>JAKSXM010000007.1:10002500-20002500 GCA_022575985.1 Anagrus nilaparvatae | reverse complement strand
TGTACTCCAATAGGTGAAAGGGTAAATGGACCAAAAGTACATTTATTTTTATCTATGCTTTAGAGGTCTGGGCTCTGGTTTTTAGATAAAATAACTTGCAAATTTTCATAATATTTTTTATATAAAAAAATTGTACGAATGATTTTCATCATTATTATTTTTTATCATTATTATTTCATTCATTATTATTAGAATTTATTAGGCGCAGGCGTTGCCAATTAAATTTTAGTATTAATAATATATACATAATTATCAACTATAACTTATTTTTATTAATTATTATAGATTGAATTTATTTATATTAATTGAAACTTTAATAAATTAGACAACATTTATTACTCGAAAAAAAAGTCATCAGGTTTTTTCATTAGATTACTTTTTTTTGAATTTTGTATTTATTTTTGTAATATTCATGAATTAAACAAATTTATTTTAAATGTTTTATTTACAAGGGGACTCTACTAACAATAAAACATTCTTCTCCAGGTATTCACTGTCAGAATAGTAAATTTCTCCTGAACAAAAAATTATTTTAATCAACAGATTGCATTATTATGAAATATAAATTGTCTAGTGCCTAAAAAGCTGCTAAATAAAAGTAGCAGTTAATTTATTGTTTCTGAGTGATTTTATAATTGGATAATGAAATCTGGATATTAAATTTACTATACTGATAGTAAATACATCAACAAGAATTTTTAGAGTGCAGATTAAAAAAAACCAAATGACTGTAAAGTATAAAGATAATTATAATTATCAGTTGAAATCATCAGATGCCCCCTGCTAATACTAAAGAGTCTTCTGACTCCACTAGTTTACACATTAAATGATTAATATTTTTGGGATACATCTCGAAGTAGTTTGCAACCTTGCAGTTTTACCAAAATGCGTCTCAGCAGATTTTTTTTACAAAAATAAAAAAAAAATCAATTTTTTTAATTTTTGACCAAATAAAAATTTTTGACAAAAATAATAAACTATTTGGAACTAAAAAATTACGCACTGACCTTCTATTTTCCAAAATATTTTAATTAAGTCTTTTACTAGCCATTTTCAAAATAGAATAATTTTAAATTATCCTATTTTGGAAACGGCTCATTTGGAAAAGATTCTTACTTTAGGTAAGTTTCGCCATTCACTGGTCATTACTGTCATTGGCCATCCATGTCAGTTTTCCGAATTCCGAGAACTGGATTTTTTGGAAACAGACACACACAAAAATTTTGTATAAAAATTCAATTCCGAATTTGTAAAATCAGAATACATCAAAGTATAAATTAAGATGAATTCCGAAATTTATTTTATAAAACTTAGTATTTTATGTATATTTATGTTATTTGATAAATAATTATTTCTGATAATTTATCAGATCTGCATTGGCATTTAAGAATTTTGATGTTTCTGTTTTTCAACACTTCCAGTATTTATTATTCTGCATAAACAAACTCTTATACGTGATTTTCGGGGTTCGGAAAACTGCCACGGATTGACAGCGAAAGTAATGAATGGCACCAGTGAATGGTGCCCTAGGTAAGATTTCTAATTTAACTAACCATTTCCAAAATAGAATAATTTTAAATTATCATTAAAATTGTTACTTTTGTTATTAAAAATAAGACGTATATCCCATAGTGTTAATAAACCGTTATATTCAAATTACTTAATTCATAGGATATTGTGTAATTTAAAAATCTTAAAACTTAATTACAAACATAAATATTTATTAAAATTATGACTCTGAATAAATTAGCAAAAAAAGTATTTTTTAAAAAAATGCTGAATGTCACAAAAAAAAGATAATAAAAATTACTCAACATTGTTAAATTGGTATACAATAAATAATTGTGTTGTTCGAGCTAATTAATTGGAAATAAATTACTCAGAATAGAATTTTTTTAACAATAAAAAAGACAAAACGAAACTATTTAATTTTTTAAAAAATATAATAATAGAATATATTTTTTTTACGTAATAAATATTTAATTAACAAGTTTTTTTTTCATTATTTAAAATTATTTTTGCTTGATTGTTGATGTAACGATTGTTTGATTTAAAAATTAAATATTTTTTTTCTAATTCTTTTAATGAAAATTCAAATCAGTTTTTTTATCATCTATAAATTACCATATTCAAGTATTCGAGATAAAAGCTTGAGTTTAAAACTACAAATACTTGAGATAAAAGTAAAAACATTTTTCTTCAGGTGCATGATAATCTGTTGAGCCTATGAACTTCAATAAAAATTCGAGGTAAACTTATAAAAAAATATCATTCTTTTATATCCTTCAATATTTTTGTTTTGGTAAATATAATGATTTTAATAGATAAATATATTAGCAGGAATCAGGAAAATTATGAGAATAAGAGTTATGGTTTAAATAATCACTGCGTTTAGTTTCTATCTTAGAATTATAGTACACTATTTATTATAAATGAGAAATATCTTTTTATCAGTATTGAAACACACAAATATATACAATAATTATGTACAAAGAAAATGCACGCGTCCACGTGGGAGATTAATATAAAACATTTAATTTAATATAACAGCTTGCAGAAATAATGACGGAAGGCATGTGCTTTTGTCGAACGAGCAGCGCAGACTGACTCGATACCGGAAGATCTTTTTCGGAGTCGCAGCGTTCGGTAGCTCTCCGCCCCTTTTTCTTACTTCAGTTAAAAACGCGGTCAGAAGTAAATTACCTCGATATGATAAAACAGTTATTTATTGGCGGTAATTTTAACACACTCCCTTTTTGAGTATCGAGGTAAACATAAAGATAATTTATTAGCCAGAAAAACTTTTCACGATGAATTTTCTTAAATATTTAAAAGTAACTCGTACTAAGCCTTTTGTGAATATGTCTGCAAGTTGTTCTGAGCTTTTTACATTTTTTACGGAGATCTCTCCGTTTTCTTCTCTCACGAATAAAGTGAAAACGAACATCGATGTGCTTAGTTCTTTTGTGGAACTCTGGGTTTTTAATAAGCCTTATGGCGCTTTGATTGTCAATAAACAAGTTAATAGCAAAAGCACATGGATGGCCGATTTCTGACAATAAACTTATAAACCAGATAGCTTCTTTTGTGGCCTCGCTACCCGCAACATATTCTGACTCAGTGGTACTCAAAGTCACCGAACGCTGCCTTTGAGAAAACCATGACATTGGTCCATATGATAACATAAATAAAAAACCTGAAGTTGACCTTCTGGTCAAAATGTCGCCCGCAAAGTCTGAATCGGAATAACCTACGACGTTATCATACTTTCCATTACCATTGTACAGAATACCATAATTTACTGTACCACTCACATAACTTAACACTCTTTTAGCAGCATTCCAATGCGTTCTATCATAAGCATTTAAAAAACGACTTAGATAATTTACAGAGTAAGCTATGTCAGGTCTACTGACTGAGGCTAGAAACATTAATGATCCTATGATCTCCCGATATGAAATACTTTCATCACACTTTTTCGCATTAAGTAAATTTATGTTACATTCAATCGGTGTACTAACCGGTTTTGCACTCTCCATACCAAAACGCTTTATTACATTAATAGCATATGTCTTTTGATTTATGAAAATTTTCTTATTTTTTAAACATCTAGTTATTTCTACGCCCACAAAAACATTTGGTTTAGTTACTACAATTTCAAATTTAGATTTTAATTTACTTAAAACATTTTTGATTAAATTAACATTTTTACACATTATTAAACCATCATCGATAAAAACTAACACATAAATTATATCATCATACTTATTACACACATATAATGACTTGTCTGACTCACACACTTTAAAGTCTATTGACGTCATAAAATCTGACAATGTCTTATACCAGCATCTGGCAGATTGCTTCAGACCGTACAATGCTTTATTTAACTTTAGGGCCAGACCATTTCGATTTACATTTTTAGGTAACAATAAGCCTTCAGGCACTCTCATATATACATCTTCATTTAATTTACCGTGAAGAAACGCGGTTTTTACATCAAATTGGCACATTTCGTAATTTTCCCTAGCTGCCAAGGCTAGCATCAAACGTAGGGTGTCATACCTAATTACTGGAGAAAAAGTCTCCTCAAAATCAATACCATACGTTTGATAAAAACCTCGGGCACATAATCTCGCTTTATAAACATTTATTTCGCCACATTTTTCTGCCTGAACCTTAAAAACCCATTTAGAATCTATTATTTTATAATTTGGTGGTCTTTGAACAATGGACCATGCAGACACGTCAACTCTCCCGCGAAATGCGGGAATCTCCCGCTTTTTGACCCTCCCTCACGCTTACCCGCATAAGCATCAAAAACTCCCGCATTTTCCAAAAGGTGTCGCTAATCGTAAATTTTAATAAGGTTATTACTTTCCTGAATCTTTTTTATTTTTAAATTAAAGTTGGCATAATTTGTCTGCTGAGCTTGTTGATCTATTCAAAATAAACCGATAAAATTTTGTGTTTTGTATTTATATATTCTCTTCTCATATTTTTGTGAAAAAATCAATAGATTTATTTTGGTCTGCATATCAATTAATTTATTATTTTTTTGATGTTCATGTAGGTAGTCAATATTTTAAATAAGTAGTAGTGTCATATTTTTGTGTTTAAGCATTGTTTGATCATTAAAAAAACGCTATAGAGTAAACAATAATATATTAAGGATTAAAAAATCTTTTATTATTTGCAAAAATTTAAATAAAATTTTAGGATTAATATTGTTTTGTTATTAACAATGAATAATATAAATAAAAGTTTTAACAGTGATGAGAGTTTCAGTAAATAATAGTCAAAAGAATAAAACTAAAGACTTAAAAAAAAAAAAAAAAAAACTTATAGTTCAAGATTCCAAAATGATTGGATCAATGTGTGGTCCAATCAACAAGTCCAGTCAACTGACAATTGAACGTGCTGGAAGTTTCTTTTTATTTTGATTTAAAATCTAAGTATTGCAAAAAAAAATAGTTTAAAAAACGTCTAAAGTTCCAAAAAAGTATACAAAAGCTCAAGTAAGCACAATTTACAAATAATTTCAATTTGTTTTATTTTATTGAATTAAAAACATTAAATTCAATTCTAAATTCTTGACCCAAAAGGGAACCATTACTATATTAAAAATTTTATTTTCGGTTCCTCATAGAGACCCTTAGAAGCTATAAAACCGGTTTTCAACCAATTATATACATGTAACCGATGATACCTATAAACCATTCTGGTATAAAGACCTAAATTTTTTTCAAAATTTTTATCAAAACATCTTGAGTTACTTTTAAATTTTTATTTCGACGTAATACCTAATTTTTTCTATGGAGGTACTAGTTTCAGTGAATCGTTGATATTCTTTTTTTGTAATCAAGCACGCAAATTTTAAGTTATTACTTATTGTCTCAAAATTTTTGTTACAAATATAAAAAAATACAATTTTTTGTTTTATTTTATGCAAACTTAAATTTTTTCGACGGGCGTTTGAAATAAAAATTATCAACAAAAAGGTTTTTTATTTTTTTTAAATTATTATATTTTAGTTGAAGAGAAAAAAATAATATTTATTATGGACATTTTGTAATATAACTTGATACACTGCAGCGCCAATAATTTAGCAACGTATTTTATAATAGAAATTTTAATAAGTAAAATAATTTAAATAAATTAAATGCGCTTTTCTAATTCAAATAAATAAAAATTAATTATTTAACTGAATCAATTAATTGAATATTTCACGTAAAAATCATCACACTTTAAAAAATGCTGTCATGTTTTTCATGGTTTACCTTTTTAATAAACACATTGTTTCTCCGTTAAAAAGCACTCAAACAATGCATTCAATGACAAAATATTCATGTTGGGTGAAAATTGGTAAATAAATTCAATTTTTCCCATAAATTATATAAAAAAATAATAAAATTAGAAAGGCTTTTTTGTTGACGCTTGTCATTTTATACTTCAATGGAAAAATTGAGATATTACGCCAAAATTAAAAATAAGGTGTTTAATGATTTTTTAGAGAAATCATTGAATCTTCATACCGTAATAATTTAAAGATCTCACCCGTAACATCTACCAATAAATACATATATACGCAATGATACTCTTTGAAACCTGTTTTTAAGCATCTGGAAGTCTCAAAATTAGCTTAATTTTCGCAAAAAAAATAAAAAATCTTTTGCCAAAAATTATATTAATTCAGATTGTTGTATTTCAGAAAAATCAATGCAGTTGTCATGAACTCATCTTTTCTATTTTTTCACACCTACTGAAATTCGTATTTCATATTTCAAGCCTTCAAGGATAAATTTTAATTCGAAATATTTAAATATTTTAAACAACACATCAAATAGAACAGAAAAATTGAATTGGTAAAATTTTTAATATTCTTCATATTTTTTTTTAACTCCGATGACTTTCAAAGTAAAAACCAATTTTTTTATTGAAAGATAAAAAGAAATTAAATGAAATACTCAAAAACAATATCGTTGTATTTTGGCTTTGCGTACTTTGCTAAAAACGTTGCTAAAAATATGAGACCGTGTCATTAACGAACTCTCGAAAAAGATTCTGACCTCTCGAATTTTAGAAATATTTTCCAGAAAATACTTTTTAAAATCGCATTAGTTCCTAAAACAGTATTATTCTATGTCCCAAAATCGAAATTATTTAAAGTCTCATTTGACTTTCATCTCAATTTTCTGTCTTTATGGAGTATCACATGATATAAATAATATTAAACATGTTTCATGTCAATATTCGCGTATTTACGGTTTCCATGGTATGGGTCTCATATTACATCCCTCATTTTTGTAATGCAGTTTTTTAACAGTTTATTTAAGCGTTACCTCGGGATCTAGAAATCGAGAGGGAAATGGGGATAATAGAAGGAGGGGGACGGGTCAAATGGGACTTCAGGATCTTTTGAGATTAGGGACTTTAAATTAGGTACATAGAAACATTATAAGGGGTTAATGTTAAGGTAAGATTTTGAATTTAAAAAATCTATTAATATTTTGGAATGTTACTTTTTTTCACCTTTAAAATTTAATAATTTTTTTATTTCATTAGACTCTAACCTTGATGGCACACCACTTTTTGTCCTTTATATTAAAAACAACACGGTTAGGTGTGTAGTCTTCTTAAATCGTGTTTGTTTTATTAAATCACGGAATAAACTATTGAGTCTGACCTTAAAATCAATATTTTGTTCCTTATTTAAAAAATAGCTATTTTATACGCATGCAAGGCCTGGTAACCGACGGGAAAGAGTCAAATGGGACTTAGAATAATTTAAATTTAAGGGCGATGAATAATTTGTGTTTACGGTAAAATAGTAAAGCATGGACAATAATTTGAGTTCACGGATAAATGCAATATTAGAAAGTAACTTTTGGAATCCAGAAAGTTTGTGATCCTTAATTACATATCAAAATGAAAACAAAATATCAACGCATATTGATTTTTCCTTTTAAGGTAATTTGAACATCGCAACCGATTTAAAAATGAAGATTTCCCGTTTAACTTACTTTATTACGCTTTATTTCTTGCTTGCTTTATTATTGGATTTAGTAAAATCTTTTGAAGTAGAACTCTTGCTAACTCAAGTATTGAAAGAAGTACAACCAAATAGGATCACATTATATTCAGACTACAAAAATGGAAGTGATGTAATTGATGAAAATAGCTACCTTAGTACGTATAAATTCTTGATAAAACGTGTCCCAACTGTTGTTGTTGACCTTAACCAACACCCAAAATTTATAAAATCGAATAAGTTTGTAATTGAGTATAATCGCAATATTTCTGCACCTCTGCATATTATTGTTCTAAAAAGTGACTTAATTAAACTGGGTAACAAAACTTTTACTTCTTTAAAACTTATTTATCAATCTCTGTTTTATTTAACTAAAACTAAAATATTTATTTATATTAATCTTATAAACTTACCAACTAAAGAAATCGATTTGAAATTGTTTAAAGTAGCAGATTTTTTCAATTTTTATGACTTTAGCATATTTTATAAAACAGGTTCTAAAAATCCTTCTATTTTTTACTCTAACCGATTGTTAAAATCTGTCGTTATAAAAAGTTTAAACAAAGATTCAACTTTTATAATTTTTCCTGATACATTTGATAAGACCAAGGGTTACAATATGAAGGTAGGAGTTAATAACGTTGGTTGGCCCGATTATTATAAAAATTATTTAATTAATTATAATGCGGAAGTGGAGTCGTATTTACTAATACGCATGTATAAATCTTACGAATGCATTGCGAATTCTCTAAATGTAACTTCGAAGTTTATACCAATATCAAATAGTTCATTAAATAGTGAAATTATTACAAAAAAACTAGATATGTTTATCGGTACAATAATTTATTTCATAGCAGAAAATCTATTGAATATATTACTTGTGGAACCTATTAAATTTGTTCTGATTACACCAATTTCAAGAGAAAAGAATTTGTAATTTTCTTATCAAATCTTGGTTTCCATCTTCTGTTTGTTTGGAATAATTCTCATATTCTTATTCTGTGTTTACATTTTCAAACTAAAAAAAGATGAGTGGTCAGCATTTAATATTTACAGCATGATGTTAGGTTTAGGCGTAAACATGGATCCTCGTCGTAATTTAAGAACAAAAATAATATTCTTTACTTTATTTGCTGTTTCACTTTTTTTCATTTCTGATCTTGTTTCTGATGTTACAACATTAAAATATTCTACCCGAGATATACCAGCGATTAAATCTTTTGCAGACGTATTTAAAAAGAATTTTACTGTAATATGGATTAAGCATTCTGTTTCACAATTAAAAGTCTTAAAAGAATACACTAAAGATATTGATAAAAACGTAATTGATCTAGCGAGGTCACCGTATAAGAATGAAAGATATTCTGCTGAACATATTTTAATCCTTCATCAAAATGATACAATCAAAATTCTTCATCAAAATAACAATATCTTGGATGGAATTAAATACGAATTAACTGATTTAATTTTGTATCAATCATATTACGTTATTGGATTTCCTCGTAATTCTCCATTAAGAAAGAAATTTGCTGATGTTTATTTAAAAATTCACGAAGCTGGATTAGACGTAAAATGGAGATCTGATTATGACCACGCTAACAAAATCAGCAACTGAAGAAATTGAAGTCGAAGAGGACACTTTACCTATAATTTTATTGTGGCTAATGATTATAGGAATTTGTATTTCGTACTGTTTGGTTTGCTTTTGGAATACATTTGGTGTTATTATCCATTGCTTAAATCAGCAATAAAAAAACTATTCAAATTCATAAAAATGAAGATGAAAATAAAAACCATAAAGAAAATGAAAATTCATAAAATATTTGTGGTTTAAACATAATATAATTTAAAAACAAAATTTTTCAAATAAATAAATTAAATTTTTTAAGGTAGGGGATCGAATTGGATTTTTCAAAAACTCAAAATTTTTTTTAATTTTTTTTTTAACTCTTTATACGTTGAAAAATTCCCTCCTAAAATATTTAGGCCAAATGGCCACCATTCAATGGTCATAACTGTCGTTGTCTATCCGGGTCATTTCTCAGATCCTTGAAATCTAGATTTTTCGAAAACAGACCCATAAATGATTTTCTTAGAAAAATTCATTTCCAAATTCGTAAAATCAGAATGCATCAAAATAAAGAATAGGATAAATTCCGAAATTCTTTTTATGAAACCTTTATTTCATGGTAATTTTTTGCTTTTTACAAATAATATCTTCTGATATTTTATCAAATATGCACTGATTTTTAGGAATTTTGATTTATCTGCCTTACAACCCTTCTAGTTTTTATTATTCTGCATTAGAAATTTTGTATACTTAATTTTCGGGATTCGGAAAACTGCCTCGGATGGACAAAAACAATTATGACCAGTGAATGGTGCCTGGCCAAATTCTGCTTTATAACGATATTATACGACTCTAAACGTGCGAAATACTTAAGAAAGAATACAAAAAAAAATTTTCAAACGCGATTATCTCGAAACTACGTTTTTTCAACTGGCCAGGAGTTAATCTCCGGATTGGCTGGGCCGATTTTTAAATACTTAAGTGCGTTATCTTTATTAAAGTATATTACAGGGCAATTTACCATAAAATTAAAAAAAAAATCTTATAACCGGTTTGTGTAAACACAACCTAAATGCATGGAACATGTTTACTTCCAAATGAGGACTAGATATAATACAAATGTTACTCAACATTACAATACAATTTTCTATTGTTGTAATTTGTAATTATCACCTTACTAGTTGTTAAGATTCTAAACCCAAACTATTTTGATTCCCTAAACCTGGATTATTATAAGTCCCTGAACCTGAATTATTCCAAGTCCCTAAATCGATATTATTCTAAGTCCATAAACCTGTATTATCCTAAGTCCTTAAGCCCAGATTTTTCAAAGTCCTTTAAAAGTATTTTATTTATTTATATATACTTCCCTAATTATTCTAAGTCTTATTTGACCCCCCCCTTAAATAGGACAAATTTGACCCCCCCCCCTTAAAAAGGACAAATTTGACCCCCCCTTAAATAGGACAAATTTGACCCCCCCCCCTTAATTTTCAAGTTCTGAAGTACCCCCTCCCTATAAACATGTTCCATGTTAATAATTTAAATATGCCTTTACCAAGCGTAATAGGGCAAAAAAACGTTCATTTTTAAAAATTTTTTTTCCAGCTTGCCCATTTTTTTATTTTTTGGTTTTTTTTTTATATTTTAGGTAAATTGCCCTGTAATATACTTTAATAAAGATAACGCACTTAAGTTTTTGAAAATCGGCCCAGCCCATCCGGAGATTAACTCCTGGCCATGGACCGAATAGATTTTCTGCACTTGCACTTTGGCGCCCTCTATAAATATAACTAATTATAAAAATTAAACAAAATTTTTTTTTTATGTATATAAATGCCTAATAAATGCATAAAAAAAATTGTAAACTGATAACTAATAAAGGGGCTGGGAAATTAAATAAAGAAAAATGTCTTAAAAAACGCCTTTACAATTCAATCCCCTACCTGAATTACTTTTATTCCGTTTTAGAACAGAGTGGGAACACGCTTTTCCCTCCCAATATACCAATTAAGTAAAAAAATGTTTTTTTTTTTACTTTTTAATGATACGTTGTATGGTTAAATAACGCCAAAAATGCTATTCAAGGTATTTTCGTCTTAATAACCACCCTTATTTTAACCCTTTTCACCCCTCATGAACTCAATTTTTGAAATAAACGTTTTTTTCTGTTTTAAAAGGGTCAAGTAGGTTTTGCGGTGCATTTTTATTATATATAAATTCCTTGTAATGCTTGACGTGTCGTTTTTTCATTTTTGATTACTTCCTTAAGTTTTGCGAGTGTAAGGCTTGACGCGTCACTTTTTTATCATAGATTACTTTCTTAAGTTTTTTCGGTGTAATTTTTATAGACCATTTCCTTAAATTATGTAGGTGTGTAAATTAGGGTATGGTTTTGTTATTGTATACTAATTTCTTAAACACCAGATCTGGCTGAGTTCACCGTCCTAAATGCTTTTAAATAGAAACAAATGTTTTTTTCGGCAAAGGAGTATGTAAGGATAAAAATGGTAAATATGAGGATGTTTATTAAGACTTAAACACCCCTTATAGCATCTTTGACTTCATATTTGAGATCAAAAAACCTACTAGACCCTTTTATAACAGAAAAAAACGTTCTTTTCAAAAAATTAGTTTCTGAGAGATCCAAGGTATCAAAATAAGGGTGGTTATTTACACTGCAATGCCCTTTGAGATCATATTAATTTAAGATCAGCACCCAAAAAAAAAAACAACTGGACCCTTTTAAAACAGAAAAAATTGTTATTTTCGAAAAATGAGTATTTAGGGGGTGAAAATAAGGATGTTTATTGAGACTGCAACACCTTGAATAGCATTTTTCACATCATATTTAAGATAAACACTCCAAAAAACGTAACAAGTTACTTCGTGCTACTTTGATTTTCAAAAAAAAAAGAATCATAATAGTTAATATGAATTTTGGGTAAAAAATAGGGCAAATTCACCCCTTAGAACATGTTGAATGTAATTTTTGACATCAAATTCTAATTTAGAAATAGCATTTTTTGAGTAAAAATTTCTGGAGATCGAAACTTCCGGAAGATTTAATATTTTTAGCCATTGATCATGTTATGTGTCCCTTAAAATTAAAAAAAAAAATTTGAAAATTTATTGACTACAGACGGAGATATTAGCGCTTGAAATTTCATTAATTTATGAGGTACTTAATTAATCAAGACTTTTTTATAAGTAATCTAATTTTAAAAATCTTTGAATATAATATTTAGGACATTATTTAGCATCGATTCACTAAAAAAAATCTCAATTTTTAACAATAATGTGAAATATATTTCAAGTTTTTTGATTTTTGGCCTAACCTAAATTTTTCTAAAAATCAATTTATTCACGGTGAAACGTAGAAAATGAAAATTTTTTTTAGTGAATCGATGCCAAATAATGTCTTAAATATTATATTCAAAGATTTTGAAAATCATATTATTTATAAAAAAGTCTTGATTAATTAAGTAACTTAAAAATTAATGAAATTTCAAGCGCTAATATCTCCGTCAATAAATATAGTCAATAAATTTTCAAATTTATTTTTTTAATTTTTAGGGAAACATAACATGATCAATGGCTAAAAATATTAAACATTCCAGAAGTTTCGATCTCCAGAAATTTTTATCCAAAAAATGCTATTTCTATCCACCTGATTCAACCTTAATTTCTATATTAGGAGGGGGGGTCAAAAATTGACTAATGTCTTTCCGTATTTGTAAAACTTATAATATTGTCTATAAATATTTGTAATACTTTTGTTAGCTCTTTTGGCAATTAGAATATTTTATTGGTTCCTCATATCATAGAAAAATAAAAAAAATACAGTTAAAAATTTTAACCCTCTAAATACACCCATGGACAAAATGACCCCAATCGTTTTTCTGCCAGGTATAACTGTAATGAATTTTAACCAGATGGGTCCTAAATGTCATGTATGTCTAGAAGAAGGTTTCCTTTAATAGTTCAGGTGATGGGGATACTCGTTGGAGCCTTAGTCTAGTTTCGACAACCGTCGGAAGTTGATATTAAAATTTTTTGGGGTCTAAAATAAATATACTTTTTGAAGCATATCAAAAAACTAACTTGCTTAAAGGAAAGGTGTACTCTTAACGATCAAAACGCACTTGGTTTTTTTTTTTAATATCAAAAAATAAAAAAATTATACCACTTTTTATAAAAATGTCCATTTTTCGAATTTTTTGGTTTTTTATATTTTTTGCATACTGAAAATTAAATTTTTCACTAAATACCTGTGAAGTATTGTAAATTGGGTATCTAAATATACAACTAATTAGTTTAATACCCTTAGAATGGGTCTAAGTTTGTCTTCCTGGCCAAAAACCAACTGGGGTCATAATGACCTAGTGTGTATATTACGGTATTCGCGGGATGTGTGTATTAAGAGGGTTAAAACTAAATTTAGGTACATTTTAATTACCCATATGTTCTAGTGTAGATATTTTCAAACAAGGTAGTGGAGGGAACATTTTATCCATTATTTAATCTAATATTTCATAATTTTGATATTTAACAAAGATAAATTCATTGACGCAACAAGAAAATTGTTTTTTTGAAGCTGCATGTTTAAAATAAGAAGAAATGATAAGAAAATTAAAAAAAATTGGCGAGATTGTATGGACTTTTTTAATAACACCTAAAAAGCTTTAGACAAAAATAACAAACAGAATTTATCAAGGTAAAATTAGCTAGATCTCCCAATATATATTTTTAAAATATATATTAGCTTGGCCCTTATCTTAAAAAGTTGTTTAGTTTTTTATTAATAATTATTGATAAAGTTAATTATTAAAATTTCTAAAAAAATAAAATTCCTAAATTTTAGTTTACTTTTAACCGTTTTTAATTAATTAGTGTCTCTTAGTAAAAAATAATCTAGATATATTATTTTATTCTATAGGACTAAAAATTAGACACCTACGAACAATTACTTTATAGTGAGCCAAAATTTGGAAAATCTTATTTTTTTTTAAATATGTTTCATCTATATTATTAGAGTGAGAATTAATAGTAAATTAAAATTGCTTTTCGAGATAGCTTCAACTCACGTTATTTTGCAGAAAAAAAAACAAAAATAAGCAAAAAAGCGAATTTTCAAAATTATTATCTTGAAAAAATGTTATTTTTTGTTTATTATCTAATAATCGAAAATAAAAAACTTTTGAAAAATAGAATCCAGGCTAATATATACATATAAAAATACATAGTGAAAATTCGGAGCGCGCGCACAAGTCTGTTCTGTCGCATCATACTTATACCGCATAATTGTGCTGCATCGCTACTGTACGGATGCATGCGTATGCGCGCCTCTGTATGATCTTTATCATAAATATGCATTATAATGTTTTTATTTCTTATATAACTATATAATGTACTTATATACTTAGACTACTTTACTATTTTTTTATTTTTTTTATTTTTTTTAATATTTTCTTCCTTTTATGTAATTATAAAATTGAAATATAATGTAAACATATAAATATTTTATAATTAAATACTATATGGAGTATTTCATGAAAATTTTATTGAAAGAAAATAATTTTAAAACCAATAAAATTGGATTAAACTATATTAAATTTTGAAGCTAGCTTAATTTTTGCATAATTAATACTATTTAACAGATTATTGTTTACAAGCTGAATTATTTATGTAACTAATGTAAATGTATAATTATTATGCAAAATTCTTAATTTACATGATTTAATTACAAAAATATTTAAAATCAGTTAGGTTTCTCAGCAAAAATTGTACTTGGATTACTTAAAGCTTAAACCTTAAACAGGTATCCACGCAAAGCTTATATACTATTTGAATTCCAGTTCCTTCAAAAAGAGAGCAACTTTATAGTTTATATTTCCCCTGGCAATTATTTCAAAAAGTTGCTTGAATTTTCAATTACCAAATGAAATATAGCTTTTAATGACCAAAAAAATAAAATTTCCAAATTTATAGCTCATCACTGCTAAGTCAGCAAACCACATGTATTTGTTGGTAATGCTTAGGAGTGATTAAATGAACTATACTGCATTTTGAGGTGCTTATTTTTTCAGTAAATAGTACCTAATTCCATCCAATAACTGAAAATCCTATCTTTTTGTAAAAATAACTACCAGACTAGGACACATAAAAAATTCAATTTTACAAAAATAACCATTTTTTCTTGCATGTAATATCCAACAATTAAACACAATTCAATAAAATTAGATATACCCACATTATAATTAATTTTTTGAAAATATACTCCATTGAAATTTAAACCAGTACAGTATAAAATTTCTGTTTACATAATATCCTAGAAAAAAAAACCTCCCTTTTCTTACTTTTAGATATTTATCTAAAATTGTTAAAGGAAACTATAAGTATAACTTTTTATTACACAGCATATATATAAAGTTAAATTTTATAAATATAATTAGAAAATTTTTTCTTTTTAACCATATTATTGATATATTTACAACTACAATAATAATAATAATTAAAATAGAAATAAATTTTATTAAGTATATTAAAAGATTTAAAAAAGAAAAGAAAAAAAAAAACAATGAAAATGATATATATATATAATAGCGCGCGCATATAATGTAATAAAATCTACTATATATACCTATTGCTTTTAGGTCATTTTATTAAATGTAGGTCAAAGGGTATATGCTCGGTAATAATATTATTATAGTAATCCATTTAAGGGTAATTTTCACGCGAAAATTCAGAAAACGAGCAAGAATCTAATACATATATAACTATTAACTTGTATCCTTCAAAAAAATAAAATAAAAGAAGGTGTGTGGCTGTAGAGTATTAGCTGAAAATTTGTCTTTATCGGTGAATAATATGCTCATGCATGTATACGATAAATTATATATCCCATGCAATGTCCATATTAGAGAATGTGCGTGAGTCAAAGTAATTTAATTCGAGGTTTTACAAAATTTATTATACATGTATTAAGCATACTAACATACATAGTATACATTACTTTTAGAGTTCACCTTTGATGTGGATTAAGTGACACTCAGCTTATATTATGAGGGATGTTTTTATTAAGAATGGAAAGTATATTATATATACCTATATATATAAAATCTATTTTATATGCTTGAATTCCTGATTTTATATATATGAAGAATTTTAAATATATGAAATACATAATAAAAATTTTATATATAATGAAAATATTTTTTCATGTTTGAGCACACATTATAAATTTTTTTGCTTCGAATTTTGAGCTTTTATTTACCTAATGTGCTTGAAATTATATATGAGTTAATTTAAATGAAATGCGTTTCAAACTTATGGTATTGTCTTCGAATTGGTCCTGTTATACTTTTTCCCAAAAGTTTTTCTAAAAATAAGTCTTCAATTTTTAGCTTTTACTCTTAAAGGGTAAACACCACCCCTTAATTTAAACTACCCCTAAAAAATATAATTTTTTAAACTAAAAACGTGGTTACTTTTAAAGTCAAAAAACGATTTAAAAAAAAAATTATAATCGGTTTGTGTGAACACAACCTAAATACATGGAACATGTTTACTTCCAGCTGAGGGCTAAGTATAATGCAAATGTTACGCAACTTTGCAATACAATTTTCTAATTTTATAATTTGTAATTATTACCTTACTAGATGTTAAGACTCTAAACCTGAACTATTCTGTCTTCCTAAACGCGTATTATTCTAGGTCCCTAAATTAAAATTATTCCAAGTCCCTAAACCCGAACTATTCCAAATCCCTAAATCACATTTATTCCAAGTGCCTAAACCTGAATTATTCTAAGTCCCTAAGTCGATATTATTCTAAGTCCTTAAACCTGTATTATTCTAAGTTCCTAAGCCCAGATTTTTCAAAACCCCTAAATTAAAATTATTCTAAATCTCATTTAACCCCCCCCCCCCTTAAACTGGACAAATTTGACCCATCCTCTTAATTTTCAAGTTCTGAGGTACCCCCTTTCTATAAACATGCCTATATCACAAGCCCATAAACCCTGGTTGTTCTAAGTCCCAAAACTTGAATTATTATACATCCCTAAAGCTGAATTATTCCAAGTCTCTAAATGAAAATCATTCTAAATTCCATTTGACCCCCCACCCCCTCCCTTGTTTCGGATTCCTAGGGTACCCCTCCCTATAAAAATGTTCCATGTTAAAATTAAATTTTTGGCCCCTTTTACTAAAATTAGGCAATTTTATAAAATTTTTTAAAAATATCATGGAGCTCTCTTATCATCAACATTTTCTAAAGAAAATCTAGTGGAATTAGGCTAATCGGTTCCTGATTTCTTAAAGCCAAAAAGCAAAAATTTTCTATTGCAGAAAATTTTTTTTTTAATTCGAACTTAATTTGAATTATTATTTAATTAAAAAAATTTAACAAATATCAATAATCGGAGACGACAACGGTGTAGAGGAATAACAAACCAATTTTTCGCTAGAAGAAAATTTTTTGTACTCGTATTTGGCTTCAAAAAATCAGAAACCGATTAGCCCAATTTCACTATATAGATTCTCTATACAAAATGTCGATGATTGCAGATCTCCGTAAAACTGTTATTTAAAAAAAAATCGATATCGTTTATCATTCCAATTTTGGATGTTCATCCTATTAATGAAAATTTATTTGAGGCAATAATAGAGTATTACGAAGTTAAATTTTAATGTTTACATGAATATACAAAACATTTGTTTAGATATTCAAGCATTTTACTCATATATATCTTCAAGCACTGTAACCTCACAGAATAAAAAAAACTTTTATACATAACTTAAAAATTAGCTTTTATAAAATTATTTTTCGTATTAACTATTCATTTCCGCATTAATTAATTAATTAATTAATTATTAATATTCTTATTTCAGAATTACGTAAATATTTTCATTAAAATAAAAACAACAGGTTTATAAAAAAATACTTGAATTTAATTTATTTAATATATATCAAATTACATCCTTCAAAAAGTAGTAATAATATGAATATAATAAATATTAAAAATAATGTTACATAAATTTTACTATTTTTAGACATTTTTATAATAATAAAATATATATTACCTGCAATAAAAAAATAATATTTTAATTATTTTTCATATAAAAAAAATATTATAACATTATTTTATTTTATAGTATTATTTAAAAAATAAAATGGAAATAAAATAATAAATTTATGTAATAAAAATAAATCTACTAAATATATGTACGTAAAACAATAAAATTCTTATTAAAATTAAAGACTTTTTGTTATTATGGTTTTTTTTTTAATCCTATGAAAATCTGAAAATTTTCCAGAAAAAAACTTTTATATGCGTTTAGTTATAGATTTAATTTTTTTTGCAAGACATTTTTGGTTTGGCTGTAGATATTAGAGTGCAAGTTATCATACTTACAGTACATAATTTTAATACCTAATACTTTAGATTAATTGTTTAAACAATTTATAAATTTTAATTACTTTTTTGCGAGCTTTTTTGGATGAAAACTAAGAAGCGACTATAAGTTCCAAATATTTTTTTATACCTTGAATGTAAATTAAGAGTGCTCATCGCCTCTTAAAAAATTAACGCTAGTGTCTAAAGTTTTTCGCCCATGTTTATAAAATTTTTTACCTGCTTAGACCTAAAACGAATGCAAAAAATTCCAAGCCAGGTTTTACGTCCAGGAAGACAAAAAATATATAAAAATATACAGTATATTATTAATAATTAAATGAACATTTACCCACTTCATTTTTCGTAAAATTAAGTTTTAAATTCGCATCCAGGGCACAAAAAAATATAAACTTAGTGTCGCACTTTGTTTTGATCCAAAAAAGTAATTAACATTTACAAATTATTTTAACTGTTAATGTAAATTATTAGGTATTAGCAAATTTATGCATTATGTACTTTAACTAAAATACATCCGAGAGTTTTGTTTAACACAAAAATCTTTGAAGCATGTTGGCTTTTACAACTCGATTTTGCTTAATTTTGGGCTAATTTTTCAATAATTTGTTAATAACAATTACTCTGCAACTTTTAGGTCAAAACAGACCCCAGATTACTTATATATATATACTTTTGCAGGTCTTAAAACATATAATAAACATATTTTTATCCGCAGAACTAAAAAAAAAAAATTGAGTTTTGAAATATATTGATGGCAGCAGGAGTTAACTCTTATATTTATAAGTGATACCATTAATTATATGGGCTAATTCCCAAACCATGTAGTTTTTCTTTCATTAATAAAAAAAATTAAAAAAAAGGTATTAAAATAAATTTGTATCTGCTAATTAAAAGAACTAGAAATCAATCCTTACTTGCAATAATTATAAACTGTACTAATAAAGTACTGATATTATTAATTTATTTTATGTAGATTTTGATTTTTATATAAATTTAGCCTTTTATATAGAATACGAAATTCATTTCTCTTTCGAGAAAAAGTTTACTTATATTGAAAACTCATATAACTTAACAGTTATTTAAAAATTTTAATTTGTATTTGCAGTCATTTAAAACTTAACAGTGCAAAAAAATAATTAAGGACCCAAAGCTGATGATGCAATTTTTATACATTTTTATACACTAATAATATTATTGCCTATAAGATCTTATAAAATTTAAATAATTAACAGGTAAGGAAAATTTTTAAATATAAGGTAAAATTTCAATCTTTTTTCAAAAACGTTAACTTAAAAGAAAATTCATAAATATATTTAACAGTTTTAAATGCCAACCGATTTCGTGTAATTTTTTTTATGAGCAGCATTTACTTAATAATTATTTTAAAAGCAATAATATTTTATGATTTTAGAAAATTGTTTCTGGATTAGGTTTATTTCAGTTTTGGATCAATCTCAGTACTAGATAATTTAAATCAAATTCTAAGCGAAATTACTGAAAATTTTAAAATTTCAGATTTTTTTCGAAATATAGAAAAAGTTTTTCTATATACATAAAAAATTTATTTTCAATTCTCAAAGAAAAAGAAGTAATTTTAAATATACATAAAGTAAGTACTTTTGTTATAAATAATTTCATTTCACAATTTAATTTCTGTATTACAATGTTTATCTCTTTTCTGCAAGCAATAATAGAAATTCAACTCAAGTTGACTATGATTTTCCTCATTGTGCTATTTAATTTGATTTTTCATTTGTACAATTCAAAATTGAAAATCAATCTATTTCTTAATTATCAAGGACCGAAGCTACACTGAATTTTATTTATAAATTTTCAAAAATTTAACTTTCACACGTAATAAGAAATGACTGAATTTCAAATTAAATAAATAAACGTCAAAAATAATAAGATTAAAGTCAAATAAAGCAAAATAATATCGTTTCAGATATATTTTTTTTGAAAGTAACCTAAATCCATTAAAATATTTCAGACAGTTTATTCATACATCAAAAATATTTCATTTCAGAGTGCTCCATGTATAAATTTTATTTTTTATTGAAAAATTAGATAAAAACAAGAAACATTTCTTATTATTCAAAAAAAAACAAAAAAATATAATCATTTTTCAATAAAAGTTTTCAGATAAATACATATTTTTAAAAAATATATAATTTCAAGGTTTAACAAAGGTTATGCCAAAAAAAAATTTTTTAACATTTTCAAGGTTTCTCGAACTGTAAGTATTTCTGTTATAATTATTTTCATTATTTTAAATACATAAATATTAATTTATTGAAAAATAAAAAAAAATTGTTTACTCTCAATTATACTTTTATTGGCAAGAAATTACAATTTTTTTTGCTGAATTTTTTTTTTACAAAATGATAATATTTTAAAACTTTTTTATTACTCTTATTATTATCTTTATAATATCGATTAAGTTTATTATTTTGAATTTATTCATAATAAATTTTTCTTTTTTAATATAATTGTTTATTAAAATATGTATGAAAAAGAGTAATAAAAAATTTTGTTTCGTTCTTTTTTCTTTTTTTTGTAAGCTACTTTAAAAATATATGAAAAGATAAAAAATAATAGAATTCTCTTGATAAAGTATATTGTATACATAAAAATATGGTACATTGTATGTGAAATAATAAGATATTTTATTTTATATTATTCAGCAAAGTCAAATATTCTTATAGAACGAATAAAAACTTATGTTGAGAAAATTTTTAGTTTTTCTTTAAACAGGATTTTAAAAAAATTATGAAACAAGTTTATTTCAAGTTTACTTCTAAAGACAGATTTAAAAATGAACTTATTTAAGTATTTTCAAATCAAAAATTTTTTCTTTATTCTTTGTTTCTTATGAATAAGTAAAAATTTGCTTTTATAATCGTGATCAACAACACGTTGATTGTCTATCTAAGCGTAGCCCCCAAAAATGCCACGTAATGTCTTGATCTCTGACCTCAAACCTAATAGGTACCAAAATGGTCTCAATTCACAATATTCTTCAAGAATTTATTTTTTGTTGTTGCAAATGTTCAGTAATTACTCAAAACTGACCATTAGAAAATCGTTTTTGGTGGATTCTACTAAGATGGATCCGTTTTCATCCATTCAATAATTTTAGGTACATTTAACATTACTGGCCTCTTGACTTTACAGTATCTATTAAACATTTTGGAAAGAAGACGGAAACCATACAAAATTTGCATTCAAAACTCTAATTGTAATTTATATGAGAATATAACAATTAACTACAATATTTCTTAAACATACTCAAAAGATCTGGTATATGAGAAATTTCTAAATTTATAGACAAATAAGTTTATAGAAAAATTAATATTTAAAGATAAAATTCATAAAATGGTTACTTAACACATCTTATATAACATTAAAAAGTCATTTCTCGTTTGAGAAAATAGCGCCACCTAGATATCGCCTAACACACCAATCAAACAATGCTTTTATTCACGCATTCCCTTACCTTATCATTTGGTTCCTCATAAAAAAGTCTGTATGTGTGCTTATGTATGTATGTGTATTTATGTATGCATATATGTATGTATTTATGTAACCGGTTATATTTCACAATCATTATTCTGGTCAATAAAATATTATTTTACTTTTAATATGATATTAACACCCAATTTTTTCATTAAAAAATCAGAAACAACTTTTTTTTTAATTTGGATGTAATACCTCATTTTTTTCTATGAATGTACTAATATCTATAAGTGTCGTTCTTATTCGATTTCTTTGATCTGATACTTAATTTTATAAAAATTTTTGTCTTAAAATTTTTACTCCCAAAAAAAACAAAATAAACCAAATTTTTTTTTTATGACTCACCTTATTTTTTCTATGAAAGTATTAATTTTAAAAACATAGTTTTTATTTGATTTTTTGAATCTGATACTTAATTTTTTGAAAATTTTTTTATCAAAATTTTTTACACAAAAAAATTAAAAAAAGCAATATCTTTTTTCTTTTGGGACGTAGTATTTAATTTTTTTCCATGAAAGTACTAATATCTAGAATTATCGTTTTTACTAGGTAAAATCAAGAAAAAGATCATTTTTAGTTTTTCTTACACCATTATACTTTATAAGGTAAAGCAATCATTGTGCCAATTGCTCGGCAGCGTTTTTTTTAAAATAAAAGTATACATACATTCGATTTTAATATTTTAACAATTTAAAAAAAATCATATATCTTGGAAAATATCTTAAATATTAGTTAACATATTAAAACTCTAATATATTGAATTATTTTGGAATAATGTTTATAATTTAGTTACAATAAATATCTGAAAATAGTTTGGAATATTAGAAATCTAAAAAAGGGTTTATTTTTTTAGTTGATTATCAAATCAATATTTAACCCAGATATATTGGAATCTATTACTTGATAACATCAAATATAGTATAATTATTCTATATGTTTTTACTAAATTATAGGCACTATTTAATTTGAATTCAACATGAAATATTACTTTTTTTTCTTTTATATTTTATTATCGTATAAATATATTCATTAATTAACATTCAAAAATTATTTTTATCATACTTTAACTTTTTTTAGTTAAAAGAAAATTAATTTTTTTTTCAAGACAAACGCTGTTATTAAAAGAAATATTAATTAAGTTTATAAATATGGTTGTAAAAGTTTTATTTTTGGATGTTAAAGGTCATTCAAAATAATTGTAACACAATTTTTAAGAATTTTGGATTAAAAGAACTTATAAGCGGTTTGTGTGCACAACCTAAATGCATGGAACGTGTTTACTGCAGCTGATTGCTAGGTTCAATTCTTAAATGTTACGAAACATTATAAAACAATTTGCTATATTTTTATAATGTAATTATCACCTATAATAGATGTTTAGCTTCAAACCAAAATTATTTTGATTTCCTAAACCCAGATTATTCCCTAAATCGAAATAATTTTTAAAAATATAAAAATATACTATTAAATCCCATTTGATTCCTCCTTTAAGTCGGACACCTTTGACCTCTCCTACCCCCTTGACTTTTGGATTCTCATGGCATCCCTCCCTATAAACATGTTCCGTGTTAAAAATTTCTTAATTGGATTTAATGATTGAAAACAAAACTATTATAAAATATTTAGATGCCAATAAGCAAGCTGAAATAAATTAATAATTTATTCATAAGCTAGCTAATAAAAATAGGTCTAAAAAGTTTTATACGACTTCAATTTTCCACAAATTTACAATGTATAATTTAATTTTTGTACTATTTTTCTTGTAACTTGGGTAATATTGATAATCGATAACTAGATTTTGCCTAACTTGGGGACATCAGCAGTTAAAAATTAATACAGTATCCTATAACTTGCTAAAAACACCCACGATATTATGAAAACTTATCTAAAAAGCGGTATTTACGCGAGTGTAAGGATGCTACAATCATTTTCAGCCTCCAGTATCCCGAAATTCAAAATTAGAATAGAATAGAATAGAGCTTTTATAAGTGTATATAATTAATAAAGTAATCAAGTAGTAAGCATTAAAAACTAGTATTGTAAATAAGTAAAATTTATAAAAAACATAATTTAAATTCAATAATTAAAGTATCTTCAGCAAATATGGTTTTTATAAAATTTGTTAAAATTTTACCATAAAACTTTCTCATGTCAATATCAGTTATGTAAATATATTTAAAATTTGAATTTATTTATTATTGGTAACTATCAGTAGAGAATTAGTAATATTAAGTAAACTTTATATGTGTATTAAGTCAGAATGTGCATAGCAATATTTGAATTTCTAAATAAATAAATTATGCAGCAACCCAAATATGTATACATGCTATTTAATTTAATTAATCATACAAAATCATATGAATTAAAACATAATAAATATAATAGTTTATTTCTGGTTTATTCCCTAGAAAAGGTTATTTTTTCATTTTTAGGGGTAATTTTGCAACAGAGGGGTTTTAATATTTGAATTTAACGACCCAAAAAACTTACTCTAGAAGAATTTTCTAATAATTTAAATTCTATATAAATTATACAAAGTTATTTCATATTTTTGGGGCACTTATATCTGAACTTTAAATATGTACATAAAAACATATATTAGACCTTTTCCCTGCCCCGTGATTTGACTCAGTTAATAGTGAGTTTTTTGTTGTTAGGCCCATGCCTGATTCTGTAGTTGTGCAGTTTATATGTCATTCTTTATTTTTCTAAATGTAGGTAGCTTCATAAGTGTAGGCCTGAACTCCTATTACTAAGAAAGTTTTTTACTTTTTTTTACTGATAGATCTATATGAAATTTTCGTTAATATTTTCCAATGAGAATTTAAGTTTTTTGGGTCCCTGAGTACGAATATGATTTCTGTTTTTACTTAATATTCTCCAGTGTAAAAACAGTTCAGGCCCACACTATTTCTATCTATTTATTTCTTGAATTATAAACTTTTAGATTTATAATTTTGAAGCCAAACTTCAGATTTTAAAATACTATAATGGTTACCCACGTAAAAGGATTAAGCTTAATTTTGGGTAAGCTTATTGAAGTAAGCTTACTGGATTAAGCTTACTGAAGTAAGCTTACGGACTAACCTAAACAAGATTAATTTTAAAAATTAAGTCTTTTTAGGTTAATCCGTAACCTTAATTTTAAAAATTAAACCTTTTTAGGTTAGTCCGTAAGCTTACTTCAGTAAGCTTAATCCAGTAAGCTTACTCCAGTAAGCTTACTTCAATAAGCTTACCCAAAATTAAGCTTAATCCTTTTACGTGGGTATAATAAACTTAAATGTTTAAAATTTAAATGAAAAAAGGCAACTACAGCAAACGAATTTTTTTTTCAGTGTAGTATCTTTAAGAATTAAAAAATTGAAATTTTAAGTAAATTACTAACAATAAATAAAGTTTCAAAAATTACAAAAATCATTAATAAATTATCACCTTTAAAATAATTAAAATTAGAATTTTGTAGAATTTTTTTTTTTTTTAAATAAAATATTAAAACTTAACTTTACGTGTAAGTACAAAAGCTTTTTACACAAAGTATAAAATTATAATAAGAGTTAGTTATTAGTTTGTTAATTAAAATTTACGAATACAAAAAATAAGCTATTTTGTTGCACCTTGTAATTTATAAACTACATTATTATTTAGATTTATATTGAAATTAAAATTATAAAATTTATATATTTTATTATTTAATATTCAAGAAGTAAAAAAAAAATTTTTTTCAATCAATTAAAGTTCCTTTTTTTTTAAAGTTATTAAATAAAAAATTGTATTTTATTGTAATATTTTTTTGAATGTGTAATTTATCATATTTCGTGATTCTTTATAATTATTATAAAGTTATATTATTGTATATTAATGATACATATTTTTATAAAAATATGTTAGTAATATATTAAAATAAGAAATATATTTCTTACCTTAATTTTTATAAGAATAAATTGATAATAGAACAGTTGTTCTTAAATTTACTATTGGATTTTGAATTCACTATCGAAAAAGTGAATTTGGGGGCAGTATTTTTATAGTATAGGATTTTTATCTGATACACTTTTTCCAAATGTCAATTTGAGGAAAAAAATCGTATTTTACAGATTGCTCGCGCATTCACTGTTCAAAAAAATTGTTAAGTCCAAAAAAGTGAAAATGGTAAATTAAAAATGGATTCTACTGGAAATTTCTTATAGAAACGTAAGAGAAAAAATACGACAAATTAGCGGAATTAAAAAAAAAATAATGAAGAACGAAAATAGCTGTTAAAAATCAGGAATTGAATCTTTGGCGCTAAAATCTTCTATAAAGCTTATTTTTAATAAAAAAATATTAATTAATCCATCTGAAGAACAAAACTTACAACCGATTTGTGAACTCACAACCAATGAACCTGAAACATTTTTAAATTTATATTTTGAATCTTGAAGCCTTTATAATTTTAATTCGATTAAGCCAAAAAAATGTAACCTCCTAAAATCTTTATTATTCTAATAAATCCCTACATCGAAATTATTAAGTCCATTTGTCACCCCCCCCCCCCCCTAAAAAATGACTTGCTTGAAATACTCCCCCTGCTTATAAAAATGTTTATTTTTCTGGCCTAGGACCGTAATATACTATTTTTTTAGTTTACAAAAAACAGACGCTGTAATTTTTTATTAATAAAATTTTAAAATACGTGCTAAAATACCCCAACCTCCTACAAAAAGCATATTAAACAGGTAATAACTTTCCAATACAGAAAAATAATTCAAAAAATGTATTTTTAATATTTTAATATAAATTCACTTGTTAAATAAAAATTAATTAAAATATTAATTCACCTATCTTGACATCTCTTGACTTTTTCCGATACAATTGATTAATTTTAAATGAAAAATCAAAAATAATAAATCTTTTTTTTTTAAATCCATATGGAAATTTTTATACAAATAATATAGGTATGTATATGTATGAAAAATAAATAAATTTTTTTTTTAATTGTAATTCTTTGATAAGATTTAAAAAATATATTTTCTGATTTAAATATTTTACTTATCATATTTTATATAAATTTTTTTATTCTTTTTCAACTTTGACCGCATTTAATTCTCTTGATTTATATGTTTTAATATTTTTATCAGTGATATAAAAGTTCTTATTCGTTATGATACATGCAATATTCCATGTGAACTTTTATTAACAAAAATCTACTTTTATATTACAGAGTTGCAAAATTAATTTTTTCTCTACTCATGTTTTTTACATTATATTAATGAATTCACAGAATATTACATTTAAAAGCACTTTTATTGCATAAAGGTTGAGATAAAGTAGTAATTTAAGCTACTTCAAGCATTTTCAAGTTAGATTGGGTTGTTTATCACGATTATAAAATGATATTTTTGATCTGCTTGCAGAAAACTCAAATTACGGATTTCAAGGTTAAAAACTTGGAAAAATTCCATTTTGAGTTTTAACGTATACATTTATTTAAATTAAAAATTGGGCTGGGTAACAATTATTTTGCATTTAATATAGTAAAATAAAACTTTTGCACGTAATGCAAAATCATATTACTGATACCTGTCCTAGAACGTGTAAAGTTTGCATCCAAAACTCTAATTGTAATTTATATATATATAATTAATTATTAACTACAATATTTCTTAAACAAATTCAAAAAGATAGGCATAAAAAAAATTCTAAATTTTTGTCAGAAATAAGTTTATAGACAAATTAATATTTAAAGATAATATTCATAAATAAAATAGTAAATTGATTAATTTCATGATTACTTAATGCATCTTATATAACATTAAAAAGTCATTTCTCTTTTGAGAAAATAGCGCCACCTATATATCGTCTAACACACCAATCAAACAATACTTTTATATTATATTCACGCATTCCCTTACCTTATATTTTTCATTCGGTTCCTCATAAAAAAAGTCTGTATGCGTGCGTATGTATGTATGTGTATGTATGTATGTATTTATGTAACTGGTGATATTTCATAATTATTATTTTAGTCAATAAAATATTATTTTTACTTTTAATATGATATCGAGTATGATATTAAATGCGTAAATTAACTATGAATAATTTGTCATTGCTGAAGAACGGATGTGTTAATAATTTAGCAGAGTTTTTTTTGTGAAAAAGATCTAATTAATGCATTCACTCTTGCCATGTAGTCCGTACAATATGATTCCAAAAGACTCACATTGTTTTACAACGCCCATTAAACTCCATTCATTTTCTAATTAAGCTAACTGATCCGGATTCATTTGAATCATTACTTCAGTTCATCTTTACATTTTTATAGTGAGGACGCAATAGCTGATTCTATGCTCTGTTTATGAATTTCTGAAAAAACTGCTTTGATTAAGGTCACACAAGGTATATCTCCGTGGCTCAAAAAAGTTGCTATCGTTGTCCAAATTAATTTATTACTTTAAAATAATACCCAATACCCTATATTATTTCAAAATTATTTGTACATAATATATAGTCAATACAGCTTGCTAATCTTTCTCAGTCTTCAATTAATACATCGATTAGATTGTATGTATATCCACCTTCCATTATTCTCACCTCATATTATAGCCTTAAATTCATCATTCTCCTAAGCTTAATCGAAGCTTTTCATCTTCAGCTTGGTCCAAATAGTTCATATGTTTTGTCGTTAATACTAACCACCTTTTTTAAGCCTACAGCTTAATATGAATCAATCCAGTTATAATTAGCACGACCTTTTCATAAGCCGTATGGTATATTCAAGAGATTCGTAAAACCCTTTACTATTTGCTACAAAACCATTTGCTATTCTTTCGGCAAAATTATGCACTTTTCTTCAATTTAGCACTATATACCTGATCTCAATAGGAATAAAGAATGAGCAACTGGCATCAAAACTCTCCTTATTTTATGATAAAAATAGATTAGACATTATAATAGACAGAAAAATAGAAGGTAAAAACAAAAATATGTAAATATGTTTTTCCTGTAAAAATTATTTTTTTTTATCTGATCTTTCGAGTAATTTTTACTATTAAACAATTAAGGATTACTTAAAAAATATAAAAATTTTGCAGAGAATTCCAAATGTTAAATTTTTATCCATATAAAAAATAACAAATCCTATGCAGGAAAAATTCGCTATCGAAAATAAATCTCGTGTATTTTTTTTTTTTTAAATGTAGAACTTTAAAAAAAGAATTGAAAAAAGCTTTGCTCTATTGTTTGTAGAAACAAATTACCCGAACATAGTTTTAAAAAAGTTGAAATAAATTTAATTTTTATAATTTACTAGTTTTACTTCTGAATTCACTGCAGAATTTAATATTTTATCATTGTTAGATACTTCACATAAACCTTCTTTAAAAAAATAAAAATTTGGTAGATATCTGTTTTTTAGATAAATTTTTCAAAAAATAAGTAAAAAATAAACTCTTTCTAAAATTTATGTGGACCGTTCAAGATAAATTACGAGGGAAGTTCAGAAGTAGGATGAAATAGGTAAGAATTAGTTTGATACGTTGAATAAACAATCATGAATATGCAGAGTTCATTTCAAAATTTCAAAATAACTTCCAAGCCTGAAACCGACAGCTTAATTGGTAAAAGATAGGGGTTATTTTAGTATTCTTCTAAATATTCCTCGGTAAAGATAATGTTCAAAGTTTATTTTTTTAATATACTTTAATTTAAAGCTCTAATTTTAAATCATTATACCTCATGAAAAATTCAAGGAACAGATATGAGTAAAAAAATTTTTTCACACTTAAAAGTGTGTGAAAATTTTTTGATACCTATAATAAAATCTATTTTAGTCAATAAGTTTATAACTTTGGGGAAAAAAGTTGGTAATTAGTTTATCGGATATAACAATGAAAGAATTCGTTATTATAAATTGTAATTTGCAGGTCTTGGAATGATAGTTGCACAAAAAAATTAGAAAAACCAGAAATTTTTTGGTTAAAGTAGTATTATTTGGAAAACAACCAAATAAACCTAAGCAAGTGGTAGAAGACTCATTGAAATGAACGAAGGGAATTTGGAATGTTTTTTTAATAATTTGATTCCTGTCTATCAGATGTCATTTTGCTTTCCAAACATCCATTAAAATAATTTAAAGCTAAATTTTTGCTGATCAAGAGAACTTAAAATTTTATATAATTACTTTTTCATAATTTTTATGTCAAAAGTAATTTGATGTATTTTTGAAAAAATTATTTTCATTTATATCTTCAAACTAATGATTAAATCCATAGATAAAATTATAATTAAAAAAAGGAAAATATTATCAAAATAATCCAAATAAAGTTTTAAAAAATCTATAAAATTTAATATACTCATAATAAATAAGAGTTAGCAAAAAAAACTTTTAATATAAAATATAGTATTAAAATATATATTAAATACACCGTAAATACACACTATATAGGTAAACATTAATCTGAAAGCCAATCATACGATTTACATACTAATAACAATTTCAATTTCAATAATATTAAAATCCATTTCATTTATTTGTTACTTTGTGCATAGCAAATTCTTACAATGTATAAATTTTCCAACAACAAAGTCCTTTTTTTTTTATTGAAAAACTTTGATTACTTTTATAGTATTTAGTGACCGAAATAATGAATACACACACACACACGTTTATAAAAATATATGAGCATTGATATATTTTATGATTTGAATATAACATAAATTTTGTATATGGGTAAAAACACCTGAAATGTGAAATCCTAGTATAGAATGACCTCGTCCGATCGTTTCGGAATCTTTCGTAAATAAGAAACACACTTTCCTTTAAAATTTTAGCACAGCCCTAAAAATGCTGAAGTTTTTAGATTTTTTCACTTTCTTCGGCGATTTTTTAGTAAAAAAATTTGTAAAACTGACTAGATTCACACCTAATCAGTTTTAGTGGGAAATTTTACATTTATGAGAACCTTTGAAACTATTTTTTTTTGTGCATCTAGTCAGTTTTATAAAGGCTTTTGCTGGATAAGAATATTGTTTTGGCCTCCACAACCAAACGTAGCCTAAGTAATAGCTCAAAAAGTTGTCAACTCATTGAATCCCGTTGGAATCAGAAAACTGGGCCATTATAGGTCCCTAAAAACCCAAAAAAACGGTTTTTAGGCCCTATTTAATTTTTCATCAACACTCTCAAGTATCCTAGAACAGAGAATATTTTGAACATAGACTGAAAAACTTGAAAAATCAACATTTTTAAAGAAAAATATTATTTTAGGCCTACAGGATCTCTTTAAGACCCCGAAATACATGTTTGAATTTTTTAAAAACTGATTTTTTGAACATAAAAAAATACAGCGTCCTTAATTTTTTACTTAAAGCCTTGTTGGGATGAGAAACAACATTCTTTAGTTTTTTAGAAAATCTTCTTGAGGAGAAACCACTTTCTGATGCCCAAAAATCCAAAATCTACCCACACTTTTTTAACTACTATAAAATTTGTATTTTAAACAGTTTATCATTGTGCTAAAATGTAAAGGCATAGTTATTAAACTGATTTTTAACCCACCCACCATTTTGTGGCCAGGATCATTCTATGCTGTTACCATCGTTTATCCGCACTTTACGTACATATTATTGATTTTTAAATACATAAAGCGCGGATAAATGGTGGTAACAACAACGGGGATGCACGAAAAAAAATCAAAACTCTTTGCAACTCCTTTGCAACTCCATTTAAACTCCGTGCAACTCATATGTATGAGGAGTTTGAAGTTGGTTGAAGGTTGGTAAGAGTTGTACCTTTTAGTTACATTTTTACCCGTGTATACGTTATTTATTTAAGACTAGACGGTAATATAAATGATATTTATGTATTTGTTTAATTTATAAAGATTTTATATTTTTATAACATTTATAAAGTATATACTATTCTTTGGTTTATTCCAGCATAAAATGGAAAATTTGATCAAAATAGTTTTTTTGACAATATCGATAATTTTCGATTTATTAAAATTTTGGAAAAAAGCATAATTTTAAGTTTGATTCTTTTCAAATGAAATCCATGAAAAAAGTACCTTCAGTAAAAAATCTGATTCCAAAGAAGTATAAGGTAAAGCACAGTAGTTTAATTATTCTTTCATCTAAAATTACTTAAATTAAGAATTTAGTTTCAAGATTTAAAATTTTTGAAAAGCTTTAATTTAAATCCATGCAGTTAAGATCCTTTGGGTCATCCTATGCAAACCACTACTTTATCTTGGAATTACTCATATATGAATTATAAAAAAAAAATGATAAAGAAAAAAGTAATTTTAGCACTGGTGTCCTCTTTTGACCTAGACTCAACTTTGTAAAAGAAAAATATTTAGCGCGAGTTTCGCCTTTTATTGCTACCCTCATTCATTCATATTTGTATGTATCTGTGAATAGAAATAAAAATGTATTTGTACGTATGTATGTATATGTTTTTTTTTCTCTTTATTAAATACACACGTATTTACAAAAGTTTTGATATGTATTTGTGAAAAAAATATATTGTATAAGTTTGTATAGGGCATATATTAGACTACAACTTATTTTGGTTGTAATTCATCATTTTCTTAATTTATAAAAATTCCTTCTAAAATTTGGATCCAGACAGTATAAAAAAAACGGTTTGCAAAAAAATTTTTTTGTTGATACTATTATACGAGCCCTTACGTGTCTAGTATCTGCATGTAATTTATTTACTACTCTAGGATGAAAAACAAAAATGTATGAAAAAAATATTTAATTTGTGGAGAAATGTTGTTTTCAAGGTATTTGAGTGTTTTTCACAGTATATACAATTGTAAGTACAATTGAATTTAAGTTTTTAGGTGGGTATGTAATGTTCAAAAAAGTTCATCCTCTAAATTTTGGTACCAACACGATGAAATTAAAATACTTAGGAGCAAACTTTTTGATATCAGAACTTTTGGACAAATATCTAATTTGATATGCTACTCCTTTCCTTAGTATTTGCAAAAAACTGATTATAAAATTTTAAAAATTTAAAAAAATGACAAGAAAGGATGCTTCGAAAAAAGCATACAGTGACCTAAAACCAGCCTAAAACATATAAAAAACAGGATAATTGTTAAAAATTATTATTTCAACCGCTTTAAAGAGATTTTAGTCTACTTTAAAATTATAACCTGTTTTATGAGTTTAAGAGACCAGTTTACTACTGTATTCAGCATTATCTTTTGTTTTTAATTAAAAGGGGGTAACATGGGTAAAAACCATAAAAACTGAATTAAGCTAAGGTCTAATACATAATATACATTCATATAATGATTTCAATAAAAATAAATATACATATTTTTTTTAATATTTTTATTTGTATATTTGCATACTCTTTATTTATCTGTCAACTGTATTTCTTTCAAGTAAAGAAAAACAATCGCAATATACGTACACCTTCTCTGCTTGTCATAAAATATGATAAAGAATAAATATGCTTATATTTTTCAAGAAGTAATATTTTTTATATATTTTGATAAAATAAAAATAAAATGATAAAAATAAAATTATTACTAGTACTTGAATAACAAAAATTTCAATCTGATTTTAAAATTTTACTACCATGTTGCTCTGTTTGAACTGTTTGAGGATTTAAGCAATTTAATCTGATTTTATTATTTAAATTCTTTTTAGCTGTCTCGTGTTTTATCATCAGGTATATTTCAACAAAATTTTCTGATGTCAACACTTTTTTTTTAAAACCAGGTATGCGACCGATGGTTTTGAAATATGTTTTATAAAATATTTTTTGAGATAAGGAAGTTTAACTTGTTTCATCTATAATGTTTAATTATTCAAAAATCTGCATGAAAAATGTTGGAAGAAAAAAAAATATCAACGGATGGTCTTAGTTTGAAAGACTTAGATTAAAATTTCAGAAATTTCAAATTTCCAAATAAAATTATGACTGAAAATTTGAATTCTGCGGAAAATTTTACATTTTTTTAGAAGGGTTTGTTTGAAAATAACCAAATTTTCTCGCAAATTTTGAAACTTAAAGTTTGAAAAATCTAAATTTTAAAAATAATTTATATTCTTGTTATTTGTTTTTTAACGACCAGAACTGGGCTACAAAAAATTAATTTACTCAAAAATGGGCAATATACAAAACAACAATTACTTTTATATAATTTATATTTTTTGGAAAATAAACTCTTTTAAAAACATGAATAGTTACATGAATAGTTTCTTATTTAAAATTTTCTGCAGAATCAAAATTTTTGGTCAGAATTTTATTTGGTTACGTGATTTAGCGGGAAATTTGAAATTTCTAAAAATTGAAATTTTAAAAGCTGTTATTTTTTAATTTAAAGCTTTATTAATTTAAACCTCCTAATTAAATCCACCTACCGATATTTTTTTTTCTCTGAAAATTTGAAGTTTCAGAAGTAATTCAAGACTTTCTAAAAAATGTTTAAGGCCCATGTTTTTGAGAAATTTCAATTTTTATTCCAATCAAAATACATATTTGGTAGTAGGTTTTTTTTTGTTGCAGGCCAGATTTAGTCAGATTTATTCTACTCAGATTTACCAGATTTAGCTACTATAGGTTTTTGGACCTTTTATCAAGAATTTCGGGGATGCTTTTATGAAAATTTAATATTTCAACCTCAAATTACATGAAAAATAAATATTTATAGTGACGGTAAAAATGAATAAATGACACTTAAAAAATTTTTTTTTACTTTGACACCTTTGTAGGGGTAGTTTTTGATAATTTAAGGTTTAAATATCAATTTTTCATAAAAACATCCCCAAAATTCGCGATCGGTGACCCAATAACCCATATGGACCAAATCTAGACGCATAAAGTGCGAAAATAACAAAGATACTCTTGTAGGGATAATTTTAGATAATTTGAGGGTGTTCCACACATTTCTTTACAAAGTGACCCCGAAATTCGTGAAGAGTGACCCAAAAAAACTGTACTAAAGCAAATTTGGTTGTTACCAGTAACAATACAACCACCTCACTCCCGTATTTTGATTGAAAAAAAAATCGTGTTAATTTCAGTAAAAGCTTAGAAACAAAGGCAGCGAAGACCCGTAGCAAAGCCAAGCAAAGACAATGCTTTATCATGGATATTTTTAATGACTAAAAATTCAAATTAATTTTTGAATCTCGGGATTATTTTCTACTGGAAATTTTTGTTTACATTAATATAAGCGTTTTAGAGGAAAAATAAAAAAAAATTGCGTATTTTTTTCAAAATGGCCAAAAAAAATCAAAATGCCTGTCAAAAATCGATAATTGAACTTTAGGAGCTAAAAACTTGCATGGAGACTTATTTTTATTAGCACTTTCAAAAAAAAATACTTTGCCCCATTTTAAAACCGGATCATAAGTATCAAATACGTTAAATTTGAAAATACCCACATAATTTCAAATGAAATAAAATTCTAAGCAATTGCTCAGTGTTTTTAACACACTTGAAAAATAACTAGAAATTACATCCTAGAGTTATTGTTTTAAGGTATATATAAAATCACTTAACTACGAGCTACAAATTTATTAGTTTTGAAAATATGCATTTGGGAATTTATTTTACAATATTAACAGCGAATACAATTCTTTATATTGCATAGAACATAAAATTTCACTAATTATTTATATTCTTTTTTAATTCTTATCCTCGTCTCAACCAATCATAATACCCAAGAGATCAACTCTCTAATACCCTTATGTCTTGTATAGAAATAAGTTTAACTTTCTATATATATATATGAATTTCTTACCGCAATCCCTTAGGTACAACCAATATAATTTTCTTTTTATATATTATATATATATATATTTTTTAAGGATTTTATATTAAATATATATAGAAATAATCTGAAACTTTTTTTGCCGAAATAAAATTATATATATTTACGTCATTGAATGTAAATATCTTGAAATTTAATCTAATGGGTTTTATTGAATTATATATATAACATATATGGATGTGTCTGTTATATTATTAATGTTTCGAGCTTAGAAACATCCACATGCCTTTTTAAAACTAGGCCAATAAAAAAGGAATATCAAAATTGATGAGTTTAATATATTTTTTGAATAAATTTAAAAATACTACTATTATGTTTATAACGTATTTCTAAAACAGTAAATTTTGTTTAAGAATATTTATTTATATGTTTTTTAATAATTATTTGTATTTCCTTCTCTGTAAATCATACTTAATGGCTAATTCTGTCCAAAAATTCATTTTTAACAACCTTACCAACATTGGATTATTGAAATTGAAATTTTCCAAATATCTAATGGATTAAGGTTATCGATCACAATATCAAATAATAATTTCACTTTTTAGCTGTTTTAATGGCCAATTTAATTGAAAAAACTTTAAGTGATTTGCTCGTGCTAGGTATAATAAATAAATGGTACATTTAAGCTTCCAATTTGCTAGTTTTATAATTCGTAATTATTAACTTTTTTAGATTTTAAGTACACTGTAAAAAGTAACTCCCTTAGATTAACAAAAAAAATTAGAATATTTTCGAAAAATTAGTAAATTTTCAACAAAATTTGTAAATATTCGAAAAAAATCGTAAATTTACTAAATTTAGTATATTAACAAAAAATTCGAAAATTTTCGATTTATTTTGTGAATTTACGAAAAAAGTTGTAAATTCACAACTATTTTTTGTAAATTTTCGAAAAAAATGGTAAATTATCAATTCTTCTTGCGAATTCACAAAAAAAATCGAGAATATAAATTTAGTAAATTTACGATTTTTTTCGAATATTTACAAATTTTTTTGAAAATTTACTAATTATTCGTAAATGTTCTATTTTTTTTGTTAATATAAGAAAGTTACTTTTTACAGTGTATATAAACTTGAGTTTTTCGACTTGAAAGTCCTAAAACTAGGATTATTCTAATACCTCATCCTAAATTATTCCAAGTTCCATTTGACTACCTCCCTGAACAGATTTGACCAACCGCTTCAAATTCACCCTGTACCCTTTCCTAACCTCTCTAAATATTAAAACAGGAAAAATGTCTCCTCCAACACATACCACTAATGGAATTTTAGTTATTTCTTTATTCATACTGAGAATGAAATTATATTAAATTGAATTTTATCTTGCAAATAACAAAATTTACGATAAATAAATAACTAGTATATCCTATATTGTACATTTCTGATAATAAATTTTAAAAAATTAAATAAATTTAATTATTAAGTAAAATAGTTAAAATATGTCAGACTATAAAATATGTATAATAAGTAATATAATATAGTTCAATAAGTATATTTGGAATATCCAATACAATAAATTTGTTTTAAATGTTGATAAGGATGTCACAGTCAATTTTTGTGTCAGTTTCATGACAAATCAGTATAATATATTTTGAGTAAATAATATATGATTACGTTTCTATACTTAGTTAATAAATCATCGATTCGAGACTGCATCATGTATTATAAAACTTAGATATTAATAAATATTAGCAATATATTAAAATAATTTAAAATTTTGACTTGCAAATTTTTAAATATGACTCAAATGGCAGTTTAAAGATACCGTGTTAATTAGTAGATTTCTGGATAGTCTGATTTTAAAATTAATTAAATTTGATATTTGTCTAATTTTACACTGAAAAAATATCCTCTGATGGTGGAAACCGGAATTCCATTTGTGACTAGTAGAATTTTATTTTTTTTCTCAAACGATTTAACATTACCTGAAACGTAAAGACAATTGTGAAAAAAAATTCGCTCATTTAGGATATGCAAGCAACTGTAAAATGTAAAAAAAAAAATTTTTTAAACAAAGAAAAAAATTTCTTTAATTTTCTTTACGTTTCAAGTCATTTCCAATCGGTTAAGCACTAAAAAAATTCCAACAGCTACAAGCGGAATTCCGTAAGCCAAAAGTGGAGTTTTGCTAACCACAAGCGGAATATTTCCGCTATCGGCAAACGGTTTTTTTTTTGGTGTAGAATAAATAAGCATAAAAATTATAAAATTTTGTCCCTTGTAGTTTGAAAAGGGGGGTTCTACAATCTTTGTCAAAAAATATTGCTGTTTTTTTTTATTTTGTTATATAGGCAAATATTATTAGTTCAAGCAAAGATCTTGAGTGCGACACCTGATAGTTTAAAAATGGCAATTGAAACTATTTCTGGTGAACTTTGACGCCCGCTTGAAAATCGTCAGCTGCATATATTAGATGTGAAGAATCTGGGGGTAAATGAGAATTTATTTCCTTTATGTAAAGACAAAAAGTAGTCGTTTCGAACACTGAAGCACTCCTTAAGTGTCCCCAAATTATATGTTGAAATAACCAATAATGCCTAACCTGATGATAAATTTTAATCTACAATAATACCACCTTTGAAAACCTCGTACCCGTAAGCTTGTTCAACAACTTTGAAGGTGATGTAAAGCACTTTACTAAATTCAAACTGAAGTATAATTATGAGCTTGTAATTTTTTTTGACATTTTAGCCCGCAGAGGGCAATAAGTTAATGTTCAACGATCTAATTTTACAAGCCGTAGCTCATTAAACAAACTTAAAATAATTTGACATAATTTAGGAAAATAAAAAAAATTTAATACCAAATGTTTAATAATTAGGCTGAAAAAGATAAAAGGTATAATTCGAAAAAAAATTTATGTGTACTTATTCCTAATACTTCAATTTTATAGGATAAATTTAGAAATTTTAGTTTAGAAAAAAATTTTAAGAAAAGTTATTTTTATATCTATCACTATCTATTATAATCTATCAGTAACTTGATATCTTACTACAATTGTCACTAAAAATTATGTGGAAAAAAATTCAACTAAGTGACTTATCAAGTACCTCTGGGACTACCATGCTAAAACCGAGTAAGATATTACATAAATCCTATACTTCTTATACTAAAAATGATATAAAGCAATAACATACACGGTAAAAAGTAACTTTTTTAGATTTACAAAAAAAATAGAATGTTTTCAAAAAATTAGTAATTTTTCAAAAAAAATCGCAAATTTACTAAATTTAGTATATTAACTAAAAATTTGAGTATTTCCAATTTTTTTTTGTAAATTCACGAGAAAAATTGAAAATTTACAACTTTTTTTCGAAAATTTACAAAAAATATTTGCTAATTTATAAATTTTTTCATAAATTTACAAGAAAAAATCGAGAATTTGTTGTTAATATACTAAATTTAGTAAATTTACGATTATTTTCGAAAATTTACTAATTTTTCGAAAATATTCTTTTTTTTTTGTGAATCTAAGAAAGTTACTTTTTACAGTGTATAAGTAAATCTTATTATAAAAAATTATTAAAAAACAAAAAAAGAGTTGATCTGCATGATTTTTGATAAAATTGATAAATTATATATTTATTTGCTTCCATGAAATTTTTGAAAAATACTCGAATAACTTTAAGATATTAAAATTGAGAAGAACATTTTAACAGTTGACAGAATAATAGCAGTAGTCAAGTCATGCGATTAGCTTTGTAAATACCATAGTTTATTGGTTCAAAATAAATATTTTAACTAAAGTAACAACCAATAGACATAATCATAAAATTCATAATTACAGATATCCATCTGTCTAAATATCAAAGCATTTCTAGTATTACTAACCAGCAAATTCTGACTTATTTATTTTATATATTATTCAAGCATTAATTTAAAAATAAAATTTACACTGAATTTTAAAAAAAGCAAATTTGTAAAATATCTCAATAGCATAAATTAACACTTTTTCTTTATAATTATTCTAAAGAAATTTTAATTACTTGCAAATATTATAATTATAATTTAAGTACAAATACTTTTTTATTATTATTTTCTTTTTTAAGTCTTTTGAAATTAAATGTTTTTAACAATACAGGTTTTAATTATAAAGAGGAATTTGATATTTAAAAAAAAAAGTTTATATAAAACGCTTTTGTTATACATTTTCCAGGTATTTGAATTTATAAATTACTAGTTAAAAGGAGTGCATAATTAATTACAATAATTAAAATAATAATTATGCAAACCTTTTAAATTTTAATTTATTTTTTTAAAAAAGGTATTTTTATTTTTTACCATTTTTTAAGGTGGGGTCTCCTAGAGGATCCAGATGTCACAATCGATGGAGAGGGTGATATGGAATATACTATTATGTTCTATTCAAGTTATTTTATTTTCAAATTAGTTTATATTTTAACTTATCAAACATTTTTCCATACTTTTTAAGTATAGTATAGTAAGTATTAAGGGCACAAAAGTTTTGGCACTAGCGTGAGCACCATCATCAGTGCTCGGCGAAGCCGGGCACGAGTGATATGTGTATATCGTATTTCGCCCATGGTGCTTACAATATTTTTTGCCTACCTAGGCGTAGAACGAGTGCAGAAAATTCTTTACGTACCAGTTTTACGCCCGGGAGGACAAAAATTTCATTTTTTTTTTAAATTTTTGAAACGCAAAAAAAAAGAAATTAAAAAAATTCAAATATACACTGTTAGGTTGTTTTGCTTGAAATTTCAAAATTACTAAATACGAATAATATACGATAAAATTTTATGAAAATTTCAATCAATTTAAAAATTGAATATTTCAACAAAAAAGATGTCTGTTATACTGTTACTATGTTAAAAAAAAATTGAAAATTTAATACCTTCGTCATCCATAGACTTTTTTTCTTAATTTTGAAAACATTTTGATTCTCAAATGAACATACAGTTACATCAGCACACAGCCTCTTAAATAAATTTTTAAATGCATCGTTTCAGGCCTCCAGTAAATGATCAATATTGTGTACTCTTATACCAAAAAAGAGGTCATTTACTAAAATTTAATCGGTCATTCAATGGTTAATCTACCCTATAAAAGCATAAAACTAGATATAAACTAAACAAAAAATTTTGAATATAGAATATCTAAGCCCTTCAATTTAATGCAAATCTAATGCTGTAAAGGATTACTCTGTTGTGCTAAATTTCATGTATTCAATCACATAAAATAAGATTATTAATATTTATTTTAATATCCCTTGTAAATAGCTTATCCATCATACAAGGTATATGTCTACAAATATCCATTTACACACGGATACACTCACAATTGCAAATACATGCGATTAAATGTCTAAAAATCTTTAAAATATATATTTTTTTACATCCAATAAAATTTAGAAAAATATCGTATTTTGACACTAAAAAAAGTTTTTTTATACAAAGAAAATCGAGCATCAAAAGCAGTGAAAAAAATAAAAAGTTTCTTTTTAAAGTACACATTGCCCGAAGGTCGTACTTATCAGCGCTTTGAAATACTAAAAAATCCATTTTCAATAAAAATACTTAAATGTTTTTAAATTAAACGTAAAATAAAAATTAATTATTTACTTCTAATCAATCATTATTTATAATTATTTAAATAAAATAAAAAGAAAAGTAATATGTGTCAATTATCTAAATGTTAAAATGTGCATCAGGTGCGTTGTTTAGCATTTATTTAATATATGCAATATAGAAAAGCTAGTGTGCTTGGCTGACTAGACTTTGCAGTTTTCTTCTTAGCCCATTTGCGTTACTGTTTTCTCTCTAATTCATGCGACCTCGTGAATAATTTATCTTCTTCGAGGTCTGGGTTGAATTTTATACACGTTTATTTGTGTCTGTGTGTGTGTGTTTTAAGTAATATTTATTCATACGACATTACTGTAGCTAGATTCACTAAATTAAAAAAAAAGCTCACTTTGTGTACCCTAATTTTTTTTTTATCCCTGTGGCGACTCAGAACCTTTTGACGTACAAAATAAAAATAAAGTTATACAACGATGATTAATATTAAATGTTTTTTTTTTTATTTATTTAAAAATAAAAGAAATTTAATGTGTAATTTAAAATAAAAAAATTTATTTTACTTCACATGTGTCTTAAATAAGTTATTTGATTTTCTTTTTTAATAAATTCTAGGTTTAATCAATGGAATTTTATAGTGGGTGGCGAGGACACTGAATTTTTTTTTTGCACGTGGAAAAAAAAGGAATGAACAAAAAAAAAGTGAATAATTTCTTGAATAATGTGCATAAAAAAATGCATTATAAATAGATTTTTTTTTTTAAAGAATGAAATAAAAAAATTTTTTTTTCAAATAATACCTATATAGATTTAACCTTTATTATTATTATTATTATTATATTCATATTCTTATTGAAATATAATGTGATCCATATAAATATATTATACAAAAGTATTCGCGAATGTTAGAAAAAAACGAAGTCAAATATAAGCATTATTTAAATTTTTCGTTGCTTTATGATATTAATCGTTAATTTTTATAATATTAGAGTCAGATTGATTTTTTGGAACTTAAGAATTTGAGTCATGACCATTGAAATTTAAATTTTTGAGCGTTTATAGCTTTTAACATTGAACATGTTTATAGGGTACCCTGGAAATCTGAAAATCAAGGAGGGTCAAATATCTCCGATTTAAGGGAGGGGGGGTCAAATTAGATTTAGAATAATTAAAGTTCAGGGACTTAGAAAAATCCATGTTTTGGGATTTGTATTAATTCAGGATAAGGGACTTAAAATAATACGGGGTTAGAGAATCAGAATAGTTTGGGTTTAAAATCTTAACATTTAGTATAGGTGATAATTACAAATTATGAAAATAGCAAATTGTATTGTAATGTTGCATGACATTTATGCATTATTAACCCATCAGCACTCAACTATAGTAAACATTTTCCAAACTCTTAGATTGTGTTTACACAAACCGATAAGTTTTTATTTTATAACTGCATTTTATTGATGAAAAGGTTTATCAAAAAATTTCTCTCGGGCCTTTTACCTTAAAGTTGAATTTTCTTTAGCATTAGTTTAACAGAATTTAGTTCTGATTTCTATAGTTTATAGTCTTTTTATGGTACATTTAATTTAAATTATTTAGCTTAATATTTCTTTTAACCATTTCATTTTTTTGTTACTTCAACTATGTCAAATTAAAAGTTTGCTCTTCTTTATGGTGTATTTATTATTGTAAGGCTGCTCTGCTTGAAATTTCAGTTTATTCCAATCGAAGTATCCTTCATGTCATTGTTAATAAGTTAACTATGACAAAGGCTAGAGTTTCGCTTACATGACAGAAAAATTTTAAATGTCTCTTGAAATTAACATTTCACAGATAATTACATTCCTAACTAAAAATACCATTCTTTGATTATCTTCAAATTTGAACCAAACATTTCATACATATTTTTTGTATTGTTTGAATTTAACTAAAATAACATTTAAATATTAATTTCTGCCTCGATTTTTACTACTAGTGAAGGCGCAATTTTTTAGAGGAAAGTCTCAGAAATCCAAGAATGTGGTTCTTTTAGTCGGCAATCGTGCAAAAATAAGAAATAGAGCGAAATTCAACATGGGGTCTTATGGGTAATACGTGGTATCCTGACATTAGATAAATATAGAACGCCGCTTGTAATTAAAGTATAACTGAAATAACCTTACCTAGCATAAGAACACGTGCTAAGTTTTGCATCTTTATAGCAATAACTTACCTACTTTATAGCAATAATTTACCTGCTAAATATAGTAGGTAAATTTAGTTTTTCTGACAGTAAATGGTAATCATAATCAAATCGACTCATAGGGTTATCAGTTCTAAATTAATAGAATCTAATAAACTTTCTACGAGTTTGTCTAAACTAAAACAAAATATATCTTAATACTATATATATCTGAAAATTTATTTGTCTGTTTGTTTGTTTGTTTGTTTGTTTGTTTGTTTGTACCCTAATGACTCACGAACCACCGAACCGATTGGCATGAAACCGACGTCAAAATGAAGAAAAAAAAATGCGGGTGACATAGGCCCTATATTTTTTGATTAGCTATCGTAGGTTTTGAAATATTTAATTTTTAGTATTTTTGAACTTGTTAACATTTTTTAAAAATTTTAACAAATATTGAAATATCTCGATACTATCGAATGGTATTTTTAATCATTTATTTGTGGGTCTGTGTATATTAAAATGTAATTTATGCGTACTTATAGTTAAATTTTTACTAAAAACGTACGTTTCTTTAAAATTAAAAAAAAAAAATTGATGGAGTTAAAATAATGTTTGGTTTTTAAAATAATTATAATAAAAATAAGACAAATTCAAGAAATTAATGATACAATATAATTTTTTTCGTTAAAAAAATAAATTAGTTAATATTAGTTTTAATTACATTTTCTACGATATTTAAAATTTTTTTTAAAATTAAAATATAGGAAAAACGCTGCAAAATTATTGGCACTACAGTTCTTTAAGCAATGCAAATATTCATATGAGTTAAAATTTTTTACTATATCTTAATACTATATGGGTATATCCATTACTTTTCATACAAAAGTGGGCGCACGCATGTCACCGATTGGGCTCAAATTTTTAGATTATGTTTGGGGTTATAAAAAACTCACCTAGCCAAATTTTTAGCCCTCTAGAACAAGATGAGGCCAAGTTATGACCTCCAAAAGGTCCAAAAAATGACCTATTTTAGCCTATTTTCAAAATTTCGCCATTCCCTTATTTTTCAGTCAAATTACCTCCGGTTGGTCGCATTTTTTTGTTATAAGCTTCAGAATTTACCAAAAAAATTTATAGACACTTTTATCACGTAGATTTTATTTGGCGATAAAAAATGTTAGATGACTGAAACTGAAAAAAACAGGAATTTCAAATTGGTGCTAAATCTGGAAATCTTTATATAACTACTTCCAGTTAGTCGCAAAATTTTGTACTACTCAAGACCTTTCGAATGCGACCTACAAAATTAAAAACGGCTTATTTTATCCGGAGTTATGCGTATTTTAGTTTGGTCGTTTTTCGGAAATTTTGATTTTTTTGCGTTTTCAAATTACTATAACTTTTTTCTATCATAACCAAAACGGCTAAAAATTTCAGAGAATATTCTTCAAACATTAATAAATAATCTCTGAAATTTTGGTGGATGATATTGGCTTCTATCCGTTTTTATACATTCCCAAAAAAGCCTTATTCTTCACGTATTAACATGGAACATGTTCATTGGATGGGGTATTTGAAAAAGTTTGGCTTGGCAGGGGGGGGGGTCAAAAATTGACGTTTTTAGGGGGGGGGGTCAAAAATTGACGCTTTCAGGGGGGGGGGTCAAAAATTGACGCTTTTAGGGGGGGGGGGTCAAAAATTGACGCTTTTAGGGGGGGGGGTCAAAAATTGACGATTTTGGGGGGGGGTGAAATGAACTTCGATTTAGGAACTTAGAATAATTTGAAGTTGGAGTCAGGCCTTGATAACAACAAAAACTTAGAATACTTTAAGTTTATCGACTTAGAATAATTTATATTTCAGGATTTATTGTAATTTAGGTTTTTGGATTTATTACTGTTATGAGTGAACATGTTCCATGCTCGTTGGTTGTGTAGTTACACAAACCGGTTATAAATTTTTTGTGTATTAAAGTGGACCTATTTTTGGACTTTGTGGAAAAACTTTGCTCCCCGGGTTTTTTTGTGAAGTTTTGGTCATAAAAAATAATATTTTTAAAACGATTTTATCGATAATAAACGAAAAAAAAGTACTCCATTTAAATTACATGAAGCCATGGAGTACTTTTTTTTCGTTTATTACCGGTAAAATCGTTTTAAAAATATTTTTTTTGGCTACTTGAGGTTGGGTATTATTTTTTATATATTTAAATAGTACTTTCCATCGATTAGTAGCTTTTCAAAACATTCTGCAAGCTTTGTAAAAAATTAGAAAGCTGAAAAGTCAAAATTCCTATGTTATTTAAATGGGAAAATTGAGGTGCTTACAAGCACGTGTTTTTGCAACGCAAAAGCAAAATCCTTGGAACTGGGAACTTTTTATGACCAAAACTTCACAAAATAACCCGGGGAGCAAAGTTTTTCCACAAAGTCCAAAAATAGGTCCACTTTAATACACAAAATACGTGAAGAATAAGGCTTTTTTGGGAATGTATAAAAACGGATAGAAGCCAATATCATCCACCAAAATTTCAGAGATTATTTATTAATGTTTGAAGAATATTCTCTGAAATTTTTAGCCGTTTTGGTTATGATAGAAAAAAGTTATAGTAATTTGAAAACGGAAAAAAATCAAAATTTCCGAAAAACGACCAAACTAAAATACGCATAACTCCGGATAAAATAAGCCGTTTTTAATTTTGTAGGTCGCATTCGAAAGGTCTTGAGTAGTACAAAATTTTGCGACTAACCGGAAGTAGTTATATAAAGATTTCCAGATTTGGCACTAATTTGAAATTCCTTTTTTTTTTTCGTTTCAGTCATCTAACATTTTTAATCGCCAAATAAAATCTACGTAATAAAAGTGTCTATAAATTTTTTTGGTTAATTCTGAAGCTTATACCAAAAAAATGCAACCAACCGGAAGTAATTTGACCGAAAAATAAGGGAATGGCGAAATTTTGAAAATAGGCTAAAATAGGTCATTTTTTGGACCTTTTGGAGGTCATAACTTGGCCTCATATTGTTCTAGAGGGCTAAAAATTTGGCTAGGTGAGTTTTTTATAACCCCAAACAGAATCTAAAAATTTGAGCCCAATCGGTGACATGCGTGCGCCCACTTTTGTATGAAAAGTAATGGATACACCCATATATATTCATATGAGTTAAAATTTTTTACTATATATTATATATATTCAACTCAAATTAAAAACCATTTTCTAATGGTCAGTTTTAAGTAAATTACGCTATATTGCTCAAATTAAACTAAAAATTTGCACAAAAAAACATATTCTTGAAAAATATTGTTAATTGAGACAATTTTGGAACCTGTTAGATTTGTGGTTAGAGTTTTTGGAGACTATGCTTAGATAAAATTGGAAGGTTTTTTATATATATATACATATATATATATATATATGCACCTATTTCAAAGTTATGATTACTTTAATATAATTAATTTTAGTAACTGTTTAAAATTATTAAGTACAAAAGTTTTATTTTACTATATTAAATGCAAAATAATTGTTCCCTGACCAAGTTTTAATGTAATTAATATAAATAAAAATCAGGGACTTTGAAATATCACAGTTTACATAAATACATACGTACCTACAAACAAACTTCTATAAATACATACATACATACATACACATAAGACTTTTTTTATGAGGAACCAAATGAAAAATATAACATAGAATGCGTGAATATAATTTAAAATATTGTTTGATTAGTGTGTTAGGCGATGTCTAGGTGGGGCTATTTTCTCAAACGAGAAATGAATTTTTAATGTTATATAAGATGCATTAAGTAATCATGAAATTAATCAATTTACTATTTTATTTATGAATATTATCTTTAAATATTAATTTGTCTATAAATTTATTTCTGATAAAAATTTAGAATTTTTATAGATGCCTATCTTTTTGAACACGTTTAAGAAATATTTTAGTTAATAATTATATTCTCATATAAATTACAATTAGAGTTTTGGATGCATACTTTAAATGGATTATCGCCTCCCTTTGAAAATGGTTTTAACATGGAACATGTTTATAGGGAGGGGGTACTTCGGAACTGGAAAATTAAGGGGGGGGTCAAATATGTCCCATTTAAGGGGGGGGGGGTCAAATGGGACTTGAAATAATTTCAATTTTGGGACTTAGAATAATTCGGGTTTAGGGACTTAGAATATTTTTGATTTAGGGACCTAGAATAATACACGTTTAGGAAATCATAATAGTTTGGGTTTAGAATCCTAACATTTAGTAAAGGTGATAATTACAAATTATAAAAATAGGAAATTGTATTGTTTTTTGTGTGTACACAAACCGGTTATAAGTTTTTTTATATATACTGTTAAGTTAAGAGGCCAGTAATATTTAGTATACCTAAAGTTTTACGAGTTTTGGATACATACTTTATACGGTTTTTCGCTTTCTTTCCAAAATATTTAATATATACTGTCAAGAGGCTAAAATATATATAAATATATATGAGACTTTGATTCCGTGTACTTAATTCATAAGAATATATATATCATTAAGATATTAAGAAATAAAAATTGGCCACAAAGTGGTCCATGTTATAAATTGATTTCAAGTATATTTTCTCGCAAGCAAAATGAATCAGGGAGAGTATATAAGAAATCAAAGGCATCTCAAGCTGATATTATTAATGTATAAGAAATAATTCTCGAGCGCGTAAATATAAATGTTTTTATATTTTTATAAATATCTTATTCCATAAGGGGTACTCAATCAATAGCTCAAGTTAGTCAGGTGTGAGTCAGGAAAATTTTTGATATTATTAAAGAAGTCAATAGTATAGATTTATCAATCAATTTATCAGTATAAACAGAAGAGAAAAACCTTTGGAAGAGATTTGAAGATTCTACGTCACTATTAGACTCAGAATCATCAAAATTCATATATCTGGGAAAAGTTATACTCTTATTACTCTTCGAGGAACTTACATACTTCCAATAAAATTTGTTGTTAGTCTTAATGCTCTTTTGAACATCCAATAAATATTGAACATGCAAACTCCTTGACAAGTAAGAGCACCTTTTGCCCGAGTCTTCTTGGAAGCTTCATGAAGCTTCTCATTCCATAGAAATTTTTGCCAAGCAGCATGATAACTTTTCTTTAATTGAGTTAATTGTATTAATTCATAATTAAACCATATTAAAGTAAAAAATAAATTTAAAATAATTATGTACCATATACAAGTTGATGGGATAATCATGATAATATAAGAACCGTAGATACTGAAGTTTTTTAATTTTAGGGGCATTTCTTTGAATGCAGGCTTAAATTTTTAAAAAATCTAGGATAACACACGTTATCAACCCGAAATATCTTATAAAATTTTTTAGCAATTATACTTTCTGTACAAAATACACAGTATTACTTTAGCATTAAGCAAAATTGCTGATAGAGAATCAATAAATTTATTGCCAAGCAAAAAACTAATTGTGAAAATTGGTTTTAAAAGCCTGTATAGCCTCCATTTATAGCATCCCAGAATGTAGGGCCGAATAACATAAGGCAAAATGTACGACAAAAACTTAATAAATCAAAAAGAAAAATCACAATATATTTATTTTTATTACTTAATTATTACTTAATTATTTATTTAAATATAAACAAATAATAAATCAATTAAACGATAAAAATTTTCATTTCAACACTTAATTAAAAAAATGAAGAATAAAATAATAATATTAATTAAATTTTGTATTAAAAAAAAATATTAAAAAAAAGATTTATTATTATTATAAAATAAATTATTTCGAGTAATTAAAAAAAAAAAAAAATTAATTACTCGCTTTAACGTAATAATTGTCTTAGCGTGTTTTGTTTATTATAAAATAGGCTATTAATAAATAAAGTAACGCTGACCTAATACATTTGATAAGTACTTAAAACGTTTTATAATAATAAAAAGATAAAATGACAATGGTCGTATAAAGTGACATTAAACTTTTTTACAATCACATTTTTCTTTTTCTTTTTTTTTTTTTTCTTTTTTAATTGTCTGTCTATTAAAAATAGCACTTTAATAATTTATTTCTTTTCGTTAATTTTATTTAAGTTTTTTTAAGTTGTTTTATGAAGAGTATTTATTTTTTTATTAAAACTTTTAACATTAAAATTATTAAATTCAAAAAAATTTTTACATCTATTTGTAAAAAGAATATGATAATTTTAGAGTTAATTATTATCCTGGGCTTTATTAATGTTAAAGTTTTTTGTAGTTTTGAAGTATCAAAAGTAAAAACTTATTCAATAAGGTATAATAGGTACTTTGGAAATTTCAGAAAATTGTTAATTGTTGTCATGGAATTGTTAATTTTGATGCTAAAAAGATTCAAAAATTAGCTCGAAATTTAGGTTTTTTAAAAAAACAGATTTAATCTAACCCATTTCGGTAGAAGCAAGAATAATACTTGATATGATGTTAAAGCCTGTTTAAAATTGGACCAAAATACCTAAAAATAAGAAGAAAAAAATTACCCTGTTAAAAAGTTTTATTTCATATATTTATTATCTATGAGGGGTAACTTTAAATTTTGGTACAATATGGTAATTTTTTTGGAGAAAATCATTTATTTTAAGGATTATTTTTAATTGATTTGATCCAATGTCCTAATTAAATAGGTCTTAACCTAATTACAAGTGTAATTTTTGCTTCGGCTGTAGTAGGTTATTTTACAAATTTTAAAAAGGTGCAGTTAGGAGGGAAGTTATGTATGATTATCGAATCATTATCCAAGAAAAATAATAATAATCTCAAGTTTTAACTCATGAAAATATTGCTCGAATAATATAATACCTTCCAAATAAATTTTTGGTTTCAATAAAGAACCAATGAAATTTTTAGTCAACCAATAGCATCACTTATGAACTAAAAATTGAGGATTTTATTTTTTTTTTTATTTTTTCTTATGTAACTAACGAATCGATCATTTAGCTATTTTTTCCTTGACTTTATTTCAAATTAAATTTATTTTTCTGTTAGATAATTTAAAAAATTTTTCAATCAATACAATTAAATGGTATAATTTTAATATTTACTAGTGAATGACCCTAAAAATTTTTTCCAGTGTATATGATTAATAAATTCTTTGTATTATTAAATTATTTTGAAATCAAATTAAATGGTATTTTTTGTCACATAAAATATTTAAATTAAGTCTAGATAAGTTTATAAATTTAAATCACGTTCTCAATTTGATTTTTGTTAATTAATAAAACAATAATAAATTTAAAAAAAAAATTGTCTTGTATAAATAAAACTAAGCCCAAATTTTTTTAAAAGTAAATTTATATTTGTATATCAAATTAACTTTTTTATGCATAAAAGTTATTAATTCAAGCAATTTTATTATAAGAACAAAAAAATAAAAAGACACACAAAAAATTATTCATTGACCTACTATTTTATCTCAAAATGATGATATTTAAAGCTGTAGAATACGCTTAATTAATTTATATTCAAATGCATAATTTATAATTTTAACAGTTTCTAGGATTTTATTTAATTATTTATAGAATATTTTAAAGGATTTTATTTTTTGAGGTTCGAGAGACAATCGACTTAAAGTTACTGCTAGAGTAACTTCAAAAATCATTTTTAATATTTAATTTATAAATTTCAGATTTTTATAAGCATAAAATTTTTAAAGATTATCAAAATTAATTTTGCAAATTTTATAAGTCTACTTGTTTTATAATGTTTAAGATATTAATATTTCAGGTGTGAAGGATTTTTATTTATAAATGACATCACCTCCTTGTCCAAAAATAAGCACAACGTTGAAGAGTGCGAATGATCTCATAAAACAAGTCTTGTTACACTTAAAGTACTTAAAAAGCATACTAATATGAACCCAATAAGAATATCCAAGTGACAATACCTCTAAAAGTTTCCCAGATACAAAACAATTTTTAAACAAACTTAAATTGGTGTTACAGCTTATGAAGATAACTCCTTACGTCAATTCGAGTCAAAAAATTTAATTTAACCCAGAAATAACAGTGATTTAAGAAAATCCAATACAATAGTGAAATCATTTTTATTTCAAAATATAGCCGCAAAAGTAAATTACTTTAAATAATTGTTTTTCGATAGTACCATTAACCACAATACGTGGTTCTTTGAATAAAAGCTTTAGTTACCTTTGTTAGTTATTTACGCAACACCTAGTAATTATTTATTTGTTTTTATTATTTTCTTTTTAAGCTTAAACATGTATTATAGTCCTGTCGCCCACCATGCTATTTAATGCCATAAAAGTTCCATGGAAAAAAATGGTTGGTATTTATATTTTTGACCCGCTAAACACGAATCCGAGGTCCGTTTTGCAAAATTCGTGGTCAATTTTTTGTTATTAACAATTTATTGCAAAATTTGACAACAATCTAAATGTTAAATATCCTGTAGCTAAAACAATTCAAAATTTTGATAAGCCCCTGATTTTATTATACATATTTTGACTCACTTAATCCAAATTTATAATTTATAAGCTCATATGATTAATTTTTTAAACAATATTTAATTGTTAATAAATTGTTTAAACAATATTTTTTTGAAAATTACGTGTGACACCTTTTTATATGTATTTTTTAACCCTCTGATCACGATTTTCAAGTTATTTTTTTCATAAACCTTACTTATAGTAATTGTTTAAACAATTTTAATTTGTTTATAAGCCAAAATTAGTATGTTGCTATTTAAAATTTGACAAAAACATGAATTCTGTAGCTTACAGCTTTCGTGATTTCGAAAAGCAATCACCAATTTTTATAATTTTTACTTGCTGTATCCGAATTTTTAATTTGCAATGTCGTAGGACTAATTGCTTAAACAATATTAAATTGTTTATAATTTATTTAAACAATATTTTTTTGAAAATTACGTGTGACACCTTTTTATATGTATTTTTTGACCCTCTGATCACGATTTTCAAGTTATTTTTTTCATAAACTTTACTTATAGTAATTGTTTAAACAATTTTAATTTGTTTATAATCCAGAATAAGTATGTTGTTAGGTAAAATTCCAATTCTTGAAATACATTGGTATTTAAGTTCATCAAAATGCTTTTTTTACCTTAGTAAAATTTATGTTTATACAAAAAAATGTAATAATACATTAAATAAATTATCTTCCATATTACTAACCCGAGAGTTAGTTTTATCGTGATTTTAAAGTTTAAATTGTTTAAGCAAATAATGGGGTTGGTTTTTTGAAAAAAAGAACCTGAAAATCGTGATCGGAGGGTCAACAAATACATAAACAAAAGTGTCACACGTAATTTTCAAAAAAAATATGTTTAAACAATTTATTAATAATTAAATATTGTTTAAACAATTAAACCTATGACCTTGGGAATTTAAAATTCAGATTCAGCAAGTTAAAATAAAAAAAATTATCGATCACTTTTTGAAATCACGAAATCTGTAAGCCACGGAATTCATGTTTTTGTCAAATTTTAAATAGCAACATACTAATTTTGGTTTATAAACAAATTAAAATTGTTTAAACAATTGCTATAAGTAAGGTTTATGAAAAAAATAACTTGAAAATCGTGATCAGAGGGTTAAAAAATACATATAAAAAGGTGTCACACGTAATTTTCAAAAAAATATTGTTTAAACAATTTATTAACAATTAAATATTGTTTAAAAAATTAATCATACGAGCTTATAAATTAGAAATTTGGATTAAGTGAGTCAAAATATGTATAATAAAAGCAGGGGCTTATCAAAATTTTGAATTGTTTTAGCTACAGGATATTTAACATTTAGATTGTTGTCAAATTTTGCAATAAATTGTTAATGACAAAAAATTGACTACGAATTTTGCAAAACGGACCTCGGATTCGTGTTTAGCGGGTCAAAAAACATAAATACCAACCATTTTTTTCCATGGAACTTTTATGGCATTAAATAGCATGGTGGGCGACAGGACTATTATGTTACACAAACGTATAATTAACTATTTTGTCAATTATTTAAAAAATTTAACTCTTTCATTTTCAAAAGATGTCAAAGCCAAAATGACTAACTTCAGCAGAAAAGTAATTTTGATATGATGAAAAATTATAATTTTCAGTTATTGTTGTTCGGACGTTTTGACGAAGTTCGTGGTTCGTTTTGTAATATTTTTAAAATATTTTTTGATGGTGTTTTCTTGCTCGGAAAATAATAATAATAAATTAATAATTAATAATAAATTAAATAAATAAAACAACTCAAATTTTATAGTTTTAGCAAAATTTAGATTTTTTGAGTCTTAGCTAATGATGGCTTCTAGAAAATAAAACCAATGAGACGCAATACCAATTATTAATATTGATTTTACCAAATCAAATTTTTTAAATACCAATTATTAATATTGACTTTCTCAAATTAAATCTTTTAAATAACAAACAGGTTTAACTATTTCCAGAACCACCTGTCATGATTTAATTCCTGAACATTTTTATTAGGAGTGTGTTAGTATGTATTATCGAGAAACCGCGATCAGCAAATATCTGGTTTGATTTAATGAATAAAAAAAGATTTAAAAAAGGTTGTTATTTTTTCCCACTTCTGCCCAGTATTGTTCAATAAAAAACAACCTTTTTTATGAATAATCTGTAAATCATGGGCGATGACAACATTAACAAATTATTATGTTTAATAATAACAAGTTTTGTCTCCTACAATTCGTTTAAACATTCAGTTGTTGTCGAGTTATCAAAAAAGAACTGGTTTAAGATATAAAAAATCAACTAAAAATTTCTTAAAAAATAGCAAATTTCTGTAGCTATTTGGAGGCATCCATTAATGATGTCATCTTTTTTAGGAAAGAGGGGATTTACGATTGATAGCAGCTGATTTTAAGGATACATTCTCCCAGTTTTGAAATTGAAAATCAATTTTTTTTTTTTTTTTTTTAATTGATTTGTGTTCAAAAAGTATTCAAGAACAAATTTTAAATCGGAAGATTATTTTGGTCTGTAGGCTCCGTTTTTAAGCTAAAAATACGGTCAAATTTCGACTTTTTTCTATTTACCTTCATAAATTTTTTAATTTTCAATATTTTTCATATATCCTAGAGGAGTGCCACCAAAAACTCATGTACTTTATGGTGTTTTATTTTTTTTTATTTTAGACGATTCTAAACCGAGTTCGGATGTGGGCCAATTTGGAACTTTTTTTGTAGACACCAAATTCAGCGCCATCTAATAATATGAAAAAAAGAAAAAATAAAAAATAAATTTTTTTTTATGTTTATTATGAGTGTATAAAATAGCTGTAAAAAAATCTTTTTATTATGCAATATAGTTTTTGAGAAATTTATATGAAAAATTACGTTATTTTTACTCAAAACTGGGAGAATGTACCCTTAACAAAAAATTTGAGAAAGTGAGACGAGGCAGAAGGTGGGACGAGGATGGGGGTAATGTTACCTCAATTTTTGTTGACGTCAGTAATGATTGCTCCCCTAAACAAATAAAAAAAAATTACATCTTAGAGTACGTCCTTCAATTTGGATGGTTTCATTAAGCTTCATCACAAAAAAACTGATAACTATAAATTAACTAAGAAAAGTTTTAAAAAAACAAATATCAGAACTAATTTGATGAATAAATAATTGGTACACAATTCTTTAAATTATTCCGTGTTATCATAGTGGTACCTCCTGCATTATTGCAAAATTTCATTAAGTTCTTGTCGAATTAACACAAAAAAACTAATTTTAGATGTCAAAAAAATTAACGAAGGAATGTTGATAACCTTTTTTTTACATAAAAAATTCCTATTGTTAAAAATAAAACGCTAGATGAACTTGTGATCATGCCTAGAACAAATCAGTTCTAGACAATTTTTAAACCTGACTATACTACAGTAGAATATTAATAATTTACAATATTAGAAAAAAAATATAAAACTATAGTTACTAGTTAAAACAAAAAACAAAAATAAAATTGAAGTTCACTCATGTACCGTTATATCATATTTATAAATATAAAAATTATTCAAAAAAATAAAATAAAATGTTATCTTTTATATTATAAAGTTTACAAAGTCATTATATAAGTAAATAAATATACAAGCGTTACGTGTGACTATTGCATTCATTAGTTTGAAAATATTAAATTTTATTTTCTAATTTTTTTTAAAAACGTATTTAGCCTAAATGTATGAAAAAATTGGTTTTTATAAAAAATTAAATTATTAAATAAGTACTTGTATTTTTTTTCTGAGAGGCCATATATTTTTTTAATTATTGGGTTTTTGGAATTATAATTTTACAAAGGGTAAGGTATAATTGATAGGTGGTTTATTCTGAGTTTTTTGGGCCACTGATTATAAATTTCGTGATTTCACTACTGCTAAATTTAGGAACACCCTTAAATTAACAAAAAACCATTCTTTTTAAAAAATTTAGGGCATAATAATTTACAAAAGATAAAGAGAGTAACATTTAAGTTTTACAACTTAGCCTATTGAGGTTTTGGAGATACCGCGTATAAAAAATGTATGACAAACAAAATTAGAGAACATAACCTCTAAAACTAATTTGAGCAGTATATTTGCTCAAAAAATGATTTTAACGAAATTTTAAGAGAAGAGGCACCTCAATAATAAAAAAATGAATTAACTTACAAAATCTCAAGCTGCAAAATGCTTTATTTTTCGAAAAAGTTGCTTTTTTCATAAATTTACGAAACAAGTGACTTTTTTGGAAAATATAGCATTTTGTAGCTTGTAATTTTGCAAATTAATTCATTTTTTTATTATTGAGATGCCTCTTCTCATAAAATTTCTTTAAAATCATTTTTTGAGCAAATATACTGCTCAAATTAGTTTTAGGGGTTATGTTCGATTTACCGAGCGAACATGTCCTTTTGTATGCGCAGAAGCCCCCAAAATCTAATACGAGCGATCCAAAAAACATATAGTAGCGCAAATTTTGTTATGAGTTTATAATATAGCAAAAATATCCCAGAAGTTTATTTTTTTAATATAATGATATTTAACAATTTTTTATGCATTAGAGTTTATAAATTTTTCAAAAAGTCTAAAAAGGGTACTTTGCTAATTTAAGGATATTACAAAAATTAAAATTTTGAATGAACAAATGCACCAAATTCCTAATCAACGATCCGAAAAATCGTTAATAGTCTTCACATTATATAAATAATTAACCTCTATCTCATTATCAGACAAGCATTAGCTCCCAGCAATGGGACTTGGTCCCAATATTTACTTTGAATTAAATATTGTATTCTTTTAATAAAGTAAACATCGTATTAGAGCAAGAATTTTATATGAATTTTTTTTAGAATATTTGACTATGGATACTATTTTACTGGAAAAAATCATTGCAAAACAAGTATTATAAATATTAATCAGATTCAATTTAATTTTGATGTATTATGTCAACTTATTCATAACTATTGGACCAAACGTCTATTGTTAATTTATACTATAGATATTAGAATTATTTTAGAAAATACCAAGTAGTGATAACTTATTAGTTGAATCAAATATTAAAATTAAGATAAATATAGAAGGTAAAAAACCTTATAAACAATCCATTCAAATTCTAATTGTAATTTATATGAGGATATAACTATTAACTACAATATTTCTTAAACATACTTAAAACGATAGGTATCTGAAAAAATTCTGTAAGTAATCATAACTTTGAAATAGATGCACATATATTTAAAAGCACCCAATTTTATCTAACCGTAGCCCCCAAAAATGACACGTAATGTCTTGTTCTCTGACCACAAACCTAATAAGTACCAAAATTGTCTTAATTTACAATATTCTTCAAGAATTTTTTTTTTTTTTTGCGAATGTTTAGTTTATTTTGAGCAATACAGCGTCAAATACTCAAAACTGACCATTAGAAAATCGTTCTTAGTGAATTCTAGTGAGATGGATCCATTTCCATCTATTCAAAAATTTTAGGTACAGTTAACATTACTGACCTCTTGACTTTACAGTATATATTAAACATTTTGGAAAGAAGGCGAAAACCCGTACAAAGTATGCGTACAAAACTCTAATTGTAATTTATATACTTACACATACTCAAAAGAAAGGTATCTGAAAAAATTCTAAATTTTTATCAGAAATAAGTTTATAGACAAATTAATATTTAAAGATGATATTCATAAATAAAATAGAAAATTGATTATAATTTCATGGTTACTTAATGCATCTTATATAACATTAAAAAGTCATTTCTCTTTTGAGAAAATAGCGCCAACTAGATATCGCCTAACACACCGATCAAACAATACTTTTATATTATATTCATACATTCCCTGATATTTTTCATTTTTTTTTCTTCATAGATCAATCACGAAATTTTGATTTCTGATTTTTTGGCATATAAGCACGTTTTGAGACTTCTGGAATCTAAAAAACTGGTTTTTAAAAAAGTCTGTATACGCGGGTGTTTTTTTTACCAAAAATCTTGAGGTCCCTTTTTTTTTAATTTGGATGTGATACCTCATTTTTTCCATGAAAGCACTAATATTTAGAAGTATTGTTTTTATTCTATATAATTACATTATATTATGTATTATGAATCTTATAATTAATTTTTTTTCAACTTTTTTGTCACCAAAAAATACAAAAAATACCAATTTTTTTTCTTTTTGGACTTATAGTACCTGATATTTTTCTATGGGAGTACTAGTCTTAGAAATATCGTTTCTAGTCGATTTTTTGGATCTGATACTACCTTATTTTAAAAAAACAGCAATATTTTTATTCTTCTAGGACGTAGTACTTTTCTTTTTCTATGAAATTAGTAATATCTAGAATTATCGTTTTTACTCGATATCTTCAATCTGATATTAATTTTTTGAAAATTTTTCTCTGAAAATTTTCCCCTTTAAAAAATACAAAAAACATTAATTTTTTTTTATTTTCATACATAGTACCTAATTTTTTTTAAAATAATAGTATTTTAGGGTTCATTGAAAAAGAAGAATTAACACCTTTTCTCATAGTCGTTTTGCCCCACCAATACCCTAGGGTATTATCAGATATGTTTGGGTGGTGGCTCTATTATGTCGACTATACTCTATCGCCTTTTATTCCGCATCATATATGAATTGAACCCCTCTTTTTCTCACTTGCGACAAACTGTAGCCATCTAACATCTGCGTTGGAACCACCAATCCCACAGTATTAATTTTAGAAAAATAGTTTGTAATCTATTTCTGGAATTCGATATCAGAAATCGAGTTAATTTTTTGAAAATTTTCTTCTAAAAATTTTTTAAATAAGAAAATAAAAAAGACATCATTCTTGTGTTCCTCTTTTTTGTTATGTAAAAAGTATATTTTTTTCCATAAATTTTAAGCTGAAAATATCAAGGAAAAGATCAATTTTAATTTTTCTTATGACATTATACTTTGTTAATAATATCAGAGTGCGTATATTATTGAGCGGCAACAATGTGATAACTCTTGCTGATTGGTTTCACTATTTTTCGCCTTCCCCGTTATATTTTTGGATTTAATTTTTTTTAATTAAAGTTAATTTTTATTTATTTTGGCAGACTTAGAAAAGTTTTATCTAAAAGCAATAATAAAATAAAAATTAATTTTTGTTGCTTTGGCGTCACTCTCTCTCTCTCTCTCTCTCTCTAAACGCTCTCTGGTTAATGGTCTAATAGACCATTAAGACCATTTTATTATTGCTAATGAGGAATCATAGTGCCAATTACTTTGCAGCATTTTTTTTCCTTTATTAATCACCCCCGATATTAAACATTTCATTATCACTATTAATAATGTATTTTTAATATCAAGCTTTTGCAGATTTTCTACAATGAGAGAGAACCTTAAAATGATCACCTGTTTAAAAAATTCCACCATCGGTTTTTTGAGATAATAAAATTAGAATAAAAAGAAAAATAAAAAAAACTTTAACCTAATGTCACTTTGTTTCCGCCATTTTGAATTTAAAAATTTTGAAGCTAGTTTTCGTGATCAGTAATTTCAATAAGCTATAATCTCATTTCAATAACTTAGGAAGTCAAAAATAAATTTAAAAAAAAAAATTAAATGGTTCAAAAGTGTCCAAAATCGTTGTTAAGGATGAGTTTCTAAAAATTCATAAAGAATTTGACAGCCTGATATTAAACTACAAATAATAAAATACATTAATAAAATAATAGTGAATTTTACTCTTAAAAAATATTTCAAGTAAAAAAAAAACTATTTTTCAATGAATTTTCATTTAAAAAACTGAAAAATATAAAAATAAATTGTAATTAAATGTGTAATATCTGTTCAAACAAAGATATAGTAGGTAAATAATAGTAATAATATAAATAAAAAAGTTGCGGTTTCTTTTAAAATTTATTTTATGCCGTACCACACTCGTCCCTTATCTACTTATCTTGTATTGAGTATATTCCACGTATAATATTCGTTGAATCACAAAACATATATAAATGATAAGAAATAAAACTTTTAAATTAAATAAAACATTGCAATGAAATTATACTTATTATTATTATATTTAATTAATTTTACTATTTTATTTACATATAGGGGAAAATGGGGCGATTTGGTCTGCTGATATATTTTAACGTTCTTGCATAATTATTTTTTTTTATTATTGTTTTTTAAACTTGGTAACTAAGGATAGAATTTTTTTAAACTCATTCATTGTTAAATTAAATGTAAAAACATTGACTAAAATGTCTAAAAAGATAAAAAAAGTTATTAATTTTTAGGTATTTGGTGCAAAATAAAAAATAAATATTACTTATAAAATTGGACAATTGACAACAAAAATTTTTTTTATACCGCAATATCCTTGAAATGATTGAAGTATTTAAATTATTATATATGCTGCAATAATTATTTCTACAAAAAATCATCAATAACTGATTCTGCATTTTTATCATCAATCGACTAAATACTTTAAAAAATGTAATTATTTTAAAATTTATTTTATTTCATATTTTAATTAATTTTTCAATTATTCAGATTATTGTTATAAAGAAAAATTTAATTAGTTTTTATATATCAATAAAACACAGCATGATACAACAAAATGGTATCAAAATTTTATAATTAAAAATATGACATTAAAGATTACTGGACGTTTCGTTATTTTTCATCTTTTTTAATTTCAAGTTTTGAGCAACAAAGATTTATAAAATAAATTTAATATTTCATAAAGAGTGTCTTTATATTATAGAAATTTTATTAAAAATCATGTTTGACTATGACACTACTTTTAAAAGGTTTCGCAAACTATGTATTTTACACGAGCCAATAAATAATTGCTGTTAATCTACCTATTCACTTAATGATACTTTATGAGATCAATTTTCAACAGTCTTAAAACCATAATTTAAACGTCAAAATATTTCAAAAAATAAGTAAATTATTTTTAAAAGATTTAATTATTTAAAATAATGACTTGAGTTTTTTTTTTCTTCAATGAATTCAATTAAACATTTATATTTTTTATTGCATAACTTTTTTATTCCTCCAGAGAATTAACTGCATTGAAATCGATATTAATAAAAATAAAAATAAAATATTACACATTATTTATTAAGTACATTTTTTTCTGCAACAAAGAATTGAAAAACATAATTTCCAAACTGTTAAATTTATAAATAAAAATTGTCAGCCAGGAGCTCCAGTTTTAGGCAATTTAAGAAAATTCGTGATTTTGGAAATAACTTTGAAGAGTTAAAAGTCAGAATTAAGAAAATTTAGAAGTAAAACATCTTTTTAATTTCTTTGTCTAAAAGTTGTTACTAATCATAACAGAGAAAACAATAATAAGACTATCCGAGTGTTGAAAGCTGATTTCTCGAAATTTTTTGAATAATATGCCCTCTACTGATATTTCGGGGTTGATAGACCCAAATTGAAAAAGCTGAAGTGCAAAAAAATAGTTTATAACTAATATTAAAGTTAGAAATTAGCTCTCAAATCAGAATTATCCATAAAGTCCCATTTTACTCTCCTCCCTAATCATTTTTCTCTTCCTTCCCTTGTTTGTGTCCATTTATACCTCCCCCCTTTGAGCTTTCTAGGGTATACATCCAATAGGTAAGTAAGTTCCATCTAAAATTCTTCTCAGAATGATAAACTATATATTTTTCCCTGTTTTTGAGACCATACCTTACGTCCTTCTATATTGAGCCAATTGTCAGATAAAGAAGGTTGTTTAATTTTAAAAAGTATAGCCCAATTATATTTTATTTTAATGAGTCTTACTTAGGCTGAAAAAATATATCTCAAATCTCACTTAAATAACAATTCAAAGAGAAAATACGAGGTTTCTGGTCGCCGGATTCTGGAAAATTGATTTTGAATAATTTTGGTTTAGGAACTTAAAAGGTGAGGATTTATATTAATTCAGCTTTATGAACTTAAAACAATTGGTCTAAAACTGTTATAGGTCATGCTCATTGACTGTATTAATTAACACACAAACCAGTTATAAGTTTTTTGTATTAATTGATAATATATCAAATAGGATATCATTTTCTAAGTCGTGTTAATGAAAATAAGTACCCATAAAGTGATAATAAGTACACATAAATATTTATAGCATCGCCTAGTAAGTATAGGTATATATTTTCAAACATGTACTATATATATATATATATATATATATATATATGCTTGTAAATATTTTTGTAAAATGTTTAGAAAATAAAAAAAAAGTGTGACAGGGCGATGCCCTGCAACGTCAGTACAAGATCAGTTATAGCAAGGTCTTTGATTGCAGATAAAATGTACATGATTAACAATTTTATTTTAGTTTTCCGTAATTGTGCCTTATATACATTGAGTACTTGTTTTGTCCCTGCGTTGATCACGATTCCAAATGCTTTGCGTGCGCGTGCGTGGCTAAATACCAACACATACTGAGACCATCATTTTTTGAAATGCAAAACAGAAAAAGCACGCGCAAAATCGAAATTATTCACCCCTTCTTCTTTTTCTACATAACGCCAACCCTCTCGAATTCGATATATATAAGAAAATGAGGAAGATAGAATGAAATAATCTCCCTAGGGCGTTTGGTGACCCGGTGGCCGGCGGCAGCGGCGGCGACGACGGCATCGGCGCGGCGCTCCCAAGTCCGGCTCTTCTGACGCATTGCAGGTGTGCACCAACCAATCATACAACAGACCAATCCCTCTCGTTCCTTTTCTATCTCACGCGGAGTATATTTATATACAGTTGCAAATTTATATATATAAGTATATTTTGCTATACTTTTCAAGTGTACGTTAACTCAACCTTTACTTTACTACTACATTGTTATATTTGAATACACATTCATATATTGCCCATGTAAATGTATATTTGCGTATTATTATTAATTCTTGCCATCCGCGCGCTTTTCCCTCACTTCGCTAAAATTGTTGTGCCAAACAAGGAGAGATAGACCGCGCCCAAATGGACATCACATGAACACATTTATGTATATAATTATAAATATGTGTAAACATCACCTTTTTTTCTAAGAGCGCAAAAATTTTATAATTCCATCTTATATTGTACCCATTCTTTCAATAGAAGATAATGATAATCTTAAATTGAATGAAATCTATAATGAGCGCTATTGAACCCAATTACCTATTACGATTCACCCAGAAAATCGTTCATGTAATTCAAAATAACACGTTCAAAAAAAGAGAGCAAAAGCGAAAAGAGCTAGATGTATCCACATGTTTTTAAAAAACCGCAGTGCGGGAGATACATATAGAATCGCGCAGGAAAGAGAACACTAAGTACTAAGATTAAAATTCAAAGTCAAAAAATTTGAATTATAATCTTATTACTCTCTTTGTAATTCCCTATTTTCAAAGATGCAAATTATAACAAAAAATTTTAGGATAGGTACTTTTTGCTTCCTCCAGCAAAATCTTCAAATTATTCATATTTTATCAAAGCTTATTGTGTGCCTTCTTTACCTTTGGAGGAATTAATATAAACGAAAATTCGCAACTTGTATAAGCAAACCATTTATTGCACATGTGTAAATATGCAATGCATGTATATATCGTAATAGGAATATCACTCCTACTAAGATATTTTCATCGCCGCAATAAAGAGCGCGCGGTCGCGAACCTCTACTGCAGCGGCAACCCCCACTTGATACCCTAGCAGTGTGTATCCTATATTTATTTATTAACCCTCGGGCCGATGTATGCATTATATATATATATATATATATATATATATTATATATATGCATGTATGTTTTCATAAACGTTGTTATATATGTGTGATATGAGCACTTTATCGCATGTAACGTGAAGCCCTGGCGATGTCGAATTCGCTATGTACCTAAACGCATATATATATATATATATATATATATCTACATTATTTGCAAGAAGATGACGATGACGAGGAGATGATTTGCACCGATGACCATGCGTGCGCAGTTTTTCATCCTTTTCCAACTTCTTTTGAATTATAAGGCTTATTGTAGATATCTTGCTTACCTCCCCATGTACTCACCGGCTCTGGCAGGGACGAATCGAGCGAAGCGCCAGTAAAAGCCGACTAGTACTCGAGGAATCGCTGATGTGTGTTTTTTAAAGCGCACGCTTTTGCTGAGTTCAATTAAGGAAAAAAACTAATTTTTAGTTTTTAATTATATTGTACACATCGTCATCTTTTTTTGACGAATGTATGTTAATAAATAAATAAAGTGTTTATATGATATAAGTAAATAAATATATAAATTTATATAAATATACATATATATATATATATATACATATACATTGAAAATATATATGTATATGTGTGTATGTATGTGCTAAACCAATTTATTAGAACATATTATAACCAATTGTTATAAAATATATATTTAAAAATTTTTTTAAAAGTTATAAGAAAATCAGTTGTTCAATTCAAAAAGAACGCGACGGGAGGTGCCATAAAATATATATAAGAAAGAAAGAGAAAGTGAATTTCGTGAATAAAAATAATAATTAATAATTTGAAGACAATTTAAATATATTTAGTGTGCCTTTATTGAAATATATTAAGGATTTTGGTCAGATCAGAACCAAAATCAGTTTGATTTTTTTCTGTTTTTTGTAAATCAAAAGTTGTTAATAAAGGGTTGTCTACTTGAAAGTATATATTAAGTTTATATAAGCTTATTGATAAAAAATAAATAGTTTGATAAATCATCTAAATTTACGTTGAATAAGCTGGTGGTACACGAAAGAACCATCATCAGCTTTTAGAACGAAGAAATATAAAAAAGGAAGGCGAATACATTTAGCGTAGTAGCTATTAAGCCGACCGGCGCCGATAAAGCGGAAGAGTAGCGGCAGCGCCGCAACCACACACGACAAGCAAATGGTAAGTTGAATTTTATGAAGGAAAAAGATATACACATGAGCTCATGCATTTTTTTTTGTGCAAATTTAAGAGCTTATCAGTTTTGAAGATGTTTTTTAAAGTATTTTAAAATGTCAGTTATAATGAGACTATTATCAACTGAAATATAGAATGTGCCATTTGATATGGATTTACCTGACTGTAGAAAAATTGTATATATACACGCGAATTTCTAAAAATTGATACCAATTTCTTAGAAGTAATATTTTACGAATGCATAATAATATACTGAGAATCGATTAAGTTATTTGAAAATTTCATAATGTTTTGACTAAAAGTTTTGTTATTATGAATACAATTTTCTTTTTGCATATATAATATTTTAAACTTTAATAAACTAGAAATTATTTACTTCGTTTACTTTTTATATTGTCGTGTGCTTGCTTTATGGTGGTTATATATATATATATATATTTCTTTTTCTAAAATTTATATATAGCTCATAGACATTGTAAACACGTTAAATATAAATACACGCACAGAATGTGAAAATATCGTAAGATTCATACATAATACCGTTTGTAGCGACGCGGCAATTTCTTTTTTAATTCTTCCGGTATACGCGCCTTGCACTTGTACTTCATAGAGCTTTTTTTTAGAATCTTTTTTTTTTATGAGTTATTCAGAAAATTCTTTTTTGACAAAGTACAAAAAATTTTTAAATCGAGCTTGCAAGCTCTAACTTGTATAAATATAATTACAATGGTAAAAATATATATAAAAAGCCATTAAAATTTTGAGTATTCTAAAAATAAATTCAAATAAAAAAATTGATTCAATGTGGCAGATGTTTGTGAATAGTTTTATTTTTTTTTCATATCTTTATCGAGCTTTTCTTTGAGAAAATTTGAATATAACTTTTTATGTTCCACTAACTTTTTAAAGGTTACATTAACGAATTTCATCATAATTTGATTAAAAATAATAAATTATTGTTCTTAAAATTATACTTTAACAAAAATTACGAAAAATTAATTTAAAAATTGGCAAAAAATAATTATCATAAAATTGTAAAATAAAATAACGGAGCTTTTTCGTTTTTCTAGCAGAGTATGATTAATTTAGAAATTATTAATTAAAATTTTAATAATAAATATAAATTACACATTTAAAATTACGTGAATTATACCTCGTGGAAAAACAACAAAAGCGCTGTAAGTGAGAATTTCCATAACTAAATATTTTTTCTATAATAAAAGTTATAAAACGTGTATTATATACATGCGCGAGCGACGAATGCTCGAGAAGCCACACAAAAGTATCAAATTTGATAAAGAATTAAGAGTAAACATATAGTGCTGAATTGTGCAATAATTTTCTTGAATAGTGTAACAAATATTTTAATTAATAAAAATTAATAATAAATAACAAAAAGTTATTAAAAGTTTTCAGTTCAATTACTGATATTAATGATTGTAGAACATTTTGACATTACATTGCACATTGTAAGCTCCTAAGTAAGCTCAGATTAAAACAATTATCAAAGAGAATAATTCAAATGTTTTATATATACCATTAAATATACAAATATTATAAATAAATTTACATGCAAATATTATGGATAATCCCAGGACTTTCCTTTGACAACTTGGAAATCGCTTTTTACTTTTTTGATTTAAAATTATTGAAACCTTTTAAATGTATTTTAGTATTGATATTCAATAAAATAATTTAGCAAAAAAATCAAAAAAATATAAATATTTACAAATATTATTTATAAATTTTTACAATGATTGGTTAAATTAAACCAAAATCGAAACCAAATGAATATTATAAATCGAGCTTGAAATCGAGTTATAAATATTGCTTTGCTTAAAATTTACTTTTCTGAACAGTGGCCACAAAAGTACGATTAGCACTGGATTAGTAGGAAATTATGATTTCTCGCAACTGACGCAGAAAAATCGTATACGACCCTTGGCCTTAAGGGGCAGTGCAGGTTATCGCAAATTTTAATTTGGTTGAATTCTAAAAAATTGAGGATAAATTTTCAAACAAAAAATTCTCCGAACAAACATATTATAAAAAGACCCAAACCCACAGTTTTGAATCCGCCAAAGGCTTGTCAATGTGACCTTTTTCTTAGATTTTCAATTTTTTGTTAACATTTTCTGAAAATTAGGTTTTTTCAAAAAAGTCGGATTTTAGCCTGCACTGACCCTTAAATAAAGAATGCCCCCAAATCGCAGTTTACCATTCTCGGCTTCGCCTCGGAAGATAATTTAACGATTTGAGCCATTCTTTATTTTTCTGACTATGGTTCAAAATATATTATAAATTACTTGATAAATTGTCTTGAATTTCAAATTATTTGAAAAAATTTATTTGAATTTTCAAGCGTAATTCTATAGCAGAAATAGTTAGTATCTTATCAAAAAAAGATGAGTTTCAATATGCGTTTATAACTTTTTAAACTTGATGGATTATCTATAATAGGAGTCGTATCAGGAATCGTATGATATTGATATTTAACAGCTAATAAAATAAAATACTTTTTAGAATTGAGGTATTTGTTTCAGCAAAAAATTTGATAAGACATCAATCTTATCAAATAAATAAAGATTAAATGGATATAAGATTTCAAATGAAAAATATAAAAAAAGTATTAAAAAGGAAAGAAAAAAGGCTATATTGAATTTATAAAGATGGTATGAACTTCATGGTAGCAATAGGCTCGACAATAAATTATAATTTCCATGGGATTAAAACAATATTGATCAATAAAATTTCAGTCTCAAGTTTGCTCTTCAAATATTCTAAAATTTACAAAGAATAACTCGCTATTCGGTGACCTTCACGGATTTCTTGCTCCGATTATATGAAAGGAAAATAATCGTGAAAGAAAATCCTAGTCGAATATGTTTTAAAATAAAATAAAAATTCGATAAAAATAAAGTGAAGCGAGTGAAGCCACTGTTTTTCAATTCAAGTAAATACTAAAAATGAGAAAGAGCTTTTTATAAACTTTTTCTAAAACAATTTTGAACCTTATTATGATTAAACCGTTTTGAGTCTAACATTTTTTAGCTAAAAACAAGTTAAAAATTTTAGTATAAAATCAATTCTCATGAAACCTATAATTTCATACATTATAAAAAATAAAATCAGTGGAATATTGATTACTCTTTGATGATATTTCGCTAATTTTCAGCTATAATACTTGCATACGTTTGAAACAATTTGAAATACTAATTTTACGTGAAATTTTGATTTTCTGCCTGGAGGTTCAATTTTATACCCGGCAGTTTAAATTGTATTTGTATATATCGATGTGTCGCAATTTCAATTTTCTTTACATAACTGATTCGCTTTTAATAATCTTAAAAACCAATGGCTAACAGCGGTTAAAAAATTTTTTATTTGAAATATCGTTAAAATAAAATTACGATTTACATTTTCTTGTACCAGAATCGTAATGTTTTCATAGCCATCATAAACTTTAATTTTTAGACTTGCGATTTCATTTTGATATATTTTATTAACAAACCTTCCTGATAAAATTTAATCGAGAATTTAATGAAGTAATCCAAATTGGACCTCAAAATTCTATTGTCATCAAAAAATTCTAAAATAATTCTACCCCGAAAATTGAAAAAAACCAAGATCATTAAAACTACCCCCGAAAAGGGTAAAACGTATGTATAAGAACGTACTTTGGACACTCAAAGTGCAAAAATAGCAAAAACATAGCTATGGGTGAAACATTAAATTCTCATGAAAAGGAGTCGAAATTCTTGATTAGCGACCCAAAAAACCTATATGGACATATCCTGAATGCTAAAAGTACAAAAATAGCAGAAACACCCAGGAAACACCCCCTTTTCGGGGCTATAGTTTTATTTAATTTAGGGATGAAATTTTAATTATTTATGAAAAATAAGTCGCAATTCTTGATCAGTGGCCCAAAAAATCCGTATGGTGCAAATCTGAGCGCTCAAAGTGCTTTTTTCAATAAGAAAAAAAACCTCTTTTTGGGGGTAGTTTTTGCAAAGCAAGAAGCCCCAATTTCTCTGCCAAATGACCCCGATTTTTGTCTTCAGCGACCCCAAAATCTTTTAGTAAAGCAAATCTGGTTTTCGCCAATGATAATACAATCAACCCCGTATTTTGACTGGAGTACCACCCCTATCCACGTTTTAAGGGTTGTAAATAGGGCTAAAATGAATGAGACCTCAATGTATACGAAGCTTACTCAAATTTACATAAAAAATATTATTTTCAGACATTTTTCAATAAAATTGGATACTTTTTTTATTGATTTTTCCAAACATTTCCTAATAATTATACCTTTCACTCCCGTATTTAGAGTATATTTAAGGGTTGTAGGTGAAAACTAATGTCAGATTCTGAACGAGCCTACAATTTTACTAAAGGAATGAACTTTTTAGCCACTTATCTATAAGGGAATATATTTATTTTTGCTCTCTTCCAAAACTCTCCGCCCCGGCGTTAATGAGTTAAAACAGTGTCAAAAAGTATTTAGATTAGACTCGGATTAGACATTCTGTTCAAAAGTTTCCATATATAAAAAAAACTATATACATTTTCGGATAATTTTTTTCTTTAATTTATTTTTAAAACCTCGAAAAAAAACATTGTTTTATATATAAAACATATTTATTATAAAATAATAAATTAATTATGAGCATTAAAGCAAGCGTGCAAAGTTTTGCAATAAAATAAATTCATTATGAATGATATTGATTACAAATTAACTTGCAAATTGGTATAATAAATATAAAAAACTTGCAATTTATGAGCATTCAAGCAAGTATTCGAAATTTTTAAGTCGTTTTTAAGAATACAATTATTTAAATTTTTCTTTACTGCTTTACTGAATGAATAAAGCATACAAAATTTCGAAATTCACTAAGCATTTTTTTTAATTTTATTTTTCTATACCAGCAATGCTACAAGCTGTAAAAATTTTTTAAATTTACCCTTTCGGAATAAGATTGAATTATTTATTTTAAAAAATTTTATAGTCTATTTATTACGAATAGAATTACAGGAAAACCCCGTTATTCGCGGTAGATACGTTCCAAAAAACCTACGCGAATACCGAATCCGCGAATACGGAAGTATTGCGTATATGGGAAATAGGGGGATACGTTCCAAAAATCTGAAAAAATTTAAAAATTAAAATTTTTTTTTTTTTTTTTTGCCATTTATTTAGCTTAAATTTGTTTTTTTTGGGTGTACAATTTGGTGCCATTATTATAATTTAAATAATACTTAAAATTTTTATTAAAAATAGCCAAAATTTGGTTATAAATAATAACAGAATAAAATATATGATTGAAATTTGGTTATGTAAAACAAAATATAATTTAACTCTGAAGTTATTGCTTTTATTTTATTTAAATTATTAAATTTTGTAAAATAAATTTTTTTTCAAACCGCGAATACGCGAAGCAAAAACCGCGAGTAGCGGGGTATTTCCGTAAAAGGCAAACCGCGAATAAGCGGGGTTCGCGAATAACGAAACCGCGAATAACGGGGTTTTCCTGTATTGAAACATTAATATTATAATTTGGTTTCATTCAGGGTTTCATTGTATGGTTCGTATTTTTGAATATTCTTGATATTTATTAAAATGAAAACAATAATTACCGATAATTACCTATTATGTAATAACAATGTCAATTATTTTACAAAAACCGAGACAAAAACACTTCAATAATTCTCTATTATGTAAAAGAGCAGGCAATACTATAGGCTATATTTCAAGTTTAAGAGTTCGTCATTATTGACCTATTGATTGCACCTCGGATTGCACTTTTTAATAAAAAAATGCTAGTAAAAATGCATTCTTGGCCCTATTTTTTTTTTAGCAAATACGATTCTACGATCCGGTTCGATCCGGTTAATAATGTACCTCGTAATGTACTATAGCAGATACCATATTTGTGTTCAGAGATCCAAAAAACATAAGTAACAGATAAAAATGCTTGGCAACCCGCAAATATAGCCTCGAAATTCCTATTGTGGGCAACCAGATGGATTTCGGTGACAACCAATTTATTATTCGTATTTAGCATCCTAAAAAATGTAAAATCTCATTGATAAATTTTATGGACCTATATCATCAAAAAAGCTCTCATGGACCTTCTTTCATCTTGGCTGCTAAAGAGAATTGCAAAACCGCGATTTGATTGGAGTAATGCGAGAAAAATTTGAATAGAAACTAGAAAAATAAAGAAAAAAAAGTGGAAATTAAAATAGCTTGTTGACAAGTTTTAGCTGGAAAATTCTAATTTCTAAAGGAGTTTTTTAATAATTTAAATGCATTTATTTCAAAAATTACGAAATATATTGGGGGCAGCACGACTATAAGGATAGAGATAGATCCCTACTAAAATCCCCTATAGGATCCCTGTATAAATCATTGTAATAATATATGAAATTAAGCATTTTAAAAAATCGGAACAAGCTAAAAAAATCATACATATAGCTTGCGAGGTTCAAAAAGTATTAGAGACTTTTTCGAAATTGTTCGAGAAATTTCGAAGATAAGGTTCTAGAGTGCTTATCTTGAAATTTTAACATAAATATGACGTTTTATCATTTTGTTTTCAACCAAAGAAATTTAGCCGTGAAGAAATCAATAATGCTGTTATAGGATATTAAAGATTGTTGTCCTAGGGCTATCAAATAACCCATCAAAGAGCACTATTAAATTAACTGAATATTAGCAAGAGAAATTTTATCAAAGACAAATAATCCTGCAAATTATACATTTTCCACCATTAAATTTATAAACTCTACCTGGTATATTGAGGGTATATTAAAAAATTTTTTAACAATTTTATTGACTCGTATTTTGATTTTTGTGATTTTTCTTTACTCATCAATATTTACATAATATATTATTTAACGAGCCATTTCTCTATAATTACGAGTCAGAACAAATTATTTTTAATTTATTATAATTGGCTCATAATTGGTTTACTTTTAAAAAATTTACTTAACATGAGAATTGTGTTACACACAACCACATACTACATAATACTTGCTAAAATGTTTCATAAATTTCATATAACTTTTACTTTACAAGTTCTAAACATCATTAATTATATTTACATATACATATTATGTACTTTTAGACTGAATAAACGGTTAATTACAATGCAACTTTTTATTCTTGCGCATTTTTGCTCTGCCATGAAATTCGCTTAAAATCAATTGGAAATTAATGGGAAATTATAAAAATATGTATTTTTTCAAGAACATTAAGGCGATTTAATTGATTCAGTAAAATAAAAAAATCTCAATAAATAAAATCATTTAAATTTGAAAATCCAGAAGAATAAAAAACGAATAAAAAAATAATTAAAAAAATAATTGATTAAATACTTGAAATATTTTTATATTTAAATTAATGTTAACAAAACAGCGTAACGTATTCTAAGAAAATCGTTTTAATATATAATATTGAGTATCAGGAAGTTTGCAAGAATTTTATCAGATTTTAAATCAACTTAATTTTTCTCTTTGTTGGTATTCTCTTGATATCAGGCTTGATATTATCTTTATAAAAATTTATTTTATCTAAAAAGTTATTAATAAGTGCTTGCTAAAACAGCTTGCCTTGAAAATATCTACACTTTAACTGGATTAGGTTAGGAGTCTGATCTGGCTATCTGAAAATCCGATTAATACATAGAAATTTAAAAAAGTTAGTTAGGATGATTTAAAACTTTTTGAGATAGCGCTTATGGCATAAATTCAATTAAAAAACAAACTAAAACACTGTTTAATTAATTTTTGCGTATAACTATTAGAATAATTTTTTGCAAAAATTAAATATACATCATTTTTGGACTAAAATACTTATCCGGTCAATCCAGAATCCTTATAATTGAGGTCTAGTCTTAAAAATTTATTTTTATTCTTTTAAGAAAAATTCTTATATTAATTCGGTACTGATGTGGAATTAGATAGTAACAAATTTTATATTACGAGCCCGTATCCAGAAAAGTAAAAAAAGCCCCAAACTGCACATAAATTACCTTCTGAAGTGAAGCCGAGAATGGTAAACTTTTTTTTCGGGCATTCTCTTCTCGCTCTTTTTATGGACAGTGGTCCAGTCATATACGATTTTCAACGTTAGTAAAGTGAAGAAAACATCGTGCTTTTTTGTCAGTGGCCAAAAACATTATACGACATATACCTTTGAATTTTTTTATATTGAATTGAGCATTGAATAGTCTTGAAAAATTGAAGATACTATAAAGAGGCAATTAATAAAAAATAATACTGACAAATTGTTTAATTGAGAATTTACAGTTAAATTTTTTTTTTGTGGTTGAGATGTTCAAGTAAACGTGCCTAAATTGTATGTAAATCCTATGAAAATATTATATTCAATTTTTGTTCGTTTAAAATTAGACCCCCGAGGCTAAAAATTTACCTACTGGGAATATATAGAATTCTCTGAAGCGTAATTGGTCTTCTAGGAAGAAATTTGACTTCAAAGAGTTAAAGCAAAGCTTCGTTGCTAAAATTGATTTTTTTTTTTAAATTAAATTAGTATTCTGAGAGTTAAAAAAATCATGAATCAAAGACATGAATTTTCATTTTCATTTCGAAAATTAATTTTTCCACCGTCTGTCTTAATCCAAAATCTAGTTTCAATTGCAGGAATTTCATTGTTACTAAAATTAATTTTGAGTTTTCTTTAATGTTCATCTTCCATGTTTTTATCTTTTAGATACAATTCTCAAATTGACTAAAAAAAAAATATATAATTATAATTTTTATATTTAATTTTAGGCTATTTTTTAAAACTTAAGCCCAGTTAAGTTACAGAGTACCGCAGCATATATTCACTTAACCCAAATTATTAAAAAATTAATGACTAAAATATACTAAATTATTAATATAGGTATAACTCTCAGTAGTATATTTTTCTATAAAAATGTTTGAACAAAAGTGAATCTATTCAATTTCTATTTTAATATTATATTAAATTAAATAATATGATAATAAACTTGATAATAAATCACAAATACGCGCATAAAAAAAGTGTTAATATTTCTTTTCACATATAAAATACGAATAATAAAAATAATAAATTTGAAAAATCGCGCCTTTTTATAAAAATTTAAAGCTTCCTTTTCAAAGAAATCGGAAGCGAATATATAGAGAAAAAAAGAGAGTAGAGTATATATTTTAAAAAGATATGCCCGTGTATATGCTGCCTCTATGTATAATAATTTTAGTACTTTGACGCAAGGTGGCGCTTTATAATATAGAAAGGGATAAAAGGTCCATTTTCAATATATATTTATTATATTTGTATATTTAATGCAGTGATTTTGATAGCGTGGTGCGTGTTTTAATCATGTTACACGAGTTATAGCTAACAAAAGTGCCTCTTAAATTAATAAATTATTTTAGTTTTTAATTATTATTAATAATAAAAGACTGATTAAAAGTGAAGTGAAATAAAAAACAAAACAAAATGGTAATATTTTTATTTATAAGATACAAAAAATTTCATTTTTAAAATATTTCAATTGAATTTCCGTTAAAAATACACATTGTGTTAAATTAAGGTTATGAATATTATTATTTAAATCTAAACGTTAAATTATTATTTTTATGTGTAGGTAAATAAATAAAAAATGTGTTTAATAAACGTGACTTGAAGTAAAATTTTTGCTCCGAAAAAAACTTTCTTTTTTATTCTTAGAATACAAAAAAAAAAAATCAATAAAATAACGCGTCTTTGAAACATTAATTACATACTTAAATCTAAAATTAATTACAAATATTTCATTATTTACACATAATTTATAATAAAAGTTCGTTTAATCAAGAAAAGTTATTACACCTATAAATACAGTGTTGTTTATACATAATATTAATAAAAATTTTATTAGTTCTCATTTCCTAGAAAAAAAGCCTCGTTTATAAGAAAAAAAAAAATATATATATATATAGTTTAGATAGGTTTTAGAGAAAGATAAGTTAAAATAAAAAAAAAGTGTATTCCGCTCGGAACAACCCCCTAATGACGCTTTGACCTAGTTTCCCTAGCTTGTATATATACATTTTCCAACCCCTCAGTGTTATAACTATATTAAGGATGTATGTGTAAATATGTGTATATCCGTTAAAGATGTATTATATATATTTTCCTCGTCACTTCAGCCCTTTTTCTGGTTATGTTCTCATTACTAAAGATGACAACTAAATAAATAAATAAATAAACAATATATTTTTTTAATATCTTTATTATTATCATTATTTTATAGGTAAATCAAGAATTTATTCATATTTTATTTCTACTGCATTTTATTTATACTGATAAATCTGAAAAATAAAAGTTTCTTTTTTTTTTTTTGGCTCACGTGCGCGCTTCTCTTCTCTTATAAACTATAGTATGTGTATATATATATTATATACTCTTGTCTTTCTTCGTGGAATATGGTATTGATTTTTTGCTGTCGCTGCATTTTCACCAACTTTTCCTTACGTGGCAAATTTCTTTTACTGCATTTTTTTAAAAATAATAATAAATCTAAATATGTGTAAACGAATACTTAGAATTAGTACTTTAAGTTATGTATGATTACGATTATAACCTAAAAATTAAAATTTTTTTGTTTTAATTATTTCGAATACGAATATTTTGTAAAAATTGTTAATTAATAATAAATTTTCATTTTATAATTATTTGATTTTTGTAAATTTAAAAAAGCATAATTATAATAATAATTACCTATATGGACTCGTCGCGTCGGTCACTGTAGACGGAAATTTGTATATTTGTGTATGTGCGGGTATATAAAAGCGCGCGCCAAAGAGATGAATCAAGCGGTTATTCTCTTGCTCTCTTATAAATAGTACTTTTGTAATTGTGTAAATATTACTTTACATACTTAATTTTTTATTTTTTAACCGTTAAAATATTTAAATTCAGGCATTTTTGAAAATATGAGTTTTGATTTTTAATGGAGAAACAATGTGTTTATTAAAAAGGAAATCAGGAAATGAATATTTGGGTTATTGTCAGTATCAGACGTGGGGCGAAATCTGAACAACTTTTTTTTTAAAAACAAGTTCGAGATTAAGAAGCCCATGAAAAAGTAGAAACACTAATAAGTTAAAAATTAAAATTTTATGGAGCATTCATGCTTGATACCAAAAATTTGTTTTAAAATTTGTCCATAATTTATATAATTGTCTATTATTTAAAAGAAATGTTTTTAATTTCCTGTTTGACTAAATAATAAAATAAATTTATCGGAATAAAAATGACTCTCTTGGGCAAAAATAAAATTTGACCATCAAGGGGAGTGTCAAGTGTTTGAAAAGCCGATTTGCTTCTAACATTCAGGATTAGGTTGTGGTAGTTGAAAAAACATCCCCCATACCCTCAATTTACCTGAATGGGCCTCCTGGGCCTAGCAGGGTTTTATGATATAAGATAGGGTTTTTTTAATATTCTAAATAACGCTGCTACCTTGTAAGTCAATCAAATTTGTGTAAAAGTAACTTTGTAATCTCCGTAAGCCGCATTTTTTTATCAGTCATTCTTTAGTCAGTAAACCAAATGGCCATATTTGACCAAACATGACCAATTTTTAAATTGCTGCCAAAATTGTAATTTTTGACTAAAATGGGTTTTATAGATCTCAAAAATATTTTCAAGCTCCTATAGTTTTCAAAAATTCTGTACTCGTCTATTTTCGATCATTTGTTTGCGAGATATGAAAACTTAAAGTCAGATTCCCGCTTTAATGGTAAATCAGGCATGAAATATTAATACAAAATTAATTTTAAAGAGTCTATCTATCTAAATAATTAAACTGTATAAATACAATCTAAAAGTTGAATAGTATGTGAAGTATTATATTATAAACATATTGAAGTATGTATCGAATCGGTATAATGACATTTAAATTTATATACTACTAAAAAGTCAAGTAAAAAGTTCTTAAAATAAACAGGGTATATATATTATGAGACACTTATAATTGCACTTTTAAACTATTAAAAAATAGATTTTTACAACGAGGATTAAATAATTATTATTATTATTAATTTTTTTTTTAAGTATAACACGAATTTAATTGTTGAAAAAATTTAATTTCATAAAATAATGCTCGATAATTACCATTTTAATGATGATAATATCGTTCAATGTAAGGGTCAAATACGTTAAAGTTCGCGCATACTCTTTTAATATAATTTTCTTTATATACTCTAATCGTTAATTTTTTTATATATGCCGTTATAATTATTTAAATATTAACATTAAAGTTTAATAGTAAGAAAAAATTATAATTAATTAATATTATAATTATGATTTTGCGTGCATCCTTGAATATTACCAAAAAAAACGTAAACTATGTAATACATTTGCGTGCTTTGTGTCATTTCGGTTAATAATATAGTTTTACAAATCGTAAACACAAAAAATATATTTTTCTTATTTGTATATGGAGCTGTTCACGGTAACAATGATTTGGATAAATATTTAACTTCTAATTGTTTGAATTTTTAACAAAAATCTTAATTTTCAATAATTTTTTCAATAAAAATTTGAAACTTCTGGTTTAAATTTATTTTTTTACTTATTCTGTTCATCTACGATTTACATTAACCTAACTTTATTTTATATTTTAGAGAGATTTTAGTTGAATTTTCAGTCAATTATTTGAGATTTCAGCCTATTAGTTAAAATATATCGTTTTAAATATGAAACTGTAAAATTTAAAATTTTTTGGACGCCAAAAATGATTTTATGATAGTTTTATTCATTTTCGTAAAGCTAATTTTAAGATGTTAACGATTAACTATTTATTGATGTTAAGTGTTAGAAAATTAACGAAACCTTTGAAATAACTTTCAGTGACCCAAAAAACGTTTATAATCCACGAAGGCTTCTTTTATGATTAAAAATTTTTGATTTTTGCCGCAATTTATATTTACTATAGAAACAAGCTTAAAATTTAAGGCACAAATTTTTTAAATATATATCTTTTTTTTTTAATTCATGAAATTAAAACTTTGATAAATTTTTTTAAATCTTCAACAAAATTACAATATTAAAAAAAAATTTAACTAATTGATACGCTGCCCGAGACGCTGGTTGAATAAAATTACAGAAAATTTTTTAACTTTCTTAACATTTTTCTCTATAAGTTACGTTATTAAAACAGAATTTTAAAAAAATTCCTACAAGGAAAGTAGAAACTGAAATTTTGGAAAATTTAAAAATTTGTACATGTATTTGCTAAAAAAATTTTTGAAAATATGCCTAGCAAATGTCTAACAATGGCTAACGCAGGGTTGATAGCGCCTCGATAGCATTAAATAGCTATTTATTAAACAAGGGATAAAATATTGGTTTCGGCTTTGCATGCAGTTGTATGCACGAGGGAGCGTAGCGAGCGAGTGCAGACAGCATGCAAAAGTCAAACCCCATATTTTGTCCCGTGTTTTAAACAATAGTTTTACATATAATGGGCAAAAAAGCCGTCTCCCTAGGGCAGAAAATAGGCTTTTTTTGCCCTAGATATGTAAAACTTTTTATTATACAAAAAGGGATACAAAATATGGAATAATGGGTTACCTTAATTGTCGCCTTAATTTCATATATTTGACTCGATTTTTTCAAATAAATCGGGATTCATATACATTCATGAAATGCTCCGTATATAATCAATACAAATATTACAAAGTATATTACATTAACAAAAATGTTCATTAATGAGTTATCGAGTGAGTTATTATATTACTAAAATTAAATAATAATACGTGTAAATTAAATTGAATTAAAAAAGGAAAAAAAATGTGTCACAATTTTTTTCATTATTTATAATAATAATAACACTAAATAGGTCTGTTCTTTTTTCCCAAAAAAAGTAGAACTGGAGTTAAACGAGTTAAACAGAGAAAAAAAATGCGCGCTCTTTTCAAACATTTTGTAGGTTAGATTGTACTTTATTTAAATTTTTATTAATTTTTTTTATTTTAAGTAATAGATTATTTACTGCTAAATGATAAAATGCTATATTAAACATGTTTTCACATTTAATTTTTAGTAAAAGAATTTTATCCCAAAAAAACGTTTTGCTTTTTGAATTACCGCCATTAAAAAGAACGCGCGTTCTGTTTAGTTTTACCCCAGTTTTGCTCCAGGTTAACTTTTTTGGGAAAAAAAGAACAGACCTAATGAATATAATCAAATTAATAATTTTTTTTAATTATATTAAACTACAAGTTAATGGTATACATTAATTGAAGTTGTGTGTATAAGCGTCATTTAAATTAATTATTATTTTTTTTGATTTAATGTTGAATAAAAATAATTTGAAAAAATATTTAATTTTATAAAATTTTTATTTTGGAAAAAATGAACTTTTTTTTAATTTATTTAACATGAAATTTGTGGTTATTCGAAAAAAAATATAAATTTTAGAAAAAATAAAAAAATTGTTGACTTTTATGTAATGATGATAATATTTTCATAGAATTTTTCATTTTATGATTTCCAAGAAATTTATTATTTTTTCCAAAAAATATACAATTTGCAAACAATTTGTTTATTTGGGTAAAATCGGGTACAATTAACATAACTAATTAAAATAATATAACATTTTCAAAGAAACAAAAAAGGATCTGCTGAAAAAATCAGCAAAAAATATTTTAATCCTAACGAATCATGTCCACATCTATGGTAGTAAAAAAAGTCAGTACAATTTACAATTAAAATAAAAAATTACAATTTCTATTGGCAAAATGCGAGGCAAAATTGGTAAATTTACCCATTTATTAAAATTTTTTTTTATTATAAAAATTTTTATTTTTATCCTGATTTTTATGCAAAAGTTTATAGATTTTTTTTATGTCTCTTCACAAGTGAGCCCTTGCTTCACATTGATCGACAATTTTGTACTGATAGTACAAAATTTATTAATTCTGTCACGTTTCGCACCATCCTTCACGTGAATTTAATTTTTATTTTCGTTAAATTTTTGAAGATATCAAATAAATGAATAATGATAATAATAACGAAAATAATAAGTAATTATCAATACATCGAGGTTGATCTAAGAATTGAATTTCCAGTCTGTAATTTACGTAATCTTATAGATATCAAACGATTTGTTTTGATTTTTAATGACATTTATACGCATATTCTTTCGTCATTCTTTCCACACTTAAAAATATTTCACATAAACTAAACATAATTTTTCAATACCACTATAATATTATGTATTTTCCAGGGTATTTTCTCCTACAATAGTTTATAACTTTTAACATTAAATTCAATTAAATTATAATTTATTTTATTTAAGTTCAAATATTTAGTATTTTTATTTTTATTAGTTATGTCAATGTACTTTATAAATTAATTTTACGTTGACTTTTATGGATAAAAAATAAAATTTAATAAATATTTTTTTTTTTTTTAATTAAACCTACGTTCCTTAATTGGAAATCCAAAAATTACTTTTTAGTTTTTTCTGATTTTTTCAATCCTTTTTGGAAATTATTGATAGCTTGAATTTAATAATTTTATTCGACACGTGCCTCACACGTGCCAAATAAAATACGAAATAGAATATGAAATGAAATGAAGTACCAGATTAAGTAGGTACCTCAAGAATTTAAAAAAAAAAATTTTTTTCGAGAATTTTATTTAATTTTTTTTTTTGTTATAAATTTATGCATATAAAATAATAAAAATTTTGAAAAATCGTCTATTTCGACTTATTATTTTTAACTTATGCGTACTAGTTTATTTAAGGTCTTATGCAGCTTGGACAAACAAAAATAATTTTTTTTATCGCATTCTAAATTATCGACGCTACATGCATATGTGACATCATTATGTATTAGTACAATTTCAGGTTATTTACATAGTTTTTATTTATTTATTTAAAATTAAAGTCTATAAGGTGGGGAAAATAAATTAAAAATTTAATCTTTGATCATTTATTTATCATTTCGTGCTAACTTTAATCTCCTGTGTCATCATTTTCATATTTTTTCAAAGCTCCAAAGTATTGCTCCCATAAGATCAATGTTAAAGCTCCGATTTTATTTTCTTGATTACAAAAAAGTTAATGCTATAAGAGGGGTAAAATAAAGTTTATTTAAGTTTTAAAATGTTTAAATTTTCATAATTTTCCTATTTCATTAAGCTCTGTCATCATTTTAATCAAGCTGCATAATACCTTAAAAAAATTTTTTGCCCTTTCAGGCGTAAAATTGGACACTGAATTTTTTGCATTTGTCTTATGCCCTGGTAAGTGCCATGTGCAAAAAGCTTTTGATCTGAGCTTTTTCCAGTGTACTTAAGATAATGTTCACGCTAGTACCAAAACTTTTTGCCTCGCTTTTTGCCCTTGGCACTTAAAGTCTCTTGAAAGTTGAAGAATTTTTTTTCACAGAATTCTAATTTGTCGACGCTTAATGCATATGTGAATTCATATATGTATTAGTATAATTTCAGATTATTTGCATATTTTTTATTTAATTATTTAATATTAAAGCCTGTAAGGTGGGGAAAATAAGTTGAAAATTTAATCTTTGATCATTTATTTACCATTTCATGCTAATTTTAAACTCCCGTGTCATCATTTTTACATAATCATGACAGTGTAATAAGCTAAAGACAAGATAGAATTATAAGTAATTCAAATAGACACTTTCTCACGTACTTTCTGGTGGTATAGGATTTGATTGAATGGATTTTAAGACTATTAAGGGCTTTATTAACTTTTTTGGTCTTTAGTGAAGCCAAGAACCCAAAAAAAATGTCTCACCAAATATAACAACAAGACTAATGATTTCATTTTTTATAAAAGGAACAGTGTCATTTTTGTCACTGTCAATAGCTATTTTAAGCTTATTTGCATTGATAGAAATACGATTACGTTCTGTCCATTTTACTACATCATGTTAGTTATCAAAGTGAATTAGCCTGGATACCTTTAGCAATAGAAATAGTAAGAACTTCACAGAGTTTAAACATTCAAAAATCTAGATACCACTTTAGACTATAATTTGAAATGGAACTCACGTATCAAAAGCATTCTAAAAAAACTTAGATTTTATTTTCTATTCTTATATATTATATAAGCTAAACCATACTGACAAAAAAAATCAAAAGTATGATGTATTATACCTTCTGCCACAGTATCTGGATAATGAAATAACTGCCTGGAGTGGTGCTTACAATAAAAAAATACGCCCATTACAAAAATCATTAGATAGCATATTAACCAAATCACCTGAATTAAAGGGCAAAGTGGTCGATTTAAAAGACATGTTAAACTCTTTAATTTATCACTGTAAAACTCTCACATAATTATAAAAATTCTCAAAGTTGGACAAGAAATAAAAGTATACGAATACCTAACATAAACAAGGAAATTTATAAAAAAGCAGTTAACATACAATTTAATAAATTAAATCATGACTTAAAATCTATCAACAATTTATCCTCAATACCAAAGAAAATCAAAAAAATAAGAAAAAATAAATTTAGGAATCATTATCTCAACAAACGAATAAAAAAAGAACAATAGTGTCAAATATAGAACCATTATTATTATTATAAAAAAATTGACAGTACATTTTAAATAATGAAAATATAAACTTTAGTGAATATGATTAAATTGTTATTTAGTTTTTATTTGATCTGTGATTATTTACAATTACTAATTTAACTACAATTATTAAAGTTATTACTCATAGACATTTTTTACTATTAAATATTAAAATTGTACTTAATAACTATGATTTTTATCCCTCTACATTTTATGTTATTATAATATAATTAAATTATGTATAGATTTATATTTAGAACCCTAGCATAGACAGGTTTACCTATCTCTTAGGAATGTATGTATTATAAATGTATTTTATCTGGTTTCGTCTGGTTAAATAAATAAAAAAATAAATAAACATGAATCTTGAGATCATCAGCATAGAGAAGCCCAAATGTATTGCTGTGATCCAGATAAGTTTCCAGATCATTTATGTACAAGCTAAACAACAGAGGCCCCAAAAGCCTGCCTAAAACTCAACCTCGAGGAACACCCAGATAAATTTTCCGAAAAGTAGATGATGACTGCTTTCCATACAAACATAAGGAGTGATCATTAAGGTATGACCAAAACCATTGAAGCACGGATTACAAAAAATCTTAATCTTTAATCTGATGCATAATTTTAATTCTTGAAAAACATTGACATTCTACCTTTATAAGAAAAGTTTATAGACATTGCAAACTAGAAGCATTTAAAATTATAATAACAGCCCAAGGGACTTGCAGAGTTCTGATTATCAATAAATATTCTCAAACATTCTTTAATATTTAAATAGTTCAGTCGATTCTTCTATTATCTAGTCAATGACTTTATTACATGCTTTATTATCTGAATTTACAACTTTAATGATCACGCCAATATAACTTGCCAATAGCATACATAAATTATGTTAATCATATACGATAAAAACCAATAACAAGGATATGTTATAAACTTATAAAAGTAATTTATGAGTGCTATATTTTAAACTGAGATCATATATACATTAAATTTATTCATATATAAAATTTATTTTAAACTATTGAAAACTACTTAGATGAAAGTTTATAATATTTATATGTCTGTTTACTTGTTATCATCTGTTTATTGATCTTCTTTGGTATTGATATTACTTGTTTGTAATAATATTGTCAACTCTGGTTCTGCAGTTAAGAAAAAAGCTTTTATATATTTTTACATTCTGGACTTATTCTTACAATCAAGCTTATTAAATTTTTTCTGAAGATTCATCAGGGGTAAATTTACAATTAGTAAATGAAAATTCCAGATAGTAAATTTACTACTAAGTTAGTAATTACATAGATGAGAATTTTTACAGTATATTTAGCGATTGTTCAGTCTCTTTTCTTCAAAATAAAGTTGAAAAAATACAGTTACAATGGCAAATATTTAATGCATAATTAACGAAATGATATCAACCTGTAAAGCTCGTTTAATACATGATAATAAAGACGATTCTCTCATATACAATGTTTTTTATTTTCTAAATCTATTTTTTGTGAAAATTTGTAAATCGTGTAAATATTTGTACGAAAAAAGAACGTAAAAGGAAATTAGTGAGAGCAATGTGAGAGAATCCTGGAGAGAATGGAAAGGATTTATTGATACAGTGCAAAATCTGTCCTGTACTGAAGCAAAAAAAAAAACAGATTAAAAAAGACTTGGAAGAATAGAAGGAAAATATTTAGTCCATATAATTAGAAACTGGACTGAGCTGATAAAAGAACTGATTACACAAAAATCAAAGAAATATGCCTATATGCTCGCCTATATGTGATAAGGATAAAAAAATACAAGGAAAGTAAAGAAAAACAATCTAAAAAATTTTCTGTATAGTTAAATGTTTTACATCGACACCGGTGTTAGCATATGCAGACGATATGTTCTTTTTATCAAAATCCTCTGTTTACTATAAAAAATTATTGCTTGCCTTAGAATCATACCTGGACGAACTAGAAATGAACTTAAAAAAAACAAAAATTATGATTTTTAAAAAAGGGGGACGTGGACACAAAACAAAACTGGATTTTAAATTTAAAAATGTGTCTATAGACTTTGTAAATGAATACACGTACCCAGGAGTTATTTTTGCTCAATCTGGTGTTTATAATAAAGCAGCTAGAAATTTTATAACAAAAGGATACAAAGTGATATATCCCACTATTAATATTTTAAATAGACTACAAATTACAAACAGCAATACCTGCAAAAAACTATTTAATGCACTAGTCTCATCTATGGTACTTTTGTAGCTCCAGTTCGGAGCCGTAGACACCTACAAGAACTAGAAAAAGTCCAAAATACATATTTTAGAAAACTCCTCTATTTACCCTGCAATACACCTGGTTATGCAATAAGACTTGAACTGAATATAAAAAGCATAGAACTAATATGCTTTAAATTAATTCTCAACTTTACCTAAAGAATTTTAGAGATGGAGGATGACAGATATCTTAAAATTTGCTTTAACAGACTGAAATAACTAGCAGAATATAATAACGCATCTCCAAAATTTAACTGGTGCGTACAAATAAATGGATACTTTTTCAAAAAAATAGATGAAAGCCACTTTTGATCAAATTTAACTTTAGAAAAATTGGTACTTGAAAAAAATAATTAAATAGCTAAAATGAGTAGCTTTCTAGAAAAAAATGACCAAGAGTGTTGCAAAAATTCTAGTTCACTTGCACTCTATCCTAATTCTAGTTAAGTGTTTTAAATAATGATTGTGCAATTCTAAATAGGTATTAAAAAAGTTTATTTCGGTTCATTGGACGGATTATAGACCAAAGGTGCGTAACGTGGAGACACTGTAGTCGCATTTGGTATACATGGAAACTTGCGTATTCTCGGTTTCGTCTTTTAACTATTTTTGTAATGATTCAAATTAAAAAATATTATAATATTATAATATTATTAGTTTATAACTAATAAATTTCTTGTAAATTAAATTATTATTATTAAAAATTAAGGCTCCTTGGCAAAATTTTCAAAGTTTTCAAAATAAAAAGACAGGAAGAAAAAAAAATGTTATGGATCTAGCACAAAAAATGAAGATTTTAGATTATGTACAAGCTTAACAGCTTAACAGTAAGAAGCAACAGAGGCACTAAAACTCAACCTCGAGGAACACCTAGATTAATTTTCCTAATTTAATTAATTTAAATTATTGTTTGAAAATAAACAAACGGTGGCGTTAATTGCAAATAGATTTGGAATATACGAATCAACAATTCGATCAATTCGTGATAAAAAATCAAAAATTACAAATTGTTTCTTAAAATGCGGACCTAATTGTTGGGCGCTAAATGTTGCAAAATTAGTAGTTTCGGTACTATTTTAATACTTGCATAGAAATTTAAAAACACATTATTTAACTTTTTTTAAATATTTTAACTGAAGAATAATTTTTGCATAAAGAACGTATAGACAGAATTGAAGATATGTTGATGATTTGGATACAGGATATGATACACAAAAAAATTTCATTATGTGATCTTGCTATTTGGGATCAAACTCGGGATCAAACTCTTGGTTTTTACAATTAATTTTAAAAAATTCTGCTTGTGATTCCAAAGATACTTTTGTAGCAAGTAGAAGATGGTTTGAGAATTACAAGGCTAGATTTTTTTGCATAACGTTTCATTTTCAGGCAAAAAAGTTTCTGCTGTGATCATGATAAAGTGTATTTAGTCAAAAATTCTCTTTGACATTGGAATTCACAGAGTAGAAGAGTCTTCCGTAGAGTCTTCTCATGATGAATGTGTCCAAAGTTGCTCCATTTAGCAAAAGAAATTGGAGTAGATGGTTTAAATGATATGAAAGAGAAAGGTATAAAAGAAGTTATCCAATCTACTGCGGGATTAATAGCACAAGAGATAATCGGTATGTTTAAAGATAACAAAGAAGATGGAAGAAACAATGATTAAATAGCCCTTATCAAAGATTGCTTCAATCACTGAAATTTTAAATTTTGTTCAAAATGCTATCGAAGAATCAATTAATTTTGATCTTCTCACGACGTAAAGATTAAAATTTAAGTATAACTGCGAAACTGCAATTAGATTTTTTATAATTAATTGCATAAAGATATGGCACAATCAAATTCAAAAGTGTTTTGGATTATTTTGGACAAAATGAATAAAATAAAAATGTCAAAAATGACAACTATATTCAGACTATATTCCAATTTTTAGAGGCCGCCATTATTGTTCTTAGCAGAGAATAGTACATTCACAACCTCATCTAGAATATTCTATTTTACCAAATGGTAAAAATAAATATTTGGTGCGACGCGCCTCGGTCCTTAATATTCAAACCTTCGCATTTGACAAAACAAACATTTCTATATAAGGTTATTATGAATGTACTACTCTGTATTCAAAACAACAATGGCGGCCTCTTAATATTAGAATAACTAGATCTTAAAAATTAAGAAAACAAATGTAATTTCATCAATGCAAACTGAAACAAAAATCTGATAACCAAAATGTATTAACTTGTATACGATTTAAATTTTTAAAGCTAAACAGCAGTAAATACTTAAATATTAATCTCGCGAATAATTTGCAGGGAAAAATCTGAAAAAAACATGCGATTACTCGCAATATTGATAGGGTTAATATCGTTACAAATCATTTTTTATTTTGATTTTGTAAATAACTTGTAACTTTTAATAATTTATTTGTAAAGCAAATTAATACTATAAAAATTAAATTAAGATTTAACCTTTCTTCCCATTGGGAATAAAATTTAGTTTCATACACGCTATAAAAATATACATAAGTAACTATTGCTAGAACTTTGTAGCATTAAAAATTATCGAAAATCTGATCTTGAATTTGATTAAAAATGTTAATACCTAAATATTTTTAAATGAATAAATTGTTTAGAACAAACGGTTAAGATAAGATATGATAGATAAGATACAAGTATTAATAACTCTATACTATGGCTAATTTCAAATCAAACCAGAATAAACCTAATGGTCGGGTCTTCAAATTGGTTACAAAGTATTTTTCCTGAATGTGCTCTTAAAAACAAGGCTCAATGTCATTTTTTTATCCTAGGACGGTTCGTATAGAAAATTTTTCTTGAAATCCGATTCTGGGGTCAAAAATTTGTTTTGAACTGCACATGCACAAAAAATCAATAAAATTAGTCCTTTTTTTAAGTTAATTTGTCAAAATAAGGATGAAAAATCCTTCTAGAGTAGGACTTAAATTTCTTACTGACTTCAAATTTTTTAATGAAAAAAAGAAACCGATGGGTTAAAATTTCTATTTTTGGATATCTCCAGATGAACCGTACCGAAATTTAAATTAACGCCTTTTTTGCGTATGCGTAATTCTGTTAAAGTCTGCCAAAATTGCATTTAATCAGTATTTTTTTTCCCCATTGAAATTATTCGCAATAATTATTTTGATTTTCCCTGGAGAAAATAATGGCGAACAGGCACCTAAATAATTAATAAATTAATTTTTAATTACCACACAAATATGCAAGAATAATGCATGGATATTTGCTACGTATATGATTGATACAAATATTTTAAAATAAATTGTTATTAACACATGAATCAAAACATAAAATTATCAGTAAATATTTGATTGAGTATGTTATTATTAAAAACAAATAATAATCATCGGATTATGTTATTAATGTTATCAACAAAAATTTTATGTTTTATTTATCACAAAATTCATTATCATTGTTTAAATATCTCGTTAAATATTTGAAGTGACTAAATGTATGAATACTATGGCTGAGTGTACTATTAATGTTTGAGTATTATTTAACTTATTCGCAAATAAGTATAATATTCAGTTTTATTTATTTATTAAGTGAAAATTGAAAACCTATTTCATTTTCATATCTAAGGCAAAAAATCCTATTTCCTACTTTAGGGTGGCAGCTTTTTTTCCCATATGAAAAACTATGTTTTAAATCATGGGGCTCGAGTTTCGCATGCTGTCTGCATAGTCAAAACAATTATTTTGTCCCTTGTTTAGAAAAATTATTGGACCTTCTATGCTGTCTGCATGCAACTTTATGAATAGTAAAATTTATATTTTGTTTCGTTGACAAAATCTATATTTCATCAGAAATACCTAAGAAACCTGCTAAGAAACCACCGATTTTTAATTTAGACGTTTTTTGTTTTCGATTTTGATCATATTTTTGTTAAGTTTCAACCTTTGCACCATATTTTGTTTCTTGTTTTACAAGCTATTTTTATTGGGCATTTACATTTTTTTAATTGCTCTATACGTATATATTACTGTTGCCAATTATCTAATTGTCAAATGTAATTATTGCTCACATATGTTGTTTTCGGTTGTTTTCAAGAGAAAATCTATATTTTAAACGGATAATTTGACATAAATTACCTCAAACGTTTAATTTTGCGTATAAAATATTTTCAGTAGTTTTTTTTCTGTATTTTATTGTCAAGCGGTTGGCATTAAAATTGATTATTTTAACAAAATTATTCTCTTTGTGGTCATCACAATTTAAAAATGATTCATGCCTGTATAATGTTTTTGAAAAACTCTTAATCGTGTATTTGAGACAAATTTGACTTCTGCGGTTGTTAAAAATTTGATATTAAAACAATTTTTTTTACAAAATATCTTGAAATAAGCCTAGAAAACACAGAAAAAATTTTGGGTTAAAAAAAAGACACCCTGAGTATAATAAAAATTCATCAATAAAGAAACAACGGATGGAGGATTTAAAAAGAATTTCCTCTTGAAAGTTAAATTTTCAACAAAATGAAAAAATTTCCCGAGATTTCCTTTTATTTTACCATTTTTATAATAAAAAACTAAATTCTAATCGATAGGTAGCTAGCTGCTTTTTGATTTTCAATTTGTTTATATCCTTCGTGTATAACCTAAAGAAAATAAAATTTTAAATTAAAATTTTTGCAAATATTTTCAAAATAAAAGTTAAGTTTTTTTTTTTTCAAACCCTTCAAAAGTAACTTTTATTTGATATTAAGACAAAAATAGGGCAATAAATGTTAAAAAGTCCTTTCTGTGCTCTAATAAAAATCAATACACGTGTGTTTTGACTATACCAAATGCTACAGTCAAAGCACACGTGTATATATTTTTATTCAAACGATAGAAAAAGGCTGCAGATATAAGAAAATCTAAAAAATTTTGAAAATTTTAGTAAAAATAGAACAATTTACAAAGAATAAAAAAAAATTCCAAAGAAAAATTCTTTATTTTTTTTACAATTTCTTTTTTATTTTCCTTTTCAGTACTTAAAAAACCTCAGTAACAATTTCTTTGATCTCTTTCAAAAAGTCAATTTTTTTTAAACAAAATATGTTAAAAAATTATTTAAATTTTAAATGTAAAAAAGAAAAAAAAATTAAAGTTTATAAAAAAATCTGTTAAACACCGCGAAGGGCCATTGTCATCTGATACATTGACACCGTAAAATATGTAAAGCTTTTCTCTATTATGTGTAGCTGTAGGTACATCAGCTTTAGATGAGATTAAACCGCAAAATATTTACAATACCTGCACAATAAAAGATTATTTTCAATGAAAACCAGGATAAAACTGCTAGTCAAAAATTTATCATGATTTTTGCTGTTTACAATAAATTTTTGAGAGAGACTGTGGTTAAGTGTTACAAGGGTAAATTCATAAATACCAGAATTCAATGCTTCAGTTTAAAATTTGTTCATTTAGAAAATAGCTTGTATAAAAAATTATCTCGAAAATTATTAATGTTGGAGCGAAAAGTTGCACTTTTTATTAGATTTATTTTTCTTTATTTTTATGATGCTTGCTTATTAGTCTGGTAATTATTTTAAAAAATCGCTTAGATTTTCGATTACCAATGAAAAAAGTTGCCAATTACCAAAAAAATGAAATTCCCAAAATTATAACACATTTAATCACTTCTAATTAAGCGTTGTTAGATGCCAACCTTAGTGGCAACACTTAGTAGTGATTAACTGAGCTATAATTTTAGGAATCTCATTTTTTTGGTAATTGTCAGCTTTTTTCAGCCGGTCATCGAAACTCTAAGCAATTTTTAAAAAAAACTGCTAAAAGGCTAATATTTAAATTATAAAACTTTTTCAACCAAAGAATCTCATCTTGAATCTCATTAATTTCAACATATTATTATGTTGAAGGACATAATTAAAAATGTTTTTTTAAAAAATAAAAATTAAATAAAAAAAAAATGGATTTTTTCGTTAAAAAAAAAAAAAATAGAAAGTAAAATGTCAAACTTAAATAAATATTATAATTTTATGTGATTAATAAATCATAGAAATTTAAATATTTCAAGAAACGTGACTCTGATTTAAATCAGTTTTAGGTCAATTTAGCTAAAATAATTGTAAAAAAAAAAAAAATTAGATTAAATAAATCAAATTTTTTATACATGCAAAATTTTCTCTATTTATTATCAAGCACGTGATTAATTTTTAAAAGTTGTAAAAAATACTCAAAATATTATTAAAATTAATTCAAACCAACTTCTACAATATGTGAATATCTAACCTACAAAGATTGAAGAGAAAAAACTACTGATAAGAAATTAAACGTGAAAATAGACACACAAAAAAATAGTATGTCATAATTTATAGTAAATAAAGTTTTGGATATAATTTAAATATACATGGTAAAAAAGTAGTTTTTCTGTTTCATAATAAATGTACATTATTTATTTTTTTATTTTATCATAATTTTGTCGTTACAATTTTATTTTTTATTACACGCAAATGTAAAATTATGTTGTATGATTAAATAATTTTTGCTAAATTCATGCTATAGTAAAAATAAAACTTTCTTGAAATCAATGAATTCTAAAAAAATGTGATTAGATAGATTTTTTAATTTCTCGGTCAAAGCATATAAAAAATCGTTAAACAAAAATTTTTTCTTGGTAAAAATATTTTGTTTCTTTACACACCTTACATACAATTTATGGGTAAATATCTGTAATTTAGTGTATTAACTTAAAGAAGTGATTGCGTGGATATTTGTTTTTGACCTGGTTTATTAAATAATAAAAACATTAAATTAAATTAACTGTAATTGCAAAAAATACTGATTTTCGATTACTAAATAAAGTTTTATGCTATTGTACCCCCAAAGAAAAATACTAGAAATTAGTCAACTTTGAAAGGTCAAAAATTTTGAAATTTTGACTCCAAATATTCAAAAAGGAAAACATTTTTGTCTAAAATAAATTTTCATTTTTTATAACTTTTCTAACCGGAAATTCAATCGAATATTTAAATCCGCTTGGGAAGATATGGGCTAACATACCTTGTATATTGATGGCTAGATTGTTTTGGTTAAATATTTAAGTAATTTTTTAATTCTAAATTATTGGTTGATTTTTGGCATATAATACATTAGCCAGTCAGAATAAAGATATGCATTCATCAGATATTCATAGGATGGCAGCTTATTTTTCCCAACCAGAAACAATGTTCGATTATTCAACCGAATCAATCTTGCTTTGGTGTTAATTCTAAATTGTTTTATTGCAAAGTTGAATGCTTTTATAGGTACACTCGAGGTATACTGAAAATAAATCCACACGTGGCTAGCAAAATTTTTTTTTTCGTTTTCAAATTATTGCAAATGATTTGAAACGCGAAGAAATCGCGAAGAAAATAACGAAAAAATTTCTTTTAGAAAAATTTTATTTTTTTTTAATTTATTTTACGTTTCAGGCCTGGCTTCAGGTCATTTGCATGTATTTGCAAGAATTTCCGCTACTAATTAGCAGGATTCCGCTTGCCACTTAATATAATACTGTTAAAAGTAAAACTACTATAAATTTGCAAAGAAAATATTTAATTTGCTAAATAAGTAGCAAATTTTCAGAAATTTTCGAAAAAGATTTTTCGTATATTTGTAAAAATTCAGTTAATTTACCATTTTTACTGAAAAGTTAATAATTTATCCAAATCAACTTATTTTTGTTGTAAAAAAAGAAATATTTTTAACAGATTATTAAATAAAATAAAATTTCTGCACTGTATATAATATTTTTTCCCTGTATTTGTAATTGTATTAAGTGACGAACCACTCAGTGCAGAGTAACTGTGCGCCAAAAAAAGGCACTTTTAATAAGAAAATTGTATACAGTCTTTGGGTCCTTGAATCGCTTCAGATGGTAAGGGTGCTTAAAAAGTAGAACCTGGCACGCAAAAATTGAGACCAGCCAAAAGTTATTCGGCGAAAAAATAAAGTTGCAGTGTTATTTGAAAGATAACCTTGACCTATAAGAAATTCTTTCTCATTTATAACATGGATTACTTTGTGACCTGGTCTATTCAATCAAGTTATTGGTATAAGGGTTGTGTTTTGAGCCTAATAAACCAACTTAGTCTACTGCTAGTCGTTTATCAATTTTTGTGCGCTGAGTGGACCAACTTCTTGAATTGTGTTTATGCATTGGTACCGATTTGAAATTTCAAAATAAGCGATTTTTTCATTGAAGCCTTAATCAAATATTTGGTGTATTTTAGCCTAAGGTTACAATATGAAAAGTAAATCCTGAAAATTTACAAAAAAAATATTTTAGTTATGAAAAGTTAGTGAAAAAATGAGTAAATTTCGAGGTAAATTTTTTGCGAAAATCGCATTTTACTCATTTTAGTATAAATTCACGAAAAAAATAGCGAATTTGAAATTGAATAAATAAAAAATCACTTTTCCAGAGCAAAGTTTGTTTATTGTAATTATTGTTTCCAAAATTATTATTCTAAATCCAAAAAATTTTTTTTAAATTTTCGATTTTTTCGTTCAGGGCACTGTAGCTCGAGATTTATAAAATTTTTTAAAAAATGTAGATTTTTTTTATGAGAAAACTACAATGTATAATTGAAAAAACTTTTTTTGATTCTTTTTATACATGACTGAAGTACAAAAAAATGAATAAATATATATTTGTTTATTTAATTAAGTAACAGAAACATGGTGTTCAAATTACCATCTCCGAAAAATCGGCTCACATGATTTCGCAAATTCAGATGATTCAAAGCTATAAATTAATTAATTTTAATTTTTATAAAAATTTTACAAATCTCGAACTACGTTGCCCTTAATCTAAAAAAAATTTAACGATATATTTTAACACAACGTTTTAAAAATAAAAATTTGAAATAAATTTTTTAAAACTAAAAAAAATCAATATTTTAATAAAGTACAAAATGAGATTTCAAGCTCCTCCTGAATAGCACGTGTGCAAATAAAATTATCGATACCCTGTCTTAAAAAAATTCTCATTTTAAAAATAATAAATTTAGTAACTGCATGTAATATTAAATAAGTAAAAATCATCAAAATTGAATACACCCTGTATATAAAATTAGACGTTCGTGATTCTGTAACATTTAAACTACATTTTGTTATATGCACGTAATTTATTAAAATCAACGAACTTTATTATTTATATTATTTTCATAATAAAAAAGTTTCAAAAAAAAAACCTTGAATTTTATTTCTTAAACTTTATAAAATATGCTAATAAATAAATAATAATAATAATGCAAATTATTTTATAGGCTTTAACACGAGTTTTAAACTAAATAAGATTACAGAATCCCTACATATTTATAATATGATGTATAAATAAATAAATAAATATATATATGTGTGTGTCTGGGTATGTGTGTTTATTTGCAATCAGAAAAATTGGTCACACTCTTACAATAGTTATAATTTTATGTAAATAAGTAATAATCAAAATTAAAACAGTATCAAATTTAATAAATTAAAAAATTTATTTACTTATAGTAATTAAAGCCCTTTCTAGAGCTAATTAATTTTTTTTTAATCTTGTGTGCTTTGACTATATTCTTCGGTATAGTAAAAGCACATGGAATTAAAAAAATTTATTAGGTCTAAAAGGGCTCAATTTTAAATAGTACACTGTAAAAAGTAACTTTCTTAGATTTACAAAAAAAATAGAATTTTTTCAAAAAATTAGTGAATTTTCAAAAATTTTTGTAAGTATTCGATAAAAATTGTAAATTTACTAAATTTAGTACATTAACGAAAAATTCGAGAATTCTCGATTTTTTTTTGTGATTTTACGAAAAAAAATTGTAAATTCACAACTATTTTTCGGAAATTTACAACTATTTTTTGAAAATTTTCGAACAAAAGTTGTAAATTATTAATTTTTCTTGCGAATTCACAAAAAAAAATCGAGAATTCTCGAATTTTTCGATAATATATTAAATTTAGTAAATTTACAATTTTTATCGAATAATTACAAATTTTTTCGAAAATTTACTAATTTTTTGAAAATGTTCTAATTTTTTTGTTAATATAAGAAAGTTAATTTTTACAGTGTATTTTTGTTATCTATACTCATGGATTCACTACTTATATGGATGTCACATTCAAAAAAAAATGTGGCTAATTTTAGAAAGAGACAAAATGATTTTTTTCCGCCTTTTTATCTTCTTCTAATAGTATCTCATAGTAGTAGTAAGAAAGAGAAAGTATCAAAAGACAAAAAGCAGATGTTTTTTACATGTAATTAAAAGAGATAAAATAAGTTAAGATTTCTATGAGATAGTAAAAGACGGCGAGCCGGATTAAAATTTCTAGCAGTAGTAATTTTTCACTTATAGGTTCTTATAGAGGACGTTATATCCATATAAGTTGTGTATCCATGTCTATACTTGAAAAATTCTGATTTGAGGTTAATAATACCTGCTGTAATAGCTATTTTTTAAACAAGGGGCAAAATATTGGTTTTGACTTTACAGATAGACAGCATGCGAAAGTCGAACCCAACGATTCAAAACATATTTTTTTAAACTTATTAAAGTAATTATAAAATTAAAAAATATAGTCCAAGCTTTTTTAAACTTAATAATTAAAAATTAAATTATTTATAGGTTATGTTAATAAAAGTTAAATAATTATATTTATTCTATTTTTTTAAAAACTTGTACAATAATTACAAAACAATTAAAACTTTTTTACAATTCTTACTAAATTTTATGTATACTTTCAACTACAAAAAAAATGAATAAATAAATAAATAATAACTAGACACAAGTTTTATACCAGACAATATGTAAAGTTAAAATAAAAAACTTAAATTATACCGTGTTTTCTCTACATTTTTTTATCGTGTCTTCGGTACATTTAAATGTTATACTACTTTAATAATAATAATAATAATAATAAAAAGAAGTCACGAATTATCGATCATTTTTTTTTTAATTTTTAGGTCGTCGCAACTTTCTAAAACACATTCGATATTAATATTATAACATTTTTTTTTATTTTCTTTCTCACTTTTGATTATTTAAAAAATGCAGTTGATTACGTAAAAAAAATATATGCAAGCGACAATTTTTTTTCAGCTGAAGAAAATCGCATGTAAGAAATTATATCGAGCTTTAAAAAAAAATTTTTTTTATCTGAAAAAAAAAAGTTAGGCAAAAAAATATTTAATGTTACTTAGTAATAAAAAAAAAATGAAAATTCAAGGTCATTTATACTGCATTAGGCTTTTTTTCTACATTCGACGATTTGTCTTTTTTTATATTATTAATAATACGACTTTTTTTTCTGTCGTATCACAATTTGCGCCAATATCGCGAAGACGTTTATTTATTTTTTTCGTAGCGATAATTTTCTAGTTATCCAATTATAAAAAAAAGTATTATGTAAAAAAAAAAAAAATCCTTGAAAAATTGACAAAGATAATTTTTAATACGAGTAATTTTTTTTTATAGGCTGATCAGCTTACAGAAGAACAAATTGCGGAGTTCAAGGAGGCGTTTTCGCTGTTTGATAAAGATGGTGATGGTACCATCACTACTAAAGAATTAGGCACAGTTATGCGTTCCCTTGGACAAAATCCAACGGAAGCTGAATTACAAGATATGATCAACGAAGTAGACGCTGATGGTAAGTGTTATAGAATTTTTTCAAACGTAATAACAGACGTTTTATTAATATATTAATTTTAAATAGGAAATGGCACAATTGATTTCCCGGAGTTCCTTACAATGATGGCACGTAAGATGAAAGATACTGATAGCGAAGAAGAAATTAGAGAAGCTTTTAGGGTGTTTGATAAAGATGGTAATGGATTTATATCAGCAGCTGAATTAAGACACGTTATGACGAATCTTGGTGAAAAATTAACCGACGAAGAAGTCGATGAAATGATCCGGGAAGCCGATATAGATGGCGATGGCCAAGTTAATTACGAAGGTACAATTTTTTCATAATAACAACTCAGATTCACTCTCATGAGTTCTTAAATGAGTCCTAAGATTCTCACTATACTGGCAAAGGAATTTTCAATTGTAAAACCAAAATTTTAAGAGATTTTTCCCCAAAATTATCAATATTTTAAGTTTTTCTATTTTCTGCAATTATTTTTACTAAAGAAGTATGCATTTTAGATCAATATTCAATTAATTTGGTTGAAATTCCACATTCCAACCAGCTACTTGAACAATATTGATTAAATTTCTAGCTTTAACTTAATTAATTATATATCAGCCAAAATACAAATGTCAACTAATCTGATTTAGTTTAAAAATTGATTCAAAACCAAGAAAACAGCCTAGTATTGTATAGAAATCATTAAGAACTCATCAAAAGTTTTCAGAGTTGTTTAAAATTGACCAAAAAATCTTTGAATTTACTATAATCATATTTTTATTATTACAGAATTCGTCACAATGATGACATCAAAGTGAATCAACTGATGTGATTGGATAAACTCGCGTGTTAGAGTGGTGTTGACGTATTTACTATAATATGCAAAAAAATTATATATACATATATATAAATAAATACACACATTTATATATATATGTATAGATAACTTTTACAAAGATTTACATGCAAAAAAACAGATAAAAATCACAGATAAATAAAAAAAAAAGAGCATAATAAAATCTTATAAGATATCAACATCTTTTATCAACCAAAATAAAAAAATATTTCATTATTATATAATATAAAATTAAAAAAAAAAAAAAAAAGAATTTTTAAGTAAAAAAAAAACAAGAAATAAATATAATAAAAATAATGATAAATTAAATAATAATAATAATAATAATAAATATTAAATAAATAAATAATTATCTTATAACATGTCAAGTATTTTTTATTTTTTCTTTTTTGATAAAGTAAAATTTTTTCATTTATAAGATTGTCAAATTTTTTTCTTTTTCTCTCTCGACATATTATTTAATAATTGTCGTTTGCAATATAAAGTAAATTTTAGAACAAAAAATATGGGCAATTAAAAATAAAATAAAAGCACATCAATTATTATTATTATTTTTTTTTTCTTTTCTTTTTTTATTATATAATAATATTTTAAATATTTCTTTAAAATTATATGCTACTTTTTATTTGTATAATTTTTAAAACATGAACCTCAAATTTATTGTAATTTCTTTTTTATATAAATAATAATAAATAAAAACTTTTTTGCAAATTTAAAAAAAAACATAAAATTTTCAAATCTATATGTGTAATTGCACGACAGCACTGCTAAATAAAAAACAATCTCTAAATGCAAAAAGAAAAAATTTAAAAAAATAAAATACAAAAAAATATTTAAAAAAATACAAAAAAATCCAAAAAAAATAATATAAATAATTATAATTATTATAAAATAATAAAAGAATGAGAATACTTTGCATTTTCTGCTTTTTTCCTTTAAATATACTTACACACACACACATATACACTTTTTGACTTTTTAAAAAAAAAAACAAAAAAATAATCCCATTTTTTCCATTCCGCTCTTTCCTATAAATATATTAAATTAAAAATAAGTAATTATAAAAAAACATTCTCTTTTTTGAATAAAAAATTTTATAGATAAAAGTGATTCAAGAAATTAAAAAAAATATTCTTTATTCGATAAATATATAAACTTTCTTTGAATAAAGTTTGATGCGCTTACTTTTTTTTTAGACGATAAAAACAAAAAAGGATGTTATTATTATAAAATAAATAATTTTAGGATATAACACCAGTTTAGAAATAAAAATTCATCAAATTTTGTTCAAAGACATTAAAAATTTTTTTTTTAAAGCAAATAAATTAATTTTTTAGAATTAAGTCGCATATTTTTATGTTAAATACATATCGAGCTTTCCAAGTTTTTCTTTAAAATAACTCAATGAACATAACTTAGAGTAAATGATAATTATTAACATCTTTTACGCACATGAAAATTTTAATCATTCGTCTTACATTCTATAATAAATGATCTATAAAAAATGTTGTAGATTTTAAGATAAAAATGTCAAAATAGTAATTAAGATAAATGAAGATTTGCTCGATAATATTCTAAAGTATAAATAAAAAAATATATGCGCTTAATTAAAAAGTTCTTGAGAGAAGAATTATTAGTTTGGAAAGCTCGGAGCAGTTCATAATGAATTTTTTTTAAACAAAATTTATTAACATTTTCTTTTAATAAAAGCATGTAATCACTTTATAAAAAATCTTACGTCTGTCAGTTGCCTTTATAATTATTATCTGTTGTATTATAATAATAATAATAATTATATAATAATAATATTAATAATAATAAGTCGAAACTTTTCTTTAACTTCTTATTGATTATAACTTCTAAATATTAGTAAAATTTCATACATTAAAAAATGATTTTTAGATAAAAAGTAAACTTACGATATTCCTTATATCGAAGTTTTTTCTTCGATATTTTAAATAATATTAACTAAGAAAAAAATTGGAACGAACAAAATATTTGTTCGCTTTCTTATAATATTTGCCATGTTATAATTTCTTTTTTTTCGTTAATGATTTAAGAAATGAAAAAGTGGCTTTTAAAAAGTTTTAAAAAAAGGTAAAGGGTAAGAATTAAAGAAAAAAGCAATATTACAGCAAATTTTAGAAAAAAAAGATATCGTCGACACCACTTTTCGTAATTTTCAAAATTAATTAATTGATAAAAGGGAAAGAGCGCAAGTTTGAACGATTATATTGAGTATGAAAGAATTTTTTTTTCTGAGAGAGAGAGAAAGGATTAAAAAAAAAATTAAAGAGAGTAAGCGTGAAAAATTAAGAAAAAAAATTTAAAAAAATTATAAAAATTTTGATGGTTTATGCAAAACTTTCTAGGGATGCCAGTTTGATTTATGAATGTAGCCCGTCATATTTAAAAAAACAATACTTAAAAATGGACTTTATGTAAATGTAATTGAATTAATTATAGCGATTATTTATAAAAAAAAGTTAAACAAAATAATTCCTCGATAAAAATATTAATAGTCCTGTATAATTAATCATAATTTTTATTATTACTATTATTATTATTTAATAAAAATAAAAAAATAAAACATTTTGTTGACTCGATTATTGTAGTTAAAAAATTGATAAGCGATATTATGATGCTGGTTATATGGTAATAGGTGATTTGATTATAAGTGTAATAATAACAATTCTTGTAAAATTCTGGTATGACCTAGAATTAATGCATTGATCAGTGAATAAAATAAAATAAAAAAAAAATGTTTATTGTCATTTTTAAGTCATAATATTTGTCTATTTTTTATTTTTTATCAAAACTTGTTTGTACTTCTTTTTTATTCTGAATTCCATTTAAAATTTCCTTGAATCCTATACAATATCATCAGTAGATTTTTTAAATATGCAAAAAAAAATTCAATTTTATGTAGGCTACTGTAAGCGCATTGAGTAGCATCCACTTGAACTTACTTTATTTTCTACAAATTATTTCAGCTTCAAATTAAATTTATACAAATAATAATTTAAAATATTTTAAAAATCTGCTTGTATTATCTATCAATAAAAATTTTAAAATTTTAAAGGAAAATTTAGGAAAGGTGTACAAAAAAAGTATAATCCATATTGTAGCAGTTATACAAAATTTTAATAAGTTATAATATATATATATATTATATAAATAATTTAATAAATGCATATTAAATATATCTTGATTAATGTTAACTTATGAAATTATAAGTACGCATTAGACAAATTCAGAAAAGAAAAAAAAATTTCTTACTGTATAAAAAACTTTTAAAAATAAGTGCGGAATATTTCTATATATATATATATGATATATATTTTTCTTTAAAATATTTATCTATATGACTATTATTTTATTTTTTCTATGCTTCAAAATAGAAAATTTTTCACAGCACCTTATTTTTTTTTTGTATTAAAATTATTTCTATAAATATAGCTTATATATTTGCATTTTTTTTTTTTTTTTTGAGAAAATATTATGTATATATAAAATATTATATATATATATATATGAATCTATATTTATAAACTAAAAACAATCAAAAAAAAAATTTTTTTTTCAAACAATGATTATTTTTTTTTTCACAAAAATTACGTTCTTTTAAATTATTTTTACATAAAATAACAATAATAATAAAAATAATAATAATAAAATAACTCGTAAAATCTTTAAAAATATATTTATATATATTTATATATATTTATATTTAATCCATAGTTTTAATGAACTCAACAGCAGAACAAAATTGCGTCCACCAGTATTGTTCTTCACCTTCAAGACGATTGCCATAAAAACTGTTAACATATTGAATGGTTGACAGTAACGAAGGAGGATTAGTCTAAAAAAGAGAAATTATATCTTTAGTTTTGAACTCTCTCTTATTAATAAATAAAAAATTACTTTGATAATAATGTAAACAAGCACAGGAATAAGATCATCTGCTGCTGGTATTCCTCTTTCTGAAGCCATTGACAATAAATTCATTATTGTTGTTGCACAACGAAAAACGCATTGTAATTTATCTTTTGGTGTTTTATAAGCTGATATCATTGAAAGTTCAGCTTGCGCCCATGGCCAAGGACATTCATAATGATAAATTTTTGGAATACGTAAATCTTTGTGATTTGGCGTTACAGTCTTTGCTAACTTTTTAATATGGTCAAGAAAAACATGATCTCTGTGGATATCGACATCTCCGTTTGGATACAAAGCATTTTGGTAAATAGTAGCCATTATGGTTCTCTCAACCACTATTCTTGCAAGATCTAATTGACAATCGCTGGCAGCTGTAAAAAAAAGATTAATATTATTTATTTATTCTTTTTATACTATTTGTTTGGTTTCCATACTTTGCCAAATACAATCGTTTTCCAAATCTGTATGAATTTTGATTAAGAAATTATCAACTAACTCTTGTTTTTCATCAGCTACAGTCAGTTTTTTAAATTCTTCACAAAATCTTTGAACGTATAATTCTCTTTTTTCTAAAAACATTTTTACGCATACGGAAACTAAATGATTATTTACAGCATCACGATCACATTTTACCCGTTCTCCCAACCTTTTATATGAAAAAATTTATTTATGAGAAAAAATATTTTTCAAATTAATTAAACATTTTTAAAGTTAAATTTATTTAAAAAATTTACCGATCTAAATGAGCTAAGGTCGATAATAAACCTTGTCGACATCTAATCAAATAAGCAATATAAGGAGATCTTTTTTTATAATCTTCACCAAGTGATTTGAATAATTTTCTACAACTTTCTTCATTAAATAATCTGACACATCGCAATGTCTCATGTAAATGAGCAATCAATGCTCTATCCTGCAAATTTATTGCTTCTGCTAATTGAAGTTGAAGAAAGGCAACCAATTCATTTTCTTTATGCAAAAGAGACTGTCTCTGTAATTTTGAAATTTTTTCATCAATTTTTTTTTCTTTTTTAAAGTTTTTAATATTTTATAAAAAATTAAAAATGTTTTAATTTAATTGGTATTAAACTTACTTCTGAAGTATGACTCCATGGAATATGCTGTAAATCAGCTGTGCTTAAGACCATTCGAAGTTTCCTTTTGGCGTCAGTAAATGCAAAAGACAATTCAACGTTATTAGGATCAATAAAAAGTCTTTCATCTTCTGCTTCCTTACTTCTTGATTGATTACTTTCTATGGATGCTGTATCGCTATTGGCACTTGGTTTCCTTCTATACTTAGCTAATATATCATCTGTATCTAAAAAAAATATATTCTTTTAATTATTTGCGTTTTCTTAATTCATACAATTCAAGCATATAATTTTAATTTTTTCCAACCACTATTGAAACTGCAGGTAGATGTTGTATCTTCTGACATTATTCTTCTTAGCCTATGCCTGCCGCTACCTTCGTTAGCAGATAACGTCTCATGTCCTGAATCTCTATCAAAACATCTATTAATATCATCGGGACCCCGAAGTGATTTTCCACGACGATTTTTTAGTGTCATTTTTAATTTTCCAAAAAAGCCTCTCTTAGTTTTTTGATCATCATCAAGCATTTCTTTATCTCCTCTTTCAGCAGTCATATCAAAACTAATACTTTTTGGAATTGCACCTGTCGATGAACTTGGTTTTGTATTTATTGGACTTGGACTTGCACTATCAATTACATCGCTGCCATTATTTTGTGAATTTGATGCTAATACTGGATCAGATAATTGTGTATTAATTTTTATCCTTGGTTCCGAACCTGAACTGCTACTTGAAGTGAGACTTGCTGTGCTTAATCTTACAACAACATCTCCATTACCACTAATTAACTCACTTAACTCCTAAAAATGAAAATTTATAATTTGTAAGTTGCAACTAGGTAAGATATTTTTGTATATTTACCATTTTCACATCGCCATTTGGTAACTTTTCTGGTATAACAATTGAGTTAGTATTGTTTACAAGTAACAAATCATTATCACTTGTTATTGCTATTTCATTATGACAGCTACTTATTATTCGGTTGGGCGTAATACTCTTTGTCTTATCAACTTGTAATTTATCCATTAAATTAATTAAGGAGTCATCTTTAGCGGATTTTCCATACCGAATATTGTTAATATTGTTTGCATTACTATCCACATACTCTCTGGTACTTCTTTCGTAATCTGATGTTGTACCTCCACGACCAGTTACATTTGACGAAGATGGAGATAAAGGCGTTGTTGGAGATGACGGTAAAGTTGCATTTGATCTACCAATAGGCTCATCTCGAATTGGACGAAAGAATCTCGAAGAATTATCAATATCTGAAATAAAATTGTGATGTAGAAAAAAATAAATCATTGAAATAATTTAAATATTTACTTGGATTCACTGGAGGAGGAGTATCCTCTCCTCCTTCTGGTTCACCTCGACTTTCAATTTCTGATCTGCCAGTGTCATCGGACCTGCAATGACAGAATTGATTTTATTAAATTAAAATTTTATTTATAGCATATTATTTTTGGTGAATATTTCGACCTAGAGAGCTAATTAAATAAATCTGTGATTTATTAAACTCGACATGATACGTGGATGCCTTCTGCAATCACTTTTTTTATTTTTAACGTATCAAGCAGTTTTAAATTTTTTCAAATTTTACATAATCAAGAATTTATTAATAATTTTTTAAAAATTCAATTTCATCGAAATTAATTTTTTAAAAACTTAGAAATGTTAGAAATAATATTTTAAGCCTAAAAAAGGCAGAAAAAAATTCATTTTTATTTATAGCTTTTATATTATTCTACCTTGCTACGCTAGCAGTATCATCTGTATCTACTTCTGTTAAACGTTCAGAGTCACTTGCTAATATAACATCTGTACTCCAAGCTTCAGATGCAGTCTCGCTAACATCAAGATTCACTGGAGTTGGTTCTGATGATAATAACGGTGGTTCTACAGAAGGGAGAAATGGAAAACGTGGTTCTTGTTGGTCTAAAAATTCACTATCTGAGGCTAGAACATCTGTCGACCATGTATCAGACACCAGAGAAATAGTTTCATCTCCTAATACAAAAATATTAATTGAAGTAGGGAAATAAATTTAAAATTTATATTGTATGATATAGTTAGAATTAAAAAAAAAGTTAAGAATAATGCCTTAATTTAAAATTTACCTTCCATTAATTTTTTTATTTCAAATTTACAAAATTTATCATCTATTTCTGATCTTATTTGTTTTGTGGGTATTTTTTGAGGCGGTAAATCTAATTGTCGATTTTCACCAATAATTCTGGCATCATCTCCTTCGGTTATCTGAGAGGACGGAGTATCTCTTCCTATTAATTTAAAAATAATTATTTAAATAGTTATTCTACAAATTCGTTAAATTTAATTCAATATTTTAATTTACCTGAAATATTAGGTGTTCCTCTTCCAGAAACATTAGCAGAAATCATGTCTGATAAATTATCATTTTGATCTTCGGTTTCAAGTTCAAGGGATGACGCTACGCTGTGATTTGAGGCTGCTTCAGATACAGCTTCTAAATTGTCCGATGTATTACCAATGGAGCCTTCAAAAAGAACTAAAAAATCAATTTTAAATAAATTAATAAAATTAATTTAATGCGCACAAATTAAAAATTTTTTTGGTACTAAGTGCAGAGCAAAAAATGTAATATAAATGATAATAAAAATTGCGATTTGATAAAAGTAGCAAATTGAAGTATAGCCCATACCACAGAAAAATGGTTAAAAAAAGTTTCTAATTTACCTTCATCATGTGACAAAGAAAAACGTGTTCTTTTTTCTTGACTTTCTATTCTATCTCCATTGTTTTCAATCCTATCGTGACTGTTTGCCAAATCTCCCCTTAAGTTCAGTGCAATAGAGTCATTATTAATATTCCTTTGCATACATAATACCTAAAAATTAAAAAAATTTTATTAATATAATTATTTTATTGAAATAAACAAGAAAAATAACCACTTACTTTTTGTTCACTTAATAATCCTACGGATTCAACAAGACTTGGGTTAAATGGTATTACAAGGACATTAACTGTAGTTTTATCAAGTAAATCATGTTCTTCAGAACCAGAAGCCCCATTTGCATCTTCTGCGCCATCAGACACGCTATTACTAGAAATTTTAGAAATCTTTCCTTTTCCTACTAATAGAAAATATGTTGATTTATTTTTAAACATTTAACTTTACAAGTATTAATTTTTTACCTTTTCCTAAAATCCCAGTTTTTTTGTTAATATTATCAGATATATTCGTTGTTTTACTTGCATTTTGTATACTGGAAGGCAATTGAGACAGCATTTCATTAAGCTGTTTTTGGTCAAAATTGTTCGATGTTTCAAGATTTATATCTTGTTGACTTGTGGAATTATTAACTGTTTGTAAAAAATTAACTAAAGAATTTAATTCATTTTCTGTAAATAAAGCTGCAGATCTTGACAAGCCTTGAAGTTTATTACTATCAATAACATTAGGCTCTTCTTCTAATTCATCAATAGCTCCATCTAATATTGCATCTAATATAGATGAAACCGAATCTTTGTCAAATTTTCTATACAAATCATTTACTTTCGGATCTACACTTTGGTACTTAATTAATGAAAGCATTTGAAGAATTTGTCCAACTTGCATAAGATTAAATCTTGCTACGTAACTGATTGGGGCATCCGTGATTCCATAAGGTTCAGGATTAACTATTGCAGGACAAATAAAATATGTAAATACTAAATCTGTACAAATGGCATGTATTTCCTTAGAATCGATGTTTCCATTTTTTGTTAAAAGTCCTGCCATTTGTCTGACAAGCCATGCTACACATGTTGGAAAACAATGCATACTTTCTTGTATACTAACAATAAATCTTTGAGCTATACGAGCTAAGGAATTGATCTGAAATACAAAAAATTATTAATGCTAAGAAGTAAATACATTAATGATTAATAAACTTTTAAACTGACCGTCCAGATTCTGTATCGTTGCATTTTTGTTTGATAGTCTGCTGTACCTTCTTTTCCAAATTTTTTTAACCTTTCTGCAGGAGCATATCGAATAGGTGCTTTATCAGGATCAATATCGAGAAACTTTTCATCTTCCATAAGCAATTGCATTATTGGGCTATTTAAAGCAGCAGTTAAAAATAATTTAGCAGAAAAAAGACTTTCATGAAATACTGAATAAAATCTTGAAAAAGCACAAGTTCCATGTCTTAATAATCTCCTAGGATTATCGGATGGAGTTATTTGCAGTATCATTAAATGTTTTAAAAGCCTTAAAACTAATATTTTATCTTCAGGTAATAAACAACTTCCATATAGTCCACCAGCAAGAGACTGAATAATATTTTGCATAATTTCAGGAACTAATTTATCGCCTTTTACCAAACAAGAAGCTAAGAGATTTGGAGATGCTCTTAATGATGATAAAAATTCTCCATACGCTATACATGCCTGATACTGTAATTGTTTGAATACATCATTAAAATGTGAATTTTCTAATGTATTAGCTCTTTGGCAACATAATGCTGGTGTACAATCTGGACGTGCTACAATTAAACGATTCAAATTTACTCTTTGTTGTGCTGTTATCCATGCTTGCTGCGCTAAGTCTGAAGATAAATGTAATACCTGAAAATTAACATATTAATTATTTAATATTCGTTTGTGCAGACAAATTATAGAAACAAAATAAATTAAGTTTACTCTTTCATTTAGTAGTTGTAAATTTTGTTGCTCAGAATTAACAAATAAACGTTCTTGTCTTAAGTGGCTAGCTAATTCAATTATATCCCATTGCAGGGTTGGTAATGACTCAATACTATGTACAGAAGACATCGTATATCTAAAAAAAAAAAAACACGATTTACTAAATTTGTAGATACAAAAAATACCTTAATTATGTAACAACTTACAAATATTGGATCCAAATTATTTATAACAATTAAAGTAAAATTTTATTTAGTCTTATAATTTTAATAAAATTAACTGTAAAAAGTTGACTTCCATTTTATAACAAACAATTTGTATTTATGAAATATTTGCAAAAGCAAATAACTCAAACAAGCACATGTTTATTTAAGAGTGAAAAACATCAGTTGAAATAATTTATTTTATTTTGCTTCAAATATTCTTAAACTTCAATAACATTTTGTGTTATAAATTGAATATTTTTTTATAAATTAAAGTTTTTTTTTATATTTTAGATAAATCAAGGTCATAATTATTCAATATCTGAATATTTATAACAGACATTTAAGATCACTGTGTTTTATGTTTTAATTGAAAGTATCTGATTTTATTTTATCGCACATTATGAAAAAGAATGAAAAAATGTAAACATTGTGCACACAATATCAAGTTCTTTTTTTTTAATTAACAAGTAAGAAAATACTCTCTACAGTAATATGAATCTTATTTATTGTTTCACTTTGTTAAATCTTGCGCGATAGCAATAAAAAGTTTAATATAAATAAAAAAAAAAAAAATTAACAATACTCCGAAAATTGTTTTTAATTTTTATAAATTACAAAGAAAACTCTGTGGAACACAAACTCTTTGTTTTGCTCAATAATGGAGTCACAATAAAACACGCGAGAAACACCTCCAGCTTAATTAAAATACACGACACAACACAAATATCAAACAAATATATACACCTTCTTAAACCTGAAACAATATACTTGAAAATAGAGTTGCCATATGTTCCATGCGGAAATAGTATTATAATCATTGACATATAGTTATAGACTTCCAAAAGAGTAGAAAAAGCGTTAGATATAATATAGAGAGAGCAATATTCCTATACAACGGCCTTTGTCTAATATAACCATGCGCTCTGTAATCTCTGATCAAGAGAGGTGGCTAAAGTTTTGAGGGGAATCGAAGGAGAAAGAAATTTTTTCGTATAAAATACAAATGCCAGGCCAGAATATACAAAACCCCCTACTCAGCGAAGTAAAAATCACGTCGCAAGCGCGAGAAAACAAAGGTCGTTGCATATTAACAGTTTTTTTCTCTGTCTATAAGGAAACACATTCCACTTATAGAAAGCATACGGCTTTGGGAGTCTATAACTATATGTCAATGATTATAATAGTATATAGTAGTATTATAGTAACTTTTCTACAAAATGGCGGGTTACTAACATAACTTTTTGTTACTGTTTGAAGTATCTCGGGTAGCATGACTGCAGGATATATTTAATTACAAAATTTTAAATAGAGATTAAAAATTGGGTACCCACTGAATATTGAATTCATTTTTATTTTTTTAATTTTTATCATTTGATCAAATGGGGGTCACTTTTTATATCTAAATCGTAAATAAAAATTGTTTAAAAACTCAAATTAATATTCTATAAATAATATTTAATTCAAATAGAATATGTTAAGCTACTTTTGAACATAAAGAATGTATAACATTATCCCGTATATGCAACTCTTTTTTGATAGAACTTCGGGAAAATCAAATAAAGTTTTTTCTTGTGATGAGGCTTGAGAAATTTTTTTAAAAAAGAGACATTTTTTAAAAATTTTCTGTACGTTTCAAGTCATTTGCAATCGTATGAGAAGAAAAAAATATCCGCCAGCCACAAGTGGTATTCCGTTTGCCATTAGCGGATTTTCCGCTTGCAGCAAGAGAAATTTTTTCTCAGTGTAGGAAAATCTTTATTTCTCAACGATTTCTAGAATCTTTTATCTAAGTTTATAAAATATTTTCTGTACAAAAATAAAAGAACTAATGAACATTGTTTTTCTAGTGTTCATTTTCTTTTGGGACGCAATGTTTTTTTATTTCCATGGGAGTTCGATCTGATACCCGAATTTACCAAATTTTTGTTCTCAACATTTTTGCCGTCAAAAAGTAAAAAAAAAAACTTAACACTGGAAATTTGAAATTACAATTATCAACAAAAAAGTCATATTTATCAATTTTTTTATACTATATTATAGGTATTACTTTTTTTGTGAATAGCATTTTTTACTCTAGACAAATCACAGGAAGTAGGGTTTGCGCCAAATGTATAATATAGGCAAAGGTATATATATAATCAAATATAATTTAGGCTCTTTAGGTTGTTGATTACGTAAACCGTGTTTATGTTCGTGGGAAATTAGGGAAAATCCTTAAGGACGCTCTCACCACCACTGGATATTTCCGAGCAGCACATTTTGAAATTAAGATTTTTTAACCATCTATTTATTTATAGTAATTTTTTAATGAAAAAGTCAATGCTTTTTATGTATTTGGCACAAAAATATAAAAAAAAAAATAATTGAAAATTTTTATTTGTTTAAAAAAAACGAAATATAAAAAATTTTTGGGTTATAAAAGCCTGATTTTTCAGATCTGAAAAACTTGGATTAAAATTGTGCTTGGTTTATATTGAAGATCATTCAATTCCAGGGGTAGGTATCGTCGTTAAGTAATTATAACTCATTACCGAAAAGATTTAGCGAAAAATATCCCACAATAACTCCACCTAAAAATAAATGATCCTCAATATGAGCCAAGCAAAATTTTTATGCAAGCCGGCAAGATCTGGAAATTCAGGCTTTTATGGACCAAATATTTGAAAATTTTAACATGTCGCATTTGTTTAAACAAATAAACATTAAACTTTTTTTTTATATTCTTATACCAAATACTGAAAAGCAATGATTCTTTTATTAAATTATTATTTAAAAAATCATAATTTCAAAATTTTCTGCGCGAAAACAGACAGTGACGGAGAGAGCGACCTTAAATTATTAAGATACACCCCTTTTTGGGCTTTTTTGTTAGGGTTTATAAAACATAACGAAACTTGCCTACTTTATAAGGTTTTTTGGTTCACTGAATAATTGATCACTAATTTCGATGCACTAAACGCAAAAAATTCTTTAATACCCTTAAATCAGTAAAACTACCAGTATATTATTTTCCAATATTTTAAGCATGGTTTTTTGGGAATCGCTAATTACGAATTTTGGGATGCTGCACACGAAAAAGAGTGAATGAAAATCACCCCTTTTTTGCAAATTCCTCAATTTTTTTTGCAGAAGGAAACTTAAGCAAAATTTATACCTGCAAAATCATTGTTAGTATGTGTCTTTTCCAGAATTCAATGATAAAAAATTCCCCCGCCCCTATTGCTCCATCGGACTCTACCTTATTTATCAAAGAATGTTAAAAAGGTCATTTTTTATACCGCAAAAGTTCTGAAAAGATTGAAAAATATGACGTTTTTCAAAATAAACTTACATCTCGTTTTTTCCCACTTTTGGGGCAGTTTCCAATCCGTATAATTAGCTTTAGGTGTTTTAGCTTTCTTTTAGCTTAGGGTGTTCTCCTATTATCTAACATCTAAGGAATCTGAATTTAGATTCAGCGATACAAAAAACCTACAGAAGACCCTTTCTAAACCTAGTTGTCGATTTTTGATAAATTCTGGAAAAGCATAGGATTTTGCAAAAAAAATGTTATTTAAAATTTGTTCAATAAAAATTAATGTGGTTGCAAAAAAAGGTGCATATTTTTAGTTTTTTTTTTTGGTCACTCTTTTTGGAACACTTTTAAATAAATAGCAAAATTATCCATAAAAATGGATGCTTTAAACAAAACCCATTTTCTGTACTGCGACCCGCTGCGCGTCCGGGAAAGACTTATTTTCTCGCCACAGTCGTAGAAAAATTTTCTATGACCCTCGGCCATAAATAAAGAATGACCCAAATCGCAGTTTACCATTCTCGGCTTCGTGGGTGGGGTACTTTACGACGAAAAAAAAAGTCCATAATGAAAAGCGTAAAGAAATCTTTTGCACCTAACCCAAATATACCGAATATTTAAGCCTGTAAATATATTGTTACGATTCATAAGTAAAACGAATGGTCTTTACAACGAAATTTAAAAACCCGAATTTTAATAATCCTTCAGTTCAAAAGTTAAATAATCTTTTTCAAGAAAAATTTATTCTATAACCGTGCATACAAGAAGTTTTATTTTACGAATAAGAATCATTCCTAATAAAAATGCAGCGAACGATCCCCCGAAGAAACCCGAAAATAGAAAATATTTCATACTCAAGAGGTCGTAGAAATTTTTCGGGTATTTGAACTTTCGGGGTAATTTTTTTCTTTTTTATATTTTTGTTACAAAATATTTCCTTACAAAATTAATGCACGCATATAAAATATAACCAAAATAACGATTTTATTTACTAAGTTCAGTGTGGTTAAAAGTCACTATAAATTTTTAGTAAAATTTACTAAAAAAATTTGTTTATAAAACTAAAACCTCATTTTTTTTAGTGAAATTTACTAATTTTTTGGTTATATTTACCAACATTCATTAATTTGAGTTTACTAAATTCTTTGAGGTTAATTTTACTATTCTTTTTTTTGCGTGTGGGAATTTTTTTTTTAATGCTAAATATATTTCTAGAAAATAGGTTTTCTTGGTTACAACTCTTATTTGATCACATATTCTGTAATGTAGTTTTCGGGAAAATATCTAATCGCTAAAAATTGATTATGTTATAAAAATTTAGTTACAATAAATTTCCAAACATTTTTCATTCTGGAATTTTTTTTTTCGTCGAAAATTACCCCACCCGGCTTCGCCTCAGAAGGTAATTTACGTACGATTTGGGCTATTCTTTATTTTTCTAGCCTAGGATCCTATTATACTATTAAAATAAATTAAGGTTATTGTCGATCGATAAATAAGTAGGACTAAATTTAATTTCACACATAGATCAACACGTTTTCAAATTATTTTACACTACTATTTAGTTAAATCAGTATAAACTTATACTAGAATATTAAGCTTTTTTGGCAGCCCCAATAATAAAAATTTTGAAAATAACATTTTTAACCAGGAAGCAAAAAAAAAAGAATGGCCCAAATCGCACGTTAATTAGCGTCCTAGGCGAAACCGAGAATGGTAATCTGCGATCTGGGCCATTCTTTTTTTTTTACCATGGACAAAACGAAAATTTTCTTTCTCTGTGGGGAGGAAACACATTTTTTTTCGATCTCGTGGCGGGGTAAAAAAAGTGTTTCCGACTCGCTAGGAAAAAAAATCATTATTTTATCAATTTTGAAAATATAAATAAAAAAAATAAGTTTCTTGGTAGGGGGTCAGTTTTCCCAATCTGTTTTTCCCAAAGTCCTTTTTTCCCAAAGTATATTTTTCCCAAAAAAATAAAAAAATCATTTTTTCCCAAAAAAATTAAAAAAAAATTTTTTTCCAAAAATATATTTTACTGATATGAAGTTACATTTTAACGTACATTTTTCCCTATATTTCTCAAGTAAGACATAATATCATTATTTTCAACATAATTGTGATAGTTGTTCCTAATGTTGAATAAACGTTCTTCTGTCTGCTTTCTTATGCGATCCTTATTTTTTCTTATTTTTTGGCCTAATTGCAGTTGACGATACATAAATTCAGCATCCGCTTGTTCCTTTTTCAGCTCTGTCAGAAACATATACATGCTGGGATGATTTTTTCGGCGGCCATTCATTGTTCATAAGCGCTGATGGCAATCCGTGCTAATTTTTCAAAATCAGAAAATCCGAAACCCAAGGTTCAATGTTAAGAATTAAGAATTTAAAATACCATTAAAAAATAGCTAAGTCAAAAGTCAGAAAGTGATAAGTAGAATTCTTAAAATTTCAGAATAAAAATTATATTCAATTAACCGAATATTATAATTTTAAGAAATTGCAAAGCTCAGAATTGAATATTTCCGAATTTGAAGTTGTTCGTTTTAATGCAAAGCTATGAAATATTATGCTTTATACGAATTCGGGAAAATGACTTAAAAAGAAATAAAATTTTTCCATTTAGGACTTGATTCTTTACGTAAAATGTTCTTCTTAAAATTACTTACTCCAAATTATACAGATTTCTTAAAAATATTTTTATAAAATAAAAAAATTCTAGAACCTGTAATAATTGGTTTGAAAAAAACTTTTCTGTACTTGTAAATTCTGAATTTGGACCCGGATTGCCATCAGCGCCTCTGAACAATAAATGACCGCCATTTTTTCCCATTTCCCACCACAATCTGAAACTTGTTATGCCACTTCTCAGAGCTATTATTTGTACAAGCTGTTCTCTGAAGGGTGGCATCATATTGATTCAATATAGCAGGTGGATACCTGGGTGGTAAGTACCAAGGTTGAGCAGGGCGTCCATTACACCTACGCGCAACTGCAGAACGACCTCGAATATAGGTTTCTTCAATATACTTCTAAATTGGTAACAGATCTTCTGGTATCTCTGCTCTAAGATCTTCAAAACATTGCTGGACGTTGTTAATAGGTACAAAAGGTGTTGCGCAAATCATGTTTTTAACCTCAAATTTCAATTTAACTAAACAATTTTTTAATTAATTTATTTATTTTTCACAAAAATTTTAATTTCATTCTAAAGAAATTAATAAATATTACCCTATCATCTACGATTGATTGCGATATAGTAGTATATATTGCGAGTAAGTGCAGAAATAATTGTATGTGAGTGCAATAACCACACCTGCAGTCATCCAGATTACCTCAATACGTCTCAATATTAGCCTATACCTGGAATATCTGCTTTTTTGGTACGGAGTATGTACTCCACATACTGGCTAATTTCGGTCAATATATGTTCATTTTGGAGCATCATGCTAAACACATTTTCAGGTGTGATTTTTCCAATTTTAGTTTCTAGTTGAAACTTTTTAACGGCCCATCTGTGGCATTCGAAGAATGTGTGTTTCCGGCGGGACTTTTTTGCCAGGACAGTATATGAGAAATTCCACCAAAATATTGCGCTTATCATGGTCAACCTTTTGAAAAAAAAAAATTTGAAGGCACACCTTGCTAGTACGTTTTTTTGAGTTCCTTAGATCATATATAGTCACAAAAAAGTGATGAACAGAAAAAATGTTGCGTGTACAATAGTTTTTTTTGAGTTGGAAGGCTCAAAATCACGTTTTTCCGATATTTAAAAAAACCAATTTTTGAAACTTTTTTTTAATCAATTAATATCATTCTAAACGATATATTTCTGTTTTTTAACTTATTTTGTACTCATAATTTACTAAAAAAATCGTTTTTATAAAGAAATAAGACAAATTTTTAATTATTAGCGTCTTAAAGCAGCTCAAAAATTAAAAAAACGTTTTTAAAAATAAAGATTACTTATTTAGCTTTTAAAACTTCTTTTAGTGGAATTATTATTAAAAGATAATGATAAAAAGTTGAATTAAATATAACTCATTAGTTAAGAGCTTTAGAAATTACCTAAAACAGCTGAAAAAAACTCCAAAGCTAAATTAACCAATTTTTGATCATTTTTAAAATAGCAAAATCAGTCTCGTTTTCAATGATTTTGTTTATTACTAAGTTTTTTACAGATTTTTTTATTATTTACTTTAATTATAAATATTTTAAAGTATTATCTTTCTGTTTAAAATAATTTTTCTTTTAATTTTCAACCTCTTAAAGAAGTTCAAATGTTAAATATTGGGTTTTTTAAAAATTCATAGACTTGGGTTTTTTCTAGAAGATTCAAATGATATTATAAAATGGACTAAAAGACGCATTTCCTAGTAATTTTTCCCGTATAATACGAACTCACTATTTAGTTTGACATTTTACTACGCTTTACATGAGAAAAATTAATTTTTTTAGTTTTTTAGGGTACCAATTATGGGGGACCAAATTTTAAAAGTTTCGCAGCCATAAAGAAAAAATTTTCTGAATAGTATTTGCAAGAATTATTTATACATTTTTTCCTCAGGAATTCGATGAAACCACTAGCTTTTTCATCTGGGGTTTTCCTTAGCCATAAAATCTTATGTTTCTATTTTTACTGGTTTTGTCCAGTCTTTTATATTTTGCATTAAAAGCCAATTTGAACCTAAAGGGTTTGAAATATTTAAAATTATCTTTAATAAATAAATAGACAGTGAAAAACTACTCTATAAAATACTGAAACTTTTTGTTTATTAATAGTCAAGTTAATTAATAATTAATTATTTTGCAATAATTCTCCTATAATCTCAATTTCACGTTACTTAAAGTTCAATAATTTAAAAATTTGATAAGTCAGTGAATTTTCATCATAAGACTAAACGATTTCTATTTTATTGAGCAGTTTTTTCCTGTCTATTTATTTATTAAAAATAATTTTAAATATTTCAAACCCTTTCGGCTCAAATGGGCTACTAATGCAAAATATAAAAGACTGGACAAAACCAGTAAAAATAGAAACATAAGATTTTATGGCTAAGGAAAACCCCAGATGAAAAAACTAGTGGTTTCATCGAATTCCTGAGGAAAAAATGTATAAATAATTCTTGCAAATACTATTCAGAAAATTTTTTCTTGAAGATTGCGAAATTTTTAAAAATTGGTCCCCCATAATTGGTACCCTAAAAAACTAAAAAAATGAATTTTTCTCCTGTAAAGCGTAGTAAAATGTTAAAATAAATAGTGAGTTCGAATTATACGGGAAAAATTACTAGGAAATGCGTCTTTTAGTCCATTTTATAATATCATTTGAATCTGCTAGAAAAAACCCAAGTCTATGAATTTTTAAAAAACCCAATATTTAACATTTGAACTTCTTTAACAGGTTGAAAATTAAAAGAAAAATTATTTTAAACAGAAAGATAATACTTTAAAATATTTATAATTAAAGTAAATAATAAAAAAATCTGTAAAAAACTTAGTAATAAACAAAATCATTGAAAACGAGACTGATTTTGCTATTTTAAAAATGATCAAAAATTGGTTAATTTAGCTTTGGAGTTTTTTTCAGCTGTTTTAGGTAATTTCTAAAGCTCTTAACTAATGAGTTATATTTAATTCAACTTTTTATCATTATCTTTTAATAATAATTCCACTAAAAGAAGTTTTAAAAGCTAAATAGCAGTCTTTATTTTTAAAAACGTTTTTTTAATTTTTGAGCTGCTTTAAGACGCTAATAATTAAAAATTTGTCTTATTTCTTTATAAAAACGATTTTTTTAGTAAATTATGAGTACAAAATAAGTTAAAAAACAGAAATATATCGTTTAGAATGATATTAATTGATTAAAAAAAAGTTTCAAAAATCGGTTTTTTTAAATATCGGAAAAACGTGATTTTGAGCCTTCCAACTCAAAAAAAACTATTGTACACGCAACATTTTTTCTGTTCATCACTTTTTTGTAACTATATATGATCTAAGGAACTCAAAAAAACGTACTAGCAAGGTGTGCCTTCAAATTTTTTTTTTTCAAAAGGTTGACCATGATAAGCGCAATATTTTGGTGGAATTTCTCATATACATTCAGCGCTATTCATCTTCTGGATCTGAAAGAGGTAGAAGCAAAAAAGTCCATGTCCGCTAAAGAATTGGGTCAAAAAATAGTTCATGTCCCCGTGCCCTCTAGTTATCCAATGTGATATCTCTCCTATCGGTCCATTTGCTCTCAGAGTAGTCAGTCCAACGGTCCTACCACTTGCTTAGACTGATCTGGCGCAAAGTAGCTTTTGCGCGGTCAAAGCCTTCTCTCTCTTTGTTCAGATAGATATACTGTCTCTTAAAAGTTATCAGATCTATCAGAATTACTCCAACGATGACTAGAGCTGCCTCCGACGACACTGTGCGATAGACACAGGAAATTTGCAAGGTTCCTTGCCTCTGAACGCTCGTCAGCTTAGATGTATTATCTATTATCTATTATCTATTATCTATTATCTCCATGCAGTGAGCCCATACTTCTGCACAATGCATGAGTATAGAGTGAGTAACCGACATAAAAAACCTTCGCTTTCCAGTTTTATGTCCATAGTATTAGCCTGCTTAACGCATTAGTGATCCTGAAAGCCTTTTCTATGCTTCTCAGTATCTGCGCCATAATGGTCAACTTTGTGCCTAGCATCACTCCCAAATACTTTAAGCTACCCTTCGTTATCTTCGTTATCTATTCTATCATCCCCTATACATATTGGAATGATGGTATCATATTTATTTACATCATATTTACGGTTGAATATCCATCAGGTCCTGGTGACTTTCCATTTTTCAGCGAGTCTACTGCTGTTAAAAGCTCCTCTATGGTGAATTCTGGGAAAGCCTCCTCGTCATCTACTTCTAAGTCATTTTCTTCCTCCCTCTCCGGGTGGGTAGGGAAAAGTACGTCAACTATACGTCTAAACTCCTCTTCGTTCATAACGCCATTGCGGAAAGAGCACCAATTCTCTTTGTGACTATTTTGTATCTAAGACCCCATGGGTCATTGTTCACCTCATTACACAAAGCTATCTCGCATGATCTCTTGCTTCTCCTAACAGCAAGTCTCAGGCTTTTCTTTACCTGATTATGCTCTGCCATCAGCTCAGCATCGTCCGTTCTGGTCCTGGCACGTGTGGCAGCCCTTCTCGTCGTTGCAGAAATGCCATTAAAAAAAAAAAAGAAAACCTTAAAATTAAAGATACAAAAGCTACTCAATTCCGCGGAATGGGACGTTTTCTTGTTTCGGGCGTAATATATTGTATGTTAGTGAGAAAATTCTTATAGATGGTTAGAGCAGAATAGTCTTTATTTTAATTTTAGTGATTAACCAAGGTAACTAAATTCTGTTTTTCATTTCAAAATTACTTTTAACTAATGGAAATTATAAGCAATAATTTGTCTTCTAAACTACAAATAAAATATTTGATACTTCATGCTGTTAAGTTACAGCTTGTGTTTGAAATTTCAAGCAAATTGTTCGAGTATAAAGTGAAAAGACAAAAAAGCGTTAAATATAACTTTCTTATGTCGTAACTATATCATGTGGTTTCAAAATTTTTTTTTATTTTTATGTTTTACTCGAAATTAAAAAAGCAGCAGCTGTACCCAATAATCCCTTACTGTCTTTATTTTCTTAATTAAAAATTAACCAACATTTTTTAAAATAATTTATAATAATAATAAATAGGTATATATAATTTATAATAATCAATAATCGACATACTTTAAAATTACAAAAATTTAAAAATATTTTATCAATAAAAAAAATTTTTAAATTCCTACATGTAATTTCATCATGTAAATAGAGGACACAATAAGAAGATTAAATGACTGCGAATAAGAAAGTTGTGGCAGGTGCTTTTTTACACTAATTTTATCCTTTTTGAAACCTTGAAAAAATATCATTTTCTTTTTTAGTAAATTCATTTTTACTTAAAAAGTTAAATTTTATTCTTAAGTTTTATTTTTATTCAAAGAATCTATAGGTATTTGCCTTCAGATCATTTAATTTTTTTTTAGAAATCAATTTTTATCTAAGGGTGCTTTTTTCATAAAGAACCAAATTCAAATATCCTTAGGTAAGAACAAGTTTAAAGAAAAGGTTTTTATCCCAAAATAAATAGACTGTAACATTTATATAATATAAGTACCCGGAGACATAGGTAAGCAAGTATAATTTAGTTTTTTTAAAGAAGTTAAATTTTAGCTTAATACGAATTTTGTCAATGGTTACTTGGGTGGGTAAAAGCTAATAAGATGTTAAGCACAACTGGTTCAATGAAAATTCCTTAAGTTTAAATGGACAAAAATCTTTTTACATCACCTTTGCCCTAGATTATAAAATGCTTTCTAAAACATTAGAATTAAATATAATTGATAATAATTTAGTAATAAAACTAGACAGAGTTGAATCCACCAAGTACTTAAGCATTATTATAGATCAATACATGCGTTGGGATAGACACATATCTGAACAGCTAAAAAACAAGATTTTATTTTTTTTTTTTTTGACAAATTAAAACGTATTATATCAACCTAAAAGTAATGTATTTTGCCTCGTGCCATTCCATTATGTCATATGGCATCTTGGATTAGGGTGGAGCTAATAATAAAACTAAATTTAATTCAAAGACTACAAGATAGATTAATTAATTAATTATATCCAAATAAATATGAAGATACTAACAAACGTATTAGCAGTTTGGAAATTTCTAAAAAAATAAAATCTATTGGTCCATTGAGTGATTACTCTAATTATTTTATGGTAATAAAAGTATTTAATGCTATGCTGAATAACCTTAAATTAAATAGCAAATCTAGTCAAATAAATCCTAATCAATGCAGCTTAAGTTGGTTACATAAACTAAAGAAATGGCTAACGAACTGTTTTAATATTTAAAAAAGTAATCTTAAATTAACTAATTTGTAAACTCTTATCAATACAAATAAATGCATTAATTACAGTAGAATTAATTAGCAATTATAATAAATAGGTAAATTAAAATCAGATTTTTTATAAAATTATGAAATATTTAAGTATTTTTTTTTCATGTATATATTCAATGACCAAAGATCAATGTACTGACGTAAGTACCTATGGGATTGTGATGGCATCATCACAAATTGTAAATAAACTTTTATTGTAATAAACAAATAAAAAAAATGTTTATATGTTAATTCTTTGTGTAATATTATTTTTTAAAAAAAGTGTACCCAATTTTACCATCACGATACTATCTGACAACCTGTTATTCGTATCGGATTCGTATACAGTAAAGTTATTGATAGTAGATTTTTTCAACGTAGGTATTAATTTATGAGAATGTCGCTTTTTGAATAGTAATTTTTCTGCTTTGTTCTAAATTATTTGGTTTTATTATTTAAACTAGTTAGTTTTAACTTAAAGACTCAAATTAAAATTTTTAAATCTCAGCTTGTTTTTTGGGGCGGGGGAAGAACTCTAAAATATGATACTAAAATAGTTTAATAATGCAAAAAAAAGAAAGTAACTCATTATTATTCAAATTACGAATTAAAACAAAAAAAATTGGCAAAGAATAGGTCTATTTTTATTAAGTCTACAAGAGTAAGTATTTCAATGTCAGGAAATCAACTTTTTTAATAATTTGCAAAAAACATTTCCAAGGAAAAGCGAAAAGAAATTATAAAATTTACATTAGTTTGAATTATCCTTTGCAAAAAAATTGCAAAAAATAGAGAGAGAGAGAAAGAAAGAGAGAGAAAGAGTCAGTGAGTAAGTGAGGGAGAAAATGTAAGAGAAAGAGAGTTGTTGATGATATATATATGTATATGAACATGTATTGTATATACAATTTGCCGGTTTTTTTATATTGTGATACGCAAGCCGGTCGTTCACAAGTTGAGCCAGTAACGATCGAACTGCGAAACTGATGAATGTCCTCGCAAAAATATATTATAAATAAATCGAGAACGTTTTACTTTTTTATTTTCAAAAAAATTGTTTTTCCATAAAATTATGATTTGATATTTACATTTATTTTTTTAAAAACAATTGTTATCTTAACATTTTTTTTAATTAATAAAAAAATTTTAAATATGGGTTGAAATAATTTAAAAATTTCATTAAGTGTTAATTGATAAATAATAATAAAAATAATGGAATACACGTGATACTAAAAAATACTGTGTTTTTTGTTTGTTTGTTGTTAATTGTTTTTTAGTGATTTTAAATGTTAATAAAAGTGTCTTAATTTTAATAAATCATTGTTAAATATTGTTAAATTTGTTAAAGTTAATTTATAAAAAAAAAGTGTATTAAAAAAATAAATAAAATATAAAAGAAAATGTTAAATTGCAGCGATCTTGAATGTGTGTTACACCATCATCATTATTATGCGCATCTTCATCAATTGACACCGCATTTAACTTCTTCTGATGGTAAATAAAAAATTTATTATGATTAATTGATATATATATGTAGCATTTGAAAATATATTCATTTATTTTACATTTAATTAATAGAGTTTATTAAGATTAATTATCTGTAAATGATAATAAATCAATTAAAAGAAGATAATTTATTATTGGGCTCAAATAAAACACAGAAAGAAATTGTAAAAAATTATTAATTACACATAAAATAATTTCTTCATATATTTTTTTATTGAACTGTGTTTATACGTTATTTACTATCATTTTCATTGAGTAATGTTGTAAAAAAAAATGTGTGTTACATACTTACATGCTTTCCAAAGACATTAAATATTAGGCTGGATGTTATTATTTTTTTGAAATATTTAAAAAAAAAATTTTTTTTTAGGGTAAAGTTGTTTAAAGATACTTGTTAAGATATCCTGAAAATTTCATTTTTTAAATGATGTCATATCAATTTAAGAAATTTATTAAATGCAATTTTGTGTAATTGATGGGTTATGATTACGTGCAATTTTAAAAGTAGGCTTCTGTGAGATGAAATTTTTTCTTCTTTTTTTTTTGGTAATTAGGTTTTTCGATGTATAAGTGAATTTAATAAATTATGTCTAAGGTAATTTATTAGGTTGAACTAAATTCAGAAATTATTAATTTTTCTTTTTTTAAAGAATTTATATATTCATACTGATTAATTTTAAAACTTATTAATAAAAAATATATAAGCATTTTTTATAATTAGGTCAGTGGATTCGTTTCAAACAGACAAAATAAAGACAATATAAAAAAAATATATTATTTTTTATGATAATTTTATTTATGAAAATATATCAATTTTTTGGCTTTGAAATTTTGATTGATCACCAAAAACAAAATTTAATAATGAAAGGTAGTAATGTAGGGGTAGGGTAGGTAGGGTAGGTCCAAAAAAAAATTATTTTGATGGGGATTGAATTTCAATTTTGTTAATTTCAATAATTTTTTTAAGTCATACGAACTAATTATCAAGGTTGCTAGTTTATTAAAATTAACCATATATTTTAGCCACATAAGCAGTAATAAGCATAGGCAGATTAAAAAAAAAAATTTTTATTGGAAAATCGTGCCCCTCTTTGAAACTGCAACAATAAAATTTATAAAATAATGCCCAGTCTAATATATTACTATTAAGTACCATAAAAAATGTTAATTATTTGCATGCTTAATAAATTTTTTTTTGTTTTAATTTTAATTTATATGCATAATAAAACGTTAATAAAACGTTTAAAAATAGGCTAATATTGAAATTTTCTGATTTCAGCAAATTTGATGAATTATTGATTTATTTTTTTTACCTATTTATTAAAACTTGCAATAATAAATTTTAAATGCGGTTAAAAAATCAAATTTAGAGTTGTTTATTTTTTTAACTTTTTACTTGCGAATTTTGTAATTTTATATATATTCATGCGAATTATTAAGAGTTACATCATAAGTAACCTGATTAAAATGTATTAATGTGAATTTCGAAAATATGTATACAGGTATATATGATACATACTGCTTATATTATAAAAGAAAGCACGCAATAATTATAACACTTTAATATTAAAAATTAAATACTTTTTAATTTGGGAAAGAAATTTGACATTTATTTTATTATGAAATTACAGCTAATGAACCTGTAGAAGATGAATCCGAAAATTTTGATAATTTACATTCGATTACGTATGATCCTCTTAATTTAGTTGCATTTTCTTGATAAAAATATCTACTCACGCTCTTGTTTAGAGTAAAATTGTCGTAAATATTTATTTTAATATTCATATGTTATTATACAAGCTAGTTAATAACAAAATAACTAAAAAAAACTTATAACCGGTTTGTGTAAACACTACTAAAATACATGGAACATGTTTACTTACTTTAATGCATAAATGTTACACAATATCACAATTTACTATTTTTATAATTTGTAATTATCACCTTTACTAAATGTTAAGATTCTAAACTCAAACTATTCTAATTCTCTAAACCTGAATTATTCTAAGTCCCTAAATCGATGTTATTAAAAGCGATCGCGGATCTGAAGCTCAAGTACCCTAGCCTAAGAGGGTAAACCTAAACCCAGATTATTCTAGGTCCCTAAATCAAAAATTTTATAAGTCCCTTAACCTGAATTATTACAAGTCCCTAGACCTGAATTATTCTAAGCACCTAAATTGAAAATATTTTAAGTCCCATTTAACCCCCCACCCCCTTAATTTTCAGATTTCCAGGGTACCCCCTCCCTATAAACATATTCCATATTAAAAATAGAACAATTTCAACAAATTTTTTAGATAGAAAAAACGTAAATAAAAATGAATAAACCAAGTAAAAACACATTATGAAAGTCTCCCAAAACCTGATAAGAAAACGATAAGCTTCCGGTTGGTTATAAGTTCCGAGGTTGGGGCGTTTGTATTTCAAAAATGTGAAAAAAGTAAAATATTTTTCATACAAATGAAAATGCAGGAGTTTTCTTTCCAACAGCTAAGCTCCCAGACCTTTTGGTTTTAAATTCTCAGGTTGGGACGTTCGCGTTCTGAAACAACCCAAAATGGACTGATTGGGTTGAAACTGGATTTTAAACAGAATTATGAGTTAAGGATGAAAACTACCAAGCTGGGGATAATAGACATAAACAACTATTACTCTCTTTTTCTGTCATATTACTATAGAAGCGAGAATCTTGCGCGCGTACAACTATACGATAGAATTGTTAAATAAATAAAATTTTCTTTATAATAACAAACCATCCTAGTCTAAAATAAATTAAATAATTATTTTCTATATGTTATAATTTTTTTTATCAAAAACTATACTCAAAAAATACTTAAATTTTTTATTGTAAAATGTCGTGTATAAGATGCTCGAAAAAGCAAAATTATTTTTAATTATTTAACAGTGAAGGAGTCACCCTAGGATATTCAAACTTTAAATATATATTTTTTAATATGACTTTTCGTTATATACCAGTTTTTATTAATATCTATACTCAGACAAAAAATACAGTTAACATCCTTAACATCCTGGATTTTTCTTCATGTTATCAAATTCTCGATTCCCCGTTAGTTTTACCCTCTTAAGCTAGGGTACTTAAGCTTCAGATGCGCGATCTTTGCAAACACCCCATCCTAGGAACTTATACTTAACAGCAGGGAACCGAGAACTTCATATTTAAATTTTAATAGTTTTTTACTCAAAATCATGTGGATTTGTCAGGATTTTATTATTTATCATAAATCAGTCCAGTTTTTGCATCTAGAAGCAATGAAGAACCAGGAGTTTTGAAGTTAAATCATATTTCCTGTATATATTCATTTGGATGTACATTCTAAAAATATATTGCTAAAAAAAAATAAGAAAGAAAAGACTAATTTCCAACCTTGATTATAATGGGATATAGGATTATGATCCATTTTAAAATCTTTGTTGAAATTTTTGGCTAATAAAATTTTTGTGATTTCATTTTTTCATAGCTAATATTAATATTTGTTACTGCTGATGATTGCATAATATACAAAATTATTGGATAATAATAACAATATATGTAATTTAACTGAAAAAAAAAAAACGAATTCTATATATACTTCGATCACTTAAAAAAAAAATATGCTAGGTCTATATTATATCATTAAACAAAAAATTTTTTTTTTACAATATAATACTCACGAATAGACTAAAATTATTCAAATTTTTTGTTTATTATGTTAGCAAAATTTCTTGAAATCGTATTATAAGTAAGTTTCTGAAACTAATCAGGTAAAAATATTTTTTCATTAATTATGTAACTATTTTAATATTGTAAAAATGAATCAACGGTTAAATATTTGAAATGAAAAAAAATTTTTTATGCTCATCATATTTATATTCATTTGATTTTGTAACCGTCATAATTTTATATAAATTATTATACTGCTCACATTATAATTTTTTATTATAAATAAAAGCTAAAAAATGTTGTTATTATTTAGATTTATCTACTTTATTTCTGTGTATTTAAAAAAAATTTATGATTATTACTTTTTTTTTTTTTTTTTATTAAATAGATTATTGTTATTATATTATTATTATTATTATTATTATTATTATTACTTGAAGATAAAAAAATTTTTAAACCAAATTCTATAGCCTCATCTCCAGATAAACTTACTTTTTTAATTTTATATGATTATTGCAAAAACTTCAAAATTTTAAACAATCACTGGAATATAATGATATTCGCTAACTAAAAAGTAGGATGATAAATAAAGAGGATCGTCATCTGGTTGCTATAGAAGGGATGATCGATTATCCAAAATATCAGTTGATTATAAAAAAAATCGATTACTGAATAATAACTTTTCGAAAACTTCGACCGGACAGAATAAAAACTAACAACCGGTTTGTGAACTCACAAACAACGAAAATGGAACATGTTTAAATTTATATTTTGAATATTAAAGCCTTCACAATTTTAAGTCTTAAAAAAAAATAATTTTAACCTCCTAAAATCCTTATTATTCTATCCCCATTTATCGAAATTATTCTAAGTTCATTTGAACCCTCCCCCAAATATAGCACATTTGAACCCCCCAATGACCCTGCAATGACCTGCTTAAAATACGCCGGAACCCATAAACAGGTTCCATGTTAAAAAAATGTTGTCAATTATTGATCTCAAGGATTTGTGGATATATCAATTTCCCAAGACAGTAAGGTACCTTATTCCCGCAGAAATTCAAAAATTTGATTTCTAATTTTTGTAAATGGATGATTTAAGAATAAGCCCTGAGTTTACTTTTACAGATTTTCTATTCTTATGCATTAGAGACGTTGAGTTTTTACCTTGCGTAAATAAGGTACATTATTACTCGGACGGAATATAATATTTATAGACAAAAGTATATGCAAAAAAAATTGTAATTGATTTAGGTTTTCACACAACCAACGATCGTAGAACATGTTCACTTTTAACAGTTTTATCTTATACTCCCTAATTTCCGAATTTATAATAAATACCGAAATATAAATTATCCATAAACCTAAAGTGTTCTAAATTCTTGTTCTTATCAGGGCCTGATCAGGCCCTGACTCCCAAGTCCCTAAATCAAAAATATTGTAGGTCCATTTGACCCCCCCCCCCGCTAAAAACGTCACTATTTCGACTCCCCCTTTACCCAGCTGGACCTTTTCAGATACCCCGCAAAATGAACATTTTCCATGTTAATTAATATAAAAATATACGTCATGAAAACTTCCCCGCAATGAAAATACTTTGAATAGTCCAGACGCAGCCGACTAGGTCCTTTCCATCTAAATCTTTGGGAATCTTGTATTTTCTTGACAGAATTTTTTCTTACAATTTATTAACCAATTCTCCTAAAAACCTCCTGAAAATATTATTAAATTTATTGATAAATTTAATTTTAGTCAATATTTTTTCTATTTTTATTTTTTTTAAATCCTAGATAAGCAGATAAACAATTAATCATTAATTTATTCTGTTAAAGTTTATTAAATAATTAATATAATTTAAATTTTAAATAAAAAATAAAAAAAAAACAAGTATATTTATAACAGAATTAATAAAAATCAATTATTTTTTAATAGATTTATTTGAATGTTTGTTTTTCATTATTGCAAGGATTTATTACTTTCTCATTTAAATAAAACGTGCAGCTATTTAAATAAGAACATGTAGCACTTTATTTTTTTTTTTATAAATAAAAAACAGTATTTTTTTGTTTATTATTCAAGAGGGTTCGTCACAGGGTTAGTATTTGTGAAATAGCTATTTTTTAAACAAGGGACAAAATCAGGAACAAAATATTGGTTTTGACTTTGCATGCAGTTGTATGCACGAGCGAGTGCAGACAGCATGCAAAAGTTGAACCCATACTTTTTCCCGTGATTTAAAACATAATTTTAAATAATAACGGGCAAAAAAGCCGCCTCCCTAGCGTAGAAAATAGGTTTTATTTGCCATAGATATGTAAAGCACATTACTTGTAATTTAAAAGCTTCAAAGAAAACTTTTTATCTTCTTGACTCTATAGTTGATCCAAATTATCTAAATTTATGATTACTTATATAGCATTTCAAAAGTTATATTGCCTTGATTTACTTAATCTTATGTTTTTTTTAAATATTTTTAATTAAACTCGAATAATTCAACCGATTATTGATATCTCTTATCATAAAGAAATTCCTCAGACTGTTTAAAGCCTGATTTCCTTGAATTTACAGTTATTTTATAAAAATCAATGCTTATCTTAAATTTCAATATTTTGCATGTAGAACTGCTATCGATACAATGTCTAAAAATTGTCAATATTTACAAAAAAAAATATTAAATTTATTAGCAAATTTTTTTAAATTAGAATTTATAACTTGTAAATTAACAAAATAAAAATTTACAGTGAATTAAACAATTAATTTAATATCATGTGTCATATTCACAGAATTTATATCTTATGATTAGATCCTTAAATACATTTTTTCGCCCGAAACGAGATCGAGAAATATGCGTTTCTCCCCACTGAGAAAGAAAAATTTCGTTTTGTCCATGGGAGCAAAAAATTTACTATTACATATCTAGGTCAAAAAAGCTTATTTTCTACCCTAGGGAGACGTATTAATTATATGCAAAACTGTGCTTTAAATCACGGGAAAAAATATTGAATACGATCGACTTTTGCATGCTGTATGCACTCGCTCATGCATACAACTGCATGCACAGTCAAATATTTTTGCACTTGTACAATTTGATTGTTATATAAATAGTTTAACATTGACTTTAGAATTTAATTTGTTAAATATTAAAAAAAAGAGTTATTAAATATAAGATATAGTAAGGTAAAGTAAAAAAAACGGCACCTTTTATAGTCATTATGACATTGCAAAAAATAAGTTAATATTATAAGTTTTCTTGTATTTTTTTAATATTTATATGATTTTCAAAAATAATATTTTAGCTTCGATTTATCCTTTTATTTTTTATCTCCCACATTACAAATTTGTATCGTTTGAAAAAAACAATGTTTTATAAACTATTTATTTATAAATAAAAATTCAAAATAATTATTTTATGATTTATATAAATGGGTAGATTTAAATAAAGTGAGGGCGACTTGTATGGTCGGGTGTTCAAAACTGCCCCAAAGTGTTTTTTTTCTGAAAGTACTACCAAAAATAAGTCACCAGCCCAATTTTTAGCCTCCCAGAGCAAAATCTCGATTTTTGGCAGCCATTTTTGTGTTTTGGACTTTTGTAAAAAAAGTAAGAAAAATGAGTCATAATTTTTTTTATTATTGCTGTAAAAAACTTACATTAGCATAAAAAATTTTTTCTTCTTAGGTCCGGATAGGAAATTTCCCAGGTTATCCGATTCCGGGGTCATAAATTTTTTTTGACTGCTCTAGATTATTTCTTGGTGTAGCCTACGTAATCATAACTTACAGAAATAATTACGAAATAGCTACTTTAAAGAACGTCTAACAGATATGATTATCATTAAAGAAGATGATGTACTGGTGTAGAAATGGCCTTTACGTTATAAAACGTTTGCCATCGATAAAAAAAAAAATAACTCCGCTGCCACAACCGAAATTTTTTTTCAGTGTAGCAATAGGAATATATATTTTTTATCATAAACTTGTAATGCGGTAATAATTATCTGTATACCAATAGTAAATTATTTCTTGAATGTAAATAATAATTAAGTTGTTTAAAATATTTGTAAAATAAATATAAAAAACAATGCTCTAAATGAAAGTATAAATAATAATAATAATTTTAAATTTACATAATGAACTCGCATAATAAAGTAAGCAATTTCATTAATGAAATGTTTAAATTTTTAATACCAGATCAATATTATACTATTTTATTTGATTTAAAAAAGTATAACGAGTGTGTACTATAATTTATGCTCAATGAAAGTTAGTCAAAACTAGTATAAATAAAAATAAACCAAAGAATTACTTAATCATTTAAACGAAAAAAAACAAATTAATATTTCGAATAAAAATAATGTGCAGATATTGAAAATTACAAAATTATAGTTGAAAAAACTGTTGGATTATTTTTTAAGAATCTAAGAGTATGCAAATTTTCTGGCCATGCCCCTGTCCCTAAATCTTGAATGGTTTTTATTTATCTATATTTTTTTGTTATTTGAAAATTCATGTACATTTTAACAGCACAGTTTCAGATGGTATTTCATTTCTCTTTGCAATGCTCTAGGATCGAGGTTGAACAGTTGTCTAGGCTATACATATCAGACAAATTATTTCAATTATTTCATTTTTTTTTCTTTTTTAATTATTTCAATTATTTCAATTCAATCGTAAAACTTTAATTTTTTTTTAACGAGAAAAACTGCAGTTTTAGAATTTTTACGGAGTCTTACATGAGAATGATATCACCAATAACAAAAATAAATGTTTAGAAAAATATGTTTATAACATGAGATTAATTTTATCAAAAATTTTATAGGTGAAAACTTATTGAGAAAAGTGTAATTATTGAAAAAAGTTATAAAAAAAATTAAGTCTTGGCTGTGGTGGTTGTAAATGCTATAATCCAGTATGTCTCAAATCAGTCTCAAATGATGCTCTATTAACCTTGACTTTTAAATTTTAAAGAAGAAATTGAAAGTTTAATCATAAGATACGTATCAACATATTTTTAGAAATTAATACACAATATGATGAATTGGTAAAATTCTCCAGGATTTTTTATATGGAACATGTTTATAGGGAGGAGGGGGGTCGAATGTGTTCAATTTGGGGGGGGGGTCGAATGGGACTTGTAATAATTCGGATTAAGGGACTTTAATCAAATATTTTCGATTTGGGGGCTTAGAATAACACGCGTTTAGGGGAATAGAATAGTTTGGGCTTAGAATCTTATAGAAAATTGTATTGTAATGTTGCTTAACATTTATGCATTAAAGTAAGTAAACATTTTCCATGCATTTTGGTTGTGCTTACATTTATTTATCAAACTTTTTTAAAATTCACATTCTCGCTTTATATTTTTAGACATTTCTTTCTATTTTATTCCCCATTTAACAGATAACATTTATCCCCAATATTACCTTTCTAAATGTTTTCTTTTTTCCAATGTCAATTTACGAATTTTTCGATAAAGAGATATATTTCTTTTAACTATTAAATAAATGATTATATCGACCATTTATAATTCATTACCTAAACAGTTTTGTTGTTTGATTGACTCACTTTTTCTTTCACTATTATAATTAATTCATTAAAATGCATGTTTTATACACTTTTATTTTTATGCATAAATGTATGTTCTCACTTTCTTTATTAGGACGACTACCAACTCGGCACTTCTTTTGTTTTACAAATCGGATTAAATAGGATTAAAATACCAACTGGGCACTTTTTACTTTCTACCAACTCGGCACCGGATTACTGTACTGTCTGGGCAAAGATTTAATGATTATAGCATTCGAAAAAAAAAAAATATACAGTTGAACCTAGATTTTCATTTAAAATATATATATTTGTTAAATATTACATTCACTTAAACAAAATTTGAATGCCAAAATATATTTGCTTCTTATTTACATGTAAAGACATTTATACACTGAAAAAAAATTCTGGTTGCCACAATGGTAGATTGCTTCGTTTCAGTATGAATACTTCTTCTTGTAACTCTTTTAGTATGTCTACAAAATTATAAATATGATTGTTCTTTAATTGCTAAATGGATAGCATTTTCAAAATCAACAACAATTTTGTTTGGATTTGAATTTTGATAAATTTTTATAGATTTGTTCCCCTTCTTATTAATTATAGGTGTATAGACAAAGTCAAAATATTATTACTAGTTACAAAATTTTTTTCGTTAAAAATTAAAAAAAAAAATTTTACTGTATATTATTTTTCGTATTTATAATATCTTATATTTTAATCGGCTTAAGAGCTTGGTGCCGAGACGGTAACTTTGATTTGGGCCCAGATTGCCGAGTTGGTAGTTTTTTTAATCCTCAAGTGCCGAGTTGGTATTCTCCCCTTTATTATTTTAATTGGCATTCACGATATCAATTATTATTATTATTATTATTATTATGTGGTAAAAACATAAAAATGTATATTAATTTTTTTTTGTCATTTTTTTCAAAGATTTTTTCTTCTTTATATTTAATGACGGCTTCCGGCTTTAGCTTATAAAGTAAAAAGATTTAGAAAGTATTGTTTTTATTAATATTTTTAAGAATAAATATGTAATAATTCAAGAGGCTAATTTAGTGGATTTTGACCACGAAGTATAAAAGGGCTAATATGAATAATTAAAACTGTCATTTCAGATCTAGAAGGTCAAATGGACTTAATTGATTAAGGATTAATTTTTCAACTAGTTACAATCCCTTAAGTATGAAATTATTTGTCATAATTTTTTGCAAATAATTTACAACGTAATTTTCAATTTTCTATATTTCTATTTTTTTTGGTTCCTCACAGAGAAACCATTGTTTTAGATCAAATTTTGATTTCTGATTTTTTTTTTGATTTTTTTTGGTATATAAGCACGTTTTGAGACCTCAAGCTAAAACACCGGGTTTTAAAAAAAGTCTGTATGTATGTGTGTGTGTGTGTATGTATGTATGTATGTATTACTGGTGATATTTAACAACCATTATGGTATTAAGACCTACTTTTGTTTTCAAAATTTTTTTCACAAAAAAATCTCGATATATACTTTTTTTTTTTTTTAATTTGGATTTAATACCTCATTTTTTTCCATGAAAGTACTAATATCTAGAAGTATCGTTTTTACTCGATATATTGAATCTGATAATTAATTTTTTGAAAATTTTTTTCACCAAAAAATACAAAAAATACCAATTTTTTTTTCTTTTTGGACCCAGTACTTAATTTTAACGTTTATAGTCAAATTTTGGATTTGATACGTATTTTTTTTCAAATTTTTTTCTCAAAATTTTTTACATGTAAAAAATTTTATTTTTTATGTATAAAAAATAAAAAAAATAATAATATATTTTTTCTTTTGGGACGTAGTACTTAATTGTTGTCTACAAAAGTACTAATACATAGAATTATCGTTTTTACTATGGTAAAATAGACGATTAAAAATATTTTGTTATTGTTAATGAGAAACCATAGTGCCAATTACTTGGCAGCGTATTTTTTTTTTTTAAATGCATTAACCAAAAATGTTCAAGGTCAAAATTTCAACGAAAACCTGGGGCGCAGAACCCTCGATATGTGACAAACACCTGAGTTTACTTTTAATGATGTCATCAAGACCGTTTTACTTTATTTTGATAGGGTGCTAGATGCTTACTAACTAAAAAACCAAAAAAATTTCTTTAATATCATGAACTAAGGCACCCTGTTCAGGTATAACTTCTAGAACAAGTACTTTCAGTATCTCTACATCGATTCAGCTTGAATCCAAGAGCTTAAAGAAGCTTTCCTATAAATTAGAAAACTTTCCTCTTTTTTCTTCGTTGGTGCGATCCTCGCGTACACGGCGAGGCTGCTTTGCTTGAATTTTATTTTCTGCTTGAAAATTCAAGCAAAGCAGCCTGGCCGTGTAGTTTACCTCTTTATCCAAAATTTTCGACACTCTACAGCATCCAGCATCTATACATATTTCAGTTCCTGTTTTTATGTAAATACTCGGAAATATAAAACAAATATCTTTTTTATGCAAAGTGGAAAAAAAATTAGCTAGTCATGGTTAGTTTCAATGTTACAAGATTTACTCTAATACTTAAATTTTTTAGACGAAAAAATCAGATTACTGTTTAAATACTAATAAAAAAAAAATATATTATTCTTTTTACCTTTTCAATCACCTTCAAGAATATTTCATTGCCTAGATTTATTCAGGAAGTAATAAAATTAATTTATATATTTAATATATATATATATTTTTTTAAATTTATTAAAAATATAATTTATTTATTTATTTATTTTACTGCAAAACTATAAATAAAATTTTAAATATTTCTACTTAAGAAAAAATAAAACAAATATTTTCATTTTATTTTTTCTTCAAATTAATTAAAGATAAAAATTTATTTTTTTCATCATACATAAATAACTTAAAAATAATTATGGATTAGCCTAAAGCAGTTTTCGAGGACTTGGTATTTTTTTCATGAAAATTTTTATTATTGTTATTATTTTTTTATTTTTTAATTTAAAATCTCACCTTTAAGAAAAAGAATCCTTGATCTTATTATTTTTTTTTTCTTTTCTATTTTTTTTCTCATTACTTTGTAATTGAACTTATAAAAATAATGTTTTTATACCTAATATAATTTTATTGTTATGTAATTACCATGTAAAATTTAAAAAAAAAATGACAGGTTAGATACAATTTAAAACAATATTTTGATTTAAAAAAAAAAAAACAGGCAAATATAGCACAGAGTTATATCTTCAATTAAATTTTTTAAAAATTTATTATCTAATTTTGATTTAAACTATACTGTAAAAAGTAACTTTTTTAGATTTACAAAAAAAATAGAATTTTTTCGAAAAATTAGTGAATTTTCAAAAAATTTTTTAAATATTCGAAAAAAATCGTAAATTTACTAAATTCAGTATATTATCGAAAATTTCGAGAATTCTCGATTTTTTTTTGTGAATTTACGATAAAAGTTGTAAATTCACAACTATTTTTCGTAAATTTACAACTATTTTTTGTAAATTTTTGAAAAAAAATTGTAAATTATCAATTTTTCTTGCGAATTCACAAAAAAGAATCGAGAATACTCGAATTTTTTGTTAATATACTAAATTTAGTAATTTTACGATTTTTTTCGAATATTTACAAAATTTTTCGAAAATGTTCTAATTTTTTTCTTAATATAAGAAAGTTACTTTTTACAGTGTGAGAAAGTTCGTAGCGTTATTATTTTTAAATAAATTTTGGGATACTATCATAAATTATGTATTTCTTAAATTATGTAATTCAATAAAAGACTGAAGGATTTTTAATTTACTGGTATAACCAGTAGGTCTTACGAAAAATGGACCGAATTCTGGGAACACAGGGCTCTATGTTATGAAATAAGGTTTTTTGGTATAATCTTTAATATAATGCTGCAACTTCACAAATTAACCAAAAAACTTCTGGTTGGTCTCATTTTAACATGGAACATGTTTATAGGGTGGTGTACCCTGGAAATCTGAAAATCAAGGGGGGGAGGTCAAACGGAACTTAAAATAATCTGGGCTTAGGGACTTAACACTTATGGGCTTAGAATCTTGACATCTAGAAAAGGTGATAATTATAAATTATAAAAATAGCAAATTTTACCTATCCCTCAGTTATAGTAAACAAGTTTCATACATTTTGGTTGTGCTTACACCAACCGGTTATAAATTTTATGGACTGCTCCTGCACAATTGGACGACTCGAGTAACGAAAAATCAACACATAAAGTTGAGCACAGAAATTTTTGAACAAAAATATTTGCTCAAATAAGAAGTTGAATATAATATTTTAAACAATTTTTTTTTCGAGAAAAAAAAATAACTACAGATTTCAATTTGTTTTCTCAACGATAACGATCTCCCCTTGTGAGTTTTTTTAGAAAAATTTCTATTACTTTTTTTCTACCGAAGTAAAAATAATGCAAATTATTTGTTGCCAGCAAACACATAAAGCTTAAAATTAAATAAAATACCGACTTTGAGTTATAACAAAATATATACATTCAAAACTAATTTTTTAGCAAAAAATCACCACTCGGGTCAATTAATTTATTCAAACTTTTGAAGGATGTACTGAGCACAATAAAAATAATTCAAAATATTTTACAGTAACAGTTTTGTCACCCAAGTACCTTTTTACAACACCTACCACTCAGGGCGGATTAAATTCTTGTAAACAGCAATGAAAAATATTTTGAGGGGTAGCTAAATTTTGGTAAATCAAGTGTGGTTTTTACCTCGGTGTAGGATTATAATCTTAATAACATAGACCTAGTAATTTACCTACCATTCTAGGCGATTTTTGGATCACCCAGGCTGTTAAAATAAGACTCATTCATTTCTATAATATAAAATAGTATTTTCCATTTGACGTTTTGTGAGTAGAATCAAAAGTTTATCTAAAATGTCTTAGACTTTGCTACTATAATACAAAATTTTAAAATAAAATACAAACTTATAACTATAGATTATGTATTAACACAACCAACGAGCATGGGACATGTTACCTTATAATAGTTTTAATTCATACTCCCGAATTATTAAGTCCTAGAGCCGACATTATAATAAGCCCCTAAATTGAAACTATTCCAAGTCCGTAAATCCAAATTATACTAAGGGAGCATTCAGATGAGAAAAAAATTTTAACCACCACCTCCAAAATTTCCTCCCACTTTTTGTTGTTTAACATGCAAGAATGGGACGAGAGGGGGTAAATATCGAAGATGGGGGTTACAAATTTTTTCTCGTCTGAATCCTCCCTAAGTTCATTTGACCCCTTCCCCTAAAAATGTACATTTTACCCCCCCCCCCTGATTTAGAAGCCGTTTTCAAGTACTCCCCCCCCCCTTCGAACATTTTCCATGTTAGTAGAAATGGTGCTTTGTGAAATGTAGTGGTCGAATTATTTTTATTCAGTTAATTTCAGGAACCTTTTGGAATATTCACATAACCATTTTTTATTCCCAGGTTGAAAAATATACTCTCTCTCGAAAAAAATAATTGTTAAAATGAATTTTCTTTTTTTTTGTAAATAAATTTTCTGTTACAAATTATATCTGTATATATTATATATATATATATATATATTATACGACTACAAATAAATAAAAAAAAATTCACTTGTGCATATGCATTGAATGAAAATATTTTTTGCGTGACCAAAATAACAAATTAAAAAATGAACTAAATATATAAATAAAAAATTCAATTTAAATTACGTCATTAAAAATATTTCAATAGAAAATATAAAAAAAAAAAAATTTATTTAATTTCAAATATTTTCTATAGATATTAAATTATAAAATATTTATTTAATAATTTTACATTTTTAATAAATGGTTAATAATAATTATTATTATTAATATATTTGATTGAGCACGTTTTATTTTTATTATATTAATATTTTTTTTAATATTTTCTCAGCTCAATATTATTTTCTTATCATTAAAATACGATTTTTTGAATATTTTAATATCCACTCATTTATTTTTATTTTTTATAAATTGCGTATTTATTATATATGGGTAAATTTAAATCAAACGAGTTTTAAACTTATGCCCGTGTATTCAAATCAATTAAATTCGACTTTTTTCCTAAAGTATTTCTAAAAATAAGCTTTTATGGCAATTTTTTTGCTTTTAAGATTCAAGACTTGAGTCATTTTTTGTAGCCATTTTTGCTTCTTGGAAATTTTTTAAAAGAAGCAGCTAAATTTTCGTGTTTTTTCTGTTAAATTCGAATAATTTCGTTGTTTCACAAAAATTGTTGAATTTAGAAAATATGGAAAATGGAGAAAATGATTTAATGAAAACTATGTTTTACAACTCCACTTGAATTATAAATGGACTATAATTGCGTTGCAGAAGAGAGGGTATGGGCGCGAAAGCGCATAGTCACGTTATAAACTAGCTCCATGAAAAATAGTTATTATTTACAGAAAAAGTTTAAAAAATACCAGAAAAATCGGTCAAAAGTGTTAAAATAAAACTTATTAAATAAATAAAAATAAAAGAAAAACTCCAGCATAAAAATTAAATCAAGATTAAAAGAAAGAAAAAAGTTGATAAAAAGTTAGGTTAGAAATGTGGCTTGTATAGATCAAATATAGTATTTTATTTTATTTTATCTATAACCATTATCAATGGTTCATAGTGAGTACAAGTGACCAGTCGATCGATTAACTGATGCTATCAAGTGTACTAAAAATCGCATGGTTTTTTTTTACCCGGGTAGACCTACAGCTTCCTGGGGCATCCAGAGGATCCAATCACGACCAAGACTCAAGATACGAGAAAATATTTTGTCAGCAGATCCCATCTAAAACTGTTTTGATAACATCAGTTGATCGATTGACCGGTCACTTGTACTCACTATGAACGCGCCCTAACACAAGAGTTTAAAATATACAAACAATTGATATAATAATAGATATTGAAAACAGTAATAAAAATAGTCTTGATGAAAATGCCGTTTTTTGCTTAAAATATATTGAATAGTGAAGAAAAAAATAATTGGGAGCAATCCCAAAAATTTATTTTGAACAGTAAAGGGGAAAATGGCAATTTTCATTAAGAAGAAATGGATACAGAGTTAGTAACTGTAACGTCATCGGCCGTTCGGAAATTTGTTCCCGTGTAGCGCAAAGCTTAGTGCCCTGTAAATTTTTTCAGTGTATTTAAATTCAAAATATTTCCAGATATTTTCTTTCACTGAGGAAATTTATAAGCACAACGGAAAATATTTTTCTAGCTTGCGAAATAGAAACTAAATTTTCATTTGCGAGAAAAACGATTTCATTTTTGGGTAATATAAAGCAACTAGAAAAAATTAGGCAAGGTTTAAATTTTCACTTACGAGTTTTTTATGGTCATTGGAAAATTCTATTTTATAAAATGGCAAAGAAAACTCAAGAGAGGAACATTTAACCTTGATAGGATCAAACTAAGCCTAGATTCAAAATTCGGTTCATAGCAAATTTTAATATTTGAATGTTAAAACTGAACTTTGAAAAGGCAATGACATTTTGTAACTAGATTTTAATCATAGCATTAAGTTTTTAATTTGTTCGGAAAGAGATTTTTCATAAGGAAATTTTTGTGAAAAATCAAGTCTTCGCAAAATTAGTCTTAAGTTTTATTTTCATGAATAAATTACTTTTGAAAAACTCATGATTAGCTTAAAACCAAAAGAAAAAGGGTTTAAAAGTAATTTATTTGTGAAAAACAAGGAAAATTAAGTTCAAGGTGAAATCAAAACAATGTGTTCAAAAACAAAAATATTTATTTAGTGACTTGTCAAATTTAATTTCTCACGTAAAATTCATAGATAAGAAAAATAAAGTACGAAGTGAAACCATTGTTTTGAAATATCACGTTTAGTCCACTCATTGATAAGAAAACAACATCTGATCTATGCGTGTAATGAGTCGACAAAAATATTCCCCTCTTATCAATTTTTTCAGGTGCTTAAATACTCGTGTGTTCGGCTAGGAAAGGCCTTCTCGAAGTACTTCTGAACCGGCTCAGAACGTTACTCGCGTTAATAATGAAGAAAAAAAAGAAAGAAAAGAAAACTTTGAACTTAATTTTATTTTAAATTAATTATTTTAAAAAAGTGTTCATTAGTTTTAACTTCCTCATCTTAACAAAAATTTTGTAAATCTTAAAAGTTCTCTTTTTAGTTAAATAAATTCAATTTTAAAAAAATATTTAAAGCATAATAATTTTGTTTGAAATCCAGTTAATAAATTTTATTCATTCAATTTTATTTTGGACATCCAATTCAAATAAAAAGAAAAGTAAGGACACATTTTATTTTATTTAAGAAAAGTTGAATCAATACATAATTTTGAGTAACTTTTCTGAAATACAAGCTAATTACAAGCCCTGGAAGACTTGTACAACCTTCCTAAAATCAGATTAAAATTGTATACATCAGCTTAAAAACTGATTGTTACATAACTTATAAATTTCTCATCACGCCATTTACAATGAAAAGAAGTGAATTTGTAAGCGAACAGCAATTTAAAACAGTAAATACACAACAATATAAACAGATTTATATCATGAAAACAACACCAGCGATTGAAAAAAGGCTGTCACATCCTCGACCCAATTAAAATAGAAAAAGGGATTTCTTAATAGGAATTCCTTGAGAAATAAATTAAAATAGAGCAGTGATGTGTCAGCATAATATGTAATTCTTAGTGATCTTTGTCAACAGATATTGAAAACAAAAATTAAAAAAGCAAAGAAATACAAAATAATAGAAAATTGAAGAAATTACAAGAAATAGATCTGAAGAATTTTTTCTAATTTTAAGTTCATATATAATTTTACTTATATTTTAAAATCAAAACATGTTCTTTAAATAATTTTTATGTTTATACTTTAAATTTTGTATTAACTTATTTCAATCTTGTAACACTTATGTATATAATTTGACAAGAATAAAATTACTACTACTACTAATTGCGTTGCATTCTAACCCTAGTTAGAACCCAACATTAACTTTGCAGAATTTCTATAAAATATGCAAAATCTCAAGTTATAAATGATGATATTTTCAAGTACCGTATTTTTTTTTGAAATAAAAAAACGTCTTACATTTCTTCCTGTATTGAAATAAAAAAATTTTAGAATTTTAGTAAGAATGCGTAAAAATCAAGATGTAAATAAGAAAAATTAACTTAATACAGTAACCTTACAACTTTTATAAGCTATTTTTCCCATATGAAAAAAGGACGTTTATCTACTTATCATTCACTTCTTATCTCCTAGCATTTGATTAAAAATAATTTATAAAATAAACCAATGGCTTCTCTTAGAAAAAAATTCATAATACTATATTATTATCTCTGTAAATTTTTTTTAAATTTTCACTCATTTAAATATTTTATTTATTTCAAAGTACTAAAAAAATCAATTTGTTTACAATTATTGACATGATAAATTTACATTTACATTGTTAAAAAAGCATAAAAAAAAGTTGTAATGCAAACAAAATGTAAGTAGGTTTAGTTTAAAAAATAAAATGTAAAAAATATTACATGTAAAATAACAATGTTCATGGTTATATTAAAACCTTGCACTGATATTTGAATTACACTTGACAAAAGTACATCAATTTTCTCTCACTTTATATTCTATTCATATTGTAAAAAATAATCAATTTATATATCCTAGATACACTTTGCTGTAAATGTACTATATGAGTATTTCCAGTTAAAATTAAAAAATTAAAATGATAACCAAAAATTTGATCTCTTTTTCAAGGGGATCGATCTAGGGCATGATTGCATCTTATGTATAAGAATAGCTTTTGTAGATTTCTTTAATATGTAATGATTTAAAGAATCTTATATTGCCAAAATTTTCTGATATTATTGTTAATGACTATTTGTTTTAACGAGTTCAATACTGGTAATTTGACACCATTATTAAAAATTCCATTCACGCCAATAATTTTAGCAATGGATATTTCATCCTTTAAATTTTTGCTTAAATTTTTAGTTTGCATTATACCTATGATTTTTGATTTTTTTTTTAGACAATTAATCTGATTCTATCAAGGCATCCAATTTTATTTTAACGTTTCTTCTGATAAATTTTTATAATTTATAAGTATTTCTTTCGTTGTTGTAAATACAGCCTGTAAATTTATTAAATATTACCTGTGAAAGATATATATGGCCTTGCTGGTACCATGCAAGTCCAATCAAGCTGTCATAAGCATTGCGATTAAGAGTTCCAATTAAAACTCGAACATTTTTTACACGGTTAATATAATTCAAAATTAAATAATTAAAAAGAATTTAGATTTAATTTAGTGTTTAAAAATGATTTCACATTTTTTTAAAACGTATTTTCCCTTTGTCTATTTGATGTTTTTGCCAATTTAAAGGTGAATTGCCAAATTTTTCGATCAGCGATCCAAAATCTTATATGAACCAATTCTGGACACTCAAATAGTGAATAGATAAAAAATATTCCCTTTTAACATTAGTTTTTGCAAATTTATAGGTGGAGCCACAATTTATGATAGATAAGACACCAAAATTCGCATTCAGTGCCCCGAAAAACCAAAATTGATGAAAGGCAATAACAAAACACCTAAACCGTATATTGTTTGGGGTAATATTTGTCTCATAAAATAATTTCACACATTTATTTGGAATATTAACCACGCAGTGTCGGGAAAATTCGTTTACAACCCTTGTCCATAAAAAAAAAGCCCCAAATCGCAATTTACGTACGATTTAGAAAATTTTTGACTTTTAGGAATTGGAATCGTAATATACTATTTTCACCTAAATTTTAAAAAGTATAAACATTTTTTATGTTTCTTCCTATAATATACTAACTTTTAGCTCGTAAATTAAAATGAAAATAAGCAACATTTTGTATTGTTAACCTAATCAATAATTTTGTCGAAAATTGTCTCAATTTCAGCTATTAAAAGCTAAAATTTTCTTTAAATGAATGCATAAATATAAATAAAATAATAAATTTTATTGACACTCAATATAAACAAGTAATTCAAAAGGTTAAAATAATGTCTTAATTAAATTAAATGCATAAAAATACATAATATTTTTTTAAATTAGTCACAAAATCAACACACACTTTGGGTCATCCATAATATGTAAACCTTGGCATAAATGTTTTTTAAAATATTATCTGATGCACGTTAAATTCCAATTACAAATTTATATACATATGTGTGTTATTGGTGGTAAAATCTACAATATTACTGTTTAATTTTTTTTTTTATTCTTGTTCATCTTTGACCTACTATTATTCAATTAAAATGAAAATAATTAATCAATTAACAATCCAGTTAAATTAAATGCTTTTTTATTTAATTGTTATATCTTGAATTACATTCATCAGTCATTTAATTTTATTATAAACATTTTTATTTAAAATTATTTATTTTAAAATACAAAAGTGATAGATTTTCCTAAATTTAAGTCATTATGATCTTGTGTAGGGACCAATCGAATAGCTAGACTTATAATTACCAAACTATTATAAATGAAACTTAATGAAACCTAAATAAAGCTTTTTTAACAATAGTTTTTACTTCAAAGGGGTAAACATAAATTTTTTGCTTTTATTTCAATTTATTTTGGTACTTTTAGTAATAAAAACTTTTTCAATCACTTTGACCACTATATGAAGTTAAAACAATTTATCCATTATATGAACCTTTCATAATTTTTTGAAGGTTATATACCTCTTTTCGTGGTAATTTGATTTTGTATTGGTTCCTCAAAGAGGAACCATTGTGTTACGTCAAAATTTGATTTTCTATTTTTTGGCATATAAGCACGTTTTGGGACCCCAGGAAGCTAAAAAACCTGTTTTTAAAAAAAGTCTGTATGTGTGTGTGTGTGTGTGTGTGTATGTAATCGGTGATATTTCACAAATATTATGGAATTAAGACCTAATTTTTTTTTCAAAAATTTTTTCACCAAAAAATCTCGAGGTACTTTTTTTTTTTTTTGATTTGGATGTAATACCTCATTTATTTCCATGAAAGTACTTATATTTGAAAGTATGGTTTTTACATGATATCTCGAATCGGATGCTTAATTTTCTGAAAATTTTTTTCCTAAAAATTTTTTCACAAAAAAATACAAAAAATACAAATTTTTTTTTTCTTTTTGGACGTAGTACCTAATTTATTTCCATGGAAGTACTAGTTTTAAGAACCTTGTTTATTGTTATTTTTTGGATCTGATACTTAATTTTTTCAAAATTTTTTTTGTCAAAATTAAAAAAAAATAAAAATAAAAAAAACTGCAATATTTTTTTTTTTTTTTGGTGTAATACCTCATTTAATTCTATGAAAGTACAATTATCTGAAAATATTGTAACTAGTGATATTTCAAAACCATTATCGAATTAAGACCTAATTATTTTTCCAAACATTTTTTTATCAAAAAATCTCAAACCCCCCCCCTTTTTTTTTTATTTTGGATGTAATACCTCATTTATTTCCATGAAAGTACTTATATTTGAAAGTATGGTTTTTACATGATATCTCGAATCGGATACTTAATTTTCTGAAAATTTTTTTTCTAAAATTTTTTTCACAAAAAAATACAAAAAATACAAATTTTTTTTTTCTTTTTGGACGTAGTACCTAATTTATTTCCATGGAAGTACTAGTTTTAAGAACCTTGTTTATTGTTATTTTTTGGATCTGATACTTAATTTTTTCAAAATTTTTTTTGTCAAAATTAAAAAAAAATAAAAATAAAAAAAACTGCAATATTTTTTTTTTTTTTTGGTGTAATACCTCATTTAATTCTATGAAAGTACAATTATCTGAAAATATTGTAACTAGTGATATTTCAAAACCATTATCGATTTAAGACCTAATTTTTTTTCCAAACATTTTTTTATCAAAAAATATCAAACCCCCACCTTTTTTTTTATTTTGGATGTAATACCTCATTTATGTCCATGAAAGTACTTATACTTGAAAGTATGGTTTTTACTTGATATCTCCAATCTGATACTTAATTTTTTGAAAATTTTTTTCCTAAAATTTTTTTCACAAAAAAATACAAAAAATACGAAACTTTTTTTTCTTTTTGGACGTAGTACCTAATTTATTTCCATGGAAGTACTAATTTTAAGAACCTCGTTTACAGTAATTTTTTGGAATTGATACTTAATTTTTTCAAAATTTTTATTATCTAAATTAAAAAAAAAGAAAAATAAAAAAAATTGCAATATTTTTTTGGTGTAATACCTCTTTTAATTCTATGAAAGTACTAATATTTTAAAATATTGTAACCAGTGATATTCCAAAACAATTTATTATCGAACGAATACCTAACTTTTTTTTCCAAAAATTTTTTTATTAAAAAAATCTCAAAATACTTTTTTTTTTTTAATTTGGATGCAATACCTCATTTATTTACATGAAAGTACTTATACTTGAAAGTATGGTTTTTACTCGATATCTTGAATCTGATAATTAATTTTTTGAAAATTTTTTTCTACAAAATCTTCGTTACAAAAAAATACATAAAACATCAAATTTATTTTTCGTATTTGACATATCTAATTTATTTTAATGAGAGTACAAGTTTTAGAAATTTAGTTTATAGTAATTTTTTGTATCCGATCACAATTTTTTTTTTTATTTTGATATAAATTATAACACACAAGAAAAAATGATGGAAATCTTGCCTCTTTTTGACTTCCTCGGATTATTTTGTTCGTTGCTATGTTTATTTATGTATGCAGCTTAATGAAATTATAAACAATAATAAACAGCCTAAAAATATTAAATGGTTATGTTTGCATTTTGAAATTAAGATTTAAAAGTTATATTGGCATTTTGTAAAGAATCAAACAATTTATAGAATTAAATAATTTATTATTTTGTGATTAATAGAAATAATATAAATAATGTTAAAATCTTGAAGCAATTAATGTGGCTATTTTTTTTATTACAAAATATTATTATTATTATTATTATCATTGTTGCGGAAGATTGGTCAAATGCAAGGAGTACACTGAGAAAATAAATTATAAGAAATTATTATAAATTCTGGTAAAAACTCCTATCTTTTTATAATAATTGAGCGAATATTTGTAATTTTCGCATCGTTACCAACCATTTCTTTTATAAAAAAAAATAAAATTAGCTTTTTTTATATTTCTCTCTTTTTAATTATGCAAAAATGATTTTATATCCATTAACACCGGCGCGACCAATCCATGGACGCTAGAATTTTCACTTTAATAACAAAATGATCTTAATAAATTACTTTACCAGCTACTAAAAACGAAAAATGTATGTATAATTGCATGGTTGTAATCAATAATATTTTTTGTAAATTAAGATTACAGCCCATTGTTTGAGGAACCTCAGTGCCAGCTAGTTGGCAGGGTATTTTTTAATTTTTCAACCCTTGAATGTTTAATTGTTTTAAATTTTTATATAGGGCTAAGGTGATTAAACAAGTAAGATATAAAGTTTTGATTACTAAAAGTTCAGAATAAATAATGAAGAGGCAAAAATTTATATTTACAAACAAAAACAACCATTTTTAGTCCTAAAATTTTTTTTAAAAATTAAAAAACAAAAATTTAATTTCGAATTTTATCAAAGTCCAGATTCCTAAAATTTCCAAAAAGTATTTGTTTTCTGGGTCACTGACGAGGTCACTGAACATGAATATGAAATTCGTTTTTATCGAAAATGGTCCAGTTGCTCACAATATTGGATTTTTTAGACTATTTTTTATTGTGTTGTTCGAGGTGTTATTAAGATTTTTATCTTTAGTTTATGTTTGTTGAGCTCCTGAGCACAAATATATCATGCATCTTTATCTAAATAAATCAGTGACAAAATTTTGATGAGCATCAGCCATGTTATAAATTTAAGTTTTTTGCATAATACCAATACAAGTTACAGTTTAAAATCCTACAGATAATAATGTGTTTTTGAAACACCAAACAAGTCAATAAGTTAATTCCAAAAAAGGGGGTAAAAAACAATAAAGAATATTATTTTTTATATCATCTTATAAACCTTATTTGCATGAAAGATATGTTATATTATTACAATGAATAGCAATGCATTGGAAGAAAAGGAAGTAATAAGTATTTATGAATTAAAATTAAAGTTTGTCCCTCAATTCACTTATAAATTTATTCTTCCTTTTCTGATGCTTAAGTATTAATTTCACGGCCAGTCATTAAATTTTATAGTAATACACTTTTTTTAATTAGATAAAAATAATTTTTTATTATTATTATTAAACTTTAATCATAATAAATTTAAAAGTTAATTATAATTTTTTTAAAAATTCCTTTGAATAAAGACTAATTTTATTATTATGATTATTACATTTTTAATTTAATAATTTTTTTTTTTTATTAAAAATTAATAATATAGAACAACTACGCCTTATTAATTAGAGTTGTTTTGCTAATGTCATTGTAATATTAAGTTTTTTTTTTCCTGAAAATAAATGTTATTGTAAAACTTTTTATCCTTACCTATATCCTCAGAAATTAATTATTTTTTTGTTTTGTTTTTTTTTAACTGCATAATAAACTTATAATTTAAAAATGAACATCATTTTCAATAATATATTTGTGTGTTTGTGTGTGTGTTTATTTTAATTTTTTATTAACACATTAAATAGAAAAATAACAAGGACATTTTAATGAATTATTATTAATTTTTTTTTTTAAATCTGATATTTTATTTACATTATTTATTTATTGAATTAATTATTTATTAATTTAATTATGAAAGTTTAATTATTTAATTTATCATGATTTTATATCTATTTTATTTTATTTTTTTCATGAACATTGTAGAATAAAAAAGAATTAAATCAATTATTTTATATGTACATTTTAATTTTTTTTTCAATTTTTAATCATTAAAAATCTATGATTTCTATTGTTGCATTATGTGTTACACATTTTATTTTATTTGTCAAGATACTTTTGATAAATAATTAACATAAACAATAGATAATCAATTAAAAATATTTTTTTTCATTCAAGTAATTAATTTATTTTTAAACAAAAGTATTTTTATATTTATTGATTTTGTTATTTTAAAAATTTTATAACAAAACTAGTTTTAAAAAATTAGTAAATTAGTTTTTAGTGTAAATTATACTTCTTTTAACACTGGTTGCAGTAAGTAAATAAAAACTTTAATAATTAAAAAAATTTACATTTTACCGGTATATTTTACACAAAATTATAGTCAATCAGTAAAAAGAACTATACTTACACTTTAAACTACTTCAATTATTTTGCAATTTCTGAAAAAAATAATGTTTGTTAAAACATTACTGCAGACTGTATTGTAATAAATATAAATTATTAAAATTATACATACCGCAGATTCTAAAATAGGCCAAAATATAAGCTGGTAAAGATTTGGATTTAATTGAAATGTTTTTTTAAATTCAGGATTCGAACACAAGCTTTCTTTGTTTTCAAGTATAAAGTCTGTAACTAATTTTTTTAACAATTTTGAATCATTTTCATCAGCTATAACAGCTAATTTCATAATATTATCCATGTTAATATTTTCACACAAGCTTATTTCGCATTTCTGCTTAAGCCCTTGAATCCTATATTTATTTGCTGCAAATATTAATTCATGGGCTATATTGTGTAAATTATCAACTTTTTTTGTATAAATAAAATGTAACAATTCTTGCATAATCTCATATGAAATATCTGTTATGACAATTGAACTTACACATGTTTCATTACTAATATTTTTTTTTAAAATTGATGCAAATACTGGACTTGCCGCAGCTAAAAAACATTTGTGCGCTTTTAATTCCTTGCCATCAATTGTGAAAGTAACATCGGTGAATTCATTATTGGTATAAAAGTTTTCATAAATATCAAATTCATTAAATTTATCAAGTTGGTTACATAAATTTGCGATTTTTGTTACACTCAAGTCCTTTATTGACTTATGGATTTGTAAAGTTTTTGATTCTGACTTAGAAGTAACACCCGCAACAAGAGAACAAAAAATTGTAAGAGTATCATCAGGTAATAAATTCTCTTTTCTTTTATAAAGTTCATCAGTTTTAAAAAAACTTTTTTTTCCCCAACCAATATTTGTTTCACTAAAAGTTTTAGTTTCTTCTATTGTAACATTTTCATTATTTTTAGCTATGATAGCAATAAAATATTTGACAGTCAAAGTAGCTGGTTCTTTAAATTCCTTAGCCAAGAATAAGCTTAAGAAATCTGCTACATTTTCTGTTTCTCCATTAGGGAACAAAGTCAAATGCCATTTTATATTTTTATTATTTGACATACTAAAACTTGAACTATGTATACTTTCTTTATTTTTTTTACCTAATAAACTGTAATTACGAATTGTGTAAATGAAACTAGCTTTATCTTCTTGTATTGACATTTCATTCCACTGTATTTCCGCTTCATAAACTTTATTTTTAGGTAATTCTGGTAATACTTCATTTTTGAAGCTCATATTTTTGCTAAAATTAAATTAAACTTTCATGAAAAGATTTAATTTTATTGTTTTTTTATTTTTTTTACAACGTCGTACAAATAATACAATGCAATGAACAACCTTTTAGGTTATGCTTAAAAATTTTCTTAATAATCTTCAATTTCACTTTTAATAATTCCTTAATTTTTTTGGCATTAAATTATACTAATAAATATCAGTAAAAAAATACAGTATAAATTAATAATTAAATTAATCAAAGATACGCAGAAAAGAACTTGAAGCAAAATGTAAACAATGCTGTGAATTAATTGTGTTAAAGGTGAGAGATCGATAATAATAATCGATATTGCGAAGGTGCATCTTTAATATCGAAATTATATGCGATACTTCGATACTTTATTAATACCTCGAAGATACAAATTTCAAATCTTAGGATACGTTTACAATTTACAAAAATTATTTAAAACTGGTCAAAAATCTTAAGATCTTTATAGGCAAATGCAAATTTTTGTTAAAATTCAAATTCAACTGATTTTTTTTCAACTTAAATTAATTAATCAAATAAATCATGCAAATTATTTTTTAAATGATTTATAAGTTTGGAATGAAGTATCAATTAATTGAAAAACTAGTTTACTATTTGAGCAATTGTAAATAAACGATTTATTTGCCATTTTTTAATAAAATTTATAATGATATTATTATTATTTAAAATAATAATATAAAGCCAAGTATTTTAATTTAGACTTCTAAACAATTAATTGGCAAAAGATTATAAAAAATTTGAATATTATGAAAAAAATCTTTAATTTTACAGGAAATTGGTAAATGTTTATTTATTTAATCATCCATAATTTTGAAAATTTGTAAAAATTTTGTAGTATTGAAAAAGTAAGTTCTAAAAAATGTTTAATAAAAATGTATACCGACTTTCTTTAAAATTTGAGTGTTTTTTCAATATTCAGGTCTGAAATGCGATGTATTTAAAAAATTTTTTTGCTAACTTTAAATTTAATTTTCTGAAATAGCAATTCTTTTCATTTATGAGATCGTATAGGCAGGGTGCACCCGTGTCTTCGAGAATTTTCCAACAAATTTTAAGAATATCAAAAAATATTAGACACGTATTTATTTATTTTTCAAAAAAAATAAAAATTAAAAAAGTGATGAAGTCACGCTTATCGTTTAAAAAAAACATTGTGACAACCTCTGATTTTTGAAACCTCTAAAACTCCGTATTTTGCTTAATTTCAAAAAATTAAAATATATACGTGTCTAATATTTTTTTATGTAATTTCAGACTAAGCACAAAAATTATCAAAAATTTGATCCATGCAAACCCCTTAGTGTATATAAATTAAGAAAAAAAACATACAGCTTTTAGGATGGGTGGGTGTTAAGGGGGGGGGTATGGTCAGAATTGCATTTTTTGGATTAATTTTTAAGATTTTTTTTTATCGATCTGGTAAAAGTAAGATAAACGGGTGAAGGTATATACTAAAGAACAACTATTTAAGAGTATCCAAAAAAATTTTTATTAAAAAATATTGAAAATTGACCATTTTGTCATTGATTTTATGTTGACGTTTTTGTAAAAAATAAATTTGCGGTGAGACACGTAACTAATAGCTGCATCATCTGAAACGAAAAAACCAAAAATATTTTGTTAGTTAATAAGTTCCTTGAGGTAGTGACGTCGAGTTTTTTTTATTTATTTCAATTATTCAATTTTTGGTGCGAGTTTAAACTCAAAAAAATGGAAAAAAAGAATTTTTTTTTGTTTGGAATTTCTGTTTTCAATCATGAAAAATTCTATTAATAAAAAATATCTATTTGTTCAACAAGGGAAAAAAAATAGGATTTGGCTTGCAATGCAGTTGTATGCACGAGTGAGCGTAGCGAACGAGTGCAGACAGCATCGAAAGTGAAAATTCCTAAATTTTTTCCCCTGTTCAAAACACAGTTTTTCATTAAAAGCGAAAAAAAGATCACCCGAAAGTAAGAAAGTAGATCTTTTTTGCAGCGTATAATGAAAAATATATATCTTGACGTCAATACCTAGTAAATTGTCTAGAGAAAAAGTGTGCAAAATTTCTTAAGGATTGGTAAAGTAGTTTTCGAGTAACGTGTCTCGCCGACTCGAAAAAAAAAATTCCTCAGAAAATGCGTTTAAAGTTTTTTTTTGTAAATAATTTTGTAACAATTTTGTAAAAGTCTATGCCCGTAACTTCGTTAATTTTGTTCCGATCGATATGAAATTTTCAGGGACTCTCTTGAAACATTATACAATCGAATGAAAATATAAAAAAAATTTCGATTTTTTGACCATACCCCCCCCCCTTTAAAGAAAAGTTACCTATTTTACATGAGGACGAGCATGAGGTTAAGCGTTACCTTACAAAAATGAACAAAAACAAGTATTTTATACAAGCATTTTTAAACCAAAGGTGACCTAATTTACCTAATTCAATGATCAGGTCTACAAACCAATTTTAAAATATTTTTTTGCAGAATCTATGCCAAATTTTAGCTCCTGAAATTCAATTTTCTATTTTTTGCAATTTTTTTTCGTTTTATCGGCTATTTTTAAAAATGGGAAGTTTTAATTTTGGTGTTTAATTTCGTTGTGTTGAAAAAATTTTCTTCAAAACTATAAAGTTAATGATTTGCTGAAAGATTTAAAAATTGGCATTGAAGGTAATTATTAAATAATAATTATCGAAAATAACTGCTTTCTAGCATAAGATACATTAGAAAAGTACTCCCAATCATGAATTTTTTTTTGTTAGTAATGCGGTAGGTAGGGGGTAGAAAAAAATGTGACATGTGATATTACCCAGGGTAATCGGGTACCTTAAAAACGAAAAAATTTGCATTACATTTTTTTTGAACGACCTTAAAGCTGGAAAGCTTAATAGAAGTATATTTTTCTTAAAAACTGTCAGGCAGAGTAAAAAATTCAAAAATAATAAGAGGTGTTTTCCTTTCCGAACTTAGATTTTACTAACTATAAATTTAATGAAGCTTTTTTAAATGCATTGTTATTTTACTCAAATTCTAATTGAAAGATTCATTTAAGTATGCATTTTTATACAATATTTAATTCTTATAAAAAAATCTTTAGGGTTTATCGGTTTTTTGCTTTTATTATCTTGATAGAGAATTTCAAGTTCCTACACATTCATGAAAATACAATTAAAACAATTTCCAATTACTGCAATCGGAAAATTTCTTCCGCGTACCTAAATTTGGATAAAAATAATGATATTATAGAAATTTGTACAAAATACTATAGTAATTAGAATCAAATACTTCAAAAATTTATGTAAAAATTCAACAAGAAATTACTTTTCAAGTATTCTAGCAGCTACAGGTAATTATAAAAGCGTCAAAATCTTATAAATATATTTGATTTTTCTGCCAAAAGTGAAGTTCTTATTTGAGAAAAATTGTCCTTGAAAAAAATATTCGTAATATTTTTTAAAGTAATTATTCATTAAATGAATACAAAGAAAGAAGATATTAAATTACATATAAAGGATAAAAAATTTATATTATTTATACGTCAACAATAAAATAAATTCATTACATAATAAGAAGCTTATAACATAATTTTTAAAATGTATATTATTTTTTGTTTAGCACATTTATAATAGTCTTAACTATATAAACGTAAAATAATTATTTAAATTTTCAAAAAAATAAAAAAAAGAAGTGAAAGTAAATAATTGTTATATGATTAAGAAATTCTTACTATATTTATTAATAATAGCAATACTATTTATTTTTAAATTTAAATGCGATCTTATATTAAATAAAAGAATCTTTTTAAGCGTGAAATTCTCTGAAACATTTTGATTTAAACGAATTAAGCAATGATTATTTTTGTAGTCTTTGAAAATTCAAAAAAGTATATCTTTTTATTTACTGTTTCACGCTATTTTGCCTTGATTGTATCATTTTCTTAAAAATCACTCCTTTTTAGACTCAACGTGATTATTATTTTGAATTTTTTTTATGTTGAAAAACTATGAAGCAAACCTCAGAAACTATTGAAAAAAAAAACGTATAACTGGCTTTGGAGTTCGCCCATTCACGCTTGAAATCGAGTTTTGCCGCATCTCTACTTTGGCTACACAAATTTCGGCGAATTATTTTCTAATTTACATAAAAATTGGTGTCCAGCTATTTTTGAGTATGTTCTTTTAGAATCTGCCAATTCGAAAAATTTTTTTTTATGCTGATTTTCAAAAAATAAAAAAAAAATGACGTTTTTTTAAGACTTTTTTTAAAAAACGTAAGTTTTTGAACTGAAAAACTTTTTGTAGTTTATTGCAATAGTAAAAAATAATGCAATTTTCGCTTATAACTTGCAGAAATAAAAATTTTACCGTTTTCGGACGAAAATTTGGTCCCAAAAATGTGGATTTTTTCAAAAAATGATGGATTGTCCATTCAATATATGGGTTTGGTTTTATTATAACTATGCCTCACCAGATTCATTTTAATAGAGTTTTTTGGGTCTATCACAAATATTGAGGTGATTTTTATAAAAAATTAGGGCTTCACCCTAAAATCAGCAACATTAACGAATATAGTGAAAATACATTTTGGGGGTACACGGCGAGGCTGCTTTGCTTGAATTTTCAAGCAAATGCTTGAATATTCAAGCAAACTGCTTGAAAATTCAAGCAAATTGCTTGAAAATTAAAGCAAATGCTTGAAAATTCAAGCAAATGCTTGAAATTTCAAGCAATTCAAGCAACTGCTTGAATTTTCAAGCAAAGCAGCCTGGCCGTGTAGTTTATACTGATTTAAAGGTAAACCCCTGGTTTTTTATAAGAATTACCTTAAAATTCGTGATTAGTGACCCCAAAATTCAAGCGAAATTTGCACTCATTTTGCATCTGTTTCCAAAGTTTTGTAACTTTGACTGTAACATTAAGTCGTATTAAAAGGTCTCATTTTAAAAGCTCCAAAAAATTACAAATGACAATAGCTTCCATTTTTAACATTTGAAATATTTTTTCCCCAAAAAGTACTAATACTCAATAGCCTGTTACTTATAGAGATTAGGATTTTTAGTGTAACGTCTGATTTGTTACAATATTTTTCATGCAAAATTTTAGCTTATATGAGCAATTATTTTAAAAGTGCTACTTAATTTGAGTCTGGAATCGTAATTTTTTTTTTTGAGGGCACATCGATATGACCCGTGTTTTCAGATAGTTTGAACCTTCAGAAAACCGAAAAAAATCGTGAACAAGAAATCGGCGATAGGTGCCAAAAAGATTTTTTCACTTTTATGTAAAAAACCGTGTTTTTTGTATCTAAGCTACCCTAAATTTTTAAAATAACTTTTTAGGTAAAAAAATTTTTTTTAAATAGATAAGAAAATCTGATTGCAAGGGAAAAACCACTCCAGAAGAAAAAAAAACTTATCTTTTTCCGATGAAATTTAGCCAAGTTATCGTCAATTAAAGATTTTGCTCAAATTCGGCTTAAAAAAGATTAAAATTTGATTAAAAAAAGCCTGTTTCTGAACTTTAAACATGCATTACTCACTTGATTTTCATCGTAAAATAGTAATTTTTTTTTTTTAAATCAATTAATTTTTTCCTGGCAATTTATTTCTTTAAGAAAAAAAATCATTTTTATTGACCAAATTTCAATTTTTAGGTCAAAAGCCTTTGAAAACTGTAAGTAGCAAGATTTACTTATCACAGTTTTTGATCTAAAAATTAAAATTTGGTCTATAAAAATAATTTTTTTCTCAAAGAAATGAATTGCCAGGAAAAAATTAATTGATTTAAAAAAAAAAAATTACTATTTTACGATGAAAATCAAGTGAGTAATGCATGTTTAAAGTTCAGAAACAGGCTTTTTTTAATCAAATTTTAATCTTTTTTAAGCCGAATTTGAGCAAAATCTTTAATTGACGATAACTTGGCTAAATTTCATCGGAAAAAGAAAAGTTTTTTTTTCTTCTGGAGTGGTTTTTCCCTGGCAATCAGATTTTCTTATCTATTTAAAAAATATTTTTTTACCTAAAAAGTTATTTTAAAAATTTAGGGTAGCTTAGATACGAAAAACACGGTTTTTTACATAAAAGTGAAAAAATCTTTTTGGCACCTATCGCCGATTTCTTGTTCACGATTTTTTTCGGTTTTCTGAAGGTTCAAACTATCTGAAAACACGGGTCATATCGATGTGCCCTCAAAAAAAAAATTACGATTGCAGACTCAAATTAAGTAGCACTTTTAAAATAATTGCTCATATATATAAAGTTTTATGGCTTTATAACCCTCTTTGCTTTCATAAATCACTTACTAGAATTTAATTACAATAATTATCTCAATTATTATTGTAATTCATAATTTCATGAAAATATGCAGATTTATGTGAGTCAAAATACTAAGTATTAAAGCATTGCGAAAATGAAAAAAATGTCAAAATATTAAAAATATTTTAAAAATCATGTGATTACACAAAGAAATTTAATTTGAGTACTAATAAAAATCTTCTAAATGATTGCATTGCATATGACATAAGACCTAAAGAAAAGTTAAAAAAAATTATTTTGTTTAAATTTTCTTCGAGTTTCAAGCAATTTACAATTTTTTTAACTAAAAAAAAAATCATTTTAACCAAACGGAAAAATATAGATTTTGACCTTGCATTTTAGAAAAGCTCAACCACGCAGCACACCTTAAGCTCTTCTTTTATTGAAAAATTAAATCAATATTTTTTGTCATTTTATAATTTATGAACTTTTTATAGTACTTAAAATAACCTTGATACTTTTTATACTTAACTGTACTTCACCTTGTTACCTTACACAATTCATTTTTTAAAATATATCGATTAAATTTCTTTTATTTAAATTACTTAAACCTTTAATGTCAATTTTTATTAATACAACAAACGTTTTATTAATATTAAATAAATCATTAAGTGAAGAATAATAATTTAAAAAAATTTTATGCTTATTTATTAAATTATATTATGACAGTTTTTATATGCAAGGTCTAAAATAATATTTTTTTTAATTGATCCTTGCAACGTGAACAAGTTGAAGGTTGATAAAGTCTTACTTCCCATTATCGTTTGCATGCATGATAATATTTTAAATTTAGTTTTTTTGATTTATTAATAGATAATAATTAATTAATTAGTAAAATTAATGCAGTATCATGTTATTATTTTTACTTCCTTTTTTATTATTATATACAAAATATTAATATTCAAACTATGATTATTTAGAATAATTTATCCTATCCTATCCTATCATCCTATCATAAAAAAGACATTGATCATCGCAACGGTTGCTATAGGTGTGAACGCAATAAAGTCATTCTGATTGGTTCTCAATAATGTAAATAAAAAATTAATATTATAATATAAATTGTGAAGTTATCGGCGAATTAAATGTATAGTTGTAAACTTTTTTAATTTATCATTTAAAATTTTTACAATTTACCCCTCGATTTACCCTAAATTCTAACTCTGAATAATAATAAATTTTTATTTTCATAAATTATAAACATTTCATAACTCAAATCATCAATATGTGCGCAAACTTTAAAAATTTGTAGCATAAATCTTGCTCAGGTACGAACAATAGGCAATTGATGCTATTTTTAAGGATAATAAAAATTGTTGCCCTAAATAATTAACTAAATAATCTTTTAGCAAGAACGATTTCCATTTTGTACTTTATTTTCCCAGAAAACGTCAATTATGTTTTTTAAACGTCTAGACAATTTTTTTAAACGTCTAAACAATTCCCTCTACGTAATTAAAATTAAAATTTTTTCTTGTAGTCTTAAGCATGTTTCATGTTGATTCATGAGTAAGAGGTGGTCGACTTATGGCACACTCATATGCGCCAAGTGTGCGCTGGAGAAAATTTCCTAAAAATTAACGCTTTGGAAGTGCAAAAGTGGCTGAATAAGAAGAAGTACATTATTTGAAAAGTATCTGAGCAGAGTTTATTTTCTTACACTTCCAGTATGGAAGCATCAAAGTATAATTCTAATGAACTCGCATACGAGCAAGCCACTTGATCACTGAGATTTCAAAAGAAAAGTAATCGTGGTTGTAAAATTAATTTAAGATATAAATCTTTATTTTTTCACGATTAATCGATTTTCTAATTTTAAAATGGTAAACAAAAAGCAAAAAGAAGTAAGTGGTTACAAAGTTGAAAAGAAACGAATTCTTCGTAAAAAATTTGTTTTTCTGCATAAAAAAAAGATTTTCAAATTCTAAAATGGTGAACAAAGAAAAGGTACTTTGAGTTGTTCTGGAGTTGCACAAAATGGAATTGTAATTCGAAAATTTTATTTTTCATCCTAAAATGATTTTCAAATTTTCTAATATAATGAAATATAGTACAAATATTGAACTTCTTACACTGGAAATAAATTCGGTTATCGCTGCTAGAATTTCCGATTACCGTTACCGCAATTTCGGTTAAATATAACAGCCAGAATTTTTTTTTCTTCTAATTGGTTGCAAAAGAAATTAAAATAAAAAAATTATTTTAGTTAAGACAATTCATTGCTAAAAGAGTTTAAAATTTCAGAAACGACTAATTTTTCTTTAAGGCCCCTGTCTCAAAATTGTGTCGATTTTTAAAGGATTTTCAACATTTTTTTTCTCAGCTGTTTTATTATAAAAGTTTACAAATTTTGTTTTAAATAATTACAAAACTATTCTAGATAACATAAAAAAATTTTTGTTTCATTTGCTTTTTTTTTACATTTTGTAGATGGCGTGAAAGTAGAGGCTCGAAAAAAAAATAAAAAAACGGTTCCCATCATAGCGCCTATTGTAGGCATCAAAACAAAAAAATAAAAAGGTATATTAATCTCAAAAGTGTCCTCTAGTGCGTGAACCAACATTTAGCAAAAAATACAAAAAATTGACCATTTGGTGAACCAAAAACAAAAAATGCAGTTTTTGACGTTAAAAAATTCACCTAAAACGGACAATAAAATTTTTTTTGATGCATAATAAGCTGATATTGTTGGTTCACGCACTAGGTGTTGCAATAATAAAAAAAATGAAACAAAATTCATGTTGATAGCTCAATTCGTTTTTGAGCTAGCGTGGGAACCGATTTTAAAAAGTAGTTTTGAGAAAAACGCGTTTAAAGTTTTTAAATGCTTATGTTTTCATATGACTACGGCCCATAAAAATCAAAATATCTAAAAAACATATTTTTTTTTTTGCTTGAAATTTGTTTTATAGATTCTTCAAATGTTTTAACATAAGATAATGAAATAAAAAAAAAATGAAAAAAAAAATTTCAATTTTGAGACAGGCCCCTTAAAAAAAAACACAGAATCTATAAATGCATTCGGAATTGGCAAAATAAAAAATCAAGTTCTATTCATATAATAACACTGCTACCTGGAATTGTTAGATAATATGTATTATGTATGCATGTAATAATATTCTCTCTTTTTTTAACATTTTAAACAGAATTGGACAAAATGTAATAATCTTTTATGATCTACACGTGACAACTATAAAATTATTCAATTGTAGTATACATTAGTGAGAATATAAAATATAATAGTTACGTTGTAATGTTAGGGTTCTTTTACAAAAAGTACTTAAAAATTTTATATAATATGACATAATTTTACGATTAATAATTTACTTTTTTTTTGGTCTTCATTCATTAACAACAATAATGAATAATAATAATAATAATTATACAATGAATATAATTTTTTTTTTTTTAATTTATGAAGATAATTAATAAATTAGGTTTAGCCTGATTTTACACTTAAAAAAAAATTTGCTTATGGCAAACAGATTTTTCCCCTTGTCCAAATGATTGCAAAATACTTAAAAAGTAAATAAAACTAAAACAAATTTATTTAGGTATCTTTATTAAAATATTTTTTTGGAGTTTTATCATTCCACTACATGCATATCCCAAGTAAACGAAATACAAACAATTTCCACTTATCGTAAGCGAAATTTCAAAGAGCTTATGCCCAGAAAAGTATAGAATGACCCAAATCATAAATTCACATAAATTAAATCTTCAGAGGTACAGCCGAGTTTCAAGCGGACTAAGTAAGATATAATAAGTCTTAATGTAAGAGAAAAACTGTTTCTTTAAATAAAACACGTAACAAAGTAAAATTTAAAAGTTGAATCTTTGTAATGAAGAGAATTTTTACACGCGTTGTGAATATACACTGAAAAAAAATTCCGGTTCTGGCAGCCGGATTATTTTTTTTTTTTAAACGATTGCAAGCGTCTTAAAACGTCAAGAAAAATCGAGAAAAATTAAAAAAAATGAACTTTGCTCATTTAAAATGTGAGCCCCGTGGCATGGTGGGACTTAAAAAAACGATTTCAACATTTTTCTTTAGGTTTTATCTGATTTACATCCATTTAAAAGAAAAAAAACAATTCCGGCTGCCTCAACCAAAATTCCTATAACTGAAAAAAAGTTCAAAAAAAAATTTTTTTTTTGCTCTAAAAATGTTTTTACAAAAAAGTTCTACCATGCTACGCTGTTCGCATTTAAAATGAGTGAAACTCATTCTTTTAAAATTTTCTTTACGTTTCAAAACATTTGCAATCGCTTAAGACAAAAAAAAATTCTGCTGCCACAACCAGAATTACGGTAGTGGAAACCGGATTTTTGGTTGTAGCGACTAGAATTTTTTTCAGTGTAACCATTATAGCTTAAAATTTTATTTATCAAGGAGCCGGGCAATCTACTCATGAGTACACCACACCAAGTGTGTAAACAGTATGCAATCAATTTGCGACAAATGTATATGCCAAAATCTTTGGGTCCCTGCGTCACTTTAGGTTGCGAGGTTGCTTAAAACGTAAAGTACACAAAAACTGAGACCTACAGGTTGGAAAAATAATAAATTATCGGTGTTATTTGAAAGTCAGCCTAAGAAATCCTGACTTATATAAGTTTAACATGGAGTCTATTGGAGGAGGGGGAGCAAATGGGACTTACAAGTAACACTACCCAGTTGTGACCCGCCGATTTCTTTGAAACTTCGTGTACAAGTAGAACATCGAAAAATATTCGACACGTATTTTTTTATTTCTGCCACCGCTTAGTTTTAAAGGGTGAAAATTACCCTTGAAATTTACCCTCAAAATTCAATTTTTTTTATATTTTGAAAAGTATTCATGATTTTAGCATAAAACCAACGCGGTTTTATTTGTTATTAGAAAAACGTTATTTTAGGAATATTTTGGTCCCCAAGGGTTGCAACCCCTAACTATTTTTTTGGCGATATGCAAATTTTTGGGATTATTTTTATTGCCAAGAATTCCATATTAACAGTAGAATTACCAAACCGGTCGAATTCATTAGAGAATTATGGAATTTAGTTGGGGTATTTCAGGATATTTAAAAATATTTGAAATATTGGGGTATATTTTGGGAGTTTAAACCCCTACTCAAATTTGGAGTATTTTTGCAATTTTTCTGCTTTTTTTTTTTATTTTTCTGGCATTTAAACAACGAATTAATCAATATTTAGAAAAATATGTTTTTCGAGAAAAGGGGTTGAAAACAACCCTTAAAGAATTAAAAATTAGAATCTTAAATTATCTCAAAATCGCAAATTTATGAATGGTAATGATGAAATCAATCAATTTTTATAAAAGTACATTTGAAGTTTATTTAAAGTTAATACTAAAATCATTCTGGAAAGCTCTAAAAAGGGCATTTTTTGCCCTTTATGGGCAGATGACACAATTAGGACTTGGAGACCTAAATTTTCATAATCAGCGACCCCAAAAACATATGTAACGTTACTTTTAATGTTTACTTAAAGTTTATACGAAAATCGTCCTGACAAAGTCCTAAAAAGGGCAGTTTTCTTCCCATTAAGGGAAGACGCTTCAAATTTGGGGATTTTTTATGCCTGGATTCGGAATCATAGACCCAAAAAACGTAAGGATAAAGTATTCTGTATTTATGACACTCAAATTCATATATAACCCACTTCCTTGAATGGCCTAATACTTTTTTAAACAGCTAATATTTAAAATAAAAGAGTCGATAATAATATTTTTAAAATTTGGATCTATTAAAAAATTAATATAAACTAATAATTCAATAAGTTTTTTTCATCAAAACTAATTATTCAGTTTCAATTCTTAATTCAAAGATTATTGTTTCTTATAAGGTATTGGGTCGAAATGTTTTCATGCAAATACTTAACGAATAACGATTTATTTATTGGATTTTTTCTATAAAATAATCTTTAATTATTATAATAATTGAAATAAAATCGTATTTTGATTTTTAAAATTATTTCTTCACTAAAAAATCAAGGTGCGCCAGCGAAAATGCTGCGTCACAAATGCCACACTTGCCCTACATATTTTTTTTTTTCAAATGTTTAAAATTTGCAAAAAAAAAATAAAAATTTTCTCATTTTCTGTATTTTTTAAGTGAAATTTGTGAAATAGCACTTTATTGAAGGACTAATTGATTTGGGGTAAATTAAAATCGAAAAGATTGATTTTTTAAAAAAACCGATGATTCATTGCTTGAATACTATAAAAATAAAAAATAAGTAGAAAAATGGCAAAAATACTCCCAAACTTCAGTAGGGGTTGAAATCCCCAAAATTTAAGGGTATTTTTAACCCCTTTTTTTAAATTAATACTTATATCCAAATACTGTTGCACTTGTATAAAAATTGATTGATTTTGTCATTACCATTCATAAATTTACGATTTTGAGATAATTTAAGATTCTAATTTTTAATTTTTTAAGGGTTGTTTTCAACCCCTTTTCTCGAAAAACATATTTTTCTCAATATTGATGCATTTGTTGTTTAAATGCAAGAAAAATAAAAAAAAAGCAGAAAAATTGCAAAAATACTCCAAATTTGAGTAGGGGTTGAAACTCCCAAAATATACCCTAATAATTAAAATATTTTTAAATATCCTGAAACATCCCAACTAAATTCCATAATTCTCTAATGAATTCGACCGGTTTGGTAATTCTACTGTTAATATGGAATTCTTGGCAATAAAAATAATCCCAAAAATGTGCTTATCGCCAAAAAAATAGTTAGGGATTGCAGCCCTTGGGGACCAAAATATTCCTGAAATAACGTTTTTCTAATAAAAAATAAAACCGCGTTGGATTTATGCTAAAATCATGAATACTTTTCAAAATATAAAAAAAATTGAATTTTGAGGGTAAATTTCAAGGGTAATTTTCACCCCTTAAAACTAAGCGGTGGCAGAAATAAAAAAATACGTGTCGAATATTTTTCGATGTTCTACTTGTACACGAAGTTTTAAAGAAATCGGTGGGTCACAACTGGGTAGTGTTACTTGTTAGAATTTTTTCGATTTAGAGATTTAGACTAATACAGGTCCAGGGAATCAGAATAGTTTGGGTTTAGAATCTTAACATCTAGTAAAGGTGATAAATACAAACTATAAAAATAGAAAATTGTATTTAAACCCAGCTTTCAACTGTAGTAGACATGTGCCAAGCATTTAGGTTGCGTTTACACAAGTTTTTTTTTTAACCTAATAAACCCACTGAGTCGGCTTGCTTAAAAAGGCACAGCTTTTAATTAATAAATTAATTTTATATAAAAAATAAAAATTAAACGGATGCATGTGTAAATGAATATATCGCTTAGTTGACTCAGTATAAATAAACCACAAGTAGTATAATTTATCAATATATACCGACATAATATACTTCGCGACACTTATTGAGATCAATCGAGACTTTTTATATAAAATTACCTAATGTGCGTAACATGCTTATTCAAACTTAAACATAAAGTCTTTTTTTAAATAAACATAAATAAAACTAAAGTTTTTAATTCTTTTGTTATATAAAACTAATATAGAATAAATTATAATATATTAATTAATTGTTTTAATATTTATAATACAGGTAGTGTTAAAAAAAAAATTAAAAACAATAAAATTTATTAAGGAAATTTAAATTTATTTATTATAATAAGAAAAATAATAATAATTTTAATTTATGTATTATTTAATTGTTATTAAATTACAATGTAGTAAACACTTAAGAATTAGAACGTAACAGTACTTTTTTTTAAGACTTTAAAAATTTTACAAGAATAATAATAAATTTTATTGTTTAAATCATAATTTGAATAGGATAATGCTTAAAGTATGTATAAAAATAAATTAAAAGAAACTATTATTTTATTGTTATATGCTAATTTTAAATTTACAGGAATTTAAATTTATATATATATATATAAAATTTTTATATGTAAATATATATATATGGGTTGATATTTTTAAAGTGTATATGAGATGTATATTTCGCAAAAGTTACAGATGAGCCATTTCTCAGGTATTGTACAAGAGCCCCGAGGGTATAATAAAGTAGAAAAACCTCCATATATACAAAAATGTGTAGATGAGCCATGTTACTTTTAGGCATTAAAAAATATCCGAAAAATATCCGTAACAAAGCGCAGTCATTTCTGGGCACTTTACCACGGGCCTTTAGCTTTGCCGTGCTTCTGGATAGCCTTGCCACGGGGTTTTCCGCGTTTTACTATTGCACCTTATATTGGCGAGCCAGGCCGCGGTTAGTCTTTGCCATGCTTTACTGTTGCTCCTTAGCATTGGCAAGTTTGGCCACGCGTAATTTTTGCTTGGCCTTGCCGCGGGTATTCGCTGCCTTTGGTTTGGGTTTTCCGCGCTTCTCTAGCTTTGTAACGCTTAGCGTTAACCTTTGCCTTTGCTCCCTTCCCACGAGATACTTATATTTTTTCTCATCAATAAATGTGGCTGAAAAAGGCCGATTGGTAAAATTAATTTATAATTTTGTTTCCTTACCATTTGGTCATGTCTGTATATAGCGTGTATTAAGGCATGCTTGGTGTTATGTTACCTTGAACCCATTCGTCCATGCGGACATTACCAAACATGAAATAGACAGTCTGTAGAGCTTCGAATTCTCTAAAAGTTGGTTCAAATGAGGCACTTTGTTTTTGTACCATTTTGGTGTATAAGTCACTTGGTCGTACAAGGTCGAGGTACGACAAAGTCATTAACGCATCCTTGACGGACCCCACACTTCTTTCAGTTTGCCCATTTGTAGATGGGTGGTACGGTGCTGTAAGCCTATGATATTTGACTCCTGAAGATTTGAGAAAATCTTTAAATTCTCCAGAAACAAACTGTCTTCCATTGTCTGAGACGACTGTTAATGGAACTCCGTACCTTGAAAATAAGTTGTCGAGTATCTCGATCGTAGCCTTGAAAGTTGTTGACTTTGTGATAGCCACCTCGAGCCATTTTCTGTATGCATCTATGACGATTAAGAGCATTGATCCAGCGACAGATACAGCGTAGTCTATGTGGATACGTTCCCATGGAGCCTTTGGATACTTCCAGTGATGAGTTCTAAACTTCAGTGGAGCATGTGCGTATTTGGCACAATTTGTACAAGATCTGGCTGCGGCTTCGATATCATTGTATATACCTGGCCAGTAAACAAAAGAACGGGCAATACCTTTCATTTTTACGATGCCAAGATGCGCTGCACGGAGTTTATCTAAGACTTGCTTGCAAAATAGTTTTGGCATGACTACTCTGTGTTCAAATAGGAGGCAACCCGCAGATAGTGTGTATTTAGCCTCTGGTTACTTGTAACCATGACGTTCCAAGGATTGACCAGATTCAAGAAGTTTTATAAGTTTACCTAGATCTGCGTCTTTTCTTGTTTCAGCAGCGATTTCTTCGGCATTTAGTGGTAGCTGTTGGATTTGATGAAGAGTGAAAATTTCGAACTGATCTCGATCCATTACCTCCTCCTCCCTGTGGACAGATAGCCTGTGTATTCTGGTTATTGATTGATTTGGCAGAGGTAGGCGAGACAGGTAATCTGCATTTATATTTTCTTTTGACTTTTTAAACTGGACGTCAAAATTAAAGTTGGACATAAAGTCTGCGTAATTTGCCATTCTGCTAATACATAAGTTGGCAACGATTTTTTTGGATGAAAAATTTGTGAAAGTGGCTTGTTATCAGTAATTAGCGTAAAATGCCGTGCGTACAAGTAGTAGAAAAATTTTGAATGTCCCAGACGCTAGATAAGGCTTCCTTGTCAATTTGTGGATTTTTTTGTTCGGTAGCTGTGAGAGTACGACTTGCATAAGCAATTACTTTTTCAGTTCCATCACAAAGTTTGTGAGAAAGGACAGCTCCTATACCCGTTTTGCTTGCATCAGTTGCTAATAAGACTGGCAAATCTGGATCATATGGCATCAAGACTTGAGGTGAGATTAGCATATCTCTTATTTTTTTGTAAGCTTTATCGGCATCCTCTGACCATGTAAGTTGCATCTTTTTATCATTGTTGCAACAAGTTAGCATATCTCTTAGTGGGCGATCTATGGTAGAAAGATTAGGTATAAAGCATTATAGTAGACAGCTTTACCTAGAAAAGGTTGCATTTCTTCTACTGTTAACGGTCTGGGTGCGTTTTTGACAGCTTCTATGTGCTTATCTGACTTATTAATGCCGTTTTCATCGATTCTGTGGCCTAAAAATTCTATGGAGTTGGCGACAAACGTACACTTGTCTCTATTCAGTCGAAGGCCACGAGATTTAAGTTTTTCAAACAAGTTACTAAGTACGATAAGTAATTCCTCGAAATTTTCAGAAAATACAATAATATCGTCAAAAAGTACTTCAATACCTTTTATTCCATGCAACACTTCTTCAATGCGGTGTTGCCAGATGGCTGGAATATTGGCTGCTCCATAGACAGCTCGTTTTGGACGTATAAGTCCATGTATAGGTGTGTTGAGAGTTAAGATATGATTAAATTCTTCATCTATTGACAGATGAGTGTAAGCATCAGTCAGGTCCAAGTGACAAAAAAGTTTGGCTCCTTTCATGTCACTAAATATATGCTCCAATTTTGGTATCGGGTGCTCGTTGATGATCATTTGATGATTTACTGTTGGCTTGTAGTTACCTGTGATTCTTAACTTGCCATTGGTTTTGACCACTACATGAGTAGGGGAAGCCCATTCAGATGTTTCAACCTTTTTGTAGAAACCTGACGCTATTTTTCGATCTATTTCTTTTTTGTAGGTTTCTCGTAGCGCATAGCGTACGTCGTGAGCCTTTGCAAAGATAGGCCTGGCGTCTGCCTTGAGATATACCTTGGCTAGTGGACCTGATAATTTACCAGCTGTGTCTGAAAATATATCATTATATCTAGAAAGTAATTTACCTAGACTATTACTTTTGTCGGCTGAAAGTGCGGAAGATTTTGTAGAAAGGGCACGAATCGTCTCAGAAGATGACCCAGAGAATAGTTTTACAAAATCGATTTCATGGACAAACTGTTCTGTCCAGCTTCGGCCAAAAAGAGAGTCGTAGATTGCCATCTACGACATATAGATTCAGTCTGCACGTTTTTGAACCTAAGGTGACGTTCACAGGTACTCGGCCCATACAGTATACCAAATGATCTGAATAATCTGAAAATTGACGGTTGCCGAACTTTGTAACGATTTTGTCGCACACGCTCCAATCAGTGAACCAGGTCGAAGTCAGCAAAGGCCTATAAATATAGCCGCGACTATGGCCAAAACAACATTTGCTGTTCTGACGTAAGCCTTCACATATTCGGTTACCTTTGACACCTTCGATCAACTGTGGATAAAAGATTTTTTGCTGGTTTGATTGTTGTTGGTATGCTTGGTGCACTTGTAGGAGTTCATGGTATTTGTATAAAATTAAATCCTTATTATTTGAAGCAACATGTAAGCTGCGATTGTTGAATCGCTTGGTGCAATTTTCCGAGTTCGGTGGTTTTGACATTCTGAGCCAGGAGACATCGTCTGAGCACGAGGTGCTCAAACTGGATTGAACTGTGATTTTTTTTTCTGTGCTCGTGATTTGTGATTTGTTAATTTTTAAAACATGTGGCTCATGGTTGGGGCCACGCATCAAATGCCCTCAAAATGGCCCTTTTCAGGTCACCTATTACGTAAAACAAAAGAACATAATTCAGAAAGCTTCTACTGAAATTAAAAAGCCATTTTTTCCTGTTTTATTTTTAGTAATAGAAGTAAAATTTTCATCAATACATAAGACCATGTAGATGAATCATACGATTTCACAAATTATAAGTTATTAATAATTTAAAAAATTATTTATTTTTCATGAAAATGGACAATTGGGAGGTTTTTAATCTGTACGGCAGAATACAATATGTTAAAGTTTTGGTCATAAATGTCTAAGATTCCGGTTCCTCAGATTTCTAGAAGTTCGGATCAAAATTCTGCTAGACTAATTTTTAGGGAGCGGGGCAAGGGGAATTTTTCGCTCAACTTTTTCAGTAATAATTTTGAACCGGATTTAGCGCACCATTATGAATAATTACATTCCAATATTAAAACAATAGTATGGTCAATATATATTCGTCATTTTTTATGGATACATCGCTCCAAGATTAAGTCGTGGGAAAGAAGCGGACGAAAAAGAAAATAATTATGCTCAGAGTATAGCACAAATTTTATGATTAAAAACTCCAGTTTTTAAAGGAAAAATTTCTATCAAATGATAAAAATGCGTTAACTTGTTGCAAACAGTTAAAAAACCAGTGTATTTTACAAAAAAAAAATTATTTTAAAATATTTGAAATTTTTGAAGACTTCGGATGTCGGAATAGTATGTTTTCTAGCGTTATATAAAAGCCTGGAAGTTACAAAAACTATACATCTAAGCTATCTTAGTAAATTGAATTATTTCAGATACACAAGTTTTGTGAAAAAATATCGATAAAATTAATGCCCTCCAACCAAAGGAAAAAAGCAACAAATGATGTTACCTCAACCCAGACGGAAGATGGTATTATACCAGAAAAATAAAAATAAGTAATAAAAAAGTGTAGATCCTGCCACTAGATCCTGCAGCTGATGCTGCAGGTGAGAAAATTAAAAGAGAGATATCTAAAAGAATATAATATTTAAGAGAAACCTAAACTGAGAGATCAATTTAGACTTTTTGTATTAAGTAAGGTTTTGAACTTTTGGAGGGTATCAGGGGGTGTTGAGGCAAAATATAAAGGTGATAAATTGATTCCGACCCTGGATTTGTTCTTAGCACATCGAAAAACATAAGATTTGATTTGGTATTTGATTATTAGCTATTTTATTATTTACATTTGCTATCGAATTACAGGATTACATTCTTTTCCATTTTGACCAATAATAATATCTGTACAGCTTAATGACGGGCATTTGGAACTTTGACCCCATTGAGACTGATGCAAAATAATCCATTTCCCAATTTTTAATGCTAAAAAATATTTAAAATATCAGAGTGACCCTAACTGGACATTATTCACAACCTCACTACAACGTTAAGTAAAAAATTTTTTCGCCATATATCATAGTCACAAAATGGCTCTAGTAAAATGCCTCACATTCGGCAATGCTCTATCATTCTTTAAATTACTTCTTTGACATTGAATAAGTATATAAAATTATTTTTTGCTGTGCAGTAACTAAATGCTAAACTAAATTTTTTATTTTATAATCTGCTTTATTTTATAACAAATACTAGAAATTTATTTTTTTTAGTGTAATATATAATGAAGGTCATAAAAATTAAAGTTTAATAAACCTTATTTAACAAAATAACGAATGTTAAAGACTTTTAAAATGTAAATAACCGACCGTGACATGATCACTTGATGGATGTATCAGACATGTATTAAATTTTTTACATAAAAAAAATGTATATAAAAATAGTTGTTAAATATAATAAATTATTTTTTTTTTTTGCATTTAATCAAGAATTAAGTATACAAATATAATTAAAAAAATTTTTTTTTATTACTTTGTTTAATTTAAAAATTAAAGCTTTCTTTAAAGTGATATTACTTATCAAATTTTGAAAATGTTGAGTTATTATTGAAAAATTGATCAAATCATAAAATGTTACACTGAGATTAAGTAGGAAATGTAAGAAATTGATCATAACTTGCTTCTGTGTTAGCAGGACCAACAGGGTCCCAAAGTCTATACAGCTGAATTAACTTAAGTCCTTACTTAACATCAATGGATCTAAGTTCCTAAATCAAAAATATTCTAAATCTTTTAGAACCCCTCCTTCATTAAAATGAAAATTTTTTACCCTCTTCCACTGTTTTAGCGGCATTTTTCAAATACCTCTACTTTTAAACAAGTTCTATTTTAATACCATGGTGGCTTATTCTAAAAAAAAAACTCCTGGATTCAATAATAAACTGAAAAAAGTATAATAAATAATATAAAATCTACTAAAAATTTTATAAATTTATGATTCAAAACTTTAATTAATTTTAGAAAAATGTGTAACTTGACAGATAGCAGTAAAGGTTGAATTTTTTCTTGAATACAAAGTCAAAGGAAGGCCAATTGTCACTTTTTTTACAGAGCTTCGAAATCAAAGTACATAGAGCAAAAATTTAAGTTTTGCTAAAATCATTATCAAAATTAAACGAAATCGTGAGTCTGATTTTACAAAACACAATAATTTTTTCATATATAACTTGACCAAACAGATGAAAAAACTGCCGAAAAAACCAACCCAAAAAAAAACATTAAATAACATTATTTTAAATCTTTTTATATTTACGTCACAAAAATTATAAAAAATGTTAAAATCTGTGTTAATTTTATTTCAATAATAATAAAATTGCAATAATTTTTTAAACTCAAGTTCATCATGATATATAAAATAAATAATTATTCTTTTAGCATTTATTTATTAATAAATCACTTTAAAAAATTATAAAATCATCGCTTGCTTACAAATAATATGTAAATTTTTTTTATAAAAAATAAATTAATAAATTAAAAATATTTTTTTTTTATATTATAAATAATTGGAGGTGTGTCAAGTTGTTTTTAACGGTAAAAATAAAAACTTATATAATTTTAATCTTACTAATACAATTTTTTTTTTTTTTTTGATCATGTAATTTTTTTTTATTATTGACTCATGATAAATTACTAACTTTTTTGTTATATAAATTTGAAAAAATTTACTTGAAAATTCTACACTCAAAAAAGAAGATTTTTTGAAAAGGTAAAAAAAAAAACAAAATTTATTGTAATATGTAAAAAAAGCGTGTGTGTAAATTTAACCTTGACAAGTTCCTGTCACATCTTCTGAATCATAGTAAAAATTTATCAAAATAAAGTAATTTGTCAGTTTGTACATTTGATTATCATTTAAGTGTATTTTTTTGCATTAATAAGTCAGTATTTACCTTTTTTTTTAAATGTGTTTTTTTACAAAAATTACAATAATTTTAGCATCAGGTTACTTTTCAAGCTTACAAATATTCAATTACCAACGACAAAAAAAAAAAGGAAAATCATTCTTAAATGTAGCTTCAACAAGGTGAAGGTTAATTCATATATAAATGCATGTACCCTGCAAAATACACGTAGTGTAGATTTTTTATAAAAGACAATTATTATTTTATGGACACCTTCCGCTTAAATATACAAATGATAACAGTTTTATAAGTGTTGCATACAAAGCGTATAATTTTTTTGTTTTCTTTTTTTTTTTGCACAAAAAAACAGATTAGTCATATTACAATGCTTAAATTAACAGTTACTTATTTATTAAAGCATTAATAAATACAAAATTTTTAGGTAAATGAAAAAATATTTACGTTTTTTATACTTTTACAAAAACAAAATATTTATTCTAATTTAATTTAATTAAATATATGAATTCATATTTAACTAAAAGTAATTAGTTTTGTTTGAGACAAGTAGAATAATCCGCTTGTAGCACTCTTGTAAAAAAATAATATTTGGGATTTTCTGGGCAGTTTCTGGTCAGAATTCCTGGAACCAGATATTTCTATCACCAAAATCAAAATTCTGACTCCATTTTTGAATTCCTCAGGAAAATTTACTACAGTAACTTTTTTTCAGGTAAACAATATTTCTGAAACGCTGATAAAAAAAGGAAATTCGATAAAATTATAAATATTGATATGATAAAAAAAATTAACCTAATTCCATAAATTTTATATTCAAGCTCCTTTTTTTTGCACGTGATATTCAAAGTATCTTCCCAAGGAATCCTAGATCTCAGAAATTCTGTTGCATTTATGTTATTTCTTGTTTACTAGAATAACTTGATCTTATTTTCTTTGTTCAAAGATAATAAATAAAATGTGAATATATGTAGCTATTTTCTATTTTCTAACGTATAAAATAGCATTTTTTGCCCAAGTTTTGTATTATCTATTTGCTAAACGAGGTAAAAAATAGGATTTGGCTTTTAAACTAAAAGTGCATTGAAAGTGAAATTTTTATATTATTTCCTCCTTGTTTAACACTTATTTTTTCATTAAAAACTAAAACAATGATCGCTGATCATGAATTTCGAGGTTTTTATAGAAATTAGAGCTTTATCCTAAATTTTCAAAAACTGCTCTTAAAAAGGGGTAATTTTTATGTATTTGAGCAAATGACAGCAATTTCAAAACTGTTCGTTTTGGGCGAAAGTGGCCATTCGGTCGTTTTCCAACAAAAAAATGAGATCCACTAGAAGTTTTTGGTTAACCTGCGAGTTTTCAGCGATATAATGAAAATTACCAAAAAACCCTATTTAATAACAGAGACCTGTATTTCTGAGCCCAAAAGGCCCATTAAAATAAACCAGGGTATTGGGGGTATTTTTTCACATTAAAGTCATCCATATAGCTACAGATTACAATTTGGTTTATTAAAGGTACGAGGTCTCACTTTTTTTACCACCTAAATTCTTATGAGCTACCTCTTGAGTTTCAATTCTATAAGATTATTTACACAGCCCTTCGTGCTTACTCATATTTTCGATGTGTAAATCCTAGCCTAAAAAATACTATAAATTTTGGGGGCTTGACCTTAATACCAAAGATGATTACATGTTTTAGCCACTGATATCTAACAAAAAGTTTCGACGTATTGTGATAAGTGCCAAAAAATAACAAGGATTAAAAATGAAAAAAATAAACTTATGTATTAATGCCAACGTACTGAAGGTAGATAAAAAATAATTAATTTTATTATCTATAATAATTTAAGTATATATTAAACTAATTAAATATAATAAACTAATTAAAATAATGTAAAGATTTTTAAAAATGTTCCATTATTATAAAAAGATATCAAATTTTAACCTGATTATTATCGATAAACGAAATTAATTAATCATAAGATGACAGTAAAAAATTATTTTTACAAAAATGCTGAAAACTAAAATACAATTCGTATGTTAAATTCTATTTTATATTCAATTAGATTTATCCTATTAAATTAATGAATTTATCAATAATACATTTAATAAATAATTATTTCATAAAATATAATATCTGAATCATTGAATATTGAAATGATATTGTGTAATTTTACAATTAATATGCGTATATAAATGCAATTAAAATAATTTATATGAAAAATATTATTTAGCACGTAAGTATGTATGTTTTTTATTTTTTAAAATAAGTTTCTTTTTATTATTATTATCTGCACTTACATTATTGAAAAATTACTAATGATATCAAAATTATTTGAGTTACTAAATTATGTCACGCTATATTACTTGATAAAGACACACCTCTACAATAATACGTAATATTATAAGCTTTATACGTTTTTAATGAAATTTTTAATTTTTTAAAAATAGTATTAAATTACTAATTTAATTTTTATTTGTAAAAATATTGTTTAAAGTAGGTTAAGGTACACTGAAAAAAAATTCCGAAATATTCCGCTGGTGGCTAGTGAATTTTTTTTATTCGCAAACAATTGCAAATTACTTGAAACGTATATAAAGAAAATTTAAAAAAAACATTTTTGCTTTTCTTTTTTCAAAAAAATTCTCAAATCTCATCATACCGATATACAGATATCCCAAGTAGGCGGGAAATTTTTTTTTAATTTTTCTTTATGTTTCAAGTCATTTGCAATCGTTTGAGGAGATAAAAAATTCCGCTTGCCGCAAGCGGATTTTTTTTTCAGTGTAGTTTCATAACGAATTTCCCAGAATAAAAGATTACTATACGGTTTCATTGGATCGTCTACAGCACTTAGTCTATAATCAATGTAAAAAACTTACTAACAATAGACTTACACTTCTTACCTGCAACCCCTGCGAAATGAGATATTAACCCCTAAAGTGGGTCAAATTTTCAAACTTTAAATCATGGACTAAAAATCTCAACTGTAGGTATTTTGGTTAATTATTTTCATTATTTACAAAACTCTTATTTAAGGGTTTTTATTCTTATTTTTAGGGGTTTTAGATGAAAATGGCTTATGCAAATGAAAAAAACGATCTAAAATAAACACTGTATGAGATTTTTAGTCCAAAATATTCAATTTTTTTTTATCTATGCAAATCTTTCCCTTGAACGAAATATACCCCCCACCTCCCAAAAGGGTTTGATATTTTATTTCGTAGGGGTTGCGAGTAAAAAAGGGCACTGGAAATGAAAAAAAAGACTAAAATTAGATATCAGGTGAGATTTTCAGCCCTAAATATTCAGTAAAACTCACCCCCTAGCTTACTAAGATACCCCTAGGAAGGGTTATAAAAGCAACTGCATGCATATTTGATTTTTTTTTGTCATTGGGAGTCTTAGTAATTATTTTCAATGTCAAATAGAAATGTTTTAGCATTTGGGAACATCTTAATATGTTTCTTAAAAAATCTTTCGAAAATTTACCCTTATTTAGGGGTTGTTATCTCATTTGGTAGGGGATGTAAGTAAAAATGGACTCCGCAAATAAAAAGAGCGACCCGTATTACTCACTAGGTGAAATATACTGTTTTTATCATAGAAAAATAAAAACTGTCGGTTACGCCACAGTGTAAAAAAACTCGGTAACCTTCCCCTTTAAAAACTAAACATATACTCATATAATATGCATTTAATATTAATTTAATTATTTAAATTATTATAATAATGTTAATATATTGATTTTTTAAAACAATTTATAACTATATAATTTTCCTTATAATATAAAAAATTTTAATCAAACATGAAATATTGTTTCATATAAAAAATATAATATCATCTGATTTATGCTTAATACTTGTACCATTACATTGCAATTATTGCAAATGAATAAATAAAACATGGTTATTAAGATATAGATTTTGTACCCCAGTTAAATCGCGGGGGGGGGGGTGTTAAGTAACTAGCCCTCACCAGGTTGGACTAGTACACTGAGAAAACTATGCTATTAATTCTATAAAATCTGTATTTGAAAAAGAACAATGAAATATTTTATTGATCCAGTAAAATATACTATTTATGATCAGCATATATACTAAACCTAATCAGGACACTGATACTGCGAATACCTCGAAATAACCCATTTTTGGTAGTTTTTGCCAATTCACTTGAGTTTTTTTCTTATATAATTTTTCAAATACTCTAACAAATTAAATTTTATACTGTATTTATTTTTATGACGTAAAAATATAGATTAAAAAATAATTGTAAATTTAAAAAATTGTATTTTTACTTTGATAAATATCAATGACAAAAAAGATTAAAATGTATGATAAACGAAATTAATAAATTCAAATATTTTGTACTTTGGTATTGAACTTATATTTTAAGAACACTTGAAAAAATTAATCAATATTTCAATAATATTTTTTACGATAATTTAATAAAATGATTATTTAAGACATGCTTAAACAAATACCTAATATTTTTGACTTACATAAACCATTTTTTTTGCTGTATAATAAAATACGTTGCAAATTTACTTCTATTGATAAAAACAGATAGAGAAAGAGTGATCTGACTTAAACTCAAGCTCTAACTCTAACAAACGTAAAAAAGACGATCTAGAAACTCTTCACCAGCAAGCTCTCAAATCTATCTGCCTGTATTCAAGTTACCAATGAAGCTTTCCACAAAAATTTTGAGATTTTCAGAGAGGATTTTAACCAATTAAACAATGTTTGCAAAATCTAACACTAATTTATCAAGAACTGTTCTATCACTATTAGTTGCTATTCCAACGTCCTAAACGATCTAAACTAGCGTCTCAGATCTGTTGAAATTGAACTTTCAAGTAATATCATGATTTCAGGACTTGAAAATATAGAAAATCCACAGGTTGATTTAAAATGTATGGTAGTTATTCTCGTAAATTATCTAAATCTTAACATCACAAAACAAGACATTAGGAAGACTATAGGGTATTTAAAAATCCTAACAATTTTTCATCAGTAAAAGTTACTTTTTACTCAATGGCCCATTGTCTTCAACTATTAGATTTAAAAAGAGCCTATGACATAATCACAAATAATGATGTCTTAAACTGCTCCATGTCAAATAAACAAATTTATATAAATGAATTTCTTCCTTAAGATAAACATAAGCTACTTATTGCTGCAAGAAATCTTAAGTAAATTTTTAATATAATTCACGCGTATGACAAAATCAGCGCGACCAATCAGAACACGAATAAGTTAGACGAAAAATTCTGTCGCATGAGTTTTATAGAGATAGAAATTCACATACATTTTTCATGAATTGCGAAAAAAGATTGTAAATTGAAAACCTCTATAATTAACCCTAATAAAACAATTATGGTACAATTTTAGCTAAACTCTAGATTTTGTTAATAAATCACAAAAAATTCGGATTCAGCGACCCAAAAAACATATAGTAGAGCAAATCTCAATCTGTCAACAGGTTTGGACCCTCCCCCCGCATTTTAACTGGACTATTAGGGATTTACAATAATTTGAAATAGTAGTCAGGGCCTGATCTATACTGAATAAGAACCTAAACTTAGAATAATATAGGTTTTTGGACTTATAATAATTAGGGAGTATAATTTAAAACTGTTATAAGTCAACATATTTCATGCTCGTTGATTGTATAAACACAAATACCAATTTTAAGTTTTTTTTTACAATGTATTATAAAAATTACATAATTTTTTATCATTATATTATAGACTATGAAGTATCCTACAATATGATTACTTTGTAATTAAAATACACAGTATAGAGCTTGATTTCAAACAAATCATCTTAAAAATAATTTAAAAAAAAAATACAAATTAAAACAATATACAATTTAATTTTAATTAATGTAATAATTATTACGAACATTTTGAAAAGAAAATTAATTTACAATGTTTATACTTATCACTTATATAACTCAGTGGCGGATACAGGGGGGGGGGGGGGTCAAAGGGGTCAATTGACCCACCCTCAGCGGTCAATTTTACCTTTTTTTAGCTAATTTTACGTTACATAATTAACGCGAAGTATCATTTTGACCCCCCCCCCAAAAAAATTTTAAGGACCTTTTTTAGAAAATTTTTTGGAATTTGATTCAAATGACCCCCCCCCCAAAAAATTTTCTAGATCCGCCTCTGAATTAACAAAAGCATAAAATTTATAATGATAAATAGAAAATTGAATAAAAATAATCAAGAAAATTAATTGTCAAACTAAGTATTAAAAAAAAGGAATTAAAATGAAATATGTGTTAAATTAAAAAATAAATCATTTTTACTCAATGGCCCATTTGTCTTCAACTATTAGATTTAAAAAGATCCTATGACATAATCACAAATAGGGATGTCTTAAACTACTCCAAGTCAAATAACCAAATTTATTTATTTATTTATTTATTCCAGTTTAAAAATTACATAGTAACAATTACAATAAATATCATAATAGGCCACAATATAACCCAAAGGGGCAAATGCCGTGTATGGGCCTGGATTAATTAAATTTAAGAGTATTATATAAAAATAACAAAGAGAATATATGAGATTAAATATAAAAATTAAAAAATAAAATATAAAAAAGAATTAAGAATTAAATATAAAATATAAAAGAATTAAATATAACTAGTTATACAGATCAAGAAATTTTTTAGTAAATATTAATATAGTACAAAGATAAACGATTGTACTTTATCAAAAAATACATTAATTTAGGATAGAAAGTATTTTATATTCACAATTTATATTTGTTAATAACCAATCCTTAAGATGCTTTTTTATTGTTTGTGAACCAAATTCAAGGCACTTTAGGTTATTTGGCAATAAGTTAAAGAGCTTATGAGATATGAAATCAAAACTTTTCCTACTTTTACGCACTCCGACCAGTGGAATTCTGAGATACTTATTTCTTGTTTTGCTTTCACTTTCAATGAAAATTTGTTTAAAGTAATCATAATTATAGGTCAAAGCTTCTAAAAAGAAAGTTTGCCTAATAGATAGTACTTTATCGAATTTATCGTTGAAGATGATTTTAATAATTTTGTTTTGCAAACCAGTAAGTTTTTTAATGTGATTACAATAAGTACCCCCATACAATTATTCCATATGTGGCCAAGCAGTTAAACAAAGCGTAATATATATAGATTTTAATTGGTTAGCGGAAATTATTCTTCTTAATTTGTATGTAATGAAAGTAAAGTACTTAAGTTTATTAGTGATATAGTTTATATGAAAATCCAACTTTCGGTTTTCATTAATAAGAACACCAAGATATTTCATATGAGAAGTTCGCTCAATTTTTTGACCATTAATCGAGACAGTCAAGTCCTCAGAGATACTATTTGTATGGTTAGAGAAAGCAACATACTTAGTTTTAACTATATTTAATGATAATTTGTTTTTATACATCCAAAAATATATTTTATTCAACAGATTAGTCATTGACACAGCAGCAGCATGCCATGAATCTCCAGAGCATATTACAGCTGTGTCATCAGCGTAGGCTAATAATTTATCAGCTGTTTTTAGTAAACTGTTGATGTAAATAATAAATAACAAAGGACCGAGAATTGAGCCTTGAGGGACACCCCTCTGCATCTCAATCAGGTCACTTTTAATATTATTTACCTTAACATACTGCTTTCTACCAAGCAAATAGCTAGCAATTAGTTTATGAGGAATGCCGCGGATACCAATTTTATCAAGTTTATGAAGAAGCAGGGTATGGTCAACACAATCAAATGCTTTACTTAAATCAAGGAAAGCAATAATAGTTGGTTTACCTGTACCTAAATTTGAGTATAAATAATTTGTAAGGTATGCAATAGCTTCCTTACAGCCTATATTTTTTCGGAAACCAAATTGCTTATTACTTATTAGTTATTAGTTCATGCTTATGTATAAAATTTATAAGACGGTTATAAAGTAATCGTTCAAAAACCTTGGCCAGGTTAAAAATAAGAGAGATGGGACGGTAATTATTGGAATCAGTTCTCTTTCCGTTCTTGAAAACTGGAATAATTTTAGCTAATTTAAATAAATCAGGAACTTGACCAGTCCCAAAGCATAAATTAAAAATATGCGCTAAAACAGGTGTGATAAAAGGAGCAATTTTCTTTAATGTTAATGCATGAATACCATTAATTCCACCAGTTTTATTCTATCATATATTTCATGACTGTAAGTAGGATTTAAGAGAAAGTTTTGATCTATATTTCCATCATCAAAATTAGGATCACTATAATTCATAACAGGCTGTGTTAAATTACCAACAATTTGTGTGCCAATTGAGGCGAAAAAAACAGTTGAAGTTATCTGCTATTTGCTTAGCGTCAACTGTTTTTTTGCCGTTTATTACAACTTGATCAATTTTAGTGTCTTTTCTTTTTCTATTTAGCTTATTGTTGACAAAATTCCATAAGCCTTTTACATCAGAATTTTTGGCTATAGCATTATCGTACTTTAAATTTATATTAATGAATTTCTTCCCTAGGATGAACATAAGCTACTCATTGCTGCAAGAAATCTTACGTAATCTATGGGACTTTTTAAAACATGGAATAAGAGTGGACAAATCTTTTTTCAAGCTTCCCCTGACGATAAAGCATTCACCATCAACTTCTCTTTTTTAAACTTTTAGAAACTTGGCTTCGACTAGTCTTCACTGATAAAATGGCTCAAATTCTTGGGTATTCTTTAGTTTGCAAAGATAGACAAGGACGTAGCTTAGGTGGGGTAGCCTTATACATTTAAGGACAACTGAAAATATCGTATCATTGCAATTCGTCAATACGCGAGGCCTATGAAAGATTTTTAAATACCTTATTTGTGAAATCTCATTTGCGAATTCCCTCATTATGTTCGCAATTACTTATAGGCCTCCTTAATCGGCATTTAGAAGAGGTATCTTTTTCTTGGATGTATTATCCAATGTAGCTGCAAATTACAGTAGCAAATTAATTTTAGGTGACTCGAACGTCAATATGTGTTATTTCAATCATAAATCCAACCTAATCTATGAATTCATTTTCAACAACAAACTTTATCTAGTAGCCCATGGCGATACTCACATAGGCCCATCAAATCATTCGGCTATTGATCTTTGCATTGTTGCTAAAAACTATCGCATACTCTGTATACTCTCTTTCAGAAAAATAAATAGCCATTATCTCACTTAGGTCACCTTAAGTATATTCATTAGGGTGTTTCTTATTTCCCAAACTGCCCGTAGAGAAAAATACTGGCTCGAATATGATACTTCAGGTCATAAAACTATTATCTAAAAAAAATATTTTTATAAACAATTTGATGTAGTTTGCCGATTTGCAAATGAAAATCGGTAAAAATCAGGAAAACGGTTTTAAAAACGTTTTAGAAAGCTTTTAGAAACCTTCCCAAAAACTTTTTACTATTAAAATCTTTTAAAAGCGTGTTAGTGACAAAATATCTATAAAAAACTGTAAATAATAACATAAAAGATGATTTTTAGGTATTTTGACCATTTAAAGAAGCCTTTTTTTATTGCCTCCTCGCTAAAAGAAGAAATATGCATTTTTGCAAAAAATCAATGAATAAAACAGTCAAATTGCAATTTTCATTGATATTTGCTTTTTAAACTACCATAAATTTTAAATTAGGTTCAGATATCATAAAATATGTAATAATTTACAGTTTTTTAAAAATATTTTAATACGCTTTTAGAACGTTTTAGTAGTAAAAAATTTTTGGGAAGGTTTCTAAAAGCTTTCTAAAACGTTTTTAAAACCTTTTTCCTGATTTTTACCGATTTTCATTTGCAAATCGGCACACTGCATCAAGTTTATTTATTTTATTTTTATTTTATTTTTATTTAGAAGTATACACAGGAAATTTCCCGTTTTTTAAAATATAAAAAAAGTACAGAAAAAAAAAAATTTTTCCATATAGATACAATTGTTTATAATAATTAAAAATTATTAATGCTAAAGGAAAAGAAAAGTTGTTTATAAATTTTTCAAGTTGTTTATAAATTTTTTTTTTTTTTAATTATAGTTTTATGACCTGAAGTATCATATTCGAGCCAGTATTTTTCTCTACGGGCAGTTTGGGAAATAAGAAACACCCTAATATTCATACCCAAACCCCCTCTAACTAAAATCATATCTAGAAATAATGATAATATAAATCAAAGTGAGTTTACTTTAAGATTACTCAAATTTGATTGGTCATTTGCTTTCAAAAGCAGGGATTTAGACTGCATTTGGAATGCCACAGACTTAAATATAATCATTATATTAGATTCTCTAGCACTCTTCAAAGAGTTCATTATTGATAATAAGTCATCTCCCTGGTTAACCCCTGAATTAGAGCGAGAAGCTGTTAAACTTGATAAATTATACCTACGTTATAAATATAATCGTAATGGTACAAACTTATATGCCTACAGGGACTTCAAAGAAATTCTACTTGAGAAAATAGCTCTAATGTAATAAATAATTCTACTTAGGTAAATAACTTTCTACTGAAAATCCTCCAGCGTCAATTTGGCTTAGAAAACCTATAATGAGCTTTTAAACAATTTAGTAAAAAACGTGTCGGTCCCGATGGCATTTCTCTTAAAGTCCTCAAACTCTGTCTTCCGACACTCTCCAAAATTTTTCTATCTTTATTCAGTAAGTCCATAATCTTAAATGAAATTTCCAGTAACATTCTTTCAGTAAAAAAGTCCTCAAATCCTTCTTTACCCTTAGACTACAGACCATTTTCCCTTCTGTACATAATATCTAAAATTATGATGATATTAGTATAAAGGCTATTTGGATCGCATCACTATTTTATTAATGCTCGACCTGTCAAAAACTTTCGATAGGTTCTCTCGTGCGACCCTCTTGGATAAACTCTCGGTTATAGGTTTTCTTTGTAGGGTGGTTTTCTGAGTATCTTACAAATCGTACTCAGTCAGTTATCTTAGAAAATGAGACCTCTCTAATTTTGTCATTAGGGTACCTCAAGGCTCTATCTTGGGCCTTCTGCCCTTTTTTATCTACATAAATGACCTTGGTCGAAAATTCGGAAACTCCAAGTGACTTATGTTTGCTGATGACCTTCAGATATATAACAAATTAGGGGTGCATGGTTACCTGAATGTCGGGGCGGGTACCCAAAATTTCGGTTTTTTTCGTCAAATTTTTGCAATTTAGATTTTGTATAAAGCCCGAAACTTCTCGGAAAAGGTCTGCAGTTGTTGTTTGAAATCGGATGCTTCCTTGACTACACAAATTCTGATCTAACTCGAAACGAAAAACCCGAAATATCGAGTATTCGACCCAACTTTCAGGTAAATGCCTACCCCTAGTAAGAATAGACTTCAGATTCAATTTTAGGAGACTAAAAAACAAAAACTTCCCTGTGAAGGTCCAATAATTATAAATTTTTAAAATTGATTTTATTAAAATCTGCTTATGTAAAAGTCAAGATTATAGAAAAGTATTGATCCATAAACTTCTATTGTCACCTCAAAGTTAAATTTTAATTAATTACTATTATCGACAACAAAAAAAAAATGAAAAAGTAAAAATCATGTTTAATTTTTAATACATAAAAACTACTATAATAAACAACGTATAAATTTTTTATATATACTTGAAATATTATTATTTTTCAAGTGTACATACAATAATAATTTTAAATACGTCATTTTAAAATAATAATTACATAAATACATGTAAGAGTGACAATAAAATTGTATATATAAAATTCAAGGAACATTAATTACTCTAATTTATAAAGTATATCATATTTAAACTATAAGGAAATACAAAAAAAAAATGTTGTCATTATATTTTATTTTTTTTATTAATTTCATTATTATCTTCAATTGTTATTATAATAACTATTTAACAAAATTTTTTTATCAAGAAAATATGTTTATTGTGAAAAAAAGATAATAAGTAAAGAACTTGGTCTAATTTCAATGAAAAAAAAAAATCTCACAAAAAAAAAGTTAAGAATTATGTACTTTTGCAAATGTTTATTTTAAAATTATTATCTTATGTACGTATGTTCAATGATTCATATTAAATATTAATGATTTTTTTAAAGCATTTATGCTTGTTTATTTGGTTGTTTTTAAGATGAATGCATTTAATTAGAGTTTGTAAAATGCGACTGAAATTGGTTAAAAATTTGTAAAACAAAATGTCCATTTAGGGACTTAAAATTATTTGAAATGGGAGTCAGGGCCTGATCAATACCTAATAAAAAACTGAACTTAAAATAATATAGGTATTTGGACTTATAGTGATTTGGGAGTATAATTTAGAACTGTTATAAGTGAACATGTTTCATACCTGTTGGTTGTGTGAACACACAAACCAGTTATAAGTTTTTTTCGGTTTACGGACAAAAAGTCCAAACCAAAAAGTCCAGACCGAAAAGTCTACTGTCTATGTGGTCCAAAAAAAATTTTTTTTCAAATATTTACATTTTTTTTCGAATTTAATTCTAATTTAATTCTTTATTCTTATTTTGTTTATTAATTGCTTTTTCTTAAACTAACCTGTGAAAATTAAAATTATTTGTTTTATTTCTTTCTAATCAACATTTTTTTCTAATATTTCTAAATTATATTAAAGTGATAAAAATTATTTATTTAAGTATAATTATGAATATAATTAAGAATTTGCCAGAAAAATTTAGAAAAACACTTGTTGGTGATATTTTTAACATGGAACATGTTCATTGGATGAGGTATTTGAAAAAGTCCGGCTCGGCAGGGGGGGTGGTGAAATGGACTTTGGTGCTGAAGTACCTAGAAACCTATGGTGCAGAAGTCCCTAAAGACTTTTGGTGCAGAAGTACCTAGGGACTATTGGTGCAGAAGTCCCTAAAGACCTTTGGTACAGAAGTACCTAGGAAACTTTGGTGCAAAAGTCCCTAAATACCTTTAGTGCAGATGTACCTAAGGAGCATTGGTGCAGAAGTACCTAGAGACCATTGGTGCAGAATTTTTAAAGAATTTATTGTAAAAATTAATAAAAAATAAATTAATATTATTTAAAAAACTATAATAACTTGAAAATTTAATTAATTTTGTTCACTTTGATGTCTAAGCAGCATGATTTCTATAATAAAAATCTAAACACAAATATTTGCATATAAATATTTATATTATGAACACAATAGATACTTTATTATCAATGTTATAAGTGAACATGTTCCATGCTCGTTGGTTGTGTAGTTACACAAACCGGTTATAAATTTTTTTGATATATGATTCATACGAGGATGAAGATTATGATTAAAATTGCGGGAGAATTTTCATCTTTTCAACTTATACAAATTTAAAATTGCTTTTCAAGTCATCAATATGGTATGTTGATGGTACGTTTCAAATCGTCCCAAGCTTTTTTTCCAATTTTTTTCAATAATGGGAACTACATACGTGCGATACCAGCTCGAGGGAGACGAAGGGCTGTAAAACCAAGGTATGAGCCAGCACTCTGGAATCAGTATGCAGCAGTTTTGCAAGGAACATCTAGAACAAATAATTCATCAGAAGCGGCATAACCGAATGCAAACATTAGTTGGCCGAAGTCATCCAAGCCTTTATAGTTTTATTAATCAGCATAAAAAAGAGCAAGCGGGTGTTGAATACATTTTAAGAGAGTTAGACTTGGGCATAAAAGTAAAAGAGCTACCTACAAGTAAGCAGCAGAAATTTGAAGAACGAATATTTACTAAAGTCAGCAAATACCATACATAGCAACTAACATACGTAGAAGAAGAAAATGAATTAGAATATATTAAAATTATTGGTTATAATTTGCATTTGTAAAATTATTGAGTTTCATTAAATATAATTATATTTTTTTCAATTTCACTTCTAATAAAATTATTTGAGTTAGTTAATTTTAAATTATTAATTTTTGGACTTTTTTTCTTTGGAAATAAATTTTAGTTTTGGAGTCTAATTTTTGGACTTTTTGTCATACAATTGTTTCTTTAAACAATATATTTAATTAAAAAATCTGAAAAAATTTAATATTTATATTTATTACTCATATTACAAAAGCATAAAATTTATTAATGATAAATAGAAAATTGAATAAAAATAACCAAGAAAATTAATTGTTAAACTAAGTATAAAAAAAGGAATTAAAATAAAATATGTGTTAAATTATAATTAAATAATTTTTAAAGGAATATATTATGTAATATGTAGAGTAGTGTAGTACACACCTATTTATTGATATAAAAGAGGCTAATGTACCTGTATAATGTATTTTTTTTCAAATATTAAATAAGGATAAGGTTTGTAATTTATAATTTTAAATTAAATCCACGTGTGTTTTATTTTATTTAAGTTTATTAAAAATCGATCGTTATTGAAGTAAATTAAAATTATATATGTTTATATGGGCAATAAATATTTTGGTTTTTTATATATATGAAAGAACCTAGCAAAATTTGATCGGTAAATTGAAATTTTTTTTACTAACCTAAGGGATCATAAAAGTCATATAATCAGTTGATCCATAACCATGTGATGTAACTTGTATTGGAACTTAATGGCATGCACTAGACTAACCATGTTAGTAGAATTACCCATATTAAAAATAAAAAAATATACCTACAAATAAAATAATTTATGATTTTGAATGTAATTAAATTTATGACAAATATAACGATAAATAAAAAAAAAATCTACGTTATAATACTTTTTTTATATAATTATAGATTTTTGTTTTAGCAATTATTACCTATGTCAAATTCAGTGTATTTACAGTATATGTGTAATACACGTGTATGTAATAAGTAAATCTTGTGTCTGTCAAACATAAATAAAATGAAAATAAGTCATTCGAGAGGATGACAATATACAAACATTCCGGTTTTTCCCGACTATAAAAGAATGCTTCTTGATTATCAATGCGTATTTATAATATATATGCTTTCCAATTTTTTAATTTTTGTTTAAATAAATTATTTGAATTTTTTTCTTGACAAATATTTTCATTGATTTTTACTTAGTAAAAAGGAAAATTGAAATTATATTTTTGATAAGTCTGAAAATTTAAAGTAGCAAAGTTAATTTAATTTTAAGTTATTCATGTGCTCATAAATGCGGTATTTCTATCAAGGAAACATTTATAAATTTACAGGAAAAGTTTAAAATGTATGCACGGTTGGCTAGAAACAGTTTTAAATAAAATTTGAAGGTACCTCCGAGATTACGATAAATTTTGATTGTAGGGTACCTGCAGGTCCTAAAAAAACAAAAAAGAAAAAAATCCGCTCGGCGCATTTTTATTTTTGCCCAAAATAGGGCTATCTCGGTGAATATATTCAAAAAAACGTTTGAAAAAGAAATAATGAATTATAAATCTTACAATTTTAATTGTAATATACTAGAATATGAAAGAAAAGTTAAATTTATACATTTTTATGTATTTTTAACTCACCTGCGCAGACCCAGATGTAATGGATGGTCATTGAGGCTGCAAAGCTGACCTAGCTGAAAAAACTACATAAAAAACTACATATCCAGGACAAAATGTGATTTTGTCGAGGAAAGTATACTTGACGATTTCAACTATCATTTTTCTAGACCTTATAGGGTCTCGCCACTGTTTTTGGACACTTTTACTTTAGTCGAAATTGTGATTTTTTCAATTTTTTCGAATTTGATGAAAAAACTAAGATTCAGAATAAGAAAATAAAAAAATAAAATAAGTTATAAAAAATATTAGGGAGATAGTACCCCCGAATAAGGAGTTTTCATTGGGGGTATGAGCAAAAAACAGGGGTTTGCTATTTTTCGGGGATGGCAACTTAAGGGATGCTAGTACTGTAATTGGGGTAAAACTTCGAATTTACGCACGCGTAACGTTGACCAAGCCAATTCACAGTACGCTTGCATAATAATTTCACCAAGTCGAATTTATACTGTACGCGTGCGAAATAAATCGACGCAAGAAATCTTTATTTTTGATATTTTGGATATTTTATCCATCAAGTAAAAATCCCCTTAAAATAGCAAACCCCCTATCTCCCAAATAAAGCTTATAACCAGGGGGGTATTATCCCCTTAAATGGGCTTACAACTATTAACATGGAACATGTTCATAGGGAGAGTTACTTGGGAAAAACTACCACTACAGTGAGGGCCCCCCCCCCTCAAACGGGTGAAAAACGAATGGGTTCGGGGGGGTATAATGTACTTAGAATAATTTCGTTTTAGGAACTTAGAATAATTTCGATTTAAGGACGTAGAATAATCCGGCTTTAGGGACTTGGAATAATATTGTTTGACTTTATTTAATCATTTAAAAATTTCTATTACACATAAATATGTTCTATGCTCATTAATTGTGTTTACACAAGCCCGTTACAAATTTTTTTATCTTATTCTAAGTTTTTTCATCAAATTCGAAAAAATTGAAAATATCACAGTTTTGACTTCAGTAAAAGTGTCCAAAAACAGATCTGAAACCCTACATAGTCTAGAAAAATGATAGACGCAACAGTCAAGTACACTTTTCCTAATAAAAAACACATCTTAACCCGGGTATGTAGTTGTTTATGTAGTTTTTTCAGCTAGGTCAGCTTTGCACCTCAATGACCATCCATTACATCTGGGTCTGCGCAGATGAGTTAAAAATACATAAAAATGTATAAATTTATCTTTTTTTTCATATTCTAGTATATTACAATTAAAATTGTAAGATTTATAATTCATTATTTCTTTTTCAAACGTTTTTTTGAATATATTCACCGAGATAGCCACTATTTTGGGCAAAAATAAAAAAGCGCCGAGCGGATTTTTTCCTTTTTTGTTTTTTTAGGACCTGTAGGTACCCTACAATCAAAATTCATCGGGATCTCGGAGGTACCTTCCAATTTTATTTAAAATTGTTTCTAGCCAACCGTGTATGATATGTAAAAACCTTTGAAAATATATTTCATTTTTTTTTAATAACAAACTTCGTTTGTTTTAAAAAGAACCACGAATGAAACTGATGCTCTCAAGTTAAAATTATTTCAAGAAGCTAAAAAGATTTTCAGGGTGCAAGTGCTCTTTTTTGGGAGAATAGTTTTATGGGGTCGAACTACTGTAACACATAATTTTTTTTTTATTTCTAAAGTTTTAGTTGTAATTTTTCACTTTTAAACCTCATATTAACCCTATAATATTTGAATTACTTCTTGTGATTTGATTTCAGGTATTAGTTCGAAATTTAAAGCAAATTTGCATTAGATATTAATTACAATAATTTTAAAATGTATAAAATGTTACTTTAATTCTGAAATTAAAATTTAGAAATTTCGTAGAAAATTATTTTTTTTTTTAAACAACAAAGAATTTAATTGAAGAGGATTTTAATGTTGCTGTTTTAATTTTAAAAATCTATTTGAGAATAACTATTTTTATGTATACTTTGAAAAACAAATTTTCTTGCTGCAAGCTATTTTTTCAGTGTATTCTATATAAACCAATTCAATATTTTAACAAGAGGTAACTGAAATAAATGCAGCTTGATATTTTAAAGTACTTGAAATGCTCCACAGATTAGGTGATAGCTACTAACAGCACGCAGTTTTATACTTTTTTATTGAAAAAGTGAGAAAAATATTCTTTTTACTATAAGTTACAAGCATTTGAAGGTAAAAAACCCATATCTCCTAGAATCTTTTGATATAGGCTTTTGACAAAGACCAACCACGAACAACAATACGAAAAGGGGGTTAAAGGGGGCGTCTATTGGACTTAATAATAATTTCGAGAAGTTCAAGCACGTGTAAATACTAGTACTTTATGGAACATTAATAAGTACTAATAAGTATTCAATGTTACACAGTTAGGTTGCTATGATTTCAAACAACCTAACCGTGTAGTTTTAAAGATGACATAATATTTAAAACTGTTGTATAAAATGGTTATTTAGAGAGTGGAAATGTAAATTGAATTTTTAAAATTATACATCCGGTATTTGTTTTTATTAAGTTCTAAAATAGTCTGCAAAGTTTTTAGAAATAATTTTATTTAAAAATATAACTTAATATTTACTTATTTATAAAATTAACTTGACAGAACAAATAAAAATATTTGAATTAACATAGAAAAATTTCATTCTTTTTTAAAAGATGATCAATAAACACGCAAAATAGTCTTTAAAAAAGAAATTGGTAACAAGGAGAGGCCAAAAAATTTATATCATTGAAATATATTATAGGGAAAATTTTGCATCTATTAGAAAAAACTTTAGTCATTTCTGTTTGAACCTAGGCTATTTTTAAGCGAATATAAGAGCACGCACTAAAGTGCTGCCAAAAATCACTTCGTTGTAAGTCGAAATACGTGAAGGTAAAAATACCGTAATAAACAAATATTTTACGTTTTGAGCTTGCAGACAACGGCAAAAATGGCTACCAGGAAACTTAAAATTCGTAATAAGTAGTTTTAGAAACCTATTTTATATAGGCTAAATCTTTTTGTGGTTGGTAAATATTTCAAAACGGGTATTTTTTGCTAATTCGACAATTAGACAAGCTAATTAGACAAACTTTGCACGAGCAAACCTTAATTTTCGAAACCAACAACCCCGAAACCATTAGTTAGGCCTTTTCTAACTTATTTATCCAAACATCTTGTCCTTCCCTTACAAAACTAAGTATACATAAAAAAATATTAGGATACGCTATTAAATAAGGTCGCATGCACAATAGACAAGGTAAAAAATGTTTATATTTCTTATATTACACTTTTTTGAACTTGCGCATTCACAAAATTGTGTATCGTAAAACATAGAAAGTTATGATATACACCTATTTGATTTTTAAAAACTTACTTACTTTAGTTTACTTCTTTTATACAATGTAAACGTTATTATTTTTGTTGCGTTTTGTTTTTTTTTTTCTTTTATTATTATTAGTCTCGTGCAGGTCATGAGCTTGTAATTAAATACATGCAGTAATAAAATAAATAATGATATAATAGAATTTTTTTGAAATTTACAAAATAAATAGTCATTTTAATACATTTTGGTTTTTTTTTTTATTGAAATTTATAAAATAAATAACAAAAAAAAATTGGTAAACGAGTTTGTAAATTATCAAGTTTTTTTTTTTGTACGTAAATTTAATTTTTGTTATTTACGAAAAAAATTTTAATTTTTTATATTATTTTACAACCGAACAAGTTTTTTTTTGATTTGATGATACAAAAATACAACAAAAAAAAAAAAAAACAAAAAAATTGATATAAAAAATATAAAAATTACATAATTTTTTATCATTATATTATAGACTGTGACGTATTTTACAATTTGATTACTTTTTAATTAAAACACAGTATAGAGCTAAATAAATCATCTTAAAAATAATCAAAAATAATTTTAATTAAAAAATTTATTACTATACGATTTTAATACATAAAGAAAATATTTTTTTTAATTTTAATTAACGTAATAATTAAAAAAAGTTTCAAATTACCAATAAAGGATTAAATAATGTACAATAATTTTTTTTTATAATTCAAGAACAATAAATTGTTCATATTTTTTATCAAGGTAGTATTTATTTATTTATTTATATAAATAATTTTTTTTTTAATATTAACCTTGTTATTTAATACCCAGGGGAAAAAAATTTATATTTAATCATCGTATGATCTATGAGCATGGAAATGTTACTGTCTATCTGCTGTCGTGCCTGATATCAACTTTTACTGAAGGTCTTTGAAGTACTGTAGCACTAAAAAAGCACTTCCTATATCAGGAAGAAAAGGGGAGGATGATGTATTGCTACTTAAAGTAGAATGTTACCTGAAATAGGAGTAGAGAGAAAATTTATTATGTTTAATTTTAGAAAATTTGGATCAAATTCAATCTACAAGGTATTAGCAACCAATTTGCATCGAAAAATATGGGTAGTTTTAAAATCCAAAATTAAATGTTCAAATAAGAATTACCAATCAGACATGATAATCATAGGATATAACCAGATACAGATAGTTAATCTACAGACGATAAGATTACAGGATGATATTTTCAAAAAAAAGTCTTGGTAAAAACCGGAAATACTATCAGTATTTCTAGAGAATAAGGTTTTGGGCTAAAATACTAGGAATAAATGTTTTTTTAATTACGATTTTTCTTTGTTACCGATACCTTTAACTAACTTAAAATCATACATGATTGGATTGAAACATGTCAAAAAAATTTTTCCCTGGGATATACTAAGTTTTAGAAATTTTAAATACATTTTAAAATTATTTTAATTATATAAAATCAAAAGACGGAATATTACAAAAAATATATATTGAATAAATATTTTTATCCATGTAAATTAAATCAAAAATCTAAAATTTAAATTAATATATTTTATTAACCTGTCTGTTATACGTATAAGTAACGAATATGAATTTTCGTTGGTATAAGAGATTCCACTCAAACTGAATCCGAACTATATTGAAGGGTTACGGAAATCGGTCCAAATAATTTTTGCCAAAAGTATAAATAAAAATAAGTCCTTCCATTTATTTTTAGCTTTCGTCCTAGGTTCAGGTATAAAATTTTCTGATACTTGTTACCAAAAATAATTTCTTAAAGTGAAAAAAAATTTCTTTTCTGGTACTCATAGGAATTTCTTGTGGAATTTCATTCTATGCTGGTGTGTTTTTCTTTGAATTGGGTTTAAATTGTTGTTATTTAATGAATCCTGACGTAAACTCCTATTTTGTAGTAATTTTTTACCCTTCAGGACGATGGAATTTTTCAACGGGTACTTTGTTTTTAGGTCGCTAAACTGGAATATGATATCCGGTTTTACCGGAAATATTATAGTTGGAATTTTTCGGATTTTTTCAGATTTTTCTTAAAATTTATCCTTAATTTTTTAAAGATAAATTTTCAAAGAAAAAATTCTCCGAGCAAACATACTATAAAAAGACCCATACCCACAGTTTTAAATCCACCAAAGTCTTGTCAATGTTTCCCTCTTCTTGGATTTTCAATTTTTTGTTAATATTTTCTGAAAATTAGGTTTTTTCAAAAAAGTCGGATTTTAACCTGTACTGCACCTTAAGTCATGTAAACAAATAAAAATCTGACTTAAGATTCGTAGGGATCTTTTACATAACAATGGTAATTTTGGTATTCTTTGGTATTCTTATATTAAAATGACGAAATTTTCAACATTTTCTATAAAAATTTATTTTTGGAAATTTTGTTGAAAAAATTTATACTTTTAACTTTAAAATTCGTAAGTTCTCCACAAATCTTTTAATAGATAACAAAATTATCATACTTATTTAAAATTTCCCAGGAATAGGAATGTGAAGTCCGATATTCTTTTAGTCACGTGACTTGGCGGTAAATTCAAAAATTTTTAAACAATTATAATTTAAGAAAAATTGTTTTTTGATCTAGGGTTTTCGAGGATTAAAATAGATTATAAAACAAGAAATTTAAGCCTAAATAGGAAAAAATTGAACCCACACATTTTGAGATATTTGACTTCAAAGACAAAATTTTAAATAATAATATTCTCGCGTAGGCGCAGAGCAAATTCTAAGGAAATTCCGTATAAGTACCTAAAAGAAAAACATTTTTCACTGCAAAATAAGCTATTGACAGCAAAAATAAGGAGATTTTGAGTCAATTCACCAAAGTAAGCCAAAAACTCAAAAAAGGCTGCCCAAAATTAAGAACTAGAATCGAAAAAACTGAATTGGTAGGAGGACTTATTTTTAGTTATCCGTTTATCAAAAATATTTTGTACCGATTTCCTCAACCCTCCTATTCAACTTGGGCCCAGATGGCGCGGAAACTCTTGTATTAAAATTGAATTCTATTGAATTCTTTTTTAAATCAGATTATAAATTATTGTTTATAAAATACGTTGAAATGAATTATTATATTTATTTAATTAATTTTACAAGAAAATTTCTACGATTCTTCGCGGGAGTTCTCGAACTGATAAGATTAAATTAACAAAAAAAAAAAACTAATTTTATTCATAATCCTGATACTCTAATTAAAGTCACGTGAATTTAAAAAAAATACCTAAAAAATATTAGTATTATCTATTAGAATCTTCTTACTTAACGTTAAAAAAAAAAATTATTATGTAATAAAATTCTTAAAAAATAAAAATTCTTACAAATGTTAACGACATCAAAATAATAATGATAATAACAAGAATTATTATCAGATATTAAAAAAAAAAAAATTTATATCTTATAAGTAATAAGTATAATATCCCACTCTCGAACGAAAAAAAAAAATAATAATAATAAAAAAATTGTACATTATATGATATTACTAGAAGGTGCGATTTGTTGCAGTATCGTTTTAGTTGTAAATGTCTTTAAAACTCTTTGTGTATTATGTGTGTCTATTATTACTATTTTATCCCTACTTTTTTGAAATATAAAAAAAATTTTTTTTTTGGTTCTAAGTGAATTTTATTTATTAATTATGAAGAGTATTGGTGATTGTTAAAAATTTATTTTTTTAAATAGTGTGTGTGTGTGTTTGTATTAAATAAATAAATAATTATGCTTATCAATTTGGAGAAAATATTAAAATTATAAAAAATGAAATTTAAAAGATAGAATATAATAATATAATAATAAATATTGTCATCACAGGTGTTTTTAAACTCGAGAAGGTAGCATACACGCGAACGAAATATTTTTTAATTTTTTTTTTATTAAATTAAAAAAAGAAAATTGAAAAAAAATAAATTTTTTTAGTGGATGGTGTTTTTTTTTTTAAGTGATATTGTGAAATTTATGATGTAAAATAAAAATGAGTTTGAAAATAATTGTTGGTGTTACTGAATTTGGTGATGATAACATGAATTCAAATAAAGACCAATATATTTTTGAGGACGAAATTGGTAAGTTTCTAACATTGAAAATCATAGAAAATAATAAAATTTAAATACAATATAAAAAGAGTCATTAATTACACGTAGCCTTGACTTTGAAAAAAAAATATAAAGTGATTGATCTTGAAAAATTTTTTTTTATTACACTACATAATTCTATTATTAAAGGATTCGTACTTTCTTTTATACTGCAAATTATTTATTTATATTTTTTTTACATAAACGCACGTGTAATATTTAAATAATTATTTATGAACGATGTAAAAAAATTACATAATTTTATTTTTGAAGCTTGTATGATTATTTGTTATAAAATATTACTGAATGTAATATTTTTTTATTTTTTTTTATATGTACACTGTAAAAAAAAAATTTTTGTCTAAAATGCTATATTTCTATTTTTAAAGATTTTTTTGTTTAAACTATTTTTTCTTTTGGTATTTAAATAATGAGTAATAAAATGACAATTATTTTGTTTTTTAATTTACTGCTGTAATTTGCAAATTAGGTGTTTTGACATTTTTAGATCCTTTTAATAAATTATAAAATTTAATTAGTGTGTTTCTGAAATGTTTTTTTTTTTTTAATTTTCTTCAGTTTCTTTGATAATCGGGTAAATAAAAATTTTAGTTATCATAACCTGCTGGTACATTTGTTAATTTATTTACAAATCATGTTTGAATGAACAATTTTCAATAAAGGATAAATAAAAATTTTTTGCTTTTACCCTAATTTTTTAAGTAAATTTTTAAATAAAAATTAACTAATAAATTAACAATTTTTAAAATAAATAACCAAAATAAGTTACAGTTGAATGTACATGTATTAATCAAATATTTAAATATTTTATCTATTAGTACGTATTAGATATTTTAATATTTGTTTATGTTAATATTTAATACACGTAATATTTTTTTTATCATTTAAAAAAACGTTATTTATAATTTTATCCCTGGTAGAAATTTCAATTGGTTAAGGTGCTCAGATCGTATAAAACTGTAGTTTATTGAGTTTACTACACTAGTTCAGTATATTAGTAATATTCCAGCTTTCACGAACGGAATTTCGGTTGTGGTAACCAGAATTTTTTTTTTTGTAATCTGTTGCAAATGACATTTTATTTAAAGAAAAGCTTTTGAAAAAAATGATACTATTTTTAGATTCTAAACACTCAAAGCTTGCTCTCCTCGCTATTATGAGACTTATTTTTAGAAGGAATAAAATTTTTTTTGTAATTTTTAAACTTTAATGTAATTTGCAACAGTTCAAATAAAAAAAAATTCTGATAATCATAGCAGGTAACCGGAATATTCCAGCTACCAAAACTTACTTTTATTTAGTATACGCAGTTATTACTGGTTGACATTTTGACCTTACTATGTCTACTTGGTACGCATACGTACGTAAAACGTAAATTTTACTAAAGTATTATCTAATTCATTTAATTTTCAGTCTTGTAACAGAAAATTTGTTGGAAATCTAATGACGAAAAACGTCAGAATTAACTACGTCACGATTATTGACACAAAAAAAATTAAGATTTTTATTTAAATTTTATAAGATACTTAAAATTTTTTTATTCGTAATAATGATAAAAAAATTTAATAAAATTTATTATTTTTATCTTCGTATTGTACCTAATCAATATTAAATGAAGAAAAAAAACTAAATACAATTGAGAAAAAGTAAACAAATGATTAACGAAGTTTTATCGACCTCTAATTTTTTTAAAAGTTTTATCATTTTTTTTTATCTATCAATTATATTAATTTATTTGAGTCGAAAGATATCAACGATTATTTTGTTGATTTTTCATAAAATATTGAAATTTAAAAAATATAATTTTATTGGTAGTTTATGTAAATTTGAATTTGGTTTAAATTGAATTTGGCTAGAATTTCCAAAATACTATTTCTTTTAATTTTTGAAAATATAATAAACACTCAAATGAAATTCAAAGTTTAATATGTAAAAATTGTTAGTCTAACCGAATACACCTAACTTTTCAGTCCCAAAAGAGCCCATTATTTGTAAGCATTATTTTGAAATGAACCCTCAACTAACTGAAAACTCCACATGAAATTGCAACCTGAGTTAAATAAAAATTTGCAACTCTATTTAGATTTTTCAGTTGGTTAAGAGTTGTTAAAAATCATATAGCTCTGATACTTTTTTTTGAAATTTTTTTCACCCAAAGGGCTAAGAAACAAAAGAAAGCAACACATTATTTATTTTAAGTGACAGCCTAATTTACATTAATTTTTTTTTAATGAATATTTAATTAAGTTTATACAAAAATTAGTATATTGCCTCTTATCACACCTTATAAATGTGAATGAACTCATTTTGTCACTTTTATTACTATTATTGATTATAAAAAAGCTTTTTCTCGAATTTATTTCTTTTATACATTTAATAACAACTTTAATTCTTTTAAATTACTCTTATTTTTAAAATAAATTCTTAAAATAGAATAAATATATTTTACAAGACATGCTCATTCGGAGATCTTCAAGTATCCGTGAATTCGCATATAAAATTACAATTACAAGAGATTTGAGGGTCTCCGGGATTGGCCTATTACTTTATAAAAATATTTCTGCCTCATTTGACATAGCCGTAAGGACTCATAATGAAAACATTTTCGCTAAAAAATTTTTTTTAATTTTCTTTACATTTCAGGCCATTTGCAATCGTTTGAGCTACCCACTAGTGGAATTTTGCTAACCAAAAGCGGTTTTTTTTCAGTGCAATCAGGCTATGATCAAGGGGCGGTCCACTTGGTGTACAGTAACTGTATGCCAAGTGTGCGCCAAGTGTGCGAATCATTTTAAAAGCGCTGATAATATTTAAAATTAATTAAATTGTTGGTGACCAATCTGTTTTATCCAAAAAAAACTACCCCCGCATCCTCTTATCAATCTTATAAGTCTAATATACATTGAAAATATTTGCTTCTTTTGGAAGACCTACAAAAGGCTTATAAGATTAAAAAGAGGGTGTGAGGGTGGTTTTTTTGATAAAAAATATTAGTCCCCAACTGTTTAATTAATTTTAAACATTAGCAGCGCTGCCAAAATGTTTCAGAAACTTGGTGCACACTAGGTACATGCCAAGTGGACTGCCTTTTGGCTATGATAGGTGATCCTATTCTATAGCAAAATGCATATTTTCTAAGTAGGCTTTTCGTTATCAAATTTTTACAAGATAAATTAAAAATTTTAATTTCTTCTTATTTTGTAAACCAAATAATTAATTAATACTTGATTATTAATTGATGTTACAACTAAGAAAAAAAAAACAAAAACTCAAAAAAACTAATATATCAATTTTTGAAAAGCTTAAACCAAGAATTTGCTAAAAAATTTAACTTTTACTACTATTCTGCAATCATTAAGATTTACAGGTATTTAAAAGCAATTTTTATCAGATTAAACGTGAAAATATAAATATCTTAGTTTAAAAATCAAATTAGATTAAAATATAGGTTACCTCCAAAAAAATAATATATTATAAAAAATACCAAATAAATTTATTTCGTGTTTACAATATATTATTATACATGTTTATATGCCTTGTTTTTAATTTTGTTTCCGTATTATGTCATTAACTTAACATGTAATGATTCATTTTGATTTTATAATATTGTTATACAGAATACATGTGCTCTCTCATCTGTTACGGTAAATTTATGTTTATTTATTATTATAATAACTTCTCTTATTGTTTATAAACTGTATTGTCTATTATTTAACAAAATTATATCATTCAATAATTCTAGTCGCTTAGGTATATAAACATAAATTTATTTTTAAATTCATTTTTTTCAATTATTTTTATTAACTATTTTAATAAGTTCTTCTCAAAGCTCGGTAATAAAAGCTTTCATTCGTTTTATGGAATTCTGATTTTAACATGGAACATGTTTATAGGGAGGGGGTACTTCGGAATTTGAAAATTAAGGGGGGGGGTCAAATTTGTCCCATTTAAGGGGGGGGGGGTCAAATGGGACTTGGAATAATTTCAATTTTGGGACTTAGAATAATTTGGGTTTAGGGACTTAGAAAATTTTTTTGATTTAGGGACCTAGAATAATACGCGTTTAGGAAATCATAATAGTTTGGGTTTAGAATCTTAACATTTAGTAAAGGTGATAATTACAAATTATAAAAATAGGAAATTGTATTGTTTTTTGTGTGTTTATGCTGTTAAGATTACAGATGTAAGTAAACATGTTCCATGCATTTTGGTTGTGTGTACACAAACCGGTTATAAGTTTTTTTAACTTGTTTTAGTTTTGCTAAAAGGGCTTGGAAACTATCTACTAATATTTGAGATTTTAGGAAAGATCCTTCCTATTAAAAAAGTATCACCTTTTAACCAATTTTACCGTTATAGTCAATTAGCCGAACGACCATCTTTATGCTAAAATGGCCAAGCTCCTAGTTTCCCAGTTTTTCACTAGTACCTTCATGATAAAGCTTTGCAAAGATATATCTTGCAAACAAATAATTGAAAAAGAACGATTAAAAATTTTTTTGAAAATTATAGCTTGTGAAATTTTTTCAAACCTATAAAATTCATTTCAGAAAAATTGCCACTTGCAAAAATTGAAAGGTGACTCTTATACGAAAAAAAAAATAAGACCAACCAAAAGATATTCGTTTGAATTACAAGATAGTTGCGTCATTTAGAAGATATTCTAAAAAACCTTATCTTACACCATAGAACCCTACCATAGGGTGTCTAATTTCTAGGCCCGGGAGGCCCTTTTAGGTAAACTGAGTATATGGGGTATTTTTTTTACTACCAAAACCTGTCCTGTAAGTTCAGCTCTAACATCAATAAAAAAAGTTTATTTATCGTTTTAAATAGTTATAAATTGTAAAAAAATATGACTTTAATAATTATACTAATGATTTTTTAATGACATGCATTAGCAAATATATTTTTTATTACTCAAAAATTACTCATCCGTTGATAAAATTAAAATTACAAAGTAACATTTATGAGCTGAAATAGTATCAAAGAATATATAATTTTTCTACGTCAGTGGCGAGATAATTCGTCTTTTTCAAAAACTCGCGTTTCTTGAGTTAAAAATTTTCTTTGTTGAATAACTTTTCAATAATTTGCCTAGTTAAGTTTCAAAAGTATTCAGTCTTCATTTTCAAGTTTTCTATGTAGGGTTAGAATTTCAGTTTTGAGCAAGGACCACTTTTAATAAATAGGATAAGGCATACCTGAATCAGAAAATTTTTTTAATAATAATAATAATTAATTGGAACACTTATTATTAGGATAAATAAAATTTTAAATTACGATATTTTCAAAAATATTAAAAAAAATTTTTTTCTCTAAATTAAAAAACATCAACGAATTTTATCTACTCTTCCGCTATTTAATAACATCACATTAAACAAAAAAAAATTTATTTTAATTTTTCATCACTTCCGATTACATAACATTTGAATTTTATAGTGATTATCAATCTTGTAAAAAGAAGATTTTTTATTTTTAAATATAGTATCCAAAAATCATAAAATAAAAGAAAAAAATGTTATTATATATTTTGTTATAATAGTGACATAACATTTTTTTTCGAATTTCAAGTTCATGTCTAAAAATATGCTGTAATATTTCAACAAAACAATAGAAAAATGACATATTTATTTTAATCATCAGATATTATAAAGTTAAAAAACATACAAACTATTATTTCGTGGGAGTATAATAGATCATGCAATTATTTAATGTTTTAATAATATGATTTTGTTAAAGAACCGTGTAAAAAATAACATTGTTGAAGATAACAATCATTAACGATTTATTGTTTACTTTATAAGAAAAAATTCTTCGTTATTAGTAAAATCTTGCTAATTTTTTTTTTTTAATTTTGTGTTATATCAATTTTTTAAAAATATAATGGCCTTCATGCATTATTGTTCAAAATTTTAAATAATTTTTTAATTAAATGTCATTTTCTTAAATAATAATATTTAATAAGTATTTTATTTTAGTTCATTTATGCTTTTATAAAAAAAAAAAAAATAGTAACATAATTATTAAGGTTGTCTTGAACTGACTGATAGTTCCTACCCCCCAACGACATCCTAACTACATGAGAAATTGGCCAAAATCTTGTTGATGATAAATCGTATGATGTTTTTGGGGTTTCTGAAACTAGATTAGGATCAGAGGTTCATGATAATATTATTCTAGTATCGGTCTTAAAGTACTGCTTGAGGATCATAAATTAGAGCTAATTCAAATATTAACTCTGGCATTCAAATCTAATAAAATTAAATATTTTTGCTGCGCATGCGCAGTTTTACAAGAATTAATTAAGAAAATAGTAAGCTTTTAAAGCCAAATTTACGAAAATTCTAGTAATGCTTAAAAATTTTACAAGATATTGTCATCATAATTTAAATTATTATTTAACCCAGTAGCTAAATAAATCAAGAAAAAAATAATAACTTACTTATATCTATTAAAAAATGCAATTAAATTTGATATTGAAATTATTAATGTATATTAATAAGTCAATAAACATTTTTTATTTTTTAACAATACATATTTTATTATAAATTCTTAATTATTTACAACTTAAAAATGTTATCTTCTTTGCTCTAGTTATAAAAATTATTACAAAATAAAATATCTATGCTTGGTACTAAATAGATATAATTTTTCTTCTATGTAAGTAATTAAAAGATTTTTAGTATTTAAAAAGGCTTTAAACTTATTTATATGACAATATTTTTATTAATTTCATTTTTCCTTGCTATTATATGGGTAAGTATTTGTGAAGTGTATATAGTTTTATTAAAAAAACTTATAACCGATTTGTGTAAACACAACCTAAATGCATGGAACATGTTTATTTCCAGCTAAGGGCTAGATATAAAGCAAATGTTACGCAAAGTTACAGTACAATTTCCTAATTTTATAATTTGTAATTATCACCTTTACTAGATGTTAAGATTCTAAGCCCAAAGTATTTTGATTCCCTAAACTTGAATTATCCTAGGTCCCTTAATCGATATTATTCCAAATCCCTAAACCTGAATTATTTAAAGTCCCTAAATCGATATTATTCTAAGACCTAAGTCCATAAACCTGTACTATCCTAAGTCCTTTAACCCCGATTTTTTAAGTCTCCTAATTATTCTAAGTCTTATTTGACCCCCCTCCCCCTTAAACAGGACAAATTGACCCCCTCCCCCCTTTATTTCCAAGTTCTGAAGTACCCCCTCCCTATAAACATGTTCCATGTTAAAATGTCTATGGTGACTTTTAATTTTGAAAATTTGTCATTCCAACCGTTCCAAATTTTCCAAGAAATCCGAATTTTCATCAGATTTTAATTTGGTCACGTGATTAACGAGTGAATTTGAAATACTTGATGTGTAATTTTGTAGACATCGTTATTTTTCGATCCAGTGGATTAAACGTTAAAAGTATTGAAATTATGTAAGTAAGCAAGTAATTTGAGACCTACTAGAAGATAATTAAGTTTTCTGCTGAGAATGAGATAATAGAGCTATAGAAAAGTCAAACGCAAATGTTGATCGTCTCATGCATTGCGTTTTTCAAACAAAATTTTTTACCTCAGGATAACAGAAAATTTCCTAAATAGAAATAGAAGTTTTACGCTAGAAAACAAGGTTAAGATAAAAAATACGAAAAAAAAGAAGTATAACTTAAAAGAAAAGAATTGGGCCTAGAAGACTAAAAATTTAGAAAAATATTTTGGACGAATTTTGAAAACTTGGCTAATCAACTTATATACACTTCAGAAATATTAACCCGTATACTATTTTTTAATGCAAAAATTAGTCATGCAATATAATATACGTTATAAATAATATCATAAATTTTTTTATTATGTTTCCTGAAATAATATAAAAAGACAAATTTTTTAAGATTGATATGAAAATTATTAATTTTTTTTTTTTTAAATTACTTTTATATATATTTTATGCATATTACGTGACCAAATTTTTGTAACTTAATTTACTGATAACATGAAATAAAAATATTATTTTTAAAAACAAAAAAAAACTAGGTATATGTTTTATTGAAATAACTACATTGTATTTATTTATTTATTATTAAACCATAATATTTTACAGTAAAAAACCCCTGAGACAAATCAAGTTTGTCTGTGCGGGGACTGGTAAATATCATTACAAATGAAAATAAAATATATTTACAAAATTTTAGATAAAAAATATAAAAAGAAAAAAGAAACAAAGTACACACCAAATCTAAAAGAATTTTTTGTTACCCAGAGAAGAATGAATGTTTATTTAATTCTTTAGAGAGGAATCATTTTGAGGTTAATTCTTTTAAAAAATATTATTTTTGTTTTAATATTGTTTAAAAAGAATTAAATTGAATATAATTTGATTTAAAAGAATTAACTTCAAAATAATTCTTCTCTAAAGAATTAAATAAACATTCATTCTTCTCTGAGTAACAAAAAATTCTTTTAGGTTTGGTGTGTATATACATAAAAAGTAATAAAATATAATATTTTGTGCAAAACACAAAAATTCTATTTTAGTTAATTATTCTACATACAAATAAATAGTATTTATATAAAGCAGTTGGAGTATCTAAATTGCATAACATAATATTTTATTTTATAAACATGAACTAATTTAATTATTTTTAAAATTAGATACATTGAAATATAATTTAAAAACTAAAAACTTATGACCGGTTTGTGTAACTACACAACCAACGAGCATGGAACATGTTCACTAATAACTAACACTGATAATAAAGTATCTATTCTGTTCATAATATCAATATTTATATCCAAGTATTTCTGCACTAAAGTTCTTTAGAGACTTCTGCACCAATGGTTCCTAAGTACTTCTGCACCAAAGGTCTTTAGGGACTTCTGCACCATAGGTCCCTAGGTACTTCTGCACCAATGCTCCCTAGGTACTTCTGCACCAAAGGTCTTTAGGGACTTCTGCACCATAGGTCCCTAGGTACTTCTGAACCAATGCTCCCTAGGTACTTCTGCACCAAAGGTCTTTAGGTACTTCTGCACCAAAGGTCTTTAGGGACTTCTGCACCAATGCTCCCTAAGTACTTCTGCACCAAAGGTCTTTAGAGACTTCTGCACCCTAGGTACTTCTGCACCAAAGGTCTTTAGGGACTTCTGCACCAATGCTCCCTAAGTACTTCTGCACCAAAGGTCTTTAGGGACTTCTGCACCATAGGTCCCTAGGTACTTCTGAACCAATGCTCCCTAGGTACTTCTGCACCAAAGGTCTTTAGGGACTTCTGCACCATAGGTCCCTAGGTACTTCTACACAAATGCTTCCTAAGTACTTCTGCACCAAAGGTCTTTAGAGACTTCTGCACCATAGTTCCCTAGGTACTTCTGTACCAAAGGTCTTTAGGGAATCCTGCACCAATGCTCCCTAAGTACTTCTGTACCAAAGGTCTTTAGGGGCTTCTGCACCATAGGTCCCTAGGTACTTCTGCACCAATGCTCCCTAAGTACTTCTGCACCAAAGGTCCCTAAATCGAAAATATTCTAAGTCCCATTTGACCCCCCCCCCTTAAAAAGGACAAATTTGACCCCCCCCCCTTAAAAAGGACATATTTGACCCCCCCCTTAATTTTCCAGTTTTGAAGTACCCCCTCCCTATAAACATGTTCCATGTTAAAATCTTGTTCATTCAATAAGAAGTCTCAAAGCTTTGTTTTTAATACCTTGGTAGAGTTGTAGCTAAGGTTCTTAGCATCAAGAGGTAAACAGTTAAATAGTTTCAATGATGTTATAAATGAACATTTTTTATAAATGTTTTTATGTATGGGTGGTAACTTTAAACGTCCTGTACTGTCACTATATGTGGAGTTTGTATGTAAAAACTGTAGATCTGTATAGTAATAAGCCAATGAATTAAGTTTGTGCAACTGTCTCACATTAAGAAAACGAGTATTATCATTATTAATAACTTTAATAATCTTGTTTTGAAATGATTAATATTCTTATGACATTATTATAACCGCAGCCCCAAATAGAAATTGCATAAGTCACTACTCCAAGGAATAGTGAATAATTAAATAATCTTAAGAATGTGCTTATTAATATGTTTTAATTTAAAAAATATAAATAAAAGGTATTTATCTTTTTTAATAATGTAGTGGATCTGAATATCCCATTCGCATATGTTGATCAAAATAAATTCCCAAGTACTTACAAGACGAGACTCTGTTAGATTATGGTTAGCAATTTCGATAGAAAAGTTATTATCAGGTAAACTATTGCTGTTAATACCAAAAGCGATAAACGTGGATTTATTAAGGTTAAGAGTCAATTTATTTTCAACAAACCAAAGATTAATTATATTAAGTGATTGAGTCATAGAGTTTTTAGCTAATGACCAGTTATTTTTTACAGTGAATACTGCTGTATCATCAGCATATGAAGAAATGTGAGGAGCAAGACGAAGCAAATCATTAATATAAATGAGAAACAAGTAGGGTCCTAATATGGATCCCTGAGACAATCCTATATTAATAATTTTATACTCATTTCTTAAAACTCCAAGCCTGACCGTATGCTATCGATTCAGCAAGTAATTTTCAAATAATTTTAGAGGAATACCCCTGACCCTTTGTCATTTGTTTTTATAAAACAATTTTTTTCTTTAAGGTATTATAATGGCACTTAGTAAAACAGTTGTAATATCAGTAAATGGTAATAAAATATTAGATGGTAAATTATTGGTTGTGAGTTTGACTATCAAATAGATTTTTTCATTTCCTTTGATTCCTCTGTGAGCTAATCCAGATAATTTTTACATTTTTGTGTTGGTAATTTTGTATTTTCTGAAGTTTGATATGTATTTTTTTTTATATATGGATTAATTGGTTTAGTGCCAAAGAATTTATCTAGCTGCTACAGCTACTTAGAGAATCAATGTAGACATTGTATTTAACTTGGGGCTTTTCTAATAAAATATCTAATGCCATTGATACTGCGAAGTACTCAGCAGTAAATATAGATGCAATTTTAGGTAGGCTTACACAGCTTTTAATTAGAAGTTGTGCACAGTAACAAGCACTGCCAAATTATTTTCGATTAGAATTCGTGCTTCCATCCGTGTATATTTCGAACGCGGTTTCTTCTTTTAAATTATTATTGATATCACAGTTTAAATTAAAAGTTTGAGGTTCGTTAAGCTTTTTGCCAATGGAAATATCAATTTTACTTTCAATATTTGTTGCCGTATTGGTTTCATACAGTGATTTATTCTTATCCTTGTGAACAGGAGTCCCTCGTTATCCACGGGGGTTACGTTCCTGAAAAGTACCGCGGATAATAAGAAATTCATATGATATAAAAATTAATTTTTTTTTCTTGCAAAAATGATTTTTTGACTAAAAGTAATTAAAATTTATTACAAAAAAAATTCAAAATTTCAATGAAAGTAAGTTTAGGATCAATTTTTCTGTTCAAAAAAATCTGTCATCCACGATTGTTTTGCTACACTGAAAAAAAAATCCGCTTGCGGCAAGCGGAATTCCGCTTGTAGCTAGCGGAATTTTTTTTCTCGTCAAACGATTGCAAATGACTTGAAACGTAAAGAAAATTAAAAAAAAAATTTTTTCCCGCTTACTTGGGATATGCGTGTATCGGTATGCCGAGATTTGAGAAAATTTTGGAAAAAGAAAAGAAAAAATGTTTTTTTTTAATTTTCTTTACGTTTCAAGTCATTTGCAATTGTTTGCAAAGAAAAAAAAATTCCGCTAGCCACAAGCGGAATTCCGCTTGCCGTAAGCGGATTGTCCGCCTGCCGCAAGCGGAATAATTCCGCTTGCGGCAAGCGGATTTTTTTTTCAGTGTAGTCTCAAAACATTCTTATATAACTCTTCATAAAAGATGGTTTGAAAACTCTCTTGATATTCTCTTCTTCTCGATTTTTCTTTAGGTGGCACAAAATTCGGCCAGACTCTTCTCCAGCCAAAATTTAAAGCAGATTCTTTAATTTCAGCCCAAGACTCTTGTGTCATTGTGCTGGCATCCATAATGGAAGAATCTTTCCAAAACTGTTTTACTACGATCATAGAATTAAATTCTTCACAACTCCGATGGTGATTGACAGTCTGCATTATTTTTTCAATGACTCTTCTTAAATAATATGATTTGAACATTGTCACATTTAAACAAAATACCTACTTCTTGCTGCAAGAATTTTTATTTCTTGACGTTTTTTTCAGTGCACATAAAAACCGCGGACAACAAGGGGTTGAATATTTCGGTCCTAACGTGGATATGGTGAATCGCGGATAATAAAACCGCGGATAACGAGGAACTCCTGTACTATATTGTTTTTAACGCATGATTTCTCTAATAGATGATAGGAGTAAGTTTTCTTTAAGTAACTTATTATGCATCTGTAAAATATAAAACGTATAACTTAAATCTACAAGTTGAAATCAAATATAAATCTGTCAAATACGATTAATTTAATTCATAGTAAAAGAGTATAATTTATATTTACATTTTTATTTAATAATCGTATATATTTTACGTTACATTTATTAATTGTTTACTAACCATATCTGTGAAAATTAAAAAAAAAGGGATTTATTTGTATTTATGTGGATGATTTGAAAAGATAAAAGTACAATATTCATTACAGGTGTGCAGAAATATCAAGATTTTAATTTTTTTTATTTATTTTTAAAATTTATTTTATAATATACTTAATATTTACATAAAATATCTGATAAAAAACTAAATAAATCTAGAAATAATTTATTTATACATGATAATTTTTTTATAATTTTATCATTTTATTTTATTTATTTCTAGAAGCACTATAATTAATCAGAACAACTCGAAAATCTTACCCGTGGTGTTTTCGAGATTGCTGGTTTTAAAATTGACAAGAAAATTGATAAAATTATTTTTAAAAATTCAAAATGTCAGATTTTGTTCTTTTAGTTGGGACAAAATTCTATTATTTTATGTACGAAATTATACGACTTACAAAATAAAAACAGTCTTAGAATCGTGATGCCAGGGAAGTTCCTGATTCAAAATTTACCTGCGTACCTTTTAAGCTTTTCGGGTATAACAAAAAAAAAAACGAATTTTCGGTAACCACACACCCCTATTTAAAAGATAATCCAATAATAAGGAATTTTCCCTTTTTCAAAAGAACTGATTTTAACCAATAATTCGAAATCTTTTTCGAACGGATTTGTAATGAGTTTGTACATGTACAGTGTACACAAACAACTTGCATGGAACATGTTTCGTTTTACTGAATACTTATCTAGTATTAAAAACATTCTAGCTTCCTAAAGTACCTTATAAAATCAAATAAGTTACAAACCCAGATAATTCTAAGTCTCTAAATCGAAAATATTCCAAGTCCCATTTGACCCTCCCCTTCGATTTTCAGGCTTTCTGGGATACCCCTCCCTATAAACATGTTCCATGTTTAGTATAGTTGTAGAGACCGAAACCAGCATAACAATATACTTTAAAATTAATCTAGAAAATTAATTCAATTATAAAAAAATTTTAATTCATAATGTTTATTTATATAATTGCTCTTTATTATTAAATTTCAAATTAAAATACCTAACTAATTTAATTTTTTTTCAATTAAAAAAAAGTGTGAATGACGCATTTTCATCATTATTGCAAAAAATAAAAAAAAATTTTAAACATAATTTAATAATAAAATAAATGAAATAATTAATTTTAATTAATTAATTATTTATATATATATTTATTTCAGTTCGTGGATTGTTTAATAATAGTGTGTATAAATATACAATGAAGGTCTTTTTAGAATTATAAAATAATGAGTAATAGCAATATTTTTTTTTTATTTTATACGTTAATTATTTTTTAAATATATATTTACTATTTATTCGAAGAAGTATTAAATGGGTGTAAAATATTTAGCATCCCTAGTAAACAAACATAATTTAAATGAATCAGAATCCTTAGTATTTAGGCATATGGCTCAAATTTCTGGGACCCTCTATTATGTCACCCAATGATAGTTTTGAAAATCCTAGTTCAAGTTTTGGATTCCTAAGAGAATTTAACTAAAGCCCCCCCCCCCTTTTGGGAAAAAGGGGGCTTCAGTTAAATATTTTTGAAATACTATACAAAAGAAAATAAAATTTCATAAATGAGGGGTTCCACCCTAACTGGGCTCAAGTTGGACTGAAGCGAGGACTGAAGGCCCAAAATACTTTTTTCCGAAAACTAATAATAAGTATTCTCTGCCAATTTTAGATTTCCAGGACAAATCCTTAATTTTTGGCCACTAATTTTTTATTTTTTATAATACTTTTGTAAATTAAAATTACTCTTATTTAATTCTTGGCTAAATGTTTATTTTGCAATTAAAAATATTTCCCTCGTAGGTGCTTATAGAGAATCTCGATTCCGAGGTTCATGATCAATCTTTAATCCCCCAAAAATACATTGGATAAGCTAATCTGAAAGTTCCAGATCAAGAAATGATATTTTTAAAATTACCATTTTTCAAATTTTTGAATTTTTCAAATGAACAATAAAAATCTGACAAAAAATTCAGATACATCGGGAAATTGCACATAGGTATATATATAACTTTCAGTAAGCTCATTGTAAAAATTTGAGGATAAAAGTGACAAATAAAATAAATAACTGCGAAATTTTAAAGATAAAAGTCATATATTTTTACATTTTTAATAAAAATTTATTTTTTAACTTTTTATTTTAATTTTTTGTATTCTCATTTGCAATGCTACTTAAACGTGAAAAATCTTGTTAATTAAATTAAGTTAAAAAATTTCTTCTTAACGTTGTCTGCTATAAGAGATTGCTAGTATGCATTTTTTGAACGATTTTAATAGAGATTGTAAACAAAAATATTTAATACCTTTTAATTAACTGTATTTAGCGAATGCAAATAAAAAAATTACAATGAAGTTTTTATAATTTTTATCAAATTTTTATATTATAGATTTGGAAACAGATCTTAAAAATATTAAAATCCTTTAGGAATAAATTGTTTATTATAAATTAATGTTTAATAATACATTATTGTAATAGCTAGGTATTATTTGAAATTGGTAAGATAAAAAAATGTCATTGAATTTTCATGCTTTATTAACTTTTCCAGTCCAATACTTTTTTGTTTTATAAAACAATAAATTCACATGTGATAAAATATTTTATAATTAATTTTTTATAAAATTTATATTTTAATTTTCTTCAGTTCAATTATATAGTAAATAATCGTATACCTTGATGAACTGAATGATTTTTGGGATTATTTGCTTCGCTTTATCAGTTTTTAACGACAGATAGTATTTAATTAAGTATAAAATTTCGTGACTCTTTTTTAAAACGACGGTTTTTAAAACGACTTTTTGAAATTTTTGAAAATAAGTAGTAATTTTTCTCCTATATATTTCAAATTCATCGGGAAATTTTACATGGGCATGGAACTTTCAGAGTATGCTTGCAAGCCAAAGTCTTTAAAAAAATTAAAAATTTTAATTATAAAGAATTAGTCCTAATTTAAAAAAAAATCTGGTCTTTAAATATTTAATTTTATTTTATGAGCCTCTTTTTGAATTTTCTACCAGTTCAAATTAACTTTTGTTAACATTTCAACCCCAATTGATATAAAATTTCTCAATGATTCTATTTATTCTAAAAAATATATTGTAAAAAAAAAAAGTGTCAAATTTTTAATTTTAAATTAGTAATTTTAACAAAAAATAGATAAATTACGTTTATAGTTAATGATGCATTAAATAAACAGACAAAAAATCTCGCAAAAAATGATATAAAAAGCTGTGCATGACATACTAATGACTAATACTTAGATACATATACTAAAATAATAATAGATCTAAAAGATTTTGATATTTCAAGAATATCTATCATTCAAACAAAAATGTTTTATTTAAGTAAAATAATTATTAACTGTCTGACAGTTTCATTTTACAAAACAAATTAAAGCTGAGAAATTATTCCTTTATTAAAAGTATTTTAGGTCAAATTTCATGCCTTAAGCTTTTGATATTAAATAACATGTAGTTAAAAATAATATATTACGATCCCGTGTCCAGAAAAGTAAAGAATGGCCCAAATCGTACGTAAATTACCTTCCGAAGCGAAGCCGAGGTTGGTAATCTGCGATTTGGGTCATTCTTTATTTATGGACAAGGGTCGTATACGATTTTTCTTCGTCCGTGGCGAGAAAACACGTCTTTTCCGGAATTGCAGTGACCGGGAAATACGTGGTTTTGGGCTGCTGACAAGAAATAAAAAAAGAATCCGCCTAACCCATGAGTATAGAGTTTGAATCTTATATTTTTACAAAATTAAAGTTTTCAGAGAGAAATGGCTATTTCGGGGTGAGAATAGCTTATAAAAGATAGTAATTTTGAAAAGGATAAAACAGAACCTCAATGAATTTTTTCTTATCATTTTAGTTGTAAAATTAGGGCTGGAAAAAAATAATTGGGTTTTGGACCACAATTTTAATAAGCGGATAGTCGAGTATTGTACAGCTCTGAGTAAAAAATTTTATTTATTTCATTTTTTCTTCACAAGGTAACGATGTTTCAATCATTTGGTTAAATTTTTAACCAAAGCAGTATTACCCTGCGAGAAATGTTTCCTACCTAAAAAACTTGACACAAGAATCTACGAAATTCACTTGAAAAATAATATTTTCTTCTCTGCGCGACCGGGAGAGACATGTTTGACACTGATGAAGAAAAATCGTATACGACAGTTTATCAACCTCGGCTTCGCCTCGGAAGGTAATTTACGTGCGATTTGGGCCATTCTTTACTTTTCTGGACACCGGCTCATAATATACTATTTTTTTGTTCAATATGAACATAAAAATTTTAATTACACAATTGGAAAAATGCTATGAAGCACATTACTTATTAAGCATATTAAATTATTATTCAGCCCCCTAAATAATTAGACTTGAAAATGTGCTGCATGCTTTTAATGACAATATTGTAATATTCAACCATTAAAATCAAAAATAACTATGTTCAAATTAAGACGAACACTGAAAAAACAAATCTGTTTGCCGCAAGGAGAATTATTCCTTGCTCAAACTATTGCAAATAAATTGATACGTAAAAAAAATTTTTTTAAATTAAAATAAATTTTTTAAATTAAAATAAATTTTTTTTTTGCATCATATCGTTTCGCGCATATCCTAAATGAGCGAAAATTTTTTTCAATTTTCTTTACTTTTTCGATTATTTACAATTAGAAAAAAATACCACTACACTAGCGGTTTTTTTTGCATGTAACTTACATGAAAATCGAGATGATAATACTAGCTGAGTTTAGATTAGATTCAAAATAAAGTTTTTCAGTGTTTTAATTTTTTATTTTATTACTACCTGTTATACAAAAAGACACAATGTCTGTCGGTACTTTTTAATTAATTAAATTTTTTCATATTAGTTAAACAGGTTTTATTGACACAGTAGAAATAAGTACGTGAAAACAAAAAAGAAAAATTGAATCTTATTCTTGAACAAGTTCACCCACTTTTATCATAAAAGCTATTTTAATGAAAAAAAAGTAAAAAAACTAGTTTAATTTAATTTAATAAGTGTATATCGGTATAGAAATAACCAAAAAAAAGCTGCAGATTTTTTTTAATTGATGCTTGTAATATTAATAGATGTTATTCAACTTTCAATTAATTAAAAAAAAAATAACATTGCTGTAAATTCAGCTGAGTAAACCATAGCTAATTGTGTAACATAAGTAATTGGGTTTATATTTAAAATAAAAAAAAAGCATTAATTTTGCATAATAATGTCGGCTATGTAGTATCAAATAATTATTAAAAAAAAATATACGAATTTTTGTATCTGTTTTATTAATAATTTTAGATTTTATCTCAATAAGTTTCATAACTTAGAGCAGCTAAAATTTAGTACTTGAAACTTTGTAAGTAAATAAAAATGTTTTTCTTATCACTGATGTAATATAACCAAATTATCTTGATTGTTTACCTATCTGTTACACACAAATCGATTTTAGCAAATACCTGATTAGATATCATCGCAAAAAACATCTTTCTCTGAGGAAAAAAATAATCCCAATTTTGAGGAAACTAAACTTACCCGTGCATTTTTAGTCCTATAGGAGGCTCATTTGGGTAATTGAAGGTACGAGGGATATTTTTCAATTACCTCAAACTGTCCTGAAAATTAGAAGCCAATTGACTTTTCAAACAGCTGATACTCCCATTGTTAGTACAATTATAATTTTTATAGACAGTTTACAATTTGTTTCAAATTTTTATATCTAATTTGGTATTTTTTTACCATTCAGCCTTAAGACTAGATTAAGGTTAAGCAAATTTTGTGATTTTATTATTGGTATACCACTTAAGGGCGAGTCAGATCAGATTAGTCAAACATACGACAGTCATGCCTACTCGTAATGACTTGGTCACTAAAATAAAAAAAAATTCAACTTACGCGCTAAATTTGATTTTTTAAAACATGCTTGTGAAATATTGAAAAAGTAATCAAAAAAATATTGTCTTTCCCAAAGTAGTAAAATTTTTGCATTTAGCAATTAAATTAGAAATCAAGCATTCTAAAAAAGCAATTTTTTTCAGATCATTATTGAATTTTATTCTGATCTTTTTTTTTTATTTTATATTATTATTTTCTAAAAATAAGAAAATAAAAAATTTTTTTTTTTTTTTTAAACAAAAGTAATTTTGCAAAAAAAATACATAAGTATCCTTTTTTTAAATACTTGCAAAATATTTTTATTAAAGCAAATCAGTCTTTATTAATCCATGCACCAAATAAATAATTAATTTTTTTTTAATTTATGCAAGTATTAAAATACTTTATTTTAAAGCAATATCATCTAGCATGCATTGCTTTTTTATACTCGCAACGAGTAAAAAATGCCAAAAAATTTTACGTACATGCACAATAAAAAAATATACACAAGATTTGTCAATAATTTATAAACTGAACATGCCAATACTAAAACAAATCTGTATAATTACATAAATATGATATGCATATCAAATATTAACATTTTTTCGAACACAATAAAGAACGCATAATAAAATTATTTCACAGGTTATTATACGAAAAGCTGCATATTTCAATAAATCCTTATTTTTAAAGATACTAGTTTTTAGGAATAAAATATTTTACTAAACCATTCAGAATGATTTAAAAATTGTATTTATTTATTTAATAAATATTTTTTTAAATGCACAAGTTAATATTTACACGTGTTCCTTATACTAGTTTTATACTATACAGTGTAGTATGGCATATCCTGTACTAACACAATCTCATATGATTTTAGTGCATATATACACCACACTATACATAATTACTAACACATCCTTGCATAAAATTTAAGTGTCCTCATAGAGAGTGTTAGGAAATAAAATCGAGGAGGACACTAAAAGTCGCAGTCAGTACCAGAAATTGTCATGTTACTCTTATCGTCATAACCCACTAATGAACATTACTTTTGTAAATAAAAAATAATTCGCTTAAAATTTTCAAAAACTCCCAAAAGGAAAACATAAAAAAATGATTTACGAATCGATTGGCACCGTTTTAAATACTTTTTTGTAGACTTATTTGTAAAATTTTTGTTTGGAAAATTTGATCTTGCTTGGATTTATTTTTTCAAACAAAAATTTTTGCATATGAATCTGCAAAATAATACATCAAATCTACTATTGTATTTATAAACCATTTTATAATGTTTTCCTTTTTTTAGAATTTTGATTATCGGCGGTAATTTGGAGAAAAATGCAATTTTCTGCAGCAAAACGATGAAAAGTCGGTAATGGGATCTGACTTGTCCTTAAACATATATCTATGCTAGCTTAAAAAACTACATTAAAATATTGAGTAAAGAAATTATATACGGTTTACTATATATATCAATTGAATTTGACACGATAATTATTTCAAATTTTTAATTTAAAAAAGTCTTAATATTTACTAAAAACCAAAAAATTTTTACATATTTTTATTATCGATAGTAACGTTAAAGTTTAAAAATTTAAAATATTAAAATTGAAAAAAAAAACAGATATAGGCAATGAAATCGATTTGTAATACATGAATTCAAAAGTTTTTTGCACTCATAAATTTTTATAGTTTGTTTGTATACATTTAAAACTTAAACAAAAAAGAGTGTATCGTTCACATTCAAGGCTGACTACTTAAAATCGATCTCTTTCACCTTGTCATTGAATGAAATGAATCAATAATCAGCTGTAATTTTTTTTTTTTTTTTTAATAACAATTTAATAATTGATGTTTATTTCAGACATTTCTTTATTACACATTTGTTGTGACGTAAAATTGGAAATAAACTTTAAAAAAATTTGATAATTATTATTTATCATGATTTTAAAATGATTATTAAAATTTTATAAAATTTCTTGATAATGAAAAATGAAATTTAAATTTAGATTTTATCAGTAGCAAATGATTTTAGCGATTAAGTTTTGCGGAAAATTGAACAAAGTAAATGTACAAATAATAAATGTTTATTAATAGTTTTAAAAAATCATTGATAAAATTTGATTTATTTATAAATTTTAATAAGATTTTTATTTTTGTTTATCTTATTTTATTAGTTTTGGTTCCTCATAGAGGAACCATTGTGTTCGGTCAAAATTTTTTTTTTGATTTTTTGGTATATAAGCACGTTTTGAGACCTCAGGAAGCTAAAAAACCGGTTTTTAAAAAAAGTCTGTATGTGTGTATGTGTGTGTGTACGTACGTACGTACGTATGTAATCGCTGATATTTCACAAACATTATGGAATTAAGACCTAATTTTTTTTTCAAAAATTTTTTCTCCAAAAAAACTCGAGGTACTTTTTTTTTTTTTTAATTTGGATGTAACACCTCATTTATTTCCACGAAAGTACTTATATTTGAAAGTATGGTTTTTACATGATATCTCGAATCGGATACTTAATTTTCTGAAAATTTTTTTTCTTAAATTTTTTTTCACAAAAAAATACAAAACATACCAATTTTTTTTTCTTTTTGGACGTATTACCTAATTTATTTCCATGGAAGTACTAGTTTTAAGAACCTTGTTTATTGTAATTTTTTGGATCTGATACTTAATTTAAAAAAAATTTTTTTTCTCAAAATTAAAAAAAAAGAAAAATAAAAAAAACTGCAATATTTTTTTTTTTTTTTTGGTGTAATACCTCATTTAATTCTATGAAAGTACTAATATCTGAAAATATTGTAACTAGTAATATTTCAAAACCATTATCGAATTAAGACCTAATTTTTTTTTCCAAACATTTTTTTATTAAAAAATCTCAAATTCCTTTTTTTTTTTTTTTTAATTTGGATGTAATACCTCATTTATTTCCACGAAAGTACTTATACTTGAAAGTATGGTTTTTACTCAATATCTCGAATCGGATACTTAATTTTCTGAAAATTTTTTTTCTAAAATTTTTTTCACAAAAAAATACAAAAAATACCAATTTTGTTTTTCTTTTTGGACGTAGTACCTAATTTATTTCCACGGAAGTACTAGTTTTAGAAATATTGTTTATTGTAATTTTTTGGATCTGATACTTAATTTTTTCAAAATTCTTTTTGTCAAAATTAAAAAAAAAGAAAAATAAAAAAAATTGCAATATTTTTTTTTTTTTAGCGTAATACATTATTTAATTCAATGAAAGTACTAATATCTGAAAATGTTGTAACTAGTTAAATTTCAAATTATCGAATTAAGACCTAATTTTTTTTTTCAACCATTTTTTTATCAAAAAATTTCAAACTTTAAAATATATTTGCATATATACCTACACACATATATAAGTAAAGTCATGGTTTACAAAATGTATATGTTACGCCCGAAACGAGGTAACGGCCGGTTCCGCGGAATCGGACAGTAAACCGGCCGGTTCCACGGAATGGGGCATCAAACCGGCCGGTTCCGCGGAACGGGGCATCAAATTAAATAAATTAATACATTGAAAATAAGAAACATTTCTAAGAAAAAAAATTTTTGTTTAATTTCTTTTACATTTAAAATACATTTTTAAATGATACTGATTAATTATAAGATAAAAAATTTGTTTGACTTAGCAAATTTTATTCATAATTTCATTAAACCGGCTGATGACTGCCCCGTTCCGCGGAACCGGCCGTTACCTCGTTTCGGGCGTAACATATGATAAACATATATATATTTATTATTTCTAGTGACTAGAAATGCATAAAATAAATAAATAAATATTTATCTAAAATAGGGTAATATCTGAAAATATTGTAACCAGTGATTTGTTTTTATTCTGTTCAAAAAGAATTAAATTGAAAATAATTGTTTTTAAAAATATTAACCTCAAAATAATTCCGCTCTAAAGAATTAAATAAACATTCATTCTTCTCTGGGTAACCAAAAATTCTTTTAGGTTTGATGTGTATAGATTTCTAAACCAAGGGTATATTATGAAAAGTGTTGATCTATAACAGTTTTCACTTATACCCCAAATTATTCGATACAGCTCAATTCTTCCTTAAACCTTAATAATAAACCTCAATAATAGACAGTATCATACTTGTATATACTCAGCTCAGTCCAAAAGGTTTTTCCAAAATCCCAGACTCTTACCTATCCCTTGGGTAAGTTTCATAAAAAATAAATAATACAGTATATAAAAACAGTGTCTAAAAAAGCAAAGAATGGCCCAAATCGCACGTAAATTACCATCTGAAGTGAAGCCAAGGTTAGTGAACTGCGAATTGGTCCTTTTTCATTGGTAAAAAAACATGATCGGCAGGAAATTTTACACGTACCGATAAAAAAATAAATAAGAAAATAAAACTTTTATTATTGAAAATTTTTATAAAAATTCAATAGTTTGAAGGTGTTTTTTTTTATTTAAAAACTTTGAAAGTGAGATCACCACAATGCTTCATAGATAAGGTAGATTCCGTTGAGCCCTAATCTCTGGTTGAGCCTACATTCTTTGAGTATGCTCATTACTTCAAAAAGTACCTTTGTTATTGTGGAATTCAGGTTCCGGAAAGTAACGCGAGGGACTTGCCAAAAGTGATAAAGAGAAGAATATTTTTTATAGTCTACACTGAAAAATATCCGGTTCTGGCAACCGAAAAATTGCATAAAACAATTTTTTTTTCTTTCAAAAAATAGTTTTTTATCAGATGACGCCATGCCGTGAAACAAGAAATAAAAATTTTACTTAAAAACCAAATTTTCGGTTGACGCAATTGTATTTTTTTTCAAATCCAGACCAAAGTTAAAAATTAGTTCCAGTTTGTGGGACATCAAAGTTCGAGATGGTCCTCCAAGAGAGGTAACCGAGTTATTTATTTCTATTCACTCAAGAGGCCTAAGATTTTTTATGAGAATCTGAGCCTTAGGCTACAAGAGGAATAAACTATATGTTAAAATTAAGGCAAACGTAATGAATTTATGAGATTAACATAAAATTGCTTGAAACTTTGATTACTGGTTAGATGAATCATTAACTTCCTAGGCCCAAAACAACAAAATGTAATCAGATCGATTTTTTCAGATTATCTATAAAAAAAACATTTCATGTTGCTTGAAAAACTGGTTTTATCTAACTCTCCCCTAAATTACTACAATGAAGGTATTTAAAAACAAATTTTTTTATACGCACTTTTCTGATCAATGAACTTTAAACATATCATTGAAAATAGTTGTGTTTGAATGTATAATTCATGTTTTTATTTGATATTTACGTAAGATAATATTTGAGTTTCATCATCCTTAAAATTTATTATTTTTAAGACAGTGGAAGATTTGAAAAAAATTAAAAAAAAAAAAAGCAAAAGATTATTTTTTTTCTTTGATGACCAATTAAAATTGACTGACTCTTTTTATAATTTTATGTGTAATGAATGAGTGAAATTTTTTTTTCTTTCAAAGTCATAGTTATAAATTTTATGTGAGAAAGTGTTTTTTATTTTTTTTTACCAAATGTATAATCATGTATTATATGGAGAAAAAAAAACAATATAAATATTTATTTCCGTAATATTGGCTTTTTAATTTATATTTGAAAGTATAAAATTTAAAAAGCTCATAAAAATAATTTTTTATTACATATTTATAAATTTTTTTGTTTTTAAAAAAATGTGCATAGTCAAAGAAGATAATTCTAATGAACAAAAACAAATTATTAGTACGTATAATTTTATTGTAATAAAAATTAATCCTTTTTGTGTTTTCTGAGCATTAATTGTAAATCCGTAGATCTTCAGGGAATTAGTACATAAAAAGTTTTTTCTTTTTTTAATCCTTATTGATATATCATAAATGCAAAAAGAAAATTTTACCTTGCTTATTTATGAGTGACATTAGCTTGGGAATTAAAATTTTTTGAAAACTGCTTTGACATTAATTTGATAATCAGGTAAAAATTAAAAGTACTATTTGCTAAAAAAAAAAGGATTTATTTTGTAAACAAAGGATTCTTCAAGTTGAACTAAGGAACCGAGGATTTCTCGACTTTTTGCTGTCATTTTTGTGTTTTGAGCAGTTTTTGTTAATTGAATTTTTTTCAGTGTAGAAAGTCCCCGTAGAATTTAATTTCGGTATTCAAAAATTAATTTGCAGTGCATATTCGAGAAGGAATTATTAATTATATTTCTTTAAGGTTAAACAAAATGTGCAAGTTCAATTCCCTTCCTATTAGGCTTAAATTTCTCTACTTTTATCTCCTCAAAAAAAATCCCCACGTCATATTCTGAAAGTTCCAGATCAAAAAATAATTTTTCTTAAATTACTAGTTTTTCAAACATTTAAATTTCCCACCAAGTCACGTGAGTTAATAAAAATCTGACTTAAAATTAGGATTCCTCGGAAAATTTTATACAGGTATGATAATTTTTGTGTGTTTCGATTAACATTATGAATTTTGATTACACCAATATTTTCGACCTCAACACATCCCAGAGGACCCTCCAGAGTTGAATTGTCAAAAGGTGCCTGAAAACCATCGAAAATGAAAATTTGTCATCCTTATCCTGTTACGAAAATCCTTTTTGCTGCTCACATAACGTTAATTTAAATTTTGTATATGAGTGTAACTCCAAAGCTAATATATATGTATAATAAATTTACATTATCTTTAATACAAGTGTTGATTAACGAAGTAAGAACAGCCGATTAACAATTAATAAAGAATTTGTAATGTCATTAAAGAATTTGATAACATTATAAATTACGTGTAAAAATAAAAATAAATAAAAAAAAGAATTTCTTTCTTTCTTTCATATTCTTCTTTTCTTTTAAATATACCGTATTGAATTAAGTTTTAGATTAAGAGTTACACAAATAATAATTATTGAAAATTGATTTTATCGAACTTTGCATAAAATTATTATAGATTATCAAATTATTCTAAAAATATCAAAAATTTTTCAGAAATTTGACAAAAAATTTCTAAAAATAAGGTACTTGTACCAGTACATGAATGATCGTTCAGGATTTGATTTTTCTAGTATTATTTATTAATTTTGAATTTAAAAAATATATAAATATTGAAGCTAGTCCGAAATTTAGCAATATTTAATTAATTTTGGTAAAAATAACCATTAAACCTCTTATAAAATGAATATTCTACTCAAGAATTTATTTAATAAGTTTCTGCTTGTATAATAATTATCTTTATTATAGTTAAAATTTAAAAAAATTTTTTACATTATTTATTCACTTTTACCTGAAAAATCTAGGAATTGTTAATATAATAAATGTCATAAACAAATTTTTTTATATTTTTTATAACCTTTTTATGCAACTATTTTCCATAACTAAATTTTCCAAAATTCTTTTTTTTTCTGAAATACTTGTTATGCTACCTGAATGCATATTTAAGCATATACAAATATGACGCATATCATGAAAAATTATGTCAAATATCAGAGCATATCTAATATATGTATTTAAAATTCAAAAAAGTTACATAATATATATATAATATGTATGATTAATTATCTAAAACGTGCAAAAATTGCGTTTTTACTTAATGTCAAAACTGGTATTTAGTGGATCTTTTTGCATCTTTTTTTAATAAAGAATTAATTTACATAGCAAATATTTAATTCCAAATATTGAAAATTCTTAATTTTTATGCATTGCATAACATTTAATAGTATTATTTGGAATTAACACATTGATTCAGAGTCAAAATAGGATATTATATGGAGGTATTACCTGTAGATCCTGTCAATATTTGAACTTTTATTTTTTTAAAGATTTATTTTCATAAAATAATTTTTTGAATTACATTATAGTATATGGTAATTTTAATTAATAAGTTAGAATATACATTTTTTTATAAAATTGAAAAAATTTACAAAAATTTTGTTAAAATGTTTTGTAAACAACATTAATATTACGCAACTAATCAGCTATTGCTAATCTAAAATTTAGTATAATAACAGTCATAAATTTACATTGTTTTTTTAAAAAACAAAAAAAAAAAACAATTACTCGTCAGTTAAAAATAAAATATCACAACAAGATCATCTAATAAGATTGAAAATTTAGTTATTTTTTATTGCTACAATTTATATTATTTTTCAATTGTCAAATAAATTTAAAAAAAATTCTGCTATTATAATTAAACATAAAAATTTATTAGCGTAAAAAGATAGATTTAATTACATAAATATTTTATTTCTTTATTAAAAGTAAACTGGATTTTACCAGTGAAAAGTCAATTTTATGTTTATAATGTATTAGTATAAATACATAGATTAATATTATAATGTCATCATTTGAATAATTTAAAAAAAAAAATTATCAATTTACCTTAGAATATTATCTTTCCATACGCGTGAATTTAATTTTAATTAAGAAACTGTCATTGTAACTTATTTAAAATTTGAATGTCCTAGAAATTATATTTTTTTAGTTTTAAATTTATAATAGGATAAAAATTTCGATGATCTAAAGCGCGAGTCATATTAGGGCCCTTGTCACTTCGTATCAATTTCTGCTCGGGTTACGTAACCAATTTTAAATTTATAAATATTGCTTTAAATTCACTTGAATAATTTATAGCTTCGAAATTTATCTTATAATTTTATTTGATTGTCATCTGAATTTACAATTTTGAACCAAAGTTTAATATTAAAGTTTAATATAATAAAAAATATTAATAACCAATGTCGACAAAAATACTTAATTGTTTTAAAAAAAAGTAGTGAAAGTTTGTTGGAATGTTATTACTTTTTCACTTATAAATAATTTAGAATATTTTAAAAACTTTTTATTTTCTTAATTATTTACCTATTTTTATTTTATGTCAATAATTTTTTGGTTGCCCAAAGAGGAGCCTTTGTTATATAGGTAAAATTTTGTTTTCAATTTTTTCGCATGTAAGAACATTTTTTTATTCCTATTGGATGATGAAAACCGAATTTTTATGTTACATTTGTATGTGTTTATGTAACCAGAATTATTTGCGATTCTGGAAGGTATTGCAGAAATATTCTGGTGTCAAAAATTTTTCACCGAAAAATTAAGAACAACCATTTTTTTTTTTTTTTTTTTGAATGTAATATAAAACTGAGCTGAATTATTCTAATTCGCTAAACCAACATTATTCTAAGCCCTTTCCATATAAAAAACGTAAGTGCAAGTCAACCATATTTCATAACAGACTATTAAGTTATTTATAATTGATTAAAAAATTGAAAATATCACCTGGTTGGTCTTGTTTTTTTCGTTTTTGAGTTCATTTGGTTGCATCTCCGTGACAAGAAACTAAAAGCCCATTTTTGCCAAGAATGTCAATTATTAAGTTGCTTCCAAAATAACAGTTTAGACTAAAATAGATTTTATAGGTCTCAAAAACTTTGTGCATATTTTAAGTAAACCAATAATACGTTACGACACATGTCGAGAAAAATAAAGAATGGCCCAAATCACACGTAAATTAATAAACTGTGATTTGAGGCATCTTTTTTTTATTGCTAAGGGTCATATATTATTTTTTTCGTAGGAAATTTTTTACTTGTTTTTAACTGATAAAGCTCCAGAAAGAAAAAAATTATGGAAAAAGATTTTCAAAAATTTGGGGCACGTAAAAAATTTTTGAGACCATTAAACTTCATTTTATTTAAGTTTTAATTTTATAAGCAATTAAACAATTTTTCGCATTTGTAGGATATGACCTATAAAGCCAAAATTTATATAATGGAGCCCAATATTTATAATACTACACTGTCAAACGATTGCAAATTACTTGAAACGTAAAGAAAATTAAAAAAAAAATTTTTTCCCGCTTACTTGGGATATGCGTATTTCGGTATGACGAGATTTGAGAAAATTTTGGAAAATGAAAAGAAAAAATGTTTTTTTTTAATTTTCTTTACGTTTCAAGTCATTTGCAATTGTTTGCAAAGAAAAAAAAATTCCGCTAGCCACAAGCGGAATTCCGCTAGCCGTAAGCGGATTGTCCGCTTGCCGCAAGCGGAATAATTCCGCTTGCGGCAAGCGGATTTTTTTTTCAGTGTAGGAGACCCATCCATGCAAGTAAAATGATAGCAAAAGGGATGCTTTTTGTTAACTACCATAGTCTATCCTGAACGTTCGAATCTATTGGATGACTCAAATGAAGTCTTATTTTATTAGCTAATTCTAAAACAATTTTTTTTTTATTTATTTAAACATTTAAAATTTTAATTTATGAAATAAGGTCAAAATTATTCCAATTCATTAAAATAATCTCATAAAATTAATAATTTAAAACAAATGATTTGTCATATTACGTTTGTTAAATAAATATTTTTTTTACATGGTATTCTTTATTTTAACAATATAATAATTACTTATGCAAATTATTAAATTACATACTTTTAAAACAAACTTTTACATTAAATTTATATTTACAATAGGTTCAAATTTAAATAAATAAAATATTTTTATTTATTTATCGCTTTTTTTTTCTTTTTTAAATACACGCATTAATTAAAAAGATTTATTTATTTTTTAATTACTTTTTTTATGACATTATTGATAATTTGTTTTTATTTTTTAGGTCCAACTGCACCAGAAGATGTTAGGGAAGGCCTTCATTCAGAAAATGATACGAGTAAGTATTTTTGTTTTGTAAATATTTACAAAAATTATAAAAAAAATTTATTACATATAATTATATGATTCACTTCAAGGTAAGTTTAGCTTTTGCTGCATTGTTAAAATAACTTATGATTTATGTAACTGTTAGTACTTTTGTTGAAAAATGTTGGATAAATTTCTTTATTCAAAATTAAATTTTTAGTCTACAATTTACAAGGAGAGACGATCAAATTTAGGGCACCAATAACATTTAGTTATAAATATCCGTTAATTTATATTTTATTTCATGTTATTAGAAAAAATTTCTTAGGCCCTCTCTACACCAGCACATAATTATGTTTTATGGTAATCAATGTTTGTTAGATATTTTTTTCCAGCTACACGGTACTAAAAATAAATCGCTACTTTTGGGAAACTAATTAGAATCTATAGTAATGGATAACTTTAATATGTTGAAAAGCACTCCAGATTCGACTTGGGGGGGGGGGGGGGTCTGAACCAAAAAATGTTACACAGCGATCCAGAGCGGGATGAATTGTTTGTATGTTGGTGACCAATGGCCACCAAGATTACAAACATCAACGAATATTGATGAATCTAATAAAAGAAAATCACGTCCCGCTCCGAATCACCGTATATATTGGCTGAATCAAAATTCCCCACATTGAACTAATAAGGAAACTACTAGCTAGTTTTCTAATTATTTTCTCTTTTACTTTACTAATTATTTTCTCCTACAATTGTTTTTAAACGGTATCAGTTTTTCAAAAATTTATCGATTTAATGTACGAATTTACTAGGGTTTTTTTCACTCAAAATTTGGGCACTAGTTATTTTATATTAATTATTTTTCAATTTTCAAATATAAAAATTTGGTCTGAATTATTTTTTTTGTCAAAGTCTAAAAAAATTATTACTTGCTCATGAACGTAGCCAGAATTTTCGTTCGGGGAGGGCTTCGGGGGGGGGGGGGGAGGGGGCTTTAAGGTAAAATTCCCTCCCAGACTACATACTTGTCACTTTAGAAGAAACTTGTATAATACCCTTTACTCATAAAAAAATGCCCCATGTAACAGTTAATAATATTCGATTTTGCCTCATGTAATAACTTGGGTATACAATCTGGCCAACTCTTAACTCTTTGTGGTACAGGTTAGTTTTTGCCTACGCACTGGTGAACGTGTAACAATATCGAAAACGCCATTTTTTTACCCCTTTAAACATAATTTTTGGCCAAAATTTTTTTTTGGGTTTTAGATTAACATTTCAATTATTAGAAAAAAAAACTATTTTGGCCAAAATGTCCACTCAGTTTTGCGCAAAAAATTTCGGAACAGCGGAAAACGAGCATTTTTTCGCTATGTCGTAAAAAGTAGGGGAACGATATTGTTACACTTGCAGCACGGAGGGTTAATTTTACTGGCCTCTTAATGATAGATCGTGATATAAAAAAAAAAATATTAAACTATATTCTATTAATCTTACAAAGTTTACAATTACAAAAAGGTTCTAAAATGATATCTTGAGCTACTTCCAAATGGAGAAAAATATTTTATGATGTTAAAATTGGTTACATTTAAAAATTCAAAATTTTTTGTGCATAAAAAAACAAAACATTCTAAATATAACCAGCATAGTATAGATTAAACTATCCATATAAGTGATAAATTCTGATTTCGAATAGTATTATATTACCTAATTGAATAAAATTTAAAAAGCGTCAAAGTTAATAATAATTGAGTTACATTAATATATTTCTGGAGGTCATTTGTAAAGTACTTGTTGATGATAATGTGAAATCACCTATAATATACAAAAGATGAAGAAAAAAGAATTTAAGCTATTCAATTGAATAAAATTTTATAATGATCTAGAATGTCAAAAGCCTTTGAAAAAAAAATAATTTAATGGATTTAGTTAAAAGATCAAGATCATTACCTTTACTTATATTCTGCATTGATGATTTCTAGTCATTGATTGCTTTCAAGGTTTTTAAAATGGGAAATCAATAAACTTGTTAAACAATCAATCAGAGACAAATATTAACCAATTGTGCCTAGTTTGAAATATATTCAAAGGTACGTTAAACATTGAGATAAAAAAGATTCATAAAATTTATAGTTTTGGAATCTCAAAAATTAAAAATTTTTTAAATTAGTTTCAGAGAACAATATTGTGTCATTGGCAGAGCAATTTTATAATTATTAAAATTAAAATAAATTAATTTAAATTATTATTCGAACTATTTTTAATTATAAATAATATCTGCATAATGTGCAAAAAATAAAAACCTGAACCATGTAACTTTTTCACCAAATGTTAAAATTTTCTTAAAATCAAACAATCATCTAAAAGACTAAAACCTTTTTTATGGGCGTGCCGGATGTTTTTTAGTTTGTTAAAATTTAAATTCAAAAATCCTGATCCCAAATCTATAAAAAAATTTGAAAAACCGAATAAATAATATAACAAAAATTACAAATTAATGTTTAAAAAAATGACGAATAAGAAATTAAATCAATTTTTTTAACAAATCAATTAAGAAATATGTTTGGGCCTACGAGAAGGGGGCCCCCGGGTGTATTCAAAGATATCCTAAAATTTCATTTGGTAACAAAATTTTTGGCTGGGTGAACTAGGTAACCAGGCAATTTTGATAAGACATAGTCTCCTTATATTAGTATTTTTTCCATTTACCTTAATTAATGTTTTCTACTATTAACTGTTGGATTCTTAAAAAAATAAAAAAATTTCTTTTTTTATTAATACAATATAAATTTATACTTATTAGCAGTTTTCAAGTTAAAATTTTCAGAAAGATAGTTTAAATTTTTTCGTAACCACTGGTTAAACAAACCTACAGGACGCTTAATAAAATAACAGTGCATAAGCTTGATTCATACCTAACTAAACTTGACTGTTCACCCTTCTTAACATCTAAAGATAATTTCAATATTGAGCAACGGATCTCTGTATACACTGAAAACATTCATAATGTTATGGACATATTAGCCCCTGAAAAGAAATTAAACATACGGAAAGTTGTCTTTCCTTGGATAAATTCTGAATTAAAACTGCTTAGATCAAAACAAGACTCAATCAGTAGAAGTTATACCAGGACAAGATCTCTTAGCTTTCTTAATGAATTCCTGGCTCAGAGAAAGATTGTTGTCCATAAAGCATAATTGCATATGCAATACTCTTGATGAAAATGGAATCTTCTGGAAGGAGATGAAAACCCTGGGATTGATAAGCAAAGCTAGTGTTGCTCTTCAAGGTTTCCTACCCGATAAGCTTAAAATACATTTATCCAAAATATTGATATCCTTCAATGAAGAACCATTGGACTCTATAAATATACTTAAAAATGCTTCCATAGATGGTTTCGTTTTTAAAAGAGTATCGGAAAATGATGTCATACTAACTATGTCTGATTTCGCATCAGCAGGAAAACACTTCCATCAATCGCTTCCCATCTTACTAAATTGTTCAATGCCTCATGATGAAAGGGAATTTTCACGAACAAGTGCAATTCAATGAAATTATACAAGTTATTTCTTGTTTTTTACAATCTGTTAAAATAGTGGCTAAATGAGCAGAAACCAACTGCTTATCATTAAATACTAAAAAGACTTAGGCAATAGCCTTTGGCTCTTCTCATAGTACAAAATTATTTAAAACCTTAATTATACTTAATATCGAGGTTAAATGCACTGGAAAACTTGCCGTTAATCTGAGCACCAAAAACAGTACATCAAGCACGGAAGTTCAGCAAATATTAAACCTTAAAAAACGCTTATTTTTTGAGTGCTCAAACGTTTTTGTTAAACGTCTATCGCCCAAGAACGGAGACTCTGACTGTTTTTAGTATCGGAAGTTTAACCTACTATAATTGGCGCTACAAAATCTCTACTTGACGCTTCTCGTCAATAGATGTTTCACCAGCGAGCAGTGGTGATAATGTTCCATTCGTTGACGAATTGACTATTCTTGGTGTTATACTTGATAATTCGTGGAAACCTCGTATTCTTCAAATAACTAAAAATGTAAATAGAGTAATTTACTGTCTCGAAACTATCAGTCCTTGTATTTCTCAACTACTCCATAAGAGACTAGTAAAATATCTTGCTGTTCTAGACTATGCTGCTCTATCTTTCTATTCTGGACTACTGTAATGTAATAATATAGTAAGACTTGCCAATTCTGGCATTAGATACATATATGGCATAAGACGAAACGAACATAACGCCCCATACTGGAGAAAATTACATCGGGTAAGTTGTTCAGCACGCACTAACTATTTTGCTTCTCTTGTAATGTATTAATAAGTAATATTAATAAGAGTTAACCTCTTTCAACAGTCATCCTAGCTTGATTTAATCGTAATTGAAGTTTTGCTGGATTAATGGCATATTATATTTTATAGTAAACGGTTTCATCAACCATATTAGCAATGGAAAAGCTGTGTCAGCAATAACATAATATTTTGTCGTCATTCCAGGGGGATGATTGTTGTCAGTACCAAAGAATTCAACTAACTTACTGCGTCGAAATACTGCTGCATCATTGCATCTTCTAAGAGCATCGATTAGTGCATAAGTGAATTTGCAATTGTCATCAACTAATGCAAACGAGAATGCAAAAACATTGATGTAATGATTAATTTGATAAGTTTATTATGAATAATAAACACGATCTACATGGAACTAAAAATATATAACTTTATTCATTTTTGTTATCTGTGTTTCTGAGGACTGAGCCTCTCTTTGTCACACAGAATAAATATTGAAAAAAGTTGTATGGTGTTAAAATTTATTTTTTGATGTTAAAATGTTTAAAAAAATGAAAATTCTGGTTGTCCATTTCGACTCTGCAAGAAAACAGGGTGAGTCTCGTCAGTGTAAAACCCTGTTTTCTGCTTTTTACATATGAACAAACAAAAAAAAAAACTAAAAAATTTTTTAAAAAAATTTTTGAAAAATTTACAAAAAAACAAAAAATATTTTTAAAAAAAGGAAGACTTACATTTTTTTAATCACGCCAGGGGCTCGATTTTCGAAATCGAGGGAGCGAGGGAGTAGAGGAATTCCCCACTCTTTTCCCCGGTTTTTAAAAAACTCAATTTTTGAAAGCAAAAGGAGAACTCTCCGGAGAACATATTCCCCAAAATGTACTCCCCACCTATATAGCAAGGGAATCAGGGAACTCCCTCGTTTTAAGCATACGTTTTATATTATAATAATAGACTCTCGCGCTTAAAAGAAATTTATTTTTTATAATTTTTATGCAAATATATTCATATTATAGTTAAAATTAATGTATTAAATAATATAATATATTCTAATACATATTGTGATTTTGTGTATATGGAAAATCAAATTAAATTTTTTTAAAAATAAAAAAAATAATTCAATTTTTAGATAAATTCATTAATGAATTAATATAAAATAATAAGTTTATAAAAAAATATGCCTAAATCTGTAAGCCAATTTGCTGGAATTGCTTGAAAACTACAGAAAATGCTTATACTTTCAACCAATTCAAGCAAAATTCAAGCGCAGAAAATATGCGTGTATAGTGCTAAAGCAATAAAAATATCTAAACGGAATAATTTTAATAATTAAATATCATATTAGATTTGGGAAATGAAGCTATTGAACATAATAAAAGAAGCAATGAATTTTTTTTAGCTCAAAATATTATAATAATGCAAAAAAAAAAATATTTAAAAAACAAAAAAATTATAATTTGTTCTTAAATTTTATTTACATTTAAATAACGATTATTTCTATAAATAAAAGACAATATATGCATTAAAATGCATTTTAATTTTTTTATACATGTATGTCATTAAAAAAAAAATGTGTATCTCAGCATGAGGTGATAAATTTAGGTGTGCATTAAATTCAAAAATTTTCTATTATTAATATTGAAAAGAATAATTAATAATAATAAATTTTGTAGAATATGTAGTACACATTTTTCGTATATAATAGACTAATGGTATCCAGTTTTCAAATATTTGAAATTTTCTCAACTTGAAGATTTTATTTTCTATTTATATTTAATAAATAAAAATTTTTTCATCAATTTATAATAAAAAAATTTTTTAATTTTTGTATATTTTTATTTAGATCTATATGTTTACTTTACTTTTTACTAAGTTATCAAAATATTACTTATATACTTATATTTATTTCCATATACGCAATATATAATACATAAAATTTTAAAAATATAAATACTTTTGAATTATGAAGAATGACGCGCTTTGATGGTCTACGATTTTATTGGTTAAGAGTACACATATGTTGCGGCAACATTGCGCGAGTATTCTATCCTAGTAGAAACGGGGAAAAGGGAAAAAATATCACTCCCTGTTTTTGAAAAATACGTCTTTTTATTTTTTGGGGAGCAATTTTTAAGAGGGGAGTTCCCTTACTCCCTCATTCCCTCGATTTCGAAAATCGAGGCCCAGGAAGAGAACAAAAAGTAGAATGACATAGAAGAAGAGATATTCTCTTCTCCCACGCACACACTCAAAGATCCAACAGCTGGCATTAAAAAAATGTGTCATCAAAACTACTAAAAGGAAACTGAGTATAAAAAGTTAAAAATATATAAAAATATAAAAAATTTTTTTCAAAAAAATATTTTGAAAATTTTGTCGAAATAGAATTTTTCTATTTTTTTAAAATTTTGTCTAGTTGGTAACAGACAACTATTTATTTTGGTAGGCATTTTTTGGATCAATTGCCAATTAATAATAATGAGTAAACAGTATAAATACTGTTTTACGTTCCAATTAATTAAAATTAATTTGATAAGTTTATTATGAATAATAAACACGATCTTTTGTTTTTTTGTAAATTTTTCAAAAATTTTTTTAAAAAATTTTTTAGTTTTTTTTTTTTTTTGTTTGTTCATATGTAAAAAGCAGAAAACAGGGTTTTACACTGACGAGACTCACCCTGTTTTCTTGCAGAGTCGAAATGGACAACCAGAATTTTCATTTTTTTAAACATTTTAACATCAAAAAATAAATTTTAACACCATACAACTTTTTTCAATATTTATTCTGTGTGACAAAGAGAGGCTCAGTCCTCAGAAACACAGATAACAAAAATGAATAAAGTTATATATTTTTAGTTCCATGTAGATCGTGTTTATTATTCATAATAAACTTATCAAATTAATTTTAATTAATTGGAACGTAAAACAGTATTTATACTGTTTACTCATTATTATTGATGTAATGAAACTGCTTATAGTTAAAATATTCTTTAGGGTTTAAAGAAGGTTGAAGTATTGAAATGTGGGTGCCATCCATGGTCCCAAAGCAATCATAATATTGCTATTTCTGTTCGAATCCCCTTGATATCACCGCTCTTTGTTCTTCTGTACCGGGAAAACAAATTAAATGATTGAAATGAAATATTGCTGCATCGCAAAATTGGTATAGCAATATTCCAACGGTGCTAGTGCCAACTCCAAATAGATCGGCAACAGTCCCAAAATCTGTACTACCTTTTAGAAAGAAAAGCGCAATTGCAATTCGTTTTTCGCTTTTTTTTAGTGCGTATTTTATTTTTTCCAGGTACGGGCTTAAGTTTTGGCATAAAAAATTAAACAGCTGCCTGTACATCCTAAATTTTTCAATAAACCTGCCTTCTAAAAAAAGCAAGTATTAAAATACATTAATATACTAATGATAATTATTTAACGTATAGGTATCTAAAAATTAACAATAATTACCTGTATAGTTCGGGTATGTTACCTCCAAAAACTTTCCATGATTAGAAAGCAAAAGTTCTCGTTTAACCCAACAAGACCGATTAAGCTACAGGCTTTTTTCGGCTAGTATTTTTTCGACAGTTACATTCTTTTTTTTACGTTGTTTATATTTCTTTTATAAAATAAAGACTTTCATGGCTTCGTTAATTATATCCATATTTTACTTTTAAAAAAATTTAAATTATAACTTTTAATAAGTTTTATAAACTCTTATTGCTGCCAACTGAAATTTGTAATATATTTTTGGTGTAGCTGCGGAAAAAAAATATCCAGCAAACACGATTATCATAAAACATAGTTAAGTGCTGGCGTAGAGAAGGCCTAAGAATGAAAGTACCCCTCTTTCTCTTACCATTTTTTAAACCATATATATCAGACAGTCCAACTAGGGGCTCTACTCATTCTAAGTTAAATATGCGAATTTTTGGAATAAAATTCCTTTCTGCATAAGGGATTTGACGTCCTATTCACGATTTAAAAGAGAATTAAGACAATATCTTTACAAAATATACGTTATATAGCTGATGGAAAGCAGAATGTATATGGGTAGATTTAAATGAAGTGAGTGTGACTTACATGGTCGGGTCTTCAAAACTGCCCCAAAGTGTTTTTTTCTGAAAGTACTACCAAAAATAAGTAACCAGCCCAATTTTTAGCCTCCCAGAGCGAAATCTCGATTTTTGGCAGCCATTTTAGTGTTTTTGACTGTCGTAAAAAAAGTAAGAAAAATGAGTCATAATTTTTTTTATTTTTGCTGTAAAAAACTCACATTAGCATGACAAATTTTTTCTTATTAGGTCCGGATAGGAAATTTCCCTGGCTATCCGATTCCGGGGTCAAAAATTTTTTTTGAGTAGCGCATGCGCGTAGAATCGCTAAGATAGGCTGTTTTTTTTCAAAAGTCGATTTCTCAAATGCCTATTAGTGAAAAATCTTGTAACCAGGCTTAAAATTTTCGTTAAACCTTATATTTTTTGGCAAAAAAAAAATTTCGATGGGACACTGCTTTTTGGGAGCTCTAGATAAAAAAATAGCAGCTTTCAAAACCTCATTTTTTACAAATTTCAAATTTCCCGCCAAGTCACGTGACCAATCAAAAATCTGACCAAAAATTTGGATTCCGCGGGAAATTTTACATAAGTGTATATCTGTTCATGTTTTTAAGAGCGTTTATGTTAAAGCAGCGAAATTTTAAATTGAAAGATTAAAATATCTCATTTATTAAGGAATTTTTTTATTTTTTAAATTATTCCAAATTATTCAAAATTATTCAGAAAATTCTGTATTATTTCACTGTTTTTCGCCGCTTTAACATAAACGCTCTTAAAAACATGAAAAGATATATCCTTATGTAAAATTTCCCGCGGAATCCAAATTTTTGGTCAGATTTTTGATTGGTCACGTGACTTGGCGGGAAATTTGAAATTTGTAAAAAATGAGGTTTTGAAAGCTGCTATTTTTTTATCTAGAGCTCCCAAAAAGCAGTGTCCCATCGAAATTTTTTTTTTGCCAAAAAATATAAGGTTTAACGAAAATTTTAAGCCTGGTTACAAGATTTTTCACTAATAGGCATTTGAGAAATCGACTTTTGAAAAAAAACATCCTATCTTAGCGATTCTACGCGCATGCGCTACTCAAAAAAAATTTTTGACCCCGGAATCGGATAGCCAGGGAAATTTCCTATCCGGACCTAAAGAGAAAAAATTTTTCATGCTAATGTGAGTTTTTTACAGCAATAATAAAAAAAATTATGACTCATTTTTCTTACTTTTTTTACGACAGTCAAAAACACTAAAATGGCTGCCAAAAATCGAGATTTCGCTCTGGGAGGCTAAAAATTGGGCTGGTTACTTATTTTTGGTAGTGCTTTCAGAAAAAAACACTTTGGGGCAGTTTTGAAGACCCGACCATGTAAGTCGCACTCACTTCATTTAAATCTACCCATATATCATATTAACTAAACATACAATGACAGCATACAATTAATTGACTTTTAATTTGACTCAACAGCTTATTGACCCCACTAACAACTAACTAAATTAACTCTTTAATCATACCATTGTATATATTGTTAAAGCTATAAAATTTTATTTAATTTTATCAATTTTTTATATAAATTTAATAGTATACCTTATACATTTGTATTTAAAACCTATTTAAAATTTATTTTCTTTGATCATTAAGATTATTATAATATAGAAACCTATGTAAAATATTGAGAGAGTGTCCTATTTTTGATTGCAAAATAAAATATAATTTCGGTCCCAAAAGTATCTTCAAATTCTACTTGGGGAGGAAAATCTCGAGAATTATACTTTTTAAAATCTCTATAACAATTTTGTACATAGTTTTTGAATTACACTATTAAAAAACTGTCCTCGACTTTACCATGGAAATAATAATTTTCAAGGAAATTTTAATTTCAGTATAGTAAATTTACTACTTGACAGCTTTTTTTCAATAATATTATAATAAACAAGAAAATTTAAAACTAATGATTTTTAAACTTTGCGGTAATGTACTATTTATTTACTGTCGATAATAAAGGTGACTAGCTTTACTTCTAGCACTATTGCATTTTTATTGATAGAAATCTATTTTATCACAGTTGATTTATTAGCATAAATCTATTTCTATATTACCGGTATATGATACAATATTAATGATTCTACTTTTTTAAGAAAAGTACAGAGGGCGTTATAGTTCAATTTGCAAAATTTTTTGAAATTAGAATTTTAATAAATACAATTAATCAATAAAATTTACCAATTTCTAAACAACAAAAAAACTTATTCATGTACTGATTCACGTCTAAAACATTTTAGATCCAATTTTTTTTTTCGTTTTATGCATAAACATGCTGAATGTGCAAATCGACGCTTTTAAATGGAAAAGGCCTTATTCAAAAAGGCTTTGAAAAACCCGACATCTTATAGTATAAGGTATTGCGCTGAATAAGGGCTTTTCTATTAGCGCCGAAATTATAGCTCAAAGCTTTATGAATTATATTTTAGTAGTGGAAAAAAATATTTGGTTAATTAAAGTGGTCATTTAAAGAAATGGACCAATATAAAAATTAAATTATAAAACGTTTAATTTAGCGGAAAAAATCAAAAAATTATTAGTAAGAGCTTTAATTTGAATTTAACGAAAATAAGAAAAACATATGAGTTAAAATTTTATCAAAATATAATAAAAGTGTCAAAAATAAATTATATTACTCTTATTTTTAAATGTCTTGATATATATTTGCACAACAAATATTTTTCAATTTCAAAAACTTATTTTTAAAAAATAATTACAGTGTAAATAAAATTAATTAAATATTTGATTAAAAAAAAATTAAGTATCTTATATAGAAATGCAAATAAAATATAAAAAAACAAATTTTATAATAACTTATTACTAATAAATTAAACGAATTTAGTTTGTTATATTTTTATATGAAATATAGAGACTTATCACATTTTTGATTTTATATTATTTATTATTTATATGGTTTAATCCATTTATTTGATACAAGAGGTTTATAGGGGAAATTTTTAACGAATAATTAATTTAAAAATAAATTTTTAAAAATTAATAACTTCGATTGTCCATAATTTTTGTTCAGATTTTTTCATTGTCTGCACCTCGTCTATTTTACATATTAATATTACTTTCTTCAATTTCATTATTTTTGAGCTTTCCTGAAAGCAAAAATTTTTAATATAAATTTATATTGTGTATAAATAGGTCGATTATTTTCTTTTAAGATTTTAGATTTTTATAAACATAAATGTAGTTTTAGACAGATAAACTTGAAAATTTTGAAAAGTGAAAAATAGTAACTAACTAAAACTATTTAAAAAAATTAAGTAAGGAAATAAAACTTCTATTTTACCTATAAATTTTAAACGGAAAATTTTTGTTTCAGTTAGGACGTAAAACTCGAGGTTAAAGCTTAAAATTCTATCCAACAGGCATTGTTAATTTATTAAAAAAATTAATATTAAAACCTTATGCGAATTCGAGAAGTACAGAATTAAGTTATGTAGGGCTTATAAGCCCTACTATAGTTTTCTACCAGTGTATTGATTTATATTAGCTTTTAGATTATCCGGTATTTTATTTCTATATAAATTATGAAGACAAAAAAGTATTTGAAATCAAAGGTGGAACAATCGATTGAAAATAGACTAGGTTTTCAAACAAATTTTCCTCAGGTAGGTAGTAACCTACAGTTACTTACATGTAACATACCCAACTCAGGTTTTTGAGATATCTTAAATTCTACTTATCGTGGTTGATAATGCTGTAATCAAACTTGACCAAGTCTCACAAAATAAAATACCTTCAAAGATAAAATCGTTACTTGGACCAAATTACTCGAGTAAATGTTAAACTCAGAATAAAGAAGGATCTCAGAAGGCTTAGAAATCAAGGGGAGGGGGGGGGGGTGGAGGTTAAAATACACTGTAAAAATATATTGCTCGAAAATTCAAGCAAATTCTTTTTTTTTGTATGGATTTTTAAATCATGAAATTTGAAGGCAATTTGCATATTTTTTTTATTTTAATTAATTTTCACACTGGCCAAAGTTTTGATTAATACGGCGCTGTATTATATCCTATATGTATAGGACTTAGAGACCCTAGATTACCAGAGACAGACAGACTCGCACGTGGTTCCGATTTGGCAGCCAATCACAAAAATGTTGCTAGGTAACATGGCGATTTTCCCATTTAAAATACATGTATTTTTTTGACCAATCAAAAATAGTCCCCCTGTCTGGCTGTCTCTGGTTTATCTAGGGTCTCTATCCTATATTGCTGGTACAGTATATAGTATGATACTGAATCCTTAGTACTAGTAATATTAATGTTTTCTATCAAGAAAAATTTAATTTTACTTTAAGGAGATTTTATATTCTTAAACCCTAAAAATACAGCATTTATTAAAAAAATAACTGAAAACCAATTCGAAAATTATTTGAGACAAGCCTTCTACAACTGAAGCAAATTGTTCATATAATTAACCAAATGGAAAATTTCAAGAAATGTTATGAATTTTAGTTAAATATTGTGCTTTTATATAAAATTTACATATTTGTACATTAAATATTTGTATCATATAAATTTAATATTAAAAATTTTATTTGCATATTATTAAAATTTTATTTTTTAAGGAAAGAAAAGAAAAAACAGAAAAAATGATAAAATACGATATAGTAACCTTCTTATATCGTTATAAATTTTATCGTTCACGTTTTACAATAAGTCTCGTGTTGTATCTGCTTATATATAAATTTAAAATAATTTTTTATATTAAATAAATTATTTTTAATTTATGATTTTTTTTTTTCGTTTTTAATGATAAAATTTAAATTTGTGCATAACAAGAATTGTATTAATTAAGGTTAATAATTTTCATTAAATTTTAAGAATAAAAAAGTTTCTGACTCATAAAAAAAAAAAAAAATAAAATTAGATAATAATATAAAAGATACATTACACTTGTTACAGCAGCCCTTGACTTATTAGTTACAATATACGTCAAATGATTTATCTTATTTAAAAAAAAATATGACGTCAAAAATTGCAAGGCCTGTGTTTCTTTATTGTATAAAAAAATTGTAGATTTTATTACTTTCCTGTTAAAAAAATTATTTGATATAAATAAAAGACTTGTATCTATCATCCTTGATAAATTTATTTTTATGTGATTGAACTAATAAATAATTCTAGGTGTGTGTGTTTTTGAAATATTAGCATTATTCTTTTTTTTGCAAAATATGATATTTTATAAATATTTTTTTTGAAAATTGATATATGTTTCTAACGTATTTTCTTTGTTTTTTTTTAAGTTTTTTTTAAAGATAATATATCACAGTCTTTAATGCTTTTAATTTTTTATAAGAAATCAAAAGTAAATTATATAGGTATAAAAAAGCTCTTAAAATAAATTTTTATGATTTTTTTTTTATGAGTTTTTAATTTTAACATCTTTTAATCTAAAAATTATACTTTATTTTTATTCATATTTTGTTTGTTTTTTTTTTTCGTTTTTCTGGAAACAGTCGCAGCAAGAAAAATTTGCATATTTTGTTAAATAAAAAAGAAAATCCTTTAAAATTAAAAAAATAAAATTTTATTCTGATACTTATCGCTGTAAGAGTATATCGGAAACAAAAAATTTGAATTTTATCGATAAATATTTTTTTTATTAATGAATGCCATCGTATGAAAAGGAGTTTTCGATTACTAATCGACAATTTCTTAAAGTTTCATAAAATAATGTTCTTTAATGGAATTTAGTTTCCGGGTCTTCCATAAATAACGTTCAGAGTTTTAGGCTAGATAGGTGCACCTCTCATTTTGAGGATTCATGACAAGGGGAAGTGTAGGAATATTGCGTCTTTAAAGACATTTTTTAAAACAGGTATTAGAATGTGAACTATTGAATAAAAAATAATATTACATTTAATCACTGAAAAATCTTATACTAATTAGTTATATAATTAGTCAGTAACTAGAAAAACAAACTATAACAAATTATTAAAAGGAAAAATTTTTTTTATGGATTCCGTCCCAACTGGGGCCAAGTTAGTCTGAAAATGCAGTTTTAGAAAGAAAAATCCAGTTTTTTTCAGAATACTTTTTCCTGAAAGTACAAATAAAAATAAGTCAAATTTTAGCTTTCTAGGCCAAATCTTTGATTATTGGCAGTTATTTTTGTGTTTTTGGCTTTTTTTAGTAAATTTACTCAAAATATTCTTATTTTTTCAGTTTTTCAAATGCTTATTTTTTGGTTAAAATGATTTCCCTGTTAATTGCTAATTCTAGGGTCCAAAATTTGATTTTAACTGTGCATGTGTGAAAAAATCTGTGGGATACGTTAGTTTGAAAGCTCCGGATCAAAAAATGATATTTTTTAATTACTTTTTTTTCAAATTTTCAAGTATCCTGCTAAGTCACGAGAACAAATAAAAATTTGACCGAAAATTTGAATTTCTCGGAAAATTCTACAAAGGAATATAACTTTTAGTAACATTTGAAGGGTTTCTGAGAAAATTACGAAATTTTAAAATCAAAAGCCGTAATTTAATATTTTTTCAAATAAAAAAATTATATATTATGATTAAGACTTATAATCGGTTTGTGTAAACTCAACCTAAATGCATGGAACATGTTTACTACAGTTTAGGGCTAGGTTTAATTCTTAAATGTTACACAACATTATAAAACAATTTGCTGTATTTTTATCATTTTTAATTACATATAAACTTTACTAAATGTTAAGATTCTAAACCCAAATTATTCTGATTCTCTAAATCCATATTCTAAGTCCCTGGATAGAAATTATTCTAAGTCTTATTTGACCTTCTCCCCACCTTAAATTGGACACCTTTGACCCCCCCCCCCCAATCCTCTTCTTGATTTTCGAATTCCTTAGGTACTTCACCCTAGAAACATGTTCCATATTAAAATAAATTTAAAACAAAATACTCTGTGGTTAATATTTGGTAATTTTTCAATAAAATTTGTTTTCAATCAGTATAAAACTCCTTTTGTAAGCATATTTTGAAATAAAATTGACAATTAATTTTAAAAAATAGTTTTAAATTATTTCAAAAAATAATTGCCAACTAGATCTAGCAAAAAGACTAAAATAAGAATCTACTATAAAAATTTAAGCTCTAAATTTTTGTCCATAATATCCACCAAATTAAAGATAACAAATATAGATTTAAGGAATATTGATAACAAAACTTTAAAAATTACAATATTAACATGGAACATGTTTATAGGGAGGGGGTACCTCAGAACTTGAAAATTAAGGGGGGGGGTCAAATTTATTCGGTTTAAGAGGGGGAAGGTCAAATGAGACTTAGAATAATTTCAATTTAGGGACTTTTAGAAACCTGGGCTGAGGGACTTCAAATAACACAGGTTTAGGGACTTGGAATAATTTTGATTTAGGGACCTAGAAAAATGCGCGTTTACGGAATCAGAATAGTTTGGGTTTAGAATATTAACAGCTAGTAAGGTGATAATTACAAATTATAAAATTAGACAATTGTATTGTAACGTTGTTTAACATTTTCATTATACCTAGCCCCCAGCTGGGAGTAAACATGTTCCATGCATTTAAGTCGTGTTTACACAAATCGGTTATAAGTTTTTTTTTATATAATTTTTAATTATAAAGTTATATAAAGTTATAACAACAGTGGAGAATATTATATATTCTTTACTTAAGAATATTCAGTAAGCCTTGATAATGAAGACTGAAAGTCTTCGAAACACGGGCAATTTATTGCAAAAATAAGGGAAAAAATTTTTAGCTCAAAAAGTATTTTTATTTAATAATAATTACCTAACTTCCTTTTTTTGCATAATATTTTGTAAAAATGTTAATTTCTAATTTAATGAGGATACTACATAGGATATAACAAAAAAAAAGTAAATAAATTTTATATAATAATTGTTATTATTATATAAAATCGAATGTACATAATTAACATTGAAAATAATGACCCTGGTATCGACCATTGCCATTTTACATTATATAAAGGGCTAAGGTCAGGGAATATCATAAACGATAATCATCATAGTATCAGAATTTTTTTATTTACTTGTTTGTTTTATTTTGTTTTGTTTTTTTATTATCATCATTATTATTGTTATTATTTTTTTATAAGTATATGTGTATCGAGATATATATTTATTTATTGTATAAAAAAAATAATTGGCTTAATTGCTATTACTGCTTAATGTGAAATTTTGATCATTTTTTACGTTCTTTTTATTTCAATTATGATTTTTTGGAATTTATTAATTAATTCAAAAATTTTAATTAATTTTTTTTTTTTAATTATTTTTTGAGAAAAATAAAGTATTTTTTAGTCGGGGCAAGTTGAAGTTTTTTAAATAATTTTGATTAAGAATTGAAGTTTTAGTTTCTATTCAATGGTATTCATTCATTGTTAAATTTTAAAACAAAATTTATGCAAATTTAGTAAATACTTTTGAAAAAGTTTGAACAAAACCCATCCTTGAATTTTTAAATATAAATTCAATTATAGATGTATTGGTCCGGTAGAACTGGTAATAATAAAGATATATAAAATTAAAATATTCGAAAAAGGCCTTATCGTTAGCGTTACTATACCCCTTAAACTTGAGTTAAAAACACTTGCAAATAAGATGTTTTTAAAATATATTTTCACTCGAAAGAAAATATTGGGTGCCCAAAATATTCATAATAGTAAAAGATTTTAAATTTTTTAAGGGTAGTTTTCATTAATCGGAGTAGTAATGAAGGCAAAGTAATAAATATTTCTTCTTAATATTTTTAAAATTACAAAAATGTTTAAATTTATGTTTGTATTATTAAAATCACAAACACAAACTTATCTTAAAATTATTGATACGAATTTCCATAATCATTTGACATATCTAAAAATTTTAAATTTTTAACCAAAATGCCCCATAATCCTCTCATATAAATAAACTTATTATTTTAAAATGAAATCAATTTTTCAAGAAATTCAAGGTTTTAATTAAATTATTCAAATAATTATTTAAATAATTATGACGCAATCTAAATATATTTTTTAAAAAATTATTTTATTATTTTAACTTTAAAAAAATAATATAAAAATTAAAACTAAATTAATTAATTTTTCTTATTATTACTAAATTAATTAATTTCTTTTATTTTTACTCTATTTATACATATTATAAATAATTGCATTCAATAAATTATAAAAATTTAATTAATTTCATTTAATTTTTTTTTTAATACATTTGAAAAATATATAATTAGACATTAGAAATTTCTATTTTTAGAAAAATAGTATTTTCTTTGCAAAAATACATTCGTAACCTCTTCTAGAAATACTTATTTTTACTAAACACGATTATACTGCTTGAGCTCGTCTAGTTTTGCCTTTGACAAAATGACCATATGTTTATACACTCCATTAAACCTTGGAGACAGGTTTTGTTTTTTGAAAATATATAGAGTAAAGGTCTGCTACGGGTTTTTAGATAGTTGTTTTCTGATCGTAGAAAATTGGGGAAAAGTATTTGCAAGATTTTCGAAAAAAATAAAAAAAATGACTGTGATTTAGAGAGACTTTGTAAAAACAGAAGTGAATAACTCCCAGAAGACATTTTAAACGTAAAGCAAATTTTAAAAAAGTGATTTACAATTATTAACGCGAACACCGCAGCATAATGGGACCTATATATTTAACCAAATATTTTTGGACTGAAACAAATTTTTTTTTGAACATTTTTTTAGGTTTCGTCATTTGCAACCATTAAAAAAAAAATCGGGTGCCAGAACCGAAATTAAAATTTTTGTATCACTAACTAGAATTCCGGTAACAGTAAAACGATTTTTTGGTTCCTCAATGAGGAACCATTGTGATGGGTCAAATTTTGATTTTTGATTTTTTGGCATATAAGCACGTTTTGGGACCTCAGGAAGTTAAAAAACCGGTTTTTAAAAAAAGTCTGCATGTGTGTGTGTGCGTATGTAACCGGTAAAATTTCACAGCCATTATTCAATTAAGACCTAATTTTTTTTTCAAAATTTCTTCCTTAAAAAATCTCAAACTACTTTTTTTTTTTAATTTGGATGTAATACCTCATTTATTTCCATGAAAGTACTTATATTCGAAAGTGTGATTTTTACTCGATATCTCGAATCTGATAATTAATTTTTTGAAAATTTTTTCCCTAAAATTTTTGTCACAATAAAATACAAAAATCACCAAATTTTTTTTCTCTTTGGACGTAGTACCTAATTTATTTCTACGAGAGTACAGTAATTTTTTAGATCTGATTCCGAATTTTTTCAAATTTTTTTTCTCAAAATTAAAAAAACAAAAAAATTAAAAAAACTGCAATATATTTTTTTTTTTTAATGTAATACTTCATTCAGTTCCATGAAAGTACTTATATTTGAAAATATGGTTTTTACTCGATATCTTAATTATCTGATAATTAATTTTATGAAAATTTGTTCCAAAATTTTTGATCAATAAAAAAACTTTTAAAAGTTAATAGAAATGTATGTATTATTGCATGCTTGTAATCGGTGATATCTGTGGCATATTAATGTATTAAGCTCATTGTTTGAGGAACCTTAGTGCCAGCTAGTTGGCAGGGTATTTTCATTATGTAAAAGTTTGATATGTTTAGTGAAAAATGCAAATTCTGCACTTCTAAAAAGGTGTTTTTTTTCGAATTAACGGTGTTAAGTACATTTTTTGTGTATAGAAGCCCAAAATTGCAATTAACATATCAATAAACGTAGATAAACTAAACTTCCATATTTTTGAATGAAAATGGTCCTTATAAAGAAGAACATTTTTATAAGTTACAGGTGCTCCCTGAATTCCCCACGAGAAAAACTACAATTTCGTAATCAGCTACCCAAAAAGCCTATAGTAGATCTTTCCTATATCTGACTTCTAAATAAAAGCACAAAACTGTGATTTCACTGGTGTATAGATTCTATAGTTTGCGAGTAAAAAAATTATTTATATACCTATTAGTTTATTTTGCCAAATGCTAAGTATTTTAGAGCCTATGACACTTAGAACTGATTTCGAATATAGTTTATTATTGCCATAATTAAAATGTATTTTTGATATAATATTGTTTAATTTATAAATCAATAAATTATTATTAGCTTATATGCTTACATTTATAAAATAATTGGTTATTATTGTTGTTTACAAAAATATATAAATGTCTATATTCGTACGCATATCGTTGATAATATTTCTCTAGTTACAGTATAATAATAAATTTGATAATTATTAAAATTATTTATAATTAATCCTTTTATTTCATATAATAGTTATAAAATAATGATTATTTACATGGAACAATTCTATTTTAGTTAAAAGGTTTATAGTCTTGTATAATTTATTAATTAAATGTATATTAGGATCGGTTATTTGAATGGAGAGTACTATAACATTTAAAACCTAAATGACATCGTGGTAGAAATAAATTTGTTACAAGGTATGCTACGTCTTTAAAATTTAATAAAAAATATAAAGGATTAAATTGAAAACCATTTTCTATAACCATCATTGATGTTAATGAGACTTATCAGTCGATTTATGAGCCTAGAATCATTTAAGCGTATGAAATACTATAATTAATGAGACTAATTTAAAATAATTTTAAAAATTTATTATTGAATTTTTTAGTCGAAAATCTGAAGGTTAAACAAATATTTAATAATGCTTGCAAAAAATTTTTTTTTGGAAAAACATGAATTTTTAATGCTAGTTGATTAGCTTTATTCTTCAATCTTTATTTCTCTTTTATGAATTAGAATATCAAGGTATAACTTATTGAACAAATAAATCAAGGGATGAAACTTTGATAAAGTATAGTAAAGTATAGTATAGGGCTTGTTCACATTTCAAAATTTTCAAGTTTATCTGTCTAAAACTACATTTATGTTTATAAAAATCTAAAATCTTATAAGAAAATAATCGACCTATTTATACACAATAAGGTTACCCTAATTATATAAGCCGATCACGATATATGAATACGTATTCATACTAATGTCTAAATTCTCTCTCCTGTGGTTATTACATTATTTTTCTACCTACCTAATTAAACATACAGCGGATGCAAAAAATTCTAAAGCTTTATGCACGAGTTTCATGCCTAGGATAAGGAAATTTTCATATTGGGTCACATGCAAGTAGATTATCTGAACTTATAAAAAAATAAATTTTTTTCATCCAATTAAGATAATAACGTTCTAATTAACCAATCTGTAGAATAATAATTATTTTAAGATACATTTTTTAAACTTATGACCTATAAATTTCAAGGTAAACTATTTAAATCAGCATATTTTCCGGCCGATAATAATATTTTTATTTATTTCATAATGTATTACTCAATGAAAATTTATATAATTTAAAAAAATAAATAAATAAATGAGGTCAAAGAGGTCAATTATTATTCAACAAAATTAAATAAATTTATAATATTATATGACACGAGATAAAATAAAAAATAATTTTATCTTTTGGTCACTTGCATAGATTTATATACCACCAGCGATGATTGTAATTTATAATTGAGGAAAAAACCCCCCTAAGTTTAATATCTTTCAATAACACTCAGTAAATGATTAATAATAATATTTTATACTGATAATTATTTTTAAACTTGTATTTTTATGTAATATATAAATTTTTTTTTTTTTATTAGAAAATAATTAACGGAAAATTACTATTAAATATTTTTGTATTTCGCATGTTTGTAATTTTCTTAATTATACAAATGAACGCATAGATCATTCTTTAATTTGGAAATTTTTTTGTAATATTACATGTATAAGGTATATTTATTATTTTTAATTAAATTTTTTATTTTGATTTTTTTTTAAGTATTGGTACTATTAATTTATGCAATTTTAATTGTACAATAACTTATATGGACGTTTCTTTTTTAATTTAAACACTCTGGATGACCCAAAAATTAACCGATGTAGAAGGAAATTTCATGCTGAGAGGGGTTCCTTAAGGTCCTTCTATAAAATCAGCAAGTAAAAAATCAGAAAAACTGATTAAAAACAGGTTATTGGTATAAATTTTGTTTAATTTGTCTTTGAAATTTTTATTCATCAAATCAAAGAAAATAAGACCAGCCGGGTGTAGATGAGCTTTTATTTCTCGAAAAGTATTCAAAGAATTGAAAATATTTTTAAAATATCATGTGTATGAAAAGTTCGAGTTTTTCTATCAACATTTCATGAAAAAACTAAACTTTAAAGGTCTTTACTTAAAACTAGACCCTAATCTCATTTATTTGAGAACATCTACTTCTTTCAAATGTTGCAAATATGTATGGGCAAGATAGGCTGTTTTCAATTTAAAAAAGAAACGCTCATATATATAATTTTTAAATTTTACTTCTATCCAAAATAAATAATGCAGGCTTTGTATATTTTATTTATTTAATTTTCTTTTTTTATTTTGGTATTAAATAAAAGTAAGTTTACATAAAATTTCATAAAATTAAAAATCTCATAATGACCCAAAAACCTATTTAGTAGTTTTTATTTAGGATAAGGTTGCAGCTTTTTTTCTTACTTTACGAAATTCATAAAGTGAATCATTTTGTCTGTAGTAATATTAAAAAAAAGTTTAGTAAATGACAAATTCAATTCCAAATTTACTGGGACGAATTGGGCCTGGATTCTTTAAAATTAAGTTAAACAAAGATTGGAACAAAAACACTGCGCATTTAAATTTTGCAGAAACGCAATTGAATAAGTCTGCGTAATCTTCTAATTTTTATAAATATGTTGATAAATTAACGTAATGTTACGAAAGTATAATTTTCATATGAATATTTGCATGCGGTGTGTATTGAAAAATAATATCTACATATATCAATATATACTAACACATTAAATAAATTTTACAATTTATAAAACGTCAGAATTGCTATTTAATATCAAAAGCGATTCTTATCAAAATATATAGATGTATTTTATAAAACAAAAAGAAGTATGATTTACTTAATTTTATAAATTTATTTTGAAATATACAGCTATAAATTTATAAATATAATATGATGCCATTTGTACGTATATAATTTACAAAAAATAAAGACAATATTGAGACAATAGCTATTGTGAAGTGATAGTAAAAGAAACAATAAAATAAACTAACAAAAGTTAAATACTTTTACCTACTTATATTGATAAAACAATTTTCTAAAAAAAATTTAGTGTCTTTTTAAGGATAGTCTAGACAATCACAGAAACAATGTAGTTATTGTCCTATAGTTTTTTTTTTTTTAGATTTTGGCATCTTTGTGCCAATTTTCAGAAATTTTCTGTAGAAACCAGAGAAAAATATTTTGCACCTTAAAATTATAAACATTTTAGAAACAGAAGTAAGAAATATTAGCTTTTTTTTTAAATTGCCAAATCGAGAACTAGGAGTTAAAAAATGAGGGGACATTCTTAAACTAACAAAAGCTGCCTTATAAAAATAAACAATTTTTAGGGGTGTTTTGGCAACTTTCACAAATCACAACAAGATTAAAAGTTTTTAGTTTTCCCTAATTATAAAAATTGTAAGTGATATGATTTTACAATTTTTATTAACCATGACAAGATTTGAATTATCGTACATTTTTGTGATCACTGACCTCACAACTTAGGGTGCTTTAATCTAAAAATTCAAGGAATTGAAAAATTGCAAAAACACTGAGTTTTTTGAAAAATTAATTAATTTTTGAAAATTTATGATTTTTATGATAAAATTTTTTTTGAAAATAAACTATTTTTTTAATGAATTTATACAGGAGCTACAAGAAATAATAAAAAGAAAACAGCCATTTTTAGCAAAATTATTTCAAATAAAAGGTTTGCTTTGATAAAAAAGGGTTAGAAAGAACTTTGTTAAACTACTATACATACTATTATGAAGTTTTGAAGACTAAGGATCTAGGGGTTTCTCCCCACGGCATTTCCCCCCACGACTATTCTCCCTGCGATATTTTTCCCCACAACCAACTTCATGATGCTTCATTTAAAAATTTTGCGTTGCTAAGGCTAAATGAATAAAAAAAAGAATAACTACAGGAAATGAAAAAAATTTTTAAATTAGAATAATAAAATGTTAAATAAAAAATAAATAAAATTGCTTAATAAATAAAAAAAAATTTTTTTCCAGCAAATAAATTTAAGAATATTAGCTAGTTCATTATTTCAATTAGCATTTTTTTTATACTAGATTATTAGGAAATTGGCTAATTTATTATTTCAATTAGCATTTTTTTCTTTTTTGATACATTTGATTAAAATAAAAGATAAATTAATTTTTTATTTTGTATTTAATCAATTTGATATAAATGCTAAAAATTGAACAGTATGACCCCTGGTCAGAAAAATAAAGAATAGCTCAAATCGCACGTAAATTACCTTCCGAGGTGAAGCCGAGAATATATGGTAAACTGCAGTTTAAGGCATTTTTTTTTGCATAGCGGTCAGGAAATCGTACATTCTTTGCTACTGTCCAGAAAAAAATATTTGAAATATTTTGAATTTAATAAAAAAATTTTAAGGATCATTATAATTTAATTTTCAATTAATTTTTTCAATTTCTACTTTACAAGTATAATAAGTTTTTAATAAAAATAATTTGCAATTGGTTTTTTTTATTTTTTATTTATATATAACAAAGTTTTTTACATAAAGTTTAATAATTTAGTAAATTCAATAATGTTAACTAATGAAATTAAATAAAGTCTCTTTATCTTTATAAATACGTAACAGTTACCAATATGAGTATTAAAAATATATATAATTTTTTAAACGTCTTTAAACAATTAACATTTTATAACAATAATAAAATATATACAGATACAATACTAATCGTTAATTCTTAATCCAAATTATTTAAATGTAATGCTTTTTTTATTTATTAATCTTCAGGTTTAATAATAATGTAAAAAATAAATTTTTATGCATCGTAAAATTTGACTCCCTTAATTTGTCGAGATCTATTTGTTCTTGATTGGTGCATTTCTTCTTTCTTATTTTCTTTATTACTACTTTCATTTTCTTCTTCGTTATTAGTCCTGGATTTCTTAGCTTTTTGTACATCATAATTATTATTTTTTCTTTTTGAAGCTTGACTAGGGCCATTATTTTTCTGGAAAATTAAAAATGTATAAATTAGTTTTAATTTCAACGTACAAAAAAGCATTATAATAAACTACATTCTGAAATAAGTAATATGTAGCGTGTAGCGTCGATGATACAGTCTTTGAAAATGCTAAAAATTCAGTTAATTTTTTTTTTAATTACGCTAATAAATTTTAAAATAAAAAGTTTTTAAAAACCTCCATTTTATCTTATTATTCGGGTACTCTTCAATATTCACCCTTTCTATATTCACCCTTCACTATATTCACCCTTTTTATACCAATTTTTTATGCATTATAAAAAAATCCAAATAGTTTTTTTATAGTATCACAAAAAGAAAACATTTTTTTATTTTATTTTACCATTACTTACAAATTATTGTAAAAAAAAAAATAGAAGTAGCTTTTGTTGATATAAGAGTGTCACCCACGATTCTAGGTCTTTTGACCAACCCGGAAAACGTATATTAGGTCAAATCTACAAGTGGTCAGTTCCGTCCCACTATTTAACGCAGTTTTCTATAGTAATTTTACAAAGAGTGACTAAAATATCCACACACTTTTTTGCAACTTTGTTAATTTTTTTGCTGAAGGGAACTTAATCCTCCAATATTGTTGTATTATTTAACTTTCCCAGAATTAACAAAAAAAAATTTTTTCCACAGTTATAGTTTAAATACACGTAACAGTGCACGAATGATTATGGATTTTAGTTTATTAAGGTAGGCGAATTAGAAAGGCACTTTTAAAGTCATTTTTTAAAATTAATTTTCTCATCTCCTTTATTAGTTATCACTGTACATTTGTTTTTAAACATTTATATAAATAAAAAAAAAAATTTTTATTTTTATATTAGTTGTATTTATCGAAGGCATGAAAGTAAAGGTGCAGTCGGTATATGGTTGACAGCTAATCTTAGGATTTAAACCAAAAAAAAAATTAAAAAAGATTCTGAATGAAAGATGTGTCTCACGGCGCTATTCACCTAAAATAGAAACTAAAAACAAAAAAGAAAAAAATGGGCTAGTCAGAAAGAGGTCAGTCGGATAGAAATTTTTTAAAATAGAGGTTGTTATTGACACTGTTACGCTTGGTAAAAGCATATTTAAATTAATTTTTTTATAATTTTATGGTGAATTGCCCTGAAATATACTTCGATAAAAATAACGCACCAAACTTTTTGAAAATCGGTCCAATAAATGAGGAGATTAATTTTTGGGCAATTAAAATGCGGATTATCTACTTTGCTGCCATCTATAAATGGAATTAATTGTTAAACTAATTTTTTTTCTGTCTTTTTTTTTAATTCAATTGTTATCAATAATGTAGAAAAAATTATAAGGTTATACTTAATAAAACAACTGATAAAAAAATAAATAAGAACAAGCTTAAAAACGTCATTTCTAATTCACCCTTATTAAAGATAACACATTGGTTTTTAATAATTAGTTTATACCCTTAATAATACATTAACAGAAAAATTTTGTCGCTTAGCATTTTATTTTGTTAAATGAACGACCGAATTTTAAATGGGAAAACCGTGCACGAGAAAATGCTCCAATACCTGAATTACTTAAAATTTTCAATTCTTTATTTATCTGTTAATTCTGAAGATCATCGTTTAATTTTTTTTTTAACTGGTGATCGTTCATGTACTGGTACGTGTACCTTATACTCCTCTCTTTGAAATAAGATATTTTAGTATAAAAATTGCTAAAGAACACAAGTAATAAAGGTCATTTATTGTAAGAAAAGATTATAAAATAAAATGTAATTTTTTGCATTTTTTTTAAATTTATGGTTAGTTTTTACCCACTTTCGCATTCTGGGAGGAATCAATAAATTATATGAAATTTAAATTACGATAACACATTTTAAAATACAAAAGTAAAAAAAAAAATTGAAGAATATAAACTTACATAAAAATTTTCAATTTTTTTTTACCTTAAAGGTTTTCTGATATTTCGGTCTTGGTACATAGTCAAATAAACTGAATATTTAGCAGATATTTAGTCAATCACTTCTAAAAAATGCATTTTTTTAAACCTGACTATCAATTTTAGATCACTCAAAACCGTATTATGATTGGAGTACTAATCAGTAGTAATATCAGTAGTAATAACTATCTAAGTCTAGTACTAATCAGTACTAATCTACATAAGTATTGGAGGTGGGGAAAAAATTTTTAAAATTAATTCTGCAAAAGGTACATAATAACAATGATTTTGCAAAAAAAAATTATTGTGTGTTATTTCCCACATAAAATTAACAATGTCGGAAAAAGGCGGATTTTTAGTGTCTTTTTCGGTCACTCTTTAATGTTTGGATTGCTCCTAAATATATCTGTACTTTTTTAAGTATGTACCTTCGTAATTTCCTTTTTCTTAGCCTCAACTAAAATTTTAATATTTTTTTTTTCTTTATTATCTGCTACTCTATCAACGCCTTTTGAAATCTTTGTAGCTACTTTATCATTCTTCTCATTACGTTTCGATTTTAGTTCTGCTATTTTTTTCAAAAGATCCATCTTATTATTTGTCTATATAGAAATAAACAAATTTATTATTATACAAATGCTTATTATTATAATAATAAATATAATTAAAAAACTTTTTTTTTAACAATTTACTTTTTTTTCTGATGTAATTTTGTTAGATTTTTCAGCTGACATTGGAATTATAGGAGAATTTGTACCCTTGAAATCATTACCTAATTCTACTTGATTGGTCTTGGCCATTTTCAACGTTATTTCTTTCTTTTTAGTATCAACTCTTATTAGTTTTTCAACAACTGAAGTATTGTTTCCAATTGATTCTTTTGTTTTTTTAGTACTTTTCGTCTTTAATGATGTGTCCTATGTATGATTAATGCATTTTATTTTATAATAAAAATGATATGTTTATTAACACGGAACATGTTTATAGGGAGAAGGTACCACAGAATTTGAAAACTAAGGGGCGTGGTCAAATTTGTCCGATTTAAGAGGGTGGTCAAATGATACTTAGAATAATTTCAATTTAGGGATTTTGTTCTGGGCTTAGGATCTTAGAATAATACAGGTTTAAGGACTTAGAATAATATCGATTTAGGGACTCGGAATAATTTAGGTTTGAGTTTTGAAATAATTTTGATTTAGGGACTTGGAATAATTCGGGTTTAAGCAATCAGAATAGTTTGGGTTTAGAATCTTAGCATTCAGTACGGTGTGACAATTACAAATTTTAAAACTAGAAAATTGTATTGTAACGTTGCATAACATTTGCATTATTTCTAGACCTCAGCTGGAAGTAAACATGTTCTATGCATTTAGGTTGTATTTACACAAACCGGTTGTAAGTTTTTATATATTGTGGACAAAAAGATTGTACATAACTATCAAAAATTAACGAATATTTTTTTTACGGTACCTAAATTAAATATGGCATTATTACAGGAAACTGTTTCTAAAATATGTAGATTCATATATCACTGAAATAGGATTAAATTTAAGGACATTGGTTTACGGCAAAAATTACCAGTAAAAATAGGACGAGGCTAGGTTTTATTTCGATTGATAACGACAAAAATTTTTTATAATAAAAAAACTAATTAAAAAAATATTTAAGTAATTGATAAAAAAAAAAAAAAAATTTTAACAAACTAAAAAAATAAAAAAATTTTACTGTTTGAAAAAATTTAATTTAATTTCAGAATATTTTTTACGAATCCACGAAAAATTTTATGGGTTAATCGGTTTGACATGTCAAAAATTTTTTTAAAAACTATGAAAGTTTAGTAACTTATTATTATAACTAAAAGAAGCTTAAACAGCTATAATCAGGGAGAATCCTAGATTCATTAGTTTAGGGAACCAATGACTACTCGTGATTTTAGGGAAGGGTAGCAAAGCTTTGATCACTAATTATCTATCTGGTTTCCTATTCCCGTAAATTTTATGATTCAGTAAATAATTAGATAATTTTTTGGGTAAAAAAAGTTTATTGTACAAAATATTCAAAATATTTAGTAATCTATAACATTATTTCATTACAAAAATCAAGTTGTAGGGATCCAAGGGAGCACTCACCCAAAGCGAGCGAAGCGAGGAGGCAGCTAGTATATACATGGACTTTTCTTTCTCAAGTCAGACACCTCCCTCTGTGCGTCCAAAAATGGAAGCAACTTAAAAGGATTGGGGTTTTCTAAAATTGGCGGTAAAAGGGTCTAGTTTTTTTCTCATTGACTTTTTCTAATTTGTACATATAAAAAGAGCATTAAAAGCACTAGGCCAGGGTAGGTCTTAAATTAGAGATCAGAAAAATCTAGATAAAAATAGGTTAAGGGTAAATTTTTCAAATAGCCCCTTATCCCTTTTGCTAGCTATATTACTTTGTAAAATTTTAAAATCACAAAACGGTTATAATATTATTATAAGTTTTTAAATGTACCTTTGTTATTTCCTTTTTCTTAGCATCAACTGAAATTTGAATATTTTTATCTACTTTATCGTTTTTCTCATAAAGTATTGATTCTAGTTCTGCTATCCTTTTTAGAAGAGCCTCCTTTTCTAGTTCTGCTATCCTTTTTAGAAGAGCCTCCTTTTCATCATTTAACTATATATAAATAAATAAATTTATAATTATGCAAAAGATACTTATTATTATATGAAATATTTACGAGAGAAAATCAAAGTTTTTTGAATTTTCCCTTATAATTTGCCCAGTTTAAACTCAATTTATTTAATGTATATTATAAAAGAAAAATTTATTATAAAAATTTACTTTTTGTTCTAATGTAACTTCGCTAGATTTTTTAGTTGATATTGGAATTTTTAAAGAATCTGAACCCTTCAAATCATTAACTTGTTTTAGTTTTTCTACGGCTGAGTTATTCCTTTCAATTGATTCCTGGTTTTCTGGTACAGCGAGTTTGGAGTTTGGTTTCAATTTTTTCAAATTTATTTTTCCAGAACTTTTTTTTTTTAATGATGAGTCCTATATATACGTAAAACCTTTTATTATGTTATGAAAATAATAAGTTTATTATAGTTTGTGCACAAAAAGATTGTATACAACTATTATAACAATTTTTTTCGCGGAACCTAAAAAAACCCTAAGACAGGAAAATGGTTCTGAAATATACATACTATGTATGTGTGTGATTTTTTCTCAAGTCAGCCACCCCCCTCTGTACAAAAATGGAGGCAGCTTAAGACAACTTAAGAGGATTTTGGTATCCCTAGATTGGGTGGAAAAAGGTTTAGTTTTTTTTCATTGACCTTTTCAAACTTTTATGCCTAAAAAGGCCAATAAAACGCTGAGCGGGGACAGGTATTAAATTATAAATCAGAAAAATCTAGATACAAATAGTTTAAAGACATATTTTTCAATTTTTTTTTTTCTAAAAATTTTTTGATTATCAAAACGAAGAAAAGAAAACCAACCACGTGTTAACTGGTGTTTTTTTCAAAAAATTTTATGGGTCCTATGTGAAGCTAGAACAGTTGTTCTGAATCTTCAATTTTGTTTACTGATAAAATGTACAAATTCTTATCCAGGTACTTACTATCAGAATACTAAATTTACTACCCGATAGTAAATATATTATAGTGTAGTAAATTTACTATCCTGATAGTAAATACATGGACAATAATTTTTACAGTGTATCTATCAACTATCTATGAACCTAACAGACCCAAAATAAAAAAGTTTTAGCTCAAAATAGTAAACCTTTGATATATAATTAGGGTGTAAAATTTTAAGGGATTTAGTTAAGAAGAAGTTTCTGAATTAGCGATTTCCGGGTAATAATTTGGTTAAAAAAAGTCTATTATTTCAAACAGCTGTTTGGATTAACGAATAAATTAATTTAAGTTGTCATTTACCAAAAAAATAAGATTATTATTATTAAAATTTTAACAAATAAAATTACGTAATATAAAGTTCCTATAATTTTAATTAATATGGTGCTTTAATGTATAACATTTATACTAAAAATAAAATTGCTTTTACATTAAAAAAACTTGAATCTTGAGGATATTCATTTTGGAAAATATTTGTATTTGTTAATGCATCATCTTCTACATTATCAAAAAATAAGGAATTATGAGATTCACGAGTCATCAAGTTATTTCTTTGTGGATGATTCTCTATTTCGTAATTATCATAAATATTATTATCATCGACACCAAGCTCATTATTCTCATCTGTTTCTTCAATATCAGTTTCATTTTCTGAATGAATGGCATTTTCATTTTCTTCTTCATTTTCGACTGCACAATCTTTACATTAAATGCAAATTAATATTAAATTAATGAAATTAAATAAACGCCTAATAGAATAAAATTTACGTCCCGCTCGGGATCACCGTGTATTCAAAGAGTTATTATTCAGACAAGAGTTATTATTATTTATTTAAGTATGGATATCCCTACATATTTACGGAAATTTTTACTAAATTACTTTTTTCGAGTTGATGAGAGGATTAATGTTTTGAAAAAATATTAAAAAGCAGCATACATTATCATTAACTTACCATACTCTTCAAATGGAATACCGTCTATGATAAACGATGATAACTCATCTAGGAAATCATTAGGGGTTAATGTTTTACCCAAGGAATACCATAAACGTTTCAACTTGTTGTTGAATTCATTTGTTTCTTTATAATCAGCAGCTTCAATACCCGCTTTTGCCATTTCATATTGTAAATATGACTTGGATTGCAATTTCATTAAATTTACTATAATAAAAATTTAGAGGAACTATAATTATTAAGAACACATATAAAAAAATTATTCGCGTTTTGTATTGTAAATAAAAATTTATCAATTATTTTTTTAAATTTATTATTATTTTAATTTAAAATATGAAAATCAGTGTACTTTATAATGAAAAGCTCCGTAGTTCAAAATTCTTAAAATTTTTATAAATTGATTTACTAATTTTTTAATATTTGAAAATTTTTTCAAAAACATACGGCCTTATATTTATTAAATTTAAAAAATTTTTATGCTAAAATATTTTAAATTAAACAAAGAAAGTGAGAATCATCCCCTGGTCCCAAAAAAATTTTTAAATCTCAGAAAAATAACAAATAAATAGTTTTTTTTAAATAAAATGGTGTTTACTCAGTGATCTTAATTTTTTTAATAAGATTATATGATTAATAAAGTAAATATTTTTTTTAAATTAATTATTTATTAGCATACATTAATCACAAATATTCTCTTGCAAAAAATCAATGAACTAACAAAAAACTATCTATAAGATTGAACATTTATGAAAAAAACGGATAGTAAAAATAATTATATGAATAAGAAAATATATTTATTTTTTAATTTAATTCTTTACAAATCATCCGATCTGTCTACCACTTGTTCAACTGTCAGTGCCTCTTTATTTGAATAATAAATTTTTAGAAAAAAAAATTTTGCTGAATAAAATAGTTGCTCCGTTATCTTGTGAGTAAATTTTATGAATTCGTTAGTACACCACTTTTTTATTATTTAATATCACAAAAAATAAAGAAAGCATGTTAATGATATAAATAAACATTGTAACTTTTTTTAGAAACGTTCTATTAAAAATTTAACGAATCTAGATCTACGAAACGTTTTTTTTCAATTTAATGCCGAACATCAATAGATATTTTTTTTATTTTTTAATTTTTTAATTTAAATGAAAAAAGGGTATGGTAGTAATTTATTTTGTAGTTTAAAAAATTATTACCCAGGAAGTTTACCAAGTGTGGTTTTTTTCCAAGTTCGTTGACTAAATTATTGTGGTAAGATTCTACCACGTTATTTGTTCGTTCAAGTTCTTGGTAATAATTAAAATTCTCAATCTTCACGTTTGTAAACCACTCAGTTTCATAATAATCGAAGAAATTATTTACAATTTCTGAATTTACTCCAAATTGAGTTAAGGCTTCCAATTTAATTTCCAAATACGTTTCTTCCACTAGACCGGGTGGAAGAAGTGATAAAGCAATCAATTTTTTTACAATTTTATGTTTCTTAGGATTTTTTCTTTTGTTGTTGCGTTTAGATGCGAATTTTTTATTCACCGCCTGTTTCCACACCGCCTGCGAAGATTGAGTTCATTTAATTTAAAAAAAAGTTTTTTGAAGGTTTATGTAAATTTTGGGGGTAAAAGTGGTGAAAAATTGCCAATTTCACCCTATAGAACCTATTGAATGTAATTTATGCCATAATTTTTTAGATCAATCCCAAAAAAAAACCTACTAGAACCTTTGAAGATAAAAAAATAAATTCTTTTTGAAAAATGAGTTTTTGAGGAGTGAAAGGGGTGAAAATGGACAATTTCCCTCCTTAGAACATGTTGAATGTAATTTTTGACATTATTTTCGAGATCGGCGAACAAAAAAACCCAATTAGTTCATTCAATTTAAAAAAAAAGTACCTTAAAGGTTTATGTCAATTTTGGGAGTATTTGTGGTAAAAAATGGCCAAATTCACCCCTTGGAACCTTTTAAATGTAATTTTTGACCCAAAATTTAAATTTAGCGGCCTATGTAACCACATAGCAGTATATAAAAGTCTACAAAAACATTTTTTAATATACATTTCAATATTGGGGAGGCGGAAAAGAGGGGTAAATAAAAAATGGGTCGTAAAATCACCTTTTGACATAGCTTACAATTTTTGATTGGACGCTTTTTAGGCATTATTTTTTTTATGCGAATGCGAAAGATTTCACCTTGATTAATTATTATTATTATACCATTGACTAGAGTGCTTTTGAGATTTAAAACCTCTTCACCCTCCTTTCAAAATTTTTTTTAACACGGTAGAGCTGCTTTGGGTAAATATTCAACCAATTGGTTAAAAATTCAACCAAAAACTGTGAAAATCAGCCAATTGGTTTAATATTCAACCAATTCGTTGAATTTTCAACCAAAACTGGTTTCATTTTCAACCAAAAGCTAAAATACAAAACAAATACGATGTAATTATAATTCAGGGTAAAAAATTATCAGAGTATCCATTAAAAGTGAATTAATTTTATAATTTAATTTATAATTAGTGATTTTTTATGTACTATACTTTATTTGGCTCTGAAGCTGAGGAATGACTGATTAAAAAGGTTATCCTACATAGAATAATAAAGCAAAGAATTATGAATATAGTATTCTTTAACTTCTTTATTTATAAAACCTATATTTATTGTTTTTTAATTAATTACATAATGTTTTAGACATATAAGTTACAATAACGCTTACTTATAATCTAAATTTCTTAAATATTTATAATGTACATAATAGTTATGCCTATTCTGAAAATAACTTATCACTTTATAATTAAGGTGACCTGCCACCTTAATTACCAAATTAATATTATACTCAAGTTAGAATGCGGTGTAAGGGTTTCCGAATTCGACAACCAGAATTAGTAAAAGTCTTCTGTACATACAAATGCCGTAAACTCGGACATTTTAAAAACAAAACTCGGTTTCAGCGTTATTCCCGGTTTTGAAACTTAGTTCTAAGCGTAAAGAGAAATAAAATAAAATAAAACCTGAATCATGTACTTCTATAATTCGTCTATATTAATCCAAGAGAGGAAGTAAATTTTTTGATAAAATGAAGCAGTAATTACTGGCAAGTCAGATCAACTTGAAACTTTTTGCAATTTGTCAAGAAAGGTGTCTAGTTCATAAGTAAACAAGTTTGGTTGGTTGCTCTTGGTCCCAAATGTGGCAAAAATTGGCCAAACTGTTATTTTTGGACAAAAATAAATAAATATTTAATATCTCGGGCAATATTAAATGAATATTGGTGAAAATAGGTACCAGGGGGTTTTTTGGGTCACTGATTACGATTTTTTTTTTAACGAATTAATTTATTTAAATGTAATTAATTAATTAATTAATTAATTTTAATGTCAGAAATTTCAAACAGCCTGTAAATAGTAAAAACTACCCCTTTTAGGGGTTGTTTTTAAATATTTTAGAATTTTTGCTAAAATTACCAAATGAATGCCATTTTTTTTAACAATTAATGAAGATTTATTTTTTTTATTATGGCCTGAAATTGAGATAAAAGGTTTCATAATAGGAAGGTTAAAACTACCCTCAGAATAAGAAAAAATACAAAAAATATGACCTTATATTTTTTTGTATTTGGATCAATATTTGAAAATATTTTATCGTATATTTACTATTATGGAATTAATTACACCCCTCCCCAGGGGGGGGGGGTGAAAACTACCCCTAAATTTAAAAAAATTAAAAAAACGTTATTAAATTTATTTTTGCGCCTTTTCGATTTACAGCAGAAAAGTAACAATATTTGCAACCCTGGGGGTGATAAGTACCCCAAAATGTAAAAAAAAAATGAAAAAAGTCGTAATAAATTTTTTTTTTTTAATCTTTCAATGTAAGCATAAAATTTTCTAGATCCGCCACTAAATGCACAGTGATTTTTTTTAAATCCCAATTCAGCAATTCAGCTTATAGCAAAGAAACTTGTCTTAAGCCAAAAAAAAAATAGTTTTCAGCTATTAAAATCCTTATTATTTTTTACCCCTTTATCGAAATTATTCTATTTAAATTAAAAATTATTCAAAGTCCCTAAATGAAAAAAATTTTCAGTTATAAATCTAAACTCAAATCATTCTAAGTCTCTAAATTGAATTAATTCGAAGTTCACCCCCCCCCCCCCCCCAGTAACGTGCTTGAAAAACCCCCTGCCTATAAACATTTGTCGTGTACAAATTTTCCATAAAATTAAATATTTACACGAAAAAAGCACAAATCTTTGATTTTTACACCTTTTTTATTACTTACTTTAGGTTTTACGGCTAATTAATAGCTGAAAAAAGTCGGAATTTGAAACTTTACAGCAGCATTTTATTGAGTTATCATCTAAACATACGGTAATGAACGAAAACTTATGATAAGACTTAGAAACAGAGGGACCTAATGGATTAACTATAAAAATTTTTTGTAATTGAAAAAAAAAGGAATTTTGGCCATAACTTTTTTTTGGCTAATGATAACGAGATGTACAATGAACCATTTTAAATTAAAGGTTAACGCCAAAATTTCATGTCATATGCAACATTTCAATTGGATCAGCCATTTTTCTTTAAATTCGCCCGACAAAAAAGAGCATTTTTCGTTATAAACATAAAATAGGCAATTTTAAACGGCCAAATCTGCTTGCAGACGACAAATTATAACCAAATCTTGAAGTACTAACAACTTAAAATACATGCTAAAAAATTTGGCTGTTTAAAATAAATAATGTTCACGCTGCTGGCCAAAAACTGAGAATGTTTTAAAAAATATACGATTTTACCCAACTTTATCAGGCCAAAACATAAACAATAATTACCCGATAGGGCTGAAGATTGCTGGACATATTTAGGAACAAGTGTTCTGACTTTTCACGAAAAGATTTTTTTTTCGAAGCAACTCAGCCCAGATGTCGCTAAAAAATTGGCATGAAAAATTTTGGAAAAAAAATTATTTAGCCCATAACTTTTTTTCTGGTTATTTTAAACGGTCCTAGGTGGTCTCATAATTTTCCCAATTTCATCATCTTGAAAAATGATAGGAATAATTTTTTTTGTGAAAGTAATATTTTTCCAGATGTTTACGCCAGAACGATCCGGTTTCTTCATTTTTCGTTAAACAACCATTTTTGCCTTGTCATATCTCCTTTAATATTAATCGTACGCAAAAAAAAACCGCTGTCTTTGTCAACGAAAATACTTCAAATTAGTAATACTTTTTTTGTAATTCTACCAGATTTCAAATAAAATTAAAAAAACTAAAAAAAAAAAATTTTTCTTGGAAAAAATCACATTTTTCATTGCGCTATAACTCGAAAGGGGTGCATTTTTATGAAAAATTGCAATGAATGTTTTTATTTTAAAATATGGTAATTTATCGATTGATTAGGTTATTTTTTTTCAACCCCCCCCCACTGAGTTCCACCCCCCTCCCCCGCCCTTTCGGTAACCAACGGAAGTTGTTTACTTCTGAACTAGACACCTTTCTTGACAAATTGCAATAAGTTTCAAGTTGATCTGACTTGCCAGTAATTACTGCTACCAGATTTTACCTCTTTTCCTTGACTAAAAACGCAAACCAGGAATAACCTTGCTTCCGAGTTTTGAAACATAGAAAAAGTATGATTCAGGTTTTCATTTCTCTTTACGCTTAGAACTAAGTTTCAAAACCCAGAATAACGCTAAAACCGAGTTTTGTTTTTAAAATTTTCGGGTTTACGGCTCTTTGTGTAGATTTTGTATGTCGCTGAATCCGAATTTGGGGTCCTACTGGGTTAGAAAATAGGAAAATATAGCAGACACTTTCAATCTTAAGGGTTTTTTCACAATATTTTGGAAAAAATGATCAAATTAATAAGTGCCATGTTTTAAGAGTAATTGAATATTGAATTTATTATTTTATTCTGTATCAATAAAGGAATATTATAGCTAATTATTGCTGTTGAAAACTTTCTCCAGGGTAAGATAAAATCGCAAAAATACAATGAGAGTTTTTTTCTTTATTTTTCTTTTAATCTTGCATTTGAAAAAGTTTTATCTTAATATTTTAACTTTTACTTAATTTACTGACTCTTATACGGGAACAAAAATGGATAAAATTACCCCTGAATTTAACAGAAAATGATTTTAAATTCTCTTCTTTACAGTCAGTAAATTGAATGCCCATTTATGGCCAAAATGATCAATTTTCAATTTGTTGCAAAAATCGTAGTTTTAATATAGAATATGTTTATAAGGAGGGGTAACCTGTGAATCTGAAAATTAAGAGGAGGCAAATGTGTTTGATTTAAGGAAGGGAGGTCCAATGGTACTTGGACAAATTTATATTTAGGCACTTAGAATAATTTACTTTTAGAGGCTTAGAAAAATTCAATTTTAGGGGCTTAAAATAATCCGCGTTTAGAGACTTCTAATAATTCGAGTTGAAAGACTTAAAATATTTTCGATTTATAAACTTAGAATAATATAGGTTTACAAAATCAAAATAATTTGGGTTTAGAATCTTAACATCTAGTAAAGGTGATAATTACAAATTATAAGAATAGCGATTTTATTGTATATGTTGCTTATGATTTATGTATTAAAACTATTCCTTTTTAGAGGTTTAGTTTTCACGTCCTATAATTAGTCTTATAGCCCAATTAAAGCTTGTAATTATTGAATCCCAATATTTTCTTACCCTTTCTTCAAAAAAGTCAATTAATCAGATAATTTTAGCTCTGCTTCCAAAATATTCCAAAAAAAACCTTAAAATGGGGTAGTTTTTGCTGATTTTATGTATTCTACTTCTCAGCCACTTTGTACTCCAGATTGAGTATTTCATAATCAAAGCATGCCTACTTTTGTATTCTAATTTTGGTTCCTCAATAAGGAACCATTGTGATGGGTCAAATTTTGGTTTTTTATTTCTTGGCATATAAGCACGTTTCGAAACCTCGGGAAGCTAAAAAACCGTTTTTAAAAAAAGTCAGTATGTGTCTGTGTGTGTGTGTGTGTGTGTGTGTTTTTTTTTCATCAAAAAATCTCAAACTAATTTTTTTCTTTATTTGGGATAACCTTTTTAATTATCCATTCCTCAGCTTCAGAGCCAAATGAAGTAGTACATAAAAAATCACTAATTACAAATTAAATTATAAAATTAATTCACTTTTAATGGATGCCCTGATAATTTTTTACCCTGTATTATAATTACATCGTTTTTGTTTTGTATTTTAGCCTTTGGTTGAAAATTAAACCAGTTTTGGTTGAAAATTCAACCAATTGGTTGAATAGTCACCCAAAGCAGCTCTACTGTGAAATTTTTTTAAAGATATTTTACTAAAACTTTTTAATTAATTTTTCCAGTGCTCATTTGCGGTAAATCAACAATAAATTAACCTGTGCTAAATTATTGCTACTCTGCAGTTCGGAGAAAACTTTATATTTCTGTCACCGAAAAAATTTTATGGGATTTCAATAATCATTATCAGGTTGTAATTTAGACTATTTCCTTACTCCATAGTCAATATTTAGGTTCCCAAATTTTAGCAAAAGTTTATATTTAGTTATCCCAGAAAACGCTGGTTAAAAAAAATTTCAAATTTTTTGGTCCCAATTCGGTCCACTATCTTGGATTCCGGAAAAACTATTTTATAAATAAATTAAATTAAAATAAATTAAATTAAAATTATATGCTGAGATAACTGAATACTGACCCCAAAAATCCGCTGGATAAGTAAAATAACTAATTTCTATTTTTTAGTTATTTGGTTGGTCTGATATTTAAGGTTTCCAAAAAGACTATTTAAGGCCATTAAACAGTAATTTCTATTTAATTTTTACGGACCAAAAAAACTTTATTGTACTCAGCACTTTGGGTAATAAAAGGAGAGGGAAGTTATTTTTGTCCTGTAAACAAATTATTTATTCCCCTAGAGTGTATTTAAATCTTAACAAACTAATTCTATGGACTAAAAATAAGTTGGCTAGAAACCCCATAAAATTTAAGATTAACACAATTGTTAAAATACTGCATATAAACTGCTCCAAGTTAATATATTTTTTTTTATTTTAACACATACATATACGTATATATAACTGGTTATTTGCATCATTTGATCGCTTTTAATAAAATGATTTATTTAAGGAATATTAATTTAATGTAATTTTAAAAAATTATTGTCAAAGTAAATTACTTGTTATAAAGATTCTTTTTAAAAGGCTAAATATAATTTTACCTGTGAATAATGGAAGTAACAAGGAATGATTTTTATTCCTTCGAATTCTTCTTCAAGAGAAAACCTTAATGCTTCCTCAAAATCACAGCTTGCGATTTCAGGATTAAATCCTAAATTTACCTTTAAGTGTTGCCAAATGGCTTTATACGCCTTTTTAGTTCTGTTACTTGTCAAACACCATATAATTGGCATTACCTAAAAATTTATTTAATAATTTGGCAACCATTTTTTATTTAAAAATCCATTACTAAAAAAATTAAATTTTTTTTAAGGTAGGAGTACACTTAAGAAAAGTGTTTTTTAGTAAGTTTTTCAATTTTTTTTTCCTCTTGTATAAGATACTCGTACATATTTTTTTAATTCGATTATAATACTTTAAGGTCTTACGTACGTCAGGATTTTTACCTATCGGCATCTTTGTCTTACACATGTATAAAAAAAATAAAATTAAAGTTTTATAAAGGATATAGTTTAAAAATAGTGACAAAGTAGAAGATTTAAGAAATCTGATTTTGCAATGCGGCAGTTAATTTCAGGATTAGGAGTTTTAAACCTTAAAAAATAAAAAGATTCTTAAAATGAAAAGTATATTACGTTAAATTGCCCTAAAAACACATACACAAAAAAATCAAAAAAATATTGTAAATCGGAGAAAAAATTGCGAAAATTGATATTGTTTTTTTAACCATTTTAACCTTGCTAATTAACCTACTAATGCTCAACTGACAGTTCTTGCACACTTAAATTTTTCGGTACTAAAAACTTTATATTTTAGGCTGAAAAACTCTCCTTGTAGGTAATTTGGGTCGCTGTTTTCATTTCTGGAGTCCGTTATTATCTGCAACCCCAACGAAACGAGATATCAACCCATAAAGGGTAAAATTTAAAATAATCCTTAAAGAAACTTAATATGTTCAAAAATGCAAAAAAGTATTTATTTATAATTGAAAATAATGGCTAGGACTCCCAAAAGATGGAAAAAAATCAAATACTCATGTATTTGCCATTACCACCCTCCCTGGAGGTGTCTTTAGTAAGCATGGGGGTAAGTTTTAAAAATAAATGAAGGATTCAATATTTTTGGTTATAAAATTCACCTAGTTTTTAATTTGTGTCGCTTTTTTTATTTTTGGAGTCCGTTTTTACACACAACTCCTGCGAAATAAAATATTGTAACCACCTTGGGTGAAAAACTTTAGTCACTAGTGTGAACACATATTGTTCGGGCCGAGTTTCGCCGAGCACACGTGCTAGTGATCATGTTAGTACGAAAACTTTTGGGCACTTGATACTTAATATATATGGCTCATTTTCATTTTTTGCAAAAATAGATTTAAAGAAAATAATATAAAAATGTTGTTTTAGTGTTGTAACTTTTAGAAAACATAAAATAAAAGATTTTTTTATTAAAGGATAAACTGTTTATTGTCATTTTAACTTAGTGAAATTAAAAAATTTTTATTATTGTGCTTAAAACCGCATATTTCCGTATAAAAAAGTTTTTTTATGCTTTTGTGAAAAAATAAGAAATTTTTGGTCATATTTTAAACTAAAATAGCATCTAAAACATTAATTTAAGGTTAAGCTGTTGGTAACACATCTAAAATTAAGTGAAATACAAACTTTAAAAAAAAGAAAATAAAAATCCATACTTGTTTTGCTTAAAACACCAAGTTCTTGATAGGAACGGTTAAGGCTTTTTTGTCATATTTTAGCCACAAATTTTTTTGTCAATTTAAAATTTTGTTAATTTTTATGGTGTATGATCAACAACTTTTTGAAATACAAACTTTAAGACAAAAAAATTTGTAAACTCTTACTTTAATCGGTATATACAACCACGTAACAATATTTTTGCATAAAAAATGAAAATGAGCGATATATATAGTATATACTATTCAATGATTTTTTTTAAGCTCGCCACCTTTTTTTAAAATTAGCCTAGCTAAATTTGGATTTTATATTTTTAATGGGCAAATTTGTAAAAGTTCTTTAAAAAGTGATTTATTAAAGTTCAAATACTTGAAAAATAATGAAAAATTAAATTTTGATTCTCAAAAAAATTAAAACGTGTATTCTTACCTTAAGTCTACAAATTTGGTTCAGATTAGAATCAAATCGAATCCAAACCTGTTTAAAGGGTACATAAATAAACCTTAAAGATAAAAATTGGTCCTCATTGCAAAACCGTCAAAAATATTATAACTAATATTCAAGTCTGTAAATAAATTGTAACGATTCATAAGTAAAACAAATAGTCTTTAAAATGAAATTTAAAAACCCGAATTTTAATGATCCTTCAGTCCAAAAGTTAAATAATCTTTTTCAAGAAAAATTTATTCTATAACCGTACACACTAGAAGTTTTATTTTACGGATAAGAATCATTCCGAATAAAAATGCAACGAAGTACCCCACCCGGGTTCGGAAGGTAACACGAACTCCTGTAATAAACATGAATTCTCAGAGTAAAAATTCCCAAAGGCAAAACTTTAATAATCAAACAAAAATGATTTTTTTTCTTTTAAAATTAATTCGTTGCAACAAAAATACAATATGAAGAAATTACAAATAATAAATTCAGTTTTCACCTGTTACCAGCGGCCGCAAAAGGGTTTATTTGACTTCTTTACCCTAAAATAAAATCCTGATGCAAAATCTATTCACCGATAGTAAATATAGACTGGGGGTACTTAATAGCTCCGGTAATATGAATTTAGTAACTTTTTTTATCCAGCGAAAACCTGTCTAAAGGTACTGTATTTTGCGAAAACTATATATAGTAGCTTGGCTCGGGTATGTCCAGAAAAGTCTAGAGTCTGGACTAAACTTTTTTTTTTGCTTAGACACTTTATTATATACGTTAGCATGCAAGAGCAACTGTTATGACTTACCCTTCCTTCGTACTTCACCATTATTGTTAAAAATTGAGATTTCCGTGTCCAAAAAATTTTTGGACGCACATTGAACGTACCGTCGACATAAATTTTACTTCGATTAAACAATTTAACGAAATCTGGATCGTACCACAAAATATGCTGGAACCCATCTTCAGCTGTTATCAAAAAAGTGGACACCTTACGCTGCATAGTATTTTCGCCTTCTCCAACAGTATATTTCAATGAATCTGGATCAGTCATTAATTTGTCACCTACAATATAAATTATGATAAATAATAATTTGTGATCCATATTTTTAAAAAGATTAGTTTCCTAAGATAATATCAATTTTTAACATGGAACATATTCATAGGGAGGGATACCAGAAAAAGTTTCTCTCAGCAGGAGGACAGGTTAAAAAAGTAACGTTTTTAGGGGGGAGATCAAATGGAATTTGAATATTTTCGATTTATTATTTTCTAGGGACCCTAGATTACTTTAGCTTCCTGGTACCCTAGAATATTCCTAGTAGTAGTAGTAGTAGTAGTAGTAGTAGTAGTAGTAGTAGTAGTAGTAGTAGTAGTAGTAGTAGTAGTAGTAGTAGTAGTAGTTGTAGTAGTAGTAGTAGTAGTAGTAGTAGTAGTAGTAGTAGTAGTAGTAGTAGTAGTAGTAGTAGTAGAAGAAATAGTAGTAGTAGCATTAGTAGTAGGATTATACGCTTAAAAATGGATTTATGAGGGCAAACGCGAACGCAGGGATGCATATTGGCTCTTACGGGAAAAATTGCCGTCTAAGGTCAAAATTTGCAACAAGTTGATTCCTGGCAGTTGCATTAGATTAATAATAAGTAAATGCATTTAGGAAGATGAATTTTCTGTGTAAATCACCTAAATTAAAAAGCCTTACTTCCTGTATTTAGAGACCTGTGACTATGTAATTTTTTTTGTTAAAGAATATTTGCATACGATAATGTGTATTTCAAAGAGAATTGCTGGCATAAATTTTTTAAAAAAGTAAATATTATAATAAAAATAATAACAAATTACTCATAGATTATTGAACTAATTAATGATTTACCTAATTCTTGTAGAGTTTTTACGCCTTTTATATTTTTTCCAACATTAAATCTCATCATCTTTATTTCTTTCTTCACATCTCGACCTAACCTAGTTAAAGTATGTTGATTAAATTTCGTTGCTACACTTGGATACCTAAAAAATAAATACAAACAATATTTTTCGTTAATAATAACTTTCAAATATTCTTTTTAAAAAATGTTTATCTTACGTCATATTTAAGTCATTAATTGTTTTATTTACACAAGAGTGGCCAGGGGCTCTCACAGCTTCAATAAACGCATGACGGTATTCTCTTTGCGTTTCTCTAGTAAAATCTTGTTCACCGCAAGTATGCCCTACAGTTTCTACTGGTACGTTGTCACCTGGTAATTTCTCGCCTTTACCATCGCAACCATATCTTTCATAATTGCATGCGTATTTACTAAAAACAATATTTTTAATAAAAATTTTAAACAATAGTTTTTTTACATTGTAAAAAAAAATAAATTTTCTTACATTACACCATTAGTATTTTTTCTTTTAAACTGCATTTTATAACCATTTATTTCAGTGGCTTTTTTAGGAGCCCTTACGGTAGTTGCTGCCTTCTTAGCAGTTTTGTTTGCAGAAGCTGCTCTCAATAAATCCATTATTATTTAAATTTAAATTTAAATTAACATATATTTCATTTGACTGAAATAAAAAATATTTGAGGTTAGATTATTTTATAAAATTTATTTTAACAAATTATATGTCATTATTATTTCTTTAAAAATAAAATAACTTCTAAACTCTAGATTAATTATACTAATTTATGTATTAAGAAAATTGAAACTTACTCTATTATTATTTAGTAGCAAAAATTTATCTCTTAAGTTTTTTTAAGTCATTTTTTTTCGTAAAATGCACATAAACCAAACAAATTTAAAAAAAAAAATATTTTTTTGGTTTGAGTATTTTTCACTTTTTTCCTACGACTACTTCTTTTTAGGTTTTTAAATATTTCACTCAATTTTAAAAAGTTTAAATTGTTTAAAGCCTCTTGAGCTTTTAAATTAATATTATTTTGTTAGTTAAAAAATTTATTAATTTGTATTTTGCGAAAGAGGTTAAGCATTAAAATATAAAAAAAAATTTCCTTAGATACCAATAAATATTTATTACTATAATTATAATTGTCATGAAGTTGGTTACGGGGAAAAATATCGCGGAGAAAATAGTCGTGGGGGGAAATGCCGTGGGGAGAAACCCCTAGATCCAGACTAATTAAAAAAGTAACATAAAAATAAAACTTTCAAGGTTTATATATTATAAAAATATATATTTTATATGTTATTTAAGAACTTAAAAATATTACGCATTAATCATACAGGGTTATATTTCTTAATAGTTATGTACTAATTTAATTTTAATAAAAAATAAAACTTTCAATAAAAAAAATTATGCAAGAAAAGTTTATGCGGAATGAAAAAAACAGCTACAAGTTTTTTTTCTTAAAATTAATCTCGGCACATATATTACAAACGATTATTTAAAAAAAATTTATTAGAAAACTTAACTTTTTTTTTTCATTGAATATTTTGAATTATGATTATATAACAACTAATTACATACTTATTGTTTTACTTTATGCTTGAAATTGTTTATTCCCTAATAAAAATTCGTTAAAAACGTGCAGTACATATCAGAGGGAAAAAATAGCTGTTATTGGTATAAATTTTCTGAGATAAAAATATTAAGTCTTAAAAAAAAATAAAATAAAATACAAAAACTATAAGTTGCTATGCTACTTTATAAAATTTGCCTAACATTCAAAGTTAAATGAGCAAGAGCGATTGCTTAAAATTACTAGTACTGTAGGATTGGGAAAATATCTAAAATTTCGTATATATGTGTGTATTTTCGTAGATCTTTTGTGTTAGTTTATCGAAGTATTTAGTAGATTTTAATGCTTTAAAACTTAAAATATTGTATGGCAGGTTTATCAGAGTATGCCAAGTAAGGCGACAGATATTCTAAACTTCATAGAACCTAATACTGAGAAAAGGGTTCAGAGGTTTTTGAGTCTGACATCCTACTTTCGCAAGTTTGTTGAGGGATTTGCGAATATACCCAAGCCTCTTTCAGAACTTTTGAGAAAAGAAAGACGCTTTCTTTGGTGGCCGGAGCAACAGGAGGCTTTTGTCAAGTTAAAGAGAGCTTTAGCAGTGCTTCAGCTTTACCGCAGAGAGAGAGAAAGACATACAGACAGACAGACAGAACTGCATACCGATGCATCGAAGGATGGGCACGGAGCCATCTTATTGCAGCTAAACCCAGAAGATGGGAAGCTGCACCCAGTGTATTACAACAGTAAGAAGACGAAGGATACGGAGACTAGATACCACAGATGAACTCGAATTTTTGGCCATCGTGAAAGCATTGGAGAAATTTAGAGTTTATCTGTTGGGAATACTTTTTAAGGTCATCACAGACTGCTTTTCTGTGAAATGGGCCATCGAAAAAAAATATGTTTCACCCAGAATTGTGAGATGGGTCATGGACATTGAGGGGTATGACTACAAGATGGAGCATCGTCCAGGTACGAGAATGAGACATGAAGATGCTTTAAGTCGGCAGTCCAGAGTTCTGATGATACGAGATGGATTAGCAGAGAGAATAAGTAGGGCGCAGAAGGCTGATCCCAACCTGAGAGCTATCTTCAAAGCACTAGAGACAGAAGAGTTTTAAGACTACATGAGACGAGGAGATTACTTATGCAAGATCCAGGATGGCAGCCCTTTGTTGGTCATACCATCTGGAATGCAGGAAGAAATAATTAGGAGTGTGCACAACGTAGGACACTTTGGTACAAAAAAGACTATGGAGGTACTAAAGACGCGATGCTGGTTCAGCGGTATGGAGAAGAGAGTTAAGAAGTTTATTCAGAACTGTGTAGCATTAAGGGCAACCGAAAAGCAGACAAAAAAGAGGGGTTCTTGTCCATTGGACACCATTCATTTGGACCATATTGGGCCATTGGTCGAGACCAAAAAAGGTTACTAACATTTACTGGTACTGGTAGATTCATTCGCGAAGTTTACTTGGATTTACCCTAAAAAATCAACTTCCGTAGCTGAGGTGCTGAAGAAAATGAGGGAGCACCAGCAAGTGTATGGGAATCCTAGAGTTTTGATTTCTGATAGAGTTTCGGCGTTTACATCTGATGATTTTGAGAATTATTGCAAGTTCGAGGAGGTGCAACATCAAAGGATAACAACAAATGTTCCCAGAGGAAATGGTTAGGTGGAAACAGTCAACGGCAGAATTGAAGGAGTTTTTCGAAGATTAGACGCGGAGGAACCTGGAAAATGGCACAAGAAGGCACGGGTACAGAAGGCGTTGAATGGATCTTATCAACGGGCGATTGGCAAGACTCCGTTTGAAGTGATATTTGGAGTAAAAATAAGAATGCCTGAGGATGTGGACCTAATGAAGATGATAGATGAGAAATCGTACGAAAGGTTTCAAGAAGAGAGAAAACAAGTTCGTGAGCAGGCGAGACAGCAGATCGAGAGGGTGCAAGAAGAGAACCGTAGAACCTTTAATAAGAAACGAAAGCCAGCGACGAAGTACCGATTAGGAGACATTATCTCAATTTTACGCATGCAATGGGGACCAGGACTAAAATTAGCAGTTTGGAGTTACGGGCCATATCGAGTCACCAAAGTCAATTACAATGACCGTTACGATATGGTCAAAGCGGGTGATCACGAGAGACCAATCAATACCAACTGTAGAGCAGAAGAGATGACGCCTTGGCGGGGATTCGCAGACGATCTGGATCCCAGTGATGAGAAGAAGGCCACCTGGGTCAGGTGGATGTCAGGAGGGCCGAGTTGTAGGATTGGGAAAATATCTAAAATTTCTTTTATATTTGTGTATTTTCGTAGATCTTTTGTGTTAGTTTATCGGTTTATTTAGTAGATTTTACTGCTTTAAAACTTAAAATATTGTATGGCAGGTATATCGTTACCCGACATAACTTTTGACTGTGTTACACGTTAACGGGTTCATGACAGGATGAGTCAGGCTCTAAGGAATGTGGCGTGTTTTTTCTGATTAACTAGTTTTTTTAGGAGAAAGTCTATTAGATTGAGTGTGTGATGGATCGTTGATTGAGAGGCATGTAATTGATATGTAAAGATTGGGCGTGGTGCTAAATTAGTAGAGACTATTATGTATCAGTGCAGTCTTGTGTATCTTTGTATTAGAGATTTGTTGTATGCAAATTTTGGAGTGATAAGACGATTTAATAGAAGCCTGTATTTCATTTTTAAGAACTATGTATTCAATAAATGTGTGTTTTATTTGTATTAAATAAACTAAAAGTGTTGTTATTGTGTTTGATCCCTGACAATTCCTACAGTACTTCAATATACAGTTTAGGTTGTCAAATTTCCAGCCACCATAAGATTCGTCTAATATAAGTTTTTTGGGTCGCTGATCAGGAATTCCGGGGTCTTTGCTATGAAAAATGTACGAAACACCCTTAAATTAACAAAAACTGCTCCTAAAAATTCTGTTTCATTATTTAAATGTCCATATTTGGTCCAGGTTTTTTAGATCACGAATTTCAGGGTCTTTTCTATGAGAAATTTGCGGAACACGCCTAAATTTTCAAAAACATGAATCACATGAAAAATACCCCTTTTAGGAGTTTGCGCAAATTTAGGGTTGTTCCACAAATCTCTCATAGAAAGACTCTGAAATTCGTGATCACAAAAAAACCTGGTGGTGGCCAGAAACTTGTCAAAGCTCCCCCACCCCCGTATATTTACTGGAGTATAGCTAGAGGAACCACTCGGGTATGCTTTGTGTATCACAAACTGATCAATACAATTTAATTTTGCGTCCCAGAAATAGTGACTTCTTTTGATAACTATGCTTGAAGCTTGAAAGAAATTAGCTAAAGTTCAACTTAAAAAATTTATTTTGCCCCACCAAGCGTAATGCAGGAATTTTCTGAACTCTTTCTATGCCGAGGAAAAAAATTATATTTCTCGTGTAGTAAAAATTCTACGTTTATCCAGTAATTATTAAGTGTGTTTGTTTTCACTTATAACAGTTTTAATGTATACTCTCTAATTATTATAAGTCCTAAAACAGAAATTACAAAAAATCCCGAAATATAAATTATTATAAGTCCACTAACCTAAAGTATTCTAAGATCTGATCAGGCCCTGGTAAGGATTCCACCTCAACTGGGGCTAAGTTGGGATGATGGGTATCTAAAATGGATCTGAACTATTTTTTTTCGAATTAACAATAAAAATAACTACTGTCGCCATTTTTAGATTTCTAGAACTAATCGTTTATTTTTGGCAGCAATATTTGTGTTTTTAGCATAATTTCTTTATCTTTGCTGACAAAAGCTTTTTTTTCAGTTAAAAATTTTTTCCTTTTAGGTGCTTATAGGAAATTTATCGCATAATTCGATTCCGGGGTTAAAATTTTGATTTACACTGCGCATACACGAGAAATTACATTATTCATCACTACACCTTTTAGCTGGAATAAACAAATTTGCAGGTTCGATTTTCTTCTATTTTGGCTTAAATATCTTTTATAACTTATTTTCATCCCGCCCCCCTTTCCAAAAGCAAATTCGTTTGACACGATAATCCAGATCACCATCAAGTCACGTGACCAAACGAAAATCTGACCAAAAATACGAATTGCTCGGGAAGTTTTGCATGAGCATTTAACATTTAGAAAGCTTTGAAAGATACGTGTAGATTTGCTTAAAAATAAGTTTTAAACATTAAAGTCAGAATTTAAAATTTTTTAAAATGTCACCGAAAGTACTATTATTTTCAGTCGTGATTTCGGAAAAAATAGTTAGGACCGATTTGTGCGACCCTTTAGTCCATCTGGCCCAGTCTCGGGTCCAGTTGAGGTGGAATCCGTCAAATAACAAAATACATATATACAATACCAAATAAAAATAAATTTTATTAGAAAAAATTACATGATATGTCTGGCTTTTCTGTCTGCGTCTATAAAACACAATATTTTATAGTACTTTCATTTTTTCTGTTAAATTTTTAGTTTCACGTTTTGTTTTAATCTTATAAAATGTCATATATATATTTTGTCTTGAACTTTCAAATATTTGTTTTATTCTTTTTGCTTTCAAATAAACAAAAATACCTAGATATTTATTTAATTTTATTTTACTATTTTAACCTTAAACTAAAAACATTAATTTTTCTTAAATTCATTTTTAATTAAATTATAAAGTTAATATAAATTTCATTAAATTACTTTTTATTTCCATAAGACATTAAATTATGCTAAATATTAAGTTAGAGAAAATTTAAAAGTAGAACAGTTCGTAAAATTTTAATTTAAAATATGATTTATAACATAAATTTTTTTTTCACAAAGGAATATTTTGTCTCAAATTTTAAATTTTTAGAACGAAAAAAAAAATCAAAGCAATAATTTAGTAAAACAAATATAAAATTTTTTTTCATTTTTTAATAAAATTAATTGATTTTGAATTTTTATACGCGTAAAACTATTTTGGCTGTTTGTATGTTTAATGCTTCATAAAATTATTAATAATATTATAATTTATGTATTAATTTTTGGCATATTTAATAATTTTTAAGATAAATTAACTTTAATTGCAATTTATATAAAATAAATAAATAATTTTTTTTGTTTTTATTTTCTCCCGGAAATCACAAACTAAGTTCCATGGTCAATGATATCAAACGTCAATACATTTTTTAATCTTATATTTCTGCAATGTAAGAAATATTTAAGTGCGTAAAATTAATTAAATTATTTTTTTTTTTTATATTTTTAAAGCATTTTGATTTATATGTTTTTTTCATTTATGCACTATAATTCTAAAGAAAATACGTAATTAAAACATTTTTTTTTAAATACGACGATATTTAGCTTTTATTTAGTTATTCGGGCATTTTTTAACCTATTAGCGCCGCACAGTGTGCCGAATCAATCAAAAATCTGCTGACTTCTTAGAATTTAATTTTTTCACCCATTTATTTTTTTAAATCCTTCGTATACTATCCTACTCTTATGGAAACCTGCTACTTTTTTATATTTTTACGATTTAAATTCACCCCTTATGCATTGGTGTATACGCAAAAATTGTATTCACAGGGTTACTAATTTTATTTGCAATTAAAAAAACCTTGTTTATGGACACTATTGCCTTTTTTCTGAGTCAAAGAGTAAAAATTTTTAAAAAGTAGCAGGTTTCCATAAAACTTGAATAGTATACAAAGGTTTTAAAAAAATAAGTGGGTGAAAAAATTAAATTCTAAGTAGTCAGCAGATTTTTGATTGAATCGGCACACTGTGCGCCGAGACGGACAAATCGTGCCATTTGATATCCAGCTTTAATTTTTCGCAGATTTTAAGACTAAAAACTTTATTCAACCCTGAATTTAAATTTTTTAAGGGCTGTAGATTCATATTGACTATAAAACTGATATATTAATAAATTTTAGACCTAAAGCGATTGTTAGATTCAAAATTTTATGAAAATTAAAGCTGATCAGTATAAAACATAGATACAGAAAGGACTAGATGGAGCATTGAGCTCGAAAAATGTCCATCGTCTAAAAAGAGAAAAACAATAACTTTTCTAGTGTTTTATTTCTTTCTAACTGAATCAACATGTAATAATAGTAAGAGATAAAACACTAGGAAAGTAATCTCGCATCTTTCTCTAATGCTTAAAAACGATGGACATTTTCATTTATGGGCTCTTATGTAGCATGCTCCATCTATGGTATAAAATGACATATTTTGTCCTCCTCAGGGCTAATCCAAAATGCAAAATTAAAAATGTTTTTCGAGTTTTTAGATTTTACTCCTTTGCCACCTCTTCAAATGTTTCATGTTTAAAATGTATTGTTAGTGGGTTAGTTCCCTGGATTTCCATTTTAAGCTAAGTCATAATAAATAAGCGGTTTTGGGATTGATATTTCTAAACCCTGAAGAGATTTTCTCTATCGCAGGTTTTTCGGGTCGTTAAATCTGATAATCATGGTTTTACTAGTTGAAAATGAACGAGACACCCTCAAATTAGCAAAAAACGCTCTATTAAAGAACTGCTGAAAATTGAACTGCACACTGACAAATAAATAGTAAAGGAAATCTAAATATTAAAAGCGTGAAAATAATTTGAATGGCCATTGGACCAGTAACCTGTACTTTTGATAAAATTTGTAAATCAAATATTAGAGTTTTGTATTTTATATTCTTGAAGCTAATATCAGCTAAATTTTATTAGTGTAACTAATTTAATAAAATAATATCCATTTTTTTTTAGATATTAAATATTTTGATATCCAAAATAATTTACAAACTTCTATTTTTTGATATTTTCGAGATAAAACTTCTTAAAAGCTTTTACTTTCTGAAAAGATTAATAATATATTTGCTCATAAATTATTTATACAAATTGAATATATTTAGTTATAAATTTTTCACAGGCAGTTTGAAGATATCTTCAAAAAAACAAAATTTATTCTATTTAATTAATTCAAATCATAATTAATTATATTGAATAAGATAAGAGATTTTCTACCAAATTATTATAATTACGTGACTGTACGTGTCTTTATGCGTGTATACCTAAAATATTTTTTTTTTATTATTAAATAATTATATTGTCAATAGTTTCTTTTTTTATGTAAATATTTTTTTTTTAAATTTTTATTCATAAACTGATAAGTTAATGTTTTTGTTTTTTAGGTTCTTTGCAATCACATTTGGGTGAGTAAAATTAAAATATTGTAACAATTACATGTACAATTTTAATTATAGAATTCTTAGTAATTTTTTTTTATTAATAAATTTTATATTTAGCATTAAATGCATCCGCACGTGTAGAATATAATATTTCATGCATTATACTGATAAAGCATTTTTTTAAAAATAATTTTATTTTGTGATTTAAAAAAAGAATGGATTTTTAAATTTAAAAAACAAAAAGCAAAGTTAATTTAAGATTAAGCTTGGAAATGACAGATTCAGAAGGCAGGGGAGGTAGAGGCGATCGAACTAGAAAATCATTATTTTTTTATGACTAATTTTATGCAATTTTTTAATCAGTTTTTAAGTTTAGTCATTATTAAAATTACATTCTGCCTACATTGGGACATAAAATTAACCTATTTTTCTTTACTAAAAAGTTAAAATTTTCGCTTTTTTATAATATAAATTAATGCAAACCTCTATAAACGTTTTGTGTATAGTTTACTATCTGAACTCTTCAGAAATACTTGACTGTTAAAGTAAATTTTTAATATATATTAAAGTAATGACCTCTTAGAGTTTAAAAAAGAATCAAAAATATGCAAAAAACTTGTATCTGGGTTGTTTAAAAAGATATTTTCCAGAGCTGGGCACAAATAGACCGCTCGCTAAGCGTGCCTATACAATATAAATTGTAAATACTTATACTCTGGTCAAAAATAGAGTATTTGCCCAACTCTAGTTTAAATAAATAAGAGAATGTAGCTTAACAAAATTTGCAATCATTCGAGCAAGAACAAAAATGAGCCAAAAACGAATTTTTTTTCAATGTTAGGTATGCGACTTTTTTTAGCGCACAGCTTCTGCGACTTGAGTAAATCATCCCTTATTTAGTATTGCCACCAAGTACAGAACCAAAAATTCTTATCATTGAGACAACTATCTTTTTTTTTTATCTGCCAATTACTTTAACTGTTGTTAACTCAGTGGATGGTATGGATATATAATATTAACTATGTACTTTTTAGGAATATTAACCCATATACAAATATTATAAAGGATAATTCATCTAAAATATAATAGCTTACAAAGCTTTTCTTAAAATATAAAATGTGGAGGTGTCATTTATTGTATGACATATATATTTATTATATTCTGGCACGTGTATGCTTATTGTTAATTTTTTATTTTTTTTATACAGCAACTTAATTCTTTTATTTAACAATATAAGTTTATAAGTTTTCTTGGAATACTTACAAAATTTTTCTATTGTAAAAAAAATTTTTTGTATTATTTATTTAACAATAATATACGCGATTTACACACAAAAAAATGGCAAATGTCGTCATAAGTAATAAAATATTTAAAATGATGTACACTATTCATAAATTTAGTAATGAAGGGTAATAGCGATTTGTAAAAAAATAGTCATGATATACTTTCAATAATTTTCAAAGGTTCAAACACGCACTCTTAGAAAAATATTAAATACACTTTCGAACGTTGATATTCTATATAACACTTGTATCATAATATAATATAACATATCTGTTCTTAATAAGCAAACATTTCAGCATAAAAAAAAAATTTCTGGACAGTGGTCACAAAAGTACATGCTGCGTGGCCAAGCAAATCGCGATTTCTCGCCTCTGCCACAGAAAAATCGTATACGACCCTTGGCTATAAAAAAAGAATGTCCCAATTCGCAGTTTACAATCGGCTTCACCTCGGAATGTAATTCATGTTTTTTCTACCCATTTTTACAAAGGACCCCGCACAAAAGGATAGGAAATGGCCGTTCGGTCAAATTGGCTGAATTTTGGATATGTTATAGATTTCACCATTCTGAACAAAAGTCTCACTGGGCACAAAGCTCAAAAGTCCCAACTTCGGCTGCTACGGAGCTTGAAAGCTCCAAAGCTCCATCATAATAAAATTGCTTAAAAACCTTTTTTCTTTTATTTTTAAAGTATATCTTTATATTTTTGAGGTCACTGATTTCGAATTTGATGTCAGATTGACAAGATTGCCAATTGACAGCTGTCAATTAGCTGTCAAAAGTCAAAACTCTAAAATATCGTAGAAAACTTTATAGATTAGCCCAGATTTATAATTTTGAGATCGCTGATTTCAAATCTGATGTCAAATTAACATTATTGATAGTTGGCAGCTGTCAATTAACATTCAAAAAGCCAAAAAAAAAATAGCTTTTAAAAAGATCTTATGTTTCTAATGTCACTTATTATGAATTTGTCATCGAATTGACAATGTTAACATCTGATAGCTGTCAATTAGCTACCAAATGCTTAAAAAAAACTTTACATTTTAAAGGGAGTAAATATTTTTAAACAACTGTCAATTACCTTTTAAATAATAAAAAGCGATTAATCAGCCATCCATTATTTTTTATAAGTTAAAAACCTTTATAAAATACCATACGTTTCTTATTAGTTATTTTAACTTTTATTTGACAGCTGACAACTGTCGAATTCTTAATTCGTAATCGAATTTTAACTTTTACACAGGGATCAGTATCCGTCACGTCCACGTCATTGCCCTGGGTAAAGCTAAAAACGGATTTTTATGACTAAAAAAGTTATTTGACTTTAATGGGCTATTTAAATTGACAGTAGTTAGCTGTCAACTTTGCCTAGCATGATATAATATAATATTTAACAATTAGTGACTTCAGATAAATAAGATCTATTTAAAATCTATTTGTTATATTATTTTTTTTTGGCTATTAGAAAGTTAATTGACAGCTGCCAACTATCAATAATGTTAATTTGACATCAGATTTGAAATCAGCGATCTCAAAATTATAAATCTGGGCTAATCTATAAAGTTTTCTACGATATTTTAGAGTTTTGACAGCTAATTGACAGCTGTCAATTGACAATCTTGTCAATCTGACATCAAATTCAAAATCAGCGACCTCAAAAATATAAAGATATACTTTAAAAATAAAAGAAAAAAGGTTTTTAAGCAATTTTGTTATGATGGAGCTTTGGAGCTTTCAAGCTCCGTAGCAGCCGAAGTTGGGACTTTTGAGCTTTGTGCCCATTGAGACTTTTGTTCAGAATGGTGAAATCTATAACATATCCAAAATTCAGCCAATTTGACCGAACGGCCATTTCCTATCCTTTTGAGCGGGGTCCTTTATAGTATATGATAATGCTGATAAATATTCAAAAATTTTGTCATAATTTTTATAAATTTGATAATCATGCAAAATTCTGTTTAAACGCTCCTGATTTTCCAACCAATTTTTTTTCGGGGCTGCCTTCACCTTTCTACCAAGTGATAGTTCAACAATCATTACCTCGGTGTCAGCTTGCTCTTTCTTAAATTCTTGCAACGCAGTGTACAAATCAGGGTTATGTTTCCCAACTACCCAACAACAAAATCTATTGTGCCAGCCTTCACTTATATTATTTTTTGTTTGTTAATTCCTCCATAGAGGGATCGGATATCTTGCTCGTCTTCTTCCACGAGCAATAATGCCTAAAACGTAAGTCTCTTGAAAATATTGAAATACGCTGCTCAGTTTGTCAGGGGATTGAATTTCAAGTATTCTAAACGCTACTTTTACGTCATTTACGTCATCAGTTGGAATGAATGCTAATCCGAGCAACATGTGACTAAATTTTTTAATAGATCTGTTATATGCTTCTTGTAGGCCCTTAGCTTGAATTTATCTATATATATTTTGCATTAAATGAAAAAAGCAGCATGTTATGTTTGCTTCAGGAAAAACTTCTGTACAATGCCTGTTCAAAATCACTATTATTTTTTTTTTATTGCATTAAGTTTGGAATAAAAACTTCATCACCAACAGTTTGAATAGCTTTTAAAACAGTGTTGAATGGTTTCCTTAGAGGAGAGTAATGCTTAAACAAATGGTAAAGCAACTGACTCTGTGACTGCAATATAAATTTCTTTTTACTAAACCCAAAATAGTAAAAATTGTTAGACTAACCTAGAAAAACTATAAGCATTAAAAAATATTTATTTTACAAATTCGGTAAAAAAGACCATTTGGTAAAGTGTCCATTTGGCAAAAAAAATCGGTAAAATGTCCGTCGGTATAATAGCTTTCGGTATAATGGATTCGGTAAAATGGTCGGGAATCATAAATATGAGCTTGTTTTAAAATTTTTTAACTAACGCTATCTGCAGAATAAATTTAGTCTAAAAACTATGATATTATTTACCAAATTATGTAAATAAATTTTAATGAATCAAATATAAATTTAACAGCATATATGATTTAAGAAATAAATTAATAAACGAGTTCAATACGATTAATTTAATGAATATTGTCCTTGATGACAATCTTACTAATCAACAACAAAAGTATATTAAAAAAAAAAAATTTATGAAAAAATTTATCTTAATTTTCTTGTCCATGAAATTTATTTTAAAATTAATTTACTCGTCTATTTATTAATAATTATTTTACATAATATATAATAACAAAGCTATTATTAAAATTATCTGAATATAATTAAATCCATAAATAATATTTGTTGACAATAATATAAATAATTAATCGAATTTTTATCCCTACATTATATAAATAATTTATAGTTATTGATTTTTAGTAGTCACCCTAGATTATTTTATTCAAAAGCATAATATATAATTATGAAATTCTTTTTTGAATTTAATCATTCCTCGTTGCCCAAAAATTGGCGTGAGTGATCTCAAATAAAAGAAAAAAGGGTTTATTTTTGCTAAATTAATTTTATTAAATTTTTATTCACAATCAACTTATTCAAATCACTATTTGGGTGTTGTTTAAAAGTTTTCTAAAGTTCTCCGAACATTAAACATTTTTTAACAACGTAAACTTTGATTGCTGATATCTCAGGACTATATAATGCATAATTATTTTAGATCCAAAAATCAAAAAAAAAAAAAAAATTTAAGACACATCGACAAGACCCGTGTTTTCAGGTAGTTTGAACCTTCAGGAAATCGAAAAAAATCGTGAACGAGAAACCGGTCATAGGTGCCAACAAGATTTTTCCAATTACATGTCAAAAACTGACTTTTTAATTGAGCTACCCGATTTCGAAAATTTCTGGGGTTGTTGACGTTATTTTTCGGGATTTTTGTTTTTGAAAAGTTGAAACAAGTTCAAAAATAACGTACGCAAGGAATTAACATCAGTTTTTAATAATATTTTAATATTCATAAGCTAAAAAACAAGTTTTTTATTGCTTATTTTCAAATTTTATTATATTACTTTTTCTTGCATTTTAGGCTGTTTTTAATCTGGGCACAAGTTATAATGGTAAATATTTAATAATTTTTATCCCATAATTATTGTAATATACCATCAACATGCCCGTTAATAATTAATTTAACGAATTTCAGTAATAGAACCCTATAAGAGTCCCAATTTTTTGATTTTAGTTATTAAAAAGTAATTATATTTTTGAATATATTAAATATAATTATTACTTCTATTTTTGAGCCCTCTAGGTGCAAAAATGTTTAAATTAGGCCCATTTAAGTTTTTTGGGATTTTTTCAGTTTTCTTAAACATTTTTTATTAATTTATTAAAACTTTTGTGGCTGTTTTTTATTTTTGCTCAAACGATTACAAATGACCTGAAATCGTAAGGAAAATTGAAAAAATAATTTTTTTTCCCCTTAGGAATATGCGCGCATGGGCCATTCTTTATTTTTCTCGCCATGTGTCATAATAATATACTATATTTTGATAATTTAATTAAAAATTATTCAAAGTATATTAGAATTAATATCAATATACAAAGGAATTTATTTGCGTTTATCATGGTATCGATTAAATATATTTTTAATAAAGATATTTACTATCAAAAAATATGTATCCATAACACCCACCGTTCCCATATTCGGTTCGATAACATTCTACAGCACAAATTTAAATAATATTTATTATATAAATTTCCAAGTAAAATCAAATTAAAATAAAATAAAATCTATAAAAATCTATAAATTTCATATAATTATTCTTACGATACAAGGAACAATAAACGTGAATAAAAAAATATTTCTTTTGAAACCACGAGTATCTATGCATTTTTATATATAAAAATAACGTCTTTTGCTTGCAATTTTTTTTTTATCTAATATATAATATATTGGTCATGATGACAGTAAGATGTCACCGTAATATTTAAACATAGCCTTCGTTTTTATTATAAAACCGACACGTGTAATTTTTTCTTTTTGTTTTGCGATAGGACATGTTTTACTTTATAGAAAATATAAATAATTAGCAATAATCAATATTTTTTAATATAAACTTTAAATTAATGTATATTTATGCATTTATTTTAAAAAAGCTGCTTGGAGTTTTCAATTACCGGGTAAAATTAGGTGTCGTTTCCCTGGTTTTAATCATTTATAAGTATTACCATAAGAAACAATTAAATTTTGATTGATATTTAAGAAACTTTAATTTTATTAGGTTCTGGCCCCCTCCGAAATTTTTGGCCCCTCCCGAAAAAATTTTCTGGATACGTGCCTGTATAGGAAGTCAAAAAATAATATATAAAGCCAATGACTTTTCTCATTGAGTGTAAAAAATTATTTATAGAATATTCTCAAGTTCTATATAATTGATGACTTTGCTAATTATATGTATTTTATGCTGCACGTGACTTAAAATACAATAAATAAATCATTTTCCTTATATTTTAAAATTTTTATTATTCTCATTTTTAAAACACATTAGTTTATTGTGCTTACACATTTGAGTTATTTAATTAATAACAAATCATTTGAATGTATCTAATCTAAATTTACAATTGAATCAAAATTTTTGTTCGCAGAAAAATCTGGCCCTAAAATTCTGACCGAATAATCTACCCGAAAACAAAACCCAGGGATTTTGTTATTTTAATTTTATTTTTTTTTTCTACAATGATTTTTTTATAATATTTTGAATTTTATGAAGATATCAATTTTTTTCTCCTTGTTTTGATCTAATTTTTCCTGTATATTTAATTATTTCAGTTATTTTAACCTTTTGATAAAATTAACCGATAATATAAAACATGTTAACTGAGAAAAATGGATTGAAAACGTGATTTTTTCTGACAAAATCAGATTCTAAAGTGTCTCATCTGATCACTGATGAAAAAGTGTAGATATAAAAAAAAAACTTATTTTAAAAATAAATCGCAAATTCAAATTCTGTGGTAAAATTATATAGTATTATTGTAGATTTAAATCAACATTTGAGCTATTTTTAAGATTTCGTTAGTTGAAATTGTTTATGAAATAAAATTTCGAAATTTATTAGATAGAGGTTTTTGAATATTCGTCAAATATTGTAATAATTTGATTTTAAGGTTCTTTAGAAGTAGCCTCATCAGAGAACATTTGTGGCTAGCACAAAACTCACCTTTGAAACCTCTGTAGAACCTATCACTCTACAGGATAGTATGGAATTTACTTTATTTTATATATTTTTTGTATATAATCCCTGAAGTTATAGTAAGTGAATAAATAAAAAAATAAAAAAATTAATCAGCTTAAAAAGTTTTACATTATTTAAATTAATAACATTTCTTTTGTTTATGTTAAATATTTTCATGTTTTTTTTTTAATTACGTAACACATAATCTTATGCTGAACAATAATATTAATTTTTTTTTGTTCAGTTAGATTTTATATTTTTCAATTAAATTGATTATTTCATACACAAATAATTTAATACTTCTTAATTTTTTGTTTTTTTATTTTTATTATATAATTTAAATTAATAGTGAATGAAATTGATTTTCATTTCAATACATAGATAATTATTATTTGTTTCTTTTTTTTACGTTTTAAATTTTTGTGTTGCATGAAAACTTTTGCATAATTTTTTGTATTTCGCATAAATATTTTCGTGACATAATACAATCAATGAACTCTTTTTTAGGTAAATGAGTTGATTTTGAATTATATAGGAAGGATTACTCAATAATTTTTTTTTTTTTATTTTTCTAGTACGTTTTTATAACTATTTTTCCTCTTTTTTAAACGTAAACGGAAAATTCTCGAAATATATTCACGGAATCATAATGCCAGGGAAGTTTCAGATGAAAAAACTGTATCTTCGGACCTCTGAAGCTAGGGGTTTACCCGAAGGCCGACCGGACCCGAAAAATCCAAGACCGACCCGAAAATTCAGGTAACCGCACACCCCTAATAACATGGATAATGAAATACTAAAGTTACAATATAAATTATACGAAAACCTTATCTAAAGTAATTAAAGCTGCCAAAAAAATACATGAAAACGAAAAAGCCAAAAAGTTTTTCAAAAACTCAAAAAAAAATGTGTCAGTTCGTAAACAACTCAACTGGTGAAAATAAAAGAAAAAAAAAGTGATAAAAGTTTATGCTTAGAAAATGATGTCATTACTTTTCAGAAAACCAAGACATCTCTAATAGTTTTAATAATTTCTTCAAAAACATAGGCTTAAAATTAGCACGAAATATCAGTAATAATAATAACAATTTAATACTTCCAGATTTCAGACTAAATTCCTTCTACTTGGGCTAAACTGAAGTAGATGAATCATTAAAATAATCAAGAATTTACCTAAATTTAGTATATTATCGAAAAATTCGAGAATCCTCTATTTTTTTTTGTAATTTTACGAAAAAAGTAGTAAATTCACAACTATTTTTCTGAAATTCGCAACTATTTTTTGTAAATTTTCGAAACAAAATTGTAAATTATCCTTTTTTCTTGCGAATTGACAAAAAAATATCGAGAATACTCGAATTTTTTGTTAATATACTAAATTTAGTAAATTTACGATTTTTTTCGAATATTTACAAATTTTTTTGAAAATTTGCTAATTTTTCGAAAATTTTCTAATTTTTTTGTTAATATAAGAAAGTTACTTTTTACAGTGAAGCATTTGTGTAAGTTCTAAGGCCTCAAAAACTATGTAACCCAGGAATTTATTTTATCAAGCTTGAATTTTTGTTATAAATAGCGGAAAATGCTCATTAATGGGTGTCCAGAAAAATTATGTAAAAATAAATACCTAAATATACTATACCTATACCCTAAATACCCTTTTTGGACAAAAAACGGATTAAATTTGGTATAATAAAATATTATTGTGACTTTCAGTAAAAATATTTGAAAAAAATAATTGAATTATTAGATTTATATCCAGAGCCCAAGCACAGACAGGGTTACCTATCACTTGTATTTTGTTACCTATCACTTACATTTCATATATGTGTTATAAATGTATATTTTATCTGGTTAAATAAATAAATAATTAAAATATTAACCGACTCTCAAATCCCAAAAATGTATTGGGTACCCAAAGGCATTGGAGTAAGTCTCTTTAAAAGTTTAAGCGTTTTTCAATTACCAATTATATCTTTTATATTTTTTATATTAAAATAAAGTCACCTATTTTGACATATAAATAAGGATAAAAGTATCTAGAAAGCATAAGCAAAGGAATTACGTATTTATTCTGTTGTATATAACAATTTTATCGTTCGATAGTTAATCAAAAAGTAAAAGATTCAATTGTCTATATAGATTACGGAACGACATGATTTGACGTCACATCAATAACTAAAGAATACGTTATTGATATATAATATAGGTTTGCGTTTTATTTTGTCTATTTTTGTATTATTATTTTTTTTTTTTTTTGACGTTTTGATGCTTAACAATAAAAATATTTAAATAAATTACAACTCTAATCAATTGATTCTATAATTTTATATAATAAATTGATTCGTATCTTCGCAAGAGAGTATTATTTGAATAGTTAAATACGAAAACAAAATATAGTAATAAAAAAATTATAATACAATAAAATTAAAATTTTCTGATCACCCTTATTTTGTTATCTTTGTTTAAGATTAAAATCTTGCAATTATTTTAAAAATTTATATATATTTATCTGTTTAGTTTCTAAAAAGATACGTGTCTCAAACGCACATTATAAATTTTTTAGGTTCCAACCTACACGCCAAACCTAAAAGAGTTTTTTGTTACGCAGAAAATATTGAATGTTTATTTAATTCTTTAGAGAGGAATTATTTTGAGGTTAATTCTTTTAAAAAAATTTATTTTTGTTTTTATTCTGTTCAAAAAGAATTATATAACAAAAATAAATTTTTTTAAAAGAATTAACCTCAAAATAAATCCTCTCTAAAGAATTAAATAAACATTCAATATTTTCTGCGTAACAAAAAACTCTTTTAGGTTTGGTGTGTACCTTTTTATTGTTGGACTAAATAAAATGCATTACTGCCAATCACCAGAAAAATAAAGAGTATCCTAAATAACACGTAAATTACGTTGGTAAATTTCGATTTAGGGCATTCCTTTTTTTTGGACAATTGTCCAACCTTAAGGTTCGTAATATATGATTTATCTGTAACATATTGACGAGAAAATACGTCTACTAGGAACGAAATATTGGTTTGAACCGTGTTTACATTTATACTGCCGAAAAATTAGTAAATTTTCGAAAAAATTTGTAAATATTCGAAAAAAAATCGTATAATTACTAAATTTAGTATATTAACAAAAAATTCGAGTATTCTCGATTTTTTTTGTGAATTCACAAGAAAAATTGATAATTTACAATTTTTTTTCAAAAATTTACAAAAAATAGTTGTAAATTTACGAAAAATAGTTTTGAATTTACAACTTTTTTCGTAAAATCACAAAAAAAAATCGAGAAATTTTTCGATAATATACTAAAGTACGATTTTTATCGAATATTTACAAAATTTTTTGAAAATTGACTAATTTTTCGAAAAAATTCTATTTTTTTTGTAAATCTAAGAAAGTTACTTATTACAGTGTGCGAATATACAGATAGCATGTGAAGGTTAAAATTCATATTTCATCCCGGGATTTAAAATTTAGTTTTACATTATATAATGGGCGAAAAGCAGTCTCCTAGATTAGAAAATAGGCTTTTTTGCACCAGATATGTAATAACATCTTTTACCTATAGCAATAAATAATTTACAATCAGTTATAATTATACAAAAAAGTTTATGAATTTAAAAATCTAATTTTTCAAAGGCTATTTATAATTAGTGTAGTCGTAGAGCCCTATTTCTTAGTTACGTTTTTTAGCTGATAGTTCCATGAAACTTTCCAACGAGTATTCATATTTTTTTTTTTTAAATAAATATAAAAAAATAATATAAAATCCGTTTTGATCAAAAATTGTCTAGTTGCCCGCTATAGGAATTACAGGTTATGTTTTGCGGTTATTTTATGATTTTTGTCGGTTAAGTATGTTTTTTTAATCGCTGAATACAAATGTGACATCAGTTTTTACCTAAAATTCCCTAATTGTTACCACAAGCAATTTTAGGTCATTATTTTTATTTGATTTGAAATCCACTCATGGTTAAAACGGATATATCATATTCGTAATCAACGAAAATATAAATACTCTTTTGAAAACTTCATTGACCTATCAGAAAAAAAGGACTACAAAATAGGGCTCCAGGAATACACTAAATTCAAGTCTGCTTTATAAAAGATATCGTATCGAATAAGATTTATTTTTTATATATAAATAAATAAAATATTATACAATTTAGCAAGTATTTTATTACAAAAGATATAAATATTATTTACTTCTAAGTATATTATTGTTCTTTAAATTTATTTTTATCATTATTATAAAAAAATGTATTTGTAATTAGAAGAAACAATTTTTTTATTTTATTTTTATAATGATAAGCATTAAATTTTTCTAATAATAAAAAATTTTCTTTGTTTTATATTTATAACATTATTTAGTACATCTATTTTTAAAAATAAATTATATACCTATATCTTAGTCGATAATTTATAACTATAATTAGAAAATATGACAATAATAGAAAATCAATATTTTTTTAAATTAATTTATAAAAAAAAGTTATTAGCTATTTTATACTACTTTTTTTATACATTAGATCAAAAATATATTAATTGTAGGTATAATTAAAAATGTTAAAAAATTTTGCATGTCAATAATTACAAAATGACTTCTAAAATATAGAGACGTCATTTAAGTCTTCTAGAGACAATAGGCAAAATAATCAAAATTAAATAATGACCAGTTTTTTTTTATTATGAACTTCGAGAGAGTAACATAAGCAGTAAAAGTTTAAACCATGTCTAAAAATCTTTAGTTCTAATTTTTATACTGCAGGCTTCAAATTGGTTATGGAATATTCAACTAGCCACGTAGATCATAATTTGGTCATTAATTAGTTTATGCTTCTGATTTTTGTGAAAACTGTTTTTCCTCAATATAATTAGCAACAAAAAAAAGACCCACGTAAAAAAATAAAGCTTACCTTACTGGTAAGTAAGCACAAGTAAGCACAATTAAAAAAAGTAAAAATACTTTTATAAGCTTTTTTAGATTAATTAAGCTTACGAGTAAGCCTACCCAAAATCAAGCTTACTGGTAAGCTTAATTTTTTTACGTAGGTAAACGATTTTTTTTTCACCTTACAATTATTTAAGTTTAATAATAGCATACACAATAAAATGAAAATCCTTAATGTATTATTAGGTATTTACCCAACAAAAAACTTATATTTTGTGTTATTTTTACTTTTTTTTGCCGTCATCAATAATAAATACTAAAGAGTTATTATATTTTACGTCACTATGATGAAATTGAAGTAATTTTATTTTATAATGTTTATTTTGCCTTTTTTTTCTTTCTTTTTTTATTATTCTTATATTTTTTGGTATATTTGTAGAAAATTTTTGTTTGAATTTCAATTTCAAACACTTTAGCTAATAAATATTTTTTAAACATAACATCATATATTTTATAAAGTACGTCAATTGAATGTTATAAATTTAGCTGCTTACTTTGAGCTTGATAGAGCTTTTAAACAATTCTTGGCTATATTCATTTGAATATTTTTTCAAAAAGTACTATAACATTCATAATTCTGATTTATTATAAATTTTGAAACCTTGTAAATATAATTAAACAATATTTGGTAAAGTCACTTCAGTTGTTGTTACAATAAATATATTATGTTTATTTTGCCAAATGCGAATGTAAACGGATCCGAGACGTGTAGTAGCGAGGTCCTGTGATCGCATTTGGTGAAAATAAATATTTATAAAATATGAGGTTAAGAATGCATTTTTATTTACAAAGGGCAAAAATAAAAATCTCTTTGGCGATTACAGCAACCACCAGAGAACGCGTTTAAGGTTGTAGATTGGATCTCTAAAAAAAATTATTTGTTTTTTTTTTTATTTTTTTTTTGAATTACTTAGACCTTCAAAAATCACCTGTTAAAATATTGTAATGAAATTCGAAAATTTGAACGGTTATAAATGAGTTTTACCGAGCGCGATTCGTATGTGTAATACAGCAAAAAAAAACTTTAAACGCGTTTTACTCGAAACCACTTTTTTTTCAAATGGCCGCTAGATGATCTCAGTATTGGCTGGTCCGATTTCAAAAAAAGGTTGTGGGTTTTATTCGTGTAGATATATTACGCATGAATTTACCACCTTTTCATTAAAAAAAATATTTTTTGCTTGCTTTAGGGGATGTTGAAGGGTAAAAAACAGGGTCTATTTTCGTACTTTTTTTTCAGGCGCTCCCATTTTTTTATTTCATCATTTTTTTTTTCTAAATGAGGTAAATTCTCACGTAAGAGACCTTCCTTTTTAAGAATCTTTTTTTTTTTTTTCTTTTCAAAATGACGTTTCCGAGATCAATTAGCGGCCATGCTTTTAAGGCCTCTACTTTGCTGCCCTCTATAAATGGTACTAATCATGGAACTAAATTTTTTATTTTTGAAGATTAATTATTCATAATTAAGTAAAAAAATTTGTAAAACAATTCATAATAAAACAGCTGAGAAAAAAAATAAAACAAAAGTCGATTATTTTTTTTTTGAGATCCGATCTACAACCTTAAGAGAAACATGCACGGTAGAGCTGCTTTGGTTGAATATTCAACCAATTGGTTGAATTTCGCAGTTTTTGGTTGAATTTTCAACCAATTGGTTGAATATTAAACCAAACACTGCGATTTTCAACCAAAAACTGCGATATTCAACCAAAAACTGCGAAATTCAACCAATTGGTTGAATATTCAACCAATTGGTTGAATTTTCAACCAAAACTGGTTTAATTTTCAACCAAAAGCTAAAATACAAAATAAAAACGATGTTTTTATAGTACAGGGTAAGAAATGATCAGGGCATCCATTAAAAGTGAATGAATTTTATTATATTATTGTAATTAGTAATTTTTTATGTACTACTTCTTTTGGCTTTGAAACTGAGGAATGACTAATTAAAAAGGTTATCCTACGTAGAATAACAAAATGGCGGCTATCTACAGAAAGTTAAAATGAAATAAAAAGCCTACAATTTTCGAGCAAAAGTAGCTGTAAAATTTTTTTGAGAACATAAAAATACTAAAACTCGACGACATCCCGAAATTAGTGCATTCATTAAGTTGCTTAGTAAGTTTAAAGTAAATTGGTGCAGATTTTATCGCGCAATCGTGTGCATTACTTTTCAAAAACGTTGTTTCGAGTAAAATGGCTTTAAAGTTTTAGATGAATTTTTTCGGTACTTTTAGTTATTAAATTATTTATTTTAATGCAAGAGATCTGATCAACACAAAATTATTCGACACATCAATGATTCTACACAAAAAAGTTTTTCGGAATCTTTCTATACCAAAAATCGTTGTGCTAAAAATAACACAAATTTTTTTTAGTCAAAGTATTCAAAACTTATTTCTTTCGTATGCTAGCATAAATAAATATCACTTAAAACAGCGTATTGAATATTTCGATTAGAAAAAATTTGTATTGATCTTTTCGGTACAAGGATTTTCGGTGTAGAACGATTCCGCAAAACTTTCTTGTGTAGAATTATTGATTTGTCGAATAATTTTGTGATGATCAGATCTCTTGCCTATTTTAACATGGAACATGTTCGTTAGATAGGGTATTTGAAAAAGTTTGGTTAGGCAGGGGGTGGGGCGTTAAATGGACTTAGATTATTTTTGATTTAGGGACTTAGAATAATTTGAAGTGGAAGCCTGATCAGGCTCTGATAAGAACAAGAACTTAGAAGATTACTTTATGTTTATGGACTTACGATAATTTATATTTCAGGATTTATTGTAATTTCGGTTTTTGGATTTATTACTGTTATGAGTGACATGAACATGTTCCTCGATGTTCCATGTTCGTTGGTTGTATAGTTACACAAACCGGTTATAAATTTTTTTATTCGTTAGAGAAATTTATAACAGAAAATTCTAGATCAAAAAAATTAAAATCGGTCACGTAGTTTTAGAGAAATCTTAATTAGAAGGTGTAAAAACATAGTTTTCTAAATAAGAATACAAATTTTTTTTTGTATATTTAAGTATAGACTTATATGTTATCAGTTATTTTTTAGCCATAAAGTTATCTTTTTGGTTTTCATACTGAACCTGTAGCTGATTTTTTACCATTTTTTAGCCATTTTTTACCATTTTGGCACGGCTAAATTTGGCGTCATAAACAATCGCGAATATTAGCAAAATTTGCTCATAATTTCTATCAATGACCAATTACGACATAATTTCTAACTATATTTAACAAGAAGGATTTAAAAATAAATTTTTTTACATACTCTTGAGACATATAAAAAGTAATTAATAAAAAAAATAATTTGATTATTAAAAAAAAAATTAGGTAAAACGACAGGAAGTTAAAGCATACAATATTAGGTTTAAAAAAATTTATCATACTATGTACATAAAAAATTACTAATTACAATAATATAATAAAATTCATTCACTTTTAATGGATGCCCTGATCATTTCTTACCCTGTACTATAAAAACATCGTTTTTATTTTGTATTTTAGTTTTTGGTTGAAAATTAAACCAGTTTTGGTTGAAAATTCAACCAATTGGTTGAATATTCAACCAATTGGTTGAATTTCGCAGTTTTTGGTTGAATATCGCAGTTTTTGGTTGAAAATCGCAGTGTTTGGTTTAATATTCAACCAATTGGTTGAAAATTCAACCAAAAACTGCGAAATTCAACCAATTGGTTGAATATTCAACCAAAGCAGCTCTACCGTGTGTAAATCATAAAGGTTCGAAAATTAAGACATAATTAACAAATAGAAAATAAAGAGTAATTTTATTGTAAAAAGTTAATTTTTAGTTTTTCTATACTAAAGAAAATATAAGTAATTTATAAGTAAAAAAGTGAACATAATGATCAAAAAAACTGATGCTACGGAAAATGTTTCAGTACCCACGTTAAAAGATTAAGCTTACGGAATAACCTAAAAAGGCTTAATTTTGAGTAAGCTTACTTTAGTAAGCTAAAATTAAGCTTAATCTTTTTACGTGGGTAAATAAATATTAGCATTTTCATCAAGATTTTTGATTAAATTTAGAGAAATATTGTTCGAAAGCGAGAAACTTCTAAGACCAATCAGATTTTGTTTAAATTTTAATTAATATTCGTCATTACTTAATTACTGGAATTCTAAAAATATAACATAAAGATGCGCTTGTACAAAAAAAATTATTTTTGATACTATTATCGTCACAGTAAGCTATTCTGAATTTATAAATGCTTTTACAGAAAATATTAAAGCCATACAAAATAAAAAAAGCTTTTATTTACTATGCAATTTGTAAAAGATCGTGTTGACGTAAAAGAATCACACCATGTTTTATTTAAGTAACTATTATCATAAAATTTACCCTGAGAAAAAAAAGTAAGAAATAAAATTGATTAAAATAAAACACAAGACCATTTTCTAGACCATTTTCTATTTGGAACAAAAGTAATTTTTTTCTTTTGCTGAAAAAAGAATGATTTTTAAAGATTCAATTCGCAAGTCAGGAGTTTTAATTAGGCAAGTATTTTTTGTATACTTAATACCAATACCTAATTGCACTTTAAACCTGACTTTAATTTATAAGTAATTTATTTGAAACTCTACTAAATTTTAAGCAAGCAGTTGAAGCTAGCAAATACTATACTTCAAAAACATATTTTAATCAAAATAAATTTGAAAAGGCTATTGCCGGATAAATATAGTGATTTGGCCCCCCTCCCTAATCTCAAAAAAATTATTAGCATCCTAAAAGTATTATAAAAACTAACCGATCGCCGTTGGAATTAGCTTCCTAACCCGTATTAGGCGCCCTTAAACCTTAAAAAACCTTAAAAATCGTGTTTTTTGCGTTTTTTTTTGTTTCTCCGCACTGTGTTGAGCTATTAATCTGAAAGTTGCGTAGAAAAAAAGGGCACAGAGTGTATTTTCAATCTTCATTGGTTTTAAACCTTTAAGACCATTTTAAGACCCCGAAAATTTATTTTTAATTTTCGAAAAATTGGTTTTTTGAGCATAAAAAAAAATAACCAGCGTTAAATTTCTTCAAACTGACCTAAAAAGTTGAAAAAAAGTATATTTTACTAATATCAGTCTTGTCCTAGAGGGGGAGCTCATCTCCACACTTTCAAAACTCAAAAAACGCGTTTTTTTGCCTCTACACGATTAAAATGCAATAGAATTGCAAAAATTCGTTTTGGAACCTCCCTAAATCTTTTTGAGCATCTATTTATACATTTTGAAATAGTATATTTTTACCCATGGCCACAAAAGTAAAAAATGGCCCAAATCGCACGTAAATTACTGTCCGAGGCGAAGCCGAGGATGGTAAACTGCGATTTGGGGCATCCTTTTTTTGTGGCCAAGGACAAAACATAATTTTTCTTGCTCAGTGTCGAGAAAATGCGTTTTTTCGAATAGCGCAGCGGCCAGAAAACACGCACTTTCTGGACACTAACAAGAAAAATTATTTTTTAACGATATCAGTCCTGTCCTGGAGGGGGAGCTCATCCCCACCCCTTGAAAACTCAAAAAACGCGTTTCTTTGCCCCTACACGATTAACCCATTAATTCCTAAGAAGAAACTGCATTTGACAGAGCTGTAAAATCTATTCCATTTAGAGCATTAGACTCAAATAAGCAAAATAAAACACAAAAAAAATTTCAAAATGGCGGACATTTATAAATAGCGGACTAATATTGTTGCGGCCAATAGCTATAAAATTATATTTTTCTATTTTTTCATGTTGAATATTCGCGGTAAATAATGTTTTACGTGATATTGTAATTATTTGATTTATCGGCCCCCCGTTTTAGGGCCCCTTCTCTCACGTTAAACTTTCAACGGTTCTATAAAACCGATTCATGCTCTCATTCTGTGGTCGCGTCGGCGGTCGCGCTCGTAAGACAATTTTAGTCATGCACCGCCCAGCGTATTGAACATAAAGTTATCATAGAACTAAAAACAGTGCTTAAATTTAATTTAATTAATTCAAATCAATTCATTTTTCTTTAACGCCAGCGATCAATAACTATATTTATACAGTCCACTAATCTAACATTTAATTATTTGTATATAATACATTCAATAAGTGCGTTTTAATAATTATTTTATTATTTTAATCACGTGTGAATTTATTTATAAACCCAAACCAAACCCAAATGAAACCGGTTTTATGGTTATATAACTTACAGTTTCTGCTCAGGCTCAAAATCGTCAAAAATCTCGAAATATCGAGTTTTTCAACGACCATATTGGTTCCGCCATTTAAAAATTTTTGATAAATAACTATATATTCGTAATTAGCACCCAAAAAATACCATTCACACAAATTTTTATCAAAAAATATCAAAATTTAATTTTTTCTGACCACCATATTAGTCCGCCATTTATAAATGTCCGCCATTTTGAATTTTTTTTTGTGTTTTATTTTACTAATTTGAGTCAAATGCTCTAAATGGAATAGGTTTTACAGCTCTGTCAAATGCAGTTTCTTCTTAGGAATTAATGGGTTAATCGTGTAGGGGCAAAGAAACGCGTTTTTTGAGTTTTCAAGGGGTGGGGATGAGCTCCCCCTCCAGGACAGGACTGATATCATTAAAAAATAATTTTCTTTGCCTTTTTAGTCCAATTTGAAAGAATTAAAGGCAGGTATAATTTTTTAATTTCAAAAAAACTGATTTTTCGAAAATGTAAAATCAATTTTTGGGCTCTTAAGGTGGTCTTGAGTGGTCATAAGGGTCTAAAAACAATAATTAATGAAATATATTTTAGTTAAAACGTATAAATAGATACTCAAAAAGATTTAGGGAGGTTCCAAAACGAATTTTTTCAATTCTATGGCATTTTAATCGTGTAGAGGCAAAAAAACGCGTTTTTTGAGTTTTGAAGGTGTGGAGATGAGCTCCCCCTCTAGGACAAGACTGATATCAGTAAAATATACTTTTTTTCAACTTTTTAGGTCAGTTTGAAGAAATTTAACGCTGGTTATTTTTTTTTATGCTCAAAAAACCAATTTTTCGAAAATTAAAAATAAATTTTCGGGGTCTTAAAATGGTCTTAAAGGTCTAAAACCAATGAAGATTGAAAATACACTCTGTGCCCTTTTTTTCTACGCAACTTTCAGATTAATAGCTCAACACAGTGCGGAGAAACAAAAAAAAACGCAAAAAACACGATTTTTAAGGTTTTTTAAGGTTTAAGGGCGCCTAATATGGGCTAGGAAGCTAATTCCAACGGCGATCGGTTAGTTTTTATAATATTTTTCGGATGCGAATAATTTTTTTGAGATTGGGGAGGGGGGCCAAATCACTATATTTATCCGGCAATAGCCTTTAATTAATATTTTATTTAATTAATCAAAAATGTTAAAAATAATATTTTTAAATTAGATTTAAATATTTATTTTAAAATATATTAAAAATTAATTAAAAAAAATTTACACGTGTTTATTCCAAGGATAAAACATCTATAAGATAGAAAACTAAATATGCAATAAAATATTTTCAATAATTTATTATAAAAAAAAAAAAAAAATTACCTTGACCAAGACATTGATAAGCATTATTAGCATATTTCTTAATGATACTATTGCTGAATTATTTATTTTTCAGCAAATCATAAATATTTAATATCAAAATGTTATATGATTTTAAAAACGCTGCCAAACCGAGGTTCCTCAAGAAATAAGAAAATATTTCCTTGAACTAGAACTACATCAATGGAACAATTAGTTATTACATCCGTAAATAAAAAGTTACTAGCATTTTGACAAAAATGTTTGCTCATTTGCTCAGGTATAGCCTAGGATCCAGAAAATTCAGTAACAACAACTTACCTAAAATTTGTACTTCCATATAAAAAAAATTAGGTGTCATCCAAATTAAAAATAAAAAGTATAGTTTTGTATTTTTAGGTGCAAAAATTTTTGAGACAACATTTTTAGTATACATCCAAGAATACGAGAAAATTCTGAGCTCATGCACACATGCAGAGAGACGTGACGTTAAAATTGGTTTTTTGACTTTGAGTTGACAAAACATGCTAACATGCAAAAAAATCGAAGATCCAAATTTGATCTATAACAAAGGTTTCTCAATAATAAGGAACCAATACAAACAGGTATACATGTTTGAAATTCTACACTGAAAAAAAAAATCCGCTTTCTGCAAACAGAATGGTTCAGTTTTCCGCAAGTAGATTTTTCCGCTAGTTACTAACGGAATTTTGCTAACGGAAAATGGAATTTTGCTTGAGATTAAAAAAAACTCCGGAATATTTCAACTTGCAGCAAGTGTAATTTTTTTCGGTGTAGACATAAGATTTCAAAAAAATTTTTTTAGGTTTCTTGCATAATTTCAAGCAAATTAAACTTGAGTAAAATTAATCTTTATCGATGATGAAATAATAATTTAAAATAAATATTTGGAAAACTATATGAGTAATGATAATAACAAAAATGTTTATAATTTTCAGTAATATATTATTTAATTTTTTTTTAATTACATATTTTTGACTTTAACGTCTTATTGAAGCAAGCACAGCTGCTTAAACTTATTATAAATTACTAATATCAAAATTTTCCACAGTTTTTTATTACAAATTACAAAATTATGAAAATAATAATTTTAAAAAATTACGCGTTTGTTTTATAAATTAAATTTAATAATAAATTTTAAATATCTGAAAAACAATTTAAATAAAATTACATATATTTAGGTACTTTATTTATAAATTTATGAAAACATTGTTTATTTAAATTTTAAATTTAGATATTTCTTTTATACATTTAAACACATATGTACCTAAATATATAACATATAATTGTTTTAAGTTTGCTTTAAAAATTGACGTCAAGAAAATTTTGTGTTTACACTGTACGGAAAAAAATTAACATTTAGCGAAAGCGGAAGTTTAAACTTGCAGTAGTGTATTTTATAATAATTATAGCTTTTAAATATTATTCCATAGTTATATGCGAGAAATTCTACGCCAACTATAGATCCAAGAATCGATTTCTTGCAGCTTTTAATTTTTTTGAATATTTTTTTAAGTCAGCTTAAAAGTTTCTTTATTTTACTTCCTATAGCCAGAAAAATAAACAATCGTTTGTACATTGTATCTTTCACTGCAAAGTCAAATGCATGATAACTTTTTCATGTGCTAAAAATCAGCGATAGTTAATAATTCTTAAAAATTCTTTATTCGTGTTAATATTACTTATATCGAAGTCGATAGACCTTGCTCAAGAGACCTTGATTTGATAATTCAACTTTCATATATAATTATAAGATTGAATTTTTCTGCATTCTTGCATGTATATCATTCATATTATATAATATGCACTTTACTCCAGTCATAATACGAATTTTTTTGTATTGTTACTGGAAACAACCAAATGGTCTAGTATAGCTTTTTTTTTTGGTTCGCTGATCACGAATTTTTGAATCTTTTTTTAAAGTAATTAGGACTTCACGTTATTTTTACTATTTTTGTGTGTTAATTTTACTTTAAAGAATTACCGAATATATTGATTAGTGACCCGGAAAACGAGTGAAGCCCTAATTTAAAAAAAAAAAGACCCCGAAATTTATTATCACCCAAAAAACCTACATTAGACAAAATCTAGTGGTTACTCGTAACAATACAATCCCCTTCGCCACTGAATTATAAATGAAATATTTGCTAAGGAACCGTAAACTAAATAAATAATTCGCTTGCAAAAACGGGATTCCACAAATTGGTACCGGAATTTGTTTTTGGAATTATACGCGCAGCTGTACGATGCAAAAAAAATTTTTTTTTTAAATTTTCTTTGCGTTTAAAGTCATTTGCAATCGTTTGAGCTAGACGAAAAAATCCATTAGCCACCGACGGAATTCCGACATACGTGGAATATTTCCACTTGCCGCAAACGGATTTTTTTTCAGTGTATTCTTAATTATTACGACATACCTATATGCAATACACAATTTATATGCAATATATGAATATTGCTATAAATTCAGAAAAATCTTAATTTGTACTTGTTCTATCTCTCTACTTGGTTTCTCTACTTGAAACAAATTAAACTATACATCAAATATAAAAGTTTCTAGTTAAATTTTGCTTTATAATTCAACCAGAAACCTGAAAGAGTATATATAAATTGTTAAATAACTAATTATTTGCAAAATTCTGTATTATAAATCTAAATAATAATAATAATAAAATATATAACCGACTTGTATTTAGGCATTGATGACGTGCATACAAAAAACATATTAGTAAGTTGAATGAACTCTTTTAGTGCATAATATTTTTTTGATTATATATATTTATATAAGAAAAAAAAAATAATAATTATAATAATAAATGCCAATGTGTATGATATAAAATGCATAAAATCATATTTATATGTTAAATTAATAATAAACTGTTTGTTTTTATATTATTTACTTTGTTATCAAGAAATGATTAATTGAAAATTTTACTCTAGAAAATTCGCAAAACTTTTATTATTTTTTTTTTCTTTTTATTTTCTGCATTATTGTTTTTTAAATATTTTTTATATTAAACAACAATTTATTATAAATATTTATACTTGATTAAAATAGTAAAAGTTCATACACACACACATACACAGAGAAAGATTTAATAATATGCATAATGAAAGAACTAGTAGAGCCTTCAAATGAATTTTTAGTACACGTGCCAACAGAAATAGAAACAGTCAAGCGAGCAGTCAAGTTATTATAAGAAAAGTCTCGTCTACTAAGAATGAAAATGTACACTAAAATTTTGAGAATTATAAAAAAGATCTTTTATTTATAGGTTGTTTAATTAGAGTATATAAAGGTATTGATAATTTTTGACAATTATTTTAAAAAATTTTTAATGTCTTGCAATTGGTAAATAATTTCTTAAACATACTTTAAATGGCTAAAGTTTAATGTCTAAAACTTTTTATTACACTTTTATTTGTAACACCAACAAGTATTTTCAATATTTTGTTTCAAAAATATAAAAAACATATATCAGATAATCATAGTTCAATCTTACTGTTTATATGAATTTGAAATTAAAGTATATCTAAAGTATGATAACTGGTATACGAACAAATATTTTTTTGAGTAAAATCATGTTTTATTCAATGCATCAAGTTGAAGCTGTGTAGCACCCGAGCTTAAAATAAAATTTTATGTATAATTGTTTAAATTAGATTGTTATGAACTGTTTATTTCAGCTCAGGGTCACGATTCACTTTCTATAAATTTAGGTGTTAAAAATACATGTTAAATATAGAATGTAATATCAACGTTTAGAATCATTTCCAAAAAAAAAATTCAGTTATAAGTCGAAGCTTTTTATACGATTCTGCTTTCAATTGGAATTTTTATATATTTTTACACATAACTCATCACAAAAGCATTTCAGAAAAAGTCATACATAGCATATTTAACTATTTCTGAAAACGAGTATTTTGAGACCTTTTGGACCTCAAAATTTTGAATTTTGAATTTGTTACTAACATTTGAAGTTACCTACATAAACTATTGGTAAATTGAATTGATAGAGTCATTTATTAAATTTAGCCCCATATAAAAATAAATTTACAAAAATTATTTTGAACAGGTATTTCTCCAAGAGCATAAGCCTCATCAGTATGATTACTACTATTTAGTATGCCTGCTGGTAAGTCTTATACTATTTGGCCAAAGACAAAATAATCGATCTTCTTGATAGTATTGTGTATTAATAAAATTAATTCTTGTTAAATCTTCAGTCAGAACAAAAAATTCTACTCGAATAAAACTTAAATGAAACAATTTTCAGAGCAATTTAGAATAAACTTACTAATACACTACCTTTTGGTTACAGTAGTAACAAAAAAAAGTTCACTCATCAATTGGCTGTTATTTATTTGAAAATTCCCATTCATCATAGTCATAATCTTGAATCATGAAAGTTTTTAACTATTCTGGAAAGTTAGAAAAGTAATTTAAAAACAAAAATTCAATAACTTGATATTCTATGTTATTTTACTAAACACATTTTACAAAATAACCCCTTTTTTCTAAGAATAAATTGTAAGAAAGAAATTTTACATAATACACCTGCAAATTGATTTTGGTTTTTTGCAACAAACTTTCATGTGAATTATTAATTTTTTAACAGCGAATTTTATTTTTTTGTAAAATTATCTCAATTTCATCCATAAAATAAAGAAATACAAGCAAAAATTTTTTAAAAAATACAACAGTATAATAAAAGGAAACTAAACAGGTGGCAAACATGATTATCCAATTTTTTTTTTCTTTAGTTTTTTATACAATAAAGTATACTTATTAGAGGTAAAATAATTCAAGTTCATCTACTTTTCCTTTCCGTCTTGTTTTATTTTTTTTTTTTTTACTCGTTTTTGATGTACCCTTTTCGTGTTTATATTGTATTACATCGTGTCGACGAACCTATAAGGCCAATGACTTCTTTTATTTAATCTTAAAGAATCAAATAAAGGATGTAGTACTTGAAGAATAAATCAATTTCTAAATAATATATTACCATAAAATAACTTTCAAAAAGATTCCTGATTATTATGAAATTACTATTACTAGTTTTAATATTTTTGAATATCTATTCCATTTAAATAGTTCAATAGAAACATTTTGAATTTTCAATATTGTAATACGAACATAAAATACCAGCAGTCAGATATTCAGCAGTCAGACTACAATATGGTCAAAAAATAGAAATCACAGAAAGAATTAAGGGGGAAGAAGATTTGCAATAGTTGAATGAAGATAATAAAATGAAAAATCAAAAAATATTGAGACTTTTTTATGAAAAATTAAGGATTCACCCTTAAATTACAACTACTCCTAAGCGATACATAAAAAAAAACCTTTTTAGGGGATGTTTTTACTAATTTAAGGACGTTGGCTAGGAATTAAAAGAAATATACGATTTTTCTAAAAATTTCCCAGGTTTGAATATTCATTATCTTAATCAACCCTGTAAAATTTGAAGAATTTTAATCGCTTATTTTGAGTTATCGGATCCAAAAGTTGAAATTTTGTACAGGATCTTATGGGAAACAGAAAAGTTTTATAACTCGACTTCTAAATATACGATTTCAATAAAAAATTTTTTTGATGGATAAGATTTACAAAGATAAGTTGACTGAATTAAACTGCAGGCAATTGACCGTTTGTTTTTATTTAATTAGCAAAAAACCAAAAAATCTTAAAGTATGGCAACGTTATCTTATAATTACAAGTAGTTTATATATTATTACAACATTATGCCACGTAAATCCTAACATTTCTCTTCCATTTTCAATCTCTAACCAACATCCTTAAGATGAAACGCCAATTTCTAATAGAAAATACCCCGAAATTCGTGATTAGTAACCCAAACAACCTATACCAAACCAAATCTCGTAGTTTCAAGCAATGATACAACTAATTACAAAAAAATATATATATATATTAAATTTAAAAATTAAGCTATAACACCAAACTTAAAAAACTCATCTTAAGAATTGCAGATTCACTGTAAAACCTAATAAAATAATAATATTGATGATAATAATTTAAACTATTTATTACCCTGTACATTTAAATTACGTCCTGTAAATATTGTAAGTACTTTGTATGTATTTTGTCATACATGACATTAAACATCAACTCATCCAACGATATTATATTTCCTTTTTTTATTTTAAATATCATTTAAACAGTTACATATGCAGCTTTTATTTATAACACGCGACAAAATTCTTAAAAATTACAATTTATATAATTTATATAATTAAAAAAAAAAAACAAAAATTAATTTTAATTGCTTTATAATATAAAATGAATGTTTTAAAATTAAATACAAGGCTTTTCCTGAAAATAATTTTAAAAAATAAAAAAACTTTTATTCTTCATTATTTGCACATTTGTGAAATATTTTATTAAATTTTTATAAAACAATAAATTTAAATTTAAATTTAAATTAACTATTAATAATATTGAGGTTAAAATTTAAATTTATTCCAAAAAACAATATGGTAATTATTTTAAAAATATAAGAGCAAACTTTTTTTTGTTTTTTAATAATTTTACTAATTATGTAATGAGTTGTCTATTTATAATTTTAAATAATTTATTTCTAAAATCGTGTAAAAATTTTCTTTTTTTTTTGTATATATTCGTTGCCAATATCTGCTTAGGAATACAAATTATTTTGCAATTCTTTTAGAAACCAAGTATACTTGTGAATATAATGTTGATAAATGTTCAATAATGTGTAGATCTATGAATGTATTCATTATAATACTTATAAAAGACAAGAATAGGCACCGAAACTTATTGACAATCACGTACAGGAATGCATGCAATTTTATGGTAGGGGAGGGAATATTTTTTGTACTTTTCCAACTCACTTCTTAAAAAAATCATAAGTGAGAGTTTAAAGACCTATTAGGAAAGATTCTGCTCTAGTCAAATCGCGGTTTTGCAGTTGCTTTTGACGGCCAAGATAAGAAAAGGTTAACCCACTGAAAAGTCCGCATGAATTTGTAACTAAGGCTGCACGAAGTTGCAAAGAGTTGAAAAGAGTTTATTTTGCAACTCCATGTCGAGTTTTCAGATGGTTGAGGAACTTTTCTTATCTTGGTCGTCAAAAACAACAGCGAAACCACGATTTAACTAGAGTAGAATCCTCCCTAATAGGTCTTTAAACCCTCACCAATGAATTTTTTAAGAAGTGGGTTAGAAAAGTCAAAATGTGAAAACATATGCCCTGATAGTAAACTTACTACCCAGGTAGAAATTACCCAGACATGAATTTTTACAGTATGTATTTTGTAGTTTTCTGCGGAATAATTCCATATATTTTAAATGGACTCACGTATACATTCACGTTAAAATTATTTAAGTAACTGCTTTTTCTGATTTCTTTTTTTGATACCAGATCCAAGATTTTTTAGGAAGCTAAATACAAACATTATACTCAGTAATGGAGTCATTATTAGTTAAATACTGTATTTTAAGCTTCAAGATTAATCTAATTACTTGTCTGCTTTTTGATGCTTTTGCTGTCATCATATTTTATCTTATGCACTGAAAGTAAAATGAAATCCATTATTTCAATAGTAATTCTTAATATTTTCAAGCTGACTTCTCCTGGTACAGTCTGGTTCGTTGTCACTGTCCCACGTGTCTTCAGTGCTTTAATCAGACGGTCCTTTATATTATTATTATCGTGTCGTCTTTGGATCGCGTCTGAGTGTACTCTACAGTGTCCGATCACATGGGGCAAGGTTTTCTTGTGGATGGCCGCATTTATGACAAAGTTTATCATTTTGCCTTTCCCAATATCTAGACTCATTTAGTGGTAGACAATTGAGTCTAACTCGATAGACAAAGCGCCAGTCACAAAAGTGAGTGAAGCTTCCAGATCGCAAATAGTGATTTGAAAACTTGCACTTGCTTGTTATTTCAAAAACCTTACCCTGGTCCTTTTTAACAAGCAGTGATTTTAAATAATGACCAGCTACTCGTAACCTACGTATTATCTGTGATCTGGACTGTAGAAGCACAACTACTGTCCTATCTCCTGTTCTATTGCATTCTAATGAGTATTCGTGGCAGTGTACACTCCATAGTACCACTTTAATCCATACCGATTAATTCGCCTAATGCCTACGGGCAGCATTTCCCGACCTGGACCAGAATGAATCTGTCTGTGTTTCCAACATCATCAAGGCTTACAGAAAACTTGCGCAATCAACCTCAGAAGCTGCTAATAGAGGTGGCCTCTCTGAGTGAAAACATGGCCAATTCACTCACAGTCGCATTTTTGCAGGTTAAAATTTTGGATGCATGTGCCACGGTCAGCAAATCGACCAAGGCTATTTCCCCTGTTCGGGGGCAGAAGGACAACTTCCGCACTAGTTCTCTGAAGAAGACTCGTCTAATTTTTCGCCATCTTTTTAATCGTTTTATAGCGGCTTCTTGAATAAAAAAGTTACATAAAAGTTGACATAGCGTCAAGCTTTTGCCAAGGGGCCAACAAGTAGTTATTGATTCTAGCAAAGTCCTGCCTGACATCTTCGATGGATGAAACAGGAGTTTGGCGCACTTCATACCCAGTAGAGGTGTCTAAATTTTGGTAAGGGTCCCCCGATTGTAATGTCTTGATACACTATCCTTCGATGGTAAGTACCGTTGGTAGCACCGCATTGTCTCCACGACCTTTTAGGTGTAGAGATGCAGTTTTTTTAGCGTTGAAAGTGAGTCCAACAACGGCAGCCACTTCCTCTGCTGTTTTAAGAAGCGATCGTATACCTTCGACTGAATCAGCCAAGAAAGCCATATCATCCGCATAAGTTAAATTATTAATTGTTTTGTTAGCTAATTTGTATTTGAATAATTACATTATATCTTCATGGATCAATTTATATTTAAAAATACGATAAATTAATTATAAAAGTAAAAAATAATCAAGCTTTATCAATAATAAGATTTTATTTTATCCATGACCTTCTTTATTTTTTATTAAAAATTATTAAAATTTTACGATTTCACACTTTTATTTTACTCTAGTTTGATAAAAGAAAATATTACAATAAATTAACATATTTTAAATTTAAATAAAAGAAGAATTTTTTCTTTGATAATAACCACATATTTTATGCAAAATGAGAAAAAAAAAATCAAGATAAAATAACAAAAGAATGAAAATTAAATTAATTAAATTATTTTATATCCGCATTTTAAAAACATTCTACATCAATAGTTTTTAAGATACTATTTGACGACTTAAATTTAAATTTCAAATTTACTTACTAATAATTAGTTTTTTTACAAAACTTTTGTTTTTTACGACCTTGTTGGACCGATAATAAATCTTTTCGATTTATAACTATTTAAATCACTGTTTTGGTGAAAACAATACCCATAAATCCTTTCAAAATAGAGAATTGCTTGATTTGACCTATTTTTATATCCATAATCATTTTATTAAAATTTAGAAAAATTAAATTACAAAAAGTATTGCTAAAATATTTTTGGATAGAATAATAAAATATTGTTAGAAATTAAAGTCGGATCAAGTTTATGATTATAGTGTAATAAATTAAGTGAAATAAAAAATGTAAATAAATAAATTAAAATAATTTAAAAAACTGCTACAATTTTTCAATTAAAATTAAGAAATTAAATTAAATATTTGTATCATATAATGTATTTTATTTTTTTAATTAATTAATTAATTTGACATTGTAAGAGAGGAATAACGCAACAAATCAATGGTTCATAACAATTATTCAAGTGTGTTATATTATTTTTTAATTGTTTATTAGAATAATAGCAATAATAATAATAATGATAATAATAAACACGATATTTACCACGTGACTTTCTTTCTAAATTGTATTATCGACCTCTTTAAGAATAAAAAAAATTGTGACATTTCTTTTATATAACGTTCTGTGTCATTGGGTTAATTCAGGAGGTATGCACGCCGCGTGGAGCAAACGAAAACGGAAATGAACATTTCCAGCCTAAATAGACCACAAAACTTACATAAAGCGTCATTTATTGCCACCGAAAAAAAGGGCCAATTTTGTTCTACTTTATTTTATGCATATTCTGGGTCAATTTTCGTACAATCCCTCTTTTTCAGAAATTTTGGCATACATTTTTTTTTAAAGATTTTAAAACCATCATCTTTAAGAACAATTTTTGAAAGAGCCTATTTTAAAGAAAATTTAAAAAGAATTCTTTTTTGGCATGCTTGAAACTACTTTCCTCACATTTACTATTCAATAACATTTGTTTTAAGACGATGATAATTATTATTTTTAAAAAATGCCTAACTCTCAAATAAGCAAAAATTTACAAAAAAATAGCATGCAATACTTGAAAATCTAACTTCAATTCATGTACAAGCACCATAAATTTAGACTCCTATACAAATTAATATGTAGAGTTAAATTTTTTCAGTTTATTACCTAAAAAAGTACATATTAATAAGCTTTTAAAAGAATTTAATGTCTCATAAAGTTAATGACATTTACTTAACAATCATAAAACCGTATAATATTGAAGCATTAATTAATAATATTCATTTATTAATAATAAAATAATAATAAATATTATTAATCATAAGTTTTTATATAAATATTTGATAAATATATTAAAGAAAATATAAATAAAGCTTCCAGTATTACGTATTTTATGACAATATAATTATATTTATAAAATTAACGCGTAATTATAAAATTTTTTTAACACTAATAAAATTTTCTACTGATAATCTAATATTAAGTACCTATTATTGTTTTTAATAAAATAATGATAATAAAAATTTTTTAAGAATTATTTTTAAAATATAAAATAATTATTTAAAAATAGGAAAATTTTCCGTTGTGATTAGTATCTAATTTTATTTTTTTCATAATTAGAAAATAGGCGATACTGATTTATTTATGAAAATAGAAATAGCCTTTATTTGTTAATAGTTTTTGTACTTAAAATGTTATATATTTATCAATATGTGCCGATCAAATTCTATTGTGTATTATATCCTCGGTCCTTATATTCCAAGTGAAACTTATTTTTTACACTTGCGAGAGAAAATTTAATAGCACCTATTAGGAGAAATATAAAACTATATGCCGCAATCAATTCAAATTCAAAAAAAATTTTGAACAAATTAATTTTTAAATTTAAATTTAGCGCGTACATGGTTTTATTTATCTACCGCTAGATGCTCTTTTTCTCTCACAAGTGTCAAAAATACGTTCTACTTAGTATATAAGGACCGAGGATATAATACAAATTATGAATAATTATTAGCGAGCGCTCGGTATTTCTTCCTATGCGCTATGAAAACTATATGATAATAAAAAAGACTCTCTTATTTGTAGACTACTAACAAATTTTTTTTTTCTTTTTTTTTTGAATTGAGATTTTTGCCTATATTTGCAAAAAAGTTATTCATAGAAATGGCTATATTTTTATTGCTGGTAATTTTCTTATTATTAACTATTAAGTGATCAATATTCTTATTTCCATTATTATTGTATTTTTTTTTATTTCCAAAAACGTTTTTATTTATAAATTTCCAAAAATTTTTATTGTTTGATTTCAAAAAACATTTTTCTGTACAATAGCTACGAAAGTTCTCGCTACTGTCGCATAAAAATTTTATACGGCCCTTGTCCATAAATAAAGAATGTCCCAAATGGCAATTTACCATCCTCATCTTCGCCTCGGAAGGTAATTTACGTCCGATTTGGGCCATTCTTTACTTTTCTGGATGAGAGCCGTAAATATACTATTTTTATTGGATAAGATTTGCAAATAAAAGTTAATAGTATTAAATCCGAGGTTATTAACCGCTTAGTTTGGTTAAAACCAACCTAGTTTGCAAAAAAAACAAGTGATATTTCTTGGTTCAATACTTATAGGGTAGATTCACCAGTAAATGAACTTTACTATAGTAAACATTTTCCATGCATTTAGGTTATGTTTATAAAAACTGGTTATAAGTTTTTCAACTTAGGGACTAAGAATAATTTAAAATGAGAGTCAGGGCCAAATCAGGACCTGATATGAACAAGAACTAAGAATACTTTAGGTTTATGAACTTAGGATAATTTAAATTTAGGGACTTATTATAATTTGGGTTCAAGGACTTATAATACTTATAATAATTTTATGTTAATACTGTTATAAATGAGCATGTTCCATGCTCGTTAGTTGTGTTAATGCACAAAAAAGTTATAAGTTTGTTTTTATCAAAAAGCTATCGAACCATATTTATTTTTTTTAATTTAATTTCTTTGTCCTTAAAAAAAATATTATTAATAAATATATATAACATTTATATTAATAATAATTTAACTAATAAAAATTTCAATAAAAAATATTTTCTTTCAAGACTATATATATTATTCATATTAGACTTATTGCAAATCTATTCTAGAATAAACTAGTTTTTTTTTCTCAATTTTTTTTTTATTTAAATTTTTCTAACCTATATTAATTATAACTAATCTATAAATTAAATGAATTTTAAGTAATTTAATTAAAAAAAAAAAAGTTTAGAAAATTTGACAATAAAAATGAACCTACTTTCAAAAATAAACTATTTTCTGCAGAATTATTATCTTTTAAATGATATTATGTGGGACATGGACGTTAATGAATCATTTTTTATATACTTTGTTGTATCAAGAATAACCACATGAATAATAAACAAGTTTAAAGTGGTAAATGAAAGTTTTTTTTATTTTTTATATTATTAGTAAAATAAGCAGTTGCATTAACTGTCAATTGATTATTGGTGTTAAATAATTTAAATATTTAAATATTACTGTACGGAGGAGATTTAGAATTTCTGGAATAAAAAATTACCTGTAGTCTAAAATTATTTCTATTTTTAAGTCAAAAATGGGTTTGTGGAGTGAAAGCATTTAATTTATTGAAAATTGAAATGTTTTTAAAAAGTAAAAATGTATTTAAGAGGTATAAAATTGAAAAAATTTGGATTTCAAAGAATAACTTTAATTTATTTTGACGAAAAAAATGGGAATATACATTAGCTAAAACTTGTAATGTCAGTTTGTTGTGCTTGAATTTGTAAATTTTTCAAGAATTTACTTGATTATTCGAGGAATTTACTTTTTACGAATTCAAGCGAAATTCAAGCATATCAGCACCCTTATAGTGTATAAAAAATAGCTGCCAAACTATTGGCACTGAGGTTCTACAAATAATAGGAAAATATTTTTTTGTAATCAGTGGCGGATATCGAAAATATTTTGGCGGGGTCGTTTGAATCAAATTACAAAAATTTGCTAAAAAAGGTCCTTAAAATTTTTTTGGGGGGTTCAAAGTGTTACTTCTTGTTAATTTTGTAATATTTTTATTAATTTAACCAATAAATTGGTTAAACGTAAAGTTAACTAAAAAAAGGTAAAACCGAGGGTTAAACTGGCCGCTGAGGGGTGTCAATTGACCCCTTTGACCCCCTTCCCTATATCCACTATTGGTTATAGAACTACCATGTTTTAATATTATCAATATTATTATGTAATAATTACAACGTGCAAAACAATTGAAAATTAAAACTTTACACATAACAAAGTTTCCTCTATGAGAAACCGAATTCTTAATTCTAAATATACTTCAGGTAAAAAAAGTTTTCATTTCCTAAAAAAAAACTTATAACTGTTTTTTATGTTTCCATAGCATATAGAGCATAGAGCTTCACCAGACTTCGAGACGAGACCACAGAGTACTGATTTTTGAGACTCGAGACGAAAGGAGACTTATATATCGAGACTCTCGAAAAGTCTTGAAATATATAATAAAAATGATTTTTTTTTGTGAAATTTGCAAATTATTTTTTTATTTTATATTTTACGTAAATATTGTAATATTCATTTTTTAATAAATCCTTAAACTTTTGAAAACTTTCTTCCTTCAAATCTTTACTCAATTCTTTTATGTCAAAGGCCTCTAGTTTAGGGTAGAAGGGGTGGTTTTCGCCACCATTAAGAAAATTTGAAATTAAACTATGGATATTTTAAAATATTATACAAATGCATGGCTAAAAAGTGTTTAAATGTTTTTGAGAAAGTTAATTATTAATTAAAATTCCGACCCTGGTAATTTCCAAAACTTATTTTTTGTAAAACCTAACCTTTAGGTCCAAAACCCTGAAAAACCGGGGTTCTCGCCACCAAGCATATTAGCGAAATGGGTCAATATTCTTGTGGCTAGATGCAATGAGTCATTAAAAAATAGATTTTTTAGACTTTTAAGGTAATTAGCACCACATTTTAAAAGGTTAAAGTTCAAATAACGAGGGTGGCGAAAACTGTATACACTGGCGAAAACCCCCTTCTCTACCCTATGTCTTGGGTCTAAAATTAAAGCCTCACAGTAAATCCAATTTTTAATCCAAGTTTTAATGTAATGCTACAAAATTTTATTTCTACCAGCCTGCATTGCTAATAAAAGAACTTCATCAGCTTGACTCTATTTTTTAAATTGTCTAATTTGGTAATCAATGTTTTAGTGTTGTCCAATAATAAATTTATTGTAACAACAATAGAATGTAGAGTAGGCTTATTTTCAAACATTTTTCGTGTTTCCTATTTAATGATTATAAATAGCTCATAAAAAGTAAATAATAATTAACTATTTATTTACTTATTTATTTAAAACTGTGAACTACATAACATATAGTAAATGTAAATTTACTGCAAGACCAAGTCTCGATTTTGAGACCAAGATGCAGATCGAGACCGAGACCAAGACCGAGACGAGACTACTCATAATTTTTCGAGACCGAGACGATCATCTCGTCTCATGATGCTCTAATCAAGCATGGGACATGCTGACTTATAACAATTTTAACTGTTAATTTTTAATTAATATAAGTCCTTAAACCGAAAATTATTCTAAGCTCCTAAATCAAAATTGAAAGTCCATTTGACTCCCATCTAAATTTAGGGCCTTTTTCAATAACCCCTCTCTTTTAGCATATACTCCCTAGTCCCTTCTATGTTGAAGAAAATATTCTTAACATATACATGAGAGATTAAGGACACTTCCGAATGGTGTCAAAAAACACATAGACTCTTGCGAAGCATATTTTTAGTACTATAAGAATCCATGTTTTTAACACATTTTTAAAGAACTCTTAAAAGCTCTCTAAAAATCAAATTATTTATATATATATGTATTTGTCAATTTTATAAATAATGTACTTCTTTTACAATAAAAATTAAGCAACTCTTATAAAAGGGTAATTCCATGGATAAAACGCACAAAATGATATGCCAGGTCTCAAAAATAAGAAATTTGGTTTTTTTTCGATAAAACAACTTAAAAATAGATGATTCCCCGAATTTGAAGGTTTTCTATAAATTTTGAAGGGTGCTATGCTGATTTAAAGCTGTTTGGTCAAATTTCTATCCTCAGCCACCATTTTTGAAAATCCCGTAAATAAGCTCTAAAAAATGTTAAAGAAAGAAAAAAAAGTAGGTTTTCGATGTAAAATTTGATGAAAAATTCGAATTTTCAGTCAGATTTTTCCTACTCTATGTCAATTCGCGGGAAAATTCAAATTTGTGTTAAACTTTAAGTGAAAATAACTCAAAAGTTTCCCGCTAAAAAAAAAATTTTTTTCTCTCAAAATCTTCAAAAATTGCATATATTTTCCTGAAAAAAATTTCCCGAGAGTAATTTTTGTTTTAAGCGAGTAATACCGATTTTCGTTTTTTTCAATTTTGACTTGTTACTTATTTTGCTGATTTCCCGTTAAGTCACGTGACCAAATGAAAATCTGACCAAAAATTTGAATTCTGCGGGAAATTTTACAAAGGTATAGTAATTTTGGTATCCTTCGAATGATACATCTCAATTTGACAATTTAATTAAAATGGTTTATTAAAATATAGAAAAAATAAAATTTATAATAATGGGATTTTCTTGATTTTTGGGTACATTTCTAACTATTTATAGACATTTTGATAGAAAATAAAATCTAAACTTAAACAAAATTTATTTTTTATTAATAATAGACATAACTTTTGTTTTTTCCAAAAGAAGTATTTTTATTTTTAGATTTTACATGATTTTTAGACTAAAAATGTAAAAAAATCAAGAAAATCCCATTTTATAAATTTTCATTTTTTCTATATTTTAATAAACTATTTTAATTAAATAGTCAAATTGAGATGTATCATTCGAAAGATACCAAAATTACTGTACCTTTGTAAAATTTCCCGCAGAATTCAAATTTTTGGTCAGATTTTCATTTGGTCACGTGACTTAGCGGGAAATCAGCAAAATAAGTAACAAGTCAAAATTGAAAAAAACGAAAATCGGTATTACTCGCTTAAAACAAAAATTACTCTCGGGAAATTTTTTTCAGGAAAATATATGCAATTTTTGAAGATTTTGAGAGAAAAATTTTTTTTTTTTAGCGGGAAACTTTTGAGTTATTTTCACTTAAAGTTTAACACAAATTTGAATTTTCCCGCGAATTGACATAGAGTAGGAAAAATATGACTGAAAATTCGAATTTTTCATCAAATTTTACATCGAAAACCTACTTTTTTTCTTTTTTTAACGTTTTCTGGTGCTTTTTTACGGGACTTTCAAAAATGGTGGCTGAGGAGAGAAATTTGACCGAAAAACTTTAAATCAGCATTAGCCAGGACTGGATTACGCGATACCAATGATACCAGTGATACCAGTGATATTGGTATCACTTTTAATATTGGTATTGGTATCGGTATCACTTTTGTTATATTTATTAATTATTAATTTTGAAAGGGTTACTATAGGTTTTTTGGGTCGCTGAATCCGAATCCGGGGTCGAAAATTGCTGGAAAATAAGGGAAAACCTTTAAAACAGCAAAACTACCCATTTTTAGAGTTATTTTTGCAAAATAATGGGACTGAAGCTAAAATTATCAAGTAAATGCCATTTTTTCAAGATTATTTAACAAAACATTGAGTGAACTTGATACCACACCAAAAGTTGTTAAGTAGGGCAAATTATAGGGGAGAAAAACTGCCCCTAGAATAAGGAAAATTACAAAAAACATAAAGAAAAGAACATTTTTTCTATTTTTTATCTCTGTTTCTAGTATTTATTAATATTTTATGGTATTTAATAATATTATGACATATTAATCATCCTTCGGGGAGGGGGGTGAAAACGGATAGAAACTACCCCAAAAATTTAAAAAAAAATTAAAAAACGGTTAAATTTTTTTTCTTGCTTTTTCTTTTGCAACCGAAAAAATAGCAATATAAGTAGTACAAAAAAATTTTTCAAACCCCCATCCGTGAGGGTAAACCCACCCCTAAATTTGAAAACTATGAAAATCATGATGAACAATTTTTTTTTTTAACTTTTCAATCTAAAGTCTAGTATTTAATAACATTTCGTGGCAATTTACCCTTCTGCAATATGTTAGTCGTCCCCAGGGCTTAAAAAGTGGGTGAAAACTACCCTTAAAAATCATAAAAATATTAGAAAAATAGTTAAAATTTTCTTTTACTTTTTGTTATGCAACAGAAAAAATAGAAAAATAAAAAGTAGAAAAAAAATTCAGCGACCTGGGTGGGGGGAGGGACACGCCCTTAAATATTAAAACTATGCAAAAAGAAACAAACGACTCTCTTTTACTTTTCAATCTTGAATATTTAATAACATTTTATGAAATTATACACACCATAAAACATATTAACCCCAGGGAGCAAAAATGTGTAAAAAATATCCCGACAATTTAAAGAAAAGTAGGATTCCGTATTTCTGGACACATAACCTAAGGAATTAATATTTTAAATAAAAAAACTTATAACCGGTTTGTGTACACACAACCAAAATGCATGGAACATGTTTACTTACATCTGTAATCTTACAGCATAGACACACAAAAAACAATACAATTTCCTATTTTTATAATTTGTAATTATCACATTTACTAAATGTTAAGATTCTAAACCCAAACTATTATGATTTCCTAAACGCGTATTATTCTAGGTCCCTTAATCAAAAAAATTTTTTAAGTCCCTAAACCCAAATTATTCTATAAGTATATTTTATAAGTCCCAAAATTGAAATTATTCCAAGTCCCATTTGACCCCCCCACTTAAATGGGACATATTTGACCCCCCTCCCCTTAAATGGGACAAATTTGACCCCCCCCTTAAATGGGACAAATTTGACCACCCCCCTTAAATGGGACATATTTGACCACCCCCCTTAAATGGGACAAATTTGACCCCCCCCCCCCTTAATTTTCAAATTCTGAAGTACCCCCTCCCTATAAACATGTTCCATGTTAACAACACCCCAAGCCTTATATCCATATTTATCAAGAACGTGTTAAATAAAAAAAAAAACTATACCACAAGCCATACACTTCGCATTAATCCAGAGACTTTTAGAACATTAATCCAGAAAATAGGTATATTTCGTGTTTCAAAACTAGATTTAACTAAATGTACTGATTTGAAACAAGAAATAAGCAAAATTCGGAAGAATTTGATTTTCTGGCTTTAAAACAAAAAGATATAATCTGGAAAAGAAGAGAGAAATTATTTTTTGATTAAAACCAAAAAATAGATTTCTTCTGTTTTGTAAACCAGAGTTTTAATTATTTCTAGATTTGAAACACGAAAGTAGATTTTCAAAAATTATAACAAAATAACTTCTGGATTTAAAACCAGAAATTAATTAAATTCCGTTTTACAAAATAAAATCAATATATTTTCCTGCAATGTATCAAATAAATTGAATCTCCAATAGGAACATGTAATTTTTTTTTTAACAAAAAATTTTCACTGTTAATTAATACATTTCTCTATATTTATAATTTTCTTATGAAAGTCACGCTATCGTCCAAAAATACCATCCAAAGTTTTACGAAAAAAAGTTTATCTTTATACAAAAGATAATAAAATATAAAAATTAAATAAAACTTAAATTAACAAATCTAACAAAAATTAAGGTACCAAATAAATAATTAAAAAGAATATATGAGCAATTATTTAAAAAGTGCTACTTAATTTGAGCCTGGAATCGTAATTTTTTTTTTTGAAGGCACATCGATATGACCCGTGTTTTTTGTTAGTTTAAACCTTCAGAAAACCGAAAAAAATCGTGAACAAGAAATCGGCGATAGGTGCCAAAAAGATTTTTTCACTTTTATGTCAAAAACCGTGTTTTTCGTATCTGAGCTACCCTAAATTTTTAAAATAACTTTTTAGGTAAAAAAACTTTTTTAAAATAGATAAGAAAATCTGATTGCCAGGGAAAAACCACTCCAGAAGAAAAAAAAACTTATCTTTTTACGATGAAATTTAGCCAAGTTATCGTCAATTTAAGATTTTGCTCAAATTCGTCTTAAAAAAGATTGAAATTTTATTAAAAAAAGCCTGTTTCTGAACTTTAAACATGCATTACTCGCTTTATTTTCATCGTAAAATAATAATTTTTTTTTTTAAATCGATTAATTTTTTCCTGGCAATTCATTTCTTTAAGAAAAAAATTATTTTTATTGACAAAATTTTAATTTTTAGATCAAAAACTGTGTTAAGTAAATTTTGCTACTTACAGTTTTCAAAGGCTTTTGACCTAAAAATTGAAATTCAGTCAATAAAAATGATTTTTTTTCTCCAAAAATGAATTTGTAGGGAAAAATTAATCGATTTAAAAAAAAAAATTATTATTTTACGATGAAAATAAAGCGAGTAATGCATGTTTAAAGTTCAGAAACAGGCTTTTTTCAATAAAATTTCAATCTTTTTTAAGACGAATTTGAGCAAAAACTTAAATTGACGATAGCTTGGCTAAATTTCATCGTAAAAAGATAAGTTTTTTTTTCTTCTAGAGTGGTTTTTCCCTGGCAATCAGATTTTCTTATCTATTTTTTAAAATTTTATTTACCTAAAAAGTTATTTTAAAAATTTGGGGTAGCTCAGATACGAAAAACACGGTTTTTGACATAAAAATGAAAAAATCTTTTTGGCACCTATCGCCGATTTCTTGTTCACGATTTTTTTCGGTTTTCTGAAGGTTTAAACTAACAGAAAACACGGGTCATATCGATGTGCCTTCAAAAAAAAAAAATTACGATTCCAGGCTCAAATTAAGTAGCACTTTTAAAATAATTGCTCATATAGCATCTACTATAGGCAATAATTACAAATTATAATTATTAAAAATTTTATTGTGATTATCCCATATTCAAGGCATATAAAATTACTAAATTCATTTCTAATTAAGTCTATACCCATATAACATATGATAGGGATAAATAAAAAAGGGATAAATAAAAAAAAATCAGGCCTTACAGCGCATTCATAGTGAGTAAAAGTGATCGGTCGATCGATCGACTGATCTTATCAAGAGTATTATAATCGCATTGTTTTTTAGATCCGGGTAGATCTGCAGCTACTAGCTGAATCTAGGAAGTCAAAACACGACCCAGACACAAGATATAAATAAAAACATTTAAAAATTTTTTAATAATATCAGTTGATCGATCGACCGGTCAGTTATACTCACTATGAACGCGCCCTTCCTCCCACATAATTTAAGAGAGTAATTTATAATAAAAAATGAAATGTCTGGCCTTGCACCTACATAACCTAAGGAAGTATTTTTATTTATAATAAAAATGAGACGTCAAGCCTTACACCCACAAACCTAAGGGAGTATTTTATAATAAAAAACGACATGTCAGGCCTCATACCCACATAACCTAAGGGAGCGAATTTAACAACAAACGATACGTCAAACCTTACACCCCCATAACCTAAGGGAGTAATTTATAATATAAAACTGCACTTCAGGCATTATACCCACATAACCTAAGGCAGTAATTGATAATAAAAAACTTTACGCTAGGCCTTAGACCCACATAACCTAAGGTAGGAATTTATAGTAAAAGAGGACATGTCAGGGCTTAAACAAACATAACGTTAGGCAAAAATTTATAATAAAAAATGACATGTCAAACCTTATATCCACATAACCTAAGGCACTAATTGATAATAAAAAACTACACGCTAAGCCTTACACCCAAATTTCCTAAGGTAGGAATTTATGATAATATACGATATGTCAGACATTGCACCAAAGAGGTTATATCTGTGGCCGCGCGGAGAAATCCCACAAGTCACACATTTATGTTTTTGAGATAAATGCATTTAAAGATTTTAAAAAAATTTTTCATATAAATAAAAAAATAAAAGTGATTCGTACCCTTTTTTTTTTAAATATTATATAAAAGATATATACTATCTATACCTAAACATTTTTTTTTAAGTTTATTTGTTTATTTAAAAAAAAAACAGGTTTTTAACCTAGCACAAGGAATAATCCTACATGTCCACTGGACTTGTAGTGTTTTTCTCGAAAGGCGCCGTCTATAGCGTTAGCTGTCTGCGACTTATGTATTATTATTTTAATCAGTTTTATTATTTATTATTATATATTTGTATCTCGCTTTTAATTATGTAGATCAATTTTTTTATTATTTAATTTTACTTTGTTTTCTTCATCATTTAATTCCCATTTAAAAATAAATTTTTATCGATTATAAAATTAAAGTATAATTAAAATTTATACTTAAAAAATTAAGTTATTTTTTGTTTCTAATATTTTAAAACTTTATACAAAAATATATTTTTTAATCAATTTTATAATTTTTAAGTTAAAAAATATACGAATGAAAAAAAAAGAAATTAGTAGACGAAAAACCTGTATAATTTGAGATCTTTTCATTAAAAAAGAAGGATTTTCTTTAAGGAAAAATTTAAAACTTAGTAAGTTCATTTTTATTGAATTTATGATTTAAAAATTAAAAAAAAATTTAACTAATAACTTTTAAAAATTTAAAAAATTTAGAAAAATATTTAAAAAAGTTTTTAATGTATAAAAAATTATTTAAGAAATAAAAAAAATAATATTTTAAAAATAAAAGAACTCCTTTATCTTTCTCTTTGATAATACCAAAGCATACTTCCATCTCTATCTTATGTATATACTAAATGATGTAGTATACTAGAATAAGGACATGTTGGGTTTTTCCTTAAGCGCGTGGACTTGTAGGTTTTTTCCTTAAAACTTAATAATTTTACATTTTTTTATTATTAACTTTAAGATCAAAATTTTTTATGTAGGGGCTAAAAACTGAATTTATATGAAGGATATGACCTTAAAGAACATGAAAATAAAAAAAAATTAATTTTTCAAAATTTGTGACTTGTGGGATTTTTCCGTGCGGCCACAGATATATAGTATAGAGCGCTCATAAGGATAGGAAAGAGCCGTGGCTGATGTACGGTGCAAACATATTTTCAGTATGGTAGCGTTCTTCGTTTAACAAAGCATAAGTGGGGATTTCTTTTCTTTTTTATGAATGTGTTTGTGTATTAAAAGAGTATAATTATTATAATATAACAGCTTGGAGTACTTAATATACTATTGATCAAAAAAAGATGTGGAACTCTCGAATCTTTGAAATATTTTCCAGAAAAATTGCCTCGAAAAATTCGGGTAAAAAAAATCTGTTGACAAATTATTCTTTGATCTCTGTAAAAAATTTTATGATTGTAACTTTATTAGGAGAGGAGGGACAGCAATAATTGCATAAAAAAAGTAAGAAAAAAAATTTTACCTCTTATGCCGTTTTTAAACGTTTAATTAATGCATTTAAAATTATTTTAAACTAACCAAATTTTAACTGCAGGTTCTTTAAACCTTTAACTTCACGGGAGCGTTGGAATTTTTAAAAAGTATTAACAAATAAATTGTTTATAACAGACAAATTTGACCCCCTCTTTAAATAGGACAAATTTGACCCCACCCCCCCTTAATTTTCAAGTTCTGAAGTACCCCCTCCCTATAAACATGTTCCATGTTAAAATAGAAAATATAAAAAACTATTATTTTAAATACGTGGTAAAAACTATACTTTTTTGAAAAAGTCAAAAAAGTATAGTTTTAAAAAACCGGCTTACTTATTAAGCGTTTTCTCCTACATTCGTTTTTAATATTTCTCCTCTTATCTCATCCCTACTTTTCCCTACAGGGGAATCGTATCATACATGTAAGACAAAGGCCACAACCATACCAAAAGTATGTCTACACCGTTCATCTCCTACGTACGCTCACTTATAGGATCGAGCACTCTATACTATATAACCTCTTTGCATTACACCCACAAAAACTAAGACAGGAATTTATGATAAAATACGAGACGTCAAGCCTTACACCCAATTAACCTAAGGGAGTATTTTATAATAAAAACGACACGCCAAGCCTTACACCCACATAAACTAAGGGAGTAACTTATAATAACAAAGACACGTCAGGCCTTATACTAACATAATCTAAGCCAGTAATTTAAAATAAAAAATGACACGTCATGCTTTACACTAACATAAGCTAAGGCAGTAATTTAAAATAAAAAACACCTCAAGCCTTACACCCACATAACCTATGGGAGTAATTTATAATAAAAAATGACACATCAAGCCTAATCCCAAAATAACATACAGGAGTAATTTATAATAAAAAACAACATGTTAAGCATTAACCCCAAATAACATAAAGGAATAATTTATAATAAAAAAGACACATCATGCCTTACACCCGCATAAACTGAGTGATTTATTTCTGGTAAAAAACGACACGCCAGTTGCAAGTCCTGACGCGTCGTTTTTTATTATAAATTACTGCTTTAGTTCATGGGGGTTTGAGCCTGGACATGTCGTTTTTTATTATAAAATCCTACCTTCGGTTATGTGGGTATAAGGCCTGGCGTGTCGTCTATTGTTTTTAATTACTACCGTAGGTTATGTAGGTGTAAGGCTTGACATGTCATTTATTATTATAAATTATTAACTTAGGTTATATGGGTAAAAGGCTTAACGTGTAGTTTTATATTATAAATTACTCCCTTAGGTTATGTGGGTGTAAGGCTTGACGTGTCGTTTTTTATTATAAATGCATACTTTATGTTATTTGGGGGTAGTCAACTTTTTTTTATTATAAATTACTCCCATAGGTTATTTGGGTGTAAGGCTTGACGTGTAGTTTTTTAATTTAAATTACAGCCTTAAGTTATGTTAATGTATGGTCTGATGTGTCGTTTTTTATTATAATTTACAGCCTCAGGTTATGTGAGTATAAGGCTTGACGAGTAGTTTTATATTATAAATTACTCCCTTAGGTTATGTGGATGTAAGGCTTGAGTGTCGTTTTATATTTTAAATTACAGTTTTACGGTACCTGGGTGTAGGGCTTGAGGTTTCGTATTTTATCATAAATTCCTGTCTTAGGTTTTGTTGATGTAAGTTCTGACATGTAGTAAATTATCATATATTCCTACCTTATCATATATTCTTACCTTATCATAAATTCCTTTCTTAGGTTTTGTTGGTGTAAGGTCTGACATGTAGTAAATTATCATATATTCCTACCTTAGGTATCGTGGGTGTAAGGATTGGCATGGCTTTTTTTATTATAAATTACTGCCTCTGGTTATGTTGGTGTAAGTCCTAAAATGTTGTTTTTTAATCTAAATTCCTACCTTAGGTTATGTGGGTGTAAGGCCGGACGTGTCGTTTTTTACCAGAAATTACTCACTTAATTTATGTTGGTGTAAAACCTGACATATTATTTTTTAAGATTAATTATTACCTTAAGTTATGTGGGTGTAAGACTCGATATGTCATTTATTATTATAAATTATTCACTTAGGTTGTGTGGATATAAGGCTTGACGTGTAGTTTTCATTATAAATTACTCCCTTGGGTTATGAAGGTGTAAAGCTTTACGTGTCGTTTTTTATTATAAAGGCATACTTAATGTTATTTTTGGGTAGCCATTTTTTATTATATATTACTCCCCTAGGTTATTTGGGTGTAAGGCTTGACGTGTCGTTTTTTATTATAATTTACTCCTTTGTGTTATTTGGGGGGTAAGGCTTGATATGTCATTTTTTATTATAAATTACTCCCATAGATTATATGGGTGAAAGGCTTGACCTGTCGTTTGTTATTCAATTTTCTACCTGTGGGCATAAAGCCTGACATTTAGTTTTATATAATAAATTTCTCCCTTAGGTTAGTTTTTTATTTTAAATTACTGCCTTAGGTTATGTTAGTGTAAGGCCGGACGTGTCTTTGTTATTATAAGTTACTCCCTTAGTTTATGTGGGTGTAAGGCTTGACGTGCCGTCGTTTATTATAAATTACTCCCATAGTTTATTTAGGTGTACAGCTTGACGTGTCGTTTTTTATTATAAAATACTCCCTCATGATATGTTGGTGTAAGGCTTGACGTGTAGTTTTATATTATAAATTACTCCCTTAGGTTATGTGGGTGTAAGGCTTTACGTTTTTTTTTTATTTTAAATTACTGCCTTAGGTTAAGTGGGTGTAAGTCTGGATGTGTCGATTTTTGTTACCTAAAATAAATGTGGGTGTTAGGCTTAGCGTGTTTTTTTGCAAAAAAGTACTCCCTTAGGTTATGTAGATATAAGGCTTGAAGCGTCGTTTTTTTTTTTAATTACTCTCTTAAGTTATGTGGATGTAAGGCCTAGCTTGTCGTTTTCTATTATAAAATACTCCCGCAGGTTATGTGGTTGTAAGGCTTAACGTGTCGTCTTTTATTATAAATTACTGCCGTAGGTTATGTGGGTGTGTGGCTTGTCGTGTCGTTTATTATTATAAAATACTCCCTTATACCTATTATGTGGGTGTACCAAAGGTAGGAATTCATGATAAAATTCGACGTGTCAACCCTTAAACTAAGATAACCTTAAAACAGAAAAAGTACCTATTTTTAGGATTATTTTATAATATTTTTTAACTGAACCAGAAATGATGAAATAATTATTTAACAATGTAGAAATTGCATTAATATACGTGTTGATTTTTTTTTGTGAAGCTTATAAATAGATTTTATTGGTCTTTATTTTTGCAAATAAATGTCCTTACAGTCCTTATAATTATGATACTTATAAATCGGGATCAAATTTTGGTATACACCCTGCAAAAGTAACTAACAAAATGTTAGTTTTACTTAATGCTAAAGCATAATTGGGATATAAGGGTTTATTTTAGGGGGGAAAATCTACCCCCAATATGAGAAAAACTACAAAAATGATAATAACTATAAAAACATAAGATATTTTTTAATTTTAACTACCTTTTACGAATGCAGATTTTATATACTTTTAATCATCATTATACTGCTTTTAAATATTTACATATGAAATACAATGTATTTTCATACTATGTAGAAGCAGTTTTTAAATAATTTTTTAAAAATACTAGATCTTTTTGTAAATAATTTTTATAAACTTTTTTAAGCTAATTAAAGCTTAAAGAAGCTAATTCTTGAAGAAAAAAAATGTCCATCATTAAATGTCCGTCGTTAAAATTAAAAAATATTAATTTACTATCGAATGTATAAAATTTCTTTCTTACATAAGATATTTTTTGTATATTAACATGGAAGATATTTATAGGCAGAGGGGGTTTTTCAAGCAATTCATTCGGTTGGGGGGGGGGGATGTGCCGCATTTGGGGGATGGGTCAAATGGGCTAAGCATAATTTCGATGTAGGGACTTAAAATAATTTGATTTTAGGAACTTAGAATAATTCAGTTTTAAAGAATTAAAATAGTTCCGATAAATGGCTTTAGAATAATATGGATAATAGGAGCGCTTAAAATTATATTTTTTTGGTTTAAAGATTTCAAATTATAAAGGTTTTAAAATTAAAAAAATATATTTGAACATGTTTTATCATCGGTGTGGTTCTGAGTTCCACACCGGTTGTTTTTTTAATTTTTGAATATTGTATTAAATAATATTTAATGATATTTTACTATTCCACGACTTAAAAACCCTTCAATAGAGGGTGAAAAAGGGTAAAAACTGCCATTTATTTTAAAAAAGTAAGGCAATCAAAATTTTTTTTAAAACCTTTCTTTTAGCATTCAAAAATATATCAACATAAGCAGACACGTATCCAGAAATTTTTGTCAGGGGGGTGGGGGGGAGGAATAAAATTTTTTGTAATATTTTTATGTAGTTTTTATATCCGAAAAAAAGGTTACAATCATAGTTGAAATACTCCCTGGATCCTTGAATGAAAAAATGGAAACTGTCACCTACTATCAGTGAAATTTATAAATTAAGCATTTTATAAACTTCTTTGATCATGAAATCGATTATTATTTGATAATAGAATATATTTTTCTAGTATATAAATATCAAAAAAAAAGTTTTAGTGTTTAGAGATGATTGATATCATAATAATAACCCAATTACATGTATAAGAGACAGGATAAAATTAAGCTACTGACCTAAAAATAATCTTTGTCTATAACTATTTTATCAAAAAATTGAATGTTTTATTGCTATATTTTTTCTGGAATCATGAATAAAACAGGACAGTATTGATATAAAAAACAATTCTATAATTATGTTTGAAAACCTAAAATTTTATAGATTTTATATTGGTATGCATCTAAAATACGATTTTTAGAATTGCTTAAAAAGAGCAGCAGTTCTAGTTTTTTGCCAGGTGATTTTGTCAAGTATAAAGTATCTTTATTGAGTAGAAACAATCCGTTCTTGTTAGCATTTTGATTCAGTTATATTTTCATTCTGGACAGGTGTGAATGGACATAACATTACTTTTTACCCTTTACGGGGGTTGGCGCGTGGAGGGTGCAGGGGCGGAGCCTCTAATTTATGTATATATTTGATTGTTTTATTAATTAAAACATTTATTTAACGTTAAAATAAGAAAATTATAAAATTTTATAGTGATACCAATTATACCAGTGATACCAATGATATTGGTATCACTTTTGGTATCACTTTTGTTGGTATCGGTATCGCGTAATCCAGTCCTGGCATTAGCACTCTTCAAAATTTATAGAAAACGTTCAAATTCGGGGAATCATCTATTTTTAAGTTGTTTTATCGAAAAAAAAAGAAATTTCCTATTTTTGAGACCTGGCATATCATTTTGTGCGTTTTATCCATGGAATTACCCAAAAGCAATAAAAATTTTTTCTTCTTTTAAGTATCAAGTGAAAAACCAAATTGGATTCTGTGTATATACACTACTTTATTTAAACATATGTTTAGAAATGACGTAAATTTTTACAATTAAATTTTTATTTATTTAAATAAAAAATATAATAATTTTTTTTTCTTCTTTTTATTATTTTATTATTTAAAAAAAAAACATGTATACGTATTTCTATTAAACATTTAATTTTATTATTCACGTGCGATGATATTATAATAGTATAATTATTTATAAAAAGTATCAAAAAAATAATAGTATAAAATATTGAACACGTCATATTTTTCTTTATTTAATTTTTTTTTATGTTTAATATAGTTTTTATTCTTTTTTTTTTTTCATTGTCATAAACTTTGTATTTTTTTTTTTTTTTTTTTTTTTTTTGAGATTGATATTATTTTTGGCATTAAAAAGAAATAATTAAATATTTGTATTAATAAAATTGAGAAAATTTACGTGTGAAGTTTTTCTTAGCATTTTGTATAATTATAAAAATTTTGTCCAAATGATGTCTTAAAATTATACAAAATTTACGCTCTGGAGGATGATTGTTGAATCCACCAATCCACCACTGCGTTATTGCATCACTCAAAGAGTTTTTTCACCCATGACCCAAAATCAAACTTGGAATTTAACTCAAATATTTAGAGAAAGAGGGCTATGGTACTATTACTCAAACTACAGATTCTTAGGATGATTTTGCGTTGAGCAAACTTAGAACATCGAATTACTATCTTCAAATTATTCTTATATTGTACACACTATTAGTTCCTGAACTTCATTGTATACAGGTAGATGCTCTGCAAAAGTCATCTACTCATAGGTCTCGCGCTGTGCTGAACGACGTAGACGGGTATACTATCCAAAATTAGCAAACAAAATAGCAATTTTTTAACTAAGGCACAACATATTTTTATCAGTATTCCATGCAGTTGTATGCACACGAGCGAGGGTTAACAGCATGCAAAAATCGAACCCCTTATTTTAAACCGTGTTCTAAAATATAGTTTTACATATAATGGGCAAAAAAGCCATCTCCCTAGGATAGAAAATTGGCTTTTTTGCCCTAGATATTTAAAAAATTTTTTTATTTCGTAATTTTAATTAAGTTCGCTGATATTCTCTTTTCATCACTCTATTGCAAAAAATAATAGTGCGTTATAAAAGAACTTTACATACTTTTTTTGAGGGGAAATGTGAAATCTTTCATTAATTGAAAATCTTTGTAGATCCAGAGACCCTGAATTTAAATTCTCAAATGTAATTCTTCTCCATATTTTAAATTATCGAATTTAGTAGAATCTATCTCGGCTATATCAAGTTTCAAGGGACCGGACGTTTTTGCTCGTTACAACCGAAGTTTGTTACATCCGAAGTTGAATAAAAAGTGAAATAATCAAAACTATACATACGTTTTTTTTCTATCATAAAAATGAATTTTTTCAACAACTTTTCAACAACTGCAAAGCATCCAATGCAACATTTGTAGATACTGTTCTTTGTTTTGAATGTTTACCTCCAGCACATGTTTCGTTTTTAAACTTTAAGGTTTTATCCAGCATAAGTTAATAAAATAATCCCGTTTTGTCAAAACTAAAAATATCGGCATCAGAATAATCTTTTTTTATTTTAATCCAAATTTCATTCAGCCAAGCATCAACGTTAGCTACATTAACACTTCCTGATTCTCCCGAAACTTTGCTAAATACTATATTATACCTTTTTTTGAATCTGTCGATCCAGCTATTACAGCACTCAAAATTAATTCCTTCGAGTTTTTTAGCTAAAATATTGGCCTGTATTTGAAGAATAGGTTCTTTAATGGAATTTTTCACTTCTTTTTGCTTTAAACCATTCAAAAAGAGCTTTATCTAATTGAGGATCATCACATGTACGTTTTTTTAAGAGTTCTGCCTGGAAGCCATTTTGTTTTTCAAATTTTTTATTTCTTTTTCATTTTTTTATTAAATTAGAAATTTTTTTTGCATCTTATCAGAGTTGTCCCACATTCTTTATTCAATTTAGAAAAGTTTGGCATAAACTTTTTTTTAATTTAATCAAAAATAAGGACATGATTTGGTTAGAAAAATTTATTGTCGAAAAAAGTTTACTCAAAATTTTTCTCACCAAATCATGTCCTTATTTTTGATTAAATTAAAAAAGTGTTTATGCCAAACTTTTCTAAATTGAATAAAGAATGCGGGACAACTCTGATAAGATGCAAAAAAAATTTCTAATTTAATAAAAAAACGAAAAAGAAATAAAAAATTTGAAAAATAAAATGGCGTCCAGGCAGAACTCTTAAAATATTAATTTCGTGTTTTTAAAATCCTCCAGGATTTCAGTATTTAAAAAGTTATGGTGCAACTTTTGGTGGCCAAAATCTGTCGATCAAGTGACTATACGTATAGTTTTCCATTCGCCCAAGCGAAAAAGCTCTAAAGTCTTATTTTACATCAATGACATGTCATGCATTTTGACGCCTCTGTTTCAGCATAATTTTGATCTGGGATAAAAATCTGAACATCATTTCCTCCAATAGGCTTGGACTTTTAATCCCTGAGAGTGGTCTTTATTGAAGCAAATTCTTCTCTTTCTTTTTTCTTAGAGTAGCCACTTTATGACAATATTTGGTACTAAAGGACCACGCTTGAAAAGTAATGGTGCCTCTCCGAGTATTTAACTCACTTAAAAAAAGTAGGCAAAAATCTGATTTTGTAAATATGAAGCCTTATAAAATTTGAATCCTTTCAGGAAAGCTCGCGCTGTAAAAGTTGTACTTTCTATCATATAACTAAAGCCCTTTGTAGATTAAATTAATTATTTTTAATCCTGTGTGTTTTAATTGTACTCTTTGCTATAGTAACAGCACATGGGATTAAAAAAATTAACCTAGTCTAGAAATATAATTCATAAAAACTGAACCATTTTTTTACATTTTTAATTAATCAAATATAGACCTAAATATATAAAAAAAATAGCATGTAATAAAATGTAGGTAATTATGTATTACTTTGAACTTGCATTTTTTTTTTTTTAATAATTTAGAATAAAAAATAGGAGTAATGTCAAGTTTTTTTATATATATTACCTGTATCCGTTAGAATATATTTATTGCATACGTATTACATGTAAGAAGGTCAAAATTTTTCCGTATAAAATTGAAAAAATTTTTTTTTACATAATTTATTAATAATTAATAAGCAATATAAAATTAACGAGTAATTATTAATTATTATTATTATTTTATGTTTTAGAACCACCGGCTGAAAGTTTGTACATGATATATGGTGTCTTAATTGCTATGCTACTTGTTGGAGTTATTATAGTTTTATTAGCAGTAACAATCAGGTAATTTTTAATTAAATTTTATAGTTTTATACTTTAAATAGATAAATTATTTAAAAAAAAATTAAGTTATTAAAAAATATCTATAAAATTAAATGCTTATAACGGATTTTCTGATACTTATTTTTAGTTGATTGGGATAATAAAAATTTGTTTTGTATTAACTTTTTGTAAAAATTTAAGCGTTTTCACGTTAAACTTATATCAATGAACAGTAAATTTTATAGTCTTTTTTGGATTGGAGAAGATCGGTCATCCAATGGTAATTAATCTTTCAGTCATAATGTATACAGTTTTTCTAATTACAGAGTTTTGTTTTTAATTTTCAGAAGGGGTTTTTAATTAAATAAAGGTTTCTTAAAAAAGGGGTATTTAACTTGAGGGTGTATAAAAAATTTTGAAAAACATGTGGAAGTTTCTAAATTAGGAGTATTTAATAAATATTACCAAATAGCTTGATGGGTCTATTAGTAATCAATTGATAAAAAGTGTAGAAGTTTTCAAAAAGTCAAAAATAAATTAAAAGCTATTATTTAGCCCAAATCACGACGATGGTACGAGAATAACGTAATTTTTCACTTCATAAATACATTTACGATTAATTGAAATAAGCTTAAAGTGAAATTACTTAAATATTGAAAATCAGTAAAAACTTAATTTTTTTTTGTATTTAATTAAATGAAAATGAGTTAGAAATTGATGGTTGGATTTTCAAATCGGCTAAAAAGTTATTCCCATTAGTAAAATTTCTGGTGAAATCCGAATTTTTGATCAGATTTTCATTTGGCCACGTGACTTGACGAGAAATTCAAAAAAATAATATTTTAAAAAGTATCATTTTTTGATCTAGAGCTTTTAAATTCAAAAAAGCCATTAATATTTTTTTAGTTAAAAAAATGGACATTAAGGAAATATTTAAAGCCCACTAGAATAACTTTTTGCTATATACTTTTGAGAAATATCAATTTGAAGAAAAAAAATTCAGCCAGAATCGGATACTGCGAAAAAATTTCTATCTGGAACCAAGAGTCTTAAGGGCTAAATGTTGTCATGGAAGCTTATTTTTAGTACTAATTTCGGGAAAAAAATACTTTAGAACCCATTTAAAGACCCAACCATCAGTTTGAAACTCATTTCATTTACCCATGTAGCAGTCTCCAGAACTTTTATTTTTCATTTCATATAGTTTTCTATTTTATAACTTTATGCATAATTTTTAACGTTATAAAATTTTTTTAATTAATTCCTTTTTGCATTTAACAATTAAAATTTATACCTCCGGTATTACTTGTTATGATATGTTGTATAAAAGCTTTTATATTTTTATTGTATAATATAATAATTATAATTATGATAAATTTAGAGATTTATACATTATTTATATTGTTTCGTTTGGTTATATAAAAACTATTAATACAAATTAATTTTCATTACATGTGTATTTCTGTAATTATATGCGTGTGTGTATGTATGTGTAAGAATCAAACCAAAAATCAAAATCAATAAAGTTAAAAAATATAATATTTAAAGAAATAAATGAATTACAAATTTGTGATAAAAATTTATTTATCTAAAATAAAATTTATATTTAAGTAAATAAATAATTAGAAAAGCGATAGTTTATTGGTAGTACTTAAAAGTTTTTAACAAAATGCAATTGAAAAAGAAAAATAATTAATTTGATAAAGGAATAAAATAAATTTTCTGTTTTTTTTTAATTAATTTATTTTACAAATATGTTAATTAAGTACATTGAACAGTGTTAATTTTTTTAATCCTTGCAAAATAAGTTTGTTAAAAAAATTAAATTACGAAAATTTAATCGTATTTAGCTGGATTTAAAATTACGATATATTGCATCATTTAAAATGCACGAGTTGAAATTACTTTTCTTCAGGCTTCCTTGTATTATTCTGGATTTTAGATGACTTTTTTATTTGTTATTTGTAATGATTTACCTTAAATTTAATTTTTTTTTATGCAATTAATATATTACATGCTTTTTCTCACGTAATATTTTTTCTAGTTTACCAACTTTGAAAGATAAAAAATTCATTTTAATATTGCCTTTCATACTCAAGGAACTGAAAGATTTATATCGTGATAAAACTGTATTTCTCGATTGGAAAATTCTGCCACCTTCTAATCAAAGACTATAAATCAGAATTCTCAGAAAAAAGTTTTCTTCCTTTTTAGAAAGTATCAAAAAATTTTATCCTAACTTTTCAATTGTAATTTTAACTTTGGCCATAATAAAACTAAAGCACAGCAGTCGAAAGGTATTTTTGACCAATTTTTCGATATTTCTCATTGAAATATGACATAATTGCTTTGAAGAAAAAACTGAAAACATGTTCCTGAGGTCACTGATTACAAATTTCTATAGGACTATAATAAACTTCCAAATTTGTATTGACATGGAACATGTTTATGGCGAGGGGTACTTAAAAAAGAGCCCAAATTCAGAGGAGGGGGGTTAAAAATAGACATTTTAGGGGAGAAAATAAATATTTTATATTTTAAGGGAGAGTTGATCAAATGGACTTAGAATATTATTGATTTAGGGACTTAAAATAATTTAAGTTTATGGACTTCAAGGGGGAGGGGGCTGAAAAATGCACGCATTTATGGTGGGGTAAAAAATTGACGTTTTTAAGGGGTATTAAATGGGCTATGAATAATTTGGGTTTAGGTACTTATTATAATTTCGGTTCTAGGATTTACAATAATTAGGGATTATAAGATGAACTGTTATAAGTCAACATATCCCATGCTCGTTGGTTGTGTGTTAACATAAACCAGTTATACATTTTTTTACAAATATACGAGTGCTCGACGATTAATACATTTTCACACTACAGTTTCTGAAGTCTTGAGACTTTATAGTAGACTTTCTAAAGACATTTTTTTCATGCATAGGCAAACGAGTGTAAAATATTCCGTGGTAACCTCAACACACAAGTTTTACGCCTGAGATGGGCAAACAAATATTTCTTCGAATACAGACAGTCCAAAATTAAATATTTTGACAACCTCGGCTTCGTCTCGGATGGTAATTTACGTGCGATTTGGGTCATTGATTATTTAAGGACAAGGGTTGTATACGATTTTTCATCGTCAGTGGCGAGAAAACACGACTTTTTCGGTCTGTTAAGAGTGGCCGGGAAATACGTGCTTTTTGGCCGCTGACTAGAAATAAAACTTCAAGCACCGTGCCCAAAAAAATAAATTTCAATAAATAATACAATGCTTCAAAAAATAATTTTTTATCAATTATTTTTTATCCTAGATGTTTATCTACAATAAAAAATGATATTATAACAATTACCTACATACAAACAAACCAACGTCATTATAATCGTTATATTGATCAAATTTTAATTTAACTTCTATAAATAAACGTATACACATGTATCTAAATTTTTATCACATTAATTACAAAATAATAATTTCAGTTTTTTACGTGCTAAAAGTTCAATTTTAAAAAAAAATATTGTCATGGGTATAATAAAAAATTGTAAGTTAAAAAAAAATTTCTGCATATCATAGAATTTTTCAAACACGTTTTTGAAACGTGTATTTAATTATAAAAATTGTATAACAATACAATACATTGAATAAAAAGTAAAATAATAACAATAGTATAATAATTGCATTTTGTTTGATTTTAAATAACATGACGAATAGATCTTATAAAAATTAGAAATAGTCATGCATGTGCTACGTCATGAACTCTTTTTTTTTTTTTAAATAAAATTTGTAGTTTATTAATGTCAAGTTAATTAACATAGAAAGAGATAGAGTGATAAAGGATTTGATGAAAGATTTTTTTTAAATGTATTTGTATTTTGAAAATTAGAATATTTTAGGTATTCTAACAAAAATTATTCAGTATAATAATTTTGCTGCATATTTTTTATAATTTATTCATTAATTAGCATTACTTTTTAATAGGGCCAAAAATTTTTTTAATCCCAATTTTTCAGAAAAATATTTTTACTTTTTTTTGAAATTTCCAAAAAATTTTTCTTAAAAATTGAAATAAACGACATAAAAAAGACTCCTATAAATTTTAACAGTTTGAATAAATTTCTTTAAAAAAGCCCCAAATTGATATTTCAACCAATGTATAAAAAAAATAAAATTATTTCATAACAAAAATTAATACTTTAATAAAATACACGTTTGTGTAAGAACATTATGATAAATGCAAATTATACTGAATAAACTAATTAAGAAAAAATAAAAAAATAAAAATTGCATCGACATTACATAATTTTGCAAAGTATCAGTTTGAATTATAAGGATGCTATTGCACATTTCCAATATGTCAATAAATATATTTATTTTATTAGTAATATTTATTGTATCAATTAAAATCCAATTATTTAAAAAAATCTATATTGTATATGTATGTGTGTGTGTGTGTATTATAACCTACTGGTCATGTAAATAAAAGTGACATTAATAGGTGGGTGTGAATCACATATTAATATTAAAGTCGATCAATTTAATAATTATTACAAATTTTTATAATAAATTGCATTTAACATGTAATCGATACTCTTATAATGTTATTTGAGACAATTTTTTTTTTTTTTAATTATTTGAACATATTCTATGAGACTGTATACGTTTTAATTATGTAATATTTAATTGAAGAAAAAAAATTATTTTATTGATAAAATTTCTATAAATGGAGTTATGAGAGTATAAAATGTCAAGGCATTAGATATAAAAATTATGCTACTTTAACACTCTTAATGGCTAATTAAAAAAGAAGTCATAATATATTCTGGTACTTAGAAGCCATATTTTAATTGCTTTAGATGTATGGGATTAAAAAATTTTAATATTTGTTATTTAGTGCAAAATTTATTAAATTAATTTAGATACTATGAAGTTACTTAAATCAAAATTTGCATTAGAAAAAATAATGGTAACAAGTAGAAGATACGAAATTTAGACTAATGAGTAACCCTCTGTTATAGTAAAAAGTAAAGCTAGTTTTTGGATTTTTTAGATTATTCGCGTGCAGTTAGCCAAGTTTCCGATCTTTTTTCGGTTAACCCAAAAATGTTTCAGAAGTCTGTAGGTATAGCTTCGAATTAGAAATTTCTTCGGCTTTACAATTCCATAAATATTATGGAATATTATTCGAATATTTATTCGTCTTGATCCAAAAATTCGGTTAACCGCACACCTCTATAAGTGATGGATTAAACGAAGAATAAATAATTAACTTTCTTTTGAAACATTAATTTTAGATGTTTACAGCTTCCAAAAGTTCTTTCCCCTTATAATGCGTATAAAAATTCATAAAATTTACCATAATATCATTATACCAACAAAAAAATTGCTTTTTTTGCGATAATTATAATATTTATGTACGCTTTTTTTCCTCGTTTTAAAATATAATCACTTAATTTTAAAATGATACATTTAAAAATACTTTCAAAACACGATAAACTTTTTAATTAATTCACTAATTCTAGTGTATTCTTTTTCCTGAAAAATCGATTTTTATTATAAATTTAAAAAACTTTCTACTTTTTACAAATACAAAAGTTAATGAACTTGAAATTAAAAAAAAAAAAAATTCAAGAATATTTATCAACGAATTTATTTCCGGGCGTATATAATAAATTTTTGTTTTTTAAAGCAAAAAACAATTTTAATAAAATAATATTTGTCTATAATAAGCAGATTATTATTAATTATAAATATTTATACATATGTAACGTATTTTAGTAATATGAAACGTGTGTATTCCTATATGGGTAAACTTTTTTTTAAAAATAACAGTTTTATGACGTTATATTATTTGTGTATGTTTTATTATGACGTGTTGTATTATTACACAGTGTTCGCAAATTTTTATTTTATTCATGGTCAAAAAACAATAATATTATATATAGTTTTATTAAAATTTCAATTAATTTCAGGGATTACGCCAAAATTTCAAAAAATGATACTTTTTTGAAATTTTTTTTTGTGTCATTAAAAATATAGGGATGTGTTTTTTTATCGCGTACGTTGAAAATAATTAGTTTTTTACTCGAAAAATATCAATTTTTATAAAAAAATAGTTTTAAACACGCGATTTAATAGATACCACGTACGAAGTAAAATATGGATTTCGACTTTAGGCTGTTTGCACTCGCTAGAACTTACAACTACATGCAAAATCAAAATCTATATTATTATGTCTATTTTTTCATTTATTAGCCTGTAAATATAAATATATTTTATTAACGATGCATCGAAAGTTATTTTAAAATTTTTAAAATATATTTTAAAAAAAAATCAATCATTTGATTCTAATAAATGAGAAGAAAAGTTATTTAATAAAAATTTTAGGTGATTCATCAACATTTAATTAACTTTTTTACTATAACGTAATCAATAATAAATTTTGTGTATTCATCATTCATTTTAAAATTTTTTAATTGAATAATTAGAGTAATTAACCTAATTAAAAATATATAGATCATTCCTCAAGGGAAATACTAAATAAATTATAAAAACTTAGTGCATACAATTATTCATATACCTTACTTTATTTTCTGAAAATGTTAATTTAAAAAAATTTTCATTTGAAAAATACAGTTTTTTTTACACAAAATTACATTTTTCTTGCATATTTTTTTATTGTATTACTTATCAATACCAGTTCCGGATTTACCGTGTAGGCCAAGTATGTACGACCTAAGCCTGAATCCGGCACTGATTTAGGTACGCTTTTAGATTGTTTTACTTAGATTGTGCTTGAATTGCTTAAACATGTTTAAGATTTATAGCGAAATTCAAGCAAAAATGTTTAACGTAATAGGGAGCTTGCATGGATCAGAATTTTCATAATTCTTTCGCATAATCTAAGACTATAGATAAACAAACTTTAGTTACGTATTTTTTTATTTTTTTAAAATTCGCTGATCATAAATCAATCTAACGGTTTAGTTTCTGAAAAGTTTCACATTAACACTTTTGTAGAATTTTAATTTACTACCAGAAATCTGATTTCCGTAACTAAAACAAAATATATGAAATAATTTTATTAAGTTTTAGAATGCCATATACCAAGTGATAAAAAATTGTATTTTACTTTATTTGTGTGATAATTAATTTTCTTATTGTAATCAATTGCACAAAATTAGGTGTAATATTTAAGCATATTCATTACAATTTCAAGGCAATAATATCAATTAAGTTCCCAAGCAAAAACGCATTAAAAAAATCAATATTACTATAGATAACGAATTTTTCCCGTTCAAATTTTTTCAGCTTCTAAAAATTAAATATAACCGTTCAGGAGTATATAAATTAAATAACATTTCTAGTAAAATCACCAAGTCAATGAGCCATATTAAACAGCTAAAACAAAGACATAATGTATTTTTAAATTAGCAAAACTGATAGCGAATATAAATAAATAAATCTTATTCTACCTTAACATATTCATTATTGATAAAAACTAAAGCATTAAAATAATGCTAATTTTACGCTTAAACTCAAAGGTGACCTATAATTTATAAATTCAATACATGAAATAACCTATATATTTTTTCTTGATACATATTTAAATATTTTTATGTAACGCAATTTAAATTAAAATATTGTATTTTTTTTTAAATAAAACTTTTTAATATATAACTAAAAATTGATGCATAAATTTTATTATAATAGTAATGATTATTAGTTTAGGCCTGAATCTCTACTTTGCAATGAATATTTGTTTTTTGGGCCACTGAATACGAATATTAAATCCGTTTTTACCAAAAACGATCCAGTTACCCTCAATAGGAATTTCGAGGTTATGTTTTGCGATTTTTTTAACATTTTTATCTGGAACTTATGTTTTTTGGGTTTCTGAACTATCAGCGAAAAAATTGGTTACGGAAAAGGGGTTCAGGCCTCTGGCTTAAAATGACAGAATTTTAACTACAGAATTGGTAATTTAATTTATTTCAAAAAATGAATTTTATAAAAGAAAGCTGGTATAATATCTGTGCTAAAATGCTTGAAATAGCTGAAATTACCAATTTTGAGGTTTAAAACTTAAAAATCCGCCATTTTAAGTACGCCATTTTGAATATTCGTTTCATAATCGCGAACAGCAATCTCAAAATTCGGCTCAATCAGCAATATCTTTCAAGAATATGAACTTTTTACAAATTTTTTGCTTATTTTGGGCGATATAGCATAATCACTCAAAAATTGCCATCGGCAAATAGATTCAAAATAATCTTTAGTGACTAAAAACAAAAAGTAATGACTACGTACACCAACATTTCTACTAGATCCATGCAACCTACGTGATCTGCGCATCAAAATTTCAGCAATTAATTAATCTCCGCACCAATCGAAGACAATCCTATAGTAGGAAATTTTCATTGCGTTACTTACTATAGAAAAATGTATAGAATTTCCTCACTATAGAATTTCAACACTAATCAACGAAATCTATAGGGGCGATTTCACGGAACGTATTCTTACTAAATTCTAGGGACACTAGAGTAGAAATAATTAATTATGACTCGAAACTCGAACTTGAAACTAAAACTTGATTGCTTGGATTTGTGAGCAATTGCTGACATTAAGGGTGGTTCTACAAACGCCGTAAAAGGGGGTCGCAGCCATAAGGGCTGCCGCAACGTAATGCGCACAACAAGATTTTTCGTCTCTGCGCATTACGTTGCGGCTACGCTTGCTTGCGAACATATTTATAGGGAGGGGGTACTTCAGAACTTGAAAATTAAGGGGGGGGGTCAAATAAGACTTAGAATAATTATGGATAATACAGGTTTATGGACTGAGAATAATATCGATTTAGGGACTTAGAATAATTCAGGTTTATGGAATCAAAATAGTTTGGGTTTAGAATCTTAACAGCTAGTAAGGTGATAGTTTCAAATTATAAAATTAGAAAATTGTATTGTAATGTTGAGTAACATTTGTATTATATCTAGTCATCAGCTGGAAGTAAGCATGTTCCATGCATTTAGGTTGTGTTTACACAAATCGGTTTTAAGTTTTTAAAACTGAAAACTGAAATATGCAGTGTGCAAGCCTAGTGGAACAACTCAATATAACCTTCTCTTGAAATATTTTTTTTATATAATGAACAAAAAGAAATAATATTGCAAAAGTAATGTCGAAATTTAAGAATTCATGTAAAAATCTAAAATAAAAATTAAAAAATAATTATATTTTATTTTAAAAAAAGTACAATAGTAATTTATATTATCATTATCATTATTATTACTATGATTTCTAAATCTATTATTATATTAATAATTACCTTCTATTTCAAAAATATAATTATTGTTTTATTTCAAATGACACATACACTTACAGAAGATAACAATTAATAAATCATAAATTTTATGAATATATCATTGACTTACACATTTACTTGGTGTAATACCGAATATTGATTATTACATTCAATCACTGTATGAATAAGTCTCATGCAAATTTATAATTTTTTTTTGTTGAAAAAATAAAATTGACTAATAAATAATATCCGTTTTTTTATCCAAAATGCATAAAAATATACGTAAGAAATAAAAATTGCCTTTTGTTAATATTTATTTAGGTTATGTAAAAAAAATATTTAATTTTTCCCGTGAATCATACCCTGTGTTCAATTATTTATTTTTGCTGATGATATAAAGTATATAAATTGTAATTTAATAATAATCGTGATTTATTGCAATTTTAAGAAAAATGCATAAAAACAAATAAAATGATTAATTTATATTTATTGAACTTATTTGGTGACAGTCATCGAATATATTCTTTACTTTTATTATTAAAAAATTGAATAGATATCTTTGGTCAGTGCAGATCTTTTGTATCCATGTTAAAAATTTCTATAGATGTTAAGCATCTGACGTAATCGTGTAATAAGACTTACACGAGTCAAAATAGTTAAAAATTATTTATTCTGTTTTAAGTAACAAAATTTTCCAGAAAAATTCCATGTTTTTTATTTTGTTTTAATTTTTAGTCAGATTAAAAAATACTTGGTAAATAATTACGTCTCAACATCAGTAATCTCGTCAGTAATGTATCATATCTTTTTTCCTTGGCCCCTTCAAATACGTCATACGGAATGGAAAGTATAACTATTCTTGGAGGCTATAACCCAAAATTAATCTTTAATATAGGCATTTGCTTTGTTTTCAAATCGCGGAAAATCATCGAAAATTCTTTTATCACTAAACCCAAATTATTCTGATTTCCTGAATGTCGATAATTCGAAATTATTCTAAGTCCCATTTGATCGCCCCTCCCCCCAATAAATCAAATTATTTTGATCCTCCCTTGATTTTGGCATTCCCTGGGTACCTCTCCCTATCTATAAACATATTCCATGTTAAAAAAATTATTCAGTCTAGATTTATAAGAAATTTAGAGACATAAACTGAAAAAAATCCACTTTTGTTGAGTGAATTTATTTTGATTCAAATTGTTGCAAATTATTTAAAGCGTAAAGAAAATTAAATAAAAAATTCAAATTGAGACATTTTATGACACAATATGCAGCAGCATCCTTCCTCTGATTTCTGAGAAAATTTGGTACACATTCGCCATTTTTGATTAGGTTTCTTTTCAACACTGATAAACTATTGGGAATCACGATTAAATTCATGCTTACATTTTTACCCCCTCCACACGTAGGTGTGTATAAAACATGGCTACTCTTTTTCCATGAATAACATAGGAAAAGTAACAAATAGTTCATTATTAGTTAAAATAAAGATATTAAATTGAAAAAAACACATAAATTTATTAACACAATACTATTTCTAATATACACTATTTTATTTTTGTAAAAATTTTAAACCTTTAATTCATTTTATTAAAAATATCAATTTTTGAAAATGTTAATTCATACTTTAGGGTAGCCATCTTACTTACACCGACGCGCGTGCATGTGTTTAATCATGAATCCCAATAGGGTTTTTAGAAATTTTGTTATGCCATGAAAAGTTGAATTTTCGTTTCAACCCCCTACCCCTTGATTTTGATCGTTTGCCCCTCTCTCCCATACCTTCTGGGGTCATTTTCCTATAAACCCGTTCCTTCAATAAAAAAATCTCCTCCAGAAAATATGTAAAAGTCAAAATATAAAAATAAGTCAAATTGAAAACAAAAAGTACAAATATAAAAATTTGATACAAAAAATACAAATATACATATATTAGTAGTTATTTTCTTGAAATACCTCAACAAACAAATTACAAATAATTTTTCTATTTTGTCATCATATTTTTATTTATTATTTTCATTTAATAATATCAAATAATATTCAAATAAAATATAAACAAAAAGAAATTAAACGTTCTGACGTTATTCGATTTAATTATTAATTCTCGTATGATCAATAATAAAAATTGATCGAATTTTCTTTTAATATATTATTACTTATTATATTCATTTTTCTTGTAAATATTACTTAAAATAATAAAAGGAAAAAAAAAATAAAATCAAAACAAAAAACAAGAGTTATCATAATTTCATAAAGTAAATACGCATAATATTATTGCACGTGTAATTTATTTACTTATAATTAATATAAAAATTTTTTAATTAATACGAATTTACATATAAATAAATATATGTATATAAATACGTATTATTATGTATGTTATAATTGTTAATTATAAAATATTAATAGAAAAATTACTTTTTTAATCCAATAATATTGGATATATTATAGGTTATGTGATATATTATAACCTATTAATTAATCAAAGTTGCGTATAAATAAATTGTAATCTTTTTTCTGCTTTGTTATTCTAAATATTGTTATTGTCATATTTTCTAAATATTTTTTAATTAATTATTTATTTCTACATATTTTACGTTAATAATTGATACTTTCCTAGTAATAAATAGGGGAAAAAGTATGCCTACATTTTTCTTTCAGTGTAGGTACCGTTTAAGATTGAAAAAGAATTGATTCAAAGAAATTTTTTTATGCATTTTTATTTTTAGGAAACAGCAGACAATAATTATGTTTTGTTTTATAATTTAACACGTTTAAAATAAAAAGTTACTACTATTTTTAAAAGCTCACAATTTGGCAAAGCTTTTTTTAAAATGAAACTTTTTTTTTTGTATATATTATAAACAATAAAAATTCTCCTTAATTTGACTTTCCCGAAATAATATTTTTAATTCTCTTTTTATAAATAGTGCTCAATAATTTTATATTTTATCGTTTGAAGAATTGGTCTTTTTTTCTTTCTTTTTATTGTTTGTAAAAGACATAATTTTCAAATTATTAATCTCCTACACGGAAAATAATTTTTATAAGTATCTTTCACTCAAATTATATTTTATAAAGGGCAAAAAGAATATATTTTATTAAAAATTTGACTTTTAGGTTATTTTTAAATATAACCTAAAATATTTTAGATAAAGTAGGCGCTCGTTAGTCCGAATTAATTGGTGCGAATGCGTGTTCGTGTTCGTGTTCGTGCATTTAATTAAGAAATTCAATAAGATTTAGCTTATCCTAAACTTAATTAAGTGGTCCTGATTTTCCACCTATGTACGTCTGACTGAATTTAGAAAATTTACAGAAGGTTTATTTATCTAATGAATAAACCACTCCTTCTTAAGCCTATTATTTATAATCTTTTTTAAAATAATACGTTTACATATCTTTTATTATTTAAATCTTTTTTCGTCTTAAATTATTTAAATTATCTTTTGAAAAATTTTGACAAAATTTTTTAAATAATCTGTCGCCGGTGCCGTGCCGCCTGATTTGGATTAAGCGTCGTCCGAATCATGCGAGTTTGGATTAGTGAACGCCTACTGTACTTACCTAACTAAATGAAAATATTCTAGAAATTATATTAAAAAAAATCAAAACAACTTTTCGTGTAGTTAATTACTTTACAAAACGACGAGAAAATTTATTAGCCTTGACATTGACGCGTCGTTCGTTTATAAGAAAAGAAAATTAAAAAAGTCATAACTTTTTAACTACGCATTGAATTTGTTAAAGAGTTAAATATCTTTTGTCAAAACATCAATGCATATTATTACAATAATTTCAATAATAATTATTATTATAATTTCTTTATTCTTTATATTTTAAATAATATTTTTGGCTTTTCTTCAAAGAAAAAAGATTATTTATTATTTTTCTGATATATAAATTTAAAAGGCGTTAACTATATATAATAAATATATCAGATAATATTTAAAATATAGGTATATAAAGGTACACAGACTACATAATACACTTTTTAAAAATTATAATATTTTGAGTTGTATAAATTTTCTAATGAATTACACAAATAAGTATGTAATACCTTTTGGCGCCATAATGTCGCAGGTATATCATAATTATTGTAAAGTTTAGACATCTCATAACCTCAAAATATATTATTTTCCTTTTATTTTCATGAACTTAGACACGTATATATAATTATCTTGGAGACATAAGTATTATATTTACTATATTATTTAAAATTTAAATATAAAAATATGTCGCCGATCTTTGTCTAGTTTTCAAAACCCAGTCTTGTCAAAAATACATATTTGATACTTTAATTCATGTCTCAATTATAACTATAGGTTCCTGACAAATGAGTGATCTTACACCGTGGTTTACTTGCCCAAGTGGTTAAGTTAACCACGAGTAAATTGACAAAGACCCGTTTATACACCGACAAGCAAGTGTTAAATTGTTTAATGTTTTGGAACTCGTCTTCGCCTCGAAATGTAATTTACGTACAATTTGAACCATTCTTTACTTTTCAGGACAAGAACCGTAAAAGTTTTAAATTTAAGTTTTTTAGGTTGCTATACCCAAACTATTTTAAGGCTCTAAAATAGTCTAACTCCATTTGACCCCTTCCTTCTAAAAACTTCTATTTTTCGCCATTCCCTTTGTATAGGACACCTTTTTGACTCTGAACATTTTCCATGTATGTTAAAATCCCAATACATATTTAAAATTTTTGATAATGAGTAAGAATTAATTTCTCGTGTTTTCGGTGGCAGTACTTAGAATTCATCAAGTCATGTTCCATGTTCGTTGGTTCTGAATTTTTTCTTTATAGAAATGGGTCGTAATATACTATTTTTTTGTTTGCACAAGATTTTACTCGTATTTTTTTAATAATATTTAGAAAAGTATATTTCAAAATAAATAAATATTGCAAAAAGACTTCTTTTTAGGGATGTTTTGGCAGTTTTAAAGGGATCTAAATTTATTTTTAACCTTCAAAGACCCGAAATTCGAATTTAGTGACCAAAAGAACTATTAACCCAAAATTCGATACTTTTTGTAAATTTCGCCAAAAAAATTCCAAAAAGTGATATTTTTGAAAATTTAGGGGTGTTACATTTTTAAAGAACCCTAGGAACCTAAAAATCCGTGGTCAGCGACCTTATATATAGTAATCTCAAAACAGTGAGTGATATCAACCACCCTTTCATCTCATTAAAAAACGTTAATTAATCCGATATTTTATACCAAACTCAAATAATTATTTAAAAAAAAAAAATATTAATTAAAAGTACATTTTAATAATGAACTTCTGCATAATGTAAACAAAAAAATTTTCTTCATAATTAAAAAAGTATATAAATAAATGTATATATAAAATGACATTATTAAATTGTATAGTAAAACTATTCAATGTACTATAATCATTCATAACAAATAATTAAATTATTCATAATCAGTTGTGTATAATAAGCATAATCTAATTAATATTACATTTAGAATATAATGTGTGACATTGTATATAATATTATATTATAAAATAGGTAGAAAAGGGTTGCTTGTGAATGCAATTTTTTAATTAAAAATACTTGTTATATATATGTTTGTTAATACATTTTGACGTTACTATTGTGATTTAATAAATTGAAAATCTGATGCGTATTTTGATTAATTTTTAAAGGATTAACATTTTTTTTTGGATTTTAAAATTTTACACTCTAAATTTGCGGTTATTTTCATATTTTTACCCATATATTTTATTTTCTTTTTCCGATTAAACTGAATTTTTTTCACATTCTCAATAAATTTATTGAACTTTTCATTAATTTAAAAATTTTCAAATTTATCATGAAATCGTATTCAAATTACAATAATTAAATTTTTTCAATAATCAATAATCAATTTATGGATAATCAACATTATTCAGCTAATCAATATTTTAGTAAAAATGTATATAAATACTAAAAAATATAACAAAAATAAAAATTAATTCAATAAAATTTAAATAAAAAAATCATAAAAAATTAGCTCAAGCAGAAAAAAAGTAAAAAGTTAATTAAAATAAAAAATCTTTTTAAAAAATAAACAAATAATTCGCTAATTTTCATTTTTTCATGTCATTATTACTAAACATTAAAATAATGCAAATTAAAAAAAAAATATATTAAAATTTCTAAAGTACTTATATATCAATTACTATTATAATGATTTTTTTTTAATTACATTTTAACACACAAATACTTTTTTAGTGCATGAGTATAAAAAGAAAAAAAATTAAATTGTATTATATCGACACGCGCGTGCCGCGTTGATTTAAAAATTGTTAATGAAATATGATTGGTTCATTTTATCCAATCATTATTTATCGAAGTTATGACGTAGGGTGCCAGACATAAAAAGCAGGCGCGCGTCAATCGGTTAGTTCAGAACACCACGAGCAGTGGTATAAGTAACAAGCTTAAAAAAATATAATACAGTTTCTCTTGTACATTTAAAAATCGATAAAATAAAGCATATACTATAGTAAACTGCAAGTCGATTTAAACTTTGATTATTTTTTAATTAAATAGTCAATAAAATATTTAAATAAACTAGTCAAGCATTAAAATTTAATGTGATTAGAACATAATATCTGATAGAAAAATATATTTATGGTGAAAAGTGAGAATTTTAGTTGAATTTAAGAGTGAGATAGTGTAACTGTGCATGTGTGTAACAGAGAGGGAAAAAATGGATTTTTGAACCCGTTATAAATGAGTACATATTATATGTAAAAATATTAAAAAAACATTCTAAAGAAAAAAAAAAAAATAATAGACAATTTTTTTTTTTAATAAAAAGAGTTTAATTTATAGCTACTTGTGTGATTTTATATGAAAAATCAGTGGTTTAAGATTCGGCTCATTTCGAGACGAATCATTATCGAGTGGCAATCAAGTGGTGTTAAATGTACGCTTGGACCTAGTCATTTACGTAAGACGCGGTGTCACATTATTAAAAACAGTTAACCCTAAAATTCTAAAATAAGAAAAAAATAAAGCTTTTAAAACATATCATAATAAGTCAATTTTTTTGTATTTTTTTAAAAAACTACTTTAACTTTAAAAAGTATATACTTAGGGGAGACAATATCTCTCTTAAGTATTAATAACGGCCTGAAAATTCCTTTAAAAAAGTTCTCGAGACTGTTGTTAGGGAAGTGTAAAAAAATGGTTGGAAGCAATGGCACAATGATTGCTGTTCGGCTTGTTCGCAGCAAATTAAGAAAACGAGAGGATCAAATAAATGTCAATAATAACAACAATAACAACATAAATAGTATTAATAACAACAACAGTAATAATAATAACAATAATTTAATACATCAATTGCCAATAACATTAAGTACATTCGATGGCGGTTACGTTAACCCAGTTGGTCCGGATATCGAAACAACAACAACGTGTGAACAATCATCAACAATTGTTGCAGTTGGCAATGGTTGTATTGTTACTGAAACAACTACAATCGATACATGTCAAGAAACAACCGAACAATTTATTTGGCAATTTCCACCGCCATATCCACCACCACAGTATTCTTTGTATAATGATCAGGTTAGTTACTTTTTTTTGAAAGAGTTTAATGACCCCTTTTTTTCAAATTAGAAAGATTTAGTATTGTAATAACCGTTATTATCATTATTATTAACCTTGATATTAAAATGTAATTTATTATTTCTTATCGTTTATTTCATAAATAACATCACGTTTTACAAGAATTTTTATTTCGGTTGAAAAAAAAAATTTTTTACTTCTTTGAATTTCCGGTAAATTTTTTTCTAGGTATCACGTGTGTGCATGTGTGTGTATGTAGCATCTCTTCTTGCATCTGTTTTAAATTTTTATCGGTATTGAATATGAATATAATTATTAACTATTGTTAGAGCCTTGAAAACTTGAAATTTAAAATTTCCATTTATTTTTTTTATGATTTTATCTATTTTTTTGATAAAATAATGGAATTGTTTTGTTTATCACACCATAGAATTTTTTTTTTGTTTTTTTTTTAATAAAAACAATAATGATTATTGTATAGTATTTAAATAACCTACATTTTAATTGATTAGAAAATTTTTTTAAATTAATTTATTCTTGGTATCTTTGTGCCTTATCTTAAATTTTAAATATTTTGAAATTATACACTGTTAACTTGCTTTAGCACAAAGGTCAATGAAACGAACTTTCTAAAATTTAATTTTAATAAATTGATGAAAATTTTAATAAAATTAATTACATAATTTAATCCCTTGTCAAGTAACTAACTACCTATAATAATTATTTATATTTAAAAAAATCTTCGTTAATAATCGTTAATATTCGTAAAAGATCGTTATTATAAGATTTTAAAATGCATGTGTGCTGAAGGTTTTTGTTGAAAGAAATTAAATCCACTCTCACACACATGGAAAAAATCTGTCTATACAAAGGACCTAATCTCTTGGAATTATGTCTGGAGAATTTCGGAGTCGTGTTACATTACAATAGAAAATAAAAATCAAGATAAAAAAAAACGTTTGTATTTAAAATAATAATTATTAGATTATTAAAATGAGACGTCTTCACATAATCTATTTTTAGATAAAACACTCGATAAAACAACAAAAAAATTTCCGGTTTTTTAAAAATAGAAATGTACCTTCGAATAATATTTTTTTTATGGAAAAAATAGGCTTATACTTAAAACCCCACACACATACATTGTTATTATTATTATTATTAACGACCTGGGTCCCTCGATATACTAATGTGACATCGTTTTACGCTCTACTTATTTTATACTTACAACAAACTTATTCTTTCTTTCACAGGTCAAACCAAACCTTTTTTTATTTATTATGAAATTAAAACATTTACCTATTTCAAAGTTTTTTTTGGCTTATTGACAAAATTTTTTATTTATTAATTTTCTTTAATATTTTTTTAAAATTTATAATACCAATAAATTTTGACTTTTTAAAACAAAATTAGTACTTTCATAATTAACCATTAGTGACCTACCTGATAGATTATTCATGCTATAAGGTTAGATACTAAAGATTTAAACCAGGTCAACAAAAAAATATCCACCACGTGTCTTTTTTTCTAACCCAAAATAAAAATTTTTTCAAAAAAAATAAAAATCGTGTATTGCATGTTTATTATAAATTTTATTCAAATAAAATAGCTTTTTTTTTTTTTGTTTAAAATTAAAAAATTTTTGCTTAAAATAGAATGAAGGTAATTTTTATTTTTTCACGTGTAAGTTTATTATTATTATTATAAAACTTGTAGTTTTTCCGTAATTCGATCGTTTTTTATTTTGAATTGTTATGTCATATAATATTACCAATATTGAGAAAAAAAATCGTTTTTTTGACCATGACCCACTCAGTTATGTAAAAGAAAAGTGTTTGCTTCTTAATATTTATTTTTGATCTGCGTATTTTACTTGCACCCTTTTTTATGACTAATATTATTTTCGGAGTTTTCAAGTTTATGTAAATTTGAAAATTAAGTAAAGTAAATTTTGATACACGTGCTTAAAAATAAAAATTGAAAAATATATGGCTTTTTTTCAAAATTTCTGTAAAAAAATTATTTGAGTAATTTTTTATGTAAGAATTATTTAATGAAAAAAATTAAAAATTATTAGTTTCATTTTCCTTGTAGCTAAAATAATTAACAAGGAAAATTTAACTCGATTTAACTAATTAATTATAATTTTTTATTAAAAATCACATGAATTATATTAAATTGTTTCAATTTTCAACTACGCCTATTAAATTTTTAAAATATAGACTGCGCTTAAAACCATAAATATCAAAAATAAAAACACTTAATTTGACTTAAAGAGGTTAAGAATTTATTTTTTACATAATAAATAATAAATAAAAATGGTAATGAACTAAATAAACTCGAACACATAAATTTTTTTTGCATAACTTTATTAGTTTTTTTTTTTACATAAAATAAAAAAAAAATGAGTTTTACATCATACCAACACATAACGTCATACAAAATTATTTTTATTTAACAACAACAAAAAAACTATTAATTCTTAAAAATATTACGTTTTTTTTATAAGGAAAAAAAATTGTAATTTTTAAATTTAGACTTGAAGTGTGTAAAAAAAAACGTTTTTTTTTTAACTGGTGTCTAAATTTAGACGAGTCTAAATAAAAAAAATTATAGGATTTTCCCCATAGAATCTTAAAAATAGCTGATGCTATTCATAGTTTTTTATTCGCTAATATTAATTTACGACAGGTCAAACCTAATTGATTTTTGAAGTTAACATTGAACTTGAACGTTCTGGACTATTTTTATAAATAATTTGCCTTTTTTTATTCTCAAATCAATATTCAGTATTGTAGACTAAAATTATAAATAAACTATAGACAGTAATAAATGATAATTTTTTGTTTCATCAATTTCTAATAATAAATTTTTACTATTGATTAAAAAAAAATTGATGTGTGTGAGTGTGGTTAAAATTAGTATTACTTGCGTCTGTTCATTTTTTTTGTGGTTTTTCTTTTTTTACGTAATTTTTTTATTTTAGACGTTGTTGAATGTCTTTTATGTTTTAAAACCGAAAAAAATTTGTAGACTTTGAAATAAATGCTTGAAGGGAGAATTGAAGTTATTTTAAATTGAATTTTATTCAAATAAATTTGCTTAAAAATTCAAGCATTACTATTTTTCAGTGTGCATAATTTTTCATTTGAATTTATTAAAAAAATAAATCAGATAAGAAATAAAAATTACAAAATTTATTGAAATAGCTAAAAATAATTTAAAACATGCAAATTTAATAAATGCATGGAGAGTGTAAAAAATTAAAAAAATTGATTATTCCCGGATATAAAATATGCGCATAAAACAAAGCGCAGCCTATATGGTCTTTTATAAGTTCAATGGCCAAAAAATGACAATTTATTGATTAATTTTTAAAACTAATAAAATCTTTTATTTTTCTGTTACAGGATACATTAGTACATGGAATGGTTAATAACAACAATAATAACAATCAAGTAGATAGGCAAAATAGTTTTGCTAAAGGGATACGTAAAAATATTGGTGGACGTTGGCGTCGTTTGGTCAAGAAAAAACAAGATATCGAAACATGTTCAATACCACCAGAATTAAAGGATCAACTTAAAACTATTTATGTTTATTAAGAAATAAACATTTTTTTGTTTTCTACCTTAGTGAAATTTTTGTAATTTAATTATTTGACCAACCATTTTTTTCTTGTAAATAATTAATTTTATAGAATTGTAATTTTTAATTAATTTATTATTAATGATTAGAAAAATTAAGATCCTTGATTAAAAAAATTTTTTGACAAAATAAGTTTTTAATTGCATATCCGTAGTCAAAAATGAGCAATAAAATATTTGTCGAGGAGCAAGTAAAGAAAATTTGTAAATAGTAAAAGAAAAAAATATCATTTGTAAATAGTATAATAATTAAAAGAAAAAACTTGTAAATTATAAGTATGTGTCTGAGTGTGAGTGTAAATGTTTGTGTTAAAAAAAGGAAAAAAAAATTGTAATTTAAGTAAAAGATAAGAAAATATTTAATAAGAAATGAGATTCTGTAATTATTTTTTAAAACAAAATTTGAGAGCTACCGTTAATAATTATTTATTTGACAAATGTATGATATTAATTGTCAATTAACTAAAAATTTTGACATATAAAATTGAAAGTTTAAAAAAAAAAGAAAAGAGGATTTGAGAAAGTGCTTATATTAACATAATTACATTTAATTTAAAAAAGGCACTTTTTAAGAAAGTTTTTTTTTTACAACTGATAATTAATTAATTGTTTAAAAATGTTAATTTTTTTTTGTTTTTGCTGCATAAATTAAAAGGAAAAATTATATTTGACGATGATTTTGTATGCGAATGAAAAAGTAATTAATTGACTTTAAAAAATGTTAATTTTTTGGTGCCTTAATAAATTTAAAAAATTCATTTCGATAGAGACTGAAAATAAGAATTATATCATATTTAATATTAAGACACTAAATTTTGTTTATACGGTAGCTTGTCTCTATCTAAAATTATATAACTTTTTGTAAATTAATTGAATGATGATGTAAAGAAATACGTATTTTTTATTCATTAGTAAAATAGAAATAGTTTTTTTTTCAAAAAAAAAGAGGATAAAAAACAAATTTAAGCTTTATAATAAATAAATACGTCATTATATAGTTTTTTTTTTGTTAAAGAATCTACGAGCTAAATCACGGCCTCGTATTTATAAGTTCCTGAACGCAATTTTATTTGTCGATTTTTTTTACTAAAAAAAAGAATTATTGTAACAACCACTGTTTTTTTTTTTTTAATTTAAAAAAAAATCGACAAGGATATGCTTAGATAATAATAATTGAAAAATTCAAAATGATATAATAATTTTTTTATAGAGGAATTTAAATAGCAAAAAAAAAAAGAATGAACCTCTTAAAATTATCAAAACGGCTCATATTGAGCTTTAAAAAAATTTGTATAAAAAAAAACATCTTTTTGTCAATAAAAGATATGAAAATTTTTTTAAATAATTTGTATTGTTGTAATTAATTTGTAAATAATTATTCTTTTTAAACAAAATTAATCTTGCCAATTAGATTTATTTTATGAGAATGAATTATAGAAAGAATTTAAAAAAATAATTATTTTTTTATACAATTTGTGTATTAAATAAAATTCAAAAATTATTAAATTTGACTGTTCTGTATAAAAATGAGAACTGTGATTATTTCATTGTTTAAATATTCTCTTAATAATTCAAAAACAGTCATTTTTTCATATTTTTTAATTTAATAATTGATTTAATAGACAAAAAATAAAAATTCAATTTAAAATTTGCTCTATTTAAGAAGTTCTTAAAATATGTTATAATGGCTAGTCACTTGATAGTTGAAAATTTTTAATTTAAAAAATAAAACAAAATATTCCTATATTATAATAACTTGAGCTGTATTTATATTATTATTATTATATTATTATTATTATTTTCCTATGTTAAATACAACAATATGAAATAAAATATTTTAAAATATAAATTAATTATTTTGTTATTAAAATTCACCTTACTTCTATTCCTATAATACTTCTGGTTTTGAAACTAAGCCAATATTATAATAAATTTATAAAAATTAATTTGACAATTTAAAAACAAAAAATAAATTTTTTTTAGATTTTATTTCCAACTATAAATATTATATTAAATCATGATTTTTATTAAATTAAATTTATTACTTTTTTTAAAAATTGTTTATTTTTAAAATTTTATGAAAAATTATTTGTTTTTTTATTATTTCATTATTCTTAAAATATAAACTACCTGATAACGTTTTAAGATTGATTTTTTGTTTTTTTTCATCTTAGGTGGCGCACGGTATTAGGTCCGTATATTTTAGGGTGACATCAGAGGGGGCATAACTAATTGATTAAATTTTATTATTTATTTTGTAGATATGTGAATATTTAGAATTTATTATTAATAATAATGCATTTTCTTATATAATGACTGCGGTGTAAACAAAATTTTTAAAACACAAAATATTTTATTGAATGGGGCCCGCGACTAAAATTATGTGTTTATTATTTGATCGGCAACTATTGTATTTTTTTCTTGGAAAAGTTTATATTTTTGTTAAATAACACGTGTGTACAATTTTATCTAAAATGATTCGTTATTGAATTAGTACGAAGTAAAACAATATCAACTCCCATAAGAACGCGGTGTTAACCTTAAAAATTTTCAGTTACTTATTTCTTTCTTAATTGATCGGGAACCTGAGTATTTTTTGGGATCATCGAGTTTGTTTTTTAATTATCTTCATCTCCAGTAAATTTTACTTCATATTATTCGTTTTTCATAAACTCCGTGAGCCACCTTAAATTTCTATTTTTTGTTTTACAAAATTATTCGGAAAATTTTTTTAATTTTTCTTACATTAAAATATTAAGTTGATCTGTTTGAATTTTGCTTGAATTGTTTAAATTTTAAATCTTCTTTGTTTGAAATCTATATAAGTAGTTTGTTATTCAAGCAAAATCGCAAAGATATCTCTGATGTATCTGGCAGTATCATTCGCAAAAAAGATTATGCAGTTTGGGACCTATAGCCAAAATACTTCATATCAGATGTACTACCGATCAAAAAAATATTCATTATACATATTTTCATTTTTTGTTTTTTATTTTTTTTTTCAATTAAGATGATGGGACGTATCTCTAGAAAATGGTGCAAAATTTAAATTTTTTCCTGTTTTAAGTATACTAAAATAAATTTAGCCAAAATGAAAATATCTCAGGATTATTTTAATTTCTTTGCAACCTACCTCGACCTACGCTGATTTCTAAATATGCTTTATGCACATAATAGCACCATGATTGAAATATAAACTCTTTGGATTGAAAACCCAACATATGATAAAAATATTTTTATGATCAATGAATAGCCCATATAATTAACCCATTACCGCACAGGCAGCCAAAGCGTATCACTTGATTGATACACCTATTGACCCCAATTTTCCATCCCTAGATGAAATTTTATGATTTTTTTGACTTATATCAAGTGGCACGTTTGGGCTTCCTGGAGTGCCTGGGCGGTAATGGGTTAACACCAATGGTAAAATAACAGGTAAAATATATCACTGATTAATCAAAACTGTCTGTGACATCTGTTGTATCGAGGTATAACTTATGTTAAATGGTAAGTATAATTTTTGCAATATATTGTGAGTAACCTCTGGTGGATGCAAATTTAATATATCATTATCTATATTAACTACATACACTAAAAAGAACGTTTAGCTAAAAAATTGAAAATTAATAAAATCTATAATTTTTAAAGAAATGAGAATTTAACATTTATTACCTATATAATATTTATAAGTTCTAAAAATGGTAAGCTAGGTTTCTTTCCTTAACATTCTGGCAAGTTTTCTTATTTTTTATTTCAACCACGTATCTTATCGTAAAAATTTTTTCCTTTTTGAGGACCCATAAGAAAAGTCCCGTAGAATCCGATTCCGTAGTCAACATTTCTTTTAAACTGCATCCATGCATTTTCAACGTCCAAAACAATTTTTTTTTTTAAATGCAATATTAAAGCACCAGCTTGCAATAATGGTCTTTAAAAACTCATTTTTCACAAATTTCAAATTTCCCTGATCAAAATCATTTGACCAAATGAAAATTCGGACCCCTTGGAAAATGTTACACAGGTGTACCAATTTAAGTGTCTTTTGAAAGGTTTGTGTGAAAATGGCGAAATTTCAAAGTTAAAATTGAAATTTTTTGTTTTGACTGAAGTTATGACTTTGAAATTTCATAATTATGCCGATGTTGGCCTCCTAAATAGGAAATTAAATTCGAATGGTTTCAATAAAGGGTACTTCACTAATTTATAAGGTACCATTTACTTCTTCCTAAAACGAAGGGAAAATGTATAAAAATGGACAAATTATAAACTATATTCGAACTATATTAAAGTTTGGTCAATACGCGAAAGAAAGGTACGCCTTTATATTAAGTTAATCATAATAAAATTTTGTGCGCTATACGTTTTGTGGGTTGCGGGTTACAAATTTGAGTGTTTAATTCATATGCTCAAACTTTGCGTGAACCCCTTAAATTTGCAATAAGAGGCCCTTTTTAATTAATTTTCGCATTATTTTTACAATAATTCTAAAATTATGTTTGATGAATTTTCAGTTACGATCACCATATATATCCAATATACAGATGAAATCGTGCCTTGGAATAGAATAATTATAAATTTGTTACGTCAAAATATAGAGAGTTACTAAAAATGTCCTATTGTAGACAAATCATTTTAATGAATTACAACATGGTTATTAAAGAGCAAGGCTTATACCGAGAAAAATTCAAGTTCTAGTGGACACGATAACTTTTTAACATTTAAAACTAAAGCTTTTTTCATCTTGTTGTTGAATCACATAAATTTTGGTTACAATTAAACATTCCCAAAGTCGCTTTTATATGTGTATCTAATTTTAGCAATTTTTCAGTGTATAAACATTTTTTTTAACACGGAAAATGTTTATATAGGGATAGGGTACCCGGGAAATCTGAAAATTAAGGGGTGGGTCAAATATGTCTGATTTAAGGGGGTGGTCAAATTTGTCCAATTTAAGGGGGGGAGGTCAAATGGGACTTAGAATAATCCAGGTTAAGGGAATCAGAATAATTTAGTTTTAGAGTCTTAACATCTAGTAAAGGTGATAATACAAACTATAAAAATAGCAAATTGTATCCTAATGTTACGTACACTGTTAAAAGTAACTCTCTTAGATTATCATTATGATTTAGGGACTTTGAATAGTTCGAGTTTAGAATCTTAAAATCTTGTAATGGTGATAATTACAAATTATAAAAGCAGCGAATTGTATTGTAATTTTGGGTAACATTTGCATTATACCTAGCCCTGTAAGTAAACATGTTCCATGCATTTTGTTTGTGCTTACACAATCCAGTTACATTTTATATTTTCATTTCATCTATGAAATCTTTAATAACTCAAAAAATATTTTTTACTAATAAATATTCGTCTCAGAGAACTTTTTTTAAAAAAATAAATAAATTACTTTACTTCTTTTGAATTATTTTATTTTCTTAAATATAAAGAAATAATTATTTTGTTAAATATTTTTCACTTATTAAATTTTTTGTACTTTCTTTAAAGATGATCAATTATATCATGATCATTTTTTAATGGCATCTGGTGATTTTCTTCCCAAGAGTTATTATTTCTTATTAATTCTTTGGCAAAATAATCGACAGTTTTTTTTAAACCATCTGTTAAAGAGACTTTTGGTTCCCAATTCAAATACATCTTTGCTCTAGAAATATTTGGTTTTCGCCTTTGAGGATCATCTTCAACAGCTGCAAGCTCAATAATTTTACTTGAACCTCCAACTAAATCTTTTATTATCCTTGCGAATTCTAAAAAATAAAAAATTTATTGATTATAATAATTTTAAGTAGAAATTAAATTTTGCAAATGAAATTAAATTCTTATTTATTTAAACCTTCTATAGTATGTTCGACTGGATTTCCAATGTTTACTGGCTGCGTATAATTGGAAGACATCAAAGCTGCAAGCCCATCTACTAAATCAGACACATACTGAAATGACCTAGTCTGTTTTCCACTTCCATAGATAGTAATTGAATTATTTTGTAAAGCTTGAAGTATAAAATTTGAGACTACTCTTCCATCATTCATATGCATTCGAGGACCATATGTATTGAATATCCGTGCAACCCTAACGGATATGCCTTCCTGCCTCATATAAGCATAACTTAATGTTTCAGCTATTCTTTTTCCTTCATCATAACATGCTCTAGGACCTAAATTAATTAAACAATAAAATAAACAATATTTTATTTTGTAATCTTTGTTTAGCAAAAAGTTTTTCAGAAATAATTGATATCCCTCACCAATAGGATTAACATGACCCCAATATGTTTCCGACTGCGGGTGTTCGCTAGGATCGCCATAGACTTCTGAGCTACTGGCAATTAATACTTTCGCTCCAACACGCTTTGCTAAACCTTTTAATTAAGAGTGATTGTTACATTTTAATTTAAGTACCAATTTAAAAAAAGTATTGAAATTTACCTAACATATTTATGGTTCCTATAGTGTTAGTTTTTATAGTTTTTACTGGGTTAATCATATAATGAGGTGGACTGGCAGGACTAGCTAAATGATATATTTCATCCACTTCTAAATATAGAGGACGCACGACATCATGATGTACTAATTCAAAATTTTCATGGCCAATCCAATGTTCTATATTTCTTTTTCTCCCAGTAGAAAAATTATCAACAGCAATAACTTCATGTCCTGCTAATAACAATCTATCAATCAGATGTGAACCCACAAATCCAGCTCCACCAGTTACTAATATTCTTTTTCGATGCTTATAATTAAGAAATTTAACAGATGGAAATTTCTTGTAAACATTATTCTCAAGTTTTGATTCAAAATGCTTCAATTTTTCCTCAAGTTCCAAAATTTTATTACCTACTTTGTTCAAATTTTCAAAATCAATTTTATTTAAACTCGGCTGTTTATTTGACAAAAAAATATTTTTATACAGTGGTTTAACATGGTTTGGGTTTTTGAACATTTTATTAAATAAATCATCTGTTAATTTATCGTATTTTTCAGACGGCTCATTACTTTCTGTTTGAAATATGATTCTAATAATTCCTAGAACTATATTTTCATATTTTTAAAACTATAAAAAATATTATCATTAAAAAACCAAGTTTTACCTAACACTGTGCCTATTAAAATTATTATTAACTGCTTTAGTTTGTTTATTGTAAACATGATTTCATTTAATAACAGCTGTGACAGTATATTCAAATTTATTTTTTCTTATTTTCCATTTTAATTCTTTATTTTCTGCACTTCTTTTTCTTCTTCGCTTTCTTCTATAAATGACCTCGGTTTCACAACACAACATTTGCTAAAAAAATCATTTGTTAAGAACAAAATTTTCTGTTTAATTTAAATGGTCTGCAAAAAATTTGTTTTAAAAATATTGTGTGTTGATTGTTAGTAAGTTGATGGTATATTATCAGGGTAGGAGCAAAATATATTTTTTATTTGAAAAAACAAACACTAACTTGTTTGTTAGCAATTAGATCTTTATATTTAATAATTTATATTTAATTTTTCTGATTTTTCAGTATAAATTAACATTTCACTTGATTACAGATGGATTTCATGGAAACATAAAAAAAGGCAAAGACCACTCAGTATTAAACTAGACCCTTTTCTTCAGTTTTGCTTTAATTTTTAGCCAGGGCCTGATAAAAAAAAATCGATCTGGCCACATTTTTCCCAATCTTTTTTTCCCAACGGGATTTTTTCCCAAACTATTATTTTTCCCAAAGCCTTTTTTTCCAACGTATTATTTTTCCCAAAAAAAATAATTTCCAAAGTAAAAATTTCCAAAGTAAAAATTTCCCAACATAAAAATTTAATAATTTAAATTTATTTTAAGTTTTATTAAGTGGGGATAAGCGTGGGGATAAATTGTTTCTTACCTGTGTGCTAATAATGAGTATCACATTATTTGTTATTGCTAACTATTATTGCTAATTAATAATTATATTATTAATTATTCAGTTATTATTAGATGAAATTCCAGAGGATTTTTTATCAGTGAAATGCACCGTTATTAAATAAAAAAAATGAAAGTAATATATATAATATTGTTTTGAAATATAATGAGTATGTAGAGAGTGTAAAAGTGCTTCAATATTTAGAATTCATAGGTTACCATATAAAATTTTAAATTATATCAAAAATTAACATTAAATTAATTAAATAATTGAATATTTGATAAGCAGAAGGTGTAAATATAACAAATTTTGTAACGTAAATTTATTAAAATTTATTTGAAAAAAAAATTATTTTTGGAAATTAATGGTTCATTGGGAATTTTTTTTTTGGGAAAAAAAGTTTTTGGGAAAAAATCCTTGGGAAAAAGTCATTGGGAAAAAAAGATTGGGAAAAATGTCGCCAGACGAAAAAAATCGTATATTTAAAATTTTAAATAATTGAGGAAAACATATACAGATGAAGTGACACATGCCCTCCTATTTTGACCCTGATACTTTATTTGGAAATAATAATGAGAATTATTTACAAAAATGATAGAAGCGCTAATCTAGAAATTGGATAGAGTTAATCAGAAAAGAACAAACGGGAAAAGGGTGATTTTAATTACGTCAAATCTAAATGAAAAATCGGGGGTCGATTGAGTGGGCGACTACCTACTCGGCACATCCGTAAGATAAAATCTTAAATTAATGCGATTAAATGACCTACTCGGCACATGGGCGTCGGTCCCACTTGGCACTTATAAGTAGTAGATTATCCTTAGATTTAGAGTACCTACTCGGCACAGTAAAAAATAAATATATAGAAAAAAAATATATAATAGAAAACAACTTGTTTTATTTAAATATACTATTATAATTAATATTAAAATTTTGTTTGTTTTTGAATAATAGTCTGACTTGTTAATGTCTTGGGACTCACACGCATTCGTGGTTCCTTCTACTGTGTTTATATTTGAAGCCCACATACAAGGTGGAAATTTGGCATTATTTAGTATGTAATTATCTAGTAGTCACAAAAATTGTGGATTTCAGCTGGCGCCTCAGACATTAAGTCTTCTACGAAGCAATCTTCTACCTCTAAAGGATCTAAAAATGAGAGACCAAAACACCATTTTAAATGTTTTCCGATTTCGGAATTTAGATCTTTGTAAATTTCCGCATATCCTATTTCAGTAATATCAAAAAATTAGATAAATTATAATTTGATTATATTTTATAGTTTAATGTAGTTTACCTAAGCTTTGAATTTTACTCCACCAAGTGTGCCGAGTTGGTAAGTAGTATTTTCATTAATCTGTAAAATAATCTTTATTATCCGATAAGACGGATGTGCCGAGTAGGACCGACGTCCATATGCCGAGTAGGTATATGTTTTAATCCGATGTGCCGAGTAGGCATTTTCCCGAATGAGTGATCGTACCATTAATAAAAAAGATCTATTTTACAATCCAGTGCGATTTTTATTTACGAAAAGTGGTAAAAGGGCTAATATAGAGAATTATAGGATGAGAGCATAATAATATATATGTTTCTTCATCTGAATCTGTTTTGCTCAAAATTTTGTTTAAAATGATAAATACGGACGATTCTTTTTGGTTACAGCCTTGGCTAAAAATCAAAGGAAACTGGAAGAATCTAAAATTTAGATCTGAATTTAACGGAATTCGGGAAAAGGGTCTAGTTTATATATTAACAAGCCTTTATCTGTTTTTATTTTCCCATAATAGCCAACTAAAAACAACGATGCGCGTAAAAAAATGTTCATTTTCATTGAAAAATCACAAAAATAATGAAAATTGACCCGCTTCCTTCCTTGCTGTATCTTATCAAAATTATCTTGATCAAAGTATATCAGTAGTATAGATATGATTTTTTTTTTCAAATAATTTTTATTTCTCTAGCGATTTGGGGTGGAATAGTATCGGTTGAGTGTATAGAATTTTTTAATTGAAATTATAAAATTTGTATGACTCTTTCGTCCATTATCTTGTGTAAATATAAATAGTGTTGAATTTGTTTTTCTATTTTTATATATTTTATGAATAGTATATTTACGGCTCGTGTCCAGAAAAGTAAAGAATGACCAAAATCGCACGTACATTTCATTCCGAGGCGAAGCCGAGGATGGTAAACTGCGATTTGGGGCATTCTTTATTTATGGACAAGGGCCGTATAAAATTTTTCTGCGACAGTAGCGAGAAATTTCGATTTCTGTAGCGAAAAAAAATTTAAGCTTATGCAACTATGTATATTGCGCCCAATGAAAAATAAACTCTTTTAGAGTGTGAAATAGCTATTTATTAAACAATGGATAAAATATGCAGTATGCATGAGCGAGCGTATAGCGAGCGAGTGCAGACAGCATGCAAAAGTCGAACCCCATATTTTGTCCCGTGTTCTAAAACATAGTTTTACATAAAATGGGAAAAAAGCCACCTCCCTAGGGTAGAAAATAGGCTTTTTTGCCCTAGATATGTAAAGGATTTTTTTTATTCTTTATATTGTATTCTTTACTTAAATTACAGTACATTTATTCAATTTTAGCTATATCAATATTTTTTATAACATAATAAAAAATCGTTCTCCATTACAGCCTTTGTTAAAAACGCACATATTTTTCCACCCAAATCATGCGTGTATTAGTAAGCAGCTGATAGGTCAAATAGAAATACTTTTATTTTTTATATTTATCTCTTATCTGCTGACTGGTTCTTATCATGCAGGGCCGGCTCATGTTTAAATAAGCGGGGTTGCGCCCGGGGCGCTATAAACTTGGGGTGCTGGCGCTGAAAAGTTCAAAATATTAAGAAATAATATATATACAGTTTTTCCAGCAAAATTATTTCTTATTTCATTTTCATTAAAAATTTGGCTTTTGGATTTTCCTAAACCCTTATTGTTACAGTTAAGCTTTTTGTCTAGTGTCGCGGCAGTTGTGCTCTTCGCCCCTACTTTATAATTCAATTTTTACATTTTTTAGTTTTAATTTTCTATTCTTCTAAAAACTTATTTATTTAGTCTTTTTCTGTACAACAGGCAAGTTATTTATATTTCTTAGCTTGGAAATTTAAAATTTTAACATATTATTTTATATTAATTATGTGTATACTATTTTAATTAATTATTAATAATTAATTAAATAAATTAATTTAATAATTAATTAATAATTTAAAAAATTTTTCATAGTTATAACTGCAATATTCGTTATCAGCGACCCAAAAAACCCCGTTATACAAAATTTCAAAGGCTTATAATGAATACAGCAAAAATGCCCTTTTTAGGGGCAGTTTTGCCCGATTTAAGGGTCAAGCCCCAATTGCGCATAGAAAAGACCCCGATTTTCGTGTTCAGCGACCCAAAAAACCTATAGTAGACCAAATCTGGTGGCTGCCACAAACAATACCACCCCCCCCCCCCCGTGATTTGACTGGAGTAATAGGTTTTTTGGATTTTGGTGATCGCGAATCGGGGTTTTCTATGAGAAATTGGTGCTTCACGCTTGCAAAAACTACCTCTGAAAAGGGGTATTTTTGATGTATTTGAATTTTGAGTGGCCAGATTTGGTCCACATGCGTTTTTTGGGTCACTGATCAAGAATTGCAGTGACTTGTTTATGAAAAGTTAAAATTTCACCTATGAATTAGCAAAAAACTAAGCCTAAAAGGGATAGTTACGCACAATGGTGAAATATTAATTTTGATTTAAAAATCACCAACATTCTTGATCAGCAACCCAGAAAACTCATGTGGACCATATCTAGCCACTTCAAATTCGAAAATTGTTAATTAATTAATTGTTAACGTTTACCCTCTTTATGCATTTTAAAAGCAAAAATATGCGTAAAACGCGGATAAACGGCAGTGAGAGAGTAGCACGATTGGGACTGCAGAATGGTGGATACTAATAAAAATCAGTTTAATAACTATGCGTTTGCATTTTTGACACAACAATAAACTGTTTAAAATAAAATTTTCATAGCAGTAAAAAGGCGTGGGTAAGCGGTGGCAGAAGATTTTGAATTTTCGGGTATTAGAAAGTGGTTCCTCCTCCAGCAGATTTTCTAAAAAATTAAAATATATGGTTTTCCAACCTACCAGGCTATAAAAAAAATTTAAGGATAGTATATTTTTTTTATGCTCGGAAAACCAATTTTCGAAAAATACAAAATTATACATATTTTGGGGTCTTAAGAAAGCCCTAACGGCCCAAAAAAAAAAAATATTTCTTCTCGTCTTAAAAAATGGTTAAATGTTTCCAGCCTATGAGCAGAGTATTATCTGTTTACGGTTCGGAGAAATTTAAAAAAATCTAAAAAACGATTTTTTTAGGTTTCCGGGGGCCTGTCTTGACCTAGAGGTCTAATTCCAACAGGAATCAGTGAGTTTTTTGATAACTTTTTGGATGCTACTATTTATAGGTCAGGTTTGACTCCGAGGGCCAAATCACAGTACTTATCCGGAAGTAGCCTTTTAAAATGCAGTTTTTTTAAAATAATTTTAAAAAATTTATTTACATATGGGGGGGTTGACAAAAGTTGGTTTTGTCTGGTTGCCAATTTTAGCTTGAGCCGGCCCTGTCCTGTTATCATGCGTAATTTAATAGACATAGCTTATATAGTTGCTTATATAGACATGTGGTTGACATGTGGTACAGATTAATTTTTATTGAAAAAAATTAAATAATTTTAATTAATTACTTAACTGAAAAAATTTGTTTTTTTTTTAACTTACCTTAAACTATGTTAAAAAAATATATTTATACAGAACTTCATTTTTTATTAATTAATAATCATATTTTTATAGGTGCATAAATAACAAATTCAAATTAAATCTTAGAATTTTTTAGAAACTATGTAATAACAGTTCTCTGGTAATAATAAATAAACACATTTGCATTTTGCACTCTAATACTCTTGCATATTCTTGCACTTCTTGCAGATCCAGTCAGTGCTGCCAGACCAGTCGAACGTTAAAAATTATTAAAAAGAAATCAACCGCGAAACTGCATTTATTTTTTAAATATTTTATTATAAATATTATAAACATATTTTTTATATCAGAAGCTACTTCCTTCCTATACTTAAACTAGAAATAAATTTGCAAATATAAATTATAAAACAGAAAAATCTTGAGTTTTGTTATATTGATTTTCTCATATTTGTGTTTATTGTATTATTTATTTTATATTTTTCGTGTTTCTTTATCAAATCAATGTTAAAATTTATTATCTTGGGAACAAAAGGTGATAACAAACTTACTTTTTGCAGTAAATACCAATAAGTTATTAAAATTATTAGTTTCAAAAAAATCTACTTATATTTTAGGTTATAATTCTCATTCCTTCTTTCATAAAATGAGTGTACTAGTAAATCCAGTTGAACATTCAATAAGACAAAAATTAAAAGAGACTTTTCAGCCAACATTTATGGATGTTATTAACGAATCCTTTATGCATAATGTTCCAAGAGGTGCAGAAACTCATTTTAAAGTTGTCGTTGTGTCAGATAAATTTGAGTCTCAAGCGTTAATAAAAGTATTATTTAATTTAATTATACTTTTACAAATATATTTATTAATTTCTAAAATATTACTAAGTTCTTCTCTTAATTTATAGAGACACAGAATGATAAATGATTTACTTAGCGATGAATTAAAAAATGGAGTTCATGCATTGTCTATTGAAGTAAGTAAATGTTTTATGTTAACAAAATAAAATTTTATTTTTTTTAAAACATTATTTTTTCAAAGGCAAAAACTCCAAGTCAGTGGGAAAATAGTTCAAAAAATATATCTCCAAGTCCAACATGCAAAGGTGGTTTTGGGAAATAAAGTAATGACTTCTAGTACAAAAATATTATTTATATTGATATGCTAATTCTTTAATTATCAAAATATGTACATAATAGAGATCAAAGAATTATCTCGTATGATAATTGATAGTATAATTACTTAGCTTATTGTGAATATTAAATGTTATTCCATATAAAAATTTTGACATTTTTAAGATACACGTAATTCTATTATTTTATATATTAATATACTGTTAAAAAATTTTTTCATAATTTACAAACACATTCTTGATTTAAAAATTTATTCTATGAAATCACAACAAAAAATGTGAATTCAAAACTTTTGTTAAGTAATTTTAATTACTTTAACAAAAACATTTATTTATAAATATACATATTTATAACAGCAAAAACAATGCACAATCAAGTCCATAAAACTATTATTTAGACTATTTGTATAATTGGCATTTTATTTTATTTTGCTTGTTCTTATGTAATAAAATCTTTTTAACATATTTTAAATAAAAATTGAAACCAAACAAAAAAACATTCATTAATGTCAAGTTGCAAATGTGTCTAGTCTTAATTTTCCATCATTTTCAACAAAATAAATCATATCTGCTAAACTTTGTTCTCCTATTGCTACTTCCGCTTTCTCATGCATCTAAAATTCAAATTTTTGAGCTATCACAATGCAAAATTAACATTTTAAATTATGAAATTTTACTTACTCCTTTAAAACACATATCATTTGGAGAAAATTTGAAATTTGGTCCAAAATTTGTAGATACTATTGCACTTTTATGAATGGAAATTGTTGGATAATATGAACCACTATTTATATTTACAAAAGCTTCCCCTTGAGAAATTCCATTTTTATAATATATAATTTTACTTCCTTCTACAGGTCTCAATTTTTTAATCACTTCTGGTAATTGGTCTTTTTCTTCATAATATAGATGACTCTTAAACTTTACTAACGGCTAAAACAAAAAGTATTTAGTTTTTTTAAAAAAAAGGACAGAAAGTTTAGTTATGAATCACAACATATGCACATAAATAAATTATCAATATTTATAATAGATACAGCTTTCAAAGTACCAAAAAGCTATTTTTGAATTACAATATTGTAATACTTACTCGATCTTTGTAAGTATTTGGTATATGTTCAGGCTCATATAATTCAGGCAAAATAATTAAGAATCCTAAAGTATCTCCTTCACAATACCCATCACTATAATGTTTTCCTTTGCTCTCGTGAAATCGAGTTCCTTTTCTAAATAAAATTTTTCTCTTTAAATTTAAAAAATATCAAATATTCTTAAATATTGCTAATTATTACCTAGATCTCCAAGAATAACCAAATTTGTCATAACCCAAGGGTGCTTGTAGATTTGCATATTCTTGTCCCCAACCAATCCTGGTAGCTGATCCTTCAGGCATTTCTTCAATAGTAGCTTCCCAGTACCATGTTCCTGTGCATACACCTATTTAAAATAATATATATGAATAAATAAATAACAAATGTAGAAATTATTAGATTTTAACTTTTATTTAAAAATTTATTATGCATAAATAATATAGATTCTTGTGCTTTTAAGCTTACCATGTGTTGCTCTGATCATACAATAACCCTTATCTCCAGTAACAGAAAGTCTATCATCAGAAACTTTTAATTGAGGTGCACGATCATGCAAAGCTAAAAGAACCGTACTTGGGCATAAAGGTCTGTAGAGCCAACCTGGAATTGGTTTTCCAGCCCAGTCACTGCTCTCATCGAATTCCTGCAAATAAATAAATTTTAGAGTTTTTTAAGAATTGTTATATTTTAGGTTATTTTTACTTGTCTAAATGGAGCATGTGGATCTGGCTCTGCTAAAATATATCTGTATCCATCTTTATTGAAAGGATGCTCCAAGGGGTAACCATGTGCAGGTAATTTAGGAGGAACAACATCGGACCCTCTACCTTTTTTACCAACACCTACTCCAGTTCCTTCTCCAGGGAATTTACGTTTAGTTGTTCGACCCCTAAATCCACCAAGCGGAACAGCTACGAAAAAATTGTAATTTGAATAATTAATATTTGTTGAATAAAAATTTTAAAATAAGTAAATACTAAAATAAATATTTTTACCTATTTGCTGAACTCCCATTTCAGTTACTTTTAAATAACCACCTTTTATCAAAGCTTCATAATTAGGCTTAATACATACTAAATCAGAATTTATTAAACCAAAAAGTTGTCCATCATTAGTAGTTTCTTCTATAGTAAATAGTGTTCCTACTTCTTTCAACAGCGTTCTGTGAATCTAAATAACAAATGCTTTAATTTTTTTTTTACTTATTATTGAAGATATTAATTAAGCCATTATTGACAATAAAATTTTTAGCCTTTTTTAATAAAACATATATTTTATAAAGTACTTACAGTTGCATGCCAAGATTGTGTAACTCTCCGAGACATTGTTGTCATACTTTCCCAATGATTTTCAATAAATGGAATAATATCTCTATCTTTATGAAATAATAATCTTGAATCATTTTCTTTTTGGGCAATTTGTAATAAATTAGCTATTGCAGTTACACACATTTGTGGAAAAGCTAAACATGATATTTGTAATTAATAATTAAGCTAATTTTTAAAAGATATGCAAATACATACGAGCTTGATTTTTTTTAAAACTTTCTAAACCAGTTTGAGAACAATTTTTACACATAAATAAATAATTCATCATAAAAGGTACAATATTTCCCAATTGATAACTTATGCAAGATTCGTGAAACCATCTTGAACAGCTGGCGCAAAGTAATTCTGCAATGTTTAAGTTTCTATCCTTCCCACTGTAATTAATGTAAAGATAAAGATTTCATCAATTTTATAAATAAAAGTATGTTTTTGGAAATAATTAATTACCAATAACAATTTCCATATTCGCTAATGTTTCTTTCTACAGTTTTTTCAGAAATTCCATCTTGACTTAGTTCAGTTTTTAAATTTTCTTCTACTTCAACTACTTCTTTAGGTTTATCTTCTATTATATTATTAGAAATATTTTCTGTACATTCTTCATTATTGCTAAAGAATAAAATTTATTTAAATATAAACAAAGCTTTAATATAACCTTAAATAATTACTTCATAGTTCATGACTCAAAAGTAAGAGTTAATGGACTTTAATAATAAATCATTACAGAAACCCAATTTTAAAAAATGTAATTATTTTTTTACCTTTCATTCTTTTCCAAAGACATTATTAATCTGTTTTTTTAATAACATTAAAAAGACAATAATACTCTCCCGGTTTCGGCTTGTTATTTTTATTATATATAAATAAAATTAAGTTGGTTAACTGGTTGGTATACCATTGGTACGGTTGGTATTGGCATCTTTAATCTTTTTTAATCCTTTGAACGCGCAGCAGATGCAGCAGACAATGATAGCAGTACAAAAAAAATACCAGTACCAACCGTTTACAGTTAACCAACGTAATTTTATTATGCCATAATAAGGCTTTTCGGGCTGATCGAGTGACAATGCTCTAAGTATTGGGTACCCGAGGACAGTCCCCATTAACATGTTATTTTTTCTTATCACGTGACCAACACAAAAAGCCTTATACAGAGTTTTTGCAAAAAAGGTAATAGTCACATGATAATTTTATATTTAATTTTTTCCCTGTTATAGTTATTATAAACCCAATTTTGATTAAAGATAACGAGTTTTAAAATTGCTTCTAAAGTCAATGAAAGGCCATTTAAAAAATTTTGTACAAATTTTCTAGTTTCCAAAAATTTTTTAATCGAATCTTCTCATTTATTTATGGTCAAATAAATAATAAAATAATAAATCAAATACTCGAATAAATATAATTAATTACCTTATGGTCCCAATTTGAGCCTTATATCAAAAATGATTTGAAGAAATAAAACTAATGATAAAAGATGGGAATTTTATTACTGCAACAATGAAAAAATTATAGACATGGAAAATTAAAGTTTACGAAACATCAAACATTATGGTAGGGTGCTACTTGGCGCGCCCGTGGTGTCAAGCAAAATCCGCAAATTAGTTTACAAGAAAACGGGAAGAGATAATGGAAAAATTTTTTGTGATAGAATAAATGAACTAATAAAGTATGTAACAAAATTTTTTTAAATTAATTTTTATAATTTTTTATGTGTTTAAATTTTATTTGAAGTTCAAGAATTTTCGCTGGAAAGAGCCGATGATACCATTGATAACTAAAGTTTAAAATCCTTATAACTTTTTTTTTTGGCCAAATTTAAAAATTTTAGTTCACGCGATAACCATACTCATATTAATTATATTTTTTGTTTTTTGTTTTTTCTTATTAGGTGCTGCTAAACTTTAGTTATCAATGGTGTATCATCGGCTCTTTCCAGCGAAAATTCTTGAACTTCAAATAAAATTTAAACACATAAAAAATTATAAAAATTAATTAAAAAAAATTTTGTTACATACTTTATTAGTTCATTTATTATATCCCAAAAAATTTTTCCATTATCTCTTCCCGTTTTCCTGTAAACTAATTTGCGGATTTTGCTTGACACCGCGGGCGCGCCAAGTAGCACCCTACCTTATACTTTTATAAGAAAAATGAGACCAACCAGAATTGTTTTGGTTATACTGCAAGGTGTTAGCGTTATTTGGAAGGTAACTGAAGAATCTGAATCTTGCGTTTCTCGGCCCAAAAGGCCTATGGGCCTATACAGAAGGTATTATAAATTATTTTTAATTATACGAAACCATTTCACAACCATACGGTGTTTCTAAACTATACACCGACAAGAATTTTTTTTTGCCCAAACAGTTGCAAATGACTGACTCAAATGTAGAGAAAATTAAAAAAAAATTTTTAGTTTTCTCATGTCGTTTCGCGCATATACATAAGAAGCAAAAAAAATTTTTTTTTAAATTTTCTTTAATTTTCAAGTAATTCAGCGATTAAAAAAAAAATTGGACTTAAGTGGAATTCCGTTAGCAATAAACGTAAATTCGCTAGCGACTAAAATTTACCTTCTGAATTAAATTTCCAAACCAAACAGGACAAAAATTATTTTTGTAAATATTTCAACACCACACTGAAAATTATCGCTTTTGAATCAATAACGCACGACATTAAAATATGCCAATAAAAAATTTCATTGATTCAATAAAAGTTCTATTAATTTAATGTCGCTGCCATTGAATAGAATCATCTCAATGAATTTCAATAGCGGTGACATTATAAATTAATGAAAAATCTTTTGAGTCAATGGAATATTCTATTGACATATTTTAATGCCGCGCGTCATTGATTCAAAGGTGTCAGTTTTTCAGTGTGCATGAAAAAAAAATTCAAATTTTTTCTTTCAATGAATTTGCGCGGGTAAAGAGTCGGGATAAGGAAAACAAGAAAAACTAAATGTTGCATGCACATATAACGATTTTAAAAAAATTTCGAAAAAGTATTTTTTGCTTTAAATAATAATTGGATTGAGTTTGGATATAATCCAAATAAAATACTTTTTTTATTGCAATAATTATTATTTTTATTCAATAAATCATTTATGACATTCTTATTATTTAAAAAATTTATCACAGTCAAAATTTATTCTCTTAAATATATATAAATTAAAAATGATTAGTTATTCGTATACATGGGGCGATCGCATCATCAAATTTGCGGACCCATTTTTTGTGTCCAAAATTGTGTACATAAAGTACATACATATTATAAACTTGACACTGTCAAAATATATATTGATAAAGTTTTCAAGCATTATTTTGCTATAAAATTTCTAGCAGGTATTCAAGTAACATACTTAAAACTTTGCCCAAATGTTAATAATTTAATCGAATCCATATAAAAAATAAATGATTTTATAATAATTTTTTTTTTCTTGAAAATTCAAGCCAAATATTTTTATAGTGTCTATTAATATAGGTCTCTTTTGAATCTTTTATTTTCAGATTGATAGCTTTCTTTAAATTTTAAAATTCCTGATTCAGTATGGCAGTTATTATCGAAGTGTTTTCAAGATATAAACTCTGAAAATTTTATATGAATCTAAATCATGAATCAATTTCTATTTTTAACACATTCGCTGCGGCATGGGCGAAATGCGCCCATGATCCCATGTATTTTAAATGGAGTCACGTGACCTGCTGCAGCGAATGTGTTAAAAAAAGCCTTTTCTGAGAATATATTAACAGTAACATGTCAAATTAATAACGATCTTTTGAATGAGTCCTAGCAGAAATTTCTACGTCAAACCTTATTTTGAAATTATCTAAACCTAATTTTCTTTATTTTCTTTTTCTTAAATTAAAAAAATTTTTATGACAATAAATTTATACAGTTTTTAACTTTCTTGATGCCTGTGATCGAAATTTTGCATAATATTATAGTTAGTAATTTGTGAATTTGTGTTATCTTGATGATAAATGATATCTTGTTGTGAATCAGACAATGTTAAATTTTGATTTATTGAAATATTCGCAGCCATTGGTGAAAAATGTGATGGTGGTATTATTGTATTTGGTGTTTGAGAACATGCTGGATAGTTGAAAAACCTAGAAATAAAATAATCAAACATTATTTAATTAATAATTTATTGTAAAAATAAATGTTTTTTGTTTTTTTGTTTTTACCATAATCGATCACCAACAAATATTGGTCGAGGTGCATGAATACCTAAACTTGAATAGTATTGCTGGGCTAGTAATTCAATATCATTGGTATATTTTCTTTTCCATTTAGTTCGTCTATTTTGAAACCATATTTTTATCTGAAAAATGTAATAATTATGCATTATTTATTTTTCCAATAATTATATATATATATTTTAAAATTTTAAAGTACTCTGAGTTATGGGCAAATTTTTTACTAACAACAAACAGTCGAGAATTCAAGCAATTGTTTTATGATAACATTTGTATTTTCAAAATTTTTTAATTTTAATTGAGATAAAATTGAGAAATTTATAACCGGTTTGTGTAACTACACAACCAACGAGCATGGAACATGTTCATTCATAACAGTAATAAATCCAAAAACCGAAATTACAATAAATCCTGAAATATAAATTATGCTAAGTCTATAAACTTAAAGTATTCTTAGTTTTTGTTGTTATTAAGGCCTGACTCCCACTTCAAATTATTCTAAGTCCCTAAATCGAAAATATTCTAAGTCCATTTCACCCCCCCCCCTAAAAACGTCACTTTTTCACCCCCCCCCTAAAAGCGTCAATTTTTCACCCCTCCCTAAAAACATCAATTTTTTACCCCCCCCCCCTAAAAGCGTCAATTTTTCACCCCCCCCCCCCTAAAAACGTCAATTTTTGACCCCCCCCCCTGCCAAGCCAAACTTTTTCAAATACCCCATCCAATGAACATGTTCCATGTTAAAAAAAATTCAGACTTCGAATCGCCCAAATACCCTAAAAATTGAATCAAAGTAGGCCTATACAGATTTATGACGTTTTGAATTTCATTGATATTTTGCAAAAACAAAATCAAATTAATTCAAATTATTAACTAAAAAACACATTTCTAAATTAAAATATACATACTTTAATTAAATATTTTTCTAAAAATAAAGAACTTCCTAAATAAATTCATTTAAATATATAAATTTTTAATAATTTCTCAAATAAATGTTACATCATTTATAATTACAATCATATTTAGGAAAATATATTAAAGTGAGAGAAAATCAAAGGCAAAAAATAAAAATAAATAAAAAGAAAATGTCAACTTTGTAAAATGTACAAGTTTTGCAATATATCCTAATTAAAAAATCGACGCCTCTCTGGTCTGTCGCCTTTTACCAGTCTTATATATGCATATATATGCAATATGATGACATTTGGAGACATTTTAAAATATAATAAAAAAAAATTTTTCATTTATAATACACATTCATATTTATAAATAAAAACAAATAAAAGAGAAGCCTTGACATTTACGAAAAATTATGTATCAAATTATACAGTTATATGTAAGAAAGCTCCTTGCAAGCTTGCACGGCTCATTAAATTTTAAAATTATTGCTACATTTACTTTTTTGGCCCACAAGTTTATATATATGTTAAATTGGTTTAATATTTCGGTTTTATCTATTAAAAACTTATTACATATAATTAGCAATTTTTATATTGCTTTGAATATTAAAGAAACAAATTTATTTATGAAAATGTATTCATTAAAAAAAATGAGAATTCAAAAAAGTTTATAAGGTGTTTAAAGGGTATTAATCTTTTTCGCGAGTTTTTTAAAGACTTCTATATTATCGATGTTTACACGTGGATTTAAATTTGTATTAGTATAGGATTTTAGGTTAATTTCATAGTTTTTATTAAATTATTAATTATTTAAGAAGTCAAATGTCAAAAAAACTAATTAGAAATGTACAATTTTTAGGTTTTTTTTAATCATATTATTCGAGTTTAGTTATAATTTTTTAAAGTCCAATGATGATCTCCCATAAAAAATATTAAACTGCCTATTTTATTTTTTTAATTAAAAGAAAATTATAGAAAAATAAGCAAAGTTGTTAAAAAACGTTTTTTCAGTTTTTGAATATTGTATCTATAAAATATTTTATACTTTTATTGATTTATGTCATTAAATAATAATACCCTCTAAACACCTTAATGGTTCTTAGCAACTTATAACTAGTAGAGGAAATCATTACAGACCCTTCCGGTTTTCCATCAACACCAAAAAGTGACCTAAATTTATAGGAAATTCTAGGAAATTCGCTTCACTACAACCTTAGTTAAACAGTTTATATTACTCAAGTATATTTCATTTGAAAAAATCAAAGTTTTAAGGGCTGTAACTTGAAAGGGGTTCATTTAATTAAAAATAGTTTATTACGAACCCGTGTCCAGAAAAGCAAAGAATGGCCCAAATCGCATGTAAATTACCATCTAAGGTGAAACAAATTTGTCGCCGATTTGGGTCATTCTTTATTTAAGGACAAGGGTCATATATGATTTTTCTTCGTTAGTGACGAGAAAATACCTCTTTTCCGGCCGTGCAGAAGCCGGGAATTACGTGCTTTCTGGCCGCTGACAAGAAAATTCATATCCACCTTTTTGTTTTAGAATGAAAAAATTAATTGATTCTAATCGCTTTTTATTTAATTATTTTTCACTACCAGAAAGGGAAAAACCAACCATAAATAAATTGGGTCCGTCAAAAAAATTTATATATATAAATAAACTTTTTGGCTAAGGTAGTACTGAAGCGAATTTAACAAAAATTTATATCACTTTTAAGAGTTGGTGGGAAACTGTTTTATTACTGGGAACAAAATAAAAAAATACGTGTCTAATATTTAGTCAAGTACTAAGTAAGTGTAAGCAAAATATGAATTAGCATACTTGCGATTGACTAAAAAAAAAACCGATTTTTGAGAAATTCTTATTTAAAGGTTCTGAAAATTTTTCCATTATTCCGGCTTTTCTCAAGATCTTTTTAAAAAAATTTTGGTGAACATCGTCTTCAGCGGGAAATTTTACATTCCCCCTATCCTATTCAAGCACTATCCTATTATCCTACTCCCCCTATCCTATTAAAAATTTTATGATTATTTTTTTTTCTATTTTAATTAAAATTTGGTTTTATAACAGCTGGACAAAATTTTGAGTAGCTGGTTGAAAACCTGATATTAAAAATTCAAACAATTTATTTTTGCATAAATATTCAAATTATAGAGTAATTTTTTCCTATTCCCTAAAAAACTATTCGCTTATAATTAGTATCGTTCATTTTTATCTGTAAAAAAATTAATATTTTTTTCATGTCACAGACCCAATTAATGCAAAGTATTCAAAAAAAAAAAATATCGTTTTTGTAAAAAAAAAAAGATATTAATTTATGAACCAATTCCAGTAATCATAATTTTAAGAAATTTATATATATTTGATAATTATTAATCACTAAGAGGTGCTAATTGGTAGTATAAAATTTTTTTTTAAGTGGCGCCACGCATAAAAAAAAAATAATTTGCAAAAATTTACATATGGTTATAAACTCATAATTCATATGCATTTAGAATAAAAAAAAATTAATATGTAGTTACAGACTCGCATAACAGACTCATATGCATTCAAAAAAAGTTTTTTTTTCTTTATACGAGATTTTATAATTTAACGATATCATAATTAAAAAGTGTTTTTTTTCTTCATAATAATTTAAATTTATTTATAATTATAAATTTGGCATGTTAAAATTTTGACAAGATAATTTTATTTCCGTAAATAATTTGTATAATTCATATTAATATTATAAACTTTTAAAAATTTATTAAAAATATCAAAATATTTGCCAAAAAAAATCTTTTTTACTAATATATCAGATTTTATATATTTACATTTAAAATTTTTCAAAATTTTATAGTCCGAGGCTCATCAGGACTATGTGGTGGATTTAAGAGAAGAGACCATTGCAGGCCATTCAGTGTTTTTGTGTGCTGATTACAATTTTTTTTCTCTTTTTATGAAAAAGTTTCACATTTCCTGCCATAGCCTATAATTGCCAGTGGTTAGCATAACTTTATTAACATGGAACATGTGCATACGAATGGGTACCCAGAAAATACCCCTAAAATAGAGTGAGAAGGGGGGATAGAATGGACGTTTTTAGGGGGGTCAAATTGGTTTAGAATATTTTCGATTTAGGGACTTGGAATAATTTTGGTTTTGGGACTAATTTGCTGAGTAGAATAATCTTAGAGAAACTTAGTAAATATGTTCCATGTTTATTGGCTGTGTTAACACATAAGCCAGTTATATGTTTAATGTTAAAGGAACTAGAACAATTAAAAATATGGCCAAAAATAATCTTGATTGGGCTATAGCGGAAAACGTGACCATTTTCTAGAAAAAGGGCCAAAAGTCGCAACTTAAGTTTTAATGGCCTTCGCGTCTGAACTAGTAAGATTATTTTACACTAAAAAAGAATCATATAGTATCAGCAAGTGATCTTTTTATACAAGTGAAAACTGAGATAGGTTTTTCTTAAACGATTTTACTAACATAAACTAACCCATCAGTTCATTCATTTTTTTATAGCTATACATAAAAAAGAATCTACATAAAATCTCCTCCGGTGAACGCAGGGGGGGGTGCCAACCCTTGGAATCTTATTTTTTATCGTAAATCATAAAATTGTGTCAAAAAAATGTGCTGGGGCCGGAAACCATACCTTATTCCACAGTATTCTTTATTTTGTTTACAATTATAACTTACAAAAATAATTTTTTTTATGAGAAAAATGCGCCATTTATTGTAGTTATGTTGAACTTGAAAATGGGTCCGAAAAGGAATTTTAGCCATAAAACAACATTCTTGGATAGAGGGCCATACAGTTCTACAGAAAAAAATTTGCATAAAGCACTTGAGCACAGAAAATAAGGCATTGAAGTGCTAAGGTGCTCAAAGGTTTTATACCGATTTTTTTTTCTGTAGAACTACCCTGCATGGCTGTCCTTGGACAAGGGTAAAAAGTATTCTATGAATCTCTGAGGCTTACAATTAAACAAAAAGTTACATCACATAAACTATTTTTATTTCCGAAACTCAAATTTCAAATTACTGCAACTAAATTTTTTTTCGCAATTAGGTACTGTTATATACTTACTTGTGTTTCTGTTAATTTCAATATTTTGCTTAATTGTAATCTTTTAGCAACACTTAAATATTTATTCCTTTCAAATTCAGCTTCCAATGACTTAATTTGTGATGCTGTAAATGCTGTTCGAGGACGTTTTTTTCTATCGTCATCACTTACTGATACAGAATTTTCTTCCTGTAAATCTTGATGATCAATAAAATCTGTTGGTATATTTCTGTTATTACTACTGGAACCAGCTTGAAAAAAATTTTATAAACTTAAGTATAAATTTGTAATAATGAAAAAAAAAATCGTTTATTGTTAATATATTTGATGAAAACTTAAATGTTTTCTATAAATAAATGACTATAAAGTGAAAAAAAAATCCTGTCATCACATTAAATTTAACTGACTTCGTTAGTCGTTCAAGTATTTATATTTTTAAATAAAAACTCTGCATTTATTTTTTTCTATAAAAAAAAAATGAAAATTGAGTAACAATTGTTTTCTATTTTTAAAACGCAAATTATTAGACAAAATTAAATTAATTAATATGAAAATAGTTCAGGTATCCCCCTTAAAGAAACATAGTATAAATTTTCTGGCATTTTAAAATTGCAAATAAATTTTATTTTGAAATTTTAAATATATAATATTTAAAACATTAAATCAAAAGTTTAGACTTTTGTATTCATGAATTTGCAAAGAAGCGTTTACCAGCTACTAATTGTCAGACTGCAGACGGTAATTGCTCAAATTTTCTTTTGACATTTTTTTTTTTAATGGTTATTTTATACGAACATTGTACAATTTAAAATTGGTATGTGCATAATATAACCCGTCTAAAACAGTAACACCCAATTACTAAATATTTAAATTAGTCTTTGTATAAAATATATCTAAAAATATTTTAAATATTTTTAATGTTTTAAAGAAAATTTTAATTGCATACTAAAAAAATAAGGTGAAGAAAAGTATGTACAGTATTTTAAGAGGGGATGAATTCATTTGTCGCGAGACTTTTATCTTTGCTCTAATTGACGAACGAGCTCCAGGAAGAGAAACGACTGTTAAAAAAAAAAATTAAGACAAAAATTTCTGTTTCACATGCAAAAAAATGCAACGACGAAAGTCTGGAAGTTAGAAATAAAAAAAAAAAATGACGATGACGATGATTAAGAAAAGAATCACAAGTCATATATATTTTAAGAATAGAACAGCACGCCTTGTAGTTTTACCTAATTGCCTAAAGCTATAAAATGAAACTTGTCTCCTAATTATTTAGTGATTAATGAATCCATGAAAAAGCAAAACGTTTTTGAGGAAACCGTGCGATAAACTATGCCTAATTTTAATTCGCTACTTATTATAATGCTTTATTGCATTTTACGCCTCCTTTTCATATATTTAACTTTAATGTATATATTTATTTACATGTAATTTTGCAAAAATAACTTTTTTATTTTATTTTTTTAATTCATTTCTTTGACAGTAATTAGAAACTTTACTTAAAATATAAATATTTACTAATTTTATTATTTCTTTTCTTTTTTCTGTAATAAATATTAACTTGCTCATTTACCTTTTTGGATCTTTTTGCACATACAACTATATTTATGTAAATATAAATTTTTATTTACATGCCACATTTTTGTACGAAAAATTTTCTATGCAAGGGATAGGAAAATTAATTTTTAAGATTAAATTAGAGGATAGTACAGTATGGTCTTTTATCATGATCGGATATTAACATTTTAAGGTATTTTATTATCAAAAGTTTTTAATTAAATGATTGATATTTTTACCAAATTTTTTCAAAGTGAAGATATACAATATTAGAGTATTACAAAAGTATCTAAGGGAAGAAACATATATGAAATGAATTTTTAAAATTGAAGAACACCTTGTTTTGCTGAATCTGCTGAATTAAAAATTGTAATTAATTATTGTACGTTAAATATATATTATTTTAAGTCCCTAAAACCAAATTATTTTAAATCCCTAAATCGAAATTAAGTTTTATTTGATCCACATCCTAAAATTAAACACATTTACCCCTACCCCAAAAGATTCGATTTTTCACCCCCCTTGATTTCCAGCTTCTCCAACGAGAAGACGTCCCAGTCTTCGGGTACCCAACTCGCTTCAAGCTTTGAGAGTGGGTTATCATAGTTAAATTAAAAACATCCCCCATAACTTATTTGACTGGGCCTTTTGAACTAACAAGGGAAGACCGAAACCTTTGGGAAACCAAATTACAATCTATATATATATACTTATGAATGACTTTAATGTTGGAAAACACTCTGGAATTTTTTTTTGTTCCAATGGACCTTCCCACGTAAAAGGATTAAGCTTACTGAAGTAAGCTTACGGACTAACCTAAAAAGGCTTAATTTTTAAAATTAAGATTACGGACTAACCTAAAAATGCTTAATTTTAAAAATTAAGTCTTTTTAGGTTAGTCTGTAAGCTTACTTCAGTAAGCTTAATCCAGTAAGCTTACTCCAGTAAGCTTAATTCATTAAGCTTAACCAAAATTAAGCTTGATCCTTTTACGTGGGTTCTAGCCTTAGAAAAACAGGGCTCAATGTTTTTAAATAGAGTTTTTCTGGCAACTTTCATTATAACATTAAACCTTGCAAGTTTGGTTAACTTTAACCAGAACACTTCTGGTTGAACTCATTTTTTGTGCTGTAAATCTCACTTTTAAGCCCTGAAAACCGCAATTTTGTCCCATTTTTGTCCCTAAATGACCAATTTTAAAATTGCTGCCAAAATCGTAATTTTTGATGAAAATCTGTTTTATAAGATCTCAAAAACTTTTTACAAACTTCAAGTTTGCAAAAATTTTTTACTCGTTCCTTTTAAATTATTTCTTTGCCAGATAATATGATAATTTAAACTCAGAGTCCTATTTTCAAAATTTTTCATAAAAGTCAATTTTTATCATAATCATTGAAAAGCGACATTTTAAAAACTGTTAAAGAAAAGAAACGAGTAAAAAAATTTTAATCTTGCAGCTTATACGAAATATTTGAGATATATAAAATCTTTTTTCATCTAAAATTTAATTTCTTGTAGCAATTTACAAATTTACCATTTCGGGAAAAAAAATGGCCATTTGGAAAGGATTAGTGACAAATAGTTGCAACCTAAGAAGATTGAAAAGGGATATTTTCACCCAAAAAAATGAGACCTACTAGGAGTTAACTTACAAGGAGAGACCTACCTTTGGTTAAGTTACAAGGTTGCAGCGTTATTTTGAAAATTACCACAAAAAAAAACTATTCAATAACATATTAAAGTCATCCATAACTATACATTGTAATTTGATTACCCGGGCTCCTTGTAAGAAACAGAAGATTCCGTGTTATAAGATAGAATTTCATAGACTATCTTTCAAAGTACATGAATCGTTTATTTTTTACCAAATGACTTTTGGTTGGATCTTAGGTTTTTTAAATTAGGTTCTATTTTCAAACCCCCGCTGAACCACAATTGCTAATATCTAATCCTCTCGCCGTTATAGTTACTAAACCAAATGAATGCTATTATAGCTAAAATGACCAATTTTTAAATTGCTACCAAAGTAAAGATTCTCGATAAAAATATGCTTTATAGATCTCAACAATTTCGAAAATTTTCAAGCTTAAAAAAATTTTTTGCTCATCTCTATTATTTGAATAGTTTCTAAGACATCGCTTTTCAAAGATAATGATAAAAATTAATTTTCTTCCATTAAAAAATTAACCGGTTTATGTAACTACATAACCAACGAGCATGGAACACGTTCTGCACTTTTAACAGTAATAAATCCAAAAGCTGAAATTACAATATTAAAATATTCTAAGTTCTTGTTCTTATCAGGGCCTAATCAGACCCTAACTCCCACTTCAAATTATTCTAAGTCCCTAAATAGAAAATATTCTAAGCCCATTTCACCACCCCCCCCCTCCGCAAAACGTCACTTTTTCACCCCGCCTGAAAACGTAAATTTTCACCCCCCTCCTAAAAACGTTACTTTTTCACCCCACCCCCTGCAAAGCTAGACTTTTTCAAATACCCCATCCAATGAACATGTTCCATGTTAATATAGGGGAGTCCTCTCGTTCTTAGCCTAAAAAGTCCATTCAATCAAGTTAAACGCATGTCTTTGATGATACATAGCAAATATTCAAAAAGCTGTCAAAACCAAAAGTGATTAGAAGTACTACTTTGAATTATTAAAAATAAGAATCCATTGAAATTTATAATAGATTAACCCTACGGCAACAGAAGATTTTGCTTGAGGATCGTATAAAATTTTTCTGCGATTGTGGCAAAAAAATATGTCTTTGCCAGACGCGCAGCATCCGGGAAATACTTTCTTTCGGTCCGCAGTACAGAAAATTAAATAAATCTCAATTAAAATATTTCATCCAATCGCAGAATTTTCCTATTATTTTTCATGATACAGTTTTTTAATGAAGTCCATGCTTTAAAAAAAGGCTATTTCAAAAGTATTCAATTAATTTGAGAAAAAGGAAAAGCATTCAAGATAGGGTAAAAATAACCCTTTTCAAGAAACGTAATAAGGCCCCAAAAACCTTAAAATAAAAAAAAAATATGTTTCGTCAAAATTATTGAGATCAAGTCATATACAGTAATTAATCAATTTAAATTAGGCAAATTATAAACTGACAAATATAAATTTAAATATTTTTAAAAACTTAAAAATATTCATTAAATAAAACATGTTGACTATTATATTATATTGTTACATAAAATCATGTCTAACATAAATTAGTTCTTACTAAAAAATACTTTTGTTTTTTAAAATTACCTTGTATTTATATTTATATATAATTTGACATAAATTTTAACAAAAAAAAAAACAAAATTTATAACAATATTTTTAATTACTTTTTTTTTTAATTAAGGAACAAATTTCAAATAATATAATTGGGTAATTAGACATTTAATTGTTATTTATTTAATTAAATAATTTATGGATTGTATAAATCAATTTAATGAACAAAAATCGTTTTACGTTAATAATTTATTTTTTGAAATAAATTTTATCTATTTTTAATTTGACTTTAATAGGCACTTTTTTTTGCTGATAGGTCTATTTAATTTTTTAGCTAGTTTTAATGCTATTAGGCTCAGGATGTATGAATATTATATCGGTAGTTCTTAGCTATTTTTACCCAAGTCTGAGATCGATATCTTGGATTAAAAAAATACCAAATGTACTGTGTTTGGTATGTAAAAATTTGGTTACTGGCCAATTTTTAAGGCTCTAGGTGGTTTGGTTACGATTTGGCAGCTGTTTTTCTAATTTTGATTTTTTTCGAATTCTCAGCCACCCGTTTGCTAACATAATTATTAAACATAATTAATTTTTGCTATTTTTTTATTCTGCTTATTTTTTTGATTTTAGCAGGTTACTTTGTTTCTCTTTTTTTTTACAGCGTCACAGAGGCCTTTAAAATTATACCCAGGAAGGTTTTCAACGTAAAATTTCTCGAGGAATCCGAAAATCAAGTCAGATTTTTCATTTTCTATCAGGAAAAGCAAGAAAATTGGAAAATTCAGAAAATGAACAGTTTTCAAAATCATTTTTTTTAGCCTAAAATTGATTTTTAAGTACTTAAAAGGTAAATGTGTCAAAAAAGGAGTTTACCAGCATGAAAAGTATGGAAAAACACATGTAAAAAAAAAGTGAAACTTTTTAAGAAATTTGTATTTTAAAGTTTCCTTTAGTTTTTCCGATTTTCCAGCTTTTCCTGAGGTTTTTCCAAAAAAATATGGTCAGATTCGGATTGGGCGGGAATTTTTACTACCTACCTTGGTCTAGAAAATATTTTGTAGGCTTATTTAGGGCGTCCAGAAAATAAAAAGCAAACGGGTGGCTGAGAATTCGAAAATAATCAAAATTGGAAAAACAGCTGCAAAATCGCAACCAAGCCACCTAGAGCCTTAAAAATTGGCCAGTAACCATATTTTTACATACCAAACACAGTGCAGTTGGTATTTTTTAAATCCAAGACATCGACCTCAGACTTGGGTAAAAATAGCTAAGAACTACCAATATCCGTTTTAAAGAAAGTAGTTCAGTTGCTCATAATAAGAATTATTAAATTATCCATGCAATACGGAAAATATTTGTGATTTCAAAATTTAAATCTGTTGCTTACGTTTTTTGAGTCACAGAATACGAATATGATATTTTTTTAACGAATATTTTCCCGCGTTTTAAGTAAAAATGAATATATAATATCATATTATAATATAATATCATATTCATGTTCAGGAGGCCAAAAAATATAAGTATTAGACAGAAATACTCCAGTACCCAAGCGAGCGTAATAGAGGGGGTAGGGATTAACACCGGGAATCGTGTAGGGAAAAGATCTACTGTAGTTTATTTGGGTCACTTAATCCGAATATGGGGTCCAAAACTCTAGACATTAATGGAACACCCTTAGCAAAAAATACTCCACTTTAAGGGATTTTCACAATATTTTGGAAGTAAAGCTAAAATGATCAAATAAATGCCATTTTCAGATGCTAAACTAAATACGAGTATAAAAAAGGGTATCTTTTGCTGATTTAAGGGTGCTCCACTAATCTCAAACGACTTTGAACCCTGGATTTCTTGACAACACCCTAAAAAACCAGTAATTTAGGCCATTTCCCAATGCAGTTCAGAATCTCAGAGAAATTAGCACGTTAGCACTGGAGTATATTATATGCACGAGTTTCACTCTTAGACGGGCAATAGCAGTAAGTAATTTCTGTGAAAAATGAAACAAAATTGTTGACTTATTAAAAATATTTTCTAGGCTAACAAATAGAATAAAAGTAAAATTAAATTGAACATAAATTAATGTGAAAGATCATAAATTAAATAAAAATTTATATGTAAAAAAGTGTACAATTTTAAAAGTAAATAAAAAATTTTTTTACAAATAGCATATTAAATTTCGCGTAAATAATATTTTAACATTATTTTTGTATTTAGTAAGTATGACATTTAAATAGTGGACAAAATAAAGAAACATTAAGAAGGCGTGGGGCTTTAGCAGGAAGTTATGGATCAAACTCATGGGCTGTACCAATCCACATTAATAAAAATAACTTGTTGAATTTTGTTACTGTTTACTTTGTTTTTTTTTAGACTATTAACGTTATTTTAAGTCTGAATAAAAATATTTTTTTATTTTAATTTAACAGTTCAAAAAAAAAATAGTACGCACCATTATTAATTATGTGGTCTGAAGTTGTACAATAAGTAAAATTTGAATCTTCAGATTCCGTTTCTTCTAAAATTATTGTAGAAGTGTCAGTATCAATATTTAATTCTGATCTTTGCCTGTTTCCTAAAAATTTTTAGCCTTGAAAAAAAATGATACTTCAGAAAAAAAAAAAATTGAAACTTACCAGTATCAATAAATGAAGTTGAAAAAATTTTGTTTGAATTATTGTTATCTGTTTTAGTACATGGTGCTAAAAGTCTTTCAATACTAAATGATGGTAATTTATCAAAATTAGTTAAATCATTTGAAGAATTTTTTAATAAATTTTGTTTTATCACTTCTTTATTATTTTCGTTTGACATTTTCCACTTTTATTTATTTTTCGTTAAAAAAAATTAATATTATTTATATTATTAACACCACTTTTAATTTAATTATTTTTTGCATTAATTAAATGCATAATTAATAAATATATTACAGTTAATAATTATGAAAATATAACGATAAAATTAAAAGTAAAACTGACTAAACTATTAACACCCCTAAAAGAACATTTTAAATACTTAAACATCCGAGTGTATAATTCGTTTAAAAATGTTATTTTTGCCAAAACTTAAAATGTATCTTAAAATTTTAGAGAAATTTTTTAAAGGCGGAGACTATGTTTAAAATCCACATGTTTCTTTAAAAACGTCATGATATATTCAACCAATCTCTTGTAATTTTGGGCGTTTCTTGGCTAATGTAATAAACTATCATAAAATTTCTTTTTTTTTTCTTGCATACAAGCATATATAACTAAACTAATAAACTTGTAAAATTATACTATTTAAATGAAAAACTTCATAAATTTATGCCGCTCATATAGAACGCTAATTAATAACAACGCTACCTTAATTAGGAGGATATAACATTTTATGAAATTATACTTGTTTTTTGCTAATAGTATTTTAGTCTCTCTTTAAGATGTCACAACTTAATTTCAAAATATTTTTATTTAATTTAAAAGTTAATGTAATGAAGCATATTTTATTATTTACAAATATACTAAATTTAAAAGGAATAAAATAGATAATTTGATAATGCAAATAAAAATACGTTGTAAACTATCTGGCACTAAGGTTCCGCAAACAATGAGCTTAATACATTAATATGCCACTGATATCAACGATTACAACCATGCAATCATACATACATTTCTCTCTTAATTCCATTATAGTTGTGAAATATCACCGGTTACAATATTTTCAGACATTAGTACTTTCATCGAATTAAATGAGGTATTACACAAAAAAAAAAGATAAATTCGTCAAAATAATTTGTTGATTTTTGTATTTTTTTGTAAAAAAAATTTTGGGAAAAAAATTTTCAAAAAATTAATTATCAGATTCGAGATATCGAGTAAAAACCATACTTTCAAATATAAGTACTTTTATGGAAATAAATGAGGTATTGCATCCAAATAAAAAAAAAAAAGTAGTTTGAGATTTTTTGATTAAAAAAATTTTTGAAAAAAAAATTAGGTCTTAATTCCATAATGTTTGTGAAATATCACCGGTTATACACACACACACACACACACACACACATACAGACTTTTTTGAAAACCGGTTTTTTTGCTTCCTTAGGTCTCAAAACGTGCTTATATGCCAAAAAATCAAAAACCAAAATTTGACCCATCACAATGGTTCCTCATTGAGGAACAAAAAGTTTATTTCTCTAACTGATAATATTATTTTTAACTTGATGCGAAAACGTGATCTTTTTTTGACGAAATTTTTGATTTCAGATTTTTTATGGTTAATTCATCTTTTACCACCACACTTCACAAATATACTATAACCATAAGCATTCTTATTGAAAATTATAGTCTAATTTAACAAAAAAAGTAAGATTTCCAAAGCTGTAGCTGTTTGAGCCTTTCAAGGAAACACAAATAATCATCTAGAAATAATATTGTTTCCTACTGAGGATCTTAAAATTACTCCTTGAAACTTCACTTTATTATGGTACCATTACTTTGAATTTTCATATAGTAACGAAATTATTATTTGTTTAGTTAATAGCACCTAATTCCATCCGTAAATTATAAATTTAAAAAAATTTTAAAATAACTACACTATTATGGTAAGATTGATTAAATTTAATTTTTTTGGGTCTCATAGAAAAAAGACGTATTTTGCGGATAAAAAAATTCTTGCAATTTATGGCATGATTCGTTTTTATTTCAATGTCCATCAAGGCTCAACTTTGCTTTCCACTTATATTAAAAGTTATAAGGCTTTAAACTGGTATGATTCGATTATAAAGAAAAATTTCTAATATTCTTTCTAAAATTTCGCAGTTTTTTGAATCTAGAGATCTAATAAGATTTGATTTATAACTCTAATTTAATTTACAACTTTAAGGACTGAGATATAATACTTTTCAGTTATAAAATTTCTCAGGAATCGAATGAAATATAGTCCAATGGTCTCTAATGCCTGTGTTCATGGTATGTACACAGGCATTAGAGACCAGTACCTTTGATTTGGAAATTTTGGTAGTTTTTTCAGAAAATGGTCAGTTTTTACGATGTAGCCCATTTTAGGACATTTTAACTATTCATTTAATGTTCTGAGCTTCCGTAACAAAAAATTTATTATAAGTGACGTCAATGTTTTTTTTGTAGATTATGAATTTTTCCGAAAAATGGTTATTTTTTCAGGTAGAGCCCATTTTAGGACATTTTTGGCAATTATTTTAGTGTTTAGAGCTCTGGTAATAAAATAAAGCTATCCAAAGCACCAGTAATAATGTTTCTTGGTAGATTCTTAGTAAAGGAAATTGTCAATTTTTCCATTGTAGCCCATTTTAGGTCACTTTTTGACATTTTATAAGTGTTTCGAATTCTAGTAACTAAAAAATTAATCCTTACATCTAGAAATTATGTTTTTTGGTGCTTAGGTTACAGAAGAGTAACATGCAATTCCGTAAACATTATACCAAAAATTATAATCACCAGTGGTTTAAATTAATTTTTTGGCCGCCTCATTCTAAGACCCTAGTGTTAAAGTATCCTGCAAGGATAAAGCTGTCAAATACCGTCTCAATTGTTTCTTCAATGCTGGCCAGCTTTGTGGTGAGCACTTCCGAACTGTCGTTTGGGGAAAGATAACAACTTATATAAGTTGTTTCCCAGCATGTGGCCTAAACGTGGCAAATGCCTTTCCCTTTTTGGATCAGGGACGTTTTTGCACTACCTCGAAGCCATATGGCGCAGTAGCCCGTGTCATTAGAAACCCAGTACTGGGGTGCTGCGGTTCATGTTGTAAGATGGCTCGCTTAGTAAGAAGATTTCTCTTTACGGGCAATCTGTTCCAACAACACACTAGTTTTACGGGCTTGGTTCATGTTTTTCTTAGAGAACCTAGATCATTTCCGAGGACACCTGCTCCTCACCACAGCCAGAGTCTCCCTGTATCTGGGGCAGCTTCTCTCTCCAAGACAGTGCTCCGTAGAGTACTTATCCTTCTTTGTATTGCAGAAGAATATGTAATATATAATAAAAAGAATAGTTCTATTCTCAAAAATGAAAAAAGAAAAATATTTCCTCTTTTGGGGTAGTTTTTAAAAATTTTATGATGTGATTTTAGGTTACCTGCATTGGGAAATTCGCGATTTAAAAGGAAAATATATTAACTTCCGGATTTTTCCCCATTAGATTAATGTAAAAATTTTTTATGTTTGTACCTTTATATCTCAAAATTTTGCACGACTATATCGACTATATCATTCGATTCTGGAGGCTTTCCTCTAACAATATATTTATGTATGAATTGGAAAATTCAATTTTCAGAGCGACCTTAAATAAAATAAAAATGAAAATACATTCATTCTAGCCTTTGGTAGCCAAGTTGCAAACTATAAATAAATACTTTTTGAACATTATGATTTTTTTAGCCAATCTATTATAAATCACGGAGATATTCGCAATAAATAATTAATTTTATGGGTTTTTAATGAAATCTGCCAACAATTAATTGAATATAAAATTTTTTGATATGTGATGTTACTCTTTGAACATCTTATTAAATATTAATAAATTAAATATTAATTTTTTGTCGATTTTATTACTTTATCATATTTAAAGATAAGATACTAAATTTATACTTAAAAAACAAAATTACATCAATCTCAAATTTAGTATAAAAAATTCGAATCTCTACCTAAGAAAAATCTTTCTCGTACGAATAGTGCATTTCCACCCATGTCCAGCAACGATTTGAGATAAAAACATTTTCAAAATAATTTTTCTAAACCAATAAAATTTTTCTGTTTTGCTTAGTGAAGTGAAGTAATATCGACGTCTAATTTATTTTATATAAAACGTCGTAAAAACTATTAATATTAAATTAATTAAAAATTCATTTCTTAAATTTAAAACTTTAATTAATTTAATTAAGTATAATCTACTAAATAAAGTAAAGCGATAAAAAAAATACATTATAAGTATAACTACACTGTAAAAAGTAACATTCTTAGGTTAACAAAAAAAAAGAGTATTTTCGAAAAAGTAGTAAATTATCAAAAAAAAATTGTAAATATTTGATAAAAATCGTAAATTAACTTTTAATATATTATCGAAAAATTCGAGAATTCTCGATTTTTTCTTGTGAATTTACGAAAAAAATTGTAAATTTACAACTATTTTTTGTAAATTTTCGAAAAAAAATGGTAAATTATCAGTTTTTCTTGCGAATTCACAAAAAAGAAATCGAGAATTCTCGAATTTTTTGTTAATATACTAAATTTAGTAAATAAACGATTTTTTTCGAATATTAACAAATTTTTTCGAAAATGTTCTAATTTTTTTGTTAATATAAGAAAGTTACTGTTTACAGTGTAGGTCTTTAAAATTTCTAGGTCATTATATAACTTATAATTCTTTTACAAAAATCACATTAATTGTAATTTATTAAAATTTTTAATTTTAAGTGCTTATAAATTTTTATAAACAATAAAATCTAAGTTTCTTTTGATTTTTCTAATTTTACACTCTTGAAAATTAAAACAATTTTATAAATTAATATAATGTATATTGTAGTTTAACTTAAATGAAATTATTATTTGTATTAGAAAATTGTAAAGGGTTAGAGGCCAGTTAATTTTCAAATATAGAAATAAAGAAATAACTAAGTCTATAAAATCTAATCAGAAAAATTAATAAATCTGCTAGAATTATTTTAGCATTTAAAATGTTGGTGTTTTCAGCATTTTTCATTAATTTTTTATTTAATTTTCACTCTGTAATTTCTATAAATATTTGTGATAATAAATGTAAGTGTCAAAAAGTGGAAGATACTTTGAGTTACAATTTTTATATTAAATGTCAAAATGGTACAGAATTCGTTGTTTTTAAATCTGAAGAAAATCAAGAAATCCATAAACTTAAATTTCTCAAAATAGCAGAAAAAGTTTTATCAAAAAAGTATTTTGAAAATTATCATAATTTACTACAACTTGATGCATCGGGTATTAACTTGGGACACTCAAATTTAGAATTCCTAGAAAGTATGATAAGTAAAAAGTCTATTTAATATTTAAATAGGCTTTTCTATTTAACTAAGATTTTTATTTAAATTTTTTTATTTTTCAGGTTTACCAAAGTTAGAGCATCTTGATTTGTCCAATACTAAAATTCAAATACCATTAAACTTTTTCAATTCAAGTAAATATTTGAAAAATTTACATCTGGAAAATAATTCAATTGAAAATATCAAATTGGGCTTATTTGATGGTCTTGATAATTTAGAGTATTTAAATTTGTCAAACAATAACCTAACTGAATTAAAAGATGAAATATTCAAAAATCTTAAAAATCTGAATTATTTAGATTTAAATGGAAATAAAATTTTAGTTATTGGATCCTTAGTATTTCAGGATTTAAAAAATTTGAGTCAATTACGTCTTTCGAGCAACAAAATCATTAGTCTTCCAGAAAATCTTTTTTTGAATAATGTTAACTTGAAGACATTAGTATTTAGCAAAAACCGGTTAAAGACCCTGCCAATAAATATATTTAAAAATTTAAGCAATTTAGAAAGCTTAAACATAAGTCAAAATGAGTTACAATATTTACCACAAGAAATGTTTAGTTTTGAAAATGCAATTAAAACTGTGGATTTATCAATGAATAATTTATCAGCAATACATAAGTGAATTTTAATTAATTTTTTCTATTTTAAAAAAATAAACAAATTTATATGAGTTTGCTTTTTCCAGAAAAACATTTAGAGGTTTGATACTTTTAGAAAAGCTTTTCCTAAATAATAACAGCCTTGCGTATATTGACCCTGAAGCTTTTTATGATTTAAGAAAATTGAAGTATGGCAGTTTTGCTAACAACAGATTATCAAAACAAAATTTTAAAAACAGCAGTATTAAACTTTCTCCTTTTATACATTGCAATAAGCTTCAATATTTGGATCTTTCATATAACAATATAGATAGAACAATCAGTGTTTGGTATCTATCGAAAAACAAGTTCGGATTTGAGGTAGGTAATATAATCTTTGTTAAAAAACATGCAAAATTTACGCGTTAGAGAAGAACGAACGCTTTTTTGTCTTGCACCTGTGTCGCTTGTGGCTAGGGAATTTTTTTTTTCTTTGCAAACAATTGCAAATGACTTGAAACGTAAATAAAATTAAAAAAAAATCATTTTTTCTTTTTTTTTTTGTTTAAAATTTTCTGAAATCTCATCATACCGTTATACGCATATCTCAAGTAAGCGAGAAAATTTTTTTTTTTAATTTTCTTTACGTATCAAGTCATTTGTAATCGTCTGACGAGAAAAAAAAATCTGCTAGCTACAAGCGGAAATCCGCTAGCGGCAAGCGGATTTTTTTTTCAGTGTAGATTTAATTGAAGGCACAGGTGCAAGACAAAAAAAAATGATTCAAACCGCCTATATCATTTCTTATATAAAAATAATAAGCGCGTATAAAATAGACCTGGACTCAAAGATTAAAATTTTACTACATGGTGCTCATGATAATTTTTGCCTACCTGGACTTAAATTAGTTTTCTTAAATCCATGTGGGCAAAGATTATTTAAGTAAAATATTCTTGAATTTTTATTTATGTTCTATTTTTTCTATTCATATAATTTTGTTTCTCGAAAACAGAATGAAGAAATCATTGGTTATTGGAATACCAACGAAATAGAAGTAAATTATAGTTACAATAATGTTTCTCGACTTCTACTTCTGATGAAAGATTTTAATGTAAGCAATAATATAATTATTGATGTTAAATTTAATCCAATTATATGTGATTGTGATGTTTATAACTTTTTGGAATATGTAAGTGATAGTAAATATATTAAGTTTAAAAAACTCATTTATAAAACTGACAATCTTTTTTGTGAAGAACCAGAATATATGAAGGGAAAAAAATTATTTGATTTAAATTATAAAAACTTAACGTGTAAAAATGACTACTTAGGTAGCAATAAAAATATATCATTAGATAATGAAAATTGTGATTTGGAATTCAGACCTTTCGATAAAAAGCTGACAGTTGATTGTATCAATCGAAATCTAACAACTTTACCAAAAATCAAAGGCCTTGATAGAGTATCAAGTATTGAATTTTATTTGCAGTTTAATAGCATCAAGGAAATTCCAAACATACAAAACTATGGTTATGACAAATTTAACATTTTCATGAATTTATCCAGCAATTTGATAAACCAAATCGATGATAGTATTTTAACATTCAAAGGACAGGTAACAAACTTTCAGAAAACTTGATCATAAGGTTTTAATTTAAGGTTTTTTTTTGTATTTTAGGAATTGATTTTAAGTAGCAATAACATATCAACATTTTCTGATGCTAAAGCCTTAAGAAAATATTTTAATTTACTAAAAAAACTGGCTCTTGATGATAATCCATTGGAATGTGATTGCTCGTTAAAAAGTTTGATGCATGAAAATTTAACAGTCAATGCTTTATTTGAATTAAATAAAATTAACTGTTGGGAACAAAAAATTAATTTCCAAGAATTCATTGAGCTGAATTGCACAAATTTAATTTATTTCCAACCAGTTATCATTGCTGCTGTATCTATAGCAGTAATTTGTCTGGTCTTAACAGTTGGCTTATTTTTGTTTTATAAATTTAAACTTGAAATAAAAGTATTTTTGTATTCACATAATTTATGCACTTCATATTTTATATCAGACAAATATGATGCCGAAAAAAAGTATGATGCGTTTCTTAGTTTTTGTCACAAAGATGAAGATTTTGTCATGAGTGAATTAGTGCCAAAAATTGAGGAAACCCAAGAGAATTTTAAACTGTGTATTCATAATCGCGATTGGAAGGCTGGCGAATGGATACAATCAAATATAATCGAATCGGTTGAAGAATCAAGGCACACGATAATTTTTTTGACTGAAAATTTCATTAGAAGTACTTGGGGTATGATGGAATTTAAAGCAGCACATACTCAGATGTTTAAGGACAGAGCTTCTAAATTAATTGTTATTTTGTACGGTGAAATAGGAAAAATTGATGATCTAGACCGCGAACTTAGGTCTTATTTAAGAATGAATACTTACATTAAGTGGGAAAATCCATTTTTTTGGCAGCAGCTATTTTATGCTTTAAGGAGAAAAAATATCGACTCGGAGCAGCAAACTTCGCATTCAAAGGAATCCAATGCACTGAATCTTCAGTTATCTAGATCAGGTGGAACCAGCGCTGATTCAGATAGTAATTGAAAATGTAGTTCATTTTTGGTTTAATTCTATAAAGAAGTTAAAATTATTGTATTATTTGATTCAATTTATTTAATCCGAGAGTATCTCTTTTTTAAATATCTAAACAATAACTTACTTCACTGGATTAAAATCTTTAGTTTTAGATGCAAAAGGGTATTTTAAAAAATAATTGTTTGCAATGACTAATTTTTTTTCAATTTATTAATTTTATATTGTTTAAGGAGGCTCTTTAGTCGCTTGGTTGAGCATTTTGAAACTAAGATATTTTAAATAATACTAATTTCTTAACTATCAAGTTTATGCTTTGCGCAATTACGTGACAGAAAATGAAAAAAAAGTTCAAAATATTTATTTATTGAAATAAGTACAACACGTTAAAGTTTTGTTCATAAATGGCTGAGTTTTCAGATGTTGAAGAGAATTAATTTTTAGGGACACTTTCTGCTATAAGCTATTTGTTTATAAAATTAGTTTTCAAATTTGTAAACAACTAGCTGTTAATTATTACTGGAAATTTTTAGCTAAAAATTTCCCAACCAACCCCCTCCCCCTTCTGAAAATTAATGTTCTTTAATTTGTGCCTAGCAGAATTTTCATCTTACTTAAAAAAAAAAGAAGTTAAAATTTAATGTCGTTGAAATTCTGAACGTTCTGAACGATCTAAATATGTAAAAAGAAGTTTTTTTTTCCTATTTTATTTTTTTCTTGTGATTTTTTCCAAATAATAAAATTTAAAAATGTAATTTTAGTAAAATAGACACATTTTTGTAAAAAATTTACGTGGTTTCGTGCACCGGAAACCTAAAAAAATGCATAAATTAATTTTAAGAGATTTACCATTTTTCTGTAATAGCGCAAAGCTTTGACTCGAAGGTTGATAAATTATTAATTTCTGTCCATTGGAAATAATGAAAAAATCCTGAAAATCCAGAAATTTTTTTTCATCAGATCTTTTTGCATAAGGATTCAATTTAAGGTATGAATAACTGACAAATCACAATGCATAAGCATGAAAGGGTGTGCAATGCACTTTTAAATACACTTTTGTGTAAAAAATTTTTGTTGTTAAATGTGTTGTTAAATTAATTTTTTAAATTAAATTATTGCTAATTTAACTTAAAAAATGATATTGAGAAAGAAAAAAATGCCCATCATTTTTAGCCCCAAGCAGAATTCGAACCCACATTCTTTGGATACATGTCCACTGCTCTACCAACTAAGCTAATGGAACGGGTAAAACCTAGAGACTATCAGGAACATTTTCTTCTTTCACAAGGCAACTTATTCGATCGAGTGCTAAATTAAATTAAACTATAAATTTTTAACGTACAGTACATATATTATATGAAAATAACATATGTACTATTTTTTTTGTTCAATTATCGTAAATTAAAATATTTATTAATTTAATGTCAAACGTTAAAAAAATTATAGTTAAATATAATTTTAAGTGTTACAAACTTTTAGATTACTGAAGCACAAAATATGGAAGTAGAGGTTGCACCACAAATTTTAATTGAACATATCGAAAAAAGTGACAATATTAATGGAGACACCAGTCATGACTCTGCTGACGATGAGTCTCCTTCAAAAAGAATGAGGATGAAATTGATTTTTAAATCATTATATTATTTTTATATTATATTATCATTTTTTAATATTTTGTATAATTTATTTTTTAATTTTTGATAAAATTTTAAACTATGTTAAAAATGAATACTGCAATATAATAAATATTTTTTAAATAAAACCATTTTTTAGTATTTATTTACCCTTGAAAGATTCATAATTTTTTATAAACCTCTGTCGTCAATTTCGATTTTTCCAATTCACAGCAAATATTTTCATTATTTTTTTATGTTAAAAATGTTAAATAGTAAAATAACATTAAAAAAATGCACTTTTAAAATTAAAAATGTGTGTGAAAGCGTGTGTGTGTGTGTGTGTGGGTGTGTGATACGTAATTTTCCGAAATTTTTTTTCTTCAAAATTTTTAACATAAAAAAATTAAAAAAACACCATAACTTTTTTTTTAGGACGAATTACTTAAATTTTTTCTATGAAAGTACTAATATTTAGAACTATTATTTTTACTAGTTAAAATAGACGATTAAAAATATTTTGTTATTGATTATAAGGAACTATAATGCCAATTACTGGGCAGCGTTTTTTTTAAAAGCAATAACATCTAGTCGTATATTTTACTACTGTAATTGTCTTCGGGCGTAAATAAATTAAAATATATTTTGCATAGATTTTTTTATAAACTATTCTTTTAAATCAAAAATACCTTTAAGTGCTAAATCAGCATCATATTTTGTAAGTCTAAGGTAACCATTTGCTATAATTTTACATAATGTAAATTCTATTCTTTTAAAATTACTTTCTTCATTCTCGTCTTCATTAAAATCTTTTTATTTGCGTTTATTGATTTGTAAAATTCATAAGTATAATTACACTTAAATCTTAAACATTCCAAATTTTCGGGTAACTAAAAATTATAAATAATTATTTTCTAACGCTAGACATTTCTTATACATAGACTTAGAGTCGATGCCTTTGGCCTGTAAAATTAAAGACGTCGGGCCTATAATTTTTTTCAGAGTATAAATAGATGGAAATTAATAATGTTTATTCGAACAAATATTTGTATCTTATATTTCAAAGATGTCATATGAGCAAAAATTTAAAAAGTGCTACTTAATTTGAGCCGGAATAGTAATTTTTTTTTTGAGGGCACGGAACGACCCTTGTTTTTGTAAAGTTTGAACTCTCAGGAAGTCAAAAAAAGTCGTGAACAAGGATTCGGTGATAGTTGCCAAAAAGATGTTTTCACTTTTATGTCAAAAACCGTGTTTTTCGTATCTGAACTACCCCAAATTTTCAATGTGTTAAGTAAATTTTGCTACTTACAGTTTTCAAAAGGCTTTTGACCTAAAAATTGAAATTTGGTCAATAAAAATGATTTTTTTCTTAAAGAAATGAATTGCCAGGAAAAAATTAATCGATTTAAAAAAAAAAAAGATTATTTTACGATGAAAATCAAGCGAGTAATGCATGTTTAAAGTTCAGAAACTGGCTTTTTTCAATAAAATTTCAATCTTTTTTAAGACGAATTTGAGCAAAATCTTAGATTGACGATAACTTGGCTAAATTTCATCGTAAAAAGATTTTTTTTTCTTCTGGAGTGGTTTTTCCCTGGCAATCAGATTTTCTTATCTATTTTTTAAAATTTTATTTACCTAAAAAGTTATTTTGAAAATTTGGGGTAGCTCAGATACGAAAAACACGGGTTTTGACATAAAAGTGAAAAAATCTTTTTGGCACCTATTACCAAATCCTTGTTCACGACTTTTTTTGACTTTCTGAAGGTTCAAACTTCACGAAAACAAGGGTCGTTCCGATGTGCCCTCAAAAAAAAAATTACGATTCCAGGCTCAAATTAAGTAGCACATTTAAAATATATGCTTATATATATTTATTTAAAATTTTTAAATTGATGTTAAATAATTTTTTAAATTATAGGCACGTTCTCAGTTTTTTGAAAAAAAAACCGTCTTTTTAAAATGCGTTATATTTTTTTTAATTTTTTTTTTTATCAACAAAATAATTTTTATAAATTATTATAAAATATTTAAATTAACTATTATTTGCTATTCATTTAAGTATTACCATACCCTACTGATCCATATACTTTTAAATCAATCACAAAAAGAATTTGATTATATAATCTCAATAATTCTTTTTTTGATTTGTTCTCTGATAGGATGGATACGATTAGAAGGATTAGAAGTTTGACATGCAAGTTGCTGGAGTACAAATAGGTCTGTCAATGGTTTCTATTTTAGTTTCTAATTTGTTTTGATTTGTACTAACTTGATATTCCGGTGAAATATGTACTAAATGTATTGTTAAAGTACAAAGAAAGATTATATTCCTGCATTATAAATTAGCCAATTGTTTATTTTTATCAAAAAGTTTTTTGAAACCAAAACTCCTAATTTTTTTTTTATATAGACCACTCTACTAAAAATTTGTTTTTATGATTATCTATATTTATATAATATTGTAAATTATTTGTATTTGAAGGATTTTATCCTGTATATATTGAAATAAATAAATAAATAAATTTTATTTTAAAAAACCTGGACTAGATATATTGGTCATCATTGAGTAAAAAACTTAACTTATGTTATGGTTATTAATCAATTTAGTTTCGAAAATGTATCAAAGAGGAATTTAGTTAAGAAATTGCAAAAGCATTTGAGGCGTAACAACTACAAGTGGCACATTTTGTGAATCGTCCATAACAAACTAATGAAGCTGGAAAATTTGTGATAATTCATTGCACATTGTATCTTTCAAATTCTTTGCCTTGGATTGAGTCATTTGTCCACTTGAGAAATCAAAAACTTCTTTAGATAAAAGTTTTAAAATAGCCATATTATTACTATATTATATATTCTGACATAAGCTTTCATTCGTCTTACTAGAACCCACTATATCCCCAATGAAAGATTCCCAATTTTTAAGCCATTCTCGTTTAAGAACCTAATAATTGATTAATTTACTTACTCAACTTAAATCTCCTATATTTCAGCCCTCTCCCCGTATAGATTTTAGCTAATTCCTGAAATATTTTTCTCCTCTCTTTCCTACGTTTCATCTATATTTGAGTTTGCTGATTTAGCCTGTAGCGCATGCTGGTTGTTATGTTTTACTGGAGGATGTTCTTAATGATACTGTAACACAAGTTGGACATTATTTTTTACATTAAGTTATTCATGATCATCTTCAATTATACCTTTGATATCAAATTTTACGTTATAAATTTTATCCTTCATCCTCTCCAAGAAAAAAGAACCTGACTGGTTTGTGTTATTGCTCTTTCCATTGCAAAAGGAGTGTTGGTTACAGCAAGACCAAAACTTTTTAGGATCTGGATCCTGCTAATTGATTACAGTTAATTCATTAAAGTTAAGCATATCGTAGATTTATTTAAATTAACTTACAAAAACTTGTTCATATTGAATATCTTATGTCTTATCGATGGTCCACTTGTTGGTGCTCTCTTTTGGAGGAGTTTGATGGAGAAGGTTCCTTTGTATTGGGTTTTATGTTTAGAGTAAATAAAATAAACACTCGTTTATAATTTATCAATAGTACAGTTTATTAATTAATACTCGTCTATTCTAATCTTTTATTAAACTCATCCATTACACGGTTTATTAATTAATAATCATCAAATAATACATATAAATAATCAATGCACGTTAGCGATATGAACTGAACGACGATCAGCGTGGAACTGAGCGGTAAGTTTGTCCTCCTTCTTCACCGCGTGGTATACTAAAGAAGTGCGTGGAGGCACCACAGCCCAACACTCCCTCCCATCTCAAGCACTTTCTTATCTATTTATCTGAAACAAATCAAATCAATTATTAGTTTATCTCATCCAATACACATCATGTGTAATTTATATCGTCTAACTCTCCAAGCTTAAGATTGAATTAGTCAGTTGTCTGTGCAAATCAAAAGCCAACGGTTTAGTAAAAATATTGGCTATTTTTTCTTTAGAAGGTACCCATCTAACTTCGATATAACCCTTTTTGAGACAATCTTTAAAATAATCAACCTTAGAGTCTATAATGTGTCTTAATCAATTGCTACCTCTCGTCTTAGTATTCTTATTCGCAGCTAAATTATCAAAGGGTCAAAGGCATTAAAGGAATTATCAACATTAATTTTAGTGAATTAAAGATAGAAATCATTTCCTGAGTCGCATTACACATCGCAACGTCTTCAGCCTCACAAGTAGATAGATTTACATAAGACAGTTTCCGTGTTTTGAATCACCAAACAATCTAATAACATATCCACTAGTTGTTAATGATTTCTTGCAATCAGAATCACTAGAGTCAGAATTCCTCCCCCCCCCTGGATCTTTATATTTTTTTAAAAAATGAAAAAAATGTTATTAAATTTTGTTGTTGGGGGAAAAGTACAAGTGGAAAACCTCCGAGGGGGTAAACTTTACACCGTGTAAAGAATTTGAAGTTAAGTAAAAAAATGAAATTGAAGCATAATTTATTGAATAATTCTAAGAAAATTAGTTAATTTGTTGTTTGCATCATTAGGAGAAGTGGCTTATACCTGAATAATATTGTTATAAAAAACAATTTTGATTTTAATTCCGAGATAATTTTAGCAGAAATATTAATAAACTGTCATAATGTCAATAGGATAAGCAAGAACAGGAAAATTTAACTGGTAAATTTAACAAATTCAATTTAATTCAAAAAAAGTTTTACCAGCTGTTTGTTGTGGATTAATTCCTACTCCATCATCGGTAACAATTAGTAAAGTTTCTGGTGTTACTTTAAATTCTTCAGCCGCGAATTTTAGAACAGCATTGAATGGAGTGATATCTAGTCTAGATTTTTTAAAATAAAATTTATTTATTTATTTATTTCAATATATATACAGGATAAAATCCTTCAAATACAAATAATTTACAATATTATGCAAATATAGATAATCATATAACAAATTTTCAGTAGAGTAGTCTACATAAAAAAAAATTAAGAGTTTCAAATTAAAAAAACTTTTTGATAAAAATAAACAATTGACTAATTTATAATGCAGGAATATAATCTTTCTTTCTACTTTAACAATACATTTAGTACATATTTAACCGGAATATTAAGTTAGTAAAAATCAAAACAAATTAGAAACTAAATAGAAACCATTTTCAGATCTATTCTTATACTCCAGCAACTTGCATGTTAACCTTCTAATCGTACCCATTCCATCAGAGAACAAATCAAAAAGAGAATTATTGAGATTATATAAGTTACAAATTCTTTTTGTGATTGATTTAAAAGCACATGGATCAGTAGGGTATAGTAACTTGAATGAATAGCTAAGTTAATTTAAGTATTGTATAATAATATAAAAAAAAATTTTTTAAATAATCAATAAAATTAAAAAAAATTCACGTATTTTAAAAAGGCGTTTTTTTTCAAAAAACTGAGAACGTGCCTTAATAATATTTAAAAAATTATTTACCATCAATTTAAAGATTTTAAATAAATATATATATGACATTTTTGAAATATAAGATACAAATATTTTTTTCGAATAAATCGATTATTAGTTTTCATCTATTTATAATAAATGTCGAACTTTAGAAAATAATTATTTATAATTTTTAGTTACCCGAAAATTTGGAATGTTTAAGACTTAAGTGTAGAATTTTACAAATCAATAAACGCAAATAAAAATATTTTAATGAAGACGAGAATGAAGAAAGTAATTTAAAAAAAATAGAAACTACACTGTGTAAAATTATAGAAATTGGTTAGACTTAGACTTTCAAAATAATAATAATATAAATAATATAAAGTGAAAATAATTATAAATTTTAATGAAAAATGTTTAAACTAATTAATTATATTTGTAGATTCAACACAGGCAAGTCATATCAACTTTAAATTTTTTGAAATTTGTCAAGTAAGGTGTAAGGTATTCGAGTAAACAAGTTTGGTTAGTTGATGTTGGTCCAAAACGTTGTAAAAGTTGGCCAAACTGTTTTTTTGGCCAATAATAAATAAATATTTAATATCTCGGGCAATATTAAATGAATTTTGGTGAAAATAGGTACCAGGGGGTTTTCCGGGTCACTAATTACGATTTTAATGTCAGAAATTTCTCAAACACCCTGTAAACAGGAAAAACTACCCTTATTTAGGGGTTTTTTTAAAAATATTATGGAATTTAAGCTAAAATTATCAAATAAATGCAATTTTTTCAGAAAAATTAATGAACATTTTTTTTTTATTATACCCCGAAATTGAGATATAAGATTTAATAATAGGGGGGTTAAAACTACCCCCAGAATAAGAAAAAATACAAAAAAAATGACCTCAGATTATTTTTTTTTTGTATTTGGATCAATTTTTTGAAAATATATTATCGTATATTTACTATTATAAAATAATAATAGTAATAATTATGAAATAATAATAATATTATGAATAAGTTAATTAAGAATAAGTTAAATGGCGTCAAAGTCGAGGAGCCTGGAGGCATTGTGTCTTACTGCTGAAAAGAGGGTGTAGTGAACGATGTTCACGTATAGTCTCTATGTTCATGCAGAGTCTTTCACTTTGAATTTTGATTGGTGGGTAAAAATTTTGGCGGCTTTCTAATACAGAAAGCGGGAAATTATGTCCGAATCCAAGTTAAGAAAAATTATCTTTAAACTTTTATTGGATAATTTTAAAAAATTATTGTTATTAATAACGAGAAACAGATCTGGCGATAAACAGGATATAAAAATTAGAAAAGTCAAACGGGCAGAACCAGGATGAACTTGAACCCTGTATGAGCGGATGGGATCAAAATCATGGATAATTTTTTTTCGCTTTACAACAGAGTTTGAGGTTAGTCTTTATATTTATGTTATTTATTTATTTAATTTTTATATAATTACTAATTTACAAAGTATACTTAAAGCACACAAAAAGATTATTTTCCCAAAATGTTTGGGTAAAATTAGATTTCCTAATTTATTTAAAGAACAAATGTGTAAGTCATTAAAATTATTTACTCTTGTTCTGCTTTATAACGTATTATAAGATCACGTATTTTAAATTTTAATTTATTTCTAATTAACAACAAACTGTTGATCAAATTTTTCTAAGTTTTAGTCTGACCATAACATTTGCGAACTAAAATAGACTTTTTTCTAGACCATATAGGACTATGCATTAAAAAAATTGTATTTTATTTTATTTTTTACAAGAATTATTTAAAAATATTCTTGTTTACCAAGTATGATATTTAAAGCTAGATATTTAAAAAATATTTTAAATAATTAAAATTTTATTTAAAAAAAAATTACCAGGAAGAGGAAATTTCACAAGGAGATATGCTTAAAACAGATGACCTTCCTAAGATCCAAGTCGATATCAAAAATTTGGACCTTCACTTTTATCCAAAAGATTATTAATTATTAACTCCAAATGGAGATTTGAAAATTCAATTTGAGTAAGTATATCATTGTTAATATATAAAAATTAACTATAAATATAATTAGCTATTCTTTTTAGGAATAAATTTATTGAATTAGCTTCACTTAAAAACTTGAAAAAATTAGTTGCTGTTAATGAAAGTTTATCCTACCGGATGAGGCAGTTGACTAATATAAACATTACAAACTTTCACCTGGTAAGTATTAAAAAAGCATTTAAATATAATATATGCTTTTCTTTTTTCCAGAATGTGAAATTTATTGACAATATAAAATTTAATTATTTGAAACTTGTCAATGTCATAATAAACGACGATCCACGTCCAAAATTAAGCATACAAGATATAAGTCTGAAATTGCTTTTTTGTGCAACGTGTGATATGTATTTTACAAACAAGAATGATTTTGAAACGCATGAGTATCGTACATAACTCTATTTAAAGAAAAATTTCAAAAACAAAGTTTTACTCAACATGGTGGTGGGACAATTTAAAAATTAAAAGAAAAAAAAAAGATTTTAATCATCATAGACAAGCCAAAATTTGAAAAACATTAAAATAATAAAAAAACAAATTATGGTAGTTGTTTAAATAAAAAAAAAAATTACTGGTGCTGAATATTATAACTAGATATGTGCTAGTTGATATATATGTATATATAACAAATATCTAGTTATGATAACCAGAGCCAGAATCTCCATCAACCTGTTGAGGGTTGACAGTTTAAGCGGCTAAAATTTAATTAGAATACTTATAGTTGAAGATAAATATTCTATGCATAGTGTTATGGGCATCAGCATTATAATTTGAATTACAATTGGATCCTAAAATAGATGTGTCCTAAAAAGAACGTGATTAAATTGCATAACATCAATTTTATAGCTACCAATAGTAATCAACATCCGCAACAATTATTTACTTTGAAACAGCATTTTGGTAAGAAAAAATAATATCTATTATTTTAAAATTATTAAAAATTATTTAAAAATTATTCTTTTTCTGTACATTTTGTTTTACTTTAAAAAACGGGAAATTTCCTGTGTATACTTCTAATTAAACATAAAAATAAAATGAAATTTTAATAGTTATCCATTTATAAAAACATATAATTTAAAAAAAAAACAAAAATTAATATTATTAAAATTAAACTAATATTTTTTCATACTATTTCATCTGAGTATGATAAAACCATCACAACATCAATGAAAGATTACATGGATACTACCAAAGAATTAGCTATTGCCAAATCCAGAAGACTATTCCTTCTAAGATGTAGAGCTGAAGACCATCTTCCCAACCATATACATAGCCTTAACCAAAGATTCAAGGATTTCTCCTTTCACAGCCAATCATGCCAATTTTCTTTTCAAAACAACATCAACAGACTAACTAGAAATATTTTAAATATCCAAATCTCGGACATCAACATACATATTAAATATTTAGAGAAAAAAATACTTTTTTTAAAAAACAAAATAAATAGCCAAAACATTGAGAATCATATAACTAAACAATTTTTTGAAACACAAGACATTAGAGCCAGTAATATTTATTTCAATAACAATAAACGTTTAAACAAGAAATTCATCAATATAAAAGAGAAAAACCATATAAATGTTTACAATCTACATGGAAATAACAGTAATAATAATTCAGAAAACAATAAAAAGAATTTACACAAGAATTGGTTTATCAACATCTCAGGCACTGAAGTACCTAAAGAAATAAGTGACATTGTTTGTTTAGGTCCTAAATTCAATTTAAGGAATAGCACTAATACCAAAGACATCAAAGATTGCATAAAGAATGTAGAAAGCGCCTTCAAAACCATAGCATATGAAAAATATGATTCACTTGGCATAATTTCCAAAGATATAATTGAAAAACAAAAAAAAGTTCAAGAAATTTTAAATAATGACCCTGAAATTTCAAAACAAAGACATCAGTTTATCAACTGTATAAATTATAATAGCATAAAAAACAGACATGTACCACAGATGCAGAAAATGCATGATCAAAAAATCAAGAAATGCAACTTTTTTTTGAAAAACAACAACAATCTGTTTTTCACATTTGCTGACAAAGGTAGTATTACAGTATGCATGGACAAAAATAAATATATTAAAAGAGCTACTGATATGTTATCTAACAAACTAGTATATCAGGTGATAAAACACACTAAGACTCTATTAGAACGCATCCAAAAATCTTCTAGTGACATATTACACCACTGGCAAAAAATGGGATATTTAGAACACAGCTACAAAAATAAGGAGCTTAACCAAACTCATACTTCAATATCCCCAATTTATTTCTTACCAAAACTACACAAACTAGAATCAATTGAGAATATAGCATTAGATTCCGACATACTACTTAGACCAGTCGTACCCACCTTCAATAGCCCAACTGCCCTTATAGCCCATATCTTACATGAAAACCTCAAAAACTGCATACCCCCCCCCTTTCCCACATCCAGAATAGTCAACATTTTTGCAAAAAAAATTGAAAGCACCTATATTCCTAAAAACCATATTATGATCTCTTTGGATGTTAGTTCACTATTCACCAACATACCTCTAAATCTAGTCATAGAAAGTCTTGACAAAAACTATCATAGGATACACAATAATTGCAAACTCCCATTCACAGAAATAATTGATGCCATAAAATTTCTTTATAATAATACTTATATAACCTTTAATTCAGTAATATATAGACAGCTTGATGGCACTCCAATGGGTTCTGCAATTTCATCATTACTAGCAGACATGGTCATGAATGATCTAGAAGTAACATGTCTAAATAATTTAAATTTTAAACCATCTCTCTACCAAAGATATGTTGATGATGTCATCTTGTGTATCCCTGAAGATAAAATCGAGCATGTACTAGAAGTATTCAATAATTACCATCAAAAACACCAGTTTACAATTGAAATAGAAAAGGACAAAAAAATTTCCTTTTTGGATCTACAACTCATTAGAGAAAACAACAAGATTATAACAGATTGGTATCAAAAAAGCACTTTCTCAGGTAGAATCCTTAACTTTCTATCTAATCATCCCCAACACCAAAAAGTTGCTATGATTTACAATCTAGTAGATAGAGCAATATCTCTCTCCAACAAAAAATTCCATCAAAAAAATCTTAAACTGGTAAGAAGTATTTTAACCTCAAATGAATATCCTGAATACATAATAGAAAAACACATCAATAAAATACTAGAGCACATAAAAAACAACAACAACGACAACAACAATAGAGTAAATATAAATATACACTCCAATAACATAAACAGAATTAAAAAAATTTTTGTCCAAATACCATACAAACCAGGCCTATACAACAAAATTAAAAGTTTTAAATAAAAAGAGGTTCCAAGTAATACCTAAACTGCAAAAGGATCTGGCTAATATTATCGTCAAAAAAAAGCTTGTTCATAAAACCAGAAAAACAGGTGTTGTTTACAAACTAAAATGCACTGGAAAAAACTGTAAAAAAAGTTATGTTGGTGAAACAAAACGTTCACTATACATGAGATGTATTGAGCACCAACGTGACATAAAAAATAAGAAAAAATCTAAAGTTTTGGCACTACATTATATGGAAACTGATCACATGCCTGATTTTGAAAATGTCATCATACTTGACCAAGAACCAAAACACAACCAAAGATTAATTTCTGAAATGTTGCATATACATCAACAAGATTTCCCATTGAATAAAAAGGAGGACACGGAGAATCTACATGGTATATATAACCACGTGATAGAGAGCATGTAAAAATTGAAAAGAGCGACTCCTTTATACAAACAACTTTGGCGCTAAAAATACACAACAAAAAGTGTGCAATATTATATATATAAATTTTTTGCAATCTTTCTTACAATTAATTATAATTAAAAAAATTTTTTTGATCTATTAAAATGTTAACTATATTTATACATAAATCTATTTATATTATACACATATTTTTTTATGACAAATATATGTTATTGTTAAAATATTCATTGTTAAAATATTTATGCTTGGTATGTATAACCAAAAAGTAACAATTTTTTGTAATCTTTTTAAAATAATGATTTTTATATACCTTTTAATAAAGGATTTCTGATGAGGTTGGCGAAAAGGCCAAAGAAGCGTTAAAAATACTGTTTTATTTTATTTAATTTCAACAACATTAGCCCAGTCTTGGTCATTATACAGAAAAATTAAAATTATTTTTAAACTAATATTAATTTGAAAAATGATTTGGCAGAATAAAATTGATTGATATTTTAATCATATTTTAAATAGGGTAATTTTTCTGATTAGCATAGATATGTTTGATTGAATTGTACAACAAGAATAAAATTTTTTTGTTTCATCAGCACCCTTGCAACTCAAAAAAATGATGAAAAAAATTCCCAGAAGTAATGAAAAATTAAACTATTATTAATTCATCAGTATTTATTTAATTTTGTATATGCAGAAAAATAATAAGGGTCAACTTTTACAAGAAAATAGAAAAAGTGTGCTCTAAATATTCAAAAAATTGAGCAGATTAAGATGAATTCCTACTCGAATTCAAGATATATGAACTCTCATCAAGGTGTTTATTTTATTTTTAAACATATTTAAATAAATATTAAATTATATAACAACTATTTATTTTTGCTGCAGGGCAGAACATCACGCCCACAGAGCAACAACATCTAGCTCTAACTGCTGCTGAAGAAAAGACGGCAAGGGTAGTCTTAACTAGGCTAGAGGTCAAGGATTCCTCCCGCAAATCCTCAATGGAAGGTGATATAAGCGCAAAATGTGGCGCCCAAAAAGGTTCAAGCAATAGCTTGATACGGCCTTCTATTTTGAAGGACCAGAGGTCATTTTCGTTGCCTAATGTTAGCAAAGTTGGACTTGATGACGAAGGCAAGAAGGAAGAAAATATGGAAAGATATCTCCGGGAGTCAAAGGAATATAACAGGGCGTGCATTGAAATCCACGCAAACACGGAGAGAAATATTACTCAGATGAGAGACTCAGTCAAAGTACGGAAAAACTGTAATATGACTGTCAAAAATTGCATAGCTCAGTTTGAAAAATATTTAGCCAGGCTAAAGACAATTTTTGAACTGCAGCAGGGACGTCAGGGACTATGACTAGTAAAGGAAAGAAGAGGGCTCGGACTGCGTCCCAAAGCTCACTTGAAAAGGAGAATACAAAAAAAAACCGGCGCAGATAACGTCTCCGAAATTTCCTTTAAGGAAGACCTTTGCTAACGCGGTGACGTCTCCTCCGTAAGATAACATACAGGAGGGGGCTAAGGTAGCTTCTGCCAAGCAGACGCAGTCAATGGAGGTAGCTACAGGTAACCCCCCCCCTCCCCGCCACAACTAATGTGTCAGGTGGGGAGAATCAGAAGTGACCTTTTTTTTTCGGTGCAGCTATTAATAAGGCGTATGGCCTCATCCAAGGTATTCTGCTGCTCCTCTTTCTCTTGAGCTGTTATGGTTAGAGCAACATCATCCGCGTATCCGATCAGATACGGAAGCTACGGAAGCTCAATCTTCAGGAAGCCGTCGTAAAAGGCATTCCACAGATCAGAGCCCAGAACTGAACCCTGCGCTATGCCTGCGCTTAATACTTTACCTCCTGTGCCATCGAGCGTGTCTCAGCGCAAATATCGGTCCCAGAGGTAATCTCTGAGTATATTTCTCAGATAATCTGGAACTCTGAATACCTGCTCGAGGGAACATATTGTCCCACTGAGCCGAGTTGAATGCGTTTTTCACATCCAAAGTGACAAGCAGGACGTGCAGTTTAATATCCGGCCGCACTCGTCTGGTCCTCATAACTACCTTCACGACCTGCTCGATGGCACCGATCATGGAACGCCACCCGCTTCCCTAATTGCCTGCCGCAATCTTCCTCTGACCATGCTCTTCATCACGTTGCCAATGGTATTTAACATACACAATAGTCTGTAAGATGATGGAGATCCTGGTTCACCCTTTCCCTTACTTATCAGAGCCAGGCGGGCCACTTTCCAGTCCCTTGGAAAAACGCCTGCCACAGCGCACGCATTAAACATGCCAAGGAGGAGACTAGGGATTACCTTTGCAGCCGCCTTATGGGCTTCCGCGGTTATTCTGTCTAGTCCTGGCGCTTTTCCATTTTTCATTGACCTAATTGCCTGAAGCATCTCCACCTCGCTAAATAGCGAAATTTGCTCCCTCGGGACATCCAAAGCCGGGTGTTGTTGGTTTGGATGATCCGGAAAGAGAGCGTCCAGTATTCTTTTGGTAGCTGCTTCATCCATCGTGTTGTCACACCCGGACTTAAGTTTTCCCATGACAACCCTATATCTCAGGCCCCACGTGTCGCTGTTGATCCCTTAGCGACCAAAGACAGAGTGCCTTGCTGAGGCGGATGGCTTTCGCCAGCCTATGCTTGGCTTCCTTGTACTCTTCAGAGCGCGTAGCCAGCTCTGGGCGGCCATACGCTCTCTGCCGTCTTCTGCGTGCCCCGTGACCGACCCGCCTAAGCTCTGCAATTTTCTCTTTTTACCAGTACACGCATCTTTTACCCTTCCAGGGCCGTTTACGCGGCATCGCTAGCTCCCCTCAGAAAAGCAGTTACCCTCTTGATAAGAGTCTCTGCCTCTCCCGAGGTGGTTGGTCCTCCATGCCAGGCTGGGATAGATGAGGACTCTTCACGAAGATATTCCACAAGTCTGTCCTCGTCCATCTTTGGCTCAATCCATCACCCTCCAACCGCCCACTCTTCCTGCCAACCTGGCCGAGGCATAAATGACGTCAGGGATCAATTCACCAAAGCCTGGCCTTACATAGGTTGGATTGTTCCCAGAGTTCATGACCACCAGATCAGTTCTAGCGGCCATCTCTAGGATCAACGTTCCCCTACGGTTTGTGGTTGACATTCCCCATTCCACGGCCCTGGAGTTCAAGTCCCCGGCAAATATTATATTGCCAGAGTCTTCCTTTATCGCTTAAGAACGTTACTCGCGTTAATCATGAATAAAAAAAAAAGAAAGAAACGAACACTTTGAACTTAATTTTATTTTAAATTAATCCCTTGCAGGACTCCGAACATTACCAATGACACTTTATCTTCCTTGCCGTAAATGCCTCCCGATAACACTTACATACTCCGCATCCTGGAAGGTGGTCGGTCTTGGCCTTGTCAGTTCTTTCCCTGCAGAGGGAGCATTCTGCTTTCTCCACAGGATATTTTTCTGAATTGTGAACTTGACCGCCACATTTAAAACACGCTGACTTTCGGTCCGTGCCCTTACATGACCACTGGTTGTGGCCGAAACCAAGACACTTGAAGCACCGTATAACCTCGGCTTTTAAGCGCACTTGCCCATTAGACAAGCCATTACTTAGCCAGCCTTTATTGGTCAATTTTAGTGCGGTGGCCTCTGGTAGCTCTACGACCGCCATATCCACCTTAGTGCCCTTAGCCATGAAGATGGCGACTTTTATGTCGTCATCGTTCTGCAGCTTAGTTGAATCCTTTACCACCTGCCTCACTTCGTCGCTGCCAGTAGAACCATCCAGGCCTCTGATCTCCACGGTTAGGTGAGGAATCAGTTCCTTGACTGTACTTTCTGGGCCTGCGACCGTCTTGACAGCGTCTAATAGTTTTTACCGGTCTTTCACCTCTTTTGATCTCCAGCAGGGCTGTCGCATAAGATTTCCCTTCAGGAGGCTTTATTATTAGAGCCTCCTTACGCTTAGGGATCCTTATGCGCTAGTTCCAGCGCTTCTTTCTCCTGCCTTTTTCTGTCGCTTCAGAAGGAGGAGATTCACCATTTCCTTCCTTCTTCTGCGGCTTTTTCTTCTTTCTTCTTTTATTCTCTGGCTGCTCTTATTTACAGCTGTTGCTGCTGCTTCTCCTGCTGCTTCTTCTTTTCCTGCTCTTGGTTTTTGCGAGCCTCTGCCTCATTTTTTTCAAACTCTTTTTTCTTATTCTTCTTTTCATTTTTACTTTGACCTTTGCTTTTAACGGCTAGGAAATCATCATCATCTGGAGGGGGGTGCCTGTAGCTACCTTCATTGGCTGCGTTTGCTGGCTAAAAGCTTAGCCCTCTCTTGATTCTTATCTTTCAGAGGAGACGTCACCGCATTAGCGAAGGTCTTCTTTAGATGGAATTTCGGAGACGTTTTCTCCGCCGGTCTCTTTTTTTTCTCTTTTCCAGGTGGGCTTTGGGACGGAGTCCGAGCCATCTTCTTTCCTTTTCTAGTCATAGGACCTGATGCCTCCTGTATAGAAATATCGGGTCTTTGTTTTCCATTTAAAACCTCCTGCTGCAGTTCAAAAATTGTCTTTAGCCTGGCTAAAAATTTTTCGAACTGAGCTATGCCTATGACAGTCATATTACAGTTCTTCTGTGCTTTAACTGAGTCTCTCATCTGAGTATTATCTCTCTCCATGTTTGCGTGGATTTTAAGGCACGCCCTGTTATATTCCTTTGACTCCCGGAGATATCTTTACATATTTTCTTGCTTCTTGCCTTCGTCATCAAGTCCAACTTTGCTAACATTAGGCAACGAAAATGACCTCTGGTCCTTCAAAATAGAAGGCCGTATCAAGCTATTGCTTGAACCTTTTTGGGCGCCACATTTTGCGCTTATATCACCTTCCATTGAGGATTTGCGGGAGGAATCCTTGACCTCTAGGCTAGTTAAGACTACCCTTGCCGTCTTTTCTTCAGCAGCAGTTAGAGCTAGATTTTGTTGCTCTGTGGGCATGATGTTCTGCCTTTGCTGCTGGGAAATGCTAAATTGGAGACCCCCAGAATCCGTGTATCCGGCTCTGAACACCAAGACTTTTACTCGATCAGAATCAGAGGTTAAATTACCCTTTATAAGAGGGGTATCAACTTTGGTTAATTCATCGTGTTTATCTAGCATTGTTCATAAAATAAGCTTGTGTCCCTGGACAAAGGGCCCTTAGTTGGTTAAGAATACCCTTCAGAGTATTATTGAAGGATTTACGTTAGTCGCTGACAGAGAGTATCTATCTAATAGGTGAAGTGTTTCCACCTTGCTACCATTCCACAATGTTTTATACCCGTCATGGAACAGGTCAGGTATCTATCAGTGGAATCATGAGGGCTGATGTCAGATTTTACTCTGGAACCAGACGACATTGATTCCATAGGTAGATCCCCTACAGATTGGGAGCAATCCTCCAATGTATGATGATAATGCCACTTTCCAATAACTCATCATTCCTGACACTTGGTTGATAGACCTTCATGACGCTTATGAAACATTCAAAAAACGCCACTAGTTAAAACCGTCTTTACCATCATAACCCATCAGATTCCGACGCCAAACACAACCATAGAGTGCCAGACCCAACAAAGCCTCCGTTGCTCTGCCAAAACATGTATTAAAAATTAATTAAGCCATAGTGCTAGTTGTACATGAAGATATTACCTCATAATCGTGATGTTTAAAAATCCCACCAGTGCAAAGATCCAAGTGCTCTCTGGATCGGTGCCTCCCTCTCCCAGTCAGCTAGGCTTCCCTGATAATGATCATTTTTATGAGTACTTCGTCCAACACGTTTGATAACACTTTTTGTTCAGGACAGGCACAGTCAACAACGAGGACCTATCGTATTCTTTTTATGTCTTTTTCTGATCCACAGAAAGCCGATAGCGAGTGAGAGACATCGTTCCAGAGAGGCCATCAGCAGCAGGTTAGTAAACTTTTGGAGCTATCAGAGGACATTTAAGCACCCAGGTCCAAACCTTAGAATAAAAACCTTCCACAGCAGACCCTTGTTCCAGCGGAGATTCCCCCCAGCCCGGCACGGGTAAAAACAATACAGTTGCGGTTAATTAAAACAACATCTGTTATTTCATTTTATACTAGAAGCTATTCTAAGAACGATGACAAACCATTAAGGTTCCAACCAAGTGCCAGCGCCATAGCTCTCGAAAGCCGCCTTACAACTGTCAGGTCGTAAGGTCGTTGCCCACTTTGCACCACCGTGGAGGTGGGAGTTGACTTACTTTAAGTTTACCTTAAGCTAACAAAGCCTATTAGTTTACCCAAAGCTAGCAAAGCATATTTTTTTTTTTTTTTTTTTTTTTTATAATACTAAAAATACTAAAAATACTAAATACTAATATTTTTGTAGTACTAAAATTAACATTGTCAATATTTTAAATTTTGTAAATAAACTTGTTGACCAGAGAAATTAAAAACGTTATTACATATAATTATTTACATGTTTAATATCTTTTTTTTTACATTTTTACAGTATTATTGTATTTTTTTCCTTTAAATTTTATTCTGTTGAAATTGTGATTTTTCTTTCTTGTGATGTGAATATCGTCAAAATGCTTGCGAACCAACTCTAAAGATCCATAGCTTATATTGCAACATTCGTAAATTCCGTTGCTTCAAGGAACAATTAGTTCCAGATGTTTTTTGTTTTTATGTATAATTAATTGAGAAAAGTTTTCAAAATTTAATTCTGTGCAATATTGCAATATCAACTCTTCATGATATGAATAGTTTTTATATGAGTTTCTAAATTCTGTTGTCTTGTATATATTTTTTTACAATAATTACAAATATATTCTTTTATTTTTAAATGCATAGTTTTTCATGTCTTTTAAGGCTCGCTTTTTGACCAACAGGTCTTTTCGCAGGTTTCACATTCATATTTATTCCTTATTTCTATTGGCTGATGTGTTACTTGATGTCTTAGCAACTGTGATAGAAGTAATGTCTTCAATAGATTTTTTTCATGCCTGTTTCGAGAGCATTTATTTATGAGCGAATGATTTTTGGCAATTTTCATACCCGCATACAAAATATTTTTGTGTAATCTGTAAAAAAAATGTACAAATTAAAAAATTAATAATTTCGTATACTTAATAATAAAATGCTCTAGTTAATCAAAATTAATTTTTCAAAATATAATACAATTTACAAATATAACAACAATTGAATTCTTACTTTAGAAAATAAGAACGTTAATAAATAATATTTATATATTTTTACCGTTCCTGGATATTTTACGTTATTTGAAGGATATCAATTTTATCTTTCACTTACATAAAATTTAATGTTTAAGTTTTTAAAACAATTTTAAATTTTATTGTTAATTTAATTTAAAAATTCAATATATTACGATGACCGTTTATCATTTATTTTATTAAAAGGAAAAATAATAATATAATAAAATTTTATAATTATTATCTACAAAAATTTTAATATTATATATCTTTTTTTCATGTATTAAAAATATTGACATATTTCCCCCTTTAGAATTCAAATTTGAAAATATAAACAATATTATTAATTCAAAATAAAAAGCTAAAATAAATAACGATATAATCTATTGAACAAAAAATTTTTTTTTAAATAATGAAAAAAATAAAAATAATTAAGCTACTTCAATTTTTTATATTATTAATTAACTAAAATTTTCAAATTAATAATATTCATTGCCTTTAAAAATTACATTTTTACAAAAAAAAAAAAAAAAAAAAAATTAAGTTTAATATATCTTAAGTAAGTATCAGATTTTAATTGAATAAATAACGTCAAACTTATGTTTATGTCTAATTTGAAAATCTAAAATTTAAACAATTTATTTTTTTTTTTTCTATTATTTGAACATCTTTAAAAAAAAAACCTGTTAAATTATTTAATAACAATTTTATTTCACGTTAAAATAAAAAACGTTTATTTATTTTTTTATTTTAATCAAGGTAGTTAATTTTTTTTTTAAAGTAAATTTTTATTTTTAATGAATAAATCCGCTTTTTTATTTTTTAATATATAAATAAAACGAAACTTACAATTGCAGAATCAGCCATCTCCTAGTTTTGTAACAAATCTTTGTGATTTATGTCGTATAAAGTAAATTTCACCAAAAGTTATGCACAAATGTAACAGTACTTAAATAATAAAACAAAATAAATTTTTGCTTGAAGAAATAATTAAATAAATTTAAAACTTTTAAACGTAAGAAATAATTAAATAAATTTAAAATTTTTTTAAATGTATTGAATTAGATTATAGTTTTCTAAATTTTGCGCTTTTGCTTTATGATTTTCGGTAAGCAACTAATCTTTTTCTTAAAATTCACAGGTATTTATTGCCAAATTAATCATCGCTCAATAAATAATTTTATGATTCATCCCCTCTATATTAAAATTAAGAGGGGATAAGAAATTTTGTTTAAACTTTAAATAAAATATATTAGAATTTCCTTGTTTTACAAAAAATTTTTTAAAATTTTTATAAAATTATTTCTTTTTTGACTTTTTTATATAATAATTTTATAATCAAGACATTAAGATTGACAACATTAAAAATAAAAAATAAAAATGGTATAAAAAACTTTCAAAAATTCTAGTTTTATTTCAGTAAATGTTTTCGGAACAAACAATAAATATTTGTGTATATTATCGAATTTAAAAAAAAAAATGTTATAAATTTTAAAACATATACTTTGAACTTAATATTGTTTTATGAATAAATTATATTTTCAAATGCAATTCTTAGCAAGTACATCATTAAATAATTAAAAATATTTAAAAATATTACTTACCAAAATCTTAAAATACAAAATACGTATTAAAATTTTTGGATTTTATTTCAATTATGTAACACTTAAAATTACATTACAGCATTTATTTCATTCTACGAATTATTTGATTTATTTTTCTTGTGAACATTAACTGTATAGGGGTCGTTCAAAAAATACTACGTAACGCCAATTTTACGAAAAAACCTATGCATGCATGGCAATGTAACAACGGCACGGCGTAACAATTTGAAAACTTCTCCATGCGTGAAGAAATGTTACGGTAACAAATAAACATTTTGTTAATTATGACGAATTTGGTTCCAGGAACCATTGTGATTTTTTTGCATATAGGTAAGCGCGTTAAATTTTTTTTTTGGTCGCAGAATCTAATTTTATTACCTACATGGGAGTTCTTGTTGCTAAAAAATTCATTATCATTTATTACTTAATTTCACTGATTTCCATTTAAAAATAATAAAAATTTTCGTCTCATAATTTTTTTCATTCAAAAATAATATTATTTTTTATAACAGAAATTTTTATTGTATTGAAATATTTACCTTATATTTAGATGCGCTTTTTTATTTTATTGCTCCATATTATGTAAAATTTTTATTATTTGTGCTGCTACCAATATATTTCACAGCCCACTTTTTTACTGATAGTTATATGAGGATAAAAATAGGATGACTAGATTTTTAACCCACTGAACACGAATTTGGATAGTTCGCGTCCAATCAAATGTCGTCAAATAAACACGAATTTATGAATTATTATTTAATTAAAAAAAATTACCGAATATCAAAAATCGAAGATGATAGTGGTGTAGAGGAACTAAAAAGAAAACTTCTTGAAAGAGGATAATTTTTTTATTGCTTTTTGACTTTAGGAAGTCTTCAAGTGAGGAACCCAAATTTAATAGATTTTCCGTAGAAAAAGTCGGGAATCACAAGGCCAGTATATGAATATTATCAAACCATTGATCGCTACAACCTGAAAAAATCATACTAAACGAATCTTTGATTCCATTTTTATCCTAAATACTTGGATTCTATATCAATAAAGAAATTTGATAAAAAATTATTTTAACCTTATTGTACACCTAATTATAACCTTGTTGTACAAGCCAATGAATTACTTGGAATAAAAATGCAAGCAAACAGAAACATTAGAATAAAAAACACAGAAAATCAATTTATAAAGTAAATTATTTTTCTTTTATTTTGTTTCTTTCTTTTTTTTTATCAAACAATACTCAAGAATAAAGATTATACTAAAAAATTATAAAATATGCTAAGAGAAACAGACAAACGTACTTAATTTTTTGGTTTAACTTCGACAGACAAAAAGTTTCAAATACTTTTTTTTTTAAATTATTAAAAAATTTTTTACATTAAAAATTTTTAAATCTATTTTTAATTTTTTTATTCAATAAAATAATTTATAAAAATTATTATTTGGGCATCCATTATATTATAGTAGTAATTCACGGGCTATATAACCCTTTTTTAAATGTCAGAAAAAAAAATAATGACGTAACAATCAAATAATATAAATAATTTTAACAAGCATCAAAATATTGCCTGTTTATGCGAATACAGGTTTAATAACAACACGCTTCAAATTTAAAAATAAAATATTTAAACGGAATAATTTAAAATTCAAATTCAAAAATAACAAAACAATTCATTTTAAAATAATAATAGTTAATTGGTATGATTATAATTATTACAATTAGGACAATGATTTTCTTTTGTAAATTTTGTAAACGGAAAATTGACAACATGAACCTACGCAACATTAATGTCAATATGTTATAAGGAAAAAAATTAAATCTTAATTTAGAAATTTAAATTACATTTTTGATGCAATTCAGTGAATTTTAATTGACTTTTAAGTAAATAAAAAACATCCCTCATTCCGTTTTGAATTAAATTAGAAATTTTTGCCAAAAGAATTTTGTTGTTTTTTTTTCTTTGTGGACGTAACATTTGATTTTTTTATGGAAGTTCTAGTTTTATGAAATTCTTTATTACTCGATTTCTTGCAACTTGTTAAAAAATTTTTTTTAAATTTCTGTCTAGAAAATAAGCAGTGTTTTTATTTGTTTTTATTTTTTAACATGCAGTTTTAATTTTCAAAAAAAAAAAAAAGAAAAAACCTGCATTTTTTGCGAGGGGAAATTTTTATGGAATCTACCTGATGATGCGAAAATTTATTTTAGGGTACCAGTAATGACAGTAAATTTAACTGATCATAAATAAAGTATATATAAAATTTTTTAATATTGTAAATTTTCTATTTCTTTATTATTAAGATAAATAACTGCTATGTAAAAACTCCGCTGTACCGGTCCCAAGCCCGGAGCCTCATAAGGCTGAGGAAGGAGGAGGGTGGTTCAGGCCGCCTTTTTTTCAAGGTTGAACTAGAATCAAGGATATTGGATATAGCTCTCTGGAACAACTGAGGCTGCCCTATAAATCGGGTCTCATGCCTTGCGTTTTTCCGGGGACATGCTCTATGCTGTACCTCATGTGTTCTTGGTTAGGAATGCCGCAGACTGCTCATAGTTATCCTATAAGCGGTTCTGGAATAACTGAGGCTGCCCTATAAACCGGGTTTTATGCCTTGTCTTTCTCTTGAGCATTCTTGACAAGCATGCAGCCGCAGACTGCTATCCTAAAACTATCCTTGAGGAAGAGGCACATTAAAGGGGCTACAAGGTTTTCTCCAACCTAAGTGCGATTTAAGCCACATACAGGGGTGCCTTAGACCTGACGTATTGGCTCTAAGCATGGGAGAATTCTACCTCGAGCACAGCGACGTAGCCGATTAAAGTTAGTCGCGAGTCCCGCTAAATCAAGACTGCAGGTTGTTATTTTTTCTGGTTTAGTAATGTGTGAAGGTGAGGGGTTATTGGGAAGTGGCACTGTCATCAGACAAGGAGAAGCAATTCTCCAATCTGTAGGGGTCTACCTATGGAATCAATGTCGTCTGGTTCCAGAGTAAAATCGACATCAGCCCTCATGATTCCACTGATAGATACCTGACCTGTTCCATGACGGGTATAAAACATTGTGGAATGGTAGCAAACATGGAGGTGGAAACACTTCAACTGTTAGATTGAGGATTGGTGTTCCCTCGCGTCACCGCCTCTCAATCGAAGTCTGTTACATGCCGGATTAATTGTATGTGATGCCATCAGACATGGTGGTGAAACCCCCCCGATCTGTAGGACTATTATTACTGGATGGACGCTGGAAGCTATGATAGATACTCTCTGTCAGCGACTAACGTAAATCCTTTAATAATTCTCTGAAGGGTACTCTTACCCAACCAAGGGCCCTTTGTCCAGGGACACAGGCTTATGTTATGAACAATGCTAGATAAATACAGTGAATTATCCCAGAATGATACCCCTCTTATAGAGGGTAATTCAACCTCTGATTCCGATCAAGTGAAAGCCTTGGTGGTCAGAGCCGGAGAAACGGATTCCGGGGGTCTCCAATTTAGCATTTCCCAGCAGTAAGGGCAGAACATCACGCCCACAGAGCAACAACATCTAGCTATAACTGCTGAAGAAAAGACGGCAAGGGTTCTGAAGGACCAGAGGTCATATTCGTTGCCTAATGTTAGTGTTTGGACAACCATCTCAAAACAAGATTAAAATAAAACGTAAGACCAGAATCTGGTCCATTAGACCGGACCATGACTCCCTGTCCAGGCCTTCTCGGGCTGTTAATTAGCTTGTATTTTCGGAAAAGTTACTCAAAATGGAGTATTGATTTAACTTTTCTTAAATAAAATAAAATGTGTACTTACCCTTTTTTTTATTTGAATTGGATGTCCAAAATAAAATTGAATGAATAAAATTTATTAACTGGATTTCAAAAAAAAATTATTATGCTTTAAATATTTTTTTTAAATTGAATTTATTTAACTAAAAAGAAAACTTTTAAGATTTAAAAAATTTTTGTTAAGATGAGGAAGTTAAAACTAATGAACACTTTTCTAAAATAATTAATTTAAAATAAAATTAAGTTCAAAGTGTTCTTTTGTTTCTTTTTTTCTTCATGATTAACGCGAGTAACGTTCTGAGCTGATTCAGAAGTACTTCGAGAAGGCCTTTCCTAGGCAAAATTACGAGTATTTAAGCACCCCAAAAATTGATAAGAGGGTGCCACTTCGTGCTTTATCGAAATCAGATGATGTTTTTCTTATCTATTTTTATCAAAAATTTCAAAACAAGAGATCCGCTTCGTGTTTAATCAAAATAAGATGATGTTTTTCTTATCAATTTTAATGAAATTTACGTGGGAATTTTGTGTTTCATTAAATTTGACAAGTCACTAAACAAATATTTTTGTTTTTGAACCCATTGTTTTAATTTCAACTTGAACTTAATTTTCTTTGTTTTTCACAAATAAATTACTTTTAAACCCTTTTTCTTTTGGTTTAAAGCTAATCATGAGTTTTTAAAAGTAATTTATTCATGAAAATAAAACTTAAGCTAATTATTCGAAAACTTGATTTTTCATAAAAATTTCTCTTTCCAAACAAATTAAAAACTTAATGATATGATTAAAATCTAGTTACAAAATGTCATTACCTTTTTAAAATTCAGTTTTAACATTCAAATATTAAAATTTGCTATGTACCATATTTTGAATCTAGGCTTAACTTAATCCTATCAAGGCTAAATTTTCCTCCCTTGAGTTTTCTTTGTCATTTATATTAAAAATAAAATTTTCCAATGACAAAAAAAACTCACAAGTGAAAATTTAAACCTTGCCTAACTCTTTCTAGTTACTTTATATTACCCAAAATAAAATCGTTTTTCTCGCAAATGAAAATTTATGTTCTATTTCGCAAGCTAGAAAAATATTTTCCGTTGTGCTTATAAATTTCCTCAGTGAAAGAAAATATCTGGATATATTTTGAATTTAAATACACTGAAAAAATTTACAGGGCACTAAGCTTTGCGCTACACGGGAAAAAATTTCCGAACGGCCTATGACGTTACACCGGATTCTATGATATTGTCATAAATGCAGGAGGGTGGGGAGTTTAGTGGGTATTGTAATTCCTCTTCAGTTATACTGAGTATCTGGGCAACCATAAATTTGAGGTTGAGTCCCACATAACCATACAGTACGCGGTGTATGGCATGCGTAAAAGCATTCTTCTCGTCCTACGAAAAAGGCCCACAAAAAAAAAAAAAAAAAAAGATTTCAAATCATTATCTGTTAATTCATTAATATCATAAGTTTTTTTTTTTAAAGAATTTTCACTTATTTGTTTATTTTCTTCTAACAGGTCTTGATATCTTTTTTCAAGTTCTTCAATTTAACTATTATTATTTTTATTCAAGGTATTTAATCTAAGTTGAGTATTTTCTTCTAAGATAGTATTATATTTTTTTTCTAATTCAATGTATTTATTTTTAATATCAGTATTATCAAGATCAGTTATGATATTATTATATTTTAAAACTGCCTTATCATATTTATTTTTAAAAGATTTCAATTCTATTTCATATTTATCAATAAGTTTTTGAAGTTCTAAATTATTAATAGAAGAATTTAGTTCATCATTAGGTTTATTATTGATGTTACTTTGTCTTTTTTTTCACAGCATTTAATTAAGAAGCCTTTTAAATTCAATATGTTTTTAATTTTTTTCAGACAACTGGCGTGGTAGGCGTTGCCACAGTTTATACATACTCTAATTTTTACTACTGAGTTGGTATTGCATTTGTTTAAAGTAAAACACTGTAATGGTAAATTACCTTGTGTATTATCTTGTGTAAAATCCATGTTATCAATGAGTGAAATTGTATTATCGATATCAATTATATCGATAAATTTTGATTTTCCTCCTAAAAATCTATATTTTTTTATTTTCCTTGTAGATGATGTCTAGGTTGTTGAAGTAGTAAGATAATTAATTATCATAAGATAAGATGTTGTTATGAATTAAAATTTTCCACTTAAAACTGATAATCAAGTACACAATAAATAAAGCACAGTTCACTGAAACTAAACACAATTTCAACAAGAAACAAAACAAGAGTAAACACAATGTAAAAATTTTAGTTCTGCCAAAGAGATGTTAATTTAATACAAATAGAATGTTTTATTATAGTTTATGTAAATAAATAATATTAATAAAATATAAAAAAAGAGGAAGGAAAAAGGATGAGGAAAGTGAGGTTAATTTTATTAAAACTAATTTTTATTAAATTTTTATTAAATTTTTATTAAATAAAAATTTTATTAATTTTATTTAAAAAAAAAGAAAGAAACCTGACTTGAGCGTAATCTGAGCAGACGTTCTTACGTATAATTTATTTGTGCCTGCCCTGAAAAGGACAGGGCTTATGAAGTTTGTTGACGCTGCTCAGAAATCAATTTAAAAAGAAAATAACACATTTACGCACTCAATCACACAAAGACAATAAAAAAAAATACCTGGTAGTCACTCAAAAATAAACACCGACTGGACCACGTCCAGTCGCGGCCTTTCAGCCCACTTTTTGTACACTGACTGGAACTCTTCCAGTCACGGTCTATAAAAGAGACCCACTTTTTCCACTTTGTTTGGAAAATCCTGTCAATTGGCCAAGCTACGAAGTTTCCACCAGGTATCCTCACAAATTCTATTTTCAGCAGGCGCACACACAAACCACGAAAATTCAATAATTGACTCCTGGACAGCGGCTTCAAAAGCAAGGAAGTTCTCGTTCACAAATATACGATGCGTCAAGCAAGACCTCCGAAAGAGGAATGAGGGTCCCGCCAGCGGCAAGGCATAAGAGACGCCATCTCTCTATCTCTTTCCACGCGCGCGCTGATTGGCCGGAATAAGTTACTATTCTAGGGACATTATTTTATACTTAAAATTTTTAGTTAGATAGAACGCGAATTTGTTGTTAATAAAAATCGACATTTTGAAAGGCAAGGTAGATTATTTAACAGTTTATGTTCCTAAGGATCCATAACACTAATTTCTTACTTAATCAAGTCACTTTATTATTTTTTGTTGCTTAAAGATTTAATAAGAAATACCAGATTAGCAGAAAACTGTGCAGACGCGCCGGCGCCATCTTTTTATTTTAGGGAATAAATATCAACCAAAGTTTGCATGATGAATGTTTGATTAATATTTTCGAATATTTAACGTATTTGAACAGATTATTAAATACCGAATTTGTATGTAAAAAATGGTATAACCTTGCTAGTAGAATTTGAAGTTAAGTAAAAAAATGAAATTGAAGCATAATTTATTGAATAATTCTAAGAAAATTAGTCAATTTGTTGTTTGCATCATTAGGAGAAGTGGCTTATACCTGAATAATATTGTTATAAAAAACAATTTTGATTTTAATTTCGAGATAATTTTTGCAGAAATATTAATAAACTGTCATAATATCAATAGAATAAGCTTGTACGGATGTTATCATAAGAACAGGAAAATTTGTACCGAAGAAGATCTTGCTTTATTATTCAAAAATAATCAAAATCTATCAAGTATTCATTTATCGGGTATATTTACACTAGGTCAATGTTTGTTGAATATGAATCCGAATATAGAAGAATTACGTTTTGATTTTCGATTATTCTTTAAAGAAACTGAGTATCCCGATTTTTCAAATTTTTAAAATTTTAAGAAATTTCAAGTTTTAATTCCAAACGATTCCAATAAAATAATTGATGCTCTTAATAAGAAAAATTGTGACAGCATAAATGATTTAACTATATTTATGAATAATAAATTGAGCCTTGAAAGTTTTTCATTATTAATTAGCAAACAAAAAGCACTATCAAAGGTTTGTTTTAAAAGAGGAAGGATCAAAGAAAAATATTTAAATTTTTACCAGCAACAATTGAACACTTAGAAATTGAAGCTGATGAAAAAGTACTTTCCTGTCTTCATCGTTTCAAAAATTTAAAATATTTTCATGGCTGGATTAGCATTTTAATAGATGAATATGGGTTGATATTCCTCAAGTATATGAAAACCTAATTCTTGGGTCTTCAAATCGGTCCCAGAATATTTTTCCTTCAAAGTACTATCGAAAACAAGTTACCTCCTCAATTTTTTATCAACTACTGTTGGCTAATTTAAGGGTCAAGCCCCAATTGCGCGTGGAAATAACCCCGATTTTCGTGTTCAGCGACCCAAAAAACCTATAGTAGACCAAATCTGGTAGTGGCCACAAACAATACCACCAAAACCGTGATTTGACTGGAGTATTATGCAAAAGATAATTTCTATTAACTAAAATTATTATAAATGCTAGAATACTCCTCCTCTGATCACTAATTGGGGGTTGGTCACTAATTCGTACAACCACCCTTTTATCTAAAATTTTTTTTACTATAGAGCTTCATTAAAAGTTACACGTGCTTTTAGAATTTAAAATGCTCTGAACTTGCCAGTTCAAAATCTAACTGGTCAAAATCGCTCTCAGATAATTGATATGAAATTATTGGGGCTTAATTATACAACAATAAAATTAATTTAAGACTAAAAATCATTAAAAACCTGAAGGTTATAAACGAGTTTTTTTATAAAAAATTGGTAAACTTAGGAAAAAGAATAGCTAAAAAATTTACCTTTTATTATCTTGTAAATAGCGATTGTATAAATTATTGAAGATAATATAACAAATAAAATCTTAATTCAATTACACAAAAATAATAATTAAAACAAAGCAGTACTGGTCCAGTGGTCCACTCAGCGTTAGAGATCAGCAATATTGTATTTTTCGTTATCTAATAGATTATGTCTGTCACAGAGGGCACATCGGGACATAAGATTTGCGGCAATTATTCAAACGCGGATGATTTAAAATTTTTGGAAATGTTTTTAATTTGTAAAAAACATTTGCAAAAAAAGGCAGCGTACAAATAGTTTTGTTTACAGGCTCTTAAAAATACCAATGACTAAAATAGATTTTAATTATGAAGTTAATACAATTAAGCACATTGCAATAAGAAAAATTTTAAATACGGAAGAACAAACAAGCAGTTTTAAGTAAAGGTTATATTTTTTTTATAAAACCCCATGAATGGGGATGTCATATAATATCTGGTCATATCATATGGATTATTAAGGTATTAATTTATTTGCAATTACTAATAGGACATGAGTGTTAAATGTCTCCTATACTTGTAAAAAATAAAAAAAAAAAAGTTTGTAAAATAATAAAGTTGAATTAAAAAAATCATTTGTTGATCATATTATAAAATGATATTACGGAGAAGCCGTCCTGTGCTACGCAATACGGCCGTATTTTAAGTCACCTGCAAAAATGAGAACAGAAATTAGAAAACAGAAAATTTTAATTCTGAAATTTACAAATAAACAATTGTAAAATTGGAAAACAAAAAATGTATATTTTCATTATTGAGAACAGAATATTTCTATAAATTTTAATTTTTTATCGTTCGTCATATTTTGATAATTAATTAAATGAAATTATTGGTCTTTACGAACAAATGATGTTAATAATTTTTAATTTTTACTACTAAACGTGGTATACATTTAAATACTCAACGAAGTAAATATCAAACATTTTTGTAAAAAATTATTGAAAATTTTTTTATCAGTTTTCAATAATTTTTTGCATCTAAATATTGTGTAATGATATTATAAACACAAATTAATTGAAAAAAAGTGGTATTAATAAATATTTCTCAAATCGAAAAAAAATGCAAGAGCCGGTGGGACTCGAACCCACGATTCTTTCATATCTAGTGAAATCGCTTTAGCCAACTAAGCTACGGCGTCCGGGCCAACATACCGACTTTATTTTGACATCTTCTTCGATTCGAGAGGGCAACTCTTCGACCTAGTGCCAATTTTAATTATAAATTTTAATTTTTTATCGTTCCCCACGTAAAAGGATTAAGCTTAATTTTGGGTAAGCTTACTTCAGTAATAGTTCAGTCGTCATATTTTGATAATTAATTAAATGAAATTATTGGTCTTTACGAACAAATGATGTTAATAATTTTTAATTTTTACTACAGAATATTTCTATTTACAAAAATGGTAACAGAAAAATGTTTACTCTATTAGGGTAGTTTTTGAAAATTTAAGGATGCAGTTCCAATTTTCATAGAAAAGACCCCGAAATTCATGATCATCGATCCTCAGAAAATCTGATGACAAACAGTAACGATCCCCCCTCCCCCTTTTCCACCTCTTCCGCATTTTGACTGGAATATAAATAAAAAAATTATTATTATTATTATTATTTATTGCCCAAAAATATATACATCATCTTACATATAATTTTATGGAGATATTACAAATTATCACTCACAAAAATAATATAAAAATAATGCTATACCCTAGAGATTTTCAAGAAAATCTGTGCAGGGATAGGCAGTATAATTTAATTATAAATATAAAATAAAAATTAAACTAAAAAATTATACAATCGAAAACAGAACTAAAACTAAATAAAAATATAAACATTATAATTTGTGAAATAATTTAAATTAATTTAAATTTGCAACCAACCAAACGAATCAAAATAATGTTAGGAATGTCCCCCAGCGTTAGGTAGACTAGTACTAAGCAAACAACTGAATTTTTAATAATTTTTTAAGATTATTTTGTGTTTTATTTTGGCATATCTTTAAGGTTTTAGGTAGGCTATTGAAGGTATTCATAGCAACTATTAGTGAGCTATTTCTAAAGACCGACTTATTTATTTTAGGCAAGATTAAGATTTTATTTCTTGATTTGGAAGATGATTTAATGTATCTTTGTTGAAAATCATCATAATAATAAATTAATGAATTTAATACGAATTGTTGTTTGATATTTAAGAAGTTTAAAAGATCACTGTTGGTTCCTATAAATTTAGTTACTTTATTTTGATATGATTGGAGTATTCTTAGACTGTTATTATAAGCACTACCCCAGACAGAAATTCCGTAGGAGGCAATACTTAGAAATAAAGAGTCATATATCATTTTAAGAATGAAATTATCAAGGTATCTCAATTTATAGAAAACAAAAGTTAGGTATTTTATTCTACTAACAGTAAAATTAACATGGGAGTCCCACTTCAAGAACTGGTCCAGATATATTCCCAAGTATTTTACCGTTTTTACCCTTTCTATCTTCATATGATTAATATGAATGAATAGGTCATTAATTGGGATGCTAGATTTCGAGGAACCAAAAGTTATATAAACTGTTTTTTCAGGGTTTAATGTTAATTTATTATTAGTGAACCAGACCCCAACCAGTGATAAATATTCATTCATCATTGCTTGAGCCCTGGTCCAATCATTTTCAATGGCAAAAATTGCTGTATCATCAGCATAAGAGAAAATTAGCGGTAATAACTTTAACAGATCATTAATATACACTAAAAAAAGTAGAGGCCCTAATATTGAACCTTGCGGGACTCCTATATTAATAGTTAGAAAATCACTAATTGTATCACCATTCTTAATTATTAATTAAAAATAATCAAATTCATAAAATACCAATCAATAATTCTCAAGGTATACAATAAAAAATTTTTAAATTATAGTTTCCGCAATACCAAAAAATTCAAATATTTTAATGCAAGTAAATGTGATAAATTATTTATTATACGTTTTTAAACGAGAGTGACACAGAATTCTTCTTCTAACTTTCTCCAGAAGCGGTTACCTATATTATAAATGTATTATAATACCGCACTTTAGATTTGATACATAAAAAAATATAAATGAAAGAATTTTTTATTTAATTTTAAAGCATGTTACTACTAAAAGCTAATAATTATATAAATACATAATATAAGTAATATAATTTTTAATTAATTAATTTATAATACATCATTTTGATAATATAATTTATACAATTTTTTTCTAAAATTTTACAAAGCAAAAATCTTTATTATAAAGATGATTTTATTTTTACATCGTCACAATATTAAAAAATATTCGTTCAAGATATAGACCTAATTCTCACGCTGGTTTTTTTTTATTTTAGTGATTTTCTCATCATTATTAATTATTATAAGTAAATAATTAATCATTAGTTATTAACAAAATTGTGTAGAAATTAAATTTTTTTTTTTTTTTATAAATTACATAAAAAGAATATTTAATTATTATGCAAAATAGTCATTTTTTTAATGTTTTTTTTTATAGGAATAAAGAAGGTTCAAGTCATCTTAAATAAATTATTATATATTAATATATATATGAGATAGTCCAAATAATTTTGCTCTAGGAAAATTTTATTTTTGTTTTTCAGATAATAAACTAATTTTTTTCCAATATTACATTTTTTACAAAAATCGTGTAAATTTTTGGAAAAGTGAGGAAAGTGAAATAGAAAGGAGGCAGGGGATTTAACGACACCACATAAAAAGAAAACTTGGTTATTTTCCAGTAAAACTAAATATTTAAAATTTACTTCCAAATGTTTTTTCTAAATATTTTTAGTTGTTTATTAAAATACCAAACAGTCTAAAATATAAAATACAAACAATTTTCGAATCTGGAATTAGAATTAAATTTAAGCCAACCTTTTGGCCTTAAAATAAAAAAATTAAATAATTTACATAGAACATGTTTGCAGAAAAATTAAAAATGGTTCAAATAGCACGTTAATTACCTTCTGAGCCGAGGATGTCAAACTACAATTTGGGACATTCTTTTTTTATTGCCAAGTGTCGTATATTAATTTTCTCGACCATCGGCAAGAAAATACATGCTTTCTCGCCGCTGACGATATAATTAACTTTTACCTTCACCTCGCAAAGGGTTGGTAATTTACGAATGATCCAAATTAGTTCCTACTTTAATGAGTTGTTACTTACCTTAAATTGACTTAAATTTTAACTCACAATAATTAGTAAATATTTTAATTTTTTAAGCGATTCATCTAATGCTTGAATGTTTTGCCCCGTAAAAATTAGCTGGACCACTCAATATGTATCATAATATACACCTGTTTTAATGTATATTTTAAAAAAATTCTTTACTTGTGTAAAAGTCTTATTCACACCGGTTAAACTCTCAGTTTGAAAGTATCAGTCGTATTTGAAACTTTCCTTTATGTGCTTAATTCATGCTATTTTTATTTTGCTTTTTAATAATTAATAAATTTTATTAATAAATTAAAAATAATCAGTGGTTAATAAATTTTTGGTGTAATTTTTATTTAACCATGTAATAAAAAAAACTAATATTTAAAAAAAAAAATTTCAAATGCATTGGGCGCAAAATGTTGCGCTCTTTTTTACCAATAACAATTATTTTATGGACAATAATATTTTTTAATTTTATTGGTAAGTTTTTAATACAAAATTATATGTGAAATTAATATTATTTATTTTTAAGTGAATCTTTATTTTTTTGTGTCAGTTGTTATACATTCGTTTTGTAAATAGTGTGTGAAAATTTTATATGCAGGGAAAGTTTTGTAACGATTCTTCAATTTTTTTTTTTATATATTCTACCTATATATATAAATAAATATTTTAATTTACAAACTTTCTATATAATAAACAATATTTTTTGTTAGTAAATAAATATTTTGTCTGATAATAATTTTGAATGAAAAAAACTCAGGTTTTTCGCGATTAGAGGTATTTTAAAAAAGAGAAGATTTTCATAATATATATGATTTTCTAATAATTATTATATTTATTTATAAATCAAGTATATATAAAGAAAAGATGATTGTTCTTTATTTTGAAAAATATAGAATAATTTTTATTCTTCCTGAATTGACAAAATTGAAATAATTTATCGAATTATTACCAGCAAAATTTTAATTATAGCTATTTTCATTATTTTAATTAATATTCCATTAAAAAACTTGTAAATTTTAATCTATGTATTCTTCAATTGAAAACGGTAAGCCTTATAAGTAGAGAGGAAGAATTTTTGTGCCAATTTTCGTTGTGATGCTTAAATAATTTGAAAAAATCAAATTCACAAAATAACCACTTAATTTAAAACTGATCAATTATTTTATTCAAAAAAAATGTCTCACATTTTGAATTGTCAACTAAATTTAATCTGTAGAACTAAAAATTCTTTTTATCATAATAATATATGATTTTAATGAGACTAGAGGCGTGAAGTTTCCCGCATTTCCGGGTACTTGACCCGAAAGTTTGGTCTTTTTTTTGGGTCGAATTTTGACTAAAGTTCTAGAAGTCTGCAGGTACAGTTTTGAAATTGAAATTTCTCTGACTTTATGATTCTAAAATAATATATTTATTTGAAAAATTTTTCATTTTGCTTAAAAAAGGAAAAATATACATATTTTAAGAAAATACAAAACCATATCTTCAGACTTATGAAACTTTTCGGTTTGACCTAAAAATCGACTCAACCCGATATTATAAGGACACATTTTTATTATTTGATATTATGTATTTTTTTAATCCTATAAAATTTAGAATCAAAATCTTAATAAAAATAACTGTCGTGCTATAATTTATAAATTTTGAATCAGGTAAAAAGATAATGTCACGGGGTGGTGAATTATCAACTCTTTTCTTTTTAATAAAATTCCTTTTATTCTTTCTTGATTTAATTTTAAATGTATGTTTACAATTTGAAGTAAATTTTATACAATAATAAAGAACATAAGATTTATTTTTAACAATTATAATAATTATCGTAATAACTTTATAATATCAATTCTTAAATAATTAATCGTAATTAATTATTTAATAGTAACGAACATAAGATTTATTTTTAACAATTATAACAATTATCGTAATAATTTTATAATATCAATTCTTAAATAATTAATCGTAATTAATTATTTAATAGTAACGACTTGTTAAAAATCTACTTTCTTAATGCTGCTCTTTTGTTAAAAGATCCTAATATTTATAGGAGTTAAAAAATATGTTTTTCATCCTTGAAATGATAAAAACATATTTTTTAAATGTTTGATAAAAATGTTTTTTATCCTTGTGATAAAAACATATTTTTGTCCTAAATTTTGCACGTGTAAAAATATGTTAATTATATAGTTTAATATTAATTAAAATATATGTTAATTATACAATTTAATATTAATTAAAATTTCTTTACAATAACTGGTTTTCATAATTTAAAAAAATCTTGTTTTCGTACAAGAAATAAAAAATAATTTTGTGTAATTTAAAATGATGTAATACAAGTTCAAGGTTCTTTCTATTAATAATAGCTATGTTTATAATACAATGTAATTTTATTTGAATCACTATGCTTTTGTTATTACATACTATCAAATAAAAGTCAGGAATACAATACCCTAATAATATAAAGAAAAATTATTTTTCCTATGTACTTTACATTATACTTTGATTCTGTATTTTAATAAACGATTTAAGATAAGCCTTGTGAAATTAACGAAATATGTATCCATGGGATGTTGAAAAATTTATGTATAAATATAAGAAAATTAACAATTTTTGAAATTCTGCATAATCAAAAAATTTTGCCGCGAGCGAAATTTGATTTCAGTGTGGCTGTATTTCAAGTATTTCAAGATTTTTAATAATAAATATAATTACTTTAATTGTGAGGAGAATTGTCAGTAAAGCTAAAAAATATTTTTTAAACTATAAGCTGATACGTAAAGCTTTTAGAATCTCAATTTTTCACAAAAAGCTCAAGGTATTCAAATATCGCAATCAAATTTTCTTAAAATTAAAATTTCCCAAAAAAATTTTTTTCAGTTTTTCCTTTTTTCTTTACTTTCTATAACTCAAAAAACAAATTTTCTGTTTAACGCTTATTTCATATTCATAATTTTGACTCTATTTTAAGATAAACCGGAAGTTTTTATTTTTATTAAAGAAAAGCATATTCAGGGGTCTATAAAAAAATTTTTGACAAACACTAATAATGAATTGAAAATTCTAATTGCGAAAATAAAAAATATGAAAGAGAACATAAAATTAATTTCGTAAATTTACATTTTGTTCAAAATTTTATTTTTTTATTTTTTCCGTGTAAATTTAAATCTTACGTAAAAAAAAAAATTTAATTAAAGGAAACTAATAAATTTTTAAAAAAACAATTTTTTTTGACATTAGTGAAATTCAAAATTAAACTTAAATATATATTTCCGGTACTAGCATACAGCGATCAGCTTAAATTTATTTTTTTATTTCAATAGAACGATTATTTTTAATAAGAAAAAGTAAATACATTCTAATGACGATCGCATATATGCAATGTAATTTATTACATTTAGTTTAAAAGAAAGTGAAATTTTCCACGTGTTGATCGATGAATAAAGTTGTAAAATTTCTATCTGTACATTTTAACATAAACTTTAAAATAGTGTGCATAGAATTTTTTAATCCTTCTAAAAACATATTTTATTGAGAAGATTAAGGTTGATTAGCAATCTTGATAATAAATAAAATAATACTAATTAATAATTAGTACTAATATTTTTGTAAGTGCCTCTAATTTACTATTTATTGGTCATTAATAAATAAATAATATTCATAATTAAACGCTAGTTAATTTTTAACTTATTGGGCATTTTTTTTTTATTAAGTGGCCAAAAATCAAATGTTAAATATAGAATTTTTTAATCCTTCTAAAAACATATTTTATTGAGAAGATTAAGGTTGATTAGCAATCTTGATAATAAATAAAATAATACTAATTAATAATTAGTACTAATATTTTTGTAAGTGCCTCTAATTTACTATTTATTGGTCATTAATAAATAAATAATATTCATAATTAAACGCTAGTTAATTTTTAACTTATTGGGCATTTTTTTTTTATTAAGTGGCCAAAAATCAAATGTTAAATATAGGGAATAAAGATGTTTATTGACTAAACTCACCCCCCGTAAAACCATCCAGCAAAATTTCAAGCAAAATCGAAAATTTTCTTAAATTTGTAGAGTTACATTGGTTATTAATAAGATATTCAGGTCAAATGTGTAAATAGACCTGTCGTGGAGCCCCATTTCGTAGACAAATTTTATCCTTAATTACTCGATAGATTTTTACAACGAGTATTAATTTATGTTTTTTGAGTCACTGAACACGAAACCGAATGTGGTCTAGTTATTAGGTTAATAGGAGATACAAGGTTAAATTTTGCAGGTTTTTTTATTATTATCTGTTACTTATGTTTTTTGGTTCGTTGGACAAGATTGTGGGATGAGTTTTTATCGAAAATTGTCCAGTTCCCCGCAATAGGCAGCTTAAAATTATTTTTTTCAGTGTTTTCTAAATATTCGTATTTAGCGACCCAAAAAACATAAATACCAATATCGTGTATTTCTTATGGAAAACAAAGTAGACATTTACAATATATTTTAAGTATAAAAAAGTCATTTTTTGTACTCTATGATAAGACTGCCTAATACTTTCATACCTAAATCATATTTTTAAAATTAGTACATTTAAATTTGCAGAAAATTCATCATCCAGAAAAGAATCGCCACAACTGCGAGCACCATGTATCAATGATGATAAATTTTATAGAAATCCTCGCACGCCAGCACATGCTGTATGGACTCCTGGTGAATGTGCAAAATATTACTTATGCCTTGGTAAATAATAATAATTATTATTATTATCTATAAACTTTTTTTCTTTAAAAACTTGTATTTTTAATTGCTTTTGTTTACCTTTAGAGTAAAAATTAATGATTTTTATAATGATAACATTAATATTTCATAGTTTTTTTAAAAATTATATAATAACACGGAGAGGCCATAAAATCACCAAATGGTTTTATACTTATAAAATTATATTTACAAAAAAAATTATAATTCTAGCGATGCTTTGCCTTATATAAAAACTTCTAGTATTCATGGAAACTCTTTTAAAAAAATGATATCAATGGTACCCATAAAGGTACCATTCTATTTTTTAAACTTAAGCTTTTATCATATTACTGATTGCTGGTTACAATCCAAGATTTCTAAAGTCATGTTTATATAGTACGTGTAACGCGTGTCAGATGGTGAGCATCGCTCTACCCTATTTTCACGACAGCTAGTAAATGCCTTTTTTTGCTTCAAACAGAAAAACTTGTAAATAATCTCATTTTTCAATTTTAATATTAAACTTTTAACTATTTAAACTTGTCTATTTTAACCCACCCCCCCCCCCTGAAAAAAAACTTTTTTTTAAATTAAATGAGCCTTTTTTGTAATTTTACCAAAAATGTAGAAATTTTCATTGATTTTTGAAAAATAATACACAAAACAAAATATTCTCTATATATTAGCCAGCCAATTTTTTAGTGACCCAGATTTCTTTGCCTATCCTTGTAAAAATAATACATAATTATAAAAACATCAAGTTTCATTAATATAATATAATTATGTAACATTTTTTAAAGCACATATCATAAACTCTCGGGAAAGTAAGTTATTTTCTTTGATTCGTCAAAGATTTTCTTATAATATAAACACATGTAAGTATATGTGATGTCAAATATAATATGAGTAAATATAATAAGTAAGCACACAATGCTGTGAAAATGTAATGATAATCAAATATATGATGAAAACTTGTTTGTATACTTTATAATGTTACATTATGAAATATGACAAATATAAATTACTTAGTTACCTACTTCCTTTTAATTTTTTTTTCTTTTATAAAAAATAAAAATATTAATGAATAAAATTAAATTAATCTTTATAATATCTTCATAATAATTATGCTGTATTAATTGTACGTATTTTTGAGTATATTTTACGAAGATATATAATTTATTGCCAATTTTTTTGTTTAATTAAATTTTAAACATTTTTTTTAGATGATGAAGTTTTTGAATTTAAATGTTCTCAAGGATTGTTATTCGATGTAACACGTCAAATTTGTGATTTCAAAGCAAATGTTGATAATTGTGATGTAATTTTGGGTAATTTTTTATTTTTAATTATTCTTTTTTTTGGTATTGTAGAACAATTAGATATTTTTAAAAAAAATTTTTTACAGATAAAAAACCTCCAAAACCATTACTTGAAAATGGTGATTGCGAGGATGGTATTAGTTTAGGTTGCGGAGATGGAACTTGTTTGTTACCTCATTTCTTTTGTGATGGCAGTTCTGATTGTCCAGATGGGTCTGATGAGGCTTGGTGTGGTAAGTGTAGATTAAAGTTAAACTTTTTTATGAAATTTTATTAACTTTTAATTTTCTAACTAAAAGATATATTTTCTAACTCAGAACTTGTTTATTATATTTTCTAACTCAGACTCTCAAGATGATCCAAATTCGGCATTACCCTGTGATAAAGAACAATGCCATTTACCAGAATGCTGGTGTTCTTTAAATGGTGCGGAAATTCCAGGAAATTTGTCATCCTTCAAAATTCCTCAAATGGTAACAGTAACTTTTGAAGATGCTGTTAATCCTGAAAATTTCGAACTTTTTACAAGTAAGACTCTTTCATCGCTAAAAATTTTAAAAAATCTTTGTTTACAAAAATTATATTATATATCGGCCGTACTAAAATGACTCATGATTAGCACTTTTTTGAAATAGCATGAAAAACCTAAAAACTTTTGGTCATTAATAGTATATTACGAGCCCGTGTCCAGAAAAGTAAAGAATGGCCCAAATCGCAAGTAAATTACCTTCCGAAGCGAAGCCAAGGATAGTAAACTGCGATTTAGGGTATTCATTATTTATGGACAAAGGTCATATACGATTTTTCTTCGTTAGTGGTGAAAAAGCACGTCTTTTCCGGTCGCACAGCGGCCGGGAATTACTTGCTTTCTGGCCGCTGACAAGAAAATCTTATTTTCTACATTGAAACCTAGATTTCTTCCATTCTTTAAATAGATTTACGGTTATAGGCTACTTCTAAAAATTTGTGTTTCGCAATGAAAAATGCTGATTAAATATACTTAAGCTATAGTTCTACAAACGCCGTAAATATGAATAAAAACCGCAAGGCAATGCGCACAGTACGATTTTTGGTCTCTGCGAATTGCATTGCGGTTGTGATCTCTTTTTATCGCGTTTTTATATGGATCCTTAGGTTCCTAAGGAACGTTTAGGCTTAGCGATTTTTCTTGAATGAGACTTGGCTCAATCCCTGTTGGCCACAAATAGATTTTTTCCACTTATATAAATCTACCATAGGCACGTAGAAAATCCAAAATTGACATTTCGAATTACGCTTAATCAAAAAAAGACGACTTCGTGTTAGCAGGACACATTGTAACTGAAAATGTTAATTAAGGGGTTTCTTCGTCCCGAAGGCAAAAATAGACTATGCTTACGTCAAATGGATCTCCACTTGACTCGTTACTAGAAATTTAAACAAAATGATTTTTCAGCATTTCTAACAATGTTTCCACGTCAAAAAATTGACTCTAGAGTTTATTTAATTTTTTAGTAAATTTTGAGTAATTTTGGTAGTGGGCCAAAAGCACAAAAATCTTATTATTTAACTCTTTATTTATAACTATTCGTAGAATTGTTTAATGAAGAAAGAAAAAATCCAAACGGATGCCCGATTACAGCAACATTTTTCGTTAGTCATCAGTATACAAATTACAGAGACGTACAACATCTTTGGAACCTTGGACATGAAATTGGAATTCATTCAGTAACGTAAGTTGCTTTATACATCTATAGGTATCCTATCCTATCCTATCCTATCCTATCCTATCCTATCCTATATATATATAAATCTTTAATTTTGTATGTTTGGTTGTTTGTTTGTCCGAAATGGATAAAAACTAGAAAGCGATAAAAGTTAGAGACGCGGGGTTTACGGCAAAAGATGGCAAAAATTACCGGTCAAAACATAGGCTCAGTTTCGTTTTGATTGATAATGACAAAAATTTTTTATGTTGAAATAACTGGATTTCCAAGGAAAAAATTTTTATCAAATTATTAAAAGAAACCTAAAAACTGATAACCGAGGAAAAATTTTTTCATCAAAAATAATTTCATTCGATTTGGGTATATTTTTTACGTATCCACCTAAATTTTCAAGGCGTTAGGCTGGATCTGTCAAAAGTTACAATAATTTTTCGAAAATTATAAAAGTTTAGGACTAATCCTATCCTATCCTATCCTATATATATATAAATCTTTAATTTTGTATGTTTGTTTGTTTGTTTGTCCGAAATGGATAAACTAGAAAACGATAAAAGTTAGAGACGCGGGGTTTACGGCAAAAGATGGCAAAAATTACCGGTCAAAACATAGGCTAGGTTTCGTTTCGATTGATAACGACAAAAATTTTTTATGTTGGAAAAATTGAATTTTCAAGAAAAAAATTTTTATCAAATTTTTAAAAAAGACCAAAAAAACAAAAAACCGAGGAAAAATTTTACCATCAAAAAGAATTTCATTCGATTCGGGTATATTTTTTACGTATCCACCTAAATTTTCAAGGCGATCGGTTCGATCTGTCAAAAGATACAATAATTTTTCGATAATTATAAAAGTTTAGGACTTATATATATTTCTAATTTTTATCAGTCACTGATGTAGTAACTGAATATAGTAACTGAAAGAAACTTAAACAGCTTTTATCATCAAGCAGAACCCTAGAATGGATAGTCGAGTATTTCTAATTTTTATCAGTCACTGATGTAGTAACTGAATATAGTAACTAAAAGAAACTTAAACAGCTTTTATCATCAAGCAGAACCCTAGAATGGATAGTCGAGGGACACAACGACTGCTTGTGGATCCTATGGAAGGGTAGCGAAGCTTTGTATTGCTGATCACTAATTATTAGTCTGGGTTCGTATGCCCGTAATTTTTATGATCCAGTAAATTTTAGATAATACTTCGGGTAAAAACAGGGTTATTTTACAAAATATTGAGTAACATAAAACAACATATTTTTGGAAAAATATAGTCGCAGGGGCCCAGGGGGGCGCAGCCCCCATGGTGGCTGCTGGGGCGAGCGAAGCGAGTAGGAGGCAGCTAGCATCGCTATAAAGCAGAATTTTGCCTAAATATTTTAGGAGGGAATTTTTCAAGGTATAAAGAGTTAGAAAAAAAATTTTTTTAAATTTTGAGATTTGGAAAAATCCAATTCGATCCCCTACCTTAACCGAAAATCAAATATCTATTTGTTCAACAAGGGAAAAAAAGTAGGATTTGGCTTTCAATGCAGTTGTATGAACGAGTGAGCGTAGCGAACGAGTGCAGACAGCATTGAAAGTAAAATTTCCTACATTTTTTCCCGTGTTCAACACATAGTTTTTCATTAAGAGCAAAAAAAAGATCGCCCGAAAGTAAGAAAGTAGACCATTTTTGCAGCGTGTAATGAAAAATATTTTTCATAGCTCTATGAAATTTTATTTTTTTTTCATAGCTCTATGAAATTTTATTTTTTTTCATAGCTCTATGAAATTTAATTTTTTTTATAGCACTATGAAATTTTATTTTTTTTCATAGCTCTATGAAATTTTATTTTATCGGCTATGAAAGAATTAAGGTAGGGGATCGAATTGGAAAGACATTTTTATTTATTTAATTTCTCAGTCCGTTTATTAGTTATCAGTTTGAAATTTTTTTTATGCATTAATAAGGCATTTATATACATGAAAAATTTTTTTTTTTTTAATTTTTATAATTAGTTACATTTATAGAGGGCGCCAACGTACAGGTGTTGAAAATCCATTCGGTCCATTGCGGATAGTTAATCTCAGGATTGGCATTTCCGAATCAAAAAAATCAAAAAGATTCTTAATAAGTGATGAGTCTCACAGAACGATTTACCTAAAATAGAAAAAAAACCTAAAAAATAAAAAAATGGGCAAGCCGGAAAAAAAATTTTTAAAAATGGACGTTTTTTTTACCCTATTACGTTTGGTAAAGGCATATTTAAATTAATTTTTTTATAATTTTATGGTAAATTGTTCTGTAATATACTTTAATAAAGACAACGCACTTAAGTTTTTGAAAATCGGACCAGCCAATCCGAAGATTAACTATCCGCAGATTGAAAAAAGGTAGTTTCGAGATAATCGCGTTTGAAAATTTTTTTTTGTATTATTTCTTAAGTATTTTGCACATTTAGAGTCTTGTAATCCTATATCCTATCCTATCCTATCCTATCCTATCCTATCCTATCCTATATATGTATAAATCTTTAATTTTGTATGTTTGTTTGTTTGTTTGTTTGTTTGTTTGTTTGTCCGAAATGGATAAACTAGAAAACGATAAAAGGTAGAGACGCGGGGTTTACGGCAAAAGATGGCAAAAATTACGGGTCAAAACATAGGCTAGGTTTCTTTTCGATTGATACTGACAAAAATTTTTTATGTTGAAAAAACTGAATTTTCAAGAAAAAAATTTTTATCAAATTTTTAAAAAAAACCAAAAAAACAAAAAACCAAGGAAAAATTTTAGTATAAAAAAGAATTTTATTCGATTCGGGTATATTTTTTACGTATCCACCTAAATTTTCAAGGCGATCGGTTCGATCTGTCAAAAGATACAATAATTTTTCGAAAATTATAAAAGTTTAGGACTAATATTATATATATTTCTAATTTTTATCAGTCACTGATGTAGTAACTGAATATAGTAACTAAAAGAAACTTGAACAGCTTTTATCATCAAGCAGAACCCTAGAATGGATAGTCGAGGGACACAACGACTGCTTGTGGATCCTATGGAAGGGTAGCGAAGCTTTGTATTGCTGATCACTAATTATTAGTCTGGGTTCGTATGCCCGTAATTTTTATGATCCAGTAAATTTTAGATAATACTTCGGGTAAAAAAAGGTTATTTTACAAAATATTGAGTAACATAAAACAACATATTTTTGGAAAAATAAAGTCGCAGGGGTCCAGGGGGTCGCAGCCCCAGTAAATTTTAGATATTACTTCAGGTAAAAAAAGGTTATTTTACAAAATATTGTTTAACCTAAAACAACATATTTTTGGAAAAATAATGTGGCAGGGGTCCAGGGGGGCGCAGCCCCCTTGGTGGCTGCCGGGGCGAGCAAAGCGAGCCGGAGGCAGCTAGTTAACTATATATGTTTTCCTTCAAACATAGAAAAAACCTATTATCTACATTACTCTCTTTTTAGAAAATTTACTATTTTGCTAAAAATTTGCTTATATTTAGTATAGTACTTTAACATAATTAATTAGTATTATAATTAATATTATAATTAATATGCATACTAACAAAAATTTTGCAATAGACATCGCGGTCCTGAAGAATGGTGGTCTAAAAATGCAACAATTGAAGACTGGTTTGATGAAATGGTTGGCGAAGCAAATATTATTAATCGATTTTCAGCTGTTAAAATGAGTGATATAAAAGGTGTGTACAAATAATTGAAAAAATATATAACATTATTGAATATATATGAAAAATATGTGAATTATTTGAGGCAAACAGATTTTTTTCTTTTTTACAATTACAAAACATAAAAAAAAGGATTAAAAAAAAATTTCACCTTTGTTAGTTAATATCACACGCCACGATACTTTGAGACTTAATTAAAAAAATCCATTTACCACAAACGGAATTTTTAGTTCAAACCCAAGATCCCAATTTTTTGAATTCCATTGTTTCACCCATTCAAATTTTTTTCAGTGTAAATACTGCAAATAAATTCCTAAGAACCAACCCTTATGATTGGGTAATAATGAAAAATAATAATAATAATAATAATAATAATCCTAATAACGATTCATACATGTTCAGCACTTTAAAGATTTCTCTAGTTAAAGAAGATTTAATTTATTTATTCATTTTTTACCCAGATCAGAGCCCTAAAACTATTTGTAATTAGCGATCTAAAAAACTACACTCACAAAATTGTATTGGTAAAAATTACCCTTTTGATTAGTAAAATAATTTGAAGTTGTCAAAATGGCGTTTTATGTTATTTTTTACCAACATGTATTTTATAAATTACCCGTAAAGGAAAAAAAAATTACCCTTAATTTTAGTAGAATTTATTTTACATATTTTTTCTCGCAAGTGACAAAATTTGATTTCAGATACTATATAAGGAATGAAAATTGTATAAATTATAAAATATAAATTATAAAAAAAAATTTTTTTAAAAAATAAATTTAAAAAAAAAAAAAAAAATAATTAAAAAAAATTTAAAAAAATAAAATAAAAGTTATACACATGTGAGAGAGTAAGAGTATAATAATATTTTGTAGAAAATCTTACTCAAGAAAAATTACCCTTAATTATAGTAAAATGTACTATTTTCAATTCTTCGGATAACTTTACTAAAATTAATAGTAAAATCTTCCAGTTGCAAATGTACATTTTCCTCTACATTTTTTCTCAGTGTATAAAACTGTAACGAGGTGATAGAAGTATTATTTTAGCACTGAATCGCGTTATAAGAACAGTACATTATATAAAAAATTCATTTGGTTTTAAAGTTGGTTTTAAAACTTGTCTTTTGTTCTTTTATCTTCAAATGCAATTTTTCTTGAAGGATAAGCCGACTTAGAACAACCCTAAATCAGAATTATACTGGAAAAGTGCCAGTTTTTCGCTGCGCCAAAACTACATTGGTTATTAAAATTGTTAAAATTATAGATATGGTTTTTAAATGTTTACATTCTTTAAATTTTTCCCTTTTAAAAACAGTTTTAAAATGAGTATTGTGAAACTTTGGGGGCAGTTTTCAAATTAAAAGATCTATAGAATTGTCATACACGAAAGAGAATCATATTTTGTTTACAGAAAAACAAGGCTAAACTTTGGTTTTATAATTAATTCCTAGAAAGGGCAAAAAATTTTAGAATAATAATAAAGAATAGTATATTTACGGCTCGTGTCCAGAAAAGTAAAGAATGGCCCAAATCGCACGTAAATTACCTTCCGAGGCGGAGCCGAGGATGGTAAATTGCGATTTGGGGCATTCTTTATTTATGGACAAGGGTCGTATAAAATTTTTCTGCGACAGTAGGGAGAAAATCGTACTTTCGTGGCTACAGTACAGAAAATATAATTTTGAAAACATATACTAAATACAAATATATAACTGTTATTTAGGACTAAGGGTGCCATTTCTTCAAGTTGGGTGGAATCGTCAATTTCTTATGATGAAAGAATTTGGATTTGTTTATGATTCAAGCATAGTAAGTCCATTGTCGAATCCTCCAGTTTGGCCATATACATTAGATTACCAAACACCTCATAGTTGTTTAGAAACAGGTCAAATGTGTCCAACAAGATCTTATCAAGGAATATGGGAAATTCCAATAAATCCTTTGATCGTTGGGGTAAGTTTTACATTTATTTTATATTTGTAATTTTTTGTGAAAAAAATTATTTTTCTTGCAGGGTCAAAGTTGCCCATCATTGGAATCTTGTTCTTCAAATTTCACAAGTGACGAAATTTATGAAACATTAATGAATAATTTTAAAATGCATTATTCATCCAATCGTGCACCATTAGGTTTACATTTTCAAACTTCATGGCTACAAACAGCCAATAATTATTTAGGATTTATGGTATATATTATTGTTTTTTTTTTACAAAAATCTTTTTTATTTATACTAAGGTTGCATGGTTACCTGACTTTTCGTTAAATTTTGGGTAAACCTGAAATTGTTTAAGCTACATCTACAAAAGCTATAAAAGGGGGTCGAATCCGCAAATGCAGCCGCATCGCAATGCGCGGAGACAAAAAATCGTGTTGTGCGCATTATGTTGCGGTTGCAACCTCCTTTTACCTAACCACCCTGTGTGCGCATTGTGTTGCATCTACGGCTTCAACCCCCTTTTACGGCTTTTGTAGATGGAGCCTTAGAGGTTTGAAAGGGCGCCCTTCATTGGTCATAATTATCGTTGTCCATCTGGGGCAGTTTTTCGAATTCCGAAAATCAAGTGTAAAAATATTTTGTTGTAGAATAATATTAACTAGAAGGATTGAAAAACATATACGTCAAAATTCTTAACAATTAGTTTCAAATTTGATTATATATCAGAAGCTATTATTTGTAAAAAGTATAAATTTACTATGAAGTACAAGTTTTCATAAAATGAATTTCGGAAATCATCCCATTCTAAATTTTTATGTATTCTAATTTTATAAATCTGGAATTGAATGTTTGTGAAAAATTCATTTATGGGTTTCTTTTCGAAAAACCTAGATTTTAAGGTTCTGAGTATTGACCCGGATGGAAAACGACCAGTTATGACCAGTTAAAGGAACCCGTTTGAAGTACGGTTTTAAATCATAAATTCCTCTGGCTTTACGACTCTTGAGAATTTTTTTGCTAATTATAGCTAATAAATCATTATTTTTTTTAATTATTTTAAGGAATTTATCGACCTTATTGGGCTTAATGAAATAAAAGATCTTTTATTTAGCAACGTTTCGTTGGTATACCAATTTACCATTTCTCCTATTTTTTAAGCATAAATAAAAATATAAAAAAATATTTATATAGACTTTTAAGGCCAGAGAAATTTTTGATGTATGCTTGCAGACCTCTGAAACATTTCCTTTTACATTTATTCGAAACTGACTCGAAAAAAAATACCAAACATTCGGTTCGGGTACACAAAAATTCGGGTAACCGTACGCCCCTAATTTACACAGTCAATAATAATCACATTGGTACAAAATAATTTATATGCATTTACAAATTTTTTTAGAAATTCATTGACGAAGTAATTCATTTACCAGATGTTTACTTTATTTCAAATCAGCAACTTATTGAATGGATGAGAAATCCTACTTCAACTGATAATATAAGATCATTTAAGCCATGGAATTGTTATAACAAAAAATTTGAAAATCATGAAATTGCTTGTAATGTTCCGAATTCATGTAAATTATTAAGTAGGGTTTTAAAAGCTTATCGATATTTAAATACATGCTTCGATTGTCCACAACAATATCCTTGGTTAAGAAATGAATTTGGCTTAGAATAACATTAAAAAAGTATTGAAAAAATTGTAATTTTTAAAATTAATTAATTTATAAATTATTTCATAAATATTGTACTTTTATGAACTTGTAAAATTTTATTATGTAAATTTTATAAATAAAGCTGAAATTTATCATATTGATGTGTATATCATTGATTTTTTTTTTTTTAATTCACTTTTTTTTTCAAATTAGTTAAAATTAAAATAAATTTTTTTTTGAAAAAAGAAAAAAATTAACTTCCTATAAGAAATTTACTCTCATATCATGATACAATTTGAAGAATAAAAAACAAAAATATATTTTTCATTCTCCGAGTGAATAATACCGCGTTTTTTAACATGTTTTTGAAGGAGAAAGTGAGGATTTGTATCCATCTCTTTTCTCTCTTCTATTTTTTCTCCCTAAAGATGAAAGTATATACTTTCCTCCCTAGAGAAGAAAACAGGAGACAGAATTGAGAGGAGACTCGACCCACTCTTCCTGCATCCTCTTACCCCTCCCAATCTAGTTGACCTGGATTCTTCGTTACAGAAGACAAATTGTGAGGTGACGCCTGCGGCTTGTGTGCACCCTCGTCATTGCACATCTCGTGCCACTATCTCCAACCTGCTGTGAAATAGCTTATTTTCTCCCCTCGTATAACAAATCTACTATTTCTTTGAATTTAATATCCATACGATTATATGCTGCTATAAATTCTATTAAAATTTTGTTTCTATATAATGAAATAAGTTTAGAATCGGTTTTTTGGAAAATATAAGGTGCTGTAATCACTTTCAGTGGACATGAAAATTTGTAATCAGTGATCCAAAGGAAATATTATAGTTAACCAAGCTTATTTTTTTCGAATATGGTGTTTTTACACCATAAAACTTACCAAGCACATAAAACTTATTTAAGAGTGTTGCATCACCAAAAAAAATTATCAGACTCAAAAATTTTTCTTTAGCGACCAAAATAAATAGTATATTTTTACCCATGGCCACAAAAGTAAAGAATGGCCCAAATCACTCGTAAATTACGTAAATTATGGTAAACTGCGATTTGGGGTATCCTTTTTTTGTGGCCAAGGACAAAACATAATTTTTCTTGCTCAGTGTCGAGAAAATGCGTTTTTTCGAATAGCGCAACGGCCAGAAAACACGCACTTTCTGGACACTAACAAGAAAAATATATATAGTATAGGCGACTATTTAATCAAATAGATTCTCTTATATAGATACAAATATTGACAATTTCATGCCCAGTATATAAATCTAAGCATTTTGAAGAATTTTTTTTTTCTAATATATTTCTATATTTTTAAAAAATCTGAAAAAATGAATTTTAGCTAATTAATAGTTCTTAAAAATATAGTAGACTAAACATTCGAATGATGAGTTATATCATATCAATCCCAAAACTTAAAGATTTAATTTAAATAAAGATAATAAAATAAGACTATTGTAAGAATACAATAATCTTCAAGTACCAAATATTTTTTTTGCAATTTTTGGATACCTAGATAATTGTAAAAACTCAAAGTTACTTGTTATTTTAGGTTAGTGAAGTCTTAAAAAACCTTCGAAATTTAATAATTTTGTCATCTTTAATTAATTATTAATAAAAATAATGATTTATGAACAGGATAATTTAATTTGTTGAAAAATAATTTTTTTTTTTTTTTTTTTTTTTTTTTTTTTTTTTTTTTTTTTAATTTTGACCAACTTTAAATTATTAAATCATCCTGTAAAAATTATTGTTAAGATTCGTAATCAATATTACATATTCTAAATTAATAAAAAATTTTATTTCTCAACAAATTAACTTTTACTGTTAATAAATAATTATTTTTTTATTAAAAATCAATTAAATATGACAAAAAAATATAAAATTTAAACAATTTTTGAAGGCGGCCATTCATTGTTCATAAGCGCTGATGACAATCCGTGCTAATTTTTCAAAATCAGAAAATCCGAAACCCAAGGTTCAATGTTAAGAATTTAATATACCATTGAAAAATAACTAAATCAAAATTCAGAAAGTGCTAAGTAGAATTCTTAAAATATCCGAATGAAAATTATATTCAATTAACCAAATATTATAATTTTAAGAAATGGCAAAGCCCAGAATTGAATTTTTCCGAATTTGAAGTTGTTCGTTTTAATGAAAAACTATGAAAAATTAAGCTTTATACGAATTCGGGAAAATGAGCATTCCGTGTGCTCTACTATACGTCGGTAATCTGGTAAGTTTTAGTAAAAAAACCCCTGTTTTGCTTTCCAAGTTTTCTCAGCGGGAAAACGTTGGATCAAAATTTCCTCTTACAGGAAGTTTTGTTTTTCAATAATCTCGAGCGCGCAACTATTATTTTTTTGGAAAATTGAAATTTTTTTGCAAATGTCAGAAAATAAAGTTCAACTTTTAACTTGCGCGCGTTCTGCAAAAATGCTTGTCAGAAAACCTCTTTACTTTATTTTCTAATATTTGCGAAAAATTATTAATTTTCCAAAAAATAATAGTTGCGCGCTCGAGATTATTGAAAAACAAAACTTCCTGTAAGAGGAAATTTTGATCCAACGTTTTTCCGCTGAGAAAACTTGGAAAGCAAATCAGCGGTTTTTTTACTAAATTCTTACCAGATTATCGACGTATAGTAGAGCACACGGAATGCTCTTAAAAAGAAATAAAATTTTTCATTTAGGACTTAATTCTTTTTGTGAAATGCTCTTCTTAAATTACTTACTCCAATTTGTACAGATTTCTTTAAAATATTTTTCAAAAATAAAAAATTTCTGGAACCTAGAATAATTGATTTGAAAAAAACGTTTCTGTTATTAAAAATTCTGTTTGGACCCGCGGACGGACCCCCGGATTGCCATCAGCGCTTCTGAACAATAAATGGCAGCCTTTTTTAATACTTCACTAACCTAAAATAACACTTATTTTTTAGTTATTTGCAATTATCTGCCGAAAAAAATATACGGTACTTGAAGTTTAAGGTATTCTTTATTTAAATTGCAATACATTTATTCAATTTTAGCTAATAGTATTTTTTAATTCGTTGATAAAAAATCGTTTTCCATAAGAGTCCATGTAAAAAACGTACTTTGTTTTCCACCCGAATCACGCATGTGTTAGTAGTCTGCTGATAGGTATAGTATTTCTGCTACCAACAGTACCAACCCCAAAATATGTATCTGCCACTGAATGCAATGCACCCATTTTTAAATCATGAAAAGAGTAAGTTCGCAAATTGCCTGAAATACGTAATAATTGTATAATGATTTCCTCATAAATTATATTGTTAATTAATTACTGTTTTTTATTATTATTGGCACATTGCCTTGTCATTTATATTTTGGTAAAAAATAATAAAAATTATAACATCACTATTTGTTTTTTCAATTTTTATAATGAATTTTACGTGATCAACGAGTACCCGCAGAGCTCTGGAATCGCATATGTGAAATATTTTGCACATAATTTTGCATATCAATTTAAAATTTTTAATTATATTATTTTTAATTTAATAGATATTTAATTATATTTAAATTTTAAGCAATTACAAAAGGGCATAAAAAATGTTATGATGTAATATTTTCACAAGTAAAATCAATCAAAACTCCAAATTTTAACAAAAAAATATAATCTACGCATATGTAAATACTCGCGCGCAATAAACACTGTGTTTCACACACACAAGCGCGGTTAATTATACATGAGCATGTGTCCGGACGTTTTTTTATCATTATTGTAATGGTAATTCGCATACATTATTATAAATGCAAAAATTTTAAGCTAAAAAAGAAATTATATTGGCATTCTTTATAAGAAAAAAGAATGCTAAAACACACAAATATGTATGTGTAATTGGTATTGCATTTAATTATTAAAAAAGCAAAGTTTTTGCAAAGTCTTTAATATACCTATATATGTAGTGTTATAACTGCTTTACAATAATACAAAAATTGTCATAATCATCAGGGAGCGACTTGGGAGCGACCTCGTACGTATCTGTAAAGACTGAAGAGGTGTCTCCGAGAGCAAGCGCGCCTTTGAAGAAGAGGTGTGCAGTCTGTAAATATACACAGTAGTAAAAAAAAAAGTTGTTACTGGAAAAGAAAGGAGAAATTAATAAAAAAATACCTGCATAAGATTATACCAGAAAATGGCTGCCGAGATTTGGACACAAAACGTTATTTGCCGGTAAGTAATTAATAGAAACATTGCTTTAAATTCACAATAGACATTTTTAATTCGTTTATAATACTCATTGTAATTACACAAAAATGCATTCTAGATTGAAAAGTTTAATAAATTATTAATTTAGTAACTAATTAGAAATTTTTTGTTAAATTAAACATTTAATGCGTATTTAACAATAAATAATGCACTGTTAATTAATAATTGTAACGTTTTTAAAATTCAAATAATTAATAAACTCCAAAAAATAGATAAGCTTGAACATGCACACATAAAAGTTTAAAAAAATAACATTATTCTTTTATTTTAGATTTAATTTGACAATTATTTACATTTTTTTCATCAATTAAATAAATATATATTTTTAAAATTATTGCAGTTCTTTAAAAAATGATGAAATTATTCTGAGTGACAAAAAAAAATACTAATTTTACTTTTATTTATTGAATTTTAATGTACAATTTGTAAGTTTTTAAATTAAGTATATAAATGATCAAATATTGATTAACTAAGATAAAAATGTGAAATGTATATTTTTAAATAAAATATTCAATAAAAGAAAATAATAATAAATTATTGGTATTACAGGTATTTTAAAAATGGTTTGTGTCGAGAAGGAAATAACTGTAGATACAGACATACTCCAGTTGGACGAAACGAAACAGGAAGTGAATCAGGAAGTTCTCAGGAATCGTCATCAAATGTCTTATGTCGTTTTTTCAGACAAGGTGTTTGTAGATATGGTACTCGCTGTCGATTTATTCATAATTCAAGTAATCGGACAGAAAATGTAAACTCTGAAAATCCAGCTAATACCTCGTCATTAGATAAAAGGTTATTTTTATATTTAAATATGATCTTTTATTTTACAAAAAAACAGGCTTGAACCGCTAAAGTTGATTATAGAAGGAACAGAACTGAAAATGTTTCTACAATAACCGACTTTAGCGGTTCAAGCCTGTTTCTGTGTAGAGAACAATTATTATATAATGATATTGTTTAAGACATTTAAATGTATTTCTTTACTGAATAAATAATAATAATAATAATAATAATAATTTCATTTTTAGCATGGACACCCTGTTTTATCAAGAAGAATGGGTTAATGCACCTGAATTTATACCATCTGCAAATAATTCAACAGCTGGATCTTCTTTTGAGAATATGTCAATGCCTCTCATTCCTCAATCTTATGCTCAAGCAGTAAATCCAACTTCTGGACATATAACATTTTCTTCCACAGATCCGTTATGTCCATTTGCAGAAGCTACCGGAATCTGCAAAAGACCAAATTGTCCATATCTTCACGGTGATATTTGTGACCTTTGCAGTAGAGCTGCACTTCATCCTCTCAATGAAGAGCTAAGAAAAAAACATACCAATGTAAGTATATTTAAATTTAGAACTTATGAAAACTATTCTAAAAATTCATTTTTTAAACAGGCTTGTGTAAAACAACATGAAATAAATATGGAATTGTCTTTTGCGATACAGCGCAGTCGAGAAAAATCTTGTGGAGTTTGTTTTGAAACTATAATGGAAAAATCGACTCGTGAACAAAGGTTTGGAATTTTACCTAACTGTAATCATTGTTTTTGTCTCACTTGCATACGCAAATGGCGTAAAGCAAAACAATTTGATCACAAAATCATTAGAGCATGTCCAGAATGTCGGGTACCTTCAGATTTTGTATGCCCTAGCATGTACTGGGTTGACACAAAAGAGGATAAAGATAAATTAATCACAGATTATAAAGATGCTCTAAGTACCAAAGATTGCAAATACTTTAACAAAGGCAGAGGAAAATGTCCTTTTGGTAATAAATGCTTTTATCTACATGCTTTACCAGATGGTACTAAGACTGATGTTGGACCTCCTGTTAGACAGAGAAGAAATGCTGATAATGACATCGATATAGTTCGCGTGAGTATTTAAAAACTATTTTAAAATAACTAAATAGATTTGTAATATAAAAAAAAAATTTTTAGCAATTATTGCTTTGGGATTTCATGGATGAGAGAGACAATTTCTTAACCTACAGTTTAGATGATTTGCAGGAAATTGTTAATATTGCTTCAGACTCTGAAGAGTCCGATTGGTCCGAGTATGATCTTTACTTTGATTAGTCTTACCCATCAGTTATTTATTAACAGGATTTATCGTCAGCAAATTTTGCATAATCTTTGCCTTGTCTAAGTGATTTAGATCATTATAAAATAGAACCTAAATAATACAAGAAAAAAAAATAATAAAAGTTGAAATTTCTCAAAAATGAGTACGGCTAGGCCAGCTTTTTATCAACTTTTGAATTCTTTTGAATATTATAATTAAAAAAATATATATAAAAATTTGTGCCACAGGTACACACATAAGGCCATATTACCAATGCAGTCAATATGACAGCATAATTACGCTTATAAATATGAAGTGAGTTTGAATAAAAAACTTTGAGTTAGACTTAAGTCTTTAAACTACTGTGTTAAAAGTACCTCTTTTTGCAAGTGATGAAAAAAAAAAATTTAAGTATGAAAAAAAAAATTCATGATTTGTTTTTATTTTTTTTTTTTAGTGAATTGTGATTTTTGCCTGTCTGCCTTGATGCCTGTGAATATTATTTTTTAAAGTTATTGTTGACATTGTTAATATGTATAAAATATTGTGCTGTTATTATTATTATTATAGCTCAGGCAGGTTGTTGTACTAATTATAATTTTTGATGAACAAAAATTTGACTATTTATTTATATATATATATAATTTTCTTTGTTAATTAATTTTTTTTGGTCAATGAATTCATTGTACTTTTTAAATTTAAAAAAATATATATATGGTAGGCTGGCTCACAATTCACATGCAATCATTATTTACCAATACTATATATAATTTAACTGAAATTAAGAAAAGAGGTTTGCTCATATGTAATCTTTCAATTTTTCGTAGCAAGTTTATATTATTAGCTTTCTTCGTCTGCTGACTTTTAGGTTAATCATAATAATCATAAATAAATAGTATAATTGTAATGATAAATATATCAAGTTAACAAAAGTCGAGGATCATAACAAATTATTACTTTTTATGAAAAATTCAATGAATTGCAAACCCTTGCACAATTTTAAAAACATACTCTTTACTTGAGTTCAAGGTTAATTAGTCTTTCGTTCTATAAAAAATTGTGATTTTTAAAAAAATGCACCATGATGATTAAATTTTTTCTTTTTTTTTTTTTACAAGGAAATTGGTGTTTTAGTGTAAAAATGAATAAGATCGATTGGCTTATACTTCTATATATTTTTGTTAAATTACAATAGAAAATTATAAACAATTTTTTGAATAAATAAATAAATAAAATTTTTTTTTTCTTTATACAAGTGTGCATTTTTACAATTTTAAATTAGTGTCTCTTTGTGTATAGTTTTTTCTTTATTATATTTGTAATGTATAAAATAAGGCACTATTTATTTTTTCGAAATATATGAATAAAGAAAAAAATTTGAACAATAATTTGTCAAAAAAAGATTATATCATATTGTCTTATACAAAAAAAATCATTTTTTCTTTATTATTACTTTTTTAAATTTAATTATTATTATAAATAAATAAGAAAAATTTTAACAAAAATCACATCTTTGTTTATTATATTATTACTCAAATATTACTGGAATCTTTGGCTGCATTTTATGCAGTTTTTTGTTTATTTTTTTCTGTCTCAGTGTAAACTTTGTTGCAAAGTTTTCGCTCATTTTACTCATCTAGGTAAGTAAAAATAATATGAAATATCGTTTATGTTTTATATGGACATAAGATTTTAGACATCAGTGTGAATGACCAAACAATTTTTTTTGGCACTCATCACAATAATAAAAATTTTACGTTTTTGATGTATTATATACTACTTTGTAACTGTACATATATAGATATACAAAAGGTTTTAGTTTTTATATTTCTCACTGATACTAAATAATAAATTAATTAATTTTTAAAAAATAAAAAACTCCTTGAAATTGCAAGCTGATAAGAAAATATTTTTTAAAGCTATAAATAATTTAATGTTTATAAAAAAATATATTATTTAATATAATCTCATCTTAATGGATAATAAGGAAAATTATGTTGCTGTAATGGTTGGTGTACACGTTTTTGAATCTGATTATTTTGAAAGAATTGATCATCCGATGTCTTAATATTAGAATCTATTGTATTATTTTGATGTTCATTTGGTGAAGTAATTTCTTGTTTTTTGCGAAATTTAGTTGAATATTTATAAAAATCGGACATTTCAAAAGGTTTTGTTTCTTCTCGATATGGTTGGTATTTTCCTGGTTCAACAACTGTATGATTTGTTGGAGAACTTAACGGAATCATTGTTTTGTTACCATTTTCTTGCAATTTTACATCGGCTGAAACTTCCAATGCTCTGTTATCAACAAAACGAGTTTGTGGAATTGTTGTTCGTTTTTCTAAAACTTCTGGTTCTCGAATCAAACGTCTATTGGATGGAATAGAGTTACTTCTTACTGGTTCTCTACCAGTTTGAATTTTTTCTTTAGTACTAACAGGAAAAGGCTTTCCTTGGTGTGAGTTATATGCATTAGGCACTGGACTAGTTGAATCTAGTGATGTTTCAATCCACTCTTTTTCTTTTGTTTTACCACGTGATGAATCGTTGTAAAGTTCATCTGCACATTCTTGTACCGAATGCCAATTCTCAACATTCCCTAGAGATTGCGTACGGGTAAGAACTTTATTTGATGCTAGATTTTTATCTGAAGCATTGGGCTGCAAAAATAAAAAATAAATATTAATTGAAAAATTTGTATTATTAGAATATTAATTCATACCTGAACTAAATATTGTTTTGGTAATGCCGTTGAATTTTTTCCTAATGCAACAGTATGATATCGTGAATGAATTTCACTTTTAATGGAATGTTCATTTGTAAGATTATGTTTTCTACGATCTAAGCTTCCAAATTTATCATTATTTAATTGTTGATCAGTACACCAAACAACTTCATCTCCAACTCTGACCCAATACCCAGGTGGAATATACTTATCGATAGCTGCTGATTTGGTTTTATGGTCTACAATATTACTGGTAAGTATTACGCTGTCTCTTAGCATCCGCGAAACTGGTTGCTGATATTTATTATGAAAACGATGAGTGTTTTGAGTGAACTGATCATAATTCACTGGATTAAAATCATTATCTTCATAATGTATTGGCATTGATTTACGATTAATTTCATTATTATCTAAATGTCTTAAGTCTGAATATTTTTTTTGATTTTTTAATATTTCTTCTGATTCTTGTCTTTGAATTTTTTTCTTCAAATAATTTAATTTTCTTTCTTCTGCTGTATATACATTGGGCACTGGGCGTTGATTACTAACTCGATCTTGAAACTGATTTTGATTAAAATTGTCAAGATTTGTAGAAATTTGTGAATAACTTCTATTCCTAAATTGTTCTTGTAATATGTATGCATTATTGTATACATTGCCATCTCGTTCAATAGAATTAATATTTTTTCTATTATCAATAGGACTTCCAACTTGGTAAGTAATGTGGCTTGGAGGCGTACTGATGGAACATGTTTGCAAATAATTGTGACCTGCAAAGTCTTGATATTCTTTATTTGAATATGAATTGTAACTATCTTCTGAATTAATTGGACTTAAACTTATACCATCTTGATCTTGAAGACTTTTTGACTCACTTTTCATATCTGTACCTAAAATTTGTTAAATATATTTTATAATTAAAGTATATAATAATTTTATATAGAGTTTTTTTAGTTACTTGAATTATCAGATGGAGCACGAGGTTTTTTCATTTTTTGTTTAGAATTTAATGATAAATGGGAATGCAAAACATGCGAATGCACCTGTGAAGATTGGCTATGTCTAAGAATGCTTCCATGACTTTGTCTAATGAAATTTAACTGAGCATCAAGTTCTTGTATTCTTTTCTGACTTTGTTGATAAATTGAACGTTGCTTTCGTCTCACCGCTTTATTTTCTAATGGATTATTTAATACCGCAAGAGCTGCTTCAGCTATTGCAATTTGACCTTGCCTTTCTACTTCTAATTTAGATTCCTCCTAAAATTTAATTAAATTACAATTTTGTTGATTTTGTAAAAACATTAAACTCACTGATTCATTTGTTTTAAGCTTATTTAATAAATTATATGAATAATTTAAAGCCGTAGAAACTTTTTTATGAAACACTGGTGGAGCTTCTCCTGGATCCAAGGGAATTTCTGGAGGTAAAATACCAGTTAATTCAGCTTCTTCAATGCATAAAGATTTTAATTCATTATTCTTTTGAGAAAGTTTATCTTGCAGCTCATCTCTACGTTGTCTCAACCATTGTAATCTACTTAAGGCTGAATCATCAACTACTGTCCCAGAAACACTTTCAGTACCTGCCATCACTAATAAAATGTTTTAAAAAAACTATTTTAAATATTACATTTATGAAAAAAAATTATTCAAACAAATTAAGAAATAATTAAATCAGCAAAATGTAATACTTTAGTAAAACAATAAAATTGAAAACAAAAAGAAAAATATATAAAAAGTTAAGTTTTATAAAAATTAAATAATTTTGTCTTACCCATATTATTATCCTTTAATAAATTGTCATCAAATGACAAGCATCTTAAAAAACTTTAATACAAATGCAGGATTTTAAATACTTTATAGCATTCTTATTTGTTATAAGCAAATTTATATTTTAATGTATATAATATGTATATTTATGTATTTTCAAATATATAAAAATATATTTTATGTTTCAATAAAATCTAATTTAATTGTACGAATACAAAAAAAAACATGATTGTAAAAAATTTATCAAAGTTTTAATTTTTAATTAAATTGTAAAAAATTAATCACAATTTCTATAGGTTATATTAAATATAAACCATAAAAAGGCACTATAATATATTATAGATATAATAATCACTTATTGTAAAATTGTTGTTTTATTCAATTTATTTTAATAATGGCAGTGTTTTACTGTATAAAAATATATAAAAAACATTAATTAATATGTATTTACAAATAGTAAATCATTAAAAAATTTAGTAAAAAAGTTTAGCTTGGTGCACTTGCAATAGTTACAAGAGCAAGGATAACAAAAATGACGCCTCGGAAACAAAACTTTAGGGTAAGGACACAATTACTACGTTGCAGTTGGTTGCAGAATTTTTCAGAAAAACAAGATTGGTAACATGATTGGTAATATATGATTTTTTTTTATTGCTATCCTTCTTTCTCCAATAGCGTTTGTAAATTGTTTCTTGTATGTGTTTCATGCTTGAAGTATATACCTATGATTTTCCATATTGCTGTTTTTAACGATAATTTTTTTTTTTTTAATTTTCTACAATGAAAGATAAGCAATGCACTTAACAGCAGTTATTGCCTCTAACGAAGAACCCGGCATTTTCCCTTTTTTTATGCATCTGAAATGTCGGCTTCTTCATCAGTTAAGTATATATAGGGTAGAATCACCAGTGAATGACTGGCCTTCAGTAATCTCAGGTTACAGGAAAAAGAAGCGGACTTTGCGACCATAGAATTTATTTTTGTTCATTATATCTGCTACAGTCTAACCCTAAATGAGGTCCTCCCTACACACATATAGTTGTTTTTGACTGCTTAACATTAATTCCCCTTTTTTCTCTAGTGCAAACATGTTTGGGTAACTCCATGGATAAATAGCACAAAATGATATGCGAGGTCTCAAAAATAGGAAATTTGGTTTTTTTTTCGATAAAACAACTTAAAAATAGATGATTCCCCGAATTTGAAGGTTTTCTATAAATTTTGAAGGGTGCTATGCTGATTTAAAGTTTTTTGGTCAAATTTCTCTCCTCAGCCACAATTTTTAAAAGTCCCGTAAAAAAGCTCCGGAAAACGTTAATAAAAGAAAAAAAAGTTGGTTTTCAATGTAAAATTTGATGAGAAATTCGAATTTTCAGTCAGATTTTTCCTACTCTATGTCAATTCGCGGTAAAATTTAAATTTAGGCCCCGAATTTGGCAACTTTAAGTGAAAATAGCCAAAAGGTTTCCCAATAAAAAAAATTTTGTTTTCTCAAAATTTTCCGAAATTGTATATATTTTACTGAAAAAAATTTCCATAAATTTCCATCTGACCAAAATTTTGAATTCTGCGGGAAATTCACAAGGGGGTATAGTAATTTTGTTACCCTTTGAATGATATATTTCTATTTGACAATTTAATTAAAATATATAGATTATTAAAATATAGAAAAAATGAAAATTTATAAAATAGGATTTTCTTGATTTTGGTTCCTCATAGAGGAACCTTTGTGATAGATGAAATTTTGATTTTTGATTTTTTGGCATATAAGCACGTTTTGGGACCTCAGGAAGCTAAAAAACCGGTTTTTAAAAAAAGTCTGTATGTGTGTGTGTGTGTGTGTGTGTGTGTGTGTGTGTGTGTGTGTATGTATGTAACCGGTGAAATTTCACAACCATTAGTGAATTAAGACCTAATTTTTTTTTCAAAAATTTTTTCATCAAAAAATCTCAAACTACTTTTTTTTTTTTTTAATTTGGATGTAATACCTCATTTATTTCCACGAAAGTACTTATATTTGAAAGTACGATTTTTACTCGATATGTCGAATCTGATAACTAATTTTTTGAAAATTTTTTTCTCAAAATTTTTTTCACCAAAAAATACAAAAAATACAAATTTTTTTTTTCTTTACGGACGCAGTACTTAATTTATTTCTGTGGAAGTACTAGTTTTAGAAATATCGTTTATAGCAATTTTTTGGACCTGATACTTAATTTTTTTAAAATTTTTTTCTCAAAATTTTTGTTGCCAAAAAATACAAAAAATGCCAAAATTTTTTTTATTTTAGGACGTAATACTTAATTTTTTTCTATGAAAGTACGAATATCTGAAAATATTGTAACCGGTGATATTTCACAAATAATTTCTAATAAATTTTATTTTGGAATTAAGACCTAATTTTTTTTTCCAAAATTTTTTCATCAAAAAATCTCAAACTATTTTTTTTTTTTTTTTAATTTGAATGTAATACCTAATTTATTTCCATGAAAGTACTTATATTTGAAAGTACGATTTTTACTCGATATCTCGAATCTGATAACTAATTTTTTTTAAATTCTTTTCTCAAAATTTTTTTCACCAAAAAATACAAAAAAAAACTTAATTTTTTTTATTTTTGGATGTAGTACCTAATTGATTTCTATGACAGTACTAGTTTTAGAAATATCGTTTATAGTAATTTTTTGGACCTGAAACTTAATTTTTTTAAAATTTTTTTCTCAAAATTAAAAAATCAAAAAAATTAAAAAATCTGTAATATTTTTTTTTTTTTTAGTGTAATACTTCCTTTAATTCCATGAAAGTACTAATATTTGAAAATTTTGCAATCGGTGGTATTTAACAACCATTATGGAATTAAGATCTAATTTTTTTTTCAAAAATTTTTTCATCAAGAGATTTCAAAATACTTTTTTTTTTTTTTTAATTTAGGTGTAATATCTCATTTATTTCCATAAAAGTACTTATATTTGAAAGTATGGTTTTTACTCGATATCTCAAATCTGATAATTAATTTTTTGAAAATTTTTTTCCCAAAATTTTTTTCACAAAAAAATACAAAGAATACCAAATTTTTTTTTTGTTCGGACGTAGTACCTAATTAATTTCTATGAGAGTACTAGTTTTAGAAAGCTTATTCATAGCAATTTTTTGGATCTGATACTGGATTTTTTCAAAATTTTTTTCTGAATATTAATAAAACAAAAAAATTAAAAAATCTGTAATATTGTTTTTTTTTTAAGTGTAATACCTAGTTTATTGAAAATTTTTTTCTAAAAATTTGTTAAATAAAAAACATTAAATCACAGCAACATTTTTTTTCTTATAAAATACGGTATTTAACTTTTTTTTATGAAATACTGGTATCTCAAATTATAATTTTTATTAGATAAAATAGACCATTATAAATATTTTGCTATTGTTAATGAGGAACCATAGTGCCAATCACTTGGCAGCGTTTTTTTACATTTTTTGCCTAAAAATTCTGTAAAATCTAAAAATAAAAATACTTCTTTTTGAAAAACATAAGTTATGTCTATTATTAATAAAAATCAAGTTTTATTTTAAGTTTAGATTTTTTTTTCTATCAAAATGTCTATAAACAGTAAGAAATGTACCCAAAAATCAATAAAATCCCATTTTACAAATTTTCATTTTTTCTATTTTTTAATAATCTATTTTAATTAAATTTTCAAATTCAGATTTATCATTCAAACGATACCAAAATCACTAAATCCTTGTAAAATTTCCCGCAGAATTCAAATTTTTGGTCAGATTTTCATTTGGTCACGTGACTTAGCGGGAAACCAGCAAAATAAGTAACACGTCAAAATTGAAAAAAACGAAAATCGGTATTACTCGCTTAAAACAAAAATTACTCTCGGGAAATTTTTTTCAGGAAAATATATGCAATTTTTGAAAATTTTGAGAGAAAAATTTTTCTTTTTAGCGGGAAACTTTTGAGTTATTTTCACTTAAAGATTAACACAAATTTGAATTTTCCCGCGAATTGACATAGAGTAGGAAAAATCTGACTGAAAATTCGAATTTCTCATCAAATTTTACATCGAAAACCTACTTTTTTTCTTTTTTTAACGTTTTCTGGTGCTTTTTTACGGGACTTTCAAAAATGGTGGCTTAGGAGAGAAATTTGATAAAAAAACTTTAAATCAGCATAGCACCCTTCAAAATTTATAGAAAACCTTCAAATTCGGGGAATCATCTATTTTTAAGTTTTTTTATCGAAAAAAACCAAATTTCCTATTTTTGAGACCTCGCATATCATTTTGTGTTATTTATCCGTGGAATTACCCAAAAACTAGAGCAAAAAGGGGAATTAATGTTAAGCAGTCAAAAACAACTTTTGGGTCGCTGAATCCGAATCCGGTGACCAAAAGAGCTAGAAAATAGGTGAGCACCCTTTAAATCAGCAAAAATTACCCATTTTTAGGCCTAAAAACCACGTGGTTTTTTTGCCAAATTTCGAAAGTTTCAATATACTTTTCAGAACATTACTTGAATGATGCTTTTTTTACTTACTTTTTATCTGAAATATTCTTTTATTGAACCAGAATTGGTAAATCTATTAGGTAAATAGTTTCTGATTGAACCCAAACTATTTCGTTATCATTTTAGAATAAGTGAAGGACAAAAATGTTTTAAAAAAACAGTTAATCATTAGAAACTAAAATGAATAAAAATAAGCTCTATTAAATTTGCTACATATTTTATGATTTTATTTATATATAACGTTTGTAAAATGTTTCTTCGTCCACTTTATAAAACTTTTCAGTGTTTTGAATTGCAATGTTTATGAATTCATAAAAAATCAAAGAATTCAAAAAAAGTTTTATTTTTTAATTTTATGTTGTCTCATATATAGGTACACTGCAGTACCTATGCAAAAATGTGACACCATGACAATTTTTAAGATCCTATAAACCGTTTCGAAATGCGTTTATCGTAAACCAGTTTGAGTAATTACTTTGTAAATTAATAAGTATCACTAAAGTAATATCACGTGATCCAATCAAATTTTTGCTACTCATGACAAAATCCAGTTTATATTTGAACAAACAAGTTTCACAAATGCGTCCTATTTTTTGAGAAATTTTGTATATATTTCATTTTTCTTTGGATAAAATAAAAACTAATGAAAATTCATAAAATTAAGAAAATTTATCAAATAAAAAAAAGTTTACAAAATTTTAATTTTTTTTATTTTTTATTATGATATTTTTACCCACAATATCTATATTTGTTAAACAAGGGAAAAAAATAGTATTTGGCTGTCAATGCAGTTGTATGCACGAGTGAGCGTAGCGAACGAGTGCAGACAGCATTGAAAGTAAAATTTCCTACATTTTTTCCCGTGTTCAACACATATAGTTTTTCATTAAAAGCGAAAAAAAGATCGCCCGAAAGTAAGAAAGTAGATCTTTTTTGCAGCGTGTAATGAAAAATTATTAATTCTAGATATAAAGTCATAACGTTGGTAGAATGAGTTAACAATTTGAATAATTTTTGACACACATCTTTTAACCAGATGAAATATGGAATCTCACCAAATTTTAGCCTTCTGGGTAAAAATCTGTCCAAATTAGGCCCAAATAACGTTTTTAGCTGTTTTTTACTTTTTTTTTCGTTGTTTGGTCATTTCTTTATCAAACCTATACTAAGAAATAGAAAAAAAAATTTGAATTTTATCTATTTGATTTTTATCAGATGAAAGGATAAGCCTAGAAAGAGTTCATTATCTAGTAAAATAAATCATTTAAGGCCAATAAGAATACAAAAAAAGTGACAGTTTTTGAGAAATTCCTATATTAGAAAAAAAATTCTTATTTTACACTATACTTTTTTCCAATTTCTCTTGTGGATTTTTTCCAAATTACGACAGATTTGAATCTAGCTGAAAGTTTTCATTGTAGAAAATTTTAAATTGAAAAGTTATATAGTTCATCGTAGATTTCAATTGCAAATTGGAACATTAAAAAAATATATAGTCTTATACTTTGAAAACGTTGGATTGAGGACCTTAAAAATTGGCATGGTTTCAAAATTTGACATTTCAAAATTAGAAATTCTACCATTATTTGATATTTTTATTACTTTTTAAATTTTTTATAGACCGAAAGGCATGTCGATATGATGCATCAAATTAGTAAAACGAACGATTTAAACCACATTAATTTGAACAACTGAGAAAGACTAGTTAACTATATAAATTTTTTTTTTTTTAAATTCATTCTATAATATAGAATATAGATCATAATCTATAGATTATGATCATAATTCTTGATATATTCAGGATTATAAAATTGGGATATAATTTTAGGATGGACTAAGATATAGCCGAGACTAATATGACAAAAAAACACTTTTTTTGCTCCGTCAAAAAAAATGCATTTTCTCCCAAGCACTGAGAAAAAAAATCACATTTTATCCATAGGAGCAAAAAAAGGATGCTTCAGATCGCAGCTTACAATCCTTGGTTTCACTTCACTCTTCAGATGGTAATTAACGTGCGATTTGGGCAATTATTTTTTTTTTGCTATACCTTAGTTAAAAATGCACTGTTAGAAGTAACTTTCTTTATATTAACAACAAAATTAGCAAATTTTCGAAAAAATTTGTAAATATTCGAAAAAATCGTAAATTTACTCAATTTCTCACTAAATTTAGTATATTAACAGAAAATTCGAGTATTCTCGATTTTTTTTAAGGAAATCGCAAGAAAAATTGATGATTTATAATTTTTTTCGAAATTTAAAATAATAGTTGTAAATTCACGAAAAATAGTTGTGAATTTACAATTTTTTTTCGTAAATTCACAAAAAAAAATCGAGGATTCTCAAATTTTTCATTAATATATACTGAATTTAGTAAATTTAGTAGATTTTTATCGATTATTTACAAATTTTTTTGAAAATTTACTAATTTTTTGATAACATTCTATTTTTTTTGTTAATCTGAGGAAGTTATCTTTACAGTGTATACTATTCTAACAGTTTTCTCTTATTAAAAAAATTTCCACGTTGGAAAACCGGCGAAAATTTCAAGTATTTCTGATTTGCCAAAAATTTGTTCTATAATTTATAAAAATTTTTTAAAATAACTTCAGCCGGGAAAAAAATTTTCCATGTAGGAAAAATGAGTGAAATTCCCACGTTGGATCCCAAAACAATGTCACACACATGAACGATTTTCTTATATGTGTGCATGCATGAACACATGAGACATCTGATGGGAACCTGTTCTGAAAAATTTGAATAACATCAGTGTTATGTGCAGGCTGAGTGTTATGATTATTTTTTTAACGGTCAGATCGGAGTCGATTAGAAATTCAAGAAATAACTGATGATGATTTTTATATTATTCGTGATTAAAATTTTCTAACGCTATATTTTATTATAAAATTTGTCTGAAATTAAAATAATACTATATATACCTAATACTGCGAGTAATAAATCAAATTCAAAAAGTATTTTATAAAAAAAAAATAGTTGCAATTTTTAAAACACGTGTTTAGAATTTCGGAGTCTAGTATATTTTAAGGTAGGATTAGATTGTTAAAGCTGCATTTTATTCTATTTATGTTCACAAATTAAGATAATTAAGTACTTAATTGTATTTGCAAAATTTTTGCATACATATATATTTAAATTTATATAAGATGGCAGTGTGCAATGTAAACAGTTAATGTAACTGAAAAATTACACTCGCGCCGACGTATAAATTATTGGAGTTTGGAATAAGGTAGTGTATGTTTTTTTGCAACTACATACAATAATAATATGTGCATATACAATAATAATAATAATAATTACACATTATTTTTATGCTATTTTAATATAAAGAATGATTTTAATGGTGTAGTATTAATTAATAAGAGATTGCGTATTAAATAAGAAAAGAATGAAAATATCGAGGAATTCAAATAAAGAAATTTAAAAAACACGTGATAAATAATTTGATTATTTGATTTTCTTTGAGTATACAATGAAAATTTTAGTAAGAAATTATTATATTGAATGTATAATACAAGCTTTTTATTGACAATATTTTGTTATGCATAGCTAGATAAAAGTATCTGATTTCTTGTACAGAAATCTAAACTATCTGCTTGTTATTACATTTTATTTTTTACAACAAACATGTATATGTGTATGAATTTTTTTTTAAGAGTGATGCTTTATGCTTTATTAATATTTTTAAAATGAATTTTCAGATATAAAAAGGATTTTCAACAAATAAGTATAATTTTTTTTTTTTAATCAAAATTTGCTATATAATTTTATTATATAAAAACAATAAAAATGGATGAAACTGATAAATTTTTATATAGTCCAACCGAAATAATTAAAGGTAAAATATTTGTAAATTTTTATTTTTTGATTTAAATATTATAAAATAATATAATGTTTTTTTCACAGATCGTTTTTATTTTGCTACTTGGAAAAAATCTTTTGGAAAAACAAAAAAATCACTTTATTATCATTATTTTAGTATAGATAATGAATTAGTATACGAAAATTTTTATGCTGACTTTGGTCCATTAAATTTAGCAATGGTTTATAGATATTGTGAAATGGTTCAAAATAAATTAAATGATTCTTATTTTAAAGATAAAAAAATTGTGCATTACACTTCATCAGATCCGCAAAAGCGAGTTAATGCAGCTTTTTTGGTTGCTTGTTATGCAGTAATTATTTTCATACAATTAAAATTATAAATCTACATCAATTGCATGTGAGTTTTTTTCCAGATTATATATTTAAAGAAAACAGCTGAAGAAATTTATGCCACATTGACGAGTTGTCCGGACTGCCCAAATTTTGAAATGTTTAGAGATGCTTCTATGGGAAAAGCTGTTTATCAGATATCTTTAAAAGATTGTATTCATGCAATGTATAAGTGTCATCAATTAGGATTTTTTGATTTTCGTGATTTTAATGTGGATGAATACGAATACTTTGAGCGGGTAGAGAATGGTGACTTAAATTGGATACTTCCAGAAAAATTTATAGCTTTTTGTGGTCCACATTCTTCCAATCAAGTAGAAGATGGTAAAATGAATTAATGTAGAAAAAGATTTCTTGCAATCATAATCTAATAACATTTTTTTAAGGTTACTTATTACATGCTCCTGAGGCATATTTCAAGTATTTTAAAAATCATAATGTCACAACCATTATTAGGCTTAATAAAAAAAGATATGATGCTGCAAACTTTGTTGATGCTGGCTTTGACCATAAAGATTTATTTTTTGTTGATGGATCACCTCCTACAATGAACATTGTCAAACAGTTTTTGAAGATAGCAGAAAAGGCTGATGGAGCAGTTGCAATACATTGTAAAGCTGGTCTTGGTAGAACAGGTACATTAATTGCTTGTTACATGATGAAACATTACCATTTATCAGCTTTAGAAACCATTGCTTGGATAAGAATATGTAGACCTGGGTCTGTCATTGGATATCAGCAGCAATGGCTTATAGAGTAAGTCATTATATTTATTTAAATTTTTAAAATGATCTAATGAGTTATATTAAAATTATTTTTAAATATTTTATAGAAAAGAAAAATTTTTGCATTCATTATTGAAAGAACCTTTATGTTCTGAAAATGGAAATCCAATACATACCCATGGAATATATTCTAAAAGTTTACGTCGTAATTCAGTATCACCAAAAACTTTTCTTGTATTACAAGATAATGTAACTGGTATTTCGCAAAGAGTAGATGAAATAAAATTAGAAGATAATGTAATAACAAATTTAAAAACACCAGTTAAATCGTTAAATTTAACTCAAGGTGATAAATTAAATCAAATAAAAGCAAGAAGAACTATTACTCCTAATGCCAATGCCAATGTTAAATCAACAGATTTGCCATTAGTTAATCAGTAAATATTATTAATTAGTATGAATATTACTCTCTACCATAATAGAAATATTAATTTTTATTTTTTTTTAGACCATATTTAGGATCACTAATACAAAGACAAAATAATCAAAAAACTAATATTTTAAGTATCAAAAATAAAGATACACCAAAACGAGTTGGTACTCGATCTATCGCAAATGCAGTTATGAAAAGGTATTGTACATTTAATCATAGATACAGAAAGAAAATTTGTGTATTTATGTTTTTAATGTTCTTTTTTAAGTAACGTTTTCATGAGTATTTTTTATGCATACGAATGACGTTACTTTTTAATAAATTTCTATTTTATTATACATCCTTTTAATCATTATTTAGAAAAAGTCCAGTAGATAATGAACAATCCGTTCAAAGAGTGAAAACAAAGTTGACAACTAAAATAATTGAGAAGGATGGTAAAATTTTAAATGACATAAATTCTTCGGTGTCTAAACCAGTTACAAGAAGTAGTCTTCGGAATTCCCGTTTGCAACAGACGTCTTCCATCACAATGAAAGACAGTAATAAAGAAACACCACAGTCACAAATGGTTACAAATTTGGCTGTAAGATCCTCTGAACGGCATACAGGAAAAGGGAAGTAAGTATGAAATAAAAATATTAAAATTTTACGCTTTTAAAAATATTTTTTGAAATTCTGTTAACTACATAAAGTCTTTAGCCCTTTCTACATCAGATTAAAAGTCGATATTAAATATAATCTATCTATAGTGTAGTTTGGGATTTTTTACCTTTTAATCGTGAATAACTACCAAATACTTATACTAATAAAGATAGACTAGATTTAATATCGTCTTTTAATCTGATGTAGGAAAAGCGTTTGTCTTTTATAAATATTTAACAGAAGATTTCCATTCTTAAAACCTTTTTTTTATGTCATTTTTTTAAATTTTACTTAAAAAATAGGTAATAAATATTCAAGAAATAATTTTATACTTATGATAAACTTAATTCTTATAGCGCCTGAACTATAGTTCCGAAACGCGTAGTGTTTAAATAAACAAAACAAAATCACACGATGGATTAAAATGTTAATTTATTTTTTATGTATAATCTATATATGAAGGGTACCCTTTAAAATAAATAATTTTAAAAAAATTCTAAAATACCTATGACTTTATTTTTCAAATTTCGCCATTTTCACACAAACCAAATGACATTGGGATATCCGACATTGGTTACGTAAATTAGCGAAAATTTTAAAATTTATAAAAATATTTTTAGCAAACATTTAAGTTATCCCTAATTAATTAAGTGATCTAGAATCATAGGAAATCAATATAAACCCCTTTTTAATAATTCAAAAGTTGGTGTAAAAATTCGAAACTTAAATAGTGAATCTTTAAATAAAAAAATTTTCACAATGTGAAAGATTTTCATTAATTATGAAAATTTCATAAAATGAAAAATAAATATTCCCACAAACTGAAAATTTCAAGAAATTTTGAACATTTTTCCCCGATTGCGAATTTACTCAAGACTAATTTTTCTAAATAAAAACTAATTTTAAAATAAATATTAATAAAAATTATGCAAATATCAAAGATTTTTGTAGTTAAAAAGTTGTTTAACAACGAATTAGCTCACACACTATAACATAATATATTTTCATTCTGCAAAAAAAAGACCTTTTTAAATGATGCGTTAAATCCTCCTTTTCCAAAGATACCATTTTGAAATTTAAATTTTTAAAATTTTTAATTGTTTTTTATTGAATTTACAGTGTATGTACATCAAAAGCCTACAAAAAAACGATTATTAGATGACTAACCGATATTCCTAATAATATCAAACAGAATGCTACATCTGCATCTGTTCAAAAAATAACACAACAAAGGCGAAGATCACGTCGTGTCAATCCTATTGTTCAGTAATTGAAGTTTATCAATCAAAACAAGTAAGATATAAGTTTTTTTAAAACTTATTTATATGATTATTTATAAAATTAAAGACTTTTTTTTCACTTGAAGCGAGTAAATAATTATACAAATAAGAATCATTTAATCATATCTATTTATCGAATCTTATTTTTTTTTTAATTTCTTTTTTATGTAAGAAAGAATTCTACTTTTGTACCAATTAGTGACCAAAGTTTTTCCTATTAGTGATCACTCTTCTACCATAAGAATAACATGGTATTGGACTTTAATTGGGTGGTGGTCACAAATTGGTACAGTCACCCTATAATTAATTGTATAAAAAACACCCATAAGTATTTTTTTAGCATTTCAAATACACTGCTAATCATCATTATCTTTTAAAATTATTTTAAATATATATAAAGAAAAATTTTTTTTAAATTCATATTTTATATATGTAATAATAAATGTATAAATGTGTATAATTACATTTTTATTAAATATCGATTATAATATATGTATACTATCTATATATATATTTCACTGTTTCATAATCATAAAAATTTGTAAAATTTTAATGGATAAATGTTTATAAAAATAAAAAATTAATTATTATTTAATTATTTGCAATAAAATCAAGTCATTATTAAAAAATTAAAATTTATATTACGGATCAAAGTCAATAATTGGTTCTGAATAATACGATTCTCATCAACTTGCATTAAGAGTAGACATTTTAAATGATATAAATTTAATAATATAAGAAGATATTATTTATTATCCGGTCAAAATAGACCAGATCTTTAGTTTTAATCTGTAATCCTATAATTTTTAGATGAGTATTTTTAATAATTTATTTAATATTTACACAATAATTATAGTTGAAAAAAAAAATATATATATATTATATATATATATGTCGCAGCCCTATAGACGAATCCGCTTTATAGCCTATAAGGCGGCTTATAGACGAATGAGTCTCGAGCGCGGTGCTCGAGCTATAGGGCTAAACCGCGTCAGCTTTATAGGCTATCGGGCGCCTTATAGCCTATAAAGCTGATTCGTTTTAGCCCTATAGCTTGAGCCCCGCGCTCGAGACTCTAACAGTTGTTCAAATAGCCGTAAAATGTTTTAATTCATATTAATTATCAATAAATAATTATTATTATTAATTCTTTATATTATTTATATTTTTGTTATTATTTAATAGTAACATTTATTTACATATTAAAATTTTATAAAGATATTTTATATCATATTTAATAATAGCATAAAAAAATAATTTACATTAATTTTATCGTCAAAAATTTTTTTGGTTTTTATTTATTTTTGCACGTGAGGCTCGAATGGCATCTTGAACTGCATAGCCTTTCAGCTCTAAAGCATGCACATCTTCTTGTTTGACATTGCTTTTCTGCTGGCTTACATTTGCACTTCATAACACCCTGTCCACCTGATAATGATTGCTTAGCAGCTGCCTCACGCAAAGTCAAAATTTCTTCAGAAACATCCGTTAATTTGAGAGTACTTGTATTACTTATTTGGATTTCTGTTCGAGGAAACCAGCCTTTTATTATACCATCTTTTGTACCCAATTGGTAAACTCCATTTTTAAAACTTTTTATAACAGCTTTTAAGTTAGAAAAATCTAACGGCCCTCGATCTACAGGTGGAACACGTAAGGTTACATTATCGCCAACTTTAAGAACTGGAAACTGCTGCTCGGAAAAGTTACACATTTTATCTGCATGAATCTTCTGTCGTTTGAAACACTGATTTTGTACTTCTTCTAACGATTGCTGTCTATTACATAGCTGACAAATTTCTTCAACAGATTGCAACCCACATTTAATGCAAATAATTTTCTTTTCTGTCTCATTTTCTTCGAGCGAAGCCATGTTATATTCTTCCAAAGCCGTATGTAAATCATCTTCTGTAACTAAGGAGTCAATAATTGCTTTAGGCAGTGTTGTACTTTCCAACCCACACTTAATTTTTCCAAGTACAGCTTGATAAGGAGTACGATTAATAATTCTATGTAATGAAGTATTATGTTGCCACTGAAAAAAACAAGTAAATAATATTTAATTGTAATTAAAACTAAGAACCAATTTTTTAACTATTTATATAGTTACCTGAACAACGTAGCAGCCCCAGCTCCAATTGGTAGAATTATTATCGATCATCCAGGCCCTTATACCATTTTCAATATCTTGGTTTGCCTTAAAAATAATATAAATAAAATAGTGCAAAAAATTTTTTTTAAACAAACCGTCCATTGTCGCTTTGTAAAATGCAGGGTGCCCCTTGAGTATAAAAAATTTTTATTAACTCTTCAGCAACACTTTTTGCTTCTTTTGATTTTAATGGACGGAGATGTAAGAACTTTGTCGCATGATCCTGATAGTTCATTAAAAAAGTATAATCACCATCCTTGCAAGATTGAAAATCTACCAAATCTACTTGAGCACGAGCATTAAATCCATCAGATGTTATTGGCTTGATAACAACTCCTTTTTTTGGCACAGATCTTTTCCTCTCACAAGTCTCACAAAGTGACGCAAATAATTCGCAAGCTTTTTTTGAAATTGACCAATAATCTCGTGAATAATAAAACATTCGGTCACGACCCCCGTGATTTGTATTTTTATGAGCTTTGTGTAAATATTCATAATACTCTTCTAGTGGTACTATCTGAATAAATGGATCTTTATCACTATTTCTTTTATAAATAACACTCACTTGATTATTGACCACAATTTTTTCATATTTCTCTTTATAATGATAATGAGAAGTATTATTTTTAACATTAGGATCATCAAATTCGTTAAGATAATTAAGTACCAATTGTTCCTGAGATTTGGTCCAAACCGATTTATTATTTCTCTTAGGGTATAATTCAAAAAGTTTCTCGTAGAAATTATTTTTATCCACGAAATCAAAATCTTCAGAAACTTGATCAATAACTGAATTTTCACCATTTTCTGTCATTTTAAAAACTTTTGATTAAATACGCGTTTTGATTTGAAATACACGTTAGCGATTAAGAACCAATGACTATACTAAAATAATATTTAAAAATGGTATATGACCATCCGATAAATTTAAATACAAATTTTCTTATCTTTATAAATCAAAAATAATGTTGACGAAGTTTGTTATCACCCGGGGAATTATAAAAATGATATGTACAGATCAAATGGAGTCTGAGTACCCAGATTTGATCAGGTATGGATTTTGGCATAATTTGGTCATATCTTCTTATATCTAAACGTATACATTTTTCAAAAAAAAAAAAAAAAAAAAAATAGCTGGCACATGAATCGAACCCGAATTTTCAGATTACTAGATCTCTAACGTTACCGCTAGACCACCACGGCTTCGTTGTTTAAGGTTCATTATTCTTGTATAAGTACAAAAAATTATTTTTTATTTATACCAAGTAAAATAAATAAATACATTAATTTTTTTTGTATTCAAATACTGAAAATTAAATGAAATGAAATTTTAAAAATACTATTTCATTTTTTTATTACAATTTTTTCTTATTTCCTATTAAAGCCGTAAATATATTTTAAAAAACATTATGGAAATATTTCTGACAATTATTAAAACTTATTCATTATTTATAAAAATTTCAAGTAACTCTTTCAGAAAAATAAACGACATATTACCTAATAATAGTTTTTCATTCCTACCGGACAACTATTAAGATTAAATTTCCAGAAGTGAAATCAAAAACTAAAGTACTTAGAAAAATAATTTTTATTTACACTTCTTATAGTCAGCAATTAGAATTATTTCTGAAACTTACAAGTAAAAATATTATTTAGAAAAAAAGTTATGAAGAGTTAAAGTTAAATTTCATTCCAGCAGGGCAACTATTTTTGAGATTAAAAGTCCAGAAGTGAAATGAAAAACTAAAATACTTAGAAAAATAATTTTTATTTACACTTCTTATAGTTAACAATTATAATTATTCCTGAAAGTTACAAGTAAAAATCTGATTTAGAAAAAAAGTTATGAAGAGTTAAAGTTAAATTCCATTTCAGTGGGGCAACTATTTTTGAGATTAAAAGTCCAGAAGTGAAAACAAAAACTAAAATACTTAGAAAAATAATTTTTATTTACACTTCTTATAGTCAACAATTAGAATTATTCCTGAAAGTTACAAATCAAAATCTTATTTAGAAAAAAAGTTATGAAGAGTTAAAGTTAAATTTCATTCCAGCGGGGCAACAATTTTTGAGATTAAAAGTCCAGAAGTGAAATCAAAAACTAAAATACTTAGAAAATTAATTTTTATTTACTCTTTTAATAGCCAACAATTAGAACTATTTCTGAAAATTTCAAGTCTTTATCTCAACTGGAAAAAAAAATTCCTTGTTTAGTATATCTTTGAAATTCAATTTTTTATTTACCGAGGAAAACTTGAAAAATGAAAGATTTTAAACTATATAGAAATAATTTTTCTTCTAGTTGAGAGGAAGACTTATAATTTTCAGAAATAGTTCTAATTGTTGGCTATAAAAAGAATAAATACAAATCATTTTTCTAAGTATTTTAGTTTTTGATTTCACTTCTGGATATTTAATCTCAAAAATAGTTGTTCGTTAGCAATGAAATTTAACTTTAACTATTCATAATTTTTTTTCTATATAATATTTTGACTTGTAACTTTCAGAAATAATTCTAATTGTTAACTATAAGAAGTGTAAATAAAAATAATTTTTCTAAGTATTTTAGTTTTTGATTTCACTTCTAGATATTTAATCTCAAAAATAGTTGTCCGTTAGCAATGAAATTTAACTTTAACTCTTCATAACTTTTTTTCTAAATAAGATTTTTACTTGTAACTTTCAGGAATAATTCTAATTGTTGACTATAAGAAGTGTAAATAAAAATTATTTTTCTAAGTATTTTAGTTTTTCATTTCACTTCTGGACTTTTAATCTCAAAAATAGTTGCCCTGCTGGAATGAAATTTAACTTTAACTCTTCATAACTTTTTTTCTAAATAAGATTTTTACTTGTAACTTTCAGGAATAATTCTAATTGTTGACTATAAGAAGTGTAAATAAAAATTATTTTTCTAAGTACTTTAGTTTTTGATTTCACTTCTAAAAATTTAATCTCAAAAATAGCTATCCGCAGAGATGAAATTTTACTCTAAAGATTTTAATTTAAAACTTTTTAAAAAAATAATTATATAAAAAAAATTTTTTTTTTTAATTTAATAATTTTTTATTTAGATTAGAAAAAAATTTTAATTATTGTAAATTAAATAAATAAATATTATAATAACTTTTTTTAATTGTAATTTTCTAGCTCAAATTAATTCAAATAAATTTTTTTTGATATTAGATAATATGACTCAACGCTAATAAATTTGTCCTGATATAGTTGTATTATGTTCTTACCCACATAAAAGTAAGAGTCAATCTCAGCAGATACGGTTTCGTGATTACATTTTTTTTCAGATATACCCAGATCGTGCCAAAATCCAGTTTAGTACATATTACAACGTATCACTCAATACTTGCTCAGTTTTGCCTTAATTAACTTATGCTTGATCTGATCACATTTTAAATCTATTTAGATCTGGGCAAATCATTTTTATAATTCCCCGGGCATTTACTTATAAATTGTATTCAATTCACTATAAATGTAAATAAAATTTATTAAATAATAATTATAATAAAAATATATCACAAAATAAATATTAAAAATTATCATGCTATTATTAAATATGATATAAAATATCTTTATAAAATTAATAATAATAATTATTTATTGATAATTAATATGAATTAAAACATTTTACGGCTATTTGAACAACTGTTAGAGTCTCGAGCGCGGGGCTCAAGCTATAGGGCTAAAACGAATCAGCTTTATAGGCTATAAGGCGCCCGATAGCCTATAAAGCTGACGCGGTTTAGCCCTATAGCTCGAGCACCGCGCTCGAGACTCATTCGTCTATAAGCCGCCTTATAGGCTATAAAGCGGATTCGTCTATAGGGCTGCGACATATAGATATTTTAAGTACCTACATAAATGTATGTATTTCTTATAAAAATTTTTATAACTATATAATATTTACAAATTAATTGTTATATGCAAGATTTATACACAGATTAAATTATTTCTTAAAAATATAAGTATAAAAATTATTGTATAAAACATATAAATATAAAATTATATATATAATTAGTACCAGATAAAATTTTTTACAAGAATTGTTCTACACCAACACGTATATAAATTTAAGTTCTTTTCATAAAGTATATAATTCAAAAACCTTCATTTTATTAAAAATTATATTAAAATACCCTGTAATTTTGGAGTATAACGCTTATTAAATTGAATTATTTCACATGTGAAAATCACATTAATAATTTTTACAAACTCTTATTTATTGTAAAATGTCAAAAAAATAATTTTGCGACAGTTTCAAATGAAAATTACAATAATATTAATAATTTTTTATTGAGTAATATTGTATAAAAAACAAATTATTATATGTATACTTTCAATTTTTCAATTTTTTGTTAAAACTATGTATATCTATATTTCAACATTTTATGCTTATTATAATATATACTATTTTTATTATTATATACCTACTATGCAATAAAAATTATAAAACTTATTTCTATTGATATGTTTCTTTTTTGTACTTTAATTGTTTACTGATATGTATAAGTTTCGTATGATATATATAATTTCTAATTCTAAATAAGCACAATATTCGAAGTTTGAGAATAAAAATTTCTCAGGTTTCTTTATAAATTATTTTCCAAAACTTTTTGTTGTAATTTGTGAATTAAAAAAAAAATATTTTGTAAAAACGGATGACATTTTAAGTCTTGTTCACGAATCGTGGAATAATTTGCATTAAAAATATGCATATTTTACTATTGATTTGATGGCATTGAGCGTCTTCAAACGATTTTATTTTTGTAAATTAAGAACATATTTTGCTTATTCTTAACAAAAACAGATTCAAATTTTATAATAAGAAACTCAAGTATCCCATTTACAAGAAAAAATCTCATTCTGGAAGCTTAGTGTACCAAAACCTGAATTTTGGACAAGAGTATGAACGACTAGTTTTGGTGGCATGAATGTTGGGTAGCAATATTGAGTATGAATATTTTTTGTTAGTAAAAACACTGATATTTTACTTAGTCAAATAAAAAGCAATATACATAAATAATGCCACCCAATGACTAGCAAAATTTAAATTTGACCATTTACTTAAAGTATGAGAATAACTATATCCAGTTTCTTGAGATTCAGAAACATCGAACATTAAGCCTAAGTATGCTAAATGAAACATAGCTAACACACTAAAACCTATATTTATTAAATTAACCCAGTAACAGTTTCTTGATGTTTTTAAATGATCGCATCCTTTCAAATGACAACTTCTTGCAGTTATGCATGCTTTAAATTCTTTAGCTAATAAATGTCTCACTTGATACTCGATGTAAGTATAAAAACCTAAACTTAATAAAACAGCTGCAAGCTGAAAATTTAATCCATGTAAAATAGAACTTGCCAAATAAGTTAAAATTATTCCTCCAAATTTTCCTGTGTAAGATAATCCTGGACGAAAGATATCTGTTAAAATAATAAAAATTCTTGCTTAAACATTTAAAAGTTTGTATTATTTTACAAAATAATTTCTTTTAAAATTACATGTCTTTAACCAGCAATGCATCGGGATATTCCACCATATAACAACTTGTACAAGAGACCGAGGTATTTCAATTTCGTATGGTTTTGTTATAACAGTTTCTGACAGAGAATATCCTCCAATTAACATAATAGATGATGCAAAAAAACAAATGAAATAATGAGAAGTTCTAAATGCCAAAGCATCTCTAAATGCTAAAACCCATCTAAAAATAAAAAATTTGATTTAGAAATTATTTAATCAATACTGCAAATAAACAATTCAAAAAATATACTTACTTTCCAGAAGAATCTGATATAACCCAACTTGTCCAACAATTTGAAATACTTATAAAAATAAATGATAAAACTAAATAACCAATTGCTGGAAACAACCACCAAATTTTCTATTGCAAATTGAAAATAAATACTAAATTAGGGATTAGGCTTTCTTAAAGTTATAAAAACAAACTATTTACCCAAGATTTTTTATGCAAATCTAAATAAGTCTTAAATGACGTCCATGGACCAAATAAACATGTAGAACCACATATCATGTATCCGGTATATTCTAAAAGATTCGTAGTTTTTGTAGATTCTCTATTATCTACAACAAAACTTATAAATTTCATAACAGCTATCATAGTAACTCCCCGAACTTTATGCCAATCTTTAGGTGACATCATTATTTCACTGAAAGTAAATTTTAAAGTTATAAAGTATAGCATAAATTTAAACTATATATATATTGTTAATACAATTTTTTAATGTACCAATAAAAAATAAGAATAACAGTTGGAGCAAAAGTAATGAATTTTTTTATTTGATATTTTTCAAGATGCAAAAATGCAAATGAAATAAATATAAAAATTGGTAAAATATAAACACATTCATTTGCATAATACCAAATTATAAAAATTCCTGTGACAGCTGATGTTAAATGAAAAATTCTACTATCTAAAAAACCTTTTGTGAATAAAATATTATAATTAACATAAAATGTTTAAAATATGTTACCAGCAAATAAAAAAAAATATTTACTTATTCTGGCTGCAATATTACAGCTAATTGATGCTAGGTATAGGGGTAAAAAATACCAAAAGGTGTCGAATACTGAAGGTACAATACAAAAGTCATAAAGTTGTTCAGCAGATTCAAATTCATATTCATATTCATAATCATTTTCAATTTGTTCTTGTTTTATACATTCATTATCAAAACATTCTTCAACATCTTCATACATAAATGAGGAATCCATGCTCAAAAATTTTGCCGGCAGCCGCCTTTTATTTATTTAAAAAAATCAACAGATATTTACGTTGTTTTTCAAATATTAAACAGAACAGCATTATTGTAATTCACTGAATTAATAAAAATTAATCAAAATAAAATAATTTTCTGTAAAAAAACATTACATTTTTTAAAAAATTGCAATGTACCCCTGCAATCGTACCTATACGCACTGTGCATTTATGTTACACACGGTAAAGTAAATACCGTGAGTTTATCAGCTGTTCTGTTAAATAAATATTATAAACAAAACATAACAAATGATGTTATAACATTTTTCTATAGAAAAAAAAGTTATGCTTATTTTATTTGACTAATAATGAAAATATAAATATGATAATGATATAAACGGCATAGACCATAGATTTATTTAAATCTGAAATTTAAAATTAAAAATTCACTTAAAAATGTCAGACGCTTTTGAAGAAATTCAAGCAATTAAAATAAAAAGAAATTGTTTTCGTGAAAAATTACAAAAAAGAAAACGAGAAAGACATGAATTGTTTACATTAACATCTGGAACATCTCTTTCTCCATCTCCAAATAGTGAATCACATAGATCTCCAGGTATATATATAGGAATTAAAAAATTAACTTTGTGTGTACATTTATTTTAAACTTGATAATTGCTTAGGTTCCTTAGCTTTTGCATCTTTAGATCACCCAGAATATGAACAAGATGTTTTATGCATACTTCATGAAAGTGTATCAAATTTACCCATTACATCTGCTGAACTTTTAGATCAATTAAGAAAAAATTTAAATGCCGATATATCTCATGCAGATATTAACTCTATATTAGAGAAACTATCTGCTCAAGATGTTGTTAAGTAAGTTTGAAATTTAAATGATTATGATTAAGCATTTAAGAATTTTGTACTTTTTTAATTCAATACCGATTGTTTAAATTTTTAGGATCAAAGAAGTAACTGAGGATGGTATATTTGGATACACAGTTTTGTCATTTGCTGAAGCTCCTGCCCATTCTCAAGGCCTTCCTGATATTACTGAAAATACAGAAAGTACAGAATCATCTGTATTATCTGATCCAAGTGAGAATGGACCTCCAGAAAAAAATGCTAAAGTTGATAAAAAAAGTACAGAAGATATAATGTCATTAATATCCCAACCAACAATTCGAGAGAAAGAAAGTAAAAAAGTAGGCGAGCAAATTTTAGATTTATTATCAAAGCAGACATCGAAAGAAAAATCTTTGGCTGAAAGATTTCGTTCTCAAGGTGGAGCTCAAGTCATGGAATTTTGTCCCCATGGTACTCGAGTTGATTGCTCTAAACTAAATCAAGGGTTTGCCAATAAATGCAAAAAGTTACATTTCAAAAAAATAATTCAAAGTCACACAGATGAATCTCTGGGTGATTGCAGTTTTTTAAACACTTGTTTTCATATGGATACTTGTAAATATGTTCATTATGAAGTTGATGGCTCAACCACACAGAATCAAGGTAATTTACCTGTGGATGAATCTGTTGGTAATAATGGAAACAATGATAAACAGGTAAATTTATTAAATGAAAACTTGGGAATCATTTCTCCAAAAAATTCTTCAGTTGGCTCTGAATTGACTTTATATCCACCACAATGGATCCAATGTGATTTACGATACCTGGATATGACCGTACTTGGGAAATTTGCTGTTATTATGGCTGACCCTCCCTGGGATATTCATATGGAACTACCTTATGGTACAATGTCAGATGATGAAATGAGACAACTAGGGATACCAGCTTTACAAGATGAAGGGTTGTTATTTTTATGGGTAACAGGAAGGGCAATGGAATTAGGAAGGGAATGTCTACAACTTTGGGGTTACGAACGTGTAGATGAAATAATATGGGTAAAAACAAACCAATTACAAAGAATTATTAGAACCGGGAGAACAGGTCATTGGTTAAATCATGGAAAAGAACATTGTTTAGTAGGAATGAAAGGTAATCCCAGAATAAATAGAGGGTTAGACAGCGATGTGATTGTTGCTGAAGTTAGAGCAACTAGTCACAAACCTGATGAAATTTATGGAATTATTGAAAGAATGAGCCCAGGAACAAGAAAAATTGAACTATTTGGTAGACCACATAATGTACAACCTAATTGGATAACACTAGGAAATCAAGTTGATGGAGTTCACTTAATTGATCCACAATTAATAAAAGCTTTTAAAAAACGATACCCAGATGGAAATACAATGAAACCTCCAAAAACTTAGTATTTAATTTATTTTTTTATTACTTATTATTGATAATTTATATAATAGCTTTTCTTATTGTTTTATACTTAAAATAAAAATTTATATGTAATTTGTACATACAAAAATATTAGATTATAATTTAAAAAAAAAAATTACATTTTTCTTTCATATTGATAGTACTTGGAAAAAACTATCAATCTAAGTATTCCTTATATGCAAGTATGAGAAACACTTGAATTGTCAACTTTTTTCGAGCATAACTATCTATTTTTTAACTTTTTTTTATAAAAAATATAGAAAAACAAAAAAAAAAAAAAAAAAAAATGTTGATTTACAAAAAAATAAGTTTCATGAATGACAATATGTAATAATTTTTATAACAAAGATTTTTACATTAATGCAAAAATTAATTTTATTTTAATTCCATTGAATGTTTTGTATTTTTAATAATAAATTTTATTTTTCATATGCATAAATTAAATCTATGAAAAATTTGCATTTCTTACGTATATTACTAAATTTAAATTGTATATAATATTTTATATTTAAATCTGATATTTATATGAATAGAAACATATTTTATTTTTTTAAGTATTATCAATACTGTTTCTTTTTTGTCTGAGTAATGTTTTTCTTAAGGATATAGTAAAATATCCATCTTTTAAGTTATTTTTTGATCTTCTATTTAATTTAGATTTGATTTGATCACTTTCTGGTTTATTTTCTTTTCCTTTTATGTCGTTCTCAATTAGTGATTTTTGCCTGATAAGGCTATTGCTTGATTCAAATAAACGTTTGAAAGACTCTAACCAATGTTTCCTATGATGTTCGTCATCGGTGTGTAATGTGTGACTGCCTACTTTAAAGCTTGGTAGACCTTTATCCGAATTTAATTCTATATTCATTTCGTTTGTTGGTACTACCAAAAAACACAAAGTACACTTTTTACCATGTCGTCTACTTGATCGAGTCAATGCAAAACATGTATTGAATAAAAAGCAGTGAAATTTCTGTAAGTGTTAAAAAAAAAAATTATACACATTAATTAAAATTAGTTAATTACATTTAAAAAAATTAAACTATTACAATTCCTCTAGAGTCTTTTAATGGTCCTTCTGTTAACAGTTCAGTAGCATTTTCTATGTAAAAATTTGGATCATATTCAGGTCTTATTGCTATGCGAGTTTTTGCTAATTTACACTCTGCATCACCCATTGCTTTATCAATTTTTTTTAATAATTCAGATAATAAACAACTTGCTTGTTTTAATACTGGCACATCTGAATGTTCTGTAGGAGTGTGTTTCAAAATTTCTTTTATCAACAGTGGATATTTAACAATTCTTGATCTAGGCGAATCTAAATATGTCCACAAATCAGCAGATCTTGAAGTTTCATTTCTTTTTTTTAAAAATTCTTGAAATCTTTTGCAAGAGAATTTTTTTATATCCAAGAGATATCTTGCCCATACTTGAGTTTTACATCGTTCAATATATAAATCATTTAACTGATAAAGCTAAAAGACATTAATTTAAATAAATAAATAAAAATGTTTGATATATATTTTTAAAATCGTTTGTTACCCAGCTAATAAAAGTAGGACCAATGCATTCAGTGAATCCTGAACGATCGCGAAGTTCAACCATATCATCACGAAGTTTACCATGGGTTTGAATAAACTTTGAAATGTCTTGAAATATTGTATCCATTTCTTGTACAGTGAATATATTTGTGGACAATAAAGGATGATAAAAAAAATCTCTGAGCATGCACAAATCATTTAAGAGTATATTTTCGCCACAAAATAATTCATAAATAGCCTCTTGTTTTTTTATCTCTTGGCGACTAAGAGATGAAACAATGTCCAACTCAGCTACATCTAACACCCAACTTCTAATTGTTAAACTTGTACTTTCATTATTTATTCCTACTCTAAAAATTAATAATTTAATTGTTTTATTTAAAATTCGCATAATATTTTATGATTTTTATCTTAATCAATAATGTTATTTACTTTTTTACATCCGTTGCTGATTCTATTTCCAAAAATGAATTATCTGCTATTGAAGTTTTATCTATTTTACTTGTATTTAATGAAAATATACTGTTTGCAACTTCAGAAATCTTTCTTCGTTTTTTAGGCTTATTAATTTGAGAAGTTACAGAAATGTCTAGGGAATTGATACTGATTGCATCGCTCTTTGGACGCTTTCGAGATCGCTGTTTATAAAAATTATGTTAAATAATTTATTACTTTTATCAAAATAAATAAAAATATTTAAATTAGTATATTTACCAGCCAAAATTTTTTCTTTGGTTCCTGAAATTTCTCAGATATAGTTATTTCTCCTATAACTTCTTCATCCATTTTAATTGATAATTTAGTGCATATCTCTTAATAGCTATAAAATTAGTTTTAGCTATAAAAAATTTAGCTATAAAATAATTAAACAAATTTTGCAAGGTAATATAAAAACAACTGATGTGAGTGTAAGCAACTGTTTATAGATTATACTGTGTTTATAGTTTATTTATTAGTAAACTTATTGTATACTTTATTTGCATTCATTAAATTTATGTTTTTAAAATATTCACAATTTAATAATTTTATTTTATACTTATTATTATAATAAATAATTGCAACTGATGCTTTTTTATGAAATGTTTATTTGGACATTTTATTTTGTTTCATCCGTTTGTATTAAAAGACCGGTTATTTTGTAAATAAGGCGAATTTTCAACAAAAAATTTTTTACTTATTTATATAAAATTTATTTTTTTTCAAGATTTTTAGAGCTAAAAAATATTTAAAATATTAAAAATTTTAAGAAAATTGACAATATATAATTTTTATTTATTCTTGTACTTAATAAAGTTAATAAAATTAATTAATTAAAAAAACGATTCTTAAAAATTTTTCGTCTGCTCTTTTAATTTCGGAGAGCATTTTACATGAAAACAAATATTAGAGCAAAACAACGCCGGGTGAGTTTTCAGAGTTGGTCCATAAAAGAAGAGCATTTATTTTTAATCAAGTTTCAGTGTGGCTAATAATTATAATATTTACAAAAAAATAAATTAAATAATGTCATATTTGTAAATTATTGAGATTTATATTTATAAACAAATACGTATATTTATGTAGATTGTAAGTAAATGCAAATTTTTTTTATTATAGTTTCTCATTCTTATATGCATATTTTTAAAATATAAATTTATAAATTTATTAACTAGGTAATTTATAATCAAAGCTGTTAAATATTTATCAAGAATTAAATAAGTCATTTATACTCAAACTTTTCATAATCAATAGGTACTTTATTTAATTATTCTTAAAATCATATAACATAACCTCATATTTTGATGAAAATTGTTTATAAAATAGGTAATCATGGATATAAGACCAAATAATACAATATACATAAACAATTTAAATGAAAAAATTAAAAAAGAAGAATTAAAAAAATCTTTGTATGCAATATTTTCTCAGTTTGGACAAATTTTAGATATAGTTGCTCTGAAAACATTAAAGATGAGAGGACAAGCTTTTGTCATTTTCAAAGAAATATCAAGTGCAACAAATGCGCTCAGATCCATGCAAGGTTTTCCGTTTTATGATAAGCCAATGGTAATTTTTTTTTTCTTAGGACTAAATTTTTAATATTAAAAAGTTTTTTAATTTAAAACTTACAATTTTTAGCGTATACAGTATTCTAAAACAGATAGTGATATAATAGCAAAAATGAAAGGTACATATACAGAAAGACCAAAAAAACCAAAGAGAGTATTAGCAGATGAAGAATCTAAAAAAGCCAAAAAAAGGGCAAAAGAACAGGCAAAACTTTCTCAACAGATTGGTTATACTGGAGGTGTAGCTCAGCATCCAGGGATGGGCAATGCTGCAGTACCAGAACAACCTCCTAATCAAATTCTATTTTTAACTAATTTACCAGATGAAACAAGTGAAATGATGTTGTCTATGTTATTTAATCAATTTCCTGGTTTTAAAGAAGTACGTTTAGTACCCAACAGACATGATATTGCTTTTGTAGAATTTGAAAATGAAGTACAATCTGGAGCAGCTAAAGATGCATTACAAGGTTTCAAGATTACTCCTTCGCATGCTATGAAAATTTCCTTTGCTAAAAAGTAATGGGATTATTATTTTCTCATTATTATAGAAAAAATTATTATTAAATACCTCCAACAAAGGTACTTAATATTATATAAAAAAAAATAATAAATTACATGAAAAACTTGTGAATTTTTACAATGTAAAAAATTCCATAAATAATACATAAAATTATACAAATATTACAAATAAGTGTAAGTGATTTTTTTTACAAACAACTTAATAAAAAATAATTTCTTATATAAATCTTATGCACTTTTTATTCTCAATAAAATATTTAAGTACACTTAGATTTAATAAAATGATGTAAATTTTTAATGGGATCGGAAAATACTTCAGTTACCTTGTTTCGCATTTAATTTTCATAGTTATTATGCGAAGTGATTCTTAGAATAATAAAAATGGTAAATTTTATTTGCTATATTTCTTATTAAGATAATTAAAAAAACATTAAGAAAAATAGAATAATTACTTTATTTATAATTTTTAATGTTTAAAAAATAATTTCATTTACGCCATCTACAATATGTTTCAGATCAACTAATTTCTGTGTAACCAATCATGTTTATAAGTAAATAATTTGTCTCTCTTACTCATTATTTTACTAGCTTATGATTGGCTTTCATAAGAGGATATACTAGTTGCTCTGAAACATAGGGTATATAATATAAGGAGAGAAAGAGGGAGAGAGGGAGAGGACACTATATAGTTACAAATTCAAGGTCTTTTCATTCAACTTTCTATTCTATATTACTATTTGCTCCCTGCGAGAGGCGGAGTTTTGCTTAATCACGTGTGATATTTTGTCAAATGCCAGAGTAACCATGCATTATGATTGGTTTAGACCTCGTTACCCGAGTAAATATTATTATTATTTTTACCCATTCTACCAACACGCAGGGAGCAAAGTTCCGCATGATCTCAAGTGTGCAATAACTAGTAAGAAGTAGCTACTGCTACTGTTACTATATAAATGATAGGAAAAATATCACGAGGATTCATTCTCGTGATATTCAATATGCAATTAAAACAAATAAAAAATTTTTTTTAAACAGAAATGAAATGATAATTGTAGAAATATTAATTGTTAGTATTTTTTTTTTTAATTTACGTTTCAATTATTGTTTTTTACTGATTGACAATGGCAGCAACTAATATAAATATTGTAGAATTTCAAAACAAAGGTAAGTTAACGCGTGTGCAATTTTTATTTGTATAATATAAATAATATATATAGGTAAAAAATTTAGACACGTTTTTATTTTTTTTCAAATAAAAATAGAATTAAAATGTTTACCAATGTGCATTTTTTTTCTTCAAAATAATTAATATTTTTCTAATACATTAAATTTATAAAAGTGAGTCATTATTATAATAAAATAAACCATGAAATTTTTTATTTAATACTTTTTTTTTATTCAATTAAACTTTTCAAAGAATAGTGTTATATATCTTTCAGTAATTCAGTATCTTAATTAATAATTCACATAAATTTACAAACTTAAAACGTCACGTCACACACAAAAAAAATCAATTAATACAACTAGTAGAATATTTTTTTGAATTTATTGACCAAATGGAATAATACAATTAGTGTTATGTAAAAGAAAGTAAATATATAAAAAAGACAATAAATTTGTTTACATTAATCAAATAATGATAACGATGATTAATTTTTATAAAAATTGTATTTGCAGATTTTTAAAATAAAAAAGTTAAGATATGTTGCAAGTGAAATTGAAAAAGATATATAATAATCATATTTTATTTGCGTTATCTTATTAATTTAATTCTAATGTACACATTTATTTTATTTTTATATTATAAAAAAATTTTTTTATTTTCTATAATAAAAAAAAAATATTTTTTTATGATATTATTATATCCAAAATAATCTGTGCCAATTCAAGTAAACATAATAATACGTACATCAAGGTAAAATTCATAATGTTTTTTTAATAAACAAAATTTAATTACTCTGTTATTATTCAATTTTAAATATATATGTAAATAATTAATTTAAATGTGTTATTTCTTCTTAAATTGAGGGCTTAATTAATTCAATTTTTTTTAATATTCACTTGTTGATAACTTGCTTATTCAATGATATTTTAATTTTTCCAATTGCATATAAAATACAACATGCATATGTAATAAGCATAATATTATTATGAACTATATGTTTTCAAGATAATAAATGTAAACAAATTATATTTTTTTTTCAAGCAAAACTTTAAAAAAAATAATTTTTAAAATACTTTTAGTTATTATAAATTTATTTTTTTTTTAGATAAAATTTATTATTGAAAATGTATAATAAACATATTTATTTTACTAAAATATTTTCAAAGATTTTAAATAAATTTTTTTTTTTTAAGGTAATTTAAAAAAAAAGAATTCCATTCTAAAACTAGAAGTGGAAAGGCCTATATATGAAGAACAAGATTTGCGGCAAGTTTATCAATATGAGAAACCTAAAATATCTGGTATTTAAAAATCTGAAAAATCTATACAAATTATAAATGTTTATAACTTATTATTAAATTTTTATTTAGTGATAGATACAATTTCAAAATCAGTAAAAAATGTCAATTGTAAAGCATGTGTGGAAAAAATTTTACCTATAACTTATTGGCTTAGAAAATATAAATGGCAAACTGACTTTATAAGTGATATCATTTCTGGTATCACTGTAGCAATAATGCATATTCCTCAGGGTATGGCTTATGCACTTTTAGGCAATGTTAGTCCAGTTGTCGGCATATACATGGCTTTTTTTCCTGTTCTTATATATATTTTCCTTGGTACTTCTAAACATGTTTCCATGGGTAATTAAAATGCTTGAAAGAATAAATTTTTTGATAACAAATAAAAATTAAATTTATTATAGGCACATTTGCTATTGTTTGTCTAATGACGGGAAGAGCAGTTAGTTCCTATTCAACGCCTTTGGTTGATGCTGAAAATTCTAATCATACACAAGACATAACAAAAATTATGTCATCTGAAACAAATATTTACACTCCAATTCAAGTAGCAACGACAGTTACTTTTATGGTTGGAATTATTCAGGTAAATTGTAAAAGAAAATTAAATAAATATTAAATTTATAGTATTTACATAAATAATCAGATATATTTTTTTATTTAATTTCAGCTTATTATGTTTGTTTGCAGATTAGGCATAATAAGTACTTTATTGAGTGAAACATTTGTTAATGGTTTTACGACTGGAGCAGCAGTTCAAGTTTTTTTGTCTCAAATATTTGATCTTCTTGGATTAAATTTAACTAAACCAAGAGGAAATTTTAAATTTATAAAAGTATGTAGTTTTAATTTAAAAAAAAATTACTTTAAAAAATTTACTTTATTTTATATTTTATATGCTATATAAATATTTTACCTTACTTTATATTACTTTATTTCCAGACAATCATTTTTATTTACCAAAACATTCCAAATATAAATACAGCAGCTGTGATAATTTCTTGTATTACTTGCTGTTTAATGATATTTAATAACGAGTTATTAAAAGTAAGTTGACCAAAAATGTTTATTAATTGAAAAAAATGTATTTCAAATTTTAATTTTTTTTGTGTAGCCATGGGTTAGTAAAAAATGTATTTTTCCAATTCCTATAGAATTAATTGCAATAGTAACTGGTACATTATGTTCTCGTTATTTTGAGTTACCAAAAATTTATAATATTAAAACTGTTGGACATATACCTGTTGGGTACGTAAAAAATGATAAAAAGTAACAAAATTGTTAATTAAATTATCAGTAATTAAAATAAATTTTTAAGATAAAAAAATTTATGGCATTAGTTTACCCGAACCAGAGCTTCCAGTATTTAGTTTATTACCAACTGTTATTTTGGATAGTATAGGAATAACCATGGTATCCTATACGATTACAATGTCTATGAGCATAATATTTGCCAAAAAGTTAAATTATGAAGTTGATTCCAACCAGGAGTTATTTGCAATGGTAAGATTGATTTAATAATATTTTGCACTATTTATAAAGAAACGTTTTTTTTTATTTTGTGGAAAAGAGAATGAATATTGTTTAATAACTGTTTCTTAAAACTCATACTTTTATGCAATAGAAAAGTAAATAATTAAAATAAATTTTTTGTTATTTTTAAGGGTGCAAGCAATATTTTTGCATCTTTTTTTTCCTGCATGCCAGTGTCAGCTTCTTTAAGTAGATCTTTAATACAACAAACTGTTGGAGGAAAAACTCAATTAGCTAGTGCAATTTCTTGTTTCTTATTACTTTTTATTCTATTATGGATTGGTCCATTTTTTGAACTTTTACCAAGATGTGTTTTAGCATCCGTTATTGTTGTAAGTAATTAAAACTATTGCTTTTTTATTTTAAAAATAAGTAAATATCAAATTTTAATTTTAGATTGCATTACAAGGAATGTTTGTTCAAGCTAAAGAAATTGTTAGATTTTGGAAAATAAGTAAAATTGATGCTTTAGTTTGGATTGTCACATTAGTTACAACAGTAATTGTTAATATAGACTATGGTTTAATTACTGGATTGTTTGCTTCCGTGATAAGTGTATTATTCCAAAGTGCTAAACCATATAGTTGTTTATTGGGCCATGTTCCAAATACAGATTTGTATCTTGATGTTAGTCGTTATATAGGGGTATGTGAAGTTTTTGTTTTTTTTACTTTTACACTAAAAGTTATATTATAAGCATTTTATATTCTTAGGTTGCAGAAGTTTTTGGAATAAAAATATTTCATTATGCTGGATTTTTAAATTTTGTTAATGCTAATCAATTAAGACCAGACATAGAAGAAAAAGTAGGAGCAAAACCTCGTGAAATATTAAAGCATAGAATAAAATTGGTTAAAAAAAACAATTATGCGGAGGATAATGACTTTGAAAATAAATGTACTTTAAGATGTATAATTTTTGACATGAGTGCAATTACAAATATTGATTCAACTGGAGTAGAAGTTTTACGTGATATTGTATCAGAATTTTCTCAAATAGACGTGCCAGTATACCTAGCGTCAAGTCCTGTGTTAGTATTTGATAAAATACAAAAATGTGATTTATTATTAAAAAGTAAATTTCCTTTTACTATTTTTGCTACTATTCATGATGCTGTGTTCTTTGCTCAAAAAGAGCTTTTATCAAAGTCGAATTAAATAAATCTTAATTTTTGATATTTCATATTACTTAATGTAGTTAGAATAGAATGTTGCTAGAAAAAATATAAATCTATTTTTATAATATATACAAATTTTATATAAAGTGAAACAAATTTTATATGTGAAAATATATATATATATATATTTTATGAAAGTCTTAACCGAAAAATTATAATTTTATTACCTGTTAGATAAAAAAAAAATAATTTAAATAATTTTAAACAAATATAAATGTATATAAACCTACTATATTTACTATGGAATGTTTGGACAATACTTGTTAAAAAAATAAATAACTTGTTTTTTATAAAACAAAAACGTATACGTTTATTTTTTTGCCATTTTCAAACATCTATACATCCTTTCGTTATATTTTTCTATAATAATTGTATAATAAAGACTTGGACAATTAAACATAGATTTTTTAAATCTAAAAATGAAGTATCCAAGATTTTAACCAATATATATACTATATATATATATAAACAGAGAAAAAAAAAGGTTTTTTTGTTTTAAAAATAATTTTTTCAATTTAATATATTTACATTAACAACTTATGTGCATGTAGTTAAAATTTTTATTTTACTAAAAGGAATTATTTTTGCACCCACGTTTTTTCTCTCTCTGCTACATATATATTTATATGTATATATATATACTTTGCTTTTATTTTTGTAAATATAATTTTTTTTATTTATAATACTATTTGCATAACAATTTTTTTATTATCAGGACGGCTCTCTTTTTGTAGCCAAAAATATTTAATTAGCTTTTTTTAGTTATTAAGTTATATTTGTAAGCCAAATGTATAATATTTTTGTGAGTTTTTTTTTTTTTTTAATTTAATTAATTGTTATTGAGGCGCTAAGGCTGTGTGATTTTAAAAATTTTATATATTTTGCATCAAAATAATAAAAATTTTATGTATGCAAAAAAATGATACTTTTATTTACAGTATAAAAATTTTTTTTCATGATATATTACAAATAAATTATATAATATATATTATTGGCCTACAAAAACTTAATCAAATTTTTTTATAATATAAATTTTATACAAAATCCAGATACTAAGAATTCAAAAAAATATTATTAAAAAAAATACTTTAGGCATTGTTTCAGGATTCAAACTTAGTGTTTTATTTCTTAAAAGCTAAACTTTTGTATTTAGGTTTAGAAAATTATGATACAAAAATTTTAGTTAACGGAAAATAGATTTTTTCAGGAGATTTTTGTTGAAATCTTAAACAGATGTATTTAAGCATTCTATGCAAAATTTCAGCTTGCTATAAGAGCTACTAAAAATTTTCGAGAAAATTTTAACTTGTAAGTTCCGCAAATTTTCAGTTACAATTTGAAAGTTAAAACTTGGCATGAAACTTATCATATCTTTCCTTATTTTCACTGGTATACTTAAAATTTTTTTTATGCACCATATTTACATAATTTTCTTCTATGCCAAAAACTGCCCAAATAAATTTATATTTTCTTTTCCAGATAACGCAACTTTCCAAAACAAAATGAAACTAAATTTTTTTATTATTTAAACACAATAGGCACAAAAATTTCACTTTGTTAGAAAAGCCATTTAAAAGCCTGGAACAATGTCTATACATTTTATATATACAAATTTTGGCTTGTAAAATAAATAAAAAAAAAAAACTTTTTATTAATCTGTAAAAGTTTTCCAATGATTTTTTGTAAAATACATTAATACTAAAAAGTTTACACATTTATTAAAAATCGTAAAAAAATAATAAAAATAATTAGCCTTTCATATTTTTTTTAACATTGTTGGTCAAATTATTTCGCACAATAACGGATTATTCATGCCTCTAAAACCTCAATAAAAAATTGCTTATAACTTTGACCAATTTAGTTAAAAATATTAATTTTCTAATTAAAGTACAAATGTAAATCATCTAAAGATGGGAGATTTAAATATTTACTAAATTTGTTTCCATCATGAAAATGATTTACAACACTTTTTATTAGCAACTACTATTACTTTTAATTTTATTAATTAATATTTAGTGAAAGTAAGATAGCCTTAGCACACGTTATTAAAAATAAAAAAAAAAAATGAGGGAAGAATAATTTTTAATAATATATTTTAGTCGTCAAGACTATTTTAAAAAGTTTTTTTTTCTGTTTTGTAAGAGAATAAATTGACTAGTAAATTCAACAATGTGAATGGTGCTCAAAGTTTTATCAATCAGATCTAATAACAAAATGATTGAAACTTTGCATAGTTTATTCAAGTATTAAGCTAATTTAAAATTTTTTTTTGTTTGTTTTTTGATCAAATAACTTTTTTTTTGTTTTTTTTTTGTTTTTTTTTTTGTAACAAAGTATAATATTGTAACATTTCTTGTTTACCATATATTCCAAGTTTCTAACTTTATTGATACATTTTTTAATATATATATTATATATTTTTTTTGTTAGGAAGGTTGTTGCGCTAGGGTATCTAAAATCGCTCGACATAAAATTTGAACATTTGGTTGTTGCGTTAAACTATCACCACTTGTTTCTTTTTCCAAAGTCTCTAAAATTTTAACACCTCCTTCTTTTAATAGCATATCGCAATACCGCTTAGCTGAAAAAATAATTCTTTTAAAATAATAATTCTGAGTGAAAAGTAACTATTTCTGCTTTTAATTTAAAGAGCCCAACTACAATTATAAGAGGTCTTAATTGAGAGACCGATTAATTAATTTAAAAAAAATTCAGATAACAATATAATTGTTTAAATTGTTTAGATTGTTTTTAAAAATTAGTTCAATAAGGAATTTTTAAATTCTTTTATTAAATAGTATTAATGTTAATCTAGTAAATATTACTAAATTTCTTTAAGAAATATTTTTTTAGAATTAATACTAACAATTATAATTAATAAATTATTTTTAGATATTTAATATTAGACAAAAATAAGATTTTCCCTCAAATCATCTGTGTATAAAAAAAAAATATATTTAATTTTACATTTAAAAAAAAAAATTTTCTTGCTGAGAAGTTTCTAGTCTATTTAAAAATAATTTTCCAAAGAATTTTAATATTTTGTTAAATTTTTTAAATTGGTCAGCTTTTTAATTTTAGGTTGTAAAAATTGAAAATTGCAACCGTATTACGAATGAAAGTTATTTTAACCTTATTAAATATATTTATATTAGACAAAATTTACTTACGATTCTTAGTGCACACATGATGAATAGCCCATACTGCCCATAACTGAACAGGATATGCATCAGTAGATTGAAGAAGTGGAAAAAATGGTTGAAAACTTCTATATGCAACCATTTCTCCTTGAGGTGTTTGCCAATTTGTGACTGCTTGAGCAAGTTGTTCAGATAATTGTAACCTTGTTGGAAGTAGAGGCACTTTCACCCATAATTGTGGACCATCGCTAAGAAGATGAGCAGCTATACCAGCCGCAAAATAAGATACGTCAATGTGTTTTGAATCCAAAAGTTGGGAAAGCATAGTAATAAAACGTGGTTGCATTAGTCGATGCCTTAATCGTACAACCTAATATAAGAACAAAGAAAATTTATTATAGTTAAATAATGAATGGTATAACCCTGTGAATATTTAATAAATAAATGAATGAGTAAATAAATAAATGATTTCCATATTCAATTTAAAAAAGAATTTAAAGTCTTTAAATATACCTATGCTTTAACTTATACCACAAATTATATTTTTTAAAAAACTAATATTTTGCAAATATTTTTTTTTTACTTGTAAGAAATTTATTAATCAAGCTAATATTTTTTATTTTACTAAATTTATCTTTTAATTGATTTTTAAAAATAAAATTTAGTTTTGAACAGTTATATTTTCTGTTTACAAAAAAGTAAGAACTCCCAAACAAGAAGTGAATATTTTTAATTCTATATTTTATTTTCACATAATCAAACAAAATAGTTTATTATAATTTTTGAATTAGTAAAAATTCAAATTTTATAGCATAAATAAAATTATTTTATTACCTCTGCAATATTATTTAGCAAACCAAGGACTTTAGTTTCTACACTGGATTCACCCTGAAAGCTATCTAAAACTTCAAGAAATAATTCCATTCCACCCTCTTCTAAAAATACTTTACATGTTGTGGCACTTTCATCAGTTAAGTTCCAGAGAGCGCTCAATGTAAATTTCATTGTAATATCGACTGATTTTGATTGAACTTTTGAACGAACCATGGATAAAAGTTTTGCCATATATTGTGGTTGAGATCCAAGCATTGAAGTTTCAACCGTGGATATTTTTGCAGCTAATATAGAGCAAATAGCTACAGACATTCTGTTCATCGAAGGGTCATCAAAAGCAGAAAGACAATTCATAACTAACCTGGCACATCTATAAAAAAAGTTGTTGTTTAATATTTTTAACTTCTACTAATTTTAATAAATTTTAATTACCTGTATTTATCAAAAGCAACATCTTGTAAAATTCTATCACTGCATAAAGTTAATAAAGTATTTTTTTGTAACTGATAATGATTTGGATAAGATTCCATAGCAGTTAAAGTCAAATCTACTATTTGTTTTAATACAAAAGGATGAATTTTCATGGCTAATTCACCTTTTGTAAGATTATAAAGACAAGCAGTTGCTGCCATTTGAACACGGAATTCTTGAGGGTGTGCTTTCATTCCGGGTAAAACTAATTTTATTACATCTACACGTGCTTCGTTAAAGTATGAAGTTAGTCTAAATAAATTGTATAAACATTTTTGAACATATATCGGTCTATTTGGATATCTTCTTAAGGCTTCTAGAATTTGAGATTCTGTTGCTGTACCGCTAACCATAAGATCTGCTTTATAATTTTTATTGGAAGGATTCATTAAATTATCTTCATAACAAGCATCAGAATGAACAAGACCTAAAAATTTTAACTGGCTGTGTGACTGTATAAAAGACCATAAGTCTTTTCCATCAATTTCATCTTTTCCTGAAATTAAATAAATTCAATTAATATAAAATAAAAACATAATATAAATTAAATTAATTCAATAAATAATACTAAGAAAAAATAAGTAATAAAATACCTGATATATCTAAACTATGCAGATGAGGCATACAATTATTTGTTTTTAAAAGATCAGTAATTTTTGATCTTACAGGTGCAAAAACATCAGAAAATGCAGAATCTCTTTCATCCGATACATCTAAATATCTTAATTCATTTAATTCCAGTAAAACGGATATCATATTACCACAGCCACTTAATTTTATATTATACATAGTTAAAGATTTTAGTCTATCTTTGCATTTTAATAACGGAGATATATCGTCGACTCTTGTACAAGATATATCAAGACTTTCAAGTAGCCGCAAATCTTCAACAACTATTTCAAGTCCATGTTTATTAAATTCTGTTCCCGAAACATTTAAAACTTGCAAAGAACGCAATTTACTTAAAGCTACTACAACACAATATCTATAAAAATAAAATAAAATTTAATTTGATTTCATTTTATATGCAAATATTTGTTAATTTACCTTGAACAATCCATAAAGCTACCCCTAGCAACACTTAGTGACCTAAGATTCTGAAGACTCCATTCATCTAAACATGCGATTAAATCATTTACTGTTATTTTTAATCCATTTACTTCTAAATCTATAATTTTATGTTCTTTTAGGATTTTAAGACCCTTTGCTGAAAGATTTGATGCATCTTTTAACTTTACATGACTGAAAATTTAATAAAAAATTAATTTTTTTTTTACAATGTATTATTGCAGTTTTTAAGTTAATAACCTTAATCTTGTTGCTTTTGAATCAAACAAAGTAATAGTTAGATCAGAAAGAACCCTTTTTTCACATAAATTATAAAGTAATTGTTCAGAAATTTCAGTTGGTAAAAAGGTATTGGGATCTTTAAAACTAAGTTTGGTAGACGAATTTGATAGTGCATGACTTGATGTTGTTGCATTTGGCGATGCTGTTATTGATTCTGTTACAGCTTTACTTAAACTGCAAGTTGCTTCAGTTACTAAAATAAATTAATATTAAATGATTAATAACAAATAAATATGTTTTAATTTTATTATAAATTTCAATTTTTATGTACATTGTGTTTTTATTGTAGATGACGTTGAAGTATTACTATTGCTTGTATCTCCTGGGTGTACTTTGCATAATGCCAAAATGTTGTCGCAAATAAAATCAACACAAATTTCTTGTAAACTTTGCGGTGATTTAAACATTTTTTAAGTCGATGAATGTTTTTGACACACCATCAATAAGTTATATTTTTACCTTTGCTCCATAATAATACACAAATTCATTTTTGTTTATTCGATGTAATATAAGTACATTACTTGTAAGTTGTCATCTTAAAATTATTTTTCTGCATAAAATTAAAAAGTATAAGAAATTTGGCACTTGTCTAATTAAAATATAGATATATTTTATTGGCACTATAGTCTCTCTTACTTAATATTTTTTTAATTCTTATTTTATTAAGTATTTTAGCTTCCGCGTTCTGGGTATTATTAATTTACACTGCAGTATTACATAATAACTCTATATTTTGCGTAAATTAAAGAAAGAGGGTTAAATTATGCACAAAATATTTTATGAATGATTAATTAAAAAAGCTATCAAAAAATATAATTAACTCCAGAAATGTTGTAAATGGTATGAAATTATTCGTATCAATTGCGTTTTAATGTTTCGTCGCTATCACTAATATGTATATGCTCACATATATAATATGATGTACATTTTAAACAATTAAATTATTAGAGCACAGGCGTATTCCCAATACGTTTGCATAAAAAGAACATACTTAATATAATTTAATTAAATATAAGTATTTTAATCATAATAAAATAAATTTGCAAAAGCTCCAAAATTTTTTCAAGGCATTGATAAGAGTGATAGAGACAGAAAAAAAAAATTAAAAATACGTACAATGTATGCAATATATAGTAAATAACTTAATAATAAAAATCAACATAAACAATTAAATTAAGGCAGCTGCTCATCACATATATCGTAATATACTATTTTAATATTACATTTGTATAATACATTACACATATACCTCTTTCACTATGACATATACTTACAAATACAATTTTTTCATATACCTTTGCTTTTATCGCCATCTTAAATATTTCCATCTGTCCGAAAATTCTTTTTTTATTTTAAATCCATAATTAACACTTAAAACGTTTTAAAATATGTTAATTTAAAATAATTTTTAATATATTAACACCTATACTCATTATTACTTTATTTTATTTTTATTTAATTATATTAAAACTCATTTTTATAGATCAATTTTTTTACACCTTTTACTATTGATAGTATTATCGTGTTTATATAAAATTCAATGTATAGTAAGTGCAGGCGGATGATTTGCAGTGGAAAATATATAGGGACCCTGCAATTACAATAATTATTTTATTAATTACTTTTCATGTTATTAATATTGTTAATAGATTATTTTTAATGTAATTAACGTATAGATTAATAAAATATGAAGAATTTTAATTTTCTTATATCGCTATTGTAAAACAAAATAAAATATTTAAAAACAAAATTTGAATTTTTTAGAACCAGATTTTAGTGACTATAAAAGCAATTATAGAAAAAATTGATAAAAATATCTAGAATCAAAAATTTTTTTTAAATACTATTGTTATGTTTAAAAAGTTTACTTGTTGTTAAAAATGAATTACTTGTAAATTTTTTTTTAAAATAATATTTTATAGTTTTTTCGTATTTTGAATAATGGCGCATTTTTTTTATTTCTATGCTCTCCGCATGCGCAGTGTTTATCAGGATGCAGATGGTTTTTATCTAGTTATCAATAGATTGTTTTTGTTGTGCTAGATTGCAATTATTAATTAAAATTTAATCTATTATGCATTTGCGAAAATATAGGAGAAACATTGAAAATTAGTAATTTTTATAAATAATTTTGAATATAAATAAATATTCATTTCATGTTATTTTTGAATAAAGTTAATTTGAGCATATAACCTAAAAAATTTAGTAAAAAATTTTAAATACTTTAACGAAAAATAAATTTCGTTAAGTTATTAATTTATTAAATAAATTTAATATAATAATCATGAGTCTAGTTGCTTATGGAAGTAGCGATGAGAGTGAAAATGAAGATGAGATTCATGAAGAACAAGAAGTAAACAATGTTCAACAGAATGTTAAAAACTGTATAGTTGATTCAAAAATTGATTCAAAAGACAATTCGTTAGGTTCTAAATCTCTGCAGAATAATGATGTTAATATTAATAATAATAAACACCTGGATAACGATTCAAAACTTGATTTAAAAGCAATCCCAAAGCCAAAATTGATTCCAGTCAACAACGAAGAGATTCAAGAAGAAATTGATGATGTACCTTGTCTTAGAAAAGTAAATTATTCAGCTATAGAAAAACCTCCTAAGAAAAAAAGAGAACCTGTAAGGATTACAATACCATCATTATCTGAGGTAAATTCTTTTTTTAAACATTAAACATCTTCAAAATTTCTGTTAATTAAAGATAACACAGCTTTTTAAAACCTATTGCAAATTCCCATTTCCATTTCAAAAATTTTTTGAAAAGTTTTATTTGTGTATCAATAAATTTACACAAAAAGCTGATCCTAAATAAAAAAGTTTAGTCTTCATTTTATGGATACGTGCAAAATTCAATATGAGATGTGATTATAGCTGCCTCCATGGATGATAATGGTTTAGGCGAGGGCTTAGGCATGGTATAAGGATACTTTTTCCAGAGCTTTAAAATTAAAATTAATAAGGTTTGATCACCTGAATTGGATCGCCAAATTACTTTATATAAGTACATAATAATGTACTAAATGTATAAATATTTACATAATAATGAGCATAATAATATGTATATTATACGGATTATACCAATAGTTAAGCATTATACCTATCATAGGGTTGTCGAATGCTATTGAGATCAGGATTGAGATTTGTATCTAATTTTTCTCCATCAGTGGCAAGAAAAGAATATTAGTATATTAGTATAGTATACTAATACGTAATATCCATGGAAGATATACGGGGTTTCTTAATTTGTATTATTTACTTACCCTCGTACTTGCCGGTTTTTATCTGTATTTTAAAATTTAGTCTCACTTACGATGTTTTTAAAACACATAAAATCGCAAATAAACGATATTTTGAAAAAAAGTTTAGTTAAATTTTAGTTAAGGATCAGTTTATTACGCCAAAAAAACGTTCTCAATGGCCTCAGTTTATTATTATTAGTCTAGGAAAATAAGGCTCCATATTATCAGAGTTCTAAAAAAAAAATTTTTATTTTAAACTCAATCAAAAAATTTCTAGTGGGTGAAATTTCTTTCTTTTTTTAAGGTTTTGCTTCTGATTGGTAATTTTTTCCCTGTGAATATACCTCGAAATAAACCAATTACCAATTTGCTGCTAAATTAGGGCTATAAATTAAAGTTTTTGATACAGTATACAGATTCTTCTCGAGTTTCTTTATTATTAAGATTATTTGGTGATTAAAATAACCTTATAAATCTCCAAAAATTATTATTAAAACTGTGTTTTACCTACAAAACTTCAAAATCTAGGCAATTCATTACGCTGCAACAGTGATCTATTTTCTTCCCTCAGACGCAGGCTCAGACGATCATTTTTTTTTCGCTTTTAATAAAAAACTATGCGTCAATCAAGGGTGAAAAAATGTTGAAATTTTACCTTCAACGCTGCCTGCACTCGTTCTATACTGCACTCAATAACACAATATTCTGGGTTTTCGCACGAAGTGTTTTTTTTTCATAATTTTGGCCAACTTGACCCGCTATAGGTACTGATTTCCCGAAAACTTAAATAAAAAATCTGACTTCTGATCCTTGGGTTCAATTTAAGTTCAAATTTAAAGTCCATAAAAGATACTCAAATTTCGTAAAACATTAAAAAAAAAATTAGTTATTTTACCCGATTTGTGAGCCAATTTAGATCCTTAACCTTCTTATGGAATTATCCCCCTCCCTTTTACACTGTATTTGTGTATTTTCAGTATCTTTTATGTTAAATATAGTACATTTTTATCCTAGGCCGCAAAATTAAAGAATATGGCTTTTAAAAATTCAAAAGCTAATTTCAAGTAATATGATATGATTTAAAGGTATAGTGCGCTATACAGTTGACTATCAGGGTTGCTTTATACTTCGAGCTTTACTTAAATTTTTGAAATTTTACTAAAATTAAAAAAATCAATTTAAATTTTAACCTTGCTTTTAATAAAAGAATATTTTATGCATTAGCTGCACAAATAAAAAACATAAAATTAAACTTATATTGAAAAATTACATAAAATATTTATTATTTTCAGTTTAAGGATTTGGATTCAGGAAATTCTCAAAATGCAAATAAAGCTACGACTTCAGGGGTAAGTTTAAAATATTTTTGAGTAATTATTGTTATTTTAAATTAATAGACTATTAAACTTTTTCTGCATCATCAGTGATATTCATAAAAATATTTTTAATAATTATTAATCGAGCGAGTTAATAATAATTTCTGCTGGTTATTTTTTGAAGTAGCTGGTAAATATACGGGTAAATATGTATGTAAATTATAATTAAACCAGCTTTATCTTAAGTAATGTCAATATATTAGACATGATTATGATAATAGGTAATTAAATGATGTTGTTATGTAGAAAGGGCTTCACACAAGACTCGAATTTTATATAAGGCTATTTACATAACCACGTGACTTCCAAGATGGCGATTTTTTTTTGCCAAACATTGTGTTTATTTACATGGGGTTTATATGAGAGCCTTCCACAAATGTATTAATAAAAAATTATTAAAAGTGTTTTAACAAAAAGGAAGTGAAAAAATAAATAAATAAATACTTAGTGCTTTTATTGAAAAAAAATTGCTGCCATAAAGCTTTGAAAATATAATGAAAATTAATAAAATTAAGAAAGTGTGATAGGTTATAATTTTAGAAATTAATAATAAACTTAAAAATTATTAATTCTAAGGGAAATTAAAAATAAAAAACAGTTCATTAGTGAATATTCAATTATTCAAGTATCGCTAGAGTCATATTTTACTAAATTTTATAACAGATTAACTATGTAACGTGGTGACGACTCCAACAAAATTGGATCCTGAAAGAAGAATTTGCTAGTTATTTAATTTTCAGGATTCTGGATACAAAGAAAAAACATTTCTTAATCATCAAAAACTTTATTTTTAGCTCAAAAAGTAAATTAAAAAATTAAAAATGCACCGTCCAGTAAAACTTTATCGAATTCCAAACTTTATTTCTTATTGCAGGTAATAAGCCAAAAGTTTTTGACTGAGGTATTTAGTTTAATAAAAAAGCTCTATAAAATTTATTTTTTACTTCATATAAATGATTTACATTTTTGATAGGGTATATTTTAGTCTTGAGATCTATTTTTTGATGTATTTTTATGTCTAAGTTGAGAAAAAATTATTTTCCAATGAGAAAACATTATTGTAATGCCTGATCAAAGATGTAGATGATTTTTTATTTATTTAAAGTGAAAAATAAAATTTATAGAGCTTTTTTATTAAAATAAATACCTCAAAGTCAAAAACTATGGGCTTATTACCTGCAATATAACAGGAAATAAAGTTTTACTGGACGGTGCATTTTTAATTTTTTAATTTACTTTTTGAGCTAAAAATAAAGTTTTTGATGATTAAGAAATGTTTTTTCTTTGTATCCAGAATCCTGAAAATTAAATAACTAGCAAATTCTTCTTTCAGGATCCAATTTTGTTGGAGTCGTCACCACGTTACATAGTTAATCTGTTATAAAATTTAGTAAAATATGACTCTAGCGATACTTGAATCATTGAATATTCACTAATGAACTGTTTTTTATTTTTAATTTCCCTTAGAATTAATAATTTTTAAGTTTATTATTAATTTCTAAAATTATAACCTATCACACTTTCTTAATTTTATTAATTTTCATTATATTTTCAAAGCTTTATGGCAGCAATTTTTTTTCAATAAAAGCACTAAGTATTTATTTATTTATTTTTTCACTTCCTTTTTGTTAAAACACTTTTAATAATTTTTTATTAATACATTTGTGGAAGGCTCTCATATAAACCCCATGTAAATAAACACAATGTTTGGCAAAAAAAAATCGCCATCTTGGAAGTCACGTGGTTATGTAAATAGCCTTATTGTGTTTCTTAGCAGTTTTTAAATAAGTTTAAGGGTATTTCAGGAGGTGATGGGGAATAAGGTAGCATTCACACGAGAAAAAAATTTTAACCACCACCTCCAAAATTTACTCCCACTTTTGATTATTTAGCATGCAAGAATGGAACGAGAGGGGGTAAATATCGAAGGTGGGGGTTACAAATTTTTTCTCGTGTGAATGCTACCTTATTGCCCATCACCTCCTGAAATACCCTTAAACTTATTTAAAAACTGCTAAGAAACACAATATAAAATTCGAGTCTTGTGTGAAGCAAGGGGTTCCAAATGGCGTCAAATGAACTTAAAATATTTTTTATTCAGGGACTTAGAATACTTTAGTTTTATGGACTTAAAATAATTTCAATTTAGGGCTATTAGAATGTCGGTTCTAGAACTTATAATGATCAGATAAGTTTTAAAACTGTTGTTATAAATGAACATGTTCCATGATCGTTGGTTCTGTAAACTCACAAACCAGTTATAAGTTTTTTTTTAATTTTGAACAAAATCATTAATTTTATAATTTGTCACCAATACTCAAAAATCAAATTTATTAACTTATAGTCAGTTTCATTTTTTTAACGTAATATATTTAAAATCACACCAACATTTTAAAAATAATATAATTTTACTGAAGTTTTTCCAATCAAAGGTATTTCATCAAAATCTGTAGTTATTCTTCTCTGTTCCTGACCTTCACATTACTGATCTCTGCAGCCCTCGATTTAACCCTTATTGAATATTGCATAACTTTCATAAGCTAGTCACAATTCGTCTTAAGGCATATTAAATTATAATATTTTTTTCTACTTAATTACTAAAAAAAAATTTTATCATAACAAATTTTTCTTAGTTTATAAAAAAAAAGGATAGAATTTAACTGACTTGAAATAAATTATCTATTTTATTTTATAAAAAAGTCGCATTTAGTGTAGTTGTAATTCAGATTCTAATTTTTCATGCACAATAAAAATCAATAAAAATAGAAAGAATATAACATATTATTTTTTTTTTACAGTTTAAATCAAGTCTACTTGCAATGCTCCCTCAACCAAGGAATTTGTTGATTGGTAAAAATAATTCTATGGTTCCAAATGTGATAATGAAAAAAGAAAACCCATCAAAACCAATTACTCCAGTTGTTCAGAAAAAACCTGTAAAAATCGTATCAAATAAAAGTAATTCTAAGCCACTTATTCATTATGACTCAAATTCTGATGATGAGCAAGAATCAGAACAATCAGGTACAGACTTTTTCTCATTAACTTCTAATACAGTAAATGTAACAACAGAAGCCATGGGCATGGAAAACTTAGATTTAGATATTCCTATTAAGGAAAACATTGAATCTGTCAATGAAAGTAAACAAATCATAAAAGAGGAAAATGATTCAGATATGAAATTAGTTAGCACTGTAATGGATCTTCCTAGAGAAGAGGTACTACTTAAAAACAAAGTTGAAGTAGGACCTAAATTACCAATCCCTGAACAAGAATATAATATTGACTCTCAGGGAAATGTTGCATTTGACGATAAGGCAATTGAATATTTATGTGGTAGAAGAGGTATAAAACGAAAAAATGAACTCAGCAACATAGATATTGTTGAAATTAGTGGAGAAGACATAAAACCTGACGAACGGGACTGGTTGGTAAAAGCTTTAACAGAAGAACCACAAAGAATGTCAACTGCTGGTCCTAGTGGTTTATCCAAAAAGAAACATCAAATCACATATTTAGCTCACCAAGCTAAGGCAATGGAGTTAGAGTTGAAGAACCAATGGGCAGAAAGTAAAGCAAATCGACAGCAATCTCGAGCAAAATATGGATTTTAAGCATATTTGTGTTTAAAAAAATATATATATATATTGTTCACATTATATAATAAATGTCTTTTCAAACTCTGAAACGTCTTTGTTACTCATATGTGACTTGTAAATATTGTAATATGTATATAATTAATAAAATAAGTTTTTATTTTTAAATAATTTTTAATTTTATTTGGTTGAAAGTTCATAATTTTTTTTCCATTTGAATAGATACTTTTTGAGAAATTTAAATTATTATAACTTTTAAAGAGAAAAGGAGCCAGAAACGGGAGGTTACGAGGGATTAAAAAAAATTGACAGTAGATTTGATGTAACCAATTTTAGGTGAATATTTTTTAGCTTCAGCTGCAATTTTTTGGAAGTTTGTATGGACAACTTGTCGCGGTAATGTCAAGTAAAATTTTACGCAAACATAAAAAAAATCTTTGCAAATGAACCGAAATAAATTAATTTAATATCTTATTAATATTTTATTAAATAATATAAATAAAAGTATCTTACTAGGCAAATATAAAAATAAAACTAGTCCCTTATTATGACAAAGATTTTATGCTTTTTTGACGTCAAGAGTGTTTTTAGCTTTATTCTACAAATAAAACAAAAAAATGTCCTCAATTTTTCAAAAATCATGAAAATCTAAAAAACAGCTTGCAATTCTAAGTCATTGAAACTTTAAAAATTGGCATAATATCACACGTAATCAATGATCTCAAATCAGATTTTAAATAATTTGCTTCACTTACTTAACGTAGTTTTAATTCCTTATTATTTATTTATAATCTTTAAGGTCAGTATATTTGTCAAAATTAGAGATAATGATTTTATTTTTTATTAAAACAGTATACCTAACGTAATTCAAGATTTAAAATAATTTATTTGAAAAATAAAAAACAGTTTTAAAAATATATATATATAAACTTTGTATTTATCAAATTTTTGTAAAATATATTGCATGAATGATAATAATAATAATAAAAGTAATAATTGTGTATCATTAACGTTTTTAAAAACTTACATTAGATAATTTATCATAAAATATTAATAAAAAATTTTTTAATTTAATAAAAAATATTTTTTAAAGAAATGATTTTTTTTTTTTAAATTAATTAATGAAGTGTAATGACATGTAATAAATTATTTTTATTCAGTTGAAGGTTTTTCTTCATCTTTTTTTTCCGTTGTTAAATTGCCATTATTTTGATTAACTTCAATTTGTTTAGTTGCACCAAAATTTAAGAAATTTGTTAAATGAAGAATTGAAACAACACTTGATATGTAAGTTGTTACATCTTCTTTTTTAATTGTTCTTAACTGAGCTGCAACAGAATGATAAACTCTATTTGCTGTTTTACTTGATAATTGGCCAATTGTTTGAACTGCATGTAAAACTTTATTTTCATCGGCTGAGATTGGTGCTGAAAATACAAGAAATGTAATTTATAAAAATAGTTCATTTAGATTGAATTCTAATTTTAATTTTCAAGAAGTGGGTGTATAAATCCTGTTTCTTTTTTTAATTTTTCAAAAAATAATCTAGGCTTAAATAAAGTTCTGGACCTGGCCTGGCAGCGAACATTTTAACGGCCGACATTTGGTCCGAGTTCAGCCCGGAAGTTTCCGATACTTAATTTCTGCTCGGTAAGTCATTTTTAAGTAGTTATTATTAGACTAATTTGTAGAGAGGCTTCGGAAAACTACTTTAGCTACTTTAGAAAAAAAATTTTTTCCCCTCGACGCGATAAAAAAAACGCATTTTCCCCCTTTGAGAAAGAAAAATTGCGTTTTAATTATCCATGAGAGCAATAAAAGAATGTCCCCGGTTCGCAGTTTACCATTCTCGGCTTCGCCTCAGATCCTAATTAACGGTCGATCTGGGCCATTTCTTTTTTTTGCTACCATGGTTAAAAATTTACTATAAATAGTGTAAGGTCTTGAAAATCTTAGTGGTTACAGTCAAGGCTAAAAATAAAAACAGTTATTTTTATTACAGGATATCCCTTTTGCAATTTGTCATTCGCGATTTCACGTACTTTTGTGACATGCTATGTGCTATTAATATGCTCTTATTAAGTTAATTAGTCTAATAATTGAAAATTTTGCAATTAAAAATAAATTTCTGAAATAATATAGAAAAGAAGAAAAAGCTACTTTCAGATATATCTAGAACAATACACGTTTAAAAATTAGGCGTAAATTAATGAAAAAAAATATAGAGAAAACAATCTGTGGTCTAAATTTAGACGAAAAAAATGTGGAAAAATATCATGTCTAGAATCTCTCGCAAAAAGAATATTTTACGATGTTAAAAAAAGATCGAGAAAAAGCTAGAAATTTTGAAGATTTCTTTATTGTTATATTCGAAAGTCGAGTTTCTTCTAAAAGAAAATTACTTTTGATGGAAAATGCTTCACGAAACAATAAATGATAAAATTACATTTTTAAAATTAATAATTTTTTTTTAATTAAAGGGAACGTTGACGTTGACAAATTTATATAGTTTGTTTTCTCAAAAAAAAGCAATAAAGAACTTAATAAAAATGAATACCTGGTTGTTCTGGTTCTCCAGGTATAGGGGGGAAATAATGGTCAAGTAAACGGTTAATGAGTACACTGGTATTATCAACTCCTTGAACAGCTAATGCTCCGTAATGCGAACTAAGAATTTCATTAGCTTTATGAACACTAACATCTTTGAAATATGTGGCTTGATTACTTGCAGATTCTTTAGCAGCCATAAGCTTTTCAATTGTTGGTTGAATTGAAGTGTTCATAACATTTTTTGCAGCTACGTAAATCTTAAAAAGAAAAATAAATAAATGCAATTTTTTGATTAAAAAATAAAGATATAAAGAAAATTAGTCGTTCTTTACTTCTTCTGGTGGCTGTTTAACCAATGGTACTTTTTGTTCAACGATATCAAGACCTTGACAAAGTTTTTGATCAACGGAACTAATTTGCCCTTCAAATTTCTTAGCTATTGGAGCAGCTATAGGAACAGCTGTCGCAGTAGCATAATTTAAACTGGCTTCAGCGAAATTTAATGCCCAATTTATTAAATGATGAGAATCTTTTAAATATGAATAAGTAGAACCAGTTTTTTCAATTGCTGATTGAACAACTGGAATATTCCTTACTCGATCGAAAACTTCTATATGAGGCGTTGTTGAGTTTTGATTTTCTATTTTTTCTGCCATTGTAAAAGATCTGACAAAAAAAAATTTTTTTTTAATACAGGCTATTATGAAAACAATGTTAAAAAGTTAAAAATTGATGTAAAAAATAAAATGTTATGTATAATATAGGCGCCAGCCATACTAATCTCGCCCAAAAATTAAATTTCTTTTTCCAAGGATAAAAATAGGTGGTATTTATGTTTTTTGGCCCGCTGAACACGAATCCGGGGTCCATTTTGCGAATTTCGTGGTCAATTTTTTGTTATTAACAAATTATTGCAAAATTGGCCAATAATTTCTTGATAACAAAAAATTGACCACGAAATTCGCAAAACGGACTCCGGATTCGTGTTCAGCAGGTCGAAGAACATAAGTACCACCAATTTTTATCCTCGGAAAAAGAAATTTAATTTCTTAATTTTTGGGCGAGATTAGTATGGCTAATAGTATGACTAGAGGTTTTGGCGTTATAAGATTATTTTCTTTAGAAAAACGAATTTTCTTTTATGTAAGTTACAATGCAATACATAAATCGATAAAAAAATTATTTGCAATTTAATTTAAATATACTTAGGAATTTTTGAATTTTATGTAAAAAAATTGAAAACAAAAATAAATAAACAATTCATTTTTTAATTTATGCATTTACATAAATAAATCAGTGCCCTTGATAACGAACCGAATAATTAGTTAAACTCGAGTAAACAGTAAATGGCAAATAAATATTCATGGAATAATTTAAATTTTGATTCTTTACTTTTTTCATCTAGGGCTTATATTAATTTTTAAAGTATTAGCAGCGAATAGTTTCGATTAAAATTTCAACCAATTGGATTTAAAACTCAAAGTAATTTAGTTATTTTGATTTAAAAGTAAAATTTAAAAAATAATTTTTAATTCAAAGAATATAGGCACTATTTGTAAATATTACAAAAATTAATTATTAAAATTTGTAAAAAAATTTCTTCTGCCTTAAATTTGTAAAAAACTGATTAACTAAATTAAAAAAAAAAAGTTATTCTATTAATTCATGACTAAAAAAATTTTAATTTTTACATCATAAAATTAGTCATCAAAATTTAAGTATAATTATTAATTTTATTTTTTTCGATACAAACAACTATAATAATTAAGTTAATTAAAATTATTTTTAATAAGTTTTTTTCTTTTAAACTACATAGAATTTTTTTTTTACTGAAGGAATTAATTTTTTTATTGCATCACGCGTATGCTTGCACACAAATAAAGATGAATAACAAAAAATTACTTAATTAATGTTGACACTTATTATTATTATTTTCAATACGTACTTGAAACTGATAGTAAATAATTTTTTTTAATCTAAAAAATATATATATAACTATGAAACGACTATGTACAAAATATTTATGAATAAGAATGGTTAATGCTTTTGAAAATAAAAAAAAATAATTCTTATTTTACAACAATTTATTAAAATAAAAAAAAAAAAATTAGATGGTTAGAAACCTTTCTTTATACTTTTTAGAAAGGCTTTCACCGTGGTTTTTTTTAGTTATCGATAAATGAGTATACAGTAGTCTGGACGTTATTTTTAAAATTACTTATTTTTGAAATTTTTTAGTTGGGACGTAGATTAAGTATAAAGTTAATGGTAATTATTTGATTTAAAGCATATTTGTTATTGCCATCACTAAATTTTAAGTATGCCATGTTTAAATTTTTCTTGTGAATGTTGCGATGTATAATTATGTTTCATTGATATATGAAGCAAAATCTTAACCATTAATATCCATATAATTGTTAGTTGTATGGTAATTTACTATCACCACTGTTTAGAGACATGTGTTTTTTGAGTATCTGAACGTGAATATTTGGGCCTCAAGAGAGTTTGAAAAAAAAAAAATCAACTCGATATAAAATCTCATTTCAGGGTTTTTTTTTGCAGTATTTTGCATATAAATATGAAATTTTGGAGTAATATATTCATTTTAAGCCAATTCGCAATCAGTGATCCACGCTGATTATAATAATTTGTAAATATTGCAAAAATATCCCTGAAAAGGGATATTAATAGTAAATTTAAGGGTTTTGTCTTCTAGTTTCAGCCCCCAGGTCTAGAAATTTTTTATCAATAGCCTGATTTATTATCAACGGCCATTTGAATCCGAAATTCATAATTATGACGTAGAAAAGAATATAGAATATATAGAAAACATAGTAAGTTCAATTTTATAAAAGTTTGTAAATTTTGCAAAAACTAGATTCTAAAAGAGGTTTTTTTTCAAATTTAAGGGAACCGCGACCTCAAAAAACCCCCGTGAGCGGAAAATTCTCAAAAAATTTTGTTTTATTTTGTTTTTTACAGTAATTATTAGGAATAGGTGGGGTCGAGGGGGTGGTTTTCGACACAATTAAGATGATTTTAAACTGGCGTAGAATTAAATTTAAAGCGTTTTTAGACTTAAAATATTTATAATACCTAGACTATATTCATAAACGAAAAATTAAAAAAAATTTTTTATCATCAAGTTGGTGGTAATGATGGTAAAATTTAAATAGTGTTCATAAATGGTCACGTGGTTTGAAAACAGATATACTAAAAAATATGTATGCATCTTTCCCATCTTTTCCTACATTTAATTCTATATTTTTAGGCATTGTAAATTATTAATAATTAAACAATTTAATTATATCTTTATTAATAATTTAAAGTTCTAAATTTGATCGTTCAAATAATATTTTTATTTATGCTTTTAACTATATGCAATGAATGATGATTTGTATATGGTTATCACTTAACCTAAATATTCCCGTTAGCCAAAAAAAATAACTTATTTTAAATGAAAACTGTAAGATTATAATAAAATTTTCTAATGATAGATAAAGGTGAATTGGGTTTCGGGTTGACCATAATATATTTTGGGATAAGAAACAATATTCATTTCTTTATATTATATTTATGAAGCATATAATATCAATAAATGCTTCTGCTTTGGCATATTTTTTTATTATATTTTTTTTAAACACGTGACCATTTATGAACACTATTTAAATTTTACCATCATTACCACTAACTTGATGATAAAAAATTTTTTTTAATTTTTCGTTTATGAATATAGTCCTAAATTAATAATATATATTGACGGTAAAAAACCTATTTACGAATTTCAAATACTATTTTAAATATTAAGTAAGTTTTAATATTAAAAACCGAAAAAAATGGGGTTTTGAACACTAAGTGTTTAGTTCATATATTGATAGAAAATTAATTACTAACAAAAAAAAAATTCTTTATAAAAAATTTTTTTTTTCATTGTGAACCGCTCTGATCAATTTTTTCTAGTTATTCAGCTTCTACAAAAAACAAAAAGGGACCAAAACCTCACTGATGTCAACCACCCCATCCTTGACTCTAAAAAATTGAAATTATTTATTAAAAGAATAAGATTTTTGAAGTACATACTTCAAAAAATAAACTCAAATATACTGCCACTAATATACGCATTCCCTGGTAAAAACGTTATACATGGCCTCTCCATGGACCATTAAAGGAGTTATGTGCAGGACTGGTTATGGGGCCATGCAAGTTCTTCAGTGGGGTTTTTAAAGAATGTTTGCAAGTTTGTAACGCTTTTTCCATATTACTCCAGTCAAAATAAGGGGGGGGGGGGGTTATATTATTACTGGAAACCACCAGAATTGGTCTAGTATAGGTTTTTAGGGTCACTAATCACAAATTTTAGGGCCATTTTGTAAAGAAATATGCAGAACACCCAAAAATAGGGTATTTTTTATATATTCGTACTTAGAGTGCCCAGATTTGTCTCAAATAGAAAATCTGCTTGACTGATTTCTATTTGAATCAAATAAAAATCTATTTAAACTAAATATATTCTATTTGTTTCAAATAACGCATTCTATTTGAGACAAATAGAAAATCTTCTTGACAGAAATTTAAAATTTTTCACGAAAAATACCGTTCTGGGTTACCAAATGAAAATTTTTTATTTTTCACCCTAACGTATTTTCCGATTTTCCAAGATGGCAGACCAAAAAACATTAAGAATGGAACTTTATATATTACCTAAGGATTTTGGAGGTTGAGAAAAACGAATTTTTTAATGAAAATTTTTTATTTTTCACCTTAACGTATTTTCCGATTTTCCAAGATGGCGGACCAAAAATCATCAAGATAGGAACTTTCAACGTTACCTGGGGGTTTCGCAGGTTGAGAAAAACGATTTTTTAAATTCAATTTTTCAATTTTTTACCTGAACGTATTTTCCGATTTTCAAAGTTTGTTAGTTATTCTTGACCACTTATCCTTAAATAAACGCAAATTGAATCTATTGAACTAGTTTCTACAACAGATGTATTTAATGTAATGTTGACCGTTTCTTTTTTTATGTTTTTATGTTTTTTTTGGTCCACCATCTTGGAAAATCGGAAAATACGTAAGGTGGAAAAAATGAAAATTTTCTTTAAAATATTCGTTTCTTTCAACCTTGAAAACTCCCAGGAAATGTAGAAAGTTCATTTTTTGATGCTTTTTGCTCCGCCATCTTGGAAAATCAGAAAATACGTTAGGGTGAAAAATTGAAAATTTTATTTGAAAAATCGTTTTTTTCAACCTCCAAAACCCCCAGCTAATGTAGAAAGTCCCATTCTTGATATTTTGATCCGCCATCTTGGAAAATCGGAAAATACGTTAGGGTGAAAAATAAAAAATTTTCATTAAAAAAATCATTTTTCTCAACCTCCTAAACCCCCAGGTATTGTAGAAAGTTCCATTCATGATGTTTTTTCGTCTGCCATCTTGGGAAATCGGAAAATAGTTTTAAGTGAAAAATGAAAAATTTTACTTCGAGGATATCAACTTTTCCTCAGACGGTTCATTTTCATCCCGAAGGTTTTCCAGGAGAAACTAAAATCTTTTAGGGTCAATAATACACCTTATGGTTTCTTAACAGAAATCAGCAAAACACGTTTCTTCTTGTAATAAATAGAATTCTATTTACCTCAAATAGAATTTGATTCAAGAAGATTTTCTATTTGACTCAAATAGAAATCTATTTGAGTTCAAAATCAAGAAGATTTTCTATTTGAGCCAAATAGAATCTATTTGATTCAAATAGGAATTTTTTTCAGTGTGGGCAACTGATCAAGAATTTTGGTGATTTTTTAAAGGTAAAATTAATATTTCACCCTTAAATTAGCTTAAATTGCGAAAATAGCAAAAATCCATCTTTTAGGGGTAGTTTTTTCTAATTTGAAATAATAATTTTTCATAAAAGAATCTCCGAACTTCTTGATCAGACCCAAAAAACATAAATGAACTAAATCTGGACGCTCAAAGTGAATCTTTTTGGGGGTATTTTAAACTAATTTAAGCATGAAATATTACTATTACCTAAAAAAACACAAAAACTTTTAATTAGCGACTCAAAATACCCCTATGTGCTAAATCTGGGAACTCAAAGTGTGAATATATAAAAGATACCCTATTTTCGGGGTAGTTTTTGCAAATTTAAAGGTTTTCTGCACATTTCTTTACAAAATGACACAACCAAACCCGTATTTTGACTGGAGTATAATTTGAAATAGCTTGAATTTAAAATCGTTAAATATTTTTTTATAGGAAGAAAAGTGGGAAACCATTCACTGGAAGGCGTGATTATGTAAGAATATAAGGGCAATGTTCCCCCCTCAAATTGAAACGACATTTGTCTTGATTTGGAGAAACAAGCGTGAACTCATGAGTTACTCAGAGAGCATTATCATGAATCAGAGTAGTAGGGGTGCATGACGGTTAATTGATGCATGAAAAAACCCCACGTGGGGAAAAAGCCATAAAAATTTAACATGACAAGTTTAAATCAGAATAGGTGTAGAAGAGTATCTTATATTCTAATTTTCCTCCTTATATAATTTTTAAAAATGATTTCACTTGTGAGAAAAATTTTATCCCCAATTCTTGATGAAAGGACCTCGGAAAGGGCACCGCGTTAACATAGTTTTCATTTTTACAGACTATTTAATAGATAAAATTATTCTCGCAAATGAAGTGATTTCCGCAGACTATATAAAAACGCGATATCGATGAAATATGGGAAGCTTGAAGTTTTCCATTGACACCTATCCTGATTTAAACTTGTCATATTAAATTTTTATGGCTTCCCACGTGGGGTTTTTTTGCCAGTCATACATTAATTAAGAGGAGCGAGGAGGGGCTCTTTTCTTATAAAAAAGAAAATAAAATAGGATAAAAACTTGAATAGATCATGAACTTTTCGGGGCAATACCTTTAGTTTTCTTTCCCGTGTTATTTTGGAACTACAGTTTTTTGGGGCCAAAAATATTTTTTATAAAATAATATTTTTTTAATATTTCTTTGCTAATTCTAATCAACCTGGTATTCAGTAATAACTACCAGGCTAATGTACAAATACAAAAACATATATATTAAACATAATAAAAATCTGCACATGATTGCAATTACTTTAGCTATAAAATAAAAAGAGAAATTTTTAAGGAATTTGCTATTATAAAAAAAATTTTATTCATGTAAGACTCAAATTTGGCAAAAAAATTAAGTTTAAATTTTCTTTATTCTGAATTAATTGAATAAAAAAATTTGTTCAATAAATTTGATTTTTTGTTCAGATACAAAGCTTCTTAGTTGTAAATATTTAAAATTTTATGAATTATTAATATTATTGAATAATTATTCATCCCTGACGTATAAATGAATAATGAATGTCAAAAATTCTGCAAATATTATAATTACAATATTATATCCTATAGAATAAAATGAACGATTTTTAACGATTAGTTACAAAATTTTTAATTTTAAAAATATTTCAAATAATTTATTTGTATCTTATCATAACATTGATAATTCGTACAGTTATTTCACAAGCCTACATTAAGATATTCGCATATACCGGCGAAATTGTATTTACGCATAAATATAATCACGTTAAATTAGTAAGGTTATGTTTTTAAAATATATATTTTAATTGAAATTATTTTTAAAAAAATATTAGCCGCATAAATTAATATTTAATAGTTCTCAGCAAAAAATTAAATAATGTAGTTAAAAAATATTAATGCATTATTTTTAATTAGTTTTTTCTGTAACTATGTTTTATAAATTGAAAGAGTAAAAAACGTAATGGAAAAAAATCACATTTAAAATCGAGAAGCGTATAACAGATAAAATTATTTTCTAATTTTTTTAATAAATTTTAAAATAATTTAAAAATTTACCTTAATTAATTTGTAGAAAACTTGAAATTTTTAATAATTTTTTCAAAAATTTATTAAATTTTTTTTAAAACACACTATCGATACGTGTTGAAGAATAACAGTCAACTGTTTTGAGTTGGATTCCCACTCTTAGTCACCAATGTTTCTCGCAAAGAAGGGGAGCTTCAGTAACGGATTTAGATAATTTTGAACCTTAGCTATGGACTACTTTTTTTGTTCTATTCATTTCTATGTTGATTAATTTCTTGCATCATTTAAACATATAAATTTCATGATTCATCATGATTTTACATTTATTTTTTATCTATTTAACATTTTAATCGATTTTTAAAATAATTTTTTGATACTTAATTTTAGTAAATTTAAAAATTTTGATTCACTCAGCGTATTTTTCGTACTTAGATATAGCATCAGTTTTTTTCAGAATTTTTCAGATGGCGTGAAAAATAACTTTCAAGTACTGAACGCTATGGGAACCATATATACATTTTTCAGTATTCCAAAATTTTTGATAGTATGCCGGGAAAATGCGAAAAATTGGATGAAACGGAATTTTCCTTTCTCAGTGGGGGAGAAAACGCGTTTTTTTCATTCCCATTGCGGGGCGAAAAAAGTGTTTTCGACCCGCTAGTAAGAAAAATTTTTTAGAAAGAAAACGAAAAAAAAGAAAAACAAAAATACAAAACCCACTAACAAAGAAAAATTTCGTTTTGTCCATGGGAGCAAAAAAAGAATGCCCCGGATCGCAGCTTACCAAAATTTAGTCGCTAATTAACGTGCAATCTTGGGCATCCTTTTTTTTGCTTCCTTATTTAAAAATGTACTAATTCGCATACAAGGTCATTTTTGCCAAAAATTAATGCTTGAAATACTAGCGCTATGATGTATGATAATTTCCCGTCCGAAACATAAATAGATAGTGAGCAAGTTAAAAACATATTCATATTTGGGGTGAATAAAATGCATTTTACTTGACTGAATGGTATAACTTGTTTGACGAACTTCTCGGTATATAACATAACAGGCACATAAATCACGACGTGGAGGTCATTTACATAGACCCAGACAAACTGCAATTATTCAAAATTATGTTTTGCACATTTATGTTTATTACATTTAAGATGACACACAATGAATTGCAAAAAAATTTATCTACATACGTATATATTATCTTGTGTAATACATGTAACATATTTACAATATAGTAAATAGTTTTTTTTTTTTAATTTGATACTTGTTAATGATAAATATAATTTTTTATCGGATTTATTTATTTTATATTTAAAAAATTATTGATTTTTTATAAAATATTTGATCATGCACTGATGTAATAAGAAAATTAAAAACAGACTTTATATCGTTTAAACAAATAAAATCAAAGATTTGATATTAATTTTTTTTTCCAGCTATCTGTTTGCGGCTAGCATACACAAGAATTTTGCAGATAATTATTTTTGCATCAATAATTTTGTGAATGTCTGTTTTGAAATTCCATAAAAATATCCTGAGGGTTTTTACAGTATATTTTTTAGTTTATATTATATTTTGAAAAAATTATCATATTTAATAGGAGTCAAAATTTTTGAAATAGACCTTGAATGTTAGATTGATCTTCTAAAGCTGACCTATATTTTATTGATATTTATCAATTTTTATTAATCAATTTTAAAACGATTTTAAAATAATCTTCAGAAATCTTAGATTTTAATTTTTTATTCGTTTTTTAAATCTAACTAATTTTTTAATTGTGAGTTCAAATAAGGAAAAAAAATATTGAAGCCTTTATTAAGTCCATTATTTCATATTAATTTATTTGGTACAAAAAAATTTAGCAAATTCAATTTCGGTTAAAATATTTATATTTTTAGGCATTAAATATTATAATTTTTTAATCTTGTGAATGAATTAATTTTATTTAATTATTATTTATTTATATTTAGTGTTCTAAAAAATTTTGCAAATTATATTTTGTTATATATATGCTTAAATTTTATGAAAGTATATTTATTTTAAATTCATCAATTAATTATAGAACCCGCATAAGATTCAATCAAATAACTTTATTAAACCATATTTTCCCAAGTGGAGTTAAATAGTCGATTGAATTTCCGGCTAGAAAACTTATAAAAAATGAAAATCTATATTTTAGAAAAAAATATTAAATACCCGACGAATTTTCGATAGATCTCTAGAGATCTAAATAGATCGAAAAATTGGGGAGATCTCTTTAGATCTCCGCAGATCACTTTTGATCTCTAGAGATCTCTGTGTTTTTGCTATTTTCGCATTTTGAGCGACCAGATTAGGCCCTTACGGGTTTTTTGGGTCGCTGATCAAGAATTAGGGGGAATTGTTGATAAATAATTAATATTTAACCCTTAAATTAGCAAAAACAACCCCTAAAAAGGGTGTTTTTGCTATTTTCGCACTTTGAGCGACCAGATTAGGTCCTTACGGGTTTTTTGGGTCGCTGATCAAGAATTTGAGGGAATTTTTGATAAATAATTAATATGCAAATATTTAGAACATTAAATTTTTTTATGGTGTCAGAAGAACTAAAGACAGTTGCCTGTGTTTTTTTGGTATTAAGGGACAAGAAATTAAGCTGTGCCCACTCTAAAACTCTTTTAGCAGATTCTGACAAGCAAGAAATACCATTATCAATCTCATTGACAGGGACCTGGATATATATTTGAAGTTCATCAGCATACAGCAACCTAAAAGTGCCATCCTTTAGGTCATTCATGTAAATTCAAAAAAGAAGTGGACCGAGAACCAACCCTTGAGGGACTTCAATATTGTCTTCACGAGAAGAGGATGTGGTTGCATTAGATGTTACAGACATGGATCGACCAGTGATATATGTTAAGAACCATTGATTACGTATCAGCTTGCTTAACGCAGTAGTGATCCTACCAGCCTTCTATGTGCTTCTCAGTATCTGCGCCATGAAGGTCAGCTTCGTATCCAACATCATTCCCAAATACTCTAAGCTACTCTTTGTTTCTATCCTATCCTCCCCAATACATATTGGGATTATGGTACCAATAAGTTTACGGGTGAATAGGACAATCTCAGTCTTTGCCTTCGCAAGCTTTATGGTCGTGGTCATCCATCCAATAATTGACTCCATGCGTTGTCTGGTTTAGTTTATCCTCGGTAATTTTTACATCTTATGCCGTGATGACTAGGACCAAATAGTCCATGTATCCGACAGTAAAAGTATCCTCTAGCATTGGGAACTTAAGTACCTAGTCGTACATGATGTTGCATAGATCCGGTCCGAGGACCGATCCTTGAACTGCTTATTCAACCTTAATAACTATTATATGTAAGGGAATCCATTTTCTAAGAGGAATTTGTTTTTTTTACTTAGAAACCTTCTGTAGTTATAAAATTTAAGTTTCGTTGTTTTTAATTAATACCTTGGTTGTTAATAATACGCAGGCAGCTGTGAATTTCATTGGCTGGTTCTCGTACATATTGAAACTTATTGAAACAAGCTAAGAAAGTTTACCTTACCTGAAACTAAAAAACAAGATTTATGAAAACTTTTATGGCGGTGAAAAAGATTTTCATTATAATAAAAAAAAAGAAACCTAGTAATACCGCTTACCTATTGTGAAACAGCAAAAAAATATTTTAATTTAGATATTATTATTATTTCTAATACATAAACGTCAAAATGGTTGTAGGTTACCAGGGGCACCATTAAGTATGTTAACATTAAAAAAAATACTGAGGACCTCTCAAAATGGTTTCAGAATGTTCAGGTTTATAAAATAAATTTAAACATTATTCTTCTGCCTCTATAAGCAGAAGCTTAGGATTTTTACTTTATTAGAAGGAGGTGTATATCAACCAATTCTGCATAAATAACTAACAATAAATTCATTATACCAATGATCATTTAGAAGCGGTTAATTTTTGTATAAAAAATTTTTTTATTATATTTAAATTTAAACTTATTTTCTTGAAAAATATTAATAAAAAAATTATTGTTAATATTAATATTATTATATTCGACAAAAGAAGTTTGATGAGTTAGTTAATTAAAAACTGGCAATTATATAATGATTCCGTATCCTTTGTGGATTAATAATCTGTAAAATTTAATATCAGCTGATCCCTTTTGCTAGAAATCATGATTTTAATATTTTGACCATTATACAGTTTTAGGATCATTAGCAACAACTGAGGAACTATGAAATCTAAATAAATTCATAATAAGTAAATTTATAATATTATTTTAAATAAGTTCTCATTAATCGACTCAAATTTCCCTGGTTATGTGACTACGCTTTGAAAAATTTGCGAATACCCATATCAAAACATAAAAAAATTTTATTATTTTTGATAGCCAAGAAAATTTGAGTCGCAAAATCTTATTTGACTTAGAATATTTTCGATTTAGAGACTTACAAAAGGAGCCATGGCCTGATCAGGACCTGATATGAACAAGGACTTAGAAAAATGTTGAATAACTTGATTTTGAAACTTAGAATACTTTAGGTTTATGAATTAGGGTAATTTATATTAAGGAACTGATTATAATTTAAACTCCAGGACTTATAATAATTAGGAGGTATAACTTAAACTTATTGAACACGTTCCATGATTGTTGGTTGTGTGAACATACAAACTAGTTATTTGTTTTGTAAGATATGTGAGAAACCTAAACGAAACTTCTTGTTAAGTAATTTACAACATATAAATTATTTATGTATCTGTGTGTTCAAGTGAAAATTGCAAGGTCAAGTGAAAATTGCTTATTTATGAAAATAAAAAAGTAATTTATAAGGAAGGAAAAAATATTTATTAAAGAATAAAAAAATTACAGTATTTATAAATATTTCAGTTACATAAATTTTGATAAATTAATTTAATACATAAAGTATTTATAATAATATTTTAAAACATAAAACTATTTACTATTAATGGTAAATCTCTATTAAGTACACTGTTAAAAATACCCGATGGTAAATTTACGAAATAATTGTAAAATTACGATTTTGTCGTAAATTTACTAAAAAAATCGTAAATTTACCATTTAAATCGTAATTTTACGATCGATCGTAAATTTACGATTTTTTTGTAATTTTACGATTTTGAAATCGTAAATTTACGACAAATTCGTAATATTACCACCAAATCGTAAATTTACGACTTTTATGGTAAATTTACGATTTTGCATTTGTAAATTTACGACTGCTAGATTTGAGTATTTATAAGCCTAAAAACAACATTTCCGAAACTAAGGGGTAAGTACAAGTTTACCTTATTTTTTCGTTCCTAAACTCATATACGAGTAGAGAAAGTATTCTCATCTCAAAAGTTATTTTAAAGCCGTAAAAACTTTGTTTAGGAATTTCAAATTTTGTATACAAGCCACAATTGAAATGAACTAAAAAAAAATTTTAATATTAAATAAATTTTTTAATATCTAACATTTTTTACGTACATAAATATAAACAATTGTTTAACAAAAAAATTAGAATTCTATTTTTTCTAAGGTAAAAAAATCTTAGGCAAAAGAGGAAAAAGTTAATTAAATTCAAATAAAAATTTTTGGAGCTTATAAAAGAAGGGAAAATAAAAATCACTTGGCTCTCTTTTACCTTAAATTTTGAAAATTTTAAGCTGAGACAAATATACTTATAAATTAAATAGTCTTAATGATTAAATTTTGCACAAGATCCAGATTATACATGAAAAAAACAAAAAAATTAACCTGTATAAGTTGAATTTATCGCTCATTTGATTTTTAATATTAAATAAAAAATATTTGATTTCTGAGCTAACAATTTGCTTTATTTTTTCAATAAATTGCCCACGTTTCGAAGACCTTCAGTCTTCATTATCAAGGCTAAAAATTTACAATATTTTACAATTTTATAAAAACTTTTTTTACATAATTCCAAATTTAAAAATTAAACATTACCTTATTAAATATTTTAAAGTAAAGAATATACAATATTCTTCACTGAGTAACGATCTAATACTAATCTTTGAGCTTTTAAAAAATTTTACAAGTGCTAGATTTTTTTATACGAAGGAACATAATATAAACAAAATATAAAGTTTGTAACTCTAACGTACATTTTTAATGACTATTTTTTAATATGAAACTTATTACTCATTATTAAATACTCTGAATCTATAAATTTTCAAAATAATTTATTTGTCGGTCCCTAAACTCTTCTATATGATTTTTAACATATATCTAAATGTTCAAGTGCTTTCGGTTTAAAAAATGTTTTATTTAATTTTTATTATTTCCGTTTTCTTATTATTCTACTCCTTCTGTTTAACCCCAGTCTATTTTTATAACAAAAAATTCGTTTTTTAATCTTTTTGCTCTTTTTAATCAAACGTATCGTGTTTTTAAAGTGACCTTTTAAAAAACAGGTGTCTTCTATTCTATTCATGGTATTATCGTTATATTCTATAAACATCATCTCCGAATGTAATCGTTTTCTATAATTTTTTTCCCTGTCTAAAATGATGATATTCTCAAAGTCGATTTTATGTTTAAAGAATTTACTATGCGTGTTTAAGACGTTACGACTACAATTTTTTTCAACATCTTTTTCATGTTCTCCAATCCTGATACCCAATTTCCGAGATGTTTGACCTATATACCTATGATCGCATGATTTACAATTTATCTGATAGACTACACCTGAATTTTCATTTTTGTTTATTTTATCTTTACCTAATTTTACGAACTTTTTTAATTTACTTTTTGCCGTATTAATCGGAATATATTTAACTTTTTTTATCTGTTTATTTAGAGAAGGGGTAGCATACTTGTAATAAGGCAAACTTATTCTTTTTATCTCATTATTATAATTATTTAAATTATTTCGATTTTGATTTCCAGTCTGACCTATGTTACTATTAGTTTTATTAAAATGATGGCAAAGTCTTTTTTTGACATATTTATTTATAAATTTTGAGGGATAATTATTCATTTTTAAGTAATTTTTTGCCAATGTGATGTTTTTTTCTTGAAATTTCTTATCTGACAATAAAATGCATTTATCTATTAAATTATACACTATGGCTATTTTTTGGGCAATTGGTGAGTGAATTAAAAAATTTACTAATCTACCACTGTATGTTTCTTTTCTAAACCAATCCGTTTTTGCTCTTTCATTTTTTTCCCTTATAATTTTTAAATCTAAAAAGTTAATTGAATTATTAGTTTCTCTTTCCATTGTAAATTGTACCGAACTATTATAATCATTAAACGTCTTAAATAAATTATCTATTTCTCCTTTTTTTACTAATATTAATGTGTCATCTACGAATCTTTTGTATAAAATTATATCATTATCACAATTTTTTATTGGGTTATAAAAATGGTTTCGAAAATTATTTAAGGCATTACTACTTTTTAATTTATCTAAACAATTTATCTCTAATTCTTGCAAGGTTATGTTGGCTAAAATTGGACTAATAGAATAACCTATAGCTGTACCCTTTTTTTGTCTGTAAAACTTATTATTAAATTGAAAATAATTATATTTGAGTAAAACTTGTATGCCCGCTATAAAATCATTTCTTGTTAATGGAATATGATTCTTCAAATATTTCCAATTTTTCTTTAACGCGTCAAAAATTAACTCATGGGGCAAATTTGGATACATGCCCACAACATCTAGAGAAACAAACTCATAATCTTCCGGAATGTCATTGTTTTTTAATATTTCCTTAATTTCTAAACTATTTTTTACCGAAGAATTTGGAGTTTTAATAAATTTTGATAAGAATTTTGATAAAGCTTTATCAAAATTATAAAAAACGCTATTAATACATGCAACTACAATTCTAACTGGAAAACCTTCTTTGTGGATTTTAATTAAACCATAAATTCTGGCTAAAATTGTTTTTTGTAAATTTAAAATTACGTTTTGAAAAGCTTGGTCACAATCAAAAACTCCTAAATCATACCATTTCTTTAACAAATTTTCTCCTAAAATATTTAAATGATGATAAAATTAGGAGTTTTGTAGGAGCAAATTTGTAATTTCTGACGTAAATGGGTTTTATAGTTCTGAAAAAATTTGTACAAGCTTCAAGTTTCCAAAAATTTTTTATTCGTCTCATTTCCTTGAATCGTTTTTGAGAAATTGCTCTTCAAAGTTAACATTTAGTATAGGCCTGGAGCATGGTTTTATTTGCGATTTTTTTTAAAAGTATTTCCATGGAATGTATACAGTTTGGATTTTCGAGTCTCAGAATGTACTCCAAAGTATGCTTGGTCGAAAGCATGTATAAAAAAAATAATTTTCCCCAATTTCTAGCTTTTTAGATCCAATCCTCTATTTTGTACAGCGATTTTTGTTTCTTTCAATTTTTTGAAATTTTTTATTTTTGAGAAATTTATGTTCATTAATTTTTCTCGCAAACGCACTTCTTTACAATAAAATTTTTTTTCCTTATAGTACCCAATAGGAAATTTCCCGTAGAATTCGATTCAGGGGTCCAAATTTTTTTTTAAAGTGCGCATGCGCGAGAAAATCAACTTTCTTGCTTTGCCTTTTCTAGCTTATATGCCTCAGCTGCAGACAGCTCAATTTTCATCCTTTTGGTCTAAAATCGTATGTTTTCTCATATACTTTCAGCATATGAAATCATTTTTTTGGGTAAATTTATTTTAAATGCACTAAAATTGATTGCGATTTTTAAAAAATCATTTTTCACTAATTTTGAATTTCCCGCCTAGTCACGTGACCAAATGAAAATCTGACTGAAAATTCGGATTCAACGGAAAATTTTACATAAGGATACTAATTTTCGTCTTACTTCAATAAATAGTTTCTAAGATATCCCATTTTAAAGATAAAGATTAAAATTGACTTTTTTTAAAAAACCCTAAAAATGGGACTCTGACTTTAATTATCATATATGCTAAACAAATAATTATAAAAAGACGAGTAAAAGTTTTTTGGAAACAAAGTGCTTGCACGGAGAAAAATAACTGTTAAAAATAACCAAAATTGCTGGTTATGTTTACATTATAAAGTTTTGTTATTTTCTGTTCAAATATTTTGTAAATATAACCATGTTTATAGTTAGAATTACAATATTATGACTTCATATTTGTAAAATTTACAAATTTTTTTTGTAATTAAAACTAACCCCGTTTTACTAAAATTAACCTTGTAAAATATACAAAATAATTTTCTCCGTGTGTAAAAAAATTTTGAGGCCTATAGATTTCGTTTCTTTTAAAAATTAGAATTTTGGCAGCAATTTCAAAATTGGTCATTTTGGGGTAAGAATAGGCATTAGGTTTATTGATTATCGGCAAGAGCGATTTAGCGACAATTAATTGCAGTGTACGGTAACTGAATGGTGACACTTATATCAAAAAAATGAGACCAATTGGAAGTATTTTGGTTAACTGGCAAGTTTGCAGCTTTGTATTAAAGATTACAAAAAAATCCTGTTTGATAACATTGTGGTATTTTGTAGTTATTTAGTATTTTGCTATTTCTTTTATTTCTATAGCGTTACGGAAACATCCAAAACTTTTCCAAAAAGGCCGTCTTTTGGAAAATTTCTCGAGGAATCCGAAAATTTCGTCAAAATTTTCATTAGGTGACTAGAAAATTTGGAAAATTGAAAATAAGATAGAATAGCTACAAAATACGACAATGTTATCAAATAGGATTTTTTCGTAATCTTTAATACAAAGCTGCAAACTTGCCAATTAACCAAAATACTTCCAATTGGTCTCATTTTTTCGATATACGTATCAACATTTACTTATCGTACACCACATTTATTTTTTGTTAATTCTCTCATGGCGATAGTCAATAAACCAAATCCCCATTCTTACCCAATGACCAATTTTGAAATTGCTGCCAAAACTCTAATTTTTAAAAGAAACGAGTTTTATAGGCCTCAAAAATTTTTTACAAGCCCTTAGTTTCCAAAAAATTTTTACTCGTCTTTTTATAATTATTTGTTTAACATATATGATAATTAAAGTCAGAGTCCCATTTTTAGGGTTTTTTAAAAAAAGTCAATTTTAATCTTTATCTTTAAAATGGGATATCTTAGAAACCATTTAATGAAATAAGACGAAAATTGGTATCCTTATGTAAAATTTTCCGCTGAATATGAATTTTTAGTCAGATTTTCATTTAGTCACGTGACTTGGCAGAAAATTCAAAATTAGTGAAAAATGATTTTTTAAAAATCGCTATTTTTTAATTTTAGTGCTTTTAAAATAAATTTACCCAAAAAAATGATTTCATATGCTGAAAGTATATGAAAAAACATACAATTTGAGGCCAACAGGATGAAAATTGAGCTGTCTGTAGCTGAGGCATATAAGCTAGAAAAGGCGAAGCAAGAAAGTTGATTTTCTCGCGCATGCGCAGTTCAAAAAAAAATTTGGACCCCAGAATCGAATTCTACGGGAAATTTCCTATGGAGTTCTATAAGGAAAAAAAATTTTATTGTAAAGTGCGCGTTTGCGAGAAAAATTAATGAACATAAATTTCTCAAAAATTATAAATTTCAAAAAATTGAAAAAAATAAAAATCGCTGTAAAAAATAGAGTATTGGATCTAAAAAACTAAAAATTGGGGAAAATTATTTTTTTTCTATATACTTTCGACCAAACATACTTTGGAGTAAATTTCGAGACCCGCCCATGCAAAGTCATATACAGTTCACAAATATTGACCCATATAGTTTTTGGGGTCGCTGATTCCAAATCCGAAGTCCGTTTTGACTTAGCCTGGTCCAATTTCGCGTAATTGCCCATTTTATGTCATTTCTAATGTTTTTTTGCCATTTTTTGTTAAAATTTTTAATATATTACTATTTTTCTCGCACTACACTAATGTTAATTATAAATTTATAACACTACTCGTTTAAAAAAAGTAACGTATTATAAAATACCATTAAAAGGATGAGAATACAAGGATGAGAATAAAAGGATGATGCCTTTAGTGACCCGAAAGCCACAAGCTGTAGAAAAAATTTGGTATTATTTCATAAAAATAGCTTAAATTACCCCAAAAACGCTAAAAACAGCCTATAAGTGCCTATTTATGGGCTACTGCGGCGTTTTTAGATAAATTAAAAATAATATTTGTATTTAACTACCTTAAAATACTCAAAAAACAGAAGCTGTAGATAGAAATTGGTATTATTTCATAAAAATAGCTAAAATTAGCCCAAAAAGCGTGAAAAATAGCCTAAGAATCCCTATTATGGGCTACCATTTTTTTTGTATGAGTAGATATACTATATTATATGATAATTAGGTATAGTAACCTAAAAAAGATTAGTTTAGTGTGAGAAAAATGGTAATATATTAAAAATTATAACAAAAAATGGCAAAAAAATGTTAAAAATGACCTAACATGGGCAATTACGCAAAATTGGACCAGCTTAGGTCAAAACGGACTTCGGATTTCGAATCAGCGACCCTACAAACAATATATACCGTCGAAAAATTCCATGGACATACTTTTAAAAAAATCGCAAATAAAACCATGCTCCAGGCCTATACTAATTAAAAATGAGCTTTTTTAAAAAATCGTAAAATTGGGACTGTGACTTCAAATTATCATATCTAGTTAAAAAATAATTAAAAAGGGTAAAATAAAGAAGTTTTGGAAATTTGAAGCTTGTACCAATTTTTTGAGACCTAAAAAACCCATTTTTGTCAAAAATTACAAATTTGGCAGCAATTTAAAATTGGTCATTTTTAGCCAAAAATGACCGTTTGGTTAATTGGCTATAGTAATGAAAGAATTAGTGAAATTAATTTGGTTAATTTGTGAGATTTTGGTGTTTTGTTGAAAATTCCCAAAAGGAAACCCTATTTTATAACATTGAGCCCTGCGTTTCTAGGCCCAGAAGGCCCATTGGAATGAACGGAGGGTAGTCAGCATGTTTTTTCAACATAATAAACTTATCCATAAACATTTGGTGTAATTTGGTTTTCCGAATGTATTGAACTCCCCTTGTAAAATCTTTTACAAAAATAAAGCATATTTTTAGTAATTTTTATTTTCTCTCCTTTTATAAGCTCCGAAAATTTTTATTTGAATTTAATTAACTTTTTCCTCTTTTGCCTTAGATTTTTTTAACTTAGAAAAAATAGAATTCTAATTTTTTTGTTAAACAATTGTTAATATTTATGTACGTAAAAAATGTTAGATATTAAAAAATTTATTTAATATTAAAATTTTTTTTTAGTTCATTTCAATTGTGGCTTGTATACAAAATTTGAAATTCCTAAACAAAGTTTTTACGGCTTTAAAATAACTTTTGAGATGAGAATACTTTCTCTACTCGTATATGAGTTTAGGAGCGAAAAAATAAGGTAAACTTGTACTTACCCCTTAGTTTCGGAAATGTTGTTTTTAGGCTTATAAATACTCAAATCTAGCAGTCGTAAATTTACAAATGCAAAATCGTAAATTTACCATAAAAATCGTAAATTTACGATTTGGTGGTAATATTACGAATTTGTCGTAAATTTACGATTTCAAAATCGTAAAATTACAAAAAAATCGTAAATTTACGATCGATCGTAAAATTACGATTTAAATGGTAAATTTACGATTTTTTTAGTAAATTTACGACAAAATCGTAATTTTACAATTATTTCGTAAATTTACCATCGGGTATTTTTAACAGTGTATATTAAAATTTAAAATTTAAACCAACATTCAGTTGTAACTAATTTTATATTAAATGCATCTCTAATTGAAAACCGAGTTGAAAAAAAGTTACTGAATTATTTGGTTGCAGAATTAAATAAAGTTAATAAACTGTATAAAAGTTAAAAATTAGTAAAATTTTCTAGTAAAATTTACATTTATTTCAAAAATACAGGTTTTGATTTTGGTAAAAAGTTACATGCACAGGTCGATCCTTATATCTTACCCCATGGGTTAACACGCGGTTTTTCACCAAAAACAAACACCATAATTTTAGAAGGGCAGAAAACAGATCATTTCCAAATACTACAGTGAAAATTAAAGTAAAATTTTTGCATCTTTGTTTAGATCGAATTGACATATAAAGAGAATACTTATATTAAAAATTATTATTATTATTATTAGATTTATTTTGTTGTAGAAAAATACAGTAACACTCCAGTTTTATATAGTTAATATAAAGTTAAATTGTGGTAAATATAAATTAATAGAATTAATTTTTATAAAATAAATAAAGAATTTAAGTAAATATGTAAATAATATATAAGTAAATATAAGTAAAATCAGTTAATAAAATTTTAAAATAATTTAAAATTAGTCAACAATAAGTAAATGTCTAGTAAATATAAGTAAATATATGTTAATCTTTTGCCTTATAAAAACCGTGATAATAATACTGATTTAATGTAGTTTTGGATTGTTTAAATTAATGACTAAGTGTACACAGCATCTTTTAATTCAATGCATCCTGTTTAGAGAAATATTATTTTATGCTTCTCTTAAATTGGGAAAATGATGGTAGGTCACGATAGCAGGGAGGTTAAGAGTTCCACAAATTGGCATATTTTATTTGGAAGGAATTCTTTCCAGAGTATTACAGATGCATATAAGTTTGTTTGCTTATCTGTCTATTTACATGATTAGTTAGTTACAAGCATTTGCTTATAAAATTAATTCGAGAAATATAGTTATATGTATGTATAAAGCAGTTAAGTCAAGCATTAATATTTGAAAATTTTCCACTACTTAAATTTTAATTTTCTTAATTTGCTATTTATTACATTCACATTACTGCTGTTCTTCATTATTTATTATTATTTTGTAAGAAATAATTCTTCTCATTTTAGAAATAGTTTTTAAATTAAATAAAGGCTTCTTGTTATATTTACTTATTTTGAATTATTATTCACTTAAAAACTTCTATCAAATAGTTTTACATTGTTTTAAATTACAAAATTTAATTGCTTTATAATGATTTAAAGACGCACAATAAAATTTCAGATTTTTTTCTCACTTAAAACTCTTTATGTACTTATTTTTAATATGAATTAAGAATTACTTTATTCAATATACAATTTTGGCTGTATAGTTATACTGACCCTCTCAATTTTTGGTCCAATATAGGTTTTCAAATCACTGATCACAAATTTCAGGGAATTTTCTGTGAGGCATTGGGTCTGTACCCTTAAGTTAGCAAAAAGTACAATTAAAAAAGAGTTTTTTTGATATATTTACACTTTCAGTATTGATTTATATCCAATCATTTTATTTCCACCCCTTTTATAAAAATTTTAAGATTAGGGTTATATATATTCAATTTTTAACTTAAATAATAACGTATTTGTTAATATTAATAGCTAACGGAATAAAAATTCTTGACCAGAAATTTTTTGGGTTACTGATCACAAATTTTTAGTCATTATGATGTCACCCTAAGTTAAAAGTAAATCATTCCTAAAATGGGACATTTTAATTATATTCTTCATTTAAGCCTTCATTTTATTTTTAAAAAATTGTATGCAAGTAAAATTAAATTTGCTTTAAGTTAAATATTACTTAGAAATTATATACAGTTTTTTAAATGATATATTAAAAAATGTCGTCAGAAAATGGCATTGTAGCTAATAAGTAGTTAAAAATATTTAACTCTATAATAACCGAATCAATAAATTTAAAAAAGGTCATGTAAAAAAAATTTAATTTGTATAATTTTATTAATTATAAACTTCAACATTAGCTTTAGCACTATATAACCCTCTGAAAATTGATTAGATTATTGTAGAGTTAAATAAATTTTAACCTTAAAGGGAGTGTAGTTTTAGTGGGTAAAGGCAAACTAAGTCGAGTCCCACATAACTGTCAGTCCAGCTGCTGAATAGTATGCGTAACGCATTTCTCCATTTCCTGCGCAAAAAAAAAATAAAAAAAATAAATAAAAAAAAAAATAAAAAAAAAATAAATTTTAAGCTTCATTGACAATGCCATTTTTTGGCGACATTGTCAAAAGGAAATTTAAAAATTTGTTTATATAATTTCTAAGCAATGTTTTCATTAAATAAATTTTACATGAATTACTTAAATATTATTTTATGCATTCAATTATTTGGATCATGTTAGCAGTGACATCAAATTTGAAAAAAGAAGTCGGTAGATATCCTTCAAGTTCAAAAAATGTTGCTTTTTGGCCACTGAACAAAAACGGTAATTTTCAAATAATATTTCAAAAAGTTTTTGCTGTTACAATTCATTAAAACTTATGCATGTAAATTAGGCCCCGGTTAATTTAGCTGAAAATTTAGTGTAGTATTTCTAACTTGGCAGGCAAATTACTTGACTTGGATTGAAATGGCACTGGAACACGCCATGAGTACTCATTAGACTGCAAAACGACAGGAGACCAAACAGTAGTTGTGCTCCAACTGTCCAGATCACAGATAATACGTAGGAGGCGAGCAGCTCTTACCGGTCAGTACTTAAAACCACTGCTCGCTAAAAAGGAGCAGGTTAAGGTTTTCGTAAAAACAAGTAAGTGCAAGTTTTTAAATCATTATTTATGATCAAGAAGCTTCACTCGCTTTAGTGACTGGCGCTTTGTTCATCGAGTTAGACTCAATTATATACCACTAAATGCGGCTAGATATTGGGAAAGGCAAAGTGACAAACGTTGTCGTAAATGCGGCCACCTGAGACCTTGCCCCATGTGATCGGGCACTATAGGGTATACTCAGACGCGATCAAAAGACGACTCAATAATATACAGGACTGTCTTGTTAAAGCACTAAAAACCCGCGGGACAGTGACAAAAAAACCGGACTGTACTAGGAGAAGTCGGCAATTTGGCCCTACAACGTCCTGACATTGTCATACGTGAGGATGTCAAGGGTAAGATCATCATCACTGATGTAACCGTTCATTTTAATAACCGTATGGTCACATTTAATGAAGCTAGACATTGTAAAGTTGATCTTTACCATCTTCTAGCCGAGAGTCTCAGAAGAAAAGGTTATAGGTTGAAGTAGATACCTTTATGGTCGGGTCACATGGTGGATGGGACTGGCAAAACGAGTGGATCAGTAGACTCCTTAACATGAACCAGCGTTATGCGCAGAGGATGAGGAGCCTGATATAAGCGATACGATTAAGAGACACATATGTCAAACAAGTTTTTGGAGTACAGCAATATAATTAATAAATATGAATTTCTTTATCTATTTATACACTTTTTTTTGTGTTTATATATTTTTCAAATTTATTTTCATTCTTTTTTAAATATTATTTTCGTTTTTCTATAATGCTTACCCAGTCACGTTTTAAGGGTCATATTCAGTTATTTGGTAATTTATTTAATTTATTTTTTATTGGACCTCGTACAACGAGCATTAATTATTAAAAAATATCAGCTTCTTATTAAAATGGATCATGTTTATAGGAAGGACTGCCTTGGGAATCGGAAAATGTGTCCCGGTTAAGGGAAGGGTGTCAAATGGGACTCAAAATAATTTTAATTTAGGGACTTCGAATAAATTCGATTTAGAAGCTTGCCATTAACAAATAATATCGTATGGGTAGCGATCAGTTTGTTATGTTAAAAAAATATCTACCGTTACTTCAATCTTTTAGGCCTCTTGGGCTAAGAAGTCAATTTTCAAAATGTTGCAAAAATACAAAGATTAAAAAATAAAAAATACTATATCTACATTATTTTTGGATATCTAGTTTTCTTTAATAAGAATCAATATTTTTAATTACAAGAAAATTAATTCGAAACACGGTGAAAAATACGAACATAGAAAAGTGCAAAACACACGAAAATCTTTATTGTTGAAAATTATTAAGAAATATTTTGGAATGTCTTTGAATTTTAATAAATCTTTACATCAATTTTTACCGTCGTCATTAGCGTAATCCATAATGTGCACCGCGAGGAGGTCAAACGATCGGATTTTGTACATTATTTGGCCCTTATAAGGCTCGTTTGTTTATATACAAGGATAAATCTATAAGAAAAATAAGAAAATAGAAGAGTAAAATATTTATCCAAATATATGAAAAAAATTTTTTTGTGAATAACTATTTTTAAGGGGAAAAAAATATATTTAGATAATCAATTTATAAATATGCTGTGATAATTAAGCATACGATTTTGAAAAGGTGCCTAATAAGCACGAAACGTCAATAAATAATAAATAATTATTATTATTAGCTAGAATATATCGTTGTTTTTTTCAATAAATTAATTAAGGATAAATTTAAATTTATGCATAATCAAATACCTACCCCCCTTTTGAAACGGACAGATTTGAGTCTCCTCCTTAAATAGGACCCCTTGATTTTCTGATTACCAACGTAACCCTCCCTAATAACATGTTCCGTGATATTTTAAATTATTAATGCTCATTTTTCGAGGCCCACAAGGCCTAACAGATTGAACGATTCGGTGACAAAATATCAAAACCGAATTATCCAAAACAAAATATCCAAAAATAAAAATTCCAAATTTTAAAAAATCCTTGAAAAAATCCAACAATTTTTTTATTTAAGAATTTTTAAATTATCATTTTTAAATGCTCCGAACTATTCTTTTCTTCCTACGTAATCCTAAAAAATGTGGACAATATTTGATATTCTATTATCTATGTTTTTACGTTTAGCTGAAGCTGGTCTTTTAATTTTTTGGCGGCCATTTATTGTTCAGAAGCGTTGATGGCAATCCAGGTCCGAATTCAGAATTTTAAAGGTCAGAAACGTTTTTTTTTCAAACCAATTATTATAGGTTCCAAAATTTTTTTATTTTAGAAAAATATTTTAAAGAAATCTGTACAAATTTGAGTAAGTAATTTTAAGAAGAGCATTTCAAAAAAAGAATTAAGCCCTAAATGTTCCTCTGCTTCCCTTTTCATACTAACAACAATTTTTAAGTTTATTACTTTTACTCTTTCAGGAGTATGTGGGTGATCTTCAGGATCGCAAAATTTTTCAATCGTGATATTGCTCCCGATACTTGAAATAACAATACGTGCATCGCATTCAGATTGTAACCTGCACCTCCAATATAAAGTATTTTTTGATCTATTTGAATTTTTTGTGTATTAAAAACCGTCCAAATGTATACAAGTTTTTTTCTATTGACTGTAAATTCAGCCATTATTTTATTTTTATTAAATTATTTTATTAAATTTTAGTTTTGGATATTTAATGAATACGGATATTTTAAATTTGGATATGTTGTTTTGGATATTTTGTTCCTCAACCGATTGAACTGAGGGTATATATAGGACATTTTTTTAACATAGAAAGCTGATTGCTACCCATACGGTATTATTTGTTGATGGCAAGATTCAGGCATGTTCAAGAAAGATATAAAATAATAGGGGATAATTGTATTTTTTGATTACGATATTTACACCTTATTAAATGATTTCATTAAGTACTTTCTTATTCATAATTTGTTTTTCGTAACATGTTTGTTGCTGTGTAGCATCCTTTAAGGACCTTAAAAATAAAAAAGAAAAAATATAAAAATTACTTTCTTTTAAACGACTTTTTACTACTGTAAAATTATATTGCTTGCATTTTTTCATACAATTATTTTAATTTTCAAGCAATATTATTTTGCAGTGTATGATTAATTTACTAACTTTTATCAAAGAAAACAAATTATATTCAATTAGAGGTCCTGCTTTTAAAATAATTGGCTTTGACGATCTCATCATCATTATTATTAATGCTTGTCTTGTAGATTTACTAAATAGATAAAACTCGGGATGGTAGAGTTCTTTTTCAAAATCTTCACTCTAAATATAGTCAACAAATAATAAAGTTCAAGTATAAAGCTATTTATTGAATACAATGTTACTTTAAATTTCAGAAACATATGTATATTTAATATTTATTGATGACTAATCAAACTAAACGAATCTTTCAATCAAACGATTTGGAAGTTGAAAAATTCAATTCAATTTGCTTTGTTCAAACAGCTATCAATGAAGTTATTGAACTTCAATACCTGAAAGGTATAACTAAAGTAATCGCAAATTTTGAGTATATTTTAGTGCATATAAAACATGATTGACCTCGAATTTTCAGTCCCTTAAAAGAATGTATTGTGAAACTTTTGGCTAGATATAGGTATCGAAAAGATATGAGAACAAATAATAATTATTCAAAATTTCTCTTTCTGTTTTTAGTTAATAAAAACTGACCATGTGAAAATTTTAGCAAACAGAATGAATTTTTCTCAACAAAACTAATTTTTTCTTCGGGAATTTAATATATTCAAGAAAAATATACCCCGTAATTATCTAAAACTTTTCTTTTAACAATAAATATTAACTGATGTACGTATTGTATCAATTTTTTTTTTTGAAACTTTTAAAAATGAGGTAAAAATAGCAAATTCTTGGCAAAATTTTAACGAAAAAAGGATTTTTCTTTTTCTATTTTTTCCCAAAGAATCTGATTACCTCATTATTTTTTCAAAATTTTTACTTGGACAGTTTTATTGGCTAAAAAATGAAACAAAAATTTTGAAATATCAGCATTGGTTTCTTAACTTTTGATAACTATTAATTTTTATAATAAAAAAGTCCAGTCAAAACTTTCATCAACTTATTTTACTTTTAAGAGTTTCTAGTTTAATTTTGAAGATTTTTGACACGCAAATGTCTGAGAAAATTGAATTAATGCAGCTCCGGACAATTCTTGATTTTCCGATAATCTGATGTTATAGTGGCAAATTTTACTTGCAGTAAAAAAATAATCTTTTGAAACGACTTGTTTTGTGCATCTATTTTATAAATTTATTACTAAAAAATGGCTATAAGAAACTTGTAAAACTTCCAATTTAATTTGGACATTTCAGCAGTTTTTAATTATAAGGGCAATCAGTAAAGGTCAAAGTGCAGGAGTTGTACCTTTCAGATATATTTCTACGCATACAAAACTTTTAATTTGCATACATTGAAAAAAATCCCACTGCCTTAATACCATTGTTCGATTTTTTTAGTAAAAAAACACGGTTTTTGAAGTGATTGTAATTTTTTTATTATTTTATTAATTTAAAAAAAAATTTTTAAAGGAACAAAATAATAATTTAAAATTAAAAAAAAATGGGTCATTTTTGCCTTATTTATGAACCTAAAAAATGTTCAAAATTAAAAAAAATGAAAAAATGACGCGTAAATGAAAAAAAAAACAATTTTTCGTGCCCGAAATTGGGCCCTATAAATAAATCCGAGAGCCATAAAAATATTTTTTGTTATACTTTATAGATTTATTTCGATTTAATAAGGTATTTAATTATTTAATTTATTTAATGTTTTCATACATGTGAAAATTTAACGGGTATGTACTACCCTTTACAGTTGTAGACATACAGTTTGATTGTTCTAGTTGTACTTTATTTGAACTAAAACTATATTAAAATTTAAGTTTAAAAGCTATAAATAAACATATAACAAATTAATTAAATTTTATATTATATACATTTGATTTATATTCATAAAATAAACAAACAATTAATGTACAACTTTGTTAGTTTAATTCAATAAATATAAGAAAATCTAGATCAAAATGCATTATTCAATACTTTTTACTGTACATGGTTTGTAATCTAAACTTTAGAGCGTTTCTGTCGTTCATCAGATTCTGGTCATCTTTGGAAAGACCGTTCCAAAGACGTCTGAATCTGTAGGATGGAGAGTTAAAAATATTATCATTTGAAGTTCCGATTTCTTTAAAATGTTTTTGGGATCTTAAGTTGTAATCCAATTTTCTGAGCTCAAATTTATTCTTTAAATTATAGTCAACAGCCCATCCCGATATTATGTCAGAAAAAATTAACAAGTCATTTATTAGATGATAGGATTTTATTGTATATAAATTAGCCAAAATAGAAACTCTAGAATAATCATGATCTGTATAGTCCATGTTTATTCCACATTTAAATGATAAATATCTCAGAAAACGTTTATTTACGTAAACAAGCTCTTTAAAGTCAACCTCAAAGTTAGGAGACCATATTACCGATCCAAACATAAAATTTGGAAGAACTAGGGTCTTGTATAAATATTAGGGTGATTTAAAAAAAAAAAAAGTGCTTGAAATTAGCTCTTCATGGAGTATGTTATTGTATACACGATACCAAGATACCATGGCAAATTTCAGCCCATTTGGTGACGTTTTAGAGGTCGCTCAAGTCGCTAGTAGTTTTTTCAAAATCGAAAAACGAGGGCGACTCACAATAGTTACACAAAATTTTTTTAAAAGGCTTAAATTATGCCCAAGGGTACGTTTTTTTGTTTGCTGGTTTCAAAAATCATGGTCCCAGAACATAAAAATGTGTTGTACATCCCTAAATCTACGAAAAACACCCTTTCTAGAGGGTAATTTTCGCAATTTTTCTGTTATCTTTAATAGTTCTCTGAAAATATGATTTACTGATTCCATGTTGTCTTCAAATAAAGACTTTTGCTCCATAAAACCCCTATATTAAGGTTTCAGTTAGCCCAAAATAAGGGTTGAACTACCCCAAAAATCACCAAAAATTAGAAAAATTTGTTAAATTTTATGTTTATTACAATAATTACTTATTTTTTATGTAAAATATGATTAATTTTCAGAAAAAATATCATATACAACCCCTAGGAATGAATACCACCCCTATATTTTATTTCAACCTTTAAATTGAATAATAATTTATTAAAGAATTATTATTGCATTATAAGGGCTGGTTTTCATTTCTAGGGGTTGTATATGATATTTTTTCTGAAAATTAATCATATTTTACATAAAAAATAAGTAATTATTGTAATAAACATAAAATTTAACAAATTTTTCTAATTTTTGGTGATTTTTGGGGTAGTTCAACCCTTATTTTGGGCTACCTGAAACCTTAATATAGGGGTTTTATGGAGTAAAAGGCTTTATTTGAAGACAACATGGAATCAGTAAATCATATTTTCAGAGAACTATTAAAGATAACAGTTTTTCATTCGTTATTTATGAATTTTTAGCGAAAAATTGCGAAAATTACCCTCTAGAAAGGGTGTTTTTCGTAGATTTAGGGATGTACAACACATTTTTATGTTCTGGGACCATGATTTTTGAAACCAGCAAACAAAAAAACGTACCCTTGGGCATAATTTAAGCCTTTTAAAAAAATTTTGTGTAACTGTTGTGAGTCGCCCTCGTTTTTCGATTTTGAAAAAGCTACTAGCGACTTGAGCGACCTCTAAAACGTCACCAAATGGGCTGAAATTTGCCATGGTTTCTTGGTATCGCGTATACAATAACATACTCCATGAAGAGCTAATTTCAAGCATTTTTTTTTTTTTTTGAATCACCCTTATAAATATAGAGTGGTGTTAAATGAAAAATTTTTAGCAATAATTGTAGTAATTTAATGAAATAAAAAAAGAGAGTCGATCGAATTATTATTTTTTGAGTTATAGTGGAAGCCGTTTATGAAAATGCAACTTTTGGGAAAACGCGTCTAAAGCAGAAAGGCTTTTCCATTCACTACTTTAATTAAACCTCTTCGAATTTTTTTCTAAAATTTTTTTTTATATTCCTCAGATATTTTAATATACAATAAAAAAAACGATACCATGTAATTGGCACTATGGTTCCTCATTAGCAATAACAAAATGTTCTTAATGGTCTATTTTACTTAACAAAGTATAATGTCATAAGAAAAACTAAGAATGATCTTTCAATGATCTTTTCCTTGATACTGTTATTTTAACATCTTATAGAAAAAATTAGGTTTTTTACATAAACAAAAAGATTTTTTTACACTAGTACATAATCTTCTTTTATGATAATTATGTCTGGTAGACAGTTTTTGGTGTAGCTGTTGTAGTTAAAACTTGAAGATATAATTACACCAGCTATCAAGGGGCGGTCCACTCAGCGCACACCAAATCTGCGCCAGGTGTGCGCCACGAGTGCACCACGGGTGCGCCAAGTGTGCGCCTAGTGTGCGCCAAAAAAATGGCGCACTCCTAAGAAAATTTGGACTACTGAGGCTGGGAGTGCTTGAAAGCTAATAAATAATTGATTACAACCTATATTTGACCTTACAAGAGATTTAGATTTTGAAAAATGATTATACTTGTCAATTAAAACTATACATTCTAATCATATATATGTATATATACCTACCTAACTTCAATAGCTTATACCTATTTATTTTAAACAACTTTATTATAAAAAAAAATTTATCTTATATGCATTTAAAAAATTTTTGCAGCAGTATGAAAAATTTGTTTAAATCTCAAAAAGAAATAAACAAACAATTGTCGTCAAGTAACTTACTTAACACTAAATAATAATAAATTAACTACAAATATTGAAAATTTCAAAATATATTATGTTATATACCCTTGCCTTAACATAAAGAAAATTTTAATTTTACTTCGTAAAAATTTGTCGCTAAAATTGATTAGAATGTATAGTTTTAATTGACAAGTATACTCATTTTGCAAAATCTAAATCTCTTCTAAGGTCAAATATAGGTTGTAATAAATTATTTATTAGCTTTCAAGCACTCCCAGCCTCAGTAGTCCAAATTTTCTTAGAAGTGCGCCATTTTTTTGGCGCACACTTGGCGCACACTTGGCGCACCCGTGGCGCACACCTGGCGCACATTTGGTGTGCGCTGAGTGGACCGCCCCTTGCCAGCTATAGGAATAAAGAAAAAATTTTTGATATGTTTAAATTGAGGAATAAAAATTATACCTAGTAAAAACGTTAATTCTAGATATAAGTAATTTCATAGAAATAAATTAAGCACTACCTCCAAAAAGAAAAAAATTTATAGTCTTTTTTTAATTTTTTTATAAAAATTTGAAAAAAAAAATTGTTTGAAAAATTAGGTATCAGATTGGAGATAACGAGTAAAAACGATAATTCTAGATATTAGTACTTTCATGGAAAAAAATGAGGTACTACTTCCAAAAAAAAAAAATGGTGTTTTTTTAATTATTTGATGTAAAAAATTTTGAAAAAAAAAATTTTGAAAAATTACGTATTAGATGGAGAAATCCTTTACAAACGATAATTCAAATTAAGTACTGCGTCCTAAAATACACACATACACACACACACACTGACTTTTTTTAAAAACCAGTTTTTTAGCTCCCTGAGGTCTCAAAACGTGCTTATATGTCAAAAAATCAGAAAAAAAATTTATGATCTATGAGGAACCAAAAAATACTTTTGAAAAATTTTTTTGAAAATATCGAACAAGGGCCTTAAACGGAATTCTGTTTGTAGCCAGATGCATATTTCAACTTGCTGCAATTTGATTTATTTTCAGCGTACATATGCAAATTGAACATAATATGACAAATTTCAACTTATTAACAAGTCTAGTATCCAGTACTACATTTGATAGTAGAATTGTTATTAAAAGAAAAGGATACAGACAATTTTAGTACATGAAGAACCAGTCAATCGGTACTAGTTCTTAAAGTATACTAAAACTTAAAGTGTATACATTAGATGTTTATTTGGCCATCTACCAAAAGTCTGATTTCAAATCTGCTTCCTATGGCAAAATAAACGTCTTAGGGTACCCATCTTTATGATAAAACATGATAATATTTTTTATAAATCAAATTCTTACCATACTTAAAGTTCCATGAGCTGCAATACATATGGCACTTAACTCAGTAAGTATACATATTACGTAACATAGAGTGCTAAAAGCTTTAACATCTTTTAAACCAAAAACTGATAAGTTATAAATACCCAAGCTAATTAAAAAAAATTGAGTTAAGTATTGAGTCGTTATTACTACTTTAAACATTTCATTTACAGCATTTGCATTACTATAATATAAAAATAAATTTTTGAAAGTAAAATGTTATGAAAAAATTCAATTTGCATCAAATATACAAGGTTTGCTTTAGACTCTCTAAGGATCGATTTAAATCTTCAAAATTTCGTAACTAAAAAACAGTATTTTCCCAATTTTGAGCTGCCGATTAGGTTATAAAATTTTATTTCTTATAAATAATGCGTAAATCGAAAATTTTCTTTGAGCAAAGAATATTCAAAAATATTTCCGAAATCATTATTTTACAGCGTTTCATAAATAACTAAAACTTGTCTATAAAAAGAAAATAAAGTGAAATTTCCCAAGGAAGTTGAAAATCGAGTCAGAATTTTCCCAAATTTTTATCCGGTGACAGAAAATTAAGTCCCAGAAATTCTTTTCTTTTAATTATTTTTTTAAGCAGGGTTAATCTTTAAACTTTCATACCCAATCTTTGATACATTTGCCCGTAAAAATAAGTTCTTGGCAAAGACGCCATTTAGTTTTATCTTTTACTGAAATATGGGCATTTTCTTAAAATTTTTTTAGAAATGTTAATAAAAAAAAAATACCTATTTATTATTTTATACAAAAACAAACCCAAACAAGCCTTGCAAACTCGGCCTAACTCAAAAATATACTATAACACTTACTCATAAATCATTTGATGCTCTTGTATAAGTTGCTTAAATTTAATTTTCTCTTCATTTTCCATAAATTCTTTTGTTCCTTTTAATGATGTTAAATAATCAAATGTTATCTTTAAATGATTAACTAATATTTCAAATTGATTCTTCAAATTCAATATGTATGCCAAAAATAGAGAATCATATGAACTAGAACCAAGAGCCAAATAAAATAAAGCAATAGATTCATATATATAAAAATACCAGTAATTATTATCATTCAATTCAAAAAATGTATAAATTTGAATAGGTAATATTCGTATATCCGTTAACAATGGTGGTATTATCCATGCGAAAAATAAAATTACCACCAACGTTATAAATATTTTTGTTATTAAACTGAAAAATAAAGTTAAAAAATAAATCAATGAATTTAAATAAGTAAAATAAAAATTACCTCATTAATTTATCACATTTTAATAGTAACTGACTATCGCCTTTTTGACTAACAAAATTTTCAAAATTTTCAATCAAATTAATTAATTTATCTTTAATCAACAATAATGTAATAAATTTAATCAAACACATAACTACTGATAATGATAAATAGAATGTTTCAAGAATATCATCAAAATTATTTTTGAAATCTTTTACCAATGATAAACTTTTAATTATTAAAGTGATTCCAAATATAAATTCAATTGTAAATATGATATAACAATAAATTTTATGCAATTTTATTTTAATCTTTGATTTTAATTCAATAGGCGTCCAAAAACCAAAAATAAATAATAAGTCAAAAGATAATTTTATAATTTTCATTTTTTTTTTTTTAGAGTTCTTTATTTCACGAAACTATAAAAAAATACTTGTTCACTTTACAATTACTATACTACAACTAAAATAAAAAGCATTTTAATGAAAAAAATGCATAATACTTTCTTTTTTATAATCATAGATTTAATCGTGTCACTTCGTAAAGGGTATAAATTTTTCTCCTACCTTTTGTGAAATAATTATTATATATTATTATATTATTCAATAAAAATAATATTAGACTTCTAAGAAATAGAATTATTTTACTATGTTTTATTTAAACCTTCAATTATTCGAGGTTAGAATCTAAAAATTGGCCTTGGTACTAGCTTTGTAAGCTTGTAAGTTGGTATAAGCTTGTTGTAAAAGGCGTAACTAATACATAAAAACAATTATTTTTTTGGACAGTGGCCACAAAAATACGATTTCCTGACGCAGATAAAAAAAATTTTTCCAAAAAAATAACGTTAGTTATGGCTTCAGCGGGAAATTTTGCTAAGGACCTATACAAAAAAAAATGTTTTTAAAGCTTTTATGTGTATTTCCCAGAAATTTCTTTAAAAATTGACTAAAAAAATTGAGAAATACCGAAGAGGTTTGATTGGTCATAATTTGGGAAGATTGAGACGTAGGGAGCTGAAATTTGGTAGAAGATCGTTTTTTCTATGTGTAAATCCCATTATAAACCTACACACAAAACTATAGCATTTATTTTTGATTTTTATTTTGCATGCTGTGTGTGAAACGCATGATTCACATACCATACGAAGCATGTGAATAGTTCGATTCACAGAGCAGTAGCATGTAAACTTTAATATTCATAAATTCATATTATGTGAAACCTAAATAATATAGTTTATTATAAACTAAAGCTTAAAATTTTTGAAATATTTTAAAATCTGTCATTAGCAAATTTAAAATATGGAAAAATTGTACAGTTAAAACCATATTTTATTAATTATTTATCCTGATTACTATTTACGATTTCTTTAGAAACAGTTAGTTATTCATCACAAAGTTTATATAAATAATTTATCGATAATTTACTATTACATAATTATGAGGTTTTGAGGCAAACTGAATTTGAATCTTTTGATGAAATTTCAAAATTCAGAATATAGACCCCGAATATCCTATTTTTGGGGAATAAGTAAAATTGTTTTAAAACTAAAAAAAATTTCTTTTGAATATAATTTAAGACGTTTTTGGGTGTACTTAATTTTAATCTGTTGATCAAATTTAAAAATTATTAATGTGGGCCCCGAATAATCCATTTTCGGAAAATAAAAAATGTGATTTAAGGTTGAATCAGGTGGATAGAAATAGTATTTTTTGGGTAAAAATTTCTGGAGATCGAAACTTCTGGAATGTTTAATATTTTTAGTCAATAATCATGTTATGTGTCCCTTAAAAAAAAAAATAAAATTTTTAAAATTTATTGACTACTGACGGAGATATTAGCGCTTGAAATTTCATTAATTTTTGAGTTACTTAATTAATCAAGACTTTTTTATAAATAATCTGATTTTAAAAATCTTTGAATATAATATTTAGGATATTATTTAGCATCGATTCACTAAAAAAAATGTTGATTTTCTACGTTTCGCCGCGAATAAATTGATTTTTTGAAAAATTTAAATTAGGCCAAAAATCCAAAAACTACATAAGTTACTAAAACTATATAAGTTTTCATGAATTGTAACAGCAAAAACTTTTTGAAATATTATTTGAAAATTACCGTTTTTGTTCAGTGGCCAAAAAGCAACATTTTTTGAATTTGAAGGATATCTACCGACTTCTTTTTTCAAATTTGATGTCACTGCTAACATGATCCAAATAATTGAATGCATAAAATAAAATTTAAGTAATTCATGTAAAATTGATTTAATGAAAACATTGCTTAGAAATTATATAGACAAATTTTTGAATTTCCTTTTGACAATGTCGCCAGAAAATGGCATTGTCAATGAAGGTTAAAATAGATTTAACTCTACAATAATCTAATCAATTTTCATAGGGTTATATAGTGCTAAAGCTAATGTTGAAGTTTATAATTAATAAAATTATACAAATTAAATTTTTTTTTACATGACCTTTTTTAAGTTTATTGATTCGGTTATTATAGAGTTAAATATTTTTAACTACTTATTAGCTACAATGTCATTTTCTGACAACATTTTTAATATATCATTTAAAAAACTGTATATATAATTTCTAAGTAATATTTAACTTAAAGCAAATTCGCAAAATCTAATGGCACGAAAAAATTTTCCGCGAAATTAGGGTTATGTCATATAAAAAATAAATTAATTTTAATCAATTTAATTTTACTTGCATACATTTTTTTTAAAATAAAATGAAGGCCCAAATGAAGAATATAATTAAAATGTCCCATTTTAGGGATGATTTTCTTTTAACTTAGGGTGTCATTATAATGACTAAAAATTTAATAATAATAATAATAATCTTTATTTTGAAATCAAAAATAGTACACTCTTTCAATATGTTACAGTAAATAAGTAAATCTTTCATAATAAATAAAATAACAAGAAAATATACAAAAAATATAAAAATGATAAAATAATACAATATAATAGAATAAGTTTAATGAGTCAATAGATTAGTACATCAATAGGTAAATATGCGTCAATATAAAATCAAGGAAAGGACAGAAAGTATATAAAATCTTCTGTTAATCAACTATATAGTATCTAATTTATAGATGTATTGTTTTATTGCTTTTTTGAAGCGTGAGTATGTAAGATGGCAGGTCCCGTAGACAGGGGGGAATTTTATTCCAGAACTTTGAATATTTGACTTGGAATGAGAAGAGTCCCCAGTTGGTGGTAACAGTTGCAGGTTCCAGGTCTATTCGTGGGCCACGGGTGGGTTTATCAGACTTATAAGGTGTGAATAGAGGTAAGAGGAACGGAGGCTCCTTCATTCTTACCAGTCTATACATAACTAAGGATGCAAAGTAGTCAGCACGTGCCAAGTTAGTCGTCCATCCCAGTTTTCTCCTATACGGGGAAATGTGTTCATGTCTGCTTATTCCAAATATGTACCGAATACATGAATTGGAAAGCCTTTGCAATTGAGTGATTAATTCATTGGAGATGTCAGAGTAAATTACATTACAGTAATCTAAATGGGGGACTACAAGTGATTCCACTAGTCTTTTACGTAGTAGTTGTGTAGTACAAGGTCTGATGGTTTTGAGGCAATATAAGACTCTATTCACTTTTTTGGTAATTTGGAGCACGCGAGGTTTCCATGAAAGTGTGCTGTCTAGTATGACGCCAAGGCTAGTCACCTCATCAACAAATGGAACATTATCTCCACGGGAACTGACCTCAATACTAGGTATACTTAAGTTTGTAAACTGCTTAATAGTATATGAGGAACCAAAGACTATAGCTTGAGTCTTTTTCATATTTAGCGATAGACGATTAGTTTCCGCCCATTTGGCAACTATTTTAGCAGATTTGTGAAAGACTGAAAATGCCCTCAGTAATTTTATTAGCAGGTACTTGAACATAAATTTGTAGGTCGTCGGCATATAATAGTCTGAAAATGCGGTTGTCTAACAAGTGGTCTTTAAGATCATTCATGTATAAACAAAAAGTAGGGGCCCAAGGACGGAACCTTGGGGCACTCCTATATTTGTATCTACGTAGGACGATGTTGTTATTTTGGTTGATACACATGAGGATCTGCCACTTAGATATGACCAAAACCAGTGTAACGAGGATTTTGAGAAACCAACTTTCTTTAGCTTTTTAAGTAATAGCGACGGAGAAACATTGTTGAAGGCCTTTGAGAAGTCAAACTGAAGTAACAAAGTGGACAGTTTAATTTCTTTACCCATTTGTATGTCATCTACAAGCTTAATTAAAGCTGTTTGGGTCGAGTAATGTTTACGGAAACCCGTTTGAAGGGGATCTAATACCTTCGATTTATTTAAAAAGCTGCCAACTTGATCATGGGCAAGCTTCTCAAGGACCTTCGATAAAGAGCACAATAGTGCTATGGGCCTGTTGTTGGTGATGGTACTGGTACCTTTTTGAGTGCTTTTAAGATTTTAGATTTTTTCCATGAGGATGGAAAGATTCCTTTTCATAACGAGGCATTAAACAATTTAGTGAGATGAGAGGCAATAGTTGGTAATGCTTTCACTATTATGCTTGGAGGAATGCCATCATCTCCTTTTGCTTTAAAAATTTGTGATCAGTAACCCAAAAAATTTAAGGTAAAGAATTTTTATTCTGTTAGCTATTAATAAAAACAAATACGTTATTATTTAAGTTAAAAATTGAATATAACCCTAATGTTAAAATTTTTATAAAGGGGGTGAAAACAAATAATTTCAAACAAATACTAAAGTTTCAGTTACTTATTAAAAAAAAAAATAAAGCCTTAATTTATCTTAAGGACTATCCCATATATATTTTGTGTGTATACAATTTTGCTTTGTACATTTATTAAGAGAACCTCGAGAATTTACATTTATTTGCACTATATATATATATTAATCCTTGAAGATTATATTTTTGCGTGCCTGTGATTCCCGATGTATCTAAAACTTTTTATATGGAAATTTTTATGTATTACATGTTATTTTTTTGTGACACTGATGTATCTTTACTATGATACCCTTTTTTTAACTCATGTACTTCCTATTTTAATGCCAAATTTTGATGATTTTTAATAAATTTTGAAAATTTTTAATTAAATTCAATACTTATAGTTTTTATTTAGATTTTTGGTGTTTCGTGTCATAATTAATTTCTAAGTGGGTCATAAAATTTATATTAATTAGATACCTTATTTTTGTTGAAAAATTACAGAACGTAATAGAAAATTCAGATTCTAAAAAAATAAAACGATAAATGATATTAATTTGCTTCATATTTATTTCAATATAAAATTTATTTTTTATCAATTTTTTTCACATATAAATTCATACTTTTACTATTTGTTTTTTTTAATTCACATTAAGCTTTTCTTAAATCAATTGTAAGTAAAAGTACTGTTTTTCCTGCAAAATTTCCTGTTATAGTTTCAAATTGAAGTACTCATTGTTTCAGATTTTTTATTATAAAACGTGTAACAAATTTAAATTACTTAATACCATGACGATTGCTTCTATTTTTAATTTAAGTTTCTAAGGTGGAAGTAAAATTAAAAATTTATATTAATTTTCTAAAAATAAAATTTTTAAAATAATCGATAATATTAACTTTTAAACAAAATTTTAAAAAATAATTTAACTAATGGTAAATTTATTTTTCCGAGCGAGCGTAAGCGAGCGATGATTTCGCTAGTTCTCATTATTTTATGCAAATTATCACAACAGATGCACATATTAACTGTCATAGAAGTAATTTAATCTTGTTTTTTTATTAATAATATTTTTTATTTTTTTTTTTTTTTTTTTTTTTTTTTTATGGGAAATATGTGAATCTTACATCAGCCATGGAGTGTTTGCGGGCCTTAAAGACCCGCAAATTTCCATGACCGCCCAGTTGCACAAAGTGCACAACTGGGAGACCACCGACGAACGCGGTCGCCGGCTACGCCCCAGATTCTTACTGGATAAACACACTTTAAACCCCCTGCGCTTGTTTGTCCCAAACCGGAACTCCCTTTTCAGGTATAACTTCAGTTTGGGACGCGCAGCCTAGGCAGCTGGCCGCTGCCTTCCCCCTGCCTAGGGACAGGAGAGCTCTCTAAGATAGAAAGAATAATATTTTTTATTATTTATATAGAAAAGATCCCAAGACTGAATCCTGAGGCGCACCATAGGTTACCGTTTTATCATTACTTAAGGTTTCATTTATACTCACTTTTTAAATCCTATATTTTAAGTAACTTTTAAATAATTCATAAGCCAGATCCCCAACACCCATATAGCTTATTTAGCCAAAGTTTGTGATTTACACAATCAAAAGTTTTTGCCAGATCAAGGAAAATGGCCAATATTTTTTTTGAATTATCCAAACTATCATCAGCAAAATTAGTCACATGAGAAATTATATTATTTGTTGATATACCCGATTTAAATCCAAATTTTCTGTTTGATATTAGCGAATTAACTTCCAAAAAATTTAATAATCTATTCTTGATTATCTTTTCAAAGATTTTGGCAATATTTGAAGTTAGTGAAATCGGTCTATAATTAGTAGTTGATGATCTATTACCAGACTTAAAGATTGGAATAATGATAGCATTATTGAAATGTGAGGGAAAAACACCTTCACTAATTGCCAGATTAAAGATGTATACTAAGATCTACAATAAAATTAAGCAAACACTAACACCTAGTAACACCTTGTTATTTATACCATCAACCAAGCCAGCTTTATACGACATTGTTGAATAAATCAAGCAGATTTTTATAAAAAAATAATGTGATGATAAAGTTTTTAAATTTTAAGTATTTTTTTTTTTTAAATATTTTAACAAGTATTTCAAATATTAAAAATCGTACAATTAGAGATCGATGTTATTAGCGATGACAATCATTTATCTAAAAATAAATTTTTAAAAATATAATGATACGTTAAAAATAATATGAATCATTCAAGTTTATATAGTACGTGTACAATAACTATAAATATATTAATTTCTCATAATTTTATTAATCTAATTAAAATTATTAATTTTGTTTTTTTTTCATTATTACAAATAATCTATTTATTATAATTATTATATGTCTATAAAAAATTTATTTGTCTATAAAAATATAAATTAAATTTTTCTTTTCATTAATTAATATATTTAACATAATATAATATTTCATATTTTTATCAAATTTACGTTTTATCAAAATGAATGATAACTTATGACTCGAATATTTTTATATTATTTATATTGAATTCTCTATTATTATTTAACAGAATATTATAATTTATATGTTAGAGTCTGAATGATTAAAAAAAAAATCTTATAATTTTCTAATGTAGGAATAAATAAATAATTTAAATTAGTATTCAACAATAAACAAACAGAAGTAAATATATTATTAGATAAAAAAAACAATATAAATACTTATACTGTTATCGTAACAAATATTAAAAAAGATATTAGTAGGAATTTATTATAAATAATAAACTAAATTACTACTAATAACATAAGTAAATAGTTTTAATTGGTGACAACAAAAAAAATCAGCAGATAAGATTCTAATTTAAAAATTTTTTATAACTAGATGAATAATAAATATCTAGCTTTCGAAACCTGCTGCACTGTAAACACGATGGAGAACGCTTATAGCTTTTTGTTTATCGAAATTCATCAATGAAATATCTCCCTAGAAAAAACGTTACTCACGACCTTTCCATGACCCATCAAGAGAGTTATGAGGCCATGCAAGTTTTTTTATGGAATTTTCGGGACAAGCTAAGGGGCCTTTCAACTTTTTAGCCCTTTTCTCAAAATTCGAATTTGAAAGTGAATTTTTAAATTTATTATAAGATTTTTAATGGTATAACTTGAAAAAACCATATTAGTTACATGCATAAATGTGAAAAGATAAAAAATAAATAAAAGTTAAATACAAGAATAAAAATTTTTCACATTATAGATTTGGGCCTTACAAAGTTAATAACAAAAAGTATCATGTATTGCTCGCACTTTGAATTTAGCCAACCTGGTGAAAAAGGGCTTCACTGTCGCACTAGTTATAGTGCATCAGTGTTGCCGCTCGTCACCTGGACAGCTGTGGGTATAATTATTGTGTGAGGCTGTGATGTAGAAGTCTATATTTGATTTTAAAGGGAGTTGTATCTTTTGTTAATTTTCCAATATTTTTAAGTATTTCATTATTAGATAATTGTGAATTAAAGAAATTTTTGATGAGTTTATGAATGGAGTATATTCTGATTTGTAAGTTAGTTACTATTGGGTCTGTATTTTTAATCATTCTTAGTATTTTATTTTGTACTATTTCTAATTTTTTGTAATTTAATTAATACGTATTACTCCATGCTTTCTCTTATTATACTTCTAACTATTCTTGAATAGTTAAAAATTGTTTTAGAGCTATTTTTGGATGTAAATTATGCAGCAAATTTTGCGAATTTTTGTTTACAAAGCTAAACTTCGCAGTACAAAAATGGCCAAAAATGGGAAATCGGACCAGAAACAGGAAAATAATCATCTTCAAGTAAAAGATAAGGAGGCAGAAGGATTTTTATTAGATTAATATTTTATATTCTATTCTATTTTTATTTTTATTTTTTATTAGCCTAGAATCACTAATGACTGAAAAAATTAATTAAAAAAAAAAATCAACCTTCTAAAAAAATGCCTTTTTTAAAAAAACGATGTTTTTACACCTTTTCATTAACTTCTCTGCACATATACAGGTCCAATTTTAATGTTTATGGTCAAGATTTTTTCGCCATGAGTTACTATAAACGAAAAAAACAAAAAAAAATTTTATTATAAGTATCAAAAAACTTGTTTTGATACTTTAAACGCGTTTTTCTCGTAACAGCTTTTTTACAAATGCTGGGCAAGATTGTGCATTAACTATTTCACCAATTTTTTTTATATTTGCTGTTTAGTTAAAAAAATATATTTTTGAGGGGCTGACTTCGAGTTTTTTTTTTTAAATGTCTTCAAAAAGTTTTTACAGCTACTTTAGTCCTAAAAATTTAGGCATTTTTTTTTATTTTAACTTTGCGCAGCCGCCATTTTTTTTAAGTTAATTTTTTCGAAAAAACTTGAAGTCAACCCATCACAATTGGTTTAAACTCTTACCAAAAATATTTTTTTTTTGTTAAGATAAGCCAAACTGGAGTTATTCTGACCACCGATTTCGTAAACTGCCTTCTTTACGCACGTGTAACACGAAAATAACGTCACAAAAATAAAAATTTTTTTTGTTAATTTTAATACTTATGTAAAATAATAAAAAAACATTCACTCAAAAGTCTCTAACCGTTTTTTCACAAGCCTTACTTAAAAAACATATTTACCACAAATGTCCCTTAAATATAAATATAAAATAAAAAAAAAATTAAAAAATTAAAATCATGCCAAGAACGCGATCACAAGGTCTGCCACCACCAATCAATGTTCCACCGGCAAATCCAGCAGACTTTATGGTAAATTTAAAACAGATGTACGATAGGTTAACAAACAGATACTATCCAACTGAACATCTAAAATGGCATATACAATATGGGAAATATGACCACGTACTCGGCATTCACAAACTTTGAGGATCGAGTTACAAAGGTAAGTAGCAGAATTTTCAGTAAAATATTTGATAAAGACGAATCTGATGAAAAGTCAGTTTATATAAGGGATCTCGAAGAGACGTTCTCAAGAGATCATTCATATTTATCTTTATTTTAAGAACGAGTTTGATTGATGAACTTTACAAGCAAAATACCAACCACGGTGAATTCTTCCTTGAGGAAATGCATCGCCTGAATGGTCTCTTGGAGGATGGCTTGGAAGTCAGGGTAGATCATCCGAGAGCAGATGAAGTATAGTAAAATACTATAATTACGCTTGTAATTGTAGTAAAATGCTTATGCGTTCAAGGAAAGTTAACGTGCCTAACTTGAACTCATGGTATACTAAGCTACCACAACGCTGCTGTAGAACACCAGATTATACTTTTAAATAGAATCCCATTCTATTCTCTTGGCCACCAAACCGAAAATGTAAATATTGGAAATAAATATTGTAAGTATTGTAAATATTGTAAATAAGTGTTTTCAAGAAAAAAGACAAAAATCAAAAAAAAAAAAAAAAAAAAATACAAAAAATAAAAAAACAAAAAAATGTATGAATGAATGACAGAGTTAATGGTTTATTAGTTATACAATGATGCGATATCGACTATGAATAATGCTGAATTGTTCGGGAAAATCCCATAAGTTTTCTGTAACGGGCTTTTATGAGTTTTTATATGATATATTATTAAGTTATAATTTATAAGAAAAATTTTCCTGATTCACCAATCGAAATTAGAGAAAAATTATTAAGGCTACCATTTAGCATAGTGACTGGGAAATATTAACATTTGAATCTCAGAAGAAACCTAAAAAAACGTGCAGGTGATGTAATAAAATTTTTGCATACTAATTTTGGTTTTTTAACATAATTTATCAAAAATGAGGTTTATCAACGATATTTCCATGGAATCTCGGTTCTGTATATATCACGCTCCCTGTATATATCACCTTCCTCTAAAAATTAAACAAATAATCAATTAAAAAAAAGAAATTCGTTTACCAGCAAATAATTATTTTTTTTCTCTATCTTACTGCAGGGATAGGTGGTGTGTCTTTGCCCCAGGGGAGACCTCGTCTTCTCGATCTTCTAAGCTTCTAGTAATAGAATCTAGTAGTAATAGAATCTAGACCTAAGGGTTACATGCAGAAAATTCTCAGACAATAAAGGCAGTATTAAAAGGGACTAAAGAAGCATCTACGCTTATTCCTCTTTTTGTGGATATTAATATCAGAATTTTAGGCGTTAAATATCACATGACAGTAAAGGGGAGCAATCGCTAGGGGTAGGGAAAACTGGCCGTAGACCATTTCTATACTCGTTAAAGGGTTAATTTGTTTATTTTTTGAAATTAGTATTATAATTATCGTTTTTACCTACCTTATATAAAATACTATTCAAGTTGAAATAATAAATCTTTGATTATAATTTTTTTTTTAATTTATTTATTTAATAATATTAACTGAATAATATTACAAATCATAAAATTTTAATATTATAAATATACTCTATAATAATTATTAATTTTAAAAAATTATCAATATTTTCTTGGTTAAGTTGCTTTGGTTGAATCTGGCATATTCAATTTAGCTGCGTAAGCCATGTAATTAATTAATTCTTATTTTTACTTGTTTTTTTTTTGTTTTTTTTTGTTTTTTTTTTTTTAATTATCAATTATTTTATAAAATTGCATCGTCATGGTATTGAATATAATATTATTATTATATAAACTTTTTATAAAAAATATTTTTTTAACATCTTAATTAACGTTGTTTCTAACTATAATTTTATTATTTTTTAAATTATATATTAAAATAGTATTTTTTAAAACAAGGCTCTAAAGATATTGTTTTTGAAATAGAATGAAGAAGCCTGCGGCCGCTTGAGTTGTTTATAGGTACTTCTCCATTCTGTATCAAATCACAGTTTCTTTAGACTCGTATTTTAAAATCTATTTTTTATAATTATGACGCTTAAGTGAGTGTTTAAAGTGAATGTTTACGCACACTTTTTATCAACAAAGTTTTCATGCAATCTATACAGAAAAGATTAAATTTAGCTTGAAAATTAAATGCGTAAACCGACACTTTAAACGTCATTATTATAAAAAAAATTTTTTTGCATTGTATTTCATAATTTTTTATTATATTTATTTTAATATATTTGAGTTTTTAATAACAATTTTTTCTTTTTTATTATTTAAAATAATTTACTTAAATAAAGAAAAAAAAATTTAGTTTACATTATAATTTTAATTTACTTATTATAAATCAATTATCAATGTTTGTTAAAAACTTAATTTTAAAATTATCGATTAAATTGTACGTTAGTTTTTTTTTTAAATATAAAAAAATTAATAATAAATATATAAGTAAAAATTAATACATAAAAACATAATAAAAATTTATTAACGATAGTCTGTTAATGACTTTTTTTTTCTTAAATTAACTAATAAAAAAAAAAAATTATTGCCATTTTTTTCAAATGAACTTTAAAAATAAAATTATAAAAGATCTAAATATACAAAATGAAATGAGATAAAGAAAAAAAATAGAATATTTTTAGACATGGTAAAGAATATATTACTCATTCTCATGATGGAGGATGAGTAAATATTCTGTACCGAGTTTAAGAATTTTTTTTTATTCATTGCTGATAAAGAATTTGATCATTATTTATACAGTTACACATGTAACAAGGTCAAATTTCTAAAGAACTTTTGAATTCTGACAATAAAACACAAGCACCAATATTTATATTGGTGTTTGTATATATACGAACAGAGCCCTCTCGCGTTTTAAACTTATAAATAATTTCTGAATAAGGAATAGACCCATACTTAACTTGTCAACAAGCGTGTCTTTATACCTTTTTTTGTTTTAAAGTCGTGCAAGAATGAGAAAATTGAATAATAGATTATTATGCGCTCATGCGCACGCGCATTGCAGAATTGAAAAGTACTTTAGTATTTATGACCATTTACACGTGCAGTTTTGTTTGCATAAATAATGATAGAATTCTATATCATAAATGTATAAAATTATCTTATTCAATTCCATTTATTGGAAGGCTTTTATCTAATTTATGGTTACTGTTATTAATTTGGGTTTTAACATAAGTTGATGATTTTTTAATTTTTGGACGTCCAGCCAAAAAAGCTGCAAATTGCTCCTATAAAAAATTATTTTAAAGAAAATAAAATAAATAAATAATTCAAAAAAAAATTTTTAATTTAATTAATTCATTTTTTTTAAACATACCAAAAATAAATTTGATGTAGAATTAAGACTTGAATAAGCAAATTTCAGAGCATTCAATTGCAAATCAGCATTATTTTTTGCAACATATGGTATCATCTGTAAAGAAAAAATAAATTCGTCCGTGATGTTGTGAGTAAATTGAATATTAACTAGGAAAAAATTCCAATTTTGCATTTTCAATTTTTTTTTTAAATTAAACTTAATAGTGTAGAGTGAAACCATATTTTGTAATCTTTTTTTTTCTTGACAGAAAAATTTTTTTTCTGGACAGGTCCAAAAAATTTTCGAATATTCATGTTTTTTGATAAAAAATTCTTTTTTAACGATAATGGCTCCGTTTTTTATTCATTGATTGAACCTTTTATTTTATTTTTATACTACAATTATAAAAAAGTACGAAATTTACAAATATCAATATAAGAATAAAACAAACATAAAAATAGTAAGTAATTTATTATTTTTTCGATTTTTGATAATTTAAGTTTCTCGCAGTCCATAATAGATAAATTTTCTAGGTTATTTTTTGCATGTTTTCCAATATAATTATTTATGTTTGTTGGGTCTCTGAACACAAATAAGATATCCATTTTTTTTCCTAAAACGCTCCAGTTTCTCGTAAAAATAAGCGAATATTACTTGTTTTAGTTGACTCTTTGAGTCATTTTAGACAAAACCGGATATGCCTGTACATTGACACGGCGTATTCAAAAATTTTCTCAGATGGGTTATCTATTGAAAATGAACGAGTTTTTATGAAATTATTTAAAATTAGATAAATTCTTATCAAAAAGTATTTTGGTTCTCAGAAGAGGGCAATAGCCTCCTACGTGGCCCTGCTGGATCCGCCCCTGTCCCAGCATATTCGTGTTCAGTGAAATAACAAACATAAATAACAGTTCAAAATCTTAAAATTCCATAAACATAACTTCGAAATTTTGGACCTATATCGTCAAAAACAGACTTCAAAATAGGAGTCCACGCCCATACACTTTAAGGAAGGTGTCTCACATTTAGAAAACTTAAATAAAAGTTTTCAGGCTAAAAAAAATAAATCTGGGATCATATTTCAATTTTTATATTAATATTTATTTATCACGCATAATTAAAGGCTTTCACTAGAGAATTTTCTTAAAAAAGGCTTAAAAATTAAACTATTTTATCTCTACTATACATGGCACCTTTCTTAATTTCGCAATGATTATTGTAATAAAGTAGGAAATAATAACAATAATTTTAAGACAATTATAATCCATTTTAAAAATATTAATTTTATTATTAAAATCATACATATTTATAGAAATACAAAATAATCAATAAAAATGAAAATAAAAATTTATACAAAAAATGAAATTTTCGTAAACATAAAAATAATAATTACACTGAAAAAAAATCCACTTGCGGCAAGCGGAATTTTTTTTCAGTGTAGTCTTGGCGTAGATCGTTTTATTGAAGCTTTTTATTTTCTATTATAGTTCAATTGAATCCCCCAACGGATATTTATATTTTTTGAGTTTCTGAAAATATTTCTCGCAAGTGAAATGATTTTTAAAGATTATATAATGTGGAAAATCTGAATATAAGATTATGAGATGGTTAACGTTTTTAAGTCCAAATTATGAAAAAAGCGTTACAAACTTACGAGGCCCCTTGATTTCCCCTGAAAACCCCATTAAAGAACTTGTATGGTCCCACAACTAATGAGCTAGAGAAGCCATGTGTAACGTTTTTACTAGGGCTATTACCGCGTGGTATAAAAAATTAGACTCTTTTGAAAACGGCTATTATATTTTGGTTTAGTAACCCCAAAAAAATGGAAAATCAGAATTCCATTGGATCCGTTGGAAAATCCTATTAACTTATAAAAAAAATAAAAATGATCTGAACTAAAAATTAAAGTAATGTCACCAATGATAAAAAAATGAAAGTTTTATAATTATTTATTAAATTTAAATTGAAGATATTTTTTTTAAATTATTCGGAGAAATCGGTAATTTATTATTATCATTTTTCTTTGTTCTCAAAGTTATTGTTAATTCCTTAGCATTATTATCAATTTGCGATTCAATTATTTTTTTATTAAAATTTTGTGATATTTTCGGTGTTGATAATTTTCCATTTTTACTATACATTGATTGCATAGTTAAATTTTTTTCTTCGTTTAAAAATTGTAATTTTTTACATTTTGGTATCAAAGTTTTATTGTTAAAAATATTTATTTTCTTATTAATATCTGGTTTTAATTCGTCTTCAAAATCATCATCAACAGTTATTTCCGATATCGGTGTAATTTTAACTTTAGCAATCAATGATAAACTCGGTTTTTCATTTTTTCCTGTTTTAAATATTTCTTGAAGAATATTTCCATTTAAAATATTCATTGATTCTAATTTTGGTTTAACATTCGATAATGTTAATGAATTAAATCTATCAAAAGGAACGATTGATTTTAAATAATTTTTATCTTCAAATTCGCGATAATTAATTAGTTTCATAAATTCGGAAATGAAATCAACAAAAATTTGATAAAATGATACGATTGTAACCTTTATAGTAGCATCATAAATCTCGAGCAATCGATGAGAAATCCTTTGCAAACCTGTACCTAGATGACGAGGAGCACGTGATGCAAATCCTGCTGTACCATTCACTAAATGAACAATTCTACGTGCAGTTTCACGGGTAAATAAAACTAGTACTTGTTCTAAATTAGCTGGTCTAGCTTGATTTCCTGGTTCTGGTAAACTCAGAGTCAACCACAATTCTTTGGCTTTTTTCATTGCTAACTTTGGGTCTGTCGCTAGCTGTAAATTTTATAATTTCAAAAAAATCTTAAATATCTTATAGTTTTTAAATAAATTTTTTAAAAGTTACATTTGCGTTTTACATATTTCAAAAATTTCCTTTCAAAATAATAGATTAAAAAAAATTACGTGTACTAACTTAAGCAGAAAGATAAATTTTAAAGTAATGCAATTTAATCGTGTAATTTACAATATCTGCAACGTGGAACATGTCAGTAATCAATCTCGTACAATAGTTTTTTCTAAACATTCTCAACGTCAGCTTTGTCAAGTTTGTTTTGTATGGTCTTATAGAGGTAATTTATACATATAGAGTCGATTTCAAGGACAGTTGCTAAAAATTTTTTGATTTTATGACTAGGTTACTATACTTGAGATTTGAAGCAAGATAAAAAAATTCTTTAAAATTAACATTTTTTAATTTTATATTGGTTAAGTTATTTAGGTTAAATATTTAAAAAAAACTTTTCTGAGGCAATTTTAAATGTTTTAGAGCTTCTGATAAAAATATAAGCTTTTTTTAAAAGTTATTTTTTTTGCTTAAAATTTCAATCCTTTTCAAGCAAATAAAAATTTCAAGCGCCGCAAACGAACCACGTAGTTTTGCCAGAATAGTAACTTATGGCAGTTAACCAAATTTTGAATGTGCAGATTTCGAATTTATTAAAAATTTTTTAATAGCCAAAGCCGTTTAAATGATTGAAAAAGCAAGTGAATTTCTATTGCAATATTAATTTTAATTCCTATATAATTTTTCAATAATAAATAATTTTTTATCTTTTGGGCGAAAATATGAATTTCATTAATACAAATATATATACTTAGTTTTCATATTGACTAATATTGCTGAAAAATTTAGAATTGATAATTGAAAAAGAAAAATTTTTTTTGTGTAAAAAAGAATTCATAAAAATAATTCAACGGTATAGGAATTTTGTTAGGAAATTTCATAATTATAATAAATAATAAGCGAATTTATAACAAAATTAATAAAAATAAAAATTTACTTTACCAGTTCCAAAACATAAAAAAGTACGTGAATGCATTCTGTTCCTTGTTCTTTAAGAGCTCGTGCTTCTGCAAGAGTACGGCGTGTTAACCTCCGCTGTAATTTTCTGGAAAACCTTGCTCCATGCTCAATTGTACGAGCGGCTTTATTTGATGGATCAGTACTTTTGGAATCAGTCGAATCATAACTTGCTGATTAAAGTAAGATAATAGTTTTGTTATTAAAGTTCAATTAATAAATAAAAACAAACTTTAATTGAAATCATAATAAAATTGAAAAAAGTTACAATAATTCTGAATAGCCTTTTAATATAAAGAAAATTTAGATTATAAGGAATTTAAAGAAGTTTGTAAAATCTTATACAATAAACAAAATCTTCTCCAGTAAACTGCGAAAATATTTACATTCAAAATTACTAACGAAAAGTAAATTTACTAACATGTTAGTAAAATTATTAACGTATTATTAATTTACATCCCCTTAATAATTTTTAATGCAAAAATTTTTACAGTAAGTGTTTAATATTTAAATTTTACAAAAAAAGAAAAGTGAAAAATAAATTTTCACCTTCAGCTGCCTTGTCTGCTGGATCTGGTAAGTAACGATCTACATATTCATCTGCTACGTCCAAAGCTCCATTTAACCTTTCAACTGCTGCATTCGCAGCTTGGCTTCCAATATATTTCACACTGTCAGCTCGTATTAGTACTGGCTTCACAAATTTATTGTTTACGTATTCTCGTGTATTATAGTACATCTAAGAAAATATTAGTTTTTTTCTTTTTTTTTTTTTTTTATAGTCTAAATAATAAATTTAAAATTTTTACTAATAGTATATTTTTATCCTAGGCCGCAAAAATACAAAATGGCCCAGATCACGCGTAAATTACAATTCGAGGCAAACAGCGATATGGGGCATTCTTTTTTTACGGACGAGGGCAAAAAATAATTTTCTTTGTCAGTGGCAAGAAAACACGTATTTTCAAATAGTGCCGTGGCCGGAGAATACAGAATGCTTTTTGGCCACTGACAAGAAAAATAATTTTTTTTTTGCAATAATAAAATATACATACTTAATAAATTTAAAAATTCTCTAATTAAAATTAACAAATTTCAATTTTATATTTTCTCAAGTGTTGTAATACACAGCTGGCTATATACTCCATTCAAATCGCGGTTTAGGGTGTATTCTCACTGGCCAACATGAGATTTGCTCTACTATATGTTTTTTAGGTCGCTGATAATGAAAATTGGGGTCTTTTCTGGGAGATATTTTCAGAACACCCTTAAATTTGCAAAAACTACCCTCAAAAAAGGGGTTTTTGATATATTAGAAAATTGAGTTTCTAGATTTAGCCAAGAATTAGTCTAAGAGGGTTTTTTGGGTCGTTAATTAAGAATTTGAGGTAATTTCTTATGAATAATTAACATTTCACCCTTAAATTAGCAAAAATTACCCCTAAAAGGGGGTGTTTTTTCTAATTTTGCACTTTGAGCGACCAGATTACGTCAATACGGATTTTTTGGGTCGGTAATCAAGAATTTGGGGGAATTTTTTTGTAAATAATTAATATTTCACCCCTAAATTAGCAAAAACAACCCCTAAAAAATGTGTGCTATAAATGCACCCCTTTTAGGGGTTGTTTTTGCTAATTTAAGGGTGAAATATTAATTATTAATGAAAAATTCCTCCAAATTCTTGATCAGGTACCCAAAAAATCCTCTTAGACCAATTCTTGGCAAAATCTAGAAACTCAGTTTGCTAAGCTTACTACCTAAAACTCATGATCCCCTCTCTCGTGACTTTTCTCATCGTATTATTCGTGATTTGATTTTATTTATTTATTTTATTTATAATGTAAGGTGTATTTTACAAATTGAGAAATCATCACAATCCCATAGAAACTTAACGTCTGTACATGGACCTTTGGTCAATAAAATATAAATAATAATATAATATATTAGAATTACAATAAAGAATTAGAATATTTAATTTTATAATAGATTATGTTATAATTTTCATATTTGTGTTATTGCTTTTTTTATAGGTATTGTAGTTAATGCATTTAATTAAATTGATAATAGTGGATTACTTCTTTAAATAATTGCACCATTTGACAGCCATTTTTTTAATTTATGTAACCAACTTAAGCTATGTTTATTAGAATTTAATTGACTAGAATTGCTATTTAACTTAAGATTTTTAGGCATAACATTAAATATTTTTATTGCCATAAAATAATAACTCCTTTGACCGAAAGATTTTATATTTTTAGGTATTTCCAAGCTGATGATACGTTTATTGGTATATTCATATTTATCTAGATGTAATGTATTCAAATTAAAAATTTCTTTTTTAATAGTAAAGTAATAATATGTTTGCTTTATATTTAGTATTGTGTCATTATAATTATTGTTAGGAACTTTTAATAAATTTAATTTCTTAATTAATCTATCTTGTAGTCTTTGAACTAAATTTATTGCCGTATTTGTTGCTCCACCCCAACCCAAGATGCCATATGACATAATGGAATGGAATGAGGCAAAATACATTATTTTTAATTGATGATAGTTTAAAATACATTTTAATTTGTGAAAAAGAAAAATAATAAATCTTGTTTTTTTTAGCTGCTCAGATATGTGTCTATCCAATCGCATGTATTGATCCATAATAATGCCTAAGTACTTGGCAGATTCAACTCTGTCCAGTTTTATTACTGAGCCATTATCAATTACACTTAAATCAAATGTTTTAGGAAGCATTTTGTAAAAACCAGTTATAAGTATTATCTAAGATCGTATTAGCTTTACTCTGGGTAGCATCCCAATTTTCACCTTGTACTAATATGAGAGAATCGTCAGCAAAAGAAACAATATTGTCACTAGTTCTTAATAGACCATCAATAAACAAATAAACTAAAATAGGACCTAGTACACTGCCTTGTGGCACACCAACAGTAACAAAATCTTCATCACTACATATCCCATTTACCTTAACACATTGCGATCTATCCATAAGATAACTAGTAAAAATTTTGAGGGCCAATCCTCGAATACCCAAGGCTTCCAATTTGTCTAGCAAAATCCTGTGACTTACAGAGTCAAAAGCCTTTGTCAGATCTAAAAAGATAGCCAGGGGTTCCAAGAATTGATCTAGGTTTTCATAAATATAATTTGTAACATAAGCTATGGCATTGTTTGTAGAGATACCTGTTTGAAACCCAAACTGTCTATCGGTAGTTCATAGCTATTTTTACCCAAGTCTGAGGTCGATGTCTTGAATTTAAAAAATACCAAATGTACTGTGTTTGGTATGTACAAATATGGTTACTGGCCAATTTTTAAGGTTCTAGGTGGCTTGGTTGCGATTTGGCAGCTGTTTTTCCAATTTTGATTTTTTTCGAATTCTCAGCCATCCGTTTGCTTTTTATTTTCTGGACGCCCTAAGTAAGCCTAAAAAATATTTTCTACATAAGAGAAGGTAGTAAAAATTACCGCCCAATCCGAATCTGACCATATTTTTTCGGAAAAACCTCAGGAAAAGCCGGAAAATCGGAAAAACTAAAGGAAACTGGAAAATACAAATTTCTCAAAAAGCGTCACTTTTTTTTTAAAAAATTTTTTTTACATATTTTTTCCCATACTTTTCATGCTGTTAAACTCTTTTTTTGACACATTTGCCTTTTAAGCACTTAAAAATCAATTTTAGGCTCAAAAAAATGATTTTGAAAATTGTGTATTTTCTGAATTTTCCAATTTTCTCGCTTTTGCTGATAGAAAATGAAAAATATGACTTGATTTTCGGATTCCTCAGGAAATTTTACATTCATAACCTGCCTGGGTAAAATTTTAGAGGCCTATTTGACGCTGTAAAAAAAGAAAAACAAAGTAACCTCCTAAAATTAAAAAAATAAACAATATAAAAAAATTACAAAATTTAATAATGTTTAATTATGTTTGATTTTAACAGGTTACTTTGTTTTTTAGCGTCAAATAGGCCTCTAAAATTTTACCCAGGAACGTTTTCAATGTAAAATTTCCCGAGGAATCCGAAAATCAAGTCAGATTTTTCATTTTCTATCAGGAAATGCGAGAAAATAGGAAAATTCAGAAAATGCACAATTTTCAAAATCTTTTTTTGAGCCTAAAATTGATTTTAAAAGTGCTGAAAAGGCAAATGTGTCAAAAAAAGATTTTACCAGCATGAAAAGTATGGAAAAACATATGTAAAAAAAATTAAAAAAAAAAAAAAGTGACGCTTTTTGAGAAATTTGTATTTTCCAGTTTCCTTTAGTTTTTCTGATTTTCCGGCTTTTCCTGCGGTTTTTCCGAAAAAATATGGTCAGATTCGGATTGGGCGGGAATTTTTACTACCTACTTTTATATAGAAAATATTTTATAGGCTTATTTAGGGCGTCCAGAAAATAAATAGCAAACGGGTAGCTGAGAATTTGAAAAAAATCAGAATTGGAAAAACAGCAGCCAAATCGCAACCAAGCCACCTAGAGCCTTAAAAATTGGCCAGTAACCATATTTTTACATACCAAACACAGTACATTTTGGTATTTTTTAAATCCAAGACATCGACCTCAGACTTGGGTAAAAGTAGCTAGAACTACCGCTATATGATATTAAATTAAATTTTGTTGTATAATTAACCAACCTAATTTTTAATATTTTTTCAAAAATTTTCGCTATATTAGAGGTAAGGGAAATGGGTCTGTAGTTTGTTGTTAATTTTTTATCGCCTGATTTGTAATTAGAAATTATTATGACCTTTTTAAAGTGCATAGGATAGACACCTTCACTAATAGCTAGATTAAAAATATAAACAAAAGGTTTTATTATATATTCAAGCAAACATTTAATTACTTTATTGCTGATGCCATCAATTGGACCATCTTTATTTTTGTAAAGCTTATTAATAATTTGTCTGACTTCACTGTCATCTGTAGGTTTCATAAAAAAAGAATAATTTATATGTTCAGTTTGACTAATATTTTTAATAATCTTTTTCCTTTTTGTATTAAGATTTTTTCCTATGTTTGAAAAGAAGCTATTCATTTCATTGGCAAGCATTTTATCATCTTTAATACTATTATTATTTACAATTAATTCACAGATATTATTTTTACTCTTATTTTTTTTATTACCCGTTAATTTTTTATTTGCAAATTCCCAAAATTTTTTGGTATTAGTTTTTACTAAGTTGGCTTCATTATTAAGAGATTTATTTTTGGCTTTATCAATGATGGTTTTCAAAAGGATTTTATATTTTTTATAAGCCTTTTCTTTATTTTCATTTTTTTTATCTTTACACCACACTAAAAAAAAATTCCGCTTGCCGCTAGCGGAATTCCGTTTGCCGCTAGCGGATTTCCGCTTGCCGCTAGCAGAATTCCGCTTGCCGCTAGCGGAATTCCATTTACCGCTAGCGGAAATCCGCTTGACACTAGCGGATTTTTTTTTTGTTTAAACCATTGCAAATGGCTTGAAACGTAAAAATAAACCTTGAAAAAATTATTTTTTTGAACTCATAAATTTCATAAAACTGAATTTTAAAGCTCAAAAGTTAAAAAAATCTTTTTAAAAATAAAGATTACTTATTTAGCTTTTAAAACTTTTTTAAGTGGAATTATTTTAGAGGCCTATTGAAAGGCCTAGGCCTATCTGAAAGGTAATAATAAAAAGTTTAATAAAATATATTTCATTAATTACTAGCTTTAGAAATTACCAAAAACAGCTGAAAACAACTCCAAACCTAAATTAACCAATTTTGGATCATTTTTAAAATAACCAAATCAGTCTCGTTTTTAATGATTTTGATAATTACTAATTTTTTTACAGATTTTTTATTATTTACTTTAATTTTATACATTTTAAAGTAATATCTTTGTTGAAAATAATTTTTCTTTTAATTTATTTTAACGTCTTAGAGCAGTTCAAATGTTAAATATTTGGGTTTTTTAAAAATTCATGGACTTGAGATTTTTCTAGCAGATTCAAATGATGTTATAAACTGGGCTAAAAGATATATTCCCAAGTAATTTTTCCCGTACAATTCAAACTCACTATTTATTTTAACATTTTACTACGCTTTACAGGAGAAAAATTCATTTCTTTAGTTTTTTAAGGTACCAATTATGAGGGTACCAATTTTTAAAAGTTTCGCAGTCTTCAAGGAAAAATTTTCTGAATAATATTTGGAAGAGTTACTTATATATTTTTTCCTCGGAAATTCGATGAAACCACTAGTTTTTTTAACTGTTGTTTTCCTTAGCCATAAAATCTTTTGTTTCTATTTTTACTGGTTTTGTCCAATCTTATATATTTTGCATTGGTAGCCCATTTGAGCTTAAAGGGTTTGAAATATTTAAAATTATCTTTAATAAATAAATAGTCAGGGAAAAACCACTCGAAAAAATGCTAAAACTTTTTGGTTTTCAATAAACGAGTTATCGTTAATTAAAGATTTTGCAATAATTCTCCTACAATCTCAATTACACGTTACTTGAAGCACAATAACTTAAAAATTTGATAAGTCAGTGAATTTTCATCTTCAGACGAAACGATTTCGCATTTTTTTAAGCAGTTTTTTCCTATCTATTTATTTATTAAAGATAATTTTAAATATTTCAAACTCTTTAGGCTCAAATGGGGTACTAATGCAAATATATAAGATTGGACAAAGCCAGTAAAAATAGAAACTAAAGATTTTATGGCAAAGGAAAACCCCAGATAAAAAAACTATAGTGCTTTCAACGAAATCTCGAGGAAAAAATATATAAGTAATTCTTGCAAATATTATTCAGAAAATTTTTTCTTGAAGACTGCAAAACTTTTAAAAATTGGTCCCCTCATAACTGGTACCCTAAAAAACTTAAAAAATGAATTTTTCTCCTGCAAAGCATATTAAAATATTAAAATAAATAGGGAGTTCGAATTCTACAGTAGCGATCTTATTCAACACGAAAAAAATTGAACACAAGACTAAAACACACAAAACTCAACACGCATTATTTTTTAACACTATTTTTTCCACAACATTTAAATCCAACACAAATTTTTTTGACACGTATTATTCGACACAAAAATTTTTTATGCAAATCGTGTAAAAACTAATTAAATTTTAGTTTTTTGTTTTGAATTTGTGTCAAATAAAATGAGCTGAAAATTTTGTGTTTAATTTAAATCGCGTGCAATAATTAGTGTAAAAAATATTGTGTGTTGAGTTTTGTATGTTTTAATTTAGGTGTTCAAAAGTGATGTGTTAAATTTTTTTTTGTGTCGAGTAAGATCGCTAGCATCCCAAGTCTATGAATTTTTAAAAAAACCAATATTTAACTGTTCCAAGACGCTAAAAATTAAAAGAAAAATTATTTTTAACAGAAAAATAATACTTTAAAATATGTACAATTAAAGTAAATAATAAAAAAATCTGTAAAATAATTAGTAATAAACAAAATCATTAAAAACGAGACTGATTTGGTTATTTTAAAAATGATCCAAAATTGTCTAATTTAGGTTTGGAGTTGTTTTCTGCTGTGTTCGGTGATTTCTAAAGCTAGTAATTAATGAAATATATTTTATTAAACTTTTTATTATTACCTTTCAATAATAATTCCACTTAAAAAAGTTTTAAAAGCTAAATAAGTAATCTTTATTTTTAAAAAGATTTTTTTAACTTTTGAGCTTTAAAATTCAGTCTTATGAAGTTTTGAATTCAAAAAAATAATTTTTTCAAGGTTTATTTTTACGTTTCAAGCCATTTGCAATGGTTTAAACAAAAAAAAAAATCCGCTAGCGGCAAGCGGATTTTTTTTCACTGCAGTCTAAGTAAAGTTTTTCTTTTTTTATACATGATTTTACTATACCTTTAGTGATCCACTCAATCCTTTTAACAAATTTTTTTTTAATTACAAATTGTGATTTTTTAATAGATTTTTTAAGTGTATCAATGAAATTATTAGTAGCTATATTAGTATCCTTACAACTATATATATTCTCCCATTTTTTACTTTTGACTGTATTTATCAATTTTTTGTAATTAGTTTCTCATTTTATTGTACATTCTACTTTCGATCTTACTCACAATTTCGTCATAGAAGTTTTTAGCCAAAACCTTCGGGAATATATTGTTGAATATTTGTACTAAATACTCAAAAAAAATTTAGACCGATTTAAAACTTTAAATTTGGCCAATGTCTTACGAAAGTCGTGTGTCCCTCGAAGACCACCGTGTATTGTAAAATATTATTTTGAGAGACAAAAAGGGTTATGGCCCGAGGTGCGTAGCACCACTGTACAACTGTTTTTATTTATGAATTAAAACACAGTTTTATTTCGATTAAACATGTAATATAATCTGAGGGGGTTGGTGCGCTTCAGCGCACAGGTGGCTGGTATATACAAAAAAAAACACTTTTTGGGGGTAGTTTTTGCAAATTCATGGGTGTTCCGAAAATATCTCCCGGAAAAGACCCCGATTTTTGTGATCAGCGACCCAAAAAACATATAGTAGAGCAAATCTCGTATTGGCCAGTGAAAATACGCCCCCCCCCCCCACCGCGCTTTGACTGGAGTACTAAACCAATGTCCAATGATGTTACTTTAATTTTAACTTATATAAATATTTGAGAATAAATAATCGAAATATAAATTCATAATTTTTTATTAAGAATATTGAAAAAAAAAAAATTTAGCTGTAAAATGAAAATTTTGTAAAACTTTCTGAATCTTGCATAATAAAATTATTTAATTAAAAATTAATAAAATAACTTACTAATTGTGGGGCTAGATGAACTGCAGGTACACGTTGTTCCACTATATCAATACCTTTACACAAAAGTTTATCCACCGTAGTGATTGGGCCATTAAGAGCAACAATTGCAGGTTTTGCTCTTGTCGTTGCAATAGCTATAGATTTTTCTGCAGTATGTAAACTCCATTCCATAATCAAATTTGATCGCTTGAAAAAAAAAACATTTAAAATAATTAAGACTTATTTCTCGTTTATTAATTACATTAATTTTAGAAAATAAATAAAGTTTATATTTGAGGAAAAGTTTCAATTATTGATTTTTTCTTATTGAATTTAAAGCATTCATGTCACACGTACATTAAAGCCTCCAATTATCTACTTGAATAATGAAAAAATATATTATAAATATATTTATTAGAAACAAAAATTTCTTATTTTCCAAAAGTAGTACATAATAGGTTTTTCATTCGAATACAAGTAGATCATCAGTAAAGACATCAATGCATCTTAACCCATTAAGGACCATTCGTACATAGCTAGACTTTTAATTACCAAACTGTTACAAAACCTTTTTTTTTATTTTATCAAGTTTTTTAGGGGTAAAAATGATTGCTTTTTACAATTTTTACAACAGTTTTTACGTACAACCCCTCCAAAAAGGGTATAAATAGGGGTAATCATGAATTTTCGGCTTTTTAAAATATTTTCTGGACTTTTAGCTATAAAACCTTTATAACTTTTTTCTTTTATTACCTAGACTTCTTAATACAGTTAAAAGTGTAATGTCCATGTGGACTGACCATAATTTTTCATTTCTAATCCTTTAGGGGGTGACTACTTCTATATAAAGGGTAAAAAGTGAAGAATACAAAATCAAAACATTTTCATTATTTATGCATAAGGGTAGTCGTCCCTTAAAGGGTTAGAAATGAAAAAATATGGTCATTCTACATGGACATTACACTTTTAACTTATTAAGAGGTCTAGGTAATAAAAGGATCAAGTTATAAAGGTTTTACAGCTGAAAGTCCAGAAAAAATTTAAAAAAGCCGAAAATTCATGATTACACCTATTTTTACCCTTTTTGGAGGGGTTGTACGTAAAAACTGTTTGAAATCCAAACTGTTTATATGATATTAAATTAAATTTTGTTATATAATTAACCAATCTAATTTTTAATATTTTTTCAAAAATTTTCGCTATGTTAGAGGTAAGGGAAATGGGTCTGTAGTTTGTTGTTAATTTTTTATTGCCTGATTTGTAAATAGGAATTATTATGGACTTTTTAAAGTGCATAGGAAAGACACCTTCACTAATAGCTAGATTAAAAATATAAACCAAAGGTTTTATTATATATCCAAGCAAACATTTAATTACTTTATTGCTGATTTAAAAACATTTTTAACAACAATGTTAGGAAATACGAGATCCAGGATTGAAAAGTTAAAAAAAATATCGTTTAAAATCGTGTTTTACATAGTTTTCAAATTTAGGAGTGGATTTTACCCCCAGAGGGGGGGAGGTTGAATCAATTTTCGTACCACATATGTTGCTATTTTTTCGTTTGCAAAAGAAAAATCACGAATGAAAATTTTTTATTAAATTTGGGGGTAGCTTTCACCCATTTCCACCCCCTGGGGGACTGTTAATTTATCGAAATAAAGTTAAACACCATAACATGATCATAAGTACTACATAGAATCAGAAATAAAAATTTAAAAAAATAGTCTTTTCTTATGTTATTTGTAATTTTGCTTATTTTAGGGGCAGTTTTTCTCCCCTATAATTAGCCCTAATTTCCCATATTTGGTCTTGTATCAAGTAACTCAATATTTTGGTAATCGAATTTGAAAAAATGGCATTATTTTGATCATGTTGGCTTCAGTTCTAAATTTTGCATAAAATCCCTAAAAAGGGGTAGTTTTGCTGATTTAAGGGTTTTCCACTATTTTCCAGCGACTTCGGACCCCGGATTTGAATTCAGCGACCCAAAAAACCTATAATACCTGATGATATTATAATCATCAGGAAAATAATATTCTGTAATCTTGACAATTATATGCATATCATTGAGGCAATTATATGTATCATTCTCCTAATGATATTATGTAATCATGTCAATTGTATTTAATTTTAATATTTTCTTTTTGGAAGTATTTATTTTTATCGTATATGACACTCAAACCTGTTAAATTGTATTTTACCTGACTTATTATGAATGATATTAAATATTTGAATTTTTATTATTATATATGTCTTTGTTATTTTTACCATTTTTTTTCGCTCGCAAACTATTATTATCAATAATAATCGAACCTTAACATAAACTAATCTAATCACATATATCAAGAAATACTGATCTTTTGCTAATCATTATTCTTTTGTTGTGTATTACATCCTCGGCCCTTATATATTTACAATTAATGGAACTTTAGACACTAGCGTGAGCACTAGCACGAGTGCTCAGCGAAGCCAGCCCATGGTGCTTTTCACTATTTTTTGCCCAATTGGGCTTAAAACGTGTGCTAAGATTTCACAAAAAATTTTACGCCCGCATTTTACGTCCAGGCGGGAAATAGCTATTTTTTAAAAAGGTACAAAATATTGGTTTTGACTTTGCAGAGAAACGGCTTTTATGCCCGTTATATGTAAAACTATGTTTTAAATCACGGGAAAAAGCATAGTTTTACATATAACGGGCAAAAAAGCTGATTCCCTAAGGGAGAAAATAGGCTTTTTTCCCCTAGATATCTAAAAATATTGTTAGTACCATGAACGAAAAACTTTAGACACTCTCGTGAACACATGTAATTTATGTCCGGGTTCACCGAGCACACGTAATCACACTAGTACCAAAACTTTTGCGCCCTTGATACTTAATGCACTATATTAAACCAATAGTGATTAAATTAGTTTTTATGCAAATATAAATATTAATAATTATTAATGAGTAATCATAAAAAAGAATTTAGCTTTTCACCTTCAAATAACATTCAGTTTTAAAGATAAAATAATTATAAATAAATAAAAATGAAAAGAAATATAAATCTAGTGTAAAAATTAATTGATAAATTTATCCAGACGTATGAGATAAGTTTGTGTAAACTTTCTGACATATTATGCACTTATTATTACTTGAATTATATTAATCAATGATTAATTAAATTGTTGACTTTATGAAAAATTTTTTCATCAATTTTTTTATTTTTTATTACGAAAAAACAGTATCTTACATATCAAATGCTACTTATGAGTATTTGCCACAACAAAAAGGAGGCTTCTAGAATTACCAAGTTCAGGTTCATTTAAAAATATACTATTTTTTTGCTCTAGTATAATGTTTAATTAGCATAGTAAAAAAAATAGGGTACAAGAATGGGTTTCTCACCATGGTTTTTAGGTCTCGCCATCCATTGGTTTTTTAATTTAAATCCGTTTACGGAGGTCTGTAAAACCAGCCGAATAGGCCCCATCTACAAAAGCCGCTAAAGGGTGCGCAACCGCAAACGCAATGCGCAGAAGAAGATTTTGTGTATTTCGAGTTGCGCACGAGACGAAATTGGTTTGCGTTGCAAAAAATTTTAAATATAAATTAAGTATGTTTTGGCCTAATCTAAAAATCTAGTCTATTCCGGAGTGTCATAATTTCAGTTTTTTTTTTTTTTCAATAATTGGTTAGCTTTTTCTAGAACACGCGACCAAAAAAATTAGAATACAAAAGTAGGTATCCCTTTATTAAAAATAGATGGATGATGTGAAGTTGTTCTATTCACAGATTTTATTCGCCTTCTGATTGGCTGGATTAAAATCGATTATATTCGATTATATTTAAATTAGTTTTAAAAAATTATAATTTATTATTAATTTAATATATAAAAAAAATTTATTATAATTTTTAGTATAAAAAATATAATAATTTAATTTGATTTTTAAAATTTAAAGACTATTATAACCCTATGGTTATTAAAAATTATTGTAAATAAATGAAATTAAAGGTTATATGTTATTTATTTGTTTATAAATTAAAATATACACAGGAAGGGTACCAAGAGAAAAAGAGGTTAAAATTTAAATGTGTTTTATTTATATAAAATTCATAAAAATACTAAATGTTCGCATATTTATTTTCGAAAGAAAATTAAAAACGCGGCTTATAGGTAGAACGAAGAAAAAAAAAATTGTTTTTAAAAAGCCATAAAATGTGCTATTATGAAAAAAAAATTAAATGAAAAAATTTTCAAACAATTAATGGATAGTTGTTAATTAAATTAATTAATAATTAAATCTGAAATTATTTTTACCTATAGAAAAGTCCAGGATGGTAAACTACATTTCGCGGCATTTTTTTTTATTGCCAAGGGTCGTATATTATTTTTTTTCCATCAGTAACGGCAAAAAAAAATTTTGCCGGACGCGTAGCGTCCGGGGTATAAGCGCTTTCTCGCCACTAAAGAGAAAAAAAATTTTTTCTGTTTATTTTCTTGCGAACCCTTTAAACCTTAAGATAGAATTTAACTTTAAGAACATGAGACGTGTTTTTATTGTGAGAGACACTTGGTGAAACTGCGTGTATTGATGGAGGAAGAACGGGTTAAATATGCCCTATTAAAGGAGGAAGGGTTAAATGGACTCAGAAGAATTTTTTTCTGAATTTTGATTTAGGCTCTTAAAATAATCCAGACACAGGGAATAAATTAGGTTAACTTGATTTTAGGAAATTAAGGTAATTTGATTCGGAAAAAAGAATAATAAATAAGGGGTTTAGTTACTTAAAAAGAGTTTAATTTAGGAACAAAATAATTTGAGTTCAGGGAAATAAAATAATTTCAACTTAGGGACTTAGACTAATTTGGGCTTAATTACTGGGAATAATATTAATTAAAGGTAATATAATTTTCAAAACTCGTTTCAGAATAATATTGGATTTATGGGAGAAATTATATAATAATTTAAAATGAATTATATTTAGGGTAAAATCAAATCATGGGATTTAAAAAAGATAAGTAAATTTTGAAGTTTCTTAAATTAGTTTTTTGAAAATGTAGGAGTCATAGATTCGATTTTCGAGATGAAGTTTCATTAAAGCAGGTCTTTTGAATAAAAATTGGAATAGCTGAGCAAAAATTAATCTTTAAAATCTATTTTTCAATGTAGAAAAAAAAAATGAACAATGAAAACCGTCTTTTGATAATAAGACCAATAGTATATTACAATCCTAGACCAGAAAAAGAAAGGATGGCCCAAATTGCACATAAATTACGTTCCGAGGCGAAGCCGAGGATGGTAAACTGCTATTTGGGCCAATCTTTGTTTACGGCCGAGGGTCGTATAAAATTTTTCAGTGGGTGTGGCAAGAAAACACGTCTTTGCCGGACGCTCAGCGTATGTGAAATACGTGTTTTCGAGCCGCAAACCAGAAAAATAAATTTTTTATGCATGCAGGCATGAAAAAATAACGTAAACAGGAATAAAATGGCCTAATGTGCCTATAGGATAGTTCGGCCCTGATAAAATGGATAATTATTGTATTGTAAAGTCTTTTGCCTGAAAGTAATAAAAATATTAGAATTTTTTATCAGCATAGGAATACATCTCCAGAATAAAATATTTTATAACAGATTCGGGTATTTAAAATTTTATTTGAAATAAATTAATTTTATAAAGAAATAATTTAAAAGAATAATTATTCTGCGCGCGCTGAGCGCGCGGCTATTCTAGTGCTTATTAAATAAAATCGATATTCTTATAATTTGTAATTATCACCTTTACTAGATGTTAAGATTCTAAACCCAAATTATTCTGATTCTGTAAACCTGTATTATTCTAAGACCTTCAATCAAAAATATTCTAAGTCCTTCAACTCGAATTATTAGAAGTCTCTTAACCTGGATTATTTTAAGAAACTTGAATTTTTCTAAGCCTCTAAAAGTAAATTATTCTAAGTCACTAAATAGAAATTATTTTAAGTCCCTAACCCCGGTTTATTCTAAGTGCCTAAGTCGATTATTCTAATCGCCTAAATCAAAATTCGTTCCTTATAAACATGTTCAATGTTAAAACTACAATTTTTGCAGCAAATTAAAAATTGATCATTTTGGGCCAAAAATGGAGATTCAGTTTACTAACTGTATAAATAAGAGAATTTAAAATAAACAAATTTAAAAGGTAAAATAATTTAAAAATTATAATCATTTTGGGCCAAAATGAACGTTTGATGTGTTATAAGTGAACATGTCCATGATCATTGGTTATGTGAAAACACAAACCATTTATAATTTTTTTTCATTTTCTGTTAAATTCAGAGATAGTTTTATCCATTTTTGCCCCCTTATAGGAGTCAGTAAATTAAATAAAAGTTAAAATAAGATAAAACTTTTTCAAATGCAAGATTAAAAGAAAAATAAAGAAAAAAACTCACATTATATTTTTCCGATTTTATCTTACCCTGGAGATAGTTTTCAAAACCAATAATTAGCTCTAATATTCTTTTATTGATGCAGGATAAAATAATAAATTCAATATTTAATTACTCTTAAAACGTGGTACTTATTAATTTGATCATTAGTTCCAAAATATTGTGAAAAAACCCATAAGATGGAAAGTTTCTGCTGTATTTTCCTATTTTCTAACCCAGTAGGACCCCAAATTCGGATTCAGCGACATACAAGACCTACAGAAAACTTTTTCTTTTTCTGGTTGTCGAACCCGGAAACTCTTACACCGGATTCTGACTTGAGTATAATATTAATTTGGTAATTAAGTGAATTGAGGGGTATTAGAGTTCAGAGAAATTTTTTTTTTTTGAATTATGGAAAAAGCACGTAATTACAAAGTTCCGCAAACAAAGGTTTGGTTGAAATCTTTAAGAGCAAACAAATAACAAGGTTAAAATATAAGGGGTGGATTTTTAATGTCCTTTTTGGTCTATACTTAAAAATTATTATTGAACTCAATCCAATCAAAACTTTTAAAATCCCAAAATTAAAAAATTACTGAAACTTTTTTCTTGCTTTTTTTTAACATGATCAGCTTCGCTCTACCCATCATTGACGGTATAGAGTATATTTCTGTAACACACGGAGAAAAATATTTTGTATATTTTACAAGGTTAATTTTAGTAAAACGGGGTTAGTTTTAATTACAAAAAAAATTTGTAAATTTTACAAATATGAAGTCAGAATATTGTAATTCTAACTATAAACATGGTTATATTTACAAAATATTTCAACAGAAAATAACAAAACTTTATAATGTAAACATAACCAGCAATTTTTGTTATTTTTAACAGTTATTTTTCTCCGTGCACTGTAATAATAAAAGTAGCGTCAATATAAAAATTATCGAATTTCTTGAGTAATTTATTTTATATGGACTTTATATTGTTTTTTATTATCTATTTTTGTAAAGCGTTCTAGAAACATCTATAATTTGCCTGAAAAAGGACATTTCAGTAAAATTTTTCGAGTAACCCGAAAATTGAGTCGGAATTTTCATTAGCAGACAGCAAAATCTGATTCACGAAATTCTGGCCAGATTCTCCACAGCAAACTCCAGACCCCAAAAATCCTTTTGCTTTTATGTAATTAATTTTATTGGAAGAGTATTTAATTTAAGTAAAGCACCATAAATTATATATTATAAATAAAAATTTTGAATAACGAATTTTAGATAAATATGTAAAATTAAAAAAAAGAAGTTATATGGTCAATTCTCATAACTGATAATAAATTTAAGCAGTGGATAACGTTTACAACTTTTAAAATTTAATTTATTGTTTTTATTTTTAAAATATTCCAAAAATTATCTTGTTTTTATCATTTAAAGTTGTGTGTGTGAACTGATAAAAAAATAAAAACGATTAATTAAACAAAATATTTTGTAATACGTAAAATAAATAAACTTTATTTATTTCTATATTATAATTATTGTTCAACAAAAAAAATTTCAAATATTTTCTGTTTTTTAGCGTAATCTCTGTTTGTAATAAATTTTATCGTGATGAAAACTTGTAATAAAAAATTTCTAACCAAGGTTCAGAATGTTATTTTCTCTATAAAGAGCAATAATTGAAGGCCTTTAAAAATTTGAATGATTACATTATTGTTCGGTAACCAAAGATGTTATATTACATAATTTTTGAAGTAATTATTTTTTGATTTTCATAAAAACAACGTTTGAATTTTTTTTTTTAATTTTTTGAAAATTTAAAAAAAAATTTTTTTAAATCGGGTTACCGTTTTGTGGGAAAATCATATGGATATTTCTATATTTTTTAAGATATCCACGGTTTTTAAAAATTTTTATGCAGAAATCAAAAGTTTTTTTTCGAAAAAACAGTAATTTATTTACCTGTTTTTTTGAGCTTGATAATTATAAAGTGAGCATGCCTTAGGACAAATTTATTGATTGATTGGAATTGAAATGGTTTAAATTTTTATTCTACTGATTGCAGCACAATTATTATTATTGAAAAATCAAGTTACGTATTTGAAGATGATAAATGAATTGATAGGTTCAACGTCTGTCATCGATAAATAATTTTTTTCACTTATTTACAGCAGACATATGATGTCTAATAGAAAATATTTTTTATATGAACTTAAAGAAAAATTTTTATTCATAACACGTGTTGCAATTTGATTGTGGTAACTGGAAAAATTGAGAATGCAAAAGAAAAAAAATACGCTCTTCAGGGGTGAAAAACACGCCCTTGCCTGTCCCACAACCACAACAAATACGTATTTTCTGGCCAGTGGTGATATTCTTAAACAAAAAAATTTGCCTAAAAGGAAGTTATTTTTTTACCAACGTCATCATTATTTACGATTTTCATGGAAAATAATTATTTGATATGTTAGAAATTAATCAAAACCATATTAGAAAATAATTGAAATTTGGAACGTTTATTTCAAATGAGATCTCTATGAAAATAGTAAACTCCTTGATGTTTTCCAAAAATATAAAATAGGGTAAAAAAGTGACTTTTGTAAAGGCAGGTTGGCCGAACATTTTTGGCCTAATTTTCTGCCTTAGAAGATTTCCGTGGGCTGCTGACAAGAAAAAGTATATTTCTTGTAACTTTGGAAAAGGTTTTTTAAAAATTTTCCTCTATTAGATATTTATCCTATTTAGATATTTTCGTCTTGCCATAAGCGGAAAAGTAGGCAAAATAATCTGTTCAAAGCAAAAAAAAAAATTTTTTTTTTTAGTGTACATAATTTATTATAGTTGAAATTTATATATTACACAAAATTGAATATTTTTTAGAATTTCAAAATTTTTTAACCTTTTTAATTTAATTTTGCCTAAAAAAGCTTTTTAAATGTTGAAAGAAATATTTCTTGTCAGCGGCTAGAAAGCACCTACTTTCCAGTAGCTGTGAGACCAGCAAGACGTAGAAAAATCGTCTACGACCCATTTTCATAAATATAGAATGGCCAAAATCACAGTTTACCAACCTCGGCTTTGCATCGGTTGGTGATTTCCGTGCGATTTGGGTCATTCTTTACTTTTCTGGACACGGTCTCGTAATATACTGTTTATCAATTTATAATGTAGTGTTATGTCAGTTTAAATGTTTGTGTAATATCTGGGCGTTACTGTTATGTGTGTAGGCGTTGTACCCTATGGCCCAGGAGGTAAGCGACTACTAAACCCCATGTCAGCTTATAGTGACCTGGAAGCTCTTCGGATGCGTTATCTACATAATATCGGGTTTTAAGCCTTAATAAGATTTTTGATAGAGTACTGATTTGCGATATCGAATATAGTTGCTGAAACTACAGTAATTTATGTAAAACAGCTAAAATTTTAGAGTTTTTAATGAAGTAAATATTTGCTTGACAATAATAATATTTTGCAAGATTTTATCAGCTAAGTATATTAAGATAGTATGCAAAAAAACATTCTAACCAAGAAATACATGAGCCTGGATCCAAAAATAACAATGATTTTAGTAAATATATTTGGATTTTTTGATTAAATTAAAAAAAATTAATTTAATAAAAATTATTGTGTATTTTAATTAATGCATTATATTGTATGAATATATTACTTATATATTAGGGTGTTTCTTATTACCTAAATTGACCGTAGAGAAAAATACTGGATCAAATATGATACTTCAGGTCATAAAATTATTATCTAAAAAAAGTTTTTACATACGCGTAATGTAGTGTGCCGATTTGCTAGTAAATATTTGTAAAAATTTGTAAAAAGCTTATTGGTAATAAAATATTTAAAGAAAACTGTAAATTATAACATAAAATATGATATTTGAGCCTAATTTAAAATGTATAGACATTTAAAAAGGTATTATCCATGCAAATCCCAATTTGACTGTTTTATTAATTGATTATTTGTAACAATGCATATTTCTTATTTAAATGACGAGGCAATCAAAGAATAGCTTCAGAAAATGTTTAAAATACCTTAAAATAACCATTTATTTGAGAATTTACAGTTTTCTATAAATATTTCATTACTAGCAAGCTTTTAAAACATTTTAGTAGTAAAAAATCTTTTTTCTGATTTTCACCAATTTTCTTTTACATAAATCGGGTAAAGGTTAAATAGCTTAAAAGGTGTAAGGTTAAATTGGAAATCATAGGGTAAACCGAGTGTAAAAAATTTTTTTTTAGATAATAGTTTTATGACTTGAAGTATATCATATTCGAGATGGTATTTTTCTCTACAATCAAATTGGAAAATAAGAAACACCCTAATATGTATATAGGTATATATATAATATACATATTATTAAATACACCCTAATGATTACAAATGATTATAAAATCAACTTTTTATATGGATGGTTAAATCATGAAATTTTAAGATGATTAGCAGATTATAGCAGCAGAGCAATAAATTTTTACAGTGTATATTAAAATGTTATTTAAATTTAATTTAATGTTTATCAAATATTATAATCTAATCAAATAGTATTTTATTTTTTGCAAAAATATAACTCTAATTATACAACTAACATGTAAATTATGCAAAAATATAAAATGTATAAACTCATTTAATTATGAAAAAAATTAATTTATTATTTTTTACCAGAATGTTCAATAACATATTTAGAATAAAAAATAGTATATTAACTATCAAGGACGTAAAATTTTAGCGTTAGTGTGAGCACTAGTGAGCCATGGTGCTTATGAGATTTTTTGCCTCTAGGTTTAAATTTATTTAAAAACACTTTCAGGCTAATAAGTAACTTAAATTGCTTTTAAGCAGAGCAAAGTGAAGTTAAGAAAATTCTAGACCCGACTTTTATTAAATATTGAATATATAATTAAATTTTAAAATATAAAAAATAAACTTACTTTTATTTTATCATAAACATTTCCAAATACAAAAATAGAACTTTCAACGATTGGAAGACTTGATATTCTTGCTATTGATTGAAAATGAATATCTGATTCTTCTTTTTTTGGATTAAAATTGGCCATTTTTTAAATTTTATTTCAATCTCTTGATCCTTAATTTATTTATTTATTTTAATTCACTCCACTTTTTGTTTATCCCTTTAAAAAAAAATAAAAGCTCTTAGATAGAGTTTTAAATTTTTTTAATCATATATAAAAACACTAATTTATTTCTTATAAAAATTTAAAAACATATATTTTTGTATTATAAAATTATTTTAATATTCTCACTGATTTCAGATCATCACTCTATCAATCGTTTATTTTTCCACTTAAGTCTTCTCGTTCTCAAGCGCACTGCTTTTTTACAAAAGACATAAATAAGAAATGACTCGTGGAATCGACCCACTAAAACATTTTAATCTCTATTCTTTTTTTTTTCTTGATATTTTTACACGCAATAAATGTACATTTTATATGATATATGCACGTGCTCGTAATCACAGAGATACATATAAAGAGAAAGAAAAGAAAACATGCAAAATTGTTTGGGGAGGGACCGACGATAAGAAAGGTTACAATGTCATATTACAGGATGTCGCTGAGATTAATAGTTGTTAATGTCGAGGCTTCTTATTGCATTTTAATTATATTAATAATTATATTCTATCCTTCTTCTATTAACGCATAAAAACAAACTATTAAATTTTTAAACTATTAAACTTTTTTAATTAAATTACGCAAAACTAAAAACAAAAAAAATATGACGCTACCAAGTTATTATGACTAAGGTTCCTTAAACAACATGTAACAAAAAAGATTAAAATAAAAAAAATTAAAGACGTTTTCTTTTTTGTATTTTGACCTCGACTGAAAAAGTTTCGAACATTTACTATACCTTTCGAGTGCTTGTTTGGCTACCAGAACTCAAATACTTTTTTTTGTTTATTGGTCATAGAAGCCTTAAGTTATATATATATAGAAAAAAATTTTCTCAATGATGTATTTTTACTTCCTTCTAAATATGCAACCATTTTTGGCAAGAATTCAAAAGTTTGCTTAAACTCTAGGATTTTGATATTGTGTTTGGGGTAGCTGGGGTAAAAAATAAGGGTGATTGGTACATTCTGACTTTAAATTCGTTTTTAGAACATCAAATTACGTAACAAAGATATTTTTATTTTTAACTTTGGCACAAAATAAAATATTAACCCTCTGGGGCAGTTTAGAGGGTGGTTAGGGTAGTTGGGGCAAAAGCTAAGGGCGATGGGTAAAATTTGACTTACAATTCGTTTTTAGAACATCAAAATACGTAACTAAGGTATTTTTATTTTTAACTTTTGTATAAAACTAAATATTTATTCTCTGGAGCCGTTTAGAGGGTAGCTGGGGTAGCTGGATAAAAAACTAAGGGTGGTGGCTAAATTTTGACTTTAAATTTGCTTTTAGAACATTAAAATACGTAAGCTATTTACTTTTATTTTTAACTTCTCACAAAATAAAATATTAAACCTCTGGGGAAGTTTAAAGGGTGGTTGAGGTAGTTGGGGAAAAAGCTAAGAAAGATGGGTAAATTCTGACTTATAATTCGTTTTTAGATCATCAAAATTCGTAACTAAGGTACTTTTATTTTTAACTTTTGTAAAAAATAAAATATTCACCCTCCGGGGCAGTTTAGAGGGTGATTGGGGTAGCTGGATCAAAAACTATGGGTGATGGATTAATTCTGACTTCAGATTCGATTTAGCATCTCAAAAAACGTAGTTTACATACTTTTATTTTTAATTTTTGGAAAAAGTAAAATATTTGCCTCTGGATCAGTTTAGAGGTTTGCTGGAGTAAAATATGAGAGTGTAGGGTGAATTCTGACTTCAGATTCGTTACTAGAACATTGAAAAACTTACCTGCAGGGAGATTTAGTTTCAGGATCTGAACTTTTTTCTTGTGTAGCTGTATTATTATTACTTAAATTCATGATTTTAAAGAATCTATCTTGTATTTTTTGGATTAGTCAATATCATCACTCCACCCCAATTTATCATATTATATAATGAATGAAGAATAATACGCTACTCTATGTTGACTGTTGCTTATAATGTACTTAATTTTGTGGAGCAAAAACATAACAAATATAGTCATTTTCAGCAGATCAAATATGTGTTTGTCCCAGCAAAAGTATTGGTCAATTATAATACCCAGATATTTGTTGGATTCTTCCCTATTTAGTGATAGCTTTAACAGATACATTAATATTTGTAGGAATGAAGTCACAACTTAAGGTTGAATCAGGTGGATAGAAATAGCATTATTGGGTAAAAATTTCTAGAGATCGAAACTTCTGGTATGTTTAATATTTTTAGTCATTGATCATGCTGTGTGTCTCTTAAAATTTAAAAAAAAATTTTGAAAATTTATTGACTACAGACAGATAAATCCATTTTATTGTCTGATAAGATATTTCAAGAAAAAAACATCTCATTAGCAAAGAATTACTTAAAAATGAATAACTATCCTTTGAAATTTATAAATAAATATGTTAAAAAAAGACTTTGCTATCATTTTAATAAAAATAACGTTAATATAGCACAGACCAGAAAACAAAGAGAAATTAATTTTAATAACAAGGAGAAAAGAATAAGTTTGCCTTATTACAAGTATGCTACCCCTTCTCTAAATAAACATATAAAAAGGGTCAAATATATTCCGATTAACACGGCAAAAAGTAAATTAAAGAGGTTCGTAAGATTAGGTAAAGACAAAATAGATAAAAATGAAAATTCAGGTGTAGTCTATCAGATAAATTGTAAATCATGCGATCATAAGTATATAGGTCAAACATCTAGGAAATTGGGTATCAGGGTTGGAGAGCATGAAAAAGATGTTGAGAATAATTGTAGTCGCAACGTCTTAAATACTCACAGCAAATTCTATAAACATAAAATCGATTTTGAGTCAGTTATTATTTTAGATAAGGAAAAAAATCATAGAAAACGGTTACATTCGGAGATGATGTTTATAGAATATAATGAAAATACAATGAATAGAATAGAAGACACTTGTTTTTTAAAAGGCCATTTCAAAAATACCATTCGGTTAATTAAAAGGAGCAAAAAAATCAAAAAAAGAATTTTTTATTATAAAAATAGACTGGGGTTAAGTAAAAAGAGTAAAAAAATAAGAAAACGGAAATAATAAAAATTAAAAAATTTTTTAAATCTAAAGCACTTGAACATTTTTATATGTTAAAAAATTATATAGAAGAGTTGAGCGACAGAAAAAATTTTTTTGAAAAAATACAGATTCAGGGTACTTAATGAGTAATAAATTTCATATTAAAAAATAGTCGTTAAAAATGTACGTTAGAGTTATAATTTTTATATTTTGTTTATATTATGTTCCTTCGCTTAAAAAAATCTAGCACTGGTACACATTGTTTTACAGAATTACAAATTAGTATAAGAGCGTTACTCAGTGAAGAATATTTATATATTCTTTACTTAAAAAAATTTTTCAATAAGGTAAATTAATTTTAAATGTGTTTTTGTAAGTAAAATGTTTTGTAAAATTGTGAAAAATTATGTAAAATATTATAAAATTTTAGCCTTGATAATGAAGACTGAAAGTCTTCGAAACGTGGGCAATTTATTGCAGAAATAAAGGAGAGAAATTGTTAGCTCAAATATCAAGTATTTTTATTTAATAGGAAATATTAGAGCTTGAAATTTCATTAATTTTTGAGGTACTTAATTATTCAAGACTTTTTTATAAATAATCTAATTTTAAAAATCTTTGAATATAATATTTAGAACATTATTTAGCATCGATTCACTAAAAAAAATCTCAATTTTTAACAATAATGTGAAATATATTTCAAGTTTTTTGATTTTTTGCCTAACCTAAATTTTTCAAAAAATCAATTTATTCGCGGTGAAACGTAGAAAATCAAAAATTTTTTTAGTGAATCGATGCTAAATAATGTCCTAAATATTATATTCAAATATTTTTAAAATCAGATTATTTATAAAAAAGTCTTGAATAATTAAGTACCTCAAAAATTAATGAAATTTCAAGCGCTAATATCTCCGTCAGTAGTCAATAAATTTTCAAAATTATTTTTTTAATTTTAAGGGACATTTGGGGTAAATATGTACTGTTTTTTAAGTAAGAATTGTGAAAAAACGGTTAGAGATTTTTGAGTGAATGTTTTTTTATTATTTTAAATAAGTATTAAAATTTACAAAAAAAAATATTATTTTTATTTTTATGACGTCACTTCCGCGTCACACGAGCGTAAAGAAGGCACTATACAAAATCGGTGGGCAGGATAACTCCAGTTCGGCTTATCAAAAAAAAAAAAAAAAAAAATTTGGTAAGAATTTAGACCAATTGCCAGGGGCTGACTTCGAGTTTTTTCGAAAAAAGTAACTACAAAAAAAATGGCGGCTGTTTAAAGTTAAAATGCAAAAAAAGGCCTAAATTTTTAGGACTAAAGTAGCTGTAAAATCTTTTTGAGGACATTTAAAAAAAAAAACTCGAAGTCAGCCCCTGAAAAATATATTTTTTTAACTACACAGCAAATATGAAAATAATTGGTGAAATAGTTAATGCGCAATTTTGCCCACCGTTTTTAAAATACCTGTTTCGAGAAAAACGAGTTTAAAGTTTCAATACAAGTTTTTTGATACTTTTAATGAAATTTTTTTTTGTGTTTTGTTTTTTTCGTTTTGAGCAACTCATAGCAAAATAATCTAGACCGTAAACATTAAAATCGGTCCTGTATTTTTGCAGATAAGTTAATTAGAAGGTGTAAAAACGTGGTTTTTTTAAAAAAGGAATTTTTTTAGAAGGTTAATTTTTTTTTTTAATTAATTTTTTTCAGTCATTAGTGATTCCAGGCTAATAAAATAACCCATTTGCCTCCTTATGTTTGACTTGAAGATGATTATTTTCCTGTTTCTGATTCCATTCCCCATTTTTGGCCATTTTGGTACTGCGAAGTTTTGCTTTGTAAGCAACCGCAAAAATTCGCAAAATTTGCTGCATAATTTACATCCAAAAGTAGCTCTAACACAATTTCTAACTATTCAAAAATAGTTAGAAGTATAATGAGAGAAAAATGAATCTATTTTCTTAGAATAATAAAGCTATTTGTTTAATTTCTTAAAAATGTAAGTTTGATAGCACGCGCAAAACAGGCCAAAAAATATACTTAGATAGGGGATTAAAAATATTTTTTTTTTTTACATGTTCTTGAGACATATATGAAGTGATTTATACAAAAAAAACATTTTTGATTTCATAAAAAATATTTACCCCAAATGTCCCTTAAGGGACACATAACATGATCAATGGCTAAAAATATTAAACATTCCAGAAGTTTCGATCTCCAGAAATGTTTACCCAAAAAATGCTATTTCTATCTACCTGATTCAACCTTAAGGAAGAAATGAATACAACTTAACATGATTTTTCAACATTTAGAGACAACGAGTAATCATTAAACCAAGTTTATATTTACTGGCTGTCATGACATTTGGTCTATTATTTGTTTTTTGGATCTCTGATCACGAAAATCGAGGTCTTATCCGGAAGATATTTGCGGAACGCCCTTAAAAGTACCCCCATAAAGGGGGTAAATTTTTGATGTATTCGCATTCTTGGTGTCTATATTTGGTCAAGCATTGGTGTCTAAGGGGTTTTCGGGTCCCTGAGCAAGAATTTGGGTCATTTTTTTTATGAAAATTTAATATTTTATCCTTAAATCTGCAAAAACAGCCCCTAAAAGGGGTGTCTTTATTATTTTTGCATTTTGAGTGTCTAAATTCGGACCATATGGGTTTTATGGATCGATTATCAAAGAGTTAGGGGTTTCTTGTCCCAAACAAAGGGAGTTTTTCTAAATTTATGCATTTTTTCAAATTTTCCTTTCAGGGGTTGTTTTTGTTAATTTAAGGGTGAAATATTAATTTTTCATAAAAAATCCCCCAAATTCTTGATCAGCGAACGAAAAACTTTTAAAGACCAATGCCAAAAAATACCCAATTTAGCGGTAGGTTGCGGTGTTTTGCAAATATATCCCGTAAAAAATAATTAAAATAGTTAAAAAAGATAGTTAAAATAGTTCTACTCCTTTCACTGAGTAGAACTCTGCTATTATATTAATATTGTACTGAACTAATGTAAAAAGGTGGTTTAGCCCGTTTAATCTAGCGTTTAACGAATAATGATAAAAATTAATGCTTCAATGAAGATATATGCTTTTTAATAGTTTATTTATCAAAATTTTAAATTTTAATTGCAATGCATGACAAATTCATTAAAATTAAATACAAAATCAATGTATCGAAGGAAAGAATGCATTTTATTGCTAACAACTTAAATGTTAAACGCATTTCTTTTTCATGTGTTTATTTCTTTATGCATTTGTTTCCCGGGATATATCTCATCTGGCTTGACCTTTGACATTTGATTATGCCGTCGGTATTATAATTTCACCACAAAATATAATACAAAAAAAAAAGAAAAAAATTTATGATACATAAAAAAATTCTATATAGTATATGTAATCGACAAAATGATTTAAAATCTATAATTGAATTATTATTGATATTTTTCTTTATGCTTTTAATTTTTTTATTGATATTTTCTATGTTTAAATTCATATGAAAGAGTGAAACTGATGATCGGGTCTTTGAAACAACTCCAAAGTATTTTTCCTTAAACGTACTACCAAAAATAGGCCACCAACCCAATTTTTAGTGTGTTTTTTGGCCTTTTATAAAAAAGTAAGAAAAATAATAGATAAATTTTCTCATTTTTTCTGTAAAAAACTCACAAAATTTTTGAAAATTTTTTTCTCCTTAGTTCCGGATAGAAAATTTTTTATAGAATCTGATTCTGGGGTCCAAAATTGTTGTTGAGCTGCGCATGCGCGAGAAATCGATAAAATAGAAATTAATGAAATGTTTATTAATGAAAAATCTTCTAACTAGGCTTAAATTTTTTCTTGAATTTTTTTGGCGAAAAAAAAATTTCGATGCATTATTGCTGTTTGAGAACAATTAGCAACCAGCAACTAGTAGGTGACGAAGGATCAGGCAATTAAAGACTGACTTTTTTCTATTAATCCTGCGCCCTTCAGCTTTCGGTGTTTAAAATATCACAAAATCAAATGATTCCAACTTTCGACAGTTGTTAACTAACTGCCAAGTTTTATATTATGGCCAAAAACTTGCTACCAAGTTTTAACTACATTTGTTTTTATTTTACTGCATTAAATTATGATTTAAAATAAACAATATTTCCTGTTGACAGTTGTCACTAAACTTCCAAAATCCAATAGCATTAACATAGTCTTAATTAATGAAACTAAAAATATCAGCGCTTATATTATATACTTAAAAATATATGTTCTAATATATCAGTAATAAAAAATATGGTTTTTGACAGATCTGGTAAAAAGTAAAATTATAATTAAATAATTTACGAATAAAAGGATGAGGATCTGATTAGGTGTGATTCTTTATTAAATTATAATTATACAAAGGTAATTATACAAACACATACGTTTAAGTTTATGAAACCCATTATGAAGATCAGCGTGAGTTTCTATTACCAGTCAAGTTTGTTAACAAAATTGACCTCGGCTCTTTCAACAGTTGGAAAAATATTTTATCCACGTTGGTCTGACTCTTCATCACGACCGAGCATACCCCACAATGGCTGTTATAGACAGACTCACTGCCGCTGGTAGCGCAGCCCATAATAGCTGTTAAACAGACTCGCTATCTCTGGTTTGGGAAAACCTCAATGTCCACGAAAACATCGCCTGAGCCTCTTTTTCTAGAACTTCGTCTTGTGTCCAAGTGTTGTCAGCAGGAGAGCAAAAAGATGAGTATTCCATAGCAGAGAAAACGAATACAGGGACTTACAATAATCTGGGTTTAGGGACTTACAATAATTTCGATTTAGGAACTTGGAATAATTCAGGTTTACTGTTAAGAAAATAACAATGTTAATAATGTATTTATATAGAGAGATTTATAGAGAGAGAGAGAGAGAGAGAGAGAGAGAGAGAGAGAGAGAGCATAAGTACAATTAAATTTATAATTATTGTAATTTATTATTAATATCCACCTCCTCCTCATCCACCACTCCACTAGTTATTTTAATGTCAATCTTCCATTGGTCGAGAAATGTCGTTGAATTTTAAGAATTCACAAGTATAACTTTTGCTAAGATTGGCCACTCTACAATCTACCACTCTTCTATCTTGAAAAGAATACAGAATATAGAGATTTGTATGAAATGTCTAAAAAGGAATAAATTAAATTATATAAAAAAATTATCGTAATGAAATAAATAAATTTACAAGGTTTGACATCTACCATTTTCCTGTCTTGAACATTAACAATTCAGATTCAGGCCCAAACTCAAACTCATCTGTGACACAAACTGCTCCTAGTTCACATTTGACGTCAGTAAACTTCATTAATTCTCCTTCTCAAACTTTACTGTTTACAGCAGTCGTTAGGGTGGTAAATGAGGATGGACATGAATTTTTTGCTCGAGCCTTGGTAGACGAGGCGTATCAAGCTTCATTCATTAGTCAGTCGTTATGTAGAAGGCTATGTACAAGTCTTATGGTGACTAGCCTACCTATTTCAGGTATAGGCGGTAGAAGTGACTATACTTGCACAAAAGTAGTCTTGTTTCAAATTAAACCTCGTTTCTTCTCTGATTTTTAAATCATGGTTCAGGCCTTTGTACTACCTAAAGTATCTTCTTAGGCACAAACTGTGGATCTGAAAACTGAAAATTTGGCGCATATTTCTAACTTAAATCTGGCAGTTCCTGGTTTTTGCAAGCGAGGTCAAATTGAAATTCTTCTGAGCACTTCGTTTCACGCTTCTATAATTGAAGAGGATGTAAGACGAGGACAAAATCCTAATTAGGATACATTATTTCTGGCAATGCTGGAATAGGTTCAAATTTTTGTTATACAGTTTGTGAGGAGCCCGTATCTTCACTTTGATTTAATTTGGAGTGTTTCTGGAAGCAAGAAGAGAGTAATTATTTGCTCTTTAAATTGCTCAATCTGGATGAGCAAGAGTGCGAAGATTATTTTGTAAATACTCGTTCCAGAACATCTGAAGGAAGATACGTCGTAAGGCTTCCATTTAAAATTAAAAATGTGGAAAATTTTCAGTTTCCCGGATCATATGAGGTAGCTAAAGTCATGTAATTAAAAATAAAAAAACGTTTTTCAAATGATCTAATTTTTCGTGATATGTTCACAGCTTTTATGCAAGACTATGAGGAAAGTGGCCATATGACAAAAAATTTTTACTTTACTTATTGTGTTATTTTTTACCCCGTCATGGGATTATAAAAAGAAATGCAATTATTGAAAAATTAAGATCCGTGTTTAATTGTTCTGCCAAGGATTCAAACAAAATTTTAATTAATGATTTACAGCATACTGATGCTAATTTATTACCTGACCTGGCAGAATTATTAATACATTGGATGACTTATAAATATGTTTTTATTTCTGACATACGTCAAATGTATCGTAAAATTCTCGTACATGAAGAAGATCACAAATATCAGCAGATTTTGTGGCAATACAAATCGAATCATGAAATCTCAGCTTATTCGCTAAATACTATAACTTATAGTGTTGTTAGCAGCCCCTTTTTAGCGATTAGGGTTTTAAAGCAATTCGTTGTAGATAAGGGAAAAAATTTTCCATTAGGAGCCCCAATTATTGACTCAGAGACATATATGGATGATACCATTTCTGGTGGCCATACCTTAGAAGAAGCCCTAGCTAAACAATCTGATTTGATAAAAATGTGTAAAATCGTGTGTCTTGAGTTACATAAATGGATTTTTCTTCATCTTTAAAAGCTGATTGTGACTTTGTTCATAATTATTTTTCTGTTTTGGGAATTAATTATAATTTTTCTGAGGATTTTTGGCCTTTAACATTAAATTACATGAATTTAGTAAATCTATTACAAAAAGAAATACACTCTCTAGCATATCAAAATTTTGGCTATAAGGCTTTAATGCAAAAACTTTGGCTAGCTAAGTTAAAATGGGGTGTCAAGCTTCTTGAGGAGTTGCAAGATCCATTATTAGAGTGGTATAATAAATTAGATTGTTTAAATTCGTTAAAATTCCTCGTTGGATAAATTGCCCAATGCTAAATATGAAATTTTTGGTTTTACAGACGCGTCTAAATTAGCATACGCTACTTGTATATATTTAAAAGTTGTTTTTAATGTTCAAAGCAAAATACATTTAGTACAGGCTAAGTCAAAAGTCGTGCCCATCAAGCCACTGAGCACAGCCCTTTTTATAAAGATTAACAGTTAAGGTTTTAAGAGCCTTAAATCTTGATTCAGTTGACGTTTATTTATTTACTGACTCTATAGATGTTTAATATTGGCTCAAAGAACATCCTTCAAAATGGTCGATTTTACTTTCACATTAATGTTTAATTAAACTTTAATTAAACATTAAACTTTCACATGACTGTGTTTCACGTGTTATTCCTCCAGATCAACAAGCAAATTTTGGTTACTCATAGAGGAACCATTGTGATCGGTCAAAGTTTTTTTTCTGATTTTTTGGCATATAAGCATGTTTTGAGACCGTAGACCGTAGACCTTATTTTAGGGCGTAGTACTTAACTTCTTCCTATGAAAGTACGAATATCTTGAATTATCGTTTGTAAAGGATTTCTCCATCTGATACGTGATTTTTCGAAATTTTATTATTTCAAAATTTTATCCATATAATAATTAAACATAAAACCATAATTTTATATTTTTTTTTGGACTTAGTACCTTATTTTTTTCCATGAAAGTACTAATATCTAGAATTATTGTTTTTACTCGTTATCTCCAATCCGATAATTATTTTCAATTTTTTTTTTTTTAATTTTTTACATAAAAAAATTAAAAAAAACAGTTATTTTTTTTTTAGGACTTAGTACTTAATTTCTTTATATGAAAGTATGAATATCTAGAATTATCGTTTGTAAAGGATTTCTCTATCTGATACGTAATTTTTCAAAATTTTTTTTTTAATTTTTTACAAAAAAAAATTAAAAAAACATCATAAGTTTTTTTCTCTTTGGATGTAGTACTAAATTTATTTCTATGAAAGTACTAATATCTAGAATAAACGTTTTTACTAGCTAAAATTATATAATTATTCCTATAGCTTGTAATTATTCCTTCAAGGTATAACTACACCAGCTACACCAAAAACTGTCTAGTATACATAACTATCATAAAAGAAGATTAGGTACTAGTGTATAAAAATCTTCTTTTTTTTATGTAAAAAACCTAATTTTTTCCATAAGCTAACAGTATCACAAGAAAAAGATCATTTTTAGTTTTTCTTATGACATTATACTTTGTTAGGTAAAATAGACCATTAAGAACATTTTGTTATTGCTAATGAGGAACAATAGTGCCAATTACTTTGCAGCGTTTTTTTTTGTGGTGGGAAAGCAATGACAATATAAAAGGTAATTTCCAGTTTGTTAAGGATGATGAAAATTTCCATACATCCTTAATTACTTTAAATTGTGTAGTCAATAACCAGGTCGTAATAAAAGCAAAAATTGCAAAAAACTGTGATTTAATTGAAAAATATTCAGATTTCAGAAAATTGTTAAGAATTACTTTGTATAATATCCGTTTTATGTGTAATATTTGTTAAATAGAAAAAAGAACCTACTAAACAAATTAAAAATATTTAATTTCAATTGGTTCAATGTAGAAGACATGCAATACCAAAATTTTGTAAGTTTTCCTGAGTTAAACAGGTCAAAGTTATTGTGGGTTTATTTAACTCGAAAGGCTCATTTTTCTAAAGAAATTAACTTTTTGGAAGACAATGTAAAAATTAAAAAATCTAGACTGGTTAGACTTGATCCATTCCTAAACAATGGCTTACTAAGGTTAGATGGTCGACTACATATTTCTTTCCTTAGTTATGATCAGATTCATCCTCTAATTTTGCCATATAAATGTGCACTTTTGGATTTATTGGTTGATTATTTTCATCGTAAAACTTTCCATGGTGGAATAAGGCTCACTCTTTCAACCTTAAGACGGGAATTCTGGATCGTAAAGGGTAGGAGTGTTGTTAAATCTCGTATACATAAATGTGTCGAAAGCATTCGTTATCGTGGAATGAGGTCAGCTCAGAAGATGGGTATTTTGCCCTCACCAAGGGTTCAAAAAATTGATAAACCTTTTCGTACAACTGGGGTAGATTATGCAGGTCCCTAAAATATTCTTAGATATAGAGGTTTATATGTAGGAGCACAAAAGCCATACACTTAGAGTTAGTTGCGGGTTACTCGAGGGATGATTTTCTAGCTGCATTTTGCCGATTCACTTCAACTCGCGGTCCATGCTTTGAATTATATAGTGACCAAGGTACAACCTTTATTGGTGCAGATAAAGCCCTTAAGAAATTGTATATGGCCTCATCAGGCTATATGCGAGGACTTTTGGGTAAATTAGCCGAAGAAGTTACTAAATTGTCATTTAATTCTACAGGCTCATCGCATTTTGAAGGATTGTGGGAATCGGTTGTAAAATCGGTAAAACATCATTTACGCAGATTAATTGGTAATACTACTCTAACGTTTGATGAATTTTACACACTTCTTAAGCAGGTTAAAGCTTGCTTAAATTTCCTCGCAAGTGGTCCCCTTATCTGACGATCCATCAGATCAAAGTTTTTTATGCCCGTCATTCTTACTAACGCAGTTTAATTAATATATAGTATCTGAGCCTAATTATTTCAAATTATTATTTCAAAGATATAAAATGATATAATTACTGTTGCGAAATTGGTGGAAGGCTTGGCCTTGTGAGTATTTGCAATCCTTACAAGAATGGTCAAAATATACAGAAGAGTCAAAAAATATTAATGTCGGTGACATAGTTTTAATTACTGATGAGACTTTGCCTCCTTTAAAATGGCCAAATAAATTAATTTTAATTAATAGCCTAAATAATGAGTCAGATTAAAATTTAAAAATTAAATTAAAAATTTTAAAATCTATTAACAAAAAAAATACGACTTTCTCATATTTGGATATAATATATCTAATAAAAATTTTCTTATTTATTGTATTATTTATTTATTTATTTATTAAAAAAAAAACATGTATATAAATTTTAAATACTTTGATTTTTTACAGGGTTTAATTTTGTTAAATTTAAATTTTTACCTTTTTGTAAATAATTTCTCATAAAACAAATTCACATAAAAATAAGATGTGTTCTTTATCTTCTCCCGTTGGCAGCTAGTTGACAGCTTTCAGCTATCAATTTGGCCAATCTGACATTGGATTGGAATTCAGTGACTTTGAAAACCTAAACCTAGACTTTTAAATATACAAAAAAAGTTATTTTGTTCCTATAAAGACTGCGCAAATGAATAAAATCAAAGGCGAAGCTTTGTAGCTTTTAAGCTCCACAGTGGCTAAAGTATTGATAATGGAGCTTTGTAGTATTGACTATGGGGCTCAGAATGTTTGACCGAAACCCAATTTTCATAATATTATAGTTTTGCTATTATAGTTTTGAGAAATTTTAACTACTGTTTTGGCTAAACTACTAACCTTCAAATAGTTTGAACATCTTCCTTGTAGAAGCCAAAAAATTCCTATTAGATTGCATTTTTACTTGTTTCGTAGATGTGATTTTATAGAAAATCACTAAAAAATCAAATTTTACACTGAAAAATTCTGGTTTCAAATTTTTCAAAACTAATGGCATATTTGTTTTCAACGAGAATATTCATTTGGTAAAATATCTTGAAACTATTGCATGGCAAATAAATAATTTTAAAAAAAGCATATGAAAGAAGTAGCCAAATACCTAATACGGATCTTAAATGGATAGATCATACGCAGCACCTAAAGGGCTAAAAAAAGAAGGAATTTGATATTTTATGCAGACAATGAAGTATGCCAGAAATCGGATCCTTTGAAGTAAATCATGAATCAGTATGTTTCTAGTAATAAATAGAGAATGAAGGATTAATTCAAGTAATAAAAAGTCATAAATAATTTTTTATGTATATAATTGCCTGTATCATCAATTATAATGAATATAATTATGTACAATATTGAATCTCATTCTTTAACAATAACATCAACAACATGATTAAACAACGTTCCTCATTGGTACACAAAATGTAAATGTACAGAGATAAAAAAGCATTAAATAAAATTCAATGAGGCTTTAATGATGGTGCACTCGCATTCAGAGCACCTTTTTTTAAATTTAAAATTTATTTTTTTAAGCATTTCTATCAATAGTGATACTTTTTTTTAATAATTTTTTTTTTTAATTTAGTATTTTACGTACGAAAATCTCAATACTCATTCATTTTTACATGTATAATTAAAATTTAATATGTATTTATGCATTACATGTAATAATTAATTACTTATTTTTTTTTTATATAATAATTTTTTAAAAATAACATACATTTCACATTCATGTACAAAAAACGCACCAAAAATACACAGTAAATTAGTTTGTAATTACGATTATATTATATTAATAAATTTAATTATTTGGTGCATTAATTTTATTTCGAGTACATTAAGTGTATAAGAAATAATAACATTTCGTTAAATTTTTAATCTAAAATTCTAATTATTTTCTCATTTTAATTAATTTTTTTTTTAGTTTTTTAATTTTTTTATTTATTAATAATATTTATAATTTTTCTATATAATTATTTTATTTTTTTGAATATTTATAAGAATTTACGTAATAAATACGAGAAAATTTTTTAAAAAAATGAAGATTTTTTCGTCTATTTATATATGATTTATCGATTTTTAAATTTGAAAAAAATTTTTTATGCTATTTTTTCTAATTAAAATTAATGTAATTTTATGTTTTTTTTTTGTAAGTTTAATAAAAAATTTTAGTGCGAAAATTAAAGCTTTTAATAAAAATGGTGCTTATAGATATTAACGAATTTTAAAAATATTTTATATTTATAATATATTTTTATCTTAAAAACTAGCAAGGCTGGAATATTGCATTAATAAAACTGCAAAAATTCTTATTAAATATTAATTAGAGGTTTGGCTTTCATACGTTAAGAATTATTTTTACTTATTATTTAGTATTTTAAGTTTATAAATTTTTTTTGGGGGGGTTAAGTCTTTTTTTAATAAATTCAATTTGCAGTCTTTAATTTCGATATTTTTATTTGATTTAATGGAATAATGAAAAATTAGCTTTTTTAAAAAACAATTCTTTTTCATTATAATTTTTGAAAATATTGAAAAAAAAAGTTTAATCAATTGTTTAAAATGGAAAATTTAAAGACATGTTGTTTCTTATGATTCTTTCCATAAAAAAATTTTAGTTTTTTTTATTATCAAGATTAATATTTACAGAAACCGTGAAATTTTTTATGCATTTTGGCTATTATTAAATGTAACTTTAAGGATACTTTTTATGTTTGCAGACTTTAATTCGATTAAAACTTTTAATTAAAAAAAAAAAAAAAAATTAATGAATCTTTATAAATTCTTAAGTATATTTTTTTGGTGTATTTTAATTCTTATATTTTTATTGTATAACAAAAAGTGGCATTTCGTATACATGCAGAGCCAAACCTCTATGTTAAATTTTATACGCTTTTTTTGAAAGATTTAATATTTACAATAAAGCATAATTTTGGAAATTACAGGTATTAAAATTAGACACGTATTAAAAAAAAAAATAATAATTTTCTTAAATTTTCTAGAGTTAACAAATTTACGACTTTTCTTCAAAGTTGACTAAATTCTTCACAAATAAACTATGACTATTTTTTGTTTTTTTAAAAGAGTTACATTTAAAATTTTTACATTCCAAAATTTCTTTTTATTTAATAGATGTCTAATTTGAATACTCAAAAAATTGAAAAATCAGGTTTGCAGGCTAAAATACACTGAAAAAATATTTTTCTTGCTTAAAGCTGAATTTTTTTTTCAGTCTAATTTTAATTAAATACCATTTATGCCTTTGAAATCAAAATTTTTAAATAATTAACATTATCTAATACAAGTAGATTTAAATTCTTTCAAACTATTCATTCTATTATTGCAATATATTTTTTTAATTACGTATAGAATTCACACGTATTTGTGTGTCTTTAAGCATGCATTTTTCTAAACTATTAAAATTTTTAATATTTACAAAAAAAATATAAACTATTTAATTACAGAAATTTTAATATTTTATCTCTGTTTATGCAGAAAAAACTGTACATAATCTACTAAATAATGATTATTTATAGTTTTCGAATAATAATTATAGGCAGGTATATATAACAGATTTTATATCAATCATAATTAATACAAACAAACAATAAATACATTCTTTCTTCAATTCAATAACTTTTTTTTTTTTTTTTGAACACACATAAATATCGAAACCATTTAATAAAATTATGGTCATTTTTTTTATTTTTGTAATTATTAATTTTTTTTATTTTTTTTTTTTATTATTTTTACATAAATACATATTTTTATAAAATAATTATCCAATAAAAATTATTAACACAATAATCAACCCATTTGTAAAATAAATTGATCGGTTTTATTTACACTATATATTAATATTTTTTTTTTTTAGTTGACTTTCTTGTTATTTTATGATAAATTTAAATTTATTTTTTACAGTTTATATTTAATATGTAAATCTAAAGTATTTTTTTTCGTTTTCTGGTTAAAAAAAAAATTGTTTGACATATTTTCTACAAACTTTATTTTTTATATTTAATAGTATAAGCGATTAAAATAAAATTTTTAAAGATATTAAAAATGTTTTGTTCTAAAAATTTATTATTCCTAAATATGAATTTGTGAATGTATGAATATTTTTGTTAATAAATACGTCTTAATTCCTATCTAACGTAAATAACGTATTATTATTTTATTTATAATTTTTATTAATTATTATCTAATTTTATTCCTTGTTAAAGGTGTAATCTTATGCGTGTAGCAACCCTCGATCCGTATTTTAAAAAATATTTTGCATTTTTTTTCTAATATTAATTGTCAATTTTTAAAAAATTTTTTTGGTACTTCATTGTATTATTTTATTGTTATTAATATTTAATTTATTTAATTTTTTTTTAATTTTATAATATTAAACATTAAGTTTTTACACATACGTACACACATGCATATTTACATGTAAATATATATATATATATATAATTTTCTGTAACTGAAATAAAAAAAATTGTTATTCTTGAACGCTTCAGGTAAAAAGTTTCAATTTTCTATAATAATAGGATCTTAAAAATTACTGCTAAATTATTTTTTTACAGAAAGTAGAAACATTTTTAACTGGAGCTTTCTTAACTAACAAATTTGTTTATAAAGTGACAGATTAATATACAATGTACATTAGGATGGCACTTGTTCTAGAAACTATTATTTTTATTTTAAATGAGCTAATTTTTTTTATCTTTTTGTTAACAAAATAAGGTTCTAAAAGGGGTACCTGAAAGTAGTACTTGTTAAAAAATTATTGAATTAAAGAATATGTGCAAATTGATTAATTTTGGGTCATTAATAAAACTGACTAATGACTATTTTTCCAACATAAATGCCATCCTAGTATGTATTCTTATATATTGATTCAGGTGTAAAAAGTAACCCATAATAAATTTTCGAATCATTCGTATTTTTTTAAAAACTTTGATAATTTACTAAATAATTTGTTTATTTAAGTCGATAATTTATAATTTACAATTTTTCTTATTTAATTTACAAAATTTTGAAAAAAATTCAAAATTTCTAAAAATTTATCTGGTGCAACTTTTATTAGTCATATGCATATATATATATATACATAAATATCATTGATTGTTATTTTAATATTACTATCATTATTATTATTATTTAAATTATTAATATTTTACCATATAAATAATATTTGTGAATTTTAAATGTGCGTATAATATGAAGGTATACTTAATAAATATCAACTAAGTAAAATCACATTTTAAAAAAAACTTATATGTATATATAATTTATGTATGTAATATATATATATATATATATATATTTTTTTTTTTTGGATTTTCAATAAAAATAAATATCTAAAGCAAGTTATTAATTTTAATAAAAATAAAAATAATCTATTTTACTTATTCATAATTATTTTTTAAATACTATAAAAAAATTATATTTATAACAATAAAAATGAATATTTATTTATCACTGCGTGCATTTTTTTTTGTCACCAGTCTTTATAATATAGATATTTATACAAATAATTTTTTAATTATCATGATTAAGCGTTTACTTTTCTGAGGCTTCTTAAATATCATTTTCTGGACATTTTCAGTCTTTGATATGATTGCAGAGAAATATTAAAGAAGGTCCCCAGTTTCATTTATTTTTCAGAAATGTTTTATTTAAAAAAAAATAAAGAAGTACCAATTATTTATTTACTTAATTATTATATTTACAATGTTTAAAAATTGACAATTATATATTGTATTATGCAAAAAATATTTTTTAAATATATTTATATCTAAATAAATATTTAGATATATGAATACGGACCGTCACTGAGGGCGCTACACAGCAAAAGTCAGGATGGGTCGTCTTTTCCTCTGGCTCCTCTATTTGGCCTGTATTCAAGACCAGGATCAAATTGCATCAGTACAAAAACCTGAAAATAAAATGGTGAAATTTTATTTATATTGATTAATTGCATTTAAAAAATTTATTATTTACAATTTTGTTACACTATTGAAATCTCAAATAATTTTAATAACTATCACAAGAAATTTGTTAAATTTTGCCTTATATCACGTATTTTTAGATCTAATAAAAAAAAAAAAAAAAAAAAAAAAAAAAAATACAAAAACGAAACAAGGAAACCACATGAGCCAAAAGCAGCAAAATATAGCCGCTGTTGTAAAGAAGGGAATCAATAAAATAAAGAATAAAGTCACTGCTCTCAAAGCCATGAAAGATCAGCATGTGAAGAATAAAAAGGTTCGATAATAAAGAAGAGAACTTCTGACTTATACCCAGAGACAGACTCAGCTAGGTACTCAAACACAGTCTAACAAACAGAAAAGTACCTCGAACAAAAATATTACAACACAAAATAAATGTCGTAATATGAAAAATAAAAAGAAATAAAATCATTAAAGAAAAAAAGTATGTATACGTAGACAGAATAAAAAAAAAGTGTCCAGCAGCAATTAAAGTGAAGACAGTTCCGAAGAAACGGGATTTATCTGTGACCATCAAACTTCTTATAGGTAGAACTTATGCTAATATTCTGGGGACTATAAGATCTCAGATTAAACCCATAAAACCTGGGTTTTAAAATAAGAAGGGTTCGAAAATCAGGCCGGGCGATGTTTTGATCGAACTAAAGGAATCTATCAATAAAAAGGTTCCTTTTAACAAGAGATACGAAAGGTACTTGGTGAACAGGTCAGATTTAAGGTTCTTGGTCCTTTAATATTCATTCAAATGCTGAACTTAGATTGTTTTACCATGCCGATAAATGTCTTTAATGTCATCAAAGGCAAAAAAGAAGACTCAGAGATAGTTTAGGTGATAACTTCTAATTTAAAGGACCGCCTTTAAATTAGTTCGCTAAAATTATTAAAATTAACTAGATGAACTGGAGAGACCCACTAACGCGCTGTTTCAAGTGTCTGCGTTACGAACATTTTGCTGCAAAATTTAATGGTCTCAATAGGATAAGAAACTACTATAATTGTGGTGGAGAAGGGCACAAAGCATATGACTGCTCAGCTAAATCAAGGTGCATGCTATGCGTGGACATTAGACTAAAAAGCAAATTGAAGCCTGATTTTGGTAAAGGAAAGTGCAAAGCGTTACAAAGAGCTCATGAGAAATTAAGGACAAACAATGCTAGAGGCAAACAATGGGTCTAATCATACTCTCCAAAATGTTCTCCAGATAAGCTGGAGACAGCCGCTATTTGGATAGTGAAACCAAGAAAGCTATTAGTACAAAAGAAAGGTTCTCGCAGAAGTTTTGTTTGGATTAAGACAAAATGTGTTACCTACATAAGTGTATACCTAATGCTAAATGAGTCTACTCAGGATTTTTTGTGTAAGCTTAACAGGCTGGAAGATAAGCAGAGAAGGCCAGTATCGTATCCAAGGTTCGTGTTACATTATCGTGGCCGGAGATTTCAACGCTAAAGTCATAGACTGGTATATACCGAAGATGAATCCAAGAGGACCGAAAGTTCTTGAAATGTAAGCTAGATTAAACCTAGTTGTCCAGAACATCAGGAACAGGGCTACGTACGAGAGACCTGGTTGGGGCACATCGATCCTCGACATAACCCTAGCCAGCGAGGCAATATTAGAAAGGGTTGTTAATTGGAAGGTGATGAACGCTTTTAAGGGAAGTGATCATAGATACATCACCTTCCAGGTACGGGATCGGCAACAATATCGGGCTCCGTACAGAAAACAACCCTTGGGATGGAATATGGCAAAGATCGTTGAGGAACTCTTCGAAGTATACCTTCGAGGGGAATCCTCCTCTGTCGATATAAATTTCGAGGATGGTGAGAATCCTTACACAATTTTTACTAGGCCACACTTAAAGTATCTGGGGGTCCTGCTTGACAACAAGGTGCCCAGTTACAGAAATCGTGTGAAAAAGCTGCTAAGGTGACGTCATTCCTGGCGCGGTTAGCGGTAAATATTGACGGACCTAGATCGGAAAGGCGAAAGCTTCTAATGTCTACGGTCAACTCCATCCTGCTATATGGAGCGAAGGTATGGGCAGACACCGTCCAGATGAAAATGTACTGTAAGACTTTGGATTGCTTGTGCGTACCAAATGGTATCCGAGCCGGCGATCCAGGTGCCCGCGGGAGTCATTCCTATCGACCTGCTTGCCGTGGAACGTAAAAGCATATACCATAGTGACGCGGAGTAAATATGCACCATGCTGAAGCGGAAACAGTAGAGTAGATGAAACGCTCCTCCTGGCAGGTAATTAGGTTTTTTGAATCTAAATTATCTAATTTATTAATTTTTAATTTTTTAAATTTAATTTTCTTTTAGGAACGATGGGCGGATAAAGATCTGCGGGCGGCACGTCCTGTGCTGAAGTTATACCTCAACAGGGATTCCCGGTCCAGGACAATATGTGTCTAAGGTAACAGGGAGGGGAGTTTAGTGGGTAGGACCTTGCATCATTTGGTTGTGCAATCGTGGATTATAGTTTAGATCGATGATTTCATTGCAATAAATGCAAGGTAGAGTCTCCACATGATCCTTTAGTCCAATGCCAAAGGATATGCGTAAAATGCATTCTTCACTCCTTCGGAAATTAAAAAAAAATATATATAGGTAACACTACAACATTTAGAAGGCCAGGATTCAGGCAGACCATCTTGATCACGGAGTAGTATGTCCTGGAGGAATATTTAAATATATACTACTTTCGACAGTCCCGGAGAGAAGCGCACAAGCGATGTGGATGAAATATCAAGTGATTAAACTATGAAATATTGTTGAATACACTTAAAAGAGGATAGTCTGCAATCCTGGAAAAAGTAAGAAGACCAGAAAAAAACTTATAACCGGTTTGTGTACACACAACCAAAATGCATGGAACATGTTTACTTACATCTGTAATCTTACAGCATAGACACACAAAAAACAATACAATTTCCTATTTTTATAATTTGTAATTATCACCTTTACTAAATGTTAAGATTCTAAACCCAAACTATTATGATTTCCTAAACGTGTATTATTCTAGGTCCCTAAATCAAAAATATTCTAAGACCCTAAACCCGAATTATTCTAAGTCCCAAAATTGAAATTATTCCCCCCCCCTTAAATGGGACATATCTGACCCCCCCCCCTTAAATGGGACAAATTTGACCCCCCCCCTTAAATGGGACATATCTGACCCCCCCCCTTAAATGGGGCAAATTTGACCCCCCCCCCCTAAATGGGACATATTTGACCCCCCCCCTTAATTTTCCAGTTCCGAAGTACCCCCTCCCTATAAACATGTTCCATGTTAATATTGACTACACGTAGGACTTAGTTATGAAAATTGTGACGCCAGAGATAGCATGTAACAAGGCGATGCTGAAAAGATAGGCCCGTGAAGGTTTGGTGAAAAAAAATAGCCTTACTCAGGTGTGCAAGCTTAACAACGAGAAGGAAAGCGTGCAAATTATTGAATGGACGCTGCTGACCTCATGCTTGAATATAACAGGTCAAGAAAAAGCTGAGACTTGCTGTTAGAAGAAGCATGTAAGACCGTGAGATTGCTCTGTGTAATGAGGTGGATAACAATAAAAAAATATCCACTTCTACAACTTTTATTTTTAAATAAAAATTTTTTTTGAGAATAATTTTTGTAAAGTTTCATAATGAATTACGAGTATTAGCTAGATAGAATATTTATGGTAAAGATTTTTCATACAAACTATAAACAAGATTTAAATTGAAAAAAAAACATAGTTAGTAAAAAAAAGGGTGTATTTTATGAATTTATTGAGTTAATTATAAATCGAATCCCTTTTAAAAATTAAAAAAAAAATAATACAATAAAATAAAATTCTTTAGAAGATTTACCTGATCTGTTGGCAACAGTGTAAAATCATCAGGAGGATTTGTAATAACGTATCTTTTTGAGGATGCTTCGCACGAAGAACTTGTATCGCGAAATCTGAAACAGTTGATATATAAACATTAATTTGCGTTCAATTTTAAAAATCTGCTTACGGTGCATAAAGCATTTATTTAAATAGCAATTAAAGCCATAAACAGCTAATATAATTATTAATTTTTATTTCATGCAAAAATAAAATTTGATTTTAAAAAAAAGCTTAATTAATTATCTAATAAGTTTTATCATTGTATCAGTTATAATTTTGGTTAAGCGCCCTTTGTGCTATGGTATAAAATATTTAAAAATATCTGAATCAGTTATGTATAAGTCTATTGTTTAGCCAAAAATTTGATAACTATACCCCTAGCTTGGTTTGAGATATAAACTTGCCATAGAAACTTTAACAATTAACATTTTTTATATAGCAGTCAACTCTATTAATTAATTAAGAAAGTTGAATCAATATTCTTGAACATACTGAATGTAAGATTTTCTAAATAAGTTATACTCATTGTTTCAAAAGTAAAAAAATTTTAATGATTTATTTTTTTTTGAAAATATGACTTCACAATGATAAAATACTAAAAAAATATTTTCACATTTTAAAATTCGTTATCAAAATAAGCAAAAATTACAAAAAATAAAATTATGGCATTTTTAAAATTTAAAAAAAATAAACAACAAAAAAATAAAATAAACATTTATTACACAACATGCAATATTAAAAATAATCAAAATGATATTTTTTGGATAAATAAAACTTACTGTGCATTTAAAATCATCTCACGAAAATTATAAAAATTTTAAAAATTTGTGTATTTATAGAAAATAAAAAAAAATTGCTATGAACTTTATTTTTTTTTCTGCTATAGTGGTGCCAAAAATAATAAAATATATAAAATTTTTAATTAAAAAAAAAAATTAATTAATTAATTGAAAAGTAAATTTAGTATTTGCATTCCTGGTATTTATAAGTATAATCAATTAAAATAATTTACTTTTTAAAGTAAATTTTCATCTATACAATTTTTATTAGTCTGGGCAATTTTCTTTCAATAATTTTAATTGAGAATACTTATAATTATAATAACTAATTATAATTTTTAAAAAAGAAATACTAATGCATAATAATAATAATAATAATTAAATAAATTTAAAAAAAAATTAATTATCAAAGATAATATATTTTAAAATATATGTAACATTAAAAATTTTTTATAAAAAATTAATATATACATGAGCCAATGCTGGTAATTTTAATAAAGCGAAATTTTTTTTCTTTAATTTTATTTTCAAGTAATTTTACATATTAAAATTTTTTTGAGTTTTATTGGATTTCTTATGATAACCTACATTTTTTTCTATTTTCAAGCTTAAGTATTGATTTCTTAAAGATGTCTATATTTAAGTGATAAAATAAAATATTAAAATTTTTTAGCTCGACAAATTTTTTATTGGTTGGTGATAAGAAAGTTTTATTTTTATTTCAGATATAGAATTCTTTGTTTTTTTTATTTTTATATCGTACATCTATCCATTATATAAAAATTGATGGGCTTTATGGGGCCGCCATCTTGTCGTCAGTTTATTAGCCTATCAAATCGCTTATTTACAAATTTGAATTTTTCTTCTTTTTTATGGTTTATAATCTATATTTATTATGTAAACATCTGTTTTTGATATTTCTTTAATAAAGTCAAGGGGAAATTATAATGCGGACAAAGAAAGTGAGCCCGATATAGTTTAGTACTAAAAAAAATCCGGTTGTGGCAGGCGGATTTTTTTTCTTCGTTTAAATGATTGCAAATGGCTTGATAAGTAAAAGAAAATTATTTTCACTCACTTAAATTGTGAGATTCATTGCATGATTAAAATGGCCCGAATCGCATGTAAACTGTGATTTGGGCGAGGATTCAGGATATACTACTTTTTTTTGTTTCTCGAAATTTTATCTTACTTTAGTTTAATTTGAAAATTGGTAAATTTCTTATCGATCAATAAATAATTTGTCATATACAAATATTTTGAGAAGGGAAACAAAAAATAATAGTTCCAAGAGTGTAACATTTCTACTCCAAAAGTTTAAAAATTTTTCTTACAATAAAATTGTCAAGTAACTTTAGACGCATTCTTTGCTATTAAGAAATTAAAATACTTCTATGAAAAAAAAAGCATTCTTGAAAATAAAATTTAAATAAAAATTTTCTGCTTTTCAATCACCATCATCTGATTATGTACATAATATATAAATATATATAATTTTTTTAATATAAAAGACGTATAAATGCTAATCCAATAAATACCATCGATATAAAGAAAGTCCGATACCTGTACCTGTACAGTCCAATGCACAGCATTCCATACGATTTTAATGCCGCGACAAATAGATCTCCGTACTTGCCTCCTTCGCCGTATTGAGCCAAAGGCCCATCATACAACGAAATTTGACCCACCCTACACCTATCCCTATTTGATAAACTATCTGGCGTACTAAAAATAGAATTCAAATATTTAGAATCTTTAAAGTTATTTGAATTTATAAAATTTTATTTACCTATAACCACCCCTTAGCCCTGCGCCCTCGGCTAAGATTAATTCAAGTTCTGGCGTTGCTCCTCCAGTAATTAACGATCTGATAAGCGTCAGTGCATTTTGATTGAAATACGTCTAAAGAAACCAGAAAATTATAATTATTACTCAAATATTTCTAAGTTTTTTATAATTTAAAGTTTTTGAATTTACCGTCGACATAAGAGAATCCAAAACACTGACAGCAAAGGCAGTACCGCAAGCAAATGGTTGTGTGAGATAAAGTTCCGTATCTGGATCATCATCGTCGTCTTGGTCAAGAAACTGAACATTACTATCGTTAACAAGTTCTGAAATTAAAAAAACATATTAATTTTTTATAATTGTTACCAATTTACTAACTTGGTTGAATTTTTAGATAAAATAAATTACCAGTTATCATTGGTACGTTAGCACCATAAACGGATCCTCTCCTTTGTAACACAATAGGACTCCCAACTAAAATTAAAATTAATAAATAATTTATTATTATTTTTTTATTTATGAAGAAAAATTTATTAAACATTAACCTTGACTGAGTACACCAATTGTATCGTCAAACGTCATAGCTTTGATATTCAATGACGCAAGAATTGCTTCCTTATCGGCGAGGGTAGGATCATCGTTACTAGGCACTTTTGCCGATAGGATACAACACATGTCGCAAAGATTTACATTAACAGCTCGTAAATCTGCTCTGCTTAGAGGTGAACCCTAAGATAAAGAAAATATAAATAATCCATTACTCAAATATAAAATTAAGTAGAACAAAAATGATTTAGTCAGACGCAAGGACTATAAGGAAATTGAAAACAATAATTATTTTACTTACATTCAAAACGGAAATTTTAGGCAAATTTTGCAACATTTTCCATTCTCTACGTATGTAATCAACAGAGCCAACTATAACGACATGTTTAAGCTCATGATAATGAAAATTCGAAGCTCTTAATGGCATAACAAGATTTCTAAGTCCAATAAGAGGAGAATCTGGATCAGCAAAAAGACAAACGACAACATGTCCATTCAATACAGTCATAGCTGCTTGATTTCTATCTAATATACAATCTTCTAAATTACGTGCAGGACTCCAATGAAACATTCCTGTTGAATCATATTTCATTTCCGTTTTTTCAAAGTCAAAATCTTTTGATTGATCATCAGCCATTCCAACTTGTAATCCTGTATTGTTAACATTTGAACCAGCAGATGCACGACTTGTTGGCCTAAATTGTTTTTAATTTTTTTTTCAATATTAATTTGTTTAAAATAATTTTTTTTAGTCGTGATATTGTGTTCTTCAAGTGATTTTTTGATACATCATATTTATATGTATAATGTTACATTAATATTTTCATTTTTAAATATCCTATATTATTTTAAAAATTTGTTACCTATATATAATATAAATGTGTATTAACAAATGAAATATGTATTTTTAAAACTAAATGAACTAAATTTAATTTTTTGAAAGTTGTATAAATATATAAAAATTCATAAACAATCATAATTATTATGACCCTATTAATGCACAAAGTAAACAAAAGTTTTAAAATGACTTGATGAACCTTCATTCTAGTTGAATTTATGCTTTCTCAGAAAGCTTTTGATCCTTTTGAGGCTTATAAATTGCATATTTTAGGTCCTTTTAATAAAATTTAAATTTTAAAATCATTGGTAAATTAAATTTTCTTGGGGTTTTTGAATAAAATAAGAGGAAGGATACTGAACTTTGCTTTAAAAAGCTTTCACTGTACATAAAAAAATATTTAATGTAAAGTTTTTTTTTGTTCAAACAATTGAAAATGATTTAAAATGTATATAAAACTTTTAAAAAATTTTTTTATTTCAACGAAATTCGGCGAAGACCTGAAAAATATTTTAACTTTTTTAACGTCATTTGCAATCGTTGCAACTAAAGCAGAGATCCACTTGTCTTAAACAGAATGTCATTTGTCGCAATTGAATTTTTTCGCTTTCAAAAAAAAAAAAAATTTGTATAAAAATTATTGCAATTGATAAAAATGTGAAAAGGGGAAATAAGAAACCATTTTAAAACTGTAAGTACTTAAATTACTTAGTTTCTTCAAAAAAAATAAACTTTTTAAAATTATAATATTATTGGAATTTTCTTAAAAGTACATAAATTCTACTAGAGATAAGTTCATTTCAATCTGTTAAAACTTTTTGATAATTTATTCATTATTAGAGTCAAGTCTAAAAATGTAAACCATGTACTTCCATAAATTCAAACACAAATTCACAAACATACAAATTCTCACACAAAGTCATAAAAAACACACACACTCACACACACGTAGTCATTGTCTCATAAAATAATTCTATATTATAAAAATAGTCTGAAATATTTTATTTTAGTTTTTCATATTTCTTTTTTTTTCATATAAATGAAAGAAGTATAATAGCGTGTTTTGACTCTATTCATACATAAAAAAGTACTTTTTTTTTCTATTCACTATTGTGTTTTATATATATATATATAGAAGAAAAAAAAATTATAGAAAATAGTATACGTGATGAGTTGCGTGAAACACGCAATTTCTTTGACAATCCTTTTTTTTTCAATTATATTTAACAAAAAAAGAGAAAAAAAAATTTTATTTTTAATATATATAATTATTAATTATAGTTACAGATAAATTGTATTATTAGACTTTTAAAATTATTATTAAAATAGGGGAATTTTCTATAGGCACAAATACTAAAAGCATTGGCATTAAAAAAACTTATTTATGTGAATTACCAAATAATCAATAACATGCAGAGTTGAACGTACTTAAATATTCAAATAATTATATGTTCAAAGTTATATATATTATTTTATGTCGAATATTTATTGATTGAATTATTTTTTTTAAATTAAAAATGTTTAATTATGTTGGGGAAATTTTTTATTTATTTTATTTTCTTGATGATATAACGTTTTTTAAATAAGTTTGGATTTTTGATTATTGGTTCAAGTTAGATTTAATTTTTGAACAAGAAAAATGATTCACAAAATTTTAGCTGATTTGAGAAACTAGGAACATTAGTGTAGGCCTAACCTCCTGTTGGTAATCAGTTTTTTTGCTGATAGATACATAAAATTTTTCAATGAGTATTTATGTTTTTTGGGACGCTGAATACAAATATGAAATCCGATTTCACTAAAAACTGAACCGAGTTGCCCACAATAGAAATTTTGAGGTTATGTTTTGTGGGTTTTATAACATTTTTATCTTGTTCTTTAGGTACCTGAACACGAATATGTTATTTTTTTTAACCTAAACTGCGCTAGTTGTCTGCAATACACAATTTTAGGTAATTTTTTTTGGTTTTTCCACATTTTCTATTGTGGGGAATTAGAACATTTTAAGTAAAAACTATTACCATATTCATGTTTAGGGACCCAAAAAACATGCAAAAGATAAAAATAGTAAAAACCCACAAAACATATACTCAATATTCCTATTGTGGGCAACTGGACCGTTTTCGGTAAAAATGGATTTCATATTTGTATTCAGCGACTCAAACAATATACATACTTACTGGAAAATTTTTAGAACTATCAGTAATAAAAAGTGATTACGTAGAGGGGATTCAGTAAATTTGTATCTTTTCAGTGGCCAGAAGGCACATAATTACCCGACGCTATGCATTCAGTAAAAACGTGTTTTTCTGCCACTGACCAAGAAAAATAATGTACGACATTTGGCCGTAAAAAATGTCCCAAATCGCGTTTACCAATTTACGTTCAATTTAGTCATTCTTTATTTTTCTGGCCATGAATCGTAATGTGCTATTCTTAAAAGAAAAACTGCGAGTCCTATTTGATTTGATGGATCCATGGGAGAATTTGTTAAGTATTCTAAAGAAATTATGATAATCTTTATGGTGAAAGGTACCAAAAATTAACATGGAATATCAAATTCAAACCTGCGAGTGATATAACTTTCACATATTTTATACGTAAAAATTTTTAAAACGTTCAACTTTGCATATAAATTAAATTAAATTATAATGAAGCTTACTTTTCATGCAACCAAAATTTATTACACGTGAATTTCTACATTAAACAAGCATTTTATTTTTACGCAGATAAAAACTAATTTAAAAAAAAAAAAATAAATAGTATAAATGAAATAATAAATAAAATTATAAAAAAAAAAAATTTGTAAACAACATTTATTGTGCTAAAATGTAGTGTGTAAATAATAATAATAAAAACATTTTTTATTTCTAATTTTACACACAAAAAACACACAAAGACTTTTTTCTTACCCGTGCTGAAAATATATAAATTTTTTTTTTTGTCAATTTTTTTTTCTATTTACAAAATGCAGTACTTACTTGAAAAAAAATTTATTTAAATTATTTATTTATTTATATATTTATCTTTTCTTTTTTTTGAATTAAAAATAAAAAAAAAAAAAAATTACTACAGCATGCAAGCTTTCATACCAAAATAATGAAATAAAAGATTTTTTTTGCGTTAAACAGCATAAGCGTACATGAGTTTTTTCACTTCATAGGCGAGATGGTAGCCGCCAGCGTATGCGGACTCCTCTTGCGATCTGGAATTAGAAGGTGAACGTACGTTGGTTCCAACCTTGCTTGGTGTTTCTCTGTTATTTTTATGAATTTATTATTTTGTATGACTTTTTTTTTTTTTAATTAAAACGTTAATATTTGCATTAAATTTTCATTTATTTTTTGTGAATTTTTTTTAAAAATATTTATTTTATGAATTAATTGCAAGAGATAAAATAGAGCGAAGATAAAAAAGATGTATTTTAATGTTAATAATGATGTAATGATTTTTTTTTCATGTAAAATTTTTATTTAATTTTCTGATTTTTTTTTTTCATCAGTCATGCAGATTAATTAAATATAGAAAATATATTAACATTTTGCTGTTACAACCAAAAAAAAGGGAATAATTAGCTATTTTTTTTAATAAAAACTATCTTAAATTTTTCTTTAAATTAACATCCAAATCTAAATATTAAGAAATAACATTTTCTATAAAACTTGCAAAAAAAATGAGGTTCTAAATTTAATATTTATTTTTAGAGAAACATTTTAAATTTTTGTTATTTTTAAAAAATTTAATTTTTTTTTTTTTATTTACACATCAACTACCTAATGTAAGGTTTTTTTTTATGAAGGTAAATATCTATTAAAAAATAAATAAAATCTATAATTCCAAAATATGTAAAGAATAAACGAAAAAATAACCGATGAGAAGATCGCTTGTTGGAGATATGAATCTATGAAGATGTAAGTACTACGTACAAGTTGGACAAAATTTATACTTTTTTAAGTTTTAACTAAAAATTTTACTGCATATTACTTTTAACTAAAATATACGCATAATTATGCTATGTTTGGATTATTTTGAAAAAATGTAGGTTTAGATAATTACACTTCATTTATTTCTCAAAATTATCCAAATAATCCTGATTTCTAAGTACAAAAATAAAAATTTAAATTTTTTACCAAACAAATGTATTACTTTTTAATTAACTTATTCATGCTTTATTGAAGCAGTATAATAACAAATTTTTTTTAAATGCATAACTTATAAAATATTACTTACATTTTTATAATGAAAAATAGATAAATACAATTTTAAATGTAACTAATATTTTTATAAATTCTAATATTTTAAAAACAAAATGCATTAAGAGCATTAAATTCAATATGCTTTTAAACATGAACTGTTCCAAGTAATTTTTCAACATTTTTTATTTATTTTGAATTAGGAGGGATTGAGTAATGAGGGATTGTACCTGAACTGCACCTCTTGTCCTATCTTTGGCTAAATCTAATCTACCCTAACTAGGCCAAAGTTGGACTGAAGGTTCGCAGAAATTAGTCCAAAATATTTTTTTTTTCTGAAATTATGACTAAAATAATTATTCACAGCCAATTTTAGCTTCCTAGGTCAAATCTTTGGTTTTTGTAAGCCATTTTTGTGTTTTTGTTGTACTTTGGTAAATTGACTAAAAATCTTCTTAATTTTACTACCAAAAGCTTATTTTGAGAGGTAAAAAATATTTTTCTTTTAATAGATAATTCGAAATTTCCTACAGATTTCATTTTCGAGATTCAAAATTTGATTTGGATTGTGTATGAACGAGAAAATACGTTTTGCATCACAACACCTTACCGCTTAAATAAAAAGAACGTGCAGGATTTGTTCGATTTCATTTTACTTAGGCTTTTTTTTGTTTTATAACCTATTTTCATCACCCCCCCCCCCCCCCAAATTCCTATAAGTATTCAAAGGGGAAATAAAATAAGTATTTCGCAACAAGAATAAGAATATTTTGAGTCAATTTACCAAAGTAGGCCAAAAATCAAGTGTCTGACCTAGAAAACTGAAATTAGTGAAGAGGACTTATTTTAAGTTTTACTTTCGGAACAAAACAGTTTAGGCCGATTTCTACGACTCTTCAGTTTAACTCGATCCCAGTTGAAGTGGAATCCCTCAAATAAATTATCCTATTATGATAAAAAAAAATTGTTCAATGATTAAAAGGTCTTCTTTTTTTTTTGTATAATTTTAGCTTGGCCTGTTTGGTAATATTTTCAACTTACAATTATTTAGATTTATTCAATGCCTTAGGAGTTTGACAGATCTCGTGAACTGATACTATATGGAACCCTCTTTATAATTTGGAAATAAGAATCATAATTTTCAGGGCTTTGTAAAATAAAATAAAATCTTAAGAAAGACTGAAAATGGAATTCTTTCACCAAAATATTCACAATGATATGAAGAAAAAAAAATTATACTTTGCAAAAACATGATTTCACAAAAATTACTTGGATCTGTCCATACGTAATAATTTTTATTTACTAAATTTATTTTGTCCAACTTCAAATAATCTACGCAAAAATCGCAAAAGCCTATAATAATGGCTCGCTTAAAAATGAAAAAATAATTTTAAATGTATTCATTGAATATGATAACAAAATACATTTTAAAAAACAACAGAGTACTAAATATGGTAACATGAGTGATTAGAGTTTTTGTGTGATTTATGCGACAAAAAAAAAATGAAAAAAAAAAAAATTCTAATGCGTGATAATATATAAATTACGATGTAATAATAATAATAATGCGATATCGATAACAAACATCATAATAAGAGCTGCAAGAAAAACAAAGATGTGGCGAAAGTGATATGAGGCCTAATTTTTTTAAAATGCTAGTGATATTGTGAAACACATTACTTAAAAAAATGAAAAAAAAAATGCATTTATTATATGACCTAAAAATTTATATATGATGCATTAAATAAATATTTTTTTTATTTATTTTTTTTTTTTAAATTATTTTTTATTTTTATATTTTACCTCATGTTGTATTGTTGTGTTGGACTACATAAACTATCTTCTCTATTAACATTTGGTTTAACTTTGTTTACTTGTTTTGTTGAATTCATCATTGTAGTCATACCAACAGAAGAATTACGATGATTACGCATTGCTATAAAAAAATTAATTTAAAAAAAAAATGAATAATTAGTTAAATAATTCTTTGTTAAAAATTGTAATTTATTTATAAAAAAAAAAAAACAATAATGATTATTATTATGTTTAGAAAATGCCAGAAGATTTTTATTTAATACTTGAAACACTCGCTGTTTTGTTTTTATTGGTTTTAATTAATTTCTTTGTTGGTTATTTTTTCTTGCTATAAAATATCGAGAAAGACATTTTTTTTTTTAATTTTTGAATTATCCCTGGTAGAAAAAAATAGTTATTAGTTTTAAAGTATATTATTTATATTAAATCCCTCTCATTTTTTTTTCAATTATATTTTTTATCGTTAAAAAAAACTAAATTTTTTTTTTCTAATGATACTTAATTTTTATCTATTTAATCTAATAATTATTATTAATTAGTCTAAATAACATTACTTTTAATGGTATCTATAATTTTTAAAAAATGTTCATGTTTTCGATCTAGTTAGTATTACGTGTTTCTTTTCTTAAAACATTTCACTTTCATTTAAAATTAATGGTGCATTTATAGTTGGTTTCTTGACAAGAAGTAAACTTTCTTAAACTACATCGGTGAAAACATAATTTAATTTAGTTTTTATTATGGATTCATCAAAAAAGACAGAAGATAGGTCCTTTCGTCCATATTAAAAAAAATAAATAATGGACCAAGTAACTAGAAGAGATCTAAATTCGATTTAAGTAAAATTCTGGCACAAAATAAACAAAAAAAACTCAGTTATGGACACTTTTTAAGATTACATGCTGCTAAGACATTCAGCGATATTCGTGTTTTAATTGTTTGTCTATTATTTTCTTCAGAGAAAACGAGTTTTAAGACATTAGAGTTAAAACAATTAATTGCCTCCAATAACAAAAAACACGTGTACTAAAATTTCGTTTTCAAATTGCTCTGATTCTGTTTTTGGGAACTAGAGGGTTCGTTTTCCCGATATGGTATGAATTTTTTTACCAAGTTTCTGTTTTTGGTGAAGCCTTTAGCATCATGTTTGTTAAGCAAAAACATTTTATCAAGAGGTTGCCATAATTATATTTAACGAAAAAGCTAGTCTTTCTTGAAATTAGTCACATGAAATTTAATCATACGAATAATGGTTTGAAGTTAAACGAACTGAAGCAAAAATATTGTGCAACAAGATTTACGTATTGCCTTGCAAAGTTTTGTGACTCACTGTCCTATATGTCAATTGCTATCAAACTCGTGAATGGCTGGTCTTACAGCTGCTAATCCATTTTATCATTGTAGGATAGAATTTTAATAATTTTAATGGCTTTATCTCGTTTTTTTCAGAACAACAAATCGCTGTAATCTTTATCTGAATCGAATCTAACTAAATATTTACTCGGTCCATGTCAATTTAACTGAAATGCACCAACCAATTTAAATAATAAGAGTGAAAAATTATTAAATATTTAAATATGATTAGCTCTCTAAATTCAAAAACAAGATAACAAGATTTGAAGAACAAAATTAATATTAAAAATTACTAATCGTCAAAATTTTAAAATTTTAAAATTTTACCATTTATGCAATTTTTTGCAAATACTAACTTAAAGTTTTATTGCCACTGACTCAGATTCGTCAGCTAATGAATTCCATGCAACACATGTTGGATAATCCTTATCAGTGGCCTCAAAAAACTAATTAAAATCAATTTAAACAATGTAATTCAAAGATTTTGAGGTTAAGTAATTGATTCAGTGCCTTTCATTAACGAATTCGGATTAACGAATCCAAGTAATAAGTAAGAATTTAAATTTAGTATTAATTTTTTTTAAATAAGTCATTTTCTTGCTTGATAATTTTTTCATACTCTATTCGCATAAACTATTTTGCAGAAAAGCAATATTTTTTTACGAAAACACTGACTAAAATAACTGAAAAAGTTATTTCTTTGCAATCATTTTACTAGATCAAAAACTTACAATTTTTTTTGATTCCATTAAAGATTAATGATATTTAGACTATAATATGTAAATGTTAGTGTATGATAATAATGATAAAAAAAATTAAAAATAATAATTCTGATGATGAAAATATATAAAAAAAATAATTTAAGAATGATTTTATTAAAAAATATTCCAAAATAATTAATCACATAAAATATTCATGCGACATTATTCGTTATTTTTCTTTCAAATTCGTTTAAATAAATAATAACAATCGTGCTTTGTTTTGGAACTATCAATAGTCATAACTAATTTGTGTGTATGTTACATAAATTAATAAAAAATTAAAATATCTTTTTTTAATTTTCATGTTAATTCAGTTTTAACAATAGAATAATCTTTGTGTAACCAAAAATATTTCTAAGGTTTTGACTTAATGTTTTGATATTTTATTATAACGAAATAAGAGTTTTGAGTCTATAAAGTTCATCTTAAATCAGTTTTGCAGTGATTTGGATTCTTGTGTTACGAAAAAAATCAAACTTTAGTTGATAAAGTTGAAAATTTAAGAATCAAAAATCAATTCTTGGATAATTATTATGCTCTCATAAAAAAAATTCATTAAATATTTCTATTTTCTACAAATTTTTATGAAAAATCTAGTATTATTATCATTTTGATAAAACTAGAGCTTGAATTTTCCTCCTCACAACAACTCAAATCAATACAAAACTGAATTTAAGTAACTACCAGCTAATTCAAACAACTCTTTATTCCTCTAAAAAAAATTCAAATTTTTAAGTACCTGAATTAACATGAACCCATTTTTTGTTCAAAAAAATTAAATATAAACGAGCAATAACAAAATTATTTAATAAATACAAGACATAATAATATACAATAATAAATAAATTAAAAAATATCATATTTTTTTTATATTATAATTATACATCATTTCCATTTACATATATATATATGTATATATATAAATATATATAAAATACAACAATTATTAAATAAACATATACACACTCAAAAAAACATTTATATTAACTTTTTCAAAAATTATTTTCATGTAACCACAAAAAAATGGAATTTACAATTTGCATTCAGGATTTTACAATTATTTATATACAGAAAATTTTTAATTTTAGAATTTTTCAAACATGCTTGGGATTTAAAAATAATTTTTAGGTTTGTTTGAATATGAACTACACAAGAATTCAATTTTTTGACTATTAATTTTTCTGTTTTATAATTATTATTGTTGAAAAAGTAATAGTAAGATTTTTAAGAGTGTTTTATTATGAATTAATATTAATTGTTGTATATAAAAATATTAGAGGTCAAAAATAATCGAACTGCTTCCAAGATATGGATTAAATTTTAAAAAAATTTTTTTATTTTTCTATGTTTTTCTTTTATGATTCGAATTAAATATATTTTAAATATTATTATTATATTAGTAATTCAAGATTTTCTATATTTTATTATAATTTTATTTTAATGTAATCTAAATAACCTATAACTAAGAAATGTTGCAATGTATTAAAAAAATGTTTATAGACAATCTGGGTTCAGATCTTCTGAGCTATTATTATGACTATTTATTACCAATACATTACTATAGATTTTATGATTTAATGGGATAAAGTATTTAATGGAGAGTATAATTCAGTCAAATCATGGGTTTGTGGTTTTATTTTGAAATCAGATAGAGAAAAGTTCAATTTACCATAGATTTTTTGGGTCACTGATTAGAAGAGTTGTGATTTTGCTTGTGGAAAATTGGGGGAACACTCTTAAATTAGCAAAATTAATTTTTTGGGATAGTTTCATTAATTATAAGGCTGTTATAGAAAGTTTTCATATCTAGAGCCACAAAATTCAAGTCAAAACTTTTCACGATTAACAAAAATAAAAAATCACTCTTTAAAGGGGGTGTTTTTTAATGTAAGGGTGTTACGTACATCTTTCAAGTACATGATCTCAAAACTTTTAATTAGCTGTCCCAAAAGTAAGAGAAGTATTTTTACAGTTTAAGAATAATGCCAAAATATCCCTAAAATGTGTGGTATTTTGTCACAAAAGGTGTTGCTCCAATTTTCTACAAGCAAAACTACGATCTTCCTAATCACCGTCACAAAAAACCTATTCAAGAACTTTCACCTTTCCCATAATTTGACTGGAGTAGTAAAAAATACAAGTTAATTATAAAAAAAAAGAAAAACCTCCAATTTGGGTAGTTATTATTAAACAAAGATCGCGAGGGATTAAAACTTACTTGACAAACGAATTTAATTTAGAAATAAAAATTTAATTAAACAACGTAATTATTAAAACTATATATTTTTCTACCTGGGATAAATTAAAAATAAAATGACAAAACACAACAAAATCCTAATAATTTTTTTAAGTTTCTAAAATAAAAAATTGTTTAACCTAATGTAAAACGATAAAAATTAATAATATTTATTTAATTAAAAAAAAAATTTAGAAAATTATTTATAATCATTATTATTTATTTAGTCTAAGATTTAATTAAAAAAAAAAATTTTATTAGACTCCACAAAAACTAATAAAACTGCAACATTATTTTTATTTAATTTAACCTATTTAACTAAAATATTTAATTATTCTGTTGATAAATTATTTTTTCAAACTACCTATATTTTGATTATTATTAATTTTAAAATAAAATGAGTCAAATACCTGAATATACAAAAATATAATTAAAAAAAAAAATGGAATAAATTATACTAATCCTATTATTTTAAAAATGAAATAAAAATATACATCCTTATAACTTTTTACCCATTTTTTTATCAGAACTTTTTTTTTCGTTCTGTAAAATACTGATTTTTAATCTTACTTTATTATCCTATATCAAATAATATAAATTTATATTTTTAAAAAGTTTATATAATCTGGTAATAATTTATTTTCAGTATTAACGTAGTTATATAAATCTAAAATTTTACTATTTATTATTTTAATGAACATTATAAATTATCATTTTTTTAGGTAACACTATTTGATGGAGGCCCGTACGTATTTTTAGAAATGTGACAGGTAAAAATGTCTGGAAAAAAGGGTATATGGGAAAATCTCATCCAAAATAAAAAGAAGGATAGAATAAAAAGGCTATTCCAGGATAAGTATGGTGGTTTGGCCCTCGGATCTATACCTAACCTAAGTAGTAGCATACAAATGGTTATCATAAAATTCACTGATTCCCGTTGGAATTAGACCTCTAACCCAGGACAGGCCCCCGAAAACCTAAAAAAACGTTTTTTTGAGTTGTTTAAAGATTTCATTTAATTTCTCTGACCAATAAACAGGTAATACTCTGTTCGTTTCTTTTCTTGAAAAATGGTAGAATGTTAACATTTAAACATGCAAACTTGTTAACAACAAATTTTTATGGCCAATAAGCAGAGTATTATATATGTTTGATGGGTCAGAGAAATTAAATGAAATCTTTAAAAGACCCAAAAAACGGGGTTTTTAAGTTTTCGGGGACCTTTCGTGGCTTAAAGGTGTAAAAACAACTGAATGTACATTACATGTTAAATTAAGGTATGCTATGTAAATTTAGAAATAATACAAAATTTAATTTCAAACAATTCATTTTGATTCTTATACTTAATAATTATTACTCATTTCTATATATTTTTATCTATCATAAATAAAGCATTATTATTTTTTTATTAATCAATTGTCTTATTATTTATTATAATTAATTACAAGATATTAAATTGGCGACGAGGAAAAAATATAAAGAGTTATATAATATAAAAGTATAAATCTTTAAGAAATATAAAAAAAATAAAATTGAGGTTAAAAGAATTTAATTAAATGTGATATGAAACAATTTAATATGCCAAGGGATCAGAAAAATTCCATTAATTTGTGAAAGAGGTTGGTTCAAATTGTTCAATTTTTGGAAATTAAAATTGACCAAATCAAGTTGCAATCTTATAGGGAGAAACAGTCACAAAAAATTTAAAATTAAGTAAAAATATTTTGTAATGTGGATTTGAATCAAGGTTTTCATCAAGTATATTGTATTCGTAATATATTATCAAGTTTGTAGACGCATTTAGGTTTATTTTGGTACATTCTAAAGGATGCGTATACAAATTTGTACATTCGTACATTCAAAATGTTGGTTAGGAGTTGGCATTATTCTCCATTTGGAGATTTTTTGAACAATAGTTTTTTGGACGCTGATAACAAATTTTTAGAGTAACACTAGGGCGACACCCTTAAATTGGCAAAAACTTTCCTATCCTTCGCTAAGTAAGAATTTTGGGATTCTGGTGATTTGAAATAAAATTAGCACTCAGAAATCTGCAAAAACACCCCTAAAAACGGTATTTTTGCAAAATTAATTTGAGGTGACAAATTTTGGATTATACATTTGGATTGTACTATACATTTTTCTAGTTTCTAATCATGCATTTCGTAGATTGGAGAGTTAAAAATTGGTCAAAAACGAATGTTACACTTTTAAAAATCTGCAAAAACAACTCTAAAAAGGGGTGTATTTTCATATTTAAGGATACTATTTTTATTTCTTACCTTGGAGGCCCAAAAATTCATAATTAGTGACTAGTAAAAACGTATAGTACGCAAAATTCATTATTTTTTGGGAATGTTACAAAACGACCTTCTTTTTAAGTGTTAAATTCATTTTTAACTCTTTGGACCTCGAAATACGGATATATTGACCATTGCAAAAACATCCCTAAAAAGGATGTTTTTTCCAATTCAGGAGTGTTTCACCTTCATAAAATCTTCGGGAAACGATAATTCGTATAATATGAAAAATTGCCAGATGGTGGGTTAAAAAAGAAGAATTTTCGAAAGGCAACGTGTAAAAATTATTAAGTCCATATACTTTTGTCAATTCGTGGGGTTGGACAAGCTCTCATAAAATATTTTGTCATCTGACATTAGGTCCACGTCAATCAAGTAATTGACACTTGACACTACTCCTTCCAAAAATTGACAGTACAAGAGATGATTTATCAAGTCTCAAGTGACTATAAGAGTAATTCTTAATGAAACTAACTTATGGAATAGGTGGAAGTCTAAGATTTTGAAGGTGGTTATTGGGTTTTGTGGTATCTGGCTCGTTTCCCCTTGCTATGCCTCCTCCTAAGACTTTTCTATGAGCGTTTCGTTTCAAGACATTTCTAGTTATATAAGACGGAAAGCAAGGGGTAACAGGGCCCCTTGTGGAGGTCACCAGAAAAGAAAATTAAATGAGACATCAATGACTTAATAATAATTTTTTCCCCTAGTTACATTCAACAGAATAAAGTACTCCTTGTTTTCCCAAAACGCTTAAAAACTTTTCTTTAAAAAATTCTATGTACAACAGGTAATTGACTCATATTTTCATTTATTTTAATTTTACTTATCGAGATATAAAAAATTTTTTGTTTGTTTTTTATTTTAGCTTACCATTAGAATCTTCTCGTTCGCGGCTGATTTCACCTAAAATTTTAGTTGATAAAAATTACTAAAACATAATCGACTTTTTTTTTTTTTTTTTTTTTTTTTTTTTAATTACAAAAAAAAAAAAAATAAAAAAAAATACATTAATTTGAATAAATATAGATTATTATACGATATATATAAATTACAATATAAAAAAAAAATATCGAAATATAAGTGCCGAATATTAAATACTTATACATTTAATTTGACAATAATAAATATGTGACATTAAACTCCCCCCCGTATACTGCGCTATGCTTTATTTTTTTAAACATTAAATAATTGACCCCATGCCTGTTTATATTGGAATATTTAATTTTGAATTAAAAAAAAATGCTTAAAATTCAAATTTATTAAAAAAAAAATTATACTTGAAAAAAATGTATAAAGAAATAAAATAATGACATATTTTTTACTGAACTAGATTATTAAAAAATGTTTTTTTTTTTTTTACATGACTACGATATAACTTATTTACATTTTATTTATTAAATTTCTAAATAATTAATATTTTAATTTGGGACTACTGAAAATTATTTTTAACATTAAACTAGAACTATTTTTTGTTTTTTAATTAATCAATTGTTGTAAGTTACTAAATATGTTTGGACAAAAATAAAATTGTTACTTTTATGGTATTTTATGTTAGCTTGTTAATTATTTTTAAAAATTTCTTACTTTTGTAATTTATTGGGCAAATTAATAATGTAATTTACCAAAAAATAGATTCTATTATAATACACTGTGAAAATTTTTGGTTTATCAGTTACTAACGTGAAGAAAATTTTGCTGAAAATTCCTTAAGAATTTCCCAGAAAAATTTACTAACGTGTTTGTAAATTTACTAATAGGTCAGTAAATTCAGAGACACATTATAGTAAATTTACTAAAACTTTAGTATTTATTACGTAAAAACTTTTACAGTATACCACAAACTATAAAAAATTTTTTGGAACAATTTTTCGGTAACATGATACACTATTTAATGGTTACAGTAATGGAGTCGTTATAAAGTTAAATTCTTGATAAATCACGTATACTAAACCCCAATAACCAAAAATTCAAAAAATTTTAAAATAATATACAAGCTAAAATTTCTCATATACACTGTAAACAAAAAAATTACAAATAATAAAATGCTATAAATTTTTGTTTACAGTGTACATATTTCATATAACCATAAAAAATAAATGCAATTCTTGTTACATAATACTAAAACTTACGTATTGTTCAATTGTAAATTACCTTATAAATAATATAAACGTCAATCAATATCAAAACCATGGATATATAGTAAAATATAATATGAGCATGCGTCAGTATCGGGGAAAAATTAACGTTCCCTTAACAAAATCAAAAAAATTACATAATTTTCTATTATATATAAATGTTACTATAAACTATTATTTTTATTTAATTTTACTAAATCTATTTTTATCTAACTAATAGTTTTATTTTTTTTAATTCTATAATATATAAAAAAACAATTTAAATTAAATTTACTTTAATTAAGAACGGATTATGTTATAATCCAAGATGATATTATATAAAAGGTTAATAATGAAATCTTTTAAGTTTTATTTTAAAATTTTAATTTAATTTATTTATCAATTCAATTATATTTTTCAATTTTTTTTTTAGAGGTTTGAATTATTTGTACCTCTTACGTGAACCATCTTGGGCAGTTCTGGCGGGGTGAATGTGGGAGGAGGATGGTGGTCGTCTGTAACAAATTTTACTAAACATGTAAACTACTCTAATTTTAATAAACTAAAACTATGTAACTAACTAATTAAAAAAAAATTATTTTTTACTTTTTTCTATAAAATTTTAACTAAATTCTATAGAACTAAAACTAAATTTTTTAAAAATTTCTTTGAAGTTAATTGATACATATTTGATGTTTTAAGATTTATGATTTCAAAGAAATTTTTATTAATTTTTTTCTAATAAATTTACTGTAAAATTTCGTTATTATGTTCTTATTAGGTATTTTTAATAAAAGTATAAGACAAAGAAAACTAAAATTCATGCAATATTTTTTGCTTTGAAATTTTTTTATTTGAAGTTTTTTACTAAAAATTTGAAGTTAAATAACCCTGATACTTCTTTCAAAGTTTAATGTACTATAAAAAATCTTTTCTTGCCATTATCGTGATATTAAATTTAATAAGTGAATAAGTCATATGATGGCAAACTTGGTACTCTAAATTCAAGTACATTGAAAATATTTGAATTTTAATACGAATCTGAATGTTTTATTAATTTTTAAATAACAGCATTTTAGTAAATTACAACTTATGGTCATTTTTGACCAATTTTTTAATGTTTCGAATTTCTATAAAAAAAATAGAGTTATCTTAACCACTGGCAATTATAGTTTTTGATTTGTAAATAACAGGAATATTAGTTATTTTTTAAATGTTTAAGGTTCATAAATAAACCAATCAATGATCTCGTCAATGATCAAGTTATAAAACAACTTATTTTTGACTTAAATAACAGAACTATTACTTAGTTACATTGAAATAAAACCAAATTTTGTTACTAAATACAACATTCATCAAAATAACTAAAATTGAATAAATATTACTAATAACTACGCCAAGTTTTTACTTTATTTTACTAATAAATGCGCGCGCATCTCAATCATAAATTTTTCTCGCAAAAGAAATGCTTTTTTTATATTATATAAACGCCACCGTCGATTCAATGAACAAGTGTATTATTTATTCAATGTGTTACTTAATAATTATATTAATTGTATTAAATATTATATAGATTGAATATTAGGAATATTTGTAATTTCTCTTATTCTTCTCAAAGGAGATAAATTATAACTTTGAGTTCATAACAGTAAAGAATTTTTTTTGAGTGTTCGAACACTTGTGGCTATCACTAAAATTTAAAACTTTTTTCAATGTAACTTTTAATGTTGCATAAAATCAATTTAAAACCACCTAAAAAAAAAGTACCTATTAATAAAAATTAATAAAATTTTCTAAAATTCATATCATTTACCAGAACATAATAACGAAATCTAATTAATATTTAAACTAATTGAGATTTATAATTATAAACATGCAAAGTGCTAATTAATATAAAATATTTACTAAAAAATTGAATCATTCCTACAAATAAAATACATTAATAGTACATTACAACACATGGCGAGAAAAATAAAGAATGGCCCAAATTTCGCCTCGGAAGCTAATTTACGTGCGATTTGGGCCATTTTTTACTTTTCTGGACACTGGATCGTAATATACTATTTCTCTGTCAATGGCAAGAAACGAAGTCTTTGCCGGACGCGTAGCGTCCGGGAAATACGTACTTTCTCGCCACTAACGAGAAAACTTATTTTTTTTCAATTTTTATTTTATAATAATAACAATAATAGTAAATCATGCACAATAATATAAGATATTTTATTTTCATATATTTTAAAATTATTACAGTACTGCAGATATAGTACATAATAAAAAATACTCTTTTCTATGTGTGCGTATTATGTGTATTATACATATATATATATATAGTAGTATATACAATTATATTAAAAAAAGTATAGAAAAATAGAAAAATATGCATTTTTATAGATAGGAAAAAATACATATTATGATCGTGCTATTGAAGCAATAAAAATAAAAATAAAAAGTTAAGCAGTATAGGTAAATTATAAACAGTGAGAATAAAATAAAATTGTATATTAGACTGGTTTTTTGTTTTGAAAATGCGATTTTTTAGGGTTTTGAGTCTTAGAATTATTTATTTTTTGGTGGTATTTGTAAAGTTAATTAGTAAAATTATCTCTGTTTATAATAACCAGAAAATTTTGACACTCAAAAATCCATTTTTAAAACAATATCCATTCTAAAAAATTTTTTATAAAATAAAATAAAACAGGAAACATAGAAAAAGCCTATAAAGAATAAAGGAATATATTTTGTTGTGCTGAAAAAAATTATAAAGCTCATATTTCTACATTAAAAAAATTATTTATTTAAATATTTAACGTATAAGTTTAATTAAACCCGAAAAAACCAAAAAAAAAAGTATTAAAAAAAAATTTTAATTTACAAAATATAAATCTAAATATTATTTTTCAGCTGTCAACTTGAATTAATCGTAAAAAGAAAGACGTCAAGGTGATAATTTTATATGAAGCTTTCGAGCTTTTTTCTTCATAAAAATTTATATTTTTTATATATATTATAAAATTTTAAATTTATTTCATATAAGAATTCCGTAGGGAAATTGTCAAAAAAATAAAATAAAGTAACATGAAATAAGAAAATATTATTTTATGAAAGAAAAAATGTATTACAAAAAAAATATTTTACATTTATTACGCATATATATGATTCTATTTAGTTCTATATGTAAAAGCTAGGTTATGTTGAATAATAAAAAAAGTATTTTTATTTTTTTAAGAAAGTTTTACATTTAAAAATAAAAACATTTATATTTTTGTTAGATCTTGGCTTATTTTGGATTTTATCAAATTTTAACAGTTCCTATATGTTAAAGGGTTTAAAATTTGGGTAATCGTTAAAAAGCAGATACGAATTTACTTAGATAATTTAATTTAAAAAATGTCAAAAATGTCACTGGGTACTTTTTAAAATAGTATTTAAGAGGTATTCTAAATTATTGTAAATGCTTTATTAGGATTTCAAATTAAAATTTTTCTCGCAAGTGAAATGATTTCTAAAGACTATATAAGTTTGATATTCTTTGAAATATCAAAATTGTTTTATCATAATTTTGTAGCTTAATTTAAAAAATTTAATTGATTTTTTTATCAAATTTTCATTTTCAATGCAGCATAGTAAGACCGAGCTTCTTTTGCTGCTTTTTTTTTCATTTTATGCAATTTTAGTACCGTAGATTGTATTTACTTTGTGTATTAAATGGAAAGAATTCCGCCTACATGAAATTTTATTATAGCTAAAATATAAGGCTCACCGTTTATTCAAAATTTAAATATACGCAGTAAGTAAAGGTAATTAGTAAAAGTAATTAAAGTAATTAGTAAACCTGAGTAATTTATTATAAAAAATGTAAAAAATTTATGATGAACCAAAAGTTCAAAGTTGAAAAAAAAGGTTTATACTGGAAACAAATTTTTTCAATTCTGCTAAAATGGTCAAAATTTTGTTCTTTGTAAAATTTAAAGCCCTTTATAGGTTAGAACAATCCAAAATTCGGTAAAATCCAATAAATCTATAAGCCAAAATTTATAAAACATTTAGAAAACTAACAAATAACATAAAATTTTATTTTTATGATTGATGATTATCGAATTGAAACCAAAAACTAAATAAAAATTTTGTGTACAATAATAATGGAATGAAATAAAGATGATATAATTAACGTTCCTTTTTTTTGTGAATATAGACGAATTATTTAATTGATTATTCGAAACTATTTTATGGGAAAATAAAACTTACATGTTAACGAGTAGTCTTCACCTATAAATACCACGTAGTAAAAGAACACACATAGATAAAGTTAATTAATTATTTTTATTCCGTTTGAAAAATTGAATGTTTTTTTTTTTTTAAATTGTGTATGATTTTTAAATATGCTTTGTTGTTGTAAAATATGGCATTAATTACTTAATGTGTTTATGTTTAATAATAATTATAAATGTATGTAACATAATAATGTATTATTAGTACATTTGTAATTATTATGAAATTATTAAATGTTAGCATGATGTGTATGTAGTTGTGGATTTATTCAGGTTATGCATTTGTTTCATTTTCATTATTTTATTTAATTAATTAAATAGATGCTACATGTAGATAATATTTTACGCAAATTTTTGGTTCCTCATTAGTGGAACCATTTTTTTTCTTGGTTTTATTGAGTTTTACGGGAGTTTTTTTGTTTTTTTTAAAATATATTTTTAAAGTTCGCGCGCTCGCTCCCTTTTTTATCCACTGTGTTTTCAGTAGGGCACATATTTGAGTTTCTGTTAGTTAAAATTTTCATAATGCGGTTAATTTTTTTTTCATTAAAGACCGCACTAAAAATTTTAACTATATCTTTCTAAACACCGAATCAACGGCTTCAAAATTTTTTGTTATGAACCTTTCTAAAAAAAAAATTTATATAAACTTTAGATACTCTTGTGACTGATCATAAATTAAAATTATGTCAAATTTATGCTAGTACCTAAATTTTTCGTTCTTTATTTATTTATTTTTCTATCTAACTAATATAAAATTTGATAAATTTTTTTAAAATCTCGCACCTATTCTAAAAATTTTAAATTCAAACAAATATTTTATAATATAAAAACATCAAAATAAATTCACGTATAACTAAGCTATTCTCACTATATAAATTATTATTTTCATTTATAATTAATTATAATAATTCAATGAACACCAAAAAAAAGAAAAAGAAATACAATCAAAACATGATTAAGGCCTTGAACAATATTTGAAAAACATTTAAAAAGCTTTTTTTTTCTTTAAAACTCTTATGAATTTAAAGCAATGAAATATTTTGGTCCAGAGTCTATTCTAAACCATAAAATAAAAAAAACACAGTAAAAGTTCACAATGAAACAGTAAAAAAAAATTTTTGTCCATTTTTTTTTTAAAACACATTTATAATAAACAACGTCACGTCAAAGTTGCAGGTAATAAAAAAAAATATACACCACATTAAATTAATACATAATAATATGGTGGTTTTACGACATTAAAAATAATTTATATAAGCCATTTGAATATAATATGAACTAAAAAAGGGTTAATACACATTTGCTGAAATGAATTTAAAAGCTTGATTTACATAAATTTATTTAATATGTAAATGTTGAATGAAAATTGTAAGTTTAAATTTTTGAAAAAAGCTTTGGGATTAGTAAGATAATATAGGTTAACTGTTTTAAATGAAATAACATTTTGGTTTTAATTTAAATAGAAATAATAATTTTTCAATTTCAGAAAATTTTAATAATTTTTTGAATAATTCAAAGGGTTTTTAAAAATTAATGAGATTGTTAGCTAATACTCTAAATTTATTCTTTTGAAGCCAAAACACGTATCTGCATCATTTCTAATCTCTTGAGATTTAATAAAGATATAAAACGTGCTGTGGGTTCAATTGGATTATTTTTGGCACATAAAAATTGAGACACCAAAAATTAATAGCATATAATCTGCCAAGTACTTTAACCAAACAATTTTGTAAATTAATTTACTAACGAAAAGTCAACAACTATTAAATTTCATTCATTTATTTAGAACAAGTTATTTTATTTAAAAACTAAATATTATTATTCATTTAAAACATTATTTAACCTAATTTTAATATTTTTTTTATTTGTTCATTTATATTTATAAATTCATAAAACGTTTATATGAATTTTTTTAGTTCAATTAATTTATTCGTATTTTGCGTATTTATAAATTTTATCTGATTAAAAGTTTTTGATAAAAAAATAATCAAAAAAAAATGTTATTTCAAGGAATACGTTAAAAATATTTGCTTATCGAAAATTCTTAATGACGATTTAAAATAAAAATATAGTTATTTTCGCGTAAAAATTTAAGTCGTATATACAAGGTGTTTCAAGTAATATGGAATTTTCTTATAAAAAAGAAATGTTGTTTTCGAAAAAAAGTTTTAGTTAAAAGTTGAATAGTTTTGAAACAGAAGCAAAAATAATTTTTCAGAAATTTTCCTTTCAGAACCCGAGCAAAAATAAAACCTATGTGCAAAAATTTAGGCCACATAGCAGAAAATATTACCTACATATGAACTACGTAAAAAAGGGTAGGGTAGATTCACCAGTGAATGAAAATTTAGTAAATGAACACACATTTTCCATAAGAATTACACGATATTGGTCATTCACAGGAGGCCGGTGATTCATGGGTTATAATATTTTCTAAATTATAGCTCATCTTATCATTATATGCTAACTTTTTTTACCAAAAGTATAGGTTTAATATAAAGCAAATTTTTAATATATTAAGGTGCATGTACTTAGCAGCATCACTGTGAGCTATAATTTAGGAAATATTATATTTTTTGTTACCCACGTAATACTGAAGTAAGCTTACCCAAAATTAAGCTTAATCTTTTTACGTGAGTAGATGCACCTAACTTGATCCAGTCATCAAAAATCCAAATGTCTTTTTTTAACTACCAGGTATATTAATACATATTTCTATAAATTTTTTAAAACTGTGAAACGTATATCTAAAACTTTGTTTCGAAAATCGTTCTTTCCACTTTCTACGTCAGTCTCGTATAACTTTTAACACCCCGTATATAATAACCTGGAAGTTATTTTTAAAATTTGCTTATTTTTTAAATTTCTGAATGTTTAAGATGTAATAAAATGAAAAGTATGAAAATTTTTAGCTTATTCTTTTTTTTAAGGGATCCCTGGTAAAATAATCACCTGATTAGATTGCATATTTCAAACAGTTGCATTTAAAAAGTGGTTAAAAAACAGCAGCCATTGAAGCCCAATAGTTTTCCGACTTATTAGGTTGGTTATATCAACATGGAACATGTTTACAAGGAGGGATACTTTAAGAACCTGAAAATTGAGGGGAGGAGTCAAAAGCGTCAAAATAAAGGTAATTTTCCAATTATAAGTTCAATGAATTCTGCTTATAAATATTTTAGTACTTAGATTTATTAAACATGTTGCATGTATATGGATTGTGTTAACTCAAACCTATAAGCTTTCACTTTGGCTCAGAAAGTTTTTGGAATAAGCAAATTTTTAAAATACTTCCATGTTGATCTATTAGAAATCATTTTTTATCTTTGGGAATAAGTAATAATGTAACGCAAAATCACAACTTGTCAAACCAAATTTTTAGACACTTTAGACCTTTAAGAAACTAGTATCCTATGGCAAACTAGATTATTTTCTGATTAAAATTAAGTTTCTTAAGCATTATTTAAAAGAAAATATATTTAATTATGCAAAAAAAACTAACTAAGAGCCACACTTTACATCACATTTAACAGATATTTTGCTTCTAGTTCTTGGTATTAACATTAGCATTAAGGGCTTAGGTAACCTAAAAATTTGGTTCAGCAAAGTTTGCCCATTTATATTAAAATTAGGCAGTTGTCTTTGAATAGACGAAAGTACTAATATACGAATTTTAACGACATGTAGCATACTATCATAATTATTTAATTAAGCCTATCCTAATAAACATTGAAAATGTTTTTTTTTATTATTAAGAAAAAAATAAATAAATCTGTTTCTTAGTAATAAATAAAATTATTTTTTAAAAAGACATTTATATAAATAATAATCAATTTAATTTATATGTATTTGTTTTTTTCTTAATAATAAAATATAATGTATGAGATAGACATTTAAAAAATTTTAATAACACATAACTGATGATAACAATATAATCAACTCGATGCTCTTTTCAATTGGCAACGAGAATAAAATGATAAAAATATTTCTCTTTTATGAAATATTATTTTATAATGATAACGATTTTATATATGGAATTTAAATAAATTAATTTTGAATATTATAGAAAAAAAAATTGAATATTCAAAATCAATTAAATGATTGAATGATTTTATGTATTTCTATAATATTAAACACATTATGTCATGATAACAAATAATGGGCGATGATTGACACATTATATTTAACACAATATATAATATATATATAGGTGATAGACATTTTAAATTCACGAGGGGATACATACTTGCTCTTCCAACCATTTGAACAGCCCGCACGCCTTTCCGGAATGTGGCCACTGATCGAAATTGAGAGAAAGATTTTTTTTTTTATTTGTTACATTTTTTTTTTTTTTTTTTTTAATTAATATTTACAAAAAAAAATATTTAAAAAAAATCTTTATTTATTAGTCCCAGATGACTTAATGTAATATCAATTTCTTTCTCGTTATATTTCAATATCATATGTACAATTTAATTTTTTTTTTTGTTAGGGCACTAAAATGATATTTAATTAATAATTTATTTATTTATAAAAAAAAATATTATTTTATATTATGACAGTTAGATTTTTAGATTCGTTATTGTGAAAAAATTTATAAATGTGCATGGTAGTTATTAATTAATAATATTGGGGTAATTAGTTTTTACAAAATATACAAGGAATTTGTGTTATTATATCAAAAATTTACATTATATTTATTTAAATTCTTTATTTGATTATATTTACATGTTTTAAATGAATATTTTGGCAAACTCCGTCGGTCTTTCAGTGTATTTTTTTATTTCATTAGTGGCTAATATATGTTTTATATATATGAATACATTATACGAAATTTCAAGACCCGAAATCTCAATCGAGGCGAAAACGACCAAAAAATAATTTCTTTATCGATTTCGGTACTTCAAGAATGTCTGTTATTTAGGAAAGTAGAATGGGATCATCAGCGGAGTGATCATTTACGTTTTATTTACTTTTGTCTACAAGCTTTAATATCTTAAAGATGCAAGTTCATTTTCCATCTAGTTGGGCTTTTTTATTTCCGTGGGATTAGTCAATTGAAAAGCTAACTTTTCTCCACAAAGTTACTTGAGTAAATAAAATTCTGAGTTCAGATTCAGGTTTTTAAGAAATTTTACATAGGCAAGTTTCAAGTGTCTTTTGAAGCATTTGTGTGAAAATGGCAAAATTTTTAAAAGTTGATAATTTTATACTTTTTAAGAAAATCCATTTTTATTTAAAAGAATGCTAAATTCTGATTTATAATTTTAAAATTTCACCTTTTTCACATAATCGCTTCGAAGAATGCCAAAATTACAAAACCTATGTAAAATTTCCCAAAGAATTTGAATCTAGGGTTAGATTTTTATTTTGTTTCACAACTTGAGCTTCTAGACTAGTTTATTAGAATACTGAGCTAATTAAAAAAAAGGCCAAAAATAAAAAAGGGCTGCCAGAAACTGAGAATTAGGATCTACAAAGATAAAATTAAATGGAAGTCAATTAGACCAATTTTTGAAACCTTTCAGTCTAATGGGGGCAAGTTTGCGTAGAATCCTTCAAATAAATGCTAAATAATTGTAAACAAAATTCAATTACTGAATTTCCGACAAAGTTTGCGAATTCTTAAAAATTCATCCAATTTTTCGAAACAAATAAGTGCACATTTAAATCTCGAAAAATTGCGCTGTAATCGGTAAGGTAAATCCCTAATAAATATAAAAGCAATTTAAATAAATATATAGTGTAAATTATAAGATTTGTTTTATTTTACATAACATTATTTAATTAAAACTAAAAATTGTTATAATTAAAAAAGGTATAATTATCAACCATAGACTATAAAAAAAAGAAGTTTTTCATTGACATAATTGACACAGAACACTTGAGGTTATGTTATTATACAATTGACATTATGTAAATATAATATAATACACAGACGATTTTGGTTGACATATTTGACAAATCACTTTATTAATTAGGTGTATTGACATAAACGATAAATAAAATGAAATTATTATTTATAAGTGTAAAAATTTTAAAATGAATGATTTGATAATTTGATTAATTTAATTATAGTCATATGGGTATTTTCAAATGTAATGTTCATGAAACTTATGGTAGGGTCTTAAAATTGGTGTAAAAATATTTTTTCCTAAAAGTAATAACAAAAAATAAGCTTCATTGCAAGTTTTTAGTCTCTGATATTAATTCTCAATTTTTGGTAGTCATTTTTGTTTTTTTTGGTAATTTTTAAAAAATAGCAGCCACTTAAGCCCAATATTTTGTTGATTGCTTTTGAAAATATGTTATTTATTTGATCATTTTAGCTTCTGTTTCAAATTATTGAAAAAAAACTCTTAAAAAGGGTGTTTTTTTCTTTAGTTAAGGATGATTCCCTATTTTTTAGCCCCGATCTAGTACAACAAAAAACCAATAGTAAACTTTTTCTAAATTCGGTTGTCTTTTTTTAGACAAATCACGCCGCATTCTGGAGTAGAATTTAATTATAAAGTGGATCAAGGGGTATTAGAGGGAGGAAAAAAATTTTTTTTATGAATTCTAGAAAAGGCACAAAATATTCTGGTTGAATTCTCTTCAGCAAAAAATTAACGAGGTAGCAAAAGAAGGACAGATTTTTACTGTTTTTTCCGATCACTATTTAGGTATCAAAAGTTAATGATAGGTGGTCACTTTACGCAGACATCGAAAATCCCTTGTTCAATAAACCCCCTTAAATTTTTATTAATACTTTGAGGAAAAAATACTTTGGCTCCAATTTTAAGACCCGAGCATAAGTTTCATATACGTTGCATTTGAAAATACCCATATAATTGTTCTTTTTCATTTTCCCTAAAATATAAAGTCATTTTTTTCTTTAAAACTTATTTTCATTAATAATAACGTTTACGTAAAATTTTAATACTGTACGGAGATATTTGTACGTACATAGGTTAAAGTGTATCAATTAAAATTTAAGTTATTTGTTTATTAAATGATATTTTGCAATTATATTTACGTGTACATTAAAGAAAAATATTAACAATAATTATAAATGCGATAAAAATATACTTGAGTGATTCCACACTATAATTCCTTGGCTCATGTAAGAAAATAACTTAAATTTAAAAGTTCAATTTAAGGTATTTATTGTGTGTAAACTTGAGATTACAAAAATTAATGAAAGTTATAAAATATCAAAGATAAAGTATTAAGAAACGGAAAAAAATTTTTTAGCGACTTTGCCTACGTAATTTTTTTTTAATTAATAAAAGAAAATGGGCAGTTTAAAATTGTTCTTATGGGGATCATCTTTGGATTTTTAAAAAGTATGATAGAGATGACATAAGTAATTGAAACACGATAATATGATAAATAAATACCTTGACAATTTGTTTTTTATATTTGCCTTCTACAATAATTAATAATTTGATAAAAACTATCAAAATAACTAAAAATTACTAGAAATCACACTAATGCAAATACACATTAAATATACACTAAACACCTTAAATTTACTGTTTGTGACTAATATTTAAACAAACATCTGCTAAATTCATATTTTTTTATAATTTAATTTTTAATTTTAAATAGCATAAACTTTTAAAGAATGCTGTTTGAAAGTGTAAAATTAGGTCAATATCCAACGAATTCCAGCTGTTTCATTAATCTACAAAGATTTTATTTTGACAAAAAACAAATAAATCAGTTCTTCCAAACTCTTAAACTTTCATAATATGGAATCACTCATATATTAAAAATGATCTTACGTCCGAAATATCATTATAAAATTTTATAAATGTTATCATTTGTTTTAATATCTATACTTATTAATAATATATTTTAGTATGAGTAAATAAATATAAATATTTTATTTGCGTATATTTATAAACCCTGGGCATAACAGTGACTTTGAATTTAATCAATAATTATAATTAATTGTGCATATAAATTTTTTTACATTATTTAGATATATTTAAAAAAATAAAAAAAATATTTGAATATTATTATTACTAATTATTAACATATTTTACATATTATATTAATTTATTTTTTTTGGAAAGTTATGGGTAAACTTTATAGATAATTATGGTGTAGTACTCCAGTCAAAACGCGGTTTAGGGTGTATTTTCGCGTGCTGGCATGAGATTTGTTCTAATATATGTTTTTTGGGTCGCTGATCACGAAAATCGGGGTCATTTCCGGGAGATATTTGCGGAACACCCTTAAATTTGCAAAAACTACCCCCAAAAAGGGGTTTTTTTGATATATTAGAAAACTGAGTTTCTAGATTTAGCCAAGAATTGGCCTAGGAGAGTTTTTTGGGTCGCTGAACAAGAATTTGAGGTAATTTTTTATAAATAATTAATATTTCACCCTTAAATTAGCAAAAACTACCCCTAAAAGGGGGTGTTTTTTCTATTTACGGACTTAGAGCGACCAAATTAAGTCCTTTGGGGTTTTTTGGGTCGCTGATCAATAATTTTGGGGAATTTTTGATGAATAATTAATATTTCACCCTTAAATTAGCAAAAACAACCCCTAAAAGGGGTGTTTTCGCTATTTCCGCACTTTGAGCGACCAAATTAAGTCCTTCAGGGTTTTTTGGGTTGCTGATCAAGAATTTGGGGGAATTTTTTATGACTAATTAATATTTCACCCTTAAATTAGCAAAAACACCCTTTTAGGGGTTTCCGTACTTGAAGCGACCAAATGAGGTCCTTCAGTTTTTTGGGTCTATGATTTGGGGGATTATTTTAATAAAAATTAGTATTTCACACTTATATTAATATTTTTGGATATATTATGTTATTTAAACTTATTGCATTTACAGATTTGTAGAATACCCATCCACGAAAGGGCCTATTTTAAAAATTAATATGTTAATTTTTTTTCTGTCAGGCCGTTCATCTTGAATTATGAATTATTAATCTTGAAGTATTGCTTGAATTTTCAAGCTGTTTTTTTGAATTTCCAAGCAGTCTGCTAGAATATTCAAGCAAATTCTTAGAAATTCATAAAACTGGCATTATAAAAATTTTAGATGAGAAACCTTACAGCAGGGATTAAGATATAGAGGGGTCACAAGCTAAAATAAAAGGCACAATAAGGCTTTTACCGTTAATGAGGCAAAATTGTTCCCTAAAGCAGGTGGGATTTAAGGGGAAAGGTTCAAAAATATGCCAACTTATATTTCTCTTCTAAATTGAGTTAATTAAAGTATTAATTTTCAAATTCCAATTTTTATCTTCATTCCAGAGGGGTAAAATTAATTTTTTTTAAAGGTCTATAGCTAAAAGTTATTGATATTTAAAACGAATTTCAGAAAACTGGATTATTTGAGTATTTGCTTTTAACATGGAACATGTTCAAAGGGGAAGGAGGGGTACCCGAAAGAGTCCCTCTTAGCAGGGGGGGTGGTCAAATGGACTTAGAATATTTCAGATTTATTAATTTCTAGGGACCCTAGAATAATAGGTTTAAGGATTTCTAGTAGCAGTAGTATAGTAGTAGTAGTTGTAAAGGAATAATATTATTAATTAGGCAGTATATGTTACAACGAGGATGTTAAAACTATTGTAAGTGAACATGTTCAATGCTTAGGTTGTCGGAATACACAAACCAGTTATAATTTTTTTTTTTAATATCTTCAAAGTGAAATTCATTTTATTTTAAAGGATTTTTAAGAGAGAGTTAGTTAAACGTATTTGTAAAGTGTTGAAATTTTGTGTTTAATAAAATATTTAAGTATTTAAAATACAGAAAGTGAAAAAGCTCAGTGTGCAATATTCTTAAAAATCTATTTTTTAGTGTGAAAAGCTTGCAAGCTTCTTTATTATTGCTTGTTTGAAATTATTTGCATAAAAAATATTATTATTTCATTGTCAGCATTAGAAAAAAATTTTCCATAAAAGTGAAAAAAAAATAAAGTCGAGAAAGCAAATTACTTTCAATAATTGTATTTATTTAAAAATATCAAGTGAAAAAGAATAAAAAATTTTAAAGTTTTTCATCAATAAGTAAATAATCTCAAGATTTTTAAATTGCTTTATTTTACAAAAAAAAGAGTATTTAAAATTATAATTGTTTTTAAAAAATTTGATTAGTTAAAAAAATTGAGTATAGCTGCAAAAATTATGTAAATTCCAAATCTTTTGTTTATTATAAAAATATTTTAAAGCAATTAAAAAAAAAAAAAAGGCGGAACCAAAAAAAAAAAACCGTACCATCCAAGTATGTTTGATACATGGAACTTTCCTTCACCATACCAGACTGCATCAACATCATTCCTACATCTGTAAAAATTTAATGATAAACCAAAAAAAAAGCTCTATTTCTTAAAGCAAAATCAAACTTTATTTTTTTGGGAAGCAGCTATAATTTTTATATATCCCATTGACTTTTTTTTACTTTCCAGCTTAGATTTTTGTAAAAGCTCACTTAGTGCAATATATTCAAGTATTATAACAATTGATTCCAGCAAAAAAAAATTATTTTGTGCAAATATTTACTAATCTAAACAAAATTCCATTTTTTAATACCACATTAAGTTAGTTCACAATTTTTCTAAATTACTTTTTTTTTTTAACACAGCTTAAAAAACCCAAATATTTTATTAAATTTTTAAAAAATTGATTGTATGTGTGTTGTATATAATAAAAAGTGTAATTATTTATATTAAAAAAATCATTTTTTATCAACGAATGCTTTTAAGCTTAAAAAATAAGTATTTTATATTTGAAACGTATCGTTTAAATACCCGTTATATTTGTTAATTCGTGTGTAAATTAACTTTTTTATAAATGTTTTTTCTTTTTTTTTCCTTTGAAATTTTCCTATTTTTATATCAAATACCTTTTTTTTCTTTTATTTATCAAAAAATTTCCTTTGTGAATTTAATATTTTTTGCTTTAATCAAAAAAATGTATTAAACAGAAAAAAAAAATTTTTTTATTAAAAAAAGATTCAAAGATATTTAAAATTGATTACTGCCCAGGGTTTAATGTTAGTATGAGTATATTTTTGTTATATGAAATGTAAAGAAGAAATTTTTTTTATTGTAGAATTTATTTCCTTAAAAAAAAGAGTAATGTAATAAAATCGATAATATTAAGTTTTACGATAGAAAAAAAAGAAGTAGAATTGGTGATTTTTGGTATAAAAAAAAAGGAAATCATGAAACTAGAAAATTTACTGAAACGTGTAATACCTATTTTATATTATCTTTTAAATTGATCTCTAAAAAAATGAAAAAAAGTGTTTTTTATGTTGAAAATTAATTTTTTAAAACAATGACATGTGTCAATCGTTAAAATTAAAAGAAAAAATAAAAATTTGAAACCGATCAATGTCCCTGAATTGTTTTATATTAACGTTTATACAGTGACAGCTGGCACGCCGTTATTTTTAATTGTTTAAATTCTTTAGCTTAATGATTGTCAAGGTAATTTTTGTCTTTTTAATTTTATTATAATTTAATCGCGTTTAATATTTTTTTCATGCATTCAAGGCGATCATAGATTTTTTTTTATTTATTTAAAAAATAATACTGCAAATAATAATAATAATTTAAAATAAATGATAGAATAGAATTATATAATAGTAGTGTGAATTACTACAAAGTGCAATTAACTATTTTTTTTTAATATTAATTTTATTTTACCTTAAAAAAAAACTAAAATATTTATTTGTATAAAAAGTTGTTCTAAAAATATAAAATTTTTTTTGTTTTATGCAAAAATTAGTTAACAACCAAGAAAAATGATTATGAACAACTTTAAATACGCAATAAATAATTATTTATAAATGCATCAAAAATCAAAAAATTACTCTAATTTTTTTAAATTATTTATACAATATAATTAATTTTTAGAAAAATATAAAAAATAAAAATCATAAAAAATTAAAAAATTTTTAGACATTAAAAATACAGTATAAGATAATAGATGATAGAGATAATAAAGATTAAAGAATTTTAAAAAAATAAATAATTAATTATTTATTTTTTCATTTTGTTTTTTCACAAAATAATTTATTTTTCAAGCCAGCGAAAAATGAAATATAGAGAGAAATAGAAGAAATAAAGAAAGAAACAGAGATAAAAAATAGAATGAGAAAGTCAGTGAGAGAGACAGAGAGAGACATGTTACCTAGGTCCCGGGCCCAGGAACGCTGCTGCTGCCCCACTATATCATAATAATTTTGTCACAACCATGTCACATTTTTTTTATATTAATTTTAACGCAATATTGATTTAAAAAAAAAAGCAAAATTTTTATTTTTTTAATTATTTTTTTTGTTCTGTGCCCTAAATAACTAAATTTCTTAAAATAATAATGAAACCCTATTTTTTTGAAAGTAAAAATTATTAATTTACATTTAATTCAGTTTACATAATTTAAATTTAATTATTATCTGTTGAAAAAAGATAATTAAGAAATAATTAGAAACTAAAAATTGTAAATAAATTTTTTTTTCTTTTTAATTTTTTTTTTTTTTTATTAATGATCTTATAATTCAACCAAAATCATTAATTTACTAAAAAAATTATTAATTAAATAAATTTAAATATAATTATTCATGTATTAAAATATTAAATATTTCTTTATTATTTAATCTTAAAATTATTTTTGATTATTTAAAATAATAAGAATTGGATAACTTACAGTTTTTACATTTGCATTTCTTTATAAGTGTTTCATCTTTAATTGATTCGTGACAAGCTTTACAGTAGAACCACGCTCTGTAAAATAAAATAATACATTTTTGTAGATTCTAATAATATTTTAATAAAATTTTTTTAAAAATAAAAAATATTCTAATTATATTAACTTTGGTAAGGACTGAGAATATAATTCTCTAATTATAGAAACAGTTTTCTTGGAAAATGTATCATGTAAAGGAAAAAGTTTAAGCAGTTCAAAAAGTCAAAAATGATTATTTTTACAAGTTATTTAAGAACTTAGATTGCTTTCCCACAAGGTTGACGTGTTGGTATGAATGAATAAACGAAATCTATTTTGTACAAGTTTATACAAGGGCCTAGTCTATGAAGTATAATAATTTTTGACGAATAATAATTATTTGATGAATCAAACACATGTTCATGCTTGAAAGTATAAACTGCCTTACATTCTAAAATAAGAGCTTGAACTATTTACTTATTAGAAAAATAATTCAAGAATTTAATCCTTCAGAAATGTCAAAAGTTTAAATGTTCGTCTTCGCCATTAGGGGGGCCAGACAGTACTTGGCTCCCCTTACAACACAAAGAAAATTTTTTGGATGTGTTCCACTTGGTAAACTAGCTTATCTAGAAGACACTATCCTTATGACAGGTGTGCTGTTGGTGCATTGGTCGCACCCAACCAACCCTGGGATGGGATTCCCTCTTGCGGGTTGAATGTAGCTAAAGACAACCCTATCCCGAAAAAGTAGAGCGCAGGAGGTAAATAGTATGTAGTGCTCTGTCATAAATTCTTTAAATTCTTTAACTTCTTTTTTTTTGTTCAAAAATTCTTTCAGATAGCTTATTTTTCCAATATGGTTAAAACACGTAGTGCTGTAGTCTTGGACGCTTGTTGTACAAGACCTCCCGGTCCTGCAAGCGCGGGTGTTAGTCACCAAAATGGGCTAGGGAAAACCGGGGATGAATATCATCCCGGTTTATCTCCGGCGCCATTGCGGCAAAAGCTACGAGCTCGTACTCGTACTTTTAAAACCCTATCGAAAAATACTACTTTGGATAGCTTAAACGTTCGGGGTCCCACTCCAAAACAGTTCCACGGTACACATCCCAATACACAAAACTTAAAATCTTTCAACATAACATGCGGAACTCCAAAACAGTCAGTGCTGAAATAAGAGATGAGTTTGGGAGGGAAGGGGTTTCCTTGTATTAGCTCAGGAAATTTACGCGAACCCTGAAGGTAAAAACTCGTATAGATTTGATAATATTGGGCTTAGTTGCATCAGGGAAACCAACCAGCGCGGCCGTAACTGAGTATTCACTCTCAGTCTACAGGCACACCCTGTGTGTGTGCTGAAGTTCTTGCTCAAGGCTTTTCCTTTTAGGTAATTTAGCATTACTTTTGGTTTAAGGATGACCCTAAGATACACGTCGAACATCTCGACAAAGTACTTAGTGCCCTCAAAGGTCTGAAAATACTCATAGCAGCTGACGTGAATGGACGATCAATGCTATGGGGCCCAACTGAGGATAGTCATGGTAAGTTGCTTGAAGATCTCATCGTTAAACACGTTTTAATTGTGGTAAGCAAACCGAATACCGGTCCAACGTATGAATCCTTGATCGGAGAATCCTATGTTGGCGTTACACTTGTAACTCCTTCTATTTTGCCAATGGTCTCTAATTGGCAGGTTAGAGATCTCACTTCAAGTGACCATAAGGTTCTTCAAATTGAGATTGAAACTCAATCCAAGAATATCATAGAGAACTTAGAACCGGCACGCTTTTTCCTACAAAAGCAGACTGGAATAAGTTTTCTGAGTACTTTAAGGCTCAAACGGACTCTAGGATTGGAACTGCTGTTTCAAGAAATCCTACTGATGCTAGATCGCTAGCAACAGAATTTACTAAAATAATCGTCAAATCCTGCTAAGAATCGATTCCCAAAAAACGATGTTTCATCAGATCCAACCGGACACGCGAATTGACCATCTGGAAGCGAATTTTCCACCGTGCTCGTAGACGATATTGTAGGGTGAGAAAAACTCATCAAAAATGCGACTGCTCAAGTTGCAAAACCATTATGGATAATGTCAAAAAGTTACTCCGAAAATATAAAGGATTGATAATCAAGACGAAACGTGCTAGTCTAATAGCTTTCGTTACAGTTGAGGTGAACGAAAAACTATGAGGTTTCACGTACAAGTTGGTTGCTGAAAACTCAAAAACAACAAAGTGCTTAATAGCCTCCAAACAGGGAAAGGCTTTACCGAGAGTATGAAAGATGCTGCCCGTGATCAACACATTTCCAGATGATCATGCTGAACTCGACACGCTCGAGCAGAAGCACATCAGAGAGAAAACACACTACAGCACAGACTAAAATCTACGCGCCCTTTGCAATTCACGAATTGAGACGAACAATTCTATCGATGAAAACTGATAACGGGCTCGATTTCATCGACGTAAAGGCTGTAAAGGTTGCCTTTAAGGCAAATGAAGAGCCTTTCCTCATACTCTTCAACTCATTACTTGAGGATGGAATATTCCTGACAAGTGGAAAGATGGATCTTTGCGGCTACTTCTTAAAAGAGACAAGGACCCTGAACTAAAGGAATCCTATAGGCCCCTACGCCTTTTATCAACTCTTGGTAAATGGTATGAGAAACTCATCCACCTACAGATCGAAGAGAGCGTAATTACTGCGGATAAAATGAGTGAAAATCAGTATGGTTTTACGCGAAACAAGAGCGCTGAAGACACTATTGTTCATATGAGAAATATTATTAGAGACTTTAATAAAAACCATGTAATTGGTATTTTGTACAATATCAAGGGAGCATTTGACAACGTCTGGTGGCACTGGTGCTTGACAAATTGAAAAAGCATCAGTGCCGACAGTACGTTTACAACGTAATCTTTGATTATTTTGAAAACAGGAAAGTTACGCTTTTTTGGGTAGTGGTATAATCTCTAAGACACCTACTGAGGGCTGTCCTCAAGGCTGTACTTAGACCTTCCTTATGGAATATTCATTTTGATGTTCTTCTTAAGAAACTCGACGAAGCAAACGCTGAGTACGTTGTGTACGCTAACAATCTAATCGTTATAGTTAAGGCTAGTAGCCGAAACAATATCAACCCATCGTTGACTTAATTGATATTTGGTGCGAATTCGCAACTCTTCAGGTTTTCGAATCCAAAACGGAAGCCATTTACCTTAAGAAAGATACTCGTAAAGGCAAGTGGAAAAAATCCCAAAATTTCGCGAAGTCAGACAAAAACCCAGCAATAAAATTAAACGGTAAAAGTATTGTCTTCAAAAAATCCGTTAATTACCTAGGTGTTCATTTCGACACTAACCTAGAGGAATCAATACCCATTGCGCCAATTTTAAAGGGCGAATATTGAGAATCTTCAATGACCTAAAGAAAATTTCAGGAATACATTGGGGAATAAAATTCCTAGTGGCAAAGATAATCCATAAGGGCGTCTTCGTCCCTACGATCACTTATGCCTCTTCAGGTTGGTGGGACCTGTGTAATAAGAGCCATAATAGAAAAATAATTAGTGCACAGCAGACCGCATTACTAGCCATTACTAGGGCCTACTCCACGACATCAAATAATACCATGCTAGTAATTGCAGGAGCATTATCGAGTGACATGGAAGTAGACATGGCAGTTGCGACATACCAAAATAGTAAAACGGGTAAAGTTAACTTTTACGGGAGGAACTTAGACTCTGAAGATGGGGACCAGATCACAGAGCTGAAGTTCATTGCGTATGACAATCTTGTGCAAGTTGTCTCCGGACATGGAAACCTCAAAGAGTATCTTAAAAAGCAAAATGTCATTACCCAAATTGATGAGTGTGAGTGCGGGGAAGGGCCAGATAACCAGCATCACCTCATAATTAAATGTCTAAGATGGAATGCCATAAGAGAATCTCTCATAGGAAAGATACAGTCTGAGAGACCGCGCGGACAGAGATAGAACAAACACCAAGTCTTCTAGTGTCTAAATCAAAGGAAACATGCGAAGTGTTTTCCGACTATTGTGACGAAGTTATGGTATTTGGTTACCTGAGGTCGGTCTGGCGGAATAGTGGATACGGCTCTCTAGTGTCTTGGTCTTAGGATCGTGACTTGGGATATGCCTCAATATGGCACGTTATGCCTGTATACATAATAAGCGATTATCGCCCGATTTCACTTTTATATCGACGCTACTAGCGAATAAAATGCCAGCTCATTTTGGAGCCAAAAACTACGCCAGCTCATTTTGGAGCCAAAAACTACGCCAGCTCATTTTGGAGCCAAAAACTACGCCAGCTCATATTTAAATTAACATGCCCCCCCCCTGCACCCCTCTGAGTTGGCATTTTATTCGCTAGTAGCGTCGATATATTTTTTCAAAATTTTTTGTAAATATTCTTTACAACCAGTTATCGAAATATCTATCTCTGTACAAAGTACTCGACAACTTCCAATCAGGGTTTTAAAAACTTTATAGCATCCAAGCTGTACTTACAAACCTTGGTCATGACATCTTCAGAGGCTACCATGATGGTAAACTCACAATTTTATTAATGCTAGATTTTTCCAAGGCCTTTGATCGAGTTCCCCACGAACTTCTTCTATCCAAGATATCAAACCTTGGTTATTCCAAAGGTTTTTCAAATATAAATCCAAATCCCAAAGCAAGACGACCTAGGCATATAACAAGAGTGATATCACTCTTACAAAGCGATTTACGCAATATTGAAACCTGGGCCTCTTAAAATAATTTTTACCTAAATAAAGAAAAACTATAATTTTAGCATGTTTGGCAAAAAGTCTCAGGAATTCTACACTATCAAAACCACCTTGTACTTCAGTGGAATACGTATTTCAGTATCCAAATTTGTAAAAAATCTTGGCTTTTTCCTCGACTCAGATGTCAGCTGGAATATACAAATAAACCATATGATCAAATCTATTAACTACATTCTCTATAGATTCAGATATTTCAAAAATTTCATCACCCCCTCACTCCACTAGTTTGTTCCCTTATATTCCCTTCCTTTGATTATAGCGCCTTTCCAATTGGTAACCTCTTAGGGTAACAATATAACTGACTTCAAAAACTTGAAAGTGCCACAGTTAGATATGTATCTGACATTAAATTTCCCAATGGTATTTCTCCAGCTAGACTAAAACTAGGTTGGTTGAACGTCAAGTTACGCCAAAAATATATGTGTACCGTCTATATCTATAACACCTTGTACAATAGTCTACATTTATACCTTAAAGAAAAAATAAATATTTATATCTCTTTACGAGACCTACGTCCTCATCTACATCCTCACCTACCAGTTCCTACTTCTCAATGCTCTCATTGTCAATATAATTATGCTCTCAATAATTCATCTCGATAGTTCATATGCTAAATTTCTGGAACACCCTCTCTGAATTTATTAACATTTCTTCATTGTCTCGTTTAAATATAATATTTATCAATATCTTTTACAATAAGACTCCTCCACCTCTCTTTCACAATAAAATCTTAATAATACATCAGATAAACTCCCTTTGTCCCATCCCATTTTATTTCCCATCCTACCCTGCCTGTATTTTTAGTGTTAAAAATTTGAATAATGTAAGAATATCTATATTCCAACAATTTTTATTAATTATTGTAAATGGCTTTTATAAAACTTAAATAGTTTATGAAATGTTTATCTCTTTTTTCTTTCCTTCTTTTGAATTATATTTCTAAATTTTATTTTAATTTCTTAAGTTATTGTATTCTTAATAATTATATTTTTATATTAATTAATCATTTTGTAAATTAAAGTCCCCATACAGTCCATTTTTATTACTTTATGAGACTTTGACCACAAAATTTGTATCAAATTAGTTTATCGTATACCGTTTGATTTAAGAAAGACCCAAAAGAAAAAATGAACTGCTTTTTGCTAAATAGGCGAGGAACCGGAATTGTGATTGCGGAATCCTATATCCGCATAAAATAATCGATAAGAAATATCAGGTATAATATGAGATAATACATTATGAAAACTCGAATTATGAGCTACCATAGGTAACTAAATACATTTAAAAATAAATATTAGATTTAATTAAAATTACATTAAAAAAAAGTTTTTTAATATCATTATTATATTTTCTCGGAAATTGTAAACAAAAAATTAATAAAACAAAAACACTGTATGCAATTAAAATTTTTAATATTCTTATACTTTTTATAGAATAATGAAAGGGGAAAAAAAAGTTAATTAAATAATTAGCTCTTTGATATTTTTTAAGCTTACAGAATTTTTTCATTTTAAATGTAAAAAAAAAAATTATGCAATTAACCTAAAAAATAAAGCTTCAAAAGATTGAAAATAAGTTTTAAAATATAAAAAAATTTTTTTTGTTTAACTAACAATCACTTCTTTGTTTATTTATTGTTAATTTTAATATTAAATTTCTTTGTATTACTTAATTAAAAAATTATTACAGAAAAAAATTATTTTCTTTTGTTAAAAATAAAATTGCAAAAGAAAAGTAATAAATAAATTAAAATTTTTTTTTTAAATTGCTATATAAAATTTAAATACCTTTTAACTTCGTCAGCTGATTGAGCAATAAAGAACCCCTGAGTGTTGGCTGCAATTTTCGCACCTCGAGGATTGATTGATATTTTACTGTCAACACCAGCATCTCCCTTGATCTCGATTGCCAATAAAAGTAATTTCAATTTTGTAAAGCATAATCTAAGATGAATTCGTAAAAAAAAAAAAAATCTTTTATTAGAAATTTTTATTTATTTTTTTTTTAATGTAAATATATTTGCGTGTTTGTGTGTGTTATATAAAAATTTTATTTGTATTTTAAAATTTTTTGTGTGCAAAAAATAATGTTTACCGAAGAAATAGAATAAGAAATAAATTTTAAAATGTTTACGATCAGTAATTTCCTAGGTAAACATCAGAAAAGAAAATAATAAAAACTTGTATAGAATTTGTAAAATTTGCAATAAAATAGTATAAAATGAATAAAAAATTATTAACAAACACAATAATGATAAAAAATGTAAAACATCAAAATTCATCACAAATAATTTTTTCATTCACACACAAATTATATTTGTGCAAACATAAAATTAATTATCATGCAGATTCATAGTGCAAATTAAAGTAAAAAAAATCAAATTAACATGATTTTTTTAAAATTTAATAAAAAAAAAAATTGAAGAAAATATAAATCTAATGTTGACAGTTAAACAAGCACAAGATAAATCAAAAATTACTACTTGCTTTATTAAATCGTGCAGATTATAACAGCTTGATATAAACTGTCAACTTTAATTAAAAAAAAAATATTTTTTTTTTGAATTACATGCAAAAGCAGTACATAACATTAAATTTATAGGTTAATTTACAATACGATAATAATTGATCAATATTCAATTTTTTCAATAATCTATTTTTTTCATAATTTTTACATTACTAGATCTAAGTAGTATCATGCGATCTTTAAAACTACAATTTACGCAATTTATGAAATTTCTACATAATTGATTTTTTTATAAAAAAATAATAACTTAATTTAATAGGCCTAAATTATAAACAAAGGTATATATTAGACCTTGGGTTATTTTGGATTTTTTAATTTTTATAAATAGATATTTATAAAAAAATAGGGTTTTAAAGCTTATTTGTCAATATAATAACTTATAGTGCAAGGTTTGAAACTTGTTTTGAGCTTTTTAGAAGAACGATGTTGTAATTTTTCATTTGGAAATACTTTATAATGACAATTACTATTAAAATTGAAGGTAGTGAATAATAATTCATTAGTAGAGATGAACTAAATGGAAATAAAAGCAAAACTTAACTATTTAACTATTTAAGAAGCTCCTCTATATAGAGCCCACCCAATAATAAAAATAAAAAGCTTTTTTTTACAATTTAATTAGCTTTAGTTCATTTGGTAGATATTTAGGAGAAATTTTATATTTGTAATAAATAAAAAAGAGTTTCAGAATATTTCTGAAATAATAAATAATAAGAATCATCATATAAATTATTAAATTTTATAATTTAAATTATACTCTACATTTCAGCCTCAAAAGAAAAATCTGGCTTTTAGCCATGGTTCGACTTAAAGTAGCCCAAATAAGCTAACATTTTTAAAACCATATTTTTTCATGAATTCCAATCTTTTTTTTGAATAATAGAAACTGAATTTCATAAATTCCAAATAAACCTTAGTCTAATAAATCTATTTATGCATTATCACTAAAAAATTTAACATTTTTGACGTTATGTAAAATAATTGTCATTTGTTTTACTTCTGAAAACAGTGCCTTTAAAGATTTTATTGACAGACAAAGATTGATATTTGAGACAAATTAATATTTTACCGTACCATAAAATCAAAAATGTTAATTACTATTACTAAATACTATTACTTATTATTACATAATTTAATAATATATATGCAATAAAAAAAGAAATAAATTTATTTTATTTAAAAAAAAAATAATAAAATTTTGTATCTTGAATCTTTGTTGAACTCTATTTAATTGTAGAGTTCTATTATACTCCCACACACGCAAACGAAAAGATAGTGCTTTTATCCAATAAATTTTATACAATTTATGATAAAATAAAAAACAAAAAATTTTTATTACAATATTCTTTTTATTTTTTAAATAAAATAAAAAATAATAATTGTGCATATAAATAAATAAAAAAATAAAGGAAAACGTATAAAATATTTTTTATTTTAATAAAAAGTCGTTAAAGTTATGTATTACACAGAGTTTGTATTCTGTAGCTGGTAGCTTTATTTTTAACCTTTTAAAAATTTTTAGAAAATATTAGCAAAATTCATTATAAGAATCTAATTATATCTCCAGGTTTTTAATTAAGACTTTTCTTTTACAGTTTACAAATTTAAGTAATTAAGGAATTTTCAGATATAGAAAAATATTTTTTCATAAAAATACGTGAAACAAGAAACCAATATTAATAATTTTGTATTGCTGGTTTATAATTATTCAATTAATTTAATTTACATTAGAGGAAAACCTCTCTATTCGCGGTATTCCGTATTCGCGTTTTCGCCTATTCGCGATTTTTGAAATGATCCCTTGTTTTTATATTAGCGGTTACGTTTCGCTCATTCGCGGTATTTATTCAAATTTCAATAAAAACAAAAAAACAAAAAACTAATATTATATAATATTATTAGGTTATAACCAATAAATTTTTTGTTGAAATAAATTTTTAGTATACACACACATATAATAAATCATTATAAATTAAATTCTTATTTTAAAAAATTATGGCTCCTCGACAAAATTCTCAAAAAAAGAAAAAGGGAAGGAAAAAAAATGTTATGGATTTAGCAAAAAAAATGAAGATTTTAGAACTTCTGGAATTACTTCTGGGTTATGACAAATATGTTGAGAACTATAAATAATGAATGCCAAAATGTTACAGCTTTCTTTACAGTTAAAAAATTTTGTAAAAATTTTCTATACTTGATTCTCTTTGTCTTGTTGATGAATGTTGGAATGAATTGACAAACTCAACTTTAAATAAATTTTGGTCAAAAATACTTCCTGACGTAGTGGTTCACAGAGTAGAAGAGCCTTCTTATGAAGAATGTGTCCGAAATTTGCTCCGTTTAGCAAGGGAAATCGGAGGAGATGGTTTCTATGATATGGAAGAGAAAGATATAAAAGAAGTTATCCAGCCTACTACGGGATTAACAACACAAGAGATAATTGACATTTTGAAAGAAGAAGACAAAGAAGATGATGAGCTAGAAGAAACAATTGAAGAACCCGTATTAAAGATCGCCTCAACCACTAAAATTTTAAATTTTGTTCAAAATACTATTGAAGAATCAATGAATTTTGATCCTATCATGACAAGAAGTTTAAAATTTAAGTATAACTGCGAAACTGCAATTAGAAGTTATGAGGAATTGTATAAAGATATGGTACGTCGATCAAAACAAAAAAGTGTATTGGATTATTTTAAAAAACATGAATAAATATACATAAAAAAAAAATTTCAACCTTTTTTTTCAATCCTTGGAACGTAACCCCCCCTTTTACATAAGAAATAATGCTTCGATATTCGCGTTTTTCGTATTCGCGGTACTTTATTGGAACGCATTAACCGCGAATACGGAGGTTTTCCTGTACTTTGAAATTTATAGTTTTTATAATCTGCGTGCTAGTTTATACTTCATATGCTTCATTGTTAATTAAACTGAAGTATAAAATTGAAAATTTAATAAAATTAAATGTTAAAGTAAAAGGAGTGGTGATTTATTGCTCTTTAAAAAACTTTAATCTTGAATCAAGCAATGCCTTAAGTGAACCCAAAAATAAGCTTTTTGGAAGTAACGTTAAGATAGTAAATTCTTTAACTTGAAAAACATTTTGTAGATTTGGCTAAGACGGTCAAGCTGCATAACGATCGTTTATTACTATTCATAATTTTACTATGGAAATTTTGGTCATACGTTTGTAATGGAGTTCAAATCTTAACAAGTAAGTAAAGGAGCGTTAATTTTACTATAAAGTATTACGATTTCGCGACAAAGTAGTACTCTTCGCTTTATTTTCCCTTGTGTTTTAGAAGAAATTTTTTTTGTATGTCTTCAGTGCGAAACGTAAGTGTATTTACTCTTTTTGTCTATTTCATATCGTTTTTATCTAAGATTCCCCGAAAAGTCCGAAGCTTTTCTGAAGTTCACTTATAGCTTTCTGAAAACTTTTTGAAAGAGCAACAATTTATATATTATTTTTATTTTATTTTTAATTCAATTACTTAAAACTAAATAATACCATAAAAAAAGTAGATAATAGTGCTTGAAAAAAAAAATAAGTTAAAAAATTAAATTTTTCATTCAATAAAAAATAGTATACAAAAAACAAAAAAACTATAAAATAGAATGTCTAATTCTAGTAAAATTCAAGTAAAAATTTATAACAAAAAGGCAAATAGTAACTAAGTACTTGACGTTTATAGATTCATTCCATATGAAAAATAAAAAAATAAGTAATGAACGAAAATTCGAAATGATGAGAAGTTATATATTGATGCTATAACGAAGATTTTACGATTCTAATTCTGAAATTACACTGAAAAAATATTTTACTTCTAAGCAAATTTTCTAGGAATTTTTAGTTATTTTTTTCTTGCTGAGTTTCGTAAAGTATCGGTACCAACTGACATGTAACTTGTCGATTATTTTCAATTTACAGCATTACTTTACAAAGCTCTTACTGACGACCGAAATATTTTATCAAATGATTGAAAAATGTGGTTTTGGCCAAATCGCAATCAAATTTTCTATAGCTGATACTATGAACATCGTAAATGAGAGTTGCAACCACCAGCGCAACCGCAACGCAATGCGCAGAGACGAAAAATCGTGTTGTGCACATTGCGTTGCGGCTGCGCTTGCGGTTGCGACCCTGATTTACGGCATTTGTAGAACCACCCTATGGCTCCAGCTTTTGTAGATAGAGCCAATGGAGTTTTAACTTTTGCATGTATATTTGCTGTTTGAATCTACAGTAGAATGAGCTTAATTTTTTGTGCCCTGTTTCGTGCTAACGGCGTGGACTATTTTCAGTTATTCGATATTCCCTTGGGGTGACTTGGCACATCACCAAAAGAAACCGCAAGAAAATATTGAATAATTGTAGAATATACGCTACAAGCAAAATAGATTTTCAGTGTACAGAAAGTATCAATCTTCGTTTATACAGCATCGGTGATATAGCATTCTCTTTCAAAAAAATTTACATTTTTGACACTACTACTAAAAATATTACTATAGGTTTATAAAATAAAAAATCTTTTTTCTACAAAAATCAAATTTTTTGTTGTATTTTTGTTTTTTGTCGTTTACATACAATGTCTTTTTTTTGTTTAAATAAAAATGCATGTTACTTTAAATAAAAATTTTAAAAGTACTTAAAAAAGAAAATATTTACTGTAAAAAAAAAAGAAAAAAGTAAAAAGAAAGGAAGAGAGTGTCAAATGTATAAATAAGTAAAGAGAAAAGAGTGAAAATAAAAATTTTATTGAAGTTTTTTAAGGAAAAAACAGAGAAAAAAAAAGTAAAAATAGAAGTTATAAGAGACCATACACAATAAATAAATAAGAAACTTAAACATAGACAGTAAAGAAGACAGTACTAAGAAAAAAAACTTAAAATATATAAGAAAATTATTGATTTTTTCGAAAAACCGATAAAAATAAAATTTGTTGTTAAAAAAAAAAATTGTTATAAAAAAATAAAAATGCAAAACGATACATAATTTGTAATAAACAAGAAGATATACAAGAAATGTATTTGTTTTTGTTTTGTTGTATATCAAAAAGAATAGAAACAGAAGATACAGAAACAGACAGAAACAAAAAAAAAGTTGAAGAAATTAGATATAGAAAATAGAGAAAAAAATGTAAGTAGTAGTAGTAGTAGTAGTAGTTTTTATAAATAAAACAAGTGGTTTGCATGTGTGGCAGCCGTTTTCATTTTTTTTTCAGCAGCGAGCAACTTACTCGCTAGCTTGGGGAAATGTCATCCCGGTAAAGGATGGGGAGAGGGTTTCCGTGTACATCTCGCAGCCCGTTCCCTGCAGGTAATCATTCTGCCACGCCTGTGTGTCCGGCGACTGAAACACCAACGAACCAATCTCCACTTCATAAAACTATTTAATTTACGTTTCTCTACTATTTTTATTAAAAAAATAAAACAAAAAATTCTAATTTTCTAGAATTTGAAAAAAATACCTTCTAACTTTTTAAGAATTGTCTTTTCGTTAGAGGTAAATATTTCAACAAAAAAATTTTTAGGACTCGAGTAATTCCAATTCAAAATAAAAAGTTAATAGGTTGACTATGTACACACTAAATTACTTTTTAAAAAAAATTTAGAGAGTTCTATTTGCCAATTTGACTGCAATTTATTTTCATCAAATTTGCATAATTAAATTTTTCTTCTCAAACCATCTGTGATTCAAATATCAAAATTAAATTTTATATAAAGAATTTAATTCAGAATCAGAGAAGCTCATGAGAAGATAAAAATTGATTTTTTTTGGAAAATTCAAAACAGAGATCTTGTGTACTAAAAAATGCTATCTTTTCTATTAAAAAAAATAACACAATACCATCCGAATTTTCGGGATCGAGATAGAATATCTGGGAACCACTTTTCTGTCAGCAAATAAAAATTCCGGAATAATCTGACTAGATTTTCAAAAATTTTATTAAAGTTCTCCTTTTCAGGCAGATTTTAAAAATTTTCTGAAAGGCTGGACAAAAAAAAAAGAATATTGTTTTTTGTTTATTTTGTACAGCGATTCATAAATGTCTAACATTTGTCTGAAAACGAGGGAGAACCCGAAAATTGATTTAGAATTTTCCGAAATTTTCACCCGGTGATAGAAAAATGGGTCCTAGAGCATATTTTTCTTTTACCAGGGTTTATATACCATTTTTTGTCCAAAGCCAAAATTCTGTTTTAAAATTCCCAGAGAACGTAGGAAAAATAGTACTCTCTGAAATTCGGTGCTTACATCTATTTGGAATTCGGAGTAACATTTTAGTATTCTAAACAAAATAATCTTAAACATTTTGGTCTGAGAAAAGGAGACAAAAAGTATTTAATTATTTGAACCTAAATTTAGGTAAATTAAAAATATCTAACCAAGATCTCTTTTCCAATGCATAATTAAAATGAAACTAATTACAATCAAATCAGTAAATATAACAAACAATCAACCTTCCAATAGTTTAAACTGGAATTACTTCATCATACTATTAATTAATCCTCAATGCTATTAAAAAAAAAATTACTAAAACAGTAAAAATAGCACTGGGATAAAAAACTTTAAAAAATAATTTATTTTATCATAAAACAAAAGTCAATTTAAAATAAAAAACAAAAATTATAAAAATCTTGAAAAGTCATATAGCCAGGATTATATAGAATACAAATTTTACAGTATTCAGAAACTGTGTAATAATTTTATAAGAATTAAATATTATATTTTTATAAAAGATTATAAATAAAAAAAAATCATCTGACTACGTGACTTACATTATTGATAAATATTATAATAAAAAAAATAAAACTATTTATATGAGGAGATCTAAAAAAATCATTACTTTGCAGTGAAGGAATAACCCTGATTATTTCCTTTATACGATCAGCGTAACTGTAAAATTGGGTAAGTGAAAAAGGACATTTTTTTTTTCTTAAATATAGATTCCTAAGAATTTTTTCCGAAGAATTTTTATTACTTTAAAATATACTCTCAGATTACTGGGATTTAATTTTGCCAACTACAGTTCAGTGACCTGTTAGTGTAGTATTTAATTTGATATAACTATATTTAAATGCAAATTCCCACGAAATAATATTTTTTTTTTAATTCTAAATAATGAATAGAAACAAAAAATCGATATATTTTGTTGTTTTTTTTTTAGCTAAAAGTTTTTATAGTGAAAAATGTAAAACAAACAAACTTGTAGGTAAAATATGTTGTAAAATATCCAAAAATTTAAACTATCGTATCAAAAATTTCAATTTTAGGTAGCAATTATTGCTTTTGATTGTGAGATCTCCAAATAATAAATTTATTATCAGGGAGTAAATTTATCCATCTCAAATACATGTGTGACTAAAAGAAATTAAATAGGTTCCAAAAATCATTTTCTTTTTGACTTTTTTTTTCTACTAATTAGTAAATTTAGGCCTAAGGGATTTTTTGAGCTTTCAAAGTAGTAACTTAAGTAGATTTCCTCATATATAAAAATATTTATATATACATAAATATACGAATAAAATGACCTTACATATGTATATTAATATATAAATATTATTTTAATCTTTTTAACAAGAATTTTAATTACACACTTACGTAAATCATTATAAAAAAATTTTTAATACAAAAAAAAAATTAGGTCTATTAAAAATAAAATAAAATTGCCAAAAAAAAAAATAAAATTATTATATTATAATTGATTATAATCAATTAAATAATATTGACATATTTTGATTTGCAAAAATAAATTTATCCTCATGAGAATTTTTCAAAAAAAATACAATTAAAAAAAAAAAAATTTAATTTATGATTCTGATATATTCAAAAAAATTATTTATAATTTTATTAGTGTCATACACATTTTTAATATTTATTTTTTGAAAAATATATATAATTTTATTATATCAAATTTAAAATCAGCTTCTTTTACACATGACATACATCCACACAAACATACTTAATTAAACTTTACTTAAAAAGTTTGTAACAAAATTTAAGTATATATATTTATTATTATTGATCATTAATATCGAATAGCGAGGAAGTATAAAAATATATAGATTATAGATATAGATATATATATTTATAAATAGATATATATACATAATTTTAAAAAGTTGTTTTGATTTTCGATTACCAGGTTATATTACTTGCAATTTACTAAAAAAATAAGTTTTCAAAAATTATAGCTCATTAAATCACTCCTAAGTGTTGCCCAGAAATATATGGGCTGTTTTTGAGAGTATTTTTAGTACCATAAAAGTCCATGTATTTGGTACCAATACTCATAGACTATTATTTTAAGAACCTTGTTTTTTTGGTAATTGACAACTTTTTTCTCTCGGTAGTTGAAAATCCAAACAACTTTTTATAGTAATTTCTAGGCTAATATATATCTATTTATATATTATATAAATATATATAAGGTGAAAAATATTATAAACATTATTACTTAAGCAAAATGAGGTGGTTGACATTGATTAGGTGTAGCACATTTACGTTTTTTTTTTTTTTTTAATTTGACATGTAATTTTTTTTTTTTAATGTATATAAATAAATTTAATATATCAAAATTATTTTGAATATTTTTAAATTTACATATTTTTATAAACTTATCCAAATAATTATATCAGAAAAATAATTTTTTTGTTGTAAAATTTACTCATTTCATTTTAGAGAGTAAGTAAACTGTAAATTTACTAAATAATATTTTATTTGTGAAAAATTATAAACTTTCGAAAAAAATCGTAATTCCACTAATTGTTGTAAACGAAAAAATTGAAAATTTTTGAAATTTCAGAAACAATTTTGGAATTTATGACTAATTGTTATGAATTCACAAAAAAAAGTTAATAATTTTTTAATTTTTTAGGTAATTTTTTGCAATTTATCCTATTTTTTTTTGTAAATTTACAGAAGATACTTTTATCAAGTACCAGATACCTGGTTTTTAATTGTATTGAAATGTCGATGCCTTTTTATTTAAAAATCTTAATTTTTTCATTTAAGTATAGATTGTGGGTAAAAATTAGTTTATCACTAAAGTAATGTTGAGTTATTATTTTTTCGAAAACCATTTTAAATTGCTTACTTATTGCTAGATTTTGTGCCAATCATCAGGGCGACTGTACCAATTAGTGGCCAAAGTTTTCTCTATTAATAACCACTTGTCTTTCATAAGAATAACATGGTATTGGACATTAATTGAGGGTTGGTCATTAATTGGTACAGTCAACCTAGTGAAAATTCAATTTTCATTGGTTATGTAAAACACATTCGCTGTGACATGGGCGAAAAGTGTCCATGATCCAATGTATTTCAAAAAGGATCGTGGAACCCACCAAAGCGAATGTATTAAAAAGGGTCCTAAATAAGCTAATGCATAAATATTTTTGGATATCACACGTAAATTACACATCAAAATATGCATAAATATTTTTCTTTAAGGTCGAAGAAATCTTTAAAAATATAAAATTACAAAAACCTATTAATTAAGACTGCATTTCGCATAAACTAAAATTGTACTATTTGAAAAAGAGTAAAATTAAAAAAAAAAAAAAAATTCTTTTAAAATTATATGGATTAGTTCATATAAATATGTATATATTTAAAATTTTATTTAAAATTTCTTAGCGGAGTGGAGCATGTATATTGTGAGACATAATATGCGAGGCAAAGCTTTTTAATTTCTTATTAAATCAATTTGAGATATAAAAACTAAAATTAATTATATTATTTTTATGAATGAATATTTTTTATCAAACAAAAAGTGATTATTTTCATAAGATAAAAGATCAAGTTAATTATATTTTTAAAATGCATCTCAAATTGAAATAGTAGTAGTATATTCATATATATGGATAAGAATTAATTTTATGATTTTTTTTCGATATCAATTAGTTTGATTCAATTTTATTTGCATTTATTTTTCTTTTTTTGACTGATCAAGGACTGACTTACTCAGTTGCTTGGGCAAAGGGCATTCCAATGAAGGTGGGACTCAGTGTCTCCGTGTACATTTCCATTCCAGTTCCACGTAGATAGTCATTCTGCCAAACCTGAATATCGGGGTGACTAATACCAATCAACCAACTATTTTCTAAATATACACTCTCAGCTATGCATGTACTCACATTATCATTTTTCAATTTTTTTTTACTTTTATTATTTATTAAATTTTGATATAAAATAAATAAATATTAGTATTTATTAAAATTGACTCATATTATCAAAATATTCGTACTATAAATAATTTTACTGATAATATTTAAAGAATTTATTAATTAAAATTTTTTTCTTTATACGTACAAATAACTTTAATAAATTTCCAATACTTTTTAAAAGCAGTGAAATAAATTTTTTTTTTTCTTGTTGAAATATTTTAAATTACCATATAAAATGCATTTTCTAAATGATATATGCCCGGAAAATGAAAATAGTTTATCAAAAAAAAAGGATAAAAAAAAAATTGATTTATGTACAAATAACTTTTTCAATATATATTATATAAAAATATTTTTAATTTTGATAATATAATGTCAAAAAAATATACATTTTTAATAAATATTTAAATCAGAATCATAATTTTTTATTTAACAGAACACAATTTTACTATTATAAGTAATTTTTACTCTTTTTATTCAAGTATATGGAAAACTTAAAAAATAAAAAAAATAATAATAAATAAACAATAATTAACTTACATAATTATAATTTTAAAAAAAATAAATAAATTTTTAAAAAAGTTCGAAAAAATAAATTTTAAACTTTATAAATCGCACATGCATAGTATTGAACATAATAAGGTTTAAAAAAAAATAATAAAAAATTTTAATAAAGAAACATAATACTGACCGTTTTAAACGAACGCATAGCAAATAAATTAGCCATCATTGTACTGAATCCTGGTGCTAAACATGACTGTGCTATGAAACCTAATTTTAATTCTGCTAAACATATCACATCGTCACCTTGTTTCCAATCCCATGATGGAATGTTTAATAAGTAGGCCTGGAAATTTAAAAATTAAAGAAAATTATTATTATTTATGATTATTTATTGAGTGCAAGATTGCGAATTACAAAATTCCTTGTAAGTTTTGCATCATCATTTTTAGTTTAACCTTATTCCCATATTGCATTGCAAAAAAATATTTTAAGGCCCCCTTTTCAAAAATTAAAACTTTTTATGCATTTTTTTTTTCTTTTTCTTGCTTAAAAACTTTTCAAGAATGTATAAAAAAAATTTCAAGCAAAAATAAATATGTTTTTGAAATGCTTTGATTTTTATGGGACGGAGTCATATGAAAACATAAACAATTAAAAACTTTAAACGCGTTTTTCTCAAAACTACTTTTTAAAATCGGTTTCAGTTCTTACTCAAAAACTTATTCAGCTATTAACCTAAATCTAAATGCGTCTTATTCAGCTATTAATCTAAATCTAAATCCAAGTGCTGGAACTAGAAAATCAGAAAAAAGTGGATTCTAAAATTTTTTATTGACCATATTAGGTGTTTTTTTTGTATTTAAAAATCTTTATTTTTCGTTTTCTGCGCACCAAAATTCCAATTTTTGGAATTTTTGCTAACTTTTAGTTCCATCACTTGAGAAGTCTATAGGGAATAAAATGCTCTTTTATTTTTTTGTCTCAGATGCCTGCAATAGGGTTGTCTACCGCTATCGAGATTATTTGATATTCTGAAAATATATAAAAAAATATTCGACACGTATTTTTTTATTTTTCAAAAAAATTAAAAATGACGGAGTAATTATTAATTAAAGTAGTTAAAATACTAGTAGTGGGGGAACCGTGACGTCACAGTCCATGAAACGCTATGTTAAAAGTATAGGGAATCTGGATTGTGACGTCACGCGTAATTTATTTAACTCTTTATTTCACTGGTTAAAAATTGTTTAAATAAAAAATTAAAAAATACGTGTCTAATATTTTTTTATAAACTACAAAACCAACCAAATAGAATTTCAAAATTTTTTTCATGCAACAACCCTATAGGCGCTAAGTGTGGAACCGTTTTTTACTTTTTTTTTCAGCCTCTACTTTGACACCCTCTATAAAATGTAAAAAATTTGGAAAATAAAAATAGTAATTTTTTTTTGTATTCTCTGATAGTTTTGTAACAATTTTTAAAAAAATTTGAAATTCTTGTATAATAAAATAACTAAAAAATTAAACATGTTTAAATTCATTAAAATTACACAAAATAATGAAAAGAGGGACTCAATTTGAGAACGCGCGCCTCCCTCTTTTGTCGTATACTTCTAGCGGCGATCGATATAACTTTAAAGATATAAGTTTAAAGAATTTAAAAAATAATAATCAAAATATTTTATTAAAAATAAATTTCCATTAAAAATAATCCATTAAATATGGCCATTATTTTACCCAAAGTTATTAATTTCAATAATAATAATAATTAATTAATCGATATATTTAATTTAATTTAAAAAGCCTTTGTTTGTTATTTAAATTATCCACAATGTTTAAATCTCAAGGGTCGTGTTACTTACATATATACTATTGGAAACGCTTTTCTCTTTCGAGAAGTATAATAATAAATAAAGTAAATGTACTATAATCTTTTCAACTCGCTTTTCAAAAAACTTTCTCAACATAATTAAATCAGCCAAAGTGTAAATTTAAAATTTTTAAACTTTAATTTATGAAATTAAACAATTTATTTTCACGACAAGCAAACTAAGTGGAGCTTTTAAATATATTGATAAAGATTTTGTAAAGTTTAGTGAAAATGAATAAACTATATTTTAGTAATGTAACAATCTGAGGGTGTTGATTTATTGAATTTATAAGTTTGAAATTATTATTTTACCTTATTATGATACTGCATAAGTTGTATAATAACTCTTATATCATCTGAATAATTTTTTATTGATATAACACGCATGATATTTGCTGCATCCTCAGCATCTGGATCTTGACAATATTTGTTGGCGAGAACCAAACAAGCATCTGCTTCATGAACCTAAAATTGAATTAAAATAACATTTTTTTATTTTATTACATTGGCAGTACCTTTAAAATGCTAAATTTTTAATAAATCAAAAAAATATGCAGAAAAAAGTAAAATGAATTTAAATTTTTGATATCAAAAAATTCTATCGTTTCACATATAGCACAAAACGTTTCTAGAACGCATGATTTACAATTATCTGGCAAATTCTTGTGGTAAGAGACCTTAGAGGTCTGCAAGGTAATGATAAAAACTTGAAAAAAATTTTTTACCACTACCTTCCCAAGCAGAAATAAAGTTTGAAGAAATTCATATTCAGAACTACCCAAAACTTCATTTCTGGTCACTACCGAAAGATTTTTCCGGTTTATTGTAGGCATTTTTTTAACGATTTGTGACATACGTGTTATTATAGAAAATACTAAAATAAAAAATCAAATTTATTAAAAATTTATTTTTAAGGGGGTGGGTTCTTTGAGTTTTGTGTAAAAATAAAGTAATTTTTATGATTAATTTTCTCAAAAAACTTATTATATAATAAAAAGATTTTTTCACTGTTATTTTATATATTCATAATGAACACACAAAAAATAATTTTTTTTATTTTCTCATTTTGTATATATAATGAGACAGCGCTGAAGTTGGTGCCTAAAGAAAAGGTCCAAATAGGGCCACATTTCAAATTCAATATTTTTCATTGATAGTTCATTACCTGCATAAAGTCAGGTACTTTAGGGTGATTTTTTTTTTATGATGATTCTAAACCAAGTTATGATGTGGCCCCATTTGGACCTTTTTTTAGGCACCAACTTCAGCGCCATCTCATCATATGTAAAAAATAAGAAAAAAATTTTTTTTTGTTTATTATGAGTATATAAAATAACAGTTGAAAATTTTTTTATTGTGTACCAAACTTTTTGAGAAAATTAATCATAAAAATTACGTTATTTTTACTCAAAACTCAAAGAACCAACCCTTAAACTAAAAATTATTATAAAAATTATTAAATTTATAAAAAAAAAAATTATATTGAAAAATAGAAAAAAAAATCCAAATTTTAAAATTATCTAAAAAAATTGTATCTAATTTTATCTAAAAATATTATTTACATTGGATATAAAAAACAAAAATTATAGCATAATTGGATAAATATTAATTGGATAAAATGAATTTTAATTACTAAATGCTTATATGAAATAAAAGAACAGACCATTCTCTTAAAAATAAAACAAAAAATTTCAATCTAATTTTAATAATTTTTAGTATTGTTCATTAAAAACAATTTTTGACATAGGTCAAAAAAATATTTATAACTGTTTTAAATATTTTAAAAAAATAATTTTTTGTTGGTTATTTACAATAAATCTTTAAAGTCGAATAGATCTGTTCCATTTCAATGTTTCATTGTGTATAATGCATAATTTTTTGTTGTGCTATATTTAGGAATGAGTGATAAAAGGTTTTTTTTTGTTGCCTGTCAGTACGATTCATCGAAAATATTAATACAACAAATAATACATTCTCATGCTGATATATCAAAAACGTCAATACAAATAATCATGTTTTTTTTGTGCGGATTTTTTCCCTATATTTTTTATATACACGCATATTTACATTAAGCTTTATAGCTCCAGCTAAAATTTAAAAATGAAGTATTTTTAAACTAGTGATTTTTACCAACTTGTAAATTAATTAATTTTTCATATTTCATTTAGTAGATCTTAACTGGAACTTTTCATATATTCATAAATAAAAAAGAACCATATCAGAACCGAAAATCAATTATGCTAACATGCTTTTGAAACATTCATCAAAAGCCTTATGTAGAAAAAAGTTAACATTTTGCATTATCCTCTAATTACTGTCTGAAATAGTTATTTTTTAATTTATAAATTTTTTCTTATATACTAATCTAACAAATAACGATAAAATTGAACCCTAATTGAAATAAAATCATGCTCTATATTTAACCGAAAGAAGAGATTACTGACCTTAATGAACCCACTGCAAAGAAATTCGAATTTAAACACCAAAATTTTTTGTATTTTAATTTTGCTATAAAAAATTGTATTTTTATGTAAATCTAAAAAATACCTACTTGTGAAACATTCCGTAAAAATAATATTATTTACAATAATTGTGCAAATAAAAGTATTTTCTAAAAAAAAAAAAAAAAAAAAAATTATATTATTATAAATTTTAAACTCGATTTAAAAATTTTTTAATAAAAAAAAATATTTTTTGGCCTCCTAGGTGTAAAACTCGTGCTTAAAACTTCACACAGAATTTTCTGCACTTTGTCTGTGCCTAGGTAGACAAAAAATCTTATAAGCAACATGGGCAAAAAACTTTATACACTAGCTCAAACACATATCACTAGTACCCAGCTTTGCCAAGCACTCGTGCTAGTGATAACGCTAGAACTGAAATTTTTGCGCCCTTGATGTATTATAAACTATATTGACATATTTAAAAAATTAAATGTTTTATTAAAAATTAAAATTTTGATTACCAATCTTTTTAAAAAAAGAAACATTCATATTTCACAAAAAATCGAGCACTTACCCTAAAAAATCACAGCATTGAGGGCTATATCCAAATGATATAAAATTAACTCCAAAAATAATAATAAAGTATTCAGATAAGGGAATAATGTGTAATTTCAAAAATTATTCTAATTTTTTTTTCCTAATTTCACACATAAAAAATTCATGGTATATTAAACAAAAGGATTTCAATTTATATGCGGTAGTAAGATACAGTAATTGTAATAAAATTAATTAAATATTTGGGGTAGGTAAATCAATATTAATTAATAATTTGGATAAAAATAAATACAATTTTAAGTTATAGTGTTTTTTTTTAATATACCATCAAAATGCAATAATTGATAGAAAAGTGGCATTTAAGTTATAGTCCAGAAGCCATATATGTTAGATGCATGCATTTTTTTTCTAAGATTTGTGTGAGCCTGCTCATATGTGATAGGTAAGAATTTTAATACGCTGATTTCAAATTTTTAAGTGACCCCAAGAAAACAGCCCTAATATCGAATAAGTTTTCGAAGTCGGGACTGAAATTATTCAGCGACCTCGAAAACATATTACCTATCACTTTAAGGACAATTAGAAATATTTCTTATGAAATATGTAAAAATAACCTTCAAAATCAAACGAGAAATGCAGTTTTTTGGTATTAGGGCTGTTTTCTCGAACTAAAAATTTGAAATCAGCACATCGAAAAACTTACCTATCTCACTTGAGTAGCCTTGCACAAAACCTAGAAAAACGCATCTATCATATACGGCTTGTGGCCTAGCCATTTCTTAAAATTGACTCACACGATAGCAGAGAAACTATTTTGTTGATTTCAATTTTCTTTTTTTTCAAATAACTTATTCCAAAGGTAAGTAGATCAAGTTATGTTTAAAGACTGTTTCCAGGGCCTAAGATTCAAAAACGAAGACTTTTTTGGGAACAATTATATACCCTTAAAATTCTTAATACTGATTTTTATTTTTATCCAAATTAAAATATTTTAAAAAAGGGTACATCTAATTAAAATTCTTCAAAATTTGAGTGTTGTTAGTAAGACTAAGAGTCTAAGAAAACAGGTTAAAAAAATGTGCCTTGTGTTTTAAATTTATGTACTTAAAATACTTCAAACGATTTTCATATCTACCCTTAATTATAAGTGACCTAAAATTAATTTTTTTAATATTTTTTGATTTTTTTAAAAATCTTTCAACTAATATTAAATAAAAACGACTCTATAAATTAAGTTCAGCTTAAATACAGAAGTCGTAAGATCTGTTATACTCTAATATTTTTAAGACTGACTAAAAAATTTTACTTAATTATGTAATATTTTTGAAAAACTATTTAATTTTTAAATTATTTTTGAGATCATATAAAAATAAGATAATTCAAATACTTTATTTTATGCATAAAATTGAAACCTGTCTCTTGTAAAAGTACATAAAAAATAATAATCTTTTGTTAAAAATGTCAGTATACGAATGGAAAAAAAGTTGTAAATTTTGATAAACCGTATCTGAATTTGCATAAAAATTTAAATCAATGTACTCTTTAAATCAATAGTGTACTATGAATTAAAAGAAAATATTTAATAAAGCAAGATAATTTTTCCATAATTTTCTATTTTTTGCAATATTTCATTTTTTTCTGAAAAATTTCGTAATTTTGGCCGATACCTACATGTCAAATCATTCTCAATTGAACAAAATACTTCATGAAGATAAAAATTTTCCAAAAATTTATAACTTGATTGATGCAATGATATGCATATTTAAACACATAAGTAAAAACAGACAAACAGAATTTCAACTTTACGTATGTAGCCATAAAATCAAGGACAAAATTAGAAATGCTACGTTTCAAGAAAGACTCACATTATTTTCTTGAATCAAGGAATTGCTGCAGAATAATTAGATTTTATTAGTCTCTTCAAAATTGTTATTTTTATTATCTTAAAAAATTTTTAATGTTTTGACTCAAATATTATAATTTTATAAAAACAATATATGGAATCCAGAGCAAAAATTACTGATTTACAAAATTTACAATTTAAAAGTAGAAAGTTTAAATTTTTGTTTTTTTTTTACTTATTTTCAAAGTTACATTTTTTTATTTTCAATTTTAAAATTATGTACTAAGGTTAAGTAAAGTAACTTTTGAAGAAAGATAGTGACCGAATCTGAAACTATGATAACTGATTAAATCAAGCATGGACGAAAGAAATAGTTTTTTGACTTATAAGACATAATACGTTTGAAACTCTCTACATCGATCTATACGGATGTATTTTTAAATCATAAGTCATTTTAATTAGACTTAATTAAGTAGCAAACGAGTATACATATAACTTATATAAAATATCCAATATAACATATTTGCTATAAATAGTTAATGAAAAGAAGCTTTATGAGGTAAATAGTACAAAGAAGAAAAAACGTAAAAAGACCAGCAAGAAAGCTTGGAAGTTGATGATGTAAGTTTCAGAATAGATATAAAAGAAAGCTTACTGAAGAAGCCTTGCTTTATCATTCAATATTTTTTAAATTTAAAATAAAAAATCATTCATATAAAAACCCGCAATATAAACTCTCTCAATAAAATTAATAAAATCATAATTTCCAAAATTTATTATTCAAGAAAAATAAGCTTGTTACACTAAGACAAAAGTGTATGGTTAGGATAACCAAAATTTTAGTAAATTTGCATTAAAGATTAATAAATTTTTGGTTTTCAGAACTAAAAAATTCAGTAATGATTTCTAAATATTCAATAGATTTCACCAAAAAATGTTAAAATAGAAAAAGAAATAAAATGTAAATCTTTTTCATAACAAGGGCTAATTTTTTGAAAAAACCATTAAATATAATAAAATTTTAAAAATTATTTTTAAGACTATAAATTTATCAAAATATTAAATAAATAAAATCAAAATAAAAAATTAATAAATCCCAATAATCTGAAACGATGAACGCTTCTAATAATATTGTAAATACGTATCCTCAATTTTTAAATAAGTATTTTTTTATTTTAATATTCTAAAATTTATTCATTAAAAAATATAACGACTCAGCCAAAAGAAGTTTTAAAGAATTTAAATATTTTAGACCCTAGTACTTCTACGAATTCTACAATAATTGATGCATGAAAATCTAAATTTATAAATTTATATCACATTCTAATGGTAAAAGAGAACGTGATTTTAGGTTCAATTATTTGGTAAATGGAATAGCTCTACCTAGTGTCTCAATAATACGAGATATCGGGGTTATTCTGGGTGAAGAGTAGACCTTTGGTCTACGCGTTAACAGTGTAATAACAAAACAAACAAAGTTTTGAGCTTTACTAAAAGGAGCTACTTATGATTTTCATTCAGCCGAATGCCTTCGATACTTATTCAAAGCTTTAATTTGACCACACTTTAATTACTGTTCTTCTATTTGGTATCCTTATACTATTAACTCATATAAAAAACTCAATTCTATTACAAAAAACTTGTTTAGATACACTGCTTATAAAATGGGACAAGCTATGTGCTTTGATGACCATTCGTATAAATGGATATCAATAATGCTAAATTTAGCTACTATTGAATACCAATATTTTTTTAATATTTTGCTTTTTGCATGTTCTGTCCTTTCAACGCTTAAACGGTTGATGGCAATTTTAATTTCAATTTTGAGATTAGAAAACTTTAATTTACTCTTTAGGAAAAGTTATGTATATAAAAAATATAATTATGTAAAAAATGTTAACTCCTGTTAGCTTGAATAAATAAATAAATAATAATGATGATAAAATTTATTTTATATAGGAGGTCACTAATATACAAGTTATCGATGAAAAAGGAAATATTTTTTATGTAATAAATTCGGAAATAAAAAAAAGAATCTGAAATTCTTAAAGATTTTGTTTCAAATGAACATAGCATCATTTCATGGGTTAAAATAAAAGGAATCTTTTTCAAATATAAGAGAAAATGGTAATGAACCGGTTTTTGCAATAATTGAAGTAATCTTAAAAAAGGATAATAATATTTTATTTTTAGTTAACGAATTAATTACTGACAAATTTTGTAAACATTTTCAAGCATACTCTTGTAAGAGCTCAGAAAATGATCAAAAAATTAAATATTCTTCGTTAAAAAATACATGTACCATAAGTATGCAAAAAAATGCTCTTTGGATTTCGTTTGTAATTTTAAATGAGTTTTATTAATTTAATTAAGTAGAATATAATTTTATAGCTATTACTGTTAAAAAAGTTTTTATATTGTTTTAATTTGTCTCGTAAAATGTTAATATTTATTAATAAATTTAATTAACAATATTTATATTTATATATATATATATAAATACGTACGAATGCCTATTGACCTGAAGGAGGCACCAGAAACATTTCAAAAAGCGATACAAATAATTATAACCTCAGAAAAAGCTTCTTATGTAATGATCTACATTGACGATACTGTAATAGCAACTTTAACCTGGGAACAGCACTTAAATAGGCTAAAAATAGTAATAGATAAATTAAATAAAGCGAATTTAACAATAAATCGTTCAAAAAGCTTTTTCGGGAAAACCTAAGTAAAATATTTAGGATTTTTAGTAGATAAAAATGGTACTCAACCAGATCCAGATAAAACAAAACCTGTAATTGAGTACCCAGTATCAAAAACCAAGAGACAAGTACGACGTTTTTTAGGCATGACCTCATGGTATAGAAAATTTATTTCCGAATTCGCTACCATAGCTGAACCTTTGACAAATTTAACGCGTAACGTCTTGTTTAAATGGACAAGCAAAAGTCAAGCGTCTCTTATCAGAAAAAGGTATGTCTTGTAATTTCATTTACAATTTCAAAATATCACTGCTATGTAGAAGGTACTATATTGAGTATTATAACAGACAACTCAGCACTGTCATGACTTAAAGAGAAAAAAGACCCGTTGGCAGGCTAGTTATATGGACCTTTGAGTTACAACAATACGACTTCACAATATAGCACCAAAAAGGTAAATATAATTGTAGTTCCAGATGCTTTCTCTAGACCTTATGAAGACGTAAAAGCAGGCAATGAAGATATTTATAAAAATGAAATTGCAGTATCTTTAATAGAAATCGAAAAAATTAAGTTGCATTCCCTACGAATTAAAGACGTAAAGAATGACCAAACAGGTTTGAAGATTGAAAAATTGTTGAATGGCTTTTGTACTACTATCAACTAAATCCTAGAAAATTTTTAAAACAAATGAGTAAAAACGCAGTAAAGGCCGTCCTAAAAAAAAGCAACAGTACCTACTAATAAAACAACGCTAGCACCTCAAAAATAATCTGAAAATAGTAGTCTATCACTAACAAAAAATCCTAACAATAATGAAGGTATCAGGTGGTTTAAAGTGCGTTTAGTCAGTAGGAATCTGGCACTTGGAACCGGCCAAGTCTCCCAGTTGTACTTTGTACAGCTGAGCAGTTATGGAAAGCCGTGGGATTTTTTTAAAGCCCGCAAACGTCTCATGATTGATGAAGATTCACATATTTCAGAAGGTATCAGCAAATCACGAAATACGTCGCACAGGGAGAAGAGCTCGAAAAATTATCAGAAAAAACCAGGTCTTGGAAGAACACACTAAATAATAACTGCAGAACTTTGAACAGATGATTAGCAAGATTACTAGGGCCTGGTTAGTCAAGCAACAGAATCATTCGAAGAAAGAAGAAGATTTCATAGAAGAAACATCAATAAAGAGGGAGGAGGGGTTCTTCTATAAGACCAAAATTTACGAATATAGTATTCTAAAAACTACTTCCCGTGAAATTTAATTTATTTTTCGCATAAAAATTTCTTTTATTTTAGGTTAATTATCTCATATTTTATGTTTATGTCAGTTAATGAAAATAAAGTAAAGTAAATTAAATACCCTTTTTCATTACATATATTTATATTTTGGGTTAATTATAATTCTTCCTAAAACTTTTTAGCATTTATAATTGTTTTATGATATTTTTTACAACTTCAAATTATATTATTTATATTACCTAAATTTTTTAATAAAATTATTTTGGTTATTTTTACTCAATATTTGGTAAAAATTACTAGATAATTAGGTTAAAAATTAGTCATCAAAATATTTGGTTATAGTTACAAGATGTTTGTTGATAATAAACTAAATTTTTGGTTATCCTAATGAAACATTTTTCTCAGTGTATATTTAATTTTAAAACTTTGATAACAATATGTGAAATTTATAAAATTTCATGAATTTTCTTTATTTCTTAAAATGTAGCCATTAAATAGTATTTAGTTTAATAAATATTTACATTGACACTTACAGTCATAAAAAAAAGATTTAAATTATTAAATTTTGAACAAAAAAAAAAATTTGTAAAAACATATTTCTTTAATCTGACCATTAAATTAATAAAACAAAAGACATTAAAGTGTAACAATACAAGCATCACATAGTGTTAAAAGCTTTAAGCAATTTTTTTCCAAAACATTTTTTTTCATTTATTTATTAATTTCTTTTTCTTTTTTTTTGTTAAAAAATATCAGGGCTAAATATAGATAATTTTCAAGAATATCACAAAAACGTATAACATTTAAATATTAGTATATAAATATATATATATGTCACGCTGAGTGTCATAAATACTGCAGCGATAGTGTTAGAAAAACAATTGTTTTAGTATTTGTTGTTTAAAAAAAAAAATTGTAATCACAAAACACAACATTTCTTTAGCTAGTAATAGTGACTATAACAGCAAAATAAAAAATACATATATACATATACATATACATAAAAATAAACATATACATATATGTATAATGTAAGAAAAAACAAATTATTTCAATCAATTAAATTTAATGAATGTTAAATAGTTATGGTATTTGATTTTTTTTGTAATGACAGGTAAAAGGGTTTTATTATTTTTTTTGTCTTTTTTGTAATTGTGAAATAACTCACCTTAACCCGTTGAAGATCAATCGGGTTCATAATTGTGCCTTGGAAAAATTCTACAGTTGTAAAATGACGTTTGAATAATCCTTCCAATTCCAAATCTGGCGGTTTCCTAGATTCGATTAAATCCGACAAAATTATAGATTATAAATTTAATAAAAATCACCTTTAATTTATCTCCATTATTGTCGCCGTACTGACTTTATAAATATTTTATTTACTTTTTTTAATAATTGTATGTATAATATATATAAATAAATAAATGCAAGTTTCCTTTATGTTTATTTTTTCATTTTTTTTGTCTAATAATAATAAAATAAAAACACTCTTGCTAAACAAGTAAGGTGCGTTGCGTTTCATGATAATATTTTAATATTTGTAGGGAAAGCCACCGTTAGGTATTGCTATGGGATAGGGGCAACAATGCCCAAAATTTAGGTGGCTTTGTATAAATCTTAATTAATTTTATTGAAACTCATTTTTCATGAATCACACGCACCATCATCATTTATTTAAAATTTAATATTAGTAATAAATAGCAATGATAATAATAAATATAATAATAATAATAATAAATAGTAATAATAATAATAATGATAATAATAGTATAAATAATTATAAAAATTGAAATTTTTCTAAAATAATTCTACTTTATACGCCAATCCGGCCCCGTTTAGCTCATTACAGCATATTATAACATGCATTCACAAGCGCTTGCTTTTTCTAAATATATAAATAATATTAATTTACGTTCGTTGCCGACTCTCCATTTCAGAAAAAATCTGATGCCGTAAAAATACTTTTATTAAAAACATTAACCTGGACAATATATAAAAATTTATTTTATATTTCAAGTTTCGAAAAGCTTCGGGCAGGACGCGGCCTGGACTCGAACATTTTCGGCCAGCATCTGTTCGGGTTCTCCCCGGAACTTGCCGAAAGTTTGTTTCCGCTCGGGTAATATATATTTTATATCAAAAAGTAAATCCTAAAAATTTTATTTTTACCCAGTACTGGTCAATTTATAGAAAACTACAATTTAATAATAAATTAACTATGGGTGATCAATTGAATAAAATTGATAATAAAAATTTTAACTTATAAAAGTATATTTATATGATTATGTTCATAATGTTCATAAAAAATAAGGAATATTATAATATTTGAAAAACGCGCCTTAATAGTTTGAATCGTCTAGACTTTGAGTTTATGAAGAAAACTAAGGAAGTTGATAAAATAAATAAGATAGCATGAATGTTGCTAATATGATGTGTTAAATTTTCACAAGCTTAATATTGAAGATTCACGAATAGAAGTACTTACAATTTGCATGATATGGAAGGGTAATTTTTCGATCAGGGTAAAGGCTTTTCAATAAAAAGAAAATCTTCAAAATTCAAAATAAATGGAATCTTGAGCAGGATAGTTATACTCAAATAGAGGGACCACCCTGCAAGGAACATACAAATAACTGCATGGATAGAATTGCCGGAGGAATAAGGAGCGCAACAAAAAATCATTGTCTTCTGATTCTCCACTACTGGAAATCTTTAAGCACAACGTTGTAAGAATACCGATATCCAAACTCACGAAAAAAGAAAAATCTTAGGACCATTCTTTGCAAGGATACAATTATTAGACTGTCTGAAAAAAGAAGGATTTTTGGACCATGTTACTTTAAGATTGGACTACTAGAACCACCTTTAGGACTCAACATAATTCGGGATACCCAGGAAAACTATCTATCTAAGCCCTTAGAAACTAAAATAAGTGGAGCGCTAGGACAGTTGCTTTAGAAGTATAGCTCCTCCTGTCATATGTCCTAAATCTATACTCTTCCAAGTGGAACAAAATGCTGCATTTTTGAAGAACAGAGTATGTCGAGCTCTTATTCAGCGAATTTTGGAACCTATATTTTTGAATATAAACAAATTTTTTTTTATTGTTCCTGGCTAATGTACATATTATTATTATTTATTAAAATTTTAAACGACAGCGAAAAATTGTCGGATTATTCTGTGTTTATAATGAATAACATTATACAATAAATTTACATGAAAAAAAGGCATAAATATATTTACATATTATAAATAAGTGGCCTAAAAAACTAATAAATGTATAATTTTGTTATATACTCTAATATTGATAATAAAGAGAGGCGGCTACGTATCGTTAAATTTATTAAATAAAATAATATTTTAATAAAATTACTTAATATTAATAAATTTAAAAATTCTAAAATTTTGTTTTTTATAAATAAAAAATATGAGTAATCTCATTATTTTTTTATTTTTTATATTTATAATATAAGAATAGCTCATTAAATACTTCCTTTACTTTGTGAATAAAGTAATTTACTGATAATACGCCATATTTACATATATTATAAACGTTAGTGTGTATGACTCTTAAAAATATATGAATTTTATTTTAATTGTAAAATAAACTAAATTATTTTAGAAATAATATAATTAAGCACATGATCGCGATTTTTAAATTACATTTAATAAAAAAAAAGTTTTTTGTCAATCAAGTTAACATCAGTAAAAAAATCAACAGCAAATTTAAAAATAAATTTTAATAAGGCATCATTTCACTAAAAAGTAGTAATGAACTTTTTCTGATAAAAGTTAAAAGTACAGTAGTGACAAGGCAGTACATCATAAAATAAGGAAAAAATAGCTAAATTTTCTAATGTATTGAGAAGAAGTTTATAATAACTTTTAACATGGGACGTGTTTTTAGGCAGGGATTAAAAAGATCCCAAATTCAGGAGGAGGGTAAAAACCTGGACATTTTTAAGAGGGGGATCAAACATCATTAGTGACATGAAATATTTTGGGTTTAGATTTTTATTATAATTTCGGTTCTAGGATTTATAATAATTTGAGAGTTTAAGTTAAAATAGTTATAAGTCAACATGACTCATGGTCATTCATTGCGTTAACACACAAACCAGTTAAAAAGTTTTTTTACACAAGCTTAGAATAATATTTTACACAGAAAGGGGAAAATAGACATCCTATCTAAGTTTGAAGTAGTCTTCTTCTAACCAAGCTGCGTAAAATGGTATTCGTTTTTTAGAGAACTAGACTAAGAGTTTGTAAAAGAATGAAAAAATATCTTTTAATTAAAATCTAGGATATAACTATGGTTAAAAATACCTCAAAGCTATTTGAAGTACAAAAATTAGTTTAATAAAAATGCTTTTAAAGTTTAGAGGTTACTTTTAATTATTTTATTTCTAAATTAATTTTGTGCTTAAAAAATAATTGCTGTTTTATTTATAAGTAATTAATATTATTTAAATTAAATTAACCGTACAATAATTGTAACATCTAATATACACCCTACCTATTTTACATTATATAAATATATACTTAAAATATATAAAAAATTTATTCAATATACAAAATAAAGTGATTAATTTACATACAGTACTAAGAATGATGCTTTTAATTCGTTCACTAGATTTTTGTTATTTGGATTAATATTTAAAAATTTTTAAATTATTTAAATGAACAATTTTATCTGAATTTGGTTGTCAGTACTTACTTCCATAAAATGAAAAACTAAGAATCCTAATAACAAAAAAATAGCGAACGGATATACCAAGTAACTATTTATATTTTAAGAAACATGAATAGAATAAAAACGCATTTTTGTTGTCTCCATATCGATGATAAAACAATTAAGAAAATTTTTTAAAATTAATTTTGTGTGTATATTTTCTTAAATGTAATAATCGGTCAAGCAATATTAAAATTAATTGTATATTATAAAAATTTAATGTAAAAGGTTCCAAAATACTGTTAATGAACCAGCCTTAAAAAAAAAAATTAGAATAATAATAAATAAACCAATTTTTTAGATGATACTTAAATAAAAATTGATGCTCGCGAACTGCCAGGCATATAAGTGTGGGGGGTGAATTTTTTAAGTGTTTGGCAGTGACCGTGGTGATGTTTGCCAAGTAAAAAAGTAGAGTAAAAAAGAAAAAAGAAAAAATTTTTTTTTCTATATACAGGCAAATTAAATTGGATTTCAAAGAAAATTTTTTATAAAAGAAAATTAATTAAGCGGTATAAAAAAAGGAAAAAAATAAAATAAAGATAAATATTATTATTATTATTATGTAAGATTTATTTTATGAAACTATGTGTAATTTAGAGCATTTAAAAATTTTTAATTCATTGCAAAAATTCAAGATTTTACTTAAACATTTTTTTAAAGATGGCTGGAATAGTTTATTGTATATTACAAGTAAATTATAAGAAAATTTATTCAATTAAGAAAATTTTCGTTTTTCTCCAGTCAGAATACTCAGGGGAGTTTTATCATTACTGACAATCACCAGATTTGGTCTAGTATAGGTTTTGGGTCACTCATCACGAATTTTTGGGTCATTTTATAAAGTCAAATTGGGGCTTCATCTTTCAATTGGCAAAATCTATTCCCAAAATGAGGTATTTTTTATATATTTGCACTCTGAGTGCTCAGATTTGGTCTGTTTAGGTCGCTGATCAAGAATGTCGATGATTTTTTTTAGGTAAAATTAATATTTCATCCTTAAATTAGCTTAAAGTGGAAAAGTGGCAAAAATACCCCTTTTGGGGGTAATTTTAGCAAATTTAAGAATGAAATATTAATTTAATAAAAAAAACCACAAAATTTCTTGACCAACGACCCAAAACACCCCTGTGCCAAATCTAGGCATTCAAAGTGTGAATATATTAAAAATGACCCATTTGCGGGGTAGTTTTTGCAAAGTTAAGGGTGAAGCCCCAATTTCTTTACAAAATGACCCCAAAATTCGTGATCACCGAGCCAAAAAGCCTTTACTAGACCAAAGCTGGTGGTTATCAGTAATAATAGCACCAAACCCGTATTATGACTAAAGTATTTTGTATAAATATTTTCAAAGCAAATTACTAATATTTTTTAACATTTCCTGATTGATATATTTTCTGTATTTAGAATACATACGATTAAAAATTTCGTTAAAAAAAATAGCTTAAATTGGTAAATGTCTTAGGCTATTTTCGCTAATAGAATATCCTTTTATGTCGAAATATTTTTAAAATTTTCAACTTTATATATAAAGTCCTTCAATTAAAAGTTGATATATTTTCGCTTTACATAAATTACACATATCTCATAAAATAAATAAATAATAATAAATAATATTTTAATATTTTTGTTGAGTTATCATCGGTGGGGTACCTTGACACGTTCCAGATCAACGGCATTCATCATAGTACCCTGAAAAAACTCCACAGTTGTATAATGCCTCTTGAGGAGACCCTCCAATTCGAGATCAGGTTCTTTCCTAGAAAATATAGGCCAGCACTTTTCGACTTTATGTAGTATATTATCCACAACTTGTATGTATGTGTTATTAAACACATACATACTCTCACAAAATTGTATCATTTCACATAAAAATAATAATTTTTTTGCTTGCTTTGCTTTCCAATAAATTTGTTAAATCCATAATTAATGAACTTCCTCTGAATGTTTTTTTTCAAAGTGTTGTTTTCTTTTCGTTTTCAATTCATTAAAAATTAAAGTTTTTTCCACTCATACTTTTTCTTAACCAGATTGAATGCAATGAGTTTAAACACATTTTCTTTTTCTTTAAATTTTCATTTAGGGGCACGGACTAACAACTAAGTTTAATGAATATAATTATTTGTATTTATTTTAAATAATTTAACCCAATTTATTTGATCAAATTTGAATTACAATTAAAATTTTACTTGAAATTTTAAGTCTATTGAACAAAATTCAAACATGAAAACCTGAGATAAAATATTTTTCAACTAAAATGGGTTATATTTAAAATATGAACCATATTCTTATATCTTTCTTAATTTTATTATGAAAAAAATATGCGCATGTTTAACTTGAAAAAGTACAACTAATTTACCAATAATTTCTTAAGCCCTTTTTAGACTAGATTAATTTTTTTAATTCCTGTGTGCTTTGATATAGTAAAAGCACATGAGATAAAAATATTTTATTAGCCTAGAAAGGGCTTAATTTATGTAAATATTTATAATATTTATTAAAAAAAATAATATTTATCTCTAAGATTTACGTACCTGTGTAAAAATACAACTTCAACATCGACGTCTTCACGATCTTCGTGTAAAAAATCCTTTAGAAAATGTGAAACAGACTCGTACGTGATGTGACCGCATACAACAATGTGTCTAGCAAACATAGAAATAATGTATTAGTATTTATTCTAATTTATTATTTATAAATTTGTTTATTAATTAAATGAACTGTTAAAATTAATTTATGAAAAATAAACAAAAAATTTGTAAATTTTCAATAATTTATTGTGATTTAGACTAAATTTTTGATAAATTAAAATTTTTCGTCAATAATTTTCAAAAATTATATTTTTAACAATGTACTCTATATAAATAATAAAAAAAATAATAATGATTTTTTACTCAGAAAAAATAAAAAATAAAAAATAAATCATAAAATAATTAATAAAATAAGCCACTATATCTAATGTGAATTCCTAAATTTTATAGGAAATAGTGAATTTCGCGTGCAATAAAAATTGTTAAATTTTACCTTTATTATGCATATTAAAAGATAAATTCAATTTTAAAATAAAATATATTTTAATCAGTTTTTAATTCAATTATTTTTCATTTTTGCAGCCCCAAAATGTAAATAAAATTTTAATGAAAATATGAAATAATACACTGTAAAAAGTAACTTTCTTATATTAACAAAAAAATTGGAACATTTTCGAAAAATTAGTAAAGTTTCGAAAAAATTTGTATATATTCGAAAAAAATCGTACATTTGAAATTTAGCATATTAACAAAAAATTTAAAATTTAAAATTTTATTAACTGATTATAATATATTTTTCTAAAAAGTAATTATGTTAAAATATTAACTATATAAAATAATATCTACGTGTAAAACATTAAATTTTTGTTATGTTTTGTGTGTAAAATTTGTGTGATCATTTTAATTTAATGCATTATCTAAAAACATAAAACTTTTAATCATTTTATTTTTATAATGATGACGTTTAAATCAGCTTTTACACTCCAAAGAAGCTAAAAAAAATTTTTCTTTAAGTACACGGTTAGTTTGCTTTGCTTGATATTTCAAGCAAATTCAAGCAGTTTTCTTGAAATTTCAAACAAAACAACCTAACTATGTACATTCCATGTATAATCTTCTAATAAACACTTGCGGCTGAACACAAGAGGTCTGCATAGTCCATTTTAATAACACTATCTACTATTTGAAGGTATGTAAGACTAGGAATTCATAAACTCTAGGTTATTGTCATCTTGAATTCCAAAAATTAAGGTCCCAAACCTTAAAATCTATGGAAAATCTATGCTGAAATTTTAAATAAGTGAAACTCATTTTTTTTTAGCATGGAACATGTTTATAGGCAGTGGGAGTTTTTCAAGTATTTCATTGGAGAGGGGGTCAAATGTACTCAGAATAATTTTGATTTAGGGACTTTTAATAATTTTGATTTACAGACTGAGAACAGTTTTGATAAGTAATAAGGATTTTAGGAGGTCAAAATTATTTTTTTTTTACTTAAGGACTTAAAATTATAAAGGTTTCAAGGTTCAAAATATAAATTTAAACATATTCCAAAAACCTTGGCTATACATAAACTCTAGCCTTACATGTGTTCAAAGAGCAGATCATATAAAAATATAAATTTTTAAATATTTAAAAAAAATTAAAGTAATGACACTTTCTACAATTAATTGCCAGAAAACTTCAGATGCCTGTAGAAAGTGCCTAGACAGTTTTTATAGTTTTTATAAACAATTGGCACCACTTCCTTGCGAACCTCTTATAAACATCTCAAGAAGTGGTAGATAATTGTAGAATGTGCCTTATGAAATGCGTGAAGAGTCTGCGCACAATTAACTTGCATTACTTAATAAACTGACCGTAGCATTTATACAATAAACGTCATAATTACAAAAAATGCAACTCGAAACTTGAGTCTAAATACAACTCTTACTGAATTCACAATAAGATTTGTATTTAGACTCGAGTTTTGAATTTATTTGATTACTTCTTTTGTAGTTTAAAAAAAATTAATTTAGGCTCTTGTTTCGAAAATCACTATTTTATGATAAATGTATTGCATTGTTAGTTATCCAATGAGTGTTGTGTGTAAACATGTTAATATTTTAATATTTTAAAGCAATAAATTATATTTGTATTTGAAAGACTAAACTATAGAATAATAAAGGTTGTACGATGCATACTTTTATTGTGTAAATAAAAATTTAAAGTCCTCTCTAGGCCTACGCGTCGTTCTGCTATACTATTTCAAACTCATTTAATTAAAAAAAAAATAATTTTCAGCTTAGAGAGAACTTTAATTTTATATGAAATTTTAAATTAATTTAATTCATAAGCAAACTTTTTAAAAATACTACATTTAAAAAAAGACGCATAACTCGGAGCACAGTTGATGTGCACCATGAAAACCTCCATTTAATAGAACGCGAACGTTTTGAAAATAGGAAAATTGGTGCTCTGTCATAAATTTGAAAGTATTTGAGAGAAAATGCATTAAAATATACTAAACCCCACAGTTGGAACACATTAACTGTGCTCTGAGTGAGGTGCCCTTTGGCAGTAAAAAAGTACCTAGTCATATAATTTTCTAAATAAATATTTAAAAATGTTTTGCGTTACCAATAATGATTTTATTAAATTTTACAAAATCTATTTTTAAAGAGTTCACTTACAAATTGGTGAGAATTATTGATTAAAAATTTCTAAATACTAACCATAGAGTAAATTTTTATTAAAATGGTTGTGTATATTTTGTAAATTTTTTATAATTTTCTAATTTACGTTTTTATAGTGATAAAAAAATAAAATTATGTGATAATAATTAGTGAAATCAATAATGACTATAATGACTTAATTTTTCGATATAAATATCGTGTAATAATGCAACTTTGAATATGGATAATGATAGATATTTTTCTGGTAATAAAGAATGCCCCAAATCGCAGTTTACCTTTCTCGGCCTCGCCTTAGAAGGTAATTTACGTCCGATTTGGGCCGTTTTTTACTTTTCTGGATACAAGTCGTAAATATACTATTTTATATTATGATATTGAATCTCAAAACGAAAATTTTTGGCGACGTACAGTTTACGAAAAAAAAGTTTACTTTACCAAATTTATTCATCTTATTTATTTAGCACTTAAAATTAACGTATATAATTTAAATTCTGATAATAAATAATAAATATGTATAAATTCTTTTAAACTATCTAACCTTCGAAATAAATCGAAAATACAAAACTGAAGATATTAATAAAAAAAATATACTAAAATTATTTTCGTGAGTTGCATTAGATACACGATATGATTCTATTCTAATAATGGTAAATGAATTGTAAAATATATCTCAATTTTCAGAATTAAAAAAGATCCATAATTTTATTCAGAAAATAATTAATAAATCTTAATTTCTTCATTTGTTAGCAATTAAAATTTTCTATAAATTTTGATATATTTTACATTGACCATGAAAAATATTGTAAATATTATTTGATTTTGTGTATTTATATTTTCATGTGTAAATACATTCTTTCAAAAATTTACACATCCAAACACACAAAATTTATTTTCACACATTCTTTCACTCTTTTACTAATCAATTGATTATAAATTTACATTATATTTACAAAATAAAAAAAAATATATTTGAAAAAAAAAATACTTGCAAAAGTATTATAAGAAAACATTATAAGTTAGAAATTATCATAATTATTAGGAATGAACGGGCTTGAACTTAAGAGTAAGATGAGGATACTTTTAGTACCAAAAGGTTCCCTTAATATGCTTTCTTGAAGAATTTTAAGTTAGTAAGGATTTTTTATGATTTTTTATTATTTATAGTAAAAATTTTTTTTCAAATTTTCTAATCCCTATGAAAATCCCAAATGTCCTTATCAGGCTTAGGATAACTCGATATTTGTACCCACTGCGTTTCAGAGCCATCTCTTTGTGCCTGGAAATCATAAAATTCCTTTTTGGGGTGTGCCATTACCCGACCCTAAGATTCGGGTTAAGTCGGGTCGATCTTCAGGTATACCCGAAAAGCTTCAGAAATCCGAATATACAGTTTTTTGTCTAAAATATCACGTGGTATTACGATTCAATGAATACTTTTCCATAAATTTCCGTTCTTGCTTAAAAAATAGGAAAAACAGTTTTAAAAAGGGTACTAGGAAAAAAAAAATAATAATTTGTATCACCTATAAGTAATTATTTAATTTTTCATGTAAATTAAACAAAACAAATGCGCATATTGGATCCAAGCTATACATGCCCATATTTAGGGTATGTAGCCCATTTTGTGTTTCAAAATAACGAAAAAATAAATTTTTTACAGAAAATCGGTCTTCTGGTGTAATTAACTAAAATTTCGGAAAAATACGTGTGATCAAAATTCCAAATATAGAAAAGGCTCAAAATGGCATTATGTAGGGTCTATGATCTATTTTATATCTCAAAACCCGTAAAAATCAATTTTTAATAAGGGAAATTGATTTCCTATTAATAGTCTTTGAAACTTTTGGATTTAAAACAATAAATTCAGCCATTTATCGGAAGTTTCATTGAATATCTCTGAGAACCCGATTCCCAAAAATAAAAATTGCTTTTTAAGGGTTTTGAGACATGAAAAGGTACATCTACTCTACGTATGGTTATTTTGAGCTTTGAAACCATTTGGAATTTTTATCAAGGGTATTTTCCGAAGTTTGGTTAATTACACCAGAACAAAAATTTTCTGTGAAAAATTGATTTTTTCGTGATTTTGAAACATACAATGGGCCAGAAACCCTATGGCCATGCAGAGACTTGATAAAACTGTATCTTCGGACCTCCGAAGCTTTTTGGATATATTCGAAGACCGACCCGTAAAAATCCAAGATAAACCCGAAGCACGCACCTAATTCCTTGTTAAGATTTTAAGATTTATTTTTTGGGCTTATACCTAGCCTATCTTGAAATAAATTTTAGTTTAAGGGAAATGACAGAAAAATAGATGTTAGCCAAAGAAGCTTATAATTGCTGTAATTTTACTAGCAACTTAAAATGTATGATAAAAATATCTAATTAAATTAAATATGATTTTTCTGAAAAACAAAGGTCAAACAATATTTCTCCCTCTGAGAAATCTAGATTTGTCATAAAGTAACGATTAGTCATAAATTAACATTTACTCTCCATTCCTGAGTGTTATATGAGATAAATCTTATTAAAAACGGCTACTCGTTAAAGATCTTGAGGAATTCCTGATCCAAATTTATGTTTATTAATTTGGTATATTAATTGGTAAAAATTAGCTTACAAGTTTCATAAACGTATTAAATTTTTTAAAATATTCACTTCAAGCTCGGGATTTTAATTTTAAGTTGAGCAAAAAAAGACAACTTGGGCCAGGGTACTCAAGTTCAAAAAATACCAAGACTAAACCCAATTTGAGGGTTAAGATTGAAGGATAAGGATTTTAATATATGAATTTCAAATCCAGGTGATATTAGAAATTAATTTTAAAAAAGATATTCATATTATTTGTAAATCCAGTTTGGATTAGAATCTATGTCCATTACATATTGATTTCCAACATAAAAATTTTTTCCATGAAGCAGATTTCATAGACTGCTATTTATCCAGGGCAAATTTTCGATAATATTAAGATGAATGTATTAGGTGGATAATATTAGGTAGATGTTACCATTTTAAAGTTTAACTGGAGTCAAAACTGGTGTAAACTTGCAAAAGTTTTTTCAAGTTTTGTAAGTCTAAAATTCAAAAGGCATTCTATAAACTGGATTTTGGGTTTATTAATATTTAATGGACTATTCTAAAATTGAAACTCTCGGATAAAAATATCATATTTTATCATTATTTGAGAAATAGGCAAATATAAGTGACCCGTATGGCCTCTTTAAGAGTCTTTATTGACAGTTTAACATTAGTCATTGGGAATATTAATTAAGTTACACGCATATAAAAAATTAGTAAATATAACCAAAATAACGATTTTATTTACTAAGTTCAGTGTGGTTAAAAGTCACTATAAATTTTTAGTAAAATTTACTAAAAAAATTTGTTTATAAAACTAAAACCTCATTTTTTTTAGTGAAATTTACTAATTTTTTGGTTATATTTACCAACATTCATTAATTTGTGTTTACTAAATTCTTTGAGGTTAATTTTACTATTCTTTTTTTTGCGTGTACTATAGCGTATTAAAATGCAAGACATCAAAAGAAATTGGATTTGTTCTAAACTGTCTAGAAAATGTTTATTATCCCAGATTACAAGGATTGGTTTTAAATTAAATATTATTGATCAAAAGTTGATTAATAAAATTTTTTGTGCTAAATAAATTTGTTAAATTAATTTTAAAGTAGCAACTTGATTCTCACGATGTGCTACGTAGGTGACTCTCGTGGCGTTATAATTATGACGCATTGTATTATTTAGATAACTAGTATTAAGCGCGAGTCGCGCGCAAAATGATTTAAAACTATCAACCTTAATTATTTTCTTAAATACCAAAATTTATTCTTACTTTAATTTTTTTATTCATATCAACTACTCGACTTACTATAACTAACCTCAAAAATAATAAAAATATAATATAAACAATAAAACAATTAATTTTAACCTATTAACAATGAAATTTATATGAGCTAATCAGAATGACTCTTTAGCTATAAAAATGTACATAGTTACTGTTGCGATCAACATGTCCTTTTTAAAAAAGGATTTTCTTCGAGATTGTAACCTGATGGGTCATGTAGGTGGTGTATTATCATAGGCCTTGAGGCACATAACTAGAGTGCTTCCTGTGGCAAAAATTATAAGATAAATAAAGAAATTATATGATAATTGTATAGTAGTCAGGTAACTTTTACATAGTATATGAGAGCATTGATAGCACAGAAGCATTGAGATTTTTTACTAAAGAACAAGGTAGTATACCATTCTCAAGCTCTAAAATTGGTCTAAAACTGGTTTTACAGAAATAATTCAAATTATACGCTATGGTTCTTAAATATTAAATTTTTTTAAGTCCCATTTTAAAGTACGTACTCTGATTTTGTATAACCTATAACAAAAAAGGAGTATTTGCTACTATTTATTCTTTAAAAGTAAAAATTAATAAAATTTTACCTTATAATAAATGACTATGACATTATTAATAAAAATTTTACTTAATTTTAATTTCTGAATAACAATGGGGATTTAGATTACAGATGCTCATTTTTATTTTAAGGCTGCTCTCTCACGAGCATTGGGTGTATCGTAATCTTTTTTTGAAATAGGAATTTATGACCATATTCATATGCAATAAAATGCCCATAAAAGAATTGACGTTTTATGTGTATTTTTGAACAAAAATATGAAAAAACAATTCCAAAATGATTAACAGTCATTCTGGATACCAGGTGTCAACCTTACCAGGTCATCTCCTGATCAGGCTGATTATATCACCACATTTTCATATATGTAAAATAATTTCTGTGAAAATTTCAGCCCTTTTGGGACTCAAGAGGCCGAGTTATACTCAAAAGAAGTTGTTTATATAATTCTTCGTTTTTTTCAAAATTTTTATTATTTTTTTTTTTAATTTTTTAAAATTGGCTAGATAATTAAAAAAAATAGTATCAAGAATTAAAAAGTTGTAAAATTTTTCGCTGAATCTGAATCTAATATTCATAAATACTATATATTTTGATGCAGTAAATGGTTGTAAAAAATGTTGAGAACTATAAAACGCATTTTAGTCAAAAACTACAATTTTTGCAGCAATTTAAAAATTGGTAATTTTTGGTCAAAAATAATTCGGTTTACTGACTATAACGAAAAAAAATTACTGATAAAAAAATGCGGCTTACGGGAATTAAAAGCTCATACTTTCACAAAAAACTTATAACCGGTTTGTGCAAACAAAACCAAAATGCATGAAACACGTTTACTTACAGCTGAGTGATAACCCGGGTTATTCCAATTCCCCAAATCGAAATTGATCAAAGTCCCTAAATCTGAATTATTCCAAATCCCGAAATTGAAATTATTCTAAGTGCCGTTTGACCTCCCTTAAACCGGACAAATTTGACCCACACCCTTTAATTTTCAAGTTCTTGAGGTACCCCCTCCCTATATACATGATCCATTTTAAAAAATAAACCATCTGGAAGGTATTTATTTAAGATACAAGTGCTCTTATGAGTCATCAGAGAGGAAAAACACGCTGTAATACGCCTAATGTTATCAATAATAATGCTTAATAATGATGTAAATGAGCTTGTAGCAGAGCAACAAGATCAAGCTGCTGCTTTACAAATTGTTGAACCACAAGAACAGGTTCAACTTTGAGATTCTCACCAATGCAAATATTGCTCAAAAGCTATTCTACCAAGTCGGGCTTAGGGTTGCACATTAAATAGAAGCACCCAGATGAATACAACTCGAAAATTAAAGTTGCCAAGATACAAAGGATTAACGTCGAGAAGATGAAACTTATAGCTAAAGCTGAAGCGTAAGCTATTATTGAGGGTTTAAACATACATGCACATCTGCAAAATGAATTCCCTGAACGGAGAAAAGCGGGTCTAAGAGAAATCAGACGCAGAAATGTACAAAATTATAAACAGCTTTTAGCAGACGCTCTCGAAGCCAATCGAGCAATACTGAATCAAATTGTTCTAATAGTGTTCAGAATATTACAACTTACAGCTCGAGTTCAAGTTTTGAAGATGACATTTAAGTAGATGAGGCTAACCCTCCCAGGAGGTCGTATTACTATAACACAATTAAGTCTCTTCAGTTAGAGGCGAAGGAGATTAAATCGTTTAGGAGTGATTAACTTAATGATATTGCTGATAAGTATATCAAGGGAGGTATTATTGATGATAATTATATTGAGTGGCTTGAACACTTCCATTATAGTGGCAATTATTAAAGATTCGAGGAAACATCTTATAGAGCTATATATTGCCTTGATGTAGAAAAAACTTTTCCAAGTATCTCGTATTATGCGATTGTGAAAGCTCTAGAGAGAAAAGGCTTTCCAAGAGATTTTGTATCATTTGTCTTTAATATGTACTCTAACAGCACAACTTTCCTAGAAATTGGTGATGAATTTTCAGAGGACATAGAAATTAGAAGAGGGGTCAGACAAGGTGACCCAATTTCATCATCTATCTTTTGCATAGTACCCGAACGACTACTTAATGCTATACCCGTTCAGGTTAGGTATCTTCTAAATGGTACATCAATTAATGCGACAGCTTATGCTGACGACATCAACATCATAACGTCTTCTAAAGTTGGGATGCAGAACGCCTTAACAGCATTGAAGAAGACTGGTCAGGATAGAGACCTTAGAATAAATAGAGAAAAGTGTGCTTCAATTTCATTTGTGAAAGAAGGGAAGAAATTGAAGGTAATTACAGAACGTCAGTTTAAGTTTGTTGATGGTTTTATGGTTAAGCAGAAAAATTATCAGAAAGTATCAAAATGCTGGGAATACTATTCGACCCAGCTGGCATTAAAAGATGTATGGGTAATTTTGATAGAGAGTTGATGATAATTACCAAAGCTCCATTAAAGCCGCAACAGAGATTGAATATTTTTATATCCTTTCTAATACTTAGATGGTATTATAAATGATCTCTTTCAAGGATCAATATGAAAACGCTCAGAGTGATAGACAAAAGTATTCGTGGCTATATAAAAAATGGATTATTCCACCAAAAGATATACCCATTGCTTATACACATGCGAGTTGTAAAGTCGGTAACATGGGTATACCATCTTTAGCTACTACTATTCCATACCTCATTTATTCAAGGATGGAATTGCTTAAGGATTCGAGTTCAAGAATCGTGAGGAGTGTGTATCTAAGTGATTGGGTACAAAAGAGAATAAGTTGGGCACAAGGAAAGTTATATCTAGATGGCAAATATAGAGTTATAGAAGGCGCCGCCGAAACTTATTGGCGTAACAAGTTATATTCATTTGTTGACGGTGCTGATTTAAAATAGTACTTCAAGACCTCAGTAAATAATAATTGGATTGATGCTAGTAGCAATGGTATTCCTGGTAGAGATTTTTATCGATTATCATCGAGTCAGGATTAACGTTCTCCCTACTAAGAGTAGAACAACTAGAGGTAGAAGAACAGAGGAGACAGACAGGTTATGTCGTGTTGGTTCTAATGCTAAAGAGACAGCAATACATGTAAAGGTTTGCCTCAGAACACATGGAGGTAGAGTAAAGCGACACGACGCAGTTTATAAAACTTTTTCTGCGGAACTAAAACAAAAACTTTAGAAGGTAAGCAAATAAAACCGCATAATTACATCAGAAGGCCTTAGAAAACTATATATAAACTGTTAGAGACAAAATGAGGTTTGGGTCATTGACATGCAAGTAGTAGGGTTCTATAAACCCTTTAATGAACTCTATAAGGATAAAACGAACAAGAAGAAAGAGATTCGCATAAAAATACCGATCGAAAGGAAGGTCCCCGTTGATAGCATCAAGTTTAATTGTTGTAAAATATCTTATAGGGGCATATGGAGTCAAAGGTCACTTGAAGATCTTTTAAGCTTAAGCTTAATTAACAACGATTGGCAAAATTAACAACGATTATGCTTCAAGGAACGCACACACATTGGTCGAGGTTCAGAAGCACGACTTCAAGAATCCATTAAACCAGAAATCCAAGAATGGAGTATTAGAAGCTTCAAGATATACTAAAATGAATACCCGTTTCCATGACAAAGTTGTCAAATCTACAACGGGAAAAATAGTGGCATACTTCTAGTAATGCAGTCCAACGCAGAAGAGTAGATTTAAAGATGATCAGTTGATGAAGTCTGCTAGAGTATAAACGAAATGGTGAATGAGTTTAAAAGGGTAGCTGCCGAAAAAGGAGTAGTCCCACACTATTCAGAACACTGGGTTCTGTTCGTGAGTAATGCATTATAACTCCTGTCCTGAAGCAAATTGACTTCCCAAGCAGTTGAAACTCCCCTTGTTACTTTAAATATGATATATTTCATATTCAATTAAATTTGCAACGATACGAATTTTACTGGAGACGCGTGAATTAACAGACTGAACTTAAGAAAAATATCAAGTTTATATATATAAGGTATAAAAAGTCATTTGTGTACAAATATAATTACAAAAAACTATTAAGTGCACAAAAAATTTGATTTTAACGTTGAAATTTTGTTTAAAAATCAATTATTATGCTTTTAATGCCTGTTAAAGGGTATAAAACCACCCAGCTCATATGAACAGCTTCTTTTGGATATAACTTAGCCTCCTGAGCACCAAAAAGACTGAAAATTTTACAGAAAACGTATTTTATATATATTATGTAAAGCATAACCCGTTAAGAACGTCACCTGGTATCCAAAATAACTTTTAATCGTTAACCAAATACGACATATTAAAATGCGGCTTTTAAGCAAGCCGTGAAGCCAAAGAGCACCAGTTCTAGATGGTTTGAATCAAAATTCTGCTTGGCACATCTTGAAGAGCATTCAATTTCAACTGAAGATTTTCGAACAAACCTCTTTAACATAAGTTACAGGAGCCTTTTGTTTATAAAATAAACGCTAAAAATATTCTAAAATTTATAAGCAAATATGTAGCTAGAACTCATGTTAAAAAAAGTTTTTCCGAAAATTTTTCCATAGCATGTCGAATTGAAATTGAATGCTCTTTTAGATGTGCCAAGCAGAATTTTAAACCAAACCACCCAGACCTGGCACTTTTTAGTTTCACAACTCGCTTAAAAGTCATATCTTAATATTTATTTATTTATTTAATTAAACCATCAAAAAATTACATATTGTACAAGTATACATTATATTAGATAACATAAAGGTTGACAAATATATATTTCCTTGAGTCAACAAAGTTGACTGTGCGGGAGATGGTATGCTAAAATCGTCAAAAGACTTGAACTAAAATTAATAATGAATAAAGTATTATAACAAATATAAAAACATTTAGAATAATCTAAAATTGTCAAGAAAATATGTAACATACAAATAAGTAACAATATAATAAAATCAAAGCACATGATACTAACAGCGATATGAATAAACGTTTTAATAAAAGTTTAAGTAAAAATAAAAATGACATTAACAGAAGTTCGACTTTTTTAGGAGACTTTGAAGTAGAATATATTTTAAATTTTTTAATGATTTTGCATTATAATTTTTTACTTCAACGGGAAGAACATTGAATAGCTTTAAGGAAGTTATATAAGGGCATTTTTTATATTAAGTTTTTTTAATGATAGGTAAAGGTAAATACTTGTTTTTTCATCTTGTTAAATAAGTGTATGTCGAATTTGTTTAAACAATTAAACATTTTCTAATTATTTTTTATTTTTTTATTTAAAAATACAAATAAAACGTCAAAGCTTACATGAACACTTGATGATACATGAATATGATCAAATATCTCAGTGCACATGAATTTCGGAATACTATGCATATATTGAAATTACATATGAACTAACAATGAAAATTTTAAACGTTGCAATTTGGTAATTTAATTTTTTCTGCTTTGTTTCAAACCCTGTAATTTAAAACACTTTTTATAAACCTAATGATCTTGATTTTTTTTCTAAAAATTATTTCAATTATATCATTTCTAGTTTTAGGTAAATAACTGAATAATCTAAAAATCGGGCGCACAGCGCTAAGGTATTTTATTTTTAAGCACGTACTTTGATTTTGGTGCCTTTTAACCTAAAATAAAAAGGAGTATTTTTTATTATAAAGTGAAAATAAAATAAATTTTTTATTAATATTTGTTGAATATATAAAAATAAAATTAATTTTATTTTCACTTTAAAATAAAAAAAACTTAGAACTGTTTTGTGTGTTCACACAACCATTGATCATGGAACATTTTCACTCATAAATCTAAAAACCGAAATTAAAATAAATCCCGAAATATAAATTATCCTAAGTCCATAAACCTAAAGTATTCTAAGTTCTTGTTCTTTAAAGGTCCTGAGCAGGCCTTGACTGCCACTTCAAATTATCTCTCTAAAACCGATATCTTTTTCACCCCCCCCCCTTTCTGAATGGAACTTTCTCGGTTACCCCTCTCTATGAACATTTTACATGTTGAAATACTCCTTTTTATTTTAGATTAATTCAACCTAAAATTGAAATATGCACTTAAAAATGAAATAACTTAGCGCAATTCACACCATTTTTAGGATATTATAATATGTAAAAACTACATGTATTTTAGTGAAGAGCGCTTCAGTATAATTTCATTGACCAACGATTTGCTTTTAAAATCTGTGTTTCGGATGTTGCCCAAATAACCATTTCAATCGTAATATTTCTATATTCTTCAATTTAAATTCATTTTCAATGAAAATAGCTTCTTTACAAATCAGAACACCTATTTATTGTATAATATAAATCTTTGAAAAGTTTTATATTTATAAAAATTAAGCTAAATATTGTTGTATAAATCCATTGATTTGTAAAATATTGAGATGATTTCGAGACAGCAGCTGAAATTTCAATTACAATTTATAAAATTGTTGATAATAAATTACGTAAAATAATCTATTTGACCCCAAATTTTTAATTATTTTAATTATTTTTTTTTAAATGACCTTAAGCTAAAGGTTAAAAAAAATGATAAAATATAAAAATTTAGATGATTAAATACTACTAATATTTATTTTTTGAGTTTATAGTAAATAGCAATATTTCCTGGAAAAAAAGAGTTACAAAAAAATCAGTAAGTATTTTCTTAAAAGTTTTACATAAAGAAATAGTCTTAACATCAAACGAGTATACATTTCAAAGAATCTTCAGCCCTTTTTAGAAGAATCAATATATAACATTTAATAATCAAACAGACATTCTTTAATTTTGCAATCACACAGTTGCATGCATCCATTCATACAAACATGTATACACAGTTAATTACATTCACTCATTTTCTGTTCTGTATGTAAGGTTATATATATTTTTCAATTGTTTCCTGTATAAATGATTTTTGAATTAGTGATGAAACATATACCAATTAAAATATTTTTGTAAATATATAATTGCATTTAATTTTATTAAATCGTTCAAATCTAATTTCTTAAAAAAATTCTACAAAAATGCAATTTAATTATTTTTTTAAAATTTAAGCAATATTTTTGAGAAAAAAAATTTTAAATATATATATATAATTAAATTTTTTGTTTTTTTTAAGAAATATATCATGCTAATCTACATATCTTGTAAATTTATACAAAAAAAGAAAAAAAAAAATTAATTATTTATTTATTTATTTACAAAAGAGAAAATAAAAATAATGTACATTACGATTATTAAATGATAAAAAATTAAAAATTTTAAATAAATTAAATGAGGCTCATAATAAAATTCACGATCACGTGAGGGTGGCTCGCTCGACTTTTTCCGTGTATATTACAGGATTATTTCATATATTTATTTGTTATAAAACATTTAATGTGTTTTTAGAAATATTTTGAGTATAAAAAAATGTTTTTATGTACATAAAATACAACAAATATGTAATTAATTAAAATTACAAAAAAAATATTACTTAGTTATTGTAAAAATGTTTGTTTTGTTAATTTATGTAATTTTTTCATATTATATAAGTAAATTAACCCTAATTTATATTAAATAAATTTTGAACAATCAGAATTTTTATTAATTAATAATTAAAACTCTTTTTATAGTTTATATGCACATTTAATTATTAATTAACTTATTAGATTTAAAAATTTATTTGTTATTTTAGTCTGAGACAATACAGAACTATTAGATATGATGAATTTTTTAATCTGGCTATTATAACCAATTGCCTAAATAGTACCAGATCGATTTTCTTAGGAAAAAACTAAGGCATTTTATACTTTTGGTATTTAAAAGCTATGTGAGTGATTTTTTTAATATTCAACGATGGCTGACGCTATTAACAAAGAACAAACATTTGGTCATAAAAACAGATGTCCAAGATCTCAATTGGCAATATTTGTCTTAGCCTTGTATTGTAATTCATCTGAGATCTGGGCTATCTTATACTTTTCTGGCCATAAGTCACTGTATAAAAAAAAATAGTTTATATACATAAAATTCGTAAAATTTCGAAAAAATTTGTAAATATTTTTGACTTCTATGTAAATTTGTTCAAATTAGAAAAATTCAAAAATTATTATCCATTTTTCACAAGTAACCTATTTTACAGGAATAGTTAAGTTCTTACAATACAGCATAATACCAGCTAATTGTAGATTTTAGACAATAAAACGTGGAAAATCAATAAACAATTAGCTGGTATTGGATAAATATTACTTTTTTAAACATTTTCTTCGGTGAATCGATTTTAATTTGGAAAACGAAAAAAATGAGCTCTTGAGATTGAAAATTGTCAAAAATTAAGGGACTTATTGTTTTTTTATTTGTCTTAAAACGAAAACAAAGATAACTGTTTAAATATTTAAACTAAAAAATTTTACGATGGCTCTAATTGAGCGGATGGTAATTGTTTAATATAAGTTTTTATTTTTAAATATAAGCCTTTTTTTGCTGTTTCCTTTTAACATCGAGCTTTTGAGCCAGATTTAAAAAAGTCACCAAATCTATTAGGTTCTATTTTGTCTGAAAAAGAACAAATAAATTTTTTGTTTAATTCATGTGTTTTATAAAATTTGTTTTTTTACCGAGCATCGATTTTATATGTTTGTATTTTAAAAGATACTTAATTTTAAATTTTCCTTACTTCTAAATATTTTATTTTTATTAATGTATGTAAATGCTAAATTATTTAATAAATTTATGTTATTAATCTAAAAACTAAAATATTTCCTTTCTTTTGAATATTTTTCAAATAAATAAAATATTAATTAATATTTTGTTTCTAAGAAAATTTTAATTTTATAAATTATTATTATTATAAAAATAATCAAAAGAAAAAAAAAATTAATTAATTTCTCTGTTATTTTTTTATAGTTAAAAAATATACATTTAATATGTTAATAATGTAAAACTTAACTAATAATATTAACATCCTAGTATATTAATATAAAGATTCTAAATGTGATTATTTATAAAATTTAAAATAAAAAATTGGGATGTGCAGTCAAAACATATATATATTATAATTAGTTAACTTTTCATTTGTTTTTTTAAAAATGCAATAAAAATACATGCTGGATAATTTAACAGATAGTAATTTGAGAAAAATACTACTTTTTTTAAAAATAAATCAAAAGTAATTAGTACCCGAAAATTAGATTCTTATTACTCAGAGTAAAAAATGATTTTTATGTATGTCAGCTAAATAAGTATTCTGATATTGATATAAAATTAAACACAAAAGAAAACTTTTCAATATAAAAAAGTAGTATTTATCTCAAGAGCAATTCATGTTAACAAACAAGCAAACACCAGTTGGTAGGTGTGATCCTCATATCAAGTCATAGCCGTCTATTTGGTCTCAAAATTTATTAATTTTAAAATCTATGAATTTTAAAGGTATAAATTTTTTTTTTAAAATTTTTTTAAGTATTTTAATTACCGATATAAAGGTTAAGAATAAATTAATTCAATATAAATATGAAAAAATAAATTAAATGAAAAAAGATCGACTGAAATATATTAAATAATTTGTACTTTTAATTAATTACAACCGAGAAAAAATTAAGTTTTAAAAATTCTATCATTTAAAAACAATATATTTAAGTGTAAATGTAACCCTAGGGTATAAAGCGAATGAAACTTAAAAATTCAAGGGGAAGTCGATTTCAGCATTCTTTTAAAGAGTTTTACTAAAGGCTATCAACGGATAAGTAAAGTAATTTGACCCCCAAAACCAAACTTAGCCTAACTTGTTTTATCCAAAAAATTACCAAATAACTTAAGGAGAACCTTTAGAATTAGCCCTTTAGGCCACGACAGATCCCTAAAATCCGTTTTTATAGGCTTTATTTAAATTCTCCGACTGAGAAGCAGATAAAGTTCTGAACATTGGGTTAAAAGTTCGATATATCATCACTTATCAAGAAAACTTTTTAGGGGCCTGTCGTGGGTTAGAGGGCTAATTCCAACGGTTCTCCTCAAGTTTTTTGATAACTTTTTGGATGCAACAAGTTAGGCTAAGTTTGATTGTGGGATCTGAATCACTATGCTTATCCGGAAATAGTCTTTACCAATAATAATTTCCATTTATTCGAATTTTTTTGGAAAATAGTGAAATGGCTCTCTTTTTGCGGAATTTTCACAAAAAGCTAAAATGTTTTTTATAATATAACTCAGGACTCATGTAAAAATTTTTCAAAAAAGTCTAAGAATTTCTTAAGTGCACAAAAAAATTTCTTGAACCTGTTTAGTCCAATTTGATACTCTCTGAACTATGAAATCCTTTTTAAAAATTGTTATAAGAATTTAATCTGGTATAATCGTGCTCTTTAAAGAGTGCCGATTCAACTACCCCTTAACTAAAAATAATTTTTCTTATCAGTGGCCATAAAGCAAGTATTTTCTTGACAAAAAAAAACTTTTTTCTTGTCTTTGATGAAACAAATTCATATACAGCCCTTGGTTATAAAAAAAGAATGGATTAGAACCGAAGAATACGTTTTGGACCATTATTTATTTTTCTGGCCATCCGTCGTAACTAATTAATAACTTTTTAAAATTGATTTTTCGGTTTCGGTTTATAGTATAAAAAAATGAAAAAAATATCTGATGTTAAAAAAAATATTGAAATTTTGTTTATTTTAAAGCTTTTAATTTATTTTTTTTTTTAATAATTAATAAATTGAGAAAAAATTATTAAAATAAAAACTGATGCATACATTGAAACATATATAGAGATGTGTTATATTATAATTTAATTAGAGTTACTATTTTAAAAAATACACATAATTAATATTAATTGTTAATTATAAATAATAACATTTAATAAGCGTACATAAAAATTTATCGAAAATAATTTTTACACGTAATTAGGCATATACCTAAACGTTATATTTTAAAATTGCATATTTTTGGAATATATGAGAAAAAAAATTTTTCAAGAAGAAATCAATGTGAGGAAGAAACAAGACCAATCGGAGGAGAGGTGGGGCAATTTCATTTGTACCCAGGCGAGAATTTTTTACGTATTTTGATCGTATTTTTAATCTACGATTGATTTTACATGTTAAAAAAACGGTAAGTCTAAACTACGTGTTACATTCTTGACCAGGTAGACTTCTGATGAAAATGCTATTAGTTTCTTGCGAATCGGATTTCTTCATCAATGGCTAAGTCAGTTTTGCGAACATATTTTATCAACAAGTGCCAAAAATAATAAGTTATCTAGATTGCGTTAGTAAAAACTAGAGTTTAAACTCGCATTTAATATTACAATGAATCATTGTATCGATATTATCGGCATATCGAGCCCTTTGATATCGATATCGTATCGAAAATAGGACATCAATATCGAAATATCGTGGAACTCTAACAATGATGCAAAAACTGGTCCTTTTATGCACAATTGCAAATGCATCGAAATTGCAGATTACAATTATTAATATATTTTTATTTTTCAGTTAACCGAATGGAAAATTGAGCCTTAACTGTTACTTGTTATAAAAAAAACCATACTGCACAAAGATATAGAATCAAAGATTTCAGATTCACCGAAATTAACTGCTTGCACTTATAGTATATTATGCATCAGGACGAAAAATTTGTGTTAAGTTTAACCCCAGTGGTACATAATTTAATATTTTTCACCTTCTTAACCACACAACGTGCTGATATTTGGCAAAAAAATGTCTGCTTCTATTTTAAATCTTAACGAATAAACTTTTTAGAATCAATTTTTTTTATAAAAACGACCGCTTTGGACACTCATAAATTCCAAAAATAAACAAATTTCTAAATAACATTCAGGCTAATTTTTATAAATTAAACATATTTAAAAGATAAGTAATTGCTTTTTGCATAATATAAATTATTAGTACAACTAGAATTCAGTAAGAAAAAAAAATGTCATTGTCATTATATACAATATTGAATGACGGTTTAAATGGCTAGCATATTAAATAGAAAATAAAGAAAACAAACAAAAAAGATGAAAAAACAAAAAAAAAATTAAAAAAATTAAGAGAAAATAAAATCGACATAGATTATAAGGAATGGATCAAAATGCGTTTGCAAATGAAATAATTAAATAAGGAAATCTATTATTGGCTTTTTTTTAATGTGTCTCACCTGCGACCTCGCTCGTTCTTCAAAGTTCCGCCATACTTGTTTCGCGTTCCGATCAGGTCAATAATCTCGGGGATACAACTGGCGAATATAGCCTATATCCACGTTAAAAATAATATTTATATATTTCTACCAATTATATCACAATTATTTTTTATGTTTTAAATACTTAATTTAAAAAAAAAAATAAAAAAATAAATATCATATTAATTATTAGTTAGATATTTTATTCATATTTTAAATTATTAGAATTTTTTCTTTTTTTTTATACATTAATTTAAATTTTTGGGATTATGAGAGGTTAAGAGTGCTGTGCATTCTATGTACACTTAAATGAACAATTGATATTAACTTTTTATGAATGTTCGTTGGAAAGAATAGGTAGAATTAGAGAAGGTGCCAACAATGTTAAATTGTAAATAGAGTAAAATAGGTCCACCTCAGTTAACCATACTTATTTTTGATAACTAAAAACGATTTTCAAGGCTTCATCCACTTGCTAAAAATAGAAATTTTTGAGAAATATAGCTGATTGGGCCAAATTTATATTTGTTAAAAATTTTTTACTTATATTGGACGATGTAGCATGAATTATTGAAAATTGGTTATTGGGATATGAATGAAACCTTCAAAATCGTTTTTAATGACCAAGGAAACGTTGGATCAACTTAACATTGCTGGCGCATTGACTAAATGTACGATTTGAATGATATTAAGTATTAAATGAGTTTTTGATAAGGATTTAGATTTTATATCAATTTAAAATATTTGCGGTATTTTGTCATGTGAAATTGATTAAAATTTACAAGAAAATAAAATTATTTGATCTTTAAACATAAAATATTTACATAATTTTTCATAAATCTGATTTTAAAATAATCATTATTTATATAACATGATAAATCATTTATGTCTTTAGTTAAAACACTCAGGCAACATAAAAAGTAAAGGGGAAAAGGTGATCATAGTGCAACAAGTGATTCATACGGGTAATATAGTCAGCTTCAAAATCTATACTGTACTTTTTTTTTGTAAAAATTTCAAAATTTAGTAAGAAATTAAGAAGGTTAGGAATCAGTCAGATTTATAAAATGTTATTAGACTAAGCATTGCACAGAAGATGATTTTTAGTGACTTTCTACAATTTGCCATCAAATTCCTGTTGTTTATCACTACTCCATTAACTATTCAGCTGTTAAGACTGATTCTACAAACGCCGTAAATGGGGGACGCAACTAGCTTCTGCAATGAGCAGAAGAATATTTTGTGTGTTTTGACTTGCACAGGTGTCGAAATTGGTTTCTGCGCATTACGTTGCCCTTAGACCCCATTTACAGAAGCCGCAAAAGGGGGGCGCAACCGCAAGCGTGACTGCAACGCAATGCGCAGAAACCAATTTCGTCTCCTGCGCAACTCGAAATACACAAAATCTTCTTCTGAATATTGCGTTGCGCTTGCGTTTGTGGTGCGCCTCGGTTTTACGGTTTCTGTAGATGGGGCCTTACGCATGCGTTTGCGACCCCCTTTTGCGGCTTCTGTAGATGGGGCTTAAGGCTGATTCTACAAACGCCGTAAATGGGGGACGCAACTGCAAGCGCAGCCGCAACGCAATGTGCACAAACCAAAATTGTGTTGGGCGTATGCGTATTGTGTTGTGCGCATTGCGTTGAGGTTGCGATTGGAGTTACGACCCCCATTTACGGCGTTTGTAGAACCACCCTAAGCCCTAGTCTACATAACCGCACCGCATGGCGTAGTCCAATGCTATAGATATAGGCTTGCGCTTGCGGCGTCACGTGACTCATATACCAATAGCATTGGGCTTTGCCGTGCGGTGCGCTACATAGACTAGGCCTAAGGCCCCATCTACAGAAACCGTAAAACCCAGGAACACCGCAGACTCAAACGCAACGGTATGCGCAGAAACCAATTTCGTCTCCTGCGCAACACAAAATACATAAAATCGTCTTTTGCGCTTACGCTTACGACTCCTTTTTACTCCATTTGTAGATGGAGCCTAATTAATATACAGTTGGTACTATTGACCTGCAAACTTGTTACGAAGGATTTCAATAGCATACCGGATGATTGTAGAAGTTGCCTTATATATTATAAGCCTCCATCTACAATAACCATAAAATCGAGGCAAACGATAAAATCAGCCACAAGCGTGAGCACAACGTAATGTCCCAAAACCAATTTTATACACAAAGGGTGATTTTACAAACGCCGCAGAGGCGAAAAATCGTGTTGTGCGCATTGCGTTGCGGATGCGCTTGCGTTTGCGACGTCACGTGACTCCTATACCAATAGCATTTGGCTGCGCCGTGCGGTGCGGTTATGTAGACTAGGTCTTAGGCCCTATCTACAGAAACCGTAAAACCAAGACGCACCGCAAACGCAATGCGCAGAAGAAGATTTTGTGTATTTCGAGTTGCGCAGAAGACAAAATTGGTTTCTGCGCATTGCATTGCGCTCACGCTTGCGGTTGCGACCCCCTTTTACGACTATTGTAGATGGGGCCTAAGGCCTAGTCTACGTAACCGCACAGCACGGCGCAGCCCAATGCTATTGATATAGGCTTGCGTTTGTGGCGTCACGTGACGCTCCTATTGGTATAGGAGTCACTCCTATACCAATAGCATTGGGCTGCGCCGTGCGGTGCGGTTATGTAGACTAGACCTATGGTTGATCCTACAAACGCCATAAATGGGTTCTTAACCGCAAACACATCGAAAATCGTATTGTGCGCACTGTGATACGGCAACAATTACAATTGCGATTCACTGTTACGGCGTTTGTAGAGGATGCGAGCCATGACTTCAACAGCAATATTGCATTATGTGTCTAAAAATCTTCTCGGGTTAGTATGGATTTAAAAATATGGATACAAAAAAGAAACGTATACCCCAGCCACTATGTAGCTAGCAATACAGATTTTCTTGCCAATGAGAAATCAAAATCATATGTAATCCTTAGCCATAAAAAATGAATGCTTCAAAATGCAGTTTACAATTCGAAAATGGTTGGTGAATTGAAATATTTTTAATGAGCACACCTTTTTATTTTTTAATGCTTTTGATTTATAACAATTAGTTTTTGAAAAATTTGTTTATAAAATTTAAGACTAAATTAATAGCATTTATTATTATTGTATAATCATTATCACCTTTACCTTTGACTTTTTTTAGTCACTGAGTGCTTTAACTAACATAATATTGCGAATCATTTTACAATAAAAAACGGTAAAACAGTGCTGTACCTTTATGCGTGCCACGGATTAATGTTACATGTCAATTATTTTTTTATTTATTATAATTATAGGTATATTAAAAAAATTAAAATTTGAAACGATCTTTTTTAATATTTCAATGCATAAAATAAAATAATAATAGTATTTAAAATAAAAAAATGTATTTTTCTACAGGAAATAAAATCTCAATTAAAATCTTTTTTTTATCATATTTAATTTAATTTTTTTCATAAAAGATTAAGATAATTAAGAAGGGCGAACACTGGTGACGGTGATACATATTCGGGTTATTTTAATTCTATCTATATCCTAAAATCCTAAAAGTGTGGACTATTTATTTATATTAGACCTAATCCATTGGTCTAAATTTTCGTGCTTTTTCGTGCTTAAAAATTATTAACTAAATTTTATATATAGTATTTTTTAATGAATGTGTTTTGTTTTAAAACATTCATTTAAAAAAATATATTATACATTTTGTCTTATTTAAAAAAAAAAAACTTTTCTTCTTGCCAGTACAAATAATTAAAAAAATAGATTTAACATTTTTTCTAACGTATCGATTTGTCGAAATTTGTATTATTAAAATAGTAAATTTAAATGAAAATTTTGTTAACGTATTTTCTTAGTTTAGAGCCATAAATCAAAAAAAAAAAAAATGAAAAATGAATATCAATTAATTTGCTTTGCAAGATAAAAATATTTCAATATTTAATACTATTTTATACTGAAATTTGAGAAAAAAAAATTATAAAATTAATTATTGATTTTAAATGATTATTATGAAATAGTACCCTATGATGAATAGAAAATTATGAAACTAAAATAAAATTGATTATAAATTATATATTTTACTTATGAAATTTTTTTTAATGTCATAAATATTGTGATACTTATTTTCAGATTTTAATTATTTATGTGGTTTGCAGAACAATGATCTTTAATTATAAAATAATATAGTTCAATTATAAATAAAAATCGTAGTATATTAAAAAAATATTAGCAAAAAAACTTAGAACTACTATGTACATATTTATAACGAAAATAAATTTTTTAAATTAATTTATTTCCGACAGATCTTGAAATTGTTGTAAACTGCATAAATGTGAAGAATCAGATGAAAAGTAATCGAAAAACTTCATAGGAAATATTTACGGATTAAGGACTACTGATTAAGATGTGAAAGTTTTGAAAAACTAGGCACTATAGAAATTTAAACTGATTACAGCTGAAGTAATAAGCAGCGTGTTTAAGTTTACCTGAAAATTGATTACCTTATTCATGCAAGAATTTTAAGTGATTATCCGTTTGATACAGCTCCAAAAATATTTAGCCCTTTGATTTTCTTCTTATGGTTATTCGAGATTTTTCTTGATATTATATTGATAACATCCCGGTGATAAATACCTGTACTTTTTAATGTAACTTTCACCAAAAGTTTAGTACCGTAAGAGAATATAAAAATCTGGCCACAAGGGATGAAATATGGAAAATAAACTTATCACGACTTATAATAAGATCCGGTTAACCGGGATCTTTGCGTAGTCTAAAGTTGATTTAAGATTAATGTATATTCCTCATCTCGATTTAGAATACTCGAATTCAGAAATAATTTTATAACCCGACAAGTTGCATTCAGATTTAAAATCAAGATTTTTTTGCTCCTAAACTTAATATTTTTGAAATTTAAAATTTTAGTCTCAAGTAAATGAAAGTTTACAAAAATTTTTTATAATATTTCCAATTCTATTAATAATTTCATTACAAAATCATTTTGAATTCCTGAATAATATTATTAAATATGAATATTCATTACACATATTCATATATTCAGAAAATTAATTAAAATTTTCTTTGGTTCACAATCACCACGAACAAAAGGGATTAGTTCACTCTAAATTATTAATTCCTTTGAGGTTATTGGACTCTCTTTTAAATACAGTCATCAATTGCATTTAATTAAAACTAAAACTGCTCCTGGATTTCAAGGAATATGTACATACGTATTTAAAATTCACAGTTACAAATAATTTAGCACTTAAGAAAATTGTTTCAATTTACTACGAGTTTTATTTACAATTTTTAAATAAATCAATAGCGATCAATGCTACTATTCCTTTAACTATTCTACTTTTTATTGTGCATCGAAACGAACATTTTGGTGAGACTTTTCATTAGTGCAATTTATATTAGCTTGAAACTAATAAAAAACTGATTTTTTTATTTTTAAAACTTTCTAGTGCCAAAGGATTTCATCAAAATATTGCAAAAATTTTCTGGACTTATCAAGATCTTATTTTCCCTGAGGTTCCTGATTACAATTAAAAAAAGTTTTAATTTTGTATAATTATTCTGTTCAATATAAATGAAATCCTCTAACAAATGAGCTTTTAAAAATTAAATAATATTTTTTTTTATTTATTACAAGCTAATATCAAGATAAATTTATGAATTATATAATTATGTATGCTTTCAGTTAACATTTGAAGGTATAATATACACATACAATAAGGTGAATCAAGTGAGGAACTATTTAATGCTGAGAGAATTATTGAGGCATCCGTCAAACCAACTACTTTGTGAGGTACACAAAAAATTTTTAATTTTAATTTATTATTTACATTTTTAATCATTTCAAACCGCTAAAAAATATGTATGAAATAGATAAAGCTTAGATTTTAAGTGCTTCACAATTTTTGGGCAAAATCCAAAATAGATATTTTAATTTTCATCTGATTCAGGGTGTTGCTTCTTTAGAATGATTTAGGATTTCTGTAAGATGTTGCAAAAAAATGTTGAAATTGCAAATTTTAGCATTCCTGAATACATTCATCAACAGGTTACAAAATATTGAACCCAAATGAATATAGCAATTACAGAAAAATCATCTTTTTTCAGCACCGATAAAAAATATTGGTTTAAATTATTTCCAAAATTAATTCATTATTCACGGACTTGAAATTATTAAAACTGATTACCACCTACAACTGCCTAATTTTCAAAGTAAAACTTTTTATTCTAGAGTAAAGCAGATCCAGATGAAAATTCATACACCAAATTTTGGCAAAAGTAACCGCACTTCAAGCTTTATCCATAACATAAATCTATTCCCACATATGTATATTTATTAATATTCAATCACAATGTATATGGACTAATTTTGGTAACTTCGGCCAAACAATTCCCAAGAAACCAATTTCAAAAAACTGATTTACAAGCTTTACACGCAAATTTAATATACATTAACTTGTAAGTTTTTGAAATTTGAATGTTTTTGAAAGGCTCTGGTACAAAAAAATTAAAAGAAGCATAATTTTAAAATTCTAAAAATAAACTATTGGGTCACTTTTGAATGATACTTACAACTATTATTGTATATAGGTCAATTGGTATAAATGTAATTTATTATTATAAAACTTAAGGACGCTCTATCCACCACTGGGTGCTATTTGCGCAGCGTATTTATAACTAAATATAATTTTATAAAGAAATAATCAATACTTTTCAGTATTTGGTACAAGAATATAAAAAAAATTACACACTTTACACCGTAAAAAATAATTTCCAAATGACCCAGATCAAAAAATAATTTCTAAAATTTAACTTTCTAGAATTTGAAATTTTCCAATGAGCAAAAAACGCCCACTTTACTTTAAACCCATTAAAAAAATAGCTGTAAAAATCGATTTTTAGACCTAAAAAGTTGAATAAAGATTGTGGAAGAAATTTTTTTAAATAAAATTTTTAGAAAAAAAATATTTTTGAAAGATTTCCGTAACCCGACAATTGAGTTCAGATGAAATGGAATCGCATCCATATGAACTTTACAATTTTTCGTTTAGATCGGGATAAATAACAATCCTGAGATTTTGATATTCTTGCTATAACTTTGAAATAAAATTTTACATTTTAAAATAATTCAGAAAGTTTGGAGCTTACTTAAATCTTTAAAGTCAGTATTTCGGCACATAAGCTTAAAAAAACCTACAAATTTTTAAATCAACCAGAGTAATATACATTTTTACGATTGTTTTAAAATATTTTTTATACATATGTGTATGGAATAAATATTTTTTTCTTGTATAAAAAAATTATATTTTACGTATTTCATTAAATATTAAAAATTAGAAATAAAATTAGAATCCTATATAACCAAGCCACCAGCTGCGTTGAAAGCATTTGAAAATTTTAAATGGAGTAAAATGGATCCACCTCAGTGAATCTGGATTATTTTGATCACAAAAATAATTTTGAAGGTTTCACCCGTTTTGCGATAACCGGTTTTTAGTAACTACACTATGTTGCCCATTAACCCAACAAAAATATTGCTGATTGAGCCAAATATTGGTATATGTCTTATGTTTTCGGGGTCACTTTATAACGATTCTTAAATCAAATTTTTGAAATGGAGTACTCGTTGGAAAACTCAAAATCGATGGTGTCAATGGTTTAACTAAAATTGGTAGTTCAAGTTATTTTGACCTATTTCTTGGATCAGATCAAAAATCTCATTTCAAAATCGAGATCAGTAACCCCAAAAAGTGTAAATAATTTTAAAATGCTTGAAATAATTTAAATTACCGATTACAAGTTAGAAAACCAAAACAATGAGTTCGCCATTTTTAATTTAAAAAATCTGATTTCAGAATCATCATCAGCGGTCTTGAAAACCTAAAGGTATACCAAAATTCAGCTCCATCAGCAATATTTTTTAAAATATTGTATTTTTTGGATATTTTTGTCGATATAGCATTAATTACCCAAAACTGGCCATCGGAAAACAGATAAAACCTTCAATATCATTTTTAGTGACCAAAAATACGTGTGATCATAGGAAGTGGATTCATTTTTCTCCATTTAAAATTTTTAGACGCATTTATCATTGCTGGCGCCTTGACTAATATAAGAAAATATTAATATAGGAAAGCATAAATTAAAAAAAAAAATTAATTAGTAATGATAATTAAAATTTTTATATATGTTATTAAATAATAATAATAATAACAAAATTAAAAAAAAAAAAATTAGCAACGATGCTCGACAAAAAGTAAATGTTAATATTTGTTTAAAAAATTTTCTTATATACATTATGTATGATATAAAAGTGTATTAGTTTTTATAAATTGTTTTCTTTTTTTCATATTTAAATTATAACACACCGAGTGTGCCACCCTAGACTGATTATTTTGCGGACCCATTATTTTACTTACAAAACGCATTTTTTTACAAATTTCACGTTCAAATACATTTTAATTTTGCATATTTTCTGAAATATAAGCAAAAAAAACAAAACTTATTCCGAATATTGAATAAAAAATTTTCTTTTTCATATTTAATAATTTTTTGTTTATTCGTACGATTCAATGAGCCAAAAAAATATATGTACATTGTTCTTCGATTTCTTCTTTTTTTAATTAAAATTCAAACGTATTTTACAAAATTATTTTTATATAAAAATAAACGAATAAAATAAATTTTAACTATTTATTTACTTTTTAACCTACCGTAAAAAAAAAAATTAAAAAATAAATCAAAAAAAAAAGCTATTAATTTTTTACATACGCGAAAAAAATTTTTTTTCACATGCTGTTGCAAATTAAAACTACAATTTTTTTTTTAAATAATCTAAAAAAGTGTAAATTTGTTAAAATTAAAATTAAATATTTTATTTAAAAAGTAAGTATAAATAGAAAATTGAAAAAAAAAATTAAATAATGAATGAAAAAAGAGTGAAAAAATAAAATATAGTAAACTTTAATTTAAAAAAAAATATGTTAAATAGATAAATAATAAAATAATAATGAAGATAAAAATATTACATATAATTTAAATCCGAAACTACCAAAAAATATTCTATAATTACATGTATCAAAAAAATTATATCATAAACTTGGCTCTAGACTACTTTCAAATATAAATTTACAAGTTACTTATAATAAACCCGTGCGCGAATTTAATGCATGCGAAGCGATAAAAACGTTACAGTGTTTTTTAATTTTTTTTATTTATTTTGCGATATTTTTGTGTTTATTTTATATTTATGTAAAAAAAAAATACTTTTTTTATCGTGTAAATAAAAAACGCCTCGGTGATTGATAATAATTCAACAATTGTGCATGAATGATGTTAATTTACTGATACTTAATCTTTTTGAAATAATATTGAGAAAAAAAAATGTCATAAAATGTAAAATTCTTTAAAATCATGCATTTTTTTATTTCTGTTTTTTATTATTACAATTTTTTTAATGAATTCAAAAGAAATTTCCCGCATGTTGTATATTTATTTTTCATATCACATTTATGGAAAAGACGAATTTAAATAAACTGCAGCTTACAGAGGGTTTCTTAATCAGACTCGAAGGACCATTTTTTACGTTTTATGACAAGGCAAGGGATAGATGTGAAGGGCAATTATAGATAAGGCATAGTTCAGGCCGTCCCCACAACTAGATCCCGTTTTTTAGAGGAAATTGCGTACAAACAGTGTCTTCTGAAAAAAGTTCTAAGAGTAAGATTTTCAATAAAAATTTAGTTCTACGAAATTCGTTTAACGTAAAACTGAACAACATAAAAAAATTATTAAATTCGGAATAGCCTAATCCAGGACGATGAACATGGAATTATTTTTACTATATAAAAAAGTGTAAACGATCTCTAAAGAGTTTGTTAAAAAATAATTAACTTCACCTGCATAAAGCGACGAAGCATTAAAATCTTCATATTCATCTTTTTGTCTATGCACATCAAAGTGTTAATTGTTTTTGTAAATTTTTAAGTGTACCGCCAGTGGGTAGAAGCAATTGTTCATATACTTCAGGCATTATAAATTCAAAGTAAAAAAAAAGTAAGATATCATTTTAAAATTTAAATATTTATTCTTTTATGTAAATAAATGACGACTTTATACTTCTTTTATTATGAATTAAGCTTTTTGTATGTTCGGAAATTTGTAAATACAACATAAATCCACAAACGTCACTTTGTATCAAAATTATCTATAAATTCCCTTAAATTTGTTAAAACTAATTAATTTTTAAAGAGTAGCATTAGTATTTAATCTTTCATTTTAATGATACACAATCGCCAACAGGTTATGGGCCCAGTTTGTTTGCTGCGACATAGGCGAAATATGCCCATGATCATATATATTTTAAATGAGGTCGTGAAACCTGCCGCAGTAAATGTGTTTAATAATTTATTAGATAAGGTATGTAATTCAAATAATTATTAGAACCGTAACTTTGTTATCATAATGCTTAGCTATACAATTTACATATTTTTCTGAAGATTTCCATCTAATTTTTTCTTTAATTTTGATAAAATTACAATATGAATATTTATCAAACCCACTATAATTTTAAGGTTAGAATATATCCCTTGCTAAAACTTGCAAATTAAAACATATGAAAATTTATGAATAATCTGGAAAGCTGCAATTTAATTTGAATTCGTCAGTTCTAAAAGTACACTTCAGAAAAAGCTATCGGTAAAATAAAAGATTTTAATATGTAATACAAGATATTTTAAACGATCAATTATTTGCATTTATAAAAAACAATTGAGTACGAATTATGAATAATGAATATTGTAAAAATTTTGTTTTATTATTGAATAAAAATTAAAATAAAAAATATTTGTTGCATATGAATTGTGCTCAAGTTTTTTAAATGCATGTGATTGAATAAATATTAAAATAAAATAGTATTTTATGCGATAAGAAAGTATATTTTATAGACTGTAGATTAATCATGTGAGTAATCGTGCTTACATTTTGTATCCCAAGTTTTATGCAAGTATTATACAAAAGGTTTTTATTCTAAAAAATCTTCAACAAAAATTTTAGACGGTTCTTTATAATTGCAAAATCAATAGAAATCCATTTTAATAACAGGCAAAGTATTTTACACATTTTTTATGGACATCTGTATTTTATTACAAGTCTTTACTAGTATATTATGAATCCGTGTCCAGAAAAGTAAAGAATGGGCCAAATCACACATTTACCATCCGAGAAGAAGCTGATTTGGAGCATTCTATTTTTATGGACAAGGATGGTACACAATTTTTCTTCGTCGGTGTCAAGAGAATTGAAGGTGTCAAAAGAATTGAACATTGAGCTTACAATTAGATCGACCCACAAGCTTGTATTGAAACGGAACTTTTTATCTTTCCCATCTCTTGAGACAGAGTTTAAAAAAAGTGAATTCAGTTATTATTTAATCGTAAATTCTTATTAAGCGCATACATTTTCAGGTTCCAAGTCAACTTTTTATTTACTGTCTAAATTTTAAATTTATGAAGAGCACACGCAGTGATAAATATATTTCACCAGAGATTCTATTTTTTTCGTCTTAATGCGTTGCCTTGCGACTGTGCTTGCGACTTACTTTTACGAAGTTTCTAGTTGCAGCCTAATAAGTGAATAGAATTCGAGTATTTTCACAGAACCAGTCTTAGAATCTAAGTCTTTTAATTATGGATTTTTTTCGATTTTGCAGTTTTTCTCCAATGCTAAAAACATCATAAATATAACACGTGCATAAAACACTAAATACAAGCGTGAAATATTACAAACTTGTTGAATAAAATACTATTTTATTAAATTCACATACATTTAAAACAGTATAAGGGTATTATTTATTTACAAAATCTATATATGTTTGTGGATAATATATTTGTAAATAAGCTAACAAAGGGAGAATCGACTGTTTGGGTCGCCAAATTACAAACCGACGTTAGGAATCAATTTATTATATAAAATAAAAAACAGCTCAGATAAGTTCAGTTTATTAGAATATAATAGGCCTCCTGAGCTTGAAACATAAGCAGCCTGAATTTTCTAAGGTAGCGTTTCTTAGACTATATTTTAAATGACGCTGCTATCATGAAAGTCAACCAAAAAAACTTTTGGTTTGCAATTTTTTGCAAATTTTAAAATTCCATTTTTAAGGGAACTAAATTTTTTTGTATACCCTTTTAGTCTCCAAATTTTTAAACATTGTTTTTATAACTTTATCCGTTTGTGAGACACAGATTTATAAAGTTGGAGAATTAATTTAAATATTTTTCAAAAACCTTAAATTCAGGCTCTAATCAAAGCTATATCTAACAAAAAAATAAATTTAAAGTGATGATGTTTAAAAATTTGGAAATTTGAAGGGGTATAAGACAGATTTGATACCATAAAAGCTAATTATTTTTTATCAGAAGCTTTATTATTGGTCATTTCGGACCAAAAAACGACATTTGATTTACCTATCACAAAAAGCGAATTATAATGATAAAAATTCATAATTTATGGGACTTAAAAGTAGAAAAAAATAGAGCAACTGGCAGTATTTTGTTTGGAAGTTTTTTGATAGTACTTAAATATAGCAGGATTATTTGAAACATAGTTTAAAACCCGCTATATTAGAGAGTTTAGGCTGATTGTTTCAGGCACAAGAGGCTCATTTAGGTAAACTAAAAGTATTGAGATTTATTTTTGACATAATAAACTAATTCCTACAGATAATTTGTAATTCTGTAACCCACAAAAAATTGATACTCTCCTAAAAAATTTTTCTGTAAATTAATTATTAATACTTTACCGTTAAAAAAAAAATTTATTACTCAAGCAAAAATTACCAACACCTGTTGTTAAAAAATATACTTAATTAAAAAAAGTACTGTTAATATTGTGAGTTAAAATACAAGCGGTGTTTTATAAGAATATAATAAAAAAATATGAATTAAATATAATTAATATAAATATACTAATTAATATAATTTACTGTATTAGTAGTAGTATTCAAAGTACATGTATATAATTTTTTTTTCAAGTTGTATATAATTAAGTTTTTTGTATATATTAAAATAAAAATAAAGCACGCATTTTTATCTAAATTACTTAATGAAAGGGTATTTTAAACTCAACTATATTATATGGTTAATTATTTAAGTAATAATTTTAAATAATGGATTGAGAATAATATTTTTTTTTAATAGCAATAAGATTTTTTTATGTCTGACCAAACTCGGTTTTTTCTACTTATGGAATTTAGTATGCAAAATTTTTTAAATCACTTATTACTAATAAATACAAATAAATTCTCTTTTAATGATATAACTCCAAAAAAAAATTACCTAACTACTTTTCACAAAACACATGTCTTTTTTTCGGATGAAAAACCAACAAAAAAAATTTATACATACAAAAAAAATGGGATTAAAAATAAAAAAAATATTTTTGTTGTTGAATTATTATTGTTATTAATATTTCCACTATGATATGTAAAAGTCATTAAAAAAGTGGATAAAATTGAAAATTATCAATTCTCGGATACCTTCGTCCACGCTCGCGACTGTACTGGCCACCGTACTTGCTGCGGTTCGCGGCGAGCTCCGTAATCTCAGGGATCCAGCTGGCGAACACTGCCTATAATATACACCCATAATAATATCCGTTGCCGTCAATATGTGTTAACCCTTATTTTTTTATTTTTTAGTTATTTTTTTTTAAATTGTTAAATTTATGTTTAATTTTATAATTCGATTATTATAATTTAAATATACCTAAAAAATTTTGGTTTTTTTAATGAAAAAATTCAATTTATAAAAAATTAAAAAATAAAAATTTGATTAATATACCTGATAATTGAAAAATTGAAATAAGTGCAAAAATAAAGGAAAAAAATCATTTTATACAAATCATATATGCCTATTTATAAAATATTTTACACAAGGTAACAAATATATTTACAATTTTTAGTTTTATAAATTTTAGTTGATTTTTATTTTAAATTTGCTTTTTAAAAAAATGTTTAGACACTTAAAGTCCCATTTGTCAAAAACTGAGCAAAATATTAAAATAAAATCAGTGGTTATTAAAATAAAATTATTTATTTACAAGATTGCTGAAATAATTAAAAAATTCATGAGATTGCGAGCTGATAAATCTTTATAAAAAATCATGTTATTGATTCATCAAATGTTTAAAATTTATTCAGAACAGTCGATTTAGGGGTTAGTATTACCCACCATTTTGAAGTATTCTCAACGATTTCTGAGAGTGCAACAACCTTAAATTAACTTTTTTCTCAAAATTCTCAAAAAATATCGTGTTATCGGTTAATATCAGTATTTTCAGTCGCTAAGTATAAATTTTGAGAACCTGGAGATTAAAAATAAATTTAGCAGCCATGAGTCTTCAGAAACACCACTAAAAAGGGTGTTTTCGCATTATTCATGCGAGGTAACAAGATTTTGGTTACTATATGTTTTTCTAATCCCTATTTTTTCTAACCCCGCCATTAAAGAGTTAATAATGAATGTAACAGCCTTACATATGCAAAAGCAACCCTAAAAAAAGGCGTTTTACAGATTTAAGGGTGGTATTTTAATTTTAACTTTTGAGGTGCCAACATCTATAATTATAAACCAGAAAAACGTGTAATAACTCGAAACGCGTTATTTTTTGGCAATGTTACAAAAATGCCCTTTTTTAAGGGTATTTTTGCAGATTCAAGGGTACAACATTCAAAACCTTGAAATACGTAAAAAATGACCCAAAAAACGAATAGAAAGCCAAAATAACTAATTTTTGTGAATATTTCAAAAATACACTTAAAAAGGAGGGTATTGCACTCTCAGAAAACCCTCATGATCCAAAAAAACCTACAGTAAGGGAATCTCCAGATAGAGATTAATATCAACCCCTCCCTGGATTTCAACTGAAGTAGAGATAAAAATCAGTTATTATTATTTAATGACAAATAATATTCATGAAAATGATATTTTTTTAATAAAAATTTTCAAACTCTTATCTTGACAGTTATTGATTTTTAAAAATCAAGTGTTTATTTATAAAATAGAGTTTATATTTCCTATAAATAATAAAATATGTCAATATGGTAATAAAATCACGTTTTAAGCGTTTTAAAATTGGTAAAACCGGAGTATATAATAAAAAGGACATTTTATGTGTATACAACAAGTAGACATGTTTTTTAAGCCTGCGTTTATTTAGGTTGAATCGATATTATGTAACTTAAACGTCTACGTAAGCGAAACTATAGGAAATAATAATGCAGATAAAATTTAAATCTATAGGTAGGGCGTCTATCAATTTAATAGAATGATACGAAAGAGCTTTATTTGAATAATTCCAACTGAATGATTGAAATTTATTGAAAATATAGTTTTTATTTAAATTAAATACAAGAATTATAACTTTTTTGATTATAAAATATGAATCTTAATATTTTTCTAGATATATTTTAATTTTCTGTGTCAAGATTATTGAAAATATTTAAAGAGGCTTAGGGAAGCTAAAGACAAGTGGTTTAAAGTGAAAAGTAAATATAAAAGTATTGCAGAGGTAGAATTTAATTTATAAAAAATTTGCTTTATAGCCAGAATTTCATTTTCGTCATAGTTAAAATCCGAATAAGTATTTATAAAAATTAATTGCAAGGAAGTATGCGAGCATACTATTTAAGTGGACTGTCTTTAGATCGGTCTTTAGTTTTTGATCTTTTATTTATAACAAATTTAAGTACCGCGTAGACGCTAATCATATAAGAAACTTAAGAACCTTAATTAGAAAACAAAAGAAATTAAGATAAGAGCTACTTAGCGATTATACAAGGCGATTTATTTCAATTTATAATTAGTATATTATAAATCGAGGGCGTAAAATTTTAGGACTAGCGTAATCATACTAATTTCTAAGGTTTCCATGGTACATACATACGATATTTTTTGCCCTCCTGTATGTACAATGCATACTAAAAGTTGGCAACAATTTTTATGCCTGAGCGGGTGAAAAAATTAGTTTGATGGTTGTATCCGTTTTCCGGTTACTAGTTTTAAGTAATTTAGTCAGATACTTTGCATAAAATAAACAAGAAGTTTGCAAAAGGTATCAAATTTTTAAAAATGTCGATTTTTTATACACCTCCCAGGTTTTTGAGATCTCTGATCAATTTTGAAATTAGGTTTTTAATATTCAAACGGCAGACTTAATACGGTGGTTTCGTAACCTCTAAATTTGAAATTTAATATTTAAAGATTTTACACGATTTTAGGATTCTTAGAAAGGTTCGGAAATCAGATTTTCGATTTGACCAAAGAAAACTTGTAAATATATATTAAAATGCTTGGAAATTTAAAAAACCAAATTCGAGGTTAGAAATTGGTCAGATTCAGTCAGCAAATAGGTTTAAAAATGTGAATGCAGAATTGTAATCAGTGTCTCAGAAAACTTGAGAGATGTACATATATTGGCTCAATCAACAATATTTTAATTTTTGCAAATTTCATTTTTGCTTTGGACGAAATGTTGTTAATCAAAACTGATCATCAGAAAATGAAATAAACCTTCAAAATCGTTTTTAGTGACTGAAAATACATGGAAACTGCTGAAATTGATCCTTTTTTACTCCATTTAGAGTTTTTGGACACATTTAACATCGCTTACATCTGAGTACTTGTTTGAATCCAATGTTATAATTGAAATAGATTTTAGCCTCATATTAAATGTAGTTTTTGAATCGCCAAATATTAATTAATGTTATAAAATTCATATCAATATTTGCTCTAAACCAAAAGAATATTTTTTGTCATTAGATAAGTAATTAAGTAAAATAAAATATCATTAAATTATTAAAATCTGTATTTTATCTTTAGATATTGGTACTTACATATAAAATTAATTTAATTTACTGAATTCATGAATGTAAAAATAAAACTTTTTACCAAAAGAATAAAACTCGAGATTTTTAATCCAAAATAATATACACTTTTATCCAATTAAAGTTATCTTTATTGAAAGTTCTATAGAGCTTTATTGGCTTTGGTAAATATTAACTTTCATTTACTCAAAAATTAAAAAAATAAGATTATTCCTAATTAACTTTTATCATAACTCCTGTATTTAATGGAAGTATCCAAAAATGCACGTTTTATAAAATCTAAAAAATCAGTTAAAAAAAATTGAAAAATAGGAATCTTCTGCTCTACTGATTAGTCAATAAATTTGGGCTTTGTTATAAAACCATGCTTTACATTCAGTTAATTAAAATAAAATATAACTATTTTATATAATTTATAAACAAAAAGCCAAAAAAAATATTTAAATAATTTATAGGTATACGTAAATTTTTTAAATTGGTGATTTTATTATGCAATTTTATAAGGGTATATTTTATTATTCTTCATATATAAAGTTTATATTACACACACACACACACATATACATTGTATTGTAAAACTTTATATCAACCTTAATATATATAATACAAAATGAATTTTATTCTTTAAGTAAGTCTGTACAGATATATTCAATATGCAAGTCGACTTTATTAGCTAAAGTATATACGGGCTTATCCAAGTTGTTTCAAACAATACAAGTTTTTTTCATTTTTATAGAATCGAATTATACAATTTAAGTTATTTTGACTAACTCGAATTTTACTCGAATTCAGAATTTTGTTAGAATAAACTCTGTTGCCCAAAATTTATTACAAATTTTAATTCTTAAAGTTTATACCACGAGTTTTGGCTGAGTTGATATTAAAAATTTGTTTCCTAAAATTATTTAACGAATGAAGACTGATGGTAACTTTTATTTTGTCATTATAAATTCAAAGCTTCATTATTAATAAAATCTTCGAAACTAAAATTATGATTGTGAAATTACCTGGATTAGCCTCTACAGAAAATGTACCTAATAATACTAAATTTTTAAAGTATCAGACTCTAGCTATACGCAATAAAATATATTCATTAAATAAATACGTATTCGTTTATGCACATAATTTTATAATACTTGGTACTTTTATTTATTTTTGGGAAAAAATAGTAACATTTAAAATAATCCAATTTTATAAAAAATTCCGCTATAAAATGAAGAATAAAAAATATCCTGTTCCTCAGGGAGAGGTGTAAGGAGCGGGATAGCCAAAATTTCCAGAACAACCAAGGAAAGAACACTGAAAAAAAATCAATTTATCGTAAGCAGAAAAATTACGATTTTGTTTACCGGAATTCCGTTTGTGGTTTCCGGGATTTTCTTTTCTGCTCAAAGAATTTTTTTTCAATATCTTTCAGGTCATTTGCAATCGCTTGAGTAAGAAAAAAATTTCTACTACTCACAATAGCAGAATTCTGCTAGTCGCAAGTGGATATTTTTTTCTGTGTATAATATTTGTTTCAAATAGGTATGGAAATCAAGGGCATCAAAACTTTTCCTTCCAATATTTTAAGCTACATTTTAGTTCAGGTTTAGCCTATTCAATTAAGTTCCATGCACGTCAGTTATTTTCAAACACACTCGTAGTAATTATTTATAAAAACACCATGCATTTGTAAAAATTTTAAAATTTTTAGATATGCCTTATAAAATTTCTAAATAAGTGCAGTAATAAAAAAATTAATAATTTTAAAGAAAATATTGCTTAAAATATTTCTAAATTTCTAATTAACAAAACAAACTTTATTTAAAAAATTTTTTTAAAAATTATCATATTTAAATAAAGCTTTAATATTCTTCGTCAATAAGATTTAATTTTATTATATTATGCACATAATTATATGATGTTAAACTTTTATCATCATAAATATACAAAATTTTAACAAATATAGGGTACATATATAACTACATAGAAAAGGACGACATTGTTATATTACAACTAGCTAAATTTGAATAGCTTAAATTTAATATACATAGAATTTATTTAAGTGTATACTCTAAAATACGTTAGTTATGTTGAAGAAAATCAATATCAAATGCAATTATCATAGGTTATATTTTAAACGTACATAACCTTAAAATTTTCACTGCTAATAAAATTTAATATGTGTTTATCGTTACGTTTGCAACTAAAATTTTATTTTATTTTTAAAATAAACTTTTTAGATGTTTTTAACGTGTTTTCCATGAATTTTAGTAAAAAGTTTTTTGAAAAGAAAATTATCAATCTGTAGATATATTAGGGTGGTTCAGAGATTGGCATTTCATTATACAGTTTAAATTTTAGCATTTGGAAAACAGTTAATTTTATGTTAACAGTTTTATCATATTTACATGAAATCCTCAGTTGAAAAGGTTTTATTTATTACTTTTAGGTAAGCAATGTAGAAATAAAAATATTTATTGATGTACTTTTAAAAACTGAATGCAACTCGACTAGAATTTTCAAAAAAATCAAAATGCCTAATTAATTTCTTAAAAATTTTATTATTTAAAGGTCATATTTGACCCAAAAAACAAATATCAACTTTTAAACAAATTTTCTGAATCACCCTAAAATACCTCATGAAAATGTAAATTTAAAAAAACTAAAGTGTATATGTTAAAAATTTTTGCGTGACTGAATAAATTATTATAAAATAATGCAAAAAAGTAACAAACTTTTATAAGTGTAATAACAAACATATAATTTTTTATGATCACGTTAAATAATGAACTAGTAACAATTACCTTAATAACACATAAAGATTTTCCATGGATAAAAAAAATAAGTAGCTATTTTTTTTTATTTTCATCTTGTTTACTTATAAAATAAATATTAATTTTAAATATTACATAATAATATCGTTAAATTTTAAGTTTTAATTTTATAATTTTTATACTCGTATTAATTTTTTCCCTTGCTTGAGTGGGCATTAAAGAAGGTTGCTTTTTGTTTAGAGAATGGAATTGAGATCCAAAAAAATAAAATGGAGTTTAAAATCGAATATATATTTTAAGCCATGTATTAAATTAATTTTCTAAATCTCGTGAGCTTTGACTGTAGCACTTTGCTTCAATCAGAGCATACGAGATTTAATCAAATAAATCTAGTCTAGAAAGGGCTTTAAGAAATAGTCCAAAAGTTGGTTATAAATTTAAAAAAATAATTATGTCAGAGGCTGATGACTTTATTATCCAAGTATTTTTCAATTATAATTAACCTCAAAAAGTTTTAAATATTTCAAAATTTGCTAAACAGGTCAACTAAATATTTTATCGATAAAATACAAATTAGGCTTTACATTATATATAATATACATATCAAAACTTGTAATTAATTGCTTTTCTTGTTTGGATCTTACAAACCACAAAAAAAATTAATTACGGATATATTAGATAAGTTTCATTACAATCTTTAGTGATTATAACCAAAAAGGGCAAAAGGGCGGCGACACTTTATAACTTTGCAAGTGAAAATGAAACCAGGGAAAAAAAGGTGTTGCAAATTTAGTTCAAACTTTTCAAAACTCTTTAGGAATTCTTTGAAAATACTTTAGAAGCTTTTTTGAGATTGTTTATATGGGTTTTTAACTTTTGATAAAGGTTGATGTTTGACTTGAATATGTTGTAAGTAAAACTATAAATCATTGAAAATTATATGCTTAAAAATTTTTTATTTATTAAGTTTTTAAAAATTTTAATTGTTTGTGAGATAATTTCCACTAAATTCTTACTTGAAAATTATTACTTAACCGTAAATTTTATTTAATGTAAACTTTCTAAAGTAAAAATAATTCTTTAGGATGAAAATAATCTTCTTGGATCAAAATTGGGTTTTTAGAGTGAAAACTAAATTAAAAAGGAAAAATTGACTTCTAAATGCAGGTTGAAATTAAATGATTAACTTTGGAGCTATAATATAGTTTTCGGACATAAAAGTTTATTATCATGATAAAATTAACTTCTAACGATTTGAAAGATTTTTGGTAATAATGAACCCTGCTAGACTACTCTAAAAAAACTTAGTTCAGCTGATAAAAAAAATAATCCCTGTAAAACATTTTAGAAAACTAGCGCCAGAGGATAGTTTCTTACCGGCTACATCTACAGCTACCGTAAATAGTATGAGTTTCCAGCACTGAAAAAAGATTCCGCTCACGGCAAGTGGCATTTCGCTTGCAAAAGCGCAACTTTTTTATCATTCACAAAGGATTGCAAATCACTTGAAACGTGAAGAAAATTTAAGAAAATTATTCTTTTTTTTTTTTAATTTTTTGGTTCAGCCTATCGCCGAGCGCGAACGAGCGAAGAAATTATTTTCTGTCCATTGACCAGAAAGCACACATTTCCCGGCCCCTGTCCGGCTGAAAAAATTGTGTTTCTACGCCCTTGACGCAGACAAATTTTCTACGATCATGCCCTAAGTTGCTGTTTACCATCTTCGGCTTCGCCTTAGAAAGTAATTTATGCGCGACTTGGGCCGTACTTTAGTTTTCTGAAAAATTTTTATTTGGCTAATCTTACTGTTTCATGGATACCACAAATGAAAAAAATCTTTTTTTTCATTTTTCTTTAAGTTTCAAGTCATTTCCAATCGTTTTATCATGAAAAAAAATTTCGCTTGCCACAAGCGGATTTCATTTCAGTTTCCAGAATTTTATCCACAAATATATAAGCGAGAATAAATTTAAATTCTGAGGAAAAAAATTAAAACTAACTATATAAAACTAAAACTAACCATTTTTGCCATAAAAAACTGAATTAAAAAAAATGAAAGAACTGAACTAACCAAAAAATACCATTATCTCAATTTCATTTTAAAAAACCCATTTTTCAGTGCAATAACTTAAAAATTTGAACACACTAAATATACATGAATAAGTATTTTTCTAATTAAACATTAAAAACTAATCTTTTTAATAATATTATACGTTAAATATCTACTACTCCATGCACCTGAAATCTCTAAAAAAATTTTTATCATATACATATAAAGATATTTTGCAATTATCATAATTTGAAAAAGAAAAAACCCCTCGAGCAAAATTTTATATTACAAAGATAGTCAAACGAGATAGAGAGTTAGAGTGAGTAAAAAAAAATATTATGTAAATTGTAATAAAAATTTTAAAAAAAGTAGATCTTACACGAAAATATTAAGAATCTATTACACCGAAGATCAAAAATCGATTTATAGTGGCTGTATAAATGTAAAATTATTTTCAAAAAAAATGAATAAAAAAAAAAAATAAAAAAATAAAATAGAAAATGTATTTTTCTAAAAATAATACACTGTTAGATTACTAAGCTCGAATTTCCAAGTACCAAATACTCAAAAATTTAATCATAAAGATCTAACAGTGTACAGTTTTTTTGTTGTTATCTGAAAACAAAAATACCTCTTTCCATGTTCCCCTTTGTATGCACCACCATACTTTGACCTATTGCCTACGAGTTCTATAATCTCAGGTATGCAACTAGCAAACATTGCCTGTAAAAAGAAACGTTAACTACAAAAACAAAGCATTTTTATTTTGACGCTGCTAACTATGTTGCTAATGATGATTTTTTCTCTTGACTTACTTATAAATAATTTTTATTCTCGATTTTAATGCCCCATAAATTATTTATTTTCTGTACAATTCAATATTGTACTCATTATGAATAGAAAAAAAATATATAGATTTTAATTTAAAAACTTTTACTGATAAAAATAATTAATATATCATGTATAAGGAAATGATCGTTCTACTTTTATTTCTTATATTTTAAATAAAGAAAAGAGAATAAAAAAAATTCAATATTTTTCTTGAATATATTGATTAAAATTTATGTTGAAGAAAATTTCCTTTTTTTATTTTATTAGTAAATAATGAAAAAAAAAATGTTAAAATACTTTTTTTTTATTGATTATATTTTTTATAACTGTCTATTTATGTTAAATACTTTGATTTGAATTTTATTAAATATTATTTTATCTCCCAATTTTATTTTAACGATGTATCAATGTCAAATATATATTGTCATTTTTGAATAAGTATTTATTTTACTGTCAGTTAAAATAATTATTAAATAATTGGCATTTTTTTCGAGAAATCAGTTGATTGGAAATTTTACTAAATTTTGACTATACAACTATGTTACTTTGTGATTAAAAATTTTAAGCTTTGTATTTTATAAAATTTTATTAGCGTGTCAGAGTTAGGCATTTTTTGGTGAAAAAAGAAAAATTCTTTTTGGTATTTATTTTAGTTTTTATGAAAATTAATATATCAAGAAAACTATAAATTTTAACACTGGTAATATAAAAGTTGTAACTATTTTTGTAAAAATTTAATATTTTATGTGTGCAGAATGAGATTTATTTTTTTTTTAAATTTATTCTTTAGCTATTTCAATTTACATGTAATTCTTTGAAAATAAGAGGTGGAGTTTTATAGTGAAAATTATGTTAAAGAGATCTGGCTGAAAATTTTAGAGAAAGTGGGTTTTTATGTTTCGGATAAGAAAATAAGGGTATTTCGTTGACAATTTCTTTTAATTCATGCCCACAAAAACTGGAAAATTTAAACTTCACTCTTTAATTAATTAATTTATTCTGTAATTTAAGCCTGAGTTGGGAAGATTTGAACCTAGAAGGGTGCACAAAATGAGCCAAATCGAGGAATTCGATCTGGTAACCGTATGACTTCTTATACTATGGAATGACTCACGAGGTACTTATTGTATCAATAACTTGATTTTGATTAATTTTTAAAAAAAACGTTTACTTGCGATGGATTAACAAAATTTTGAAATTTTAAAATTATTTGTATCCTGACAGTTCTGAAAGACACAAGTAAGTTTTAAATAATATTGAATATTTTATTATGTCCTAACTTAGGTTTTGATAGAAAAAAGTTAGTTTTCAGAGGATTAAATAAATCTGCCATAAATTACCTCAAAATTTTTATTCGAATTACATTAAAATTAAAATAGCTGCAAGAATACTTCAAAAAAAAAACTTTTAACATCCTAACCACATTAAAAAAAAATTACACAAAATAACTTTATACAAAGCTAGAAATTTTTAATGACAAAAAGTTTCAGCTCAATGTTGTCTAACTAATATTATGCCGAACTCTGAATTATATTAAGCACAAGAACTATACTTTATCCTATAAATAGTTAAAATTAATTTACACAACACAAAAAAAGCGTTATTTTATTTTTTTCATACAAAAATAAGCAAAGCACACAGTTAATGTACAAGTTAACCGTCAAAAAAATTTTAATTATTGTGCCATATTTATAAGCTGGCTGTACACAATTTTTTGTTAATGATACACATTTATTTATAACACACAAATTTTACTGCATTATTTTTATAAAGACATTTATGTTAGTAAGGAATAATAAGCAAATTTTTTAGTTTTATGTTCATGCTGTAAAAATTAAGTTTTATTTTTTCTTTTTTAAGAAAAGGTAAAATATTGGAAATTTCTAAGATAAAATTTAATTTTTAAATATTTTTTTCTTTAGTCAAAATTAAATATAAAACTATTAAAACGTACATTTTTATCACCACCAGTGTTTATTTGTGTGCGTATATTTACTTTTTTAAATATACATAGCGGAATTTTATAATTGACAACAGGAATAAATAATTTAGTGATTCATTTTGGGAATTGGAACTTTTAATTTAAATATTGTTTACTTTTAAACCAAACCAGACCAAACTTAATGGTCAAGTATTTAAATTGATTCCAACTTATCTTTTTCTGTCAGTTTTACTAAAAATAAGCCTAAATTGCAATTTTTAACTTCTAAGGTTCAATTTTCGATGTTTTTATATCTCTCTTATACCCAATTCAAATCAAGGTATGGGCCCCTAAATCCGATTCTATTGGAACTAGAAAAAATTTTAAAAATTATTTCTCTTATTTTAAATCTGATCAAAAAACGAAAATGTCTGTCCAAAATCGATAAATTCTAAAAAAGCTCATTTTTAGTAATACTAAAAAAATAATAAAAAATACTTTGAGACCTATTTTAAAATCCAACTAATAAGCTTGACCCAGCCTGGTTAAAAAATGCCTTTGTACAACAAGACATTTACAACAGGTAAAATGTCTTCTCTTTTTTGGTGACTTAACGTACCGATGTTGTACTTAAAACTCTTAAAAGTAAGAGGATTTCATTTTTATATAATTTTAAAATGATTAGGTTGAAAAAAATGGATTTCTGTATTTTTATTGTTTGTAATCAGATTTCAAAAATTATTAGTGAACAACTCAATATCGATAGAAGGTATAAGTATAATATTTTACAAACTGATTACTTTCCCTTTTCAAGGCAATTTTATCAACTTGAAATATTATTTATTATAGACAATTTATTTTACGACAGTTTTGAAATTCAACTAAGTAATTTCTTTCGATATTATATAAAATTATTTTTCAAAAATATCAAAAAACAACATTCAGTAGCTCTATTTATAAGCCAAACAGTCCAATAACTGATTCAATAAATCCAGAAAAAGATAAATTTAAATAAAAAAAATTGTCGATTTAGCATTTCTAAAATCTTGCCATTCTCATGAAATCAATAGCAAAGCTAATGATTGCTAAAAAAATATTTAATTAATTAATTTTCTTCAAAATTCACTTACACCCTTAATATTTATTTTATATTTTATTAAATATTTAACAATTCTGAAGAATTTTTATAATTTGCAGCAAAAATGATTAAAAAAAGATAATTTAGAGTAAAATAGTAAAAGATCAAGCATATTCAATAGAATAGATACAGTATAGAATTTACCATTCAACTAGAATTGATAATAAGCTCGCATAGGCATAAATGGTTTGATAAAATTTTTTTTTTCTTCAAAAAAATAATAAAAAATAATTTTTCTTTTTCCTAGAATAATTAAACCAAAAAAAAAATGGGTTACTATGATGTATTCGATATTTAAAGTACAATTTTTTTTGTTTTTTTTAATTATGATAATTTTTGTATTTAACTCTGGGTAAGAGATTTAATACTCACACAATTTGTTAAACATTGTTATATATACTTTTTTTTGACAGAATTTTGGATAAATGCCAAAAAAGTTGGATAATAATAATAAAAAGCATTGTGTACAAAAAATTCATTTTTCAATAAATTGATTTAATATAAAAAATTGGTTTTTTTTTCGAGGAAAAAAAAGTAAACGAACGTTCAATTAACTAAATTGAACTAAATTATTATTTTTAATTAAAATATGAAAAAATTAAATTTTTCTCATAATTTATCAGTTTTTAAACTGAAAATTGTTTTTCCAATTTTAGTAAGAGTTTTATCCAGACGTACTTCTTTGTTTGGAATAATACAGATCGAGTTACTGGAATTTTTACTTTATATAGTGACTGAAATTGACCAAAAATTACTGTAAGGCTCAATTTTTAAAAAGCAGAATTTTGAACCAAAAAGCGGTTTTTTTTGCTCTAAAGTAGCAGGTATTGATTTAAGCGGCAGAATCATAGGCAGAATAGTAAAAAAATACTTCAATCACCACCTCAAAAATTGAACCTTAAAGCAATTTTTAACCATTTCCTATAATATAATCAGCTGAAAAGAAATTTCTTAAAAATCGAATACAAAAGTAGCCCAAAATTTAACCGTCCGAGGACGCATAGAGGTATGTAATTTTATAAAAATTTTCTGTCATTAGTAAATTAAAAATATTATCAATTTTTTTTATCAAATAAATTATGAAATTTTTTTTTATCAAGCGCGCTTTTTTTTAATTTATAGTCATGAAAAATAAAAAAAAATATATATAAAGCTATACATTTATACATAAGTGTGAAATAGATGAGGAGAAAATATGTGGAATGAAGTAGGTTAAAAAGGACAACATAATTATTTTAATTTTTTTTTTTGAGTCTTTTTTTTTCAAACATAAGCGTAAATTTTTTTAAAGTATATTTTACCTTTTTATATCATACAAATATTTTTTTTAATGAAAATCTCTTAATAATTAAAAAATTAGTAATTTTTACTATCTAAATAAAGCTTTTTAGTTTGAATGGTGATTTTATGCATTTTAAAAAAATCATAAAATTTTATATTTCAGATATTTTTGTTTTAGAAAATTAATGTGAAATTAATTGTTAATTTGAAATTCTCAACTAATTTTGTTACGAAAAATGTTCTACAATTTTTGTAAACAATTTTAAAAAAAGCATGCTCATCACCGTTCAGACAAAAAATCAAAATAAAAAAAACTTTAAAAAATTAATATTTTTACTCGATTAATTTTATATCAATTATTCATTCAATTTATTTTATACAAATAAAATAAATCTTTTCACATATTTCATAGTAAACTGAAAATTTTCATTTAATAGAGTTACAAAACAAACATAATTAAAAATAATTGATATAATATTGATTTAATTTTTATTCAATTTTTTAAATTAACCAAAAAAAAAAAGTAATTTTTATTAAAATTTATTCAATATTTATTTATTTAAAACGACGAATTATCGATAAAATTAAATTTTTAAATAATTAATTAAATATTTAAAAAAAAAAAATGTGTATAATGAAAAGACAAGCTTACCAAACCAACAAGTAGAAAAAATACTAGGAATGTGCGGCCAAGAACTGTTTGGCAGTATACGTCACCGTATCCCACAGTTGACATTGTTACGATCAGAAAATACACGCATGTCCAATATGATAATTGTTGTGGATTTTTGAATTCAAATGGGTCCCCTGAGTTTTCAAGCTAGTTTTTTTAAAATATGAAATTATTGATTATTTATTATCATACGGTAAATTCAGCTTTAGACTTAAAAATTGTAGATTTTTATAAAAAGGGATTCAAAATATACTCCAAAATGAGTATTAGAGATTCAGAAGCTTAATAAATATCGTACATGATCAAGCTCACAAAACTAAGTTCTAAAAAGAAAATTTGCATATAAAATTTACTTTCTAGTACCGAACATTTTTATAAAGTTTGCTGAAGAAATTTTTTTTGGTCAACATTAAGTTTTATGACATATATTTTCATTTTCCATGAATTTAACTAAACTGTAGCAACTTGAATATATTATCATTGATAGATATAATCAATGCTTGGATTTATCAAGTTTTTTAAAATAAAATCTCTGAATGCACTTAAAAGTCATAACTGGGCATTTTGTCTCTCCTAAAATTCACCCCTTGTTGAATTTCCCCAAAAATAATTCTCCCCACGATAATTTCCTCCAAAGACATTTCTTTTCAGGACTAATAAGTAAAAATATACAAAAAGAAAAAAAATAATTAAATTTGAACCAACATAATACACACGGATATATTCAAAAATTATATATTAAAAAGATATATTCGTATACCAGTAAACTATATTTATTTAACTTACACCCAAATGATGTACTCTCATCTACCCCTAAGTTAAGTTAGACCGAAGAGGGTTGCCCAAGCTCAGATATCTATAGAGGTTCGGGGACATGTTATATTGTAAGTTAGGGTATCTCGAAATATTTGAGACAGTTAAAAATTACTAATTGATTCCTAGAATTCAAAACTCCTTTTTAAAGCATAAATAATCTTTATCGATAAATCAAGTGTCCTAAGGAATAAAACCTTTACTTAACTAAAAATTGGCTATTTTTGCATTTCAGGATTTAGGTATAATAAACATTGGAATATATATCAAAATAGTGATGAGATGATTATAAGCGGCTAGGAGCAATTTATTACTTTTTAAAAATCACTCCAAATAATTTAATTATAGTTTTTGGTACTTAATTATTTTTGTCTGGGAAATGGTAATATATGTCATTAAAAAAAAAATTATACGCGTTTTAGAAAATTAAATTGCGAAATTTCACAAATGAAGTTTCTGTAATTTGGTTACAGATATTTTCTTTTTAGCACATATTTTTTTAATGGAATTCCGCTTTTTTAATTTCACTTTATAGAAAATAGTCAATAGCCTAATAAAATAATATACATTCTTAACCCATTAGTGCCCAAGCGGAAGTAAACGGACACTCAATGAAAATATTAAGAAAATCAATCAATAGAAGGCTAAAAATCGTTCCCTATAGGTAAAATGTCATGCTTTTTCCAAATCTGCCGTTAGTTTTGACCTACCACCCCTCTATATACCCGAAAAATAAGGGTGAAAGGGGGTAAAACGAGAATTTCGAAAAAACGACGGACAAAAGACTTTTAATGTCACAAAATAATAATAAAAAGTTCATGAAATAGCTTTTTCAGATCCAAAATTTATATTTTGTATATAAAACTTTGACTAAATATCTTATTTCCACCCCTATTGACCAGGTAAGGGTGGAAATAAGATATTTAGTCAAAGTTTTATATACAAAATATAAATTTTGGATCTGAAAAAGCTATTTCATGAACTTTTTATTATTATTTTGTGACATTAAAAGTCTTTTGTCCGTCGTTTTTTCGAAATTCTCGTTTTACCCCCTTTCACCCTTATTTTTCGGGTATATAGAGGGGTGGTAGGTCAAAACTAACGGCAGATTTGGAAAAAGCATGACATTTTACCTATAGGGAACGATTTTTAGCCTTCTATCGACTGATTTTCTTATTATTTTCATTGAGTGTCCGTTTACTTCCGCTTGGGCACTAATGGGTTAATAAAACCAAAACGATTTATTGAAAATATTTTGATACTTTGTAAAAAATGTAAATTTTAAATATTAATAAAAATTCAAAAGAAAAAAAAAAATTTCTTCTTTTAATCTCTTGAAAATTTTTTGTCATTTTGCCTGCAGAAAAAAAAAGTCTAAAAGATAAAATAGCTGGCAATAAGGGATAAGGAATTAAAAAAAAAAAAAAGAAAAAAGTAGATACATTATGAATTATGAAAAGAAAATCTATATAAAAATAGGTTGACATATAGGAAAGAAGAAAAAAAAAGTACCAAATGAATGATGCCAGCAGCTGTAAGCCACACGGAGATGAAAATGGATACTAGTTGAGCAAGACGAATAGAACTCGACGTTTTTAAAATATTTAAATATTGAAGAATATCAGGGACTGTCATCAGTCTAAGGGCTCGAAGGAACCTCAGTCCAATCCATGTTCGATCTAAATAAATTGAAACGAAAGACGGTGGTATCGTAAAATAATCCACAAACGAATACATCTCTAGCATGAACCACAGCTTGTCACTGGCGGCAATAAACTGTAAATATAAAAAAGAGATTTTTTTTTAATTAAATTTTTTTTTCTTTGTATTAAGCATTTTTTTTTTTTTTTTTATATAAAAGTTATTATTAAAAAAATATTAAAAAGGCATTTTTCGTTAAGAAAATTTAATTAATGAAAATATAAATTACAGTGTAATTTTTTTACGTCGCATTTAATACGAATTATTCTACTTAAAAAAAGTAAAAATGCTGGATTTTTTAAAATTTAATTAAATAATTAAAAGTTTACTTTATTTTTTGACAAGTATATGTACTTAAGTTTAGTAGGTTCAACTTACGCGTATAAAAAAGTAGACCATAAAAAATATATTGAAAGCTAAGTCTATCTGCTGAGTAATGTTGTTACTCCATTTCTGGCAACGTTCCACCTCATCGCTATAACATAAAAGACAAAAAATTTTTTAAATTACTTATACATAAAATCTTCTTGCTACTTAATAAATAATATTAAATTTTTTTTAACAGTTTATAGATATATATGAGGAAATCTGAAAAAATTTTGAAATATAAGATTTTTTAGGTTTTTCATTATTTAGAAGAAATTTAATTAAGGCCAATCTGCCATTGAATTTCTAGATATTACGTTGGTTATATTTTTCTTAATATTTATTGGTTTATTTAGTGCTCTGAATAGTATTGGGTTTTTATCATATTTATAGTATAAACTGTTTAAAGATTTTAGTCCATTTTCTGGTTGATTTTAAAAAATGAAAATTTTAAGATTCTGTAAAATCAGACCAATGTAAAGAGTTTTTTCAAAAACAAACAGTTATGTACTTGGGATATTGTTATTTTTTTACATAAAGCTCTCTTTACAATGGGTAAAATTCATATTTTATCCACCTACATTATCCACAAAAAATATAGGTTGATTGATAAAAAATTAACCCTGAAAGCACTGTTGCATCAAATTTTTGGAAAACATAATTAATTTAAATTCAATTTCAACTAATCTGAATCTCAGTATATAAACTTTAATCTAAAAAATAGTTCAAATAATATTAGTCCTGTCACCAGCAATGCTATTTAATGCCATAAAATGCCATAAAAGCTCCATAGAAAAAGATGGGTAGTATTTATGTTTTTTGACCCGCTAAACACGAATCCGGGGTCTATTTCGCAAAATTCGTGGTCAATTTTTTACTATAAAAACATAAATACCACCCATTCCATGGAGCTTTTATGGTATTTTAGGATTTTATGGCATTAAATAGCATTGCTGGCGACAGGACTATATTTAGTTTTAAAGTCAAAGTTTTTATAAACAACCTTTTTGATAACCAGAAAAGTTTACAATCCAAAAAGATATTGTGCTTGAGCTTGAAATCGCCATGGATGAATTATACGACAGGCCTATACGGTGGGCCTACGGGCCACCCATCTCGCGAGCTTGTTGCGAGCTATTTTTCTTTAAAAACTCGCCGCACGCAAAAAAGTTAGGAAACGAAACGTTTAAGCAATAAAAATAATGAAAATATTAAAGAAAATTTTTTTTTGTATTTAATACCATAAAATATTCTCCTATATTTATACTCTTACAAATCCGTTTTACTTGCGAGAAAATTTTTTTATTCAATACTATAACTCACATATCTGTCTATCATTTTTGTTAATTATTTATATATACAAATATTTTATTTAAATATTCAGATCTAAAAACTTTGATATTGGAATTTGCAAAATTTGTTAAAAAAAATTGTTCTTTTTTCGAAAACGCTATTTAAACTTTAATAATTTACTTTTTATTAGTAATATATTTCTTAAAAACTATTTACACATTTTTAGTACTGTATAATAAGTTATCACGAATATTGAGTATATTACTTGTATATTACTCAAATTATTACCAAGCAGTCAAATTGAAAAAACAAATTTTTTTAATACAAGTATAAAATTCTTAGAAGCGATATCGTAAAAGTCAAAGTGCTTGAAATATCATAAAAACATGGATACCTTCTAATAATAACTTTGGTTCAATTTTAATAGGAAGAATACACGCAAAAAATTAGTAAACATAACCAAGATAATGATTTTTTTTTACTACAAAGCTAGGCAAACCGGAATGCAGTTATGTTCATTTTCAGTAAAACTAATCAAAAAATTGTTTTAAAACATCCGTGGCACGGAAAAATTCAACACTGAACCATACCAAAAATTTTTTGTAAATAGAAATTTTTTGAACGGAACCGTTTTCAAAAAATCAGTAGAACGGAGATTTGAAAGATTTGTATGTTTCAAAATTTTTTTGGAGACTAGAAAATTTTAAAACTTTCCGTTTTCAATGATCCGTTAGAAAAAATTCACAACGGACTGACCCGTTTTTGCAAATGATAAGAATTTGCACTATTTTTTATGATTCTTAGGTACCAACTATTCATTGTATACTGATTCAAAATATATTTTTTTCTGAAACTTATCAACTTTATTAAGAAACTCGATCATTTTTTTTTTATTATAATAATTTTTTTCAACAAAGACTTTAATGTCTTTGTTAAAGGTTGAAGAGCCAAAAAAATTTAATTTATAATAACCAACGGCTTTCATACTTTTCTTAATTTACGTATGTGCTTATTTTTTATACTCAAATTTAGGTTATATTTTTATGTCTCGTAATAAGAAAAATATTTTTATGTCTCGTAATAGAAAAAAAAAGAAAATGAAAACCAATTTTCATGATTTGCAAAAACGGTTAAGTCCGTTTCGAAATTTTTCTTACGAATCATTGAAAACGAAGAGTTTTAAAATTTTCTACTGTAGAAAAAAATGTTGAAATGGATCAGTCTTTAAAAAATTGATTTTACTGATTTTTTGAAAATTTTTGGAACGGAGAAAGTGGTCGAATTGAACCGTTTTCAAATTACCCGTGGGAAATTAAAACAAGAACTGCGTATCAAAAACGGCGATTTACTCTGGTTTACTATATGAAGGGAAAATTTTTGGGAAAATTAAAAATATCAATCCGTTTACTTCAAAAATTTTAACAAACTAAAAAACAAATGGAAGCAGTCGTTTTTTATTTAAATAGGCTTCAAAAACCTCAAGTGAGCAGATTTTTTTAGTCATTTTTAATTCTTTTCCGGTCACTTCCGTAACTAAATGTATAATTTTGAATTTACAGTAATTTTGGGTATTGATTGATTGATTGATTGATTGATTGATTGATTTATAATTTTATTTACACAAGATTGTACAAAATTTTTGGTATACAAATGTAAATAGAAATAATTGTGCGAGCACTTTAATTTACAAAATTTTTGGTTTAAAATTTAAAGCAAAATATGAAGTAACAAGTAAAAGTAAATTTTAGGAATTAATACATTGGATATACAAGCTAAATTTAAAAACTAGTTAACATTTATATAAATTAGGGTATTGGTGATATTATTGTATTGGTTTTGGCTTAAAAATGTAATATTAGGTAAACAATCAATCAAATTCAATAGTACTCAACAGAAATTAAAAGACTGACTTTGATGTATGTGCCTTTTATAAACTTAATATTTGCTACTTTTTTACTTCGATTTACTTGTTTTTTGAATTTCCTGGGAAATCAGTGTCTATATACTATCATCCAAAAAGTTACATTATTTATAAATTTGTATTGTTCCTACACAAGAAAACAATATAGGATTCTAAGCCAAATAAATACATTTGTTCTCTAGGTATTACATTTTTTTTTAAGTCATTTTCTTAATACATAGATTTTAGATAAAAGTATCACTAAAATTAAAAATGTTTAGTCCCTCAAATATTTTTATGTAATTCAGAACTAATTTCTATGTAGCCAGTTAAATTTTCGTGTAAAAAAATTCACGAAAAAAATTTGAATAAGAATCTGAATATATTTTTTTTTTATTTTCTAATTTTCCTAGAAATTTGTAAAAAACGCAGGGGGAAAAGGCAGAAAATTGATTTTATAATCTTGGCTAAAAACAGCTAGTAATTTTATAAAAAAAACTCTGGACTTTAACAGAACCCTATATAAATTTTACGTCGCTTAAAAAATTTCTTTAGAAACAAGTTTATACTTATAATCATGCTTCAGACAAGAAAGTAATAAATTTAAACAAAAAAATATACTAATACTGGAGTATAAAAATGAATTCAAAGCCTATAATACTAACATCCTTAATGAACTGAACTTTAAAGCAGGTACATTTTTTTATGTCAAGCACGTCAAACCAATAATTAATTAATATAGGTCACATAACAATGGCTAAATATAGAGTATTAAGGATAATTATTTCAGATTTTTTATTCCTATTCAAAAAATAAAGCATGCAGTTTTTTATAAGTCTAATGAAAGATAATTAAAAATAATTCATTTATCAATAGAAATTAAATTATATGAAAATTATGTACTTGGAAGAGCTTTTATTTTATTTTGGAAATTTTCATTCTTTTAATTTAATTGATCTAATTTTATTTGTCTAAATGTTTGTTTTCAAAACTCACGATTATTTTCTCTTGCTATAGTAACTTTAAAACTAAATGTGTTTTGTTTACTAACAAACACCACTCTTTTAATTGTTGCCAAATTTATAACTTTTAAAATAAACAGATTTTATCGTTTATGGGTGTTATTTTCTGTAAAAATTTTTTGATTTTGAAAATAATATAGGTCTAAGAGTAGCAAGATAAAACATCTTATTTTATTTTGGCAGATGTGCCATCAATAATAAATTATAAAATTTAAGATTTATCAATTTAGTCCAGAAGCAGATGTGGATTCAAAAGGAAGAGACCATTGCAACTTAAATTTTTTAGTAATTTAATTACGAAATTTATGGTATTTCTTCCGGAAAATTATCACATTTTCTACTATGGCCCAATTTAGGTCATTTTTACTATTTTTTGATGTGTCTCAAATTCCTGTAACAAATGCAATATAGCCTAATCATTTTTTGGAAAGAGATTTGGTAATCTACGTATCAGAAAACATAATATACAATCATTAGGATAACTTAATTTAAGGAACCTGAAAGCTTAAAAAATGGCTAAAAATGACCTAAATTCGGCTATAGCGGAAAACGTGAATTTTCAAGAAAAAGAATCAAAAATTTGGTAATAAGCACACCGAAATACTTAAGTTGCATTGATCTTTTTTTTTTTCTGCCATGCACTCAGGCCTTATGAGCTACTTCCAATTAACTATTTACTTAAGACTGAGATCCAGTATACCGTTAATTAACTCTTTTATGTATCACAGAAAGTAAATAAATAATTATGTATTTTCGCCAAGCCACCATCTTTTAGGCTATCATTTATTTTTTTAAATATATTTTGTATTATTATTAAAGTTTTTCTTACCTAGAGGCGTCGACGAAATATATTACAAGCGATGCTATGCTAAGGATGAAAACTAATACCACCTGAAACAAAAATAAAAAAGAAAATTTTTTTATTGAGTTACACAAGAAATTTTATTTTTTTTTTTTTTTTTTTTTTTTTATTTATTAAACAAATTGACGGGACGAACCCTTTACATTTTATTATAAGAATTAAAGATTTACATTCTAAAGCTTACATAATTAAATAAAGTATTAAAATTATAAAACTACTATATTTTATATATTTTATATTCAGATTCTATATTTTATATTCAGATTCTTACGAGGATTCTTATTTATTAATATAATTTTTTTTTTTTTTATAGAAAGTATTATTTTAAAATTAATATTCAAAAAGCATGAAATCTTAAAAGAAATTATTAAATTAAATTCGCAATTTAAATTGGCTATTTTGTGTTTATTAAAATGACTTTAGTCAAATTTCTCGAAGTAGGTATCCGTACGCCACCCACGAGCATGGAACATGTTTACTCATAACAGTTTTAACATCCTGATTTTTACATACATATATCCCCTAATTACCCCCTAATTAATGCTACTACTACTTATCCTAAATCCAGTTCTAGGGTTGCTAGAAGTCCCTAAATCGAAAAAATTCTAAAGGAGCATTCAGACGAGAAAAAATGTTCAACCCCCTTATTCGATATATGCACTCTCTCTCGTCCAATTTTCGCATAAAAAGTGGGATTAAATTTTGAAGGTGGTTGTTAACATTTTTTTCTCGTCTTAATACTCCCTAAGTTCATTTGACCCCCTCCATAAAAACATCACTTTTTCACCCCTCCTCCTATCCTTCTGATAGGGACTTTTTTGGGTACCCCTCCGTATGAACATGTTCCATGTTAAAAATGGGCACAAAAATGCTGGTCAAAATGTGCCCAAAACCCCCAAGTTCCAGAAATCCTGCTAATTTTATGTTTTTTAACATGGAACAAGTTCACTGGTACGGGTATTTGAAAAAGGCCACCAACTCAGGGGGGATCAAATATTGACGTTTTCAGGGGAAAGAGTGAAATAATAACGGGGGAGAGGGAGATCAAAATGCCTTACAATCAAATGGATTTGAGTACATAAGCCAGTTTTTTAGCTGTGGCAGTGGTTTAAAATAAATAAATGCTGGGCATCTTAGAGATAGCAAAATAGTTAAAACTATTAAAAATATTATGTGAGCCAACATGTACCTCACCTATACGTTTTGTAATACAGACCATTGCTTACAAAATCATTATAAAGATACATCTAATTCAAACCCAATGAAAAATTAAAAATAATAAAAATATTTATTTAATATAATCTATAAACATCTGTTTTAAAAAAATGCTGTAATTAAAATATTCAAAATAAAACTTTCATATATTTTAATATAGACATAAAAATATTTATGAAAGAAATTTCATGATAAAATAACATATTAAAAATTGAAAGACACAAAAATATATAAATACATAAAGTAAACATTAATATGAAACTGAAAATTGTCGAGTACATATTTGATTACATAGTTTGTACATTAGTGTGTCTAACTTGTGAAAATGTATAAGACCTCAACACATACGACATATAGTGCAGAAAATTTTATTCTTAGCTTAACTCTTTGCTCTTATGAAAATGTTACTATAAATAAATTATTACTAAAAATAAATCTTATTGCACGTACATAAGAGATTCTTAAAAATGAAATTTATAAAATATTTTCATTTTCTTCTAAAAAGTGAAATTTTTTAGATTTTTTATGTTTATCAAATTTTTTTTTAAGGATAAATTTTGTTTAATAAATATTTAATTCTTGTTTTATTGTTTTTTTTTTAGTTATGAATGTTTTATTTATTTTTGAATTGAAAGAAAAAAAGTAACAATGATAATGAACTTCTTGAATTCGTTAAAGAAACTAAATGCTATTAAATTTTATGTTGTTTGTGTAAATTATTGCTTATATCATTGGATTTTATTTATCAATAAATAGACGTAATTAAGTATCAAAATTTTACTTGATCTAAATTAGTTTTTCACAAATCAATGCCTTTATCTATATTTTAATTATTTTAAACTTTTCATAAATTATCAAGCATTAATAAACATCGTTAATCTGTCATCAATGAAATAATATTTTCTTATTGTTTTTATGTAAATGTAAATTACAATTAGTTTTACATACAACACTGCAAATAAAATTTTATTTATTTATTTTTTTTTTTTGATTTAAGAAATCTTTTCATGATGCATTGTCATAAGAAATAAATTTGCAGTCGCTTGAACAAGAGAAAGAAATTTTGCTAGCCATAAACGGAAGTTCACTAGCCGCAAGCGGAATTCTGCTAACTGCAAGCAGAATATTATCGCTAATGGCAAGTAGATTTTTTTTCAAAGTGGTACAAAAAGATATTGAAATAAAGAAAAATTTTAATTCAATTTTCAGAAATTTGTTCACTTTTAATTTTCTGCAATGCTAGAACCATTTAAAAGTTGTTTTATGAACTGAAATTTCCAATACCTTATATATGTAAATACATTTTTTTTCAATGCCACCCTAATATAGAAAAAATAAAAAATATATCCTAGTAAGACTAACCAAAAAACTATCATTTTATAAATAAAAAACCTTTAATGTCCTATCAAATAGAAAGTAGGTCAAAAGCTACAGAGGAAAAAAGTCATGATCTGATTAATTAAACAGTTTAATTACAAAGACCATTGAAGCCTAACGATACAATAATTTAATATTCAAAATCCAATTTTTGAAAAATTCTTAAATAAACTTAAAAAACTTATTTCTTAATTAAACAATTAAAAGTAGGTACTTTTTCAATTCATTTAATTTTAACATTTCCTTTCGTGCACCGATAAATTTGTATTTTTAATTATTTAAAGAAATAATTACATTCAGTAATTCTTCTCGAAACTCATTTGAAAAGTTTATAAAGAAATAATAATTTAATTTTAAACTATATACAATTACAAAAAAATGTTTCAATTAAATAATTTTTTTACAAAGAGCAATTAATTTAAAATAAAGACTGTATCATAAATATAAGTAGTTGTGTTACGTGCGTGACAAAAAAAATAAAAAACTTTTAGATGAAAATTAAAAAATAAAATTATTAGAGGCGTGGTTAAAGTATTTTACTATAATAATTTTTTAAAGTTATTATACAGTTTGAAAATTATTAATGAAAAAAGATAAGGATAGTATTCTAGAGTTATAAGGAGAGGTCAGGATATTTGGATCTTTATTAATCATTTTAAATCTCTGCAATAATCGCTACATTAATTAACTCAAATTAAATAAGGTGCATGCTATGTGCAGAACTTGGGCAAAAAGACAAGAAACTGAAGCATGCCTTAGGAAAAGGAAAGTGTGAACTGTTATGAAGGGCTCTTAAGAAATTATGGAGCGTCGTAGGCCCTAGCAAGTCAAAAAATATTAAAGGTGCTTCAAGGCAACGTGCACACAAGCCCCTTAGCAGGAAACATGATGTTCCAACTTGTCCAAAAGTCAGCGGACCTTCTCCTTATAGAAATCACCAATCAAGATTTTGTTGCTCTCAAATCTAAAAGTATCGAATGTATTCTTCCAGTACCAAACTTATCAAATAATATAAAATTAAGAATTTTTTATCCAAATATCATGACCAACCCTTGTTTATTAATTTATTAAACATTACATAATTATATGCATGTTTCATATAATAATAATGTAAAAATTTTTAAAAACATTAAACTGTAAACAAGTTTATTAAAAAAAAAACTTTTAAAAATTGTATTGTTAATTAAAAATTTTTAATAATTAATTTTCTTTTTTCTTTTTTTACTCACATAAAATATTTGTAACATTTCAAAATGTTATTTTAGTTTATAAGTACCTTATGTATAAATAATAAAATTTTAAACAAAAGTTTACTTATAAATAAAAAAGAAAATAAATAATGGTTATAAAAAAGAAACTTTTTCTTTAAAGAATAATTTAAGTACAAAACATTAAGTTGTTAAAAAATAAAAAAATAAAATTCTTATTTGATTATCGAAAACTTTATACACATTGTATTCCAGATATTCTACAATATTATTTAAGTGCTTACGATTCAGTGGACAAAAATTTATACAAATTTAATGTACATTTAAAAAATTAACTTTAAATAAAATGATATTTTTATTAATTAAATCAAAACTCATTTATTTTTATTTATTGATCCTTCTTTTTACAACTTTGAATTTTATATAATAACTAGGGGGCTCCACCCCCTGCGCACTCCACGCGCCAACCCCTGCAAAGCGCGAATATGAAATCCATTGGTAACTTTTATTAATTATTTCTTATTATTTATAAAAAATGAATACAATTATTTTTCTATAAATAAATAATTTTTTTTAATTATCAAAAAGCATCTATACCTGCATCTCTTAATAGTTCTTGGCCTTTCATTAATTTTTCTAAACTTAGTATTTTGTCAGATATAGTTCGTATTAATTTGTTATCAAAGTTAAATATATTGTATGTTTTGTATTTATCTATTAATTATATTAAGTTAATAATTTTATTATGCTTTGCTAATAATTTTATTTTTACCTGTTTTCCTTAATTCACCTATTATTTCTAAATGTGTACCTTCATCATAATTTATATCTGATGCATTATTAGTGTATACATCTATTTTATATCTTTTGTCAGTTATTGAAGAGTATAATAAACTTTTATTTTCATTAATTGGGACAAATTTGTTAATTAATTATCCTTTTATTTCTAAAAACATAATTTATTGATAATAATAAAATTTTTTAATAATTTATTTATTTTATTTTTATTTTATTCAAATAGTTTATATTTGTTACTTTCGTATTAAAAACTTTAAAAATTTTCTTGTAATTTAATTTGGATTATATTTCTTCTACTAAAAAAGATAATTTAATTATTTACTGATTAATTTCTACATGTATATTCAATAACGAAATATTATCATAACCTGAAAAAATTAAAAAACACATATAAAGTTTATAATAATTTACAGCTGAAGTATTTTTTCGAATGTAATTGGTTTAATTTTAAAAAATAAATAAAGTAAAAGATTGCAAGTGTAAATAAAATAAACTTAAAATTAATTTTCTCATGATATGGGAGGGGGGGTGCCCAAATGTACTATGCCCAAATGGGGTCGCCCAAATGTACCATGCCCAAATGGGGGGTACCCAAATGACCCTTGTCGGCGGCGGCAGCGTTTAGAATTTTATAATATAGAGAGATTAGACGACTAAATTCAGAAATAAATTCCTATCGTTAGGTCTGTATTACAATTATTTAATTTTTTTTTCTTTTTTATTTGATTTAACCATTTTTTCCGAACTTTTTATATGGACAAGTAGACGCTCTTAAGAATGCGGTTAGGAATGTGGTTTACGAGTCTATTACTTTTTTTTCTCAAATGTAAGATTTAATTGAAATTTAAAAAATTTAAGTAAATGCTTTTTTTGACTGATAGATTATTTCCCAATATCTAAAATTTAGTTCAAAAAATAATTGATTTTCTCATATAAAAAAAATAATAATATTTCTTCTAACTTTTTAGAACCTTATTTAAAATTAAAATCAAACTATTCTGATCCCCTAAACAAGTATTATTCTAGGTCTCTAAATCAAAAATATTCTATTTCCCTTAATCTGAATTATTACGTATCTAGAGTTTTTGATTTATTTTTGTTTACATATGATTCAGATAAAAAATAAAGATATCACAGAATTTTTATTGGAAAAATGATGGTAAATAATTTTTTTAATTTTTTAATACGCATTTACCTATGTTACAAATTTTTTAATTTGATAAAATTAAGACTTTAAAATTTTGTGGTTACGTGTATGGAATTCAATTATTTTATTGGTGTCATTTTAACGTACGTGACTCAAGCTCTTATAAAAAAATCTCTGCAAATACCTACAGGTTATATTGACCTTAAAAATCTGACAGAAGTGTATGAGTTACGTCTCCAAGATTTTTATCAAACTTGTCATAACGTTTTCAATATTAGTTCGATATTATATCAATTCTATTGGGCCTGGAAAGAGCAAGCTATAATGTAATAAGATAAGAATTTTTAAGCTATCTTTTTTAATAAAAATATCACTTTATTGTGAACTTTTAGATTGCAAACTGTAAAGAATTTTTATTTTTCTGCCAAATTACAGTTTTTATTATTAGTTCCCACGTGGCAGAAACCGGAATCGCAATTTCCAATAGATATAAGACTAAGTATTGGTACCTTTTTCTTTATTTTTTTTATAGTTTCTCACAAATTAAATGATTTTCCCAGGGTATACATATAAAAAATCGAAGATAGGGATTGATTTTTAGCCTTATATCACTAATGGGTTAAAAATTTTGTGCACGCTTCAGGTATGAAAAATTCTCGTCTCATTAGTTTTAATTGCTTCCAATATTCGACAAATTTAAGTCAAAATTCTAATTTAAATTTATTAATAACATTGGGCCTCCTCAATTTTGCATAGTTTTATTTAGCTAATGATAAGAAGGCAAGTACAAAATTGTTAAAAATCTGAAAAATGTTACCATAATTTTGAAGATCGAGATAGAAGTAGAAATTATAATTATATTTTTTCTCACCAAAAATGGCTTATTAATTATTGTGCATAAGAATGATAATAATTAAAATTTCCTCTTTGCGGAATTTAAAAGTAGACCCTTGAAATTCTAAACCAACGAGTCTAAAACTACGAGTTTAAATTCAGTAAATGTTTGTTCAATATAGGAAAATTGTTCCAAATTTAATCTAGAAATAGGAAATCCAACTCACACACTCCTGCTAAATAAAAAAGAAAACTAAGAAAGGGCTACCACATTTTTATTGTAATTGGGATAGGTAATAATATATTTTTCCTGTGAAGGAAAGCAAAATCAAAGCATATAAAATATAAATAATTATCAATTTAAAAATCTTTAAACCAATTTCTTCCTTTATTTTTCAGTAAAATTGTAAAATAATAAAATTTAGAATAAATTTCCGGCCACTTAAAATTTCTACAAAATTTGATAATATAAATTTTCATAAAACAGAAAAATCAGGTCAAAATTCATTCTTATTTACTTTATAGAGCAAAAATTAGATAAAAATAATTCAAAATCTCCCAAAAAAATAAATTCTTTAAAACAAGTATAATTAAAAATAAGAAAAATGCATAAAATGTAAATTTTGTTCAAAATAAATTATTATAATGTATATAATTATAGAAAAGTATATACTAAAGTAGTTTGATAAAGGAAGTACAGTAATATTATACATAAAGTAATTTTGGTTGCTAGACATAAAACTTTTCTTATTTTAACCCCTTTTTTTCCTTATCCTTTTGTCATAGATTAGCTAACTCAGTATATGTGTGTGTACATATAATAAAAATAATGAACACGTATTAAATATATATATATTTTAAAAAGTTTCATACATTATACATGTACATATAATAAGAAGAAAACGTTTAAAACCATTTTCTTCTTTTCTATTTTCATTTAATGCAGAAAGAGATAGATAAAGATAGAGCTAAAAGATACGATAAAAACAGTAAATGTAGGTCACTGGGTTATCGCCTTGATTTGACCTGCGGCGCACGTCAGGGATGCTTACCTATCCTATGTGATATAACACCAAATAACTAGACATTGCTGTTCGGTGTATATAAAATAAAAAAAATATAGCTACCATGCATTTTTTCTTTTTTTTTTTTTTTGTCAAACGGAAATGTTGTAATGTATATTGTGCAATATGTAGGTAAAAAGGTGAAAAAAATTTGAAAAAAATATATTTTAACGATTTATTGCTTTTTTTCTAGATTTTATTGGCAATTTTTTCACTATTTTGTGTCTATGTATTTTTAACTTTTTGTCTTTTAATAGTTCATTATTTTTATTGCTAAATAATAAGGTAAAGATTGCATTTTATCAGTTTATCTGCGATATTTGATGTTCCTGTACAGGCAAATAAGTTTTTTGAATTTAAGCGAACAGCCCTCTAAAAACAATATAATTTGACAATATCCTGGGACAAAAATCTGCCCAGGATATTCTGTATCATTATGATTACTTGTAACTTTTTTTAAAGTCGTCAATATTTAGAAAAAATATTGTCCCTATTCTTTAGATTTCATTAATTTATTTATATATTTCTAAATATATATATGTTCCTATATTGGTTAAATTCAAAATGCATATATATATTTATATCATCGATGAAAAGAAAAAATTTTTTAATGCATTACAAGGGATGCCTCTAAATTTATATGTATTGGTTAAAATGTGACATGAATAAAAAACCTTTGTTTTCGTTTTTAATAAAATGTTTGCAAAAAGGTTCTATGAGCAATTTTTCATCAAATAACTTTAAAATAAATTCACTTTACAATATAGGCAAAGGATGTTACAGCAATTTTTTTAACTAAAGTTTTATAAAAACCTTTATTTAGTAAAATATAAAAAAAAATATTTTTTATTTGAACAATCAAATATTTCAACTTCTATTCTAAAATTTTTGAAAATTATTTTTAAAAATATTTGAAAAAATTTAAGGAATTTAAGGATTTTATGTTTTAAAATATCTTAGATTTTTTTTTTAAATAGTTTATTTTACTTTCTGAGGCCAAAATTGCAAATAAATTTTCATACGGAGCATTCTAAGAATTCTTCGTCCACAGTGGTTGGAAAAACCTTGCTATCTAGCCACTTGTTAGAAAAATTAGCTTGAATTATAATTATTAAAAATTTCTGATATTTAAAATTTAACATAGCTTCTCTAAAATAATAAACTGAAAAAAAATTTCGAATATATAAGAACTTTTCGAAAAAAAGTTTTGAAACAAATTAGACTTACAACCTTCAAAAAGCCTTCCGGAATGAGTACGTTAAATCAGCTTCGGCCTCAATTTTTAATTTTTCTTAAAAAGATTAGACAGAGAAAAGATTATTTTTATAAAAATTTCATTGTTTAGTTTCTGTAAATTAGAAAAATTATCTAAAAAATTGTTCTGATAAATATTGATTTTTTTGCTAAAAACAGTACTTTAAGATGAAAAAATTTTTTGTAAATTTGACTACATTACTGCCGTTGGTGCAAAGAAAACCCTTAATCTTGACATTTGAGTTAAGCTTATTTAACTGTAGACATCTACATCTTAGTATGGCACCTTAATTTGTAACTCAAAATATCAGTTATGGGGTTTCTTTACGTCAACGGCAAATTAATTAAAACAAATTAATAAAAGTTGAAAATAAAAAAATTAAAAACTGAATAAATTGGATTAAACGCAAAGTGACAACTTTCGTTTTTGATTTAGTATTTGTCTCCTCAAAACCTACCACTTATAAGGCTAAAAATTTCAAATTCATCTACTTGGCTTTGGCAAAATATTTGAAAATCCCATTTTCGGATGATTTTTGTCCTTTTAAAGATAAGTTTTTCTACTCAGGAAAAATCTAAAATGGAAATTTCCCTTTTTACTAGTAATGGAAGTTTTTAATTTCTACCGTATATTTTATAAACGGTAGATTCAGATTTTGTAGGACAAATTATTTGGGAAATTACGAAAAAGAGACGATTCCACTCATCAGTGTTGAGTTAAAAAAATCAAAAATAGATATCTTGGTTCGGTTAATCATCGTTAAAGTCTTAATTAATTAATTAATTAATATACGAGAAATTTTACGCACCTTTTTTCACCAAGGTAAACAAAATAAATGATTGTAGATAATTTATTGTAGACATTTGAATGAAATATTGAGCAATTATACCAACTTTTAAACTTCTAAAATTTGCGAATAAATATCGAGTCAGCGTCTTTTAATAACGCAGTGATAAAAACTCGTTACTTATAAAATTCAACTTCTGGCTCTTCAGAGGGATTTTAGTTATGCAATATAAAAAGATTATTTTCATAATAAATGGAGAGATATTATAGTTAAATTAATTTTTTTTTAATAACTTAATAATTTTATTTTATTTTGGTGTAGAAAAATGTCCAAATAAAAAAAAAAATAGATTAAAATTAATTGTGAAAAATTGAACTGATTAAATGAAGATTACCTTATCATTTTCATTTTTAATTCATGTATGGAATTATGAAAAAACTGAGTTAGCGTATTTAATACGAATTAAAAAATTAAGGACTCATCAGTTTAATATGAAAAAATATCTTAAGAAAAAAAAAGAAAAATTAAAATAAAATTATTTTTGAAAGACCTATTTTTTTTTAGAAATTTAATTTAATATTTTTCTGAGAAAAAAAATTACAAATTTCCAAAAAGTATCAATTTATATGGTTATACTTTTTGTTTAAATTTGGCTAAATTTTTATAGTGAATGGTTATAAATAATAATAAAAACACAAAGGATTTTAAAAAAATTTATCTGGTATAGACAGGGCTTAAGCTGCGGGACTGGCTATGGTAAACAGTGCGTGTGAGTATGAGAGCTGAATTTTTTATCAGAGATAGCCAATACCAAAACATACTCACTTTCTAATCCTGTTTTTTTGGTCGTGGGTTCTGGAAAAAGTTATAGGTTCATAAAGTTTGATACCATGGAATAGCCTAGACTTTTAAATTAGGCCAAAATATACTAACTTTTCTTATGGCATTTTTCGGTATCTAAGTTCTGGATGAGTATTTCGGGCCATTAAATTTCCGCCGTTTACCCGCGCTTTTGGTTCCTCAAAGAGGAACCATTGTGTTAGGTCAAAATTTGATTTTCTATTTTTTGGCATATAAGCACTTTTTGGGTCCCCAGAAAGCTAAAAAACCGGTTTTTAAAAAAAATCTGTATGTGTGTGTGTGTGTGTACGTATGTATGTAATCGGCGATATTTCACAAACATTATGGAATTAAGACCTAATTTTTTTTTCAAAAATTTTTTCACCAAAAAAGCTCGAGGTACTTTTTTTTTTTTTGATTTGGATGTAATACCTCGGTTATTTCCATGAAAGTACTTATATCTGAAAGTATGGTTTTTACATGATATCTCGAATCGGATACTTAATTTTCTGAAAATTTTTTTCACAAAAAAATACAAAAAATACCAATTTTTTTTTTCTTTTTGGACTTAGTACCTAATTTATTTTCATGGAAGTACTAGTTTTAAGAACCTTGTTTATTGTAATTTTTTGGATCTGATACTTAATTTTTTCAAAATTTTTTTTGTCAAAATTAAAAAAAAAAGAAAATAAAAAAAACTGCAATATTTTTTTTTTTTGAATATTATCACTGCTTCTATTTTCCATTTTTATTAATTTATAGAATATTTTTTGAATTTATTGACCAAATGGAATAAAATGAAAAAATTTATGTATAGTTTACAAAATTTTTTTATTGCTGTTGTTAAAGCGACGTTTCGTCAACTGATTTGTTGACCTTATCAAGCTAAAATTACATAATTAATAAAAATTAAAAAAATTTTTTTCTCACAATATTAAAATTTACAATATATGTATGTTCATTTACCGATTTAACAATTTTTGTGTGTATAATATTTATACACTCATATCACTGAGTCTGATGTAAAACTGAGAGACGAAACGTCGCTTTAACAACAGCAATAAAAAAATTTTGTAAACTATACATAAATTTTTTCATTTTATTCCATTTGGTCAATAAATTCAAAAAATATTCTATTTTTTTTTTTTGTGTAATACCTCATTTAATTCCATGAAAGTACTAACATCTGAAAATATTGTAACTAGTGATATTTCAAAACCATTATCGAATTAAGACCTAATTTTTTTTCCAAACATTTTTTTATTAAAAAAATCTCAAACCCCCTTTTTTTTTTTTATTTTGGATGTAATACCTCATTTATTTCCATGAAAGTACTTGAAAGTATGGTTTTTACTTGATATCTCCAATCTGATACTTAATTTTTTGAAAATTTTTTTCCTAAAATTTTTTTCACAAAAAAATACATAAAACACCAAATTTATTTTTCGTTTTGGACATATCTAATTTATTTTAATGAGAGTACAAGTTTTAGAAATTTAATTTATAGTAATTTTTTGTATCCGATCACAATTTTTTTTTTATTTTCTTATAAATTATAACACACAAGAAAAAATGATGGAAATCTTGCCTCTTTTTGACTTCCTCGGATTATTTTGTTCGTTGCTATGTTTATTTATGTATGCAGCTTAATGAAATTATAAACAATAATAAACAGCCTAAAAATATTAAATGGTTGTTTGCATTTTAAAATTAAGATTTAAAAGTTATATTGGCACTTTTTAAAGAATCAAACAATTTATAGAATTAAATAATTTATTATTTTGTGATTAATAGAAATAATATAAATAATGTTAAAATCTTGAAGCAATTAATGTGGCTATTTTTTTTATTACAAAATATTATTATTATTATTATTATCATTGTTGCGGAAGATTGGTCAAATGCAAGAAGTACACTCAGAAAATAAATTATAAGAAATTATTATAAATTCTGGTAAAAACTCCTATCTTTTTATAATAATTGAGCGAATATTTGTAATTTTCGCATCGTTACCATCCATTTCTTTGACAAAACAAAAAAAATCATGTTACCCAATATTTTAATTATTAAGGGATATTTATATATTCTAATAAAATAAAATTTTATAAAAAAAAATAAAATTAGCTTTTTTTATATTTGTCTCTTTTTAATTATGCAAAAATGATTTAAAATCCATTAACGCCGGCGCGACCAATCCATGGACGCTAGAATTTTCACTTTAATAACAAAATGATCTTAATAATCTACTTTACTAGCTACTAAAAACGAAAAATGTATGTATAATTGCCTGGTTGTAATCAATAATATTTGTTGTAAATTAAGATTACAGTCCATTGTTTGAGGAACCTCAGTGCCAGCTAGTTGGCAGGGTATTTTAAATTGGTTTTAAATAAAAAAACTTAGAGGATAAATTTTTATACAGTCAAGATCTCTTAAATTTTAGAGTTAATATTATGGAAGGAAAACAAATTTCTTGCTACCTTGGGAACACTCAAAATTTGGCCATAAAAAAGTCAAGTAACGACTTTTTTTCTATTTACGGGTTTTCTGTTGCTTATTTTAGAACAAATGTAGTTAAGATGAAAAATCTTTCCGAGAAAATTTATGATAGAAACTATTACGATTGAAATATACAGAGTATTCCGAAATTCGTGCGCACAGTGCTAAGGTGTTCCGTTTTAAATTTGTTTTCTGACAAATATTACGACCCAACGTTAGTTATAAACATAAGTTAAATTTCGGAATTCTGATAGATTCTGGACTTAAAAACTAAAAATAATAGACTTTCTTTCTTAATTTATTGTTAATATTTCATTTTGGGCAAATTTGAGTTATAAGACTTGTCATTTGAGGTTAATACGTGTTAATGCTTATCTTTTGTAACTTGAGTTACAAAAAACTAAACATGGGTTATCGTAAGTTTCTCGCACTGTGCGCACGATTTTTGGAACACCTTAGCGCCGGGTGTACAAATTTAGGAAAACAATTATGATTATTAGCACCGCTAGAGAGCGTTTGGTCGGCTAGAATCATAATTGTATATTTATAAAAAAAATATATTTTTTTTATATATAAAACACTCCGTTTACAAAACTTAAAAATTCGAAAATTGCTTGTATTTTCGTCAATTTTGTGGAGTTTTGCATTAGATGAATAAGTATCCTTCCGATGGACGTACGTTCTACGAACGTCCCAACTGTACGTTTTTCTTACAATGTACATAAGGACGTCCTATATAAACGTTCTATGTACGTCCCGCTTGGACATTTTATTAAATAACCTTACCTGTTTTTAATATTTATTGTAATATGAAAGGTTGTACGTATAGATATAGTATATTTTATTTTTCTGTGCACGTGTTTTAGCTTAAAAAATATATTAATTATTTAAATTATTATAAATAAACTTTATTTAATTATTACAATGATTGGAAGAAAAAATTTTAGTGAACTTGGTCGAAGGCAAAAAAAAAGAAGAATAGAAGCAGCGTTAAAAGAGTTTGTTCAAGCTCAAAATGAAGCTAGAAATTTAATGCTTTTACAAGAAAATGGAAATTCCAATCATGCAAATAATGACAGAAATTTAATGAATTTGCAAGAAAATGTAAATAACAATCAAGCAAATAATGATCGAGAAAATTCAGTTGAATATCATAATATACAAATACATGAAAATGTTATTGAAAATAATAATTTAAATATTCGAGAAGATTTTATGGAGAATATTCATGTTCTTGAAGATGGCGGTGATATGGTTCACAACAAATGCCCAAATGGTTCATCTCAAACGCCCAAATTAGATTACCAAAATGTTCTGCGGACCCCACAAAATAGTATGTTTTTTAAATCAACTTATTATTATTTTATATTATTATTCTTCCATAAACCATTTTTTAATTGTTATTTTAGAATTATTTTACCATATTTTCACTATCTTTAATAAATTTTTGAACTTTATTATTCTATAAAATTTATTAATATTTATTTTTAGGTATCGAACCGGTAATTAATTTAGAGACATTATATGAAATGCTTCTACTTCTCAACCAAAAAATTGATTACGTAATGGCCAGGCTTGAACAAACATTGGAACATACGAGTAACAGTCTTCTGTAACAAAGTCAACGTAAGCCATTAAATGAATACATACACTTGCCTAAAGAGCATATTGGTTCTGTTGAACAATTTGAGACGTTTGAACAAAGTATATTTTTTTTGTAAAAATTTTAATTTTGTATTCTATGTAGAATAATATATTTTTTTTACTTTTAAATTTTGATTGAAAAATTAATTTGATTTGAAAGAATAAAAAATAATTATTAATTAAATATTTAAATTTGGTTATAAAAGAATTTAGATTTTAATATTTAATTTATATATAAATATAATTATAATTATATTTTATTCTATGTATAACTTATAATATCACCACTATATCCCATCTACCCTAAAATAAAACGTTCTGTATAGCTATTTATTAAACAAGGGATGAAAAATATTGGTTTTAACTTTTCATACAGTTTTGTGCACGAGCGAACGTAGCGAGCGAGTGCTTACAGCATGCAAAACTCGAACCCCATTTTTTTCCCGTGTTCTAAAACATCGTTTTACATATAATGGGCAAAAAAGCCATCTCCCTAGGGCAGAAAATAGGCTTTTTAGCCCTAGATATGTAAAATGTATTTACTGTACGTCCGACGGACGTTTCTTTCAGACGTACTTCTCCCTTTACTTTTTCTATTGACATAAGTACGTTCTTTTCCTAAATTAAGAATTATGAATTTTCAATCCTTAAAAAAAAGATTCTTAAGTTAGAATGCGCATTGGAATAAACGGAGGATTTCTTGGGTGTTTTTCAACGTATCTTTAACTACAGAATATAATTTTCCGTTTCAAATATTTTTATTACATTAAGGGTATATTCACACTCTTTAATTAGCTCTAATATTGGTATATAATAACTTTTGGTATATAATCAAATAAACCCAATATTTTGTTAATTACTCTCAAAAAATGGTATTTTTTGACCATTAGTTCCAAAATATTGTAATAAAAAACCTTAAAAAAGGGTAATTTTTGCTGAGATAAGGGTTCGTCCCTATTTCCTAACCACGTATGACCCTCAAGTTGGGATTCAGCCACCCAAAAAACCTACAGCAGACCTTATCTAAACCTGGTTATAGATTTTAGATCCTTTAAACTGGGTTATGACTAAAGGAATTTTTTAAATTACATCTTCACCATCATAAATGCTTTCAATTTGACTTGTAAATTTTTTTTCATTATGCAAAATTTAATTAATTAATTTTAAATTATTAAAATAAAAACACTAAATTAGTAAATAATTAATTTTTTATTTATAAAAAAAATAAAATTTGAATGTCCCGCAGCTTGCTCCACTCTACGTATACGCCCTCTGGAACCAATGAGTAAACTGCGCATCTTCTTTTTGATAAAATTTTTAAGAGATGAGGAATTAATCGTGCGCGAGTCCCAAATAGGTATCTGCCATCTTGTACTCATTCATTTTTTTCAATTCATAAATTTTTATAAAAATATTTTTTCTGTTTATGTCAGCATTGGAATATTGTAAAATATTATTAAAATTTAAACCCAAGTTTTAAAATTTATAAAAGACAACATATTAATAAGGCTGCAATTACAGTGTACTAAACAGTTAAAAAAGTTGTTAACAGTAAAAAAATATTAAATGTGACGTGGCGTCATTATAATAATATAAATTGCTTATTTTGCTTATAAAGAATTCAACTTATTATTATTAAAAGAAAAGTAAGTAAATTAATTAATTGGTCTTATATTGATTTTATTTTTCTTATAATTTTATTATTTGTGATACGTTCATACGATTGCGATTATTTTTCGTATTTGAATTGTATGAATACTTATTCGCCATATTATACTTAAAAACTTTTCGCATAAAAATTAATATTAATAATCTCTGCAATTAGGGTCTCGAAAAAACGCGTAAGAATAAAAAATATAAGAATAATTATAATTATTTTTTCATTTGTTCTGTTTTTGATAATAAAAAAATAAATTACTATTTATGCGTAGTGTACCAAAAACAGACGAAACGATCCATTTTTTCATAATGCCAGAAACGAAATAGAATTAATTTTTACAATTTTTACATATATGAGTAATTCTAAGTATCTCTAACATAAAAGGTACCTTAAAGTCTGGGATCTTAAAAAAAACAAATGGACTGAATTTAGTATATGAAAATATGAAACCTTGCCAATTTTTAAGGTTCTAGGTTCAATGGTTTCGAAATAGACTAATTACGTTTAATTAAAAGCTTTACCAACTGAAATTTTTTAAGTAAAAAATATTATTTAAAACATCAACTTACAATAAGATTTGAAAATTTGATTTTTATCAAATTAAACTTTTAAAACATTATTAAATTTTATTTGGTGGAATTAAACAAGAATATTTACTTGATACGTAACAATGAAAAGAAGGTTCAAAATTTGCATACAACATATTATATAATACTGTATAGGTACTCAAACCTCTTCTTTTGCCAAACTTTTATTTGGGCCACAAACATTCCAGAAAAAAAGTTCGACCGAATTTAAAGTCGGGTTCTGATTTTCTTGGGGGATTAAATGTACCTTGAAATATATATGGCCAGGCTGCTTTGTTTAAAATTTTCTTGTTGCTTGAATTGTCAAGCAAAACAGTCTGGCCGTATACCTAAAAACACATATTCAAATATAACAAATAAATGGTTGGTTTTTTTAATATAAATTAAATAGGAAATTGGTCATATAGAACATATGGTATTTTTAAGACCCTTTGGAAATTTAACTACCCTAGTTTTAAAATTATAAACAAAACCGAGCAAAAAAACCGAAAAGTAACTTTTACGCTCGCTGTTAAATAAAAAAAAAAATTTATTAGTAACATTTTTTAAATATTTTAAGAAAATAAATAATTTATGATTCTTTAATTTTTACATCTTCAACTATACACTGTAAAAAGTAACTTTCTTAGATTAACAAAAAAAATAAAATGTTTTCGAAAAATTAGTAAATTTTCAAAAAAATTTTGTAAATATTCGATAAAAATCGTATATTTACAAAATTTAGTATATTAACAAAAAATACGAGTATTCTCGATTTTTTTTTTGTGAATTCGCAAGAAAAATTGATAATTTACTATTTTTTTTCGAAAATTTACAAAAAATAGTTGTAAATTACCGAAAATTAGTTGTGAATTTACAACTTTTTTCGTAAAATCACCAAAAAAATCAATATTTCTCGAATTTTTTGATAATATACTAAATTTATTAAATTTACGATTTTTATCGAATATTTACAAAATTTTTTGAAAATTTACTAATTTTTCGAAAAAATTCTATTTTTTTTATAAATCTAAGTTAGTTTTTACAGTGTGAGTATATAATATAATAAATAAAATTATTAATTGTAGTATATATTAATTACAAATTTAAAATATTATTTAAATTGGGGGGAGGCAAGGGTGGAAAATATACTATGGGGGGGGGGCAGGAAATTTACCTTTTATTTGAAACCAGCCATATATATAATAATTCAATAATTTTATGAAATTTTATTACTTTGGCAAAGAAAAATTTATGTCAATTACATATAAAAAAATGATGCCCATGTAGTAGTAAAAAATAAAAAAAAATTTATTTATAAAAGAAAGAATATTTTATTTATTTTTATTTTTTGGTGATTTTTATAAAAAAATTTAAAATGAAAAGACTATAATTTTATTATAACTCTTAAATTTATCCATTTTTTTTAAAAAACAAGCAATCTTTAATAACATAATACTTTAAAAGAGAATATTTTGGCAATTTACCAAAAAAAAAAAAAAACTTATTTTTTTTTTATTTTAGAATTATACGATCTACATTCTTGATAGTGTCATATGTTCAATTTAGCCCTTTTATTAAAAGACCATATTTTTATAATTTGTCATTTACTTTTTATTATTAATTAAAAAATTTTAAATAAGATTTTCTTAATATAAATTTTTGAAAATATAATAATTAAGTTTCAGCTCACATCGTATTATACAAATTAACATGAGCTCATTACACGATTGTAATAAAGTGCAAGAAAGAGAAAAGAGAGAAATTTATTACACAAACTTAACTATTATCTTATATAAATATAGTATTTAATACCTCAAAAATCCAATTAAGATTTATAATTTGCTGAGTCACTTACTTTTAGCATAATTAATAATTTTTATTAAACTATTTGAATTTATGCTTTTTTAGGTTTTAATACAACTTTTTATTTTTTTAATTAAGTCTTTTTACCTAATCCTAGGAAGTGTAGTATCTTTTAGTTTTGATTAAACTAATTTTGAGATTCTGATCAATACAAATAAATCTTGTGTACCCTCGGGAAAACTTGTACGTAATTAACTTCTTGGGGTGATAATTATCTGATATATTGGAAATAGATGAATTTTGATATCGTCGTGTGGAATGGAAATGACAAATTATAGTCCAATTTTTAATAAAATAAAATTTTTAAGCAATATATTTTTACAGTGTTTTAAAGGGGAAAAATAGTGTTCTCTACACAAACACTTTAGAATTTATCAGAGAATACGTACTTTCATAACATCAATTGAGTTTTAAAGGGTTAGTTTGTTTTATCACTACTCTGGTAAAAACTTGGCGAGCATGCTCTAAGTGAGATATGCCTTGATTAAAAATTCAATTTTTTTATTAAAAGGAATTTTTTTCAAATTATAGTCTGTAGAAAACCAAATGTTTTTAATCCAATTTTTCCTATAAAAAAGATATAATTATATTGTCTACGGTTAAAATATTGGATAAATTTATGAATTTTTACTTGTAAAACTAAATTTAGGTGTAATCAGTTTTGACAATTTTGATCTAAGTAATTAACATAACCAAAAATTATAAAATCTTTGAATTTTATAATATGTAACATGTTTTTATAAAGGAGTACGTATGTGGACCTAAAGATAATTGGGGTATGTTAAAAATGTCTCAAACTCATGAGTGAAAGAAAGAAGTAAAATGAGACTTAAAATAGCAGGAAAAAAATCAATTTCTTATCAAAATTTTTGATGCAAGTTTCTCGTGTTTATCCACAAAGTCAATACATAAGCAAATATTTAAGTAATGAAATTATCAATCAAAATACGTTCTCAGAATTTTCTCTTGATCTTTAAGATCCGAAAAAAAATAGCACAGAGTATTTACAAATTAAATAAGTTAAAAAAATAAACTTTATATTCAAAAAATACACACATGTCATAAACATTAAAAGTACATGAGTAGATAAATAAAGTTCAAATAAAATTTATAATTGCATTAACTTTAAAAAAATAATCAATTAACAAATAATTAAAAATTTATCAAATTAATTAAATTCTTTATTTTAACTTTACTTTTAATTTAATTAAATGAAAATATTCATAATACAAAGTTTGAATATGAAAATTAATCAATTTAAAAAAATTGATGAAAACTTTTTCCCAGTATTATGAAAACAATTTTCATTCAATATAATAATATTTTTCTTTTTAAATTTTTGTTTTACTAAAATAATTCATTTCTTTTAACACGTTCTCTAGAAATTCTTCAACTTTTTTTATACATTTTTCTCGTTTTAATTTTATTCTTCTTCAATTTTATTACTTTTTTTTTCTACTTTCTTTGAATTATTTTTTTTCTTTGGATTTATCTTTACTTTGACAGGTAGTCTGTAAAAAGCTCGTTTTTAAATTTTATTAAAATTCCTTCGAATATTTTTTTTATTTTTTTTATTATTTTAATTAAAAATATATTTTTTTTTGAAATTTCAAACTTATTATTTTAAAAGCTTGTTTTTTTGATAAACCTATTTTGAGTTTAATAAATTTGAAATTTATTTTTTATTAGATTTTATTTTACCAAAATATTAGATTTTTAACATTTTAGTTGGTTGAACCACTAGTGTACCAAATTTAAGCCCCTATTTATTTTTAATACTCAAAGACTTAATTTGATTTTTAAATCCACCTAATTGATATTATTTGTTAATGAACATGGATAACATGAATCTGGATCAGTTTTTTCTATAAAACCTCTAAAATTTTAATGTAAACAATAAATTTTGTACTTTTTAAAAGCAGGGTAGAGAAGGAGGTTTCCGCCAGTGTATAAAGCTCCGTTATTTCAACTTGAACCTTTTAAAATGTGGTGCTAATTATCTTAAAAGTCTAAAAAAACTATTTTTTAATGACTCACAGAATCTAGTCACAAGAATATTGATTCATTCCTCTAATATGCTTGGTGGCGAGAACCCCAGTTTTTCGGGAGTTTTGATCTTAAAGGTTAGGTTTCACAAAAAATAAGTTTTGGAAATTACCAGGGTCGGTATTTTAGTTAATAATTATCTTTCTCAAAAACATTTAAACGCTTTTTAGCCATGCATTTGCATAATTTTTTAAAATATCCAGAGTTTAATTTCAAATGTTCTTAAAGGTGGTGAAAACCACCCCTTCTACCCCACTTAAAAAAAAGTTATTTAAATATAAAGTTTTATTTTCCATTCAACAAGGTTAATTACAAAAAATTATCTGACACCCTTTATAATACTAATTCCATTCCAAAAAATTTTTTGAAATCTTGTTTAACTACAAATTTAAAAAAAATAATTTTTTTTGACTTAAAAACGTATGCAATAACTTAATCTGATTATAAAAATACATACATTGAAACCATTAAAAAAAAAGGTAATAATAATAAGGTTCATTGAAGGTCATTTTTTTATTATTCTTCTTTTCTTTTAAATTGAGGTCATAGTCAAGTTTCTAGAGCAATGAACTTCTATTTGTCTGTAATAATTTATTATTATTATTAAATACATTATTTTTGCATGTCTAATAAAAAAAAAATGATGCAATGTACTTCAGTTAATAACTAAATTTAAACGTACATATTTTATTGTCTTAAAGAATAATGCTATTTGATTTTAATGCAGAAATACGTCTTCTTAACAATTTTGAAGTTTAATTATACTTTATCTCTTAAAAGGTAAAACGAATTCATTAAAACTTTTTAATTCTATATCGAATCTTCAAAATTTAATTTATTTTTAAAGAAAGATTTTGTAATTATTGTTTTTGCAAGTTACTTTTTTATTGTGCATTTGGTAATCTGGCGATTTGTCTTTTTAATTAGATAAATTATTAATTTTTAATTACTTTTTACTTTTATTTTCAATCGTTTAGGTCTATCTGTTATATAAAAATTGATGGACTTTATGGAGGCTGCCAAACAGTTTATTATCCAATTAAATTGCTTATTTACAAATTTGAATTTTTCTATTTTCTATGCTTTGTAATCCATATTTATTATGTAAACATCAATTTTGCGAGTGAAAAACGTGAGCCCCATATAGTCTATAGTTATGTAATAAATATTTAGTTTGATCACATTACTAACAAAACTTCAAGCAATATTTAATCAAAGCAACCTGATAGTGTAAGTTAAATGTACTTTAAAACAATATAAAATTAAATGTTATTTTATTGATACAGATTTATTTGATTATCATATTTCTTTAAATTCTTAAACTAAATATCAAGTTTCTCTGATGTAACGTAATTGGATACAATGCTTGTCGCATTAGTTTTTTGTCATATACTTTCTTTCAAAAAATGATATCAGTAAGTTACATTTTTTTAACATGTAATCAAAAATAAATTTTAAAAATAATGTCTAAATTTATATATTTTGTCTCTTTAGTGTTGGGACAGAAAAAACATGCTAATATATTCAAAGTAGATTCAACTAGATTCAAAACCGTACTTGCAGACCTATCAAATATTTTGGTTTACCCAAAAAAAGATCTAACTTTTGGATTAGTTACTTGGAAACTTGGGTAACCGAACACCCCTAATTAAAATCAACTATAAAACTGAATTGCTGATAAGTTTTTAGACCTAAAGAAAATTTTTAGATTCAAAATTCTATATTAAAATTAAAGCTGTTAAATATAAATACCAAGTAGCTCATTTTGTCTTGCTCCACGAAAATGGATTAAGTAAGCAAAATTTTATATTTTATGTCTCTCAAATTATAAAAATTTATAAACTGCTGATTTTCTTTTGCCAGAGTATTCTAAAGTCATAGACTTTTCCCAAGTAATCTGTTATTTTGTGATTATCAGTATATATTTCTTGCTTCAGGGTATTGTTTAAAAAAGTTTTTCAATTTAGTAACTGTCAACAAAGTTTTCATTGCTATAAGATTTGAAGACTCTCTGTTACAAATATTTTCATTTTACGTCAAAGTGTCTTAAATTCAATTTTTAGATTTATAAAATAACAAAGTAAGAACTTTTTGAATTTGTATCATATTTTGTTAGAAGAAAGAACTTTTAAAAGCATTTTTATGCTCTGAAGAGGTTAACACTAAATAAAATTCTCTTATACTTTTCTATACAATAATAATTTGGACTAATTCTTCAGTTTTGGAAAAGGGGTAAATTTTTAATTTTTTCTAAATTTTAGCATTGATAAAATAGCTAACTAAACTTAACTAGCATAAGCTTAGAAAACTAAGTTATTGCACCAATTTTTAGTGCTCTTTTCTTATATCAGCGCCAACGTAAGCTTTTTTTGGCAGTTTTTATTGCCAGTTGCTAAGCCAATGAATTACAATATAATTTAAAAAAAAGTAAAATATTTAAAAACATTCCCATATATACTTAAAAACACGAGCAAAAAATTTTATTTATAACTCAAAATTTATGATCTATAATTTAATAACGGATATAATCGATTTAAAGTGTTAATAAATTCTTTATAACTTTATAAAATACAATATATTTTGAAATTCAAGTCACGATTTAGCTGTTTTTATTATGTTAATTAATAAAGCAACAAATTAACACTTAACAAGATATTTATATTTACAACAGGTTACTTTAAAAAACAAAGTTTTTATTTATTATTCATTACATCGTTGATATAAAATAGTAAATTTAATAGTTTATACAATAAAAAATACACTGGAAAAATAATCTTGTGAAACTAAATTTATCGGTTTGGGATTTTTTGTAAATTATTTTGACATTTCTCTTAGCTTTTGTGTATTTAAAACAAATAAACTAAGAAAATATCCACTTGCTCTGTAAAAATTTATTACTTAAATTTCAAGACCTAGGTTATTTCAAGGAGAGTTTCAAGCGGCCAGAGCCGTATTTGCCTTACTTGCCGCCTAATGCCGAAAATTTGCCTTCTATGTAAGGCGAGGGGAAAATGTCATAAATCAAGTCGTAAATAAAATTTGTGTTTGGATGAAACTTTGCTCAGTTGTCGCGTAAAAAAAATTACAAATATTCATAAAGTTTCGTGATTTTATCACCCTTAGAAAAAAGAATTGGATTTCATGACATATAAGTTTTGCTTACAAATTCAACCAAATATATTTTTACAGTATAATTTAAGCAATTCATATTTTTACAGTTAAATTTTTCATCAATGTTTTTTCTTTATTTAAAAAATTATATGACATGATTTTCATATATGTAGCTTGCTATTCATTTCCAAGAAACTATAAATGTCAGAAATCGTAAGTCAGAAAATCATACATTTGTATTATTCATGCATGTATGTTAGCCTGGCACTTACAAAAAAAAATTGCTCTGATTTTTGACTCAGATTATCAGTTGAAATAATATAAGATTCTCGAAGCCATAGCTCAAATTTTAATCACTTCTGAGTATTGATTCAAAATACATGGGCTCTTATTGTACTCAAAATGCTCTCAAAAAGAGCCCATATATTTGGTGTCAATACTCAGGAGTGATAAAACGAGCTTTAGTTTTAAAAATCTTATATTTTTATGATAATTAGCAACTAATTTCGCTTTATACTCGAAAATCCAAACAACTTTCAAAAATAACTACAAGTCTACTATACATTCATAAAATTCACATTCGTGCAACATATACATTATTAAAACCAATTCAATAAAATCGATAGCGCTAATAGAAATTTCAGCTAAAAAAACGTACTGCAAAGCAAAAATAAATTTTAAATGTACAAGCATAAAGTAATAATATTTATAATAATAATGCAAAAAGTATAATATATTAAAACGGGAGAAGAAAAAAAATTATAAATATTATAAAAATGTAGAAAATTTATATATATAGAAATAGAAACGAAAGTTTACTGCGCGCAATCGCGAAAATATAGACACGCGTTTTCATAAAGCTTTCTACTGCAGTTTTTTGGCCTAAGATTAGCGTATAACTAATACACCCATTCATTTAAATATGCTTTAATTTAAATATATTATATTAAAACAAAAAGTACCGAATAATACCCGAAATATGAAAATTTGAAGAAATAAATATGAGCTTACGTCACAATATCACCATAATGCTAAGATATTTGATACCTAATGAGCTTATCTTATTTTTATTTTTTATGTGTTTGACATATTGAAGGTCTTCTTAAATGTGCAAGGGATAAAAAGTAAAGTAAAAAATCCCAAGAGAGTATATTATGCAGTTACGGGTGGCATACCATATAAATATGGAAGGTGATAAAAGTGCTTGTAAAAGTGTAAATTATACTAAAAGCAATATAGGTTTCTTTTATTTTATTTTTTCTATTTTTGATATATGATATTTTTTATAGTAATAACTTGAATAATAATAATAGTAATAATAATAGGTGCTTTGTTGAAAAATTTTTAATTTTAACAACTGAATTTTTCATATATATTTTTATGATTATCTGCTTGAGTACCTAGTTTTGAAGTTTTTTTTACCAATCTTGATGACTTTTACTAAAATTCTTTCTTTGTGATCACTGCCTAGTTTAAAAAAAAAATTTAAGCTCGCAATGCTTTGATTAAATACATACAACCTACTAAAGGTCCCTTTTTTGGTGGCAATTAATTTTTCGGTATAAAAAAAAAACAAAAGAGAAATTTCAGGCAATAATTAAAGAATTCTTTATATTATAGTTTTTTATGTATATACCTAAGCCTAAAAGTTTATAAATAAAATTCAACCCAATCAGCTACGGTTAATGCTAGGTTTAATATAAGAAATTATAATATAAAAACTTCCATTGTATTCAGTAAATAAAATTTTTTTTCATGAAAATGTATTTTTTTCTTTCTAAAAATTATAATTACAATATAAATTGTAATACTGAACAGAAAATCTGCCATAAAATAAAAGTTAGCTTGAAGAGCAATCGGTTTGAAATTAAGTTTTTGAGAACAATTGCATTTCTATAAATTATTATATTAATTAATAAAAATCTTAAGTAAAATTTATTTACCATATGTGGTAAATATGATTATCTGCAAAGTAACAATTATACGAAATTAAACCTTATAAGCAAAATATTTATATGTCCCACAATTCTATTAAAAAATTTTTCTCGCAAACGAAATGATTTTTTGAGAGTATATAATAACAACAGTCTTTTTTAAATAAAAAGTTTCAGTAGAATAAAAAAAATTATTATTGCGTTGTAATTAATAATTATAGGAATCAGTTGAAGTTAATTAAATGTTAGTGGTTATTGATTATCAAAAAAAGTATTTGTCCTCCTTAGTTGAGAGTTATTCAGTTCCATTACTGAGATTTCATAATTTATAAACAACTTTTTTTCAGAGAATGCCACGTAATTAATTTTTTCACTTTTTGTAGAAACTTTTTTTGGCCACGGGTTCTGGAAAAAGTTACAGGTCCACAATAAGTTCCAATTTTTTGGAAAAAAGGTGAAAGCATGACAGCCCGGATTAGGCCAAAACATAGGCAATTTATTCATGAGATTTTTCGGTATCAGGGTTCTGGACGAGTATGTCGGGTCATCAAAGTTTCACCGTTCACCCGTGTTTTAATTATTTAAAATAAAAAAAATAACAAGGGATCAATTTTACAGTCAGAATTTCTTAATTTCTTAATTTTAGCATTAATATTACAGAGAAAAAATATAAAAAGGTCAAAAAACGGTTTTTCACTAGACAAAAGTAGTTGAGATGAAAAACCTTACTGAGAAAATTTCCGATCCAATATTCTGCAACTTTTAAAATATAAAATTATGATTACTTTCACCACTAGAGGGCATTTGGTGAGGCGATCCAGAATGAGTGATTACTCGGTGATTACAATATAAGTCATGAGTGATTGCAGTTTAGTTAAGAGATTCAGGGATTTCATTAATTTACATAAATTTTTTAATGAAACATTCTTTTTTATAAGAAATATTACATGACAATATTATTTAATATAAGATAATATGGGTAGTTCCATAAAATATAGATGTTTTATCACTCAGGCTTGTTATATAAAATACCCTATAGTAATAAAAATAATCATAATTCTATATTTTAAAAGTTGCAATTGGATCGGAAATTTTTTCGGCAAGACTTTTCTAGGCTATTTCGGGGTATCATACTTTCACTTTTTATTTGTGAAAAATTGACCAACTTTGTGGACCTGTAACTTTTTCGAGAACCCACGGCCAAAAAAACTAGAATACGAAAGTGAGTATGTTTTGGCTATCTCTGAAAAGAAATTCAGCTGTCATGTTCACACGCACTGTTTACCATAGCCATCCCCGAAACTATAAAATAATGAATTAATTTGCAAAATTACAAGCTACAAAATTCTATATTTTTCGAGAAAGTTACTGTTTTTATAAATTAACGAAAATTTAGGAATAAAAGCGATTTTCTCGAGAAAAAAAATACTAATACCAATTTGTAGTTTGTAATTTTGCAAATTAATTCATTTTTTTATTATTGAGGTGTCTCTTCTCTTAAAAGAGCAAATATATTGCTCAAATTAGTTTCAGGTATTATGTTCGATTTTCCGAGTCGTAACTTACCTTAAATTGTATAAAATTAAAATTATTATTTAAAATTATAAATATTTTAAATAAAAATCTAAGACTGAAAGTCATCGAATCATGGGCAATTTATTGGAAAAATAAAGAAAAAATTGTTAGCTCAAAAATCAAGTATTTTTATTTAATATAATATATCTTAAAAAATTTTTATCCAAATACAAAAATGAAAAATTGCAAGACGATAAATAAAATATATAGTAATATAGTTCTAGAAAGAGAATAAATAAATATCATAGTGAGTTAAATAAATATCTTGAAGGTAATTTATTTAAGTATAAACTTTTATACCATAAATACTAAATATAGTTTGTCCCAAGTTTAGTTATAAAGCACTAGTAGTAATATAACTTTTACTAACGTAGATTGCCTCGAACATAGTGACAAATAAAAAAGTAAATTGGAAAATTGGCCAGAGGCGTGATTCAGTTGACTCATTTAAAATTACGATATTAATTTCCTAGCCTGATTTCCTAATTTTATATAATTAGTATATATACAGAGCATCTTTTAAATATTTATTCAAATATTTTATTTTCGTTAAAATTGCACTTATGAAATCTATAAAATTTTATTAAATTTTATAGAAACTTTTTTTTCTGGAATTAAATATTTGTTTTGAGATCATTCAACATTATAAAATAAATTCAATTTTTACCAAAAATTATCTAGTTGCCCACAATAGGCAATTTATGATTATTTTTTATACGGGATTTTCTTTGACGGTTTCATTAGTTTTTTACATTTTTCTGCTCGCTAAACACCAATGTAACATTCGATTTACAGAAAATTAAATTAGCTTTTATGAATAAATAAACCACTTTTGGTTAAAAGAGAATTATGTCTGTCTTTCAATTACCCTTAAAATGTAATAAATAGATTCCAGCAAAACCTACAGCAGATAAGATAAAGTCTCAGAATGCGGTGAACTGGACCATTTTCTGTATAATAAATAAGTATTGCATATACATCCAGCAACTAAAAAAACTCAAAAACTCTTGAAAGAAAACTTTATTCACCTAGCAACAAAAAAAAGTGACTATGAAATCAAGAACCGAGCATACATTAAAAAAAAAATAAAATTTATATCATAAATATTTTAAAAAAATTTTATTTATTAAAATTTTTCTTTAAATCAATAAATTTAATTAAAATAGTAGCCATTTACTTCTACAGAGATATGATTTATTGGAACTAAAAATTAAAAAATTTTATATTTAGGTTTCATTTTATTTATGTCCCAAATTTTTCATTTTTTTTTTATTAAAAATTTAAGATTAATTTTAAAAATAATATTTTTGGAATATATTTTTTAAGGTTACTAAAATAATTAAAAATTTATTACTAAAATAATATTAATCAATAAAATTTATGAGATACTATAAAAAAAAAAATTATTTATTTTTATAAAAAATTGAAATATTATTATGTTTGTATTTATTTATCTGTTTAAATAAAACGGAAAAGAACGTATATGCGTGGCTCACTAAATATTTCAAAAATCATTTATTCATTTTATACGAACTTAGAACAGCTTTGTTATTAAACTTAGCAAGTAAATTTTTTTTTTAATATTTTGATTCTACTTTTAAAAACAACAAAAACTAAGTTTCAATTTATTTTTGTGACTTTTGCAGGCTTCCTTTGAATTCTTTGAAATCCTAGAATTTATTTCACTTACCAATACTCGATGCTAATTCAAAATAAACTTATCAACAAGTTGAAAAATCAAGGATTTGTAGGTCTTTTCTAAGCTTTTTTTTGTGCTAGATTAAAACTCGAAAATTTTTAATAATTGCAGAATTACTTTTGATACTAAATTACCTTTGGTTACAATAATTCTGAACCTGATCGTTATCTACAGCAATTAAACCATACTGAATAACAAACCTACGAAAAAATATAGTTGCTAAACAAAAACATAACTTTTTTGAAATTATCTGGATCAATCCGTGTATTATAAATATAGAGAATGTTACAAGTGAATGCCTATTAGGAAATTGACCTTTGCCATTTGGCTCAGTTGCCAAACTGAGATACGTAGAATCTTTTGCCAAAATAAAAAACTTATATTTTCTTATAACGAAAATAACGAAAAAAAAACGATATATTAAGTTAAGATTATACATTAAGTGACAAATCTGGCTGAATCATAAAACTGGAAAAAATAAATATTATAATTTAATCGAATTTTTACAAACTTTTCAAATAAAAACTTTAAATGTATATATTAGCCTGGTGTTTTTTTTTAAAAGTGGTTTAGGTTATTGGTTATACTGTTGAATTAGATTCAAATTAGTGAAAAAAAAATTCCAAAATCTAAGATCTTTTTATAACTTGTAAACTATTGTCACCAAAAGCAGAATCCAAAACTGATCTGATTAGACTTAATCTCATTTTTAGAGTACAAATTTTTCCAAAATATTAGAGAATTGGCAACATTAAAATAAGAGACATATTTTTCTAAGGCTATAAATTGAAACCGTAATATATTTTTACTTATGATTGAAAATTTGATTTCTGCATTGGAATCTATTTGGACTTCTGTTAGTCTGGATAAGTTACAACTTCAATAGAACTTCAATACAACTTCAATGGAAGGTAATTTACGTGCGATTTTGGCCATTCTTTACTTTTCTGGACTCGAGCCGTAAATATATTATTTCTCGTCTGAATGCTCCCTTATACCAACCAGGACGTATAAAAATTCAGTCTTAGGGAGTTATAATAATCCGGGTTGCGGGACTTAGAATTATAAATTCAACAAATATAGTCATTAATAACATGTACAGCGATATTGTATCGTGATTTAGTACCATTTACAGGCACGTAGCTGGAAGACTTTAGCTCCCACCCCCCGAAATTTTTTTTGTAGTGTACTTTTTTCAAGAGTGGATAAAAAAATGCAGTTTGGATTGGGATTGATTTTTCCAAATTCGAACTCTAAAAACTACTTAGCTAAATTAGAATAAAATCAAATGAGGTTATTATACCACAAAGCTATAAATTATCTGTATATTTTTACCCCCTCATTTTTAATAATCCTTAATAAAAAAAATTCAAAATAGTTAGTACGCTATTTTATAATTAAAAAAAAAAAGAAGCAATTTCATTAAAAAATTGTTAGATTTTAATTAAAAAATTCTTTACCTATACACATAAAGATAAAATATATAAATATGTGTGTGTGTATCGAATATTTTTTTACAAAGAATTATTTTCATTGTTTATAGAAGATAAATACTTTGAAAAATTTTATGAACTTTTTTAACGCTCAGTTAATTTAAAAAAAAAAAAAAACTTTCTTCTGAAGAATCTTCTATTTTATATTTAAGACCTAGTTAATAAACTAACTTTTATTTAATCTTTGTAAATTAAAACAGAGTAAAAAACAAAATTTAGTACTTGAATCAATACTTAATTTCCATGTTTGTAGTTAAAATGTAGGTTTAACATATAAATATACAAATATCATAAACAGAGTATAAAGCGTTTATTGGCCATCAGTCTCACTTATCTAAACTTTTGACTAATCTATATATTTCATGTTTAGAGCTTTAAACTTAACTTATGTATGCATATTTATGTGTATTACACTAGGTTACACACCTACACAAACTAATAAACTAGTGAATATAATATGAGCTTTTGGTAACCTGAAGAATGTATATGTTACGCCCCATTTGTGAAATTTGAGTAATTCACGAACTAGTCAAAGTAAATTAACCAATTCGTGAATTGGTCAATGTTAAAACAATTAAACCTACCAGTTCGTGAAATGATCAAATTATTTGACCAACTCGTGAATTGGTAAAAAAAATTAAATTTTTGTAACAAATGGGTCAACATCGAATTTTCATTTAGAGCACTGAGTTCATAATAGTGCTAAGCGTATTTCCTCTCATAAAATTTGTACTCAATATGTATTATTTTATTTAGGTAACAGATCCCAGAGATCCGCAGTAAAAACGAATTTTTGAAAACTAGTATGTATACTTCCATATAAAAAAATTAGTTATCACTTCCGGAAATTTTTTTAAGACAAAATTTTTTACAAGTTTAAAGTTTCAAATAATTTTTTAACCACCCCTTTTCAATTATTTATTTAGCAGATTTTTTTTTTTAGACGAAATTTTAAAAATATTTTCACGAAATGGTAAAAAAAATTTCAGGAACTGGTCAACGCATTTGTTAATTCTGACCCGTTCACGAGTTTGTCAATTTACTTGACCAATTCACGAAATGGTCGATTTCAAAAATGGGGTGTAACATGTATATATACGAAAGACAGTAAAACTGGTTCTATAATATCGATCTTTTTTAACATATTACTCGGTCAAAGTACATTAATCTTTATTGTTTTACTTTCAAGTATATGATTTTTTTGAAACTTTACGTTTAAATATGGGAAACTTCGGAAAAATTTTATTTTCTAGTATCCGTCAAAAAATTGCACTAAAAAATTTTGAAAAATTATTGTATATGAACCTTTAGATTTCGCAATAATTATTATTTATTTTTTTAAAAATATTCTATTTTACTACCAAATTTAGCAAACTTAGGACTTTTTGCGTTAGTTTATGTGTTCGATTTTTATCATAAATATAAACATGTTCAATATTTATTTAAATTAATTTTTAAATTAGTTGAATTCATCCGATAGTAACCGAACTTTTAAATTTTATCTCATTTTCTTATAGAACTCTTAAATTTTATCACATTTTTAAAACTTTTTGTAGAAAAATAAAGTTACTTCTAGCATAAAATTGCACTTAAAATGCTATCGTGAAATGAATTATAAATTAATTGTTTTATCAGAACTTTAACGATATTTCAGATTTTTTTTTAAGTATCTGGTTTTATTAGTCTATAACTTTTTTAACAAAGCAAAGTATTGGTTCCAGGCTTTATTAATTCATCTAGTTGGTTCTTAGGAATAGAAAAGACACTTTTTCAAATATACATATAAAAAAATTTTTGAGGCATTGCAAAGATTTTGGGAACAAATTTCTCCACGAATCAAACATTTTTAGAACTTTTTTATTTTTTAACCTAATAAACTTATAACGTACGACTGGCAGTTATTTTAAGAAGTTGCATAGATTTTTTATTTCCAGGTGAAATTAGTTGTCATTTACCAAAAAAAATTAGATCCCAAAATTTCCCAGCACATTTAAGGTCCATTTTCGATGTAAACTACATAAAATCCCCGAAAAAATTTGTATTTGATTTTGTCGGCTACACCCTGCATATTTAATTATTTAACAAAATAAAAAAATTTATGTCAATCAGATGTATAGTTTTTGCAAGATAGTGCAAGCCGATTCACAATAAGTCATTTTCAGAAAAACGCGTCCAAAGCTTTTTTTTTAACTTTTACGTTTTTACTTTTACTTTTATGTTTTTAAGTTTAAATTACAACTTTACAAAAACTTGAATATCTCCCAAACGATTTTGAATTTTATTCTGATTTTTTTTTCAAGCTTTCTTGAATAGTTTTTCAATATTTTTAAATCGAAAATGGGCCTTAATCATTTTTATTGCTGCACAAAACCTTAAAAGTATAATTATTTCTTATGGGGCCGAAAAATCGATTCATAAGAGCCCATGTATTTGATGGTCAGGTGTGATACTTATAAGTGGTTAATTTATCTGTTTGTTAAGGAATCTTATTTTTTTGGTAAATAACAACAAATTTAACCAGGTAATCGAAAATCCAAGCAACTTTATAAAATAACTACCAGACGAATATGTGAAGATCGTGCCTGAAAATAGTACAGTGTACATATCTTTTTTGTAATTAACTATATATTTAAGAATCCTGTAATGTAATTAAAAATTCACTCTAAACTAAAGTTAGGAAAGTTACTTAAATTTTTAAGCTTTGGAAAATACCATAGCCATAATTTTACCTCAGTTTGAAAGAAGAAAAAAAATTTGCATTTTTTTTTCGAAACATAAATAAAATATTCATATTATTATTGATTAAATTTTTAAATATGTATTAAAAAAAAAGAAATTATTTTCGTCTAGACAAATTCCCAAAGGTCATGTTTTATGAAATTTATAACTTTGTCTTTAGGTTTTGCAGTTATATGAAAACACGTTTTAGACAGAAAAAAAAGTTTTAATAATATAGCTGGATATTCTAACTTTTTGATTGTCTGGTGAAATAAAAATATTTAACGAGATATGCTTATAAAAAATTATGAAACATTATAAGAGCTAAATTTTTTTTAACAAAGCTTTTTTATGCTAATAGATGATTTTTTAATGAAGTTTTAAATTCTCATAAATTATGCAAAAAAAGATTGAAATTAAATTTTTTTATGAATATTTTAAATTAACATTTTTAAACTTTTTTGAAAAAATACAAGAGGAGTTTAATACATTTGAAAGACTTAATTACACCATATGATTATAGACCAATTTATTATGTTGTAAAAACATGCAGACCACCCTCCAATCATTTCATTGGGACTTCTGGGCTTAGAAACGTAGGGCTCCGTTTTATAAGATAAGGGACTTTTCTTGTTAGTCGAGTTGTTAGTGTTTAATATTTTCTGGCTTTCGATTTTATGTCCAATCATGTATTTTCTAAGGGTTTTAAAATTACTGTTTCAATAAAATAATAAAAAATAAGGAAGGAAGGGGGCTGGACCAAAAATGATTTAAATAGGTCAACATTATAAAATAAGTATTCGAAAGTTTTTTGAACGTGAAAGATGCATTTTCCCTGAAAATAAATGAAGGGAAAAGTTAAATTAAAAATTAAATTTATTTATTTTTTTACATTAAATTTCATTTAAGTTTAAATGTTTATAAATTCCCTTATTTAATCCGTAAGACAAAAATTCGAAAAAGTAATTTATAAAAAAAAAACTAAAAAACGTAAAATTAATCCCTTTTTATAATAAAAAAAACCTTATCACAAAAAACAAAACAAAAAAAGTAATAAAAAAAAACGTAATTTCATTTAAATTAAATAACAAAACTTAAAATTCTAAAATTTCTGCATTTGTCACTTTATTTTCTCTTGATATGTGCGCAGGGCAGGTATGAATTATAAAAGAATTTAAAAATAAATAAATTCATAACGTCTGTTATAATATCCAAATGATCTAGTTCATGAGTAAAAATTATTATTAAAATAAAAGAATAAGCAAAAAAAAAAAAATTATATTCAAGAAAAAATATGACTTTATTTTTAATGTGCGCATATGATAACGTAAAACTTTTTTGTAGCTTAAATTTTTGAGATAAAAAAAAACTATTTTTTCTTCACAAGTGTAATATTTTATCCATCATATTTTTTTTTTTGCTTTCTAAAAAATTTATTCAAAAAAATGCTTAAAATTTAATTTACAAATAAAACAAAGTAGTTTATAAAAGTTAAAAATATTTATTTATTAAAAAAAAAAAAATGTAAATTATTTTTATTAAAAAAAGGGAAAAATAATAAATAACGTCTAATTTACAGAAAAATTTATGAATTACATTGTTAAAAGACTAGAGAATAAATGATACCTAAGGGAGGTCGTTTTATGTAAGTATAATATAACGTCTTAATTAGACTGGATAAACTTTATAAAAAGTAATTATGAAAAATAATAATAATAATAATAAAGATAATTTAAATGCATTCTGATGTTTTTAATATAAAATATAAGATTTTTTTATGTTTGACTTAAGTAAAAAAATTTAATGTTGTATTTTGCAGGTAATTAACGACGTACTTTTTATTGCTTGATTTTTTTTCTTTTATAGATCTTCCTGAGAATTTCAGAAAATTTTAAATAATTTTTTTTTTAGTTGGGAATTTCAAAATTTTACATGCATGCAAAAATTTACTTTTTTCCCTTATGGAACTAATTTATGAAATTTTTTACAATTTTTACAAAAAGTGCTTAAAAAAATTTTATTTTGTTTTTATGATACTTGCAGTAAAAAAAAAATAATAAAAAAAAAAAATAACAATAATTCATGTTGTAGGAAGTACAATAACCAGTACTTTCGAGTACATTGCCTAGCGCTTCGAGTCAAAAACTCTTGAGTATATACTACCCTCTAAAAGTATGAGCTTGTACTGCTAAAAGTTTCATTTAAAAATTAAAATATAAAATTTATCTTATAATTTGTATGTATTTATATTATTTTTTTTTATTTAATTTATTTTGCACTGTAAGAAAGATAATTAAATTTCAAGTACACTGACCCCTTTTCGGTTAGGGTCAGTTCGGTTTTAGGATAAACCCAGAAAGGGCCGAAAATATTTGGAAATTTCTCTTGTTTCTCCTCTTTTTTAAGCGTAAAAGAAAATTAAAAAAAATATTTATTCATATAAAATCGTAAAGATAGTCGAGCTGACCCAAAAATTCGGCTAACTGCCCACCCTTAAAAGTAACAAAAATTTGTGTACACACCGTGCTTGAACATACCGGAAAGTTGACCTAAAATGACGACAAAATCGGCTTTGGCAGAGTTTTAATATATATTTTTTTACGTCGATTCCTTCCTACTAGAAAATCCGAGCTGCTCGTCTGCCCGACTTTCATGGGACCTATAATGCGTATTTTAAGTTTTTTTTTAAGTTAATGACTTTTAAATTGCCACCAAACTTTTATTTTTTCATAAAAATAACTTCTATAGGTCTCAAAAATTTTTTACAAGCCTCACGCTTCCAACGATTCCTTACTCGTCACTTTTGATTGATTTGTTTTCCAAATATGATAATTTAAAGTCAGAGTCCCAATTTAAGAATTTTTAAAAAAAGTCATTTTTATCATTATATCTTTGAAAATCTATATCTCAGAAACTACTCAATAAAAAGAGACGAGTAAAAATTTTTTAAAAAATTTAAGCTTATAGAAAATTTTTGAGACCACCTATAAAACCAATTTTCATGAATAATTACAATTTTAGCAATAATTTAGAAAATTGGTCATTTTGGGCTAAAAATGGGCCTTTAGTTTATTTACAATAACTATGAAAGAATTAGTGTTATATAATTGCGGTTTACGGTGTTTAAAAATTTACTTTAACACCAAAAAAATAAAACTAACCATAAGTTTTTTTACGATGAACCAATTAAGACCCCTGTGTTATAATGGTCTACGTGCAATGATCATTTCTTTTAAATGTAAAATATCTAATCATGAGACAAAGTTAAGAATAAAATAATAATTTTTATTAAGTTTTTATTAAGTTATCAATAATTTACAAAATATTGAAATTGGACATTTAGATTTTTCAATAAAATTATTATTTCGTATAGATACTAAAAGTATTATTAGTTGAATTTTTAGTTAAATTTTATTTTAATTATTAGTTCAATTAAGTAATTATATGTAAAAAAAATTGAATTTATTTTAGATATTTTTATATATTGTAAACATTCTTAAAATAAAAAAAAAAAATTAATAAAAATTATTATTTTATTCTTAACTTTGTCTCATGATTAGATATTTTACATTTAAAAGAAATGATCATTGCACGTAGACCATTATAACACAGGGGTCTTAATTGGTTCAACGGCAAAAAAAACTTCTGGTTAGTTTTATTTTTTTGGTGTAAGTGTAACTTTTCAAGCCCCGTAAACTGCAATTTTTTAACACTAATATTCTTTCATCGTTATAGTAAATAAACTAAAGGCCCATTTTTATCCTAAAATGACCAATTTTTAAATTATTGATAAAATTATAATTATTTATGAAAATTTGTTTTATAGGTCTCAAAAATTTTCTATAAGCTTAAATTTTTTAAAAAATTTTTACTCGTCTCTTTTCATTGAATAGTTTTCGAGATATAGTTTTTCAAAGATAATGATAAAAATGACTTTTTTTTTAAATTCTTAAATTGGGACTCTGACTTTAAATTATCATATTTTGAAAACAGATCAATGAAAAGAGACGAGTAAGGAATTATTGGAAGCGTGAGGCTTGTAAAAAATTTTTGAGACCTATAGAAGTTATTTTTATGAAAAAATAAAATTTTGGTGGCAATTTAAAAGTCATTAACTTAAAAAAAAACTTAAAATACGCATTATAGGTCCCATGAAAGTCGGGCAGACGAGCAGCTCGGATTTTCTAGTAGGAAGGAATCGACGTAAAAAAATATATATTAAAACTCTGCCAAAGCCGATTTTGTCGTCATTTTAGGTCAACTTTCCGGTATGTTCAAGCACGGTGTGTGTATATAAAGTAAATATTTAAACAAGTATAATTAAAAAATTATATAAATTTTTTCTAATCTATATTCATTTAACCTAAAAACATATTGAAAAAGAAATATATTTTTAATTTATTAATAACTTTATAACAAATACATTTGCGTCTAATTTAATTAATAAGTTGATTTTAAAGAATACTTGGATTTAATCCAAAATACTTTTAATATTCGATTAATCATTTTCGTATAACAAAATAAAAACCAAATTTGAAAATCAAATTTCACTTAATAACTTAACACTTTTAATATATTTATAGAAAATTATCTTTTTTATTTGTTTACTTCAATGTGAATTTTTAATTAAATTTTATTTGACTGAAGTTCGTTGCTTGCTTATGATTTTTCTGTGGCCTTTCAAGAAGAGTTTAGGGGATATGAAAATATTTTGATGGGTTTTACAGGGCAAGTTCAGGGGCCTTGCAAGTTAGTAACACCTTTCTTAAAATTTTTAATTTGATAAAGAGAAACTTACCCTATTATACTATGAAGTACTGATTGTCCTCACAATATAATGTTTAGATATCATTTTGCTTGCGAGATAAGTTTTATCACAAAAACACAGTATAAGTACAGTGTTTTTTTTTACAATAAAAAGCAGCTATTTATTTACATGGTACCATTTCAAGACAATTAAATCTTTCAAAATTTTTCTCGCAAGTGAAATAACTTGTACAGACTATATAAATAGTCACAAAATCACAGATTTGGTTTTATATTTACTGGCCACTATTAGACTTGGACTACTAGAAGTTTTTTGCGTCGCTAGTCACAAATTTTGGGGTCATTTATTTAAGAAATGTGCTCTTCACCCTTAAATCAGCAAAAACTGACCCCAAAAGGGGTATTTTTAAGCATTCGAACTTTGAGCGTTCAGATTTGGTGCACACAGATTTTTTGGGACGCTGATTACGAATTTCAGGGTTCTGTCTACTGCAAATTGGCACTTCATCCTTTAATTTGCGAAAACGTGAAATATATAAAAAAATATCCCTTTTATTTATTTACCCCTTTTATTACCCTTTTTTTTCGAGTCGCTGATTACAAATTTTGGAGTTCTAGCTATGAAAAGTTGGCACTTCACCCTTAAATTATCAAAAACTACCTCTAAAAGAGATATTTTTGATGTATTTCACGTTTGTGCAAATTTAAGGGTGAAGTGTCAACTTTTCACAGCTAGGACCCACAAAATTCATAATCGACTCAAAAAACTTATATACACCAAATATATATTAATTAATTACATTACTATATTAATTAATAATTTTATTTATTATGTTACTCATATTTGAAGATGCAAGCATTAAAGAATTTTATCATAAACTATTTATTTTCTTTACAGTAGATGTATTGAAGCAGAGAATAGGTTAATTGAAGACAACTAAAAAATATGTATGCGTTGATGTTTTGAAATTTTATTACAGTAACTTTTATTATACGATATCAGTAATATATGCGCATTGTTTAGATAAAAATTTTCATTCAATTAACTGTAATTAACTAATTAATAAAAATTTTGTAAAAAAATGGTATTAAAATTTATAAATAGTAGGCGTGGTAAACCTTTCCTTATACACGAAGGATATATTTATTCAAACAAAAAACGGAAGACCAGTGTATGGAATAGTAATGAGCCAAGAATTTACATAAAAAAATAAATAATAACTTATAGTTTATAAATTATTATTAATTATCCTTTTTTTTAGCTAGTCCTTTTTTGACCCTTTTATTCTCATTTTTAAGAGTGTATAGAAATTTTTACAAAAAGGATCATAGGATTGTAATGCCAGGAAAATTTCCCACCTAAAAACTGTACCTTCAGACTCCTGAAGTTTTTCGGGTATAACCGAAGACCGACCCGACCCGACCCGAAAAAAATAAGATCGGTCTTTCGGGCGGGTACCCGAATATTCGGGTAACCGCACACCCCTAATTACAACCTACACCCAAATGCTGTACTCGCACCTACCCCTAGAGTAAATTAAATTCTGGGGGTCATAGATAGGGAGAAACATCCAAGATGGCAAACGTTCGGTAATCTGCATCTGAACCATCAAAGTGCGACTACATCAAAAATACGTCTTTTTGAGGGTAGTTTTTAGTGATTTAAGGGTGAAGCTCTCATTTCTTAAATAAATTACCCCATAATTCGTGATTAGCAACCCAAAAAACCTATAATAGACTAAGTCTGGAGGTGGCCAGTAAATATAAAACCAAAACTGTGATTTGACTAGAGTATTTATATAATCTGTAGAAATTATTTCACTTGCGAGAAAAATCTTAAAGATTTAATTGAATGGAGTAAAAGACATAATACAAGCTACGAATACAGAAAAAAAACTTGATAAGGTCATGCACTGTTGAGGGCAATAATTCCCAAAGTTTTCTTTCATGGGATTGCAGATACCATTAAATATTTATCTTTCGTAATTTAACAAATCGAATTTAAAAAATAAACTAGCTTCAATTTGTGTAATTAGTCTTGCATGCAAGGAAAAAAAATCCATGAATAAATAATTAGGTTTATAAAATTACATAATAATTAAATTAATATCATCACAAATCTAGTATGTAATGAAAAAATGAAAATATCAAAAAAGAGGTAAGAAAATTTTAGAATATTTTTATATTAGCTCAGCTATTAAATATTTTATGCAGTGCCATACAAAATATAAAGAAAACTTTTAAAAAATCTTAAGTAAATAAAAAATTTAAAAGAACGAGAACAAAGATAAATACTCAAGGGATAAATTCAAGAAAGCCTAGGTCATATAAAAAAAAAGGTATGAAATATATGAAACAAACGAGAGTATAAGACTACTAAATATTCTTATATAAGTTTGAAAAAAGTACATAAGCAGTTTATATATTATGTTGCGAACGAATTTTGACTAGTTTTTCAAATTTATTCCAGAAGCAAATTATTTTAAAAGGTTACTTTGATGGAAGTTAACAAAAATCAATGTTTATAAACCATATCTGGATCTAATTTTAAAATTAAAGAATTTTCTATAAAAATATCCTTATATTCGCACCGAGTTACTTCTGTAATATTCTCTTGGATATTCTGTGATGCACAATATGTAGTGGGGAGGGATGAATATCCGTTCTGAGAAGGTTCAAATAGCCATATAAGTTATAAAAGGAAAATTGGTCAAATTGATACAAAAAAAATTTACATTTTAATAGTTGCTATAGCAACAAGGATTCCTTAGATTAGGGCCTTGAGATATTCTAACTTGAAATTTCGAATTTCAAAAATGCAAATTTTTTAACATTATTTTAATATAACTACACTGTAAAAAGTAACTTTCTTAGATTTACAAAAAAAAATAGAATTTTTTCGAAAAATTAGTAAATTTTCAAAAAATTTTGTAAATATTCGATAAAAATCGTAAATTTACTAAATTTATAATTAGTATATTATCGAAAAATTTGAGAATTCTTGATTTTTTTTTTTGTGAATTTACGAAAAAAGTTGTAAATTCACAACTATTTTTCGGAAATTTACAACTATTTTTCGAAAATTTTCGAAAAAAAATTGTAAATTATCAATTTTTCTTGCGAATTCACAAAAAAGATTGAGAATACTCGAATTTTTTGTTAGTATACTAAATTCAGTAATTATACGATTTTTTTCGAATATTTACAAATTTTTTCGAAAATTTACTAATTTTTCGAAAATGTTCTAATTTTTTTGTTCATATAAGGAAGTTACTTTTTACAGTGCACAAATAATTTGTTGAAAGTAGCATTTTTGAAAATTTGTGAAATTGGGTTTAATAACCAAAGGGATAACAAAGTCACAAAATAAATAGTACCTAAAACTTATCAGAAAAAAAAATTAATTTTTATCAGTTGCTTTTGAGTAAAAATGTCGATACATATCACAATTTTACAAAAAATATTTTTCAATGATTGCACAAATATATTTTTTATTATAGCACAAAACTAATTTAAAATATATCAAATATTTTTCCTGTCACTTGAAACGTATTTTCGAAATAGATAAGAAATTTTCCGTTATTATTCATTAAAAAGAAATAAAAGAAAAAAGAAAATTTTCTTTTCTCGATGAAAATACATCAATTTATTATTATTATTATTATTTTAGTGTATACAAGTTGTTCTATTTGCATGAATTTATTTTCCTTGTTGACACATAAATTAAATTTTTCAAATTATTTATTTTACAAAAATTTGTTGCTTTTTTTGTTATGAATATAAATTAACGAAAAAAAATTCTTCAGTTTATTAAAATTATATAAACTATAAAAAAAGTTCTACATGCTTAGTAGTACTCTATGCTTGAAAATTTGAATAGTAAATTTTTGTTACTTTTGCCTTGTTAATAAATATTCATATCACGAGTTCTAATTTTGTACATAAATTTTACTTATATTTATAATAATTTATTGTTAAAGTTTTAAAATTTTAAAATAAATATTACCATTATTCGTAAGAATTATCAAGAATGCTTGTAAATGCAACTAATCGAACGTAACGAAAAAATTTCATAAAAAATGTAATAAATTTGTATTCGAGAATATTAAAAAAATTTATATTAAAAATATATATGAAATAGGAAAATTTAAAGAAAAAAAAATATTTTTAGAGAGACAAATATAACACGTTTTAACGCTTTGAAGCAAAAAAATAAATTGAATTTTTTGAACGTTTAAAATGTAGAATTCTGTCATTTAAATATTCGTGCATGTAGAAAAATATTTGAATGAAAATTTAACAAAAATTTAAAATATTGAAAATAAAAAATATTTCAATTATATTTTAGTGCAGGCGTTCAAGTTATGTAAATACTGTGATTTTTATTAGAAAAATTTGATTAAACGTAATTGGCTGTGCTAGATTGGAGTTTTTTGCTCTAGTTTTTGCAGGTTCCCTCATCTTGTATTCGAAAATTGGACGTTGATTCGTCAAAAAAATGAAAATATTTTTCACTAATTTGACTGCAATGAGATATAAGCTCAAATAATTCGTGTTTTCCTAAAAAAATCTCCTGAATCAGTAGCCCAAGAACCAATTAAGAGTGCTGCAGCCCAAAAAAAGTAAAAAATTCTAAAAATCATTGCACACTTAAATAAATAATAAATAATTTTCAAAAAAAATTCCAAAAAAATACTAAATACCCATTTAATTCCAGTCTAACTCAAGTATAGAACAAAAACCATATAAATTTTCTTATACCCAACTTCCAAACTCCTAAATTAATATGCAATGAGATATAGGCTCAAGTAATTTGTGATTTCCTAAAAAAATCTCCTGAATCAGTAGCCCGAGAGCTAATTAAGAGTGCTGCAGCCCAAAAAAAGTAAAAAATTCCATAAAAATACTGAATATCCCAATTAATTCAAGTCTACTTCAAATATAGAACAATTTCACAAAAATTAAAGAAATTTTCTTATACCCAACTTACAAACTCCTAAAAATTAAATAGAAATATAATTTCAAATTGATTTTACAATTCCATTACACGAATTTATTAATAATTACTTACGAATAAAACTTTTATCTAAAAAAAAGAAGTTTTATTTAAGAAATAAAAAAAACTTAAACAAACTAAATCGTTTAATTTATATTAAAAAAAAAACTTTTTATAATAAAAAAAAAAATTTATACATTTTTTACGCTATTTAGATTACTTATAAGCAGTAGTAACAGTAAGTTTATATTACGACAACAAAAAAATTGTGTATATGTACAATGCAATAAAGTTCAAAAAACTTTTGAAAAAAAGAAAAAAAAAAAAAGTTCTATTTTTTATTATTGTGTCTTTTGCTTCTTTTTATTATAAAATCGTTAACCTTAAGTATTACTTATAAATATATATATTTTTTTTACATGTATTAATAATAATAAAAATATTTAAAAATAGTCAAAAATAAAGAGAGGGGAGGGTAGGTGAATATATATTTATATATTTTTATTCATACACATATAGAAGTTTTTGGCAAAAATATCTTATAACAAGTGACAATGAAGTAGTAAATTTGGCTGAAATTATATATATATCTAATTTCGAAACGAAGGTTAATGAATAAGAAAAAAAATTTAATGTAAAAATAGTTTAATGCAGGTAAAATTTAATAGTTTTAAGAAAAAAAAGTTAACTTACGAGAATACGTCCAGTGGTGGTTTGACCGGAAATAAGTTCGCCAGCCCAGTCTTTTGCCTCGGTCATAAAAGTGCCTTCGAACTCCTTGTTTTGTCTCGCGGCCTTTTGTTCCTTTTGTTTTGGATCGTTCGGAGCCAAATCGGGCTCCTTCCGACAACAAAGAAACGTAAAGGCTCTCCATATTAATACGATAAGTAGACCAACGAGGAATGTGAAGATGCTCGATAATAAAAAGCACCAATATTTTCGGATCTTTAGGCATTCGTCGACCGGGGGTTGTTCGGTCGTCTCCTCGCAATTCATTATCACGACGAAGACGATAATAATATAATCCCTCCACCACCTCCACCTCGGTCGGCCACGGCCCCCGTAGGAGGCTCTTCAGTGCCCATTCACCACCAGCTTGACAAATTTTTCATGTCTTTTTTATCACCACTTCCTAAATCTGACTTTTTTCTTTCATTTATCGAATACCTACGCACCCCTGCCCTCTTCCAACCAAATTTTCTCATTTTTTTTTCTTCCCGAATTTTGTTTCCCGAAAATAAATAAAATCTAAAATAGACAATAATAAACACTTATTTTTAAAACACACCTCACACACAAATCTACATTGATAATAATTAACAGCGAACAACAAACAACGAACAAATATTCGATATAATAAGGTTAAAGTCCTGATATTAATTTATTATTTATATAAACTTTTAGCTCGTTTTCTAAAACAATAACACGTTTGGGCAGGACGACGAGCTTAGAGTGCTGCCTAGTGCCGGATTCGATACGGAGGAGCTTTTTAGCTTCTCTTTTTAACAATTTTACGCAGACGCTAAAAGTAACAAATCGATATATAGTTGAAACTAACATTTATAACTATATATATATACACATATATATATATATATACATATAATTTATATATTTAACCAATCAGAATATTAGAAATTTCTATTCTTGTTTAAATTATTACTGCGCTTGCTCTATAATGACAAACATAAGACTAGACACTACTACCCTACATCTCTAAATTTCTATATTGCATATGATGATCATCCTAAAGCTGGCCTTTTACTATGGAGCCAGACTCTATAAATATAAAGAGAAATTTTCATATAATGTATAAATAAAAAGCACTCGCTCTACCTGATTTTTTTTCCCTTTTTATATGTCAAATTATATTTTTATTTATACAACAAATTTTTTCATTCATAAAATATTCATCGGGTACGCAGAAAAATAATTTTCTTTTGTTATTGTTAAATATCTAAAATAAAGTTTTTTTAAAAATTTAAGTTTATTTTAAACTAGTATTAATTAAATATTTAGCATAATTTTATTAAAAACTACCTGGGTATTTCAATTTTAAATTTTGAAATATTTCGTACAATCATTTGACCTACTAACGAAAAACTTTTTAAATTTTCTATGTATGCGAGTTTGCTTGTGTATATATATTAGGCTGACACTTATTTTAAAAATTAATTTGATTCACGAGTAACAGATGTAAAATGTCATTCACAAAATATTTAAATAATAATAATAAGATTTCTAAAATTTATTAAACTAATTTTAAATATATTCATCGATTATTTGAGCTTAGATGCTGATGAAATTTTGTTCAATTAGCTACTTGGTTTAATAGGGGATCTGTGCTTAAAATTTTAGGTGAGATTGTAAAATTGATTAAAATTAACAATTTTTAGAGTTTTATTGGTTATTCATAAGTTATTTGGGTCAAATATTTAAAAAGACAACTTTTTTGAAAAAAAGTTTAGTTTCGAAATAATTAATGTATTTTCAAAAATATTTGTAAACAAAAATCGAAAATTAATAATTTTTTCAATTCACAATTATATTTATAAAAAGCACTCTGCTTAAAATTCCAAATGCAGCCACCTAACAATGTATGACAGTTAATTTAATTTAACTACCAGGTCAATATATTTAAGTAAAATTATTACGTTTAATTTAACAAATATTTTCATTCCAAAAATTTCTGCAATATTAAATAAAATACTTTATATTTAAAAAATGTTCAAAAATTAAAATAATTGGATTATTTATTTTAATTAATATTCGTCTTCAAGTAAAATCTGTGTATAAAAGAGTGTAAAAAATTTATTGATTTTTAATGGATATAGAAGAAAAAAAAAGTTTAGTTAAGAATTTAATTACTTTAATGTCTTTTTGATATAATAAAATAAAAAAATTTAGTTTTAATTGAAGGATATAAAATTACATACAGATTTCAAAAAAAAATTTAATTTAATTTTTTCTATTTGATTTTTGAAAAAATCCGAAATTATTATTATCAACGTACTTTTATTTTATTAAAGTGGATATAAAATTTTTTTTATTCGAATTTGTAGTGTTTTACTCAGTTAAAGTCAAAGTAATTCGATTTGTGTTTCTAAGTAGTTACAGACGACTGTAACAGACAAATGACCGTAACTACTTAAAACAGTAACAGAGTAATTTTATTATTATTTAGTCATAGATAGTTTATCTTAGAATTTGTGATTAATTCTATGCATCTATTCAAGGAGAAATTTTATTACTAGAATATAATTAGAATTAGCAATTAACTCAAAAAATATTGATTCTAATTTTACTTTAAGTAGTAAAAGGCTTTTGTCTGTTTGTAATGTCTGTAACTACTTATATGTACTTTTTAAATCTCGCTACGTTCGCATTTAAACATAAAGTCAAATTTTGTCAATTAGTTAATAAATAAATATTGCATCACTGAAGCCAGAAAAGCCTTTTTTCTAACTTATATGATACGTTTTTTTGGCTACTTTTTTCTGTTAAATATTCTGTCAAAATTTTTATAAAAGTGATTATGATGTTGAATACGCGACTACTGTTCCTCGTGCATAGGCACCACTTCCAATGCTAGTAATCCTTTACATTTTACAAAATTAAGCTTTTCTTGCTAGTGTGAGCGGACAAGACAAACAAAAAATCGTTTACGACCCTTGCCAAATCAAAAGAGTACACGGCCAGGCTGCTTTGCTTGAAATTTTTTTGTTGTTTGAATTTTCAAGCAAAGCAACCTGGCCGTGTACCCCAAATCATAGTTTACCCTACAATTTATAATGCGAAATTTATGTATCTGATTTGGGCCATTCTTCACTTTTTTGGACACAGGGTGGCAATATACTATTTTAACTAGTTAGCTTAGTATAAGATTAGCAACTATAGATATCTTATAAAGTTCTAATTTTTTTTAACATGAATTATGTTTGTAGGCAGGGGGAATTATCTCCTCCAAGAACGTTCCACCCCTGGGAATCCCCCCCCCCAGGCGTTTCTCCCCATATATGTTTCCCCCGGCAGGCGTGGGATTTCAGAAAATCTTTTGGGGTGGCAAAACACGTTTTTTGTTGGATCAAAACAGTATATTTAAATAAATTTAGGTGTATTTTATATGGAAAATCAGAAATATTGTTGGGGAAAGTGCCCCCCTGCCCCCCTCCCCCGTAATACGGCCTATCCGGACGATTCTCCAGAATTTAGCTTATTTTAGAGCTAAGTGCGAGTACAGCTTTTGGGAGTATATAATTGCTTTTTTCGTTTGTGGAGGCTTCGCCTCCCCCCCAAACCCCCAGAATTAGCTTATTATAAGAGTGCAAGTACATTTAGAGGTAATTTATAATTGATTTAATCTTTAGAGGTATAACTTGCAAGTACACCAATTAAAGTAATTTAATAATTATAATATTTAAAAAATATCTTTAAGAATTTTATGAAATCGTATACACTGAAAAAAAAATCCGCTTGCCGCAAGCGGATTTTTCCACTTGCCGCAAGCGGATTTTTCCACTTGCCGCAAGCGGAATTCCGTTTGCCGCTAGCGGATTTTTTTTTTTGTTTAAACCATTGCAAATGGCTTGAAACGTAAAAATAAACCTTAAAAAAATTATTTTTTTGAATTCAAAACTTCATAAAACTGAATTTTAAAGCTCAAAAGTTAAAAAAATCTTTTTAAAAATAAAGATTAGATATTTAGCTTTTAAAACTTTTTTAAGTGGAATTATTATTGAAAGGTAATAATAAAAAGTTTAATAAAATATATTTCATTAATTACTAGCTTTAGAAATTACCGAAAACAGCTGAAAACAACTTCAAACCTAAATTAACCAATTTTGGATCATTTTTAAAATAACCAAATCAGTCTCGTTTTTTAAGGATTTTGTTTATTACTAATTTTTTTACAGATTTTTTTATTATTTACTTTAATTGTACATATTTTAAAGTATTATTTTGAACACCTAAATTAAAACATACAAAACTCAACACACAATATTTTTTACACTAATTATTGCACGCGATTTAAATTAAACACAAAATTTTCAGCTCATTTTATTTGACACAAATTCAAAACAAAAAACTAAAATTTAATTAGTTTTTACACGATTTGCATAAAAAATTTTTGTGTCGAATAATACGTGTCAAAAAAATTTGTGTTGGATTTAAATGGTGTGGAAAAAATAGTGTTAAAAAATAATGCGTGTTGAGTTTTGTGTGTTTTAGTCTTGTGTTCAATTTTTTTCGTGTTTAATAAGATCGCTACCCTTAGGATTTTTCTAGCAGATTTAAATGATGTCATAAACTGGACTAAAAGACGTATTCCCTAGTAATTTATAATTCTAGTAGAATTCGAACTCCCTATTTATTTTAATATTTTAATATGCTTTGCAGGAGAAAAATTTATTTTTTAAGTTTTTTAGGGTACCAGTTATGAGGGGACCAATTTTTAAAAGTTTTGCAGTCTTCAAGAAAAAATTTTCTGAATAATATTTGCAAGAATTACTTATATATTTTTTCCTCGAGATTTCATTGAAAGCACTATAGTTTTTTTATCTGGGGTTTTCCTTAGCCATAAAATCTTCAGTTTCTATTTTTACTGGCTTTGTCCAATCTTATATATTTGTATTAGTACCCCATTTGAGCCTAAAGAGTTTGAAATATTTAAAATTATCTTTAATAAATAAATAGATAGGAAAAAACTGCTTAAAAAAATGCGAAATCGTTTCGTCTGAAGATGAAAATTCACTGACTTATCAAATTTTTACGTTATTGTGCTTCAAGTAACGTGTAATTGAGATTGTAGGAGAATTTTTGCAAAATCTTTAATTAACGATAACTCGTTTATTAAAAAACAAAAAGTTTTAGCATTTTTTCGAGTGGTTTTTCCCTGACTATTTATTTATTAAAGATAATTTTAAATATTTCAAACCCTTTAAGCTCAAATGGGCCACCAATGCAAAATATATAAGATTGGACAAAACCAGTAAAAATAGAAACAAAAGATTTTATGGCTAAGGAAAACAACAGATAAAAAAACTAGTGGTTTCATCGAATTTCCGAGGAAAAAATATATAAGTAACTCTTGCAAATATTATTCAGAAAATTTTTCCTTGAAGACTGCGAAACTTTTAAAAATTGGTACCTTCATAATTGGTACCTTAAAAAACTAAAGAAATGAATTTTTCTCCTGTAAGGCGTAGTAAAATGTTAAAATAAATAGTGAGTTTGAATTGTACGGGAAAAATTACTTGGGAATATACCTTTTAGTCCAGTTTATAACATCATTTGAATCTGCTAGAAAAATCTTCTAGAAATCTAGAAAGTCCATGAATTTTTCAAAAACCCAAATATTTAACATTTGAACTGCTCTAAGACGTTAAAATAAATTAAAAGAAAAATTATTTTCAACAAAGATATTACTTCAAAATATATAAAATTAAAGTAAATAATAAAAAATCTGTAAAAAAATTAGTAATAAACAAAATCCTTAAAAAACGAGATTGATTTGGTTATTTTAAAAATGATCCAAAATTGGTTAATTTAGGTTTGAAGTTGTTTTCAGCTGTTTTCGGTAATTTCTAAAGCTAGTAATTAATGAAATATATTTTATTAAACTTTTTATTATTACCTTTCAATAATAATTCCACTTAAAAAAGTTTTAAAAGCTAAATAAGTAATCTTTATTTTTAAAAAGATTTTTTTAACTTTTGAGCTTTAAAATTCAGTTTTATGAAGTTTTGAGTTCAAAAAAATAATTTTTTTAAGGTTTATTTTTACGTTTCAAGCCATTTGCAATGGTTTAAACAACAAAAAAAAAATCCGCTTGTGTCAAGCGGAATTCCGCTTGCGGCAAGCGGATTTCCGCTAGCGGCAAATGGAATTCCGCTAGCGGCAAGCGGAAACCCGCTAGCGGCAAACGGAATTCCGCTAGCGGCAAGCGGAATTTTTTTTCAGTGTACAATTAATTCCTATCATAAAAAATGTTGATTTATTTATTAAAAAAGAAAATTAAAAATAACGGGGGGAAACAACCAGGGCGAAAAGTCCAAGGGGGGAACTGCGCGGTCACTCGGGGGGGGGGGGGTATTTCAAGCATGTCCTTTGGGGGAGGGATCAAATGGATTTAGAATAATTTCGAGTTAGGGACTTCTAGGGAATAATTCGATAAAGAGGAATAGAATAATAATGATTTTAGGAGCTAAAAATTATTTTTTTTTTGGCTTAAGGACTTAAAAATTATAAATATTATAATTATAAAGGTTTTTAAATATGTTTCATGTTCGTTGGTTCTGAGTTCACAAACCGGTTGTAATTGTTGAATGAGGTCGAAATAAGTATAATACTTACAAAGAGATAGCACTATATATCTTTGGTAAATCAAATCACAATAAACAGTAATAAAATAAAAAATAAACTAACCCTCCGATAATTCCTATCAGTCTTTTGTGTTTAGAACAGGTAACCATTCATATAACGCTACAACTTTACCAGTTCACTAGAAAACTTCCAGTTTATCTCCAATTTTTGTAAAAGTGTTACCTTTCAAATTTCATAAACCACGATTTTCGATCCCTAATTCTCTCAATTGTGATGCTCAGTAAACTTTATGGCAATTTTTGGCTAAAAATGACAAATATTTGAATTGCTGATAAAATAGCTGTTATTGAAAGCTATACGTTTTATTAGTTTTAAAAATGTTGCACTGGCGTAAATTTATTAGCACTATACGATTCATCAAGTGTTAACAAAGTTTTCATAGTTGGTGAAAATATATTTTATCTAAATATCTACATTTTTTAATATAATAAAACTAAAAATAACCTTTTTGTTGATAATTATCATTTCAAACTTCCACTGAAAAAATGAGGTGTTAGGTATTAAATTGAGGTACATAAAAAAAATATAAATGTGAAAAAAATTTTGAGACAAAAATTTTCAATAAATTTAGGTATCAGCTAGATTCAAAAATGTAATTAACAATCAATTTACAAAAACCAGAAATCCCATTAAAAAATTAAGTATTTCGTACAAAAAGAAAAAAAAGAAAATTTTTGTCATTTTTAACAATCTATCCAGAGATTGGACTCTACGCGTAACATATACAAAGTCCAAATAAATTAGATTCTACGGGAATGGGCCCGTTCATAGTGGAACAGTAGGCCCTAACAAAAATAACTGGCCAGTTTCGGCTGGTTTCATCTGGTTTCAATGACTTTTAACCAGAAAAATAGTTTTAGTTGTTAAAAAAAGAAAATTTCCGGGGAAATTAAAGAAAATTCAATCCTGAATAAGCTTCATAACAGTATAATGTTTTTATCATATAATTTAATCATATTTTATCCAACTATGCTGTGAATTTCTTTTAACAGTACTTGTTTGCTCGGAAAAACTTTTTGATCGTGTGGAAAACTCGGAAAGTTCCGGAAAAGCTTTATGCTAAAATTACCGGGTTCCACCTGCTGTAATCCGGAATCCACCTGGTTTTACATGGTTATGATCAGAATATAAGTTTTAGTTTAAAAAAAAAAGAAATTTTCCGGCAAATTAGGAAAATTCAATTCTGATAAACTTTATAACATTCTTTTAACCAATAAACGTCCAAAAAGAAAATTTATAAATTATCAGGGGGTTTTCGAGGTTAAGAAAAACGTTTTTATGAGTGAAAATTTTCATATTTTCACACCAGCATATTTTCCTATTTTCCAAGATGGCGGTCCAATATTGTTATTTTTAGGCATTAAAAATAAATATCCGTGACAAAGCGCAGTCTTTGCTTGGCGCTTTACCACGGGCCTCTAGCCTTTCTATGCCTTTTTGACAGCCTTGCCACGGGCTTGCCGCGCACAGTCTTGCTTTGCGAGGCTTATTCTAAACTTTGACTTTTGCTCCTTTGCCACGTCGAGTACTTATATTTTTTCGTTTAAGGAACGTGGCCCTGAAAAGGGCCGATTGGTAAAATCCTCCTTTGCCACGTCTCATAATTGTTGCGCGCGCTCCAATCAGTGAACGAGCTCGAAGTCAGCGAAGGCCTATAAGTATAACCGCGAATCTGGCCAAAGCAGCATTTGCTGTCCTGACTTCAGCCTTCACGCACGCGGCTACCTTGACACCTTCGCTATGCTGTGGATGAGATTGTTTGCTGGTTTGATTGTTGCTGATGTGCTTGGTGCACTTGGAGGAGTCCATGGCTTTCGGACGTTAAATCCTCATTGAAGCAGCTCGTAAGTTGTAATTGTTTGAATCGCTTGGTGCAATTTTCCGAGCTCGTAGGCTTGAAGAGGTGGACATTGATATTCCTGGCCAGGAGGAGTCACCTGAGCACGAGGTGCTCGCATGTTTGTAAGTTTTTGTTTCTCTTTTGTATGTTTGTGTATGAATGTGTATTTGTGACCTTGGTGATTGAATTTGTTGTATGCTTGTGAATTGTTGATTATTAAAACGTGTGGCTGGGGCCACGCATCAAATGCTAAAAAACCCACCGGCCCTTTTTAGGGCCACCTATTACGTAAAAAATAAGAACAATAATTCAGAAAGCTTCTGAAAATAACAAATATACATCCAAAAAGAAAATTTATACATCACCAGGGGGTTTTCGAGGTTGAGAAAAACGTTTTTGTGAGTGGAAATTTTCATCTTGGAAAATTTGGAAAATTTGCTGAGGTGAAAATATGAAAATTTCCATTCATAAAAACATTATACTGTTATTAAGCTTATTCAGGATTGAATTTTCTTTATTTTCCCTAGAAATTTTCTTTTTTTAACAACTAAAAACTATTTTAACATGGAACATGTTCATTGGATGGGGTATTTGAAAAAGTCCGGCTCGGCAGGGGGGGGGTGAAAAAGTGACGCTTTTAGGGGGGGGGGGGTTAAAAATTGACGCTTTTAGGGGGGGGGGTCAAAAATTGACGTTTTTAGGGGGGGGTGAAGAATTGACGCTTTTAGGGGGGGGTCAAAAATTGACGTTTTTAGGGGGGGTGAAAAATTGAAGTTTTTAGGGGGGGGTGAAATGGACTTAGAATATTTTCGATTCAGGGACTTTTGGTGCAGAAGTCCCTAAATACCTTTGGTGCATAAGTACCTAGGAACCTTTGGTGCAGAAGTCCCTAAAGACCTTAGGTGCAGAAGTACCTAGGGACCATTGGTGCAGAATTTTTAAGAATTCATTGTAAAAATTAATAAAAAATAAATTCATATTATTTAAAAAACTATAATAATTTGAAAATTTAATTAATTTGGTTCATTTTGATGTCTAAGCAGCATGATTTGTATAATAAAAATCTAAATATAAATATTTGCATATAAATATATTTATATTATGAACACAATAGATACTTTATTATCAATGTTATAAATGAACATGTTCCATGCTCGTTGGTTGTGTAGTTACACAAACCGGTTATAAATTTATATTTCTGGTTAAAACTCATTGAAGCCAGATGAAATCAGGTAAAACGTTATGAATCCAGCCAAAACCGGCCGGTTATTTTTGTTAGCGGGGTATAGGTAGAGTATTTAAAGTATTCAAAAAGCAGTAGTATTAACTTTTTTCCAATTATCTTCACTGTACCTTTTTTTCTTTTTGCAAATAGGAAAAAAATAAAAAATTGTAATTTAATAAGTACGAAGTAATGGATTATTAAAAATCACAAGAGAAAAAATAGGTCTCCTAATCTTATTACGAAATGGCATTTTCGCAAATTTTTATCGCTTCATGAGACGTGATTCGCGATTATTATGAACACTAAATAACGTATTTGCAACCGATCCTAGTAAACGAGAAAAAAATGCATAAATAAATTTCCGGTCGACTTTTGTTTTAGCGTAAAATAATGAAAAAAAATTGGGGATTCATTTATATATAAACTAATGAAAAAATTTAAGTTAAGCTAATCTTAATAAATTGCGAATTTGGGATCTTCTTTTTTTGTAGCTATTCATGCATAAGGTAAGGCATATAATAGTAAATAGTACATAATATTTAAATTTTACCTCGCTTTTTCTCCATTAAATAGAGACCCTAGAGGGTCTCTACCATTAAAGTTACTTGAGCGCCCCCCCGCTCTCGCTCTCTCATTCTCTCTCTCTCTCTCTCTCTCTCTCTCTTTCTTTATTCATAAAAAAAACACCTCACGTCCTCACCAGAAAAATATTTGTTTAAAAAGTGAACTAATTTTAATTGTTGTTCGTTATTGTTGTTTAGATTGTGATAAGGGACTATATCATCTTAATAGAGTAAATTTTATTTTGATTGATAAAGATTAAATGAATTTCGAGTAAATTAAAAAGGAGCTGATTTAAAAGTAAGGTTATACTAAAAAAAATTAAATAATTTTTCTTTTTTTTTTTTTCAAAAAAAAATATTTTAGCTTCTTCAATATCAAAACATATTAATGGTTTATCCAAAAACAAATTTAGTCTACATAAATTTTGTTTTAAATTGTTAAAAAGAAATTAGAATATAAAAATTATAGTTATGGCCATAATGTTGTTTCTTAATATCTAAAAAATTTAATGCCGATATAACTATAAATTTTTAAAAGTTATCTATTCTAAAAAATACACATCATTATTTTTTTTCTAATTTAAAATACTTTTATTTATAAACAAAATTAGTACTGAATTGTCGAAGCAAAAATTTTAGTGTAAGTTAAGAAAATAATAAATTTAATTTAAATTCAATTTTTTATTATTTGTAGAAAAATGGCTGGAAGAGGCCGAGCCTCTTTAAATGAAATTTTGAAGAATAAAAATGCAAACCAGCCTGAAAAATTAAATGTTGGTAGAGGAAGAGCAAATCTTCTGAACAATTTTCCGTCAACTCAGAACTCTTCTTCAGTTTCTTCAGAATCGAACAATGAAAATGCATCTCCAGAAGTATTAGAAAAGAAGCCTGTTACTGGTAATTTATTGCAACTACTAAGACAAGCTAGGTAAAAAAATTTATTAAACTTATCTTATTTTGATTGCAACATAATTAATAACTTTGATTTACTTCTTAGGCGTGAAACATCTGAAGAAAGCAATGGTGTCTTAGGAAGCTTATCTTCCTTGTCAATAAAGGATGAAACAAAATCAATTGTCAGTTCTGAGCCTGAAGTAGTAAATCGACAAGGAGAATCTGGAAAACCGTAAATGCTTCTTTTAATACTTGCCCTTGATAATTTCAGGCATTTAATTTAATAGGAATCATAAATATTTTTAGGGTCAACTTGAGTGCAAATTATATAAATTTGATAATAGACCATGAAAAAACTATCTATCAGTATGAGGTGAAATTTATCCCGAATATTGACTCCACAAATCTGCGACGGCGTTTATTAGCTCAGCACGGTAGTGTCTTAGGTTCAGCAAGGAATTTTGATGGATCTCTTCTCTATTTACCCAAAAAATTGGATCAAAATGTAAGCTCATAATATATTTTAATTTTAAGTAAAATTCAATCTTAACTATTTTATTATTGCAGCCTATGATATTAGAATCAGTTGATTATAATCAATCAGTAATCACGTTAAAAATAATATTTAAAAAAAAACAAGCTATTGGAGATAACGTCAGTTTTTTTAACATACTAATGAATCGTGTGTTAAAAAAACTACAACTAGTAAGGATTGGAAGGCACAATTTCAATCAAAAGTGTGCTTTGTCAATACCCCAACATCGTCTAGATGTCTGGCCCGGGTACATTACTGCCATTAATGAGTATGAAGGCGGTTTAAAATTAAATTTAGATGCCACACATAGAGTTATGCGACAACAAACTGTCAGAGATCTAATGTAAATTTTGTATATATATTTATATATTTTCCCAATTATTTATTTTTATTATTTTTATTTTTAGGAAGGATTATTACCAAAATTATAAGAATAATTTCAAAAATAAAGTAATTAATGAAGTAATTGGAACATCAGTTATAACTATGTATAATAATAGAACTTATAAAATTGATGATATTGATTGGGATAAAAATCCAACAGAAACATTTATAAAAGATGGAAAAGAAATAAGCTTAATAGAATATTACCAGTTAAATTATAATATAGATATTCAAGACAAAGGACAGCCGTTACTAGTGCACAGATCAAAGGAGAAAAAGAGTACAGGAGAAGTAAATAAAAAAATATTTTAAACTAATAAAAAATCTAATATAAAAATTTTGTTATTTATTTTAGACAACAGAAAGAATGACTTTACTTATACCAGAATTAAGTTTCTTAACTGGTATCACGGATCAGATACGTTCTGATTTTAATGCAACTAGAGACTTAGCAAATGTGACTAAAATACCTCCAAATGAAAGAAGACAAGTGATCAGAAATTTCATTCAGCAGGTTAATAACTGCCCAGAAACAAGAGCTATTTTATCGGATTGGGGTCTTCGCTTGGAAGATGACATAGTGAAGATAAAAGGTAGAAGATTACCTCCAGAAAATATCAAATTTGGTGAAAATTTTACCATCAAAACGGAAAATGCTGAATGGAATATTATAGGAAAGAATAGAAATATGATTAGCAGAAATCACGAAATTGTTGAACAGAATAACGAAAATGGTTACTCAAGAAGCATTAATCAGTGTCATGTACTAAGAACTGTAAGTGCATTTTTGTTTTTGATTCAAATTAATTGCTATATATTTAATAGTTAATTTAATGATAAAAACTTTAAAATGTGAAGAAATTTTATTTAATATTTAAATAATATTTGAGAAATTTCTTAAAATTTATTACTTTTAAAAAAATTAAAATTTATTTAGCCTAACATATACAATTGGTGTATAATCTGTCCAATGAAAGAACGTAAATATTGCGAAGATTTTTTGACAACATTAAAAATAGTTTGCAAAAGTTTTAACATCGAACTTGATGAACCAGTAAAATGTTACCTCAGAGATGATAGCATTCCAGAATATCATAGAGAGTTAAGAAAAAATATACATCCTGACTTGAGAATGGTGGTTGTAATAATGTCTACGCTACGCCAAGACAAGTACAGTGCTATTAAAAGGTATTTTATTTATTTATGTAATTTTTATCTTTAGCGCATTAAAAAGTTTTTAATCTTTGTTTTCTTTTTTTTAGAACTTGCTGTGTTGATAAACCTATTCCATCACAGGTCATTGTGGCCAAGACTATTTCTAAGCCACAAAAATTAAAAAGTGTTACAGAAAGAATAACACTTCAAATAAATTGCAAATTAGGAGGGGCCTTGTGGTCTTTGAACATTCCATTTGTAAGTAAATCTATTAAACTGTCAATAAGTTTTCTTCATTAACAAGTTATCTTTACTATCAGAGTAACTGTATGGTTGTCGGAATCGATGTATATCATTCTGGAACTGGTTCCGGTATAAAAAGTAGTGTGGCTGCATTAGTAGCATCGTTGGATAAAAACTTGACGCAATGGCATAGTAGGGTATGTCTTCAACGCGATCATCAGGAAATGATAGATCTATTAAGAAACTGCTTTACATCATCTTTGGAAACTTATCGTCAGGTTAGTGTAATTATTTGAAAAATTATCTTAAATTGTTATATATTTAAAAATCTTTTTTAATTGTAAGATGAAATACAACACAATATAAATTTTAACAAATCTTAAACTTCAAGAATTCTTTTTATTTTTTGAAATACTAAAAATAACATTATTAGAAAATTTATTGTAAAATATTTATTTTGTTTATAGTTTTTGTAGTTTTTTGTTCTTAATCGATTGCACTATAAGCACCTTTACAACAAAACAATGTAGCAATCATTCTTACAAATATTTTGTATTAATTATATACTTGACATTTTCAAACAAAAGACTCTTTAAAAGAATTTAAATTTTAAAAAAATTAAAATCTCTAGGGCCCAAGAACGCAAAAATTAACAAATTTTGCGTTTTGCGTTCTTACAAAATATAAGATATAATATATATTTATTTTAAAAAAAAATTTTTTATCTACAAAAAATATGGCAGTGATCATTTTTAATACAAAAGAAATTGAGCCCATCATTTTTGAACACCGGAATTTAAGCACTTTAAACTCAACAAGCAACATTTTTCGAGACATTTTTAAAGCTATTTTTTTTTTACATCATTTGATTTCAACACATTTATTAAACAGATTTTATTCAACACAAGATACTGAATTAGTTTTTACACGATTTACGAAAATAAATTAATTTTTTTATTGAATAAAATGTATTGCTAAAGTTTATATTGAAATTAAATGATATGCAAAAAATAATTTTAAAAAAAAGTGTATTTGAATTTGGCGTATATAAATTTCGGTTTTGAAAAGTGATGTGTACACATTTTTTTAGTGTAGAAAAATATCGCTACCCCAGTACCTAGTGTAATTTGAATTAACGTATTTTAAATTAAAAATAAATTTATGATTACACATGTAATTGTAAAAAAATTTCTACGGTAAAAAATTGAAAAAGTTAATTAAAAAAAAAGTATAGTGATTACAAAAACTTACAAATGCTTACAAAATTACTAATTAGTTTCGAAGAAGTATAATAAAATATAATAAAACAAAATAATTCTTCGAGTTTTTTGCAAAATTTAATATTTTCTCTTGAGCATTTTCAATATTCTACTAGAAATGCCACCATAAATGTATTTCATAGCCCATTTTTTTAGAGATAGTTCCGTGGATAGAAATAGGGTGAACGCAAATTCGAAATCTATTTTATCCTAAAAGTGTCAGTTTGATTGTTGTTAACAAGTTATTGTTTAATTTTGCAATTAGACTAATAAACTGTTAGTTTTTGGTCAAAATACACTCAGAATTCGTGTTTAGTGTCAAAATACATACATATCCTCCCTATTTTAATCAATGGAACTACCACTAAAAAAAAACAGGCTACGATATACATTGCTGACTATACATATTAAGTAGTTTTAAAGCAATTATACTCCAGCAACATCAAAGAATATATATAAATACTGTTAGGTATATTCTTTGGTTACATCGCGGTGGGGGGGGGGCTGTTTAGTTACTGGACGTATAAGGGCTTTGATCTACTATAGGTTTTTTAGGTCCCTGATCTCAAATTTCGGGGTCTTTTGCGGGAGATATGGAGGAACACCCTTAGAATTGCAAAAATTACCCCTAAAAACTCGTATTTTTTATGTAGCTATTTAAACTTTAAGTGTCCAGATTTGGTACATATGAATTTTACAGGTAGCTGATCACGAATTTTGGGGCCCTACTTACTAAAAATTGGTGCTTCATCCATAGTAGTAAGGACCCTGTAACTCAGTGACCCAAAAAAAAACATGTGGACCAAATTTAGACGCTGAAAGCGTGAAAATAGAAAAAAAAACCTTTTATGGGTAGCTTTTGCTAATTTAAGAATGACATTTTAATTTTTCATAAAAAAATTCCCAATATTCGTGATCAGTGACCCAAAAAATTCATATAAATTAAATCTAGGCACTTAAAGTGCGAATACGTCAAAAATGTCCCTTTTTTGGGGCAGTTTTTGCTAATTTAAGAGTGTTCCCCCAATATCTCCCGGAAAAGACGTTATATTTCGAGAAAAACGACCCAAAAAACTTATATTTGACCAAAACTCATGACGGCCAGTAATTAAATACCATAAACAACCATTTGGCTGGAGTATTAGTAATTATAAATTTGAATCTGAATTGTTAGAATTTCGCAATTTTTTTATTTATCCTCTCGTATTTTAAAAACTTTTTTAATTTATAATTTAATAAAAAATAAATTTTTTAATTAAAAATTGAAAAAATTAAAAAATTATGAAATTTTATAATTAAATTAAACTCCTTTTTCTCCTTATTAAATAAAATTTTCGGTAGCGAAAAAAAATAGGAGCTCTGCTTTATATTGTGGAATTATGACATTTGAATTTAAAAGTTAATCTAAGTTTATAAATTGCGGAACTAGAATAAAAACCACACAATAAAATTTTAACTATACTTGTGAAATTACTATGCAATATTACAATATTTTAGCAGTAAACATTTTTTTTATGAAACCTTGTTCTTTTTTTTAATTAAATTTTAATATTTGAATAATCTTATTTTAATTTAATTACATACTTTGTTAATTTTGTGTATAAATTCTAGAAAAATAGTATAATCATATATTTTTCAAATAATTAAAATTATAGTATGAAAAAATTCATTTAAATAATAATTTATTTTAGAGGAATGGAGTTTATCCGGATAAAATATTCGTTTTCCGGGATGGTGTAGGTGACGGACAACTGGAAGTTGTCAAAAATTATGAAGTGAAGCAGTTTTTAGAAGCTTGCACTGCCGTAGACCCATCCTATAAACCAAAGTTAAGCGTAATTATAGTACAAAAAAGAATTAACACCAGAATATTTGAACAGGTAAAATATTAAACCTTTAATTTTTTGTAATATTTATAAATTTAAAACCAAATAATGCCAATGTTATTTTCCAGGGAAATGAATTAGTTAATCCTCTACCAGGTACAATTGTAGATCACGATATTACAAGACGTTATTTATATGACTTTTTCCTTGTTCCCCAACGAGTAAATCAAGGTACAGTAACACCGACACATTATATTGTATTGTATGATGGATCAGATACAAAAACTGATCACATGCAACGTTTCACGTTTAAATTGTGCCACTTATATTATAATTGGCCTGGAACTATTCGAGTTCCAGCACCTTGTCAATATGCTCATAAGCTAGCATATCTTATTGGACAGTCAGTGAAAGCTGAACCTCATCGTGATTTGACCAATTTATTATACTACTTATAATTTTAAGTTCGATATCTATATATATAACATATACATTTTAAAATCATTACTGATAGCATAAGATTAATTTTACATGAATTTTAATATAGTTATTCTATATTTTACTACAAAAAATCAATTTCAATTTTACATGAATTTTAATATAGTTATTCTATATTTTACTACAAAAAATCAATTTCTATTAAAGTGATCTATACATTAACCAAATTTGTATACAGAAAAGAATATATTTATGTATATATTTAATATTGTTTATTGAGATTACATTTATGCATGCTTTAAATAGTAATCAATAATCATTGTGAAGAGAAATTTTATATATTTACAAATTTACAAGTTTATATTTACAAAACCAATTTTATTATACATATTATGAGTTACCGAAACGTATAGAATTAATTTTTTTTTTAAATTAATTAAATCAATTAAACATATTGTTGTTGAATAAATATTTGAATATGATAGATGAAGTTACTTATTTCAAGAAGTACTACATTTATGTAGCTTAAATTTTTTTTATTTTAACATTGTTATACCTATTACAACACCTTATACCTTTTTTATAAACAATCTTCCAAAAATTTAATAATCGAAATTTTTTTATTAAATAAAGTTCAATTTATTATTCAAATTTGCCATAAAATATATGCTACAATTAAACAAGCTGTTAAAAATTACTTGTGAAAAATATGCGCAAATTCTCCAAAGATTTTTTTTGCATCAATTTTGACATTATTTCTTCTTGCGGCTTGTTTGTTAAGTTAATATTTGCTCAAATCCATTCAAAAGTTTTTTATAAATGTTAGGTACCTTGATTCTTGAATGTAAAAAGTAAAGAATCTTAAAAATTCATTTTTGCATTGATATTTAGCAACTTTCTAATCTAATTTGTAAAAATTTAATGATGATACAAAATTAAAAATTCAGATAAATTGTTAAATATCTAAAAATTATAGCAATAAAGATCAACAACAAGAAAAAAATTTTGATATATTTGAGCTGATTAATACTGATATTTTTCTAACATTTCTACTTTGGATTTATATTGTACAATCCAAATCCAAAACCTAAAATTGTCTAATGAAAATAAATTAACAAAATGTTTACTTGGAATGAATTATCTAGATTAACCCATACATATTTATGAAATGAGAAAGAATTTATTGTTATAATAATAACATTTTTCCACAATTTAAAAATTTTTTAGAAGTGACTTTTAACAGAAGATTTTTGTTTTAAATATATATAATATCAGTTAAAAATTTATTAATTCAATTGAGTTGTTTTGTCAAAGAAAAAAATTTCCAAATTTACATTGGAAATAAGATAATAAATATATTTTTTTAATTAAAAAATGACTTATTATTTGTGATTATTTTTTTTTTAATTATATTATAAGTTTTGAGTTAATTAATATTTTCCAAGTATTCTTAAAAATAACATGTAAAATTATCATAAATTAACATTATTATATCAATAATAACTTTTTTTAAATACATATATATTTTAATTAAAAAAATAAAAAAAATCGCTATCTTTAAAAATAAAATTTGTTTAAATATGAACAAATTAGCAAAAATATGTACTTATCTATATGTATTAAAAAGATTTATGCAATAATAAACAAGATGTTATTATATTATATGTATATAAAAAAATTTTAAAAAGGCATGATTTATTTTGTATAATTATTTTTATTATAATTAATAAAAACAAAAACTATGAAATAAAAAATATTTGTTTTTATCATTTATCTCTTTTTTTTTTTATATATATTTGAAAAACAAGTAAATAAAATTATCAAAAAGCAATAAATAAAATGAAAATGAATAAATATATTTTTTTTTCAAATGTTTTTTTTTATAAATCTACATGGGGTAAATAATGTTAATTTTTGTGTTTCATTACATTATGTTAAAAAAAATTTTAATTTATTAAAAGAACATTTTTTTTCTTCAAAATAAAATAATTAAATCATTATATAATTTGAAATAAATTTAATTTTCCAGTTTAGCAATATTTTCATTAATATTTTAGATCAAAATAGGTTTCTATTAAACATATTTTAATTTAAAAAAATAATTTCATATGATTTACCCCATATGCATTTATAAAGGTAGGGGGTCCATTCTCACAAATTCATTAGCGCTTGCGCATATCTGTTGTTTACAGTGCAAAATTAATATACAAATATACAATTTTGCTTTACTGAATAAAAAAAAAACATTTAAAAAATAATAAAACTGAAAAATACTAACATGACCTTTTTTTTAAATAGACACAGCACATTCCTACAAATGCATCAGACAAAAATAATGCTAAAATATTTGCAAGAGTGAAAAATCAGTAAGCTAAAAGAGTGAGAAAGAAAGATAAACAAAAAAAACTGTTTTTATATTACTTAGCGCGCGCAGTCGTGAAATTCACTTACATCCGCAAGTACATCATTTGTAATTAAACAACATTCGTATTAAATAAAAAAAGGAAATATTTTTCATTCTTTAAATCATGAATAAAAAAATAGTCAATTTTTTAATACGTAAATTTTTTTAAAATTTTAAAGAAAATAAAAAAATGCTAATAACTTTTTGTAAAAAAAAAAATAAGTAGGTGTCGTTATAAATAAATTAAGAATTAAAGAAAAAAAAACATTATGCATATTGTATAGTGTAGCACGATACGTAGACTCATGATGATACGCAAAAATTTAAATATCTCTTGTTTTGATCAGTTAAAAAACTGCAAGTATAATTTACATCAAATAAATATCTGTCAGTTTAAATACATTTAAAGATCGGAATGTGTAATAAGAACTTTAATACAAGGACAAAATGTGTGTAATAACAACATAATCTACAGATAGTACATTTAGCTAAAAAATATTTTTCGCATACAAAAACATAGTGCTTGCGCGTGCGGTGCATATGTTGTTTTTCCTATCTCTATCTTTGTTGTTTTTGCGTCTTTATTTTTATTTTTTTTCAACCCTTTTATTAAAATTTTATAATTTTTAAAAAAGTTCATTCAAATTATTTTTAATTTTAAATTACGAGTTAAAAATATTTAATAATTTAAATAATTGTTTTTTTATGTTTTTTTTTGTCTCATTGATGCATGCATATATGCAGATTTATCCATTCAAATAAAAATTCCTGTTGAGAAAATGATACAAAACTTATAAAATCTCTACATGATATCAACAATTATAAAAGTTCGATTAATAATAATCCACTTGTTATTATTGTTGCAAATAATAAATTAATAGAAAAGTGCCTGCTATTTTAAAAAACATCATAATATTCTAATTAAAAAACTTAAAAGAAAAGTATATACATACAACATAACAAATATACATAGCATAAATATAAATAGAGGAGGAAAAAAGTGGGAGAGTCGGCGCCAGACAGACAGGAGAGAATATGAGAAGTCTGTGATGCAAAGTGCGAAATTGCGAACGTGTCGTCGGCTGTGTGCATGTAATAGTTATTACCTACCTATACACTTATAAAATCATGATATAAAAATACCTTGAATAATATAAGTATACTTGTTTATGTTTGTGTTTGTGAGATACGCATTATAAAAAAAATTCCAAGGTAGTTCGTGAAGAGGGTTGCCCATATTACCTGAAATACTAATGCCTACATATTGATAAAAGATAACAAGTATTATCTATATCATCAGAGGACGAAAAGAAAATAAATTTAGAACATTTGAAAGTTTAAAAAAATTGAATTAATTGAGTATATTTAAAAATAATAAACATTAGTTCTGTTTTCAATGTGATAATATGTTTTGCAAAACAATTTTGGAGCAGAATTACAGGTGCGCGTTGTCCACAAGATGGGCCGCGTGGCCAACCAAAACAACAATATTATTCCAAGTTCTAGTATTTTTATAACTTTTTTTCTAACAATATTCTTATTCATATTACTTTTTAAAGTCAATATTACTTATTCCTATATATCTATCCTATAATTAATCTTAAAATTAAAAAATAAATAAAGTTTTAAACAAATTTAATTACCTAACCTTTTCAAAGTAATTAATTCTAATGTGCCAAAAATATAAATAAAAATAATATAATGTTATGTTGTGCCTAGAAATTATTATTCAAATTTAAATATATTTTTCCTGTGATTCCTAAATTTTTTTAATGCCTAATTATTATTAAAATGACATCATTCATAAGACCATCAACAATGGTTATAACTCAATCGAAAGGACCTATTCTAAAAGCTGGTCACTTAAGGAAACTAAAAAAATTAAAAATTAAAAAAAAATATTTTGTACTTCGAGGTGAAGCATCTGGTTATCTTGCATGCTTGGAATGTTATGATTCAAAAAAGAATTTTGACTGTAATCAATCACCAAAGCGTAGTATATCACTGAGAAGTTGCTTAAGTATCAATAAAATTAAAGATTTAAAACAAAAACATGTCATTGCTTTGTATACAGAAGACGAATGTTTTTGTTTGGTGTTGGAAAATGAAACAGAGCTTGAAGAGTGGCTTGACACTATGTTATTGTTTCAAAACGGAAGACAGACTGATGGAGAAAAGCCTAAACCAACTTTTGGTAAACAAAAACTTTATTTATTTCTTTATTTTTTTTTTTATTTCTTTAAAAATTTTGTTTTAATACAGAACATGTATGGCAAGTAAATATACAAAAAAAAGAGCTTGGAGAAAGAAAAAATATTAATGGGCCTTATAGATTATGTTTAACAGATCGTACCCTAAGTTTAGTTAAGCTTGGTGCTAAAGATAAATCTGAATCTATTGATATAGCAGTAAGCAATTAATTACAAAGGGACATTATTTTTTATGAATCTTTTATTCTTAATTTTACTTGTAGCTGAATAATATTCGACGTTTTGGGTTTACAAAAAATATATTTTACATGGAAGTGGGTCGTTCAGCTGCTACTGGTGATGGAGATCTTTTTATGGAAACAGAAGGAAGTAACGTTGCTTTTAATATGAATGAAGAAATTAAAATTGCAGTGAAAAACAGTTCAAATAATAAAGAAGATATATGTCCAAAACAAAGAATGCGAAGTTCCTCAGCTAATGAAGCTAGCAAACCCATATCCGTTTTGCAAAGAAGGCATACTGGACAAAAAATTCACAGTTTTTCTCCTTTAGGTAAGAATCATGCTTATATTTATCATAAATTAAAAGGTAATATAAAAATTAGATTGTTTTATTTAAACATAACGCATATTAAAAAATTTAATAACTTGATTTGCTCTAAAATAATAAATTAAAATAAATCATTAAAATTTATTAATAAAACCATGAGAATTTAGTGTATAAAGAATGAAATTTCATTATAAAAATTAAATTTTTTTTAACTATTTCATTCATCATAAGCAATTAATGTTTGAAAAATCCTTGTAAGTAGATATCATTAAAAAATTTTTCACAAAATCTTGTACATAATCATATTTACTAAAATAAATAAAAAAAATACTGAGTATAAAAGGAACAGGTTTAAAAAAAAGTTGAAAATAAACTGCTAGACACATAGAAAAAAAAATTAGCTTATTTGATTAATAAACGCGAGTTACGGGGTTTGCAGAAGAAAACTCGCCAAAAGAGGAATGTATGGAAGCTGTGAAGGAGCAGAATGAATCATCACAAAATAGTCAGTCACAGAGCACAGCTACTTCTAAAATCAGTACGGGTCTGTTGTGTAATAGTTGTAATATGCTTTCTAACATTCGCGAAGCCTTTATTTTTTTTATTTTAAATTTTAAACTCTTACAATTTTTCGGGATTTTCTATGCATTATATACGTTTTATTGCTGAAAATACTGTAATTTTATAAGAGTTTTAATAATTTAACAAGTAAATAGTAATAATATTCAACAATATAGATTTTTGCTTAAGACAAGTAATTTCTTATACTTCCTTATATTAAGACAAGTAAATTCTTACAAATAACTTAAGAAAAACTATTACATTATTCATCGAGAAAAAAAATGAAAAAAAATTGTATAATATTGAATTCTAAATAAATTTAAAAATATGGCATTTTTTTAAAGATAAAATATAATACGAGGTATAAAATTTTAAAAATCTAAATTGTTTAATATTAGTAAAAAACATTCGCTTGAAAATAAAGTAAAAAAATAGCTCAGAAGTTACAATACTACCAATACTACCCATAATTATAAATATATACCTATTATGTGGAATATTAATTATTTACTAGAAATGTATACCTATAGATAATTATTCAATATATTGCTTTTTGATAATTTCATGTTGATATATATATTTTAAATTAACGAGATTCTAAAACCATTAGCGATGTGTAAAAAATCAATATGTCAAAAATCTCTTAATAGAAGTAATTTAGGTTTTTTTCAGATACATTTAAAAAAAAATGCGTTGATTAAAAAAAAAAAAATTATTATTAAGATCTCCAATGCAGTAAGAATAAGTTTGTATTTTTTTGAATTTAGAGAAATCCAAACTTTTTTTAATAAGTACATAGCTTTAACAAACTAATTATTTCAAATTAATAGATTTTTGTTTTCAATTGATTTTTTAAAAGTTGATTAGGGTTTATCATAGAACCTCTTTGATCTAAATTAATTTTAATCTATATTTTTTGTGTTTGAAATAAGTTTACAAACAAAATTTTTTTTAATTTTTATTTTCTAAATGCAATTAAATTAGTAAAAATTTACACATTAATATTTTAGAAAATTATTTTAAATGTAAAAAGTATCATTTTTTTCAAGCAATTATTGTTATTTTATAAAATTATAAAAAATTTTTAATTATGAACATTTTTGATTAATTTATAACTCTTGATATTTTATATATTTTTATTTAATTTAGCCATTAAATAGTAATATTTCTGATGCTTTCGTACGAATATATTAAAAATTTATAGCGATAAACTTGCTTGCGCTGAATATTTGCTTGCTCTGTTTTATATTTTCAAATATATAATTTCTTCATTACTTTTAAAATGCTTTACCTTAATATTATTCGTACAAAAAGTTCTAATTAGTTGTATATTAATTTTGTTGAATATGAATGTATTTGTATTTTAAAAGAGAAATTTATATTTGAATTATAAAAATATTATTTACTCCACTTTTAAAGCAATTAAAAATATTTATTTTATTAAAACTTAAATAAGCGATTATGCTATTGCTTGATTAATGTATAAGCGGTGTATGGTGGTTTACAGCTGTTGGAGTAGACACCAAGAATGGGACAATGGTGATCGCCTCTTCTACTAAATTTAATAGTGTATTATCCAATAGACGAAGACACTCAGTAGCGACTAATTCTTTATCCTATAATAATAATAATAACATTTCTTCTCATCAATCGTTTCATATTAATAACTTATCATCATCAACAACAACAAGCACTAAGATAAACACTACTTCAACCATCTCAAGTTCAACAATATCCCATCAAAGAACTTTATCACTACCAATAGCTACTGTTGTCAGCAGTCAGCCAATATCATCTAAAAGATCCACATTACGCTGTATGTATTTTCGTTGCACTTCATCATAAAAGTTCTTCTTGCTATATCTAAAATTTATCAGATTTAAATGAAAAGATTTATTTGATTAAGAATGTTAAAATTACTTGAATTTTTAACGCGTATCATTGAAAGTCCTAAGTGCTGCATATAACTTGCATGCTTTTTGTTTTTACATATCCTGAAAAATAAACACAGCTATTTTGCATTTATATTTTTCTATATCATCATTTAGCTTCTAGAAAACAGCTTTATATTTTATGACTGTATGAAAAATATTTTCGCTATGAGTAATTATTAACATAATTATAAACAAATTAATACATTCACATGGATATTTATTTATGTATATCATAATATCTATAAAAATTAATGTATAACTATAATTATCTGTTTGTGCATCAACTAACTGTTAAAATAAATAATATAAATAAGATATAAGCTTCTTTGTGGGTTTCATCAGCTTTAAAAATGATTTGCATTTTTCTGCACGAAAGGAATCCTGAAAATTTGTTTGCAGTACTTTACTTTTTATATAATAATTTACAGGTATAACTGTCCGAGATAGATGTGACAGCTTGCCATCAAGAGCAAGAACAACAAGTGAAGGCCAAGCAATAAATACCGTATCTTCATCAATTAGTCATTCTAGAGCAATGCATTTAATATCAAATATTTCAAGACCACATTCGATGCATACAAAAGGATTATCATATTCACCACCAATTAATACAATGCCAATGAGCCCAGCATCAGCTGCCTGTTCAACAGATTCTGCTGGATCTTCGCTTTCTATGGATGAAGGTTCAGAAGTGTTAGAAGAAGGCATGGTATCTAAATATGGCCATTCTCTTACTCCTGATGAGCCTGTTATTTTAGAAGAGAATGGGGAGGAGTATGCACCATGGGCAGCTAATCAATTAAAACATTCACCAAATTTTAAATCTCATTCACCCTTACAGGTAAAAGGAAAATTATTAAAAATAAAAATCAAAACTTTTTAATTAAAACTTAAAAAATTATACATTAAATTTTTTTGATTCCAAATAGCAGAGTTCCTATGTAGAAATGTGCAGTCCCTGTAGCTCGAGTCCTGGAAAAAGTGCTTACATGCCAATGAGCCCAGCTACTGGACATTCACATTCACGAACATCTTCCTTTGCAGATGACAATACTACTTTACCAGATGGTTATGTTCCCATGGCCCCAGTCCATGATACAGAATATGTAGACATGGATCCTTCCAGTAATAGTGTGAATAGTAATTTTCAAGATGATATGTCACAACATGGTGGAAGTAATTGTTCGGTTACTTCAGGAACACCTAGTACTGATTTAAGGTTTTCCGAGTATCATTTGGATAAAATTACCAGCTTTTTAGCACCAGGTGAAGATTCTCAAATGTCGAGACCAACGCGAGCTTATTCTGTTGGATCAAGACCAGATCATATTAGCAAACATCGAAAAAAGTATGTAAATTTTTATTTAAAAAATCATCACTCTAGCATTCAAATAAATCAATAAAATAATAAAATAATTTTTAGCCATTTAATTTTTCAAAAATTAATAAATTTAATATTAGTTACCTTAAATATTTTTGCCCAATAGGTTTAAAATTTCTTAAAATTTTTTTACTATCATTTCCAGCCCTTTTTTATAGATCAAATTTAGAATTAAAGGTTTAAATTAGGTGTTACAGATACATATTATAATTAGCTATAAATGACTACCATTGATAAATTAAACAATAACTTTATTTTACAGAACTGAAATTACTCAGGAAGTACCAAGTAGAGTCAGAGCTTTTTCTGTCGGTAGTAGATCTAAGAGGCCTGAAATGGGAAGACTTGTTAATGTAATTACAGCACCTCTAGTCTCTGGGGCTGAAAACGCTAATTCAACAAAATCAAATTCTGCACCGGTGTTATTAAATTCCTCGACTCACAATATAATCTGTCCAGTAACAGCAGAGCGCTTAGAAGATCTCATGGAATTAGATTTTACAAAGCATTCAAATGATCAAATACTATTGCCACCTTCTCATTCTCATTCAACTAATACAGATACAAGTTCTTATGTTGATATGTCACCTGGACAGTCAACAGGAAATAAAATTGATGCTTATGTTGAAATGAGTGGACCTTTAAAGGTAAATATTAGAATTTTTGTATATTTTAATTATGGGATATTTAAAAATAAAACAAACTTATTAGATTTTAATTTAATTTTTTTCTTTAATACTTTAATTATTCAGTTTTTTTTAATTTTTTTAATTTTTTTTTTTTTTTAATTTTTAAGTTTAATGATACATGAAAAATTATAATGTGTCAAAATTTAGGGGAAACTAGTGCCTTAAAAAATTTTTCACATATTTTATAATTTTAAAATGTATATAAATACTTTTTTTCGTATCTAAATATATACATTTTTTTACAGATCATTAGAAATAATAATAATAACATTATCACTGCCAATCATAATCATAATCATAATCATACTGTGATACAGTCTGGTCCTATTATTTACAATAAGTCAATCATTAAGGCATTAAAACCTGTTCAAGAATCTGAAGTTTTAAGTGCTAAAATAAATGAAAAGTCAAATAATTGGGTTATTAATAAATTAAGTCCTAATCAATTTACTATTTTAACGCAGGAAGATAATTCATCTCAATTTAAGAATCAACTTGGAAATAATAAAACATCTCCAGTAGATTTTCCACAGCCAAGAAGACCTCCTGAAGGGTACATAGAAATGTCATTTAAAGCCAGAGCAAAAATAGAAAAAGATTACATGAATATGACTGCAGGGAATGGCAAACATTGTCGAAAACATCATCAAAGCTGTCATAGAAGAAAGCATACTTCACAACCAATAGAAATTAAAGCAAAATCGAATACAAATACTTTTAATGTACCAACATCCTTACCATTGAACCAGAGTCCAAAGTCAGAAAGCCTATTAAGTACACCAGCATCTCCTTCTCAAACAACGTCTTCTCGTGGTTCCTCAGGTACTATATTTCCGTTTTCATTAAATAGTCCTCAGTCACCAGAGAAATCATTTGCGCAAAATGATACAGAAAAATCTTCATCTTTCGGTGATGTTTCATCTACTGATGATTATGCTGTTATGACTTTAATAAGAAAAAATTCTGAACCAAATTCAAACACATCAAGTATGGATACTTCAGCGATAAAAAAAGCTAATGATAAACGTGCTAGTCCTAATGTAAAAAAAGAACAATCGTCAAAAGTCGTAGTGTCAAATGATCATCATTTATTTGCCCCAGTTACAAAAAAATTATCAAATCTTACTGTTTCAAAACCACCAAAATTAATAACAGCGTCTCCTAATACTAGTCCTACACCTCAAAGTTTCAAATCATCTTTTCAAGTTAAATCATCATCACCAAAAATAATTGAAGATACGTTGATAACAATACCCATACCAACACCTTCTTCAACATCTAATTCATTAGATAGCGAAGGTTATGAAAAATTACAGCCAGGTGCAACCTTATTACATTATGCAAAACTTGATTTGCCAGAAATCTCGGGACCTCCTCCGGTGTCTCCAATTCCTGCACAGGAAGTTTTCAAGTATGCAGAAATTGATTTTAAAGCATCAAAAGTGAAACAAAATTAATGAACATTTAAATGATTTACATATTAAATTAAGAAGAGATACCGCCCATATCGAGATGTGTTTTTTTAGTGCTTTTGTGCTCTATTGTTCATATAATTACTATATAATCATTAGAAATTATTACTTGTAGGACTGGGAATATTATATAATATATGAAATTGTAAATACTAATTTATAAAAATAATGTAATTAAATTTTTTGACGATATATTATTATAAACATACGAATCTTTTAATTGTAAGTATTAAATATATGCAAATGAATACACATATACATTTAATAACTTAGAATAAGCAAGGTTCGATCGAAAATATATTTATAAAAGCTTCGATTGGAAAATAATGCGTCATCGATATTAAATTTTGATGTTTTATTTGAAAAATTAATATTTTGTTTTTTACATGCATAAATTTTATCATCATTAAAAGCAGTGTAAAAATTTATTATTGGAACACTATATTACTATTTTATAAATTTAATTTAGAAATATTTATTGATTCAGAAATAAAAAAAAATTAATTTATTTAAGTTTTTTGATTTTTTTATTTTACATTCAGTTACATATTTCATCTATTGAAAAATGATATTTAATAGAGAATTAGACTTAAGCACGCAATTTTTGTTGTCGTAGTTTCATATACATATATATAGCCATTTGGTGGATTACTTGATATATGTTGTTAATAGATACACATTCAGTTATATGGGCTCTGATCTAATTTTTTATATTTTTTTTATTGATAGGGTTAAATAAACGCCCAAAATATCTGAAAACTAATACATAATTTGTTGAAGGATAATTGGGAAAAAAATTGGTATATGTGTAAATTTAAATCCTTCAAGATTTAAAAGTATATAAAGCACCAGCATTCAAATCAGACTTTTTAGTACCAATATCTTCAAATTTCTAAAAATTTTTCATCAGGGACATTTTCAGAACATTCGCAATGTTGTAATTAAATAATATGGGAAAGATAATTTTTTGACTTTCGTTTATTACATTGATTTCGATTTATTAGAATAGTTTTTATTAATTATTTAAGCAGGCGAATGTAAAAAACAAATTTGATATTAGATATTAATTTATTATCTACAAAACCCAGTTAGGTTTTCATATTATTAAAGTTTCATTAATTCAAATAATTGTCATTATACTTTTTATGAAGTCCAAAGGTAAAAATACCATAACAGCAATATTAAAAATGCCTATTTTCTTATCTTAATTGGTCCCCTTAATTAAACAGGGTGGCCATGGAACTGAAATTTTAAAATTCCCTGACTTTCCAGATTTTCTTATAGACAAATTTTAGTAAATCTAAATAAATAAATAAAAATGATCATATTTTAATAATTATTTATTAATAAAATTTTATAAAATTTATCCTTTTTTAAATTTCTTTCACGTATATTTTACTTTCCTATGCTAACTTCAAATTATCATAGAGACATTTGTTAATTGTTATTAAAAAAAATAAATTCTAGAAAAAAGAAATTATTCCCTGACATTCCCTAACTTTCCAGAATTCCAGAAATCTGGCCACCCTGTTAAAAGAAAATTATGCAGACAAAGATGATAACAAAATTTTTTTCAGTTTTTGAATACATTATTTTTATTATTTTATAATAATTTTCATATATTTCTGTCATTAAAAAATAATACCCTATAAACACCTTAAATTACACATAAAAAAAAATTCTCTTTTTTGTAGGTGTTCAAATTTTTATTTTTATTAATAAGTTTAATCAATAAAAATCATAAATATTGATTTCAGACTTTGAAAATTCAGTACTTACAAAAATTATTATTATATATTTTATAAAATTAATAAAGTATAAATAAAATTTTTTGATTTGATAAATATATTTAAAGAAAATAGAATATATTATACACATTGTTTATCTTTAAAAATGATAAATATTTCAAATATATACTAAAGTAAAGAAAATCTCGACTCACAAAGGCGTTTCCTTTGCTAGTAGCATCAGTTTATGTGATATCGTATATTTTAATAAAAAGATAATACCACTTAAAAACTACAATAAAGTGTTCCGAATCTAATTGAGAATTTTTTTCCAAGTTTATTTGCTTCTGCAAAAGAATTATTTATTTTAAATAAAATTATATAAATGATGCATAGAAATATTTAAAGTTTCACCGTATAATTTGAAGAAAAAAAAATTAATCAAAAGCCATAAAAGGCGCAAATATATTTCATTTTTTTCTTATAAAATAACTTAATAAAATACCTTAATTTAGCAGTTACAAACAAAAATTCTAAAAATATGTACTAATATTTAGAATTAATCAAAATTATTAATGCACAAGTTTTTTAAATAATCCATACAATTATAATTAACTTTTTTGTTGGTTAACCTTATATGTACCACGATACTTTAATTTTTCATCAGGTGACATTTCGTCCCATATTGTTAATAAATAGCTCCGAATTTCTTCATCCGTAACATCTGGATGTTGTCCTTTTACTGTATCTAAATTCCTCTCAAAGTAAACATTAAAATCTGGACCTTGCAAATTAATTCGTTTTTTGCTCGGTTTTTGATTTCCAGATTTTTTTTCATCCTCACCTGGTTGCGGTGATACTGGAGGTGTTTCAATATTTAAATTACTTGATTCTCCAGAGTCATCATTTGATTTTATTTTAATATTACTTGATGAAGAGCCAGCCCGGAAATACTGAAAATAAAAATATTTAATTATAAACCATTGTAATTTCTTTTTAATTTGAATAAAAAATTATGACTTACTTTTGAAATACTTTTACTAGCAACTTCTATTCTTTTCCTTTTTTTGCTAGATTTATTATTTTTAGGTGAATTGTTAGTTATGTCTTGTAATTTTGGCTTGAATTTTTCTAAAGCACTCAAATCTAATTCATACAAAACGTCCATTGCCTCAGCAACTGCAATATGCCATTTACGAAATATATTTGGTTTTACTGTAAATGCAGCAGCAAATTTTGGTTCCTTTTTTTTATCTTCATCTGTTAAGGAATCAGCTTTTAAACGAAAATGTTCAAGACCATAAAAAGGAAACATTTGGTGAGCTAGAATCCAGCTATGTTGCCCATTGTCATTGAAAAAATGTACATGAATCATTAATACTTTTTGTCTTCCAGAATCTAATACATTAAAATAAAGTATAAAAATTTTATCAAAAATTTACATCTATAAATTTTTTTCAAGTAGGTATTTACTAACTTTGTAATTTTTTATGAGTTTGAGAACGGGGCTCATTGGAAACAGTACATGGCCAAAATGGATAAGTACTCATTCGAGCCCAAGCTAATTGTCCTACTTGCCATTCACTATTCTCCATAAACTCTTCGTCACTATTTAGTGAAGTGTGAGAATTATTAACTTCTTGTTCCATAGAATTATTTAATTCACTTTCTGATAAATCCATAAGTTTTTCTTTTGTTAAAACTGAAACTTCGGTCTGTTAAAATATTTAATATAAGAATTATTATATTACATTTCTACTAAGAATTAACAAAATTCTAATAAATATGGTCTTACATTTGAAGTATCAGATTCTATATTTGACAAAAAACTTCCTTCTTCATCATCATAACCTTTTGACTCCATTTTTGTTTTTTATGTGCAGAAAATGAAGTTGTGAAAATATTAATATTTTTTGTTACAAATAATTGAAAATCACAAATTTAGATGGTTAAATAAAATAATAAATGAGAACTATTGTAACCTTATAGTTTTAAGGTTTACAATTTTAACATATCTTTTTTTTAATAAAAATAAAAAACATCGGCACACCGACGTGTAGACTTTGATTATACTTATCGTATATATGGCGCGAAACAATTTATTTACCCGGCGACCATGGGAAACTATAGCCTCCATGATGGGAGATGTCAGTGTGTGGCGTAATCTAATGCGCATGCGTAAAATTTTTAAAACTAAATTTGCAATTTTAATTTTATAACTTATCAATATAATTAAAATTTTGTTGGTGATTTTTTCGCATGATCAAAGATACAAAACGATTTAAAAAAAACTGAGTCTATAATGTATCTTTAATGTTTATCATTTCATGGTCTCACTATATTCATAATCCAAAAATTTTTTTATGTAAACTAAAAATTGTAAACAGAATCGTTTCTGAAACATTTCAAGTTATTTACTTTTCCAAAATGCTTCCTACGTTTTTTTTTTTTGCATTTTTTGCCTTTTTATGCAATTTTAAACAAAAAGCATTTTTTCGCAAAAAAAACTTAGAAAAAATTTTGTAAAAGTAAACAACTTGAAACGTTTCTGAAATGTTTTATAATCAGTGTCCCAATATCAGATTTGTTTAAAAAAGTCTATTTTTATCACTATAACCTATCTTTGTAAGCCATATGTCTAAAAAAAACTCGAAGAAATCATAAAAGAGCTCTTTGCTAGCAAAGAATTTTAGTAAAGTTGAATTTTTAAGATCTATAAAATGTTTTTGACCAACAATTGCAATTTGGGTTTCAATTTAAAAATTGGGGCGAAGAGCCTGTCCCGGGCATGAACATAATAAATTGATCCATAATCATTTGGTGTTCCGAATGTATTAAAATACCGGCCCCATCGTCAGTAAATATAATATGGTAATAATATTAAAAAGTATGGTTAATTATAATTAAATATTTTCAAAAAGGGATAAGATAAAAAAAGTGCTTCCTTTATTTATTTTTTGACCAAAAAATTTTAAGGAAAATTTTAAGAAAAAGTTTTTAAAGATTTAGGTATCAGATCAGAGAAATCGAGTAGAAACGATATATTTTCATAAACTAGTACTTTCAAATAAAAAATACTTCCAAAAAGAAGAAAATTGTTTTTACATATCTAGGGCAAAAAAAGCCTATTTTCTGCCCTGGAGAGACGGCTTTTTTTGCCCATTATATGTAAAACCAATTGTAAAACCATGTTTTAGAACACGGGAAAAAATATGGGGTTCGACTTTTGCATGCTGTCTGCACTCGCTCGCGTGCATACAACTGCATGCAAAGCCAAAACCAATATTTCATCCCTTGTTTAATAAATAGCTATTTTAGTTTTTGCTGCTACAAAATGTAAAGACTAAAATTTTTTTAAATTTCGATATCAGAGCCAGGAATCAAGTAAAGATGATTTTCCAAAAATTATAGTTTTGATTGTAAAACAATTAGGTATTAGGGGTACTATCAAATTTTAAAAAACGCTGCACATTAATTGGTACTATGGTATCTCATTAGCAATAACAAAATATTAATAATGGTCTATTTTATCTAACAAAGTATAATGTCATAAGAAAAACTAAAAATGATCTTTTCCTTGATACTGTCAGTCGCAAAATTCGAACCCCATATTTTGTCCCGTGATTTAAAACATATAGTTTTACATATAATAGGCAAAAAATCCGTGTCCCTACGGTAGAAAATAGGCTTTTTTGTCCTAGATATGTAAAAATCATTTTTATGTCGTAAAGCAAAATTTGTGCATTATTATATTTAAAAAAACAAAATTATAAAATTATATCCAACCCCGAGATTCAACCAAATTTAGGGGCTGATTTCTTATTTCCTCTTAGATGTCAATGAACACCGACTTTTTCTTACTCAAATATTCACTTAACCAAAATGTTCATCTATCCTAAAATGGTCGATTTGGCAATAATTGTTACAATGATTAATTATAAATTTTTTAATTTTCGCAAGCAGCAGTATAACTTTAGAAAAAAATATAGGGTCGAGGGTTGGATAAATGTACCGAAATGTATAAGGTGGGAATAAAGTATTTAAAAAATAGAAAAGTTTATTCATTGCCTTCCGAAAATTCGTTATTCCAATCGAACAGTCAGTATAGGGAATAATCACTTTGAAAATAGGTATAAAATAGAAACTTCAGGGACACGACTCACACGACTTAGAATTTAGGGTGCGACAAGGGACTTTTAGGGACTCGCTAAGTATCCAAAAACTTTCTCAGGAAGGGGTGAATTCAGTAAAAATCTACTGCTAGTTTTTATAAGATTTTTTAAATTATACAAAATTTTATTAAAAAATATGTATACACATTTTTTGTTTTCAGGAGATAGCAATTGCCCCCTTCGCCCCCAGCTGGATCCGTTAAGTACTATTACCTATTTATTTATGTTATTGAGCTTTTAGCTTTTATACTAAACATGTTCCATGCATTTTTATAGTTTTCCTTTTCTTGAATATTCGAGTGAATATCTCAAATTCTTTATAGAAAAATATAGCTCTTTTTTAAGACACAATATTGGTTTTGACCTTGCTGGTTATATGTGAATGAGCGAGTGCAAACATGGCATGCAAAGATCGGGGCAAAATTTTCAAGTGCTTTCATATCTTTAATTTCCCTGGCTTTTCAAATATGCGTTATTAAAATTTTGTTTGTTGGTATTTTTCATTCGAGGCATATTAGGAAGTAAGAATATGTATTTTAAAATATATAGGTCTCTAAGATTTCGAATTCTTATAGTATTATATATCAGATTTTACCCTAATTATTGCGCATTTCAGCTCAGCGGATTCAGCGAGAGATGATTGCATCTCCCTAATAATAAAAATAATTTACATGCTTTTTAATAAAATTTTTTATGATTTTGAAAAAATTAATAAAATTTTGCATATTTTTACTGAATTGCCCCTCCCCCTCCCACTTTATAAATACTTACTGGTATATGATTTAAAAAAAAATTTTAATATACATTTCAAACGAAATAAAAAATTATTTATAATCATAAACTATATTTTTAATACCTTTTACAATAAAAATATAAATAAATAATAAAAATAAAAAATTTGATGACACACGTTTTTAAATAACAAAATAACCTATATATGGGCGAAGCCGGGTCAAACAAAAACAGCAATATAATAATAACAATAATAATGAAGCCTGATTTGAAGGAAGGAATTCTTTAGCGTGCGCAGTCGTGGTATTTACAACTCGCAAGCATAAAGTCACAAGTACATCATTATCGCTGATATAAACAATTTTAAAAACAATTATTCTTAAATGAATACTTTAATAAATTATTTAATATAGGCTTTAAAAAGTTTTAAAAAAATAAGTTTTTCTATTAATTTACAAATAAACTAGAGGTTTAAAAAATTTTTTTTATTAAACAGCATTGTTTTGTTTTTCATTCTTAACTGTTTCATGGACGGCGTGGACTATATATGAAGAAAAATGTGTGATTAATTTTGTTATACACGTGCTAATAATTTTCTGCATTATATCATTTGACTTATACGATAAGAAAAACTTTCGAGGTTTTAATAATTTTGTTAAATGATTTAATTATAATTTAAAGGTAATAATAAGAATAAAAAAGAAAATTTTTAGTGTCTAGAAAAAAGTGTTGTGAATTTCATCATTCTATCTTTGTTGTTTTTGCGTCGTGTTTACATGCATACATATATAGATACATCTACACATACATACGTTCCCCTTTTTCTATATATTATATTTTTAATAAACAACAACAGCACGAGGTGTAGTCTGGGTACATAATAATATAACATAATACGTAAATAATAAATAAATAACAAATACATGACTGTACTATCGATAATTTCAGTATTTACAATTATTTAATGCATAATAATTATTATATTTAAACATTTTTTATTTTAGTTATAAATAGAAAAAATAATGTTCAGTTATAAATATCCTTTTAAAATAAAAATTAAAAAGAATATGTGGTGAAAGAAACTACGTAGTAAAAATATGTGTGTCTCAATCCATGTGTAATTTTATTGCTGCAAATAGACCTTATTTTTGGTTAAAAGTAATAAGAATTACTTAGAGATAAATTTTTATTGTGTTCTATTTTTTTTTTAATTTGAAAAACAGATAAACAGATAAAAGTGCCTAATAAAAAAAAAAAAAAGTAATACGTAATAAAAAATGTACAATGTACGCATAATGTATTAACATGTAGTGATGAGTTATATTTAAATTTTCTGTATTTATAAAAAAAAAAGCGGAGTTGGCAGTTATCAAGAATAAGCAGAAAATAAATCGTCTGGAGGACTCCAACTATTTAGGAGGAGTAAAAGGAGTGCAACGTATTGTCATCATTTTGTGCGCGTGCAAGCTCTATATATACAAATACAGCGAATCTATTATGTACACATCTTGTGTTATACTTACACATAAAAATTGCTAATTATATATATAATACAATGCCTGTATAATTATCTTTATTCATATATATAAATAAAAAAGTACGCAGTAGAAAAATAAAAATACTTTGACTATAATAAATCCAAGATGGGACACGGTGTTTAAATAAATAGTATACTTCTTCACCTGTCGTCTGATGCAAGAATCGCAGGTGCTTTAATAAGAATAAACAAAACATAAATAAGTTTAAATTAACTAAAAATTGTATTGTGTATCAATTATTTTTTGTATTTATTTTTTCTTAATCAGTGATATTATGTTTAAAAACTTTATTAAATACGACAGGTGTGTCAAAAACGCTTGTTTGGATGAATCGCATGGTCTTCATAACAAACAAGGAAAAAGCTTTGGAATAATGGATTTTAAAATTAAAATGCCATGGATTTTTTCTAATTATAATTTTAAAATTTATTTTTAAAATTTATAATATCAAATTACATTTTTTTATATTCGAGTAAGCTTAAAAAGTTACTCATTTAATAATAAAAAATAATAACATACTTGATATATACGCGTGGCGCAAACGTGTTTAAAAGTCACATAACCAAAAAAAATCATGCTTCTTTATAGTGTGCCAAAACAAACTTTTATTTATTTATTATAAGAAATGCATATTAAATGTACAAAATGCCGCAATTTTTGAAGATTCAAAACTTTTTTTAAAATAAAAAAAAAACAACAATCAAAACAAAAATGTCAGGTAATCCTGATAACTTGAATAACCCAGCGTTAAACAAGGGGCCTGTAATTAAAACAGGTCATCTAAAAATATATAAAAAAGATACAAAGGAAAAGAAAAAAAAATTTTTCGTATTAAGGGATAAAGGATCTAATTGCCCATCGTGCCTTGACTATTACGATAAAAAGAAATGTTTAAAACTTCATGCTTCACCCAAACAAAGTATATCTTTACAAAATTGTTTGAGCGTTAATAAAGATAAAAAAAATAAGCCAAAATTTATGATAACATTAGATTATCATGATGATAGTTTTTATTTGATTTGTGAAAATCAAAAAGATCTTGATGACTGGTTTGATTGTCTAGTTTCGATTATTAATAGTAAGGATAATGTTGAAGAAATTCAAGAAATTCAAGAAATCCAAGAAGTTCCTCAACCCAACAACGGTAAATAGAATGATTTAATATTCATATTAAGTGTTTTTATTTTTATTACACAATTTTCTTGCTTATAGATTCTAGTTGGGAAGTATATGTTGAAGAAACAGGAATTGGAGAGCAACAAAAAGATATCGTTGGTCATTACAAATTGTGTATATCAAATCGAGTTTTATACTTATTTAGGCTTGGTAATACCGACAAGTGTGATTTCATTAAATTTCCTGTAAGTAAATGTGAAAACAAGCATAAACTATTATGATTAAATTTATTATATTCTTTTTTTAATACTTTGCAGATTAGTTGTATAAGGTCTTCTGGAACACAAAAAGGGTCATTTTTTATAGAAGTAGGTCGGTCAGCTGAGACTGGTGAAGGCATAATAATTATGACTCCAAAGAATATTTTAAATTTATTTAACATAAAAATTGCTCTTGAGAATCTATCGAATTCTCCAATAATACAAAAAGATAAAACTTGTCCAAAGCAAAGAATACGTAGTGCATCTGCTAATGAAACTAGTAAACCAATATCATTTATGCAAAAATGTAGCGGGCAAAAATTTCCTTATCTAGGTAAGCACAAATTAAATTTTATTAAAAAATTGTTATCAGTTTTCAATGGATGATAATATGTTTTTTTTTTGCACATATTTATAATTTTGACTATGTATTTATTATCAAATAACTAAGTTAAAACTAACATTTAGATTAAGAAGAATCAATTTAATCTTTTATTTGTGAAAGCTATTTATGGTTTCATTTTTGTTATGGGATTTTATTAACTTAAGTTGGGGTAGATTGTTGAACCTTTATTAAAGACGTTTTATCAAGCATGTTATTAAAATCGCTTGATAAATTAGGAATTTTTGCTCAGCGACGTTAAACATTGCTTTAGTTATTACTTGCTAAAATTATAATTTGCTATTGATTCTTATGAGTTACAAAAAGTTATACTTCAGATTATAGTTTTAGCTGCGCTTAACATTTTTTAGATCAGCTTAGAATTTCAAGTTAATGTTTAAAATTCGATAAAATAGCTGGGAGCTTAATTTTTTTTTTTAAGTACTTTTTAAAATACTTTATTTTATTTTTCAAATTTGACTTTATTTAATATTATATGAAAAACTTCTATAATTTAAAAATGTTAAGCACAGTAACAACCATGTTTATTAAATTAAAGCTTAAGCTTTTAAGGCGTTGTTTTGGATTATAAAAAGTAATTTTTATTATATTTTTTGATTATAAGCTTCAAAAATAATCTACCTAGTAAAAATAATTAGGAGTGTTTCTGCTATATTCACACTATTATTAATTTTGCCATAGTATATGTTTTATGGGTCGATGAATCCAAATTTCAGGTCATTTTTTATTTAATTAAGGCTTATAGTAAGAATATAGCAAAGACACCCCCTTGTGGTATTCAGCAACCCAAAAAAACTATACTAAACTAAACCAAATTTGGTGGTGGTCAGGAGCTATATACCCCCTCTCCCTTTAAATTGACTGGAGTATTATCAACAAATTGACTTATTGGGATTTTATAAATTATAAATTATTGAATTTAAAATAAATTTTTTTTTCTATTTACTTCTTTGATTTTTATCTTTTAGTAGTGTTAAAGGTTGGGTTAGTGAAAAATATTAGAAACATTTATTTTTTTTTGAAATGCATTGAAAATGCAGTAGTAGTAGTAGCTAGTAGTAGTAGTTGTAGTAACTGTTTTATAAAAAAATGAAGACCATACTACAATACAGTATAATAATTAATTATTGCACTAAGGGTCTTTTTATTAAATATAATTTTTTGTTTTTATATTATTATGTCTCATTTCATAAATCATTTCATATTAAAATAAATCATGCGGTGATAAGGGTTGAATAAATTTTACATTGTTAAATGCATATGAAACGGTTAAGGCTCACCTTGCGGTTTAATGTTAAAATTAACCAAGGTTTTTTGTAAAAAATTTTAAATTAGTAAAAATATAAAGTTAAAGGGTGAAAAACTTTAATGTCATGATGAGTTTTATCCATAATACATTTACTTTATGGTTGCTCTACTTTAATTTTCAAGTAAAATTAAATAATTAGAAAATCAAAAATTCAAGAAAAATTTTTATTTGTTAGTTTAAATAAAAAATTACTTGAAGATAAAGCTAGGCAATTTGAAAGAAACTGGATATTTAGTTATTAACAAAAACATAAAAAATATAGTAGATGTTACTAAAACTATGGTTTACAGCTATTGGTTTTTCAAAAAATGGGAATATGGTGTCAAATACTGCTAAAAGTAACAGCACAACCTTAGTAAAAAATATACGTCGTCATTCAGTAGCAAGTCATCCATTTTCATCTTGCAATAATAATTTTTCACCAATAATACACATAAAAAATCTGTCTACTCCATTAACAGTTATAAATTCATCAACAAAAATGACAATGTCAAAGATTAATGTAACATCTTCTACCAATACCTCATCTTCATCAATATCTCATCAAAGAACCTTGTCATTGCCAATTACTGCTGTTGCTATAAATAATGGCCAATCATCCAAAAAATGTGTTTTTCACTGTATGTATTTTTTTTTTGCAGTCTTACAGTATTTAAATCATTGTGTTGTTTACTTTTGAAAATTAAATGAAGTAATTTTATTAGGTGTAATAATTGTCTTAGCTTTAAAATAAAATTAATAGATTTATTAAGAATATTAATAGAGAATTCACTTATAAACTCTGTAAAAAATTTTACAGTTTACCTTACAATCATTTAGTCAATTTCTTTAATAATTTATCAAAAAATTTTACAGAGTAATTATGCAAAATTTTAGTTTTATTTTTTGATAACATTTTATTTATTAACTTCTGTATTGAATATTGCATAAATTTTTTTCAGAAATATAAATTTAATTTTGTTTAGAAAATTTTTAAAATATTGATCTTTTTTAAAATAAAAATAACATGGAAAAATAATTTTTTTTTTAAATTGCGTAACAAATTACTGAGAGAACTTTCAGTTTTAGATTTCGGGGAATTCTTATCAAGTCTGAATAAAATTTAAACAGAAATTTGTTAATATTCTTAATACCTTCTGAACGCTATTTTTATAAATTTTACTTTTATATAATTATTATTTACGAAATAGAATTATTAAAACAAAATAATGAATAAATGTAGAAAGTTTTCATTATCCAAGACAATTTAAAGTTTTATGGTAACAGTCATTAGGTTCAATATATTTTTTTGTAGATTCAAATGGTCGAGAAAGATGTGATAGTTTACCATCAAGAACAAGAACAATGAGTGATAATATAGTTACCAGTGCATCAATAAGTCAACCTAAAAATATTCATTCATACTCACAACTTCCAAGATCTTTTTCTTTGCAAAGCAGAGGTTCGTCATATTCACCACCAGTTTCAACAATATTAACTAGTCCATCGTCAGCTATGTATTCTACAGATTCTGCAGGATCCTCACTTTCGATGGACGAAAGTTCAGATAATATATATGAAGAAAGTTTGCATAATAAATATGGCAACTCTCTGACTCCTGATGAGCCAGTCATCCTTGAAGAAAATGGAGAAGAATATGTTCCTTGGAGTGCTAACCAGTCAAAGTTTTCACCCAGTTTTAAAAATAATTCTCCTTATCAAGTAAATATTTTAATTATTTTTAACTACTTTTTCTTAAAGAAAAACATTTGCTACCAAAATATTCAAATTCCAAATTGAAAACTAAAAAAATTACAATTGATTTTCTTAAAGTTTAATTGTAAAGAATCATAAAATTCAAGATTTCTCGCATTACTTGACAAAATTTTGCTTAAATTCTTAGCTTTTCAAGTACATAAAAGCTTCAATTTATAGTAATTTTTTTTTTTTTAATAATTTTTTATTATTAATTATAGGTAGTGTTTAAAATTTTTTATTTTGTAAAGTATTTTAATGTTACACATTATGGCTCGGTAACACTAGGAAAAAAAAATTAAAAATTGTAACCCAAGGTGGCCTTGTGGGAATCCATGCTTTTTAAAATCTACTAGTTTTATTTACAATTATAATTAAAATTTAAAATAAAAAATTTATCCATAAATTTATTTTATTTTTTTTGCATAATTTGGCTGGGCCGTAAAACTTACATTTTTTTTATATTTATTTTGCTTTAATTATTTGCAGCCAAGTTCCTATGTAGAAATGTGTGGGTCATGGAATTCAAGTTCTGGGCAAAGTGGTTATATGCAAATGAGTCCCGCGACAGTGAATTCGCATTCTCGATCGTCTTCTTTTGCTGAAGATAATAATAATACTTTACCAGATGGTTATGTTCCGATGGCTCCAATTAATAACGCAGGTTATGTTGATATGGATCCTACAAATGTTAATTATAATGAAAACTCTACTGATAATGGATCACATTATACTGATAGTAATTGTTCGGTTACTTCTGGAACACCTAGTACGGATACTAGATTTTCAGAATATCATTTAGATAAAGTTACAAGTTTTTTTGGACCAGGAGATGATATTCAATTGCTTAGAACTACAAGAGCTTATTCAGTTGGATCAAAACCAGAACCTATTATCAGACATAGAAAGAATAGGTAAAAATTATTAATATTAAAATTTTTTTTGCTCCCGATAAGTACCACTTTAAGTTAATATCTTTTTACAGTAGACCAGATTTATTGAGTCAAGAGATGCCCAGCAGAGTTCGAGCTTTTTCCGTGGGTAGTCATTCTAAACAACCTGAAAACCGTAAATTTACTAATGTCGTTACGGCTCCTTTTGCTAGCTGCACTGAAAAAATACATTCGACAAAGTCCAATTCTGCACCAGTGTTATCAAATTCTTGGATTCATTCTTCTGGAAGTTCTAATTATTCAAAAGAATCAATGAGCGATCTTGTAGAAATAGATTTTAGTAAACAAAAGGTTTCAGTGAAACCATCAACAACAATTAGTACATCCTCATTTGCTTGTGATACAAGTTCCTATGTTGACATGAATTCTGGTCATTCTTTGTTGAAAAACTCAGAAAAAAATAATCCTTTAAAGGTATAAAATTTTATATTAGCATACAATTATTTAAAAAAAAAAAAATTAAATTAAATTTTATAAATTTGGAGTAAACAATTCAGAAAATAGATTTTTTCTCACCATCTTGTAATTTAATTTCAATTTAGAACAGAATACTGCCAAATTTGTTTTATTTTTTGCTTAAGCCAGTTAATTAAAAAAAGAATTTCAACTGCAATTTTGAATAATGTGTCTCAAAATCTGGCAAAGGGGGAAAAACGGTTGCAAGTTATGGTAGAATGCATTATAAGAATTCATTTATTTCAATTTTTAAATTTAAATTTTTTGATAAACCATTTGTTTTAAATTTACAAATAAAACCTTTTTAGCATAAAAACTTTGTACATAATTGGGTTATGGCTTAAGAATTTAGTATTTTTAAATAGCAAATTAGGCCAATTTTTTAAAAAAAGAATGTTAAAATTAAAAAAAAAATTTTATTATAATTTTTATTTCCTCTAAAATATATATTGTTCTTTAAATATGTAAAGTAATTTACAAATTTTGCAAAATTATTAAGTAATTTTTTAAAAAAATGTATTATTTTGTTTCAGCTAAAACGTAATAATAATAATAATAGTATTACTGCTGCCAATCATAATCACAATCATGTTCATTCTTTGATGATTGGTTCTAATCATAAACCAATTACTTCAATGCTTAAAACTGTCAAAGAAACTGAGTGTGCACAATTAGAAGAGAAAACTAGTAATGCAAAACATAATATAAAAGTTAATTCTAATCAATTTTCAAAATCTATCAAAGAAGATATTAGTGAAACTGATGGCCCATGTAGTGGCACAAAAACGTCACCAATGGATTTCCCATTTCCAAGGAAACCACCAGATGGTTATGTTGAAATGTCTTTCAAAACAAAGGCCAATAAACTGGAACAGGATTATATGAATATGTGTACAAGAAATATTCATAATAATCGTAAACAGTATCTTAACATTAATCGAAAGAAATATTGTTCGCAACCCATAGAAATTCAAGCAGGAATGAAGACGTCAAATACGGCTGACCTGTTTCCATTTACTGGTGAGAATCAAATAACAGAAAATTTTACCAGTACTTCAGGATCTTCAGAATCTCAAGCTGGTTTAAGTGGATCTTCAAGTTTAATTTTTCCACTATCATTAAAGAATACACAACTGCCTAAAAGTTCGATGTTACAAGTAAATAGTGGAAAATCTTTTTCAATTAACGATGTTTCATTGACAAATAATGATTATGTCGTTATGGTGCCAACCAGAAAAATATCAGCACCAAATCCTTTGCAGAGTGCTGATAGTTGTCCTTATGTCAATAAAACTATCGATAACAAGATTAGTCCTGTTATAGATACAGATCCTAAGTGTTCAACTGATCAAAAAAATCTAAAACATAAATTATCAAATTTAACACTGTCAAGTTTGCCTGAAACAAAAACCTCATATGATTTGGATAACAGTGAAAAATCAAATCAAGAAACAATAAAAATCAATGAGGGTAAATTAGTATCTACAACTAGCCTTACGCATAAGACATTATGTAGCCAAGACTTACAAAAATTACAACCAAGTGCAAGCTTTGTACATTAAAAAAATGTTTTAGTTCTTTAAAAAAATGTCTACAAAAATATCTCTTTAACATTTAGGAAACAAAAATGTATTCAAATGCATGAAGATGATATTGTGTAGTCATTAATCTAAGTAAAATTTAAGGAGATACCGCCGATAATAAGGAAGTGTTTTTGGGTGCTTCAAAACTGCTGTTCACATAATTTAAAAAATAATAAATAAATATTTGATAATGTATAAATACATGTGTTTGTGCATAATATGTGTATTTATAACTATTATTAAAAAAAATAAAAAGACTAAGAATTTGCGCCATGTAAATATAAAATAATTAAAATATACATTTATGTAATTTACAAAAAAGTAATAAAAATAATTTTTTGATGATACATGTATACTTAAAAATATCAAGTTATAAGTTTATATTTAAAAATATATAATAAATATATTAACATTAATTATTAATAATGAAATTTTAAATATTTTATTTATTATATCATTAAAAAAATTTTTCTTAACATAAAAAAAAAACTTACATCCAATTCAAGTTTTTGTAACCAGCGGCGGCCTTTTGGGATTATTAACCGCTGATATACGACCGCTGGTTGTATTTTGACGAAATTAAAAAAAAAATGGATCTCATTTTCATAAAGTAGAAAGTACAATTTAGAGTAAGACTAAAGGGTCGATTTCATGGAGCGTACCCTTACTAGATTCTAGGGGCACTAGAGTAGAAATAATTAAATATGACTCAAAATTTATTAATATTCTCCTGAGCAAAATTTTAGTTATATTTAGTGATAATTACTAAAGTTCAATGGATTCAACTCTAGAGTCCCCAGAATCTAACAAAAATATGATCCATGAAATCGCCCCTTAAATAAAAAAAGGGTTAAGATTACAAAAATATTTTTTTTCTAGAGTATTTTTTAGTAATTATGTCTCACTTGTTATTTAGTCTGTCTTTAAATTTTATTTTCTATTTTATGAAAAAGAGATTTATTGTTTTTGAATTTCGTCGAAATGCAACGATTGCATATCAGTGGTTCTGAATTTCGAAGGACTGCCGTAATCAGCCAACATATAGACATTCATTAGCCAGAAAGTTATTTCAAAAATTTTCTGGGATTCTTGGGCGCCATTTACTAGTCATGACTGTCGTTGCCCATTGCTATTAGGGTCAATTTTCAGAACCTTAAAATCTAGATTTTTCGAAAACAGACGCATAAAATGATTTTTGCGAAAAAATTCAATTCCGGATTTGTAAAATCAGAATACATAATTATGGTTGAATTTCCGAAATTTATTTTATGAAACTATGTATTTCATGTTAAATTTTTGCTTTTTACAAATAACAACTTCTGATATTTTATCAAATTTGCACTGATTTTTAGAAATTTTGATTTTTCTGTCTAACAATCCTTCTAGTTTTTATTATTCTGCGTTAGAAAGTTTGTATACTTATTTTTCGGGATTCGCAAAACTGCCCAGGATGGACAACAATAATAATGACCAGTGAATGGCGGCCAAATTTTTGCATTTAATAACTTCTAAAATTTTATCAAATTTGCATTGATTTTTAGGAATTTTGATGTTTCTGTTTTTCATCCCTTTTAGTTTTTATTATTGTGAATCAAAATTTTCTTATACTTGATTTTCGGGGTTCTGGAAACCGCCCCGGATGTACAACAATGATAACCAGTGAATGGCGCCCCAAGTAAAATAAGATGCTGTTTATTAATGTTCAAAATTACAGCACATAGTTAAAATTATATTTTTTAATAACAGTCGATACTTTCTGGGATTTCGTATCAGCCAAAAAAAAGAGAATCTTTATTTTATTAAATAAAAGATTTTAAATCGTGGGTCATAAATACTTGAATTTCCAGATCTGGGCACTTTGGATCAAATTTCCTCTTGTGAGGAGTAATAAATTTTGGTATGAAAATAAACATTTAAAATGCTCTAAAGCTTGATCAAAAGCTCAATAAAAAAAAAAAAAAAAATAATAGCGTATAGTTTGAGAAAAATAAAATTTTTCTTTTCTCACTTGCATAACAAAAATTCTCTTATGTATAAGTAATTTTTATAAAATATTAGAGCTTATTTGGAGTTTTTAGAATAAAAACATTAAGAAATTTTAATCAGGGAGGTCATTTACGCGTAAAAGAAAAATGTTTGGATTCTTCATTATCGAGAAAAATTAGGCACTATTTACGAAAAATAAATGGCATTTAGCTTTATCCTACAATCGATAATCCAAATAGCTACTTTTTAAGCTTTTTTTTTGTAAATTTAACCAAATGTACACTGAAAAAAAATTGTGGCTTTTTTTTCTTCACAAACAGTCGCAAATGACTTGAAACGTAAAAAAAATTTAAAAAAAAACATTTTTTATTTTTTTTTTTCGAAAAATTTCTCAAATCTTAACATACTACGCATATCCCAAGAAAGCGGGAAAAATATTTAAATTTTTTTAAATTTTCTTTACGTTTCAAATCATTTGCAATTCTGTAATAATAATACAATTTACTATTTTTATAATTTGTAATTATCCCCTTTACTAGATTTTAAGACTCTAAACCTAAATTATTCCAATTTTTTAAACCAATACATATTTGTTAAATAGCCCTTGTACAAAATCCTCAACCGCGATTACCGTTTTCTAAGTCTCTTAACCCGAATTATTTTAAGTCCCATTTTACCACCCCCTTTAAGAGGGCTGGATGGCAGCCATTTTTTGAGGTATCGACCAATCAGATGATAATTAAAGTATTAATTTTACCCAACAAAATACGGCCTTAGTTTTTATTTAAATTAAGAAAGAAAATTAATCGTTGCTAAATTAATCAGCATAGAATGAAAAATAAGTCTGGGCTTTTCCTAGAATAAAAAAAATTTTCCTTTTCAAAAAATAAAATAAAATTGCAACGGGTTAAAATATGGGATTCAACTATTGCATAATGGGCGACAAATTGCAATTTCCTTGTCCGCAGAAAATTGTACTTCAGTGCGGCCACTGTCCATAAACCAATATTTTGCCCTTTGTTTTAAAAATATTCAGTTAAATGAAGCTTGTAATATTATTGAATATATTGCAAAAATAATATAACGATGGGCCTTATAATGTAAAACTATTTTCCCTCAAGTACCCAGAAATAAGGAAACTAGTATCAGGTAGTTCTTAGCTATTTTTATCCAAGTCTGAGGTCGATGCCTTGAATTTAAAAAATACCGATTGCGCTGTGTTTGGTATGTAAAAATATGATTACTGGCCAAGTTTTAAGGCTCTAGGTGGCTTGGTAGCGATTTGGCAGCTGTTTTTCCAATTTTGATTTTTTTCGCATTCTTAGCCACTTGTTTCTTTTTTATATTCTGAAAGCCCTAAATAAGCCTAAAAAATATTTTCTTTACGAAGGTAGGTAGTAAAATTTCTCGCCCGATCCGAATCTGTCCATATTGCTACTACACAAGCTTAATTTAGACCGCGTCTGTTTTTTATACATATTTATGAAGTAATTTGGAGACATAAAGACTGTTGACTCCCCAAGCTGATAGACAATGATTTAAAAATGTCTAAAATAATGAGGATATGCTTTCTTTTAACCATTTTTGAATTAATTAAAAAGAAAGGGTTATAAATGTATTATGAATATGTAAAACATTTTCTTTACATAATAATGCATCAAAATAAAACAAATGATCCAGTTAAAAAGGTTCAATAACAAATGTAATATGGTTTCCGGTCACGCATTTAGAAGTACTAATGCATGTTATAATAAATGCAATTCTTAATCATTATAATGTTTAGCTTATTGTTAAAAAATATTTCAATTTCGAAATACTTTGAATATTTGACTGAAATAAATAATTTTTCTTTTCTTCAATTTTCAAGGTATTTATAGGTTTCCTTTAAAAATTAATAAATACTATAATATGTGTCATTATTATTCATTATGGAATGAATATCATAGCTATTTATCACCAATTTTTTCTTTAAAGAGACAAGGTTATTTAGAATAATAGACAATTTTATATATAACAATATAACTGCTGTGACATTATAAGTTGTCAACGTTTAGCACACTAAATAGTATAGATGTAATACATCAGATATATAAGTATATTTACTGGTAAGTGTAATCTTGTATAATTTTAGAATAAAATCAGAGAGTTTGTATTGGACAATTTCATGTTTTTAAAATTAAAAAAAAAATAATTAATGAAGGACAAACTTGTAAAGATGATAAATGGGATGTTAAATAATTGTTTTAATGACTTTCTACTTTTAATGTATTCAATAACACAAATATTTTCCCTAGATTTCAGCTTCTGATCGGTTATTATAGGTTTAAATATTATATGACGCAGTATACAGATGCAATCATTCTGAAAATCTCAAATTTGGAATCTGAACTAATTAAACAAATTTTATTTGTAATTTTTCTGTAAATAATTCTATTCATAAGAAGTCATATGGTTGCCAGATCGACTTCCCCAATTTGACTCATTTTGGGCACACCTTTTCACTTGCTTTTTTATATATAAAGCATGATCTCCCTCAATTTTTTAGTCTTTGTAGGTAAAAGTCTATCTAATTAAGACCCAAATTACGTTTTTTTGGAATTTTACGTTACTTAATAAAATTTTTTAGTAATCTTTTAACAAAACCAGTTACAAGAATATTAGAAATAGTTTCCAGATATAGTGAAATTTACCATTGAATTCGAATTTGACTTACTTTTTAAAAAGTTCACTTCTGGATGACTGTATTCACTATTCTTGGCTCAAATCGCACAAATATAAATTTTCCAAATTCCACACCCCTTAGAAAAGTCAGAGTTCATCAAGAGACTTGTGTTTTGATATTCCGTAGGTTATAAAATCATAAATTTTCACAAATTTAAAATTTCCCGCCAACTCACGTGACTGATTGAAAATCTGACCAGAAATTCAGATTCTGCGGGAAATTTTACTTACGGGTGTACCGTCTGAAGTGACAAGTACAAGAGTATTAAATATAGTCTTTGGATATAGTCCATAGTAAAATTTCCCGCTGTATTCGAATTTGAAATTAGTATAATTTTAAATTTTGCCACTGTATTACTGAATGCACTATTGTTGTCCAAATCAGTGGGCGTATATGTACTTATACGCACTCTGGTCCAAATCACAAAAATCTAAAATTCTAATATCTCAAATACCATATCCTTTAGAAAGTTCAAAGTTAATAAAGAGGCTTGTATTTAAAACTCTTGTAACTGGTTTTGTTAAAAGATTGCTAAAAAAAATTTCATTAAAAAATGAAAAATTATAAAAAAAAATAATTTAGATCTTATTTGGCCAGATTTGTACTTTGAGGGCTAAAAAGTTGAGGAACTTCATATTTCAAGTTTATATATAAAAGTGTGCCCAAAATGAGTAAAATCGGGGTATTCAATCTGGCAACGCATGTTTTTTTAGTTCATATAATTATGGAATTATTCATATATTATTTTGCAAAAATGCTCAAATATTAAAATTTTTATGCTTTTTTAAATCCCTTGCTGAAAAATAGGAATATGAAAATTGAAAAAAAAAAGAAAGAAAAAGCAATTATCATATTTTAATCCCTGTAATTTAATCAAATAAATCTAACACTGATAGAGTGATACGATTTTCTTTTTTTCCAACTCGTAGTACAATTTTAATCATAAATATCCTTTTGAATGGGTCAATTGAATATTTGAGACAAAACACTATTTTTTGATGTTGACATAACATAATAATTTTAGCGATTTACGTAAGAAATATACAAAAAAAAATACAAATTTTCATGGATAAAGAATTATCCAAATCGAATTTAATTTGCGACTTGGGCCATTCTTCTTTTATAGACAAGGATAATATACGATTTTTCTTTTCTTTTTTTCTTTGTAAGAGATTTTGACATCTTACTGTCAAAAAATTAAAATTGCTGTTTAAATTAAGTGTTGGGTTTAGGCAGTTGAAAAGAGTATATTATATTGCAATCTTATATGCTGATCTACTTTTATGCACAAAATAGTAGTCCTGTCAGCAATACGCAAGTAATCTTAATATTATTACCCATGGATAAAAATGGAAACAGTACATAAATACCATCCTTTTTTCCTTAGGTAATTTAAATTGAATTGATAGGGTATGATTATAATAGCTGGTGACAAGATTATAGGAGCTAAGTTATTGTTTCATAATAGAATAGAAATTTTTTGGTTCCTCATAGAGGAACCATTGATTAGATAAAATTTTTAATTTTTGTTTTTTTGGCATATAAGCACGTTTTGAGACTCTAGGAAGCTAAAAAACCGTTTTTTAAAAGTCTGTGTGTGTGTGTGTGTGTGTGTGTGTGTGTGTGTGTGTGTGTGGGTGTACTACTGTAACCGATGATATTTCACAACCATTTATTTTAAATAATTGGAAACAATAAAAAATTAAGTTCAGCTCCAATTCTGGTCAATAAAATATTATTTTTACTTTTATTATGGTATTAAGACCTAATATTTTTTTCAAAAATTTTTTTATCAAAAAATCTCAAGCTACTTTTTTTTTTTTAATTTGAATGCAATACCTCATTTTTTTCCATGAAAGTACTTAAATTTGAAATAATGGTTTTTACTCGATATCTCGAATCTGATAATTTTTTAAAATTTTATTTCCCAAAATTTTTGTCACAAAAAAATACAAAAAACGCCTTTTTTTTCTCTTTGGACGTAGTACCTAATTTATTTCAATGGGAGTACCAGTTTTAGGAACCTCGTCTTTATTATATTAAAAACACGATTATTTTTTTTATTTTTGTACCTAGTACCTAATTTTTTCCGATGAAAGTACTCATATCTAGAATTATCTCGAATCGGATACTTATAATTTTTTGAAAAGTTTGTTCTCAAAATTTTTTGCATACAAAAATAAATGAAACAGTAATATTTTTTTTTTGGGACGCAGTACTTAATTGTTTTCTGTAGTATGATAGATCATTAAGAACATTTTGTTATTGTTAATGAGGAACCATAGTGCCAATTATTTGGCAGCGTTTTTTTTGCTATAACCTATAATAGACTTTACACTTTCAATTGGCACAAGTAGATTTTATTTTTAAAAGGTAAATAATATATTTTTTGATATATTAAAACTAAACTCTCATGTAATTTAAAAGAGTAAAGAGTTATATCCTATACACCAGACATAAAATAGTAAAAACTAACCACTATAATAGAATATACTTTTCGTACCCATAACTAAAGATTGTAATTTTTCATCCCAAATGTCATGGCCTTCCCTTATAAGTAAAATTTTACTTTGCAAAGACTAGGCCAGTTAATTTTAAGTACAGAATCCTGTATGGAGAAAACAGACTGAAAATATCTTTATAGAATTTTTTTTTTTATTCTGAAGGATTAATTTTTTTAAAAATATAATTATTACATAAAATTGTGAGGTGTTTTTTATCTACAAAATTTTTATGTAAAATACAAAGGATAATAAATTTAAAAAAGAAAACAATAGATAAAAGTTAAATATGTAAAAGTAAAATAAAAGATATTTTTTAAAAGATAAAATGAAAAAAAAAAAATAATGTGAAAAGAAGAAAAAAAAATATAAACAATTCACCCTAGAAGGACACGCGCCTTTAAAAGTTACTAAGTTAATCAATAGAATATCCCGCATTATTTACCTCTTGTTTTGCCTGCTTATCTTCAGGGGGTTCTATTAATTATCATTTAAAAAGAATATAATAAAAACTTCTTTTTTTTTTTAATGATTTTACCTGATGAATTAATTTTAAAAAAAATATATCTTATTTGTATGTATGGAGTAGAAGAGTGCAGCTTCTGAAGTAAAATTTTAGAAATGCAAGATGATAAAAGTATCGAACGTTACACTTTTTTACGTTTCATATGAATGTTATATGCATAATTATCTTGTAAGATTACATAATTTTAGTGCAGCAGGAGTGTAACAACGGGTGGTTTCAATTTTTATTTTTTTCATGTTTATTCAACAAGGACATTATAATATTGTTAAACAGGAATGTTGTTTCAAACGTGTATACCATCGTGTTAAAAATCGATTTTATAAATTCATTTTTTATATTAAAAAATATTCATTTAATATGAATCATGTGTGCATAGTTTTAATTTGGCTTATACAAAAGCAATTGAATGTTAGGAATATGGAGGTTTTCTGGTCAGATTCTGGTCAGAATATCAGCGCTCAGTTTTTGTGGTCGTATAGAATAAAAATTTTTGTTTAATTTTCGCAGTCCTCAAGAAACTTTACTAATTTCTCTTTTTCAGCCAAATTTTAGATGTATCTGAAACATTGTACAAAAAACGATAAAATTTAAAAAATTAAAAACATCGATATTATGATAAAATAAAATTACCCAACCAAATTTTTAGATTTACTCTGTTTCGTTTTGTACAATATTCCAGAAATATTAAAAATTTTTCTGAACAAAGAAGTTTAATTATGATTTTCTGTGAGTCCCAGATTGCACGTTAAAAACCATCCGAGGCGAAGCCTTACATAATAAATTATGAAAGGCAAAAAATATGGCTTCCCCAATTCATAAAATAATATAGTCTTTCTCTGCACCCTAATTTTACAAAATGATATATTTTTAGAAAATTTGTTTATCTTAAATGTATAATTTCGGCTAAAATGGTAAACATTTTTCGCGAACTTTAATAAAAGCTTATAATGCATTTAAGTTTTAATAAAATAAATGATATTTCAAAAATTTGAGTCATTTTTTTATTATATTGCATTTTAAAAAAACATGAACAATGTTCTAGATAGTATAATTTATTCAAATATTGACTGATAAATTTCTGCTTGTTTTCAATATTTTATTAAAACTTAAATGCATTATAAGCTTTTAGAACTCGTACATTATTCTTCTACATTATAAAAAAGAAAAGTTTACAATTTTCGCCAAAATACTTAAAAATATCATTTTCCCAAGTCAGGGAAGAAAAGTGTTTTCGACCCGCTAGAATAAAAAATATCAAACTAAACTTGTTGCAAAAATGTTTGATATGTTGAATACGTTTACGCTCTTCAGCGCTGCGTTAAAGGTATTTCGCCCTCAGGCCCAAAAGCCTTCAAATTTAGCAAAAATAAACTTTTTTCTAGCCGATAAATACGTGTTTTCTGGCTACTGAAAGCCAAAATTGATCTCAATTTAATGTTAAAGATTAATTAATAGAAAGATAAATAAGGTTTAAGATAAACTTTTGTCAATTTTATATTTTAAAATAGCATAATTATATTTTTATTAATAAGAAAATAATAAAAAAACGAAATGTGTATATATTATGAAAGTTTCTAAAGAAAACAAGCTGATAAAATTTGTAGATTCATATAGGAATCATTTGATATTTTATTTTCTTTAACAATTTTTTAAAGTAAACATTTCATTATCAAAACAGTAAGTATAATACCTTTATGTGCTTTGTAAAAAGTAAATTGAAAGGTAAAAAGTCGCCGTGAGAACCATTAAAATGACGTTGTAATGTCCAGTTTTTTGTTATTTTAATAAGTAAAAACTTATTTTCAGCTTTAAAATAAAAATATACTTTTTTTCAAATATTCTTTATTACAGAAACTATAACTTCACATGAAATATAATGCTTGTAATAAAGTTAAGCACATAAATTAGGCCAACTATGTCACTTTTAATTTTTGATAGTTTGTAGACATTCCATAATAAACACAACTGTAAGCACATTTGCATTAAAAATGTTGTACAGAAACAGTTTTATCGTATTTAAAAATTTTCTAGACGAAGACTGTCTTTGGGTCCTCGAATTGCTTCAAGTTGTGAGAGTTGCTTTATTATTGCTGAAAAAATATCCCTCATACCTTGGTTGAATGGTCCTCCTGTGGCAAGGAACAGAGAACTCCAATAAGATTGGGATTCTCGGGGTATCTTTCAAATAACACTGCAACCTTACTTTTTTTAAAAATAACTCCTCGTTGCTCTCATTTTTTTCTGCAAATGTCATCTTTCCAGCCCCCTAACTTGAAAATTAAGGAGGGGGGGGGGGGTCAAATGAGAACATGTTCACTTATAACAGTTTTAACATATTCTCCTTAATTATTATAAGTTTTAGACCGAAATTATTATAAATCCTAAAGTATTCTAAGCTCTTGTTCTTAACAGGGCCTGATGCGGCCCTTACTCCCACTTCAAATTATTCTATAGGTCTCTAAATTGAAAATGTTCTAAGTCCATTTGACTCCCCCCTAAAATGTCAATTTAACCCCCCCCCCCTAAAAGCGTTTTTAAATTTCGAATTAAATTAATTTAAATTATAATTATTGCCTGAAAGGTGTCATTTGCGAGAGCACATAAAAATGTTAGAGACCTATGTAAAACTATATAGGCAATTTATAATTTTTCAGCACTGAAAAATTGTTTATTTTGAGCCGCATTTGGTTCATTGAATATCACAATAGTAAAATTAGTGATGAAAAATTTTGGTTTACTGGGCTCAGAAGATAATACTCTCCTTGTAACTCCTTATAAATAAATTTGCAGCAAGCGGAATTTTTTTCCTTGTTTTTTTCGATTGCATATATAATATTATATTATATGATTTGAAACTTGAAGGAGACTTTAAAATAATTGCAAACTATTTTTAAAACTGCTAAAATTAACGAATTCTTATGTGCCAGGGAAAATAAGTATACTATAGCTTCTATAAAAGTATTACACTGTAAAAAGTAATTTTCTTATATTAAAAAAAAAATTAGAACATTTTCGAAAAATTTGTAAATACATATTCGAAAAAAATCGTAAATTCACTAAATTTAGTATATTAACAAAAATTCGAGTATTCTTGATTTTTTTTTTGTGAATTCGCAAGAAAAATTGATAATTTACTATTTTTTTTCGAAAATTTACAAAAAATAGTTGTAAATTACCGAAAATTAGTTGTGAATTTACAACTTTTTTCGTAAAATCACAAAAAAAATCGAGAATTCTCCAATTTTTCGATAATATACTAAATTTAGTAAATTTACAATTTTTATCGAATATTTTAACAATTTTTGAAAATTCCCTAATTTTTCGAAAAAATTCTATTTTTTTTTTTGTATTCTACTTTAGTACTCTACGAAAGTTACTTTTTACAGTGTAGCCATTGAAATTAAATTTATTCTAAATCCCTAAAAATCTCTAAACTTAAAAACCTAATTTATATTGTGATAGTATCAGATTATTTTATACAATGATTTATTATTTAAAGTTGTTAAATACTGATTAACAAATTTCATAAACTTATCTAAAAAGTAATAAAACACTTTTAAAAAATAAATGCTTACTTATTAGTGATTATGTTTTTTATGTTCGTACAATAGAAAAATTTTTATAGTTTTTATTTCTATTTACAAGATTTTTAAAGTTAATAAATTTGTTTTATTATCAAACAATAATCGTAAATTAAAAAAAAAAAAAAAATTATAACAGGTTTTTGTTCATAAAACAATAAAAAAAAATAGAAAACGAATTATCATTGTATATTTGTCAAATTAGTATAGTGTTGAAGTGTGCGCAGGTACTAAAAAAAAAAACCAGATTTATTATTTTTTTATTTTTAAGGGAGACAGTCATGTAAATACCCAGATATGTAAATAATACACCTATATAAATTAAAAAATGAGACCTTGTAACACAATTTAAGAAATTTTATAATTAACCGTGAAAATATTTTTATGTTAAAAAATAAAGAGAAATAAATGCATTTCATTGTTTCAAAATAAAAAAGCGTAAGAAATTAAATGATAATTTTTTAAATTAAACATAATAACGAGCTTTTATAATATAATAATAAACCGTAGAAAATTAATAATTTTTTTTCATGTTTTAACAATGAGTCTAATTAAAAATCAGTTAGTATTAAACTATCTAAGCTTAAATTGATTTTGAAATTTCTTTTTACAAGGTTTTAAAAATACAATCAAACGGATTGATTTCAAGTTTGAAAAATTCAGTTTTTGTCGTTATGTGGATGTGCCCTGTGAATTTAAGTCCAAAATGGCTGTACCTTTCGTTGGAACAATATTTTTTTTGTCTCTATTTTTTGGGCAGTGGTATATACCCTGATGAATTCTTTATTTTATTAATTTTATGAATTACTTCAGTCAATATACGGTTGAGGGTATAAAGTTTCCGAACACCACCAGATTTGGTGTATTATAAGTTTTTTGGGTTGCTGATCACAAATTTCGGGATCTTTCCTATGAGAAATGTACAGAACACTCTTAAATTTGCAATAAATACCTCTAAAAAGAACTTTAAGTTTCCAGAACCTGAACTTTAAGTCTCCAGATTTGGTACATATGAGTTTTTGAGTCGCTGATTACGAATTTCGGAGACTTTTTTTGGAAAAATTAATATTTGACCGTTATTACCTCTAAAAAGGGCATTTTTGATGTATTTTGCTTTTTTTTAAATTTAAGGGTGAAGTATCAATTTTTAATAGACAGGACTCTAAAATTCGTGATCAGTGACCCAAATAACCCATGTGGACCAAATCTGGACACAGAAACCGCCAAAATATCTAAAATAGCTACTTTAGGGGTAGTTTTCGTTAATTTAAGGGTGAAATATTTATTTTATAATAGACCAAACCTGGTAGTGTGCGGAAACTTTACACCCCTCCCCCACCCCCCGTATATTGATTGTAGTAAATATTTTATTTCTGTTTTTCACAAAGCGTTACCGATATATTCAAAATTTACCAAAAATAAGTTCAAAAATTTCTGAAAATAGTAAGTGATGATAATTCTTTCTTTGAGTTTTTAAGTACTATTTAAAAGTACATAGGAAACCAAAGTTTTAAAAACTTTAAGGTCAATTAGAAGAAAAGAATCCCAATTTTTAAGAAATTCGTATTTCAAATTTCCCGTTAGTTTTTCCGACTTGCTCGAGGTTTTTCAAAAAAACTAAAGAAAATTCTGCCATCAGTTTTTTTCAGCTTCATTCAGCGAGCGTAAAAAAATTAATATTAAAAAGTTTGCTCAAATTTTATTGCTAAAAATTTTAGTTGAATTTTCAAAAATCAAATAAAAGCTGCCATTTGGAAACCTTCGAATCTAGAACCTTCAAAAGTTACATGGTATTATATTTTTCTACATACTGAACCCAGTACAATCGGTTTTTTCAAAATCCCAGACTTTCATTTATCCTTTAGGCCAGTTTCTCTAAAAATTACTCATACAATCCGCTTTTCACGAGCGGATTTCCGTCAGCCACAGGCAGAATTTTTTATCAGAAACCGAGTACTATGTATACCTAAGTAGTATACAGTTTCCATAACACACTGTTTTTATTTTTGTTATCAAAATTGTAATTATGTAACTGACTTTAAAAAGAATACAATTACAAAAAAAACAATAGAAATAGATAAAGTTTTTAAAAATTTACAAAATAAATTAAAATAAAAGTTAATCCTACTCGTTACAAAGATTGACGTAACAAAAGAAAAAAGGATAAATTTCTGAAATAATTATAAAACCAAAAAAAAAGAAGAAGAAAATACATAATAATTACAGTACTAAATACGTATTTAGTAAAATTAAAAATTAAAATTTTATTCTTAACTCTTTCATATGGTAGTCAAAAAGTATCAGAATTACAATATGTTATGTTAATTAAGATAATAAAGATCTAAAATTGCATGAAAATATGTTATTATTAAAAATAAAACAATGAAAAAAAGGTCCTTATTATATATTAGGGTTATGTAAAAAAGTTAAAGAAAAAAAAACTGTTAGAAGATTATAAACTGTGACAATCCTTTTGTTTTCATCTTAAACACATTTATTATATAATAGAAACAATATATTGTATAATAATTGGAAACAAATTTCCTTTTTTCCTCTTTAAGTAATACCAGATTGTGACAATAATAGCGTTACGAATTATCCTTATAAAGGGGTTTTTTTTTGTTCTTCTTTATTTTAAACAAAAACATACATTTGTATATAATTATTATAATAATAAGGAACAAATTTATCAACATCAGTTAAAAATTTTTTGAAAAAAAAAGGGTTGACTTTTTAATATTTATTTATGGTAATTTTATTTTTTCCCATTATAAGTCTAATAATGATTATTTATTTATTCGTTATTATTATACTCTTTTGCAAATTTGCTACTGTTAAAGTAAGTACTTTTTATTGTTTCAGAATGACTCCTTGCATATACAGAAGATTTTTTAAATGAATAATATTTGTGTCGCCATATTATTCTAAATACAGACAGATTATTCTTTTATTTTTGAGTTATTCTTCTAAGCAGATAACATTTTTTCAATTTGCATCTAAGTTGTAGTAATTTCTTACTGTTTATATACAATTTATTTCATTTTTAAAAACTTTTAATATGAAGTTGCTATACTACCTCTTTTTTTAGAATATTTTAAAATATTGAATTACACCAATTTTTTATACAACTATTTTGGTTCAGTAGTTATAATTAACTTTGTATTTGACTGAAATCAAATGAAATTTATGCAAAAAATTTTAATTTGACTCATAGCAGGTAGGTTTTTTTTTAAATAGCAGTTTTTTCAAAAACTTTATTTATAAATGATGGCTATAATTTCACAAATCAATATGGATTAAAGCGTCACGAGTAAGGAGGTTAAATAGTAGGGGGTTTGGTTACCCGAATTTCGGATACCTAAAAGTTCGAGCTTCTTTTAAATAGAGTTGGGTCTGATCAAGTTTCGGGAAAAAGCCCAAAATTTTTCGAAAAAGGACTGCAGGTACGTAGTTAATCTCTCTGGCTAAAAATCCGAAAAAATCAGAATCTCAGGTTTTTGGGGTGGATACCCGAAATTTCGAGTAACAGCACATCCCAAGTAAACAAGACTTCAAAAAATTTCAGATACTGATTAACATAAAAAAATTTTTCAACCTTGTTTCATCAACTAGTACCTGTTTCAAAGTGCCATTTTTATTAACTTTATTTCAGTTAATTTACGATACGTTTGAGATACTTAAATTATAGTTTTCTCGCCACTGACAAGAAAAATTTTTTAAGCCTCCGCATAACAAAAATGCATATTTCAGGTAAAGCACCACACTGAAATACTGACATCTTGAATTCATAACGCGCAAGATTAAAATATGCCAATAAAATATATTCCATTGATTCAATAGAAACTTCATTAATTTATAAAGCCAACTCCAGTGAATGAATAGAATTGTCGATTAATTTTTTTAATTAATGGAATTTCTATTAAATCAATGGAATATTGTATTCGCATATTTTAATGTCGCGCATCATTGATTCAAAGGTATTTTTTAAGTGCAATACTTTTTTTAGTACTATTTTATATTTATATAGGTACAAAATATTCCTTACAGCCGCTTGTAAACCAAAATTGTTTACACTTCAGAAGCTGCTTAATGACCCAAAAAAATATAAGTTGCTGGAAATGTCTGAAATGGTAAGTACTCTAAAATTTTGAGGACTTTGATAAAAAATTGTAATCAAACGTTTTGACATATCACTGAAAAAAAATCCACTTGCAGTTAGCGGCAATTCGTTTTATTGCTCAAATAATTGCAAATTACCTAAAATGTAAAGAAACTTGAAAAAAAAAAATTTTTGCGCTCTCTACTCATTTATGATATGCTCTCTGCGGTATAAGCAACAAAAAAAATTCTTAAAATGAAAGAAAAATTTTTTTTTTAATTTTCTTTACATTTCAAGTCGTTTTCAATCGTTTGAGCAAAAAAAAAATTCCGGTAACCCTAAAAAGAATAATTCCGCTTAATACCATAAACGGATTTCTTTTTCAGTGAGGGAATCTTTATTTCAACGCCGGTTATAAATATTATCTTGTTCAGCATGTCACATGCAATCGCATATTTTACATCTCTGCTCTTAAAATTATCACCGATGCTTATGTTTATCAGTGCCATACAATATCGATTAAAGAGCATTTGGTTATAAAAAGAAGGTTTAAAAAATTTGTTTATTCATAAAAGGCCTAATATTATGCTAAAATCTGCAGACATTTAACCCATTAAAAAAACTTTTAAAAGTTTTTTTTTCTTTACAAAAATCTAAATCATAAAATTATATGAACATGACCTGGTCTAATATAAATAATTCTGTAGATGAGAACAGTTTACAAGACTGTCTTAAAATAAAGAAGAAAAAAAAACTTAAGTAGGCTCATAATGTCATTTAATTATCTTTTGTCGTTTAATTTCTATCATCAAAGAAGCTTTCTCCTTATATTACAGTCGTTTTATTTTTTAAATCACTTTAGCTTATCGACACTAAAAAAGCTCTTATATCTTTGTAGACACAAATTCTGCATTTGTTTGTGTAGACGATAAGAATTATTATTAGCAAATTTAATATAAAGATAATTTTTTATTAGACACGAGCTTAATATAGCCGCAATTTATAAAAAAAAATGATATTCAATATGTATTAGTAAAAAATCAGAATTTGGTTCCTCTGAGAAGTGTCAATAATCTTTTAAAAAACTACCGCTCTCTTGTTATACTTCCACAAGTCGGTATTGTTGATACAATTGATACATTAACGATGAAATATTAAAGATATATACGATATATTATTTAATGTGTTTAGTCTATATAAATTATTTGGAGTATATTTGAATGTCAATGTTATTCTTTCCTTTTTTAAGCTTTCGCTTCCTGGGGCCGGATGCTAATAGTTATAACTCGGTTATACGAGCTTTATAGTTCGGTTATAGCTCACGAATAAAGAAAGAATAAAATTGTCTATAGCTTGAGTATATAAAATATGAATAGAATAGTTATAGAATAGTTATGAGTTATACAATTCGTATAAAAAATATGTATTCGGAATGTATACACACATTGCGCTCTTATAATATTATATTTCTATAAGTAGTATATAAAAATCTTTTAACCTCAAAAATTTGAGTTTCATATATCTAATTTTTTTTTTTTTTTTTTAATTTTGAGATTTTTAAAGAGTCACCTACAATTTTCCAAAAAATAACAAATTTTAGATAAAATTTTTTAGTCTGAATATAATCAAACTAAAAAACCAATGGGACTTACAGAAAATTAATAGTGTTTGAATTTGCCAAAGTAAAAATTATTTAATTATTTTTAGCAACTGATTAACTATTTTATTTGCAAATTTAAGAAATGGTATATGCATAAAAAAGAAGTAAAAAAAGATCGGAAAGATATAAAGATGCTGTTTCTTCATTATTTATTTGCAACATTTTTTCCAATTTTTTTGTAAAAAGAGATTTAGCAAAAAAATTATAACAATTCAATCATTTTTAGTTGATTCACTATTACGATTACTGAAAATTAGTGTTTTTTACCCTCTAATTCTTTTCTTAAAAAATAATAAATATATTAAAACATTTTTTCTATTTTTTAATAAATATATTTTTTCTGTATACTTGTATACATAAATATCTTCTTATTATGGAGATATATCATAATATAAGAACTCTATAGATATAGAATAGATATTATATGTATATGTCGCAGCCCTATAGACGAATCCGCTTTATAGCCTATAAGGCGGCTTATAGACGAATGAGTCTCGAGCGCGGTGCTCGAGCTATAGGGCTAAACCGCGTCAGCTTTATAGGCTATCGGGCGCCTTATAGCCTATAAAGCTGATTCGTTTTAGCCCTATAGCTTGAGCCCCGCGCTCGAGACTCTAACAGTTGTTCAAATAGCCGTAAAATGTTTTAATTCATATTAATTATCAATAAATAATTATTATTATTAATTCTTTATATTATTTATATTTTTGTTATTATTTAATAGTAACATTTATTTACATATTAAAATTTTATAAAGATATTTTATATCATATTTAATAATAGCATAAAAAAATAATTTACATTAATTTTATCGTCAAAAATTTTTTTGGTTTTTATTTATTTTTGCACGTGAGGCTCGAATGGCATCTTGAACTGCATAGCCTTTCAGCTCTAAAGCATGCACATCTTCTTGTTTGACATTGCTTTTCTGCTGGCTTACATTTGCACTTCATAACACCCTGTCCACCTGATAATGATTGCTTAGCAGCTGCCTCACGCAAAGTCAAAATTTCTTCAGAAACATCCGTTAATTTGAGAGTACTTGTATTACTTATTTGGATTTCTGTTCGAGGAAACCAGCCTTTTATTATGCCTTTTATTATAACATATTTATTATACTGAATTTTCACCATTTTCTGTCATTTTAAAAACTTTTGATTAAATACGCGTTTTGATTTGAAATACACGTTAGCGATTAAGAACCAATGACTATACTAAAATAATATTTAAAAATGGTATATGACCATCCGATAAATTTAAATACAAATTTTCTTATCTTTATAAATCAAAAATAATGTTGACGAAGTTTGTTATCATTTACTTATAAATTGTATTCAATTCACTATAAATGTAAATAAAATTTATTAAATAATAATTATAATAAAAATATATCACAAAATAAATATTAAAAATTATCATGCTATTATTAAATATGATATAAAATATCTTTATAAAATTAATAATAATAATTATTTATTGATAATTAATATGAATTAAAACATTTTACGGCTATTTGAACAACTGTTAGAGTCTCGAGCGCGGGGCTCAAGCTATAGGGCTAAAACGAATCAGCTTTATAGGCTATAAGGCGCCCGATAGCCTATAAAGCTGACGCGGTTTAGCCCTATAGCTCGAGCACCGCGCTCGAGACTCATTCGTCTATAAGCCGCCTTATAGGCTATAAAGCGGATTCGTCTATAGGGCTGCGACATATACATATATCCACGCAATGTATTCACAAACAATACGTTGGTTATTGGTATATATGAACGAATGCTTCGTGTATAATTCTTTCATAAAATTTTATACATTGCTTATAGAATCTATTGAAAATAGCTTTAGCATCCAACCCCTGATGATATTTAATATTAGAAATAAAATCGTATGTCTACCTGTTTTACTGTTTACTGCTCTAATATTACTCATTTTTAAATAAATGTGTGTGTAACCTTTAAAAAAATGAGATTAATAGAAATTGTTTTAACAAACGTATCGAGTAATTTCATTTTTTTTTTAGTGTTTTTTAAGATAGGTACACTTAAATTTATCATATTCTAAACAATTGATAACATACGGAATTTACAGCTGCATTTTTTAAAAAACTATTTTAACACGTATGTGATATGCTTGGTAAGATTTTCTTTGAAAAAAAAATTATCTAAAAAATGTAGTAAGTATAACAAAAAATTTTAAATTTACCTGTTTTTAATAATCAGGAAGCATTAAATTTTTTTTTTTTTTTTTCGTTTTTATTTTTATATCTTCACACATTTTAAAGTGTAATAAAATTTTTATTATTTTGGACTACTTATGGAAAAATGGCCTTGATTATTGAAATTTTATAGTGTTTTAGACTATAAAAATTTAAACTGTTTTTATGTGGAATTTTAGAATTACTCAACTAAAATTGGATAAAGTTCTAGGTAAAATTTTTGATCTTTGGAAGATAATATAAACTATACTGAAAAAAAGTCCCCAAAAAAGTACGCTGTCAAGTTTTAGACTTCGGCATTAAATTTTAATGGGATATTTCAATTATGATATGGGTACCTAAGAAAAATAATTTTTCAATTTCAAAAAACTTACTGATTTCCGTTGGAATTAAACCTATAGCGAGACCTATAGGCAATGTCAGGCCCCCGAAAACAACCTATAAGAACCGTTTTTTATTGTTTTTTAAAGATTTAATTTCTCCGACCCATAAACAGATAATATTCCGCTCATATATGTTGGAATACTTAACATTACACAACTTTTGAAAAAATTTTTTTTTTTGAGTCTTTAGGGCCCCTTTAAGACCCTGAATATAAATTTTAGTTTTTCGAAAATTTTTTTTTATAATCCTGTTGGAAAGAAAAATTATATTTTTTATTTTATTTAGAAAATTTCCTGGAGGCGGAACCATTTTCTACTACCCAAAAATTCAAAATCTTCTCAGCCGTTTACCCGCGCTTTTTTAACTGCTATAAAATGTTTATTATGAACGCTTTATTATTGTGCAAAAAATGTTAAGGCATAGTTAGCTATGCAATATTATTTCTTATAGTTGCCTTTTCAGAGGGATTCTCTGAAATGACTAAAGCAAAATGGACAAGTAAAGAGTTTTCGGAACCTAAAAACTCATTGTTATCCAAAATTTCAATTTTGGCAGCAATAAAAAATTATGTTTATTTTGGACCAAAAACAGATATTCAGATTATTAATTATATCATCAGGATGAAATAAATAGTGTGGTATAAATTGCGGTTTACAAAGTATGAAATGTGATTTTTTCAGAAAAAAAATGAAACCAAGCATATTTAAGTGACTTACAAGGTGTCAGTATCATTTAGCAAAAAAACTTCCCTCTTATAATATGGTGTCCTGTATTTCTAGGACTAAAAATCTCATTAAAATGATCAAGAACATCAAACTCTTGCTAAATTACAGTAAATTTAATTGTTAGTTTATTGATTATTTAAACTTTAAGCTTATAGTGCTTAAAAATTTATTTAAAAACTTATCAAGGTATAGTAAAACTCGTTGACACTTGTTGCAGAATCTTTTAAAAAACAAAATCTCATATTCTTAGATATTTAGACTAAAAATATAACTGAAATTTGATTACAATAAACGCCGAATAAAATTCAAAGAAAGTATTAAATTGCAAAAAAATATAATACGATATAAAAAATCATTTCGATTTCGACTACCGTTTATTTATTATTTTTTTTATTCTTAACAATAAAAATTATTCGGCTTTCTTTTGTTTCCAATATTTCATATTGAATAATAATTTTAAAAAATACGTATACAGATAGCGTGGAGCCGATAACGTTATATATAAATAAATTTTTTACGTATTTATTTAAGAGAAAAGGAACTTAAAATGATTGAAATTAAAATCTTTTGTTTTTTATATTACTTATAATTACGTCATATATATAACAGGTCAAATTAAATAGATCTGTGTTTTTGATCTGCGTTTAACCCTTTTATTTTTTTCTCATTTCATCATACACAGGAAATTAATAATGTTTCTGTGTGTGTATAGGAAAAGTTTAAAAAAAAAACACTTTTTTATTATATTTAAGATTAAAGAAATACCGCTATCATTAAAATAGGTAAATGTACACGGTAGGTCTATTTTAGAGGTGTACATGATATTAAATACGGATGTTTACACTGTAAACGTATTGAAAAAACGTTCATATTATAGATTTTTTTTATTTGAGAGGGTGCTTAATAATTTAAAATTTATGTACCTGTAATTTTTATGGTGTTACTTCCTGATTTAATATGTATTTTAATGTTTTACTGTATTTTTATTACCAAATTTTATTTACTTTTTAATTAAATGGAAGCAATTATCAATATATTTCTATATGAATATTTCACACTTTTAAAAGTTAATAATTTTTGTTGGAGAAATGAATGACGTGAGTAAATTTTATAAATTTGATTAACGTGAGCTTATGACTCATTAGATACTATAGAAATACTTTGTTTTTATGGAAAGTAATTGCAAGCTCTATTTTTAAACGGCTTGGGTCTGTTTTTAGTTATATTTATACCCTATAACTTTTTGACCTCGGGTTCTAAGGAGCTACGGGTGCATAAAATTGGCCAATTTCTGGCGAAAAAAGTAAACCACCTAGGAATAACCTAAAATATTGACCAATATTTCTACGAATGAAAATTCTGGAAAATTTTATTTTTATTTTCGAAAATTTTACTCAAGCCCCATTTTCCAAAAAAATTTTTGATATTTTTGAAACGCTGTATAAAAAAAAAATAGAAAACATAAAATCTTATTAAAAAGAAGAGTTTAATAAAATTTCCAAGGAATCTAAACATTAAGTCAAAATTTTGGATCTACTCGGAACCTACACTTTTCAATCTTGCACATCTATTTTCTTACACATTTTATTACACGAAAAAAATATTACACATTAAATAAATTACCAAAATAAATCTTACACAAGTGTAGGAAAATTAATAATTAAATATTTTATATATTTTTATAATTTTCATATTGTTTTACAATTAAAATATATAAAATATTTAATTATCAATTTTCCTACACTTGTGTAAGATTTATTTTGGTAATTTATTTAATGTGTAATATTTTTTTCGTGTAATAAAATGTGTAAGAAAATAGATGTGCAAGATCGAAATGTGTAGGTTCCGAGTAGACCCAAAATTTTCCAGTATTGTCGTACGAAGTTGCATCCAGAATTTTCATCTGCCCAAATTCTAAAAATCCTTTTGATTTTATGTCATTTTTTCTACTATATTTATGTATTTCCAAATAATTTTTAACTTGAGATAATCTCAAACAAAATTTTATTTGATAAACTATAAATAACAGAAAATTACAAGAATTAAAAAATAGGTGTCAAATTATAATACAAATCAAATTTAAACATAAACTATAATGAGGCATAATCTACCCATTTACTGTTTTCTGTTAGTATCATCAAATTAAAATTACTAACATATAAAAAAAATTATAATTTATTAATTAAAATTTCTCAGGGCTCTTGAATAACGTGTAATGCATTATTGTTTTATGGGTTTTTTCAGAAGTTAAAAATATTTTATCACATAGTACGTTGAAGTAATAATTAAGGAAGTCATAATTATTTTTTTAAAGAATACATTTCTACTTTATATTGCTCCTTTATCTCACAATATATTATTGCATTAATACGACACTATGGCGGCTTAATATATTGAAGGTGGAGCCGCGCAGAAGCATCCCCGGTTATAGCATCTGTTCGCTCGATGAAGCTAAACAGACGATAAATGAAAGACTATTATATTCATGCGCTTAAAAATATGATATCAATATTTGGCGATAGATTTCGAGGACTTTTTACGGCTTCTTTCATCTTTTTTTTATACTCATAATAATAATAGTTATTATCAAGAAATGAGATTTATACTAATATAGGTGCTTGATAAAATTAAAATATAAAAAATTGATTAATTTTGCTAAATGTTTACGTTAAGAATTTGATACTTATTTTTTTATTTGTTTTATTTTCTTATATAATTCAATTGCATAATATTACAATTTTTTGCCTATAACAGCAGTAATTAAATTTTGCAATAATTAAAATTTTTTTGGGAAATTAGTAAGTGCCTATTGGAATTTTATAAATGTTGCTTATTATATTTTGCAGCAAAAAGAATATTGATAAATAATTGTTACCTATATGGTTTTAAATTTTTGAATCTTTTGGCTGATTACTGTTCTTTTGTTTTTGTCAACATTATTTTAATCCGTAAAATATAACGTCACGCTGAATTTGGGCAATTTAAATTCCCGTACCCCTTAATTACTCTATTTGCGAAAACATTGACTATTCGAAATTGAGACTTCTTCCTGTTTCTAATAAAATAACATTTTTTATGGATGTCCCCTTTTTTCTTTCAAATTTAATTTAATCAACCATTTCAAAAAGATTGGATTTAAAATGTTTTTGTATATTCTTGATTTAAACGCTGATATTTATAATGTTAAATAAAAATTATACAATATGCAGCAACAAAAAAATTACTCAATAATTCTGTAAAATAAAGCAAAGTTAATACTTCAGTCAATATACCCCTGTGTACCCCGGGGGGGGGGGGTTCCAGCCACCAACAGATTTGGTCTACTATAGGTTTTTCGGGTCGCTTATTACGAATTTTGGAGTCTTTTCTGGGAAAAACGCGCGGCGAACCTCCAAATTAGCAAAAATTACTCTTAAAAGGTGATGTTTTTGCTATTTTTGCACTTTCAGCGTTCAGATTCGGTTTATGTGAGTTATTTAGGTGGCTGAACAAGACTTGCAGAGAATTTTTTATTAAAAATTAATTTCTCACCCTTTAATTAGCAAAAAATACCCCTAAAAGGGGTGTTTTTGATAATTTCATACTTTCAGTGTTCAGATTCGGTTCATATGAATTCGGGTTTTTTGGGTCACTGAACAAGAATTTCGGGGAATTTTTCGTTAAAAATTAATTTTTCACCCTTAAATTAGCAGATACTATCCCTAAAAGGTTGTTTTTGATATTTTCGTATTTTTTGCTAATTTAGGGGTGAAATATTAACTTTTCATAAAAAAAGTCCCTGAAATTCTTGTTTGAAGACCCGAATAACCCGTTTGGACCAAAATCTGAATTCTCAAAATTCGAATGCATCAAAAATATCCTTTATTTTATAATAAAATTAATAATGATTAAGCAAAAAATAAAAACGGAATTCTTTCTTTTTAAAATAAATATATTGAAATATATTTTCAAAAATTTTGAATCCTTTCCAGACTTTCATAAAGACTTATCTGAACTGTTTTGTCACGAACAATAATGTATATTTAAAAAATAATTTTTTTGGTTTTTACCACAATATTATGCTCACAAGTATTTTTTAATCTTCTAATATTATAATGGATTAAATATTTTCTCTCTCATACGTATAGTTTAGAGTACTTTAAATTTTTGTTAGTGTATATTTTTTTGTTTCAAAAATAATGCTCACTTATGTGTATAATTTTTACCAGTAACAAAAAGGTATTAAAAAATTAAAAAGGATAAAAAAATATTTATTTTTATAAAATTATGAGAGCACAAATTTAACATTCTAGGGTAATTACTGCTGGTATTTTATTTGTAATTTTTTACACTTAAAAAAATAAAATACAAACATGTATTAAAAAAATTACCAATTCATTTTTTTTAAAAACAAAAATATAAATTATATTTTGAAAAAAAGAATTAAATCTATTTTTATAATAAAACAAAATAAAATAAAAAATTTTGAAATAGTTAAATATTTTTAATTTATGATTTTGAATTATTTATATAATTTGATGCAATGTATGGTATCAAATCATTTTTTTTTGAATTATAAAAATAAAATAAAATTTTTTTCAAGGTTTTTTGATAATGCATATATATGGAATGATTCAGGTAAAACCTTTTTATGCAGTCATTTTTATAACATTTTTATAATAATACCTATATGCAGTTCCTTTTTTTTAAAGATTTTTTTTTAATTTTAGTAAATTTCACCTCTTTTGGTAAAATATTAATTGTTTTTAAATTGGATCTGAAATAATGTATACTTTAGGGAAAAATGTGTACGCTGTTGTCCAATTTTATCTCGAATTTTATTGTTACAACTTTTCTTAAAGATTACTTTCGGATAAGTACCTCGATAAGTACAGTAGTTTGGCCCCCGGAATTAAACTTAACCTATGTAGTAGCATTCGAAAAGTTATCGAAAAATTCACTAATTTCCGTCGGAATTAGACCTATAGGCCACAACAGGACCCCAAAAAACTAAAATGACGTTTTTTTGAGGTTTTTTTAAAGATTTTATTTAATTCAACCCGTAAACAGATATTACTCTGCTCATATAGGCTGGAAAATATAACATTTTACCACTTTTTGAGAAAAAGTTTTTTGGGGGCCTTTAGGGCCTCCTTAAGACCCCGAAGAATTGGTTTTACCAATATACCATTTTTAGCAGAAGCCATCATTCTGCAGTCCAAATCGTTTTTTTTGTTACCGCCTTTTATCCGCTCCTTATACATTTAAAAAGCAAAAATATGCATAAAGCGCGGATAAACGACAGTGTCAGAATAGCACGATTTGGACAGCAGAATGGTGACTATTGATAAAAATCAGTATAATAACTATGCTTTTGCCTTTTTGGCATAACAATAAACTGTTTAAAATAAAAATTTCATAGCAGTTAAAAAAGCGCAGATAAACGGCGGTAGAAGATTTTGAATTTTAGGGTATTAGAAAGTGGTTACCATTCACGGCTAGCTTGAATGATCAGATTAAGAAACGGTCGGGCACTTGGGATTTTATAGTGAAAAATGAATGTTCAACCTATAAGGAAAAATCCTTTTTTGGGTTTAAATGTTAAATTTATATTTTGGCGAGTTATTTGATAAAACGTGTCTCTCGGGGGAGCTGAAAATGAGCAAAAATTTTCCCTGCTCGGATCGGGCTGAAATTTTCAGGAAAAGTTGCTTTTTTGGTCCCCAGAAACATGTTGAAACCCGTTTTTGAAAATCAGTCATCCTCTTTGAGATATTTATCAATATATCTCCCATTTAAAATATTATACATTTTGCTTCACAGTTTTAGTTTGACTAAGCACGAAACCAATGAGAAAATTTTTTTTTAACATTCATTCAAATGCCTGCTTCATTATAAAGAGGATTGTTGTTTGGCCAACGTGTCGAAACGTCTCTATGTCTGAAAAATCGCGTTTAAAATTGAAAAAATAACGTTTTTTAAAAATTCCGTACATTATTATTTTATTTATATAAAATTAATTATTTATATGTATATAATATATATAAAATGAATGTTAAAAAAACTTTTATCGTTGGTTTGGTGTTAAGTCAAACTAAAATTGTAAAGCAAAATCATAAAAACCGCTAAAAAATGGCTTTTTCCATGTATTTTAAATGGGAGACATATTGATAAATGTCTCGAAGAGGATGACTGATTTTCAAAAACGGGTTTCAACATGTTTCTGGGGACCAAAAAAGCAACTTTTCCTGAAAATTTCAGCCCGATCCGAGCAGGGAAAATTTTTGCTCATTTTCAGCTCCCCCGAGAGACACGTTTTATCAAATAACTTGCCAAAATATAAATTTAACATTTAAACCCAAAAAAGAATTATTTCCTTATAGGTTGAACATTTATTTTTCGCTATAAAATCCCAAGTGCCCGAATTTTTCATAATCTGATCTTTCAAGCTAGCCGTGCATTGAGATTTAATTTTATTGAGATTTTCCAAAAAGTTAAAAAATGTGGTTTTTCAATCTACCAGGACTATAAATAAAAATTTAAAGATGGTATATTTTTTTTATGTTCAAAATACCAATTCTCGAAAAATTCAAAATTATATTTCGGGGTCTTAAGGAAGCCCTAAAGTCTACCAAAAAATTTTTTCTTGAAAAGTGGTGAAACGTTAAGTTTTCCAGCCTATTAACAGATTATTTGTTATGGATCGGAGAAAGTAAATAAAATTTAAAAAATCTCAAAAAACGGGTTTTTTAAGTTTTCGGGGGCCAGTCATAGCCTAGAGATCTAGTTCCAACGGGAATTAGTGAGTTTTTTGATACATTTTTGGATGTTACTTAGGTTACTTCTTAGGTTAGATTTAGTTACGGGGGCCAAATAACTGCACTTATCCGGAAGTAGCTTTTTAATTCAATTACTCGCGACTTTTCCCAAAATTGTTATGATCACATGCTCTAGTCAAAGCGTGGGAGGGAAGGGAAGATTATATTAATAGTAATTAAAATTTTTAAGCCTATAAAGAATATTTTCTAATAGATATTTGTTTTTGGAGTACCTGATCACAAATTCGAGATTCTGCTCGTTGAGTATGCGTGGATCATCCTTAAATTGATAATAATTAATTAATGAAATTGATCTAAAGTTGGCTGTGAATCTTGATTATTAGGTACTTATATACCTCCAAAAACGCCTTTTCCTTAAATATCCAATTTTTCAATTTTCAAGGATTTTAATAAATACCAGATAATTATATGATAATTATAATTAATTTATATTATAATTTATTTATTTATGTGAAAAAATAATTTTCATCATAGTACAGATAATTATTATAGTAGGAAAAATTTGAAAACTTGGTTCTAACTTGCTTTAAATTAAGGCTCTAATCTTCATATGTATGCAGATAAATTTTTATGTAAAACGGTATGAGGGTCTATTTTTAAGCACCGTACATTGAATTTTTATTTCATTTTCAAAAAACTGAATACAAATTTTAGCTAAAAAGGGGCCTTTGGTTTATTGACTATCATATTGAAAGCTTCATGAAGGAAATTCTGGAATTTAGTCAGAAATTTTTTGATCGACTTGTAAGGCTGCAGCGTTATTTAGATTATGAAATCCTATCTTATAACATTAATAGTTACTATTATAGGCCCAATAGGTTTGTGAGATCGAACTAGAGGTGATAGGAATATTTTTTTTAAAATAAGAAAATTTGCCAAATGGGGTCAAGATATAATTAATGATTTTAAAAAATGCAAATAAGTTTTTATCAAAAAAATGCTTGACGAAATTATTCAGAATATTCCATATATTTAATAATCCCATTTTATTGTACTCACAGTTATAATAAAAAAATATTATCCACAGTAGCGATATCTAATTACAAAATATGCTCTATATTTTAAAAAAAATTTATCTTTTTAAAAGTACAATAAATTTTAACTCATGTATTTCTCAATTTTTTGATTTCATTTTTAAAAATAATTATCATGTAAATTTCATTGTATTTTTACAATCTAAAATAGGTGCACGGCCAGGCTGCTTTGATTGAAAATTCAAGCAACAAAAAAATTTCAAGCAAATCAGCCTGGTCTTGTGTGTAATTATTAACTAAAACATTGGAAATACCATAAATATGTAGATTATTTATTTAAAAAAATTATGGTTCTGGTACTTCAGAAGCATTTAATTTTAGCTATTGTTAAATATCAAGTATGTGCGGTTTTACGGTTTAAGTTGGTACGTATAAACAAAAAACGAAAATCTAGGAAATTTTATTTATCTAAAAACTTAAAATACTCAATACACAATTATTCTAAACTGTTAAAATAATATTTTATACCAGTGTAAATAAACATTAAATCAATTATGAATTTTAGATTTTAAGCATTTTTCACTTTTTATGCTTATATCTGCATTAAAAGAAAAACATAAAACATTTACTTTCATATACCTGTAGATTATATTAACCGGTTATGCTCTAGAATAATAATTGATAAATAATGCCTAACACATTTTTTTGTTTCTTCATATATTTTAAATCATATCAACATCTCATGCAATATCTAATCACTGTTTTGTTATATAAACAACTTAATGTATATTTGATTTTGTTTATTATTGTAAAAAGCATCTGTTTTAGATTATTATGGATGGATTATAGGTATTTTTTAAATAAAAAAATTTTTTTTTCACCATAGGATCATACTTGGAGTAAGTGGGAATTGTAATTTTTATTTTTTTCAAGTTTTTAATAATACTTAACTGTGGATTTTTGTATATTTTGGCTAAAATGAATATTAATTTTGGACGAAAAATCGATTTTCGGGCCTATTTTTATAAATGTAAAAATTTAGGGACCAAAATTTTCAAAAATTTTAGGTATCAGATTAAGAAATTGAGCAAAAGCGAATCACCAAAACTTAGAACTTGTATGGGAAAATATTAAGTATTATACGTGTTCAAATCAAAAAAAGTTATGGCGTTTTTTGATTTTTGACGTCAACAAAATTCCAGTGTAAAAAAATTCTGTCCAAAAATATGATCCAAATTCCGTGAAAAATTCTATTGTTTTTGCAAAATTAAAAAACTTAAAAGTTGTTTTTTCTAATTAATAGTAGAATTCATTTCCAAGTGGAATTTTTTTTCTCTGAACTTTCAGATTTTTTCGAGGATTTTTTAATCTTATCTGGAAGATGAAAATCATTAAAAAAAAAAGTCCGGCTGCCCAAACCGAAATTTAAGTCCATAGTTCTGCGTTCTGTCTATTCTGTTTTTAAATATTGTGGACCTTCATATATAGTAAAACGAACACCCAAAAATGTCGTGCGAAATAGTATATTACGATCCATGGCCAGAAAAATAAAGAATGGCCCAAATCGCACGTAAATTACCTTCCGAGGCGAAGCCGAGGATGGTAAACTGCGATTTGAGGCATTCTTTTTTTATGGCCCAGGGTCGTATACGATTTTTCTGCATCAGTGGCGAGAAAACACGTCTTTGCCGGACGCGCAGCGGCCGGAAAATACGTGCTTTCTGGCCGCTGACCAGAAAAAATTTTGTTCGCTTTTGCGCAAAAAACGACCAAACTCCATAAACGATGTAAAAATTTTTTGTTTTTTTAAATACTCATAAAAAGTGTACTTAAAATCTGATCATATTTTTTTTATATTCAAGTGAAAATTCATAACTATTTAAAGTGTTGCTTTTTTAGATTCATGATCGAGGACGATGTTACATTGAAAAAAAAAATCTTTCTGGGCAAGCGAAATTTTTCGCCATCGAGGGTCAAAACAGCTTATACCGAATGTGTATTTTTGAATATTAAAACCGTTTAATCTAATCTCAAATATCTGTGGGAATAATTAATAAAAGGCACTTGAAAAAATCCTCAAAAAGTGAATTTATGTTTACTAATAAAACATCAACACTACTTGAAAAAAGAATACATGTTATTAATTTTAATATTTGATCGTGAGAATGAATAAAATAATAAAAGGATATTGTAATCTGGAACCAAATCTTTTTGATTACTGGAAATTTTATAACCCTGTGTCTATAAAAATTTTTAAGGGAGAGACACTAATAATTTTAAAATATATAATAAGCAGATGAGTATTAAATAACCATTATGTAACCGTGTAATTGAAATTTTTCTCATAAGACAATGCAGTTTTATTAATATTATTTATATCAGTTTATAAATTGGATTTGAGGAACAGTTTTAAATGACTACAAATTGAAAGGAGGGGTCGATTTCTGATTGATTGCTGAATGCTGATTAATAAAATTGCATAAGCTAAAAAATGACAGTTGTATTAAGACCATAAAAAATTGATAAATTATGGACTGCTCAAATTATAGATTCAGCGAGAGCGTTATTTATTTTAATTCAAAAGTTGAGCTCGAGCTAAACTCATATTAATTAATTAATATATTATTTAAGTTAAAATTAATTTTAATTCATTAATCATATTATATAAATATTTTCTTATTTGAAAAATAAATAGTAATGCATTCTGTTAGAATATTTTTGATAGGACTTGAGGGAAATTATTTTAAGGGTGCTCTATCAGTCACTGGGTCAAGTCGTATAGCACATTTTTAAACTAAAATATTTTAATAAAGTTTTTTTAAAGAAATAAATATTTACTAATTGAAAATTGAATGCTCTTCAATATTAGCCAAGCAGAATTTTAATCCAGATTGCCCAGATCTGGGAAATCCTTCATTTATGACCCAAAATATACAGAAATTTAACATATCGTATTTGTTCAAGCAATCAAATTAGTTTTTTTTTTCTGATACCAATTTTCGAAAATTATTGACTATTTTATTAAAAAATTATTATAAATAAATCTATGGTTGAAATATTTTAGTTTTAAAATGTGCTACGTGGCTACATACTAAGGGCGGTTGAGCAATGTGTTAATTAAAAAACGTGTGATAAAAGAGTTAATTATTCCATGTTACTCACGATACACACTTCTGTTTCCTCTCAAATTTCCACTTTTGTTACGTATACATTTTTTTATATTATACTTACATATGTTGCATCTGATACTATGAAACCAAAGAAACCATCTTAAATTTTAAAATGATAATATGAAAATTAATACTTCTAACATGTCTAAAAAACTTAAGCTTGCGACGACAACAGTCTCGGTGCATTAATATTTAATTTTATTTCTCTCCAATTTTTCTGCTGTTTCTCATTATAAAAACAAAAGAGTTATAGCATTGTTTGATAATAAAAATTAGAATGTATAGTTCCAAGCTACTACGCCCCAGTCTATTAATAATTTAAAAATAATTCTTAGTCTCTTTTGTCTCTTTTAACATTTTATGACTTTTTTGTATTAAATGTCTGGTCAATTCAAAAATGTACTTCTCGAAAATACCAGGTCATAAAGTTTATGACTTTGTCTATACTTTTGAATTAATTTTTGGAAATTTTATAAATATTGGAAAAAGTCAGTATTTAATTTAAGTAAACAAGGAATTTTTATTAATCTTTAAGAAAAACATATTTTTTTGTTAAAGGATATTAAACATTTTAATCTACGTTTTTGTCTGAGGATTTTAATCAATGACGTCAGAAATTGACTGATGGGAATCATATCTTATTACCAAAATGTTAAAAATACCATCAAATTTCAGTGTTTTTTACTAAAACTTTACTAAAGAAAAGGTTAAACTCTGAAATCTTGAAAAACCTCGGAAAAACCAATACGATTACACGGCCAGGCTGCTTTGCTTGAAATTTTTTTTGTTGCTTGAATATTCAAGCAAAGCAGCCTGGCCATGTAGGACTCGTATAATGTAAAAATATGTTTGAGGATGAATCAGAATTTTTTTCGGGTTAATTTAGAGCGTAAAATAATTAAAATCTAAAAGTAGTTCAAAATTTTAAGAACTATATAAGAATGATTTATTTACCATGTAATCGTTTAAGTACGGAATATTTAAATAGTCAAAAAAACTGAATTTTTTTTTTTTTAATTCTAAATATCTCTAAAGAGATCTGTAGGTTCATTAAACCCTTTGCCATGAAAATATAAAAATTACATTAGTTTTTGATTTTTCCTTCATTTTAACCCAAAAAACATTGCCCAAAAAAATTGTTCTTGTTGCACTAACGCAACTCAAGTCTCTAAAAGGTTAAACACATAGTATAAAAAATGAAACTATACTAAAAAATAGGGCTGAATATTTACAATTAAAAAAAATTGCATGCATTAAAGAATAGGGAGATTTTCCTCCATAAATTTAATTTATTTAAAAAATATTTTTTACTATAAATACTAAGTTATTTGAATAAATAAAAATTTTTAGTTTAAAATATTTAAATATGTAAAAAACGAGTTAAAAAATCAAATCATTATTTTTACCCTTCAGTACAGTTATGAAATACTTATTTCAGTTTTTTAAATGCAGTATTTTATTGTACGTTTTTTAAAAGTTTATTAAATCAGTTAATACTTGACTTTATTTACTTCCGATCACAGATGGACACTTCCGTTATACCGTAGCACACTGCAGCGCAGCACTTAAAAAAAAAAAAAAACGTTAAATTTTGAGATCGTGAGAAAAAAAAATGAAACTTCTTATAAGCTTGTTTATTTTTTTGGTATTCATAATATTGTTATATGAATGTCATCACGCATTTAAAAATTAAATTTTAACTTTGCCGTCTGATTAATCTTAAAATTTACGCATTAAATAATGCTAAATTCTTATCAAATTAAATAATTGAGTTAGGCCTCGAGTTAGGCAGTTTTTTGCAGTAAAAAACATTTGACTATTTTTAGATGTGGTGACATGACACAATTATTATAGGAAAAAAAATTTAAATAATTCAAGTATTCACGCAGTTTTAGAGAAATTTTGAATTTTTGACCTAAAAAAAATACACATATTTTCTGATTAGTATTATTAAAATAGCCTGTTGATTTTCATATGTGAATAATTTTAAAAAATATTAGGTATGCGCTGTTATGCATTTTAATTTGGAAATATGAAACGAAATAAAAAATAATAAAGTTCAACACAACCGTTTCACCAGAAATTTGAGCACATAAAATTTACTACTGCATTTTTTGGACCAGATTTTTTTGAAACTTCCTAAATTTAAAATTTTTGGTGATAAATTTTTTTTATTTTGTAAATTTAGAAAGCAAACATTAAACCAAGAAAAAAATGTCTGCATTACAAAAAATTCAAAAAATTAAATAATTTATGATTTTTTTTTTAAACATTAAAAGCTAATTTATTATCGTACTTATTAACTTTTTAATTCAAAAATTTTGTAACCATAAAAAGAAATAAAGAAAAATGAAAATGTAAAAAAAGTAGCAAAATTATAAAAAAAAAAAAAAAAAATCATTTTATTTTCTCTTTGAACTATCTGCGTATTCATTTTATAAAATACATAAACTATCTAAATGCAAAAAAGTCAAGTTAATATGAAAATATATACATAGTACATCCATTATCACGATTACAAAGGCAAATAGATAAAGACAGAGCAATAGATTTTTAGATTTTCGTGCTTTTTGTGCCAGAGGCTGTATTTGGTTGATGGAGCTTTAAATAGAATTAGCCTATAAGCCACCACACGATTTCCCATTTCTCCCCTCCAATTTTCCTTTATAACTTATCACGAAAAGCTCCCTCGGGCACTGTGTACAGCACAAAGTACAGACTTGCGCAATTCATCTCTTCTCTTTATGTGTAACCTGTATTTATTATTCATACAGTTTCTTTTGACCTCCCAGCCATCGTTTACTTTTTGCACGTACCTCGTATCCTTTTATATTTATATTTTACTATCTTGAAAATTCACTTTTCTCAATGCTCGAGCATTTCTAGCAAAAAAGAGATTCTGTATATAAATAAGCTTCTTTTGAAGCATATAAATTTTATGTATGAGCTTGTAGATTGTGTATTATCTTGAATGTGAAGGCATTTAAAATTTATTTCACACTTTGTAACTTTGTTTATTAAGATTTGCAATTTAAAAATGATTCTATATACAAAAACTTTCCTGAACTATACCTAAAATCAAAATTAAGAGGACACCGGAGATTGATTTTATATGCTAAAATAAGGCAATTTTCAACCAATCCAGTGACCTTGTTTCTGGATGGATTTGGATGAAATATGGATAGAAATATTCGGAAACTAAAATAGTACCTCGGTACTAAGCATTTTTTCCAAAATTTATTTCTGGTTTTCCTAAATTTTCTTTTTTTATGACGCGAAAACGACGAAAATGCATATTTTTGGCATACAGAAAGTATACTTTTTATCGATTTTTTGAAATAAAACTCTTAGTACCGAGTTTAATCAAAGTCTGTTGATTATTTTTTCTCAAAGGAAAATAAAAATTATTGACTAATAAAGTCGCTGGATTGGATGAAAATGTCTCTTTTTTGCAGAATTTTCCGACATATTTTCGCTGTTTTATACCGCCCTCTATATACTGAACTACGGGGAAAAACCCGTAGATTTATAAACAGACTTCAAGTTATGATAATGTGGTTATGTTTTGGGTAAATATATGTAATTTTTGATATAAAATATTTGTGTATATTCTGATACCATAATATGTGATCTTGGAGAGGCATTAGCTAATGGAATTAGCTAATTATGGAGAATATTCTGGAGCTTTTAGTGAACAACAAATTTATGAGCATGCAAAAACTGAGATTAGCTCTTATAAAGTAGTTAACAAAAATGCTGATGAATAAAAGACCATCTAAAAAAATTAAGAAAGAAATTATTCAGATCGAAAAAACAGAAGTCATTCCAACTGAAAGGGAGAACAGTCTTTTGGAATAGTTTGAGGCAACCAAAGTCAAAACAATTAGAAAAGCTCACTCAAGTAAAAAAATTGTAAAAGATAACAAATTTATTGCAAATAAATGTAAAAATAAATCAAGTAATTCAAGTTCATATAAAAATTTAAAAGACTCCTTAACAAAAGAAGTCATATATTGAGAGGATGAAGATATCGGGACACAGAAAAGCTGTTTCAGTGATACCTCCTATTCCTTGTAAGATCAAAGCATGTGAAGCTGTTAGTATTACCAAAATGCAAGATGCTGCAGCAAGACTTACTTACAATAAATTAAAAATTGTCAGTAATAGTTCTAAAGATGGTTTCATTCAAACAGATCATGATTACTGCAGTAACTCGAATTCCACCTTTTGTAGTTCCGATAGCAACAGTGAATATGATAAGCATAATAGTGATAGTGAATTAATTATCCCAATTAAAAAAGAAAGTCCTAATGAAATAAGTTTTAAAAATTTGAATTATAAACAAAATAGTTTTAAAAAAAACAGTGGCTTAGAATCAGGAGACGTTAGTGATGCCAGCAAAAATCCTATTACAAATAAATACAAATCCTTTAAAGCTTCGATTCCATTAAAAACTGTTCAAGCTTTAAACGAGAGTCCTGTAACAAAAATTCAGCCGGCTTTAGCAACAAGCATTCTCCAATAGCGTAATGGTGTTCTAACAAAAAGAAAAGAATTCTATCAATCTTGTTTCAAAACCATTAGTTCAATATGCTCTTGAAGTTGAAAAAATTACAACTAGCAAAAAGCCTAATCTCATTCTCAATGTTGATGGGGTTATTGCCAATGCTTTTGTAGATATGTTAAGAAATAGCGGTAGTTTTACCAGAGAAGAAGCAGAAGAGTACGTAGAAATTGGAGCAATCAATAGTTTATTTGTTGTTGGACGTAGCATAGGATTTGTTGGTAATTATAAAAGTCAAATTTATTCAACTTACTTGATAAACATTTTATTTAAAAAATTATTTATTATTTTAGGCCATTATATGGACCAAAGAAGGTTAAAAACATAGGACTTTACAGACATGGAATGATATTTCTTACACACTACCAGAACAATATAATTGAATTCTATAAATATTTATTAACTATTTGAATATATTTATTAAAGTAAAAAAAATATTGGCTTTTTATAGTCGATCAAAACATTCCATTTTTTTTGCATTTTAATTATTTTTTTTTATTTATTAATTTCTTTTTTAATCTGAACCTTACAAAAATGTGAATGTATTCAAAAAATGTTATATAATTTTGAAATAATTAATACATTTAAAACAGGGATTCTGTTTAAACATATGAAATTTTTGTATACTTATACGTTATACAGTTTGTTGGATGGCTTACGAACAGGATTCAATGAAAAAATAGGATTATTATTTGCACACATGACGAGCTAATTTATTTATTTTATTATCTTTTCATTCTGAATACAAAACATCAGCTAAACTTATTACATCTGTAAAAGCAGCAGCTCCATTTATTTCCTTAAGGTATATACTTAAAATATTTTTGTCTACAAAATTTATAAACATATTAGATTGAGTTTGAAAACAAGATGCTACTTCATCTGGATTATGTGCAAATTTACTCATGATTTAAAAAATTTGTTCTGAAAAATTTTTATTTTTGTTCTAATGCATAAAGAATAAAATAAAATAAAATAAAACAGTAAACTTTCATGTTTTTCTATTTTTTTAAATTTTGGGGTTAGTTATTTCACCCTCTATAATTAGCCCATATAACCAAATTTTGATCAATTATAAAAAAATCGCAATAACTTCTTAATTCATCATTAAAAAATAAAATACATATTTGACCATATTAGCTTTACTTTCGAAATTTTCCAAAAAAAAAACCCCTAAAAAGGGGTAGTTTTTGCTGATTTTAGTGTTCCAGCCCTATTGGACACGGATTTGGACAACTGGACATTGGATTTGGATTCAGCGGCGACCCAAAAAACATATATAGTAAATCAAATCTCAGTCTGTCAACAGGTTTTGCCCCCCCCCCTCCCCCCCGGATTTCACCTGGAGTATAATCAATAATTAAATTTATCTTAAAAATATCATTAAAAAATATAATAACTATCCATTTTTAATATTTTATTTAAATTAATTTAAAAAAGAAAAAAAAAATAAAAAAATTGATCTGGAGACTGGATTAAACTTAGTCAATATACAAATAAAATATATAAAAAATCCTCAACTCTGCTATACTTAGATCTAATCATGGATCTAATTAGATTATCGGTGATTATCAAAGAATATATTATAATATATTATATAATAATAGTATCACAGTATACATTCTCAGAACCCACGTGAACAAAATAAAAGTGTTTGCATCCTTTTTTATTTATTTTATATGTATATATATAAATATGCAAGGGCCTATACATGCGTGGTCAAGGCGCATGGTATAGGGGGGTAAAAAAAGTTAAATTTATGACAAATTAAAAAATAATGAACCGATGCCCATGACATAACCTTTTATTTGTGCATGCAAGTGCCTAGGCAGTAGCCATAAAATAATTTAAGTCGAGACGAGATTCCAGTTTATTTAGTTAAAAAAGTGATCAAATATTTTTTGCAATAAGAATTAAGGCTGCAAGTTAAGAAAATGAAGAATATAAATATATCTGAGATTGAAGAAATGAAACTTATCAAGGACAAATTTATGGAATATGATTTAAACAACAAGAGTGTACCAAATTATTTACTAGAGGAGTTATCGCAAATGTATTCTGTTAAAGATTTTACTCTTAAATATGAAAGACGATGAAGTAAAAACAATTTCTGATGCAGGTCAGGAAATAGCTGTTTTTACAAATGTTTGTATAGAAATAATAAAAGAAATACAGAATAAAACTTCAACGTTTACACTAGAAGAAATAAATCAAAACAAAATGTACATTCCTGAACAGTCATTGATTGTTAATATAGATAGATTTCTTGAAGGTTTGTAAAAAAACAAGAAAAAGATGAAAATGAAGATTTTGTATTTGAATCTATATTAAATCAAGCAGAAAATGAATATCAAAAATAATTTTATAATGAATTAAAAAAGAGTTGATTGTCATATAAGAATAAAATTCAATTTAACTATTTTTGGCTTATCATAAATTCTTTAAGCCTTTTGGAAGATGAATTGAAATTAAAATATATGGAAATCGGTCTTGAAGCTGCAGATTTAAAAAGACATAGTAAATAAGTTTAAAAATCAGCCTTGAAGCGAGTCTTTTTCTTTGCTTTACACTCTCATGCAGGAAAATCTTGTCATTATCACAAGAGAGATATACTCAGATGATTATTTCAAAATTACAAAATGGACGAATATAATCCAGATTGATTTTTTAGTTAGGAAATGAAATTATAACAGCAATGGAAATTATTGTGCCAGTTGGACTGGAAACTGTGGTGATGGTGGAGGAGGTGGCAGTTCCTACAAAGCTTTTCGATGATGCAGCATCTCACATGCAACTTTATAGAGAAGCAAGAAATAAAACGAAACAATAAAAAAATAGCTATGTACGTAAAGCAGTAGTTCAAGTACATCTGGTGGTACACCAAAAAAGACATCGAGCCATAGAAGAAATAAAATTGAAACAGATATATTTTGGTATTCTCAATCAAAGTTTTATGCACCAAATTTATCATCTTCAACTGAACCAAAACACAGTGATAAAGGAAAAAATGAAGATTCTTTAGAAAAATCATTTTTTGTTTTGGAGTTTTTGATATTGACTTGACTTGCAATCTCTAAATTTTTAATATTTATAGCAAGGTAGACCTCAACCAGATGCTTTAAAAGCAGCTCAAATTGGAATTGACTTAGATTGCTATAATACTAATTTTGTTTTTTTATCAATTATAGGATGAGCTTAGCCAGTTAATTGGAAGTAAAGATTTTCTTCAAGGCTGAAAACTGTTTCATCTATATATACGTTATTGGCAACTTTAAGAGATGATTTTATTAAGTTCTGACTTGCCGAAACTCCAAAAGGATTAGGGATTTGTAGTTTTGTATTTTGTAGAAATGGACTAGGTACATCCGCAGTGATAAAGAACAATACAGCTTCTTCTTTGGGTCTTAAATACATACAAACTCTCTTAATATCATAAAGCAGCAGGTATGAATACCTAAAAAAATTATACATTTACTCAATATTTAATTAATTTTTAGTTACATATACTTCCATTATTTTTTTTTTTTTTTTGTAATCGAATTTAGTAAGACTGCAGTTTTTGTATAGTCTACTCAAAGAAAAATTTTTCTCTACGCAATGATGATTCCTTTGTGCCTCTTCTGAAAATGTATTATTCAGAATCCTCTAAATTATATTTTAATACTATTCATGTCTAAAAATAGTAATAGTTTAAATTATAAATAGAATCAAAAATTTAAATTATAACTTCAAAGTGTAAATACGTAAATGTAATTGACTGTGATATATTTCATCTCTTTTCATTGTAATTAGCTTCTTAGTTTAAATTTTCAAAAATACTTTTCTGTAATTAATTAAAAATAATACACAAAAAAATATAAATTTGACAAAACAGCTGGAGAGCACAGTCAGTGTTGGAGTGTGGTTGGAGTCGTTGACCCATAGTGTAAATCACTATAGCGCCGTGCCGTGGCAATTATCTAGCAGAAAAAGCAACTAAGCAAGGACACACAAGTCCAATAAAAACTTAATTATTATTTTTTTGAGTATTTATTTTTAATTAATGAATATAGTATGTTTGAAAATGTAATATGCATAGCTAATTATAATGAAAAGAAATAAATATATTAATTACAGTCAACGATTACAAAACTAAAATATACAAGTATTATGAAGTTGTAATTTAAATTTTTGGTTATATTTATATTTTAAATTATTACTTTTTTTAGACATGAATAATATTAGAATATAATTTACAGGATTCTGGATAATACAATTTCAAACAAAAAGATAAATAATTTATTTAAAATAAATCTTGAATTTAAGCATATTCGAATTAAGTTAAATTCTATATTATATTTTTAAAAATATCATTTTCTTTTTAATTGCAGTTTTGGATTGGTTATACGGAAACTTTTCAAATTTCAGAAGAGGAAAAAGGAATCATAGGGTAGAGAAAAATTTTTCTCTGACTTGGCTATACAAAAATTACAGTCTTACTAAATTCGTCAACAAAAAAGAAATAATGGAAGTATATGTATATGATAATTAAGTTAATATTGAGTACATGTATATTTTTTTTAGTTATTCGTACCTGATGCTTTAAGATATTAAGAGAGTTTGTATGTATTTAAAACTGAAAAATGTCATTCAAAGAAGCTGCATTTTTCTTAATCACTGCGGATGGAAGTATTATTACAGTTACATCAGAAATGACTTAACGCTTTGCAGCAATACTGGTACTGATAAAAAGATGACGCAAACTAAGCATTATGGAAATAATTATTATTTCTACTAATATCTCACTAGTAATACGTACCATGCAGTTTCTCATTTAATTATAAATTATATATAATATTGCGACAGTTCATAAGTAATTAATTTTGCAGAAGCTTATTATCATAACCAAATAATAAGCCTGCATGTTCCACATGATTTTTATGTACATGCAAGTGACATATGATAAGCTTACATTACTTATTGGATATAGAAGTTTTAATTTTTTTTTTTAAGAACTTTAACATTCTTAAGGTACTTTGATTTGACCTGAAAAAACTTTGTACTATATTTTGTGACCATTCATATAAAACTTTATTTAAATACTGTTTAATAGAATTTTATAGTAAAAAAAATTGATGTAAAAATTTTTAAAGACATTTCAAAATTATTTTTGAACATAAGATGGAAAATAATTTTTATGTTTTGAATCTTGTGGCAATATGCTTGTTTTTGTTATAAATATGAGAAACTGCATCATACTATTTTCAGATAAGATCAAAAACATTACAGCAGAAAATAGTTATAGTATATTATTTTGGAGCAGTGATTTTGCTGATGAAATAAATACAGTTAACCTAATCTGAAATAAAAAAAGTAAATTTAGACTGGAATATGATGAATGTTTGTGAATTTGAATATTAGATTGGAGAAGTTCATAGTAAAGCGACAAATATATTTTGGAGCATTAATGTCTTCGTGTCTGTAATCCTCGAGTTGAGCCACTGTTTTTACATTCAATTTTATTTAATTATGCAATCAAACTCAATATTAATATGTTTAAAAAAATTATGGACAAAGATAAAGGTAAAAAAAGGTAGAGGACTTACACTTAGATTCATGTTCCAAAGATGTGGAGCTGAAGTTAAAGGATCATTATTATATTGAGTTAAAGTTTCTGCTTATAAATAAACAACCTGGTCATCCAAAATCATTGCTTATGACATAGTACTCCAAAATTTCAGAGGTATTTATTTTGTTAATTAAAAAATGGAAATAAAAAAAAATCTGGTGATAGGTAGAGATGCTTTTAAAATTGTATTTTTAATCAAATTAATATAAATTTAAAAAAGATATTTTATTTAATGCATAATAAATGTATAATTGTATGTTAGTCATATTTTTGTGACGAAAAAAGTATCGTAACAAAGTTTTTTAATTATTCTACGTTGTTTATGAGGAAATAATAGTTAATAAAGAATTCAAAAAATATATAATTATACTATTATTTAAAAATAAAAATTCTATATAACCATGAGTTTTTCATATTCAATTTAAAAAAAATAGTTCACTTTAAAAAAATTAATAGATGCATGCTACTTTGGTTCTTCTTTTTTCAAAAACTTATTTTGTACATAATTATTTATGTAATATTATGTAATAAACAAATGATTTCATAATCATTAGAAAAATAAAAATAAGTAAATAAAATAAAATATTTGATAATCTTTTTCAAGCATGCATTTTTCTATAATAAAAATAAAGAAATTTTTGGTACAGTGTAATTGATAAAAAACTGGTAATTCCAATAAAAATAAAAAACTGATATTAAAAAAAAAAAGATTTGGTGCAGTGTGAAATTAAGTTCAATTAAATCTGATAAACCCAAATAAAAAGATTTATAAAATAAATTAAATTTGCAAAATAAAACTATAGGTTATATAGCTAAAATAAATAAGATAATGCATTCATACAAAGATACTGTTGAAAAATATTCTGACTAAAAATAATAAAATATAATTTACAAATTATAAACAAATAAATTTAATCATTTTCGTGCATAATTTTATTTTTTTTAAACAAAGAATGAAAATTGCTAATTTACACTATACACACATAGTAAATAATCACGTATCATAGTTGCGCGGTTACAAAATTCACCGCTCAACTCTGGCGCTGAAGTCACCTACAAGAAAGAACCATAACTTCCACCCCCTCTTAACTTGCTATAATCTCAAAACGTGCTTATCTGAAAAAAAATCAAAAATCAAATTTTTACCTATCACAATGGTTTCTCTATTTTATGAGAAACCAAAATGCTAACTATAATTATGAGTCTTTCTTTGCCAAAACAGGGGGGCTCTAATAAAATTTTTTCACATTTTACCAATATTTAATTATTTCAGTTCATATTATAGGATTTTAGCGTCATATCAAGGTTTGAAAATTCCTTTTCTTAATCGGTTGCAAAGTTGGCCTTTTTAAAAATATTATTCAAATACTGGAAAATAATATTTTCGATTTTTGAAAGTTTATCACAAAAAAAAATAATATATTATGTAGTTAGAAAAAGTATTCTCCGTCAAAAAATGCAATAAGTTTTTTAGGGCTTTTCCTATGATACAACAAATGTTTGCAAGAATAAGTACCAAAATTTAGGGAGAAAAATTATAAAAAAAAAAAATACTGATAAATATTATTGACCCCAAAAATAAATAATCAGAAAAAAAATACTTTAGGAAGTAAAAAAATAAAACTTCCGGGGTCAGCTACATTTCTTTATTCTAGAGTTAGCCTATGAAAACAAAAAAGCCAGATAATATCGAGGATAATATTCAAAAAAAATATAATTTTTCAAGTTACAAACGTAAAATCCAAGTCCAATCCAGACATTGGTTTTTCTTTAGTTTTTATCATTATCTAAAATTCAATAAGTGCGTAGTTTCTTTAGGTAAATTTAAAAATCATGTTTGTTATTATAAACCAAATCTTTAACCCTTGTTTCAAAAAAACCTTGTAACTACAGATTTAATTAAACTCGTATCGTAACTTATTTCCGTAAAATAAAGGATTGCAAAGCAAAAATCTAAACGCGCAAAATACATCAGCTGTTAATTGTAAATTTTTATTTATTCGAACACATCCGTGCAATTCTGTAAAATTTATATTTTTTTAAAGGAAATATCTGTAATATTATATGCGTATATACCAAATAACTTTTTTTTTTTATTATTACATCAACGAGCTCCCGCGGAGGCAGCACCTCAGGAAGTACAAGATAATTACTTCGGATAAACAGATGTCGAGGGATTTACCTAAAAACTTATATGCAAAAAAAAAATTTACAAAGCTACCATAAAAAAAATCTAGCTTTAATTTTTTGTTGTTGATTTTTATCAGTAATTTGCCATTTTCGAACCCTTATTAAACATATTTTAATTTCAATTTTACGTTATAATGCTTTGATCCATAAACATTAGCTTTAGGCAATAATTTCATATTTGAAATAATTTTTTTTTAAATAATCAAATTTAAATAATTACAAAGCAGATTTAATTAAAAAAAAAATCTATTTTAAAAAAAACCCATGAATACAATTATTAAAAAAAAGGTAGATAAAGCAGTAAAATTAAAAATATTTCCAAAACACACTGATAAGATTATTAATTATTAGATATACAAAAAATAAAAATGAAAACAATAATAAAATAGTGTGGTAGTTATAAGTAGTATTTAATTAGATTTTTTTATCAACAAAAAAAAAATTTTTTTCAAACTCACTGTTTGAACAGTGTTTTTTTAAAAATAATATTTTTCAATTATTATCTATAATGATAGTAAAAGATATACACACACTTAAAAAAAATTTTTGGTTTAATCTAGAATGGATTTTTGTTTACTAAAGGGTTGTACGTAGATAAAATATATATTAATGAAATTTAATGCGTTTATTGTTAATAAATAAATAAACTATTTACGTAATCGTTATCATGTGTATACTGTAAAGTAATGATAATTTTAATTACTTAAACGTAGGTCAGTTTTTTTTTTTTTTGATAAGGAGATGTAAAATTATTAAGGAGGTATTTTTATTAATTAAACTTTTTAATATGATAAAATTTTTTTTATTAATTATTTCATATAGTTTATTTTAAGCGATCCATAAAAAAATTTTATTGATGCGAAGGTTTATATAGGCTGTAATCAAATTCAGAATAATATAATCCTTTTTATTAAAAATTTAGTATACGATACAAGCGATATTTTCGGGGGGGGGGGGGGGGCTCTAATGTAATATTTCCCTCTCCTAACTGCATTTTCCCTCTACTTAAAAAGAAAATACATTTTAAAAAAATCTGGGGGCTAAAACTCACAGCTCCCAGCTCCCTTCCTGGCTACGAGCTAGATGATATTTTATGCAAAAAGGGCGAAAAAAACATCCAAAATTAGAAACTTGCATTATTCTGTTACAAATTTTTTAAATTTCATATATGAATTTAAATTTTATTTTGTTTAAGCAATTTCTGCTTTCAAAAAAAATTCAGTTGTATGCGTATATTATCTTAATTGGTAATATCTGATATTTCTTTATTTCATGTACTAAAAGAAAAGAAAAAATACGGGTTTTTTTTGACAAAAATGAAAGACACAATTGAAATGAGTTTTTAAAATTATATAAAAAGATGACTGATTCATTAGAGCTCCTAAAATCTGGAATTTATAAGCGCCTTGATGACAAAAAATTGTATACATGCATATTTAAACTATGGAGCAAAAAAAGAAAAAAAAAATGGCGAAGCCAAGGCTGGTAAACTTTGATCTAGGAAATTCTTTCTTTGCTTGACCCATGGTCAAAATATAATTTTTCTTTCTCAGTGGAGAGATAACGCGTTTTTTCGTTCGCGTCATAGGTTGAAAAAAGTATTTTCTGGTCAGCGGCCCAAAAGCACGTGCTTACTCGCCACTGGGGCAGAAAAATTTTATACGGTCCTTGTCCAAAAATAAAAAATACCCTAAATCTCAGTTTATCATTTCCGGCTTTGCCTCGGAAGTTATATGCGATTTGGGCCATTCTTTGTTTTTCTGAACACGAGCCGTAAATATATTATCTTCCTTGTTTAAGAAATAACTATTCCGTTATTTTTTCTCTCCATATCTTGAAGAAAGGCAATGGAACTTTAAGGGTAGAAAATATAAGAAAATTATACACGAAGTAAATTATTAGAGAAATTGAAATTTGGTATAAATTTTTGCCCTGTACCAAAAGGAAGAAAATTATACATTTTTCTCACCCATAATGACAATTAGTAATTTCACGTTCATGAGCATAAAAATAAAGAATGTAAAAGACCTCATTACATTCAAATTGAATGTCAGCATACAGTTTCACCTCGAATTTATTTTTACAGCCTAAGGCATAGTATAAGACTGGTTTGTGGCAAATAGCGAAGAAAGCGCGACATTATGTTTCCGTCGCGGTAAAATATACGCATTTTTATATTTTCGAAAGAACAGAATTCGTCCTGAAAGATAGTTTAGACATTTCTTTGGTTTTTCAGCTCCTACTGTAGAGCATACTAGATTTTTTTCTGCAGTGGTCTGAATAAAAGTTTATTTAATAAAGAATAAAATGCATCGGCTCGCACTATGTGAATCATGGGTTTCACTCAGAGCATGCGAAAATTAAATCAAATATACAAATTGGGATTTTCTGTGCATTTTGTACTTTTTTGTCAAAAAAGTCTCGCTTGACATCGAATCAGAAATGCATAAATATACTTAAAAAAAAAAATATTATTACATAAATACACAAAAAACCCCAAAAAAATCAATTTTTCTATATTTTTCTTGGCGTTATATTAAAAAATAAGCGCAATAATAAATATTTATCCAAAAATGTATTTTGAAAAATAATAATTTCTGTCAAAATAAAAATACAGTTTGAAATTATAAAAAAATAGATAAGTGTAAACCTCAAGGGATCAACGTGCATAATAACAATTTTCTCAAAAAAATAGTCAAGATACTGTACTTTTAGTAATAAGTATGCAATATTATTATTCTTTACAAAATCATGTACCCCCATGTACATGAAATCTATTGTTATTTTTAATGAGCATGCAAGAAATTAACAAAAATTATCTAAGATATATTTATCTTTCTTTCTTTTTAATGTCATGAAAAACAATACAAAAAAAAATGACAAAAAATAATTTTTTTAAAAGCGAGGCAGATATTAAAATGAGAGGTTTTTTTTTACTGATGGGAAAATTTTTTTAAAATAGAAAAAGATTCAACTTAAAAATAGATATTATAAAAGAAATGCATCATCCAACTATTATTTCTCTCTTAAAAAAAAACTTTCTCTTTGAATACTGTAATAGAGTTACATTACAATACATGCACATCAAGAGAAAATCACTAATGTCGCGTGTCTTCCGTTTTTTTTATTTTTTTTTATTCACATATACATTCATTTTTAGTAGTTTAAATGTGTATGTGAGAAACAAAATTCAGTAGAGAGACAGAGATCGTTTAGCTCCGCCCATTTTAAAGCTGCTGGGCACCAACCGTTCACCACGGGAGGAGGAGCCGCTGCTGTTGCCTGCTACTTTTCGATTCCCTATGCCACTACTAAAACTGCAGCAGTTTCATTCCTTCAGTTCTTCTTTCGTTCTCAGAGAGTAAGGTGGTCAAATATAAAATAAAAAAAAAATTTTTTTTTGTTTTAAACTTTGTGTGCAGTATTTTATACTGGCTTTTGAACTTGTAAAGTGTAATTTTTGTGTTTTGTTAATTGATTTTTAATAATGGAACCATTAACACCACCGAATACACCTCCAGCAATGACACAATCTCAACAAACTCAAAGATGGTTAAGAACAAATCATCATCAACCATGTCATCAACAGCAACCAAATCTTCATCATTTGCATCCACAACAGCATACAACAAATTACCATGCTGCATTTTTGGATCATTGGATAAGAAATGCTGCATTATTAGCAGCTAGAGGATGTTATCCAACTCAACAACAACCGATTCCTCATCATCATATTCATCAACCACATCAACAACATCAACAACAAAATGTATTACCAACAGGAGCAATACAAAATCAACAAAGATACAATCCAATTGCATCAAATGCACCACCATCATTTTTACAAAGAAGATTACCTGGGCAAAGACCAAAAAAGCAATTTATTTGTAAATTTTGTGGAAGACAATTTACCAAAAGTTATAATTTATTAATTCATGAAAGAACCCATACTGATGAAAGACCTTATTCGTGTGATATTTGTGGAAAAGCATTTAGAAGACAAGATCATCTTCGAGATCACAGGTAATTAAAAAAAATTTTTTTCTAAACCTTAATTTTTTAAAAAAAGAATCTTAACTAAAAAATCAAATTTTTTTTATGTTCAGATACATTCACAGTAAAGAAAAACCATTTAAATGTGGAGAATGCGGTAAAGGATTCTGTCAAAGTCGTACATTAGCAGTACACAAAATTTTACATATGGAAGAATCACCACACAAATGTCCAATATGTTCTAGAAGTTTTAACCAAAGGAGTAACTTAAAAACCCATATGTTAACACATAGTGATTTACCACAAGATTTACGTATTAATGATAATAATAATTTACAATTAAATAAAAATAATAATAATAATAATATTGATGATAAAATTACAACAGAAAGAAAAAAACCAAAGATGGGTTTTACTATCGATGAAATTTTGAGACGTTAAACAGAAATTTAATGATTTAAAATATTCAATTATAGAGGCTAAAAAATTAGTATTCATTTCTATTACCCTTTTTTGGTACTTAAAAAAAAGGGTAATACGAGATTTAAAATATTAGTAGCGTAAAATTGACACACACACACACATCTAAGTAAAGTAATTTTGCTTATCAGTTAAATAAAATGATAAGAAAATGAAGAAAAAAAATTTAATGTGTGTATTAGACAAACAATTTTTCTCAGCTTTTATCTTTTTTCATAAATAAATGTAAATATTAAATAAAAAGAGAGAGAAAGAGAGAGAGAGAGATAAATATGTTATAAAAAGACCACCCAAAGTATAATCTTTTTCAGAGAGAGGGTATTAAATTATTATAATATAATCTAACACTTTTTTTTATCAATTAAATAAAAATTTTTTTTTTTAATGTTACCGCAATTTATTATCATTGTCAAATAAATTTGTTGTGAATATTATTTTTATTGATAAAAATTAACTGTTTTATTGTAGGTGTATTTAGAATGTGTAGGATATTATAAGTTAAATGTACATAGTTGTTCCTTTATGTAATCTTAATTAATGTTACTGTAATTTTTTAATGTTACCATAAATTTTTAGATTAAGTAAAAAATTCATTTTTGTAAAAAAAATAGCTATAATACCAAATAATTTAGAAATTTTTTTTAATTTTTAAGGTTGTAATTTTAGAACGAAAATTTTTTTTTTTTGTTTTAGTAGGTAATTAATTAGTTAATTAATGTTTTTATATTTTGTAAGGTTTGAATTAAAAATGAAAATGTAATTATTAATAATAATATATTATAAACCTAGTCGATAAATTAAATAAATGTGCAAATTTTTAATTGTTAAATAAATTTAGAAAAATATAATATGTGGTGATATACTATTAATAATAAATATGTTTCTGATTTAATTAATTTTTGTTTGTTTTATTTATTATTGATATCCTAATTTTAAATTTCAAAATATTATTTTTAAGTCTTTTTTTAAAAATAAATTCGAAAACTAAATTTTTCAATTAACTTTTAATTAATAAAAGCATTGATTTTAAATTTGAATAATTTAACGAGTAAGATTAAGGAGTTAGGAGGGTAAATAGAAATATCCACATTACCGACGCTATTTTTTTTTTATAATTTGCAGTTTAAAATAAAATTAGTCGTAAAAATATTTAAAAAATGTGTATATATGTAATATTATTGCAAAAAAAAGTTATTTTAATTTTATAAATTATGAAAAAACATTATTATTTTAGGTTATGTTACTTACTAAAACTTGGTTTTTACCGAATAATTAATGATTGAATGTGGTAACCTAGATAAAATAAATTGGGAATATAATCTTTGACAATTTATTTATGATATTTAATTAGTTTCATCTCCCTGTGTCATCACTATCATACTTTTTGTAAGCTCCAAATATGAATTTCCATAAGAGCAATGTTAAACTGCCTATTTTTAATTTGCAATAAAATGAAAATTAATGTGGTAACAAAGGTAAAACCAAGTTCTATTCAACTTTAAAAATGTTTAAATTTAATAATTTTCCAGTTTCATTCAGTTCTGTCATCATTTTTATTTACCCTCCTAAATTCTTAAGAAACTGGGAGCCATAAAAATTACTATTTTTTGGAAATTCAAACTTCTGTCTTACCATTTTCTATTTGTAACAAACTGGTTTTTGACCCTCCTCTTACCAAAATGACAAATTTTAATTAATTATCTTATGTGATATAATTTAGAGCCCTAGTTAATTTTTAGCCCAATAATTACTTTGAAAGCTTTACTTTTTATGTCGGTAATAACCGAAGATGTGGCAAAAACAGAACAATTAAAAATTGTTATAAACGCCTTGGTAAAAGAGTGTCATAAAAAAAACAAAATTTCTGGGATCTGGCCATAATTTCTGGAACCCACTTTTCTGTTAACGGATGAAAATTTTGAAAAATTCTCTCTTGATTTCATGTTTCCTGGGAAAATTTTAATTAAGCTCCCGTTTTGATTTTTAATTTCAACACTTTTGAAATGCTGAAGTAACGAAACTGACATTTTTCAAAAATAGTTTATTAATTTTATTGTTTTTTATTTTCTTTACTAGCGGGCAATAATGACTATATTCTAATTTTGAGAGGTCGTGAATATTGTCCTTTGTAAAGAAAAAAACATTCATAACCTCATCTAAAAATATTTATTATTACCAAATGCGAATACAAACCTCCTCATTTAGCAAAATAAACGACATTTCTACGAGCCAGTTAAGAATGTACTATTCTAAACAGCATTTGGGAAATCATTAAAATTTTCCTAAAAAAGGAGACTATGGTAAAATTTTGCTAGGAAACCAAAAATTGAAATTTTCATCTCAAGACATAAAAGTAGGTCCTAGAAATTCTGCAAAGAATTTGCCTAGATCACAAAAATCTAAATTATCTGAATTTATAATATATTCATTATTCAAAATTGCTAATTCAGGGTACTTTTTTAAAATATAAAATAATTTAGATTTTAAAATTTATGTTCATCCCTTTTAATGAACCTACCCTGAAATACAATGCGATTATTATTGCCGCTACTGATTTTGGGGTGGGGTACTTTTCGACGAAAAAAAAATTTCAGAATGAAAAATGTAACGAAATTTATTGTTCCTAAATTTTTATAACATAATCAATTTTTAGCGATTAGATATTTTCCCGAAAACTACATTACAGAATACGTGATCAAATAAGAGTTGTAACCAAGAAAACCTATTTTCTAGAAATATATTTAGCATTAAAAAAAAATTCCCATTAATTTTGTAAGGAAATATTATGTAACGAAAAATATGAAAAAGAAAAAAATTACCCCGAAAATTCAAATACCCGAAAAATTTCTACGACCTCTTGAGTATGAAATATTTTCTATTTTCGGGTTTCTGATCGTTCGTTGCATTTTTATTCGGAATGATTCTTATTCGTAAAATAAAACTTCTGGTGTGCACGGTTCTAGAATAAATTTTTCTTGAAAAAGATTATTTAACTTTTGAACTGAAGGATTATGAAAATTCGGTTTTTAAATTTCGTTGTAAAGACCATTCGTTTTACTTATGAATCGTAACAATTTATTTACAGGCTTAAATATTCGGTATATTTGGGTTAGGTGCAAAAGATTTCGTTACGCTTTTCATTATGGACTTTTTTTTTTCGTCGTAAAGTACCCCACCCATTTTAACTGGTCAAAAATCTCATTTTAAAAATTTGCTTTATATTTAAATCTAATTGAAATTGTTTGAACGAAAAAAATAAATTTCGGTTGCCCTTACGGGATTTTTTTTAGTGTATTCATCTGGATGCCTTTCATTTCAATAGCGTCAATTTATTATGATTTACTTATTTTATAACTTACTTTTAACAATGTTTAACTTTAATTAAGAGTGAAAAAACACGAAAAAAAGTTTAGCCAATAATAATTTTAGTATACGAAATAAACTTTTGTATATTTACACTTTGATCCTTCTTATAAATTTTATTGTCCCTGCTGTATCCCCTTTTTGAAAAAAAAACACGTAAACGTCATAAAAACTCTATTATATTACGTGTGAAGTAACATAAATTCTGAAAATTTTGTTTTCTTTTCATTAAAATTTCAATTTTTTTTTTTTAACTTACTAATTATTTAATAAAATATTTATTATTTTGTTTTCTTATTTTTTTTCTTTTTATTAGGTAAACCTTGACTCACTTTAATTACATTTAATAAAAATACCAAGAATAATTTACTTTAGTCTTTTGTTTTTATGTGCATCATTTATAATTAAGTATACTTAAGTATCATGATAATTAAATATTTTTTAAAATAATAGTTGCTATTAAACAGTTATTAATAAACAGTATAATTTTACAGTGTACATTGAAATTTTATTTTCTCAAGTTTGTTACATAAATAAATGAATTATTCAGATAAAATAATTAATAAAAGAATTTCTTGCGATGAAATTGATTCAAAAATTTATAAATTTTTTTTTGCAAGAAATAATATTGACTTTATTTTGTTAGGAAAAGTATTCTTTGAACGAATGAAATTTATTTTGTATAGTAAAATAAAATTATTTTGGGATGTAAACTCGAATAATACTTTTATATTGACCTAATTAAAAAAATAGCTCTTAGTTTTCTAAAATTTTGTAATATTTTGTAAATCTCTCCAATAAATCTGTAAATTTTCTGAGGACTTAGCACAGGCTCAGAATGGACAAAAGCGCTGCGCCGTGGAAATCAGTCGAAAATATAACTAAAAATTAGCTTCTTTAAGACTTTTTAGCTTTTTAGGTCCGATTCTAGATTCTTGGCAGCCATTTGTGTGTTTTTGGTCTTTTTTTGTAAATTAATTAAGAATTTTCTTAACATTGTGCCAAATGCTTATTTTACATTGAAAAATGTTTTTCTTGTGAGTACTAATCAGGAAATTTCAGTTAAATTTGATAAAAGGGTCCAAAAGTTGATTTTAACTACGCACTTGCGAGAAAATCAGTCTTTAAAATTTTGCGTTTGAGATATTTTAAAATATACAGATTCAATTTTCTTCTAATTTGACTTAAACTACTTGTTTTATAACCAATTCTTACCCCCTAAAAAAACCCCATGGGTTAACCTAATTAAAAGCTCAGAATGATGAAAAATGGCAAAATTTTAAAATTCAAAGTTCTAACTTAAAATTTCTTTTAAAAAAGGCCAAAAATACAAAACTGGCTGCCAAAAATCAATAATTGAACCTAGAAAGCTAAACATAGGTGGACCGATTTAAGTTAAACTTGGACCTAGTTGGCGTAGAATTTCTTATATATCAAGAAAGAAATTGATGAAAAACTTTTGATTATTTTATATCTTTTTTGTTTGATTTTCTTAAATTTGGATTTATTAGCTAATATATCTATTTTTTCCGGTCTACAAACTGTTGTAAATGCCTGGATTGATTTTTGGGGTAAGAGTAAAACATGTAACTTTTATGGGGAATAAATTCTGGGTTGAAAATAAATTCGAAGAAATGAGCTAATTTTCACGGGATCATTTCGTGCAAAAGGGACTTAAAACCTAAAAAAAATTCATGTGTAAAAATAAAATGTTACGTACTGATTGTGTACAAACAGGTTTTATACAGATCCATTAGTGCGTGAACCGATTTTAGTGCCTTAGTGCGCGAATTTTTTCCATTTTCCAGTCACCAAAATTCATCCCTAAATTCTTGTATATTCGTCATACTGCACTAAGAGATAAATTATATGAATTTTTATCTCACCAATAGTAACACGTTATATAATAGATATTTTAAACTATGCTGTAAGAATTCTTGTTAAAGTATTCAGTCACTCTCAGAGACACGGAACCAGAAATTTTTTTTCTCGGTTGTATAGTGGGGAGAGGGTGAAAAATTGCGGGAGGTAGAATTTAATGAAAATAACAATTTAAATATTTCTTGTTATACATAATTTGGAGGTGATGTTTGTTAATAAACAATTTTTAATTATTAAGTTTTAAGTCAAAATTTGTTGTTTTTAGTGAAAATTTTAATTTCGGTCGGGGAGGAGGGTTAGCCTCTTTCTGACTACCTGTTAATATGATAGAAAATTTACTATGATAAAATTAGTAAACTTGCTATCACGTACGTTAATACCTTGTAAAAATTTCAAAAAATTTTGTTTTTTTTATAATTTGCAATTATAACCTTTACTAGATGTTAAGATTCTGAACCCAAACTATTCTGATTCTCTAAACCTGGATTATTCTAAGTCTCTGAACCGAAATTATTCTAAGTCCCATTTGACCTTTCCCCTTTAAATCGGATACTTTTGACCCCTCCCCCTTGATTTTCAGATTTCCAGGGTACCCCTCACTATAAACATTTTCCATGTTAAAATTAGGGCAGAGACTCTTAAGTTAAATCTGTATTCTTAAACATGTAGGCAAATGATTTTAATCCCATAATACTTATTTAAATGAACAAAAATGATCTGGAATATTTTTTAAAAGACATAATAAATTAGTAGCAATTTGATTTCATTTGATTTTCCAAATATGACGAACTCGTTTTTTAAATCGGATAATTTTCACCTCCTACCTTGATTGATTTCTATTTTTATCAAATATTCCTCCCTGTAAATAAAACATGCACCATGTTAAAAAAAATATATAGTCCGACACAGGAAACTTTTTATTAACAATAGATGTATAAATGTATTATAAATTCAGAAATGAAAATGAATAACTGTTTACACGAATTTTGCCTAACAGTTTATCAGCATTACTTAACATGTGGGCAGTGTATTTAATTTTCATATGTGAATTAATTTTCGACATAAAAAAATTACCTAGATTTAATAAATTTAAATGCCTTATATTTAAAAGCTTTATGATATGTATTTAAATATCAAATATTTGAATGCTGAATATTTAAATGCAGAAGAAACAATTATTGTTACATAATATTCTAAAAATATTAAATTATATTCATTTAATTTAAAGAAATTAAATTAAGGGAAATTTTTTTTACGTATTTATTCACACATGTCTTTGAAATAAGTGTTTATACATGTACCATACGTGAATAATATTTTTGAATTTTTATAAGTGTAACATTTTATATTACGTAATATTAACTTTTTTACATAATATTTTTATTTATACATACCAAAATTGGACCAAAAATAATATATTTATTTATGGGGAACCACAGGCTGTATTAAAAATCACATGTGTTAACGCTGTTAAAAATAATTTAATTTATCAAATGCACATATGACCCAATAAAATATTTTAATTTTATTATAAATATTTATTATTCAGGGCTTTTGTAGCTCATAGTTTAAAAGTCATTGGTAACCCACATTAGACAAAAAAGACCCGAAGTACACTCTGTAACATAATAGAAAACCATAGCAAGTCAAAAAAATTTCAAATATAAAATGAGGTATTAGGGTTTAAATAGATTAAATTGGCATTTATTTATTACTTTAGTGACATACAATTCACTAGTGCAACATGAAACGTTTTTATGCTCATTATTGAATTAGAGTAAAACCATTTTAAAACCTTTTTCGTGATATCCATAGCTTTAATTTTTTTGTTTACAAATTAGTTTTACAATCTAATTACCTAAAAAGTCATTCAAATCACGGGTAGGTAGAGATTTTTTTGGCAGCTAATATAAGGAAATTTCTACGAAGGCTTTTTTAGCAGTTGATTCCATAACTGAAGGTTTTCTTTTAAGTGAAATTTACGTAACACCCTTATATTATCAAAAGCATTCTTCAATCAAGTAAAATAGAGAATCTATTTTTAAACTATTGTTTTTGAAATATATTCAAAACATATTGATAATATATCATGCATTTAAATGAAGACTTCTTTCAAAAAAATATAAATGATTGGAGCGTATTTTTATAAACCTCAAAATATATGCACACGAATCAAGTTATTGGTCTTTACGAACAAATGAAGAGAAAGAACAAATAAAGACCAATAACTTCATTTACTTAATTATCAAAAATATGACGAACGATAAAAATTTAAAATTTATAATATGCACACGAATTTTTAAAACTCTAGATTGACGACAAAACAGATGCTTTTAAGATTTTGAATTATTTTTCAAATTTATTCATAAAATATGCAAAATTCAAAAGAAAAACCTATAACTATAGTTTATGCAAATGTAACCAAATTGCATGGACTGAATTCTAGGTATAATAGCAGATGATACATAAATAGTTCTTGATGTTGATAAACAGATGTTGGTAAACTTACCAATAAATGACAAACATCAGTTTAGCAAACATTAAATAAAATCAGCTGCAATTAAAATAATTACAATTTTATCCAATCAAATTTTTTAAATTTTGTCTACAACTATGTTTTTAAAAACTTATAGCCGTTTGTGTAAGCACAACCAAAATGCTTGGAACATGTTTACTTACAGCTGTGTGATAATCCGGGTTATTCCAAGTCACCAAATCGAAATTGATCTAAGTCCCTAAATCGGAAATATTCTAAATCCCAAAATTGAAATTATTCTAAAGCCTTCTCTTCACACTTATATTTTTAATTCTATAAAGTTTTGACTGTAGTAAAAACTTAAAAATTTTATGTATTTGCTATAGTCAAAGCATATAGAATTAAAAAAAATAAGTCTATATGGAGAGAAGGCTTAAGTCTCGTTTAACCCCTTCTCCCCTTAAAGTGGATAAATTTGACCCCTCCCCCCAATAGTTTTCAAGTTCTTGAGGTACCTCATCCCTATAAACATGTTCCATCTTAAAAATTACTGAAAAACAAATACATTTAACAATTTAGGTTCAAAATGTTAGTAGAAATAAAACATATTTCTCTGCTAAAGTTACTTAAAATTATTTAAATAAGACAATTCATTTTCTTTTCTTCATATTTATAATATTCCATGCTAATGTAAAAACAAGAATTTTTTTGAATTCTTCTCGCAAAAGAAATGTATTTACAACTCTATAAATAAGCGAAGGTTATATGGGTAGATTTAAATGAAGTGAGGGCGATTTGTATGGTCGGGTCTTCCAAACTGCCCCAAAGTGTTTTTTTTTAAAGTACCCTCTCAACATCGTGGTACCTATAAGTTAAACGCCGTGAAAGTATAATTTAGCGATAATTCCTTTGGATAGTAAAATAAATTAGTTATTATACTATTGCAAGTATAATGTCGCTTTTCTATACTTTCAATAGTATAATTCACGCACAATTCTACTTTCACGATAAAAACAAAAATTCTCTTGTAATTTGTTAATTCAAATGCATCTGAAATTATTTTAAAAATAAAAATTAATTATATGTTTCCAAAATAATTAATTCATAGTTTAAAAACTGTAGTACGTAGTGATAACTACGGAAGCCGCATAGTATCATGGAGAATTAGAGAGAGGGTGGGTAAATAGTCGAGAGACTTGTTGAGAAATTTGTTGGGCGAGTTGTTGGGCGAGTTGTAATACATTAGAAAATGAACTTTCTACGTTACCAGAAGGTTTTTGAGGTCAAGGAAAATGAATTTCAAAGAGAAAATTTTCAATTTTTACCCTAAAATATGTTTCGATTTTTCAAGATGGCGGACAAAAAAAATATTAAAATGAACATTCTCTCATACTTTATCGCGGGGTTTTTGAGGTCGAGAAAAACGAATTTTAGAAGGAAAATTTTCAATTTTTCACCCTAAAATATTTTCTAATTTTTCAAGATGGCGGTCATAAAAAATATTAAAACGAATTTTAGAGAGAAAATTTTCAAATTTTCAACCTAAAATATTTTCCGAGTTTTCAAGATGGCGGAAAATTTTCCTTTTAAAATTCGGATAGTCAGAGAAATTTCCATTAAAAAGCTAGTTTTTGTTAATTTTTGTGTAGCTTTTCATAATTTTAGATAATAAAGCAAAAATCGGTCAAAATTTTCAAAAATTCACAGAGACGACTTCAACAGATTTACTCCAGTCAAAATACGGGTTTGGTTGTATTTTCACTGGTGAACACGAGATTTGCTCTGTAAGAGGTTTTTTGGGTCGCTGAACACGAAAATCGGGGTCATTTCGTAAAGAAATGGGGGCTTCACCCCTAAATTTGCAAAAACTACCCCCAAAATGGATTTTTTTTACATATTCGCACTTTAAACGCTCAGATTTGCACCATGCGGGTTTTTTGGGTCGCTGATCAAGAATTTCGACTTCTTTTTCATAAATAATCAATAATTCACCCTTGAATTAGCTAAAACTGCCCCTAAAATGGGTGTTTTTGCTATTTTCGCACTTTGAGCATCCAGGATATGCCCATATAGGTTTTTTGGGGCACTAATCAAGAATTTCGACTTCTTTATCATAAAGAATAAATATTTCATCCTTAAAATAACTAAAACTACCCTTTCATGGGGAGTTTTTGTTATTTTCGCACTATGAGCGTCCAGGATATGCCCATATAGGTTTTTTGGGTTGCTATTCAAGAATTTTGACTCCTTTTTTGTGGTGAAATATTGATTATATATGAAAAAGAAGTCGAAATTCTTGATTAGCGACCCAAAAAACCTACATGGGCATATCCTGGATGCTAAAAGTGCGAAAATAGCAAAGACACCCCTTTTAGGGTAGTTTTAGCTATTTAAAGGGTGAATTATTGATTATTTATGAAAAAAAAGTCGAAATTCTTGATCAGTGACCCAAAAAACTCGTATGGTGCAAATCTGAGCGCTCAAATTGCGAATATGTAAAAAAAAACCCATTATGGGGGTAGTTTTTGCAAATTTAGGGGTGAAGCCCCCATTTTTTTACGAAATGACCCCGATTTTCGTGTTCAGCGACCCAAAAAACCTCTTACAGAGCAAATCTCGTGTTCGCCAGTGAAAATACAACCAAACCCGTATTTTGTGAAGTGAATTTTTGAAAATTTTGATTGATTTTTGCTTTATTATCTAAAATTATGAAAAGCTACACAAAAATTAACAAAAACTAACTTTTGAATGGAAATTTCCCTGACTATCCGAATTTTCAAAGTTAGTTAGTAACCGATACCGTCAATGCAAATTTAGGCAGAACCGATTTCATATGTAAAATTTATCATAGGAAAAAACTTTGTTAATGCCATAAAATCTTTTCTATTCATATAAAATAGGCATTTCTACAAAACAATGCTTTTTATAAGGAACTTTATTTAAGTAATTCTTAAAGAAAATAACCTAAAGGAAAGGTTAATATCTAAAATTTTGAAAAATCTAATTTGGCTGGATTTCGTAAGTTAAAATATGAAGTCTTGCCAATTTTAATGGTTCGAGATTCAAAATTTTTAGGAAAATCTAGGTCAATTTTCTATTTTATATTTTTATAAAATTCTATTTAGCACTTTCAGACTTGACTTTAGCTATTATTTAATGGCATTTTAAATTCTTAACTCTTAACATTGAACCTTGGGTTTCTGATTTTCTGATTTTGACAAATTAACACGGATTACGTACCATCAACGCTTATAAACAATGAATTGCCGTCCACAAGCACTTACGGATGCACGATTGTCAAGGGTACGCTATATCACAAAATAGAGTCCTTATGCCATGTTTAAAGGTGAATTCATTTAAATTAAAGATGGGTAGTACTAAACAATTGAATAGTGCAAACTCTAAAAAAAACTCAAAAAATTAATTACTCCAGTCAAAATACGGGTTTGGTTGTATTTTCACTGGCGAACACGAGATTTGCTCTACTACAGGTTTTTTGGGTCACTGAACACGAAAATCGGGGTCATTTGACAGAGAAATTGGGGCTTCACCCTTAAATTTGCAAAAACTACCCCCAAAAAGGGGTTTTTTTACATATTTGCAATTTGAGCGCTCAGATTGGCACCATACGGGTTTTTTGGGTCGCTGATCAAGAATTTCGACTCCTTTTTCATAAATAATAAATATTTCACCCCTAAATTGGCTAAAACTACCCCCCCCCCCCCCCAAGGGGGTATTTTGCTATTTTCGCACTTTGACCATCCAGGATATGTTCATATGGATTTTTCGGGTCGCTGATCAAGAATTTTGACTTATTTTTCATAAATAATCAATATTTCACCCCTAAATTGGCTAAATCCCCCCCCCGAAGGGGGTATTTTGCTATTTTAGCACTTTGAGCATCCAAGATATATCCTACAGGGTTTTTGGGTCGCTAATCAAAAATTTTGACTTTTTTTCTTAGATAATCAATATTTCACCCTTAAAATAGCTACAACTACCCTTAAAAGTAAAAAATAAACTTACCTGAAACATAAATTATTATAACGAAGGAAAAAATGAATAAATGAAACTTAAAATTTTCTTTTTTTTTATATAATGCATACTCAATAAAATCATTTATTAATTGAACGGAGTGAAAATATAGAAATTTAGTTCAATTTAATGTACAAATTTTTAATTTAATATACTTATTAATTAGTTTATAATTTAATATTTATAATTAAACTTAATATAGACATTTTTTTTAATTGAATAGGGTGATGATGGTCAAAGTGCGAAAATAGCAAAAACACCCCCTTGGGGGGGGGGGGGAGTTTTTGCCAATTTAGGGGTAAAATATTGATTATTTATAAAAAATAAGTCAAAATTCTTGATTAGCGACCCAAATAACCTATATGGATATATCCTGGATGCTCAAAGTGCGAAAATCATCTGTTTTGTCGTCAATCTAGAGTTTCATAAATTCGTGTACATATATTCTGACGTTTATAAAAATATGGTCCAATAATTTATAGTTTTTACCGCCTAATTCAAGTAATTATAGTTAAATTTGTAACTTCTTCTATATTTTTTAGTAGAAAAACAAAAATTTCTTGAAATTTGAAAATTTATACAATATCAAATTCAAAAAATTATTCAAAATTTTAAACAAAAGAATTTTTAAAAACCATGTATAATGAAATCATTTCGTTACGCTCCAATTTTTTTTATCCTGATTTTTTCTATTATTGTATATTTAAATTTTTTCTTAATAGGCTACCTTATTTTTACCTTTTTTTTTTTTAATTAACACGAACTCTAGGTAGTTAAGTGCATGAGTAATAAATATCTTTTCTTGACAGATCTAAAAAAAAAAACACAATGAAAAAAAAATAATTGAATTTAATAAAAATAATGTAAATAATATTTTGACCTGCATTTATTAAAACAAATAATAGAATAAAATATGTAAAAATATATTTATTAAGATTTATTTATCAGAAAAGTATTTAAATAACAAGAAACAAAAAAAATCAAACTTGTTAATTACAAACAATAATCAGTAGGTAGTTACATAAAAAACTGCAGGAGTTTCTAATAAATAGATCACTGTCTGCTAAAGATCATAAGATGAATTCTGTTACAGATAGATAAAAAAAGGTATATAATTAAAATTGCTTCCTAAAATTAACTTTTTTTTTTTTACAAAATGTGATTTATACGAGTTTGCTTTTCAAATGCATTTCACTTAAATACTTTTTTAATTATTTTACTGTTCATTCGTGTTTGTAATATAACGTCATTTTTCATTTTAAATGTGTACTATTTATTAGTTATTATGTTTGCTGCCTTTTACTTAAAATTTTTTTTTTCAACTCCGGAAGATGTCTCAAGGCCTTTTGTTTCATTTATATATATAATTTTCAGGTATAATTACACAGCAGCAGTTAAATATTTTATTAATGTTTCTTAAAAACAAGATTTTTATATAATTTATATATTAAATGCCTCGATATCGAAAGTTTAAATTGTCAAAAAATAATAAGTATTTAGTGCTTTTTTTTAAAATTATTATATTTATACAATCATCATAATTACGTATAATTGCGCGACAAAAGTAATTTTCTATATCACGTATAGAAAAAAAATCGTAAGTTTGATAGCTTTTATTGTTTTATTTTGAAATCTTTTAGTTTTATTTAATAATTATTTTGATTTGTTATGTTAAGAATTTAATATTTTTGTTCATGTTTTTAAAGTCAATTATTTTTTGATTTTCTTTATCTTTGGTTAACGGAAATTTCAAAATGCTTCTTCTTTTAGAATTGACTAAAATTATAAAGAAAACAGAGAGGGGAGTACCATCAATTGAAGATAATTATGATATTTCTGAATTTTAATGCCCGCTAGGTCCCAAAATGTCCTAGTTCTGCCCTTTTTTTTTGGCATTTTAACATGGGACATGTTCATAGGGAGAGCTGTTTGAAAAAGGTTCAATATATAGAAGGAGAAGAGGACGGGGTGAAAAAATAATATTTTTAAAAGGGGGGGGGCAAATGCGCTTGTGGTAATTTTGATTTAGAGGATTAAAATATTTAGAGTTTAGGGACTTGGAAAAAATTTAATGTAGGGCTATATTTATTATACCAAAGAGTACTGTACCAAAGCACACAAGATTAAAAAAATGAATTAGGTCTAGAAATGGTTTTACACACGCATACAAAAAATAAGTAAATATATAACTAAAATTACGATTTTGTTTACTAAATTAAATTTAGTTAAAAGTGTCTATAAATTTTTAGTAATATTTATAATTGGCTGAAATTTTAATATGTTATTACTTGAGTCATTCTGAGCAAAATTTCTCCTGGACACGTTGCCCAGAAACGAATAGTTTCGGAGTTATTGGTCCATATAATTCTCGAATTGGCGTAGAGTCTCGTTTCATAGACATCTTTTTACTGCGATAGGTCAAAAGAATTTCGCAACAGCTATATACCTTTTTTGGGTCGTTAAACTTTAATATGATCTCCGTTTTTAGCAAAAGCTGTCCAATTTCTCACAATAGGCAACTTTTGGTAATTTTTTAGAGGGTTTCCGTTGTTCTTAACTGATATGCATCACTTTCAGGCAACTGAGCACGAATATGATATATTTTTTTACAGAAATTAATCTAATTTCCCAAAATAGGCAACTTTTGGTTATTTCTTATGATTTTTCCATGATTTTTTTCGGATGTTTATGATTTTGGGGTTACTGGATATCAATATGATTTCTGTTTATACTGAAATAGGTTCAGCTGCCCACAATAGACAAGTTCCTATTTTTTTTCGGTTTCTTCAAGTTAACAACAATGTTCTTTCAACTAAGGGATTAATAAACAGTTTTCCATCACGCGTGCTACATATATGTTTTGGGCATATAATACGTCGATAAATATTTCTTAGACTTTTAGATCGAAATATCAATTATTAATAAATAAACAGCATTTTTACTCGAAAAAAGGTCAATTATTTTTTAGTACTATTATACTTTAATTAGAGACTATAATAATTAAAAAAATAGGACTTCTTAAATATGGTTTCAATATGTTCTAGATATGCGAAAGATCTAAAGATCTTGAGCTAACAGCATATATTGAAAGCATATTTAAAAAATCCTAATATTATCCAAAATCTTATGGGTACCACTTGAAATACGAACGACTTTTGAACAGTTGGCTATAAAAATAGCAAGTTTTTTTTTTAAATTTCTGAAATATTTAAAAAATGTAATTAAAAAAAAGGTCATTGTGCATTCGATAGATCTGAAGCAACGCATTTACGAAAATTGAAAGCGTAGAGACTTTTACTTTGAATGACTTAAAATTTATTCGTATCAATAGTTCTTATAGGCACAATATCAAGAAATAAATAGTTTTAGAGTTATCAAGCTCAATTTATGGTATAAGCGTAAGAAATAACTTAAAGTTGTCTTTTGTGGGCAATTAGATTACTTTCTGTAAAAAAATATATCATATTCGGCCCTAAAATGATGCATATATCAGATAAAAACATCGGAAAACCCCTAAAAAATGCCCAAAAGTTTCCTATTGTGGGCAGTTGAACAACTTAAGGTAAAAATTGGCATAATATTGGTGTTAAGTGACCCAAAAAACGTATAAATTTGTTGCGCCATCCCATTGACCTTTCAATATAAAGATGTCCACAAAACTGGACTCTACGCCAATTCGAGAATTATATGGGCCAATAACTTCGAAATTATACGTTTCTGGACAATGTGCCCATGAGAACTTTTTCTCAGAATGCCTCAAGGAAAAACATATTAAAATTTCAGTCAATTTGACCCGGATCCGATTTTCATAAGAGAAATTGTTAAAATAATTGTAAATACATTTTTTTGCTTAAAAAAAAATTAAAATACGGTATACGAGTAAATATTTGTAATTGATTTACAAAATCAATAAATTTATAATGCAAAATGTTTTAATTGGAAAATATTAAACCGATTAACATTAAATTTTAATCTATGTAATTTATTTATAATAAATTTCGAAAATTGCATAAAAGCATAGTAAATTATGATAAAAAATAAAAAAAACTATAATTTTGTATAAAATTCATAGAAACTATTTATCCAAAAACAAAATTATAATTTTTTTCAACAGGAAGTAGCTAAATATTCACAGGTACCTGTTAATTATATCATTTGAAAAAAAAACGAAGTTTAAGAAAATTGTATACCAAAAATCTATCGAACTAGTAAAAAGTTGATAAAAAATGAGTTGCAACTCCTGGAATTTTGAAATGATTATTTTAAAAACCAAAAATTTCTCATACACTTATGTATAAAAAAAAAAAACTTATACATATATAGTGGGAGCAAAATTTTTTTCGAGGTCGTCATGTAATAATAATAAAAAAAAAATATACGGTGCGACCTTTCGTTATAAACCATATACGCCCTAATGAAAGGGTACGTGATTTTTTTTTATACAATAATATATATGTGAACGATGTAGCATTATATGTATAAGGATTCTCTTTTTTACCTTATTTATTATTATTATTATATTTATATACACACCCCCATAATATTTGCGGTCAATCTAGTCTAATCGGAAACACCAACTAATACTAATTTTGATCATTTTTCTCTATGTTTATGTATATGGGGGATTATAAAAGTTAATTTTATTTTTGGGGTACTAATTTTTTTTTATGGAATCGTTGATTCAGGTAACTGGAGATTTGAAGCTAAGTCCAGATTTATAACCAGGTTCATATTAATTTATCAGAGAAAGGGAATTTAATATGGGGATTTTCGACACAGAAAAGGCAAGATTTAAATATTTTATTTAAACCATATACTGAATTTATTAAGTAAATTGGATTATCCAAATAAAAAATAAATATTAGACGGGGAGAGCTAATTTGTGATTTTCGGTAATTACATAAAAAACACTTTTTGTGATTACAGGAATGATAATTTTATCTCAAAAAATGACTTGAAATGCTAGTGTAAGTACATAACATTTGAAATATCAGAGGTTCTGTTTATATGTTTAAAGGCCTGAGAGAAATAATACGTGCAATTTCGTAAAAGAAAGGATTCCCTTTATAGAAAGCAGTTATTCTCAAGAGATAACTCAACTAATAGTTTAAAAATTCATGCTTTAGAATACATCGATAGCATCTTTTCTTCGAAGGTGCAAATTACTATCATAAAAAATTTTGTATAAATAAGCTATGCTCCATAAAATAAGCAATCGTTAAAATATATTAACGTAGAATGCTCCATATACAATAAATTTATATGTCTTATAATTTTTTTAATCAATTTTTATATAAGGTTCGATAAATTCTCTAATTGATGTTTTTACTAAGTTTGGTGATTTTATTTTTGAGATAATGTCAATGATCAGCAAAGTTTTTAAAATTATAATAATATCCTTATATAACTAACTTGATTAAATCTTCTGATTTCTTAGAAAAAAAAAATATTATATATTATAAAATTTTTACTCTATATTTCTATTAATAGAGTTTTTATAATATAACATTTTTTTTAATGTAAAAAAGAAGATATTAAAAATTGGATGTTATTTTAATATAAATATGGGTGTCAGTTTATTTAAAAATTAATTAAAATTTTTCACAAAAAAGCTTATAAATATTTAAAACATATTTTTGAATATCATAATATTATTCTTTTTGAATATTATAATTTTTTGATGAAAATTGTGCTAATCAATTTTTTTATGATTTTTTGTGTTTATTTAATCAATTACGGTACCTCATATCTGATATTTATTTTGCAGGAAAATAATCCAATAATCACGTATTTTTAATCATATACAGCATTCTGTATTTTTAAAATAATTGTAAGATTTTTTGAAAAACTGAGAAAAATTCTAGGTAATATAAGAATATAATTTAATTTTTTTGTAGCGTTTAATATATATCATTTCTGGAATCAAAAAATTTTTCTATTTAGGTTAATAATGAAAGAAAGTGGGAATTACGAAGTTATTACTCGACGGATTAAATATTATATTTAATGATCACGATGCGAAAGCTAATGATGTAATAATTCCGTAATGCCTTGATTAAGTAAATTATTAAAAATTTTCGTATTCTGCTATAAAATTTCTCATTTTTAATTTTATTATTTTTCAGATATATTTTCTCGCAAGTGAAATGTATTTGAAAGGGTATATAAAGATTCAACGACCAGGAATTATACAAAGAAAATAAACTTGCTATATAGTCCATGTTTAATATTTAATATTTAATTGTTCATTATAATTATCGGGTTATATTCAGTGTCAGACACAATGATGATAATTAAGGCAATATAAACCCAAACTATTCTGATTCTTTAAATGTGTATTATTAGCCCAGATAATTCAAAGTCCGTAAATCTAAATAAATTATTATACAATAATTTCGAAGTTTATTTCGACATAGGTCCCTAAACCCGAATTATTTTAAGTTCCATTTGCACAAAAGTATGAACTTATTCTGGAACTCTGGGCATGAATTAAGATTTTAATAAAAACTAAAAAAATTATTTTTTTAATTTATATCAATTTGTTCAACAAGGGAAAAAAAGTAGGATTTGGCTTCCAATGCAGATGTATGCACGGGTGAGCGTAGCGAACGAGTGCAGACAGCATTGAAAGTAAAATTTCCTTCATTTTCATTAAAAGCGAAAAAAAGATCGCCCGAAAGTAATATTATAAGTTTATACTATATAATTTTTTTTTCTAGTCAGTGGCCCGCAAGCACGTATTTCCTGGCCGCTGCGCGTCCGGTAAAGACATGTTCTCTTGCCACTGACGAAGAAATAGTATATTACGACCCACGGCTAGAAAAATAAAGAATGGCCAAAATTGCGTGCAAATTTGGGTCACTATTTTAACATGGAACATGTTTATAGGGAGGAGGTACTTCAGAACTTGAAAATTAAGGGGGGGGGAGGTAAAATTTGTCCTATTTAAGGAGGGGGGGGGTCAAATGAGACTTAGAATAATTAGGTAAGTATATATAAATAAATAAAATACTTTTAAAAGACTTTGAAAAATCTTGGCTTTAGGACTTAGGATAATATCGATTTAGGGACTTGGAATAATTCAGATTTAGGGAATCAAAATAGTTTGGGTTTAGAATCTTAACAGCTAGTGAGGTGATAATTACAAATTATAAAAATAGAAAATTGTATTGTAATGTTGAGTAACATTTGTATTATGTCCTCATCTGGAAGTAAACACGTTCCATGCATTTAGGTTGTGTTTACACAAATCGGTTATAAGTTTTTTTTTATGGTCAAGGGTCGTATAGGGAGGATATTTACGTGCGATCTGGGCCATTTTTTTCTGGCCACGAACAATAAATTTACTGATTTCTAACAAAATTGAAATTAACAAAAATTTTTATAGGCCATGCGATCATATCAGAGCTACAATTAAGTTTTAACGGTGGTTGTTATTAATAAAGACAATATGCTATACACATATGCAGAGTTGGAAAATGGCAAAAATGGCACGTCAATTTCCATAGCCGTAAATAAACGGTAAAATTTTAAGACTGATTTGTTTAAAAAGTTTCCAGGGGTGTATAATTTTGATTATTATATATGCCATTCTAGAGATTTTTAGACATATATGAAAATTTTTCAATGTACGTGAAAATAGAAATCTGCTTGTCATTTTTGACGTTTTTGCCTAACTCTACAAATATTCATAATACTTATTTTAAATTTGCACCAAATCGCTTTTGCTCTCTTTGAAAAATTTGGTAATCGGTTTCACCTCCAGATACACTCAAGAATGTGCCTATTCTTTTAAATTAAATTTAATTAATAAATTATTAAATTATAAAAAAAAGTACTTGAAAAAAATTACACTTATTAAGAAAAAAAATAATAATCATTAAAAAGTTAAAAAGCGTAAAAAACAAAAATATATCGTTTAAATAATTTTCTATAAAAAAGAAGCAATGATTGTTAAAAACAATTGGTGTTTCTCATCGCCTTTTGTCTTTTTTTTTTAAATAATCATTTCAAAGTAATATTTTATATACTTTGTACAAAAATATCTTAAAGGGTATACACATTGTTTTTGTGGTTAAAAATGAACTAACATTTTTTTTTTTAACTACCTTAAGGCTAAAAAAGAGTAAATGACGAAAATAATACTTTATAGGTTAAAAAATATACGCGAGAAAAATTGAAAAATTCCACTATCCAAAACTCTCCCACACACCCTAAAAAAAAAAACACTTAGCAATAAAATTTTTTTGTTTTAAAAAAAAACTCCTCCTCTCTTTATATTTTTTAAACGTACGTACATTTTTATGTAATACGTATACTGGTTATATATTTTTGGGATTTTTTACAACCAAAAATACAACGAAAATTGATAATTTTTAGTAACAGCAGCAAAAAAAAATTAAATTTTTATTATTGTATTTTTCTACTATTATTGTTAATATCGTGTATGATTAGCTTCAGCGTGTAAAAATGATTACATTTGTGGTATATAAAAATATTATTTTCAACTACTTACTGTTGTTAAATTTTATATTACTATATTTTTGTTACAAAAATTCTTTTTTTTTTACTTACTTACTTACTTACTTACTCTCTTCTTACTTGGAAATATCATTGGGTAAAACAATTAAATATTTTTTTAAAATTTTAACTCTATACATACTACCAAAAAATATATATTTAATGACAATAATCATATATTTTTTACTATAGATTACTATATCATGTATATTTCATACAAATATATTTTTTTGTTTTTACTTTGAAAATGAAAAAAAAAAAAGAATTTTTGGAATCTTTTTTTTTTTAAAATAATTCTTCTTACATGTTGCGGTTTTTAAAATTAGAAAAATATTTAACTTAATATAAGGTCTTGCTGTTGAGTGTAGAACGCAAAGGTATGTAGGATATAAAAAGTATGAGAATAATTATTGGTATAAGTGCTCTGGATGCTGGGTTAAAAAAGAAATCATATTAAGAGGCTAAAAGGTTAATTTTTATTACGTAATATAATATCTTAAAGTAAAACTATTTATTTTTTTTTTACATGAAAATCTACTGATAAATTTAAATGTTATAAATATTTCAGGTGCTTTAAATCTTAAGAAACAGTATTTTAATGCGAGGATTAAATAAATTCTGATATAAAAATTGAGTTGTAGCTCAGTCAGTAATTGATATATTTTGCAAAATATTTTACATGGTAACATAAAGGTAACACATTCTGTTAATTTTTTTTTTGCTTTGGAAAAATTTAATTTTACTATTTTTGGCTACGACTTCAAAGCTTCGAGCAGGCACGTAGTCAGGAAGGAGGCTTCGGGGGCCTCAACCTCCCGCCCACCCGAATTTTTTTTGTAATGTATTTAGTTCAAAAGTGTAGGGGAAAATGCATTTAGGAGGGAAAAATTGTACATTTGAGCCCCCCCTCCTCCTCGATATCCTTCCCGAACAAAAATCCTGGCTACGTGCCTGTTTCGAGGTATCCAAAAATACAAAAATAGCCTTTTCTGGGTTATATAAAATATAACTATACATAATTTATATAAAATACCAAAAGCACCCAGAAAAGGCTATGTGTTCAAAAGATTTCGAGTTCATTGTATATAATTCGAAATAGGTTTCAGAGAGCACAATATTTGTAGATGATTTTGATCCATCACGTATTTTATGTCCGAGTTTCAACATAAACTACTCCTAACATAAATATAGATAAAAGTTTCCAAAAAATTATTCGCTTTATTTTTTTAAAATATTCACCATTTCAATTTCTACCGTACATATATTTTGATAATTTAACGTGAAAATATTTTAACACGCCCTTTTTTATACAGCAATGTCGAGTAATCATGCGCAAGCCTCGTTATTGTATTGCTATTACAATAATATAATAGATTACTGAAAAGGACCATTATAGTTTTATGTTTGCAAGAAACTCTTGAATAGAATAAAATAATGCTTTTTACAAAGTTGCGTGGTTAGTTACCCTGTAAAAATTTTTTAATTAAAAATTACTAACGGGTAGTAAATTCAATAATACGATAGTAAAATTAACACAATTTAAAAAAAAGAACTAATTTCTTAAAGTAATTTTTGATGCAAAAATTTTTAGTTATGCCGAAAAGAGCATGTGAGAATGACCGCCAAATTTTTGTTCAGAGATAGCTAAGACCAAAACATACCTTCTGTAGAAAATTATTTTGGCAAAGGGTTCGGGAGAGCATTATTGGTTGACAAAGATGACTAAATTATGAAAAAAAAGCAGAAGTGCGTATCGATAGCGTAGTTTTTTAGATTAGGGCAAAACATGCTAGGATTATATTTGACATTATTCTGGGTTTTGGAGGGGTGTGTTAAGCCATTAAATTTTCTCCAATTACTAAACTAATTTTAGGGCATAAGCTAAACTTCAATATTCCGAAATACACCTCTGAAACTCATCGGAAAATGTCGGTAACTCTATAAAATGTCAATAATTATAAACTTAAAGTATGGTTAGGCCTATAATCTAAAAATTTAGTTTTTGCGGAATATTCGCTAACTGTCTTAAAACGTTTCTCTTTTCAAAACCTTCGGCCCCAAAATAAAAATACTAAGTTGATTATGTTTTGGTCTTGAACAAATGATAAGTTTTCATATTCGCGTGTACTTTTAACAAAGTTAAACGGTATTTTGTTAAAAAAAACTATGCAAATATTAATTCTTTGTATAGCTACAATAAGATACGATAAAAATAGTATTTGTAAACTTTCTCGTACTGTTTAATGCGAGGTTTAATGGTGTTTACAATAACTCATTATTACTCCAAGTTTATAAATTAATGCAATTTTTTACTATTCTTGCTTGAACGCACTGATTAAATGACTAAGAAATCCCAGCCAATAAAATTTTCCATAAAAATATTATTAAAAGCACAGTACCATTGCTCAATTAAACCAGAAAGTATAAAAAAAAGTATATAAAGTAAGTTCCTTGTAAAAAAGATTTTAACTGGATCCCATTATTGTCAACAGCTCTTCTGGTTATCATATTTTTTTATTTTTATGTCATTTTTAAATACTCGTCATCATCTTCTTCTTAAAATTGTTTTTTTCTCATTGAACAAAAATCATTCAACATCTTTCATTTTTTCAAGTAAACTTGTGTAATACGCGTCGATAGATATCAACCACAAAAAGACTCTTATAAACCAAAAAAAAGAATTATCTTAAATAAAAAAGTAGCCTATATAAACTTCTCTAAAACTTTTTTTTTCAAAAAAAAAAAGATCTTAAAAAAAAAATAAATGCACATTTAAATCTTCCTACTTTATAATATAAAGAAAGGATTTTATTAAATCTAAAAGATTATCTACACCTATTTTTTATATTAAAAAAATAAAATATATATCATCACACATACTTAAAAAAAAATCAGGGAGACCAAAATACAAAGTAAATTTCTCATAAATGAGAAAAAGAGCAAATTTTTTTTTTTAGTAGACTTATGACCTGTGGTTAAGGGCGTTGCATTATACTGTTTTTTTTCTACTTAGTAATTAGGTATAAACGTTTGTTCTCTCACCGCTTTTTTCGTAATTTAACCCTTTTACTTCTATAAAAAATAAAACTATGTTTAGGTTACTCAAAAATACTGTCAATTATAATGGGACTAACAAAATTATATAATTTTGAATTGATTCGAATATTTAAATATCTTCTGTTCCATCGTTCGAAAAATCATTCAACTGTTGGTAGTAATGTGCGATATTTACCGACTGAGTTTTTATTTGTACTATAATTTAAACTTTTACCTTTAGAATGATGTCGCTTTTAACAGTTTTATTTCTCTTGAATAAAATATAATATTATAATTTTAAAGGATGAGAAAACCAAAGAGCTTATGCTTCTTTGGAACAAAAACGTGGGCGGTTCCGCCTCATTGATCCGCCAAGTGACTCCATCTATTTAGTATCTCATGAATTAATATAAAAGCGCGATTCTTATTTGAAACAAAAAAAATCAAGCGAGTGCCTTTTTTTTTGACTGACTTCTCGTGGGAATTTTCTTATAATAATTGGAGCGCTCAATTTGTTTCTTTATTTATATGTCCAGTTACATTGTAATATCTTTTATTATCAGTTTAAAAAGAAAATCTTCTTTGTTTTTTTAATATTTTTATGTCAAAAATTTTTATTTTTTCACTTGGGGGCGAATGAAATAAAAATAAAAAAAAAATTGTCTCGCGTGACGATTTTATAAATGGGAAGCGCATTTCTTTTATTTATTTATATTGTTAAAGGTTAAAGAGTGAGAAAGTTACAAAAAATATACTGATTTGTTGAGCTGGACAAGCATGACGTTTATTTAAAAGGATAAAAATCATCACTGAACAAAAATTTTTTTTTATTTATTTATTTTTTTGACGCCTTAGGCTACTGAAGTATTTTTTTTTTCTCAACTTTAAAAAATATATTACAATTTTTTTTTCAGCTTTTTTGAATGATGGAAAAATTATTGCGGAATTGTATCCCACGGTTAATTGCTTAATGTTTCTGTTTGTATGTAATGAAAAATTATAAGACATTCTTTTATTTTAATGTTGATTTTTGTAATTACAAGAAGTACTAGTTAAATATTGATGATCTAAAAAAACAATATTTTTTTTGTATCCTATACTTATTGCGTAGTCAAAATTATGCTTCTGGCTATTTTCAAATAAGAATACATAAAATTTAATTTTAAATAAAAACTACTTGACCGGAAGATTTTTTTTTATGAATTGTGAATTTTATGAACCGAGGAAAAGCTTTCACACGAAGCTCTTGCAAGGATTTATAAATATAATTTGAACTGTTCTTGAGTCTTTTGCATAATTGATGCCAGGAAAACCCAGAATACTGATTATTTTTTCACTAACTAAAGTTTTGAAATGTAACTAACCATTGCAAAGTTTGAAATATTTTTGGCGCATTTTGACCCAAAATCTTAAAATTAGGTAGTGTTAAAAATACTTTTAAATTTAGGAGCTGTGAAATTTTTAAATAATTATATGAATTCGCTTATTTCATTTCACCATTCACTTTATTAAGATTCAGGGCAGCCAACGTAATCTTTGGGTATATTTTTACGTGATTTTTATTCAAGTTTTGTGACTTGTAAATAACGCAGAGTAAAAGAAGTAATTGTCATATATATGTTCCATTCCAAAACTTGTTTCTGTGTTTATTAAAGTAGTTAAATACAGCTTTTTACACCATAGACGCATTATTTTATAATTGTATAATGAGGCTACGGTTTATATAGCTATATTTAGGAAGACTCGTTAAAAAGAATAAAATTTGATTTTAGTAAAAAGTAAACCCAAAAGATTTGCATATAAGACTTGAACTTTCCCTATAAACGTCAAATAATTAAAAATAAAAAACACACTCAGAAAAACGTGAGATAATAATTTTCCAATCCATAAATAATCGTATAAAAATAACATAATTTAGTTAGTTAGTATTCTTTATCATTAAAATATCTCATTAAATAAATTTTTGTAATAGAAAGAGAATAATTGGCATTGATTTACGATATTTGAATATGCAATAAAAAAAAAATATTAAATCAAATTATAATTTTATAAAAAAATGTTTTATCATAATAAGAATAAGAAGCATTATTATATTTATAGACATATCGTTAATTTTTTGTGTCGTATTCTGGTATATATATATATAAAATGTTAAATATACCTGTATGAATATATATAGATTACTGACTAATAATTCAAGTTGTTCAAGACAGTGATTGTCAGTTTTTGCCTGCCGTTATAATATTATAAGAGAATCTGTGGTTGCTTCTTTTTCTTGAGAAAGGGATCAGCTATATTATATATACGGTCATAATGGATCATTATCCAAGCCAATATAAATATATATATATATATATATATACGATAATCAATTTTAAAGTTAACTTGTGTATATATTTTGCCTCTGAGAAGTTATAATATTATGTGAACTTTTGACTCAATGAAATATACATAAAGGTGATGGTTTTGTAACGATCATCAAATTCTCAGGATAATTATTAAGTATAAAAAGGGAAAAAAAATATATTATGAACATAAATTTTAATATGGATTGACTATTTTTTATTACTTTGTAATATTATTATTCAATTATTGCAACATTTATATCTCTTTTTTATTATACGTATACTAATTTAAGCTAATTGGGAATTATTTTCTTAAATAACTTTAAGTACATAATTGTGTATTTTGAAGTGCATTGTAAAAAAACGATGTTCAAGTTTTTGCTATCCAGATTGTAAGAAGTTTTAGTGTCACATTAGTAGATTTATTATTAAAAGAATAATAAATACAGGCTAAAATTGCTTTGGTTCAATTTTCGACTAAAGTGTTAAAAAATTATTACTTGGTAAATATAAACACTGTCCAGGAATAGCAACATAAGCAGTTACATAAATTTTCTTTTAATTGTTAAAATACCGTGTTAAAAATTCAAATTTTGAAATTTAAAATACAAGAATCTAAAAAAAAATGCTTTATTTCTAAAATTTTATTTCCTTGAAGACTGCAGAAATTACTTTAATCGATATAGCATTCCATGAATAGCGAATGTAATACTCTTCGCATAGAAATATTTTGAATATCACTGATAAATTTGGAAAACTAAGCTTTACTATTCATCGTAGTATCTTTCCCAATTTAGATAATTTTAAATGAGATAGAAAATGTTCCTTGAATACTGGTTTCCCAGGTGCTGGTTCTAATCCAGCTGGAACTGGAAGGTAGTGCTAATGCTCCTAACTTGCCTTTATTTATAATAAGTCTTACCTCTTCAAATAGAGTAAGACAAATAATGCCTTAAAAGCACAAGCTCAATTATTTTAATACTCGAGATTTAGACACATCATTGCTCTCATATTCCATATACTAAAATCCTTGTTAAAGAATTACTCTCGTGTAATCAGTGCAAAAGATTTAAATCTTTGAAAAGCATTTACTCCAGTCAAATTACGGTTTTGGTGGTATTGTTTGTGGCCGCTACCAGATTTGGTCTACTATAGGTTTTTGGGGTCGCTGATCACGAATATTGAAGTTATAACTATGAAAAATTACCCCTTCACCCTTAAATTGGCCAAAACTACTTCTAAAAGGGACGCTTTCGCTATATTCGTTCTAGCCTTCTAGGATTTGGTCTAATAGGGCTTTTTTTGAATAACCGTAATAGGGTTTGAATGTATGATTAATTTATTTATAGCTTTCAAACCTTTTAGGAGTAGTTTTAGCAAATTTAAGGGTGAAGACCTAATTTTTAATTGAAAAAAACGTTATTTTCGTGATCAGCGACCTAAAAAACCCTATAAGACTAAATCTTGGAGGGCTAGAGCAAAAGTAGAGAAAATCCTTCTTTTAGGGGTAGTTTTGGCCAATTTAAGGGCGAAGGGGTAATTTTTCATAGTTATAACTTCAATATTCGTGATCAGTGACCCCAAAAATCTTTATTAGACCAAATCTTGGAGGGCTAGAGCAAAAGTTGAAACAACACCCCTATCAGGGGTAGTTTTGGCTAATTTAAGGGTCAAGCCCCAATTTCGCATAGTAAAGACCCCGATTTTCGTGTTTAGCGACCCAAAAAACCTATAGTAGACCAAATCTGGTGGCGGCCACAAACAATACCCCCCCCCCCCCGGGGATTTAACTAAAGTATTTGGTAAAAACCTTTGTTTCAAAAACAAATGACATGGCCTAAGGGTAGCAAATGCTTAACGAGATGGTGGTAATAATTCTTAGCTAGTTGGGGACGATGTTTGATTGCTAATCTGATCTAAGCACTATTCGAGATATACACTGTAGGAAAATCAGCTATCTTTACTGTCTTGTAATAATTATAAAAATAAAAAGCATAAAATTTAACAGCAATTGACTAGACAGGGATAAGCATTCTGATTTGTTTGAGGTTGGATTTTTCAATCAATTTAAATAGATCCTTAATTAATAGATAGATCCTTATTCATGGATCCTAATTATGAAATTGTTGGCGTTGCAGAAGCGCGATTTGGGAATACAATTAATGATCAGATAGCCAATATTGATGGTACTAGCATAATTCGTCAGGATAAAAACACTGGAGGAGGGGCAGTCATATTTTACATTCGTAATTTTCTACGAGCGAATATCCTTGCCAAATTTAATCCAGAAGGACTTGATAAGCCTTTAGTGCCTGAGTACCTCTTGTGTAAGGTATTGGGTGAAGGAGTTTCCTCTATTTTTGTATGTGTAGTTTATTTTTAGGCCTGCTAATGTTTATTTTAACTGGTTATCGTTGGCGTGACCAAAAGTGCCACTTGAGTTTTTTGGGATAAAATTTTGTAAATAATTGAAAGTAATAATATATTAGGAATAATTTAGTTTTTGGTTATTTTTGGTGTAAAAACTTTTAGAAGAGGTCTACAGAGGGATTGGTACCCTTTGTATTGTACCAATAGTATAAAACCAATTATTATACCAATTGTACCAATTGTACTTATTGCACCAATCATTAAAAAACAAGCATTTTTGCACCATTTTTCAAGCGGCACGTTTTGGCCGCATTGTTGGTAATCGGTTAATGCTAATTCTGATTATCTATCAAATATTCACAAATTTCCTTATTTTACTGTCTTAAGGTAATAGGTGATAGGTGATATTAATTCAAATCTAATGATGAATAAACAAAGGTACTAGTTAAAAGTTTCTAAGCTTCAATTTATAAAGTGAGAAAAACGTTGATTCTACTTTACAAAGTAAACGCAAGCCTTTTTTACAATTTCAAAGTGAGCGTAAAGTTTAATTCCACGATAAAAAAAGTATAAACTACAATACATAATTAAATTACGATATTTATAATTATTTTCTATACATATACTCAAATAATTTTCTACTTAAAAATAATATTTCAAGATGGCTATGAAAATAAATAGTAAATTAATATTTCTACTACTCCCGAGAGTTTCATCAGGTGCTTAGTACAAAAATATGAAATTTAAATTTTAGTTCGTATTTTTTAGTCGTTGAAAATTTTAATCGAAAAAGCTTTTTTTTGGTGGGGGAGAGATGAGTTAAAGTTGTTAAATAGTAAGTAGTTCCATACCATATATCAGTTACGTTGTTTTAGAACTCTGTCGGTTTCTGAAATGATTAAGGCAAAACTTGATTGGTCATATATTGTACAGAAGTCGCATTTTGATCAAGATTTAAAATTGTTATTGGCTGGTAAAGAAATTAAGGGTTTAATTTGTTAAAAGCAGGTGGTCGTGTGCAAGCATCGTTATTGGAACCAGATAAAAAGCATCCTCTGATTTTACCATTTAATTACAAATTCTCAAAGTTAATAATTGGTTATTGTCATGAAAAAATGTTACATAGTAGCATTAGACTGTCATATTCTTTGGTCAGAAGAGAATTCTGGATAGTTATTAAGTCTCGTAATATGATAAGATGATATATAAATAAATGCAACATATGTACTAGATACAGGGCTAATAGGGTAAACCAAAAGATGCGAATTTTACCATCATCTAGAGTAGTCAGACCTGATAAACCATTTAGATTGGCTGGGGTCGACTATGCATGACTCTGTAGATGTTTTGCGTTTTAGGAGTCATGGAAGTATAGCGTATAAGGGTTACATCGCCGTATTTGTATGCATGACTACTAAAGCAGTTCACTTGGAACTTGTGTCAGGTTATTCGAGTGACGATTTTATCGCTATCTGACTATATGTATCAGCTTGTTTGGTCTTTAGCCAATGAGGGGGCACGCTGGACCTTTAATGCACCTGGGGCTCCGCACTTTGGAAGTATATAGAAGCGGTAGTAAAGTCTGTGAAACACAATATTCGTAGGGTTATCGGTTGTCATATGCTTACATTTGAGGAATATTACACCCTTCTCAAACAGATCGAATCTTGTTTAAATTCAAGACCCTTAGTGCCACTTACTGATTATCCATCTGATAATCTATTTCCTACTCCTTCATTATTACTAACACAAGCTGAATCTTTTATTCTTCCCGAACCTAATTTCTTAGATGAAAACATACCACCCTTTCAACGGTACAAACAAGTACAACAAATTGTTCAGGACTGAAGGAAACAATGGCCCCGGGAGTATTTACAATCATTACAATGTAGGCGAAAATGGGATATTAAAAAAGAAAATATTAGTTTCTTACGGTCCTAATGGGTTGGTGCGTGTGATTGACCTTAAGACTAGGTCAACACAGCTTAAAAGACCAATTCATAAATTAATAAAATTAAATGTGTTGAATAATGAAGAATCATAATATATTTATAAATTTGTATTAATGTTCTTTCGTTAAAATTATTAAATAAGTTTTTTGTAAATATATTGGATCAAAAGAATTTGTAATTAAATGAATTTTTATTTTTACTGAAAATAATTTTTTAAATATTGATTTTAATTTAGAAATGTAAAAAAAATAATTATTAAAAATAATATTTTAGATGTTTAGATTTTTTATATTTTTTATATGAAAATTTTAAGCAGCATTTGCATTCACCACAAATTTTTCTTATTATAAATTTATTGATATGGTTTTATAAATTTTAATTTCATTAAAATGTGGTAGGTGGAAATGTTGTGTAAATGTATATAGTGTAAATATCTGTATATATGTGTGAGTGTATGTGCGCCCCCACTTTATACTTGAATTCTTGGAGTCAGTGCGTCTGCGACTCCCATTCTATAAAGACGCTTGCATTTAATATTTGTATATATAATTTGATAAAAACTTAGTCATTCAAGTTAATTTTAATTTGTTTTATTTTTATTTATCATTGACTTGCAATAAATCAATTATATTTACCATAGGACAACCCCCTGCGCGCTGAAGCACGCCAACCCCCTTCAGATCATATTACATGTTTAATCGCAGAAAAGTTGTGACTTAATTAATATATAAAAACCATTATTATTTTTATTTTCAAAATTTACCTCAAGAAAAAAATGTTTAATATCGCATCTGAATGCAAATACTGATTAATGCCCCTCGGTGCCATGCATCTTGGGCCAGATTCCTTTCCATCCTTTAAAATAAATTATTTTTTCGTCTTGGTAGGCGAAATCAAGAGCTAAACTTTATAGTAGGATAACGAAATACTCGAATGAGTTTTCATCTGTCGATTTAGTTTAAATCGAAGGCGAAATTTTTAGAAGATTATATAATAATGAGAAAATTATTATGTTTCTTATTTCCGTATTTTTAAATATATTTAATTTTGATTATAAATACCAAAAATTTTATTAATGATTAAGTATTTTATAAGATAATTAAAAGTTCACTATCGCGCGAGCGTATGTGACGAAGAACTTCTTGTTTATTTTGTAAAGTCGAATTTCAACGTTCCTGCTCACTTTCATAATATTGTGAATAGCGATAGTCCAGAGTATATACCCGAGCAAACAAGTCGGGCGGATTGCCACCATAAGCCAGGCGGCCCGTCGGAGGCCCTCCTTAGGGCCGCATTATTAAAAAATTGTATCATTATAACACTTATAACTGCGCGCTGTAAAGTGGCGAGGATCCTAAGCTTCAATTTACGAAGTGAGTAGCGAGTAGCGAGTAGCGGGATAGTCTCCACTTTATAAAATGAATATTTTCTCTCAATTCGTAAATTGAAGCTTAGGATCCTCGCCACTTTACAACACGCAGTTATAAGTGTAATGATACAATTTTTTAATAATCAGGCAAATTGCTGAAACTTTTAATATACATAATATTAAGAATATCGGTGGTCATTTATTGTTAAAATAACGTAATCTCGACAAAAAGAAATTTTGTCTCTAATATAACCGCGTTGGGTTTTATCATGAAAAAAATTTTAAAATTCTATTTGGTTGGTTTTGTAGCTGGCTTTAAAATATTTGATACGTATTTTTTTATTTTTAATTTAAACAAAGTTTAACCCGAGAAATAATAGATTTAATTTTTGAATTAGCTAAGTGACGTCAGAAATTTATACAGAGTTATATGGAGCGTTTTTAGCAATATGGCGTCGCTACCCCCCACTACCAGTTTTTAACGTTTTAAAATCGCTATATCTTCGTTAAAAATCATTTTTATTAAAAATAAAAAAATACGTATCGAATATTTTTTTGAATATTTTTAGAATATCTAAAAACCTGAATACCGTGAAAAAGCCCAATTAAATCTCACAAACCATTAACGAAAACTCAGCCAACTTCAATGTATAAGCGTTTAGAGACATTCGTTAGTGGCGCGGGAGATTTAATTCTGTGTTCTCCCGGCTACACTAGAGACAAAATTTCTTTAATGTGGAGAGAAGGCTTTAGTATGTATTTATTTTTCATCCTACATATTCTTATCTACAAATTTTAATACTATTATCAATATTAGATACGAAATCATTTTTACTAAGCGATATATACTTAATTATTAGCAATATTTTAATGCAATAATTACGTAAAATGTATTAATGTGGAGAAATTATTTTTAGTTATTCACAACAACAAAAATAATGAATACTATATATTTAATTAATTTTATTTTTTGGTTTATTTGTGCAAGCTGTTGTATTTCAGAAGATAATGATTTGGAATTAGATCTTGTTCAAGTTGTAAGTAAATCATTAAAATTTTATATTAAAAGGAAAATTTAAGCAATTATCTACATAAAAGTCTATTTCTACAAAATATTTAGTTAAAGGGTAAATATTTGCACTTATATAAATTGTTAACTGATTATTAATGATGCAATATTATTAATCAGAGCATAATTATGACTCTCATTATGTAATAAATTTTTATAAACACTTACTGACTCGGGCACATGAAAGCGATTGTACTATCTCTCATTGATTCTCATTTTTTATATTCTTTTATTTTATATTATTATTAATTTTAAATTTTTTATAAAAGGCCTGCAGCTAAAAAAAAATGATTTCATTTTTAGCTAACGTGGAGACCAGAATTTATCTTATTTTATCAAGCATGGACAAAAATTTCGCTAATAAAATAACGGCCCTAAAAATAAAAGATTAATGAATTTGATACTGTAATGTAGTTTAAATTCAAAAGTTCAAGAAAAATTGATATGCATTTGAAATAATAATCCACATATAATAATTAAAAAATTATTTAGATTTTCAGGCATGGTGAAAGAGCTCCAGAAGAAAGAGAAATGTTTTACTTAAACCATTTGAAAGAAACAAATTTTCAACCCGTTGGACTAGGTCAATTAACAAATGTAAAATTAAAAATTTCTAAAAATTACAAAGTACTTATAATAGTCAAAAAATAAATATTTTTCATTTAGACTGGAAAAATGAAAGAATACAATTTAGGAAAATGGTTACGCAAGAGATATAATCAATTTCTTGGTGATACTTACAACTCAAAAGATGTTTATGCTTATGCATCTGATTATGATCGCACAAAAGAATCTTTAGAATTAGTATTAGCCGCTCTTTATCCGCCAAATGATCAATTAAGTTGGAATCATAATTTAAGTTGGATACCAATTGCTTATCATAGTTTACCAAAAAAATTAGACGTACTTCTGCATGCTTATAATTGTCCTGAGTAAGTAATAAAATAATAATTTATTTTTTAAATTATAAAACTTCTATTGTATGTCTCTCTAAAAATCGGGAAAATAGTACATTACTACACATGGCCAGAAAAATAGTTAGAAGTCACGTATTTCTAGGCCACTGTGCACCCGAAAAAGACGCATTTTCTCGCCCCTGACGCAGAAAATATTATAGTCTTTTTTTGTAGATTTATCTTTTTGCTCAGTAGATGATTTTTTTTTTTGAAGATTCTTGTTTTTCCCTAATCAAATTTATTACTTATAATTTCAGAAATATCGCACTCGAAGCAGACTATCAAAAATCAAATCAAATGAAAAATATTCTCATTAAGTATAAGAATATAATAGACATTTTTCAAACTTTTTACGGAACTACCATTGGTTTAACGGAGCTAGAAGATATTTATAATGCTATTAAAATTCAAGTAACTATTTTTTAAATTTATAAACCTGGACAACTATTGATTAAACATTCTTGTTTATTAATTTAACAGAAAGAATTTAATTTAACGTCACCAATTTGGTACACTGATGATATATTCAATGAATTAAAGGAAGCTGCAAAAGATTCATTTAAAACGATAACTTATTCAAATGATATAACTAAATATTATGGAGGACCTTTGGTCAGAAGATTTATAGAAAATATGAAGTTAAATTCAGGTATAAAAGAAAAAAGAAAAATTTACTTATACAGTGCACATGGCTGGACTGTTAAATCAGTTTTAGATGCTCATAAAGCTAAAACACCTGAAGATTTGATTGATTATGGTGCAGCTTTTATTTTAGAAAAGTTTAAAGATAAAAGTAATCAAATATATGTTAAGGTTAGTTATTAGCAAATAATAAAACAGTCTGCAATATGAGTTATTTTACGTATATTTTATTTTTGTTACTGCAGCTTTTATTCTGGACAGGTGTTACAGAAAAATTAATTAATTTGAATATTTGTTCGACTGAAGATCCATGTCCACTATCAAATTATACAGAATTGGTGAATCCAATTATTCCTTCTGATGAAGACTTGCGTTGTTTGTTAAGAAACGTTAATGAAAATTATTTGGAAGATGTTTTAACTTCTGATGATGTACTGAAGAAAAGCAAAAATTAGAATAAAAAAAAAATTCATTGGAAAAAAAATAAAAATATGTAAAGCAACCTAAAACTCATCCCGACTAGCCGCCATTCATTCCAATGAGTCTAAGCCTAGAAATGTATAATGATATAGAGTTTTGTATGATATTTACTTTTATTAAGCTTTATTTTTTAACCTCTAGTAACTTTTGGTTTTGTTATTCTCATTTTGTTTTCTTGGATCCCACCACAAAGTCCCACGTCCAAATTATAAACAGTATTTTGTGTTACCAGTTCTTCGTGTTGTAATGCTAATTAGGAAATGACCATTTTTGGCAAAAAATTACCAAGCTTTAAATTCTAGTAAAATTCTACTTTATAACAAAAGGAGTCCATCCATTAACTTAACGAGCCTCATCTTTTCTTTGTTCCTAAGCCCGGAAGACCCATATGAATCAACGATAGGGATTTTTAAAGAGTGAATTTTTAATTAGTTAATTACCATAATTTGGGGGCATTTAAGGGCTGATATCTTATTTTTTAAGGATTCTATAAACAAAAATGAGTTTCAGAAATGGAAAGAGTTGTTTTAAAAATTGAATATTTTGAATATTTAAAGGTTTTAAACAATTGAATTATAAGACATTATTTAAGACTATCGTTTAAAATTTAATTTTAATTATGTATTTCATCATTACTTATCAAAAAAGATAATTTTGAAATCAGCTTTATAAAAGAATATACACTGAAAAAAGTTCGTTTACCGCAAGCAGTTATGTTTTCATGTTTAAGCGATTGTAAATGACTTAAAAAGACAAGAACTAAATTTTTTTGAGCAAATAAATTTTTTTTTTAATTTTTCTTTAAATTTTAACTAATTTTGAATCATGTTAATAAATTTCGTTGATCTCTAGTTAATATTTTTTCAGTGTATTAGATATTTGTCAAATCTTATCTGTAAATTTTGAAATTACTTTTAAAAATGTTATCGATATAATTTAAACTCAGTTACTACACAGTTTATATTTATTGTTTATTATTTATAAGTTTATATTATTATTTATATTATTTATAAACATTATTTTACTAGTAAAATTATTTTTCTGTTAGATGCAAAAAAAGAAATGAATTTCATATTGTTAATTAGTTTAATTATTTTGTATATTTGTGAAAGCCGTAATTTTACTTTAAAAGATGAAGACATGGAATTAGATCTTGTTCAAGTTGTAAGTATACCAGTGAAACTTTATGTCTCTTGTTGTGGGTAAATTTAAAATTATTGTAGCTCGAATTCCTGCTAAAATATTAATGAGTACCTTTATTATTTTTTCTTACACATTAAAAGGTATTATATTAGTCAGTCAAGTCATTAATTGTTAATGCATTGTCATTAAATAATAATTTACATTAAAAACCTTTCAAAACTAAAAAAATTTTGTTTCTGTATTCATAAAAATTTAAACTGCTGTTATAGAATTTAGTAAAATTTTCTTAAATTTAAGCAAATTGGATCAAAAAATTTTTTGAAAATACGCGGAATTTTGGCAGTGTTGTTATTCAGATAATTTAAAACTCACTTTTTTTTGGAATAGTTTCGTAAAAATTAATGTGCACTTTAGAAATATGTAAATACACCTATTAAATTAAATATATAATTTAGATTTTTAGGCATGGTGAAAGAACTCCAGATAAAAAGGAAATGTTCTACTTAAATCATTTAGAAGAAACAGATTTTCATCCTTACGAGCTAGGACAACTAACAAATGTAAATTTTAAAATATAAAATAACTATAAATAATTTTTAATAAATATTTTAAATTTTATCGAAAAATTTTATTCAGACTGGAAAAATGAAAGAATACAATTTAGGAAAATGGTTACGTAAAAGATATGATAAATTTCTTGGAGAAACTTACAGCTCAAAAGATGTTTATGCTTATGCATCTGACTATGATCGTACAAAAGAATCTTTAGAATTAGTCTTAGCCTCTCTTTATCCACCAAATGATCAATTAAATTGGAATCATAATTTAAGTTGGATACCAATTGCTTATCACAGTTTACCAAAAAAATTAGACATGCTCATGCATTCTTATTATTGTGCTGAGTAAGATATTTAATTGTAATACTATTCAAAATTTTCTCCATTATGCCAATTAGACTTCTGAGTTTGAACTAACAGCCTACGTGATAAAAGATAGCGTTACCGATCATTTATCAAACAATAAAACGCTTCTATTTTGCGATTCCACAAAAAAAAAATTTCTGTCTAATTTTTGTGTGTAAAAGTCACCTTTAAAACCCCATAAATTGCAGTTTTTGAAATCTTACTATAATAGTCAATTAAAATTTAAATTTTTTTTAATGGATCTTAGTAGTCGTGTGATGTCTTGGAGTGTTAAAAAAATTACTTCTCTCATTATCTTAAATTGTTTTTGAAATATGATGATTCAAATTCAGAGTCCTAATATGAGGTTTTTTAAAAAAAGTTAATTGAAAAGATAAGAGCCGAATAAAGTTTTTTAAGAAATTTTTAGTTTGCAAGAAATTTTTAACATAAATACTAGAAAAAATACTAGCGACTTTTGTTTAAAAATTTGAGTATGACAGCAATTAAAAATTGATAATTTTGGACTAAGTTTTTTGACATTGCAAGGAGACAATTATTAGTGTTCAATAAATGCGTTTTAAGGAGCTTTAAACATAACATTAAAAAATAAAAAATAAACTATAGCAGAAAATTTCTTGTTTAAATTGCAAAGCGTCCCTACTTTTTAATACGTAGGCTGTTTGCTCTATAGACCCAAAAAGCCTTTAGCATGAAACATCAAAAACGATATCTATACCTATTTGGTATAACATTTAATTTTTCGAATATTATATAATTTTAGAAATATCATTCTCGAAGAAAAGTATCAAGATTCTAATGAAATGAAAAACTTTCTCATTAAATATAAAAACATAAGACAAATTTTTCAAAATTTTTACGGAACTTCCATAGGTATAACAGAATTAACAGATATTTATAATGCTATTAAAATACAAGTAAGTATTTTGAAAATTTTTTAATTTTAGTAAATTTCTACAAAATAATCCCAATTAGGTTGCTCTGCATGAATTTTACATGGATAGCTTGAGCCAAATTCAAGCAAAAACTTATCATATAATGTACAGGCATTCCTTGTTATTTGCGGATTTTTTATCCGCGATTCACTGTATCCGCGGCATGCTGAAATGCGACATCCTTCGCTATACGCGTATAAAATTTTTTTTATTCGTGGTTCAAGTGCATCTATTTGCTTAAAAAATTTTATCGAGAGTGAACTTAGTCATAAAATGACGAAGTTAACTCTGTCAAAATCTCTTAAAAAAATTAATTAATTAATTTTAATTAATTTATAAATCTACTAAATTTGTGCAATGGCACCAAAATTCAAGCTGAGCAATCCAGCAGTAATATTTATGAATGTTTATCTATTTTTTGACTTGCAGAAAAATTTTAATTTAACTTTACCAATTTGGTATACTGATGATGTATTCAATGAATTAAAGGAAGCTGCAAAAGATTCATATAAAATAATAACTTACTCAAAAGATTTAACGAAATATCATGGAGGACCTTTGGTTAGAAGATTTATAGAAAATATGAATTTAAGTTTTGATAATAAAATCAAAAGAAAAATTTATTTATACAGTTCACATGGTTGGAATATTAAATCAGTTTTAGATGCTCATAACGCTAAATCACCTGAAGATTTGATTGACTATGGCGCAGCTTTTATTTTAGAAAAGTTCAAAGATAAAAATAATCAAATATATGTTAAGGTTAGTTATTAGCAAATCATAAAACAGTCTGCAATATGAGTTAATTTACGTATATTTTATTTTTGTTGATACAGGTTCTATTCTGGACAGGTGTTACAGAAAAGTTAATTAATTTGAATATTTGTTCGACTGAAAATCCATGTCCACTATCAAATTATATGGAATTAGTAAATTCAATAATCCCTGCTGATGAAGATATGCGTTGTTTGCTAAGGAATGTTAATGAAAATTATTTGGAAGATATTTTAATATCTGATACTGCTTTTAAGATGAGCAAAAATTAAAAAATAAAAAAAGTCTTCAACTTTTTTAATTTTGTTTCAGAATTGAACCCACATGGGTTTTAATTCGTATGATTTTCCGAAAAAATCTTAGCTTCAATATTATAACCCTTTTAATTTAACTATTTGAGAAAAACAATAGAATAAAAAATGACATTATTGAGTGAAATATTGATTTATTGACTGAAATAAAGAATTTAGTTTTTTTGAACCACTGAAACCTCTAGCACACCTAAAGGGTATACCGGGATAAGATAAGTGAAATATCCTAAGAACTAGATTTTCAAATAAAGTGGATAATGGTATCACTTTGACCTAATCGTCCATCGTCTAAAACGTTTTTTAACCCCTTGGCCCTCCGGTATTGGAGCAAAAAACGTGCTTTTTAGGGTTTTTTGCCCTTTAATTAATTTATCAGCTACAACGGTACCAAATTGCCTCATATCGGGCAAGGAGGAGCTTTTTTCATATACTTTTTTAGTAAAAATAATTTCAAGTTCATTTGAAGGTTAATTAGGGTATTTTTGGGGCCTACAAGATTACTGAAATGGCCTCCACCTATTCTCTGAACTTCTGAAGTAGCTAACGCTAATAATGGATGTCGTTGAAGCGTCTTATAGAGAAGCAGAGGTGAGTGAGGTGAGTTGTTATATACACTCTTTAGCGGATACTGATGTCCATGGTCACCGTTCTGCTGTCTTAAGCAACCAATGACTTCTAGAGAGTAGGTTGAGGCTGTTTCGGTCTCAATGAATCTAATAATTTGCTAATAATTCACTTTACCTGTTCAGACTCATTAAATGAGCGTTAACTATCCTGAAAGAAAATTTGGTATATGTGATCACTTCTACATTAAAAGTTAATTTAAGTTAAAATAACGAAAAATGCCCAAAAAACCGAAAATCGAATTTTTAAGTATTTTTAAGGTTGAACTATGTTATACGGAATTTTTTTTTGTCGAAAAAATATATTTTAGTGAAATATAAATTCTGAAAAAATAAATTTTTCCGCAGCCCTTGAGCTTCGGCGGCGAATCCTGATTTTGTGGCTCTGTTAGAAGCCATGATTTTATTCAAATATTTTTGATATTTTAACAAACATTTATCAATTTTCAGCAATTTTGTAGGCCTTAAAAATAAAATTTTGATCTTCAAATGACCTTGAAAATATTTTTACCCGAAAATTATATACAAATGACCCAATATAAATATACTTTGGTGGCGTTATCGCTGATATATTAAATAAAGGGCAAAAAATCCTAAAATACAAGTTTTATTTGCCTCCCGAGGGTCTAAAGGGATAATCTGGACAGTGGGAATCCAATTTTTTTGTATCAAAGTGACACCATTATCTACTTTTTTTTTGAAAATCGAGTTCTAAGGGCATTTCAACTATCTTATCCCAAGATACCCTTTTAAGTTTTATATATTCACAAAAAAACAGTATAATTACTGTTTTTCGTTCCAAATTAATTAAATTAATTTTTATGAAGTTTATTAAAAATAAACAACGATCTATATGGAACAAATAAACATGATAACTTTTTTCATTATCTTTGTCTGTGTGTCTGAGGACTGAGCCTCTCTTATTAAGTTTTCTGTTTGTTCATATGTGAAAAGCAGAAAACAGGGTCTCACACTGATGAAGCTCGCCCTGTTTTCTTGCAGTGCTGAAATGAACTTTCAGATTTTTCATTTTTTAATAAAAAAATTTTTTTCCATCTAAAAATTAACATCATATAACTTTCTTCAAGAAAAATTATTCTGTGTGACAAAGAGAGGCTCAGTCCTCAGACACACAGACAAAGATAATGAAAAAAGTTATCATGTTTATTTGTTCCATATAGATCGTTGTTTATTTTTAATAAACTTCATCAAAATTACTTTTAAGTTTTAGTCAGAAGCAGAAATATTGATCAAAATATCCTAAAAAATCATAGTTTAGACATATTGTTTGATATTTTGAATCTAGTTAACCTCTAGTTCTTCTTATTTTGAAAAATACTTTACTTTGATCACTAAATTTCTATTTCAAAACCAAAAATTAGTACTAATAATATAAAAAATATAAATTAGATCATGTTAGAAAAAATTATAGATAGAACAAGAGTTATTCCATATAAGAAGTATGCGGTTACCTGAGTTTTCGTGTACCGGACCCGATACTTTATTTTTCGGGTCAGTTTTAGGGTATACTCAAAAAGTTTTAAAACTCCGCAGGTACAGTTTTGAATCAAAAAATTACCTGGAATTACGATTCTACGAATATTTTTATTTTAAAAGCTTTACTTTTTCCGTTTTTCAAAAATATTTTCGTGAAAAAGAGCAGAAATAATAAATGATGACTTATTAGCTAAAATTAATGAAAAATTTGGAAATGTAATCGTTAAGGTAGGGAAATTTCCTATTCGAAACTGTACCTCCGGACCTTTGAGGTTTTTTACAATTCTATTTATTTTTATTTATTTAAAAAAAAATTAGCGCAGGCAAGGCTGATGCGCAATGCATTACAATATTTTATAAAATATAGCTATATAAGTTCATAGTACATAATATAAATATTTGAGTAAGAAAAAGAAAAAGAAAAAGAAAAAGAAAAATGAAAATAAAAATAAAAATAAAAAATATAATAAAATAAAAATTATAATATTTGAATGATCAATAAAAATAAAATTTGATTTATCATATTAATTATAGTATTCATTTATATAATAATCTTAAATGATACTAAACATAGTTTTAACAAAAAGAAAAGAAATGTATTTGAAAATTTAATACTATTGAAGGACTGGTGTTTTTTGTAGATATAATAATTATATCATTATATGCATTTTAAATTTGTCTAAACAATTATATCTTTTCAAAGTAAGCGGAAGATTGTTCCACTCAGTGATTGCAGATATGAAAAATGATCTCTTATAGTACTCAGTTCTATCTGAAGTTGGAAGTGCAAAATGTAGCGGTAGGAAGTTTGATAAGGAGGTATTAGGAAGATTACGTTGAGAACGCCTTATCGTTTCATCAAGCAGGTCTAAATTGTGATGAAAGATATGGAGGTCTACCAGTAGATACTAAGCTGTGCACCAATACTAGGTTATAGTATTATTTACGTGAATTTGCTGTTAAGTAGTTTAATTTATTCCTCAACGAGGTTATTGAGACACGTTCATATCTTCCAATACCAAAGATAAATCTTATAGCAAGGTTGAAAATTCTTTCGACTATATCCATAAGTGTAACATCAAGAGAATTGTAGACTAGACAACAGTAATTAAAAAACGGGACAATCAAGGATGAAAATAATAATGTACGTAATTTATAGAGTAGTAGTCTCGATTTTAGACGTAACCTATAAAATGTATAGTGTACGTATTTTGAAAATTTCTTTATGTGTAATGAGCAATTTAATGTAGCAGTTAAATTCACGCCTAAATTTAAAACTCATGATGAATACGATATATATAGTCACATTTGAAACAATTATTGAAAGAATACATGTATCATATAAATTATTTAAATGATTCAATTGTAAAACAGCTCAAAAATTAATAGCCTATATTTTATTAGGATTTAATTTAAGATGATTTTGTGTTGTCCAGTCTACAATTGAATTGACATCATTTTGCATATCATTTATGGTAGTATTGTAAGAAGAAGCCTTATACAAGATGAATATTTACAAGTCGTCAACAAACAACACATAGTGATAATAATTTATTCCATTTAGAATGGAATCGATTTAGATTAGGAACAAAATGGGACCAAGCACCGAGCACTGGGGTATACCCCAACTGGTCGTAATAAACTTAGTGGGATCTCCATTCTCATCTACTACTGCTTGCTGACGAAAAAGCAAATAATCACGAAACTATTGGATTATGGTTTGAGATAAACCTAGGTTATATATCCTCTATAACAATATGCTATGATCAATTGTGTCAAAAGCCTTCGAGAAATCAAACATCAACAATATTGTTACAAAACCCAACTCAACTTCATGACGAATGTGTCAGTAAAGTTAAATAAAACTGTTTCAGTACTAAAATTTTTCCTATAGCCAGATTGATGAATATTTATTAAGTTATTAGTTTTAAGATAAGCAGTAACCTGATCAACAATTAATCTCTCCAAGGCTTTTGCAAGATGTGACATATTTGCTACCAGGCAAGTATCTGATGTTTATAAATTGATTTCAAGTATACTTTCTCGCAAGGGAAATGAATTTGGGAGAGTATATAATAAATCAAACACAACTTAAGCTGAGACTTGGTATATAAGAAAAATACATTGAGTTTCTTACTGATGATCTCGCTCAATGTATTCGAGTGAAATACCATTTATGTACTATTGTAGGAAATAAAAAAATTTTATTTCTTATTCTTAGGATGTTGATCTTTCTGCTAATGTATATTTAGATAGTTAGAACGTATATAATAAATTTAAGTCAAAATCGTTTGTAATTAATACTTAGGGTTCCCGGTTTCTACGATAAAACACCTGACCTTCATTACAAAATATTGATATTTCTTTACTTAGTTTAAAAAATTATACAATATAAGTATAGCGTTTGTATAACTCCACTGGTAGAAGATCATTAAGATACAATATTTTATTAGCGTCATGTGGTATAATTGTAGTAGGAAATAAATCAGCATATGTTACCTAACCTCTACATTTTTTTAGTGCCATAATATCTTTTCTTACTTGGAAAGACGATAACTTTATTACCAGTTTGTAGTAATCTTGATTTTGTGAATTATTATTTTTGGTGTTTAATTCACGAAACTCTGTGGTATGGTACATTAGATGCTCTGCTCTATTTCTTTATATATTTATTTATTATAGTTTTCAGAGTTTCATGACTCTGTGTCATCATTTTGATACTTTTTTTTCGTCACAATCACGATTCTTCATAAGGACCTATGTATAAGAGCTTACTTTATTTCATCTCTTACAAATTAATTAAGTCGATAGCATATGTCAAGAAAAGTTTGTATTTGCTAAAAGTGTTTAAACTTTAATATAAAACCAGTTTTTTGACATTCTATTATCATTTCCTTCAACCTCTGAACTCTTTTAATGATAACTCTATCACAAATGCTATCGTAGAAATAAAACAACCACTAATAAAAACAAAAAGTAATCGAAAAATTATGAATGGATCCTTCATTTTATTTTCCAATGATTCAGTCTCTATCATCTTTGGTTTGCTATTTATATTATCCAAAAATGTCGGAATTCCTGATTCACTTAAATATTTTATAATTTTTTCAAAACTATCAGCAAATGGTGAGGCATTTTCATATGGTATCCCAACAAAGTCACTGTAAATATTGGGATAAATAAGATTAAAAATTTTTGAATTATCTGTATCACGATAATTGATAAATTTTTCAGCATTAGTTTCGAACATTAAGCAAATGGAATAATTTTTTTCCAATGTATTTTTTACACACAATACTCCATTATCTATTAATATTACATCCTTTTTTGAGACATTTAAATTTAATTCATCTCTTTTTTCTTTAAACAATTTGATGTAGAAATTGTTATCAGTGAAAATTGGCATTGTATTTTCACATATTTTTTCAAAGCTTTTCAATGATCTTCTTTCAAATGAAAAGTTTTCATTTGATACAATAAATAATTTAGTCGTTAATCCAATTGATAAAATTAACACAGAAAAATACATCAATCTTTCCGAAAAAAAAGTTGGATAATGTTTTAAACCGTAATTTAACATAATTTTAAATATATTTAAAGAATTCCAATAGTCATTGTCAAATTTAAAAACTTTAGCCAATATTCGAAATAATAATATGCTGGTTAAGAACGTTATTAATGGATACAATAAATTCGGTAATTTTGAGTTAGATTCTTTTTTTACGGGTACAAGAAAAACAATTTCATATTTATGCAAAATAGATCCAGTCAATAATTTATTTATTTGCAATCTTTCGAGAAAGAATTCCGTTGTGATTAAACTTAATTGATTCTTATGCAAATCATCAAACATTCTATCATACAAATTTTGCATTGAAATATTTTGATAAATTTTTTCTTGATTTGATGCATTCTTTCTTTTAAATACAATTTCATAAGGTTTAAAATTGTAACCTTTAAGTATTTTTTTTGTTGCAATTTTTTTTGTAGCATTTTTTTTTGTTGAAATATATACTTCTCTTATGAAAGTAGGTGTAATAATTTTATAATTATGCAGGTTTTTCATTTTATCCGGAAACAATAATTTTGACGTGGTCAAGAATTCTTTTGATATAATTTTGCTAAATGGATTGTAGAGCATTATGTTTGCTTGTTCAATTAAATTTTTACACACAATAGTGAAATCCAAGTACTTTAATTCCCATGCAAACTTTAAAATCTTTTCATAATAAGAATCGAGAGATTGGTTACTATTAAGAAAAACTGCTAATAATCTTGGTCTCGGCATTATTGGGTCAGCTAAATTAACTACATCTTTTAAAACCTTTTGATAAGGAAATCCCTGTACGTCATTTTTAATGATTATAAATAAAGAGTACGGTCTTGGATTTTGATGCACTGTTATAAGATATTTATTCATCCGTTGATGTTCTGATAAGTCGATCAAAATTGTAGGAAAATTGCTTGTTAATATTGACTCTATCTCGAAGTATTCAGGAATCGATTCAACATAAGTTGATTTATCAGCAAAAATAACTATTTGGTACGGATTTATTTCAAATTTAATATGCTTCACCAAGATTTCAATCCAGTTTGGTTTCACTCCTTGAATCAAATGATTAGAAAAAATATTAAAAATTAAAAATTTAATTATTAACATTTTTTTCCTTATGATGCAATGCCAGCTAAAGTTCAGAACTACAACTGTCACAGCTATAAAATATAAGTCATTTCGCAAAGTTAATTAAATAATTAAAGATAATTTTATAAAATTATAGTTTCATATAATTTTTTTTTTCACTGAAAAATATAAAATTTAATAACTCTATAAAAAAAAAAAGTTCTTAAGTGATAATCAATAGATTTATATTGAAAAAAGTTGACTCATTCAATAATTTCAAAAATATCGTTTATTATACATAAAATTTTAGAAAATTATAAAATTTATCATCATATATAATGACTTATTTCAAAGTGACTCGGTATTTAATTTTCACCCTGAGTATACTTTGCATTCTATTCCATTTTCATTATTATTATATTTTTTAAATTAAAACATTGAATTATTATTGCATAATACATGTACCTGAGGTGTTTACAAGGATTCAACGTTTAAGTGGTTTCATAGGGGTGTGCAGTTTCCCGAACTTTCGGGTACCCGTACCGATAGTTCGGTCTTATTTTTCGTGTTGGGTCAGGTCAGTTTTCGGGTATACCTGAAAAGCTTTAGAGGTCCGCTGTTACAGTTTTGTATGAAAAATTTTTCTGGATCTGCAATTCTATGCATATTTTTATTTTGAAAATTCTTTATTTAAAGTTACAAAAGAGGAGAAAAATTAGCTAATACAATTAAAAATAATAATGAACTATAATGACACCTATTAGATGAAATTAACAAAAAATTTTAATAAATACTTTCGTGGGATCGTAAAGCCAGGGAAATTTCCTAATTCAAAACTGCACCTGCGGACCTTTGAAGCTTTCCTGGTATACTCGAAGATCGATCAGACCTAAATTGGATAAAAAAAATCCAAGACCGACCCGAAACTTATCCACACACCCCTAATAAGAAGTTTATAATGGTTGCTAGATAGAACCCCCTGATTTGGCTCATTTATGATCCACTTTTTGATAAACATGAATTATGAATTCTCTTAACTATTTAGCCCTCTAGATGAAAAGCTGCCCATTTGAGGCCCAAATTATGTTTTTGGAAATTTTCCTTTTTTTTTTATTAATAAAAACAGGAATGACCGGGAATGACTAATACACAAATATGAAACAAAATTTTATGTTAATTTTTGTTGCTTTTATAATCATTTAATATTTCAAAAATAAATTCTTCAATATTATTCTTTATGTTTACCCATTTTATAATTGTCAAAAAATTTTTTAAACTAACAACAATTTATGAAAGATATTTAAAATTTTAAGTACTAAAAACACTGTGCATATAAAAAAAATTCTTTTCAGTGTATCATTTATATTAATTTTGTGTATACCACAAAGAAGTCATTTATAAATATTGAACAGCAATTTTACAACTCAACCAATTGAAAGAATTTGATATAATAAAAAAGAATATAAGATAATAATAATAAAAAAAAAAGAAAACATTCTGATCACATCGTTATCGATCGGAATTTGTATATACATATAAGCACCTTTCTTACATACCTGACCCAAAAAAAAAAAACAGAATAAAAACAAAACATTTGAATCAGTTCGGGATTAAAAGATGTGAGGGTGGATGACGACGACGTGCATTCTAATACTTTTATACAAGTGTATAAAATATACAAATCAAATATAAATAAAAAAAAAGATATGCTAAGAATAAAACGCTTGGTGCGGCGCGTAATAAAAGGGTTGTGTAAGCGGTTTATGCATCTCAACATATATATGATTTTGTGGCTTGTGAATTTCGCGCTCGGGAGTCTCATGCACATACATAATAGATGCACTAGAAGAAGAATAAGGAAGAAAAGAACAAGAAAAATACTGCATACAGGGGGCTGGATCTTCTTTAAAGGTTTGGCGCGTGGTCAACTGGCTCGTTCCCACGCCGCAACGTCGTCATCGTCATAGTTGTTAGCTATAGATCGAAAAGCGTGCGCGTGCGCATGTCGCACGTCTTCTTTTCTTCCTTTTCATATGATCATCATCATCATCTTCGTCGTCATCATCATGATCATCATCATCTTCTTCTTCTTTTCGCATCATCATACGTTTTTCTATAAGTCGCGCGTGCCCTCAAGCTCCTGCCCAGTATTTTATACATACAATGCAATGAAATGCAATGCATTCAAGAGAAAATTTAAGATATGTGCACGCATATACAGGCGCGTGTAAACCTTCAGGCTATAATCCTGTAGATAACATTTGAAAGAATCATATAAGTGTAATATATCCCACGAATCCAACAATTTCTTTCTCATTCTCTCGTAATTCATCAGGCTAAGGTTTTAAAGTAAAAAAAGTTTAAATCGTGTTTTTCTTTTTTTTTTTATTATTTTAACGACGAAAACGACGACAGCCAATTAAATTGTGAATGGAATGTATGCTGGGTGCGGAAGGTCCAAGGTTAGTGGGACTACGAAAAAACCCTTAAGTATAAAAAAAATCTTTAAGAGTTATATCAGGAGCATGAGTTCATGGGAGGGGCCTAAGGCGCCGCGCGGTTGCGAAATATTTTTCTGATTTTATTTTTTTTTATTAGTAAATATACAACACAAGTACAATAAAATACTCCTCTTCTCCTCGATTTATTTAAAGAATAAAGTGCGAAATAAGATATTTTATGCGATGTGATTAAATTAAGTAAAAAGTCGTGATTTATAATAAAAATTATGAAAAAATTAGTTTGTGCAATTTAAATATTGTTATATTTTATTTTCTTAAAATTCAAAAGATTTATAAAAGATTAATATTTAATTTATTGTTAAATGCATTTTATCATTTTATTAAGAAAATTTAGCAATTCAGTTCTATTTCAAAATAGTTTAATACCTTTTAAATAGTGATAGTTAATTACTATTAATTTACAGAATTTACATACAGATTTAAATTTTAATAATTGTCAATATATGTAGTTTATTTTGCTTCTTTTTAAAGTGCTATGTAAAACTAAACAACATGTTATGATTTTTGCCTAAAAAAAATATTAATCTCTTATGAATCATAAAATTTCGAGTAAAACGATGATTTCAAGTCGTTTAAGCACGTTTTAAAAAATGCTTAATTTTCAGCCCATTGATCATATTAAAAAAGATAATTCATTACATAAGTGAAAAAAACTAGTTATTGCGTAAAAGACCATTCATTTTTAAAAGTAAAAAGTACTAATCAAAATAACTACGAAAATGGCTTTTTACATAAAAGACCATCCAGTTTTTAAGTAAAAAACTAATGAGAATAACTTCATTAGGGTCATCTAGTTTTACATATATTATTACGTCCATTTGTAAGGAGCAATCTAAATTATCATTTGAAAAATTAGTAGACAACTAAAACTAGAGTTGAATAGTGTTCGACGGATTAAAATAACAAAAGTTTTTATGCTTTAAAATCTTCTGATTGAATTGACGTAGTGTACGATGCAGGAGTAGGTGATTGTCGAAATATTGTTCGATTTTCAAATTCGATTATAGGTAAAAAAAAAATAATCGAATAATCGATAATCGGTTTAAAAAATAATCCAATAATTGAATAACCGATTATTAAAAAACGTCTATTTATATGTAGCTGAAGTTTCGACCGTTCAATGAATGAAATTTTTTTTTAGCTCAAATCAGCTAACAAGTATATATAATAAATAAATATAGTAAAAAATCAAAAAATTAAATAAACAGCAGATAGAAACAGATAAAAACCAATAAATCAACCAAAATATACAATAAAAAATCATTCTCGCATTTCAAAGGATTTTGAGATCATTAGATGAGATCTTCACCAACTATTAATTTCTTAGGTTGATTAAAAAATATTTTTCAATACTCAGAAATATTTTGGACTGAAACCTGGCTGGTAAACTACCTCAAATGCGGCTGCGATACAAATTACGTAAATATCGTATTTTAGTTTCCAAGCATTTTCAGAACCTTGGCAGGACATTACCCCGAATTTCATTTTACGATATTAATCTAATTCTGTGCCAAGACTCCCAAAAAATTTTTGAGCCCATTTTAAGGGGGTTAAGTTGGTCAAATTAAGTCGATTAAAGATTTGTCACTTTTGGTAAAACAGCTTTTTTAGAATTTCCTGGGATCTGACCCCAGCTATTGGTTTCTTATGTTGATTTAAATATGTTTCTCAATGCTCAAAAAGATTTTGGACATATTCCTAGGTGGTAAACTACCTCAAATGTGGCTGCAATACAAATTACGTAAATATCGTATTTTAGTTTCCAAGCATTTTCAGAACCTTGGCAGGGCATTACCCCGAATTTCTTTTTACGATATTAATTTAATTCTATGCCAAGACTCCCAAAAAATTTTTGAGCCCATTTTAAGGAGGTTAAGTTGGTCAAATTAAGTCGATTAAAGATTGGTGATTTTTGGAAAAACAGCTGTTTTAGAAGTTCCTGGGATCTGACCACAACTATTGGTTTCTTATTTTGATTTAAATAAGTTTCTCAATCTTAAAAAAAATTTTGGACATATTCCTAGGTGGTAAACTACCTCAAATGCGGCTGCGATGCAAATTACGTAAATATCGGATTTTAGTTTCCAAGCGTTTTCCGAACCTTGGCAGGGCATTACCCCGAATTTCTTTTTACGATATTAATCTAATTCTATGCCAATACTCCCAAAAAATTTTTGAGCCCATTTTAAGGGGGTTTAGTTGGTCAAATTAAGTCGATTAAAGATTGGTCATTTTTGGAAAAAATGAATATAGATCGAAAATATTAGACACGTATTTTTTTGTTTTTCAAAAAAATGATAATTAAAAAAGTGATGACTACACGCCTAATGTATACAAATACATTGTGACGTCAAACCTATGACGGAAATCTGGTTTTTGAAACCTCTAAAACTCCGTTAATTTTTGTAATTTTAAAAAATCAAAAAATACGTGTCTAAAATTTTTTTATACAATATTTTTATGCATAAAAATTATCAAAATTTTGATCCATGCAAGCCCCCTATTGCAATTTTCAATAAAAATAGGTTTTAAAGGTTTTAAATATTTTGTATGAATTCCAAGTATTTGAAAATATTTTACTCATTCCTTTTCGATTGTTTGTTTATATTAACATTGTTTATATTAACAAGGCAGAGTCTCATAATTAAAGGTTAAAAAAAAAAATTATATTTTATCACTATCTTTGTAGAGGTATATATTTCGGAAACAAAAAAAATAAAAAATTTTTGGAAATTTGGAACATGTGGAAAATATTTGAGACCTATAAGATCTATTTTTATAAAAAATTGAAATTTGGACAATAATTTAAAAATTGGTTATTTTGGGTCAAAAAGAGGTATTTGGTTTATTGACTATAGCGATGAGGTTAATGGGATCTACTGGAACTATTTTGAATTAATTGCAAGATGAAAGCGCCATTTGGAAAATTGTCTTAAAACCCTATTGTATAACATTCTTGTAACATTGAGCCATGCTCTTGACCCATTGGGCCAAAAGACACATTGAAATAAACGATGCGGAAACGATGCCCAAAGACTTATAATAATTAGGAATTTTATGTTAAAACTGTTATAAGTCAACGTGTCCTGCGCTCGTTGATTGTGTGAACACCCAAATAGTTAATAAACCAAGTGAGAATCTAAATCAACCAGCTAAACTGTCGTAAAACATTAAGAAAACTACATTAATATCATATATTCAATTTGATATGATATTACAATTGACATATATGCACTTATAAAAATTTTATAACATTTACAATATTTAAAAAAATGATACTACAAAGATAAAATCATCCATTACATTTGGCGCCTGTAGTTGCAATTCTTGTTATATAAAATTTATATATTATAATAAAAGTTTAAAATATATATATAATAATGTTTATATATAAAATATAACAATACAAAAAGAATGAATGAAGAAGAAAAAGATAAAAAAACAAGAATTAAATATTAAAAACAAAAAAGAAAAAAAAAAAATTATAATTTCCTTTTTATCGATCACGATTATAAAAAGCTTGAGTACGTGAGAATTTACTAAAGTTTTATTTTATATATGTTTATAAATATATTTATGTATAAAAGTATTTTACTTTGTTATATATATAAATATATATATGTAATAGTACAAAGGTTATTTTTTTTTATTTTCGAAACGATTACGCGCTTCTCTAAAGGGTGTTCAATACCGATTTACTCGCTTCAAATGCCTGAAGCATTCTATCACCTATATATAAAAATAATATATAGTTACATTATATGTAATATACTTACATGTAAAATAAAAATAAAAAAAAATTTTTTTTTAAAAAAAGTCAAACATAAAGATTCAAAATGTTAAAAATTAAATTATGTAAGCTCATTCAGTTTTTATTTTTTGTTAAATACAAAAACAAAGCAATTGAGTTGTCTGTAGATATAAGCACAAATGTTACAACTTATGATTTGAAGGATATACTAAGTTTATGTGTACTTAAGAAAAATAGCAGGTTGTATACAGGAATTATTTGTTTTGTAGTTAAAAGTAAAGTCTACTTTAGAAGGAAATGATTTTTTTTGCAATAAATGCCTGATTTTTAGAGATTTATATGTGTTTAGTAATATTTCTGTTAATAAACTAGCTAACTAAGATAGCTGCGAACTTAAATTTCATATTTATTGAAACTACGAGTTTTTTAAAAATCGAAATTGTAAAGAAAATTATTAGAATAATTTATAGAAACCTGTCCTGCAAAAATATATTTTTCCAATTGCCAAAGTTTAAAGATATATTTTTGTAAAAAGTTTATGAAAAGTATAACAGAATCAAGATACATAAATAGTGTAAAAATAGCAGAAGTATTAATTGAAGAATGGAGAAAAAATGATTTACCTAAATAATTAGATAATGTTCATATTATACAAAAAATAGCTAGATATAGAACAGGCTGCATATTTAGAAATAGTAAATATTGGAAAAATAGTGAAGAAAGAAAATGTAGATCACGTAAAGTAGAAGAAGAATTTGCAAGACATATATTTGAAGAATGTGAAAACAACCCAGTAAAATGTGAATTAAAAAAAGTGTTAAATGAAGAAAGGAAAGGCTTATCGTTTATATTAGGAATGAATTGGAGAATAAAAACACAAAAGGATAACGAAGATACACAATAAAAGTATGATAAAAGAATAAAATAATTAGTATATAAATTGGAAAATAAATGAAGTGAAAAAGTAGTGTAGCGATGCAAAAAAAATTGATATTATAGTGTTTGACAATAGTGGTTAAAAAAAAAAAATAAGGAAATAAAAGAAATTTGAAATTTAAACTAAAAATTTAATGTATAAGATAAAATAAACTCATTGTAAAATATAGTAAATATTTAAAAAATTATAGTACTTTAATAGCACATTTATAACTTAAAGTTTAATAAAGTTGACATACATATTTTTGTAAAAAGTTAAAAACAAGATACCCTAGAAATATAGTAATATTAAGAGAATTATGGGGCCATGCAAGTTCTTTGATAGGGCTAGTTAAGAACCTTGCAAGTTTGTAACGTTTTTCCCAGAATTCGAATTTCAAAAACTATCTATCTCATTATTTCGTATTTTTTTTTTTTTTATAAGAAGAAAAGAGCCTCTTCACGCTTCTTTGTATGAGGAACAACCAGCGAGGGTGCATCGTGAGGCGTTTGTATGTACGACGTACGAATGCATTGTTTCTCTCTAAATGGAAATAACATTTGCTAACATTTAGGCATGGCAGTGTTGGTGAAAAACCCCACGTGGGGAAAAAACCATTAAAAATCATGATATATGATAAAGATAGGTTATTTGAAAGCAAAAATAGGTTTATGGAACGTAGCTGCAAAAAAGAGGCTGAAAGTAAGATTAAAGATTAGGTGTTAAGTTGAATAATTGTTTTTACTGATACATAGAGACCGTGTGAAAATCAAAGTTATATTTCTATAATTCGTATACGCTCGTGAGCCTGAAAATAAAAAAAATTATAACCGGTTTGTGTAACTACACAACCAACGAGCATGGAACATGTTCACTTATAACATTGATAATAAAGTATCTATTGTGTTCATTATTTTTTATTAATTTTTACAATAATTTCTTTAAAAATTCTGCACCAATGGTCCCTAGGTACTTCTGAACCAATGCTCGCTAGGTACATCTGCACCAAAGGTCTTTAGGGACTTCTGTACCAAAGGTTCCTAGGTACTTCTGCACCAAAGGTCTTTAGGGACTTCTGCACCATAGGTTTCTAGGTACTTCTGCGCCATAGGTTTCTAGGTACTTCTTCACCAATGCTCCCTAGGTACTTCTGCACCAATGCTCCCTAGGTACTTCTTCTGCACCAATGCTCTCTAGGTACTTCTGCACCTAAGGGAGCATTCAGACGAGAAAAAATTTGTAACCCCCACCATCGATAATTACTCCTACTTTTTATCATTTAACATGCAAGAATAAGATGAGAGGGAGTAAATATCGAAGGTGGGGGTTGAAAATTTTTTCTCGTCTGAATGCTCCCTAAGTCCATTTCACCCCCCCCCCCTAAAAACGTCACTTTTTCACCCCCCTCTAAAAGCGTCAATTTTTGACCTCCCCCTAAAAACGTCAATTTTTCACCCCCCTCTGCCGAACCGGACTTTTTCAAATACCCCATCCAATGAACATGTTACATGTTATTATCCGTTAATAACTCTTGTATAAAAAGTCCTTTGGCCGAGCGTACTTGACCAAGGGATTTTAGTCGTATTGACCCAATCCCTTGATCAACTCATACTCGGACGCCTTAAACCTTTCACAAAAAGACTTAATTTAACAGTAAATTCTTGTAAATATTCTAAATTGAATTCCTTATGTACTTTTTCATTCTTTTATAACGGGGAGCATTAGTTAATAATCTAAGGACACGGTTTTGAATCCTTACCCCATATTACCGACGCATACGAAAATACGGGACGAATAAATATTTTATAGATTATGACTTCATTTTTGATGCCTAAGCCAGGATTGGATTTTAACAGAGGATACAGGATACGGCTCTGTAAGCCATGTTACGAAAATTAGTCGCATGAATAGGAAATGTAAGCCTGTGATCAAGGGTTACTTCCAAGTAACTTCAAGAGTAAAAAAATAAAAAACAGTCATGAACACCTATTATTCAGATTTGTGATAATACTCTCCGAGTAAGTCACGCTTCTCCTCCAAATCAACCATTTGCTATTATTAATTATGTTAACATGGAACATGTTTATAGACAGGGGGAGGTATTTGAAGCATGTCATTTGGGGAGGGGGTAAAATAGACTTAGAATAATTTCGATTTAGGACTTGGCATAATTTGAGTTTGGGGTCTTAAAATAATTCAGGTCTAGGGACTTAGAATAATTTCGATAAATGGATATAATTAGGATTTTAGGAGCTTAAAATTATTATTTTTTTTTGGCTTAAGTATTTAAAAGCTTGAAGATTAAAAATAAAAATTTAAACACGTTCTATGTTCGTTGGCTGTGAGTTGTTAGTTTTCTTTTTAGTGCGCAGATTACGGGAATATGGGTCAGTTTTCTAGGAAATGATCAGTTTCTCCGCTGTAGCCTATTTTCAGGCATTTGGGCGTTTTTGGTACGTAAATAATATTCATTGGTTAGGATAAGTTTCTACAGTTACTCGGAGGATTAAACAAAAAGGCTTAATTGTCCAAAACTGAGCTGTTGCGGAAAAGCTGATAGTTTCCTTGCTAGAGGACTAATATTTTCGTAACTTATGTACACAAAAACATAATTGCCAGTGGTTAGGATATCTTTGTTTTGTATTAGGCACTTCAAACATTAAAAATAATATCCAACAATGAACTAAATTGGACAATATCGGGGTACGTTACCGTTTTCCGGGAAATGGACCAAAAAATTCGTAATCAGCACTGCAAAAGACTTATGTTGCAAGACTCCAAAAACCATATTGATCATCATTTAAAATTAGCGTAAAATTTTAATTTCAATCCAAAGATTATTTAAATAAAAAGTCAATCAATGTTAACTTGGATTTTAGTTTGATTGCTAGCTAATAAGATATAACAATTTTGTACTTAAATAAAATTTAACAAATAAATAACGTATTATCTCATAAATATATATATATTGATATTACACGATATATTTAAAAACCCTTTTTCACTTAATTATGTTTTCTAAAGGTGCAAGCAAGTAAAAGTACCTTATTGCTCGCGTGTTAGCTACTACTACGTGTTTTAAGTATATTTTTATATTGGTTAGTTTACGATGTATAATGAGATATACACGTAAATACTTTTGTATAAATTAAAAAAAAAAAATGATCAGACATGCAGTTAAATAGTTTATTTTATACCTGTAAATTTTTAAAAGATAAATGTTATACTTGATTATTTTGCTTTCTCACATATGAAGAGTAGTTAAGTTTTACGTAATATAATGAAAAAATAAGTTATTTTTTAAACCTGATTTTATTATTATTACACTATATAAATATAAAGATATTTCTACTTCCGTGTATATAAATGTCTTAAGTGTGTAATAAAATAAAACTAACAATTTTATCAATGAATATGTATGTGTAATTTTGTATAGCCAGCCTTAATGTAATTATTAATTATTATGCATTTTAAAATATTTTACTTTTAAATTAGATAATGAATAAATTGTTTTACAATTTAGTGTTTGTGAAATTCATGATTTGCAAGTCTAGGTTTCTCATCGTTTAAATATTGTATTTATATTCAAATATCTAATTGTATAAAAAGGATTTCAAATAAAATATATTGACTTAATTATAAAAATTGATTAAAATTTTACATTATTCACATTTTTATTACCTTATAAGTTTTTTTTTAATTATTATCTATTTATGTAATTGTTTATGAGGGTTATCACGTAAATTTTTAAACTATATTTTGTACATTAAATTGATTATGTTAAAAAAATTACCTTTTCTTTGCTTATTTAAATAAATTTATTAGTCAAGATAGTATTCAATTATTTTTACCATATAAAAATTTACTATTCTGTGTTATACAAGTCAATTGATAATATGGGTTTAAAAATATAGATGTCGCTTTTCTCGCAAAACAAATAGCATTTTATTATTATATTAAGAATCCAACAAAAATAAAGTTTAAAATTTTTTACTTATAAATTTATTGATATAATTGACTAATTAACAGTTTGAAAATAAGATAATTTCCACATTGATTCAAGAAGAGTTAATTGTAGCAAACATTAACGAAATGTGTGTTTTATAAATAATTGACCTATAAAAAGAATTAATGTAATACTAAATTATAAAATATACCCAAATTAAATTTTAGAATTAACTTTACGTTTTATTATTTCTTCATTAATTAGAAATTCGACTCCAATAAAAGTCTTGTGAATCCTTATAAAATGAAATTCGTTATTTACTTCAGTCAAATCGCGGAGGAAGTGGGTTGTTTCGTTACTGGCCGACACCGGATTTAGTCTAGAATAGGTTTTTTCGGTCGCTGATCATGAATTTCGGCGTCTTTTCTATAAGAAATTGGCACTTCATCCTTAAATTTGCAAAAACTACCCGTAATATGGAACCTCTAAGTTGAATATATGAATACCGTTTTTTGGGGTAGTTTTTGCAAATTTAAATATGAAGTGCTATTTTCTCATACACAAGACCACGAAATTCGTGACCAACGACCCAAAAAACCTACATAGACTAAATCTGGACACTGTAAGCCCAAATACATAAATAATACCCCTTTCACTGGTAGTTTTTGAAAATTTAAGAGTGAAACACCAATTTTTTGTAGACAGGACCCCCAAATTCGTGATCAACAATCAAAAAAATCTATATAAACCAAATTTGAACTCTAAAATAGCAAACACATCGTAAATACCCTTTTTTAGAGATAGTTTTTACATATTTAAGGGTGAAGCGTCAATTTCTAATAGAAAAGACCCCGAAATTCGTGATTAGTGACTCTAAAACCAAAATCAAAAGACCAAATCTGGTAACGGCCAGTAACTGAACACCCTAAGCCGCAATTTGACTGGAGTAATTCTTTGGAATAATTTAATAAAAATGAATGCATTAAAGTTATGTAAATCAGTTTTGATAGCATTTATGGTGATGACTTTGTAACTGTATAGCTTCCCTGTATCTTTTTTTGTATTTTTTTAAAAATAATTTAGTATAGTTAAAGCAAATGCTTTAAATTTGAGAAAAAACGCAATTTTATGGCACTATGCGGAAAAAAAATCTCGAAAAATTCTTTAGAAATTAAAAATAACAAATTAATTAGCAATAGATTGATCAAATGGGAAAAAGGACACAGTATATAAAGTCTTATTATAATATTTTGTTTAATCTGTTTATTAAAACATGTATTAACAAATTTTATTTTAAATCCTTATAAATAATTTCTACGCCAATTAATAGAATAAACCAAAAAATAGTTTCCTTATGAAAAAATAGTTACTACAACAGGTAACTATGTACATTGTCATCGCTAAAAGAGTCATTCTGATTGGCTCATACATATTTCATTGTTAATAGGTTAAAATTGATTGTTTAATTGTTTATGTAATGTTTTTATTATTTTTGAGTTTAGTTAGTATGTTTAGTAGTTGATATCAATATAAAAATTAAAGTAAGAATAAATTTTGGTATTTAAGAAAATAATTAAGGTTGAAAGTAGCGAAGCGCGCTTAATACTAGTTATTGCTAAAAAATACTGTAAAAAAGAAAATTTAATAATATTAAATTTTAAATTTATAATATTATTTTTGTAATTATGCCTCTTTTTCTATTTAGTCTTACATGAAATGACATGCTCATTGAAAATATTGATTTTTTTATTAACAGTGTATTACGACACTAGGGCAGAAAAATGGATTTCCGGGACTACGTGATCTAACGGCCGAAGCGAAGATAAGCGCAAAACATATATTTTTAACATGCATCATTAATTACGTTAATTGTGAAAAAAATTTTCTAAAGATTATGAAAAATTATATAAACTGTAATAAGTATTTTATCGATTTTTTCAACTAAAATTTTGTAACTAACATATTAATTATTTGTGGCCTTATTTCAAATCGTTATATTGGCGTATATTGACATTTTTCCATAACTAGTTAAAAGTTAGAATAAATCAATACAAAGAACGTTAAAAGTTTTACAATTAAAATTTTAAATTGTGCATATAACTAGTACAAAAATCAGTATAGTTAGTATTTGACAATCTAATGCACACTAAAGTGGTGAATTCATTTTTATTAATTCAAAATAATTCAGTTAATATTTTGCAAATTAATATCAAAGTTTGATTGTTCCCATATTTGTAGTGAGATTCTATTAAATTTTTAAAATACTTGCTTTAATTATCAATATTTTAAGCACATACATTTATTTTATTTAATTAAGACTTTGATGTAAGCATAAAAATAACTTTAATTTTAAAAAACTATATTTGCTTTTAAATATATTGTAGAAGCACGCATTCTATAATATAATAAAATATTTGATGATAAAAATACATATTTTAATGATATAGGACCTAAAAATTTAATAAGTAATTTAATCATATTTGTTAACAATGAAAATAAGTTGCTTAATAGTTTTAAGTATCATTATGACTTTTTTTTTAAAATTTTGTAATTCTTCATTAGATTCTGTGATTGAACACATAAATAAAAATTTAAACGTGCATCAAATAACTGCTTACGTTAATACAACTAATTATGAATTCGAGTCTCGATACCGAATACTTTTACGAATACTTGAAAGTCAGATTCCAACAGTTATGGTTGATATTCAAAGTAATTTAACAAGTAATAAATATTGGCTAGAAAAAAGTCGAAAAACTCTAACACCAGTAACGCTAAATGTTATTATTACTGACAAATATACTAATGCAGGTTATTTAGAAAAAGTTTTAGATTTCGTAGCAAAAAAGACCAGAGCTTACGTGACAAGTCCAAAATTTTTATTTATCATCCTATCTAACGATGACAACACCACAAGTTTATTAAGGGACATTTTGAGAAAACTTTGGTTTCATACCATAATTAATTTTACGATTTTGAAAATTAAAAATATCAAAACCAATCCTAAAATATTATATTATGATCCTTTTATTCAAGTTTTTCATGAAATAGTGTACTCTAATTCAAGCATTGAAATTATGCCAGACAAATTGAAAAATTTAAATGGACATAATATAACTGTTGGATTTCCAGTTCTATCGTCTGATAAATATGATGCACTTATATCAGAGCTTATAACACCATTAATGCAATACAACTGTCTAGCTGAAGGTTTAAATGCAAGTAAAAACATTTTTATTGATAAAACTATCATTGATAACTTATATAACAAGGGTGAAATACAAATAATTTTTGATAGATTCATAGTAAATTCTTTGAACTTAAGCATAGTAGAACAGTCTTATATAATTCCTGAATTTGAACAATTTGTAGCTTTAGTGCCTACTATTCAAGAATCTGAACTAAAAGTTACAACAGACATATTCTTATCACTAGTGCTTATTATAATGATTATGATCGCAACAAAAATAATTGTTCGTTACTCAAAAGTACCAATAAATGAATGGGCTACATTAAATATTTATTCAATAGTCTTAGGTAACTCACCAAATATACGATATCAGCACTTTAAATCTAAAATTATTTACTTAACACTATCATTCGCAATGATTTTGTTTTCTTCCATTATTTATGCAAGTTTGACTAATCTTGAATACACAGTTAAAAACGTTACCATCGTAAAAAGCTTTGAAAATATAATTGAAAAAAATGTATCGATTTGTCTAGAAAAACCCAGATATAAGTTTTTGTATCAATATTTTAAATATTTAAATGATGATAAATCCACCAAAATATTGCAATCGCAGCGTTTAAAAGATTGTAAATTTAATGTTTTTATTAATGAATCTCAATCATCTAGCATATATATAAATAGAAGAGATTCCATAAATTTTTTGTTTAAGAGTCATGAAAACTTAATTAAGAGCAAAAGTTTTTTAAAGGAATACAAAATTATTGATTTGCAATTACCTTCAGTGATTCTTATTTACATTTTTCAACCTATGTCTTTATACAAAGAAAAATTTTCCATAATTGCAACAAGAACTTTTGAAGCAGGCTTAGATAAGAAATGGATTTCTGATTTAGAATTCAAAGTTGGAAAAAATAAAGAATATTTTATTGAAGAAAGTCAAAAATATGGTAACCAGGAAGATGCAACAATGCTAATAATGTTGATTGTTTTGATAGTTGGTTTTGTTTCTGGAATTATTGCTCTTGTTTGTGAAATTTTGTACTTCAAATTCAAAAACTCAAAGCCTAAGGTTGTTCGAAATAAAAAAATTTTAGTTAAAGAGGCAAAACAAAAAGTAAAAATTTTGGTTAAAGAGGCAAAACCAAAAGTATGACTCAGCAATTTGATTTAAAAATTTTTTTCGAATTCAATTTTTTTGCAATAAAACAAAATTTTGTGTGACGACAATTCAATATGTTTTTGATAAATTGAATATTTAGAGACTTGAAAAACTTTCTTTGGTGTTCTTAATTTAAAAAAATTTAAACTATCCCTTAGAGAAACCATTCTTTTCTGAATAATTTAATTAATATTACTAATTATCAGCATTAAGAATTTAAAAAACGGATAAAAAATTTATGTAAAACAATTCACGTCAAAAAAATTAATCAATATATTGATTTTAAGCCTACAATAGCCTACAATGTTATTATTTAATTTTTACAAGGTTAGTGAAATATATTTTTTTTTACATTTTCATAATTTTAATAATTGCTCATATTCTAATATCTAATTAATTGATTTTTTTGCAGGAAATTCTATTTATTTTATCATAAAATTTCAAGAATTGCATTTACTCTTTAAGCCGTTTTATCAAAATATAATCTGAACTATATTATTTAACATCACATTGTAAGTTTTTGAAAAAAATTAATTTTATTCAATTTATATTATATTACCATATATGTATATTTTTAGCCTTGATAAAGACTTCATGTGAGTCGTAAGCTCGGACTTTATTAACATCTAAATAAAACATCAAGAATTTGCTCGTAAAGGTTGTTATATATTATTTCAATCAGTTTAAAATATAATCTGATTTAATGTAAGCACAAAATAAAATGTTTGATTTTTTAAGCTAAAAAATGTTTTAACTGCACATTAAGTAAATTTTTTTAAAAGTTTTTATGATTAATTTCAATTATATTCGTAATTATATCAGTTACTAAATCCTATAAGTCCTTGATGCTTTATGAAACTAATATTTTACTAGAACACCCCGGTGCATAAGTTAACGTTAAAATTAACGTTAAAAATTAACGTTAAATTTTAACATTAATTTTAACGTTAATTTAAGGTAACTTTAACGTTAATTTAAGGTAGATTTAACGTTAATTTAATGTTAAATTTAACGTTAAATTTAACGTTAAAATTATCGCGGAAAATTGAAGAAAAAAAATCTTCATAATTTTGCTAATCCAACTATGTAGTTATTATGGAAATTACCCTGATGCTTCTAAAATTAAGCATCATTGCTATTTTTTCAAAACTAAATTTTTTAATCAAATTAATGTTCGTTCTAACATTACACACCCAGCTTGAACGAGCGAAAAGTCGAAAAAAAATGACGACAAAATCTGATACAGCAAAGTTTTCGGAAATAGTTTGTTATTTTCATATTTCCATAGCAGTAAGTTGGAGCTGATCGTCTAAAAAATTTTTAGTCAATTTTGTGGGTGGCTGAGAGATCAAAATCCGAAAATTTGATTTTTAACAATAAATCTTTATTAAATTTAAAGAAATAGATGAAAAATTTGGATTGCCAGGGAAAAACCACTCCAGAAGAAAAAAAAACTTTTCTTTTTACGATGAAATTTAGCCAAGTTATCGTCAATTTAACATTTTGCTTAAATTCGCCTTAAAAAAGATTGAAATTTTATTGAAAAAGCCTGTTTCTGAACTTTGAATATGCATTACTCGCTTGATTTTCATCGTAAAATAATAATTTTTTTTTTTTAAATCGATTAATTTTTCCCTAGCAATTCATTTCTTTAAGAAAAAAATCATTTTTATGTACCGAAAATTATTCCAAGTCTCTAAATTGATATTATTCTAAGTCCATAAACCTGTATTATCCTAAGTCCTTAAGTCTAGATTTTTCAAAGTCTCATTTGACTCCCCCCCCCCCTTAAATAGAACAAATTTTACCCCCCCCCCTTAATTTTCAAGTTCTCAAGAACCCCCTCCTTAATATATATTATAACTGGTTTGTGTTAACCCAACTTAAATGCATGGAACATGTTTACTTCCAGCTGAGGACTAACTATAGTACAAATCTTACAAACATTACAATACAATTTTTTAATTTTATGATTTGTAATTATCACCTCACTAGCTGTAAGATTTTAAACCCAAACTATTTTGATTCCCTAAACCTGAATTATTCCAAGTCTCTAAATCGATATTATTCTAAGTACTAAACCTTTATTATTCTAAGTCCTTAATTCTAGATTTTTCAAAGTCTCTGAATTATTCAAAGTCTTATTTGACCCCCCCCCCCCCTTAAATAGGGCAAATTTTACCCCCCCCCCTTCATTTTCAAGTTCTCAAGTACCCCCTCCTTATAAACATGTTCCATGTTAATATATTTTTTTAACTACTCATCAAACAAAGTAAATCGGTGAAATAGTTATCGCCCAAACTTTTAAGAAAAATTTAAGCGCAGCAATCTGATAGTGTGAAAAACTAAATTTTTACTTTGTTTGATCCTCAGAGATTGGAAATTTACTTCCACAAGAGAAAATCAATATTTTTGAGAGTCTGATTGGAGATCTGGTATAAAACTTTTTTTTTCGAAAAGATGGAGTTCCGATCGAAACTCTTAAATTGAAAATTTTACATCTGCAGTTAATAATAGCTGACTTTTGAGGTTCAGACTACATTTTCAAAAAATTAAAACGGTCATGTAATATAATTGAAAAAACAAGTAGGTAATGCAATTTATTCAGATTTAAACTTTTTTAGAAAATAATAGCTAAAAAATTTATATTTTCTTTTATTTACAGAAATTTCTAATGATGTTACTAAACCAGCTGTAGTTTATTGATCAAAACAAAGTTTTAATCCATTGTAAATTTTTGTGTGTGAGTGTGTATTTGATTGATCTATCAATAAAATAAAAAAATGAAGAAGATACTAAATTTTTTTTTTTATACACCAAATGTCCGTAAATACGCCAAAAAGCAATTTTAAGAGAAAAAAAGTCGGAGCCGATGAAACGTCCTAAAATATTAATAAAACGTTTCTAAAATTTTGGTTGTTATGTTATATGCTTTTTTTACGTTAAAATTAACGTTAAATTTTAACGTTAAATTTAATATCGGATTTGAACGTTTAATTTAGCATTAAATTTTAACGTTAAATTTAGTGTTGAATTTTAACGTTAAATTTAAGGTTGAATTTTAACGTTAAGGATGATGAATTTTGTGAAAATGTTGAATTTTAACGTTAAATTTAATGTTGAATTTTAACGTTAAATTTAATGTTAATTTTAATATTAAATTTTAGCATTAAATTTAATAATAAATTTAATGTTAAATTTAATGTTAGAACGAACATTAATTTGATTAAAAAATTTAGTTTTGAAAAAATAGCAATGATGCTTAATTTTAGAAGCATCAGGGTAATTTCCATAATAACTACATAGTTGGATTAGAAAAATTATGAAGATTTTTTTTCTTCAATTTTCCGCGATAATTTTAACGTTAAATTTAACGTTAAATTTAACATTAAATTAACGTTAAATCTACCTTAAATTAACGTTAAAATTACCTTAAATTAACGTTAAAATTAACGTTAAAATTTAACGTTAATTTTTAACGTTAATTTTAACGTTAACTTATGCACCGGGGCATATTTATAGGAAGGGGGTACCTAAAGAATCAGAAAATTAAGGGGTGGGGGTCAAATTTGTCCAATTAAATGTTGATTAATTATTTTTGTCATTATTCACGAACGAATTTATTACGTGGTTTAAAAATAAATCACTTTCTTCAAAATAATTATTTATAATAAAAGTATTAGTATTTTCATTATTATTAATAGTGCAAAAAATGTATTTAGATTTAAAATCCAAAATTAAAATGGTATTATAAAACAAGCAAAAAATCAAACACGATTTCATAATTGTCAATTGCGAGTGACGCACCATAAAATATGACATTTTTCTTGCGGCGCGGCATATTGAAAAGTAATCTTAGGCAAAGTTTCTCTGAGCGTGAAAAATGCAAGATATGATCATTTAAATTTACAGCTCTAATTTAAGGATTTAAAAAAAAATTTATAACCGGTTTGTGTAACTACACAACCAACGAGCATGGAACATGTTCACTCATAGCAGTAATAAATCCTTATCCTAAATCCATAAACTTAAAGTATTCTAAGTTCTTGTACTTATCAGGGCCTAATCAGGCACTGTCTCCCACTTCAAACTATTCTAAGTCCCTAAATTGAAAATATTCTAATTCCATTTCAACCCCTTCTAAAAACGCCATTTTTTCACCTCTCTCTAAAAACGTCAATATTTCACCCCCCTGACCAAACCCAACTTTTTCAAATACCTCATCCAGTGAACATGTTCCATGTTAAAATATCTTTTAGAAAAAATTTAAAGAAAAGAGACGAGTAAACAATTTTTGAAGACCTGCGCTTTTAGAAAATTTTTCATGATGTATATGAAACCCATTTTCGTCAAAAATTACTAGTTTGGTAACAATTTGAAAATTGGTCCTTTTGGACAAAAAATGGTCCTTTGGCTTATTGACTATTGCGATGATAGAAGTGATAAAAGTGATAAAATATTACGGGATACGGAACTTAAAATGCTACACATAGACTAAAAAATAGAACCAACCAGAAGTGTTTTTGCTAACTAGTGAGATTACAACGTTATATTGAAGATTACCAATAAACCATATTTTATAACATTAAATCCTGTCTTCCTGGGACCACAAGATCCATTCCGTGATTTAAATTGAGGGTATCGGAAAATTATTTTCAACATAATAAACTGATTTCAATCAATACAATGCAAATTGGCTTTTCCGAATGTCGTGATCTTTTACTGAAGTATTAACTGATAAAATGTAACCTCAAAACGAGATTAGAAATAAAAATAAAAAATTTTTTTGGTGTTCATTCAAATTCATTTAATTGGATGATTCGGTCCAGAGATATTAATTTTGGAGTCAGGAACACGTTTGAACCTCCCCCGGTGAACGCAGGAGGGGGTGCCGACCCTTGGAATCTTATTTTTTATCGTAAACCATCAAATGAAGTCAAAAAAATGTGAAAAATATGCTGGACCGGAAACCATACCTTTGAGTGTAATCTGAGGAAGTAATTCTGCAAGAGTAGTTTCAGATGTTTCTAGTAAATTAAATTAGAAGCGCTATTTAAAAAAAACTATATAATTATTTTACGGTAAATGTAATAAACTATTTAGTATGTGACGTAACCAGCGAGTCACCAGTGCTTTGAAGTATGGGGTTCTTGAGGACAGTCCACATATTATTTTTTTCTAAAAGCTTCATAGTGCTGAGAGCACAACCAACGAGCATGGAACATGTTCACTTATAATAGTTTTAACTTATACTTCTTGATTATTATAAGTCCTAGAACCAAAATTATTCTATTTCCATAAACTTAAAGTATTATAAGCCCCCAAATCGAGCCCATTTGACCCCCCCCCCTCCAAATGTCCATTCTTGACCTCTCGCTTCCTGTCCACAGAATTTGGGTTTTTTTTCAAATACCTTCTTTCTTGTGAATATGTTACATGTTAAAATTTATTTAAAAAATTAAAGAGATATGTTAATAAAATTAAAAAAGGAAATAAATCATTAAATACATTTTAAGTAATAACAAAAACCATAATAATAATAATGAATTTACGCAATTACAACAAATAAGTAATTTTTTAGAAAATTTAATTAGTATCATACTAAGAAAAAAACAAAGATTTCGTATGTGTAGATAATTATCTATGACTGAAATTTATAATAAGAAACAAAAAAATAAAAATGACATTTTATGGAAATAACTTGCAACTGGACACGCGTTTCTTATATAACATAATACAATACCCAATAATATTTATTCATTAGTTGTTATTATGTATTTTTAAAATCATCATTATTATAACTTCTTTTTTCATTTTTTACTCGCGTGACAAGTAGTCCTTTTTTGTTTTTGTTCTATTATTAAAAAAAAATTCCCTTTTCTTGAAATTTCAGTCCTTGAGCATAATGTTTACAAGAAATAATTAATATTTTTTATATTCTTTAGTTGCAAGGTTAAAAAATTACGTGTCAATTCTTTTAAATAATAGAAATTGAAGAATAATTAAGATTTTTTAAATTCAGCTTCTTTAGACCTTGCAGTTCCCAGTTATTTAGTTTTCTCTAATATAAAAAATATTTTAGTTTCTATTTGATTTAACGTATACAGCATTTTCAAAGGTCAGTTATTGAACTCATTCTAATACACTGAAAAATCTGGTTTCTTTAACCTTGTCGTTGTAGCTAGTTGGTAGCTAGCAGATTTTAGTTTTTCTTTTATTTAAACCGTTTTACATATCGCAGATACAATATGAGTAATGAATTTCTTTTTTAGATCATAAATAACTTGTAACTGGAACATGTTAATTGAACATTAACATCTCCGCTATCCAAAAGCAGAATCCCGTTTGCTGTTTTTCCGTCTGCCGCAAATGGAATTTGGTTCAATATACTATCTACATAAACATGTTCCGTTATAATAAATATTTACTGGAAAGAAAGCTCGCAAAATGAAATTATTAGATTGTTTTCTAATTTATCCATATACACATTTGAATTTTCAAGCAGACGTTCACGCAATTAATCCAAACTTTTCCCAGCTGCTATATAACCAAAAATTTATTAAAATTTTAAAAATATATGCCAATCATCATAAAATTTCATGACTTAACCATCCATAAAAAAAATTGTTTTTAATATTGGTATACAAGTTTCTCAAAAAGTTTATAATGATATGCAGTTGCTCGAATGAAAATATTTTCATAGTGTACAATAACATTTTTCAGGGTACGATTTGCTTATTTTAATTAATAATCTTTAGCTCTTTAAAAAAAATCTTTTAACTGTCAATAAATGTTAAAACTGGGTATTTATCCTCTAAAAAACATTAATTTAGCATTCTTAAGGTTGATTTTAAAATTCGAGGATTTCGTAATCTTTATTTTTAAACACATTCGCCCAAAATGATTTTCTACTCATTATATAAATTACATAGAATTAATCTATTTTTGGTAAAAGAGCATATGAAATTTTATTTTTTTTAAATTTTTAGTACAAAATATGTGAAATTAAAAAAAAATTTTTTTGCCTCTGTGGGTCCAAAATTGATCTTTTACTGAATTTCTGTTACCAATGTTATTAATATTCTGTTATCAATTTCTAAAAAATTTTGATTCTAAGAAAATTTTGAAATGTTAAATAATTCACATAAGTTTTTCACAAGACCCAAAATTTTCTCTGTTACATCACAATTAATTGATGAAACAAATAAGAAGTAGCTTAATAAGTACGTTCAAGGTAAGGTTAAAAAAACATATTTTTGGTCGGTCTTTCTAATTTAAAAGTTATTTTAAAGTATAGCTTTTGTGCTTTACAACCTATAACGTTATAGGAAAAGAGCATTTAGCATTATGTAAAGTCAATGTAAGTTTATAATCTATAGTTTTATAATTCCCCATTTAAAATGTTAAGTTACTCTATAACAAGGATTATGATCTACAAAGCTATATATATGTTTAAGTATACTGTAAATCTGCAATACACACTCATAAAATAATGCAGTATATTTATATAATTGTATATATATATATGTATCTTGTCAATTTATGTATATGTGAATGTGTGTACATATATATGACGTGTGTGGACCTTCGAGGTAATGCATGGTTTTGCATCGCGGCGGGCGGCGCACTTTGTAACAACGAATGCTATATATAGTTTTTTTGACTCGATTAATCTTACCGATATATATATATAGGAACACAATCGTAAAATGTATAAATATAACTATATATATATTGCAATGATTTTCTCGCTGCAAAAAAAAGTTTTATGGATGTATCAAAAGAGAGGTGTGTCATGCTGTGAAGTTTGTCCTTTTAAAAAATTAAACTTTAAAAATATTGTTTAAAAAATTTTTATAATAATGTACTAAACTTGATAATATACTACTATACATTAGTATTATAGATAAATGCTTTATACTTTAATATTTATTGATTCTAATTCTTGTTTACAGTTGCTTACATTTAAAACTATGTAAAATGTACTTACAAGAAAAGGTCACGACATTTGGAATGCCAAATTGTATTTTATTGATTGGACTCAGTTTATTATGTTGAAAAAATATTCCCAATACTCTCAGTTTTTCTGAAAGGATCTGCTGGATCTAGAAATGCAAGTCTTCATGTTATATATAGGAATTAATAAATGTAGGGTTTTTTGGTAATCTTCAAAATATAGTGCTGCAACCTTTTTTGTTAATCAAAATACTTCTGCTTGATCTAAATTTTTTGTGTAAACGTAACCTCCCAAGCCCCGTAAACCACATTTTTAAGTAATACTATTTTCATGTGTTTATTATCCATGTTTAAGGGTCGATTTCATGGAGCGTATTCTTACTAGATTCTAGGGGCACTAAAGTAGAAATAATTAATTATGACTTAAAATTTATTATTATTCTGCTCGAGTAGGGTCCAGGAAACTACCTTCAAGTAGAATTTTAATAAATTTTTAGTAATAATTACTGAAGTTCAATCATTTCAACTCTAGTGTCCCCAGAATATAGTAAGAATAAGCTCCATGAAATCGCCCCTGATTTCATGGAGCGTATTCTTACTAGATTCTAGGGGCACTAAAGTAGAAATAATTAATTATAACTTAAAATTTATTATTATTCTGCTCAAGTAGGATCCAGAAAACTACCTTCAAGCAGAATTTTAATAAATTTTTAGTAATAATTACTGAAGTTCAATCGTTTCAACTCTAGTGTCCCCAGAATCTAGTAAGAATACGCTCCATGAAATCGCCCCTTTATTCTTGTAAAACCTCGTGTAAAACTAATCTAGAAACTAATTGTCTTCATGATTATTCTTCTTTTTGATTATTTTATTCTTTTTTTTTCATTCATATTTGCATTCGCTTCAATGATTTTTAGAATACGTAAACCTTTTTACACTTATTTATAAAAGTAAAGCGATCAACTTACATTAAATACAACGGAGAGATATAAGATTTTATTAAAATTATTCTCGCAAATGAAATGCCTTTGCAATAGTATAAATATACGTAAATGCTTTAAAAATTAAAATTTAAAATTATTATATTACTAGTTTTAATGAATTACTTGTTTAAGAATATTTCGATTACAAAATTTGTTGTTTATTTATGCATTTATTAGGCTGCTTCCAAGCGCGATAGCTGGTGTTAAATCTGTTGTTCAAATCTTTGAATACAATACTTAGAAATTGCGTCTTTCAGTATTTGTTAATAGTGGCGGATATCAATTGTCAATTGACCCCCCCATCAGCGGTCAGTTTTACCTTTATTTAGCTAATTTTACGTTACATAAATTACTAGAACTACCAGTTTCACCCCCCCCCCCCCCCAGAAAAATTTTAAGGGCCTTTTTTAGAAAATTTTTGATAATTTGATTTAAATGACCTCTCCAAAAAATTTTCTAGATCCACCACTGTTCAATGTCAGTTGATGAAGATAAGACAACGATATTTTGCTGATGCCTGTTTCTTTTGGTTGTATAAATTTTCGATGTAATTGACAATATGCTACTCAAAGAATTTTAAACATAGCTAGGTTTGAGTTAACATCGAATCTGGAAGCAGTCATATAATTTAGTTTGACTCTTTAACTCTTTCTAATTTTTTTCAGCCTCTTACTTTAAATCCATAAATCTCTTGCATCCATATTTTGAACAGTAAATAAGTGAAATTTTGTTCATACTTGTTTCATTTTATATCTTCTATTCCACGCACTGAAACTCAAACACTTTTTAGTTTTTGACTCTAATAATGTAAAAAAATCAAGAAACTCCTTTTTTATTAATTTTTATTTTTGTTAAATTTTAATAACTTATTTTAATTAATTTGCCAAATTAAGACGAATCCTTCTAAGGACACCAAAATTTACATACCCTTGCCGTAGAATTCAAATTTTTTGTCAGGTTTCAGTTTGGTCACGTGACTGGCAAAATAGGTAATTAAAGTCAAAATTGAAAAACAGATAATTCACAAAAATTATTTTTACTTTCTTATAACAAAAAGTACCCTAGGGAAATTTTTATATGTTAAACTTGATCACTATTGGAAAGGTTTTAGATAAAAATTTTAATTTGCAAGTCTTTCGGGTATTTCCATTTAAAGTTTAGGGTTAAAAACCACGAATTTGGAATTTTCCTACGAAATGACGCCGTGGTCAAAATTCGACGAAAAATTCGATTTGGCCATGAAATTTTAAATCGAAAATCCTTTTCTTTTTTTTTAAACATTTTTTAACGATTTTATAACGAACATTAAAAAACGGTGGCTGAGAGGTTAATATTTATCAAAAAACTTTGAACTGGCATAAAATCCTTAAAAATTATTAATCACCTTCAGATTTGAGGAATCATATGATTTTAACATGTTTTAACAAAAAAAAAAAATTTTTTATTTTTAAGACCTTGACCATAATTTTGTGCTATTTACCCCTGAAATTACTCTTCAGCGAGGCAAAAAAATTTATAATGAACCTTTTCTAACCCGTTGTCAATTTCAGACCCCTCAAACCTCATTATAACTGGAGTTTAATCGTAATATACTAATCAAGTGAATTAGAGGTATTATGTTAGAAAATATTTTTTTGACGAATTCTAAAAAAAGCACATAATAACAAAGATTTGGTAAAAAAAAAATTTGCTTGAGTTCTTTTTAGCAAAAAATTAGCTAGATTGCGAAAAAAGTGTCGAATTTTTAGAGTTTTTTTAGTCTCTCTTAAAATATGACACCTCTATTTTTCATAGAAAAGACCTCGAAATTCATAATCTGCGACCCCAAAACCTATAGTAGACCAAATCTAGTGAGGGCCAGTGGCTAAACACCTTAAATAGTAGAAGAAATAATTAAATATTTTTTGGGTATCTAAAATTTTTCAACAGCCACAGTGAAATGCCACTTGAAACTTTTAGCATTTGGTTCATATTTTTCCCAATCAAATTCTTTAAATATCAAACTTCTTTGGATAGTCCCCCGGTGGGGGGTAAAATAAATTTTTTTTAAATACTACCAATCGATTAATTTTTTGATTATAAGACGAAAAGGTAAAAAAAAATTTTTTTGTATTTATAAAAACATTTTTCAAACAAATGCATCCCTTGGTAGTTACAACCCACAAAAGTTTGATTAACGAAATTCTAAATTTCTGAAATATCAAAGGATTTTTTTGGTAAATTTTTGTTCACCTTTTCCTCTTATAATCAAAAAATTAATCGATTGGTAGTGTTTGAAAAAAAATTTCTTTTACCCCTCAAAAGAGGGAAACCAGCTCCCCTCGGGGGTCCGTCCAACGAAGTTTAATATGTCAGGAATTTGACCGGGACAAAAATAAACCAATTTCAAAAAGTTTTAAGTGACTTCACTGAGGCGGTAGAAAAATCGTAGGGTTTGTAATAATTTCTTCTAATAAAAGCGTATATTAACTGAAGTATGTGGTTTACAGCTCATTTTAATTGTTTTGTAAACACAACCTAATATAATAATACATGAATAAAAAATTGAGACCAGTAACTCCAAATTTCTAATGTTTATCATTATTTTTAGCTATACAATACAGATTTTTTAAATTTCTTTCATTTATGTGCAAAAAATCTTAAAAATATCTAAACCCTATGTTTTAAAATCCTTGATATCTTTGGAACAATTTTTGATAATTTAAAATTTTGCATACGATGGACATTCATTTCGTGCCTTAACTAATAATTGCATATTTTTCTACATAAGAAAATAAAATAAGTAAATCTATGTGAATTTAAATAATAAAAAAATCATTTAAAAAATACATAATTGTTCTAAAAATTTTTTATTTAAATTACAGTTACATACAGTAACATAAAATTCCCATTATTATTAAAAGCTTTCACATAAAAGATATTAACTTTAAACTATATTTTAGTAAATAGAGATTAGAAGATTTAATTTTTTATTTACCACAAAAACCAAAATGCAATTTATTTAAAATAAAAATAATGATAATTGTAGGTTTTTTTTCATTCAAGACATAGTTCTTCTTCATATTATACACACAAACGTAATTAACCACATAAATTGTATTTTGTGAGAAAGTAAAAGAAAAAAAAAAGCATATTAGAAACTTTAATATTGCTTGAAAGAGTTAAAAAAAATAAAATGATCCAAAACGTAAATACACATTGGAAATTATAAGATCATCAGTTTTTTTGTGGTCAGTTAACACCACCCTCATATTAAAAGTAAATACGCGTTTTTTGTTTTCTAAGAAGCAAAATACTATTTCCTGTTGTATTTTTTTTCAAATTAAATGATCATCATCATAATTTAAAAAAAAAAAGCAAAAAGTAGTTCAATTTTCTCATACAAGATCATCAATCGAATTATTTTTTGTTGTTGTCGGTTTTGTAAAAAAAGAAAAAAAATGTTTAGCTATTAAATGCGTGTAAATACAAAAAAGAATTCGTCGCGCATAGTGTGCGTTTTTTTTTAGATTTGACGACTTCGCGTATTATATTCCTTTAGGGCTTTTTCCATATATATATTTATGACATATGATCTGCGTGTTTAGACATCAAGAAAAGGTTAATAATATATAAAAATAGAGAAGTAATATTAAAGTTCACGCCTCATGTATTTAATAATTGTCTGCGAGAGAGAAGAAGAAGTTTATATTATTATCCAAACTCTTCTTTGACATTCTCTTTTCAAAATAATGTGTCTTTCTTTTGATGAATAATGAAATTTCTTAGATACAAATAAAATTATTTTCAAAGATTTCACGCTTTTATAATACATAATCTATGGGCTATTCATTTTGAAAATTTCATTATTTTTCTTTTTTAACTTTGCCTTTTTTCAATATTAATAAAAAAAAATAGAAGGCTAACTAATAGTCTTGACTATTAATGCAAACAATAGATTAAATGTTATGCACATAGTTTTTTTATATTTATTATCCGCAGTTTATACGGAAACAGATTTGTTAAAAACAATGTCCAACTGTAGGATTTATTTGATGTAAAATGTGTGGAATAATCAAGGAATAATTTAAAAAACACAAAATAGAGCTTACAGATTTTTTTAATTTTAAATACTTTAGATGATTATATAGCTGATTATTTGGATCAAAATTTTCTACGAACACCGAGATTTTAGGTCCTTATATATCGATTATTATTTGCCCAAGCCTATTTAATTTTATTCCATTGGCCATAATTTAAACTCTTAATCTCTAATTAATTATCTGCCCAATTTTAATAAAATATTTTTTTTATTTCAGCAATATTAATTTTAATAGAAGCAGGTGCTTTGTATGCATGGATACAAAGCACCAAAGTTTTTAATTGCAGTGCACAAAATGAAATAATCCAAAAGAAATAAAAAAATACCCTGCCAACTAGCTGGCACTGAGGTTCCTCAAACAATGGGCTGTAATCTTAATTTAAAAAAAATATTATTGATTACAACCATGCAATTATACATACATTTTTCGTTTTTAGTAGCTGGTAAAGTAGATTATTAAGATCATTTTGTTATTAAAGTGAAAATTCTAGCGTCCATGGATTGGTCGCGCCGGCGTTAATGGATTTTAAATCATTTTTGCATAATTAAAAAGAGAGAAATATAAAAAAAGCTAATTTTATTTTTTTTTATAAAAGAAATGGTTGGTAACGATGCGAAAATTACAAATATTCGCTCAATTATTATAAAAAGATAGGAGTTTTTACCAGAATTTATAATAATTTCTTATAATTTATTTTCTCAGTGTACTTCTTGCATTTGACCAATCTTCCGCAACAATGATAATAATAATAATAATAATATTTTGTAATAAAAAAAATAGCCACATTAATTGCTTCAAGATTTTAACAATTATTTATATTATTTCTATTAATCACAAAATAATAAATTATTTAATTCTATAAATTGTTTGATTCTTTAAAAAATGCCAATATAACTTTAAAATGCAAACATAACCATTTAATATTTTTAGGCTGTTTATTATTGTTTATAATTTCATTAAGCTGCATACATAAATAAACATAGCAACGAACAAAATAATCCGAGGAAGTCAAAAAGAGGCTAGATTTCCATCACTCTTTCTTGTGTGTTTTAATTTATATCAAAAAAAAAAAAAAATTGTGATCGGATACAAAAAATTACTATAAACTAAATTTCTAAAACTTGTACTCTCATTAAAATAAATTAGATATGTCAAATACGAAAAATAAATTTAATGTTTTATGTATTTTTTTGTAACGAAGATTTTGGAGAAAAAAATTTTCAAAAAATTAATTATCAGATTCAAGATATCGAGTAAAAACCATACTTTCAAGTATAAGTACTTTCATGGAAATAAATGAGGTATTGCATCCAAATTAAAAAAAAAAAAAGTATTTTGAGATTTTTTTAATAAAAAAATTTTTGGAAAAAAAATTTAGGGATTCGTTCGATAATAAATTGTTTTGGAATATCACTGGTTACAATATTTTAAAATATTAGTACTTTCATAGAATTAAAAGAGGTATTACACCAAAAAAATATTGCAATTTTTTTAATTTTTCTTTTTTTTTAATTTAGATAATAAAAATTTTGAAAAAATTAAGTATCAATTTCAAAAAATTACTGTAAACGAGGTTCTTAAAACTAGTACTTCCATGGAAATAAATTAGGTACTGTGTCCAAAAAGAAAAAAAAGTTTCGTATTTCTTGTATTTTTTTGTGAAAAAAATTTTAGGAAAAAAATTTTCAAAAAATTAAGTATCAGATTGGAGATATCAAGTAAAAACCATACTTTCAAGTATAAGTACTTTCATGGAAATAAATGAGGTATTACATCCAAAATAAAAAAAAAAGGGGGGGGGGGTTTGAGATTTTTTGATAAAAAAATGTTTGGAAAAAAATTAGGTCTTAATTCGATAATGGTTTTGAAATATCACTAGTTACAATATTTTCAGATAATTGTACTTTCATAGAATTAAATGAGGTATTACACAAAAAAAAAAAATATTGCAGTTTTTTTTATTTTTATTTTTTTTTAATTTTGACAAAAAAAATTTTGAAAAAATTAAGTATCAGATCCAAAAAATTACAATAAACAAGGTTCTTAAAAGTAGTACTTCCATGAAAATAAATTAGATACTAAGTCCAAAAAGAAAAAGAAAATTGGTATTTTTTGTATTTTTTTGTGAAAAAAATTTTAGAAAAAAAAATTTCAGAAAATTAAGTATCAAATTCGGGATATAGTGTAAAAACCATACTTTCAAATATAAGTACTTTCATGGAAATAAATGAGGTATTACATCCAAATTAAAAAAAAAAAGGGGGGGTTTGAGATTTTTTAATAAAAAAATGTTTGAAAAAAAAATTAGGTCTTAATTCGATAATGGTTTTGAAATATCACTAGTTATAATATTTTCAGATATTAGTACTTTCATAGAATTAAATGAGGTATTACACCCAAAAAAAAAAAATATTGCATTTTTTTTAATTTTTCTATTATTTTAATTTTGACAAAAAAAATTTTGAAAAAATTAAGTATCAGATCCAAAAAATAACAATAAACAAGGTTCTTAAAACTAGTACTTCCATGGAAATAAATTAGGTACTACGTCCAAAAAGAAAAAAAAAATTTGTATTTTTTGTATTTTTTGGTGAAAAAAATTTTAGAAAAAAAAATTTCAGAAAATTAAGTATCCGATTCGAGATATCATGTAAAAACCATACTTTCAAATATAAGTACTTTCATGGAAATAAATTAGGTATTACATCCAAATCAAAAAAAAAAAAAGTACCTCGAGATTTTTTGGTGAAAAAATTTTTGAAAAAAAAATTAGGTCTTAATTCCATAATATTTGTGAAATATCACCGATTACATACATACGTACACACACACACACACACACACACACACACACACACACACACACACACACACACACACACACACACACACACACACACACACAACAGGTTTTTTAGCTTCCTGGGGTCCCAAAACGTGCTTATATGCCAAAAAATAGAAAATCAAATTTTGACCTAACACAATGGTTCCTCTTTGAGGAACCAATAAAAATTTCAAATAATCTGCTCTACTGAACGGAAACATACATTTGTCGAATTCAGAAAATCATTAGCGCATATAGTTGGTAAAAATTATGTAATGATATTGTGTTACTTATTTTTGTTTCAAATCTTAAAAAAAATTACTAGTACTTTATTAGTCATTATTATGGAAGTCATGTATAGGTGCCAGAATGAGTTCCTTGATTTGGTCCGTTTTGGGTACATTAACATGCTACTATAAAATTTCCCGCGAAATTCGAATTTTCAGTCACGTATTTCGACAGAAAATTTAATTTTCTTCCTAGTATGGGTCGAAAACACTTTTTTCGCCCCTCAACGAGATCGAAAAAAACGCGTTTTCTCCCCACTGAGAAAAAAAATTTTCGTTTTCTCCATGGAAGCAATAAAAAAAAATATTTCAATCGTCGAATAAAACATGAATATATTAATATAATATTAAATTATAAATAATAATAGTTAAATTTACTCTTAAAGAGGTTCAGAATGTTTTATTTATAATATTAGAAACTCATTTCTCTTGCGAGAAAAAAAAATTTATTACTTTTAAAATTTTTAATTTTAAATATATTACATACAAAACTTTGCATAAGCTAAAATTTAAATTTTAAGGTTTAAATTAACTCATGAACCTAATTGAACTAGTTGAATAAATTTAATATCTCATTTTTAATAAAAATCGAATAAGTTTGATACAATGTTCGAAGGTACATAATTATACGAATTTGGAAGCAGAATTTATTTAATCAAAGTTTAATAAAAATATCTGGAGACTGGCGAGGGATGATAAACATGAGTAACCAATAATAATTACATAATAAAATGTTTCTAATGGAAAAAAAAAATCAAGGCAAAAAAGATAGGCTTAAAAATCATTTTAGGAATACTGATATGTAATAAATATAGTCTTACAAATTAATCAATTTTTATACTAAATAAGTTTACTGAATATTTATTTTAAAAATCATATTTTTTTGCAGCCTTGTTTGACAGCACCAGTTTTGGAAAAATGTAATATTCTCCATTTGGCAAAAAAAATAATTTATAAAATATATCATATTTTTGCAAAATCTATTTATTCCAAAGAAGTCAAACAAATTTTATTTTTTTATTATTTTTTCATAGAGGAACCATTGTGATGGGTCAAACTTTGATTTTTAATTTTTTGGCATATAAGCACGTTTTGAGACCTCAGGAAGTTAAAAGTCTGTATGCGTGTGTGTGTGTGTGTATTTGTATGTATGTATGTAACCGGTCATATTTCACAACTATTATGAAATTAAGACCTATTTTTTTTCCAAAATTTTTTCATCAAAAACTACAATATTTTTTTTTTGGGTGTAATATCTCATTTAATTCCATGAAAGTACTAATATCTGAAAATATTGTAACCGGTGATATTTTACAACTATTATGGATTTAAGAGAGAAATGTATGTATGATTGCATGGATGTGATCGGCGTATCAGTGGCATATTGATGTATTAAGCTCATTGTTTGAGGAACCTTAGTGCCAGCTAGTTGGCAGCGTATTTTATTATTGGTACGATTTTTTCGATTAAATAATTTTATAGTTAAAGAAATTTAATTTAATTCAAATTTTAATCATTAAAAATAACATAAAAATTATAGTATAGGAAGAAGTATTTTTAAATGTAATAAAATCATAAAAAAATAATTGCAAAATAGGTTTTTATAACATTATAAACTAATTTTACCTTAAAATATAATAAAATTTAAATCAGATTAAATACTGGGAGCAAAAAATTAAAAATTTTTTTTTATTGCTTTTAATATAAAAAAAAAATAGAAAAAGAAAAATAAAACAGTTTATAGTTATAAAGTAAAGTAATAATTATTATTATAGAAGTTTGATATAAAATAAAATAAGATTTCTGTTTAAAAAATGTAAAAGGCCAGGCAAATAATAATTGTCTCATTTTTATTATGTTTTATTTTTGCTTTATACCCTTTTATAAAGTAGTTGAGATCGACACGATTCCCTGCTGTGACCTGATGGCCTCATCTAGTCTTTTAGAGATTAAAGATATCTTCCTGTAATTGCATCTTATACCCTTTTTTGTTAAATTAATCTATTTTTAATCTTATTTTTTTAATTTTATTACTAACTTTATGTTACTAAAATTGTTTAACTTTTTTATGAAAGGGTATATACTGGGAGGGTTATATACTATTAGCATATTTTAGATGTTCGTTTTATAGAATATTATTAATTAATAATGAGATAAATTAAAAAAAACCACTTCTTCATTAAAAAAAATGAAAAAAAACTTTTTTAAATGTCGTCTTCGAAAAAATGATTGGTCACAAAAAAATAACTAAAATTAGGAAATGACATCGAGTTATTTCAAATTTTTATATTTTTGGAGGAAGGATTAGAAACCAAAATTTTATTTTGAATTTTTAAGTTTTCTTAACATAAGCCTTTTTTACTAAAAAATTTAAAATTTTGAAAAAATTTGATAAAGTTTCCTAATTTTAGTTATCTGCTTCACAATGAATTTATTTTTTTTTTTTATGTGCCAAAGTGATATTACGCCTGCCAATATTTTTAAGGCAATCAATTCTTTTTTTCCAAAATGGCTCTTGAAAAAATTTCAAAAAAGATTTTTTTAATGCAAAAGATTTATAAAAAAATTTTAAACAAATTTATCTCATTCGTTAATAATATTGGATAAATGCAAATATCTAAAATATGCTTATAATATACTCCAAGTATAGGCCCCTTAATTTGTTAATTTGTTTTATTACATTAAAGAATATTTTAATAAAATAGTATAGAGTATTTCATTAGAATATTTCAACTATACGCTACTAATACATACGTGATTTGGTTGAAAGCAATGTACGTTTTTTACATGGACTTTTATGGGGAACGATTTTTTATCAACTATTTACGACTATTTAAGAAGTATTGTTTACTTAAATTCAATAAATGTATTATAATTTGAGTAAAGAATACAATAATCTTCAAGTACCATATATTTTATTTGTATTTTTTCGGTAGATAATTGTAAAAAAACTCAAAAATGTGTTATTTTAGTTTAGTGAGGTGTTAAAAAACCTTGGAAATTTAATATTTTTTTGATCTTTAACTAATTGTCAAAAAAAAAATTGATTATATTAACAGCAAAAGTTAATTTTTTGAAAAATAAAATTTTTTTTTAATTTTGACCAAGTTTTAAATAAATCAAGGAATTGTTTAGATTCATATCATTTCATATTCAGATTTAAGGTTTATTATTAGAATCTTATTTCGTCTCAGTAAAAAGAGTACGTGTTATCTTAGATTAAAGATTGGCAATGAATATATATAATGATTTAAATAATATTAAAAATTTGTATATGAAAAATTTTTCTTAAATTCATGTTTTATATATCATGAGGGAATCATTTCTTGTGTAAGAAGAGTTAACGCCATCTAGTTATAGATAATAAATTACTAATTCACTATTAGTTTTGATTTTATAAAATGTACGCATGTGATTTAACAACGAGCTAAAGCAAACTAAAATTTTTTATTCCATTGTTCAAAATTTTCATAATTATTTTGTTCATTTTGAAACTAGATCAATTAATATGGGCACTTATATTTTTTTGTTTTTTAATAAAATGAAAATTAAAAAAGTTTTGCCCGAGTTTTGCCGTCACGCTCAGTTATACAAATACATTGTGACGTCACACTTCAAGTCCACAATCTATGATTTTTGAAACCATTACAACTTCTTAAATCTTCGAAAAAATAAAAAATTATTTTGACCTATTTTCAATTTATCTAAAAAAATTATGAAAATTTTTATTCATAAAAGTCCTCTATTTAGCAACAGCAGTTTGTTATTTTTATGAGAAGCATGGTAATTTTGTGACATTTTTCAGGTCTGCAATAGTGTAGTAGTTTTATCTAAGCTTTTAACAAATTTTAATGCAAACATATTTTGGATTACAAACATACATATTTCCTAAAGTATCTTATTGTAAGTATAAGATAAAAATATTTGCTCATATATAATAATTAATTTCAAATTTTTTTTTAAATTTCAAACAGGTTTAAGAAATATATTTTGATTGTGGAGGACATTACTAACCATGTTGTATTTGCCATTGTTACTTTAATTAATAATTTTACTTTGACAAATGTTAAATATTTGACTTATGAGAAATTTTTTAATTTTAACAGAACTTGCTTGGCTCCACTTGCCAAGTCCACTTGCTTATACAGAGAAGGGATGATTTTGAAACTTGAAAATCTAGAGGAGGTTAAATGCGTTCCATTTAAGGGGAGGAAAAATATATTCCATTAAAGGGGGGTGGGTCGAACGGGACATAAAATAATTTAGGATAATTTGAGTTTAGAGACTTAGCATTTAATGAAGGTAATTATTTCAATTAAAAGACGAGCAAGTGAGTATGTTAAGTATTGCATTATTCTATGCACTTGTATTTATTAAACATGTTTCAAGTAACTTGAATCAAGTTTGTGTTTACACAAACCATTTATACATTTTTTATTACTAACTGAAAAATTGCAAATTTTTTTTTTATAACATATAGAAATTTTCAAAATCATAACCAGAATCTTTTACCTACTGTGTTTTTTCAAAATTATTATATTTAGATAATTAATCCCAATCATTTCCATTTTCCAGTAGAAAAATATGCTTTGAAACCTTGTTATACTTCGTTGGTTGTTGATAATATTTGAAAAACTTTAGATTTTGTTATTTTATTATGCTAACAAGTACAAAAACTGATTAAAAATAGATTTCGCTGCTGAATTTAAAAATAAAATGGAATAATATTTCTTTTCAAAATATTATAATTTATAACTTGAACGAATAATTACCGAGCCACTCGAATATCTTTCAAGCAACCCCCTTTATCCTTAGTATAGTAAAGGCAAAAGACAATTTTACGCAGCAGGATGCCTTTTATAAGTAGGTATACCTTTATAATATGAAAGATCAGCTTTATATTATAGTCTCCATGTCCTCCTGAACTTAAGAGAATAAGATTTTGCTTAAGGATATGTAGAAGCTTAAAATATGAGATTTTTTTCTTACATTTGTGCTTTGAATAATATTGTATTCATATAAACGTATATCTTCAAAATATGTGTAGCCCTGAGGCAAAATTTTTTTTAACTGAATTGACAGCTCCAGCATCCGTCAAGTTTTTGCAATTCATTAGATGTTTGACCTAGCTTTATATATGTGTATAAGAAAAATAAAAATGATGATACCCTAAATGAAGGCCCTTATGCAAATCGGTTGCAAACGATGCACATATACGTGAGATTGGGCAAAGTTTGAAAAAAAAGTAATTACGTGAATCGATTGCGAGAAGTTCCATTTTCGAGACTCAGCGGGTTGTCGCGACACCTTTTTTTATTATAATATGCACTCTTATTTCCGACTTTTCGATTTCTTAATATCTTCTATATAATATATTGGTGAATTAAAAAATTTTAACTGGCAAAAAGTTCTATTAACTTTAAATATAAACATTCCATTTTTCTTTTTTTTTTTTTATTCATTTTTTTTTTTAATGAAGCAAAATTTTTCTTTTTGTGTTATATTCATTTCTGGATAATGAAAGTGCCTATTTAATTGACAAATGGCTTATAAATTTATAACGACCAAGTAATTTACTTCTCAAAATACATTTATTTATGAAAAAGGTTTATTTTTTTAAAATTGAACTGACTCATACATTTTATGCATTTTTAAATGATGAAAGGATACTCCTAATATTATTATTCATTTATCAATCAAGGGTACATTCAGGCAATTTTTTATGTTAGAAAGTCTAATCAGTGAAAATTCTCAAAAAACATTTGAATCAAAATTATTTTTAAATTTCAAGCAAGATTTGAAATTTTTTATGCGTTCACGGCCAGGCTGCAGTTTGCTTGAATATTCAAGAAAATGCTTGAAAATTTAAGCAAAGCAGCCTGCCGGTGTTGTTTAAAATTATATAATTTTTTTTGAAAAACTTGTTAAGAAAAAAAAGCATAATAGTTTTCTGGAGCGATTTTTTTTGGTTTTAAGTATCTAGGTATTTCAAATTAGTAGCTATGGAAAAATTTACTTTCACATAGAGGATCCCATAGATAAATAGATAAAAAATAGGTTAAAATCTTAAAAATTAATTTTTAATCTAGTTGATTTCCCCAGTCTCAAGGTTTTAACTTTTTTTAAAAAGATTTTGAGATGTTTTAATGTTTTTCTTTTGTAAAATTGAACCTTATAGTCAAGGCGCTAGCAATATTAAATACATCCATAAATTTTAAATGCAGTGATAGTAATCTAAACCAGTGGATCATCCATATTTTTTTCGCTAAAAACGATTGTTAAGTGTTCATTCAGCTTTCTTTGAATAGTTTTGAATTATTAACGCAATATCGCCAAAATGACTAAAAAATACAATTTTTTGAAAATTTTTATTGATTGAGCCCAATTTTTGTATAAAACTTAGGTTTTCGGGGTCGCTGAAGATGATTCTGAAATCAGATTCTTTAAATTCAAAATGGTGGGCTTTAAATTCCGCATTTCTAAGTTTTTAACTTTAAAATTGGTAGTTTAATAATTTAAGCTATTTCAATCATTTTAACTTATATTTACAAGCTCTTTATTTGATCAAGTAAAAAAGTATTATTTTATAATCGTTATTAAAGACACCAAAAATTTTAATTCTTCTTCAAAATGCTTGTAATAGGTTAAATTACCGATTTTGAGGTTATATGATTTCTAATTATTTCTAATATAGGATTTAGAAGCTGCTATTTTAATTTAATAAATCTAATTTCAGAATCATCATCATCGACCCTGTAATCCTAAGAAGTATACCAAAACTTGGCTTAATCAGCAATATTTTTCAAAAAATTTTATTTTTATTACTGTATTTAAAAATGTTGGATGCATTTAACATCGTTTACGCCTTGACCAGATAGATTTCAGTTCTCAATTCTGCGCCTCCATAAACATAAATAAATTCATCGCGCCATCTGATTTGTCGCATTTAATGTTACAAAAAAATTGCATTCGAGAGTTTAACGGCGGAAAATCTGTTATTTTCTACTCCTTTAAATACATGCGAATTGGTAATAAATTTTATAGTTTTTTATTCTTCATCTAAAATAATAATATTATTGTTAACAAAGTGCAATACTTAGTAAGTAAAATATTAACATATATATAATACGAATGTAAATAAATATAGTCCCTGCTGTGTAATTTAAGCTGTGAATTTCTGTATTTGTCAATTTTATTAAAATAGGAATTTGTTACTTATTATTTACTATTAATTAATAATCCATAGTCAAATTATTGATTTGCATGAAAGACAAGAAAACTGCAAAATTAATGAAAAATTTTTACATGCGTTCATGGGACTACAGGAGTAAAAAATATAGCAGACACTTTTTCGACGTTAAATGCAATTTTTCTGCATAACATTAAACATTAAAAATGAAGTTTTTTGTCTTTTATGTAAAATAATAATTTTATTATGGTTTATTATTTAATAGCAAATAATAACTAACAAATTTCTATTTTTAATCAAATTGATAAACACAGAAATTCACAGCTTAATTTACACAGGGACTATATTTATTTACATTCGTATTACGCCAATTTATTAATATAATTTACTTAATTATTGCACTTTTAATAAATAATTGTTTATAATATTATTATTTTGGATGAAGAATAAAAAACTAAAAAAGTAAAAAAAATTTGCATGTGTTTACGGGAATAAAAAATAGCAGACAATATTTCGCCGTTAAACTCTTGAATGTGATTTTTCCGTATAACATTCATGTCTATTTTCAAATCAACTGATATAAAATAATTTCCCAACACGGACAGGCTGCTTTGCTCGAATTTTCAAGTAATTTGCTTGAATTTTCATGTTTTTTGTTCCGTAATATTGAAAAATCGGAAAATATGCTAGGGTGAAAAAATAAAAGTTTTCATCAATGAAAACGTTTTTCTCATCTTCGAAAACCCCCAGGCAAAGTAAAAAGCTTATTCTGAAATTTTTTTTGGTCCACCATCTTGGAAAACCAGAATATATGCAAGGGCGAGAAAATTAAAATTTTTATGAATGAAAACGTTTTTCTCAGCTTTGAAAACCCCCAGGTAATGTAGAAAAGTACCTTTATTCGTGTTTTTTCTTCTATCATTTTGGAAAATTGGAAAATATGATGGGGTGAAAAAATTAAAATTTATATTTATAAAAACGACTTTCTCAACCTCGATAACCCTCAGATAACGTAGAAAGTTTCTATTTTCATGTTTATTGGTCCACCGTATTGGAATATCGGAAAAATGTTTTGAATAAAAAATAAGAAATTGCGCCTTCAGGATATCAGCTTTCCATCGTACGGTTTATTTTCAACTCGAAAGTATTCCAGGAGATGACTGAAATTTCAGGGAATTCACTCTCTCAGTCAGGGAGTTAACTCTCTAATTCAGGGTGTTAGATAGTTAGACTCCCTGATTTAGGAAGTTAAATCCCTGATTTAGAGAGTTAGAACCCTCTGGGCCAGAGAGTAATACTTATTAATAATATATATAGTAATATTTATTTTTGACTCACCTCTGAATAACATAATCTAAAATTGCAAAAAACGACGAAAAACCCTAAAAAATGGCAGTTTTGCCATTAAAATTTTTTTATGGACAGTAGATATAAATTTTTGAAAAAACAGGAAAAAACTACATGCCAAATCACAATTTTTTAGAAAAAGATTTTCCTATTTTTTGCTAAAAATCACTGCTTTATCAACAGCGCAAAGTAAAAAATCTTCCTTTTTCTAACTTTGGGCTTACGCAGCTAAAAATTTTTAAATGGTACCCCCCAATTTTTTTTTCTAGAAATTGCACATTTTTCACGTACTTTCACGCGAAAAAAGTTTTTTTTTGATTTGGGACATCCTAACCTCCAAAACTTTAATTTTCGTTAAAAATAAATGTTTTTTTTCGAGTTTTACTCCAGCCAAAATACGGGTTTGGTTGTATTTTCACTGGCGAACACGAGATTTGCTCTATTATAGGTTTTTTGGGTCGATGAAAACCAAAATCGGGGTCATTTCGTAAACAAAGTGGGGGCTTCACCCTTAAATTTGCAAAAACAACCCCCAAAAAGGGGTTTTTTAAAACATATTTGCATTTTGAGCACTCAGATTTTCACCATACGGTTTTGGTGAGTCAATGATCAAGAATTTCGACTTCTTTTTCATAAATAATCAATATTTCACCCTTAAAAGAGCTAAAACTACCCCTAAAATAGCTAAATTACCTTTAAAAGGGGTGTTTTTCCTATTTTCGTACTTTAGCATCCGGGATAAACCCATGTAGGTTTTTTGGGTCGCTAATCAAGAATTATGACTTCTTTTTCATAAATAATTAAGATTTTACCCCTAAACTGGCTAAAACTACCCTAAAAAATGGGACATTTATGCTTTTTTTGTACTTTGAGCGTCCTGGATATGCCCGTATAGGTTTTTTGGGTCGCTAATAAAGAATTTCGACTACTTTTTTATGATTTAATATTGATAATTTATGAAAAAAAAGTCGAAATTCTTGATTTGTGACCCAAATAACCCATATGGGCATATCCTGGATGCTAAAAGTACGAAAATAGGAAAAACACCCCTTTTAAAGATAGTTTTAGCTATTTTAGGGGTAGTTTTAGCCACTGCAAGGGTAAAATATTGATTTTTTATGGAAAAGAAGTCGAAATTCTTAATCAGTGACTCACAAAACCCGTATGGTGCAAATCTGAGCGCACAAAATGCAAATATGTTTAAAAAAAACCCCTTTTTGGGGGTAGTTTTTGCAAATTTAAGGGTGAAGCCCCCACTTTGTGTACGAAATGACCCCTATTTTGGTTTTCATCGACCCAAAAAACCTATAATAGAGCAAATCTCGTGTTCGCCAGTGAAAATACAACCAAACCCGTATTTTGGCTGGAGTAAAACTCGAAACAAAACATTTATTTTTAACGAAAATTAAAGTTTTGGTGGTTAGGATGTCCCAAATCAAAAAAAAAATTTTTTCACGTGAAAGTACGTGAAAAATGTGTAACTTCTAGAAAAAAAAAATGGGGGGTCCCATTTAAAAATTTTTAGCTGCGTAAGCCCAAAGTTAGAAAAAGGAAGATTTTTTACTTTGCGCTGTTGATAAAGCAGTGATTTTTAGCAAAAAATAGGAAAATCTTTTTCTAAAAAATTGTGATTTTGCATGTAGTTTTTTCCTGTTTTTCAAAAAATTTATATCTACTGTCCATAAAAAAATTTTAATGGCAAAACTGCCATTTTTTAGGGTTTTTCGTCGTTTTTTGCAATTTTAGATTATGTTATGCAGAGGTGAGTCAAAAATAAATAAACCACAAAAAAGTAGACCCTTTGAAAAAATTTTTGAGACCTTGCACGTCCAAATCGGTTGTTTCTATTTGGCGTGATGAATTTTTAAAAATTAAAAACTAAAAATTCCGCTCAGAAAACAGCTTTAAAAAGTATGAGCACACGAATTGCCCCTCAATTTATCATATGGAGATTGAAGATAATTGATATTCGAGTCGATTAGTATATGTTAGAAAAGTGTAACCCCCCCAAATTTTCGCGCTATTTTCAAAAAACCACGTTTCCAATGTTATTTAAATGGAGCACATTTTGGCCAATATTGTCAAAACCGGTTATCAAAATTAAAAACTGACTTCGGGAGGTTTTTTGTCACCAAAAAAGCACCATTTCCTGAGAATCTCAAGTCGCTCCTCTCCAGAGCAGATTTCGCCGAATATTCACCCCCCCCCCTTTACGATTTTTCGATTATTTTAGGGTCTAGGACGAGGTCTAGGAAGTTCGATCGCATCTAGGTTGATATGGCATCCGAAAATATATATAAAAACACGTTCTTTCTGAGAAGCTTAATAGAAAACTCGGATACACAATTTCTCTGTAGCTTCCGTAATATACCCTGTGAATTTATCGATTTTTCGGGTTCCCGTGTAGGAATTTTTAAAAACTAATGGCAGGACTGGATTCCTGAGGAAATTTTACTATTGTACCTCTTTTTTTTATAATTTTTAAACGTTCCTAGAAGGAATGGCATTTAAAAGAAGAATGAGCGGCTGAGGAAAGATGAAAACGTGTTTTTTTTCTCAAAAATTCGCCCTGGGCTTAATTTGGGGACATAGACCATTTTGGATAGGTAATTGGCAAAAAAAAAAATTTTTAGCGTGTTTCAGCGACCCGAGCTGGAAACTTTTGCTGAATTCACTAAGAATCACTCTAATAGTATTTTATATTTTATGTATATTAAAGAATGTGCGAAATGGGCCAATGGGGAGAGTTGTTCTGGCAACTGTATGATTTCTTATATTGGAATAATTCATTTATGAAAATTATTTTATCTTCATAAACTAGTCCTTAAGTTTTAAGTCACATATTTTGAGGCTGAAAAGTCTTAAATTAGAAAGATACTAATAAAAAAAATCTAATTTGAACATCATTTGTATACCAGGTCAAGATGTTTAATTAATGATTATCGCAAAAAAATGTTGTAATCAATATATAATGGCACCTAGACGTTTATATTGACGTTCGCAAAAATATTTTTATATTTGTAAATTAAAATATAAACAAATTTTGCGCAGAATTGTAGTTGAATTTATATTTTTTCAGTAAATTTGTCAATAATAATTTAGAAAAATTTTTTTAAACGGTTATGGGGATTTTAAATAAATTTAATACAGGGGACTCGAAAAAAAGGTTAATTAAGCCATTAAAAAAATAAAAATAAGTATAAACAAATCTTTATTTACTTGTTTTATTTTCGAGGCCCAAATATTTATTAATCAAATAAATAAATATAGATTGAAATGCATAACTCTTGGCTGTAATTATTGTCACAGTTTTGTACAGCAGATGACGCGATGAATTTCTTTTGGTGCCAATCAATACGCTGTATTCTTTACTGTGCAAATAGCCTTGAGAAACCTATGTGTGTCTTTCTTCAAAGTTATATATATGTATATCGATTTATAGTAGTTGTTATCAACAGTTAAAATAAACCTCTAGTTATAATTTAAAGCTTCGCCAGATATTGGCCAGAAGACAAAACTGTCACAAAAAGAACAATCAAATAATAATATAATAATAAAAAATTAAAAATCAAATATTAAATATGAACCATAACAAGTTTATTTTCTATGTATGTCGTTGATTGTTTATATACTCTTATAAATACATTTCAATTGCGAGAAAATATGACTTAAAAATTAGAAAAATTGTACATAAGAAATTTTATCGTTGAATACAAAAATTTTTAATAGTTTTCTTGATAAAAATTATAATCAACATACAAAGATATTGCAAAAGTATACCTTAGTTACTTAGTATAAACAATGTTGCGACAATGTTGCATACGGTTGCATAAAACAAAACGTTGTGCTAACCCAAAGCAGTATAGATCATATAATATTTTATTGCAAATAATAAATAAAAGGAACGAGGAATCCGAAATTTTAGTCAGATTTGATCACGGTACTTCATTTTGCGGAAAAATTCGGAAAATACAAACTTACGTTTTTTTAACTTCAACTCTAAGTTGAAATAACCGATAACCTTTTAAACGAAAATTTGTTATTTGGAATTTCACCAAAACTGCATATATTTTCTGGAAAATTACTTTTTTAAGCTGACTTTCTGTCTTTTTGGTCAAGTAAAATATAGAAATTGAACCCGCTCGAAAATAAAAATAGCAATTGCAATTTTTATAAACACGCCTTACTTAATCCTTATTCATATTAAAAAGAAATATAATGCATAATTCATAATTTGCATTAATTAACAGAAAAACGTAGACTGATATAATTCTGGATATTGAATAAATGCATATAAGACGATCAAAAAAAATAAATTTAAAAAATGATAATTTATATGCAAAAAAAAGTATCAAAAATGAATTCACTTGATGATAGATAGATTTGAATAGCTTTAGATAATTAAAAATTTTTAAATGAAGAGCTTCTTGGATTAATGGGATGCAGTTTTTTTTTTTTGTAATATATAAAACACATTTGTGAAAGCGAATCCAGTAAATAAATGTTCAGATATATTATAAACGGGTGGCAAATATAACGAAGGGCGCGACTCATTCTTTCTTTCTTTATTATATAGGGAGAGAAAAATACCAATGACTATAATATGTATATGTCCAAGAATATAATATAAAAAAAAAAATTCTTAAGAAAAGAATATAAGGTGCGGGTCGCCATTAACTTGACCCCCTGTCGTGTGGCCCGCGGCAACCCTTCGGTTTAAAAAAAACTGTAATTGGAAATATTTTTCCTTCTTTTTTCCTAAAAATAATTTATTAGTCCTACTCTTCATCGAGTCATCCACTTGTTCTATCTTCTCCGCATTTGTGCAGAAAAAAGATGCACGTGTACGTCTAAATATATGAGCTTGTAAATATTATAAAATGCATTAGGACAACAGATACTGGTATATTAATAATTATGTAGTATATGCAGTTAATAGTAAATTATTTATTTTTCTTTACAGTCCTTATTAATGTTATCAATTTTTCAAATTTGAAAATTATAAATTTACAAAAGTTAAATACATAAAATTTTCTTTTAATAATTTATAAAAATAAGCGTGAAAATATTATATTTAATTAATATTTATTCATAATTATTTGTAATTATATTTTAAGAAAAATAGTATCAAGGATGAAACATTTCTATTACTAACGTGATCAATATAACATGAGTGATTGGAGTACCTGCCAGATATGGTTCCTGGGCACGAGAGATAAATGTTTTGGCCAGTGCCTAAAGTTTTTTGTTTATAGTAAGAGTCTTTCTTTGCCAAAACAGCAATGGTGGGCAGGTCGGGTCATCGGATCGGCCTCAAATTTTCCCCATGTTTTTATAACACAAAGATAGGAAAATCCTTAAAATCGCTTAAATTTTATAGTAAAAAGAAAAGTTTTGGATTATTATTGAATATTTTTTCCTTAGCTATTCGTTTATCCCATAAAAAAATTAATTTTATTGACAGAAATTTATTTTTTTTGTTAAAAAATGATAATAATCAAAAACAGTCTTTAACATGTTACATTAGTTTTTGACCAAAAAAAAAACAAAAAAAAATTAGAATTAGTATAAAAATGGTAGTTTTTGACAGTATCTTTACTTGACCATAACTTGGTTAATTTTCATCGAAAATAGTAATTTTTTTTTTATTTAGGACTACTTTTTCCCTGGCTATTCGATTCTGAAAGCAAAAAAGTCAATTATTTTAACCCCTTATGGAAAATTAAATAAAGAAGTATTGAAAATGTGAAATTATTCTAAAACAGGCTCAAATCGACCTTAATGGCCGAAATCAAAATTTTTTTTCGGACAAATCTATGGGATTTTGGTTGAAAAAAATTTTGAAAAAAAAAATTGCGGAAAATGAGATATTGCGATTTTTCTTAAAACGAATTTTCCCATTTTCCGGAATTTCCCTGGGGTTTTCCGAAAAACTAATGGCAGAAATGGATTTACTGAAGGTTTCCCAACATATATACTCTTTCAGAATTTTTTTTCAAGCTTATATTTATGAATTTTAACCATTTTCCCGAAAAGCACTAACGCTGGTCGAGAGCCGCCTAATGAGTTTGATTGGCCATAACTCGGGCTGTTTAAGACCTAGAAGGCTAAAAATTTCAGGATTTTCCTATCTTTATGTTATAAAAACATGGGGAAAATTTGAGGCCGATCCGATTACCCGACCTGCCCACCATTGCTGTTTTGGCAAAGAAAGACTCGTAAGTAACATTTTTTTGCTTATTATTTTAATCTTAAGGTGTTCCGGAATCAAAAAAATTTTAAAATCAGTTTTTTTTTATTTTTAACAATTTTTAACAAAATTTATTAATTTACTTTTAAAAAAAAGTCTTATTCTCTCCGCAATAATGAATTAATCTAAAAAAAATTTAAATATTATCATTCATTCGAGACTTTTTGGAAATTCGGAAATTTAGAATTTTTTTCGAATTTCCAATATAAATCGATGGAATTTTCTACCGGGTATTTACGCTTTTTGGGTCGTTGAATAAGAAAATGAAATATGTTTTTACCTGAAAGAATCCAGTTGACACAATAAGCAACTTTAAATAGTTTCTATGGATTCGTAGACATTTTCTACTAGACTACAGAGTTATAGATAAAAACAAATGTCATATTCATGTTCAACGATCCAAAAAATATAATAAAAATCTTATAAAAATCCAAAACTTAATCTGAAAATTCCGACTGGCAATTGGAATGAGGAACCAATATTTGTGTTATTTTATGATTAAAAATTAAAAAGAAAAATTAAAATATATAAAGCAATCAATATTGATACAAAATATTCACAAAACTTACTGAGATAAATAATTTCAGTAACTGAAATATTTTACTAAATTATAACAATAAATAAATGTACATATAGAATTTAAAAAATTTTTTAAAATAAACGAGTCCCAAAAAAAAAGAAAAAAAAAATTACAAGCATAATTTTACAAGTTACATGTCATAATCATTATTATTTTATCTTTTGAAATCAAGACAAGTTTGTTAATTTGTGATATTTAAAAAAAAATAATATAAAGATAAAGATAACATTAAATGATAACAAAGAGTTAAATAAAAAATATCATGAAAATTAAATGCAACACTTTGCACATTTCTTTTATTCAATATAAAATATACGTCATGCTGAGTTTTTTACAAAAGCTTTACTCGATTATACCTTTTAAAAGTATACATTATATATAATATATAAAGCTTCCTGTTGATTAACTAAGTGCTGTTACATATAATCTTTAAATTGATATACTAATCATACAATTATGTAAACTATATATATTGAAAATTAATTTATTTATTATTACTTAATATTCCGTTATCAATTTGCGTGATTCGCTAAAAGTTCAGTTTTTTTTTTAATGAAGATATTAAGATGAATAGTAAATAAATTATATGTATCGAATGAATTTTAAATGGCTACTTATATAATTTTAAGTACTTTGTATAGTAGACTGGACTATATTTCGAAAACTTGCAGTTTTGAACCAAAGAAACACAATTATTTTTAAGTTTATGTTGAAAGAAATTTCTGTAGAAAATTTTGCATTTTTGAAAACGTATACTAGAGATTCAAATAATATATCTACTCTAATGCATATTAAATTATTTATAAAATCCACAGCAAAGTACCACATGAAAGATCCATTCATAAAAAATTATAAAAGGATTTTTTGTATTTTATAAAACAAAATTTTTCAGATAAATTTTGTTCGGAAAAAAATGCAGTATAATTGGATGTGAAGCTGCTAAATAATTAACGCCAAAGAGAAGAATTTTAAATGTCACTTGAAAAATGAGCCCAAGTTCTTTTGTACATTCGTGGTTAAAAAAGTTACCTCTATATTGTAAAAGCTCATTCATAGAATCTGTAAAGTGGATGATGGTATCACTAACATCTAAAAAACTGAACTTGAATTTCCATGGTCCAATTTTTTTTAACTTTTTTGTCCCTCATTTAATTTATTAGCTACAACGCCACCAAATTGTCTCGTATTGGGAAAGGAAGAGCTTTTTGCATATAATTTTAGGGTAAACATATTTTTAAGGTTGTTTTAAGGTCAAATAAGGTATTTTTAGGACCTAAAAAATTACTTAAAATCAAAAAATGTTTTTTCCTCTCCCAGGGGTCAAGGGAGCCTGTTGAAAAGTTCAAATAAAATGTATAAAACATTTTAGATAGTTTATTTTATTTTGTATGAAAAATTATGTCTTCTTTGTCAACATTGAAATTTGAGTCATTATAAAATAAATAAATTAATTAAGCACTGAGAAAAAGGATCTTTTTGACTTAAAAGAATTATAATATAACTTAGACTTAAAAATTAAGTAAGTTAATTTTCTTTTCAAATTCTAGGACTCATTTTGCACTAAAAAATTAGAATATTACTAATAATATTATTAATTAGAATATACATTTTTTAATATAAAATTTCTTTTTTCTTATTTTTCCAAAAAAAAAAGATAATATTTATTAATTGTACTCAAACATATTTATGGAGTCCAGGCTAATGTACATGAAAATTTAAATGTATTTGAAAGCAATTTAAGAATTTCAATAAATTTTATTTTAAATATAATTATTTATTGTATATATAACACTAACGTTTTGCAAAACAAGTACAAAAATAGTAAATCAGTTGCAAAATAAAGGTAAAAACAAACATTAATTTATGTATATAAAAAAAGTAAAACAAAATGAAATAAATAAAAATAAAAAATAAAATCAAAAATTATAGAAACAAATTTATAAAGATATGTAGGTCGGTCTGTTAGAAGCGTTTTAATGTCTGTTTCGCTGTATATATTCTAGATGCATTATCGAAACCGATTGCGCATTTTCACGCCGAGTCCCATTAAACTCCTGTGGCTCGTGACAGTCGATTGAATTATTTATGAGAGAATCTTTTGCATTTCTCGCTCTATATTATATTCAAGACACGTTGCCTCTTGTTTTATATATGTGTATATAAAGGGTGAGTATTAATTTTTTTTTTTTTTTAACCTCTCATGATCCTTCTCATAATTCATCTATTGTTTATTCGTCACGAGACAGGCTATATGTAGATTTCTATATTTATTACCGCAGTTATTTATTTATTTATTTTTTTGTTATTTACATTTTAAAAACTGATGAACTGCAATATGCTATATTTCATTAACACAATGAGGATTGTCAGGCGCATTTGAAGATTTTGATTGAATATGTATAACCAAAATAAAAAAATATCAATGTTTGTTATGAAGAAAATATATCAAAATTTATCTTAATGAATAAATAATTAATCTACTCTTGGATATACTTGGATTTATATTCAGTAACTCATTTTTCAATTATATACTTCAATGTTATTTATTATAATCATATATTATTTTAAAACTCCAGTACACAAAGCATTCATCAATAATAATTTTATTTTTATTAATTAAAATATAAATTTTTAAGGAATTTATTTGCTATAATCTGTACATAATTTTGATTTTAAGGCATTTTCATGCTTCATCAGTCGTTAGAATATTTTGAAACTGAAATTTATTAACCATATTTACTTATAATAATTTTTTAATAAAAGGACTGATGCTTTGCGTATTTTATTTATCAAGAATTAAAAAATATTTATTTGTTAAGGTAAATACTTTTTGTGTTTTTTTATTTTTTTGGGTGAAAAACGCCATATTTTTCAGACCAGGACAACTTGCCAAATTGAATTCTGTTCTAGATTAGCTAAGCAGAATTTTCATTCATGTTATCTAGGTCTGGGAAAATTATTATTTATCACCTAAAATTAACGGAATACAAATTCAATTCAATTCAAATGAAAGCTTCGCCTCAAAAGGTACTTTACATGCAATTTGGGCCATTCTTTATTTTTCTCGCCATGTGTCGTATAATGAACTATAACAGAAATGGTTAATATTCTGTTAAAAATATTATTTTATTTTCTGTGAATAATTGTATACATATTGTTATTTTATTGAAATCTGGTAATATTTTACTATTTTGATACTTTTTATTGATTTATTTATGTTTTTGTATTTTTAAAGACCTTAATTGTTTTAAATTTTCAGGACGAAATGATTATAATCCTAACGCCCAGTTGAAAGCAATGGTCAAGAACATAAAGGCAGATAAGTTAAAGGTAGATGTAATGAAAATGAAGATAGTGTTGAAAACAAAAAAGTTTTGAACAGTTTTTATCCTGTAATGTTAAACGTTCAAAGAATAAAGCCAGATTATTTGTTCTGAAAGCAGCATAAATTCCAGTCTTTAAATAGGTACAAAAATAAGAAGTCTTTTACAAATCATTCAAATGGGAAAATTAATGCATGTAGTGAAAAGTATAATTTATGTAATAACTAGTATAAAAAATTATGTCATCATTTCTTTTATATAACCTCATAAAGTCATTTCAGTTGCGAGAAAATAATTTTATCATTGAACGTAATATTACTCAGTATTATTAAATCAGTTGAGCTAAGTAATAAAATACTGTAATTTTTAGTAGTTAGTAAAATGTTTTAAATGATCTTTGAATTCAAATACTAAATTTCAGGTTGAACAATAATTAAATTATACTTAACATATTCTTTTATACTCGCTTTTATATTTAATTATTTATTTATCTCTATTTAAGTAAATCGATTATTTTAATATTTGTTAAATCATAATAAAATTTAACCTCGTTTAACTGAAAAGTTAAAATTGTAATTTTTGGAATATTTTGGTATTGCGCATTGTATTGACATATTAGTATTGAAAGAATATTACAATTTTTAAGCATAATATAATTATTTTTAGTATTTACAGTTACTATTTTTAGCAAGATTATTATTATTATCATCACGTTTTTTAATAATTAAAAATTTGGCATGTATCTATTAATTTTATAAGTCGCAAGGGGAGTTTCAACTTTTTGGGAAGCTAATTTGCTTCTAACTTTCAAGTCGGATTGTAGTAGTTGAAAAAAAAAAAACCCAAGGCCTACAGCTTATGTGAATAGGCTTCCTAGGCTTAGATATGTCGTGGACAATGGTATACAAGATTTGGTGCTTCTTCGTCCCCCCCCCCCCACCCAATCGCTTTTTTTTCACTAGGAAATTCTTCTAAACGACTAAATTAGTTTTAAAAAAATGTTTTTAGGTGGGAAAAACACTTTTAATTAAAAAAAAAAATTATTTTTTGGATTTTTTTTTTTTTAAATAATAATATAGGATTTTTTAATTCAGGATTTTTATATTTTTGTCGCCACAAAAATTTTTATATTTTCCAACAAAGAAAAAAGCAATTAAAACCTAACCCCAAATGCTGTACTTGCACCTACCCCTAGAATAAGCAAAATCCTTAAATTTTTTTACAAATTTTTCAAAATTATTAAAAACTTATTGTTAACTTCATTTGAAGTGTTTTTAAGAAATTTCCAGCAAAAACTTTAGCGATTTGGTGGTGGGGGGGGGGGAGGGGGTACGAAGAAGATCCCAAGATTTTTAGGCTAATTTTTAAAATACATTGCTACCTAGGTATTTATCCAGACACCCTCTGGTTTTTTCGTGTAAGGATCTTCTTTTTAACCCCTATTAAGCTGTAAATTTTTATCATTAATTGTCTCTCTGAGATATTTATTTAATATAATTATAACTAAAGGCCCATTTTTTGCTAAAAATGACCACTTTTTAAATTCCTGACGAAATAACAATTTCTCGAACAATTTTCGATAAAAATAGGTTTTATTTCTAGATCTTAAAAATTTTGTACGCAATTTTGTACTTAAATCGTAAAAATCTTCAAGTAATTATTTGTCTGCATGTCCCTTTTTCATTATTGTTTATTGTACGAGATATGATAATTTAATGGCAGAGACCCAATTTAAGATTTTTTATAAAAAACTGCTTTTTGACGCAAAATTTTTGAGAGCTATAAAACTGAATAATTTTATCAAAATTGCAAATTTTGCAGCAATTTAAAAATTTGTCATTTTTAGCCAAAAAGCGGAATTTAATTTATTGAATACCACGGATATCAAACTACCTATAAAAAAGCGCAGTTTACGTGGCTCAAAAGTAGATCTTTAGAAAGAAGAAAAATGAGAACAACTGGAAGTTATTTTGTTAAATTACTTTTTTGGAACTATTTGAATTAGGTAAATATTTTAGATTATCTATGAAGCTTATTTCAGGTCCCTTTATAATAAGGTAGCATTTTTCAGAAATTTTTATCTTTTAGCACTAATAATCAATATTATAAAATTGTAAAACTACTTAAAAAGCCTGTTATAACAATTTGCAGTAATCTTGCTATTTTAATTTTAAGATAAAAATTCTGTCAATATTCTAAAAAAAACAAAAAATATTAATAATCTATAATCCATAAATATATTTTTTTTGTTTCTTTTTTTACTACCAGGATTACATCTAAATCAAGTAGACCGAAAATAATTTAAATGATGATTATTACGCAGGAATTAGGATAATAATTTAATATCATTGTTCGCATTCTTGAATATTTAATACCTTATAGCTTATATAAATTTTATCTTTTTTAATAATATACTTACATACCAAAAAATCGGTATATTATAAAGATATAAAAGTATCGAATTTCTAATTTTTGGTATAGGTATAGCATATAATATAAAAATTTTAATAAATAATAATTTTATTTTTTTTTAATAAGAAAGACATCGATCATCGTCAATTTAACGCATCAATAATTTATTTCTGATTTTGTAAGATTGTAATGTCCATGATATTATGATATTCTGGGAAAAGAAGTATCGTATTCCAAATCTTTATAAAAATATTTATTTTTTTTTTGAAATCGTATTTTTAAAGAATATTTAGTAATATATATGCGCTAATTAGAAATAGAGAATAAGGTGCACCGCTGAAATAGCTACTTATATTTATAGAATTTTTATTTCTTCAGTATTTATATTAATTTTTTATTCTAAGAGTTTCAGTTTTCAGTTTCTCTTGCAGGCTTATTCATGATTCTCGATTTTTGACTGCAATTTCTATTTTTTGGTAGTTATTTTAAATCCTACATAAATTTCTTAGTTTTTGCACAAAACGAATAGTTTATCATCCAAAATTTTCTGTTAATAAAAAATCAGTGAGAATTCCTGTAGAATTTGACCTCTTTATCCAAAACTCAAGCGAACTGAACTAATCTGAAGATATTAAATAAGATATTCAATAAGATTTTTATTCAGTCATAATCTTTTTATAATTTTTTTCGTTTATCTGTAATTTTTATGATAAAAAAAATTGTATTGAATTATAAAATAGCAAGGGATTTTTTATTTTAGGCACGATCACCTACCAAATTACTGGAGGCTTTATCCTTTGTAATACTGATAAATTATGGATAAAAAATGAAGAAAATTTAATATTAATATGATTTTATGAATGAAAAAGAAGTAAACCAAAGTTTATTATTGGTTTTAGGTTATTAAACAACTTTTGGATGACAAAAAGTTCAATTTTTAGCATTTTTCATCAATTTTTTTTGAAAATCGAATACAAGATCAAATTTTAAAAAATTTTTATATCCAGAGCTTTTTTTAATTTATTCATCGCATAGGCTTGATATTTTCAGGATACAGACATTTGATAGCTCTAGATGGCCAATTAATTTAATTTAATAAAAAAGTATTATGTATAGCTATGGAAGTTTTGTAGCAACATAATTCATTAAATTTTTATAATTACTGTTAAGATACCTGGTATCTTTTTTATCATTTATTGAAAATTTGTCAATATGGATATGTAAACTTTAAGAATTTCTTCTCTTGTATAGATTTGGTTCACGATCCAAAATAGATACCTTATTTAAGTCAAAGTCATGGCCATTTATACAATGATTAGGAAATACTTTATTACTTTTATTTGTCTATATCAGTTTGATGTTCTCCTATTCTATAATGTAAAGCTCTTTTAAATTCTCCTGTATAGGATGCATTACAAATATTACATTTGAATTTATAGACAGAATTAACATTTTCCATTTTAGAAGTGATATCCTTATTAGGGTTGTTCACAAAAAAAAAAAAGTGCGCCAAAAATGTTCTTCCTGAAGTATGTTGAAGTTTAGGTGACAAAATGATCCCATACCAATTTTCAGCTCATTTGAGAACGATTTAGGGGTTGCACAAACCCAGGGTAGCTCTCAAGTGGTTGGTTAATATCGACAATTAGTGGGAACGAAAAAAATTTTTTCCAAAATACGTTTTCTATACTTCCTAATATGTTTTCGGTGTCGCTAAAATCGAAAATGAGATCCTCAGAGTCCGAAAATACCTTAAACACCCTTAAACACCGAAAACACCCCTTTTTTAACCAAAAATTTTTGGATTTTATAGCGAAAATCGTATATATTTGAAACATCTGGATTATAAATTACAATTGATGACTTAAATATGTTGGAAAAATACCAAAAACTCCTTCCGTTTATTCCAACGCGCCTTCTTGGCCGAGAAACGCAGGGCTTAATTCTATAACAATGTTATAAGATAGGGTTTTTAGTCAATTTTCCAAATAACGCTGTCATATTGCAATTCTACCAAAATACTACCATTTGGACTCATTTTTTTCGTATAAGTTCTACCTTTCAAACGCCGTAAACCGCAATTTTTCATAACCGATTCTCTCATCGCTATAGTTAGTAAATCAAATGTCCATTTTTTGCTAAAAATGACCAATTTTAAAATTTCTGCTAAAATTGTAATTAATGTGTTATAGATGGTATTATTAGTAGTAAACACGTAATTGTTATAATGTGAGCCAGATTGATTATTTTTAATAATAATATTACTATATATGTTCACTGTAAAAAGTAACTTTCTTATATTAACAAAAAAATTAGAACATTTTCGAAAAATTAGTAAATTTTCAAAAAAATTTGTAAATATCCGAAAAAAATCGTATATTTACTAAATTTAGTATATTAACAAAAAATTCGAAAATTCTCGATTTTTTTTGTGAATTCGCAAGAAAAATTGATAATTTACAATTTTTTTTCGAAAATTTGCAAAAAATAGTTGTAAATTTCCGAAAAATAGTTGTGAATTTACAACTTTTTTCGTAAAATCACAAAAAAAATCGAGAATCCTCGAATTTTTCGATAATATACTGAATTTAGAAAATTTACGATTTTTATCGAATATTTACAAAATTTTTTGAAAATTCACTAATTTTTCAAAAAAATTCTATTTTTTTAAATCTAAGAAAGTTACTTTTTACAGTGTTGTTATTAGTTTGTTTGATAGTATGTATCCTTTTTTCCACATATTAGTCTATAATTTAGTTGATAGGGCTATAAAACTTTCTGATAAGGGGTTTCATAATAAGAACATAAAATTTTGCAAGAATTCATTACTATTAAATGATTATCCTTCAAAATTTGTCAACAAAAATATAGAAAAAAATAGTAAAATCAAATTACATAATATCCAAAGATATCTGTGAAAATTAAAATTTAAGTTTAGGAAAGTTAAAATTTAGGAAAACTATTGTTTTTTGTTACAAGTATATTATTAAAAAAGCAACTTAAGGTTTAGTTAGATCCACAGATTAAAATATTCGTCCATTAAAACTATTTTTGTTAAATACTATAAACCTTACAACGTCTCAGCATACGAACATCTCCACAAAAAACTTTTTAGCAAAATTTCTTTGTTATACATAAAAGACAATACCAAAAGGCACATGGAATTCAAACAATAATAATATTAACAATAAAAAATAAAATAACAATAAAATATATTTATATATAAAAACAAAAAAATAAAGAAGCTTATTGGTGTCGAAAAAAGGGTTCTAGTATAATATTAACAAAAGAAAAATATAGTGGAAAAATAGGTCTATATATATGCGATTTATAATCATAAAAAGTTGTTAAAAAAAAAGTGTATCTTCTCAACTTGTCACTTATATATTAATTCTTTTATTTTTTTTCACCTTCTCATATATATTTATAAAGAGAATGAATAAGCAGGAGCTAAGTCACCGCCCATCTTTGAATTTCATCTACAATAAATGCAATATCCCATCATCAAGAATTATTATTTTTTTTTTTTGACCCTCAGGATAACTTGTTAAATAAAGACAGAGAAAGAATGAAAAAGATGAAAATTTTTATATATATTTTTTAAAAGGATCAAAGAATTTTAGACAGCCGACTGGTAAAGGTCAAAAAAAATTTTTTTTGAATTAAAAAGCTACCTGAGACAGAGAAAGAGATTGAGATTCTTCATCAACCTCCCACAAATAAACTTTTTTTTTTGGTTAAATCTTTATACTAGTATAAACCTTTTTAATCTTTCCTCTTGGAGATATGACACTTTAATACTAAGTTTCGATGGCAGAAGCAAAAATCTTCTGATTAATTATCCTTTCTCAAAAAAAAAGAAGAAAAAAACCACACAGATTGTCTTATATATTCATCTATTTCATCGATTTAAGAATAGGCTTTTATAAAAATAATATTGCATATTATATGATACACTATTCGTCATTCTGTAACTTTATAATAATTGGAATCCAATATATTATTATACTGTAGGCTTTATTATAAATATTTTATACATACATACCAACATAAGAAGCAAATAAATAAAAAAGATACAAAGAGTTATATTCAGAGGCAGCGATGAGAGAGAATCGACGGAAGAAGAAAACCTGCTGTCCTCTATATAACAGTCATAGAAATATAGGTATTTTTATATATTATGTATTCGCGACGACGCCCGCGGGGGTTGAATTTTGAATCTCACTGTGCATTTATGACCCCCTGTAGATTTTTTAAAGAATGATTTTCAAACGACTCTCGATATATAAAAAAAATAATATTTTTATTTTCTTCTTTTATTTTACAAAAAATATTTTTTTTTTTATATGCTACGCAGCAGCTTCGTCAATTATTTATATATTTCATGTCTTTGTGTTGAGTTCATTTATATATGTTCTGAAATCTTTGCCACTGATAAATACGATTGATAATGTGTTATATATACCGCGCTCTTTCTGTTTCTCTTCATTGGAATCTTTTTTATTTCAAATATTTTTCAGAGGCATTTCATATATAAAATATTCATTTAATGTGCCAAGATATTTTTTATTTATCATAGTTTGATGATATTGCAAAATTTATAAACATATATACTTTTTTAGAAGTTTTTTTATATATTAAATTATTATGTGGCACTGCATGATAATTATTATTTATTGCTGTGATATTTTTTTAAAAATGCATACTAATTAATACAAAATGTTTATTGATTTATAAAATGATATTAAAACAAAAAAACTGGTTTGTGTTAATACAACCAACCAGCATGGGATATATTTACTTAAAACAGTGTTAACTTATACTCCCTAATTATTTACAAATTCTAGAACATACATTAAATACATCCCTTAATTGGAATTATCCTAAGACCCTAAATCGAAAATTTTCAAAGCCCATTTCACCTCCTCTTAAAAAGAAAAATTTTCATGCGTTAGGGACCCTTTTCAAGTACCAATCCCTATGAACATATCCCATAAAAGGAGTCCTTCAAAAATGCGCTCTTTCAAGTAATATATCTTTCGTTGGCTGAATTATATGCCAATTTTCCTGCTACGTGTCAATTACATTGCCTATTAATTTTTTTTAAAGATCCCCATAAATGCTATTAATCGAACGCCTTATTCTATTTTAATCGAGAGCTTTTTTTTGGCTTTCTTATCAGTCATTTTGTTAAATTTTATGCTTGTATTTATAGAGGCAGGCACCAAACAAAAAAACTGATTTTCTTGTTCATCAAATACATCTAAAACTTCTCAAATTAGTTTTTATTATAAGGGTCGTTGAGGTTTTTTAAAGTATGCAGTGAGTTTGAGTAAACTGTAAAATTTTTCTTCGTATCTGCTATTGTTGCTGTCAAAAACTATATGAGTTTGCGAGAGCTTCAGCCGTACTTGGTACCTATTAGATCTAAGAAGTGATATTTGATTAATTCTCAGGAGCATTATTGCTATCAATAGTTGATTGCATGCTAAAATTTAATTTAGAATTTTTTGAAAGCCGTTGTGGGTCTTTTGTAATAATTTTGAGTAGTACAGTATATTTTTCAAAATTAAATGTTCTAAATGAATTTTTAATATTATTGACTGGTGAGGGTCTTGCATTTGCATGTGTACATCTAAATTTTATGCTGTTTGTTGCAAAATTGCAAAATGCCTACTTTGGACAATGAAAAACCCTAGACTGGAACAGAAGTAATTTTTTATAAATAATAAAATATTACAAATTTTAGCTGAAATTATAAGCTGCTAAAATATTGTAAAATATATAATTCGTATTCACTTTTATCGCTTCAAGAAGAATCCTGAAAAAGATCATATATTTATATATTATATAATAAGTGTTTAAACTCCAAAACTCAACTATCAATCATATCAAATTATTAATATTATCAAAGCGAAAATAAATTTCTACACAAAGTAGGTAATTTTGAAAAATAAGATAAGAAAAATTTGTAATGTAACTAAAAAACTACTTCCTTATATATTATTTGCAGTGCATTTCGTTTGCGAGAATACATTACTAAAATATATATTAATAATGAAAGTTTGAGATTATTTAATAAAATATTATTGAATAGAAAAATTATAATTTCAGTGCATGAAAATAAGTAAAATAAGTTTCTTATCTGATATTTTAATATAATTGATAAATTCTATTTTGCATTTAACTAATAAAATACATTTTTTTAAATAAAAATTTTTAATTAAATTTATAAAATTTCCTTATTACACCCATCAAAAGTTCATCATCACGACATTGCACTAAAATAGAAATAATTAAAATGATTAATAAAATTACAAAACATGTTAAAATCTTTATAAAAAAATTATTCTACACAACATTAAAAATTTAATGAAACATTTTCCGTTGTATAAAAATATATGTCAAGATAAATTTTTTCTTTAAAGAAAACAGTATTAAAAGATACTTAAAAAATTTTATTACAACGAGCATAACAGTTTGGCACGTTTAAAAAAAGATTATATATCTAAAATACTTTGTTGCTTAAGTTTTTATAAAATAAAAAAATAAATGTACTAAACATTATACATGTATAAGAATAATTATCTTTTTTAATAGATATTTTTAGTTTAAAAATAAAAAAACGTCATTTTAAAATTATATCTTTTTAAAAAGTACGTTAAATCAGGTAAATCACACATCTTGGTCGTAAAAGAAAAGTATAATATAACAGATTATAAAATAAAAACACATAAAAAAGAGAGTGTAATCCAAATGGTCAATTAAGTAAGTGATATGATCATTTTTCACTTTATACTATAAAAATTGTGTAAAAAATTTATTTTATTATAAAATTTATTTAAGTGATTTCAAATTTTATACGCATCTTATATTAAATATTTTTGCCCTCTTTACGATCGATTTAACGACTGGTTAAATTACATATTTATATATGTATAAGCCTCATTGATGGTACTTTACTCTTTGTCTTGTAAATATAATATGTACATAGAAAATATAACTCGACCTTTTCATGTACGTATAAACAAATAAACATTAAAAATATGTAGATAATGTCGTATTTTAAAAAATAATTTTTACTTTATGCACACTATTAGATTCTTGTGTTTAAAAATTCAAATAAATTTCTTACAATTTCTTTGGGGTTGCTAAAAGATTTTTTTTGCAGAAAATTAACTTTAAAAATACAATTCAAATGAAAATATAGAAATGGGTTCACAAAATTAAAATCAAAAACATGTAGTAGAAATAGTTTCTTGCAGTAAAAAGTTGGTATATTTAGAGTAAGAATCTGGTAAAAAAATAATATGCTTGAGTAAATTTGATAGAAAACCATTTCAATTCGTATAATCATTGAATTAACTGTACTTCATTTTGCTGAGGGTTCATTTAAATTATGGTCTAAATTAACTCCTCAAAATTCCAGGAACGTCCATGCTCCAATTTTTAATTTGGTTTTTATTTATTTGATTAGGTATTATATGCAAATTCGTATTTACATTGAAAGCCATGAATTTGATGCTTTGAGTGTAATATATTTAAATCTGTAATAACATTTTTATCATAAAGTGGTCCCTGTTATTAATTCATTTCGAGTATATATTATTCTCGCAAAAGAAATGTGTTTGCAAGAGTATATAATAACTCGAAAACATCTAAAATTAATTACGAAAATAAATTAATAAAGATACAATAAAGTTCTAATTGATGATCTTTTTCAATGTATTCTACTATTAAAGTACTATTGTTGTTACATGAAATTTAAATATATTTTATTGCCTAAGTTATGATCAATATATTTTGTTAGTTTCACACAATAAAATTAAATTTCACACACATGCAAATAATTTTCCTTTGAAGTTTAATTGTGCATTTTAATTTTTAAAACTTTAATCACATCAATTTGAGAGTGTACTATCTAAGTAACTCCGCCTTGAATGTTCTGTACACCTTTTATTATTTAATATAATATGTTCTACCTACCACATAAAATATATGACATAAATCCTGTACATAAGTTATTTTAGTGTAAATTTTTGATGACCATACGTAACGACATTTTAACTTTATTTTTTTCAAGTCGTTAATAGATTTTAAAATTATATTTATTATTTCATAAAAATTTATGTTATTTCTTCCCTATAATATAAATTTTAATGTTCGAGCTTCAATGAATTGAATGTTTATGTATTTTAAGTGAGTAATAATTTAAAATATTATACTTATTTTTTATTTTATTTGTTTAATAATATATTATGGTATTATGTAAGATGTATATTAGCTAAAAATGACTTGATTATTTTATTATTCAATTTTATATGTTATGATGATTTATTACTTTCTTTATGCAAATTTATGCCTTATTTATTAACATATTTTTGGTGCACTGATTTATGTTCAGATTATTAAGTAATTATTATATTTGAACATTCAAAATATATAAGAAAATGCATTAATTAGGCTAAATTAATGTATTTAATCTACCGAGGAAAACGTATTTTAAAAGTTGTTTTAAGTTTCGATTAAGGAAGAAGATTTTATTTTATTCGCCAAAATTAAGTTTTCAAAAATCTGCACAAAGTAAAAGTTTTAGTGAAACTGACCTAAGGAAAAGGTGTAAGTTTAAGGTTCGAAAATTCATAACCGGATTGTGTAAACACAACCTAAATGTATGGAACATGTTTACTTGCAGCTAAGTAAGTACTAGGTATAATGCATAAATGCAATGCAACATTACAAAACAATTTGCTATTTTTAGAATTTGTAATTATAACTTTTACTAGGTATTAAGATTCTAAATCCAAATTATTTTGATTCTCTAAATCCTTATTATTCTAAGTCCCTAAATCGAAAATATTCTAAGTCCCTTAACCCAAGCTTTTACAAGCCCCTAAACCAAGATTATTTTAATTCCGATAAATATCTAATCTAATATGTAGAAAAAACGCAAAAACGGACCCATAGATACACATAAGCATCAGGAGAAAGTTTTCTAGGTCGGGACCTAAGTATTCTTATAGTGACCTCAAAAACTTAAAATTTATCAAAAATTTGTAAAATGCTTACTATTTGCCAAGTTATATTTCCGTTTGGGACAAATTGATATTTTTTAGCGTAGCAAAAAACACCCCTTTTTAAGTTCAAAAAAGTAAATTATCAAAAAACGGGGTTGTTTTTTATATACTTGGTAATCTTAGTTAGTGCTTCACGCGAGACGAGAGAGACGAGATTTGCCCCGATCTCGTCTCGGTCTCGAAAAATCTCATTTTTTGTAAGTCTCGTCTCGACTCGTCTCGTCTCGAAAAAGTCTCGAAAGTTTCGAAATCTCCCCGAATAGAATCTGAAGTATGGGCTGATCTGGGCCAGATCAGCCCATACTTCAGATTCTATTCGGGTCACCTCACAAAAATAAAAAATTTTTTTTTGCCTTATACTTGGTAACACTGATCTATTTTCTATCTTCAGGTGATTATTGTTTTCGCTTATAATTTATAATGAAAAACCATGAGTTAATTAACGGAAAAAATATATAGAAATTTGACCGCCTATATACAATTGCATTTGCAGTCAAATCATATTTTTCAAATATAAAAACGCACTGAAAAAATAAATAACTTTTTTTTTTAACTTTTCATAGTTCTTAAATTTTTCATAGTTTTCTTAATTTTAGAATTAATTCGATAAAAATATGGTACAAATAATTATAGCCATCTACAATTTTTTTATTTTTTGTTAAAATTTTGTAATCGAAATTACAATCTTAAGTGAATAAGTGAATGACATCCATATAAAAACTATAATGAACTTGAAATTATATTATAATTTTTAATTATTTACTTATTGATAAATAATAACAAAAATTTAAATGGATTTAATAGTGCTCTCGGTATACATTTTTGATGTACAATTTTTTTTTATTTGAATTTTATACTACCGGTAATAAAACAAGAGTTTTTTTTCCAATTATTAAAGAATATTGTATCATAAATACCTTTAAAAAACACCATTATTTAATATTTAAAATATATGTATTTATGTAGTTATTTATTATGTTACATAAGTCACAAAACTTTTATTATTATTTCTTGTAAATTAAAAATAAAATCAATCTCAAAAAAAAGAAGATTTTAAGGATTCAATTGAAAAAATATTGGATACTTTTATTTAAATTTTTTTATATTCCTGATTGCCCTCCATCTCTAGTCTTTTTTTGTAGGAAGCTACAGGGTTGTAAAAATATGATGATTATAATAATAATATTAATTTAAATTTTATTTTACAAATTTATGGTTTTTATGAAGCTATACCTATAAATTTAATTTAAAATTCTTAAAAAAAATAGATTCCAAAATTTTTAATTTTTAATAAAGAAGTTGCTGATTGGAAAAAAAAAGTTTTTATTTAAATTATTTATTCTATGATAAATTTTCGAGCCTTCGAGATTTCTCGTCGAGACTTTTTTAAGTCTCGGTCTCGTCTCGTAATTTTTATTGGCAGATCTCGTCTCGATCTCGTCTCGCTTTTCGAGACGAGACCGAGACGAGTCCAAAAAAATCTCGGTCTCGCGTGAAGCACTAATCTTAGTGTGCTAAGATTTTGCAATTAAACTACAATTTTGCTTACAGTACGTTTTTTCAGAGCGCTATCTTCGAATTTTGGGGTTCTGAATTTCGGGGACGGCTTTTATATATTCGATAACGTTAGTAAAATTTTGCTTGCAGTACGTCTTTTATATTTCGATGTCTTTTAAATGAAAAAATTTTTAAAAAGCTTCTAAAATGCGAGCTTTTTACAAATTTTAGGGTTTAAAAAAAATTTTTATTTATGTGTAGGACCCCAAAATTCAAAATCAGCACCCCAAAAAACGCACTGGGAGCTAAATTTTGTCTTGATTTGTGAATATTGTAAAATTTCCCTAAATCTACCTCAAAATAGGGTTGTTTTGCCCAATTTAAAGGCGTTGGATTCGTTTACCATGCATAGAACCCCCAAAATCGTTAGCAGCAACCCCAAAACTTATTCAATGAGCTAGATTTCGTTACACTTTGAAAATATTGCAAAGATATCCTTAAAAAGTGGTGTTAATTTGAGGGTGTTAAAAAAATTTTGCACTACCGAAACCTAGATTTTTAGAATCAGGGACCCAAAAAACCCTTAACAGAACTTTTTTCATAGCCAAAAACACCCGAAAAACCATGAATTTACTGGTGTATTATTCCTAATCAAATTTATTGAGTTTTAAAAATGTTATCAATAATATGTTGATCAATTTTGATTCACGTGTAAAAAAAGTAACTAATAATCATAAAACTATAAAACTATACACACAAATAAAGAGTGAATACATACCTATATTAGAAAGAAAAAAAATTGTTCAATAATTATTTTTAAAATAAGACTTCCATACTAATAATAAAATGAATAATGCAAACAAACCTTTAAAAAAAAGTAACGGAATAAAAGACATTTGCAAGCATATTATATAGAGAAATATAATTTATAGTTGTCCATGAGAAGAAAATCATAAAGCTTTATATATATAAATTTTGTCATGGTTACACAAGAAGAATTTTATTATTATTGAATTGAAAATATTATAGTACACAACAATAAAATATATATTTATATAACCAAAATAACTTACTTACATGTTTTTTAACCATTCTTTTATTACAATAACCTATAATTTGTTAAAAAAACTCATTAAAAAAAAAAAAATAAATTTTAAATTCTTTAAATTAATTTTTACAACTATTTAGGTGAATTTTAAATGGATAATCATAAATAACAGTCATACTTAAAGTGTTACAATCAATTTTACTAATGCAGTAAAATGTTTGTATAATTATTTATACTTTTAATTTTTTATTGTTTAGATATGATTTATTAAATTAAAGATAATGAGAAAAGAAAAGCCTCAAAATATAGATAAATTAAAGTTTTCAATTATTAATATTAAGTCAAATAAGTTTGCAGATTAAATTTTCATTCCTTATGACTGCCATTATTAATTACGCAAGTAGCTAAGGAGCATAATCTAGTGGTTTTATAAAAATGAATAAAAAGTATTCGTCTCATTTCTAGAGGATTTATATTAAACTATGCGTTGGGGCTTGAGTTTAGTCAAGTACTCATTATTAATAACAAAATTATCTATCCCTTACATAAAGCTAGGAAAATAGAAGTGACTAAGTATTTGCCATCGGTATAATTTGAAGCCAACTTAAAAAATGTTTAATATTAACATGGAACATTTTTATAGAGAGAGGTACCTCAGAAGGCCCAAAAATTCAAGATTAGGGACTTAGAATAATTAGGGTTTATTATTTTAGAATTATTCATATTTAGGGAAATAGAAATTAATGTGTTACATACATATGTTTAATATACATGCATATTATTTGTGTACAAGACAAATGTCTTTAAGCTTTTATTAATTTATTGCTTTCAGGATTATTTTTCTGCGTATAAATATCTTTTAAATTAATCTAAAACTTTTACGGGAGCCGGACTCACTTTAGCCTAGGGGTAACTAAGCCTCAAAATTTGGCTATTATGTAAAATAGGGCCATTAATCTAATTTTTTTTAAGGATATTAGGGACGAAGTCGTTAAAAGTAAACCTTTTGCAAAACTTTGCTCGATCGAAAAAGAATTTTTATTTTAATTTTATACTCTCTTTTTTACTCTAGTTTTTATTTTTACATGGGACATGGGAGGGAAGGGTACTTGAAATTTAATTTCAGAAATTGAATTTCAAATATCACAAATAATACAAATATACAAATTTGTATATTACCTTGGAGACTGAAATTTCATAGGAATTTATATTTTCGGTATGAGATTTTGAGTATACCTACGGTTTAATCTTGAAAGATCAATCTGGCCAATAAAATTGGGGTCATTTTACCAATTTTATTTCCATTCAATTCAAAAAGCAATGAAGTCTTAATTGGTTGGTACCATCATAAAATAAAAAATTGTTTAATCAATTTGAAATTAATAAGAAATAAAATTTAAAAATGACTAAAGCAAAAAAATAATAAAATAAATATATTGATATATGATTCATTAATTTATAAAATAAAAAGACTAAAAAACCTGAGAATCAAAAAATAATGTATGATTTTTATGTCGAAAATATTTAAGAATTTAGTTGGCTTATTACTTGCAGATTTTATTTCTTTTAGGAAGAAAAAAAACTCCTTAATTTTTTTTAAGGATTCCCACAGTAATAAAACGACCTTATAGCAGAAGCATGTAACTACCGTCTCTTTTTAGAACCAAAAATTTTAAAATTGATAATTATAATTATTAAAAATATAAAAAAAATGACCAAGGGTGGCAGAAAATGTACAGTAATAAAAATGAGAATTTGCCTTTTGGCAAATTGTGGGGGTTACTATAATACTATATAATACGACTAATAAAAATATTTTTTAAATCCAGTAGATAAATTTAGAAAAATTATTATTGACATTAAATAAATACTTAATGACGATAAAAACAATTTTCAACTAGATATAAAATAACTTACAATACTAAATTATGGACGTGAATGTTAATTTTGTCAATTATCTTGCTATACAGATGATAAAAACTTTTGAAGAATTCTTTGAGTGATTCGTCTTAATTTAACTAGAGATGGCATATACTTTTTTGGAAAACTAAAAGAAGCTTTTATTAAAAAAAAAGAAAAAAGGAATAAATTCTTAAAGTTCTAAATTGGATTTGAATTACAAGTAATTTGTGGATTATGTGTTTTGCAGTTGTATCAAAATTTTTATCTGATACTCATGTTTTTTGGGCCCCTCACCTCAAATACGATATCCATTTTTACCTAACATTTCTATTGTCCCACGAAAGCATAGTAAAAATTAAAGTAGAACTTAATAAAATATTAAGTACGAAATAAAATAAAATAGTACGAAGCAAAATATTTAAAAAAACAATAAATAAAATAAATTTGTTTATTAAAGGACAACTGAGTCGTTTAAGGTGAAAATAGATACCATATTCATGTTCAGGAACCCAAAAAATACAAGTAACACATTAAAATGTTAAAAAATCCACAAAGCATAAATTCAAAATTCTTATTGTGAGCAACTGGACTAATTTCAGTAAAAATAGATATCATATTCATGCTTAGGAACCTAAAATCAGAAAAAAGTGACACCGAAATAAGGGTTTACACTAGAAAAAATTGAAAGCTCTAAACCGCAAACAATCCAATTTAGCAATAATCTCTGAGATAATATATTTATACCCACCAAATTAATTTAGACTTTGTTAAAAATAGAAGGGATTAAAAAACAAGACATTTTCAAGAAGACAAATTAGAAAATAAAGTTTCCCACCAAATTTTTTTAATCTATTTACAACTGCGGTTAAAAATATTTAAAAAATAAGATAAAGACAATCTTTCAAGCTGCATCGGTTTTCAATAAAAGATATTAAGTAAGATCAATTAACAATTAACATTGATTCTGAAATCAAAATTGAAAGCTTAGAAATGTATTTGAGGATTGTAATATTTTGTATTTCAAAACTTATTTAAATGAATAATTCATATACAGATACAAGGACATTACTATGTTTCAAAATAATTAAATAGTTAAATTAATAATTAAAAGTTTTGATACTATGCACAAGCCCAGAATTTTGCTCAAACACAAGGCAGTAAAATTATATTTATTATAAAAATAACTTGGTATATGAATTGTGATTATATCTAATTAATTTGTTGAATCCAGACCAATGCAGTCTCTCAGAAATCAATATTGCATAATAGCAATTTAAAAAAACCACTTTGATTCAAAAAGTTTAACATACATGATATGTAAGAAAGATATAAAATTAATTATTAAATTCTTTGAAGATGAAGATGAGAACAGATTTTTAATAGAAAATGATTTATTTGTTACTTTAATAAAAGATTTAATAATTTTTATGATGTGCATATGACAAAGATTTAACATTTTCCTTTTTATACACTTTAGAAAACATTTCATTTGCGAGAAATATTTTTTTTTCATTCATGGTCATTTGAAATGAAAATGAAAGTAGCTTTCTAATATTAATTCCAATAAAAGTTTAATGCATTTACATTAGTTTATATCCGTTATTTAACGAAATGCTTTTTTTTTGCTCGTATGCTAAATGTCAATATTTAGAAATAATTAAATTCGAGATTAAATTCATTGAAATTTAGGAATCTTATTTTTTTGGAAAGTGGTCACTAATTTTTCTTATACGATTGAAAGTTCAATCAAAGCGCCCCTATAACAGTCGAGATAATAGTAATAGTAATATTAAAAACTTTTTTTATTAATTATGTCAGATTCGCATACTCAAGAGTTCAAGCTGACCAGCTATTTTATAAAGATTTGAATTTTCTATTTCCAGGTAAAATTAGCTGCCCTTTCATAAAAAGATAAGATTCCCAGAATTATAGCTTATTAAATAACTCCTAATATATGGGCTCTTCATAGTTGACACCAAATATATGGAGTTTTATGAATCGAATTTTCGGTCTCATTAGAAATGATATTTTTATCATGGACTTAGTGAAGTTAAGATTTATTCAATGAGCCATCATTTCTATAACCTAATTTTTTGAATACATGGCATGTAATCAAAAATCCAAGTAACATTTTAAAATAGTTGACATTCTTATAGACACAAATTATGTAGATATGTATCTGGCAACCATTATCGATTAAACTTTTACAAAACCAGCAGCTCTAAAAACTATACCATATTCACACGAAAACTGAAAAAAAAATTCCAACCTTGCATTATTTATGACACATCGCGGGTAGTATATGCCTATATTTTTTTATCAATACCAAGGTAAATAAATATATTTAAAATATAGATTTTTTTTTGGCAATATCACATTATATCTATATGGTGACTCCCTGCTGACATTTCTCGGCGCCAGAGATTCACATATGACTACTGTGTTAAAAATTATTTTCAAAAAAGTAGCTATTCAAATTTTGCACAAAAAAAAATATTTATTTTTTTTGTTTTTACATTATAACATGTTCGTTAATGTATGCAAAGATATATATATATAAAAATATTTGCTTACTGAATTTTTGGTCTTCAATAATAAACTCCCTTATTTGGTTCTTATCTTGATTATTGGTTAATTTATATCCTACATTTTACCTTTTTTGTATTATATTATTGTTATAAAGATTATAAAATACTGTTATTTTAATAATAAATGAAGTTCTTTTTTTTAAATTATTGACTGAATAAAAAAATTTTCTATGTTCAAAAATATCATTACACTGATCTTTGATATTTAAAAAAAAAGAATTAAATAAGCAGTTATTTTGTTACTTTATAACGAGAAATGAGGAGGTTGCACTTTACGGAAAGTTAAACTTGATAAGCAGGTTATGTATTATTATTCAATAATTTTATTGCCTTATTTAAGGAGTTTTAATAATGGATAAAGATAACATTGGCAGAAGAAAGGCGTAAGTAAGAATCACGTTTATTAATTAAGTTAAGAAAAGTTTTTTTATTCTATGTCATAATAATCAAAATTAAATTCTGGTAAATATATTTTTAATAATATTCTGTTCCAATTTTATGTAAGTTTTTATACAGTAGTTGAAAGAATAGGCTAATTATTCTCGAATTATTCTGCTTAATTGATAATGATTGAGAAGGCAGCAAAAAAGCTTGAGATCGTAATCAGGAAATTTTCTATATTAAAGTTAGTCTATTAAAGTAGTTTTTATCACAGTATCGTAATTATGAATATAATAAAAATTTTTCTCGTACATGAAAAGAGATCTCAACTCTATAAAAGAAGAGATTTATTTCTATTAACTAATTTTAAAAATTTTATAAAAGTAAATGTCTTATACAACAATATTGTCTTAAACAAGTATATAATATGTCATTATATTGGCATCAACCAGAATTAACTTTTTAGAATTAATTTTAGCAACATAATTGGGCTTTTTCACGGTATTCAGGTTTTTGGATATTCTAAAAATATTCAAAAAAATATTCGATACGTATTTTTTCATTTTTAATAAAAATGATTTTTAACGAAGATATAGCGATTTCAAAACGTTAAAAACTGGTAGTGGGGGGTAGCGATGCCATATTGCTAAAAACGCTCCATATAACTCTGTATAAATTTCTGACGTCACTTAGCTAATTCAAAAATTAAATCTATTATTTCTCGGGTTAAACTTTGTTTAAATTAAAAAGAAAAAATACGTATCAAATATTTTAAAGTCAGCTACAAAACCAACCAAATAGAATTTTAAAATTTTTTTCATGATAAAACCCAATTATCTGTAAAATTTATTCTATAAAGTGAATCTTTTCTTTCATTTTTTAAGCCTTGTATAAAATTATGATTGTTGAATAACAGATTAACAATATCTATTTGTTCAACAAGGGAAAAAAAGTAGGATTTGGCTTTCAATGCAGTTGTATGCACGAGTGAGCGTAGCGAACGAGTTCAGACAGCATTGAAAGTAAAATTTCCTACATTTTTTCCCGTGTTCAACACATAGTTTTTCATTAAAAGCGAAAAAAAGATCTACTTTCTTACTTTCGGACGATCTTTTTTTCGCTTTTAATGAAAAACTATGTGTTGAACACGGGGAAAAATGTAGGAAATTTTACTTTCAATGCTGTCTGCACTCGTTCGCTACGCTAACTCGTGCATACAACTGCATTGAAAGCCAAATCCTATTTTTTTTCCCTTGTTGAACAAATAGATATTTATTTAGGTTTTTGAAGCAACGCGACGTTCGTAAAATTTTTCTTCTAATTTTACAAATGTGAAATCTCAATTTTACATTAGAGTCCAACGAGTTTATAAAAATTATATACCCAAGTTTATGGTAAATGAATAAATTTAAGTGTGTAAGATTGTTAATATTTATAAACAAATTTTTAATTTTTATTAATTATGTGATAATATGTTGAAAAGGTCAACAAATCAGTTGACGAAACGTCGCTTCAACAACATCAACGATTCAACACAAAAATTTACATACATTTTTTCATTATTCTATTTGGTCAATAAATTCAAATTATTCTATAACTTAAATAAAAAGGAAAATAAAATCAGTGATATCATTAGTAATTTTTGTTTTTTTATTATTAATTTTGAATAATTTTAATATTATTAATATGAAGTTTGAAAATGTTTCTTGAAGTATTATCCAATATTATTTAGATTAATAGAGCAATCATTTAAATTATAAAATAAAAAAATCAGTTTTATGCTTAAAATGCCTCTGAATTTTAATTTCAAAATTTTAAAAACATTTCTACCTTAGAGAATTCTGCAATTCTTATTATAATTGTACAGATTACTTATCTTAATTTTATTACTTTATTCAATTAAAATTTGCACATGCTAAATATCGCACAAAATTATTTTATCATGGTTTTTTATGTATCAAGAATTTATAATTTACTTAAAATTTATTTCAGATGTATATTTTTATCTCGTATAAGCGTATTTAAAATATAATGAAATTGTTCGGAGTAATTTTAATAGGAATTTAAATTTAACACATAAAGATAAAATTTTGAAAGACCTATTTATTAAAAAAACAAGAAAATAAGAAAGGGAGAAAATAAAATTTAATAAAATTGTAAAAACAATATTAAAATGCTTTTTATAAAGATTCATCAAATCATAAAAGAATTTGAAAAAAAAAGTATAAACCAAAAAAATGTAGGATGAAAGAGAAAAAAAAAATTATCAAGTAAATTTCTCGCACGCGTACGCCACCACAAGATATTTATATAAATATATGATTGCAGGTAAAAAATGTGAAAAGAGTGTGGCTTCAATCCCGTATATATAGAGTATGAACAAGCAAGAGCATCAAGCATACAAGGTGATTAAGCGTGCTCTTACTCGCCGACGCACATTGTGAATCGAAAAAAAGTCTCGCCAAATATTATGTACATATATATGTACATTTATATATTTTCTTGCTCCGTATATGGGCATATCTCACCAAGTGGTTATATTTCTAATTTTATAAATTAAATTTTATTTTTGAGAGCACAATAATGACATTTGGACATAAGTTTAATAAAACAATAAAAATTAAGATTTTCTTTGCGTAACTTAATTTTAAGCTACGGCGTTTGATAAATGAACTTCTTAAATTAAAAAATATATTTAAGGTTATAATTACTAAATGATGAAATTAGTTCTCAAAAATACTGGAAAATATAGAGGTATATAACAATAAATTTTATTTCTGTCCAAAAATCAATAATAAGAAGATAAATTTTCAATTTTTTTATAAACAAAAAATTAAATGTTCTACAGACTGCGCTATAGGTATAGCTAGGCTAAACTCCCTGAATCTTTAACTCATTGCTCACATAAAGCCTAAAATATAGTTAACGTTAAAGCCTAAAATATAGTTTACATATTAGTTATTAAAAAATTATTTAAAAAAAATTTTTATTTTTGCAGTTTCATAAAATTTTAATTTGTAAGAAAAGTTCCTGATTGTTTCAAAAAATCACTCAAAGCATTCAAATTATTTGTCTTTAAACTTCCTATTACTAAATAATTGTTTTAAAAATTCTTTATCATTATACCTAATCGCATTATCTTATTATAATTTATTAAATCATTTAGTTGTGCCTTCTATTATTTTTGAAACATTTTTTTAGATTTTTTGATTTTTTCAAAATGTATATTTCTTGAAATATAGATTTTAATGATCCACTAATTATGACCTACAACTACATATTTTTATTTATTTTTTTAAAGCACTAAATTCAAATCAAAAACATCTTTTTTGAACTAAGAATGAAATATACATAATTCTTACACGTTTGTTATTTTTAGGTTATTGGTAAACAACGCTTCTAAATTATACGATTAGTTTATATAAAACTGAGGTTTATACATACAACGCATTGAATCAAGATATGCCGTTTTTTTTAACTAAAATCTGATAAAATTTTACATAAATCACAAAAGATTTTGCGAAGATTTTTTAAAAATTGAACGAGTGCCATTAAAAAATGTGATTTTAGTACCAAAATTACGCATTGACAACAAAGCCTTTTGATGTCGATATCTACTAAATTATTGGAGGCACCAGTTTTTCTCAAATCACTTTCAAATTGTGAAACATTGTAGAGAATTTTCACAATAGTTAGAAGTAAAAATTGTTCACGGCATTCATTTGTGGCTTAAAAAACTTTCTTCAGCCGTATTTATTAGAAAATGTGGTTACCAATATTTCAGCTGGCAGAATTTTTTTTAGAAATGGAGCACACTGTTTTAATTATCTGAAGAAATTAAATATATTATTAATTTATCAAAATCTATTTATAAAAAGGCAAATAGTTTTACGGCATTCCCTCTGTAATGTTAAGAATGTAAAAAACTTAACAAGGTTACCAACAAAATATTAGGGTTTCGAATCATTCCATGGCTGTTATTTCATAATAATGAAAGAAAATAGGCAAAAAAATTTCTTGAGGCTTGAGAAGAAATATATTTAAATAAATTTCAATAATTTTTTTTTTAAACAGAAAGCTAGATTTTCATTAAAACCCTCATGTATGCAATATAACCACTTGGTGAGATATGCCCATATATATACGCAAAAAAGGATGGTCAGGATCAAGCAAGCGAGATATCAAAATATATATAAACACGTATGTGAATGTATTAAATTATTTATACATGTATATGTATATTAATACAATCACGGTGAACAAGTTATGCGGGTGCCGAGTGAGAGAAGAGCGAGAATCGCCAAGTAAATCGAGTGACTGCGTGGTATTCGACCCCTGACCTCTTTTGCTATCTTACTCTCTCTTACTTTTAGCGTGGGCGTGAGGAGGGGACGGGGCCGCACGTTGGCCCGCGGGCGTCCCGGGACCGTGAGAACACCACCTATAATATTATTTAGTCTTTCTCTCTCGCAATCTTTCTCTTTTCTCCCCTCCAGTACTTTAAGCTGTAATAAGGCCCTAACGGTCCCCACCTCCCACTGCCTGCCGAGCATTAATTGCCGTCGTAAATCGCGATGAGCTTGACTAGGGCCCAAAAAACTTGGAGTACTTTACTGTATATATACACGAAAAATTATGTGTATGTATTTACAAACACAAGTATCTATGAAATCCATGTAGAAAGGTTCCAACAAAAATCGCTAATACCACTAGGTGGCTCCACCAGTAGTGTCCAGCGCCCGGGGCCCAAGTCAGTAGTGTGAGCGCCGCGCCTGAGCGAGCATCGTCTGTGATCAGTGAGCCTGCGTTCCGTTGCCGGCTAGTTATGTACTAAATAGTGTTTTTTTAAGACTCGTAGTCAAAATATTTATTATAATTAAAAAAAATGCAACAACAAAAACGGCAGGAGCCTAGTGTCGATTTGCAAGAGGATCATCTTATTGTGTCTCCAGCATCAACGACATCGTCTGCGGAAGGTGCAACAGTTGACTTAAGTTTTCAAAGTGTAGCTCTTAGTCTTCAAGGTGCTTTGCTAGCTGCACTTCAAAGAGCAGCTTTGCTTCCACCAGGACATGCAGCTGCTACAGCATTAAATATCCAAGCTCTGGAAACATATTTGACTTTACACAGGTTACATACAAGTGGTGCACTTCCTCATGGAAAGCTGCTATTGCAACCACTAGCACCTAGGTCTCCAGTGTCAGTAAATTTAGAAGAAGAAGAGCAGCAAAATCATGGAAACTTAGAATTTGTTGCTGCTGATCCTGAAGAGGATTTGGCATTACTTGAAGATGATGAATTGTTAGGAACATCTAATAATGGTCAAGAATCTCTTCTTCAAAAATATAGTGAATCGAGATCACACAACACAGAATCAACAGTAACCACAAATTCATCAGTAAGTACAACAATATCATCAGTAACTTCAACGGCAAATAATACACAACCAAGTTCTACGTCATTAGAAACAAATTTTTCAAACAGAGCTTGCAAAGCTACTAGGCCGAAAAAACAATTTATTTGTAAATTTTGTAATAGACAATTTACTAAAAGTTATAATTTACTAATACACGAAAGGACACATACTGATGAAAGACCGTATTCTTGCGATATTTGCGGAAAGGCTTTCCGACGGCAAGATCATCTCAGAGATCACAGGTATAGTAATCATAATTTTTTAAAAATAGTTTTTTTTTTAATATTCTTTTGTTAAGTAAATTTTCTATGCATAAGACATAAAAAGTATTCAAAAAAAGCTTGCAAAAAAATTAATATAAAATTTTTTATATGTTTAGGTACATTCACAGTAAAGAAAAACCATTTAAATGTAGTGAATGTGGTAAAGGTTTTTGTCAAAGCCGTACATTAGCAGTGCATAAAATTTTACATATGGAAGAATCACCACATAAATGTCCAGTATGCTCTAGAAGTTTTAATCAACGTAGTAATTTAAAAACACATTTATTAACACATACAGATATTAAACCATATCATTGTTCATCATGTGGTAAAGTATTTAGACGTAATTGTGATTTAAGAAGACATTCTTTAACGCATAATTTAGGTGTTTCAACAACAACAACAACGACAATAACAACACAATCTTCTAGTAATATTTCATTAAATAATTCAAATAATGTACTTCAAGAAACTTCTTAAAAAAATTATTAATTTAAGGATTTAATTTTTTAAATAATACTCAAGTTTTTTCCGTCCTTACATATTATTTGTTAAGATTGTAAAATTATTTATTTTTTATCAATACTACTACTAATAATAATAACTAATATATTTTAAATGAGTAATTAATTAAGAAAATTTGTCTAAAAAAATTTGTGATTTTCGTTTCTACAATTGATTTAAAAAAAATTCGCTGTATATTTTAAAATAAATTATATAAATAAGTCTGTTTATTTTTAATAATTTTTTTTTTCATTTTTATTAATTAATCAGTATCTTATAAAAATGTGAGAAAGAAAGACAATTTGTGTCGATATATTATTGTGTAAATAAGTGCGTGATACTTACTTAATAAGTGATGATTATATAGAAAAATAAAGTTAATTATAAATATATATATATATATATATATATTTATGAAGTATATATACATTGTGTTTAATACTTGATTTCTTTTACACCAAAGTCCTTTTTAACATTATTTATCTTCCACATTATCCGACGTCTAGTTGCGCGCTTTATATTAATCTTTTGACTTATAAAGTATGTTATGAAAAAAAAGGATTGTACGTATTACAAGCTTTTATATATGAGGAATATAAGGAATACAAGGGCAATCATCTTTCAACGATCATTATTATATTAAAATGACGCGTCTCTCGCCTCGTTTCTTTTGCGAAAATCCGTCGTTTTTTTTTTATTATATTGTTGTTGGCGTCAGTTTGCCGCAGATTTCTCTTAATTTTTTTTTTTTTATGTATGTTATGTGTTTTATGGTAGAATTGGTTAATTAATTAGGGCAATTTTATATTTAACGCTTGATAATTACTTTATTTTTTTTTTATTTTACAAATAAATAAGAATTTTTTTTTATTCTTAGGTTAGGATTTTTTTTATATAGTTATTTAACAAAAACGAGGATCCTATTACAAAGAATGAGCCGCCCAGGTGCTTCAAGACATGATATCTATGAGTCCCGTCTAAAGTTACTTTTTAAATTTTGTTATTATTATTTTTCTTTTTTGGAATTTTTTTTACATTCATTTTTTTTTTGTTGCTGTTGTCATAGTTAATTTTAAATATTTTTGCATCAATTTAATTAATTATATTTATGCTGAAATCCAACTAATAACTAATTACTTTATAGGATTACGAAATAGACCCACTAGTATTATACTAGCCATAATAGCCATGGGTCGTAATGTACTATTTATTTAGCAATCGCAGCTTGCACTGTTGTCCTTAAAGTAAACAAACAGTTGCAATTTCAAAATTTTGGTGTATTCGTTATTATTGGCAATGCTTAATATTTTTCACAAATGTCTGTTATAACTATTAAATGGGTTTCAGTCCAATTGGATTCAAGTTGGACTGAAGGTTCGCAAAAAACGGTTAAAATTATTTTTTTCCGAAAGTATAACTAAACATAAATACTCTCAGCCTTTTTAAGCTTTCAAGGTCGAATCCTTAATTTTCGACAGCCATTTTTTATTTTTAACATTTTTTTTTAATATACACTCAAAATTTACCTATGTTTGATGCAAAAACATATTTTTCGGTAAAAATTTTTTTTTTATAATTAAGTATACGAAATTTTCCGATAAATCTGATTTCCAGGCGCGAAATTTGGTTTTAACTGCGCATGTAGAAGCGTTTACATTTTTTATCACTACGATTTTCAGCTTCAACACAAAAAAAATATATTGGTTCAATTTTCTAATACTTGGGCTTAAATTTCTTATTTATAAACTATTTTCGTTGAAAAGAAGGTTTGGACATTACGCTAATTTAAAAGCTCCACATTGAAAAATGATATTTCTTAACTTACTTATAGTTTTTGGAATTTTCCACCAAGTCACAAGATCGGACCCAAAATTCAGAACCCTCTTGTTTGACGCAGGCTTATGAATTTTAGTAACCTTCGAAAGAGCTTTATGAAAATGGAAAAATTTAGAAGTTAAAAGATAATGAAAATTCATTATTAAAATTAAAACAAAAAAAATGAAAAGTTATGATTTTTTACTTAAAAATTTCGCCATTTTCACACAATTTTTTCAAAGTTTACCAAAATTTATGACTGTATACCATCAGAATCAAACTTTTTGGAAAATATAAGGATCAAAAAGGGAAATATTTTTCATTGCAAAATAAGTATTTAGCAGCAAAAATAAGAAGATTTTCTTTTAATCAATTTACAAAAACAGGCCAAATGGCTGCCGAAAATTGAGGATTCGACCTAAAAAGATAAAAGTGGCTGACAGTTCTTATTTTTAGTTGCACTTTCAGAAAAAAAAGCTTTAACAGATTTCTAAGACCATTTAATCTAATTTGGGTCCAGTTGAGGTGGAATCCATTTTTTATATAAAATGTCCCATGACCAAAAAAATAAAGGATGGCCCAAATCGCATGCAAATTGTTAAATTTATATTTAAGTTGTATTCAATTTTTCTTTGTCAGTTGTAAGAAATTTCGCACAATGATCGAAAAAAACGTGCTTTCTGAAAGTTGAAAAAAAAAATTTCTTAAGCTTTTGTTCACATTTTGGTTTTTTATGAAAATAAAAGGATTAAAATACTTTAAAATACTTAATTAAACCAAGAATTTGTTTCATTAACTCGTATTTAATTTTATAATTCCAAAACTACATTTTTACTAATCTAATTAGTCTTAATAATTCAGACTATTAATTTTTTTAAAAATTCAAAATAAGCGTAGGTCAAATATATACCATACAAATCTTACATAATACTTGCCTATTTGTAATTATAATTTTTCATAATACAGTAATTTAATACACAGAAATAATTAACGTACGCACTATTTAATAATACTTTATGTGTTTATTAACCTTGTAATTTTAACCAAGATATTATATTGTGGCTACTATTTATAATAAAAAATAATAAATTTTTTCCACTTAATAAATAAATGTTATTATAATAAAATTAATTCCACGAGAATAGAAAGTTTAAATTTCCACTTGTGGTTTTAATCGATTGAAAATCAATGTTTTTATACGCATCATACATACAAGATTATATTGTAAATGTCGAAGAACTTATTCTGGAATTTAAGCAAAAGAAATTAATCTTTTGCTCGTTTAATATTACTGCATATATAACCCACGCAACCAATTATCTTAAGAAAATACCATATGGTTATTTAGTGACATGATGCGGGAAAAAAAAGCTTTTTGAAATAAACGTGAATTTATTTATCAGATGCTTCAGGCATTTCAAAAAAATTTCTCGTGCATATATTCTTTTATTTTTTTAATAATATGAACGTTTGTAAATACACGTGTAAAATTATAAATATTTCTACTGTTCATTTTTTATGACATTTGAACTCGTTTTGATTAATTTTTAATATAAAATAATTTCGCAACTTTTTACCCGCTTTAATTTATATGTATAACAGTTTTTTTTGTTTGTTTCTGTCAAAGTTAATAGCCAGTAATTATTTTATCTTCAAGTTGCACTTATTCAAAAATCAAAATCAAAGTTTAAATATTATTACAATTTTACAGCCAAAGCAATGCAATTAAAAAATTTGTTTGTATTGTAATTTCTGTTAAGAACTTGTATGATTTTAGACCCATTTTATTTAACTAGGTTAACTTTTCAATTTTTGGAATCTCAGTTATTCAGTTATTATTCATTAGAGTGTTCCATATTCAGGGGATTAAAATTAGAAGTTTATTTGAACATTATTAATAATTTCTAGTACCTAATTATCCAATAATAAGATTATAGTACCTAAAGTAGCGAGATTACTAGTATATATAACAATTTTAGTACCTGAATTATTTAATTTGCTGAATTATTAGTACTTAGGGTTATACAGCCTAAAGTACTAAAGTACTCCGAGCTTAAGCACTTTGGTCCTTTTATCTGTACTTTGGATGCTTATTTGGTCGCTCTTTTAGAAATTTATTAACCGAACTACCAAAATTTTGCTACGCCCTACTTCGCCACCCTGAAATTCGATATTTTTTTTTCCTCCTCAAAATGGTTCAACCTCTTTTTCGTTGCAATATTATTTTTTATCCAAATCATTGATAAATGAATTTTGGCTGAAATTCTGGATAGCGCTATCATCCAATCGTTATTTTAAAAATTGAAAGAGATTTAATGCTTTTTTGATTTTCAGTAAAATCTTTTTCTCAATTATTCTTGTAATAATAAAAAATAAACTAACATAGTATACAATCACAATAATGAACGCATGATCGCTTTCTTTACATAAGTTTACCAACATAAATTGCTAATAAATTATTTAAATTAAAAAAAAAAGAAAAAGAATAAACAAAAATAATTTTTAATATATTTTTATGATGTTATATTAATTTAGTCAGTTCATAATAAGGTGAGAAAAGACCACAAATGATCAGGTGTCAAAAGTAATACGTCTTTCATATAATCAGGTAATAAAAAAGCGGAAGAAGATGACGAGCGCAAAGATGTAATAGGAGCACTGAAGTGGATGATAAAAAGTGCAAATAAAAAACAAAAAAGATAAAAAAAAAATGTATAATAAAAAAAGTTAAAAATATATAAAATGAGAAGAAAAAATATCTTTTAAAGGGATATTTGCAGGTTTGGTGAAATGTTGGACCACACGCGTTTTGCCGCCTACAGATATATGCTATCAACGGGAACAACACCCGACGTGATCTGTATGCGCATGTATGTCTCTTCGCTTTCTAACAAATAAACACTAAAAGTCACCCTCAGTCAAAGTATTACCTTTTTTCCGTATCTCTTTAGTACATATTTACTACTTTCTGTTTTTTTTTTAAATCTTCTTTTTGTAATTTTCTCGCGTTACCTAACGATAATATTTTTATTACCTACAATACGTAATATAAATGTGTATATATTTATGCACCTGGATATTATTACGTTTTCTTGTGTCTACTGTACGCGAGGATACATTTTCTGGTATCAAATATTTTTCTTTTAATCTATTATAGAATTTCATGTATAAACTATATTATAAGTACCTACTAGGTATTTTATGCGTCTTACTACTTATAGTAAGCAGTTTTTATTTAAGTTACCACTTATCTTAGATATGGATAATTTGCAAAATTTTATGTGAGTGAGTAAATGGTTTTGGATTCATATAATTTAGGTTCTTTTTAATTGTAAAATTTATCTATTTTTATCAAAAATTTTAACTAAATTCTTAGGCAGGTTATAGTTAAGGGTTATTTTAATTTTAGTTTTGATACAAATTTATAGAGTTTTAAACTTTTAATTATTAAGGATATTTGTGAAAAAAAATTCTAACAAATTAATTCATGTATATGACTTGTTGGAATATATATACTGCTTGAAAATTCAAGCAACTCTTTGAATATTCAAGCAAATTCTTGAATTTTCAAATAAATCTTACATATTATTTTGAAATCAATTTTTTTTTTTTGTGGATGATTAAATCATGAAATTTGAAGATAATTTTCTTTTTTTTAAATTTTAATTAATTTTTGGCCACTTGATAGTTGGGCAAGATTTTGAACAAATAAATTTAATTTTTATAGTGTATAGAAAAAAAAAATAAATTCAAAGTTTCTCGAAAATGCGCAATTCAAATAAAATTTTGGATCTCATAATTAGAAAATTCGTGACTGCGAGAAAAAATAAAAAAAAACTATGACTGAAAATTGAAATAATGAAAACGAAAAAATTTAAAATTGCTATGAAAATGAGAGTATGGAGTACAAAAGGCTAAAAAATGTGGAAAATCATTTTTTTTATTTGTGCACTGTAAAAAGTAACTTTCTTATATTAACAAAAAAATTAGAAAATTTACGAAAAATTAGTTAATTTTCGAAAAAATTTGTAATTATTCGATAAAAATCGTAAATTTACTAAATTTAGTATATTAACAAAAAATTCAAGTGTTCTCGATTTTTTTTGTGAATTCGCAAGAAAAATTGATAATTTACAAAAAATAATTGTAAATTTACGAAAAATAGTTGTGAATTTACAATTTTTTTCTAAAATTCACAAAAAAATATTGAGAATTCTCGAATTTTGCGATACTATACTAAATTTAGTTAATTTACGATTTTCATCGAATATTTACAAATTTTTTTGAAAATTCACTAATTTTTCGAAAAAATTCTATTTTTTTTATAAATCTAAGAAAGTTACTTTTTACAGTGTGCAATTGAAAAGAAATGTTTGATGCATTAAAAAATAATTAATTTATATTTCCTTATTCCGGAAAATCAGTTACAGACGAATCTACCTAAAGTGGCACAATAACTCACAATTTTTTTGCAAACTAACCATATATAAAACCAACGAGGAATCTCTTTATACATAATAATGTATTGAGATAAATATTGAAAATATACGTCAATAAATCTTAAAAAAAGTTCAAAAAGCTGTAAAAACTTTAAAAACGAGACATTTTTCTCGTTAAGTTAAAGATTACGTAGGAACATAATATAACCTATAAACGACTTTATAGATATAACGTCTCCATATGAGGTAAATACATAGGTATCCTCTTTTTTTGTATGTAAATAAAAAAATAAAAAAAAGGTCGGAAAGTATGACCACCCGCGCGAATATACACAAGAGGCACGTGTTGTTATACCACGCCGACACCTCTTAAAAGTCTTTTTCCAATATAATAAAATCCATAAATTCTAGTACTACATAAATGCGTTAAAATTTTCACAATATCTTTTTTCTACATGCACATAATTTGTAAATCACATTTATTTTCTGAATTTTTTAAAAAACTAAATTTTATTACTAAAAAGTTTAAAAATTTTCTAAAAGTTCATTTTTCTATATTTAGCTCCCATAAACGAATAAATCACTTTATCGCTTTAGGACAAGTCGATATAGATTATATTATAAATACTTTTTTTAACAAAGTAGACACATAGGTGTATAAGAATTCTTATTATCAATTAATGTATCTTTTACTTTATTTTATAATGCTAATGTTTTACAAGCTTAAGATAATAAGCTCAAACACATAACATACACTTTATCTTTTACATTAAATCTTATCCAATTTTTTAATTTCTTTAAAGGCACTAAATGAATGTGCATTATGGTTTATAAGTTTAAAGGAATCAATAAAATTAAGTGGTATTTGTAATTGTACTTAATTAAATTATTAAAATTGATTATTTCTGAGAATTTAATTAAATATTTAGGTTTTTGTTAGATGTTTATTAATTACACTAGTAAAAAATGGTAATGCAATTTTATTTAAATCATTTGTAATTTTTTAATGGATCAGGATCATTGCTACCCTGATGCTTTCAGGCTCCTGATGACGAAAGAATTTAGAAATACTTAGTTATACTGCAGTTGTGTAAATTTTTGAACAAAATAATTTTATTTCAAATTTTATTGTATTTAGCAGGACCTTGCATATAAGACAAGAATATTGATTATGGCACTATAACTTTATATTTTAAAAATCAAGTTATTTTAAACGACTAATTTTTATAGTTACCTAAAATTTTTTTTTCTTTAAAAGCAAATTCAAAACAGTTGCTTTTTATGTAAACCCTGAATCATACAAGTATTGATGAAAAATTACAAAATATTTATTTTATTTAATTCTATAATCTATGAAAAGCATCGTAGTACCAGATTTGTAAAAAAAAAAATAGTTTTCTCACATTAAACAGAAATCTGGTAATCTGTTTTTGCTTCTTAAGTTTAAACATCTTGAATACCGTAAGTAATTCATCACTTTTTACGCTTATCTGAAATCAAGTAAATGCATTTTTTATAATTTGAGTATGACTGTACCTTAATTACTAGATTACGGATTTTTAATGAGAATAATCTTTTCCTTACTGATCCGCTTCTTATTTTGTACATTACAAGTAAACATTTTCTTTCTGCACTTGCTCCTCTTTTTTAAGATCTTTCTTAAAGTTAAATTATTTTTTTTCGCATGCTAGAGTAATTTGTTAGCTTATAGTAACAAGGGAAGTCCAGAGTTTCTGGAAACCAATATACAGCCGGAATGGTACACAGTTTATTAATTGAGTTTGAGCATAGAGACATTTTCTTGGACCTTGTATGATAATCTTTACTAAGCAAAACGAAACATGTTGAATATTTATTTCTAGTTTAAGCAAACACTCTAGTTTAAACAAACTGATTTTTTTTTAAATAATTAACTGCAGTTTTATCGGCACACTTTTAGTTGCAACGGAATATTTTTTTAACATGGAAGGCCGCCATTCAATGGTCATAACTGTCGTTGTCCATCCGGGTCATTTCTCAGAACCTTGAAATCTAGAATTTTCGAAAACAGACTCATAAATGAATTTTGCAGAAAAATTTAATTACAGATTTGTAAAATCAGAATGCATCAAGTAAAGAATAGGATAAATTCCTAAATTCATTTTATGAAAATTTGTATACTTAATTTTCGGGATTCGGAAAACTGCCCCGGATGGACAACGACAATTATGATCAGTGAATGGCGCCCACATGGAACATGTTCATAGGGAGAGGTATTTGAAAAAGGCCCCAAATTCAAGGGGGGGGAATTCAAATGGACTTAGAATAATTTTGATTTAGGGACTTAGAATACTATAGGTTTATGGACTTAGGGTAGTTTGAATTTAGAAATTTCTAAGACTTTTAATGAATATATAGGGACCGTAAGTTAAAACTGTTATAAGTGAACATATTCCTTTTTCGTTGATTGTGTTAATACACAATCCAGTTCTAGGTTTATTTTGTTTTAAACGATTGCAAACGTCTTGAAATTTAAAAAAAATTTAAAAAAAGAAAAGTTTCATTCATTAAAAATGCATGCACCGTGAAATGGTAAGGCTTTTTGGAAATTTGGGAACCAAAAAAATTTTTTAAACACTTTTCTTTTGGTTTTATATCATTTGCAACCATTTAAAAGAAAAAAAAATTCTGGCTGCCATAATTGGATATTTTTTTAGTCTAATCTATTAAATGTAATAAAAATTAAAAAAATTTAGGTTTTGAAAAGTTTTCATTTTGCAAATCACCTGAAATTTTATAGAACTGCATAATACCCTACCTATATAAAGATATTATTATTTCGTAAAAACATTACAGATTCTGACATCCTCAATTATTTTATCATAAAATTGAAATTTACGCTGTCGAAATATTTTACAACCTTTTTTACTATTCGTTTAGCCCCTAAGTTAGTAATATTTTTAACATTCGCCGTAATTTTGCCCAAACGTTTTTGAATCTAACCGTATATAGAATCCAAAAAAATTTTTATTGATTTCTAATATATCATCAATCGATTTTATTTTGCCAGTTGATCTTTCGATAACAACAAATTTTACATCAAGGTCATAAAATTTAGCTGCTTCTATAAAATTATTTCTTTTCATTTATTTAAAATCAGTTCAGATTTAACATAAATAAGCAGCATAAATCGTTAAAAAAAATATGAAACATGCAAAAATAATAATGATCAAGTTAGAATTATTAGTATTATTTTGCGGCAAACGAGACCCACACCTTCAACATATACTCCCACCTTATAGTAATGTCAAGTTTGTCTCTTTGGCGGTGGCATCTTCAGTTAAAATATTGGCAAAGATTTACCGCGAAAGCGCACAGAAGATTTTATTTATTAGCTCGAACCTTTCCGCGCCTTCTTTAACATTTTGTCTCTTCGTATATAACAATTTTTTTCTGTTTTTTTTTTTTAAACATTTTTTTTTTCTTTTATACGTATATTTTATTCTTCTTCATCATTTCTTTCTTTCTTTCTCTTATTTTTTTATTTTTATGTATAGTTTTGCTCGTTGATTTTTCCGCGGTATATAAATTTATATATATTTTACGTATATTATACATAAACGTTCACCACAGTGGTCGCCGCAAAAAATCTTTTGAATTTTTACAATAATATAACAAGAAGATTTGCCTCAACATTTAATATAGTGCATCACCCAAATAATAATACTAGTACAAAAATACATATTTTTTAAATGCGGAACAAGAGGATCATACAATTCAAAAAAAATATATGTGAAAAACCCATAGTAATACGTTATACAAGCTTGCGGTCTTCTCGAGTCTCTTTCGCGGATTCTCTATTTCTTTTATTATCTTTTCTCCATACTATATGGTACTTCCTTTTATGCGTGTCCTTAGGATTTCGCATTTCTTTTTTAAATGCATTTATTATGTGTACTTATTTCTTTCACTCTTATTTTTTTTTTTTTAATTTATTTATTTATTTTGTTGTTGTTACTTATATATATATATATATATATATATATATATACATTCCCTTTTCTGTTTTATATGTTGTCAAATCTTACTGCAATGGTATATCTCTTTTGTGTAATCCGATAAGTTACCATGTCACAGTTTGTATTGCACTGAATTTTTTAACATCCATTTAAACATTACTTATTTTATCTTTTTTTTATTATTTTTCTTGGAATTATTATGGTTTTTTAAATTTTGAATACTTTTCTTAAAGTTAAAAATTAAAAGAATTTTTTTATTATTTTAACAAATATTCAATCGTTACTTTAAGATATTCATAAATAGATAAGCCTTCTAAATATTCCTCTTATTTCTTTACAGAAACACTGGTCACTTTTGAAACTCCTAAAATTAGCAGTAAATAGATAAACTATTTCAACATTTAAATATTAATAAATAATAAGACAGGAATCAAAACACCTAGATTATTTATATCGGCGTTATAGACGGAAACGCATTCAGCCTCGTCTGGACGCCTACAAAAATTTTAGAAATTCCTTAAATGAGAAAATCTCTGTCGAAAAAACAAATTTTTATTCAACTAAACTATCAACTAACAACCCCCCTGCTGTTATCTGGAGTGAACTGGAGCACCTGGGCCTTGCAAGCTCCTCCACCATCACTAAACCTCGTTTTTCTCCGGATGAACATAATAGATTCTTCTTGTCCACTCAAAATTTAGATTCCTCCCTGCAAATTAACAGCCCTCCCACAGTACCCAATCGTCCCCCTTTTAAATTTACCAACATTACGATAGACAACTTAAATTGGGCATTTAAACAATTCTCCACCAAATCCAAAGGTCCTGATGGTATCACATTAGAGGTTCTCAAACTATGCTTACCATCTCTTTCAAAAGTTTTTGTATCACTCTTCAATAAGTCGATAATTCTCAAAAAATTTCCGACTGCTTGGAAGCATAGCCACATCATTCCAGTTAATAAAATTCCTAATCCCCTCTCTTTAAGTAATTATCGTCCGGTATCTTTCTTATCAATTTTATCAAAAATTTTCGAGAAAATAATTCATAATCAGTTATCTCAATACCTTGTTCAGCATAAAGTTCTTGACAATTTTCAATCAGGATTCCAAAAGTTACATAGCACCCAAGCTGTTTTGACTAACTTAGTTGATGACATTTGTAGGGGTTATCATGATGGGAATCTTACCATCCTACTAATGCTCGACCTTTCAAAGGCTTTCGATCGAGTATCCCATAACCTTCTTTTGTCCAAGTTACTTAATATTGGTCTATCCAAAGAAGTTGTGGACTGGTTTGCTAGCTATCTATTAAATAGAACACAATCCACATTAGTAGGCGAAGAGATCTCTTCGGCGGAACTAGTGAAAACTGGCGTACCCCAAGGCTCAGTTTTGGGCCCGTTACTCTTTTTCATTTATATGAATGACATAAGCTCTCATATAACATACGCCAAACGTCTACTTTTCGCAGATGATTTACAAATATATCTCCAAATTCCCAAGAAAGATTACAATTTAGGTATCTCCCTTCTCCAAAATGACCTTAGAAACATCGAAATCTGGGCCTCCAAAAATAATTTCCACTTTAACAAAGACAAAACAAATTTTATTGTCTTTGGAAATAATTGTAAGGAGCTCTACACTAATAATACCACATTCTACTTCAGCGGCAGTCACATACCAATTTCAACATCAGTTAAGAATCTTGGTATCTTCCTTGACTCAGATATGAATTGGCAAACCCAACTAAACCATATGTTCAAATCCATAAATTATGTGCTCTATAGCTTAGTCTGCTCACTAATCTTCCCTCTCTTTGACTACGGTGCTTTTGCAATGGGCAAGCTGCTAGGATATCAATATGATCGTCTACAGAAATTGCAGAATGCCGCAGTTAGATATGTCGCTGATATTAAATTTCCCAACAGGACTTCACCCGCTAGACTAAAATTAGGCTGGCTTAATGTTAGATTACGTCAAAAATATATGAGCGCCATATATATCTATAATACCCTCAATAATTGTCTCCCTGTATATTTAAAAGATAAAATCAATGTCTATGTTCCTGCCCGAGACTTACGCCCACATTTACGTTCTCATCTTTCAGTTCCCACCTCGTCATGCTCTAAATTCAATAACTCCCCTCTTGTCCATATGTTAAATTTATGGAATACTCTTCCTGAATCCATCCGACTAGCTCCTTCCATAGACTCCTTTAAACAAAACCTTTATCATCATCTTTTACAGAATGATAGCTCTATTTCCCTATAAAATTAATTATCTTCTCAAATTAGTTCCCACTTCCCTTGTTCCCAACCCTGATTACTTCTTAATAATCGATAATTCCCTCAAATTCTCAATTCCTACACTTCAAAACTTCAATTAAAAAAAAATTTTCCTTTTTAACTCAAAAACTCCTCCTTCCTTTTTCTTCTGTAAATATTCTTATCTGATTAAATTTTAGTTATTTTGTTATTAGCTTAATTATTAAAATTATTAAATTTATATTTTTATTTTTATATATAAAATTATTTTATTATTTTTTTTTTATTTTGTTAAATTTTATAAATTTTAAAAATTTTTATTTACTTTTCTTTACTTATAACTTGTAAATAACGTGCTCGCACAAATTATTCTTTGTACTATAACTATGTATATACTTTTGTACAATTATGTATAAATAAAGTTACCAATCAATCAATCAATCAATAAATCTTGCTCCTTGTGTATAAATTAGAAACTCCCATTCCTAATAAGAAAATCTTATAAATCTAATATATATGCACTTAATAAATGCTCCAATCAAATAACGGTTTTGATTATATACTATATATATGACTATTACATATATATATAGTCACTGGCCAACACTAGATTTGGGAGATTTGGTCTATTATAGGTTTATTGAGTTGCTGACTACGAATTTCGGGATAATTTATTTGAGGAATGAGAGCTTTAACCTTAAATTAGCAAAAACTACCCCTAAAAGGGTTTTTTTATGTTTTCTTAATTGAAGGCCCAGATTTGGTTTATACAGGTTTCTTGAGTAGCTGATCATGAATTTTGGGTTCCTGGTTATAAAAAATTGGTGATTCACACTTGTATAAGTAAAAACTATTAATAAAAGGGGTATATTTTTCAAATTTAAGAAAAACTTTTGGGCACCAAATCTGATGATTACGAATTCATCAAAAGTACCCCTTTTTAGGGGTAGTTTTTGTTGATACAAAGTGCTTATTTTTTAATTAAATGAGTCTTTTAAAATATTTAGCGCCCAAAGATTAAAAATTGGAAAAAATAAAACAAAATTCAAGTTCGAAATATTAATTTTATTTTATCTTTGATTCATAGATTACTTGGGAACAAACAAAAATCATGTCATTGCATTAATTTTATCTAATTATAAAAAATGTACTTATTATAATATTTTACTATTTCTAAGTTTTTTGCAGTAAATAAAATATCGTATGTCAATGTCAATAACCCTAACCAAATGAGCACAAGAAATACCATTTAAAATGTAATCCAAATTTTCGCATTTTTGTAAAAAAAAAGATTGTTCCAATAAGTTAAACAGTGTATTAAGCAACAATTTATAACTACCCGAATAGAATCTGAAGTATGGGCCGATCCGGCCCAGATCCGGGCCAGATCTAGGCCAGATCTGTCCAGATCAGGCCGTATCTGGGCCGGATCAGCCCATACTTCCGATTCTATTCGGGTACTATTGGCAAAAAAAATATCCAAACACCGCAGGCGGTTTATTAAAGAACTAAAACTCTGAAACCTGGTTCAACTCCGCTTTCACTGACAAAATGGCTCATATTCCTGGATACTCGCTAATCCGAAATGATAGACAAGGTCGTAGCTCAGGCGGTATTGCCCTATATATACGAGAAAATCTAAAATATAGAATTCTCAAAATGAGCCAGGAAACGGTCGAACTCAAACTTCCCGAATACCTAATCTGTGAAATTACCTTTGCCAATACCCTTATCATGGTTGCTGTTACTTACAGGCCGCCTGACTCCCCTTTCCACAGAGGTATCAATTTCCTTGATGTTTTAGCTGATGCCGCCGCAAATTACAGCAACAAAATAATTTTAGGTGACCTAAATGCCAACATGTGTTACTTTAATCACAAATCAAATTTAATCTATGACTTCATATCAAAAAATAAATTATACTTAGTACCTCATGGAGACACTCATATAGGCCCCACAAATGATTCAGCCATTGACCTTAGTATCATTGATGAAAATGATCGAATACTTTCATTTAGCAAATTACTTTTTATCAATAGTCACTATCTTACTCAGTTCTGTTTAGACATCTTTGTACCTAAAACCCATCCTACCAAAATATCCTACAGAAATATTGATGGTATAAATCAAAACGAATTCGCCCTAAGGTTACTTGAGTTCAATTGGTCCTTTGCATTCACTAATTTAGATATTGACCACATTTGGAACACCACAGCTTCCAATATAATCAAAGTTTTGGATTCTCTTGCACCTATAAAAGAATTCACTATTGACAAAAAGTCACCTCCCTGGCTCTCCCCCGAACTAAATGCAGAATCTGCCAAACTTGACAGGCTCTACAAAAGTTATAAAAACAATAGAATCCCTCAAAAATTAAATGCTTATAGGGATTTCAAAAAAAAATTACTTGAGAAAATCACTACTGCCAAAAAGAACTACTACTCAGATAAACTTTCTACAAAAAACCCCCCTGCTACCATTTGGAAAGACCTTGACCATCTTGGCCTAACTAACTCTCCTCCATTTTGGAAAAATTTCCTCTCGCCAGATTCAATAAACAGTTATTTTATCTCAACGCAAAATGCGTCAATTTCTAATAATATCACTCATTCTCCAACTGGCTCCCCATCTAGGCCCCCCTTCAAATTCAAAAACATTACCAGCGATGATCTCCAATGGGCTTTCAAGCAATTTAGCACTAAATCTGTTGGCCCCGATGGGATATCTCTAAAAGTTCTAAAACTTTGCTTTCTGGTTCTTTCCAAAGTTTTCATATCTCTTTTCAACAAGTCCATAATCTTAAACAAAATCCCCTCAGCTTGGAAACACAGCAATATTCTCCCAGTAGCAAAAACCTCTAATCCCTCTTCCCCAGCAGACTACAGACCAATATCTCTTTTATGCATAATCTCTAAAATACTAGAAAAAATCCTCCATAAACAAATTATCGAATACATCACGCACCACAATATTCTTGACTCTTTTCAGTCTGGTTTTCTCAAAAATCACAGTACAAACTATTTACTCACAAACCTAACTGATGATATCTGTAAAGGCTTTCACCAAGATCGCATCACTATACTACTTCTTTTAGATTTATCTAAAGCCTTTGATAGGGTTTCCCATACTATCCTTCTGGACAAGCTTTCTGCTATTGGTTTTTCTCCCCAAGTTGTTGGCTGGTTCACAGAATATCTATGTAACCGTACCCAGTCAGTTATTTTGGAAAATAAGTCCTCTTCTACACTTAACATAGTCAGCGGGGTTCCTCAAGGGTCAGTCCTTGGTCCCTTACTGTTCCTAATTTACATAAATGACCTTGGCCGTAAAATCATTTACTAAAAGCGCCTAATGTTTGCTGACGATCTCCAAATTTACTTGCAAGTACCTTACAAAGATTTAAATTTGGGAATGTCCCTACTCCAAAATGATCTTCATGAGATTGAAAATTGGTGTTCTACCAACAACTTCAAAATAAACATTGACAAGTCCAACTTCATGATCTTTAGCAAAAAATCAAGTACTTTCGACAGTAATACTTCTTTTTATTTTAGTGGCACTAGAATGCAGCTTACTAAAACCGTAAAAAACCTTGGTCTCTTCATTGATCAGGACATGAAATGGCGTTCTCAAGTCAACCACATAGTAAAATCGGCCAATTATGTCCTCTATAGGTTAAGACATTTCAAGCACTTAATCAACTCGAACCTCCGTAAGCAGCTTGTTACTGCTCTTGTTTTTCCTATCCTTGACTCTGGCGTCTTTCCCATGGGTAATTTGCCTGACCATCAATATAATCGCCTACAAAAATTATTAAACGCCTCCGTCAGATATGTCTGCGATATTAGATACCCGTTTCGCACCTCCCCTGACAGAATAAAGCTTGGATGGCTAAACGTTAAACTCAGAGCAAAATACTTAAGTGCTGTCCACATTTATAACGTACTAAACAATGGGATACCTGCATATCTCAAGGAAAAAATCAAAATCTATATTCCTGCAAGAACCCTCCGCCCTAAAAATCGTCCTCACCTAGTAGTTGATACATCCACTAACCCTATTTACAATAATTCCTCACTCGTATTCATGATCTCCTTCTGGAACTCTCTCCCCGAAGAAATCCGTCTGTCAAGCTCAATGGAAGTTTTCAAATCTAGTCTTTATCAACATCTCCTTGAGATTGACAGACGTGAATCTAACCTCCCCTAACTCACATTTACTCCTACATTCCATACACTTTAAAACTCATAAGCCTCTTTTCCCCTCTTCCCCTATTTTCTAGTTTATAATTATTATCATCTTGTATTATTATATTATTTTTTATATATTGTAAATATTTTATTATACCAAATTTAATTAGCGTGTAGCAACAAATTTTTATCTATTTAATTAATGTACTTCAATATTTTTTGTACAATCTTGTACGATAATCTTATTAATAAAAAAAAAAAAAAAAAAAAAGAACTAACTTTTTCCTAATATCTAATACACCGCTTAGCTGCGCCATTACACCGCTTGTCGTCGCCATTTTTGTACACCAGCACCGATTTTGTAATTTTACGGTGCAGCTTTTTTTGCCAATAGTTATAGTTTTAAAAACACATTTCTTCTGTGAAAATAATTCTTAAATTTTTAAATTAAATAAGTAGCCGATTTCAAAAATATTATTTGAACCAAAAAAATTTATATTTATGATAAATTTATTAAATTTTATTACGGACATTTTTTTATAGATTTTAAAAACTCAATTTTTTTATAAATAATTTTTAGTAACAATAATGCATTTTTCTTTTGAAATAAAAATGAATATTTTTTTTTTGAATCATTTTCCAGTATTTGACAAGAGCTTGTATTACAAGGAAAATTTACAACTTTAAGTACTTATGAATCAAACGATCCATTAGTACCACAATGTTTTCTTTTTTTTTATATTAAGCTTCGAACCCTCTTATGCAAAACATTTTGAACAAACCGAGAACAAATACAAAATTTTTAAAGCATCAATAACTATTACATCACAGATTAAAATGCAATAATTATAATTTTAAATCGGTTTTTATTAATAAATAAGAGTTATTAATTTTAATAAAATATTTAGAAATTTGAACGGCATTCCTTTACTTATATAGCATTAAAAATAAATTTCGTTTGCGAGAAAAATTATTAAATTATTTTGATAAAGAGCTGTTTTTTCTTAATAAATTTTTCTTCCATATAATTCAATAGATTTATTATTTTTTTTTTACAATTCGTTGAAAATTAAAAAAAAGAAAATATTACAACAATTATTAATACTGAATTAAAATTTGATAAGAACATGAATAATCAAAACTATAAGCATACTTATAAAATATTTCAATTACTCCTCTCAATTGATTTTATGTTTACTCATATAATAAGCTTATTAATAAGTAATAATTCTCAACTAAAAAATAAAAAACCAAATTTTTTTTTCTCATAATATAAAACTGCAATAAATTAAAATATTTTAAATATAACATAAAAAATTTTTTTATATTTTTAAAATTACATGATTTTTATATATGTTTATTATTATCTTCTTTTTTTAAAAAAAAACTTTAAATATGTTAAAGTATTTAACACCAATTTAACTTTTTTTTAAAAATATTTATATTAAGGACATTAAGCCTTATTAAGAAAAGAAACTTATTTTTTATCCGTTAAGTTGACATTATAGAGTCTTTCTCTCTCTCTCTTTCTTACCTTATATTCAAAATACGATCATAGTTTTTTTTTTTTTAAATAAAATATAAATAAAAAGTAATAATGTGACATGGCTGTCGGTGTCGTGTCGTCAGTTTGCACCGGGAGGGCTTCTGCCGCCACTAAAATTGTAGGCCCCCCTATGTGTGTTTAAAAAAATAAAAATAATAATAAAAACAAGTATCACACAAAAAAAAACAACACTATCTTTTGCAAATCTATAATTCGCATTTATTTTTTTTAAATCTATGAATGCATTTTTTATTTTAATTTAATTTTTTTTTTATTCCATACTCAAAAAATTATATAACTAAAATATTATTTTTTTAAAAATTATTAATAAGCACAAAATCTTGTATTTTTTAATATCAAACATAAAACTGTTAAATAATATAAAAAATATATAAAATTTAGAATATTATTGGCGTGGGAGCGTAGCAATTTAATTGATTTCGTCGTATTTATAACAAGTCATTAATTTTTTTATTTTATTTTTTTTTCATTTATACTGAACCTGTTTCCTTTTTTTTTTTATAATAACATAAAAACGGTAGATGTATGAAGTTGTTGAAAACTTCATATAATCAATTTAAAATCTAATAATATGAAAAAAAAGGATATCATAATTTATATATTTGATTATGCTTAAATAAAAATTTATTGAATTTTATTTTATTTTGAATATTAATAATTTTATGCATATCTTGTTAATTTTTACAAAATATTTTTATTAATTATCGTTTTTTAATGCTGTATCAAAAATCTGGTTGCTAATTTTATGTGGCTAATTTTATGTATAACTATCTAAAGAAGCAGTTTCATAGTCTTAATTTAGATAGTAGTCTTAATCTAAGTAAAATAATAATTTATTTAGTAATTAAAATGCAAGTATATGAAATTAATATTCTGAACAAAGTATTAGAAAATTAGTAATGGGAACTATATTCATTGTATTTAGCTATAAATTATAATAAAACAAATTTATATTTTTCTACTAAAGTATTCTATATAGTCGAATTACCTAGATGAATTGGAAAACCAAAATGGAAAACGGCTTATACTAAGGATTTTTCGGTTCACTGGTTCCGAAATTGAGGCCCTTCAATTAACAAAGAACGCAACTTTGTAAGGGCTTTTTGAAAAATTTTCAGAGAGATTTAACTAGTTCACAAAATTATGATTATAAGAAAAAATTTCAGGACTATAATGTAGGCGTAAAGTCCTGTTTTGTAATCACCTTTTTTGCTGATAGGTCTATAAAATTTCCCAACGAATTTTTCTGCTTTTGGAGTGGCTGAATACGAAAATGAAACCCATTTTAACCTAAAATATTCTCATTGCTTGCAGTAGGAACTTTAAGATTATGTTTTGCGGTTTTTAATCTTAATTAATTTAATTTAAAGATTTTCATCTACTGCCTATGTTTTTTTGGGTCGCTGAACATAAGTATGATATTTGTTTTTACCTAAATGCTCTATTTGCAAATGCAATGGAAAAATTTAAAACGATAATCTAAAGTTGGTTATTGTCTAAGAAGTATTAAATTCGGTTTCAATAATCCAAAAAACATAAGTAAACGATGAGAATCTTAAAAAACCACAAAATACAACCTTAAAGTTCCTATTATGGGCAATTAAGTTATTTTTGGTAAAAACGGATTTTAAATTCATATTCAGTGATCCTATAAGCAGATAAATTCGTTGGAGAAAAAGTTATTATGAAATAGGGCTCTACGTCTCCACTGTAAAAAGTAAATTTCTTAGATTTACAAAAAAAATAGAATTTTTTCGAAAAATTAGCGAATTTTCAAAAAATTTTGTAAATATTCTATAACAATCGTAAATTTACTAAATTTAGTACATTATCGAAAAATTCGAGAATTCTCGATTTTTTTTTGTGATTTTACGAAAAAAGTTGTAAGATCACAACTATTGTTTGTAAATTTTCGAGAAAAAAATTGTAAATTATCAATTTTTCTTGCAAATTCACAAAAAAAAATTGAGAATACTCAAATTTTTTATCAATATACTAAATTTAGTAAATATACGATTTTTTTCGGATATTTACAAATTTTTTTGAAAATTTACTAATTTTTCGAAAATGTTCTAATTTTTTTGTTAATATAAGAAAGTTACTTTTTCTTATTCTTTTGCTTGTTCTCGATTTTTTACAGTGTATTATATAAAATTATGCTGAAAAATAGTTTGGCACAAGCGGATTTTTGCTTGTGGCTAATGGCATTTATTTTCTTGCTCAAACGATTGCATTGTATCCTAAACTTTAAGCAAAGCCTAAATGAGCAAAAAAAGTTTTTTAAATATATTTCTATAAGTCAGATCATTTGCAATGGTTTTAGCAAGAAAATAAAATCTGCTGTCCACAAGGGTAATTCCGCTAGCGGCAAATGGAAAATCCGCAAAACTTGTCTGAACAATGAATTTTTTAGATATTTTAACAGTTTAAAGATCTGAAGAATTTTATATTTATTATTAATTGACTATATCAACAAAAATTACTGTCTTTATTTTTAATAATTATATAAAGGTAATATAAGATATAATTAAAATATCTTAACACCTGATTTCATTAAACTCTCTATTTCTTAAAAAGAAGACTCATGAATAGCAATAAATTTATAAAAATAATTTATTAAATTATTCTTCTTTATGATAATCTCACTAATTTAATACAGTATTAGCAAACCCAATCTATAAATTAATTGGTGAATCATCGTGTAAAAAATAAGATAAATATTTATACTATTTGATTCTATACTCATTTTTCTATTATTCAATAATAAATAGCAATATTAGTCAATTTGCGGTTAAAGTTTGATATAAATTATTTATTTTGAGTAAAATTTATAACATAACGACGGGAAGTAACGCAGTAAATAATAAAAATAATAAATTAAAATCCGTTATTTTTTATTATTCTAAAATATTACAAAGTAATAGTGACAAAATGTCATATTAAAAAAAAAAATCAATTATAGGAAATATTTATTGATATTAAAGGATATAAAAATAATATAATTATTCACGTCTCCTGGAAATCCTGGAAATATTAAAATTTTAGGATATATTATATTATATAAACAATAGTTCAACTTCTTCTTTTTTTATATTTATGTATATTTTGATTTCATAAAATATTAATATTATTTTGAAAAAATTACATATGGATTGGTCCAGGTGATTTTTTTTTTGATTCACTGTAATTAGAAATTAATTCTTTTATTTAATTAACAATTTTAAATTTGATTTATAATTTTTAAAAGTATATGAGTAATTTCGGTTCTAACTTATGATGACTGAATGCATTGGTAGTCCAGAGAGTAGAAACCTGTGGTAGAAAGCGCAAAGGTATCGGGTTCGATTCCTGAGTATAGCAGAATTTTTTTCCGAAAAATTTCTGTTATATTACAATAGCTGATTAAGGAACTTATTTCCGGCAGAGAATTTAATTAAAAAAATTAAATTAATACTATGAAGAAAATAAGATACTCTTGGGAGTTAAATTTTTAACTTTCGTACGTTTTGCAAAAATGCTTGTCAGAATACCTCTTATCTTTATTTCCTAATATTCGTGAAAAATGATTAATTTTCCAAAAAATAATAGTTGCGTGCTTGAGATTATTAAAAAACAAAATTTCTTGTGAGAGGAAATGTATGTGGGTTTTTTTACTCGAATTTACTAAATTACCGACCTATAGTAGAGCATACGGAATGCTCTTAATCCTAGTATCCATATTTAGCCGAAAATGATCAATTTTTAAATTGCAGCTAAAATTAAAAGATTTAATGGGTCTAAAAATAAGTTGACTTATTAAAATAACAGACTAAATCAAATTAAAAATTGGTACATGCAATTAAAATTTTTTTACAAAAAATTGTTCCTTTTTGAGAAAAAAATATTTACTTTAACAAAATTAACTGAAACAACCCACGTATATTCATGATTATTATTATCATAAAATCTACAATAAAATATAAATAAAAATAAACATCTTTTATTTTTTATAATATAATATTTAGACATATAGATTTTTATCGCGAAACAGTAAGTTCTATAGTCAATTTTTTATTTATTACATACAACCAAAAAAAAAATTAAATATATATATTTTTTTTGTCATAATATTAAAAAATTTATGGCTCCTTAAAAAAAAATATTATGTAATAAAAGTTAGAATGAAAATAAAATTAAGTTTATGCGTGCCTAATTAAAATTCGAATACAGTATTAAACATATCATTTTTATTAATATCCCTCAATAAATTTAATTTTAATCTCTCTAGAATGAGAAGAGAGTCGAATAGTCTATTCCTCGAGATAGGGACAACTTCTGATAATCAATCCTTAAAACAATATCTAAAAAAAATAAATTACGCCACTACGATGAATTTGAGCGACTACAACCATAACATCCTGAACCTGTTAAAAGATTATTATATTTTAGGTATGCTGTAATAAAACAACAAAAATCAAGATTAAATTCTCTTGTCCAATTTCATATTTGAAAAAATTATCAGAGTATTCCGAAATTCGGGCGCACGGGGCTAGGGTGTTCCAAAAATCGCCATTTACAAAACGTAATACGTTATTAAAAGTTTGATATTTTCTGATTTTAGTACGTAATAACCTGAAATAAAGGTGAAAATTGTTATTGTTTGTTATTAAAAAGTAAAAGTTTTAAGAACTTTTGTCTTATTTTCATTTATAAATAACAAACAGTTACAAATAATTCTTTTTGATTCAGGTTAGTACGTAATAAAATCAAAGACGTAGTTAAAAACGGTACACCTTAGCGCCGCGCGCCTGCATTTCGGAATACTCTGTATAATTCTTTTATTAAAATCACATAAATTATAATTTATTCTTAACTTCGAAGTTAACTCAAAACTACTTAGCTACGTTCGAAATTCTCAAGTCATTATAGATCATTAGACTGAAAGACGCAATTTCTAATTATATAACATTCATAACATGAACTGTTTTATTTACAAATAAAAAACAGAATTATATTCAAAATAGTTAAAATTTTTAAAAGTTCCTAAACAAATAATCCATTAAAACTATAGTATATAATACATTAATTTTAAATTTTATTTTTAATGCATGTAGTTATATTTATACTATTGCAAAGGCATTTCATTTGTGAGAATAATTTTAATTTTTCACAAATATAGGTTTATAGGTCTCAAAAACTTTCTGCAGGCTTCAAGTTTTGAAAAATTTTTTTACTCATCTCTTTTTAATTATTTATTTTCCAGATATGATAATTTGAAATCTAAGTCCTAATTTCAGAATTTAAAAAGAAGTCAATTTTTAACATTTTTTTTAAAATGCGGTATCTTAGAAACTATTTCAAGAAAAGAGACAGTTAAAAAATGTTTGGAAACTTGAAGCTTGCAGAAAATTTTTGAAACCTAAGATTTAAAACTTATTTAAATCAAAAATTACAATTTTAGCAGCAATTTAAAAATTGGTTATTTTGACACAAAAAGTGGTCGATTTGGTAAATTGACTATAGCGGTGAGAAAATTATTGACAAAATTTGGCGATTTACGGGACTTGAAAGGTTACAGTTTTACATAAAAAAATGAGAATAACCGGAAGTGTTTTTTTTTATAGTGACCACAAAAATACGATTTCCTGACCGCTGCATGACCAAGGAAATCGAGATTTTTGGCCAATAACTCAGAAAAATCTTTTGTGACTCTTGGCCATAAAAAAAGAATTCCCGAAATCTACCGAGAACTACCACATCTATATGTGTAATAAATAAATAAAATAATTTTTATATAATACATTGTGTAAGCCCTGCACATGTATCATTCTAATAAATTCACAAAAACATTCTTAATTTATGCATGAATCATTATGAAATAAAATGGTTAGTCTGTATTAAAAATTAGGAACATTTTATGTAGAAATTACCTTTATAGTGTATCGTGAAAATTTTCAAATATCCATAAAAAGTGTGAAGAACTCACCATATCCAAGAGGAATATAAAAAGTCTTGAATATCCTATAAATTACTATACTCATTCAATAGTTTTCAAGCTTTCAAGGGATATTCCACGCTAATCTCCTACAGCGAAAAATGTTGCCAAAAATATTCGGCAATCTGCTTTTACAGAAGTTATTTTTTTATATTTTCGAAAAATACCAAGCAGTAAGCCAGCACCGCATCTCGCACCGCATCTATTCGCGATTTTCATTCATTAAAATTTGTCCCATTTTTTTCATATGAGATTTCCATGAAAATCGCGAATATATATGGCGATATATGCAAATATGATCGATATATTATTTAGAGATGAAATAAACTACAGATGCATTTTAATTAATAGTTCAAAAAAAATCCATCAAATACTTTAATATCAACTCTTTACTTTAAGTTACAATATCTTTATTTTTGTTTTTACGCATATAACCCCATTTTGTATTTAGAACCATTTAAATTAATCATTTAAAACTAAAAAGATAAACCCACATTTTTAATAGTATATATTTTTATTCTAGGCCAAAAAAATAAAGAATGACTAAGATTTCACGTAAATTGCAATCCGAGGTGAAGCTGAGGATGGAAAACTGCGATCTAGGGCATTCTTTTACCATGGCTGTGGACAAAACATAATTTTTCTTTTTTAGTGGCAAGAAAATACGTATTTTTGAATCGCAACACAGCCGGAAAATACTTATCTTCTGGCAGCTGACAAGAAAATTTTTGTATTTTAATAAATGTCAACATATTCTGTTTTATTAACGTGAACCAAAAATAAATATCATTCTAATATCCATACTTAATCCTAGTTATAATAAATTAAAATAATATTAAATTATTCACTTTTTTTCGTTTTTTGCAATATTATTACATAAATAATGTCAGCTATAAATCGTATGTTTTTAAAAAAGTGGAGAATTTTAATGTAAAGTATAAATCTTTCAAGAAACAAGAAGCTAAAATTAATTTTTGCTTTGTTATTTTTATTCTTAAAAATTCATTCAAAATGCATAAAATTAAATATTACAGTCAAAATAGAAGTCACAATTTTTAAATTATTTTTATTGTTTCTTTTATCTTCAAAAAATATTTCTCTAAAAAAAAAAAAAAATAAAATCTAATTTACAAATTTAAGAATATTTATATGGTGTAAAAAATTTGTGTTGAAAAAAAAGAGAAAATTGGATAAAAAAAAAAAGAATACATAATAAAAAAGGATTGATTTGCAGTATATTCAAAAAGTCGTAAATTATTGAAACAAACAAAAAATAAGAAAAAAAGAAAAAGATATAAAAATAATATAAAAGAATATAAGATGCGAAAAACAGAGTAAAGCCAGCGGCGTGTTATTTTAATTAATCTGGACATTCCGAGGCGACGGGGCGTGAATCAGCCGTAAATTATTGAGGTGCACTATCGGAAGGCGCGAAATGTTCAACAACGAGTTTTTATATATTATTTATATTTATATACATCGAAAAACGAGCGATGCATCCGCGTAAATAAATATAGCAAGTGGGACCTTTTTTTATTTTTTGGACCATAAGCATATACATGAAGATTGTGATATCTTTTTATTATTATTATTATTATTATTTGCTATATAAAAGTCTTCCTTTAGTACAAGATTTTTGCTTTTTTTTGTTTTAATTCCATGTACAAATGTAACAGAGAGATATAGAAAATTGAAACTGAACATACCTGTAAATTAGTTTTTAAGACATGGTGTTGGCATATGTCAAGTATTCTATGTGGGTACTATAATTTTTTAAGCTATTAATCTAATTTCTTTTCTTTATTTTTGAATTTTTTGCATAATTATTAGTACTATTATTTATTGTCTTATAACTGAAATTCATTGCTAAAATTTTATCTTACCATTTATGTAAAAAAAGTTAAATAGATATTAGACCAAGTGGGCTGATTAATTTTTGGTGACGACTACTAATTATCTGAGAAAATATTTTTCTTAACAATTTTATGTTACCTTAATTTCAAATTTTTAAAACTTTTCATTAACAGTTATTGCTTATAAACAATTTAAAATAAGAAACAATTAAATTTTGATTGATGTTTAAGAAATTTAAACCATTAATTTTGATTTCATTGGGTTCCGGACCCCTCCGAAATTTTTTGGCCCCTCCCAAAAAAATATTCTGGATACGTGCCTGATAGAGTGTCCAAAACAGGGGCTTAAAAATAAAAAAATAGACGTTTCATTCATGTAACGTCTCCGAAATGTCAAACTAAACAATTTTTCGATATACTTGTTAAATAATTAAATTTTTCAACCCTGAAAATGACTGACTTTTTTTTTCCTTACTTTTAAACATAATATAGCAAAAAATTTTTTAGTGAGGCGATTCGGAGACGTGACATCCATGAGGTGTGGGTTATTTATGCCTGCACTAATCATTATAATCCCTAGAGCTGAAATTATAATAAGTCCCTAAATTGAAATTATTCCAAGTCCATTTAATCCTCCTTCTCCCAAATGTCAATTTTTCACCCCTCCCCCCTGAATTTGGGACCCTTTTCAAAAAAACATGTTCCATGTTAAAATCCATTTGCCGCAAGAGAAATATTTTTGGCGCGAGCGGAATTTTTTTTTAGTTTTACCACCATTGTAATATGTTTCTAATTCTAACGAATCGTAATTTTCAACAGTTTCGTATCTTAATCGGGTTTACTTTTAACAGTGATCTATAAGTGAAGTTCTATTGAAATTTTACTTAAAAATTTGTAGATCTAAAAAAAAGTATATTTCATATATTATACATATAGTATAAAAAAAGTTAAACAAGCGTATTTTAAATTTAATTATAAATCGTTGTATCTTAACTACTTGAGTTAGTAGAAACTATGAACATTACAAAAACAACTCGGATACGAAGAATATAATAAGTTCGTAATAATTATTAATACGTAACTAAAACAATTAACTTTTTAAATTACCATCCAATGAAAATTCACTTCCTGTTATGAATTAGATAAAAAAATAATCCAAAATAAGAAAATAACATGATTTAATTTTACAGGATGAAAAGAAAACTAAATAAAACCAAGAAATTGTTAGCTAAAAGATTTCCGTGTAAATAGAATAAAAAATTGTTACAAAGAATTGTTTAAACAAGAAAATGCGTGAGAAACTTGGAAAATTTTTTAATTTAATTAAGGCTAAAATATTAAAATTTACTAATTATTTCTTTGAATAATTAAATGTTTTTGTGATTATTTAAAATTATATTCATATATACGCAATTAAAATTATTTTTATTTAAACAATTTTTTTAAAAATAATATAAAAATTAAAACAAAATTTAACTTCTGATAACAAATTTTTGAAATATAATTAAATGTTTAGCAAATTTGGATATTAAGAAAATGGTTACTCACGGCCAGGCTGCTTTGCTTGAAAATTCAAATATAGTGTATAATAGGTGTTTAAATGCTCAATATTAAAAATGAATTGTGTAAAACATTAAGAAAACGCTGCTAAATTATTGGCATTACTGTTCCTCAAGCAATAACAAAATATACTTAATGATCTATTTCATCAATAAAGAATAATAACATAAAAAGTCTAAAAATTATCTTATTTCCAACATTGTCATTTTAAACTCCCATAGAAAAATTAGGTAATACATCCAAAAAGAAAAAAAAAATTACTATAATAAAAAATAATATTATTTTTGGACTGACAAAATTATGAGACAACAATGTTTACGATTTCTAAATTAAAACACAGAAATTGAGAAAAAAATGATAATCAATTTTTAAAAATTGGAACTCCCGTGTAAAAAAATTAGGTACGACGTCAAAAAGAAAAAAAATTAATGGTGTTTTTATTATCTTCTATAATGCAAAAAATTTAGTTTTTTTATTTTTTAATGCGAAAAATTTTTTCCAAGATTTAGGTATCAGATCCAGAAAATGGAGTAAAAACGGTATTTTAAAACTATAGTAATTCCATATAAAATAATTTTTTTTTTTGATAGCAAAAATTATGAGAAAAAAATTTTCAACAAATTAAGTATTAGATCCAAAAAATCTAGTAAAAACTTAATAATTTCAGAGAAAAAAATGAGTTATTATATCGAAATTGAAAAAAAGGAGTTTGAGATTTTTTGATGACAAAATTTTGAAAAAAAAAATTAAGTATTAATATCATAATAAAACTAAAAACTTATAACCGATTTGTATAAACACAACCAAAATGCATGGAACATGTTTATTTACAGCTGAGGACTAGGTATGATGCGTAAATGCGAGCGTAAATGTTACGCAACATTATACGTTAGACACGTTTGATCTCTTTATCGTTAATTTTGATACGGTTCAACACGGCAGCAGCTATAAATTCATTTTTCATACAGAAAAGATGAAAAACCGTGAATGTTATCTGAAGAACGGAACAGCCGTGTGGAAACGGTAAGTGTAAATAGACAATGACTTACTAGTATATATTTTAAAAAAAGATTAACAATTATTAATATGTATTAAAATTTTAGCACAAGCATTCTATCATTCTACATTACTTCTTATTTATAGTATTATTTGTTAATAATTATTATTCCTAAGTAAAATATAGGCTAAAGAATAATAAACACGTATAAAAAAAAAAATCGAGAAATAAATAATATAGATTTATTAAAAATATTTTCCAATTTCCCTTATGGATATTTTACTTGTGTATAGTTTCAGTTATTTAAATTTTCAGAAATTCAAAAATAATATTTTAAATCTATTATCTTTTATTTTATTTATAATTTTTTCTCGCAAATGAAATGCTTTCGAAAAGATATATATACCTCTGAATTTTGGACTCAATACCTAAGAATAAAATATATATTTTACATACATTCTTAAATTTCAATTAAATACATTTAACTGTTTATTTTTATTTACTCTATTGCATGTCACTATCGGATTCAATGTGGGGTTTCCTGCGTGTAAAAGTATTCTGCAAAATTCCTAGTACAGCTTCAGAATAAGTTAATTCTTTGATAGATGTTTTATATTTACTATGGTTGTCGATTAACTTTCTGTCTGATCGAGTCGCATTTTATAACGAATGATACAAAAGGGTTATTCGGCTGGAAGGAACTCGTTAGAGTTAAATAAAATTATCTCTTTTGGTTAAATCTTAATTATATATAAATCAGGGATCACCTGAGTTAGAAGAAAATATTTGTAACGTTCTACATTGAAATAGACGTATCAAAAGTGCAAAAATTAATAAAAAAAATCATTGCAAAACTTTATTGGATGTATTTATTAGTTGCCGCATATAACTATTATAGTAAGAACATATAAGACATAATACCACTATTATAGCGGCCGAATTGCGTGTACTTACTAAAATATACTAAGGCTGATTCTACAAAACCGTAAAATCGCCCCGCAATCCGCAACCGTAGACCGCAACGCAAGAAATTTTTCAGTGTAGCCAACTCATCTTAAATTTATTAAATTTTATAACCAAAAATAATAAAGTCAAAATAATAAGCAAAGGCAAGAAAATAAAATTATAATAATTAAATAAATGATCCATAAAAGTAATTAAATATTAAATATAATTATTAATTTTTTAAATGCTCAGTTATTATTCGACAGAAAATGGAAAAATATCATAAAATTATATATTTCTTAAATCTCATACAATCTCATTATTTTTTTCTGTTTTTAAAAAAGTATATTCCGTTTTATAAAATTTGTGTTATGTGGAGATTTGGATTTGATTTATGACATAACGATTAAAATTCATCTTCATACTTTTGAAATTTAAATAATCATGTCTCTCTAGAATTCATTTGTTGTATAAAAGTAACTACCTTCAACAAAATGAATAAACTCCAAATGGAGTTATAAAAACTTTTTTCTGAGTAATTACTATCTGGGAAGTTAATTAACTACGCAGATAGTAAATACCTGGACAAGAATTTTTACACTGCAGTGAGTTAAATGAATTATGTTGTGAGAGTTGCATGTAGCTGCAATGTTCTAATTTTTTGTTTGTCTTTGCTTGACATTGATTGCACTACTAATCAAACGACTGAATTATATAATGTTGTTTACAAAAAAAATGTTTTTAATTTTATCTAATAGATAAAAAATTAAATAACTCCTTTCTTTCCGATGAACCTGTGAGGTCAATTGGAAGATTTTTTATAACGCCAGGTAAAATTTAGGCTCTATGGCTCCGAACATCTTAGACCAATGACTAACTCTAATTTTTCTGATCATTATGCTCTATCCATACAAAGAATAATATTATTTTTGCATAAAAGTAGTTATTATGGTATCTGCATGTTAGTTTGGAGGAACCAAAAGTTTTTACCAACCATGTGAAATCAAATTTCAGATTAGCCGCAGTATGGAACGAAGGTTTTTCAAAACTTCTTGATTTTTTCTCTTTTCCTCTCATTGCCTTTCCTTATTTTAAATAGCCTTAGAATATATGTCTATCTTTTTTCTTTTTGAAATATATTAATTTAGATTGATTAAGGAAATTAATTTTAGCATTATAAAGGAAAGAAAATAAGATTTTGTCCATGAGATGAAACATTAAACGAATGTTCTCTTTTCGATATGGTCTTCTGATGTCCATTAGACCTTGTTTAAGAATTATTTTTTAAATAGCACTAAGTAAAATATATGCTCTATATATCTTTAAAGATCTTTTTAGATCGCAATTATTAACTTCATTTTTGTCATGATCAAGACAATCTAAATTAATATATTTCAACAAAAAAAAGATAGACATATTCTAAGGCTATTTATAATAAGAAAAGGCAATTAGAGGAAGAGAGAAAAAATCAAGAAGTTTCGAAAAACCTTCGTTCCATGCTGCGGCTAATCTGAAAATTGATTTCACATGCAGTTGGTAAGGACTTTTGGTTCCTCCAAACTATACATGCAGATTTTTAGATTTCTAATTTTTTCGACCATTACCATAATAACTATTTTTATGCAAAAATAATATTTTTCTTTGTATGGGTAGAGCAATGATCAGAAAAATTGGAACTAGTAATTCGTCTAAGATGTTTGGAGCCATAGAGCCTGAATTTTACCTAGCGTTATAAAAAATCTTCCAATTGACCTCACAGGTCCATCGGCAAGAAAGGAGTTATTTAATTTTTTATCTATTAGATAAAATTAAAAACATTTTTTTTGTAAACAACATTATATAATTCAGTCGTTTGATGTGTAGTGCAATTAATGGTAAGCAAAGGCAAAAAAAAAATTAGAACATTGCAGCTACATGCAACTCTCACAACATAATTCATTAAACTCACTGCAGTGTAAAAATTCTTGTCCAGGTAATTACTATCTGTGTAGTTAATTAACTTCCCAGATAGTAATTAGTCAGAAAAAAATTTTTAAAACTACATTTGGAGTTTATTCATATTGTTGAAGGTAGTTACTTTTATACAACAAATGAATTCTAGAGACTTGATTATTTAAATTTCAAAAGTATGAAGATGAATTTTAATCGTTATGTTATAAATCAAATCCAAATCTCCACATAACACAAATTTTATAAAACGGATTATACTTTTTTAAAAACAGAAAAAAATAATGAGATTGTATGAGAATTAAGAAATATATAATTTTATGATATTTTTCCATTTTCTGCCGAATAATAACTGAACATTTAAAAAATTAATAATTATATTTAATATTTAATTACTTTTATGGATCATTTATTTAATTATTATAATTTTATTTTCTTGCCTTTGCTTATTATTTTTAATTTATTATTTTTGGTTATAAAATTTAATAAATTTAAGATGAGTTGGCTACACTGAAAAATTTCGTGCGTTGCGGTCTACGGTTGCGGATTGCGGGGCGATTTTACGGTTTTGTAGAATCAGCCTAAGGCTGATTCTACAAACGCCGTAAATGGGGCACGCAATCGTAAGCGCAGCCGCAACGCAATGCGCATAATACAAAATCGTGTTGTGCGCATGCGCGTTGTGTTGTGCGCATTACGTTGCGGTTGCGCTTGCGGTTATGACCCCCCATTTACGGCGTTTGTAGAACCACCCTAAGTGCCTGACAAGCCTCATGCGTTGGAGAAACAAAACAAGCTGTAAGGTATCGCATAAATAAACATAGTTGTGATGTTAAAAACGAAGTTAATCAGATGATACCTAATCACTGTAAAAATGGTAATATTATGGATTGGGAATCTGCGAATTCTTGATATCGAGCCGGTTTACAGAAAGCGGACGATTTCCAAATTAGCTCATATGCAACTAGATTCGTTAAATTCTAAAAATGAGGTAAATAAACTATCGTTCATATAACGCGGTATTTAAAACAATGTGTCGTTTTTTCAAGATAAATTCTTAGATAATATGTAATATAATATATGTATATTAGGGTTGTTCACAAAAAAAAAACTCCAAAAATTTTCTTCCTGAAGTATGTTGAAGTTTAGGTGACAAAATGATTCCATACCAATTTTCAGCTCATTTGAGAAAGATTTAGGGGTCGCACAAACCCAGGGTAGCTCTCAAGTGGTTGGCTAATATCGACAATTAGTGGGAACGACAAAACGTTTTTTCAAAATATACGTTTTTCATACTTCCTAACATGTTTTCGGTGTCGCTAAACTCGAAAATGAGGTCCTTAGAGTCCGAAAATACCTTAAACACCCTTAAACACCGAAAACACCCCTTTTTTACCAAAAACTTTTGGATTTTATAGCGAAAATCGTATATATTCGAAACATCTGGATTGTAAATTACAATGGATGACTTAAATGTATTGGAAAAATACCGAAAACTCCTTCCGTTTATTCCAATGCGCCTTCTTAGCCGAGAAACGCAGGGTTCAATTCTATAACAATGTTATAAGATAGGGTTTTTAGGCCATTTTCCAAATAATGCTGTCATATTGCAATTCTACCAAAATACTACCGTTTGGTCTTATTTTTTTCGTATAAGTTCTACCTTTCAAGCGCCGTAAGCCGCAATTTTGCATCACCGATTCTCTCATCGCTATAGTTAGTAAATCAAATGTCCATTTTTCGCCAAAAATGGCCAATTTTAAAATTGCTGCTAAAATTGTAATTTTTAAAGAAAATAAGTCTGATAGGTCTCCAACATTTTGTACTAGTTTGAATTTCCGAAAAATTTTTCACTCGTCCATTTTGCTTTAAATCTTTCCGAGATATGACTCGACAAAGATAGTGATAATATATGATTTTTTTTAAAAAAACCTTAAATTGAGACTCTTTTTTTAAATTATCATATCTGCTAAACAAACAATCGAAAAGGAATGAGTAAAAATTTTTCAAAACTTAGAGCTGAATCAAAATTTTTGAGACCTTTAAGACTCAATTTCATCAAAAATTACAATTTTGACTTTACATTTGATTTACTAACTATAGCGATGAGAGAATGGGTGATGAAAAATTGCGGTTTACGGCGTTTGAAAAGTAGAACTTATAAAAAAAAAATTAGGCTAAACGGTAGTATTTTGGTAGAATTGAAATATGACAGCGTTATTTGGAAAATGGCCTAAAAACCCTATCTTATAACATTGTTATAGAATTGAACCCTGCGTTTCTCGGCTAAGAAGGCGCATTGGAATAAACGGAAGGAGTTTTCGGTATTTTTCCAATACATTTAAGTCATCCATTGTAATTTACAATCCAGATGTTTCGAATATATACGATTTTCGCTATAAAATCCAAAAGTTTTTGGTAAAAAAGGGGTGTTTTCGGTGTTTAAGGGTGTTTAAGGTATTTTCGGATTCTGAGGACCTCATTTTCGAGTTTAGCGACACCGAAAACATGTTAGGAAGTATGAAAAACGTATTTTGAAAAAACGTTTTGTCGTTCCCACTAATTGTCGATATTAGCCAACCACTTGAGAGCTACCCTGGGTTTGTGCGACCCCTAAATCTTTCTCAAATGAGCTAAAAATTGGTATGGGATCATTTTGTCCCCTAAACTTCAACATACTTCAGGAAGAAAATTTTTGGAGCACTTTTTTTTGTGAACAACCCTAATGTATATATAGGTCAAAATTATTACTTTTTTTCTCGTCTGCTGCTATAAAATCCTTTAAGTCTCAGTTTTAGATCAGACTCACTGATGTGACTTAAGAGTGTATAAAAATTATACACACAAAAATTTTTAAATTGGTAAAGGAACAAACATATACTGTAAATTTTAATATTTTAGAAAAAAATTTTTTAATTATTATTAATTAAGTAATTTTAAATTGATAAGGTCGACAAATCAGTTGATGAAACATCGCTTTAACAACATCAATAAAAAAATTTGTAAACCTATATAAATTTTTTTACATTTTATTCCATTTGGCCAATAAAGTCAAAATATTCTATATAAAATGATTAGGTATTTACCGAATCTAGTCCTTCCTGCAAGTAGCTAATGTACTTTTTTATTTTATTTTCTTATTATAGGATTTTGGAGTTCTAGTGTAATGAGGCAATAAAACCTGAGAGGAACTTTTATTAATTGAGGGGTTTCTATTAGAAGCATCATTTTTCAGCTCACAGCTATTAGCCGTTTATTTATGCTATAGGCTTTTCTTAACATACTTTAATTTTACAAATAATATTCATGCATAATCTAGATATTTAAATGATGTATTATATTTTTGCTGTATTTCTCATTACATAAAATACATTTTATAAAAAAAAAAGCTGTTTTGAGAAAAAAATTTGCCCGCCAATTACAATAAAATTAAAATATTTTAAGAAAATATTTTGTAGTATTTTCATATAACACTAGGTCTAAATTCATAAAGTAAAATTTGTTACAGTTGAATAAAAATTAACCATACGTACACGTAACTCAATCGAAATTATTTATCCTAAGGCAAAATACTTTTTATTTACACATGTAGGAGTTTTTTAAACCAAAAAAAAAAAGTGAAATATTTAACTACAAGCAAATAAAATACAAAGAAGCTGAAAATCAAGCCTAAAAAAAAATAAATGATGGCAATTGAGTTTGATGATTTTAAATATTTAAAATAATAAATTTTCTGTTTTCTTTACACCCTAATGCCTTAATTATTTATAATAAAATTAAATTTTTTATGATGTTTTTTTTTGTATAATTTTGAAGCTTATGTACATCTTTTGTTTTTTTCTTAAATAACTACTGCATTTAACTTAACCAGTTACTTATGAAGTGAAATTGCTTTAATTTATTCTTAGAATCAATTTTTACTGATTTAAACTATTGCTCAGCGTATATATTTTGCATTTTAATTTCAGTTTTTTTTCAGATTTAAATATTACATTTAATTTTATATTGTTTATATTATTATTTTGTATTTTTTGTTTTTTTTTGCTTCTGATGCATTTTGTTCAATGATTTAAAGAGAAAATGGTGTAAGAAATAAAAACTAAAATCAGAAAAATTAAAAATTAAGGAACCGAAAAAAAAATATATGTTTTGATAGATTTAAATAAAAGTTTAACTCAAATTGGCTGAGATTTTGCAATTTCAATGTAAAATTTTTTATTTTTGCGAAAAAAAAATCATTTTGGAGAAAGAACCTTTCAGAAAAATGTCCCTGCCTGAAAAGAGACCGTTCGGGAAGTACGATTAGGGCAAAAGATTGTCCGAAAATTGGGTTCGAAAAAATAGTAAGGAACCACTAAATCAGTTTAAGAATTGTCTGGCCCCATATCTTTACCAATAAATTAAAAACTGTATAATTAAAAAACGTATTTGTTAATAAAAAAGAATTTTTTTTAGGCTAACAACATAAATTAACCTTTTTATTAATATTTATTTACATTTAGAAAGTTGGGTTTGTCTTGTAATAAAAAAAGCTTTTTATTTTGTATAATTAAAAACTTTCTTAGCCCAAAAAAAAATCTTTGTATTTATTTATAATAAACGTAAAATACTATTCATTACTGTAAAAACATAGAAAAATTGAGTACTAAGTATAATTAAGGTAAAGAATGGATGATTAGTTAAAGATTATTTTAACAAGATTAAAAATGAAAATTTGTGTATATTAAAAAAATATACGTAAAAAAGGTTGTATTCGAATAAATATTACAGCCAAGGGCTAAAAAAAGTGGAAAAGATTTACGTAGACAAGAGTTGAGACTGTTTTTTATTTAATATATAAAATATACTTGTAGGCCTACTCGCCACCTACGATCTTTATATAAGCTTTTGTGTATATTTACATCTAATTCACTTCCTGTTGCAATTACAGGGCACATTATTATTATTATTTTACTCTTTTTACAAGACATATACGTAACAAACAAAAATATTTATAAGATATAGGAAATTAGATAAATCAATGGTCTTTTTAAATCTTATAGGGTAAGTTAAACTTGAATTTACCTATCTCCATGATAGGTCATGAAATTTTTTATTTTTTCTTTTAAAATAAATGTAAATATATTATGTACACAAATAATGGGAAGGGAGGAAAAGGAAACTTTTGTAAGTAAGTAAAAAAAAAATATACATAGGTGTGGTATCCGCTCTCTATAAAGAGAAAGATTCTTTAGGTCACAGGTAAATATTTTACCACAACTTTCCTTAAAGATAAGAAACTAATGTTTTCTATATAAATAAATTTAGTATGCAAAAAAAGAGGATGTAGCGAGTGAATTTTTTTTATTTTGTGTCAATATTTTAAAATTTTTTTAAAGTTATATATACTCTTATCTTAAACAATGATAGATAAATGTCTGAAAAGTAAGAAAATGACATTTATTAGCAATATTTATTTTTAATAGAAAAATTATTTTTAATTTTATTTAATTTTCATATTCCTTCTCGATTTGTTAGTTCTCACTCATTAAAATAACTAAATAAGATTAATTCTATAACATTTATTGAAAGATCATTTGTAGATAATTAGGCTATTGGATGTTAGGGATTTAAATTTTATTTCAACCCCAAAGGGCCCATTTTTAGGGCTAACAAACAGATCTGGATTTAGTATCGGGATTCTATTTGAGCAATAAAGGGTTCATTTTGTCTTTCGAGGAAATATATGCCATGAAGGGATGAATTCATTTTATTAGACATGCACACAGACGAGTCATAAAAAAAAAATAAATAAATAAATTATAGAAAATATTTTGAATAAATTTAAAATAGTATAACAATAAATATTTGAATTTCAAGTAATTTTATACAGCCAGTGCTAAGAAGTCTAACTTACTGTTACTCAAATAAAATTATCCCAAAGGAATATACCTTGAATCTTTAAACTAATAACGCATGCTTCACTCAGACTTACAATAATACTGTTGGCTAATTTTAAAAACAAAAAAAAAATTAAAAGTAAAAGGAGTAATTTTAATAGTAATACATATTATTAAAACTGAAAAATCATGTTTTTAATAATAAAAACATCTTGACTGTCATTCACGTTCGGTTAGCTTATAAGCTCGAATATGCTGCAAAAGTTTATAAATATAAATATTAGTCTGTCAGTTAAAAAAAAAAATCATAACTTTTTTATTGTTATAGTTTAATTACTGCTAATTGCTGCACTAAAACAGATCAGCTTTTACGGAAGTATGGGACCGGAAATTATCCAAAAAATAGTTCGTGTATTTGGTGCCTGTACTGAGAAGTAACATTAAGAAACTAATTTAGCATGTAATTTTATCCAGTGCAGCGATTTTTATTCAAATGACAGGCTAATATATTATTATAATTGTAATTTCTATGGGCAGATATAATTGTTTGAAAAACCGGAAGGTTATCATATTGACGTTGTTAAGCTTTCTCCTATCAATGTATATGCAAATTACTCGTTGCAGTTATTGTGCATGTCATAAAAATAAAACGTAAATGCATGCGTCATGAGTTTTTTTATATACAAGTGGGGTTTAACATCAGTACTCGTATTAGTATTATATGCATTATAAGTTACTTTTATCAAAACTTCGTAGATATTTCTTAGAACAATCAATTGGTGAATAAGACAATGGTGGCATGGATTGAAAATTTAGCAATTTATTAATGCTTGATCTACTTTCCTGGATATTGTTTTTTTTCGTACACAGTAAGAAATAATTAGTACATTATTACTACCATTTAGTAATTTTGCTACGATTTAGTAATATTACTTCAAAAATAGTAAATTTACTACAATTTGTAGTAAATTTAAAATTTATTGACATTTCACCCAGAAATCCGTGGTAGAGCTGCTTTTCAATCACTTGGTTAAATATTCAACCAAAGCAGCTCTACCGTGGGGGACTGGGAATTTACTACAAGTCTAGTAAATTTACTAAAAATCGTAGTCATTTTACTACACTTGTAATAGTAATATTAGTAATATTACTACAAAATCGTAAAATTACTGCTAGTAGTAAAGTTACTACAAAGTTATATAGTAAATTTACTATTTACCGGACCCACCAAACACAGACCCGGGGCCCATTTTGCACAATTTCTGGTAAATGTATTGTTATTAAATAATTATTGCAAAATTAGCCAAAAATTAATATATTAAATTTTCTTTAGCCAAAGATTTTTTAAATTTCAAACAAAAACTAATTGCAATTTTTTTTATTTATTTTATCGTGCTAAATCTTACTAACAGCGAAGTTCTAGAAATAATTGTTCAAATAATATTAAATTGTTAATGAATTGTTTCAACGAAAAATTTTCGAAAATCACGTGTGATTTAATTTTGAGTAACTTCATTCTCAGAGGATGATGTTTGTTAACAATATCCAAGATTTTCCATCAATAAAATTTAATTAATAAATACATGATATTTATATTTAAAAAAAATATACTTAATCGTGCGTTACATTTGTATCCAACCTGCGCACAAGTTGAAGCTCATACAGTACTGAGCTCATAATAAAAAATTTTTTGAAGAAACATGAAATCCATTAGTTCAGATTGTAGCAACAAATTCACTAAAAATATCACTTCCTTGTTCAGATGAAAAAGATTTGTAAAAAATATAATATTATCAACGGATTGCCACGTTATGATAATATGTACAAATTTATGGACAGCAGGGGTTTAATAACATTTAACTTTAGTTAATTAACCTTACCAGTTACCTTAAACAATAATTATCGAATTTGATAATTATCAAGGACCGGATATATATAAAAATCTCCTTTCAAAAATTCCAACACCTATTTGGACGCATAATAATAACAATAAAATCAAATTCTACGTCGATTATCAATATCGTATGCTATCACAATAAACAAATCGCAAGGACACTCAATAAAATTTATTTATAGGTTTACGTCGAATTATGATTATATAAAACAAAATTTTATTTATATAAAAATTTTTGAAGTTTATTAGAAACTAAATTTCGTTATACCTTAAATATTCTTATAAGGTCATTTCATTTGTGAGAAAAATATTTACCAAGACTGCGAAGAGAATAATTTTTATCAAATACATCTAGCAGTCACAGGAATAAAAAATCAATAAGTATTTCGCATATACGTGTGCTTGTGGTTTTTTTAGATTATATAAAACTCAATTAAATTTATATTATTGAATTTTAAAATTTACGTAAAATTTAGGTCAATTTTATTTGGTTTTAAAGATTCATAATTTAATAAATGGAACATTCTCACGAATACTGAATTTATTCATTTAAAGTTTAAAATGAAAAAAAATATATAAATAAAGAAACAAATATGAAACAAATTTGTTTTAAAAAAACATGCTTCCTATTTTAAATATTCTGGAGACAAAGATTAATAGTACTGCTTATATCTTTAAAAATCAGTAAAAAAAAAAAAGAAAGAATCTTGTCGAAAGAGACGAATCTATTAAGTTAAATGCTGGGTGGTAAATATATCCTGTATAATCCATAAGTGTTAAGCTCTTTCATTCCTTAAAAAAAAAAAACAAATTCTTTAGTATTATATACCCTTTTTATTATTTCTTGTCAAGTGCGAATTTCGCGTTCTTCGGATCCTTCAAGTCAGATAAAACGTCAACCCAAACTTTTAAAGACAAAAAAAATGTCTATATAATAACCATTTATTTGTATTTATAAGGACCCGCATTCCCCCTTTTTCTTTTATAAACAAGATGTCGTATTGATAAAAAATTTATCCTCCCTCACATTTTATTTACACCATACGAAATTCCTTTTTTTTTTTTGTTTTACTTTGAGCAATTCATTATTAAAGGTGGTCGCACGACAAATTATCTCATTTGATTTTTTTTTAAGCAAAATATTTTTGTTTATTTTATCTATGAATTCGGATCTTTTATAAAATATTTACTCTTTTTAAGTGAAATAGATTTATTTTTTGCTAATTTTTGTAAAATAATTCAAAAAATTTTTTTTTTGCTAATTAAAATATTTTGAAAATTTAAATAAAAAAATAAAATTTTGTAACTTTCGAAAAATTAAAAAATTACAGTAAATAGTAATGATTGAGAAAAAAAGTAGAGATTTTAATATTGATTAAAAATAAATTGATTATATTTAATGATAATATTTTTAATTGCATACCAAAAAAAAAGTATCAAATTACATTATAATTTTATAAAATAAGAGACAGTAGAGAAGATTAAAAATTTTTTTTACAGTGGCGAATTCAGTAAAAATTAAAATTTATATTTTATTTATTTAATATATTCTACAAAAAAAATTATCAATTTAAATCTACAATCAGTATAATATTTAGTTATGTGACACGTTTTAGGTAATTAATTACAAAATAAATGGCTTATTTTGAAAGAAACATATTCAAAAAAAAAAGGTGTCATTCAGTATTATAATGCTGCTGGATCTCCGCGCAGTTTTTAAATTTTTTATCAAAATTGATGATCTTTTATCCTAAAGTATAATTTTTGAATCTCATTTAACGTAGATGGGGATTTTCGCGCCTTGGTCAAAATTTTTAACCTTTTTTATAACACTCATCGTTGCTTTTAGTGTAAAGAATGAAAAAAATCTGTCATTTAAAAACACAAAAAAAAAATTTTTATATAAATAAAAGTCTCTCACAGTGTGAAATGAATAGTTTCCGGAAGCGAAGAATTATATTTCAAAATATAAAATAAATATGTAATAAATAAGTCAATATTTAAAATATATTACAATTGTGAAACAGATACCTTTAAAAACTAATAAAATTCTGAAATAAGATTTATCTATTTTATTATGTCTAATACATAAATAAATAAGTATTGTGTGGTTAAAAGAGCACAATAACTTGTGGTTTAATCAAATTTGCTAATATATTATAAGTATTCCTTGAAGGATTTTTAAGTGGTTGAGTCAACAGTTTATATTGGGTTCGACAGAATATAAAAATTTGAACGATAGTAGGCAATAACTTACTCATTCTAATTTTTACAGACAGAAATTATAGCTCTTGTTAGAGCAAAATTAAACTTAATTAAACCCAGTTAAAATCCATTATTTTTCTGTATTAAAGCGTGTATGAAACTGTACAATTATTGTTAATAATAGTTTAGTTAAATTTATTTGCATACTGAATTTAAACACTAAAAAATTATTTATTTTCAAGAAAAATTTGACCAAATGTTATTATAGAAGAATATAATGGAAGATGTCAAGCTCAATTCAGCTAGGATATCAATGGAATCAAATAAATTAAAAATACATGATTGGCTATTATTTACTTCATAAGCTTATAATAATTGATTTCTAACTTGCGAACTATCGAGAGTCAATGGTAAAATAAAACATAATATTTTATAGAGAATTATTGCTATAAAGAAAAGTTGATAAACAAAATTTTTAGACCAAAAAAATAATTTTTTTTGTTAACTTTTCTTTAGGTTTTATGACATTTGCAACAATTAAAAAGAAAAAAATCTGGTTTCCACAACCAGAATTCCGGTAAAAAATTTACTATCCAATAGTCAATATCTGGACAAAATTTTTACACTTTATGCGAGACTTCATGTAAACAATTAATTATTTCATCCAAAAGACGTTAATTTTTATAAGACGTTATAATTTCATAAGTGTCTAATTCAAGCTTGGTGGTAAGAACCTTGGTTTTTAGAGGTTTGGACTTTGAAGATAAGGTTTTACAAAAAATAAGTTTTGGATATTACCAGGGTCGGGATTTTAATTAATAATTACCTTTCTAAAAAACATTTAAAAACTTTTTAGCGATACATTTTCATAATATTTTAAAATATACATACGAAAATTTCGAGTTTTCTTAAGGGTGGCGAAAAATACCACTTCTAACCTATTTATTAACTTTTTGTCTGAAAATTATTATTATATAAGCAGTTGAAATAATTAGATGCAAGTAAGAAATAGCTTTCTAAAAACAATAAATAATATTGTCAAAAATAAATTATTCCAAGATCAACGGCTACGAAATTAACATAAATAAATATTTTAACAAAAAAATAAAAATATATATTCATTTAAATTTAATATGCATGTTATCCTCAATGTTAAAAGTAAATCAAATGAAATTATAAACAAAAAATAATTTTAAAAAAATTTGTAAATTTTCAAAAAAAGAGTGACCAAAAAATCTTCCCCTGAGATCAATGTTAAAAAAGACAATTTTTTGTACTGCAAAAGTTTTCTCATTTTTTTTTTTTCATTTAGAGGAAGGTTTTACCCAGGATGGGTAAATTATACAAAAATCAACTTACAATAAAATATTTCCAAATACAAGATATAAAAAAAAAAAAAATAGAGAAAATAATCATTCATCGTGTTTATTCGATTTTTCTTAGTTTTCACCACTTATAATTATTAGTTATAATTTTTTGATACATTATTAAATAAACCCAATATTTTGTTAATTACTTTTGAAAAAAATGGCTTTTATTTGATTATTAGTTCAAAAATATTGCAAAATTAACTCTTAAAAGGGGTAGCTTTGCTGAGTTCAGGGTGTTACCCTTATTCCCTGCTTCATATGGCCCCCGAATTCAGATTATGTCACATTTTTCCTAATTTATAACTCACACGGTTAGGTTACTGTGCTTGAAATTTCAAGCAAAACAGAACATACAACATTTTATTCTAATGTGAACCAATAAGTAAAGTACCATTTTAAAAATTTAGGTTTTGCTTGAAATCTATAATTTGCTTGAAATTTTCTTTACCAAATTAGTAGTTTTGTCAAATTAAAAGCTTTAAAATCTTTAAGTAAAGCTCTCCACGAATCAGAAAGTATGATAAAAATGATTAATGGCCATTGCAGACACATTTTCTCGTGCAAGAAAAATCTAAATTTTAATAGATTGAATTGATATCAAAAAGCCTATCCACAGAAACGATGGTAACATGCTTAAATCTGACGTGTTTTCTAGTGAATTACGAGCAATACAAAGATATCAAAAAAACCAAAAATGGGTAAAAAAAAAAGATAACAAAGTCTTAACAAACATTCTAATATATCTTTTTCGAGGCAGCTAATTGCTTCTTTTTTTATATTTTATTTTAAGAAAAATTTTGCATTATAAATTTTTATTTTTTTTTTTTAACACCCATGGAGGTAATCCTCACATTCTTAAATATCGCCATTTGCATCATGAGAAAAACATTTGTTGGTTTATCTTTTATTTATATTCAATGTGTTATCTTTCATATAAAAGAGATTGAGAACATTTTATTTTAGTGCCAAGATTTTTTAAAAAATTTACCGATGCATACGTTTCATTTAGTTCGTCAAGTTATGCAACGATAATTTTTTTACAAATTTTAATCTTCTTACAAAATAACTGAACCAAGAGAAAAAATATTTCAAACGTCAAAGGGTATCGAAATTATGAAAAATTATTAACTCTTTTATGTATAATTTAGGGTTAATACATAAATGAGAAAAATACATAAATATATAAGAAATTCCAATATTTTATTACTTTTGCCACGCCTTAATAGGCTACTCTTTATTTTTATATATAATAAAAGAATTTAACAAAAAACTTATTTCGAATAGATTTTGATACGCTTCTTTTATTACGTAATGAAGAACCGATATATTGCTTTTATTTTACCCATTTCAATATATTAACCTATCGACATATTTTTGCAAATTAAAAAAAAAAAAGATTTAAATATAAAATGTCTGTTAGTCTTTAAAATACTGTCAAAATTTATATTATTTGCCTTTTTACAGAGTAAAAATTTATATACGAAAAGAGAAAGAGAAAATTTATATTTAAAAAAAAAAGAAGGCCTGGGAATATTACATTGATTTTTTGGACTTTTTAACTCGTCACGACAAGATTTCAATGAAACCGGATAGGTCAATTTTAAACTCAGGTGGTCTCAATGACTACTTTATAGTGATATTTTTTTATTCATGTATTTCATATTATTATTATTATTTTTTCTTGTTTTGTTAGTCTTTAAGGAATCTATTTTAAATTTTATTTATTGTATGTAAAAGACACATTTTTTTATGCTTTTTTTTCTTCATTGTCTCCATTGTGTGAATTGAAAATAATATTAAATTTTAATATGTATAAAATTAAAATTTATTGTTACGAGTTTACAGGTGATTTTATTTAAATTAAAAAAAATTGTTTTCATAGATTTTAAGCCTGTAATAAATATTTTTAATTGATACTAAAAGTCAATTTTTTCTGATTTTTTAAAATACTTAGGGCGAATACTTCATGATAAAATGAAGTGATAAAAAATTGGAATTTAAGGGGTTTGAAAGGTGAAACTGATACACGAAAAATGAGATCGATTAGAAGTTTTTTGATTAACTTGCAAGGTTTCAGCAATATATTGAAAATGACCAAAAAGACGTTAAAGACGTTTCTAAGCCCAGAAGGCTCATTGAAACAAAAGGAGGGTACAGGGGCAGTTTTTGCAACATATTAAAGTCATCTATAACTGTAGATTATAATTTGGTTTTCCCAAAGCTAGCGGTAGTTTCCTGCCATTGATTTTATAATGGCTACAGTAAATTCACTATTTGATACTAAAATTTTTTTGAAAGTTTAAAGTCAAATCAAGGGCCAATTTTTTTTATATAGTGTAATAATATTATAAATCAGCATATTCCAGGGTTTTCAATTTTTAAATAAAATTAATACCTTTTTATTTCTTTAAAAAAGTAGAAACTTTACTTTAAAATGTTTATTATAGACATATTTTGAATTTTAATTATTATCAAAGTATTCTGTGGTATAAAGTCCTTTCTAGACCTAATTAACTTTTTTTAATCTTGTATGCTTTGACTATAATACTCTTTAGTATGGTATGAGCACATGGAATTAAAAAAAAAATTTAATGGGTCTAGAAAGAGCTTAATACTGCTTAATACAAAAAACTTTCTGAAGCAAAGAATCTTTTAAATTATCTGTTTCAAAAAAGTCTTTCAACCAGCAATCAACCAATGTCACCGTTACTGCATTTAAAAAAATTAATCTTTTGTAGGAAGGTCTTTCGACATGAGTTTGGAAAAGGATAAAGCATTTTTGGTTACTGCACTGCGTGCATTAAATGCGTATTTGTTTGCATCACTACCAATACAATCAGTTCTTCAGTACCAATCAAAGATTTTAAGAAAAAGTGTATAGACAACATCGTTTTATTTTTTTATTCAACATTATTTTTACAATTCTTTTATTTTAAAAACATAAATTTATTTAAATTAAGTAAGTTTAAAAAATTATTATAAATATTTGTATTAATTTGAAAAACAATTTTTTTATTTATATAACCTCTTGATGACATTTCACTTGCGAGTTTATTTTGAGTTATTCATAGCATCAAGTTGTAATTAAAATATTTTACTTAGAAATGAAACGTAAAAGTTATATATAAATCTTATAAAAATTTTAATCTACTTTACTTATACTTCAAGTAAAATTATTTTTTAATTATTTAAGATAAATAAGCATAAATTTTCCTTTTTATTACTTACAAAAAAAAGAAATAATTTATGCATTCGATAAAAAATGCAAAGAAAATTTAAAGTAACACGTGTGCTTTTTTTTCTTTTTAATAAATTGCATAGGTTATAGTGAGATTTAATGATATAATTAATAGCTTCTTTGTTAATTTTCTACATATTTATCTAATTTATAAAAATAAATATAAATTTGAAAGTAAATTTATTAATTTTTACAAAGATTTAATTTTATTATTGGAATCTATCAATATTGTATTTCGAAACAAAGCATAATAAACGAATTTTCGTAATACACTTAATACTAGCACGTGCAAATAAATAAAAACTACTATTTTTTTTTTAAATTGTAGTTTAAATTTTTATGTGATCCTGGATTTTTATTCTGTGCGGAATAAATTTTAGTAGATTTGGTTTTTATTTTGTTATTTATATTGTTTAATGACTATTTGGTATTATTTCATATTAAAGGGAATCAAATAGTAAGAAAGGAAAAACATTTTTGTTTTATAATCCAATACCCTAAACTCGATAATTCGATTAGTTTGTACATTATAAATGATTTCTTTTTGTTATGATATTTACTGAACGTGTTTTTTGACAAATTAAGAATAAATAAATGTAGAATTAATCAATCAGTTAATTGTACAACTTTAATGTTATTTCAATACATGAGGGATTCCACGCCAATCGGGCCTAAGTTTGAAGGGTGGCGGAAATCGATTCAGACTATTTTTTTTTCAAAAGTGCGACTAAAAATAAGTCCTGCCAGCAATTTTTACACTGAAAAAAAATCCGCTTGCCGTCATTGGAATTCATCCGTTCGCCGATAGCGAAATTCCGCTAAATGCAAACAGTATTTTGTTATTATTAGCTTAAACGATTGCAAATGACTTGAAACGTTAAAAAAATTTGTCAAAAAAATTTTTCGCTCATTTAAGATATGCGCGCAGCAGTATGATGAATAGAACCCAAAAAATTTTTTTTCAATTTTCTTAACTTTTCCAGTCATTTTCAACCGTTTGAGCAAGAAAAAAATTCCTCTTGGGGCAAGTGTATTTTTTTTTTTCAGTATAGCTTTCCGGATCTAACCTTCGATTTTCTGCAATTATTTTCAAGTTCTTATTCTATTTGTTATGATATGAGTTTGCTAAAAATTTGCTTATATATGCTAAAAATGAATTTTCATTAAACAATTTTAAATTACGACTTTTAACTTTAAAATTTCGCTATTTTCACACAATTCTTTAAAGTTTACCAAAACTTACGTGCCTATGTGAAATTTCCTGAGAAATCCGAATTTTCATTTGGATTTTCGTTTGTTCACGTGAATTTGTTAAAAATTCAAAAACTTAACAATCTTGTAATTTAAGAAGTATCAATTTTTGATCTGTAGTTTCCATATTATATTGAACCGTGGATTTCTTTCAGGTGGTGAAAATAGATTACCAAACATAAGTAATTTGCTTGAATGGACAATGCGAGGAACTTGGCATGTTGGGACTTAAAAAAAAATTTTGGACCAAGAAGGAAAATTTTTTTCTTAACTTTTCTTTAGATTTACTATCATTAGATACCATTTAAAAGAAAAAAAAATTCCGGCTACCTGAACCGGAATTCTGATAACGGCAAACGGTTTTTTTTTTCAGTATGGGAGAAATTTGTATCTGCACTTTCAAAAAAAAAATAATTTGGTCCCAAACTATTATAGCAATGAAAATAAAATACTCAAAAGTACATTTTACTAACCAAAGCTTAAAAATTTGACAAAATTAAAAGCTTTATAATTTTTTTCAAATTTAACTACACACCAAGAAAAAAAATTAGAACCTTAGATGTGACTACCTTTTTACAGTACATTTTCATTATTTCAAACAATCGTTTTCAATCGCAATAACTAAACAAAATACATTCGACCCTAAAAAACAATTACATAATTAACATATAATTTTAGAAAAATATCAAAACAATAAAATAATAACGCATCGTACCTAATGCATAAAAAGGTTAATGTCATAAAAATAGAACTTAATATAACAAAATTATACCAAAAGTTAATTATATACTAAAAAAAAGTACATAGTATAAATTCAAATACAAGCAATTTGTATTTGTTAATATGCATGTGCTAATATTATCATATCCTGAGAATAGAATATGTATAATAAAAGGGAAGTAAAGAAATTATCGACAAAGAAGAATGAGCTTAGAAAGTAGAAAGAAGAACAGGAAGATAAGGTCAAGGGTCAAAAAATAAAACCTCGCGACGCCCACAAACTAACGACACCCACGCATATTAAATTAAAAAAAAAAATTGAAATCTACGATACGCTTCCTCTACTTTAATACATATATTCTCATCATATCTTTTTTTCGTTCCTTTAAAGTTACAAAAAAAAAAATCTGGGCACTCCCTCTATCAGTACAATGCCGCAAATGTACCCAGACTTTCCCGAGCTTATTAAATATTAGCCCTCGCGGGCAACAATGTTTTCTCTTTGAGTTGCACATTCGTATTGGCGGCATTCTTGGGAATCTTCATGAGACTCAACGAAACCGTCTTTTTTTTTCATTGTTGTAATCGCACATATGTATGTGAGCACACGCAATTCAGAGAGTACTCATTACTTTTATGTATATTATATGATACATTCATATAAATTTTACACGTATTTACATAATGTAAAAAAAAATTTGTAAATAAAGTACTACACGCATTAGTGAGATTTTTCATACATATACTTAAAATTTTATAAAAAAGATGTTAACATCCATACAAGCATTGTTTATACTCAAAAGTTTTAGGTAATAGATGAGTTTTAAAACTATAAAATAATAGCTATGATTGTAATTTTTAATATCGATATCTAACCTCGGGGTATCTTTTTTTTGTGTAAATTAAGCGCAAAAAACTAATAAATTTAATCTTTTTTATAAGAAAGATCGTTATTCATAGTCATTCAAGGCAAGAAGTTGAAAAAAAAATCTAGTAAATCAAAATTATTTTTTAAGCAATTCATCATCTTGCTATCAATTATCGAGAAGATTAATTAATAGTTTTATAAAAATAAAATTAGTTTTAACCCGCCTATTTATTGCTGCTGTTTTTACTACTTGTTACACAATACATTAAATACCTAAATTTATAATTTATCGAACATTTTTTAGAATTTATTTTAATGATTTTTATTAATAACTTTTTGATGCTCAGTCTTGTGTACCAAAATAGTTTGGAAGATTGGGGCATTTTGGGCTCTAAATTTTTGGCATAACTTTCTTATGGCTGCTTACTAGAATTATTTCTTCTTTTATTTATTTGAAAAATCCAATGGTATTATGTTTCATTTTTGGCAATGCTTCTTTAGTTAAAAATTAGGCGTCGTCAGGCGACTGACCAATTTTTGTCCTGCACTCTTTAGTATATCATTTTGAAGTCACAAGTAATTTTTTGGAATACGTGATTAGGTTGCTTTGCTTAGAATTTCAAGCAAAATTGTGTCTGTTTGAAATTTGAAGCAAAATACACAATTGCTTCAAATTTTAAACAAAACAACCAAACTGTGGGCATATATTTTTGAAAACTACATTCTAAAAATTTTATCTATTGTTACAATTTTCATAAAAATCTTGTTGTGGGTTAAGTTGTCACACTTTTCTGTCTCGTGGTTTCTTAATTCTCCAACCATGACAATATAAAAAAGTTGAAATTTGAACTCAATACAGACAAGTTATAATTCTTATAATTTATTAGCACACTAAACCACATTTTTTGCATAAAAATTTTTTTTTAATTTATCCAATATTCTCCGAACTTTCTTTAAAAAAAGAAAAAAATTAATTTATTGTCAAATAAATAAAATGTTTGTTTAATTTTATAAATTGATAAATAAATTATCAGTTAAATAAGTTATTAAAATAAAAATCAAATAAAATAAATTTCAAATTTGTTACTTTTACATAAGACTGGAATTTTTAGTAAATTTTTTTTGTAAAAAACGATGAAACTTTTAAAATATTTTTTGGATTTTTATCCTTTTGATTCAAGTTTATGAGCATACTCATGATTTTGACTTCTGTGTTTTTACTAATGTCTTAAACAAATTTAAATAAATATATGCTTTTATATATCTGCATATATATATATATTTCTTAATAAACATGATTATTTATCGTATAAGAACCAAAATAAAAGGGCCAGGATTTTGATAATAGTTTGAAAGTTCTACCAAAAAAAATAAAATAAGATAAAACAATAAAATACGACAACATGAGAATTGCTTTGTCCATGAACAGCCAATTCTTTTACACATACTAAAAAAAAAGGAAAAATTAAGGAAAAAAAAATATCAAGAGTTTGCAAGATGATACCACCCGTAAAAAAATTTGTTACTGCACTTTGAGAAATACTTTTTGTATTTTTTTTTATATTTTTTGCATTATTTTTTTTTTTATTTTTAAACTTCTTACATTAACAAAACCCACAAACTGTATATAAAGTGTCAACGAGCAGACTATAAAGATAAAAATCACAGGCAACTGCAGACCACAAACTATGGAGAAAAAAAAAAGAATGGAAACTTTTTGCTATCATCTTCTTCATTATAATTTTTATCGCTTGAAACATGTACGCATTAAGTGTAAGTAGAAAATGTAATTTTTTTTTTCTAAATTTGCAGCTGTTTTTATATTTTTAATATATATATGAGCAAATTTACTGCAATTACAACTTTGATAATCATAGATACTACATTTTTTTAGGCTAATCTCTGTTAGGATTTTTAACAGTTTGAATCAATTAATCAACATAAATCAAAAAAATATTTTAAAAAAAGGATCATCGCATGAAAATTTCGGAAAATTCTGAATCAATTTTAGAATTCCTCAGAAAAGTTTTTTATGCTTTTCTTTTTCAAATAAATTCGATATATTTATGAAAGGCTGAAAAAAAAACAGAAAATTATATTTTTTTAAAATTATTCATAAATCCTAAAATTTGTCTGAAAAGAGGAAATATAGTGAAATTTTCTGAGGAATTCGAAAGTGAAGTCGGAATTTCCCGAAATTTTTATCCAGTGAAAGAAGAGTTGGTCCCGAAAATCCTGGGAAGATATGACTTACGCCACCGAAAAACTACGTCACCAGAGATTTTGCCACCGAGAGTTCGCCACAAATGTATGACCACCAAAAAATATTGACACATAAAAATTGCATACAGACTATAATTGAAAAACATTTCTTGGATACGATTCTATTTGACCATAAGTGATTTTCACACGTGGGCGATTATTTCTCAACCCGGCCACCCCCCTCTATCCAAAAATGGTGGCAACTTAAAAAGATTTTGGTTTTCTCAAATTGATTGGAAAAGGGTCTAGTTTTTTGTTCTCATTGGCCTTTTCAACTCTGTTAATCTACTGTGCCCATTTCAGGCACTGAGCGGCGGCAGGTCGACATTTTAAAAACAGAAAAATTGAAATAAAAGTAGATTAGCGGTAAGTTTAAAAAAATTTTTTTTTCTTAAAAGTTGTTATTTATTAAAACAAAGAAAATGAGACCCCTTGCGTGGTATCTGGTTGATTTCTTAAAAAGTTTTGTGGGTGCTATGTAGTTTTTAAAAATGGGTAAAAACAGCTACTTTGACTGATGATATCTCTGAACCTACATATCCAAAATAAAAAAGTTTTAGTGCAAAATGGTGGTCTTTTGATACGTAATAAGTGTGCCAAATATCAAGGGATTTGATTTAGCAGTTTAGGATTTAGCAATTTTAAGGGTAATTCTGAGACAAATTTTGGCCCATTTTTTTAAGAGACTTAATACCCGAAAATTGCTAAATCCGAAACTACTCAATCAAATCCCTTGATATTTGGCACACTTATTATGTATCAAAATACCACCATTTTGCACTAAAACTTTTTTATTTTGGATATGTAGGTTCAGAGATATCATCAGTCAAATTAGCCGTTTTTTACCCATTTTTAAAAACTACATAGCACCTACAAAACTTTTTAAGAAATTAACTAATTACTAATTATTAACTACTTATTAACTAATTATTCTTTGTTTCAATAAATAACAACTTTTTAGAGAAAAAAATTTCAAAAAACTTACCGTTAATCTACTTTCATTTCAATTTTTCTGTTTTTAAAATGTCGACCTGCCGCCGCTCAATGCATAAAATGGGCACAGTAGATTTACAGAGTTGAAAAGGCCAATGAGAATAAAAAACTAGACCCTTTTCCAGTCAATTTGAGAAAACCAAAATCATTTTAAGTTGCCACCATTTTTGTACAGAGGGGGGTGGCCGGGTTGAGAAATAATCGCCCACGTATATTTTGAATGTCAACTTTTGACACGAAAAATTTGACTACCATAAAATTTGACACCAAAAAATTGACCACGAGAATATAAAAAAAAAATAAAAACATTTCATACTATGTGGTACTTTTTTTCCTATTTTTTAATATTATAGAGATTAATTTTACAAAAAATTTTGCATGAAAGATTAAAATGTTCAAAAAATATTCTTGTAGTCAACTTTTTTGTGTCAAACTTTATAGGTGGTTAAATTTTTCATATCAAAAATCGACATTAAAAATATCCGTGTAAAAGTCACTGTTGGTCAATTAGAATCGTATCAAAAAAATGTTTTTATATTGCACTCTGTATGCAATTTTTATTTATCAACATATTTTTTTATGGTCATACTTTTGTGGCGAACTCTCTGTGGCAAAATCTCCGGTGACGTAGATTTTGGTGGCGTAAGTCATATCTTCCAAAATCCTGCCTAAAATCTGCCTAGATCCCAGAAATTCTGTTGCTTTTATGTAATTCTATATTACCAGGGTTGCTATTAACGAAATATTTCCACTTGCAGCAATTGGATTTTATGATAGTATTATAAATTTATTTATTTTACGACTGGTATGATATTATACGATTATTAACTAATACGATCTTTCTAGACAATTATTAATGAACACATTCTTAAATACTCGTCCTTATATTTGGTGTAATATTTACACTCTAAATATATCAGACAGTGTAGTATTAAATTAAGAAAATTCAGTAACTTTTTTAATTAATATTTTGAATGTTTTCCTTTTTTTAAAAAAATTAAATTTTTTATTTAAATTTTACCATCTATTATTAAGGTTAAACAGTGATCATACTGATGATGCCTCCACTGTCAAGTGGAAAAATGACCTTGGGAATTTCCGAAAATTTATTTGAATTTTCCCGATACAAAAAAACTTTAATTAAAATATTCTAATGAATTTTCTTAAATTAATACTATACTGTCTGATGTATTTAGAGTGTAAATATTTCACCACATATAAGGACGAATATTTAAGAATGTGTTCATTAATAATTGTCTAGAAAGATCGTATTATTTAATAATGATAGGATTAATTCTTGTAGACTTTCTCATATAGAATAATATACATTTACTTAAATACTTTATAAATGTCAGAATGTTAATTTTAAGAGCTTAAAGTATGTGATATTAAATGATGCTTTATAAAATAATAATTTTCCAAACATAGTTTATTTTCTTTTTTTTTTAATAATAATGTTTTTAATTGCTAATATAATATTAACAATTAAATTCAGTTATAATATAGTATAAAAATATGAAATCTTTATTTTGTTATCCGTATAATTTCGGATATTAGTTATTCGGATATAAGGATAGATCACAAAAAAAAATGCTCTAAAAATGCTCTGAAGTATGTTGAAGTTTAGGTTATAAAATGATCCTATACTCTGATGATTCAGCTCATTTGAGAACGTTTTTGGGATCCAGAAACCTAGGGTAGCTCTCAAGCAAATGACTAACACCGGCAATTTGTGTGAAGGACGAAAATTCTTTTAAAAATATGTTATTTATACTTCGTGATATGTTTTCAGTGTCGCTAAACTCGAAAATGAGGATCACAGTGTCTGAAAATGGCTTAAACATCCTTAAAACACAATTGTTATGTCTGACTTTAATATGTTTAAAAATACCCAAAATATTCTCCATTTGTTCCAGCGCGCCTTCTAGGCTATAGTTCGACGACAATGTTGCAAGATAGGGGTTTTAGTCAATTTTCCCAATAACGCTTCCATAATGAATAATTCAGCTGTTTTCAATGGCCTCGGGCACGGTTTAATTTTGGTTAGATTATCGCTTTAAATTTTAAACAAAATCGAAAATTTGATTAAAGTTCTAAATTAGTTCTAAATAAGTTATTCGGACAAATAAAAAAATAAAAACTTTTTTAAGTGTCATTGAGGTTCATCTAGTTAAAATCCGAATTATGTATCCTAAAAATTAAATACTTTGCATGAATTACTTAAAAATTCAACTTTAACAGAAAAATCGTATTTGGTATGAAATAAATACGGTTATTATGTTGTCTGATAAATAATTATAATCTAAATTAAATTTTTAACCTTTTTTTACAATTTATAATAGTAACTCATCAAAAAGAATCAAAGCATTTTGCTATAAAACGCTTATGCCAATAATAAAAAATTCAAAAAATTTACACAAAAAATATTTTTTAAAGGTGTCAATTTTTAAATTTCTTATAATCGGTAGTAATGACGTAATCTGAAATCTGCCTTAAATTCAATGTATATAATTAAGGAAACATGTGAATATTTAAAATTTTCTCACGATTTTTAACAAAAAAATGAAAATTTTTTAAAATAAGAATTTAAAAAAAATGTATTGTTCTATATTTTGTTTTCGGACATCTCTGGCGCCAGTATGTTAAATTTGAGATTGACATGCATAGACATTTGACTAGTACCTGTCGGTGTGCAATAAACTGTCACCAATCATTTTCTTTTTTAACAGTATTAGACTGTAAATTCTATAGTATTTTAACTGTTATTTGTGTAAATTATTTTTTAAATTGAAATAAAACATGTACAGTTAGTTATCAATCAAAAATAAAAAATAAAGTTATTTGAAAAAAGTAACTTATACATTGAAATTTTTTTTTGCTTCCAGCAAGTAAATATTTTTTTAAATCTTCCATTTTCATTGAAATTTGAAAAACGTAAAAAAGAAACAAATGACAGAAAGGGAGGTTTAAAGTAAATTTTAATAAGAATAGATTTGTAGGTAGCTGTTATGCGAATCGCTTTAAATTTTTGTGGTACAAAGACTGACTGCTTGAATTCTAAATTGCTTTTTTGTTTAATTCAAAATTTATGAACTTTAAAAACGTATGGTTTGAAAATTCAAGCAGGTTTTCAAAAAGCTATACTAAAAAATTTTTCCAGGTGCTATGCGGCCAAAAATTTATTAAAATAAAAAACATTTTGCGAATTATCTTAGAATTTCATCATTTTATAATAAATCATAAACAAAAAATTGATTTTACAATGATTTAAATTTTGTTTAAAAATTAAAGCAATAGCTAGGAAAAAATTTTCATTTATTATTTTTAGGCAAGAGAAGAAATAATATTTAAATTTAGGAAATTGTACTTTCACATAAAAAGCATGTGCACATGTACAACCATCACTAAGCGACTTTCGTTAATCGTGCTAGTGTATTTCTCGCAAGAGAAATGTATTTTGTATATTATAAGTAGAGTGACAAAATTTTTTTGTAATAAATAAAAGTCAATTTAAATTTTAATGACATGGTTAGTTAATTATTTCATTACCTTATACAATGTGTTCTGGTGTTACCTTTTCTTCTATTGGACCTTCTTATCTCACTTGCGGCCATTTGAAACGAGGATACTTTTAAGTTTGCATTAAACACTATGGTAACCTAAATATATCCTAGGATAGGATAACTCTTTAGCATGTGGATAAAATAAAATGATAATTGGTACAGAATTTTGACCTTGAGCAATTGTTAAATACTTATCTTCTGACCAAATAAAGTATGTTGTTGTGTTGTTAATAAATTTTTAATGTTAATATTTTCATCAGTTTCTTATATTTTCAAAATTTTCATGTAGAGTATTTTTATAGCAACTCTTCATTTATTTTTATATTATATTGTGTATATATAATAGTGTATTTATTAAATTCGGTAACCATTCTTTAATTAATTATTTATTAACGCATCCTTCTAAATAGGTCTGTTCTTTTTTTCCCAAAAAACTTAACCTGGAGCAAAACTGGGGTAAAACTAAACAGAACGCGCGTTCTTTTTAAAGGCGGTAATTCAAAAAGCAAAACGTTTTTTTGGGATAAAATTCTTTTACTATAAATTAAATATCAAAACATGTTTAATATAGCCTTTTATCATTTTAGCAGTAAATAATCTATTATTTAAAATAAAAAAAATTAATAAAAATTTAAATAAAGTACAATCTAACCTACAAAATGTTTGAAATGAGCGCGCTTTTTGGTTCCTCAAAGAGGAACCATTGTGTTAGGTCAAAATTTGATTTTCTATTTTTTGGCATATAAGCACGTTTTGGGACCCCAGGAAGCTAAAAAACCGGTTTTTAAAAAAAGTCTGTATGTGTGTGTGTGTGTGTGTGTGTGTGTGTGTGTGTGTGTGTGTGTGTGTGTGTGTGTGTGTGTGTGTGTACGTATGTATGTAATCGGTGATATTTCACAAACATTATGGAATTAAGACCTAATTTTTCTTTCAAAAATTTTTTTATCAAAAAATCTCGAGGTACTTTTTTTTTTTTTTAGTTTGGATGTAATACCTCATTTATTTCCACGAAAGTACTTATATTTGAAAGTATGGTTTTTACTCGATATCTCGAATCTGATACTTAATTTTTTGAAAATTTTTTTTCCAAATTTTTTTTTAACGAAAAAATACAAAAAACTACAATATTTTTTTTCTTTTTGGACGTAGTACCTAATTTATTTCTATGAAAGTACTAGTTTTAGAAAGTTTGTTTATAGTCATTTTTTGGATCTGATACCGAATTTTTTAAAAAATTTTTTTTCAAAATTAAAAAAACAAAAAAATTAAAAAACCTGCAATATTTTTTTTTTTTTTGGGTGTAATACCTCATTTAATTCCATAAAAGTACTTATATTTGAAATTATGGTTTTTACTCGATATCTCGAATCTGATACTTAATTTTTTGAAAATTTTTTTCCCAAAATTTTTTTCACGAAAAAATACAAAAAACAACAATTTTTTTTTTCTTTTTAGACGTAGTACCTAATTTATTTCTATAAAAGTACTAGTTTTAGAAAGTTTGTTTGTAGTCATTTTTTGGAACTGATACCGAATTTTTAAAAATTTAAAAAAAAATTTTTTTTTTAAATTAAAAAAACAAAAAAATTAAAAAACCTGCAACATTTTTTTTTTTTTTTGGTGTAATACCTCATTTAATTCCATAAAAGTACTTATATTTGAAATTATGGTTTTTACTCGATATCTCGAATCTGATACTTAATTTTTTGAAAATTTTTTTCCCAAAATTTTTTTCACGAAAAAATACAAAAAACAACAATTTTTTTTTTCTTTTTGGACGTAGTACTTAATTTATATCTGTGAAAGTACTAGTTTTAGAAAGTTTGTCTATAGTCATTTTTTGGATCTGATACCGAATTTCTAAAAATTTTTTTTTCAAAATTGAAAAAACAAAAAAATTAAAAAACCTGCAATATTTTTTTTTTTTTGAGGTGTAATACCTCATTTAATTCCATGAAAGTACTAATATCTGAAAATATTGCGACCGGCGATATTTCAAAACCGTTATGAAATTAAGACCTAACTTTTCTTTCAAAAATTTTTTCACCAAAAAAGCTCTAGGTACTTTTTTTTTTTTTAATTTGGATATAATACCTCATTTAAATCCATAAAAGTACTTATATTTGAAAGTATAGTTTTTACTCTCTAACTCGAATCTGATACTTAATTAAAAAAAAAAATTTTTTCCTTCAAAAAAATTAAAAAACCTGCAACATTTTTTTTTTTTTTTGGTGTAATACCTCATTTAATTCCATAAAAGTACTTATATTTGAAAGTATAGTTTTTACTCTCTAACTCGAATCTGATACTTAATTAAAAAAAAAAATTTTTTCCTTAATTTTTTTTCACAAAAAAATACAAAAAACACCAAATTTTTTTTTCTTTTTGTATGTAGTACCTAATTTATTTCTATGAGAGTACTAACTTTAGACAGTTCATTTATAGTAATTTTTTGGATTAGATACCGAATTTTTCCAAAATTTATTTCTCAAAATTAAAAAAGTTTTTTCTCATTGTTTGAGGAACCTTAGTGCCAGCTAGTTGGCAGGGTATTTTTTCTCTGTTTAACTCCAGTTCTACTTTTTTGAGGAAAAAAGAACAGACCTAGTAATTACTTTTATGTAATACATTTTTTTTTATATGTATATAGATTAAAGTATAATCATCACTTAAATTTCTTGGTAATTTATTGAAAACTTATAACCGGTATGTGTGAACACAACCTAAATGAATGGAACATGTTTACTTCCAGTTGAGGGCTAGGTATAATGCAAATGTTACTCAACATTACAATACAATTTTCTAATTTTATAATTTGTAATTATCACCTTTATACTAGTTGTTAAGATAAATCCTAAACCTGAATTATTCAAAGTCCCTAAATCGATATTATTCCAAGTTCATAAACCTGTATTATTCTAAGTTCAGATTTTCCAAAGTCCTTAAATTCAAATTATTCGGTCTCATTTGACCCCCCCCCCCCCCTTAATATTCAAGGTCTAAGGTACCCCTTCCCTATTAACATGTTCCATATTAAAATGTATGATGTATGTATATTGAAAATCTTTTTAGTTTTCTGACCAATTGTATTCAGTCGTTACTTTACTGATTATTTGTTGATTTTAAAGCCGAATTTCGGGGAGCAGGGGTGGAATTTTTGTTTTTCATGGCGCGCACTAACCTAATTTTGGTTTTCCGTTTTCTAGTACTTTGTAGTATTCTGCCATATATCAACTTCATTTAAATAACATTATGTCGATATGAAAAAAAACCACAAAATACTAGAAAATGGAAAACAAGATTAAAGTTAGTGCGCGCAGTGAAAAACAAAAATTCCACCCCAGTGGCCCAAAATAAATGTCTATTTGCCTTAAATAATCATTTGCTTTTGTTTTTACTTTATTTATAACCTAAAATTCAAACAAAATTTTCAAAATAAATTTAAACAATTAATCGCGAACCTAATTTCGTGTTATAGAGTTCTCAAATTTGGGTCTGAACGGCCCGAAAAATTTGTAGAGAAGCAAGCTAAGGATTTATAAGCACTATCCAAGTGATCAAAAAGCCAAAAAGAATTTCAGTGTATGTTTGTTTTGAAATTAAATGCGCGTTAAAACCTCCTATATAGGTTATTCAATGTAAAAAACTTATGTATAAGTGCCGGAGTTATATGTCCCATTTATTACTTTTAATTTTCAATAAAGATTTTTAAAATGATTTCATTTACGCTTGATTTATTGAGACCATTTCTTAAACTTTAATTATTGCTTAGACTATTTTACTTTACTGACATTTTGGGGTTGTTTTGGATTTTCGCTTCATTTATTTCGCAATAAGCATCTTAATTATCACTATTTTTATCCTTTAAAATTCCATGAATTTATTTATCAACGCATCATTCTAAGTCCATGAAAGCTAGAATTATACGGGTTACAGTAAAACAAAGGTAAAAAATTTTGTTGATTAATTTTCAAATTAGCGCCGATTTGGTAAAAATAAATATTTCTAGATGAGATTAAGAATGCATTTTTATTTACAAAGGGCAATAATGACGGCCTCTCAAACGCTCTCAAAGTTGTAATATAGAAATTATTGCCCGCAATTATAATATAAAAATTAGTTTAATAAAAATTTTAATATTCAATTTTTTTTTTGATCTTTCAAAAAAAAATGTAAATCATTATAAAATATGAAAATTTGCTACCATAATCGGGTCCAAACACTTACTTTACAACTCCAAATCATCATTCAGTAACAGTACAATTAGAATATTTAAAAATTTGTTTACAAACACGTGCTACAATTTTCCTTACAATCTTTATAAAAAAAAAATTATTTGAAAAAAATGTATACTTTAATAAGATAATAAGTAATCAGGTATTTTATTGAAAATATATTAATTTACATTATCTATTTAAAATTGTATCGAATAAAAATTTCTTGATAAACACATAATATAATATAATCTCGTAATTATATATTCATGTTTTTTTATGTTCACCATATTAAAAAATAAGGAGTTAAGTAGTTTTCTTGTTTCTCTTCTATATACTCGTGTATACCATAAAAAACACTTTATCATATTAAATAAATAAACACACTGTCAACTTAATATCTCAGCAATTAATTAAAAAAAAAAAATTATAATAATGCTAATCTCGAAAAAATAAAAAATAGAATTGCTAAAGACCAGTTAAAAAGAAATATATTTAATAATCGAAATAAAAAAGACTTGTTAAAAGATTAATCAAGACACATTATAATAGTCGTGAGTGATCTATATGAGATTATCATAAATTAAATACCAATTATTATAAACCAGTTTTTTTGGATTATCTTTACATTGTTAAAAAGATATACTTAAAGTGTCATTTTTATTAAGAAAATATTTTTTATCGAAAAGTAATTTTTATCAAATAATTTTTTTAAGTATTACGAGGGATTACAATGTTAAGATGAAATTAACTGGCAACCTGACGTCATAATCTTAAAGAAATATTTCGAAAGAAGAGACAAAAAAAAAGAAAGGGATGCGGATCTCAGTAAATGCTTGAACAAATCCTCAGGCGAATCACCAAGATTTTTGAATCGATCAATTAAGCGACGTGTGGGAACCGTCGGATAGCCCTCTTTTATATATTATATATAGATCTCCATCTCTCCGCAAACCTGTAATCCTTATAAAATATAAAACTTCTTTTTTTTTTTTGGCGAACAGTATGTATGATGACCATAAAAATTTATATATAGGTATAAAGAATTTTTTTGTTTTTAAATTTAGAGCGTTCTTTTATTTTATGATTAAATAATAAATTTTAATTTCTTCATTTTATTGATTTATATTTTTTATTAATAGATTTTTTTTTCTTCTTCAAATTTTTAAATTTATTGAATTATAATATTATTTATTGGAGCAATTCTTGATTTTTTTGGTTTTTTGGAATTTATGGCTACCCTTAAAAAAAAAGATCATTTTTATTAATATCAAAATATTTTTTCTAAGAAATATTATTAATTTTATCAGAGAATAACATTTATTTACTTAGAAATGGTAAAAATTTTTTTATTTTTGAGATTTTTACTGCTGGTTAATTAAAAATTCTTGCTAAATTGCCTTAAATATTTATACAATAAAATCATGCCTTTTAAGCTAGCCCAAAAGCTAGTCTGAACAATAAAATAAAATATGCATAGACATTTTAAATCAGAGGAAATTTTATTTGTTTGGTTAATTCTAGTGAGTTGTAAATCAAAGCATTTGATAATTATAAATGAGTTATTTAGGTTATTAAATAATATTTTTAAATGATTGCGAAGAGTCGAGAAAGAATTTGTCCTAAAATTTGAAAAATCTTGAATTAGAACTGGTCGTATTAATAATATTTACTATCGTAATATTACGTAATAAGATTATTAAAATAGGTTAAAAATTTTCTCGCAATTGAAATGCATTCAAGAAGGTATAAGTAAAAGTGAAAAATTTTATGAACATCTTTCAAAATTAACATATTAATAAAAAATTTTAAAAGAATAAATTTCATTAAAAAATTAATTAATTTTTTTGTATAGGTAGTAATCAATTTTAATAAACAATTTTTGCTATAAAATTTAAAACAGTATTTAAAAAAATTTTTCAAAATTAAAATTTTTATTAGCAATAACGTTTAAAACTTGCATCACTACAATTGGCCATTTCATCTGCTGCGAAAGACTTCTGCGCATCACGGCTTATTTAAAAAGTCCAATTATGAATTCTGCCTCAAATAAGGGATACACCCTATGAACTTTCAAGATTTTAAGCGTTTTAAAATTTCATACCTCCAAAAATCTCGGTGCTTCATTAATAAATTCTTATAAAAGTTTTTAGGTATTAAATATTTCGCATATTAAAATATGATTAAAATTCTCATAAAACTATAAACTCATAAAAAAAAAGGTAACCAAAATAGGTAGCATTATATTCAAATAGACATAATCCTAATAAAAAAATTTGTCATATTACGCAGCCCAAGTATAATAAAATTACAGATAATATTAAAATAAAATTTTATTATTATTTAAAATATAAGGCACTCCTTATAAATATATTAAATACATAATAAAAAAAATTTTTTTGAATGCACATACCTATAATAATATTAAAAAGCCCGTTATATCGGTCGCTAATATAATTGCTAGTTTACATATCATAGCGTATTATAAATGATCAAGGAAGTGTATAAAACTAAAAAGGATTAATTTTTTTTATTATTTTTTAAAAGATTAAAAAAAAAAACTTAATATGTTTATTAATTATTATTTTTTATAGGCTCTTTTTTTTATTTAATTAAAAATAAAAAATTTAATAGACCTTATTGATTTGAATTTTTTAATAAAATTGACTAGATTACGGTCAATGAATATATTATTATAATAAATATATGTCTCATAGATTTTTCTGCTTCCTATATTAATTTTTATATAAAAAAAAATAAAATCAGATATTATGGTACCCGCCTACATAATCTTTTCAATGAGTTATAATGATGTATATATTTCTTATTAATATTTAGAATAGAACCAAAAAAAAAAACCGACAAAAAAAATATCAAAATTAGGGATTTATAAGATTAATAAAAAATATACTAACCGATTATAATTAACGACTGTTAAACAAAAATTTTTGAAGCTTCTATATTCTTTTTGTAATATGCATAGATGATGACAAGTTACTGTAAAGATCGAATAAAAGATTTTTTTTTTTTTAATCTAATAAATTAATTTTGTATTTCTTTATTTCTTTTGTAAATTTTGCGACTCGATGAAATTATGATTAAAACAAAATAATTTTGTTTTTTTAATTTTTTCATGCTAATTATTGAATGATTTATATAGTTTTTATTTATTATATTTTAATTTTTCAGATTTATTTATGTCAGCAGTTTTATATAATTATTTTTTGATCTTATAGTTGTGCCGCCATAATGCAGTTTTTGTGGACGTATGTCCTGTGTGAATAACAGTTGGTGAAATTTTTGTTTTTTTGGTTTCGATAAACCGAATCTGGATACACTTTTACCTTATTATAGTAGCTTTGTTGTTATAAATAAGTTATTATAAAAATTTACCATTATTTAAAGACTGGGACAATAAATTTTCATTTTCTGGAAAAACAAATTCGTGATCGGCAGGTCCGAAAAATATTTGATAATGTGCATCAAATTTATATATTTAAATTATAAAGAAAAAAACCTTGTTTAAACTATTAATTCGATGACTCTGAAAATAGAAAATTCTGATTTGTTAGGTCAAATTATATAAACATGTTTTGGATACTTTTAAAAATTTTGAAAATGATTAGCCTTAATCCTTAAATTATTGCCAATTTCGCTATAATTTTTTTATAACAATAAAGCTGTTCCTTTGGAATAAAAATTGACACCAAATTCACTTAGTGATGTTAAAAGCCTAAACGTTAAACAAAATACTTTATTTAAAATGTTAAAATTTATCAAAATTTATAACAAATTGCATTAATGAAAATGTAACTAATATATAATAACTAGTAATCTGTGATTCTGAACCATCTTATTATATACATTATATTTATATTTTTATAAATGACATGATAGTTTAGTATACCGTAAGGTTAAAATCTTGATTATTTATATATAGTTGGGAAACCTTTTCTCTTGCGAGAAAAAAATAATATTAATACAATAAGTTTCTTAAAAAAGGAAATTAAAATTTTAACTAAATTATTTCTTAAACCATTTTCATTTTCCAAAAAAAAAATTTGAAATCCTTAAATTATTGCGCCAATTTTGCTATAATTTTTTAATAACAATAAAACTATTACTTTGAGCTCGACTTTGAGATAAAAATGGACACCAGATTTGATTTTAAGAGGCCAAAAAACAGAAACTTCCATTATCCACGTATGTCCGCGAAAACTGATTTTATTCTTTTAAGTAAATGAAACAAAAATTAAAATTAAATTAAATTAAATGATCTTTTTTTTCAAGAAATTTAATATTTTTCTTACAGAATTTAAAATTTTAAATAGTTTTTTGCTCAACTAATTTTTAAAGAAATTCAGTAAGTCTTTTAAATAATATATTTCTATATTTTATATTAAAAACTTCTTCAAAATTGCAGTATTATATTAAAGAAATACTTTTATTTCTTAGTCCGAAAATTTCGTGATTCAAAGAACTTTTTTATACTATTACTTCAAATCATTTTAAAGCTTATTTTATTGAAAACCAGTAAATTTAAATTGAATTAAGATTACATTTGTAAAGTAAAAATAATTCATAGTAGTTTTTATGCTTGGAAAAAGTTTATATAATTGAATTATACTTATTTACTAGAATATTATGATCTTATGAAGTATGCATAAAAAAGTATATTAGCCTTGACATTATTTTAAAAATTTTCTTTTCTTGAAAGAATATACTTCTCAGTTGCCGCGTAGTCAGAAAAGTAGTTTTTCTTGAAAATAAGCTTTTACTTCTTATTAAATATTCACAAGTGTAGTCCATATAAAATGCTTTACTTTGCAGATTTGGATGGCTTTTTTTAGCTTTCCTAGATTAAGCTTGATGAAGAACAATCGTTCTTTTCTCAATCGACTCTGAAATGTAAAAATTGCTCTAGATGGTAATTTACCAATTTACGTGGTATAAGAACCAATATTTATTTTTTTATCCACAATATTTTTAGTAGTTTACTGAAAAAAAAATCGGGTTACAGCAACTGGAATGATGGTTGCCACAATCTGAATTCCTGTTGTGGTAGTCGGATTTTTTTTCGTTCAAACGATTGCAAATGGGTTAAAAGGTGAAAAATAATTTTTTATATAATTTTCACTCAAAATGTGTGTACTAAGGCATAATCATACTTTAAAACTGTAATTCTGATAACTCCAACCGGAATTCCATTAGCAGCAATTGGATTTATTTTTCAGTAATATAAAAATCGATTTTAAGTGATAAAATTTTGAAATTTAAATTGTGTTATTTGATGTATTAGTAAAAAGTTTACGGACAAAATAACTAATTTTGTACTTATAAGAATTTCAAATCAAGCAAAAAATTACTTTTGCGAAAAATTGGATTTTTAATTACAGGTTTCAAATTTTAATTATCAGTTTAGAAGCATGCTATGGTAAACAGCATGTGTAAGTATGGCAGATGAATTTTCGTTCCGCGTTTTTAAATAAAAAAATATACAGGTACGAGTAAATAGTGGGACTTCAATGGCCAGACAAGCAATTCTAAACCCGATATACCGTGCGAGATACCGAATAATATCAAATGTAAACTGAGAATTTTTTGGCCTAATTTAAAAATCTAGACTGTTCCACGGTGTCATACTTTTAGTTTTTTTTTGCGAAAAACTGTCCAACTTTAAGGACCCATAAACTTTTTTCAGACCCCGCGGCCAAACAAAAATAGAATACGAAGGTGAGTATTTTTTGGCCTTGGCTATCCCTGAACGAAAATTCAGCTGTCAATTAAATATGAACTGAAATTTTGTAAATTATTCGTAAAGAATGTCTATAAGTGATGGTAAATTTTTGGGCCATTGTTCAAGAACAAGCCAATGTTTCTACTTAAACAATGTTACGTTAGAGCTCCTAAATTCTTCTTTACTTAAACGCCAAAAATGTAATTTTTACAACGCATAATAAAAAAAAATTTATTTTTTGTAAATAACAAGTACGTCTTATATCTAGTCAATCGTAAACAATCCTTTTATTGGCATTTACATCATTTCTCCAAGAATAACGCATAAAAAAAAGGTATAAATGACAATAGAAAGAAATAGATCTACATAAATATGTTTTTTTTGATAAATGATTTTTGATAAATATGTATAAATAAAAATAAATACCTGTTTTAGAATATCTTCGACTTCTGGATAATCTGTCAGAGTATATATCTCAAAAAAAAAAGAAGAAATAAAAAAAAAACGACGAATCACTGACCCATCATCATCACGTCATCAGTTTTCAATATAAAATTCATCTTATAATAAAAGTGTTTAGAAAAATGTGGTTACATTTTTTATAACTTATTGCTGTAATAATTTAACAAAAAAAATTTTTTTTACATTTAAAGCTTATCTTTTCAACATCGGATACATCAAAGTCTTTTTTTTTTAGCCTCATATTTATTTGAAAAAAAAAAGATAAAAAGACATTTATAATATTTGAAGTAAAAGACAGTCATGACGATGTGTAAATTATTTTAGATTGACAGAAAAATATCAAAAGTTTTCATGCAGCTTGTCAATATGCGACTGTTTTACGATTTTTGAGAATAATTAATGTAATTAATTGGCTTATCTTAAAAATTATTTTGTCCATACAGCGACAGATTAAATTACGAAATAAGACGTAAAAATTCTTTCATTTTATCAAAAAAATTACAAATTAAGAGATTAGCAAGGATGAAAAAATGCGCTTTCATTAATAAAAAAAAAAAATGAATAATTCAAAAAATTTTTTCATATAAAGATGTATCGACGATATCCAGAAAAATAAAGATAAAGTACGAAAAAAGAAAGCAAAAAAGAATTTTTTAATTTTTTGTTAAGGAAGAGAAAGAAAAAAAAGATTACTTAATTTTTTTTAAAAAAAAGGTATCTTCTTTATTTGATTTAAGCTCCACACCTTTTTCGCACTTGAGATCCTCCCTAATACATTTTGTATGCAACAAGCAATATATGAGTGCATTTACCATTAAAAAAAAAAAAATCTTTTTTTTTTTATAATACTCGATCAGTTTTTTATTGTGTGTGGTCTTTTTATATATTGGATATGCATGTATTCTTGTGTGTTCAAAAGCGTGAATCTACTATCTTGTCGCATGGATAACCGTTGATGCTTCCATATATATATAGACTGAATGGAATTAATATTACATGTGTTATAAGTATAGTAAATGTAACAAGAGTGTGGGCAGGTAATCGAGGCTTTCTCGCGCTTCGTAAATTTAAGACCGTACCGTTTTTCCTATATAAAGATTCACAAGTATTAAACTCTCTTGGTTTTTATTTCCTTTTTTTTTTATTCTTTTCTAAAAGGTCTTGATTTACTTATAATTTTTTTTTTTTTTAACAAAAAATAAGTGAGATTATAAATTAAAAAATTACTGTTCTGTTTTTTTGTTGTTGTTCTTGTTAACAATATTTAGATACTTATTTTTTGCAATTACAGATAAGGCAAAATTTTTATTGTATAAAAAATTCAATTTATTGAAAAAAAAAGAAAATTCAACAAGAACGGCTATTTAAGTTTGTGCTTATGTTATGGGGATTTGAGGTGGATTGTGTCACAAAAGATTAATATTGAATTAGCTTCTGTTAGTGCCATTAAAATTTGGTGTACCTCAACAATTAAATAAAAAATCTAAAAGTTCAAAATCATTTTTTTGTACAACGCAGGCTGCAAATAAATTCAACAAAATATTTATATTTTTATATTTTACTTTGGAAAATTTTGATCGAATTTAGAGAATTTAGAAGCATTTTATAATATCTAGCATAAGTAAGAGCATTTGTTTGATAAGTTTTCGTATTTGATTAAATATGATAATACTTGATTGAGACCATGATGTAAGTAAAATATTAAAAGTAACTCATGTAAATTTACAAAAAAAAATATTCAGAAATCAATAAGTTTTCAAAAATATAAAGCATATTAATAGCCCATCCAGAAAATAAAAGAATTATCCAAATCGCAACCGGATTCGCCTCGATTTGCAATTTACGTGCGATTTACTACTACTAAAAAAATCCACTTGTGAATAGCAAAATTTTTTTGCTTTAAACGTTTGCAAATAAGCTGAAACGTAAAGAAAATTGAAAGAAATTCTTTTTTTGCTCATTTAGGGTACAATGCTACAAGCAGAATTTTACTAACCGTAAACGGAATTCTGTTAACTACAAGCAGAGTATTTGCGCTTGCGGCAAACGGATTTTTTTCAGTCTTATAAAGTTACAATCACGAAATACAAAATTTCATTAATTATAAAAATAAATTTTTATTTTTCACGTTTATTTTGAGAAAAATCTGGAAACTGGTTATTAGTGTAATTCTTAGCAAGGATTTCATCACTCCAAAACTTAGATTTAAAATAACTGTATAATAATAAATTCTATCATTTGCAATACTCAATATACCAATTTAGATAGCAGCATTTAGTCAATTGGTATTATAAGTTATTAAGTTACAATTCTCGATATCAAATACAAAAATTGTCCCTGTAGCAAAATATATCATATTTAGTAGTTCAATTAAGTCAAGAGTAACTCTGTATAAATATAAACACGTATAATAATTTTTTTACTTCACTAACCTATCCCAATTAAGTATTTTAATTGAAAATATTTTTATACTCATCATAACTTCTTGAATTAATTAATTATAAAGAAAATTTTATTTTTGCATAATTAATTAATTTATATATTAAAAAATTTTTTAATCTTTACTATATAAATATTTTATGTATATATTTATATTAAAGGTGTATATTTATCTTTGTAACACACTTGTAGTTTCAAAAGGTGTATAATGTAAGCTTTTGACAAGCAAGAAGAATGCGTGGAAAATTTAAGATAATAAAGAGGAATCTCATGTATATATTGCGTTAAATATATATTTATTTGCATATATGTAAAATATCTTTTTATTTGATTTAAAAGAAATACGTTTTTTTAAATGGAAAAATAAATTTTATAACTTGAGTAGAAATAGTTGCAATTGTATTTTCAGTTTTTTTTTGGAATATTCAGGTGACAGGATATTAGAGGATTTATGAACATATTTTTGTTTCAAATTTTTTTTTTTAATTTTGCCCTCTAAACCGCATTTTTCTTCTACAAAATATTGCGAAAAAAATTCGGGAGGAGGGCTTAAGATTAAGCTTAAGGAAGAACGTAAATCAAAATTCATTGTAAAGCTAAGTGAACAAGGATATGTTTTCTCTATAAATATTATAAAGTTATAAAGGCTGCCGCCGCTGCCGCTGACGTCGCCGCTGTCGCCTGAGCCCTTTGGGTCACATGGACCTTTTGGGCCAATCTGGACCTTTTGGCCCAAAATGGACCTTTTGGGCCAAAATGGAACCTTTGGGCCAATGTGGTCCTTTTGGCCCAAAATGGACCTTTTGGGCCAATGTGGTCCTTTTGGGCCAAAATGGAACCTTTGGGCCAATGTGGTCCTTTTGGACCAATGTGGTCCTTTTGGGCCAATGTGGACCTTTTGGGCCAAAATGGACCTTTTGGGCCAATGTGGTCCTTTTGAGCCAGTGTGGTCCTTTTGGGTCACAGTGGTCCTTTTGGGCCTAAGTGGTCCTATTGGTCCAATGTGGTCCTTTTGGGCCAATGCGGTTTTTTCTATATTTAACAGAGTAAAACTTTAAACTTTAATAAAGTTGTATTACGATACCAAATCTACAACCACTGTCAAGAATCAGTTGTTTCAAAAAGAATAAGGTACGCCTTGCAAGTGATTAAAAATATACTATCGCAATACTTCAATTACTCTGCGGAAGAATGAAGTTAAAATTATTTATAATAATACGACTTGAATTATTTATGTTAAATTATTTTTTATTTAAACTTTTAGAGCTTTTCATTGCATGTTAAAAATTATTAACCTATTGACGCCTAAGCGGACATCCTTGGACACTTGCATTTTTCGGTTATAAAAACTGCGTATTTTAGGCTAAAAATCCCACCTAATAGATAATTTGGGTCGCTCTTTTCATTTCCGGAGCCCGTTTTTTGATACAACCCTTCCGAAACGAGATATCAACCCCTAAAGTGGGGTAAATTTTCAAATAATTCTTAAAAAAACTTAAGTACTTCCAAAATGCAAAAAAGTCTTTAATTAGAATAAAAAATTATTCCTAGTACTTCCAAGAAATAGTTAAAAGTCAAAAAACCATGTATTAACCATTGCAACCCTTACTGGGGGTGTCTTTAGTACGCAAAGGGGTGAGTTTTATAAAAAATGAAATATTGAATATTTTGGGCCAAAAAACTCACCCAGTAAGTATTTTGGGTCGCTCTTTTCATTTCTGGAATTCATTTTTATTATTCGTTTCACCCCTACGAAATGATATACCAACCCCTAAAATGGGGTAAATTTTCAAAAAAATTTTCGTTACGCGTGAGATGTCCCCAAATGCAAAAAAGATTTTATTTGACTTTAAAAATTATTACTAGGACTCCCAAAAAAGATTAGTTTTGTAATATTGAAATATATAGATATTTTTTATTTATATTTGTCTTTTTATGGAGTTTATCAATGATAAGGGGTTGAGGGTGAAATTTAAATTTTTCTCGAAAGGGAAAAGCTTTTCCATTTGCTTACTAAAGACACCCCCAGTAAGGGTTGCAATGGCTAATACGTGCGTATATGACTTTTAGCCTTTTCTCTGGAGTCCTGGTAATAATTTTTTTTCGCTAAATAAAACTTTTTTGTATTTGAAAACAACTAAAGTTTCTTTAAGAATTATTTCAAAATTTACCCCATTTTAGGGGATGATATCTCATTTTGTAGGGGTTGTAGCTAAAAATGAGCTACAGAAATGAAAAGAGCGACCCAAAATACTTACTGGGTGAGTTTTTTGGCCAAAAATATTCAATCTTTCATTTTTTATAAAACTCACCCCTTTGCTTACTAAAGACACCCCCAGTAAGGGTTGCAATGGCTAATATGTGAGTATATGACTTTTAACCTTTTCTCTGGAGTCCTGATAATAATTTTTTTTTGCTAAATAAAACTATTTTGTATTTGAAAACAACTAAAGTTTCTTTAACAATTATTTCAAAATGTGCCCCATTTTAGGGGTTGATATCTCATTTCGTAGGGGTTGTAGCTAAAAATGAGCTCCAGAAATGAAAAGAGCGACCCAAAATACTTACTGGGTGTGGTTTTTGGCCCAAAATATTCAGTATTTCATTTTTTATAAAACTCACCCCTTTGCTTTCTAAAGACACCCCCAGGGAGGGTTGCAATGGTTAATACATGCTTTTTTGACTTTTAGCTATTTCTTGGGAGTCCTAGGAATAATTTTTTATGCTAATTAAAGACTTTTTTGCATTTTGGAAGAACTTAAGTTTCTTTAAGAATTATTTAAAAATTTACCCAACTTTAGGGGTTGATATCTCGTTTCGGAAGGGTTGTATCAAATTGACCCAAATTACTTACTGGGTGGGGTTTTTAGCCTAAAATATGCAGTTTTTATAACCGAAAAATGCAAGTGTCCAAGGATGTCCGCTTAGGCGTCAATAGGTTAAATTGAAATTTTAATTGATCACATAAGTACACTGAAAAAAATCTGTTTTCTGCAAGCGGAAATATTCAGTATACAGTTAGCGGAATCCCGCTCGAGGCTACTGAAATTCCACTTGTTGCTAACATAATTTTTTTTTGCTCAAACGATTGCAAATGACTTAAACTGTAAATAAAATTTAAAAAAAAGTATTTTCCTTCTTTCTTTATACTACATCATCATTGAGCGGAAAAAATTCCATTAGCCAGAATTTCTGTTACTTTATTTTTTTCAATAAAAGTCTTAGCTTAAAATTTTGGACGAAGTTCTACTCTTAAGCTTTGTTAACTATAATTTTTACCATTGAGTCCAAGTTTCAATTTTTCCATAATATATTAATTTGAGGTTCACTGTTCAGATAGAACAAATAATAATGTGTTTGAACTTAAATTTGACATTGGACTCATATTAAAACAAGGAATCATTTTGCTGAATAAACTGAGACCTCGATGATCTAATCTTATATCCTAGTTCTGTTTTAAGTTTATTTGGATTGTTATTTTTGCGTAGTTCAAAAATGATAGCTGATGTTTTATAATAAAATCAGTTCATTATTTTAAGCAAACGTTGGTCACGTTCTTTATATTCACTATTTTAATATTCCAAATTAAAATTAATTTGTATGCATTAGAAGAAAAAAATTTTCGTGATAATAGTTTTAAATATTTTTTTGTAGACTTATTTAAAATATTTTGTTTAAAAAATTTGTTCTTGCCTGGATTTAATTTTCAAACAAAAAATTTTGCATATGAATCTGCAAAATAATACATCAAATCTATACTATGATTTATCAACCATTTTATAATGTTTTCCTTTTTTTATAATTTTGATTATCGGCGGTAATTCGGAGAAGAATGCTATTTTCTGCTGCAAAACGATGAAATTCGATAACGGAAGCAAAAAACTTTGGATCTTTTTCGCCCCCCCCCACCAAATCGCTAAAATTTTTGCTGGAAATTGCTAAAAAACACTTAAAATGATGTTAGCAATAAGTTTTGGGTAGGAAAAATGCAAAAAAAAAATTTTTTTTTTTTAAATACAAAATGTAAAAAAATTATTTTTGTAAAAAATTTTTGAATTTGCAAGATTTTGTTGATATTTTTAATCATTTTTTTTACGTCAGCTCTTATGATTAGTGATGTTTTGAGTCGAACCCGTAGTTTAGCTTATTCTAGGGGTAGGTGCGAGTACAGCATTTGGGGGTAGTACTCCAGTCAAATCACGGGGGGGGATGGTATTGTTTGTGGCCGCCACCAGATTTGGTCTACTATAGGTTTTTTGGGTCGCTGAACACGAAAATCGGGGTTTTTTCTATGCGCAATTGGGGCTTGACCCTTAAATCGGGCAAAACTGCCCCTAAAAAGGGCATTTTTGCTGTATTCATTGTAAGCCTTTGAAATTTCGTATACGGGGGTTTTTTGGGTCGCTGATAACGAATATTGCAGTTATAACTATGAAAAATTACCCCTTCACCCTTAAATTGGGCAAAACTGCCCCTAAAAGGGGAGTTTTTACTACTTTCACGCTATCCCTCCAAGATTCGACCTATTAGGGGTTTTTGGGTCGCTAATCACAAAAATCGATGTCTTTTCAATTAAAACTTAACTCTTCACCCTTAAATTAGCCAAAAGTACCCTTTAAAGGGGTATTTTTGCAACTTTCACTCTAGCCCTCCAAGATTTGGTCTAATAAAGGTTTTTGGGGTCGCTGATCACGAATATTGAAGTTATAACCTCGGTTATAACTATGAAAAATAACCCCTTCACCCTTAAATTGGCCAAAAGTACCCCTAAAAAATCGCGTTTTTTTCAATTAAAAATTAGGTCTTCAGCCTCAAATTTGCTAAAACTACTCCTAAAAGGTTTGAAAGGTATAAATAAATGAAACATACATTTTACAACTTATCTTATTTATAAAATAAAGGTAAGCAAATGTTTTATCATTTGAGAAATTTTTCAAAAATTTAAAAAAAATTTTTTTGCATTAAACAAAACTTTTATTATGCCTCAAAATAACCCTTCAAGGGCTGTTCATTCTGATCAGCGACCTAAAAAACCCTATTAGACTAAATCTTAGAAGGCAAGAACAAATATAGCGAAAGCACCCCATTTAGGAATATTTTAGGCTAATATAAAGTTGAAGAGTTACGTTTTAATTCAAAAGACATCGATTTTTGTGATCAGTGCCCCAAAAAACCCTATTACACCAAATCTTGAAGGGCTAGATTGAAAGTAGCGAAAACACCCCTTTTAGGGGCATTTTTGCTCAATTTAAGGGGGAGGGGGTAATTTTTCATAGTTATAACTGCAATATTTGTTATCAGTGACCCAAAAAACCCCCATATACCAAATTTCAAAGGCTTAAAGTGAATACAGCAAAAATGCCATAGTTAAGGGCAGTTTTGCCCAATTTAAGGGTGAAGGGGTAATTTTCCATAGTTATAACTGCAATATTCGTTATCAGCGACCCAAAAAACCCCCGTATACCAACTTTCAAAGGCTTACAGAGATTACAGCACAAATGCCATAGTTAAGGGCAGTTTTGCCCAATTTAAGGGTGATGGGGTAATTTTTCATAGTTTTAACTGCAATATTCGTTATCAGCGACCCAAAAAATCCCCGTATACCAAATTTCATAGGCTTACAGTGAATACAGCAAAAATGCCCTATTTAAGGGCAGTTTTGCCTAATTTAAGGGTTAAGGGGTAATCTTTCATAGTTATAACTGCAATATTCGTTAACAGCGACCCAAAAAACCCCCGTATACCAAATTTCAAAGGCTTACAATGAATACAGTAAAAATGCCCTTTTTAGGGGCAGTTTTGCCCGATTTAAGGGTCAAGCCCCAATTGCGCATAGAAAAAACCCCGATTTTCGTGTTCAGCGACCCAAAAAACCTATAGTAGACCAAATCTGGTAGCGGCCACAAACAATACCACCAAAACCGTGATTTTACTGGAGTATAGGTTATATTTTGGAAGCAGGCAATTATCGTTTCAAAAGTTTATATCACAATTTAAAATATACGCGTTATTTAAAATATTTAAATAATATTGCTATTAAATAGTGATATTAAATCATTTCATCCTTTAAGTAAATTAATTATATTATTATTAAAAAAAAAAAAAAAAAAAAAAAGGCCAAAAAATAAAAATTAAAATTAAAAAAAAATAATTTTTTTTTTATTTGAATGTGTTTTTCCTATCTAAAAACTAATTTTTTTAACTAATTTAGTCGTTTGGAATGATTTCCCAATGAAAAAAACCCATTTTAGTGGGGGGGGGGGGGACGAAATAGAGTCAATGGCACTAATATAAAACAACTAGTATTATTCTGAGCCACCTTATTATATTTTAATTCACAAGCAATAGGTGACGATGGCATACCACAAAGTATAATAGCCAAAGCATTACCAACAATTGTCTCACACCTCACTAAATTATTCAATGTGTCCATTTCTAGGGGTATTTTTCCATCGAATTGGCGTAAATCGCGAATACTAGCACTAAAAAAGGTAACTATACCATCTTCCCCTTCTGATTTCCGTCCCATTGCTTTACTCTGCTTCCTGTCAAAAGTCCTTGAGAAATTGATCCTTGACCAAGTAGTTGACTATTTGACTAAGTCAAAAGTCCTAGATATGTTTCAAACTGGTTTCCGTAAGCACCGTAGCACACAGTCTGCTCTAATCAAGCTTACGGATGACTTACGTATGGGAATGGATAATAAATTAGCAACCCTTTTATTGCAATTTGATTTCTCAAAGGCTTTTGATAAGTTAAGTCTCCATCGAAGCTATTAAGAAAATTGCAGGTTATTGGTTTTTCTAAGTCATCATTACAATGGTTCTGGTCATACTTAGGTGGTAGGCTATTATGCTTCTTGTCTAAAACATCAACCTCTGATTTTCGTGAAACAAACATAGAAGTGCCCCAGGGTTCTAAGGCCTCTTCTGTTTTGTATATATATGAATGATCTCAAAGATCAATTAGATTCGCAAAATATATTTAGACTACTTTACGCAGATAACTTCCATGTTTATGTTCAAGTACCAGCAAACCAAATTCAACAAGGTATTGTTCAGCTCTCTGACATTGCAAAATTGCAATTTACAACTCGATTTTGCAAAATTTTGGGCTAATTTTGCAATAATTTGTAATAACAATTAATCTGCCACTTTTAGGCCAAAATAGACCCCGGATTCGGATTTAGCAGGTCGAAAAACATAATCCACCTATTTTTATCCACGGACCTAAAAAAAAAAAAGTGGGTTACGAAATACATTGATGGCGCTTCGACTACTAACCTTCTGCCGACTCTAAAACCAAATTATTCAAACCGAATAATTATTCATTTTAGTATATTTACTTATATCTATTAAAGATATTTGATATTGTTACCTAATTGTAATAATTATATTCATTATATTTATATTTTTACAAATCACATGAAAGTTTAGTATAACATAAGATTGGATTCTTGATTATTTATATATAGTTAGGAAACCTTTTCTCTTTTGAGAAAAAAAAATATTAGTGCTATAAGTTTCTTAAAAAAGGAAATTAAAATTTTTAGTAAATTATTTTATTTTAATTGTATTACCTTATAAAAATAGGTCATTCTTCGAATTTTCTTTTTCTTATTTATTACTTTTTTTTCTCGTTTTTTTTCATTTAGAATATTTAAGAATGCATAAAATACTATTAAAAATAAATTCAAATAATAAATCATATTTTGTAAAAATTTTTTTAATAACATTTTTCTTTCAATATACAATATTTTTTTCTTAGAATTTAAACATTACATTTATTATTATTTGAATACATTTATATGAACTTAAATTTTATGTTCAACAAAGAAAAAAAGGAAGATTTTTTTTTTTAATATCTTTTTTTGTTAAATTTCACACTTTAGCGTCATCTTCATCTTTCCGCTAAATTGCGTATTTTTCAGGCCAGCTATAACAAGATTACACAGGTTTCCGCTTCTTCCGAGTATATCTTTTAGAGCTTCCCTTGTAAATATCTGTAAAAATAAAAAAAATGTATTTAAACCAAAAGAACAAAATTAACAATAGCCTTTTCCATCCCTATTCAAAATATTAAGGATATATATTTAAGTTTTGAATTATTTAATAATAGTACAAAAAAAGAAACCTCCTGCACACTTTTATTGTAATCAAAAGTGGTTGTTGTTAGTCTTTTTTTTTGTGTATTATAGACTTTTACAAGGTATATATTACATTAAATACAAATAAATACTTATATAAAGAAAGAAATTGAATAGATTTTTGAATCAGAAGCAAAAGGTGCGAGAAATGAATTGAAAATACATAATATTTAGAAAAATCAGGGATCCGCAAATTTGTAAATTCAATGAATGAATATATAGGCACTTAGTTTAAATGGTACATAAATAAAAATATAATAATCGTCATTCATTTTATTTTTTATTTAAGAAGAAACTGGAATTTCTTATATTTTAGGTTAATATTTTTTGGCGCCCACATCGGGTGGTCCGGTATCAATCTCGAGATTCTGAGCACGTGACAAAAAAATTTTTTTTTTCATATAAATTTTTATGCTCCCTCTTTTTTTCTAGTTTTATATGAATAAAAATGAAATAAATTTAAAAAAAATAATTTTTATTTTAATGCAATGCACGTAATTTTAAGTTTGTTAAAAAAAATTTTGTAACAGAAGAAGCGTAATATATCAAAAGTTCGGGTGCAGTAAGTGACACTTTCAAAGAAAGAAGTTTAAATAGTATAAAATTTAATAAGATAAAATATAATTTAGAAAAAGATTAGAATCTGTAAATTAAAGACCACCCAAGATTAGTTTAGATTTTTATATTAAAATAATTCAAGTTTACTAACACTCGAACAGTGGCGAAAGTAATGAGTATTATACATGTTTATTTTTTTTATTTAACGGAAAAAAGAGAGATGTTATAATATTACAAAACAGGAAAATTAACTAACTACCTGCTGTGTGACTTTTAAACACATGTAATGACAATTATAATCGTTAAACTTTTACTTGTATTTTATGACAAATTTTTTTTTTATTACATTTTTTTAATTTTTTTTTTATTCTAATTATTTTTAAATTCTTTACTTTTTTTTGGATGCGTGGGATTTTTTTCCATTAGTTTTAACATATTTTTATTTTTGGTCAGATTTTTTTAGCATGATGGGAAAAGAAAGGAAAAAAAAATTAATTTTTGTTAAAAATATTTATTTTTACTTTCTTTGTAAAAATGTATTTTAAAAAATTCTTTCTTGACTTTTTGGAATAAGGACAAGACTGTTATTGTTTACTAATCTTTCAATTATTGTATATTTTTTTATAAAAAAGCTGTATATGAAAGAAAACGAGATTATTTTTTACTGAATATTGATGATTACTGTTGAGGAAAGTGATTGAAATTTCTTTTTCTTATTGGATTAAAGAAATCTATAATATTGATGGTTAACTTTTTTTTTTGTTACTTCTGTTCTTACTAAAAATTCTTAGTTTTTTATGCATGAATAGTTGATAATTAAAATTTTTGAAAGAATTTATTTAATAGAAAGAAAATGAAACTGTCAAAAAATCAAAAATTTAAAATAATTTCAAGTTAAAAAGAAAAGAAAAGTTACGTTATTTTTTAGGAAATAATAGTCTCCAGACACTTAAGAATTTAAAATAATCCTGTAACCGACTCCAGTTTTATTTTTATTTTCAATTGGCTATTATTTAAAATTTGTTTGAATACAATGTGATAATAAAAAGACAATATTATTGAAATGTATTGAATGCTTCAAGAGTACAAAATAAGTTAAATTTATTGTTTGTACTGACCTCAAGAATTTTAATTCTAGCTCCTAGAAATGAAACAGTATTTCTTTTTAATTACGGTTTGTATAACTGTGCTTCTGAATTATTTTTTTAACAAAAGAAAAAGTATTTTAAACTATGTTATACTAGAATATTCACTTTTTTATATTAGAACAAAATATTTAGAAACTAAAATAATGATGCAAATGGAAATAGTATTATAGAAGAGCCCATACAAGTTAGGGTGAAATTTTCAGTTACCAACCATAACTGCAAATGGACAATACAATTAATGTAAGAATACCCACTGAATCTTATATCAAAAGACTTGGTGAACCAAAAATGCCTAGGCTGGCAACCTAGGTTGTCACCCAGGTGAAAAGTTTGTGCAGGACTTGAGGTAATTGAACTGAAAAAAGGTATGGTGTTTTAACTTAAATTTTGAAAATAGCACCCTCGTCATACCAAATTTGGTGTGAACGACGAAAATTATTTTCAAAATACGTTTTTTATACTTCGTGATATATTTTCGGTGTCGCTAAACTCGAAAATGAGGACCCCAGTTTTCGAAAATGCCTGAAAGACTCTTAAAGCACACAAAACACCCCTTTTTTACACAAATTTTTTGGATTAAATAGTGAAAATCGTTAATATTGGGAACATTTGGGTCGTAAATTACAATCTACAGTTATGGATGATTTTAATATGTTGAAAAAACACCCAAGATAACCTCCGTTTTCCAACTCACGTTCTGGGCCTTAGAATAATTCAGGTTTAGGGATTTAGAATATTTTCAATTTAGGGACTCAATAAATTCAGGTTTAGGGACTTTGAATAATTTCGATTTAGGGACTTCAAATCATCTGGGTTTAGGGACGTAGAAACATTTGGATTTAGCGACCTAGAATAATACGCGTTTAGGGAATTAGAATAGTTTGAATTAAGAATCATAACACCCAGTAAAGATGATAATTATAATTTATAAAAATAGAAAATTGTATGGTAATGTTAAGTAACATAGTTGCATATTTTGAAAAAAATTTTCGTCGTTCACACCAATTATCGGTGTTAGCCAGTCGTTTGAGAGCTATCCTAGACTTGATCAACCCCTAAAAAGTTTTCAAAGGAGTTGAAAATTGGGATGGGGTCATTTTGTAACCTAAACCTTAACATACTTCAGGAAGCTCGTCAGGAAGAACATTTTTGGAGCATTTTTTTTTTGTACCACCATAATGATTAGGCTATTACATCGCTGCATTGGCTAAAATTTATCTCAGAGAGAGAGTGTAACCAAAAAAATAATTTCCCCCAATTTCTCTTTAGTGAAGATAGTACATGCACTCTGGGGGTTCAAAATAGATTTTTAAATATGCTAAAAATATCTGGTGAAAATTTCCCTATTAAAATTAATAAAATCGGGTAAAAATTGGCTTCTTGAAGCTAAGATAAATGTATCTTGTATAAGTTGGTCTCTAAAGGTTAGATTTAGAAGAGGCATTTTTTGCTAAATTAAGGGTGTTAGTCAAATTTGTCACATTCAGAACCCCAAAATTCAAGATCAGTGACCCAAAAAATGTACTTGTGTAAAAAATTTTGTTAAGATTTGCGATTATTGAAAAACAAAAAAATAATGACTTTGTAATATACTTAAACTATTCCAGTGAAAAAGAAAATGAATACATAAAAATAATTGCTACCATAAGTATATAAGTATTTCCTATATTATATTATCATTAAAAATAAAATTTTAAAATAACATAATAATCCTTAAACCACATTAAAAATTGTTATTAATAAAAATTTCAAGAAAAATTAATTATACAACCTTTATGTACAAAAAAAAAAACACATAAGAGAGAAAAAAAAGGTAATAATCTAAAAATAATAAACATATAATTAAATAATGATTTAAAAAATTGGACGGCACTTAATATTTTCTTTAAAAATTATACATTTAGTAGTCATGAATCATTAATATACAGAGAGTATTAAAAAGAGCTTCCATTTTTCGCAGAACGCTCAAAATGGCCTCATGTAATATATAAATAATAACCCCTGGTTAAATTGAGCGAATGAAGAAGCTACTACCATATAGAAAGATGGGAAGTACATTAAGAATACTCCTCTTGCATTAAAGTATTTTTATATAAAATATGATATTTACTCCAGTCAAAATACGGGTTTGGTTGTATTTTCACTGGCGAACACGAGATTTGCTCTACTATAGGTTTTTTGGGTCGCTGAACACGAAAATCGGGGTCATTTGAGTGAGAAATTGGGGCTTCACCCTTAAATTTGCAAAAACTACCCCCAAAAAGGGGTTTTTTTTACATATTTGCAATTTGAGCGTTCAGATTGGCACCATACGGGTTTTTTGGGTCGCTGATCAAGAATTTCGACTTCTTTTTCACAAATAATCAATATTTCACCCCTAAATTGGCTAAAACTCCCCCCCCCCCCAAGGGGGTTTTTGCTATTTTCGCACTTTGACCATCTTCACCCTATTCAATTAAAAAAAATGTCTATATTAAATTTAATTATACATATTAAATTATAAACTAATTAATAAGTATATTAAATTAAAAATTTGTATATTAAATTGAACTAAATTTCTATATTTTCACTCCGTTCAATTAAAATTTTTTTTTTTTATGTTCAATTTGAATAAATTTTTTGAATACTAAAATAGAAAAAAAAAGAAAATTTTAAGTTTCATTTATTCATTTTTTCCTTCGTTATAATAATTTATTTTTCATGTAAGTTTATTTTTTACTTTTAGGGGTATTTGTAGCCAATTTAGGGGTGAAATATTGATTATTTATGAAAAATAAGTCCAAATTCTTGATTAGCGACCCAAAAAACCTATATGGATATATCCTGGATGCTCAAAGTGCGAAAATAGCAAAACACCCCCTTGGGGGGGGGGGGGATTTTTAGCCAATTTAGGGGTGAAATATTGATTATTTGTGAAAAAGGAGTCGAAAATCTTGATTAGCGACCCAAAAATCCTATATGGATATATCCTGGATGCTCAAAGTGGTAAAATAGCAAAACACCCTCTTGGGGGGGGATTTTTAGCCAATTTAGGGGTCAAATATTGATTATTTGTGAAAAAGGAGTCTAAATTTTTGATTAGCGACCCAAAAAACCTATATGAACATATCCTGGATGCTCAAAGTGCTAAAATAGCAAAACACCCCCTTGGGGGGGGGGAGTTGTAGCCAATTTAGGGGTGAAATATTGATTATTTATGAAAAAGAAGTCGAAATTCTTGATTAGCGACCCAAAAAACCTATATGAACATATCCTGGATGCTCAAAGTGCTAAAATAGCAAAACACCCCCTTGGGGGGGGAGTTGTAACCAATTTAGGGGTGAAATATTAATTATTTATGAAAAAGAAGTCGAAATTCTTGATCAGCGACCCAAAAAACCCGTATGGTGCCAATCTGAGCGCTGAAATTGCAAATATGTAAAAAAAACCCCTTTTTGGGGGTAGTTTTTGCAAATTTAAGGGTGAAGCCCCAATTTCTCACTCAAATGACCCCGATTTTCGTGTTCAGCGACCCAAAAAACCTATAGTAGAGCAAATCTCGTGTTCGCCAGTGAAAATACAACCCCCCCCCGTATTTTGACTGGAGTAATTGTAAAAGAGAAGGGAATTTACATTGCAACAAGACAATAAAAAATATTATTAAAAAAAAAAAACTTGACAATAATAAAAGATGTCGAAAAAAAAAAAGACATTTATGATTTTGATAAAAAGAATAAAAATTGCGTTAATATCATATAATAAATGTTATATTTTATTTATAAGTCATATAATATAGAAAGCGCATTACATATGGACGCGTGCTTGACATAGTTGAAAATTCTCTCTCCTGTGCTTCTCGCAGCACGACTTCTATCCCGCAAACTTCCTTCGTGGACAACAATTCATATTCATCGAGAAAATCTCTCACAATGCTAATCATAAAGATGCCGACCATATTCTATACCACAAACACACGTAAATATCATTTATTTTTTTATTTATATGCATAAAAAAAAATATCTTTTTGAGCGCGTGCAACTTTTGTATTGACTGTGGCTTCTTTTGCCCTTTTAAGTTTTTTTTTTTATTCTGTTTAAGTTCATTCACAATAAAATACTAAAGAGTTTATTTAGTTCCAAGAGATACTTATAGATAGCAATGATGAGGACTTTAAAGCTTTCGTTCTTTTTTTTTCTTATCCTTTTGTCGGGTTATGTCAAACATTTATAGCCCGATATATATATATGTAATGTTATTATGATATATAAATTCTTTTAAATATTTTTCGATGAATGCAGTCACAATAACAATTTTTTTAAAAATTTATAACTTTTATTATGTGTATTGATGAAAAGAAATATTATGCTCTTTTTGTCCTTCATTTATTTCATGCATGGAAAGAAATATGCAAAGAGTACTAAGATGGCTGGTGGGTGGACTTAGCTGTATGTTTATTATGTCGCACGTACCGAAAATATAAGTTAGTGGTTTCATTAGTTTATTCGGGAATATTTAGCTTTATATCTTATTCTGAATTTTTTTTTTTCTGAATGAAAATGAATAAAAACTACTTGGAACGTTCATCAGAACTATGGACTATGAGCAAATAACTTTGCTTATTCGAGTTTTTTTATCACTCAGAAACTTTAAAAAACAGCCTCAATTGAATTCGAGTTTTTTTATCACTCAAAAACCTAATAAAAACAGCCTCAATTGAAAGACTTGATTGGGGGTGGGTGGGGCTACAAATTCTTATATATTTTTTTTAAACAGTCTATTTTGCTTCAAAAACATGAATTTTTTAGTTTGAACCTATGAAAAAAATCGCTGCCATGTAATTGGCACTATAGTTCCTCATATTAGCAGTAACAAAATGTTCTTAATGGTATATTTTACCTAATAAAGTTTAATGACATGAGAAAAACTAAAAACGATCTTTTCATTGATACTGTTAGATTAACATCTCATGGAAAAAATGAGGTGTTTTACATAAAAAAAAGAAGATTTTTCTACAATATAATAATTATGTTTGCTATGTAGACAGTTTTTGATGTAGCTGGCGTAATTATATCTTAAAGACATAATTACACTATTATGCTAAAACAAAAATGAAAAATTTTTTACTATTTTTAAATTGAGTTGTAAATTATGGAAAATATATTTGTCAAAACGATATTTCTAAAACTAATGCTTCCGTATAAAAGTTAGGTACTATAAAATATTAGGTAATACCAGAAAATGTAATACGTTCATAAAGAATAAAAAAGTTGTGGTTTTTTGTATCTTTTGGTGGCAAATATTTTTAGAGAAAAAATTTTCCAAAAAATTAAGTAGGTATCCAAGAAATCGACTAAAAGAGATGTTTCCGAAATGAATACTTTCAGAGAAAAAATCAGGTATTACGTCCAAAAATAAAAAAAAATTAAAAAAATATTAATTATTAGATTCGAGATATCCAGTAAAAACGATAGTTCTGGGTATTAGTACTTTCATAGAAATAAATTAGGTACTGCATCAAAAAAAAATAAATAAATAATAGAGTCATTCTCTGTCAGAAAAGCAAAACCTTCCAGGTCGGGTCGCTGAAACCGGCTAAAACCTTTTTTTTTCCAATTACCTATCCAAAATGGACTATGTCCCCAAATTTTAGCCCTTAATATGGAAAAATAAGCCCAGGGCGAATTTTTGAAAAAAAAACGCGTTTTCATCTTTTCTCAGCCACCCATTCTTCTTTTATATGCCATTCCTTCTAGAAATTATTAAAAATAGTGAGAAAAGAGGTACTTTAGTAAAATTTCCTCAGGAATTCATTCCTGCCATTAGTTTTGAAAAATTCCTACACGGGGAGCCGCAAAATCGATAAATTCACAGGGTATTTTACGGAAGCTACAGAAAAAATATATATCCGAATTTTTTATTAACCTTCTCAGAAAAAGCGTGTTTTTATATATATTTTCGGATGCCATATCAACCTAGATGCGATCGAACTTCCTAGACCCTAAAATAATCAAAAAATCGTAAATTTTTTTCAATTTTTCTCATTTTTTTTCAATTTTTTGAATTTTTCCGTTCTAAATGACTCCGAATGATATAAATAAGTTAAGATTCGGATTCCCAGGGAAATTTTACATACTTTCCTTATTTAAATAATTTTTAGGCTTTAATGTAAACGATCTCACACCAAATGCTTTCAACACAAAAGTCGGATTTTCATCGTTTTTCAACAGTTTTTCTGAATTTTCCCGCGCTAAAAGACCTAATAAGAGTAATATAAGTTCAGATTCGGTTTCTCCAGGAAATTTCATATAATTTCTATTCTATTAAAATCTTTAGGCTTTAGTATAAACGAGTTTATAGCAATGCGTTTCAAAATTCTGATGTTTCTTGTTTTTTTACATTTTTTTGTATTTTTGCGGTTACTCTAACAAAAATAACCATGTAGTACTACTCTCTGGCTCAGAGAGTTATAACTTCCTAAATCAGGGTGTTAACTCTCTAATTCAGGAAATAATTAACCCTAATTTAACCCTAGTAACCCTAATTTAAGAAATTAACTCCCTGATTTAGGAAGTTAACTCCCTGATTTAGAGAGTTAACTCCCTGAGGCAAGGGGTTAACTCCATGAAATTTCTGTCATCTCCTGGAATACCTTGAGGATGAAAATGAACCGTACGAGGCAAAGCTGATATCCTGGAGGCGTAATTTTTAATTTTTATTTAAAACAATTTTCTGATTTTTCAATATGGTGGACCAAAAAACATGAAAATAGAAATTTTCACATTACCTGAAGGTTTTCGCGGTTGAAAAAATAGTTTTTATAAATAAAAATTTTAATTGTTTCGATTTTCATATTTTTTTCCAAGATGGCGGAACAGAAAACATTAATAAAGGAACTTTCTACATTATCTGGAGGTTTCCAAAGTTGAAAAAAACGTTTTCATTCATCAAATTTTAAATTTTTTAGCCCCTGCTCATTTTCTGGGTTTCCAAGATGGCGGACCAAAAAACATTTCAGAATAAATATTTTTAGGGTAATGTAAAAAGTTCCTTGATTTAGGGAAATATAACTCTTTGAGCCAGAGAATAGTACCCCATGGTTATTTTTGTTAGAGTAACCGCAAAAATACAAAAAAATGTAAAAAAACAAGAAACATCAGAATTTTGAAACGCATTGCTATAAACTCGTTTATACTAAAGCCTAAAGATTTTAATAGAATAGAAATTATATGAAATTTCCTGGAGAAACCGAATCTGAACTTATATTACTCTTATTAGGTCTTTTAGCGCGGGAAAATTCAGAAAAACTGTTGAAAAACGATGAAAATCCGACTTTTGTGTTGAAAGCATTTGGTGTGAGATCGTTTACATTAAAGCCTAAAAATTATTTAAATAAGGAAAGTATGTAAAATTTCCCTGGGAATCCGAATCTTAACTTATTTATATCATTCGGAGTCATTTAGAACGGAAAAATTCAAAAAATTGAAAAAAAATGAGAAAAATTGAAAAAAATTTACGATTTTTTGATTATTTTAGGGTCTAGGAAGTTCGATCGCATCTAGGTTGATATGGCATCCGAAAATATATATAAAAACACGCTTTTTCTGAGAAGGTTAATAAAAAATTCGGATATATATTTTTTCTGTAGCTTCCGTAAAATACCCTGTGAATTTATCGATTTTGCGGCTCCCCGTGTAGGAATTTTTCAAAACTAATGGCAGGAATGAATTCCTGAGGAAATTTTACTAAAGTACCTCTTTTCTCACTATTTTTAATAATTTCTAGAAGGAATGGCATATAAAAGAAGAATGGGTGGCTGAGAAAAGATGAAAACGCGTTTTTTTTTCAAAAATTCGCCCTGGGCTTATTTTTCCATATTAAGGGCTAAAATTTGGGGACATAGTCCATTTTGGATAGGTAATTGGAAAAAAAAAGGTTTTAGCCGGTTTCAGCGACCCGACCTGGAAGGTTTTGCTTTTCTGACAGAGAATGACTCAATAGTGTTTTCTTAACTTTTTTATATAAATAATTTTAAAATAAATTTTTGAAAAATTAAGTACCAGATTTGAGATATCAAGTAAAAACAATAATTCTAGATATTAGTACTTTCATTGTAAAAAATGAAGCACTACGTCCAAGAAGAAAAAAAATATTGCTGTTTGATTTTTACTTTTTAACACAAAAAATTTTAAGAAAAAAATTTTCAAAATTACGTATCAGATCCAAAAATTATCTATAAACAATATTTATAAAACTAGTATTTTTTTGTGACAAAAATTTTCGGAAAAAATTTTAGATTTTAATTTTATTTTACAAGATATCGCGAGTACAAACGATAATTCTAGATATTAGTACTTTCATGGAAAAAAATGTGCTATAATATCCAAATTAAAAAAGTTAGTTTAGGGTCTTAATACCTTAATATATATAAACGATATTTATAAAACTAGTATTTTTTTGTGACAAAAATTTTGGGAAAAAATTTTAGATTTAAATTAATTTTAGTTCCTTTATGAGGAACCAAATAAAAAATATAAGGGAATTGGAGAATATAATATAAAAGTTTTGTTTGATTGGTGTGATAGGCGGTATCTAGGTGGCGCTATTCTCTCAAAAGAGAAATGACTTTTTAATGTTATATAACATGCGGTAAGTAACCATGAAATTAATCAATTGACTATTTTATTTATGAATATTATCTTAAGGACGCTCTGTCTACCACTGGGTGTTTTTTGCGCAGCATATTTGTAACTAAAATATTTTAACCATATATTTATTTATAATAATTTTTTAATGAAAGAATCAATGCTTTTCAGCATTTAGTACAAAAATATAAAAAAAAAAATTAAAAATGTTTATTAAATTTTTGAAATTTTTGGCTCATAAAAGCCTGAGTTCCCAGATCTGGGCTACTTGGATCAAAATTCTGTTTAGCTCATATTGAAGATCATTCAATTCTAGGGGGAGGTATCGTGGGAAATTTTTCGCTAAACCTCTTCAGTAATGAGTTACAGCTATTTGTTTATAAATTTTAGAGCATTTTTAACTTTTTTTTTATAAACAAATAGCTGTAACTCATTACTGAAGAGGTTTAGCGAAAAATTTCCCACGATACCTCCCCCTAGAATTGAATGATCTTCAATATAAGCTACACAGAATTTTGATCCAAGTAGCCCAGATCTGGGAACTCAGGCTTTTATGAGCCAAAAATTTCAAAAATTTAATAAACATTTTTAATTTTTTTTTTTATTATAGAGCGAAGCTCTACCTTAATGGATGCAAAAATCGACACCTTTCGGACACGATATAGCCAAAACGATCAAACGGAATGCTTTCATTTTTTAAAACTGAGTTTATTTTATCGAGTTAATGACACCTATTGTTTTTGGGCCCAATCTGCTATTTCTAAAGGCATGTTTATTCTTGTACTTTTGTTTCATACAGGTGAAAAACCTTCTAAATGTTATCCGTGCGATAAATTTCATAGCTTTTGCATAAACTTTGCATCAGTGAAATATCATAAAAATGCAAAATAACACAAGATTCTTATATTTTTAGGCACGATCACCCTATGTATGCAATACATAGATGAAATCGTGCCTTATAAGTTTTTCAGGTCAAAAAACGGAAAAATTTCTATATTGTCCAATTCGTGGAGAAATTTGGTCCCCAGGTCATTCCGATGCCTCTAAATGCTTATATTGCCTTGTTGTGTGTAGGGATGTATGTTCAAGAAAGTGTATCCTCAAGATCACAGAACCTACTCGATGAATCAAATATCCCTTAAACCAAATTTTTTGAAATAAGATCTAGTTGTAGGGTTTTCAATTTCAAGTGATTTCATCAAGTACTTGCAGAGAAATGTCCTAAAAACTGATTTCAGATATCAAAAAAAATTATTAAAAAATAATAAAAATGGTAAAAAATGAATTGGTTTTGAATTTAATACATCCAAAATGTGGTTAATGATCTAAAATAACCAGAAAATAACTAAATTAATTGAAATTTATTTTTTAGGCACGATTACCCTGTATATGCAATACATAGATGAAATCGTGCCTTAAAAGTTCATTAGGTTAAAAAATAAAAAAGTCTTTAAATTGTCCAATTTATGAAGGAATTTGGTCCCCAGGTCATTCCGATGCCTCTACATGCTTTTATTGCCTTGGTGTATAATGATAAATAATAGTTTTCAATTTATGAGATTGTGGATCCCATCAACGTTATTAAAGAGAAAATACTCAATAAATATGTGATCGTGCCTGAAATAAAAAAGCCTTAGCTTTTTTATAATTCTATATGATTTTTATTATTTATTAATTAATCCAAATTTTATTGAATTAAACATTTAACGCCCAAGAGCCTATCTACGAGTTCTAAATTAATTTTAAAACCAAAATCTATTTTTCTAAAAATGTATCCATTTGTTAAAAAGTCTCTATTCTCAGAATTTGATTTCAAACTTTCTATAAAATTAACCGGAAACACATTATTTAGGGTAAAAGTTGGATACTAAAAAAAATCGACTCGTTGCTTATCAGTATTGTAAATAGCATCAAAAAAAGGTATACTTTATGAAGAATAATAAAATTTTCGTTTTTTGTATATGCTTTAGGACACATTTTTTTTGCATGATTTTTCTTAATTTGAAAATGGCGGATGCAGAATTAGAAAAAATTACGAAAAACAAGTTGCATTAGATTATTTGTTTTTAGGAATATTTTTTGGAATTTTACATAAATATTGGTTTTAAAATTAATTTAGTATTCAAAAATAAATCTAAACGTAAAATTTCAAATATTAATATTACATATATATTTTTGTACTAAACCTAGTTCAAAGAATATGCAACTCCATCCGTATGCATTCTATGTATAATTCCATTATCATTGAATTTTTTTATTCTTATACATTGATCAGTTTGAAAAATTGATTTGAAACTAATAACTAATAAGTTTTTAATTCTTCTGAAGGTTACTTCATTGAAATAAAACCGAAATAAAACTTTGTGGACACATAAATTTTTCTAGAACACGTCACCAAAAAAATTAGAATACAAAAGTAGGTATGCTTTGATTCTGAAATACGAAATCTGGGGTCCAAAGTGGCTGGGCAGTACAGGACATGAGATCAGCAAAAACTACCCCATTTTAGTTTTCTTGCAATATTTTGGAAGCAGAGCTAAAATTATCTAATTAACTGTCTTTTTTGAAGAAAAGGTAAGAAAATATAATTACAAGCTCTAATTGGGCTATAAGACTAATTACACAGGCACACAAAATAAAAAGTCATGTACCAGAGCGTAGACCCCCTGGTACGGGGATTTTTGGTGGTGCTAAAACCGAATATGGCCATAGAAAAAGAAAAAAACTAGCCAATTTGCTCTCAGTGCCCCCATATGACCCCCCAAAAAGTGAAAAATTTTCAATAATTACAAGCTCTAATTGGGCTCTAAGACTAATTATAGGACGTGAAAACTATACTTTTAAAAAGGACTAGTTTTAATATATATAGATGCTAAGCAACATTACAATAAAATCGCTATTCTTATAATTTGTAATTATCACCTTTACTAGATGTTAAGATTCTAAACCCAATTTATTTAGATTCTGTAAACCTGTATTTTAAGTCCTCAAATTGAAAATATTCTAAGTCCTTCAACTCAAATTATTAGAAGTCTCTAAACCCGGAATATTTTAAGTCCCTAAACTTGAATTTTTCTAAGCCTCTCAAAGTAAATTATTCAAAGTCCCTAAATATAAAATATTTTAAGTTCCTAACCCCACATGATTTTTGACATTTGACCCCATTTGATTTTCAGATTCACAGGTTACCCCTCCTTAGAAACATGTTCAATGTTTGAGAAAAATTGCGGTATCCAAGGCTTGAAAAATGACTTTAATACCAAAAAATTGTGACCAACAAGAAGTGTTTTTGTTAACTAACTAACTAAAATGCAATATTACCAAAAAACTACATTTAAAAGCCTTGTGCACAGTATTCTTGTGCCTAGAAGGCCCGTTGGAATAAACGGAGGTTATCGGAGGTTTTTTTCAATTATTAATGAAAGTAATTTGTAATTTGGTTTCCTAAAGTTACTGGTCTCTTGTTAGAGAAAGCAAAGTAAAGACTCCGAAAAATCTGCCCTCTTATTGCATCTTTGTTAACTTTTTGCATAAGGGAACTTAAGCAAAATTTTTTCTTGCAAAATCTTTGTTATTACATGATCTTCCGGTGCTGGACATGGTATTTTTAAAGTCATATGACAAAATTAAATTCATAGGTTGGTATCAATGGGACCTCCGTACGTTGCGTTCGTTTATACTACGATATAATAGTGTTAGTGTGTGTTAATGCCGGGCAGGGGTGGGTAAAAAAGTGATGTTTTAGGGGGGGGGGGTAAATACAGGGCGATCCAGAGCGGATGCATTGTTTGTTTATTAATTAACCAATCGCAGCTAAGATTACAAGCATCAACAACTAGCGATGCACCTAATAAAATATAATTAACGTCCCTCCCGGGATCACCGTGTATTGACGTTTTAGGGGGGGAGGGGTTGAAATATTAACGACGTTTTTAGGGGAGAGGGGTATGAAATGGACTTAGAATATTTCCGATTAAGGGACTTAGAATAATTTAAAGTGGGAGTAAGCACAAGAACTTAGAATATTTTAGGTTTATGGACTTAGGATAATTTATATTTTGGAATTTATTGTAATTTCGATCTTAGGACTTATAATAATTAGGGAATATACGTTAAAACGTTATAAGTGAACATGATTTATGATCGTTGGTTGTGTGAAAACACAAACCAGTTATAAGTTTTTTTCATTTTGTTAAATTCAGGGGTAGTTTTATCCATTTTTGCCCCTGTATAGGAGTCAGTAAATTAAATAAAAGTTAAAATAGGATAAAACTTTTTCAAATGCAAGATTAAAAGAAAAATAAAGAAAAAAACTCACATTGTATTTTTCCGATTTTATCTTACCCTGGAGATATTTTTCAACACCAATAGTTAGCTCTAATATTCCTTTATTGATACAGAATAAAAGAATAAATTCAATATTTAGTTAATTACTCTTAAAATGTGGCACTATTAATTTGATCATTAGTTCCAAAATATTGTGAAAAAACTCATAAGATGGAATGTTTCTGCTGTATTTTCCTATTTTCTAACCCAGTAGGACCCCAAATTCGGATTCAGTGACATACAAAACCTACAGAAGACTTTTTCTTTCTCTGGTTGACGAATTCGGAAACCGTTACACCTCATTCTGACTTGTGTAATATTATTTTGGTAATTATGTTAATTGAGGGGTATTAGAGTTCAGAGTAACTTTTTTGTTGTTGGTGAATTATAGAAAAAGGACGTAATAACAAAGTTCCGCCAACAAAAGTTTGGTTGAAATCTTTTCAGCAAACAAATAATAAGGTTTCAAAATAAGGGGCGGATTTTTCGTGTACTTTTTGGCTAATACTTAAAAATTTTAACTATGCTTACCATTTTTTTACGTCTTATTTAAACATTATTATTGAACTCAATCTAATGAAAGCTTTTAAAATCCCTAAATTAAAAAATTACTGAAACTCTTTTTTTGCTTTTTTCTAACATGATCAGCTTCGCTCTACCCGTCTTTGACGGTATCTAGTATTCTTGTACTAAATGCTGAAAAGCATTGATTCTTTCATTAAAAAATTATTATAAATAAATATATGGTTAAAATATTTTAGTTACAAATATGCTGCGCAAAAAACACCCAGTGGTGGACAGAGCGTCGTTAAAATATTAATTTGTCTATAAACTTATTTCTGATAAAAATTTAGAATTTTTTCAGATACCTATCTTTTTGAGTATGTTTAAGAAATATTGTAGTTAATAGTTATCAGCGGCGGATCCAGCATGGGGTAAAAGCTGTTAATCGCCCACTCCTGGGACAAAAAATGTACTTGTTTTTTATTAAAATTTTGTACAATTTTAAAAAAATTTGTAAAAAATGGTAAATTTTTAGTGAATCACCCCCTCCTGAGACAGTTTCTGGATCCGCCGCTGATAGTTATAACCTCGTATTAATTACAATTAGAATTTAGATACATGCTTTATATGGGTTGTCGACTTTGGATGATGGTTAAAAAACTTAAATTTTGTTTAAAATTTCAAGCAATTACCTAACATAAAAAAAGGAGTTTCAGCAAACGAATTTTTTTTTCTCAGTGCAGTATGTTTAAGAACTATTGTAATTGAAATTTTAAAAATAAGAATAAAAAATAAATATTAAATAAAAATATTTGATTTCTATGAGCTAACAATAATTTTCTTTATTTTTTCAAAAAATAAAATCCCTAGTTACAAAACTTATTATAAAAATTATCAATTTTAAAATAAATAAAATTAAAATTTTGTAAATTTTTTTTTTGTTTATAAAATGTTAAAACTGGAAAGTTTATGTATAAGTGCAAAAGCTTTTTACAGAAAGTATAAAATTATAATAAGAGTTAGTTATTAGTTTGTTGATTAAAATTTATGAATACAAAAAATAAGCTATTTCGTTGCACCTTATAATTTATAAGCTAGATTATTATTTAGATTTATATTGACATTAAATTAAAAAATTTATATATTTTATTATTTAAGGAGTTAGGAGGGTAAATAAAAATGATGACAGAACTGAATGAAACTGGAAAATTATTAAATTTAAACATTTTTAAAGTTGAATAGAACTTGGTTTTACCTTTGCTACCACATTAATTTTCATTTTATTGCAAAATAAAAGTAGGCAGTTTAACATTGCTCTTATGGAAATTCGCATTTGGAGCTTACTAAAAGTATGATAATGATGACATAGGGAGATGAAACTAATTAAATATGATAAATAAATTGTCAAAGATTATATTTCCAATTTGTTTTATCTAGGTTACCCCATTCAATCATTAATTATTCGATAAAAACCAAGTTTTAGTAAGTAACATAACCGAAAATAACAATGTTTTTTCATAATTTATGAAATTTAAATAATTTTTTTTCTCAATAATATTACATAATAAACACATTTTTTAATATTTTTACGACTAATTTTATTTTAAACTGCAAATTATAAAAAAAAAATAGCGTCGGTAATGTGGATATTGACTCAAATTTTCTATTTACCCTCCTAACTCCTTAATATTCAGAAAGTAAAAAAAAATTTTTTTTTAATCAATTAAAGTTCTTTTTTTTTTAAGTTATTAAATAAAAAATTGAATTTTATTGTAATATTGTTTTGAATAAGTAATTTATCATATTTCGCGATTCTTTATAATTGTTATAAAGTATAATTATTATATTATTAATGATACATATTTTTTTTACACTATCAAAACAGTGAATTTGAGGGCAGTATTTTTATAGTATAGGATTTTTATCTGATAGACTTTTTCAAAATGTCAATTACAAGAAAAAAATCGAATTTTACAGATTGCTCGCACTTTCACAGTTCAAAAAGAGAAAAAATACGAAAAATTAGAGGGTTTTCAAAAAAATTGATGAAAGACGAAAATAGCTGCTAAAAATTAGGGATTGAATCTTTGGCGCTAAAATATTCTAGAAAGCTTATTTTTAATAAAAAAATATTAAGTAACCGATTTGAAGACACTCAGTTTGGAACTTGTTTGTTTTAAGTTTACCCATTTTCAAAAACTTACAACCGGTCTGTGAACTCCTATAAGCCAAAAAAATTTAAACTTCTAAAATCCTTATTATTCTAATAAGTCCCTAAATCGAAATTATTAAGTCCATTTGCTCCTTCCTTCTCCAAAATTACATGCTTGAAATACCTAAATAAATAATGAAGAATTTAAAACACTTCAAAGTGCTCTAATTTTTTTTATGCAAGATTTCAATCCTCGTAAACTGAAATTTTTTATCACTTATCCCTCTCACCATTAATAAGTCAATATAACAAGTGCTTACTTTTGGGGCCTATAAATCAATTTTTATTAAAAATAAAAATTTTTAAAATGATCATTTTGGACCAAAAATGGTCTCTTGGTTTTTTTTACTATAAGGCTGGGAGAATTAGCGATAAAAATTATGGGAATTGAAAAATAACACTTATACAAAAAAATGTGCTCAACCAGGAAAGTTTTAATGATTAGGAAGATATCAGCGCTATTTGAAAAACAGGCTAAGAACCTCTATCTAATGTATCAAGGAAACCTGTATTTAAATCTATATAAAGGCCCACTGGAATAAACTAAGGGTATCAGGGGTAATTTTTCATCCTAACAAAAACATCTATACTTATAGCGGTTTTAATTTGGCGACCCGAATGTGGTGGTCTCTCTTTGTCAGTAATGCGCATTCAGTCTGTTGGTTTACAATAACTGACCTTTTCTTTATTTTAATTATCACCAAACTTTCAAATTATGTAAATTTTGAACTTTTCGATAGTTTGATTTTGTGATGGTGACAAAAATTATTTATAGCAGAGTTATATTTAAAATTACATAATATGTATAGTAACATTTAAATAAATACTTATTATATTTCAGGCTCATTATTGATAGATCATAATTTGGAAATTATAATCAATTAGTTTGGGCAAAAATTGAGAAATTAGGTTGTGGAGTTGCTTCTTATTTAGCTGCAGGTGAATCATATGTCATAGGCTGAGATTAATTTATAACTATGTGCCATCTGGTAATAAGTTTCAAGAACCAATTTATGAAATAGCATGATAATAAAATATGTTTTATCCATAAAATTGTCATTTATTTTATCTTCTATTAAAATCGAGAAATGTCAGAAGAATTTTGAGGCACTTAATTCCGATTGGTCAATACCCATCAGCTGTTATTCATTTAGAAATTAATACTAGCGCGCTCATGCGGTGTACAAATTAATTAACCTTATACTGTTCTGTTATTTTTAATGGCGCGCATTTTTAAATTGTTTTTAAATACAAAATCTATAAGCACTTGTGCATGTGTCATGTTAGCACAGAATTTTACTTCTCGATAAAAATGATTGTTTAAATAATAAAGTCTGATCGTTTATAGGTGCAACGAAATTGAATTAAATATTTTCAATAAATTTCAAGAGTGAATAATATATCTTCTATAGAAGTTGAGAAAGTTTTTTCGTCATTTTCCCAAAATTCCCCTTTTCAGATCTATTTTTTGGGTACATAAAAGAGTGGTAGATCAAAACTAACGGTAGATTTGAAAAAAGCTGAAAAAACTGATATTTTACATATTACTCCAGTCAAATAACGAGTATAGTTACTCGTCACCGCCAGATTTGGTCTACAATAGATTTTTGTGTCGCTGATCACGAATTTCGGGGTCATTTATTTAAGAAATGAGCGCTTCGCCCTTAAATCAGCAAAAACTACCTCAATAAGGGGTATTTTTGATAGTGAAATAAGTGATGTAAAGTTATAATACTTCAAATGGGAAGGTGTATACAGGTCCCGAGGTGCGTAGCACCGAGGGACGATGATCGCATAATTGGTAAAATATACATTTATATCAAGGGTTAATTCATACATAATTTTATTTTAAAAGTTCAGTTCATACATAATTTTAGTTTAAAGTAACCCCCCAATGAGTAAAAGTAACTTAAAAAAATAAATTTCTTTTTTATTTTCCTTTTATAGCAATAACTTTTTTTTTATTCGTCAATTATAGCCATTTTTTAACATTCGAATATTTAGCTTATACTCAAAGATGAAGATTGTAATGAAGATTATGCATAAATAAAATAGACAATTTGTTTTATTAATTATATATTTGTTTAAAGTTTAGATTGTTTCTCATTTAAAATTGAATTTGAGGGGGTTGGCGCGCTTTAGCGCGCAGGGGGCTTGCCCCCTAGTATACCTAAAAAGTGTAAAAAATTAAAATGAATAATAAAATTAATGTAGCAGGGAAGTAAAAATATAATTAACATGAAACTAAGAGAATTTACATCATCCATAATTAATTTTTCAATTTAACACTTTCATAATTTAATCCTGTATAATAGAGATAACCATTATATTTTCCAAGTTTATAAATTCCTAGCGGGCTTGTATGGGTCCAAATTTTAATGATGCAAACAATTTAACAAAAAATATGCAATTTCTTAGAGTTAATCTTAATTATAAGTGTCACAGCCATGAACTGATAATTTAATGAATCAAGATATTATTTACAGATAAAGAAATTTATTAGAATTTGAAAAGGTAAATAATAAACATAAAGTTTTCATCTAATATTTAATAGAAACTTTTGGATTAAATTAATTTATTTTAGGAAACTAAATTAAGTAATAAATAATAGTTTTTAATAATTTTCCTATTTTCCTTAAACAAGAAATAAATAATAATGAAATAAGTAATTAAAAAAAAAATAATGTATTTACATTCTATTTTAAGGTAAATTTAAACTATCTAAAATAAAAATGATGAATTGTAACCTGTTTTTTTTTTATTTTTAAAAAAATGATAAAATATATATTTTTTGTTTTTATTTCCCTATAATTATATAACAAATACGTAAGTATTTTACTTGATAACAATAGGAAAGAAAGTCAATTTACGTCTTAAGATTCAAAACCACTATAAATAGCTAAATTATAGGAAAATCTTTTATTGTTTTCTGTGTACCTTAAATAGATACCTTAAATTTTTAATAGAGGAAAAAAAATTGCAAATATGAAATATTTAATAACGTTTACATTTTTAGTTATATTAGTATTTGAATTGGTAGAATGCGAATCAGATTATTGTACCATTCAATCTTGTCAGCCTCAAACTCATACAATGTGTAAATATCAAGTAAGTACTTTTTAAATACTGTTTTTAAAAGCGTTTAAGGTGAAATTAACCGTTTATGTTTGTTTTGGGTTAATGCATAAGTTTTTACTAAATCCAAAAAATTTAAAAGTATACTAACAAGGAAAGTTCACTAAATTTCAAACACCAAGTTACATTTATTAGAATAGTTATACTTAGATCAGTTTATTATGTTGGAAAAACATATCAACCATATTGATTAATTATAATTATTAAATAGTAATTTAATCTAAATGGTAATTTTCATTAAAATGCTGTAACCTTACAAGTTGCAAAACACTTCTAGTCTCATTTTTTGATGTAAGCGTCAACTTTCAAGCCTCGTAAACCACAATTTTTTATAATCAATTTTCTTGACGTTATATAGCAATTTTTGTCCCAAAATGAACAACTTTTAATTTGTTCGAAAAATTGTAATTTTTGATAAAAATGAGTTTAATAAGTTTCAAAAATTCTCTACGTGCTTTAAGTTTCCAACAATTCTTTACTCATCCTTTTTCGATTATTTCTATAAGAGATATGATATTTTATGTCCCAATTTTAGGTTTTTTTTTAGAAAAAGTTCATTTCTATTATTATCTTTTCAAGGCCACATATCAAAAACGATTAAAGGAAATAAAACGGGTAAAAAATTTGGGGAAACTTACCGCAAAAAATCCTATTTAATAACATTAAGCCCTGCATTGCTGTGCTCAAAAGGCCTATTGGCATGAACTCAGAGTGGTTGGAATTTTTTTTCAACATGATTTCATTATTAATTTAGTCCTGTTAGATATGTTTGGGATGTGAATATTACACCACATATCATGCGAAGTATCGAAGCCATTCAATTTAAGTCGTATTATTTAATAATCATCTTATTGTTTTATTTTCTGAAAAGGGATTAGGTTCAGATTGCCATGGATATCAAGAGTATAAAATTTTCCAAAGCGATAGGGAAATCATTTTAAATGCCCATAATGATTTACGTAGAAATGTTGCTGATGGAAAAGAAACTAGAGGTGCTCCTGGTCCTCAACCTAGAGCACGATACATGCCTAATCTTGTAAGTAAAATAATTTTTGAAATATCTCGATTCATCGTTATAATAATTATTTTTTATTTAAGAACTGGGATAATGAATTAGAAAGAATCGCTCAAAGATGGGCTGATCAATGTACTTTTGGACACGACTCTTGCAGAAATGTTGGTTAGTATTTGTAAAATTAAGATTAAAACTTTTTTTTAATACAGTTTGTTTTATTTGTAAATTTCATAATTATTTAAATATAGTTAGATTTAGTGTTGGACAAAATGCAGCGCTACAAAGCTTTTATGGTACATTAACAAAAGAAAAAGCCCAGCCATTGATTGTTCAAATGATCAATAACTGGTACAATGAGGTTAAAGACTTTAATAAAAATTACGTCTCAGGCTACCCGTAAGTGTTTGTATATTTTTTTTTTTTTAATATTTCTGGTATCTGGGTATCATGTAAAAAATGAGATTCTTGCAACATTTATTTTTTAAAAATGTAACAAACTTTTAATATATAAATAATTGATTTTACAAGAAATTTTAACAAATAAATGACTAACAAGAAATAAAATATTTCAAAAAATATCATCAAAAATCTGATTTAAACTCATTCTTCTGAGATTTTTTAATAATACTCAAAAATTTCCATAAATTTATTTCATTAGTCTGGAGTAAAATTAATTTTTGGATGAATGAATCAGTTTTTAAAATATTTCAGAAAAAATTATAATGGACCAACAATTGGACATTACACCCAGGTAGTTTGGGCAAAAACTGAGAAAGTGGGTTGTGGAGTTATTGCTTATAACACAACTGGAGATTCATACAATAAACTGACATTAATTTGTAATTATGGACCAGCTGGAAATTACGAAGAACAACCAGTTTATGAAATAGCAGAATAATGTTAATAATTATTGTAATTGAAAAATAATGCATAAACTAAAAAATGTTGAATAATAGTAAGGAATAAAAAAAAAAAAAAAATTTATTGGGTTAAATCTTAAGGTTGTTGATCGGTCATATGGTCGACGACAGAATTTAATAAAAACTTCTGAGGTTTTGTTTATTACATAAAAATACTTGTAAAAATAAAATATGAAAATAATCAAGAAAATAATTGAATATATAGTTTTGGAATTATTAAACTCCAAAGTTTAATTCTTATACACGGATATTATAGAATATTGCGTAAAGTACCATTAAAATCAAAGGTTTTTTCATAAATTCTCCTAAAAAAAATTATGTTTTGAGTTAATTAGTAGTATCCAATGCATATATTAAAATCTGAAGAGAATCGACCATTTTGTATAAGAAACGTCAAACTTCAACGTTTTTTAAAAAATTAATTACATCAAATCTATACCTAGAGTTGCTAAATCCATTAAGTCAAAATTATCAAATCAAAAAAATTTTTTTTTAACAATTTTATTTGCATACACAAAAAATTGAAATATAATTTGAATTTTATTATTCAAAATAATTTCCAGTTCACATAATTTTCAACCAAATTTTGATTGTAATTTGGATTACAAAATTTAAAAAAAAAATAAAAAATTGTAGCCTGATTTTTATCGAATTAATTCTAAAATTAAGAGATACATACATACATATACATACACAAAATTTCACCTAAAAGCAGGGTTACTCTATGAGGAACCAAATGAAAAATATAAGGGAATTCGAGAATATAATATAAAAGTTTTGTTTGATTGGTGTGATAGGCGGTATCTAGGTGGCGCTATTTTCTCAAAAGAGAAATGACTTTTTAATGTTATATAAGATGCGCTAAGTAACCATGAAATTAATGAATTTACTATTTTATTTATGAATATTATCTTTAAATATTAATTTATCTATAAACTTATTTCTGATAAAAATTTATAATTTATTTTATGTCCACCACCCCATCCTTGACCCTACTTTCATAGAAGTAAATTAGGTACTGCGTCCAAAAAAAAATAAATAATAGTGTTTTCTTAACTTTTTCATATAAATATTTTAAAATAAATTTTTGAAAAATTAAGTACCAGATTTGAGATATCAAGTAAAAACAATAATTCTAGATATTAGTACTTTCATTGTAAAAAATGAAGCACTACGTCTAAGAAGAAGAAAAATATTGCTGTTTGATTTTTACTTTTTAACACAAAAAATTTTAAGAAAAAAATTTTCAAAATTACGTATCAGATCCAAAAATTATCTATAAACGATATTTATAAAACTAGTATTTTTTTGTGACAAAAATTTTGGGAAAAAATTTTAGATTTAAATTAATTTTAGTTCCTCTATGAGGAACCAAATGAAAAATATGGAATTCGAGAATATCCTTTTTTAAAAAGGACATGTTGATCGCAACAGTAACTATGTACATTGTTATAGCTAAAGAGTCATTCTGATTGGCTCATATAAATTTCATTGTTAATAGGTTAAAATTAATTGTTTTATTGTTTATATTATATTTTTATTATTTTTGAGGTTAGTTATAGTACGCCGAGTAATTGATATGAATAAAAAAATTAAAGTAAGAATAAATTTTTGTATTTAAGAAAATAATTAAGGTTGATAGTTTTAAATAATTTTGCGCGCGACGCGCGCTTAATACTAGTAATATAAAAGTATTGTTTGATTGGTGTGATAGGCGGTATCTAGGTGGCGCTATTCTCTCAAAAGAGAAATGACTTTTTAATGTTATATAAGATGCGCTAAGTAACGATGAAATTAATCAATTTACTGTTTTATTTATAAATATTGTCTTTAAATATTAACTTGTCTATAAACTTACTTCTGAATTTATAATTTTTTCATATACCTATCTTTTGAGTATGTTTAAGAAATATTGTAGTTAATAGTTATATCCTCATATAAATTACAATTAGAGTTTGGATACACTATTTGGATACTTTATATGGGTTGTCGACTTCTGATGATGGTTATAAAAAACTTAAATTTTGTTTAAAATTTCAAGCAATTAGCTAACAGAAAAAAAGCAGTTACAGCAAACAAATTTTTTTTTTCAGTGTTATTTTATTATTTAAAAAAATTTCCAGTTCACATAATTTTTAATCAAATTTTGATTGTAATTTGGATTACAAAATTTTAACAAAAAATAAAAAAATTTTTGACTGATTTCTATTGAATTAATTCTAAAATTGAGAAAACTGAAAAGTTTGAAAAAAAAAGTTAATTAGTTTAATAGTGTGTTCATTAAACAAAAGGAAAAACAAGATTTGACTGCAAATGCAGTTGTTTTGACAGTAAAATTCCTATATATCTTTTCCCATAATCAACTTATTTTTTTCATTATAAGCAAAAACAATAATCGCCTGAATGTAGAAATTAGATCATTATTATCAAGTATAATAAAAAAAATTTTGATAATTTTTTATTTTTGTAAGGCGAGATTTCGAGACTTTCAAGACTTTTTCGAGATGACTCAAGAGGAGATCGAGACCAAGGCGAGACGAGACTTTAAAAAAATGAGATTCTTCGAGACCGTCACGAGAGTAGAGCGAATATCGTCTGTTTTCGTCTCAAGTAAAGCACTAATAAAAATAGAGTTTTTAATTTCGTTCACCAATGAAGGTATTGAGTTACCTTGATAACTGGATGTTTAAAAAAGTACATAGAATTTCAGAGAATTTTTTTTATATGAATTATAACAATTTATAAATTTAAATATTAAATACTTTTTTGAATAAAAACGAACTGCCAGAGGTTATGACAATCAGAACGCGTATTTGTATTTTATTGATTGGAATCAGTTTATTATGTTGAAAAATCATTCTCGATGCCCTCTGTTTGGCTGAACTATCCTTCTAAGCCTAGAAATGCAAAGCCCAATGTTTCTAAAACAGGGTTTTTTGGTAATCTTCAGTAGAACGCTGGAACCTCACAAGTTAACCAAAACACTTTTCAATCTTTTGGTGTAAGCGTTGCCTTTCAAGCTCCGAAAATCTCAATTTTTTATCCTGAATTTTTTCATCGCTATAATCGATAAACCGAATATCCATTTTTGGGCAAAAATGACCAATTTTAAAACTAATGACAAAATTGCAATTTTCGATGAAAATAGGTTTTATAGACCTCAAAACTTTTGTATAAACTTCAAGTTTAGAAATACTTTATATCTTTTCAATTAATTGTTTGCGTGATATGATAATTTAAAATCATAGTCCCAATTTTAGGTATTTTATAAAAAGTTTAATTTTATCTTTCTAAAGAGCTATCGAAAACATTTCAATAAAATCGTAGAAGTTAAAATATTTTGAAAATTTGGAGCTGATAAAAAATTTTTGAGGCCAAAAACCAATTTTTGGCCAAAAATGAGTAATTTTTAAATTACTGTTAAAATTAAAATATTTTTAAAAATGGCTTTTATTACAGATTTTGACAATTTTATACAGGCTTTCAGTTTTCAAATATTCTTTGCTCGTTCCTTTTGCTTTAATTATTCCTAAAATATGGCTCTACAAAAAGATAGTGATAAATCTTACTTGTGAGTATTTCTTACTGAAATTTTATGAAAAGGAAGCCGAAACTCATAAATTTTAAAAAAATCAAGTCAACTGAGTTTAGTATGTAAGAATAACATAAAATATAACTTTTTAGAGTTCTAGATTTAAATATATTTCAAAATTTATTGAGCTGCTTTTTGATCTTTTTAAACTTTCAAAATTCTGAGCTAACTTTTTGGTTTTAAATTTTTTGCGTTCTAATTGAATCTAAAAAATAATTTTTTAGAACTGGGGGTATGAAAAATTTCTCACTAAAAATGATCCTGTCAACAAACTTCAAAAATCTCGAGCAAACCCGGAAAAGCGGACAAACTAACGAGAACCTTAAATACAAATTTTTTAAAAAGCGTTAATTTTTTTTTCCTTCTTATTGGCCTTAAAATTTTTAAACGAGAGTTTTTCAAAAATAGAAATAATTATTCCTAAAGCATAATACATGAATTTTTTAGTAAATATAGTTAATTATAGCTTCCATATACTTTAGGATGAAAGGTTATAAAATTTTTAATCTAAAAAATAAGTATGTTTTTTGCAGTTGAACGAAAAAACACGATTTTTAGTGAAAACCGGTATGATATTCGTGTTCAGCGATCCAGAAAACATAAGTAACAGATAAAAATGTTAAAAAACCCGCAAAATATAACCTCCAAATTCCTATTGCGCGCAACTGGACTATATTTGGTAAAAACCGATATCATATTCATTTCCAGCGTGCCAAAAAACGTGAATACCCGTTGAAAAATTACATCGACCTATTAAGGATAAAATTTGTCTACGAAATGCTCCACGTCAGGTCTAAAAATACAACAAATTATAATTATTTTTGCTTTGGCAAACTACTATATTTTTTACTGTGTATATTGCAAAAAAATACAGTATCATAGAAATTGATAAAATTAATTTATCTATTTTTTTTTAATAACTCAGTTTTTGTTTCCTTAAAATTAAAATGTAATTTTTTATATTATTGATAAAAAGAAATAAAAGGAAAATTTTGTATTTCCTTGATTCAGCAGGCTCTCTTACTGTATATATATATAGCAATGTTGAAAGAACATAATCACTTAGTTTTTTAAACATTTGGGTCTGCATTAGAAAATATAGTTTGGTTTTGAATTCAGACAATATGAAATATTTAATATCATTTGCAACATTGATTGTAACATTATTTAGTTTAATAGAATGCCAAAATTATTGCCAAGTTACCCATTTTTGTGAAGCTGGAGATCACACGATGTGTAAATATAGAGTAAGTTATTTTTATATTTTTACTAATTTAGAGTTATTCATTAGATTTTTTGAAAATAAATTTTTTTTTTATTTCTATATTTTTTGTTAATCCAAAAATCTATGGGTATATTTGAATAATAATTTAAAATAAGATTTAACGAATTTTATATTTACTTAAGATAAAATTATCTTTATTTTTATCAATAGGGAGTAAGTAGAAGCTGTAAAGATTATCAAAAATACACAATTACACAAGTTGATAGAAATATTATCTTAGATCTGCATAATGGCTTTCGTCAGAAAGTTGCTAGTGGCAGAGAAACTAGGGGCAAGCCAGGACCTCAACCTCCAGCAAAATACATGCCAAATCTTGTAAGAAATATTTCTAACTAAATATATATAATTATAATTCTCTATGTCATGATAATTATAATAATTTAGGGATATATTTTTAAATAGAATACTTTGTATTTTTAGATACTCTGGGCTTTATTATGGGTAGAATTTAGTTAAATAGATTTTTCAATTTAAATTTACTACCAAAATTTTAAATTTCTGCTTTTTTACAATAAGATACTACTTGAAATAATGTAGTTATTAAACTATTTTAAATAATTCCTTTTTATTAGGTTTGGGATGGTCAGTTAGCTGAAATAGCCCAAAGATGGGCAGATCAATGTAAGTGGCCACATGACACTTGCAGAAATCTCCGTTAGTAATTTTAATTTATTATGTTTTTTTTTTATTCTCACTAACGTATATTTAAATTAATATTTATGATTATAGAAAATGAACAAATTGGACAAAATGCTGCTTGGGAAAGTTTTTATAAACCACTGACCCCAGAAAAAGCTCGACCACTAATCAAACAAATGATCACAAAATGGTACGATGAAGTTAAAGATTATAATAACAGCGAAGTTTCCCCTTTTCCGTAAGTAATTTTAGGGTTTTGAATTAAATTTTCTTTTAAACAATAAATTATATTTCAATATTTCAGAGGTTTAAGGTCCACAGGACCTCAACTAGGTCATTACACACAATTAGTTTGGGCTAAGACTCGTAGGATTGGTTGTGGTATGGCTTCTTATAATGAAAGCCCTGAAAAATACAATAGGTTAGTTCTAATGTGCGATTATGGTCCAACTGGAAATTTCCCAAAACAACCAATTTATGAAATAGCATAAGTATAAATTAAATATTATATTTATGATTAATTCAGCAAATTCTTTAAGTTTAATAAATAAATTTGAAAAATGTTCATTATTTGTTGAAATAAATATAATAATTTTTATCTTACAACTGCCTTAATATATTATTCATTCAGTTACCTTATTAATTAGTTTTAATATGCTTTAAATAATTAGTATTTTGGTTATGGGAAATAATCATAGAAGAAATTATTTGTAATTTGCTACGTCGCGTCGAGTATAAAAAAATTAAAATTTTTAGTAAAATGTATACACAATTTAAAATAATCAAACTTTGAAGTTAAAATAAATATTATTAACAAAATTAAACTGACGGTTGATTTAGTAACCCTTGAAATCTGATCTAATTTACCACAAGACCCTAAATGATATAACTAAACTGAAAATCGAATCAAGCATCAATTTATGGGTTGAATAAAAAATTTGCCTAACAAGTAGTTCTTGAGATGTTGATATGTACCTAGTTTATGGAGAAATACTAGAAAACTATTTTTATTTAATACTCATTTGTGATGATCTGGAGGATCGAGAAAATCGGTCCAAAATGACTTTCACCAAAAATGCAACTAAAATTAAGGTATTCTAACAATATTTAGCTTTCTGGGATAATTTCTTGATTTTTAGCAGCTGTTTTAAATTTAAGCTAAGTTATCTTATTTCTTCTATAAAACGCTCATCATGCTCAAAAATAAAAATTTTCTTTTAGGTTAACATACAGGGATTTGCCCGAAGAATTCGATTCTTTCTTAAAAAATTCGATTTGAACTGCGATATACAATGCTGTGTTATTAAATTTCAAATATATCTCACAATTTGCAGGTTATTTTTCCGTCTAAATGGTCTTAGAAATGTTATTTTTTGACTTATTTCAACCCCGAAAAAATGTTCGATTGCTCACTATGATTTGAAAACACTAGATAACAAAACGTTTTATTCTGAATTATAAAATTGCCATATCTTTAAATTTCCCAAAAATTCCAATCCGAGACAATAAAAAAAAATTTTTTAAGATATAATAAGTTGGTAAAAAAAAAAAAAACGCTGCCAAGTAATTGGCACTATGGTTCCTCATTAGCAATAACAAAATGTTCTTAATGGTCTATTTTACCTAACAAAGTATAATGTTAAAAGAAAAACTAAGAATGATCTTTGAATGATCTTATCCTTTATACTGTTAGTTTAACATCTCATGAAAAAAATTAGGTTTTTTACATAAAAAAAGAAGATTTTTCTATACTAGTACATAATCTTCTTTTATGATAATTATGTCTGTTAGACAGTTTTTGGTGTAGCTGGTGTAGTTATATCTTGAAGACATAATTACACCAGCTACAGGAATAAAGAAAAAAATTTTGCTACGTTTAAATTGAGGAATAAAAATGATACCTAGTAAAAACGTTAATTCTAGATATTAGTAATTTCATAGAAATAAATTAAGTACTACGTCTAAAAAGAAACAAATTTATGGTGTTTTTTAAATTTTTTTTATGTAAAAAAGTAGTTTGAGATTTTTTGATGAAAAAATTTTTGAAAAAAAATTAGGTCTTAATTCCATAATGGTTGTGAATTTTTACCGGTTACATACACAAACACACACACACACACACATACAGATTTTTTTTAAAAACCGGTTTTTTAGCTTTATGAGGTCTCAAAACAAGCTTATATGCCAAAAAATCAAATATCAAAATTTGACCCATCACAATATGAATTAACTTTTATTATCTTAAAATGTCCGAAAAAAAAATAAAATTGCTGCTAAAAATATAAAAATGATCGTAGGAAGCTAAAAATTGGCGAATGTGCTTATTTTGAGTTGAACTTTTGAGAAGAAAAACTTTTTGAAAAATTCTTGACTTTGACTCATTAGTCCTTTTTGCGTCTAGGTAGCATGTAATATTTCATTTAAGAAAATAAAAAATTGAGATAAGAAGCTTAGGGTTTAAATGAGACACTTCTTATTAATCTTAAACTTAAAGTTGATTTTGGCTGTTTATTCAAGGCCTAATTCATTTTATTAAACAAGGACATACATTTTTTTAATCAATATAGTTAAAAACGAAGAAAAATTTATATCAGAGTACATTTTAAAAAACAAAATTTTTTTTATGACGTGCGGCAATTTTGGTACAAAGTTGACACGTAAAATTTTATGTACATACTGATTGCAGTTGCATAGTCATCTTAATTTTTACCTTTAATAGTTTATTGATTGTTAAATTTACTGAATATTTACTGAGAACTTAACGTACATTATGTAACTCAGCTTTACTTATAAGTCTTCGAAACGTTGGCATTTGCATAAATAAAGATAATTGTTAACTCAAGAATTGAGTATTTTTATTAAATTTACTTATTTTAAATCTTTTGTACATGAATTCAGTCCTGTTATATTATTATTGTTTATAAAAAAATGCTGCCAATAAAATAGCACTGAGGTTCTTCAAAAAATAGAAAAATATTTTTTTGAACCAGAACAGTAAATCCAAAAAATATAAAATATATGAGATTTTATTAGACAAAAAATTTACAAATTATAGGAAATCAAATATTAACGAATTTTATAAAACTAGTATTTCCATTTAAAAAAATTAAGTATTACATTAAGAAATAAAAAAGATAACTATGGCCACAGTCCCGCCCATACCAGGTTCAAGGATTCTTACTGTATATCCAAATTTAAAAAAAAAGTGCTTCTGTATTTTTTGTTGAAAAAATTTATCTAGGGTCTCTAGAAAAAATATAATATTTTTGGAATACGTTCTAGAATCGTACGTGAATACACACACACATACAGTCACTTAAAAATCTTTTTGTTTTTGGCATCTGGGGGTCATAAAACATGCAAATATGCAAAAAATCAAAAATAGAAAATTTACCTAAAACAAAAGTTCCTATATGAGGAACCAGTTTTCTTTTACGTCTTATTGTTATTTGTAAAATAACTATCAATACTTTCCTTAAAAAAATTATGACGATATGCATAAATTTAATTTAATTTATTGCTAACTAATTTCTTTAACTAAATTTTATTTAATTATGCTTGTCAAAACATTTTCCTTGTCATTTGAATTATAAATTGAAAAATATTAGTTAAAATTAATGGCTCATGTTATGTTATACATAATATTTATTTATTATTATTATTATCATTATCATTATTATCATTCATATGTACACTGTAAAAAAATTACTACTAGATAGTCCAGAGAAGTATCATCACATAATTATAGATGTAGAATTAAGATATAACGGTTTTAGATTTTGGCAAGTGTTAAATTTATAATGAGCTAAAGGTCAAAATTGATACGGATTCATGAAGCAGTAAAGCTCCAATTTTTCAGGACCCAAAATTCATGAACAGCGGCCCAAAAAACCTATATTAGACTCTAGCTAGCAAGCCGCAAGTGGAATAGTTTTTCAGTATAGAATAGCTGGTGTATTTAGCTTGAATTTCTAAGTAAATCCCAAGAAAATTTTTAGCAGATCAACAAATAAAATTGCATTTAAAAAATGTATTTTTCTGGTCAGTGGCCAGAAAGCACGTATTTCCCAGCTGCTGCGCGTCCGGCAAAGACGTGTTTTCTCGCGCCACTGATGCAAAAAAATTGTATACTACCCTGGGCTATTCTTTATTTTTCTGGCCATGGGTCGTAATATACTATAAATATTAAACCGTATACATATGTACCAGTTTTTAAATAATTCTATAATAGAAAAAAGTTCTGTCAGAAAAAATAAATTATTAACTTTACAAAAGAGTTAACTTTTATCACGAAAATTCATTTATTAACATAGGGCATGTTCATAGACAGAAGTACTTGAAAAAGGCCTCAAATTCAATGGGTAAGGGGTGAGGGGGGGGGGGGTTGAAAATCGATGTTTTTAGGGGTAGATGTAAAAATACGTTTTTAGGGGGAGGGGTGAAAAATTGAGGTTTTTAAGGGAGGAATTAAAATAGACTTGGGATAATTTGGGTTTAGGGACTTAATGTAATTTCGGTTCTAGAATTTAATAATCAGGGAGTATAAGTTAAAACTGTGACAAATAAGTTATAAGTCTTTTAATTTTAATCAATATTATAAAATGAACAACCAATTTTATGCAGTGGACAAAGAAAAATAAAAGAATTTAATATCTTATCTATTTTAAAATATATATCTAATTATACTAGATACCGTCAAAGACGGGTAGAGCGAAGCTGATCATGTTAGAAAAAAGCAAGAAAAGAGTTTCAGTAATTTTTTAATTTAGTGATTTTAAAAGCTTTGATTAGATTGAGTTCAATAATAATGTTTAAATAAGACGTAAAAAAATGTTAAGCATAGTTAAAATTTTTAAGTATTAGCCAAAAAGTACACGAAAAATCCGCCCCTTATTTTGAAACCTTATTATTTGTTTGCTGAAAAGATTTCAACCAAACTTTTGTTGGCGGAACTTTGTTATTACGTCCTTTTTCTATAATTCACCAACAACAAAAAAGTTACTCTGAACTCTAATACCCCTCAATTAACATAATTAGCAAAATAATATTACACAAGTCAGAATGAGGTGTAACGGTTTCGGAATTCGTCAACCAGAGAAAGAAAAACTCTTCTGTAGGTTTTGTATGTCGCTGAATCCGAATTTGGGGTCCTACTGGGTTAGAAAATAGGAAAATACAGCAGAAACATTCCATCTTATGAGTTTTTTCACAATATTTTGGAACTAATGATCAAATTAATAGTGCCACATTTTAAGAGTAATTAACTAAATATTGAATTTATTCTTTTATTCTGTATCAATAAAGGAATATTAGAGCTAACTATTGGTGTTGAAAAATATCTCCAGGGTAAGATAAAATCGGAAAAATACAATGTAAGTTTTTTTCTTTATTTTTCTTTTAATCTTGCATTTGAAAAAGTTTTATCCTATTTTAACTTTTATTTAATTTACTGACTCCTATACGGGGGCAAAAATGGATAAAACTATATCCCTGAATTTAACAAAAAATGAAAAAAACCAGGTCCTAAGACCGAAATAACAATAAATCCCAAAATATAAATTATCCTAAGTCCATAAACCTAAAGTATTCTAAGTTCTTGTGCTTACTCCCACTTTAAATTATTCTAAGTCCCTTAATCGGAAATATTCTAAGTCCATTTCATACCCCTCTCCCCTAAAAACGTCGTTAATATTTCTACCCCTCCCCCCCTAAAACGTCAATACACGGTGATCCCGGGTGGGACGTGAATTTTATATTATTAGGTGCATCGCTAGTTGTTGATGCTTGTAATCTTAGCTGCGATTGGTTAACTACACTGAAAAAAAATTACTGGCCACGCGCCTAGAATTTTATAGGCGCAGAGCGTGTTCAACGAGAACGGGCTCCGGGCCTCGAACAAACTTGCGTTTCACACGTTTAGATCACGTGACATATAAAAAATACAAAGAGAAAATGCTGGGGCCCCCTCTCCAAACGCGTGAAACGCCAGTTCGTTCGAGGCCCTCGCCGGTCTCGCTAAACAGGCACTACGCCTGTACTAGCAATCTAGGCGCGTAGCCAGTAATTTTTTTTCAGTGTAATAAACAAACAATGCATCCGCTCCGGATCGCCCTGTATTTACCCCCCCCCCCCCTAAAACATCACTTTTTTACCCACCCCTGCCCGGCATTAACACACACTAACACTATTATATCGTAGTATAAGTGAACGCAACGTACGGAGGTCCCATTGATACCAACCTATGAATTTAATTTTGTCATATGGCTTTAAAAATACCATGTCCAGCACCAGAAGATCATGTAATAACAAAGATTTTGCAAGAAAAAATTTGGCTTAAGTTCCCTTATGCAAAAAGTTAACAAAGATGCAATAAGAGGGCAGATTTTTCGGAGTCTTTACTTTGCTTTCGCTAACAAGAGACCGCTAACTTTAGGAAACCAAATTACAAATTACTTTCATTAGTAATTAAAAAAAAACCTCTGATAACCTCCGTTTATTCCAACGGGCCTTCTAGGCCCAAGAATACTGTGCACAAGGCTTTTAAATGTAGTTTTTTGGTAATATTGCTTTTCAGTTGGTTAGTTAACAAAAACACTTCTTGTTGGTCACAATTTTTCGGTTTAAAGTCATTTTTCAAGCCTTGGATACCGCAATTTTTCTCAATGTTATAGCAATTTAACCAAATGGTCATTTTTGTCCCGAAATGATTAATTTTTAAATTATCTCAAAAATTGCAATTTTATACAAAAATGGGTTTTATAGGTCTCAACAATTTTCTAAAAGCTTTTTTCTAAAAATTCTTTATTTGTCCTTTAGAATTATTTGTTTGCAAAACATTATTACCTTTCTAATTTTTTATATTAAATTCTCTTCTTTACAGTCAGTAAATTGAATGCCCATTTTTGTCCCAAAATGATCAATTTTTCAATTTGCTGCAAAAATCGTAGTTTTAACATTGAACATGTTGCTAAGGAGGGGTAACCTGTGAATCGGAAAATCAAATGTGGTCAAATGTCAAAAATCATGTGGGGTTAGGAACTTAAAATATTTTATATTTAGGGACTTTGAATAATTTACTTTGAGAGGCTTAGAAAAATTCTAGTTTAGGGACTTAAAATATTCCGGGTTTAGAGACTTCTAATAATTTGAGTTGAAGGACTTAGAATATTTTCAATTTAAGGACTTAAAATAATACAGGTTTACAGAATCTAAATGATTTGGGTTTAGAATCTTAACATCTAGTAAAGGTGATAATTACAAATTATAAGAATAGCGATTTTATTGTAATGTTGTTTATCTTTTATGTATTATAACTAGTCCTTTTTAGAGGTTTAGTTTTCACGTCCTATAATTAGTCTTATAGCCCAATTAGAGCTTGTAATTATTGAACCTCAATATTTTCTTACCCTTTCTTCAAAAAAGGCAGTTAATTAGATAATTTTAGCTCTGCTTTCAAAATATTGCAAAAATCTAAAATGGGGTAGTTTTTGCTGATTTCATGTCCTCTTCTTCTCGGCCACCTGTACCCCAGATTGCGTATTTTAGAATCAAAGCATACCTAATTTTGTATTCTAATTTTTTTGGTCGCGTGTTCTAGAAAAAGTTAACCAATTTTTGGAAAAAAAACTGAAATTATGACACCCCGGATTAGACTAGATTTTTATATTTGGCCAAAACATACTGAATTTATATTTTAAATTTTTTGGTATTTTGGCTCTGGAAGGGCATGTCGGGCTATTGAAGACCTGCCGTTTATTCACGCTCTTAGTTTATAGTTTACATGATTTTGAGCTCGGATAAAATGGCCCGACATGTCTCTCCAGAATTAATATACCGAAAAATGTCAAATATAAACTTATTATGTTTTGGTCTTAGTTAAAAACCTAGCCTATTCCGGGGTTTCATACTTACTTTTAGTTTTTTTTTAAAAATTGGCCATTTTTGTGTACTCATAACTGTTTCCAAAACATGTGGCCGAAAAAATTAGAATACGAAAGTGTATGTATTTAGGTCTTGAATATCTCTGTGCCAAAATTTAGCAAAAATTTAAAACAACAATCTAACTCGTAGATAGGCTCTTGGGCGTTAAATGTTTAATTGAATAAAATTTGGATTAATTAATAAATAATAAAAATCGTAAAGAATTATAAAAAAGCTAAGGCTTTTTTATTTCAGGCACGATCACATATTTATTGAGTATTTTCTCTTTAATAACGTTGATGGGATCCACGCCCTCATAAATAGGGTTGTGCAACGCTATTGAGGTTTTTTGATATTCTGAAAATATATAAAAAAATATTCGATACGTATTTTTTTATTTTTCATAAAAATTAAAAATGACTGAGTAATTAATAATTAAAGTAGCGAAAATACTGGTAGTGGGGGGACCGTGACGTCGCAACTCAAAAACGCAATGTTAAAAGTATAGGGAATCTGAGTTGTGGCGTCACAGGTAATTTATTAAACTCTTTATTTAACCGGTTAAATTTTGTTTAAATAAAAAATAAAAAAATACGTATCCAATATTTTTTTACATACTACAAAACCAACCAAATAGAATTTCAAATTTTTTTTCATGATACAACCCTATTGAAAACTATTATTTATTATTATACACCAAGGCAATAAAAGCATGTAGAGGTATCGGAATGACCTTGGGACCAAATTCCTCCATAAATTGAAGAATTTGAAGATTTTTTCGTTTTTTAACCTGATGAACTTTTAAGGCACGATTTCATCTATGTATTGCATACACAGGGTTATCGTGCCTAAAAAATAAATTTCAATTAATTTAGTTATTTTCTGGTTATTTTAGATCATTAACCACATTTTGGATGTATTAAATTCAAAACCAATTCATTTTTTACCATTTTTATTATTTTTTGATAATTTTTTTTGATATCTGAAATCAGTTATTAGGACATTTCTCTGCAAGTACTTGATGAAATCACTTGAAATTGAAAACCCTACAACTAGATCTTATTTCAAAAAATTTGGTTTAAGGGATTTTTGATTCATCGAGTAGGTTCTGTGATCTTGAGGATACACTTTCTCGAACATACACTCAGCGACTATTGGTATTGTGGCAGCACCAACGTTCAAAAGAACAATAGACTAGTCTATTGTATTTTGAACGTTGGTGCTGCCACAATACTAATAGTCGCTGAGTGTACATCCCTACACACAACAAGGCAATATAAGCATTTAGAGGCATCGGAATGACCTGGGGACCAAATTTCTCCACGAATTGGACAATTTAGAAATTTTTCCGTTTTTTGACCTGACAAACTTATAAGGCACGATTTCATCTATGTATTGCATACATAGGGTGATCGTGCCTAAAAATATAAGAATCTTGTGTTATTTTGCATTTTTATGATATTTCACTGATGCAAAGTTTATGCAAAAGCTATGAAATTTATCGCGCGGATAACATTTAGAAGGTTTTTCACCTGTATGAAGCAAAAGTAGAAGAATAAACATGCCTTTAGAAATACCAGATTGGGCCCAAAAACAATAGGTGTCATTAACTCGATAAAATAAACTCAGCTTTAAAAAATGAAAGCATTCCGTTTGATCGTTTTGGCTATATCGTGTCCAAAAGGTGTCGATTTTTGCATCCATTAAGGTAGAGCTTCGCTCTATAATAAATAGACAAGAAACTAGAGTTAATCCCGGTCCACAAGCTGGTGCCACGAGCATGCCTGATCTTGTAAGAATTTTTAATTACAATTTTCTGATTGCATAAAAATATTAATTATAATAAATAATAATTATTTAATTTAGATTTGGGATGATCAATTAGCTTAGATATCTTTAAGATGAGTAGATCAATTTATTTGGGGACATGATTCTTGCAGGAATCTCCGTAAGTAAATTAGAATTACCATAACATTTGGTTTAAAATTTTTATTTTCATTTTCAAATTACATTACAATTCTGTTTGCAAATACAGATAGTGAATAAATTGGCCAAAACGCTGCTTGGCAAGGATTCTTCGGAACATTAATTAGAGAAAGAGCTGAACCATTGATTGAAAAAATGATTCATATAGTTAGTACAGAGGTTGTATAATAATTATAATAATTATAATAACAGTGATGTTTCCAGTTTTCCGTGAGGGTTTATTTTTACTTAGATGAGCTTATCATTTTAATAAAAAAACTATGCTGTTTCAGAGGTATAAAGCCTGGACCTCAACTTGCGCATTACATTCTATTAATTTGGGCTAATCCATTCCACACCCGATTCTATGAGTGTTAACTCATAGAATCGGATGTGGAATGGGTTGCTTACAATAATGGAGAAAAATCCGATAGCTTAACTTTAATTTGTGATTATGGCCCAATTGGAAGTTTCCCAGGTCAACCACTTTATGAAATAGAATAATTAAATTAAAAATCTCAAAAAAATTGTAAACAAATTGTGTATAATTATAATCTAATTTTAAATAAATATTATTTCCAATTAGTCACAATTTTTAAATTTAATTTATTATTATCCCTGGCAAAATTTTTTTATTATTGCTACTTGATGAATATAATAACTTACAAAAAAGGTTCAATTACCTTAAAAAATTTTAGTAAGTAAAATTTTTTTTGAAGCAAATAAAAAAAAAAGTCAACAGTAAAAAGCAATAAAAAAAGTATAAATACCAAAACAAAACAAAAATGGTAAGCCAAAAAAAGGTGTATAATTTTAAAGCGGTTACAAATAATTGGAAATATTCTAAAACCACATTTTTTAAAAAATGTACTGAGAGTTCATGCACTTTTTTGTTTTTAATACTTTTAAAATAATACAAATTTAAAAAATATAAAAAAAACAAGAAATAAAGAAGCAAAAGTGATAAAAATCTGTATAGGTATTAAGAAAAAGAAATGAAGAAGCCCACTTAAAAAATTCAAGTACTTTACAATGAACCTGAAAAAAAGAGAAATAAAAAATTATCTGATATAGATCATTATTTTAAAGTACGTTTATTATTACTACAAATAAAAGACAAATTCATGAAATTAATATTCTGGTATTTTTCATTTCAATAAAAAAGTCAATTCATTAAAAAAACAAAAAATTTTTATTTACGGTAGCTTAAACCAATATATAAAATTTTTTAACTTGAATTTTTTAAATATATATCAGACCACCATGAAATTATTTTCAATACATAAATTAATCTTGTTTTATTCAAAATGTACCAACTGTTTACTATTAATATATTTGTGACAAAAATTATATTTTTTCTCTTATATATAAATTTTGAATTGAGTTTTATTTAATATATGAATCTTTTTGTTAGAGAGAATAAAAAAAAAAAAAAATTTATGAATAAAAATTTTATACTCAATTTTGGGCATAGGTGTATGAAATTTATGTAACCTATAATACTTACTACCGGTGTTTTTAGTTAAACAGAACGAAATAAATTTATAAGGATGTTTTTTTGCCCTTTTCATAGTTGATTTACAGTCATATTTCATAATGACTATTTTGGACTGTTTAATAATGGAAAGAAATATTTGATACTGTTATGTTTTCTTTGTAATAAAATTATCCTGGTGAGTGTATTTATAAGTACTAGTTTTATAAATCATGTACTGTAAATTTCAATATTAGACTTTGGTTATTTCTTTTGTAATAGAGAATTTCTTATGCAGATAATTTATCATGAAATCCAGGTATTTCACAATATTAGTTACATTTAAAAATAATTTTATTACTAATAATAAATTTACAATTAATTAGTGGATACAAAAAAAATACTCTAGATATTAATATAGGGTAGGCGAACCAGTGAATGACCAGTCTCCAATAAATGATCAATATTATGCCTTTCTTATAAGATATGTTTACCAGATTTCAATCAGTCATCTACCCTAATTTTACATTCTAATTGCAAATATTAATATATATTTTACAAAATTTACATTTCTCCAGCTAAAATTCGGGTTTGGAGTTGATATTATCCACTATTTGGGGACTTTCCTCTACTATAGGTTTCTTTGGTCGCTAATAACGAATTTTTAGGTCTCAAGTGCTTTCTAAGAGTGCAGCTCTCTTAACTTGGCAAAAACAATCCCTTTAAGAGGTGTTTGTTAACTGTCAGCGTTTTTAGTCGCGAAGTACGAATTTCTTGGATCCTGGAGGTTAAAAATAATTTGAGCACCCTTAAATCTGTAGAAAAACCCATAAAAAAGAAATTTTTTCAATATTTTTTCTAGGCAGTGTTTTTTGAGTTATTATACGATTTTTTAGTTGATAATTATGTATTTCTTAGTCCTAAGAGTTAAAAATAAAAGTAACAACCTCTTTAGGAAAGTTTTTGCAGAATTAAGGATTTAAAATTTTTAACACTCTGGACCTCGAAATAAGGATGTAGTGAAAAACCTCTAGTAGGCTAAAAGTAGCTATTATTTATAAATATTGCAAAACAATTATGGGTATTTAAAAATGGGTATTTTTTTCAGTGTCAGAAAATCTTCGGAATCCAAAAATTTGTGATTAGTCACAAAAAGAAACCCACAGTCACCAAAAAAAAATTCCGGTTGCCACTACTGAAATTCCTGTTGTAACAGCCGGAATTTATGAAACATAAAAAATTTTTTTTTAAGTTCAATAAAATTAAAGTAATAATGAATTTACTGTTTGTAGTGAATTTTAAAACAGTGTATCCCTTGAATTACTTTAGGTACTTTTTGTTCAATTTTAAAAAATGTTAAGGTTTCTATCATAAAATGCAACGAATCAATCCCTACCAAGTCCTTATAATTTCAATTAAATTTCTTTTCTATTGTTCCGGAATATTTAAAATTCAACTGAAAATAGTTAAACCGAGGTCTAATATTAACATATAAATTATGTATAAACCACCCTCCTCTTGAAAAACTTTTTATTAGAAAAATAAAATAAAGATTTGTACCTGAGTCTCGACTTTATGTCTATAGAATTACCTTTTGTCGTTTTTATTATAAATATTCGATTTACACTAATACATATGCAACGATCATTTTAAAAAATAGGAAATTCGCAAGCTATTATTTAGATGAAGGTATACCTTTTTAGTGTACTTTAAGTGTTTGTGAATAATATTATAATAATGATTATCAGAGGGTCATTCGGAGGCGTTTTGAGGCGGACGAAAAAGACTTTAAAGTTTATAAATATTTTTTTTATATATACTGAATATTATACGTTTGACTTAACGAGCTTTTAAAAATATATTCAGGTAAATCCTTGAGTTAGAAAAATATTTATTTTTTTTATATTGTACAATATAAATTTCTTTTTTTTTTCAATAGAATATTTATATTCAATAAATAATATTTAAATATTCTTAATAATAAAATGTTTCCTTTTTTTAGATTAAAAAAATTTCATTCTTTTTTTTTGATACAATTTTTTTTTTTTATATAGACTATTTTAATACTTAATTCTTATGAAAATATAAAAAGGTAGCAATATTTACTTTTTCTCTTCTTTTTTTATATGTATTGTTGAATGATTTAGTATGCTCGACTTTTAAGTCAAGAGAGATATTCTTTATATATATTTTGATTATTATTTATGTTTTACAAATTGTATTACTATACGTATTTAGACATTTTTATGAATCATGTATGAAAACATTCAATTTTTTATATTGAGCATGTCTATATAAATCAAAAATTTTAATTAATTTGAAAATTGTATCGATTGGTTTCATGATAAATTTGGTTTAATTATGCGTAAAAATTGATATTTTCCTGAATTTATTTTGTTTTCGGGTTGCTGATCACAAATTATGATGTCTTGGGGGTCTAAAAATGAATGTACCATCCAAAAGTTTGCAAAATACGCCTTTTTAGAAGTGTTTTCAGTATACACAAAGATAATTTTAAGAAGTTTAAGTGCAAACTAAAAGGTTCTCCTTTTATTTCCTGTCTTGTAATATACATGATTAGCAAACTCAAGAAATGTAATTTTGGTCATATCTTGTTTTTCACTGGAGTAGTCAAGATTTCTATAGATTAATTTTAATATCACAATTTGACAGAAAAAAGCTTATAACTGATTTGTATGTTAATACAATCAACAAACTTGTTGACTGAGTTTACATTATACTCTCTAATTATTATAAGTCCTGGAACCGTAATTATTCCCAAAATTGAGATTAATTCAAGTCCATTTAACCGCCCCCCCCCCAAATCTCAATTTTTTACCTTCCCCTCTAAATTCGGATTTTTTTCAAGTATCCGTCCCTATGAACATGACTCCCTGTGATATAGGTTACGGTAGGAGTTGGTGCCAGTATACCATTAAGGAGTAAGTATAATTTATTTATTGCGACAAATTTTACCCCCAATCTCCGCGGGGACTCCCCCCCCCCCCCCCCCGATATCCTGCAAGGAGCAAAAAACCAATACTTTACCAGGTGCGAGTGTAAAATGAGTGCATTGGAACGCTCATATTATAACTTTATGATATAAAATAATTTTATTACAATCATTTAATTACCATTTAATTTTAATAAAATCTTAATATAATTTTTTATGATATTATTCTTTTTATTATAACTTTATACTAATTATTTAACTCTAATTACCTTATTAAATTTAAATATTTTGTACCCATAAGGTAGGGAGGGTAATGGTCTAGTGGGAGAATTGTCCAGGGCACAGGGTCTAATAAAAAGTTGAAGTTCAAGAAATCTTAAAATCTAGGTAAAAAAATTTGTTTCAATGCTATGAATAATTTTTGATTATTTTTAAAATAGCCCCGTTTGAACAAAATAAGTTGGAATCTAGTTTTTTAATAAGTTAGAGCTGACTATATTATAAAATTTAATTGTATATAGATACAGTTATATACTATTAAAAATGAGCCCTAATTATCTTCAACTTAGTATCTGAAGCTTAGCTGCGTTAACTTTTAACCCTAAAGTCTAGTCATAAAGTTTTAGAATGCCCCCAGGTTTTTCTCAAATCTTCAAATAAATTCATAAGCCATTCATAAAGGTTTGAAGTTTAATATATCCATTAATATTTCTTGAGTATTTAGGATAATTTTAGGGATATAAAGCTACTGAATTTTTAAAGATCCCTGATCAATATTATATGATATTCTTGAAAGGTATATGGCGACAGGATTAACTAAATAAATTTTAATTGATAATATATTCGTAGTTTAAATGTCATATTTTAATTTATTAAAAAGTCGTGTCTTATCGTAATTTTTATTTGTTTGAGTTTATTAGAAGTTTATATAAAAATTCAATCTTTCCATTTGTGTCAAGTGGAATTTGATTGTGTCAAGCGGAATTTAAATTCGAATTAAATTAAATTTAACTCGACTAAATGAAATCATTCTAATAAGTATTGATGTTACACATAAATTCTTGAATAAAATGCATTATTAAAAATAATAACGTGCGTGCCTAAAAATTCTATTTATTCATTTATATATATTGATATAATAACCATAGAAGCAATAATTTTATAAACATTAAAATATATTATTATAGTAATTATATAGTGTGTGTGTGCCAAGTAATATTTTTAAGTTATTTCAAATTATTTTTTTTTGTTTTTGATGAACTAAAATTACATTACAGAAAAATGAGTTTTAGTAAAATTGCTTTTGGCTTAAATTTTTCACCCTTGTCTTTTTTACTGTCAGACGTTTTTGAAAAATATTGCAAGATTGACTGACTGCGTCTGATGGAAGCACTTAAATCGATTTAAAATTGATGGATATTTAGTATAAAATTTCGAAATCAAGAGACTGATGAAATATGTATGTACTATATTATATATGTGGGAGAAGTCAAAGAGGAGCTGTCACTCAAAAATAAAAAAGATACGTAATACAAAACGGATGTCTAGCTACCCTCCTATTAGTAGCCTTAGGCTTGTTTTACCTTCTCACTTTATTTTTTTTAATTGTGCCAAATCGACGGCAATTTTCTAGGTAGAATAAAAAATTTTTTTATTTGATGTCTTATATGCAGTTACAAATCGAAACCTTGAAAAAGATAACTGCAGAGAAGTTAAAAAAAATATCCCTTTAAGGTATTTATAAGCTATATTTATCAAAAAGCCCGCGAGACTTGTTTCATTTCATTTAATACACTCGACGTCAAGTAGTGTACAATTTCAACTAAATGTATTAGCTTAACTACATTTAAGAAATTACGCTAATGTCTTTTAAAATTGCGAGGAGAAAACATAGAGAAACTGTAAGAATGAAACTGAAATTTTTAAAAATAAATCTTATTATTTTTTTCGAGAAAGAATTATATAAAATAAATTATCGACAAAAGCATATAATTTTATGTAAAAAATTTATTGCAATTAGTGGTAGCTCAAGAATTAAATAACGAATGAATTATAAGCAATTCTGGTAATTTTTAAAAATTATTTAATCGATCATGTTAAATACATTTTTGATTAAATTTATAGATTATTCGTTACCTACAAATAGCTGGATTTCGAAAAATAGATCTTTTTCCTAATGTAAAAATATTTATAAATATTAATTTTTAATAATTATTTTACGAAACATCAAATTTGTTCGAGCATATTTACAAAAAATGCACTAAAAGTAAACAATTAATGGTATATCAAAGGTGCTAAAGATTGATTTTGTGGTATGCAAATAATATTTTCTATTAATGGATAATAATTAAAAAAATATCGTTAAGAAAATTTATCTTTAAACAATACCTCTTGAAAAGAGTTTTTATACTATTTTGGTGCCATTCATAAAATACGAAACACGAATTTGGGGTATCAGGGGTCTCACACCTTGTTATGGTCTTATTACGCTTAAGGAGGAGTATGTCGTTAACAGTGTTACGTTGCAAATTCTTATTATTAAAAAATAAATAAAATTTTTTAAAGGATTTCATAAAAATAAAGAAATTTTCAAATGCAATTTTTCTTACTTTTTTTCCTTTCAATAATTAGGTTTAAAATTTATTTTATGGATGTTACGTAACGAAATCCTAGGGGTTGTAGGGGTAGAATTATTTGTTACGATGTATTTTACAATAGAGGTACGGGCATTCAAAATTTGGAAATTTTATTTTACGTATATTATGAATGACCCCTTTGTATATTTTTATGTAATATGAAAAAATCCCAAAACATTTCAATTTTTACGAAAATATCATTATTCTGTTATTACTATTGCATTACTAAATTATTATATTTTTCATATTAAATTAAAAAACATCAGTAAAATCATAGAGAATGAACGGTACCTCTTAACATTATAAAATTAACTACCTATTAACTCTCCTATAAATTAAAAAAATTTTTCTCGCATATGAAATGCGATATAAAAGATATATAAGTACCTACTGTGTTGATATTTTCTTATTGTTACGTTAAATTATAATTTTATAATATATTCTCTATTATTCATTACAATTTGTAATAAATTTTTTATTTTTATTATACATTATTTTATATATAATAAATATTACTTTTTAAATATCTAGGGATTTCTTCAAGTGTTGAGTTTTATAATTTTTATGATCCAAGTAATGATATAATCTGCATTATTTAGAATTTTACATTTTCGACTGATTGTTTGGAGTATCTCATTATTCATATGATAATTCATGTCAAATATATAGAATATGAAATGAAGTTCGAATGAAATGTATTCATTTGTTGATAATAATTTTTTTCTCAAATAGTAACATTGATTTATTTGAATAAAGTAAATATTTGAGCTACAGTAATTCTGAATCCTGTATATTTTACATTGGGTAGATTATTCCGTTGTTATATTAGCTAATAAGGAAAAATAATGAATATTCAATCCAAATTAGCAGTTTTGTAAATATATAAAAATTTTGTTATTTTATAAGCAAAAAGTACAAGTGACAAGACATTGACCTGAAGTATATGGTCATAAAAATAATAATTATTCTGTACAGTATCATACAGGTAATTTTCGAAGCTCACTGAAAAACAGTAAAAAGTATAAGGAGGCGTGAGAGAATTTTAGTATATTACACAGCACAGTAATACATTGTATAAGATATTTTTTTTTATTTTTGAAACAAAACAAAAAAGTAATAATAACCCTTTAAAAAAAAAGGTTATTAAGAAAAAAAAAAAAGATGAAGAAGCATAAAAATCCTGAAATCCCCTGAAGACTCTAAAACAAAGCTCCTGTACATAATAAGTACCGAAAATTTTTTATACAACATAGCACTTGCAATTCCACTAAAAGTTAAATTTAACAAAACTTTAGCGCCTTAATTTTATGACTTTGGGCAGATACATCAGGAGCATCAATATAAAAATTATGCCTCCCAGAATAAAAGAAAAGGTTAAAAAAACAAATTCTATTTTATATAATATTTAAGTGTGTGAATATTTTTTAACATATATATAATTTAGGCTAAAATTCAAGCGCCGCCGCATAAAGTAAAGGATTAAATACAAGGAAACTAAAACTCGTAAATCTTATAATATGACCAAAATCATGTTTCCAACCTCCTGATATAATATTTTAGAGCCGCCCTACATAGACTGATAGTTAAGTTAAAATCATTTGTGTATTTATAATCCAAGTCGTTCACCCTTTTACACATATAAAAAGATCCTTTTTAATGTATATATAAATGCTTTATCGCTTTATTATACTAGCTCATTTTTTTTTTCATTTTAATATTTCTTTTATTTGATGAAGGTTATGATTCCTTATCCTTTTTTTATATATTATTTATTAAACATCTCGATGACTTGCTTAGAAGCAAATCATATTACAAATAAAATTCTGTGACTCAATAATATAAAATACTTTTCTTAGTAAAAAAAAAATGAGACAATTAAAAAAAAATGATTTTATATGATAATAGTCAGAAAAATTTACACGTATAATAAAATTTTTTGCTTAGTTCATTTTTTAATCGGTATTAAGTTCTTTGATGTTTTTTTTTTTAATGGTGAATATTTGTTTTATTCAAAAAGATGCTCTAAATATGCGGTTGTATTTGATTTTATTTTCTTTTAATTTAATAATATTAATTAATCTATTTATAAATAATGATGAGTAATGAATTTTTTTTTTTTTTATTATGGTAAATATTTAAGTAGTATAAATTATATTATTAGCATTTTTTTTATACTGAAGAAGTTTTTTTTTTTTAATTTACTGTAAATGATTAATTTATTAAGAATGATACTTATAATTTAATAATTTATCGGCATTTTCGAGGTCTAATTTATTTTATCATTGTGTTATTTTTTTATTACTATTATTTAATAAAAATTTATTTTTATTATAAAATATTATGTAATATTAGTTACCGAAAGCTGAGAAAAAAATTTTTAATTTTACGGTTTAACGCTTTGCTGCTGTATGTATCCTACAGAATGTGAGGTATACGATTCAAAGACTACAGCTAATGTGCTCCTATTGTGGGCCAGTGTGTGTGTGTGTGTGTGTGTGTGTGTGTGTGTGTGTGTGTGTGTGTGCGCGCGCGCGCTTGTGTGTGTGTGTGTGATGTGTATTATATCCCGCGTCAAAATAATAGGCTCGTAAAAAACTCGGAAAACTTCTCATAAAAAGTTTGAAAATATTTTGGAAAAGGCTCGTTAATGAGCAGGAGCGAGGTATTTCCGAGTTTTTTTCTAGTCTTGAGAAAGAAATTCTTGAACCATTTCTGAGACTTTCTCGTGCTTTGTGGAAAAATTGTCCAGCTTCAGAAAAAATATTCCAAATCTTAATCGAGCTTTTTCATAATTTTTTAAAAACTCCTAATAAAAGCTTTTCACAGCCTTTCTAGAATTTAAATTGCAATTTTTGTCTAAGAATGGTCAAAATTCTATATCTTATGTCGGTGGACGTCTCCAAATTGAAATTTTCATTTCTTAACTTTTGAACCACTAGTTTTTTCTTTATTATTTCTTTTATTTTTTGAAAACTATATTATTTTTTCAGAATGTACTGTATAGAAAAAAGTTAATATTTCAATCATTTATCCGTTTAAAACGGCAATTAATTGATTTAAGCAAGTGTAATCAAATACTTATTATGGTATTAACTTAAGGTAGGGTCCCACTTCGCGCGTTCGGAATTCGAGTGAAATTAGAAAATCGATTTTAGGGAAAACGATTAGAGATAATGGAAAGATTTTTTAGGGTTCACTAAACAAAGTATAGAAGCATGTAAAAAAATTTTTTTTAATTTATTTCTTTTATTTTTTATACATAAAATGTTTATTTTAAGTTGACGTGTTTTTGCTGGAAGGACCTGATGGTTCGGTGGATAACTAAAGTTTGGCAGCAGTTTAGAAAAAAAAAAAAAGAAATTCATAAATAATATGAGTATAGTTATCGCGTGAACTAAAATTTTTAAGATTGGCAACAAAAAAAAAAGTTGCAAATTTGAAAAAAAATGTTCAAAAAAGCAATTTTTTTTAATGGTTTTTTTGCAAAAAAATATAGAAAAAAATAAAATAATTGCAAACTTTAAGTTCACGCGAAAACTACACATGTGGACAGTATGTGGATAAAATTTGGAGACAATCGTACAAGGCAATTTTTGGTAAGACACCGAACCAGGTATCAAAACGTAGTTTCGAGAAAAACGCGTTTAAAGATTTTTTTTTCATATGATATTGTGCAGCGAGGCGCTTTAGAAAAGGGGACTAAATACTATTAAGAACGTTTGTATCTGTATAAAATTTTTTTTATGTATTCTTTGATAGTTTTTGTATTTAAAAAAAAAATAAAAAAATTTTGGAAAGCAAATTTTTCGTGAAGTGGGACTCTACCTTAAATTTTATTAAAAGGGTTCAAAATAAAAAATTTATTCATTTTAGTTTAATAAAAAGAATATATTTAATAGTTTATATTATTAATAATTTATGAAACACAATAAGGTACTTTAATTGTAACTGTACGCTGTTGAAAATAACGACTATAAATTTGCAAAAAAAATAGTTTATTTGCGAAAATTATTAAATTTTCTGAAATATCTACGAAAATCCTTACTTTTTATATATATATATATATACATATATATATATGTATACTTTTTGAAAATTCACGAAAAAAATTGTAAATACATGATTTTCATTGAAAATTTATAAATTTTCTTGAAAACTTACTAATAATTTGGTCATTTAACTATTTTATTTCTAAGTTACAGTAGTTACATTCAACCGTGTATCTAATTAATTATCTAGTTTTGACAAATTCAACTTAATAAAAATTATTTATTTAATATTTTCATTTATTTTAATGATTAATAATTATAACTTTAATTCGGAAAATCGTCAATGATCTGAAAGTAAAAAGAGAACAATAAACATAAATTTTTAAGAATTAAATTCTTATCAATGAGAGTATTTACCTTTTTAATATCGACTTCTACTCTAATATTTGTCATATTTTCCCCAATTTCTTGTACCTCTGCTACTTTCTCTACTTCGTCTTCCATTATTTTTTGTGAAGTATCCCGTACATCTATCACTGGAAAAATATTTTTCTCTGCTTCTGCTTCTTCTTAGATCTTGATTTATTCTTTTCGCTATCATAACTTTTTCTGCTCCTTCTGCTGTATGATCTAATCTTACGATTGTACTCTCTTTTGTTGCAATCTCTTGATTATCATTCTTTTATAAATTAGTATTCTGTTACTCGAATCTCTGCTGCTACTTCTTCTTGACTTAAAGTTTAATCTGCTGTTTTCTTTTGACCTTTCCTTGAAAAATTTTCCATCATCAATTCTTTCCTTAACACTATCTAAATAAATCCGTTCTCTAGAACTACTGCTTTTCCCCCTCAAGCTTCTATTTCTACTCTCTATGTTATTCTGTTTTTAAAAACCTGCTGCTATTCTTGAAACATTTTCAACTCTTTTTATTTCTAATAAATTTTCAGGACTTGTACGTTTGGATGTAGATTTTGGGTTTTCTACTATTGTGTTTCTGACATCTGTTTCAAAATAAGTAAATTCTAAAAATTCATCATTGTTCTTGGTGCATGAGTTGCTCTTATTGTCTGCAGTGAGATCAATTCTAGCTACTATGTCTTTTTGCTTTCTGTTTTCATTTCTTTTATCTTCTTGTTTCTCTCCTTTAGTCAAGTCGATTCTAAATGTTGCTTCTTTTTCTTTTATATGCTGTATTTTATTATATTCCGCCCTATCCTCAATTTCTTCAACTGTGGGTTGTTCATTTTTAACTTCGACTTCTAGTTTACTTCATAACTAGTTGCATTTGTTATTAATAGTTTTATGGAATTCAGTCAACTTCGACTTTTCATCTGATCTTTCTCTTTATTAACGTAATCTAAAAACATTAAAATAATATGAATCTGCAAAAGCAGAGATTATATGACTTGAGAAATTATAATTTAAAAATATTAACTGACATGGGTTACTTGTATAAAAAATTATTTCTACCTTTTACCTATTTATCTAATAAATGGATAATTGTATTAAGTTATCCCTTCTACAATCATTTTATAATAAATATATCAAAGGCTACCATACTTCTTAATGCCCTTAATGCTGAATTGTTTAAAGTCCCTAAATTAAACTTTTAACATAAAACATGTTTATAGGGAGGGGGTACCTCAAAACTTGAAAATTAAGGGGAGGGGAGGTCAAATGAGACTTAGTTTCAATTTAGGGATTTCGAAAAATCTGGGCTCAGGGACTTAAAATAATATCGAGTTAGGGACTTAGAATAATTCAGGTTTTGGGACTTGGAATAATTTTGATTGAGGGACCTAGAATAATACGCGTTTAGGGAATCAGAATAGTTTGGGTTTAAAATTTCAACATCTAGTAAGGTGATAATTACAAATTATAAAAATAGAAAATTGTATTGTAATTTTGAGTAATATTTGCATTATACCTAGCCCTCAGCTAAAAGTAACCATATTCCATGCATTTAGGTTGTGTTTACACAAATAGGTTATAAGTTTTTCTAACTATATAAAGTATTCTATGTCCCTAAATAAAAATTATTTTAATTTATAACTTCCAAATTAATCAATAAACCTTCGAATCAAAGATAACTTGTTTGCGTCTCAAAATCTTAAACCTAACATAACCTATTTACTTATGTGTACAACTTTAAATTTCAAACTTAATTTATACTCCTAACCTAAAAGTTTACAGAAACTACATTTGACTTCAATTCTAAGACCTGATATAATTTATTTGCATTTTAATGAAAACTTACCAAAAGTAGCGTTTAGTATTCTTTTAGGAACAGGGTGTTAGTGTTTATTTCCTAGAGCTCTCATTTTCGACAAATTTTCTTTACCTACTAAAGATAGCAGGATTCTCCTAACCGCTTCATTGGCATTGCTGATCCTAAACCGATTTGCATCCGCGAAATCAAAAGATTTTATATAAATATTGGTTCCCATTTATTGCTGACTTTTCTTTATCTGATTTCTAAAAAATAATAGAAATAATTTTACTAGGTGAATACTCAAAAACACAAAATTTTTAATATTTTAAATAATAATTTTGTATAATAATTTTAAATAATAATATTTAATAATAATTTTAAATAATAATATTTTAAATAATAATTTTGAACATTCAATGTGACCACCATCAATGTTTTCCAAATCTTTGATAACATCTTGGATTTCTAGAAAAAGAAGCTTTTTTAAATATAATACTCAGTAAAATTATTTACAAAAAGAACTTATTAATTAAGTCCATTTGAAACCCCTCTCCCTAAATACATAAATATTTACCCCCCCCCCCCCTCCTAACTAATTTCTCTTTTGTTGATATTACCGATATCCCTCATAATTCAGATATTTCTTCCTACGAATATATTTTATGTTAATAGAATTTTCAATTAATTGATCCCTAGCCTGCCTACCCTTGGCCCTTATTTTATTACAGTAATTTTTTTTCCAATATTAACTTCTTTGCCAATTATTATAATCAAATTTAGTTTTATAAACCTATACTCCAATTTTTACTTGTCCTCTATTTTTTATTTTTTTTCTTCATTCTCATCATATAAAATTATTTTAAAATTAAAATTAAAATTACTTGATTTTGTTTCGAAGCATAATCTACAATTCTTCGTTGACTCTTCAATAAGTTTTTCATTAATGAAAGGCCCTTTTTCCGATACCAAATCATCTTCCTTATTTTCTTCATTAAAAATGTCAATTCGAGCTGTTTTTGTTAACACTTTATTTTTTTTCGTTATGATATTACCATCTGTTGACACCTCTAAGCCATCTAAGTATTGTTTGTTATCTAAATTTAAAATTCTAGGTAAATAGACTTATACTAACTTTTTTTTATTTAAAATTTATAGGTTGTATTGCAATAAAAAATTGTTATAAAATAATTTTAAAGTTAAATATTGTAAGCAGAATTTAAGTTATTTAAGTTACAAATTATAAATAAAGTTGTTAATTTCAGTAGAAGCTTTCTGTATTATTTGTTCTTTGTTGTACGTAATAGGTGACCCTAAAAAGGGCCGGTGTTTTTTTTTGCATTAGATGCGTGGCCTCAGCCACACGTTCCAAATCAATAATTCACAAGCATACGACAAATTCAATCGCCAAGGTCACAAATACACACAAACATACAAAGAGAAATCAGAACTTAGAATCATGTGAGCACCTCGTGCTCAGGTAACTTCTCCTGGCCAGGAATATCAATGTCCACCTCTTCAAGCCTACGAGCTCGGAAAATTGCACCAAGCGATTCAATCAATCACAGCTTACGAGCTGCTTCAATGAGGATTTAAACGTCCGTAAGCCATGGACTCCTCCAAGTGCACCAAGCACATCAGCAACAATCAAACCAGCAAACAATCTCATCTACAGCATAGCGAAGGTGTCAAGGTAGCCGCGTGCGTAAAGGCTGAAGTCAGGACAGCAAACGCTGCTTTGGCCAGATATGCGGTTATATTTATAAGCGTTCGCTGACTTCGAGCTTGTTCACTGATTGGAGCGCGTTCGACAAATTCGTTACGAAGTTTAAAATGTAAAAATTATGAGACGTGGCAAGGGAGGATTTTACCAATCGGCCCTTTTCAGGGCCACGTTCCTTATATAAAAAATCACAAGTACTCGATGAGGTAAAGGAACAAAGGTGATAGCAAAGAAATACTATTGCCATAAGAGCAAAGGGAGCAAAGACCAATGCTAAGCACCGCAAAGCTAGGTTCACGTGGCAAAGCTATGTGAAAGGCTACGAACGCCCGAGCTCGCCAGAGTGGCAAAGCTATGTGAAAGGCCAAGAACGCCCGAGCTCGCCAGAATCCAGGAACAACTCATATAATTTTACCTTTTTTTTTTCTTTCTTATTGGCTAAAAGAAACAAAAGTTCTTCTGAGACATTTTTTAATTTATGTAAAAGTACTAACTTTTACACTTCCTATGTATTAACATTAATCTGCACTCTAAGTAAGGTGTGGATTCAAATATTTGTCATTTTAATTATAAGATTTTGTTTTGAAACATTCACCAAAAAACTTATAACCGGTTTGTGTAAACACAACCAAAATGAATGGAACATGTTTACTTACAGTGAATGATAACCCGGGTTATTCCAAGTCCCTAAATCGAAATAAATAGATCAATGTCCTTAAACCTGAATTATTCTAAATCCAAAAATTGTAATTATTTCTAGTCCCGTTTGACCCCCCCCCCCCTTAATTTTTGAGTTCTTGAGGTACCCCCTTCCTATAAGCATGTTCCATGTTAAAATTTTAGTTTCATAAAGCATCAAGGACTTATAGAATTTAGTTACGGATGTAATTTACTTACAGTATTTAGTTTTATAAACCTATACTCCAATTTTTACTTGTCTTCTATTTTTTATTTTATTTTCAATACAGTAATCGTGTAAACTTTTAAAGCAATTTACTTAATGTGCATTTAAAACATTTTTTAGCTTAAAAAAACAAATATTTTATTTTGTGCTTACATTAAATCAGATTATATTTTGATAAAACGGCTTAAAGAGTAAACGCAATTCTTGAAATTTAAAACATAATGAAATAAATAGAATTTCCTGTAAAAAAATTAATTAATTAGATATTAGAATATGAGCAATATTATAAATTATGAAAATGTAAAAAAAAATATTTCACTAACCTTGTAAAAATCAAATGATAACATTGTAAGTTATTGTAGGCTTAAAATCAATATATTGATTAATTTTTTTGACGTGAATTGTTTTACATAGTTTTTTTATCAGTTTTTTAATTTCTTCATGCAGATAATTAGTAATATTTATTAAATTATTCAGAAAAGTATTTGTAGGTTTCTCTGAGGGATAGTTTAAGTTTTTTTAAATTAACAACTTTATAGAAAGTTTTTCAAGTCTCTAAATAATCAATTTATAGTTAACAAAAACATACTGAACTGTCGTCACACAAAATTTTGTTTTATTGCAAAAAAATAGATTTCGAAAAAAATTTTTACATCAAATTGCTGAGTCATACTTTTTGTTTTGTTTCTTTAACCAACATTTTTACTTTTTGTTTTGCCTCTTTAACAAAAATTTTTTTACTTCGAACAACCTTAGGCCTTGAGTTTTTGAATTTAAAGTACAAAATTTCACAAACAAGAGCAATTATTCCAGAAACAAAGCCAACTATCAAAACAATCAATATTATTAGCATTGTTGTATCTTCCTTGTTACCATATTTTTCACTTTCTTCAATAAAATATTTTTTATTTTTTCCAACTTTGAATTCTAAATCAGAAATCCATTTCTTATCTAAGCCTGCTTCAAAAGTTCTTGTTGCAATTATAGAAAATTTTTCTTTATATAAAGACATAGGTTGAAAAATGTAAATAAGAATCACTGAAGGTAATTGCAAATCAATAATTTTGTATTCCTTTAAAAAATTTTTGCTCTTAATTAAGTTTTCATGAATTTTAAACAAAAAATTTATGGAATCTTTTCTATTTATATATACGCTAGATGATTGAGATTCGTTAATAAAAACATTAAAGTTACAATCTTTTAAACGTTGTGATTTCAATATTTTGGTGGATTTATCATCATTTAAATATTTAAAATGTTGATACAAATAATTATATCTGTCTTCTTCTAGACAAATCGATACATTTTTTTCAAGTATATTTTCAAAGCTTTTTACGATAGTAACGTTTTTAACTGTGTATTCAAGATTAGTCAAACTTGCATAAATAATAGAAGAAAACAAAACCATTGCGAATGATAGCGTCAAATAAATAATTTTAGATTTTAAGTGCTGATATCGTATATTTGGTGAGTTACCTAAAACTATTGAATAAATATTTAATGTAGCCCATTCATTTATTGGTACTTTTGAAAAACGAACAATTATTTTAGTTGCGATCATAATTATTATAATAAGCACTATTGATAAGAATATGTCTATTGTAACATTTAGTTCAGATTCTTGAATAGTAGGCACTAAAGCTACAAATTGTTCAAATTCAGGAATTATATAAGACCGTTCTACTATGCTTAAGTGCAAAGCATATACCATAAATTTATCAAAAATTATTTGTATTTCACCCTTGTTATATAAGTTATCAATAAAAATGTTTTTACTTGCATTTAAACTTTCGGCTAGACAATTGTATTGCATTAATGGTGTTACAAGAAATGATATAGCTGCATCATATGTATCAGAAGATAGACGTGGAAATCCTACAGTTATATTATGTCCATTTAAATTTTTCAATTTGTCTGGCATAATTTCAATGCTTGAATTAGAGTACACTATTTCATGAAAAACTTGAATAAAAGGATCATAATATAATATTGTAGGATTGCTGTTGATATTTTTAATTTTCAGAATCGTTAAATTAATTATATCATCAACCCAAAGTTCTCTCAAAACTTCCCCTAATAAACTTGTGATGTTTTCTTCGTCGTATAAGATGATAAATAAAAATTTTGGACTTGTCACGTAAGCTCTCGTCTTTTCTGCTACGAAATTAAAAACTTTTCCTACGCAATCTGCATTAGTACACTTGTCGGTAATAATAACATTTAGCGTTACTGGTGTTAGTGTTTTTTGACTTTTTTCTAGCCAATATTTATCACTTGTTAAATTACTTTGAATATCAACCATAACTGTTGGAATCTGACTTTCAAGTTTTCGTAAAAGTATTCGGTATTGAGACTCGAATTCATAATTTGTTGTATTAACGTAAGCAGTTATTTGATGCACGTTTAAATTTTTATTTATGTGTTCAATCACAGAATCTAATGAAGAATTACAAAATTTTGAAAAAAAAGTCATAATGATACTTAAAACTATTAACCAACTCATTTTCATTGTTAACAAATATTATTAAATCACTTATTAAATTTTTAGGTCCTATATCAATAAAACGGGTATTTTATCATTAAATATTTTATTATATTATAGAATGCGTGCTTCTATAGTATATTTAAAAGCAAAAATAGTTTTTTTTTTTATAATTAAAGTTATTTTTATGCTTGCTTCAACTTCTTAATTAAATAAAATAAATGTATGTGCTTAAAATATTGATAATTAAAGCAAGTATTTTAAAAATTTAATAGAATCTCACTACAAATATGTGAACAATAAAACTTTGATATTAATTTGCAAAATATTAACTGAAATACTTTGAATTAACAAAAATAAATTCACCACTTCAGTGTGCATTAGATTGTCAAATAATAACTATACTGATTTTTGTACTAGTTACATGCACAAATTTAAAAAAAAATTGTATAATTTTTAATATTTTTTGTATTGATTTATTTACTTTTAACTAATTTTAGGAAAATGTCAATATACGCCAATAAAACGATTTGAAATAAGGTCACAAATAATTGCCCAAAAAAAAATTCTATAATTTTTAATATTCTTTGTATTGATTTATTTACTTAACTAATTTTGGGAAAATGTCAATATACGCCAATAAAACGATTTGAAATAAGGCCACAAATAATTATTATGTTAGTTACAAAATTTTAGTTGAAAAAATCAATAATACACTTTTTACAGTTTATATAATTTTTTATAACCTTTAGAAAGTTTTTATCATAATTAACGATGCGAGTTAAAAAATATATGTTTTGTGCTATATTGGGACTACTCTGCGTTCCAAGGAAATCACCATACCTAATATCAAAAATTGCGGGATCAACACCTTTCGGTACAGAGGCGCTAGACTTTCGAACTCCTTACCTGCAGAAATTATGTTTCTTCCTTCACTGAACTCATTTAAAACTGTTATGTATAAATATCTCTTTACACTTGATCCTTAGCAAGAGTGTTTTCATAAATATGACATGCCACCTTTTTGTTACAAGACAATTACTTATTATTTTATTTGAATTTAATATATGTTACTTATTTTAATAATTAATTTAGAATTAATTTTACCATGTACATGCAACTAATTGACTGTGTCACCTATATATGGCAAACTATTAAATTTGATCTATTAAGACTATAAGTTTGATCTATAAGACTATAAAAATTTAATAATGTTATCACTTATTATTTTAAACTTATTACAATTTATCGATGTTAATTATCAATTATTTACTATGATGTATATTTTATTTTATTACTGTATTTTTGTTAAATTGCAAATAAAGAATATTTAAATTTACATTTACATTAATAAACAAGCTCAAAATCGATCTATTTTTCTGGTTATAGGTGATAAAATATAAATTACGAAATAGTGTAAAATACATATTATTCATAAAAGTGGGGGGAAAATAAATTTTCCAATTACTTTTATAAGGGACTTGGCATAAATTAAATGTACGCATGAATTATTATAAACTTTTTCATAAAAAATATCAATGTATAAAGAGGGAGATTAAACACCAACTTTCATAATTTTAATAAACACAGATGTAAATTATTAGATTTTTTAGTTAGAACCACCCCCAAAAATCTTCATTGAAAAATAAACTCAAGTTGTCACACAATTAAACTGTAGAACGAATCATGTTAAGTTTTTACAAAAAAATATGTTAAATGCCTATAGATCAAATTTTTTACCCTGATGTGAATATACAAAAGTCCTATTAAATAAATTAGATAGTGCAGCAAAATTCTAAAGAGTTTTAATTTGATATTTACAATATAACTATAATTATTTGAAAAAGAAAATCAAAAAACAGTGTGAGAAAGTCGATGATTATTACTACCGATCAGTTAATCTCGCTTTAATCATTATCAAATGTTTTATAACTATTATTATAAAACATAATCTTAAAATAAAATTTTGAATATCCCTTTAATAAAAATTTTAATGGGTTAATATAATTTAATCAATATAATTTGTAAAAATATCAAATACCATTGTAAAAAACTCACTTAAAAAAATTTATATTTCTTGAACTTTATATCCATAATGTGTGGGTGTACAGTAAATATTATAGTCTGCGGTTTTTATTAGTTTCCTATAATGCTTATTAGTAGAATGTGCATATTATATATACTTTAAAATAAAATTTAACCTACTTTAATGTGCAGTATAAATAATTCAAAATTTAATAATTTTTTTCTGTCTGCTCTATTTTAATTTAATAAAGAGCATTATATATTTTACACGTGTATAATTAAGCTGCAAAATTTTTGAAAATAATATAGGTATAAATAAATGAAGATTCAAGATTTAGTCAAAAAATCAAGTTTCAAGAATTGTCTGCGGTTAGGAAAGACAGCAGCAGTATTCCTTCGTCAATTATAAGATGCGCCAAAATTGGAGCGTATAATTTTTTATTTTTGCTATACACTAAAAAAAATTAAATAATAAAAATACACCAAAGAGTACCTATAAAAAAAAGTTAAAGAATTTATTTTAGGTAACTTTTATAATAAATATCGATGGTTTCAGAAAAGATATTAAATGCTCTAAATTTAGTAACATAACAATTATATAGTAGGAATTGAAATAGTTATTAAAAAAAAATTTTTTTGATGTTAAATCATTGTTTCTCTTTTTTACAAATTCATTTATTTTTTTAATCCTTTCTCCTCCCACAACTTTTTTTATTTTTTTTTAAATGATCTGGAAAAGTTTTGTAAACTATATATTTATTACCAAAAAAATATAATAATAAACTATAAAAAATAAATTTCTTTTTTTTTTGGTTGCTGAGGGTTGACGCTTATAATTGGCAGGTCGCTCTATATATAAGTCAAGATTTTTACAAATGTTTTTGCGGAGGTGGAGATATATAAAAGTAAATTTTTTTTTAACAAAGTTTCAAAGAAACTGCAAGATATAATGTGTATTTATAGCTAAAAAAAAAATTTATAAAGGAAATGGTATAATATATTAGACATTGTATAGTGTGTAAATCTACTAATTAAAAAAGGGTGAAACCTGCAATTACCATGTAGGGTTATATGATGATTTTTTTTACATTAGAAAAGTAATAATGTAGTAATCTCATAAATTGAACGATTTTTGCTACCAATTTTTTTTTTTATTGGTATAATTGTATGTTATATATTTTTTTGGTTCTCATAACCTTGAAATTTTTTAAAACATATATATATTGTTTTGACCTATTTTATGGATGTATAGAAATTTAATTAAAAAAATATTTAACAATAAATATTAAAAAGGAGATCATTTTTAAGATGGGAATTTCATGAGAAAAATTTTACCTGTTGAACAAAAAATCAATCAAAAGATATATATTTAATTTATCAGAAATATTTAGCCTCTTAGATCATGGTTTCTTTGCAATTTTTGTGTACAGTCGTTGGGGCGTGTATGTGAAAAGCTAAAAGTTTCAAATGGTAAAAACGAAATATTTAACATGGAATATCTTTGTATGGGATTGGATCTAAAAAAATTTAATACCAATGGCTTAGCTGAAAAAGTTGCTTAAAAATTGTATATTTATGGCTCGTGTTCAGAAAAGTAAAGAACGGCCCAAATCGCACGTAAATTATCTTCCGAGGCGAAGCCGAGGCCGTATTAAATTTTTCTGCGACAGTAGCGAGAAATTTTATTTTCTTACTTTTGTGGCTACTGTACAGAAAAATATATTTGATTCCTTTTTCTATGTTGATGTACTTCTTAATATCTTTTAATATTAATACTCAAGTCAATATAGGGGGAGAGTGCGTCGGAAAGGGGGGGGGGGTGTCAAGTTTCCGGCCAAAACCAGATTTGCTCTACTATTGGTTTTATGGGTTTGGAATTCGAACTTTAAGCACACTAGGTCTATTTGGGTTTTTTAGGTCGCTGATCACGAGTTTTGGGGTCCTACATAGTAAAAATGGGCGCTTCACCCTTAAATTACCAAAACTATCCCTAAAAAGGGTATTTTTTATGTACTTCATGATTTTGCAAATTTAAGGGTGAGTTGCCAATTTGTGATTAAAAAAACTCGAGTAGACCAAAACTGGACACTGAAAGCACGAAAATAGTCTTTTATGGGTAGTTTTGGCAAATTTAAAGGTGAATTATTAAAATCCCCAAAATTGAAGATCAGCGACCCAAAATACCCATATGGACCAAATCCGGACAATCAAAGTTCAAAACCTCCAAAATATCCCTTTTAAATCGTTCGTTTGGATTCAAAGATTTAACACATAAAAGGTGACAAAATTATCTATTATTTATATTCAACTCTATAAATGAAGGTCAAGGTACAAGAAGAACATTATAACTTTGACATTGGATAAAACAATAAAAGTATATTGTATTTACTCACACACACATATTTAATCACAAGCATAAATTATTTCTTACACAAGAACGATTATAAATTAAAAAAGAAACAAGTAGTTTTTATCAAAAATCCAAAAAAAGAAAAAAAAAACATAAATATGTAAATTTAATGCTTTTTTGAATAATATCACATAATATCATCATAATTGTAAATGTGTATAAACAAGCATACACGTAGACATTTATGTCGTAAATATAGAGAAAAATAACGCGATATTTAACTCGACACACGAATGATTATTGTCGGCTTTTATACTATGGTAATATGCATGACTTTCTCGTAATTTATTTAGATTTAAGACATGAGCTTGAGCTTTCTTATATTAAGCATCCTACTCATTTTTCGCTCGAATGAATGAATGCGAATGAATTACTTATATATATTCTTTATAATGTATTTGATGCGCTATTGAGAGGTTTCTCCGACAAATAAAAAGATTGTAAAGAATAAAAAAAAGTAAGAATTTTTTTTCTCTTTTTTAAGAACAAGAAGATTGAAGAGAAGTAAAGGAGACATATATGCGCTGACTTTCAGGTAAAAGAGGTGTGGAAAGTATCGACAATGCAAAGAGAGCCACCCATGCACATTTCTTAGGATCGCACACATATTAAAAAACTAAAAAAGTCTCTTTGCGAGTGAGTTAATTTTACCGGTAAATCACTAACTTAAAAGATAGTTATAATACAACAACAAGAGGAAAAAAAAAGTTGTTTTATGTTTATAATATTATAAACTCCTTTTTTAAAAATAAAAAAAATCTCATTGAGAATTTCTCAAAGTTATTGAATAATGTACAAGATATTTTTTTAACATTACAAGAGAATTTTCTTATTACAATATGTATAAAAAAAAGGTTATAACATATCTGACAAACGCATTAAAAGTCTCCCGCGAGTCTTTTCATTGCTGTTGTAAATTATATGTCCTGTGTTAACTTGAGAGTATATTAATCTTACAAAAAAAATTTTTTTTTTTTTTTTTAGCTGATTTTCTTTTATTTATTTTTGTTTTATTTATAATCTAACCAAGTAGAATTTTAATAAATTTCTTATGTAATATCAAAATATTTTTAATGAATTATTTATTTGTTATTTTTAATTATTTGGTTTTTAATTCAATTTTTAACATGTTTAAATAGTTCATAATATATTTGGAGTTTAATTTTTTTTTTATTCATAATTAGCAATTTTTTCGATTGGTTTATTTAATATTAATCATAATCTTTTAACTAATTTTGATCTTCTTTTGCTTTCTGGCAGTTATTTTTAAAAGTTGCTAGAATTTCCGAATACAGGGTAAGATTTGGTGGAATTTAGCAAACAAATTTTATAAATCCTGATTATTGCCACAAAACTCTTAAAAGCATTAATGATGCATCTCTGCTTGAAAATAGCATTCCTTTTTATGTGTCCGAAAATTCACTTCATAAGAATCTATGTATTTCATGACATTATTTAGGAATGATTAAAACAGCTATAATTTTGGGGATCTTAATTTTTTTTGGTAATTGATACCTAATTGTGACTGGTAACGAACAATCCAAAAAATTTTAAAATAACTGCCTAGAATGTTAATAGTTATTGTAAAAAAGTATAAAAAATTTTTTAATTTTAACGTTCTTTTAATCGTTTAAAAAATTTAACGAAAGTAATATATATTATGTTAAATGACACTATTCTACTTACTTCATCTATTGCTCACTAGATGGTACCTTTCGCGTAATCAAAAGGTGTTTTAGAGAATATATAAATTTACATAAATCATTTTTGATTTCAAATACTAAGTGCATTAAATTAATAAATAAAAATAAAAAGCCGAATATGATCATTAATAAATAATATTATTGATGCTTGTTAAATTGTTATAAGAATATACCATAACCATTATAAAATTCGTAATTATGTTTTAATTTTCAAATTTATTTTAACTTCATAATCTATCACTTAAGGAATTTTCTTTTTTCAGTATTTTAATTTTTTCTGGATCCTTGCCTTGTATTAGAAATTTCGTAGTACTATTGTTGAGTTTAAAAAAAAAAAGGCTACAGCTTCATGAAAAACCTAGAATTTTTATAAAAATACAGGACTCAACAAAAATAGTACTAACGACCGTGACCGAATCGACGTCTTTACTTTTATTTTTGAAATCAGTTGAGGTTACAGTTTTCAAATTACTGCTGCTGTTAGTACTTGGTATCTCGTCTGTAATGGTGCAAATAAAGGAATTAAATTCCTCATTTTGGCTTTAATTAGTGTTTTTATGAAAATACTCAATCAGATTATACTGCGAAGTGTCAAATTATTGTATTACACAGCAGTCGATTGAAAAAAACAATATTCGAGAAATTGCGAAATATGATCTCAAATTTATAAATTGTGCAAAAAAAAATATATAAAAATTGACTTTTATTAGTATAAAAGTTTACTTGTATAAAAATAACATAATTAATTATAGAATATAAAAAAGTACAGTAATTTTTATAACTAATATATTTATGTAGGAATAAATATCTATCTTATAATAAAATATATAGCTATAGTATATAATATTAAACAAATTAAATCTTTTGTATAATATAAACCCAAGAGAGTTTTATTTCTTTTAAAAGAACATAAATTAGATGGAAACGACTATGAGTGTAAGAATCATGGATAATAAGTTATGGATCACTAAGGCAAAACTAATGCTGAAAGGTTTATTTTTATTTGAACACTTTTACACTTTAATACACGTGTGTTATACACATGTATATTGAAAAATATAATTTTTTTTTTTGTATTTTCGAAGAAATTTGCATTATTTCAGGGGATGAAAGTCACATTTTTGCAAAAAAATTTTGGAATTTTTTGTACGATTTCTAGGCTTCAATTTTATGTTACTGCAGCTTAGAATGATAAGAATTTCTATATAATTTACAGGTGAATTCGCACATAAAAATGCAAAAAAAAAGTAGAGTGTGAAACCATAAAAAAGTTTTTTTCGATTTTACATATTTTAAATGACCACACGCGTCGACAAGTGTAAAGATAAAGTGATTGAAATACGATCAGCCGTTACTGCTTTAAAAAATTAATACATTTTTTTTTATCTTAAATTTCTGATAATTTATTAATTTTTATAGCAACTTTTTATTTTGTATAAAAATAAAATTCGATTCATTCATTTACACTCAAATTAAAATAATTAAAATTCAATTACTTTTGATAATTTTCTTCTTTTTCACAATTATCTAAAATATAAAAAACAAAATAAATAATAATTTTCTTTTAACTACATTAATGATAATCCAAGATGATTTAATTAAAAGTTTTAAAAAAAATCTAAAAACAAATAAAATATTTCATTAGAACTAGTCTTTGTCTAATTAACATAATAAATAAATAAATAAATTTTTTTATATTCTATTAATTATAAATCATTTTTAATTTAATAAAATAAAATAATATAATTTATTAAATTTATTATACATATTTTCCATTAATGAAAAAATTTTTTTCTTACACAATAATATATAATATAATATTTTAAAAGTCATAAAAAATATATGTCAAAGATATTAATTTTTTAAATTACACAGTAAATAATATTATTAATTAATATTAACAGAAGCTTTAATTAATTTTAAATGCATAATTATAGAAATTTTGAAATAATTCTATTTCATTATAATTTATACTCTATTGCTAAAAGTTTGCTTTCAAATTAAAATTTAGTATGTATACTAATTTATAGGGCTCATTGATAGGGTGGAATTTAAATAGATTAAAAAATTAGAATATAAGCTAATAAAATAGTTAATGCAAATCAAATTTTAATTATGAGGAATAAAATAAAAACTTGCAAGGCTCCTTAACTTGCCCTGAAAAACCCTATTAAAGAATCTTTATGACCCCATAGCTTTCTTAATGGGCCATGGATGAGGCCATGTGTAAAATTTTTATTAAGGTATAGTTAGTGTCTAAGGATGAAGTTCCTAATAAGTAATAAACCTCGCTATTAAGACAAATCGGCGTATCCAATAAGGAAGATTTTTTTCAGGCAGGTTGTTGCTTTGTAGTCGTTGTAAAAAGGTATTTGAAATTGTTAAGATTATAGAACTAATAATTAATATAACTTCAGTCAAATCATGGAGGGGAGGGGGTTTTTAGTTACTTGCCATAATGAGCTTTGATGTATTATAGGTTTTTTTGGTTGCTGATCACGAATTTCGGAGTCTTTGCGGGAGTAATGGATGGAATGCTCTTAAATTCGCGAAAACTACCTCTAAAATGGGTTTGTTATGTCCACATGGGTTTTTTGGATCGAATTTGGACGAATTCCAGGGTCCTGTCTACTAAAAATGCACTTCGCCCTTAAAAAATGTGAAATATATCAAATGTACCCTTTTTAAAGTTAGTTTCTGTTAATTTAAGGATAAAGCGCCAATTTTTAGTAGGCAAGACCTCAAAATTCTCTCAGTGACCCAAAAACCTATGTGGATCAAATCTGGAGACTTAAATTTCGAATACATCAAAAATATTCACTTTTAGGGGTATTTTTTTGCTAATTTAAGGGTGTTTTGCCAATTTTTCCAAGACAAGACCCCGAAATTCGAACCAAAAAACCTACAGTAGAACAAAGATCATAACGATCAGTAACTAAGCCCCCTAAACCGAATTTTAATGGAGTATAACTTCTGGTTTATACCTGAACTTAATTTATTTTTTCACCTACCATCAAGTGTATCGTACAACAAATTCCAATCTCAAAGGAAATACTTAGTACCTTAACTAAGTACCTTTAGATTCAGAAAATCTGCTCAAAGTAGTACAGCATGTCATCCTATCTGGTTGAGTTATAGATTATAGACTATACACCTGATGGCACCTCTTTGTTACTCCATGTTTGACACGTTTCATCTCAAGGTATACGACGCCTGGCCTCAACCCGTTTACTTTGAAAATAATATAGCTACGAAATTTCCTGTGTAATTGTCCATTCACCTCCAGTTAACAATTCTTCGTGATGCTCGTTCTATGGCATCATGGAGCCATACTGTTCGCGATACAGTATATTATATAATAAAATATTAATAAAATTAAATTACAATAACTATATGCATACTAAAAGTCAATATGCTTCTTCCAGTATAATAATACAACCGTAATAAAAAAATAATTTTTTCATTTATCAAACATTTTAAAGCATTATAATAACGCACAAGAAGTTCAAAACAGCTTTTACACAAAGATAATCTATATAGTCATAATTTGTGACTTAGACATTAAAAGGATTATAATATATTAATACTGCATAATATAAAAGATCTAACTATTTATAAATAGAAACATGTATATATACTTGAAGATTGGTCACCCACAATATTGTATGCTTTATTTATTAAAGTTTATAAAATAAAAAAATTAAATATATTATACCTATAGAGTATATTTATAAGAATGTTTTAGTTTGTTCATCCTATTTGAATGAAAATACCAAATGTATGTTTAAGTATTTATGTATGTATAATATAAATTGCATTTTATTTATTTTTATATAAAAAAAATTCTGTTTTATAGTCACTATAGGTAATGTTTTACGTTAAGAGCGTTTTGAGTCACACGCTTTGGCTCTTCTCTATTTTTAATACGAGTTTAAGTATCTTCCGCCCTACTTTTTCATGTAAGACATTTTCAATACATTTTCTTCTTTTTTTTTGTTTTTGTTAAATATTTAAATTTACATGCACAAATAGATTTTTTATTTAATATCTCTATAAAGCAAATATGTGTATTAAACTCTCTTAAATTATTTTTTTTAATTTGATTTTTTATATTTATTTTTTCCTCTCTATGGGAATAGAAGGGATTTAATTTATATAAGAAAATAAAGAAATTTATTTTGCATTTTTAGGTTCTTTTAGAAAAAAATAAAAAATCAGGTATGTACAGATTCTATGGCATGTAAGAAATTTTTTAAATATAATAAAATGGTACATGTTCATAGGGAGAGTACCAGAAAAAGTCCCTTGCAGTTCATATTCAGTTACCTATACACTTTGCTTGCAGTTATAGAGGTAAGTGAAAAAGAGATGTTTTTAGGAAGGGGGGAGGGGCCAAATGAACATAGAATATTTTTGATTTAGGAACTTCAAATAATTTAGGCTTAATTTTGCTATAGGGACTTGGTTCTAAGACTTATAATAATTAGGAAGTCTAAGTTAAAACTGTTATAATTGAGCATGTTTTATGCTCGTTGGTTGTATTAACTTACAAACCAGTTATCAGTTTTTTTGTTTTCATTGATGATTTAAAATCCCTCTGGTTTTTGTTTAATATTAATAATATGAGAGAAACCATTTACTATTGAACTTGCATCCCAAAATTTTTATTTTTTTTCTCAAGAAAAAGAATGCATGATTCTTGAAAACTGATTTTTGTTTATTTAAGTATATCAAAGTAAACAAGATTTTAGGTGATACTTTTTACACCGCAGAAAACTTCAAATGGATAATAGGAAACTTCGAATAGATAAAACTTCAATGGATCACAGTTATAAGTAACCCCTGTTTACAAAAGAATAACTTATTTGCGAAAAATTAGAAAATTTTAGATAAAAATCATAATTTTATTACTGGAATCAATAAAAATTGAAAAGAAAATGATTATTAAAAGAAAGGCATTTTAACGGTTGAAGGGATAAAAATAAGGGGATTTATCCTTCAAAAATAGTTTTTAATCCTAGATTTAGTTTCAGCAGCCCAAAATACCTATTAGAATCAATAAAAATTGAAAAAAAGTTATAAAAAAAATGGTATTTTTAGGATTGAAAGGATGAAAATAAAGGTTTTTTTTTGGATTTTGCGACTCAAACTACCTGCTAGGACATGCTAGTTTTAAAAAAAAGACAAAACTAATTTTTTTGGGTTAATGGAGCGGAAAATGGGGTTGGTTTTCACCCCCCTTTCACTTACCCGCATTTTTTTGATGTAGATAATGTTATTAATTAACTTTCGAAAGGAAAATTTCGATTTTGTACTTTCCCTCTACATCACGGATACGACCCGACTAAATCTAGTGACATAATATTTTATGAATTATACCGCATAAAAATCTACCTTATCATTTAATATGCTCCTTCAGTTGTTTTATTTTTGGATTAAAATTAAAATTGTGATTTTTTGATATTTACGAAGAAAATTTTGGAAACATGCTATTCTAAACTCAAAAAATATTAAATAATTTGTATTTATCATCAAATTATATACCTAAAAATGAGATTTTGTAATGCAGAATAGATTCATAAAGACGTTCAATTATTCTTACGATTGTTTGCATAGATATAAAACATAAAAATTTTCAGTGAATGGTTGCTTAATCATTTCTTGTACAGAATAATTAATTAAACATTTTATTCAAAATATAAATAAAATAAAGCTTGTAAAATATATTATAAATATAAGAAACTGCCTTTTTTTAATGTAGTAATTTTTTGACATGGCTTGTAACAAATAGATATTTCACTGTACAAAGAAAATGAATCGAGCATGACAAGTTGATTTCCAGTAAATATATTCATATATATATATAAATGTTTAAGAATCGAATAAACTACAACGCAACAAACTAAAGGTAAGTTAAAAAAAAAGAGGTGTTACTTGTCAGTTAAATGCTTGCACACATTTTCCTGAGGCAATGACAGCCGAAGCTAAAGAATTAGCATGAGATAATGGAACAATCTTATGATGTAAAAATTTTTAGTATCTTCTCTTCTTATGTAAAAAGATTCAGAAAGTCAATAGACAGTTTGATATTTTAACAGACTTAAAAGTCATTTTTTATTATCTGTATGTACGTAATACGAAAAAAAGTGATACTTCAAAAAAAAAATTTAATTTTATTATTAGCCAAAATAATGTTCAAGAAGTGAAATATTTATTTTTTTAATATATTCCGAAAAATAAAATATTTTATTTATTCATTCATTTATATACTAAATATATTTAGATCATACCACAAAACCAGACTATACCTAAATGGATGCTGAAGTATTTTTTCTATGTTTTATACTATGAAAGCAGCCTTTATGGCAATTTTTGGTTACCAAGGTTAAATTTTCAATTTTTGGCAGGCATGTTCTAAAAGATTTTTCATCTATAGGCTTCTGAGAAATCGGAATTTGAATATTTGACGTATTTCAAATCAACTTTTTAACCCCAAAATTAAATTTTGCAGGAAAGGAAATTTCTTATGGGATTAAGGGAGAGAAAATTTTTTCATAATCAAATAAATGTGTACAAAAAAAAAAAAAGGAAAAATTGCCTTTTTTTTGATAATGGTAAAAAAAAACAAAAATAGCTGCTAAAATCGAAAATTGAACCTTACGAGCTAAAAATTGTCATTTGAGCTTATTTTTAGTACCAAATTAAGGAAAAAATACCTTGGAACCAATCAAACCATTAGGTTTGATCAAATTTGTTTTAAAAATGCCCAATTTTTTTTGCTGAAGAATTTTATGATAGGTACCTTTTCTATAAAGATAAAAATTTTTTGAAAAATAGTATTCCCATCACCATGAACAAATATCACAGTCTTTTCTATAATATAAAAAAAAATCTTAGACTGCAGATTAAAAACTGAAAAAAGTGAGAATTTGGGTGCAATTTAGTCATTCCTTATTCTGCAATGTATGAACTATTTAAAAAAAAAAGTTTTTTTACCCCCATTGACGAAGAAAAATTATATTTTTGCATAAATTCCAGTTACATAGTAAGCATTAAATTAACATTGAACTTCATAAATAATACAAAAGTAGGTGTTACAACTCCGAGAATGACAAATCACAAGTAAATAAAAAAATCTGCATGCATTTTTAATAAATTCATAAATAATACATTTTTTTGATGAGTGTGAAAAAAAAGGAAAGGATTAAAAAAAAAATGATGCTTTGACACCTGTAATAATAACACATCCTATTATCTTTTGACAGTAAACATTTAAACGTCACCTTGTTTTGACTTTTGCCTTCTACATCTGTAAAAAAAAAACTTGTTATTTGAAATTCAAAAAGGTTTAAATATACATTGTAATGGAAGCCACCTCCCACATTCCCAAAATGATGAAGATAGATTTAAAAATATGATAAGACACATTTTTTTAAATTACTTACTATCATAAAATTTTTTTTTTAGAAATAAGATATTTAAATTTAGTGGTCAAAAAAATATAAATTATTATCATTTCCATGAATTTTTTTTTTTTTTTACTATAAATAACTTAAATAAATGTTTAATTAAAATTTAATCACGTATATAAATAAATTTTTTTTTTTTAAACAAGCATTCAATCAATTCGAATTATATACCAATAAATTATTTTTTTTTCTCTTACTATGCATACAGTTTACATATCATTTAAAAAAAAACAATTGATTTGAACAATTTGTCATGTTTATACTGAAGAAATAATGCAAAAAAGACAATTTTTTTTATTTATTGTCTTTTTTTTTTTATAATTGTGTAAATAAAATTGAATTTTTTGCATTTAAACTAAACAAATTTATTTAAGAGAATGAAGAGACCAAAAAAGAATGTCATAAATCATTTGTTCCCCAATAAATAAACTTTTTTTTTTTAATAAAAACAATCGTGCGTTGAATATATTTTCACGTGTGCGTACAATTTCAGACGATGAACTCGATATAAAAAAGTGATCAGATAACAACAAATTTAACAAGACTCGTGTTTAAAAAAAAAAGTGTTACAAAGCGATCTCACGATAAAAAAATTTATGTTATTTTTTGAAGAAAAAAAAGTGGAATTAGTCCTTGATACTTTTTTTTATGTATTGAAATAAATTATAATTTGAGAAATACCTAGATTTTTTATATATTTCTGGTTAAAACGCGTTAAAATGACCTAATGGCTGACTATTTATAATAATTTTATTAGCTTCTGAATTTATTGATATTGAGAAACTACAGAATTATTTAAGATATTTATCAATAGTTATTTAATGACTATTTAATTTGAATAAAAGATTCCTTTTTTTATTATTTTATAACCAAATAAGAGCAATTTATGACTATTTAGTGTGTATTTTTTTTTTTAAACAAAATTTAATTTATTTTATTATTTATTTCTATGAAAGGGTATAATTCACATAAATATTATTAATTTTATCTTGAAAATCAATATTTAAATTTATTTCTTGCGGTTTTTTTTTATTTCCGGAAGTTAATTTTTTATATTTTTTTTATATTATTATAGAGGAAAAAAAATGAATAATTATGGACTAATATACTCAAAATAAAAATAAAAAAAAGTTTTTTTTATTATATAAATCTTGATATCAAATTTAAAGTCAATGATTCTCTCTTTAAGATTTTATAGATAAAATTATTAAAAAAAGATAAATTTTACTATAACTTGTTTTGCGTGTGAATAAACAAAATTTTACTAGTTTTTGTAAAAAAGAATACAGATAATGCTTTGAATTTTTAAATATTTTAAAGATTTATAATAGATAAAAGATTAACACTAAATATTTCAAATTTGAACTGAAGAGAAAGTCAAAAAAATATTGACTAATTTTAATAAATAAGAGATTCTGATGTGATTCGTTCGGCAAAAGCCGAGGCAAAAGTTGTTAAACGGGAATGAGTTAAACATATTTTTTTCTACTAATTATAAATAAACTTTTTACCAATTTTTCGCTTCCGCAGTCTAGTTCTCGAATTTTGGCGGTCTTATTCCTTTTTATTGCCTTTTTCAAAAAGTTTTTCAGAAATTTTTATTAAAATATACCCCGAAAATTCTGATTTGAATTCTCAGCAAGCATGCTAGCATTAAAAATTACTTCACTAAAAATTGTATTTAATAAAAATTGTATTCATAAAAATTGTATTTAAAATATTGTCATAAAAATCTAATAGTCATTATTTTCATGACATTTTAAATTTAACATTTTTCTCGCAAGAGAAATGGTTTCTATAGATTATATAAGGAGTGCGTATACACCTAATTGCTAATTGTAAATATACATTTGTTATGCAAAATTTTTAAAACATTTATCTACTAACTTTTTTCTATACTACTAGGATTTTGTTCTTTATATACTTCTTAATTCATGAATTTCAGAGTTAGACGGTGGCCATACTGGTTAATAATCGAGTATCGGTGGTATCGATATTGATCCAAAAATATCGATATTTGGTAGTATCGATACTTTAATCGATACCATAGATTTTAAAGAATATGAGACAGTAGCTTTGGTATTAATCAAAACAGATAACACTGAATTTGAATGAGTTAAATGTTGCAATTTTTTCATTACTTCAACAAGGGGAAAAAAATATGTTTGTCTTTCAATGCAGTTGTATGCGCGAGTGAGCGTAACAAACGAGTGCAGACAGAATTGAAAGTAAAATTTCCTAAATTTTTTCTCGTGTTCAACACATAGTTTTTCATTAAAAGCGAAAAAAAGATCCCCCGAAAGTAAGAAAGTAGATCTTTTTTGCAGCGTATAATGGAAAATATTTTTTAACAAAATTTATAAAAAATTTTTCGATACGATACTATCTGAAAACATCGAGTTATCGGTTACCAGAAGTATCGAATACAAATATCGATATTTACGCTTTCTAAATCTATAAATATCGCATCCCTACTAATATAATTCAATCGTGATTGAATAGTCTTATTGTTTAAATAAATTTTATTTAAAAAAAGTTATTACCTATCTTTTTTTTTTAACCATGGTCAATTTATGCAGTAAGAAGGGAAGTAAAACGGATTTACACCAGCGACTTGCGACTTATGGGGCAGCATCATGGAGTATTGGGAATCATGATTAAATTCATGCTTACATTTTTACCCCCTCCACACGTAGGTGTGTATAAAACATGGTTACTCTTTTTCCATGAATAACATAGGAAAAGTAACAAATAGTTCATTATTAGTTATAATAAAGATATTAAATTGAAAAAAACACATAAATTTATTAACACAATACTATTTCAAATATACACTGTTTTATTTTTGTAAAAATTTTAAACCTTTAATTCATTTTATTAAAAATATTAATTTTTGGTCTATATGCACAATGTTAATTCATACCTAAGGGTAGCCATCTTACTTACACCGACGCGCGTTGCATGTGTTTAATCATGATTCCCAATACCATTACTAGATTCTAGGGGCACTGGAGTAGAAATAAGTAATCATGACACAAAATCTATTTAAATTCTGCTCGAGCAGGATCTATAAAATCACGTCAGAGCAAAATTTTAATAAATTTTTAGTGATAATTACTACAGTTCAATTGTTTCAACTCTAATGCCCCCAGAATCTAGTAAGAATATGCTTCATGAAATTGTCCCTTTACTTTCATTTTGTGTTCGATTCATGTCAGTAAATTTTGGCATAAGAGAAGATTTCATGAAGCAAATCTTTACTAGACTGTAGGCACACTAGAGTTAATACACTTAATTATCAATTAAATTAAATAAGTTAATTTATTAAAATTCTGCTCGAGCAGGATCCAGGAAACTACCTTCAAGCAAAATTTTAATATATGTTGAGTAATAATTGGAATAATTAATTATTTCTACTCTAGTGCCCCTAGAATCTAGTAAGAATACGCTCCATGAAATCGACCCCATAGAATCACCAAAAAAGAAAATCAAACTGTATTGTTAGCCTAGAGGCACGATTTCACGTAGCAGAATTTTTACTAGATTTCTATAGTAATACTATAGTTAAAATAATTGAACTCTAGTAACTATCACAAAAAATCTAGTGAAATCGGCCCTTTTAACTAATTATATGCATTATTCTCAATATACACAAGTTTATTTTATATCAAAGAACATAAAAAGTCAAACAAAAAGCTTGACAAAATTCATATTACACGAAGCATGAAATCTAAATTTCTGGCTGTCAATCTTAGAAGTTAAATTTTAAACGTAGAAAATACGAATTTAAACTTAATAAAAAAAAACTAGCAAATAGTAATGGAGAGATTTTAGGACGCGTGTCTGTGACACGCGCGTATCCTGCAGCAATAGCAAGTAAGCTAAAAAAAAAATTCCAAAATTTTTTTATTTCGTCGTGTGCTGTATAAGCACGCGCCTCTATTACGATATAATGAGTCCACGTGATGAAAAGAAAAGAGAAATATAAAACGCGGAAAAAAAGGTACATAATATAGCAAAGTATAAAAAAAAAGAGTAAAATAAACATCGACGAGAGCAACTGAAAGAAATATATAAGAAGAAGAAATAAAAAAAAAAAAAAAAAATGAAATGAAGGAATGAATGAAATGTAAGTATAATATTAAAGAAACGCGAATGAATGAAAATGTTATAGAATATAAAATAAAATTCAGTAGCCAAATAACCATCAATTGTACAAATTAAATAAAATTATATTCTAATATTATGGAAATTATGTTTACATGTATAAAATTATACAAATCTGTTTTTTTTAATAAAATGCTACCGAAATCATAATTTAATATTTTTTTTGTATATGAAAGAATGTTATATTCGTGGTATGATTAAGGGTATATATTTTATACAAACACGTAATAATTTTCTTTTGAATATTGAATCACGCAAGATCTAAACACGCGATTTTTTTAATGATATATACGTAAAATGTATCTATAGATTTATGAATATTGTAAATTTTTAAGATGCAAAAATTATAATGAATTTTTTTACACAGTTATGATACATGTATACACTGAAAAAAATTTAGGCATGTAGACACGATTTCTAAATTCGGTCTAATCTATGAACACAAAGATTATTAAATTTAAATAAGCGATTCTATTTAAACTCGGCTACCCTCCACCTATCCAAAAATGGAAACAATTTAAAAGTCTTGAATTTAAGTCTTGTTTTCTTTGTTTTGATTAGTAGTCAATTTTAAGACAAAAAAATTTTTATTTATCTTTTTAAATTTTGATTTTCATGATTTTCGATTATTGACTTTTTGGGTTCCTAAAATGGGCCTAAAATTAACCTTAGCTAGACATAAAAGGCCAATCAAAAAACAAAATTACAGCCTTTCTTTTTTAATTTAAGAAAATCGAATTCTAGGAGACTATACTAATTAACAAACACTTCCCAATTAATTTTCAATACCATGTTATTCTTATGTAAGACGAGTGGTCATTAATAGGGAAAACTTTGGTCACTAATCACTCCACAGCTTATTGGTATCCATAAATAATTTTTTTGAAATCAGTAAAATTACAAATCAATTTTATCAAAAATTTATTTTTTTTCAGTGTAACTTACCAATAATAATGCAATTTGAATAAATTATAGAAAACATTATGTATCGAGAATTTTAAACTTTTTTTTTTGCTCGAACAACGAAATTGCCTCTAATCATAAAATTTGCATACATAAGTATATAGGGCTTGTTATTATATTACAGTAGCTGATGACGTGCAATTTATAATGTCAGAATAAGTGTGCCAGGGACGATAAATAATAATAATATCTTATTGTATAGTAGCAAAAATAATTGAAAATCCACACCTTTAAAATTAAATACTTATTAATAATTATTTACAACATAGTTTTGGTTTAGATAGAAATTATTTATTAATAAATATGAAAAAAATTTTATTTACATTTTTGTGTAATAAATTTTTTTTTAAAATCAAAATATTGTATTTTTTTATCAATATAAAATTTTGATTCTTAATCGTAGCTGAGTTTATGAATTAATAATTAATTATTAATTTGAAAATTAATAATTTAAATATATCATAGATAGCTTGACAGCTTTTTGTTGAAATAATTTACCATTTACCAAAAAAATAAGATGTTTAATTTTTTAAATAATGGCTCATTTTATCATTTCTAAATATTTGCACCAAATTCATGGGCTCTTATGCAGTAAAAATTCGGACTCATAAGAAATAATGTTATTTTTATATTATAAACTCGGTAACAACACTGGGAGTGCTTAAATGATTTAGGGACCTAGAATAATACGCGTTTAGGGAATCAGAATAGTTTGGGTTTAGAACCTTAACATCTGGTAAAGTGATAATTAAAAATTACAACAATAGAAAATTGTATTGTAATGTTGAGTAACATTTGCATTATACCTAGCCCTCTGCTGGAAGTAAAGATGTCCCATGCATTTAGGTTGTGTTTACACAAACCGGTTATAAGTTTTTTTTTTTTAGAAATTGGCACCCGATTTTACCCAGTAATCAAAAATCTAAACAACTTTTTAAAACAATCGCCAGGCTAATATACAAGCTTAGAGTTATAAATACAATAATAATAATTATGAAAAAATATTTATAGATAAATAAATGTTTATGTTAAACTGACGACGCGACGTCAATTAATGATTCTATTGATAAATTGACATTGATAAATTATGTAAAAACAGTGGCAAAATACCCATATATGCTTATAAATTAAATGAATAATATATATAATAAAATTATAAATATTTATATATTTGCGTGATATTACAAAATATTATGAAGTGTGTAATAAAAAAGATTTTCTACATTTTTTAATATATACCTATTTAAATTTTTATCATAAAAACTCTTAACGAAAAATTAAAATTTTATTTGAAATAATTAGAAAAAATTAAAGATTATTTTTTTTAATTATAAGATTATACAAATTATTAATAAGTTAGACTGCGGAACTCAAAAATCAAAATTGGGTTCTGTATGTGATGTCTGGCCGTGTTTACATTCATTTCTCAAGAAACTTTTTTTTTGTTCAGGACTCAAGTCTTGATTGGTTTGTCACCCAGACTTTCACTTAGGAAAATATTATTTTACTTCTTAAATGCTCTGGATGAAAAAAGTTTTCATTTCGCAAATACATAAGATTCTTATAATTTGAGAGCTCACAATCATTTCAAAGTGGTAAAAAGTATAGATTCTTATAGATATAATTTTCAGTTTCAATAGAGTCCATGCATATTTGTTGATACCATTTTTAAATGGTTATAAGAACTTTTGTGCCTAATATTATGGGAACATATGGATCATTTCAATATTAACGAGTTGAACGCAATTTCATACCAAAATAAATGTTATAAAGAGATATAAATTTTTGAATTCTATTTTTTTTATAACAATCAGTTTATGTAACCGTTGCATTGTAAATTATTAAAACCTTTTTTTTTAGACCAATAAATATTAACTTATATGGATAAAACTATTTATGACTTATGATTTATCAGAGAATACTGCTACCTTTGGGATTGAAAGGTGAAACTTACAAAAAAAATGTTAATTAGTTTGCAAAATTATTAAGAAACCCTATTTCATAACATTGAGCCCTATATTTCAAAGCTCAGAAGGCACATTTAAGTAAACGGAGGGTATCGGAGGGGTTTTTCTCAATATATTAAATTAGATTGGTTGTCTCTTCTTATGTAACTAAATTTTCTAAAAAGTATTTAGAAATCTTACTAACAACCTTATAAAACATAATGGCTTAAAATCAAGAAATCAATTAAATTCTTTTTTAAAATAATCATTTTGATTTTTTCATAAATATTTAATAATTTTAAAATTACATATAATTAAATAAAGATAAATAAATGATATTTCGTGTACAGACTCAAGTCAAGTTTTAAATACTACTACTGGTATATTATATATCAATACCGTCATTATTGTTATTACTGTATTCAATTTTATGATTATTATTTTCACCCACATATCTTTATGAGAAAACAGAGGTTTAAAAAATATATATTCAAGATTTTAATAATAAACTACGTTACGATCATCTTGACCTTCGTAATCCAGAGGCTATAAGAATCTTCTTCATTTTTTTTTTGCATCCGCAATCATAATTTTTTTTTTTTAGGTTTTAAAATGAAAAAAGGCTTTAAATGTCAACTTATTTTAACTTTTACTAGTACATAAATAATTATTATTGAATTATTATTATTTAAATTTATTATATGTACAAAAAATAATGGTTTGTTTTATATTTTAATATATGAGTCACGGTTTTTTTAATATAGGAAGAAATTAAATATATAAAATAGAAAATATAAATAGTTTATGGTCTGGAAGAACACGTCGTGTTAAATAAATTTATAGGTTAAGAGGAAAATAAGAGTTAAAAAAATATGTCTATCAGAAAATCAGAAGCAGTTTTTATTATAAAAAAATAAACTTTTTAGTGTACATATGGGATGATCTAACTAATTTTGCTGGAATTGAATATACTTTTTTTTTGAAGCTTTTTTCCTACATTTTTTTACAGGAATTGTTCAGATTCAAACAAAATTGGAATCCATGTTGAGAATAATTATTTTTATATACTATTTATGTGTTTGTTTACGTAAAAGTGAATTAAGTAAAGTTGAGATTAAACATGTGTTTTTATGGGAAAAAGGAAATAGACTCTTATATTGATATTTTATTTAGTGTCGCAGCTTGTGTCCTTTTGTCGTGAGAAAATAATATGTTCATATGTTAATCTTATATAATTTTAGTCAGTTAGTTAAAAGCAATCCTAAAGAACAGTAGTCTTAAAATCTTTACATATTTCTTTTATGTATATTAAGTAATAATAAAACTGTGTTTTTTCTTTATAAATAAAATCACTGAATAACCAAATTATTTATCCTATAAGATCCTTACATGCAAAACCTAGTATATCTTATCAGGTTCTGGGCTCCAGTTAATGCTTTTTTTTGTGCGTGTAATCTGGATAAATAAAAACAGTTAAGTGAAGTGTAATTATTAGTGCTATTAGTAAAGTTTATTATAGTAAGTCAGTAAGAAAGTTAGTGCATTAATTTTTATATCAGTTTGTGTACAGTGATTTATTAAAGAAAAATAAGTATGGCAGATACAGTACGTTCTTGTTTAGAAGCCTTAGTAGAAAATAGCCAAGGAAAAGTAAATTATGATTCATGGCGTTTTAAACTGAATTTAACGTTAAAAACAAAGAAGATTTTTAAGGTAGCTACTGGAGTAGAAATGAAACCAGATGGGCCGGAAACGGCAGAAACGGTTGTAGCATGGGAAAGCAAGGATTTAGAAGCACAAACCTTGATAGGTCTTAATTGTTCGAGTAATATTGCAAAGAAAATCGCAAATTGTACAACAGCTTATGAAATGTTGCAAAAATTGGATACGTTATATGGAAAAAGGTCCGACGTAACAGTAGAAGGTTTGCAAAGGCAATTTTTTGGCTATAAGTATAATGAGTCAAAGTCAGTAATAGAAAACTGTATGCATATTCAAGAACTTGCAGATAGCTTATCAGCAGAAGGAGAAGAAGTTAAGGAAAGTTGGATTATGCAAAGAGTTTTGGCCATATTACCAGTAAAATTTCAACATTTTAGACCAGCATGGGATAACGTAAGTGCAGCTGACAAAAATTTAAGCACTTTATTTGATAGGCTCAGATTAGAAGAAGATAGATTAACTGATATTGAACCAGTTAAATCTTTGCCTCAAAATGCACTTTTTGCAAAACATGTAAATAAATCAGCAAATAAAAATAGTAAGAATTTTGAATGTTATAAGTGTGGCAAAAAGGGTCATGTAATATCTGAATGCCGTGGAAAACCATGTGAAAAATATTTTGAATATATTAAAAATAAATTTGGCTGTAAAATTTGCAAAGAAAAGAGTCACCTTGCGAGAGACTGTCCAGAAAAGAGTACGGAAAATCAAAGTAGTACGAGAAATTATACAGAAAGACGCGCTCTTATCACAGTAGGCTTATCAGCAGCAAGTTTTAGTAAGTTGTCAAGAGAAAATTTTAAAAATTTTTGGATACAAGATTCAGGTGTGACGCAACATATGTGCTGTCGTAAAGAATGGTTTTCTAATTATGAAGAGTTAGCTGAACCTGTAATGGTCTTAATAGGCAATGGTTCAGAATTAGAAGGTATCGGTGTTGGCGATATAGAATTAGAAGCTTATGATAATAAAAATTGGAGAAAAGTAGTTTTACAAAATGTACTATTTACGCCGCATATGCCTTTTAATTTATTCTCTGCGTTAACTGTATTAAAAAGAGGATATAAACAAGAAGCAGATGCAGAGAAATCATTTTTTAAAGATAGAGAAGGAAATATTGTTGTAGTGTCAATAAATAAAAATAATCTATTTAGACCTCTGTTTCGTCAGGAAAAATCAGTAAAAGATGTAGTAAGTAATATTCTTTTTGATGAAAATTTTGGTATAGAAAGTTTTAGTGAATTGCAAATTCAAATCTCTAAAAATAGTGATATTGAAAAAGTCAGTGAAGAAAATTTAGAAGTTGAAGATAATGATGAAAATCAAACAGAAGAAAGTGAATCAAATAAGTTATCAGATAGTAAATCAGAAAATAGTAATATTGAAAAAGTCAGTGAAGAAAATTTAGAAGTTGAAGATAATGATGAAAATCAAACAGAAGAAAGTGAATCAAATAAGTTATCAGATAGTAAATCAGAAAATAGTAATATTGAAAAAGTCAGTGAAGAAAATTTAGAAGTTGAAGATAATGATGAAAATCAAACAGAAGAAAGTGAATCAAATAAGTTATTATATAGTAAATCAGAAAGTAGTAATATTGAAATAGTTAGTGAAGAAAATTCAGAAGTTAAAAATAATGATGAAAATGAAACAGAAGAAAGTGAATCAAATAACTTATCAGATAGTCAACCAGAAAGTAGTGATATTGAAAAATTTAGTGAAGAAAATTCAGAAGTCGAAGATAATGATAATAATCAATCCGAAGAAAGTGAATTAAATAAGTCATCAGATAGTCAGTCAGAAATTAGTGACACTAAAAACCAGCCAAGAATTACAAATTTAAGAGATCGTAGAAATTTGAAGCCACCAGAAAGATATAAGCCTGAAAATTTTGATAAAGTAAAAATTTCAGTATCTGAAGCTCTTTAATAAAACATATCAAGAAAAATTACTAAAGAAAGAAACATTGAAAAACTTATTAAATATTTATGAAGAATAGAAATGCAACATTTGAGAAGTGAAGGTCAGTTTTTTTTTTACAGATATATTTACGAAGCCGTTGTCAAGAAATATTAATTGAAAGACTTAAAATAAAAATAATTAAGGAGGAGTGTTGAGAATAATTATTTTTATATACTATTTATGTGTTTGTTTACGTAAAAGTGAATTAAGTAAAGTTGAGATTAAACATGTGTTTTTATGGGAAAAAGGAAATAGACTCTTATATTGATATTTTATTTAGTGTCGCAGCTTGTGTCCTTTTGTCGTGAGAAAATAATATGTTCATATGTTAATCTTATATAATTTTAGTCAGTTAGTTAAAAGCAATCCTAAAGAACAGTAGTCTTAAAATCTTTACATATTTCTTTTATGTATATTAAGTAATAATAAAACTGTGTTTTTTCTTTATAAATAAAATCACTGAATAACCAAATTATTTATCCTATAAGATCCTTACATGCAAAACCTAGTATATCTTATCAATCCATAACTTTTCTTCTACAATGTTTATAATTTACAACTGGATAAGCCATCAAAATTTTTTATAAAATAACTCTTGGAATTCCTAAAGTAGTGAAAAAAGAGGACAGAAACTTATTATGTCATTAATTATTCATGTTAAATCTGCAGGTCTTCAACGCCATTATTGTCACTGAATTTAAATTTTGGAGCATTTTAATCAATTTTTAATTTTATACAGAAGTAAAGTTTTTTTGAGATGAGATCTCGAATGAGAGTATGTCGAAGGCAGTGTCTATCCGAACAAACCGTTTTTCACGGCAACCGTCTCTAACGGTTGGGATTTCGTCCGTTTTTAACAAAAATCAACCGTCTCTAACGGCACCCGAGAAGAAATTTACTTGCCATTAAAAGGCATGCCCCATTAAAGGCCAAATCATTCTGCCGTTTTTAACCGTCCCTATAGTAAATAATAGTTACTTTGCCGTTTCTAACCGTAAAAAAGTAGAATTTAATGTCTGAGCCGTTATTAACCGTAGGAAAACAGATGTACAAATTCCTGCCGTTTTGAGCCGGCAGCGTCTGCCGTTTTAAACCGTCTCATAGTAAATAATGGTTGTTTGGCCGTTTTTAACCGTAGAAAAATATATTTACAAGTTCCTGCCGTTTTTAGCCGTGAGTATAGAACTTAATAAAACACCAGCCGTTTTTAACCGTCCCATAGTAAACAATGGTTACTCAGCCGTTTCTAACCGTAGTAAAGTAGAAATTAATGTCTGAGCCGTTTCTAACCGTAGGAAAATAGATCTATAAGTTCCTGCCGTTATGAGCCGTGAGTATAGAACTTAATGAAACTCCTGCCGTTTTTAACCGTCCCATAGTAAATAATGGTTAATCTGCCGTTTCTAACCGTAGTAAAGTAGAAATTAATGTCTGAGCCGTTTCTAACCGTACAAAAAAGAAAATAGGTCTACAAGCTCATGCCGTTTTGAACCGTGAGAATAGAACATATTGAGAGGCCTGCTGTTTTAAACCGTCCCATAGTAAATAATGGTTGCTTGGCCGTTTTTAACCGTAGAAAAATATATTTACAAGTTCCTGCCGTTTTTAGCCGTGAGTATAGAACTTAATAAAACACCAGCCGTTTTTAACCGTCCCATAGTAAACAATGGTTACTCAGCCGTTTCTAACCGTAGTAAAGTAGAAATTAATGTCTGAGCCGTTTCTAACCGTAGAAAAATAGATCTACAAGCTCTTGCCGTTTTGAGCCGTGAGAATAGAACATATTGAGAAGCCAGCCGTTTATAACCGCCCAACAATAAATAATTGTTACTCTGCCGTTTCCAACCGTAGGAAAATATATTTACAAGTTTCTGCCGTTTTTTGCCGTGAAAATAAAAAATAAAGAGTAGTCTGCCGTTTTAAACCGTCCCATAGTAAGAAATGGTTACTCTGCCGTTTCCAACCGTAGGAAAATATATTTACAAGTATCAACCGTTTTTAGCCGTGTGTATAGAAATTAATGAAACCCCTGCCGTTTTTAACCGTCCCATAGTAAGTAAAGGTTGCCGTTTCTAACCGTATTAAACTAGAAATTAATGTCTCAGCCGTTTCTAACCGTAGGAAAATAGAATTACAAGTTCCTGATGTGTTGAGCCGTGTCAAAAGAAATTAATGAAACGCCTGCAGTTTGAAACCGTCCTATAGTGAATAATGGTTACTCTGCCGTTTCTAACCGTAATAAAGTAGAAATTCATGTCTGAACCGTTTCTATCCGTAAGAAAAGAGATATACAAGTTCCTGCCGTTTTGAGCCGTGGTTAGAGAACTTAAGGAAACACCTGCCATTTTTAATCGTTCAATTGTAAATAATGGTTACTCTGCCGTTTTTAACCGTAATGAAGTAGAAATTAATGTCTGAGCCACTTATAACCGTAGGATTATAGGTATGCGAATTCCTGACTCATTGAGTCGTACGAAAAGAACCATGTGGATTTAATAAAATTGATTCTGAGCCATTTTTAATCATGTTAAATTAATAAATTTGTTATCTGCCGTTTTAGACCATTGTAGAAATCCTGAAAAACTGATGTAACTAAGCATTAGGGGGCCGAAGGCCCCGTGCGCCTTTTTTGAAAAGTATTATAATTTCAACGACAGATTTTTTCTTGCTGTATGCATAATAAAAGATTTAAAAGGAACTATTGTAACGTAGCACATGAGACTTATGTCCAACTTTCATTCAAAACAAAATAATTTACTTTTTTAATGGTGAAAATATAAAGAACAATTTAAGATTTTAAAGTGCAAGCGCACGGGGCCTTCGGCCCCCTTATTCTTTTTAAAGATTTTCTAAAGCGTTTCAATAAGTTCTTTTCACACGGTTTAAAACGGCAGGAGCTTGTACATCTATTTTCCTACGGTTAGAAACGGCTCATACATCAATTTATACTTTAATACGGTTGGAAACGGTAGAGCAACTATTATTTACTTTGACACGGTTCAAAACGGCAGGAACTTGCACATCTATTTTCCTACGGTTAAAAACGGCTCAGACATTAATTTCTTCTTTACTACGGTTAGAAACGGCTGACTAACCATTATTTACTATGAGACGGTTAAAAACGGTAGACGATTTGGCCTTCAATGGCAAGTGAAATTCTTCTCGGGTACCGTTTGAAACGGTTGGATTTTGTTAAAAACGGTCGAAATCCCAGCCGTTAGAGACGGTTGCCGTGAAAAACGGTTTGTTCGGATAGACACTGCCTCGAATTTACACCAACAAATTTTTAAGGTATACACAGCGTCATTTTTGCAATTAAAGCATTTTATAGTGCATCAGTACCACAGGTTTTAGACAAATTTTCTTAAAAATCGTGCAAAACCCTTCAAAAATTTATAAATTTAACAGACTGGAATATAGTTTGTTACAAGTCTGAATAAAGTTTTTGCAAATTTTCAACCAAATATAACTATGTAGTACACTGAAAAATCCACTTGTAGCAAGTAGAATCCAATTTTTCCATTTGCTGCTAGTGGGTAGCAATTTTTTTTTCTTGCTCAAATTATCGTAAATGAGCTAAAACGTAAAAAGATTTAAGAAAATATATTTTCACTCATTTAAGACATGCATGCTACGGTACAATATTTGTGCAAGTAATGTAACATTTGAGCAAAAAAAAATCCGCTAGCTTTTTTTCATTGATAGATTTGACTCCGCTAAAATTATTCGGAAGTATCCATGTATAAAAGTAAAAAATATTATCAAGAGATAATGTTTTTTTTTTAATGGCTAATTTTTTTTTATACATATACGTAAAATTTTTGTTATAATATGTAAATTTAAGATTTAGTTTATAAGGTAGAATATTACTTATATAGATAAAACAAACGTGTTACTGATGCATATATAACTAAAGAAGTAGATAAAAAAGTTTTAAAAAAATGTTAAAAATAAAGGGTTTTTAAAGATAAAAAGCGTGAAACCAGTGAATTTTTTATTAAACAGTTTTTTTTATTGTCTCACCTTTTATGGCTAAAGTTATGTAAAATAAAAAAAAAAATTTTTTTTGAAGTAATTTTTATTTGTAAAAAGATGTTGATCTTTTATATCATTAAAGAAATTTGAGATTTTTAGCAAAATAATGTATTTTATTTGTAAGCCTTGTAACGTTAGATTTATTGTATCATATATTTATTTCACATAAACTTTCATTGCAATATTTTTCAGTTTTTAATTGTATTTATTATTCTGAAGTTTATGCATGTCTATGTAAAGCGAATCGAGTATTAAGAATTAATAATGATAGTCCAAAGTTTTTAATACCCATAATTTAGCCCATCCTGGAGCTTCTAATTACCAATATAACGGTCCCGGATATGAGAAATTGGTTAACCGTCCTTAAATAGATAGCCTAGAAATAAGGATTTTCTGTATTATTAAAAATCATAACAATATTTTGCCTCCAGTACGTTTTTTGGATAGCTGATACCGAATTTTAGGGTATTGTGAGTCGAAAAATCTTAAAATGTGCGGATATTGAAATATAATCCCTAATAAGATGAGTTTTTTTGATAATTTAAGGGTTTCAGACAAATTTTTCACACGAAGGACCCCGAAATTCGGGACTAAGAAAGAAAAAACGTACTAATGACAAAAATTTGTTATGATTTGTGAACATTAAAAAATCGGCCCCAATAATGGGTGTTTTTTCTCAATTTAAGGGTGCTAGAAAAATTTTACATGAGCAAAATTTTGATTTTCGACCAAAGATCCAAAAAAATACACTTAGTAGTCTTTTTCTCATTATGGTTACCAAAAACACCCCTTCCCCCACGCTGCCGTAATTTGTGTAATGATCATTAAAAATTAATGACTTAAATCGCACTTACATCGCAGAAAGATACTGCTTAAATAAATATATACCATAAAATTGGACTCGATTTATAGTATAACGTAACTAAATAAGTAAATATTTTCTGTGCATAGAAAATTATTTTAAAATTAGAACTCGTCTAGATTTTTTGAAGAAAAAAATGCAAATAATTTCACAGCTATGTAGAAATTATTTAAACATAATGCTAGTTTCCAAGTATCATTAATTTTTTATAAAACCTTGATAAAAATAAAATAACAAATATCTTCATAGTATACTCACTTCTTATAGGAATAATTATATATGGGTGAAAGGCAATACAAAGATAATACTTTTTGAATAATAAACAAAAACTTTATTTCTTATTTTATATGAATATTATACAATAATTCATAGAGCAAATACATGATATGGAACTATCCAGCTAATTTGAACTAAATTTTTTGCAAGAAATTTTATCTTTACGTTAGGTTTATCACCAAACTTTGACGAAACAGGTTAATTTATTTTTAAAGAGTTTTAATATTTAAAAGTTATATGGTTTATTTGATTCCGTTTGTGTTATGTTTAATCAAATATTTTGTCTACTACCAACATTTGAACAAAAACAGTAAGAAGTTTTTTTACAATTTTACTAAAACCTCGAACAAAACCCTTCATTCATATGTACTTCAAATGAATTTGGGACTTGTATACAGCTGTATATTAAAAATTGCTTTTTTAATGCTTTGTTCTATATGGAGGACGTCGACTTATTGGAAACTCTATTTACTTTAAACACTAGAAGTAATAGAGACCATGTTATAAGATAAAGTTGAAAATTGGCCATTTTTAACAAAATGTGGCAATTTGCTTAATAAACTTCACGGAGTAGAGCACCCCATATATAAAATAAAATACAAAAGAAACAGCTGATAATTTAAAGATCGAACACATGCACATTTATAACAAAAGTTTCAATCATTTATTTATCACTACTCCAACGTCATTAAATAATCTTACTTAATAAAAAAAAGAAAATTAGAAAATTTTTTCAATACTCGTGATAGCTCAAAGGGGTTCTTAAAAAAATTTTTTTTTTACATGTTAAATTATTACATACACAGAATATATTGTTATTTACAGTAGTATAAATTTTAAATATTTAATAATATACAAAATATCTTTTGTTTTTACTTCATTAAGAAATTTAAAAATCTGTACCCAAATAACTGATTATTATTATTATGCATAAAGTATACTTAAAAATTAATTTTTTTTTTACTGATTAAAACCGTTACATGCATTCGTATACTATAATCATTAATAAACAAAGTTTTGAAATATCGACACACGCGATTTTACATGCGAACGGTTCTTTTAAATAAATTTATTTTCTTGATTGTTTACTAAAACTCACACGTACGTATAATCATTTTCTAACTAGTTAAAGGTTCAACTTTTTTTTTTATTAAAACTCCCACTTTATTTTAGAATTTTAATAACAAATTTTTTAATGTTTGTAATAAAAGTTATAGTTTATAGACAAAAGATGGCCTCAGGGATAAAAAAATAATATCTCTTCCGGTTTTTGTTAAAGTGAAAGCTTTGTATTATTATTATTAACCTTTGTACTTACAAGGATCTTAATTATTTTTTTTTGAATTGAACTTTTATCTACAAAGAAAACTTTAATTCGATTACAATGTAATTTAAATGAAAGTTTTTATAATGATGATATTATTATTGTATTATGCTGCTAATCATAATTTTTCTTTAAGAGATTGATTGGTAATCTTCTTTTTTTTTTTTAATGTGTTTGTTTAAGAAATATTTTATGTATTATGTTTTTAAAAACAGCTGAATTTATTTACTTTTTTAATCAGCTGTTTCTACATAATGAAAGTTTTAAAAAATAGGTCAACATTTTTTTGTTACAGGAAGTTAAGGTGATATTTCCGGGTTTCGTGCATTTGTTTAAACGTCGCGTCATCGTTAAAAAAATTACCTTGAAGCAAGTGATTTTTTGTTTCTTTTATTTTTAGGTTGTATAAGGTGTCTAGACGTATGGTATAAATTTTGAATAACTTTTAATTATTTTTGTAGAGTACTTAATTTATATTACTCAAATTTCCCTAGAAATCACATAAGTTTTTTCAATATAAACTACAGTGTTTTGAAAAATCTTCAAATTTTCATAAAAAGTCTTTTTTTTTCCAAAAAATAATTCTTGGCTTTGAATATTACAGTAGATAATTTTCCCCTCTAAACGTAAATATACATTCTGAACGAGTTAAAAAAAATGTTGTTCAAACTGCCTCCAAAATAAAAAGAAATCGATTTTATAATATCAATTGTTGACATTTTGTCATATTGAACTACTAAAATAATATAGAATTTGTGATAGACTATTTAAATATACAAATAATGTATTCTAATCACAAAATGGGTATTTCCGAGTTCGGGAAATTCTCTAAAATTATCTACAAAACCTTTACGAATTCGTCAAATTCTTATCTACAAGATTTTTCGAGTTTGGCAAATAATATATTCGATTATCTTACGGATTTGTCTAATACTTTAATATATAAAATAATTTTGATCGAGTTTGACAAAAATGATTAATTTTGGATAATTAGAAAAAAAAAAAAAAAAAAAAAAAAAAAAAAAAATTTAAATTCGGTTTGAAACTGTAAATACACTGGGCCCAATGCCAGTCATAAAAGTAAAAAATATTTCCGTAAGCACATTTCAGATCTAAATTATTAATTACTTCATTCATTTCACTCCTACTTTTTGGGCAAAAGTGGTCGCATCCTAATCGGCTAGTTTTCATACGCATATTGGTTAACAGCTTTATATAGTTTTAAAATTGTTTGAAATGAACTCCTGATGCCAATTTTTGCAATATTTTTGCTCTCTGAGTCTACAGAGCAGCACAATTTGCTACCCGTTTTAGATAAATATTTTTTAAATACATTTTCCGAATTCAGAGGTACTTAGGATTTATAAAATTAACCGGGTTACTTGCTTAATTTTTTTGCTGAATTCGAAAAAATTTTGAAAACAAAGACGATTAAAATAAGGCTGAACGTGGATGTGTCCCACAAAATACAGGCCAAAAATAATGAATTCTTAATTAGAAAATATAATGAAAATCAAAAATTTTGTTAATTATAATATATAATTCGTGATTATAAAAACTTGAAGTATATAGTCGAAAAAATAATGCATTACATGCAGCTTACAGATAAATTAACATTTGAGGAGAAGCTGATTACGTGCTTTTTGACAGCTATAACCACGAAAAAGATTTTTTTTCTCTATTTAGTTTTATTGATTTTATATAAGTCAAAAGGTTACCAAATTAACGACTGTCATATCCGCTGACTTCGGCTGACTTCGAATTTTAGTTATTGAAATTAATTCGTTGATTTATACAGTTTTTATATTTTAAATCAGTATACTTTTAATCGTCGTTACACATGTTTTAAATTTAAATTTAGAATATTTTTTTTTTTTTTTTAGTATTAAGTTTTAATTTTAAAAAACTAGGTTAATAATAATTTAAGCATCAAAAATTAATTTAAAATAATTAGTAAGTTTTAATTGTAATTTTTTATCGAGAAAACTTATATCAATAACAATTGTTTAGAAAACCGATAATCTCCAACGCAATCAATACCTTTATCATCAATGATTTAAAATTTATCTTTTGCAATCTTTCTCAAGTTTTATTCAAAGTTTGTGCCTAAGGAGTAAAAATCTGAATTTCGTTAAAATAATCTCATTTTTGAATCGTAAGTATTTATTAATTTAATTTATAATTAAGAGATATTACACTGTAAATAATCTGATCCAGATATTTACGATCCTGGTAGTAATTATCTGCACAAGATTTTTTACTTTGCCTACTAAAACTATAAAATTTTCAATGTTGGTAAAAACACTTACCTTAATTTTCTAATCACAATAGTAAATTAGCTATCGTGCTATTACGCTTACTATCGTGATTTGAAAACTAAGGTCCACTTAAAGTGGACCACTTTTTACAGTGTATAATATATATGTTAATTTGAAAATAAAAAGTCTATTATAATGTTTAGATAAGAATTGAATGAATCTTTATAAATCACGGTTAAAGTAAATAGAAACGTCAAGAAAGTTTTCATTTAGTATTTCTGGTTAAATTAATTGATGTTGTGTGAATATATTTAATTAAAAATGCAATATAAAAAGCTAATATTCATTTAAATCTTTTATTTCAAAATAGCATATTTTTATCCTAGTAAATTGTGATTTGGGACTTTCATTATTTATGGACAAAGGCCGTATAAAATTTTTCTGTGGCAATGGCGAGAAAACTTGCATTTTTTGGCCATGCAGCGGCCAGTAAATACGTGCTTTCAAGCAGCTAAAAGAAACAAAATGCTGCGCGTCCGGCAAAGACGCATTTTCTCACCACAGTTGCAGAAAAATTTTGTACGATCCTCGGCCATAAACAAAGAATGACCTAAATCGCAGTTTACCATCCTCGGCTTTGCCTCGGAAGGTAAATTACGTGCGATTTGGGCCATCCTTTATTATTCTGGCCTAGTACCGTAATATACTATAAGCTAACTTTCCAATATAGACAAACTGCTAGTAATTTTAAATCCAAATATTTTGCTATAAATTTCAAACTGCACACTTGATACAAAATAAAAAAATAAATCTATTCTCAATGAATATAAATAGAGAATTTTTAAATTTTGAATAATTGATTATACTTTTATTTTTTTTCAGATACCAAAAATCTAAACAATTGAAAAATTCTTTATTTTAAAAAATATGCAAAACGGTAAATTTAAATATATTCAAGAATCTGCTGAAGACAGTCATTTGCGAAAACTAGGAACTGATTTAAATTATAAGTTTAAATGGAGATCTACGACTTTCGGTTTTTTATTTATACTATAACGCATATTTTTGCTGCATCTGGTGTTTATTCACTAATTTTTAGAGCTAAATTACTGACAATTTTGTGGGGTAACTAAGATTTTTTAACTATACAAAATTACTAAAACTAGTAATCTAACAGTACACTATAAAAAATAATAAAATTTTAAGAAGTTAATATTAACTTCGTACCCATTAAGTCCCCGAAACTGAATAATCCCTTGATTCAAGTTAACGGGGTTAAATCAATGCATCCCAACCTTGAGTCAGCTGACGTATATTTGTTAAAATAGCTGTCTTTTAGACTCAGGTCAACTTAATATTAGGCTGAATCCGATAACTATATACTTGACATACGTATTAGTTATAACTCCCTGAAATTTCTATCATCTCCTCGAATACCTTCGGGATCAAAATGGACCGTGCGAGGGAAAACTGATATTCTGGAGGAAAAATTTTTAATTTTTCATCCAAAACAATTTTCCAATTTTCCAAGATGGCGGACCAAAAAACATGAAAATAGAAACTTTCTACATTACCTTGGGGTTTTCGAGGTCGACAAAAACGTTTCTATTAATGAAAATTTTAATTTTTTTTCCCCAACATATTTTCCAATTTTCCAATATGGCGGACCAAAAATCATTTCAGAATAAGCTTTTTACATTGCCAGGGGGTTTTCGAGGTCGAGAAAAACGTTTTTATGAATGAAAATTGGAATTTTTTTGCCCCAGCATATTTTCAAATTTTCCAAGATGGCGGACCAAAAAACATGAAAATAGAAACTTCCTACATTACCTTGGGGTTTTCGAGGTCGAAAAAAACGTTTCTATTAATGAAAATTTTAATTTTTTTGCCCCAGCATATTTTCCAATTTTCTAATATGGCGGACCAAAAAACATTTCAGAATAAGCTCTTTTCATTGCCAAGGGGTTTAGAGGTCGAGAAAATCGTTTTTATGAAATTTTATTTTCATGTTTTTTGGTCCGCCATCTTGGAAAATTGGAAAATATGCTGAAGCAAAAAAATTAAAATTTTCATTAATAAAAACGTTTTTCTCGACCCCAAAAACCCCCAGGTAATGTAGAAAGTTTCTATTTTCATGTTTTTTGGTCCGCCATATTGGAAAATTGGAAATAAATTGTTTAGGATGAAAAATTAAAAATTTTGTCTCTAGGATATCAGTTTTCCCTCATACGGTCCATTTTCATCCCGAAGGTATTCGAGGAGATGACAGAAATTTCAGGGAGTTATAACTCCCTAAATCAGGGAGTGTATTATAATTACGGGCTTGTACTATATTTTTTTTTATGTCTAAGATAAGCTTGAATTTATTTCAATGTTATATTTGGATATAATAAATTCGAATTAGCTTAAATTAGCCCAATTACATTTTTTGTATCAAGCTAATATTTTGCTGAAAGAAGCTTGCTTTCAATTGAATCACGGGATCTCCCGTCAAGTCACTGTTTAAGTTGATTCAAGTAAATATTCGCTTCGCCGTATTTACCTTCGCGCTTAAGTTGCGTCAACTTCGCATAGCTTGGCAATACTCTATTTTTCATAGTGTACCAGGAAATTGTATTTAATAAATAATTTATAAATGGGTAAATATTTTTGGACTATATATACAGGATTGTAATATATTCAGATCTTTCAATTGATTTTTAAACATTTTGGGCCGAATTATGGTATTTTAAAAAAATTCCTCTCCTGAAACGCGTTTTGCCAAGAATAAGAGATAAATCAGTTTCTAACTAAAAATGTTAAGAAATTACTAACAAAGGGGTAAGATAATTTTTGCCAAGTCAAGATTAAATATCCAATTATATGCAATTCATATGGCATAGAGTGACCATATATAAAATAGGTATAGCTTTTGTAGCCGTTTCTAACCAAAAATTGATTAAATCAATTTGAAGGTCCAAACAAGAGCCCAAAAAACTTCATGAAATAATTTAAAAATATTAACTCATGATTTAGTGTTTAATAAGTGAGTCTAAAGCTAAAATAGATTCAGTTTTTAGAACTAATGAATTGATATTTCATTTGACCCTAAAATAAAGGCAATCTTAAATCAGTAAACATATAAGAACAAACTTACCAGAAACCAATGAAGGCAGTTACTAATTTTTGAAGCTTATAACAGAATAGAGAATTAAAATTAAAATATATTAACTTAACATAAATATAAATTAATATTTCAGCTGCATTTCTGTTTTTTGGATCAAATCAAGGTATCGTTTTAGGGGCACATAGGGCATTTTCACATAAATGTTTTAAAGCAACAACTCCATTAAAAATTATATTAGTTATCTTTCAAAGCATGACTGCTCAGGTAAATAATTAGAATATTTTTTCTTATTTTTTCCAAGATTTTTTCCCAAAAAAATAAAAAACATCTTTAAAAAAATTTTTTTTTATTCAAGAGCCACATTTACAAATGGGTATTAGATCATAGAGTACATCATAAATACGCCGACACTGATGCTGATCCTCATAATGCAAGTCGTGGCTTTTTGTTTGCTCACTTTTATTGGGTACTCTACAAAAAGCATCCACTTGTAATTGAAAAAGGCAAAGGTATTGATATGAGTGATATTGAATCAGATAAAATACTAATGTTTCAAAAAAGGTATTGAAATTTTAAAAATTATCATATATTGCAACCATTCTAATGAAATATAAAATTAAATTATGTTTTAGGTATTATATTTGGTTTTTCATTATATTTGAATTATTAATTCCATTGCTGGTGCCCATCATATTTTAGGGAGAAAATTTTATAGATTCTTTAGGTGTTGCCTATGGTTTAGTTCTTGCCTTGAATTTTCATACCATTTCAAGTATTAATTCTTTTGCCCATATACTAGGAACTCATCCATTCGATAAGTAAAATAAAAATTCTTTTACTTATTTTTAGCTTTTTAGCTTATTAAATTTTTTTTTGGTTCCTCAAAGAGGAACCATTGTGTTAGGTCAAAATTTGATTTTCTATTTTTTGGCATATAAGCACGTTTTGGGACCCCAGGAAGCTAAAAAACCTGTTTTTAAAAAAAGTCTGTATGTGTGTGTGTGTGTGTGTGTGTGTGTGTGTGTACGTATGTATGTAATCGGTGATATTTCACAAATATTATGGAATTAAGACCTAATTTTTTTTTCAAAAATTTTTTCACCAAAAAAGCTCGAGGTACTTTTTTTTTTTTTGATTTGGATGTAATACCTCATTTATTTCCATGAAAGTACTTATATTTGAAAGTATGGTTTTTACATGATATCTCGAATCGGATACTTAATTTTCTGAAATTTTTTTTTCTAAAATTTTTTTCACAAAAAAATACAAAAAATACCAATTTTTTTTTTCTTTTTGGACTTAGTACCTAATTTATTTTCATGGAAGTACTACTTTTAAGAACCTTGTTTATTGTAATTTTTTGGAATTGATACTTAATTTTTTCAAAATTTTTATTATTTAAATTAAAAAAAAAGAAAAATAAAAAAAATTGCAATATTTTTTTGGTGTAATACCTCTTTTAATTCTATGAAAGTACTAATATTTTAAAATATTGTAACCAGTGATATTCCAAAACAATTTATTATCGAACGAATACATACCTTTTATTTCCATGAAAGTACTTATGAAATACTTAATTTTTTCAAAATTTTTTTTGTAAAAATTAAAAAAAAAGAAAAATAAAAAAAACTGCAATATTTTTTTTTTTTTTGTTGTAATACCTCATTTAATTCTATGAAAGTACTAATATCTGAAAATATTGTAACTAGTGATATTTCAAAACCATTATCGAATTAAGACCTAATTTTTTTTCCAAACATTTTTTTATTAAAAAATCTCAAACCCCCCCTTTTTTTTTATTTTGGATGTAATACCTCATTTATTTCCATGAAAGTACTTATACTTGAAAGTATGGTTTTTACTTGATATCTCCAATCTGATACTTAATTTTTTGAAAATTTTTTTCACAAAAAAATACAAAAAATACGAAACTTTTTTTTCTTTTTGGACGTAGTACCTAATTTATTTCCATGGAAGTACTAGTTTTAAGAACCTCGTTTACAGTAATTTTTTGGAATTGATACTTAATTTTTTCAAAATTTTTATTCTCAAAATTAAAAAAAAAGAAAAATAAAAAAAATTGCAATATTTATTTTTTTTTTTTGGTGTAATACCTCATTTAATTCTATGAAAGTACTAATATTTTAAAATATTGTAACCAGTGATATTTCAAAACAATTATCGAATGAATACCTAACTTTTTTTTCCAAAAATTTGTTTATTAAAAAAATCTCAAAATACTTTTTTTTTTTTAATTTGGATGTAATACCTCATTCATTTCCATGAAATTACTTATATTTGAAATTATGATTTTTACTGGATATCTTGAATCTGATAATTAATTTTTTGAAAATTTTTTTCTCCAAAATCTTCGTCACAAAAAAATACATAAAATACCAAATTTATTTTTCGTTTTGGACATATCTAATTTATTTTAATGAGAGTACAAGTTTTAGAAATTTAGTTTATAGTAATTTTTTGTATCCGATCACAATTTTTTTTTTTTATTTTGATATAAATTATAACACACAAGAAAGAGTGATGGAAATCTTGCCTCTTTTTGACTTCCTCGGATTATTTTGTTCGTTGCTGTGTTTATTTATGTATGCAGCTTAATGAAATTATAAACAATAATAAACAGCCTAAAAATATTAAATGGTTATGTTTGCATTTTAAAATTAAGATTTAAAAGTTATATTGGCATTTTTTAAAGAATCAAACAATTTATAGAATTAAATAATTTATTATTTTGTGATTAATAGAAATAATATAAATAATGTTAAAATCTTGAAATGCAAGAAGTACACTGAGAAAATAAATTATAAGAAATTATTATAAATTCTGGTAAAAACTCCTATCTTTTTATAATAATTGAGCGAATATTTGTAATTTTCGCATCGTTACCAACCATTTCTTTGACAAAACAAAAAAATCATGTTACCCAATATTTTAATTACGCAAAGTCTATTTACCCAGAAATTTTTTACGTAAAATGCACCCACGCATTTACAAAAAAAAAATATTTTGAACCTCAACTTGAGGTTTGTTTTGTTTGCTTTTCTGCACTCTGCACTGAATATTAAATTTTTTTTTGAAAAATTAACTATTTTTTTAGTATTTTATAAGATTTAAATGTAATTTTTAAAAAAATTTAATTATTATGTGTGAAATCTTTGAAAAAAAGTTTCTGTTTCAAGGTTATCTATCCAGAATTTCTGGGTAAATAGACGCAGCCTTTTAATTATTAAGGGATAATTATATATTCTAATAAAATAAAATTTTATAAAAAAAAATAAAATTAGCTTTTTTCATATTTGTCTCTTTTTAATTATATAAAAATGATTTAAAATCCATTAACGCCGGCGTGACCAATCCATGGACGCTAGAATTTTCACTTTAATAACAAAATGATCTTAATAATCTACTTTACCAGCTACTAAAAACGAAAAATGTATGTATAATTGCATGGTTTTTATCAATAATATTTGTTGTAAATTAAGATTACAGCCCATTGTTTGAGGAACCTCAGTGCCAGCTAGTTGGCAGGGTATTTTAAATAATATAAGGTAAATGTACCATTAACTGACCTATATATTATATAATATCGACTTACTAATAACGTTTTTTTTTTTACTTATAACCGGTTTGTGTAAACACAATCAAAATGCATGAAACTAGGTATAATGCATAAATTTAAAAAAATGTAATTTGTAATTTGTTATTTTTTATTTGTTTTTTTTTTTAATTTATTTATTTATTTTTAATTTATTTTAAAATCCCCAAATGTTACGTAACATTACAATGCAATTCGCTATTTTTATTATTTGTTATTATCACCGTTACTAAATGTTAAGAAAAAATTATATTCAATGACATTGCTGAAATTAATAATTATTACAGAAGAATATTAGCAACTCATTCAAAAATAGTTCATTGGTCAACATTTGGTGGAGATGGATGGCACAATTATCACCACTGCTTTCCATGGGATTACAAAGTATCAGAATTTGGATGGGGTAAAGGAATTAGTACATACTTAGTAGAATTTTTTGCTTACTGTGGCTTAGCATATGATCTTAAAACTGTATCTCCTAAAATGGTTGAAAATCATGCTCAAAAGCATGGAGATGGATCTTTGAAAAATATAAAATAGTGATTATGAATTTTGAAATGTAGAAATTTTTTATGTAACGGATTTTTGATGTACTCTTGATAAAATCTTAATTTATGAAGCAAAAAGATTTTGGAATCATAATAGGAAGCATGCAAGGGAGTCTTGGCAGTAAATCCTCGTTTTTTTAACCATACAGATAAAAATTTGGTTTGCTCATGTTTTTGCACTTCCATAAGATTTTTATTATATAAAGCTACTAATTAGTTCCTTGGAAACTTTACAAATATAATATTATGAAATCGAAAAAATTTATTTACTAATATCTGTTATTCTTTGTACAAAGGTTTGTAAGGACAATTATTGCCTATAAATCTAAGCATATTAGTAAAAAGTGTATCAATTATTGCTCTTAGTCACTTTAAATTAGTTTTTTAGCAGCATGCAAAAATTAATGTATAAGTGATCAAAAATAATAATATATCTGTAATTTTCTTTCTATTCACCAGTACTTGATAAATTTACTTAGTAGAAAGTTAATAGAAAGTTAATAGAAAGTTAATAGAAAGAAAATTACAAATATACACTGAAAAATAATTCCGGTTAACGCAACCGGAATTGCGTTTATGGCAGCCTGATTTTTGTTGTTGTTTGAATTGATTGAAAACGTTTCGAAACATATACTATCGATCAAAAAATGATGTGGACCTCTCGTATTTTTGAAATATTTTCCAGAAAAATGGTCCCAGAATGTTCGGGTAAAAAAAAATCTGTTGAAAAATTATCCTTCGATCTGTGTAAAAAAATTTATGATTGTAACTTTATTAGGAGGGGAGGGACAGCAATAAATGCATCAAAAAAGTAAGAAAAAAATTTTTTTATTTTTTATGCCGTTTTTAAACGTTTAATTGATGCATTAAAAATTATTTTAAATTAAACAAATTTTAACTGCAGGTTCTTTAACCCTTTAACTTTAGGGGAGCGTTGGAATTTTCAAAAAATATTAACAAATAAATTGTTTATAACAATTTAAGCTAAAATCGCTTCTGCTTATCTTAGAAACGTAATTCTTTTTTTAAATGACAGGTAATCATGCCTGGATTACAATTTTAGAATTTGGTCAACGTCAGACTATTGGTTTGATAACAGTATTCAAAAAACGAGTGAATTTTTATGAAAAGAATGCTAATAAATAAACCCCATTATTCTTTAATAACCTGATGAATAAAAAAATTTATGACCTAAACACCTGCCAATATCTTTATATTTTTTAAAGAAACAAGGTAAGCGAAGGCATTATTGAATACATACTACGATCAAGACAAACGCATTTTGAATGTAAATTAAGACCTCAATTAGACAAAAAACTCTGAAAAGCACATATCTGACTTAAATCTTGTTTAAAAAGAAGTTTTCCCTAGGTTTTTCCTGATGATGTTGCAGGTTTCATATCTGTTACGCTTACCTTAATTCGTAAAAAAACTCAAGTATATCTACGGGTACTTAGATCATAAATTTTTTTATTCTTCAAGTTATTAATGAACAATGGGGTTTATTTATTAGCATTCTATTCATAAAAATTCACTAGCTTTTTGGATACTGTTATCAAACCAACATTCTGACGTTGACCAAATTCTAATACTGTAATTCACGTATGATTACCTACCATTTAAAACAATTACGTTTCTACGATAAGCAAAGGCGATTTTAGCTTAAATTGTTATAAACAATTTATTAGTTAATATTTTTTGAAAATTCCAACGCTCCTCTAAAGTTAAAGGGTTAAAGAACCTACAGTTAAAATTTGGTTAATTTAAAATAATTTTTAATGCACTAATTATACGTTTAAAAACGACCTAAAAAATAAAAAAATTTTTTTCTTACTTTTTTGATGTCCCTCCCCTCCAAATAAAGTTACAATCATAAAATTTTTTACAGAGACAGAAGGATAATTTTTCAACAGATTTTTTTTTACCCGATTATTCTAAGGCCATTTTCCTGGAAACTATTTCAAAAATTCGAGAGGTCCACATCTTTTTTTGATCGATAGTAGTATATTACGATCTCGTGTCCAGAAAAGTAAAGAATGGCTCAAATCGCACGTAAATTACCATCCATGACTTTCTATAATTGAGCGATTGACACCTGCTATTGAACGTTACGTTGCGCAGAAGTCAATTCCTCATATCAAAAAACTCACTGCACAACGTAGCATTCAATCGCAAGCGTCGATCGCTTAATTGTAGAATGTCTCTTATAGACGAGTCGTATATGATTTTTCTTCGACAGAGAAAACGCGTCTTTTACAGTCACGCAGCGGCCGGGAAATACGTGTTTTCTGACCGCTGACAAGAAAAAGAAATTTTAGAAAAATGAGTTTTACTCATTTAAATTAGGACCACCGCAGCATAGTGGGAATCGGAAAAAAAGTTCTTTTTATACGCTATTCTTTAGATTTTTATATAATTTGAAACCATTAAAAAAAAACCGACTGCCACAACCAAAATTCCGGTAAAGGAAACCAAATTTTTTTTTTCGCTGTATAATCAGTAAAATTCTGGTTAATGAAATCTGCAATAATAGTAATAATTTATTATGTTTTAATAATGTTATAATATTTATAATATTTCATTGTTATTGTTTTTATAGTTAATTTGTGATATTTTAAAAGGAAAAATTTATTTCGATTTTTTAATTATATTATCATGAATTATAGTGTATAAATTTAAACAATTGTTAAATGTACTGTACTCCTGAATTTTGAATCTAATTTAAAATTTAAAATTTTTTTGTGTTTTTTGTATACTTCTTTTATATAAATTTTGTCCAATAAATCAATAAATGTAACCACGAAAACTCGGCGCGACAAAAAATGTATCATTGTAGATAAATACAAGTTTAGTGTGAAAAGCATTTTGAAAAATAATGCAATTAAATTTACGTGTACGAATAATTTATATTCCGCTGCTGTTTATACGGATATAAATTGTGAAAAAATTTTGAATGCATGTAATGCTCACAGATTAAAAAATACGCCTACTTCTCAAAGTGTACAAGTTCACCTTCTCAAAATAACATATCTCAATGTATACACCGAACCATTCTCAAAGTATACGCTTATAACAGGATTGATCTCAAAGTATATGCTACCACCAAAATGTATGAAACATATATTAAACTACAATTAAATACTGGATAAGTAACGCAATTTCGCTGTCCATGGTTTAGTAAGCTGATTTACTAATTTCATAATCCGACTAATTGTAAGTCTGTTACCCCAAATTATTTTAAGTCCCTAAATCGAAATTCATATATTTTATAATCACTACAATCAGCCCCACATTTGAGCATTTAACCCCCTCCTTCCTTAAATATGACCCATACGACCCCTCCTCTCGATTATTATTATTTATTTGTAGTTAATAAATTATTAACTTAATTCAACCAAATAGTATGATTTGGCTTGTGAAAGGTCAAACTTGTAAGTACTACGAAAATGAATTTTTTCACTTGATACTTAGTCAAATTTTTTTAAGAAGATCTAAGAAAAAAAGGAAAAAAAATCCTGCAATTGAAATAGAGTGAAAATCGACCCCTCCCCCCAATTAACCCAAAAAGCTTAAAATAAACTATTTTGCAACTTTGAAGGGAACTAGTAGGTACTTTGAGCCTGCTTAATCCAAATCTAATGCCAGAAATTAAATTAGAGGGGTGTATCAGTGTAACACTCTAATTTTCACTCGCTCAACCCTTAAATTTAAAGTTTTCAAAACCGATTTTTTTTTACTGTTAAGAAATCTAATAGGCACAAATACAGTACAAATCAATGATGGCTTAAAACAAGGGAGACCCAAATAAAAGTATCCTTGTTGTGTAGTTATATTACCTAAAAACTGGATTAAAAAGCCGTTTTAATGCATCTTGAATCAAATGTCTAACGTTTTAGATCAGGACTCTATCGTTAATATGTCTATAGTTAGAAGTACAATCTCTGGCAAAATATTATTTTCTCTTTATACTTATTTCTTTTTTCTTGATTTCTCCAGTCATACGGCTTTTGCTGGTATTGTTTTACAATTATTACAACGTTGCTTATAGCTTTCATTTACTTCAAAGTTGTAGTACTTGGCAAGAAAATATCATCATTTTTCTGGAATATTCTTGATCATTACTGTCACTTGTATAGAATAGCCTTTAATTTCATGTATTACAAATTGCATTGTTTTCTTTTTCTTAAATTTCCATGCAAAAACTAATGCCAGTTTCATATTATCTCTATCTTCTTGCCGATATTTTAAATAACCAATCTAGTAGTTCAATGCGATCAACAAAATCGAAAGTTACTTTTCCTTCTACTCTTGCTTTTTTAAAACCATCATCATATCCTTTACAAGCAAAACATTAAAGCTGTGTTCACATTAACATTGATTCTGTCACGTCGTTATATCCATACAGGCTTTTTAAGCTCTTATTCTTTTGAAAGCATATTTCCAGCAATGGGTTTGAGTCACTTTTATTATTGCCACATTAGGTACAGCATTCTTTGCATCGTTACTTATTAAACTCTTATTTCGATCAAAATATCGTCCCATTTGACTTAAGTTCTATCATGAAGTTTTTCGTAGACACTGAATTATTTCTTTCTAGATTTTTTGAATCTTAAAAAAAAAAAAAAAAAAAAACTTTTTTGAAGCTAACGCTCTTATTTATGTATATAAATAATATAATGTTGAATCTAACGATCATATGAGAGCTGTAACTATTATACCTACAAAATGTCGTTATCATGTTATTTCCAGAGCTATACCAGCCTGAACGACATGTTGTAGGTATAATAGTTACAGCTCTCATATGATCGTTAGATTCAACATTATATTTTTTGAATCTTCTTTTATAGATTTTTATTTTTTATAATAAAATTACTTTATGGTCTTTTGTTTTAATTTTGCCAATTTTAAAATCATACAACTTTGATTTTCCAATTGAGTCCAAAAAAAAATCAATTTAAATTTTCAGAAATAAATTTTTTTCATTTTCCTAACCTTTGAATTTCTGAACATTCAATAACTGAAAAATAATTTTTTATGATTTCTGACTTTCCTTTTAAATATTTTCCTGCTTATAACGGAAATACTTTTGAACTTGTGAGTAAATAAAATACTAATGATGTAAAAATTTCGTTAAAAAACTTTAGTGATTAATTAAAAATTCATATTATTTTTTCACATGAGACGAATAAAACTTGCAATTTTCCTTTTAGAAACAATAAAAAGTAACTTTATAAAGATTCTTTTTCTATTTTATAAAGTTCAATGAATCAATTTAAATTTTTTTTCTCATGCTTACCTAATAACAATGACTTTTTTTTAAACATTATGTAAAAAAATTAAATGTAATTGGTATTTTAAATTATAATTTTATGTCTACCTATTTAAAGTATAATGTAAATTAATAAAACGTAAAATTTAACATTTATTTTTGCAAATTATATAAATTTTAATAATTAAGGAAAAAAAACTATCGTGCAAAATTATTTTCCTTCTGCATAGTATGACTTCTTAAGTCATCCGTTAGTATATAAGAAATTTTTTTTACTTTATTTTATTATTTAGTTAAAAACTATTTCTAAGCGAATAAAAATTTTATTTAAAAATAAGTAATTTAAAGATTTAAAAAAATGATGGGTAGTAAAACTGTACAGATTGTCAAAGATAGTGCTGAAGATAACAACTTAAGAAAAATAGGAACCGATCCGAATTACAAATTTCAATGGAGATCTACAACTTTTGCAAGTTTATTGTTGTTGACGCATATTTTATCAATCTATGGAATTTATTCAGTTATTTTTAAAGCTAAATTACTGACAACATTATGGGGTAATTGTTTTTTCAATTTCCTATTGCTCTAAATTTTAATAAATTCGTATCCCAGAGTTCAGTAATTGATAAAATTTTAAATTATTTTTAATTATATTTTTATCAATTTTCTGCTGCACTAAATTTTAATAATTTCGTATTAATATTAGGAGTCAGTATTTCACAAAGTTTTTATCTATTTTTGATAAACAATTTATTTGTTAAAATATTTTATTTATAAGTTGTATATAAATAATTTATTTCAGCGGCATTTCTTTTATTTGGGACAAATCAGGCGTTATTTTGGGAGCACATAGAGCTTTTTCGCATAAATGTTTTAAAGTAAAGACACCACTGAAAATAGTATTAGTTGTATTTCAGAGTATGGCTGCAATGGTAATTAAATTATTTTGTTATCTAAATATCTGATTCGTTTATTATAATTTATAAGTTAATTTCTCAAAAAAATATAAGATTCTGAATGACAAAAAAATTTATAACCGGTTTGTGTAACTACACAACCAACGAGCATGGAACATGTTCACTCATAACAGTAATAAATCCAAAAACCGAAATATAAATTATCATAAGTCCATAAACTTAAAGTATTTTAAGATCTTGTCCTGATCAGGCCCTGACTTCCGTTTCAAATTATTCTAAGTCCCTAAATCAAAAATATTGTAAATCCTTTTCGACCCCCCCCTGCCGAGCCAAACTTTTTCAAATACCCCTTCGATTGAACATGTTCCATGTTAGCAATTTTATTTTTTTATAGAACAATTAATCATTTTTACCTAAAATTCTGTTTACAAAGATTAAAACTATAATAAAACGTAATCTTTACTTGAATTTCGAATAAATTATAGCTCTTCGGACACATTTTTAATATTAATGATGTAATAATCTAGTTATAGAAATGTTGATCAATGTCAATGTTAAATATAATTTTTAATTTTACATGGTGTACCAAGTATTGAACTTGAATTATGAGAATACCATTTTTTTATAAGTTCTAATTTTTGAGACTTAAAATTAAATAAATAGAAATTAAATAAAGATATTTTGTGACATACCTATTTGTATCATGCAAAGACTAATCTAATGAAATCCTAACTAGAATTATTTAGTATTAAATTTTTTATTTTGAAGAGTCATGTTTATAAATGGGTGCAAGATCATAGAGTACATCATAAATACACCGATACTGATGCTGATCCTCATAATGCAAGTCGTGGTTTTATGTTTGCCCATCTTTATTGGAGTCTTTACAAAAAACACCCACTTGTTATTGAAAAAGGCAAAGGTATTGATATGAGTGATATCGAATCCGATAAAATATTAATGTTTCAAAAAAGGTAAGGAAATAATATTTATTTATAAATTTTGCTAGTAAAAGTTGAACTTTGTATTTTTTCAAATATTTTGATTGGTTTATGTTATTTGACTCATAAGTTGAAATATTCAATTTACCCTTTCTTAAAGATAACTAACTAACTTTCAAGAAAAATTTTTAAATGCTTTAGTAAATTTCATATTTAATTGATCATATAAATAAATTTTTAATTTTCAGACATTACTTAAAATTCTTTATTATATTTGGAGTTATCATTCCGACTGTAGTTCCTATGTACTTTTGGGGAGAAACCTTTCTGGATGCAATAAGTTTATCTTATGCGCTGAAAATTATTTTAAATTTTCACTTTGTAGCTAGTATTAATTCTTTTGCTCATCAACATGGATCTCGACCATTTGATAAGTAAGATAAAAATTTTTGTTATTTATTTATATTAAAGTTAAATTCTCTTATTTACGTAGAAGAATATTAGCATCTCAGTCTAAAATTGTTCATTATTCAACATTTGGCGGAGATGGATGGCATAATTATCATCATTGTTTCCCATGGGACTACAAAGTATCAGAATTTGGATGGGGTAAAGGAATAAGTACATATTTAGTAGAATTTTTTGCTTATTGTGGCCAGGCGTATGATCTTAGAACTGTTTCTCTTAAAATGGTTCAAGCTCATGCTAAGAAACACGGTGATGGATCTTTAGAATTTTTAGAACAGTGAAAGAACGTTCCAAATTAAGATTTTAATTGACAAGAAAAATCATCTATATTAATGTACCAGACAAAATTACATTTATTTTATTTTTAAGTTTTTTTCAATTTTAAAATTTTATAGCTTTGAAAATTTTTTGTTTTTAATTGAACAAGATTATTTTAACTACGTACTTAAAAATTGATAAGACTAAAAAAAACTGATTTTAAATTTTTAATGAATCTAATGCAATTTTAATAATTATTTTATTAATTATATCTAAACACAACCTAAATGCATATTTCCTATAGCTAAAGGCTGGTTAGAATACATAAATAGTACGTGACAGTACAATTTGCTAATTTTTGATTCGTTAAAGATTATCAATACTAAAGTAAGTTAAAAAAATTTTTTTCTGATCATTTTTTAATAACTCTTAAATTATGAAATCATAATTTAGATGCTTAAGAATTTTTTTGTTGAAAAAAAAATTACGTATTATTGATTTAGTCTACTCATTAGTTTAAAAAAAAAACACCATATTTAACATCAAATTTATATGATTCGTGTCTTTATTTAATCAAAACGGTATCACTCACAGTCGATGTTATTCAATTTAGCTAATTATTTATAGATATTTTGTAGTTAATTTTTGGAAAACTTAAATTTGATTTTGGTGAATGTGAAGAACCAACACACAAATAGTACATAAAGTTTCAAGGGTGCAAAAGATTTGGTGCTAGCGTGAACACTAGCACAAGAGCCCGACGAAGCCGAGTGATAAATATTCACGTTACTTTCTAAAGTTTTCCACCCATGATGCTTAAAATATTTTTTGCCAACTTAGACATAAAACGAGAGCATGAAATTCCGTGCCAAGTTTTATACACAACTTTTATGTCCAGGAGAGCAGAAAATTTAATTCCATCAATTCATTTAAAATTTTATTTTTTAATTTAATTTAGTTTATAAGAACTTAATAGTTACTTCACGTATAATATTTTATTATCGCGCTCAGCATTAGTTTGAAAAACAGTTAAATCTCCTGCAAATCTGGTTATTTAATTTTAATAAAGTTTACATGAAAACATGATTTTTTTATTAAAAAACTCATCTAAAATTGCTTAAATTTAAATATCGATTAATTTATTGCTGAATTAAATTGAATTTAAATTAAGTCTTACTAAGATTACAATTGAAAAAAAGAAGACTCATTCTATAATTATAAATAAAATAATAAAATTTATTGTACAATAAATTACCCTATTAAAAATAAAATTAAAAAGAGAAAAAATCTATGAACTGATCAAAATTTTATTAAATTTTTCATTTTTACATATTTGTACAAATTATCAAGATTTTCAAAAATGTAAATAATTATTGTTGCCATATTATCATTAAGAATTAGAAAGATATTAGTAAATTAATAAATTAATCTAGTAATAAATTAGTTTTTTTTTTTTTTTTTTAATTTAAGAAATTTTTATAATTTGAGTATGTAGATAATATATTATTTTAATAAAAACTACTCATTTTTCAGAAATTTATATTAAATCATTTGTTTTTAAGAACCTTATTATTTGCCTTAAAATATATAATATGAAAATTGTTTCTTTCGTTTGCAAATAAAAAAAAGAAATGGTAAGATAAATAATTATAAAAGACTAAAATTATTTAAATAGGTAATGTACAGAAAATTTATACAATATAAATTGAAAGAACGATGGTAAATAGAAAAACTAATATACAGTAAACTGCTGATTTACCAAGAGCTGATTTAACGGATTGCAGATTTATGGTGGTCCATTTTATAGAACTATAGTGCCAATTACTTGGCAGAGTTTCATATATTCTTTTACCAAATACTGAAAAGCATTTAATCTTTCATTGCAAAATTATTATAAATAAATATATAGTTAAAATATTTTATGTACAAATAAGCAGCTCAAAAAACACCCTGTGGTGAATAGAACGTTCTTAAATAATACAAATTTTTAACAATACAAATAATGAAATTTATGCATTAAAACATAAAAAAGTAGAATTTCGTTTTAAAAAAGTTATCATAAAATAAATAAATTAGACTGAAAGTAATTAAAACATTGTTAAGATAGTTTCAAATAGATATAATCATGATGCAATTATTTTCAGTTATTTATTAATTATTTATTTATTACTTTTTATTTATTATATGAAATTATATTTAACATTTACTTACGTATTTTTTTTTTTAATTTTTAAATTTTCTAAGGTTAAAATAATATTTAACTATAGAAATTAGTAATAAAATAATATGAGTACAAACATTTAATTAAGTTTACAGTAAAAAAGTGAAAAAACGTATAGTTAAAATTGTCATAACCTTTCAATATTTAATAATTAAAAAAAAAAATATGCAAACGTAAAAATTAACTTCATTTCATAAAATATTAAAAAAATATTTTTAAAAAACATATTTTTAGCTATACAAATAATTGGAACAAGATTATTTCTATTTTAAAGTATCTTTATCATTAAGAAAAATACTTCGCACATTTTTGAGTGAGGCTCAGTCTATTCCTATGACAAAATACCACTTTTATTTGCACTGAAACTGGTCACACTAAAATCGAATTATTTTCAAAATTTCAATAAGAATTTAAATAAGAGTACCACCGATATTTTCTGATAGTTTTAATCCTATAGATAGAATGCGAAAAAAAAACGTTAACACGAAATCGGCGATGGAAACCAAAAAGAATTTCCCACTTTTTTCTCGAAAACCACAATTACCACGAATTATAATTATTTTCATATCTGAGCTACCCGAACTTTTCGAAATTTCTGTTTTTGTACTAAAAATATCGTAATTTTGTCAGGTCAAAAAATGGGAAGTTCTTAAAAATGTTTAATTTGTGGATAAATATTGTGTCCAAGTATTTTCGATGCCTCTAACATATTTATAACTGAATGTTATAATTATGTTATTATTTATCTGTACGTTAGTATGTATGTTTGAGAAACTTTGCAGAGAAAATTTTAAACACTACTCGATGAAACAAAAAAAATTTTTGTACAAAATTTTTCAAGTCATATCTTTTGTACCTCCTTTAGTTTGGGTAAATTTCATTCACTTTTTGTCGGCTAATCACAAAAAACACTTATTTTCGGTATTGAAAAAATTAACTAATAATAGTAATATTATATGTGGAACAACTGGATGAGTCAAAAAAAATTTTGTATAAAATGCAAACCTGCGCAGTTACCAAGAGATAAATCAGTTATTAAGAGATAAATCACTTTCTAACTAAAAATGTTAAAAAATTACTAACAAAGGGGAGTTAAAACTTTTAGGAAGCTAATTTGTTTTTAAGTGTCAGAGTAAGTTATGGTAGTTGAAAAAATATCTCTTATACCCTGTATTATACCTGATTTAACCTCTTGAGCTTCTTATCTTCTAAAAAACTCTGTAACTTTGTACTTCAATTTCCTTACTTGGTGTTCAAGGTCAGGAGTGAATCTGATGGTTTTTGGTAATATATGGTTTTAACTTGAAAACATATGAGGTTAATTCTTTTCCACAAATAGTAAAATTTGGAAAAAGTGACAATTTTCCATATATAAAATAGGTATAGCTTTTGTAGCCGTTTCTAACTAAAAATTGGTTAAATCAATTTAAAGGTCCAAACGAGAGCCCAAACAACTAATAAAATAAATGAAATAATTTTAAAATATTCACTCATGATTTAGTGTTTAATAAGTGAGTCTAAAGCTAAAATAGATTAAGTTTTTAGAACTAGTGAATTGATATTTCATTTGACCCTAAAATAAAGGCAATTAGTGAGTATATAAGAAAAAACTTACCAGCAATAAATGAGGGCAGTTACCAGTTTTTAAAGTTTATTACAGAATAGAGAATTGAAATTAAAATAAATTAACTTAACATAAATATAAATTAATATTTCAGCTGCATTTCTGTTTTTTGGATCAAATCAAGGTATAGTTTCAGGGGCACATCGGGCATTTTCACATAAATGTTTTAAGGCAACAACTCCATTAAAAATTATATTGGTTATCTTTCAAAGCATGACTGCTCAGGTAAATAATTAAAATATTTTTTCTTATTTTTCCTAAAAAAATAAAAAACATGTATTAAAATCATTTTTTGTTAAAGAGCCACATTTACAAATGGGTATTAGATCATAGAGTACATCATAAATACACCAATACTGACGCTGATCCTCATAACGCAAATCGTGGCTTTTGTTTGCTCACTTTTTTTGGGTACTCTACAAAAAGCATCCACTTGTAATTGAAAAAGGAAAAGGTATTGATATGAGTGATATCGAATCAGATAAAATACTAATGTTTCAAAAAAGGTATTGACGTTTTAAAAAATATCATATATTGCAACCATTCTATACTTAAATATAAAATTAAATTACGTTTTAGGTATTATATTTGGTTTTTCATTATATTTGGATTATTTATTCCATTGCTGGTGCCTATCATATTTTGGGGAGAAAATTTTATAACCTTTTTACACTGCATCATTGTTAATCCATTTTTTTTAATTTATAACTAGATTAACTTATTAAATAAGCAAGAACTTCATAAATAATAAGTTTTTTTTTCAATTCCAGCAAAAAATTATAATAAAACAGCAAAAATATAATGACACTGAAGTAGAAAAAAAAAGTCTCATTTACTCAATTAAACTTTTTTATAAAAAATTATTTATGCACAATATTTTAATAAAAATATGAATTTCAACAACAACAAAAATCACAATTTAATGTTAAACAAGAACAATTAAACTTTAGTTTTTTTATGTAATCAATAATTATATCCGCACAAATTATTATTCATGATTTTTTTTAAATCAATTTTTTTAATTAATATGTGAAAAAAAATAGATTTTATATAAAAAATATTTTAATTAAGATGAATTTAGGAAGATTTAAGAAGTAATTGTTCAAAAATTGACTTTTTATGAAATTTTATAAGTTTTTATAGATACTTTGTAAATATAAAATTGACTAAAAACAAAATTATTTATTTTAAAATATTTCTTGAGGTTTATTTAAATTTAATTTTTTGATATACTAAAAACTATTAAAATCTTAATAAAAATATGTTGAAATGAAAGAGTTTCCCAAAAAATACTCTTTTTTAGTCCCTTTTTGGCGAGCTTAAAAAGCTCCTATAAAAACTTGCTTTGGCTTAAAATAGTTTTTAAAAGCCTAAGAGAGCACAGTTTTTTTTTTTTTTTTAAGGTAATCCATAGTCCTAGATGAACTTATTAACGCCGACGCAGAGAGTTTTGGAAATCGTAAAAAATAACAATTTCCCTAGCAGGTATATGGCAAAAAATTTTTCATTAAAACCCATCATTAGTTTTAACTTATAGCTCTTGTATGTGCTCAAAAAACTGGGCTAAAAGGAGTAAAACGGGCAATACCAATCGAAGTTATTGCTTTTTTACCATTTTCAAAACTCTCCGTGTCGGCGTTAATGAGTTAAGGGTGAAAACTATCCCATAAATTAAAATTAAATAAATAAATTTAAAAAATTTACTTTTAATATTTACTTTGAATATTTTTTTATTATAAGAATTCGATACAAATATTTTATACATATTGCATCAAACTTGGATATTAAATTTAAATAGGAAAAATCACCTTTATAATGCTGGAAAACTACCCTTAAGATTAAAAAAATTAAAAATTAATCTTCAAAATCGCTAAGAATTTAATTTATATAATTTTTAGTTTTCACCCCTAATTTGAGGTTATAAATAATTTGTTTAAAAAAAGAAAAAATTGTGCCTCCTTAGGTTTTTAAGTATTAATTTAAGTCAAAGTAAGTTTTTCTAAAATGTTTTTTAAGCTTGCGATTCCTCAATCAAAAAGGGACTAAATTTTCGTGTACATCTTTTATTAAAACCTGCTTTTCATTGTATGAACTTAATTTTTTAGTTTTTTTCAACTATATCTAAAGAAAATTCATTTTATTCATTAGGTTTTAGGTGAAGAAGCATGAACTCCTTCATGCAAGGTTTAATGAGTACACAAGAATGTTCAAAATCCTGACTGTGTCTAGAGCATCAGATATAAAACAAGCCTTACATATACAAAATATGTAATTCTTTTATTTCTATAAGTTAAAAATCTATTTTTAATTTAAACAAGATTGTTATTAATAAATAATAAAAAATTTGTAGAAAGCGTAATTATTAATAATTATAAACAGTAAGTATTATAAACAGTAAGTGCATATGATATTAATAAATTTAGGACTACTTATATAATAGTGAAATTCTAATTCTTTTACGAGAAAAGCGACATCTAGATTTTATTTAATGCAATGTTTTAGATATTCTGTGTTATCTAAGAAAGTAAATTTCAAATTTAAATATGCATAACTAAGAATTATTTTATGTTTAAAAAATATAATTTTAAGTTAAAATTAAAAATTGCAAAATAAAAAAATTATAAACTTTTCAATATTAGAGAATAAACAATGACCGATGCTAATATTTTTATAAAAATTATTCAACTTTAAAATTTTCACTTTATTTGTCTTTTTTAAATCGATATTTTTCTATAAAATAATCAAGAAAAGCACAATTTCATCAAAAATATTCACTGTAATAAGTAGTAACAATTCAAAATTGCAAGCAGGACTTAAATTTTTTAATATCTAAAAATTGATTATTTTAAAATTTTTAATATAATTATTGCAGTAGTTATAATTAATGAGGATATATATTATTGTCAACCAAAAATATCAATAGATTTCTGATAAGAAATAAAGTTTTCTTTTTACTATTTGAAAAAAATGTTTACAAAAAAAGAAAAAATAGGAAAATACTAAAGCATAATTATCAGGGTGTTTCTTATTTCCCAAACTGCCCGTAGAGAAAATTACTGGCTCAAATATTATACTTCAGGTCGTAAAACTTTTATCTAAAAAAAAATTTTTTTAAAACAACTTGATGTAGTGTGCCGATTTACAAATGAAACTCGGTAAAAATCAGGAAAAAGGTTTTAAAAATAAACCGGATTTTTTTTCAGTGTATAATTAGTACTAGATACCGTCAAAGACGGGTAGAGCGAAGCTGATCATGTTAGAAAAAAGCAAGAAAAGAGTTTCAGTAATTTTTTAATTTAGGGATTTTAAAAGTTTTGATTAGATTGAGTTCAATAATAATGTTTAAATAAGACGTAAAAAAATGTTAAGCATAGTTAAAATTTTTAAGTATTGGCCAAAAAGTACACGAAAAATCCGCCCCTTATTTTGAAACCTTATTATTTGTTTGCTGAAAAGATTTCAACCAAACTTTTGTTGGCGGAACTTTGTTATTACGTCCTTTTTCTATAATTCACCAACAACAAAAAAGTTACTCTGAACTCTAATACCCCTCAATTAACATCATTAGTTAAAATTAATAATAGTTAAAATTCATTATGTTTTAATTATGTTATAATATTTATAATACATCATTGTTATTATTTTTATTGTTGATTTGTGTTCTGGCCCTTTACACGACTCCAGTAACCCCATTCACCCCCCCTCAAACGTTTCAGTGTCCAAAAAAAATAAGAATACACCTTGAGTTTTAATTTTTGTAATTAAAATATTCTAAACTCGTTTGGGGGGGGGAGACGGGGGCACTTGGGTAGTGTAGAGGGCCAAGCAAGTGTTTTTAACCAAGTTAAAAACATTTTTTATATTCATCTTTGGTTACAGAGTCTCAAAAAACGTAACAATACACATTGAGTTTGAATTTTTCTAATAAAAATATTTTTAACCCGTTCGGGGGGGGGGGGGGGGTTGGTCTACAGGGTCAAACATTGGTTAAAAACATTTTTTATATTCATCTTTGATTACAGCGTCTCCAAAAACATAAGAATACACATTGAGTTTTAATGTTCCTAATAAAAATATTTTTTACTCGTTTGGGGGGTGAGGGGGGGTGAATGAAGGCACTGGGGTGGCCTAGAGGACCAAGCATTTGTTAAACCCATTTTTTATATTCATCTTTGATTTCAGCGCCTAAAAAAACATAACAATACACATTAAGTTTTAGTTTTTGTAATAAAAATATTTTTAAGCGTTTGGGGGGGGGTATGAATGGGGGTACTGGGGTCGTCTACAGGGCCAAACGTTGGTGAAAAACATTTTTTGTATACATTTTTGGTATAAGCGTCCCAAAAAACATGAGTATATACTTCAATTTTCATTTTTCGAAAAAAAAAAATTTTTTTCACTCCTTTGGGGGGCTTATGGGGGTGCTGGAAACAAATTGGCTAGTTTTATTGCATTTCTATGGCCATATTCAGTTTTGGCACCACCAAGAACCCCCATACCATGGGGTCTACCCTCTGGTACATGATTTTTTTTTTGTGTGCCTGTGTAATAGAGCTATGCAGCTTTCAAGCTCCGTAGCAGCCAAAGTTGAGACTTTGGAGCTTTGTGTCAATGGAGACTTTTTTTCAGAATAATAAAATCTAAAACATACAAAAAATTCACCTAATTTGATCGAACGGCCTTTTCCTATTCATTTGTGTGGGGTCCTTTTTCGAAAAATCGCAAAATTAAAAACAAAAGTTAAAAGTTTAAAGATAAATTTTCAAAGAAAAAGTTCTCCGAGCAAACATACTATAAAAAGACCCAAACCCACAGTTTTGATTGAAAAAAGTCGGATTTTAACCTGTACTTCCCCTTAATGTCAGTTTATATGCCTTTCATCTTGCCAATATTTTAATTAAACTATCTAGTAGTTCAATGCGATCAACAAAAGCTGGAGTTACCTTTTCCTTCCATTCTTGCCTTTTTAAAACTACACTAGGAAGATCATCATACTCTTTACGAGCTAGACCTTGAAGCTGTGTTGACATAAATATTGATTCTGTCATGTCGTTCGTTTTATCCATACAGACTTTTTAAGCTCTTATTCTTTCGTAAGCATATTTCTACCAATGGATTCGAATCACTTTTATTATTGCCACATTAGGTACAGCATTCTTTGCATAGTTACCCGCCTGAGACATTGAAACAGTGTATAACACAGTTATATTATGTGTAAATTATACGTAAACAGTGTTATAACATCAATTACACATAATTTACACATAATTTAACACTGTTATCCTATATAATACGTACTCTTTTCTTGCTCAAGTTCAAAATATCTGCTATTATTGAAAAATATTGTTTTAATTCAACTTTCTTAGTCAAAATTATACTCAAAATAGTTAAGAACGCTCTCTCCGACACATATTAAAGATCTTTCAATTCTAGGGGGTGTATCGTAGGAAATTTTTCTTTAAAGCTCTTCAGTAGTGAGTTATAGCCATTTGTTAATAAATTTTAAAGCAGTTTAAACTTTTTTTTATAAACAATTAGCCCTGCAATTAGCTGTAACTTTTTACTGAAAAGGTTAAAAAATTCCTACGATGCCTCCTCCTACAATTTAATCATCTTCAATATGAGCAAAATAGAATTTTGATCCGAGTTGCACAGATCTGAAAAATCAAGCTTTTATGACCCATTTTTTAAATAAAAATTAAATAAAATTTTTTAAATTTAACATGATGAAACTTTCCGCCATATTAGATTCTGTTTAAATTTTTCGAATTCTTAAAAACCCATTAGTGACCCTAAAAATGACAATTTATAATAAAAAAAAATCAATTTGTTTGAAACATGAAAAAATTCGCCTTATTGGATACACAGAGGGGTTATTTCAAGCATGTCATTGTGGGGGGGGGGGGGGTTAAATGTGCCATGTTTGAGGGGAGAATAGTAATGGACTTAGAATAATTTTGATTTAGTGACTAAGAATAATTTGAGTTTAGGGACTTAGAATAATTTGTAGTTAGGGATTCAGAATAATTTCGATAACGCGATATAGAATAATAAGGATTTTAGGATCTTAAAATCATTTTATTTTGGCTTAAAATAATAAAAGACATAAAATTATATAAGCTTCAAGATTCTAAATATAAAAAGGGGGGGGGGGGGTAAATATTCGGCAAAATCTGCTCTGGAGAGGATCTATTTGAGATTCTCAGGAATTCCAGGTTTTTCAGGAATTTCTCAGGTCTTCTTCCCGAAGTCGGTTTTTAATTTTTAGTATCGGTTTTGATGATATTGGCAAAAATGTGCTCCATTTAAATAACATTGGAAAAATGGTTTTTTGAAAATGGCGCAAAAAAATGGGGGGGTTACACTTTTTTAACCTATACTAATCGACTCAAATATCGATCAACTTCACTATCCATATGATAAATTGAGGGGCAATTCGTGTGCTCATACTTTTTAAAGCTGTTTTCTGAGCGGAATTTTTGGCGAGAAACCTTCAAAAATGGCAGTTTTACCATTAAAATTTTTTTAAGAACAGTGGATATAAATTTTTTGAAAAAACAGGAAAAAACTGCATGTAAAATTACAATTTTTTAGAAATAGGTTTTCTTTTTTTTGCTAAAAATTACTGCTTTATCGACAGCGCAAAGTAAAAAGTCTTCTTATTTCTAACTTTGGGCTAACGCAGCTAAACATTTTTAAATGGGACCCCTGAATTTTTTTTTTCTAGAAGTTACACATTTTCCATGTACTTTCACGTGAAGAAATTTTTTTTTTGATATGGGACATCCTAACCTCCAAAACTTTAATTTTCTTTAAAAATAAATTTTTTTTTTCGAGTTTTACTCCAATCAAAATAAAGATTTGGTTGCATTTTCACTGGCGAACACGAGATTTGCTCTATTATATAGGTTTTTTGGGTCGCTGAAGACCAAAATCGGGCTCATTTCGTAAAGAAAAAGGGTGCTTCACCCTTAAATTTGCAAAAACTACCCCCAAAAAGGGGTTTTTTAAAACACTAGTATTAAGCGCGCGTCGCGCGCAAAATGATTTATTTTCTTAAATACCAAAATTCTTACTTTAATTTTTTTTATTCATATCAACTACTCGACGTACTATAACTAACCTCAAAAATAATAAAAATATAATATAAACAATAATAAACAATTAATTTTAACCTATATTAACAATGAAATTTATATGAGCCAATCAGAATGACTCTTTAGCTATAACAATGTACATAGTTACTGTTGCGATCAACATGTCCTTTTTAAAAAAGGATATTTGCATTTTGTGCGCTCAGATTTGCACCATACGGGTTTTGTGGGTCGCTGATCAAGAATTTAGACTTCTTTTTCATTAATAATAAATATTTCACACTTAAAATAGCAAAAACACCCTATTTTTGTACTTTATTAGCAACCAGGATATGCCCGTATAGGTTTTTTGGGACTTTTGAACTTGAGCAAGAAAAGGGAACGTATAATCTAGGATAACAGTGTTAAATTATGTGTAAATTATGTGTAACTGATGTTATAACACTGTTTAAGTATATTTTACACATAATATAATTGTGTTATACACTGTTTCAATGTCTCAGGCGGGTACTTATTAAACTCTTATTTCGATCAAAATATCGTCTCATATGACTTAAGTTCTATCATGAAGTTTTTCGTTGACACTGAATCATCTCTCTCAAGATAAACTTTTGAATGTTGTTTTATAGATTTTTATTTTTTATAATAAAATTACTTTATGATCTTTTGTTTTAATTTTGCCAATTTTTAAATCATAATAAGAGAATAATACAACTATAGTTTTCCAATTGAGTCCACAAAAAAATCAATTTAAATTTCCAGAAAAAAATATTGTTCATTTCCCTTACCTTATTTTTTAGTATTATTTTTTTTCTCATGCTTACCTAATAACAATGACTTTTTTTTATAAACCTCGTCAATGTATAAAAAAATAATTATTCAAAGTAATTTGTATTTAAATTTTAATTTTATGTGTATTTAAAATACAATGTTACAAAAAATTTACAATTTTCATTTAAAAAATCAATAAAACGAGAAATTTAACATAAATTTTTGAAAATTTTACGAATTTTAATAATTAAGAAAAAAATACTATAGTAAAAAAATTGTTTTCCTTATGCATAGTATGAATTTTTTAAGTTATCAGTTAGTATATAAGAAAATATTTTTACACAAAATTTTTTTATTATTCAGTTAAAAACAGTTGCTAACTATTATTTCAAATGAAATGAAGTTTTTCGTATGTAGCGATTAATATAAGAAAATTTTTTATTCAATAGGGCATTAAAATTAAGCGAAAAATAATTTAAAATTTTACTTCGAAAAATAGTTATTTGTAAATTAAAATAAATTATGGGAAGTAAAACTGTACAGATTGTCAAAGATAGTGCTGAAGAAAATAACTTAAGAAAAATAGGAACCGATCCGAATTACAAATTTCAATGGAGATCTACAACTTTTGCAAGTTTATTGTTGTTGATGCATATTTTATCAATCTATGGAGTTTATTCAATTATTTTTAAAGCTAAAATACTGACAACGTTATGGGGTAATTATTTTTTTATCAATTTCCTACTGCATTTAAATTTAGTAATTTATTTAGTAATATTAGAAATTTAGAAGTTAGTAATTCATAAAGTTTTTATTTATTTTTGATAAACAATTTATTTGTTAAAAATTTTCATTTATGAATTGCATATAAATAATTTATTTCAGCGGCATTTCTTTTATTTGGAACAAATCAAAGCGTTGTTTTGGGAGCACATAGAGCTTTTTCGCATAGATGTTTTAAAGTAAAGACACCACTGAAAATAGTATTAGTTGTATTTCAGAGTATGGCTGGAATGGTAATTAAAGTAAAATTTTCTATTATTATTGCTATATAAATGTCTGATTCATTTATTGTGGTGTTTTATCATATTAAAAAAGTGTAATTCTTGTACATACTCAATACCTCCGATAAATTCTCTAAATATCTTATAGCGATAAATTCATAATAATACTAATATAATTTATAAATTTTCTTAAAGAAGTATAAGATTCTGAATGATAAAAAATGTAACATTTTTCCTAGTTTTTACAATTTTATTTATTTTTTTATTTTAATTTATAGATTAATTAATCATTTTTACCTAAAATTCTGTTTTCAAGATTAAAACTATGATTAAACGTATTCTCTATTTCAATTTCGTACGAATTAGCTCTTATGGCACACATTTTGAATTTGATTAATATCAATCTTGAATATAATTTTTAATTTTATACGTACCATGTATTCAACTAGAATGATGAGAATACCATTTTTTTATTAGTTCTAGTTTTTGGGACTTAAAATATGATAGATAGAAATTAAATTAAGATATTTTCTGACATACCTAATTGTATCATGCAAAGACTAATCTAATGAAATCCTAACTAGAAATATTAAGTATTCAATTTTTTGTTTTGAAGAGTCATGTTTATAAATGGGTGCAAGATCATAGAGTACATCATAAATACACCGATACTGATGCTGATCCTCATAATGCAAGTCGTGGTTTTATGTTTGCCCATCTTTATTGGAGTCTTTATAAAAAACACCCACTTGTTATTGAAAAAGGCAAAGCTGTTGATATGAGTGATATCGAATCAGATAAAATATTAATGTTTCAAAAAAGGTAAGGAAATAATATTTATTTATAAATTTTGCTAGTAAAAGTTGAACTTTGTATTTTTTCAAATATTATGATTGGCTTATGTTATTTATCTTATAAGTTGAAATATTCAATTTACCCTTCCTTAAAGATAACAAATATTGTAGAAAAGTTTTTAAATGTTTTAGTAAATTTCATATTTAATTGATCATATAAATAAATTTTTAATTTTCAGGCATTACTATAAATTCTTTATTATATTTGGAGTTATCATTCCGACTGTAGTTCCTATGTACTTTTGGGGAGAAACCTTTCTGGATGCAATAAGTTTAACTTATGCGCTGAAAATTATTTTAAATTTTCACTTTATAGCTAGTATTAATTCTTTTGCTCATCAACATGGATCTCGACCATTTGATAAGTAAGATAAAAAATTTTTGTTATTTATTTATATTAAAATTAAATTCTGTTATTTACGTAGAAGAATATTAGCATCTCAATCTAAAATTGTTCATTATTCAACATTTGGCGGAGATGGATGGCATAATTATCATCATTGTTTCCCATGGGACTACAAAGTATCAGAATTTGGATGGGGTAAAGGAATAAGTACATATTTAGTAGAATTTTTTGCTTATTGTGGCCAGGCGTATGATCTTAGAACTGTTTCTCTTAAAATGGTTCAAGCTCATGCTAAGAAACACGGTGATGGATCTTTAGAATTTTTAGAACAGTGAAAGAACGTTCCAAATTAAGATTTTAATTGACAAGAAAAATCATCTATATTATTGTACCAGACAAAATTACATTTATTTTATTTTTAACAGTTTTTTTCAATTTTAAAATTTTATAGCTTTGAAAATTTTTTGTTTTTAATTGAACAAGATTATTTTAACTACGTACTTAAAAATTGATAAGACTAAAAAAATTGATTTTAAATTTTTAATGAATCTAATGCAATTTGAATAATTATTTTATTAATTATGTCTAAACATTATCAATACGTTAAAGATTATCAATACTAAAGTAAGTTAAAAAAAACCAATCATAATTCAGATACTTAAGAATTTTTTAAGAATTTTTGTTGTTGAAAAAATTACGTATAATTGATTTTAATTTTTACTCCAGTCAAATCACGGTTTCGGTGGTATTGTTTGTGGCTGCTACCAGATTTGGTCTACTATAGGTTTTTTGGGACGCTGAAAACGAAAATCCGGGTCTTTTCTATGCGAAATTGGGGCTTGACCCTCAACTTAGCCAAAACTACCCCTAAAAGGGGTGTTTTTTCAACTTTTTCTCTAGCTCTCCAAGATTTGGTCTAATAAAGGTTTTTGGGGTCGCTGATCACAAATATTAAAATTATAAAATTATGAACAATTACCCCTTCACTCTTAAATTGGCCAAAACTACTCCTAAAAGAAGCGCTTTCGCTATATTAGTTCTAGCCTTCTAGGATTTGGTCTAATAGGGTTTTTTTTGTATAACCCTAATAGGGTTTGAATGTAAGATTCATTTATTTATACCTTTCAAACCTTTTAGGAGTAGTTTTAGCAAATTTAAGGGTGAAGACCTAATTTTTAATTGAAAAAAAACGTGTTTCTCGTGATCAGCGACTTAAAAATCCTTCAAGACCAAATCTTGGAGGGCTAGAACGAAAGTAGAGAAAGCACCCCTTTTAGGGGTAGTTTTGGCTAAGTTGAGGGTCAAGCCCCAATTTCGCATAGAAAAGACCCCGATTTCCGTGTTCAGCGACCCAAAAAACCTATAGAAGACCAAGTCTGGCGGCGGCCACTAACAATACCACCCCCCCCCCCCCGTGATTTGACTAGAGTATTCAGTCAACTCATTAGTTTAAAATAACACTCACCATATTTAACATCAAATTTATATAATTCATGTCTTTATTTTATCAAAACAGTATCACTCACAGTTGATTTTATTCAATTATTTATAGATATTTTATAAATATTCGGGCGCAAAAAATTCGGTGCTTTATTAATTTATTGCTAAATTAAATTCAATTTAAATTAAGTCTTACTAAGATTACAATTGAAAAAAAGAAGACACATTCTATAATTATAAATAAAATATTAAAATTACAGCGCCCGATAGGGCGCGCGACTAAGTTAAGTTCTAAACTTAGAAGCACTAATATACAGGAAATTTCTCTCTCTATTTTGACAAATTTATTATACAATAAATTACCCTATTAAAAATAAAATTAGAAAAAGATAAAATCTATAAACTGATAAAAATTTTATTAAATTTTTCATTTTTATATATTTGTACAAATTATCAAGATTTTCAAAAATGTAAATAATTATTGTTACCATATTATCATTAAGAATTAGAAAGATATTAGATTAATATGTATTAGGTTTAAGATATTTTTTTAATGAAAACTATTTATTTTTTGAAATTTATATTAAATCATTTGTGTTTAAGAACCTTATTATTTGCCTTAAAATATATAATATGAAAATTATTTCTTTTGTTTGCAAATAAAAAAAAGAAATGGTAAGATAAATAATTATAAAAGACTAAAATTATTTAAATAGGTAATGTACAGAAAATTTATATAATATAAATTGAAAGAATCGATGGTAAAAATAGAAAAACTAATATACAGTAAACTGCTGATTTACCAAGAGCTGATTTAACGGATTGCAGATTTATGGTGGTCCATTTTATAGAACCATAGTGCCAATTACTTGGCAGAGTTTCATATATTCTTTTACCAAATACTGAAAAGCATTTAATCTTTCATTGCAAAATTATTATAAATAAATATATAGTTAAAATATTTTATGTACAAATAAGCAGCTCAAAAAACACCCTGCGGTGAATAGAACGTTCTTAAATAATACAAATTTTTAACAATACAAATAATTAAATTTATGCATTAAAACATAAAAAAGTAGAATTTCGTTTTAAAAAAAGTTATCATAAAATAAATAAATTAGACTGAAAGTAATTGAAACATTGTTATCCCTTTATTGAATATAAACAATATTAGTATCTATTTGGTTAAGATAGTTTCAAATAGATATAATCATGATGCAATTATTTTCAGTTATTTATTAATTATTTATTTATTGCCTTTTATTTATTGTATCAAATTATATTTGACATTTACTTACGTATTTTTTTTTTAATTTTTAAATTTTCTAAGGTTATAATAATATTTAACTATAGAAATTAGTAATAAAATAGTATAAGTACAAATATTTAATTAACTTTACAGTAAAAAAGTGAAAAAACGTATAGTTAAAATTGTCATAACCTTGCAATATTTTATAATTTTAAAAAAAAACGTGAACATAACAATTAATTTTATTTCATAAAATATTGAAAAAAAATTTTTTAAAAACAAATTTTTAACTATACAAATAAATGGAACATGATTATATCTATATTAAAGTATCTTTATCATTAAGAAAAATACTTCGCACATTTTTGAGTGAGGCTCAGTCTATTCCTATGATAAAATACCACTTTTATTTGCACTGAAACTGGTCACACTAATTATTTTCAAAATTTCAATAAAAATTTAAGTAAGAGTACCACCGATATTTTCTAATAATTTTAATCCTATAGAAAGAATGCGAAAAGATAACGTTAACAGAAATCGGCGATGGAAACCAAAAAAAATTTCCCACTTTTTTCTCGAAAACCACAATTTCTAAACCACAAATTATAATTATTTTCATATCTGAGCTACCCGAACTTTTCGAAATTTTTCTTTTTGTACTAAAAATATAATAATCGATTTTTTACGTGCGTTACAATTTTGTCAGGTCAAAAAATGGAAAGTTCTGAAAAATGTTTAATTTGTGGATTAATTTTGTGTCCAAGTCATTTTGTTGCCTCTAACATATGTATATTAAATATTTGTATGTTAGAATGTATGTTTGAGAAACTTTCCAGAGCAAATTTTAAACACAACTCAATGAAACAAAAAAAATTTTTGTACAAAATTTTTAAAGTCATATCTTTTGTACCTCCTTTAGTTTGTGTAAATTTCGTTCACTTTTTGTCGGCTAATTATTGATTTAAAAATAAATTTAAAAATTAAAAAAACATTGATTTCCGGTATTGAAAAAATTAACTAATAATAGTAAATATGTGGAACAACTTGATGAGTCAGGAAAAAATTTTGTATAAAATGCAAACCCGCGCAGTTACATTTTTTTTACAGTTAATATTTAACAAAAATTTGTAAAATATCAGAATTTAGATTTATTTTCAACTTTTTTTTGATTTGGGTACTTGCGAATAACATACCCAATGTGGGTTATGTTCTCAAAACAATATACATATTAATTAGTAAATTTATCAAATCTCATTGCAAACTGTAATATCTTATATCATTATTACTACAATTCATTGTACAATCTTGTACAATAATCTTACTAATAAAAAAAATTGCAGCTTTTAGTGTTTGCGCTAAACCAGCTTTATTTACGAGCGTAAAAATTTTGAATAGCTCACAGAATTTTTAGAAATATAAGCATATTTTCAAAATTATTGTTTCTTAAAAGCTTATGTTAGTATATTGATTTTTGATTTCATTGATCGTAAACAATTACCACAATAATGTCAGTGTGACAATTATCCATATTAAAATAATTTATTCTTGAACTATTGATTTAAATTGCATATAATTTTAAAATAATATTTTTCTCTATTTTTAAATTTTTCATTGTTAATAGCATGTTAAACAAAAAAATTATTTCTCATTATTTTTCAATGTTTTCAAATACACTTTTGACCCTGAATTTATTATAATTTTTCTTTTTGCTATCGTTCGTTACAACATATTTCATAAAAAATAAAAAAACTATCACTTAAATACTTTTTTCTAATAGAATTTTTTCAGTGTTTTAGTTAATTTTGTTGTGTCCGTTTCAAAATATAAGGTCTTTTATCAAAGTATAAATTTTTGACAGTGATGTAGTTTTAGAAATTAATAGTTTTGTTACTAAAATAATTTAGCAATAGTTTAACAAGTATTCAAGTTATCTAATTTCTTAGCATATTCTAAATTTTTGTATCTAAATATTTTCGAGTGTTTTTTCTTAATTTTATATTGATTGAGCTACACCATAAGCAAAATGTATATCAAAACGATCTTAGTGATTTTTAGTTTATCATCTGTGTATACTCAAATCACTGATATGGTAATATCCAATGTTCTAAAAGAAGTTAAGCCTCGAAGAGTTATGTTTTATACTGACAATGCAATGTCTAATGTTACTTCAATATCTAAAAGTTTGATGAATTACGCTCCAATAACTGAAGTAAATTTCAATAGTATGCCCAAGTATTTTTACTTCCTTCCTATTGAAGTACCAAAACAGTCGAATCTCATGTTTCACACAGATGGAAATTTTTACTATAATCGTCGAGTTAATGCACCCCTACACGTTTTTGCTGTCACTGATGACAACATAAATCAAGTAGCTAAATGCATTGCTCTTCTTACATATAGTGTATTATTAGGAAATGGTTCAAAAATTTTACTTATATCCTTAAAGGGAATTATCTCAAATAGCAAGAAAGAATTACTTTTAGACTTATTAGTTTTCTCCGGTTTTATTGATACGACGATAATAGAAATAACTTCAAAGAATAAATTTAATATCATTTACGTGAATCCTTACAAATCTTCTCTTGTTCAAAATAAGCTAAATATTTCTTCTAATACACTAACTACTACAGCATTTTTTCCTGCCAAATTGAATAATCTTAAAGGATTTAATTTAAAAATTGGCATTATAGGATCTTTAGATGACTACAAAAACAATAATAATAAAATGATATATTTATATAACACTTACCAATGTTTTGAACAAATTATAAACGTTACTTCTTCTTTTATTCCAATGCCAATTGGTTATAGCATCATTTACCTTTATAATTTACGAATATCAATGGTATTAGCTGTAGGTGAGAGAGAAAACAATAACAAAATTTATTTCTCTACATACCCTTTATCTTATGAGAAATATGTTGCAGTGGTACCTATTATAAACGAAACAAAATACGAATTAGCTGATAACATTTGGTACCTTTTATCTTTGTTGTCAGTTTTACTTATAATTTATTTGTCAGCACGTTTCTTTAAATTCCATGACACTGACTGGTCAATTTTGAACATTTTTGCTATGATGCTAGGAATGGGAACATCTACTCCTCAAAGTATACGTTCGAAGATAATTTATCTAACAGTTTTTGTATTTTCAACATTCAAAATGTTAGACTTAGTTATTAGTTTAACAGAAATTAAGTTAGTTTCCAATGAGTATCCACTAATTGAATCTATAAATGATATTTTGCAGAAAAATATTACAGTATTTGGTACAGTAAACACACATCTTCATTACTACAAACATCACTCTGAAGACGTTTTTACATTATCAAAAATAATTAAAATCAAATTTGGAAATGAGATTTACGATGCACTAAAAAATGAAATAATTATAGCAACGACATATGATGCAGATGATATTTTGTTTACAATGATGGAGAAATATAAAAATCAAAAACTTATTACAATCGATTTGAATTTGCCCAATTATTTGAGTTATATGGAATTTGGTATGAACTACTATTTTATTCCAAAATTTTCTAAAACTGTTCAATGGATATCTGAAGCTGGTTTGGATCAGAAATGGAAATCGAACTACAATGCAGCCAGGAACGAAATTGAAAAAGATTACAATCTTGAAGAAGATCAAAATATTTTATTAATTGTTCTTCTTCTAGAAATGGGAATAGGAGCAGTTATGGCAAGTTTAATTTTGCTTTCAGAACTATTCTACTACTACTTGAAGAAAACTAACAGATTATTAGTAAGAATTTCTAGCAAAATGCAAAAATATTTTAACCAACCACAGAACGTAGTTTCTGGATCCCACCCTGTCTGAACCAGGACGTCTTTGATATCCTTTCAGGTATACTCCCAAAATTTAAAAAAGAGAGTTTTGTCATTTTTAAAACTTAAATTTGTAAAAATTTTGAGATTAATCATTTTTATATAATTTTGTTTAATTTTTTCTCACTGTTTGTAGAATTGCAATCCCAATAACTTATTACATTTTTTTTTACACAAAAGATCTCTCTCCACGCATAACGTTTAAATTTCTTGCAATTACAAAATTTATCTGAGAACTTAAATTTGAATATTATTAATTTTATTTAAATAAAATTAATTTTATTTGAGGTTAATTAATTGTGGTTTTTTGCGTCGGTTAAATAAAATAACAAATTTGTTCTTTTTGGCGAAATCCATGCTTAAAGAAAAAGTGATTGAGTGTGAATGGATACCATTTCTTTAAATAGATTCATAAAAACACTTGTTTATTATTTATTTATTTAATAAAAGTTTATGCAAACATTACTGATGCACGTTTGAGGTAATAATACAATATTTTACAAAAGAAAAAGTTTATATTACATTTTAGTATATTAATTATCAAGGGGGTAAGAATTTTGGCACTAGCGTGAGCACTAGCAAGAGTGCTTGGCAAATCCGGGCACGAGTGATATGTGTTCATGCAAGTGTCTAAAGTATTTCGCCCATGGTGATAACCATATTTTTTGCCTACATAAGCATAGAACGAGTGCAGAAAATTCTTTACGCGCGAGTTTAACGCCCGGAAGGGCAAAAAATAATTTTATATATGGGTACACTAGATATGCAAAAAAGAAAATAAGAAAATGATCAAGTTTTTATGACAAAAATTATAATATAATTATAGAGCGAAGCTCTACCTTAATGGATGCAGAAATCGACACCTTGTGGGCACGATATCTCAACAACGATCAATCGGATTACTTTCATTTTTTAGAACTGGGTTTCTTTTATCGAGTTGATGGAACCTATAGTTTTTGGGCCCAATCCGATATTTTTAAAAGCATGTTAATTCTTGTATTTTCGCTTCACAGAGGTGAAAAACCTTATAAATGTAAACTGCGAAATAAATTTCATAGCTTTTGTATAAACTTTGCTACGTTGAAAAATCATAGAAATGCAAAATAATACAAGATAACTATATTTTTAGGCACGATCACCCAATGTATGCAATGCATAGATGATATCGTGCCTTATAAAAGAAGTTTCTAAATTGTCTAATTCTCGTGGACAAATTTCGTCTCCAGATCATTCCGATGCCTCTAAATGCTTCTATTGCCTTGGTGTGTGTAGGGGCGTATGTTCGAGAAAGTGTAGCCTCAAGATCTTAGAACCTGCTCGATGAATCAAATATCCCTTAGACCAAATTTTTTAAAAACAGATCTAGTTGCAGGGTTTTCAATTTCAATTTTGGTTAATGAGCTGCAATAACTAAATTAATTAAAATTTATTTTTTAGGCACGATAACCCATACATAGATGATTAGACACTATCGACCTATATGTATGCAATACATAAATAAAATCGTGCCTTAAAATTTTATCAGGTTAAAAAACGAAAAAGTCTTCAAATTGTCTAATTTATGGAGGAATTTGGTTCCCAGGTCATTCCGTTGCCTGTGCATGCATCTGATAATAAATAATAGTTTTCAATTTATGAGGGATCCCATCAACGTTATTAAAGAGAAAATACTCAATAAATATGTGATCTTGCCTGAAATAAAAAGCCTTAGCTTTTTTATAATTCTTTTCGATTTTTATTATTTATTAATTAATCCGAATTTTATTGAATTAAACATTTAACGCCCAAGAGCCTATCTACGAGTTCTAAATTAATTTTAAAAACAAAATTTATTTTTCTAAAAATGTATCCATATGTTAAATAGTCTCTATTATCAGAATTTGATTTCAAACTTACTATAAAATTAACTAGAAATTAATCAGTTCTGCAAAAAAATATGGGTCTATAAAAATGGCCAATTTAAAAAAAAAAATTAAAAGTATGAAACTCCAGAATAGCCTAGGTTTTTAGCAAATTAAGAAAAAAATATACGTAATTTATTTTTTTAATTTTTCAGTGTTTTAATTCTAAAAAGGTATGTCGGGACATTAAAGACATTTATCAGAGCTCAAAATCATATATACTAGAAACGCTATGAGCCCGGGTAAATGGCAGGTCTTCAATGGCCCGACATGCCCCTCCAGAACCAAAATACCGAAAAATCTAAAATATAAATTAAGTATGTTTTGGCCTAATCTAAAAATTTAGTCTATCCGGGGTGTCATGATTTTAGTTTTTTTTTTTTAAATTGGTTAACTTTTTCTAGAACATGCGACCATAAAAATTAGAATACAAAAGTATAGGTATGCTTTGAATCTGAAATATCCAATCTGGGTTACAAAGTGACTGAGAAGTAGAGGTCATGAAATCAGCAAAAACTACCCCATTTTAAGGTTTTTTTGCAATATTTTGCAAGCAAAGCTAAAATTATCTAATTAACTGCCTTTTTTGAAGAAAGAGTAAGAAAATATTGGGATTCAATAATTACAAGCTCTAATTGGGCTACAAGACTAATTATAGGACGTGAAAACTAAACCTCTAAAAAGAACTAGTTATAATACAAAAATGATAAGCAACATTACAAAAAAATTGCTATTCTTGTAATTATCACCTTTACTAGTTGTTAAGATTCTAAACCCAAATTATTTTGATTCTTTAAACCTGTATTATTCGAAGTCCTTAAATCGAAAATATTCGAAGTCCTTCAACTCGAATTATTATAAGTCTCTAAACCCGGATTATTTTAAGTCCCTAAACTTGAATTGTTCTAAGCCTCTAAAAGTAAATCATTCTAAGTCCCTCAATATAAATTATTTTAAGTCCCTAACCCCGGATTATTCTAAGTACCTAAATCAAAATTTGTTTAAGTCCGAGTTAAGAAGCAACTAGTAATGTCCCTAATCATGCCCCACTTTGATTACTGGTCATCCATACTAGGGAATCTTAAAAACGAGCACATTAAGACCTTAAATGTACTACTAAATTCAGCAAACAAATATATCTTAAACTTGGGTTACTATGACCACGTTTCCAACATTAGAAAGAGTCTCAATTGGCTAGAAATTGGAGATAGATTTAAATTCAATAGTACTTGCTTCTTATTCAAAATTCTGTTATTCCAGTACCCAGACTTTTTGTTTTCAAAATTAAAATACAGGATACCCCCTAGAGAACTCAGGCCCAAATTCAAAGAGCTTGAGGTCCCTACTCATCATTGCAAACCCTACGCATCTTCTTTCTTAGTTAGTATCAGGCTATATTGGAACACTCTTCCACCAGGTATTAAACTATCCTCCTCTCTTAACACCTTCAAGAATAATCTTTCCAAACATATCAATAGCTCTCCCCATCACACTCTTAACATCGTCTCCCATCTCTAAACTTATCAATACCAAAAACTCAAATCAATCTATCAACAAACCTCCACTTCCAAATCCACAATCAACATATCCTTTTCCATTCTCTTATATAAATCAACTTACGCATCATCTAATTAATGAACTATATACTGTAAATCTAGCTTATATTAAATTTAACTAATTATGTAATTTTATATTGTTTTGCTTTAAATTTTATATTACGTTCTGTATATATATAAATGATATAAAATGTATGATTTTCTGCCTTTATATATTGATACAATAAATAAAGTATCAAATATCAAAAAAAAATAAGTCCTATTTAACCTCCACCCCTCCTAAATCAGACACATTTAACCCTACTTGATTTTCAGATTCACATGTTACTCCTCCTTATAAACATGTTCAATGTTAAAACTACGATTTTTGCAACAAATTGAAAATTGATCATTTTGGGCCAAAAATGGACATTCAGTTTACTGACTGTAAAGAAGAGAATTTAAAATAAAAAATTAAAAAGTTAAAATATTTTGCAAACAAATAATTCTGAAGGACAAATAAAGAATTTTTAGAAAAAAGCTTTTAGAAAATTTTTGAGATTTATAAAACCCATTTTTATCTAAAATTGCAATTTTTGAGATAATTTAAAAATTAATCATTTTGGGCCAAAAAAGCCCATTTGGTTAATTTGCTATAGCATTGAGAAAATCATCGATAAAAAATTGCGGTATCCGAGGCTTGACAAATGACTTTAATACCAAAAAATTGTGACCAATAAGAAGTATTTTTGTTAATTATTATAAAAACTTGTAGAAAAAATTTCAGAGCTCCTAGATGTTTATTTACATAAATTTAAACAAAAACATTTTAGAATTTCTTATACAAAACTCGCGAGAGAAAGAAAGAGGTCTGAAAAGACCTCTCTCTCTCGCTTTCAATCCACTGAGGTACGTCCATAACTAACTAACTAGAAAGCAATATTACCAAATAACTATTTAAAAGCCTTTTTTATGCCTAGAAGGCCCGTAGGAATAAACGGAGGTTATCGGGGTTTTTTTTTCAATATATTAATGAAAGTAATTTTTAATTTGGTTTCCTAAAAGTAGCGGTCTTTTGTTAGCGAAAGCAAAGTAAAAACACTGAAAAATCTGCTCATTTTTGCAACTTTGTTAACTTTTTGCATAAAAGAACTTACGTAAAATTTTTTCTTGCAAAATCTTTGTTATTACATGGTCTTATGATGCTAGAAGACATCGTATTTTTAAAGTCATATGACAAAACTTAATTCATAGGTTGGAATCAATGGTTCATTTCCGTATGTTGCGTTCACTTATACTACGATATGATAGTGTTAATGCCAACCCTTTAATTTTCTTTTGTCATTTGACTTTAAAAATAACACGTCCAACCGTGTATAAACATATTTATATGCCTTTTAAGGATTAAAAAAAGAAATTTTCCCACTCCTATATTATTCCTCTGTTTTTTTATTTACTAAATAAATATGTTAAAAAAGACATTTTTCCTACCGCAGAAGTTATGAAAAGTTTTAAAAATAAAATGTAATACATTTTTAACATGGAATATGTTCATTGGATGGGTTATTGATAAAAGTCCGTCTCGGTAGGGGGTGGGTAAAAAAGTGACTTTTTAGGGGGAGGGGGGTAAAATACAGGGCGATCCAGAGCGGATGCATTGTTTGTTTATTAGTTAACCAAACGCAGCTAAGATTTAGATTACAAGCATCAACAAATAGCGATGCACCTAATAAAATAAAATTCACGTCCCGTTCGGGACCACCGTGTATTGACGTTTTAAGGGGGGGGGGGTTGAAATATTGACGAAGTTTTTAGGGGGGGGGGTTGAAATGGGCTTAGAATATTTCCGATTAAGGGACTTAGAATAATTTGAAGTGGGAGTCAAACAAAGAACAAGAACTTTGTATATGTTTATGGACTTGGGATAATTTATATTAATATCAGGATTTATTGTAATTTCGGTCTTAGGACTTATAATAATTAGGGAATATACGTTAAAACTGTTATAAGTGAACATGTTCCATGATCGTTGGTTGTGTGAAAACACATACCAGTTATAAGTTTTTTTCATTTTTTGTTAAATTCAGGGGTAGTTTTATCCATTTTTGCCCCCGTATAGGATTCAGTAAATTAATTAAACGTTAAAAAAAGAAAAATTTTTGAAATGCAAGATTAAAAAAAATTAAGAAAAAAACTCACATTGTATTATTCCGATTTCGTCTTATCCTGGAGATAATTTTCAACCCCAATAATTAACTCTAATATTCCTTAATCGAAACAGAATAAAATAATAAATTCAATATTTTATTACTCTTAAAACGTGGCAATTATTATGTTGATCATTAGTTCCAAAATATTGTGAAAAAACCCATAATATGGAAAGTTTCTTCTGTATTTTCCTATTTTCTAACACAGTAGGAACCCAAATTCGGATTCAGCGACGTACAAAACCTACAGAAGACTTTCTAATTCTGGTTGTCGAATTCAGAAACCCTTACACAGCATTCTGACTTGAGTATAATATTAATTTGGTAATTAAGTAAATTGAGGGGTATTAGAGTTTAGAGAATTTTTTTTAAAAATAAATTATGGAAAAAGCACGTAATAACAAAGTTTCGCAAACAAAAGTTTGGTTGAAATCTTTTCAGCAAACCAATAACAAGGTTGAAAAATAAGGGACAGATTTTTGGTGTCCTTTTTGGCCAATACTTAAAAATTCTAATTTTTTTACGTCTTATTTAAATATTATTAATGAACTCAATCCAAACAAAAATTTTAAAATTCTAAAATTAAAAAATTACTGAAACTCTTTTCTTGCTTTTTTCTAACATTATCAGCTTCGCTCTACCCGTCTTTGACGGTATCTAGTAATTATGATAACATTACAATAAAAAATTTAAGGGAGCATTTCTTTGCCATAATTTCTTAAATTATAAACATTGTTGTTATATTTATTTTCCTATAGTGATGTGAAAAGCAATGATTAATGTATATACGTGGAGCCGAACCGACTTCACTTTTTTTATTATAACGTATCTAGTAATTAGCTTATTTTTTTAATCAACAAATTTGTTTGATTAAATAATTTTTGAGAATTAAATTTTTAAGTAATGAATCGATGTTAGGAATAATATTTTTAATGAAAAAACATTGAAAAAAAGTTGCTGAAAAAAATGTCTTAAAAAAATAATCCTATATATATTAAAATGAAATAATTTAAAAAATTGACTATTTTTGATTTTATTGGACACGCATTTATGGAGAATTGTACGGACGAAAATACATGAAAGTGGTTTTAAAATAATCTTTAAAGAAATATCTCCAGACCTTTTTTTAATTTTTAAAAAATATTTAAATGATTTCGAGAAATCAATATCAGAAGTTAGTAGTCGAAAACGCAAAATAATTTCATTTTTTTTCACTAAAACTGATTTTTCTCAGGATCTAAGAGGTTTTTTGAAACGAGGTTTAGTGCAAATTATTCCTAGGAAAAAATGCTATCGATTTGACGTTTTTTTTTTTTTAATTTGAGCTCACGGTTCAGAGTTACAACTGTTTGAAGCTTAGAACTTCAAAATTAAAAAAATCAAAAAGTGGACATTTTCATCACTTCAGATCTCGGAATGGATTGTATCAAAATGTAAAAACCAAGTTTCTTTGTATTTATTAATCAATTTTCTAAAGCCACTTTTTTTTTTTTTTAATTTCATCCATTCGTTAAAGAGAAATATTAAAAAAACGACTTAGAGTTTACTTTTTTGAAATTTTATATTTTTTTATATTTAGAACAGCTGATATCCATTTTTTATATGATTTTTTTATATTATTTCAAAAAAAAACCTAAATGCTATCATAAACATTAAAAAAAAATATATAAAATTAAAAAAATATTTCAATGCAATCATTGTATAAAAATATTTGACATTCCAACTTTTCTATTAAACAAGAGACAGTTAGAAAAAAAATTATAATGGAATAAAATAAAATTAAAATATTTAATGAAATTAAAAAAATATTTCAATGCAATCATTGCTAAAAAATTTTTGAAATTAAAAAAATATTTCAATGCAATCATTGCTAAAAAATTTTTGATAATTAAAAAATATTTCAATGCAATCATTGCTAAAAAATTTTTAAAATTAAAAAAATATTTCAATGCAATCATTGCTAAAAAATTTTTGAAATAAAAAAAATATTTCAATGCAATCATTGCTAAAAAATTTTTGAAATTAAAAAAATATTTCAATGCAATCATTGCTAAAAAATTTTTGAAATTAAAAAAATATTTCAATGCAATCATTGCTGAAAAATTTTTGATAATTAGAAAATATTTCTATGCAATCATTGCTAAAAAATTTTTGATAATTAAAAAATATTTCAATGCAATCATTGCTAAAAAATTTTTGAAATTAAAAAAATATTTCAATGCAATCATTGCTAAAAAATTTTTGAAATTAAAAAAATATTTCAATGCAATCATTGTATAAAAATATTTGACATTCCAACTTTTCTATTAAACAAGAGACAGTTAGAAAAAAAATTATAATGGAATAAAATAAAATTAAAATATTTAATGAAATTAAAAAAATAAATATTTCAATGCAATCATTGCTAAAAAATTTTTGAAATTAAAAAAATATTTCAATGCAATCATTGCTAAAAAATTTTTGAAATTAAAAAAATATTTCAATGCAATCATTGCTGAAAAATTTTTGATAATTAGAAAATATTTCTATGCAATCATTGCTAAAAAATTTTTGATAATTAAAAAATATTTCAATGCAATCATTGCTAAAAAATTTTTGAAATTAAAAAAATATTTCAATGCAATCATTGCTAAAAAATTTTTGAAATTAAAAAAATATTTCAATGCAATCATTGTATAAAAATATTTGACATTCCAACTTTTCTATTAAACAAGAGACAGTTAGAAAAAAAATTATAATGGAATAAAATAAAATTAAAATATTTAATGAAATTAAAAAAATATTTCAATGCAATCGTTGCTAAAAAATTTTTGAAATTAAAAAAATATTTCAATGCAATCATTGCTAAAAAATTTTTGATAATTAAAAAATATTTCAATGCAATCATTGCTAAAAAATTTTTGAAATTAAAAAAATATTTCAATGCAATCATTGCTAAAAAATTTTTAAAATTAAAAAAATATTTCAATGCAATCATTGCTAAAAAATTTTTGAAATTAAAAAAATATTTCAATGCAATCATTGCTGAAAAATTTTTGATAATTAAAAAATATTTCAATGCAATCATTGCTAAAAAATTTTTGAAATTAAAAAAATATTTCAATGCAATCATTGCTAAAAAATTTTTGATAATTAGAAAATATTTCTATGCAATCATTGCTAAAAAATTTTTGATAATTAAAAAATATTTCAATGCAATCATTGCTAAAAAATTTTTGAAATTAAAAAAATATTTCAATGCAATCATTGCTAAAAAATTTTTGAAATTAAAAAAATATTTCAATGCAATCATTGCTGAATATATGTATAAAAACTAAAAGTTAAAAAGAAAGATAGATGAAAATAAAAGAAAATAATAAAAATTATACATATATATCTATACATGCTTAGTATCTTTGATAAAAAATCAAAATGAAAAAAAAAAGTTAATCAAAATCTATCTCAATTCAATGCACTTCAATTGTATTTAATTTCTTTTAACACAAAAATTAAAAGCTGTGTATATTTATAATAAAAATTTTATATTGATTTATTGAAAATTCTTAAAATATTTTTATCTTTGCAAATGTATTAATAATAAATATCAAATATGTGATATTAAAATATTTGTTATGTAAAAACTTACACTTGGACAACAGTAAAATATATATTTTCATATTAGAAAATATTGGAATTAATGCCAAAAATAAGAGATTCGGAAATTTTCAAGATATTATTTTATATATTATATAACATTTCATAAAAATATATAAAATTAAAAAAATATTTAAAAATATTTAAATGCAATCATTGTATAAAAATAATTGAAATTCGAACTTTTCTATAAAACAATTTTTGGATAAAGAAAATTTACAAAATTTTCAATTTCAGATTGACGTATAGTTTCTGCCAAAGTCAATAAAAATTTTTCAATGTTAACATTGCATAAAAATATTTGAAATCTTAACTTTTGTCTAAAACACAACAATATTCAAAAAAATTTAGAATGGCGTATAGTTTCTGCCAAAGTCAATAAAAATATTTCAATGTTAACATTGCATAAAAATATTTGAAATCCCAACTTTTATATATAACAAAGCATTATTCAAAAAAATTTAGAATGGAGTACAGTTTCTGCTAAAGTCAATAATAATATTTCAATGCAATAATTGCATAAAAATATTTGAAATTCCAACTTATGTATAAAACAGGACACTATTCGAAAAACATTCAGATTGACGTATAGTTTCTGCCAAAGTCAATAAAAATATTTCAATGCAATCGTAGCATAAAAATATATGAAATCCCAACTTTTGTATAAAACACAATACTATTCAAAAAAATTTAGAATGCCGGATAGTTTCTGCTAAAGTCAATAAAATTATTTCAATGCTATCATTGCATAAAAACTTTTAAAATTCCAACTTATGTATAAAACAGGACACTATTCGAAAAACATTCAGATTGACGTATAGTTTCTGCCAAAGTCAATAAAAATATTTCAATGTTAACATTGCATAAAAATATTTGAAATCACAATTTTTATATATAACATAGCATTATTCAAAAAAATTTAGAATGGAGTACAGTTTCTGCTAAAGTCGATAATAATATTTCAATGCAATCATTGCATAAAAATATGTGAAATCTTAACTTTTGAAAAAAACACAACACTTTTCAAAAAAATTTAGAATGGCATATAGTCTCTGCTAAAGTCAATAAAATATTTTAATGCTATCATTGCATAAAAATTTTTTAAATTCCAACTTTTGTATAAAACAGTACACTATTCGAAAAACATTCAGATTGATGTATAGTTTCTGCCAAAGTCAATAAAAATATTTCAATGTTAACATTGCATAAAAATATTTGAAATCCCAACTTTTATATATAACAAAGCATTATTCAAAAAAATTTAGAATGGAGTACAGTTTCTGCTAAAGTCAATAATAATATTTCAATGCAATAATTGCATAAAAATATTTGAAATTCCAACTTTTGTATAAAACAGGACACTATTCGGAAAACATTCAGTTTGACGTATAGTATCTGCCAAATTGAATAAAAATATTTCAATGTTAACATTGCATAAAAATATTTGAAATCCCAACTTTTATATATAACAAAGCATTATTCAAAAAAATTTAGAATGGAGTACAGTTTCTGCTAAAGCCAATAATAATATTTCAATGCAATAATCGCATAAAAATATTTGAAATTCCAACTTTTGTGTAAAACAGTACACTATTAGTAAAAATTTAGAATATCGTACATTTTCTGCTAAAGTCAATAAAAATATTTCAATGCAATCATTGCATAAAAATATTTGAAATTCCAACTTTTGTATAAATCAGTACACTATTAGAAAAAATTTAGAATAGCGTACAGTATCTGCCAAAGTGAATAAAAATATTTCAATGCAATCGTAGCATAAAAATATATGAAATCCCAACTTTTGTATAAAACAGGACACTATTCGAAAAACATTCAGATTGACGTATAGTTTCTGCCAAAGTCAATAAAAATATTTCAATGTTAACATTGCATAAAAATATTTGAAATCCCAATTTTTATATATAACAGAGCATTATTCAAAAAAATTTAGAATGGAGTACAGTTTCTGCTAAAGTCGATAATAATATTTCAATGCAATCATTGCATAAAAATATGTGAAATCTTAACTTTTGAAAAAAACACAACACTTTTCAAAAAAATTTAGAATGGCATATAGTTTCTGCTAAAGTCAATAAAATATTTTAATGCTATCATTGCATAAAAATTTTTTAAATTCCAACTTTTGTATAAAACAGGACACTATTCGAAAAACATTCAGATTGATGTATAGTTTCTGCCAAAGTCAATAAAAATATTTCAATGTTAACATTGCATAAAAATATTTGAAATCCCAACTTTTATATATAACAAAGCATTATTCAAAAAAATTTAGAATGGAGTACAGTTTCTGCTAAAGTCAATAATAATATTTCAATGCAATAATTGCATAAAAATATTTGAAATTCCAACTTTTGTATAAAACAGTACACTATTAGAAAAAATTTAGAATAGCGTACAGTATCTGCCAAAGTGAATAAAAATATTTCAATGCAATCGTAGCATAAAAATATATGAAATCCCAACTTTTGTATAAAACAGGACACTATTCGAAAAACATTCAGATTGACGTATAGTTTCTGCCAAAGTCAATAAAAATATTTCAATGTTAACATTGCATAAAAATATTTGAAATCCCAATTTTTATATATAACAGAGCATTATTCAAAAAAATTTAGAATGGAGTACAGTTTCTGCTAAAGTCGATAATAATATTTCAATGCAATCATTGCATAAAAATATGTGAAATCTTAACTTTTGAAAAAAACACAACACTTTTCAAAAAAATTTAGAATGGCATATAGTTTCTGCTAAAGTCAATAAAAATATATTAATGCAATAATTGCATAACAATATTTGAATTTCCAACTTTTGTATAAAACAGTACACTATTAGAAAAAATTTAGAATAGCGCACAGTTTCCGCTAAAGTCAATATTTGGTCACTAAATTCAAAAAATATTCTAAACTAATATTTCAATGCAATCATTGCATAAAAATATATGAAATCCCAACTTTTGTATAAAACAGGACACTATTCGAAAAACATTCAGATTGACGTATAGATTCTGCCAAAGTCAATAAAAATATTTCAATGTTAAGGTAGTTCACCAGTAATTTAGACGACAATAGAAATCGCTAAAATTTTTATAGGGGCTTCATATTATAATAATACACATAAAAATAAAATTTTAAGAAAATTGTGGTTTTCGTTTAGGAGATACAAAGCTCCAAAGTTGAATTCTTATACATTGCAAGCATAGGAGCCGAGTCAAAAAACACGGGTTTGAGATTTTTATTTACTGTCAACGCCGAAACTGAACAATAGATTTTTTTTTTTTAAATTGCACCAAGTAAATTAATTGTTGAAGAAACTTCTATTCGATTTTTAAATAAATTGTGGTTTTCTTATAAAAGATATTTTAATAAGAAAAAATAAAAAACCGATGAAAATTTTAAGGTGACAACGTCGACGTTTAAAATACACGCATAATATTATAATAATAATCATGTAAATAAAATCGCGTGCCTACAAACATTGTGCGACGTTGTCGTACTTTTTTTTTTATTTAAGCTACCACGAAAAATGATCTGTCAAAATACCGTAATTTTAATTGTCTGGTAAAGAACCTTAGCATTACTTAAAAATATTTGAAATCACAATTTTTATATATAACAGAGCATTATTCAAAAAAATTTAGAATGGAATACAGTTTCTGCTAAAGTCAATAAAAATATTTCAATGCTATCATTGCATAAAAATATTTGAAATCCCAATTTTTATTTATAACAGAGCATTATTCAAAAAAATTTAGAATGGAGTACAGTTTCTGCTAAAGTCAATAATAATATTTCAATGCAATCATTGCATAAAAATATTTTAAATTACAACTTTTGTATAAAACAGGACATTAATCGAAAAAAATTTATAATAGCATATAGTTTCTGCTAAAGTCGGTAAAAATATTTCAATGCAATCATTGCATAAAAATATTTGAAATGCCAATTTTTATGTATAACAGAGCATTATTAAAAAGAATTTAGAATGGCGGATAGTTTCTGCTAAAGTCAATAAAAATATTTCTATGCTAACATTGCATAAAAACATTTTAAATTACAATTTTTATATAAAACAGGACACTATTAGAAAAAAATTTAAAATGATGTATAGTTTCTGCTAAAGTCAATAAAAAAATTTCAATGCTATCATTGCATAAAAACTTTTGAAATTCCAACTTTTGTATAAAACAGTATAATATTAGAAAAAATTTAGAATAGCGTACAGTTTTTGCTAAAGTCAATAAAAATATTTCAATGCAATCATTGCATAAAAATATTTGAAATGCCAATTTTAATATATAAAAGAGCATTATTCAAAAAAAATTTAGAATGGCGTATAGTGTCTGCTAAAGTCGGTAAAAATATTTCAATGCAATCATTGCATAAAAATATTTGAAATGCCAATTTTTATGTATAACAGAGCATTATTAAAAAGAATTTAGAATGGCGGATAGTTTATGCTAAAGTCAATAATAATATTTCAATACAATCATTGCATAAAAATATTTGAAATTACATTTTTTATATAAAACAGTACACTAATCGAAAAAAATTTAGAATAGCGTTTAGTATCTGCCAAAGTCAATAAAAATATTTCAATGCTATCATTGCATAAAAATATTTGAAATTCCAACTTTTATATAAAACACTATTACAAAATTTATAGGACACTATTACAAAAAAATTTAGAATGACGTATAGTTTCTGCTAAAGTCAATAAAAATATTTGAAAATACAATTTTTACAAATAAAAAATTCAAAATTTATTTTTTTATTTTAATAGAAATAACTAATAATTCAAAAAATTCAAAAATATAAAAATACAAAATACACACCCGACAACTCGTATTTAAATTTTTAGAAGTTTTTCAAATTGTGGACAATCAATATGAGTTTATCTTTTTAAGTTGTTAACGAAAAAAAAATTAAAGTGGGGTATAGTTTCTGTTAAATTCAATACTAATATTTCAATGCTATCATTGCATAAAAACATTTGAAATTACAACTTTTATATAAAAAAGGACACTTTTCGAAATAAAATTAAAGTGAGTTATATTTTCTGCTAAATTAATTACTAATATTTCAATGCAATTGAAATTACAACTTTTCTAAAAATCAGGCTACTATTCGAAAAAAATTGAAAAAGGGGTATATTTTGCTACATTTAATACATATATTTCAATGCTATCATTGCATAAAAATATTTGAAATTACAAGTTTTCTATAAAATAGGACAATATTCAAAAACATTTAGGTTGGGTATATTTTGCTAAATTCAATACTAATAATTTAATGCTATTATTGCATAAAAACAATTGAAATTACAACATTTCTATAAAACACGACGGAATTCGAAAACATTTAAGTGGAGTATATTCTGCTAAATTCAAGACCTATATATTAATACTATTATTGCATAAAAACAATTGAAATTACACTTTTTCTATAAAACAGGACACTTTTCGAAAAAAAATTAAAGTGAAGTATAGTTTCTGCTAAATTCAATACTATTATTTCAATGGATAAACCCAATAATTCAGTAAATCGGACTCTGAGTCTTTTTTTTGCTATTTATTTTTAATGAATACATTAAATAAAAAACAAAAAAAAATCGGCTTTAGAAAAGCGTTTAATAAATACAATGCATTTTGTTTTTTATATATTTTGATACAAACCATTTTAAGATATGAAGTGAAGAAAATGCCCAATTTTTGAGTTTTTAAATTTTGTACTTCTTAGCTTTAAACAGTTGTAACTCTGTGCCGTGAGCTAAAATTAAAAAAAAAGCGTCAACTCGATAGCATTTTTTACAAGGAGTAATTTGCACCGAAGCTCTTTTGTTTTATATATGAAATGACTTAAAAATTTGAATATGAAATAATATAGACATTGGCAGTCCTAAGAATAATAAAAAAAAAAAAAATTTTTTAAATTTAACTGTATAGTAAAATTCATATTGTCTGTTTACAATATGAAAAAACTACAATAATTTCAATCTGTATTTCTGGCTATTTTATATATGAAAAATTAAAAAAATTTCACTATGTAATAATATAGATATAGGCAGTCCTAAGAATGAAAAAAAAAATAAAAATATTTAACTGTATAGTAAAATTCATATTGGTGGTTTATAATATGAAAAAACTAAAAAATTTACCATCTATATTGTTGGCTATTTATATATGAAAAAACTCAAAAAATTTCACTATGAAATAAGATAGTTATCGGCAGTCCTAAGAATAAAAAAAACAAAAATTTAAAAAATTTAATTGTATAGTAAAGTTCATATTGGCTGTTTACGATATGAAAATACTACAAAAATTTACTCGCATGGAAAAAAATGAGGTATTACATCCAAATTAAAAAAAAAAAAAAGTACCTGGAGATTTTTTGGTGAAAAAAATTTTATAAAAAAAATAGGTCTTAATGTCATACTGGTTGTGAAATATCACCGGTGACAGTGCTACATACATACATACATACACTCACACACACACATGCATACTTTTTTTTAAAACTGGTTTTTTAGCATCCTGAGGTCTCAAAACGTGCGTATATGTCAAAAAATCAGAAATAAACATCTTACCTAAAACAATGGGTCCTCTATGAGGAACCAAAATTATAAATATTTCACTCTAGAGTAAAATTAATATTGATTCTCTGCAATATAAAAAACAGCAAAAATTTCAATCTATATTGTTAATTGTTTTATATAGGAAAAAACTCAAAAATTACACCATATATAGAGTACAATGGATATCGGCTGTCCTATTTATGAAAACATTATAAAAATTATAAAAGTTTATAAAAAATATTATAAAAGTTTCACTCGATAGTAAAATTCATATTGATTGTCTACAATATAAAAAAACAGCAAAAATTTCAATCTATATTGTTTTATATATGGAAAACACCAAAAATTTTACCATAGAGTAAAATGGATATCGGCTATACTATTTATGAAAAAACATAAAATATAAAAATTTCACTCAATAGTAAAATTTATATTGGCTGTCTACATTATGAAAAAAATTCAAAATTTTCAATCTATATTGTTGGCTGTTTTATTTATGAAAAAGCTAAAAAAATTTCACCATAGAGTGAAATGGATATCGCCTGTCCTATTTATGAACAATAAAAAATTATGAAAATTTCATTCTATAGTCATATTCATATTGATTGTCTACAATATCAGTTGTGATGTGTATGAAAATTGAAAATATTCAAATATTCATTGTCTACAGTATGAAAAAAACTACAAATTTTGTTAAAAAAACTGCATATTACTATATTTTATTTTCAATTATTATTTATTATCAATAATTATTTATGTTATAAAATATACCTCATTAGTTATAAATATTTATAAATAATCATGTAACTTTTTCTTAATATGAATTATAAAATTTTTTTGTTAATTTTAGAAGTATAAAATTAATTCTGTTCTCATTCATTTTTAAATAAAATTAAATTGCATTTTAATCATGTATGATTAAATTTATTATATTTAACTACATATGATTAAAATATAAAAAAATTAATGCACAAGAGTTTTTATTTGGTTAAGCCGAGCATCGCGAGGCCAATCAGCTAGTTATTTAATAATTTTGAAAAACAAATAAAACAATTAAAAATAATTTCCAACTGAATAAAGATTATATAATAAACAGGAGAATCAATAAGAAAAATGAATTAAAAAATTATTTTTTGCCCTCCCGGGCGTAAAACTCGTGTGTAAAGAATTTTCTGAACTCGTTCTACGCCTAGGTGGGCAAAAAATAGTATAAGCACCATGGGCGCAATACTTTAGGCACGAGCGTGAACACATATCACTCGTGCCCGGCTTCGCCGAGCACTCGTGCTAGTGCCGAAACTTTTACGCCCTTGATACTTAATATACTATATAATATGAACTGATTTCGTTTAACTTGTATTTTGAAATTTGATAATACATTTTTATAGAAATAAAATAATATTAGGGAGGCTCTTCCCTTTTGAATTTACGAATAATGGTATATACAGTTTTTAGAAGAAAATCTCAGGAATAAAATGTTGGGGGTCACTTTTTAACATAAGTATCTTCAAATTTTGAACGATTGCTGACTAAAAGACCTACACTACTGCATTCCCCAGACTTTCTTCTAAAAAACTGTTTATTCTATAATTCATAAATTCAATGGCAAGAGCATTGCTAAATACTAATAGGCATAATTATATAATTTAATCAAGTACTGTTTGATGATTTCTTACCTTAAAAAAGAACGTAAATTTAAATATTTTTGCAATATTATACTCCAAAACTATTTAGAAACTCAGAATAAAATTCCACAAAAAAAGCAAACCGTCGAATATTCAGTAACTTATGATGGGCCAGTTACAGAATTGGATGTTTTAAAGACTAAAGCCAAAAAAATGATATGAAAATGCCGGATTGTAACCAACTACCCCGCGGTATTCATCAAGAAAAAAAAGAAAACATTTTAATAAATCTTGGACCAGTATTTCAACAATCTCAGCTGGACTTTTGGAAAAATTTACTGGAATTTAAAATAGTTGATTTATTAGACGGGAATGATACAGAAAATTGAAAATGCTATCAAAGCAACTTATTGATAAAGACTTGTAAATAACGTATAAATAATTAGTTCACATCACAGTGTTATGAGAGTATTTATTAATGTAAGGAATTAAATAAGAATGTTAATAATTTATAACTAAATATGTATTTGATAATAATAAGATTTGTTAATTAAATAAAATATATTTTTTGTGATTTGTAATTAAATATGATAATTATTTTTCAACCCTTATTTTATTTTCCTTGCCTTAACCTATTTTTAAATATTTTCTGTGTATGAAGCTGGATTAATAAATAAATCAAATAAAATATTCAATAATTATTATACTAACATGATTGAAAATCAACAAATTATTTATATTTAAAATAAAAAAAAATGAATCAAAGCAATATTTTCATTATTTTACAGTAATTTTAAGGATATGTATATTAAAAATATATTAAAGAAACTCTTATATAAATTAGTTTTATTGGTTGCTCTGACTACAGCTAAAAGATTGAAAGCTTTAGAAACTAATATAATTTCAAATATTTTATTTACTCATGAACGCGTGTAAAATAAAATTCCTACTTCGGTAGCGTATAAAAAAGGTGTCTTTTGGTAACAATTAAAAAGGTAACTTCTTGGCCAGAATATTATAAAGTTATTATAAAACACAAAAAACACCAAAAACTAATTGATATTTTCATTTTAAAAATAAAAATCTTCACCTCTTACTGTCCTCTAAAGGTCTACATGGTAATTTAGAATACGATACTTGTAGTATAATTTGGATTCAAATGAACTTACTTGTAAATATTGTTCGATTACAATTATACGTATAGTATTTTCTGATGAATGACCAATCCTTTCCTGCGCCCATCCATTTAGCTCAGATTATTATTTTAAACTTTAGCTTAAATAAGTATGAAGTTAAGAGATTGACTACATAGCTCTGTCCTTCTTTTTGTATTCTGAAAGCGTGGTGAAATTTGTGTGCGAAGACACAAATACACATGTTACAAAAATTACTAATAATTATAATAGATGAATGATTTAAGATTCCGAAATCAAATTTATTCTTAGTCTATTCGACTCAACTTTTCCCAAGTTAAAATTTTTGGTTATCAGATAAAATTAGCTACCACATTGCAAAAATTTTTAAATTACTGCCAATCTAATATATAAAATATGCATTATAATATTTGCACTAGTATTTATCGATAAAAAAATTTTTTTTCGTGAATATCTTTACATAACTATGCATGCAATAAGTTTTAATTTTTAAAATAATAATTTGTATCATAGTAAAATGCATATAAGAAAATCAAAGTAATAAACTATACGTTTTAAAATATAAAATATTCAGATAAAAGGTGAGAGTTATAACAGCTACCCAATTAAGTGAAAACGTTTAAATACTATATACATAAAATATCTGATGCATATAATAAATAAATAAATAAAATATTGAATCGTTTGAATAAGTAATTAGATTTAATGTTTTAAGAAAGTAAAAATCATTGCAACAGCTTTAAAATTTTTCTGGGATAGGTACATAAATGATAGATAGTTTAAGTACTATATTCAAGAGATATCAATTTGTTTTGGTTGCGCATATATACTTGATATACTCGTATTACGCAATAAGAGACGTAATAAGAGAGTATATGCAGTTATGCTATATGCGATATTTTAATGAGTATATTCTGTATAGAGTTTTATAAAGTTATTGTTAAATACAGAATTAAGTTTTTTACAAAATTATTATTTTGCAATGGCTACTGCACGTGTTTATATGAAATTAAAAATTTTATATTGTAATTTTATTGTTAGCAAATTACGGATGAATCTAACGTATAATAATCATAAAATGCAAGGTTCAAAAATATGTATTTATAATATTTAAAATTAATAATAAGTACTGTTTTTTTTTTTATTTGTTTGCATTTTTAAAGTACTTATTATATGTTAAAGATAATTTCATTTTAATGAACTATTATGTTCTGCAGTTTAAAGTTTTCGAAATATAAGCTTCGCAAAAAATTTTTTTTCTATTTTATAAAAATCTTTGTTCTAATTTAAGTTCTACTGAAATAATTCATTGCCCATCAATTATTGCCAAAGTAACTCATGTACCTGAAGGCATTATTCATGTTTAATAAGCTAGAATTTTTATAATTATTAAGTTTTATTATGTTTTGACAAGAGAAAGTTATTTTGTTTGCATTATGGTACGTTATTTCCTATAAAGAGATAAACAAAACTGTATAATACTTAGAAACAACGAAGAAATGAAAAAATTTTTTATCAAAGTGTTTTAGTATATTGAATATAAATAATAGATATGTTTTCAAAGGCCAAGACAGAAGAATTCATTGCCACAAATGTAGAATATTACTGGCCATAAAGAAGAAGCAGGATATGCAGGATGGATGGACAGATTTTTGTCTTTTGCCCATTATATTCTTCAGGGAGGGAGTTCCAGAACGACATCATAAAAAACAAGGAGGAATTATTGTCGATAGGGTTTGTGGATGTATCTACAACTAGGTGAGGGCAATTTTTGAGACGATTTGAGATTTGAGATTTTTATTTTCTCCTTAAGATAGTTTAGCTTCCCATTGTTTAGTATATTATAGATGTGGACTGTAGTAAGGTATTTTGCTTTTAGATTGATATTTAACCAACCAAGCCTTATTCTGTCAGGGGAAGTACGAGATGGGTATCTAATTTCGAAGTCGTATCTAACAGATGCATTTAATAGCTTTTGTAAGCGTTTGTATTGCTGATTGGGTAAGTTTCTCTTGGGAAAAACACCAGAGTCAAGGATAGGAAAAACAAGAGCATTGATAAGCTGCTTTCGGAGATTTGAGTTTATAAGGTGCTTGAAGTATCTAAGTCTATATAGGAAATGGTTAACCGATTTACTAGTATCACTAAAATAAATAGAGGTATTTTTATCAGAAAAATTTGAGGATTTTTTCCTGAAAATCATAAAATTAGACTTATCAATATCAATTTTAAAGTTGTTGGTAGAACACCAATTTTCTGTTTCATAAAGATCAGTTTGAAGGAGGGACACTCTTAGGTTTAAGTCTTTATAGAGCACTTGAATATAAATTTGAAGATCATCAACGAACATAAGGCGCTTTGCGTAAGTTATTTTTAAGCCAAGTTGTTGAGACTTAGCTACTGGAAGAATGTTACTATGCTTCCAGGCTGAGTTTATTATATTTAAAACTATGGACTTGTTAAAGAGAGATATAAAAACTTTTGAAAGAGCCTCTAGACAAAGTTTCAAAACTTTGAGAGAATTGCTTAAATGCCAAATGAAGGTTATCATTTGTGATATTTTTAAATTTGAAAGAAAGGCCTAGATGAAGTACTAACTGGAGAGTGAATAATACTGGTTGAATTTGACGCATTTTGTGTGGAAATAAAGTAAGTGTTAATTGCATCAGCTGAGAGAAAATTTTTCCGATTTGGTGGAGAGTTTGTGAGGCCCAGGTATTCAAGATTTTTTCAGATAGTGGCAGGTGCGTTATTGGTGGATATTTTGTTAGAGTAGTAATTCGTTTCAGCTGCCGAGGTTTTTTCAAGAGTAACTTGTCTTTAAAGTCCCTATAGGTATTTAAGTTTTGGGAGTTTCTCTTGTTTTTATAAAGTTTATAGAGCTTTTCGTGTTTGTCAGTTTCAGATTTTAACTCGGGGGTTAACCTGGGAGATGACTTTTTATCAATAGTGAACTCTTTTAGAGGTGCAAGAGAATCCAGAACGTTAGTTATATGAGATGCGGTAGTATTCCAAATGTAGTCTAAATCTGAACTGTTGAACGCAAAGGACCATTTATACTCAAGTAGCCTTAAAGTGAATTCATTTTGGTTTATGTTATCTATACTTCTGTAGGAGATTTTAGTTCGAGGATTTTTGGGAACAAAGGTGTTTTGGGTGACCTGAATGAGATAATGGCTATTTATGAATAGAATTTTGCTAAAAAAAAGTATACGATCATTTTCATCAATAATGCAGAGATCAATGACCGAGTAATTTGAGGGGCCTACATAAAATTTAATATTTATTTATTAAAAATTAGTTAATTATTTAAATAATTGAGTTGAGCGCCACCAGAATCGGAAATTGTTACTTAATAAAAAAAGGGTTAATAAACTAAATCATATCAAAAAGGATGAGCAAAAGACAATTTAGGCGTCTTTTCGTTATAACAATTAGTAACAAAGATATGTTAATACGATATCTTTGATTAGAAATTAATAAAAAAAACCTAAAATTATAAAATATAAAACGAAAGAATCTAAAATCTACATCATCAGAGCACACTCGCACGAGAGATGGTTTTTACCTTACTTCCTGATGCCGTTCTTGCCTAATGCAGCGTCTCAATGTAGTTGGATCCAAAAGTTGAAATTATAAATAATAATTTTTATTATAAATAATTATAAAATGCCGAAGACAAACGTTTCCGTGCTCAAACCAAAAGATCACAAAACTAAATTAAGGATTTCGTACATAAATTAATTTAACTTAATGAAACAAAATCAATAATACAGGTTAACACCTCTGGTTTTTTAGACTTGATAGTTCCTTGAGTCACTGTGTCTTATGTACAAGGTTACAATAGCAAATTCAATAAACAGGAATAGCTTCTATCAACTCCTTAAATCCTTCAAGGGTTCAGAACTAGGTATACAAGCAATTTTTTTCCATGGAGAATCTAATACATATAATATGGATTACCTGGCGTAGGAATCTGTCTTCATGAAATGTCTCTAGATAAGAAACAGGCAAAAAGTTTAAAAAACTACGATGGAAAGGTTCAAGGGACTTAAGAAAGCAGTGGTTATATAATTAAAAAGTGTGGTTATAATTGAAAATTTTTATTTAGGATAAACTAAAAAATAAATGAAACTAAAAAAATGGTTTTAAATATGACGTTTTTATATTTTAAATATAATATTTTTCATATAAATTGGTTACAATAATGAAAAAATAAAATAATATAAAATAAAATAATTACAAAATTATACACAATACTATTGTATAATAATAATAATAATTATAAAACTTATAAATCAAAAAATGACATTTAATTATTTATTTGTTAGTTTTTTTTGTCCAACAATGCACAGTATATCTCATTTTTTTAATTATTGACTTTGTTTAATTTCTTTTTTTGTTTCTTATACATCAAACACATTTTTTTCACACGCATAATAAACACAAAATAATTTATTTATACGTAGTTAAATTTTTTTATACATAAATATCAATGTGCCTATATATTTGTATGTGTGTATAAAATAAAGTAAAAAACAATTAAAGAAATATTTTTATATATTTACAATTTTTTTCAGCATCATATTTTTTAATCATTAATAAAAATTAGTTTATTTTTTTAATTATAGGCACATTTTATGAAGAAAAAAAATTTATTCAGTTTTTTAGTAAAAATTATTTTGGCAATTACTTGCATTTTTAATATATAGATATATATTGAAATAAGAACCAATTAACTCAAAATTTTACTTTTAACAAAAATTTGAAATAATTGTTTCTTATTTCAAAAATAACTAAATATTTTATTTATATCACTTTTTGTACAAAGAAAAAAAAATTCATTTGATCTTAAATTCGTACATTATTTTTTAAAAAAATTTTTTATAAATTTATATAATATATAATATATATTTTTTATTTATTTATAATAATAATAATCTATTAAACCTATAATTAATAAAAATTTTTTCTTTTTTATCTTCAATTTTTTTTTCTATCAATATAAATAATCATTTATTACCTAAATGCGTAATAATAATAATAATAATAATTAAAGCTATTTACAATGCGCAACTGCAGTCTTATTTCTTAATTAATTTTTAAAAGTATACTTAAAATGTACACGTAAAAAAAGAACTGCATTTTTATAGAATTTTATAATCATCAGTATAAAATACGACGGTTTTTTTTTAAATTTTGGTAATATTTAAATTTAAAAAAAATACGAAGCAGATTAATCTAATCAGCATCGATCTCGAAAGATACAAATCATAATATTCGAGAGGCCATAGCTGCCGCTTCGTCGATTAATTTTTTTTAAAAACCGTCTCATGCGTTTTCGTAATCAATTTTTTGTGTTCAAAAAATTTTACATAAAAATAAAATTTTTCTTTTTAGGATACTAAAAAAAAAATTAAATTGTCTTTCGCTCTTTTTTGAGATACAGAAAGAATATCAAATTTCGAATAAAATGCATGTTTTATTTAATTTAATAAAATAATATTAAAAAAAGTTTCTTGTGCGTTTGTCGGTTCTGTAATATATAAAATTAGATGAATATTATAGATAAAACATAAAAATGCAATTAATATTTATTTATGTCATCGCACTTGAATGAATTTTTTTCCAATCAACGTGGCAGGTCTTTTCATCAATAATATTTTTTTAATAAATTTATTTTTTATGTATAGTCAAATTAAATACACACACACACACACACGTAGATTTTTTTAATAATATATTAACATAAAAATTTTTTGTATGTGCATATCCCCCGGTTGTCGCCTTAGGGTTGGGCGTGGTTCATAAAATACAGAAGCTTTATTTAATATATACATAACATAATATAGATCATATTATTATTATGAGTACATTATTTTGTGTATTACAGTAGCAAAGGCAAAAAAATGGGCTTTCATTATTACTTAAGTCCAATTTTTTTTATTGAATGCGCGCGTGTGCTTAAGGGCTATTCTTCTTCTTCTTTCTTCTTGTATATTCAATCTTCTGTATCCATGTTTAATATACTGATGATTGCTCTTTTTGTGATGAGGATCATGTTGTTTTGATTCAGGATGCAACAATTATTTAAGGCCAAGGATTGTAAATATTTTTTTTTTATATATAAAAAAAGGATTTTTTAGGATTTTTTGACAAAGAAATTTTTACATGTACATTTTTTTTTATTAATATTTATATATAATTTATTTATTATAATTAAAGACTGCGACTTGGACGACTAGCGAGGAGCGCGGGGTATGTACTATTTAAAAATTTTTTTTCATAATATAAGCAGAAAAGAAGTATGCAGTAGAAGTAGTATGTGTAGTAGAAGAAAATAATTATTTTTCAAAATAAAAATTTTTTATCCCGCAGTCGATCAGCGTCGGTACCTAAATAATAACGATATAAAAATTTATTTACAAGTTTTTTTTAGCATTAAAATAAAAAAAAAAATTAAAAAAAAAACAAGTTAATTAATTTGTTAAGAAAAAAATAAAATAAAATTTAGTCCCGTTTAATTTTTGTTAGATAAAAGTAAGTTAGTTCTAAAACTAATTTTATATTAAAAAAAATATATAAATAAATAAATAATTAAAAAAATTATTGGTTATTACTGAATTTTTTTGTTACTTAAAAGGAAAAATGAAGAAAGGATTAATAGTATTATTTTTTTAATAGAAAATAGGATTGGTTGTGTTGGATATTTTTTTTTTTAGTACCTCGTGTAGCTCGAATAACTCGAGTAGCCGTTTGAATAACCGTTGGAACCCTTGAAAGGAACATGATGTATGCTCCTAAACAAAAAATTTGAAAAAAAATTTTTGACTGTTTTTTCTAAAAAGAATTAAATTAAACTTATTATAAGTAAATAATTTTTTTTTTAACGAAAAATTTACCGTCGGTAAATAAATTATTTGTTAAATTAAAAGTTTTTTTTTTAAGAATTGTTTTAAGCGACGGATATCATTTTTAATCACAAATTATGCTTTTTAATCACGTTTCTTTTCTATTAATATTAAATAAAATCACGAAAAAAATGTTTTATCCATTTTTCTTTCACTGTATCACAGATAAAAAGGTAGAATTTAATGATATCTGTGCGAAAAAAAACTTTAAATTTATGAAATAATTTATTTTTAGAAATATAGGCATAATTATAATTTATCATAAGAAATTAAAAATGCAGCGCGCACCCGTGATCACATTGTATTTTAAGTGCTTTTTTCAAACAAGTATTTATCAGTGTAACTGTTTAGCACGAAAATTATGGTAATTTTTTTTTAAATTATTAGTTTTTAAAATATTAGCAAAGAGAAAATATAGTTAAAAAAGCAGTGTAAGTGATTTAGGGTGAGGTGAGAAGGAGAGATTAATGTTAAACTTTTTTTATTTATTTTTGAATTTGTTGGCAGGGATTTTTTTTCAAAGTGCTCCCGCTCACCGCCACCCACATCTATAACAAAACAGAAAATACCACCAAAATCAATATTTTTTAAATAATAAAAAATTAAAAAAATAATATGCTACTATTTATTTCTAAGATCTATTTTAAAAATAATTTCTAAATTTTATGTTTTAAAAACAGTTGATAATAATTTTGGTAAGAAAGTATGTACATAAAATTTATTAAAAAAAAAAGTTTGAAATAAAATATACAATAATCAGAAAAACTTATGAAAATGTAAAACTACTTCATTAAAATTTGTCCCATACCCTTAAATAAAAAATTTTGATTCATAAAAGTTGGTTCAACGTACTAACTATTCACGTGCAAGTAAGGGCCGAGGGTCGGAATACTAGTTTAAGGACAATTCTATCGAGCCACGAAGGCAATCCACGTAGAGCAATGCAAGGTGTGAAGCAAATCCTAGAAAAAACGTTACACATGGCCCTTCAGTAGCCCATTAAAGGAGTTATGAGGTCACTCAATTTTTGTAACAGGGTTTTAGAATGCTGATCAGCTTATTTTCAACAGCAATTATTTTTTATTGATAATGTTTTAGTTATATAAATACAAAATTAGTTGAAATATTTTAAATTACTTTTCCTAGTCTATAATACAAGCTTGATACATATTTAGTATTAATGTCTTTATTTTTAATTAATTTAATATATATTTAGTAATGATTATTTTATGTCCAGCTTTTCTTGCTTATATATAACCTTTAGAAATCATTTCACACGCGAGAAAAATTTTCTCCTGAATTCCTGACGAAAAGACATTGTGTTAACACAGTTGCCATTTTAATATAAGAAGAAGCTATTTTTTTTACACAAAACCTTTCAAAGACATAATTTCAACATAGGCTATTTAAAATTTATAAAGACGCCGCGCCGTATTGATTATTAATTAGCGCCGGTTAATTGCAGAATGTGCCTAACTAAAACAAGCCTATTTATAACGTTACACTATTTTCGACCTGTCGAGATACTATTGTTGCTAGAATTTTCTCGCTGCCCATGAAACCTATTTAAACGATTATATAGTTAGAGTCTCAAATTTGGCCAAATTTATCATATAGCCAATTCCAGAGCAAACAAATTTAAAGCGCGTAATGGATTTATGAGCCTATTTAAAAGTGGATATTATGTGAACATATTTATTTTCTATAGAAATCGGGTAAATTTTATGCGTAGAATATATAGAAAACGCGTCCCTTTAATGACTATATTTGCGGTTATTTTCTAATTCAGGGACGAGCCAAAAATGGAAATATTTTGGATTGCAACTAGCAGAATTTGTAATTAATTTTTCTTTTACAGATTTAGATAAAAGAAGGATTTTCCCTTTCATTTGCTACTTTTGCATTAAATTGAAAATTTTGGAATATATCTTATATCTTTATCGTTGAATAGCGCTCTAACTTTAAGGACAAAATCTGTTGAAGTAGTTTTACAAAACAACTATTTTATAAAAATAAATTCCGTTTAAAATGTCATATTGAAACTTTTTCCAGCATAAAAATATCATAAAAAGTTAATAACTTGACTAAAAAAATGTTAAATACTAAACAATGATAATAATTTTGTTGCAAAATTTTAAAACAATTATACCATTAAAACCGTGTAATAATTAAAAACTTAAAAGTTATGACCTTAAAAGTAAATAATAATTTTTAGTAATTATTATTATCACTAAAGATGACAATAGTAATATATTATTTTATTATTAATATAAAATGAATGTTAATTACATAAAGATTATATATATTATAATAGTGCAAGTGCACATATAATAAAAGAGATGACGCGTAAATGTGGTAAATAATAATGTCATTGAAAAATATAATTATTTATAAATAAATATCTTATTATTATAATATTATCGAATATTATTTTTATGCTCATCGTATTCTCAGAAAATTTATTTTATTTATTTTTCATCATTTTTTTATTTATTAATTATTGATTATTTGAATTATGCGTTATTTTATGGACATGGGTCTTAATTTTGTTGAGTTTTTGCAATTTTAATAGTAAATTTACAGCTCGGGTCTAGAAAACTAAATAATAGCCCGAATTGCATGTAAATTACCTGTGGCAAAGTCGAGTCAAATCTAAGACTCTATTTTTTATATAGATTTTGCTTTATAATATTGTCAATTTTGAACGAGAATTTAAGGACATTCACACACTCAGATTGCTTCATTTGAGTTTTTGCTAGAATTTTTAATCAATTTCTATTAATAATTCTAAATTCCGAGAATTCGTAAATTCAAGCAAAATTCAAGCAGAGAATCTTAACAGTGGCAATATTATTTGAAGTCGATTTTGAGCTTCTGAAAATTTTGAATAAATTAATTTTCTTCCAAATTTTTTAAAGTTTGAGTTTATATTATTGAAAAATTTAAGCTATCTTTAAAGGAGTCCTAAAATAATAAATGACATTTTATTCAAAGATTAATTCATTATAAAAAAGCAGCAAATAATTGTTTTTTTACTGGGTGAATTTTGATTAAATTTTTGTTTTAATTTTGTTTCAATTTTTAATCGATTCACGCAAATTTCAAGCAGAGTGCCCTGACTGTAAAAAAGCTAAAAAAATTGTAACCCAAAAACGCAATAAAAAATTAAGAAATATGTCCATGCGTTCAATAAAAACCACGTCATATTTTATTCATTAATTTATTTATTTTAATTATTTCAACAAAGATAAAATTTATGGATATTAAATTCAAGACAATTTTTTATTTAAACCGTAACGAATTTATGAATTTTTTTTTAATATTTCGTTAATTATTACACGTGTATAGAACATAAAAAAAATAATTTAGGTAAATGATAATTTTATTTTTTTTTTTTATTATTTAAAAAAAAGTATGTTTAGTACAAAAATATTAATTTATCGCTTATTTTTTTGTAATTATATTAATTTTTTGTTAATATGAATAATTTCAATTTTTCATGGTTACGAAAAAATAAAGTTTTATCGTGTTTGTTGATAATAAAAAAAATTTTTTTTAATTTTTATTTTTATATATTTAACCCAAAAAATGAAGAATTAAAGATGTGTAAATATATGAATAAGAGAAGCTAAAAAAATGAGCTTTTTTCTCGGCTTTTTTAGAAAGAAAATTATCGGAGGAAACCGGTTTTTCTTTAGAGAAATATTTTATTGTCATTATTCTCATGTATGTCAATTTTTTTCCGTTTTTATGTTTTTTTTCTTAGAATAATAATAATAATTATACCTATATAAACATACTAATTAGTTATTTTACGTGTTACATGGTATTTTCCTTTTAAATTTTAAAGAAATAAAATTACATATGAATTAAAATATGAATTTGGTGTCCTTTTTAGAAAAAAGATTTTAAATCAGATCATTTTATTTGTGAAATTATGTTACGTTTTAAGCTTATTCAGCATTCGATACCCATTTTTCGATTGCAAAGGATATAATCAAAATTTTAATACAAATTTTTAGGTACTGTCAGGTTGCTGCCCTAAAAAAATGTAACGATTTAAAGGTAAATTTTAAATAAATTTTTCTATATATAACTGGTTTGGGGACAATTTTATTCAACAATTTTATTAAATGGTTTTCTTGAAATTTATTTTAAATTTTTTCTTGCAAGTGAAATGGTTTCTACAGGCTATATAAGGACGCCGCGCCGTATCGATTATGAATTATAGAAAAAACTTGAAATAGAATGGGCTAATTATTTTAAAATGAATTTACAAATAATTAATTTTCAAATAAATTTACTTTAAAGTTCAATCGCTTCTAAGAAAGTTATATGGCACTGTTACCTGACAATATTTATTTGTTCAATTTTCCTCAAAAAATTGTGATAATAAGTAAGCTATTCTTTATAAAGATAATTTGGATAAATTTTATTTTAACCAGTTCTTTGATATAGAGTGATTATATGTTACTCTAAAATTTGGGCTCAATAATTAGAGAAAGGTCTAAGAAATGTGGATTTCGTCAGATTTTTTAACAAAACATAATTTTAGAAAATCAAAACCATTTGATTCAAGAATATAAGAGCCTCACTTTTGCAACAGTCTAAAAAATCGTGTTAGCAAAAGTACGCTAAAAAATTTTGAAATTCAAGAAAGAATCACGAATTCATATTTTTACTCATATAATTAATTATAAATGCATTAAATCATTTTTTTTTGCGCGTTACTTGAATAAAAAAGATAATTAATCAAAATCGATATAACAAGGAAAGTTAAAATATAATTAATGAAATATAAAGAAGTCAAGTCAAGTAAAGCCAAAAAAAAATTATTTAAATATAAAATAAGAAAAAAAAAAAGAGTAAAATATACCTGTGTTGCTTTAAATTATCCTGACGCTTGAAGGACTTTCCGCAAATTTCGCAAGTAAACGTGACATCGATAATATGACTACGTTCGTGTATCATAAGATTATATGATTTTGTAAATCTTCTCTGGCAATACTTGCATACAAAATCAACAGTACATTTTGTTCTCATTTTTTGCCGTCGGCCAAACTCCCTTCCATGGCCTTCTGTTTCCATTGCCATTACCGCAAACATTTTGAATTATTTTTTTTACGCCTTTTAAGGACGTCACTTTTTTTAAACAATAAATAAAATTCTTTTTTTCAAAAAATGCAGATGATGAAAGTTTTACACTTTTATTTTTCTTTCTTCAAGCTGATGATTTTTTTTTATTTTTTCAGTATTGATCAACACTTTTTTCAAAAAATAATATTGATGTATGGTATAAAAACCTGTCAAAATAAATATATCATAAAATTAGAAATTTTTTTTTTTTTATATATTTTTTAATATTCATGCTATAATTTGTATAAAATTAGCATATTAAATCATATTAAAAATCAATAATACAGGCGCCATTTGTCTATTTTTTTTTCATGTTAATTTTTAAATAGCAGCTTCTTTACTTTATTTTGCGTACAAGAATTTTTAAATTCCAAAAAAAAAGAATCTTTTTTTAATCTTGACCATCAAATAAAAATTATGATTCATGAAAATAAAATATTATAATTGATTTTTAAATTGTTTTCTATAAGCAATAAAAAAACACGTTAAAAAAAAATATGAAATAAAAATTCAATAAATATCTAAAATAAATAAATAAAAAAAAAAGAATAATAAAAGAATAAAAGTAACAAGGTCTGGTATTATAATAAAAAAAAACCATCCATTATATGAGATTCACCGCAGGGGCTCTCGCTCTCGTAATTTTCGAATCACCTGGGAAAACGTTCTTCTTGTATACCTGAATTACGTGGTTGTTATATCCTGAGACTTGTGATAGTAGAAGTAAAAGGATAAGAAAGAAAGAGAAAGAATTGAAGAATGAAAAAAAAAGAAGAAAAAGAAGAAGAAGGGAAAAAAACCGAACCAGGTGAAACGAATCGAAAGTTATACTAGAAATTTATGGCTACTGGAGTTGCGCGTGCATCGTGTCTCGTGCATTTATAGAGGGGCGTAATTCGGTTGCGCTTTTTATAATATACTTTTTTTTTAACATAGTTTGCAAAGTATGCTTTCGTGAGCATAAATGTACACGCCCGACGTCCATATCATTCAAGCAAGCAAAAAATATATATAAAACGTAATTGGACTACTGTGTTACACGCTATAACCAATCCCTTTTACCCATTTTTTTTTCATTCAAGATTTTTTTTTTGATAGTACTTTTTTTTCATTCATTTTTTTACGCTTCAAAATTGGTTTTCTGCATTTTTAAGGATTTTATTTGATTTTTTTTGGTATTTAGCTTTGGAAATGTAATTTTTTTAAATTTTATATTTTTGATTTAAAAAGTGGCATAAAACTTTTTGCTCGACTTTTTACATTTTAAACTTAGCTTTTTTCGCATATTTTAATCTTAAACGTTTTAAACCTACAACAAAATTAGTAAAAATTATAAAATCACAGTTTTTCGTAAAAACGCAAAAAACAGGCCTAAAAAAGATACTTAAATTTTGGTAAAATTGAAAACATTTTTTTAATTTTCCTATACTTTAATTTTTCTAAAATTTTTCACCTTATACAAATTAAGTAAATTTTTCGGATTATCATAAAACTTGGCAAAATTTTCAGAATTACAAGTTTTTTTTTTAAATTTTAATAGTTTCAACATAGAACTTAGCTAATTTTTTCAATCTTAGCAATTTGAGTAAAATTATCAATTTTTTCATAAAACTTTTTTTCGTCAATTTTAGCAGATTTAGCTTTCTCTCTAAGAATACGAAACTTAGCAAAATTTTTTAATTGCAATAAAATTGCTGATTTTTAGACAAAATTCATCTAATCCAATTTTTATAAATACTTTTTTTATATAATTTGATTGAGTTTAACATTTTTAAAACCACAATTTTCGCATTTTTGACAAAAGCAACAAAATTTGAATCGTACTGATATACTCAAAATGTACTGATTAAATAACGAAAAAAATTGTTCTAAACAGCGTAAATCTAAATTTTATATAACTGCTAACATGATATACGCAGTAAAATATCAGAAATTAAAATTTAAAAAAATCACTTAACACACAACTGACTGTTTAAAAAAATTGATAAACACTTAAAACTTAGAAAATTTCACCATTAAAATCTCTAAAAAATAAAACCAAGATAAAAAAAAAAACTAACAATCAAAATGCATTATTATCCAATATGCAAGAAATGCAGTGGCATTGGTAGCTACTGTGTACCGCCCATCGTGAAATGCTACTGGTTATCCGCCACACCCCATATAATCTCTTGGATAAAAAAAAAAGTTATAATAAAAGGGCTTAACTGCTATACGCTATACTTAATTCGCAACTTTTGAAAAATGGTGGTTCATTTTTTCATTGCAAAAAATTAACTTACTAACTTATTTTCATTTTAATAAAATTTAGACATACCTATACTTTAATATTAAAATGACACTTGTAAAACTTTTATTTCTTTTTCAAATAATAAAAAGACACACTCGCGAATATTAAAAAAAAAATATTTTTTTAATAATACTCAATAATTAAATTTTTTTTGTATATTTAAATATTTGTGGTCTTGATCGTTCGAGTGCACAGTTAAGACTGCTGAACAGAAGAGAAAAGTCCAGTATACTACTACTACTACTTCTTCTACTACTAATCCAACTACTACAACTACCTACTTCTTCTTTCTTTCTTTCCTTCTTCTGTTGCTGTGTGGTAGCCAAATATACCATAAGAAGTCCTATAGTATATAAAATGCCGCTTCTTCTTCTTTCTTTTTTTAATTTCCCTCTCTCTTTCTTCAACACAATACAATTATAATATTATAAATATATACGTGTATACTACTAAAAAACTCATGAGCTCATTGCTTTTGGCTTTTGAGAGTTTACTTACTGCTGGATGGGATATAACCGCTCCTGCCGCGGTAGCTCTCTTTATCCGGAGGAGGTCGTATACACGAACGAATAGCGACCCAAAGCGGCTCCTCTCTGCTGCTGATTTTTCCTGCTCCCGATGGTTTACTCTCCTCGAAATATTTAGTGGGGGTACATTACACTCCGCCTTTCCTGACCATCTTTCTCTGTCTTTCAGCCTTTTTTTTTATATTCTTTTAAAAAATTTTTTAACATTTTTTATCTCTCTTACTTGCTCTCTTTCTTTTACCGTTTTTATGCATCTATTTATGTATGAATTGCAAATATATACACGCACGTATATGTGTATTTATGTACCGCAATAAGTTTTAAAGGAACGAAGAAGACGAAGAAAAAGTTGAAGAAGAAGATGAAGAAGAAGAAAAAAAAAAGTTTAAAGATTATAAGCTATAAGAAAGTGCCGTGAGGGTTCCCAGGCCACGTGGGAAATGCACAGTAGTCACTAACATTCTTATCCCCACTTAGGACTCCGCCTACTATCTTAGCTACCGAGTATTCCAATTGGCTGAAAGTCGATTAAGACACGCCTTATACTATAAATGTATATTACTTGTACATTACATGCATTTATATTGTGTCAATGATTTTCGCCATTTTGCTTTTTCCTTTTTTTTTTTAATTTATTATTACGTATGTATAAGCATGCATACAATCTTAGTTATAAATTTTTTTTTTTAGAAGAAGAAGAGAGCTTCTTCATCCCCAATTATTTTTCCCAAAGGGATTTCCCATGCAGATATAATACAGTATGAATGTAATGTAATAAAAAAAATAAATATTTTTTGATCAGTATAATCACGAAAGAACAATTTTATAGAATGAACTTCTTTTCTTCTTTGACTTTGCTTTTTGTTTTATATTTAATAATCTACATTAATTTTAATGTATTTGTATGAGTTCTCACGCAAAAAAATTTTAATAAAATTATTGCTTTTTTTTATTGGGTTAATTTTTTATTTTTATGATATCAGATAAAAGCAAAAATTGTGAAAAAATTTAATTCATAAAATTGGGGTTCAATTGCAGATTGACGCCTGGAGTTTAAAGTCAGTAGCCAACTATAGGATTAGTTAAATTCAATAAATTAGCAACTTGGAGGTGCAAATAGTTCTTGGACTGTAATCTCTGAAGCAGGTTTTTGAATTAATTTGCTCATTAGTTGATAGCCCAAGATTTTATATATTCAGCCAGAAGTGAAATAGTCAAAATTGTTATCTTAATGTATAGAATAAATTATTCACATTTTATATTAAGTTTTGGACTAGAAATGTTAATTTTCTTGTTAGTGTCCAGAAAGTGCGTGTTTTCTGGCCGCTGCGCTATTCGAAAAAACGCATTTTCTTGACGCTGAGCAAGAAAAATTATGTTTGGTCCTTGGCCACAAAAAAAGGATGCCCCAAATCGCAGTTTACCAGTAATTTACGTGCGATTTGGGCCATTCTTTACTTTTGTGGCCATGGGTAAAAATATACTATTGTTAGTAATAGGTATTAAAACAAAAGATAGTCGAAAATTTTATAGCTTCTTTAAAAAAATTTTTAACTATATACTCATTTAGAGTTATTATCATTTTAAACTCTGCAATTAAATTCTAAAAGTGTAACTAAATTTTACCCAATTTTCTATCTATTTAAGTTGTGAGTGGAAAATGATTATATCGTCAGGCATCATTACTCTGATGTGCAAAAATGATTTTCTAAGCAAAAAATTTTTACTAATATAGTAAACCATAACTGATTCCCAGAGCTGATTCCTTAAAAGTTATTTTACTCTTCATACAATCTAAGGAATCAAAAAAAAATTGGATAAAATTATTTTTTGCCTAATGCCAATAAACCAAAAATTAAAAACCTAAGTAATTTTACAAAATTTACGTAATAATTAAATTTTAAAAATTGCATCTAATTAAAATTTTAATATAAGCAACTTTCTGAACAAAATTTATTAATTAATAAATAATGTTTATCTAAGATTAAATGTCACTGAAAAATTTTTTTAAATAATTATATATTATTAATTCTATTCACACACACACATACAAGAACAACATAATATTATCATAACGGTAAAAAATTGTACAGTACATTAAAATCTTAAAACAATAAGAAAATTTACAATTTTTAATAATAGTATAATTTAAAATGCAAAAAAAAAAATTTAACATTGACAAAGTTAACATTTAAAAAAAAAAAGGAATGTTTTTTAATTTTTGCACACGTGTAAAAAAAATGAGAATTAAAATAAGATAAAAAAAAAAAAATTATGATGTATGCAGAATAAAATATATCTATGAAAGAAGCGTGACAAAAGGAAACCGAAGATACGACAGAGAGTCGGCAACGTTAAGGTAATGACAATGATTCAAAAGATATATATAACAAAAAATATGTTCTTTGCAAATTTTTATTACATACATGAGAACAAAATAATAATAATAATAAATAATTATTATTATAATAATAACGTTAAAGGAAGAAGGAGTTAAACTGTAGTAAAGATATTTAAAAAAAAAAAAAACCAAAAATAATAAAATTAAATGTTTTTTTATTATTTTGGATGACGGTGGACGTTGAATGGGTGGAACAAAGCGTGGGTAGCAAAAAAAAGGGTGGTTATATAAGTATATAAAATCCGCCATTGATGTGATTTTTTTTTCAAACCCTTAGGCTAAAATATATGTATAATGCTATAGATGATAGCATATTATAACATGAGAATTTTATTTTAAATAATATTTAAGAAAAATATTTTTTTTTTTTGGTTTTATTTGTTTTCATTTTTTTAAGATAAAAAAATTGATGTGAAAGTTAATTTATCGGTATTTTAATGTTAGTCAGTAAGTTGAGTTTACTAATTAAATATTGGTTTTATGAATTAATAATTCAATCTTCGATGGTGTCTATACAATCGGAAAATTACTCCATATTTGGGGTTTTGCTTCAAAATAGAGTTCTTTTATCAGGTTATTTTAGGCAAAGATAAAATAATTTTTAATTTTTAATTTTTTCTTTGAAGAAAATTCATTTCTTCGCAATTTTGGTCATTTAAAACTTATTGTGGCATTTGTGTTTTTAATTTAAACCTATAAAGGCACGAAAAAAACAATTAAATAAGAAAAAAAATTTCTCCCAAGAGAATTAAATTGCATTTTTATACTATAAATATAGAGTAATCAAAGTACACTTGAATTAAAATCTATTTTTCAACTTGAATGAGAAAATATTTTTTTGCGACAAAAGGACCAGTTTCAAAAAGATTTTGTAGGCAAATATAAAATACCTACTTTTGGTGCCAAAATCAAGAATATTTTCCTTTTAAAGCAAAATGATTGTTTTTTCAGTGTATATGTCGCAGGCGTTTTGTTGTTTTCCGTCACTTTGTAAATAGCCTAGGCGATTTATGAAGTGACGAGGCCGGATTAGGCACTTTGTATTTTAAAATAAAAATATAATTTTTAAATAAAAATTACCATAAAAATAACGAAAGTACTAGTCATTTTGTAGCGAGTGAAAAGGATTATTTTAAGAGGATTAAAAAAATATAAAAGTACTAGTCGTTTTAGAGTTTTGAAAATTTATCATTTAATGACTCATTCAATCTCATAATATAAATATAAATAATATTAAAAAATTATTAGCAATATTTTTCAAACGTATTTTTGTATTTTAATAAGAAAGTTAACTATGTTTTATTTGCGCATGTTGATTTACCATGGCATCGTAAATTACATAAAAGTTTGTTTTTAAAACATGAACATTTTAAGGTTTTACACTTATTTTTTAATGCTGCGCAATTGCATTTGCTAACACCCTGGCCACCAAAAATAGAAATTTTAGCAGCTGCTTCTCGCAAAGAAATACCTTCTTTTTGAAGAGGCTCATTTATTTCGATTTCTGTTGGCTGTAATTCATTCCGCAGGTACCAATTATTTAAGGTACCAACGGTAGTTGAAATTTGATAAAGTTCATTCCGAAAATCTACGACTTTGCCTAGACTATTATGGGCATCTAAAGGTCCGCGGTTAACCTTAGGTACACCTACTAAAACCGTTTGCCCAATATTAATTGGAAAAAATTTTTTATTACTGTTTTGTAGCATGTCTTCAGCTGCTCTTTTCATACCATTGTAAGCTTCATTTTGTTCATTTGTAATAGTTATTTCATTTGAACAAAATAAACAAAATATATTGCTAATATTTTTTTCAATAATTGTTTTACTGCAATTCGTGTGAATAGGACTATTGCATTTTTTACAGTTTAGAGCATCTGTGGTTTCTACATGACAGCAAATGCAAACAGATTTCTAAAATTATTAAACAAGTTTTAATTGCGAACAAAGAAATTAGAAAGTGACTAGGCTATTTTAAATTTTCAATAAACGTAAATAAACAAATATGAGATTGATAGAGGCATAAAATGATAAATTTTCAAAACTCTAAAACGACTAGTACTTTTATATTTTTTTAATCCTCTTAAAATAATCTTTTTCACTCGCTACAAAATGACTAGTACTTTCGTTATTTTTATGGTAATTTTTATTTAAAAATTATATTTTTATTTTAAAATACAAAGTGCCTAATCCGGCCTCGTCACTTCATAAATCGCCTAGGCTATTTACAAAGTGACGGAAAATAACAAAACGCCTGCGACATATATACTAAATTTAATAATAATTTTTAATCACAACTTGCAGGTAAAAAATGTCTAATGTCTGTTCACTCTGTTTATTGCGCGAAACTTTAAGTTAAAAATAGTGACATAAATTTTGGAAGATGAGTAAAGGAAAACTTTCTTTTGAATGATCAAAGGCACGCATTTCCTACTGGTAAAGAAAAATTGGTACGTAGGACCCTTAGCTATAAACAATGAATGTCCAAAGTCGCAGTTTACCATTCATTATTTTTCCTTAGTTCGTAATTTACTAGAAATTTGAGCAATCCTTTATTTTTCTTTCAAATTTTTTTGAAACTATATCTGAAAAGGCCTTTGGTGGATACTTTTTTAGAACAAATTATACAATTAATATTTGAAAATCATTCAAATTAAAAAATTAAAATTATAACGAAAAAAATGTTTCTCAATTAAGTTATAATTATACTTAACTTGTTTGCGATAAACGGTAAAAAATATTTTTATACTTTTTTTTAATAATTACTAATTCAAATTGCTTCAAAAATTATGTATGATGTATTTTAGTTTTCTGTGAACCATTTTATCATGTAAATACGCTGCAATTAATTATTTTGCATCCTCGTCCTATAATAAATAAATAATTGTTAATCAAATATATTTGATTTTTTATATACATATGTGTATACATTTTCTCTTGTTTTCAATTTAATCAAATTCAATTTTTTATGGAGAATCAAAAGCTTACAGTTTTGGACTAGGTATAGTCACCCATTTTTTCCAAGTCCCACTATGCCACAATGCTAGTATTTTAAATAAGTAAAGATAATTTTTTTTAAATTTTCTTTACGCTTCAAGACATTTGCAATGGTTAAAAAAAAATCCGGCTGCTACTAATTTTTTATTAATCCAACTCCTTTTTACTATGACTTCACTTATAAATACAAAATTAAATGCATTATTTTTCCGATTAAATAATGTTTAAAATTAAAAATAAAAAAATACGTGTTTAATATTTTAATGTCAGCTAAAAAACTAATCAAATAGAAATTCAATTGCATATTTTTGTCCTAGGCCATAAAAGTATAAGGAATACTCAAGATCGCAGGTAAATTTCCAGGAAACTACGATCTGGAGCATTTTTTTTTTTGACTAACAAGAGCGTTTAAACGTTTTTTTTAATTAGCTATGAAAATTTTTTTCGAGCAACAACCCTATTACCATTGTTTACAAATAATTAAAAAAAAAATTTATTATTTTCTGTTACATGCATGATGAACAATAAATTACAAATATATTTCACGTGACTTTAATAAAATATGAAACGTATCTGTAACGTAAATAATACGAATATTTGTAGTATCCATAAAGATAATATTAAGCTTAAAAAAAATAATAAATACTAATATAAATTTCAAAGCCTCATAAAAAAAATTCAAGAAGTCATTTAGGAAAATTACAAATTTTGTTTAAAATTGTATATAAAAGATCGTAAATATATTAATATAACATTTACGACAAATTCTTAGATTATTATCTTTTTTTTTAAAATACACATAAAGTTAAAATGTTCCCAATATTCTTATCGATTAGTTTCGCAAATTAAAAAGAAGATATAAAATTGATAATAATACATATATAACTTTAGTATATATAAAATATCTTGTTTATTCAAGCGTAATATTATTTATAAGTGAGTGTGTTTTTTTTTGTAATTTATATTTACGTAAAATTAAAATAGGGGAGATTGAGAAATGTCGAGTACAAGATTTCCAATTTACACCTGTAGAGTACAGGTGTTAATTGGAATGTTATCAGAATTTAATTTAATAAACTGGGCAGAGTAATAAAGAAGAGGTATAATGTTAATTAAGAGATATCGCAATGTGTCTATTTTACATTATGTGACCTATATTTCTATATAATTTACTTATAGTCATAGTGGAAATTGTAAATACTTTGAGCTATGCAGCTTATATAGTTTGATTAAAAAAAAAAGTAATTAAAAAGAGTTTTTCATGTAGTATGTTGATGTTAATGTAAAATTATGGTCACCTATCTATTTTAAATCCATTTTATTAGGTTTCAGAGATCGTCCAAAGTAAATTTTAAAAATTCATAACTGATTTGTATGTTCACACAAGCAACGATCATGAAACATGTTCACTTATAACAGTAATAAATCCAAAAACCGAAATTACAATAAATCTTTAATCCATAATGCTAAAGTATTCTAAGTTCTTGTTCTTATCAAATCCTGATCAGGCCCTAACTCCCACTTAAATTATTTCAGGTCCCTAAATCGAAAATATTCGGATTATAAGTCCATTTCAACCCTCCCTCCCCCTAAAAACGTCAATTTTTTACCCCCCCCCCCTGCCGAGCCAAACTTTTACAGTACCCCATCCAATGAACATGTTCCATGTTAAAACATAAACAGTTAACGTAAAGAATATATAAATTTTAAGGTTTTCAACAAGCTTTTTAAAGACCCAGAATAATACTAAGAAATTAAAAATATCATTTAAATGATGTGATTAAAAAAAAAACCCTTTTGGAGGGTAGTTTTAAAGAAAATTTCTAAAAAAATAAAATATGAAATAAAATCATTTTTTTTTTAATGTAAATCTCTAAAAATATTTATTTAGTGCTATGAAAAGAAAAATTTAAGGATATGAAGTATACATATTTTTATATTGGGGGATGGAACCACCCTTCTAGCAACTACAATACTTCACAAAATAATTAAAAAATCTTCTTTATTTAGAAATTCTTTTTTAGGCAATTCCTCAAAAGGGTTTGGACACAGGCAAAAGGATTTGAGTACAGGAATCCCTTGTTAATTGCGGGGATTACGTTTCTGAAAAGTACCGCGGATAATAAGACCTTACTCTTATGGGAAAATAGGGGTTACATTCGTAGAAATTCAAATGATATAAAAATTAATTTTTGTTTCTTATAAAAATGATTTTTTGACTAAAAGTACGTAAATTTATTTCAAAAAATACAAAATTTCAATGAAAGTATAAGTTGAGGATCAATTTTTCTGTTCAAAAAAGTCTGTCATCCGTGATTATTTGCTTGTCTTAAAACATCCTTATATAAATCTTCATAAATTTCTATTGCTTTTTTACAACTATGTTTGAAACTCAAACTCCTTGTCATCACATCATAATTTATTTCCAAATTAATAGCAGTTAGCAAAGAATTAATGATTTGTAAAATGTTTTTTCCGTTGAGAGAAACTTCGACATTTGGTCCGGTTACTGACACTTCTGGTAAGGGTGTGGCTAGTTCTTCAGTTTCTTTTGGCATTAGATCTGCTGAAGGCAACATCAAATCTAAAATGTCAGTCTCTTAAAGATCGGCAAATCCCTCTCCATCTATCGTTCGGGCCAGATTTACGGTGGTTCAAACACTCTCTTGATATTCTCTTCTTCTCGATTTTTCTTTAGGTGGCACAAAATTCGGCCAGACTCTTCTCCAGTAAGAATTTAAATTGGATTCTTTAATTTCAGCCCAAGACTCTTGTGTCATTGTGATGGCATCCATAATGGAAAAATCTTTCCAAAACTGTTTCACTACGTTGATAAAGTTAAATTCTTCACAATTGCGATAGTGATTGATAGTCTGTACTATTTTAACATGAAAAATGTTCATTGGATGGGGTATTTGAAAAAGTTTGGCTCGGCAGGGGGGGGGGGGGTGAAATGGACTTAGAATATTTTCGATTCAGGGACTTGAAGTGTGAGTCAGGACCTGATCAGGCCCTGATAACAACAACAACTTAGAATACTTTAAGTTTATGGACTTAGGATAGTATATATTTCAGGATTTATTGTTATTTCGGTTTTTGGATTTATTACTGTTATGAGTAAACATGTTCCATGCTCGTTGGTTGTGTAATTACACAAACCGGTTATAAATTTTTTCAATGACACCTCTCAAATAATATGATTTAAACGTAGCTATCACAGTTTGATACATACGCTGAATCAAAAATGTTGTGTTTGGAGGAAAAAACATCACCTCCTCATCCAGATGAACATGTTAAAGATTTTCTGCGTGACTCTTACAGTTATTAAGCAATAACAATACTTTAATTGCAAGATTTTTAGACTTATGAAAATTCTTAACATCAGGGATAAAGGATTCCTTGAACCACTGGCCAAAGTTCAATTGTGTCACCCATGCTGTTTTATTAGATTTCCAATAAACTGGTAGCAGCAGTTGTAACTGAAATAATTTTGTGTATCAAATTTTGTATCCAAATTATGAGCATTTCCTCCGTTTTGTCAAGAATATTTTTGCGTACGACCTTCACAAATTTGGCGTGCTGCCCCAAATTTAGAGAACTATTTTGGATATTATCTTTATTATTTTGTATTGTCCTAACTGACGATTCGTTAACTTGAAAACGCCTTGCAATTGTGGCAATTTTTTTCACCATTATCAATAAAATCCAAAATTTTGAGTTTATCCGTGATATTCATGACGCTCCTTGCGCGAGATGGTGTTTTCTTAGTTGATTAGGGTGTTGTTTGTTTTCCTTGATTGAGGAGCCATTATAATTACGAAATATAATTTTATTTTATATTGAAAATAATAATGAAAAAAAATAAATGTAGGTTAGGAAAAAATTGTCACACTGAAACAAAATACTTCTTGCCGCAAGAATATTTACTTCTTGACGACGACTTCTTGATGTTTTTTTTTTCAGTGCAAAAAAAATCGCGGATAACAAGAATTCTTCCGCAGAAAACAAGGGGTTGGATATTTTATTTTGTCCTACAGCGGATACGGTGAACCGCGGATAACGAGGGATTCCTGTAAAGTATTCATACAAAGAAATTTACATCACTCCAGAATTTGGTTGATTGACTTGCAAACGACTGAGCAATTTGCACTGAGCTCTTGTAGAACCAGAAGGCTATAAGATTGAACTAGAGATATAGGGAGTTTTTTTTCAATTTAAGAAAACTCCTTATTTTATAACATTATTAAATCTACTTCTTTCTTTTAGAATCTGGTGATAAGAAAACTAAAACTTTTTTTACTACGTGTGATATAAAATGTGTCAAAAACTTTAAAATAGCTTATATTATTATATTTGTTTAAAATAAAATTAAAAAAAAAACAATAAAATTTTAAAAGTAGAATAAATTTTTTATAACTTTTGTACAATATAAACAATGAAAAATAAACACACACACATAAATACATAAAATACAAATATTAAATATATATATTAAAATAGCGCTACATAGCCCCCACCCGCAATAAAAAAAAAAGTAAAATTTTGAAAAAAAAATTATATGACCGTTTGTGCGTTTTTATTCCAATTAATTTGAGCCCCATCCCACGTTTGTGCGTCGCCTATTTTCCGAGGAAAATAGATTTTCCGAATATCCTATCACCCGGATAAAAAAATGCTCTATTTTTGTATATAATTTAATTTTTAAGAAAAACTATATTAAAAATCTTTAATAAAATCGTTTGTGCTTTCATCACCCGTATAAATAAATGGCCCAAATTAATTATTTAATAAAATAAATAAATAATTATTATTTTTAAGTTTTATAACAGGAGAAAAAATTGCGCATGCGCTTGAAATGCATTTTTCTCTCACGATGTCGGTCGTCGATAAAAACGAAATCCAGTCACTTTAATATTACAGGTTAGTTCAAAAACTGACTTGTGTTTTTTGAAAGCTTTAAAAAAGTGTTTTTCATTTTAAAAGAGGAAGTTCATGAAAATATTTACTTTCTTTTAAATGAATAAATGAAAAGTTACAATGCAATAAATTAAAATAAAAAATATTACTTTTAAAATCTACTTGACTTCTCTGTGTTTCTGGTAATGGGGTATAATTAACATAAAAGTCAGTTTCATCAAAAAAACCTTTTTTAACACCTTGATCGTTTAAAAGCTCATTATGATACATTATGTATTTTAAAAAAAGAGTCTCTTACTAGAACAAGATGATACTACAGCTGATATTAAAACTGAAGCAATGAAAATGTGTCGAGTTATGAAAGTTTTGCAAGAATATATTAATGAGTGCGATAATGCCTTTTTTGGTGAAAGAGAAATACTCCCTTTACATAGGTAATTGCATTTATTTAACTTTATTTCAATTTTAAGTATTAAATTTTGATTTATATCTATAGAGCATATAGAGGAAAACATTTAACATTAATTATAAGATTTGCCAATCCAGCAGATAATTTTGACGATATAGAAATAACAACTTATACAAATGAAACTTTAGGTTCTTTAATGTGTCAAATATTAAGAAGAATTAAAGCTAGTAATACAAATGTTAAATTAGATTTATTTATTATTTTTAAATCAAGCCATAATGAGGTTAGCATGGGCAGCATCAAGTGGAAATTTAAATAACGTTTATTCGTCGTCAACTGTACTCCAACAAGATCTAAATTATGGATTTAGTGATGAAAATCTTGGGAAAATATTTGCATATAATGTAAACTTAATCAGCGTTTCTTTAAAAAGTTTGTCAGTTAACGGTGATTGTTTAATAAGCTTGTGCAATAATTCTATAACAAAATTATCTTTTTGTGGATGTGATATTGTATCAACAGATTATTTATATGATTCGCTTTCTCAAATAAAAAATCTACAAATATTTGAAATAAAATGTTATTCTTTTATTAATGATATTGTGATATTCGCTCTAATGAATTGTGAAACTATAAGTGAAATTACATTTAATGAAGTCAATAATTTAGAATATCTATCAGCAATGCTTTCCCATTAAAGAAAATTAAGTGAATGAGAAATAAAGGAAACATTTGTTAATGGAATATTTATGGAAAATTTACAACAGATTTTCTAGAAGAAATTTCACTTTTAGAGTTCAGTGAAGAATTGTCTTTTTCACTTCACCGTTTCAAAAATTTAAAGTTTATTACTTGCACAGTATGTATTAAAGGATTAACCGATTATGAAAGTTTAGAAATTTCACTTTTAGAGTTCAGTGAAGAATTGTCTTTTTCACTTCACCGTTTCAAAAATTTAAAGTTTATTACTTGCACAGTATGTATTAAAGGATTAACCGATTATGAAAGTTTATTAAATATAGACATTATCGTAACAAATTATTCATTAACGTCAACTGGAGAAAGCTATTTTAATCAATTTAAAAATTTGAAATCATTGAAAATCAAAGGGCCATCAAGTCCAAGAACAAATATAGTTAATTTAGAACAATGTAAAAATTTAAAAGATTTTTATTAACAGAAATCATTGACAAAAGAAAAAAAGTTAAACTGAGATATTTTGGAGAACCAATCCTAAGTAAATTTTCTCAAAGTGCACAAGAAGGAATAAATTAGCTATAGCTGCATGGGATGGAAAAATTTTTCATATTGTAGTGGGATACACGTTCTGGAGAAATAACACAAGAGTATGATAGACATTTAGGAGCAGTGAACAACATTACTTTTGTAGACGAAAATTGGAGATTTGTTACAACATCAAACGACAAAAGTTTAAGAGTTTGGGAATGGTAAAATTAATTTAATTTAATATTTTTTTACTTATATCTGATAAAAAATTTTAAATTTATTTTTTTATTTTAGGGATATACCAGTAGATATGAAGTATATTGCAGATCCATAAATGCATTCAATGCCGGCTGTTATAGTTTCTCCAAATTTAAAATGGTTGGCTTGTCAAAGTATGGATAACAAAATAGTAATATTTTCAGCGCTCAATAGATTTAAATTAAATCGTTAAAAAACATTTAGGTGGCACATGGTTGCTGGCTATGCTTGTGGCTTAGATTTTTCACCTGATATGAGGTAATTATAATTTCTTAATCTAAAACAAATTTATTTATTTAATAAAGTAAATTTTAATTATTTAATATAGATCTTTTTCTTTTAGTTATTTGGTTTCTGGCGATGCAGATGGAAAGTGTTTTGTATGGGATTGGAAGACAACTAAACTTTTCAAAAAATGGAAAGCACATGACGGAGTTTGTATGAGTGCTTTATGGCATCCTCATGAACCTTCTAAATTAGCTGGATGGGATGGAAAAATTAAGTATTAGGATTAAGTACGTAATTTTATAATTTTTTTTTCAAATTCAAATAGTGATATCTAATTATTACTAATTTACGACAATAATGACTCTAATTTTCAATCATGTAAATATACATAATTACTTAAAAATATAAACTTTACATTTTTATATTAGTTTAATATAAAACAAAAAAAAAAAGAAAAATGAAATATACAAAAATATTTCAATGTAAATACTTGTAAATTGTAAATTAAAAATAATGGTTTTTTATAAAAAACAGCAAAGAGAATTAATTTTTTTTTTTAACATTTTTTTTTATTACAAAAATGATGTAAATGAGAAAAAAATAAATAGATTACCTAAATGTATTTTGTAATGAATTTTTAAAATATTCTACATTACATAGTAAAATTGATTGTGCGATCACTTGAACCATGAAGGTAATACATGATATTTATATGTCTACAAAATAAATATTAGTATAAAGGAGCGTTACTAAATAACGCTTTTTTATACTTTGACTATATATGTTTTTACATTTGACTAGCTTTTTTAAGACTTTTAATTATGATATTATCTTACAATAAATTTAATATTTTGGCTTGAGATTAATTTATTATAAAAAATTTACTTTTAATTTAAATATTTTTTTTTTGATTTTATCTTAGCATTAAGTATAAATAGATCCATTTAGAGTGAATGATCACATTATTATTATTAATTTGTAAATTCAAAATATGACACAATATGAACAAAACAACATCAAATAGAATTTTTTAAATTTAATTAATTTCATAATTTCTGATAAAAATTTTTTTCTTCAAAAATTTAAAAGGATTTTAATTAATAGCACGTATATAAATAAAATATCACATTCATTTAATTTTAAACTTTTTTATAAAATAATCAATAATTTTTTAAAATAACGTTTAAAAATTATGTTTAATTAAGCTATATCATGGGATATGCCAGATAAAGCAACTATACGTGCCATAATGAGGTTAGCATGGGCAGCATCAAGTGGAAATTTAAATTCGTCGTCAACTGTACTCCATGAAATGCATCAAATTAATGCAAGGGATCGAAGAATTCTTGATAATAATGATGTTTTTGGTAATGCAAATAATTTACAATTGTTTTACTGTATTATTAACTTAACAAATTTTATTTTTAGTTTGTAAAGAAGCATAAGAAGTTTTGACAATAACATTAGCATTAAACCCAAAAACATTAGAGGATATAACAAAAGTTTTATTAAGACCAAACGAGCCAGAAAATATATGGAATACTTTCTTAATAGATCTTGTTCTTTTAAGTACTTCAAGAGCAATTTGTGTTGTTGCAGCTGAACAGTTTTTGAAGGAAAATTTAAACAAAAAAAGACGTACTGTTTTAAAAATTAAAACAAAAAAAGACGTACTGAATAAATTTTAGAATTTTGAAGCTGGGTCTTTAGGATCAGATCTTCAAGCAAAATTAACAACAAAGTTAAGTGACTTATTGAATCAATGCAATGTGCAAAAAAGTAGTTACGAAGCTTTAGCAAATATAAAAGCCATGACTTTTTTATCCTCAATGACCAATCCAATATCGATGGAAATACTGGTACACATATATGGAGGGTTTTCAGTGATAAACCTCCAACAATAATTTTAAAAGAAAAATCAAGTACTTCTGGGGGACAATTATTATGAAAAAAAGTCAAATAATATCAAAACTTCATCGTCCAGTAAACTCGAAGATTTGATTTTGAAGAAAAGAGATGATTTAAATTTTTCATGGGGTTAATTATTATACTGGCCTCCGCAAAAGACACTTATTGTAGAAAGAATGTTTTCTGGTGCCTTTTAAGACCTTTTGTTATTTTAGATTTTGGAGCACCTGTTTTGCTTACTGATTTGATGTTCCCAGCTTGTAATTATTTAATATCACAAGCCAGTTGAATATTGCTAGACTTGAATATGGAGTAGAAAGGAGCCTGGAAATAGTTTTAAGAACTGCTTTAGGTACATACAATCTACCTCTAGGAATAAATGCATCAATTGATGTAAGTTTTTAAATTCCACTTTTCAAATTCACATTACATTTTCCATCAAAATAATCAAACATTTTATTTGACACAGAAGATTTTTTGCCTGTTGTGGAGATACGGAAGCATTTAAAATTGCATTTAAAGGTACTCAATAATTAATTCAAGTTTTTTTATTATTGGACTTTTGGCTTCAATTCTATTAGTTTCAAAAAAAAATTATTTTTTATTTTTTAGATATAGCTTTAGAAATCTTATTTGCTGAAGAAGTTGAAGCAGTTTCCAAGATATCCAAGATACAAAAAAGTACTCAGAAATTGCGCCTAATAGCAGGCAATTAGAATAACTTTGAAAAAAAATCAATAGGTTCACCTATAAAAAAGTGATCAATTAATTTCATTTTTTTCATATTCAAATGCGTCTAAAATGTTTAAAGAAAAAAATTATGAAAGTAATTATATAAAAAATGAAAGAAATTGATCAATTTTTTATAGGTATACCTATTGATTTTTTTTCAAAGTTATTCTAATTGCCTGCTATATGTAAATATGTAAAAAATGAAATAATATTTAGGCATTGACAAAGATAGTAAGATAGTAATTTTTATGTGCATAATAAAGATAGAGTCTGAAACTTAATTTATGTTCTTTTATTTATTATTATTTTATTATTAAATATTTACATTATTTTTAATATAAGTATTATAGTTCACTTTTATAAAATTTTTTTTGTCATTATTTCATATAAAATTTTATCTCTGAAAAGAGGCATGTGGTTTTGAGTGAAGTTGAAAATTTTGTTTGCACAAATATACTCAGCATAAACTAACATAAAAACTCCACAGTCACTACCATTTTTCTGCTGTGGTATATTTGTGGTAGATGAAAAACTCCAACCCGAACAATCAAATTTTTTATTTTTTTTATGTTGATATTCTTTTTTTAAATAATTTTTTAAATCTTTGAGGCATTCTTCTCCATTCAAGTTCATGCTATCATAATACTTAATGGTTCGTTTTCTGAAATCAATCACAGATAATGCCCAGTGTCCAATTTTCATATGTACAGGTACGATAACTATATCCTTTGAGAATATGTCTACAGCATTTCGAATCGAGTTTCTCAAAGTCCATCTTTTAACTTTTCCAAATCCTTCAGTTGACAGTTTCAAATAAAAAAATGAATTAAAGGCATGTACTGATGGATAATTACTGCTATTACTTCTATCGATAAGTAAATTCATATACATGTTTATTACTTCATCATTTAACCATGTAAGCCCTTTTAATGTTTTAAGATCTTTTTTTTTTAATTGAAGACCAAAAGCTTCTAGTATAAAATTATTTGATAAAACATCTACATTTAAAAGAAGCTTCATTTCATCTGTAAAATGAGGTAATAATGGTGTATTCATCATATTTTCGACAGGATCAGTCAATCTCGTTTCCCTCAGAATCAGTTGTTTAGGTATAACAACAACATTGTCTTGTAATAATTTTTTTTCTGTAGGTAATAATTCAGTATTTGTCTTATTCTTGTTCTGGTCAGTAAATTGAGCTTTTCTTAAAAAAGGTTGATTAGGTACAAAATCAGTTTTTGTTAATATTATTTTTGTCTCATCTTTATCAGTTAAGTTTATAACATTTGAAAAGGAGCTTTTGATTGTTGGTAGCATTACTCTAGGCCTTGCTTGATTCGTGCTATTAATTGCTGGCTTGGATAAACTGTTACTGTTTTCGTTTATGCTGGAAAAACTATCTTTGTACAAAGATTTTACTAGTCTTACATACTGTGGTTGATTCATATTGTATGTAAATTTGTAGAATTAATTTGACTATAAAAAAAAAATATTTATGATTATTTTCGTTGTTTCAATAATCTAATTAGTCGATGCAAAATTACTTACCACTATACCATCCTATAATTTTTATAATCAGAATTTCAAAATAATTTCTAAAAATTTTTTATTAAACAGTTATTATTTTAAAAAATTCAAGATTGCTTAAATCACCTTATTTGCTAAAATAATTTTTTAATATAAATAATAATTGTGGGTAGGTAATAATAAAAAATGTACAGATATATAGGTACTTTTGTAAACATAATCAATAAAAAATATGTTATGCCCTTATAACCTCAAAAAAGGTATTACATATATTTTATATTTAGCGCTACATCTCCCGTAGGAAAATGGTTTCTCGGATTACGCTCTACCGTTACTCGTACGCCTAGTTTTCTGATAATTACTTTATTTTGCTAAAATATTAAAAAAAATAAATTAAGCACTTTTAATCAAAATGATTGACTGATTCTAATTATACTCAGTTTTTAACATATTTGGAAATATAGTTTTTCAGGAAAATTAATTTTGTTCTTAAGCACCGCAAGGAATTAACATTTTCTGAAAAACTATATTTCCAAAAAAGTTGAAACTCTTTTTAATTAGAATCAGTCATCCATGCCAATTAAAAGTGCTTAATCAATTTTTTTTAATATTGTACCAAAATAAAATAATTTTTAGGAAAATAGGCATACGAGTAAAGAACGAGCATAATCTGAGAAATGATTTCCCAACGGGATCGCGCGTATTTTTGTTGTTTTGTTTACTTTTTTTATATTGTCTGGATCGAAAGCTTCTTCAAGATTGATAATATAATTTTACGTTTGCAAATAATTCGTTTAAAAAGCATTTAATAATTAATTGGAATTTTCTGTCAGGGATCCAATTTAATTTTTTTTCATATCCTGATAATATTATGATTTATGTATTATGCTACTTATGATTATTTTTGTAGTATTTTCTTGGTTATTATATTCATCTCTATTATAAATGCCAAAGGTATGTATACTAATTATTCAATATACAATAATAGTACCTAAAATCATACTTTAAAAATCCACATTTAAGTTTTAGTTGGATATATTATTAATAATCAAAATTGATACTGCAATTCTGTATATACAGTTATTCGCATTGGAAAAAAATTATTATTATTGGATGTCAGATACCCATATGTGTTCGAATACTTATAAAATCTATAACGAAGCCAAAATTTTTCATCGAATACAAAATTGGTGAATTATCATTCATCGATGGCTTATTATTAGAAAAATTTTTGCTATCTACAAGCCAAGGTTTTGTTTTAAAATTTTCTTTACTTTTATTTAACACTTTGGGCTAAAATACTCAATTTAAATTTTACATATTTTTATATATTTTTATGTTAAATTAAAATCTTGAGTACTTTCAGTCCAAGTCTTACTTAAATATTTTTATTGAAATATTTATGATTGATGAGTTTCTGAACTAAAAATTTTAGGCCTTGAAGTAAAAAATTTATCAATTTTTGTTTGCTCATCAAGCTGCACATTCAAGACTACGCTTTTCTCACAGTATATTATAAAATATGTCTTTACAAAAGAAGGATATATTAATAGCAGGACATTTGGTACCTGTTACATTTACTGTACAAATTAGTCAAGAAATTTGGAACCTAATTACACCTGTTAGAAATTTATGCGCTGATGGTAGAATTTATGAAAATTTTTCAGCATCATGGGCAGATTATATGTATTTAGCCATTTATTTAAGAGCTAAAAATTTAAAATTAATATTACCATGTCCTTATGCGTTTGAAAATAATCATTTTTATTCAAAAGCAAGAGTATCAAAAGAGGGATATCCTTATTTTTCTTTTAATGGCTATTGTAATCAATGTGGGAATATTTTAGCAGGTTACTGTTTCAATGAACCAAACTTTGATCAAGAACAAATGCTGGACATTGTTATTTATACAGGCGACTCAAGTAAGATCATTCACAATACCTCAAGAAGAAGAGTGTCAAAAAAAATTCGAGATGTGTTCAAAGAAACGCTTTTGAATATGAAACCGAAATTATTCAAAGATCAATTAGCCCAAAATTTTTTGTCGGATTCTGGTACGGGAATAGAAATGCTCCACAATAGTTATATTTACCAAAATATGCGCCAGGAAGACAATCAAATTGGACAGACAATCAAATTCTGCTTTCAAATGAAGCAAATGAACTCGAACAAATTTTCAGCATTGACGCATCCGGCAAATTTGTGAAGCGTCTAACAATTGTAGAAGGACACTTAACTGCAGTCTTATTTTTGTACAATATCGTTACAAGAATAAGAGGTAAAATTTATACTGTGGCACAAATGATTTCCGAAAGACACGACATACTAATAATTAGTGCATGGCTATTTTATTGGGCACAGAAAGCCATTCCACCAAAAGAAATTGTTATGGATTGCTCATTGGCTCTTTTAAATGCAGTTTCTTTTGCTTTCAATGGATATTTTTACAATTTATATTTAGATTATTGCTACAGCGTTGTAAAAAAAAATAATATTCAGCTCCTTCCGTATTGTTTTATTCGAAGGGACAGAAATCACCTTATAAAAGCTGTTGCAAGCTGGGAATTTTTTAAGAAGCCTGAAAATATTTTAAAAAAAGAATTTTATATAAGGTGTTTAGCTTACTCAATAGGAATATGTAGTATAAAAGAGTTTGAGGAATTTTTGATTGAATTATTTACAGTATGTACAAGTAATATTAAGAATAGTGAATTTGAAAAATGTATTGGTAAACTTTATACGAGAATTGGTTCTTTTGTTTATGAAGATGTTATAAAAGACACTCAACAGTCTGATGCAGAAGAAGAAAATGATTCAATAGATTTTAGTGATGATAAGGAAAAACTAATCTTGAAGGAGTCGAATAGTTATAAATATATATGTAAATTATTTGATCAGAGCCAAGTTAATACAGCTCTTGCTGATCCAAATTCGCTTTATGGTTACGCCAATCAGTATGAAGTGAAAGATAAAAATACAATTGAAAATTTATTGCAATTATATTCACAATTTGCTGCTATTACTAATATAATGTGTCCCTTTTTTAAATCTTCAAATTATAAAGCCACGTCAACAGGATCTGAAAATTATTTTAGAACAATGAGAAATGAATACGAGATGGATAGGTCAGTAACTCTTCAGAGACATCTTTTATACCACAAAAAATGCATTGATGGATCTACCAAACTTGGTCGAAATGCCATCCGACAACTTCGTAGAGAAGTAAGCACCTCAAAAAATGAAGAGCTTTATTGTTCATCTTTGCAAAGTATTCAACTATTTTTTCTACTAATAAAACTTTCGCTAAAATTTTTCGTGAATATTCATTAAATTGAAATTTTTTATTTTAGGTAATAAGGAAGCGGAATTAGGAACTGTTGAAACTCGTTTAGGTACAGAAGATGAAGTAACTAATCTAATTTCGTTAAACAACAAAGATGACGGTATTATGGAGACAAGTGCACCACAGAAAAAATTTTCTGATGCTTATTCGTTAGGTAATTTAATACAATTCTACGATTTTGCTGGATAAAGTCCAGCAATTACATAAAATAAGAATTATATAGTTGGAAACATTTTTTTAATTAATTTTTTAAAAGTTGACTTTTTCCCAAATTTTAAACAATAAAAATTATGCCTTATTTACTACAATTTAAAGAAATTCAACAGACAGGAGAAAAACCTTACAATTGTGACACATATTCTCATGTTAAAAAAAATCATATTGGTGAAAAACCTCACAAATGTTATATAAAATTATATATATAATATTATATGAAAAATTGAGTAAAATTTAATGGAAATTAATAATAAAGGTACAAGACTTTACAAATGTTATTTATAATAATAAATATTACTTTACAAAAAATATGCATATTTGATGGGAATTTATAAAGGTGAAAGACCTTACAAATGTTATGCATGTAATGTTTAATGTATCGAGGCACATATCCAGAAAAATTTTTTGGGAAGGGCCAAAAATTTTTGGAGGTGGCCAGAACCTAACAATATTAAAATTAATGGCTAAAACTTTTTAAATATCAATCAAAATTTAATTGTTTATTATTTTAAATTGATTATTCATACCGGTGAAAGACCTTACAAATGTGAATTCTGCGTATATTACATTTTTAAGGTCCTTCACAAACTGGTATTATTTTTTTCACGTTTGTTGAATTTTTCTAAAATAAAAATAGTTTAGAGTAAACCCCATTAAATTTTATACTACATATATGCCTTAATATTTTTTAAATGCCGAAAATGATTGTCTATAGAAACGTACGCTCTTTTGGATGAATATATTAATCTTCTGTTTTTCTTTTTTAATTTTTTAGAAACAACTGAATACTCAGAAATGCTGATTCAAACATCCAATACATTAGTTGAAGTAACATCATCAGAAATTAAAACTATGCAAAATTTTTTAGTTAGTGAGAAAGATGCTGTAGGAACAGATTTTTATTTGGACAGTTCTGGTGTTCAAAGTAGATTAAAAAAAATAAGACTTGCATCGACAGAAAAAAAAACAAAAAAATTTAGTTCTAGGGCATTAAATTATTATACTCAAAAAGTGGAACAAGATTTTACAGTGGGTCTGTTTTATCATAAAAAATTTGAGAGTTTTAATTTATCAAAAATACCATTTAATATACTTATGAAGCGTGAGTTAGAAACTTTGGAAGGGAATCGCTGGATTCATGGTGCCGTTATAGACAATTTTATGATAGTTAAGAGTAAAACAGAGTTATGGAGAAATATTTCATTTCTACCAACTATTCTAACGCATGACATTGTTGGGGATAACAGTCAAGCAGAAAAACCTAAAGATTGGATTGGATTTAAGTTAAATTACGAATTTAAAAATATTGTTTTTATGCCTTACACTCGTAATACGCACTGGTGCCTTTTTGTATTTAATTTTGAAAAGCAAACTATAACCCATTTTGACCCACTTCAAAATGATTTAAATTATAAATTAGGATCAACCGCTATAAATTATTATTTATTTTTATGCAAAAAATATCCAATTGTTACATCATCAAACTTGCACCATTTAAACTGGACATTTCAAAAGCAAGCATATTCAACTTATCAAAAGGCAACAGATGAATTCAGTAGTGGGTTGTGTATTTTATATTATATGGACTTCATTTCCAAAAACAAACAATTAATAACAACGCCAGATTTTGACCCTGTTAAATACAAAAGTGACATTGGACGATTTATTTTAGAATCTTCAATGGCGTTAGATGACATTTGTATTTATTGCAAAAAAATCGGTCATGCATTTGTAAGACAATGTACGAGTTGTTTGAGATGGGCACATAAAAGTTGTGCAAATAATATGGTGGTTAAAAATTTAGATCCAAATGAATATCTTTGTCAATTATGTGAAGAATGGTTAAAAAATCATCCCTCAGAAGATCATTTTTGTCATGATTTTGTAACCCGTCTTAAATTAGGATTTCCTAACCCAATTGGAAAAAACAGATGTTGGCTTAATTCCACTCTGCAAGTTTTTCGCTCATTGCCTATCTTAAAAAATTTCGATCAAATTTGTTTTGACAAATATACTGATGCTATTCAAAAATACTGTTATTTCCAAAAATATTTTAAACAAAATGTTTCAAAAAACGAAATGTATGAACTTATAGGGTAAGAAAATTTAAAGTCAAAGATTTTACACTACAACTGGACCAAATTTATACTCTTCGCGGTAAATGTGCCCAAATTATTTCTTTAAGGAAAATCAATTAAAATAATTAAGCTTCTTACATTTTCATTTTTTGCAGCCATTTGAAGTGTGTGTAATCAAAATTATATTTATATATTATTTAATTAGTATAATTTATTTTTAAAATTTCCGAATTCACTTGGCTTGCAAATAGAAAGGCTAAATTTTTTTGGGGGGTTTCAATCCTCTTAAGCTATTAAAAATTTAAAAATTTTTTTTTAAACTTTGGGCTAATTTCCGTGACTCTTTGATCCAAATTTGCCTGGTTGGTCTTGTAATCTCTAATATTTATATATTTTTTTTTCTTAAAAACAAAAAAAATTACAATTTTTTTATTTTCAGGGCTTTTAAAGACAGTATTGAAATTTTTGATGAACCTGATAACCAACAAGATCCTTGTGAATTCATTCAAGAATTTCTAAATCGTTTACTTGATGATCATAAAAATGTATTTTTTTATAACTTTAAAGCCAAAAATAAAAGTCAAACAATTAACAAAATAGATTTTAAACATACTTTTTTGATACAAATTATCGAAAAAATGACTTGCCCCTGTGGACATTCTTTTGAGAGGAATAATAATCCTCTTTTGTTTTGGTATGTGGACATACCAGACAGTAAATATAAACTTACTTACGATTTAAGATATTTATTAAAAAACTCATTAAAAGTTGAGGAAAGGGATATTGTTTGTGAAGAATGCTCTTTAAAGACGACACATAAAAGAGAACTTATTTTGGATCGTTTGCCAGAAATCCTATTTGTTCAAATTAGGAAACATGTAATAGTTAATAATTGTATCCTTAAAAAAGATGCTACAGTAAATATTCCTCAACAATTGGATTTAAGGTAATTTTTTTTTTTTTTATTAATACTCAATTTAGATATATATAATTAAAAAAGCAAAGTATAACTTTTATCGAAAAAAGTTTTAGTGAAAATCAGTTTAATAAGTATGAGCTGATGGCTATGATTTGTCATTCAGGATCATCATTTGAAAGTGGTCATTATACAAGTTTTGTGAAGCATGAAAATACATGGTTTTATTATGATGACCTAAAATATAAAGAAATTAATGAGTCTGAGGAGGTAATAAAGGCTGCGGCAGATATAGCATATTTTGTTGTTTTCAAAAAAATTCAGTAAACATTACAGTTTACTGTTAATAAAAATTTGTTGGAATTTAACTTAAAAAAATATATAATATTTAAATATTTATAAACACCTTAAAATAATATGCAAAAAATTTTGTAATTAATATAAAATGGAAAAAAATAATATTTAAAATATAAGATTTTTCATGTAATTTTTTTTTAAAAATAAGTATTAATGTGTAAATAAAATTTCTTCTGTAAAATAAATTACATCTATGCATAATTGATAATTGACTTTTAATTTATTAATTTAATTTTTCTTTTAATTTAAATAAAATTTTAAATCTTTGTAAACTACATGCATAATAAATGGAATAATTATTATTAACATTCATAAAAAAAATATGTTGTATTTTCAATAATTTAATAATAAATGTCTTTATAAGCACATAACTTATGGAAAATCATATGATTTTAAAATTTATATTTTTTAATTAAAATTTACAGTATAGGTACGTACATATTTACATGGCCTCTTTTTTTACTTTTTAAAGACAATAAAAAATACAATAATTAAAATTTTTATAAAATATTTTTTCTTGTTATATTACATTTGGTAAAAAAATTTATCATGTTCGTTTTTTTCTTTTTTTCAACGCTAAAAATTAAAAAAAAATCAAATTTCCCTCTTAAAACTTGGCCGGACCTGCTTTTGACTATTGTTGTTATCTACACTTTCCCGTAGGGAAAAGGTTTCTCAGATTGCACTCGACTCTTACTCGTACGCCAAGTTTCCTTAAATCTATTTTATGCTCGTACAATATTAAAAAAAATTGATAAAGCGCTTTTAATCGATATGGTTTACTAATTTTAATTACTGAGTTTAAAATATTTGGAAACTAAGTTTTTCCGAAAAACTACTTTTGTTCTTAACCATCGTAAGAAATTACTTTTCTGAAAAAACTACATTTCAAAAGTTTTTAAAACTCAGTAATTAGAATCAGTCAACCAAATCAATTAAAAGTGCATTATCAAATTTTTTAAAATATTTTATGAGTTGAAATATCAGAAAACTAGACGTACGAGTAAAGGTAGAAAACAATACGAGTAACGATTCCCCTACGGGGTTCCCGCAAAAAAAGTCATAACTGTGTTAATTATTATTGATTTTCTAAATAGACTTTGATCATCCCATAATCTCAGTTTGACATTATTTAAAACAATTAAAAATGCCCAGACTGGCCTTAATTAAAGATGATGTAATTCTAGGAGTACTAGCTGAAAATGATTTAGATTTATTTGACAAATACGGAAAACTGAAAAAAGAAAGAACGAAAGAGCCTAAAAAAGATTGTGAAAAAGAAGAAAAATCTGTTTGGGAAAAACTTTCTGATTTATTAAATGGTAAAGTAACTCCTAAAAACTTATATATAAAATTTTTGGAAAATAGAAATAAAATCAGGAAAAAATATGTAGATCAATGTAACCTCAAAAATAAAATTTGTCCAGAAAGTGTTGAAATATCTAATGCTGTAACAATCAGCTCCATTAAAAATAATGACCAAAAAACTCAGGAACTCGAAAGCCCTCTACCATCCATAAAAAAAAAAGTGAATAAAAAAAAAACAATTGACGACATTGATGATAATGATATATTAAAACTACAAACAATGAAATTAAATATTTTGTATAACGACCTTATTTATCAAATTAGTGCTTTACCATTTGAATTAATATATTTCAGCCCAGAGCAAGTATTTATTTGCAAACATTTAGTTTCCAAAGAAAATTTTACTATAACTTTAACAAGCCTTTATACAGCAATATGTGCAAAATATTATGAAATTGAACTAAAAAATTTATTTTTATTTTTGTTGGCTATTCAAGTTGATGATAATGCAGTACCCTTAGCTCAGTGTGTCACAGGAAATTCAGAAATTTCAATATTGATAAATTTCATATTTGAATATATGAAGAAAATAAATCACCGACCAACTGCATTTGTCACAGGATATAATCTAATGCTATTAAATAGTTTATCACTAATTTTCAATGGCAAATTAATAAATGAGTATATACAAGACTGTTATAAATATTTAATTAAATTAAAAGAAAATTTGCCAAAAACTTTAATACATGTTGATCTTGTTTCAATTTTTTATTACATTCATAATTTAGATTGCTTCAAAAGTTGTGCAAAACCGGTAATATGTTTTTATGAAAGGTGTATCATATACCTGAGTTTTTTAGATAACATCGATGAAATAAAATTTTTTTCCAAAAACATGTTTATTTTATTATTATCTGAATGTGAATCAGAATTTTCAATTAGCATTTATAATGAGTTAAATTCTAAAATAGGTGATCAAATGGTAATAGAAATTTATGAGAAATGTAAATTTTGCTTAGATGATGAATTTGTAAAAAGAAGTTTGATTTATCTAAATTTAGAAGATGGTACTGTGTACCCATTTTATAAATCTTCTTTAGATATAAAAAATTTATTCGATGCTGTTGAACATGAAGCCTTCGATTTGATTAAGTTATCACAAAAAACTAGAGTTCCAAACCCATACTGGAATAAAGAATTTAGTAAAATTTTACATGAAATTTTATGCCAATTCCCCATTTGGACGTCTATTTTTTATCAAAATAATTTTCATCCAAGAGATAATTTTTTATACAGTTCATCAGCTAAAAAACATGGTTTTGATATTAGAGAATTTTTAACTGATGAAATAAGGGTTCCTGATTTTTTAAAGCGTCATGTTTCTGCGTTAAAAAATTCTGAGGCCAAAGGGATGGCATTTATCAATAATAATAATATCAATTTAAATTATAAGGATTCCCAATTGCTTAACACAATATCATTTTGCCTAAATTTTGAGGAGGACTGGATGGGCAAGAACTCTAAAAATAATAACGACATTGATGATTATGATTTCGATGATGATGAATTTCATAAAGCGATTGATATTACTGAAGTCGAAGATCAATATAATGACAGTGAGATAAACCAAGATTATTCTATAGGTATGGATAACAATAACAAAACCACTGATGATGAATTTAAGCCTAATAAATGCTCTTCTCCGAAAAAAAAAGTGGTGAATCCCGTGGATTTTATTGATCAACACTTTACTAATTTAGTAATTAAATCAAACCTCATTTCAACACCGGATCCAGAACCACCAACGTCATTAAATTTAAAAACAAAGACTATTAATAAGCGACCAGCAAAGTACTTTACTGAATGTCAACAATTAAAAACTGTCCACAACCAGCAAAGTTCTAAAAATAAAAAAATCCCAAAAGAAAAATTTATTGCCAATGGCAAAGGTCAAGTTCCTCGTAAAATTAAGAGAGCATATTTTACTTTGGACGACACTTCTCTAACTGACTCTTTTATTGAGCTGAATTCATCAGCTTATAGAAGAAGTGGAATGTTCGAAAAATTTTGTCAGGAAGTTTCATGTAACAATAAATTTTGTTTATTCAAAATAATCCAAGAATGGTGCACAAAAGGAAATTATCCATATATTTATGCAATAAGAATGCTTTTGTTACATAAATATGCAGCCAAAAAGGATACTGTAATTTTTATAGATCAAAAATGTCAAACTGACTTTTTGGTCCAGATAATGTGCTCGCACTATACAATTCAAACATCATTATGTTGTAATTGTCCACAAAAACAACAATCATCCGAATATAGTAATATTATTCAGCTTTCTGAAATAACAGCTGAGAAGATTAAAAATTTAAATGTAGAAATAGTTACATATTTAAATAATAATAGTTCTATTGACTGCTTTGAATGCCACAAATTTTGCAATTCATGCTCAAAAATTATTGGACCTTTTTTTTTTATTGACCTAGAAGCTCAAAATGTTGAAGTGCCGTTAAATCTACTTCCACAATTTCTTGATATTGAATTTGAAAATTCCTTGGAGAAATATATAAATGTTGGCATTACCGCTTTTAAAGAATCAAACGAACAAGAAGAAAAACGGTTTTATTTAACGTACACAAGATCAGAAAAAGATACATGGCAAGAAATAAATTCCATTGGAAAAAAAAAATCTAAATCTTTGACAATAGTTAAAAAAGTTAATATAGCTCTAATATTATATGTAAAAGTAGAAAATTAGTTATAAAATTAAGTATAAAGTTTATAATAAGAATTTCCAAAGTAAAAAAAAATGTTTACACATATTTTTTTTGTAAATTTATTTATTTTATTTTAAAAAGTCTTAACAGAATATACTTTATAAAAAAAGCACTTTTTACAACATATTAAATAAAAATTTATAATAATTATAAAAATGCTAATTTTTTACCACCTCTAAAACTTTCCTAATTATCTTTAATATACTTTTATGCAAAAAATTTCACCCAGGTTCAATACATAATCTATCGCTTGTCTTCATAAGAATCTTGATATCATGTTTACGAAGCTTATCATTTTGTTGCAATGCTAGGTTAAAAAACTAGAAAATAAAAATAATCACTCATTTAAATTGACAAATTGAAAATAATTATTCAAACTTACTAATTAAATGTCGACTTATTTATAATATTTACAATGCTATTTAATAATAAATTATTAAAATTCTTCTGATTTTCTAATATAAAAATTTTAAGTTCAAATAAAAAAAAATTTATATCTAAAAAAAAATGTATCCTAAGAAATCGTAATTAGAAGCTTCATCAAACTTTTAATTTTGTTGATTTCCTGGTGCCATTTGCCTATGCGGCATTTATCTTGGACCAACCATTTAATGTTGCATGCCAAGAACTTGTCGGTATTGTGGTTGCTGCTGCTAAAAAGAAAAATTGTATTTTAAATTTAAATTAACAAAAAAATTTTTTTTAATTTTCTTTTTATAATAAGTACCTGTAACAATGAATTCCTAAGACCTAAATTATTTGTAATAACAGGTCTCATCATCTTTTGTGCATTAGGTCATTGGGGTGCTTGCATCGCAGATGCTTGATTCATTTGATTTCTTTGTGCTTGCTGAGCCTTTTTGATAAAAGCAGTTCTTAAAACTATTTCGACGCTCGTTTCTACTCCATATTCAAGTCTAGCATCAACTGGCTTGTGATATTAAATAATTACAAGCTGGGAACATCAAATCAGTAAGCAAAACAGGTACTCCAAAATCTAAAATAACAAAAGGTCTTCTTCAAAGCACCAGAAATCATTATTTCTACAATAAGTGTTATAGCGGAGGCCAGTATAATAATCAACCCCATGGAAAATTTAAATCATCTCTTTTTTTCAAAATCAAATCCTCGAGTTTACTGGACGATGAAGTTTTGATATTATTTGACTTTTTTTTATAATAATTGTCCCCCAGAAGTACTTGATTTTTCTTTTAAAATTATTGTTGGAAGTTTATCACTGAAAACCCTCCATATATGTGTACCAGTATTTTCATCGATATTGGATTGGTCATTGAGGATAAAAAAGTCATGGCTTTTATTTGCTAAAGCTTCGTAACTACTTTTTTGCACATTGCATTGATTCAATAAGTCACTTAACTTTGTTGTTAATTTTCTTGAAGATTTGATCCTAAAGACCCAGCTTCAAAATTCTAAAATTTATTCAGTACGTCTTTTTTTGTTTAAATTTTCCTTCAAAAACTGTTCAGCTGCAACAACACAAATTGTTCTTGAAGTACTTAAAAGAACAAGATCTATTAAGAAAGTATTCCATGTATTTTCTGGCTCCTTTGGTTTTAATAAAACTTTTGTTATATCCTCTAATGCTTTTGGGTTTAATGCTAATGTTATTGTCAAAACTTCTAATGCTTCTTTACAAACTAAAAATAAAATTTGTTAAGTTAATAATACAGTAAAACAATTGTAAATTATTTGCATTACCAAAAACATCATTATTATCAAGAATTCTTCGATCCCTTGCATTAATTTGATGCATTTCATGGAGTAAAGTTGACGACGAAATAACGTTATTTAAATTTCCACTTGATGCTGCCCATGCTAACCTCATTATGGCACGTACAGTTGCTTTATCTGACATATCCCATGATAGAGCTTGTTTTAACATAATTTTTAAACGTTATTTTAAAAAATTATTGATTATTTTTTAAAAAACTTTAAAATTAAATGAATGTGATATTTTATTTATATACGTGCTATTAATTAAAATTCTTTTAAATTGTTGAAAAAAAAAATTTTTATCAGAAATTATGAAATTAATTAAATTTAAAAAATTCTATTTAATGTTTTGTACATATTATGTCATATTTTGAATTTACAAATTAATAATAATAATGTGATCATTCACTCTAAATGGATCTAATTATACTTAATGCTAAGATAAAATAAAAAAACAATATTTAAATTAAAAGTAAATTTTTTATAATAAATTAATCTCAAGCCAAAATATTAAATTTATTGTAAGATAATATTATAATTAAAAGTCTTAAAAAAGCTAGTCAAATGTAAAAACATATAGTTCAAAGTATAAAAAAGCGTTATTTAGTAACGCTCATATATACTTATATTTATTTTGTAGACATATAAATATCATGTATTACCTTCATGGTTCAAGTGATCGCACAATCAATTTTACTATGTAATGTAGAATATTTTAAAAATTCATTACAAAATACATTTAGGTAATCTATTTATTTTTTTCTCATATACATCATTTTTGTAATAAAAAAAAATATTAAAAAAAAAAATTAATTCTCTTTGCTGTTTTTTATAAAAAACCATTATTTTTAATTTACAATTTACAAGTATTTACATTAAAATATTTTTGTATATTTCATTTTTCTTTTTTTTTTTTAAGTTTTATATTAAACTAATATAAAAATGTAAAGTTTATATTTTTAAGTAATTATGTATTTACATGATTGAAAATTAGAGTCATTATTGTCGTAAATTAGTAATAAGTAGATATTACTATTTGAATTTGAAAAAAAATTATAAAATTACGTACTTAATGCCAATACTTAATTTTTCCATCCCATCCAGCTGTAGCTAATTTGGAAACTTCATGAGGATGCCATAAAGCACTTATACAAACTTCGTCATGTGCTTTCCATTTTTTGAAAAGTTTAGTTGTCTTCCAATCCCATACAAAACACTTTCCATCTGCATCGCCAGAAACCAAATAACTAAAAGAAAAAGATCTATATTAAATAATTAAAATTTACTTTATTAAATAAATAAATTTGTTTTAGATTAAGAAATTATAATTACCTCATATCAGGTGAAAAATCTAAGCCACAAGCATAGCCAGCAACCATGTGCCCGCTAAATGTTTTTTTACGATTTAATTTAAATCTATTGAGCGCTGAAAATATTACTATTTTGTTATCCATACTTTGACAAGCCAACCATTTTAAATTTGGAGAAACTGTAACAGTCGGCATTGAATGCATTGATGGATCTGCAATATACTTCATATCTACTGGTATATCCTTAAAATAAAAAAATAAATTTAAAATTTTTTATCAGATATAAGTAAAAAAATATTAAATTAAATTAATTTTACCATTCCCAAACTCTTAAACTTTTGTCGTCTGATGTTGTAACAAATCTCCAATTTTCGTCTACAAAAGTAATGTTGTTCACTGCTCTTAAATGTCTATCATACTCTTGTGTTATTTCTCCAGTACGTGTATCCCACTACAATATAAAAGTGATTAAATTTAAAACAAAAATTTTTTTACTTAAAAACAAAAAAGAAACATATAATTACGTATATAATTTTTTTATCAGATGCCCCAGCAACAAAAAGATGCTGCTTATCAGAATCAGGATGGAATTTCACACAATAAGGTATCTTTCTACTTGTGAATCGACTAACACATGCACCACACTTTCAGTCAAGTAAAAACAAACAAATATTCAATTCTTCTTTGTCGTTATATTCTTTTGCTATATGATTGTAAAAGGAGATATTCCCTCTTGTGCACTTTGAGAAAATTTACTTAGGATTGGTTCTCCAAAATGTCTCAGTTTAACTTTTTTTCTTTTGTCAATGGTTCCTGTTAATAAAAATCTTTCAAATTTTAAGTTTTTTAAATTTTTACAATGTTCTAAATTAACTATATTTGTTTTTGGACTTGATGGCCCTTTGATTTTGAATGATTTCAAATTTTTAAATAGATTAAAATAGCTTTCTCCACTTTACGTTAATGAATAATTTGTTACGATAATATCTATATTTAATAAACTTTCATAATCGGTTAATTCTTTAATACATACTGTACAAGTAATAGACTTTAAATTTTTGAAACGGTGAAGTGAAAAAGACAATTCTTCACTGAACTCTAAGTGAAATTTCTTCTAGAAAATCTGTTGGTAAATTTCCCATAAATATTCCATTAACAAATGTTTCCTTTTTTTCTAATTTACTTAATTTTCTTTGACAGGAAAGCATTGCTGATAGATATTCTAAATTATTGACTTCATTAAATGTAATTTATCACTAAATCCATAATTTAGATCTTGTTGGATTACAGTTGACGACGAATTAACGTTATTTAAATTTCCACTTGATGCTGCCCATGCTAACCTCATTATGGCTTGTATAGTTGTTCTATCTGGCACATCCCATGATAGAGCTTGATTTAAAAATAATAAATAAATCTAATTTAACATTTGTATTACTAGCTTTAATTCTTCTTAATATTTGACACATTAAAGAACCTAAAGTTTCATTTATATAAGTTGTTATTTCTATATCGTCAAAATTATCTGCTGGATTGGCAAATCTAATAATTAATGTTAAATGTTTTCCTCTATATGCTCTATAGATATAAAGATAACTTCTTGCCTGTTATGAAACATTAAAAAATTAAAAACTGTTAATTTCTTGTCAACAAAATAATTAAAAAAATTGTACCTATAAAAAGCGTTATGACTTGCTTTGTTATGACTCATATTCGGATTTGGTTCATATAGAGAATATATTTTCAGTTGTTACCTCGTTAGAATGAGCTAAATTCCAAATAAGCATTCATACTTTATGAGCCATAACTCCACCTTTGTCATCTTCAGCTAATCTTTGTATTAGTTCTAAAAGTTTTTCTCGTTGCTTTTTATTGGCAGTTTTCCAGCTTGACTATTAAAATAATAAAATAACAAGTGTTAAATCTTCTTAATTTTGCATAAAAAAGACAAAATTATTCACTTACCTTCTGAACTATCCAGATTATTTTCCTTTAAGTAGGTTAAAAAAGTAAAATATAGCAGGTTTAGCATGAGGAAATTCTGGTTTACTTCATAAATTAATATCATCTGTGGCACTTGTTGTAGTTTCTTTAACACTTTCCATCTGAACATTTTTTGTTATTTAAAGACTTGACATAGAAGGTGTTAAAAAAGGTTTTTTTGATGAAACTGACTTTTATGTTAATTATACACCATTACCAGAAGAAGTCAAGTAGATTTTAAAAGTAATATTTTTTATTTCAATTTATTGCATTTTCATTTTTTATTTATTCATTTAAAAGAAAGTAAATATTTTCATGAACTTCCTCTTTTAAAATGAAAAACACTTTTATAAAGCTTTCAAAAAACACAAGTCAGTTTTTGAACTAACCTGTAATATTAAAGTGACTGGATTTCGTTTTTATCGACGACCGAAATCGTGAGAGAAAAATGCATTTCAAGCGCATGCGCACTTTCTTCTCCTAAGGATAAAACTTAAAAATAATAATTATTTATTTATTTTATTAAATAATTAATTTAGACCATTTATTTTTACGGGTGATGGAAGCACAAACGATTTTATTAAAGATTTTATAAATAGTTTTTCTTAAAAATTAAAATAGATATAAAAATAGAGCATTTTTTTATCCGGGTGATAGGATATTAGGAAAATTCTATTTTCCTCGGAAAATAGGTGACGCACAAACGTGGGATGGGGCTCAAATTAATTGGAATAAAAACGCACAAACGGTCATATAATTTTTTTTTTTAAATTTTACTTTTTTTATTATTGCGGGTGGGGGCTATGTAGCGCTTATTAAAATAATAAATGTATGTGTGCAAAACGGCAAAACAAAATATGATCAAAGAACTGCGATCATCAGTATTATTCGCGAAATTTTTATTTAAATACTTTGTAGATAACGATGACGATGATGATTTTAAGATATTTTATTATTAATTTTTTTTTTTTATTTTTAATATTTTACATATTTCAATATAATATAACCGATGAGAGAAAATTTTATTTTTAAGAATGAGAATATATACCTTAATCGTATTTTAAGGAGGCCTATAAAAAAAAATAGTTTGTCCTCGAGTTCTCATTAATAATAATATATTTGAAAATAAAAAACTCAACAGGATAAAACTTATATTATTGTATGCTACACAGGAGGTCTACTAAATTGACTATTTAAGCCTTCTAAATTTTTGCCTCTTGTTTTGCAACCGTTTCTTTTTTTTTTTTTTATATCTTACATGAATATGAATAATCCTTGAATTTTTTTATAGCATAAAAAATTTTATTGATTGATTTCTTTTTTTTTTTTTTTGCTTTAATTAATTAATTATAATTATGATAATTTTGTATAATTAATAAAATATTATAGTAAAATATGGATTTTTTAGAGATTCATGTTAATTTTACTTTCTTTATCGATCATTGATATGTGGATTATTTCAAATGAACTTTTTACAAATTTCAAGAAATTTTATACTTTTAAGTACTTTTTCATACGGTTATGAATTCTATTCTAAAATGTACTAAAATTTGATGATTTAATGATACACTAGTCAATATATAAAGTGGCGGGGAGTTGGTATTGTTTCCGTCTACCAGCAGAATTGGTTTACTATAATATATAGGGGTTTTCTGTGAAAAGTTAATATTTCACCCCTAAATTAACAAAAACTGCCTCTAAAAAGGGTGTTTTTGCTATTTTCTTTTTTTCAGTGTTTAGATTCGGTTTCTATGGTTTTTTTGGGTCGCTGAACAAGAATTTTTAGGAATTTTTTGTTAACAATTAATTCTATTACCCTTCAATTAACAGAAACTATTTAAAAGGAGTTTTTTGATGTATTTCACGTTTTTTGCTAATTTAAGGATGAATTGTCAATTTTTAGTAGACAGGACCCTGAAATTCGTGATCAGCGATCGAAAAAACCCATGCTCACTGAATCTGGACGCTCGAAATTCAGAATGCCCCTTTTTAAGGGTATTTTTTGCAAAACTTAAATTCTTGCTGGAAAATTTTATGGACCTATAAATTAAAAAAAAAATAAATACGATATAGAGGCAGTGATAAGAGGTACTAATAAGATATTTTATTTTTACCTTTGCCCTTATTTTATTTTTAGTTACTTACCAAAAAAGGTGTATTTTGATTTTTTTTTAAATTTATAAAATTTTTGTCATGATTCGTTACTATTTAGAGGTCCTTCAAGGTACATCTCGCTTATTTAAAGAGATAAAAGGTTCTAACTGGTCTCATTCTATTCCTGAAGAAATTTTGTGATTTCTCAGCTCCTTAAATTTGTTGACATTAAAAAAGGCAACTTTTAATAGAAAAAATAAGCAGATTTTGAGAAAATTATTATATGTCTGTGAAGGTTAAAAACCAAGAAATTTTAATAGGAAAGTGTGTGAAACATTCTCAGTAATTGAATGATACCAGTTAGAACATCTTATCATTTTTGTCATGGCAAAATAAACTGAATAATAATAATAATAATAATAATAATAATAATAATCTCTTCAAATAACCGAAACATAAAAGTGCAAAATATAAAAGTAAAAAAATTAAACAGGTGTTTTGAAAGAATTTTAAATATAACGAAATGACAAAAATTATCTAAAATATTTTTTACCAAAATAATCTTTTTCAGGATAAGATACTTAAAAAAATTGAGCTTTTTTATTTTAATATGGAAAATTTTGATAGGAAATGTACTTGAAAAAGGCCCTAAATACAAGTTGGGTGGTGGGGGGAGAAAAATTGAAGTCTTTAGGGTAGGGGGGAGGGGTCAGATAGACTTAAAATAATTTGGGTTTAGGAACTTAGAATAATTTTAATGTGAGAACTTAGATTAATTCAGTTGTGCTCGAAATAATTTGGTATGTAAGTTAAAACTATTACAGGTCAACATATCCTATGCTCGTCGATTGTTTTATCCCATAAAAAAGTTTTTCTTAAACCAACCTAATAAATCATATACCAAAATTTCCGATCTGGGACATCAAAATATTGTTTTTGTTTTAATCATTTACCACCTATTCTATTTACTTAATTGTTTTTTTATGATCCCTAAACAAAATTTTAATCGATCTTTTACCGTTAACTCTCATAATAATTTGTTGCATTTTTTTTATCAAATACAATTAATATTAATTAATAAACAATAATTATAAAAAAAAATTTATTAATTATATTATATAACTATTAATCAAATCAAATAGTTGTACTCTCTATAAATAATTTTAAAATTTCATCTTCCAATAATAAAAACGATGTTCCAAAAAAAAAAAAAAAAAAAAACTTCTGTATATTATCATTAATCATTAATTTTATACAGTGTAAAATATCTTTTATTTGTTGTGCCTAAATAATTCAAAAAAAAAAAAAATGGTGTAACTAATTAAGGTTACAATCCTCCTAATAAAAAAATTCAAAAATAATATTATAACCTTCTATAGAATATTATATAAACATTAAAAATACTTTTGTTAAAATTAATATCAGATAAAAAAATAAAATACAAAAATTTATTTGTAAAAATACAAAATAAAAAAAAAAAAATTTAGTTTTGTCACGGTTTTATAATATGCAACTTAAAAGATATGTAAATTCTTGAAAAAAGAAAAATGAGAACACGATGACTAGCTGTAAGGTGTTAAACGTCAATAGCTTAACACGTCATATTGTAAAGAGTGATATTAAAAAATATTACCAATGGAATATTTTACAGACAAAAAAAAATTTATTTATTTGTAAGTAAAATAAAAAAAATTATGTGTGTAATTTTTTTTAGTAATATCATTTTCGACGAGAGATGGGTGACACATTCCATCCTGTCATTTTTATAGAATTTTTTTTCTAAAGCACACGCTTATATAGCACGCGTTAGTTTTATTATGTTCATATAAGTTAATTTAAAATAAAAATCCGTCAAACGAAATGATCAAGAGACACCGCAATATTTACTTTTTAATGTGTGATAGGACAGGAAACAGGAAACTTGGAGGAAACAAATAGTACTTTAAAAAATTTAGTCTTTCTTCACGTGTTTTAATGTATTTAATATGATATTAGTTAAATAAATATCACGTGTGTCATTTTTTTTGGATTATCTTATATACCTTGTCGATAATAATATCAGGTTTTAACATGTAATACGTAAAAATTTTTTTTTTAATAACCAGTAATTTATATAAACTTAAAATTGATTACTTTTTTATTGTGATACTTTTTAAATAATATTTAATCTTATCTTTGAATGAATATTTGCAAAAAAGTGCATATTTTATGTATACAATGTAAATTCTTCTGTTGATTTTTTTAAGATAGAATTTCATTAAGCTTCTTGGAAAGCCATTGGGGTAAATTACACGTAATGTTTTATTTAAGAATTTTATTACCTTTTTTTTATTATTATTGTTTAATAAACTAAAAGATAATGAAAATTATGTATGCTGGTTTTCTATAGGGGAGATTTGGATATTTTGGTACCTGTTTTTTACGAGAAAAAATCGAAAAAACTTCTAGAATTTCGTCTTTAATTCATGTTTGATGTAATTCAATAATACTCTTTAGTTATGCTATTTTTGAGTTTTAAAAATTTATCAAAATATTGGGACTGATAAAGATGAGAAAATAAAGTGAAATATGGACAATTTTCTCCAGATTAGATTATTTTAAAATAATTTCAATTAAATTTCTTGTTATTATGAAAAACATTTTATGCATAAAAATCATGTGAAAATATCTTAAATAATTTTTTTTTCTATTTTCATTGTTAAAAACACTCTTGTGCTTTTCAAACTTGTTAATTTTTTTATAAGAATCAAGAAAGCTCGCAAGAAAGTGTACAAAAAGTACTAAAACCATAAAACTTTTTATGGTTATCAAATACAAGACTAATTAGCTTTTTTAACAACTAAGATAAATAATATTACCCCGGAAAAGTAGCGTCCGGTAACAAAATCAAGAGCCAAATTACCTGTATTTCCCTTATATAAAATTTGCAAATATATTTTGTAATAAGTTTCATATTTATTGATGATCAAAATGACATTTAAAGTTATTTGCAAAATCCCTTGATAATAAAAATGATAAAAATAATTTGGAAGTTTAAAAGAAAATAAAATTTTTAAAACATTGTATGCATTATTGATTAATATATTATTAAATTTAATCTTTGAATAATAAAAAAATAATAAAACAGTTTGCACAAAATTTTATATTTTTAAATCCTATCAAAAATGTTTTCTTTAATCAAGAATATTTCTCATAAATGATTTTTGGTTTGATTAGTAAATTTGTTTTCTTGTTCTCTTTTTTAAAACAGTGGCTATTAATTTTATCATTAAGATTTCATATTAAATTTACACTCCTACCTTAAAAAATAAAAAATTTTAGTGATTCATAAAAAAGACCACCAGATTTAAACATAAAATATTCCTGATATCCTCTGTATATTCCAATGAGCCTTTTTACTCTAGAAATACACAAGATAGGGATTTTTCGTTTATTTTCCATGTTAATAAATTCTTGTTTTTAATAAACATAAATTCAAAATATTTCATACGTAAATTTTTTGATATTTAAGACAAAATTTTTATCAGGTATTTATGATAATTTTATTACTATGTATTAATTGTAACTTTTACTTATATGATACTACCCATACACAGTTAAATGGGTACAAACCACGTACAAACATAAATAAAAATTGTATAAAAATTTTTCTCGAAATTAAAATGATCACGAAACATTATAAGTATCTTGCTTGCTTTTAATATGAAATTAAATTCTTTTAAGAAAAATCGATTTATTTATTAATTTTATTAAAATTTAAATATGATTCTTTTATAAATTTTAACGTAGCTGACATATATACGTTCAAATAACTCGTCAATGAGTGTTTTTTTCATATCATATAATGGATAATTAAATCTACATTTCTTATTCTTTTGACCCTTTATAACATGTTTAATGATGTCTAAGTCTTTAAAACATCATAAGCGGAGTTTTAGGGTCAAATTCACAATTTGCATGTATCTATAAATTTTATAACATTTTCTTCACTTAAAAGATCATTTTCATTATAAATTGGAGCATTCTCTAGCTTTAGCGCTGATTGTTAGTGAGTTGACCCTCTTTGCTGAAATTCAGTTTTGAAAAAAGGATGGCATACTGTATGCTTTGCAAAAATTCTATTACAATTTTTTAATAACTCAAGATTTTTGTAAGTTCATCTTATTTCACAAGCTCAAATAATATAACTTATAACTGGTTTGTGTAAACACAACCTAAATCCATGGAACATATTTACTATAGTAAAGTTCTTGGCTCATTAGTCATTCATTGGTGAAAATACCCTATAAGTATTGCACCAACGCGGTGCCCCTGAAACAATTTAAATAAAAATTCAAATTACCCTCGAGATTCCAATAGAAATTTGTTTTTTAGTTGTTCAGAGTCATAAAAATCAAAACATTTAAAAAATTTGCCTGGCGCTTTTTTTTTTAGCTAAGAACTGTTTCATTTCGATATTATAATAGAAAATAATCGGAAAATAATAAATGAGTTTGTATAAAAGTTGTTTTAAGTTATAAAAAATAATTTTTAACGTACAAAATCTTTTATAACATAAAATTTACTAAAAAAAATAGTTTTACAAAAAAAAAAGACCTAGAAGCAACAAACAGCTCAGAGAAGCCCAGGGCATCTCAAAATCGAAATTTTAAGAAAAATTATAATTTTTAGGTAAAAATTAATTAACTAATTAATTAATGAAAATTAACTAATTATCGCCGGGGCGGAGAGTTTTGGAAGTGAGCAAAAATAAATACATTCCCTTATAGATACGTAACTGAAAAGTTCATCCTAATAGTAAAATTTCACGCTCTTTCAAAATCTGACATTAGTATTGATCTACAACCCTTAAATATACCCTATAAAGAGGGATGAAAGGGATATATCAGGAAATGTTTGGAAAAATCAATGAAAATACCCTGCCAACTAGCTGGCACTAAGGTTCCTCAAACAATGACCTTAATACTTCAATATGCCGCAGATATCACCGATTACAACACGCAAAAAAAAGAATAGTAAAATTAACCTCAAAGAATTTAGTAAACACAAATTAATGAATATTGGTAAATATAACCAAAAAATTAGTAAATTTCACTAAAAAAATTGAGTTTTTAGTTATATTAACAAATTTTTTTAGTAAATTTTACTAAAAATTTATAGTGACTTTTAACCACAATGAACTTAGTAAACAAAATAGTTATTTTGGTTATATTTACTAATTTTTTATATGCGTGAAGCATGCAATCATACATACATTTCTATTAATTTTTAAGTTATTTTTATTGATAAAAAATTTTGAAACAAATTTTCAAAAAAATAATTATCAGATTCGAGATATCGAGTAAAAACCATATTTTCAAATATAAGTTCTTTCATGGAAATAAATGAGATATTACATCCAAAATGAAAAAAAAAAAAGTTTTAGATTTTTTGATAAAAAAATTTTTGGAAAAAAAATTAGGTTTTAATTCGATAATGGTTTGAAATATCACCGGTTACAATATTTTCAGATATTAGTACTTGAATAGAATCAAATTAGGTATTACAATTAAAAAAAAAAAATATTGTAGTTATTTATTAATTATTAATTTTTTTGTTTTTTTAATTTTGAGTAAACAAATTTTTAAAGAATTCGGTATCAGATGCAAAAAATTACTATAAACGAACTTTCTAAATCTAGTACTCTCAAAGAAATAAATTAGGTCCTACGTCCAAAAAGAAAAAAAAATTAGTGTTTTTTGTATTTTTTTTTGAAAAAAATTTTGGGAAAATAATTTAAAAAAAATTAATTATGAGATTCGAGACATCGAGTAAAAATCGTACTTTCAAATATAAGTACTTTCGTGAAAATAAATGAGCTAATACATCCAAATTAAAAAAAAAGAAAAATAGTTTGAGATTTTTTGATGAAAAAATTTTTGAAAAAAAATTTAGGTCATAATCCCAAAACGTGCTTATATGCCAAAAAATCAAAAATCAAAATTTGACCCATCACAAAGGTTCCTCATTGAGGAACCAAAACTATCAAATTTTATTGAAAAATGCTTGAACATAATATTTTTTATGTAAATTTAAGTAAACTTTGTATACATTGTGGTCTCATTCATTTTGGTCGAATTTTCAAAATGTGCCATGTGGATAAGGGTACACGGCCAGGCTGCTTCGCTTGAATTGCTTGAAATTTCAAGCAATTCAAGCAAATTGCTTGAGTATTCAGCAATCAATTAAATTAGATAAAAAATACCGTAGGAAAGCTTAAATTTTATTCCCCTCCCTTTTTTTTAAGAGTTATTTGAGAAACATTACCTAACTTGGACTAATCTTTAAATCCCACTATTAAGTTTTTTGTCGGGAATTTGACAAGTAAGACGAAGTTTAAAAATGAAAAAAATATTAAAATTTAACTTTTCTGTAACTGTTAACTTAAAGTATTATTTTTTTTAACATAGTTTTTTGAAAATTAATTTATTCTATATATGCTTGAAAAATCTAGTTTTTATCTAATTTATTTTAATTACTTAGTTTTTGTAATTATTTAAAAATTTATTTTTAATCTAAAAATCAATATTGAATTTTTTTTAAACATGACTCTGTTTCATCTTAATATACCTACCCCCCCCCCCCCCCATTCTCCCTTCGGATAACGTAAAAGCAGTAAAAAAACCAGATTTATATAACTAAAAAAAGAAAGAAATAGGCAATTAAGTATAACAGCAGGTAATCCAAACATTTTCTCACAAAAACTCTTTAAAAAAAGGGGCAAATAAAATTTAAGATTTCCTACGGTATTTTTTATCTGATTTAATTGATTGCTTGAATATTCAAGCAATTTGCTTGAATTTTCAAGTATTTGCTTGAATTTTCAAGTATTTGCTTGAATTTTCAAGCAGGTTTATTTGTTGCTTAAATTGATGAAAAGCAATGCAGCCTGGCCGTGTAGTTAAAATTGGCTGCTTACATTCAAATTCAACATCAGTTTTGTGCATAAACTTTGTAGCATTTAAAATAGGGGTGATTTTGACAAATTTGCCATAAAGCATAACCCTAATATGGCTGCTTTACCCCGTTCACCCCTATTTTAGAGGGTGTGTGACAATTAGAGTTTTTGCACAAAACTGACGTTAAATTAGAAATTAGCAGCCAAATCTACTTAAGAATATAATTTTAATTATAAAAAATAAGTTTAATTTTAATTTTTTTGTATCTACCCTTATCCACATGGCACATTTTAAGGTTTTTTAATAGGAACATAATGAATGGGACCACAATGTATACAAAGTTTACTTTAATTTACATAAAAAATATTTTGTTCAAGCATTTTTCAATAATATTTGATACTTTTTTCATTGATTTTTCCAAACTTTTCTTATAATACCTGATCTACCCCTTTCAACCCCCCTTTTTAGGGTATATTTAAGGGTTGTAGGTCCAAACTAATGTCAGATTCTGAAAGAGCGTGAAATTTTATTATTGGGATGAGCTTTCCAGTCACGCATCTATAAGGGAATGTATTTATTTTTGCTCACTTCCAAAACTCTCCGCCCTGGCGATAATCAGTTAATTTTCATTAATAAATTAGTTAATTAATTTTTACCTTAAAATTATAATTTTTCTTAAAATTTCGATTTTGAGATGCCCTGGGCTTCTCTGAGCTGTTTGTTGCTTCTAGGTCTTTTTTTTTTGTAAAACTATTTTTTTTAGTAAATTTTATGTTATAAAAGATTATGTACGTTAAAAATTATTTTTTATAACTTAAAACAACTTTTATATAAATATGTTCCATGCATTTAGGTTGTGTTTACACAAACCAGTTATAAATTATACTATTTGAGCTTGTGAAATAAGATGAACTTACAAAAATGTTGAGTTATTAAAAAATTGTAATGGAATTTTTGCGAAGCATACAGTATGCCATTCTTTTTTCAAAACTGAATTTCAGCAAAGAGGGTCAACTCACTAACAATCAGCGCTAAAGCTAGAGAATGCTCCAATTTATAATGAAAATGATCTTTTAAGTGAAGAAAATGTTATAAAATTTATAGATACATGCAAATTGTGAATTTGACCCTAAAACTCCGCTTATGATGTTTTAAAGACTTAGACATCATTAAACATGTTATAAAGGGTCAAAAGAATAAGAAATGTAGATTTAATTATCCATTACATGTTATAAAAAAAAACACGAGTAATGAAACTGTAAAAAGAAAATAAAAGAATTAATTTAAATGACGCAAACTTAAATAAAATTAATATTTTAATGAAAAAATTGACGATCAGCTACGTTAAAATTTGCCGAAGAAGCATATATAAATGCAATTATAATTTTCATTAATCACACCAAAAATTTTTTAAGAAGATCTTCTTTAGAAGTAATTTTAATAGTAATTTAATAAAGACATTATTAAATTCAAACATGGATATACAATTTACTCTGAACTTTAAAATTATTCTATTATATTCTATTCTTATTTAATTTAATAAAAATAATAAAAATAAAAATAATAAATAAATTGAATTTTTTTAAAAGAATTTGATTTTTCATATTAAAAGCAAGCAAGATACTTATAATGTTTCATGATCATTTTAATTTCGAGAAAAATTTTTATACAATTTTTATTTATGTTTTTAGTCATTTAACTGTGTATGGATAGTAAATCACGTAAGTAAAAATTACAATTAATACATAGTATTAAAATTATCATAAATACCTGATAAAAATTTTGTCTTAAATATCAAAAAATTTACGTATGAAATATTTTGAATTTATGTTTATTAAAAACAAGAATTTATTAACATAAAAAATAAACGAAAAATTCTGTACTTCATTAATTTTCATTAATTAATTAGTTAATTAATTTTTACATTAAAATTATTATAGAGCGAAGCTCTACCTTAATGGATGCAAAAATCGACACCTTTCGGACACGATATAGCCAAAACGATCAAACGGAATGCTTTCATTTTTTAAAACTGAGTTTATTTTATCGAGTTAATGACCCCTATTGTTTTTGGGCCCAATCTGCTATTTCTAAAGGAATGTTTATTCTTGTACTTTTGCTTCATACAGGTGAAAAACCTTCTAAATGTTATCCGCGCGATAAATTTCATAGCTTTTGCATAAACTTTGCATCAGTGAAATATCATAAAAATGCAAAATAACACAAAATTCTTATATTTTTAGGCACGATCACCCTATGTATGCAATACATAGATGAAATCGTGCCTTATAAGTTTGTCAGGTCAAAAAACGGAAAAATTTCTAAATAGTCCAATTCGTGGAGAAATTTGGTCCCCAGGTCGTTCCGATGCCTCTAAATACTTATATTGCCTTGTTGTGTGTAGGGATGTATGTTCGAGAAATAATGAAGAATAATAAAATTTTCATTTCTTCTATATGTTTTAGGACACATTTTTTTTGCATGATTTTTCTTAATTTGAAAATGGCGGATGCAGAATTAGAAAAAATTACGAAAAACAAGTTGCATTAGATTATTTGTTTTTAGGAATATTTTTTGGAATTTTACATAAATATTGGTTTTAAATTTAATTTAGTATTCAAAAAGAAATCTAAACGTAAAATTTCAAATATTAATATTAGATATATATTTTTGGACTAAACCTAGTTCAAATAATATGCAACTCCATCCGTATGCATTCTATGTATAATTCAATTATCATTGAATTTTTTTATTCTTATACATTGATCAGTTTGAAAAATTGACTTGAAACTAATAACTAATAAGTTTTTAATTCTTCTGAAAATTACTTCATTGAAATAAAACCGAAATAAAACTTTGTGGACCCATAACTTTTTCTAGAACACGTCACCAAAAAAATTAGAATACAAAAGTAGGTATGCTTTGATTCTGAAATACGAAATCTGGGGTCCAAAGTGGCTGGGCAGTACAGGACATGAGATCAGCAAAAACTACCCCATTTTAGTTTTTTTGCAATATTTTGGAAGCAGAGCTAAAATTATCTAATTAACTGCCTTTTTTGAAGAAAGGGTAAGAAAATATAATTACAAGCTCTAATTGGGCTATAAGACTAATTACACAGGCACACAAAATAAAAAGTCATGTACCAGAGCGTAGACCCCCTGGTACAGGGGTTTTTGGTGGTGCTAAAACTGAATATGGCCATAGAAAAGGAAAAAAAACTAGTTCACAGGTTACCCCTCCTTAGAAACATGTTCAATGTTTGAGAAAAATTGCGGTATCCAAGGCTTGAAAAATGACTTTAATACCAAAAAATTGTGACCAACAAGAAGTGTTTTTGTTAACTAACTAACTAAAATGCAATATTACCAAAAAACTACATTTAAAAGCCTTGTGCACAGTATTCTTGTGCCTAGAAGGCCCGTTGGAATAAACGGAGGTTATCGGAGGTTTTTTTCAATTATTAATGAAAGTAATTTGTAATTTGGTTTCCTAAAGTTAGCGGTCTCTTGTTAGAGAAAGCAAAGTAAAGACTCCGAAAAATCTGCCCTCTTATTGCATCTTTGTTAACTTTTTGCATAAGGGAACTTAAGCAAAATTTTTTCTTGCAAAATCTTTGTTATTACATGATCTTCCGGTGCTGGACATGGTATTTTTAAAGTCATATGACAAAATTAAATTCATAGGTTGGTATCAATGGGACCTCCGTACGTTGCGTTCACTTATACTACGATATAATAGTGTTAGTGTGTGTTAATGCCGGGCAGGGGTGGGTAAAAAAGTGATGTTTTAGGGGGGGGGGGGTAAATACAGGGCGATCCAGAGCGGATGCATTGTTTGTTTATTAATTAACCAATCGCAGCTAAGATTACAAGCATCAACAACTAGCGATGCACCTAATAAAATAAAATTAACGTCCCACCCGGGATCACCGTGTATTGACGTTTTAGGGGGGGAGGGGTTGAAATATTAACGACGTTTTTAGGGGAGAGGGGTATGAAATGGACTTAGAATATTTCCGATTAAGGGACTTAGAATAATTTAAAGTGGGAGTAAGCTAAAGAACTTAGAATACTTTAGGTTTATGGACTTAGGATAATTTATATTTTGGAATTTATTGTAATTTCGATCTTAGGACTTATAATAATTAGGGAATATACGTTAAAACGTTATAAGTGAACATGATTCATGATCGTTGGTTGTGTGAAAACACAAACCAGTTATAAGTTTTTTTCATTTTCCGTTAAATTCAGAGGTAGTTTTATCCATTTTTGCCCTCGTATAGGAGTCAGTAAATTAAATAAAAGTTAAAATAGGATAAAACTTTTTCAAATGCAAGATTAAAAGAAAAATAAAGAAAAAAACTCACATTGTATTTTTCCGATTTTATCTTACCCTGGAGATATTTTTCAACACCAATAGTTATAGCTCTAATATTCCTTTATTGATACAGAATAAAAGAATAAATTCAATATTTAGTTAATTACTCTTAAAATGTGGCACTATTAATTTGATCATTAGTTCCAAAATATTCTGAAAAAACTCATAAGATGGAAAGTTTCTGCTGTATTTTTCTATTTTCTAACCCAGTAGGACCCCAAATTCGGATTCAGTGACATACAAAACCTACAGAAGACTTTTTCTTTCTCTGGTTGACGAATTCCGAAACCGTTACACCACATTCTGACTTGTGTATAATATTATTTTGCTAATTATGTTAATTGAGGGGTATTAGAGTTCAGAGTAACTTTTTTGTTGTTGGTGAATTATAGAAAAAGGACGTAATAACAAAGTTTCGCCAACAAAAGTTTGGTTGAAATCTTTTCAGCAAACAAATAATAAGGTTTCAAAATAAGGGGCGGATTTTTCGTGTACTTTTTGGCTAATACTTAAAAATTTGAACTATGCTTAACATTTTTTTACGTCTTATTTAAACATTATTATTGAACTCAATCTAATCAAAGCTTTAAATTTTAATTTATAAATTAAAATTTACTGAAACTCTTTTTTTGCTTTTTTCTAACATGATCAGCTTCGCTCTACCCGTCTTTGACGGTATCTAGTAATTTTTACATTAAAATAATAATTATTCTTAAAATTTCGATTTTGTGATGCCCTGGGCTTCCCTGAGCTGGCTGTTGTTTCTAGGTCTTTTTTTTGTTGGTAAAACTATTTTTTTTAGTAAATTTAATGTTATAAAAGATTTTGTACATTAAAAATTATTTTTTATAACTTAAAACAACTTTTATACAAACTCATTTATTATTTTCCGATGATTTTCTACTTTAATATCGAAATGAAACAGTTTTTAGCTTAAAAAAAAGTGCCAGACGGATTTTTTTAATTTTTTGATTTTTGTGACTCTGAACAACTAAAAAACAAATTTCCATTGGAATTTTGGGGGTAATTTGAATTTTTATTCAAATTGTTTCAAGGGCACCGTGCCAAGAAATATGACTTGCTTTTTTGCAAAAATAGTTTGGTTTTAACCAAACTAAGAGTTTAATTACCTTTGATTTAACACTGTTAACCTTTACTTTTGCTTTACTTGCAAATCTTATCCAATAAAAAAAATTTTTTTGAAATCGTATATTTAGAAGTTATAAAACTTTTCTATTTTCCATTAGAGCTTGTAGAAAATTTTATTTATCATTTTAATCATTAAATTAATATTATATATTCTAAATCTCATGAACTCATGTTAGTATTATTCTAAGTCTCATTTTACTCCCCCCTTAAACCGGACAAATTTGGGTAATTATAATAATAATAATTTAATAATCCCAAATTTGACCCCCCCTTAATTTTCAAGTTCTTGAGGTACCCCCTCCCTATAAACATGTTCCATGTTGACAATGATGATACAATAAATTAAATATTATTGATAATAAAGACGTATATGGGCACGTCCAGGGAAGAACGACTAGCTGAAAAATAAAAAAAATAAGAAATATTTTTTTTGGGTTATTTTTTACCTGGGATTTGTGAAATCACTCATACTTTACACTTCCTGATGCATAATTTTGAGATGCAGCTACTCCAAAGCTGGATTTTTTCAATTTTTTGATTTCAGCTGCCCAATTCAACCTGAAATAACTCAAAATCATGAAACTTTTAACATATACATATGATTGGGAAGAAATTTTCTTTTTACCTGGCCTACCCGAAAAAAAAATTTTTTTTATTTTGGGCCACTTCCGGTTCAATTTTTAATGGCTTGAATTTTTCAAATTGACCGGAAGTCAAGTTCGCCATAATTATTTTTGCTCAAATTTTCCCAAAATGTTGGCCTAGGGGTCAGTTTTACTCAAAAAAATTTTGGATATGTGATACTCAAATGAGCGCCCACAGTCATTATTTTAGTCTGCCAAAATCAGCCAAAATTAGCTCGAAATCAGACAAAAATATCGTATACAAATTAATTATTGGACTTTTTTGGTCAGTTTTACCGATAATTAATTATATTGATACCCATTTGAAGTTGATTGGATTAAAAAAAAACAAATTCCGCCCTCTGTTTTGGCTAATTTTGGCTGTTTTTGGCAGACTAAAATAATAATTGTGGGCGCTCATTTGAGTATCACATATCCAAAATTTTTTTGGGAAAATTGACATATAGAACAATATTCTGGGAAAATTTGACCAAAAATAATTATGGCAAAATTGACTTCCGGTCAATTTGAAAAATTCAAACCATTAAAAATTGAACCAGAAGTTGCCCAAAATAAAAAAAAAAATTTTTTTTTGGGTTGGTCAGGTAAAAAGAAAATTTTTTCCCAATCATATGTATATGTTAAAAGTTTCATGGTTTTGAGTTATTTCAGGTTGAATTGGGCAGCTGAAATCAAAAAATTGAAAAAAACCAACTTTGGAGCAGCTGCATCTCAAAATTATGCATCAGGAAGTGTAAAAAATGAGTCATTTCACAAATCCCAGGTAAAAAATGACCCAAAAAAATATTTTTTTTTTTTTATTTTTCAGATAGTCGTTCTTCCCTGGAGGTGCCCATATATTTTCTTAAAAAAATTTTGTCGAGATTTCAAAATATTGATTCATTAAAATTATTTTATAATTCTCATATTAAATCTATTCTAATGTATGGATCCATAATTTGGTCTCCTAATACTCAAGAAAAAATATATGAAATTAAAAAATTCAACACCAAGTTCTAAGAATATTTGCTTTCAGGCAAAATGTTGGGTTTGACTACTATAAACATGATTACAAAGAACTGTACATTGAATTTAAAATTAACACACTTGAATCTGCTAGAGAGACCTCTGATCTTAAATTTCTATATAAATTAATTAACAATATAGTTATCTTTGATGAAATAAGATCATAGATCGGTTATAATGTACCAAATAGAGAAGGTCTGAGAGAAAGAAGTTTAACGTTTAATATACCAATAGAATTTAGAAATGCTAGGAAAACGTCATCAATATTCAGAATATTAGAAACATATAATTCTTATAATAAAAAAATAGATATTACTAATAATATAGAAATCAGCTTTTAAAAAAACCTAAGTATCTCTGTATCAAAATATAATTAAAATACCAATTTCTCTTCATAAATAAAGCATGTTAGCTAAACATCGTAACATAAAAATAAATTCAAAATATTTGATATTTTGAACAAAATTAGTTTCCAGTTATTTATGATAATTTTATTACTATGTATCGTAAATTACATGTTTCTTTATCAAATGGGTGCAAATATAAATTTAAAAAAATTTGTAACTGGTTTTTGTTTTCACACAACCAACGATCATGAAACATTATACTTATCACAGTTTATAAACCCAAAGTATTTTAAGTTCTTGTTCTTATCAAGGCTTGATCAGGCCCTAATCAGATCCTGACTTCCACTTCAAATTATTCTAAGTCCCTAAATCCATTTCACCCCTCCCCTAAAAACGTCACTTTTACACCACCCGCTCTGCTGAGCCGGACTCTTTCAAATACCCCATCCAATAAACATTTCTATTTTCATATCTAAAAATTTTTCTCGAAATCAAAATGATCATGAAACATTATAAGTATCTTGCTTGCTTTTAATATGAAATCAAATAATGTTAACAATTAAATCATAAAATTCTTAAATGAAATAAGAATAGAATAGAATAGAATAATTATGAATGTTCAAAATCTATTTTAACAATGTAGTTAATTGTATAAGATATAAGGCATACGTAACCAAAATAAATTAAATATCCATATTTGATTCCAATAATGTTAAAATTTCTTTATTGTAAGCATTTATATTTACTTCTAAAAGAAGATCTTAAAAAAATCATTCATTTGATTAATGAAATTCTATGCTATATTTTAACTTAGGAAACTTTGGAAAACATAGAGTATGTCATTCTTTTATCAAAACGGAATTTTAGCAAAGAGCGTCAACTCACAAACATTTAGCGTTAAAACTAGAGAATGCTCCAATTTATGATGAAAATGATTTTTCAAGAGAAGAAAATGTTATAAATTTTATAGATACATATGCAACTTGTGAATGGGACCCTAAAAATCCACTTTTGATGTTTCAAAGACTTAGACATCATCGATTGTATGACAAAAAGTCAAAACCAAAAAGTTCAAAAAGTAGGGTCCCAAACTAAAATGTCCAAAAATTTATGTCTAAAGAAAAAAAAATCCAAAAATTAATAATTTTAAATTAACTAACTCCAAATAATTTTATTATTTAATTTTATTCCAAAAAGATTTTTTACTGAATTAATAATAGATAACTCAAAATCGGACATTACAGTTTCTGAATGATGATTGAAAAAAGTTGGAAATAAAGCTTGGGAGCGATTTGAAACGTACCATCAACATAGCATATTTATGACTTGAAAAGCAATTTTAAATTTGCATGAGTTAAAAAGATTAAAATTTTCCCACAATTTAAATCATAATCTTCATCCTCGTATGAATCATATACCAAAAAAATATCACCAACAAGTTTTATACATGTTTTGGGCAAATTCTGCAAATCTTGAATTGTTGTGGGGTTAGGTGGTAAATTTTTTTGACTTTCTCACTGAATCGTCTTGCGAATGCTATCTAATTGTGGTAGTTGAGCTTGTACGGCTGGATCAGCAGTCTGAACGATTCTCATGACAGCGGATGGTGGGCGCTCAGGATTTTCACTTGCTTCTTTCCTTATCGCAATGATTTGACTTCTTAAGGATCAGGTGCATGCGATTTGTGATCAAAAGGTGATACCCCTTTTCTAATTAAGAGAGTATGCCCCGTACTCACAGTAACCAAGCGAGCATTACACGTATTTTTTCTTCTACGTTACCAATATTTAATATCACTTGAATAGTCTGAAACCGAATATAGAAATCCGTATAAATGTCCGTATGTATTATTGCCTCTTGTAATTATTTCGAGAATTCTTTGCGACATTTAAAAGGTATCGTGAATAAATACATATATTGTTCAAAAATCAGAATTTAATGGATCTAAAGTGAAATTGGGAAAATATTTATAATATAAAAATAGAAAACTTTTTAAATAATTTTATTATATTGTACTTACATTAAAATTGTATTTAATAATTATACTTAAATAAATAATTTTTAAAACTTTAAAATATGTATATTAGAAAGATATAAAACAAATAATTTTAATTTTCACGGGTTTGTTTAAGAAAAAGCAATTAATAAACAAAAAAAATGAACAGCTAAACTTGTAATTGATAAAATTGACTTGTACTTGTAAAAAGATATATAAAAAATAATTTTGTTTTTTATTTCTTTTGCCCTATTGATCGATAAATTCAATTTTCCAATTACAAGTTTATACAAAAAAATGGTTGATAAAGTCATTATCAATAAATTTAAATGAACAGCTAATTTTAATTCGTACAGGTTAATTTGAAAAAAAAATTTATAAACAAAATAAGATTAAAGAATTAAATTAGAATTAAATTCGAAAAAAATGTTAATATTTTTTTTTTTTCCTTTTTGATCTGGACTTTTTGGTTTGGTTTTTTTTTCGGTAAAGCGACATCATCAAACATGTTACGAGGGTCAAAAAAATAAGAAATGCAGATTTAAATATCCATTATTTGTTTTGAAGCAAACACGAAATAAAATTGAGCATGAAAAAATTGATTTACATGAAGTAAACTTTAATAAATTTAATATTTTAATGAAAAAATATTTTGATACGAACATTGACGAATCATTCGAATGTATATGAGCTACGTTAAAACTTACTGAAGGTTTCATATATAAAGAAATATCAATGCAATTAGATTGATCAGACGAAAGATTTTTTTAAGATCTTCTTTAGAAAGATGTCCATAAATGCATGCAATAAAGCGAATTTGACATTATTAAATTCAAACATGGATATACAATTTACTCTGAACTTTAAAATTATTCTATTATATTCTATTCTTATTTAATTTAATAAAAATAATAAATAAATTGAATTTTTTTAAAATAATTTGATTTCTCATATTAATAGCAAGCAAGATACTTATAATGTTTCATGATCATTTTAATTTCGAGAAAAATTTTTATACAATTTTTATTTATGTTTGTACCTATTTAACTGTATGGATAGTAAAACACGTAATGCACAAGTTGCGATTAATACAAGGTTATAAAATTATCATAAATATCTGGAAGCTAATTTCGTTGAAAATATCAAAAAATTCAATAATAAATATTTTGAATTTATGTTTATCCAACACAACCATTTATTAACTTTAATACTAAAGTATAGATTCTGAACTTTCAAAATTATTGAAAGAATCAGAACATTATATTAATAATGGATTAATACTTTAAGGGATAAGTTTCAAAAAATTTCAAATGTTTTTTTAAATAGTAATATTTTGCCTGTTCAAGAATTGTCCATTTTTATCGTTGCCTTTAGTATTGCCTTTTTTGTACTTTTTGCATATTCTAGATATTACTACTTTCATAGAAAAACATAAGGTACTACGTCCAAAAAGAAAAAAAAAATTGGTATTTTTCAAAAAATTAATTATCAGATTCGAGATGTCGAGTAAAAACGATATTTCTAGACATTCATAAAAAAATTAGGCCTTAATACCATAATGGTTGTGCACATACATACACTCACATTCACACTTTTTTTAAAGAACGGTTTATTAGCTTTTGGAGTCTCAAAACTTTCTTTTATGCAAAAAAATCAAAATTTCACCTATCACAATTTTTTTTCCTCAGAAGTGTTTTTTCTTTGACAATTCGAATCATCTATCTATTTTTGAAAATTTTATGTACAAAGAAAGTAATTTTGGATAGCTTAGAAATTAAAAGCGCAGTTTTTGACATAAAATTGGTAAAATCTTTTTGGTACTTATGGTCAATTTCTTGTTCACATACAATTTCACTTTGTAGTGAATTCCTAAGGGTTTAAGCTACCTGAAAACACGGGTCATATCGATGTGCCTTAAAAAAAATTTTTTTGATTTCGCGAACGAATTAGGTATCAAATAAATAATAAATCTTCATATATTATATACACGTGTAATTTTTAAAATATTTTTTATAATTAAACATACCTTAATAAATACCAAAGAAATATTTGTTAAATTATAAATGTAATTTACATGAAAGCAAAAAATCAAAAAAAAAATAGATAAATAGATATAATATAATTTACAATTTATTCATGAGAATATCGAAGTAGAAAATTTAATAATTTACGCTTGATAAAGTTGTTGAGCATTTATCCAGGTATCGTCTTTTAATTTTTGACAGGAGGGTTAAAAGAACAAAATAATATAAGAAATCTTGATTATATATGAAGTTACCCACCAAAAAAGAAGGATTATTACGGACGAGAAAAATCTTAAAGAATTTTGGTGGTCCTGTCTTTTTAACTTTTATACATTACATATATAAATTCTCTTTGTATGTATAAAGAGTGTTACGTTATTCTCATTAAATACATAAATAGTTTATAATATTACTTCTGTAATTTTAATTATAGTTTTCTCATAAAATTTGTTCAATTATAAAAGTTACTTAATCTTTAAATATATAACAAGTCTTGTATTTAAATTTACAAATACGTAATATTTAAAAGTATAAATATGTAAATATATATAAATAAAATTATGTTTATAAGGATAAATATATGATTAATAGATAGTTTTTAAGATAAAAATCTTTTTGATTATTAGCTCCTGGTATTTATATATTTTAATATTTAATATAAATTTTCATGTAAATTATTAGTTATACATGTCATTCATTTGATTTAAAAAAAAAAATGATATATTGATAATTGATCTGACATTTTGTAAAAATAGTTTATGGGTGGTATTTAATCTGACATATTTTATAATATTTTTTATTTATAAGCTACTTATTATGTAATAATTTATTAATAATTTTTATTAAATAATAATTAATAGTTTTTTTGTTATTGCAAATTATTCATGTGGGTTACAGAATTAATGACAAAACTATTTAGTTAGTATCAAATATGGAATATGAAAATTTTTTGTGCGTAATTTAAGTTGTTTGAATAACTTACAAGGAGAGACCATCGAGTCTTATAAGCTTAGTAAGTCAAATTACATCAAAATAGTATACTCGATATGAGCAGAGCAACAAAATATTTTATGATTTCCTCTTGTTACCAAAAACTTAAAAATTTTATTAAAAGTTTATTTTAAACTTTAATTTCGATGGACCTTTTAGACCTACAAACACATGTCCCTATTTCGGACCTCGTGTATACGATAGGGGTTTTTAGGCAATTTTCTAAATATCGCTGGAGCCCTTTGGAGACCAAATAAAAAATTTTTTTAATTTTTGCCAAAATTTCAATTTCTTATATACATAGGTTTATAATCAATAAGGATTTCAAAAATTATCTAAAAGCTTCAAGTTTCGCTTTGATCGTTTCCGATATATGGCTCTTCAAAGATATTGATAAAAACTGAATATTTTTTTAAATGAGCTTAAACAGGCACTCTGACTTTAAATTATTATATTTCGAAAACAAAAAATACGATTTTTTTTTGCTAATAGGTCCATAAAATTATCCAACGAATTTTTTTATTTTTTGGATCGCTAAATACGAATATGAAACCTGTTTTTGGGAAATAGTTTAGTTTCCCAGAATAGAAATTTTGAGATTATAATTAGCTAACGGGGTTTTCAAAAATTTTATTGGTCCTTTACAAAATATTTAATATTAAGCGAGCACAATATAAAATATTAAACGAAAAATAGAAAAATTCGTTGAAAAATTTTAAGGACCTATTACCAAAAAATCAATTACACTAAAAACCTACACTAAAAACAGATGTGTGTAAAAAAGAAGCTTTTACATAGAAAATTGTTGAGGTCGGTCTTTTTTGCTTAAAAATGTGTATTCAGTTTATTCACTAAAACGGCACGAGAGCTTAAACATTGTTGCTAACAGAACCAAATTTATTTATTTATTTATTATTAAACCATAATATTTTACAAAAAATTTTACATATTATATAAGAAATTTCCGTAAAAAACCCCTGAGACAAATCAAGTTTGTCTGTGCGGGTAATGGTAAATATGATTACAAATGAAAATAAAATATATTTGCATAATTTTAGATAAAAATATAAAAAGAAAAAGAGACAAAGTATATACATAAAAGTAATAAAATAGAATATTTTGTACAAAACATAAAAATTCTATTTTAGTTAATAATAATTTAAATTTTTCCAGAACTTTATGAAAATGTAGGAAATGAAGTAATGTACAATAAGGAACCTGATTTAATAGTTACATCAGGGGCTAGATGCTAAAGTCGTCGTATGACCTATAGCTTAAACGTGTAACTTAATACTTAATTTTTATAATATTATTAATGCCCTATAAACTTAACCTATGTTATTTCTATACGGAATATAAAAAACACGCATACGACATAAGCCAATGCAAATGGTATCTGTATTGCATTCTGTGTACACGGACTATGCATCACCAATATGATCTATACTTTTCTATACAGATAGTTGAACAAGTATGTATAGGACTATACTTAATTTGTATACACCTGCTATAGACCATATAACAACTTTAGCATCCAGCCCCAGTGATCAGATATCTCCTTTGATTTACTTCTCTTAGATAATTGTTAATCACACCGAAATCGTTATTAAGAAGTAATAATACAATCTGGTGAAAAATTGAAAAAACTGGTATTTTGCATAATTATTGGCGTTTTCAATATTTTGAGAGAAATGTAACAAAAATTTTTAACATACTCTAGAGTTTATTTATATACATATATTATAAAGTTAGTTTTAAAAAATCTTTAATGATATAAAATATTACTATAAATTCTTATATATATAATCTTAGAAAGTCATTTCACTTGCGAGAATGTATTAAAAATTTGAATCAATATATAATGAAAAATTTTTAGTAAAATAAAAGCAATATTATAAATTTGAAATTTCTCAAATATCAAATACCATCAATATTTTTATTTTGTAATAATTTAACTCTAAGACTTTTAAAGAAAATTTGCAATTTAGTCAATTAAAAATATAAATATATTGTATTATACATTCTTTGAAACATCTTATATTTATCAATGACAATATAAAATTTTTACATCGATACTCATAACTCACGCATAATAAAAAAAAAAATATTGTTAGATGTCAAAGAAAACGAACGCATTATGTATTTTATGCAGTTACATTAACAAAAATATACAAGAACAGAATAGATGTAAGTATACAAAGTGTACGGTGTTCATCATGAAAAGTCAAAGTTCGCATACAATAAGTTGCAGCTTTTTGGCCCCTAACCGAGTACATACAGAGTTAAAAAAGAAAAAAAAAAGTAAAGGGACGTAACGACGATAATATCTGTCCCCCTTATAAACTTGTATAGCAGTCGGCTAAGATCAAAGTTCAAAAAGCACGCGTATGCCTGGTTCCTTTTTAGTATACACATACATACACATATTTATAAAACTCTTTCGCGACTGTATAATTCCGCGTTCTCGATAAGTGAGGTGTGTTTTTTGTGTCTCTCTGAGAGGGCGTCCCCCAGAATCCCAAATGCTTCTTTTCATATATATAACATACTTATATATTCATAATAATAATAAAAATTCAGCCGTGAGATCATACATAAATGAAACCAAAGAAAGAGATCCAGAATATGACATTGCAAGGAGGTAGAAATAAAAAAATTTTTTTTATACATTGACTGCGGCACTTTTCATCGAGTATATAGTAATATTATAAAGACTTACATTATTATATCTGAAAAAAAGAGTTTGTGTTGTATATCTTTTGCACTGTAACTCTTCTTTTTATTATTATTTTTTTTTTTTTTTGTTACTATAATATAGTAAAACGTCAATAATTCTATATTTGTACTTTCTCTTATCCATAAAAAATTATTTTTTATTACTATATATATATATTTTTTAGTTAGTTAAAGAAAAGATTGACATATATAAATTATTGTAAAAATAAAAAAATCGACTGATTTATGTATTTTTGATACAACAGTATTAAAATGACATAATTCATCAACTAAACTGTTTTATTGTTAATAAATGGTATTTTTTTATAGGTATATATCATAAATATATATACTGTTTAAATATATGACTTTATTAAGTATTTTTTTATTTATCGTATATTTATTTATAAAATATGTACTCTCTGTATTTATGTGTGTAATTTAAAATTTTATAATAAATCTTTGTTTGTTAGATTGATAATTTATTTATGCTTTGTTTATGTGATTAGAAAATATGTACCACTGTTTGTTTAGTTGATTTCAATAAATAGGTGTTTTACTTGTTTGAATTATTCACTTTTTTTAATTGGGATGTATTTGGACTTTTTGTTTAGTCTCAAAATTTGATAATCGTACAGTGTATATTATTTTTTGACCAAAGAAAAGTACTAAAATAAGAAAACTTTGCTATAAGGTTCAGAATGATTCATAAACTGACGCAATATTGGGAAAGACCATTGTGATAGTTATGATCTTCGTAATCTTATTCTTAAAACCCCAAGTTTATTTTTATCCTTGTTTTTTTCTTTAAATCATTTTGCAGTGTTATGTCATATTTGGTAACAGCTATGATTTTTTATTTAAATATCGTGCAAATTTTAATTAAAAATTGTTTTTTTAGCCTAAAATTTTCCATTTTTTTGAAATTTTTAAACACAATTTTCATAGAAATGCTTTATTTTGAAATAGTATATTAAGCATCAAGGACGTAAAATTTTGTCTAAAGTTTTTCGCCCATGGTATTTACTTTGCCTGCCTAGAGTACAGAAAATTCTGTGACAAATTTTGTGCACGAGTTTTACGCCCGGGAGAGCAAACAATTTTTTTAATTATTTAAAAAAATGATTAAAATAATTTTTTTAGAATATTTGGCCCTAGTACAAAAATTACTACATGGTTTTACCAGAGTAGGATTACCACTTGATATTTCCATACGATTTTGCGAATTAAAGTTAAGAAGGGGGAGGCTTTAAAATTATAATGCAATGTGATTTTCAGTTTTTTCTGGCTCTGAAATCTATTGGATTTCCCGAAACTGACGACCAAAAAAAAATTATTACTCAAATACTTTATTTACACTATAATTTTATTTATAAATATTTTTGGCTTAAAATGCAATTTTGTTCATTTCCTTTATTAAAATTAAAACTAAGTACACGAAATAAAAAATTTCAGTAGAAATAGGCCATTAATAGTCAGACACTCTTGTACGTATATAAAAAAACACAAAATAAAATAAAAATAAAAAAATTGTACTTACGAACCCTAGAATTTCATCATTAAATTCTTCTACACTTTAAACCCCAAAAATTAACACATTATCTTATTAAAAAATAAAAAGGGCAAAAAAAAAATTAAAAGGGAATATAATTTATCTGCCTTATAAAAAAAAAAAAAGAAAAAAAGACAATAAGAAATGTAAAAATTAGATTTATTTATCTTTATTTTAAAAATTATAATTATTTAGCAGAAGTCAAAATGTGACATTTAAAAATCTTATCTAAAATGCTTATCAATATGCTTCCTTTGGAATTCAATACCTGTTTACATCTCACTCAAATATAGGATACAAAATATATAAACCTACATAAAAGATAGTGAAAAAATTCTTTCACGTAAAATTTTAACAGAACCCAAAATTGTTTTTGCGACGATTTACTCTTTTTCTCTCACTCAATTTTTTAATCTTTTCTTTTCTCTCTCCCTCTCTCTCATTTATTATCATTATTATTATTTTATCTTTTCTTATATTCTTATTCTCTTTCTAGTTTTTTTTATTTTTTACTCACACATATAAGTTCAAAGAACACCCACCGTGGGAATTTTTGCATTCTTTTAAATATGTATATGTATAAGTAACATCCCTTATAACTTACACATATAAATTAGATTTATTTAAAAGTGCATAATAAGATCTAATTTAATAAATCGAAATCAATTTATGAATCTAAAAGTTCACATAAGTTTTTATAATAAAGTAATAGAGAAACCCAAAAGCAAAAAGATGAAAGTTTTTTTAAAAAATAATTTCGGTTTTTATGTGTTTATTACATTGTTTCTGAAAGATGTGCAAAAAAAGAAGTGAAATAAAAAATTTTTTTTTTGAATTTTACTTTAAACCACATATAATATAACCTTTATACATATATTTAAATGTATTGACCGGATTGATTCAAAAAGATATTATGGTGAACTGTGCCGCACCTTAGGTTCCGCTCCGCCTGCAACATTCATATTTTATTTTTAAAGTTTGTAAGTTTGCAGTTTCTAAAATCCCACTCTTCTTATGCATGTATAAAATATATTTGAGACATTATTATGATTATTTTAAGGAAAAAAAGGAGCCATCGTGAATTTTGCTTATTAATGTGGTATGGAATATACTTTTTATTTATACTGTTTGTAATGTCAATTAATTATTTAAATATTTAAAATATTTTTAAAAACATCGAAATTGTAAAATATTAAAAAGTTTAAAATTAACTTTAATTAACAAATGTAATTGATTGAATTTATCGTTCGTTATATATTTTATAAATAATAATTATTAAATAAAGTTATCGATGATAAAGAACTAAACAAATCATAATTATTTTGATTTCTTTTTTTTTTAACTCATAACTAATACGTGAAACGAATACTCGACGTTCACTTTTTTTGTTATAACGTAGGTATATAGTTTTTTTTTATTTTTTTTCAAAAAAATAATTTAATGTTAATGATTTGAAAGAAAAAAAAAATTATTATCATCGATTTAATTGTACTAGAGAGATTCTATGCCAACTAGGTCTAAGTTGGGATGAATAGTCGTGGAATTCAGTCGAAACTATTTTTTCCCGAAACTGCAAAAATAAATCCTTTCACAAAGTCTTAAATTTCTAGATACAATTCTGGCTTATTAGCAGCCATTTTCGTCTTTTTGAACTTTTTTTGTAATATGACGTAATTTTATTATAATTGCTACTAAACACTTATTTTACATTGAAAAATATTTTCCTTTTACTCATTGATACGATATTTATTATCCTGGGGTCCAAAACCAAATTCAAACTAACTCTATTTGGCCTTAAATTTTAACATGGAACATGTTTATAGGGGGGGGGGGTGTTTCAAGCATGTAATTTGGGGATAGGGGGGTCAAATATGTACTATAAATTGCTCGTGGGGATAAGCCCTCGTATAAATGCGCGTGGGACAACATTAGGTATTTAGTAGTACCAGGAAATTAAAAAAAGAAAGAAAAAGTTTATTTGCTTAAACAAATACAACATACTAAATTTTTGTAAATATTGGGCCATAAATGCAAAAATTTTGAGATCTAGTCGCTTTGGATCAAATTCGGTTTGACTTAAAGTGAAGAATTGATTTTTAGGGGGAGGGATTGTAAGAAATTTGTCGCTAACGCTATTAAAAACGTATCTTGTAACTGAAATTGTCTTAAGACTCGCTGTTCTGGGATCAGGAGGCATATAGTTTTATTCGTTGTTTAAATTTTTATTGGCAGAAAATTATAGAATTTAATTAGCATTACATTATGAATTTATAGAATATTTTTTGAATTTATTGACCAAATGGAATAAAATGAAAAAATTTATGTAAATAGTTTACAAAATTTTTTTATTGCTGTTGTTAAAGCGACGTTTCGTCAACTGATTTGTTGACCTTATCAAGCTAAAATTACATAATTAATAAAAATTAAAAAAATTTTTTTCTCACAATATTAAAATTTACAATATATGTATGTTCATTTACCGATTTAACAATTTTTGTGTGTATAATATTTATACACTCATATCACTGAGTCTGATGTAAAACTGAGACTATTTTTATTTTATTTTTTTATTAAAGTCTAAAATTTAAAGTACGTTGGATATTTTATTAGATTCGGATTACAATTTTTTTCTTAAGTACCGATTATTTTAATATAGTTATAGGAAGTGTGACACATATATATAAAATTTTAAATATACACATACGTATAATACATTACTAAAATGTGAGTTTGTCATTAATTTTTGTTTATGTTATAACGAGATTTAAATTTAAAGGGTTTTATAGGAACATACGGAGAAAAGTAATAATTTTGTTTTTGCTTTTTAATTTTATATACATACAATGCGTGTGTGTGTATATATATATATATATATATATCTAAGAATTTGTCTTGAAAAAACGACACATTGTTTTAAATACCGGCTTATATGGACGATGTAGTTTATTTACGTCATCTTTGGAATTTAACGGATAGGGTTGTTGGTGCATATGAGCTAACTCGGAAATCGTCCGTTTTCTGTAAACCGGCTCGATATCAATAATTCGCGGCGATTCCCAATCCATAATATGCCCATTTTTACAATGTTTAGGTATCACCTCATTAAGTTCGTTATTAACATCGCGTCTATGTTTATTTACCCGATACCTTAAAGCTTTTTTTGTTTCCCCAACATATGAGGCTTGGCACTTAGTACATTTTAGTAAGTATACACAATTCGGCCGCGATAATAATGGTATTATGTCCTTGTTTTTAGTAATAATTTCCGATAAGTTATCTTTTACGTATACGATGGGCAAAATGTTAAACTGTTTCATAAGGTGCGAAATTTCATCAAAATAATGCGTTTTTAGTGGTAATTTTATTTTTAGTTTTTGTGCATAAATTCGGCTGCGTATGTCTCTCAAGTTAATACCGTCGTGATGAGAGTTCACAAATTTCCGTTTTTTGATATATTTATTTATGAAATGCAGTGGATAGTCATTTAATAGTAATATTGATTTCACGTATTTTAAATTTTTATCGTGAAATTGCGCGTCAGAAAGTAGGGTTGCCTTGTCCACAAGATTGTAAACCATCGCTATTTTTTGATGTCTCGGATGGTTTGATTTAAAGCTTAAAACGCGCCCTGAAAAAGTTGGTTTTTGGTACCAATTTGTAATAATTTCGTTGTTCGCTTCCGTTCTTATAAGTTTTAAATCTAAAAAATTTATGCTGTTATTAGATTCGACTTCATGTGTAAATTTTAAGTTGTTATTAAACCGATTAAAAATATCCACTGTAAAATTAACTTTATCTTTCGGAATACACAATAGGATGTCATCAACATAGCGTAAATAAAACAGTGGTTGAAATCCTAATTGTGCTAAACACTCAGTTTCTAACATATCCATAACTAAGTCCGCAAAAAGAGGTGATATTGGCGATCCCATGGGAGACCCCAAAATCTGTTTATAAACTTTGCCCTTGAAGGTGAAAAATGTATTATTGAATATAAATCTAACCGTATCGATAACATCTTCAAAGGGCAATGGACACTTGCGTCTAATTTCATCACATCGACGGTCCAAACTCTGGATTACAAGTTCCACCAAAATATTCGTAAAAAGTGATTGTACATCTAATGATACTAAGATGTAATCATCCGGTATATTAATGTTTTTTAACTTATTTCGTAAATCATTGCTGTTTTTTACATGGGATTTCGGTAACGCACAGGAATCGGATAAAAATTGATTAAGAAATTTGGCTATGAGGTAGACTACACTATCCACATCTGAAGTTATAGGTCGGCCCGGATATTCTAGTTTCTGTAATTTAATAACCGCATAAAATCTAGCTAGTACAGTGTTGGTTTGCGTGAGCTCTCTATAATGGTATTTTTTCCCTAATATGCCCAAATCGTTCCAATAATGTAGTATAGAACTGCATACTTTCTGTAAATCCTCTAAAAATATAACACATTTATTACTTTCCCGTATGTACCTATAAGTCCTTACATCTGACAATAACTCATAAACTTTGCCATCATAATCAGTTTTAAACATTAAAATAGATGTACTACCTTTATCAGCATTGACCACTGTTAAATTCGGATTATCTCTTAAAAATTTTTTTGTAATATTAAGTTTATTTTTGAAAATTTTATCATCAATACTCATATGTTTTTTATTTTTAATTGCATTATTTAAAGCATTAGCAAATTTACCACGAAATTCATTAATAGTATTATTAGTATATTTACGGCTCGAGTCCAGAAAAGTAAAGAATGGCCCAAATCGCACATTAATTAATTACCTTCCGAGGCGATGATGAGGTTTTTTTTTATGGACAAGGGCCGTATAAAATTTTTCTGTGTCCCTGGAGAGAAAACACGTCTTTGCCGGACACGTATAGCACATAGTACGGGAAATACATGCCTTCTGGCCGCAGACCAGAAAATATTTTTTTTAACTTTAGTGAAAGGACCTTTCAATCAAAGTTACATTATAATATAAAATTGTTTAAATTATTATACGCATGTATCTCCTGGCTCAATATTTGTATGAAAACTATTGACGTAAAACCTTTTTTTTAAAACCGGTAACAAAATCCATGGGACATGTTTACTTACATTAATTAATCAAAAATGACTTTAATATGTTTACTTACAATTGAGGGTTAGGTATAATGCACATGTTACGCAACATTACAATGCACAGTTAAATGAGTACAAACATAAATAAAAATTGTATAAAAATTTTTCTCGAAATTAAAATGATCATGAAACATTATAAGTATCTTGCTTGCTTTTAATGCGAAAACAAAATATAATGTTAAGAACATATAATTTATTAATTATCATGCGGCCATGTTGTTGGAATATACTCAATTTTTCAATTTGTTTGGGACATACTTAATTTTAACACATACCATGCAGCTTCTTGGCTACAGATTTCGATACTGATTGAATTGAATAAGTTTAGGGATCAGTTTTCCCAATCCGTTTTTCCCAATGACTTTTTTATCTGAATGAATCCTTGATATCTGAATGATATCTGAAGGAATCCTTGCAGAAATGTCAGTGGAATTTTTGTTTTTCACTGCGCGCAGTAACCTAATTTTTATTTTTCGTTTTCTAGTATTTTGCAGTTTTCTGTAATGCCAACTTCATTTAAATAACATTACGTCGGTATAAAAGAAAACCACAAAATACTAGAAAATGAAAAACAAAATTAAGGTTAGTGCGAGCAGTGAAAAACAAAAATTCCACCCCAGACAGGATATGCCTACGTAAAGGAATCGGCCGTATAACAGTTAAGAACATGCCAATCAACCCTAGAAGACTAGAAGACTTAGAATCTATCCCTACAGAGTGTAGAGTTACTTTAGAAGGGGACAATTTTTTATTGTATGATTCGTTTGATGACGAAGATCCTGATTGCGGATGGACTATAGTTTTTTCAACAGCTGAAAATTTACGCAATCTTTTCCGTTGCAACGTTTGGTTTGTTGACGGTACGTTTAGTACGTGCCCTGCAATTTTTTATCAAGTTTTCGCCATTATTGGAGCACTATCTCAACCTGATATTAATGGCCTAGTTCAAACCATTGGATTACCTTTCGTCTATGCCCTTCTCAGCGATAAGGAACAAAGATCATATTACAAAAAAGTCTTTGAAGTTACTTTCCAGCGAGCACGAGAATTAGTGATTGTTGCAGCTGTTCCACCTACTGTTATGTCAGACTTTGAACTTGGTAAGTTAGTTATAGTACCTACGTATTTCATAAACTTTATGTATGGGGAACAACGTACGTTTTTAATGTAAATTCATATCAGTAAAGTATATTTTTGGAAAAAAAAATAATTGGGAAAACTGACCTCCTACCATAGAACAATTTTAAAGTTCAGAATCTACTTTATTAGTATAGTTAATTATATAAGATACAAGGCAAAAATAAAATAAATTAAATACTTGATTCCAAGAATGTCAGCATTTCTTTATTGTATGCATTTTTATAGATAAAATTTAAATAAAATTAATATTTTAATGAAAAAATATTTTGATATGAACTTTAAAGCTACGTTAAATCTAACCGAAGAATTATCTCTCTATACTAGATACCGTCAAAGACGGGTAGAGCGAAGCTGATCATGTTAGAAAAAAGCAAGAAAAGAGTTTCAGTAATTTTTTAATTTAGTGATTTTAAAAGCTTTGATTAGATTGAGTTCAATAATAATGTTTAAATAAGACGTAAAAAAATGTTAAGCATAGTTAAAATTTTTAAGTATTGGCCAAAAAGTACACGAAAAATCCGCCCCTTATTTTGAAACCTTATTATTTGTTTGCTGAAAAGATTTCAACCAAACTTTTGTTGGCGGAACTTTATTATTACGTCCTTTTTCTATAATTCACCAACAACAAAAAAGTTACTCTGAACTCTAATACCCCTCAATTAACATAATTACCAAAATAATATTACACAAGTCAGAATGAGGTGTAACGGTTTCCGAATTCGTCAACCAGAGAAAGAAAAAGTCTTCTGTAGGTTTTGTATGTCGCTGAATTCGAATTTGGGGTCCTACTGGGTTAGAAAATAGGAAAATACAGCAGAAACATTCCATCTTATGAGTTTTTTCACAATATTTTGGAACTAATGATCAAATTAATAGTGCCACATTTTAAGAGTAATTAACTAAATATTGAATTTATTCTTTTATTCTGTATCAATAAAGGAATATTAGAGCTAACTATTGGTGTTGAAAAATATCTCCAGGGTAAGATAAAATCGGAAAAATACAATGTGAGTTTTTTTCTTTATTTTTCTTTTAATCTTGCATTTGAAAAAGTTTTATCCTATTTTAACTTTTATTTAATTTACTGACTCCTATACGAGGGCAAAAATGGATAAAACTACCCCTGAATTTAACAAAAAATGAAAAAAACTTATAACTGGTTTGTGTTTTCACACAATCAACGATCATGAATCATGTTCACTTATAACGTTTTAACGTATATTCCCTAATTATTATAAGTCCTAAGATCGAAATTACAATAAATTCCAAAATATAAATTATCCTAAGTCCATAAACCTAAAGTATTCTAAGTTCTTGTGCTTACTCCCACTTTAAATTATTCTAAGTCCCTTAATCGGAAATATTCTAAGTCCATTTCATACCCCTCTCCCCTAAAAACGTCGTTAATATTTCAACCCCTCCCCCCCTAAAACGTCAATACACGGTGATCCCGGGTGGGACGTGAATTTTATTTTATTAGGTGCATCGCTAGTTGTTGATGCTTGTAATCTTAGCTGCGATTGGTTAACTAATAAACAAACAATGCATCCGCTCTGGATCGCCCTGTATTTACCCCCCCCCCCTAAAACATCACTTTTTTACCCACCCCTGCCCGACATTAACACACACTAACACTATTATATCGTAGTATAAGTGAACGCAACGTACGGAGGTCCCATTGATACCAACCTATAAATTTAATTTTGTCATATGACTTTAAAAATACCATGTTCAGCACCGGAAGATCATGTAATAACAAAGATTTTGCAAGAAAAAATTTTGCTTAAGTTCCCTTATGCAAAAAGTTAACAAAGATGCAATAAGAGGGCAGATTTTTCGGAGTCTTTACTTTGCTTTCGCTAACAAGAGACCGCTAACTTTAGGAAACCAAATTACAAATTACTTTCATTAATAATTGAAAAAAACCTCCGATAACCTCCGTTTATTCCAACCGGCCTTCTAGGCACTAGAATACGGTGCACAAGGCATTTAAATGTAGTTTTTTGGTAATATTGCTTTTTAGTTAGTTAGTTAACAAAAACACTTCTTGTTGGTCACAATTTTTCGGTATTAAAGTCATTTTTCAAGCCTTGGATACCGCAATTTTTCTTAATGTTATAGCAATTTAACCAAATGGTCATTTTTGTCCCGAAATGATTAATTTTTAAATTATCTCAAAAATTGCAATTTTAGACAAAAATGGGTTTTATAGTTCTCAGCAATTTTCTAAAAGCTTTTTTCTAAAAATTCTTTATTTGTCCTTTAGAATTATTTGTTTGCAAAACATTATTACCTTTCTAATTTTTTATATTAAATTCTCTTCTTTACAGTCAGTAAATTGAATGCCCATTTTTGTCCCAAAATGATCAATTTTTCAATTTGCTGCAAAAATCGTAGTTTTAACATTGAACATGTTTCTAAGGAGGGGTAACCTGTGAATCTTAAAATCAAGTGGGGTCAAATGTCAAAAATCATGTGGGGTTAGGAACTTAAAATATTTTATATTTAGGAACTTTGAATAATTTACTTTGAGAGGCTTAGAAAAATTCAAACTTAGGGACTTAAAATATTCCGGGTTTAGAGACTTCTAATAATTTGAGTTGAAGGACTTAGAATATTTTCAATTTAAGGACTTAAAATAATACAGGTTTACAGAATCTAAATAATTTGGGTTTAGAATCTTAACATCTGGTAAAGGTGATAATTACAAATTATAAGAATAGCGATTTTATTGTAATGTTGTTTATCATTTATGTATTATAACTATTCTTTTTTAGAGGTTTAGTTTCCACAGTCTTATAGCCCAATTAGAGCTTGTAATTATTGAATCCCAATATTTTCTTACCCTTTCTTCAAAAAAGGCAGTTTATTAGATACTTTTAGCTCTGCTTTCAAAATATTGCAAAAATCTAAAATAGGGTAGTTTTTGCTGATTTCATGTCCTCTTCTTCTCAGCCACTTGTACCCCAGATTGCGTATTTCAGAATCAAAGCATACCTACTTTTGTATTCTAATTTTTTTGGTCGCGTGTTCTAGAAAAAGTTAACTAATTTTTGGAAAAAAAACTGAAATTATGACAACCCGGATTAGACTAGATTTTTATATTAGGCCAAAACATACTGAATTTATATTTTAAATTTTTTGGTATTTTGGCTCTGGAAGGGCATGTCGGGCTATTGAAGAGCCGCCGTTTATTCACGCTCTTAGTTTATAGTTTACATGATTTTGAGCTCGGATAAAGGTCTTCAATGGCCCGACATGTCTTTCCAGAATTAATATACCGAAAAATGTCAAATATAAACTTATTATGTTTTGGTCTTAGTTAAAAACCTAGCCTATTCCGGGGTTTCATACTTACTTTTAGTTTTTTTTTTTAAATTGGCCATTTTTGTGTACTCATAACTTTTTTCAAAACACGTGGCCGAAAAAATTAGAATACGAAAGTGTATGTATTTAGGTCTTGAATATCTCTGTGCCAAAATTTAGCTGTGTAATACTTACACGCACTTATTACCATACCATTATTATTACCAGGTTCCTAATCTCTTTTTTATTTAATAAAATTACGCTATTTAAAAAATTCAGTTTTTAAACAACCGGTTTTATTTCAATGAAGTAACCTTCAGAAGAATTAAAAACTTATTTAGTTATTAGTTTCAAATAAATTTTTCAAACTGATCAATGTATAAGAATAAAAAAATTCAATGATAATTGAATTATACATAGAATGCATACGGATGGAGTTGCATATTCTTTGAACTAGGTTTAGTACAAAAATACATATGTAATATTAATATTTGAAATTTTACGTTTAGATTTCTTTTTGAATACTAAATTAATTTTAAAACCAATATTTATGTAAAATTCCAAAAAATATTCCTAAAAACAAATAATCTAATGCAACTTGTTTTTCGTAATTTTTTCTAATTCTCCATCCGCCATTTTCAAATTAAGAAAAATCATGCAAAAAAAATGTGTCCTAAAACATATACAAAAAATGAAAATTTTATTAATATTTTTCAAAATTATTTAAATTTTGAAAAAATTGTATTTTAAAAAATACAATTCACGTTCCTATAAGTTTTATTAAATAAAATTATTTACATTTTTTAAAAAATAATTCTTAAAAAGAATTATTTTTATTAAAAAATTATGCTTATAACGGAACAAAAAATATATTAATGGTCTATTTCGGCTCTTGCAAAAATTAGTGTGAGCCATCATCAGTGTAATGCACTAATTTTTGCGTATTACAGATAAACCAAAAAAATTGCTGTTAAATGGGTTTATACATACCAAAACGACACGAATTAACATGTGATTTAGATCATTAACCACATTTTGGATGTATTAAATTCAAAACCAATTCATTTTTTGCCATTTTTATTATTTTTTAATAATTTTTTTTGATATCTGAAATCAGTTTTTAGGACATTCCTCTGCAAGTACTTGATGAAATCACTTGAAATTGAAAACCCTACAACTAGATCTTATTTCAAAAAATTTGGTTTAAGGAATTTTTGATTCATCGAGTAGGTTCTGTGATCTTGAGGATTTTTTTTCTCGAACATACATCCCTACACACAACAAGGCAATATAAGCATTTAGAGGCATCGGAATGACCTGGGGACCAAATTTCTCCACGAATTGGACTATTTAGAAATTTTTCCGTTTTTTGACCTGACAAACTTATAAGGCACGATTTCATCTATGTATTGCATACATAGGGTGATCGTGCCTAAAAATATAAGAATCTTGTGTTATTTTGCATTTTTATGATATTTCACTGCTGCAAAGTTTATGCAAAAGCTATGAAATTTATCGCGCGGATAACATTTAGAAGGTTTTTCACCTGTATGAAGCAAAAGTACAAGAATAAACATGCCTTTAGAAATAGCAGATTGGGCCCAAAAACAATAGGGGTCATTAACTCGATAAAATAAACTCAGTTTTAAAAAATGAAAGCATTCCGTTTGATCGTTTTGGCTATATCGTGTCCGAAAGGTGTCGATTTTTGCATCCATTAAGGTAGAGCTTCGCTCTATAATTATAAAATTCTAAACGCTGCCGCCGCCGCCGCCGCCGCCGACATGGGTCATTTGGTCACCCCCATTTGGGCACCCATGTTTGTTTTTTTTATTCAAATTGCAATTTTTTTATTTTTATTTTTTTTAAGTTTAAAATTTATTTACTTCAGCTAAAAGTTATTGTACACTTCAGATATGTTTTTTAATATTTTAAGGTTATGATAATATTTGATTATTAGATAATACATTTAAAAATTTTAATCAGTAAAAGTTAAATTATCGTTTTTAATAGAAGAAACAATATAATCAAAATTATAGTATTTTTAATAAATATAAAGTAATAAATAATAAATTATTTTGAAATACAATAAATATTATTATTATCAACATAAAAATTTTAAAAATTATTGATATCAACATCGAAAATTTTTATAAGGTTAGTTATTTTTTTATTTTTTTTTTACTCAAAATTTTTAAATAATAAAATGCAATACTATTTCAGGACAAAATATTTAAAAAAATTTTAATTAACATAACTAATTCATGCAATAATACTTCAAATCGAATATTTTAAATATCAAACAATTAAGAAATTGAATTAATAATTAACATCAAATTAACAACTGATTGTTAATCAGTTGTTAATAAGTTTAGCAGTTAAGTTTAAAGTTTTATTCTTTCTGATTAATTGTCTTTTGATTTCTAATTGTAAACATGGGCTTTTTCACCACACTCGACGCTTTGCGGGGGTTGGCGCGCGAAGCGCGCAGGGGGCGGATATAAAAAATATAAAAAAATATCATAATATATATAAATATTATTATATATAAAAAAATATCAATGCAATTAGATTTTTCATTAAGAAGACGAAAGATTTTTTAAAGATCTTCTTTAAAAAAAGTGCATTAACGTATACAATAAAGAAAACTTGACATTATTAGAATCAAATATGGATATTCAGTTTATTTTGGATACATATGCCATTCTATTATTCTATATTATATTCTATCCTTATATCATTTAATAATTTAATAAAAATAATAAATAAATTGAATTTTTTTAAAATAATTTGATTTCTCATATTAAAAGCAAGCAAGATACTTATAATGTTTCGTGCGATCATTTTAATTTCGAGAAAAATTTTTATACAATTTTTATTTATTTTTGTTTGACATTTAACTGTGTATGGATAGTAAATCATGTAAGTAAAAGTTACAATTAATACATAGTGATAAAATTATCATAAATATCTGGTAATTAATTTCGTTCAAAATATCAAAAAATTCAAGTCTGAAATATTTTGATTTTATGTTTATGGAACACAACCATTTATTAACTTTATTACTAAAGTAGATTCTGAGCTTTCATAATTATTAAAAGAATCAGAACATGATATTAATAATGGTTTTTTACTTTAAGGGATAAGTTTATTTTATTAAAAAAAATTACAAATTACTTTTTGTATTTTCTAGATATTGCTATCTTTCATAGAAAAAACCGGGTTATGTAAATACAACCTAAATGCATGGAGCACATTTATTATAGTAAAGTTCTTGATTCATTGGTCATTCATTGGTGAATTACCCTATAAGTATTGCACCAAGAAATATTACTTGCTTTTTTGCAAACGTAGTTTGGTTTTAACCATACTAAGAGGTTAATTAACTTCGATTTAACACTGTTAACATTTATTTGCAAATCTTATCCAACAAAAAAAATTTTTTTGAAATCGTATATTTAGAAGTCGATTGAGTAATAAAACTTTTCTATTTTCCATTCGAGTCTGTATAACATTTCAACTTTTGGATTCAATAATTCAAAAACGAAGCGCTGTAAATTCCTTAGATTTATAAGTTTAATTTTATTTAATTAATTTCAAGCATTTATAAAAATTAAATTAATATTATTCTAAGTCTCAAGAATTCATGTTAATATCATTCTAAATCTAATTTAACACCCCCCCTTAAACCTGACAAATTTTACCCCCCACTCCCGCCCCGTTTAATTTTAAGTTCTTGAGGTATCCCTTTCCTATAAACATATTCCATGTTAAATAATAAAATAGTTTAAATATTACGATCCCGTATCCAGAAAAGTAATGAATGGCCCAAATCGTAAGTAAATGTAAAATTATGTAATTTGGGACATTCTTTATGGATAAGGGTCATATACGATTAACCACGAGAAAAAATGGCTTTTCCGGTCATGCAGCAGCCGGAAAATACTTAAAAGTAATTTTTATAGCCTGAAAAGGTTTGCAGATGGCACATGAAACGTAGCATAATATATAAATAAATTAATGTCTAATTTATTGCCCTCTTGTTTAAGAAATTCCTTATCACTTGCATAGTTTAAAAGTTATTTTCAGAACACAGAAAAGTGCTTGAATGTATATTTTGGAACTTTTTTGTCAGTACTCAAAGCCAATAAATCTCAAAAAAAAAAAAAAAAAAATGGAGCAAAAGAAGTAAGACCAAACCTTAGTTTCATTTCTGTTGTCAACATTTTTAGAAACAATTTTTGTTACCCAAATTATCACGTCTGTTTTAAAATACTAGATACCGTCAAGGACAGTTAGAGCAAAGCTTATCATGCTATAAAAAAGTTTGAATTTTATAAGTTAATTAATGTTTAAATTTTGGGGTTTTGAAAGCTTAAATCAAGCTTAAATTGGGTTGAGTTAAATATCAATTTGTAAATAAGACGTAAAATTAATAAACTTTGAGGTCTCAGAAGAATTATTTTTTTTGCACAGTATTGTTATAAAAATATATATCAGTGGTTATTAATAAGAATAAAAAATAATTATTTTAACCTATTTAGTTTTAAAAATTTTAGTTAAGTTAATTAAATAAAGCTATTTTATAACTAAAATCTCAAATTTAATAAAATCATTTGTAATAAGTCACAAAATAGAGAATACCCTTATACAAACGTATATAACTGACGATTAAGAAGTGAAAAAAAGTTGTATCATGATAAAATCATACAGAAATTTGATCCGAATATACACCCTACAATATTTTTCGATTCTTTCAACTTGTTCGTCGGTAAATTCACATAGTGTATTTATAAAGGAAAAAAAAAGACAAATAAAATTCGTCGTCTTTCATTCGGGTCAACTATATAAGATATAAATAATGAGCTTCCAACATGAGATAAAAAAAAGTATATAAAAAAACAAGTACAAAAAAAATCTTGCACGAGAGGATAAAAAATTTGTAGGATACTTCGCGCGAAAAGCCAATTATGTAGACGTCTATTATTAATATTATTATTATTATTATTTTGTTATGAACTTTTAAATATACACGTCTATAGTATGCGAATATATAGAGTTTCCCGTGGCGCGTGGAACAATGTGCATTTAAGTATACCTATATATTTATAATTCTACTTGTGAATGAGTCGTGAACCACCGTTCAACTTGAAAGATGAATGAAACCTTTCATTTGGTATATCTTGCGTTTCTCGTTTTTTTTTCTTTTTAGATAATGGTTCAAAAATAATGAAGTATATGTTTATATATTGTTGTTATTATTAATAAATATTTTAAGTTTATGAATTTTGAAAGGATATTTTGAGTTATTGGATTAATTGGTATAAAAATTTTTTTAATTATTTATTTCTCATCGTTTATAAATTTTTCTTCATGTAGTACATTTTATTCAAAAATTTTACGTATTACAACTCGAAAAATATCAAGTAGTTGATATGTCCTAACATAAAAGCTTTAGTCTACTATGTATTTTTTGGGTTGCTAATCACGAATTTATGGTAGAGACTGGGTCCTTATTTATATAGTTTTAAAAAAACATTTGAAATTCGATGTATATACATTTGAAACCATAAAAATGGCAAGTTTTTTACATTTTTTCACTAATTAATTAAAAAATACAATCATATAATAAAGATAATTGAAAAAGCCGTGGTAGCTCAAGTGTTAGCGTATCAAATCCCGTTGACATGTGATATCGTAAACATTTTAAAAATAAATCTATCATGGTGCCAGAACTGAGATATCCGAATAAATTAAAGGATAAAATACGCTAAATTAAAGGATAAAACCATGATATTATTTATAGATAACTCGGTAAAAAAAACTTATAACTGGTTTGTGTGTTAATCACACAACTAACGATCATGGAACAAGTTTATAACAGTTTTAACATACACTCCCTAAATATTGTAAGTTCTATAGAACTGAAATTATAATAAATCCCGAAATATAAATTATCCTAAGTCAATAAACCTATTCTAAACTCTTGTTCTTATCAGGGCCTGATCAGACCCTGACTCCCACTTCAAATTACTCTTCAAGTCCCAAAATCGAAAATATTTAAATTCTGTAAAAAATTTTTCCTTTACTCAAGAATATTTCTCATAAATGATTTTTGGTTTGATTAGTAAAATTTTTTTCTTGTTAATATTCTCATTTTTAAAACAGTGGCTATTAATTTTATAATTGAGATTTCATATAAAATTTTCACTCCTGCTCTAAAAAATAAACAATTTTAGTGATTCATAAAAAGAGAACACCAGATTTAAACATAAAATATTCTTTTTATCTTCTGTTTATTCCAATAATCCTCCTAGAAATACATAAGATAGGGATTTTTCGTTTATTTTCCATGTTAATAAATTCTTGTGTTCAATAAACATAAATTGAAAATATTTCTTGAATTTTTTGATATTTTGAACGAAATTAATTACCAGATATTTATGATAATTTTATTACTGTGTATTAATTGTAACTTTTACTTACATGATTTACTACCCAAACACAGTTAAATGGCTACAAAAATAAATAAAAATTGTATAAAAATTTTTCTCGAAATTAAAATGATCATGAAACATTATAAGTATCTTGCTTGCTTTTAATATGAGAAATCAAATTATTTTAAAAAAATTCAATTTATTTATTAATTTTATTAAATTACTATTAAAATTACTTCTAAAGAAGATCTTCTTAAAAAATTTTTGGTGTGGTTAATGAAAAATATAATTGCATTTATATATGCTTTTTTGGTAAATTTTAACGTAGCTGATACGTTCGGATGACTCGTCAATTTTTTCATTCAAATATTAATTTTATTTAAGTTTACGTCATTTAAATTAATTCTTTTATTTTCTTTTTATAGTTTCATTACTCGTGTTTTTTTTTTATAAAATATAATGGATAATAAGATCTACATTTCTTATTCTTTTGACTCTTTATAACATGTTTGATGATGTCTAAGTCTTTGAAACATCATAAGCAGATTTTTAGGGTCACATTCACAATTTGCATTTATCTATAAATTTTATAACATTTTCTTCACTTAAATGATAATTTTCATCATAAATTGGAGCATCCTCTAGTTTAAGCGCTGAATAATTGTGAGTTGACTTAAAGGCCTTGGCTTTTGCAGAGCTTATATTTTCTCCTTAAAACATCACGTGATAGCTGTAACTGAAAACTCGCTCAACCCTGTATTTACTGACAAAATGGCTAAAATCCCAGGTTACTCTTTAATTTTCAATGATAGGCAAGGATTTAGCTCAGGTGGTATCGCCTTATATATTTCCGATAACTTAAAATGTAGAATTATCGAAATGATTCATGACACGGGTCAAATGAAACTCCCTGAATATCTCATTTGCTACTTCCTTTATCATGGTTGCTGTAACCTATAAGCCTTCCAGTTCGCCTTTTTATAGAGGCACTCAATTTTTGGATTTACCAGAGGGATTTACTAGCCAAAGCTGCTGCAAATTACAGAAATAAACTAATTGTTGAAGATTTCAATGCAAATATTTGCTATTTCAACCATCAAACCTAATTAAAAATAAGCTTTATTTAGTATTCCATGGAGACACTCACATAGGCCCATCAAAAGATTTGGCCATTGATCTTGCATCGTTGATAAATGTGATCGCATACTTTCTTTTAACGAGGTTGAAGCCTTAGTATACGAATCAAAGTTTAAAATAGATTTTCTCATTTGAGTAACGTACTAAGATTTACTAGATATAGTTACTTTTTATTCCCCATTAAATATTTTTATTAACAAAAGCAAAAAAAAATTCCTGTTATAGGTGTAAATCATTTAACAAATGTTAATAAATTTAATTATAATGTATTTAAAAACAATCAATTTCTTCTTTACTCGATTATTTTAAAACGCGCGCGATACCGAATCTGCCCACGTGTTCTTAAAGTTACTAGAGATATACGACAATTGTTATATTTTATTTATTTAATATTGTTACTATCAAGTATAAATTTACATTTCCCCAAGAAACCTTCGTCCGAAAAATTGCCCTCATTTAATCTTGAATACATCCACAAATCATATTTACAATAACTCCTTCTTAATATTCATGATCTCCTTTTGGAACTCAGTCTAAGTCTTCAAGTATAACTTATACCAGCATCTCCTAGAGTTGGACAAACGCGAATCAAATCTGCTACAAATTTTATCCACCTCTTCTCATTTGTTATGTCGTATTAATTAATAAATAAAATAATTCTCTTTCAATTTTTCAAATCATTTTCAAAGTGCCCCCTTCACTAACTTTCGTCTTTTTTCCAAATTTCATAATTTTCCTTTAAATCTTTTGTTATAGATTAATAGTATATTTTTATCCTATAGGCCGCAAAAATAAAGAATGGCCCAGATCGTACGTAAATTGCAATCCGAGGCGAAGCCGAGGCCAAAACATAATTTTTCTTCGACAGTGGCTAGAAATCACGTATTTTCGAAACCACTGCGGCCGGGATACTTATTATCAATATTTTAAATATGCTTAAGCAACTTATTAAATCTTTTAATGTACTTTAAAATTTTTTGTGTAATCTTGTACGATAATATTCTGAATAAATAATAAAAAAATATAGGGCTCTAACTTACAACGAGATATGTTATATAAGTGAATATGTTACATGCTCGTTGGTTGTGTGAATACACTAACCAGTTACAAGCTTTTCTTTTTTACGGACCCCTAAATTCGAGATCACGAATTAAAAAAAAAATGCCGACCATATTTTGTCATCGTTTCTGAATATTATAAAAATTCTTCAAATACACCATAAGGATATATTTTTACAATTTTAGGATTTCTGAATAATGTTTATTCCAAAATCGTGATTAGCAGCTCCAAAAACCTAATATAATGAGCTAAATCCTATTATATGCGAATATTGCAAAAATATCCTTGAGAAAAGGTGTTTTTTGCTAATTCAAGGGTTTCATACAAATTTCCCTAAGCAAAACTACGACTTTTAGAATCAACGACTAAAATAAACTTTCATAGAGCTTTTAACATGTTCGTATTTCGACTAAATTTATCAAAGTTCCCATTTAAATAGCATGGGAAAATTGTCATGCTTACAAGCATGGTGTAGCGATATAACTTTAAAAAATCTTTGGAGGAAGGTTTTTTTTCGAGGGGCTATCGTCTTGGAAATCACAAATTTGATTTTTTTTGATTTTTCGTGATTTTTTGTGATTTTTTTGGTAAAAACCGCTAAATATTATATTGAATAGTAAAAAATAGATTTTTGAGGTCTAGGGTGAGTTATAAGGCTAAAAAACCCAAAAAATCGCGAAAAATTACGAAAAAAATCACAAAAAATCACAAAAAATCACGAAAAATCATTACAAGGCGAAAATAAACCATTTCAACTAGTAACGATTCATGATTGAGGTACAAACAAGCCAAAATCAGAAAAAAATCAAAAAAAATTTTTTTAAATCAAATTTGTGATTTCCAAGACGATAGCCCCTCGTTTTTTTTTATGTTGATAACATACTACTTTCCAGTAAGCATAGAAAAATAATTATAATAGATTCATAGACAGAAAAAAAAAGGTTACAAAAAAATATAGAAAAAAGTTTACATTGAAGTCGTTGATAAGAATTTTTTATTTTTATGCAATACATATGAATAATTTTATAAATTTAAAATAATAATGTGATAACTTTTATCTAAAATTTTGGTATTGAATTGTATGGTACCAGGAATAATTAAAAGAAAATAATAAATAATTAAATAATAAACAATTGCACCTGCAACAGATAAATAATTGTGTAACGAATTGATTTTTAAACTTTAACGATAAACAATAATTAACTGTTATTTTATCTTTTGATTGTAGATGAATAGATAAGATAATATTTTAAATTATTATTTTTGTGTTAAACACCTTATAAATGTCAAGATAACATGGGAAATATGAGATTAGAAAAGATATTATAAAAAAAGAACCAGGCGAAAAATTCTAAACAAACGATTTTTAAATTAAAATTATTTTTTCAATTGCCTATTTTATTGAACTTGGATGGAAAATTGAAATAAAATTAAAGATTTTTACTTAAGCATGACGTAAAATTAATATATCAACATCATTGAAATTTTATTGAAATAATTTTGTTTAATTTTACGGTGGTAGATATATTTCGATGCTTGCAAGTAAACTCTTAGATATAACCGATGAAATAATGAGATCTGAAGTTTTTTGGTTAACTTGCAAGATGAGAGTTTTATTTGTAAGATTGCCTGAAAAACCGCGAAAGATAACATTATAAGCTCTGTTACTAACAAAGGATACTTTAGATAGTTCTTAGCATAAGAAAAATAAAGAAACTAATTTCTACTTGTTTAGTTCCATTTAGTTGCCCAAATGTATTTAACACCCCTAGTTAATTTGGTTTTAAAAAAACTTTAATTTTCACATTTTACTTTTATAAAAGACTTTTTACTAAATTTTATCTGCTATCACATACTAATAACGTAAAATTTATAAAAATTTTTTATAAATTAATCAAGTTAATTTTTTAATTTATTTTTTAGTAAATTTCTGAATTTTACATTTATTGTAAATGACCTAGTTAAAAATATTTTTTTTTGTATTTGTGTATATACACTGTAAAAAGTAACTTTCTTATATTAACAAAAAAATTAGAACATTTTCGAAAAATTAGTAAATTTTCAAAAAAATTTGTAAATATTCGAAAAAAATCATAAATATACTAAATTTAGTATATTTTCAAAAAATTCGAGTATTCTCGATTTTTTTTTGTGAATTCGTAAGAAAAATTGATAATTTACAATTAAAAATCGAGAATTATCGAATTTTTCGATAATATACTAAATTTAGTAAATTTACGATTTTTATCGAATATTTACAAGATTTTTTGAAAATTCACTAATTTTTCGAAAAAATTCTATTTTTTTTTGTAAATCTAAGAAAGTTAATTTTTACAGTGTATAAATAAGTTTATTTTACTTACTCATCCAATGTTTTATAGCTTCCTAATCAGAAGCACACCAAAAAAAAGGAACAACTAACTTTAAAATATATATTCTGATGAAATATCTAACTTTTATGAACAAATATTAAAATTACTTATATGTTAGGAATTTCCATAAAATGTAGATAATATTTTTAAAAATATTTTATTACTTTTATTTTAACTACCATGAATATTTCTAATATGTGTATGTTTTATAAAAAAATGTTTATTTAAGATATATATAAATTATATAAATAATTAGTAAAGTCATATATATTAGAGAAAAATAAAAAAATAACCAATCCCATTTCCTGTTTTAAAATAATGTTTTAGTGATTATTTAGTGCTTTTTTTTACTTATTATTCATTAAATAAATACATTTAAAAATATTTTTTTTTTTTTAACTAAAAATATTAATTATGTTTGTACAGTTATTTTTTATTGATATAGTTAATTTCAAATATTTTTTAAACTGAATCATTTTCAATTTTTATAAATTGTGAAATTTTGATATTATGCTGTGTCTGGAGAATTATTTTAGTTTTATTAAAATACTAATTTATTTTGAAATTATAAATAATGTATCTTTTTTTAAAATTTAATAAACATTTTATCATATTTTTATCCACAATCGATACTATTTATTTCACTTTTAGTAAAATTGGAATTATCTAGGGCATAGTATTTTTAAAGAAGCTTAATTAATTGATAACTCGTTTATTTTTAAGTAAAAAATAATTTTTTTTTTCTTTGCTTAATTTTGTATTGCTATATTATCCTTTTAAATTAAAAAAAATATTTTACCCTTGCTACTTTTTCTTAGAGTCAATTTCGGAACAGCCACAATTACTAATAGTTAAAGAAAAGCTTAGAATTCAAGAGAAATCTAAAATTTTTGCAGTCATACGAAAACATTTAAGGATGTTTGAGAACCATTTTGGGCAACGAAAACTTTGCATAATAGTATATTACGGTCCTAGGCCAGAAAAATAAAGAATGGCCCAAATCGTATGTAAATTACCTTCCGAGGCGAAGCCGAGGATGGTAAACTGCGATTTGGGTAATTCTTTGTTTATGGCCGAGGATTGTACCAAATTTTTCTACGACTGTGGCGAGAATGTACGTCTTTGCCGGACGCTCAGCGTCCAGGAAATACGTACTTTCGGGCCGCAGTACAGAAAAGTACTTATATATTTTTTTAAAAATGTAAATTAGATATTCCAATTTTTCAAAGTCCATAATTTTGCCAAATAGCTAAATGTGGGATTTCACCCAAATATGGCTAAATTGAACTGACGGGTCACAGGTATCGTCCCAATCTATTATTTTTTCCAAAAGTGCAACTTAAAATAAGTACTCTCAGCGAATTTCAGCTTCCTAGGTTCAATCTTCTATTTTTTGTAGCCAATTTTGTATTTCACATTGGTAAATTAACTCAAAATATTAATATTTTTCCTGCCAAATGCTTATTTTGCGTTTAAAAATATTTTTTTAGGTGCATATCGGAAATTTTATTCAGACATGAAAGGGTTAAAACACTGATAAAACTAAAAACAATTCTTCTGAAGCAAAATAAAATATTATTAAAATCGACCTTAAAAATATTTTCTATTTGACGCAAAAAAAATCTTTTTGTTCTAAAGGAATCTATTTGTAACAAAAGAATTCTATTTAAGTCAAATACAAAAAATAATCCTGGGTCTGATTTTAAGATTATTTCCTTGTGCCATAAAAAGATTGTTTTCTCTGTGAATATGGATCAGTTTCAGAAGTATGGAGTGGCAGGGCATTTCACGAATTTCGTGTCATATAGATAAGTGCTTTTATGGATAAAATCTTTTAAAATTTATGAATCTGAAATTATTTTTGACGTACTTGATTTGCAATTATCCCTTCTAATTATTGATAATTAATCAATAAGATTTTATCAAAGTGATTTCTGAAAAAAACATAAAACATGATTATGGTCTGGTAAAAAGGTTCCAGCGGCAAATTAATTTAAAAAAATGAATTTTCTTAGTTCCATATTGCTTATCAAAATAACAAAATATAGGAAATAGGAGATTTTTTAACTTCATTTTCTGTAAGTTATTACTTGAATGACTAGGAAAAACTAATTTTAGAGAATAATTTTGCTAAGATTGGGACAAGAATATGTCAATGCTATTTAACTTCTCGGTTAGGTCACTTTGCTTGAAATTCATTTGCTCATTTAAAACTAGGTAAGTATATGTGAGGGTCAAACTAATTCACTAATTAATCAAGAATCAATGCAAATTTTAAAAATAATTGCCTGAATAATACAATCTAGAAAGGTAAAATAAATTAAATATGTACGCAGTCATGTAAAATTTTCTGTTATATACGTGCAAAATCTTAATTATTGTTGAATAAAATTTTTTAAAAATAATACATGTAAGTAACATGAAAACGTGTCTGGAGTTATCAAATATCTTTTTTTATTGTGTATACACATAAACATTTTTTTTAGACTACCTATGTATAAATTCTTCAATTATTGTATATATATGCATCTTACATATTCATATGTAGTGTAAAAACGGGTGCGTCATGCAGTTTCTTAGTACAGTAATAAAATTGCGTTCAAGAATGACTCTCAAAGTAATGACATCTTAGCCAATTTTTTACTCTCAAGCAAAGAAATATAATAAATGTATATATTTGTCTGTGTTTAAGAAAGTAAAAAATAAAATAATAAAACTGCATGCCTTAGCGTGTCTTATCCCTCATTACACTCTATATATACAAGTTCATACTAATAATACTGTATTTAATGTATATGAGTGCTAATCACTTGCTCAGAAATGCGCACAAGGATCTTCAAAAGCCTATTTATTCCAATGAATACTTATGTACATAAATGCATGTATAATATTATTATTATTATATTTTTTATGTACACTGAAAAAAAAATCCGCTTGCCGCAAGCGGAATAATTCCGCTTGCGGCAAGCGGACAATCCGCTTACGGCAAGCGGAATTCCGCTTGCGGCTAGCGGAATTCCGCTTGTGGCTAGCGGAATTTTTTTTTCTTTGCAAACAATTGCAAATGACTTGAAACGTAAAGAAAATTTAAAAAAAACATTTTTTCTTTTCTTTTTCCAAAATTTTCTCAAATCTCGTTATACCGAAAGACGCATATCCCAAGTAAGCGGGAAAAAATTTTTTTTTTAATTTTCTTTACGTTTCAAGTCATTTGTAATCGTTTGACGAGAAAAAAAATTCCGCTTGCCGCAAGCGGATTTTTTTTTCAGTGTATGTACATTTAAAAGATTGACTTCTTGATGCGCAAAACTTTAAGGATTTACCTAACACGCCTATGTTTGTATTACGTAGTTTTTAAAATTCACAGAAAATTTTTCAGGGAAATAAATTTACTTTTTTTTTTTTAAATATAATTCAACTATTTTTATGTTTCTATAATACATTTTTATTATTCTTTCTTTTATTATTTATTAATATTGTACATTAATAATACAAGTAACAGTATTAGAGAGGCTTGAGACCAGAATGCACTTATTTCCCGGCTGCTGCGCGTCCGGAAATGGCGTGTTTTGTTGCCGCTGGGGTCAGATGCCGAAAATGTTTTTCACAGCTTTGTACTGGCTGTATTTTACTGGTTGTCAGTAACACAATCTTTTAAGATTGTATTTTTCTTGCAAGCACCCCCAATACAATCGTGTAAAAACTGTGTGCTGCTAAAAACTCGTTTGGCATTCGACCCCTGATGAAGAAAAATCGAATATGACCCTAGTCCATAAAAAAGTGTGCCTTGAATCGTAGTTTACTGTATATAATTATTTAAAAAAATTTATCCAAGCTAAAATTGTGAGAAAAATGACTGATTCCACTTATTATATACACTTTGCATACAATTCTAATCATTGCAATTTTTTTGAATTTATACTTTTTAACAAAAAACATACTTTAATTTTGTAAAATTTTATTTTAAAATTTATATCACCCAGAAACAATGTTTATGAAAATGCCCTAATTTTACCCAGACCTCAGAATATCTGCTACTGCTTATTCATTTTATTTTGTGACAAAAATAAAAATTAAAATTTTGGTTAAACTTATAATTATGAATATTATTCAATATCTCTGCTGATGGATTCTGAAAAAATGTAACTACAGATTTACTTTTATAAACAATTTCACTTGATTAAACAGATATTTTTTGCTGTTTTAGATTTTATCAATTATTTAAAGTATTAAAAAATGAATCACTCAAAAAAAATTTTTAATGTTTTAGGAAAGTTGTTAGGAAAGTTGTGTCGTCGCATTGTTACCAGTTAAATAATTTTTTTTTTAAGTTAATACTTTCGAAAACATGAAAAAACTGATTTTTTTCAGATTTGTTAAATGTCCATGAAAAGTAAGTATATTTTAGGGTATGATAAAGCTTTTTAATTATATGTACCTAGTTTTTCTATTTTCAAGATTTTCTAACAATTTTTTTTTAAATATGAAGATAAGTTTGGGAATTGTATGAAATGTAATATTAAAAACATACATTTTATTTCTATAAAAAAAAGTTACATAAACTAACAAGATTTTAAAATTGCTTAAAATTTTTTATATTTCCAAGAAATTTAATTATTGTATTAATAAAGCAATTTTAAAAATAATTTGTCATTAAAAAAACATAAATTAAACAAATAAAAAAAAAATAAATGGCATAAAAAAGTATTTTCAAATAAACGTACCTACACACAAAATAATTAAAATTTTAATTTTTATAAAAATTAAATACATTTTCTCTTTGTATAGTAGGTACATTAATGTTAAAAAATAATAAATTTTCTTCATTCTCTACATTCACATAAAAATTAAACTATAATTTTTTTTAAACAGATGAAATTCTGTGGTTTATAAATATGTATATTAGCCTGACAGCTTAAAGATGATTGGATTTTCTATAATTGATGAGTGAAATTAGATTTCGTTTACCAAAAAAGCTTATTTAATCATAACTAACTGTAGGTACCACCGAGCACATGGAATGAAAATTACTCATAATTTTTTATACAAAATCCAAAACTCGCTTCTGTATTTGGTGGAAATATTTAGGAGTGATCTAATAAGCTATAATTTTTGGAATGTTATTTTTTTGGTAATTTCTTTCACCCCATTAATTAAAAATCCAAGCAACTTCTCAAAATAACTGCCAGTCTAATCTACATTTTATAAGAATGATTTTAATATATTATATTAAAAGTCATGTAATTTTCCATACAAATTTTAAAAAAAAGTTATATTAGAAAATTTTACTTCTATAAATATTTTTAAAACATAAATTTTATACAATAGAATTAACTTTAAAATGTCATGTTTTGTTATAATAAAAAGTTTATAATTTTTTGTGTTACGTAGAAAGTTTTATTTAAACACAAAAAAAAAAAAATTTTTTGCGTGTGCCTACTAAAAGAAAATTTTATTACACCACATATTCAGAATGATATGACTAAAAAAAAAAGGATTTTATAAATTAGTAGATCATAATTTTATGTTAAAACCGTCGGCACACCTTTATTTTTTTTATAAAAAACAATTTTTAATTTTAACTTTGGTTATACTTTTTTATAAAAATTTTTTATGTTTAAAAAAAAGTTATTTGAAACATTTGTTATTAATTTCTTTAGACATTGACGAATTAAATATTTGAATATTAATGACACTTGTAAAAATAAAATAACAAATAAAAACATGCTCTGATTTGTATAAGAAAATTTTTTTACTCAATGATCTCGATGTCAATTTCAACTAAAAAACATTTACACAATTTCTTAGCGATGAAGGTAAAATGTGCAAATAATTTTTTTTTTTTGGTCCCATTCTCAAGTTTCAACACCCACGCTTATTTACGTATAGAAAACAGACCTCCATGTGAGATTTAAACTCATTTTTTTTTTATTTTAAATATTTTTTACACTTTCATGATATACACTTGATTAAGTAGTGGTTTTTATCTTGTTAACCCTCGTAAAATAATTGGATTTTTTCTTATAATTCTTATTTTTTTTGTATTGAGAGTTTTTAGTTTTTTTTTTTTTATATAGAGTCACACATATTTCATTTAAAAGTGTACGTAAAAACTAATTATATTTTTATAAGATTTATATATTTTCTGAGCAAAGTATACTTATATAAAAAATAATACTTTAGTTTGAGCTTATGGTAAATAAAGCAGAGCCAGAAATAGAAAAAGTAAACAATGTATTTAATAATTACGGGATAATACAAAAAATTTCATGAATTAATTTTATTCAAAAGCTCAAGTTACTATAAATAATGAAGTTACAGAGTAAGCTTAAAAAAAGCTCGATTTACATAAAACAAGCTAAGGGATTCTCTTGGCAAATATTATTCTTTAATATACAGATTAAAATAATTTGTTTAAATTTTGAGAACTACATGTATCTCCTTATATTATAAAAGTGGTGCCGACGACCGGGACCAATTTGTTAATTTTTTGGACTATTTTAGAAACTAAAGAAATTGTGAATTGCATTTAATAGTTGTATAGAAAAAGCATAATAATATCGTATGAAATCAAATTAATATTTAAATATTCTTAACTAATCATATAATGATTTATCTGATATTGAAGAAATAATAAAGCAAAAAGTTAAATATTTTCAACTTACTCCTTATTATTACAAAAGCACTTTCATTATAATAGCTGAAAAAAAAATACGCGTAGAAAGTTCCTAGAAATTTCAAAACTATTGCTAAAACTATATCTTAAAAATTTTCGATGCTCGGAAATTAGTTATCTGGTTTTTAGAGATCAAAATTCTCAAACATCTAAAAAATTTTTGCAAATATAAATCAGTGGTTATTTATAAATAAATTTATTTATTATTAACCAATTCTGAGCAAATGCGTGGAAAAAAACTAAAAACTTAAAATAATAAATAACTGGGAAAAACGTTTATTTGAAGTAGCCAAATTGTTTTTATTTCTTTTTACCACTTCAGATTTAATTTCTAGAGGTTTAAATTTTTCAAATTGACCGAAAATTAAATACCCGTGATCAAATTTGCTCTAATTCTGTAGGAAAGTTGTTATAGATGTTACAAGCTCCACATTTTTTGAATAATGACATTCTCATATTAGCTAAAAATGGTGAAAACAATTTGTTTTCTGTTAATCAGCAGAATTAGTGTCACAAAATAACTTTTTAATCGATAAAATTATCCAAAAAAGGTTAAAAATTAATTTTGGCGTTGCTTCAAAAGCAAAATTGTGCATTTTTATTGCTAATTGTCTCTTCGTGATTTTCAATAAAGTAAAAACCCATTTTCGACTTTAAATTGCAGCCAAAATTGCTATTTTCGATAAAAATATATTACATAGTTTTTAATGTTTTGTAAAAGCACCAAGTTTCCAAAATTTTTTTACTCGACCCTTTTATTTAAGTCGTTTTGGTGATAGTTCTGCAAAAATGGTGCGTTTAAAATTAGGATTTTGTGAAAAATCTTAAATTGAGATTTTGAAATTAAATTATCATATCTCAAAACAAATAGCAAAAACATCACGAATCAAAAATTTTAATTTTAGCAGCAATTTAAATTGCTTATTTTTAGTCAAAAATGGGCATTTATTTTATTGACTATCACGAAGAGATAATTAAGAGAAAAAAGCGTAATCTATACGGAGCTTAGTATAACGAGTCGAGAGTACGGGAAATATTGTTTTAACTACGAAAACCGATAATAACGAATATTAGTTAATAATATTAGAAGCAAATTGGCTTCACGAATAGTTAATGTTTCCCTTGTTATATTTTCCACATTTTTTGACCAAATTTGAGCAAATTCAATCATTGGAAATGTAATTTTTGAATTTTTGATCTTTTTATAAATTTAAAGCACTAGAAATTGAATCATGAAAGTGAAATAAAAATAAAAAAAAATAAATTTTTGATTACGGGAAACTTTTCTCCAACTCACAACCAACAAACGTGGAACATGTTTAAATTTACACTTTGAATCTTGAAGCCTTCATAATTTCAAGAAAAAAAAAATTTTAGCTCCTAAAATCCTTATTATTCTATACTCCTTTATCAAAATTATTCTAAGTTCCTAAACCGGAAGTATTTAAGTCCCTAAATCAAAAATATTCTAAGCGAATTTTAACCCCTCCCAAATGACATGCTTGAAGTACCCTCCTGCCTATAATCAAGTTTCGTGTTAAAAACTAATTATTCAAAATAATAATTAATAATTATGGCAACAATATTATTTCGATTGATTTGAAACTGAATTTTTATAATTATTGACATCTAATTATAGTATAAGAAAAGCGACGTCGAAAACTACAGTGCTTTTACACTCACCAATAATATAAGTTGCTTAATACAAAGTTCAATTATCTGTACATCCTTGTTTTTGAAAGAAATCGTATTTTTAATTTGTTGCATTTAGTTTTAGCCAAAACAAACCTTTGAATTATAATTTTAAAAAATTTATTTAAACACCACAGATAAATAAATTGGTTGACGCAGAATTGTATTTTGGGGGAAAATGCATCTAATATACTTTAATATTTTTAGTGAAGTATATGAGCAATTATTTTAAAAGTGCTACTTAATTTGAGCCTGAAATCGTAATTTTTTTTTTTCAGGGCACATCGATATGACCCGTGTTTTCAGTTAGTTTAAACCTTCAGAAAACCGAAAAAAATCATGAACAAGAAATCGGGGATAGGTGCCAAAAAGATTTTTTCACTTTTATGTCAAAAACCGTGTTTTTCGTATCTGAGCTTCCCCAAATTTTTAAAATAACTTTTTAGGTAAATAAAATTTAAAAAAATAATTAAGAAAATCTGATTGCCAGGGAAAAACCACTCCAGAAGAAAAAAAAACTTATCTTTTTACGATGAAATTTAGCCAAGTTATCGTCAATTTAAGATTTTGCTCAAATTCGTCTTAAAAAAGATTGTAATTTTATTGAAAAAAGCCTGTTTCTGAACTTTAAACATGCATTACTCGCTTGATTTTCATCGTAAAATAATAATTTTTTTTTTTAAATCGATTAATTTTTTCCTGGCAATTCATTTCTTTAAGAAAAAATTCATTTTTATTGACCAAATTTCAATTTTTAGGTCAAAAACTGTGTTAAGTAAATTTTGCTACTTAAAGTTTTCAAAGGCTTTTGACCTAAAAATTGAAATTTGATCAATAAAAATAATTTTTTTCTTAAAGAAATGAATTGCCAGGAAAAAATTAATCGATTTAAAAAAAAAATTATTATTTTACGATGAAAATCAAGCGAGTAATGCATGTTTAAAGTTCAGAAACAGGCTTTTTTCAATAAAATTTCAATCTTTTTTAAGACGAATTTGAGCAAAATCTTAAATTGACGATAACTTGGCTAAATTTCATCGTAAAAAGATAAGTTTTGTTTTCTTCTGGAGTGGTTTTTCCCTGGCAATCAGATTTTCTTAATTATTTTTTTAAATTTTATTTACCTAAAAAGTTATTTTAAAAATTTGGGGAAGCTCAGATACGAAAAACACGGTTTTTGACATAAAAGTGAAAAAATCTTTTTGGCACCTATCCCCGATTTCTTGTTCATGATTTTTTTCGGTTTTCTGAAGGTTTAAACTAACTGAAAACACGGGTCATATCGATGTGCCCTGAAAAAAAAAATTACGATTTCAGACTCAAATTAAGTAGCACTTTTAAAATAATTGCTCATATATTCAATTATTTACTGGTTAAACTATGTTCCTCCTGTATTTTAAATTAATACTATTTTGGGAAAGGTTTCGAAGAAATTCCTCTTCCAGTTTTACCTTTTACTTATTTTTTGTTCGTCAATCGTTTTTGAACGTTTCACCAATTTTGTTGAGAAGCAGCTTTTGCCTTATTTTGAATACTTGATACAGCAATGTTACTTGCTATTATTACTTGTTCTGAAACTTGTTGATTGAATAGTATAGATTTGGTTGTGCTTTTACAATTACAATGTTAAACTAGCCTTCTTGCAAATAATTCGTGCTTCCTAACTAGTGCTGCATATCATTCTGGTTCCAAAAAATTTGCTTTAACGATTCTTCATCTACCTACTCGAACCGAATAATGATATACGTCTGGTTACAGTATTGGTATCTCTCAGCGACTTTTTGTTGACTTCGACTTGAAGCAGACAAAAATACGAGGGGCTTTAATAAGGCAGATGCATTTTTACAAGGTACGCTAATATTTTGTACACGTAATTTTTAATTTTTTCGAAGCAAATTCACGGCGGAAAGTTGAGCATCTCCAGATGAATGTACTTTATAAAATAAGTATATCTACTTTCATACAATATAAGTTAAATTCTTTTTTTTTAATTATTCTTTACTTTATTTTTGAACATTATATTCCATCTCTTGACAAATTTTTAGAATTCAACAAAATTAAAAAATTTTTATTTTAAAATCAAGGTAATAAATACTCTACATTACCATCAACGAACATTTTTAACATATTTATCTACATATATAAATGTAAAATCTGTCTTATCAACAACTAATAATTTTTTAAGCAATCCATGATAAATTATCGATTGCTAATTGAGTTTTAAATTTAGTAACATCAATTTGTTATGTGGGAATTATAGTTAGTAGACTTTTTTAATAAAGTTATTACTATTTCGTCAGATCGAAGAACTCAGATTTTATTTGGCACTCGATGTGACGTGATTTTTGTAATATGGAAAGGTTCCTTCCTTACCTACCTTTCATAAGCATTACGGCGCAAGTTAACTTGTATAAATTACGGTTTCTGTCGTACCGACTTGATGTAATTTGAAGGAGTGATACAATAGAAAACGACAATTTTTTATGAACTTGAATCAATAGATGATAATCTAAATTGATCTATTTGTTTCAAGATAACTTTGAGAAATTGATCTATAAAAAATAAATACGAAATCATTTTTATAATAACAGTATATTGATTTTGCTTCCAAATAATTGCAATTTTTGTTCAAAATACGGTGCGAAACTATTGGCACTACAATTTTTCAAGCATTGACAAAATTTTATTCATAATGGGTTAAACTCAATGGATTCAACCTCAACTGGGCCAAGTTGGACTCTAGGATCACAATTGGTCAAAACTATTTTTTTTCTAAAAGTACAACTAAAAATAAATACTCTCAGCCCCCTTTTAACACAAGAATTTTATAAAAATTGAATTTTTATTTAAAATTAAATTTTTATATTACAAATAATTATTATACAAGCAATAACTAAAGAAAATATATGAATATAATTAAAAATTATAACTTCTAGTTGATAAATTAATAATTTACGAAATGTATAACATTATGTACAAAGTGTATAATAGTAAAAATAATATTTTATTGACCAGAATTGGAGCTGAACTTAATTTTTTATTATTTCAAATTATTTAAGACAAATAAAACAATACAAATTATTTTTATGTGTAACAATTTTTTTTTTTTAAAGTATAATAGTACTTTAAATTTATATATTCTCAAATATCCCTTTTTTTCCTATTTCAAAATTCCGGGTGGCCATAATCCCATGGGGACTAAATCCCGGGGGCCCAAGACTCTGGCCCAAGACTCTGCACACCAAGGAACCGGATTTCCATCATATTGGTAGAGCTTTTATTTAATTAATTCTCTTACCGTTACAGTCAATAAACTGAATGTCCATTTTTAGCCCAAAATGACCAATTTTTAAATTGCTGCCAAAATTGTAATTTTTGATGAAAAAAGGTTTTATTAGGTCTCAAAAATTTTGTATAAGCTCCAAGTTACCAAAAATTTTTTAGTTGTTAGACTTCCTTGAGTTGCTCTATAAAAATTGTATAAAAATACACATTTTAACATGGAACATGTTTATGGGATAGGGTATTTGAAAAAGTTTGGTTCGGAAGAGGAAGGGTGAAATATTGACGTTTTTAGGGGGGGGGGAGGTGACATGGACTTAGAATATTTTTCGATTTAGGGACTTAGAATAATTTTAAGCAACTATGGGCAAACCCATTTGAAGTGGGTGGAACATGGAACATGTTATAAGTAAACATGTTCCATGCTCGTTGGTTGTGTAGTTACACAAACCGGTTATAAATTTTTTAAGGAACCTTTTGGGTCTCTGACATCAAATTATCATATCTTGTACAACTCAGAAATTTAACATGAGCCAGTAAATAAATTTTAGAAACTTGGACCTTATAGAAAATTTTTGAGACCTATAAAACCTTTTTCATTGAAAATTTCAATTTTGGCAGAGATTTAGAAATTGGCCATTTTGGTTGTAAATGGGCATTGAGTAAAGGGTGAAATTGAAAATTATATTTATGATATGATATGATACATAATTCCAAAAGCCTAAACAATCGCAAAGTCTAAAAATGTTGAAATTCATAATTAATTAATTAATTTTAACTTTTATTAAAATTACAAATGCAATTCAGATGTTATACACACGGATATGCAGAGGGCATTTGATAAAGTAAATGTAAAAATACTTTTGAATAAATTAGATCATTATGGTGTCCATGGTCCTCTCTTAAAGTGGTTCTCAACCATGTTAAGAAATAGGACCCAAAGAGTAAGAATTGGGAATGCTATATCTACTGATGAAATAGCTGTTACCTCTGGTGTTGGTCAAGGGTCAAATCTTGGCCCCCTACTGTTTTTAATTTACATTAATGATATAAAATTTTCCATTAAGTTTTCTCGATTTTTGCTCTTTGCAGATGATCTAAAGTTGTTCAAGAGTATTGGTAGCAATGATGATGCACTTAGATTACAAAGGGATCTAACTGCAGTAAATGAATGTTGTAAATGCAATGGTATGATATTAGAAGTTAAAAAATGTAAAGTTGTAACATATGGTCGAAAGAGAATTGTTGAATATGATTATCTAATAAATGATGTGGTCTTGACTAGAGATATTGTTTATAAAGATTTGGGAATCTATTTTGATACTAAACTGAGCTTTCAACAACATGTAGATTATACTCAGTTTAAAGGTTCAAGAGTTGTAAACTTTATAAAGCGAAACTCTTGTGAGTTCAGATCAGGTGATACTTTTAGGAAACTTTATTTTTCCTATGTTTATCCCAGTATTATGTATGGTTCTCAAATATGGGGTTCTTTGAATAATGGTCAGTTCAGGCAGTTGGAGAGCATTAATCATAAATTTATGAGATATGCTGCATATAGAACTGGTGCTCCAATGAAATTTACTGATCATGATTTTTCAGTTATATCGAAGAAGCTTGGGATTTCTTCCATTCAGAGTGCTGTTGCAAGAATTAACCTTATATATCTTGGTAAAATTTTTAATAATATGATTGACTGCTGTAGCATTGTGAATGGAATAAGTCTTAATGCTCCAAGAAGGTTATTAAGAGGTCTTAGCTACTCTTTTAAGTTGTTGCACCCTACTGATTCGTATTCTTTCAAATCAGTAACAACAAGAATTTGCTGTTTGTATAATATCAATAATTCTCTTTTTGACCTATTTTTTGATCGAATGGGTACGATAAGAAGGCTAACATGCAGGTTGCTTGAGTATAATTAACTCTAATATTCTGGGATTATTATATTTTAGTTAAAATAATGTTTGATGTTTTACTGTGTAGAGAGATGGAAGTTTTTATATGTTTTTCATAATTTTTAAAAAAATATAATTCTTATTTTTCTTTTTGATTACTCTACTGATTAATTTGTTGTATTATAATTATCTACTTATGTATATTTTATAAAAATGTGTATTTTTAAGGATTTTATATCCTGTTTATATTATAAATAAATAAATAAATAAATAAAATTAATTTTAATTTTGTGGTATACCAGGTCAACGGTGCGCACCTCGCAAATAAAATGTAATGTAATAAAAATAAGTGACAATGTTAATAATTACATCAAATAAAAATAGTGCACAATTATAATTTTATTAATTTTGACAACATCCTATTAACATTTTCAATAATTTGGAAACCTGATGATGGAACATAAGTTCCGAAACATGTCGTAAATGACAAATAACGAAGTCGCTAGACGGAAAATAGGTAAAATTTAAATTTAAATTAATTTCCCTTTTTTTTCTAAAAATGTCTCAATGGTCTACAAGTGTCCCAAAACATTGATACCTATCAGCGGCAGAAGAAGTGGTTATAATTTCATAATAGAGAGAGATATTATAATCTATGGTCAAAAAGACGAATCTTTCATTCTATGGGGAAAAAAACTACTCGCTTTTTATAAACGATCTCGGTAATGATTATAAACAATTAAAAGAGGCTCTTATGAATTCTAGAACTAAGTAAAACTATGAAACTTAAATTTTCTGGATTCTATTTGTTTAAATAGAATGAAGATCGCACAAATAAAGAATTATTTTAAGTATAATACTATACAAGTCATTTTATAAGCAAAAATAAAATATAAATACATGTTCACGTCCAGGTCAATTCACACCGGGGCAACAATTTTTTTCTTCAAATTTTTTTTCTTAATGTCCTATTTCAGGTCTTGGATTGATGTTTTCACCAGAGTTTTTGAAAAATATTAACTTTAATAAAAAATTTTGATGCTCGAAAATTGAATAACCCAAATTTTTTTTTTTTTGCTAACTTCCGGCCATTTTTAGTGGTTTCAATTTTTTGAATCGACTAGAAATCAACTTCGATGAAATTTGCTCAAATTTTTCCAAAATGTTTGCCTATCCCGACGAATTTTCGATAGATCTCTTTAGATCTCCAGAGATCAAAAGAGATCTCTAGAGATCTAAATAGATCGAAAAATTGGGGAGATCTAAAGAGATCTCCGGAGATCACTTTTGATCTCTAGAGATCTCTAGAGATCCATTTTGATCTCTGGAGATCTAAAGAGATCTTGAGAGATCTGCGGAATGAAAAAAAAAATTAGGAAAATTTTTAAATGTTATTTAAAATCATTAAATGAAGTTATTAAAGGATAATTTGATTTTTTTGAATAATTTCAAGGAAATAGGACCTGGTCAATGAATAAAAAATGTCAAAGTACTTAAATATGTATAATTTTATTAACAACATATTATTTAAATGGTTTATGGTATTTAATAGGTATTTAACATCTTTCAGTTTTAAATTTGAACTGTTTTTTTCACTCTTTTTTTCAACATTTTAATAAAGATAAAAAACTTGAAATATTTAATTTAAACTTGATTTACAATTATAAAAACAATATAATAACTAAAATAAACATTTTTTTAAAAATTTTATCACATTTTTATTTTATTTACTAAAAAAAATAAAAATTTTATAATTTCATTTATAATTTCATATAACTCACGGTGACCTGGAAGCGTTTTATTATGCGATCAAAATGACAAAAAAAACTGTATGTTAGGGTCTTTTCTACACTAAAAAATGTCTCCGAATTTTCTATCCGGACCTTCTATCTAGCTACTTTAAGCGTTTGCTGTCAATATTTTCATAATTTGAATAATGATGATTTGAATTTTTTTATAAGACTGGCTTTTTTTTCGAAGTATCCGGGATTCCTAACGCGCCTGCAGAACTCTAAAATATAAGTAAAAAAAATAAGTTTCTCGTTGGATTTAGACCAAAACATCGATTTTTGAGCCCAAGATGCCTCTCGAAAGTTTTTTTTTGGCCTCCTTAAAATTGGGATTTTCTCAAAACTTTCAGTTTGTCCAGTGGATTAAAATTACGTTTAAAATTATGTTCCAATTGATATACTTCAGTATTTTTTCCCCAGCAATCCGATGAAACCATTTATTTTAGTTTTTGACCACGTTTTATAGGAGAAAAATCGATTTTCGTTGCCTTTTAGGGTCCAAATTTCAAGGGGACCAATTTTAAAAGTTTTGTAGTTTTCTGAATAAATTTTTCTGTATATTATTAACAAGAGGGACTTGTCTATTTTTTCCCTAAGAATTCGATGGAACCATTTATTTTAGCTTTTGACCACGTTTTATAGGAGAAAAATCGATTTTTGTCGTTTTTCAGGGTCATAATTTTAAGGAAATCCATTATAAAAATCAAGACAATATTGAAAATATGAAAATATTGACAGCAAATGCTTAAAGTAGCTGGATAGAAGGTCCAGATAGAAAATTCATAGACATTTTTTAGTGTAGAAAACACCCCACCATACGGTTTTTTTTGTAATTTTGGTGAAATTAAAAATTTCAAGTTTTTTATCTTTATTAAAATATTGAAAAAAAGAGTGAAAAAAACAGTTCAAATTTAAAACTGAAAGATGTTAAATACCTATTAAATACCATAAACTTTAAATAATATGTTGTTAATAAAATTATACATATTTAAGTACTTTGACATTTTTTATTCATTGACCAGGTCCTATTTCCTCGAAATTATTCAAAAGGCATAAAAAAAATCAAATTATCCTTTAATACCTTCATTTAATGATTTTAAATGACATTTAAAAATTTTCCTAATTTTTTTTTTCATTCCGCAGATCTCTCAAGATCTCTTTAGATCTCCAGAGATCAAAATGGATCTCTAGAGATCTCTAGAGATCAAAAGTGATCTCCGGAGATCTCTTTAGATCTCCCCAATTTTTCGATCTATTTAGATCTCTAGAGATCTCCGGAGATCTCTTTTGATCTCTAGAGATCTCTAGAGATCTCTTTTGATCTCAAACAAAAGTAACGAATTCCTATATAAAATGAAATGCTTCTGAGGTAAATAAACTTCTTTAAAGCCCTAAAAATAAAAAATCTCAAGAAAACTAACTTTCAAGCATCAGAAATTTTTGGTTGATATTAATATTTTTCAGAAATCCCGGTGAAAACGACAATTCAAGACCAAAATTTTGGTCCGGCATTTCAATCTGAACCTGAACACATATTATTTTTAAAAAATTTCATTGAATCACAAGACATTTTAAAGTCTTTAATTTTCTTATTGTTATATTTTAAAATTTTACAAAATTATTTATAAAAGTGTCATTAAATTATTGCTAAGAATTTTTCAGAAACCATCAATTAATTAAATAAAAAAAATTATATTATAATAAGAAAAACATCATTTTTTTTGTGTAAATAGTCAGGTACACATTTAAAAATGCCAAAAAACCATAAGTAAATAATTCCTGGCTAAAAAAAATAACATTTTATTTGAGTGTACATTTTTCCATTGTTAATTTTTTATAATGATTGATGTTAAGAGATCAGCTCATAAAAAAAGTACATTATAACACTTCTATCAATTCTCGGAAATAATATCTTTATTAATATACCCAAATCCTAAGAAATTTATTGTAAAAAAAAAATTGTTTTTTTTTCTTCGAAAATTCGTACAATTTTTCACTAAGTTTTATTGTTGTTCTTTATAATGAATCTTTTTGTCAAATTCTTATAATATGCTGAGGACACAAAAAAAAGATTTTTTTTGTTATTTCAAACTTTCTATATTAGTATGTAAGATACAGAAGGTATTAATATTGGTTGTGTATCTTTTCGATTCAGCAACAAAATATACAAGGACGTGCAATTCGATGAGAGATTTTCACAGTATGCTGTCATTTTTAGTTTTGTTATTGTATAGAAGATTTTTGTACCCATTTTATTATACAAAAAAGGCCACAGAAAAAAAAATCTCTCTAATATATTTCATTTTTAAAAAATATATTTATATTTCGGCGTCTCTCTGATGCGAAAAGAAAAGAATAGATATTAAACTAAAAAAAGAAGAGCTAAAAATGATGTATTTATTTTTTAAAATATTTTTTTAAAAAAAGGGTATCGATCATTTGTATGTCAGGTAGATTTTTTATGCCACTGTTTTTTTTTATTTTAACGTTTCTCTGTATAAGTTTATTACACCTGTAAAAAAAATGACGGCGTTAAAACTTTTTTAACTGATAGTAATTTGCATTTTAACCAATATTTTATTTTTTATTTTTCAAAATTATATTTATGCAGATTTTTAGGATTATTTTAAAAGAGACCACCGTGCGTATAAATTATTTTTTTTTTTGCACTTCTTGAATCTTTAAAAAAGTGTTAATAATTGTGTAGCTATAAAAAAAGCACCTGCATTTTTAAATTTTCTAGTGTATTATACCCAAACAAAAGATATGTCAAAAATTTTTTGGTATAAAAAAGTGTAGCAAATTTAAAATATATATGAGGTATGCTTGTGAATTTTTTAATCTTCTTTTTCTATAATGCATGTAATCTCATAATTTCTAAAACTTTTTTCTCAGGATATTTCGATTATTTATCAAAAGAATTGACAATTTATTATGTAATTTATTCCCATTTTATTTTTTTTAAGAAAAACTTTTTTTTAAAGTTTATTTTTTAATTTAGTGTCTTTAAATATTTTAATCAAATATTTGTGTTTAAGTTTAAGAATGGTATAAGAAGAAAAAAAAAACGTTTACTAAGAAGATTTTAAAAAAGATACTTTAAAATTTCGTAAAAAGCTTTTATGTTTGTGTCAATATTCGATTATTATAATGATATATACTTATAAAAACTAAAAAGTAGAAACTTTACTTTTTCGATGAAAATTTGTAAATTTTGAATGTTTTTTTGAAATTATGGTTTTTTCTATGCTTTATTGTTAGTAGTTTTGGTAGTTTTGAAGTTTTTCATAAGTTTTTTAAATAACTGATTAATTATTGGCTTTTCAAAACTATTTCCCAAGCACTCAACTATCAAAATCATTCAGTTTTACATTATTCAATTGAATTTTTTAAATGGACCTAAAATATTCTATGTGATTAAGTCCCAATGGCTCTTTTAAGTACTTTTTGAAACCTATATTTGCTTATTTAGATTCTATGTTTTACAAAAAATATCTTGAGTGCTTGAAATTTAGGAACATTAAAAAAGTTTATTTAAAAATTATTTTTTTCATTTAAACTAAAATCTAATAAACCAAAATTTGAAAAATGCTTTTAAAATCCTCTTAAAATTAATTAAATAAATACCATAAAATTAAATTTTTTTTCTATAATCATTTTATTATTATCATTTTTATATATAAAAATTCAGTATAATATTAAATTCTAGGATTAAATTGTATTATGTAAATATAAAAAAAAAATATACAAAATATGCTTAAAAAATTAAGTTTAAGTACACAATATTCTTAAAATTATTATATCTATATTTTAAAAAATTTCTCTCTCATTTTTGAGACATCATACATACCTCTCTCTTTCATTAATTAATTTACGTTTTATTATATTTTATACATATCAATTATTATTTTTTAATAAAAATATCACTAAAAAAAAAGTATTTTTTATGAAAATTGCACCAAAACTATCATCATATAATTTTCTTAAAATTTTTATTATCATTTATTTATATAATGGCAATTAATTATTAAATTCTACATATATTTGGTTTAGTCTCTTTATCTCTTTTATTTTTTTATAATTAAAGAATATTTTTTCATCTACAATATAATTTTTTTATTTATATCAGTTAAAGATCGTATAGAGACTTATTAAAATCGTTAAATTAAATATTAAAACTGAACACATTATTTATCAATAGAATAACGTTCAGATTTACGATCTTTACCAAAAAAATTTTGCTATAAAAATCAAAAAAAATTTAAAAAAAAAGAATATTATTATAATCACAACAATACTGTATTTATACAAATAATTAAATCATTAAAAATTAATTAAATATAACAAAAATTAAATTTTTTTTTTTTTATAATTTTTTTCTTAAAATATACAAATATATAAAAATTTTTATAATTATTACTTATTAAAATAATATAATTAATTAAGATAATAAAAATTAAAAACTATCGCCTCATTATATCAGCTATTGTAAAACCATGTTTTGTTGTAGGTGGTGGTCTTGGTGGAGGTATAATTGGTTGTTGTGGTGTTGGTGCTCTTGGTGGTCTAATTTCTTCTTCTCTTTTTTGTTCTAATAATCTTTCTCTTTCCAATTCTCTTTCTCTTTCTAATAATAATCTTGATGGTCCAGGTGATCCAATTCTTTTTCTATAAGATGACAGTATTAATGGTGGCGGTGGTGGTAAGGCAGCTGGTGGATTACCAGTTATACTTCCTGGTTTTACTTGTAAAAGATCTCTTCTTATTTGTAATTGAGGACGCATTGTTACTGCTGATTGATAACTTGTTGATGCTCCAGCGTTTACGATAACACTGGATGACATTGAACTACTGTTTGAACTTGATGTTCTGTGATGCGAGGAACTGCTTAATGATGAAGAACTTGCTGTCGAATTGCCTGATATAACTGTAGAATTTGAGTTTGATGAAGATGCTGAAGGTTCTGGACCACAATCTTCTTCAGGACTATCGTCATCGCGTAAAGCTTCTTCGAGTGCTTCGGGTGGCACATCACCAACGGCATGAGTTAAGGCATGACGTCTTAAATCGCAATTTCTTCTAAATACTTTGCCACATGAATTACATTCGTATGGTTTATGATCTGTGTGAGTTAGTAAGTGAGTTTTAAGATTACTACGTTGATTAAAACTACGTGCACAAACTGGACACTTGTGAGGCGATTCTTCCATATGAAGTATCTTATGTACAGCCAAAGTACGGCTTTGACAGAAACCTTTGCCACATTCGCCACATTTGAACGGCTTCTCCTTGCTATGAATATACCTGAAATTTTATACGTTATTATTATATATTTAATGTAATTGTTTTTTATAAAAGTTTTGGGATTTATTGTTACTTGAGTATCTTAAAAATTGATTTTACTTTTTTTTAAACAGTAGTAATAGCTTGGTAGAAGCCAAATTTCTGTTTGTGTTTAAAAATATCGATAAATGAATATGCAGGATATACGGAAACTAAAATTTTTTGAAATAATTATTAACATCTAATTAAATAAGTGAGATAAAATGAAGCTTTAAATGGATTAACAAGGGCAAATTTTGAACAAAATCAAATATGCATATTAATAATGAATAAGAAACAAAACATTATTCTTTCTCGTCAGTAGCCAAAAACTGCTTAATTTTGGGCCAAATTTTAGGTTACTAAGATGCATTTTCTTGCAAAGGAAAAAAAAAATCTTATAAAACCCTTAGCCATAAAAAATAATACTTCGAGTTTATGATAATCAGAATTTTTTCTGTGATTTAGGCCATTTTTGATTTTCTGAACATGGGTCATAACCTACTAATAATAAAAATACATTCAAGAAATAATGCTTGTACAAATTAACGCTGCCTTTTATTTATTATGAGCTTTAGGAATAATTAATTCTGTTTTTGTATTAATAAAAAAGAGCTTTGCTCTAAATATTTATGAAAATAATTAAAATCAGGGTAAGTTAAAAGAAAAGTAATTCTTTGTTTAATAAATATTAATAAAAAAAAATTTACCGATGATCTCTAAGATGATCCTGTCTTCTAAAAGCTTTTCCACAAATATCACATGAATAAGGCCTTTCATCAGTATGGGTCCTCTCGTGGATTAGTAAATTATAACTTTTTGTGAATTGCCTGTTACAGAATTTACAAATAAATTGTTTTTTAGGTCTAGATGCACGCCCTGGAGCTCTAAGCAATCTACGATCCAGATGCTGATGAGCTAATGGACCACCTGGTGGATATAATGCAGAGCTTCCTGGAAATGGGCCAGTAAATACTGGATAACCAGGTGGTTCTAACATTGGTGGAGGTGGTAATAAAAGTGCTCTTGCGGCTAGTTCTTTTCTTTTGTCAGCCATCATTGCCATTATTTCATAACTCGAAGAGCTTTTCCTTACTGTACTTTCTACATTATCATGATCAGATGCAGATGTACTAGCTGACGAACTACCTCCAGATGTAGACTGAAGATGCTGGTGCAGGTCATTACTAGAATATGGTGGTAAATGAAGTCTAGATGGTACTACAGGAACAAAAGCTGATGATTCACGATGATGACTGTGACCAAAACCAGATACTAAATTATGATGATGATGGTGATGATATGCTCCAAGCGTACTTTCATAGCTTCTTGAGGAACTGCTACTAGTGCCTGAGCTATTTGTGGAACCATCTCCAGAACGTGATGATGATGGCACGGATAAATCTCTACTCCTCGATAAGTCTTCGCTGCCCGCAGACGACGTCACAACGAGGTCCGTCGGCATTTTTGTATCTGTAAATTAAATAAAAAAGAAATATTATTTACAAATTGATAGAATTTCATTTTAATTTTCAAATTTGTAATGTTTTAAAATATATGTATCTCTTATTTTGTCCTATTTTTGAATTATTTTATAGGCGATTAAAATTATGAATAATCGTTAAAATTAATATTACACCTAATGAAATATGAATTTTTAATCCTTTATAAAAGAATATGTAAAGAATTTTAAAAGAAAGAGCAAAAATATCTAGTCCAATTTTAAAATATTTCAAGCCTACACAGAAAAGATTTACTTTTTAAAATAAAATTTTGATATTGAGAAGTGAGTCATAAAAGTACTAATTAAATTAATTTTAAGTAGTTAGATTAATAAAATACTTTTATTTTTTCATTATTTAAGTAAGAGCAATTATAAAATAATTCAATTTTGCTGATAAGATAAAATCTTGGATAAAATTATGATACTTTTAAAAAATTTCTAATGTTCATTTACAAAAAATTGCCTTGCAATCACAAATAAACAGAAAATATGTTCAAAATCTTTGTTTCTCTTTTAAAAACTGAAAAACTGAATAAAAATAATCGAGTCACAGTCATTACTTTATTTAAATTTGTTGGTATTTCAGCCTACTTATCAAATATCTAAGTCTATAGTAAAAAAAGGTTTAATTTGATTATCTAATATCACCTTATTAAGAAAAATGACCAAAATATTATTCGCATTAATTAATAAAATAATTAAATTATTTGTTTTTAAATAATTATTATCAAAACATAAATATATTGCAACCTTGTAATTTTAGTAGACCTTAAATGAAATTTGATTATTATAACAATTTATTTAAATATTATATTTATTGACAAGGTTAAATTTATCTAAAAATATTATATTCATAAATAATTTTTATTTAAAATAATAAACACTTGATTTTAATATAAAAAGATTAATATTTAAAAAAAATTTTTTTATTAATTGCTTTTTATTTTTTAATTTTTAATATGGAGAAAGTGGCTAATTTAAAATTTTGGCATGTATGAAACATATTTTATTAAAATTTTTAAATACTCTACAAAGTTACACTTTTTCTTGTCAAAAGCAATAAGAAAGTTCCAAATTAAAATTTCATCGTTGATTCTGATATATTTAATCCGAATGCATGATTCTATCAACCAGTAATACGAATAAGTGACACTTTAAATTAAATTTTTGAAAACTTAACATATTATAATTTAATCTTTTTGAATAAAAATATTTAAATTCGTTTAATAAAAAGTAAGGTTATTATAAAAAATAAGAAGTTTTTAAGATTTGTTTGCAAAAACGAAATTCGAACGACAAAAAACATTACAATTGACCTCGAGAAATTTACTGGAAATTTATAATAATAGTTTTTAGAGTTTCTTAAGCAAAGTTTATTTTTTATCATTTTTGGTAAATAGGTTAACATAACATAAATTTCCTATATAATATTATGAACTCTCTCTATGTCCGGAAAGGCAAAAATTACCGTAAGTACGTTTGATGATCACGCCAGTATCAAAACGTAGGCTCTTGGTGCTTAATATACTATTTTAATTAGTGCAAAAATTACTGAATATAAACAACTCAATATAAATTATGGTGTCTTATAAAAAAAGAATTTCATATTTTTTGACTTGTTTGAGTGAAAATTAAGGTCTTGTTTTCATTATTAGCTCATAAGACTACTTTTTGTAGTCCCTGTATTGAAAAAGTATTTAAAATTAATAGTTCGCAAAAAACGAATTAAAAAAAATATTTGCTCTTAGTTTCAAAAATTTATCGAAAAATTTTAGTTTGGTTACTTTTTTAAAAAAACAATGAATTTTTAAATTGTTAAATTTAATCTAATTTTTGCTTGTATAGTCGCAGGCTGTTTATTTAAGCACGTGTATCTATATATATTTTAAAAGAAATTGCATGCACCCTATTGCAAAAACACCTGTTTTACGTACAAATTATATGTGTGTAATACAGATGCTTGATTTATATTAAATATTCACATATGTCTTATTGCCTACTGCTCACAAACAATTATTTTTATGCTCAAATATAAATACACCCACATTTTGAACATTCACAAAGAACACGTTTGATTGCATTGTTTGCTAACATTTTCGAGCCATTTTGTTTGCCTTATAAAACTAGTGGAAGTTTTTTTTATTAATTTCTATTAGTAAATATACACACGCCTATAACAATTATTTTAAAAATATCTTTGCTTTTTATGTATTTCAATTCAAAAATTGTCCATTCACTAAAATAATAAGATTCTCAGAATTTTTATAATACCGCTACTAAATGGCGCCAATAACTAATCTATAGATAATTGAACATTAAAAACTTGAATAAATTATTGATAATAAAAAAAAAAAATAAAAAACTAAAATACTCAAAAATTTCATTTTTTATGTATAAATTTTGGCATAGAACTACGCACACAGAAATAAAATTTTCAAAATTAGTAAAAAAAAAAAAAATTTTACAAAAATATGTTTTATTTCCACATTTTCAAATTAATTAAAAAAAAAAAAGTCATTGATTAATGACAATATTTAAATTATGATGACCACAAAAATTTGAAAAATGCGAGTATAATACAAAAAGAAATTATAAGAATAGTTGTCTGCTTTAAATAATAGAATTATTTATAAAAAAAAAAATGTCACGTATAAAAAAACGAGTTTCATTTGTATAAAAATGTCTTTCAATTCAAATACATTTTATCGTACGAAAAAAAATTTTTAAAAATAATTTGAATAATTATTTCATTAAATAACGAATATAAAGTAATATTTGGTAATATTAAAATTCTTGGTATTACTGGAATTAATTTTTGTATAAAAATTTGATAAAAAGTATTAAAAAATAAAAAAATTGTTTCAAAATAAACTTAAAATCAATACAGGTGGTTTTTTTTTTTATTTATTTAAAGATAAGAATTGTAATAAATTATTTCTTTTTTTATATTTAAATTAACTTTATAAATTATACGGTAGCAAATAAAATAGCTGAATAAAATATTGTTTTTCTTGAAGTCGATTCTTTATTTTAGGTCAAACGAGCTGAATGACTTTGTGTGATGTATAGTAACAATATAACTAAATGATTTACACCTTGAGACTTTGAAATCGTTAACAATTTTAATGTTGGATGACCAAGGTAAAAGCCAAAAAGTAAAAAAATACACAGTTTTATGCCTGTGAATTTTAGGGACATCTGTACTTAGCTGAAAAATATAAATATTACAAAAGTCAGATGTTATCAATTTTAGGAAATTTTGATTAGAAAACATAACCAATTTTAAAAAAGGAAATTGGTGTCAACTTAATTTTTTAATCCATAAAACGACTGACTTTTGTAAATATTTTTATTTTGCAACCAAATATAGGTACTTCCTCGGGTGCTTCCAATATTTGGAGTACTTAAGAGACATCACATAAATAGAACATATTTATTTTGGCTTTACTTGTGACTTATTGTGATTGATTTACTTTAAAAAACAAACAGCGGAAAATTTGTAGGTTTAACTGTTACAGGATATCACATGGATGAAACTTCCACAAATACAAATGGACAATACAACTAATGTAAGGATCCCACTTAGTCTTATGTTAAAAGCCTTTGTGAACCGAAATTGCCTAGGTTGTTTACTTTGGTTATCACCCAGGTAAAAATATTGTTACCGAAGTAAGATTTAGTATATCATTGAGTACACCCCCCCCCCCCCGCCCCACAATAAGAATTCTAAATCGGTTTGTAAAAAGACCTGAACCGACCAGAGGAGAGAAGGGTATAAAATTTTTAATATCTATAGGAAGAAAGATTAAGATGCTCTAAAAAACATGTAAAGATATATCCTTATTTAAAATTTCTCGCGGAATACAAAATTTTGGTAAGATTTTTAATTGGTCACGTGACTTGGCGGGAAATTCGAAATTTGTAAAAAATTAACTTTTGGAAACTGATATTTTTTTATCTAAAGCTCTCCTAAAGCAATGTCCCATCAAAAATTTTTTTTCGCCTAAAAATATACAGTTCAAGAAAAAATTTGAGCCTGGTTAGAAGATTTTTGAGTAATAGGCATTTGAGAAACTGACTTTTGAAAAAAAAAACAGCCTATCTTAGCAATTTCTCGCGCATGCGCTACTCAATAAAACTTTTTGATCCCGGAATCGGATAGCCAGGGAAATTTCCTATCCGGGTCTATAAGGAAAAACTTTTTCAGGTTAATGAGAGTTATTAACAAAAAAAATAAGAAAAATTATCCCTCATTTTTTGTATAAAAGTCTAAAACACAAAAATGGCGGCCAAAAATCGAGATTACGCTCTGGGAAGCTAAAAATTGGTAAATTATTAAATCTACTCATATATTTAATTTATTTTTATTTTAGATTATTCATACGTCAGTAATACATAAATATTATCTAAATCGCGCGTAATAAGTAAAACTTTAATGTCTGACAGATTCGTCTGTTACTACTTATTATATGACGATTTATAATCGGCTATAGTAAATATTGAAAAAACTGTATTACGCACTATATTTTTTTAAATATTAAAATTTAATTTCTTTCTGTATGTTTAATTTTGTTTTTAATTTAATGAAAATTAATTTTTAAGTTTAATTTTGAATCGAATAATATTTTTTGGTCGTTTTTGATTGCGTTTTTGTGTATGTAATATAAACTCAATTATTTAAATTATAATTATTTTTTAATCAAAATTTATACAGCAAAATACTATTTTATATTTTATTTCATTATTTTTCTATTCATCAGTGCGCTAATAAAAAAATAAAAAAATTTTTATATGCTTCTAGTATTAACTAATTGTAAGTATCTAATATTTTATCAAAGATACTAAAAAAAAAGTATAACGAAAGAAGGAAAAAAACCTTATCAAAATTTAAAATGTAAATAATTTTTTTTAATATACATAAAGAAATAAAATAAAATATAAAACATTATTAAAAAGCCACTGACTCGTTATCTCGATAAAAAACACACCTATACCAATATGGCTTCTGCGGTCCCGACATGGCTGATTCCAACCGCTACATTGAAATCGAAAATCTCCGTTCTTTATAAAACGCGACTTTTTAGCATATTGAAACTAATAAAAAAATTAATTTTTTAATTAAAAAAACTTACCTTTTTAATAAAATTTCAGGAAAATATTCATAAAAAATTATTATCTAAATTTCATTTTCTTTCTTTATTTATAAATTTGCAAAATCGACGCGATTCACCGATTTATGGTTCTTCTATACAGATTCACACATATACACATAAACGTTTACATATATATATATACATACACAAAATACCTTGTATATATGCACATACACTACGTGGAGTGCCTTTAAGGCACCAAGAAATATTCAAGGACACTTTGAGTGGAAGACTTGGTGTTTTTTTTTGCAAAAAAGAAACTTAAATTTTTTTTAAAACAATATTATGCACTTTTTTACTCTGAAAAATGGCACAGTATCTCACGCACTTATTATTTATTTAAAATAAATTTTTTTGCATAAACAATTTTTTTTGCACTAAATAAATCACTATCTTTTTAAGCAATAACGGTCGATCATAATTTTAAGTATCTTTTAAAAATCTTAAAAATTTTATTACCAAACAAATTTCAACAACAAAATAAAACGTTTCTTAAATAAAAAATTACATTTTGTTTAAATAATAATAATAATAAATCATGAAAAAGAATTATATAAAATTTCGCTGTTGCCTGGAGAACGTAGCGCGCCTTACTGCGTGTCGAGACGCCGTCAGGTAAGCTTCTCATTTACCAATACAATCATAAAAAAGTTTCCACATACAAATACACAGGTAAAAAAGTATAAAAAACTTCTTTTTTTTTATATTTCAAGTCCGGTCTTTCCGTTCGGCGGCCGCTAGTAGCGCTGCTGCTGGATGCTGCGCGGCATTTCTTTTCTTTCTCTACAGAATGAGAGAGAACTGCCTCTGATGCCGCCAGGTAAAACCGCGCCAGGTAAAAAAAGTATATTTTTATGAGGAGAGGCAAAGGGGGTGAGATAAACTACATGTACACACATGTTAGTATGAGTAGGAGTTTAAAGAAACAGAGAGAGAAAGAGAGATAGAGAGAGAGAGAGAAAGAGAGATAAACTTATATTATCTAAAATCTGTATTTTTAATATATAAAGCAGGTTGGTTTGTCCAAAAAAAAAAAAAGATTTTTATTGTCTCATTTTCTATATTTTATCGAAAAAATTTTTTTTTATTGTCCTTTTTATATTCTATGCAGAATATACCTGCGAATAATATTCAGCTGCTTATAATAATATATACCTATAATCCGGTAAACTACTGTGCGCGGCAAGTTGAATAATTATATATATTTTTATTTTTCAAGGAATTTAAAATCTACTTTTCTATCATTTTGTGTATTTTACAATTGAGATTTTTTTTTTTTTGACTTATACAATAAAATAAAAATTTGTAGTATTGGTTATAACTATATTTATATGTTTGCTACCGTAAATTTTGTATTTTAGAATAAAAAAATGTTGTACCACATGCATGTATGTACAAAATTTCTTGGTAAAAATAAAAATGTTCCATTAATAATTGTAACAATTTTTATAAGTAGTTATGTCCAACACTGCATATAATAGTTGATCATAAAGTTTTAAAAGCATAATAGGGAAAAAGAAGAAGAGGTCGGTGCACCTCTCCACGGCCACTACATGTTAACAGCCAAAGGCAATCTCTTTTTTCTTCTGGACTCTCTTATGCTTATTTTTACTGGTTATATTTTTTTTCATCTTAAAAAGTCTGTTCTGCTTCGAGTATTTTGTTCAGCCGGTTCTTAACGCACCGGAAAACCGATCAGGAGAATATTTCTCTGTGTATATATGAATGTTATACATATACATATGGATTAAAATACTAATACTACTATACCAATCTACTACTTGTTTAAAAGATATGGGCTAAAGTGTACGGATGCTCTCTTTGAACCTTGTATATATTTTGCATATATATAAAAAAGTATATTATGAAAGCGTACATAACGTAAAAGGATTTAAGAGTGTATGAGTAGGTTTTAAATATTATATTTATGTGGCGAACTGGATTTATAATCCATAACTAGTAAATCCAGTTTCGATTTTTGATTCCTTTTTTTTTTTTATTTTTTGATGAATTTACTTTTGTGGTTTTGATTAAATATATGGATATCGTTTTTTTTTTATTGAATTTTTAGGCGTTTCGAGCCTTCAATAATAACACCTTTTAGTTAAACAAGTGATTTTGGCTATTAACCACTTCTTTTTAGCTGATTTTTGGCTTAAATAAGAACACATTTTTTTTTTGGGTTTAATAATACTTATTGATGTACAAAATTATTTATAAAGCTTATTCTGAATCCTATAATAATTTTCATGAAATTTTCCCAGATTTTGATACTGATTATTTTATTACGGTTTATCATTGTTAAAAGTTGAAAAAGATTTGTGAAAACAGTGCTTATACAACTATTGAATTATTAGTAACTTTTAGAAAAAATTTAGAAATGGTTCAAAATCGTAATTTTACTAACAGAAGCCAAAAGTTATTTTTTTTAATTTGCGAAAAAAATTTTGGATTCACTATTAAAATGGGACATATTCACAGGGAGCGGTGCATGGAAAAGATTTTGTATCCCATCCACCCCAATTTGGAGTGAATGGGATACAAAATAACGATTTTAGGGAAGGGGTCAAATGGACTTATACGATTTAGGGATTAATAATAATTTTAAGTTAGAGGCTAAAAATTCAAGAGATTCTTCCGAAAATATACTTTTTAGGGGTAGCTTAGGCTAATTTAAGGGTGATACTCTCCAATTTTTCATAGAAAATACCTAAATATTAATGATTAGCGACCCGAAAAACCTCCAATAGACCAAATTTTAGATAGATACAGTGAATGCAGCAAAAATGCCCTTTTTAGGGGCAGTTTCAGCTAATTCAAGGATGAGAGTCTAATTTTTCATGAAAAGTATCTCAATATTCGTGACCAGTGACCCAAAAAAAACACCGTATACCAAATTTCAAAGGGCTAGAGTGCATGCAGTAAAAATGACCTTTTTAGGGTTAGTTTTGGCTAGTTTAAGGATGAAGGTTTAATTTTTCATAAAAAGTACCTGAATATTCTTGATCAGAGACCCAAAAAAGTCTGCATACCAATTTCAAAGGGCTAGAGTGAATGTAGAAAAAATGCCCACTTTAAGGGTAGTTTTGGCTAGTTTAAGGGTGGAGGTCTAATTTTTGATAAAAAATACCTTAATATTCGTGATCAGCGACCAAAGAAAATTCCGCCTAGACCAAATTTTAGAGGGCTAGAGTGAATATAGCAATAATTCCATTTTTAGGGGTAGTCTTTGCTTATTTAAAGGTGAAGCCCTAATTTTTCATGGAATAAACTATGATTTCTGTGATCAGTGACCCAAAAAACCTATACTAGACCAAATCTGGTGGTAGCCAGAAACAATACAACCCCCCCCCCCTCCTGTATTTTGACCCGAGTACTTGTAGGTTCTGTTATCTTTTCTTGGGTCAAAGTTACAGAGGTTGTAACAAGGTTTATTCTTTTAATTTAATTCTTTAATACATTTTTTTTGTTCTAATACTAAAAATTGTACTGTTACTTTATTAAAAAAATATATTTACTTATACAAGTACAATAATATACCGGATGTAACGAAAACGATATCTTTTGGTATTATACATTTAAAAATTATAAACAAATAATACTACAACAGTATATTTTTGTATGCTTTACTTTTTTTTTTGTATAAGAAAGAAATCTTATAACTGCAATGCAAGTAGCGGATCGAAAATTACTTGCAATCTAAAGAAGTCAAGTTGACGTGAATTTCTTCTTTATTATATTACTTGAACATTATTATATTTACGCATAAAAGATATTTATTTTAAAATACTAAACTTTTTTTGCTACCACATATTTTTTCTTGTTATTATAATGTTTTTACACTGATACTTATTTTTTACAATTTTAAAATATTATAAAATACAATTTTTTTATTATACACTTTAATATTGTACTACTGTTTTTTTATTTTATGTTCTTTTGATTTCTTTGATACCCTGTTTTTTTTGCATTTTAAAATAATTTTATTGATTCAACTGTTATAGTTATAGACTATAAAAATAAAGTATTTAAAATTTTAATGATTTATTTAATATTTATATTTTGAAAATTAAAATATTGTTGTAAGGATTCGTCAAAATTGGTATAGAGATCTCTTAAAGTTTTATGCAAATTCAGAAAGATTTATCACTAAAATGATAAACTGAAAATATGACTAAACTTGTATAACTCCTGTTATTTGCTTTGATTTACAATCACTGTGAACCAAATTTGCTAAAAAATTTTCCTTGGGAGATCAATAATTAAGAAAGAGTTCTTCCACGCGATAACGAAAAAACTATTATTCTGATTTCAATTTTTTTACATGTACTGAACTACAATAAACCTGATTGGAACATTTTTATGGGCTCTAGGTTCCATTTTTGGGCCTAAAATGATTTTAAATTTCGACTTTTTACCATTTATCTGTATAACTTTTTAAATTTTTAATATTTTTCATTGATTGTAGTTCAGTTTTTGCAAAAAGTCATGTACTTTATGACGCTTCATTTTCTTTTTTATTATGGAACATGTTCATTGGATGGGGTATTTGAAAAAGTTTGGCTCGACAGGGGGGGGGGTGAAAAATTGACGTTTTTATGGGGGGGGGTGAAATGGACTTAGAATATTTTCTTAGAAAATCTTCTAACCAGACTTAAATTTTTCCTTGAGTTTTATATTTTTTAGTGAAAAAAAGTTTTGATGGAAAATTACTTTTAGAGAGCTCTAAATCAAAACATAGCAGCTTTCAAAAGTTCATGTTTTACAAATTTCGAATTTCCTGCCAAGTCGGGAAAAAATCGGACCAAAAATTTAGATTCCAAGGGAAATTTTTCATAAGGATATATCTTTACAATTTCACAGCATTTTTTTACTGATTACAATAGGATTTTTTTCATGAATTAAATGTTTTTTTTTAAAACAGTATTATTTAATATACTAATCCAAATAGTTGCAAAATGACGGGACAAGGATTTATTCAAAATTTTACTATACTTTAATCATCTCAAGACAAAATTGTTTTGAATAAAGAAACTATACAAATTTTCAAATGGGAGTTTGAAGTGACCACTATTTTAAAGAAAGGGCGTTTTTTGAAGCATTTTTTTTTTTTAATATGAGAAATGTTCAAAAAAAGAAAAGCGCCAAATGAAGGGAAGGGACTCAAAATAGACGTTTTTAGGGGAAGAGTTAAAATATTTTGGCTTTAAGGAATTATAATAATTTCTATTGAAGGACTTATAATAATAAGAGAGTATAAGTTAAAACTATTTTAAATCAACATGTTCCATGCTCGTTGGATATTTTAAGACACATACCAGTTATAAGCTTTTTTATTATTATATTGAATTGATTTTTACAAATTAGAAATATTTTGTCATTGCTTGTGGAACCCTACTCGGTTAGGCTGCTTTTCTGCTTCTGATTTTTATTAGATGACTTGAACCAGACTTAAACCACATAATAAAATGCGTAAAAAAATTATTTTACGCATTATTAACCTATTTTGCCAGAGTAGCTTATTAAGAACCATATCTATATTTTTTCCATATTACAATATTCAACTTCGATCACATTACTTTAAACAGCCGATTTCCATCCTATGTAAAAGTAATGAGAGTTAAGACTAAAGTGATATAATTTGTTTTTAGAATATAAAATAAGTCGATGAAACTGAAAATATTCGATTTAAGTTGATATTACTATTAAACATAGGTACATTTTGTTAAATAAAATAAAAAACATCTTTTATAATAGTTTTGAGTTAGTAGTATGGTTCTTTAGCAATGGGAAAATATACTTATAATGTGTATTAAATTTTACAGGCGTGGTTATTTGCTGATTGTAATTAAAAGGGGAAGAACTTTTAAATTCCTAAATTAATTGAAGTTCAAAAATTCAAGTAATTCAAAACTTATTAAATTGTATATAATCGAGCTATTCGATTTAAAAAATATACCATGTTTAAATTTTATAGTATTAAGTTATTATATCTAATTTCAAATTCCCAAAGAATTGTTTTTATACTTATTACTTTGTAATATTAATATTATAACTCGTTTAGTTTTCACGATTTTTTTAAATAAATAATTATAAATTTGTTTCTTTTATTTTACTTACTAGATGAAATTTGAAAAAAATCCTGTATCTGTCAGGCCCATCTTTAGAAATCAGCCTACAGACTGACGGCAGGGGAGGGGGAGGGTCAAACATAAACATACATGGTATTTCAGTCCTCTAAATTCTAAAGTGTCAAAGATATTCTCAATCAAAATTTTTTGGTGTTTATGAATTTCCTTAGTCAGTTTTTTAAAAAATTTCTGAAAAGCATATACGTAAGCTATGAAAATATTTCTCCGGCATTCAGTTTTACCTTGAAGCCATTCCGGGTGTTTTCAGAAAAACTCTGGATTACCTTGGACCCCAGTCAATGGGCACTAGGGGAACTTTAAGATCTTTACGGGGACTTCTTTTCAAATAACGGACGTAATAGAGGAGGTTCTCTCATACGCAAGTCTATACATGGCAAGGGATGCAAAGTAGTCAGTTCTGGTCACGTTAAGCATCCAACCAAGACGCTTCCTGTATGGTGTAATGTGTTGATGTCGCCCCAAACCAAAAATGTACCTAATACCCGAATTAGTGAGTCTTTGTAATTGCCCAATCAGTTCGTTAGATATATCAGAATAAACTGCTGAGCAGTAATCCAAATGGGGAATCACAAGAGATTCAATGAGGCCCTTACAAAGTGCTTCAGAGGTACAATATTTGATGAGCCTAAGACCATACAATATACTATTTTTTTTTTGTCACATTTGTTACTTAAGGACGCCAAGACATTCAAGAGTGTAGGGTAATGCCAAAGCTGACAACATCATCTACAAAGGGAACACAAGCACCACTATCATTGACAACAATTTTGGAGATTTTTAATTTCCTAAAAGAATTAACTGTGGTAGAAGAGCCACAAACAATCGCTTGTGTTTTCTTTATATTTATAGATAAATTATTTGCATCAGCCCATGTCACCACTTTTATGGCTCGTTCTGAAAGGTATGCAATACCTTGTTCAATTTGGTCAGTAGGAACCTAGACATATATCTCTAGATCATCCGCGTATAATAGTCTAAAAGTTATGACATTACTTAAATGGTCTTTGAGATCTTTCATATAAATACAAAAGAGGAGTGGCCCAAGAACAGATCCTTGGGGCACTCCAGTATTAATATCGCGGAAAGTAGATGTTATAGATTTTGATGTCACATTGATCGTCCACAGAGGTATGACCAGAACCAAGATAATGATGATTTAGAGAAACCAATATCCCTAAGTTTTTTAAGAAGTTTTGATGGAGAAACAATATCGAAGGCCTTTGAGAAATCAAACTGCAATAACAACGTAGCAAGCTTCTTGTCCATGCCCATGCGAATATCATCAGCAAGTTTTATCAGGACTGACTGAGTGCTGTGATACTTCTGAAAACCCGCTTGGAAAAAATCCAAAATTTTATATCTTGACAAGAAACTTGCTACCTGATCATGAGCTAACTTCCCAAGGACCTTCGACAAAAAGCATAATAGTGCAATAGAGTGAAAGTCTGATGGCGAAGATGGTATTGCTACTTTTTTCAAAGCTAAGATGCGTGACTTTTTCCAAGCTACTGGAAATATAACTTGTGCCAGTGATACGTTAAAGAGCTTGGTGAGAAAAGAAGTTATGGTTGGCAAGGCTTTCGCAACAATGCTTTGAGGAATTCCATCATCACCTCTAGCCTGTGAACGGAAATGAGCAACAGCTAATATTACCTCATTCTGAGTGACTTCCTTGAATGTAAAACCTTCAGGAGTAGAGTTATTGATGATACTTGGGAATAATCAGGATTTTCAAGAGGTGAAATGCAGATGTTCCAGAGATAAGCATTAAGCTCTTCAGGCAAGAAATCATGGAGAGCATCATTTGGCTTAGGCAATAGTCCCAAATTACGTATCTCTTTCTAAAAGTTTTTATTTTCATCCAAGGTGCTGCAAATACGATTGTGCATATATGCAAACGAGCTGTCTCTGACTGTTCCTCATACAAATCCACTAGTTTAAGAAATTCATCAAGCAAAGTCCTAGACCCTGTTCTTTTATAACGTTAGATGAGTCATGTTTTGATTTTAATAACCTAAGTTCAGAATTTACCCAGGGGTATTTAGATTTACGTTGGTCAATAGTCTTATCCGAAGCAAGTGTGTCAATTGTAGTCTGTGTGTTATTAGTTAGTTTATTCAGACCTAGTTCAACGTCAAACTGATCATCATTTACTAAGTAATGAGACCAGTCTAATTTATTTAAATGTGAATTGAAGTCATGCGAGGTGACTTTGCTGAAGCATTTGTAGATGTAAGTAACATTAGGGGGAGAGGGGTATAAGATGTCAATAGTTGCCGATATAACTTCATTTCTACTTGAATAAGTAGGTAAATTACAGTCATAGCTCAGAATAGTATCACAATTGTCCACAAAAATTGAGTCAATCCAAGTGTCTACCAATTTAAGTGATAATTTGTTCATGAAATCCATCAAAAACGTAGCATCTGAATCCTTTGAATCACTAAAATTGGCATTTCAATCACCAATAATTACTTTATGACTGAAGTTTGAACAGTGAGTACGCAGATTTTCAAAGAGTTGCATATCAGATGTAATAGAAACATCAGGTGGACGATAAACTAATGCAATCAGAGTAGGGGTGGAATCACCTTCCCAAACAGGACCTAACAAATATTCTGGTTTCATTGACTTGCCATATTGTTCAGTTTTTGATGAACACAAAACCTTTGCATTAAAGTTTTCTCTAATATAAATCGCTACACCACCACCTTGAGTGTTGCGGTCCTGCCTCAATACGCTGTAACCGAGAATATCAATAATATTGTTATCAATTCGAATACCAAAGTGAGTTTCAGCAATACCCATAATATGATGATAAAAAATCCCTAAATTTATACATATGCTTTTTTAGTGAAGTGGCATTCAGGAAGCCAACTTTTAGGCCAGAAGGTTTTGAGTTGGACACAGATCGCAAGTTTGGTTGTCAATTTTTATCATGTAAGTGATTGTCATTATAATGAGAAATATGTCTAAAATTGTGGTGTTTTATTAAATAATGTGAGTCAGTTGCAGAGCGAACCTCATGCGCTCACTAAGAATCTGCCAGAATTATACCAAATGAATTTGAAACCTAAGGAAGATGCAAATTCTTTTACAGTAATATACTTTAGACGTTTAATAGGAGATAGTGTTTCATTAACAAAAATTGAGTTTAAATCTGATATATAGAAAAATAGTTGTGAATTTTCATTGCCCGCATAATTAATGAACTAATTCTGGTTTTATCAGAGTGACAATGAAGGATGGGTATTTGATAGCAGGAAGCTGCTCAGCTATATTACTAATACTGGTAAAACGGACTCCACAAATGTCTGATTGGTTGAGAGAAGGGAGTAGCGCTTTTAAAATTGAATAAGAAATACATCGCAGGTAATTTTCATTAGTGATTTCCATAAATCCTGGTACAAAAAGTTTCCTTTTAATTAAAGTGTTTAATTGAAAATTATGATAAAAAAATAGTATATTAAGTATCAAGGGCGTAAAAGTTTCGGCACTAGCGTGAGCACTAGTGATTTGTGTTCACGCTCGTGTCTAAAGTATTTCGCCCATGGTGCACACTATTTTTTGCCCCCCGAGTCGTAAAGCGAGTTCAGAAAATTCTTTACGCACGAGTTTTACGCCCGGGAGGGCAAAAAAGTATTTTAAATTTTTACAATTTTGCAATTGCATTTTTTTTTAATTATAAATAGCTAATATGAGCATAAGAGGTTTAGTTGATTTTTTTTGTTGAATTGAAAAGCTATAGTAAAAAAGTAGTTCAAAAAAAAAAAAAAAAAACTTATCATTTTCGATGAAAATTAACCAATTAAGTTATGGTCAAGTATAGATACTGTCAAAAATTACCATTTTTAAACTAATTCCAATTTTAGGTTTCATAGCTTAAATAAATAACTTGCTTAAATTTCATCCTAAATAGCAAAATTTTAGATTATTATCGAATATTTTATTCTTGGCTATTCATTTATAAACGAAAAAAATGTTTGTCTTAAATTTCAAAAACTGAATTTTTATAACATTCAGATTTTTCTTGTCACCGAATGCAATTCTTCACTTGATATTTGGATAACTTGAGAAATTTTTCTACCATTCTTCTTTAGAATAATTTAAGAAATGTATATAACGCTCTACAAAGAAAAAAAAATTATTGGATTGAAAAAAAATTAGAAATAAGAGTAACACATTTATATTTAATTAAACTATTAACGCCTAACCAACCTCTCTTGGACCCTTGCATTTTTCGGTAATTAAAACTACATATTTTAGCTAAAAAACTCACCTAGTAGGTAATTGGGGTTGCTCTTTTCATTTGCGGACCTTGTTTTTTCCTACAACCTCTACGAAATGAGATATCAACTCTTAAAGTGGGGTGGATTTTCAAATAATTCTTAAGGAAACTTAAGATGTTACCCTGAATTCACCCTGAATTTACCTCATTTTAGGGGTTAATATCTCATTTCGCAGGGGTTTTTGGTGTGAAAAAAGTGACCCAAATTACTAGATCTATAAATCACCTACTAGGTAAGTTTTTGGCCCAAAATATTCAATCTTTTACTTCTGAAAAACTCACCCCCATGCATACTAAAGAAACTCCAAGAGAGGATTTATATGACTATTAAACGCATATTCGATATTTTAGCTTCTATTGGAAGACCTATTAATAATTTTTTTTGCATAAAAACTTTTTTTTAATATGAAAACATCCAAAGTTTTCTTAAGAATTATTTGAAAATTTACCTCACTTTAGGGGTTGATATCTCATATCTCAGGGGTTGCAGCAAAAAATGGACTCCGGAAGTAAAACAAGCGACTCGAATTACTTACTAAATGAGTTTTTTAGCCTAAAATATGCAGTTTTTGTTACCCAAAAATGCAAATGTCCAAGAAAGGTTGGTCAGGCGTTAATAGGTTAACCAAGATACATTGAACGAAAAAATTATTATCAATGCTGTTTTCCAGGGTCAAAAAAAAATTCCTTAAATTAAGTTGGATTTTTAAGTTAACGAGTTTGATCAGGCTTTCTTAAATTTTCCATAAGTTTCAACGAATTAGTAAAAACATCAATCTCTTATCTAATTTAAAAAATTTCTAATATACATCATAGAACAACTTTGTAAGATATTTTGAAACCAAATTTTGTAAAAATACTCAACTAAGCGTAATATAATTAATTATTAAATTGACCTATTAAATCAAGGTTTAATTATTCAAATTTTGAAATTTTAAATTATACTACTAAAATTAAATTTATACATATTTTATAAATCATATGATACTTCTTACCATGAACATTATTTAAAACTTAAAGATTATAATATTATTATTTTATGAAAATTTTATTCTTAAAAGCTTTTAATTTTTTATAACTTGTTAAACATAATTTTTTTTTTGATAACAATATTTTTAAAACTTTCCCATAATACAAATCAATATATAATAAACTTGTTTGAATATTCATTTCCTAAATTTTTTTAAGTAGGATTAGCATGAACCAGTTTTACATGGCGTCATCTTTTATAACATTATAATTTTTTTTTATTATAATTTCGTTCTTTTATATCTCTCTAAATTAAGATTAATCATAATAATAACATTAATATATTAAAAATAAAAATATTTATTGATGAGTCAACTTTATTGTATAGTACATATATATAAAAAAAAGTTTAATTATAAATTTTATTCATATTCTATATTTTTCAAAATTTTAATCCTTTTATACAAAAAAAAATAAAATAATTAATATTTTTTTTATAAATCTCTTTTTATAGGATATATTAAACTTTTGGATTAAAAAATAAAAAATTTTTAATTTTATTTATAGAAATTTTGAATCTTTTAGGGTTGTTAATCCAATCAAATACCATTTTTGACAAGCAAGATAGAGTTAGGTCTGTAATAGTTCTTTTGGGTTATTGATTCCGAAAATTGAGGTTAAGCATGTGCGAAATTTTGTCTAAAAATCTTAAATTAGCAAAAAACTCTGTTTTTCTTTTTTACAATAAAATATTTATAACAAATGCATATTAGGTTGCTTTGTTTGAAATTTTTTTTGAAACAGTCTGCTTGATTTTCCAAGCTAAATAGCTTAACCAATTGGTAATGAGATTTAGGCAACTAAATGGATTTTTGGGACTGTTTGTTACCAATTCGGTGGTCTCAATAAGTAGCTCATTCAAATAGTCCACCTTTTGAGATTTCTTTTCCCCTGTAGGTTTTCGGAGTCGCTAATTTCGAAAATTGTATCCCGAGTCATCAAATCCTTAGGGACAGGCCTAAAAACAGAAAAACTATCCCTATAAGCAGTTTTTTGGACTTACCTCATTAACAATTTTATAAACTTAGATATATTATCTATATTATCTATCTTCAACTCAATTCAGTTTTTAAAAATGTTATTTTAAAAATAAAAAATGAATCATAAAGAAAGGTTTTCGTAATTAACTCTCTTTCAAAAAATTGAAGAATGGTTTACAAAATCAACTCTTCTTCAAAAAATTAAAGAAATATCAAGAAATGATGAAAGGTCAATAAATTAAACTCTTCTCAAAAAGTTGAAAAAAATTCAACAAATTCAACCTTCGCTCAAAAAATTGAAGTTATTCATAGAATCACTCAGTTTTTGTCGTTTTCTCCCAATCCTGATTTAATTGTAAGATCAAAATGGGAAGATTTAAATGAAGCGTGAACGACTTGCATGGTCGGGCCTTCAAAACTGCTCCAAAGTGTTTTTTTCTGAAAGTACTATCAAAAATAAATCCTCAGACCAATTTTTAACCTCCCAGAACGAAATCTCGATTTTTGGCCGCTATTTTTGTGTTTTATACTTTTATGAAAAAAGTAAGAAAAATGAGGGATAATTATTCTTATTTTTCTGTTAAAATCTATCATTTACATGAAAAACTTTTTCTTGTTAGGTCCGGATAAGAAATTTCCCTGGATATCCGATTTCGGGGTCAAAAATTTTCTATGAGTAGCGCATGCGCGAGAAACCGCTAGGACAGGCTGAGTTTTTTCAAGAGTCGATTCCTCAAATGCCTATTAGTGAAATATCTTCTAACCAGGCTTAATTTTTTCTTGAACTTTATATTTTCTGGAGAAAAAAAAATTTTGATGGGGCACTGCTTTAGGAGAGCTCTAGATAAAAAAATAACAGCTTTTAAAAGATCATTTTCTACAAATTTCGAATTTCCCGACAATCAAAAACATCACCTGACCAATCAAAAATCTGACCGAAAATTTGGATTCCACAGAAAGATTTACATACGGATGTATCTTTTTATGTTTTTAAGAGCTTTTATGTTAAAACAGCCAAATAATAAAGGATTTTCTGATTAATTGTAAGTAATTTAGTATAATTTAAAAAATAAAAAAATTCCCTAAAAAATGAGATATTTTAATCTTTCAATTTAAAATTTTACTGCTTTAACATAAACGCTCTTAAAAATATGAAAAGATATATCCTTATGTAAAATTTTCCGCAGAATCCAAATTTTCGGTCAGATTTTTGATTGGTCAGGTATGTTGGGGGGAAATTCAAAGTTTGTAAAAAATGATCTTTTGAAAGCTACTATTTTTTGATGTAGAGCTCTCAAAAAATAATGTCCCATCGAAATTTTTTTTTTGCCATAAAATATAATGTTCAAGGAAAAATTTAAGTTTAGTTAGAAGATTTTTCACTAATAGGCATTTCATAAATCGACTTTTGAAAAAAACAGACTATCTTAGCAATTTATCGCGCATGCGCTACTCAAAAAAAATTTTTGCTCCTGGAATCGGATAGCCAGAGAAATTTCCTATTCGGATCGAATAGGAAAAAATTTTTCATGATAATGAGAGTTTTTAACAGAAAAAATAAGAAAAATTATCCCTCATATTTCTCACTTTCTTTATAAAAGTCCAAAAAACAAAAATGGCGGCCAAAAATCGAGATTTCACTCTGGGGGGTTAAAAATTGGGCTGGTGACTTATTATTTGTAGTACTTTCAGAAAAAAACACTTTGGGGCAATTTGAAGGCCCGACCATGCAAACGTACATGATTCATTTAGATCCAAAATAGCTATATTATAAACCAATTTTTACCCTCAAAAAAGAAACTTCTTTGGAAGGCTGAGATTTTTTGAAAATATGCCAAATTAACTTTGTACTTAAATAACCCCGCTCTCTCTTAATAATTTTCTTTATATATACAACTTAGAAAACAGATTTTTTTAAACTCATTGATTTTTAAAAGGAAACAAAAGTAGTTTTTCATAATCTATAATTATAAAATAAAAGATAATGAAAATTAATTAAATGAATAAGAAAATTAGATCGGAAGTACATTTTGTATGAAATATATATATATTAAAAGTAGTATTTTATTATTTATCGAAAGACGATGATAGACAGATTCCGAAGCGTACATCCGCCGTTGCAATAATGAAACAAAATATAAGTAATTATAGACATTTTGGCACAAGTAACATTGTATTACTTCTTGTTCATCATTGTCTTTCACGATCAAGGGCTGACCTTCTCATCTCATAGACTTGACCGATCAGTATTATATATAGTATTAAGAAAAAATTCTCTTCCCCTACATAATATACAGGGCAAAGTGTATATTTTTTTATTTGAAATTCCTCAGTATAAATACTAATTTTTTTTTATCTTAACCAATTCTCTATAGTTTCCCATACGCATGCGGAGGTCTTATATTAGCTACCTATATATATCATATATATTATAAGCTTTTGTATATACGAAAATACAAATTACGAATGCGAAAGATTAACCATGTTATATATAATGTTTCAGTTGAAAATCATGGCACGTGAGCCACAAAACTTGAATAATATGAATCGAGAAAGGATCAACGCATTCCTCAGGGGATTCTTCTTCTTATGTACTTATTCTTCTTCTTCTTCAGTGTGCATCGTTATTTTTATATTTTATATCTTCTTCTTTTTTTGCAGTTTAAGCTACATATACATGTATGAATATATCTGTGTAATACTTGTGACAAAGTATAAATATACAACATGTATGTACACTGTAATATGTAACACAGGTGCAAAAGATATTAACATTTTTTTTTATTATAAAATAAAAATGATAAGGATATGATAAATTTAAATGTTTAAAATGTTTTTGTTTTTTATTTTTATTCCAAAATAGATATGAAGATGTTAATCCTTATGTTTTATGCTTATCTTTTTTCTATATATATATATTAAATGTGTATTTATATGAAACTTATACTATTGTAAAATTGAAAATTTTTTATTGCAAAATCTTTGATGAAATTTTCAGAAAAAAGGGAAATATTAACGACTTGGTTATAGCATTTAATGGAACAATTTTCTGGACTTAACAACACAACTTTGAGTGTAAACTATGTTTATTTATTTTCTAAAATGTCTACTTAAGAAATTGTTAAGAATGCAGATAATATATATAGTAATTTTATGTAGCAAGTATTAGATTTTTGGTTCTGTTACTCATAAGACAATTTAAATCATGGAACAGGGTTTACAAGGGTCACACAGTTAAACATTTGGAACCAAAAATGAAAAAAGTAAGGAGATGGAAGTGACAATAAAAATAACCCTGAAATGTTTATAATTCAAGTAAGCTTTTTGTATAAAATTACTACTAACATTTGCACTTGATGATTTAAGTCTGTTACATAATAGTTTTAACAAATGTGTATCTTATAGTAATGTACAACCATATTCTTTGATATTGAAATCTGCAAAATTTTTCAATTCATGAAGACCTGAAAGCCCAATACAAAACAAGCCCAGTAAAAATTTATCGATAGGATAAGGATATGGAAGATTCTAAATTGTATACAATATTTTGTTATTTTATAAAATGAAGAAATTATTTTTATACAAGAATATTATAAACTTTAGGTAAAATTTAATTTAGTAAAGCTAAGTACATTTCAGTCAAGTAATTTCTATTTAAGAGTATAAAATGTTTTGAAATTTAAATCGAAGAATTCTAAACATATTTATACTTATATAATATTCAAGAGCCAATTCATTTTCGAGAAAAAGCGACATCTAACGTTTTTGAAGGTAAAATATAAATATTAAGTTCTTAATAATTGTTTAGTACGTTTTAGATCGTATTTTAGTGATATAAGTGAAAATAATGTAATTATTTAAAAATTTTTTTTAATTAAAATTGCCACAGGTTGTAAAAATTTAGTTGGTTGTGTAATTGTTTTTTTAAATTAAGTTTACAAGTAAAATAATTTAAAATAAAGAGATTCGTTAGAAAATAATTTTTTCTAAATATTTAAAAAATATTTAAAGTCAATTATAATTAATGATTTCATTATTTTCTCTTTAATCAAAAATTTAAAACCAAGAAAACGGTTAATTTTTTTATAATAACCAATCCTACATACTTAACAAAATTTTCTAATTATCTAGTACCTTCATAAAAAAAATTTCTAATAATAAACTAATATGTAATTAAATATTTTTAATAAATATTTTTAATTCACTTGTACTCAATAAATTTTAGTAATTTACAATTAAAAATCTAGAGTTTGTTTTTTTTTTCAGTTATTGGTGCTTTTAAAAAGCGCAGATGCGTTAAAAAACATAAAGAATCTTAAAGAATAAAAAATTCAAATAAATATTGAATAGCAAAGGTTTAAGTACAGTACCTTGAGGTACAACTATTGAAATATTTTCACTTTCACTCAAAACATCATTCATTTTAACCTTATTTTCTCTGTCAGTCAAATAACCCGAGAAAAAATCATTGGTCAATTCCCTTATACCCAATCAATCTAATTTATCCAGCAAAAGCTTGTGATCCACCGTATCAAAATCCTTTGCTAGATCTAAAAAAATTTCCAAGGGTTTGCGTGATTGATTTAATTCATTGTAAATAAACTTACAATTAGTAACATATGCAAAGCCATCATTTGTAAAGATACTATTTTTAAAATCAAATTGTCAATCAGAAATTAAGGAAAATTTTTCAAGATAAGTAACTAATCTTACCTTAATTATCTTTTCAAAAATTTTTAAAATATTTGATGTGAGGGATATTGATCTGTAATTGGTAAATTGGTGACAATCGCCATTTTTGAAGATTGATGTAATAGTAGCTTTTTAAAAAGGGTGGGATAAATACCTTTACTTATAGAAAGATTTATAATGTAAACTAAAGGATCTTAATATGAGTAATACCTTAATATGAGTCAGACTTTTACTAATATTACCAGCACCACAAGCTACATTATCAGCTAGTTTACTTATCATATTTTCAATTCCTTACTATCGGTTGGTTCAATGAAAAAAACTCTTTTAGTTATTGACTCTATTATTTTTTTTTTATTTTTTTTTATTTTTTTTTGAATTAAGATTTTGACTATATGTGCAAAAAAATTATTCATAGAATTGGCTATATTTTTATTGCTGGTAATTTTCTTATTATTAACTATTAAGTGAAATAAAACCCATTTTCGTTGAAGATTACAATTCTGTCAGCAATTTAAAAGTTGGTCATTTTTGCCCAAGAATAAAGGGAATTACTTACAAAAGATTGTAGTTTACCAAGCTTGAAAGGTGACATTTATATAAAAAATGAGGATAACTAGAAGTATTTTGAAAAAATTACAGGAAAACCTATTTAGTAACAGCCCTATATTTCTAATTATAAGTCCAGAAGACCCATTGGAATAAAGAAAGAGTATCGAACGTTTTTTTCAAAATGTTAAAGTGATCCATAACTGTAGATTTTAATATGGTTCCCCAAAGGTAGCGGTCTCCCACATTGTAAGATATTTTTTCAGGAAAATTTATAAAATATATCCTGAAAGTTCTTATACTGTACTCATATAGTTATTACCTTCAAAAGTAAATTAATACGAGCTCTAATGTCCTTTTATAATGACAAAAATCTTTTAATGTTTTTAAAAGTCAACTTATAAATATAAATGCTGAATATTACACACTGAAAAACATTTAATGAGTTATTTTATCTTTACAGATAGTGAATTCGTAGTAAGAACCAATAAAAAGAAATAATTCACGACAACGAAATAATTAAGGATATATTTTTATTTTTATTTACATTTTATAAGATAAGATATAATTTTATTGATGTCTAGTAACAAAATTTTTTATCAACAAAAAAATTTTAAATATAAATATTTTCTCACACAATTCTAAATTATTATATTAAATAATCTTAATAATATACAAAAAAAAAAAAGATTTAACGGTAACAAGCATGACGTATTTCTTTTTAAAAAATATACATAATAATCAAAGCAGTTATTTGAAAGTTTTATTCAGAAGCAAGTTTTTTTTTTTATGTACATTTTATTATATTTTTTATAAATTGTAATACAGAGGCTATAATTATGATCGAATTTATTATAAATTGATGGTCAATAAAAGCGTGAGATTATATTTTATTTTATTTTTTTTTTTCTTTTTAAATCTATTATTCACTTGAATGATTCTTTTATTAATTTTTTGTACAATAACGTTTTATAGTTTGTGTTTATGAAATATTAATGATTGTGCAAGTATGAAGTTTTCATGTTTTTTAAATAATTATGTCTGTATTTGTCTTTTTTTTTATTTTATAGGTACACGGTGTATAATTTGTATTAATTTTATTTTATTTGTAATATTTTGTGAAAAAAAGCATTAAAAACATTTTTTTGTTGTAATTTTGGTTACCTACCTCAAGTTTTGTGGTAGTTGTAATTTTTTATAGTTTAGAAAAATATAACCCTGTAATTTTTTAGCGTGGGAAGTAAAGAATGAACTTTGCTTGCACATTTTTGGTTTTTTTATAAGATTCTTAGGAAATTAAAAAATTAAAGTCGAATTTTTGTTACCAATTTTAAGTAAGTAACTATAAAATAAAATAACAAAGAACTTTATAGTACCTATAATATTTTGTCAGAAATTATAAGATAAAAAACGTCTACTTACCCGTACTTACCAGTAATACACACAAAGTATTATACACAAAATCAAAGTAGCATCTTTTCTCAAAATGCCATTCTGAACCAACCAATTTATTTTTAAAACATATAAGTTTTATTTAATCGAATAAATAATATTTTTTAAAAATGGATAAAAAAATAACATGAGAGAAACAGAATTTTTGTGGTCTAGGCAAATGCTAATCAGAATTTTTGGGATCGTCAAATGTGTGGCCATATGAAAATCCTGACTCAATTTATGGATTCCTCGAGAAATCTTACTGAAGCTACCCTTTTCAGCCATAAATTTCAGATATTGAATAGTCTATATTATCTTGAGTATTCAGCATAAGCAGTCTCTAAAATTATTATATTTAATAGTATATTTACAGCTCGTGTCCAGAAAAGTAAAGAATGGCCCAAATCGCACGTAAATTACCTTCCGAGGCGAAGCCGAGGATGGTAAACTGCGATTTGGGGCATTCTTTATTTATGGACAAGGGCCGTATAAAATTTTTCTGCGACAGTAGCGAAAGGAAATCGTACTTTCGTGGCTACTGTACAGAAAACTAATTTACGGGAAGATTCTGAATGGGATAAATGTTTCCCCGTGCTACTGTCAGTGTAGTCTCAACTAGTATAATGTAGAAACCACTTGGTTAGACGGTGAGTAGAAGCAAATTCTTTGGTAGAAGTCACCCCAAAATCAATCAGCCTACGCTTGGTCTAGGCTTTTTCTGACAATCGAAAATAAACTGTCTTATAAAATGTTTTAGAAATTTTATGTTACAAAAGTATTTAATCATTAGCACCATAAATTAATTTAATTGAAAAATGATTGTTCTTGAAAATAAAAAAAATTTCTGAGAATTAGAGTAAATATTATAACCAATATATTATATTTTTATTTTATTTTTTTGTGTAAAATATAGCGTGCGAAAGTTTGCTTATTTACAGATTTAAACTGAATTTAGAAAAAAAAAATTAACATTTTATGTGATAAAAAAAAAGTATTAAAATATATATTAAAAAAAAACTTGTTTTGAGATAATTAGCAACGAAAAATATTTTAGCATATAATGATAGAGTAAAACTAGAAAATAATACTCACCTTAGAAATTTTTTTTTTTACTCTAAAATTCGTGGGAGTTTGTAAAATAAAATTTTTAAGTACTATATTTTTTTAAGCTAAATTTTGTTAATGTTAAAAATTATTAATGTTAACTTTTTAATGACCATTGTAAGGCATTAAAATAAACAGTAATAAAAACTAATAATAGCAGTCATTATTTTAGCTTAAAAAACCTTTGGGGTGTACTTAGTTACGTACTATAAATTTAATAACCATCAGAAATCACATCGAATTGGAAGATAACAAAAAAGGCTGCTGGTTGTAGCAGAAAAAAACTAGAATGCTAAAAACTACAGAATAATTATATAATTAGTTATGTAAATTTAGGAAAAATATTTCGACTAATAAAAGCATACAAAAAATTAGTAAATATAACCAAAATTACTATTAAAAGTCACTATAAATTTTTAGTAAAACTTACTAATAAAGGGTCGATTTCATGGTGCGTATTCTTACTAGATTCTGGGGGCACTAGAGTAGAAATAATTAATTATGGCTCAAAATTTATTAAAATTCTCCTCGAACAGGATCCATAAAATTGCTTCTGAGCAAAATTTTAATTAATATTTAGTGATAATTATTAATTACTTCAATCGATTCAACTCTAGAGTCCCCAGAATCTAGTAATAATATGATCCATTAAATCGACCCTTAAGGGGTGAATTCAGGAAGAATATTTTTACTAGATTTCAAGAGACACTAAAATTAAAACAATTAATTTTCTGCAACTATTGCCAGAATTCTAGCAGATGCTAGCAAAATCCTTAATGGAGAGTTTTCCTGGCGCAGGACATATATCTGGTGATAATTACTATAGTTTAATTATTTTAATATTTTAACAGTATAAATAGTGTCTCTATAAATCTAGTAAGAATACGCTCTATAAAAAAGTCCTTATAAAATTTGTTTACAAAACTAAAGCCTCAATTTTTTAAGTAAAATTTACTAATTTTTTGGTTAGATCTACCAATATTTATTAATTCATATTTACATAAATTGTAAAGTTTAATTTGAATATTCCTTTTTTTTCCTGTAGTACTCAATCAGAAAAAAATTTGACATTTTTTCCTTATAGTAGAAATCATGTTTTACAAAAGAGAGGAGCTAGTCAGTTCGAGGAATCAGTTCAAATAAAAACATTTGATGTAAAGGCACTGGCTCAGGAGTAAGAACCTTTTTTAGAAAAAATCGTTATAATTACAGTTGTTTGTAAAATAAATTTAAAGCAACTAATAATTAATTTGTGTGCTAAATCAAGTTTTAACTATTATGTCAATTCTTGGTACTCACTACCTACTTGTACTCTCAAAAGCCAGTTGATACTAATAGCTGAATTATTTTAACAATAAGCTTTAAAATCCTTAATATTCTATAAAGCTAAATTATTCTATTACAACCCCCCCTCCTCCACGATTTGCAGCTGAAAAAAGCTGGCAAAAAGTACTCTTCTCTTAAAACATGTTCCATTTTAATAAAATTTAAATATTAAAAATTTTAAATATGAGATACATACATATAATTATTATACTTTATATAAAAAAAAAGTTTTTGATGAAATCTCTTATATTAATAAAAAAAAAACGGAGTGGAGAATGAGCAATAATTATAGATTAAAATCTGAATTTAATTCTAAGTAATGATTTAGCTCAATAAAAAAAGCAATATATTTAATGATATCAAACTAAATCATTATCATTCCTTCAGGTATTTTAAATACTTTAAAAAAATAATTAAGTAAATTTTTATTGTCAAAATTTTTTTAGTTTAGCAAAAATATACTGAGGTTAATAACATTTGTACTTGTCTTTTTGTTGATACTAATATGTTAAGTCAACAAAAAACTAGTTTAAAAATTTTACAAATCATCGTTCCTTTATTATAATTTTTTTTTTAAGACTCAACAAAGAATGGTTTTGACATTAAAAGTATTTTTTTTTATGTATAGATAATAAGTTGCAACATCAATAATATTACAGTTCATAAAATTTACAATTCTCATAGCCAGAAGAAAAATGACAGGATAGCTTAAAAAAAAATAAAAATGAAAGAAGAAGAATTATTGCCTTTAATTAAAATTATACAAGAATTTTTTTTTTTGTACAAAACCTGTAAAGAATTTTTAAAATTCGCATGGTACATTTTTTTTAACACAAAAATCATAAATATAATATGTAGGTAGTATGATTTTGCTGAGGCTAAAATATTAAAGTTTTTTTACCTCGAGGGTTCTTTCTATCATTTTCTTTGCTCTGAACTAGTTCCCTTTCTCCTTTACTCTTGAATAACAAGTCTTTTTGGTCCTTTCTTCTTGTTCTTATAAACATATATGGCTTATTCTTTTAAAACTCAACTCATCGACTCTTTTTTTACTAACAATTGAAGCAAGGAGAGCCAAATAATGATTTCAAAATAACCAAGTAAGCTTCTAATTTTTTTTTTAGTTGTCATTTTTTAGTAAGACGCTACCTCAATAGTGACCAGATTAGAACCTTAAGAGCGGTGGGTATCAATGTTGCCCTGTTAACTTTTTTATTTACGACATGCGATTCCTATCATAATAGTAACTTGAGTTTTAAAATTCCCAATTTATTAAAAAAAAACTTTAATTATTTGAAAAACTTCGAAAGAAATTATCGCATTAAGAGCATTCCGTGTGCTCTACTATACGTCGGTAATCTGGTAAGTTTTAGTAAAAAAACCCCTGTTTTGCTTTCCAAGTTTTCTCAGCGGGAAAACGTTGGATCAAAATTTCCTCTTACAGGAAGTTTTGTTTTTCAATAATCTCGAGCGCGCAACTATTATTTTTTTGGAAAATTGAAATTTTTTTGCAAATGTCAGAAAATAAAGTTCAACTTTTAACTTGCGCGCGTTCTGCAAAAATGCTTGTCAGAAAACCTCTTTACTTTATTTTCTAATATTTGCGAAAAATTATTAATTTTCCAAAAAATAATAGTTGCGCGCTCGAGATTATTGAAAAACAAAACTTCCTGTAAGAGGAAATTGGAAAGCAAATCAGCGGTTTTTTTACTAAATTCTTACCAGATTATCGACGTATAGTAGAGCACACGGAATGCTCTTAAAACCAGAATGGTTCTATTTTTGCAAAAAATAAAAAATTCTAAAAAAAAAAATTTTTTTTAATTTTTATTTTTTTGTTTAATTTACAGCATTTTAACCTATTATATAATGCCCACACTGAAAAATAATCCGCTTTTAGTTAGCGGAATTTCGCTTGTGGTGGAATTCCACTTACGGCTAGTGGAATTTTTTTCCTTGCTTAAATAATTGCAAATCGTAAATAAAGTGAAAAAAAATTTTTTACCACTGCTACTGTACCACGGCTAGCATATCCTAAATCGAGCGACAAAAATTTTTTAATTTTCTTTACATTTCAGTTATTTGCAATCTTTTGAACTAGAGAAAAGCTTACTAGCATTTAATAACTAAAATTAAAAACAACCATCCTTCAATATTGAACCAATTTTTAAAAAAGTAGTAAATGTCCAAGTAGAAAAAGAATTGACCATATATTTTCTTCTCCTTCTACTTATAAAATAAATTTAAACTCGACTTGTGATGTTCGCCTTGGAGATTTTTGTTCTCTCCTGCATGCCAACACGACGCGTAATGAGAGCATGCCACAACGTTTTCAAAAAGCCTTTAATATGTTAGATGCGATTTTTTATATTATTTTTTTTTATTAATGTACGCATATAAATTTTTGTACCCATAAATATATCTAAATACTGAATCAAAATACTTTTGCCCGTGGTCTTTATCTTTAAATATATATAAAATTTTTGATGTACAATCTATATGCTCCAAAATTTATTCATATTAACATACGTTAATAAAAGGCTGTTATTAAATATTAATTTTTAATATTTTTAGCTCAATTAGGATGTTTAATTCTTGTAAAAATAATTTTATAAATTTTGTAAAATTTGTTGGTAGAGTGTAATTATAGTAAAAAGAAAATATTTCAAAATTTCTGATATTTTATTAAAAATTACTCATATTATAATGAATGCATTAAAAATTTTTAAATTTCTTGAATTTGTAAAAAATAAATTACTCGAAAATTGATAACTTTCAAAATCAAATATTTTTACTAGGATTTTTGGAAAAAGTACATCTAAACAAAATTATCTGATTCAGCATTAGCTTTCAAATCATTTAGATTTGGAGCATTTTAAGTCTACTCTGTCAGATTAGAGTGCTAGCACGAGTGCTCGGCGAAGCCGGACACGAGTGATTTGTGTTCACGCTCGTGTCTAAAGTATTTCGCCCATGGTGCTTACACTATTTTTTGCCCCCCTAGGCGTAGAACGAGTTCAGAAAATTCTTTACGCAGGAGTTTTACGACCGGGAGGGCAAAAAATATTTTTTTATTAGGGTATTTATTTTTTAACAAATTATGATATCAATTAAGGAGAGTAAATAAAAATAAAAATTATAAATATAGTTATACGGGCAACGTTTCTCGCAAGAGAAATGTATTTTGAATATTATAAATACAGAAATAAACTTTGAATTTACAATAATTCTTACAATATTTTAAATATCGAAGTTTATTCAATTTTCATTAATATAATCAATCCCGTAAGTGTATGTTGGTGCTGTGTTTGAGTTTCAGTATTTGGTTTTACAAATGAATAGTCTATATTATCTTGAGTACATCCAGCATAAACAGCCTCTAAAATTAAATAAGAAAAAAAATTGAAAAAGATCACTAAAAAATATACACTATGAAAAATATAGAGTATTGCCAAGCTATGCGAAGTTGACGCAACCTAAGCGCGAAGGTAAATACGGCGAAGCGAATATTTACTTGAATCAACTTAAACAGTGACTTGACGGGAGATCCCGTGATTCAATTGAAAGAAAGCTTCTTTCAGCAAAATATTAGCTTGATACAAAAAATGTAATAGGGCTAATTTAGGCTAATTCGAATTTGTTATATCCAAATATAACATTGAAATAAATTCAAGCTTATCTTAGACATAAAAAAAAATATAGTACCAACCCGTAAATATAATATACTCCCTGATTTAGGGAGTTATAACTCCCTGAAATTTCTGTCATCTCCTCGAATACCTTCGGGATGAAAATGGACCGTATGAGGGAAAACTGATATCCTGGAAGCGAAATTTTTAATTTTGCATCCTAAACAATTTTCCAATTTTCCAATATGGCGGACCAAAAAACATGAAAATAGAAACTTTCTACATTACCTAGGGGTTTTCGGGGTCGAGAAAACCGTTTCTATTAATGAAAATTTCAATTTTTTTGCTCCAGCATATTTTCCAATTTTCCAAGATGGCGGGCCAAAAAACATGAAAATAGAACTTTTCTACATTACCTGGGGGTTTTCGAGGTCAAGAAAAACGTTTCTATTAATGAAAATTTTAATTTTTTTGCCCCAGCAAATTTAATTTTCCAAGATGGCGGACCAAAAAACATGAAAATAAAAACTTTCTACATTACCTGTGGGTTTTCGGGGTCGAGAAAAACGTTTTTCTGGTCAGCGGCCAGAAAGCACGTATTAATTCCCGGCCGCTGCGCGTCCGGCAAAGACGTGTTTTCTTGCCACTGATGCAGAAAAATCGTATACGACCCTGGGCCATTCTTTATTTTTCTGGCCATGGGTCGTAATATACTATTTATAAATGAAAATTTTAATTTTTTTGTCCCAGCATATTTTCCAAATTATTCAAGATGGCGGACCAAAAAACATGTAAATAAAAACTTCATACAAACGATTTTCTCGACCTCAAAACCCTTTGGCAATGTAAAAAGCTTCTTCTAAAATGTTTTTTGGTCCGCCATATTGGAAAATTGGAAAATATGCTGGGGCAAAAAAATTCCAATTTTCATTCGTAAAAACGTTTTTCTCGACCTCGAAAACCCCCTGACAATGTAAAAAGCTTATTCTGAAATGTTTTTTGGTCCGCCATATTGGAAAATTGGAAAATATGCTGGGGCAAAAATATTAAAATTTTCATTCATAAAAACATTTTTCTCGACCTCGAAAACCCCCTGGCAATGTAAAAAGCTTATTCTGAAATGTTTTTTGGTCCGCCATATTGGAAAATTGGAAAATATGCTGGGGAAAAAAAATAAAAATTTTCATTAATAGAAACGTTTTTGTCTACCTCGAAAACCCCCAGGTAATGTAGAAAGTTTCTATTTTCATGTTTTTTGGTCCGCCATCTTGGAAAATTGGAAAATTGTTTTGAATGAAAAATTAAAAATTTTTCCTCCAGGATATCAGTTTTCCCTCGTACGGTCCATTTTCATCCCGAAGGTATTCGAGGAGATGATAGAAATTTCAGGGAGTTATAACTAATACGTATAAGTCAAATATATAGTTACCGGATTCAGCCTAATATTAAGTTGACCTGAGTCTAAAAGACAGCTATTTTAACAAATATACGTCAGCTGACTCAAGGTTGGGATGCATTGATTTAACCCCGTTAACTTGAATCAAGGGATTATTCACTTTCGGGGACTTAATGGGTACGAAGTTAATATTAACTTCTTAAAATTTTATTATTTTTTATAGTGTATGCAAACAAAATTACATTAACCCTTAGAAGCACGGGTGGGGTCCAGCGGACCCCATGGTAGTTTTAAAAAACGTGGCATTATCCTAAATCTATAATGGCACTTTCTGTATATGTTTGGTAATTCATTTTGGTAGTTGTATTACTCATCTACAACTATAAAAGCCCCAGAACTTTTCGTGTATTGGTTGCATGCGCTTTGAAAAATTTTTTTGGGGTCCGCTAGACCCCCCCCGTGTAGTTACGTAATATTTTTTGCTTTAAAAAAATTGTAATTTTGTAAATATTTTTAAATTATCTGATTGATAAATCAATGTTTTATAAAAATTCAATAAAAGAATATTCTTTAAATAATTTAAACATTGCAAATATTGCCCAAAACCTATTTGGCGAGAAAATCGAAAATTCAATGCATAAAGTTTAGAAAATGCAATGGTCATGGAAATTATACACTTAAGGTTATAAAAAATATGATAAAAATGTGTTTCAATATTTGTGGAATTAATTTATCATTTATTTTTTGTATTTTTAAAATAAAAAAAGTATTTTAATTAAAAAAATTATGCATATATAAATTTACAAAAAGGTGTCATTTTAATTCAAGGGAAGAATTCATGTTTTTTTTTAATTTGAAATTTCTTACTTAAATTTCTTTAAAGTTTACCCTTTGGCATTTCCCGTTTAGTGGTTAAAAAGTTGTTTATAATTTTTTAAACCAATTTTATTGCTATTTAAAAAAATCTCCCTTTTTATAATGACAAGAAATTTTCTTTTTTTAATATCTTAAACAGGCTAACAATTTTCAGTTTTTTATTTTATAATCGCATAATTGAACTCTTCTGCGTTCTAAATAAAAAAAAAGAAGTTAATTTTGAAGGAGTTATAGACTTACAAAGTCGCTGGGGTCCGCTAGACCCCCCCGTGCTCTAACGTTTTCGGAAGGCACCCGTACTGCTAAGGGTTAAAAATGATACAGTAACAATTTTTTTTAGAACTTAGTAAAAAAAATGTTTAATTATTACTGTGCGGTTAAAATCTAATGATCATTTGAAAGCTGCAGTAAATTTCGTACATCTTATACAATTATTTTTGGTAATTAATGAGAGTGTCAGATTTAAGGAGATATTTTATTTATTTGTATTTTTATTTTATTTTATTTAAGAAGATATTATAGCGCAGGCATGGCCGATGCGCATGTGATACAGTTTTAAGTAAGAGTGCATATTACAATATTCATATTACAAAAATTATAATAAAATAATAAAAAAAATAATTTGATTTGATTTAAGATTTGAATAAAGTTAATTAAAATTTTTAATAAAGTGAAAATAACATATAGCATATATAAATTTAAAAATGAACAAAGATAAAAAAAAATATAAAAAGTAAAAAATAAAAATAATTATTTTTGTTATAAATTCAGTAGTTTTGCTCATATTTTGCAAAAAAAATAAAAAACCATAAAATTTATAATTCCCTATTATAGAGAATTCGAAATTTTATTTTCACACTAGAACTCTTGTAAACTTTTGGCCAAAATAATAGTTTATATAGTTTTATCTTTTTTGTAAAAAGAAAAATTGTTTATAATTAATTTTATTCATTGATTATATAATTAGTTATTGAAGTCACAATTTTTTTTTTTGAAAATCAAATGTTTTAAAATGATCGTGTTAAAATGGAATAAATTAATTTATGTACCCAGTGTATAAAAAATTTGGTTTTTTACAAAATCAGGTAACATCTGGTAAGTGCTTTTCATTAAACAGTGTCGTGTCGTGTTATTTTTTAATACTTTTTTTTTGTCTTTATTTAATGTAAAAAGTTTAAAATCAGTTTCATGATTTCAGTCTCTGATGCTTCTTATGTCCAAAAGTTTTATAAGAAATTAAAGAAAAAAATTAACTGAACCAAAAATTCTCTCTTTATTTTTTATCTTACTCTCTTTCTTTCGAAGTTTCTGATTGGGTAATACAAAGTTATAACCCTTTTTTTTTGCGAAAGATTTCATGCATAATTAGGTTGAGCTGCTAGCTCTAATAACACGTACTTTTTTTTTCTTATCCCTGTTATTGGCTCGCATTTTAGACTGTAATTTAAATTGCGAAGAGTCTTCGAGGACGACACTCGTACCCCAGGCTAAATATTATTTTTTTTCCCTTCATTCGAATCTTGCATGTGTATGATATAACATGAGTATATTTGTAAAAAAAATGACCAAGAGATTGTGAACCTGCTATATATTTATTGTAAAATATTAATTTTTAAATTATTTTTTTTATTTTCTTTTAAATTATGATTAATAATCATAAAAATAAAATGTAGCAAGCTAAATGATATTGTACAATATAAATTAATTTTAGTTTTGCTTGTTTTTTATTTTTCCTTATCATATTTCAATAAAAAAAATTAATCAAAAAATATTGCCCTTAATCTTAAAATTTGTAAAAATGAAGTTTATTCTTACTTCCTTAAAACTAAATTATTTTATTTTAATTTATCGATCTTATTGGGCAAAATTAAATAAATAAATAAATAAATAAAAGATCTTTTATTTAATTTTGCCCAATAAGGTCGATGAATTCCTTAAAATAATGCAGAAAAATCAAAATTGGCGATAAAACCAATAATCAAGTTAAATTATTTTAAGTTTTCAAATCAGTCCTATCTGAAATTATTCTCACTGTCAGTGCCTAAACAATTACTGGTTTGTGTGTTCACACAACCTACGAGCATGGAAACTGTTCACTTATAATAGTTTTAACATCCTCGTTGTAACATACACTCCCTAATTATTACTTACAATAATATATTCCTTATTAAAACTACTACTATACTGTCGTACTCCCTGATGGGGCGCACAGGTCCAAACGAAGAGGCTGGAATCTTAATAAATTAAATAAGGAACGATTTATACAAGTCTTAACGACAGGACAAGGGACAATTCTGGAGAAACCCCTTAGAGTAGGATGTAAGGAAGACGCGGAAAAACTTGTTTCCAAAGTAATGCTACTGTCAAAGAAAGCTTGTTACGATTCCATGCCTCGACAAAAGTTCAATGGAAAAAATTTACCTGTGTACAACAGCTCTACTTAGCTGATTTGAGGAGTTTTATTACTTTTCAGGTAAACTTTAAAACAATTAAAAAAAACTACTATTGCTAATACTAGAAATGTTGAAATTATCACTAATTACTAGAAACATTATAGGGCCCCTAGAAGTCCTTAAGTCTAGTATTTTTGGGTCCCTAGAAATCAATAAATTGAAAATATTCTAAGTTCATGTGACCCCCCAATAACGATCAATCAATATTTGATCCACCCCTCTAAAATCGACAATTTTCGACCCCCCCTCTGAGAGAGACTTTTTCAGGCATCCTACCTATGAACATGTTCCATGTTAAAATTCATTCTTATTCTCTAATACCCCAGTCAGATCACGGGAAACCAAGCAGGAAAATTGTCTATTAAAAAACTCGTGATTTACTCGTAGAAATTTCGGGAACACTCTTCAATCAGCAAAATACATTCCAAACCCCTTCTCGTAGGGGTGATTTTACAATTTTCTTTCATCATGATAAATTTTGACCCACTATACGTTTTATGAGTCATTTATAACGAGTTTTGGGTTACTGTAAACGAAAAATTATGAAAACACTCTTAAATTAATAAACAAAATAGTAAAATCTCCTCTTATAAGGTCTGTTTTTGCTTATTTAAGAGTGTTAGGAGAATTTTCGTGTGCAGCATTTCAAAAGTAGTGACTTTAAAAACGTATAATTGATCAAAACTTGCTATGTAGAATCATTCATAAAAGGAGGTATTTTTACAAATTTAAAGGTGTTAAGTACGTGGGGGTTTTTTTAAGTAACTGAGGGTCCTAAATAATACCGTGCATAAGAAACCTCATAAACCAAGACAGTTAGATCGCTGATGTATAAAAAATTGATCATAAATTTCAAATCAGAATTTCCCTTAACAAAATACAATACAAATATTCTAAAAAAAAATTTTTTTTTTGCAAAAATTTTTTATAAAAGTAAATTACTAAAGTATTTCAATACAATATTGACAAAAAATCGATCAAATATGTAAGATAAAATAAAATTTATTTAAATTTCACTGATGAAAATAAAAAAGTAAAAAAAAAAGATTCACTTTAAAATCTATTCCCAGGGATGTTACTAAAATACATATTAATACAAGCAAACTTACAGTTTGCGTGTGCAAAATTTTTTTTTGTCCAATTAAATATCGTATTATAAGATCCAGAATTCGATATAAATGACTAAAATATACAATACGTTGAGGGTGTAAATTATACTTTTTAAATTTATATTTTTTAAAATTTTATTTTATTCGTTGTCCAACATTATACAATAATAAATAAATAATTGTTTAATTACCCATAAAATTATTATTTTATCAAACAAAGTATTCTTCTTTAATCAATTTTTTTTTTAATTGTAATTAAAATAAATATTAATATATATTTAAAATAAAATAATTTTTAAAAATTATAGTAAAATTTTACTTCTTCATTTGTTTTGTTGTGATTATTTTTTTTTCTTTTTTTTTTGAACATGCATTTTTTTTTAATTGATATTTACAATATTTATGACACTTTTTTTCTATAGAATTTTTTCTTTTTTATTTTTTTTATATAAATTAAAATGAATTATAAGTGAGATTGTAGCTTATTTATCAAAGTAGCCCTCAAAAAATAGTATTTCTGGAATCTTATCAGTAGAAAAAAAATACATAATTTAAGACATTTTTTCTTGCCTTCGATTGTTCTTCATTAGCCATAAAAAATTATTGCCCAAAATCGAATAATAAAATTCTGAAAATACATTTTAGGAAGCTGAGACGTTTGTTGCAACATTTCTGTGATAGCATAATTTTTATTATAGTACTAATAAATAATAATTAAAACAATTTATTAAACACCATTTTTTAAAAAGCCACTCTGACAAACAAGCTCCTTCCTATCATACACATATACATATATATGAGAAATTTAAAAAAAAAGTATAGATTTTCGTCTCTTACTGTAATTATTTAAAAACTTTTGTCATCTAATTTTAATCATTTCTTTTATCATAAGTCTTTATATTTCATTAAACTAATTAAAATTTTTTTTATATTCAGTTCATTTATCATAATTTAGTGTTAAAAATTATCCTTTTTTTTATATATAATATGATTAATTTATATAATAATACTTACTATCAACAATTACTGAGCATTGCATAAAATTTTTTAAATTTATTTTTTTTAAGTATCATAACACATATAATATTTTTTTTTAAATTTTTTATTTTTTATTTAATAAATGCGAAACCTAATATATTTTTCTTATTTTTTCTTTAATATTTATAATAAATTTTTAGGTATACGCGCGAGGTATACAATTTTTTATTAGTTTTTTTTTTTAAATCTAATTTAATTTATTCTCACTGTTTTTTTTAATTTAATTATTAGTATGTTCTATATCAATATACCATATTTATACAGTTAAAAACATTTAAAACATACTCACACTATACAATATTTTTTATATTTTTTTTTATTTTTATATATAATAACACACTGTGGACCACTTTTATGTAGAATATAGTCTGGCAGATATTTTTAAAAAGGTTATGGGATTTTTGATTATTGGGTAAAATTTAGATCCATCCAAAAATTAAGACTTACAATACTATAGCTCATTTAATTACTCGTAGGTGTTGCTACCAAGGTATAATTCTTGTATTTCTTGGTGGCAAAACTGAAGAGTGATTAAATTATCTATAATTTTGGATATTTTTTATTTTTTTTGTACGTGGGACCTAATTTTACCCGGTAATAGAAAATACAAATAGCTTTTGAAAATAAATGCCAGGGCTAAGAACCAAAAAATTGTATTTTACTATTAATTAACACTCAATTTTTTACTCACATCAATAAAATATATGTTAATTATTCAATTTTCTAATATTTTTTACAATACATTTGTAGAAAATGTATGTTTTTTTCTTCTTCTTAATTATATTAACTTTCTTACATTTAATTTAACTTTCAGGCATTATTCAAAGTCAAAAATTGTGATTTATTTTGAAAATTATGAAATTTACAAGAAATTTTCTTCCAGAAAATATTTTATGGTTTCTATAATTTTAAAATTTCAGTTATGTCAAAATAAAACAATATTTCAAATTCTGAAATAATGCCATGTGTGTCTACCTGAGTAAAATTGAATATTAAAAAAGTTCTGGGTAAGATACGATCCAAATATTAGCCAGTCTGGATTTTTCCCAAAAAATTTTTATTAATTCATTTCTGCTTAGGTATAAGGAGACTAACAATATTAAATTTTATCCAAAAAGTATAAAATTGGTTTTCTTTAAGTATTTGAATCAGTAAAAATAGATTTTAAGATTACATTAATTTTATGAGTTACATGCTTTGATAATTCATATCTATAATTGTGAATTCATAAAAATTATTTAACATAAAATAGCATATTGAGTATCAAGGGCGCAAAACTTGTAATATTAGCGTGATCATTAGCATGAGTGTTCGTCAAATCTAGTTTCTAAAGTTTATTGCTCATCGTACTTACTATATTTTTAGCCTGCTAAAACGTTGAATGAGTGTACGAAATTTTGCACCAAGTTTTACGCACAAGGTTAATGCTCAAAGTGGCAAAAAAGTTTTCATAAAGGCTTAATATAATATTAACACATTGTAAATGAAAAAAATCCTAATTTTAGTAATTAAAAAGATTTTTAATGAATCAAATTTACAAAGATAAAAAATTTTAAATCATTTTTGGATTAAATTTACATTGTTACTTACAGTTGTCTAAATTAATAGGATGTACATTTTTTTAATAAAATTTATTCTTATTAGTGCATAAAATTTATATTTATCTAAATATACAAATTTAGTTTAATATTTTTTTTTAGTTTTAGTTTTTTTTTTTTTAGTTTTTTATTTAAAAAATATTTTTTTTTTTGCAATTTTATAATAAAATTTTGCTTAAATTTTACTTAATATAAAATAATTAATAACTGTTATTTCTTAAGACTTTTATTATTTTGGCAGTATTTGTTTATTATTATAATAATTTATGTAAAAATTATTCTTTTAAAAATTTACTTCATTTTAAAATTTTTATTTAGTTTATAAAGTACCTTCTTGAAAAAAAAAAAAAATTAGACAAGTTTCATCAGGCACTATTGCTTGAATGTTAATTTAATTTGTATATTTTGCTTTAATTTCTGCTTGAATTTTGCTTAAAAATTTAAGAGAAATTGTAGCTGAACAGCCTGATAAGGAGAACTTTTATAGGAGTCTTTCAAAAAATATTGCAACCCAAATTCCTTTCATTTTAATTTACTCAACTATACCCTCTGCAGCAATATGACACTTTTTTACTTCATAGCCATCTTCTGTCAGTTCAAAGAAAAATTTTACTATTTTAATCATAAGAAAATACCAGTCTCAAAGAATTTGGTTTGTTAATGTAATAGAAAATACTTCCATGCTGTAGTACTTTAAAAAATCAAAAACTTGATTAAATTAGTAAGAAAAACTAATATAAGTTTATTTTTTTTATTAAAACAAGTAATAACTTAAAAATATTAAGAACTATAACATTTTTTGTGATACAATTGTTCAGAATCTCCTCTTTGAAATTTGAATAGATTTTAACAAATGAATTTAGTAATGGTGTATAATGCGTCAAGGACGTAAAATTTTAATTTAACGTGATCACAAGTATGAACATAAATGATCACGATAATGTTATAGTTGTACACCCATGGAAACTATGATATTTTTATGTACTACAACGCGTTTGCATTTTACACCCAGACAAGTCCAAATGGGAGATAAATTCAATAATCAAATTAAAGTATGTAATTAAAATTACTTTTAAAATAACAACATCTATTTTTGAAAGACTCCTAAAATTTCGTTAGCAAAAAGTAACCATTTTTACGTAAAATTATTTAGAAATAAGATTAAAAAAATGACCTAATCAATTTCTTTTTTTTTTTTAGCAAATCCTGATTTCGATTTCTTGGAATAATAAATACTTATAAAAAAAAAATATATATTTTTTTTTCAAAGTTAAAATTTACCGCGCATATTAAAAATATTAAAATTTTTTTTGAACGATTACATTATTTTATAAGAACCAATCAATCAATCACTTAAATATTATACTTAAAAATTTCATGTTGTCTAGATATTTTTTTTTTTTACAAAATTTTCAATTTTTCGGTTTATCATATTTTAAAATATATTAAAAATCCTTATTAAAAAATATTAAGAATTTTATTTTTACCTAAAAACAACGCGTTATTGGTGTGCTTGTAATAATTAAATAAAATAAAAATTATGAAAAGAAAAAAAAATTTCTTTAAATTTCTATTTTTATTTAGTCACTTTTATTATTATTTATTTTATTTTATTATTAATAATGGGACGGTGAATGGGGTTATATTTTTTTAGTTTTATATTTAAAAATGTATTTTATAGGAAATCATGAAATATTTTTGTTCTTCTTATAGTATTAAATTTAATGTATGTATATGACGATAATAATTAATTCTTTGGTACGTCATAATTATTATTATAAATTTTTATTATTACTAAAACTATTGACAACCTATTTTTATCCAACGATCGATTGAATATTCTAACGCTGCAAGCCACCTAAAAGAAAAAAAAAAGTATTATTAATGCATAGAATAATTATTAAATAAAAATATTTTACCTTTTTTTATCCATTTCAGAATCAGCAGAAAATGTATAATTTCTTTGTGTTGGATCTGGTGGTTCTAATTCGAAAGCATGCTTTCTACCACCAGAATTTGGTGCACTACCATGTACACGAAAGCCATGTAAACATGCAACACCAAATGCTCTTTCTGCTTTACCATCATCATAAAAATAGAGGGCAGCATCTTTCAATATGCAAAAACGTCTTGACCATCCTGTTGGTGATGAATTTCTACGTGCTCGAATATTTTGTTTACTTAAGTAACCTTGACAATCTGGACTTTTCATCATCCACACTGGTAATTGTTGCATTTTTAAGGAGGTTTCTAACCATGTATCAGCCTAAAAATAAATTATTTTTTAATTTTTTTATATTTCATCATTTAATTATCGTGAATTATTTAGAATTTTGAAGAACTTTTTTCTATCACCTCTATTTAATATGTAAATTTTTTAAAGTTTTTTTTTCTTCCGTTGAAAAATATTTTTTATTTTATAAAGTATGAATTAGCATTTTCATTTGAGATTTAAAATAAGGCTAATTTTTTTATTTTATAAACCAACTCGTAATCAATTAAAAGAAAATAATTAAACATTTTTAAATTTCTTTTTTTGAAAAAAAGTAACTTTAAAACAGAAATTTTAAATTAAAATTTTAATTAAAAAAAAAGTTTTTGAACATTTATTTTCGCTGAAATTTTTCGAAAGAATTTTTATTTTTAAGGTATGATGAAAAATATATATGAGTTTTTTTTTCATTTAAAATAATTTGGTCCTAACTATTATATATTTAAAAATTATTAGATAAAATTAATTCTTTTAAAAAAAGTATTACTTCAGATATAATCATTGAGATCTTGCATCAAAGCTTAAAGGAAATAAGCTCATAAATAAAATTCTATTTTCTTGTTTATAATATTATTTTCTTAAAATTTAATTAAGATTTTCTATCAAAAATAAACATTATTTAAAATTTTCAAGACTTAATAATCTTATAATGCCATTAATTAAATCATGTACAGTAATTCCTCGACTTACGAACTTTTAGGGACCAAAAATTGGTTCGTAAGTCGAAAAGTTTGTAAGTCGAAAAATAAAAAAAAAAGTATTTTGAGGTCGAGTATGTAGATAGCTGATATTACAGACAAAATTAAATACTGGCGAATGATACTGAATTTAAATGTCTGAAAATGAATGCTTATAGATAAGCTTATGATAAAAATCCTTTATTTTAAATTTAAAAAAAATTATAAACAATAAAATAAACCTAGAGGAAAATATAAAGCAATGGTATAAAAATTAAAAATTCCAGAAAATGTCAGGATTCTATATTTTAATGAGCTTACTTATCTTAATTGCATACAGTTAATAGGGATTTTTCAAAAATATTATTTTTCATCCCATTTCACACAGATTTTGACTGTATTTTTATAAAATTAAAAATTTTTCATGTTCTAAAAAAAAGTTCGTAAGTCGAGGAACTACTGTATTTAAAAAAAAGTGATAAATCTTATTAATTATTTTATTAAAACAATAGCTATATATTTTTATACAGCATTAGGTACTTAATGCTATTACCTATAATTATTTTAATAAACTTATAAACGTCCCATTTTTATAAATTAAATAAAATTTCAAATTTAATGAAATAATCGATAATTTTTTTTTACCTTATTATTCCTCTCAACAGCATCACGTATTATAGAAATCCATCTTTGTACACCTTCGTTATTATCAGCAGCAAGGTGTAAAGTTGGTGCACCATGTTTTTTAATAGAAAAACTATATTGTCTTGATTCATGGGTTAGATCTACGTCATATTTTAACAGCATTACTGCTCCTACAGGCTGAGAATCCTGGAAAAATAAAAATTTTAGTTTTTATTATTTTATTACTATTTTACGTGTTAAAAAATTAATAATCTTTAAAATCACTTCCACTTGTATCATTTTTAGAAACTTTGTATATAAATACAGGATGTTGATTTAACGGAGTAATTGTCGGCGTGTAGTTAAAAGAAAAAGTGCTACTTTTGTTTTATATTCTCTGTAATTTTTATGTAATAGTGATTATTTTTGACATTTGGGGTCGAGGGGGCAAGATGGAATTTATTTAGAAGTACATGGGATTCTATTGTTATACCACATAATCATTCACTCTTTTTCAAATTTATTAAGCTTTTCTTTAAATTTGTATTTCTTATTATGACTATGTTTTTTAAAATACTTTTTTAAATATTTTTTATTGTAAAGTATATTTTAAAAAATAACTATACTGAGAAAAAAATTTAACTTTCATTTATTAAAAAATTTTTGATAACTATAAAACTTATTTTAGTAGAAAACTGTAATTACTTGACCGTATATATTTACATGTTTATCATTTTTGTCTTAAATTGAAAATCGATTGAAAATTTAATTCATTGATTACTAAAGGGAAAGAATCAAAAATAAAAAACGCAGCTTGATGAGTTGCATAAAAGTTGAGACTGCTGAGAACACGAAAAGTAAGCTATCTAGCTATCTTAAAGATAGTCTAAGAAATAAAATCTTATAGTACGGAGCCTTTTATTTCTTAGTCCAGGAGGCGAATTTAACCAAGTAAAAGGAATGAGACATGTTTTTTCAGCTATTAAAATTACTCTAAGATGCAAAATAATTATTTTACATTGCTGTATTTTTTTTTATAATTTCAACTTTTCTGAGAAATAATGTATTTTGGGGTTCATAATTTTTTTTAATATGCATAAAAATTTAATTTTCTGGTCAGCGGCCAGAAAGCACGTATTTCCGCTGCGCGTCCGGCAAAGACGTGTTTTCTCGCCACTGATGCAGAAAAATCGTATACGACCCTGGGCCAGAATGACCCAAATCGCAGTTTACCATCCTCGGCTTCGCCTCGGAAGGTTTTTAATTTATGAGTTTACGTGCGATTTGGGACATTCTTTATTTTTCTGGCCATGGGTCGTAATATACTATTAATTTAGAATAATACTTTAATTTATGATATCTACGTAACCTAATTTTGTATGTAAAAGATTTTGGTTGTTCTTACTAAGTATTTGATAAAAATGACTAAATTATTTGCTTATAGTTGCAAGATATTTAGCATGGTAACCAAACTTTTCTCTCAGTGTAATAAACATTTTACAGATAACTGAAGAACTCTTGAAATTTAGCTAGCGAATCTATTTAAACTAATAATTCACGAAATGTCAAACTATTCTAATTAATAAACTTATCCTAGCTTATAATAGTATGAAACGCACTTTATAGAATATTAGCTCTGGATTTAAATTTAATGATTTCATTAATTCTGATATAATGCAAAATTTAATTTAATTTCTAGTTTGAAGAAAGTTAAGAAAATTTTACCCTATTGCTCTTTAATTGCTTAATGTTCCAAAATTAATTAAAAAAATAATAAATTTAAGTCTCAATAAATCCAAATAATAAAAATAAATAAAATATTAAAACTGTTACCGTATACCCCAAAACTCTCCTAAAATATTATATATTTCAAAAAAAAAAATCATAATACACAGAAGACAAAATGTTTATAGAATTTTTTTTGTTTGTTTTTACTTAAAAATTTATAGGAAGTAAATTTTATTATTTATTTTTAAACCTGTAAGTATATTTGTTTATCTTTATTTTTTGTCGGATTTCCCCAAACGAATAATGTCAATATTGCTAAATTACTATTTCTAGGAAATTCTATAGATGGAAGAAAAAGGATGTACAGTTGATCTTCGTTTTATATGGGCTAAGTTTACTCGATTTGACTTTTAAACAGTATAATGGAAAATATTTAAGAAATCAATTCATGCAGTTTTGTATATTAACATGAAACATGTTCTTTGGATGGGGTATTTGAAAAAGTCTGGTTCGGTAGGGAATGAAAAATTGACTTTTTTAGGGGAGGGGGTGAAATGGATTTAGAATACTTTCGATTCAAAGACCATTGGTGTAGAATTACCTAGAGACTTATGGTGCAGAAGTACCTATGGACCTTTGGAGCAAAAGTACCTAGGGACATTTGGTGCAGAAGTCCCTAGGGACCATTGGTGCCAAATTTTTAAAGAATTCATTGTAAAAATGAATAAAAAATAAAATCATATTATTTAAAAAATAATAATAATTTGAAAATTTAATTAATTTTGTTTACTTTGAAGTGTAAGCAACATGATCTCTATAATAAAAATTTGCATATAAATATTTGGATATAAATATTGATATTATGAACGCAATAGATACTTTATTATCAGTATTATAAGTGAACATGGGTTGGTTGTGTAGTTACACAAACTGATTATAAATTTTTTTAACTAATAAATGAATGAAAAAAATTTTTTTATATTAATACTTATATGAATATTAATAGTTCTGCTAAAGTAATTATTTTTAAAATTTTAAAGTGGGTGCTCTATCATACATTTGAATAGCCTACTCACCCCAGAGAAGTATTTTAGTACCTAAATCTTGTGCATATGAAAATGGGTTCTATTTATGTTTTTTTGGTTTATCCAAATCTGGGTTACTTGAGATTAGTTGCTATTAACAGATAATTGCAAAATTTGAGGGCTGAAGCTAATAATTTTCCAAGTTTTTAAAAGGAAATAAAAATTTTTTATTCAAATTTTTGACGTTCCAAACGCGAATTTTCTATATTTTTGAAATTGCTGCAGTTTAATAATTTGAATAATATTTAATCTCTCATTGCTCAGTATATCAAAAAATATAATTTTACGCATAAAACATGTAAATATTTTAACATTTTTTCGCTTCAATAGTTTATAGACAAATACATATTGTTCTAACTTTTAATCTGTTTACTAAAAAATAGAAAATTCAGATTGACATGACCTGCAATCTAAAAAATTTTTTAAAGATTTTTAAAATTTTAAAATTTTGAAAACTGTTAACTTTAGAACTCAAATTGCTCCTAACTTTGCAATGATTTGCTTGCTATAAATAATTGGACTGTTTTAGGTGAAAATAAACCCTAGATTTGGGTGTAAGAGAGCAACAAAAAAATTTAACCAACTTTAAAAAACGTAGGATCTAAGTGCATGCATGGTGCACTGTGGTAACTTGTCTTTTAGTGGATTTCTCACTGTCCCATACTTGGTACACAGAGGATGTAAATTAACTGATCTCTAAGTGAGGTACCTCTTAATCTTAAATTACACTTGTAACTTGTAACAAGTGTTTTTAAACCTTTTTAAAACTCTTTTTAATCAATTAAAATTAGTTTTGTTTTACTTATTAAAGTACTAAATTTTAGCTTTTTGTTTTATTTATATTTTTTAGAATTTAAAGTTGATATCATTAAAGCAACAGACAAGCTAAAAAATATAAAAAAATTTTTTTTTTAAATAATTTTATACGTGCTTAATAATTATGTCAATATCTTCTGTATATTTTTTTTACTTTATAACAAATTTTGAAACATGATTATAAAACTTTTTATATTAAACTTTAATTTTATTTATAAAAATATTTTTTATATTTATTACTTTATCTTTGTACACTGTAGAAATAAAGGCTTTTAAGATTAAAAAAATTCATGAGTATGTATTAACGAGCTTTTTAATAAGTCTTTTGAAAAAAAATAAAAAATAATTCAAAAAAATTATAGACCCTTATAATATTTTGTTTGTGTTTTGAAGCTAGGAATCACGCAAGAATCACGTATTTCTATGCTGCTGCCTAATACCTTGACCCTACTGAAGGAGAATATATTTGTTAACCGAGGGAAAAAATATAAATTTTGACTTTCAAGACTTGTAATAATCGAACCTTGTATTTTGCTCAATGGTTTTTTGCTTGTACAGGATAGAAAAGTAGTAATTGTTAAATGTCATAAAAAATTGCATAATATTCTAGGCTTGAGATAAAGAACATTCTTAAATAGTCATAAATTACCATCTGAGGTGTACTCTTATATTCTAAAATATAAAAATACTTAATTTTTTAAAACTGCATCTTGAAAATAATTTTTCTTTATTTGAATAAAAATATTCCATTAATAGTAAATACCTAATAATATTATATACACGTGTTCTGGTTTACAAAAATAAGATGCATTACTTAAAATTTCAAGTAAAATGCAATGTTTAAAAGATTTGTTCTTATGTGTCATTTTTTTTCCTTTTTTGATTTAATAAATTATTGAATTTAAGCATTTTTTGTTTCACAGAATTAGCTTAGTGACCAGAAGGCATGCGATTCCTAGCTACAGTTTTGGTGTGTTTGAACCACGATTGGCAAAATAAATAATGACCAAGTATTCTTCAGTAAGAAAGATTTTGCCTTTGACTTTTTTTTGTTTTACACGAGTAGTTCAAAAGTAACCTCGGCAGTGACTCGGTTGTTTGATTTGAAGATCAGGGTGACTCCTTCAATGTTAAATAATTAAAAAAATTTTGATTTTTTGAGCATATCTTATGCACGCGATTCTTATGAGACAACATTTTATAACAACAAATTTTAGTATTTTTTTAGTATACAGTTTTTGATAAAAAAATTTTAACGTATAAAAAAAATATCGTAGAATATAATTATTCAATTTATTTTGGACTAGGGTGATTTGTTTATTACGAAAATTTTATTTATTCACCCTGATATTACTAAAATCTATATACCCCTAAAAGAAGTGATTTTATAAATAATTTTGATTTCGGCTTTTAATTTTGCGAAAACACTTTTTTATAGTTACTCAATTACATGCGATCATAAACAATTACTGCTTAATATATTATGACAAGGTTACAATATTTTAAAAATTTATCTAAACATGTCAAAACAACTACAGAAACAAAAACTGTCATTTAAAATTTATAAAAGTAAAAAAATAGAAAAAATTTACAAAACATAGAGTAAAATTATAAATTGAAACTTTTAACTTATTTTATTGATTTTTTTTTACTTATGTAGCCTTTAGAACTCATTTTGCTTGCGAGAAAACTTTAAATGTATTATAAGCATATAGATATTTTGTCTATGATTATAAGTAATATGTAGGTAGGTCTGTATGTTTTAATAAAAATACTTTTTGCAAATTTCATATGAACTTTTCGAGGGTAGTTTTTGCTAATTTAAGAGTAAAATATTAATTTAACCTAAAAAAAAAACACAAAAATTCCCGAGAAGATTCCGTAAAAAATTATTGATCAGCGACCCAAGTCTGGGCACTCAAAAAGCGAAAATATAAAAAAGAACCCTTTGGGGGGGGGGTAGATTTAAGAAATTTTTTGTAAAAAGAAAAGAAAAAATGTTTTTTTTTTTAATTTTCTTTACGTTTCAAGTAATTTGCAATTGTTTGCGAAGAAAAAAAATTTCGCTCGCCACAAGCGGAATTCAGCAGAATTTTTTTTCATTGTAGCTATAGGAAGACAAATTAAAAAACAAACGCAATCCTTGTATCTGCAGACCTGTCAGATCGCAGTTTATTATTCTTGAGTAGCTTAGAAGCAAACTAAGAAACATTTAAACTGGCTGTCAAGATTTTAATTTTCTTTAATAAAATTTATTTTTTATTTTTCTTCAATATTCACACTTTTATGAGACAACTTGTCAACAGTGTCGTTTCAGAACCATATTTTGCTTTTATTAATTTTTGTATACAAATTATAAATATTTAATTCAAAAAGTTTTTTTATTTAGGTTACTATGTTTTACTTATTAAAATTAATTTATAGTTTTACTTTATTCATTTAAAAAAAATTTTTTTTTAAGTAAAAAATGCACTTTGTAACTTTTAATTATTTTTTAGTATGAAATATGCTTTTTACTTATTTTTTTTAATAAATATAAAAAATTTACATAACTAAGAATGAACATAAGTTTTTACACATGCACTAATTTAAGAGTTTGTGTAAAAACTTTAAAGTTTTATTATTTTTTTTTGTATATTAATGAATTTTTTATAATTAATAATGTTTAGGTGATTTAAAGTTGTTATATTTATAATTATAATATAAATAGAACAAAAAAATGTTTTTAGTTGTAGCATATTTTATTTACATTTTAAAATGTTTTAACTTTATGTTTAAAATGTTAATTATAAATTTTCTCTTTTGAATTAAATTTTAAAATTATGAAAAAAATAAAAAGATAAAATAAAATATTTATAGAAATAGTAAGCTATTTTTTTTTTTTTTTTTTGTAAAATAAATTTCTTGGAGATTTCTTGGATAAATTAATTTTTCAAATTAGATATTATAAAACTTTTGGGCTAAAAATTTGACCTAGTAAACAATTTGGGTTCCCTTTTACATTTTTTGTAAACCCATTTTTAACTACAAGTCCTAAAAGAAAGAAAAATTAGCTCTTTAAAGAAGGGTAATTTTTTAATAAGTAATAATGCTAGTTATAGAGCGAAAGCGAAGCTCTACTTAATAGCACGAAAATATGGACTCCTTGAGAGCTTCTTGTGGACACTATGTGTCAGAAACTTTTAATCAGATTACTTTCTCTTTTTAAACCTTCATGTTTTTTTCATCCTATTGATGACCTGATTAGTTTTTTGACCCAATCCGGTATCTATAAAGGCCTGTTTATTAATTACTGGTATTTTTCGAGGTATTTTTGCATCACACTGGTGAAGGACCTTACAAATGTCAGTAGAGTAATAAATTTCATATAGCATTTGTATATAAACTTCACTGCGGTGAAAGGCCATACAAATGCAAAGTATATTTTTATAAATTATTAATTTATTCGGATTTTATTGAATTATCCGTAATATATTTGAAGCGTATAATTTGATTGCATTAACCTATATTAAGACCATGATTAAGACCTAGGCGGACATACTTGGACACTTGCATTTTTCGGTACTAAAAACTGCATATTTTAGGCTAAAAACCTCACCTAGTAGGTAATTTGGTTTGCTCTTTTCATTTCCGGGGCCCGTTTTTTGATACAACCCTTGAGAAACGAGATATCAACCCCTAAAGTGAGGTAAATTTTCAAATAGTTCTTAAAGAAACTTAAGTTCTTCCCAAATGCAAAAAATTTTTTATTTAGCATAAAACATTATTACTAGAAATAGTTAAAAACATGTATTAGCCATTGCGACCCTCCCTGGGGGTGTCTTTAGTTAGCAAAGGGGTGAGTTTTATAAATAAATGAAAGATTGAATATTTTGGGCTAAAAAACTCACCTAATAGGTATTTTGGGCCGCTTTTTTCATTTCTGGAGCTCATTTTTAGCTACACCCCTAAGAAATGAGATATCAACCCCTAAAAAGGGTTAAATTTTTAAATAATTAAAAGTCAAATACATATGTATTAGCCGTTTCGACCCTCCCTGGGGATGTCTTTAGTAAACAAAGGGGTGAGTTTTATAAATAAATGAAAGATTAAATACACTCCCAAGAAGGGTTGAAATGGCTAATACATACGTATATGACTATTAGCCTTTTCTTGGGAGTCCTGAAAAATAATTTTTTTTTGCTAAATAAAAACTTTTTTTTATTTGAACACAACTAAAGTTTCCTTAAGAATTAATTGAAATTATTTTAGGGGTAGATATCTCAATGTTTATGGGTTGTAGCTAAAAATGAGCTCCAGAAATGAAAAAAGCGGCCCAAAATACTTACTGGGTGAGTTTTTTAGCTCAAAATATTCAATCTTTCATTTATTTATAAAACTCACTCCTTTGCTTACTAAAGACACACCCAGGGAGGGTCGCAATGGCTAATACATGTTTTTAACTATTTCTAGTAATAATGTTTTATGCTAAATAAAAAATTTTTTGCATTTGGGAAGAACTTAAGTTTCTTTAAGAATTATTTGAAAATTTACCCCACTTTAGGGGTTGATATCTCGTTTCGCAAGGGTTGTATCAAAAAACGGGCCCCAGAAATTAAAAGAGCGACCCATATCACCTACTAGGTGAGGTTTTTAGCCTAAAATATGCAGTTTTTATTACCAAAAAATGCAAGTGTCTAAGAATGTCCGCTTAGGCCTTAGTAGGTTAAATATTAACATTATATTGTATTCGACTCAATTTATTTTTAAACCTAATTCAGTGTAAATGTTACCATTCATTATAAGAATTTTTCACGTTACTTCGTTTAAATGCTAATAATTTATGCAGTAATTAGTTTCATTGCCTACAGTAATTTTTAATTCATATATTATTATATAGACTAATAATCCAATGAACAAGATGTAATTAATTATTAGGTAAAAAGTTCAAAAAAATTGTTAAAAACTAATAAATATTAAGTTTATAATCTCTTCTTTATATGTACTTAAACTTTTGTCTAAGCACTGAAAGGTAAAGAAAAGATAATACTAGCACGTAATTCGGTAAATGAATTTTTTTTTTAATTACTAAAAACTTTATGCCATTTGCATAAAAAAAAATAATTCGCAAATACTTCGAAATGCAATGTGAAAATCATGATTATAATTTTTATTTATAGATTTCTGCCAAAATGACCATCTTCGATGAAAGTAAATTTTGTGTGTCTGAAAAATTTTGTTTAAGCCCCAAGTTCAAAATTTTTTACTCCCAACTCATTTTTTCAGACATTTTCAAGATGTGGGTATGCAAAGATAGCGATAAAAATGGATAAAAATAAATTAAATTTTCATATTTGCTCAAAATGTAAAAGAGTTGGGTTGCAAATTTATACAAAATCTTTGAGACTTTATGATTATTTTTGACTAATACTTGGCATTTAGCTTATACGTTATAACGGTATAAGAGAATTACTAGTGAAAAATTACGGTTTACGGGGTTTTGAAATGTATAAGTTAGACTAAGAAATAAGACCTACAGAAAGTTCATGAAAATCATGATAAAAGTTAATTTATTAATTTTTGGATTCTATTAGAACCTTAGATATTTTGAGAATTTAAATGGATTTACCTATGGAATAAATTTTATATAAACTAAACAGCAAAATTGATATCTTGAATTGAACAAAAATATTTAAAATCAATATTAGAAAAAGAAACTCTATTTTTAATTTTTACCAATCTATAACCTTATTTTTGTAAAAATAATAAAGTTATAGTTATATTAAATATTTATATAATTAAAAGTTTACATACCAGTTCAGTCTTGTAATAATAAAGGCAATTATCACGACGTAGAGCAAACCACCTTTTAACCCATTTATCACCAGTATTTGAACTAAACGATTTTCTCCACAAATAACCAGAATATATTGGAACATCTTTAAGTCTATCTTTTTGAGAATCTTTTTTAATTTTAGGAGCTAAAACATCACAAGTTCTAGCAACTTCTAATTCTAAAACATCAGATCCAGAATGTGCTAATCTAACAACATCCGAATGTGTAGCATCCATAACATTTCTACCATTAACTGCCATAACTATGTCACCAACTTCTAAACCTGAACTTTCAGCTGGTGTATCAGGTTCGATTGCTGATATAACAACTGGTTTTGAACCATGAATTCTAAAACCAAATTCTCCTCCTGCTTCTCGTCTTACAACTACTGTTTTATCACTCTCTGTAACAAAATTGATTTTTTAATTACATAACTTCTACTGCATTAAATCAAGCATTATATATTTGTATGCTAGAGATAATAATGAGATCGATAATGTATAGAGAAATTTAATAGAATTTTCTTGTAAAGAAGAAAATCAAGTTTAATGCACTAACGTATCACTGTATAGCTGCATAGTTATAAATTAATATTAACTAGCTTGTCGTTCAAAATAACTTGAAAAACTTTTTTTCAACTTTATTGATTTTAATTTACATGTGAGATATTGGATTCATTAATTTGGTATTGCATAAAAATTCGTAAAATTTAGGTAATAATCTGGCGAAATAAAGAAAATAACGATGATTTTCAAGAAGTTTTTTTGGATAATTTTTCTCAGGTCAGATTTTTAGTTTGATGGGAAAAAAAATTATAGTCTTGTTATTCAAAAAATACGTCAGTAGGACTATGCGCAAGCATATCTAAAAAGACAAATTATTTACGGTACGAGATTATTATCAATGCTGAACATCCTACTCGGGTGATAACTGGATGGCTTATTTAATGCATCTGGTTTGAGAACTCTTTCATTTTTCAAAGGTTTTAAAGTAATGCAGTAAACATTAAATTTGACTATATCGTTCCAATTTTAGACCTTCAAAATAGGTTAAAATTTATAATTTTTTGTAATTTATCTTTGCTTTATTCGATAGCACTCTTAAATTTTCTTTTCTTGGTAAAGATCAGGTTATCTTAAAATTACGAAAATCTTTTAATAACATAGTTTTGAAAAATTTTGAACATATTTGACTATTTAAAAAAAAAAATCCTGAAAATTTGCATCATACAAAATAAAATAGAAAATACTAATTAAATTTTATTATGAAATCTATCATGTGTACAGAATCAGTGAGAAAAACAGAATAATTTCTAAAAAAAATGTATGAATATTTTGAAAGCATAATAATATAAATTGATGTATTTAAAAAATAACAAATATTTTCATTTTTACGGATGATCGATTAAAACTAATTGATAGGAATATTATTTTTTTGCAAATATTTTTTTTCAATTTCAGTAGATTTATATAATGATATTAAAAATTTTTTTAAAATCCAGCATACTAAATAAAAAATACAGATTTTTTTTTTTCTTGGAATTGAATTTTGAAGCTAATAAAATTAATTTAATGTTAATACTATATGTATGAGATTTTACAAATTAATTAATTAATTTAATGTTTAAAATAATCAAATTAAGCCCTTTCTACATCAGATTAAAAGTCGTTATTATCTTTAAAAGTTATTTGGTGTAGTTGGCGATTTTTGATGATTAATCGTGAATAACTCTCAACTACAATATAAAACTAACAAAGACAGACTTGGTTTAATATTGAATTTTAATCTGATGAGAAAGAACTTTAGTAATTTTAGTATTATTTCAAAATATTTTCTCGAGAAGCTAATTTGAAATAGATCATTAAAACATTTATGTGTAATGGCAACCCATAAACAAGCGTTCAAGAAAAATTGCATAAATTCAGGAGTCAAAACATGTAGAAATACTATATTTTCTAAGTATTTTTATTAGTTTCCTTAAAAATAAATCGGTAAACAATTTTAAAATTTTTATGGGTACTAAATCTGATTTTATATTGCTTTTCTTTCAACGAAAGGTTTCCAAAAAGCATGCCAAAATGGTATTTTGTTTGCTTGAATGCCAAACAGATACCAAAAGCTCCTTTCACGTAATATTTTTTATATTTCTCTACGGAATTCGTTGATATAAAATTGTTTAAAAAATCTAATAAAGTTTACAAAATAAAAGTAAAAAAAATTGTTTAAACATTTGCAAACATTTTTTTGGCTCTTTAAACGAAAGTATGCTAAAAATGATTTTAATTTACATAGGTGATTCTATGAGTGAAAGAGTTTTTTCTGCAGTTCAAAAATAGTTTTATTTTTCTTTCAAAATAATTTTCACCATTCTAATGTTCACTTTAATGTTTCAGCATTTTAAATTTATAAAAATACCTTGAAAATTACTTTGTAATGTCTAAAATAATAATTTCATTTTTCAAAAAAAAGGATTTGCATAAGATTATGCTTTCACATTAAATAAAAGGTTTAATAAAAAAAAAATTGCATTTTGTTGGGAATATCTCAAGGGAAAAAGAGAAAAATCTGGATATAAACAGAGTTTTACCTTTGTATTTTTCATTTTTAACACTGCTAAACATTGCTTCATTCATAATACGAGTTTGGTTGTATAGTTAATGACAACCATTAGGTTTGGTCTAGTATCGGTTTTTTTGGGTCGCTGATCACGAATTTCAGGATCATTTGGTTAAAAAATTGGGGCTTTACCATTAAATTAGCATAAAATAACCCCAAAATAGAGTATCTTTAATATATTCAGTCTTTGAGTGCCCACTTTTGGTACCTAGGGGTAGACCTATTACGAGAACGAGGCAAGGCGAGGTTTAACAAAATTTAGCGAGAACGAGAACGAGGAAAAGTTCTATCTCGCCTCGCCTCGACCTCGGGCGAGGTGAAAAAACATTCGCCTCGTTCTCGCCTCGCCTCGCCTCGTTCTCAACCGAGAATTCCTCGTTGATAAACGAGGTGGTTATTAAAAAAAAATTCTTTAAACAAATTTTAAAGTAAAACTTATTTATTATTTTAATAAGATAATTTTAAATTTATCAATGAATTACCGAGTGAATTACATCTAGTGAGCCAGGCATCTATAATGATCTAAGGTTTTATTAAAATCTAATACATCTTTTGAATGAAGCAAATCATTAAGGTTATCAAAAAATGTACTAGATGCGTTTTCTGCTGTGATACAGCCAATTTATTTTAATAAATTAAATTGTTTTAAAGTTTGAAGAAAAAGTTTTCTCATATCAGGCACAGAATATTGTTTTTTGGCTGAAATTAAATTCAGTGCAATCGATTTTAACTGCCAATTTTCATCTATAAAATGCCCAGTTAATCCATTAATAATGATCAAGATTTCTAGATGACCATCCATCAAAAGTAAAACTGATTTTGGACAAGTTTTCCTGCAAATACCCCAATTAACTGTTTCTGCATTATTTTGTGTTCTTCAATAGTATCTTCACGTAATTTTTATTGATGTGGTAAATTTTTTGGAGGATTTAGTAGATAAACTTTATTAAGAGACTTATCAAAAAAATTTAATGGCAAATTGTTACTAGCTATAAACAGAACATTTTTTCTATTATTTTCTAACAACCCAAAATCAGTATGACATTTTTGAAGATCAGTTCTCAAACTTTTAGTATTATGCCCAGTCATCTTAAATCCAATTTTAAATTCCCCTTTATCATTTTTAACACAGGTCAAACAAAATTCATATTTGATATTTTCAATATACATAATTTCATAATAACTGGCATATAAACTTCTGCCTTTTGGAGAAGATATTTCTGGTAAAAAAAAAATTACGTAAATTAAAAAATTATTTATTAATTAAATTTTAAAAAAAACGAGGCGAGACGAGGCGAGGCAAGGCGAGAACGAGGTTTTGAAAATTTGAATCTCGGGCTCGCCTCGATTTAACGAGGTTTTAAAATTTTCAATCTCGCCTCGTTCTCGCCTCGTTCTCGCCTCGCCTCGCCTCGTATCGAACGAAGTTGCCTCGGTACCTCGTAACAGGTCTACCTAGGGGTTTTTAAGGTCGCTGATCAAGAATTTTAGTTATTTTGTAAGATCAAATTAATATTTCACCCTTAAATTAGCCTAAAGTGCGAAAATAGCAAAAATACCCCCTTTTGGGATCTATTTGTTGCTAATTGAAGGGTAAAATATTAAATTTTCATAAAAAAATGACCTAAATTCTTGATTAACGACTCAATAATTCCCTAGGTGACAAATTTGGGCATATTCGAAAAGTAAATATATTTAAAATACCCCAATTTGGGGGTAGTTTCTACTAATTTAAAGGCAAAACACCAATTTCTTAACCAAATGATCCCGAACTTCGTGATCAACAACCCCAAAAAACGTACACAATATTGCTCCTTATAGATAATTTTGTTAGGTTAATCTAGATTCCTACCAAGACTAAGAAAAGAGATTTCGACCCCTAAAGTTATTAGTGCTAACCTTTATTTCTTATTCACTTTTTTTTTCTAATCGATCCTTGTAATTTTTAAATAATGTCTTCTGTTTTTTATAGTAATGCATTTTTTACCAAGTTCGTCCTGGTACCCACAATAGATAACTATAGATTACTTCATTTTCCATACTTTTTGTCCACTTTCTTAAAAACACAAATAATACATTAAAATATTGTTAACCCCACCCCTGATCTGCAAATTTACTCGTCACAAAAATACTGCTTGAGAAATTTAAATATATATATATGTCAACTATCTTTACAATGGAACCCATTAAAAACAAACTGCTCAGATATTTTAAAAAAATTGTTAAATTGTTGACTCGAAAAATAGCACTAAATTTCCCTAAAATTATTTCAAAATTAAGTCATGCCAAATATGATATAAAATATATAGTTTAAAAAAAATTAAAGTAAAATCCTAAATAAATTCTATTTTTTTATTTTCGAAACCTAAAAATTGATACATTTTAAAATTATGATAAGAGTAATTTTTTATGAAATGTACATAAGCTTCTAAATCGGATTTTCAAATCGTGCTCTAGGTTTGCAAAGTGGTTTATATACTTATAAAATTTGTCTATACTTTTGCATATAATTTTTCTTTGTTCTATTATCAATTGGATTATTTTCACATTTTTGAATTAAATAGCTTTTTTGACTTTTATACTCATTTTTTTTGTAAGGATTTAATTTGTATTTTGCAAACTATTATGTTTATTATCCTGGTAAAATTCAATTCTTGTAATTAAAAAATTTTTGAATTGCTGCTGAAATTAAATTTTTTTAAATCTTTTTGGTTTTATATGATTTTAAGTGATTCAGTATATGATTATATGATTTAGTCCTTCATATTTGCAGTTCTTATAATTAATAAAAAGCTGTATAAAAAGATAATTACGAGCTATATTTGTACATAAAAATATCCAATAATAGCATCGTCAAGTTAGAAAAGTCAAAATCAAGTATAATATAGGATATAAAAAACAAAGAACAAATTTATTAATGAACCAAGTCTAGAGTTTCAAGAGCGTTTGAATACATCAATCTATATCGAGACTCTTCGGTCACTCAGAGATCTTTAAACCTCGAGAGTCAAGGTGAATATATTATACAGACAAAATTATGTCATTTTTAGTTTTAATAATAATAATAATAATAACAAATATAAATGAACATAAAGTAGTAAAAAGCTTACAACTGTTCGCGTGCCTTGTTTAGATGCCAATCGTTTTTTGGCTGCTACATAACATTTTGATTCATAATGTTAATCAAAAGCTCACATATTGTTGACCTTATATATGTATTTTCTCTATGTATTTGTGTATTGCAAGTATTTAAGAGATATATATTGTAGGAGCTTTCATGAATGTGTTGAATAAAAATTGCTTAAATTGCAAAAATATTTTTTAAAACTTTTGAGGATTGATGTCAAGATTATACGAAATTTAATATCTATTTGCAAATAAATTTTTTGAAACTTGAAGTTCATTTTTTATTTCTGTTTTAAAAAATTTTTTTAATTATATAAAATGATTACTTTAAGATATTTTTATTATTGATAGCACGTTTGAGAGGCGCAAAGAGAACCCTTAATTGACATTTTGAGTTACGCTTATTTTACTGCACATAGACATATTAGAATAGCACCTCGATCCATAATTCAAAATGTCACTCGAAGGTTTTATTCACGGCGGAAATAAAAATTAATCCTTAAATTATTTATCTAAATCAATAAACTAATGGTACAAAATTTTTTAAAAATATTACCTACTTATAATCCAGCAAAAAATATAATAAATTTTGTATTTCTTTGCATTTTATATCCTTACTTAATATATTTGTTATTCTGTGTATATACACAATTTAATATAAGTAAATTACCTAAATCACTCTTACTTAAACCTCTAGGGATTTTATAAGAAACAAAACTTTTCTTCTAGTGAAAAATGTTAGATTGAATTCCGACTTTATGTAAAACACGTAAAAACAATTTTCAAAATAACTTTTCCTTTATTTATGTTTTAGTGTAGACGCCACAATAGAAAGATTTGAACATAAGGGTGAAAATGGGGTTACTTTCGTTTTTTGACCTTCTAAAGACGATGACAACCTTCGTTTTTCAAAAAAATTGTCGGGCTGGTCTTTATGCCCATTTCGGGTAAAAATACCTGATTTTTAACTTTTTAGTCAGTTTAAATGATTGAAAGATTATTTGATTCAAATAAATTTTAACCTATTTAAATTTACAATAATCAAAAATACTAAAAGTTAAAGTCTTTTGTAAATAAATCCAATACAGGATTTCTTGATTAAATTTGTTTTAAAAGTTTTAAAAGATTAAAATAATATATTATTTACAATTGATATTTTAGTACCTATTATGCTTAATTTTACTTTATATTTTAATTATATAATAAGTAGAATATTAATAAATATATTTTTTTAATGTTTTGGAATTTTTCCAAATGTTATTCTAATACAATGTATATAAATTTTTTGCTTGAGCATTTATCAAATACACGTTATTTTTTGTTTTCCCTTGAGACAGGACATGCCTTCAACTAAAAGATCGAAAAAAAAACAAAATATGCTTATAAAAAACTAACCCCGGGTAATAGAAATAGAATAAATATTAATATTATTTTTTTTTGAATGTAAGTTATAAAAAAAATTGCAGTATTTTTTTATTGTAAGCTCAAGTAGAATTCTTCTTTTTTATTGACTCAATAAAAACAGTCTCTCCTTGTTCCAGTCATTGGTTCTGCCATTTTTGGCTGAGTCTGCCTTTTTTCAAATTAAATTTTTTTTAAAATTAAAATTAATTTTTATGTCACTCTCTCTGGATGCACTTTGGCGCTGATTTCCCCGTAAGGGTAAAATGAGCTTTTTAGAGGTAAATAAAGTTCTCTCGCAAAAGTAAATCTCTGAGCGTGGGTATATTTATTTATTTATTTTATTTAATGAAAGTTAGTGCAGGCATTACCGATGCACGATTACAGTATTATACAATTTTAAATAAAAATGTGAAGCAGTAAAATTTGAAAATTTATAATAATAATAAATGCTTAAGTATAAGTGTATATAAATTGAAAATAAAGTTCAAAAGAAAACTAAAAATATGCTATTTTGTAAAAACTTAATTTAAGATACATTTTTATCAAAAGAAAAATACATTTAATTTAAATTTTGAAATAATGCTATATACAAATTGTGTGAAGGTAATATAAGGATTTATAGGAATAAAAAGAGTTTATATTGATTGTTGAAAAGAGGTTAATTAGTTACATTGATTTGGTATAGACTCTGCAAAGAATTCAAAATAAACTCAAGAGGTTAAAAGAAGCCTTATTTTATGAGAGAATTTCTCTACAGCAAAATGGACTATCAGCACCAAGTGGGGCTGCTTTTATTGTCCGTAATTCTGTTAGAACTCGAAGTTCACTTTTACCCCCTAAGAATTTTTTTACGAGCCTATTTTACCTTTTGGGGGCACAATTTAGGGCTGTTTTTTTACAAAGAATCCATTTTGAACTCTCACAGTCTATTTTCTTATACAAATCTACCAAGAATATTTTCCTAAATGTTTCAAGAAGACATTCACATAACTGATTTAAATAGACTCTTTTCGTCTTAAATAGATATCTTGTTGACATAAGTAGATATTTGTCAAGAAGATTTTCTTCTTTACGAAAATCATTGTCAGTGATATAATTAAATGCTAAGCTCTGTGCATGTATATTAGAGTGCCTTATTTTATTTTTTTTGGAATTTCTTTGCTTACGGAGAAAAAATGAGATTTTTTCAACATAAAAAAACACCTCCTGTATAAAGCAATATGCTTAATTTTAACAGGATAATGAGGCTATAAGCATGTCAATTGTCCCTGATATTTTCATAAAAATTTGAAAAAATTAAATATACCCTTCTTGATTTTTACCTCTTTCCACTCATATTTATGATGCTTCCATATATAAAGGTTAAAACCCCATTAAAAAAATTTTTGGCTATGTTTTATTTTTAGGCATGATTATTCTAAAATTTAAATTATTTGTCCGTTACATTTTTAACAATAAAAGGCCTGGGAGTGAAAATAATAATTTTTTTCTTAAAAATTTGAACAGTTAAGGAAAATTTAAAGGAAAATGTAAGCAAAATTCTTAGAGGTCGAGTTTTTCAATATTGAAAAAATCATTTTTGCCCAGTGAGTAAAGAAATTCCAAAAAAAGTAAAATAACACACACTCTAATACATATTATATGTATTTATTTTTTTAAAAACTGAATATCTGATTATTTAAAAGACATAAAATTGCTGTTTGAAGAAAAAGTTTCTGTAACTAAAAAAGACATTACGTACTTAAATTAAACTATTAAGCTTTAAAATTTAACCTTTCATAGTTTTTGAGCTTTATAGAAACATTTTTAAAAGCTGTAATCAAAAATTGAAATATTTCAAAAACCAAGATGTTATTTACTACCAATGAAAATTTTATTTCATTAATTTTTTATTTTCAATAATTAAAAACTTTACAAATTTGTAAAAGTTTTTAAGAAACAGGCCAAAAAAAATTTGGCTCTAGTGTAATCCAGTTAAAAGTGATGTGAACAATTATTTTTACATATGTTCGTTACATAACACCCAATTTTCTATTTTTGTGTATAAGAAAGCTTTTTTCTACTTGTTTGCTTTCAATAGCTTATATAATAGTATTTATCGCTTTTTTTTTGAATAAAATATATAATGCACAAGAACCAAACATATGTATTTTTTCGTGTTTGCTAAAATGTACTGCTGTATGTATTATTTAAATTGTATGCGCTTTGAATATCATAATAAATTGTTTAACTTTCAAAAGAGAAATTCTTAAGATTTTGCATTTGAAAAGCAATACATTAAAAATAAAGTAATTAAGTTTGAAAAAATAAAAAGCTTCTGATTACCTAACTTAAGTAATCTATGAAATGCTTATTTTTTTTCTGAATTTATTTTTTAGCTTATGTGTGCGTATTCAAACACAGAAATATAAATATAAATTTTCATTTACAATTAGTTATACGTTTTTAATAGACGAGTCTGTTTTTTATTTGTTTAAGAAAATATAAACTTATGTATATTCAAAAATGCATTTGCTCTATCATCTCCAAGTTACTAAAAGCTCTGACATCTGCCCAAATCATGGATTTTTGAATGGCTTCGTGAAATTTGAAATTGTCACTCTTCTTTGGACATTTTTTAAAATTAAATCTTGCTCTTTGGTCTAAATTATTTAATTTAACTTCCAAACAAATTATTTTCTTTCTAAATAAGCCCATGAATCGAGGAAATTAAAAACCGAAACAAATTTTATTTTTAGTTTAATTACTTATGACATAAGATAATATTAAAATTTCAACGAACAAAATAATTATTAAACTTCTTCACTAAAAAAGTTTAAAAAAGCATAATTTGTTAATTTCATTTTTTTTGAACTTGTCCATGTATAAATTAACAACTTTTTTTATAAAATACTTTTTTTGCAATTTAAATAAAGATTTATTTTATATAATTTAGATATAATTTTCTATTTCAAGTAAAAATAAAGCTTGAACGTGCATAAAATAGTAAAATACACTTGTTAAAATGCACTTTTTATTTCGAATATATTATTTCCTGCATAACTAATTATATATATAGTTTTTTTTTCTTTTCTTTTTTGGTAAAGTAGTAAAAGTACACTTTAATGCTATTGTATAAAAAAAAAATAAAGTTTTACTGTTAACTTGAACATATAATATTTATTGCAAGCTCACCATATTTTTTAGTTTCAAGTATATTGACATTTTCAGCTAGAGTTGCTTGAGGAATTTTTTTTATACGTCCATTTTATTTATTTACTGTCTTGTAACTTAATCAATTTTGTAAATTTATATTATACTCCTACTCCAGTCAAAATACGGGGGGGGGTTGTATTTTTACTGGCGAACATGAGATTTGCTTTCCTATACGTTTTTTGGGTCGCTGAATCCGAAAATTGGGGTCATTTCGTAAAGAAATGGGGGCTTCACCCTTAAATTTGCAAAAAACTACCCCAAAATGGGGTGTTTTTTACATAGTTGCAATTTGAGCGCTCAGATTGGCACCATACTGGTTTTTTGGGTCGCTGATCAAGAATTTCGACTCATTTTTCATAAATAATTAAAATTTCACCCCTAAATTGGCTAAAATTCCCCCGAAAAGGGGGTGTTTTTGCTATTTTCGCACTTTGAGCAACCAGGATATGTCCATATAGGTTTTTTGGGTCGCTGATTAAGAATTTAGACTTATTTTTCATAAATAATTAAAATTTCACCCCTAAATTGGCTAAAACTACCCCCGAAAAGGGGGTGTTTTTGATATTTTCGCACTTTGAGCAACCAGGATACGTCCATAGAGGTTTTTTGGGTCGCTGATTAAGAATTTCGACTTATTTTTCATAAATATTCAATATTTCACCCTTAAAATAGCTAAAACTACCCCTGAAAGGGGTGTTCTTGCTATTTGGGCACTTTGAGCAACCAGGATATGTCCATATAGGTTTTTCGGGTCGCTAATAAAGAATTTAGACTTATTTTTCATAAATATTCAATATTTCACCCTTAAAATAGCTAAAGAAAAATAAGTCAAAATTCTTGATTACTGACCCAAAAAACCTGGATGGACATATCCTGGATGCACAAAGTGTGAAAATAGCAAAAACACCCCTTTTGGGGGTAGTTTTAGCTATTTTAAGGGTAAAATATTGAATATTTATGAAAACAAAGTAAAAATTCTTGATTAGCGACCCAAAAAACCTGTATGGACATATCCTGGTTGCTCAAAGTGCCTAAATAGCAAAAACACCCCTTTTGGGGGTAGTTTTAGCTATTTTAAGGGTAAAATATTGAATATTTATGAAAACAAAGTAAAAATTCTTGATTAGCGACCCAAAAAACCTGTATGGACATATCCTGGTTGCTCAAAGTGCCCAAATAGCAAAAACACCCCTTTTGGGGGTAGTTTTAGCTATTTTAAGGGTGAAATATTGAATATTTATGAAAAATAAGTCGAAATTCTTGATTAGCGACCCGAAAAACCTATATGGACATATCCTGGTTGCTCAAAGTGCGAAAATAGCAAAAACACCCCTTTTGGGGGTAGTTTTAGCTATTTTAAGGGTGAAATATTGAATATTTATGAAAAATAAGTCGAAATTCTTGATTAGCGACCCGAAAAACCTATATGGACATATCCTGGTTGCTCAAAGTGCGAAAATAGCAAAAACACCCCCTTTTGGGGGGAATTTTAGCCAATTTAGGGGTGAAATTTTAATTATTTATGAAAAATGAGTCGAAATTCTTGATCAGCGACCCAAAAAACCCGTAAGGTGCCAATCTGAGCGCTCAAATTGCAACTATGTAAAAAACACCCCATTTTGGGGTAGTTTTTTGCAAATTTAAGGGTGAAGCCCCCATTTCTTTACGAAATGACCCCGATTTTCGGATTCAGCGACCCAAAAAACGTCTAGGATAGCAAATCTCATGTTCGCCAGTAAAAATACAACCAAACCCGTATTTTGACTGGAGTATCCAGTTAATTTCTTCCCAATGTCCCATGTAGGCAGGCTGTCCATAAGAATTAGGGTGACTTTTTTGAAACCACCTCTGACGGATTCAAATGCACTATTTTCCAACGAGATAACGAAATTCTAAACTTTTGGCCAATGCTCCATTGTACCAACGGAAAACCTGGTAGTTTAGGTAAGTCATCTGGGTGAGTCACCTGGTTTCAAGAGGGTCACACAGGTGAGTTTCCGAAACCAGCAGGTTTTTCATTCGTACAATGGCCAAAAGTCTAGAGTTTCATTATCAAAAAAACCACCGATTCTTATGGGCTGCCTGCCTAATAGAAAAGTATCCGGGATGCATGGTCAGCGATCCGAAAACCCTTTGAATCTGGTGATGGCCAAAAAGTACACTGACCTTTCCCCCTTTTCACCCCCCTATATTGACTGGTATATTATTAATAATATTCTCTCTAAAAATTATAGGAACTCACAGAAAAATATTTTTTTGCGTTTTTCTTAAAATCTATACAACAGTTTGTAATTTTAAAACCCTGATTGTATAAAATAGATACACAAAACTTATTACCCAAAAGATCTTTTTTGCGAATTTCCAACAGCTAATTTTTGTTAAACGTAGCCGTATACACTTTTATGTATAAACTTTTTTTTTTACATGAATTGACAAGTTTTATATATATTTTTTAACAAAAAAAGTTTATAACTTTGTTGTAAAAAGTACATAAGTGTAAAATTGTTTGCAAACATAAAAAATGATTTTTATTTATATTTTTTTTTTTTATAGTTTTGTATATTTAAAACAAGCTTTTTATAAAAATATGGTATATATTAAATTTTATCACGATCCTGAAAATTACCTATAGGAGATTGAAATTCCTTCCGTTTTATTGATCAAAATTTAATGATGCTTATTGGATATATTGACGTATACTATTATTTTAATTATATTTGATTTATATTACTTTTTTTAATTTTTATAAAAATTAATATATTGGCATATACTTATTAAAGCTTAATTATAAATTTCAGCTAAAAAAATATTTATTTGCTGTAATTGATTTATATGCAAAACTTTCGTATACTGACGTGTATGCAATTTTTTTCATAAATTTTGAATTTATATTTATATTTTAACTATAAATAAATAGTTTATATGGTAATTAAAATAAATTGCTTAGATCATATAAATAAATTATCATCTGAAGCTGAAGCGATTTTTTTAAGTTCCTAGGTTAAGAAGTTTAGGCTCCAGAAAAGTGAAAAATCCACTAATTTTGATAAAGTGCAAGAGCTCAAGTCTGAAAACTCAAAAGCTACAAATTGCTACTTCAAGAAGTTTTAATATAAAAACATTTCCTGTAGATTTATTCAATCGTATTTTCATTCTTTGTTTTATCAAAAATCTTTGACTTTGCAAAGTGCAAATGCCCCAACTTGAAAACTTATGCCATGAGGTAACCGGGAATCAGGAACAAAATTCAAATTTTGGTTGGACATATTTTGATGTCAATTCCATTATTTTAAAGAAGAATGAACAATAAATATTCATGTTCTTAGAAGACTTTGGGGCATTTTGAATGACGTTTTTTCACTCGTATTTTGCGCATTTTTGTATCCTCAAATCTTTCATATAGATACTGAAATCTATTGACACGATTATTTTTAATTATAGATAATCTCAAGCTTTCCAGCAATCAATTATTTTTTTGCAAACATTTTTTTGATTATTTTTTTTAATGATTGACTCATTTTTTATATTCGCCCATCCCTGCTTTTCAATAATTTCATATAGTACAGGCAAATAAAAAACCTCTACCAAAAATTTAGTTTACAAATAAATTATTTTTTTGCTTTAACTAAAACCTCATTTTTCTTAATAAAACTTACAATTAAAAAAAATTTATCAATTTATGTTTACCAAATTCTTGGAGATTAATAATTTAACTATATTTTTTTGCGCGTATGAGGAGTCTGAAAAGTTTTTAATTGGCATAAATTTAGAGTATTTACACTTATAAATATTATATAAATTTACTTATTGAAAAATTTTTAGGCATTATTTCAATTTTTAATGTTTATTTTTTTTTAAGGCCGGTGGGTCCTTTTAGGGTCATCCAAATTATTATTATTTTTTTTTAACTGTATAAAAATATTTCAAAAATACGTAGACAAAATTTTAAATCAACATCCTTATATTATTAAAAAAGTTATGAGGTCACGCGACACAAAAATTTTACGAATATTTTATTGATTTTTGAGCGCGCTAATTCTTTTGTTTTTAAGACTAACAACAGCTGCTATAATTATTATGTTGTTGATTTACGAAGACCTTTCTTGGGATGAGAAAGGTGTTTAGGTGGACATACTCAGAATTCAAATGAATTTTTTAATTCAACTATTAGGCGACTGGTATCAAAACAGTGGTCTAAAAATTTTGGAGATCGCATCTTTCATAGCCACTGATATTTCCAATGAATGATACTGTAGTTGCTTAAAATTCGCAAAAAATGCTGACAGATTGAGCATTACGAGAGAAGATCATAGAAGCTCTTTTAATAGCAAGGAGGCCAGCATAACTCGCAGAGGGCAACAAGCCATGTAAATAGTATTCTAAAATAAGCACAAGACAAGCAAAAGGACTGCTGTATGGTCCAGGAATAGATGATTAGCCAGTAAGGTTTTTTTTTCATCTACTTTTTACTTAAAAAAACTTTAAATGCGTTTTTCTCCAAACAACGTCTTTTGAACTTGCGTGCAGTATAGCTCAAAATCTACTCAACCATTCATCACGAAAATTTATACAAATGTTACTGATAATATTTCTAAGAATATGAATGAAAAGGATTTTGAATATTGGTTTAAAATTTTTTTATTACCAAAAAACCAAAAAAAAAAAAAAAAACGAAAAACTCAGTTTTTTTTCGAGTTAAATAAATTTTAAAATTTTTATAGAATAAAGGCTCTGTTTCATTATCTAGAAGATATATGGTTAAAAAAATAAAATTTTTCAATTTCGTGAGTTTTAGACGATTCTGGCAGTCGTTGGACTACCCGCAAGCAAAAAAAGGCTTTTCGCGGGAACAGCAACCATCAGCGCCATATTTAATTTAGGAAAAAAAAAGTATTCTTTAATAAATTGTCTTTTATTTGTAAAAATTTTCATATGTTTAACTTAATTATTTGTACCCAAAAAAATTAGTCAAAAATCTACCCTGTTTTTTGCTTGTAAAGGATGTACCCGCCGGCCTTAATTTTACGTTTAAGCTACACAATGATGTTAATACTGTTTATTTACATATTTCAATTTAGTAATTAAACAAATAATAAATTACATATGTTTGAATAATCAATTTTAATTACATTGATTTATGTGAATAGTAAAATTAATTTTTTTTTTTAATTACGTATTTATTGAATTTAATTAAATTATTAATTATATGTTTATTTTAGCGGTTTTAATTTTTCTCTAGATTTGTGACTTATCAAATTTTTAAACCAACCTAGAAATAAAATTTACTGCTTATGTTTATTCTGATTTTTCTAAATATACTATTCCGGAATTCAATACAAACTGAGCATCCACGGTAAATCAAAATCAAAATTTCTGTAAATTTCAATGCTTTGTAGGATTTAAAATAATGGTCTTTAAAATTTTATTTTCCATAAACTTTAAATTTTTAAAGTCACATGACCTAATTAATATCTGAGCAATATTTTGAGTATTTTTAAAATTTGGTTTCAATTTTACGAAATTTTGGTTATATTAAATCAAAATTTAAATGCACTAATTAAATAATAATATTTTATTAAAATTTAGACAGATTTTTCTAAAGTATTTTCAATTTCACATGGATAAGTAAAATTTTTCACATTACTTGAATTTTGGATCAGATTTATCTTTGGTAACGTAACTTGCAACATAGATTATGAGTTTGATAAATCAAAAGTATACAGGAAATAATTTAAAGAATACAGCTCGGAATACAGTTAATTCAGCTATCTGACTTTGAGGCACTGAAACTCGAAAAAGTCTAAAGTTCTAATTTCCTTGTATTTTTTTAAATATGAGCTTGCGGAGAAACAAAAAAAGGTGTTCCCAGTACAGGTTAATTAAAAAGAAAAAATATAAGCTTGCTTTAATAAAATCAAAAAACGAGGAAAACTAGAAGCGCTATAAAAAAGATTAGAGGTCTAGAAGGCTACAACTAAAAAATTATTTTTTTTAGCTTTTGGTAAAAAATATTTGGGCGTCGAATCGAGGACCTGACTCTTCAAATCTGAAAACACTTCACAAATATCAACCCACGCAAAAAGAAGAATATGAATTTAATTTTGGCTTTTAAATACTTTAAAATCTCTGTTATTAATAAAATGGAAAGATAGTGAAATAAATATTTAACCATATTACAATTTTTCGCAAATATATCTTATCAGTTCAAGCATTCGAACCTTGGTGTCATTCATTTTTTCACCCGAAGTTATTAAAAATAAATAAATTTTTTAAATTACTGACTAAATTAGTACACTTAAACCAAATCATATTTTAAATTTGAATAAATTTATGAATTGTATTTAAAAAAATATGTTAAATACCATTTTTAGGTACTCCAAGTTTATTAAGTGCTTGTCCCTCAGTACACCAAACTCTTAACATCGATTTGAGTAATTCTTCAAGTGATTTTTTTAATGATGCATCACAATCAATATTTTGTTTTAGTATGCATTCGTTACCAGCTGAATCACACACCATTTTCACTTAATTAATTAATTAAATATTGTAATTTCATAAATATTTTTAAAAACTTATTTGTTGATTGTTAGAAAAAATTTTTTGGAATGCGTCTTAACGCCCTGACCCACTGACTGTAAGAGCCAAAGTATGTATAGTAAGAAAAGCTCTTACTACAAAAAGTCCGAAAGAAAAAAGACAAGGTAATATGTATAAAAATAATAAAGATAGAAATATATATATGAGCTTGCAAAATTTTTGTTTTATTTATATTATGAAAATTTTCTTTACACATTCCAACTATAATTTCCAGACCACTTATATTTATAGTTTTCATAATGATGGTGATGTTAATATGTATATTATTTTAAAATATATATTATTTTTATATTAAAAATTTTTTTGGAATTTTCTCTTATAAATAATTAAATTATAAATTTTTTCTTTATTTTTCTTGATTTTCTTCGTATACATTATTTAATTTTTAATTTTTAAATGGAATACACGTGTTTTAAGACTAAAAAGATAAAAAAATAAATTTGAATATGAAAATGAAAAATTCATAACGATTTGTCTTGTGTGGGTAGGCACTGCTTGGATTTTTTAAGACATTAATAATAAAGCGTATATATAAAGTTGAAAAATTATAATAAACGAATGTTTTTTAGTTTTCTCAAAATTTATTTTTTATGACATAATAAAAATTTTTATTATTTTTTATAGTTTTTATTATGTAATTTATTTTTTTTTTTTAGGCTAAAAATAATTTTTGATTTATTTGTTTACTTTGTGTTATTTTTTATTGTTTGATGAGTTTTTAAAATTCTTTATTTTTTTTTTCAATGGTAACACTGGTTTAGGTGAAGATTCAAACAAGTAGTTGAATTTTCAACCAAATAGTACCTATATTAGAAATTAAAAATAAATATTTCTATGGATTTCTAGTCTGTTTTATATTTTTATTGTTTATTTTGTTCGCCCACAATTTACATTTACCTAATTTTAATTTTTTTTTATATTTTATAGATTGAAACCAAAGTAGTCTTACCGTATAGACCTATGCGGTAAGACTACTTTGGATTCTACTTTCATCAAATGCAGGTAAATATATAGGAAATATCTATGCATTCATACACGGTAAGACTGCTTTTGTTGAATTTTCAACCAAAATCTATAAAATTAAAAAAATAAATAAAAATTAGGTAAATGTAAACCGAGGGGGAAATAAATAAGTAATAAAAACATAAAACAGCTTATGAATCTTTATTTTTAATTGTTAAAATACTATCCAAGCTTTAAATTCAACAAATTATTTAAAACTAAGATATTGCTTGAAAATTCGACTATTTGGTTGTTTATTTATCAAAAGCAGTGTTACCGTGTATTTTCAAGGGTGTCATATAATATGTGTTCGAAAATTGCCTAGACTTCTTTCGGATGGCTAGTAAATTCTTGAATAAAATTTGTTAATTAAATTAATTTTTTAGGTTGGATTGGCTAATTAATTTAAGATAGTTGAAGTATACCTGGTTAAGTAAATGGAACTATATTTAAAAAAAATGAATTTCACTTGCATCTGGCAAATTTTCGTAGCATAAAGTGTATTATAAGTTAGTTTTTTTGCTAAAGTTAACTTAGACTACTAAAAACAGTTAAGGCCTGCTCCAAATAGTATATTAATTAATTTTCCAATATTGTATAAGAAAGTTTGCATAATTAAAAAAAATCTTTGTTCAACATAAATGTAATTTTCAGATTTTGACAAGGAAACCTAGATTTTAGAAACGTCAATGAAAAAAATATTAATTTTCATATTCTTATTTTCCAGAAATAAGAAAATAAAAAACTAATATTCGCTACATTAGATTTAAATTTTTAGCGTAAGTATTTTATACTTTTTTCAGCTAAGGAAAAACCCTTTTCCTAACAATTTAATATAATTAATGTTATTCTAAGTTAACTTTAAATGGATATTAATAATAATAATATATTGAATAGTTGAAACAAAAAAGAGAATTCAGCATTTGAGAAAAAATTTGGTCTACGAAACTTTAAATAAATTGACTTCAATCCTTTGAAAATTGAAAAATTTATAACTAATGGAATTTTTTTGATTTACTCGAAAATTGAAGGAATCTCATACATAAAGTTTTCTTATTAGAATTCTAATAAATCCACCATTATTTTAGTTTCTTATTGAAAATATTTGCTTTACACCTGCTTTATTTTCTTAAGCAAATTTTAAATCTTTATTTTTGCGAGTTTGATAATCTTTAAGCGAGAATATCATCGAAAAAATTTTGAAGTAAATGACTTGAAAATTGAAGTGAAGTAATTGTACTATGTTGTTCGACTTTGAATATAATTTTAATCAACAAAATTTTTTTCTTATCTTAAGAGGGTTCATATTAGGAGCGTGCGGTTATTCGAATTTTCAGGAACCCGACCCAAAAGTTGAGTCTTTATTTTAATTTTATTAAAATTACCTTTATTAAAAAAAATTATATTACCTATAATTTACGAAAAATATTAATAAAATTTACGATTCAAAACAGTACCTGCATCCCTATAAATGATTTTGGGTTTACCCAAAATCCTACCCGACCTAAATAATTGGGTAACCGCACATCCCTAGCTTATGCAGGTCTAAATACTATATGCTTCAAAAGGCTATTTCCAGATAAGTATAAATATTTGAACCCCGAAACCAAACCTAACCTAAGTAGTAGCATCCAAAAAATTATCAAAAAACTCTCTGATTCCCGTTGAAATTAGACTTCTAGGTATCGAAAGACCCCGAGAAACCAAAAAAACACAAAAAAAAACGGGTCATTCGCGCCTTATGCATTTAAAAAACAAAAATATACATAAAGCACAGATAAAAACAATTTAAGGGTAGTACATTTTTTTATGTTCAAAAAACCGATTTTCGGAAAATTAATAATCATATCTAGGGGTCTTAAAGGGGCACTTAAGACCCAGAAAAAAATTTTTCTTGAAAAATGGTGAAATGTTAAGTTTTTTAACCTATTAGTAGAGTATCATCTGTTTATGGGTCGGAGAAATTAAATAAAATCAAAAAAAAAAAAAAAAAACAATACAAAAAACGGTTTTTTAGGTTTTTCTGGGTTTGTAGTGACCTAGAGATCTAATTCCAACGGGAATCAGTAAGATTTTTGATAACTTTTTGGATGCTACTACTTAGGTTATGTTTGGTTTCGGGGGCTAAATCACTATAGTTATCCTAAAATATCCTGTATCTTATTGTAAATCTAAATAATTAAAAAACTATTGATCTAGTTTGCTCCAATCTAATACTCTTGCATTATTTTAAATTAATTATCTATTAATGCCTTAAATTTAGCGAATATTTAAATATACAAAATGTCAAAAATCATATTTAAAATTAAACACATACTAAAATTCTGAATAAACTACTGACCTATTATATAAAATCTTTGATATAAAATGATAAAATTTTTATATTTTAAAGATATTTTTGGAATTGAAAAGCAGTAGTAATAAAATCTAATTTTTATTTCTTATTACCATTTGTTTCCCTAAAGGATACTATACATCTATCCCCAGTGACATAATATAAAATCAATCGTAAAGAAGTAAAATTTTTATACGACTCATAACCTTAGCTTTCTTATTATTATTGAAACTTCGTTTTCTTTAAATCATTAAATAATATCTTAGGAAATTGGGGTAAGGTTTTAGGTCTACATGTATATTAGAGTGGACCTAAAATTAGAGTTTTGAGAAAAACTTTACTCCCCGGGTTTTTTTGTGAAGTTTTGGTCATAAAAAGTCCCCAGCTCCAAGGATTTTGATTTTGCTTTGCAAAAACACGTGCCTGTAAGCACCACAATTTTCCCATTTAAATAACATGGGAATTTTGACTTCTCAGCTTTCTAATTTTGTAACGTGCTGAAAAAATTTTTTTAAACACTACCAAACAGATAGAAAATGATGTTTAGACATACAAAAACTGATCCCCAAAATTATAGCAGTCCCAGAACACTTTGTTTTATCAAAATAAAATTTTTTAAAATCGCAATTTTCTCATTTAAAATACACTATAAATAAAAAACAATGTATTTTAAATGGAAAGATTGCGATTTTAAAAAATTTTATTTTGATAAAACAAAGTGTTCTGGGACTGCTATAATTTTGGGGATCAGTTTTTATATGTCTAAACATCATTTTCTATCTGTTTGGTAGTGTTTAAAAAAATTTTTTCAGCACGTTACAAAATTAGAAAGCTGAGAAGTCAAAATTCCCATGTTATTTAAATGGGAAAATTGAGGTGCTTACAGGCACGTGTTTTTGCAAAGCAAAATCAAAATCCTTGGAGCTGGGAACTTTTTATGACCAAAACTTCACAAAAAAACCCGGGGAGCAAAGTTTTTCTCAAAACTCTAATTTTAGGTCCACTCTAGGTATATATATTTTTTTTCAAAAAATTACAGTAAGCTGTGAGCTAAATTTTAAAAAAATTGAATTTTTTTCTTGAATCATGTCAAAAAGACAAAACATAATATAAAAAATTACATGAATATTTTGAATAATAGATTTGTCATGCATAATATGAAATGAGCTTTTTCTATATAGTATCTAAAGGATGCAAAACGCAAAGAACATTTATATCCTAAATCTAGAAAAATGTGTTCAACCTCTTTTTTAAATATAATTTTCTTGAATATCTAAGTTATCTCATGATGTATTCATTTAATATCTTAAGAAAGATAAAAAATTTAAGAATCTGTAATATTCTATTTTATATCCTACTGCTTGTATCTTTAAAAGGTTTCACGTATATACTCGAGGATCTTTGTAGTATTCACTAGTTGGAATTCACAACAAAAATTTTAAACAAATATTAGTGGTTTTCTAATATTAGATATTGTATATTTTGTGCAATATGTAATTTTGTTTTATTCTTTTAAGCCCCAAATAATTATATATTTTATTACTAAGTTGTCGACAGTGATAGACAATCGAAGCTATAAAGTTCGTTTTTATGAACAATTTTTAAATTGCAGTTTTAATGTCAGTTTGCGAGAAAAAAGTTTTATCGGTCACAAAACTTTTATTTACTGCTTCAAGCTCCCAAAAATTTTTATCGTGTTTCTTTTTATTAAATCGATTGCGAAATGCATTCTTTACGATAAAAAAACCTTAATTTCAGATTCTAAATGACCATATACTTCGTAAATGAACATAGAAGAAGGGGGGGGGGGTAAAAAAATTTTAGGAAACTTAAACCCATATTGAGTCTGACCCTTCCCCACTCCTTGTTTAAATTTAGGTCTGGCACCAATGACAGAAGTTAAAAATTAGCGCTGTTAACGGAAATTTCTGTAACTTTAGGTCCGGAATTTAAATCTGCCAATGAGAGAACGATAAAAATTTCTTTAGAGTGGGGAAGGGTCGGACTCAATAGACGAAAAAAACTTACAACCGGTTTATGAATTCACAGTCAACAAACATGGAACATGTTTAAATAATATTTTGAATCTTGAAGCTTTTATAATTTTAAGTTCTCAAAGCATAAAAAATAATTTTAAGCTCCTTAAATTCTTATTATTCTATAAGTTCCTAAATTCAAATTATTCTAAGTCCATTTGACTCCCCCTTCCCCCAAATATGGCACAATTTATCCAGCCCAAATGACATGCTTAAAATACGCCTAAATATATTACATGTTAAAACTTATTTATATGTTGAAAAGTGTCGTTACGAAATCAAAAAAATTTTAGTCAATAATGGACATGGATTTTAGGACTTTCAGTTTCTTTATGCATGTGGCTCCAATCATGTATTCCAGTAATAATGCTATATTTAATATTGTAAACTTTTTTAAAATAAAAATTTTAAATCAACAAAATAATTAATAAAATTTTTTGAAAATAAATATTTAGTAATGTAACCCTCAAGATTTCTTCTACTCAAATATATTGGGTCACTGAACGCGAAAATCGCAGATTTGCTCGTTGAAAATCCGTGGAACACCCTTAAATAAGCAAAAGATATTCTTTCTTAGGAGTATTTTTGTATTCTTTATACTTGGTATGATATACGTTTTTGTGGGTAGATGTTTATATTAAATTTTTGTATCCCATATGTTGGAAAATAGTATTACAGCCTTCAAACAAAATTTGAGCCCCCCTCTTAAATTGGACATATTTGAGCCCCTCTCCCTTAAATCATACACATTTACCCCCCCCCTTTGATTTTCGAATTCCAATGGTACCCCGCCCAACAAATATGTTTTTTGTTAAAAATCCTAACAAGGGATGTTTTTTGCAGATGTAAGGGTGCTCCCCGACAATCAAAACCATAATTTTCGGGTTCAAAGATCCAAAAAACCTATAATGTAGAATCTCTTCAGGGTTAGAAATATCAATGACCTCAAAACCACAGTATCATTGTGGTATTGTTTCTTTGTTACATAAATCTTTCATTACTTCTAGTAAACAAAATATTAAAAAGCTCAAAGCTCTTTTATAACGAGTAAATATTTACATAATCTATAATGTAAAAAATAAGTTTTTTCTCGTGTATATTATAAAATGAAATCAATAAATAATACAATGAAATTTAATAGAGATTAATAATAATAATTATGCTCCGTTATGTGGGTATAAATTTAATACTTAAAATGTTTTAAAACCACGAATATTTCTTTACGCATTATAATTAATTAAGACGGTTAATCATTCAGTATATAATATAATTAATCGTCTATGTATATATTCTGCATACTTTTGGTAAATTGCCCAATATTTCTTGGTATTTCATAATAATAATAATAATAATATTTTATGCGTTGATTTAAAAAGTCAAAAAATGTCACGCACATATAAATATTTTCTCCCCATAAAAACTAATACACATTAAAGCATTAAAAAAAGTACTATATCTATATATAATAAAATTGTATACGAGGTCACGACCCATTTCTCTTTCTACTTTCTGCAAATATATTTACACGCAATATATAAAAGCAAGCTTTATAAGTATAACATGCGCGAGAATCCCATGAATGTTAAAGACTGACTATCCGTAAATAGTTTGTAATATATGAACTATATATATAGTTGAAAAATTATGATTTATTATTATATGAATATTTATGAAAATAATAAAATATGTCAACTTACCTAAACATTTAGATTGTATTCTCTTATACATTTCACCACTTGTTTTTCTATGTATCATTCGGTGGGTTACTGATTGATATTTTTTACTAAAATTATTTTCACTTTCTGTTGATTCGATTGATAATCTTCTGTCTTTTAAATTATCTGCTAATAAATTATCGTCATCTTTATTTGATGGCTTTTTCCATACGTGACTTTCATCTATTTCACTTATGTATAACCATTCACCACTGGTATAGGGTTCGATGTATGCTTCTTCGTCTTCGCGTCCTATGGAAAATAATTATTTTAAAGAAATTTTTAATGCAACACAAAAATAATATATGAATTATTCTTTTTTGTAATTTATATTGTTTGGAAAATGGGTATAGGCATCTAAATCGATATTCAATATTTTATAAAAGCTTTTCTCTTTTTATTATAAAAAAAAATTTCTAACTTATTTTTTTAAACCTAGTTAAAAAAAAATAAGTATAGCTGAAATTGTAATGAAAATTTTTTTGAAACTTTTTTTTTTAAATTTAATGAATTTTTTATGCATGTATGATAAAATGATAATTTTGAAAATTTTTAAATTATACTATTTAATATTCATATTTTATTAAATTATATTTTAAATGAGCAGATGAAAATTCAATAATCAATTCAATTTATTTTTCATGCATAAAAAATAATTTATGTTTTATATATATATGGGTTTGTCCATATAAAATTTATGATCGAAATTTTTCTTTAAAAATTTAGTTTTAGGTGTGTGGTTTGTGATTTTGATGGAATTTATTGTTTTTAATGTTTTTTCACTAAAATTTTAAAAAATTCAAAAGTATTTATTTTTGGCTTTCTTTGGATTTCAGAGCGGAATTACGCAGGTACGGCGTTAGATCATTTAAATTGAATGTTTCAGATCAAAATGCTCATTAACTCCAGTCAATATAGGGGAGGGGGGGTATAGAAATTGACGCTTCACCCTTAAATTAGCTAAATCTACCCCTAAAATGCAGCATTTTTTATATATTAGCACATTGATACAGCACATAGGGGTTTTCTGGGTCGCTGAGAAAGAATTTCGGTGATTTTTTTTAGATAAAATTAACATTTCACCCTTAAATTAGCCTAAAAAGTACGAAAATAGCAAAATTATCCCTTTTAGGGGTGGTTTTGGCTAATTGAAGAGTAAAATATTAATTTTTCATAAAAAGATCCCCATAATTCTTGATCAATGCCCCATTTTTTGCAAAAAAAAAGTTCACGAGATTAAGATTCAGTATATCAAAAAATCTAAAGAAACAGGGAAATAAATATTTGAAAATTTTAAGAAATCTATAAATTTTTATTAATAAACTTTATTAGGGACAGCGCAGCGTATTTGCTAAATTCTTTTAGAGAAAGCAAAAAAGTTTTATCAGATAGTTCGCATTTTTTTAAAAAAATTTTTTTACTGACATTTGTCTAATATTATGCAAATAGTTTTTTTCAAATACCAGTAAGTATATCCAAGCTAGCATCCGTACTTCGAACTTGCAATCTTTTCTTTGCAAAATCTTCTCCATATCTAGGACTTGTTTTTACGCCTCTTTCTTCTGATTTAGCTCTCACATCGGATCTTCCATTATTACTTCTATGATGTCTTCGATCTTCTCTTTCAACAGATCTAAACCTTTTTTCGAACTTTTTAAATAATCTTTGACCAGAACGTCTTTGTATCGAGGACCTTTGAATTCCTTCTGGAGAATCTGCAAAACCAGCTGGTGGTTGAACTATTTCTTCCGATACCTTTAAAAAAAAAATTTTTATTGATTAAAAAATTATTTTACAAATAAATCTAACAACAATAATTAAAAAATTTTTTGATAATTAAGACTAAAAATATTTTACCTCTCTTCCACAGTGTTGACAATGTTGAGAGTCAAGAGCATCAGCATATAAGTCACTTCCAGGACTTGGAGATCTTAAGCTTTCAGCTGATACAGCTTTTAACCTTGGTTCAGGACTTGGAGATTTAACGATAATGGTTGTATGACCATTATGGCCTAAACTTTGTTGATATCGACTACCAGTACTTTGACGATTTGAAGCAATATATTCTGATGGTCGGGTTCTTCGACGTGGTAAACTACCAGTTATTGCTGCATTTTTATCCTAATAATCGAAAAAATATATAAAACAAACAAAATTATTAGCCTATATTGTCAGCCCAGATTTATAAAATCATAGCTGCTATTTTTAAAGGTTAGAAGCCTACGCAATGAAAACCCGTCTTACTGTAAATAAAGACGGGTAACCTATTGTTTTTAATATTTAATATTATTATATTATTATTAAAGTATAACAGTTCCAACCCTTAAAAAAATTTTACCTAATTGGTACTTTTAGTATAAAATATATTTATGCCTATCTGGGCTTCGTACTGTACTGTTCATGTAATTTCGTACTATCCAAAAAATATGGGTTAAGGTTTTTATGAAATAAATTTTTAAAAAAATGAATGGATTTGTTAAAATTCTAAGCTACATATTTTAATTTTTATATGTCAAAATAATTACTTAATTTAATTCAATTTTACAATAGGTGATGTAAATTAAAGTTATGGCTCCAGTTCAAATAATATTTTATTTTGCAAAACTAAAAATACATTATCAATAAAAATCTATAAAAAAATATTATTAGATTCAGTATTTGTTCAAACAGGATGTATTTAATAAAATTTTATTTTTACAAAAAATACAAGTTGGCATAAAAAATTGGCATTTATCTAATAAATCGGATATTTTATTGTATAGAAAATTTTATATATAAAAAAATGTCAATATACTTCAATTATACTTAAAAAAAAATCCATTTATAGATTTGACCTTGGCACTACTTACTATTTTTCAAGTATTACTGATAAAAGATTAAGAAAAATTATTGATAAATTAAAGAAATTAAAAATACCTCACTACTTCGACGTTTAGAAGGTGTATAGCCACTAGATTTCCTTCTTGGACTTTCTCGAGTTCTTTTGTGCCTTGTTTCATTATTATCACGATGTGGATGAGCATGATGATGATGCATATGACAATAATGACTGCAACTTGAATCATCAGATGTTAAAATATTCGATTGATCATCAATTTGTTCTTTCCAATCTTGATCTTTTTGTGGACTACGTAAAATTTGTTGATTTTGTAAAGAATCACGACGTTTGTTGTTTGTTCTAGGACTTCGAATTGTTGTTTGTTTACTACGTGACCTTTGACGATGAGTTTGTGTTTGATTTGCTTCTGCAGTTAAATTATTTTTTTCATTTGATGTATACTCCTTTTTTCTTTTTGATGTATCATCTTCAGTCCATTTTTTACCCTAAATTAAAATAATTTGAATTCCAAATAAAAATAAAAAATTATTTAAAAAATAATTATTAATTAATTCAAAACTTTTATCGTATAATGAATTATTAAAAGTCATAAATTTAATCTCGTTTTATATATAAACAGATAAAAAAGAAAAGTTTGAATTAGTTTTTGATTAGTTTTACAAAATATTATTAAAAACGTTTTTAGATTATCTTTTATATAAATATGTTAAAAATATTATTTTTTTTTATTAAACTAAAATAGAAAAGAAAAAGTAATTAAAAATATATTACTTTTAATAAAATTTGATTATCTGAAATTCTGTTGTTAAAATTAAGTGTCTCACAAATTTCTATAAAAATTTTGATATTCTTAGCTTTGGACAGTGAGTACCTTACTGATATTCTTCATTTAAAACGTTTCTATTGTAATATGAATTTTCAATTTTTAAGGTAAGTGGTAATTTTTCTTTTTTTTACTGTCATGGGGTAACTCAAGAGGTCAGTGTTTTATTTGTTATTATTTTTCTGACAGTCTGCGTTAATTTAATTTTAATAAATATTTAACATAAAAAAAAAAGAATGTCTTGAATTGTTTTATACAAGAGTACTTGAAAGTAAAATAAAATATAAATTCTATATTATTTTACGTTTGTATTTCACGCTTGGAAATTTTTTCATTTTGTTAAAAAAAAAAAAATTGTAATTGTATTTTGCAATTTGATGTTTTGAATACGATGAAGATTTTTTCTGTCAAGCTCATGATTTTATATATATTTTTTTATATTTACTGTATAAATTGAATTTATAACTCTAATATATATGATTCAACCTGATATAGTTTATTTTATCGTGTGTTTTATGATGCAGTGTCTACAATCATTTTAAATTGGATATTATTAGATTTCTATGTAAATTTTTCACAAATTTTAAAATTAAGTATATGGGTTTATTTTTAAAAATTTTATAATATTTTAGATATACGATGAGTAATCTCTAGAAAGGAAAACGTTACAAATGTTTACATCACTCTTTTCAAGGGAGTTTAGGGACCATGTAAGTTTTTAAATGAGCTAGGGCAAATTCGGAGGACTCACAAATTTGTAACGCTTTTCCCCAAATCCGAATTTTGTAATACCCATTATTAAAATTTTTTTTTTGTTTTAGGCTGAGGAACGACCACCGGACGTCCAGCGCGAGTTTCCCCTCCGATTGAAACAGCGTAACGTCTTGAATGGAGGTATTGAGTGCGTCACATCGTATTGCGTTTAAACTCTATCATGAATAACATGACTTTTGATAGTAATCGTGATATTTCAGGAGAAAACCCCCCGTTGGGAAAAACCCGAAGAGAATTTTAATTGATAGTAGGTAAGAGAAAACTATAAATTTTGGTCTTTTCAAGGATTTTTCCCATCCTATTAAGGCGGATATTATTTACTTCATTTAATTTTTAAATTAAATTCTATGCCGTAAATAAGTTCCTAAGCTAGCCGTAATAATATAACAGAAGTTTTTCAGAAAAAAGTCTACTATAACAGGGAGTTGAACCCGGGACCTTGTTCCTACAAGGCACGAGTGTTACTCCTTGCAGTACGACTACAGTCTCTCAATATTTAAAATTCTGATCGACCATTTTATATACACTGTAAAAAGTAACTTCCTTATTTTAACAAAAAGATTAGAACATTTACGAAAAATTAGTAAATTTTCAAAAAAATGTGTAAATATTTAAAAAAAATCGTAAATTTACTAAATATAGTATATTAACAAAAAATTCGAGTATTCTCGATTTTTTTTTGTGAATTCGCAAGAAAAATTGCTAATTTACAATTTTTTTTCGAAAATTTACAAAAAATAGTTGTAAATTTCCGAAAAATAGTTGTGAATTTACAACTTTTTTCGTAAATTCACAAAAAAATATCGAGAATTCTCGAATTTTCCGTTAATATACTTTTTTTTGTTAATCTAAGAAAGTTACTTTTTACAGTGTAATCTTTAGAAGCCATCTTAATTGCGAGAAAAATTTTATCTGGAATTTGTGATGAAACGACACCGCGTCAGCACATTTTTTTTCACCGTACCATTTCAATAGATGAAATTTTTTTCACAAGCGAACTTATTTCAACAGTTTATATAAGGAACGCAATATCGGTTATGAATTCATGGGAAGCCATCAGATTAGGACCATTCCCGAGTTTTCTTTCATGGGATGTTTGTATGTCCTGTACTTCTTAGTAAAAAATAAAGATGTAATTATTTTCGTTGTAACTGAATATCAATGTGATCGATGTACAACCTAATTTATGTATATTTATATAATCCTGGAGTCAGTTTCCGCTTTTCAGTACCCGTCACGTATAGAAATCAATTTTTGCAGAAGAAATTTACTTTCTTCCAAGTAAATCCATTTTGAGCTCCAAATTTTGGATGTCAGGGGGTTAAAAATTGACGTTTTTAAAGGGGAAGGGATCAAATGGACTTAAAAAAATTTAGATGTAGGGGCTTAGAATAATTTTGAATTAGGGACTTTTAGTACTTTAGAGATTTCAATTTAGAGATTTATTATAATTTCTGCTTTGTCACTTATAAAAATTAGGGAATATATTAGTTAAAACTATTTAATAATTGAACTTTTTAGATACTCGTTGGTTTATATCAACACACAAGTCAATTATAAGTTTTTTACTTCGTAACCCTAAAATTTATTTTTCTGAAGATAACTTTCACACCGCAAGTAGATTTTACTTACCCGGAGTCAACGTTGTAACCTTAGAATTTCTTTCTAACCACCCTTTATTTTTTGAATTTTCATATTTTCAAAACTGTTAATATATTTTATACATCGTGAACAATTTCATGTTTATAAGTTTTATTTAGTTGCACATATGATTAAGAAATTGTATTTAAACCTTTTTATTGTTTACTTTATTACGTTTTTGCAAAAAAAGAATACACCATCGAATGTTGTAGGTAAATAACGTTAAGTAACTAAATTGAATTTACTATTAGAATTAATAGTAAATTCGCCGCTAAAATTATATAGAAATTAATTAGAAAAAAACTATTCTTTAATAAAAATAGCCGAAATGGAAGTTAAAAAAACTTTTATTTGTATAAGTTACAATTGGCATTACAACTCACAAACTTTCGTAATCTAGTTGTGGTTACTAAAATATCTCATTAGAAGAAAACAACCAAAACAAGAATTTATATTTTTACTATAAAGCATACCTAACTTCAGTTAAAAAAGTAATATAGAATCCCAACAATTTTATGAAGACTAATGTATTTATTTAAATCATTGAAAAAAAAATTAATTTTTATAATTACCTCACTTTCTGGAGCATTATTTTTGGAAGAATCTTGCTCAGCTTGAGGTGCTGCATCACCTAAATCGTAGCTACCAGAACTACTACTAGTCGTAGATCGTGGTGGAGAACGTTGATGCTGTTCTGGAGCTAATGATGATTCTGTTTTTTTTTCTTTTACTGTACGCGAGCTACTCACATCATCGTTGATCAACTAAACAAATTCATTAATACATTAATAGTTTTATTAAATAAAAAAATTTTAATGCAACATTTTTTCGTATGTTTCTTATATACAATTAAGTTTCGAACATGTAATAGAATATTTTTGAAAAGGCGTTTAATATTTTTTTAACCATTATATTTTTGTTTGATTATATTTTCATATAATTTTTTGAGTTATTATTGAATAATATTGATTCCCGATTTTTATTTATTTGAAGGTGATTATTTATTTAATTTTCTTAGTGTGAAATTGGTGAGAATTTGTTTGCTTAATTTGCAAAAATATTTAAATAAATATTTTGAATAATTAGCTTAAACTTTATATTTGGAAGCTATTTCTAAAAATTTAACTGGTGTAATTTTCTGAAATTTAGTTTTCATATAAGTGTATTCCGCGGTTGTTTTTAGGGGATGAAAATAGGTTATAAAACCAGAATTTTTTTTTATTTAAGCTAAAACTTGAAGTTATAAAAAAAGTAATCTTCTGCCCTTGCAAGGTCCAAATCAAATTTTGAACCCAGGAATCAAATTCTAAAATAAGAATATTTCGAGTTAATTTACCAAAGCAGACCAAAAACAGAAAAATGGCTGCCAAAATTAAAAATTTGACCTAGATAGCTCAAATTGGCCGAATGTACTCAGTATTTGCAGTATTTTCTGTAAAAAATAATTTAGACCGATTTCTGCGACACTTCAGACCAGCTTGGACGCAGTAGGAATAAGATCCCTCATATATTTTTTTGAATTTTTAGATTTTTTTTTAAATAATATTTAAAACTAAAAGAAACTTAAATAATATAAATAATGCAATCTGACTGTAAATTAAAAAAAAAATGTATTATCAAAATATATGCAAAAAGTATTGCATTTCAAAAAAAAAATTTTATTTATAAATTTGCATAATCTTTACTTGCAGAAACAGTAAAAAATCATAAACATAATATACTTATAAAATATAGGTATATGTGCACGGCATTAGGAATACATAATATACAAAAAAAAATAAATAAAAAATATGTACACTTTTTATATTTTCTTATTTTTCCAACATAAAGAAAAATGTTTTTCTGTATTATATAAAAAGACATTTAAATGGTTTTATATAGTATCAAATATAACTTTTTCATTAAAATATAGATTTCTTGGTGTACCTAAATTTTCTCATGTTATTAATAATGAAATGTTTCAGAGAAATTTAAAAAAAAATATTATCTTAATTTTATTAAAATAATTTGTTTTTTATAGGCAAAAATAAATAATAATTTTTCTATGCAAAAAATTGATTAAATTTTTTTTTATATAGAAAATTATAGTTAATAGATTTATCAAAATTTATATGCGTTACGTTGTGTTTTATATATATTTAGTAAATAAAATATGGATATATAATGTTAGCAAATTGGTTAAAAGCATATAGATTTAGGAAATCCAATATCTCTATGCCTGAGTGGCTTTGGTGGTTAACCATAACGCACCACTTTAAATGTAACAGATTGTTTTAAAAAATTAAGCAGAGAGAATCTAAAGAAATTATCGAAATTAAGTTAGAATAAACAGCCTAAAAGCTCAATAATTAAAAATATTGAGTTTTTATTAGAGGAGATTTAATGACAGCTGGGCCTAAGTTGGTCTGAAAGGTCACGAAAATCTGAAATTCGATTTGCATTTGATCACGTGAATTAGCAAATAATTTGCAAATTCTAAAATTTCGTACTTTACACGGCGGCCTGGCCGTATAGAAAACACTATTTTTTGCTCTGAAATATTTAGAGTAGCTTATCTTGGGCTTCACGATCTTCTCAATAACTATACAACGTGCCCACGAAAAGATGTAGGGTCATATTTTAAGGGATATAAAGCTTATAAAAAAAAAAAGTAAATTGGTGGATCATCATATTTTTGCGTGCCCTTTCGATTGGTGATATCCAAAATTGGATAAATTTTCTGGATTTTCAAATAAATACTCGATTTTCGCGAAAATTATTTGAAAGTTCAATTTTTTTTATAGAAATCATGAAAAAACCTATTAGAAACATATTCCCCCAATTTTTATCATCAAAAACGAAGTATTTATTGAAATATCTTAATTTAAAAATCAAAATTTAATTATAATTTTAAAAGTGTAAATGGAGTGTGAACATAGAGTGAGAACACGGTAATTTTTTGTGACTACGTGATCCATGATGAGATAAAATGAAAGGTAAGGTTAGGCATGTGTTTATTTTTTCTGGTAGAAATAATATAACCTTGTTTTCAAATAATAAATAAACATAATTATTTATTTTTTTAAGCTTATTATTTATATTATTATTTGTAAAATTGTATTTGTGATAATATTTTAAAATTTAATTTAAAATTTTATTTTTATAAATTTTAGTGCACAAGTATCGAGTCGTGCAGCCAAGTCTGATCACATATTATTTTTCAAATGAAAATTTACAAATTTTTCGCAAATAAACTAAATGTTTTGTAAATTATTTATTGCTCAATTTAAACCAAGCCGGGATAAGATGCATGGTCGGGTCTTCAAATCGGTTCCAGAGTATTTTTTTCCGAAAGTACTACTAAAAATTTGAAATTCCGCGGAAAATTTTACATAAGAATATACACATAAGCTTTGCGACACCGAAAACATATCACAAAGTATAAAAAATGAATTTAAAAAAAAAATTTTCGTCGTTCACAGCTTGGATTATCCAAGAGGCTTCCTGCTTGAATTATCCAAGAGGACCCCGCTTGCATTATGCAAGAGGTCCCCTGCTTACATTTTCCAAGGGGTCCTCCACATGGATTATCGAAAAGCTTATCCCGCTTGCATTATGCAAGAGATTATCCCACTTGGATTATCCAAGAGGCTCCCCGCTTGCAGTATCCAAGAGATCTCTCGCTTGCATTATCCAAGAGGTTATCCTGCTTGCATTATCCAAGAGGCCCTCCGCTTACATTATGCAAGAGGTCTCCCGCTTGGATTATCCAAGAGGTTATCCCGCTTGGATTATCCAAGAGGCTCCCCACTTTCATTATCCAAGAGGTGTCCCGCTTGCATTATCCAAGAGGTTTTCCCGCTTGGATTATCCAAGGGTTCACCCGCTTGCCTTATCCAAGAAGTCTCCCGCTTGCAATATCCAAGAGGTTTTCCCGCTTGGATTATCCAAGGGTTCACCCGCTTGCATTATCCAAGAGGTCTCCCGCTTGCATTATCCAAGAGGTCTCTCGCTTGCATAATCTAAGAGGTTTTCCTGCTTGGATTATCCAAGGGGCCAACCGCTTGCATTATCCAAGAGGTCTCCCGCTTGCATTATCCTAGAGGCCCACCGCTTGCATTATCCAAGAGGTATACCACTTGCATTATCTAGGAGGTTATCCCGCTTGGATTATCCAAGAGGCTTCCCACTTTCATTATCCAAGAGGTCTCCCGCTTTCATTATCCAAGAAGTTTTTCCGCTTGGATTATCTAAAGGTTCACCCGCTAGCATTATCCAAGAAGTCTCCCGCTTGCATTATCCAAGAGGTTTTCCCGCTTGGATTATCCAAAAGGTTACCCCGCTTGCATTATCCAGGAAGCTCCCCGCGTGCATTATCCAAGAGGCCCCCCGCTTACATTATGCAAGAGGTCTCCCACTTGCATTATCTAAGAGGTTATCCCTCTTGCATTATCCAAGAGGTCTCTCGCTTACATTATCCAAGAGGTCTCCCGCTTGCATTATCCAAGAGGTTTTCCCGCTTGGATTATCCAAGGGGCCCCCCGCTTGCATTATCCAAGAGGTTATCCCGCTTGGATTATCCAAGAGGCCCACCGCTTGCATTATCCAATAGGTATCCCACTTGCATTATCTAGGAGGTTATCCCGCTTGGATTATCCAAGAGGCTTCCTGCTTGAATTATCCAAGAGGACCCCGCTTGCATTATGCAAGAGGTCCCCTGCTTACATTTTCCAAGGGGTCCTCCACATGAATTATCGAAAAGATTACATTATCAAGGAGGTTATCCCGCTTGGATTATCCAAGAGGCTCCCCCCTTGCATTACCCAAGAGGTTATCTCGCTTTAATGTTTTTTGTTTAATGTTTTTTTCATTTTCAGTAGATCTGGTTTTTAGTAAACGTTTTGTTTGTCCTACTTAAGTCTTTGGACAATATTTGCAGTTGATTAGGTAAACCAAATTTTTATTATTGCACTTTTTTAAAGAGTCTTTGCCAGTTTTTATTATTTTATTTAATTTGAAAGGAGTTCTTAAAACTGTTTTGATGTTACATTTATTCTTTAAAGTGTGTTGAATCTTTTTTGAGACTTTAGCAATGAGAGGTAAAACAATAGTATCTTTGTGAGCCTCTTGGATAATGCAAGCGGGGAGCCTCTTGGATAATACACGCGGGAAGCCTCCTGGATAATCCAAGCGGGATAACCTCTTGGATAATGCAAGCGGGAGACCTATTGGATAATGCAAGTGGGTGGCCCCTTCGATAATCCAAGCGGGAAAACCTCTTGGATATGCAAGCGGGAGACCTCTTGAATAATGCAAGTGGGGAGCCTCTTGGATAATGCAAGCGGGTGGCCCATTGGATAATCCAAGCGGGATAACCTCCTAGATAATGCAAGTGGGATACCTTTTGGATAATGCAAGCGGGGGGCCCCTTGGATAATCCAAGCGGGATAACCTCTTGGATAATGCAAGCGGCGGATCCCTTGGCTAATGCAAGCGGGGGACCTCTTGGATAATCCAAGCGCGGGACCTCTTGGATAATGCAAGCGGGAGGCATCTTAGATGAATCCTCCATCATTATCTAACATAAAGAATTGGTTAAATCATACGTAATAAATAAACCTCCAAAGCGAAACTAAGGATGCTAAACTGTGATTTAGAGCTTTCTTTTTTTATCGACAAGGGTCGTATACGATTTTTCTGCATCAGTAGCGAAGGATTGCAATTTTCTTGGCCGCGGAGGAATATCGTACTTTCGTGACCACTGTGGAAAAAAAAAATTTTTAGTGTACCTGTATGTTTTTAATATTTGATCATTTCAATTTGTCAAAATGCATATTTTGGTCGTTAAAAAAAAATAATTTGCTCTAGAGATCAAAATAGATCTGCGGAGATGTAAATATATCTTGCCAATTTTCAGATCTATTTAGATCTATTTAGCTTTCCGGGGATCACTTTTGATCTCCAGAGATCAAGAATGATCTGCGGAGACGTACATATATCTTGCTTAATTTTATATCTAAATAGATCTACCGAAAATTCATCGGGAGAGGTCGACCAAACCCAGGGTATCCCTCAAGTGGCTGTGAACGACGAAAATTTTTTTTTAAAATTCATTTTTTATACTTTGCGATAAACTTTGTGATATGTTTTCGGTGTCGCAAAGCTTATGTGTATATCCTTATGTAAAATTTTCCGCGGAATTTAAATTTTTAGTAGTACTTTCGGAAAAAAATACTCTGGAACCGATTTGAAGACCCGACCATGCATCTTATCCCGGCTTGGTTTAAATTGAGCAATAAATAATTTACAAAACATTTAGTTTATTTGCGAAAAATTTGTAAATTTTTATTTGAAAAATAATATGTGATCAGACTTGGCTGCACGACTCGATACTTGTGCACTAAAATTTATAAAAATAAAATTTTAAATTAAATTTTAAAATATTATCACAAATACAATTTTACAAATAATAATATAAATAATAAGCTTAAAGAAATAAATAATTACGTTTATTTATTATTTGAAAACAAGGTTATATTATTTCTACCAGAAAAAATAAACACATGCCTAACCTTACCTTTCATTTTATCTCATCATGGATCACGTAGTCACAAAAAATTACCGTGTTCTCACTCTATGTTCACACTCCATTTACACTTTTAAAATTATAATTAAATTTTGATTTTTAAATTAAGATATTTCAATAAATACTTCGTTTTTGATGATAAAAATTGGGGGAATATGTTTCTAATAGGTTTTTTCATGATTTCTATAAAAAAAATTGAACTTTCAAATAATTTTCGCGAAAATCGAGTATTTATTTGAAAATCCAGAAAATTTATCCAATTTTGGATATCACCAATCGAAAGGGCACGCAAAAATATGATGTACCACCAATTTACTTTTTTTTTTTATAAGCTTTATATCCCTTAAAATTTGACCCTACATCTTTTCGTGGGCACGTTGTAGGTTGTAATATAGCGTCTCAAATGTAGGACACCCCCCTTATAATTAAATTTTATGATTACACTAAACATGAAACTGAAGAAAAAAATAAAAATTTTTTTTTTAACATTTAAAAATTATGAGTTGAAACAAATAAAAGTAGATTGAAGGACCCATTTTTAGTTTCATTTTCGGAAAAAATATTTTTGATTAATTTTTATTAACCTTTGGTCCAACACGGGCCCTTTTGGGGTCGAACCCCTTACAGAGAGATGCGAAATTAAAACTTGAGAGTTAACATGATTTTCGGAAGATTACTAATTTACTCAAAAAGACAATTTTCTTACCTAAGAGGGTTGAATCTTCGGTAACGGACTATAACCTAAAAAAATTTTTTAACAAGATTTTTGATTAACGAAAAATTATGGACTTACTAATTTTAAGTTCCCCCATAATAAATTTTTCTATGGTATTAAAAAAGTTTAAAGTAAATAATCTAATTTTTAAAGTAAAAAACCTTGTTCAAAAACATTTTGCAAAAAAAAAAAAAACAGCTTTTGTTAACTGAAAAATTAAAATTTACTTCAAACTTTTTTCAGGCAATAAAAAATGTTATTATAGAGGTACTTTAAACAAAATTAGTAACTCTAAAATATATTATTAATCAAAAACCATGTTAGAAAATTTTTTTAGATAATGTACTGTTACCGACGATTGCTCTTCAAAATAAGATTTTATCTTGCCGCAGATTTTTTTGCTTTAAATATTCGGTACTTCATTTCTTAGTAATTTATTCTTAATTGTAAAAAACAATGAAATAAAAATTTTTTTAAAACTCTAATTAACTTGTTGCTAATAATACAGAAATCTGTTTCTCACTTGACCCAATTTTTTCTATAACAAAATAATGCTGCAGTCGTGTTATGCTTATACTGTAGAGCTAATAATAAGCTTGAAACTCATTTCTTCAGAGCTTATTAATTTATTTATTTATAAGAATAAATAAACTATAGTTTGCAAATTTTATTGAACTTTCCTCATTTACTTTAAAAGTTATTAGTTATTTTTTTCCTTATATTTTCTTTAATTACACAGTACATTGTATGTATTTTTAGTCTTAATTTATACAGTGCCTTATTCTTGAGTTTATATTTTCTTTTCTATTATACTCAACTAAGCATTGTCGTTTATACAATTTATACTTGTACATTTAAATAGTCTAATTAAGATTTACATAATAGATGTACTTGAAAATGGTTAATTAAAATATTACTTAATATATATTTTAAAAACTGAGTAACTTACCAGTGTATTTTATGTATAAAATATAAGAAAGGAATAAAGTAGGTTTATTCACAAACTATAATTCAAAGAAAATTTTATAAAATATAGGTAATCCATGTTTATATATAGATATATATTATATATACTTTGTAAAAATGCCTTTAGGAGTAGTTTCAAAAAAGAACTCTTACATATAAGTACTAAAGGAAATTTATAATCGTTTAGTAAGCATTATAAAGTATGTTTCATGTCTCAAGAAGTTAACGTTTTTTTCTATTTTTTTTTATTCTTGAGAAATTTCTTTTTAATATTACATTCTTTTCTTTTTATGAAAAATGAAAATTATTATTTTGAAATTAATCATTCAAAAAAAAATTCATGCTTAAAAAAATGGTACTTACTTCACTTTTAGCTAAACTGTACATAGAGCTTGCACTTTCAAAGGAACTTCCATCAGCTGTAGTGGCAGTGTTTGAAGCTGATGTTGTACCACCATGAGTTTGTAAAAAATGTGCCCTTGTTAATGAATTTGTAGCAGCTGATATGCCAGTTGTGGTCCCTGTACCCGTTGAGGTATTGGCAGTATAATAATCATCGGTAGTCGACGTTTCAGATATGTCGGTATTACGACCACCACCAGAATCCGTTCTAACGAGATTTAAACCATATTCATTTGATGATTGTGATTGTGATTGAGATGACTGTGGTAAACCTGGACTTCGACGCGTATATCCAGTAATCGATCTCTCATGAACGCTTGGGAAACTAGTTTCTAAGCTGTTTTTTAACAATTTTTTTTCACACGAATTTTTAAAAAAGCATTATCAATGAAATAATAATTATTAATTTAAATACAAAATAGAATTAATATAAATTTTAGCTACACACTTTGGGCTTAGAAACTTCTAATTCGATAGGATTAAGTTTTGTTTAGATTGCAATAAATACTACAGTAAACTTCCGATATGACAAACAACTTTTTAACGGATTGTACTATATAATGAACAATCTTCTTATTCCAAGCCAGGGCTAAGCCTGTCACATGTGAAGTGACAAAAGTTATTATATTTGAACTGGATAACGAACTGTTCAATACGTCAAAAAAAAAATTTAAATGACCTAAAGTATCGGTATATCGGATATTTACTGTATTAAGAGAAAATGATCACTATTTTCTAGTTTGACAGTATTTGAATAACGAAGATAAATTTTACATTCGACCAAATAAAATTTTCTTGCATCAAATTTTTAATAAATTGTATTGATTATCACATAGACAATAAAATGAATTTCAAGTTAACGAATGTAAAAAAAAAAATTTTACATTTTCAAAAAATTCTTAGAACTCAACAAATATACACTGTAAAAAGTAACTTTCTTCTATTAACAAAAAAATTAAAACATTTTCGAAAAATTAGTAAATTTTCAAAAAAATTTGTAAATATTCGAAAAAAATCGTATATTTAATAAATTTAGTATATTAACAAAAAATTCGAGAGTTTTTTTTTTGTGAATTCGCAAGAAAAATTGATAATTTACAATTTTTTTCAAAAGTTTACAAAATATAGTTGTAAATTTCCAAAAAATAGTTGTGAATTTACAACTTTTTTCGTAAAATCACAAAAAAAATCTAATTTCGATAATATACTAAATTTAGAAAATTTACGAATTTTATCGAATATTTGCAAAATTTTTTATATATTCACTAATTTTTCGAAAAACTTCTTTTTTTTTTGTAAATCTAAAAAAGTTACTTTTTACAGTGTAGAAATGAAAATAAAAAATGTAATAAAAAATACATTATTTAAATATTTTTTTAGCTTACTTTGGTGTAACAGTAATAGGAGTTGCAGCCTCTAATCTAATAGAAGGATAAGTCTCAGTTTCATCTTCAACATCTAAGGCATCTGTATCCATTGAAGATCTTTGTTGATGTTGAAGAATTAATAAATGTCTTCTTTTCCATGATGGCGTTAAAGTAACTGATGAATCAGCTTGTAATACAGTGGTTTGTGATTCATTCCATAAACCATCACTGTGATCACGCGTTGAATCATTTGTTAAAGAATCACTTGATGCAAATGGTGATCCTGTACGATAATGTCGATGACCTGGACTTCTTGTTTTTGGGCTGTGTACTCTCTTGGATGGAACTAATAAAAAAAATTTACTTAAATTATAAATTACTTTCTATAAAATAATTTTTGGTTATTAATTGCATAAATTATGCTTTTTAAGTAATATTAATGAAACGAGAAATCTTGGTAATTAATCAAAAAAAAAAAAGCTTTTTCTTAAATAAGAAATAAAAGCTTATAATTTATCTTAAATTTATTACTGTAATTTTCCTAATTGCAGTAATTACCTGAGCTTGAGGTAGGTGATATTGGTGACGCAGGAAGAGACCTTGGTAAAATAAAATCACTATTTGTACCTTGTACTCCATCTTCAAGAGAAACGCTTCTTTTACGAAAAAGACCACGACGAATATAATTTTCATGAAATTCCTTAAATAAATGCAGAAAAATAAATGAGAAAAAAAAATATTAAAAAAATAGTTAATAAAAATAATAAATTACTTCGTCATTATAATCATAAAGAATGGTAGGAATTCTAAGTATCGAAAGATCTTCTGGTGTTGAAGCATATTGGACGGGTGTATTTGATGATTTATTCCATGGATTTTGATAATTTCTACGACATGTGTGCGGATAACTTGGTTCACCAGTTTCACTTATTAATTCTCTTCTTTCAATTTGTATTTCACCATCCGATAAGGTTTTTTGTAACGAAACATAACGACGATACGGATGTGCTGTTTGATTTATTAATGCACGTGCATCTGGTGATACTGGTGCTGGTTTAAAATCTATTAATATTTCTTCATCGTCAAGTTCTATTTCATTTTCTTTATCCTAAAATTTTTTATTTTTATATTTTACGTATCCAATAATCATAATATTTGATTTTATTTTTTGCATAAAAAATACTAATATACAGTTGTACGTGTACCTAATTTTAAACTGTTGCAATATCATATGTTGTGAGTCGATAAAAAAATACTGTCTGTATGTGCGAGAAATTTAACGCGAGACTTGTTTACTTGTCGATATGTTTGTATATATGAACATATGTACTATATTTGTATGGATATAAAAAAGAGGAAATTTTATTCAAATGTATTCAACGAAAAATGGCAATAGACTTATAAAAGACACATTTTATGAAATAAAATAGAAAATATACATGGGTTAGAATTTGTAAAGTTATTTTTTTTAGTTTTTTATAATTATTCTTTTTTTGGACAACAAAGTCATTTTTTGTAATAATTGATATAATATTCATTTACAGCGAATAAAAATCATAAGTAACCAATAAAAATTTGAAAAAACCCGCAAAACATAAACTGAAAATTTCTATTCTGGGCAAATGGAACATTTTGGATACCATGATTATTCATGTTCAGCGTCTCAAAAAATCTAAATACCCATTATTATAAATTTAGCCTATTGGACTACAAAGGATAAAAGGCGTCAACAAAACAGAGGTTAACGACAGATATGGGGTTAATTATAGAAATAACAAATTTGGAAACTTTACTATTTGCTCTTCTTATGGCTAAAAATATTTTAGAATTGCCTGCAAAAGAATAACCAATATGCAAATCAGGTTTTATATTGTGTTAGCTGTAAAACAGTGAGTAAGCATGTATTTCAGGTGTTAAACAACACGTGTACTTTCGCTATTAACTTAATGTCAATAATAAATTCAATATTATATATTTTTTTAATTTGATGTTATTTTTTAGGAACTAATATTTCAAAAATTAAAAATACAGCAATGTTTTGCCCTGAAATCAGTATTTTTGGTGTTATTATTTCAAAAAAGTGCATAATGCATCCTGTGTCGCCTCGTAACACCTGAAATACATTTATATTTACTGTTATCAAAGTATGTATATATATATGGGCATATCCATTACTTTTCATACAAAAGTGTGCGCACCCATGACTCCGATCGGGCTCAAATTTTCAGGGGTGGTTTGAAGTAATAAAAAACTCAGCCAGCCAAAATTTCAGCCATTTTGCAGGACGGGTTGCCGAGATACAAGCTCTAAAAGGTCCAAAAATAGCTGTTTTTAGCCAATTTTCAAAAATTTACTGGGCTTCAAGGATTAGTCCAAAAAACATCCGGCTAGTCTCATTTTTTTCCTTGAACTTTCAACTTTTACCAAAAAAATTTTCAAAAAGTTTCATCGAGTTGATTTTTACTGGCATTGATTAACGTAAGATTTATTTTATCGAAAAATGCTGGTTTTTGAACTTGAATTGTGACTTAGCATCATTAGTTAAAGATTTTCGGTTGGTCTCATTAAAAGCGTCTAGCAAAGACCTTTCAAATGAGACCTTAAACGTTAAAAAAGCTCATCAGGGACCGGAGATAGAAGCAATTAAAAGTTTGCTGTTTCCGAAAATATCGATTTTTTAACAACTTTAAACGTCTGCAAAATTTTTCTCTGAGCACTTTAAGGGCTGAAAATTTCAGGGAAGCTTCTTTTAATATTAAAAAAAATTCCCTAAAAATTTGGGCGATGGTATTGGCTTCTGTTCGTAGATATAAGACTCTGAAAATGTGTAATAATTGGACCAATATTGGCCAATAAGTGGTTAAGGGGTCAATCAAAAAATTTTTCTTCTTCAATATTCGAATAGCCAGGGAAAAATGAGCTGATTTAAAAAAAAAAATTTTTATTTTTGACCGAAAAATAAGCAAGTTATCATCATTTTAAGATTTTTTAAAAAATTTTCTAAAAATCCCAATTTTAGGGTCATTATACAGTATTCTAACTTGAAATAATGATAACTCGCTTATTTTTCGGTCTAAAATAAAAATTTTTTTTTTTAAATTGTCGAGTTTTTTCCTGACTATTCGAATATTTACAAAAAAGAAACTTCTTATATGCAAAAATTATTTTTTTTTGGCAAATTACTTTAGAACTTACTTTATTTTGTCAATGTATTAGGGTAGTTTTTGGCCCAAAAAAATAATTTTTGAATATAAACAGTATCTTTTTAGTAAATATTCGAATAGCCAGGAAAAAATTCAACAATTTCAAAAAAAAAAATTTTATTTTAGATCGAAAAATAAGCGAGTTATCATTATTTCAAGTTAGAATACTGTATAATGACCCTAAAATTGGGATTTTTGGAAAATTTTTTAAAAAATCTTAAAATGATGATAACTTGCTTATTTTTCGGTCAAAAATAAAAATTTTTTTTTTAAAATCAGCTCATTTTTCCCTGGCTATTCGAATATTGAAGAAGAAAAATTTTTTGATTGACCCCTTAACCACTTATTGGCCAATATTGGTCCAATTATTACACATTTTCAGAGTCTTATATCTACGAACAGAAGCCAATACCATCGCCCAAATTTTTAGGGAATTTTTTTTAATATTAAAAGAAGCTTCCCTGAAATTTTCAGCCCTTAAAGTGCTCAGAGAAAAATTTTGCAGACGTTTAAAGTTGTTAAAAAATCGATATTTTCGGATACAGCAAACTTTTAATTGCTTCTATCTCCGGTCCCTGATGAGCTTTTTTAACGTTTAAGGTCTCATTTGAAAGGTCTTTGCTAGACGCTTTTAATGAGACCAACCGGAAATCTTTAACTAATGATGCTAAGTCACAATTCAAGTTCAAAAACCAGCATTATTCGATAAAATAAATATTACGTTAATCAATGCCAGTAAAAATCAACTCTATGAAACTTTTTGAAAATTTTTTTGGTAAAAGTTGAAAGTTCAAGGAAAAAAATGAGACTAGCCGGATGTTTTTTGGACTAATCCTTGAAGCCCAGTAAATTTTTGAAAATTGGCTAAAAACAGCTATTTTTGGACCTTTTAGAGCTTGTATCTCGGCAACCCGTCCTGCAAAATGGCTGAAATTTTGGCTGGCTGAGTTTTTTATTACTTCAAACCACCCCTGAAAATTTGAGCCCGATCGGAGTCATGGGTGCGCACACTTTTGTATGAAAAGTAATGGATATGCCCATATATATTCCTTGCTTGCATTACACTGGTCCATATACATGGGGGGAGGGGGGTTCTATAGATTCTGACCACCACTAGGTTTGGTCTACTATAGGATTGATAACAAATTTTGAGGTCTTTTTTATGAGAAATTAGGGATTCACCATGAATTTAGCAAAAAGTACCCCTAAAAGTGATTGTTAATTAGACAATTTACTCTAAACCTCTTAATTTTTTTCCATCACCTCAAATACATTTTTAAAACGTCTCACATTAACAGGAAAATGTTTAATAAATTCATAAATCAAAATTAGTGTTGCAAATTTAATAAATCTCAAGATAAATCTTGAAGAATTATAAATAAAATCAGGATAAATCTAGTTGATTCACAATTATTATATAATGAAAAAAATCGATTTGCAAAACACGAGATTACCAACATGAATAATAAAATTTATATAAGCTCAAAAAGAAGAATAATAAAAAATTTATATGAACAGAAATATAATCTACTTATAATTTAATTAAAATATAATTAAATTGTTCATTTTTTTTTAATAAGCCTTGGGAATAAAAAAAAATTTTTATTATGATATAAAATACTACACACTCTATTCCCATATGCACACAAATATAAATAAAATTACTTTACATAATAAAATTTAAATTAATTAATTAGTTTACATTGTGAAAAATTGTATGAACAATAAGAAATAATTTTTTTACATACCATTTTTGAATGCCTGTATAAATCACCATTCATTAATTCTTCTTTAATGAATTTTGTTCTTGGTGATCTTGGTGGACTGTTAACTAAAAATGGAGATCTTGGCGGTTCTTCACTTTGTGTTCTTTGTAATGGTTCATGTTCTGGTTCTTCTTTTAATATACCACTAACTGATGAACTTAATTTACAAGCTTCTGAATAACTTTTATGTAATTTTCTACCATTTAACATTCCATTTGTTTGTGCACCTTGTGATACCATTTTAACACGATGTATTGTACGTGGACTTAATGTTATACGACTTCTTAAACATTGAGGTAATTCGGTTTGTGTTGCTTGAGCTTTCATCGTACCACGTTTTGGTTGTTTTTCTAATTATTTTTACCAAAATTAAATTTTTAATTTATACAAAGAAAATTGTAACATTTTGAATTATGAAGCTTACATTAATATTGTTTTAATAAATTTTGTAATAATTTTCATTCTCTTTGTTATACAAAAACTTAAATAACTTATAAGTATTTTCCATATATGAATTTTAAATTTAATCCTCTTTTAATACGAAGAATTAAATGGATATTAAGATTTTGTTGAATAAAAATTTTATTTTACAAAATTGTTATATAATTGGTAGTTGCAATACTATTATTTTTTAATTTTTTATTATTGGTGTTTATGGATTAATTACGAAGGTCAATTTTGTAAAAAAATATTTTTTATTTGTGGTAGTTCCTCAGCTATCAAACTTTTTGGGACCAAAAAAAAGTTCGTTGGTGAAGGAGTTTGTTAGTTAAAAGATATTTTTCGGGGTAATTAACTTTTTGAATGTCATAACAAAATTATAAATAATATAATAGTATAATGGACGGTTTTTCAGTATAAAAAGAAATAAATGGAACTAAATGTGTTTGTAAGCTTAAACTTTCGTTTACTGAGGCATTACTGAATTCTTTTGTGGGCATACAAATTTTCTATGAGTTTAGGAAGTTTATTTATAACATATTTTTGTATATATGTAAATTGTTTCAATTATTTAATAATACTAAATTTTTAGGTTTTTTTGCATATAAATTGAAGAAAATTTAATTATTTATCAACAGAAAAATAATTTTTTTCAAGTTTATGTGGTTACTTTAGTGAAAAGGTATAAATTTGCAATTGCCAATAAGTAATACTAAAAATAACTAAAAAAAGTATCATCACAATAAATATTATTATGATAATTTTCATTTTTTATATGCGAGCAAGGAATTTCTTGACTTTCCTTATTACTCGAATATTTCAAAATTATGGGCAAAAAAGCCAATATATGTATTTTCATTTTTTATCTTTTCTAAATTAAAAACCACATAAATCTGGAGAAAATCATTTGATTTTAATAAATAATTGAATATTCTAATAAATAATTGAATTGCTATACAAAAAAATAGTGCCTAGATATATCCGGACAATATTATTTAAATGAAAGTTAGTGGCTCAAGTTGATTTTGTCTGATATTATGTTAAACTCATGATTAACTTCACCATACATAATTTGAATTTTACGCGAAATAGAATTTGTTAATCAAAAAAGAAATTTCCGGAATTTTAATATTTTTGAAGTAAAATGATTGGTACCAGTTTATTTTTTTAAAAACTAAAATTTATTTTTGTCCCAAAATCATACCCAGCTTAGACCAATCATAAGATAAATAAATAGAGATTTATTTTAATGCAAATAAAGTATTGACCACACAACGAAAAATGAAACAATTTTAATGGTTCAGATTATTTCTTGAATAAATTAAACTTTTTTCGTATTGTTTAATAGGATATATAGGAAATAACAATAAAATATCTTATCATATGAATTTCAGGCATGCATAGAAATATTTCATTGAAAAGTATAATAATAAAATTTCAATATAAAAAACTTACCAAGCACAAGTATTCTTGGTTCAGGAGCTTGATATGGATATGCTTTGTTAGGTGTTACTGGTGTATTTGTTGCTGTTGGTTGTGAATCTATCAGTCTTTCCTGATTATGTGGTCTAGGAGGACTTTTTGTACGTGGACAATCTAGTGAACTTACTGTATGTGATCTTGCAAAACTAACATGTTTAGGTTTAGTATTTTGTGGTATCGATGATGGTATTATCGAACGTGGTTTTTCCATTTTTGTGGATTCTTCATCCTCAGAAACCCATGCATACCTAAACATAAAATTTAATTTCATATATATTAAAACTTTAAACTACAATTTAAAAAAAAGCAAATAAAATTTTAAATATCTATTTAGTAAAGTTTTGAGATTTACTAAAATAATTTTGAATCTTAAATCTTAGTCACAATTCAAATTTTTCATGAAATTTTTAATATATGATAATTTGATAATCGCACTTGACAGTACATATAATTTAGAAATTAAATTAATTTATACTACTAATTTAAATTCAGAAAGTTAGCTAATGCAAATATGTTATGTCTTAATCCTACCTATACTTATTATATGTTTGTAGATTAAAGCAAATTTACAAAATCAAGTATACATATATAATTTTGGGATTATTAAACAAATATTATTCAATATTGTAAAATAATAAAAATATCATTAATGTATCTTTAGGTATTAGGAGCCAAATTATAAAAGATTTAACAGAAATTATTAAAAATTAAAAAATATTTTATAAATTTTTTTTTACTCTGCTTGCAGTATAATTTTCTTTTACGAAGGAATAATAATAGGTTGTTATACGTCCATCATAATATTGAATGCCAATAACACAAATTAATAAAATTTAAATAATTATTCAAATATTCAAATGTTTATATATTCCATTGAATAATATTTATAAAAAAAAATGTTATTTTACATAATTTTTACAACATCAATATTTAAAAAGTTACTAAAATAAATAGCCTAAAGTTATACGAATACATAAGCAATTTCAAATATATATCTAGCGTCAGTAATCTTGAAATCAGTAATAAAAAACTTAACCTACGGGCATGAAATACGTTGATTTTGAATAGTCTTGTCTAATTACTCCAGTCAAAATACGGGTTTGGTTGTATTTTCACTGGCGAACATGAGATTTGCTCTACTATAGGTTTTTTGGGTCACTGAACATGAAAATTGGGATCATTTTGTAAAGAAATGGGGGCTTCACCCTTAAATTTGCAAAAACTACCCCCAAAAAGGTTTTTTTTTACGTATTCGCACTTTGAGCACTCAGATTTTCACCATACGGGTTTTCTGGGTCGCTAATCAAGAATTTTGACTTCGTTTTCATAAATAATCAATATTTCACCACAAAATTAAATAACTTATAGATTGCAATTTTTTATTTTAAATAAAATTTTTAAAATCAATTTAAATATTTTTTCTTCCCAGTTGGTAGAAAAAACTTTTTTCGTCCCATGGTACAATCGAAAAAAGCGCGTTTTCTCCCCACTAAAATAGAAAAATTGCATTTTATCCATAGGAGCAAAAAAAGAATGTCCCAGATCGCAGCTAACCATACTTGCCTGCGCCTAGAACGGTCATAATTGGCGTACAATCTGACCCATTCTTTTTTTCTGCTTACTTAGTTAAAAATTAAATATCACACCTAGCATAATAGTTAGCGTGTAACTTTATCTAGTTCAAATACAAAATAAATTCCACTATTTAGGTATTAATAAATTATTCTACTTTACTTAATTCCTTTTATAATTGCAATAATTGTACGAAATCCGTATTAAGTATTTACAGTTAACATTATATAATAGGAATGTGCATTAGAACATATACTTTTATATACTATATACTTATTAATTAAACTTACTTCTGCAAGTCGAAAATATTGCAACAAATACAAAGACAAAACTCGCGAGGTTTGATGAACCAATGATTTGAGACATAATAGATCAAACATGAGTTCATACCTACACCTTTAGATTTTGGTGCTTTTTAATCTAACAAGAGATGACGCTACCTTTGGGGAAACAAATTACAATCTGCAATTATGGATGTTGTTAATATAAATTGAAAAAGCAATCCCGTTATCCTCTACATATTCCAATAGGCCTTTTGGGCTTAGAAACACAGGGCTCAATGTTATTAAATAGTATTTGTTGGTGATTTTAACATAACGTTGCACTCTCACAAGTTTATCAAAACAATTCTGGTTGATCTTATTTTTTTAGTGAAAGTGAAACTAATTAGTGAAACTAATCAAGCTCCGTAAATCGCATTCTTTTAGAAGTAATTTATGTACCCTTATTGTCAGAAAAATATTTTCAGCAAAAATGGCAAATTTTTTAATTACTGCTAAAATTGTAATCTTCGATGAAAAAAAACTATTATAGATCTCAAAAATTTTATACAATTTCACGCAAAAAAACAAGAACAGTAAAATTAACCTCAACGATATTAGCAATACTCCAGTAAAAATACGGTTTTGGTGGTATAATCACCTACCACTATCAGATTTGGTCTACTAAATGTTTTTTGGGTCGCTGATCACGAATTTCGGGGTCATTTCTATGAGAAACGGGTGGAACACCCTTAAATTTACAAAAACTACCCCTAAAAAGGGGTATTTTTGATGTATTTGAATTTTGGGCGGTCAGATTTGGTCCATATAGGTTTTTTGGGTCGCTGATCAAGAATTTCGAGGACTTTTCTATGAAAAGTTAATATTTTACCCCTAAATTAGCAAAATATACCCCTAAAAAGGGGGTGTTTTTGCTATTTTGGCAGTTTAAGCGTTCAGAAACGGTTTTAATAGGTTTTTTGGGTCGCTGAACAAGAATATTGTGGAATTTTTTGTTAAAAATTAATTTCTAACCCTTAAATTAACAGAAACTACCCCTGAAAGGGGTGTTTATGCTATTTTTGCATTTTCAGTCTTAAGATTCGGTTCATATAGGTTTTTTGGGTCGCTGATTACGAATTTTGGGGAAATTTTTATTAAAAATTAATTTTTCACCCTTAAATTTGCAAAAATACCCCCAAAAAGTTGTTTTTGCTAATCCTGCTCTTTCAGCGTTCAGATTAGGTTCAAATGGGTTTTTTGGGTCGCTGAACAAGAATTTTGGGGAAATTTTTTATTAAAACTTAATTTTTCACCCTTAAATTCACAAAACTGCCCCTAAAAAGTTGTTTTTGTTACTTTCTTTGCTACAATAGCAAAAACAACTTTTTAGGGGTATTTTTGCAAATTTAAGGGTGAAAAATTAATTTTTAATAAAAATTTCCCCAGAATTCGAAATCAGCGACCCAAAAAACCTATATGAACCGAATCTTAACACTGACAATGCAAAAATAGCAAAAACACCCCCTTTAGGGGTAGTTTCTGTTAATTTAAGGGTGAGAAATTAATTTTTAACATAAAATACCACAATATTCTTGTTCAGCGACCCAAAAAACCCATTAGAACCGTTTCTGAACGCTTCAACTGCCAAAATAGCAAAAACACCCCCTTTTTAGGGGTATATTTTGCTAATGAAGGGGTGAAATATTAACTTTTCATAGAAAAGTCTTCAAAATTCTTGATCAGCGACCCAAAAAACCTATACAGGAAACTCTCCGTATTCGCGGGTAATCGTATTCGCGGATTCAAATATACGCGATTCTTCAAAATATACCGGGATTCTTTATTCGCGGATTTGAATTCAATTTTACGCGGTTTTGTAGCAATATTCACATTTATTAATTTTTTTTTCACAAGATTTTTGGTTATAAACATTATAAAAATTTCTTTTTTGGCTAATTAAAATAAATTAAAAACATTTATTAATTTTTTTTTTAACAAGATTTTTGGTTATAAAAATTATAAAAATTTCTTTTTTGGCTAATTAAAAATTAAAAAACATGGCTCCTAAGAAAACTAATGAAAAAGAGTGTGCAAAACAAGACTGCCAAAAAGCAGTGCATGTATACGAAGAATTATATAAAGATATGATCCGTACAGCTAAACAGAAGACCCTTACAGATTATTTCACTTGTCAATAAAATAATTTTCATTCTCAAAATTTTTTTGTTTTATTTTATGTACATATATACATATATATATTACGGTCCCAGTCCCGCGTTATTCGCGGGTTTTCTTATTCGCGGTCTTTTTCCGGTCTCAATTACCCGCGAATACGGGGGGTTTCCTGTATGAACCAAATCTGACCACCCAAAATTCAAATACATCAAAAATACCCCTTTTTAGGGGTAGTTTTTGCAAATTTAAGGGTGTTCCACCCATTTCTCATAGAAATGACCCCGAAATTCGTGATCAGCGACCCAAAAAACATATAGTAGACCAAATCTGGTAGTGGTAGGTGATTATACCGACCCCCCCCCCCCCCGTATTTTTACTTAATAGAGATTCAAAAATATGCAAATTTAACCAAAAAATTGGTAAATAATAAAAAAATTGTAAAGTTTTAGTATAAAACAAATTTTTTTATAAATTTTTGAATTTTTGAATTTTTTTAGTAATGACTTTTAACATAACTTAATAAAACAATATTTCACTCGTTTTTAATAGTTCGTTATGAAAATATAACCAATTTAACAATGCTAATTAGTTTAATGGGTAAAGTTTTAAAATTTTTCTATCTTTGAATTATTTTGGAAATGCAACATTAAAAAAATTTTTTTGAAATATGTTTAATGTAAGCCAAAAAATTATAATGCTTCTTTGTGAATATAATGTGCAGCAGGTATAAAATAAACTTTTTTCTGTTGTTAAAGAAGATTAATTTTCCACAGTATTTTCATTTAATTTCCTTATCATGTTTTTTTTACAGACCCTTGATTCTATTTAGTAAATTTTCTTCTCAAGTGTTATTCATTTTACTTTTCTTATTTTTTTTAAATTTGTTGTCTGTTTCTCGTTTATGACTTAATATAAGTATAAAATATAATGGAAAATCTTCTAGTTACTAGGAAATCTCTTAGGAAATAACCAGATTTTGTCATTTGAAGAAAAGATTTAATTAGTTTTTTTTTGTTTATTAACTTAATTTGTTTGTTTTTAAACAGTGAATTAGTTCAATGAGTATATTTTAAAGAAAAAACGTTAAAAAAATTTTATAATTTTTTTTTTTATAGGTTTTAAAACTGTAATAAAAAAACTGAGTTGTTATTTTTTTTTTCTGAATCATACTAACTCAAATTAACAACTTTTTTGATTTTTAAAAATTTACCATAATTTTCTGACATCAATTCAAAATTATTACTTAATTTTTGTATTCTTTGGATACCTATAATTTAATAGTAGACCAAATAAAAAAAACGTATTACTAGTCTGTGTGTTCCTTGCAACCAAAAAGCATGGAACATGTTCATTTGTAGCAATTTTTACATCTTGATTTCAACCTATTCTCCCTAATTAGTATAAGTCCTAGATCCGTAATTATAAAAGTCCCTAAATTAAAATGATCCTAATTATATAAATCTAAAGAATTCTAGGGACCCTTGATATCCTTAAATTGAAAATATTGAATAACTGAAAGTCCATTTAACTCCATCCCCTTAAAAATGTCAATTTTTCACCCCCCCCCCCCGGCTGAAAAAGACTTTTCGAGTACCCCTTCCTGTGAACGTGTTCCACATTAAAAAAAATCAGACTCAAGTCTGAGATCCAGCAAATTTTCTTTTAATTTTACACAGTTTTTTATTTTTATGAAATTTATTTTTTTTAATAGTCATCTAAATAATCAAAAATTTTAATTTTTTGTCTTTTTTTTGAAAACAATATTTTTTGACATCTTTAAGTTTGACCTACCTATAATTATTATTGTTTTTTGCGAGAGAAAAAAATGTTAAAGTTTTATAAAATTTATTTATTTATTTATTTATTAGGTGGCATTTATTTAAAATTGAAAACAACCTTTTGGCAGAATTTTCTAAAAGATAATATTCGTTTATTTCGTAATTTAAATTTTAGAATAAAATAAATACACTTTTCAATTTATATAAATTTTATTGAACTGCAGATGAACTTAATTTAAATTAAACTTAACTTATATACATAAAGAAACATAACAAGAAAAGTAAATAAATCTTATAACACAAATTCGAAGAGACATTACCACATTCATACAAACGAGTGACTTTTTAGGTAGTTACTTTTTTTTTTGAATAATAATGATTATTTTAAACTGTTAAATTCATTTTTCATTTTATTATTAACTGTAAAATTTTACATTAATTTTATTTTAAAATTCATTATTTTAAAAAATACTAAAGATTTAAAATTTAAAATTTAAATTTCTATTTATTACTAAGCAATATTAGAAATAAGACCGTATGACGTTGGGCAAAATTTTTGAGTATTCTCTCTAAATCTAATCTAATAAATTTTTATCAAAATCCAAAACAATCCATGGGATTTGTTCATCTAAAAGCTAAAAATAAAAAATGATATTTTTTAAATTACTAAATTTTCAAATTTTTGAATTCCCCACCAAGCCACGCAAACGAATGAAAATTTAACTAAAATTTCAGATTTTTTTGGAAATTTTACGTAGAAATACCAATTTAAAAAATGTTGAATTACGACCTTTAAAATTTCACCATTTTGACGCATTCCTTTCAAAGATTATCAAAGCTTATATCCCTATGATGATATTTCTTGAGAAAACCAAATTTGGAGTTTGAATTTCAATTGATCTCGTGACTTGGGAGGGGGGATTATAAAATTTGAATAAATCATTTTATAATTTCGAACTTTTAGATTAGATTATCCACAGAAATTTTTTTAGGAAATATAAATAGTTTATTAAACAAGAAATTAAGCCCAATCAGAAGAAAATCGAAACCAAAGTTTTGAGATATTTAAGCTCATGAAATTTCTCACTGGCGCAATCCAAATATTTTGTATCCTAGAATCTCGTACTGAATCAAACCTCTCGGGAAATTTTGGCTATTAAACATCGACAAAAAGCACATTTTTTATGTAAAATATGCATTAGGCAGCAATAATAAGAAAATTTTAAGTTAATTTACCCAAAAAGACCAAAAATATGTAAAAGTATACCAAATCTAGAATATTACTTTTAAAGTTAATCCTAGGTAGAAGGACTTATATTTTCCGCTGAAATTAAGAAAAAAATTGTTTGGACCGATTTCTGTGTCTTTTTATTCCAACTTAATTCTAGTTGATGAATTTTCTCAATAATAATAACCTTTAATTTTTATTTTTAAAAGTCAATTGGATTTTTACAAGTTTTAATGGAACATGCCCATAAAGGTATTTGAAAAAAGCCGCTAACACATGGAGGACAGAGCAAAAAAATTAATGCTTTTAGGGGGTGGGTTAAATGGACTTCATATAATTATAATTGTGATTCAGGAACTTAAATTAATTTGAGTTTAGATAATTTGAATAATTTAAGATTGAATAAATTAAGAATAAGTTAAAACTATAAGTCAATATGTTCCATGCTTGTTGGTTGTTTTAACACACGAACCAACTATAAGTTTTTTTAAAAGCTTTAAAAAATAAAAAAATAAAATAAAAATAAAATGTAATTTAAAAAATAATGATAAAAAAATTAAATACGGATATCAAAAATAATGGAAAATTGTAATTAGTAGCCAACGATATTACTAATTATACTAACTAGTTATTTTTACTGTTATATGAATTGAAATTGAAAATCCAGATTCTACAAATGCAAAATTAAGCTATTAATAATTTAATGAATAATAATACCTCTGAAAGTTCAAAGTATAAATAATCCTTAATTACACTAGAATTTATTTATTATTATTCAATAACCAAACCTTTTATATTTATTCTAGGTATGAAATATTAATTCTGTAAATAATAAAAACAAATGACTTTAAAATAATTAAAACAATAATAATTGAAAAATCATTAAGTCATTTACTTCAATGAATTGAAACCAAAGAAAATAAAATAATAACAGTAACTATTAATTATTTTATATAAAACAAAGCCAGTCATTTCAGGTATAAAAAGTACGGTCAACAGTTATTCATAAAAAATAAAAATTGATGAAAAATAAATGTATAAGAGTTATTTATCGATTGCATATTCTTGAAGCAAATAAAAATTGTCGATTGAACCAATAACAAATTAATTTATATTTGAAAAAAAAAAAGAAATTTTCAAGTAAAAAATACTCATATACTATTTTTGTTATGTTAGCACATTTATTAGAGCGCCTCTTATTTCCCAAAGTAGCAATAGTGAAATTTATATTGACCTGAAAATAAAAATTCAGGTCATACTATAAAATTTGGTCTTATTAAAAATGCTTGCTTCGCTGCTACCAAAGAAACACTACTTTGTACTTTGTGATTGGCCAAAAATCATTGAAAAGTAAGTTAACAACTAGTTTTAAGAGCAAAATTATCTAATTATTATCAAGTTTAAAAGTTTTTTTTTTACAAGTGATATTAAATCAGGAAAGAAAGTTATATTTTAAATTATCTTCTGCCGCGAGGGCTTCGTTCTCTTGATGACTGATTTGATAAATTTATTTAAGATCGATGTATATTCGATATTTTTACCAGAAATCACGTTTTTTTGAAATAAAAATAGGGTACTTTCACCATTGAAATATCAGCCTCTAGTGAATAACAAATATCGTGTATTTCTTATGGAAAATTTGTGGTCATTTACTAGATTTTAGTCGGTCATTCACTGGTGTATCAACCCTATGTAAAGTTTTTCGAGGTGCACGCAGATGTGTTATAGATTTTTTGAATTTTCAAGTTATATCGATCCAGAAAAATAGTGAATATTAAATTTTCCATTAACCTTTTTAGGTACTTACGTTTCACATGTATTGAATTCCTAATTTTAAAAATTTTGCATTTCTAAGTTATTAAATATTATAGATTTTTATTTAAATTTAATTTAAAGTCTGTAACTTTCGCCTGAAAAATTTTTTTAAATTCGATATTTATTAATTTCAAGAATTTTGATGGGTCATAAGCTTTTAAACATATAAATTTGAATCCAAATAAGGTACATACTTTATGTTAAATTTAGATTAAATTATTTATTTATTTTTTTTAAAATTCGTTAAATAAATTTCCTTACTTATTATTTTTAATTTTATTCCATTAAAATAATAAAAAAATCCCAGAAATTTTTTCTACATCAGTATATCAACTTTAGTGGATCAATAGGAACCAATGTATTATAGCCTCAAAAGTTTAATTACTGACATATAAATGAAACTATTACAAGTTTTACGGTATAATTACTGCATTTTATATATCAGATGTTAGATATATTACATTTATATATTTTTCCACTATAAATATACAGTGAAGCTCAACGTTACTATCTAAAACCATAGCATTTCTATTTTAATATCACCTCTAACAGCTAGGTGGCGCCTTTTCTCAAAAAAAGAAAGGTCTTTGTTTCCTATATATATACTATGAAAAATGAATATGCAATACATATATTTTACCGATGAAATTCACTATGTATTGATAGAAATGATATATTTAGTTTGTCAGTAATTAAACTGTTGAGGCCACTCTTGAAGCTTGAATTGGTTCCTATTAACCGATAATAAAAATTATTTTGGTTTTAAACATTAATTTCAGTTTGTTTGTCATTATTTATTTTCTTTTGCGCTAATTTATGTCATTTTAATTCACTTTTCAACGCAAAGGGCTTACCACAAAAGAAACAAGAATGTTTATCATCTCTTTAATAAACCTTCAAATGTTTGCTAAGTGAAAATACATTATTTTATTAAGGTACCAAGCCAGTGAAATGTGGTGTTTTTTAATGATTTTTTTAAAATTATTTTACTCAAAAAGTATATTTATTGGAGCTTTAAAAATTTACATAGTATTTTATGAAGGTTCAAACAATACAAAAAAAATTTTTTTTTTTCGATGCCCACTATTTGGCTTTAATATAGGTGGCGTTGAAGTTGCGCCTAAAAAAAAAATCTTGCTCCACTACCGACAGATAATCTCCGGATTGGATCATCTGAAGAAAAAAAAAAAAAAATCCATAATTAGTAAAGTGTCTTACATGACAATTAACCAGAAAAATAAAAAAAATGCAAAAGGAAAAATTTTTACAAGTGTTTTTAAAAAAGAAGTGAAAATGGACCACGTTTTTTTACCTTTCTCCCATAAAAAGAGAGTTAAATTTTTGAAAATTGTTTATTTTTCTGGTTAATTGGCATACACAACTAGTAAATAAACAAAACAAAACCACTTTTTTCCAAATCGGTCTAGCCAATCCCGAGATTATCTGTCGGTAGTGTGAAAAAAAGTAGTTTCGAGTAAATCGAGTTTAAAGTTTTGTATACCTGCAGTGAGGTACGGTCACGCGCTCCTTAATCCCGTTATTTATAGCACTTAGAATTTGAATTTTGAAAAAATATTTTAACACGATATTTTTGAATATATTTAACATCGATTAAAAAAAAAAAAATTTTTGGATATCTGAAAAAAATTTCACTGGCTTGGTACCTTAATTTCTTGTCTTCTTTAAAATTTTACGGAATTCAAGAATTTTAAATTATAATAATAGTCTAGGCGCCAGCCATACTAATCTCGCCCAAAAATTAAGAAATTAAATTTCTTTTTCCGAGGATAAAAATAGGTGGTATTTATGTTTTTCGACCCGCTGAACACGAATCCGGGGTCCATTTTGCGAATTTCGTGGTCAATTTTTTGTTATTAACAAATTATTGCAAAATTGGCCAATAATTTGTTAATAACAAAAAATTGACCACGAAATTCGCAAAATGGACCCCGGATTCGTGTTCAGCGGGCCAAAAAACATAAATACCACCTATTTTTATCCTCGGAAAAAGAAATTTAATTTTTGGGCGAGATTAGTATGGCTGGCGCCTATATTATAAGGAAATAAGAAAAAGACTGATTAATTATTTTCATTATTAGCGTTTTGAACTAAAATTTACAACTCAGAAAAATAATATTTAATCAAATTTAAAATAAAAAATTTTTTCCAAATTCAATTTTACAAAGAGGAATGTTGAAAGAGTCATAGTAGAAGATTATTATTCTAGAAACTATAAAAATACCTTTCTAGAAGCTATAAAGTTCTTAAGATCATAAAATGAAGTAAAATACTACCTTTTGAATCGTAAACAAATATATTTTCAAATTTCATTCAAAAATATTTGAATGATTTTTATAATTTTATTGGAACTTTAAAATTTATGTTTTCTGAAAATTAATCTACAAAAATGATAAGATAATCGAGCAAAATTTAAATCTGAAAATGGATTTTTTTATGTTATTTTACTATTTAAACATAAAAAGTGCTTGAAAATTCTTTAAATCTTTTAAGAATAAATAAATACTAAAAAATGTTTTTATTTAAAAAAGTTTTATTTTATTGAAGTGCACATTTTTAAAATAGTTTGAAATATTATTTACATGATAAATTCTTAGTACAATTTTTAAAAGTGTAAAAAAAATTTACAAAATTTAATTCTTTTTATAGGAGGATTATTTTTAAAAGAGTCAGAACTTGTGTCTTCATCAGTGTTGTTACTTTCAGTGAAAGAAAGATCCACTGTTTTCGACATGGCCAATTAAAGTTTATGGCTCAACATTTACTTCCAGAATTTTCGCTACAGTAATTGAAAACTTGAGTTCGGTGAGAAGTCTTCTATTCTCTTGCTAATAAGCATTTCTTACCATTAAAGTGGTTGCAGTACTTGTTTTTAGACCGATTTTTCAGCAACAACATTTGTTTGTATAATATATTTTACAAGAGCATTTAAAATTTTTAAGTATGTCATAAGAGTAGTGTTTATTTGGTCTTCTAGCCTTCTCATAACTTTTTTAACTCGAGTGCTCTGGGTAGGAATAAAAAATTACACGATAGAGAGAATATCTTTTAATATATGTTAAATATTTAAAACATTTTTAAAAACCTTTATTTTCGTATGTATCGATTTTTCACCACACTATTTTATGCAATGATAACCCTCCATAAATAATATGTATTATTATTATTATTATTCCTATTGCGGGCAACTGAACCATATTCGGTAAAAACTGATATCATATTCGTTTTTAGTGACCTAGAAAACCAAAAATAATCGTAGGGGAATTCCATCAGCCTATTAAGGATAATTATTTTATTTAATTTTATCTACCAATTCGGCTTCACGACATTAACTTATTAACGCCGGGCGGAGAGTTTTGGAAATGAGCAAAAATAAGTATATTCCCGAATACATAAGTGGCTAAAAAATTCATTATTGTAGTAAAATTTCATGCTCTTTCAGAATCTAATATTAGTTTTCACCTACAACCCTTAAAAATACCCTAAAATCGGGGGTGAAAAGGGTAGTTCAGGCATTATTAGGAAATTTTTGGAAAAATCAATGAAAAAAGTATCCAATTTTATTGAAAAATTTTTGAAAATAATCTTAAATCCTCAATAATATGTAAATTTAAGTAAACATCGTATACATTGAGGTCTCATACATTTTGGCCCTATTTACAACCCTTAAAAGGTGGATAGGGGTACTCCAGTCAAAATACGGGCTTGGTTGTATTATCACTGACGAACACCAGATTTGTTGGACTATAGATTTTTCGGCTCGTTAAACACGAAAATTGGAGTCATTTGGCAGAGAAATTGGGGCTTAACCCTTAAATTTGCAAAAACTACCCCCAAAAAGGGGGTTTTTTTAAAAATTCGCATTTTGAGCACTCAGATTTGCACCATACGGGTTTTTTGGGTCACTGATCAATAATTTCAACTTTGTTTTCAAAAATAATTAAAATTTCACCCCTAAATTGGTTAAAACTATTATCAAAAAGGGGGTGCTTTTGCTATTTTCTTACTTTTAGCATCCAGGATATGCCCTTATAGGTTTTTTGGGTCGCTAATCAAGAATTTTGACTTCTTTTTCATAAATAATTAAAATTCCACCCTTAAAATACCGATAACTACCCCTATTAGGGGTATTTTTGTTATTTTTGCCCTTTGAGCGTCCAAAATACGTTCTTATACGTTTTATGACATATTATTATTAAATAATAATAACAAAAATTTTTAAATATACTTTTTAAATTGTGTTTTAATGTAACCGAAAGTCTAAGATTTTACTTATAAAAAGCTTTGAGTTTTGAAAGTTTTGAATTTGTAATACAAATTTGTAATACAAAATGATAAATTTATAAAGTTTGAAACCTACCAAAAATTTTTTAATCTTGATTATTTTTTTTTTAATTTTAGAACTGTAATGAAATATTTTCAGAAAATGAATATTTAAACCTCTTTATTTTAGGTGTCAAATTTAATTAGCATGTTGTTGTTGTTGTTTTTTTTAAAGCCAAGTGGCGTTCAAAAGCTTATTGTAAAAAAGTTAGTACTTTGCTTTTCTTTTAAAAGTCCTTATTTCTAGAGTGCAAATTAAAAAAAAAAAATATAATTTTTATAAAGTATCAAATAAAAAAAAAATAGATGATATACATTAAAGTTTTTAGTATGACAAACTTATTTTCAAAAGGATAACCTACTTGAATATACGCAAAACTATAAGCTTTTGAAACTTAGTGTTTGTTACTATACCAATAAATAGAGAAAATTTCAAAAGAGAACTTTTCAATAGTAAAACTCATCTCTAAACATTTTGGTTTTTGCTCAATAAATTATTATAATAAAATAAATAATTTAAACATGAAGGCAAACATTTTTAAATAATAATATATTATATTATTTTGTTGAGCTTAATATTAATTAACATAAAATTTTTGTTAGTTTTCTAATTAATTATTTTAATATGAACTAGCGTACGAGAAACATGGTGGTCCCTACCTATTTAATTTGAAATATTAGCAGCGCTTTCAGTATAATTCGCAAATTTGGCGCACACGGGTCGCACATTGGTTGAACACTAGACGCTTACTTGGTGCACATAGTTACTGTGCTCTAAGTGTACCACCCCTTGATATATAGGAAAATCCCGGTATTCGCGGGCTTTTGTATTCGCGAATTCTCAAATTCGCGGTTTTTGTATGAATACCATGTTTCAATATTCGCGGTTTTCAGCTATATTTTTATTTAAATTTGTGATTATTAATTTGAATTTTTAAACAATCAAAACTGATATTCTCTGCAAGAAAATTTTGATATTTAAAGTTTTTTTACTAATGAATAATGTTGCAAGCCACGAACCATCTTTTCAAGAACTGCATCCAGATGTTGTGGTTGTCTTTTTGCCTCCCAACACAACTTCACTATTGCAGCCCATGGATCAATGTGTGATATCCACTTTCAAAGATTTGAACATGAAGCATGTTATGGATAATATATTAAAAGCCGTTAATCATGTTTAGAAGCCGCATCATCTTTTAAAGTTAAAAACCTCTGGAAAAAAATCATTATTTTAGAAGCCATCTGATACGATTGATAAGTCATTGAATGAAATCAAAAGCTCAACTTTGAACAGATGCTGTCAAAATAGATGGCGTCAACATATAAATGGAACTCGACTCAGCTGCCCCAACTGGAATGATCAGTCTCCAGTCACCAGTATACACAGGCTATCTGTCCACAAGGAGGAGGAAGTAATGGTTAGAGATCAGTTCGAAATTTTCACTCTTCATCAAATCCAACAGCTACCTCTAAATGCCGAAGAAATCGCTGCTGAAACAAGTAAAGACGCAGATCTAGGTAAATTTATAAAACTTCTTGAATCTGGTCAATCCTTGGAACGTCATGGTAACAAGTTACCAGAGGTTAAATACACACTATCTGCAGGTTGTCTTCTATTTGAGCACAGAGTAGTTATACCAAAACTATTTCGCAAGCAAGTCTTAGATGAACTCCATTCAGCGCATCTTGGCATCGTAAAAATGAAAGGTATTGCCCGTTCTTTTGTTTACTGGACAGGTATAGACAATGATATCGAAGCTGCAGCCAGATCTTGCACAAATTGTGCCAAAAACGCACATGCTCCACTGAAGTTTAGAACTCATCACTGGGAGTATCCAAAGGCTCCATGGGAATGTATCCACATAGACTACGCTGGACCTGTCGCTGGATCAATGCTCTTAATTGCCGTAGATGCATACAGAAAATGGCTCGAGGTGGCTATCACAAAGTCAACAACTTCCAAGGCTACGATCGAGATACTCAACAACTTATTTTCAAGGTACGGAGTTCCATTAACAGTCGTCTCAGACAATGGAAGACAGTTTGTTTCTGAAGAATTTATAGATTTTCTGAAATCTTCAGGAGTCAAATATCATAGGCTAACAGCACCTTACCACCCATCTACAAATGGGCAAGCTGAAAAAAGTGTGGGGTCCGTCAAGGATGCATTAATGACTTTGTCGTGCTCATCTAGCGATATCAGCAGCAAGCTAAACATGTACCTAGAGCATTATAGAAAAGCGCCACACTCGAGGACAGAACAAAGTCCTGCGCAACTATTCTTGGGTCGCATTATTCAGACACGCCTCGACCTTGTATGACCAAGTGGTACGACCAAGTGATACACCAAAATGGCACAAAAACAAAGTGCCTCATTTGAACCAACGTTTAGAGAATTCGAAGCTCTACAGACTGTCTATTTCATGTCTGGTAATGTACGCATGGACAAATGGGTTCAAGGTAAAATCGTCTCTAAACTGGGGGATCTCCATTATGAGATCGAGTACAATGGAAAACGGTACAAAAGACACGTAGACCAGATACGAGCTTTTGAACCAAAAGAAAAATCAAAAACCTGCTCAGAACCAGAAACTGTTTCAACTCCATTCACAAACAACGTGAGGAGGAAAATTTGCTTCTTCGACGTTACTCCTCAATGTCCAGAAAATAATAATCCACCAGAAAACCAAATGGAGGACGCCAATAACGTGGCACATCAAGCAGATGAACAAAATATACAAATAAACGAACAAGATAATAATCATCTAATAGCGAGAAGAACAAGTCGTTCGTCGCTTATCATCTTTAACTATGTGTAATTAAAAAAAAAAAAATTGTATTTTTTTAACTTTTATGCAAGGGAGGAAATGTTATGTATGAGAATCCCTTCCATTGTTTTTACATTTGGGCATTATTAATAGATGCGCAAGTCATTCTCGTCTATTCCCTTTTCTCCTATTCTTATACTATACTATCCCCAGTCAGTCGTATATGTACACTCAAAAAGTCATCGACGCGTATAATGCGTTATCGACTAATATTATTATTATGTATTGATTTAGTTATTGATTTTATTAAATGATTTTGTTAATAATAAACAAAGTTTAATTATTTTATCCTTATACCCGACAGAGATTATTCAACCCACTACAGATTTAAGTGGCCAAGATATTTATGAAATTATGAATTATCGAGATACGGACGAAGATTAAGAACGAGAAATTGAACCTGACGAACCAATATTAAGAATGTCAAAAATTTCTATAATTTTAGGTCATTTAAAAGATGCATTTGAAGAAGTATATTTGATAACTTCTGATCCAGTTCTGACAAGAAGCTTAAGATTTAAATAAAACTGCGATATGGCTATGCAATCGTATGAAAATCTCTATCAAGACATGTCAAGACGTAGAAATCAAAAAAATATTATGCATTACTTTAATAAAACAAATTAATAAGTTAAATTGCCTAAGATGCGGTTTAAAATAATACAATTTTGCTTATATTATCATTGAATATTAATAAAAATCTTAATATTTTTAAAAAATTTTCAATTTTTAAATCACAGAACCTAACCCCCCATTTTACATAAGAAACAATGCTTCAGTATTCGCGGATTCGGTATTTGCGGCACTTTTTAAAAACGCGTTAATCGCGGATACCGGGGTATTCCTGTATATATTAAATGCTTTTCTAAATATTCCAAAATAGAAAAAACTTAATAAATGAAAAATAATTAAATTTGAAAAGACTAAGCGAAGAATAGTGACGCTCTCTAAAAAAGCCCCCACCTCTAAAAAGGTGACATTATTAATGGATTCTCCCTGAAGGTATTTAAACAATGGTTAAACCATTTAGGTTAGCAACATTAAAAAAATTTTTAGTTCAGCCATCCGTATAATCCTTTCAAATATTTAACAGAGCTTAATTTAACATAATCAATTGAACCAATTGAGTTGCCATTTTAGTTATAATGATTTATAATTACTAAATTTAAACGAAAATGTGTTTTAGTATAACAAAAAAACCCCTGAAATCAAGAAACCCCTTAAAAAATTCACTATTACATAAAAATATTCTCATAAATAAATACATATACTACTATAGTATACGAATACTATTAATACTCTATTAATCTCCTATTAATGAATGTGTTTATATGATCTCATGATCAAGTAGCTCTTTATAACCATACCAGTTATCTAAGTATTGCAGCTTAGGTTCGAAATCAATTAAATTTTAGTTTGTACAAATACTATAATTTTTTAAACTAAATTTACTGACGTTTTCAATTGTTAAAAAAAATTGTCAACAAAAAAGCATTCCAGCTGACACAAAAACCGGAAGTTTTTTTCAGTGTACATCAAAAATTATTTTTATGAACTTTCGAAAGAATTTATTGAAGTATTTGTGAGGAATAAGTAATTAAAACTTTTAGCATAGTTAGATTTGTATGAACTTGCCAACAGAGATATAGTTCATAGAAAAGTAATAAATTTTGTTATTAAGATTAAAAATTCTCTTGGGCATAAAAATAAGTGTATATAAAAGCTTCTTAGTTTTTTTATTCAAATAAGACTCGTATAATTTAGAGGTTTAAAAGTAAGAAGATCTTATTCGTAAGAATAATTCGTAATTATAGAGCGAAGCACAAGACATTTGTACAGAGTAATTTTCCAGTACTTGTGAACAGGATTTAAGCGAAACTATCTATGCTCTTTTTGTTTTCGTTATAATTCAATATTTCTATATATAGTTATGCTGATGTATTTACGTGATGATTTGCTTCGCTCTACCAGTTTTTAACGGCAGCTACTATTTTCTACAATTGTACTTTTTTATAATTCATTTTTTGTTTTAATAAATGTTTTTAAATGAGTTTAGAAGTGGTTTTACTTTACAATAGTTAATTTTCTTTCAAATGTATTTTGTTTTATAATTTCATTTTATTATGGTTTTTAACTATAAAAAATTTAAATATAATGAAGATTTTATAATTTGACATTTAATACTTGCTTAAAATACAAGCTGAAGTTAAAAATGGGTAGAGTGAAACAAACCATTCATAAAAATTAAATTAAGTTAAAACTTTGAACTTATCCAATAAAAAAAAATATATAAAAAAAAGTTTTAATTTTTAAATTGTGGAAAGGATCAAAGTTTATAAAATTATGCCTTTAGAATTAACCCATTTAAATAAAAACTTACAGCTCACACTTACATGACAAGAAAAGTTTTTTTTTTTTTTAAGAATCTGTCTTATATGTACATGGTTTTCTCATAATTTTTTTCACAAAAACTAGCAAATTTATCAGCAAATAGAGCGGAAATTAATAAACTATTCATAAACTTTTGGTTAACCCATAAGCGCCTAATCGACAATTCTTGGACACTTAAATATTTTGATATGAAAAAATGAATATTTTAGGCTAAAAATCTCACCTAGTAGGTACTTTTTATCGCTCTTTCCATTTCCGGAGTCCGTTTTTACCTACGACCCTTGGGTAATGAAATATCAACCCCTAAAGTAGGGTAAAATCACTAAAATTGTAAAATTTAAAAAAAAACGTTACTGCGCGCAAAAAAAAAGTTTCTTTATGTTGGAAATTATATTTTATACTTTCCAAAAGGTAAAAATTGAACATTTATGTATTCTCAGGACATTTACCCTCTCTAGGGGGTAAATATTAGGGGTAAGGGGGTGGATTTTACAGATGTATAAAAATTTAATATTTCTAGCTGAAAACATCACCTAGTAGGTATTTGTGGTCGCTCTTTCCATTTCCGAAGTCTGTTTTCACCTACGACCCGTGGGTAGTGAAATATCAACCCCTAAAATAGGGTAAAATCATTAAAATTGTGAAATTAAAAAAAAAAGTTACTGCACTCAAAAAATAAGTTTCTTTATGTTGGAAATTATATTTTATACTTTCCAAAAGGTAAAAATTGAACATTTATGTATTCTCAGCACATTTACCCTCTCTAGGGGGTAAATATTAGGGGTAGGGGGGTGGATTTTAGAGTTATATAAAAAATGAATATTTCTAGCTGAAAACATCAACTAGTAGGTATTTTTGGTCGCTCTTTCCATTTCCGAAGTCTGTTACAACCCTAAAATTCACCCCCTTACCCAAATATTTGCCCCCTCGAGAGGGTGAATGTGCTTAGAATACATAAATTTTCATCTCTTACCTTTTGGAAAGCAAAAAATATAATTTCAAACATAAAGAACCTTTTTTTTTGCGCGCAGTAACGTTTTTTTTTAAATTTTACAATTTTAGTGATTTTACCCTACTTTAGGGGTTGATATTTCATTACCTAAGGGTCGTAGGTAAAAACAGACTTCGGAAATGGAAGGAGCGACCAAAAATACCTATTAGGTGATGTTTTCAGCTAGAAATATTAAATTTTTATACATCTGTAAAATCCACCCCATTACCCCTAATATTTACCCCCTAGAGAGGGTAAATGTGCTGAGAATACATAAATTTTCATTTTTTACCTTTTGGAAAGTAAAAAATATAATTTCCAACATCAAGAAACTTTTTTTTTGCGAGCAGTAACATTTTTTTTTAAATTTTACAATTTTAATGATTTTACCCTACTTTAGGGGTTGATATTTCATTACCCAAGGGTCTTAGGTAAAAACAGACTTCGGAAATGGAAAGAGCGACCAAAAATACCTACTAGGTGATGTTTTCAGCTAGAAATATTAAATTTTTATACATCTGTAAAATCCACCCCCTTACCCCTAATATTTACCCCCTAGAGAGGGTAAATTTGCTGAGAATACATAAATTTTCATTTTTTACGTTTTGGAAAGTAAAAAATATAATTTCCAACATAAAGAAACTTTTTTTTTGCGCGCAGTAACATTTTTTTTTAAATTTTACAATTTTAGTGATTTTACCCTACTTTAGGGGTTGATATTTCATTACCCAAGGGTCGTAGGTAAAAACAGACTTCGGAAATGGAAAGAGCGACCAAAAATACCTACTAGGTGATGTTTTCAGCTAGAAATATTCAATTTTTATACATTTGTAAAATCCACCCCCTTACCCCTAATATTTACCCCCTAGAGAGGGTAAATGTGCTGAGAATACATAAATGTTGAATTTTTACCTTTTGGAAAGTATAAAATATAATTTCCAACATAAAGAAACTTATTTTTTGAGTGCAGTAACTTTTTTTTTTAATTTCACAATTTTAATGATTTTACCCTATTTTAGGGGTTGATATTTCACTACCCACGGGTCGTAGGTGAAAACAGACTTCGGAAATGGAAAGAGCGACCACAAATACCTACTAGGTGATGTTTTCAGCTAGAAATATTAAATTTTTATACATCTGTAAAATCCACCCCCTTACCCCTAATATTTACCCCCTAGAGAGGGTAAATGTGCTGAGAATACATAAATGTTCAATTTTTACCTTTTGGAAAATATAAAATATAATTTCCAACATAAAGAAACTTTTTTTTTGCGCGCAGTAACGTTTTTTTTTAAATTTTACAATTTTAGTGATTTTACCCTACTTTAGGGGTTGATATTTCATTACCCAAGGGTCGTAGGTAAAAACGGACTCCGGAAATGGAAAGAGCGATAAAAAATACCTACTAGGTGAGATTTTTAGCCTAAAATATTCATTTTTTCATATCAAAATATTTAAGTGTCCAAGAATTGTCGATTAGGCGCTTATGGGTTAAAATCTTGAATACTTGTTTTAAAACTCTTGATATAGATTATTTCACAATCGCAAAGTATAATTTTTATAATTTCATCAGTCAATGACCAATACCGTGTAAATTTTATGTAAAACCAGGATATAGAACGGGTGGTCGTTTACTAGATTTTAACTGGTCATTCACTGGTAAATCTACCCTATATTAATTTTTCTCTGAAATTATTAAATCTTTAAGGTATTTTACGTAATATGCAATAAACTTGTACTTTGGTATGTGATAAAATAACATCTCGAAGCAAAGAAATAATAAAAAATGATTAGTAACTTACCTTTTAATATCAGTAGTATTGCAAAATGATTTTGGTCTCCTTCTAAAATAGGAACTCTCAATCCAGTCTTCATCCTCATGATCATATCTTGATATATGCCTTGGATAAGTTGAATAGGGTTGATTATACATTATTTGTAATGGTCTACGAGGATATGGTGCATCAACAATATTTTCATCACTTGGTGCACTTCTAACACAAACAGAAAGTATCGATGCTTTTGTTGCACTACTACATGGAGATGGACCACGATTCGTTAAACAACCAAAAATACCACCACCTGATTTTTCAACAGCATGTAATTGTCGATTTGTTATACAATACTGTTCTTTTATATCTTCACGTGAATAATGAGGTGTTACTCTTCGATCCCAATCTATATTTATTGCCCCATTGTTTAAATCAACTTGTGTTGATACATCCACCTAAAAAACAAAACAAAATTTTCATTAATTATTAGACTAAGAAATTATTCAGTAATATTCTTTTATAGTTGACTTAATAAGATGCTTATTCATTAAAAACTTGAATAAAGAAGTTTTTATTTTTACTTCTTTATGAATTAGAGGGTTGATTAAGATGATGACGCGAAATTCCTCTTGTATCATACATAATACACTTGTCAACTTAATAAAAGCCAAGTATTTCTCTCATAAAGATGACATTTTATATGAACATAATGACCAAAATTATATTATCTCAAAAAAATAACTTTTTTTTTCAGTAGTTTTTAATTTAATTAATTAATTATTTATAATTTTTAATTTGTTTTTATAATAAATAAAAAAAAAATTATTTATAAAGAAAAAGTTTCCAAACAATTGCAATAATTAAAAACATTTTTTTGTTTTATTTTGTAATTTTAAAAGTACATTCAACGTTTTTTTTAAAGCTTTAAAATAGAAGTTATATTTGTGTATTGTTTTTTTTTTCTATTATTATTGTAGTATTCAAGTAGTAATTTTAGTTTTATATTTACTAAAATTTAAAACAAAAATATTATGAATTTTACTCGGAATTTTATAAAAATGCTATTTCTGTTTATTGTCATTACTTTTATAAAATAAGTTTTTTGTTCATTTTTATCATATATAAAATTTCATAAATTTTTAAACAATTTTTTGTTTAAATATTTAATTTTTTGTCTTTATAAAAAAAAGTCTGCTTTATCAGAAAAATATAAATTTAAAAAAAATAGAAGTTTGTTCTAGTATTCGAAAAAGTGTATTATATTTTTTTAAGTAAAAAATGTGTTAAACGTGACCTATAGGACTTTATTTTATCAAAAGGTATTTTTCTACTTTATATGTAAATGAGATATTTTTTTTTTTTAAGAAAACGTATATATTTTAGGCTTTTTTGGTGCCCTAATTTTTTTTTTTTGTAAAAAAAAAGTAATATATAATATTAATCATTTTGGACAATTTTTAAAACTTAAATGAATTTAAAATTTATATTCAGTTAAGAAAATTTTTATTTTTAATAAGGAATAATTAGAGCTATTTGAATTATACTTTTATAACGTAGATAAAATATTAGCCTTGTAGTTAAAAAAAAATAGATTACCTAGATTACTGGGTAAATTTGTGTGCTATTTAAAAAAATAGTATAAGATTCCCAAAATTTAAATTCAATTACTACTATCAAACATACGCAGACTCCTTCACTCTTTCAGGAACTTGGAGCTTGTAAAAAATTGTTTATATCTATAAAACCTATTTACCTTAAAAATTGAAAAATAGTCAACGATTTCAAAATTAATCATTTCAGGTCAAAAATGGGCACTTGTTTTATTGACTACTAGCGTATTGGACCTGCTTCGCTCGGGTTATTATTTGGCGTAACTTAATAGTGAAACAAACATCTTTTACTTATAACTCGCATATTATCATTAATGTTATAACTCTCCCTTATTTTATAACTTTCCTTTTACTCACCCCAACAAGCATCATGGGAATTTTACCTCCTCCCACTGGACCTCTATAGCTAAAACTATTCCAGAAAAAAAAACTTATAACTAATTTGTGTAAACATAACCTAAATGCATGAAACATGTTTACTTGCAGCTTAGTGTTGGGTATAAAGCTTAAATGTTACGCAACATTACAATACGATTTGCTATGTTTATAATTTCTAATTATCACCACTACTAGATATTAAGATACTTAACCCAAATTACTCTGATTCCCCAAACCCAGATTATTCTAAATCCCTAACTTAAAATTATTCTAAATCCGTTTGATCCCCCACCCCGTAAATCAGAAACATCCCCCCTAAAATCTGACACTTTCCCCCCTTGATTTTCATATTTCCAGGGTTCCTCCCCCTATAAATGAGTTCCATGTTAAAATATGTGAGATCACCAAATTTTTTGGTAACTTCTTACCCTAAAATTTCATCTGAAACCGAAAAAAAATAAAAAATGAGACCATTGAAAGCAATGCAACAAAGTACTGTCTAAAAATACATAAAAATATGCATAACATCAGTTTAAAAATTTTTTATTATTTTTGAAAAAGCTATTGTCGCATAGTTAATACAAACTGAATTGTTAATAATTGCTCTATTTCCTTACTCTGGCATTTAAAAAGGGGCTTTGGTTCCCTGAATCACTGTTTCTAAGATTCTTCCAGAGAATAATTATTTAAGCTTAATCCAGTTATAATATTAATAAAGACCTAAAATATCATCTGAAAATATCATCAAATTTGTTAAAATAATACAGCTACGAAAGAACATCTCGTTGAATAGATTAGTGCACTATAATAATAAACATCTGTAAAATTATTATGAGTTTCAAAAAGTGTTGTAACTTTTGATTGATTTTTGAAAACTTAGAAAATATAAAAAATATCCCTAAATCATATAAAATCCGTAAAATTTCTTTATGTTTTTTCAATATTTTCGTTTTTTTAAATTAATATATTTTGTTGTTAAAAAATAATTTTTTTTTGACGTCAAAAATTTTTATCGCATTTCATCAAAATAAGATACAGCCTACATTTGCTGCAAACCGCATGCCTGTACCTATATTAATGTCTTCGCGTGATGCTATGATATCAATAAAACAGACTTTATGCACGCATTAAAAAAATTAGTAAATAGTATAAAAATTAAATTTCGTTTATTAAATTCAGTTTGGCTAAAAGTCACTTCACTATAAATTTTTACTAATATAATTTGTTTACAAAACTAAAACCTTAATTTTTTCAGTAAATTTACGATTTACGATTTTTTTTCAGTAAGATTTAATTTACAAATATTAATTAATTTGTATTTAGGAAATTTTTCGATATTTGTTTTATTATTCTTTTTTTCACGAAGGACTTCAAAAAAAATACTTATTAAACAAAGTGAGGTCAACTGGAGTTATTTTAGATAATCAGCAAGGCAACAACGTTATTTTGAAGATGTCCCAAAAATTTCTATTCTATAACCCTGCAGTACATGTATTTGTCGTTCCAGAAAACCTCGAGAAAACCCATGGGAATAAACACATGGTAACGGAAATTTTTTTTGAATATAATAAAATCACATATAACTAAAGACTGTAATTTGGCGTCCAAAAAGTGGTGATTCTATTTTTTAAGTCTAAATTATTCTTATTCCTTAATTGAAATTCATCTAAATACCATTTGAACCTTCCCCGGCCTTAATTTGTGACCATTTCGCCTACCAATCAATTGAAAAATTTGACCCACCTTCCTCCAGACCTTGTACCTAAAAACATAGAGTTTTGAAATTTAAAATTTATCCACTCAAGAATCTTAATCTCAAAATAAAGGCATAAAAAAATTCATCTTCTATTTTAACTATAGACCTGCAAAAAAGTTTTTAAAAAAGTTCTTAAAAATACATTAATTGTTTTTCTTCTATTTTTTGCGTAAAAAAAAATAAGATAATTTAAAAAAAATATTCTAAGAAAGTTATACGAAGTAAAAAATCTATTAAAAATAAAAAGAGCAATTATATAATAGAAAGAAAAAAAAATAAAAAAAGTAATAATAATAATAATAAAGTACTTATTTTTATCGTATATTCTTACAAAAGAGCACGAAAATAAAAAATTGTCAAGTATTATAATATGCGCTATGTAGATTTTCTTACTAGCCAAGTCGTATTTTTTTTTTTTTTTTGTTCCAAAAAGTACAAGTATCTTTTTCTTATCATAAAGTGATTGAAAAGGTGAAAAAAATAAGCAAAAAAAAACTACCAACGAATAATATAGACATTTTCTGGATATAGTCGTGACACTTTATGAAGAGGTTAGTAAACCACAAAAAAAAGAAAGAAAAAATTTGTTTCACATGAATGGAACCACTTACTCTCAATTTTCTTCATTTTATTATATAACGTGTATACAATCGTCTATATATAAGCAATTCTAGTACATAATAAATTTTTTTTTTTTTTTGAAGTAATAAAATTGCAAAATCTTTGGTAAAATGTTTTATAATTTTTTTTTATTCGAACTACATTCAAATGAAGTTTTATTCTATGTAAACGTGCTACACTTGTAAGAGATAAACAAACTGAAATTTTGCATTTTTAAAAAAAAAAAGTAATAATGACAGTTTTTTTATAAATCAATTCTATTAGACCTATTTTTTTACCAGTTTATTATTAAAACATAAAATTAGTTCTATATATACATAGATATTGTCTTTAAAAAAAGCATTTAACCACTTAAAATCTATGTGACCTTTGAATAAACTTTGTCTTCATTGTGGTTTACAAGCATAGTTTAGTTTTATCATGGGGAAAAAATGGAATAATTGTTAGTTTCAAGTAAAACAGAAAAGTACTGAAGAGCTTAAAGTTTTGTCATCATAATAAATTTTTTCTCGATAACAAAATAACCCCGCCTTTCTATAAAACTGCGGAAAGTGTCTAAATTCCACTGAAATACCAGTTCGTAAAACAAAGGATAGATTCCATCCCCTATTATAGCTGAAATTATTTTTTCGTTTTTAATTGGAGAAAAAAATAGATTTTATGAAGAGAATGAAATGCACCACAGGAAGGTTAGGATTTATCCTGAAAGAATATCTTGCTTTTTTTATTTTTTTATGCCAAAAAATTTTGGAAAAAAATTTTTAAAAATCCGAGAAATCAAGTAAAACGATATTTCTAAAATTAACACTCAAAATAAAAAAATTTGGTACTACGTCAAAAAAGAAAAATAATTTATGGTGTTTTTTTTAATTTTTAACCAAAATCAGTTATATTCATTTTTCTGATTCAGAATCTTATTTCCAGTATAAAATATTGAAAAAAGTTAGGTACTATAAATAAAATAAAATCTACCACAGAGAGGTGGGGATTTATTTTGAGAGAATATTTTGTTTTACTTCCCAGAAAAATTTACATTCACTTCAATTAATTTATCTTTAGGTTTTTTTCTATTTGGGGTTTTTCCTTAATTTTCATGTTAACTGTTTCAGATAAATAACTATTCACTTAGAGTTAAATCCCATTCTATGTGTTAAAACTCTAATTAAAGAAAAACACTGGAGATGTGATGCAAGTTACCTTTATCGTCGAAAGTATTTCGTCGAATCTCTGCTTGCCGTTCTTTACGGTAAAGAATGGGTGAGGTGTTTTTCATTCTCAAAAAATATATATAAATAAACAATCCACTGAAGTTATTACACTGAAAAAAAAAATCCGTTTGCAGCTACCAGAACTTCTGTTGTGGCAGCCAAAATTTATTTATTCTTTTAAATTGTTTACAAATGACATAAAACCTAAAGAAAAATGTTAAAAAATTTTTTTTTATTTGGTTTAAAAATAAAAAATCCCAGCAAGCCGTGGTGATCGAATTTTATATGAGTAAAACTCATTTTTTTTAAATTTTCTTTACGCTTAAAGACATTTGCTATCTCTTAAAACAAAAACAAAAATCCGGCTACCACAACCGGAATTCTGTGGTAACCGTATTTTTTTCAGTTTAGCCCTCATAACTGCGGAGACAAGGGTTCGATTCCTTGTACTGTATATATAGTTAAATTTTTTTTAAGAGAAAAATTCAGTTATACAACTACAGCTGATTCAGAATCTTGTTTACAGTATGCGTGCAAAAGAATATTTGTAACACAAATGCAACTAAATACAAATTCACCAAGTGTAATCAGGATTTAGTATTGTGGATATAAAATGTTTCTTTGATTCTAATGAAATTCTCTCCAGTTTTTTTCTCGCGGGATTTGTCCTAAATATTCATGTTTAGTGATTTTTTTTCAATTTCATGATAGGAATTTTTTGCAATGTACTTGGTTTCTCTAATTCAATACAACAAAATTTCAAATCGGATACATATAAAATTAACGCCAGATCTTTGAAAAAAAAACAGTAAGGAGTTAGTTGCATCGCTTTAAGATATGTAAAAACCATCCAATAAATAAAATTTGTTAGCTTAAAATATCACGAATTTTAAATTAATTTTAAAAAAAGGTATGTTTTATATTTTTTTGAAATTCTTTAATTTGCATAATTTATATGTGGCTCAATTTAAACCACACTGGGATAAGATGCATGGTTAGGTCTTCATATCGGTTTCAAAGTATTTTTTCCCAAAAGTACTAAAGCCAAATGTACGAAAGCCAAAAATCGAAGACTAAACCTTATAAGCTAAAAAATGACGTAGAGGCTTATTTTTAGTATTAATTTCGCTAAAAAATACTTTGGAATCGATTTGAAGACCCGACCAAGCATCATATTCCAGTTTGGTTTAAATTGTGCCATGTATTCTTTCACAAAATCCTGAAAGGAAAAATTATTCCTTTGCCTCGTGAATTTAATGCGAAGAAATATATGCTTTTAAAAATGCAGTAAAATAAGTTGGTAAGCATCATATGTCACACAAATCTTAAGTCTGATATACAAAGGTGTATATGATATTCTTTTTAAGCGTCATAATGAATGGGTTTCAGTGATCAGAATTCTAATAACTTTTTGCAGAATTTAAACTTTCATGAAAAAATATAAAGTACGTCTTATTTTGTTCTTTAAAAAATTTATAATTGATAAATTGATAATATACTGCGGTAAAATTGGGTGCATATACTATATGTATGATAATCAATAATGTAAAGTCTTGCAGTTAATAGGTCCACAAGTTGGTTGTGCCAGCTTATTAATTATTATCATTTTCTATCACTACCTTAATGTTAAATCAGCTGGATAAGGTTGCAATTTTATCATGCAAAATTTCTTGAAATTGAAACTTCTGGAATCTTTAATTCTTATAGCCTGTAGTTAACCCTCCCCGGTCTTCGTATGGGAATCGAGTTTGTATCCTGACTAAAAAAAAATTTAGTCCGTATTAGGAACCTACACAACTTGGCATTAGAATTAGACGCGCCATCTCCTGCTGAGAACCTCTCGAAGTTGACCCTTAGACGAAATAGTCCCACGGAGACCGCGGCGTAACTTTTTTGAACTTTTCAAGTAACTAAATTTTTTTTTTTAATATGTTTAAAATGCAAAAATATGACTGTGTACAAAATTTGGTGTGAATTGGTTAGGTTTTAGAGGAGAAAACTCACTTTTTCTGAGTGAAAAAAAAATTTTCGATACAGCAGCGTATCCGGAATAAGCAATGACGCTTGCGATGACCACAGAGAACATATATATTTTTATTGTGCAAAGTAAAAAAATTACATTTGTAATAGAATGTATTTTTTATAAGTTTTTTATATGTAACACAATGTAAGTTCCTATTTTTTGAATAAAATACACTTATTCATCTGAAAAATACGATTTTTGACGTTTTTTTTTTACCTCATTTTGCAGCATTTTCAGGTTGCAAAATAATTATACTTTTTGGAACAGAGCCAAACCTGGGTAGGTTTTCTTCAAAGTAACACTTATGAAGAGTCAAACTCTAGAATATTTTGTCTGAATATCAATTTATCCCCGAGATACGAATTTTTAAAGTTTTCGCCTCAAAACCCACGTTTAGCGGTGTTTAGAAATTTCCCCTAGGTTTTCCTTTGAAAATATTTGACCAAAACCTTCGAGAATATATTGTTGAATAGTTGTACTAAAAACTCAAAAAAAGTTTAGATCTATTTAAAACTTTAAAGGGGGTTAGATTTGGCCAAAAACGATATAGTCCCACGAAGACCGGCGCGGGTGGGAAAAACGACGAAGACCGGGGAGGGTTAATAAAATTTCAAAAAAAATTTTTCTAAATTCTAAAGAGCATATAATATAATTTTTTCAATGGTTATAAGAATTAATGATTTCAAAATTTTCGATTTCCAGAAATTTTAAATTGAAAAATCCTATTCTATCCTTTCGATTCAACCCTAAAGACCTTTACCGGAAGAGCGAAAGAAGTTACTGGAGAATTATAATCAGTTATATAATAATATTTTTTATGCGGTTTCAGATAAGTGAATAAAATTATTAACTCATACTAAATTTATCACTCATTGTTAATTAAAAATGCATTTATTCAAAAATCGATTATTGAAAAAAAATCTTAATCTTACACTCTTACCCGAAATTTACTTTTCAGATTATTAAAATTAGACTCTATAAACAACAAAATAAATTTAAAAATGAAAATCACGAGAATAAAATTCCCTTTTAGATTCCAACATAGTACATATTGGTATTTTTTCCGATATTTTGGGCAAGATCATGCGTAAGAAACCCAATATAAATATCTATCTTATATACCAAAATTAGCTTTATTGAATATTGCTGCCTTATATATATACCCTCGTGATTTCATTTCCTTTGCGAGAAAAAATATACAAGCAATCAATGTAATATAACAAGACCACTGTGTGGTTAAATTGTTATATAAGCTATATTTATCCACTTTAGCGCTGGAAAGTATACATTAAATGCACCTATACTATGCTGGAATAACTAAAATTATTAAAGCACTTTCATGCGTATGTCTTAGTGTCTTGATTTATACAAAATGTGCGTACAACTATGGCTTATCCAAACTGCAAAGTAATATCTCTATTACGTATCTCTTGAATAAGCATAAGTTGATACAATATTTGAGGGATACTAGTTTTTTCAATCACTGTTTTTTCGCGTTCAACATATAACCGTTAGATGGCAGGTACTTATACTATATGTTTCCCGAGAGAGTCTAGCTTCCATGAAAAGTTCTTTAAAAATTTTAATTCTTCCAGCAATGCAGGTGCATTTTGCATATTTTCCAAGGCTAAAAGTGGATAAAAAATATTAATACACACGAGACAGAATGTACCCCATCATCCGACACTTATTTATATAGAGTTCTTTAAAGCCGGCGTTAGCCGGCTTTTAAAAAACTCTATATGAATAATCGTCGAATAATAACGTACATTCTGCCTCTTGTGTATTAATATATTATTATATTACATACAAAACGTCAAATTCATGACATTAGATGTTAATATGAATGTAAATCATAAATGTTCGTTTAACAGTTTAATAAAAAAGAAAATTTTTATATGATCCATGTACTACTAAATGAATTTAAAAATGAAAATCACGATAGTAAAATTCGATAGAAAGTAGATTTCTTCTTGATTTAAATCATGTTTATATGATTATACACATAGATTGAACAGTATAGAGAAATACTAGTTCTAAGGTAGGTACGTAACTATTATAAATTCTTATTTTTCTTATGAAAAGCAACTTTGATTTGCCACTTGATTTAATAAATGAAAATAATAATATTCTACTAAAAAAATGACATTTAAAGGCTATTGCCGGATAAATATAGTGATTTGGCCCCCCTCCCTAATCTCAAAAAAATTATTTGCATCCGAAACGTATTATAAAAACTAACCGATCGCCGTTGGAATTAGCTTCTTAGCCCATATTAGGCGCCCTTAAACCTTAAAAAACCTTAAAAATCGTGTTTTTTGCGTTTTTTTTTGTTTCTCCGCACTGTGTTGAGCTATTAATCTGAAAGTTGCGTAGAAAAAAAGGGCACAGAGTGTATTTTCAATCTTCATTGGTTTTAGACCTTTAAGACCATTTTAAGACCCCGAAAATTTATTTTTAATTTTCGAAAAATTGGTTTTTTGAGCATAAAAAAAAATAACCAGCGTTAAATTTCTTCAAACTGACCTAAAAAGTTGAAAAAAAGTATATTTTACTGATATCAGTCTTGTCCTAGAGGGGGAGCTCATCTCCACACCTCAAAACTCAAAAAACGCGTTTTTTTGCCTCTACACGATTAAAATACAATAGAATTGGAAAAATTCGTTTTGGAACCTCCCTAAATCTTTTTGAGCATCTATTTATACATTTTATCTAAAATATATTTCATTAATTATTGTTTTTAGACCCTTATGACCACGCAAGACCACCTTAAGAGCCCAAAAATTGATTTTACATTTTCGAAAAATCAGTTTTTTTGAAATTAAAAAATTATACCTGCCTTTAATTCTTTCAAATTGGACTAAAAAGTCAAAGAAAATTATTTTTTAACGATATCAGTCCTGTCCTGGAGGGGGAGCTCATCCCCACCCCTTGAAAACTCAAAAAACGCGTTTCTTTGCCCCTACATGATTAACCCATTAATTCCTAAGAAGAAACTGCATTTGACAGAGCTGTAAAATCTATTCCATTTAGAGAATTAGACTCAAATTAGTAAAATGAAACACAAAAAAAATTTCAAAATGGCGGACATTTATAAATAGCGGACTAATATTGTTGCGGCCAATAGCTATAAAATTATATTTTTCTATTTTTTCATGTTGAATATTCGCGGTAAATAATGTTTTACGTGATATTGTAATTATTTGATTTATCGGCCCCCCGTTTTAGGGCCCCTTCTCTCACGTTAAACTTTCACCGGTTCTAGAAAACCGATTCATGCTCTCATTCTGTGGTCGCGTCGGCGGTCGCGCTCGTAAGACAATTTTAGTCATGCACCGCCCAGCGTATTAAACATAAAGTTATCATAGAACTAAAAACAGTGCTTAAATTTAATTTAATTAATTCAAATCAATTCATTTTTCTTTAACGCTAGCGATCAATAACTATATTTATACAGTCCACTAATCTAACATTTAATTATTTGTATATAATACATTCAATAAGTGCGTTTTAATAATTATTTTATTATTTTAATCACGTGTGAATTTATTTATAAACCCAAACCAATTTTCCTACAATTTCCCCAAATATTTCCTCCAAAATATTACAAATATGATGGTCAGAAAAAATTAAATTTTGATATTTTTTATATCAAAATTATATGATATGGCAGTTGCAAAACTCAAAATTTCGAGATTTTTGACGATTCTAAGCCTGAGCAGAAACTGTAAGTTATATAACCATAAAACTGGTTTCAGTTAGGGCATTTAAACATTTTATGTGAAAATATAAATTTTTTTTCGAAAAAAATTCAAAATGGTAGATAAAGATGGCGGACACGAAAAACTAAATTTCGTTATTTTTTGGTCAAAATTTGTGTACAGGGTATTTTTTGGATGCTCATTACGAAGGTCTATCTATGTTTCAAAAACTCAAATCAAAGCGGATCTAATGTGGCTACTGAAAAATGCGAAATTTCGAGATTTTTGACGATTTTGAGCCTGAGAAGAAACTGTAAATAGTATAAGCGTAAAACCGGTTTTATTTAGGGCATTTAAACATGTTATATGAAAAAATGAAAATTATTTATTAAATTTCAAAATGGCCGATCAATATAGCGGACACAGAAGAAACTTACAGTTTCTTCTTAGTCTCGCCATTTTGAGTTTTTGAAAAATAGATAGATAAATAAATATTTTTTCACATTACATGTTTAGATGCCCTAAATGAAACCGGTTTTATGGTTATATAACTTACAGTTTCTGCTCAGGCTCAAAATCGTCAAAAATCTCGAAATATCGAGTTTTTCAACGACCATATTGGTTCCGCCATTTAAAAATTTTTGATAAATAACTATATATTCGTAATTAGCACCCAAAAAATACCATTCACACAAATTTTTATCAAAAAATATCAAAATTTAATTTTTTCTGACCACCATATTAGTCCACCATTTATAAATGTCCGCCATTTTGAAATTTTTTTTGTTTTATTTTACTAATTTGAGTCAAATGCTCTAAATGGAATAGGTTTTACAGCTCTGTCAAATGCAGTTTCTTCTTAGGAATTAATGGGTTAATCGTGTAGGGGCAAAGAAACGCGTTTTTTGAGTTTTCAAGGGGTGGGGATGAGCTCCCCCTCCAGGACAGGACTGATATCGTTAAAAAATAATTTTCTTTGCCTTTTTAGTCCAATTTGAAAGAATTAAAGGCAGGTATAATTTTTTAATTTCAAAAAAACTGATTTTTCGAAAATGTAAAATCAATTTTTGGGCTCTTAAGGTGGTCTTGAGTGGTCATAAGGGTCTAAAAACAATAATTAATGAAATATATTTTAGTTAAAACGTATAAATAGATGCTCAAAAAGATTTAGGGAGGTTCCAAAACGAATTTTTGCAATTCTATTGCATTTTAATCGTGTAGAGGCAAAAAAACGCGTTTTTTGAGTTTTGAAGGTGTGGAGATGAGCTCCCCCTCTAGGACAAGACTGATATCAGTAAAATATACTTTTTTTCAACTTTTTAGGTCAGTTTGAAGAAATTTAACGCTGGTTATTTTTTTTTATGCTCAAAAAACCAATTTTTCAAAAATTAAAAATAAATTTTCGGGGTCTTAAAATGGTCTTAAAGGTCTAAAACCAATGAAGATTGAAAATACACTCTGTGCCCTTTTTTTTGTGCAACTTTCAGATTAATAGCTCAACACAGTGCGGAGAAACAAAAAAAAACGCAAAAAACACGATTTTTAAGGTTTTTTAAGGTTTAAGGGCGCCTATTATGGGCTAGGAAGCTAATTCCAACGGCGATCGGTTAGTTTTTATAATATTTTTCGGATGCAAATAATTTTTTTGAGATTGGGGAGGGGGGCCAAATCACTATATTTATCCGGCAATAGCCTTTTGGTAATCAAACAAGACTCCATTGAATTAAAATTTTCATAATTAACATAATCTTGAAAACTTATTTTATTTATGAAAAAAACTTTAACAACATATTTATGCAAAAGTGATAATTATCAAAAACAGTGTGTTTTGTTTTCCATAAAAAGTTACTTCTGGTTAATTTACTCATCTGACAAAAACCTTAACAGAATGCAGGGAGGTAACTTATACATAAAAAATTAATATTTTTGGTTCATACAGAAATGAAGTTTTTTGAAATAAAAAATTTAAAAGAATAAATAAATTTAAAGTTTGTTTTGAAATTTTAATATTTGGTAAGCCTCTTGAATACTCAAAAAAATATAAATTATAAGATCGCAGTACAAGCAGTTTCAAACGTGTTAGGTAGCAATAATTTTTGTAAAGCTTGTATTTTGTTTAGATTTTGAGTACAGGGCAAAGAATTATTTTTACGATTATGCTAATTAAAAAAATTATCCGTTAGAGGAATTCCACTTACGACTAGTAAAATTTCATTTGTGGCTAGCAGAATTTTTTTTCCTTGTTTAAACGATTGCAAATTAGTCAAAACTTAAAGAATATTAAATTAAAATTTTTTCCTGTATAGTAGGCACGAAAATACGATTTCCTGGAAAACCGAAATTTCTCACTACTGCCGCAGAAAAATTTTATACGACCCTTGTCCATAAATTACTCCAGTCAAAATACGGGGGGGGGGGGTTGTATTTTCACTGGCGAAGACGAGATTTGCTCTAATACAGGTTTTTTGTGTCGCTGAACACGAAAATCAGGGTCATTTCGCAACGAAATGGGGGCTTCACCCCTTCAATTTGCAAAAACTACCCACAAAAAGGGTTTTTTTACATATTCGCAATTTCAGCGCTCAGGTTTGCACCATGCGGGTTTTTTGGGTCGCTGATCAAGATTTTCGACTTCTTTTTCATGAATAATTAATATTTCACCCTTAAAATAGCTGAAACTACCCCTAAAAGGGGTGTTTTTGCTATTTTTGCACTTTGAGCATCCAGGAAATGCCCATATAGGTTTTTGGGGTAACTAATCAAGAATTTCGAATTCTTTTTCATAAATAATAAATATTTCGCCTTAAAATAACTAAAACTACCCCTTAAAGGGGTGTTTCTGTTATTTTCACACTTTGAGCGTCCAGGATATGCCCATATAGATTTTTTGGGTCGCTATTCAAGAATTTGGACTCCTTTTTTGTGGTGAAATATTGATTATTTATGAAATAGAAGTCAAAATTCTGGATCAGCGACCCAAAAAATCCTCATGGTGCAAATCTGAGCGCTGAAATTGCGAATATGTAAAAAAAAACCTTTTTGGGGGTAGTTTTTGCAAATTTAAGGGTGAAGCCCCCATTTCTTTACGAAATAACTCCGATTTTCGTATTCAGCGAATCAAAAAATCTATAGTAGAGCAAATCTCGTATTCGCCAGTGAAAATACAACCAAACCCGTATTTTGACTGGAGTAAACAAAGAATGCCCCGGCTTCGCCTCAGAAGGTAATTTACATGTGGTTTGGGTCATTCTTTACTTTTCTGTACGTGAGCCGTAAATATAATATTTTCTTTTTAAAAAAATTGATTTTTGTATGAAACCGCTGCGAGCATCATGCCCTGATTAAGCAAAAAAAATTTTTTATTTTATTTTCTCATTTGCAATCGTTTGAGCAAGGAAATAAAATTCCGCTATCCACAAACGGAATTTTACTAGTCGCAAACTGAAATCCACTGGTGGATTTTTTTTTCAGTGTCTTTAAAGATATTATAGACATTTTAGATTGGAAATCCCGTTGGTTCCATTTTATTCTTAGCATTTCCATTTAATAGTATTTTGACCTATAAGTTATAGGAGATCAAACGGATTTCATGAATTTTCATATATCTCAGAAGAAAATATTTTAGATTAAAAAGAATCATCTATTTAAAACGAAAATTGGGCAATTATAAATCTTAAAATAGAGTCCATAACTCTGCGCACAGTAACACTTTATCATTCAATGACTTTCATTGCTTCAAACTCATTAAACTTTATTATTACAGTGACCATATTATTTAGTTTATAACATCTAATGAATTGTTGTGGTTTATAATGTCTCCTCCTTTTAATAAGTGATTAAACTTTTGCATAACATATTTTAATAAAATACTCTGAATAGATTAATAAACATAATTAAATAAAAAGTTTTCATAAGCGTTGTTTTCAAATTTCAGAGTTTTCAAGAGTTTCAAGTTTTAAGACCAAAACAATATTCAAATACGAAAATTTGCATTTTAAGATGAATGGACGAATTTTAAAAAATAGGAAAGTGAAGATACGTTATAAACAGTAGAGCAAAATGATTTATTTTCAGTATTGTCATTTGATTGTTAGAGGTAGAGATAAATGCACGGATTATTGAGATATTGATATAATTAGTTAACACACATGAGTGGAATTTAGAATTACTAGCCTGAGTGAAGCATTCTCGTGGGATAATATAATCAAACTGTCAAACTGAGTAAGTTTTCTGCTTGAATTTACATATCAACTGTGTTTTGAGTTGTTAACTTATAATACGTTTCACAAATCTTGTATCATACAATTTCTAATTATTAAATTTATGTTTTATTACAACTGAATCTCAAAGGAACCAAATATGGGTTCGACACGTTAGGAGAATATTTTTAATAAGTAAACATCTTTGACTAAAAATTATCATTATTACAAAAATCCTGCAATTTTGAAAATATCTGTAAATTTTTCTTCATTTTATTTTAAAAAAAATCGCAAAGAATTATAAAAAACTAAGACTGTTTTATTTCAGACATAATAACATATTTATTGAGTATTTTCTCTTTACAAAACCTTGATGGGACCCACACCCTCATAAATTGAATACTATTACTTATAATATATTCTTATGATTTATTCATAAATAAGGATCGGGAAAAAATTTTATTTTTATCTGGGCTTAGATAAAAATATTTAAAACTTATACAAAAGTTGTTTGTAAATAAACATTTATTGAGAAGAGGTCATTGGACATCCTTCAAATCACTTAATATAATCTAAAATCAGTGTTTTTGTAATTTCTCAACACATTTTTGTGATTAAGACAAAAAATAAATAAAATTTAGCCAAACTGGAGGTGGCACAACTAAATACAATTTGAAAAATTATGTACCAATTTTTTTTTGTTTAATCGATTTTTTCCTGATATTTTACCATTTTTATCATTTTTTCATTAATTTTTTTTAATATCTGAAATCAGTTCTTTTAACATTACTTTCAAGGACTGAATGAAATGACTTCAGATTAGCAAACTTGTAACTAGATCTGATTTCAAAAAATTTCCTCTAGGGGATTTTTAATTTTCGATTAGTTTCTGAAAAACAGAGGATACACCTTTTTGGTCCTTTTCGTACGTACATATCTCTACACACATCAAGGCAATATAAACTTGGGGACCAAGTTTCTCCACGAATTGGATGACAATTAGAAGACTTTTCCGTTTTTTGACCTGACAAACTTATAAGGCACAATTTCATCTATATGTATTGCATATGTTGGGTGATCGTGCCTAAAAAAATTGTATCCAAAAAGTCTTAAATGTTTCCTAAATTTACATGAAACTAAATGTTTATGCTTTTAAAAGCATAACTAATAACCATAATCTATTGCCTTACAATATGTGTAATATTGACATTAATTTAAAACAAACATTTTCTTGTAATTTATTGACAAGATAAAATTAGAAAACAAAACATGACTAAATATTTAAAAAAAAACCGATTAAAAAACTGAAAAATGTCAAAATTAAAGTTTTATAAAATCAAAATAAATAAATAAAAAACAATTTACCCACAAATAACAATAACAGACAGTAAAAAAAAAAGAAAAAAAATTTCTTTAAAAACAATGCAACTGTAAAAATTTAATTTGTCTATCTGACTCTTCTTTATAATAACAAAATTTATAACATAAAATAGGCGCACACACAAAACCATTTTTTAAGCGCACGCGCTTGACCTCATGATTTTATACACGTATAAAAAAAAATGTGTATTATCATCTTGTATATAATAACATGCATCAAAAACAAAAATATCTAGGTCTTTTTATATTTCCATTGTGTATGAAACAGAAGAAAAAAAAAAAATTTTCTTTATTTATTTTCTAATTATTAATTTTTTTATTAAATTTTTATTATTCAAAAGTTGAATTTCATTCTGTACGTGTAAAAACACGGGTAAAAAGTAAATTACAAATAGAATTTAATCTTTTGTTAATTTATACTGTCAAAAACAATAAAGGATATAAAACTTTTATCGTAATAAATTTTATTTGTAAATTCTAACCTGTTTGTTATAAATTTGTTCATTTCCATTTTGTTTGTTATCGTTATTGTTAATAATATTATTATTTTTAATATTAGACATTGTTTCGCCGTTCCTCAAATTTCCACTTGTTAAATATCTTGAATTCATTTGTGATTCGGATGATGCAGGTTTTGTTATTGGACCACCTGCCATTTTATTGCCAAATTCTTATTTTTTTTTCTATCAATTTAAAAAATACATTTTTTTTTTTAAGGCAACGAGGGGGATCTTTTTTTTCCAAGACCGCACCCCCCGTATGAGTGAGATAGCCTTATTGATAACCTGGGCAATCCCTTAAAGTCTTCCGGTATTTAAAACCTTTACACGCACTCATTATCCTTTTTTTATTAAATATAGTAACTTGATCCATTTTTACATATTTTTTTAGTAAATCCTGAATTTTTAACACACAATTTTAAAATCACTTAATTTTACACATTTTTTTATTTTATTTTATTTATAAAAAATGATTCACTTATTTATAAATATTTTTTACTAAAAAGCGTAAAAAGAAGGGAAGAAAAACTAAAAAGAAAAAGTTAGAAAAAAAAATAGACGATCAGGTGATGGTTAGAGATGAGATGAGAAACGCGTGGGGAAAACTAGTTTGTATATATAAAATTTTCTAGTCAACGATAAAGTAAAATATACAAACGGAAATGCTTTGGGGGATGACGCCCTCTTCTTGGAAAATTATAGTAGGGGAATCTTTAAAAATTTTATGCGTTAAAACCAGGGTTCAAACTACGCTTGCGTTTAAAAAAGATGGGTATAGTTTATGTTGTATGGACCACAGGACCAATTTTTACTGATTATGTGGAAATTTTATGAACCGACAGATACGCTAGGAAAATTTATACTTGCCGACTGATAAATTTTTGTTTATTATCTGCAGTAGCTGTATAATACACTATTGGTAAATTTATTAATTAAAATTAAAATTCTTTTATTGGTAAATATAATTTTATGTGTGTTTGAAAGAATATAAATAATTTTCTACATGAATCGATTACCTTATTCAAATAAGAAAACAAGCTATAAATAAGTTTATACTGAAAAATATACTTTAGTTGGATCTTTAGAAAATTTTCTTTGTGAATTGCAGAACTTGCAAGTCAAAAAAGTTTTATTTAAGATTTTATTTTGGGTAGATGACAATGAAATGTCTTGATTGTAAAATATTTGTGACTGTGAATGTATTCATATAAGTTTTTTCATCTCCAGAAATGATCATAAATTTAGTTTAAAAAAAAGATAGTTTATCCTCTACCCCATTTTTAGGGTAAATTGAAAATTAAAATATATTTTAAAATACGTGACTTTCAATAGAATAACACAGACTAACAAAGGTTTGAACTCATCAATCAGACAAGGATTTTTGGAAGGATATGTTAATGTTGAACACGATGATTTTTGCCATTATTTTGCTATCACGCCAGAATTTTGAGATCCTCTAACACAAAACTGCAGTAACTGATATTTTTTTGGTATTTTTACATTTAAATATATTTAAAACTATATTTGATTTCCTGGTATAATTTATGTCATCCAAAGGATTTTTTTATAAAAATTCATTAGTTTGTATAAATTGTTTAAAGGATTTGACTTGTTAATTTATTTAATAAATATTATAAAAAAAATTATATAAGTTTTAATTTATTTTATTTTTAATGGTTAACTGTAATATTTTTAATGAATAATACATTTTAAAGTATACAAGGTAAAATTACATTTTATTTTTTAGTGAAGTTCATTCTGTATTTAATTTTAGTGCTTGAAAATCACTAATTCAATATCAATTTTCTTGGTTAACCAATCGCTTATCTCTTAACCAGAGATCGTTGTTAAATCTGTAAGACGATAAATTCTCAAATGAAATATATAAAGATTATTAAAAAAATGTAATAAACTTAATAAAACTAACCCCTCTTTTGAAAGTCTGTAGAGAGCGTCATCAGAATATCTGGCCAATGTTTTCCACAACTCTGAAGGTCCTTCGATTGACAGAGGAAAATGTTTCCATGACATTGTCTCTAAAAAATTAAATAAAAAATTATTTTAAATTTATAAAAATCAGAATTATTACTGCGAGGCAGGAAAATCTGAAAATTTTCACTGTGGATTCCAATAAAAATTGATATTTTATTAAGTTATAAAATACTGCTTTAGATTTCGCTGGTTATTTTTAAGATCCCATACACACATTTTGTATTTTTTTTAGATATTACATTCGTATAATCTTTCACTAAACGCAGATTACAGATATTCTCTAAATGTCTAACGCCGCACGGTATATGGATTCCAAACGTTTAGGAGACACTATCAAAAACCTTTTTACTAGTTTAATGTTTTAGAATGTGATTGTTTTTTCAGATATCAAACTGGTATAAGCCTTAAGTTAAGCGCCTCTGCCTGTATCACGTCTTAGATTTTGCAGATTAGGGAAATGATTTTTATTTCGAGAGAAAGAGCTACCAATATTATTTAGTATCCTTCAAGCATTGATAAGGAGCCTTCTTATCATCTAAAAACTCTATAATCAGCCAAACAAGGGGCGGAATTTGTTTTTTTTTCTAGTCAACTTAAAACCGGTATCAATATAATTAATTATCGGTAAAATTACCCAAAATAGACCAAAAATTATTTTATACTCTATTTTTGGCTGATTTCGAACTAATTTTAGCTGACTTTGGCAGACCAAAATAATGATTGTGGGCGCTCATTTGAATATCATATGTCAGAAATTTTTTTGGGACAAACTGATAGGCCAAAATTATGGAAAAATTTGAGCAAATTTCATTATGGCGAAATTGACTTCTGTCTATTTGAAAAATTCAAATCACTAAAAATGAAACCGGAAGTGTCCCAAAATGAAAATAAATTTTTTTTTAGGTAGACCAGGTAAAAAGAAAATTTTTTCCCAATCATATGTATATCGTTCATGGTTTTCAGTTATTTCAGGTTGAACTGGGTAGCTCAAATGAAAAAGTTGAAAAAATCAAACTTTGGAGTAGCTGTATCTCAAAATTATGCATCAGGAAGTGAAAAATAGGAGTTTTTTCACAAATCCCAAGTAATTAAAAAATTTTTTTTTGTTGATTTTTTATTTTTCAGCTAGTTGTTCTATCCTGGACTTGCCCATATATATTTTTTCATAATATCAAAAAATCTCGATACTAGGTATCGGTACTAGGTACCCAATTGTAGTATTAAACAATTTATAATTCAAGTCTCATGCTAGTACTTACCAGGTATGATTTCTACTTTTCGTTTTGAGGGTTGAAGATCATGATCCATTTGAAAGGCTGGCCAGTTGTTTTCTTTTTTAATATCAGGTTCCTGAAAAGATAATTTTTTAATATTTAACGAAAATAGTCCCCATTAATACGAAAAAATTATCAATAATTAAGTAAATTCATAGTAAATTTGTAAAATTTAATGCGAGTATTTATTAATAAAAATATGAAATTTTTTTAAATCAATTTCAATAAACGAGGATAATAAATTATTTAAAAAAATACAAACCGTGAAAAAATTTTGTTGATTTTTTTGATAACTATTTTCACTTCTTCCCAATCTTGGAATATTTTTTGCAATTTTCAAAAAGAAGACAGGGTCTTCTTCTTCAGCTGCATTTGCTTGTTCATTTTTTAAAGCGTATAAAATAATCAAAGTAACTGCAATGAGACAATATTTAAAAAAGTATAGTAAATGAATTTTTTCATAAATCATATTAAAATTTCAAAATAAAACATTTTATTTTCGTTATCATAATTATATTTTATTTCTTTTATTAAGTGGCTTGTAAGCTAAGATATTTTATGGGGCTTATAGAGCCAGTGCTAGAGCTGGATCCAACTTTTAATGTGTTATACTGTGTTCATATTCACTTGAACATTATTAACATAGAAGCATAACACATTGTGTTAAATTTTTTAATTTAAAATACTATGGTGAAAAAACGGTACCAAGACATGCGGTAAAAGAATTGGATTTTTCTAAAGAAAACCGAAAATGTCCGAAGCCAGGATCCAATAGAGTACTGGTACATACTGTTTTTGATATATAATACATCTATTTTATGGTTGTTTTAAACGCATCAAATTTAACAACGCATATTAAATAAAAAATCTGTAAATTTTCGTTAACTACGTATAAGTTGGTCAAGCAGAGTATCATACTAAATGTGCGAAGGATAGTAATGGAGTAATTTTCAATTGGTGTAGATTAGAAAAAACGACTATTTGTAAAAAATAAAAATTATTTAATACAATTACCTGTAAATGATAAAATATTTCGACTAACTAATTTCTTTTTGATAAAATCCATTTCAATGAGAAGAACGATAGAAACTAAGCATATTATCGTTATAAAATCCAATTTATACTTTAATTTAAGTTCACTTAATTATTTAGTACACATTCTTAATTTAAATTCTGCTGGTTATTAAATTTGTAAATAAGTAACATTTATTTTAATTCTAAAAATATATATTCTGTTTTTTAAAATAAAAAGTTAATTTTATACAAAGTTAATTAAATAACGATCGAATAAAATTATTTTTTGCCATTTACTATGCTTTGTACCCTTTCCCATAGTTTTTAATTATTTATACTTTGTGTTAATTCATTTTATAAAGATTTTTAATATTTTTGTGCAACAAACTTTATAAAATAAAATTGCAGACATAAAATTGGAGATTTATAAAAATCACCAAAAATTTTTTTCTTTTCGGACGTAGTATCAAATTTTTTTATTTAAAAGTACCAATTTTAGAAATATCCATTTTATTAGATTTTTTGGATTTGATACCTAATTTATTGAAAACTTTTTTGCATTATGAATTATAAAAAAATACCTAATTTTTTTCTTTGTGGACGTTGCACCTAATTTTTTTTGCACAGAAGTCCTAGTTTTAGGAAATTTGTTATTAATGGACTTTTTTCATCTGTATGGTATCTAAATTTTGAAAAATGTGTGTCTAAAAACTTTTTGCATAATCAAAATAACAATATTACCTTTTGTTTTTGAGAAGTAATACCCAATTTACTTACAAAGTAATTCGATATTTAAGAAATTTATTATTTCTCAATTCTCTGATTTGAAATTAGTTTAAAAAAATGTTTATATTTATATTTATAGCGTTAAAAATAAAACTCCATTATTTTTTTTTTATTGTTGCATTTTTGCATGGGACAGTTAGTTTTAGTGTCACTTAATTTCTCAGGTATGATAAAAAATATGATAAAAATTTTCAACTCATATATCCATAATTTGGCAAAGTTTTTTTTTTTTTTTGAGTAGGAAAAGAACATAACTAAACTAGAGTAGGCTTCAAAAAATTGATTTTGAACATATTGTAATCGAGCTCGGAAATAATAGTATATTTACGGTTCGTGTCCAGAAAAGTAAAGAATGGCCCAATTCGCATGTAAATTACCTTCCGAGGCGAAGCCAAGGGTGGTAAAATGCGATTTGGGGCATTCTTTATTTATATACAAGGGCCGTATAAAATTTTTCTGCGACAGTATCAAGATATTTCGATTTCCTTGGCTGCGCAGCGGCCAGGAAATCGTACTTTCATGGCTAGTGTACAGAAAAATTAATAAACCTATTAACCATCTAATTTTTTCACAAGAATACTCCAGTCAAAATACGGGTTCGGATACACTCACGGTTGCGAATACGAGAATCCATGAAATTCATTTTTAGTGACCCAAAAAACCCTTGTGGACCAAAAGTGGCCGCAAAAAGTGCGAAAATAACGAAAACATCCTTTTTTGTTAGTAGTTTTAGCTAATTGTGGGGTTAAATATTAATGTTACCTTAAAAAAACATCAAGATTCTTAATTACCGACCCAAAAAATCCTTAGAAACTTACTCTTGGATAAATCTATTGACTCAGAACGCGTTGACCTCAAAAATACCGCGTTTTGTGGGTAGTTTTTGCTAATTTAAGGGTGAAGCTTAATTCCCTTTACCAAATGACCCCAATTTTCGTGCTTAGCGACCCAAAAAACCTATACTAGAGCAAATCTCGTATTCGCAACCGTAAGTGTAACTCCCCCTCTTCCGTATTTTGACTGGAATAGAATCTGGATTATCAAATATTTGTTGTTTATAATAAACCATAAAATAAAAGAAACATTTTCTTTCAGATTAATTGCTTAACAAATAATTTCGGTAAGTTAATTAGGCTTAAAATTATAATCGGTTGATTGGTGATACTGAAAAAGAAGATAAAATGCAGTAAACAAGTTTATACATAAATTTTCTAAGAGACTTTTAAATTAACAATTAAATTAAAATAAATTTTTCAAAGTTTTGTATATTATGTAACCTATCTAATTCTTGGGTTTGAATTATAAATGATGAAATTTTTATATTATATCAATCGATTTCTAATGATCACGTAGAAATCTTATAAGCCAACAGAAGCTATGAACTTTAAAATTATTATCTATTATTATCTGCAGGCTAATAATATACTTTGGGTAAGCTTCTTAAGTGAAAATTATTTTTCCATGTGTTGAAAAAATTGTAAGCAAAGGGTTTTATATTCATGAAATTTATTTTAATTCTTATAATTTTTTACACACTTTTAAGGTACTCGTACCAGTGCATGAAAGATCAACAGCACTTGAACGATGCTTTAGATTTTGATTTTTTGCATATTATTTGTTAAATTAAAATAAATTAAACTGGTGAATATTGAAGCTGAGACTTAAATGCTTAATTTAAAAAAAAATAACTTATTATATTTTGAAGTCACTTAGAAACAAAGAATTGAAAATTTTAGACTTAAAATAATAATCCGGGCTTAGGAACTTAAAATAATTAAATTTTTGAGACTTTTAATAATTTAGGTGAAGAGAATTAGAATAATTCAAGATTAGGGCTTGTAATTTTGGTTTAGAATCTTAACATTTAATAAATGTGATAATTACAAATTACAAAAATATCAAATACTATTGTAATGTTGTGTAAAATTTGCATTAAAGCAAGCCAATATTTTCCATGCATTTGGAATATAATATAATGTTTTTATTAATATTTTTATAAGTTATAATATTTTTATTAAATATGTCACATTTAATGAACGAAAATCCTTAATCCTTTCATTTATGTACTGATTTTGAAAATAATTTTATTTTTTTTACTTTTTTTTAATCTATATATGGATATATTAATTAATAAATAATTAAGGTTATATATCAGATGATTTCTTCTTCTTTTTTTTCAATTAATTATTTCAATTAACTTTAATCTCGATATAATAAAAGTCAAACTATAATAAGTAATTATTTTTTTCTTCTTATATTTTAGAAACATAAATAATTAGTTTAAATAAAAATTAAGCTTCATTTAATTTATTATTTTATTTTTTTCCATCTTAATTGAGTATTATCATGATGCAAAAATTTATTTTCTTTTAATAAAGAAATTTCAGTGCTTGAGAGTTTAAGCTTGAAGATATATTTTTTTATTTTTTTTTTAACTTATTCTAGAGTTTTACTGATTTATCATAATTGGCTATAAGTTTCTTCTGAAACTGAATTTATTATTAATATTAGTTTTTTTGTCAGTATATACTATTCTCGACTAAACTTTCCATGAAAATTCAAAATTTTAAAAAGTTGGTTGAAAAACTTCACAAAACCAACGATCATGAAACATGTTCACTGATAACAGTTTTAACCTATACTCCCTAATTATTATAAGTCCTAACCGAAATTACAATAAATTCCGAAATATAAATTATCCTAAAGTATTCTAAGTTCTTGTTCTTATCAGCGCCTAATCAGGTCCTGATTCTAACTTCAAATTATTTTAAGTCCCTAAATCGAAAATATTCTAAGTCAATTTGATCCCCCCCCTCTTCTTAAAACGTCATTTTTTAACCCCCTCCCCTGCTGAACGAAACTTTCCCCCCTATGAACATGTTCCATCTTGACAATTTTCTAAACATAAATTTAACTTTAGCCGTTTCAATAAAAAAAAAGCTGGAAAAGAAACTAATATCAATTAATTGTATGTATTAAGGAGTCTACAGGTTAAGTTTAAAGAACTTCAAAGTTACAGCAGAGAATTAACTTTTAAAACTATACTGAAATAAGCCAATTGAGAAAAAATTGAATATATTTTATTATAGTTTGCCCTTTTTAGAAGTAATTACTTTAACAGGATTATCTAAGAAAGTTCCAGACTGATGTATATCTTTGCAGTCATATTGGAGAATAAGTGAAGGTCTAGTGCACATTTACAATAACCATTTCATTAAATTGGTTTATACTTAAAAAAACTTTTCTTTAATTAATTAAAAATCTCAAAATACGATGAAATATAATTAACAATGTTAGATTCTATTTGTTGTTAGGTTTTTAGATTTGAAAACTAGAACAAGATTTAAATAAAGTTGTAAAAGTTAGGTAATCATATGCAGATCCCATTTTTTCTCGCTTCAAATAAATAAATAAGTTACAATGAATAAAATAGTTTTTTAAAGTCATCTAAAAAATATATTATAAGTTTATTATAAATTATGTAAATATTTCTTTGATACTACAAATTACACAGTAAAATTTTTTAATAATTGTCTGACTATATTTTGAGTTGTTTCACTTACTTGGGAATGAATTCAAAAAAAGAGAAAAGTCTTATAGTTATTTGCTAAATCTCAGCCAATTATTTCATACTCTTACAGAATCTTTACCAATTTATTGTCAAATGCTTAATAAATTATTTTTACAAAAATAAATTTCAATGAGCCTAAGTAAAAGCTTTTTAAAAATTATTTATTTATTCTATAACAGCGTTAAAGATTTATTACTGAAGTTACTATAATTTGTTAATAAATTTAAATTACTAAAAAGTTTACATAGCATTCAATAATTTACTTTTAATATCTTGGTAAAAAAAACTTAGACCAAGTTTGTATATATACACAAACAGTTTGCTTGAAACATGTTTATTTTTGTTATGAATATTTTACAAAAATCCTAAAAATACCTTGTAAAAGTACCTTGGAAATCAAATAAGTCCCTAAACCTGGGTTATTATAATTTCCTATATGGAATTTATTCTTAGTTCCATTTGAGCCCCCCTCCTTTCTCTATGGTGATCATTTGGTCCACCCATTGATTTCCAGGCCTTCTAGAGTTCTCTTTCCTACAAAAATGATCCATATTAAAAAAATAACATTAAAGCAAAAAAAACTTTTTAACTGGTTTAAGTGTTAGCACAACCAACGAGCATGAAACATTTTTACTTATAACAGTTTTAGCATCCTTATGAAAATGCTCCATGTTAATAGAAAATTAAAAACAATTAAATTTTTCTTCATATTTCGGTCGAAAAGGTATTGCCTTTATTTTTGCAGTCGAAATTTGTACTTTTAGTTCCGCATAAGCTGTTAGGAGCGTTGTTATTGTTTTTTGGTCAAAAATTAAAAAAAAAATGATAGAATTATAGTAAACACGTTTTGAGGGTTAGTACATTAGGGAGGAACGTTTAACTTTACTCCCTAATTTACTATTTTAAAAGACATTTATGAAATTTTATTTTCTTTTTTTGAACCTTTCAAAGATTTTTTTAAATTTTCCTAAAAAGGAAAACTTAAAATTATCAAAAAATCTAGTCAGAATTTTCCGTAATTTTTACCCGGAAACAGAAAATTATGTTCCAGAAATTCTGGCCAGATCCAAAAATATAATTTTTATTAAAGCTTATTTAATTAGTTTTTAAATGGAGTAAAATATCTATTTAAATAATTTAATTGTATTTAAATGTGCCTATATTTTATAAAATAATAATAATAATAATTATTAAATAAATGTATGTATATATATAATTTAATATTTTATTTTTTTAAATTTAAATTAAAACATTCAAAGTTGAAAATTTAATTAATTCTGTACGTATCTCTTAAATAATTGATCTTTGCTAGTTTGTATTACATCTAAAATTACAAACTTTCTAGGGTTACAAATGATTGAACTTGATATATTATACTCTGTACTTTTGTCTATGTATTTGTATATTTGTAACAGTAAACATGTACGTACTGCAAATTTTACTCTGATTACGTTTCGAGGAAATTCTTCAAACATTATTATTAAAAAAAAATATTTAGCAAATTTACTTTAAATATTAATTTTATCTTTTGAAAATCATTTAAAAAAGATTTATAAGCAAAAAATTTAAATTTTTTCATAGTGAGATAATTTATCAAAAAATTTTTTAAATGCGAGTAAATATTGATTGATTTTAAGGTTCCCTGGTAGCAAAAATCATTGTAGACCGGCCGTAGTACGCAGGTATTGAACTGGCTACGGGCGTATGACGGCAGGTGATTACTTTCAGTGAACGGTTACCTAAATTATCTTTGCTGCTCTATTTTCTTTCAGATTTTCATGATAATAATTAATGTTGAAACTATCACTTTTATTTTAAAATTTTTATTGACTAAAATATTACTACCCTCGGATAATGCCAATGTACCTTCTAGGCATAGAAACGCAGAACTAAATGTTATACTTTAAGGTTGTGTGATAATTTTTAATGTAACGCTAAAACCTTGCAAGTTGACCAAAACACTTTTTGTTCGTCTCATTTTTTTTGTGTAAGTGTTACCTTCAAAACGCCGTAACCCGAAATTTTTTATCACTCATTCTCTCATCACTATAACCAATTAACCTAATAGTAATTTTTGGTCCATAATACCAATTTTGGTTCCTCATAAAGTAACTATTCTCATAGGTAAAATTTTTATTTTTAATTTTTTTGCACATCAGCATGTTTTGAGATCCAAGGAAAATAACTGGTTTTTGTGTCTGTGTGTGTGTGTGTGTGTGTGCGCGTGTGCATATGTGTATGTATGTGTGTAACCGGTGATATTTCACAACCATTATGGTATAAAGATCTAATTTTTTCATCAAAAAATCGCAAACTTCATCTTATTTATTTTTAAATTTGGATGTAATACCTTATTTTTTTCTACGAAAGTACTTATATTTGAAAAAATGGTTTTTACTCGATTTCTTGAATCTGATTTGATTGAAATTGATTTTTTGAAAATTTTTGTCTTAAAATTTTTGCCACTAAAAAATACAAAAAATATTTTTTTTTTGAACGTATAGCCTAATTTTTTTCTATGAAAGTATTGATTTTAGAAATATCGTTTTTACTCATTTTCTTGGACCTGATACTTAATTTATTTTTAATTTTTTTTTTCAAATTCTTTTTTCTTTTTGGACGTAACAATAAATTTTTTCCTAGGTTTTTCCTAGAGTCCTAGTTTTAAGAAATTATTTTATACATAATATTCTAAAAATTTTTAACATATATGAATATTGTTTATTTCTTGAGGAACCGTAGTGTTAATAATTTGGCAGCTATAAAACCCATTCTCGTCAAAAATTACAAATTTGGCAGCAATTTAAAAATTCGTTATTTTTAGCCAAAAATGACTATTGTGTTGAGAATGGCTATGATGATGAGAGAATTAGTGATAAATGATTGCGGTGAACTCCCCTTCTAGGTATACAAATTCTAATATATAATTTTTGACATGGAATATATTCATAGGAAGGGCCCTAAGTTCATGGAGGGATTAACGTAAATGAACTAAGAATAATTTGAACTTATAGGAACTTATAACTTATAACTACTAAATCATAATTTCAATGTGAGGGCTTATATTAATTCAGTTGTATGGACTTAAAATAATTTGATACAAGATAAAACTGTTATACGTCAACATGTGCCACACTCGTTACTTATGTTAACACACAAACCAATTATAAGTTATTCCTACAGAACTTATGGTGTTGTGTATAGTTTAACTTTATAGAATTCAATTTCACTTTTACAAATTTATTTTTACTTTCTTCAATTTAATCTGTCTTAGTAACTTGCGTAATTGTGTTTCATTTAAATCATTTGAAGTTTTAATCAAATAGATGTATATAATTACAAACAAAAAACATAAAAGCTTTTTTTTATTTTTTTTTATTTACAATTTTACATATAAAATGTTTCTACTGATTGTAGGGCCTGCAAAAGAAAAAATTTAATCAATTAAATATTGAATACAAATAAATTTTTTATACAATAAAATAAAAATTTTTTTTTTATGCATAAGTGAATGTTTATTGATATTCATCATTTTAAAAGCATTTGTGTGTAATATATTGAATTTTTACATTATTATTATTATTTTTTTCTTCAAGAATATTTAACGGTAGTAAATGTAGTAATCATTCAATAGTTTTTTCTATAAATAAAAATGTATAAGGTGCATTTCACGTCTGCTGATAAAAGTTATCTTTCATTGTCTAGGATTTAATATGAATCCCTTATTTTTCTTGAGAAAGCAATGGTTCAGAGGTCAAGAAAATGGCCTGCTACGTGATGGACCACGGTTCGATTCCAGATATAAACTGTAAAAAATAACTTTCTTAGATTTACAAAAAAAAATAGAATTTTTTCGAAAAATTAGTAGATTTTCAAAAAATTTTGTAAATATTCGATAAAAATCGTAAATTTACTAAATTTGGTATATTATCCGAAAATTCGAGAATCCTTGATTCTTTTTTGTGATTTAACGAAAAAAGTTGTAAATTCACAACTATTTTTCGTAAATTTACAACTATTTTTTGAAAATTTTCGAAAAAAAATTGTAAATTATCAATTTTTCTTACGAATTCACAAAAAAAAAATCGAGAATATACGATTTTTTTCGAATATTTACAAATTTTTTCGAAAATTTACTAATTTTTCGAAAATGTTCTAATTTTTTTGTTAATATAAGAAAGTTACTTTTACAGTGTAGACATCTGATTTTTTTTTCAGAGAAAAATTAATTATTTTGTTTATATCATATCATATCATATCCAATTTTAGATTTAAATTTATGAGCTTGTTTTCAACTTTGGTTTTCATTTACAAAATCTTAGATCATTAAAAAATAATTTTTTGCATAAAATCTAAAATTTTCTTTCAATTAAAAAAAAAATGTTTAACTACATCATTTGACACGAAATAATTCATATAAAAGGGTTATATATCTTTACTTTAAACAGTAATCATGATGAAAATACTTTCTTACCACACCGCATCTAAAACTTTTCTTAACTTATCTTCATTTTAAAATTTGTAATTTTACTCTTTATTTTTTTTAATCAGGACAGAGTACGTATTTATTTACATAATAATGAAAAAAAAAAGGATTTTTAAATCTTTTACAAACGAAAGATTAAACTTATTTTAAATCAACAAATGCGCTACTTTCATTTTGTAACCTTTATAAATAAATTAATTTCTTTAATCGTATTTTTAAATTAAAAAAAGCTTTTTAAATAATCAATTTTAAATTTGCTCATTTATTTTTCACGATGATTTTTTACTATTCTACAAATGAAATAAGAATAAATAACAATGATTTACAATTATTTATAATTTTTTGAGATTTAAATTTAAGATACAGTGTTTGAATAAATTATGTAAATTACATTAGATAATATTTGGTAGACTGTAACCCTCTCTACTCCTAATATTCCAGTAATAATGCGGCAGTTGGTATGAAATTGCGTACTGACTTGAGAAAAGGTCTACAACTTTTTTAAGTCGCCGAATCCGGGGTCCAAGATAAAAGGAAATTAAGGGGGAACACCCTTAAATCAGTAAAAACTAGGTTTTTTGCCATTTTATTTGACCACAGCTAAAATGGTTAAATAAATACCATTTTTTAGATTCATTAAATAATTATACGGTTTGCTAGATAATGCATCAAGTTTATGTTATTGAGGAGATGAAATCTCTCCCAAAATAAGAAAAGTTTGAATAAATACGTTGTGATTTTTTTGTATCATTGTTTTGCTTAAATGTTTTATTAAATTTTGACGATAATCAATCTTATTTATCCTTATCCAGGGGGCTGAGGAAGTGTTAAAAAAAAATTAACCCTCAATGTTGAAATACTGAAAATAACGTTAAAAAAAATTTTCTTTCTTCAAACTTTTCGATTTGTAACTGAAAAAGTAGCAAAATTTATTTAGGAGTAGTTTTAGCCCGCTAAAATTTGCCCAAATAACCCACATTTGACGCATCATCTAGTAAATCTAATAATTTATTAAATAATATAGTATAAAATATTTCAAAAAAACCCTTAGTAAGGGGTAGTTTTTGCTGATTTAAGAGTCCTCTTTTATTTTCCAAGACCTCGAATTCGGATTCAGCGACCCAAAAAACTTACAGTAAACCTTTTCTTAAGCTGATATGAGATTTCAACCCCCACAACCGCATTTATAGGGAGAGGTACCCCAGGAATCCAAAAATTAAAGGGGAGGGTCAAATGTGACCATTTTAAGAGGAGAGGGTAAAATGAGACTTAGAATAATTTCGATTCAGGGATTTAGAATAAACTGGGTTTAAGGACAGAATAATCTGTACTGAGGGGATTAATATCTAGTAAAGAAATTAAATACAAATTTTAAAAATAGCCAATCGTATTGTAATTATGTAACATTTATGTATTCTACCCAGAAGTTAGCTTCGGTTAACACATTCCATGCATTTAGGTTGTGCTTACGAAAACCAGTTATAAGTTTTACTATTTTTGCCAGAATTCTTCTGCAAAAAAATCCAAATATTTCCTTCCCGCAAGTTGATCTAACGTAATTTATGAGTGAACTCTTATCTAGTAATTTTACGATAAACCAGTAAATTTTTGAACAATTAAGAAACCTATAGATTTATAAAATTTAGCATGGAATTTCGTTAGTTAGAAAGTCAAGAGAATGAGACTAAAATTCAAATTATTGAGAAATTCAAAGTATTTTCCTAAATATTTAAAGTACAAGGTACCTAAGAGAATGTTCAAATTATCGAGATTTTACTGTATATATTTAAAATGTTTTCTTACAACAACAAAGTATTTTTATCTTGATCCACCCTTTTCATGTAAGTAGTTTAACAAAATTAAAAAGTTAAAGACACATTATAGAAATTTACTTTATAAATTCGTAATGCTCTATTTTTTTCTTTGTTTTTTCTTTTTTCACAAATCTTTCTAAAATAAATATTACACTAAAAAAATTAAAAACAAAAAATCTATTTATAAAAGTTATCAAAACTTTTTATATATAATTTAAACTTTTAATTTTTTTTTTCTTGTTGATAAAAATTATATTTTATATTTATCCAAAATAAATAACCATTATTTGTACTATTAGTTTGAAAATCAATTTCATTACTGTAGTTTTACTTTTAAGTTTAAGTTTAAAATAAAAAAAGTTTTTTAAAAGCTATAAAATATATAAAAAAAACTTGTAAAGAAAATATTTCATATATATAAATCACTTGTCAATTACGGTTATTCCTACAAGATGTTTTTAACTTAACTTTTATACTTTTTTTTATAAAACAATGTTGTTTTTGTTATTTTTTTTTATTGCAAAATGTATTAAGCTAATGATACAATTTACTTTTTTCTTTTTGTATAGACTGTTCCAATTAATTTTTACAATCTTTTAAAGTAATTTTTATTCCACCCCTTTTTTAGGACACCCCTTTTTTCGCACTAGTAACTTAATAAAATCAAAATTCTATTTAGTAAATCTGAGACCTGAGTACGTAAATAACTGATAAAAAAATTTTTTTTTGAAAATTATCATCCACAGTAAAATATTTTAATAAGAAGTACAGAAATTCAAGTAAAAGTTTTTTAAATTTCGATAAAATACTTTTTGTTATTTAAAACAAGAATTTTATGTTAATTAGCAAACATTTGCACAAATTTGTAGTTTCTAAGAAAATCAGAGTCAAGAATGTCACGAAAATTAAGTAGCTTTAAGCCGATTCTATATTCCAAATGTTAATAAAAGCTCTTTAAGAACTTAAATTAACTAAATAAATACTTTGATTTATTACATGAGCATTAATTTTCTTGTACTTATTTACTATGTTTGCTGGAATAATTTTTCTTAAATTGTAAGTGCAGCAAATGTTTTTTTTTTAATTTTAAGAAGAAAACATTTTTATAACGCAACTACCTAGTTATCTATTTCAATTTACGGTAAAAGAAATTTATCATTTAGGATTATAAGCATTTATAAAAATGGATTGTTTTCCATTTCTTGCAGTTAATATATCCGAATATAAAATCGATAAAACGAATATAACGATAAAACGAACCTAAAGAGGGGTATTTTTTCATTTTTAAGGATGTTACCACAGTTTTTGAGGTTCTGGACCCCGATTTTCAGAATAACGCTGTTTTAGATGAGGACAGCAGGTTTACTGTAATTATTATAAAAAAACGCTGCCAAATTATTGCACTACGGCTTCTCAAGCAATGACAAATATTCATATGAGTTGAAAGTTTTTACCATTTTATGTATCATATCTGAAAACTTTCAAAATAAAAACAAAATTAAAATAATGGAGTCCTTTTAGGTAGATTTTGTCGGAAAAAATTTGTTTAGAAAAATTCATGGAAAAAAATTACAAATTAAAAAAAAATGTTTACAAAAAAATGTTGTGTCAAAGAACTTTGTAATTTATGTATAAAGGAAGTTTTATAATTAAAAATGAATGGCTTTACATCACATATTATATGAAATGAACGAAAATTTTAATTTTTATTTGGTAAAAATTGTTTAAATTAAAACAAGTACGTTTTTAATTAAATTTACATTTTTAATTATTTAGTGAAATACATTTATAAAAATAAAAAAAATTTGAAAATAAAATTCTATATTAGCCTGGCGTTTAAAAAAATAATTTAAGTTTCTATTATTGGAACGCCAATTACCAATAAAAGAAGATTCTTAAATCAGAAAATTTGCTTTTTGTTATGAAACAAAAGTAATTATTGTTATTTGAATTTTTTATTCAAAGTTTAGTCTTTTCTTTCACTTACAAAAATTCATTCCAAAAGAGTCTATGCAAAAATTAGTAATTGCTCGAATTTTCAGTTCTGTCAAATCGACTTAGGCTTTTCATTATATTTAAATTAAAGCTAAATTTTCATAAGAAAGTTGTAGTTGCACCAATTTTTAATTAATTTTACAAATTTTCATTATAAAAAATTTTTAAAAATTCAAATGAAAGATATGAAAAAAGACCTTCTCTTCATCTCTTTAAACAAAAAAATGCAGATGAACCATTTTTAATTTTACTAAATAAACATATATTAAAAAAATTTTTTTATAATTATAGTAGAATCATTAAAAAAAAAAATTATATGAATAGATGAAAAAAAAATATTTTTTTTTTATACATAATACATTATGCTTTTTTATATACCTTTTAACTAAATATAACTATATATAATATCCTTTTCAAATATGATGAGTTAACAAAATTTTTTTTTCTTCTTTTATATAAATAATTTTATCTCTTAAACTTTATGTAATATTCATTTTTAGTTAGTAGTACAACTAGCTAGTTAAAATTTAATTTTTTTTTATGATCTGTCTCATTTTTTTTTTTTTTTAATTCAATAATATAAAGAGAATGAATAATAGGTTAATAATTATATGAATGGAATATTACATTAAACCATTGTGGTTAATTTTAATGAAAGCATAAATAAGTAAAGTTAACTTTTGAATACTTTTTTTGTGTTCACATGAATCTTCATGAATAAAAAAGTTATAGTTATAAAAAGAAATGATTAATAGACTGTTAAGCGTTTTACAATATTTTACTTTATGAAGTTTTTAAATGGGTAGATTTAAATGAAGTGTGTATGAAATGTATGGTCGAGCCTTCAAAACTGCTTCAAAGTGTTTTTTTTTTCTGAAAGCAATACCAAAAATAAGTCACCATCCTAATTTCTAGAACAAAAGCCTCCCAGAAAGAAATTTAATTTATTGGTAGCAATTTTTGTGTTTTAAGTAAGAAAAATGAGGGATAATTTTATAAGCTTTTATAAGGCTCTAAATGAAAAAAAGATGTTTTTGCTTCCATTTTTTTATTGTTTATTATGGGGGATGACTTTTGTAAATTATTTGAGATTTTGGGTCACATAAACCTAAATGGGCCTTTTGGGGCCGTTGTTCATGCGTAATGCTAATACCCGATGCAAAATAGGTCTGTAGGGCCCAAAGTTTCAAAGAATCACTAACAGACTTTTACTACACCAATATCAAATAAGAAAAAGTAGTACCTACCCACCAAATTTTTTTTGTTTATTTTGAGCTTTAAAAAAAGCCCTATTGGACCCGTTAACAAAAATATTAGTACCTATAAAAAATATCTTTTTTTTATTTTCAAAATTTTTATCTGAGCTTGAATATTCAAACTAGATAACATAATTTAAAAAGTTTTATTAAAATACTATTTATTTAATTGATATTTTCATACCTGTAAAAATTAAACGGGTTTATACTACCCTTTACATTTATAAATATTTATAATTTGATTGGTCCAGTAATTATTATGTATACATTGATAGTTGTACTCTAAAATTAAAACTATGAAAGTTAAAATTTTTACAATTTGGAAACTATAAGTAAATGCATATAAAAGGTTTGATTAGATTTTCACATTTTATTCATTTGAGTACAATATTTGTTATGTAACTTAGAAGTTAATGTTAAAAGCCAAATCTAAATGACCAAAAAAAGAAAGAAAGTGAAATTTTCCTATACATAAAATAATATAAAATAATTATAAAAAAAATAAAAATAATAATCTGAACGAATCCAACTGTAAAATTGTTTTATTTAAAAAAATTAATTTATATACCAGAAAAAGTTAAAATGTCTATTATATCGAAAACTTTTTTTTTAATTCTTAAACTTTTATCTGTATTCTATAAAAAAAAGAAAATTGTAATGCTCCTTCTAATTTATATATTTTTTATTTAAAAACCAAAGAAAATAAAAAAAGTTTAAGAAGAAGAAAAAAAATGACTTTATAAATCTTAATGAAATGGCGCTTATAAATAAAACTTTTTTTTCTTTCTATTTTGTAGACTTAGAGTGATATAAAAGAATTTAAAATGTTTACTTATTTAAGAAGTTTTTAATTAATCTAGTCTCTCTTTTTTTCTTATATTTTTATATTAGTACGTACTATACCCACTTTTTTTTTCTTTAAACTTTTTCAATTTTATTTCATTAATTTCTAATATTTTTTATTAAAAAAAAGTAAAAATTTTAATATAGAATTTTGTAATTAAGAAATATCAAAAAAACAAAAAATGTATAGAAAATTGATTACATATTAAAAAAAGAAGAAGTTTTTTAATGAACATAAAAAAGTGCAAATATAGATAAAAAATATTGTGTAAAAAGAAGTAACTTTTTTTTTGCAGTACAATGACGAAAAAAAAAAGATGTTGAATATAAAAAAAAAAATACTGTGACATACACGTTTTACCATATTGAAGTTATAAATAGAAAATGTAAATTACAATAGAAGGAAAAAAGGTAGGTATACGAATGTTGGACTAAAGAATTGTAAATTGGGGTTAGTGTTTGAATAAAAAAGACCCAGGAAAAATCTAGTGGTATTGAATAACTTTTCTATATATTTATGTATAAATTCAAGAATACTAGTTTTCAAACTATGAAAACTTATATATTAGCTTGGAACTGACTTTGGAATTGCGGCGTATGCATTTAAGCATAGAAAATTGCATTAAATTATTAGATATTAAAAACATAACACATACAAAAGTTCAATCATTATTTTATAAATTTTAAGCTTGGTTGGAAGCTCGATGCGAGTTTCTAACATATAGAAACAAATACAAATTAAGTAAAATGTTAACTAATACACGCAAATAAAATTAATATAAAAATTATAGAAAAAATAGGGACAAAAGAGTTCCCACTTATTAAAATTAAAATATTAATTATAAATTTAAATGAGTTCATTACGCAACTATCATAAGAGAGGGAACACCGGGGCCTCGCGAAATCGAGGTAACCTAATAAATCGAAAACAGAACTTTTGACACTTGGGGAATAGATACATTGGGGAAATAGCTCTCTTAAGAGCAAGTTAAAAATATAAAGGACTCGTGTCGCGTCTCTCTCTAATTATATGTGAAATGAACTTAGAATAATTTTTATATTTGGGCATATCCATTACTTTTCACACAAAAGTGTGCGCACCTATGACTCCGAGTGGGCTCAAGGGTGGTTTGAGGTAATAAAAAACTCAGCCAGCCAAAATTTCAGCCATTTTGCAGGACGGGTTGCCGAGATACAAGCTCTAAAAGGTCCAAAAATAGCTGTTTTTAGCCAATTTTCAAAAATTTACTGGGCTTCAAGGATTAGTCCAAAAAACATCCGGCTGATTTCATTTTTTTCCTTGAACTTTCAACTTTTAAAATTTCAAAAAATTTCAAGGAGTTGATTCTTACAGGCATTGATTAACATATAGGATCCATTTTATTGAAAAAAGCTGATTTTTGAATTTAAATTGTGACTCAGCATCATTAGCTTAAGACTTCCGGTTAAAAACTTAAACGTTAAAAAACCTCATCAGGGAAATCTGCGAAATTTTTCTCTGAGCACTTTAAGGACTAAAAATTTCAGGAAAACTTCTTTTAATATTAAAAAAAATTCCCTGAAAATTTGGGCGATAGTATTGGCTTTTGTTCGTAGATATAAGACTCTGAAAATGTGGAATAATTGGACCAATATTGGCAAAAGTTAAGGGGTCAGCAAAAAATTTTTTTTTATCAATATTCGAATAGCCAGAAAAAAATAAGATCATTTTAAAAAAAAATTTTTATTTTTGACCGACAAATAAGCAAGTTATCATTTTAATATTATTTAAAAATTTTCCAAAAATTCCAGTTTTAGGGTCATTATACAGTATTTTAACTTTAAATAACGATGACTCGCTTATTTGTCAGTGAAAAATAAAAAAAAATTTTTTTAATCGTCGAATTTTTTCCTGACTATTTGAATATTTACAACAACAAAAACTTTTTATATGCAAAATTTATTTTTTTTTGGCAAATTACTTTAGAACTTACTTTAGTTTGTCAATGTATTAGGGTAGTTTCTGCCCCAAAAAAAAGTCATAGGTGAGCACACTTTTGTATGAAAAGTAATGGATATGTCCATTTAAAATCGGAAAAGAAAAAGAACTAGAATATTTTTGTTAAAATTTTTATTTTAATTTAAGGGGACTTAGTCTCATTCTGTAAATTAAATTTTCGCGTTGAATTAAAATAACTAATATTTATTTTCAAATTTATTTTGTGTTAAAATTTCCAATATTAATTTCCTTTATTCAAATAAAATTCATATATTGAAACAAACTCGATATCGTTAAATAATTAAAGTCCTAAAAATCTATTCAACTAGTTTGGTAATGGTTAATGGGAATTAATTTTATTTTTCTTTTTTTTTTATAATACGATCAAATTTTATTTTTTCTTTTTTTTATAATATACGTTCAATTAAATAATTATATTAAATTCACTAAAAATGGATGCTATAAATAGGGGTTTATTGGATAGATGATTTTCTCTTTTAATTTGACCTTGAGGCTGTTGAAAGACCTTATCTGGAATAAAACCCTGAGAAGCGTCCATTCTATATAACCACTATTAACATACTAACTTAATTTTAAACCAAGCGCATTAGATACTAACATTACTTGTAAATGATCGGGGAAAAGGCACGAAGTCCGGATACCTCATCTTACAGTAAAGATAGAAACTATTAAGTACTTACTACAAACCAGTGGCATATGATTGTAGGAGAGCAAGGTGTCTCGAATTATATCTTGTCCTGGTCATATTGAAACAATAAACCTGTATAACTAAGTCGCATGAGAATTAATCCTCTTTTATTTACGGGACTAAAAAATTATTTAAAATAGATCATAACAAAAGTGAAGTTGTGACGATAATTCACTGTTATTTGGGTTAAGATTAGTGAAATATTGTGCCGTTTTAATCCGCGTAAACGAGCACGTCACAGAATGCTGTTTGGATTTTTAATTTGCATAGAAATTTAAATTTCCCAACTCATTTAATCATTTAAAAGTATTGTAATCGAGCACATAAAAATTACAATTTTTCTTATGTGATCAAAAATTTTCTCCATAAGAGCCCATTTATTTGGTGGCAACACTTTTTGAAAATCTTATTTTAACTGGAACCTAAATTCACCTGTTGGTTAAAAATCCAAACGATTTTTTAAAATGACTGCCAGACTAGTATATATATATCTATTTGTATTAGCCCGATATTTTTACATGTTAGAATCGAAGTCCAAGCAATTACCATTCGTTAATATTAGTTGAATATATATTGTAACTTATTTTTACTATATATATATATATTTTCAGCTTTTTTTTCAAATATATAAATTTAAGTTTAAAAAAAAAAGTTTTCCAGTTAAATTATTTTCAACGTCAGTTTTTTTTAGTGTAATAAATATTTGTAGGATAGTAAAAAATAGGAATTGAAATGCATTAGTTATTGTCTGATGTAGACTTATGTTTTTGAAGTTTTCTTTTTTTTAAGATAATCTAGATCATTTTTCGCTTAATCGAAATTACTTTATTTTACGCTCTTGGTTATATATCAATTTGACTTATTTTTTTTAAAAGTCATTAATAAAAAGCATATCTTTGGAATCAAATCAAATGCATTTAGTTTAAATAACTTTTTCTCCAACTTTCGTAATTGATAAAAAGCTTTAATATTTCATATATTAAAAAACAAAAATATTTTACTTTATGATATTTTAAACTTTACTTTTTTAAATCCATTAATTATATTACCTATAGACAAAAAAATAATAAAAATATTTTGTAATGCAGATAACAAAGAAATAATAATATAGAAATTTTTGGATTAGACTCATTTTTTCCAGTAATTTTTTTCAGTTTTGACATTTAGAAAACTGTTTTTTTTTTTAATAATATTGCCTGATAATGATAACGTGGTATTATAATACTCAAACTTCGAGGGTTCAGATTTGGTCCATGTGGGTTTTGGGGTCTAAGATCTTGATCAACGGATCAAGAATTTTGGTGATTTTTTTGTAAAAAATTAAGGCTTCATACTTATATTTACAAAAAATACCCCTAAAATAGACACTTTAAGTTTAATACATAAAATTACCCCTTTTTAGAAGTAGTTTTGGCAAGTTTAAGGGTGTAGCCCTAATTTTGAATAGAAAAGGTCACGATTTTCGATCGACGATTATAGATCAATGATTGAAAAAAGTAAAATTTACAGTTGCACATTTATATTATTTTACAAATTAATAGATTATGTATAAAAGCTAATTTTTAAAGGCCTGAAGTGAATAGTAAGATCAATAATTACATTTGCTAAATGCATAATTTTATTACCAAACCTTGGATGAAAATTATTTTAAATTTCATATAATTGCTAAAAAATATATTCGTATGTTATACAAGAGATATCGATAATAATAGATACATTTTGAAAAATTCACAGAAAAATTAAACAATACCCCTGAATTGAATTTGGTTTCCCCGTGACACGTAAGCTTTCGTCAAAAAGAAGTGCAAGTGATTTTACAAGATATGTATCTTTGCACAGGGTAAAATTATTACACTTTTTTAAAAACTCTGTGGATTTTCAAAAACAAAATCAAGAGTCGAATGAAGCTGGTACGGTCATTGTAACTAGAACAAAAATCTACACATTGTACTATTAACTATATTCATATATTATGGTATTAGACTTAACTACAATCAAAATTAAAATAGCCAGGTAGGGTAGTCACAATAGCTTCTGCATATATTTAAGGTTCCTGGGAAATGCGAAAAATAATACAACCATGTGAAAGGATATAAAAAAAGATAAATTCTTCTTGAGCATAAAAAAATCAGAAGAAGTTTCTGCCATCCGATGGAAAGTTTCCGTTACCTTATATCTGCACAAGATACTTTTAAGTGGCGAAATCTACGCAAAAGGTTAAATAAAGGGACTAAATGGGAAATTCGTAAAAATTTCATTTTCCTGGCGCTTTACAGTAACACAATCCCACTCTACAATTCGAGCTACAATTTATTTCCTTATAGTTTATCTTATCTTACTACTATATATATTTGAAAATTTATTTGTGTGTCTGTGTGTGTGTGTGTATTATCATCAGGGCCAAACCAGTGAACGAAATTATATAAAACCGGTGTCAAATTAAAGAAAAAATGTCCGCGAGTGACATAGGCCATAGTTTTGCGATTCAGCTATCGTACTTTTGGAGATATTCAATTTTTAGTGTTTTCTAACTTGATAAAATTTTTAAAAATTTTTAACAAAAAATAAAATATCTTGAGACAATAGAAAAATTTTACTGTCACACTTTGTAGTATTCGATTTGGCACCAATTCTTGCGTATTCTCCTAAATTTTTATTCAAAACGGAGGTATCTTTAAAATTTTATAAAATATTTTTGAAGCTGGTCGGAAAATTTTTTTAAATTTTTTTACTTTTTGTGGTATTTATAATCATCTATTTGTGGGTCTGTGTGTGTATGTGTTTCATCATCAGGGTCGAATCAATGTCAAAATGAAGTAACAAAATATAGAAAAATAGTCAGCGGGTGACATAGGCCATAGTTTTGAAACTCAGTTACCGTACTTTTGGAGATATTCAATTTTTACTATTTTCGGAAAAAAAAATTTTTTTTGAAAATTTGATTAAAAAGTGAAATAACTTCTAAATATGATAAAATTTTACTGTCGAAATTGGTATTACTCGATTCGGCACTATTCTATACGTATTCAGATAAATTTGCATAAAAAACGGACGCTTCTTTAAAAATGTGTAAAATTTTTTTGGAGTCTGAACATTTTTTTGATTTTTCAAAAAAAATTTTCGATAATTTGCAGTAAAATAAAAAAAATAGAGAAAAATTTAAAGACATTTTATAGATTCTTTACTATTCAGAAAACAAAAACATGATTGTTGTATCATAAATTAATTTTTTTACATTTAGTTTATCGAGATTATCATTAACGAATAATTGGGCCCTCTGAAAAACTAGATTTTGCATATCCAGGAGTCAAATGTACGATTTTTTATTTAAAAATGACTGTATTATTTGCAATTTATATTGTTTACGCTACATATTAGGACTATAAAAAGGCCCCTTTGAAAATTATTTGATAAATTTTTATTATGAGGCCTTAAATTCTCTAGATCAAAAAATACCGAAAAAATTGCATATCCAGTTAATAACACGAAGTTTAAATTATGAAATCACTAGCCGGCTAACATGATTCATAATAGGTCTTGAAGTATCTAAGTCTATAGAATACCAAAATAGTACACGAGATACTAATACTATACTAATACTATACCTTTTCAAATATTTTTCCTTAATTAATAATTTTAACTTTACTGGGGACAGAACTAGGCTCTTCTGAAAACTCTTAATGTGTTTGCATAATTATAAATGTGCAGTGAAACATGATTTTCTTAAGCAACAGAAACAAAAGTAAATGCAATACAGGGGGGGCGGAGCCCCCCCCCTCCAACTTTTGCTAGGTTATAATTTAATATTTGTTCTTTGTTGACTGATTATAAAAAATATTTTGTTAATTAAGCTTTTGAAATTTAAAATTTTTATTTTATTTAATTTTTAAATCTAGGGCTATTGAATTTAGAGATACCATTTTTTATTTAGTCAAAAAAGCATGCCAAGAATTAGTCGAATCGGAATACTCATTCAATTAATCTCATGATTTCTTATCCAGAATGACCAAGTATAAAAATAAAATTATTGTATTCAAACTTTCTCCTAAAATCCCTATTGTTGGCTTTCATTTCTTTTTCTTCTTTTTTTTTTTTTTGTTATTGAATTTCGATACATTACAGGATTTGTATATATTTTAATCTTTGCGTGAAAAAAAGAATCGAGAAATTTAATAAAAGCCGAATATAAAACTCTTTTTATTTTTTTTTTTTCTCTTCTTTTTTTGGTACATATTCGTATAATAATAAATAATCCTTTTCAATAATTCAATTGATACAAAAAAAAAATAAAATAAAAATAGTATTAAATTCATAAATCTCCGTAAACCTATCTCAAATTTTATATATCTTCTTTTAATAAATGTCAAATAATAACGATAGTGAATTTATAAAAGTGAAAAAAACAAACGAGCAATATGAAATTATTATCAAATATTATTCAGCAAAAAAAAATTAAATATTTCCAGGAATATATCAATTATAATTAAATGATATGAACGATTATATTATTATTATTAATTAATACCTGCATAATATACCTCTATAAGTATATATCTGTTTTGTTTATACAATTTTAGGAATACGTAACTAACTTTTTAAGTTACATTTATTTTTAAATCATTTTTTATTCAAAACTTTTAATTTTCATAATATTTCAGTAAAATTACGTATTTGCGGTTGTTTTTGACAACCCAGGTGTGAAAAGGTCTGCTAAAACAACTTACAAGGGGATTACCTTTAGGAAACCAAATTACAATCTATAGTTATATAGATGACTTTTAAATGTTGAAAAAACATCTCAGACACCCTCTGTTTATTCCAATGCGCCTTTTGAGCTTGGGAACACTAGGCTCAATGTTATTGAATATGGTTTTTTGGTAATTTTCAATATGCAATCTCGCAGGTTGCTATAGTCAATTAAACAAAAGTCATAAAGTCAAATTTTCACGAGAATGGGTTTTATAGATCTTAAAAACTTTCTACATGCTCCAAATTACTAAACATTCTTTACTAATTCCTTTTCAATTATTTATATAATATAAATATTATATAAAGATATAATTATTTTTAAAAAATTCAATTTTTAATATTATTTTTGAAAACCAATATTTTAGAAAATATTTAAAAAAAAAGAGACGAGTAAAAAATGTTAGGAAACTTGCAGCTTGGCTCATTTAACCAAAATAAGTAATCTTAAGTGGTTTATTTTGGTTTCTTATACATGATTTTATAAGCAACTGGTAAAATTTAGATAAAAACTGATAACACATTTATTTTCAGGGATACAAAAAATATCTGTAATAAATAAAAATTTAATAACCCCGCAAAAAGTAATCTAAAAATCACTATTGACGAAAATTGAACCAGTATCGGTAAAGCAAGATTTCATATTCATAGTCACCCAAAAAGTATTTGTTGGAATATTTTACAGACCAGCAAAAATAATGACTTTAATTTAAGAGTACAAAGAGATAGAACGTCAAAATGTATTAAAAATAATTAATCAAACGTATTAAATTAATATTTGAGTATAAGTTTTAAAATAATTACATGTTTTATTAAAAAGTTCCTTTTGAGGAATTATACAAATTACAGCTTTTAAGTATAATATTTAATTTACATAAAATTGTTTAAACTTAAATTGCAGTAATGATAAAAATACTTGTAAAAAATGACAAATTAAATTATAAAAAATTAATCAGATAAAAAATAAATATAAATTACTATCTATTTTATTTTTATTTTATTTTTTGTTATAAATTTTACAGTCAACTAATTCTTTACACGATATAAGAGATAAAAATAGAAAAAGTAGAATTTAAAGTTTTTTATTTTTATTTTTTGATTGAATGAACGAATACGTGTATAGACGATTGAAGTATTATATTTTTCCGATCACTTTGTATCTTTTCGCTCTAAAAAATAAAGAACGTTAAGTTTTCTACTATTTTTTTTCTTCAAGAAAATAACATTTTATTTTATTATTTTATTATTATATTGTAAAATTTTTCAACTTTAATTTTTTCTTTTCTCATTACATTATTGTAAACTGCAATTTTATTTATTTATTTATGTAAGTGCGCAATATGCTTCTTACACTCAGAGAAAAATATAGTGAAAATGAGTCAACTCGTATAGTCGTTTACACTGTTTTAAAAATTTGAAGGTTTCACAGTGATTTTCGATGCGAGGCGCCTATGCATAAAAGTCAAAACGACTAGGTAAAGCGCATAGTGTTCACGACTCTTGCGATATAGTTATTTTCTCCTTATAAGGAATTTCTCCGGTATACCGGAGAGTCACGATACTATCCGAGCTGCCCGTATATAGAATCGGTGTAACCTCCCCTTTTTTTATTTATATAAAATCAGGTATAAAATATAGGTACAAGTAATATTGCAGATTGCTTAATAATTTATGTTAATAAATAATTAACTTAATTAATTATTATTTATTTTCTTTAATTGTGTAAATAAAGTTTATAAGAATACATTTTTTGGTAACAATTTTAAAGTATTTTACTATATATTATTCTGTAAAATATTTAAGAAAAAATAATAGATAATTAAGTAATTTATTATTAAATAATTTAATAATTATAATAAGCGATAATTTCAATAATCAAGTTAAAATTTTAAAGCTTTCTTTACCGGCGCTTAAATTTTTAATATAATTTATACACGTGCTGTCTTTAAAAAAAGGGGTGGTGATTGTTACTTGAGCATATACTATTCGCGACTCTTTAGAAAAGTTATTTTGTCTATTCTTTGAGAGTCGTGAATACTGACCGTTGATCGAGTCCTTGCGTCTATAATATACTGTCGCCACGAGTCGAATTACGACGAGTGTATATGACTATGATGAAAAAACAGTCGTTTTCACTTTATTTTTCTCTGAGTGTAGTGTGTCATATACTGTGGGCTGTAGCACTCAAAATCAAGAATTCTATTACGTATCTCACTATTTTCTCCCTATGTATGGAATTCAGACAACGAGGGCTACAGGTAATGGAATTTCCTTTCCTCGATATATGAAAGTCCCAATTGCAAGATCTGCAGTACATCGTGCGATAGCTGCAGTAGAGAAAAACCCCACTCGAGTACAACCGACTACTTATATAAGTCAAATTACCAAGATAATTTTTCAAGAGCAAGCTTCGAACATCGGATTATCTTTCAATTCATCCATTCACATACCCAATATCAAGGACACTTTTTTTAATTATAAAAAAGTCTCGAAAAAAGTATAGTACTAAGATAGAGATTCGAGATGGTCCCCCATCTAAGTATAGGCAGCCCAGTGCCCTAACGTTCAAACCACTACCAACATACCCCAGTATCACACTTTTATTTTATTAACAATAAATAAAAAAAAATTACATTTTATGTTTTACCCATAATTTTATTCCAAGTATTAATAATAATCAATCAGTTTTTACTTAAAATTATATGACGCAATGCGTCAATTACGAAAAAAGTCTGGCATTAAAAAGAACTATAAAGAGAAAACAAATGGTGACATAGAGTTTTTCATACATCATGCCAAGTAAAATGCTCATATTGCATTTTCTTTTTTTTAACTTATACATATAGGATAAAAAACTAAATCACTATTTGAAAAAAAAATTTTTTTTTCTCTTTTTTGACATATTTCAAATACAGATTTATTATATATATATATATATTAGAGTGGACCTATTTTTGGACTTTGTGGAAAAACTTTGCTCCCCGGGTTTTTTTGTGAACTTTTAGTTATAAAAAGTTCCCAGTTCCAAGGATTTTGCTTTAGCCTTACAAAAAAACGTGCCTGTAACCACATCAATTTTCCCATTTAAATAACATGGGAATTTTGAGTTTTTAGCTATACAAATTTTCACAAAAGCCAAAAAGCGCTTTAAAATGCTAATTTTTACTGGAAAACATACTTTTATATGTTGTAAAGACATACAAACCGCCCTGCATTCATTCCAAAGGGAATTTTGGGGCTAGAAACGCAAATTTACATGTTTACTCAATCTTATAAAACAGGGTTTTTCGGTAATTTTCGATAAGAAGCTACAACCTCAAAAATTAACCAAAACACTTCTGGTTGGTTCACTTTTTTTGGTATAAGTGTCACCTTTAAAACGACGTAAACCGTGTATTTTTATCACTGATTCTCTCACCGCTATAGTAAATTAACCTATTGGTAATTTTTGACCCGAAAAGCCCAATTTTTAAATTTGTTTAAATTGCTGCCAAAATTGTAATTTTTGACAAAATTGAGTTTTATAGGCCTTAAAAGTTTTCTGCAAGCTTCAAGTTTCTAAAAATTTTTTACTCGTCTCATTTCTTTAAATAGTTTTTAAGATATCGTTTTTCAAAGATAATGATGAAAATTGACTTTTTTTGAAAACCCTGAAATTGGGACTCGGTAAATTTGCGTTTCTAGCCCCAAAATTCCCTTTGGAATGAATGCAGGGCGGTTTGTATGTCTTTACAGCATATAAAAGTATGATTTCCAGTAAAAATTAGCATTTTAAAACGCTTTTTGGCTTTTGTGAAAATTTGTATAGCTAAAAACTCAAAATTCCCATGTTATTTAAATGGGAAAATTTATGTGGTTACAGGCACGTGTTTTTGCAGGGCTAAAGCAAAATCCTTGGAACTGGGAACTTTTTATGACTAAAACTTCACAAAAAAACCCGGGAGCAAAGTTTTTCCACAAAGTCCAAAAATAGGTCCACTCTAATATATATATATATATTATATATACTTATTTTCTTTATCTTACAGATCAATGAACAAGTATAAATTACATATACAAAAATATATCATTAATATATATAATACATTTTTTTTGTTTTTTTGATATTCTTTTTACATTTCTAAAATCCTGTCAAATACATTTGGAATTTTTACAATATTTTTACAAAAAAAAAGAATTTTTTATATTTTTATATTAATATTTTTCGAATAAATGAATTACAAAAAAGAAAAAATATTACAAAATTAAAAAAAAAAAATTTTGCAGCTGACAAAAATCATTTTATTTAAAACTAAAATAAAAATTTGTGCAATAAACATGTGAAAATTCAGGAATTTACCTTCAAAACTTTAATCTTAGATATACATCGTAAGTTAGGTGGAATAATTTAAATACGATATGATTTGCACGTTTTATTTTCCAGATTTAAGTTGACCTACCCAACTATTATTTGGATAAATTTTTACCAACCCAACTATTACCGATTTGGACAAATTTTTTAGGGGTGCGATTTCGCATATCAGTTTTATTGTGGTAGGAAAAAATTTTGGTCATCAATTTTCAATCTTATACATTTAATTTTGCTCATTTGTTAACTTGATACTAATTATTTATACTACTTGTCTTATCATTTTTTTTTTTAATTTATTTGCTTAGTGGGCAAAAATAAGATGTTTTTAACTAAAAAAAAAAAGGATACTCCAACGATTTTGATTAATTCTAATGGGAAACCGTGCCTATAAGTCAATTATCCCACGTTATTTAAATGGAGAGTTTGGATATTTTTGTCAAAATTTGGAAAAATTGTACAGAGTCAAATCAAATATGCCCTCTGAATTTTTTTTCATTTCCACCCTAATTTATGATGGTTTTATATAAAAAAATTAAAAACATTTTGAAAAAAAATTTGGCTACTTTGTTTTTAAGCTTGATTATCTTAAAATTTGAATTGGTATTTTACAATTTTGGCCAATAAAAAATCTGGGAACCAAAATATTGATTTTTCTCGTAAACATTTGATTAGCTAAGGAAAAATTTAACCATTAAAAAAAAAAAATTATTTTATGATAAAATTTAAGAAACCTAATGTCTGAATTTTCGAAAATAAATATAATTTTAAAAGGGCATAACCTGCTTAAAATTTCATCGTAAATTAAAAATTTTAGTTTTGAATCGTTTTAAATTATCCTTAGTTATTAACATTTTTAAGAAACACAACATTATTTTTATTACCAGACTTATAATTGGCAAAAAAGGTAGCATACTGATAATTCAAATTTTAAGATAATCAAGCTTAAAAATAAAGCAGCCAAATTGTGTTATCTTTTATATATAAAACATCATAAAATGGAAAAAAATCGCGAAAGTCATATTTTATTTCACCAATTAAGTGTAATTGTTCCAAATTTTGACGAAAATATACGAAACCCTTATTTAAATAAAATCGAAAAATCGCCATGTTTTTCTGTTTTTCTATGTTTAAAACATTTCATTTTTTGCCAGTGAGCAAAAAATTAAAAGAAAAATAAAATTAGAACCAATCTAATATACACATTACAAAAATTTTTTCTAGATTTATACTGATTTTTAGTTTATTAAGCTTTTGTTATTTTGCTTAGTTAGCAACACTTAAAAGTGGTTTTATAAGTTGTGCTTTTTTTACAATAAGCTTTAATTAGCAGATAAAAGGTTTTATTTGCCAGAAAAAGAAGATGCTTTTAATCTCTAACTAAAATAATTACTTCCATAGAAAATAAATGTTATTTTCAAGTTATCAGTAGCAGTAGGAAGTTAGATAATTTTACAAGAACAAAAATTAAATTTTTTTTTAAATCAATTCTTCCTATTTAACCACACTGTAAAAAGTAACTTTCATATATTCACAAAAAAAATAGAAAATTTTCGAAAAATTAGTAAATTTTCGAAAATAATCGGAAAGTTTACTAAATTTAGTATATTAACAACAAATTCGAGAATTCTCGATTTTTTCTTGTGAATTTACGAAAAAATTTGTAAATTAGCAAATATTTTTTGTTAATTTTTGAAAAATTTGAACTTACAAAAAAAATCGGAAATACTCAAATTTTTAGTTAATATACTAAATTTAGTAAATTTACGATTTTTTTCGAAAAATTACTAATTTTTCAAAATTCATCAAATAAAATTGCGAACTTAATTTAGAAAAATTGAAACCACTAGTAACAAAACAGGAAGCAGCCAAAAAGTAATAATTTTGAGACATTATAGCTTTTTAGAGCTCTAAAAATTACGAAACGCGATGAAACCAATTTTTAAACCTTGCAAAATTAAAAACAAAATTTTTCTAAAAATTCTAAATAATGCAAATTTAAAGACCTTATATTGGTCAGTGAGAAAAAAAAGATTAAAAAATAAAGAAAAAAATTAGGCCCTAGCTGAATTTTTTCATGTACAAATGAAAAAATTATTTTAAATGACGCGAGAAAAAAAAACGCTGCCAAGTGATTGGCACTATGGTTCCTCATCAACAATAGCAAAATATTTATAATGGTCTATTTTATCTAATAAAAATGATGTTTTTTTAATTTTTTTATATGAAAAATATTCAAAAAAAAAAATTTACAAAAATTACGTATCAGATGGAGAATTCCTTTAAAAACGATAATTCTAGATATTAGTACTTTCATAGAAATAAATTAAGTACTAAGTCCAAAAAGAAAAAAAATTATTATGTTTTTTTAATTTTTTCATACAAAAAATTTTGAAAAAAAAATTTCAAAAAAATTACATATCAGATAGAGAAATCCTTTAAAACCATAATTCTGGATATTAGTACTTTCATAGAAATAAATTAAGTACTAAGTCCAAAAAGAAAAAAAATTATTATGTTTTTTTAATTTTTTTATACAAAAAATTTCCAAAAATCACATATCAAATGGAGAAATCCTTTAAAACCATAATTCTGGATATTAGTACTTTTATAGAAATAAATTAAGTACTACGTCCAAAAAGAAATATCTATTTGTTCAACAAGGGAAAAAAAATAGGATTTGGCTTTCAATGCAGTTGTATGCACGAGTGAGGGTAGCGAACGAGTCCAGACAGCATTGAAAGTAAAATTTCCTACATTTTTTCCCGTGTTCAACACATAGTTTTCCATTAAAAGCGAAAAAAAGATCGCCCGAAAGTAAGAAAGTAGATCTTTTTTGCAGCGTATAATGAAAAAAAATTATTGTGTTTTTTTAATCTTTTTATACAAAAAATTTTGAAAAAAAAAATTTCGAAAAATTACATATCAAATGGAGAATTCCTTTAAAAACGATGATTCTGGATATTAAAACTTTACTAGAAATAAATTAGGTATTACGTCCAAAAAGAAAAAAAATTATTGTATTTTTTTAATTTTTTTATTAAAAAAATTTTGAAAAAAAAATATCGAAAAATTACGTATCACATGAAATAATCATTAAAAAACGATAATTCTAAATATTCGTACTTTCGTAAAAAAGCATTAAGTACTACATCCTCAGGCGCGCACACACGCTATAGGGTAGGCTACTTAGGCTGTAGCCTACCCTTTCAAGGCATCTTTTTCACAAATATTTTAATTTTTTTCATATATTTTAAAAAATTTATCATTATTAGCCTACCCCAGCGCAACTTTCTGTGTGCAAGCCTGATCCTAAAAAAAAAAAAAAAATTGGCATTTTTTATATTTTTTGGCGGCAAAAATTTTAAGAAAAAAATTTTCAAAAAATTAAGTATCGGGTCCAAAAAATTACTTTTTTAGAGGTTCTTAAAACTAGTACTTCCATGGAAGCAAATTATGTACTACGTTCAAAGAAAAAAAAAAAAATTGTCGTTTTTTGTATTTTTTTATGAAAAAAATTTTGAGAAAAAAATTTAAAAAAAATTAAGTATCAGATTCGAGATATCATGTGAAAACCATACTTTCAAATATAAGTACTTTCGTGGAAATAAATGAGGTATTACATCCAAATTAAAAAAAAAAAAGTAGTACCTCGAGCTTTTTTGGTGAAAAAAATTAGGTCTTAATGTCCTGTTGGCTGTGAAATATCACCGGTTACAGTGCGACATACATACATACATACATACATACATACACACACACACACATACAGACTTTTTTTAAAAACCGGTTTTTTAGCTTCCTGAGGTCTCAAAACGTGCTTATATGCCAAAATATCGAAAATCAAAATTTCACCTATCACAAAAGTTCCTCTATGAGGAACCAAAATTTTGACTTAAAATTAATACTAACAATAAGATTAAGAAAATTTTATTTAAAAATTATTTTATTTTATAGTATACATTAAAATCCAATAAAATATCCACCATGATAATATTACATTTTGCATATTAAATGATTACCAAATATATATTCAAATTAACATTAATATGGCTACAGTCTATTATATTCTTGTATATTAACATACTCTTATCAAAGTTACTGTAATTTAAAACAACTTCTATTACCATTTGCATTCATTAGATCTTATATACTAGAGCATATTTTAATTTTATGTATTGAAATCTCTCTAAATTAGCCTTTTTTTAAAAACATCAGGAGTTTTTTTTTGTATGTTATAGGAATATAAATTAATAATTAAATAAATATGAGCTTTTTTTTTTAAATTAAGAAAAACTGTCAGCTTTTTGTATTTAAATTATGCTTGATTTTTTAAGAATTTTGATTGAATTTCAAAGTTAATTGCATTCAATTGAATTCTCGGGAATTTACAGATTCAAGGAAATTTTAGGCATACCAATCTGACAGTATAGGTATATGATTTTTGATTTCATCATCTAAAAAAATTTAGATATTTTATAATTAAAAAATAGTTTAATTTGAATCATTTTTTCCCTAGAAATTTTTGATATCTAAAATTGGTCTCTTATGACTTTTCTGCAACGACAGGAAGAATGTACTTCATACTAAAAATCTCATAACTAGATCTTATTTCAAAAAATTTGTTCCGGAGCTTTTTGAATTATTGAGTAGGTTTTGAGGATACGTCTTTTAGAACATATATAACAACACAGAGTGATTCAATACAAGTATGTAAAAGGCATCACATTAACCTGGGGACTAAATTTCTCCACAAATTGGACATTTTTAGGACTTTTTCATTTTTTTATCTGACAAACTTATATGACACAAATTCTTTTATGTATTATAAATTAGGATGATCACGCCTAAAAAATAAGGGTATAAGTATTTTAGTTACCCTAAAAGCTTCTTGGGATACCCTTCGTCGGTATATGTCAGTGTAAATAAAAAAAAATGTAAATAATATGAATAAAATGTAATTTATCAATCAACAACATTAATCATTTACAATATTATTTACTTGTTATCTGATAATTATATGCATATATGTGTTCTATAGCGTATATGTTAAAATTGTAAGTAAACACCAACGATAAATATTGATATTAAAAGGCATTTATTAATATATTATAAAGAATTGTGGGACTATTATACAACGGTTTATATACTCATTATTGATGAATCGTGTGTAATAATAAATACATTAATTACAAATATGTCAATAACTAAAATATGATTTCTAGATTTAAATATTATTATAATTAATGATTAATTTAGGACAAGAGACACCATGCTCTGATTTAAACAATAAAATATTTACGGCTAAAATGGATTACAGCTATTTTTTATTTACCTTCTATGAAGATAAAAAAAATTATGACTTTTATTATAGTTTTTTTTTTTTAACATGGAACATGTTCTATGTTCGTTGATTGTGTCATTACACGAACCAGTTATAAATTTTTATTTAAATAAAGGAGTTAAGCTCTTATAACCAATTTAGGGCTAAAACGAATTTTTGGGCTAGACAATGCACTCATCTATGATTAATTATTTCCATTAAAGAGAAGAAACATACATAAGTTCATGAATAAATTTCTTTTTCTAAAATTTATTTTTAAAATAGCGTGCTCCCTTATCCAAGGACTAAGTTACGGTTCAAAAAATTGGAATTTCCCAGTTAATTAACAATAAAATGGTATCAAAATTTTTTTATATTTTAACATGTTTATAGGAAGGGGTACCCTGGGAATTTTAAAATCAAAGTAGGGGCACCTTGTCATATGGGACTTAAATAATTTTTATTTAAGAACTTAGAATAATTCAAGTGTAGGGACTTAAAAAAACAATCGACTTAAAACGGTATTTTCGAAACTAGAACTTTTATAGAAAAAAATTTGGTACTATCGAAAAGGAAAAAAAATGGATTTAAAATAATCCAGGTTTAAGGACATGTAATAATATCCATTAAGGGACATAAAATGATTTCCATTTATGGGCTTAAAGTTATACGGGTTTAAGCAATCAGAATAGTTTAGGTTGTGTTTACACAACGCAGTTATAAGCTTTTTTTTTTAATTTTTAGACATGTTTTAATATGTATGTCAACATAAGCACACTGAACTTGTAAAATTTTATTTCGATTGATTTTATAAGTCTATAATAATAATCAAATCAAGGGCTGCACAATATTAGGAGAAATAGTTTCTTTTTAACATGGAACATGTTTATAGGGAGGGGGTACTTCAGAACTTGAAAATTAAGGGGGGGGGGGGTCAAATTTGCCCTATTTAAGGGGGGTGGTCAAATATGACCTATTTAAGGGGGTTGGTCAAATTTGTCTTATTTAAGGGGGGTTAAATGAAACTTAGAATAATTAGGAGACTTTGAAAAATCTGAGCTTAAGGACTTAAGATAATACAGGTTTCTGGACTTAAAATAATATCGATTTAGGGACTTAGAATAATTCAGGTTTAGAGACTTAGAATAACTCAGGTTTAGGGAATCAAAATAGTTTGGGCTTAGAATCTTAACAGCTAGTAAGGTGATAATTACAAATTATAAAATTAGAAAATCGTATTGTAATGTTGAGTAACATTTGTATTATACCTAGTCCTCAGCTCGAAGTAAACATGTTCCATGCATTTAGGTTGTGTTTACACAAACCAGTTATAAGTTTTTATATGATTTAAACTTTTTAATGCTTAAAATGATCAATACTCCAATTCCCATATTATATTTTATTCGTATTGATCACTAAATGAAGTGGAAAACTCATCTTAAATCAAACCATGTAGATAGAAATATTAAATATAAGAAAACTTAAATATATCGTAAAACGTTTTCGATAAATTTCTTCCAAGAAGTTACTAAATTAAGCGTTATTCATAAATAGTTGATTAACAAACTTTACTTTATCCTTAGGGGAATTTTTGAAACTATTGATAAACCTGTCATGTTCATTTTTATATGATTTTTAAATAAAGGGACATAATTTACATGTGCTAAAAAGTTCAAAATCAAAATTTATAATATTAAATAAAAATATTTGATTTCTGAGCTAACAATAATTTGCTTTATTTTTTCAATAAATTGCCCACGTTACGAAGACCTTCAGTCTTCATTATCAAGGATAAAAATTATACAATATTTTAGAATTTTATAAAAAATTTTTTATATACAATTCCAAATTTAAAATTAACTTTACCTTATAAAATGTTTTTAAGTAAAGAATATATAAATTTCTTCACTGATTAACGATCTTATACTAATGTTTGAGATTTTAAAAAATTTTACAAGTGCTAGATTATAATATTTGTTAAAAGCAATTATTTGTAAACATATGAATTTTTATGAAAATTTCTTACGCATTTTTCCCTCTTCCAAGAAAATATCGTTTAAAATCAGCCTTGCATTAGACCTGTTACGAGAACGAGGCAAGGCGAGGTTCAGCAAAATTTAACGAGACCGAGAACAAGGAGGGGTTCTATCTCGCCTCGCCTCGACCTCGGGCGAGGTGAAAAAACATTTGCCTCGTTCTCGTCTCGCCTCGCCTCGTTCTCGGCCGAGAATTCCTCGTTTATAAACGAGGTGGTTACTAAAAAAAATTCTTTAAACAAATTTTAAAGTAAAACGTATTTTTTATTTTAATAAGATAATTTTTAATTTTTCAATGAATTACATAAAATATATTTATTACAAAAAATTTATTATTTTAAAAATTAAAATTTTAAATTAATCAATGAATTACATAAAATATTTAATTTAATATAACACATAAACATTTATAAACTATATTACCCACATAAAGAATCAGGGTTAAAACCACATATTTCTGTGACAAGATCAGACTTAGACCACGCACTGATAACTAATAATGCTGTTAAAGCATCATCTTTAAGCGATCTTCTTTTTGGTTGATCAATCAGGGCTGCGTTTGAAAAAAGGCGTTCTACAGCTACGTTCGTAGCCTGAATTGCCAGCTTATCTCTAGCCATTGCTGCTAGTATAGGGTATGTTTTTTCATGACCACCCCACCAAAGTAGGATATCAGTACTTTCTGGTGCACATGGAGCTTCTAAATAGGCACTTAACTCTTCTTCCCAATTTAGTTCCGTATCTTCATAAAATATATTAGAAAAATCTAAAAGATTATTGTTCTCATTTTTCTTTTCTTTTCTTTCTGTTTCACTTCCATCAGCTTTTAGGTTATTATAATAAATTTTATATAGTTTTTTAAAGCAGTTTTTGCTATCTTTTTCTAGCTTTTTCCCCCATTCCGTTTTTGAAAACTTTTTAACCTTGTGTCTAGGATCCAAGATAAGAGAAGGACTATAAAACCAGTTGCACAGTCGGTAATGCTTCAAAATCTTATTCCCGCCTTCTTGAAATGCACCGATCAAAATTTCATCTAAGCGATTTCTATTGATTTTCTCGTCCAACTCAAAAACAATTTTCTCAACCTTATCAAGTAATACATTAAAAGCTAAAACTGCTACTGGAAGAGTTGGATATTTTTCAGATGACAATAAATTTGAAACTTGATTAAAAATTTGTAAATAAGAAATTGTAATATCGATTGCCTCCCATTCAATATCTGATATTCTGTAGTTACGCATTTCTGAATTATTATCACATAAGGATTTTATGGATAATTTTAAATCTCGAAAAACAGTTAGCATACTCAAACTGCTATTCCACCGTGTTCGGCAATCTAATATTGGTTTGACAAATTGGATTTTGAAAGGTTGACAAAAATCTCTTAATTCTCCTATTAATAAACTAGAGTTTCTTATTTTTCGGCAAATATTTCTCACTTTTGTTATTAAATCAGTTACCTCATTTTTATCTTTTTCTAAAACATCAGCTTCTAATTCGGTTTCAGAATCACTTTCACTACTTTCTTCTTCAGCTCTAAACCGCAAAAACTTCATAGTATCTTGAACTCCTAAATTCAATATGTGAGCCAGACATCTATAATGATCTAAAGTTTTATTAAAATCTAGTACATCTTCTGAATGAAGCAAATCATTAAGGTTATCAAAAAATGTATTATTACTAGATGCGTTGTCTACTGTGATACCGCCAATTTTTTTAAATAAATTAAATTTTTTTAAAGTTTGAAGAAAAAGTTTACTCATATCAGACCCAGAATATTGTTTTTTGGCTGGAATTAAATCCAGTGCAATCGATTTCAACTGCCAATTTTTATCTATATAATGCCCAGTTAATCCATAATAATGATTAAGATTTCTAGATGACCATCCATCAAAAGTAAAACTGATTTTGGACGAGTTTTCCTCCAAATACTCAATTAGCTTTTTCTGCATTATTTTGTGTTCTTCAATAGTATCTTCACGTAATTTTTGTCGATGAGGTAGATTTTTTGGAGGATTTTGAAGATAAGCCTTATTAAGAGGCTTATCAAAAAAATTTAATGGCAAATTGTTACCAGCTATAAACAATACATTTTTTCTTTTATCTTCTAACAATCCAAATTCTGTTTTCTAAAGTTAAAACATATTTTTTAGTATACATAATATATAAATTTATAAATAATATCATGATTGACTTACCTTAAAAAAATTTTCTTAATTGGTTTTTCTTGTAGCCTTAATTGAATTTTTATTTGTTTCCGTTTTTGATACTAACTCTTTATAAATACTCGCATGACATTTTTGAAGATGAGTCCTCAAACTTTTAGTATTATGCCCAGTCATCTTAAGACCAATTTTAAATTCTCCTTTATTATTTTTACCACAAGTCAAACAAAATCCATATTTTATGTTTTCAATATACGAAATTTCAAAATAACTGGCATATATACTTCTGCCTTTTGGAGAAGATATTTCTGGTAAAATATTTTCAGAAACTGTTTTTTGTTTCTTGTTAACAGCATCCACATTTTCTGAACACGAATTTCGGCGTTTCATTCTTAATTTAATATTATAAAACTAATAAATAATCGTATTATGAAATAATAAAACTTATATAAAATAAAACTTATAACGAAACTAATCAAAAGTAAATAATCAAAACATTCTCTCCGAATCACATTAACAATATAAACACGTGTACGAAAACAAAATTTCTGCTTTAACGGCTTATACTGTTTGCGATCTTGTAGGCGTAATTTTTAAAAAATTTACGAGGCAAAACGAGGCTAGGCGAGGCGAGAACGAGGTTTTGGAAATTTGAATCTCGGTCTCGCCTCGGTTTAACGAGGTTTTAAAATTTTCAATCTCGCCTCATTCTCGCCTCGTTCTCGCCTCGCCTCGACTCGTATCAAACGAGGTTGCCTCGGTACCTCGTAACAGGTCTACCTTGCATACAATTATGAGAAATATTAATCGATAAAGAACCTTTTATACGGCAGTTATAATAACTCTTGACACTAGAAATCTATCATTTTCAATAATTATTTAATTATGAATTATTTTCTAATTTTATAGTTGAAGGTCAATAAACTATTTTTATAAAAGTTTTTAAATTGTTTTAAAAGCATTGCGAAGCCCTGTAATTGACGACACTTTGTATGGGAAATCTAATATATTACATACTTCCTGAAGTCAAAAAGCAATAAAAAAAATTTGCCTAAAACAAAAAATTTTCTCAAGAAAATAAGGATGTGAATTGATCTATTCACGAAAGATAAAAAGTTGTAATTTTTATTATACCTAGTTCATCTTTATACAAGTGAATATACCATTTTATATCCTAATTTTCTTATAAACTTATAACGAGTACGAAATTCACTTAAATAGAAAATTTTCTTTTTGCATTCTGTACACCACTGTCGTTCGATTTTTGATATTCGATATTTATTTTTTTTTATAATAATAACCAGTACGCGTTCAGTTAAAAGTATCAAATATCAAAAATCGAACACGAAAAACTATTTCGAAGAAAAAAAAAATATTTTTTGAAAGGAAAATTATTGTTTTTGTTTTTTGGCTTCAGGATATCTGCTATCGTCAACTCAAGTTTTTCAGATTGCTCATAAAAAATTTCAGTAATTCCAGTGCTCGGTAATGCTGCCTATACGTTTTTAATGTGCAAAACCATTTCACAACTTTTTTATAAAAATATTTATCTGTAATAAAATTATTTAGATAAAAGTATATTTTATTGCTTCGAGGGCTGTTTATATTTTTATCATTACACATACACGCGTAAAAATGAATACATATTTAGAAATCTATATTACTTACACTCAAACTTTTTTTAAAAAATAATAGTTTTTTCTACTTATAGAAAAAGATGGTAATAAGACAATGATTCGATTGCAGAAACTAAAACTTGTTAAAAGCCTCAAGCGATTTTCCTTTTACACTTTATTCTTGTAAATGAATTTCTTAGACTTATGGAGTTTGCTACAAAATATACGTATTAGTCTGAAAGTTGTTTTAAAAAGTTCAAATGATTCTTGATAACCTAATGATACTAGGTGCAATGTACTAAAAAATAAGTTATCAAAATCTTATCCATTATAAAATATTTAAATATCACAATATCACTTGAAAATCATATTATATCTTGAATAATGACAAAAAAAAAGAATCCGTATGAATTGTTGCAATTTTATAAACTCGATAATACATAATATGCATTAATTAAAGAAGTCTACAAGAATTATTACAGTAATCTAAAGTCAAATCAAGTTTAAAAAATAAGCAACAGTCTAATATATAAATAAACTTTATTAGTAACATATATATATATATTTTATTTCTTTTATTTTTTTAACATATATTTCTTAAAAACACGTATTATTTTATTTGTGGAATTTAAAATTCTTAAATGCTAACTATTACTCTATAAAAATATATAATTTTATTTTAAAACTATGATTTTTTTACCTTCAAAATTATATACATCAAGAAGTCAATTTTGAATGTTCTAGTAAGAATAATAATTCACGGTGATCTCGTACGACAAAAAAGATTGCCAATAATTAAAATTTGGAGCATTTGTTTGATTTCAATCTCCATGAAAATCGTGAGTAGATGTAGCGCCGTTTTTTGTATAATCTTTTTCAAAAATATATAGGATAAAAATTTATAACCGGTTTATGTAGCTACACAACCAACGAACATGGAACATGTTCACTCATAACAGTAGTAAATCCGAAAACCGAAATTACAATAAATCCCGAAATATAAATGATCCTAAGTCCATGAACATAAAGTAATCCTCGAAGTATTCCAAGTTCTTATGAGGGCCTAATCATACCCTAATTCCCACTTAAATTATTCTAAGTCCCTAAATCGAAAATATTCCAAGTCTATTTCATCCCCCTAAAAACGTAATTTTTTCACCCCCCCCCCCTAAAAAACGTCAATACACGGTGATCCCAAGTGGGACGTGAATTTTATTTTATTAGGCGCATCGCTATTTGCTGATGCTTGTAATCTTAGCTGCGATTGGTTAACTAATAAACAAAAAATACATCCGCTCTGGATCGCTTTGTATTTTACCCCCCCCCCTAAAAACTTCACTTATTTACCCGCCCCTTGCCGAGCCGGACTTTTTCAATACCCCATACAATGAATAGGTTCCATGTTAAAAAAATAACTCCTGTAAAGGCAGGCCGAACATTTTTGGCTAACTTTTTTGCCTTTTTTAACTATATTAATTATTATTTTGGATTAATAAAAATATAATTGAATTTTCTTGAAGCTTGATAATCTGACATTTTCGTATTTAATTTTATGAGTTTTTACAATGTTTAAAACTTTTCGCAAATAAACTATTATTTTGTTCTAAATTTACAATAAAGTGAGACTAAACTTACTTTAACCTCCGAATATTATGCCAATGATGAAAAAAATTATTCCCATTCAGCTAAACATCAAACAGAACATGGCCCAAAGAAGCATATTTTGGTCATAATATTTTGATAAAACCGAAACCTTTAATTTACTAATTTCGTTTTTTTGGAAAAAAAACTAAAGCACCCAAACCCAGGACTTGAACTCAGCTTTGGTTGCATACTATCTCAACACAAAAAATAAGCATACACTTAAAAAAATCAACTTATACGGAAATATACTGGTTACAGTTAGCAGGATCCCGCTTGTGGTTAGTGAAATTTTTTTTTTGCTTAAACGGTTGTAAATGGCTTGATAAGTAAAGAAAATTATTGAAAAAATAGTGTCGAGAGAAAAAATCTTTTTATAATTTTTCTTTCGTTCTAAAGTCATTTGCAATCGTTTAATCATAAAATAATTCCGCAAACAGATTTTTTTTTATCTACTTGCAGATTAGAGGAAGGAAAAAGGCATTTTTAAGAAAGCTAAAAATTTGCCTTCTAATATTATATTTCTGTTTTGCATAAATATTCTAAGTTTCATTTTAGTCTTCCATTTCAATACGACTCCGTATTTTTTTTTCATTACTATTCTGCTTAAAAGAAACAAACATAAAAATATAATTAAAGTTATATTTACAACTAGAGTAACACAAATTGTATAAAATTAAATTTTATTATTTTAGTAAAAACACTATTAAATTAAATAAATATAAAAAAAACAACAAATAATAATTAAAAAATTTTATTTCTTGTGTACTTTTTTTTCAATTTTATTTTATTGCTATTACGTTTTATTTATTTTTTCTTTCCTTGGTTTAATTATAACAAATAAATAAATAAAATATTTAATTTGTAAAAGTGTTATAAAATAAATTGTTTAAATCGTAATTAAGACAAATATCTTTTTTTTTAAACTTAATCTCACATTTTAATAGAAAAAATAAGAACGATTTTAAATTTATAAATTTTTGATAAAAAATAAATTGGTATAAAATTTTGTAAATTTATACAACTGAGAAATTTTATTTTTTGGTTCTTTTTTTTAAGCTTTTTAAAAAAATTTGTTACTGTCAAAAAATCAAAATTTGATCAATAGCAAGTGTTTTCGCGAAAAATTTCTGTGGTTTTTCATAATGTTGATTAAATTTCTAGGAAATAGTGAAGGTAATATAAAAAAATTATTCATTTTTTCTAAATTCTAAAAAAATTTAATTTAACGTAACTGAAAAATAGCGTTACTTACTAAATTTTAACTGCAAATTTATTTTAAAAATTTTAGAGCTTAAAATAAAATTTATTTACAATTTTTAATTAATTGTGATTTTACTAACATTTAAAATTATAAGTTTTTTTTGTTAACTTGACAAACAATTCAAAATTTCATTTATACACTGTAAAATTTTTTACATTACTATACATTTTTATATAACATTTTAAAAATATAACAAAAATTTATTTTTCACATTTTCTTTTACTTTAAAATAATATTTTAAATATTTAAATAATAAATATTGTAAATTACATTAATATATCTAAATTACTTATTTATTTTACGTTACTATTATTTTATTTAGCAATAAAAAGTCAAAATAATCAATTACTAACAATAAATTTCATTAATTTTTATTTAAATAGTTCATGAATTCTAGTAAATTAAATTTTATTTCTTTCTTGTTCGTAATAGAATTTTCAGGCATTGTGGCTGATTTATTATTTAAAAAATTATGCAAGTCTTGTTTTAATAGATCACTTGATTTTAACACCAAAGAGTCAACAAAATTCATAGTTTTATTATTTTCTACTGGTTGTCTCATGCCCTTATTTTGTATAATTTCTTTGTCAATAATTAAATCTTCTGTTTCTATATCATTTGATTCTGAACTATTTGTTGATACTTCTTCTGAAATTTCATTTTGAAATAATGGTCTCTTAAAATTCTTCACGTCAACTAACGGACTGTTGAGATTTTCAACGTCAACTTCACCATTTTCTAAATCTTCATACAGAATTTCAACGCTATCATTAACTTCATAACTGTAGTGACTTTCTTTTGACATGCTATTCGTTGTAACCGTTGAATTTTCTAATTTTTTTGAAATTTTTGTTCTGATGATTTGCTCTGAATAAAATATGTGCTTTATTCCCCTTGTTAAGTATTTTATGTTAGGTGGTACATTCATATTCTGAATTTTTGGACTTTTATTTTCAACTGATATTTGTTTATGAGTTCTTAAATGGCAAGTAAGAGATATTTTATGTGTGAATATTTTTTGACACTGTTCACATTTAAAACTTTCTATAACTTTATTTTGTATCTCATTATTATTTGTATTAACTTTATTATCTTGTTTAAAATTTTTTTTTACTGTTATTTTTAATATGCCTTTTTTTGAAAAAGACTTTTTTAAGTAATACTCTGATTTACGTCGTTTTTCATTATTTTCATTTTTCTTAAATTTAGACATGTCACATAATATTGTATCTTTTTCGTTATTATTTTTTGAAGATTTATTCACAGATATTTTTGACGATCTCGTTTTCATTTTTATCACGAAATATTCTCTGGATACACCTTGTTGTATCTGTAATTAAAAACAAAAAACATTTACATGTAATATTTAAATGTAATACTATATTTTATGTGTTAAACTTTTAGGGATTTGAAATCGTTACAAAAAAAGGTAAAAAAAATGAGGTGGTAAATTTTCTTTTCTATTACAATGCAATAGTAAATTTGAGGTTAGTTGCTTTAAAGTGTATATTTAACAATAAGATGAGACTGCATAATAATTTGTGCAATTAATTCCAAAATATGTAAAAACGCTTTAAAGTTTAAAAAATGTTAAGTAAGGGAAGAGAAAAGAGAGAAAGAAGAAGACTTTTAGTTAAAAAACTTTGAAATTTACTCATTTTCAACTAGTCATTTATTTTCACAAGTGAAAATATTTTGGCTTCAGTTGACAGAATTCTACTTAGAGCTATCGGAATGTTTTTTTCTTACTTAAAAGATTGCAGTTACTTGAAACGTGAAGAAAATTAAATAAAAATTTTGCTCTTTTTAAGAATTTTATTTTTGGCTCATCATATCATTGTGCGAATACCTTTCTTAAATGAATGGAAAATTTTTTGTTTTAATTTACTTTAAGTTTCAAGGCATTTGCAATTGTTTGAGCATGAAAAAAAAATTCCACTAGCAACAGGCTTTTTTTTTTAGCAGTTTATCCTATGAATATTTTTTGAGAATATAAAAATAGACTTTAAAAAAAAGGAATTTAAACAAAAAACTGCACTTCAAAATGTTAAAATAATTTAGCTTGCAGAATAAAACGTAAATAACGATTTTCTCGCGCTTGTGCAATACAAATCAACTTTTAAATCCCAAAATCGAATTCTACGGGAAGACTTAGAAGTATGTAAACGTAGAATTCTTCGAAAGAGGCTAAAAATACGTCAATGGCCTCCAAAACTCGAAGTTTGAAATTAGAAAAGCTAAATATAAGTAAAAGGAATTATTTTTAATTTCGTGAGAAAAAAATATTTTGAACCGATTTTCGTAAACCTTTAGTCGAACAATATTTTGTTAATTTTAATAAATAAATAAATTTTGTCATATCTATGTGAAAAATTATATCTTAATTGTGTAAACAATATTTTTAATTTAATTAAAAAATAATTTCTTTATTATTAATTGAAAAAATAATGTAATCCATAAATTATTTTTGTAAAACTGATAAATTTAAATATAGAGCGAATGAAAACATAAAAATAAACAAAGACCAATTACGATGCACAGTAGTGCAAAGGGTCTATTTCTATAAAAAGAGACTCGAAGCACTCAGTGCTTATTATAATTTAATAGGGGTTCTCTAACCTACAAAAAAATTTAATTATTGTTTATTTTATTTAAATATTTAAATTAATTGTTAAATATTATTTAAAATACATCAAATATAATGCGTACAATGTTATCATGAAAGATTTTTAATAATAAAAACCCTCGGTACTCCGTAAAACGCACTTATAATTTTACGATTTTTAACTTTTTTTCTTTTAGACTTTAACGCGAGTAGGATAGACAAATAAAAATAGAGGAGATGGAGAGAGAAAGAAGTAAGACGCGAGATTTGTGTATATGTATTAAAAATAAAAAATACTACTATAGTATACATAGATAGATATGATGATTTAGACAAAAAAAAAGAGGAGACGGCGAGAGAGAAACAATTAAGACGCGAGTTGTATTTTTATATTATAATCCACCATGTGTTAATCATGGATACACAACTTAAGTTGTGTATCCATGGTGTTAATGAATAAAACTAATATAATAATAATAATAAGCTTTAGGAAGTTGGAGAAAGCATGGATAAGAGAAAAGGAGAAAGAGTAACATTTACAACGACGGGAACCATATAAGGCTTATTAGATTATATCGTAAACTATACCATGATTGTTACCATATAATGATAAAAAAATGACTTTTTTTAAAAATCCTGAATTATCAGATTATCTGGAAAACAAATATATTTATATTTATAGATATTAATTTAAAAGAATTTAAAAATTTTTTAAATAAATATTTGAAACTCAAAAAAATTTAAAAACAAAAATAAATAAAAAATATTAAAAATTTGTTTCCTAATAAATTCTTTTTTTCATCTATTTTCTTATAATATAATTACAAGCTGTATAAATAAAGGAATAAAACTGCCTTCACGCAACTAAAGCTAGCTATACATATTATAACTTTTAAAAAATAATTGATATCGCACAAAAAAAAAACTTTAAAAAGTAAAAAATCGTGGTCTATTTCTATAATTTGCTAAAAAATATTTTTTTAAAAAAAGGAACTGATATCAAATTTAAAAAAGGGGTTCTATTCCGTCAGGAATGTATGCTGTCTTTTAATTATTGACTAATTCTTTATCCTTAACAATGTTGTCATTGATAAAAAAATTATACAGCTCTATGATTCAATAATATTAAATTTATCGTTATGGATAAAAGATTAAATTTAAATAGGCCAGCGGTGATAATTTTCATCCAAACTTGAGAAACCGCTGGCCCTATTTAATTTTAATCTCTTATCCATAACGATAAATTTAATATTATTGAATCATAGAGCTGTATAATTTTTTTATCAATGACAACATTATTAAGGATAAAGAATTAGTCAATAATTAAAAGACAGCATACATTCCTGACGGAATAGAACCCCTTTTTTAAATTTGATATCAGTTCCTTTTTTTAAAAAAATATTTTTTAGCAAATTATAGAAATAGACCACGATTTTTTACTTTTTAAAGTTTTTATGTGTTATATTTATATCATATCGTGTTGTTATATTTCTTAGCTATTGTTTAAACAGTAATGCGAATAAAAATTATTTTTTTAAAATTACAAATACATCATGTTTTAATTTTATTATTTTCATTTTTATTATATGATTTATGATATTATATAATGGATATTTTATAATTGAGATATTTTATAATACTAAAAAATAATGCAATTTTTAAATTTCTTCGATATTTAATTTTCAATGTCACTATGATTACTACTTGTTTACTTAAATTATGCAATAGCAAAAATATAGGTATTTTCGTGGTTCCTGAGTCAGAGTTAAATACCTTACGGTTGTGGCCTATAAACCGGCCCAAATATTACTCCAGTCAAATCACGGTTTTGGTGGTATTGCTTATGTGGCCGCTACCAGATTTGTTCTACTATAGGTTTTTTGGGTCGCTGAACACGAAAATCGGGGTCTTTTCTATGCGCAATTGGGACTTGACCCTTAAATTAGCCAAAACTACCCCTAAAAGGGGTGTTTTTTAACTTTTGCTCTAGCCCTCCAAGATTTGGTCTAATAAAGGTTTTTGGGGTCGCTGATCACGAATATTGAAGTTATAACTATGAAAAATTACCTCTTCACCCTTAAATTGGCCAAAACTACCCCTAAAAGGGGTGTTTTCGATACTTTCACTCTAGCCCTTCAAGATTTGGTGTTATAGGGTTTTTTGGGTCGCTAATCATAAAAATCGATGTCTTTTCAATTAAAACTTAATTCGTCACCCTTAAATTATCCAAAACTACCCTTAAAAGGGGTGTTTTCGCTACTTTCGTTCTAGCCCTTCAAGATTTGGTGTTTTTTTAGAGCCAAACGTTACCATCGATGAAAACGAAGATAGTAATATGAAATGAACGTATGAAGATTTAGATTCTTCAATTTTCGAGCCAAATATTAGTATTGACTGTATTTATGACGGTAGCTATTATATAATATGGAGGATACAACTCAAGTGCACTCGGTCCAGAGTATGGAGTATGATTGATCGTATGTATTGTATAATGCTTGAAAAATGTCTCAAAAATTATTTTTTTTTGTACAATTTTGTACTTTTTTTAGAAGAATATGTAATTTTTAAATAAGAATAAAAAATTTTATTAATTAAAAATGTATGATTCATTTATTTATCTTTCAAACCTTTTAGGAGTAGTTTTAGCAAATTTAAGGGTCAATACCTAATTTTTAATTGAAAAAACGTGATTTTCGTGATAAGCGATTTAAAAAACCCTTTAAGACCAAATCTTGGAGGGCGAGAGCGAAAGTAGAGAAAACACCCCTTTTAGGGGTAATTTTGGCCAATTTAAGGGCGAAGAGTTAAGTTTTAATTGAAAAGAAATCGATCTTTGTGATCAGCGACCCAAAAAACCCTATTAGGTCGAATCTTGGAGGGATAGAGCGAAAGTAGCGAAAACACCCCTTTTAGGGGTAGTTTTGGCCAATTGAAGGGTGAAGGGGTAATTTTTCATAGTCATAACTTCAATATTCATGATCAGCGACCTCAAAAACCTTTATTAGACCAAATCTTGGAGGGCTAGAGCAAAAGTAGAAAAACACCCCTTTCAGGGGTAGTTTTAGCTAATTTAAGGGTTAAGCCCCTATTGCGTATAGAAAAGACCCCGATTTTCATGTTCAGCGACCCAAAAAACCTATAGTAGACCAAATCTGGTGGCGAACAATACCACCCCCCCCCCCCCCCATGATTTGACTGGAGTATATACTCAATTTTTCCGTTGAGTTTACAAACTCAAAAAATTATTTCATGTTTAATTTAAAAAACTTAACGAATTATTTAATTTAATGTACTTTGAATACTTACAAACTACGATACATAAATAATTTACTGAGTAGTTTTTACTTATGAATGAATTTATTTTTTCTCATAATAATTTGGTAAAAGTGCAAATTATTCTAACTCCCTTCTCCATAAATATGATGGAATTTATGGAAATTTTATAGTCTGAAAGTTTTGCTAACAAGATTTATAAGTTTTTCGTAATAAATAATTTTTTGTTTTTAAACATTTTTTAACCTTTACTTGAAATGGCGAGAAAAAAAAACTTATGTAAGAATAACCAAAATGCATGGAACATGTTTACAACTGAGGTCTCGGTATAATGCTTAAATGTTTCGTTACAATCCAATTAGCTATTTTTATAATTTTTAATTATCACCCTTACTAAACACAAATTATTCTGATTCCCTAAACCCGTATTATTTTAAGTCCCTAAATCGTAATTATTCTAAGTTCCATTTGATTCCCTCCCTCGATTTTCCGATTATCAGCGTATCTGAAACGTAAAGAAAATTTAAAAAAAATTTTTTTCCCACTTAGGATACGCGTATTTCGGTAAAATGAGATTTAAGAAATTTTTTGAAAAAAGAAGAGAAAAAATGTTTTTTTTTTTAATATTCTTTACGTTTCAAATCATTTGCAATTATTTTGGAAGAACGAAAATTCCGCTAGCCACAGCGGAATTCCGCTAGTCGCAAGCTGAATTTTTTTTCAGTGTATATACTTGAGGAACCTCGGTGCTATAATTAGATTTTTTTATCAAAATTTTTTTCTTAATTTCAGTACGTTTTATACACTATAATTGGAGCGCTCTTAAAGGAAAAAACTATTATTTTTCAAATCGAATTTTAAAAAAATTTTAGAGTTATAAGATAAAATAGCTTTTGAATTACTATTCTGTTTATTTTATAGTTTTCAAAAAACTATAAAGCACAGACATTAATAAAATTCTGACAAAGTTATTTGCACAAGAGCAGACATTTTATTCCGATCAAGTATTTTCAAATCAAGCTTGTTTTTTTTGTTTAATAATTAGAATAAAATAACTTATAATTTTTTAATTAAATAAAAAATTGTATTCATTTTGTCGAATTTAATTTAAATTATTCAAGAATTATATAGATTTAATCAAAGATTTAATTAGTTCATCTCTTAGTGTAACACAATGTGTTTCTAATATAAATACATCTGTTACTATAACTAAACATAAGATATTGAAAGTTAAAATGCAAATATATTTGTAACTTATTGCAATTAAATAGTATCATCTTATGCAATATAGTATTTAATAATGTTATAATTTTTAAACTCGAGGAAAGCATTTACAGTTAAAAATAAATTTTCTTTACTAAGAAGGGGAGACCGCTGCCTATGGGAAAGCAAATTACAATCTTTTGTAATCGATGACTTGAATATGTTGAAAAAAAATTCCCGTTACCCACTGTTTATTTCAAAGGGGTTTCTAGGCTTCCATTCCCAGGACTCTTCAAGCCCCGTAAATCGCAAATTTGTATCACTGATTCTTTTATCACTATAGTCAATTACTCAATTAACCAAATGGCCAAAATTATAATTTTTGGTAAAAATTGATTTAAGAGGTTTCAAAAAATTTCTGTTTAAAATTAGTTTGCTAGATATGATAGTTTTAAGTCAGAGTTCCGATTTCAGGTTTCTTTGAAAAGTTATAGGTTTTTCATACTATACGAAGTTTGGTTAACGTTAATGAAGATTTTTAGTCAAATTTACTAATAAAATTTGCTTATAAAACTGAAACTTCAATTTCTTTAGTTGCGTGTATAAAATCCATCGATAATTACAATTTTGACATCAGTTTAAAAATTGATTAGATTACGCCAATGATGGAGAGAATTAATTAATTAATTAAACAACTAAAATATTAAACTTTATGTACTTACATTAAATTTTGATTATTTATTAAAATAATAATCAATTAATTCACAATTTATAATGGAATAAACTATTTAATAAAATAAACTAAAGCAATATAAATTTTTTAGTATTAAAAATAAATATAATAACACTTAATTAAATAATTATAAACAGACGCGTTAGTAATTGATACTCTAATAAAATAAAACTGAACTGATATTAAACATAAAATTTATGTTATTTTAAATTATATACTAATAAATTTATGGTAGGAGATAATTTAAATACCTTTTATTATTGTGGAAAAATATTAAAATTTTATTTCAAGTATTTGTTTTTATTTTTATTTACAATACGATTGATAAATAATCGTATTTTTATTAATATTATTATTAGGTACTCCATATTGGTTTACGCTTTTAATTGTTAATTTTATTTTATTTTTTATTTAAACTGTTTATAATAAAAATTGTTAAAAAGTTTTTGTTATTTAGAAAAATTTTAATGGGTTATATTTTAATTATGTTAAAAAAAATGTTTATCAAAATTTTTAAACTTATTTTGTCTACTTTCAGTACTATATAACGTGAATAGTTCTTGTTTTGTATAGTTTAATTAAAATTAAAAAAAAAAATCAAAAATTTCTATATGAATTTATAATCTCTTAAACTTTAAATTGTATCGTATTAACCATTTCCTAAAATGTTAGAATAGGGAATTTTGACCCAAAAAACAAATTTACTAAACAATTTTTCGCGTTTGACCCAAGGAGCCCGAGCGGTCCACTTATATTGTACAGTAATTTTGCGCCAAGTGTGTGCCAAAACAACCCCATATTTAATAACGAGGCCCTACGGTCTTTGGGTTTATTAATCGCATGGTTAAAAATGGTTAGTTTCGTGGTTATTTGGCGCATGGTTACTGTACTCACGTAAATAGATTAAGTTTAATTTTGGGTAAGCTTACAGAAGTAAGCTTACTGGAGTAAGCTAAAAAAGCTTAATTTTAAAAATTAAGTCTTTTTAGGTTAGTCCGTAAGCTTAATTTTAAAAATTCAGCCTTTTTAGGTTAGTTCGTAAGCTTACTTCAGTAAGCTTACCCAAAATTAAGCTTAATCGTTTTACGTGGGCATAAAGAACACTAAGTGGACCACACTCTGATTTGACCTATTCGTCATGATAAGTGAGTCTGGCGCGAGTCTGGCGTCCCTTAAAGAGGACCTCCAAAGCATTGTTTAAAATAAAAATACGCAATTATTCTTAAAACTTTAATCTTCTTATTTTAAATTATAAGATTGTTTGAAAATCTGTTATGTAATACTAAGATTACTAGGAATGATTTTTAAACTTTAATAACTATGTATAAAATTTAATTTTTAAAGGATCTTACTATTTTATATTAAATGACAAAGTATAAAATTCCAAGCTATTTATTCTCTTAGAGCAGTGCTTTTTTTAAAGGCAAAGATGTAACTCTATAGCTGCTTTGTGAGTATAATTTGAGCTCTCTTGTTAATTTTCGTAAAATAGTTTTTAGATTCATACTGATTATTATGTAATCTTAATTAAATTTTAATATACGAGTTCATAAATTTTAGATCTATATAAATACTCATTTATTTCTATACACTCTGCGCGAATAAAATTTAAAATATAATTTTTTATTCAATCAAATATTAACTAGATTTATTATGAAAACAAATCTAGTTAATTATGACAATTTTTTTTTATTTATTTTTTTAATCAAAATAAATATTATAATTTATTTATCTAATTTTTCTAAGTTGAGATGAAAGTATATCGCGCTGGATAATAGCCCGCTGGATAATAAATCGCCCCGCAATCCGCAACCGTAGACCGCAACGCACGAAATTTTTCAGTGTAGCCAACTCATCTTAAACTTATTAAATTTTATAACCAAAAATAATAAAGTAAAAATAATAAGCAAAGGCATGAAAATAAAATTATAATAATTAAATAAATGATTCATAAAAGTAATTAAATATTAAATATAATTATTAATTTTTTAAATGTTCAGTTATTATTCGGCAGAAAATGGAAAAATATCATAAAATTATAATACAATCTCATTATTTTTTTCTGTTTTTGAAAAAGTATATTCCGTTTTATAAAATTTGTGTTATGTGGAGATTTGGATTTGATTTATGACATAACGATTAAAATTCATCTTCATACTTTTGAAATTTAAATAATCATGTCTCTCTAGAATTCATTTGTTGTATAAAAGTAACTACCTTCAACAAAATGAATAAACTCCAAATGGAGTTATAAAAACTTTTTTCTGACTTACTATCTGGGAAGTTAATTAACTACACAGATAGTAATTATCTGGACAAGAATTTTTACACTGCAGTGAGTTTAATGAATTATGTTGTGAGAGTTGCATGTAGCTGCAATGTTCTAATTTTTTGTTTGTCTTTGCTTGCCATTGATGTGCAATCAATGCATACTTACTAATCAAACGACTGAATTAATAGATAAAAAATTAAATAACTCCTTTCTTTCCGATGGACCTGTGAGGTCAATTGGAAGATTTTTTATAACGCCAGGTAAAATTTAGGCTCTATGGCTCCGAACATCTTAGACCAATTACTAACTCTAATTTTTCTGATCATTGCTCTATCCATACAAAGAATAATATTATTTTTGCATAAATAAGTTATTATGGTATCTGCATGTATAGTTTGGAGGAACCAAAAGTTTTTACCAACTGCATGTGAAATCAAATTTCAGATTAGCCGCAGTATGGAACGAAGGTTTTTCAAAACTTCTTGATTTTTTCTCTTTTCCTCTCATTGCCTTTCCTTATTTTAAATAGCCTTAGAATATCTCTATCTTTTTTCTTTTTGAAATATATTAATTTAGATTGATTAAGGAAATTAATTTTAGCATTATAAAGGAAAGAAAATAAGATTTTGTCCATGAGATGAAACATTAAACGACTGTTCTCTTTTCGATATGGTCTTCTGATGTCCATTAGACCTTATTTAAGAATTATTTTTAAATCGCACAAAGGCAAAAAAAAAATTAGAACATTGCAGCTACATGCAACTCTTACAACATAATTCATTAAACTCACTGCAGTGTAAAAATTCTTGTCCAGATAATTACTATCTGTGTAGTTAATTAACTTCCCAGATAGTAAGTCAGAAAAAAGTTTTTATAACTCCATTTGGAGCTTATTCATTTTGTTGAAGGTAGTTACTTTTATACAACAAATGAATTCTAGAGAGACATGATTATTTAAATTTCAAAAGTATGAAGATGAATTTTAATCGTTATGTCATAAATCAAATCCAAATCTCCACATAACACAAATTTTATAAAACGGAATATACTTTTTCAAAAACAGAAAAAAATAATGAGATTGTATTATAATTTTATGATATTTTTCCATTTTCTGCCGAATAATAACTGAACATTTAAAAAATTAATAATTATATTTAATATTTGAAAAAGGCGCGTCGATCGCGAAAGTATTAAAACGTGTTTTATGATAATGCGATTTGAAAAATAATTGTAGATAGTTTTTTTTTTAGTTTAAAATTAGTAAAATTGATATATAGTGATAGAAAAAGGTAAAATTAATCAAAATTTATATAAAATTTAAGGAAAGACGAAGTGTGTGAGTAGAAAAGTTAGTTTAAAAGATTTGAGGTTATGTCAGATAGTTTAGATTCTGAAAAAGTAACCTTGAACTCAGTGAAGACTAGAGGGAGAAGTTTAAGAGAAAAAACATTGGATGAAATAAGCAAAAACTCAGTGAGATTAGACGAATTTCTAGAGAAGAAAAAAGCTGAAAAGATGGCAAAATCAGATGCAGACAAAATATTACAAACGATGAATAAACGGTTTGATGAGCTGGGGGAGAAGTTTGAAAGTAAAATTGAAGAGTTAAAAAAAAATATGATAAAGCAAAATAATAAAATTGATGATATAAAAAAGAATATTGAAAAAAACATTGAAGCAAAAGTAATGAGTGAAGTTAAGAAGGCTGAAGCGAAATTGAAATTGACTGTTATTGAAGAGATAAGAAGAGAATTGAAGGAACAGCTAAAAAATCAAGCATCAGTGAGTAATGATAAAGAAGTTGTAAAAAGGATTGAGAATAGTGAGGCATACATTGAAAGACAAGAAAGAGAAAAGAGATTAAATAATATAATAATTTATGGTGTAAAGTTTAATAAAGTTAAAGAAGAAGCGGTAGTATGGTTAGAGGATAATTTGAAAATCAAGGTTGAGGTAGAAAATGGAAAGATGGTTAAGGAAGATATTGCATTAGTTATTCTAAAATCAAGAGAGGATAAGAATACGGTGATGAGAAATACTTGTAACTTAAAAGGTTCAAAAATTTACATTAATGAGGATTTTACGGCAAAGGAGAGAGAAATTCATTGGAAAGTGAGGAAAATAGCAAGAGAATGGAGAGAAGAAAATCAAGATGCTTATGTTAAGTATTCGAATAAAAAATTATGGATGAATGACAAGTTATTTGTTTGGGATGAAAACAAAAATGAATTGGTTGAAGGAGAGGATATAGTGAGGCAAGAAAAGGAAGAAAGAGAAAGGCGGGATGATAAAAGGAAGACAAAAAACTGATAAAGTTAAGAGAAGGAAATGTAAATAGAAAAGAAGAGAGTAGTGAAGTAGTGAGGAGCAGTGTAAATATTGTAGTAGAGAAAAATAATAAAATTGTTGAAGAATTTAACGATGAGGAGAAGAGTAACTTGGTAGAGGGAGTTAATGTAAATAGTTTAGAAATAAACAGAGAGAGAAGTGAATTTACAGAAGTGAAGAACCATGTAAATGTTGAAATAAGAGAGTGTGAAAGTATAGAAAATAATAGTAAAATATATTATAATAGTGAAGAAGTTAGTAATAGTGGTGATAATATAAGTGAAGAACTTAGAATAATATTTTGGAATGCAGCAGGAATTGGAAACAAAAACAGGAGTTTTTGGGAATTTATAGAAAGTTATGATGTATTGTTGATAAGTGAAACTTGGATTGGTGAAAATGATATAGCTAGAATTGATGGCAGATTGAATACAAATTATAATTGGAAAATAATAGTTGCAGAGAAAATTATGAGGAAAGGTAGAGCAAAAGGTGGAATTTTAATTGGAATAAGAAAAGTGCTTGATAGTAAAATAAATAATGAGTGGAAATGGGGAGTCGAAATTGAAGTGAAGTGTGGAAGAAGCTTATGGAAAATTATTTTTGTATATGTAAGAGAGGATAGAATGGAAATTTTTGAGACAATTGGTGAAATAACGGAGAAAGAACCTGATGACAAAATTTTGATAGTAGGTGATTTTAATGCAAGAATTGGAGAAGAAATAGGAACAGAAATAGAAGATGAAAATATGAAAGAGAGAGTGTCAAGAGATAAGATTTTAAATGCAGAAGGGAAAGAGTTCATAAAATGGTGTGAAAAGTATGGGCTAATAATACTAAATGGATATTGTGAAGGAGATGAGAAAGGTGAATATACATGTTTAGGAAATGGAAAAACTGTAATTTATTATGGATTAGTAAATGGTAATGCATGGAACTATATATGTGAATTTAATGTATTAGATAGAGATGACTCAGATCACAATCCAATAGAGGTATTGGTTGAGATAGAAGAGAAAATAAATAGAGTAAAGATTAAAAAAAGAGTAAATGAAATATATGAGTGGAATGATGATAGTATAGACAAATTTTATGAAATTATGGTAAAAGTAGATGAAGAGTTACAGGAATGGAAAGAGTTAAAAATTATTATGCAAGGCTGCATGAACAAGAAAATAATAGCGGTAAGTGATGTTAGTGAACCATGGTGGAATGAATTATGTTGGGAAAGGAAGAGAGAATTTTTAGAGGCTATTATAAAATGGAAAAATGATGAGATAGAGAATGAGGAATTTTGGAAAATTAGGAGAAGGTACAGGGAAAGAATAAAAATAGAAAAGTATAATTATGGAGTCAGATTAATTGAGGAGTGCAGAAAGAACAAGGATAGTAAGAAATACTGGGAGATATTAAATAGAGGTAGAGGAAAGAAGAAAAGCAGAATAAGTGATAAAATTGAAGAAGAGGAATGGATAGTATTGTTTTGCAGAGTGCTTGAAGCTCAAAGAGTTAGAGTAATTAATGAAGAAGTTGTAAATATAGTTGGAGGAGAAACAATAGCAGATAAGGAAAACATAGTTAAAATAAGAGCAATAAAAATTAAGAATGCTATTAAGAGCCTAAAAAAAGGAAAGGCAGCAGGAGAAGATGGAATAAAAAATGAAGTATGGTATGAAGTGGGAGATGATATTATGCTCAGTCTTGAAAATATTATAAATAAGATATGGGTAGAAAATATTATACCAGAGGAATGGAAAAGTGGTATATTAATACCAGTACATAAAAGGGGTGATAAAAATATAGTAGAAAATTATAGAGGAGTATCGTTAATGGATTCTAGTTACAAGATATATACTGATATTTAAAGAAATAGAATAGTAGAAAAAGTTAGAGAGAAAAAGATATATGATGAGACGTAATTTGGTTTTAGAGAGGGAAGAGGTACGATAGATGCAATATATTTGTTGAAAAATGCAGTGCAAGTAATGATTGAAAAAAAAGAAAAAGTTTATATATTTTTTGTTGACCTGAGAGCGGCATTTGATAACTTAGATAGGGGAGAGCTGTTTAGAATGTTAAAAAAAAAGGGGATAGAAGATTGGTTAAGTTACAGAGTAATGAAAATGTATGAGGAAACAAGTAGTAAAATTAGAGTTGGAAATAAGGTGATAGGAGAAATATGGAATGAGAAAGGTGTGAGGCAAGGATGTAAGTTGAGTGCAGATATGTATAATATATATATGAGTGATTTGGAAGAAGAATTAAAAGAAGTAAGAGATGGAGGACTGGTGGTGGGAAGAAAGAAAATATGGTCTATTTCATATGCGGATGACATAGCATTAGTAGCAACGAATATAGAAGAAATGAGAAGTATGCTAAAAAAATTAGAAAAATACCTAGAAAAAAAGAAACTACAGCTTAATGCAGAGAAATCTACAATGATGATAGTAGGAGAAAAGAGAGGAAGAAAGAGAAAGGAAGAGAGAAGCAAGAAATTGTACTGGAAGGAAAATGAAATAGAAATAGTTAAAAAGTTTAATTATCTAGGATACTTATTAACAGATAATAATAAAGATATCGAGCATGTTAGAAATCAAGTAGCAAAAGCAAAGGTGATGTTGGGTAAAGTGTGGAGTATAGGTCAAAGATTTATGAAGGATAACTGGAAAGAAAGAATGACACTATATATAACACTGATAAGAAGTATAATTTTTTACGGTGTGGAGATATGGGGATGGCAGGAGTATTCTGAAGTAGAAAAAGTACAAAAGAAATTTGTTAAATGGACATTAAGGCTTGAAAGAACAACACCAGACTATATAGTAAGAAGGGAGACAAAAACATCAAAAGTGGTAGTAGAGACAAGAAAGAGAGCCAGAAAATATGAGGAGAAAATTGAAGAGCTTGGAATAAATGACATAAGGTATGAAAACTATAGAAGGAAATTATTAGTATTAGGTATTAAATGTAGGTATAATATTGAAAAGGATAAAGCATTGGCTGAAATAAATATAAATGAAGAAATGGTTAATGAGTGGAAAAGAAGTTCAGTGAAAATAAGTGAGAAAATAGAGGAATATAATAAAGAGAAAATTAAATATGAAGATGTTGAAAAAGTCAAAAAGTCTGAATATGTAAAAGAAAATGTAGAATGGCTATTGGAGGAATGGGAAAGTGATAATGAGCCAGAATATCTGAGAAAAGGTAGGGAAATACAAACAATAGCAAGCTTCAGAGTAGGGGGTGGTTGTTTAGGTAATAGATATTGGATGAGTGACTATGATCGTAAATGCAGGCTATGTGGAGTTGAAATAGAATCAATGCGTCATGTGTTTAAAAACTGTGTAGAAATTAAGACTAGTAAAGAAATAAAAGAAATTCTAAGTGAGAGTGGTGATAGTATAAGTATATTAAAAACTGTTGAATGGAAAAGAAAAGAAAAGTTGAAACTAAGAACAATTGAAATTTAAAAATTAAAAAAAAAAATGTTTATATTATTTTGTTTACTTTAATAAGAATTTTCATTTTTGATTTATATTATTTTGTTTACTTTAATAAGAATTTTATATTTTCGATTTATTTTTGTAAGATATTTTTGATAAATAATTAATATTTAAGTTGAATTTATAAAAAATGTAAAAAATGTATATTGTTTGTAAAAAATAACCTAGTGTTGAATAAAAGCAAATAATAATATTTAATATTTAATTACTTTTATGAATCATTTATTTAATTATTATAATTTTATTTTCATGCCTTTGCTTATTATTTTTACTTTATTATTTTTGGTTATAAAATTTAATAAGTTTAAGATGAGTTGGCTACACTCAAAAATTTCGTGCGTTGCGGTCTACGGTTGCGGATTGCGGGGCGATTTTACGGTTTTGTAGAATCAGCCTAAAAAATATTTTAAGAAAAAACGAAGTACTTGCCACGGTAAAAAAAGAAACGAGGAACTTCAAAAAATAACCCCTTCTCCCTTCTCCAACGGCCCTATGAGCGATAGATATTAAAGCATAAAACATTATAAAAAATTATATAACATATATTATATAAAGCAAGCAAAACCATCATTATCTTTTGATGTACAAAAAAAAGTTTGCACACATAAGAAGTTTTTTGTATAATTATCGCATTTATTTCTTTTATAATGTAATATAAATAGCGATAAGTAGTTTTATATTTGCTCAAAACAATATTGAGCAAAAAAAAGCAAAATACAAAGCTTGGTTTGATCAATTTTATTGAAACCAAATTTATTTTACAATTGCTTCAAAATGATTTGCTGTAATAGCTGTTATAAAAAAAGTTTTAATAATTTAGCATGCACTAAATTAATTAAACCAACCAACATAAGAAATTGTTACTTTTAATATAGGTTACAGCAGTTTAAATTATATTCTTATTTTAAAGAAATTTATATTACCGTTTTCTTAGCAGTATAAATATTTTTATTTGCACAAATAAGTAAAATTTGAGCAAAGCTAAATACAATTTTTAAAACTAGTTTATACATCAATATTAAATAAATAAAAATGTATAAATGTTTTTCATTATTTGAGATCATTTAAACGATATCTAACAACAATAGGCCCAAAAGCGTTCACATGCACATGCATAAAATAATTAAATTAGTAATTTATATTTCAAATAAATTTGAAAAAAACTATCAACCCAAAATATTTTTACTAAATAGTAAATTTATGATACTCATTATTATACTTTTTGTAAATTGATCAATATCGAGTAACGAAACTATAAACAATTAATATAATGAGTATCTAAGTCAAATATAGTACTTCTTGAAAATTTTTATATTTGGTATGATTTTCACCTTCATTATAACAGCAGATATAATTTTAAAATCATTGTTAGGACACCTTACTAAGTTTTTTAAAAAAATATTAAGGCTAATGTACGCTTGATATATAAAATAAAAATTTTTTTACTCATTACTATGAAAGATTTTTTTTTATATTATGAAGTTCATTAAAGAAATTCATTAAAATTTTGATTCTGAGGGTGTTGAAAATGCCCGTTATAGTACCATTCTTGTATCTGGTAAAACTAAATAAGTAACGTTCTTGATTTTTAAATTGTACAAGAGATGATCTAGTTCGTTGATCATCAGATGATGAATTTTCAGCAATTGATGGCTTGTAACTTTTCGTATCTGGATTCTAAAAATAGGTACAATTTAAAATTAAATTAAAATTAAAATTTAAATTAGTTTGTTTTTAAAAAATTTTTGGATTCTAAATTTGGCGGTAGAGAAATACTAAAAAAAAGATAAAATTTTAAGCTCAGGTAAAAATCAGTTTATTGTAAATTTTTTTGTATTTCCTACGAGTTTATAATAAATTCATTTATTCTTTGCAGGCAAATATATTTGTTTTTGATATATCACTTACCAAAAATCCAATTGTCTAGAATGTTTTGAAAAAATTCTGTTCTAAAAGAATAACTAATAGCTTTAAAATAAAACATATTTACATATAATATTAAATAAAAGACGTATATCAAATATTATACATTGATGCACAAAAATTCTCTATAATCTAATCAACTTTCTTGTTCTATTTTTTGCTACTTCATTACTAACTTTTCAATTACTTCTTTCTTTTTAAAGACATGTTATACTTTTAAAGTCTAAATTCTCATAAGCAATGTGTCATAAGAAACAAATCTTACTCTGATCAGAATTCAATTTGGAAATTAAATTCTGTAAATTCTTTTACTTACTTTTAATAATGAATTAGCGTAGAACATGTCTAAGTACATGCATTTTTTATTGAATATTATAAGTTAATACATTTTATTTTAAAGACATTTGTTACTCTTTTCAAACAGCATTTTTCCAAATCATTCTTCTTAAAACCATAAAAAAACTTATGCTAGACAGATTTTTAGTAAGCAATATATCAAAAACAATTAGAATTACCTGCAAAGAACATAAATTTATTACAACTTTAAGAAAATACAAATAAATTTATATATATTCATATAAATAAAATAAATTTATAGAATTGTTTTTTACCTCAGCGCAAAGTTTCATCTTTTTTTTTGTATAACTCTACCAAAAATTTGAGAATCCAAACATGAAAAGTTACAAATCATCAATTACTAAAAATTCACATTTATAACATGAGCAGCTGGATATCGCCATACTTAAGACCACTATTTATTGTTGTTAATAAAGTTAAGTAGGTTGAGAAGAAGTTTTTAAAGTTGGTGGAGCACTATGAATGATATGAATGACTCTTGGTATTTAAACACCTGTTTCACCACCGCTTTATCCAGTTGAAGAACTATCGGTTCTTTTATTCTAACTTCTAACGCTTACTTGCTACTCACTCTTCTCTTTTTCTCTTCTTTGTGGAGCTTCATAAAATGGATCGACCTAATTTATGTATTCAATTTAATTAATTAAAATTGAAAATTTATAAAATAATTTTTAATAAAAAAAAGTTGTAAATATTTTACTTGAAGAACAGCTCCCTCCTTGAGGATGAATATCAGTTAAAGTTATGAGTATTTTTCCATTTCTATTATCCAATATAACAATATTTCCTATAACAAAGCCAATGAGAATTTGCTTTATAATTGAACAAACGCAGCAGAAACTGATTCTTTATCTTCTGTATCTCTGTAACATCATTTTAGTGTTTTAACTGCATCAAAAATTTAAATAAGACTATAACGAGTACCTAACGCAGGCATATTTCATAAATTACAATTTTACATTTGATTAATTAATCATATAAATATTTTATATTTTACATGAAATTTTTTAAATCACAAATTGAACTAGTGAATGATAAAAATAAACAAAACATTTTCAAAAAAATTAAATTATTAACTTGCTTTTACCACCTTATTTTATTTATTTTACACCTTTTAGGATTAAACATTATTTAGTATTAATTTAATTTATTTTTAACATATAGTTATTAAACTGATTATAGCATTAAATGAACCTTAATACCCAAACCATAACAACAAAGTTGATCATAACCTTGAAAAATACAACATCAAAACACGTGGACACCATGATGTACAGCAAACGTGCATGTGAACTTTGTACACACCAGGATGTATCCTGGTAAACACTTTGTACAAATTTCAAATGTGAATTAATATACCTTATCAAAATATTTATCCATGAATTAATTTATTGCATGTGCACCCAGTATCTTAATTAATTTTGTTAATACTTGATCGCTTAATATTTCTAGAGGCACTTATATATAAATAATAATTATTTTAAAAAAAACGAAAGAAAGAATAATAAGGAAGGAGAAAGAGAGAGAGAGAGAGAGAGGGAAGACTATTATTTACCACGCGGTGCAATGAAACCAGCAAAATAAACAATATTTTAAAATATTAATTTTAATTCAAAAGTTGTCTAAAAGATTTTATTTAGAGTTAAAAAATATATGTTATATGAAAATTTTAAATTAATATATCGGTAGTTTTTAGCTATTTTTACCCAAGTCTGAGGTCGATGTCTTGGATTTAAAAAATACCAATTGCACTGTGTTTGGTATGTAAAAATATGGTTACTGGCCAATTTTTAAGGCTCTAGGTGGCTTGGTTGCGATTTGGCAGCTGTTTTTCCAATTTTGATTTTTTTCGAATTCTCAGCCACCCGTTTACTTTTTATTTTCTGGACGCCCTAAATAAGCCTAAAGAATGTTTTCTATATAAAGGTGGGTAGTAAAAATTCCCGCCAAATCCGAATCTGACCATATTTTTTCGGAAAAACCTCAGGAAAAGCCGGAAAATCGGAAAAACTAAAGGAAACCGGAAAATACAAATTTCTCAAAAAGCGTCACTTTTTTTTTTTTTTTTTTATTTTTTTTACATGTGTTTTCCCACACTTTTCATGCTGGTAACCTCTTTTTTTGACCCATTTGCCTTTTAAGTACTTAAAAATCAATTTTAGGCTCAAAAAAATGATTTTAAAAATTGTTCATTTTCTAAATTTTCCAATTTTCTCGCTTTTCCTGATAGAAAATGAAAAATCTGACTTGATTTTCGGATTCCTCAAGAAATTTTACATTGAAAACCTTCTTGGGTAAAATTTTAGAGGCCTTTGTGACGCTGTAAAAAAAAGAAAAACAAAATAACCTGCTAAAATCAAACATAATTATAAACATAATTAAATTTTGCTATTTTTTTATTCTGTTTATTTTTTTGATTTTAGCAGGTTATTTTGTTTTTCTTTTTTTTACAGTGTCATAAAGGCCTCTAAAATTTTACCCAAGAAGGTTTTCAATGTAAAATTTCCTGAGGAATCCGAAAATCAAGTCAGATTTTTCATTTTCTATCAGGAAAAGCGAGAAAATTGGAAAATTCAGAAAATGAACAATTTTTAAAATCATTTTTTTGAGCCTAAAATTGATTTTTAAGTACTTAAAAGGCAAATGGGTCAAAAAAGGAGGTTACCAGCATGAAAAGTATGGGAAAACACATGTAAAAAAAATAAAAAAAAAAAAAAAAAGTGACGCTTTTTGAGAAATTTGTATTTTCCGGTTTCCTTTAGTTTTTCCGATTTTTCGGCTTTTCCTGAGGTTTTTCCGAAAAAATATGGTCAGATTCGGATTGGGCGGGAATTTTTACTACCCACCTATATATAGAAAATATTTTTTAGGCTTATTTAGGGCGTCCAGAAAATAAAAAGTAAACGGGTGGCTGAGAATTCGAAAAAAATCAAAATTGGAAAAACAGCTGCCAAATCGCAACCAAGCCACCTAGAGCCTTAAAAATTGGCCAGTAACCATATTTTTACATACCAAACACAGTGCAATTGGTATTTTTTAAATCCAAGACATCGACCTCAGACTTGGGTAAAAATAGCTAAGAACTACCGATATACAACTTTTAAATTTGTAAGCAAAAATTAATATAAAATAAAAACATCTATAATAAATTAAATACTTTTAAAAAAATCGAGAATAACATCAAAATGGCAGCACATGCACATCAAAACCTGCGATCAAAATAAAAGATAAATAAAGATGCATATAATTGCCGTGGAAACACTGGAACATTGAAACAACAAGTACACACTTAAACACATTAAATATTTAATGTCGATAAAATATGATAAACGTCGGTTATAATCAATAATTATTTTTTTTAATTTTTTATATATTTTCCAACGGCAAAACATTCCTGATATAAAAAAAAAAAATAATCTAGATTTTCATCCCTTTCCGATTTTTACTTTTCCCGTCATTTCGGATCTTAATTGTTACCTCAGATCTCTAATAAAATTTGTTATAAATTATTAAATTGAATAAAAATAGGCTTGAATTATTTCTAAACAATTAATAAAGGTTTTCCCGTTTCCAAATTTTTAAATTTCCTTCCCAATACTTCAAAAATTAGCAAAATATGAAAAAATTACAGGAATCTACTATTACCCGCTTTCAAATTCACTAATTTCATTTATACAGAATACATTTAAAAATTAAATACACGTATTAATACAAAATATCAAAAAAGTAAAATAGTTAAAAAAATTATTTATACGTAAGAAAGAAAATTTTATAGTTAATTATATTAAAGTGCCAGAAACACGTATGAAACTATGGCTATCAAACGTGTACATCAGTAAATTATACCCTCAAGCATCAAGTTGATTGTGAAGTTGCTAGATAGCTCACGTATTCTCTTATACTGTAATATACCATGTATAATATAATTCTGGGGCAAAAAAAAACTAACAAGGGGAGTTCGCTACCTTTGGCACACCCAATTACACTGAATGGTTATAGATGAGTTTTGTTATGTTAATGTTTAATTATTTATGTTATAAAAATGGGCCTTAAAAACAAAGAAATCAAGGTGCCAATGGAATCAGAAATTATTCAGTCATTTCGAAAAAACAAAAGTAAAAAACAAAACATTTGTCACTCACTTTAAAAAAAAGAATCCCTCCTAAAATACATGAAAAAATTTATATGCTACTTGTAGATATTTAATCACGTAAAAAGAAATTTTTCAATCAAAAATTATCTCCAAATCCAGAATGAAATTTCGTCGTTTCTATTTATTTTAATCTATTTTACTTTTTTTCCAGAGTAATATTTTATAAAAGATTTTTATTCAAATCTAAAAAAAAAATATTTTATAAAGATACACCTAAAAAAAATTTGTTACAAACATTTCGATAAATCATTGCAATTTAAAGCTTTTAGTTTTATAAAACATATTTATATACACGTATAAGAATTTTATTTATTAAATTTTTTACGGATTTCAATATTTTTTCATGATTAATTTTTTAAATCTCAAAAAATAAAAATATTATTTATTTTAGATAGAATTTTTTTTTTTTTATTAAATTGAACGTTTAATATATAAAATAGAAAATATTTATGAAAGCCGATATTTTTCTTTTTATTAAAAAAAAATATCATATTTATATTTCTATCTTTTGATATGATAAAATTCGTCATTCTAAACTAAAATAGATAAATTTCTTGTATTGAATAAAATTTTTACTTTTATCCTTTATATATAGGAATCGATTGGATACTATTATTATTATTTTCAAAATATACATAGTAAAAATCTTTAATAGTATATTACGACCCATCTTAGGCAACATCGCATGTAAATGGCCAAACTGCGATTTGTGTTATTCTTTTTTTATAACTAAGGATTGTAAACAATTTGTCCTAAGTCCACCTATCAATGTTTAGCTTCCTTTAATTTTTTTTAAGGAAAATTACCTCACTTTTTTTAAAAAAGACCAAAAAATAAAAATGATGCCAAAAATCGAGAATTGAACCTAAAGATCTAAAAAATGATATGGAGCTTGTTTTTAATACTTTTTGGAGAAAATACTTTGGAATCGATTTAAAGACCTGAACATGAGGTTTCGTCTGTTATGGTTTAAAATTAGTTATGTACTTCCAACTGATAAATAATTTTTGTAATATTTGTATTTAATTACTTAACATTTCAAAAAATGGGTTTTTATATTTTTTCATTTTCAGGTGAATCATTCTTTGAAATTAATTTAATGTACTTAAATGGCAATTATTGAAAAAAAGAAACTATTTACTAAAAACTATAAGAAATTATATGGAAAAACATAAAATTTAAGGCCAATCATATGACAAAATAAATGATAAAAGTATTGATTTCTCCAGGAAACTTTGCTAACTCCACGGTAGAGCTGCTTTGGTTGAATATTCAACCAATTGGTTGAATTTCGCAGTTTTTGGTTGAATTTTCAACCAATTGGTTGAATATTAAACCAAATACTGCGATTTTCAACCAAAAACTGCGAAATTCAACCAATTGATTGAATTTTCAACCAAAACTGGTTTAATTTTCAACCAAAAGCTAAAATACAAAATAAAAACGATGTTTTTATAGTACAGGGTAAGAAATGATCAGGGCATCCATTAAAAGTGAATGAATTTTATTATATTATTGTAATTAGTAATTTTTTATGTACTACTTCTTTTGGCTTTGAAACTGAGGAATGACTAATTAAAAAGGTTATCATACGATATAGAATAACAAAATGGCGGCTACCTAGAGAAAGTTAAAATGAAATAAAAAGCCTTTAATTTTCGAGCAAAAGTAGCTGTAAAAATTTTTTAAGAACATAAAAATACTAAAACTCGACGACATCCCGAAATTAGTGCATTCATTAAGTTGCTTAGTAAGTTCAAAGTAAATTGGTGCAGATTTTATCGCGCAATCGTGTGCATTACTTTTCATCGGTACTTTTTTCGGTACTTTTAGTTATTAAATTATTTATTTTAATGCAAGAGATCTGATCAACACAAAATTATTCGACACATCAATGATTCTACACAAAAAAGTTTTTCGGAATCGTTCTATACCAAAAATCGTTGTGCTAAAAAGATCAACACAAATTTTTTTTAGTCAAAGTATTCAACACTTATTTCTTTCGTATGCTAGCATAAATAAATTTCACTTAAAACAGCGTATTGAATATTTCGATTAGAAAAAATTTGTGTTGATCTTTTCGGTACAAGGATTTTCGGTGTAGAACGATTCCACAAAACTTTCTTGGGTAGAATTATTGATTTGTCGAATAATTTTTTTTGTGTTGATCAGATCCCTTGCCTATTTTAACATGGAACATGTTCGTTATAGACCTTCACCGAGGTAACGAGGTGGCCTCGCTTTGAGCAAGGCGAGGCGAGGCGAGCCCGAGGCGAGATCGAGGCGAGATCGGAAAATTGAAATTCTCGTTATACCGAGGCGAGGCCGAGACTGTCTTTTTGTAAACCTCGGACTCGCCTCGACTCGCCTCGCCTCGTTCTGCCTCGCAAAAAATTTAAAATATTTCGCCAATCACATTTATACTAGCAGAAAAAGAATTTCTCGCGTTGATTGTTTAAACCGTTAAAAATTATTTATATTAATTAAAAGTTATTTATTAGTTATTAAAAACTACAAGATGGAATAGCAGTCTTCAAATGTTGGAAGTTTTTAAGAATTTAAAAGCTCCCATAAAATCGTTATGTGATAATAACCTACAAATGAGAGAGCTTAGACTACTTGACATTGAATGGGATGCTTAGATATCGTTATATAATATTTACAAATTTTTAAACATGTATCAGATCTTTTATCAGCTGAAAAGTACCCCACGCTTCCCACTGCAGTTTTAGCATTCAACATTTTACTTGATAAAGTCTAAAAGATTACGTCTGATTAAAAAAAAAAAAATGATCGATCGCGATTAGATGGAATTTTAATAGAAGCTTTTCAGAAAGGTCAAACTAAACTTTTAAAGCACTTTAGACAATGTAATTGGTTCTACAGTGCTTCCCTTATTTTAGACCCAAGACATAAAAAAAAATTTGCTAAAACTTCTTGGGGACAAGAACTAGAGAAAGAAAGTTTCAAATGTTTTAAAAAAATATACAAATATTATACGTTTAAACAATGCAAAGATGTGAAAAATGAAACCCCAAAAAAGGAAGTTAATAATAATAAGTTGCTGGATTTTTCAGTTATTTTTGATGAAGATGAGGAACAAAACTGGGAAGAAGATTTAAACAACTATTTAGATGCACCATGTGCTCGTGAATATACAAATATATTAGATTGGTGGAGTGAGCACGAGGATTTTTACCCAATTTTATCAAAAATAGCCAGAGACAAGCTGTCGATCATGGCCACGTCAGTTCCCGTAGAACGCTCGTTTTCAGATGCTTCTTTGATTGATCAGCCTAAGAGACGATCATTGAAAAATGATGCTCTAACGGCATTACTACGTATAAGTGCTTGGGTGAAATCGGATTTAGTATCTGAAATATGTGGCTTCGATAACGATTATTTACTGCAATCTGTATAAAATATTTTTTTTTTTAAATAAACATGAATTTAGATTTAAATTACAATTTTAATTGTTTTTTGTCTTATCAAACCTCGGGCGAGGATCTCGGCCGAGACCGAGGCGAGGCCGAGGCGAGACCGAGGTAATGATTTTTTGACCTCGGCCGAGTCCGAGGCGAGGCGAGATCCATCTTTCGCCTCGCCTCGGTCTCGGTCATTTATATCAAACCTTGCCTCACCTCGGCCTCGGTGAAGGTCTAGTTCGTTAGATAGGGTATTTGAAAAATTTTGGCTAGGCAGGGGGGGGGCGTGTGAAATGGACTTAAAATATTTTTGATTTAGGGACTTAGAATAATTTAAAGTGGAAATCAGGGTCTGATCAGGCCCTGATAAGAACAAGAACTTAGAGGATTACTTTATGTTTATGGACTTACGATAATTTATATTTCAGGATTTATTGTAATTTCGGTTTTTGGATTTATTACAGTTATGAGTGATATGAACATGTTCCATGCTCGTTGGTTGTGTAGTTACACAAACCGGTTATAAATTTTTTTTTTTATTCGTTAGAGAAATTTATAACAGAAAACTCTTGATCAAAAAAATTAAAATCGGTCACGTAGTTTTAGAAATATTAATTAGAAGGTGTAAAAACATAGTTTTCTAAATACGAATACAAATTTTTTTTTCGTAGAATTTAACAAAATAATTTTTTTTTGTATATTTAAGTAGACTTATAAGTTATCAGTGATTTTTGAGCCATAAAGTTATCTTTTTGGTTTTCATACTGAGCCTGTAGCAGATTTTACCCCTGCTGCTTGTCTGATTTGCTATTTTTTACCATTTTGGCACGGCTAAATTTGGCGTCATAAACAATCACGAATATTAGCAAAATTTGCTCATAATTTCTATCAATGACCAGTTCCGACATAATTTCTAACTATAGAAGGATTTAAAAATAAATTTTTTTACATACTCTTGAGACATATACAAAGTAATTAATAAAAAAAAATAATTTGATTATTAAAAAAAAAATTAGGTAATACGACAGGAAGTTAAAGCATACAATATTAAGTTTAAAAAAATTTTAGTAATACTATGTACAGAGCCAATAGAAGTAGCACATAAAAAATTACTAATTACAATAATATAATAAAATTCATTCACTTTTAATGGGTGCCCTGATAATTTTTTACCCTGTACTATAAAAACATCGTTTTTATTTTGTATTTTAGCTTTACCAATTGGTTGAATTTCGCAGTTTTTGGTTGAATATCGCAGTTTTTGGTTGAAAATCGCAGTATTTGGTTTAATATTCAACCAATTGGTTGAAAATTCAACCAAAAACTGCGAAATTCAACCAATTGGTTGAATATTCAACTAAAGCAGCTCTACCGTGTCCGTTTTTGATCAAATTAGTTTTAGAGCGTAGATAAATTAAAATCTAAAATTTAGATTATTATAGTTGTAATTTTTTAAATTAAAATCAAAAACCAAAAATTTTTTCCTCTTAATAAATATTTTATAGATTTGCAATTTTTATTTATTGATACATAAATATATTTGGTTTTTGTATAAATGCATATATTATAATAAAAATTTAATTTTTTTTTACTTTTGTTGTTGTAAATTTAACTTTTTTTCCTCTATATTTGTTTTCATCGTGTAACATATTTTCCTTATATTTTATAATAACTTTAGAATTATAATAATTAACGCAATGTATATATAGAAACAATTATACACTGTACACTGTAAGGCTGCTGCGCTTGAATTTTGCTTGAATTACTTGAAAATTCAAGTAATGTTTTGTGTCACTATAAAATTATTATTTTTTTATACGAATGATTAAAAAATCATTTAAATTTATTTACATTTTGGTTCCTCAATGAGGAACCATTGTGTTGGGTCAAATTTTGGTTTTTGATTTTTTTGGCATATAAGCACGTTTTGAGACCTTAGGAAGCTAAAAAACCGGTTTTTAAAAAAAGTCTGTATGTGTGTGTATGTGTGTGTGTGTGTGTGTGTGTGTGTGTGTGTGTGTGTATGTAATCGGCGATATTTCACAAACATTATGGAGTTAAGACCTAATTTTTTTTTCAAAAATTTTTTTACCAAAAAATCTCGAGGTACTTTTTTTTTTTTAATTTAAATGTAACACCTCATTTTTTTCCATGAAAGTACTGATTTCTAGAAGTATCGTTTTTACTCGATATCTCGAATCTGATAATTAATTTTTTGAAAAATCATTAAAAAAATACTTTTAAAAGTTAATAGAAATGTATGTATGATTGCACGCTTGTAATCGGTGATATCTGTGGCTTTGAGAAAACCTTAGCGCCAGCTCGTTGGCAGGGTATTTTTTTTTAATTTGGATGTAATACCTCATTTATTTCTTTGAAAGTATAATATCTAGAAGTATCGTTTTTACTCGATATCTCAAATGTGATAATTAATTTTTTGAAAATTTTTTTCTCAAAATTTTTATTGCATAAAAGAATTAAAAAAAACAGCAATATTTTTTTTCTTTTGGTACGTAGTACTTAATTTTTTCTATATAAGTACTAATATCTAGAATTATCTTTTGTTACTAGTTAAAATGGACCATTAAGAACTTTTTGTTATTGTTAATGAAGAACCATAATGCCAAATACTTGGCAGCGTTTTTTTTATTATTATAATTAATATTTGTCTTCATATTTACTGAAAAAAGTTTGAGTAGTTGCCTGAATTTTCAAGCAAATATAATTTAGTTTACCATTTTTTAGTATTTTCTTGAAATTCAAAGCAAGTTGCTTGAAATGTTTGAAAATTCAAGTGTAAAAGCCTAACAGTGTATTTTTAATATTTTATCAATAAATTCAATCTTGCTTAACAATTATTATGTATTCTATACAATATGTAACATGTTTCGTATATGTAAATATGTAGAGGAAAATTATTTAAACAATTAAAAGTTATTATATTTATTTTGTTTATATTTGTTTTTTTGTTTTGATTTATTATGTTTCCTATTTTTTAAACAAAAAAAAAACATTACTTTTTTTTGAACAACTAGTTAATAGGTAGGATAACTAACTACACAAACATATATAAGTAAAAAATTAAATTAAAATTTTCATTAGTTTTTTTTATAGTTTCATTGAAATTATTAAAGCTAAAATATGAAATATTTATTAATCACTTTGCTAATAACATCTGCAATTTTTGTAAGTAAATGAAATGAAATTAAGTTAAAATAAAATTATTGAATATTTTTTTAAATTCATTAAATAAATATTTTAATATAGGCAAACGTTAAAAGTAGTCCTGAAGAAGATTTTAAAAACGCAGTTGTGGAATGTGCCAAAAAGGCAGGAATAAATGAAGGTTAGTTTTACTTATTTAGATAGAAAATACTTTTCTCTAAAATAAATATTTTTGCCTTTTTTACATAAAATACTTTACTAAGTTGCTTAAAAAAATTTTATAAAATTTTAGTGCATCATATCGATAAGGACATGTTCGCTCGGTAAATCGAACATAACCCCTAAAACCAATTTGAGCAGTATATTTTAAGAGAAGAGACACCTCAATAATAAAAAAATGAATTAACTTACAAAATCTCAAGCTGCAAAATGCTTTATTTTTCGAAAAAGTTGCTTTTTTCATAAATTTACGAAAAAAGTGACTTTCTTGGAAAATATAGCATTTTGTAGCTTGTAATTTTGCAAATTAATTCATTTTTTTATTATTGAGGTGCCTCTTCTCAAAAAATTTCTTTAAAATCATTTTTTAAGCAAATATACTGCTCAAATTAGTTTTAGGGATTATGTTCGATTTACCGAGCGAACATGTCCTTAAATACTAGAATACAGGCAATTTCACCAAATTTTGTTCCTAAAAACTTGTTCTTTTAGTGTGTAAGTAGTTTCTTCTACTATTAAATATAATTTTTTTTATTGCTTAAGCAATAAACAAATTTGTTTAAAATTATGTCTCAAAAATATTTCTTATTCTCAAAATTATTAATCTTAATAACAAAGTATCTCATTCGTCAAAATATAAACCGATGAATTTTAAGAAATATCTGCTTTTTTTATAAAATAGAAAATAATAATTTTAGGGTGCTGTGGTACTGCGTGTAGTTATGCAGCAATTTTTAAAATTGTTTATAAAAGCGTAGAAACTGTCCAAATTTCGATGACAGGAAATTAAAAAAAATTAATCTGCTTAAGCAAAAGTCTCATATTGAATTTTATCTTATAAATATTTGAGATTTCAGTCTGGATAGCTTGGATCAAACTTTTGTTTGCCTTATGATGATGAGCAATCAATTTTAGGGGGTGGAATGAATTTTTTTGATTTTAACATGTTTTAGGGGAGAGGAACCTGGGAATTCAAAAATCAAGGGTAGGGTCTCAAAAATGTCCGATTTAAGGGGAGGAATCAATTTAAGGGGGGTGTCATATGGAATTTAGAATAATTTCAATTTAGGGACTTGTAATAATTCGAGTTATAATATTTTCTAAGGGACTTAGAATAATACGGATTTCAGGAATCAGAATAATTTGGTTTAGAATCTTAAGATCTAGTAAAGGTGATAATTGCAAATAAAAATTGTATTGTAACGTTACCTAGCCTTCAGCTGTAGTAAATATGCTCCATATATTTAGTTTGTGTTTACAAAAACCGGTTTTAAGTTTTTATTTGAGATTTGAGTAGTTTGTTTATATAAATTTATTACTAAAAAATTGCTAAAGAATTGAGAAGCTTTTAAAAACTTCATTTGGATCTAACTTGGACATAATTTGCAATTTTTGGGCTAAAACTTTAAGGGGAATCATATTTTGTACATACAAAAACATGTGCGAAATTCGAAGGCAATAATAGGAGAAACTGTGTACCTTTTAAATGTTTATACCTATTTAAATAATTTAATTTATAAAAGAGAAAAAAAATAAGCTTGGGTCCGATTTGGTCTGGTCTTGCAAACTTGAAATTACACATGCCAGATTTAGGCCATATTTTGGTATGAAGAATTAAAATAATTAACTAAACGATGAACTTTAAATAGAGTTTTCATAAGCTCCACGTAGAAACGTCAGGCATTTCACCAGTTTCTTCCAACTCCGTAACAAGCACGGAGACTACATTAATTCCATCACCAAATATAATTTTTTTAAGCTTTATTATATATTTCATTTTCATAATCCTTTAGATATTAACATAGATTATGTTTATAGGGTGGAGGTACTTCAGAACTTGAAAATTAAGGGGGGGGGGGGGTAAAATTTATCCTATTTAAGGGGGGGGGGGGGTCAAATGACACTTAGAATAATTAGGAGACTTGGAAAAATCTGGGCTTAAGGACTTAGGATAATACTGGTTTATGCACTTAGAATAATATCGGTTTAAGGACTTGGAATAATTCAGGCTTGGGGTATCAAAATAGTTTGGGTTTAGGATATTAACAGCTAGTAAGGTGATAATTAAAAATTAGAAAATTAGAAAATTTTATTGTAATGTTGAGTAACATTTGTATTATATCTAGTCCTCAGCTGGAAGTAAACATGTTCCATGCATTTAGGTTGTGCTTACACAAACCGGTTATAAGTTTTTTTTTTAATATTTCAAAAAATGAATATTATTTTCTAATAAAAACTGTGTATTATCACCAATTTTAAATTGAAATAAATTGTTTTATTACTATTCGAGATAATTAAGTATTAATATATTTATAGATCAATTACAAGAAGCTGTCAAGAATCAGGACGAGAGATTAAATTGCGTTATGTTGTGTGTTTGGAAAAAATTTGAAATGGTATGTAAAAGAATATTTTACTCTTATTTTTTTATAAAATATTCAACATAACTAATGATTTTTCAAAACAAGTTAGGAGTACCAGGTAACCACAGTACTGTAACCGTCATTTTAAATCAGTTGTAATTTAATAGAGCAAATTGAATATCGTCCAGAAACTATTGAATTAAACAATTGAAACCCCAAAACATTATTTATAAAATTTATCAAGTACGAAAAATCTTGCAAACTCGAGAAAACTATCGGGTTTTTATTAAACATTCAATTATTATTAATTTTAAAGGACCCGTTAGACTGTTTAATTGAATTTCTTCGATTAAGTTTTTTTTTTCTTGTTTGAGCCAGGTTTCAACTCTTACTAACAGTTAAAAGCCCATAAATAAAGTGAAATTTATAAAAAACTGTTTTTTTTTTTCATAACTTGAATTTGTCTTCCTATCAGTTTTAATTATTTAAATAATAAATCTATATATTTATAGAGTGGAGATGATGGTCAGTTTCTTGCTGAGAAATTTGTTAAAGATTTAGAGGGAAAAATAAAAATAAGTGAAGAAGATGCAAAAAAATTATTAGAATGTTTGAAAAAGGGTAAGCAGTTATGAGAAACAATATATTTTTTAATATGCGAATGTTTATTTTTTAATTGATGGTATTTTTCCAATGTAATATTATTTTTTTATTTTTAACGTAGGGTCGTTCTTCCAAAAAAATTTCCATGTAAAGTGATATATGGTGTTATAAGAAAAATGCTCAATGTAATCCAATGGTGTGGGTCTTTTAGTCGGTAAACTGCAAAATTTAAAGATATTTGTGTACAAAAGTGCGAAATTTAACACGGGCTCTTATAGGGAATACATGCTATCACGACATTAGCTGGATATGTTATCAAAGTATAAAACTGAGCTAACTTTACTTTCCATAAGAGCCCATGTTAAAATTCGCATTTTTGTAATCATTTTTTCTAAATGTTTCATAACAGCCGATTAAATCTCTCGCACCAATGGATTCCTAAGACTTTTCTCTAAAAAACTGGTAACCTTTTTATACGGAAATTTTCGAAAATCGCATTTTTAAAAGTTTTCATGATTTTGTCTTTTAAAAATTAAAAATGATATAAACAAGAAATAATCAATACTTATAACCAGAGTTGGGCAAATATGACAGAAATGGATTTTTTTTTCATATCCATATTCCATATTTTTTAATATATGGAATCCATATTATGGCAATTTTTTTTCCATATAAATATGGAATCCATATTATGGCACTCATATTAATATGAAGAAAAAAAATGATCATATTTGGATTTCATATTAACATGATATGGAATCCATATTAATATGATATGGATATGAAAAAAATATGTAACCCATATGGGGTTCATTTAGGGCCCATATTAATATGGTAAGCACGGATTTCATATTGATTTTATATATAAATTTCATAGTAAAAACTTTGCTCCCAGGGTGTTTTCGGGAGATATTTTTTGAATTTTGTGAAAAATAGCGTGAAAACACCCTGGGAGCAAAGTTTTTACTATGAAATTGAAATTTTACTATGAAATTGAAATCAAACAAAAGTTGTTAAAAAACTCACGGTATCCCGTTGTAATTAGACCTCTAGGTCATGAATAACCCCTGGTGTAAAAATATGGATTTTTAAGCTTAATTTTATTTCTCCGGCTCATAAGCAGATAATACTCTGAAAATTGGTGGAAAAACTTAAAATATCATCAATTTTCGAGAAAAAATTTTTTTTGAGTCTTTCAGACAGATAAAATTTTGAATTTTTTAATCATCTGGTGAATTCTGAGTTCATCGCACCATAATCCAGATCTAGCCAGATTTGATATTTCCCGGGAATTTTACATTACTTACATGTAACTTGTTTATTAAAAGAAATAATATTTTTTAATTCATGTTACAGGTAACGAGGATAAATCTCATAAATGCATGCCAACTAATCACGCAACCAAATGTATGGAAATATTACACCAAAAAAGTGGTTAAATAGTATAAAAATTGAATTTTACAAAATATTAATGCTGTATATGCGATTAAGTATTTTAACATTTTTTATGTAAAGTGAATTATTTTTTTGGTTTTTAAATAAAATAAAATATTTATAAAAATTCATATAAATTAATAAATTATTGATTAGTTCAAACTCGCTGTTATTTATACTTTCTATTTATAAAAATATTTCTGGAAATAAATAGCATCGATTTCTCAAAATTATTTTGAAACAAATAGCTTAATTTTGATCGTTATCACTAAATATTTCATAGATAACTATATCTATCTATTTCATAGATTATACAAAAATAACACAGCTGCACAAAAAAAAAGTTTAGATCCTGTAACTAGACCTACCTACAGGTAAGTTTTTCGATGTCCTAAAACCGAATCTGAAGTCAGAATTTATCCTACACCGATCCTACACCCTCAGATTTTACCCCAGCTACCCCCAGCCACCCTCATAAACCGCCCTAAAAAGCAAATATTTTACTATGTACAAAAGTTAAAAATAAAAGTACTTTAGTTACGTATTTTGATGTCCTAAAACCGAATCTGAAGTCAGAATTTAGCCTACACCCTCAGATTTTGCCCCAGCTTTCAATTTTTAAAAATATCTAATTTCACACCATATTACAATGCCAGATAAAAATCTGACTGTAAAATTCGTACAACCCAAAGAATTTCTCGAATAAAAAATTCTTTAAAAAAAAAAGGAACTTATTTTAAAGGCTATGCCCAGATCTCTATAGTGAATCGGCCCATAAAAGATAGTTAAAAACTAATTGGATTAGGTCAAAGTAGACTTAAAAAAACTTGGATCCTGAGATTAATAGACCTCCAGGTGACTTCGGCTCTGATTGGTAGCCTATTAATGACAAAAAAAGTACATTTTTAACGACTTTTTAGTCAACATCCTAGCTCTCCTGTGGTAAAACAAATCTGCCAAAATGGTCTTGCAACCTCTCAATCGAAGCGTTATACAATAAACTTTTGGATGAAATGACTTTAAGAATTAATTTTAGTGCATCGTTTTGATTGGCCGGCCAGAAACCACCCAAAATAGAAATTTTTTTTTGACAATTTGAACTTTGGCAGCGGTTTAAAAAAAACTGGGGGATATGCACCTTTTTTTTAATTTTTTTTGTTTTTGACCAGAAGCCTAAGTTTTCATTTGCGACCACCCACGCTAAGATTCTTATGGGGCAACATGCTTAAGAATTCAATTCCCGAAAATATTCGTTTCTCGTCTTCAATTATATAGCTCCTTTAAAGCAAATTTACACAAATATTTACTAGAAATTGTTTAATGAGAATCGGGTATTTCTTCGTTGTCCCCCCATCTTTAACTTCCTTCATAATTTCTTAACAAATTATTTATAAACTGTTTCCTCCTTTTACTCATCCTTACAGTTACGGACACCACAGTTTGAATACTTATTATATTTTTTATTTTGAATTTATATATATTATATTATTATGTTTTTCATTTATTTTTATTCTTATTTTTTATATATTTATGTTTTTCATTAAAAATTTTTTATCTTTTTTATATAATTAAACTTTATGTGCAATGCAATTATGTTAAATCATATGTAATCTTAATTTTTTTTATAATATTTATACAATAAATAAATTAATAAAAAAAAAAAAAAAAAAAACTCAATTTATTTTTTCTTCATTTTTTTCGATTTTATTATATATACTCCAGTCAAAATACTGGTTTGACTGTATTATCACTGGCGAATACCAGATTTGCTCTATTATAGGTTTTTTGAGTCGCTGAACACGAAAATAGGGGTCATTTGGCAGAGAAATTGGGGCTTCACCCTTCAATTTGCAAAAATTAACCCCAAAAGGGGTTTTATTTACATATTCGCACTTTGAGCGCTCAGATTTCCACCATACGGGTTTTTTGAGTCACTGAGAAAAAATTTCGACTTCTTTTTCATAAATAATTAAAATTTCATACCTAAATTGGTTAAAAACTATCCCCGAAAAAGGGGTGTTTTTGCTATTTTCGTACTTTCAGCATCCAGGATATGCTCATAAAGATTTTTTGGGTCGCTAATCAAGAATTTCGACTTCTTTTTCATAAATAATTTAAATTTCACCCCTAAATTGGCTAAAACTAGCCCTGAAAAGGGCGTGTTTTTGCTATTTTCTTACTTTTAGCATCCAGGAATGCTCATATAGGTTTTTTGGGTAGCTATTAAAGAATTTCGACTTCTTTTTCATAATTAACAAATATTTTACCCATAAAATAGCAATAACTACCACTGAAGGGTCTGTTTTTGTTATTTCCGCACTTAGAGCGTCCAGGATATGTCCCCATATACGCTTTTTGGAAAGCTAATCAAGAATTTCAATTCCTTTTTCATATATAATTACTATTCACCCTTAAGAGTCCAGAGTACGTTCATATACGTTTTTCGGGTCGCTAATATAGAGTTTCTACTTCTTTTTCACAAATAATTACTATTTCACCTTTAAATAGCTAAAACTAACCCTAAAAGAGGTGTTTTTGCTATTTTCTCTCTGTGAACATCCAGGATATGCCCATATAGGTTTTTTGAGTCCCTAATCAAGAATTTTCTTTTTTTTCATAAATTATTAATATTACACCCTTAAATTAACTAAAACTACCTTTAATAGGGGTGTTTTTACTATTTTCGCACTTTCAGCATCCAGATTAGATCCATTAAGGTTTCTTGGTAGGGGTATTTTCAGCTATTTTAAGGGTTAACGAATAATTACTTATGAATAAGGAATCGAAATTCTTAATTAGCGACCCAAAAAGGATATATGGGCATGTCCTGGATGTTCACAGAGTGAAAATAGCAACAAAAAAAACCCCTTTAGTGGTAGCGATAGCTATTTTAAGGGTGAAATATTGATTATTTATGAAAAATAATTCGAAATTCTTTGTTAGCGACCCAAAAAATCTTGATGAGCATATCCCGGATGCTAAAAGTAGGAAATTAGCAAAAACACCCCTTGTTCGGGGGTAGTTTTAGCCAATTTAGGGAGGAAATTTTAATTATTTATGAAAAAGAAGTCGAAATTTTTTCTCAGTGACCCCAAAAACCCGTATGATGCAAATCTGAGCGCTCAATGTGCGAATATGTAAATAAAACCCCTTTTGGGGTTAGTTTTTGCAAATTGAAGGGTGAAGCCCCAATTTCTCGCCAAATGACCCCTATTTTCGTGTTCAGCGACTCAAAAAACCTATAATAGGACAAATCTGATGTTCGCCAGTGATAATACAACCAAACCAGTATTTTGGCTGGAGTAAAAAATTGAAGAAAAAAAATTTAGTTTTTTGAATTTTTAAGCATGTTGCCCCATAAGAATCTTAGCGTGGGTGGTCGCAAATGAAAACTTAGGCTTCTGGTCAAAAACAAAAAATATTAAAAAAATGTGCCTATCCCCCAATTTTTTTTAAACCGCTACCAAAGATCAAATTGTAAAAAAAAAAATTTCTATTTTAGGCGGTTTCTGGCCGACCAATCAAAACGATGCACTAAAATTAATTCCAAAGGTCATTTCATCTAAAAGTTTATTGTATAACGCTTCGAATGATAGGTTTCAAGACCATTTCGGCAGATTTGTTTTACCACAGGAGAGCTAGGATGTTGACTAAAAAGTCGTTAAAAATGTACTTTTTTTGTCATTAATAGACTACCAATCAGAGCCGAAGGCACCTGGAGGTCTATTAATCTCAGGAGCCAAGTTTTTTTAGGTCTACTTTGACCTAATCCAATTAGTTTTTAAATATCTTTCGTGGGCCAATTCACTATAGAGATCTGGGCATAGCCTTCAAAATTTTAATATAATTTTAAATTTTACCTATTTTCCGTCTAGCAACTTGGTTATTTGTCTTTTACGACATGTTTCGGAACTTATGTTCCATCATCAGGTTTCCAAATTATTAAAAAATGTTATTAGGTTGTTGTACGATTATTATTAGGATTATATTTGAAAATATAATTTTATTAATTTTTGACAACATACTAATAACATTTTTAGGTAAAATTTAAAATTAAATTAAAATTAAAATTTAAATTAGTTCCTTTTTTTTTTAAAGAATTTTTTTTTTTTTAAAGAAATTTTAATTAAGTGACTTGGGTATACCAAAATTAACCCTCCCCGGTATCGTATGACGATATCGTCTACGGTAGTTTTTGACACTCTCTGTATTTTAAAAACGGGAAAGGGAATCGAGTTTGTACCCTGACTAAAAAAAAACGCTGCCAAGTGATTGGCACTATGGTTCCTCATCAATAATAGCAAAATATTTATAATGGTCTATTTTATCTAATAAAAATGATAATTTGAGATATCAGTATTTCATAAAAAAAAGTTAAGTACCGTATTCCAAAAGAAAAAATATTTTGCTGTGATTTAATGTTTTTTATTTAACAAAATTTTAGAAAATAATTTTCAATAAACTAAGTATTGATCCTCATATTGCGGACCTAGAAACATTTTTATTGACCTCGAAAACCCCTAGATAATGAGATAATGTAGCAACATTCTATTTTCATGTTTTTGGTTCCACCATCTTGAAAAATAAACATTTTTAAGGGGGAATGAAAAAGTGACGTTTTAGGGGGGGAGGGGGTAAAAAATTGACGTTTTAGGGGGGGGGGGGTTAAAAAGTGACGTTTTTAGGGATGGTGAAAAAGTGACGTTTTTAGGGAGGGTTAAGAATTGACGTTTTTAGGGGGGGGGGGGGTGAAAGTGACATTTTTAAGAAAGAAGTGAAAAAGTGACGTTTTTAGGGGAAGGAGGTGAAATGGACTTTTCGATTTAAGGACCTTTGGTGCAGAAGTACCTAGGGAACTATGAAAGCTTTCATTTACGTAAACTGAAAAGCCCAATTCATGTTTCGCTAATAATTTTCCAGTTTCCTAACGCGTGAATAGTGCAGGTTTGTGTTTCAAAAAACATTTGTTAATTCGTATTTTTAGATACTACCCGACAAATTGTCCTGAGATCTCTAGAGATCTCTAAATTCGGGAGGTCTCCGGAGATCTCGGGAGATCTCTAAACTTGTTTTTAATTATTTCAAATGATTGAAGCTTATTATGCTAGAAATGCTTATAAATAGCTCCAACAAGCCTACATTATTCATAATACATGTAAAAAAAAATTCAAGCTGTATTTATACATAGGTAAACCATCAAAATTTGCCTTTTAATCTAATGAAAATCTGTAAATATATTATTTTTTTCTATAATTATTACGAAAATTGAAGCTAAACTTAAGTTTCTGACAAAAGATTTTTAAAAAGTGAATTACTATTAATATGATTAATAAAACTTGTATATTTTAAAGCTCAAAAAGCACTCTATGTCAATAAAATCATAAATTGCTTATGGAGAAATTGAAGAAATTTCAAAGATTTAAATCATTTTAGACCTGACGTGGAGCCCCGTTTCGTAGACAAATTTTATCTTTGATAGGTCGATGGAATTTTCCAACGGGTATTTATGTTTTTTGGGTCGCTGAACCCGAATATGATATCAGTTTTTACCGAAAATGGTCCAGTTGCCCGCAATAGGCAACTTTTGGTTAATTTTCGAAGATTTTTTTATTTTCGCAAGGGTTACTTATGTTTTTCGGGTCGCTGAACACGAATATGATATCCATTTTTACCGAAAATGGTCCAGTTGCCCGCAATAGGCAACTTTTGGTTAATTTTCGGAGATTTTTTTATTTTCGCAAGGGTTACTTATGTTTTTCGGGTCGCTGAATACGAATATGATATCGGTTTTGACCGAAAATGGTCCAGTTGCCTGCAATAGTCAACTTTTGGTTAATTTTCGGAGATTTTTTTATTTTCGCAAGGATTACTTATGTTTTTCGGGTTGCTGAACATGAATATTATATCGGTTTTTACCGAAAATGGTTCAGTTGCCCAAAATAGGAATTTTGAGGTTTTTATTTTGCGGGTTTTTTAACATTTTCATCTGTTACTTATGTTTTTCGGGTCCCTGAACATGAATATAACATCAGTTTTTACTAAAAATAAGTGCTCACAGTAGGTAATTTTAGGCTATTTTTTTTAGATTTTCTAAACATTTTCTATTCTTATTTATGTTTTTTGGCTGGTTAAACTGGAAAACAATATATCTTTTTACCGAATGTGCGCTTAGACTTGTATTTAATAATTTAATAAGTTTTTCCTATACAACAAAGAATCAATAAAATAATTAGTAAATTGAAAATTAATATAAAAATTAATTTTTTAATAAATAAACAATAATATACAGATAAAATTTTACAATATTTTAATAATCAATAATAAATTAATTGCAAGCTGATTTTTACAAATAAATTATTATATTATATTATATTATATTATATTATAAAATATTATATTATATTATAAAAATATTATATTAAAAATATTATATTCGTGTTCAGCGACCCGAAAGACATAAGCAGTTGATGAAAATGTTAAAAACCCCGCAAAGTATAACCTCAAAATTCCTATTGCGGGCAACTGAACCATTTTCGATAAAAACCGATATAATATTTGTGTTCAGCAACCCGAAAAACATAAGTAACCCTCGCGTAAATAAAAAAATCCCCGAAAATTAACCAAAAGTTGCCTATTGCGGGCAACTGGACCATTTTCGGTAAAAACCGATATCATATTCGTGTTCAGTGACCCGAAAAACATAAGTAATGGATGAAAATATTAAAAAACCCGCAAAAAAATACCTCAAAATTCCTATTGTGGGCAACTGAACCATATTCTGTGAAAACCGATATGAGATTCGTGTTCAGCGACCCAAAAAACATAAGTAACCCTTGCGAAAATAAGAAAATCTCCGAAAATTAACCGAAAGTTGCCTATTGCGGGCAACTGGACCATTTTCGGTAAAAACTGATACCATATTCGGGTTCAGCGACCCAAAAAACATAAATACCCGTTGGAAAATTCCATCGACCTATCAAGGATAAAATTTGTCTACGAAACGGGGCTCCACGTCAGGTCTATTTCAACTGTTTGGAGATATTATTCAGAATTGAAGAATCCTTTTTCATTTAATAGACAAATAATTTATCATATATACCTTCAGTTTTCTTGAAAGAACCTACTGAATCTCGAGCCAAGTGCCCCAATTTTACATGAGAAGGGGATTCTTAGACGAATATTTTAAATTTTGCTGTAACTTTACTTTTCCACCAAATAACTTCCTGAGTCTTATTTTTCTGATCACAAACGAATTAATGAAATATTGCGAATAAACATTTAAAGCGTTTAATATCACATATAAACAAAATTTGTTATTATTATTACTGCTAACTTTCATCATAACTGTCTTTCTAACTTAAATTACTATAAAATAAAAAATGAACAAAGTAGCGTGTTATTTTGTCGAAATTTCCGAAAACCGGCCTCTTTACAATATCAAAAATGGTCTATCAGGGATAGTAAAAAAATTAAAAAACAATTTTTTACCAAATGTTTAAATTACTGCTAAAATTAGAATTTTTCGCATATACCCAGAAAAGCACAGAATGACCCACATCGCACGTAAATTACCATCTGAGGCGAAGCTTTTTTTATGACCCAGGGTCATATACGATATTTCTGTGTCCGTTGATGGAAAAAATTTTTATAAGCTTCAAATTTTTTAAAATGTTTACTTGCAATATTTCTTAAAATCATTTGTGAGATTTCGCGATTAAAGGTTAGAATCCCAATTGAAATATTTTATAAAATATCAAAAATCACTATCTTTAAAGAGTTATAACTTGAAACTTGAAAATAGTTAAGATATGTAGTTCTGTTATATGAAATCCATTTTAATCGAAAATCGTCCAGTTAGCACAATGAGAAGTTTTAGGTTATTTTTTGCGGTTATTAAACATTTTTATTAATTACTTACGTTTTGCGGGTCGTTGAACGCAAGTATGATATCAGTTTTTACCTAAGATGATCAAGTTGCCCATAATAAGCAACATTAGGTTATCTTTTGCGTTTTCTTAGATGTTTATTTTAGTGAGTAGAAAAATAAGACTCAGGAAGTTATTTGGTGGAAAAGTAAAGTTACAGCAAAATTTAAAATATTCGTCTAAGAATCCCCTTCTCATGTAAAGTTGGGGCACTTGGCTCGAGATTCAGTAGGTTCTTTCAAGAAAACTGAAGGTATATATGATAAATTATTTATCTATTAAATGAAAAAGGATTCTTCAATTCTGAATAATATCTCCAAACAGTTGAAATGATTTAAATCTTTGAAATTTCTTCAATTTCTCCATAAGCAATTTATGATTTTATTGACATAGAGTGCTTTTTGAGCTTTAAAATATACAAGTTTTATTAATCATATTAATAGTAATTCACTTTTTAAAAATCTTTTGTCAGAAACTTAAGTTTAGCTTCAATTTTCGTAATAATTATAGAAAAAAATAATATATTTACAGATTTTCATTAGATTAAAAGGCAAATTTTGATGGTTTACCTATGTATAAATACAGCTTGAATTTTTTTTTACATGTATTATGAATAATGTAGGCTTATTGGAGCTATTTATAAGCATTTTTAGCATAATAAGCTTCAATCATTTGAAATAATTAAAAACAAGTTTAGAGATCTCCCCAATTTAGAGATCTCTAGAGATCTCAGGACAATTCGTCGGGTAATTAGACCAAGTCATTATTAAAAACAATAATTATTTTAATTTTATATATTATTATTCAGATATTAATTTCATAATACCAGAAGAATGCTTAATAATAATTTTCGAATTTTTAACAACAAAAGAAAAAATAATAATAGAACAAGTTTGTAAATTATGGAATTTATTGAGTAAATCATCATGGACAAAAAATAATCTATAAAAACGATAATTCTAGATATTAGTACTTTCATAGAAATAAATTAAGTACTAAGTCCAATAAGAAAAAAAATTATTATGTTTTTTTAATTTTTTTATACAAAAAATTTTGAAAAAAAAAAATTTTGAAAAAATTAAGTATCAGGTCCAAAAAATTACTATAAACGATATTTCTAAAACTAGTACTTCCACAGAAATAAATCAAGTACTGCGTCCAAAAGGAAAAAAAAAATTGTCATTTTTTGTATTTTTTGGTGAAAAAAATTTTGAGAAAAAAATTTTCAAAAAATAAATTATAAGATTCGAGATATCGAGTAAAAACGATACTTCTAGATATCAGTACTTTCATGGAAAAAAATGAGGTATTACATCCAAATTAAAAAAAAAAAAAAGTACCTCGAGATTTTTTGGTAAAAAAAATTTTGAAAAAAAAATTAGGTCTTAATGTCGTGTTGGCTGTGAAATATCACCGGTTGCAGTCCAACATAAATACATACATACATACATACATACATACACACACACTTTTTTTAAAAACCGGTTTTTTAGCTTCCTGAGGTCTCAAAACATGCTTATATGCCAAAATATCGAAAATCAAAATTTCACCTATCACAAAGGTTCCTCTATGAGGAACCAAAATAGTCCGTATTAGGGACCTACACAACTTGGCATTAGAATTAGACGCGCCGTCTCCTGGTTAGAACCTCTCGAAGTTGACCCTTAGACGAAATAGTCCCACGAAGACCGTGGCGTAACTTTTTTGAACTTTTCAAGTAACTAAATTTTTTTTTTAAATATGTTTAAAATGCAAAAATATGACTGTGTACAAAATTTGGTGTAAATTGGTTAGATTTTAGAGGAGAAAACTCACTTTTTCTGAGTGAAAAAAAAAATTTTCGTTACAGCGTATCCATAATAAGCAATGACGCTTGCGATGACCACAGAGAACATATATATTCTTATTGTGCAAAGTAAAAAAATTACATTTGTAAAAGAATGCATTTTTTATAAGTTTTTGATACGTATCACAATGTATAAGTTCCTATTTTTTGAATAAAATACACTTATCATTTGAAAAATACGATTTTTGACGTTTTTTTTTTTACCTCATTTTGCAGAATTTTCAGGTTGCAAAATAATTATACTTTTTGGAACGGAGCTAAACCTGGGTAGGTTTTCTTCAAAGTAACACTTATGAAGAGTCAAACCCTAGAATATTTTGTCTATTTATCCCCGAGATACAAATTTTTAAAGTTTTCGCCTCAAAACCCACGTTTACCGGTGTTCAGAAATTTCCCCTAGGTTTTCCTTTGAAAATATTTGACCAAAACCTTCGAGAATATATTTTTGAATAGTTGTACTAAAAACTCAAAAAAAGTTTAGATCGATTTAAAACTTTAAAGGGGGTTAGATTTGGCCAAAGACGATTTAGTCCCACGAGGCGCGGGTGGGAAAAACGACGAAGACCGGGGAGGGTTAATTAATTATTGCAAAATAGTTATTTGAAATATGAATTTCTTCTATTAGTTCAGCGATTTTTATTTTACAGTAAAAAATGATACACTCAATATTTCTGCAGGTTATTTATTTATCTAAAACGCGATATCACTAATTTGTAGTAAAATTACTAACCTATAGTTGTTTTGAGTGCATCAATTTTTACTATGTACTTAAAAATTAAGTGTAACCATTTCTACATTTTTTACAATTTAAACAAAAAGAAAGCCACAAGCCCGTATTACAGAATGCCTGGTAAATATAAAAATTTATAAAAATACTACCTTTGATACGTCATTTTGTTATTTTTTATTTTATAATCGTTTGTAAAATGCACTTTATAAAAAAATCCTAGTATTATTTACAAAGAGAAGAAACTCAAGCAAATGACTACGACGTGATTGTACTGAATTTTGAAATATTCATGTTTTAGATATATTATCAAGATATAGATTTTTACAGTTAAGCATATCCAGAACCAAATAAATTTTTGACTAACTTTTCAAAAATTAACGATTCTAAGTTTCTGTAAAAAGTTATTTTTAGACGAATTTAATTATATTATATATATTTAGCAAACCAATAATTCTTTCTATAAGAGCTTATGTATTTGGTGACAATATTTAAAAGTAATTAAATAAGCTGTATTTTTGGATACCTTAAGATTTTATAATTGGCACCTAATTTCACTTAGTGATCGAAAATCTAAGCTTTTTTTGAAAATAAACTTTTATGCTAATATATACGTAGATATATCAATACTGATATTTCCTTTTCTTTGCATCATATTTTCAGATAAATAAAACGAAAAAACTTTCAAAAATCAATAAATATAAAGTATGTAAAAAAAATTCTGTTAATCTTTATGAGCTTTCAAAAAGTTCTAAAACTTTTGCTTTGCATCAATAACTTTAGAAAATATCTAAAAGATAAATCTATTAGCTAGATTTTAAAAGCCAAATTTTAAAGCATCTACCAATTATTTAGTAAATGAAGTATAATACTTCCTACCATTAATGTATATGCTCCACCTAAACCTAGTAATAATTGTCTCTTAAAATAAAATAAAAATACACTTTCAATACATTTTCGCGGCTTAATCCTTGTATGTAATTATGTTTAGTGTTGTAAAATACGGGCGATTTTAAGAAATACTTTCCATATTTTTCATAGCCGCACTGTAAAAAGTAACTTTCTTAGATTTACAAAAAAATAGAATATTTTCGAAAAATTTGTAAATTTTCAAAAAAATTTGTAAATATTCGGTAAAAATCGTAAATTTACTAAATTTAGTATATTCTCGAAAAATTCGAGAATTCTCGATTTTTTTTGTGATTTTACGAAAAAAGTTGTAAATTCACATTATTTTTCGTAAATTTTGGAAAAAAAATTGTAAATTATCAATTTTTCTTGCGAATTCACAAAAAAAATCGAGAATACTCAAATTTTTTGTGAATATACTAAATTTAGTAAATTTACGATTTTTTTCGAATATTTACAAATTTTTTCGAAAATGTTCTAATTTTTTTGTTAATATAAGAAAGTTACTTTTTACAGTGCGTATATACGGCAAATTATTCCGTATATATGGCTATGAAAATACAAATCTGTATTCGTATATATGGGTATAGAGAATACGGGCCCGTACAAATTTTTCCGTATGGCATTTAAAGCAATTAATAAATCTTATCAATTAATAAATCCGTATCTTAGGCATCCGTTCAAATGGCTGAAAAAATATGACACCCGTATATATGGGTTGTGGAAATGCGGAACCATATATCACCCACCCGTATATACGGGTCTCAACTTTTTTCAATCGTTGGTACGAATGCTTAAAATAAGAGTTCCTGAAATTGTTAACCGTATATACGGGACCAGTATACCTGTCATCCGTATACAAGGTTTTCTAAAAACGAGAGCCTAGCACCATTTTTTTTATTATTAATTTATTATATACTTTTCGTTATTAAAACGGGTGAATAAAGATTTGACCCGTGTATGCAGGTATTTAAAATATGGATTCTATAAAGAAAAAACCGTATGTACGGCTAATAATATATGGCAAAATTAATAAATTGATAATAGTCAACAGAAATAAACTTTGTAAATATTAAATATAATTTTAAATATCAAATATGATTTGACAAATTTTAAAATTTTTATAAAATTTTTCAGTAATTGATTATAAGTTAAAATAAACTGGTGAATTAGAAAAAATAAAAATTTTAAATATAAAATAAAATGGCGATAATAATACTTATCTTATTATTAATAACTTATTATTAATGACTTGAAGGTCATTTACATATATACAAAATAAGAGTGGGCCTAGGAAAGAGCCTTGAGGAACACCTATATTGATGTCGCGAGGGGTGGATGTAGATATTTTCGAGTGGACACATTGTGAGCGATTGCAGAGATATGACCAGAGCCATTGAAGAGCAGATTTGGAGAAACCAATATCTTTTAGTTGTTTCAGCAGTCTATCGAAGTGCCTTTATCAGTGTGATGTGAGGGACCTGTATTTACAAGCTGAAGAGATAGCTCATTCATAATGCCTCGGGGAAAGTGAGTGTCCGAATTACTTTTCATGAGCATATCTGCATTTCAATCATCGTCTTAAAAATAAAAAAATAAAAATTTGAAATATTTAGGGTTCAAGTTCAGAAGTTTTGAATTTAAAACAACGCAGATTTTTTACTATGAATTCTGGAAATAATATTTTTTAATAGGTTCTGAAACTATTTCACGCAGACTTTTCATGTTTATACTTCCTGATACTTTAGAAAATAAATTAACTTGTGTAATAATTATTTAAAAGATAAAATCTGAATTAAAAGTTATTTTAATTCTCATTTTTAATAAAAATTTTAAAATTGTATATAATCAAAGTTTATTAAAGTTATTAAAATCGTGTTTAATATTTTTATTTATGTAATATGTTTTATTCTGTATTTTCAATAAAAAATACAATACATTTTTTTAGTTTTAATTTCTACCGTTTATGCTAAGGAAATAAAATGTAATATATAAATCATATCACTTTGTAATTTTTATCATTTTGTAATCGAATAGTTTGTTTTTCAAAAACAGTGTTAATAATATGGAATACACATTTGTTACTTTTATATTAACCATAATTTTGGTAAGTATATATTTAATTAAAACCTAAATTTAAAGAATAAATAAATAAAAAAATTTTTAAAGGACCAAATTATTTCATAAAATTGAAGCCAAAATACTACATATCTTAACTATCATGGACATAAATTGATGCAAGGGCACAGAGACAGACAGACAGACGTACATTTTTTAAAAATTATATAAGCATTAAAATTAAGATAGATATATCTATTTCAGAAAAATTGAAGCTTAAAATGCAGTTTCATAACTGCATGTACAAAATTTTAAGTAACCTTCTGTTATAAAAAATTTAAACATAATTTATTTTTAAACATATTATACAGGTCGTAGTTAATTGCGTCCCTGATGAAGTTTTTGATAAGGCATTGGCTGATTGTGCCCAAAAGGCTGGAGTAGGTCTGTGTTAAAATTTTTTGAATGTCAATTTTTATTTTTTTTATAAAATTTTTAATAATTATTATTAATTTTTATTTGGGTAACAAATTAATTATTAATCAAATAAAAAATTATAAAAAAGTAAACTTCTTTGAATTAATTTTTTTTAAATATACGATTTTCTACATTGAAAAATAATCCGCTTGCTACAAGCAGAAATCATTCACTTGTAGCAAGCAAGATTCCACTCGTGGAAATTGGAATTTTTTTTAAACATGGAACATTCTTGAATTTCGAGAGTGAGTGAACATGTTCCATATACTCCAGTCAAATTGCGGTTTAGGGTGTATTTTCACTGGCCAACATGAGATTTGCTCTACTTTATGTTTTTTGGGTCGCTAATCACGAGATATTTTCGGAACACCCTTAAATTTTCAAAAACTAACCCCAAAAAGAGTTTTTTTTTATATATTAGCAAACTGAGTTTCTAGATTTAGCCAAAAATTGCTCTAAGAGGGATTTTCGGGTCTCTGATCAAGAATTTGAGGCATTTTTTTTGTATTAATTAATATTTCACCTTTAAATTAGCAAAAATAAAATGGATATTTTTGCTATTTTCGCACTTTGAGCAACCAAATTATATTCATATGGGTTTTTTGGGTCACTAATCAAGAATATGGGGGAATTTTTTGTGAATAATTAATATTTCACCTATAAATTAGCAAAAATTACTCCTAAAGGAGTATGTATGGACCTAATCTGGTCGCTGAAAGTGGGAAAATAGCAGACACTCCTTTCAGGGTTTTTTTTTCTAATTTAAGGGTGAAATGTTAATTATTCACAAAAAATCCCCCCACATTCTTGATTAGCAACCAAAAAAACCTGTTTGGGCCTAGTCTGGTTGCTAAAAGTGCGAAAATAGCAAAAACACCCCTTTTAGGGGTTATTTTTGCTAATTTAAGGGTGAAATATTAATTATATTTAAAAAATTGCCTCAAATTGATCAGTGACCCAAAAAACCCTCTTAGCTGAATTCTTGGCTAAGTCTGGAAACTCAGTTTGCTAATATATAAAAAAACCTCTTTTTGAGGGTAGTTTTTGCTAATTTAAGGGTGTTACGAAAATATCTCCCAGAAAAGACCCCGATTTTCGTGATTAGCGACCCAAAAAACATATAGTAGAGCAAATCTCATGTTGGCCAGTGAAAATACACCCCCCCTCCGCGGTTTCACCGGAGTAATGATCGTTGGTTGTGTGAACACACAAACATGTTATAAGTTTTTTTAATTGAAATTAATTTTTTTTTCTTTTTTTTTTACGTTTAAAATCATCTGAAATTTCTTGAACAAGAAAAAATAATTCCGTTTATGGGAAATGGAAAATTTTACTAACCAGGAAAACTGGATTTTTTTGTAGCTAGTGGAATTTTTTTCAGTTTAAATATATAAAATTAGAACTTCTTATTAAATATAAGCTTTTTAATTTTAACCCATTAACGCCCAATCGACACATACAAGGCATTAGAATTTTTTTTAATGAAAAAATCGATATTTTGAGCTACTTTTTGAAATACTTTTTTGCATCAAAAAAATAATGTAATATTTACCTTATCTTTAGGGGGTGATATCTTATTTTCTAGGGGTTGTTTGTAAAAACTGTCTTCAGAAATGAAAATAGTGGACAAAAATACCTACTGGATGACAATTTTAGCCCAAAATATTCATTTTTTCTTTTATGCTACAACTCCACCCCTTACCCCATTCAAGGAGTTGAAGATAAAAAATTGGTATGCATTCATTTTTTTTGTGTTCTTGATAGTCCCATGTTAAGTTTTTAATTCCATGAAATATTTTTTGTGCCCATTATATTAATTTTAATGACGTCTAAAAATTATAAAAAAATTACCCCACTTTTAGGGGATGATATCACATTTTCTAGGGGTTGCTCATTAAAACGGACTTCGGAAATGAAAAGAGCAACCCTGATTACCTACTAGGTAACATTTTTGGCTTAAAATACCATTTTCATTAAAAAAAAATTCAAATGGCTTGTATGTGTCGATTGAGCGTTAATGGGTTAATTAATTATTTATTTAATTCTCATTATGCTAACATTTTTAAGAGAACAGAAAAGCTAGTTGAATAAGAATAATTATTTTAATAGTATTAGCCACAAGCAAGCTTAAACGGTTCTATTTACTCCGAAATTATAATTTACGTGTATTACATAAATTTATAAAATTATAATTATTTTTATAAAAATAAATTGATCGCGCATGCTATAAACAAATACAAATAAACTAAAAAATTTGGACCAAATAAAAAAATATAAAAAAATTATTGATTAAGAAATACTGTCTCTAAAAATTTAGAGTTTTGATTGCTTTTTAAAAACGATTATTTTTCTAAGTTAATTTATAAATTTATGAATTGTTTAAGGTTTAAAATATAAAATTGTACAAAATTCAGGCACTACTTATCTCGTTGATGAAGGTACTTATATACATTTTAAATTTTTTATATTAATTAATCTTCTCTTTTGTGAATAGTACAATAATCATATATTTTATTCTTTATTGTTTGATTTTAGATAAAGTATGGGCAGCAATAGTAGGTGAAGATCCAAAAGCAAAATGCTTGATGAAATGTGTTTACGGAAAGTTTGGCTTTGTAAGTATCAATTTTGAATACAATATTTGCTTCTTATACTAGATACCGTCAATGAAGGGTAGATCGAAGCTAATTATGTTAGGAAAAAGTTTCATTAATTTTTTAATTTTGGGATTGAGTTTAATCTTAATGTGTAAATATAAGATGTAGAAATATGTCAATCAGCGTAGTTCACTAAGAAAAAAAATTGCTCTAAAAATGTTCTTCCTGAAGTATGTTGAAGTTCAGGTTATAAAATGATCCCATGCCAATTTTTAGCTCATTTGAGAACGTTTTAGGGGTCGCACAAACCCAAGGTAGCTCTCAAGTAGTTGGCTAACACCGATAAATGGTGTGAACGACGACAATTTTTTTCAAAATACGTTTTTTATACTTCCTTATATATTTTCGGTGTCGGTAAACTCGAAAATGAGCACCCCAGTGACCGGTAATACCTTAAACACCCCTAAAACATACAAAAAACCTCTTTTTTACCAACAATTTATGGATTAAATAGCAAAAATCGTATATGTTCGGAACATCTGGATCGTAAATCACAATGTATAGTCAGGGCTCAATTCTATAACAATGTTATAAGATAGGGTTTTTAGGCAAATTTACAAATAATTCTGTCATATTGCAATTCTACCAAAATACTACCATTTGGTCTCATTTTTTTTGGTTCCTCAAAGAGGAACCATTGTGTTAGGTCAAAATTTGATTTTCTATTTTTTGGCATATACGCACGTTTTGGGACCCCAGGAAGCTAAAAAACCGGTTTTTAAAAAAAGTCTGTGTGTGTGTGTGTGTGTGTGTACGTATGTATGTAATCGGTGATATTTCACAAACATTATGGAATTAAGACCTAATTTTTTTTTCAAAAATTTTTTCACCAAAAAAGCTCGAGGTATTTTTTTTTTTAATTTGGATATAATACCTCATTTATTTTCATGAAAGTACTTATATTTGAAAGTATGTTTTTCACATGATATCTTGAATCGGATACATAATTTTCTGAAAATTTTTTTTCTAAAATTTTTTTCACAAAAAAATACAAAAAATAACAATTTTTTTTTCTTTTTGGACGTATTACCTAATTTATTTCCATGGAAGTACTAGTTTTAAGAACCTTGTTTATTGTAATTTTTTGGATCTGATACTTAATTTTTTTAAAATTTTTTTTCTCAAAATTAAAAAAAAAGAAAAATAAAAAAAACTGAAATATTTTTTTTTTTTTTTGGTGTAATACCTCATTTAATTCTATGAAAGTACTAATATCTGAAAATATTGTAACTAGTGATATTTCAAAACCATTATCGAATTAAGACCTAATTTTTTTTTCCAAACATTTTTTTATTAAAAAATCTCAAATTTCTTTTTTTTTTTTTTTTAATTTGGATGTAATACCTCATTTATTTCTTTCACGGCAACCGTCTCTAACGGCTGGGATTTCGACCATTTTTAACAAAATCCAACCGTCTCAAACGGTACCCGAGAAGAATTTTACTTGCCATTGAAGGCCAAATCGTCTACCGTTTTTAACCGTCTCATAGTAAATAATGGTTAGTCAGCCGTTTCTAACCGTAGTAAGGAAGAAATTAGTGTATAAGCCGTTTTTAACCGTAGGAAAATAGATGTACAAGTTCCTGCCGTTTTGAACCGTACCAAAGTTAATAATAATTGCTCTGCCGTTTCTAACCGTATTAAAGTAGAAATTAATGTTTAAGCCGTTTTTAACCGTAGGAAATTAGATGTATAAGTTCCTGCCGTTTTGAACCGTATCAAAGTAAAAAATAGTTTCTCTGCCGTTTCTAACCGTATTAAAGTATAAATTAATGTATGAGCCGTTTCTAACCGTAGGAAAATAGATGTACAAGCTCCTGCCGTTTTGAACCGTGTGAAAAGAACTTAATATACCGCCTGCCGTTTTCAACCGTGTCAAATTAAATAATAGTTGCTCTGCCGTTTCTAACCGTATTAAAGTAGAAATTAATGCCTGAGCCGTTTTTAACCGTAGGAAAATAGATGTACAAGTTCCTGCCGTTTTGAACCGTGTCAAAGTAAATAATAGTTGCTCTGCCGTTTCTAACCGTATTAAAGTATAAATTAATGTATGAGCCGTTTCTAACCGTAGGAAAATAGATCTACAAGCTCCTGCCGTTTTGAACCGTGTGAAAAGAACTTAATATACCGCCTGCCGTTTCTAACCGTGTCAAAGTAAATAATAGTTGCTCTGCCGTTTCTAACCGTATTAAAGTAGAAATTAATGTCTGAGCCGTTTTTAACCGTAGGAAAATAGATCTACAAGCTCCTGCCGTTTTGAACCGTGTGAAAAGAACTTAATATACCGCCTGCCGTTTCTAACCGTGTCAAAGTAAATAATAGTTGCTCTGCCGTTTCTAACCGTATTAAAGTAGAAATTAATGTCTGAGCCGTTTTTAACCGTAGGAAAATAGATGTACAAGTTCCTGCCGTTTTGAACCGTGTGAAAAGAACTTATTGAAACGCTTTAGAAAATCTTCAAAAAGAATAAGGGGGCCGAAGGCCCCGTGCGCTTATACTTTAAAATCTTAAATTGTTCAAATTTATATTTTCACCATTAAAAAAGTAAATTATTTTGTTTTGAATGAAAGTTGGACATAAGTCTCATGTGCTACGTTACAATAGTTTCTTTTGAATTTTTTATTATGCATACAGCAACAAAAAATCTGTTGTTGAAAATATAATACTTTTCAAATAAGGCGCACGGGGCCTTCGGCCCCCTAATGCTTAGTTACATCAGTTTTTCAGGGTTTCTACATGGTCTGAAACGGCAGATAACAAATTTATTAATTTAACAGGATTAAAAATGGCTCAGAATCAATTTCATTAAATCCACATGGTTCTATATTTTCCTACGGTTAGAAACGGCTGAGACATTAATTTCTACTTTACGACGGTTAGAAACGGCTGAGTAACCGTTATTTACTTTGGTATGGCTCAAAACAGCAAGAACTTGTAAATATATCTTCCTACGATTAGAAACGGCAGAGTTACCTTTACTTACTATGGGACGGTTAAAAACAGCAGGTGTTTCATTAAGTTCTATACTCACGGCTAAAAACGGCAGGAACTATATTTTAAATATATTTTCTTACGGTTGGAAACGGCAGAGTAACAATTATTTATTGTTGAACGGTAATAAACGGCTGGCTTCTCAATATGTTCATTTCTCACGGCTCAAAACGGCAGGAGCTTGTAGATCTATTTTTCTACGGTTAGAAACGGCTCATACATTAATTTCTACTTTATTACCGTTAGAAACGGCACCAGACATTAATTTTTTACTTTAATACGGTTAGAAACGGCTCAGACATTAATTTCTACTTTAATAAGGTTAGAAACGGCAGAGCAACTATTATTTACTTTGACACGGTTAAAAACGGCAGGCGGTATATTAAGTTCTTTTCACACGGTTCAAAACGGCAGGAGTTTGTACATCTATTTTCCTACGGTTAGAAACGGATCATACATTAATTTATACTTTAATACGGTTAGAAACGGCAGAGCAACTATTATTTACTTTCACACGGTTCCAAACGGCAGGAACTTGTAAATATATTTTCTTACGGTTGGAAACGGCAGAGTAACAATTATTTATTGTTGAACGGTAATAAACGGCTGGCTTCTCAATATGTTCATTTCTCACGGCTCAAAACGGCAGGAGCTTGTAGATCTATTTTTCTACGGTTAGAAACGGCTCATACGTTAATTTCTACTTTATTACCGTTAGAAACGGCACCAGACATTAATTTCTACTTTAATACGGTTAGAAACGGCAGAGCAACTATTATTTACTTTGACACGGTTCCAAACGGCAGGAACTTGTACATCTATTTTCCTATGGTTAAAAATGGCTCAGACATTAATTTCTACTTTAATACGGTCAGAAACGGCAGAGCAAATATTATTTACTTTGACACGGTTAAAAACGGCAGGCGGTATATTAAGTTCTTTTCACACGGTTCTAAACGGCAGGAACTTGTACATCTATTTTCCTACGGTTAAAAACGGCACAGAGATTAATTTTTACTTTACTACGGTTAGAAACGGCAGAGTAACCATTGTTTACTATGGAACGGTTAAAAACGGCATGAGTTTCATTAAGTTCTATACTCACGGCTCATAACGGCAGGAATTTGTAGATCTATTTTCCTACGGTTAGAAACGGCAGAGTAACCTTAAATTACTATGAGACGGTTTAAAACGGCAGGAACTTGTACATCTATTTTCCTACGGTTAAAAACGGATCAGACATTAAATTCTACTTTATTACGGTTAGAAACGGCAAAGTAACTATTATTTACTATAGGGACGGTTAAAAACGGCAGATTGGTTTGGCCTTTAATGTGGCATGCCTTTTAATGGCAAGTGAATTTCTTCTCGGGTGCCGTTAGAGACGGTTGAATTTTGTTAAAAACGGTCGAAATCCCAACCGTTAGAGACGGTTGCCGTGAAAAACGGTTTGTTCGGATAGACACTGCCTCCATGAAAGTACTTATATTTGAAAGTATGGTTTTTACATGATATCTCGAATCGGATACTTAATTTTCTGAAAATTTTTTTTCTTAAATTTTTTTTTCACAAAAAAATACAAAACATACCAATTGTTTTTTCTTTTTGGACGTATTACCTAATTTATTTCCATGGAAGTACTAGTTTTAAGAACCTTGTTTATTGTAATTTTTTGGATCTGATACTTAATTTTTTTTAAATTTTTTTTCTCAAAATTAAAAAAAAAGAAAAATAAAAAAAACTGAAATATTTTTTTTTTTTTGGTGTAATACCTCATTTAATTCTATGAAAGTACTAATATCTGAAAATATTGTAACTAGTGATATTTCAAAACCATTATCGAATTAAGACCTAATTTTTTTTTCCAAACATTTTTTTATTAAAAAATCTCAAATTCCTTTTTTTTTTTTTTAATTTGGATGTAATACCTCATTTATTTCCATGAAAGTACTTGTATTTGAAAGTATGGTTTTCACATGATATCTCAAATCGGATACTTAATTTTCTGAAAATTTTTTTCACAAAAAAATACAAAAAATACCAATTCTGTTTTTCTTTTTGGACGTAGAACCTAATTTATTTCCACGGAAGTACTAGTTTTTAGTACTAATTTTAATTATTTATATAAATTAATTTAGTGAATTGAAAATAGTACATAGACATATAAAGTTTATAATTAATATTGGTCATTTTACATATTGCTTCTCTCTATCTTTTAGGATTTTTATTAATCTCATATTTTAAAAATATATTTGCATATATACCTACACACATATATAAGTATAGTCATGGTTTACAAAATTTATATATATTTATTATTTCTAGTGACTAGAAATGCATAAAATAAATAAATAAATATTTATCTAAAATAGGGTAATATCTGAAAATATTGTAACCAGTGATATTTCAAAACCATTATCGAATTAAGACCTAATTTTTTTTTTTCAAACATTTTATTATTAAAAAATATCTAAATTTTTTTTTTTCTTTTTAGATGTAATACCTAATTTGATTCCATGAAAGTACTTATATTTGAAAGTATTGTTTTAAATAATTGTTTTATCAATAATATGTTGAATAATTATTATCCAATGAATACATTATATTTTAATTTGAAAAAAAAAGATTTAATTAGGTTTACACGAAATTTTTTTTTAACTTTTAAAAATTATTGCATGGTTGTAATCAATGATATCTGTGGCATATTAAAGTTTAAAGCCCATTGTTTGAACCTAAGTGCCAGCTAGTTGGCAGGGTATTTTCAAAATTAAAAAAACAAAAAAATTAAAAAACCTGCAATATTTTTTTTTTTTGGGTGTAATACCTCATTTAATTCCATAAAAGTACTTATATTTGAAATTATGGTTTTTACTCGATATCTCGAATCTGATACTTAATTTTTTGAAAATTTTTTTCCCAAAATTTTTTTCACGAAAAAATACAAAAAACAACAAATTTTTTTTCCTTTTTGGACGTAGTACCTAATTTATTTCTATGAAAGTACTAGTTTTAGAAAGTTTGTTTATAGTCATTTTTTGGAACTGATACCGAATTTTTAAAAAAATTTTTTTTCAAAATTAAAAAAACAAAAAAATTAAAAAACCTGCAATATTTTTTTGTTTTTTTGGGTGTAATACCTCATTTAATTCCATAAAAGTACTTATATTTGAAAGTATGGTTTTTACTCGATATCTCGAATCTGATACTTAATTTTTTGAAAATTTTTTTCCCAAAATTTTTTTCACGAAAAAATACAAAAAACAACAATTTTTTTTTTCTTTTTGGACGTAGTACCTAATTTATTTCTATGAAAGTACTAGTTTTAGAAAGTTTGTCTATAGTCATTTTTTGGATCTGATACCGAATTTCTAAAAAATTTTTTTTCAAAATTGAAAAAACAAAAAAATTAAAAAACCTGCAATATTTTTTTTTTTTGTGGTGTAATACCTCATTTAATTCCATGAAAATACTAATATCTGAAAATACTGCAACCGGCGATATTTCACAACCGTTATGAAATTAAGACCTAACTTTTTTTTCAAAAATTTTTTCACCAAAAAAGCTCTAGTTACTTTTTGTTTTTTTTAATTTGGATGTAATACCTCATTTATTTCCATGAAAGTACTTATATTTGAAAGTATGGTTTTTACTCTCTATCTCGAATCTGATACTTAATTAAAAAAAAAATTTTTTCCTTAATTTTTTTTCACAAAAAAATACAAAAAACACCAAATTTTTTTTTCTTTTTGTATGTAGTACCTAATTTATTTCTATGAGAGTACTAATTTTAGACAGTTCATTTATAGTAATTTTTTGGATTTGATACCGAATTTTTCCAAAATTTATTTCTCAAAATTAAAAAAGTTTTTTCTCATTGTTTGAGGAACCTTAGTGCCAGCTAGTTGGCAGGGTATTTTTTTAAGTGCTACCTTTTATTCCCCGTAAACCGTAATTTTTTATAACCAATTCTATCATCGCTATAGTTAGTTAATCAAATGTCCATTTTTTGCCAAAAATGACCAATTTTAAAATTGATAAACCAACAACTTATTAAATAAATACCTCAAAATTGATAAATAGATACGGTTTTTCAGTATTAGGGCTCATGTTCCAGGGTCAGGGCCTAAAATTTTTGAACCGACAACCCCAAAAATCTTAGCTCAGTCATTTGTATGCAAATTAGATAAATATCTTATCTAATCTTACTACTCTATATATTTGAAAATTTATTTGTGTGTTTGTAAATTTATTTTTGTTGTCACGATACCGCCTTACAGTTCCAGTTCAGAGTAATAAAAAAGATATTTTAAGAAATGAAAATTATGTTTTCAGATACGTAGATTACAAGAATGTTACTTCTCTTATTGTCAAGAAATGTTTATTTTTTCCATTGTACCTCATTTTAAGTCATTTTTAGTTGTTCTTTTACTTGGCAATTTTGTTTTTTGATGCGTCAATTAAGAAAATGCTGTTCTTTTCTCAGAAAATTATCAGTTTTTACATAATAACCCATTTTAAGACATTTTGGCCATTGTTTTAATGCTTGAAGCTTTAAAATGAACTGCAGCAGAAAATTTAATTAAGTAAGCATTCCCTGTGGCAAGAGGACCAAAAAATATAACTGCCGATAGTTCCCGACGAATTTTCGATAGGTCTCTAGAGATCTAAATAGATCGAAAAATTGGGGAGATCTCTTTAGATCTCCGCAGATCACTTTTGATCTCTAGAGATCTCCGGAGATCTCTGGAGATTAAAATAGATCTAAATAGATCTTCAGAGATCTGTGGAATGAAAAAAAAAAATTATAAAAATTTATAAATGTCATTTAAAATCATTAAATGAAGGTATTAAAGGATAATTTGATTTTTTCTATGCGTTTTGAATAATTTTAAGGAAATACGACCTGGTTAATGAATGAAAAATGTCAAAGTATGCTTAAATATTTACAATTTTATTAACAACTTTTTATTTAACATGCCTTACTTTTAAATTTGAACTCTTTTTTTCATGTTAATTAGAAATTGCATATAACTTTTATAACATTTTATTAAAGATATGTTTAGGACTTGAAAATTTAAATTAAATTTTAATTATCAAAGCAATATAATACATACTTTCGTTTATTTTATTTACTAAAAAAATTAATCATTTTATAATTTCATAACTAATTTATTACCTATTTGACATGTAGTTAATTTTATGAATAGTGACCAAAATCACATAAATTTCATGTCCAAAACCCTATACTTAGTGTCCAAAACCCTGTTATTATAGGTTTTCTCTATTAAAGCTCTATTTAAAATTAAAATATTAACGGTATCTGGCAAATATCTGTTTATTCTTCAAGAATTATGATCGTTTTTGCTATTTAAAAAGTTATTACGCAAAAACATACTAAATTTTTTATTTTTATTCATTAGTAAACTCATGAATTACCTTAAAGTGTTAAAAACCCATCTGTTTTACAAAAAGTTCTTACTGCTGTTAATTCTTCAGACTTCAAATATTTGTTTACATTATTTTCATCAAGATTTCTATTATTGTATGATTTTTTCTCATCTTTATAATTAATACCTTCCATTTTACACAATCATATTGAATATGAAGTTTTAATTTGCTTGCAATTTCTTTCCCGATATTCGAGTTACCATTTACCATGTTAGCCAAAAGTCCACTCCTATTTTCAAATGCGAAAGCCAATGTTGCAAAAAGTGGACCCCAAAATGATTAATTTTTTTAGTAAATAAAATAAACGAAATGTGATAAAATCAAAAAGAAAATGTGTATTGTAATGATTATATTGCTTTGATAATTAAAATTAAATTTAAAATTTCAAGTCCTAAACATATCTTTAATAAAATGTTATAAAAGTTATATGCAATTTCTAATTAACATGAAAAAAAGAGTTCAAATTTAAAAGTAAGGCATGTTAAATAATAAGTTGTTAATAAAATTGTAAATATTTAAGTTTACTTTGACATTTTTTGTTCATCAACCAGGTCGTATTTCCTTAAAATTATTCAAAACGCATAAAAAAAATCAAATTGTCCTCTAATACCTTCATTTAATGATTTTAAATGACATTTATAAATTTTTATAATTTTTTTTTTTCATTCCACAGATCTCTGAAGATCTATTTAGATCTATTTTAATCTCCAGAGATCTCCGGGGATCTAAAGAGATCTCTAGAGATCAAAAGTGATCTGCGGAGATCTAAGGAGATCTCCCAAATTTTTCGATCTATTTAGATCTCTAGAGATCTATCGAAAATTCGTCGGGTTAGTATTAATTATTTTTTGTCAGAACTTGAAACAATAGATAAAAAGCCAAAATACTTTAAAATGGATTAAAACGGAAAACTATCCATTTTCCTGCAATAAAGTCAAAAGGTTAGGATAAATTTTTTATTATGGGTACTCTGAAAACTAAAAGGATATACAAAATGTACTAAAATGGGCAATAGCTATAGTTAGGAAAACTTTGTTACAAGAGTTTGTTACAAAAATTCAAAATATGGCTGCAAATATCCTAAATTGGACAATAGCGGGAAACATGACCATTTTCAAGAAAAAGCACCAAAAAACTTTAGTTGCAATTGTCTTTTGAAGCATTCTGGCTTCAACGGGAAGCTTTAGGGGCCGCGACTAGACTATAAAAACAAGATTAAGTTTCAAAAACTAATTTTGCTCTCATTAATTCTGAACTATACTAGCTTAAAAATTTTATATCTAACTAAACTAATCATAATTTGCACCTTACTTTAGACGTTTATTACATTAAATGAACTATTCACTAAGTATTATATCATATTATTATATTATATACCTTATTTGTATAGGTTGAAAAAAATGGTAAAATAGATGTCAATAGACTTGCCTCAGATACCAAAAAAACATTTGTTTTGGGAGATAAGGATACAAATACATTCAAAGAATGTTTAAACAATGGTTTGTTAATAAAATTTTTAATTTTAATTATAATAATTATTGTCACGCTGTTTTATAAAAATGAAATAATAAATAATATTTTCAAATGTATTTTATATTAACGAATTGAAATTGAAAAAAGTTTTGAAATTCTATTTGGTTGGTTTTGTAGTTTGCAAAAAATATTGGATACGCATTTTTTAAATATTAATTCAACTAAATACAATGGGATTCTTATTAAACGAGGCTCAAGTTCCTTTTGAACAAATATCCAAAGTTATCAAATCATTTTTCATTATTATAGTCGCGTCGGCTTAAATTTTGCATTGTCTAAGCCCCCTTTTACTTTATATTTAAAAAATATAAACAAATAATTTTTAAAAATATTAAAAATTTTGAGAATATTATGTAGTTATTTGTAAAGAAATTAAATTTTATATTTTATAGCTGAAATAATTATAAATGATTGAAAGATTTTTTTCAATTCAATTTTTTAAAAATATTTATTTAATTTAAATTATCTGTTACAGTTAATGAAAATCCAGATCCTTGTGGACCTTCTACTGCATCACTAGGATGTTACACTTTTCTATAATCTTACAGATTAAATTTATGAAAAGTTTAAATGACTTTTAAACGTTTCTTTTATCAGATGATAATAAAAAAAACTTTAATTTGCAGTAATTATTAGTTTTGATTAATTTTTTCCTTGAATCCTCTACATTATAAACTATTACACTTTGTTCACCTTGCTGCTCGTCTACAGCAATGAAATAATTTGTAAACCTTATTGTAATAAATTTTAGTTTTTATAACTCGCGATAACTGAACATCAAAGAAATTTTCAAGAACTTTTATACAATAACTCAAAACCTTTGATAAAATTATTACTTTGACTTGTAAAAAAAGTGTTGAATATTATTCAGCAAAAATAAAAGTTAAATTTAAGATTTTTTTTATTTTAATAAATATGTATTAGTTCGAATCGTTCTATTTTTTTTTTAAGTCGGTCACCTTTTTTGCATTACACAGTTTTTGTGACAATTTAATTTGCTATAGGTTATTTGTTTTATTATTTATCTAGTTAGCGATGCTGCATATGACGATTTATTTTGAAATACAAATTTTGTGAAATCTGAAAATCAAAAGAAAATTTTTTCAAAGTACTGCTATATGATCCTTGTTTTCAGGTAGTTTGAACCTTCAGAATCGTGGAAGAAAAATTGGCGATAGATGTCAATAAGTTTTTTAATTAAAAAAATCATTATTAGAGCAAAATCTCGATTTTTGGCAGCCATTTTTGTGTTTTGGACTTTTGTAAAAAAAGTAAGAAAAATGAGTCATAATTTTTTTTATTATTGCTGTAAAAAACTTACATTAGCATGAAAAATTTTTTCCTTTTAGGTCCGGATAGGAAATTTCCCTGGATATCCGATTCCGGGGTCAACAATTTTTCATGCTAATGTAAGTTTTTTGCAGCAATAATAAAAAAAATTATGACTCATTTTTCTTACTTTTTTTACAAAAGTCCAAAACACAAAAATGGCTGCCAAAAATCGAGATTTTGCTCTGGGAGGCTAAAAACGGGGCTGGTGACTTATTTTTGGCAATACTTTCAGAAAATAACTATTTGGAGCAGTTTTGAAGACCCGACCATACAAGTCGCCCTCACTTCATTTAAATCTACCTTTGTATACAAAGGTGCTAAATCTGAAACTTCTTGACGAAAATTCTTAAAATTTCCCTTAATTATTTCTATGTTGAAAAACAAATAATTCTTAATGTTTACTTTTTTCAATAAAAAAAAAACAAAAATTAAGAAATCGGAGTATTAATACCTGGATGATCTAGATTTTTTGTTAAAAAATAAAGTCAAACTAAATTTAAGAAAATAAATTATGAACATTTTTTTGTTGGTTTTGCATTTTTCGATTTCAGTAATCGATGACTCATACGTCATTTTGCTATTGCCGTATTGAAAATTAAAAAATTCCACTTGGCTTCAGAAAGTATAGACATAGTTTAACAAAAAAAGTATAGCCCATTTTAAATTAAAATTTACTTCAAAAACTGCATTGTGCAAGGAGGTGGGGGAGAAGATCGCTTTAACAAAGAATGGCTCATATATGCGAATTGATTTAAAAAGTGTTGAGTCTGAATATTTCCTTCTTTTTCTTTGCTGGGTTTTTAAAATTGCTGAGTTTTCAAGCTCTTTATTCTTAAAAACAGCTACGTACATTTGTAAAATAATGAAATAAATAAAATTAAAAAAAATAATTTATAGTGTATACAGTTAAAAATAAATATATATTATTAGGTTGGCAGGTATTTTAAAACATTGCATGGATATTGGGTTACTGGGTGTGAAAAGTTGTCGTTTACCAAAAAATAAGATTCTCAAAATTATTGCTTATTTAATCACTTCTAAAGTTGACACCAAATACATGGGCTGTTATGGAGAAAATTTTTGAACCCATAAACTTGAAGATAGCCATGAATTTGGTGCTTTTGATTTAATACATTTTACTCAGCTATAATATTTGTTGCCACAAAGTGGTCTACACTGAAAAAAAATTATAGACCTGACGCCTTGAATTTTACAAGCCGAAGGCATCGACCCTAAGTCTAGGGGCAGTGACTTGTTTAATCAAGATGTATGCAGAGGAATGAATGCGCGTTTTGACTAAATGAGAAGCACAGAGTCCGCGTCTCTACCGAACTCAGGAAACACGCGTTCGCATCGAGGCCCAATGAACATATATGTTTGTCACGTGTCGGAGCGAACGCGCGTTTCGCGAGTTCTTATAGAGGCTTTGGGCCGAGTTATATGTTTTTGTAACTCACTTGACGTCTGAAAATCGATTCTAGGCGTCGCGTCGGGCCTATAATTTTTTTTCAGTGTATGTTATCAAATGATTTCAAGTACCTATACTTTCTCGCAAGTAAAATGAATCTGGGAGAGTATATAAGAAGTCATTATTTGCTTGAACAATTTAAACTTTAAAATCATATAATAAATAAAATTAACTCTTGGGTTAGTAGTATGCAAGATAATTAATATTACAACGGAATTCATGTTTTTGTCGAATTTTACCTAACAACATACTTATTCTGGCTTATAAACAAATTAAAATTGTTTAAACAATCACAGGGGTTGGTTTTTGAAAAATAGAACCAAAAAATCGTGATCAGAGGGTCAAAAAGTATATAAATAAAGGTGTCACTCGTAATTTTCAAAAAAATTTTGTTTAAATAAATTATAAACCATTTAATATTGTTTAAACAACGAATCCTACGACATTGCAAATTAAAAATTCGGATACAGCAATTAAAAATTATATAAAATTGGTGATCGCTTTTCGAAATCACGAAAATTGTAAGCTGCGGAGTTCATGTTTTTGTCGAATTTTACATAGCAACATACTAATTTAGGCTTATAAACAAATTAAAATTCTTTAAACAATTAATATAAATAAGGTTTTTGCAAAAAAAGCTTGAAAATCGTGATCAGAGGGTCAAAAAATACATAAAAAAAGGTGTCACACTTAATTTTCAAGAAAAAATTGTTTAAACAATTTATTAAAAATAAAATATTGTTTAAACAATTAATCATGCGACCTTATAAATTAGAAATTCGGATTCAGTGAGTCAAAATATATATAATAAAATCAGGTCATTATCAAAAATTTTGAATTGTTTTAGCTACAGGATATTTTACATTTAGAGTGTTATCAAATTTTGCAATAAATTGTTAATAGCAAATAATTGACCATGAATTTTTCAAAATGGACCTCAGATTCGTAATTAAGGGGTCAAAAAACATAAATACCAGCCATTTTTTCCACAGAGATTTTATGGCATTAAATAGCATGGCTGGCGACAGGACCCAAAAAAACGTTATTTTTGAGGTTAGGCCAAATTTTAAGAAAAATATTATGGCTAAATAAAAGAAAAACTTAAATTTTGCATAAAACACGCAAGAAAGGGCACAAAAAATTCCGCAAATTACACTAAATCGGCAAAAATTGAAAAAATTTAAAAATTAATAGTGTATTTTTCTTTCTTGCTCCTAAAATGGGCATTTTAATTGAGTTAACGAATACTTACGCGTACTGAGGTTAAAATACATAAAAAAAGGCAACTTAAAAAAAAAAAAATTACCCTAGCGTGTTCTTGTATAAAATGGCGCTAATTTAAAAAATGCTCAATTTTAGAAAAAATGTTTTTAAAAAATATTTTTAGAAAAAATACATTGCCAAAAAAATGAAAATTTTCTCACAAAAATTTAACTTCATGGTTCCGTCATTAAATTACATATTTCCTGAGTATTTCATAAAAATCTGATAATTTTTGCGCAACTTATTAAACAAACTAAAAAAATTGGACAAAATTTGATTTTTTGAGGTTAGGATGTATTTTAATAGCAACCCCATCCAATTAGTTTCATTCTCTGTCTAATGACAAAAATTTTCCATTCTTTTTTTATGAGCATTTAACCAGAGATATGACAAAATCCTTTAGCAGTCTTCTTAAAATCTAGCAAGAAAGTAGTTTTTGCTATATATCTGGACAAGCGTTCCTCCAGGACACAAAAGAAATTAGATTCCTACTCACATACGTATATTAAACATAAAAAAAAAATTACACTTTCCTTTTACATCACTTTTCAGTGATTTTTATGCATCATTGGCTTCCCCTAATATGGCTATATTCATTCGAGTAATCCGCATTACACCCCAACCGTGACCCCAACATCAAGTAAATGTCGTTTCAATTTGGAGAGGAACAATGCGTTCATATATACAAAGCATGCTTTGCATACAAACGCTTGCGTCGTGCCCTTTGGTGGTTATTCCTCACAGAAAGGAGCGAAGAGGGGCTCTTTTCTTCCTATAAAAAAAAAATCAAACTGATATTATAGATATATAAGAAAAATACATTGAGTTTCTTACTGATGATCTCGCTTAATGTATTCGTTAATATCTTAATGATGTATATGGGTGGTTTTCACTGGAATTGAATATTTTTTTATTGTTTACGGCACAACACTAATTATATTTTTTTTTTTTTTTTTTTTTTTTGTATTTTAATGTTTATCAAGGTCCAAAAACCTAAAATTTTCAGTGGTACTGCTAAAAATGTAAAAATAAATATTCTACGTTTTATTCTTATGGGATTTTTTTATTTTTGTAGACGGTGGCGACATTGGACGGTGGCGACAATTTGAATGTATTATTGAAATAACTTTGTATTGAAGCCATCAAATTTTCTCAAACTCTGGGTATCTTGTTTTTTCATCAAAACACATAACTGAACAAGATATATAAAGTAATATATGACATACACTTGGAGAAAACGACATGGACGGTGGCGACATTTTTTTTTGTAAAAGCGTTTTAAAATTTTAATAGGTTTAATTTTCATAGTTAAAGCTTTTATATTTAAAATTTTAAGTTTTCCGCGGTTCATATATGAGTAGTTCAGTAAAAAAAATACCCTGCCAACTAGCTGGCACTAAGGTTCCTCAAACAATGAGCCAATTATAAGCATGCAATCATACATACATTTATATTAATTTTTAAGTTTTTTTTATTGATCAAAAATTTTGAAACAAATTTTCAAAAAATTAATTATCAGTTTCGAGATATCGAGTAAAAACCATATTTTCAAATATAAGTTTTTTCATGGAAATAAATGAGATATTACATCCAAAATGAAAAAATTAAAGTTTTCGATTTTTTAATAAAAAAATTTTTGGAAAGAAAAATTAGGTCTTAATTCGATAATGGTTGTAAAATATAACTATTAGTACTTTAATGGAATTAAATTAGGCATTACAATTAAAAAAAAAAATATTGTAGTTATTTTAGTTTTTTTGTTTTTTTAATTTTGAGAAAACAAATTTTGAAAGAATTTGGTTTCAGATCCAAAAAATTACTATAAATGAACTTTCTAAAACTAGTACTCTCAAAGAAATAAATTAGGTACTACGTCCAAAAAGAAAAAAAAAATTAGTGATTTTTGTAATTTTTTGTGAAAAAAATTTTGGAAAAATAATTTAAAAAAAATTAATTATCAGATTCGAGACATCGAATAAAAATCGTACTTTCAAATATAAGTACTTTCATGGAAATAAATTAGGTATTACATCCAAATTAAAAAAAAAAAAAAAAAAAAATTGTTTGAAATTTTTTCATGAAAAAATTTTTGAAAAAAAAATTAGGTCTTAATTCCATAATGGTTGTGAAATATCACCGGTTACAATATTTTCAGATATTCGTACTTTCATAGAAAAAAATTAAGTATTACGTCCTAAAATAAAAAAAATTTTGGCATTTTTTGTATTTTTTGGCAACAAAAATTTTGAGACAAAAATTTTGAAAAAATTAGGTATCAGGTCCAAAAAAATGCTATAAACGATATTTCTAAAACTAGTACTTCCACAGAAATTAATTAGGTACTACGTCCAAAGAGAAAAAATAATTTGGTATTTTTTGTATTTTTTGTAAAAAAAAATTTTTAGAAAAAAAATTTCAAAAAATTAGTTATCAGATTCGAGATATCGAGTAAAAATCGTACTTTCAAATATAGGTACTTTCGTGGAAATAAATGAGGTATTACATCCAAATTAAAAAAAAAAAAAGTAGTTTTAGATTTTTTGATAAAAAAATTTTTGAAAAAAAAATTAGGTCTTAATTCCATAATGGCTGTGAAATTTCACCGGTTACACACACACACACACACACACACATACATACTTTTTTTAAAAACCGGTTTTTTAGCTTCCTGTGGTCCCAAAACGTGCTTATATGCCAAAAAATCAAAAATCGAAATTTGACCTATCACAATGGTTCCTCTTTGAGGAACCAAAAATACAACAGTGCTTTTAAGTGCATACATATAGAGTGCGCTCCCATAAAAGATGGGAAGCTTAAAAATAGCTAAAACCGGGGGACAGACTTATATGCGACGATACGCTAAGAGGGTTGCATGAAAATTTGTTTCATTGAAAAAAATGAGTTTTTGGGACCTAAATACGTCATATGCATCCTACAGAAAAATTTAAGTTCAAATTTTAAGCCGTTTGTTAATACTCAAAGTTTACAATTAAGCAAAAGGACAGCAGACGGTGGCGACAATTTGAACACATATTCTCCAGAAAATTTTTTTATTAATTTACCAATATATGCATAGTAGGTTGTGATTTAAAAAAAATATTATTTATGAACTTTTTAAAAGAAAAAAAAGTGTAAAAGAGCTTTAGTTTCGGATGTAAATGGAGGGGACACTATATATACCGTTCCTGTGAAAAATACCCATATATTCTTATAAATTTAGTACATAGAATCAAAATCTCATATATATTTATATATATTTTGTTTTATTTTAATTTGCTATACGAGCATTCTTGATTAGTTATTACATTGATATATGAAAATATTCACATAATGAATTCATCTAATGCCATGAATTTGGTGCTTTGAATGTAATACATTTTACTCAGCTATAAAATTTTTTGCCATAAAGTGAAAGTGAAGTTCCATTTGACTTCGCCACCTACCCCTTGATTTTTAAAATCCCAGGACACCCCTATGTTAACATATTAACATCATTTTTACACGATTTCTCGAATTTAATACCAAATTTTTTTGAAAATATTGATCACAATATTTTTGTCGTCAAAATATACAAAAAACATCAATAATAGACAGTTATTTTTAAGATTAATAAATTTTTTATTTTTGAGATTAATACCTAATTATTTTAGATGCAAGTACTAATTTTATAAATATCTATTTTACATATCATATCTTTTTATGGGATAAAAATGACGTAAAAGAGATAACATTTAAAAAGTGAAGCAATTTAATTTATATATAACTTTTTATTTTATTTTACGTTTTTTTTAAATTCTTTAGACTGAATTTGAGCGTCAAAAACGAACTTGAAAAAGAAAAAGAAGAATCATAGCATACAAAGAAAAACTAGTCGACTGTAATAAAAGTGTGACTTTTTTTTTCCATTTTATTCGGTAAAAAAAAATGTTATTGTAACTGACGTTACTTTTAAAAAGTTTTTTAAGTATAAACGTATGAAAGTAAAAGGTTATATATATTTATATATATATATATATATAAATGCATGTAAAACTAAAATATGTGACTCAAATTCCATGACAATCCTTTTTCACAGAGAGTATTCATTGTAGACAACATATCTCATTTCCCATTTTCACATTCTACTAAAATATATTCCTTCTTGTAAAGCTTTTTGTACAGATGTTTGTACTACTTGTAAGTAAGATTATGAGCTAAAATCTGTACATATTATAAAACGTCCTTTTAATATATAATTATAGTTAAGCTTAGTTAATACTTTTAGTTTTAGACATTTATTTTAATAATCAGAATACATATATATATATATATACATATTTTAATATACCTACATTAATTAAATTTAATATAATAAATTATACTTTACGCTTAAAAAATAAAAACAATGAATTTTATGGTAAGGTTAATAAAAAAAAAGGGTATTTTTAAAAACGTTGGTATGAAGGTAACACACTTATAGAAATAACTATGGTATAAAATATAATATCATTTTTTTATATAAAATTTTAATGAAATTATAAAAACATTTATATTTGTCACGTCTTCAAGAATTCTGCTTCTTTTATTTTTTTTATAATATTTCTTTTATTTTCTTTTTTCTAAAAGAAATTTACATTGCAGATGCGTGTACCCTCATCAAGCTTTGTGGTTTACTTTAATTGCTGCAGAAAAGATTAAAAAAAATAATAATAAGGAAAATGTGACAAGCGTTAAAATTACTGAAGCGAATGAATGACTTTGTTTTAAAATTTTTGCTCGTTTTAAATTAAATTAAAAATTAAATATTATATTTCTTTTTGTATTCCACTCTCAGTTATAATTGCATGCAAGTTATTGTGCTATAATCTGCTGAAATTTCATTCATTACCATACAGAAATATTTTTCTTACAAACATTGTAATAAATTTCTGAATTTTTTAGCTTCCAAGACTAAATCGCTTTGTATTGGCAGCCATTTTGGTTTTCTTATGCAATTTTTAGAGACAAGCTGAAAATTTTTTTTAGTTCTCAATTTTTTATTTTAAATCAAATTTTAAATAATTTTTTCTTTATTAAAAAACTGTTTATTAAAAATTTACTATGAAATTTAAATCATATTTACACTCATTTTACTTAAAATATTCAAAATTTTTGTAAATTTTTCCACCTATTTATAATCTTGATGGTTTTACCGAATATATTACATATTATACACATGATCTAAATAGCTAAATATTTTCTTTTGAGTATGTATGCACATACAATATTTGAGATTATTTTTTTACCCTCAAGCACATCAAATGCATAAATATAATTTAATATTTTTTTAAAATATTTTTTTTCTCATTTCTAGTATTATCATCATCACAATCACCCTGGAGGTTTATTTCTTTCTTTCTGCACCAATCTTTCAAGCTTTATGTATATACAGGACCTGTATTACAGGTGTATTTACGAATTGATTTCATTACTTATAACTCAGATATGGTATACATAAAAAGTTTCATGTCAATCAAATAAGATTAATTAATTAATTAACAAAAATCCCTTATTTTGCCAACATTGAACTCTGCGTTTCTAGTCCCAGAAAGCCCATTGCCATTAACAGGGGGTGATCGGTTCGTTTATAACATGGAACGTGTTTATAGGGAGGGGGTACCCTGGAAACCTTAAAATCAAGAGAATGGGGGTCAAATGTATCCGATTTAAGGGCGGGGGTCGAATAGGACTTAGAATAATTTAGGTTTAGAGACTTAAAATTATTTTGATTTAGGAACTTAAAATAATCAAAGTTTAGGGACTTAGAATAATGACTAAATGAATAACAAGGAGAAACAGGAACATTTTGCCAAATTATAAACTGTAGTTAAAGATGAATTCATTTTGTTGAAAAAACAATCCTAATACCCTCTGTTTATTTCAAGAAAAATACTACCCCATAATGTTGATTAAAATAGACTTCTATCATAAATCAATAGCAAATTTTATTTATATAATTTAGTATGGATAAATCTATTTATTCAATGTATATTAACAGAAAAAAAAGAAAGAAAGATATAAATAAAGAAAGAAATTTTTCATCTACTTGTTGTATTTCAAAAGCTGATGATGCTTTTTCAGTACTTACAGATATAGATATACTCTATATTATAAGATTTTATGTTATATCTTATACATTTTTTTCTTTTATACACAAAATTACTTTGCTCTTTTGTTGTTATTGAACGACTTTTAATTAAGATCTCTTTATTATTATTTTTATTATTATTATTGTTATCATTATTATTACTATTTTTTTTGCTATATCGATTTATGAAAAATATTTATATTAAAAAAGTTATAAACATTTTTTTATCAATCATTTTTAAATAATTTATATCAATAATTTCTGTGTTTTTAAGTTTAAAAAATGTTATTAATTTAAGAATATCGCATCTGGAAAATTTCTTTCTTTATATTTTAAAAATGATCCAAAATTGGTTAATTTAGCTTTGGAGTTGTTTTCAGCTGTTTTAGGTAATTTCTAAAGCTCTTAACTAATGAGTTATATTTAATTCAACTTTTTATCAATATCTTTTAATAATAATTCCACTAAAAGAAGTTTTGAAAGCTAAATAAGCAATCTTTATTTTTAAAAACGTTTTTTAAATTTTTGAGCTGCTTTAAGACGCTAATAATTAAAAATTTGTCTTATTTCTTAATAAAAACGATTTTTTTAGTAAATTATGAGTACAAAATAAGTTAAAAAACAGAAATATATCGTTTAGAATGATTTTAATTGATTAAAAAAAAGTTTCAAAAATTGGTTTTTTTAAATATCGGAAAAACGTGATTTTGAGCCTTCCAACTCAAAAAAAACTATTGTACACGAAACACTTTTTCTGTTCATCACTTTTTTGTGACTATATATGATCTAAGGAACTCAAAAAAACGTACTAGCAAGGTGTGCCTTCAAATTATTTTTTTTCTAAAGTTTGACCATAATAAGCGCAATCTTTTGGTGGAATTTCTCATATATATTAATGTATAATTTTTAATTTATTATTAACTATTAATTTTTTATTAACAATTCATTTTCATTGTTTTCTGCTATGTATGTTTTATAGTATGTGGAAACATTTTTTAAAAAATCACATCTCATTATAGGACGGTGGTCGTATTCAAATTTTAGTCAATGAATAGCTGCTCTGAAACCGTTAAAGTTAGTTTTTAACAACAATTTAAAATTAATATTATATAAATCTTTAATTTTGTATGTTTGTTTGTTTGTTTGTCCATCCGAACGTGATAAACTGTTGTAAAAAAAACATAAAAAACATAACTATAACACGATAAAACCTAGAGACATCGGGTTTACAGTAAAATACGGCGAAAATAACTGGTCTAAACATAGGCTTGGTTTCATTTTAATTGATAAAAAAAAAAATTGTAGATGTTCAAAAAACCGAATTTCCAAGAAAAAAATTTTAAACCAATTTAAAAAAAAAAACCTTAAAAACTGAAAAATAATGAAAAATTTTACGATGAAAAAGAATTTCATTCGATTCGAGAATAAGTATTATGAATCAACTTAAATTTTCGAGTTAATCAGTTTGATCTGTCAACAGTTACAATCATTTTTCAAGAAATAATAAAATTTTAGGACTAATATTATATATATTTCTAATTATTATGGGTGACTAATTTAGTAACTCAATATAGTAACTAAAAGAAGCTTGGACAGCTATTATTAGGGTGGGACGCAATGGCTATTTGGGAATCCAAGGGAAGAGTGGCAAAGCTTTATATCGCTGACCAATCACCTGCCTGGGTTCCTATGCCCGTCATTTTTATGATTTAGTATATTTTAAATAATGCTTTGGGTAAAAAAAGTTTATTATAAAAAATATTGAGTAAACTAAAACAACATTTCTTTGCAGAAATAGAAGAGTTAATATCAGAAGCTTTAGATGAAGGGTTCAGGTTCACTGATGTATCTCTTAATGATGTGACCTTGGCTGTTTTCAGCACACAAGCTACTCGGGATGATGACATTCCTCAGAGAATTATTGCTAAATCACTGCCGACTTTAGGCCCCTTATTAGTTACGTTATTCAATACTTCTCTGAGAAGTGGAGTTTTCCCTGAATTGCGGAAAAAATCTCTTTTGGTTGCGATCAAAAAAACATCTACTCCTTTATCTACCTCTGACTTTAGACCTATTGCGATCCTTTGTTTTCTATCTAAAGTCATTGAGAAGCTAGCTCCTGATCAGATCACGTCATTCTTAAAAAACAGCAGATTCCTTGATTCCCTTCAAACGGGTTTTAGACAATTTAGTAGCACTGAAACTGCACTTATAAAACTCACAGATGATATTCGACGCGGTATGGAGAACAAGCTGGTAACGCTTTTGCTTCAGTTTGATTTCAGTAAGGCGTTTGACTCTATCTCGCCCTCTAAACTTCTCATAAAGTTAAGGGATATGGGATTTTCTCGGACGGCCTTACTGTGGATCGAATCCTATCTTCAAGATAGGCAACTTCAGGTTGTTTCCAAAACATCTCGCTCAGGCGTGCTTGGCACAAATCTTGGCGTCCCTCAAGGGTCAGTGCTTGGCCCATTGCTATTCTGCCTCTACATCAATGATCTAAAAATGCATCTCCCTATGGGAGTCTTTCACTTGCTCTATGCTGATGACCTCCAGGTATATATACAAGCTCTTCCTGAAGATGTAAATGCAGCAATCGCAACTCTGAAACTAATTGCTGATAAGGTATCAATCTGGGCTAATAGCGTTTCACTGCGCCTAAATCACAAAAAGACTATAGCTATTTATTTTAGTACACCAACTTTTGTTGAACGCCTTAATGCGTTGAATTTTAAAATTGATCTAGATGAAGACACGAAAATTCCATTCTCTGACAAAGCCAAAAGCCTAGGTGTAATTTTAGGCAGCAAACTATCTTGGACTTTTCATATAAAATCGATTGAAAACAAAGTAAATAGGATTCTATACTCCCTCCGGTTCATAAGACATTGCACCACTAAAGACTTACGCATAAAACTTGTACAGCCACTCATTACCCCACACATTACTCCGTACAGAAAAAAACTTAACTGGCTTTGCATTGAATCGCGCAGGCTATATTTTACTGGCATAATTATCTATAAAATTTTACGTTTACAACAGCCTCCTTACTTAACAAATCTCTTTATTAAACATCTGTCTAAAGATAATGCCAGGAGTGCTGCGCGTAATAAAGAGCTGCCTCTACCTGCAATCAAGGATTGTGGGTCTACATCCTTTCAGTTGCAGGGGGCACTCTTTTGGAACTCTATACCTTCTAACGGGCGCCATTCACTGGTCATAATTGTCGTTGTCCATCCGGGGCAGTTTTCCGAATCCCGAAAATTAAGTATACAAACTTTCTAATGCAGAATAATAAAAACTAGAAGGGTTGTAAGGCAGTTCAATCAAAATTCCTAAAAATCAGTGCACATTTGATAAAATATCAGAAGTTATTATTTGTAAAAAGCAAAAATTTACCATGAAATATAAGGTTTCATAAAAAGAATTTCGGAATTTATCCTGTTCTTTGTATGGATGCATTCTGATTTTACGAATTCGGAAATGAATTTTTCTGCGAAATTCATTTATGGGTCTGTTTTCGAAAAATCTAGATTTCAAGGTTCTGAGAAATGATCCGGATGGACAACGACAGCTATGACCATTGAATGGCGGCCCTTCTAACATCAGACACTTGCCCAGCTTAAACTCTTTCAAGGCTGCCCTTCGTAAACATCTGTTCATCTTAGACCCATAACAAATTATTACATACAATATCCTAACGCACTTCACCTTAACTATATATTACATGCAATTCTCGTACTACTATTGTCTTATCTTAAGGATTTATTTACAAATTTTTAAATTCATTTTATATTGTTACTAATTCTATAAAAGACCTAAAGATTTATTTATAAATAATTTATTATACATTTGTTATTAATTGATATATTTACTTTATATTTACTCCATATATATATGTAAGAGACTGCTATAAACTGTGTATATACAATTTTGTTACATTTACAAATAAAGAACTTTTTACTTTTTACTTTTACTTTCTTTAGGAAAATGAAGTTACAGGGATCCAAGTGGGTGCAAGCACCTTGATGAGTGCCGAAGTGAGCTGGAGGTAGCTAGTAACAGTATAAAATAAAAAATGGGAAAAAATGAAAATTTAGCTTAAGTATGAATAAATGCAGTTTATCGAGAAAACGAACTTTATCGTCCAACGTTCATATCACTTTGAATGTACCTGGTCTCGTCCGATCCCAGAAGTTAAGCAAAGTTGAGCGCGGTTAGTACTTGGATGGGTGACCGCTTGGGAACACCGCGTAACGTTGGTTTTTTTTTTTTTTTAATTTGTTTCTGATATTTATATTAACAATTTTAAAATTTTCAATAAAATGAATAAACTATTATTTAGAAAAAAATCGTATTTCCTACTTGTCTAGAATTTAAAAGTTTTCTTTGACCAAAAAAATATGTTTTTAGTAGTACTGTATTTAGTATAATACCTAATTTTATTATACAGAAGTACCAGTTTTCAGAAACTCGTTGTTCCTCCATATCTCGATTTTTAGGTAATTCTCACTAGAACACTTTTGGCTGGTGTCATTTTGTTTGTGGTAAGTATCAAATTTCAAACTCCATAAACTGAATTTTTTTGTAAGCAATTTTCTTACTTTTATTACTTATAAATTGAATACCAATTTTCAGATAAAAATTAACAATTATTAAACGGCTGCCAAAATTGCAATTTTTGATGAAGATATATTTTTAAGGATCTCAAAAATTTCGTATACGTTCCAAATTTACAAAAATTTGTTATTAACCTCTTTTCAATTATTTATTTGCAATTTATGAATGAGAATTCATAAAATCAGAGTCCTAACTTCAGTTTTTTTAAAAATTTGTTTATTTTTTCAAAGATATATTTATTTGCCCATATTTATATAAAAGGGTACTTATGGGCACTTAAAATAATTTGTATTGGCTTTAGAGACTTCGAATTTGATAAAGGTAATATTTATTTGAAGAATATTTAACAAGACTTGCTTATATAGAAAATACTTATTTTTCAAAAAAATATAGTAAAAATAATTCAGTAAATTTACCTATCTTTATATAAAATAACAGTAAATAAGATCATTAAGTAGCTTGTAGAATTAGCAAAGATTGTTAACGCTGCCAATACCAATACCTACTATAATATCGATTTAACGAAGAAATATATAAGCTAACTGACTTTGAATAGCAATTCACTTCTACTTGAATTTTCTATTTATTTTTCGAATAAACGTTAATCCGCGACTCTATTAAGTCTTACTTATTATCGTTTTTTTTTTTTATTCATTAAGCTTTTTACCTTTTACCGTTTTTTTTTTCTTATTAGAAATTCTTTTAATATAATTTTATGTTAGCATAAATGGATAAATAGTATAATTAATTTTATATAAGATATTTTAATATATTAAAAAAAAAAATTTCTCATAAATATAAAAAAAAAGCTTGAAAATAGATTAAGTATTTTTTTTTTCTTACTTTTTTTCATAAAAATATCTTTTTTTTTTAACTTTTATAAATATACAATCTCATTATACTAAAATTGAATGAGTTTGCATTATAAGATTACATAAAATATATAAAAAAAGAAGATATTTTAGCTGTTAAAAAAATTCAAAGCCATGTTAATTTTTTTCTTCTTTACTTTTTTTTCTTGATAAATCTGATATTTTTTGTAAATAAAAGTAAATTTTATGATTTTACGAAGTTTTATTTTAAGGACTTATTATATTATAAATTAATTAAAAAGGGATTAATAATTAAACAAAAATTTTTATAAACTCATTTTTTTTTTTAAACATTCAGTACACTCTGTTTCACAGAGTTAAAATTCTCTGAATTTTTTAGCCATAAATACAATCTTAAGAAAATACTAAATTAAAACCGTTATGATATAACTTTTATTTATTAAGTGCAGATTTTTTCCTTCATTGACGCTACTTTTATTGAGCAGTCTTACAACTTTAGTCTACGTAATGCAATGTACCTGGTAAAACAATTGTGCTACATTAGAAGGCTTGCATGGGTCAGAATTTTAAAAACTTTTTGCTTAATCTAAACGTAGATAAAAAAATACTAAATACGTTTTTTTTAATTTGCTAATTTACTTAGTTTTAAAGGAGCAAAGCTACCACAGTAGCTTACTGTTTTTACAATGTAAATATTTGACGTCATCTATTTAAAAATTTTTTTTATTATTTTGAAAAACAAAAAAATACGTGTCTAATATTTTTTCATATAATTTCATATTATGCAAAAATAATATTGAAATTTTGACCCATGAAAGCTCCTATTGATTTTGGTTACTGATGGTTATGGCGCTTTCTATTCAAACTCAAAGAATCTTTCGACAAGGAACAATGAAGACAAAACGAAGGAGAGAATCAGAAAATAGTTCAGGCTGCCTGAGTACCTGCCAAGAAGAAAGTTAAGCATAATAATAGATAATACTAGAGCAAGACTTAAGGTATGAAAAAAAGTTGCTGCTTTCAGAAGATAGGTACACTTAGAAACTGCAAATTAAATAATTACATCTCTAATTATATTCTTAAGGAGGTAATACTTATTCGGATATACTAATTGATACGAAAGGCAGTGAAGATCTAATAAACGCAGAATCAAGTGTTTACTATGTCAAGAAGACTAACTAGTACGTACAGAGAAAAAAAGCTCGCTTAACTAGGTAAAACAGTAAAGATGAAAGCTAGTTAACAAGTAAATTATTAACGGAAAGCTCTAAGATATTCTTAAGAAAAACGTATAAGGGAAGCCCCTTCCTATCATTTTGACATCCTTTTGCTGTGCATGTATATGATTTTCGCGACAAAATATATATTTTGACATCCCTTTCTATCGAAGTAAGCTTGTAATTATGTTTCAGGAGTCACGCATTAAATTATCTACAAAATTACTGATCGGCACTTGCGAGGGCCTTTTGTAGCGTAAAAAAAGAATAAAAATTGTTTATAAATTTGTTGTAATCAGAATCGTCAAAAAGATTTCTTTGAGAAAGAAAAGATTGCAGATTTCGAGCTCGCTTCTACAGTGCAATTTGATGCTTTTTTCTCATGAGTGAATTAAAATTTCAAAGTTAAAAATGCATCCGATTTCTTTTACATTTATTTTAAAATTGTAAGGTTAAATTAAAATATTTGCACAACTATTAAGTGAAATTTTATAAGTGTTAATAAATATTATACAAGAGATTTTCTTTAAAATTAATTACTAATTTTTTAAAGTTATTTTCCATATCGCAATCCTTATATTTTTGCTAATTAAATATTACTATTTATAATAATGACGTCTAAGGTATAGTTTTACCAATTTTATTCTGAATGTAAATTCCATCTTTTCTTTATAGATTGCGATAAGACATTGTTGATAAAAAGTGTGAGTGAAGTTTCAATTTACATACAGTTAAACGTCATAATTATAAAAAATACTTTTTAAAATACGATTTTAAAGAATCTGTAATTTGATACAAGATGGAAAAGTATTAAAAAATACTATTTTACGTACTTTAAAATGAATTGCAAAAATTATTACTCGTAAAGAATAAAAAATTAAATGAAAAAATAAATGAGGAATATCTTATATATTTTTTTTGTTAATAATATTTTCTATTTTAATGCTTAATCATGTATTCATAAAAAGTAGAAATTTACAATATTATATTAAATTTCTTGTCTCATTTTTTATTGCGAGAAAAGAAAATATGCTAAACGTAAAGTCTTTTCAGTATAATTGTCAGTTAACAGTCTGATATCTTTGTTAAATTAAAATTGTATCAAAGAATGAGATAGAAAGAAAGAGAAAAGTTAAAAAAAAAAGAAGAAAATAGAAAGATAGATAATTTAAAGAACACCAGTTTTGAAGTTTCAATTAGCTACTTGAAATGATGCTAGTACTGAATAAGAAAGTACCTTTTTTACTTTAGTTTATGAATATTTTATAAGAAAACAAAAACTTTAATGATGTATAAAATGTACAATTTAATTCCTTTAGTTATATTCTTTATATATATTAAATTCCTTCTTGTTCTTATTTTATTTATTTAATGAAATTTATTCAATTTTTATGTAATATGAATTTGTATTATTAAAATTTTAATTAATTTTTTATTTGTTAAAATAACAAACTATTCAACAAATTATTTTTATTTAAATTTTTTATGTGCCAAATTTTATAAGGCTCCTTCTTTTATAATTTATCGAATATTTTATTATTATAAGCAATCCTCCATACTACAAAGAAAATAATGTCTAAATAGTATATTTACGGCTCGAGTCCAGGAAAGTAAAGAATGGCCCAAATCGCACGTAAATTACCTTCCGAGGTGAAGCCGAGAATGGTTGACTGCTATTTGGGTCATTCCTTATTTATGGACAAGGCTAGTATAACATAACTAGTATAACATTTTTTTAATAGAAATCTCTCCTTCTTTTTTAAAAACAGAAGGGCCTTCATGTACTCTGCTACCAAGTGCCAATTTTCGGAACTCCGGAGTATTTTCGAGATCAGTTTCTTCAGGCTCCTGTTCCTCTTATGATGTTCTCTAAGCTCATATTCCCTTAAGTTCCTAAATCGAATTTAAAAGAGCCCCATTTAACTACTCTCCTCATTTGTGACCACTTAGCCCCCTCCCCTCCGTCAAATATCAGGCCTCGTGGGGTACTTCCTTGTGAACATGTTCCATGTTAATATGAAATAATACACTTTATCTTGAGTATATTACCTTTCGTTGATTACTGGTAATTGGATTTCATCACAGAAATTATTGCACAAATTTGAGCAAAACTAAAATCAACTAAAATTTAAACTAAAATTTTTTTATGAGTGGCTCGGGTTATAAAAATGGATAAGGGATATTAATTAACTTATCCATTACTCCTGTAGGAAAAATCGTACCCAGAATAAATTTTGGATGTGTTAAAATTCCGCACAGTTTAGAAATTATATCCTGGAGGCTATATTTTATCTTAAGGTTCCAATTTACGCTTACGGAGTATATTCTTACCTTACATAGATCAAATTTTAGAAAATGATTCCATTCTAGCTATATGGCCAGGAAGTTCTTAACTCGATAGTCTATTTGAACTGTCTGGGATCAATTTTATATTACAAAAATTAATTTTTACGTCCAGAAATCTACCCTTATAAATCTGATTTCTAGATGATAAACACGAGGATGATTTCGACAAAAAATATTTTTCGACCATTTCGCAGATTTAACCATGAAAACGAATACCTAAGCCCGTTACGATAGTATATTAACTCATATATTAACAAAATTTTCTGCTTAAAAGTTTTTGCAGACACATACCATTTATTTAAGAAAAAAAATTTTCATTATATATTTCACACTATTACATTTTTATAGTTAAGATAATTCTTTACATGACTTAAATATGAAATTATAAATCTTACAAAAAAAATTTATTAAAAAAGATAAAATGTCTTTTATATTATATTATATATTTTTTTAAATCCAGCTTTTTTCTATTTTAGTCTATAACATATTTTTTTTGTCTACTCTTTATTAAAAAAAATGAAAAATATTAAACAATTTTTTTTTCAAATTTTATTTATTAAAAAATTTTAACAGAAAATATTTCAACTTAAAAAAAAATGTACATAAAATTGGACTTAATTTTAATGATTAATAAATTTTATAAGGCGTGTAATATATTTTTTTTTTATTAAAAAATTTTTATAATCTATTATATTTAAACACTAAAGATGGTGCTATTTTATTATATTTTTTTTTAAATAAATCAGAGACAATATAAAAGGAATTAGTTATTTGAAATTAACGGAAACATGTAATTTTGTTTTCTCTTTGGCCTTTGAATTTCAAGTAAGGCAAAGTACCCATTTTAGTAAACGGAGGATACTAAGTTAAAAATAAAGAATCAAAAAAATAAAATTAAAAATAGAAAACCAGAGAATTTTTCAAATTTTATTATCTTAAAAGTTGTTAATTATCAAAACAAATAAAAAAAGAACATTTACGTGTTAATCCATTGATTCTTTAAAAAGTTTTATGAGTACTATGTGGTTTTTAAAAAACGTTAGCTTTGAAACCTGATACCTGTGAAACTACAGATCCAAAATAAAAAAATTATAGCCGATATTAAAATCGTCTTCATTTGATACATAATAATTGTGCCAAATAGCAAGGGTTTTCATAGAGCAGTTTTGGATTTAGCATTTTATAGTATTATTTTGAAACTTATATTTTCAAGTATTTTTTATACCTGAAAATCGCTAAATCCGAAACTTCACGATGAAATCCACTGCCTTTTGGTTGGTCACATTTCTTATCTGAGGGCCATCTTTTAAATGTCGTAAAATCAGTTTTTTTTATCAATGCTATACCTTTGCCATAACACTCAATAAAGCATATAAGCATTTCCACCATAAAATACGTTTTAATAGCAGTAATAAGTTTTTTGAAACTTGAAGCTTTAAAAAAATTTTTGAGGCCTATAAGACTAATTTTTATGAAAAATTAGAATTTTTTGTAAATTTAAACATATTTAAAAATTGGGCAGTTAGGGCCTTTTTAAGTTCTCTTAAAAAAGTTTATAGAATGCTGTACGGTTTAAAAACGATGTCACGGGGTTCCTGGATCATAGTATCTAGTGTACCTTAAATTTGTCATAGAATAAGTGGGCGTCAGGAATTTTTATAAAAAGTTATCTTCCTTAGATTATTCTCTTGGTCGACTCGTGGAAAGTAATTTAAATCTCTTTTGAGAGTAGTAAGGTCGCTGAAACATTTTAGAAATTTTGTTAAATTTATGTTATTTTTCTATTGTATTTAGAATTCTTTTTAAATACTAACTGAAAAACTCCTTGATGACTACTAAATATTTTAGATTTTATATCTGGAAGTTTTAATGATTCTATATTATTTTTTACCATTTCCTTGACAATATCTTCGATTAGTATATCCACGGTTTTAAGAATTTTCATCTAAGGTATTATAAATATTTAATTGGTCAATTATTTTATTTTAGGACGTTTAATAAACTTACTTGGTTTTCAGGTTCGCTAAAATATTCTTGCGAAATTTCAATGGTTGGAACGGTATAAAACATCTTTTTGGATGTGATAGAATAATCGCCAAAATATTTAGGTTTTTGTTCACCTCTTAATATATCTTCATTGTTAATTTCAGTAGAAGCTTTCTGAATTATTGTTCTTATTTTTTACGTATTAGGTGGCCCTAAAAAGGGCCGGTGGTTTTTTAGCATTTGATGCGTGGCCCCAGCCACACGTTCCAAAAATCAATAAATCACAAGCACACAATAAGTCAATCACGAAGGTCACAAACATACACAAACATACAAAAGGAAATCTAACTTACAATCATGTGAGCACCTTGTGCTCAGGTGACTTCTCCTGGCCAGGAATATCAATGTCCACCTCTTCAAGCCTACGAGCTCGGAAAATTGCACCAAGCGATTCAAACAATCACAGCTTACGAGCTGCTTCAATGAGGATTCAACGTCCGAAAGCCATGGACTCCTCCAAGCGCACCAAGCACATCAGCAACAATCAAACCAGCAAACAATCTCATCCACAGCATAGCGAAGGTGTCAAGGTAGCCGCGTGCGTGAAGGCTGAAGTCAGGACAGCAAATGCTGCTTTGGCTAGATTCGCGGTTATATTTATAGGCCTTTGCTGACTTCGAGCTCGTTCACTGATTGGAGCGCGCGCGACAAATACGTTACAAAGTTTACTATGTAAAAATTATAAGACGTGGCAAGGGAGGATTTTACCAATCGGCCCTTTTCAGGGCCACGTTCCTTAAACGAAAAATATAAGTACTCGACGTGGTAAAGGAGCAAAATTCAAAAGTTAAGAATAAGTCTCGTAAAGCAAGACTGCGCGCGGCAAAGCCCGTGGCAAGGCTGTCAAAAAGCACAGGAAGGCCAGAGGCCCGCGGAAAAGTGCTAAACAAAGACTTCGTGTTATCACGGATATTTATTTTTAATGCCTAAAAATAACATTCATTGATTTGGTTACCTAAGTCATCGCATAATTTTTCATTTAGAAAATATTCGGCTATTTTGTAAACTGTGTCTTCCACGATATCTTCCAAAAATTTAATTGACGACCTTTAATAATTGAAATGTTTCTAATTAATAAAAAATTTTTTTTCTCCAAAATTAGCAATATTAATTATTTCTGAATGCAGATACTTTCGTCCTCTTTGGGGCCCAACAAATAAAACAATATAGAATAGTAAGAATATCAAATGAAAGTTAATTTCTATGATTTATAGGGAAACTCTTTTATTTATTTTATAGACCAGTCTCTAAAAAGAGCAGAACTAACTTTATAAATTATATTAGATAAAAATATTTGATTTCTGAGCTAACAATTATTTGCTTTATTTTTTCAATAAATTGCCCTCGTTTCGAAGATCTTCTTTCCAGATTTCACGGAAATAGCGTATCAAATATGATTAAAAGTTTTTTACTTCTGACTTTCATGACAGGTTGTTGAAAATACATCTAAAATACCCTTTTCGAGGGGTAGTTTTTGCAAATTTAAGGGTGTTTCATTCATTTTTCATAGAAAAGACTCCGAAATTTATGATCAGCCACCCAAAAAACCTGGCATTATCAGACGAAACCGTGTATTGACTGGAGTAAAATTCTGGTTGCAGGAATCATATTTTTTTTCAATACATATACCAGCTGCCATTAATAATGGGTAAAGCGATGCAACTCATCTATAATAACATAAAAGAACATGAGTTCATAAATATTGGACTGTAAAAAAAAATTTCACAATTTATCAACACTATAATAAAATCTTGAGTTTCAAATATGATGTCGAGATGATGTATATTTTCCTCTAAATCATGCTCAACGAGAATTGGAAATTTTCTCGATATAAAGTCGCTTAGAAAGAGAAAATTATTATTAATTGATAAATAATAGGAATGAGTATAATACTGAAGTACATGATTTATTAGTAATTTTATTAATAAAATTACTTTTTCTCATAGGGATGTTCAAATGGTTGAATTGATCAATCAGGGTTAAATTTTTATCTAGGTTTAAGGGGCCACAGAAAATTTTTTTCGAATTTCCTAAAATTCTCAAAGGGATGATAAAATTAAAAATTTTTTTTAGACTGGTTTGATGTGTTTTTTTATTGCGGAGGGCATGAGACTCTTTTTTTTTAAATTTAATCAATAAATTTTGTTAAAAATCAAAAAAACTGATTTTAAAATTTTTTTGATTCTGTGTCCCCTTAAATTTTTATCTAAGATTATTCGGGAAATTACGTACATTTAATTAAATTTAAATGAATACTATAAAATTATACGTGATTCCTGGAATATGATTTTATCAGAAATTATCATAAGTTATAAACTCACAATAGCATTAAAAAAAATTTTTGTTGCAACCATAATTTTATTTGTTAGATGGATTTTTTGAATTTTTCTGGTTCTCATGTCAGGATTTTTTTTTAGTAAATGTAAAATGTAAATGTTGTTTTATTTGTCCAATCACAAAATCTGATACACAATTATAACAATTTAGCATTATAGCATTATATATTAAAGAGTTAACAGCATAATAATTTAAAGATTGAATATTAAGTTAAAAAAATTTGTAATTTTATAAAAGTTAACAGCATAATAATAGCAATAGTAGGTACAACAGTACAAACATTAGCATTCAATAATTAGAATTAATAATGATAAAATTATTACAGTCAATAAATAGCGAGTAATAAACAACAAAATATATTAATATATATAGCAACACTAAGTTAAGTAACATTTAAAATAACATCAGTCAACGCACTTGAAGACGCACTTTTAGTTAAATATTGTAAAAGCCAAATTGAAAAAAAAACATTAATTGCATAAGACAAGAAACTTAGGTAAAAAGAAATAAATTCCACATATATTTGTTGTAATTTTTTACTAAAATTTACATATCAACCCTGGCATATTATATTTAAAACTTAAAACTAAAAATAATATTGATTGACATAGAATACACTTAAAATTAATATTAAAGTTACAGATATACAATTAAAATTTGCATTATTATTATTATTATTAATAATATTAATATTACTTATTTTAGATTTATCAGATTTTAAAAAAAGACTATACTCTTCTTCAAATTGTTCTAAAACATTTTGATCCCAAAATTGTAAATTATGAGAAAAATGCTTTGCTTCATTTGAATAAAGGGCTGAACTTTCTAATAAGTAATAGTTAAAATAAAATGAAAGTTGGTAATGTAAATCATAATATTTATAGACTGGTTCTACAAAATCTAAAAATCTCTGACAAACATAGACAAACCGCACACTGTCTTCATCAAATTCATTGTCTGAAACTTTCATCACATTAAAATCATCAATTCTACAGTATTGCCTGCTAATATTTTTGAAAATCGTAAAATCTGTTTCATCATAGTTCAAAAATTTAGTAGTTTTATAAATAATACAATATTTGAAGTTACAATCTTCTTCAAAAATATAAAATTTATTTTTTTCTGAATATATTTTAATAGTATTGAAGGTTGATTTCTTTGTTATCGTTTCATTAAAAGTTGGATTCCAAATACTTGTGTTAAATATTTCACTTTTTCTAAGATCTTTAGTATCATATTGTAAATAATTGACTGAATCATTTGAGTAAAAGGTAATGGCTATTCCAATGTAACCCCAATTATTAAAAATATCTATTTTGCTTATATTTTCTTTATTTTGCAGGGGAATTTCTTTCAATAATTTACCTGAACTGTCAATAGCATAAATATTTGTATCTCCGTTAAATAATAGAACTATGTATCCTTGCGATGAATTTTTAGATGAAATTGGGATAATTTTAGCATACTTATACCATGGCAAATTAGGAATTAGTATCTCTGATTCGTGTTCCTTTAAATCATCTAAGGTAAACAACTTCTTACAAATGCCAGAATTACATTTTTCTTTATCTTCATAAATTATTTCAAATTCATTTTCGTATGTGATTAAATTTGTTCGTTGTTTCCATAAACTTTGATAATTAGTTTCAATATTATATTCTTTTATTGAATTACAATTCGAAGAATTAAATATTAAAATATTTATACGGTGCTGAGTATAAGAAAATATGGTTGTATTTTTATGCAATGTTACAAAAATTAGATAATTTGATCCAAAAAATTTAAATTTTGTTTTTAAAGGATTAAAATATTTCTGTTTTAAACTTTTTACACAAAATTCACTTGAATTATTATTTTTATCAGCAGAAATTTTTAATGCTGATAATTTACAATCTTCTTTTTTATCACGTGGACAGTAAGAATATGAAACAGTTGTACCAAAATTCTCTATTGAATAAGAAAAGAAACCCGCTTGAGATATGTTTAGCACATTCTTATATTTATTTAAAAATTCACTTTTATTTAATTCATTCGAATATCCAGAAGTAAAAGTATAATTAAATAAAGTAATAAAAATCAATTTTAAAAACAATTTATTAGTAAAAATCATGTTATTTATTGTTAACGCTGTAAAGAACTAAGCATAACTGGGGTTTTATGTACATTTTTGGATGAGTTTTAATTGTTATCAAGAGTTTCGAAATTATTTTTAACCAATTGTAAAACAGATAACAGCTATCGCTAAATTTATTTTTTCTATAAAATAAGTTATTAAATATATGAGTCACATAAATGATTAATATTAAAATCTTGTTTTGTCTTCTAAATATTAATAAATATTAATAGATAAATATTAATTTTATATTATTCAAAAAAAAAGATTATAAATTTTTTTTAATATAATAATTTAAAAATTTTAATTTCAATTACACTTCCCCAAACGAGAATGGACCATCGAAATGGTGAATATAAATTTTTCAATAGCCTTTAGAATTTTGACAACGTGATCCATACTTTTTTTGAAAAACTTTTTAAATAGTTTTTTTGTCAAAAGTTAACATAAGATTATATTCTTTTTCAAATTCATTAATTTTATTTTGATCAACAAAATTGAGATTATGAGCAAATAAAGTTGGAGCATTTGGTTTTAATTCTGAAATTTTTAATAGATCGTAACTAAATGTTGTATTTTGTAAATTTACTTTTCTATTACATTTACAAATAAGACGAACGCTTTTTTCGTCGAATTCATTATCTGCAATTTTCATAACATTAAAATCACCAATTTCACAATAATTTCTGCTTACATTCTTTAATATCGTGTTATATGTGGTATTACTGTTTGAAAATCTAGTAGTTTGATTAATAATACAATTCTCATCAGTACAAAACTTTTCAAAAATGTGGAATTTATTTTTTTCTGAATAAGTTTTCAGCACACCTTTGTGATTTAAACTTATATTAAATTTTGGTTTCCAATCACGAAAATTAAGAATATTACTTCTCTTTAAATCTTTAGTATCAAATTGTAGACAATAAGTCTGTTCACGTGATATTTCTAAACAAAAACCTATATAACCCCAGTTATTAGTTAAATCACTCACCAAATAATATTTTTCATTTTTATAACCTAAACTAATTTCTTTCAATAATCTACCTGACCTATCAACTGCATAAATTGTAAAATCATTTTTTGAATAAATGAAATAACCTTCTGATGAACTTTTTGTTGAAATTGGTGATATTGCACTGATGTCCATTAATTTTGCATTAGGTAATAGAAGTTCTTCGCTAGTTTCCTTAAATCCATCAGATAAAAATTATTTTCTACAAATTCCAAGACCACATTTTTCCACATTTCCATATAAAATTTCAAATTTATTTTCGTACGTTAATACGAACGGCTGTCTTTGTAAATAGCTTGGTTCGTCAACTTCAATATTGTACTCTTTCATGGAACACGATAACGTACTCATATTAAATACCAGTAAATTTATGTACCATTGATCGTAGGAAAGTACAATACTCCTTTCTTGCAGTGTTCCCATAACAAGTGTATTAGAACCTAATGTGTTAATTTTTGTATAATAACTGGTAAAATATTTTTGATCCAATTCTTTTATGCACGATGTATTCAAATTATACTTTTCATATTCAGAAATTTTAAAGGATGAAATTTTACAGTTATAACTTTTATCTCGTGGACAATTCAAGTAATAAAAAGGTTTGTCAAAATTATCTATTGAATATGATACACCCGAATTTAGTTTAACATTTTTTAATATATTCTCATACTTGTTAAATAATTCACTCTCTTTCTGCTTATTCAAATATTGAGCAGTAGAAAACGAACCAAATATTAAAATAATTAATAATTTTAAAAATATTAATTTTTTTAAGGAAACCATGTTTTATATATTCTAAATATACTTTTAAAAAGTAAGCGGTAAACTGATTAATAATTTTAAAATTTTTGTTATTCATAAAAATTCTAGAAAAATTGTTATAAAAAGTAATTCACTTATCTTATCACTAGTATCAATATTATTCACCTTGACGTGTTTAATTTACAGAATTATAAAAAATCAAGGGGCTATATATTTTTACGATATATTTGGATATAGATCAAATGTGACTAAAAAAATCTATTCATGGCTCTATTCATGAATTTCAATATTTAATATCTATTTCAAATAAGGACAGGCCTAGGATTTTTATAAAGTTAACAAATTATGTAAATTATTTATCAATTGTTTTTGATAATTTTCATGGTTTAACATAGAACATGTTTACGCTTTGGCGGTGGCCGAGGGGTTTAAATCTCGCGACTATATGTAAGTAGTGATACTTACATATAGAGCGGGTTCGTCTCCCGAGTAAGAGTTTCATAACTGTATCGAGGGCTCCTAATAAAAGCTAGCGATGTTTTTTAATGTCTTAGTTAAAAATAGCTATATTTTTGTGTCTTATTAAAACCTCGCGTTGTTTTTATTGCTTATTAAAAGCTAGCTATGAGTATATTAATATTATAGCACATAGCTAGCTTTTAATAAGCAATAAAAACATAGCGATCTTTTAACAAGACCCTAGAAAACAACGCGAGGTTTTAATAAGACACAAAAATATTTAGCTATTTTTAACTAAGACATTAAAAAACATCGCTAGCTTTTAATAGGAGCCCTCGGTATATAGACGCTATTTGTAGTATGAAAATGATTTCGTAAATATATACAGAATTAAAACTCTTCACCACGTTGAGGCTAGGATCCTATTTTCATCATAATATTTAAAAGAAAAATCGAATATTATGAAGAAAACAGGCTCTGTAGGTAGGATGAAGGTCTATGACCTAGGACGCGCTTCTCAAAACTGAAATTTTACCTGAAAAGGTGGTTCTGGTTTTGAGAGTACCAGAAGCAGGATGTTTAATGGGGGGTGACTTTAATCGGTAAACATGTTAAGCATGGAGTCCGACATTATCTAGGGTCTGGCCCTAGATATGCGTAAAGCATTCTCACCCAGGCGTATGTAATAGCTATTTATTAAACAAGGGATAAAATATTGATTTCGGCTGTAAAGACCATTACAAGAAAAAAACCTGAAAAATAGAATTTCAACGAGGCCGAGGTGAGGCAAGGTTTGAAATAAATCACCGAGACCGAGGAGAGGCGAAAAATCTAAATTCATGTTTATTTAAATTAAAAATATTTTATAGTAATTATAGTAAATAATCATTATCGAAGCCACATATTTCAGATACTAAATCCGATTTCACCCAAGCACTTATACATAGTAATGCCGTCAGAGTATCATTTTTCAATGATCGTCTCTTACGCTGACCAATCAAAGAAGTATTTGAAAACAAGCGTTAATAATCATCTCTAGGCTTCCTATCAATATAAAGAATCAAATTTTTTTTTAAATGTTGACTCAATATTCTTAAAATGATCAAAAACGTAAAAATAACTGAAAATATATTCATAGATTTTACTCTTGCATTTTAAGTTTCGATAGTTGGGGACCCTAAAGACTTTGTAATTATTGATTCAAATATTTTTTGTTAAAGTGTAGCTCAGTACATTGTGCAAAATCTCTAGGGTCCCTATCTATAGAGAATCCAAATTTTTTGATAAAATGTAAAAATACATTAGCTGTTATTTTTATTTATAAAACCATTTTATAAATATAGGTGAAACTAGATTAAATTAGTTCTAAAAACTCTTTTAATGTTCAGAGTTTTAATTATCGAATTTTTCATAAAAATATGCTCACACATATTAAGCTTTATTGCACTTGTAACTAAAAATCAATGAAACTAAGATATTTAAAACTTTATGAAAAAGGGCACAACAAAATATAAATACGTTACAAAATGCATGAACATATAATATTTTATATAAATATACTATATATCCTAAAAACTAAAAGAAAATAAACAGTTTTACCATATTTTATAGCTAATATATACCTGAAAAACAGTATTCTTTAAAAAAGTTTAACAAGAAAATACTTTTTCCTATGGTATACATTATAATGTGCAGATAAATGAAACGACATATATTATCTTCTTTATTTTTTATTATAAACTTAAATTAAAAAATTTAATATCGAAATAAATAGTTTAGTATAAGAAAGTTTTATGAATATAATAAATGTGCTTTTAAAAAAAAGAAATATTTCAAATAAATTGGATAATAAAAGAGCTTCTTTTTTTTTTAATTATAAATTTATTATTCACACAGTTCACAAATAATACTTTAATTTTAACATTCTTTTAAAAGCTTTGTTATTTTTAATCATATAATAGGTGTAAAAATAAAAAATGTCTAAAAGTAGATTAACCACTTTGCCTTGAGACTTTAAAACTATACTATGAATTTTCAATAACTTAAAAGCAACAAAATTTCGGATGACTGGATAGATTCTTATCCAAATTTTTATCAGAATTCAGCGTTTTATATATTTTTCTAACACTGAATAAAAATTCTTTATTCTTTATTCTTTATTCAACCAAAATTAATACAAAAACATTCTGTACATAATCTAGTACATTACATTATATACAAAAATTAATTCTTGTACCCCAAGAGTCACTATTTAAGTGTCTGTGTAGGGATTGGTTTAAAATTAAGTTAGTCCTTAAAAACTAAATATAAAAATAATATAAAAGATAAAATAATATTAAAGTTAAAAATATACAATATTTACAGCGAGAAAACAAAAAATATATTATATATTAGAAAATTCTTTTTTTTTATCATTATAAAAATAAGTATATACATGAATAAAAGAAAATGAAAACAAATTTTTAGGAGTCAAGATCTCATTTTTTTACTTAATAGCATGTAAAATTATCATCGAGTCATAATAAAATTGGATTATACTACATATAGTCTCTTATATATGATCTTTTAAATATTTAATTTCAAAAGGAAAAAATATTAGGTTAATTGTGATGTTATTCTTCGTTTTAAAGTTTTATTATTATTAAATGTTATTGATTTTAAATTATTAGGTAAATTATTAAAATTATTTAAAGATACAATATAAGGGCTTTTCTTATATATGGTTTTAAAAATATCAGGTAGTGGTAAATTTTTTTTTCTAGTTATTTGCTTAGAATTTATATACCTAATCTGTAATCTTTCAAAATAAAATAATAAGGAGTTAGTATTAAAAAGTTGATTAATATTTAGAAAAGTAGTGTTTTCATCATTAATTAATTTAATAATTTTATTTTGGTATGAATTTAATACTTTTTTGGCATTATTATAGGCACAGCCCCATATAGAGATACCATATTGTACTATACTCATAAATAATGCATAATAAATTATTCTTAGGACTGTTTTATCTAAATGTTTTAATTTATAAAAGATATAGATTAGGTATTTTGTTCTATTTGATACATATTCAATATGTTTATTCCATTTTAAAAACTGGTCAAAATATACACCAAGATACTTGCATGATTCTGCTCTATTAATTATTTTACTATCAATACTTAGTTGAAAACTATTATTAGGTAAGCTTGATTTATAACATCCAAACGTTATGAACTGAGTTTTCTCTAAATTAAGTGTAAGTTTGTTAGCTTGTAACCATTTGTTTATTATTTCTAACTTTTCAATCATAGATGTTTTAGCTACTTCCCAATTTTTTTCTATAGAGAAAACTGCAGTATCATCTGCATAAGAAAATATAAGAGATGATATATTTAACAAGTCATTGATATACAATACAAATAGAAGAGGTCCCAGGATAGACCCCTGGGGAACTCCAATATTTATATTTCTAAAATCACTTATAGTATCTTGAAATTTAACTGCATGTTGTCTATCAATTCAGTAACTTTTGATTAGATCTAAAGCAATACCTCTGATACCGTATATTTCTAATTTAGAAATTAAAATGCTATGGTTTACGGTATCAAAAGCCTTACTCAGATCAAGAAAAGTACCAATTGTTGCAGAATTATTATTTAAGCCATTATATATTAAATCAGTAACATTATGTAAGGCATCTTTGGCTCCAAGGTCTTTTAAAAAACCAAATTGTCTGTCAGATAATACTTCATTCTTTGCAAGAAAGGAGCTAATTTTATTGTGAACTGTTTTTTCAAAGACCTTGGCTAAGTTTGATAATAGTGATATAGGTCTATAATTGCACACCATTGACTTTTCACCACTCTTATATATTGGAACAATTATTGCTTTTTTTAATTCTATAGGCCAAGTGCCCAATGATATAGACAAATTTATTATGTGAGCCAAAGGCTCTGATATAAAATTAACTAGAGTACGCAATGTCTTGGCATTTATTTTGTCAATTCCACCACTAGTGTCTTTTAAATTATTTATTATTTTAAGTACTTCATAGGAGTTAGTTTCAGACATATAAAGAGAACTACATGTAGGTTTTATATTTTTATAATTTACTTCAACTTGGGGTATTTTATTAGCTAATTCGTTACCGATGTTGTTATAATAATTGTTAAAATGATTTGCCATTTTAATATCACTCGACTCTAACTTACCATTTACATTTATTTGTATGTTTTTCTTAGTTCTAGTCTTATTTCTACCAATTTTGTTATCTATAAATTCCCAGATTTTTTTTGAATCATTTTTAATTTTATGTACTCTTTTATTATCATTAATAATTTTTGCTAAGCTAATAGTTTTTTTTAATATTTTACAAAATTTATTGTATTTTTTTACTAATTTTTTATTAGATCTATCATTTTTTATTAAATTATACATTAACTCTTTGTTATTTATAGATATTAAAATTCCTTGTGTAATCCATTCTTTTCTAGCAATATTTTTATTTTTTTTAATTTTTTTGTATGATTTTTTAACACATAGTTTTATCATTTCGGTTAATTTATTTAGTGCAAAATCAGGATCATTAAGAGATAATATAGTCTTCCAATCAAAATTTGCAGCCTCTGCTAAAAGTTTACGATAATCAAGTATTTTATTATATTCATTATTAATGTTATTATTTGCGATTCTATCAGAGTTTATAATTGTAAACAATGGGTAATGATCAGTAATAAGTTGTTTATAGATTATAGATTGGCATTTGAATTCTGTCTTAGCAAATACATTATCAATACATGATCCCGATCCTGTTCTTAAATTAGGTCTTGTTATTGTTTGAAATAATGGTAAGTAACCTTTGTTCAACATTTCGCTAAGAAAATCATTATTACACATATCATTATTCAATATATCTATATTATAATCACCTATTATATAATGATTTTTACAGTTAATATTATTCTTTAGGTAAATATTTACTTCTTTGGTAAAATTTATTTTATTTAATAAATGAGATCTATAAATTCCAGAAATTTTTATAATTTTTTTATTTATTTTAAGATTAATATTTATTATTTTCAAAAAATTAATTTCATCTATACTTATTTCATAATCAAGTTCATCCTGTACATACACTAAGACACCATCTGCTTTGTTTAAATTACTTTCATTACAATAAGTAGTATATCCTTGAATTTTAAAAAAGTTAAGACTTTGTATTGACCAAGATTCAGAGCAAATAATTATTTGAGGTTTAATTTTTAATGAATCAATATGTGTTTCAAAAAGATTGAAGTTAGAATTAATGCTTCTAATATTTAAATGTAAAATTATTAGGTCAGACTTATTCGATTTATTTACTTTAGATAAGAAAGAGTTTAGCTCATTCAAACCATCTATTTCTATACATTTATTGTTAGTTATATTACTTAGACTATTTAAATAATTCTGGTTTAGAATACTATTGAACACCGTAGTTTGTGCTTTTGATTTTGATATCTTTTAATTTGCTATAAGTTTTACAATGGTTAATATCATGGGCATAATGATTTGTGTTAAGTCTGAGATTATGATTATCATTAGTTGAAATACAATTTATACATTTCTTTTTATCTTTCTTACCACAGCTCTCACTGTTGTGTTCCTCTGCGCAATAAGTACACTGGAAATTATTTAAGCAATTTTTGATGGTATGTCCATAAGCACAGCATTTTCTACATCGACTCAAGCTGTAATCCTCAAAAACTTTGTAAGATGTCAGTTCAAAGTAGATTCTACCATTATTCATTATTTTAGCAAAAATTTCTTGAGTACATGTTTCAAATATAGTTTTAGAGTTTTTTTTTGTGTTGTTATAAATATAGTCAATTTTAAAATTACCATCAATGTCCTTAAAGTTTTTCTGTTTTATGACTTCTGCAATTTCATCATAAGTTTCAAAATTGAATTCATTACCTATTCCTACAATTTTTATCTTTGGCAACCTTTTTTTATTTTCTTGAATTTTGTATTTGTTTTTGTGTAGTAGAAGTTGTTGTTCAATAATTTTTTTAGATTCTTCATCACAGTTGATAATTAAATTTCCATTTTTCAGATGTTTAGTGTACACTACATTTACATTTAATTCGTTAAGTTTAATATTTTTCTTCAGATCATTTAGCTTGTCACTATAATTTTTCAGTGACTCTTTATCACTCAAAAACTGTATGTTAAGATCACTGTATTTATTTTCTTCATAGTTATTATTATTTTCCCTAGTCGTACCTTCATTTTTAAGATGATTTGAATAAGTTTTATTATCAGCATTATTTGTTTTAAGACTTTCAGCTTTGGCATTGTACTTTTCTTTCCACAACTCTACATTTTCCTTTAGTATTTCATTTTTATCTTGCATTTCTTTATTGAGTTTATATAGTAAAGTATTTTCTCGATATAAATAATTGTCATTGCTGTTATTTGTAGGTACATTTTGAAATCGATTAATGTCTGATTGTTCATACTTCCTTAAGCTATCTGTTTTTAGCCTTTTAATCTCGTTTTTTAGTGTATTATTTTCATTGTTTAGAGAGTTACAAGTTTCTTTATATTTTTCTAATTCTGTATCAACGATGTCTACTTTTTTATTGTTACTATCTTTTTTTAAAATTTCATATTCTAACAATAATTTATTTAGTTTATCATTTAGTAATTTACATTCATTTTTATAGTCTTTAGATTCAGCGAATTCTTTTAACTTGTTATTTTTTGAAGAAATTTCTATGTTTAATTTTTTTATAGTTTCATTAAGAGTCGAGTTTTCTTTTTTTAAATTTTCTAATTGATAATTACTATTTTCTAAATCTGTTTTAGTTGAATTTAGTTCGTCATTGTTCATGTGTTTTTTATGAAGTTCATTAAAATCTTCTATTAGCGATTTATTTTCTTTTATGTAACTTGAAGTGTTAACTCTTTCTATTTTTAATTCTTTTCTTAAATCTATTACTTCTTGTTCAAGAGTTTCAGGTTCAATGTCACAACAACATATTAAATTGCCTTTAATGTGATAACCATTTTTTATTTTCAATGCACAAGCAGAATGATAACATTTTCCACATAATATACAAGTAAAAGCAGTTGGTTTAGTTTTGCTATGTGTGCATTGACAAGCATAACGTTGTTGTGTTTGTTCTTTTAAAGATTCCATTTCTTTGCGATGCATTGTGTGTAATTTTAATATTTATTATTTACAGATATTCTTCCTTATCTAATACGTAAAAATTTTGTTTAGTAATCAGTGTTTACTATAAACACAAGATGTCACTAGCTAATCAACTTGTTATTATTAATTTAAAAATACACACACACACATTTCATCAATTATAGAATAACTCCTTTTAGGTTAAGATTTCATATTTTCAATATTCACATAATTCACTGCATAAAAAATACATTCTTTATCACTCATTTTACCTTATAATAATTTTATGTTCATTTAAAATCACCAATAAATTAATTAATTACGTAATTATCTAATCAACTCCAAGAATGTGTTAGGAGCTTACTGTACACAAGTGTTCGACTTCCGCCATATTCTCCTAAGAAACTTTGGATCAGTTTTGGATTTCCCTTGAAAATCCCCCTTTTTAAATAAATTTTATAAATTGAAAAATTATGAAATTTTATTGTTTTTGAATTTCTATTTCATGTATGGCCTGAAAAATACCGTATAGGAGCTGGTTTTCGATCAGAAGTCACTTTCTTATACCTAGCTGTATCTTTATTTATTGAAAAATATTTTTAAAAATTAATGGTTGGTGTTAAATATTGTTGCATTTGTTTAGGGTAACCCTATATTTTATTTTGCTAATTAAAAAAATATCAAATTTATTGATGGGTAATTAATAATTTACATTTATTACAAGTGTGCATAATAAGGTAATTTCGATAATGCAAATTCAATTTTTGATAATAGTATCATTTTGATCGAATTAATTTTCGATAATTTAAAAATTGCTAAAACTAAGTTAAAATCATGCGTATTTTAATAGAATTCTTATAGGTATAACTATACCCATTTCTTAACTCCCTCTTCTTTTTTTTTCTTCTTTTTTTAATATAAAATACCTATAATAAGAGTAAAATACAGTAAACAACAGATGAACTACACACTTGTAAAATCATGTATTTTAAACATTTATTTATTAAAATTTGATTTTTAATTTTAATTTAACGAAAGATAATAGTTGATATAATGTTTTTAAAACTCAAGGAAACAAAATAGGCGCCTTATGTAAGCAACCCGCTGTATATGTTCAGTTTGCGCGCGACGAGTGTTATAAACGTACACGCGTTTATTTACGTGTTGAATTATTTGTGATTTAAAAGTAAAAAGTACATTAATTTTATGAAATAAATGTTAGAATATAATTTTTATACATTTTTAATATTAAAATAAAGATTTTTTCCCAATTTTAAAGTGTTTCTACGTATTTTTTATAAAAATCGAAGCGTTTATTGCAAGTTTATGGTGTTAAATCAATGTGATACATAAGTATATAAATACTTAAAATTATGTTTTTATGTGAAAATTTAGTAAATATTTTGTCAATTGTTGTGAAATATAGTATAAACAATGTAATAGTGACAAATTTAATTTATTATAATTAAAAAAATATCGTTTAAATAAAAAAAATGTGTAATGTTATTGAAAATATCGAAAACCTGTTTTATGTAAAAAAGTTAGGAATCGATTATCGATATACCTATTTAAAATAAATTTGCAATTAATAAGTGAATATAACCCTTTCCCTTTATTTATTAAAGCATTACAACGTAATTAAAAGCATTTTTAGCATTCGGCATAGAGTAGGTATCCCTAAAACTCGATTTCAATAACACTCGAGATTTGGTGAAAACGATGAGAAAAATCTCCTAAGGTTGTACAAGAGAACATCTTTCTTATTTTTTTATTAATCTAAATTGTTTTTTAACATCGGTAAGGTAGAAATTAGTTCTTTAGGGTTTATAGTTTCATAAGAAAATTCGGTTTTAGATAAATGATGCATGCTTTTTAATATAAACGCTAATTTGTGTGTATTTGATCGAAAACCAATACGTTCGAAAACTGGCTCCTATACGGTAATTATCAACTTTACCAGATGTTAAGATTCTAAGCCCAAATTATTTTGATTCCCGACGTGTTTCTCTAAACCCGGATTATTTTAAGGTAATGTGGTAATTCAGAAATTTTTCGCTTTTCAAAAATTTTTTTTTTTATTTTCTGAAAGTATAACTATTTAAAAATATGGAAAAAAAATTTTAGAAAAATCGGGGCATTATAAGTACTATTTTTAAGCCTACTTTCAATAATTATTGTTAAGTCTTTTATGTGAAAAAATAACTTTAAACGAGTTTATCTCAAAACCATTTTTTTGTAACTTGCTGACACGATTTCTCGGAATTCCGTGGACCGATTTTCTTAAAAAATTAACTGCATGTTTAAAATATGTATATTTATAATGTGAACTAGGATCTAGCGAAAATTTTTAATTTTACTATATTTTTTATATGAAAAACTTTAAAAAAAAGCGTTTTTTTTCAAAATTTTTTTCAAATGCTCGCCAATTATTTATTTGTGGTGCAAATTCTTAGATTCTAGTTCACATTATAACTTAACTCATAAATTTTAAGAATTTTCTTTTTTTTTGTGTTTCCGACCATTCAGTCCGGAAAAATCACATCAGTAATCAGCACACTTTTTTTTACAAATAAACTTTAACACCTGTTATCAACCCTTTATAATTTAAATTGTTAATAAAATTAATTTTTTTTATAAACTATAAATATGTATTATTTAGCCCTAAAAAAATTGGTTTAATATATTCAGTAGTTTGTCTACAAAAAAATCACAAAAAACTGCTTTTTTTCGAACGTCTGAACTACCACATTACCTTAAGTCTTCAGATTAAAATTATCGTAATTAATGGTCGTAATTAAATCCTATTTGGCCTCCTGCCACTAAAATCGTACACATTTGACCCCCATCTTCTTGATTTTCAGATTCCCAGGGTAACCCTCCCTATAAACATGCTCCCCGTTAGAATGAGGAGTTTTGTAAAAATTTCCCAGGAATCAGTAATAGAAAAAGGAGTCCTAGAAATTCTGGCAATAATCTTCGAAGATCCCAAAAACTCTGTTGCTTTTATGATATTTTTTTTACCAGGGTACTTCAAAAATATTTTTGGAAAATTATAAAAAAATTTTTTGAATTTCATTGGAAACACGTTAATATAAATTCCAAGGTCATCCAAAACAATTATTTTCTTTCTGCTTTGAAATAATTTATTTTAAAAAATAATATCTAGCTACAAAAATACTCAATAATTTAATTTAACAAACTTAGGCGAAAAAGAATTTAATTTAGAAAAAAAATAATACAACAAAATAAGCTATGGAGTTCAAAAACTTTATTAAAAGTTACGAATAATAGATTATTTCATAAACTTGAAGATATAATATTGAAATTGAATGAATTTTTTTTTTTATTCTTAACAAAAGAAAAATTTTATGTTTACGTAGGTAACTTTTTTTATATGTGTATGAATTTCAACATACACATATAATACTTCATAGTATAAGCTCAATATTTTAAAGTTTTGTGCATTTATAAAGAATAATAATATACGAAAATAGTCACGCTTTTTTAACTTTTTTCTTTTATACATACGGATCCCATACATAATATTACCTTAACTTATAGAAAAAGTCTTTTGGTCTTATACTCTTAACACATACATAGAAGTATGTAGGCAAATACACAGAATGTAAATTTAATATTAAAAGTTTGTACGCATGATATTTTAAAGTTTATCCAAAAACTTTAATGCTAAGTGTATTTTTAAGTTTAATATATTGTCTTTTGGTTTTGACTTTTGATGATATCAAACTCCGCTTATCTACTTTCTGATTTATATTCTAAGCTAATATTATATAGGTACACAAATAAGCAAACACAAATAGAATATTTATACAATCGTACACTTTACCGTGGTTAATTTATTATTACACTAAATATTAATCAATCACATGTGCAATATTGTACGAAATAATTTGAATATACATGGAGTAATCCAGATAATTTTAAATGAGAAGATGTTTCTTTAAATTTATGTAATCAAACAGTTTTAAACATGAGATTATAATTTTAAGGAGAGTTCCTATTAATTTTTCTAAAATTCGGATTTAAGGTTGAATCAGGATAGAAATAGCATTTTTTAAGTAAAAATTTCTGGAGATCAAAACTTCTGGGATGTTTAATATTTTTAGCCATTGATCATGTTATGTGTCCTTTAAAATTAAAAAAAAAAATTTGAAAATTTATTGACTACAGACGGAGATATTAGCGCTTGAAATTTCATTAATTTTTGAGGTACTTAATTAATCAAGACTTTTTTATAAATAATCTAATTTTAAAAATCTTTGAATATAATATTTAAGTCATTATTTAGCGGAAGATATGACTTACGCCACCGAAAAACTACGTCACCGGAGATTTTGCCACAGAGAGTATGCCACAAAAGTATGACCACAAAATATTTTTACACATAAAAATTGCATACAGAGTTTAATATAAAAACATATTTTGGATACGATTTTATTTGACCAATAGTGATTTTTACACGGATATTTTTAATGTCGATTTTTGATGTTAAAAATTTAACCACCTATAAAGTTTGACACAAAAAAGTTAACCACAAGAATATTTTTTTGACATTTTCATCTTTGACGCAAAATTTTTTGTAAAATTAATCTCTATAATATTAAAAAAGGGGAAAAAAGCACCGCATAGTATGAATTGTTTTTATTTTTTTTTTAATATTCTCGTGATCAATTTTTGGGTGTCAAACTTTATGGTAGTTAAATTATTCGTGTCAAAAATTGACATTAAAAATATACGTGTGAAAATCACTGATGGTCAAATAGAATCGTATCCAAAAAATGTTTTTATATTAAACTCTGTGTGCAATTTTTATGTGTCAACATTTTTTGGTGGTCAACTTTTGTGGCGAACTCTCTGTGTCAAAATCTCCGGTGACGTAGATTTTCGGTGGCGTAAGTCATATCTTCCTTATTTAGCATCGATTCAGTAAAAAAAATCTCAATTTTTAACAATAGTGTGAAATATATTTCAAGTTTTTTGATTTTTGGCCTAACCTAAATTTTTCAAAAAATCAATTTATTCGCGGCGAAACGTAGAAAATCAATTTTTTTTTAGTGAATCGATGCTAAATAATGTCCTAAATATTATATTCAAAGATTTTCAAAATCAGATTATTTATAAAAAAGTCTTGATTAATTAAGTACCTCAAAAATTAGTGAAATTTCAAGCGCTAATATCTCCGTCAGTAGTCAATAAATTATCAAAATTATTTTTTTAATTTTAAGGGACTCATAACATGATCAATGGCTAAAAATATTAAAAATTCCAGAAGTTTCGATCTCCAGAAATTTTTACTCAAAAAATGCTATTTCTATCCACCTGATTCAACCTTAAAACCTAAATATTCACTGTACTTTTTTAAGTATAGACGCTTAAATAGGAAAATATTTTAGTTAGACCTGGACAATATAAAAAATGATTATTATATAAATTCAAATATTTACTGCCCTTTACTACGCAATGTGTTGTCCGAAATCTTTAAATTGTAGATATGGAGATTTTTAATCTGTTGGTTAGTAATAGCATATTATGACCCAGTGTGGTTTTGGTTATTCGCTTTTATGGATAAAGGTTGTATACAAGTATTCTTTCTCAGTGGTAAGAAAGCATCATTTCTGGTCGCGAAACTACTGGGTGGTACGTGGTTTCAGGCTACTGACAAGAAAAATAAAAAATTTTTAATATTAAATAAAAATATTTGATTTCTGAGCTAACAATAATTTGCTTTATTTTTTCAATAAGTTGCCCACGTTTCGAAGACCTTCAGTCTTCATTATCAAGGCTAAAAATTTTTGCAGTATTTTACAATTTTATAAAAAATTTTTTTATATGTGCTTGTATGTGCTTTATGTTTAACCTCTTGAACCTTACGTTATGTCGGAGGTCACCAACAATTAACACAAGCAGCTACCGAACCGCATATTTTGCTTTTATTTCCTCGGAAGTCGATATATACATAGAGATATATACCGCTTTTTCCTTTATTGGAAAATAACTCTAGGTTCTGGAAGCATGTGGATAAATTGTCAGTGAAACTGCAGGATTAGAAGGTGAATTAAAGGATTGATGAAGGGATTGAGGGATTTTTAGGGTTTGGGAGGCCAATTGCGGTCTAAGGTCCGACTTTTTGTAGGAGCCATGCTGACAATTCCGTCTTTAAAACACAGAGTTGCATTTCTACAACTCTATGCTTTAAAAGAGGCGCGAAAAACCTTAGAAAAACGCCCTCTATGCATGACATACGGAGGCAAGTAAATGGCACTTTCCATTTCATCTTGCCCCCTGCGACTCGGCAGCTAGCTCTACTCTCCCTTCTTAAAATAAATATTTAATTTTATTAAATATTCATTTCCAGAAAAAAAAGTTGTCACTGCTCTGTATGCGAACCCACTTCATAAGCAATATTACAAAGCGAGCGCGTTACCTCTGTGCTACCGAGCCGGTTAATTTTTTTATACAATTCCAAATTTAAAATTAACTTTACCTTATAAAATATTTTTAAGTAAAGAATTTATAAAATTCTTCACTGAGTAACGATCTTATACTAATCTTTGAGTTTTTAAAAAAATTTTACAAGTGCTAGATTTTTTTACATGAAGGAACATAATATAAACAAAATATAAAGATTGTAACTCTAACGTACATTTTTTATGATAAGTTTACTTTAAATAATTAGCATGTAAATAAACATTAGCATATTGAGTAATTCATTAATTTTTATGCAAAATTAATTTTGTTTTACCTGTCAAATTAATTTTTAACAATTGAAATTTTTTGAGTCAGCCCATATACATAATGAAATCAATTATTTCAACTGTATAGGAATGTACATTAAATAAATCTTGTATCCAATATAATTTGTAAATTTGAATTAATTAATATCATATCTACATATATATATATATATCATAATTATAGATTCAATAGATATTATGTCATCAAAATAATTTCCGTAACTAGATTTCATTTGATGAATGATTTTAAATCGATACATAATACTAAATTACCAATTATTATTAATACTAAATTATAATTGTACAACGAATTTAAAAATTAATGCAAAATTAATATAATTGCTTTTTATTTTTTTAGGTTAAAATGAAATACATGATTAAAATCTGTTTTAATCATTATAGAGCAAAGCTCTGCTGAAAAAATTTTCAGTATTTGTGTACATACAAGATTTGGACTAAACTAGATAAATGGTTTTTTTTAAGTTTAAGCTTTCCCTGTCGTATTATAGTATAAATTTTTCAATGAAATTTTAATCATTTTTGATATGGAACATACTGATAGGTAGGGAAACCCTGGGAATTTGAAAATCAAGAGGGGGGTCAAATGTATTTGATTTAAGAGGTGGGGTCAAAGTGTCCGATTTAAGAAGGTGTCTGATTCAGGGGTCAGGGATTCAAATGGGACTAAGAATAATTTCAATTTAAGGATTTAGAATAATTTGAATTAAAAAACTTATAATAATTTGAATTTAGGGACTTCTTAGAATAATAATAATAGTCCGGGATTAGGGGTTTGTAATAATTCGGGTTAAGTGAATCAGAATAATTTGAGTTTAGAATCTTAACATCTAGTAAAGTGATAATTATAGTTGTTCTCTCCCTCAGCTGTAGTAAACATATTTCATGCATTTAGGTTGTGTTTACACAAACCAATCATAAGTTTTTCATTGAGATTTCGACAAGGGGCGGTTTACTTAGCACAAAGTAACTATGTGTCAAGTGTGCTTCAAGTGAGCAAATCATTTTGGCAGCACTGGTAATGTTTTAAATTAATTAAATAGCTGGACACCAATGATTTTTATTAAAAAAACCACCTCTTCATCCTCCTTTTAATCTTATAAGTCTTTAGTAGGTCTTCTAAAAGAAGTAAATATTGTTAATATATATTAGGGTTTTGAGATTAAAAAGCGAGTGCGGGGATGGTTTTTTTGGTTAAAATATATTGGTGTCCAAATATTTAATTAATTTTGAACATTGGCAGCGGTGCCAAAATGAATCGCACACTAGGCTTACACCAGGTCAAGTGGACCGCCCTTTGCGTTTCGAAAGTCTAGCTTTCTTTGTCAAAATCTGAAAAATACATTTAAGTTGACAACCAATTTTTTTTATAAAAATAATGCACATTTTTTTGAAAATTATTCATGAATAAAAAAAAAATAATGAGCATAAAATACGTACCTATAGAATATTTTTAAAAATTAGAATAAAAATTTATTCTAAAAAAAAATATATAAAACAACACTGACAGTACATGTACTAGATACCGTCAAAGACGGGTAGAGCGAAGCTGATCATGTTAGAAAAAAGCAAGAAAAGAGTTTCAGTAATTTTTTAATTTAGGGATTTTAAAAGCTTTGATTAGATTGAGTTCAATAATAATAATAAGACGTAAAAAAATGTTAAGCATAGTTAAAATTTTTAAGTATTAGCCAAAAAGTACACGAAAAATCAGTCCCTTATTTTGAAACCTTATTATCTGTTTGCTGAAAAGATTTCAACCAAACTTTTGTTGTCGGAACTTTGTTATTACGTCCTTTTTCTATAATTCACCAACAACAAAAAAGTTACTCTGAACTCTAATACCCCTCAATTAAAATAATTACCAAAATAATATTATACACAAGTCAGAATGTGGTGCAACGGTTTCCGAATTCGTCAACTAGAGAAAGAAAAAGTCTTCTGTAGGTTTTGTATGTCGCTGAATCCGAATTTGGGGTCAAAATCTTAATCCTAAAATTAAAGTATTCTAAGTTCTTGTGCTTACTCCCACTTTAAATTATTCTAAGTCCCTTAATCGGAAATATTCTAAGTCCATTTCATACCCCTCTCCCCTAAAAACGTCGTTAATATTTCAACCCCTCCCCCCCTAAAACGTCAATACACGGTGATCCCGGGTGGGACGTGAATTTTATTTTATTAGGTGCATCGCTAGTTGTTGATGCTTGTAATCTTAGCTGCGATTGGTTAAATAATAAACAAACAATGCATCCGCTCTGGATCGCCCTGTATTTACCACCCCCCCTAAAAGATCACTTTTTTACCCACCCCTGTCCGGCATTAACACACACTAACACTATTATATCGTAGTATAAGTGAACGCAACGTGTGGAGGTACCATTGATACCAACCTATGAATTTAATTTTGTCATATGACTTTAAAAATACCATGTCCAGCACCGGAAGATCATGTAATAACAAAGATTTTGCAAGAAAAAATTTTGCTTAAGTTCCCTAATGCAAAAAGTTAACAAAGATGCAATAAGAGGACAGATTTTCCAGAGTCTTTACTTTGCTTTCGCTAACAAGAGACCGGTAACTTTAGGAAACCAATTTACAAATTACTTTGATTAATAATTGAAAAAACCCTCCGATAACCTCCGTTATTCCAACGGGCCTTCTAGGCACAAGAATACTGTGCACAAGGCTTTTAAATGTAGTTTTTGGTAATATTGCTTTTTAGTTAGTTAGTTAACAAAAACACTTCTTGTTGGTCACAATTTTCCGGTATTAAAGTCATTTTTCAAGCCTTGGATACCGCAATTTTTCTCAATGTTATAGCAATTTAACCAAATGGTCATTTTGTCCCGAAATGATTAATTTTTAAATTATTTCAAAAATTGCAATTTTAGACAAAAATGGGTTTTATAGTCTCAACAATTTTCTAAAAGCTTTTTTCTAAAAATTCTTTATTTGTCCTTTAGAGTTATTTGTTTGCAAAACATTATTACCTTTCTAATTTTTTATATTAAATTCTCTTCTTTACAGTCAGTAAATTGAATGCCCATTTTTGTCCCAAAATGATCAATTTTTCAATTTGCTGCAAAAATCGTAGTTTTAACATTGAACATGTTTCTAAGGAGGGGTAACCTGTGAATCTGAAAATCAAGTGGGGTCAAATGTCAAAAATCATGTGGGGTTAGGAACTTAAAATATTTTATATTTAGGGACTTTGAATAATTTACTTTGAGAGGCTTAGAAAAATTCAAGTTTAGGGACTTAAAATATTCCGGGTTTAGAGACTTCTAATTGTTAATTTCAGTAGAAGCTCTCTGAATTATTGTTCTTATATTTTACGTATTAGGTGGCACTAAAAAGGGCCGGTGGTTTTTTAGCATTTGACACCCAAGTTTGCTGAGTCAAATTAATGCTCCACCCTGTATGGGCTCCCAAGGAATTCAAATTGCCACAAATTTCGCGATTCTTTTTTTTTTTTTTACATTGAATTTCATACTTTTTTACTGCTGCACCGTGCAAATAACACAAATTAAAATAGAATTTTATTAATATTACTTCGTTCCAGTAAGCACCCGAAGATGATGCGTCTGCAGCCACACCATCCCCAAGGACTCTCCGAAACTCGGCAATTATTGTTCGCGAAAAAAGATATTTAAAAGACACGTACAAGTAATTAATTTAACGTAAAAGTTGGAAACCGTTTATCTACAAATCGACATTCAAGTTTTTCAAAAGGTTACGCGATTCCAATATTTCAAAATCAGGTAAACGACCTTCAAAAAATTATACTGCATGAAACGCAAGACAAGCATTTCCACATAAGATTTTTATTTTAAGACCGATAATATTTAATTTTGCCCGATAAATCCCAAGTTCTGAGCTACTAAATGGGCGAAAACGGTATCATCAATTATCAAAGTTTCAGATGAACGTGATGCAATTCAATCATTCAAAATTAAGATGACATAAATCATAACATTTAATGGCCTCAAAGCCAGATAATTTAATTTTTCACTAAAGTAACGCACAATAAATTTGTAGTATACACATTGCCACAAAATGTAGTTCACGAAACCCGGTTACTGAAAAATAATGCTGATCATTTCGCGTTTAAATTATACTCCGAAGAATTTAAATTTCACAACCCCATAAATATAAATTTTTCATTACTCCCAACACTGCGATTCATAATTCACCGATTACTAAAGTTTAAGATACAATTTAATTATTAAAAATTAAGACCAGTACACTCATTAACTTCAATTGCTACAAAGCCAAAATTTAAATTATCCACTAGGAAAACGCGCAATACATTTCGAGTAAAAACATGTGCCACAAATGTTAATACACGAAGCCCGGCTACGAGAAAGTACTGCTGATCACGTCGCGTTAAAGTTATAAACCCGGAGCACTAAAATACATATCCGCATTCATACATTTTCTTTTTAGATGACTTACGAAATCGATTCAAAAAACGGAAAGTCTAGGGGTATTTCCCGAAATTAATCGCTCTCGACGAAAAACAAATCAAAAATAATCCAGAAAGCTTCCTCGGGTATAATATCCCGGTTGATGCACCAATGTTAATTTCAGTAGAAGCTTTCTGAATAATTGTTCTTATATTTTACGTATTAGGTGGCCCTAAAAAGGGCCGGTGGTTTTTTAGCATTTGATGCGTGGCCCCAGCCACACGTTCCAAAAATCAATAAATCACAAGCACACAATAAGTCAATCACGAAGGTCACAAACATACACAAACATACAAAAAGAAATCTAACTTACAATCATGTGAGCACCTTGTGCTCAGGTGACTTCTCCTGGCCAGGAATATCAATGTCCACCTCTTCAAGCCTACGAGCTCGGAAAATTGCACCAAGCGATTCAAACAATCACAGCTTACGAGCTGCTTCAATGAGGATTCAACGTCCGAAAGCCATGGACTCCTCCAAGTGCACCAAGCACATCAGCAACAATCAAACCAGCAAACAATCTTATCCACAGCATAGCGAAAGTGTCAAAGTAGCCGCGTGCGTGAAGGCTGAAGTCAGGACAGCAAATGCTGCTTTGGCTAGATTCGCGGTTATATTTATAGGCCTTTGCTGACTTCGAGCTCGTTCACTGATTGGAGCGCGCGCGACAAATACGTTACAAAGTTTATTATGTAAAAATTATAAGACGTGGCAAGGGAGGATTTTACCAATCGGCCCTTTTCAGGGCCACGTTCCTTAAACGAAAAATATAAGTACTCGACGTGGTAAAGGAGCAAAATTCAAAAGTTAAGAATAAGTCTCGTAAAGCAAGACTGCACGCGGCAAAGCCCGTGGCAAGGCTGTCAAAAAGCACAGGAAGGCCAGAGGCCCGCGGAAAAGTGCTAAACAAAGACTTCGTGTTATCACGGATATTTATTTTTAATGCCTAAAAATAACACTAATAATTTGAGTTGAAGGACTTAGAATATTTTCAATTTAAGGACTTAAAATAATACAGGTTTACAGAATCTAAATAATTTGGGTTTAGAATCTTAACATCTAGTAAAGGTGATAATTACAAATTATAAGAATAGCGATTTTATTGTAATGTTGCTTATCATTTATGTATTATAACTAGTCTTTTTTAGAGGTTTATTTTTCACGTCCTATAATTAGTCTTATAGCCCAATTAGAGCTTGTAATTATTGAATCCCAATATTTTCTTACCCTTTCTTCAAAAAAGGCAGTTAATTAGATAATTTTAGCTCTGCTTTCAAAATATTGCAAAAAAACTAAAATGGGGTAGTTTTTGCTGATCTCATGTCCTCTACTTCTCAGCCACTTTCTACCCCAGATTGCTTATTTCAGAATCAAAGCATACCTACTTATGTATTCTAATTTTTTTGGTCGCGAGTTCTAGAAAAAGTTATGGGTCCACAAAGTTAAGCAATTTTCGAAAAAAAAAACTGAAAGTATGACACCCCGGAATAGACTAGATTATTAGATCAGGCCAAAACATACTTAATTTATATTTTAAATTTTTTGGTATTTTGGATTTGGAAGGGCGTGTCGAGCTATTGAAAACCCGCCGTTTACTCACGCTCTTAGTTTATAGACATAGTATACATTATTTTGAGCTCGGATAAACGTCTTCAATGGCCCGACATGCCTCATTCAGAATTAAAACACCGAAAAATGTCAAATATAAACTTATTATGTTTTGGCCTTAGTTAAAAACCTAGGCTATTCCGGGGTTTCATGCTTTTAATTCTTTTTTTCAAAAATTGGCCATTTTTGTGGATCCATGACTTTTTCCAGAACACGCGGCCGAAAAAATTAGAATACGAAAGTGTATGTATTTAGGTCTTGAATATCTATATATATATATCTATATATATATATATAATATCTATCAATATCTCTGTGCCAAAATTTAGCTGTAATACCAGAGGTAATACTTACACGCACTTATTACCATACCATTATTATTACCAGGTTCCTAATCTCTTTTTTATTTAATAAAATTACGCCATTTAAAAAAATCAGTTTTTAAACAACTGGTTTTATTTCAATGAAGTAACCTTCAGAAGAATTAAAAACTTATTAGTTATTAGTTTCAAATCAATTATTCAAACTGATCAATGTATAAGAAAAAAAAAATTCAATGATAATGGAATTATACATAGAATGCATACGGATGGAGTTGCATATTATTTGAACTAGGTTTAGTCCAAAAATATATATCTAATATTAATATTTGAAATTTTATGTTTAGATTTCTTTTTGAATACTAAATTAATTTTAAAACCAATATTTATGTAAAATTCCAAAAAATATTCCTAAAAACAAATAATCTAATGCAACTTGTTTTTCGTAATTTTTTCTAATTCTCCATCCGCCATTTTTAAATTAAGAAAAATCATGCAAAAAACATGTGTCCTAAGAAATATAAAAAAAATGAAAATTTTATTATTCTTCATTAAATATACCTTTTTTTGATGCTATTTACAATACTGATAAGTAGCGTGTCGATTTTTTTTAGTATCCAACTTTTACCCTAAATAATGAGTTTCCGGTTAATTTTATAGAAAGTTTAAAATCAAATTCTGAGAATAGAGACTTTTCAAGATATGGATACATTTTTAGAAAAATAGATTTTGGTTTAAAATTAATTTAGAACTCGTAGATAGGCTCTTGGGCGTTAAATGTTTAATTCAATAAAATTCGGATTAATAAATAAATAATAAAAAACGCAAAGAATTATAAAAAAGCTAAGGCTTTTTATTTTAGACACGATCACATATTTATTGAGTATTTTTTCTTTAATAACGTTGATGGGATCCACAACCTCATAAATTGAAAACTATTATTTATTATCACACTCCAAAGCAATAAAAGCATGTAGAGGCATCGGAATGACCTTGGGACCAAATTCCTACATAAATTGAAGAATTTAAAGACTTTTTCGTTTTTTAACTTGATGAACTTTTAAGGCACGATTTCATCTATATATTGCATACATAGGGTAATCGTGCCCTGGTCATTATATCAGGCTAATCGTTTTTAGGTCATTTCTCTGCAAGCACTTGATGAAATCACTTTAAATTAAAAACCCTACAACTAGATCTTATTTCAAAAAATTTGGTTTAAGGAATTTTTGATTCATCGAGTAGGTTCTGTGATCTTGAGGATACACTTTCTCGAACATACATCCCTACACACAACAAGGCAATATAAGCATTTAGAGGCATCGGAATGACCTGGGGACCAAATTTCTCCACGAATTGGACTATTTAGAAATTTTTCCGTTTTTTGACCTGACAAACTTATAAGGCACGATTTCATCTATGTATTGCATAAATAGGGTGATCGTGCCTAAAAATATAAGAATCTTGTGTTATTTTGCATTATTATGATATTTCACTGATGCAAAGTTTATGCAAAAGCTATGAAATTTATCGCGCGGATAACATTTAGAAGGTATTTCACCTGTATGAAGCAAAAGTACAAGAATAAACATGCCCTTAGAAATACCAGATTGGGTCCAAAAACAATAGGTGTCATTAACTCGATAAAATAAACTCAGTTTTAAAAAATGAAAGCATTCTGTTTGATCGTTTTGGCTATATCGTGTCCAAAAGGTTTTGATTTTTGCATCCATTAAGGTAGAGCTTCGCTCTATAATTAAAAGAAAAATTTTTTATACCATAAGAAAAAATGCAAAATATTTTTGTACATACATTCATGTTGTTTAATAAAAAGAATATCAAAGTAAATAACTAAACCCTAAAAATAATGATAATCCTTGCTTTGACATTTAAAATATGATATTTATAATGTTTACTTGTATTTATGTATATGGGAATATTATGGTAAATAAAAAAAAATTTTTTTAAATAAGTTTTAGGTTTGCATTTGACCATCTTATCAAAATTTAGTATCTATTCTACTTTTTTTAGAATTCTAGAGACTAAATAATTGATTTTTTCAAATTTTGTTCTAGTCAAAAACGTTTAGATATATTGAAGCCTACTTATTTTTGCTGTGAGTAAATAATATTATGAAGAAGGTCTACTTTACTTTTTTAGATTTTAAAATTACAAAGTGATTTGAAATTTTTGAAAAATTAAATTCGACCTCTATGCTTTAGCTCAAAAGCTGGACAAAATTTTGCACGTAACTGGAAAACCAATTGTAAGTTTTCAAAATCTTGAAATCAGTGATTTTATTTTACAAAATTAATTTATTATTAAGCCACAGAAATAGATAATTAAATTAAAAAAATTAAATTTTGGCTTAGTCAATGCTGATATGATTTATGAATATTTAGGTAATTTAAAAAAAAAAACATAATTTAATCATTAATCTATAATATTTTGGAACCAAAAAATAATTTTTTTTTAGCTTATATAGCCATTCACTAAGTACCTAAAATAAAGATTGCAATTAATATCCTAAAAATTACGTTTCTCAAATATATTTTAAATTTCAAATGGCGAAAACTAAACAAGTTATTTTCGAAACTCCACTTGTTAACAAATATGAAACAAAAAATTTTAGCAAAACATTCCCATATATAATTGTACATATTTATCCTGATAAACTGAAAAAAATATATATTCATATACATATGGTGGAAGAAATGCAGAATATAATATCGACTTAGACCATCTCGTGTTTTCTAAAACGAGTTGTGCATTCATGTTATATTATATAAAGTGTATAGTGCTTTTCTCTCTTGAATAACCGATATATATTCATACACAGTATTTTCTATACTATACTCTATCTCTCTGTGCTATTGGGATTTTACACTATAAATGTTGACTGTAGGGATGTACCTTCTACTAAACTTTACAATTCCAAATTCCTTCGATGTTTTGCATGAAAGGATTAAAGTTGGTTATACCTTTAAATTTATGGCTATACTTAAAATAATTTAACATTTTTTTTTCATTTTTTCTTCCAGTATTTTCATACATATAAAATACTTATTATAAATTCTCATTATATTAAATAAATGTAACAAATTAGAATTTATTTTTATATGGGAAACTGGGGTAAGTTAGATTTAAGTTGTTTTAAGTACTACTTGGTAATTAGATTTTTTGTAATTGATGATTTTTTTATTCAAAATAACTGTAATTTTCGTAGAAGATATCTCTTTTCTGATATCGATTCTGACTCAGCGATTTCAAATTTTTGTTATTTATACTTAAAAAGCAAAATACTTGGATTTTTTACTTATTTAAATTTGAATAACAAGTACTTAACTCATTAACGCCGGGGCAGATAGTTTTGGAAATGAGCAAAAATAAGTATATTCCCTTATAGATAAGTGGCTAAAAAGTTCATCCATATAGTAAAATTTCATAATTTAATTTTATTTCATCAAATTTCATTTCATTACGGAATCTGACATTAGTTATCACCTACAACCCTTAAAAATACCCTAAAAACGGGGGTGAAAGGGGTAGGTCAGGCATTATTAGAAAATGTTTAGAAAAATCAATGAAAAAAGTATCCAATTTTATTGAAAAATGTTTGAAAATAATATTTTTTATATAAATTTAGGTAAACTTCGTGTACATTGAGGTCTCATACATTTTGGCCCTATTTACAACCCTTAAAAGGTGGATAGGGGTGGTACTCCAGTCAAAATGCAGGTTTAGTTGTATTATCACTGACGAACACCAGATTTGTTCTACTATAGGTTTTTTGGCTCGCTGAACACGAAAATTGGAGTCATTTGGCAGAGAAATTGGGGCTTCACCCTTGAATTTGCAAAAACTACCCCCAAAAAGGTTTTTTTTTACATATTTGCATTTTGAGCACTCAGATTTGCACTAGTATATGAATTTTTTGGGTCGCTGATCAATAATTTCGACTTCTTTTTCATAAATAATTAAAATTTCACCCTTCAAATAGCTAGAACTACCCCCAAAAGAAATGTTTTGATATTTTTGCACTTTGAGCGTCCAAAGTACGTTCTTATACATTTTTTGGGCCGCTAATCAAGAATTTCGACTTCTTTTTCATAAATAATCAATATGCAGCTAAAACAGCAAACTACCCCTAAATGGGGTGTTTTTGTTATTTCGCACTTTGAGCTTCCAGGATATACCTACCCATATTAAGGGTATTTTTAGCTATTTTAAGGGTGAAATCAATAAATTTGGATACTTTTTTCATTGATTTTTCCAAACATTTCCTAATAATGCCTGACCTACACCTTTCACTCCCGTTGAAATTTTACTATAAGGGTGAACTTTTTAGCCACTTATCTATAAGGGGATATAATTATTTTTTCTCATTTCCAAAACTCTCCGCCCCGGCGTTAATGAGTTAATATGATATTTCACAAAATTCTCTTAAATACGTTTTTATATTGCAGTTTTTCCTGTTAAGATGCCTTTAAACTTAAAAGTATTGAATCGAAACTAGAGATTATAATTTCAGGGGTAAATAAAAAAGCTTACTAAATTTTTTAATACAAATAAAGAAAAAAACACAATATTCAAAAGTAATTATAGCCTAATCAAAAAAAAACCCCGTGTCCTTTGCAAAAGTGTATTAACTAGTCTGCAGAATAAATCAGAACTTTTAAATTTAACATTTAATTATTTTTCAGGAAAAATAATTTACGCAAAATTAATTATTTTTCAGGAAAAATAATTTACGCAAAAATATATAACATACGCAAAAAAATTTCAGTGTTACAGTACAACCATTTCAATCAATAAAAAATTTAAAAAACAAGCTATCACATCCAAATCTCCCCTTTAATAAAATTTCATTTCCTTAAAATGGAAATTTTTCAACAAGAAAAGGTGTGTCTGTTAATATATCTTTGACATTTAGGTTAATTAATAATATAATTAAATTATATTTTATAAACTCATAAAACCAAAATAAAATTTTTGTATCAAAATCAGTTGATATTTTAGATTATTTAATAATAAATCATATAAAACACAAGAATTTATAATAACTTGAATATTACCTCGGTATTATGTCATATTAGGTAAAATATTCGATATATACGACAATAATTACCGCAAAGCACGCATCTGTGACCTCATATTAAAACCAATGAATTTTATTCTACTTCACGTGTTTATACAAGGTTATAATTTAATTATTAATTTAATATATATATATATATATATATATTGGAATATTGAAAAATATATATTTTGTTTTTTATTTTCTTTTATGATATTCATAATTTTAAAATTCAGTATTAAACTTTTTTTAAGAGTTTTTTTAAAATTTTTTATCATTTTTTTATGTTTTATAAACGAGTAAGAAAATATTCATGTTTTTATTTTTTTTTTATACATTAAAAAGTTTTAATAACGTTAATAAAATTCAATTTAAAAATGTAAATAAACAAAGTAGTTATGAATTTAGAATTCACTGTTTTGTTTTTATGATACTTAATTTTTTTTTTATTCATAAATATCTAATGGAAAATTTGTAGTTCATAATATTTAAAAATATGGGAAAAAATACGAATTTTGGAATAATTCAATAAAAAATAACTTATTTTTAGTAAATTTTAAACCAATTTCTTTAAATAACTATGAAGATATTATGAAAAATTGTATGAATATGATTTTTACAAAAGACTTTAAAATAGTGCTTGTCCAACTATATACTTAATTATTAAGGGACCAAAGGTCACATATTGAATATAAGAAATTATGGTAATCCTTTTACTCAATTGTTTCTAAAAAATCAGTCAACCAAGTAAATGGGTGGGCACGATTGCGTGATTACAAAAGAGTTATTTCACATAAGAAGTAATACGGTTGACAAATAGAATCCCCCAATTTGGTTTTATTTCAGTACATTCTTTTATATACATGAAATATGAACCAACTTTTTAGCTTACTAAGTGGAAACCCACCCAATTCAAACCCAAATTACGTTTTTCTTTAGGAAACTTTTCATTTTTCATGCAATTTTATTGTAATCTATTAACAAAACAAGTTAGAGTATTGAAAATAGTTACTAGATACATTCCATAATAAAATTTTTCCCTGAATACAAAATTAGCATTAGTTTTATTTAAATTTTGCCTATGGGTTACTGTATTTATTATTTTTGTCCCAAACCGCAAAAATCTAAATATCTCAAATTTCACATCCCTTAGAAAACTTAAAGTTGCTCATTTGCTTTCAGATAATCCATAAGCTAGAAAAAATCTTTGGGTGATTAAAAAGTCACGCAAAAAAAAGGAATAGTAAACTAAACCTCTAAAAATTTTGTAAATACAAATTTATAAATATTAGTGAATACAATCAAAAAATTAGTAAATATAACTAATCGATAGTTTTGTAAATTAATTTTTTAGTATATTTCAATAAAAATTTATAATGACTATTAAATTGAAATTAGTAAACAAAATCGTAATTTTAGTTATATTTACTAATTTTAGTGGCTTCATAAAAAATCACTTTTTACAAATTTTGAATTTCCTATCAAGTCACATGACCAAATATTCGTATTCAGTGACTCAAAAAACATAAATATTTGTTGGAAAAATTCATCGACCTATTAAGGATAAAATTTGCCTACGAAATAGGGCTCTACATCAGGCTTACCATTCCCTACAACATATGAAAATTTCATCTCAGCTAACTTTTTATATATGAAAATTTTCTTGGGAGTATTAAGTATTTAAAAAATCAGAAGATCCAAGTTATCAAGATTTCTATTCATATACAAAAAAATTTTGCTTTTTATAAATATAAAAACAAAGCAATAGAATTTTATTAATAAAGTTTTTTAATATTTATAAAATATATATATATATATAATAATTATTTTTTTAAACATTTATATATTACTTAATTTTCTTTTTTTTACAGTTAAATTTTATGATATTATTTTCAATACAAGATAGAAATCTAACCAGTAGTGTAAAAAAAAACAAGATTATCGAAAATAACAACACGTAATAAGTATCCATTAAAGTACATAGTATATTCCAATAAAGCACATACACAGCTAGCTTAAATATACATATATATATGCATATACATGAATTTTAAATTACCCTGAAGTATATATAATGTGAATAAACACGATATACATGTTAAAGAAAAATTTAGGTAAAAAAAAAAAGTTGTAAGTAAGTAATATAAAATCAGATTTCTAGAAAATTGGAGAAAAAGATTTCGCGTGTGTAGTATAAATTTATAAATTTATATTTAAGTATAACAGGCAACAGGCAATAAATGTTGACAATAATTGTGGTTTAAATTTCTTAACATTTATAATGTAGTTGTTCACGAGTCCATTTTCTATTTCCTGTTTTAGTATATAACATTCGTTTTATATGTATTGTGTAATCTTATGACTTTTTAGACTTTATTTTGTATGTGTAAAAGAGAAGACTATATATATGTAGAATACGTGTATAAAATTTGCTTATAGCATTATACAGCTTATTTTTATATCCAAAAATTTTGCATATAAAGTAAATGTATTTATATATTAGGTTGAAACTATCGAATGAGCTTTTTTGTTTATGAAATTTTGGGCTTAGCTAAAAAAATAAATACAGGATTATCTTTTTTTTTAGAATACTTTAAGACAGAAAAAATATTTTTTTTTAAAGGGAATAAAAGAAAAGTCATTATTACATTAACCATAAAAACCTTGCTGGATGTATATATCTGTGTCATCGGTAGACTACTTGATGAAGGGTGTTTGACAAAAGACTTGCCAGATTTTTATTGGCTAAAATCCAAAAAACTAGCAACCTTTTGTGAACTCACAACCAACGAAAATGGAACGTTTCAAAATTTATATTTTGAATCTTGAAGCCTATATAATTTTTAATCCATAAGCCAACAAAAAGTAATTTTAAGCTTCTAAAATCCTTATTATTCTATACTCCTTCATCAAATTTACTCTAAATCCCTAAATCAAAATTATTCGGAGTCCATTGAAACCCTCCCAAATATAGCACATTTATCTCTAGTTCACAAATTTCATGCTTGAAATATCCTTCATGTCTACTAACATGTTCCATGTTAACGAAAAAAATAGTAATTCCACGTTCCATGCACAGATTTCAATTGAGACATGCAGCTTAGGCATCCTTTTCACACTTACCTCGTTCTGTCTAAGGGTAAAGATTTCTACGATAGAAATCCCCCTCATTTTTCTTTTTCAAAATGATCCTTGTGTACTCTGCCATTTTGTACCCATTTTCCTCCAGCATTTCCGAGACCATTCCCTTTAATTTTTAGTTTGAGAAAAATAGGCACCCCTCCAAAAATTTAAAGAAAAAAAGCATGAATTCATTTAACTTACATAATATTTTTTTCACAATATTTACTCCTTTGGATTGTTTTCCAAGACACATATTTGTATTTATAAAATTAAACACCAATAAATTTCTCAAGAATTTTATAATTTGCTGTAATATTAATTTATTAGCAGATGTCAAATTTCAATCTATCATAAGTACTAATTACTTTTGAATTAGTGAAGAATTTTTTAATTTTATGTTACTAAATAGTAAATATTTAAATCTGATGTAGCAATTATTTTAATTTGATTATGCAATGAACCTACTTTACAGTAAAGCATTCAGCACCCTCTTCACCGAGAGTTAATTTTCTCTTTCTAAACACTTGATCCGTAGTGAAATTGGGGAAATACTTCATTCTTTTATTTTATACTAGTACTTTAACTCTGAAAACTCCTGTCCACGAACTTTCTTTTATTTATTTATGATAGTAAATAAATTTATTGTTGGAGCTCAGGATATATTTATTATCGTATATGTAAACAGACAATTAGTAACCATAACCAAAATTATTTTGTTTAGTTTATGGGATGTATTCTACTTAATGAAATTTTGTTAATTTCACTTTTGGTTAAAATTATTTTATAAATCCAAAAATTAAACTTGAAATTAAAGTTGCTCATTCATTGCAATCAATATAAAATTATTTAAATACTCAATCACATTTTGATTCAAGTTACATTAACGTTTGATAAAAAAAAAATCCGCATAATTTACTCGATATTCTTGAATTAAAATAATTAAGAATTTATTTATGCAGGAAAATTCGATTCATAAGTTGAACTGAAACTTTGTATATTAAAAGTATCATTGATGCAATATACTATTGGATGGATAAATACTTTAAATGATAATTCAATAAAATTAAATCTTAGATTTTTTTTGATAAAAGGTCAATAATAATCATTATTTTTTTACTATAGGAAAATTCTCTTTATGAGTGTTTAAAATGTGTAAGTGATAAATGTCAACGTAAACCAGCTGGGTGCCAATGCAACAGTTTACTATACTCATAAAATTGAACATCCTTGGGTGTATTTAGTAGTGGTTGGATAGAAGTGTATTTTTGTTGTTACTATAAATTAATTCGTTTTTGTCAGGGAATTTTGAGAAAAAATTTGGGCAGTGAAATGCAAAATACAATAAATTTAATGGCTAACAAAAAAATTTAGGTTATTATTCATTTAAAAATTCAAGCAATATATTTTTACAATATTGTTGTTATTTTTTATTAATTTCCTTTTCTCTAATTGAAAGTTTTCAAAATTTTTGAGTAACTAGATCAGACAACTTTAAATTTAATACGTATCCAAAAGCTGACCGAAACAGTAAAACACTGAAAAAAGGATATTTTTATTAAATCAATGGAAATTTATTTTGAATTCACAATTTGTCTTATTTTAAAAAACATTAAAAAAAAAAGAAATTAATCTTATCAGTTAGAAACTTACCCCTTTCTTATTATCTTCTTGAATAAAAGAAATCCTCGACGCGTGTCAGAATTTAAAAATAATTAAACCAAATAAACCAATAAATTAAGAGAAAATAGTAATTCTTTCTATTCTTTTTAAAAGTTAAGGTAATATAATGAATTATAGTTTTAAATCTGGTTTTAGGATTAAAGTTATTTAGTGCTTTGATCTCGTGAATGAAGAAAATACTTCAATAGTGATTTAAAAATTCTTTTGATCGTAATGTAATTTTCCTTTAATAAAAAATCTAGTTTTTAATTTATAAAAAGTGAAAAGTTTTATGGATTTTTTTTTTAATTTGGAAAAATGGAATAAGGAAACTATATTGTATCAAATATTTTATATAAAAGTTAAATTATTGAACTATTCTACTCAAATTAAAAATCAAGATAAAATGAGGAAGTTTTTCCAACTACTACAACCTATCCTGAAAGTTAGAAGCAGATTAGCATTTTCTTCAATATTTTCCACCTTTAATTCGTCAAAAACTATCTATAAATATTAAAATTTTTTATTAAAACAAACATAAGTGACTCACTTAAAATAAATTTTGTAAAAAAACGATTTAATTATACTCCTAGACAAAAACTGCTCATATCTATCCCACTTACACCCTTAAAAGCACCCTTAAAATCTAAGCTTTTACACAGTTTCGCAATTTATTGTAAGTGTATGAAAGTTGTATTACAATGTGAAACTGTGTAAGAGCTTGGACTTTAAAGATACTTTGAAGGGTATTAGTGGGTCATATATGAGAGGTGTTTGTGTAGAGGTAAAACTAAATCATTTTTTGTCGTCAAAATTTACATGAGTCACTTATATATTTATTTAACTAAAATATGATATTAAAAAAATTTTAATATGTTCAATTATATTTTAATATATTCAATTGTATAAAGATAAATCTGTAAGTCAAAAACTTAAAAAAAAACTTTCAAGAAGGGTATATTTACTACTTAAAAAGGACAGTTTAGCCCATAATGTTCTATTTAAGAAAATGATCACGTATAAAGATAATACTTAATGTTTTGTTCAAATAGCTATATCTTAGTAGAATTACATCTTTTTTAAACTATTGGAAAAATAGAATTCAACTGATCAAAATGACTTTACAAGGAGAAAAATTATTTTATTATAATGAAATGAAATTTATTAATTTATGAATTTTAAAATTATGCTAATAAATTGAGTTTATTAGTTGTCAGAAGTTTAATTAAATTATAAAATCAATTTTGTTGTTCTCTATGGACTATTACATGTATGAATATATGCAATATTAAATTAGTATATTTTAATGATGCCATTTTGTAGATCGACATATAATTTAAAAATTTTATTTCATATAAACTGTACATTATATGAATAAATGAACTAATTTTATGTTCTAATGTATTTTTGATGACTGAATTTCTTTCATAATATTATATATTTTTTTCAATTTTTGGTTCCTTGAAAGTAAGTATTGTTGTATGTCATTAGAAACCCCAATAACTTTTATGGCTCAAAATGCTGAAAAAACGATTTTTATCGATTTTTGAATTTCTCGACTAAAAATTGAAAATTAATAAGAAAAAACTCTTGATGGAAGAAAAAAACTTTTTTTCTTATCGACGTTTTCCTTGATTTTCATTATTTTGCTTTGATAATTGATGAAAGCCTAATTAATAGTGTTTAACGTAATTTTTTTTTTTTTTTCAATTCTTTAACTTTCACGTCATGTTGCTAATATGCAGGTAAATATCCTTGTAATTTAAATAAAGTTAAATGATCAAATGAAGTTTTTAGTCTTTTCTTTTTTACATAATTTTTTCAGTTTTTAACTATTTTCTTAATTTTTATTTGAACTGCGTTTTTTAGTGTTTAATTTTTTGTTTTCGTTGTGTGGTCCAAAGAAAACTTCTCGCAGTGGGGTTAAAAATTCTATTTAGACTCCACATGTGTGAGAAAATCAACATTTATATTTGTCTCTTCTAGCCTTAATATTGCAGCAACAGAAGATGAATTGCTTCCTTTGTATTTGTATTTGTATTCGATTTTTTACCTCTTTTGCCCGTGGGCACACCAAGATTGGCAGAGGCCTTCAACAATTACATATGTTGTTTTATTTTTTATAAGGATTCAATGCAAAAATTTATGCATAAATTGATGCACTTACAGAAAATTGAAGGGTCAAGTTTTAGTATAAAGAATAGTATAAAGCAGAGGATTCACATGTAATTGTTGAAGGAGGATGATTATGAATTGGGAAGGTAATTGCGTAATTTTGTCTTTGATTAAGGTTTTAAATTACTTGATTGCATATATATTTTCAATACCCAAAATCCCAAAAATGGGAAGCCATTTAGAGGCGAAATTATGAAAAAATAATGTCAAATTCAAATTCAACGATAAATTTGACTAAATAATATATTTTTAAACTATATTTTCAATACTCTTCTAACTTGTTTGGTTAATAGATTACAAAAAATTTGTATAAAAAAATGAAAAATGACTAAAAAACGTAATGAGAGTCTAATTAAAATTTATTTACCCCTAAGTAACTAAAAAATTAAGTAACTAAAAATTTATATCTTGTGTATCTAAAAAACAGTATCCAAAGTAGGATGAATCAGATGACTTGTTCTGGAAATCATATATTACTTCTTATATTTATTTACATTTCCATTGGGCATATCAGGCCAACATGCCCATATATACTGCAGACAAATGTATTAAAATAAAGTTCTAATTTATTCATAATGATAAAAAAAAAAAAAAATTACACTATAACACAAGCCAATGATATGAGTGTAAAAATTCGTTTCATTATTTAAAAATGAAGCTATTTAAATTCTGCTCACAAACCAACTCGCAAAGAAAGAAGAGCTATTTTTTCATATATAGAAAGTAGTTAATATTGTGGTCAAAGAAAACGTTTCAAAGCATGAATATAGAGTTTTAATATGAACAAAGAAAAGAAAAAACGAAGTAATTTTAATGGAGGCACCTACTAAATTTGTAGAACTTAAACTATTTCTTTTCACATTTTTTTATTGGATCTTGTTTACAAGATATCTTAGTTTATTTTAGTATCTATGAATACGTGTCTTTGTATGTGTAAAAAATATTATTTTTTTCTTTTTAGTACGTAAATTCTTAATTTAAAATATAAAATATTTTTTTGGTTCCACATAGAGGAACCACTGTGATCGGTCAAAATTTCTTTTCTGATTTTTTTGGCATATAAGCACGTTTTGATACCTCAGGAAGCTAAAAAACTGGGTTTAAAAAAAAATCTGTATGTGTGTGTGTGTGTGTGTGTGTGTGTGTATGTATGTATGTATGTATGTATGTATGTTGGACTGTAACCGGTGATATTTCACAACAAGTATAACATTAAGACCCAATTTTTTTTTCAAAATTTTGTTTACCAAAAAATCTCGAGGTACTTTTTTTTTTTAATTTGGATGTAATACCTCATTTTTTATATGAAAGTACTGATATCTAAAAGTATCGTTTTTACTCGATATCTCGAATCTTATAATTTAATTTTTGAAAATTTTTTTCTCAAAATTTTTTTCACCAAAAAATACAAAAAATATCAATTTTTTTTTCTATATGGACGCAGTACTTAATTTATTTCTGTGGAATTACTAATTTTAGAAATATTGTTTATAGTAATTTTTTGGACCTGATACTGAATTTTTTCAAAATTTTTGTTCTCATCATTTAAAAAAAATAAAAATAAAAAAAACTGCAATATATTTTTTTCTTTTTGGATATAGTACCTAATTTTTTCGGCTAGCTTTAGAAAAGAATCACATATAAATGTAACTAAAAGTACAACTTCAAAAAGTTAAATCTTTTAGAAAATATAAAGATGCTTTCATACTTGTGATTTTTTTAATATAATAAGATTAAAAGGTAAAATATTAAACATAAAATAGCGAAAAAGAAAAGTGAAGTCTTTAATTTAAGTCAAATTATTTTTTATAAAATATAGTTATTTACTTCAAAATTAGATAATATTTAAATTTAATATTTTTTCTTTGAATAAAAAAGAACACAGGTACTTCAAAATAACTTTTATAAATATACTGTAAAAAAGGCAAATTATGAAAAAAATGTAAAAAGTTCTTATTGAAGTTTCTTTTTTTCTACTTCTTTTATTATATAAATAAAAAGCTTTTTCATATATATAAATGTGTATATATAAAATAATAATGTTTATTTTCGATTTATATTTATATTTATAAAAAATAGGAATTTTTCAAAGTTTTATGAAAAAAACATGTTTTTATTTTAAAAAATATTATATATATATATATATTTTTACGAGTTTACGAAAAATCAATATAGCAAATAAAATAAATTATATTTTATAAAAAATAAATTTGTAAATTGGCTCAGGTAATTTCGGTAAAAGAAATTTCTTTTTGCTTTTTTTTATGGCAGAGTAATAAAATAAAAATTTTACAAAGGCAAAGGGAATTGACGATAGATTTCCCTTATCAAACCGTTTCTGAGCCGACGAACTAGTAAATACGAGTAGAGCTTTTTTGAATTGATTGAATATTCAACCAATTGCAATTCAACCAGATTCCGTATCAGATCCAAAAAAATTACTATAAACCAACTTTCTAAAACTAGTACTCTCATAGAAATAAATTAGGTACTACGTCCAAAGAGAAAAAAAATTTGGTGTTTTTTTATGGCGAAAATTTTGGGAAAAAAATTTTCAAAAAATTAATTATCAGATCCAAGATATCGAGTAAAAATCGTACTTTCAAATATAAGTACTTTCATGGAAATAAATTAGGTATTAACTACATCCTAATTAAAAAAAAAAAAGTAGTTTGAGATTTTTTCATGAAAAAATTTTTGAAAAAAAAATTAGGTCTTAATTCCATAATGGTTGTGAAATTTCACCGGTTACATACATACACACACGCACACAGACTTTTTTTAAAAACCGGGTTTTTAGCTTCCTGAGGTCCCAAAACGTGCTAAAATGCCAAAAAATCAAAAATCAAAATTTGAGCCATCATAAAGATTCCTCATTGAGGAACCAAAAATTATCTGTGCGTCCATTAAAAGTGAATTAATTTTATAATACATATACTATAAATTAGTGGTTTTGTATGTACTACTTCATTTGGCTCTAAAGCTGAGGAATGACTAATTAAAAACATAATTCTACATAAGTAATAACGTCTTTACTTAAATTATATAATTGTACGAAAATTAATAAAGAATCAGGAGGCTTCTGGAAATAGGTCAAAGTGGTATGATCTCAATCTAGCACTGCATGGATGAGGAGGAGACTATTGAGCATACCTTTTTGCAATTTGCTCTTTACTTCTGGTAAAAAATTGCACAGTACGCGAGAGGTGCATTAAAAAAAGAATAAAATTATCATGGATAATGACCATCAAGGAAAAGTCCAAAGTAAGATGGTGGAATATCCTATTATATTAGTCTAGGCTACTTGTTCCGAACCAAAATTATTCTTATGAAAAGGCCGTGGAAAAAGAAAAATTAAATTTATCTTTTTAAATTTTTTATACTTTCAAGTAATTTGCAAACGTTTGCAGAAAAAAAAATTTATTTACTTAGAGAAATTTTATTTATTGCATGAATTTATCATTTTTTTTTTGCTTTCTAAACTACAAATTGTAATGTTTCATTAAACTTAGTATTAATTTGGAGTATATTTTTTTATATTTGATTGATTCGAATAAGAAAACATAAGTTTTCATCAAATATAAATTTATTTCATAAAATTGAAACATTATTGCTGCAGGATATATTGAAAATTGATAAAATATAACGCTGTGATGCAAATGCTGTTATTTTATGGACTTATCGTAATAAATAATAATTTATTTTCAAATACCGTCTACAGGCAAATATACTCATTATTTTCTGTTTTTAATTCAGAAACTTATAGTAAAATATCTGCTGCTACTTTATATATGCATTTTCGAATGGCTAGTAATTGATTTATAACTAGTTCAAAATAAAATTTTTTTACTTTAAAATAGTAATTTATTGATAAATAAATTATTCTAGGTTTTGTAAATAATTACTCAAGTTCTTAATTCTTAAAATGTAATTTATTTTGTAGATTTAAGGTCCCATACTCTTGAATAAATTTTATATTATAAAAATTTCAAGATTTAAATTATAAAGTAATGGGCGATATAAATAAAAATGACAATAATTATTTAAATTGTTATTTTGTTATTTTCTCATTTTTTATTTTACATTTGCTTTATTTCAAATTTTAAACTAAACTTTTGTAAATAAACGTGCTCGCACAATATTTTCTTTATACACTTTTTACCTATAATTAAGTACACAATTATGTATAAATAAAAACATTAATCAATCAATCAATCATTAAAAAAAATAATTGAAATTGCTGCATTATCTGCAAATTGTATTAATTTGAAACTTTCTTCAATTATTTTTTTTTAAGTCAGCTTGATGTATAGCTTACAATAGAGGGCAAATCACCCCTCTTTGAGATACCTATTTGTAGTGCAGATTTCATCTGTCTCCAATTTTAAAATGTAAACTTCTAGCAGTTAGCGAATTTCAAATAAAATAGAGCATACGGGGAGCCATACCCATTTGCTGCAGTTTTTTAAATAATACTTCTGGAAGTACATAGTTCTAGGCTCCTTTATATCTAAAAAAATAGCAACGACATGATTATTTTCTTTAAAGGCTTTTATAATCTCTGAGTGAAGTATTGCAGCATTATCCATACACGAACCAGATCTTCTAAATCTATAATGTGACTGTGGTAATAGGTTGTAATGTTCCAGCCACCAGATTAATCTGTTAGTAACCATTGTTTCAAATATTTTACACAGACATGACGCAAGTGATATAAATCTTAGGTCTTAGTTTATCAGCAGATACTGCTTCCATTCTTAGGCCTCCAATTCTTTTGCACAGAAAAAAAACAAGAATTTATTTTTTAATATTTCAATTACTATTATAAACAAAAAATTCTAATATACAAAATAGTTTGCTTAGAATTCAAATTAAAAAAAACGCGGGTTTAAGGCTTGTTGTTTTTAATAAAATATTCAAATCATTTTTTTCAATCATTTTATTATATAATTTAACATTTAAAAATTTTCTTTTCAATTTTCTAGACTACTGTTAAAAATTAAGAAAAGAAAAATTTATATTTGTCAATTTGTTCATTTGCGTCAAAGCATCGTCTTAAAATAACGGTTCCCATAATTATGCCCCTTCAAGATATCTGAAAGAAAAAAAAACCAAATGGCCTTATGTTCTGTAGAGTATTCTATAAAGTTGGTACCCGAATAAGGAACAATTTTTAAAATTGACCATTTAGTGGGGATTTTAATAAAAAGAACAATTTTCGGTCCAAAAATGGCCCGAAAATCGTCCATAAACTGATATTTGGTGCATATTAAGTTTAGTTCGAGATGCAAAATCTCTAATAAAGATAATGCACCGAAATTTATGTCAATAGTTCAATTAGTTTGAGAAATATGGGAACCATTTACAAAAACTCCTTTTGAGAAAAACACGTTTAAAAAATTTTTTTTTACTTTTATTTAATATATTTCAATTTTTAGAGTCTATAATACTTGCAAAAAACTAGTCACCAGTTCTTGGACCATATGTAAGTTCCTTAAAATCCAAATAATCTTGTTCCTGTTCTTACAAGGCCTGGATTTGCCCATTAAAGCCTCTTTCGTAGCTGCTTTTCTTGGTTTTTTGCTAGACGAATAGGTTTAGAATCACGTATGATAACGTTTTTATTATTTTTTATTTATTTATTTATATCTAATTTTATTTTAATATCATAAAATAAAATTTTAAAAAAATATATAAAAAAATATTAATATAAAATTATTAATACCTCAAAAACCATATTTTTTTCCCCAAAAATTTTTTTTGAAATTTAAAAATTAAAGAGTATAAAACAATGATTAATTTTATAAATCAAACAATTTTATTTACAATAAATATTATATATAGGTGTATATAAAAATAAATATTTATGAATTTCAGCAGCTGCTTATCGATATTGAATATTCCCAAATGACAATAGATCATAAATTTTTTTTAATTATCGATAAAACCAGACGTTTAAATTGGTTTTGTTCAATTTATGAGATATATAGTTATATAATGACTGATAAAGACAGACAGAGAAAGAAAAAGAGAAAATTTTGATAAGGACATTTTTCATTTAAAAATATATATGCCGACCCTAAATATATCAGAATTATTGTTAAAATATAAATTAAAAACTTTTTGAGTTAGTAATTAATCAACAACGACATTCCGAAATTAATTAATTTTGCCAGATTTCATTATTACTAAATCTTTTTTTACAATGCAAGTTTATTGGTTTTTTTGCCTGATGATTTCTAATTTATATTTATTCAAAATTTCGTAGTTGCAAAAATAATTTCAAATAACTCAGAACTTTAAAAAAAGATTTGGATTTAAAATGAGCCTTAAATATATCTAAATTTTAACTAATTCTTTACAGAATTCCACTTATGACTAGCGAAATTTTTTTCCTAACATTTTTTGCAGTATTGAAAAATATTTGGGGTTTCGTTTGACGTATTTAAAATTCGTTATTCAAACATTTTATGTTCAACTTTTTTCGTATTGAAAAATACCACTACAGCAGCCATTTGAATTCATACTAATTTTCAATATCCCTATTTTCATCTGTCATAAAAGGGGTTATAAAATAAATGTATTAGTACAACTGGAACACGATCAATTTATAAAATATATCTATAAAAGATATTTTTCTTAGATATTATGTTCAATTGATACCAAATAAACGTGATAAGACTTTTTGAAAACGAGCTCTAATAAGTGTGAAGAATCCAGTTTATAACCATAATACTACCCAGCATTACTTTACAATAATATTTTTGATGAATGTTTGATCACTGAGTAGACTAAAATATTAAAATAAAATTGTGTCTCTAATACATTTAGCAAGAATAAATTATCTAAACTGTCATTCAAATAATTAAAAATAAAATTCGTGAAAATAATTTATGACAAGTACAATATATATTAAATTTCAATTTAAAATCAAAAAATCATAAATTACCATTACAAATGATTTTTCATAATATATTTTAGTATATTAAATAATAAATCAATAAGTTGTCAAAAAATTTCTTGAATTTCAATATATTTCAATATTATAATTTATATGCATTATAAATACAAGTAATCTAACATTAGAATCTCTTGTACTTTCATGTCTTTTACTTATATTTAGAAAATTTTATAAGAAAATGGGATATTATACCTTTTAACAAGAATATTTATTATAATATAACAAGCGCATGAGCAAATGAAGGAAATGTTTGACACGAGTTGTCGGAGCATATTACTCTCAATATTATATATATTTTCCATCTATCTCCATCTTTTGTAAAATTTCATTCTGTCAAAGCAAAGTTACTAGTATATATATAAAGGATCTGTTAAATCAGACGTGAGCTACGATTGTCGAACATTATACTCAATACCAACAAAATGTCATATCTATATTTATGCATCTGTACCTTAGAATTTATATTATAACATGTGATTTTGAATAATATAGAGTTGCGATAACTTTATTAAAACGTTATTAAACTTTTTTGACACTTTTTTTTTAGCAGTGACCTTGCATATTAAACATTTTTTCGTTATTTTTTTAAATAAATGGATTTATTATAAAACAATTATTCATTTTGATAAATTTTTGTAGTTTAACTCATTTTTTATTAACACTTCTGTTTTGATATCCTTGTAAAAATATAATTTAATGGTAAAAATTTATATTTATTATTTATAGCCCAAAATATAATTTATGATTACAAGTTGTCATTTAAAAATTTATTATAATTAAAATTAATGTTTTCATTTATAATGGTAATAAATATTGCTTTTTAAAAATAAAGTTATTTCAAAATTGTAAATTTTTAATTTATATTCAGCTTCAAGGCCGGAAAATTTTTAACACTAGCTGGCTATCCAAATTACTAGCATGAATGTCCGGGGAGACTGAGCACGATTGATAAATTATCACCTTAATTTTTTTTTGTTAATTTATGGTATCTGAAATTTCATTTAAGATATAGTATTTTATTTCTAAAAAAAATTTATTTTTGAATTATCGAATTCTTTTAATACAATAATATTTTATAATATTATATGTGAGAGGGATTCTACACTAACTGGGCCAAAACTGGACTGAAGAATCACAGGAATCGGTTTAAATATACTTTCATTCAAAAGTGTAACTAAAAATAACTCTTCCAACACAATTTTAGCTTTCTAGATCCAATTATCGATTCATGGAAGACAAATTAGTTTTTTTGTCCTTTTTTTGTAAGTCGCTGCAAAATCTTTTTTTTAGTTCTGTCATATGCTCATTTTACATTGAAAAATATTTCTTTTAAGATTCCAGGATTTAAAAATTGATTTGAATTGCACATGTGCGAAAAAAAAATTTATTTTTTCTTTGAGCTTAAATATCTCAAAATGAACAGGTTCGATTTTTTTCTAATGGTGCTTAAATTTTTTGCTTAAATTTCTTCTATTAGCCCCTAATCGATTATTCTTAGATAAATGAATTTCGATATAAAAGATTTAATATTTTAAGCTTAAAATGTCCCTTGGTAGGTAATTTGTGTCGCTCTTTTCATTTCTAAAATCAGTTTTTACCTAAACCTCTGGAAAATGTCAAGCCCTTAATGCAGAGTTAATTCTGATGTACTTATCTCTCCAAGGTTTTAGTCTATTCTTACCACCTATTTTTAGTCCCGTGAAATAAATTCGTGGTTTAAGAAATACATAAAGCTTCATATGAAAAAAAGTTATTTCTTAAATTGCTACACTGAGAAAAAATGTTGAGTAAAATCTACTTTTGCAACTGGAAGATTTTACTATTAATTTTAGTAAACTTATTTGAAGAATTGAAAATATTACATTTTACACTTTTGTCCATTATTTTTTACTACAATTAAGGGTCATTTTTCTTGAAGATTTATTACAAAATTTTATTATACTCTCACTCTCTCACATGTTGTTTTTTTTTTTTTAATTTTTAATTTTTAATTTTTAATTTTTTTTAATTTTTTTTTAATTTTTTTTTTTTATTAATTTTTTTTTTGTATATTTTTTTTAATAATTTATATGTTATAATTTATACTATTTTGGTTCCTTATATAGTATCTGAAACCAAATTTTGTCACTTGCGAGAAAAAAATGTATAAATAAATTCTACTAAAATTAATAGTAATTTATTTTTGAATTGCGGGTAGTTTATAAAATATGTGTTGGTAAAAAATAACATAAAACGCTATTTTGACAACTTCAAATTATTTTACTAATCAAAAGGGTAATTTTTACCAATAAAGTTTTGTGAGTGTAGTTTTCCAAATTTTTGAATTTTCAGCTCACTTAAGTGACTAAATGAAAATCTGGCCAAGGATTCGGATTTCTAGATAAATTTTAAATAATCTTGTAAAATTTAAAACCTTCAAATGGTTTCTGTAAAAATGGCCAAATTTTAGAGTTAAAAGTCATAATTTAACATTTTTTTTTTAAATTAAATTTTAGTAATGATTTTCTCGCGAATTCAAAGTCCAAATCAACTTTAAAACCCTGAAACCAAATCCTACCAAAAATTTTGTAAAATACTTAATAAGAAAATATTTCTCAATGTAAAATATGTATTTGGACACACTAATAAAAAAATGTTGCATCAGTTTTCAAAAAAAAATCAAAAATATTAAAATGGCTGCCAATAACATATAATGGGGGGCTTGCAAGGGTCAAAATTTTGATAATTTTTATGCATTATCTGAAATTTAAAAAAAAAATATTTGACACGTATTTTTTTATCTTCAAAATTACGAAAATTAACGGATTTATAGAGGTTTCAAAAATCAGAGGTTCATCAGAATGTATACGCTAAGCGTGACCACAATACTTTTTGAATTTTCATTTTTTTCAAAAATAAAAACATACATATCTAATATTTTCTTATCTACTTTCAAATGAAGCAAAAAATTTATTCAAATTCCAACCCATGCAAGCCCCTTTTTGGATCTAAAAAGTTAAAACTATGTGAGATTATTATTGGGAGAAAAAATTACATTTTTGCTCTCCCTGGCATAAAACTCGGGCGTAAAACATGGCACGGAATTTTCGACACTCGTTCCACACCTAGGTAGCTATAAAAAAATATTGTATGTACCATGGGCGAAAAACTTTAGATACTAGTAAACACTTGTCACTCGTGTCCAACTTCGCCAAGCACTCATGCTAATGATCACGCTAGTCGAAAAACTATTGTACCCTTGTTGCTTAACAGACTATTTTAACATACTGCATTTAATTTTTTTTAAATTTTATTACTATTAATCAAGATTTATTGTTTGAAAATTGACAATTGTAAATTGATTTCTGAAATTATCAGTGAAATATTTATTGCCTTAATTTTATGTTTCAACTATCATTACAGTTAATTTATTAAGCAGATTTGACAATTTAGATCTTGATGTTTTACTGATATACTATATTATTTATTTATTTGCATTAGCCTGCCAGTTATTTTATAAACTTGCTTAGATTTTCGAATACCGGGTGAAATTAGTTGTAATTTACCAAAAAAAATAAGATACCCAAATACAGCATATACGTGGAGTGTACAACAACGAAGTAAGCTGATGAACTCTTGGATGGATAAGAATCCAGGTACCTGTTACATCTGCTTGGGGCCTGGACACCAGCCAAGAAAAGCCCCTCCAAGCGAACCTGTTCCTCATGCGGTGAGCAACATCATACTCTGCTCCACCAGTGACAACTTAGCAGCTCCAACAGCAGCAAACTCAGCGGCCCCAATAGCGACAAGCTCAGCAGCTCCAATAGAAGCAACCTCAGCGGCTCCAATAGCAGCAACCTCAGCAGCTCCAATAGCAGCAACTTCAGCGGCTCCAATATCGGCAACCTCAGCAGCTCCAATAGCGGCAACTTCAGCAGCTCCAATAGCAGCAACTTCAGCAGCTCCAATAGCAGCAATCTAAGCAGCTTCAATAGCAGCCAATTTAGCAACCTGTTCCAATTTGGCGTTCCAGACGTGGGTCAGTTCACGGCGGGCGGTTCAGTTTCAACATCATACAAAACTAAAATTCATATTGTAAAAATTAATTAAGTTTTGTCCTTTTCTTTTTCAATGTTTAATTAAATTTACAACTTAATTAATTTTTTGAATAAGTCATGTAAAACACATTCAAACATAGCATTGTATAGAATTACGCGAGAAATTCAATTCAACTTTCAATTAACGTTTCAACTCATTTTTTTTTTCATTTTCAACAAACTTATTTTGTTAAATAAGATTTAACAAGGCGGGCGGTATGTTGCGGCCAATAGCTAGAAAATCATAATTTTCTATTTTTACATTTAAACAATCGCGGTAAATATAGTCTTACTCGATATCGTAATTATTTAATTTATCGGCCTCCCGTTTTAGGGCCCCATCTCTCACGTTAAACTTTCACCGGTTCTATAAAACCGATTCATGCGCACCAATCGCTCTCATTCTGTGGTCGGTCGTCGCGCTTTTAACATATTTAATTCAAGTATTCAAATTAAATCTAAACATGTGCCGCCCGGCGTGTCAAATCGATTAAATCATAATCAAATTCAGTGAAATTCAAATCTTTTATTTTATTAATTAACTTTTTCTTATTTATACAGTCCGCTAATCTACTTTTAAATTTTGTATATTCCATAAGTGCATTTTAATAATTAACTTTATTATTTTAATCACGTGTGAATTTATTTTACCTGAATTTTCCTAATTTCCCCAATATTTCCTTCAAAATATTACAATATTTTATTCTAGTCCATAGCTCCAGTGATATCACTGGGAGGAAGGTAGTTTTTTAAAAACAGGTAGAGTAAAGCTTTATTATAACCTCGGTCACTAATTAACAATATCATAGTTTGGCTGCTGAATATAAAAAAGGTTTTCTCTACTAATTAAAATTTTTTTCGAGAAATATTTACGTGAAGGGTTCCAAAGTTTGTGGTCAACAATTCAAAAAACGTTTTTGAACTTTTTAAAACTATCCTTGGACTAGATGATTTCTAAATTCGGTAAATAGAATTTGCTATATAATGGGATCTATTTGGCTGATTTCCCAGATTGTCAACATTTTCATTTCCTGTTTACCCTTGGTGTGAAGGAACCCATAAAAATTTTATACTCTATTTTAGTATCGCTATTGTTAAATATATGAATTTTCTTTCAAACATAAAAAATAAATGGGTAACCTAACCCACACATTAAATTACATTAGTTTGCACATTAAAACTTAAGTGATTGAGAGTTTATATTGTGCTAAGAGAATCTGTTATGATGACTATATTTTTACCTTTGTTATCCACGATAATATTCTGAGCTTCGTTGATTGCAGTACACTCTGCTGTAAATATTAATGCACGTTTGTTTAGGCTCAAAGTAATTTGCTTAGTCAAACGTATTTTCACCGTTACCAGAGTAACTTCAGAGTATGTCAAACTGTATACTAAGCTGCTCACTGAAATTTATAGATAATGAACTTCTCGATTTTAGTACCTAAAATGTGTTATCTTAGGTACTTATGTATTTATGATACTTTTTTTCCATTTGAAAAAAAAATAAATCTTTCTAAGTAGGCTTGAGTTAAATCAAAAGTCTTTTCAAATAAAAATGTTTTTTATGGTTACAAATTCGTATAAAAAGTAACAAATTATTATATCTAGAAATAAACTCAAATGCCATTTAATTTGAAAAAAGAGATAATTTATCTTATAAAATTAAAGATATTCAAAGGTATTTTTTTACATTTCAAGTTTTTGGAATTCTTAAATATTTACTTCTCTACTATTCATAATTTATTGGTCAATCATTGAAGCTATTTAATTTTTCGATACTTTTAACCAGCTTTCAAAATTTTCTCAATAAAAAATAACCATCAAATAGGAACTCAGGAACTTTAAAAATGTACAGATCAGGTACTAAAAATATTATGCTTTTATCGGTATTTAACAAAAATTTTATCCATCTTAATTTTTCAATATTCAATATTTTAATAACAGTTTATTATAAAAACAGCATAATTTCATCCTCAATAATTTTAATATAACTTTTTCGTATCAGAAGTCATAATAAATTAGAAAATCAAAATAAATTTTGATGCTTATTACCATTAATACCAAGGGGGAAAAAAATCAATCACGTTAAAATGTTTCTGATACAAATAACTATTTCCAGACAAAATAGAAAATTCTAAACAGAATATTAATAACTAAAAAAACCAACTTTCTTAAGAATTTATTGATAAAAATTAAAAAATTTCATTCACGTATACTCATCACCTGTGTTTTCCCTCGGTAAAAACAAAAAAAGGGAAAAATAATAATAAATAAACAGAAATATCTTAAGAGTATTTATGTTATGTTTTTCTAAAAATACCAAAACGAAATAATAAACGCTTAAGCTATAAATTCTTAAAAGCTTGAATAAAAGAAAAAAAAGAAAATACATCTAGAAAATTGTAAGTAATGGAATCTAAAAAAAAATATATATAAATAAAGTATATATAAGTTATTGTCTATAATAAAAAAAAAAAAGCAAAAATGAAAAATAAGGAAAATGAGATAAAAAAAAATATATATACATCTTTTATAATATTTATAGATAGATATTTGAACTGGTGATTTTTGGTCAGTAGACTAAATATGACTGTTACTATATAGAGGTTATTGGTTAGTATAGTAATAAGAAGTGCAAAACGCATGCGCATAATTATTTTACCCAACCCCCTTTTACTTTTTTATACTATTTCTTATTATATATATATATATATATATATATATATATAGTTTTTTTGTGTATGATTTCAGCAGAGTGTAGAGCAAACTATCGTTTTAACTTTAGGCTTTAGTATCGTTCAAGCTTTCTATGAGTTCATACCATAGAATTTTGTTATACCAAAAAAAATTATTTATACATTTTTTATACTTTAAAATTATTTTTTAGTAACTTAATTTTTTATTTTTTTTTTGGTTAAAAAAAAAAAAAATTTTGGGTTAGTTTTTTTTGTTAGTTATAATTAATTATGTGATTTTTATAAAACATAAATAATTATAATAATTTTAATTACTTTGAAATTTTACTGAATTTTTTTTTTTTTAACATATACACAGTTTGTCTTATTACAACGAGGACGGGCAAAGTGGACCGTGAGGTGGTAAAAAAAAGGGTAGAAGACATACAATTCTTATTTTCTTCACACGTATAAAATACTAAATAAAAAAAAGAAAAAAAAACTGTGTTAATAACAGTGAAAATTTTTTTTTTAGTTTTATGCAAGTGAAAATATATGAATGAAATTAAAAAAAAAAAAGTTCTAACGAAGTGTTATTTATAAAAAATTTTTTTTTTATTTTAGTGTGTCATGAATATAAAAAAATCAAAAGTTATGTTTAATAAAAAAAGTGTATTTTGAATAAAAAAAATTAGATTTATGTTTATTTCATTTGTGTCATATCATGAGGTGACGTAAAGTTAAAAAAGTTTTTTTGTGCAAAAAAAAGAAAGAAAGAATGACAAGAAAAAAAGATGATAAATGATGAACTTGTCAATCATAATGTGAAAATTTTGAGAAATGCATAAAGAAAAAAAAGTGAAGGTAAGATTTATTAATATTATAGTAAAAAATGGTCACATAAACATCAACAAGTAATACCATTTTTTTCTTTTTTTACTGTGTTGGTTAAAATCAGTAGAACGAATCAACGATCGATCAGACTGTTAGGTTCAAAAACCTTACTTTTTTATGTAGTTACTGAAGTTACTACTGTTTATTAAAAGTTTTTCTTTTTTTTTTTAATTGTATAGGGGAAAAAGTATAAAAATTATTTATGTGACATTTTTTTTTTATTTTTAATTATTATTGATCCGACGGTTTATTTAATATCGTAAAAAATTTTTTGCGGAAATTCGTAGATCGAATTCCAATAACAAATTTTTTACGATTTTTTAATATTTTGGTATGTTTTTGATAAATAAAGAGTGAATGATTACAGCTAAATTAATAAATAAAATTTTAATAAATAAATTTTTTTAACAAAATTTTGTTTCGTGTAATAACAATTTTTTACTATGTAACCTATTTTTAAGATTACACGTCGAACTATTCATTTTTCACACAAAATTTAACCAAATATTAAAAAATTTTAAAAAATGAGGGTTTAGAATTTGACCCTAATCTTGCACTAAATTGAATTCATATTATTAAATAAAATAAAATTAATGACATTTTATACCCAATATTTTATTTCAAATAAGTTTTTACTAAATTATTTTTTGGTTCTTTTCAAGAAAACTTTATACTAAAAAGATATTTTTTTTTAATTTTTCAATTCATTAAAAATAAAAGTATTAACTAAACTTTTAAAAAAGTGTAATTTATCATAAAAAAATTAAGTAAAAAAAATTATACATTTAATTAAATTCTTAAATAATTCTCTTTCAAATTCACATTAATTAAATTTTCTTTTTTTAAAAAAAGACTTATTTAATATCAAAGTATTTTTCTCGTTTTTAATTTTTTTAATTCAAAGTTATTTATTAATGCAAATTTTTTATAATTTATTAAATAATAAGATAATTAAAATTTATAAAAACCATTTGGTTAAAATAATTAGTAATAATAATTAGAAACGTTGAAAAGGTCAACTTTACAGAGAAAGATAGAAATTTTGAGATATTAATATTTTACTGCTAACTAATAGAAAGGGTTTTATACCACACAAATATAATCAAAACCTATGTAAATAAATTATGTAAAATACAATCAATTTAAATTTAATAATGTTATTTAACTTCACTTTATGTTTTAAATATTAAATTTTGATTATTTTAAAATTATTCAATTTATGGTTTGGAAATATTTGGATTCTCTAAACTTTCTGAGGAATTTTAATTTTGAAATATTGTTGACCTCATAAGCGTGAGAGTTAATTTTAAAAGGGTTTCTTAAAACTTTTAGCGTATCTCGCTGTCAGCTTTTGAATTGACTTTTCGTCAAGTTTTTTCAACTTTAGTTTGGTCAAATATTTTTCGTGGAAAGTCAAATCATATTTAGAGACAATATAAGTTACATTTTTATATTATTTTACCACTATTTTCAGTGTGCGCGTTTATTCAATACCGGAAATGCCTAAGAAAATAAATGTGCAAGGTCGAAATTTGTAGGTTCCGGTTTATTGAAAATAATAAAAATTATCTAATATTTTGTTTTCGGATACACGAGTCTCTTTCAAGTTCTTAATTAATAAGCTTACAGTTAATAAAAAAAGTAGGTCATTTGGGTGACTTAATTAAGAAATATAGAAAAATTTAATATTATATTGTTTCAAAGAATTAATTAAAACAAAAAGTCTAATCCTCACACCCTTTTGTACATTAAACACGCAATAACGTCCAGCTAAATTTTATAAATTTATTTTAACATGATTGTATATCAAAAAACACGAAATACATAATCAAAAAAAAAAAGCTTATTTTATGATATTTAGATTTTTTTGCATTAACAATAATCATTAATAATAATAAACGTCGAAAAATATATTTAACATTTAAACGATAAAATAAAATTTTCGTTTTCTTTCTAGAAAATTTTATATATTTTATTTTTGACATAAATTCTTTAAGATCCTTTAAGTACAAAAGGATATATTATATATATAAAGTACAATAATATATAAGAATTGAAAAGTATCATGACGTCACACGTCTAAAATTCTATTCCATGCTCGATTCCATGCATACTTGGAATTCGTGATATCCTATTACATTTCTGATCTATTGATTCTTTAATATATATATAGCATATATATATATATATACCTTTTTAAATAAATAACATCTTCTTTTACATTTTTTTCTCTTTTCAAAATTTATATATTTTTATGTACTTTATATATTTTTTTTGAATTTATATTTACAAGTTTGCTTATTAAGCTTATTTGTATGCGAAGGGTATATTGAAGAAAAATCATAGATACTTTTTTTGTAGATTGCTATTTCGCATATATTAATGTTCAGGAAAAAATAGTTATTTGTTATACAAGGGTAGAAAATAGAATTTGACCTTAATGCAATCGTTGCAGCAGTGCTTAGGCTTTGGGGGACTGTAGGCACCTAATGTTAAAAATATTTTATGGGGGCTCTTTCAAATGGCTTAATTTATGAGGCACCATAGAGTGGAACTACTGTGCCTACATTGTCAAACTAGCACTGTTGTCGCAGAGAGTATACAGTGAATCTGTATTTTTTTTTGTTAATCAGCAAATGAATTTTTACTAAAAAAGCAAAAACAATAACCATTCAAGAATAAAAATAAATTATTCTTACAGCGTATAATGCAAAATTATTTTTTTTGCTCTTCCGGAAGCAAAACTCGTACGTAAAACTTGGCGCGGAATTTTTGGCTCTTGTTATACTATTACATATCTGGGACAAAAAAGGCTGTTTTTTTACCTTTTGTATGTAAAACTAATGCTTTTAATTACGGAATAAAATATAGATATATTAAGCAAATATTACATATGATGTTTGCTTTCGCAAAACCAATATCTTGATCCTTGTTTAAAAAACAGTATTTACAACAAGTACATATACCTAATTGAAATTTTGTTAATTTTACGTCTGGTATGAAATTATTAAATAATACGACCTTTCCAGATAATGATAAAATTCTTAAATACTCGTGCTGATATGTGGCGTAATATTTACACTAAATATATCAGACAGTGTAGTATTAATAAGTTAAGAACAATCAATAAGATGTTTAAAAATTTTTTTTATATGTTGGGAAATTCCGAAAATTTTCGGAAAATCCCAATTATTAAAAAAATATTGGTTCTTAAATTTTTAAGGTGCCATTTTTTAAATATTCCTGGAACATTAAAAATCTATTTTGCCCTGGCACGACGACTGTGCTTCATAATGTTATCAGAACGATTTAATTTAGCTCCTTCTTAAATTAATGTATTTTTTTAAGTTTCAAGGACCTCGCTATAATTTGTATCAGTAACTATCATAAAATAGATAATAAAGGAAAAAAATGATTTTTGACCTTATAACAGAATTGCTTTTACAATATGAATTCGTAAAAGAAAATGAGGTAGCTTCAATTTTCCAAAAAATCACAAAATTCAAATACCTGAAAGTCAATAGCAATAAAAAATCTCTTTGCTTCATTTATAAATTTCACAAAAAAAACTTTATTTACAAAAATAATTGATTTAAATAAAAAGAAAAAACCTCATTTGAATCGTACTAAAAAAGCCTTTTGTTTTTAATAAGTTTCTTTTCTATATATTTACAAAATTAAGTCATGTTTTTATAAATTCTATTACTTTTTTTTAACAAAGGGATTATATAACTTAAAATGTTTTTTAAAAAGTTCAAAGGAATTTAAGAAGACTTATACTTTCTTTGTAATAAAGTTATAGTTAAACTTGTCTTGAAAAAGATTTTTTATTCTATATCTTTACTAATATTGTTATAAGTTTAATCTGCTTATTTTTTAAGCCAACAAAAAAAGGCTTTCAATTTATCGTTAAAATCTTGGATACGTACGCATATGCTTGAACATAATTAGTGCAAAATTGTAATGTTAAGATGTTCTTTGTAAAGAAAAAAGTTGTTTGATGGAATTATTACATGCAATGTAGCTATTCAGGTAAAAAAAATTTTCAACTCCTAAAGGTTTTTCTTTAAATAGTAGTACGTTTTTAAACGTAAGGTTCAAAGCGTCCAGGAACTGTAGTCGCATTTGGCATAATAAATATTTCTTTACTAGCTAACAATAATGACTGTATTCCAATTTTGAGATGTCTTCATTATTGCCCTTCGTAGAGAGAAAACATGTGCCAAAATAAACTTTTATAAAACCCGTTTTAAAATTTACTATTCTAACACGATTTTCAGCATCTTTTTTCTCTAGTAAGGGTAGTAGTGACCAGGCTGGTAGTGACAGTGGTCTATTCAAATTAGAAAAATTTCATTAATGCTCGCTAGTAGAGAAAAAAAGATTAAATTTTAGACTACGTGAAACTTTATAACCCAGAGTTCTAATACACTGAAAAAAAAACGCTTACGACCAACGAATAAATCCTTTTGCAGAAACTGAGATCTGTTTGTTCCAAACGTAAGATTTACAAACAGAATTTTGGGTTTATAAGATATCGCTTTTCAAAGATAATAATAAAAATTGACTTTTTTTAAAAATCCTGAAATTGAATCTCTGGCAGTAAATTATTAAATTATTGAGAAAATGGATAGTTAAAAATTTTTTGAAAACTTTAAGCTTTTAGAAAATTTTTCAGACTTATGAAAACTATTTTTGTTAAAAATTATATTTTTTGCAACAATTTAAAAATTGGTCATTTTGGGCCGAAAATGAGAGAATTAGTGATAAAACATTGCATTTTTTGGTAATTGATTTTTGAAATTACGAACACCATACTTAAATTTCATTTTTTATCAACAAGCCTTTTTTAATAATTTTAAAAGTTTCTTTTTTAATAAAAATAATGGAAAAGCTAATAATTTATACATTCACTTTATATAATTTAAATCTTAACAAAAATATACAACATAATAGCATAATAAATATATTAAAATGAAAGGTAAAAGATATTGCTAATATATATATATATTTATATTTTTGTTAAAAACATGAAATAAATAATACAGGTTTTCGACCCCAGATTCATATTATATACACATATATTATGCATATAGCTGGTATTGATTACGTTTAAAACATTGCAGGTAGACACGGAATATATATAATATGTTCATGTACATATATATCCATAAATATACATATTCTATGGAAACAACTATAGATATTAATATAGGTATAAGCTGAGCTATAGCTAATTTTATTCAAATAAAATTTTTCTGATAAAATTTTTTTTTATTTGTACTTGGGTTAGTACTACTGCACTTGTCAATAGTACAAGCGTACTTGCGCGTATCGCAGAAAACATTATGACTTCTTTTGTATTATTAATTTATTTACATTTACACATTTTACAAAAAAAAAAAATTTATTTTTTATTTTTTATCTGTTTTTTATTGAAATAGAGGGTATCAAATTTGAATATTTCGCTGTCGCAAGGCGGATAGCTAATATCAATATTGGAAAGTCTGATGTAAAAAAACAAAAAAGATTCTTAATAAGCAAGGTTACCCACACAAAAATCCACTTCAATTAGAGAAAAATCACTATTACTTAAAAAACAAAGTTGGAATTTTTAATTATTTAGGCTTGATTAATTATTTAATTTTTTTTGTAACATTTTATAAATTCTTGTGTGAAATATCTCAATTTTTTTAAAATTTGGTTTAGCGAAACCATAAATTAACTAACTGTCATTTAAAATACAAAAAAAAAATAGTTTTGGAAAAAACGTGTTTGAAGTTTTTTATCACCAGCGGTGCACCGTATGAATCGTATACATCTTTGAATTTTGACATGGGACATTTTCATTAGATGGAGTATTTGAAAAAGTCCGGCTCGGAAGGGGGGGGGTAAAATAGACTTAGAATATTATCGATTTAGGGACCTTTGGTGCAGAAGTATCTAACAGTCCCTAAGGCCCCTAAGGACTCTTAGGGACTTTTTGGGACTTTTAGAGATAAATATAGTGACATTAGTTATAATTTTATTATACAGAGAAATATATATGAATATACTTAAGCAGCCTCATCTTACAACCAGGTCTGTCATAAGTGAACATGTCCCATACTCTTTGGTTGTGTGAACATACGAACCAGTTATAAATTTTTTGTTTTAATATTTTGAAAGGTGATTCTTATATAGGTATTTAAAACAAAAAAACGATTCCTATTTATTTTTAAAAGAAATTTAAATTAAAAATTTTAATACTCATTAGGTAATACATTTTTCATTAAAATTGTAAACTAAATTTTAAATAAACAAGATAAGTTACTTAATAATTTTATATTTTATATCATAATTGAAAAGTTATAAGCTTAAATAATAATTAATTAAAATTTACCACAAGTTATTTATCACTTTGTTTATAAAATACTTAACGCATAACTTTTTAATAATCAATATGGCAATGGAATTTTTTTTAAATTTATATATTGTTTAACAAAGTCTTGAACAACTATGTATAATATGTTATAAATTTTAATTTAAATTCCATATTATATATAAAAGACTTTGTAAATATGATAAAGTTCTTTGTTAAATTGATATCAATAAAGATAAAATTATTATAATAATGAATTTCATTTAAATTAAAATTTTTGAAGGAGATCGAAGCAAAATAGAGTACAGAGGTGAATACTAAAAGTTTTGTACATTTTTTGAGTTTTGTAAATTGAGGTTAGGTGAATTATGATGCTCTTTTGAGATAATCTCAGTTTAAAACACAAAAATTTTTGAACACAATGAAATTAAGCACCAAAATTAGATCACATTTTTTTAAATACCAGTTTTGTTAAAACAAAAAATTAAGCACCAAAAAACTTGAACACGGTGTTTTTAACACAAGAAATTTAGAACATAAATTGAGCAAAATAATTTTGAGACATAAAACACGATGAATTACACATATACCTATACGTTAAACCTGATTAAAAAGAAGAACAGAAAAAGGACAGAATATCACTTTCTGGAAAGATTTTTGACCATTTCATGTTAGAAATATGCAAAAACGATGATTTTATTAAGAATTAGTCTTAAAAATTTCAGTTTTAAAAAAATTATACCTATAATATAGTTTTTGGTTTTTTTGGATAATTATTGCGGCAGTATTTAGAAAACGCCTTAGAAACTGCTTCTAGTAACATTGAGTCCTAATACTGAAGGTTTGCAATCAATTTTTTACTTAATTTTTGCAATAAATTGTCCACCTTTCGAAAACTTTCAGTATTAACTTCTACTATTCAAAACTTTAAAATATAAAAAAAAAAATCCTAAAAATTTATGAAATGATAAAGTTAGAGCACTCCAACTTGAATTTCTACATTCATTATGTCTTTTCTTTTACGATTCTTGGCATTAATTTTGCATGTTAGATTCTCGCAAGAAAAATGCCATTAAGCGGAAATTCTGTAATTTTTATTAATTGAAAATTTATTATAAGAAAGTTTATTGTATCGAGTGTGATTACTATCTCGCAGGTTCGCATTCAGTAAAAATAAAATAAATGTAAGAAACAGAGAACAGATATTCCTATATATTTTATAATTTTAGAATACTCTGATAGCATAGCGTCTGCTCGTTTTTAACGTACGAGTACCTTATTAAGTAAGTACAGTAATAAGTACTTTATGGAAAACTACTGTGCACCAGATATTATAGGTTAGAGCTATAAGGGGTTGCATAAAAGTTAAAACTGTTATAAATCAACATGTCCCATTGTCACTTTAAGTTTGAGGTTGTAATCAGTTATAAGTTTGTAAATACCCCAAAATTTCCTTTTACTGATCAATATAAAATTAAAAATTAACAAAATAAAAAATAAAATTTTCTAAAAATATAATAAAAATTTTACATTCTAACAAGAAAAAAATAAATAAAATTTCGTACCTACTTTTTTATTCTATAAATTTCATTTTTTATTTTATTTTTAGAAAAATTTTGACTGTATACGAAAACGTGTACTATATAAGAACAAGAACTTTTATCGAATAAAAAAGAGAGGAAATAAAAAGAAATTTTTTTTTTTTCTGACTACACTTTATGTGATACATAATAATGACTAAAGCTACAGCTAGTTTTATTTTAAAAAATAAAAAAAAATAAAAATTTTATTCTTTACGAATTTGATAAGTTTATTTCTTTATTTAAAATTATACTTGAAATAATCGAAAAACGTATTTTTTTTTTTATTTAAACTGATGAAAAAAAAAATAAAATATTTGTGGTAAAGTGGCAATGTCTGTAATCTTCAAGGATCTATCGAGTACGTGCTGCGGAAATGTAAATAGTTTAAATACATATTGGAGCTTTCAAATTTATACAGTATATATACTTTTAAGCTATCTTAAGTAAGAAAAATTTTTTTTTATTATATTATAACCTACTGAAAAATCTTTTTTGCATTTTGATTTTCATAATTTTCAAATATTTGAAAAATATTTATAATTTTATTAACTTTGGATCCGTTTTCAAAACACCAGTGCAACGGGTGTTTGAAAAACTGATCTGTTTCAAAATTTTTTTGAAAACGGAAAAATTTTTAAATTTTCCGTTTTCAATGATTCGTTTGAAAAATTTCAAAATGTAATACCCATTTTTGCAAAACACGAAAATTTGCTCTAATTTTCTTTTTCTTCTATTATATAATGTAAAAATATAACCTATAAACATAAAAGTTAAAGTTAAAAAATAAGCAGATGTGTATTTTAAAAAATTTTTAATTTTTATGATTATTATATACATAAATATAATTTTTGATAATTAAAACGTATTTTCTTGATTTTCGCTAATACAAAATCTTTTTTTGGCAAAAAAGAATTTTAAAATGATTACAATGAAACTGTACTTTAGGTTTATTCCTGGTTTTCTTCGCAAAAATTTTTAGTCACACTATTTTTTAACACTCTTTTTACTAACATATAAAACATGATTGTCTTATTTATCTTGAACCAAAAGTACTCTAGGAGATAAAGTTTATTATACTGTAAAGTTTACAACTAAAAAGGTTATAGTTAAGAATATCTCATTCACTATTGAAGTTCTGTGTAGAAAGTAATTATATAAAGAACTAAAACTTGTGTGCAATTTGACTTTTTAATTAAAAAAAAAAAAAAATTATTTTTGACCATCATTTGATGACCAAATGGTTTATATATTTCAGGTTGGCTAATGATAATAAGAAAAATATCGACGTCCTTAGTCCATACTAGAGCTAGACTCTAAATATTATATTATTTTATTTTGAAATCTTACACAATTATGAAAATATATTAAGTATTTTACATGCAGTGTGCATTCGCCACGAGGTTACATTTGTCTATCTATCTACTATATAGATGATTATAAAATAGGTCATTTGGAAATTTTCAGTTTATTTCTTTTCATTAATGTAAACAAAAAAACCTATAGTAATCTATTAAATTGTCAAAAAATTATGGCTATACTTATATCAAACAAAAAAAAACTTTTATCCATTAGCACCGACATGAAAAACTATATATTGTTCAAAAATTAATTATTATTTTTTACTCAAAAATAATATCTGTGTATTTTGGAAATTCTTAAACATTAAAAAATTTATAGATTTTTATCCAAGAGCTAAAAACTTTATAAAATAGAAATTGATAAATATTTTAAAGTGTAAAAATTTGAATTTGGTACAAAAAGTTAATTTTTTGAGTCTTTAGACAAAATTTTATAACTTTTAATGTTGACTATTTAATTTAAAGGGATCGCAGAAATGGATCTAAATAAACTATCCTCATCCACTAAAAATAAATTTGTAGGATACACTAATCTAAAAGCTCAATATCAAAACATGATATTTTTTAAATTACTATTTTAAAAAAAATTTTTATATCCCACAAAAAGTAATTTAAAAAATATTATTTTTTGATCTAGAGCATCCAGATTAGTTTCATGAATTTTTCGTTAAGGGATAAATATATAAAACAAGAAATTCAAATTTAAGTAGAAAAAAAATTGAACCTGCATATTTTTTTGTAGTTTTACTTTAAGATGTAGTGATAAATCGAAAGTTCCTAAATTAAAATTTTTACCCAAAAATCTTTAGTAAGAATAAAAATATTTTCAGTCAATTAACCAAAATAGTCCAAATCACAAAAATGGCTGCCAAAAATCAAGAATTTGACCTAGGAGAAAGTACTCATTTTTTAGTTGTACCTTCAAAAAATAATTTACCAATTTCTGTGATCCTTTAGTCCAATTTGGCCCAAGTCTGAGTGAAATCCCTCTCATATAAAATATAATTTCTGGTAGAAATGCTTAAATACCCAGCACAAAAATTATAAAAATTACAATAAATCTGATAAACCAGAATAGAATTTAAAAAAAAAACTAATCCGATAAGAAATAATCAATAAATCCTATTGTATTATCATATTGTAAATTTACAATAATAAAATATGACTATTGTTATTATTATTATTGTTACAAGACGTGATTTGATGTAGAATAATAAAATCTTTGTATATTGTTTATTTTAAAATCAATCTGCGTATACGTAAAGGAAATCGAAAAATAGATTAAATTAATATTATTATTATTATTGTTATTATTATTATTATTATTATTAGTGTGTTTATAATATATACTAGGGTGTTTCTTATTTCCCAAACTGCTCGCAGAGAAAAATACTGGCTTGAATATGATACTTCAGGTCATAAAACAATTATCTAAAAAAAAAAATTTTTATAAACAACTTGGTGTAGTGTGCTGATTTGCAAATGAAAATCGGTAAAATTCAGTAAAAAGGCTTTAAAAAAAACGTTTTAGAAAGCTTTTAGAAACCTTCCCAAAAACTTTTTACTACTAAAAGCTTGTTAGTAACAAAATATTTAAAAAAAACTGTAAATTATAACACAAGAGGTTATTTTTAGTTGTTTTGACCAGTTATAAAAGCTGTTTTTAATTGCCTCTTCACTAAAATAAGAAATATTCATTTTTTCAAAAAATCAATTAATAAAACCGTCAAATTGCCATTGTCGTGGATGTTTGCTTTTTAGACGACTATAAATTTTAAATAAAGTTCAAATATCATAAAATATGTTATAATTTACAGTTTTTTCTAGATATTTTGTTACTAACAAGCTTTTAGTAGTAAAAAGTTTTTGGAAAGGTTTTTTTCCTGATTTTTAGCGAATTTCATTTGCAAATCGGCACACTACGTCAAGTTGTTTATAAAAAATTTTTTTTTAGTAAATAGTTTTATGACCTGAAGTATCATATTCGAGCCATTATATTTCTCTGCGGGTAGTTTGAGAAATAAGAAACACCCTAATATATACATGAATCACGCGTATATTTATTGAAAATAGTATAAATGAATTTTTCAATTTCAGATAAATTTTATTTAATTGTAACGGTATTATTACTATTGTTCTTGTTGTTATTTAATAATTAAAAGATCGGATTTCTAGTTTATTATGAACCTGCTCACAAAGATAAAGAATGATTCAAAATAAATGTAAATTACCAACGAAGCTGGGCCAAGAAAATAAACTGCGCGGTGATTTGGGACAGTTTTATTTATGGCCAAGGTATAATGAAAATTGTGTACAAATAATTCTTTTTAATGTGTAACATGTTTCTAGGTAGAGGTACTTGGTAAATCGAGGAAGAGAGGGTCAAATGAGTCTTACAGTCTTATTGAATTAGGGACTTTTAGGTACGAGGAATAATCTGAGTATAGGGACTTAAGGTAATTTTAATTGTTGGACTTGGAATATTTCTTTAGGAACACAAAAAATTGAAAATAACATTTTTATAATGTCTATTTTAAACTTCTACGGATAAAAATGATGCATTACGTCTAAAAGAATAAAAATATAATGTTTTTTTAACTTTTTAACGGCGAAATTTGAAGACAAATATTTGTAAAAATTTAGCTGTCACTTTCGAGAAATCAAATAATAAAAACTGAATTTATTTAAATTTTTTCGAAAAAAATTAGTTATTATGCGTCTAAATTGAAGAAAACATTTTTTAAAGAAATTTTGATTCTATACCTGCGCTTACACCAACACTCAAACTTATTTTTTTTAAATCGATTTTTTAGTATCAAAGAATCTTATGCGTAAACCAAAAACAAAAATTTTAGCTATCACAATGATTCTTCAATGAACCGAAAATTCCATATTAATAAGTTAATAAACAAAACAGGTTGATCATCGAATGAAAACTTGAAAAGCACACCTAATTCATCACCTAATTTTCTGTAACCATAAAAGTAATAAGTCAGATTAAATTTAATTATTTAATAAACTTGTTAAGGAAGTTGGTTAAAATGAATATTTTTATAAAGTGGTTTATCTTAACTTTTATTATATAAACCATAACAATGATATCTTATTTCATTTAAATTTTATAACCATCAATGAGGATCTAAATATGCTTAACTCGGATTACAAAGTTTATTTTAACCACTACAAGGCTATATCATATAACTTTATTAATTATTTATTACAATACAAATAATTTAACAAATATGCATTAAATTTTTTTTTCATAAAATTTGAATAAAATGCAAAATAATACCTGAATTAGAATATTTTTGTTTATTTTTTAACAAGCTTAAATATGAAGTAAAAATATGCGTTTGACACAAACTCTTATAATTAAACTACAAATGAATATTTGAGATTTATTAAATTTTTCTTTTAATCATCAAGTTTGTTTTATCTTTTGTGTTATTATTTATTTATTATCATTATTTCTCTGCTTTGTTTATTTCACTAACTTTTTTAATTATTCCAGCGAATGCAACGGAAATAATAATTATTTAAAGAAAATTCGCATTTGGAACTGGGTGCAACCCGAGTATAATAATTTCTTTTTGAATAATTCAAAGATTTAATTTATTTTTTAAATAAATTTTCGTTAATGAACAATTGATGGAATTTTTGAATAGTTTTTAAACAAGTGATAAAGCGCTATTGAGATATTATCTGGATATTGTTTTATTTTAAACTATATTTGTTGGTTTAATATTTACTGTATGTATGATATGCTGCAAGTATTTAGTGATGTACTATCCCTGGCTAAGTTTGATCGAAAAGCTTATTCTGAAGTTTTGCATCGCCACAGTTTCTTTAAATTTAATAATTTACTCAACTAATAAGACTTCGTATTATTCAATTTTGACTAATTAATTTAGTGAAACTAATTTTTACAACCTTAAGGCAATGGATCAATTTCATTTTTTTTTTTATCAATGCAGTTTTAATTTATTAATTTAAAGATTAACAGTCTTAATGAGAGCATAAGGCAAAAACATGATGGTATAATTATAAATTTATTATCAGCAATTTTTTTATGGGTGAATTTAAACTAAATCGTAATAAACCTAATATTTGGGTCTTTGATTCGGTCCCAAAGTATTTTTTAAATAAGAAAAATCAATTTTTTTTTAAATGGTCAAAAAATTAAAATTACCGTTAAAAATCGAGGATTGAGCTTTTACAGCTAATAAATGACTCGAAGTCTTGTTTTTAGTAGTACTTTCAGGAGTTAAAGACTTGACCATTAGGTTCAGTTCGATTCGATTTAAAATTAGCTTTAAATGAGTTGTTAAATTTTTAGATAAAAAAATACCAAAAATTTAAAAAAATACATTATATTCTGTGAACCAAGAAGTTATTTTTAATATAATTTCAAATTTTACTCCATCACTAGGTCAATTATCTTTACTCTATAACTGTCAACGTTAAAAATTCAGCAAAAAGTATGATTTTTCACCTAAAATTTTCTAATAAAAAAAATTTTATTTTAAACTTTTATTGTCACAAAACTTATACTTTTTATTAAATTTTTTTTTTTCATTTAAAATTTTATTTCTTCTCTAACAAAAAAAATTATTCTTTACAATACTATAAAAACTTCATGATAGCTAAAATAAAAAAAAAAAAAGTTTTTTTTGAAATCAAAATTAAAGTTGTCAGCAACTAGTAATTTAAGTTTTCAAAAATAAGATTTTATAATAAAAGAATTCAACTTGTCCTTTTTATTTGAAATATAACAATGAATTCTGACATTTTTTTATGCACAAAAATTTCTTTTCTTATCATATTGTACAAAAAGATACCTGTAATATAATCTCTTAAATAAAATGTTCTTAAAAACTAATATTAGATTACCTTTTAGAGACTAGTTAGTAATTATGTAATTTAGAGATTTTCTTTGTATAAATAGCGTGTATGGGAATCTTTAATTATCTTATAATCTAAAAATTTTTTTTTTGGGAACGATCAGCGAGCATTAAAAAACTAATCATTTTTACCATATAAGTTATTGAGTTTTCAGTGATTTTATCGTAAGTTTGAGTTCAGATTCTGAAAATTGAGACTATTTTACATAGAGATATATTTTTAGAAGTATAAATATAGTTTTAAAATTAATTTAGTGTACAAAAACAAATCGATACGTAGATAAACTATGGGGTGTTAAATGTTTAATTCAATATAATGCAAATTAATTCATAATTAATAAAAATATATCTTGTGTTCTTTTGCATTTTTATGATATTACACTGATTTTGAAATATCGACCTGCCACCACTCAGTGCCTAAAATGAGCTTTTCAAATTTACAGAGTTGAAAAGGCCAATGAGAAAAAAAAATTATAACCTTTTTCCGTTAATTTGAGATAATCAAATCCTTTTAAGTTGCCTCTATTTTCAGGAAGAGGGGAGTGGTTGGCTTAAGAAAAAGCTGCCCATATTCATTTTTGAAAAAAAAGAATTAATTTATGCAATAATCAGTTTTTTACCAAAGTGGCGCGTTTGGTCATGAGATTTTTCAAAAAATGCTTGTTTTTCAATGACCAACACTTGGATTATAATTTCTGAATAAGTGTGCTGATAAATTTTTAGACCTAAAACAAATTTTTAGATAAAAAATTCTATAAAAATTGAAGCTTGCAAATATAAAAGGGTAAATTTTTTTCATCCCGGCATCAATGAGTTAAAATAGTTCTAAAATAAAAGTCTCTCATACAATAAACAAAATTTATTCGCCTGCATGGTCAAAACTTATATTTTATCCCTTGGCTAAAAAATAGTAAGTAAATAATATAAGATATCTTAGTGGTAACTTAGAATATTACTTTGCCTGCTACAAAAGGTTTATTAAAAAAGTTATTAAAAAAATAATAAAGTCTTTTAACAAGCAAAAGACTTACTTATGAAATATAATTAATAACAATGCTTTTAAAAAACAATTATTTAAAAAAAAAAAATTAAAGTAAAATAAACTAAAATTATATTTAACTAAATTTTATAACTTTTCTCTGAAAATTATGTTTATTTCTTTAGTTTAAATTATTTTTTGAAAAAGATTTTTTATATTTAAATTTTACTCATTTTTAAAAACTTTTTAAATTTATTATCTTAAATAAAAAAAATAAAGAGAAAAAAAAGTTTTATTTAAAAAAAATTATAATTAAATATAAACTTTTTTATATAAAAATAGAATTAATATAAAAAAAATTTTTTTTTTTTAATTTAAATTATAATTGTCACTTAATTTTCATTTAGTGATTTAATTTAAATTTTTTCTTTTACATGTTTTATTTTCAAATTAATTATGCTAAATAACTTTCCGTACTTGACTACTATATTATACTTTGAAGTTTCAAAATGGTCTATTTAAAGTATATTTAAATTCTGATTATTCTATATGTAAAAGAGATTTAAAAAAAAAAACTGTCATTAAAATTAAAAAAAATTAATTAAAATTGTTTTTAAAGTTTTTAATTTAGCAAAATTTAATTTATTTTTTAACTGTTTTAGAGAACACTTATAATCGGTTTGTGTAAATATAAATAGCAACTAACCTAATTCATAGCTTTAATTCATTTAATTTTAAAAATAAATAATGCTTATGTGTTAGGGTACTTTCAGCACTGAACAATCAGTATTACCTTTCACCGAATACTTATTAGTATTAAATAAACTTGATTAACACTAATTAATATAAAAAAAAAAGAAGGCTAAATAATTTACGTACTGACGATAACCAAAATTTTTAGCTCAAGGTGTAGATTTATTCATACACTGTAAAAAGTAAGTTTCTTATATTAACAAAAAAATTAGAACATTTACGAAAAATTAGTAAATTTTCGAAAAAATTTGTAATTATTCGATAAAAATCGTAAATTTACTATTTAGCATATTAACAAAACATTTGAGTATTTTCGATTTTTTTTCAAAAATTTACAAAAAATAGTTGTAAATTTACGAAAAATACTTGTGAATTTACAATTTTTTTCGTAAATTTACAAAAAAAAAATCGAGAATTTTATCGAATATTTACAAATTTTTTTGTAAATTTACTAATTTTTCGAAAATATTCTATTTTTTTTTGTTAATCTAAGAAAGTTACTTTTTACAGTGTATTTAAATAAATACCCTCTAAATTCACAGAGAAATAACAAAATTTTTCAAATCGCTCAGTTACTGGTACAAGAACCTTAGATTTTATGTTCTAAAAATTTTAAAAAGAAGCTGAAAAAGCAAGATAACGTACTAATGTTGTTATATCATTATTTTTAATTCAAAAATTTATATGCAAAAATGTTTTAAAAATATACTTACTTACTGTTTTATTTATTTATTTTACTTTTTTCATATATAAATTTTTATTTCTTTCATTTTTTTTTTTACAATGACGTCTACAAAAAAAAATGTATCAGAAAAGTAAATTAATTCTTTACTTCAGTGACGTATAACTCACGATTTATGAAAGATATAAAACATATCTTTAAAATAAAAAGTATAAAAAATCTGGATACATTTTTTTATATTTTATCATTGGAAGCAGCTTTTTTATTTTTCACAGTTTTATTATTTTTTTTTTTAAATAATTATTCTAGTTTATATACGTGTACTAAAGTTATAGTTTTATGGTGTAAAATGTTAATGGATTAAATAATTTTATAAGCTTAAAAAATATAAAAAATTGAAATTTAAAAGCTATAATAAAAGAATAACACTTATTCTATTATTTTAACAGTTTATGTGACTCCATTTCTATAAAATTTTCATTAAATGACTCATGAAGTTTTATCATTATTGTAATAAAAATTTACAACCGATTTGTGAACTCACAAGCAACGAACATGGAACTTGTTTAAATTTATATTTTGAAATTTGAAGCCTTTATAATTTTAAGTACTCAACCTAAAAAAAAAAATTTTAAGCTCCTAAAATCCTTATTATTCTATTCCCTCTTATCGAAATTATTTTAAGTCCATTTGACCACCTCCCCCCCAGAATAAAATACCCCCTGCCTATAAACATGTTCCGTGTTAAAATTATTAGACATTTTTAAATAAAATTAGTTATATGTGTGAAAGATTCCAATCCAACTGGGTCCAAGTTGAATTGAAGGGTCACAGAAATTGATAAAAACTATTTTTTCCTGAAAGTACAACTCAAAATAAGTACCATTAGCCATTTTTTTGTTTTTGGCCTGCTTTGGTAAATTTACTCAAAATACAATTACTTTTGCTGCCTTGCTGTAAATACTTAAATTGTGATTAGAAATATTTTCCTCTTAGGAGGAAATTTGCCGCATAATTTGGTTTTTGGGGTAAAAAATTTGATTTGAAGAAATTACATTTTTCATCACGACGCCTTTAAGTTCAATTTTTTTTTAGTTTGGCCTAAATTTCTTGTTTCAGTACCAATATTCAACCCCAAAAGAATCCATGGTATTTGCAGGATCCAGATTAAAAAATAATACTTTTTAAATCACTATAGGAGCTAAGTCGTGGAGTGTAGTCTTACTATATTTTAGAGGTAGAAATAATGAATTATTACTCCAAAACTGTTAATATTCTGCTCGAGCAAGATCCAGAAAATTGCCTCAGAACAAAGTTATAAGTTATAGTTTTTAATAGTTACGGTTATTAGATGCAATTAGATGCAACAAAACAAAGTCAAATTTAGATGCAATTTTGGAAATAATAGAGTGGACCAATTTCTGTGACTCTTCATTCCAACCTGGTTTAAGTTGGGATAAAATTCTTCATGCATTAACTTATTAAGTAATAAAGATACTAAAAATTTTTTACAAATAAGTTTTGAATGAAAAAAATGAATGAGGTTTCGTAGATTATTTTGATATTATATAATATAAATTACTGCACAATTATGAACGCTTCCTAGAATCATTAATTTTTACTCTGAATCCCTTTTCCAAAGAATTTAAAAATCTCTTATGTTTAATTTCATGAAATTAGTATTTTATACTATATTTGAAGAACTTTTTACTTATTCAAGCATGCAAAAGCTTACTTTTTTTAACACCGTGCTATGAAATTACTGTCACTCACAAAGAGGTTACATATTATTTCATTTCTTTAAGTAAAATTATGTTGAAAGATTCGCTAAGCTCCTCGAGCCTGTAAACCGCTGAGTTCACGGTTATTTAAATTCACATCACTTATTTTATAAATGAAACTTTCTCTGTATTATTTATGGACCTGCACAATAAATTAATCTAATAAATAAATAAATTATTTAAAATTTTCAATTATATAAAAAAACTAATTTTCATAAAAAATGCAATAAAAATGCTTGTAAAAATAGCTATTTTATTGGCGAAGAAATAATGCGAATGCTATTAAGATTATTCACAAAAAAATTTTAAATTCAAAATTGTCTTGTAAAATTTTACTTTTTCAACTTTACGGCAATAAATTTATTACATTTTTATCAGCATTTTAGCATTACAAAATACATTCATCAAAGTCTTCAAATTCTAATTTCCTCTTATATTCCTTAACATGAGCTGAATTTGCTAAATTTGTACTTGCAACCTAGTTTACAAAAAAATAATTGTAGGTATAAATGAAAATTTCAAAACAAAAAAAAATATGCCTAAATATCTATTATTAATGAATAATGTTAGAATGTAATTTATAAAAAAAAATAAAATATATTTAAAAAAAAGTAAAATAATTTTTTACAAATACAAAGACAATAAAGATTTTTTTTTATATTTTATTTTTATCGATGACACAATAATTGACAAATTCAATAAAAATTAAATTAGTTTCGTCATATATATTTTAATATTCTTTCATTATAAAAACTAAAATATACACATTTGTCAATAAAATTGAGTAGCAAAATAGATATTCACTAACTGTTACGAAATGTTTTTAAAAAATTTTTACTCTAAATTAAATGAATCAGCTTGTGTAAATATAATGACATCATATTTTTATATATATTGATTTGAAAGATTTACTATAAATTATTGATCAGGTATATCGAAGTTCAAGATTAAGTTTCATAAAAACTGATTTCGATCTTTTTTCGTCAACTTGTAAAATAATTTAGCAATCTTATCACTAAGAAAAGTGGTAAACGGAATGCTACGTGCATAACACAGATATCCGCTCTTAGTAGCAGGAAATTGGTGAGCTTACTTCACACATGAAGAAGATTATTTTAAAGCATTGTTTCTTATTCAACAAATTTTTTTGTATCTCATCATGTTGCTCAAAGCATTTACAATCGTTTCTACAACAAAAATCTGCTTGAATTGAAAATGCTATTCCATTTGTCTTAAGCGGATTTTTCTGCGGCGTATTAATTTCCTTGTGAATTAAATATTAACTTAACCCATTAACGCCCAACCGACAATTCCTGGACACTCGCATATTTTTATATGAAAACATTGAAATTTTGGGCCAAAAATGGTACCTAGTAGGTATTTATGGCTGCTCTTTCCGAATCTGAAGTCCGTTTTCACGTACCACCCCTCGGGGGTGCGATATTAACCCCCAAAGTGGGGTATGTTTTAAATAAATTTTTGAACTTTCTTTATAATGTTATTTAGCCAATAAAAACAGTTGACTGTTAGAAAAAATTATTGCTAGAAATTTTAAAAACTTCAGAAAATAAAAGAAAAATATTGTTAACTGTTTTACCCCATGGGGGGGGGCACATTATGGGGGTGTGGGGGATGGACTTTTTAGGTACTTGAATAAATTGAAATTTTTACCTAAAAATGTTATCTAGTAGGTATTTTAGGCTGCTCTTTCCGAATCTGAAGTCTATTTTCATGTACCACCCCTCAGGATTACGATATCAACCCCTCAAATGGGGTAAATTGTAAATATACTGTTAAATATTTTTTAACTATTCAACACTTGGAAAAGTGGTTGCTCTTTAAAAAAAAATAATTACACGAACTGTAAAAAATGTCAAAAAATTACGTGCATATCTTAAATACCCCATTCCAACCCCTTAGAGGGGTGGTAATAGGGTGAACTTTATAAATAAACGAAATTATGATTTTTAGGCCTAAAAATGGTGTCCAGTAGGTACTTTTTGCTGCTATTTCCGAATCTGAAGTCCATTTTCACATAAAATCCCTCGGGGGCGCGATATCAACCCCTAAATTGGGGTAAATTATAAATATGCTTGCAAAAATATTTAAACGATTCAACACTTGAAACAATGGTTTTTCTTTAGAAAAAATAACTATACAGCAATCAGTAAAAAATTTCAAAAAATCACGTGCGTATATAATTATTCAATACCTAGCAAGCTATTTTTTTGCGTAATTTTAATAATTTTAAAACATTAAACGTAAATTTACAATTTACCCCATTATAGGGGTTGATATCGCACCCCCGAGGGGTTGTATGTAAAAATGGACTTCAGATTTGGAAAAATCAGCCAAAAATACCTACTAGACACCATTTTTAAACCTAAAAATTATAATCTTGTTTATTTATAAAGTTCGCCCCATTACCACCCCTCTAAGGGGTTGAAATGAGGTATTTCGATATGCACGTGATTTTTTGACATTTTTACAGTTCGTGTAAATATTTTTTCTAAAGAGCAACCTTGGAAAAATGGTTACTTTTCCAAGTGTTGAATCGTTAAAAAATCTTTAAAAGTATATTTACAATTTACCCCATTTTAGGGGTTGATATCGTAAGCCTGAGGGGTGGTACGTGAAAATAGACTTCAGATTCGGAAAGAGCAGCCTAAAATACCTACTAGATAATATTTTTAGGTAAAAATTTCAATTTATTCAAGTACCTAAAAAGTCCATCCCCCACACCCCCATAATTTGCCCCCCAATGGGGTAAAACAGGTAAAAATATTTTTCTTTTATTTTTTGAGGTTTTTAAAGGTTCAAGCAATAATTTTTTATAATAATCAACTGTTTTTATTAGCTAAATAACATTATAAAGAAAGTTCAAAAATTCATTTAAAACATACCCCACTTTGGGGGTTAATATCGCACCCCCGAGGGGTGGTACGTGAAAACGGACTTCAGATTCGGAAAGAACAGCCCTAAATACCAACTAGGTACCATTTTTGGCCCAAAATTTCAATTTTTTCATATAAAAATATGCGAGTGTCCAGGAATTGTCGGTTGGGCGTTAATGGGTTAAACAATTAGTTAATTTTAATTCAAACGAGTCCAAAATTAATGACCTATTTATAAAAGTATTTTTTTTTTAATTAATTAACGAATATAAATTCTTATCATTTGTTTATCTTTTGAAACATATTTTTTGGAAACTTCTTGATAATTTATTAGGACTTAAACTTTTCTTTACACTCGGAAATACGTAAGTTCTTTAAGATAAAAATTTTTTTATTTACTTAACATTACACTGAAATCTCGTTTATCCGGATTAGGTTAGATGGACCTCGATCTGGATATGTCAAAATCCGGTATTCATTTAAGGCATAAAGTCATATAAAAAACAAACAACGTGACTAATGGAATTATTTCAAAAAAAATTAAATATATATATACATTATTTTTGGACTAATATCCATATAATTGAGGTCCGGATAATCGAGGTTCTAGTGTATTCTTCAAAAAATCTCGTGACTATAGAATTACAATAATTTAAATCTGCATATGAATTTAGTATCCTAAAATAAAAAAAAAAAGAAAATATTTACTAACTGATTACTTGCAAGCCCCGAAAATCAGCTTTAAAATCATTTGACTCAAAAACGCTTGTATAAGTAAATCGTAAATCTAATTTTGAATTCGATTTCTTAATACAATAAGCAAACAAGTCTTATCATCTTGGAATAATAATAAAACTAATTTAAAAACAAGTTTTATTTATTTTCTAAACAATAATATGCATCTAACAAATAAACACGTGTCATTTTTATTGAATTGCATTCGGACTTATATTGAGATTGGTTATTCAATAGAAGAGCAAATACTAGAGAGGATCCAAATATTTTATCTACATCAATTATTCATTGTACGTTCTCTCTACAGATATCTTTCGTTATGTGTCAGTATTTATATACATATATTTAGAAATTTAAATTTATGTTTATTTGTGTTAGCTAAAACGATTATTTTTTTTTAAATGTTTTTTTTTTGACAAATAAGTACTAAATTTATTACTGATACACTGTCAGTTTGCTGTACTTGATATTTAAACAAATACTTAGAAATTCGTGAATTTAATCTCTAAAGCTTAAAATTAGTTGTAAGTAATTAACGATGTGTTGTTGCATTCAATTATAGTCATGTATACTCTACTTTAGAACTTTATAGTTTAATCATGCAATGAATACCAAATAAGCTTGAAATTTTAGACTCTAAAAAAATGAAATCACTTTGTCATTTTTATTCATATTCATAATACTTTTTAAGAGCACACTCTGCATAAAACCCACCTAAACATGAAATATTTTATAAATTTTTAATGCATCTTATGTTATACATAAAAATTTATGCTTACAAAAAAGACATAAATTTTCATAGATTCTTTAGAAACCAGTATTTTTTATATCCATGCATACAAAAATTTTCTAAAATAAAGTATTTTTTGCTTTGATATTTTTTGTATAATCTCTACCTCCTTGTATATTTTAGACTTATAAGATCAAATATAAAAGATAAAATATGCCAGTACGAAAAAAAAACTTTTTTGCCCTCCTGGGCGTAAAACTCGTGTGTAAAGAATTTTCTGAACTCGTTCTATGCCTAGGTGGGCAAAAAATAGTGTAAGCACCATGGGCGAAATACTTTAGACACGAGCGTGAACACATATCACTCGTGCCCGGCTTCGCCGAGTACTCGTGCTAGTGCTCACGCTAGTGCCTAAACTTTTACGCCCTTGATACTTAATATACTAATTTGGCTCATCAATCATAATATTAAATTTTTTTTCCCCTTTATTATGTCAGAAAAATGTTTTATTGAAAAATCAATCAGTTATAATATTTTTTTTTATAATAGAATTTATACTTTGAAATTACTATTATTTAAGTATATGACGCATTATTTTTTTTTTACTACTTAATTCGGACAAAAAACTGAAAAAAAAAAATTTGAAAGGACATCGATATGACCCATGTTTTCTGGTAGTTTGAACCTTCAGAAAACCGAAAAAAATCGTGAACAAGAAATCGGAGATAGGTGCCAAAAAGATTTTTCCACTTTTATGTCAAAAACTGCCTTTTTTCGTAACTGAGCTACCCGATTTTCGAAAATTTTTATTTTAGGGGGTTTTCACGGTATTTTTCGGGATTTTTGTTTACAACAAGTTAAAACAAGTTCAAAACTAATAGAAAAAAGGTTTTAGCATCGGTTTTTAGCAATATTTTGACATTTATGAGCTAGAAAACCTGTTTTTATTTTTTGCTTTTTTTCAAATTTGGTTTTATTACTTTTTCATGCATCTTAGGCTGTTCTTAATCCATGTAAGAGTTAAAATGGTAAATATTGATAATTTTTAGTCCAAATTGATTGTTACATACCATTAAGATGCCCTAAAATAATTATTTTAATGCGCTACAATGATAGAACCCGAGAGTCCCAATTTTTTAATTCTTGTTAAAATGAAGTAATTATACTTTTCTATCTTAAATATCTTGTCTATTTTATTTTTATCTAATGAAATATAGTTTTCCAAGCAAATAAAACTCCATTAATTATTATATGCCCAAATATTTTTCATTTTTACACGTTTATAACCAATTTTTTCAATTTTATACAATACGTAATTTTTGACTTATTATACATATTTTCAAGCTGTAAAATTAATTTAACAAGGGGAGTTCGATACATTAGGAACACAAATTACATCAAATGGTTATGAATGAGTTTATTATGTTGAAAAAATGCCGACTACCCTCTGTTCATTCCAATGGGCTTTCTGAGCCTAGAAACGCAGGGCTCAATGAAATAGGGTTTTTTGGTAATATTCAATGAAACGCTAAAACCTCGCAAGTTTACCAAAACTCTTCTAGTTGGTCTCATTTTTTTGGTGTAAATGTCACCTTTTCAACGCCGTAAACCGCGATTTTTCATCATTAATTTTTTTATTAATGTAGCCAATTAACCAAATGGCCATTTTTGGCTAAAAATGACCAATTTTCAAATTGCTGCCAAATTTGTAATTTTTGACGAAATTGGGTTTTATAAGTCTCAAAATATTTCCTCAAGCTTCAAATTTCCAAAAATTCTTTGCTCTACTTTTTTCAATTATTTCTTAATCAGATATGATAATTTGAAGTCAGAGTCCCAATTATATGGTTTCATAAAAAGATAATTTTTAATGTTAACTTTGAAGAACCGTATCTTAAAAACGACTCAAGGAAATGAGACGAGTAAAATATTTTTGGAAACTTGAAGCTTGCAGAAATATTTTGAGACCTATAAAACCCAATTTCGTCAAAAATTACAAATTTGGCAGCAGTTTAAAAATTGGTCATTTTTAGCCAAAAATGGCCATTTGGTTAATTGGCTACATTAATAAAAAAATTAATGATGAAAAATCGCGGTTTACGGCGTTGAAAAGGTGACATTTACACCAAAAAAATGAGACCAACTAGAAGAGTTTTGGTAAACTTGCGAGGTTTTAGCGTTTCATTGAATATTACCAAAAAACCCTATTTCATTGAGCCCTGCGTTTCTAGGCTCAGAAAGCCCATTGGAATGAACAGAGGGTAGTCGGCATTTTTTCAACATAATAAACTCATTCATAACCATTTGATGTAATTTGTGTTCCTAATGTATCGAACTCCCCTTGTTAAATTAATTTTACAGCTTGAAAATATGTATAATAAGTCAAAAATTACGTATTGTATAAAATTGAAAAAATTGGTTATAAACGTGTAAAAATGAAAAATATTTGGGCATATAATAATTAATGGAGTTTTATTTGCTTGGAAAACTATATTTCATTAGATAAAAATAAAATAGACAAGATATTTAAGATAGAAAAGTATAATTACTTCATTTTAACAAGAATTAAAAAATTGGGACTCTCGGGTTCTATCATTGTAGCGCATTAAAATAATTATTTTAGGGCATCTTAATGGTATGTAACAATCAATTTGGACTAAAAATTATCAATATTTACCATTTTAACTCTTACATGGATTAAGAACAGCCTAAGATGCATGAAAAAGTAATAAAACCAAATTTGAAAAAAAGCAAAAAATAAAAACAGGTTTTCTAGCTCATAAATGTCAAAATATTGCTAAAAACCGATGCTAAAACCTTTTTTCTATTAGTTTGAACTTGTTTTAACTTGTTTTAAACAAAAATCCCGAAAAATACCGTGAAAACCCCCTAAAATAAAAATTTTCGAAAATCGGGTAGCTCAGTTACGAAAAAAGGCAGTTTTTGACATAAAAGTGGAAAAATCTTTTTGGCACCTATCTCCGATTTCTTGTTCACGATTTTTTTCGGTTTTCTGAAGGTTCAAACTACCAGAAAACACGGGTCATATCGATGTCCTTTCAAATTTTTTTTTTTCAGTTTTTTGTCCGAATTAAGTAGTAAAAAAAAAATAATGCGTCATATATGTGGAATAATTCACTTAAAAAAGAGTAGTTGACATTATTAATTTTTTAGGAAATTAAATGTCAAAAACTAGTTTTAGTTGTAAGTATTGAACTTAAATACTTTTAAAATATGAAATATATTTGATTTCTGAAGCAAGAATAAAACTTTCATACTTTAGTTTTTGTATTAAAAGAGAATTTGGAAATAATGAATTATTCAAGAATATACAAAAATATCGCTTTTACTGAACGGTTTTTAACTTTAATAAATATTTAAATCAATTTTGCCTTTTAAGATTTGAATTGGTAAAAATACGAATTTGTACCTAAATAGGAATTAAATCATCTCTCTCGCGGATGCCTTTTTGAAGATTTAAAACATCTTTCCTTCTGCAAAATTTTCCAAAAAATATGATTTTTGTTGTTGTTTGAATTGGAGGAAAATTTTAAAATCTTAAAGTAAAAAAACTAATCGTAAACGAATTTTTTTTAAGAATATTTAGAAAGAAAATAAATTGTTGATAATATGATATTTAAATTTTAATTACCTATTCAAACGTAAAAGAAAAAATTAAGGCTTGTCCCAAGCGAGAATGTTTCGAATTACCATATACAAACGTAATTAAATAAATAACCACAAGCAGTGTAAAATCAAACGAAAAATTAAAAAAAATAAGATAAAAAAAAAAAAAATTAGCAAAAAATCAAAATGATTGCCGAAAATCGGGTTTCTTGGTGTAGGAAGTTAAAAAATAGTACAGAAAATTTTTTTATTAATTACAGTTTTGGGAAAAGATATTTTAAACTGATTTCCTTAATCCGTTAGTCCAAATTGAGACCAGTTGGTATGGAGTTAATGATTTAAAAGAAAAAGTGAAAAATATTTGACTAAAAATAAAAAATTTCAAAATATTTCTAAAGAATATGTTTAATATATATTTTAAAAATAAAATACCAAATATTAAAAATAAACGATAAAAAAAAGCTAAGATAAGTATGTACATATAAGAGTCTGTTTGAATGTATAAACGTAAAAAAGAGTATATCTCGAGTTTTCAGAAATTTGTTCCAACACTTTTCTTATGTTTGGCAGTATACAGTAGTTTCATTTTTTATTCTTTTTTTTTTGTGACCCCTTTTTAACATTTGTGTGCTTTTTTTTTCTTAACTTGGTTGTTCGAGACCGTTAAGCTTAAGGGGAAATGACACTGGAACGCTTCTCATGAATTCAAGTTGAATAAGTGGACGTGTCGCCTGTATAGGTACATGTATATGTAATGTATATATGCATATGTATTTGCTTTTAAGAGTATTTACAAGAAAAAAACCACTTAAATGCGAAAACTATTCGTATAAATGTGCTGGCGCACAAGTTAAGTGATACCGTTTTTATTATTATTTTCTTTTGTGGTATAAAAAAATCCATTCAAATTCATAAAAACGTGTATAAAAAGTGAAGTATCTTACGATATGTGAGAAATATTTAGAATTCTTTATTATTCTCATGAAAAAATAGCAAATCGCTGAGTTAATTAATACATTTTAGTCATAATTATAAGCGCATAAAAATAATTCCTTTGGTAATTACAAAAAGAGTTGAAAGAGCTTATTTCACTTTATATTGCATGGGTGCATATGATCAACAGGGCTATATTATAATCTAGTCCAATTGCGATTCAGGTTGTTCAGTTCCAGGCCATCACCAAAGTTAGTCTGCTATAAATTTTACTTATTTGAAAAGCGAGTACCACAACATGATGGGACTTAGAAAAAAAAGTTTTCGAACAAAAAAAAAAATTTTTATAAACACTTTTCTTTAGATTTTATATCATTTGCAACCATTTAAAAAAATAAACGAATTCCGGGTGCCATAACCAGGATTTTGGAAATAGCAGCCGTAAATTCGGTAGCGGTGACCAGAATTCTGGTATCGGTAACCGAAAAAATTCGAATTGCAGCAACCGGATTTTTTTTTCAGCCTAGTTAACAGTTTATTTTTTGCAGAGATCTATTTAAAAAATTACTTTTGATATTAACTTGACGTTTGTTTTCATTTTAAAAATGCATGAATTTAAGAATTTATTGTTGACTAAATAACAAGAAATTTCTTTCTAAAGTATATAAAATAAATTTTCAACATTTTTTTAAATTTATGAATAACTTGTTTTTTGTAGGCAGTACGATACCAAGTAACTTTTAAATAATAAGTAACTTTTTAAACATGCTTCAGGCTAATATTTTAATTATTAAAAAATAAATTTTGAGCTAAGAAATATATAGTGATTGTATTTATATCTAAATATTTAATAGCTTTTTTTCTTTAAAAATTAAATCCTGCTTAGAGCTCTGTTGAATTTTACTTTCAATATTTTATGAAAATCTTATATTAAATCAACATGACCTTTTCTTTTATGCTTCGTCCGAAAGCAACAAAGTTGACTATTCAATTTTAGGAGTTATTATATAAGATTCATTCCATATAATAACTCATACGTTTACTAGAACGAATTTGATAATTTGGACCATTTTAGACAAACTTTTTTATCTACATGAAATATGAAAAAATCTCCATTTTTTAGACCTCTAGATGCAAATCTGTTCAAATTAAACCCAAATTAAATATTCTGGCCCTTTTTCATTGTTTTAATTAATTTTTAGTCAACTATTAACAAAACAAGTTAGAAGAATATAGTATATTACTGTCCTAGGCCAGAAAAATAAAGAATGGCCAAAAGCGCACGTAAATTACCTTCCGAGGCAAAGCCGCGGATGGTAAACTGCGATTTGGGTCATTTTTTGTTTATGGCCGAGGATTGTACAAAATTTCTCTGCGACTGTGGCGAGAAAGTACGTCTTTGCCGGCTTACTTTCGGGCCGCAGTACAGAAATAGTATATTTTTACCCATGGCCACAAAAGTAAAGAATGGCCCAAATCGCACGTAAATTACCGTCCGAGGCGAAGCCGAGGATGGTAAACTGCGATTTGGGGCATCCTTTTTTTGTGGCCAAGGACAAAACATAATTTTTCTTGCTCAGTGTCGAGAAAATGCGTTTTTTCGAATAGCGCAGCGGCCAGAAAACACGTACTTTCTGGACACTAACAAGAAAAAATATTTTCTAAGCTGCGTTTCCTATTTTAGCCCAAATTGCGCAAATTTAAATATGTATTTTAAAATCCAGACCACCTTAAAAACTTAAAGTTGATCAAGAGGCTTGTGTTTCAGGTATGTCATCAAAAAGTTTCTGCTGCTGAAATACGCATCATTTTAATGGCTCCATGAATGTTAATTTTACAGAAGCCTCTTGAATTAATATAGTGTTCTTTGTCTTACGTATTAGGTGGCCCTGAAAAGGGTCGTTGGGTTTTGTTGTAGTATATTCGATGCGTGACCCCAGCCACGCGCTATAAATTAATAAATTCACAAGCACGCAACAACCAGATATGCAAAATGAAAAACACACTTTCATGCACACAAAATTCAAGAAACTTACAATTTAATACGAGCACCTCGTGCTCAGGTCACGTCTGCTGGTTAGGAATTTAATTTACACCTCTTGAAAAATGCACTAAGAGCTTACATAATCGCAGCCTACGAGATGCTTTAATACAGAGGATGTCCAAGATCCACACTAAACACCAAGTACATCAAGCGCAGTCAAACAGCAAAGGTGTCAAAATTCGCTGCGTCGAGACTGAAGTCAGGACAGCGAATGCTGCTCTGGCCAATTTCGCGGTTATATTTATAGACCTCCCTCGACCTCGGTTGCGCTTGCCAATTGGCGTGTGTGCGATAAATCCGTTATAAACTGGTTATACTCGCTATCAGCTATAACGTGGGTATTTGGGGGTTAATCTAATTAATTAAAAATAATACTTATTATTCTTGGCGCGCGAACCAGTTAATAAATTTATTAACGAGCGCCTTTTAACTGACACGCGCCGGTAATGTTGGGGTGAATAACCTTGCTTACCTGTTATTCGGCTAGCTCCTTTTGCACGAAAAACAATCTCCTTAATAATTAGGGGGAGTCCTAAATAAGGGTTAATTTAACTAAAATAATGGAGGGCTCATGAACATGCACTACAATAAAATTACACTTGATTAATATTTTTAATAATATTAAAACTGTATTTATTATTTGATTAATTGCCCTTAGGCTAACTTTTATTATAACAACAATTTTACACAATTGGTTTATGCTACCTTGTAAAGAGAAACCGAGTCGCGAACACACACACGAACCCCGAAGCACATTTCTTTTATTACCGTTCGGCGAACTTCTTGATGATATTTTCTCGGAGTCGTCGACGGCTGCAGTTGCGAGGATGTCGAGTGGCTTCTAGTAGAATAGTAGTGTTCAGCAGGTGGCTCAATTTAAGTAGATCACTTCTATGTTTCAAGAGGCTGCTTTTAGCTATTTATTGTACTACCGACGTCGGTTTTTTCTTCTCGTAGCTTTTTAGCTTAAAATATACTTCCTACGAGCGAGCACTGAGTTTATATGTTTTTATAAATTTATTCGCACTACGTAAATTAGAATCCTAACCGGAAGAGTTTTAAGTGACTTTTGGTCCAATTAGTTAAATTAATAACGGTTAAACTAATTAATAAATCCGGAGTCACGCGATTCTTTAAAAATTTACTTGCACGCCTGTTGCTCGCCTCGCGTAGTCTGCTTCTGCGTTCTTCTCTTCTTCTTCGTCCGGCGCAAGATACTTGCGCCGTAAGAATATATCTTTCTTTCTTCTTGCCCGCCGGCTGCTGTTGAATTCAAAAAAAGAAATATACGTTGTTGGCCGGGCGTGTGTGTGTATGCGCGCCGGGCTTTCGTACTCATGCACATATATACATATACATTTTTAATGCAATGCGTATATATGCATTTGTAACGAAAAATGCTTCGTTACAATAGCCCCTCCGTTAGAAGAGACATTGGGGAGCAATGTCAGTCCACTTCTAAGGAGCCATTGTTGGGTTCAATTTAATTCTGGCATACTCGTGAAACATAAAAAAAACTTACCCGGTCATTCTTAAGCCCTACTCTAAATTATTTACATATTTACAAGTAATATTTACTAAGTATACAATTTATTTACAATGACTAGATAAAAAGAAAAAAACGAAATCCTAAGAGATCTGGCTAGTAATACAAAAGTATTAATTGATTAAGTATATTTACACTTACTTCCGGCTTATTAGGGAATAACAGTTGAGTAGAATTTATGTGCTTCACGCAAAAAAAAAATTGGGAAAAAAAAATGATAAAAGTAAATAATAGTAATTAATATATGTATTTAATCGTACCAAACATTACCAATAATTATCACTTACTTTATGATACTGCTCCAATTAATTTCCAAGTATATGGATTAGGAATTAGGAATTCGGTCAAGGCAGAATTTAAATTGTTAGGCAATACTTTGAGTATTTATTATTTTTTTTTTTTATTATTATTATTACTAGATTACAATAAACTAGGTGAGAGGGTTTTCTCTCTTTTGATTCAAAAATAAAAAAATAAAAAAGTTACTTATAATATTTGTAGTAATAATAAAATATAAGTAGAAAATAATAGTATTTGAAAAATAAAAATATATCATTACTTTTTTTTTTTTTTTTAAACCACCAGGGCTAATGATGAATTAAACTAAACCGAGTATAATAATATTAATAGTAATGTAGTAATACAGAATATAATAATATAATTGAATAATTGAAAAATGTAATAGCTTTCGAGCCGTATAGGCGATTGATTACAACGAAAAGAAAAAAAAAATGAAATGGGTTCGGTTAACCTTATCAAGCCTTATGGGCGATAATCAAAATAAAATAATACATACATATATATATATAATCTAACCTTTTGGGCGATTGAAATTACTAATCAAAATTTATGTAGGAGATACAAAAAAAAAATATTTTATACGTGTACTAGTCACACGGCTGCCTTTCGGCTGTAATTACTTGTATTAGTACAACATATCGATGAGATCAAAATAAGCTAGGAGGAACTTTATAACTTTTTCTGGTGAATTGGCTTCTCCGATTGCTTTGATTATGTCCTCTGGGAGAGGCTCGAGCTCCTCGCGGGGCCATAAGGTGCGCGGAAACCACTGGTCGTCTTCTTGAACCGGAGCGGTAAAGGCTGCGGGGAAGCGTTCCCAGAGAGAAACCGTGTAGTTTCTACTCTCACCATTGGTTAACATCGGCTGGTGGGGGATATCTAGAAACGCACAAGCATCCTGGATTTGCCTGTCCTTACTCTCTTTAATTAACGCTTGTCGGTGCAAGTAACGGAAGTGGGCTTTCCGACACCGTGGACACTCCGTAATGTGTACGTTCAGTCGGCCGCAATTAGCGCACATGGGGGTTGATAGGGGCTTTACTTTACACTTACTTCGCGCGTGGTCTCCTCGTCGACAGTTGAAGCATGCATTAGGCCAGGCGTCGACGCTGGGGTCGAATTCTACAGGCTCTAAGCCGCTATACCTAACTCCCGTAGTTCGGTAATTGAAGGGCCGCAATGGGAACCCGTCCCATTGTCTAGATGCCAACTCGGCTACCCTATATTCGACGTAGGGCTCTAGGGGTTTAGCGTCCGTGGGCGGTGTTGTCGCAACGGGCGCTTCAATTGCTCGGGCCATAAGCGGAGGAAGATCAGGCGAGGGGGCGATTGAGACTGCTGGACGACGTAGGGGCTCTACTTGTCTAGGTAGTAATGGGGCCTCACGGGCTGCTACCGATTTTCTCATGGCCCCGGTCGATGGCGGTGGTCCACCGGCTGGAGCTGGAGCGTACACCCCGTTTATGTAACTAACTATTCTACTTTCGACGGCGGAGGTTGTAGGGGCCTCTTCTATCGTCGTTGTTGGCATTACTGGTGTCAATGGCATTACTGCCGTCTCTTCTGCTTGGGCTTCTTGGCTTTCTTCTCGGTCGCCCTCTTTTTTTAATAGTTGAAAGCTGATTTGCCGGCGGCCTCTGAAGCTTCCCCTCATTGTCGTTTTTGCTGGCAAAAATATTTGTTTGTGAGTTTTTTGTGTTATTGGGTTGAAAAGTGGGATCATTAGAAGGAAGTGTTTTCAGTCTTATTAAGTCTTCCGCGTGTACTTTGGGTATTCTTCCCGGAGAATTTTTTAGTAAATACACTGTTGGCGATAGGACTTTAGCTATAACATCGGGTTCTTCTCGCTTGGGCGCGAGCTTTGCGGAGAAGTGTTTTTCGGCTGACGATTGAGGCTGAGTCCTTCTGAGGACCCTATCCCCCTCCTTAAAGGAGACGTCAAGTCGACCCTTATCATAGCGCTGCTTCTGTTTGTCTCGTTCGTCGTCTATGTGCTTTGCTACTAAGTCACGTAGTACGTCGAGTCTTTTGAGTCTGTCTTTCCAAACGTCTGGGTCTATTTCTTGCACAGGTGTAATTTCGCCTTCTGTGGGCTGTTCGAGTTGTCGTCTGAGGCTCTTTACCATTTTTGGCTGACGACCATAATTCAAGTATGCTGGCGATGTTTTTAGCGTTTGTTGTATGGCTGTATTTACTGCGTGTCGGAATTCGTGCAGATGCTTATCCCAGTCCCTGTGGTCTTCTCCAACGAACATTCTGATCATTTGTTTGAGGTTACGATTCGAGCGTTCCGTAGCGTTCGCTTTCGGGTGGTAAGGGGGGGTAGTGATTACCCTCACTCCATATTCGCTCATAACCTTGCGGATGTGTTCATTGTCGAATTCCGAACCGTTGTCAGTCAAAAAATAATTTGGAGTTTCCCAGCGGAAGAGTATGAGCTCTTCGAAGGCGTTAGCGACGGTTTTTCCGTTGGCTTTCCTTAAAGGCTTTAGCTCAATCATTCGTGTGAACAAATCTTGAAAAACGATTAAGTACTTGAAACCGTTTTTACTTCTAGGAAATTCCATACAATCGCCCGCAACTACAGTCCACGGTTGTTCGACTATGCGTTTTCCCATTAAGCCTTGCGGGGCTGTTTGGACTGCTTTATGTCTTTGGCAATCTAAGCATGTAGTGACGTATTTTTCCGTGTCATGGTACATTCCTGGCCAATAATAATCCGTAGCTAGGCGTTGGTACGTTTTTGCTACTCCGAAATGTCCTGACCACGGCGTATTATGCATTTCTTGTAGTGCTTGTAATCTTTGCCCTTGGGGCAGTACTAAACGCCAATTATGCTTGTTGCCACTTATAGGATCTAATAACTGGTCCTTTTTGTGTATATATAGTCTATTTTCTTCTATTTTGTAGTTTGGCAGTTTCCATGGGGTTTGAGTGACATCATGCATTCTTCTTGTGTACCATGGATCTGATAATTCTTCTAAGGCCGATAGATAATCCATTTCTTCGTCTTCGTCCGTTTCTGCGAGGTCTTTGTAGGAAATTCTAGACAGGGCGTCTGGAACATGGTTTAAACTGCCTTTCCTATATACAACATCGAAGTCCCACTGCTGCAGTTCCAGAGCCCAGCGGGCTAACCTGCCGGTTGGCTCTTTTAAATTACTTAGCCATTTAAGGCTGGAGTGGTCCGTGATGGCAGTAAACTTGTAACCTTCTAGGTACGGTCTCAGTCGTTTTATTGCCCATAAAAGAGCTAAACATTCGCGTTCTGTGGCGCTGTAATTTTGCTCTTGAGCTGTCAAAACTCGGCTGATATAAACTACTGGATGCTCTCCGTCCTCGTGCATTTGAGTGAGAACTGCCCCGATCGCCATATTGCTTGCGTCCGTCTGGACCGTAAACGGGAGACTAAAGTCTGGTCTGGCTAAGACAGGCGTACTGACTAAAGCTAATTTGAGTTTTTCAAATGCCTCTGTCTGCTCTGCTCCCCAAGACCACTTTATGTCTTTGTGCAGAAGTTTAACCAGCGGAATTTTTAATTCGGCTACATTATTAATAAAACGTGAGTACCATCCTACCATGCCTAAGAATCGGCGTAGTTCTTTTATATTAGTCGGCGCAGGATATTCTAAGACTGGCCTGATTTTCTCTTTATCAGGGCGCAAACCCTCTGCGTCTAGAATAAATCCTAAATATACGACTTCTGAGCATCCGAAATCACATTTATCCGGATTTATTGATAAGCCTGCGTCGATTAGCTTTTTGAAGACTATTCTTAAATATTTCAGATGTTCTTGAAAATCTTCAGTGGCTATTATTATATCGTCTTGATACGTTAAGACGAAGGGCTCGAGATCTGGCGTTATTATCTTATCCATCAGCCTTTGAAAGGTTTTTGGCCCATCTGTGACTCCAAAAGGTATTCTTGTGAATTGCATTAGGCCAAGTCCTGGCAGTGCGAACGCCGTGTACGGCTTAGAATCGTCTTCTAACGGGACTTGTAAAAAAGCTTTACTAAGGTCAATTTTTGATAAATATTTCGCTCTTCTGAGCTTATCTAAGGCCGAGTCGAGATTAGGGAGGGGGTAGGCGTCTTTTTCAGTGACTTTGTTGACGTCACGATAGTCCACGCATAAACGATAGGTGTCGTTGCGTGGCACCATAACTGGAGCGCTACACCACGAGCTATTCGAATACTCAATTATCCCTAACTTAAGCCACTTTTTAGCTTCTTCTATGGCGAGATTCAAGACTTTTGGCGACATTCTTCTTAATTTATGTCTTACTGGTGTGGCATCTGGTCTGACCCTGATTTTGTGCTTAATTAAATGTGTTCTTCCATGGGGCTGTGGCTGTGGGGGCAGGCATTCTTTTACTACTTGCATAATAATGTCCTTTTGCGAGGCTGATATTTCTTCGATTCCGGCGCACTCTCCGTAGAGCTGCGGATCATTTTTACTTTTATGCGCGTTAAATTTATGCCATTGTTCGCTGCCGTGCCTTCGCCTCCATTCACCTGCGCTTGCACAAATTTCTAGGCCAAAGGCTCTTTCAAAATCTACGCCCAATACCATGTCGTATTGTATGTTTTCAGAAACTTTCAGGTTTATAGGTTCCGACTGTCCATCTACGTCGAACCAAACTTTCAAGACTTGGTTAACTGGGGATATATTTCCCGTGGCGTCAATTAATGCTGACCCAATTGGCTTTAACCTGTCTTTGAATTTCTCTGCGTATTTAGGACCTAAGTAGGAAGCCATAGAACCTGAATCACAAAGAGCTTTCATATTCATGCCGGCTATATTTATATCGAAGAAAAGTCGGTTATCGACGTGAGAAGCGTCGCAATTTTCCGGTTCTTCTTGAACATTTTCGGCTAATTGAGAAATTTCTTGTGAATTTTTTTGATTTCCCTTTGAGTTTTCATTTTTATTATTTTTGTTGCTTTTTGAGTCGCTGGTAGCAGACGCCTCGGCAGGTTCGCGTCCTTGGGCAAGGCTGACCTTTTTTTCATTGATGGTTTCTGCTAACGCTTCGCTCTTGTCATTAATTATTGTTTGCGTAGTTACGCTTGCGACTCCACTATTTAGCTGGAGGTCGTTGGAGCCTGTCCCGTCTCCAGCTGGGCGTTTCCCGCTCTATATTGTGTAGCTACTGGGCAGGTACAGTTGGTGTACCTGACGCCAAGTTTGCCACATAGCAAGCAAATTTCACGTTTATTAAGTTGTGGACACTGCAAAGTTCTGTGATTTGTGTCTTGGCACAGAACGCAATGGGCGGGGAATCGCGGCTTATTAATTTTGGGTCGTCGCGTATTATTTTGTGAGTTTTGTGAATTATTTTGATTATTATTTTGCGATCTTGAAAATTGCATGCTCGGAATCGAACCTTGATTCCATTGAGGCATCATTTGCGCATAATAATTTGGGTCCGCAAACGTATGAGGAAACCATGGGTATGGCGGAGGAGCCATAGGCTGCATTATAGGCTGAGTTTGCCGTTGAGGCTGTGACCTAGGCTGCTGTTGTTGACCTACTCGCTGTTGCTGTGTCTGACGCTGCTGCTGAGGTCCTTGTTGCTGCCTCTGCTGGGTCTGTTGACTATTGTCCCCAGGCGTCGTTAATGCTGCCACTTCTTCCGTCAGTACCTGTTTACCACGCCCTCTGGGCTTGCGTTTCCCTTTGGCTGGTGTATTTTGTGGTACTTCTTCGGTTTGAGACGTATTTACTGAAGCGTTTACTGTTTCTGTAACAGCTGCTATTTTAGCTTTCACGGTTTTGTCGTCATAAGCTAAATCTGGTACCTTTGAGTTCTTTTTGTCTTTCGGGGCTGAATATTTATTTCTTACCTCAGCCAATTTTTCGTGCTTTTGGCCTAAGTCCAATAATTTATTGAAGCTTGTGATTGTGTTGGTTAGCCTATAAGCTTCTAAGCTTCGCTGGTATTCTGGATGAAGTACCCTGAGAGCCATTTCCACCAACTTTTTCTCACTAGGGCGTTGTGACAATTTATCGGCTATTGCCCTAAAAGCACATAAAAATGTGGCTATATTTTCGCCCTTGCCTTGAGTTCGTGTTCGAAGCTCTTCGAGATAATCCTCGTCCTCCATATACGGAACGAAACGATTACGGAAGGCCGTCTCGAAATCTTCCCAGGTATCGAGGCTGTCTCTATCCGTTCTGTACCATAATATGGCGTGCTCTTCAAACATCGACGTTAGGCCGTATTTCATTTGTATGAAAGAAAGTCCTGAAGTCTCGTAGCAATCCTTAAGTTTAAATAAAAATTCTTCGGCTTTTTTGTTATCGCCGTTAAACTTGAGGTTCCACATTTTAAGTACCTTCCCGGCTTCTGTACGCTTAGACAGGCTTAAATTGAAGGACTTCTTAGTACTGGACATTACTTCCATTTCTGATTCTTCGGAATTTTCTACTCCCGAATTCATAAATATATTTTTCTCAGCCTTTTTCGTTTTATTGGTTTTTGACTTAAGGCTGCCGTCTACACTCTTGCTATTTTTCTTTTTATTTTCTTTCTGCTTGAGTTTGTTATATTTTTCAATTTCTAATCTTTGTTGTTCTATGAATTCTTGTTCTTTTTGCAGTTTTTCGTTTTCTGCTTTTGTATGTTCCCTTTCTCGGGAGCTTTTGCTGGCAATTGACGCATGTGATCTCAACGAGCCCGCTGAGCTGCCCCGTTGGCTTATGGTTCTCTCTTTACGGAGTTCTTCCATCACCTCTTTTGCCAGCGCTACCTCCTTTCGTAAAGCTGCTCTTTGCTTTTTCAAAAGGGCTAATTCTTTTTGAGCAGCTGTTTGGGATTTTGGTAAAGAAATTTCTGAGCTGCTGTACGCGTTTTCTTCTGAATCAGCTAAGTCAGCGTCGTCAAGGTCGTTCTTTGCGTTTTGAACGCGCTGCTTATTCTGTGCGTCTTTGGCTTGATTTTGTTCTTTTTCAGATCCACTTGAGCTTTTAGCTGTTGGGACCCGAGCTAAAACATTGCTGTGCGGATGAAAACCGAACGGGTAATTATCCCATTGTGGGCTCCCTTGAGCACCTTGAGGAGTTCTCAACCATTGTTGCGTATTATTTCTTGGCTGGCCGCGTCGCTGTTCATAATTATTACGCGTGCTAGATTTCTCAAACCTAGTAATTGGCAGCGACGTGCGATTTTGCGTTTTATCGCTCGGTCGTGACTCAGTCAAATTATTATTGTGATTAGCTGGAATTTCCTGGCTATTGTTATTATTATTCTTTTGCCTTATGTAACCAGTGCTCATCACGGGATCGCAGCTGGCTGTCGTTGTCGTAAGTGGGTTGCTTACATTAACGACCGCGGCCGCCGCTGAAGACGTAAGAGCTACTTGGCTAACATTCGAATTTTGAGCTAAAACTTGTACATAAGTTGGTCGTGTTTGTGAATTTTGGGCCGTTGTGATAACTGGTGCGCTATAAGCTGGATTCTTAAGTCTGACGTTATTTAATTCTGAAACATGTCTATTGACTTCGCTGTTCAACGTCGAACTCCTGACTTGCTCATCCATTGATGGCATATCTAAGGCGTGTTGCAGAGTCGGTGGCAAGAAATCGTTTGGCCTTTTGTCTTCACTATGGCTCCAGTTGTACGGGGCTCTTTCGTCCATTATTTTAATTTGATATCGGAAAAGCCTGTCTTTTATTGTGTCCATACTACCACTATATGACAGCCCATATTCATCTAACTTTTTAATTACGTCTATGAATTCCATATTATCTATGGTATTCAATAATGTTTGTACTTCAGGCCTTTGTTCATAAGTTTGCCTTCTTCTTGACATACGAACCGGCTGTGCTTGATTATTACGTTTTTTATTCATTTTGACTACTTAAAAAAAAAATAAAAATCCAAAGAAGGCAAAAAAAAAAATTATTATATTTTAGGGTTCCTAAAATGCTCGCCCTTCCCTTAGAGAAAAAGCGACAGTAAAATAAATGGATTGAATTTAAAATTAAAAAAGAAATTTTAATTAGAAAAAAAAAATACGAAGCAGGTCAAAATATTTTTTTTTTATATTTCTCCCGCTGACTTCGCGTAGGGATAATCTTCTACATAAATTACTGTCTTTTTCTTATTGAAAACGCGGCGCAAAGGACTTATTTTCCTAAAAAAAAAATATTTTCTTGAGAATTGCAAAGTCTTGAGTGATCTTGAATAAAAAAAAATTTTATAAGTCTTGGTAGCTATAAGAATAAAAAAAAATTTTGCCTTGAGAATTTTATGTGTCTTGATAACAAAAAAATCTTGACTTATTCTTGAATAGTCTTGGATAAAGTTCTTTTGATATACTCTTGATTATAAAGGGTTGATTTTACTTTAATCGGTATGTGAATGATTATTATGGCGTGGAAATTCCTTGGCAAAAGGAATTTACCGTATTAAGCGTGAATAGTATGTCAAATGTAGGCGCAAAGCTTTTGGATGAAAGCTTTGAGGCGTTTGGGTAAGAATTATGTGACAGGAATTGGGATTTTGGAATTTAATTAGAGAAATATATACAATAATAATAATAATGAATAATAATAAAATAATTGATATATAAAAATTTATATATTATAAATAAAAATGTGATAAAATATGGTAATAATTTAAAGAAAATAAATTTTTTATGCGCTTCGCACAACTCAAACTTTTATGCCCTTGTAGCATAAACAACTATTTTTAAATACAAGTAAAATTTGAGAAAGAAGTAAAAATTGTATAGCGCTAATAAAAATAAAAAAAAAAATAATATGATCTCTTAGTATTTTACATTTATTAGTTAATCTATCTTTAAATTAATTATTATTTTTACTAAAAAAAAATGTATAATTTATTTTCTTTAACTTTAGAAAAAAAATTTTATATTCCTGTAAATAATACTCTCACACGGCATACAGCATTCACTCTCGAATTTCGCTTGTGTATTTGGCGTTGTATATTTGTCGTTATACAAATATATACGAATAATATATACAAATATATAATTTTTCTATTATTTATTTAGTTTAATTAACTACAATTCATTAAAAGAAAATTTGTGTGTGCTATGTTCATGTATTTTTTTTATTAATTCGGGTCTGGGTGCCGTAATAAAAAAGGAAATTTTTGAATTTATTTAATAATTTTTTTTTTTTTTTTTTTTTAAATTATTATAAAAAAAATTTACAAAAATTAAATTAAAAAAAAAATTTTATATAAAAAAAATTTTGTAAGAGAGTCAGAGAAAAAAAAGGTGCACGTGTGCACTTCTTCTTTTTATTGTATATAAAGACCTCTGTAGTAGAGTCTGAAGCAGAAAAAAAAATGCGCTCACGTGCGAATATTTCTTTCCTGGCGCATGCGCTAGTAAAAATGTGGGAATGTCTGCTAAAAAAAAAATTTTAAATATGGCCGTTATTTGCAAAAAAAAAAAAAATTTTTATTTATTTAAAAAAAAATTTTATTAATTAATTTGGTTTTTTTTTTAAAAATTTACCATATTTTGCTCAAAACGTTGAGGCGCCACTTATAACGTGGGTATTTGGGGGTTAATCTAATTAATTAAAAATAATAATGCTTCTGCGTTCTTCTCTTCTTCTTCGTCCGGCGCAAGATACTTGCGCCGTAAGAATATATCTTTCTTTCTTCTTGCCCGCCGGCTGCTGTTGAATTCAAAAAAAGAAATATACGTTGTTGGCCGGGCGTGTGTGTGTATGCGCGCCGGGCTTTCGTACTCATGCACATATATACATATACATTTTTAATGCAATGCGTATATATGCATTTGTAACGAAAAATGCTTCGTTACACAGCAAAGGGAGCTAAAGCGATCGCAAAGAAATGATATAGCCGCTATTAGCAAAGGGAGCCAAGACGTTCGCAAAGAAATGCTATACGCGCTACGAGCAAAGGAAGCAAAGTTGATAGCAAAGAAATGTTATAGCCGCTACAAGCAAAGGGAGGTAAAGCCATGCCAAAGGTTATGCGTGGCCAAGCTCGTGGCAAGGCTGTCAAAAAGCACAGCAAAGCCATAGGTCCGCGGCAAATTTATGAACAGATATTTTTTAAGTGCCTAAAAGTAACAATGAAAAATAGCTTTTCATCAATTTAAAATTCCCCACCAAGTCATGTGACGAAATAAAAATTTAACCGAAAATTCGGATACTATGAATTTGTTTATTTTTAAAAGAGCTTATATAAAAAAAAATAAATAAATAAAATAAAATACATTTACATTAGGGGTGTGCGGTTACCCGACCCGAAGCTTCGGGCGGTCTTGGATTTTTTCGGGTCGGGTCGGGTCGGTCTTCGGTTATACCCGAAAAGCTTCAGGAGTCTGAAGGTATAGTTTTTAGGTGGGAAATTTCCCTGGCATTACGATCCTATAATCCTTTTTTCGAAAAATTCCCATTCACTCTTAAAAATAAGATTAAAAGGGTCAAAAAATGACAAAAAAAGGATAATTTTTATTAACTTTAAAATATTATTTATTTTTTTATGTAAATTAAATGAATAAATAAATAAATTTGCATTTTTTTTAACATTTTAGATGCTATTTTTTTTAATAATAAAAAATAATGAAACCTATTTCCAAATTAATTCAGGAATAACATAATAACTTAAAGTTAATAAAAATTATTCTTTTTTTAGCAAGTCATTTTTTGACCCTTTTATTCTCATTTTTAAGAGAGAATGGGAATTTTTCGCAAAAAGGATTATAGGATCGTAATACCAGGGAAATTTCCCACCTAAAAACTATACCTTCAGACCCCTGAAGCTTTTCGGGTATAACCGAAGACCGACCCGAAAAAAATAAGATCGGTCTTTCGGGCGGGTACCCGAATATTCGGGTAACCGCACACCCCTAATTTACATAAATAAAATAAATGTTCTCGTGCAATTGAAAATTTAAGGTAAAGCAATTAAAAACAGGGGGGTAGCGCAGGTTAAAATCCGACTTTTTTGAAAAAACCTAATTTTCAGAAAATGTTAACAAAAAATTGAAAATCCAAGAAAATGGCAACATTGCCAAGACTTTGGCGGATTCAAAACTGTGGGTTTGGGTCTTTTTATAATATGTTTGCTCGGAGAATTTTTCTTTGCTGCTTGAATTTTCAAACGATTCAACCTAACCGTGTAGAATTAAGTATTGTTGTACATATTTGTTAAAGTTAATTTTAACTTTCTATAAATCTAAAATAATAGCCATTAAAATTTAGTCCTCTGTAATAACTGAAACAACCGCTATAATAATGGCGTATACTAAACAACTTATTCTGATTAGTCTGGTCAGGCTTAATAAACCTTAATTAATAGTATAATATTACATATTTAAGGTCACTCATAAGCTCACTCTAAACTTTTCCATATAGATATTATCATCGTCAATTAAATTTTCTTCTTGGCAATGTAGTTTACCACAAATTTGTTTTACAATAGAAAATTAAATTTAAATACCTAGTTTAGATAACAAAATACTTTTTTTGGATTTGCTTTAATTACTAAATACGTAGCAAAGATATTATAATAGGTGAAAAATTCGAATATATTATACATAAAAAGCTTTATCATGTAAAACAAAAAATATCAGTTACAAGAGAAAAGAATTCTTTTTTACATTATTAATAATTACGTAATTTACTGAGATTTAGAATTTCTGACAAAAATTTTTTTCTTATACCCACGTAAAAATATTAAGCTTACCAGTAAACTTACTTAAAAAAGCTTCCCCAAAATAAAGCTTACTGGTAAGTTTAATCTTTTTAGGTGGGTAAATTTAAAAATATTTAGGTACTACATATGTAAAATGAATCATTGTACATTCAACTTTTTAGGCCCTACATCTACACCACTATCGAAAACTTCTTTACCTCAAACCTTTATAAGTATATAAGATGGAATATAAGTTTTACTTATACCTACTACAAATAAATACAAATACAAATATATAAACTTGAATGTATTAACAGAAATACAATATTTTCCAACTAAAATCACATTTACAAAGTTGGTTTGTATTAGACATATGATTTACCAAATGAAGCAGAAAAAGAAAAGAAAAACTTTTTTATAAAAAAAAAATATCTATGTTCATGTATTTTTATAATAAAAAACTTCTTTATACATTCTCTTATATGATATTGGATTTTTTTTTTCTTTCCATATATTAGAATGCATTTTATTTTATTGTACAAATACGTAAGTATCTAAGATTGTTGAATTTATTTATTCAAGTGAAAAAAAAAATGATAATATCAAAACATAAAATAGGCATACTTTTTTTTTTAATCTTTATAAAATAGTTGAATGCATATCAAACTGTCAGTTATTTTCTGAAGTGAGTTGAGAACAAATGACTAGTTTGAATATGAAACTTTAATTTATAAAACTGTATTGAAAATTGAAATTTTCAAAATTATTTTATTATTCTGAAAAATATTTTTAAAATTCATCTTAGAAATACTTTTTAATATTTATCGTAAACTTTTTTAATAAAAGCTTTATCGAAAATTGTTAATTAATAAAAGTACACTGGAAAAAAAATCCACTTGCCGCAAGTGGAAATTTTTCTTTTTAAGAATTTTTGTTGGCTCATCATACCACTGCACGCATATTTTAATTCACCTTCTTAGAATACATATCTCAATGTATACACCTAACCATTCTCAAAGCATGCACTTATAAGAGGATTGATCTCTTATGCTACCGAATAAAATGTATTTCCAATATTCTGACCCCCCTCCCTTCCCCCTCTCATAACATCCTGCTGAACCATGCTTCATTTTTCCTGAAAAAAAATCGGATTCAACAAATCAAATAACGTAGAAACAGAAATTTTAAAAAATTTTCATAAATAATGAAATTTGAAACCTATTGAGGGGGAGGGGTCCATTAGGGTAGAGGGTGAATTTTGAGGAAAATAGGAAAATCAAAGCATGTTTTGATCACTGAATTGCCTTTTAATTAACTACAGAAAGTAGAATGCAATATTTTCTTTTTAATTTCTACAAACAGTGAAAGTTTTACGCAACTGGGGTTCAGGAATTTTCTGTAACATTCGTAATCATCGCAATTGATTAATTTATACTCTAACATAGTAGGGATAGCTATCATGAAAAATCTTATTGAAACTGAGGTTATAACCAAGCCTAAAAACTGCCTAAATTTTTAATTTTAAGGTTACTCTAAATATAATTTTACCAGCAATCTAGCTTGAAATGATTAAAAAATCATTTCATTTGCAAAGAACTTAATTAATAAATTGAACTTTAATAAGGAAACCCCTATTTTAATAACTAATTTTCTATAATCACATTGGAAAAGGAGAAATACTCTATAATAATGTATTATAAAAAAAGTTATTGGAATGAAATAATCATGATTATTATAAACTTTGTGAAAGTTATTTTTTTTAATTTATTTATTTTTCTCATCATTATAACTTTTTGAATTCAAATAGCAGAAGAAAATAAGGAGTTTTTATGAATTATTTCTTCGCAGTTTTTTTCTATTTTTATTTCTTTTTTTTAATTTTTGCATTATATTTTCTCTGACTATTAAAAAATAAAAAATTTTTTATGCATAAATCAAATATTTTTTATGATATGTAAAATAGGTAATTAGCATAAAAAAAGAAAAATTTAAATAGAAAAATGTTTTAAAGAGCGTTTTAAGTATTAAAAATAATGAATTATTACACCTCACCTTGAATACCTTGCGGTTTTCTAAAGTGCTCTTAAAAAAACCCATTTTCAGATAATAAATACACAGAACTTTAATTTGATGATGGACAACTCAAAAGCTATTGTTTCTTATTTTTAATAGAAAGAAATACCCGATTTTATATAAGCTTTAAGATCTTTAAAATTTTAGAAATAAAGAGAATTTTAAAAATTCCAATTTAATTAATTAGTCCTTTAAAACTACTTTTGCATGCAGTTGCGTAAATAGTATACATTATTTTGGAAAACTGCAATATCGCACAGAACAAATAAGATTCATAAAAATTTGCAGTCTCAAATTAAAAAAGTTTAGGGCGATAAATAAATCTGATTCATTACAAACTAAAAAGTAGATATTGATAATTCGTGTATTTAAAAAAATAATTCTAAATTATTGGCACTACAGTTCCTCAAGTCTATTTCTTCTAACAAAGTAAAATAATATAAAAACGCAATGGTTTTTTCCTTGATATTGAAATTTTAAACTCTCAAGGAAAAAATTAACCATTATATCTAAAGAAATAGAAGATGATTTTAAGCTAATAAATCATAATTTTATGGATAATGAAAAGTCATTAAGTTAAATTCTATATTTCTTTACAAAATTTAAATATTTTTCAAAAGTTATTATATTAATGTGAAATGATAAATGAATTTTTTATTATATCAACTGATTGGACCTGAGTTCTCTTTAGTAAATACCTCGATAAATACTTCATATTTAGTTTTAATTTACTTTGATTGCTAAAAAATACGCAACTTACATATAAAATGTGCACAATAAAACTACATATCTAGGCATACAATGCTTTCTCACAAGCGAATTGCGTCTACAATAGTATAAATGTAAGTACGGTATTAGTATAAAACCTCGTTTAAAACTCATGTGTGAGCAATTTTAAGCTTTTATTCGAATTATTTGCATTTATTACCTTTTTGTTATTGGAATAGTTTTCACAAAACTTTATAACTATTATTCTTTATAATGTATATGGATTATTGTCCAAATCCTGATTCTGAATTCTCTACTTAACTCATTAACGCCGACGCGGAGAGTTTTGGAAATGGTAAAAAATACCAATTTCCCTTGCATGCATGTACATGGCTAAAAAATTTTTCATTAAAACCCATCATTAGTTTTGACCTATAGCTCTTGTATGTGCTCAATTTTTTTTAGTATTACTGTAAAAATCGTGACTAACTCTGGCGTGGAGTAGGAGTACTACAAGTGATCTCGAGGAACAGGCGCGAAATACAATTACAGTAAGATACATCCATACATAATCACAGGCACATACATACACCTTTTTTTTAAACCCGGTTATTTAGCTTCTGATGATCTCAAAACGTGTTAATATGCAAAAAAATTGGAAAGTAAAAATTTTACCTTTAACTATTAGGAACCAAAAAAAGTACAAGTTGTTTCTTTTTACAAAAAAATAAAGAAAAAAAAATGTGCAATTTTAGTTTATGTTAAAAAGTTTTATCCAAATTTCTTCCTAACCACTTTAAGTTTACTATGTTTAGTCTGATACAGTTAGTTATAATAACTAAATTTTCAGTGATTCTTATAAAAACTTTCTTTTTTTTTAAACAGTTATACAAACAACTTCAAAATCTTATTTAAAAAGTAAACTTTTAAAATAGAAAATTGACTACATTTATAAATAAGCAAAATAAAAAGTTTATGAAAAATAATAGTCAATTTGTTTATTTATTTTTTTTTTTTTATTTAATTTATTACGTATATATTCAAAATTTTCATTTTATAAAATTAAATTAAATTTTAAAAGTTTTTACTTTTACAAGTTTTGTTAAAAATTTATTTTATTTTTAGTGGGGTAAATTATATTTTGTTATCCTATGTAAATATTAAAGCCTAGGCCCACACAATAAAAGAAACAAATTTTACAATTAAAATTTTTTTTATAACCGATTTGTATATGTACTAAAATAGCTTACATGGAACATGTTTATGTCTACTAATTACTTAAATATCTGTTACAAATCTTCGAGCTTCCTAAAGTACCTTGTAAAATTAAATGAATAGCACCCTGGATTTTTCTGTTTCTAAGCCCAGGTTATTTTAAGTCCCTACACCGAAATTACAATACAAATCTGTCGATGACCAGTAACTATAAACCCTCCCCCCCCTCCCATGATTTGACTGAAGTACATGTATTTAGGGCTCTGAAAGATTTAATATCCTAAAAGGTATCCTGTCTGCAATTACATCTATTTTTATATAGTATAAAAAGATTAAATTCAATGTTTTTTTTTGAAGTATTTACCATGAAAGCTGAATATTTCATAGATTTTCTATGCTTATTTAAATCACTTATAACCAATAACTTATAGCAATAAGTCAAAGGATAATTATTATTCAAGCAAAACTAATAATATTGTAGCCTATATTTTTTGAAAAAAATGATCTTTAATTCATAGTAATAATATCTTTCTCTATTCATAAGTAGTTCATGTAAATTAAAGTTTGAAAATTTTTAAGTAAAAAAAAGTAATATTAAAAAGATTAGTTACAGCATAACAACTTTTATGAACATTGATTTTATCTCATTAACATCCTAACTTATGTCACATTTTTGTTGAAAACTTTATCATTTGGCTTCTTACCCATCCAATTACCTTTCATGGATAAAATATATTATTTTTGGGAACGAGTTGTATCTAAAGTTAGTAAACTATTTTATTAATGGAAAAATATTTTTGCCTAAAAGCATAATCAGCAGAATTTTAAAGTCAATCTAAAATAAGATTAAAATAAATAAATTTTAATACTTTTTAAAAAAGTTAATTTTATCTCGGATAAAAAGTACATTAGTTGGTCTAATTTTTTTCACCAGGTGCTTATCAAGTTATACGTTTTCTATACTTTGAAATCTTTAATTTTTTTCCTTGTAGGTAATTAAAATTCTGCTATCTATTATAGATTAAAAATAACTTTCATACATAAGTTGATAAGAGTAGATAAATAAAATCTTTAGTTTAATAAGAATTTTTTATTGACTATTTCAACTTTCCTTAATTCAAAAACAAATTTAAAACTAACAGAAGGATACTATTTTAGAAATATTTGATCTTAACAAATAAAACCTGTAGCCAACATCTTGTACATACATTTTTTCTTCGTGATTAAATAGATAAAAAATCAATCCAAAAATTGGATTCTATAAAAATTCCTTATTAGTACAAGAAAAAAATTTTACGACAGAATATACAAAATAATACATTTTAAAAGAATTTTCAATAATTCGAAAATTGAATAAATGTTTTTGAAAATTTGAAATTAAGAGAAATGCTTACTTTTAGGTACAAGATCTATAATAAATATTGAAGAGCAAATTTATAACTTACACTGAAAAAAAAATCCTGCTAGCGGAAATAGGATTTTCAGTTACTCGCATTGAATTTTGTTTTCTTACACAAATGAATGCAAATGGCTTAAATGTAAAAAATTAAATAAAATTTTTTCACTCATTTAAAATATAGGGCAGTATGAGGCTTAAAAAATTTTTTTACGTTTGAGAAATTAAAATCATTAGGTCAGGAAAAAGAATCCCACAAGCTAAAAATTTTTATTTTCAGTGTAATTATATTATTTGTAATTTGTAACTCATAAATCTTGCTACCCAACTTTAGCTTACCCAGCAGAAATCCGCTTATACACCAAAGCAATTATTTTCAAAACTATTTATTTAATCAATTACAATTTTCTAAGATTGCATTAAAATCTAATAAAACCTGATTTTACAAACCACGTTCAGCAAACATTGTCAATTTTGCTTTATCTTTTAAACTAATACTTTTTTCCAGTATATACTACTTGTCTGACTAAATTTGTATCATATCTACTTACAATATAATCTCTATCTTATATATAAAGTCAATATAACTTCCTTCTTTACCTGCTTTTTTTTATATAAAAAAAATCTCGAGTGCTATTCTAAAAAATAAAATCTATAGATGCTTGCGCTTATGTATAAACTCTCAAGTATTTGAGTATTTTTAAGCCTCATATTAAAAGTTTCAAGTATAAAAATAATTATAATCTACTTTTATACACAACTTTTTGTATTGTACATAAGTTTAGTAAATATTAAAATACAAAAATTATAAATGTAATTATTTTTAAAAATGAATAATTCTGTAGTGGTGCTTTTATTAAACTCTTGTTCAAGATTTTCAATAATATATTTCAATAAATATTTTTAGGTACAATTATTTTTTTAGATTTCTTATATAATAATTTCTTATATAATTTTAATATAATGCTCATTAGAGTGGACCTATTTTTGGACTTTGTGGAAAAACTTTGCTCCCCGAGTTTTTTGTGTGAAGTTTTCGTCATAAAAAGTTCCCATTTCCAACGATTTTGCTTTCGCCTTGCAAAAACACGTGCCTGTAACCACCTCAATTTTCCCATTTAAATAACATGGGAATTTTGAGTATTTAGCTATACAAATTTTCACAAAAGCCAAAAAGCGTTTTAAAGTGCTAATATTTACTGGAAAACATACTTTTATATGTTGTAAAGACCTGCAAACAGCCCTGAATTCATTCCAAAGAAAATTTTGGGGCTAGAAACGCAAATTTACACGTTGGTTCAATCTTATAAAATAGGGTTTTTCGGTAATTTTCGATAAAAAGCTACAACCTATAAAATTAACCAAAACACTTCTGGTTGGTCTACTTTTTTTAGTTTAAGTATCACCTTTCAAACGACGTAAGCCGTAATTATTGTTATCACTGTTTCTCTTAGCGCCGTAGTCAATTAACCTACTGGTAATTTTTGACCCGAAATGACCAATTTTTAAGTTTATTTAAATTGCTGGAAAAATTGTAATTTTTGACGAAATTTAGTTTTATAGGCCTTAAAAATTTTTTACAAGCTTCAAGTTTCCAAAAATTTTTTACTCGTCTCTTTTCTTTAATTAGTTTTTAAGATATTGCTTTTCAAAGATAATGATAAAAATTGACTTTTTTTTAAAACCCTGAAATTGCGACTCTGACTTTAAATTATCGTATCTGGTTAATAAATTATTGAAAAGTGGCGAGTAAAAAATTTTTGGAAACTTAAAGCTGGTAAAAAATTTTTAAGTCCTTTAAAACTCAATTCCGTCAAAAATTACAATTTTGGCAGCAATTTAAATAAACTTAAAAATTGGTCATTTATGGTCAAAAATTACCAGTAGGTTAATTGACTACAACGCTAAGAGAAGCAGTGATAACAATATACGGCTTACGTCGTTTGAAAGGTGACACTTAGGCCAAAAAAGTAGACCAATTAGAAGTGTTTTGGTTAATTTTTGAGGTAGTAGCGTTTTATTGAAAAATACCGAAAAACCCTGTTTCATAAGATTGAGCCAACATGTAAATTTGCATTTCTAGCCCAAAAATTCCCTTTGGAATGAATCTGCATTCAGGGCTGTTTGCATGCCTTTACAACATACAAAAGTATGTTTTCCAGTAAAATGTTTTACAAACAAATATTATAACTCATACAAAAAAAGTTTTTTCGAAAATTTTCCCACGGCTTTTGCAACTGAAATTAAATTCTCTTTAACATTTGCATTAGAATTGTGATTCAAATACAACAGACCTGGAACTCTTCGGCTTTACGACTTGCTTATAATACACATTTTAATATTTCGTATTAGTATAAACAATCGAACATTTTGCATTTTAACATGGAACATGTTCATTGGATGGGGTATTTGAAAAAGTCCGGCTCGGCAGGGGGGGGGGAAATTGACGCTTTTAGGGGGGGGGTCAAATGGACTTAGAATATTTTCGATTCAGGGACTTTTGGTGCAGAAGTACCTTGGGACCTATGGTGCAGAAGTACCTAGGGACCTTTGGTGCAGAAGTACCTAGGGAGATTGGTGCAGAAGTCGCTAAAGACCTTTGGTGCAGAAGTAGCTAGGGACCATTGGTGCAGAATTTTTAAGAATTTATTGTAAAAATTAATAAAAAATAAATTCATATTATTTAAAAAACTATAATAATTTGAAAATTTAATTAATTTGGTTCATTTTGATGTCTAAGCAGCATGATTTCTATAATAAAAATCTAAATATAAATATTTGCATATAAATATTTTTATTATGAATACAATAGATACTTTATTATCAATGTTATAAATGAACATGTTCCATGCTCGTTGGTTGTGTATAGTTACACAAACCGGTTATAAATTTTTTTTTCAGTTTCTTGTTCAAAAATGCACATGAGACCTATATCATGAACACAGTTTCATAAATGTCCAAACAACTAAGTTTCAAAAAAAAGGCTGCGATACACCCAGGGCTCATGAGAGAGCCACCTTACAAAATTTTATTCTAACTTTAATGAAAAAGAAATATTTATTTTGCGAAAATGAAATTGGCATTGATTGATTTCAAAATATTATTTTCATATAAACTTTGTACAAAAAAAAAATCAAAAAAATATTTCAATATTTTCAATTCTCTTTCGTGTTTATTTTACTGGAATTCACAAAAAACATAAATTTTTTAATTTAAAATATTCTTCAAAATATTTACTTTTTATCGCATAAAAAAAAAACCGCTTTTGAAAAAGTTTGCTTAAAATTTATGTCATATGCTATGATACAACAAAGACTTTTACTTTTTACTTAAAAATATTACAAAGCATATAGATTTTCTTTTCATCAAGATAAAAATTCTTTTTAAAACTTTTTAAATTAATCTTTTTTACAACAAAAAAAAAAAGTTAGGATTTAAGTAATAATTTTTTTTTTTTTTTTGGTCGTAAGACTTTAATTAAATGATAGATTTTTATTTGTAATTTTAACTTAAAAATTTTAAATATTTTATGAAAAAAAGTTTTTAATTTTCTGTTGTAAAATAAGGAAAGTTAAGCTATCTTATTATAAACTTTGTACTTGTAACAGCAGAAGCTAAAAATGTGCCTTTTTTAATTATATGTTTTTTTACTAATTATTATTAACCAGGCAATTAGTTTTCAGCCTTTCTATATATATATATTTTAATTTTAATTTTGTATTTAACTGCATAAAGTTGATCCTGTTGAGAAATTTAGATGTTCATGAAATTCCTGTTGTGTAAAATTATTTAGTTTTAAAAATCTTTAAAGATCTTGAAAAATAAATCTCAAAATTAATATTTTAAAATATTTTAATTTTCTTTAATGTTTTTTTTTTTTTTTTTGATTTTCTCAAAAAAATCGATATCAAAGAAAGCGTTAGAAAATATTTTCCTAACTTAAAAATAAACTCAAAGTTTCTGTATAAAATGTTTGAGTTAAAATTTTGTAAAGTTCGATGATTTATTGTAAAAATATGTCACGAATAATTCATTATCATCTGCATAGGTAAAATAAAATGCAAAATTTAATAATGTCAAACCAACCAAAATTTTCAGCACAATTTGTGGAACTCATTTCTATGCTTCAAATTTCGCATCAATAATTTATTAATGACAAAGCTACTATCGACTTATTTTTAGTTAACCATTTTCAACAAATGCAAAATTTATTGCTAATATTGTAGCTACGAATTACGACGTTTTTGAATTTTAATTTTATTTATTACAGAGATCATTTAGACCTGATTTTTAATAAAAATGGACATTAATATCAGCTTGATACTATGCAAAAGTTACATTCAATATTTTTTCTCGATACAGTTTTAGAAAACTATACCATCCTAAACCTACCACAAACGATATCTCTAAAAATCCACATTTAGCCGAAAGCAATAATTCTAAAATAATAATTACACTCTATTTTATACAATCAGCACGTTTCAAAATTGATTTTATTATTATTATTATTACTATTTTTCAAACAAATGACGTGATTAAACAAGAACAGAAAAATATAAATAAATTTAAAATGTATATTAAAATATTCTGTATTAAAAATATAAAAAAACAAAAACTAATAGAAATACAAAATTATGCATGCAAATATAAATTGATTTTTTTTTTGTTTAACAAAAATTTACATAATATTGCATGTATATAATATTATAAAATGCGTGCCATATGTTCGCAATTTCCAACTGCTTTATAATAATTCATAGTAATCATGATGTGGTTTAGATATATATTTTAACTATACTCTGTATCAATATTCTAGTCGATATTTTAATGTTTAATTTATGTTTTTCATATTGCTATTATTTTTAATTTTGCAATTATTACGTTTAACAAAAAAATTATTTTACATGCAATGCTAAAAAATTAATTTTTTTTTTTTTATATTTTGTAAAAAGTTCATTAAATATGAACAAAGAATGGTTTAAATTGACTGGAGTCATTTTAATTTACAAATTGAAACCTTAGATCTTACTTGTAAATTTCAATAACTAACCTTATCCAAATACTTGAAGAAAACTTTAATTTAAGCAACATGAATTTTCATTGTAATTCCTAGCAGGTTTAGAAAATTGATTGTTTACTTACATTTTATGCAGTATCTTACATTTTACATGTTTGAATATACGAAATGAAGTTTGTTTCTTAGGATGTTATTAAGATACTTAAGAACTTAGCATCAGTAGAATTGAATGAAAATTATTTGAAAATAAAGAAAATCAATGCTGAAGGTCTTTGGATAAACAATTTTAACGTCGCAATAAAAAAAAATTGTTTATTTAAACAAAGTTTAAAAATTTTTTAAAATATTTTTAAATATACATTTTGCTATTTTTCGTCAATTTAGCACTTATATGCAAATTCGTAAGAAAAAAAATTAGGGATTTTAAAAAATTACTTACCAATTTACTAAATCAGAAATTACTTTTTTCCCCTTCGGGCGTAAAACTCGCGCGTAAAGAATTTTCTGCACTCGTTCTACGCCTAGAAAGGCAAAAAATATTGTAAGCATCATAGGCGAAATACTTTGGACACTTGCGTGAACACATATCACTCGTGCCCGGGTTCGCCAAGCACTCGTGCTAGTGCTCACGCTAGTGCCAAAACTTTTACGCCCTTGATACTTAATATACTATTAAACAGTTTTTAAAAGTGTATGTTCTTTTTTCAGAAATTATATTTTTTAAACTTTCAGATGCAGAAACTATTGTTAGGGCTTAATTTTTTTAAGTTTTTGCTAAGAATAAAAAAATTGAAAAAATTTCTTTAAGTAAATCATATTTTTGTACAAATTTTGTATGATAAAAATTTTTAATCAATCAATCAATCAAATTTTATCGTTACATTATCCTTATTTTTATATAATGTCTTCATGAAAAAGAAGCAGAGAGATAGGAAAAAATTAATTGAATAATAGGTATTCTGATATATTTAAATTCAATTGAATTACTTAATTCATTTATTTAATAATAAATTTTATGTTCTACCGGGTATCAGACTCAAACAAGAATTTCAAAACCAGCTATAAATAGCTGCTAAAAATTATAATTTATATATTTCGAAAAGATTATTCATGATGTACTTGCCCACATTATTTAATTTTAGGGGAAAATTTATTTTATCAGATCTAATAAATTTAAAATATTTTACTTAAGGTATTTTGGAGGTTGAAAAAAATGATGACAGAACTTAATGAAATAGGAAAATTATTAAAATTTAAACATTTTAAAACTTAAATAAACTTTATTTTACCCCTCTTATTAACTTTTTTTTGGAGCTTTGAAAAAATATAAAAATGATGAGGAGATTAAAATTAGCAGGAAATGATAAATAAATAATCAAAAATTAAATATCCAATTTATTTTCTCCACCTTATAGACTTTAATTTTAAATAAATAAATAAAAACTATGTAAAATAACCTGAAATGAAATTATACTAATACATATATCATTTCACATATGTATTATTTTTCTAGCTAATTCTGTATACAATGCATTCTTTATACAATTTTTATAAAATTAATTCTCTAAATGTAATTCTCATTTTTTTACAATTTTGTATAAATAAATCTTATAATCAATCAATCAATCAATGTATGTAGCGTCGATAATTTAAAATGCGAGAAAAAAAATTGTTTAACCACCAAAAGACCTTAAATTCAACAGCAGTCCAATTAAAGAATTTTAAATCTTTACTAGTGAGGTCTCTACTATAATGAATGTTTTGGTGGTGTTCAAATGGGAAAGGGAATTTTTCATAAGTTTGAAAGAATTTGGGTAAAGCACACTTTTTTAACCTTTGAAAGTTATTAGGATTTTTTAGTGGAACTCTCAAAGGCATACATTTGATGTTAAGGCCCGTCTTCAATTTTTTAATTAAAAAAAACGCACTTTTAATTTTTAAATAACTTTTGTATTTTAATATATATTTTCAAAATTTTTTTTTTAAATGATAGTACAAGTCTTAAATTACATGTTTTTTGTATTAATTTATTTTTTTATTGTTCCGTCTTGTAAATATGGCCCGGCAATTTGTAGGCTTGTTTTTTGCGGTAATCAGGATATCTCCACTCCAGATACCGTGAAACAAAAAAACCCAACGAGGTTATTTTTAGAACCGTTTTTGCCTGTCCGTAAACCAATAAAATTTTGGAATTTCCAAAAAAAAAAAATTGGCCCGTAAAAGAAAAAAAAAATCAATTTTTGCGCACGGAATTGGACCTTGTATGTTAAAAAAAAAGTACAAAAAAGGCCATTTTATATATTTTTGTTGGTTTACGGACAAGGGATTTACTTAACAAAAATAATAAAAAAAGAATCTAGTCAATCCAACCAGTATTTTTTCAGTAATCGTGGTTACCGATTTTAAAAAATGGTTTTGAGAAAAACGCGTTTAAAGTTTTTTTTCCTATTCACAAACCTGGTTTCCTGCTTACAACAACCTTCATATCTTTTTAACGGTAACGAATTTTTGTACACAATTTTTTTTCCATATTCTTGAAGCATTTTTACACATAAAAAAAAATCAAAAAAAAAATCAAAAATTTTTTTTAATTTTTTGAAGACGGGCCTTAACTAAGCATGCTCTAATTAGATCGCCTTTTGTTTAAATTAACAATGTATGACATTTAATAGAGTACAATTAGAAAAAACTAATAACAGGTCCTTAAAATTTATTAAGCTTAAAAATTTTTGAAGTTATTAAGTACAAAAAATAACTTAAATTAATTGTATTTCCAAATAATTTTTGTTTTCAAACCAAGATTTTGCAGTGCATTTTGCATTTTATAAGCAAATTTTTTATTGAAATCTATTCTTTATATTATATACAGTTCTACAATGGAAGCATATGGCATATAAATAAGTTTATAAAATTGCCCATAAATTTAAAATTTTTTATATATAAAAAATAATTTCTTTTTCTTTATAAAGTATAAAAATTTGACTACTTTCTCGAAGCTTTGAAAAATTTGACTACTTTCTTTAAAAAATCAAGTAAAAAATAGAAAATCCATCGAGTTTTGACTTTTAGGTTATCTTCACTCTCAGATTAATAAAACTGCGCTTTTATTTTATGCATTGAATCTGCGCTGCATTTTCTGCAAGCATCCATTGTTTGTTATTCAAAAGCAATAAAAATTATTCCTTTCAAAACATCAATGAAATTGACTGACAGTTGACAAACCTTATCCTTGATAGTCTATATATAAATATTTATTAATTATCGATCGTTTAGATACTTGAAACTTAGCAAAATTTTTATTCCAATAAAAGTTTCTGTCAATTTTAATAAATAATATTAAAAAATAATTAATTTATAAAAATAAAGTATTAATTGAAATAATTAATTTTCTGTTAACAGGTAAAGCGGCTATCAAAGTTTCTTCTAGAACGGTAGCATAGAGCCGCTAAGTAAAAAAATAAAAGGTAGAAAAAAAGAAGAAAATAAATAAAAACGTAAAGAAAAGGAAAAAAAAAAATATATGAAAAATGAATTTAATAAATATGGACTCAGAGAACCGGGTGGTTCTAAATGTAGGTGGAATAAGGCACGAGACTTATAAAGCCACATTGAAAAAAATTCCAGCAACAAGGCTATCAAAATTAACCGAAGCTCTTGCCAATTACGATCCAATATTGAATGAATATTTTTTTGATAGGCATCCTGGAGTTTTTGCACAAGTATTAAATTATTATCGTACTGGTAAATTACATTATCCAACAGATGTTTGTGGTCCATTATTTGAAGAAGAACTCGATTTTTGGGGGCTTGATTCTAATCAAGTTGAACCTTGTTGTTGGATGACTTATACGCAGGTATTTTTTATTTTGCCATTATTTTTTTTTATTATTTTAAATAACATGATACCCAATAAAATTTTATTTTCAAACCTATAAATTTGTTATATAAATAATAAAAATATTTTTTTATTATCATTTTTATGCTCTCATAAGTCATAAAAATATATTTTACTGTTTTATGGATAGTTTCAAATAAAATCGAAATTCAAAAAAAAAAAAAAAAAAATGCATTAGTTTTAACATATTTTATGCTCAAATATAATCGAAAAAAACATATCTTGAATTTATTGCAGTTTATTAATTTTTTTAAGACATATAGGGTAACTGTACCAGTGAGTGTTTGATTAAATTTCAGCGAATTACCACTCTTTACCCATATGAATAATCTGGTTTTCTTTTTAATCACCGGTCATTCATTTGAGTATTTACACTAATGTTAGCATGGATGATTTATATAAGGAAAATAATAACGAAATGTTTTTTGAGTGACTCTGCCAATTTTAAATATCTTTGACTTTCTAAGCACTGCTTCAAATTGAATTTTTTAGAAACCGTATTAGGGCTGATATTTCTGAAGAGTTTATTGGTCCAGTTTTCGAGTTGGAAATAAATTTTTTTTTTTTTGGAAATATAAGAACAAAATATGTTTCCTACTTTTTAGTATTTGATCGTAACTATTTGACCCCAATAGGTCATTTCTGTGTCTAGTCGTTAAGTTGTTATGAACAAAAATATAGACAAATGTTTTGTATCCTTCATTTTTTTTTTAAATTTTAAAGACAATAATTTACATCAAAGAGAAAAGATAAAAAATGTTATACTAATACTAAATTTTAAATCAAAATATTCAGAAAAAAAAATTATTGCTTTTTTTAGATTGATTAACTTTGTAAAAATTGAAATAGTTTTTGTTTACTCTTATACACAAAATTTTAACTCTGTTTATTAACTTCATTAATTATTAATAAAATGCGAAGTTATAAATTAATAATATATGAAATATTCTTGGAACTGCTAATTTTCATGAAACATTTCTACTTTAATTCTCTTTGATGATAAAATATATTTTCCATGAAAGTATTAATTTTTGATTACTCGATACCTCGAATCTGATAATTAATTTCTTGAAAATTTATTTTCTCAAAATTTTTCCCTTTAAAAAAAACAAAAACACTAATTTATTTTTTCTTTTTGTAATTTTTTTCTATGAAAGTACTATATAGTTTTAGAAATTCGATATTTCTCAATAATTCGTATATTTTTTGTATTTAAATTTTTTTGAACCCATATAATACATATTTTATAAAAGATTTGAAGTTAAAAATGGCTATGAAACTCTAGACCAAAACGATTTTTGGAATCAGTATTCTATGAAAATTAAAGCTGCTAAATAATAAACTGGAAATGGCAAGAAATCTTAATTCTTAACAATTTTTTTAATTGAAAATAACTCTTGAGATAATTAATTTTGATTAGAGTCTCTCGGCAATAAAATTTTTTATAGTCTGGAAAAATTTCAAGTCAATATTTTAATTTTTCAGATAAGAAATATAGAGTACTTTATTTAAATAATAAGTGAATTAAAATTTTGATTAAAACAAAAGGTTGCTAAATTTATTCTAAAAAAATATTCTAATTTTTTGAAGCTATTTTTAATTTATTAGACTGAATTTTCAAATCCTTAATATTAAATCTGATAAATTAAAAAAAATACTTTAAGTTTGTTTTGAATTTTGTATTCTAATAATAATTTTTCAATATTATTTCCGCTTAAATAGACATAAGCTTCTCAAAATAATTAATTCAACATATTTTAAATCTATTAATTAATTTATGTTTGATTAAAATATTTAATACGGAGATTACATCTTTTCATAATGTACATATAATAAGTTTTTGTAACATAAGCTTAAATTTTTGTAATTAAAATTATAATTTATTCAAGATATACTTTAATTATTTTCTAACTATTAAACATTAAAATGTTGATTATAATTTAACCCAGTAAGATTCCATGTTTACTTAAAAAATAAAATAAAAAAATAGAAAATTTTTAAATTTCCGTCTGAAAAATAGGAGACCAAAAATTTTTACTTCGAAGACAATGTTTTATTTTGAATACTGCTCTCTAAAAATACACATTTAGGTTGCTTTGCTTGAATTTTTAAACAATATATTAACATGGTACATGTACATATGGATACTCGAGAAGCCAGCGTATCATTCCGTATCCACTAAATTCGTTCGCGTGTTGAATTGATAGACACCAAGCAGATTATAGTTTTTTGACCCGCTGATTCCGAATCTGCAGTTATTTTTTCTCTAAAACTGGTGCGTTTGCCGCTAGAAGGCGTTTAGGGGGGTAAAAACGCTATTGTTCGCAAATATCTTGGAAGCTACACACCTAAGATACTTTAAAACCAAGTAATTTATAGTTTATAGACCCGCTGATTTCAAATATGCAGTTAAATTTTCTCTAAAATTAAGATTTACTTGGTTTCGAGTACTTTAAGACGGGTAACTTCCGAGATTTTTGCAAGAATCAGCGGGTCAAAAAACTGTATGTTTCTTGGGTTTAAATATCTTAGGACGCGTATCTTCCAAGATATTTGCGAAAAATAGCGTTTTTACCCCCTAAACGCCCTCTGGCGGCAAACGCACCAGTATTAGAGAAAAAATAACTGAAGATTCGGAATCAGCGGGTCAAAAAACTATAATCTGCTTGGTGTCTATCAATTCAAAACGTGATCGAATTTCGTGCATACGGAATGATACGCTGGCTTCTCGACTAGGAGGGGTCCTTAAAAAAGGTCCAAAATTCAGTTGGGGGCGAGGAGGGGTCAAATTAACTTAAAATAATTTCGATTTAGGAACGTTTATATTTAGGGACTTATTATAATTTCGTTGCTAGGACTTATAATAATTAGGGAGTAAATAAATTAAATACATTAAAACTGTTATAAGAGAACATGTTTTATACTCGTTGATTGTGTTAATAACACACAAGCCAGTTATAATTTTTTCCTTTATGGTGCGTATTTTATCAGAAGTAATATTCTTGTCTAATATTGTTAAATTATTTAGCTACAAGAAATTGCAAGATCCAAAAAAATATTTCATTATGGACGGAAATCATTATCGTCTCCTAGTATATTAATAGAAAATTTATTTATTTTTTTCATAATCTGAAACTAGCAAAATTTTTTTAAATGATAAACAAAAAATATATCCAAAAATATATAGTTTTTGTAAAATTCAATTTATATAAACTTCAATTATATTTATATCAAAAGATATTAAACATCATCTTCATAGTTATAATTTAGTTTCATTTTGTAGATAACCGTGCAATGAATATAAAAAACTAATACGAAAAAATAATTTTCTGAATCTTATTTATTTATAATATTAAAATTCTCTTCCGTTTTCAAGAAACATCTATAGATTAAAATACTTTTCATCAAAAGCTATTGATTTATAAAAATTCTGTTACTCGAGCCAAGTCACGGTTTAGGGTGCTTGGTTGCGGGCCATCACCAGATTTTTTTAAATACTGGTTTCTTGAGTCGCTTATTACGAATATCGGGGTCTTTTATATGAGAATAGAAATTCTATTTTATATTTTCTATCAAAAATTGGCGCTTTACTTTTAAAATTGCAAAAATTACCCTTAAAAGGAGTTTTTTTTTAAGTATTCCAAATTTAGCGGTAGTTTTTGCAAATTTAAAAGGCTGAAGGACTAATTTCTCATAAAAAAGACCTAAATATTCATGATCAATGACCCAAATAATCTATAGCAGACCAAATCTAGCGAAAACATTTTGTTTAGATTTTAATTTAAAAAAAAAAATTAAATATGTATATTTTAATTAAAAAATAAGAAATAAAAATGTCGTTGTTAATTTTATTAAATAATTTCTATGAAAAAATTAATAAAAACAAAAATAACATTCAATTATTAAATTAGATTAAAATATGAATAATTGATTACTATTATCTTATATTCAATATAACCCTAATTAAAATATATACATGTTAAAAAAAATTTCAATTTTCGTTATTTTCACTATTTTTTTTTTTTTATTAACTCAATAAAGCGTACAATATATAAAAGAAAGAAAAAAAAAAATAAAATAAAATAAGGAAAATAAATTACATTTTAATAAAGTATCTCATCGAGATATAAATTATATACATATATTTATATAAGAAAAACGATTTGTCTTAGTTGTCATAAAGTGACAAGTAAAAAAATTATAATTAATGGTAAATATCAAATTAAAGAAAAAAAAATTGCTAAATTTAAAAATAATATGAAAATAATTTGATAAATATCAAATGAATCTTGTAATAAATATTAATTAATTTTTTATTAAATCTTTCAACATTTATTTTAACTACTAAAACAATAATATGAATTAATCAAAAATTTATACTGGACTTTTTTAATTAACTGGCGAAATTTGTAACAAATTTTTAAGCATATAGTCAATTTGCTTCAAAAATTCAGGATAACTAAAGTTTAAGACTTTGGTTATCTTTTAACTGACATTGCAAAGTACCAATTTACTTTTTTTACGGGTTGGTCACATGTTTTTATCCAAGAAATAGTCTAGACTGCATTGGATAAGCCACATATTTTTATCGTCAGTACTCTTTCCTAATTACGTCATGAATCACACTGACCCATAACGCCATGCATTTTAAAAGCTCTAAAATCTACCATAGTAAATGAGTCAATATAGAAACTATACCCACAGTTACCAGTTTTAAATTTTCTGATATACATAACAATTGGAATCTGAAATCTTGAATTGAATCCAAAAATCAAAACTTGTAAAGAACTTGGTAATAAGAAATATTTTACTAAAAATGTAAAATTGTTAATAAAAAACTTATAACCAGTTTTTATAAATTGCCTTTTGAGGTGAGGATGGTAAATTGCGATTTGTGTAACTTATTAATTATGTACAAGGACGGTATACAATTTTTGTATCAGTAGCGAAAAAGCATGTTTTTGTCGGACGCTCAATGGTTTAGGTTACGGTTAGGTTACTGTGTTTGAAATTTCAAGTAGTTCAAGCATTTTGATTAAATTATTTCAAACAAACTATTTACTTTTTAGGATATTCTTCTGACTTTTATCAGCTTTTTTAACACATTGGCTGCGGTATGGGCGAAATACGTCCATGGTCCCATGTACTTTAAATGCGGTCACGTGACCTGCCGCAGCCAATGTGTTAAAACACATCGCTTCAGAAAAATTCTAATTAAGTTTGAAATTTTAGTGAACTGTTTAAACTGATTGAATTTTCAAGCACATCAACCAATTCTGTTGAAAATTAGATTTTTATTTTGAAATTGTTGATGCTACCCTTGCAGGTTGACAAAATTTATAACTGGTTTGTATGCTTAATCAACGAGCATAGAACATGTTTACCCGTGACAGTTTCAACTTATATCCTAAATTTTTCCAAGATTATAGAGCGGAATTATTCTAAGTCTTCATAATAACATCTTTCTAGGTCCATGAATTGAAATTATTAAAAGACTTCAAAAAAATTAGTAAGAGATAAGCTTGCAATTATGGTTATCCCTACACTTGTTGTGTAATTATATATGTAAATTGCATATTTTTTTCTTTTATTTTATGATTGAATTTTCTAGCACCTCCTTCTCGTTCGAAATTATCTAACCTCGCCTTACCTTGTCCTTCTTGATGAAGGTCTACTTAAAGTATATTTGACCGCCTCCCCTCATCCCTTATTTGTAAGTATCCCTCCTTATGAACATTTACCACATTAAAACATTCCTCTTTTTTATTAAATAAAAGAAAATTTGTTTACTACTCAAAATAATTCTACTAAAAATAAAACATAACAGTAATCAAAATTTATCATCAACAATAATTTATTTTTATTCAAAAATGAAAATTTTATTACAGTATTAAATATATAATAAATGTTGTGTAAAGTAAAGTTTGTCATATTAAAATTAAATTTCATATATTATTTGAGATAACTTTTGTAAATTTCTAGTTCTTCAAATTAAAACCGTATAAAATATATGAAATTTATTTTATTACATTAGTGTTTCTGTTTAAAACTTATTTTTATTTGCATTTAAATTATTACGAAATGCAATAAAATACAAGACGTTTAAAGCTTGAGTTTAATTTATGAACAATAGTAACATCAGTTATAATTAACAAGAGAAGAGAATGAAATTTAGGAGTTACGAAATTCAACAGTTATAAAAAATTTAAAATAGTCGGATACGAAAAAATACAAAAGAAACTCTAAAATATTATATTTTTTGACGACTAAATTTTTTGGTGGGAAAATGCCACTTCAGAACAAATCATGACTTCTCAACCTTTTGAACAAATCTGAATATTTTAACAATTTATCAATTTCTTAAAAATCAAAAATTAATTTAGAGAAGTGTAAGATCCTTATTGTCATCCTTTCAACCCTTAAAATTGAATTTTTCTTAAAAAACGATTTTTTTTTATTTTTAAGTGATCTGCAAGTATTTTGGGCCACTGAATCTAACATTAAAAATAAGACTACTATTACTATTATAATTACACCTGCTGCATATTATATAAATTGAAAAAAATAATTAATGCTAAAATTTTTCATAAATTGTCTATTATTTTGTATTAATTAAAGTGCATCGTAGGCAGCCCAATGACTTTATCATATCACGATTCTCAAAAATTGTAAATCAGATTTTTTCCTACCCAAAAACTCATTTTAACATGGAACATATTTACAGGGTGAGGGTACCCAGGAAATCCGAAAATCCAAGGAGGGGGAGGGTGAAATGTGTCCTATTTAAGAGGAGGAGAAATCAAATGGGTCTTGGAATAATTCAAATTTAGGGACTTAGAATAGTTTTTGTTAAAGGACTTGAGGAGGTGGTAGCGAATAAGTCCAAAATACTGTTTTTGAGCTAACTACTCAGATAAGCATTTATCTCTCTATATTATAAAATTCTAAACGCTGCCGCCGACATGGGTCATTTGGACACCCCCACTTGGACACCCCCAATTGGACACCCCCATTTGGACACCCCCAATTGGACACCCCAAATTGGACACCCCCAATTGGACACCCCCAATTGGGCACCCCCATTTAGACACCCTCATTTGGACACCCCCCCTTTGGACATGGTACATTTGGGCACTTCTAAATTTTTCACTACTATATCACTATAACTGTATTTGATTTATTTCTTCATTACAATATTTAAATTATTGTGTAACGTATAAAATCTATTTACTCTATTTAACACTATTTTTAGACAATGCGACCGCTACCATTGTATTATAAAAATATAATATTTTATATAATTATTTAAATATTAAATATTAAATATTAATTTTAAGTTTATTTTATTTAAGCTTGCAGCCTTTTACTTTAAACTACTTCAGCTATAAGTTATTGTAAACTTTTTTACTATTCCAGGTCAAAATATGAAAAAAAATTTTTATTAAATGATAAAAATTACAGATGATATAGATGAACTTATAGATGATAAGAAATAATTAGTAGAATTTAACAATGGATTTCATATTATTGCATTTAAAATAAATTATTGTGAAAGAAAAATTAAATAATTTAAATAAAAAAAAAAATATTATAGTAAAAAATATTAAAATATTAAGCTTATTAGCAAATAAGCTTAAAGTTTTATTCTTTCTAATTAATTGTCTTTTAATTTCTAATTCTAAACAAGGGCCATTTCACCGCACTTAGCGCTTTGCGGGGGTTGGCGCGCGGAGCGCGCAGGGGGCGGAGCCCCCTAGTTATTGTATATTCGAAGACAGGATTTTTTGCAATTTATATCATAAATTAATATGTTTCGAGTTAAAAAAATTTTTTAATTTTTTATTTTTTTATCTATTTTTAAAAAATCTAAGAATTTGTAAAACATAATTTTTTTTATTCCACATGAATGAGTGAACAAATAAATATCAATAATAACAATAATAATATGTCATTATAATTTTTTACTTAATTGAATTTCAGTAAAAAATAAAATTTTTCCTTAAGAATCTTTTAAAGTAAAAATAAATAAATTTTTATAATACTTGATAAAATTCAATATTCATAACATAAATTTCTTATCATTTACGTATGAATGATTTTAGTTAATATTTTCTAAACATATTTTTTTCAGGTTAATTTATTTTCATTCCGAGTAACTTGGATTTGAAATTTCGTAGAAAATTTGATGCCAGGTCACGTTTATCCAAACATACTTAAGCTTAAGTTACATTATTTTTTATTTTAAACGAAATCATTGAATAAAAATGTCGTTAAGCTAATCTGCACTAAAATTTTTTTTAATCGACCATAATTTGTTGCCCTAATGTAAAGTCATAATATCAAAAGTGCAACTCAAAAGGTTTTTTAAAAGTGTCTAAAATGTTTTTGCAGATTTTAAGTAAAATACACTGATAGTTTATGTTACATTTATGACTTAACCTGATAGGTTCCTGTGCTTGAGTTTTGCTTTAATTACTTGTATTTTCAGCAATTTTACTTAAAAATTTAAACCTTAACACAGAATCTTGACTATTTTATTATTAATGTTATAAAATCCTTAAACCATATTAAATATATTTTAAATTCTGCTACCTTCCATACTACAGTCAAAGTAGAACAACTTCTTACTCAGTATAAAGTTAGTACATTATAATTAATGCAACTTTCAAGACTTTAGTACCTTATGCAGCGAGTCAATAAAGTATATCCCAAATTTTGATCCCCTAATTTTAAAACTGCTTATAATTTGTTAAATTTCACATCAAAAACATATACTGTTATACTCTAAAATTTTATTTTCCACTCAATATTTTTCTCTCAATGTATTTTCAAAATTAATTAAAATTTTTAGCATATTAAATATTTATCTAGATATTATAATAAGTTTTATAAATTTATTGTTTGAAAATTTTAATTTAATAATTTTGAGTGATTTAATAAAAAAGAAAAAAAAAAGTCAAACTTGAGATAATAAACTATGTTTGCAGACTAGCACCTAAAAGTCCATATATAATGCACAAAAACTTTATATATATCTAAATATATGCATATAGATAATATAAAAAAAAAATTGAAAGGTCGAACGTAATTTCCGGATGCTTGAACTTCTCTTTTATATTATACACAGTAAAGTTTACTCGGATGCACTGTGCATATATAAACTTGAATTTTTTTTGTTGTTTTTATATTTTTTGTTTACTATATGTATAGAAAATATAATCTATATATATATATATATTGTTTAAACATATAACTAATCTATACTCATATATATGTATGGGCATGTAAGCTAATGTTTACTCATATGCTTGAATACAAACTATGGCATATATATATATACTCTTTAAAAAGCAACGATACGATAATACATATATATAGAATATATATGTATGTATAATATTATACACAAATCGTCAAAGTTTATGTTAGTTAATTTTCTTCTCTTCTCATTATTATGCATCTAATAATATGCGTGTTATGTATACCTATATTCATATTTTAGACTTTATTAATAAACTTATACATGCAGTATATGTTAAAAAATAACAAATAAACAAAAATTATTTTTTATTGCTAACAGGATAAAATTAATTAAAATAAATATGAATGCATATGTTTGTTTTCTTTAATTTTAATTAAATTTGAAATGAAAATATGAGAAAGTTTTTATGTTATTTAATATTTTTACCCTTAAGATTTTGTTTATTCTTAATTTATAATAAAAAGTAAATAATCATTAAATAGTTATTAGAATTTATTTATTTAGACAAAAATTAATAGAATTTTCTAAATTCAAATTTAGTGATGTTTTTCAAATTTTAGCACAGTTATATTTAATAATAGTATATTTTTGGCTCGTGTCCAGAAAAGTAAAGAATGGCCCAAATCGCACGTAAATTACCTTCCGAGGCGAAGCTGAGGATTCTAAACTGCGATTTGGGGCATTCTTTATTTACGAACAAGGGCAGTATAAAATTTTTCTGCGGCAGTAGCAAGTATTTTCGCGGCTATTGTCTAGAATAGAGTATTTTACTTACAAGACAATTTCGTGGTCTTTGACTATACTCAAAACGCTCAGGATTTTGTGCATGGGTTAATGTGGCTGACTAAATATCTTTTATACTTTTATAAATTTGATTAAATTAGCCGCCTGGGCAAAGAAAATAAGTACTCCAAGCTTTCTGTAAAACAACAATGCTCTCTTAATTTTTCACCAAATAACTATAAAAATTACCATTTTTATCTTTTCTATTAAAAAACCCTTAAATTTGCAAAAACTACCCCTTAAAAATAGTATTCTTAATGTTTTCGAACTTTAAGCCTCCAGATTTAGTCCTTATGGGGCTTTTAGGTCGTGGATTGAAAAATTAATATTTCACACTTAAATTAGCAAAAACTACCTTTAAAAGGGGGATTTTTCGTATTTTTGCGCATTCAAATTTAGTCCAAAATGGGTTTTTGGGTCACTGATTATGAAAATTCGCGCTTCACCCTTAAATTTACAAAAATATGAAATACATTTAAAATAACCCTTTTACGAGTATCAGATGCTACATTAAGATTGAAGCACCAATTTTTAGTAGGCAGGACCATTGATGATGAGTGGCTCAAAAAACCCAAACGGACAAAATTTGGGCACTTAAAGTTCGAATACATAAAAAATAAGCCATTTTAGGGGTAGTTTTTTGCAAATTTAGGGGTATCCTGCACATTTCTCATAAAAAAAAATTTAAACATATTTAATTTATTGTTATTTGGAAGAAAAGGGTAACCTGGGGCAAACTCAAAATAAAGCTTACAAAAATATATCTTTACTTCATAAATCATTAATAAAATTTTAACTGAAACTAAACGCCTACTATATAAATACATTATTTTAATATTAAAAATTACACGGCATTTTAATTTTTTACAGTAAATTTAACGTTACTTATTACTTGAAATAATATTTTTTTTAAATTTTATACTTCTTGTTATTTAAATACGCTTCTTATTTAACTAACCATGAATAAATAAATATTTTAAATCATAACTTTTTAAAATTCTCTGTTAATTTTTATTCTTTACCAAACTAATTAAAAAAAAATTTAATTTAACTATTAATATTTTTAATATAATTTCTTATACCACACGATAAAATTAGTATATTGCCGCAGATAGAATATATTTTAAAAAACAATTCCACATAGTAATAAAATAAATTTAAAAAACACATTTCTCCAGGGTATAACATCGAACCAATGGGATTCAAACGTATTCTATATGAGCAGAAGAATAGACATATTATTCTAATAAAAACTCAACTATAACAATAAAAGAAATCTGATGAAAATTTTTATCATTTGAAAAATTAAATTTATAAATTATTTAAACCATATTTTTTTTATGTTTACATTTTTTTTTTATTTTTAATTTAAATTAATTAGATTTAAAAATTAGAAAAAAAATACAAATTATTTTAAAGTTACTTTTATTTCGATTTAGATCATTCTGAAAAAAATATTACAGAAAAGTAATAAAGTTTGTGTTTGCTGGAACAATTTTCGATAGAACTTCTGGTATGCCACATATTTGCGAAAATTACCAAAAAATGATGCTTAAAAATTAAGAGAAAATAATTTTAATTATATAAAATCAACATCACCTAAACTACCATTCTTAGAAAGATGAATATTTTTGAATTAACTCTACATTAGGGTTTAATATCGCATTTCCTAAAGCTTGTAGTTAAAAACTAAATTTAGAAATGGAAAAAGCGACTCAAATTACCAATTAGGTGATATTTTAAACCTAAAACCTTAATTTTTTCGAAATATAAATTCATCTAACCAAGAATGGTCGATAAGGTTCTCAAAATATCATAATGCACGCAAGGAAGAATACTCAGGCTCTATCACTAAGAATTTTCATTGAAAAATTTGTTCAAGACGGGAGACTCAATATTTAGCCTTCATTTTACACTACTTAGTAGGCTGTTACTTATCTAAACTATTTCCATACCATTTAATAAATTTATTACAAAAAAATAAAAAAAAATAAAAATTTTGTTCTTTACTGAGATTTTTTTTAGTAGGAGATTTTAAAAGATTAATACATTATTAAAATTCATGAATTTAATATGATTGAATGTTATTACAAGATTTAATTATCAAGGTTACGTAATTTAAGAGGATTAAGTAATATTAATAATAAATAATTTAATAAATAATTTTAATTAAAAAAAATATTGATTATTATTATTATTGTTTTTATTTATAAAAAAATATATGAGTGTTATACTTTATTACATATTTTCATTAAATCAATATCAATATAAGCCGATGGATTAAAAAAAATAAAAAATTATATATTTGAAATAATAATTTTTTTAAAAATGTTGATTAAAAAATTTTTAAAGCTTTTTATTATTTAATATTCTAAAGAAAACAGTTATTGAATTTATACCAGTGGCTCAGATTGTAAAGCTCTTGGAAATAAATCCCTGTCGTATCTTTCCAAAGTTAGTAAAATCATTTCGTCACTTGGATCATATAACTCTGACGTAATGCGCAATCAAAGGTGAGCTTAAAAAAACTGCGCATTGAGTGCAGATTTCTTATTATACTTTGGTAGAGTATTAAACAAAAGTAGAATATTAGTCAAACTCTGTGCTTAATAGATTGGTAATATATATTTTTCCATTAAAGAGTTCAAAAGAGGAAAGGTAAAATTATTATTATTTTAGAAGCAAGTCAAAGAAGGAATGCTTATGTTGCACTCAAAAAACAAAAGTTTGCAAAAGAAAATGCAATAACGAGTCTCAATTTACGATAAACTTTGACATATAACTAAAGGATTTGGCACAACATATTGTTTTATAACATTGCCTAAAAGAACATAAAATATTTTTTATTCGTATTTATATCTTGTATTATAAAAAATACAGTAAATAGAAATAAAATGACCTAACGCATTAAACTTAAAATTTACAATGAATAAAATATAATAACATCAATAAAAAGAAATATAATAACGTGGATTCAAAAAAAAAGTCAACGAATTTAAAAAAAAAAATAAAACAATTGTCTTTTATAGAAACTTGGAATTTTCTTCTATATTATATTATATAAAAATGTTAACTTCTATTATGTTTGTACTCCAGCTTTTTTGCCGCAGTAACAATTCTTTATACTATATATTATGTAAAAAAAAAACTATGTAGATATATAAAGTTTTGTGTACCCATACTAAAATACAAAAAGAAAAAGTAGTGCATTGCAGGTATAAGCTTGGATTTAAAAAATAGTTTTAAAAAATTTATCATGTTTGTGTCACACACATAAGCACACATAAAAGTGATTCTTAATAAAGTAACTTTTCGAAAAATCATTCATTCGTAAACGCATATTACTAGCAATAAAAGTGGACGCTTAATTTCGAACTTGAATGATTTTTATATATATTACTAATGAAAGAAATTTTTCCTTCGTTTTTTTTTAAACTTTTTTTTGTATACCGTGTCGTGTACAGTATTTCATAAAAGGTTACTTAGCTAATGTTTTTAAGTTTATACTAGCTGATTCTTTAATAAAAAATCGAAAAATTAAATAATATGATCTATCAAATACAAGCTGGCTCACTGTAAATATATAAAGACCTGAAAAATATTTGATAACTCGATCGATTCTTTTACTTCATATTTTGAACTAATTTACATACAAAAATTATTAAAACAAAAACTAACTTGGAATAAAAAAAAAAGTTTTTCTCGCAAGTGAAATGAGTTCTGAAGATTATATAAGAAATTTAGTATCTATGGTTCACGAACATATTATAATATTATTTATTTATAAATTAAATCAAGTATTATAATAACAGTAAAATAAAAAATTTTTTACGACATGGACTACAGGCCACCCATCTCGCGGGCGAGTTGCGAGCTATTTGTCTTAAACTCGCCGCACGCAGTTGCGTGCGAGGAAAAAAAGTAGAAAAATAAACAACCTAACCCTAAAAAATCAAAATAAACTAAAAAAATATATACTGTAAAAGTCTCTCTGGTAAAAGTGTTTTTAAAAATTTTATATTTTTAATATCTTCATATTTGTAATTTTGTTTGAAATATTTGAATATTGTTTGAATGTACTGCTCACCTTTTCAAAGAATCTGAAAAACATTTTTTTTCGAGGGGCTGACGACGCGATTTAAAAAATTAGCGATTTAAAAAGCGATTTGAATACTTTAAATCGCTTTTAAATTATTGCTTTAAATTTAGTTTTTTGGCATAAAAACTATTTCTAGGGGTTTTTGGAGTCACTAAAATTGAAATTTGAACCGAATTTAACCCCAGGTTTATCCCTGCCCATATTTATGACCAAAAAATTGGCCAATTTTTCAGAAAATTTATCAAATATTTAAATCGCTTTTAAATTAATTCTTTAAATTTAATTTTTTGGCATATAAACTGTACCTAGGGGTTAGCGGGGGCACAAATATTAAAATTTTCATCGGATTTAACCTCAATATCATCCCTACCCTTATTTTAGACCAAAAATTTTGCCAAATTTCCAGAAAATTTGCCGAATCTCTTATTTTTTTTACATTTTCACACTTTAAACGCTCAGATTTGCACCATACAAGTTTTTTGAGTCGCTGATCAAGAATTTCGACCTCTTTTTTATAAGTAATCAATATTTCACCCTTAAATTAGCAAAAACTACCCCCGAAAAGGGGGTGTTTTATCAATTTTCGTACTTGTAGCATACAGGGTATGCCTATATAGGTTTTTTGGGTCGCTGATCAAGAATTTGGACTTCTTTTTTATAAATAATCAATATTTCACCCTTAAAATAGCTAAACCTACCCCTAAAAGGGGTGTTTTCACTATTTTCGCACTTTGAGCGTCCAGAGTACGTTGTTATACGTTTTTTGCGCATCTAATCAAGAATTTCGAATTATTTTTCATAAATAATAAATATTTCACCCTTAAAATAGCTAAAACTACCCCCGAAAGGGGTTTTTTTGTTATTTTCGGAACCTTAGCGTCGAGTATGCCCATTGGGGTTTTTTGGGTCGCAAATCTAGAATTTCGACTACTTTTTCATAAATAATTACTATTTCACCCTTGAAACAGCTAAAACTACCCCCGAAAAGGGATGTTCTTGCAAACTTTGTACTTTAAGCGTTCAGAGTACGTTCATATACGTTTTTTGGGTCGCTTTTCAAGAATTTCGACTTCTTTCTCATAAATCTTTACCATTGTACCCTTTGAATTGTCCTTAAAATGGGTGTTTTTGTTATTTTCGCAATTTAAGCGTCCAGGATATGTCCATATAGATTTTTTGGTTCGCAAAACAAGAATTATGATTTTTATTTATAAATTATTAATACTTCACCCTTAAATTAGCTAAAACTACCCCTAAAAGTTTAAATTCTAATTTTTGGCCCAGAAATGGACAAAAAACTGGCCAATTTTTGAGAAAATATCCCGAATCTCCTGGATTATTAATAGAAAAAATTATATTCTAAATGTATTCTGGGGTTTTCGGGTATGCAAAATCCAACTGGAAACTAAATTTTTAAATTCAAATTTTTGACCAAGAAATTGGAGAAAAATTGGCAAATTTTCGAATAAATTTGTCGAATCTCCTAGATTATAGAATTTACTTTCTATATATCTTAAGGGGTATTTGAGTATGCAGAAACGGAATTACTAAAATTAACCTTGTAAAATATACAAAATATTTCTCTCCAGGATATAATTCTGGAATTGAAGTATCAATTTTATGAAAATGCAGATCACTGTATTTTTAGAAATAAATATTCAGCAGACAATAATTATTCAATAACTGTAATTATTATATATAGCACATAAATCTATATCGAAGGAAAATTTAATGCTAGACTAGAATATTCCCTATATGAAACACATACAAGAGTAGACTTGTAAGCATTAACGATAACATAAGATTAAAAGAATTACAAGATTAAAACAATATTTATATTTTTTACACTGAGTTACCAATGCCTACAAGTTCTTGCTTATATAATATTAAAAACTCATTTCTCTTTCGAGAAAAAAAATATATAGTACATACGGGTACCATAGGTATACACAAAAAGTATTTAGGCAGCAGCATCGATGTGGTTTATGCGACTATTAATAATTTCTTATATAAAAGTCTGTCCGAGTATAATATAAATTTTAAATTATTTATACTAGATACCGTCAAAGACGGGTAGAGCGAAGCTGATCATGTTAGAAAAAAAAAAGAAAAGAGTTTCAGTAATTTTTTAATTTAGTGATTTTAAAAGCTTTGATTAGATTGAGTTCAATAATAATGTTTAAATAAGACGTAAAAAAAGGTTAAGCATAGTTAAAATTTTTAAGTATTGGCCAAAAAGTACACGAAAAATCCGCCCCTTATTTTGAAACCTTATTATTTGTTTGCTGAAAAGATTTCAACCAAACTTTTGTTGGCGGAACTTTGTTATTACGTCCTTTTTCTATAATTCACCAACAACAAAAAAGTTACTCTGAACTCTAATACCCCTCAATTAACATAATTACCAAAATAATATTATACACAAGTCAGAATGTGGTGTAACGGTTTCGGAATTCGTCAACCAGAGAAAGAAAAAGTCTTCTGTAGGTTTTGTATGTCACTGAATCCGAATTTGGGGTCCTACTGGGTTAGAAAATAGGAAAATACAGCAGAAACATTCCATCTTATGAGTTTTTTCACAATATTTTGGAACTAATGATCAAATTAATAGTGCCACATTTTAAGAGTAATTAACTAAATATTGAATTTATTCTTTTATTCTGTATCGATAAAAGAATATTAGAGTTTATATTCCCTTTTAATAATTATATAGACTATATCTTCTTTATCATAAAAATTTTAAAAACACTTTTACCAGAGACTTTTAAAGTAAATATTTTTTTAGTTTATTTTGATTTTTTAGGGTTAGGCTGTTTTTTTTCTGCATTTTTTTCCTCGCACGCAACTGCAAACAGCGAGTTTTTAAAGAAAAATAGCTCGCAACTCGCCCACGAGATGGGTGGCCTGTAGGCCCTGTCGTAATTTTTCAATCGATTAATTCCTTCAGATTGTATGAAGAATTCCTTCTTTTCTTGTCAGCGGCCAGCACTTATTTCCCTGCCGCTACACGACCGGAAAAATAGTATATTTTTATCTTAGGTTGCAAAAATATAGTATATTTACGGCTCGAGTCCAGAAAAGTAAATAATGGCCCATAACGCACGTAAATTACCTTCTGAGGCGAAGCTGGGGATGGTAAGCTGCGATTTGGTCCATTCCTTATTTATGGACAAGGGTCGTATATAACATTTTTCTGTATCTGTGGCGAGAAAACACGTGTTTGCCGGACGCGTAGTAGCCTGGTCTCGACGCAGACCAGAAAAAGAATGTCTTAGATCGCACGTAAATTAGCATCTGAGGCGAAGCCGAGGATAGTAAACTGCGATCTGGGGTATTCTTTTTTTGCTCTCATGGACAAAACGAAATTTTTCTTTCTCAGTGGGGAGAAAATGCGTTTTTATCAATCTCGTTTCGGGGCGAAAAAAGTGTTTTCGAGAAAGGAAGAAAAATCGTATACGGCCCTTGTCCATAAATAAAAAATGACCCAAATCGCAGTTTACGTGGGGCGTTTTTTTACTTTTCTGGATACGGGCTTGTAATATTCTATTGAATATCTGGGGGCTGATTATGTAAATTTTCCTTGTTGTATTTTGTAATATAATTTAATCTTTGCGTGGCCTAACTTATTGCTTAAACAATAGACCGTATATGAGCATAATGCTAAATGTTCTTTAAAATGTCCTTGTAATAATACACGAAAAACGATACATTTACATAATCAAATCCCTGCAATAATATTTAAATATCGCAAAGTAAAATATGATTTTTCATGATTTCTTAAGTGTATACAAATTTTACGCGAAGAACAAAAAATATCATATACCGATATCATACAATGAGCTGCTGCCCCTTTTATTATACAATTTCTTAGTGATTTTAATATAGAACTAATTGATTAAACTGCTTATTCATCAAAAATTTCTAAACTTTATAGCTTTTATTTTTTATCAATGCAATAATGTAGTGTTTATTATGAGTCCTGTCGAAGACTTCTGTTTCGTAGATATTTTTATCCATTTTAGATAGATGAAATGACGCATCAGATATTTATTTCTTTTGGGTCACTGAACACGAAAATGACATCCATTTTACCAGAGATGGTCCAGTTGGCTGCAATAGGGATGATTAGGTTATGTTTTGCAGGTTGTTTAAGATTCTAATTCATTATTTATATTTTTTTATCAGCAAAAAGAGAATATGAAATCTGTTTTCACCTAAAACTTGTAGATTGCCTACAATAAAGTAACATTAAGTTATATTTTTAAATCTCTTGGAGATTTCCATTTACGGGAAATTGGGACATTTTAGAAGTAAACGAATTCCATATTCTTTTTCTTTTTACTCAAAAAACAGATTTTCTAAAAAAACCTTTCTAAGCCTTACATAAGAATTTCTAAAGTAGGAAATTCAACCACCCTCAGTAAAAATGGATATTATATTTATATTTCCGACCTAAAAAAAATAAAAACCCTATAGAAATTATTTTAACTTGTACTCCCTCATTATTGTAAGTCCTAGAACCGAAATTATAATAATCCCCTAAATTGAAATTATTTTAAGTCCATTTGACCCCTTACCTGTCTAAAGACGTTAATTTTTCACCTTCATTCCTTCAAAAACTTTCATTTTTCACACCACCCCTAAATTTAGGGTTTTTTTTTAAATTCCCCTCCTTATAAACATGTTTCACGTTAAAATTCTATCGACCTATATGGGATAAAAATGTTTACGACGCAGGGGTCCACGACAAGTCTGTACGCTTCAAATTAACTCTTTCTTTAAAATATGATGCATTTGTCAACCGATAATTTAGAACTCGAGATTGATAATAGTTTATCAAAGTAACCTTTTACATTTATAAAATTTTTAAAATTGGTTAATTTTCTGATTTAAGTATACCAAACAATTTGTAAACATCTATTTCCTGATTGAAAATTATTTAAAAAATTATCTTTACAAGTGCAATTTATCATGTTACTGACCAATACTTTACACAACACGGTATTTATATTTCTATTTTAATGGGTTTCCAGATCAATATTTGTAATTTTTTTCTTGCTCAATAATCTGAATACTTTTTTTATTAAAAGCTAAAAAAGTACATATATATAAACGACAGAGAGGGCGTTGAATAGGAAATAAAAAGGCAACTCGTTAACCATGCCTTATTTAAGTACTTAAGCTTAAAATATATATCTTTCATCCGGTATATATAGTTTAAGTAACTTGCTTTATATAACCATTTTTAACAGCACTTAATAATCGACGTTAGTTTTCTATGATCAAATTAAAATCAAAAGTACGAATGAAATATTCTAACTTTTTTTTCTTTTCTTTTTCTTATATATATTTATTTTATTGGAGTTAAACCATATTTGCTAAATTGAATGATAAATTTTATACTTAAATTCGAGCTTAAAAGACATAATTATTTTATCACAATAAATTTATTCATGAATTATGATCTAAGCTAGTAATATATTTAATTCTGTTGAGCATAGTTCTTATATAATTCTTTATAAAAAGCTCGTCTGATATAGTCGCAGTAAGAAATGAGGTCATATTATGGGTATAACCAGAAAATTTTCAACATTATTTATAAAATATTAAAATTAATAAAATCTTGTTATTGGCTTTATTAACTGGGTTTAGTCCAGTTTTGGTCATTCATAAAACAATAACAAGATTTGATTTTATATAAAATGGGTGATACAACCAACAATAATAATTAATTAGTTAAATTTCATTTCATTTTTTTTTGTAGAAATAAAATATTATTAAATTAGAATCACCTCAGCTTAAGATTCTAGGCTATTTTTTATTCTAGATTCTATTACTAGTCAACAAGTATGAAATATGTAGTCTTAAAAAAAGGGATAAAATATAGGTTTTGAACTTAATCATGCAAAAGTCAAACTTCATATTTTAACCCTGGATTTAAATCATAGGTTTACATATAAAAGAGCAAAAAATACGTCTTGTGCAGGATACAAAATAGCTTTTTTTTATCCTAGACATGTAAATTTATTTTTTCATCATTTTTATTTTTAACTGTTACGAAAATTTTGCGGTTATGGCCATAATACGCCTATTCTCACCAAGAATTTATTAAAAACTTTTAACGAATATATATTTTTTAAAATTAACTAAAGAAAAAATTATCTATAAATCCTTACTTTCTTATAATTTTATAATATTTTTTTTCTTTATTTATCTTTTAGAAAATATTATTTTTTATAGAAAATTATGTACTATATATAGTATATGTATTATTAGATAGAAAAAGTGTAGAATTTTATAAATAGAGAGGTCAAATATAATATGAATTAGATTTTTATAAGCGTCTTATAAAATTTTTTATTATTATTATTATTATTTTTTATATAATATATAAAATTTTATACTTCTTGTATTATATACTTTTTTCTTTAATCTAATATTGATAAATTCTTCTTTTTTTTTTCTTTTTATTATATGTGTATATGGATTGATATTTTTCAAGTGTACATGACAGGTATAAGATTATTTTTTGCAGCAGTTTTACTTCGTTTTCATTATTTTTTTTCTGAAACATTTTGAAACCATTTTTAGAGTCTTATTATGTAATTGTTATGTAACTATCTATTTGATGATTTTACAGCTGAAACTTGAGGAACAACTGAACAGCTGAAACTTGAGGATTAGAACCAAAATCGTTGCTAATTTTCCTTATATAATGATTTGTAATAGAAGTCAGTGGTCTATTATCACTAGTGGGTTAGATGTTTGCATATTAAACGGAAAATTGTTTTATAGAGTGAGTTAAATTCCTAGTCCCAGAAAATTTTTATTCTTTTGAGGTTTTTCGCGCTAATTTTAAAGCATAGAGTTGTTCAAGGTAGAATTGTTAGCATAGCTCCTAAAATAAGTTGGACCTTGGACCACAATTTACTTCCCCAATACTTAAATCAAGTGTATATCGCTTTATTAATCCTTTGACTCAACTTCTAATCCATCAATTTCATTAATTATTTATCCACATGCCAAGAGTTATTTCTAAAAAGAGAAAGAGCGGTAAAGAATACGGCTGGAAACTGCTTGTGCAAAAATGTTAGTGAACTCCAGTATAACTTAATGTAGAAGGGGTTTGGATCTACAGGTCCCGAATTTGTCATAACGAGCAAGATAAGTTTTAAGAGTCATGGTTAACTATCCAAGAGATTAGAAACCTAAATCATTTTCAGTGTACAATAAAAAAGTAAATTGGAATATATCTAAATAATTTTAAAAATTTATTGTTAGATTTATTAAAAAAAATTTACAATTTCAGAATACTTTGTAAGTAAACCATGAATCTTAAATCGTATCTCGCATAATTAGTATAGATTTTAAGCCTACACTATATGGTAGAGATGCGATACCCAACGCTCTTTTTAAGTCCCGACCCATATAAGATCCTAAACAAGGTTCAGAGGGGGTTCGTATAAAGAATGTATAGCGCAAATATACTTTCTATATACTAAACTGGTATCAGGAGGATCCTAGTACTAAAGAAAATGAAATATATAAATTAAAGTACAATTTGTACAGACTTACCTATATATATATATATATATATATATATAAAATAAAAAATAAGGTAATTTGAATACTAAAAATAAAATACAATAAATAATTAAGTGTTGCTCACCAGCATAAATGCGCCTCTCTAAAACGCGACATCACTCATACAAACACACATCGTTCAAATCATCTATTTTATCGCACGAAAATACAATTTATTTAAAAAACATATTCACATTTTTAATATAATTTTAAAATGAGGTGCATAGGGAATAAATTTAAAGAATTTAATAATAAATATTATTTTACCAAAATTTACCAGGCTACACAGTAAATTCGTGTATATAATTATAAAATATTTTCAATGTTTTATTAAAAATAGGCTTGGTGCATTGAATATTGACAATAAACCTGAATCAAAAACATAATATTAATAATCGTGGTCTTGTCATTTAATCGCATCATTAACTTTTAGTTGATGAGTTTCATTTATATTATAAATTATATTTCTAAATTATTAATTTACAAATAGTACTAGTATTTACCCAGATTTAAACACATACACCCACGCATGTATCTATTTGCGTAAGTGCAAAGGGTTGCTTTTATTTCCATGTCATACAGTACGTGAACACAATAGTTTAATATATTATTGCTTATAAATACCACAATATTTTTATTTGTATAAATAATTTAAATTTTGCGCATTTTATGTACATTTATAAAATAACATAAATACATGTTTAATTTAAGTGAGCTATTAAAATTATAATTAAAAACATTTATTACCTAAGCAAGTAGATAAATATGCATATGAGCTAGTTTTAATTGTTTTTTCTAAAAAAAATTCAGCATATTTTTTTGGCAGCAGGGGTCGTTTAAAAAATGCGCAACATAGATGCGCTTTTTCGTAAAATTAATGTTACATATTTTTTGAATGCCCCCAGGCAATTTAACAAATTTTAACGAAATACTTTTTTGTTACTCAGTTATATCTAGTTATGCGCAGGCTTCGTAAATTCTTAGATGATGTAGGTGTTAATGAATAAATTTCTTTGATTTATTAATTTATAGTTTTCTATTTATGAACGGGTAAAATTTTACAAAACAAATTTTAACCCATTTTTTGTTTTACCTTAAAATTCAAATAAGTATTTAAATTAAATTTATTGGATTAATATTTTGAAAGAGTTGATTTCTTTCATGAAATTTCGCAAAAAATTGTTTCCCTAAATCTATCAATAATCGTAAATTAAACATTAAATACGCAAAAGCTTCTGCACCAATATTTGGATTACTAGCATAGACTACTAAGTAAGTTAAAATCTAAGGGTTTTTACGCAAAGCACAAATTTTTTGCCTAGCTTGACACACAATGAGTGCAGAAAATTTCATACCAATTTTTCCACATAAATTTAACACCCTGATTACCAAAAATTAATTTTTTTATCGCTGTCAATAAATTACAAAATTTAATCGAAAATAAACTTAAAATCATCTATTATAACTACTTATAAACCAAAAAAAAACAAACTTTTTATTGCGAATCCCAGTAGACTAATTTTTTTTATACAATATTAGGTTTCATATAATTTGTAAACTCATACAAAAACTTTATAAAACTAAAACAAACAATTAAACGTATTTTTTTTTTTTTTTTTAATATAAAAGTTTATTTATTTAATTTTTATTATAAAAATATTTTCATTCATCTTAATTATTCTGGTACAATGACGAAGCGTATAAACAGTTTTTATTTTTATAGGTACTTAATTTTATTTTTTTGCTTATTATTCTAAATAGTTGACTATACTCTTTAATTTTCAATTTTTTTATTTTTATGCTTTTTTTTTATAAATACTGATAATAATATATGAAATACTTTATTAAAAAAAGTTGCAATTATTTTCAGCTATAGTTTAATATAAAACCTTCATAGAAATAGAAAATCAATATCAGTTACATTGAATACTTTGTATAGTATAAAAGCAAATTAATAATTCAAGACTATCAATCCAATCATTATTTCAACAAAAAAATTCTTTACGTAATTCAAGTAAAATCAACTCACAATTGGAAAATTATTGACATTTTTGTGAGCCTGATTCTACAAAACTCCAATATTGGTCCAATAACATAAAATCAAGCCCAGAATGCACAGTATGGGCTTACGACTTGCATTTGCTCTTAGGCTTACATTCACTTGGGGATAGTATTTACTAATTAAAGGTGAAGCACCAATTTCTTTACAAATATAACCCTGAAATTCTTGATCAGTGACCCAAAAAACCTATGCTAGACCAAATCTGGTGGTTTCCAGTAACAACACAACCCCCCTCGGTATTTTGACTGGAGAATTATTGTATTTTTTTATTACGATATTTATACCTTATGAGTGCGATAACTCAAAAACTAATCATTTCTGGGAATTTCCCCTATGAAGACTATTGCTTAGAAGGACGTTAGGAATACTATACTAAATTTTTAGCTAATTTGACCGGGACCCAATTTCCATAAGATTCCATAATTTTCAAGACTTGTTATTTTAATATTTTTTTTACTCAAACTAGTAAAAATCGATCAGTTCCAGAATTTCTTTTAAACCTAAAAAAAAATTGAAATGATAAAATTTTTTTTTAAATTTAATTTATAATATGTGTGAAAATATTAAATAATTAAATATAAATTATATTTTAAAGTCATCCACTTTATAAAATATGAGAGCGTATAATAATATTATAACAGCTGTAAAGCGTGAAAGTTTTGAAAATTTAAGGTTTATATTATAATAGTATAGTACAATGTTTGGTTTATTTACTATGCAATGACAGCTTTACTCAGCAAAAGGTTCCACTATTGTGGAGAAAATGTAAAACCTTTTAAAAAATATAAGGATTTAAAAAAAAAAAAGAATAAAAAAAATAATACCTTTCCATCTGGTTATATAAAGCTTAAAATGAAAAAAAATTTTACTTAAAAAATGAAATATTTATTTTTTTTAAGTATAAAATAGAAGTCACTTTTTTATTTTATTAAATTTGAAAATTTATCAAAAGTTAATAAAATCAAGAGCTATTCAAAATTTAGTTTTAGTTTAATTAAAATTTCATTTAATAATTTAAATTTGAATTAAATGAAACTAAGTTATTTATATTTACAACTTTTGGTTTAAATGTACATAATTAAAAATAATATTTTTTGATATACTCAGCAATTATGTACCTTTTTTGTGATTATAATAAAAGTCAAATAAATTTCTAGTACTAGTATATTACATCTAGTCAAAAAAGTGCAAACAAAAATTTTTTTTATTTATTTATGTTTATGTAACTATTTCCTGGTGAGTTGAATTTATTAAAATTGTAAATTAGACCATTTAAAAATAATATTTATTTTTAGTTACTTTATATTATTTGGGGTTAAATTTAGGACTCCGACTACACAGAAAAAAAAATTATTTGCAGAGAAGTGCTTTAGTTTTCATTAAAATTATTTAGATCTCTTTCTTATAACAGTCTGTACATTTTTTCCTTGCTGTACGCTGGTAAAGTAACATAAAAGCAACATAATTTCTGGGATGTGGTCAGATTCTGGGCAGAATTTCTAAGAACTACTTTTCTGTCTCCAGATAAAAGTTTGGTGAGATTCTGCCTAAATTTTCGGATTTTTGGGGAAATTTCACTAGATTCCTATTTTTCTGACGAATTTCGGATATTTCTGAAAAGTTGTACATTAAAAAAAAAAAAAAATGGTTTATTCTAAAAATATTTATAAAATTTTATTTTTTTTTTTTTTGCACAGAGTTTTAGATATATCTAAAATTTGTCTGAAAACGGGACTATTGTAAAATTTCCTCATAAATCCGAAAATTTAGTCAGAATTTTACAAAATTTTTATCCGGTGACAAAAAAGTAGGTCCTATAAATTATGCGCAGAATCTTCCCAAATTCAAGAAATTTTTTTATTTGCATGTTTTCTTTTTACCAGGGTAGTTGGAACTTAAGCACTTGCTTATTTTTCAAAAAGAAAAAAAAACTTTGGTGAATAAAAATATTAATATTTATCAATTTCTTAAAATATAAGAATAAAAATAAATTATTATTTTTAATTTTTCCCTTCAACTTTTCCAAATTTTTTAAACCAAATAAGAATTTTAAAATTGTTATTTTAACTTTACAATAACCATTCCCTTTAAAAACTAGAATCAATATTTGTAAGCATTTTTGTTTGATTAATAAATCATATTCGTTAGTTGAAAATTGCAAAAAAAAACTAGAGTTAAATTAAGTTTATAAAATTGATTTTTAAAATTTATTATGTTACTATAACTTTAGATTTTAGCAGATATAGGCTAATCAAATTCCCTAATGCCTAAGGGATTTAACGTATACATACATGAAGTTATTTATAGTACAAGTCTCTACAACATATTTATAAAATTTACGGACGGTCAGTGTATAAACGTATTTTCTCATTAATAGAAAAAATATTTTTTTTCATGAAAAAATTGATTTTATTTATATAAAAGCAAAAAATTTTTGCTTTATTTAACAAAACGTTGTTTTTCTAATCCTGATTTTATTTATTTTATTCGACAGAATTTTTTGAATCAAATTTTAATTAAAGTTTAACATGCTCCAGCTCGTATAGGCTGAAAATAATTGTATACACCTATTTCCTGGTATATCAAACAAAGTACATTTAATATTTGGTTTGTATTGCTCGATAAAAATTTAATTTTATACTCATAGAACAAAACTCATCATAATTAGACTTTATATTACAACAATAGCTAATTATAACACAGAGAGTGTAATTTAGAGTAATGAATAATTTTTTACAAAAACTTTTTGTAATAAGTAATAGTAGTACTAAATAATTTTTTGTTCAATTGAGATAAATGTTATATAATTAAAGCTATAAAATAATTGTTACAATTACTGTAAAAATCATTGTTTTAAGGTCATAAAATGAGGGTACCCTTATCTTTTCATTTCATTTAATTATATGTCATTTTGTGCATTGAAATTCTATTATTCTTTATGTAGATATTATTCGTTATTATAAAATTTTCAATTGATTTTTCAGTCAAAAATGGTTTTAGTGGAGATTTTCATTTTAAATACATAGAAAATTCAAAAACAAAAGATTTCAATTAAAAGTTTTTTGATTATATAATATTAAAGTTCATTGATAAATTAATAACATTATTAATACTTATTGCCTGAAATTGTTTTAATTATTATTTCAAAAGAATAATAGTATTGTAGTTAGTTTGAAAGTATAATTATAAATTTTTCATTTTTTTCGATTATTTAATTTATTAGTTTTTTATTCGTCAAATTTTTTAAGTAATAATTTTTTGAAATATACAAATTACTTTTTTTGCTAATTTTTTTTTATTATTTAATATTTTTAGGTTGTCCTGCTCATATTTTAAAATGACTATCGTTTCACCTTTTGGCTCCGGGTCAGACATAACGTGCCACTTTGTATTCCTCACCTTAAATTTTTATAGAATTTTGAATTTAACATTAGAGTATTTCTGAGCCAAAACAGCATTGATAAACAGGTCTAGTCATCGGGTCGAACCCAAATTTTTTCCATTGGCTCTGATTTCCGAAAAATTCAAAATTATATTTCGGGGTGTTAAGGAGGCCCTAACGACCCAAAAAAATTTTTTTTTGAAAAGTGGTGAAATGTTAAGTTTTCCAGCCTATAATGAGCAGGGCATTATCTGTTAACGAGTCGGAAAAATTAAATAAAATCTTAAAAATTCCCAAAAAAACGTTTTTTTTTTTTTGGTTTTCGGGGGCCTGTCGTGGCCTAAAAGTCTAATTCCGACGGAAATCAGTGAGTTTTTTATACTTTTTCGGATGCTAATAGGTTAGATTTAGTTCTGAGGGCCGAATCAGTGTACTTCAAGTAATAAGTTTTTTTATCAAAGTGGCACATTTTGTCCGCGAAAGGGAACTAAAACTGCTTTTTTTTAGTGTAAACCTAATATATATTTTCTGAAGTGTTGCAGCGTAATATTGACAATATTCATTGATAAGTTTTTAAATCTAAAATGAATAACGATTGTTAGATTTGAATTTTTATGGAAATTGCAGTTATTAGTTTTGTCCACCCCAGCGCTAATGAGTTAAAATAGTGCAGAAATTCTAAACTTTCATTTTAATTGAAATTTGAAGCAATTAATTATATTTTTAAAATTTCAAGATAAATTCATTCAGGTCAAACTATGTGGAGGGTAATTTTACTAGTTAAAAATTACTTAAATACTTAAAATAATAAACAACTATAATTAAGACCTCCTGGTATATTAAGAATAAATTAGTAAGTTAATTTAGAATTTTCTACAGACTTTATAACATGTTTATCTGTTTGTGTTAACTTAAAACAATTTCGATCTCTATCTCTATAATTTTCTCGGCACACAATACATTTTCCTATAACCTCTTTTGAACAAAGAAGATTGTCATCAAAGTTTATTTAATTATTATTCGATAAAATATACTATTTGCGTGTGTACATATTTCTATTTTATAATTATCATAATTTTATTTAACAACTGACACCAAATACCAAATTATTTTATATCGCATTATTTTATTTTTTAAACAATTTTAGATATTTAATAAAAAACTTATTAATCAATTAACACGAAATATTATAAAATTATTTATTATAAATTACAATTCACATTTCATATTTAAATCGACGTAGCATGACTTTTGTCCTGTGACTACTAATATCGATTAGTTATGTTCTACAAAGAAAATAAATCAGGCCTTGTATAATATTGTAGTCGTTTATATTCCATTGAATGTTTTCTATATTTTCTTACGTTTTTTTATTTTATATTTAACTTTTGTTCTCTTTCGACAAATTAACTTTTAAATGGTATATCTACATCTGTGAGGGTTTTTTTATTTTATTTTGAGAGATTTATTTGCATACAAAAAAAAGTCGTTTTTTAGATTTTAAAAAGACATTTTAATAATTTTATACAAATTAAGGACAGTTGGAAATATTTTTTTTTGAATTATTTTTTTTTTGCTTTTTTTTACATATTAGAGTGGTACCTCTAAAAAGGAAATTTTTATCATACCTTTTCCATATCAAGTGATATATCCGGATGGGCAAATACATACTTTTTAAAAATATATTTACATTCCTCAGGTAATAACTTAAATTGAAATGATTCGTTTAGTATTTACACTTGTAAATTATTTTTTTCCTAAATTTTTTTCCAATCAATTAGTAATTTAATATTTAAATTTTTAATTTTAAATTACAAAACAGTTAATGGTTCAACTAACTCTTACATGAAAATATCTTTAGTACATAATAGTTTGATAACCTGAAGTGTTATCCTCAAGCCAGTATTTTAATCAATAAATACTTTGTAAATAAGTAACAGTGTAATATATATATATATAACACAGAATAAAGAGGATTGAGAGTTGACGTCATACTTATGGACTATAGTATGAATTTCTGGTACGGGTATACACAGCTTTCGAAAAAAAAATGAGAAAATAAAAGATAAAAAAAAATGAAGCTTAAAAAAATTTTATATATTGAGCGTTAGGATGCCCTTGTAATTAAAAACTTTTTGAGATACGCTGAAAAAAAAAAATTGCATAACATTCTTTTACCACTTTTTTTTTACGAGTATGCAGTTAGGTGTGTGTTAGTTTATTCACTGATACAAAAAATATCAGATTATTTTAAGTACCCGTTGAATTTATAATTAAGTTAAACGTACAATATTTTTTTAAGCTTGAAAATTATAGCTCGTATTTCACTAAACTTACCCATTTATCATTGAAAAAAAAAAATATATAAAAATTTTTTTAATAATACTAAGAATAATAATAAATAGAAAGTATATATACATCATCATAATATAAAAAAGTCGTTCAACGAGGTCAAATGTTTTACTAAGTCAAGTAGTTTAATATAACTGTTAAGTTTTATAAGTGCACAATTTTTTTTTCTTCTTATATTTTTTTTTTTCAACGTAGTAATTTACTTCCTTAGTATCTGATCAGCTATTATCACAAAATCCTTTTTATCTTTAATAGGGAAAAATTACACACACACATATTTGTAAACAGTCATACACACAAATAAAGTCACTTAATTTTATAATGGAAAAATTTCTAAGAAATGTTAGATAACACCTTTGACAGGATAAAGAGAGACTTTAAAGTTATTATTTTAAATTAAATCATAGTTTTTTAGTAAATCAGGTTCAAAATCTCTTGTGTCGAATCACTGATGTACAGCTAGTAGATGTTATGTAAATTTTATTTCTGAGAATTGCTTTAAACTTTATTGAAAAAAAGTTCTGATTAATTCTTCGAAGATACTTTTTGAAAATCTTTATAATATACACAAAAGAATCTTTACTAAACTTGCTGGTTTATTTCGGAAATTAGTAATAGTTAAGTGAATAACCCAAGCTAAAATCCAAACGCCAAACTCTTAAAGCCTTCGAATTAAGGCCTTAAGCGTACCAAATAAAGGGATTATCTGGTCATTATGTACACTGAAAATGTGATTCTATTAAAATTTACAAATAGGTTAAATAAAATTACTATACCGTTGAGTAATTCGATTACAAACTTGACGTATATATCAAATTATCTTACTTATCGTAAAAATTATAAACTTCAATTGATAATTTACAATACTACTGATTAAAATTTACCATAAATTTAATAAATTTTATTAGCAGTATGGTCATTTTGCGCCAGGTCTGTAATCAAACTACTCATCAGTTTTATCTAACATCTTTGTAAATTTTAATGAAATCACCTTTTCAGTGTAAAAATACAAAATAGTACACAATCATGTCCAATAAAACTTATATTCCAAAAATTGTGAAAGCTGAACAGCATCTTTTATAACCCATGCCTTAAAAAACTAAAATAAAAAAATTAACCTTGATTTAATCTTAATTAAACAAATTAATTACTTATCAAGCCCTAAATTTTTTTAAAAAAATAAAACTTGGTAAAATAAAAAATTGTACAGCGTTTATAATTCATTTGAAAACCACGTGGATGTGATTTTTCTTTTATAACGATCGCTTTTTTAACACCACCTGTCTAACCGCGCAATTCATCTATATAGTCCTGCATAAAACCACAATTCTACGATATATATAAATATATATGACTTTATTTTCCGTTTAAATCAGTTTTTCAGTTATAATTATAAAGATTTTTAATAAAATAACCGCATAGATTTAAATTATGATACATTTAAAATAATTTTAAATTAATTAAAAAAATTCTTTTATTTTACATGAAAATTAAAGCATCGAGATACACAAGAAACATTAACAGTACTTGATAGGTTAGATTTAGATACAGAAAAGCCAAGTGAAGAAGAATTAGCAAGAAAATTTGGTTTTGAAGAAGATTATTATAATGGAACATTATCATGGTGGCAAAAACTTAAACCAAAAATGTGGTCACTTTTTGATGAACCTTATTCTTCTAATGCTGCTAAGGTTTGTTATGAACTTTTTTTTTCTTTTTAATTAAATTATTAAATGTTAAATATAATTATTTTCAATATTTATAAAGAAAATGTTGCAGAATAATACAAAAAGAAATAAATTTAATTTTTTTTAAGTATTTTTTGAATTAATTAATAAATTGATCACATTAATTAAAATTTCGCTTAAATCTCCATTTTTAAAATTGTGTCCTAAATAGATCATTTTTTTTTCTTTATATTGAGTTGATATTCATGAAAAGTATATAAGGCTCAAAATAAATACTTTTCCGATTTTGTAATGGGAAATAATTAATTTATCTAATATAAAAATTTAAAATTGCAAAATTTAATTTCGGAACCTTCTAGTAACTTATATTTTTAACTTAACTCAAGACTTTCTTTTAATTTCAATGTTGGTACTTTTTCAAATGTTTCCTGTCTAATCCAAAACAATATTCAAACAAATAATGAAACAATAACGGTTACTGAAAGTTGTAAACAACCAATTATAAAACTCCATCGTCTTATTTTTAAAAATCTATTTAATTATATAGTAAAGCGATACATGAAATTTAGCATTAAATAATCAAACTTTCTTTTAAATTTATATTCAATATTATTTTATAAAAATAAGGATAATTATGTGAAGAAGTAAAACTTGTCATATAAATATTTCGTTTATATAATCTTTCGGAACCATTTTAATTGCGAGAAAATTTTTTTTTTATTAGAATCGCCATCTTAGGGAACTCTGCAAGAATTAAGAGGGCTGGATGTCAGCCATTTTTTCAGCTCTCAACCAATCAGAGACTTGGTAAAATATTAATTTTGGCCACCAAAATACGGCTTCAATTTTCAATTAAATTAAAAAAGAAAATTGCTAAATTAATCTACATAAAATGAAAAACGTGTCTCTGCTTTTCCTAGATATTACAAAATTTTCCTAATACTCAAAAAATTAAATGAAATTGCAACCCCAATGTCGTCTGCTTCACTCATTTTTTTGGTTAGATTGTACTGCAGCTTTTCTTTCATTTTTTAACTGAGAAAGAAAATTTTCTCAAACCTAGGAAAAGCAGAGCCACATTTTTCATTTTATGTAGATTAATTTGACAATTTTCTTTTTTAATTTAATTGAAAATTAAAGCCGTATTTTGGTGGCCAAAATTAGTATTTTACCCAGTCTCTGATTGGTTGAGAACTAAAAAAATGGCTGACATCCAGCCCTCTTAAACGACGATTGTAAAATGCGCACTGCGTGCGTCTATCAGAGTATTCCGAAATTCAGGCGCACGGCGCTAAAGTGTACCGTTTTTAAACATGGTCTTTAACTACGTCTTTGATTTTAGTACGTACTAACCTGAATCAAAAAGAATTATTTGTTATTGTTTGTTATTTATATATGAAAATAAGACAAAAGTTTTTATAATTTTTACTTTTTAATAACAAACGATAACAATTTTCTCCTTTATTTCAGGCTATTACGTACTTAAATCAGAAAAAATCAAACTTTTAAATACGTATTACGTTTTGTGAACAGCGCGGCGCGCACGATTTTTGAAACACCTACCTTAGCGCCGTGCACCCGTATTTCGGAATAGACTACAAAAAAATATTTCTTCAAATTTGTTCAAAATTTTATAAAACTGCTTACTTCTTACAAAAAAAGCCTTCTAACTTTCAGGAATATCAACCCATTCAAAAAAATTAACTGTCCATTTTTTTTTTTAATAATTATTTTTTTTAAACCTTTTAAATAAATTAATTTTTTAAATAAATAAAAAAAAAAAACAAAAAAATAAATAAAGTTTCTCTAGCTAACTAAAAGGAATAACATTAAATATGGTGAAAAAGGTTTTAGTTTCAATAAAATATTATTTCTTATTTACATAGTTTATAATAAAGAAAAAGAAAATATTATTTTATAGTAAATTACGGTGGTTTAAAATAATTTATTTTATTATTTATTTTTCACAGAAAGTAAAAACTTGTGTTAATTTTGAAATAAAATAATAATTTTACAATAGAATAAAAATAATAATAAATAAATTGAAAAAAACCACCTTAATTTGCTACTTTTTTTTTTCTCGCCTATTGTGCATGACATGCCACTTAAGTAGTAACGGTATACGCTTGTTTCAGACACCGACAGATTTTATTGTCGGGGTTTTTTTTTATCCTAGAGTAACTTTTTGCTCTTTTTTTTCTTTGTGATGCCGACTAGATATTTTTTTATATATCTATAAATATATCTCGCTCTTATATTTTTTTTCATTTTCTTTTTGTAGCAACAGATATTGCATATCAAGTAGTTTTATAATTTACTATCAATTAAGAATATATTATTTTAATAGTGTATGATGAAATATAAAAATGTAAAAATTATTTTTTGAATTTCTTTTAATAAAACCTTTCAATTTTATGTATTGGAATAAGTTTTAGCTTATATGGATTTAAAATTACTAAATTGGAATAAAGCTTGAACAGGATTTAATTAAATTTGGCTTTTTAATGAGCAGTTTAATTTAAATCTATACTTGAAGTAACTTGGCTCTAAATTCATAGAAATTTTCTTAAATTAGACCACATTTATTATCTGCTTATTATTTCTTGTGGTTTTTGAGATTTCAAATTCATGAGAAATTCAAGAGATAAAAATGTGCTCAAAAATTGAAATTTGTAATTGGATCCATATAAGAGCATTATCGAAATACCTGACATTATAAACTCTAAGAAAGTATGAATTGTCTTTTATTTTTGTGAATATTTAAAATCATAAAAGTAAAAATTTTTTGCCTCTAGAAACTATAAAAATTTAATTATTTACCTAATTTTTAAAAATATTTTTAATGTGATAATCTTTCTAACTAATAATATTTACGTAATAATCCAGTTTTCAAAGATTTTTCCGACATAAATTTTCACCTGCCTAAGGGTAATTTTCTTCAAAATCTGTTTTATTATTCTTTTATTTGTGAAAACTGGAAATTTTATTTCAACTTTTTTTTAAAGAATACAGTAAAATTTTATCCTGAGATTTTTAAAGATTTATGCAGCTCAGATGAAAATCCTCTTCCTTAGCATATTTAAAAATATTTTTCTACTTACATTTTTTATATTAATACTCCATTGTTTTAAACTTCCCAGAAGACAATACATATTTTCTTTGAGCGTATAGACTTAAAACAAGTAGTTAAATTAGTTAATAACCAGTTCCTTTAAAACCTACTTAATTAAATATATTTAAAATAATAGTCGAATAATTAATGCTCTAGCAGAAGTTTTTTTCTTCTAATCCCCAAAGGTTTTTTGTTTTTTCTTTCTTATGTTTTTAATTTAACAGTAAAATTCTTTTAAAGAAAAATACAAAGTGATCATTTAAAAAAAAAAACTTGTGGAGATTAGCGATAAAAAATTTTTTCTAGGGCTACAAAAAAAATCTAGCAGAAAATTCCCTTAACATATTTTTTTATTAAATTCTCCAAGAATATTAAATAATAAAATTTTTTTTTATTATTATTGAAAAGAAATAGTAAAATTAAAATTAATGAAAAAAGTTTCTTTTATTTACTATAATCTTTTGAGATGAAGAATTTTTTTTATTTATGTCATTTATAAAAAGTATAAGTGTTTTTTTATTATTAAAACTTTTATTTAAGACTATATTCAACACTTTATGATTTATTTTTAAAAATATACAACTTTTTTATTTAATTCTATTGTTAGAAACTTCCTATTGTAGTAATAAAATAATAAAAAAGTATTTATTTTTAGTTAAGACAGTTGATTAAACATTTACTTATGCTTTATTATTTGACAAAAAAAATAAACAAAGCTCTGCGATGCTATTTTTTAAATATTTATCATTTTTTCTTGTTTTTTAAATACAAATATAATGAGCTATGGAAAATTTTTATTTTTAAATTATTATTTTAAGGTTCTAAGTGCAAAATTTATGTTTTAGTAAAATATTTTTTTGACCCCTAATTTTGAATATAACTTATATTTATTTTTAAGATATAAGTTGTAATAAATTTGAATATCACTAATGGTCTTTAAAAAACTTATAACGCATGGAGCATGTTTACTACAGCTGAGGGTTGAGCAAAATACGTAACTGTTATGCAAAATACAATGCAATTTGTATAATTTGTAATTATCACCTTTACTAGACGTTAAGATTCTAAACTCAAACTATTCTAATTCCCTAAGCCCGTATTATCCTAAATCGAAAATATTTACTTAAAGACCCTTAACCCAAATTATTATAAATAATTAATTTAAAATTATTATTTTAAGTATTAATAATTATTTTAAGTACTATTTAACCTCCCCTCCCCTTAAGTCAGACACATGACCAGTCCCCTCTTGATTTTCAAATTTCCAGGGTACCCACTCCCTATAAACCTGTTCCATGTTAATGCAAAAAAATTTTCTTGTTCAAACTTACTAAAATTAGATAATTTACGTGAATAACTTAAAACATGTAGGCTAACAAATGAGTTAAATATAGAGTACCTGCGGTTGCCTGTTACTCTCCTTAAACACAGGCCTACATTTTAAGGGTGGGTTAACACATTAGAAACATGATACGTATAAAATTTAGCATACCAGGCCACATTATAATGACACTTTTTTTATATATATTTTTTTGCTTAATTTTAGATTAGATTTTGGGTTCTTCCGAATTTTTCCAAAAAATTAATTTTAAAATCTAATCCTAATTTAAAAGGAAATCTTACTATATGAAGACCTTATTAAGCAGTATGTTTTACAAGCTTAAATAAACAATTCTTTAGGAATTTTCAAAATTGTTTTAAAATGTGATTAAGAAAGGCTTAAAAAGGTCGAAAAAAAAGGTATACCCAGGTAGATTAATACCAAGTATGCTAAAAATTCGTGCGTATCATATTTCCAATGTATATACCCAACCTTAAAGTATTTGAATATTTAGGAGCGAGGGGCTACCGTCTTGGAAATCGCGAATTTGATTTTAAAAAATTTTTGTTGATTTTTTTCTGATTTTGGCTTATTTGTACCTCAATCATGAATCGTTACTAGTTGAGATGGTTTATTTCCGTCTTTTAATGATTTTTCGTGATTTTTTGTGATTTTTTGTGATTTTTAGTGATTTTTTTCGTGATTTTTCGCGATTTTTTACGTTCTTTAGCCTTATAATTCACCCTAGACCTCAAAAATCTATTTTTTACTATTCAATATAATATTTAGCGATGTTTACCAAAAAAAATCACAAAAAATCATGAAAAATCAAAAAAAATCAAAAAAAATCAAATTTGTGATTTCCAAGACGATAGCCCTTCGTTTAGGAGGTTAGTATATGATCAGAAGCTAATTTACAAATTTTGCTTCCTATATTTTTTAGGTTAAAAAGTAGAAAATTCAAGAATATCTAATTTTACCAAAAATTTATTAAAATCTTATATATTGTAACTTATCATTCTAGAGATACCAAATTTTCTCTACCCTTCTAAAAATGTTCTCAATAATTTAAATTTGCAATCATGCTGCTGTAACAAAATTACATTTGAGAAACTTTTATACATAAAACGTAATTACTTTTGAAGCTATTTCCAAAAAAAAAATCTTTTGTAGTAAAAAACTTCGGATACTTTTAGATAAATGAAGGTGTAAAAAAATACAAATTAAAATTCTAAAAAAAAAATTACTCCAATACCCCTAGAGAAATTCAAACCAAAAAATAATAATAATAAAAAGTAATAATAAAAAAAATAATGGCATAAATAATTAAAATCGAATATAGAAAGTGTTAGAAAAAAATGTTTACTATTTCTTTTCATTTAGTAAAGTAGAATTTCTAATATAAAGAGAGTACAAGATAATAAAGCTTAATTTTTAAATAGTGCCTAACTCGCATGATTCTGCTATTTTTTTTTCTCTTTTTTATTTCTCCATTTTCTCTCTTTTCTATATATATAGTCTATACACAGGGATATGGAAGTATGCCAGATGGCTTTTGTATTTTTCTTTTTTTTTTCAAATTTTCTTCTCTTTTTTACTTGTATTCTCTTCTGCGATTTCTTTTTTATCATTTGGCCGTATAGAGGAATGTTAATAATAATAAAAAAAAATGAAAAAAAAAAAATTTTCCTAGTAAAAAAGAATAGCTCGATATGCTTCTATTTTTTCTATATACATATTTTTCTGCAATTACAGTAGGCTAAAGGCACAGTAAAAAAAAGTATATATATAAATATATATATGTATGCTTTTTTATATTTCAACTAAAAATAATTTCACCAAAAATAAAAAAATGTTGGTTAATGAAATTTCGTAAACGAGAAATAATAAGAAAATTTTATTTCTCGTTTACGAAATTTCAATATTTTTGGTTAGGTTATTTAAATTAAAAATTGATTATTTTGTACTCTCTTGATTTATTTTTAAGTAATGCTAAATTTAATGACGAATTGTTAAAAAAAATTAATATAAAAATATAATTTAATAATTACAGGTAGTTGGTATAGTATCAGTATTTTTCATCTGTGTTTCGATATTATCATTCTGTTTAAAAACACATCCAGACATGAGGGTGCCAGTAATAGTTAATAATACAGTTAAAGTTGGTAATACAACGTCATGGGCAGTTGAAAAAATTAGTACAAATGCCCTTGACTTTTTCTTCTACATCGAATGTGTATGTAATGCTTGGTTTACATTTGAATTTTTAATGAGAATAACTGCAACTCCAAAAAGATGTATATTTATAAGAAGTTCAGTTAATGTTATTGATATGATTGCAACATTAAGTTTCTACATCGACATGTTATTACAAAGATTCGCCTCTCATCTAGAAAATGCAGATATACTAGAATTTTTCAGTATCATAAGGATAATGAGGTTATTCAAATTAACCAGGCATTCATCAGGTCTTAAGATTTTAATACAAACGTTCAGGGCATCCGCCAAGGAACTCACCCTATTAGTTTTCTTTCTGGTCCTCGGCATCGTCATCTTCGCGAGTCTGGTTTATTATGCTGAAAGAATACAATATAATCCAAAAAACGATTTTAAGAGCATACCATTAGGATTGTGGTGGGCCTTAGTTACAATGACCACCGTTGGTTACGGGGATATGGTTCCCAAGACTTACGTGGGAATGTTCGTTGGTGCCCTCTGCGCTCTTGCTGGTGTACTCACGATCGCCCTGCCAGTGCCCGTGATCGTTAGCAATTTTGCTATGTATTACAGTCACACGCAGGCGCGAGCCAAGCTCCCGAAGAAGAGACGTCGAGTGATTGCAGTGGAGCAGCCTCGGGTTAGAGTACCTGGTGCTCCTGGGGTCGCTGGTCAAAATCCAGGTAGTGTCGGCCACCATCACCAACATTCGGGGACCGGCACTCCTGGCTGTGGTCAACAGCAAATGACCGGCCAATTACCCCCGGACACGGGCGGATGTACTGGACCAACACGTAGAATGAACGCGATCAAGACCAATCTTCCAAAGGATCCGTTCGCTACGACAAAATCCGGTAAGTAATTTTTTTCAAATAATATTCGAATAATACAATTTCTTTAGCGAAAATAAACTTAAACGCCAAAATTCATTAAAAATAAAGAGGTATATTCGAATAAAAAATCAATTAGCGTAATGATTTTGAGTACCACTCGTCTGAGCCAACTCGACTGTTATCTACTTATTATTCTTCTTTTCGCTTCTCTATACGCCTGACCAAAATCGATCGTGACTACTTACTCTATCAAAACTTTTTCAATTATAATGAATTTGTATTAATTTATACTAACTATTTAATACAATTCATGACTAAGATAATTCGCTATTCATACTAATCAAAACTTTTTAAATTAATACTTTTTTTTTTCGTTAATTATATTATTTTATAAACTTGATACTTTTTAAACCAATTTATCATTTAAAGAACAAACAAAAAAGTATTAGCTCCTTGTAGTCACATAACGTTTCATAAAAATATTTCTAAAGAAAGTAAGAATTTTTTTATTTATAATAAACAGCTGTAAAAATGAATTTTTTGTAATTTAGGAAAAAAATGCACAAGAAAAATATAAATGGCTCATATTGCACATTTGCGTTTATTTCTAAGCCCTTGTGTATACTTTTTTTAGATTTAGAATTTCTTAAAATATGAATAAACGTAATCACGGATGTGTTTTATTTTTTTACATTAAAAATTTATTTTATGAATGAATTATTTAAAATTATGTGCATGTGTTTTTTAAGTATGTGAGTTAGTTTATAGTTGCAATTTTAAGTATTTTACGGAATATAAACTTATTTCCGGAAAATGTGGTTAAAATTATGAGAATATACGTAATTCCCTGTTTGTTTTAGGTCGTAGATTTTATAACGCTCAGTGGTCGCTTAGTACGTGCTTAGAAAGCATTCTGACTGCTTATAAGAGATTTTATTGGTTACTTATCGTGAAAATTTTTAAAATTGTGAGTTATATCTCAAAACTGTGACATGATAGCAAAAAACGAGCAACATTATCGTGTTCAGTATCAAAGAATAATTCCGGAAAATCTTTGTTGTAATTTTGAGTTAAAATTTTTTTTGAAAAATTTTTTTTTTATAAAGCAGATGACGAAAAATAAATTTAGAAAAGAATTTTTTTATTCAAATATTATTTATATAAATATTTATAATTATAATAAAGATAAAAAAGAAAAATCTACTCCTTACATAATTCATATTTTATTTCCCCAGATACACATTCTTCAAAAATAAAAAAAAAATTAGGTATATAAAAAAATAAATATGAAAATAAAATACATTCTTCTTCAAAAAAAGCTTTCAGATGCCATTATGAGTATGAAAAAATATTGATTATTTACGAAAAAAAAATTTAGGATATTTTATATTGTTATTTATTTTCAAAATGGTGCTTTACTCTAAAAGAAGAAATTTCAACTTTAAATAAAATTTGAGAATGCTTGTAGCTTTCAATATACTTGGATGTTTTCGACAAATTTTTTGCTAAAATATTAGTTGGAAACTGAGAATTTTAACAATAAAAATTAAATTTACTTAAGAAGTACACTTTGCTTGATAAATCTGATTAATCAGACTACAGATACTTAAATTACCATAAGATTTGTCTATTTTTGTTAACTTGGAGGTGCTAAATTGAAAATTTGAATTGAAATTTCTCTGTCTACATATTTCTTATCTTCTTTAATTACACTGTAAAAAGTAACTTTCTTAGATTCACAAAAAAAATAGAATATTTTCGAAAAATTAGTAATTTTTCGAGAAAAAAAACAGATGAAAGAAAAATAGCCGCCCATTTATTCGCGAAGATGATTTAATCGATTAACTTGGATGAGGCTCGTCCATACTTTGAAAAGTTCATAAAAATTTATGGACTACCTTATAAAAGTACAGATTTTGATATAATTGTAGAAAAAGTGAACAATGGTTTTTCATGTGAAAAATATGCAAATCAGTTAATAGAAGATAATGAAGCAGAAGATGAATCTAATGTCTAAAAACAAAAATCATTTTACTATAAATATTTCTTAAAAGTTTATAAGCAAGTGCAGAAAGAAACAAAATTAACAAATGAAAAAAATACTTTTTACAATGAATATGAATTTTACAATGAATAGATTCACAAAAAAAAATCGTAAATTTACTACAAATTTACTACTGTAAATTTAGTATATTAACTTAACAAATTCGAGAATTCTATATTTTTTCTTGTGAATTTATGAAAAAATTTGTAATTTAGAAAATATTTTTTGTAAATTTTCGAAAAAAAATTGTAAATTATCAATTTTTCTCGTGAATTTACAAAAAAAATCGGAAATACTCAAATTTTTAGTTAATACTAAATTTAGTAAATTTACGATTTTTTTTTGTGAATCTAAGAAAGTTACTTTTTACATTGTACGTAAATAAGTACATTTTTGTTATTTCCCAAAATTTTAAATATTTTAAAAAATTATAAATTCAAGCTCAATAATACGTTTTTTCAGTAAATAAACTTAAATAAGCTTGTGCGTATCTGACATCCGTAAAATACATATTGTTATTTTTGTATATTTGTTCTTTTAAAAAGCATAACATAAAAAGCTTTATATAAGTATAACGGAATGCTTTTTTATATAATCCTTACTTTTATAAAAAAGTTAAAACGCATCTTTGTACCTTTGTGTGTGTATCTAAAATCACTTTATGTAGTTCTTTGATATTTAAGAAAAGGAGGATCCGATTTTTTTTTATAAATAAACATTATTAACTTAGTTAATTAATGGTTTTAATTAAATTAAATTTATCAATTTTTCAATTGTAAAATATTGTTATATTTCAGTTTGATATTATATTTCAATAAAAATAAATTTATTTTCAATGAAATTGGTTTAAATCTAAAATATTCGTACTATATATATATATAGCTCATTTCTATCGATTTAAGTTAAATGTAATTTCGTTTGACCTTTTTAGCAAGTAATTTTTATAATAAAGGAAATGGCTAATAAAATATAAGATTGAAGAAAATTTATTTATTACATTCTTTAAAAAAAATCTACTCGACAATTTCTTTTAAAGCTCAAATATTTTTTAAGGGAATACTCTTTCTCTTGATAAAAAACTGAAATTTTTAGTCAAATTTTTAGAATATTTTATTAATAATATAAAAGTAGTTTTTTAAATATATTTCAAACAAAGTTTTGGAATTTAATCACCACAAGAATTATCAAAGCTGCAAATTTTTGTGATTATGCACCTTCTGAAATAAATTTAAAAATCAAAACATAAAATAACTATATTAACAAAGATTCACAAGTTTGAAGTATTCATTAACAATATTGATGCAAAAAATTTGGCTCTCTTTCAAAATACTCCAAGTGGATCGTTCTTTACTTTGTATTTGCAAAATAAAAAAAAACGCTGCCAAGTGATTGGCACTATGGTTCCTCATCAACAATAGCAAAATATTTATAATGGTCTACTTTATCTAATAAAAATGATGTTTTTTTAATTTTTTTATATGAAAAATATTCAAAAAAAAATTTGAAAAATTACGTATCAGATGGAAAAAATCCTTTAAAAACAATAATTCTAGATATTAGTACTTTCATAGAAATAAATTAAGTACTACATCCAATAAGAAAAAAAATTATTGTGTTTTTTTAATTTCTTTATACGAAAAATTTTGAAAAAAAAAATTTACAAAAATTACGTATCATATGGAGAATTCCTTTAAAAACGATAATTCTAGATATTAGTACTTTCATAGAAATAAATTAAGTACAAAGTCCAAAAAGAAAAAAAATTATTATGTTGTTTTAATTTTTTTATACAAAAAATTTTGAAAAAAAAATTTCGAAAAATTACATATCAAATGGAGAAATCCTTTTAAAACGATGATTCTGGATATTAGAACTTTCCTAGAAATAAATTAGGTATTACGTCCAAAAAGAAAAAAAATTATTGTATTTTTTTAATTTTTTTATTAAAAAAATTTTGAAAAAAAAAATATCGAAAAATTACGTTTCACATGAAATAATACGATAATATTCGTACTTTCGTAGAAAAACATTGAGTACTACATACTAAAAAAAAAAAAAAAATTGGCATTTTTTATATTTTTTGGTGGCAAAAATAATATTTTTATAAAATTACATTGATGTAATAGAACAAAATTCTTGATGATGAAATTTTCAAAGTTATTTCCCATATAGATTTAAATGTTAAATTAACATGTACCTGAATTTACGAGCGTTTGACGAATCTCTCCTCGAATTTTACATCGGTTATCGTTAAATTTTGACCTACTTCACCGCCTTCATTTGGTCTCAAATTTTTCTGGGAGTCTGGATACAGGAGAAAATAAAATAATATTCTTTAACAGAAAGAAATAAATTGGGGCAATATCTTAATAATGATCTGAAAATGCTTTGAATGTCAAACACGATTTTTTAACTTATATTTTAATCAGTTTATTGGTGCTATCTATTTTGATTAGTATTTTACTTGTTATTTTGAGGTTTAATTATTATTTTTTCATTTCTTAATTCCGTTTAACTGCTTTATGCAAAAAAAAATTCGTTTGTCAAACGGTCGAAACTTCAGCTGTACATAAATTAATATAACCTAATTTAACGCGACAGTTGTAAAATTATAGATAATTGTTGATAGAGAAGACTAATTATATATGTCATCCGTAATGTACTTCCTAACTTGACTTTTGATGTCTATCCTGTACTACTAGTACAGTAATTACTGTTTGTCTTGTTAATCTTATCTAAATATTATCCCTTTGTATTTTATCTATTATTGATGTATACGGTCTTGCTTAGTTTGTCTTGTTAAATCGGTTGTCTTATTATATATGTTTTTACAAGCTGATTACTTAATCATTGACAAAACTATCCTTGACCTACAAAAGTACCATTTACGGTTTCTTATATGAGAGATTCCACCTCAACTGGGCTTCGGTTGGAATGAAGGGTCGCAGAAATTGGTCAATTATTTTTTGAAAGTACAACTAAAAATATGGACTCTATTTTAGGTCAACCAATACTTGATTTATGGCATGAATTTTTGTGTTTTTGGCCTAAATTGGTAAATTTATTCAAAGATTCTCCTTGCGCTGACAAATGCTTATTTTTCGGTTTAAAATATTTTCATTTTAGATGCTTGCGGAGATTTTTCGCAGAACTTGATTCCGGGGCTTAAAATTTTATTGGGGCTATAGTTGCACAAAACTTACTTTTTTTATCTTTATGTTTTTCAGCCTAAATAAAAAAAAAGTGCAAGCGTGCTTTTCCTTTGCTAAGATTTACATTTCTTGTTTTATAAATTTAAAAAAAAAAAAATCTGCCGCATATTTTTCACATTTTTGAATATTCTGCCAAGTCACGAGATCAAATAAAAATTTGAACAAAAATTTGAATTCAGCATGAAATTTTTTATAAGCACAAAAAAATATTTTTTATTGGAAAATAAACATTTATCAGCAAAAATAAGAGTATTTTGAGTCAATTTACCAAAGTAGGCCGTAAACTAAAAATGGCTGCTAAATGAAATCAAGAATTTGACCCAGAAAGCTGATGTTGAGTACTTATTTTTAATTCTACTTTCGGAAAAAATAGTTTGGACCGAAATTTTGGAATCCTTAAATCCATTAATTCTTAATTATTAGTAAAAAATATTTTTAGCGACTCCTTACTCAAGTAAAATAAAAAAAAAGTATGCAAATATAATTTTAAAATTATTTATAACCGAGATTACTATAATTGTAAAAAATATTTTTTATAGACTAATTAGAAGAAGAGATATAACCTTTTAAAAGCTGAATAAATGATAAGAATCTTAATATAACATCAAAAGCAAATTAAATCATCTTCACGTAATAAATTGAAAATTAAATAGTCAACTGATGATACGTGATAAATAAGATAACAATTTTAAGTGCCAAATTCACATAAATGTATACAAATGCAAACAAGATTTATTATTATAATCAGTAAAAATCTCTAATAATCATAGTCAGTGCATGAAATTAAATTAAATTTATTTACCCTATAAAAAACGATTCTCGACAAGTAAGTTTAATTAATAACTTACTTTTGCGGAGCCTAATCTCTTAAATTTTATAATCTTAATTTAAAAAAATTTTATTTTTTCACAAATTTTACTTACATTATCTGGTTGCAGCTGCTACAAAACTTTTATTAATAAAAATTTAAAACTATCCTGATAACATGAAAAAAATAATTTCAAAGATATAGCATAAGCAGAAAATTTCAAGAGCAAAAGTATAAAATTAAATTTTAAGCCTTTATGAAATTCAAAACGAAATACAGGCATGCTCTCCAAAAATTTTTATCAAATACAAAAATTAATAAATAAACCACTCATGAATAAGAGCAAAATGATCAATGTATATGCATATATTCGTATAATCAGTATCAAATACCAATATTAATACTTAATTCCTCTAAACAAGATCTCATTTTAGATAATCTACATTGCTGAAAACGCTTAATAGCCTGGGTTTAATTGTACCATGAAAACAATATATATTTTATACTATCTATATATTCAGTGTTTAAAGTATCTTATTAAATTTAATGATAAATTGATGTTTTCATAAACGTTCCACATAAAATATAATACGAAGAGAATTTTCATGGAATTTTTAAAATATATTTAATTTTATATATTGAAGACTTATCATAAAAATCGGGAATTTTAAATAAAATTTTGAAAAGGGTTTGTACTAATTTTGGCGTTATAAAATGGGAATGAAGTAACTTTATAGTGACTCTTATATTAATCCATCAACTCCTAACATCATTAAATAAATTGCTTACACCTTCACTCAGAACATAGTGTAATTTTATAATAAATTAAACCACGATGGCAAAGTACATCTTTGTAATTTAATAGACTGTCATAAAATGTCTTTTTTAGAGCAAATTGTCTATAAATATCTTTATATCAAAATTTCCCTAAAAAGAGTGTCTAAAGAAAAATTTACCGAAAAATCAGAAAATTAAATCAGAGTTTTCAGTCGAAAACCCCCCTATCCTAAAAATTAGAACAAAAAAGTTTTTTCCAATATCAGTTTAAAATTTGAGATTTGAAAAACAAAAAACAGCTGCCATTTCGGAACCTTTAAATCCAAATTTTTACATATTGAACTTAGTACAATCAGCTTTTCAAAATCTCAGACACTTTTATTAATTAATCATGTAAGAATTTCGGATAAAAATAAAAGTAGTTAAACTAGTAGTATAGTTTATATTTAGTCAGCCTAACACAATTTTCCATAAATAATGTAAATTTAAGTTTTACTCATTTTACTGTGTTCTTAAAGGTGTATATTATTATATATATTCAACTTTATATTGAGAATATACGTATATACTAAACAAGAAAATTATCTTGGCAGCAAAGAACAGAGAAATTAATTTGATATACTCGAGTTAATTACACAGCTTAAATAATTTGTCAAAAAAATAAATTTTAGTATAACCTTTTTTTTCTTTTACTATGAATATAATTTATATTAAATTAATTTGGAAAATATATGTAGGGGAGACTAGGGTAAATTGAAGTCAAGAATAGAATATTTATGTAAATTTGATCATTTTATTACCGAACTCTGAATCTAAAGTTGTTAGGGTTTTTCTTATCGTTAAATTTATGTTTAAATTACTGATACTGATTTTACTTCTGTACAACTAGATTTAAGCAATATATTTTAAAAATTATTGCATTTTTTTATATTTACTTATTAATTATCTTATGGATTTTATGGAAAAATTAAATTAGGTCTAAATGCTGTGTCAAAAATCATGTAAAAATTAAAATATAATTTAATTTACTTCAAACTGTAATAAAATTTTCTCAATAAATTTTTCATTATTAAATATTCAAAAAATAAATCAATGTAACTTGACAAAAAATAAGAAAAAAAATAAGTAAGAAATAAAAAAGACTGTTAGTAAAAAAATCACGAGTTTAATTTCTTTCTTATTATACTTAAAATATATATTATTATATAAAAAGTAAAAGAAAGGGAGAAGAAGAAGAAGAAGAAAAAAGAAAGTAAGATATTTTTTAAAAGATATGAATAAGTAAAGCAGTCAGTTCTAATAATGAGCCAAAAATAACTCAGATTCTCGACTTTAACTTTACCCTCTTCTGCCCTTACATAACAAAGAACTCGGTTCTTTTTATCTCTCTTTTCTTCACTTTCTCTATCTCACTTTTTTTTTTACTTTTTTTTATATATAAACACACAAATACATAGAAAAATATAAGACACATATATATAAGTAAAACCTTTAGGCATGTCTGAATATTTATAGCTGACATTTTTCCTTATATATACACCTGCTGAAGAATAAAAAAAAAAAGCTGTCCTAGTCATCGAATATCTACTAGCAAAGTGTATAAAAAGACAGAAAACACATACTTTTACACGTGTACACATACTTTACAACATCAAAAAAGGAAAAAAAAATATATATAGAAGTACATTAATAAAAAGAAAGAAAAAAAAATGACCTCGTATATATAGTTTGTCTTTATATACATAATAGGTTCAAACGTAGATTTCTTTGGCTTATTTTAATGCCACCCTTTCAAGCGTATAATTGCACGAGAGCCCTTGTCTTTCTTTCACTTTTTATATATATATGCATTGATTATAATATATGAATAATATAGTTTTGTACACACTTGTGTATTTTTTATCGTTCTATGTCCATGTTTTATGTATATTAGCCTGTCTGTTAATTTGGATGTTACTTTGATTTACGAATCTCAATATTTGGAGAAGTTTTAAGTGTGAACTGAAAAGAGGAATTCAATAAATATAGATATGAAAAATTAAGTGCAGAGAGTTTTTAATACTTCTATATGGCACTAGAAAATCAATTCGAAGCTCATATTTAATTAAAAGATTCTTTAAACGCGAAAGGATTATATTTATTTCATTTAAAAAGTTTGCGGAAAAATTATTTTCTATTTCAGACAAATAGATCTGGTTTTGTATCTAAAACTTATAACATTTGAAATAAATTAAAATTTTAATTGAGGCCACTGTCTCATTTTCTTGAGCATTTTTAAAAGGATTTTCAACATTTATTTTCTCAGCTGTTTTATTATGAAAGTTAAAAAAATTTTTTTTATAGTTACAAAGTAATTAAAAAAAAGTGCAAAGTTCTAGAAAAGTCTTGTAAGAATTTTTTTTTTTTATATGTAGTTGGCATGAAAGTACAGCCTCAAAAAAAAATGAAAAATAGTTTCCATCATAGCACCTATTATAGGCATCTGAAACAAAAAAATAAAACAGCAAATTAATCTATATAGCGTCCTCTAGTATGTGAACCATCATTAAGCAAAAACATCGTACGACGATGTGTTTAGTTAAAATGAAAAATTTTTTCTAACGGAGGCATATCTGGCTAGGTTTTAGAAAAATTAAAAAACATATAAATAATGATCCAACACCTAAAATATTTTTTTTTAGTTTGAAGTCTTTTACAAATCATCCAAAATAAAAAGGAATAAATAAGAGATATAGAGACTTACGGACTTAGGATAATCTTAATTTAGAGAGTATTAGGAAGTAAAAAAATTAAAACTGTTATAAGTGAACAAGTTCCATGCTCGTTGGTTGTGTTAACACAAACTTCAAACTTTTTTTTGTCTTCAATACTTGATAATTAAATTATACAATCTCTTTCTTTCTCTCTTCCTCATTTATTGAATAAGCGTTAACTTCAAAAGTTTAATAACCGAAGTCAAAATACCTTGTAATAACCAGTAATTCAAAAGTTTCAAAAGTAATTATATCAAAAATTTTAAAACTTACCAATAACATCAAAGAAGTAACCACAGTATGAAATCAAAAATAAACTTTATTTCAAAATCAAACCTTAATCTCAACATACATCTAAATAATCAAAAATAAACACACTAATATGCACAAGAAACTTAATTTTCTTCATGATAAACAAAATCATATAAAATAAATACGAAAATGATACACACATATGTAATATGTTATTTAATTGCGGTGACGTATAATCTTATCTTGACACCAAAATACACTAAACTTATTACACGTAAGATAAATTTGTCTCGTTTTAAGATTGATGTTCATATATTATACATAAATAGGATAGTAGTTCTATTATAAATCTATCCATATAATATTCTCATCTTACGTGTCTCATGGGGCTTGTATACTTGCATGTGTATTATAAACTAACCTGTTATTATTAGATTTGAAATTCTCAATTTTTTATAACTTTTTTCTCAAAACTTTTAAAATATTAAAAATTATATTCATGGTAAATATGAAATAGTTGTAAATAAATTATTAAAAATGTATTACTTTTTTAAATATTGAAAATTTATGCTGTAAGAAAAATCTAGAAATAAAAACATTTTTCATAAGTATTTTTGAATAAAAAGGTATAAAGAATTTTTTTGTATTTCATTTTTTTCATTACTAAAGCTTTATACATAAATTTTTTTTTATATATATGCTAAAAATAGAAGGAAAAAAAAGTAAACTTACGTGTAAAGTTTATAAGATATGAAATATATATCAAAGGAGGGTATAAGAAAAAGAACTTCATTATCCTATTCGACCTCAATTTATTTTTTTATTTATCATATTCAACAAAAAAAAAGAGTATAAATATTTTTTGAAAGATTGAAAATAAATAAATAAATTAGTTTATATAGAAAATTTTGATTATGAGGTTATCGAGTATTATAATAATATTTGAATTTTTTATTATTTGGATTATAAAAATCGTAAATTATGTATTAAGTAAATATTCTTTTTTTAGAGGGCTGATTTATATATATATAAGAAAAAGCTTTCTTATTTTATGTGTATTAAGATTTTTACTGTCTATATTTTCAATATTAAATAAAAAGTTGTGTATGGAGCATTTCATGTTTGCTCAAATATGAAGATTTCTATATTACTCGACTATCATCTTCTGGATTTTGTTCTTCTGATACATAATTTTTAGCTTCTGTAATAATTTTTCTTTTCTCAAAATTTGACTGGATATTCTTCAAATAGTTTCATTTAGAAAATCTCATAAATAATTTTTGTAATTTTCTTTTTAAATCTTTTTTTAACCATTTTTACATGATAAAAAGAAGGAATGAGAGTCAAAAAATAAAATTTTTTTTAGAGATTCAAAAAGCCAACAAACATTTAGTTATGTTTTAATAAGAAAAGACTTCTATTGTGGAATTCTTTATATATCAATAACAATTAGGGTTCTTTAGAATTTAAAAATAAAATAACTTGAATTTGAGACCTAAGATTTGACAGAATATCATATTTTCAATGTACAAATCCCTCTTTGAACATCTGAGCAAGTACCTAAAGATAGACCTGGTGAATAAGAACAGTTAAAAGATGCCAGTTTACAAAATAGTTAAAAAGTGAATAACATAAAATACCCCATATAACTAAAACTAAAACCAGAGCTGTTAGTAACTTAATGCACAGATACACGTAAAATAAAACAGCCTTAATAATCTATCAAATTTAATGGTAAAGTAATGTTTATTCTACTATATTAACTTTTTTGAAAAAAATGAAAATATACCATCCAAGATTATATAATAAACTTTTATATTATTTATTTATTTTCATAAAATATCCCTCTTTTATTTTAATACCAAATATATTTTACTTAATGGAGAAAAAAAAATTGTATATTTTTATACTATACGATAAAATAAAAAAAGTTAATATAGTTTTGATAAGGCATGATTGATAGTGTATGTTAAATAGATATTTAAATAACTTTTATAAAATATAAAATAAAGTTTTTATATTTCTATTTGATCATTTTAAATCGCGTCGGTGTATGGAATATTTTCTTTTATGCAGGATACATTAAATGACATTAAAAATATGTTAATTGATGAGCATAAAATTTTAAACAGGGCTTGGATTTTAATAGCTCGATATTCATGATTCGCTAATTTTAATTAATAGAAGTAATAAATCTAAAAAGGTGACAGAGAAAAATGAGTTTTCGAGAAAATGACCCGGATTTACTACTAATTTTGGCTACTAATATTCGCTTCTGATCATGCACGATAAATATTTTTATGACAAAATTAGCAAATCGCGAACGGTTGGAATTCGACCAAGAAAATTTAAAAAAAATTTTTTTTAAATCAATATTTTTTAACTTTACAAATTCTCATTAGAAAATAAAACACGATTTTTTTCTCATTTTCAAATAAGCTCTTAAATATTTTATTATTTATTTCTTAATCATAAAAATTACTCTGTAACACCTAAAAATGTTTTTTATTTTCCATCTCTATTACCCTCTCCTTGTTTTTGTCGCCCTGAAGCCATAAAAAATAAACTCAGCATTAAATTTTTCTAACTATAAAATTAATATAAAAAAACATTTAAAAAACGTATACATAAAATAATGTTTTATTCAGCCAAATAAACCAAGCGAATTTTTTCTTTTTTTTTTTATTTTAAAAGAGTTATTCATTATTTTATGAGAAATATTGAAGTTCACAAATGTTTATGTTTGACTTTTAAAACTAAAGGTATATACTCAAAAGTTTTCTTATAAAAAGTATTTAAAATTGTTCACTAAAACTTTTCGAGTAAAAACTCATATATATTTACTAATACTCATGTTAACTCACACCAAGAAATAGATCACTAAAATATATATTTAAATCAATAAAATATATGAATATTTTCATAAAATTTAGAGACCTTTAAAATTTATTAAACAATAAAAAGTTCTAAATCAATATTTTTTTACTAAAAATAAAATTCGAAATTGCGACATTTTCTTTATTTATTAGAATTCACATTTTCTTCGTACAATGGCAAATCACTTTAATGTAATAAAAATTGATAATTTCGTAGTTTTATTGGTTTTATGTGCATAAAATCCAGTTAAAATGAAACATGTTCATAGGGTCTCTTTCAGTAGGGGCTGGAAATAGCATTTTTATAGGAGGAGGGGACAAATAAGGACTTGGAACTCGCGCAAAAAAAACGGGAAAAGGGGGTTTTTTAGGACAAGAAATGAATTTTCGGTAGAAACTATTCAATTTTTCTACCCAAGATATTTTCCGATTTTCCAAGACGGTGGGCCGAGAAACTTGAAAAAATGAATTTTTAACTTTACAAGGGGGTATCTAAGGGCAAGAAAAATAAATTTTCGGTGAAAAATGTTCAATTTTTCAACTCAAGATATGTTCGGATTTACCAAGTGGTTTTTATTTTGCGTGAGAATATTTTCAATTTAGAGACTTCTTGGGGCCCTACAATACTTTAGATTTATATGGAGTTAGAATAATTTCAATCTAGGGACTTATAATTTCGGTTCTAGGTCTTAATAATAATTAGGAACTATATGAGTCATTCTGGATACCGTGTCATGGCCTTGCCAAGTCAGGTCTCCCGATCAGGCTGATTTTTTCACCACTTTTTTATGTGTACAAAATATGTTTCCTGTACAATTTTCAGCACTCTAGGCGCTCAGGAACCCGAGTTATACCCAAAAGAAGATTTTTAGATTACTTCGGTTTTTTCAAAACCATAGTACCCAGACATAAAAAGTTGTAAAATTTCCCGCTGAATCCGAATTTGAGGTCAGTTTTTTGAAATTTTGCCCCTGGGCGGCTCAAACTGCTTTTTTCGGCTTAGAGCGGGAGATTTTGAACTGCCCAAATTCAACAACTTTTATAAGGCTCAAACTTGGATAGAATTGGTTTAAATACTATATACTTTGATGTAGTAAATGTCGCTGGATGGTTATATGCCCTTTAAAAAGCGTCAGAAGCATAATAATGGTTTTTTTAAATCAAATTTTAACGTTATAATCACATTTTTTATGCGCCTTATAGTCTTTTGTAATTATATTTGTACTCAAATGACTTTTTTATGCTTTCTATACATAAACTTGTTACTTTTCAATGATTTTCAGTCCATTAATTCACGCGACTCCAATAAAATGCGTATCTATGCGTATTTCATTCAAAATTAAAATTTGAAAAAATTGACACTTAAACACTTAATCCTCACAAAGTAACCAAAAAACTTCTGGTTGGTCTTATTTTTTTTTATGTAAGTGTCACCTTTTAAACGCCGTAAATTGCAATTTTTATCACTAATTTTCTCATCAATGTAGCTAATTAACCAAATGCCCATTTTTGGCTAAAAATGACCAATTTTTAAATTGCTGCCAAATTTGTAATTTTTGACAAAAAAAGGTTTTATATGTCTCGAAAGTTTTCTACAAGCTTCAAGTTTCCAAAAATTTTTTACTCGCCTCATTTCCTTGAGCTGTTTTTAACAAATGGCTCTTCAAAGTTTACATTAAAAATGAGCTTTTTTAAAAAATCATAACATTGAGACCCCGACTTCAAATTATCATATCTAATTAATAAATAATTAAAATAGGTAGAGTAAAGAATTTTTGGAAATTTGAAGCTTTTGGAAATATTTTGAGACATATAAAACCCTTTTTTGTCAAAAATTACGAATTTGGCATCGATTTAAAAATTGGTCATTTTTAGCCAAAAATGGGCATTTGGTTAATTGGCTTCATTGATGAGAAAATTAGTGATGAAAAATTGCAGTTTACTTACACCAAAAAAATTAGACCAACCAGAAGTGTTTTGGTTAACTTATGAGGTTTAAGCGTTTCATTAAAAATTGCCAAAAAACCCTATTTTATATTTTACGCATAGACTACGCATTTTATTGAAGACGTGTGAATTAATGGACTGAAAATCATTGAAAACTAACAAGTTTATGTATAGAAAGCATAAAAAAGTCATTTGAGTACAAATATAATTACAAAAGACTATAAGGCGCATAAAAAATGTGATTTTAACGTTAAAATTTGATTTAAAAAAGCCATTATTATGCTTCTGACGCTTTTTAAAGGGCATATAACCATCCAGCGACATTTACTACATCAAAGTATATAGTATTTAAACCAATTCTATCCAGGTTTGAGCCTTATAAAAGTTGTTGAATTTGGGCAGTTCAAAATCTCCCGCTCTAAGCCGAAAAAAGCAGTTTAAGCCGCCCAGGGGCAAAATTTCAAAAAACTGACCTCAAATTCGGATTCAGCGGGAAATTTTACAACTTTTTATGTCTGGGTACTATTTTTTTTAGTCATCTAGTCGATTTTAAAAATTAAAAAAAAAAAAAAATTTTTTTTTTTTTAATAAACCGAAGAAATCTAAAAATCTTCTTTTGGGTATAACTCGGGTTCCTGAGCGCCTAGAGGGCTAAAAATTGCACAGGAAACATATTTTGTATACATAAAAAAGTGGTGTAAAAATCAGCCTGATCGGGATACCTGACCTGGCAAGGCCATGACACGGTATCCAGAATGACTCATATGTTAAAACCAGGATGCTTTTATATGATTTTTGTGTCGCTGAAAACAAAAATGTAATCTATTTTTACATGCAATAATGCCTACAATAAACAACTTTAAGTAATTTCTGAAAATTCTTAAACATTTTCTATTACGGGCAATTAAACCATTTTCGGTAAAAAATTTATATACCCAGTGTAAGATTCGATTGAACTGTCAGGTCAAAAAATGTCTGCGTATCAATGCTTTACGCTTTAAATATAAAAAAAAATAGTTTATTTGCGGAAAAATTTCGATAATATCCCGGTTATTTACTAATTGTAAATTTTTTATACATATTTACGAAAAAATAAAAAACCCTCAAGTTTTTTTGTTGTAAAAATTTAGAAAAATAATAATGAATTTACAACTTTTCTTGTGAATTCACAAATTAAATCATAAATTTACGATTTTTATTAAAAATTCACAAATTTTTCGAAAAGAAATTATTTTTTTTTTGTTTTTACATCAGGATTACATTTTGAATTATTAAAAATTAAGTCTCAACAACTCTAATATTTCAAACATTTTTTATTAATTTGGACGCTGGTGTTTATTTAATTCGGTTCGGTGAATCTCGAGTTAATTTAGAGCAAGCAGATACATTAAAGCATACACAAATTAATAAAATTCGAAAATAACTAAATTTTAATGGATGCAATTAGCATGCAACTATCAAACTCGATATTTTGCACTTAACATCAAAAACACGTTTGCTCGCATGTGCATACACTCATAGGCACGCATTAACATACAAAATCGTGTTCATAAAAAATTTTATTTTTTACATATATAATTTATACTTTTGCAGAAACGTTCATGACTCATATTATGCATGTGTATGAATTTACATGCGTGTAGTAGATCGAAGTTACATCCTATTTAAAACTTAAATTTTTATAAATAGTTTTGTAAATTAATGAATTTGATTTAATCATGCATACTTACACAGCTGAATAATTTCAACTGGTTGATTTGATAGGTTTAAGATATTTTTGCATGTTGCTTAATTTTATTATTTATTTCAAAAATAAATTGTGCTTTTATAGTAATTTATAAATTACTGTTATTTTCTAACGATAAATTCACTTGCAACAAGGAGTGTTTTCGTATTATAGATTAAGGTTGCGTGTTTTTTTAAGCACCTTATTTGATTTCTATAAAATCTAGATTTTTATTTGTTTTCTGTATATTATTAGCTTATCATATTTTTATTATTACAATTTTGCATATACCTTAGTATTTTGTGTAGATCTGAATGAGCAATGGCGAGTTGCGTGTCTATTATTAGTAATTACGTGCATGCATTTGTTAAAACTGCTGTGTTTAAAATGTATGCTTTATATTTTAATATTATAAAATAACACCTAGCAATAAGTGAAAATAACTTAATAAATATCGTAAAAAATCTAAACTTTAATATTTTGTACAAAAAAGCCTTAAGAGCTTTTTAAAAATAATTTTTTATTGCATTTACTCTAAAAAATGTCAAAAGTTTTCTAAAAGCTATTTAAGTGCTATCAGTTAGAGACTCTGTGATTGAAAATCAATGCTTACTTGGTCTTATTTTTGCTTTGGGTAAACTGTGATTGATGATGTATTGCTCATCGAATTAATATTTTGAATTGTTAAAATGTTATAGATTCCTTTGTAATAACTATTTTCACGAAAAATAATGTTCTCCTGCTAGTTAAGACGTTTTGCGTTTTTTGTGGTCCACTACAATTTATATTAGAGTTTTTGTTCCCAATAGTTAAATTTGATGGGTCAGAAGAGCAGGGACATTAAAAGCGATTCAATTTCCTTAGTTTACTATAATTTATTGCATTGGGAGTGCCCAAAATTTTATTACGTAAGTGAACAGTATATATGCAAAAGTGTTCGTAAATTTACGCTAGAATTTTACACTGAGACTGAATTAATTAATAATTGGCAAATTGAAAAATTGGTACCAAAATTTTTGCGTTCTTGATACTTAATGTACTATTGAATTTAAAAAAAAAAAACTAATTTAATAATTAAATATTTTTATTTGTTAAATGTTTCAGATGATGATCGCAAAAATACAACACTGCGAACCAACGGGACCAAAACAGCCGCTGGTTTAAGTTAAGAAAAATACTCAGCAAAACAAAAAAGACTTAATTTAATTGTTGAAATTACGAAATAAATAAAAAAAAAAAAAATAAAGAATTATTTGTTCGTTTTTAAAGTGCACTGCCCATGATTACGTACAACAACAAAAGTAAGGCAATCTAATTAAATTTATTATATATTATATATAAAATGCATCGAAAAAAAAAAAGAAATTTTAATGTGTAAATTATATAAATATAAATATATATATATATAAAGACTTGAATTAAAAAAAAAAAATTTAATCGATAATATATGCTGCCGAATTAAGCACGAAATCTCTTACATGTTTATATTTAATTAATTTTAAAAAAATAGACTTTTTATCATAAAGAATTCATCACGTTGCAGTTATTAAAAAACTCTATTTATGCATTCAAATACATTAAATTTAACTTAAATATTAGCCTGGCAGTTATTTTATGCAGGTATTTTGATTACCGGGTAAAATTAAATTCTATTTACCAAAAAAATAGATTTCAAAAATGAAAACTCATATAATCACTTCTAAGTATTGCCACCAAATACATGGGATCTTATGAGAGGAAATTTTGGGAATCTTAATTTTTTGGTAATTGGCAACTAACTTCAACCGAAAATTTAAAATCCAGTTTTGTAAAGTAACTGCCAGGCTAATATATACATAGATTATATATTAATTTAAATTTATAAAAAATATATTGTAGTATTTTAGCTTATGTGATACAATAATAATAATAATAAACAAGCAAAAAAAAATATTATAATTTTTAATATTTAAATATAAAATTAAAAAAAAAAAAAAAAATTAAGAAACGAATAGCCTTTTACACAAATATATAAATATAAAAAAAAATTTTAATTTTTAGCTCAATTTTTTCATTTTATTAATAATGAAATTTATAAATTCGACCTAATTTCGAAGTACGTCTACATGAAATCTTGAATTTTTATTTTTTTAACACCAAATTAAAGCAAAAAAAATTGAATTAAAAAAAAAAACGATAGAAAAAGAAAAATCTATATTTAAAAGTCAACAAAGCCGCAAATGAAAGTAAACAAAGTGTCAGTCTATTCCTGTAATTTTTATCACAATCTATAAATTCGATAAATAGATTACAAGTAGACGTACTACGCTATAAAAAAAACAAATTCAGTAATAAAAAAAAAGAAAAAAATGGAATAGAAGGGTAAATGAATTTTACTGCTCGCTTATTTTCTCATTCTGTTATATCTACAACCAATTTCTGATGAGGGTGGACAGGCGCACCTTATATAACGTATAATTCAATCAATCTCAATCAAATATACATGTCCTATATATATATATATAAATATATAAATATATATATATGGGTAAGTTCAGGATATAACAACCAGCTGAAAAGTAAGTCATTTTTTACCAGAGATTTGTGAAACCACTACTCTTATTTTACACTTCCTGATACATAATTTTGAGATACAGCTGCTCAAAAGTTCGATTTTTTCAATCCTAGACTTGCCCATATAAACATATATATATTTGTAAGAGACATATTCAAACATATGCGTGTTTACATATATTTGCACACACATAAACTTACAAATCTACGTATTTTAAAATTATTTTTCAATTGATATATTTAAGCATCTGTATGAAAAAAACAAAAATTTATAGGAATGTATAATCTGAATTTCATTTATTTATATCTTTTTTTAAATGCATTTATATATTAGTCTGGGGTTATTTTTGAAAATTTGACTTGACTTGTGATTTTTGAACACTATTGGGTGGTTGTTTCTGAAAAAATGAGATTCTTAAATTTACTTCTAAATAATTTGTCTTTTATGGAACTAGAAATTTTGCATTCATACTCTACTAAAACAAAAAATTAAATGGTGATTTTAAGAATCCCAAAAATGCTCCATATAATAAAATTTCGCTATCTTATTTTTCAGTAAACGACACCTAATTTTATTCAGTAATCATAAATCAATAAATTTTAATTTAAGCAAATCCCATACTATTGCACGTAAAATAAAAATGCGAAGTTTGAAAAAAAAAGAATAAATTTATTGTTTTAATTCTAGTATAATAAAAAATGAAAAATGCTGAATTAGCAGTTTGAATAATATTTTTATGATATTTAAAACATAATTCACTGAATTTTTTATTTGAAAGTATTATAAATTTTAAGCTTTAATAATACTTTTATCAGAATAATAAAATTTTATAAATATAAATAAATTATTGATTTAATAAATTATTCAATTAAATAATTTTTTAATTAACGAAGTAGTTAATTAATAAAATTAACTGTTCTATTTTTTTATTTGTGGATATTAGGCTGTCATTAATTTCATAAATTTTTTCCTATGCGTTTAAAAATTTATATGAACTTTTGTGGACAAGAAACTTAATTTTTCTTTTGAAATTCTTAAATATCATTCTACTTACTGATATTTCTTACATCTTATTTTGGTAGAAAAAGATTTTATAAGCGCATAAATGGGCTAAATATTTAAGTTATATTTGTTAGCTAATCTACAAATACATTTAGTAGATGTGTGCGGTCACCCAAAATATCAGGTACTCAACCTAGAACCCCGTGTTTTTTAGGTTTTTTTGGGTTTTAGCTATAAAAAATGTCAAAATACCTAATACCCAAAAAATCCTGAACTTTTGAGTACTTGACCCCAATTTAGGGTAACCGCACACCCCTTATATGTAGCGTACGTGTAAGTGTATGTAAGCGCATAAAAACACTATCACATTAAAAAATATATTATCTCATTTAAATCAGAATTACTTAATTATTCAAAACTAAATTACTAATTTACCCAACTACTACATTTCATACTTAATTATTTATTTATTTACTCTAATGAAATTAAATTTGCACTACTAAAAAAAAATATCTCAAAATTAAAAATTATAAAAAAATAACTGATAGCATGAAATTCAATAATAAAATAAAATCTGCTATCTAAACACCTCGTTAACAGTTAAGTACGTAAATTTTTGATTGATTACCATGACGAAGTACTTTTTTTATACCTATTTTTGCTTCTTCATTAAATTGTTCAAAGATAAACTTAAATGGTGACAAAGCATTTATTTGAAAATTGACAATTAAATAGTTAATTAATTGTTACTATAAAAAACTTAATAATAATTAAAATTACAATAAAATTTTAAATAAAAAAAATTGAATAAAAAGGCTAACATGCAATCTAACACACCTTTTTTTTATAAAATAAATTGCATAAAGCTTTCAGTTTTATGGATATACTTTTTTTTTAATTATATTTTATCTGTTTTTTTTTTCAATATCATAGGGACCAATCAGTATATAAAATTTTTTTTTATTTTTTTATAATGTTACTTTATTTCTTAAATATGTATTAAATAAAAGTTAAGATAAAAAAGTTAATCTTTTTTTTTTTCATTTACATTTTTTTTATTATTATTTCGTTTATATAACACGAATGAAAAAAAGATTATTGTTAAGGATAAAAGTAATACAGTTTTTTAAATAAAAGGAGTTGTAATAGGTGTATATTAGGTTGGACATTTTTTCTCGAAAATTGGTTATTTATCTAATTAATTATATTTTTGGTATTTTAGGTCATGATATTGACTCGTAATGTTGGTATAAGAATTTTTTGATACTTCAGAAAAACAGTTTTTTTAAATAAATATAGAAAGTTTTGAATTATTGAAAAAATAATTTTGGCATGATTATAATTTGTGAAATAGTTCTAGTTTTCAGCTTTTAGGCACAAAATGTACTATTACCAAAAGAGAATTGCCAAATTTCAGGTTACAAGACCAAATTATCATTAATTTCATTAAATATAATTTGGCAAAAATTTTTCGGCTTTTTCATTTTAAGTTCATTACTTGAATAAAATTAAATACATCTAGGATCTAGTACAGAATACTTTCACAAGGGCTGCTGAAATTTTGAAGTATTTAAAACATGACTAAGGGTGGTATTAGATTCGTTGTACAGGGTGGATGGAACAAGAATTACATACTTTACAAATATTAAGAATGTTGCCCTAAAACGGAAAAGTCTTAAAATGGAACTAGATAATGAATAGGCACTCAATAGTAAGAAACTAGGCCTTAAGTAATTATTATTATACTTCTCAAGAAATTCAAATTCATCGCCAGTCAGTATCATTTTTATAAAACTTTGACCAAATTTGACAGAAGACTTTTTTATATTGAAAGTATATCCACTGTATCCTTGAATGTACTTTCAGTTTAATCTTTAAACCCTCTGTTAATATAATAGCAAGCCTTGATGTTATAAGATAGTGTTTTTTTTAAACCCCTTACAACATTAACACTGACTATTTTATGCCCAGAAGTCCTATGGGATTAAATTAAAATGCAGCAGATGTTTTTTCAATATAAGAAAACAGATTTAGTATATCTTTGGTAAAGTCTGAAAGATCTAATTCAAACACTCCCCTTACCAGTGTAAAAAAGAACACGTTGCATTTATAACTAGTTATAAATTTACAAACCAGTTAAAAAAATTTTTTTTCTCCTAAAACCTCTTTTTAACACCCAGGTTAATATATCTGTCATACTTTTTTTTATATTAAAATTATAAAAATACTTTAATAATTTCTTTTTCCTATTATGCTGTACATATTCAAATTTTTTAAATTTTTATTATTTTACTTATTACATACATTGGTACATACAAAAAAAAAAAAAAAATAAATTAACCGCACAATCTTTTCATTTTATAATTCAAATATTATATTACATACCAAAGTTATTAAAAAAAGAAAGCAAAAAAATTTTATAATTAACTGTACGAGTTCACATATTATATTTTTTCATATTTATATAAATTTTTATTTACATTTATATATCAGTGTCTTTCTCAAGTGGGAATAAAAATACAAACTAAACTAAAAAAGTACATTAAAAATATAAAAAAAAATGTAAATAAAAGCTTCTTTTTTTTTTAACATAAAATATGAAAGAATATAAGTCCAGTGTGGTTTTGTGCGTGACTTACGGAAATAGTTAACCTAAGCATATATACATGTTTATGTGTGTGTATGTGTGTGTGTGTGTGTGGTACGTGCATGTATAATATATTATTACACAAAAGTATTAACATATATATGTGTTATGAAGTTATATTTATTTTAATATATATATTTTTTAATATTCAGTAGTATAAACATATATTTAGTAAGACAACGTTAAAAATGTTGTTAAAAATGAAATAGCTTTACATGAGATTTTTTTTTATTACTATAAGTTCAAAATACTGAATTTTAATAAAAATATAATCTTTTTTATATTATTTAAAAATATTAAATTTTAAAAGTACAAAATGTATATTAGGCTGGTAAATAAAATTTTTAAGATATGTTTTTTTTTAAGTTTAAGTGAGTGACATTTTGGTAAAAGGCCACTTTTATTATTTATTTTTTTTAATAATTAAATTCCTTAGGGTGTTCCTTTTTCTTCTGATCCCCGTCGATCGTATATCGCCGTTACTAGCGAAAATTATGTCAACTTCCATGTGTATAAGCGTATGATATGGCACAGTTTTCACTAGTAGCAAAGATATAACGTTTCTACAGTTGCATAGGTTACTACGTAATGTAAATTTAAATAATATCTAATGGGTCAGCAATTTTAAATACACACTGTTAAATGCAAATCCCTTAATTTTGTGAAATAAATGGTTTATTTATGAAAAAACTAGTGAGATTTTAAAAGAATCGTAAATTTCCTAAATTTTAATAAATTTGCGAAAAAATAAAAAATTATCAATTTTTCTTTTGTATTTATAAGCATTTTTCGTAAATTTACAACTATTTTTCGAAAATTGGCAATAAAATAATTTAAATTTACAATTTTTTAAGTATATTTTCAAAAAAAAATTACAGAGTTTTCGATTTTTGGTTGCATTTTGGAAAATTTTGTAAATTTACGATTTTTATCAAAAATTTACTCATTTTTTGCAAATAAACTATTTTTTTTTTATAAAATAGAATTTACTTTTAACAGTAGATCCAAAATTTTTCAATGGAATATAATGGATCATCCTCAACAGATCCTACGTTTTTTTGGTTATTAATCATGATTATAAGGTTTCTTCTGTTTTATAATGGCCAGTTTTGAGCAATTAACGATATTATACCCAAAACATAAGCCAAAAATATAATTTTTTGCTAAAAATATTACTGATTGAGCCAAATTTAGGTATGCATCTTAAGTTTTCGAGGTCACTGCTCATGATTCTTAAATAAAACTTTAAAATTCAAAACGGAGGACTCAAATATCTTATTTGTAAGTTTCCATATCGATGATTTAACTTCTTTCAAGTAATTTAAAGTTGATACAACTTACAGGATTAATCACGATTCTGAAATCAGGTTTTTGGCCTAAAACTTGTAAATATACGTTAAAATGCCTGAACTAGCTTAAATTATTCATTTGTAAGTTAGAAATTTTTGAATTTGAGTCCTCCGTTTTGCGTTTTATATTTTAAAAAACTTCAGAGGTATATCAAAATTTAGCTCAATCAACAATATTTTTCAAGAATTTCTATTTTTTACAAATTTATTTATTATTTTGAACATCGCTAATTACTAAAAACTGGCCTACGAAAAATGAATAGAACTTTGAAAATTATTTTAGTTGCAAAAAAATACATAAGATCCACTGTGATAGAATGAATTTTCAATAAAATATTTTTTTCGATCCACTCTAATACATAAAAAGAACAATAAAAGTATAGATGTAGGTAATAAATATATTTATTAGAGCTTGTAATTATAACAAACGTTTTCAATTTAATGTATGTATATTAAATTCACTTATATCGATATTTAATCAACTGAAGTATATATTTGCTATTTAAAAAAAAAAAAATTATTTTTTATTATTTATTTTTTACGTATAAAAACTATTCATTTAAAAAATATTTTATGTTTAAAAATTATTAATTCTGTTTTTACCTATACACGTTATTAAAGATTTTTTTTTATTTATGCATATATTTGGGCATAAAATATTTTATTGGAAAATATATATGGGATTGTCTATCTAAATTTCGCAAAAACAAAATTTTTCAATTATTATTATTATCTAGTAATTTTTATAAAATCCAGAAAGTAATATTTTCATAATTTTTACTTAAATAACTTAAAGTTAAGCTCTTGTTAAAGCTTATTATCGAAAAAAAAAGTTTTATTTGTTTCTAATCCGATGGAATTACTTTTAGAGAACTGAATTTTTCATTGAATATGAATAGCAATCTGTCAAAGCAAATAACAGTCAGTGAAATTGAATTTCATATTAAACTGCTTCCATAAAAAAAAATCTGTACAAAAGTTTAATTATAAAATTTATTCCAAAAAAACATTTATTCGAATAACACCAGCCAGATTATTTCATATATAAATTCAAATGAAAAGTAAAAAAATAAAAAAAAAAATTTATTAAATGTGTAAACAATACTAGAATTTTACGTGTACAAAATTTATAACTATTTTATCTCATAAATTTTTATGCATTATACGATAAAAATGTTAACAAATATAGTACACACGTATCTAAATTTATATGAAATTTTCTTTTATGTATTTAAATTTTTTTTTTGGGAGAATTTTACTATTGAATAACTCTCTTTTAATGTTTTCATTTATGTTAAAATAATAAAACAGAATAAATTTGTTGCAAATGTATTTTTTGATTTTAGCATTTTCAAATCAAAATCGGAAAAGTTCTGCATAAAAATAATTAACAAAATAATTATATACTATATGTTTACTATTCTATGGAAACAAAAAATATTTCAATTCCTGTTTCTAATTGTCGACAATTGGAATTGGGAGATTATTTTCTGGTATTTTTAAGATTTTTTTTGAACACTAATGTTTTTTGGGTTGTTTAATTTAAATATAAAATTTTTTTTTGCCTAACATGGCCCAGTTTCGAATAAAAGAAATTCTCTAAAATCCAAAAAAATAACTTTTTGCTTTTTTTGGGAAATAGGGCCGGTTTAGGCGAAAAAAGAATTTCACATTTACAGTGATCTAAAAAAACAGTAACATATAAAAATTTTTAAAAAGCCTTTTATTTTTAACCCCTCTAAATTCCTACCATGGACAAATGGATCATTTTCAAAACGCATATTCGTGATCAGTGACCCAACTAACCTAAATACCATCAAGAGTAAAAAATTCCATCAACCTATAAAGTATAAAAAATTTCTATGTAACAGGGGTTGGTCCACGTCACGTCTAGTAGTCAATCGCAATTTATCCCCTCAGATATTAATTTACGTGTTATTTGGACTATTTTTTATTTTTCTGCTTGTAGAATGTAATATACTGTTTACATACTTTCTTGCCCATCCTCACCACGACCAGAAGATAGTTTCTAAACACTAAACAAAAAATGTGTATTTTTATCCTAGGCAGTAAAAGTAAAGAATGTCTTAAATTGCACATAAATTGCCATCTGATCTGAAGCCGAGAATGTCAAACTGCGATCTGGGGCGATTCTTTTTTCCAAGAGAAAATACGTATATTTTTGAATCGTGCCACAGCCGCGTAATAGTGGCCACTTACAAGAAATTTAAATTTCTGTTTTATTTATCTTGAGGCTAAATTAAAAAAAAAACTTTACAGATGTAATTTCTTACTTTTTTTAGAACAAAATGACATTAAATTATTAACGAATAAAGAATATTCAAATTAATTAATTTAAAAAAAACCGAATTCCACAAACACATTAATATTTTCAAACAGCTTCTTTTTTTGATTATGCAAATGCCACAAGGGAAATTCATAAAAATTATTTTTAATATTGACATCATGTGCATCCTATCTACATTCTACAAATTCAATAGAGTTAAAAAAGAAAAATACATTTTAATTAAAAAAGAATTTTTTTTCTTTTTTTTTTGAATATTTAAAAGAGAAAAAAGGAAATCAAAAAAAAAAAAAAGCTTTTTAGATTTCCTTTAATATTTTACATAAAATCTAGAACAAGCAAAATATAATACATTTTTTTGTTAAATTTATTCCTCTATAGTCTATAAATTTACAAATTGTTTGAAAAGAAAAAAAAATGAAAATTGAACAAAAATGTCATATTCGAATGAGTTCGCGCAGTATCATTATCCTCTTTACTTTTTTTTTTTACTTTACTTTTTTTTTGTCTTTGTGTAATCCTTAATGTAGTGTTCTGAATTGCGTTTAAGAACTATTTTTTTTTTCAATCTCATGAGCTTACAAAAACAGAATATAATATATACATTAAAAAAAAAAAAGAAAAATTGACGTTTTTTTTTTCTTTTAAGGCTGATCGGCGAAAAAAAAATTTATCTGTCTATATATTTAAAAACATTTTAACCTAAATAATGTGTCGAACTTTTTTATGTATATTCGAACGAAAAAATGAGTTGTGGAGTAATGTTAGGAATTACTGTTTTTATTATTTAAAAAAAAAGTACAAGCAAAATACTGTAGCTAAAGTTGTTTTAGATCGATTTTTCAAAGAATAAACGATTTTCAAAGAATAACTCTGATATAAGGAATTTCCCGCCAACTAAGCACAATTTTAATTACAGAGTCGAGAGTCGTGCAAATTGGTCCAAAATAATTTTTTTCAAAAGTTATAAATAAAAATAATCCCTATGACATTTTTAGCTGCCGTAGCCAAAAATCGAGAATCAGGTCTCAGGGGATAAAAAATGATTTATTTTTTTTCATAGAATTTCACAAAAAAAAAATTTGAAATAAGTTTCATGAATCGGCAATTTAATCACAGCCGACCTAGAATCCCTCATGTATAAAACTTAATTTATCAGGGACCCACGAATAATTAATTTAAACATACGATTTCAATCAAAATAAAAACTCTAGGAATTTGGTAAAACTCATGAAAACAGGGGACGAGGTCATTATTTACTCAGAATAATTTCTAATTAGGGGAAACGAATAATTTTGATTTTGAGACTTGAAATTATTCTTTTAATAACAAAATAAATGCTTGTTTAAAGCTTTTGAAAGTTTACTAACAACCTTTACGATTTTTCACACCAAATAACATCAGAAAAAGAATTTTAAAATAAAGTTTACCAAAATTTAATTCGATCAAAAACTAGAAGTGAAACGGTATTTGAAACATTTTTTTTTCGCTTAAAACATTTTGATGTAATATTTTATTTTTTTTATTTCAAATATAATTTAAACAGATATGCAAATTTAGTTTTTGACAGAGAAAAAAATTTAACTTACAAAATACGGTTCACATTTTTTAAATCATACAAAATAAATTCCACAATATTTATCTTAAATAAATAAAAAAAAATTTTTTTTTTAACATTTCATTTTTTATATTTTTTAATTGCTTGCATTAAATATCAAATGGCTGGTGACAACCATTAAAATTTTGGCAGGTTCTATTTTTATGTGTTAATTTTGCTTTAATATAGTTGATTTTATATTTTTTTGAAGCTCTTTTATTGCAATAAAATTTTATCAAATTCATTTATATAAATATTTTTTGATAACGCAAGCTACTAAAACGTAAGATTTAATAAACTGAATCTGTTTATAGTAAAAAATTTAGTATCCAAGAACATGTACATAAATTTAAAATAAAATTTTTATCCTTATACTTTTTAACAGAGTATTAGTAAAAAATATAAAATTTTTACTAACAATCAGCTTTAAAAAAAAATCAGCTTATAAAAATAGTAAATCTGACAGGATTTATTCATGCACGAGAACTTAAAAGTTCATAAATTATGTATTTTACGTAAAAATAAGTCATTAGTGAAAAAATCAATTTGAACATTTTTTTTATGTATTTAATTGTGTGTACATACACACACGCACATACGCACTCACACATAAATCGGCAAAAATCCTGATTAATTCATATACAAATTTGCAATTGAAAAGAAAAATTTTAAACAAATAAAAATATAAAATTAAAATTTTTTAATAAAAATGTTTAGCATAATAGTCCATACATACAGCAATCTATACATAAATCTTTTAATTAATATTCAACATGAGTATATTTATAATAAATTTAAAATCTATATGAGGGATTCCATCCCAACTGGGCTCAAGGTGGATTGAAGGGTCGTAGAAATTGACCCAAACTATTTTTTTCGATAGTTTGACTACAAATAAGTACCAAAAGAGGTAAATTAACTCAAAACATTCTTATTTTTGCTTTCAAATGCTTACTTTGCGGTTAAAAATATTTTTTGCCCGCCCGGGCGTAAAATACGGGCGTAAAATTTTTTGCGAAATTTCAGCACGCGTTTTAAGTCCAGTATGGCAAAAAATAGTGTGAGCAACATGGGTGAAATACTTCAAACACTAGCATGAGCACTAGTACGAGTGCTCGGCGAGTCTAAACTTTTGCGCTCTTGATACTTAATATACTATTCCTCTTAGATACATATACGAAATTTTTCGCAGCATTCAATTCCGAGGTTTAAAATTTGATTCAGACTCTGCATGTACAAGAAATTACTTTTTTGCCCACCCAGGTTTTCTGAACTCATTCTACGCCCAGGTGGGCAAAAAATAGTGTAAGCATCATGGGCGAAATACTTTAGACACGAGCGTGAACACTTATCACTCGTGCCCGGGTTCGCCAAGCACTCGAGCTAGTGCTCACGCTAGTGCCAAAACCTTTACGCCCTTGATACTTAAAATACTATTTCTATCACTACGCACTTATCAGCATAAATAAAAAATGATGCGCAGGCTCGATTTTCTTCTACTTAGGCTTAAATTTTTTTGTTTTACCAATCTTACGCTAATCTAAAAGCTGCAGATCAAAAAAAAAGTTTTTAAATACTTGTATTTTAAATTTTTTTAATATAAAATTATGGCTTATTACTTGAAAATTTCTCCTTTATTTTCTAATACTTTTAGTCAATTTACCAAAATAGACCAAAAATCACTAAAATGTCTATCAAAAATCATTGTTTTTACCTAGAAAACTAAAATTATTTGAGAATATTTATTTTTATTAATACTTTTGGAAAAAACTAGTCCTTCAGTTTAACTTTGGTCGAGTCAGGGTGGAATCCCTCTTATATAATAACAAATAAATCTAATAATTTTATTCTTTAAAAAGTTTATATCTTTATAATTGAATATTAATATTATTTAATAATATAGAAAAATATAAATAAACGTGACAAGATTTTTAAAATAAACTAAATTGGAATATATATATACATATATTAAATATACAATTATATATATGTATATATAACTTTTTAATAATATATAAACGTTATGTAGGTTATCGCATATTATTATACTAACTAGAAACTTCTGAACTCTGTGATTGTATAAATTGTACATATATATTTAATAATTTCTTAAATACTATTTCCTATGTTAGATTTAAATTTTTTAGTTTCTTATAGCATTTATGTAAAAAAAAAATTTTTTTTTAAATTATTGAAATGTACTTTTCTAAAATTATTTTATTTATATGTGGAGAGAAAAAGTTTCAAGTTTGAATTTCAAAGTTTTTTAAAAAGCTTTTAAAAAAAAAGTTTTTGATTTTTAACAGACATAAATTTTTTTTTATTCTTTGAAATAGAGAAAAAGTTCATTTAAAATTTATTTTTTTTTAAATTTATTTTTAAAATTTTTTATTTTTATTTATAGAATTGTGAGTATTTATTTTCTGGTTTGTATTGTCCCTCATTGTTCTTTAGATTTTGGTAAACTGGGTCCAGATTACCTTGTAAATTGTTAAAATCACATAATATTCGAAATATGATAATCCATCGTTTATGTTAAATGGCTACCAAATGAAGGTTAATCCATTATTCGTCCTTAATCACTGTAAAAAGTAACTTTCTTATATTAACAAAAAAATTAGAAAATTTTTGAAAAATTAGTAAATTTTCAAAAAAATTTGTAAATATTCGAAAAAAATCGTCAATTTACTAAATTTAGTATATTATCGAAAAATTCGAGAATTCTCGATTTTTTTTGTGATTTTACGAAAAAATTTGTAAATTCACAAACTATTTTTCATAAATTTTTAATTATTTTTTGTAAATTTTCGAAAAAAAATTGTAAGTTATCAATTTTTCTTGCGAATTCACAAAAAAAAATCGAGAATGCTCGAATTTTTTGTTAATATTCTATATTTAGTAAATATACGATTTTTTTCAAATATTTACAAAATTTTTTGAAAATTCACTAATTTTTCGAAAAAATTCTATTTTTTTTGTAAATCTAAGAAAGTTACTTTTTACAGTGTACTTGTCTAGTTGTAAATGCTCTTTAATATTCAAATAAGAAATTATTCCAAGGGTCTTTTTTACATATCTTAAACACAAGGATTGAATAATCCCATGTAATTTTATATTTAATTCTTTGATTAAAAATCTCAAACTGATAAAAATAACTTAAGTACCCAAAAAAGTAGTTAATTTAAAATTAGTAATTTGTTTACTTTTGCGAAATTCTTACATCCATTACCTAACCCTTTTTCAACTTATCAAAGAATACTTAACTTAATTAACTTGTATACAAAATTTTTGAGACTCACATAAAAAATATTTAAATAAAACACCCCTAAAAAAGAAGCTTCAAATCATTCATCTAAAAACCCTAAATACACCCAAAATAAAACAAACTATACCATAAATATAACAAAACAAAATAATTTCATATTTCAAACAATAGCATATGTTTAACTTCAGATTTCTAAATCAAACATATATAATACAAATTCAAGATTAAAAAATAAAGCTTTATTTGACTATAATTATTCAAGTAAAATTTATAAAGAAAAAAATTTATATTTATCTTTCTGACATTTATCTAATTACGTATATATATATACATATATACATTTTCTTTTTATTTAAAAAATAATAATAATAATAATACAGTTCATATATGCTAAATTTAGTTAAACATATATATATGTGCATAAACATATTTATACGTATAAAAAAGATAAAAAAATTTTTTTTAAACATAAAATGTATAATGTGAGATGAAATTGAAAAAAAAACTGTATATATAAAACATTATGATAATAAGCATATATATTATATATATGAGATATTTTTTTGTTGATGTATTTAATAATTTAAAATGTTTAACCTCAAAAAAAAAAAAAAAATTGTGCAAATATAATTTCATTATAGACAAAAAAAAAACATAATTTTTATCATACTTATGTTTATTTTTCTATTTTTTTTATCATTTTAATTTTGACATAAAATATGAATATAATTAAAAGTTTTTTTTCTTTTCTAAGAAAAATATATATATTTTTTTTTTTAATGTGAATTATAATACTAAGCTGGTGTATATAATATAAATGAGACTAAATGAGATGATATATTGTGAGTTATAATTATATATATATGGAGATGTATATATGAGTTGATATTTGAATATTTTGGGTTATTGGGTTGAATTTTTAAAATATAAATTTATTAGATTTTATTAATTCATAGATATTACAGAAAATTTAGAAAAAATAATACTTTTAGATATAAGCTTAATTGCTGAGTGTTTTAAATTTTACAGTAAAATCTGAAAAAAATCATATTTTTACCCATATATAACGTGGGCTATTTTAATGCATATGAAGAAAAAAATATGTATATATAATGATATCATAAAAAAATATAAGCATTTACTGTTTTTTATAAAATTCTTTACAAAGTTTTTTGAAAAAAGGTATACTTAAATATTTTTTTTTTATTATTTTGAAAATAATTATTTTAATTAAGTGGTTATAATAAATTTATTTAATATGGTATACGTTATTGCTCTTAATTTTTATGTTTATAGATTTTTTTTGAGCGTTATTGAAAAAACTCGTTTATTTTTTTTTTTACCTAAAAAAAGTAAAATAGTAAATAATGCGACCAAATTAAGGTCTTAAATGATGTAATTTAAGGTCATTTTAATAATTTTTGATCCAAAATTTGTGTTTAGCGACTCAAAAAACATTGTGAAGCTAAATTTAGCCTTGATTTATTAATGTGGCCAAAAAATCAAAAATCTACCCCTAATAAGGGGTGTTTTTTCAGAATTTAATTTAATTAAATTAATTTAATAACTGACTAGTAGTTTAAATCTGTTACAATTTATTAATATTTGTTTATTTAAGGGTATTTGGCTCGAGCTCGACAAATTTTGCTCGAGCAGAACCTCAACTTTCGGAATCAATGTCCCAAAAAACCTTCAAAAGAACTTCTATCATCTCAATTGCCAAATTCAACTGATAGCTCATTCTACAGACTTTTCTATGGTCTCTTAAGAGATAAAAATTATCTGCACTGAAAAAAAAACCTCTTGCAATTAGCAGAATCCCACTTTTGACTAGCGGAATCCTCCTTGTGACTAGCGGAATTTTATTTCATGTTTAAACGATTGCAATAAAAAAATTTTTTGCTCTTTTAGGATATACGAGTAGTGGTACAATGCAAAAAAAAAATTCAAAAAAAAGTCATGCAATCTACAAGCAAGAAAAAAAATTCCTCGAGCCACAAACGGCATTCCAATTGCGGCAAACGGATTTCAATTCAGTGACTGCAATAAGTAAACAGTTAGAATAATGTTTTTTGGATCGATGAATACGAATCTGAAGTCAGTTTTTACCAAAAACGGTCTAGTTGCTCAGAATTGGAGTTTTGAGGTTATGTTTTGGGTATTTCAAGATTTTTGTCGATTACTTATGTTTTTCTGCTCGCTGAACACTAAAATGATATTAGTTTCTTCTCTAGTTGCCTACAATAGGAAACATTGAAAAAAGCAAAACAAATACCTTAAGTTGCTTGTTGTGGGCAACTATTGTAGTGTTGGTAAAAACAAATATTTTATTCGTGTTCAGTGACCCACAAAAAATAAACGTCCGTTTTCGCTAAAAACGGTTTTCATATTTGTATTCAGGGACCCAAAGAACATAATTATTATAGAAAAAGTTTACGAAGCTATCAACAACAAAACATGACTGCGATATTGGGGTTCAGGCTTACACTATGGATTACGAATTATAGGAATTTATATAGAAAATTGTAGAATATATTATTACATAATATTTTTAAGTTTATTTTTATACAGAAAAAAAAACTTTTGAAAATCACACCTGATACTTTAATATTTATTTGAAAAGTTCTGCTTTAGTAAACCCCAATCATAAATGGCTCCATTAATTAAAAATTTTAGCTTTACAAAAAGCCTATTTTAAAACCTTTGAAAAATAAACAAGTTTCTAAAATAACGTTCAAAAAAAAATATTTATATATATATAAAACTGTATTGATTTTCCCTTAAACAGCAAAAAACAAAAACTAAAATTGAATAAAAATTCTGTCATGTTTTTATATAGCAAAAAAATATGTACATAATAATTTTTTTTATATTTATTTTTATTATAATCAATTTTTATTCAAATAAATTTTTATCTAAATAAAAATATATATAGAGTGAATGCTCCAAATAGTGACCAACAATCGATTAATGATAGATAACATATTCTTATAAATAAGAAATAAACTGGTCACTAATTGGAGAATTCACCCTACATAATATAAAAGTGATAATAATATTATTATTCAATAAGCACTGATCATACTAATAATAATAATAATAAAAATATCATAAAAAATTAAAATTCTATACTCTCATAAATGTATAAAATCATTATTATTTTTAAGAATATTAAAGCCAAAAAAAAATTAAATAATTCAGCACCAATTAAAGCACCAAAAATGAAAAAAAATATGATAAATGCTGATAATAATAACAGTCCGATACTAAAATACAAAAAAAAAACTTTGACCATGCTTTTTACCCATTTTCTTATACAAAAATTACATTTTTCCATTTTATATGAAAATAAAAATATTTTAACGTAATTATATGATAGCTAAATAATTAATTAAATTAATAATAGATAAAATTGCAAAAAAAAAATTTAGCTTTATAAAAAAAAAGTAACTAGATAAGACAAAAAAAAAACTATATCATCTATTAAAATAGTCTATTTTTACTTCTTATACTATAAATTAACCTAGATTTATTATTAAAAAAATGTTAAATGCAAAATGACACTTTATAAAACTGCAAAAAATACCAAAAATTTATTATTTCTTGTTACAGATTTACGTTGTGTTTTTAATGTATAATTTGTGTTGATTATTGTTACAGAGTATAAATTGTGTTTACATATTGTTTTGAAGAAAAAAATTATTAGTTTTACACCATTATTCACTTAGAACTACTAAACATGATGATTAACGATCTCATTATTAGTAGCAGCTTTAATGGTGTGAACAAATAATGATCTAGAAATATCAAAATACTTTTAATTTTCTTTAGTCTTAAAATTTCATTTAAATAAAAAAAATTGGTACCACAAAAATTTTAAAACATTAACAGGCAGTCATTTTTAATCCAATACTATAAATAAATTGTGTAAAATAAATTCTGAAACAAAAAAAACTAGTTTTATATTTAAATCTCTAGAAATAAATTAAAAAAAATATAGAAAAAATATATATTGCTAAACGATGTTATAGCTTCAATCATTTTTATAATATTGTGAAAAACAAAAAATCAAATAAATTAATATATCACATTTTATTATTATTATTGTAAAATTTTAAAGAAATGTGTTTCTGTTATCATGTAAAAAAGGAAGTACAAAAATTAAAATATTGTACTTTTAATTATTATTATAAAATGTAATATATATAAAAAAAATTTATAAAAAAAAAAAGCATTTTATTAAAAAAATCAATTAATTATAATATGATTAAAAAAATTTTAAAAAATTAAAAAAAAAAAATAAAATAAAATATAAGTATTATGAATGAAGAAAAACATATATTATAATATAAAGTCGTTGCTGATTTTCATAATTAATTATTAATTATAAAAATATACATTATATTAAAAAAAAAAAAAATTATAAATATAAATGTATTATAAGAATATAAGCTAAGCTTTAAAATTAAGCTAGCAGGTTTGTAAATAAAACTATTTGACTCTTTAAAATATTCATTTTCTTTTTTATATTTTATAAATCCTGTATTTATAATTTGAACTTGAGTTAATTACACAGCTACACAAAAAAAGTTCTGATCCTGGAATTGGACCTACCTGCAGGTAAGTTTTTCGATGTCCTAAAAACGAATCTGAAGTCAGAATTTACTGTAAACCCTCTGATTATGCCCCAGCTAACCCAGCCACCCTTTAAAACGACCCAGTAGGTAAACATTTTATTTTGCCCAAAATTTAAAAATAAAAGTATGTAAACTACGTTTCTTGAGGTCCTAAAATCGAATCTAAAGTCAAAATTCACCCATCACCCTTACTTTTTGCCCCAGCTACTCCAGACACCCTCTAAGACGACTCAAAATGCAAATATTTTATTTTATTTACTAAATTTTTTTCTGTTCTAAAAACGAATTTCAAGTCAGAATTTACCCATCACCCTTAGCTTTTGTCACAACTACCCCAACAACCCTCTAAAATACCCCAGAGATAGGTTAATAAATAGCTTTAAAGTATTACAGCGGTTGCAGGGTGGTGATAAGAATTTTTGTTGGAAACAGTAAGCACCTACAAGCATATTTGATTACGTATGTTTCGTTTCTTCAAATCAAGGATATTTTTTTTGGTATCTAGAGTTCTCATCTTCAAAATATCTTCTTACACACTTTCTTCTATGGATGTCGTATGTTTCTCTCTCTCTTCATTGACCGACCGTATTCTGACATAATATGAATAACTCATCTTCCCTGAAATCGCTTTTCCTTTTCTGCAATATCTTGGTGGGACCTCTCACCATGGTCTTCACTATGTAACCACCTAAATTTTCTGGAAAAGAATCATGACGCGAATCCAGAAAATAGTACTTTTAAACTCATGTTGCAACCCAAAATTTTTAAATTTTTAACCAGATAAGCAACTATCTATTTATAATTTTTATCTTTATTATTACCCAGAAACTTTTTTAGAACCTCCTTAAAACTTAACCAAGCTTTTTTCTCTTGACTGTTCATTTTCTATATAAAAGCATAATTTTTCATCAGTTTTCTTATATCAGGGCCATTAAAAATACCTTCCTTAATTTTTGCTTTTGAATGCTTGAGGAATTTCATGGCCAAATATTTAAAGCATACGCCTTCCTTGTCAATAGCCTTTACATATTGCTTAGTTTTATCAAATTTTATATGAAGTGATGGATCAACAAAGATAAAATTAAAACATAAAGAAAAACAATAGACAAAACAAGAAAATTAACAAAAAATTAAATTTAAAAGATATCATGGAGGATTGGATATTTACATGATTTCAGATTACTGCTGAACTAAAAAGAGAGAGACAGTCGATATATATGTAAAAAAGCTTGTATGAAGATCCCTTAAGGATTGAAACTCTAGAAACCAAAGTAAACATTGCTTATTCCAAGAAATGAATCATATGTAATCAAATATGCTCTTAGGTGCATACTGTATTCAACAAAGTTCTTAGCACCATCCTGCAATCGCTTTAATACTTTAAATCAATTTATGAGCCTATCTCTGGGGTATTTTAGAGGGTTACTGGGGTAGCTGGGACAAATAGTAAGGATGATGGGTAAATTCTGACTTGAAATTCGTTTTTATAACATCAAAAAATGTTACTAAGATATTAAAATAGTAAATATTAAATATTACTTTTATTTATAACTTTTGCAGAAAGTAAAATATTCGGCCTTTTGGGTAGTTTAGAGGGTGGTTGGGGTTGCTGGGGCAAAAACTATAGAGGATGGGTAAATTCTGACTTCAAATTCGTTTTCAGAACATCAAAAAATGTAGTTAAAATACTTTTATTTTTAACTTTTTCACAAACTTATTCAAGAGCAAATGCTCCAAAATTCATGCAAGAAAAAATTTCTTCACTGCTATAGATTGCTGTTTTTTTCTCAGTATTCGTTCCTTTTTTTTTTTTTCCTCTAGATGTTTAAACTGGAGGTTGCACATAGTACTTAATTTTTAGCTTTTTGGGTTAATTATTCTTCGTATAGTAAAAGGCATATATTTACTATCTGTTAAAAAATCTATCATAGTTTCCGTAATGCAAAATAACATGATCTTCGAGAGGACGTAATTTTCTCTCGTGCGGAACAGGAGGGGAAGACGACTTCTCGTTGGATTGTGTCACGCCAAAGAAATATACAAAATTATATTCAAATTAACATGAATTGTAATAATTACAATTGATCATAGTATAATTTCTTTAATTTTCGCGTTTTATTTTAATATTCGTGTCGATTTTTATTAACAACAAATTCGCGTTTTATCTAATTAAAAATTTGAAATATAAAAACAAGTCCCTAGTATAGTAAATTATTTCGGCCAATAAGCGCGCGCGTGGAAAGAGATAGAGAGATGGCGTCTCTTATGCCTTGCCGCTGGCGGGACCCTCATTCCTCTTTCGGAGGTCTTGCTTGACGCATCGTATATTTGTGAACGAGAACTTCCTTGCTGTTGAAGCCGCTGTCCAGGAGTCAATTATTAAATTTTCGTGGTTTGTGTGTGTGCCTGCTGAAAATAGAATTTGTGAGGATACCTGGTGGAAACTTCGTAGCTTGGCCAAGTGACAGGATTTTCCAAACAAAGTGGAAAAAGTGGGTCTCTTTTATAGACCGTGACTGGAAGAGTTCCAGTCAGTGTACAAAAAGTGGGCTGAAAGGCCGCGACTGGATGTGGTCCAGTCGGTGTTTATTTTTGAGTGACTACCAGGTATTTTTTTATTGTCTTTGTGTGATTGAGTGTGTGAATGTGTTATTGATTTCTGAGCAGCGTCAACAAACCTCATAAGCCCTGCCCTTTTCAGGGCAGGCACAAATAAATTATACGTAAGAACGTCTGCTCAGATTCTGCTCAAGTCAAGTTTCTTTCATTTTTAATAAAGTTTTAATAAAAATTAACCTCACTTTCCTCATCCTTTTTCCTTCCTCTTTTTTTTTTATATTTTATTAATATTATTTATTTACACTATCAGTAATTGTATTAAACAAAAACAGCTTCATAAAAAAGTCACTTCGTTACTGACGTTCCTTATAGAAATTTTAGTAAATTATTTTCTATTCTTGACAATGCTTCCCTGTTGATAAAGGTTTGACTCCTAAGATTTCTGCCATCTGATAAGGTTGTTTTACAGTGAATCCAGTTTCCTTAATGATGATATAATATTAATTTTTGTGGCTCAAATTTAGAAATTTTAAAATACAATCAAACCACTCAATAGCGACCACAATTTGATATTTTGATAGCGACCACATATCAAAAGCTTGTTTTCATATACTAATCTCAATTATATGAATATAATTCATCCCTCTCAGATTTTTTTATACATACTTTTGTTTTTATTATTTTTTAATATTAAAAACATTTTTTTTTTATGTACAATGTCTTCTTTGGAACGGCACAATAAAATAGTCCTGTTTCGTCACAGTTATAAATATCCTTTTGGGAATACCCTTTACAATAATCTTTTAAATTATTTTTCCAATCTTCTGTTGTTGCAAGTGGAACTGTCGCAGATTTACCACATATTGTTTTGCAACATATTCCATTTCGATTATTAAACTGTTTAAGCCAACCATTGGAAGATTTAAAGTCATAAAAACCTAGAACCGCCGCGATTTCTAATGATTTTTCTTGTAACATTGGACCTGTTACTGGCATCTAACAACACAGAACCACTTGTAAAGGATTGCATCTAATTCGCTAGTTTAACTCTTGAACTTTTTTTTTAGAATTTTGCTGAAACCATTTATATTCTATTCATCAGTTAACAATTTTCTTTTAGCAGCCATTTCAATTATTTTTGATTTTGAAGAAAAATAGCCGAATAAACGATTCTCTCCTCTACACTATACACCAATTCTAAAACTGCAGTAGCTCACAAAGGAAGCGTCGAAACACAAATCTCCCTTCTAAACTATAAAGCAATTCTAAAACTACGGTAACTCTCAAAGAAAGCGTCGAAACACGATTCTCCCCTTTGCACTATAAATTTTAAGAATTTTATTGTAAAACAAGCTTAAATTAAATCTGGCGCCTGGAGCCAAAAAAGAAATTTTTATAATGTTTATAACCAAAAATCTTGTAAAAAAAAAATTAATAAATGTGAACATAGCTACAAAACCGCGTAAAACCAAATTCAAATCCGCGAAAAAAGAATCCCGGTATATTTTGAAGAATCGCGTATATTTGAATCCGCGAATATGATTACCCGCGAATACGGAGGGTTTCCTATATTTGACAGAGGCATTCAGTAATTTTTCTAATCGTTTATATTGCTGGTCAGGTAAATTGCCCATAGGAAAAACAGCAGAGTTAAGGATGAGAAAAGCAAGAGCAGTAACAAGCTGCTTTCAGAGATTTGAGTTGATTAGATGCTTAAAGTGTCTTAACCTACATAGGACATTATTGGCCGATTTTACTATATGGTTTATATGAGATCTCCATTTCATATCCTGATCAATGAAGAGGCCAATGTATTTTACTGTTTTTGATAACTGGATTCTGGTACCACCAAAGTAGAAAGAGGTATTTCTGTCAAAAGTACTTGATTTTTTTATGAAGATCATGAAGTTGGACTTGTCAATGTCTATTTTGACGTTGTTGGCAGAACAACAGTTTTCTATCTCATGAAGATCATTTTGAAGTAGGGACATTCCTAAGTTTAAGTCTTTGTAAGGTACTTGCAGGTAAATTTGGAGATCATCAGCAAACATTAGTCGCTTAGAGTAAGTGATATTAGGTCCAAGATCATTTATATAAATGAGGAAAAGAAAAGGTCCAAGGACTGATCCTTTGGGAGCCCCACTGACTATGTTAAGTGTAGATGAGGACTTATTATCCCAAATAACTGACTGGGTACGGTTTTGTAGGTACTCTGAGAACCAGCCTACAACTTGAGGAAAAAAACCAATAGCAGAAAGCTTGTCCAGAAGGATAGTGTGGGAAACCCTGTCGAAAGCTTTAGATAAATCTAACAGGAGTAGTATATTGATGCGATCTAAGTGAAAGCCTTTGCAGATATCATCAGTTAAGTTTATAAGTAAAAAGTTTATACTATTATTTTTTAGGAAACCGGACTGAAAAGAGTCAAGAATATTGTGATGCGTAATGTATTCGATAATTTGTTTGTGGAGGATTTTTTCCAGTATTTTTGATATTATACATAAAAGAGATATGGGTTTGTAGTCTGCTGGGGTAGAGGAATTAGAGGTTTTAGCTACTGGGAGAATATTGCTATGGTTCCATGCTGAGGGTATTTTGTTTAATATTATGGACTTGTTGAAGAGAGAAATAAAGACTTTGGAAAGAACCGGAAGGCAAAGTTTTAGAACTTTGAGGGATATTCCATTAGGGCCAACAGATTTTGTGCTAAATTGCTTATGAAGATCATCACTACTAATATTTTTGAATTTGAAGGGAAGCCTAGATGATAAGCCAACTGGAGAATGAGTAGAAATTGACGCGTTTTGCGTTGAAATGAAGTAGCTATTTATTGAACCTTGCGAAAGGAAATTATTCCGAGTTGGAGGAGAATTTGTGAGGCTCAGATGGTCAAGGTCTTTCCAAATGGTGGCAGATAGCTTTTTAGTGTATATTTTTGCATCTGTGATTTTCTCAAGTAACTTATATTTGAAGTCCCTGTAGGCACTTAGTTTTTGAGGGATTCTATTGTTTTTATAACTTTTATAAAGCCTGTCAAGTTTGGCGGATTCTACATTTAATTCAGGTGTAAGCCAGGGAGATGACTTTTTATCAATTGGTGATTTAGAATGATTATATTATTTACTTTTTATGATTTTTTATCAATTTATCAATAGATGCAAGAGAATCCAAGACTTTAATTATATTTGAAGCAGTAGTGTTCCAAATGTAGTCCAAATCTGAACTGGTAAACGCAAAGGACCATTTGTACTCAAGTAGCCTTAAAGTGAATTCATTTTGATTAATGCTATCAATATTTCTATAGGAAATTTTTGTTGCGGGGGTTTTTGGTACAAAAATGTCTAGGCAGAACTGATTGAGATAATGACTACTTATGAAAATGATTTTGCAGAATGAGAGTATTCTATCATTTTCATCGATGATGCTAAGGTCAATGGCCGAGTCATTTAAGGGGCCTATATGAGTATCTCCATGAAGTACTAGGTATAGTTTGTTTTTGAATATGAAGTCGTAGATTAAGTTTGACTCCTGATTAAAATAACACATGTTAGCATTTAGGTCATCTAGAAGTATTTTATTGCTGTAGTTTGCAGCAGCATCAACTAGGACATTAAGGAATTTGATGCCTCTGTGAAAAGGGGAATCAGGAGGTAACCATGATGAGAGTGTTGGAAAATGAGATTTCACAGATAAGATATTCAGGGAGCTTGAGTTCACCCGTTTCCTGATTTATTTGAAGAATTCTGTATTTTAGATTTTCGCGTATATATAGGGCAATGCCACCTGAACTACGACCTTGTCTATCGTTTTGAATTAACGAGTATCCTGGAATTTGAGCCATTTTATCCGTGAACGCGGAATTAAACCAAGTTTCAGTGATTGCTATGACATGGTGTTTTGCAGAAGAGAAGTAAGTTCTACAAAAGTCTAAACGGTTAGGTTTACATAACGAGCTGGCGTTTAAATGACAAGCGGAAAAGGAATTTGGAGTTAATTTGTGAGGTTTATGGGGGCAAAAAGAATTTGAAGGAAGCGGTATAAGAAAAATTTGAATTTTTATTTGTTACAGTATAGTTTAATTGCTATTGAGAATTTTGTGAATCTTTATTTTGAGTGAGTATTGAGGTATCAAAATGGCTCAACTGAGATTGAGTAAAATCCTTAGTAGGAGAAGTGGAGGGGGATATGTATTAGTATGGATTCTCTGAAGAAGTAATTTCTTTAAAAGCTGGCACCATCATTTAACTCGTGTTGAAACGAACTTCTTGACTTTATCTTGTAAATTTACGATAAGTCAACTTCACCTTTTCCAACCTTCTAATTATCTAAATTTTTTTCAAATTTTTCGCAATTATTTCCTGAGACGCTGATAATTTGTCTCTTTTTTTAAAATTCATTTGCATAATAATTAAGCTTAATTTCAAATAGGACCGTTCACTCAATAGAGTTCACTCAATAATTAAGTCAAAAGGCAACGACATCAATACCATCAACTTCTGTATTAGACTATAAAGAGACATTATATAGAATTCAATAAGGTTTCTATAGAGCCTTATCCTATTTTTAAAGAGCGATAAAAATGTCGTTGCGAATATCGTCAATTATTTATAGCATTAAACATATAAAGCTCGATACTATGAGTAATATATTTATAATTTTAGATTAATTTAATGAATATTTTTAAATAAAAAAAGTATAAAGCTTGATTGTATTTACAGTGTTTTTTATCTTAAAAATAAAAACTACTATACCTAAAAAAATAAGAAAATTTTATCCTTAGGGGCATTAAAGCAACAAATAGTATTTTTTTTTCAATTAAATATAAAACACGTATTATTTTTCTTATACCTCAATACTTGTAATACTTTTTTTTTCTTTCTTAATACATAATAAAATATATACTATATATATAATACCCTTTAACTTGATTGCTTGATATATACTCAACTAATACTTTTATACAATATATATATATATATATCCACATGATAATATAAACTTATAATACTACAAGGTATAGTTACTTACATATATCGGTCGTTGGCATTGCATGGCCTCACGCGATTCAAACAACAGGTCGCTTTTATACTATATATATATGTTACACCCCATCTGTGTAATTGACCAATTCATGAAATGGTCAACTTTTTGACCAATTCATGAAATGGTCAAGCCCCTTGCCCAATTCATGAATTGGTCAAAATTTTGACCATTTCATGAATTGGTCAAAAATACTCAATTTTTTTACACTAGTTGGTCAATAATTTTGGAATGAATAAAAATAACATTTATGTACACAGGAGTCATTATTATATTTTTTAATTTTAATAATTTTAATAATTAAAAATACATATTAATAAAAAATATATTACAAGTCTAAATTAAAAATAATTTTTAAGTAAAAAATTTCTAATAAAAATATATAGTTAGAAAATTAATATTTTTCAGTATATTCTCATTTAAAATAAATAACAAAATATTATTAAAAATTGTTTCAAAATATTAACCAGAACTATACAATATTTGTATTGAAGTCAAAATTACAAAATTAATACAAATCAGTTTAATGATTGGCGCAACTTTTATTGCTATGACAAGATGAGTTACATTTCATATTATTTTTAAAACATTTACATCTTTGATGGACTCAAAGCAGTTTCTTTCCAACCATGTTGTATTATTCCTGTGAATGGCGCCCGATTCACAATGCCCTAAAACTCCAAGTACCGCAGTCAAAAATAATTAATAAAAATTATTAAAAATATTAGTATGTAAACCGAAAATCTCGGTTTTGGTATCGATTATTAGGAATTTTGAAATGGGCTAATAAAATCGGGGTCAGCATATCCCTGAAACCCTAGTGCCACAGTCAAAAATAATTCATTAAATTTTTAAAAATAATAATATTTTTACCGAATTTTGTGGTTTCGGTGGTCATTCTTTGGAAATTTGGTTAAGAAATGTTAATTGAACATGACCCTGAATCCTAAGTGCCGCAGTCAAGAAAAATTAATTAATAGTACATTTTTAACCAAGGGAGCAAAAAAAAAGAATGGCCCAGATCGCACGTTAATTAGCGGGTAAACTGCGATCTGGGGTATTTTTTTTTGTTCCCATGGACAAAACGAAATTTTTCTTTCTCAGTGGGGTGAAAACGCGTTTTTTTCGATCTCGTTGCGGGGTGAAAAAAGTGTTTTCGGCTCGCTAGGAAGAAAAATTTTTTTAAACATTATTTGTTACCGAATTTTGCGGTGTTTGGGTCCATTATTTGGAATAAAATCTAAAGAATTTAGGAATCAGCTTGTCTTTAAACCCCAAGTGTTGCAGTAAAGAATAATTTATTAAGTTTTAAAATAAATATTTTTTTTACTAAATTTTGCAGTTTCGGGGTCCATTATTCGGAATTTTTGAATTTTGTAACCGAATTTGAGCTCAGCGTACCCAAAAAACCCCGTAATTATATCTAAAAATAATTTTTTACTTTTTTTAAAAAATAGTAAATTGTACTAAAAGTTAACTACCCCTCGATATAAAAATATATCGTCTATTCTCTAATTCAGAAATTTACATAGCATAGACTTTAAAAAATAAGTATTACCGACTATAGACTGTTATTCTGTAATTTTGGACATATATTTACAGAATAGTGTTTAGAGAGTAAAATAAAAATTATAAACTGATAAATAATTTACATTTAAAATGTTTTATGTTATACCTATAATTTATATGCATGCTAAAATATTATATTTATTCAATTTTAAATATTGACCAACTAGTGTAAAAAAATTGAATATTTCTGACCAGTTCATGAATTGGTCAACTTTTTTACTATTTTTTGACCAATTCATGAATTGGGCAAGGGGCTTGACCATTTCATGAATTGGTCAAAAAGTTGACCATTTCATGAATTGGTCAATTACACGGATGGGGTGTAACATATATATATATACCAATACAAAGAAAAAAAAATAAGTTATTTGTGTAAGACTTGGCAAGGATTCATATATGTATAGTAAGGTTTTCTTAACTTGAAAGCTTTTTTAAAATACTTATTTTATTATATTATTAAATATTAATAGAAAACACTCACTTTATTTTTTATAGTAAGAGTTCATTTTATATTTTTTTAAATAAGAATTGTTCACAAATAGCATAATATAACAGATGTTAGTGTCGAAAACATTTACCTATCTTAATTTTGATCCTTGTTGTAAATATAATAGTGTTTCGTTTTTATCTAGCCTTTGCCTTCATTTCCAGATGCAACGTATGATTAAAATTTCAATAACAGTAATATGTATGTCTAGTTTATGTATTTGTCTTGTTATTGTTTCTGCTTGCATAAATCTACAATTTTAATTACCATCCCTCCAGCTTGTATATCAGGCTAAGCCATTTTATGTCACATGTGTCTCATTCATAAAACTTTCATCAGAAATAATATTTACTAATTTATCACCATTAAACACTGATTAAAATATCTTAACTCGGAACTGAACTGCTAAAGAGTTATTTCAAGAAGTTTTGCTTTACTTGACAACTTTACATGTATTGAAGACTAATGTTCAGTTATTTTATAATACCAAAGGTAAGTTAAAGCTGTCCGTTAATTTATACTGATTTTCTTATTAAATTATTTAACTGTTCAGATTAAAATTGATGTAAATAATTACAAGTATATTAAATGATTTTATTAAAGGTAGAAGAAAGTTTTTAGTATACTTAAAAAAGAATAGTTTAAAAGCATACCCTGTAGGTAATTTACACCACTCTATCCAATTTTGAAGTTGCTTTTTACTTCAAAATCCTAAAAAAGGGGATATAAGATAATAAAAAAATACTTCATAATTGGATGAATTGGCCTAAATTATCTACTATTTGGTTGCCTAGTCAATATGCTATAGCTAAAAATATCCATTTTTTATTTTGTCAACGAAGTTTAACGTTTTACCCAAAAACCATAAAAACTAAGTTCAAAGCTATACAGTTATCATAAGTAAAGAAAAAAACTTATAAAAACTTATAACATTAAAACTATAACTGATTTGTGCGATAATCCAACTAACGACCATGGAACATGTTAACTTATAACAGTTTTAACTTATACACCTTAATTATTATAAGGAAAAATTCAATAATTATGCAACGCTGTATAGGGAGGGGCCGTTTTATTGAAACCATTACTGGTCATTACGTTAGAGTAGGTTCACGGTAAAAAAAATTATTTTTTTGGCTTTCCGGGCGTAAAACTTGTCACGGAATTTGCTGCACTTTTTGTACGCCTAGGTAGACAAAAAATATTGCAAGCACCATGGACGAAAAACTTAGCACTCGTTAACATATCACTCGTACCCAGCTTCACCGAGTTTTCGTGCTCGTGTTCACATTAGCACTAAAATCTTACGTCCTACATTCTTAATATACTATTAAATAGATCATAATTTTTTTTTAAATTCATAAAAATAATAAATTAAGTTTAATCTTGCTGTTCACCATTCGCCATATACCATACAACATTCCTATAAAAAGATAACTAATCAGTCAAAAGCAGTTACATAATGTGACAATAAAAATAATATAAAAATTAAATTTTAATATGTTTTATTTAAAAAAAGGCCTTTACTAAAAAAAAAATCGTTGCGCAGCGTTTTAGTAGGGTGGGTGAACGGAAGTCTAAGCATTACACAGCGTTGCAGATAAACAGATTCAAAATTTCTCAACGTTAGCGTTGCGTAATTATTGATTGTCCCTAAGTCCTTCATCCAATAGTCCATAAATCTAAAGTATTCTAAGTTCTTCTTCTTATCAAGTCCTGATTAGGCTTTGACTCCCATTTTAAATTATTCTAAGTCCATTTGCTCTCCCCCCTAAAAACACTACTTTTAACCCTTCTACCTGCTACACTTGTTTTTTTTAGCACCCCTCCCTATGAACATGTTCTATTTAAAATTATTCAAATTTAAAATTAATAAATTAAAATTTTGAATTATCAAAACTATACTTTTTTAATTAAAATTAATATTCAATGTTAATCAAAAAATTAATTATAAAAAACAATATCATTAAAATGTTTCTTTTTTTATGTTTTATTTATTTACCGACAATTCTATCCACTTAGAAAAAAAAAAGAATTTAAAAAACTAGAAAATATTTTTTTTTATGTATGCAAAAGTATACATTTATAATGATGGTTTTCTTTATGTCTGCCAAGATTATAAGTATGCTCTACATATTTTTTTTTCTTATTGAAACTTTTGTTACAAAAATATCTTCATTAATGTTTATATATATATATATATAGCATAAAATAAAAAAAAAATTTTTTTTTTTAATATTCTTGAATGTAATTGAAAATTTTTTTTATAATAGTAAAATATATTAAATATTATAATGACTAAATATGACATGGTGAAAATAAGATTTCATCCAGAAGTAGCGTTAGGTAATGAATGTTTTATAAAAATAATTTCTGTTTTGTCTTTTATAATTTTTTTAATGATACAACGTATACTAAAACAATTTAAGGTAATACTTTTGTCCTAAAATAAAAAATAGGTGCTTGCTAAACGTAAGTATGTATACTAGCTTGGCAGTTATTTTTAAAATTTGCTTGTACAGGTATCCATCGTATTACGCAGTTTCGGTTAACGCGGTTTACGCTATAACGCGATTCAAATGTTCCAATCCCTCAGTTTACGCGAAAAAATTTGCAGCAACATTCATGAAGATAAATATAATAGTAGTTTGTTTCTTATAACCTTTTGTTTGACGTATTTTTTACATTATCATTCGCGTATAAATTAAAAAAGTTAAACTATTGATTACAAAATTACAATGGCTCAAAAAAAAGTCAAATCTCCAAATAAATGTCCCTGATCAAATCTTTAAATGCGACGAAATAGGGTTATTCTGTAAAAGAATGCCTTCCCGAACGTGGATAACGAAAGAAGAGAGCTCCAGGTTTTAAGGTTGCGAAGAATCGATTCACTCTTCTTTTTTGTGTAAATTCTTCTGGTTCTTTAAAATTTAAACCTATGCTTGTGTATCGATCAAAAAATCCAAGAGTAATGAAAGGAAAAAAAATCACTTGCCTATATTTTGGAGATCTAATAAGACTGCATGGGTCGCCAAGAAGAATTTCGAAGAATGGTTTTTTCAAACGTTTGTGCCCGAAGTCAAAGAATTTCTTGCTAAAAACAATCTGTATATCAAATTTCTTTTAACTCTAGACAATTGTAAGAGTCACAACGAATCTTTGCACGGTTTGCACCCTAACGTTATTTATTTTATCAATAAATTTTATGTTGGATAAAAACTGGTTTTCTTATTTATTTCTTGTGTATCGTGAACGTAACCCCTGGTTTCCCATAAGAGCAAGGTCCCGTATTACGCGGTTTCGCTTAACGCGGTACATTTGAAACATAAAAAATATGTAAAGAGTGCAGAAATATATAACTTTTAAATAATTACTATAATATTTGAAGTGTATGAACAGCAGAATAATGTATTGTATAAAAATAATGAATTTAAGAGTAGAGTGAGTAAGAATAATTTTAGGTATATAAATGTTTGAAAAATATAATAAAAATTAAATAATGACTACAAGATCCATGTTTCCAAAAATTTTTTACTCTTCTGTTTTTTTTAAAAGTTTTTTAGTAAGTATGTCTTAGTTAGTATGTCTCTTTTTAAAGATAATGATAAAAATTGACTTTTTTTAAATCCTGAAATTTGGGCTAACTTTAAAATGTGATGATTGTCAAACAAATAATTAAAAAGAAACTAGAATTTTTGGATACTTGAAGCTCTGAGAAAATTTTTGAGTTCTATAAAGCCAATTTTGGCAGCTATTTAAAAATTGGTATTTTTAGAGCAAAAATGACCTTTTAGTTAAATGGCTAATTTATTAGTTAAATGGCCTATTTGGTCTAGAAAGGGCTTTAGCTAATATTTTATTTCTTAAATGTTAAATCTAAACTCATCGAAAGATCAATTGTAAATTGATAGCTCTGACATGCTGTGTTGGATAAACTTGAACAAAAGAAACTTAAAAGTTAGAATTAGACTCTTTTTTTTTTAATGCCTCTGTTCGATATGATCGACGAGCGTAACGCAGAAAATCATGTCCTTCAATTCAATTCAATTCTTTTTTTTGACATGCGTACCTAATTTATTAAAGGGATTTCTTGTTAAGCAAATTATATATATACTCTTTTTTTTTTGTTATATACTTTGATTTTTATTTATTGATTTATTGATTTTTATTTATTTATTGAAAGCTTGATATACAAAATTTTAAGAGTACAATATTACATATGTTGAAATTTTAAATCAAAATTTTCAGTAAAGAAATAGTATATTAACAACTCGTGTCCAGAAAAGTAAAAAATGGCCCAAGTCGTACGTAAATTACCTTCTGAGGCGAAGCCAAGTATGGTAAACTGCGACTTGGGGCATTCATTATTTATGAACAAGGACCGTATAAAATTTTTCTGCGGCAGTAGCGAGAAAAATCAATTTCCTCGGTCGCGCAGCGACCAGGAAATCGTACTTTCGTGGCTACTGTCAGAAAAAAAATTATTATTTGACAGAAACTAGAAATAAAAATTTGTTGAAAATGTAAAAAAATAAGTTCTTTATATTGTTAAATCAGCATCAAAATCCGGATCATTTAGGAAACTTAAATCTGGTTTTTCATCAACTATGTCAATATCTTCGTCTATTCCATCACCAACTTCAAAATTTTTTTCTTTTTTAATTCTGCTTTCTATTTCTAAAACGCTTTGATTGCTATTTTTGCAAATATTTTTTTCACGGTGATCACCAAGACAAAATTTCGAACTAAACATTTTCTTGCAATATTCGCACTCTATTCCATCCAAAGTATCATAAAATGAAGTAAAATCACCATCTTTTAAAAAGCTCAAGTCAGGTTTATGATCATACACTTCAATATCATCGTCTTTAACTTCTTGAATCTCTGCATTATTTCTTTCTTCTTTAACATCACATCGAATCAAGAACACAAAACACTCTTTTATTCCGCTGTTTACCGTTATTTTTTTAACAATTTTTTGATTCCTAAAAGCTGTTTTTTTATCCCTTCTAAAGCTTATTTTTCTATTATTTCGATGTTTATTTTCGTGAACTTTAAGATGATATTTTAAGTCGAATTTCCTAAAAAATGTTTTACTGCACTTTTCACAAGCAAATTTTGTTAGACATGATTGAATTTTTTCATGTACTCGAAGACTGCTTAATTGCTTAAAAGTCTTAGCACACTGCAAACATTTGTAGGGTCTGTCACCATTATGCATACGAAGATGTCTTATCAGTTCAATTTTCTGAATAAATCTTTTGCCGCAATCATTACACTGAAATTTTTTTAAACCTAAGTGAATTTTTTCATGTACTCGAAGACTGCTTTGTTGCTTAAATGATTTTTTACACTGTAAACACTTATGAGGACTTTCACCAGTATGAATTTGAATATGCGTTTTTAGTTTAGCTTTTAAAATAAATCTTTTTCCGCAATTATTACACTCAAATTTTCTTGAACCTGAATGAATTATTTCATGCCTTCGAAGTTGACTTAATTGCTTATAAATCTTATTACACTGTAAACACTTAAAAGGTCTTTCACCAGTATGAGTTCGATGATGTCTTTTCAGTTCGATTTTCTGAATAAATCTTTTGCCGCAATCATTACACTGAAATTTTTTTAAACCTAAGTGAATTTTTTCATGTGCTCGAAGGTTGCATGATTTTTTAAAAGTCTTAGCACACTGCAAACATTTATAATTAGGTCTTTCATCAGTGTGTACTTGAAGATGGATTTTTAAATAATCTTTTCTAATAAATCTTATGCCGCAATCGTTACACTGAAATTTTTTTAAACCTAAGTGAATTCTTTCATGTAGTCGAAGACTGCTTAATTGCGTAAAAGTCTTATCACACTGCAAACATTTGTAAGGTCTTTCATCAGTGTGAACTTGAAGATGGCTTTTTAAATTATCTTTTGTAATAAATCTTTTACCGCAATTATTGCACTCAAATTGTTTTAATCCTAAGTGAATTTTTTCATGTCGGTGAAGACTACCTATTTGTGTAAAAGTTTTTTGACACTGTTGACATTTATGAAGACTTTTATCACTAGTTCTCGAAGATGTTATTTTTGAAGATTTTTTAAGGACTAATTTTGATCCAATATCTTTTATCTGGTTCATTATGCCTGAAATTTTAATTATACTTCAAATTTTAAAAGTTTCACACTAAAATGTTTATTAAATGAAAGCAATTTTTATGATAATTTAATATATTTATTAATTATTTAACTCAATCAAAATTTATATTTTATATTAATTATTACTATTTATTTAATTTAATTTCTGAGCAAAATAATTTAAAATCAATAATAAAAAGAAATATAATTAAAAATTGAGATATTAATATTAATATTTAATCGTCTTATACCTTTTCAAGAGTGAATATACGTCGATATTGAGTTTAATTTACTATTTAGTTTACACTCCAAGGGCACTGCGAGCAAACTATAACAATAAGTTGGAATTTGAATTTGTTGTGTTTACGTTTTTGTTCCATCAGTATATAATATACACAAGAAAAAGTATATAAATAGGCGTTTGTTAACAATTAAAATATTTCGGATTTTAGTCAAAATTAAAGGTACTTTAAAAAAACACCATACTTTAAAAAAATGTATGAAATTTTATTTCACTTTTACTATGAATTGCAGATTTATTTAATTTAAAAAATTAATATCAATTTTAAGTGAAAAATTCGAGGAGTTTGCTTATCTTTCCTCACTAATCAGTAAAGCATAGAGACCCTGTAAAGCAGAGTGCGTAGACGCCCTCTGTTCTATATAATTTTAAATAACCAATCAAATCGCTTCTTTTCAAATTCAAATTTTAACTGACGTGTAGTAAAATCATCATATTTTAAAAGAAATTTATTTAATACATCAAATAGGTGATAATATCCAATTTTTTACAAGTAAAAAATACACCTATTTTATTATACTTTCAACTTATCAATTATTTTGGGGCGGGAGAAATGAAATAAAAAAAGCTTATTATATTTTATTTATTTTATTGATAATTAAATATTTTTTTATGTTATAAAATTACAATATTTTAATTTTTACAATTTTTTAATAAATTTGAAAAACGTAAGTCTATACAATTCATGATTTTGAAAATTACATGTTAAGCCTTTTCTAGACTAGATAAAATTATTTATTCCCGTGTGCTTTAACAAACCCAATAGTCAAGGCGTCAAAAAAATTAATCTAATGTAGAAAGGGCTGTAAACTAAAAATTAAATTTTTATTTTTGATAGATCAACAACTAGCTATTTGAAGAAATAATTCAGCTAGTTTTTCAAAAACTTTAATGCCTCATAATTAATCAGATATCTCAATTTATTTAAATTTTTAAATTCTTATAAGTAAAGAATAAAGTTAACAGGAAAGGCTAATAATTGCTTCAGATTACAAAAATAACTTGTAATAAAAATTACAGCGGCAAATCCTACTATTTGAACATTGCTTGAATTTCTTGAATATATGCAAGCCTTTTTTTGAATATATGATGATATATATTAAAAATCAAGAAATCCAATCAATAATCAAGCTGACCAACAGACATACAAAAAAAACTCTTCAAGGATTTTTAATCTTTTAAATTCTGTTTTAAAATAAAATTGAGCCTTGTGAACTCTAATCTTAGGGAAAAAATTACTATAAATTTTCTTAATTAGAGGTCATTTGGAATACCAAAGAGTTATACTTAATAGTTACATCTTATTTTAAACAATCAAGCATTAACGCCATCCTAAACCCAAATGTGTCGGTAAAAATTTCTTAAATGTCGGCTTTCTTTTTTAAGCTGCAGAAAAAACAAAAAAAATATTTTAAGCTATAAAGAATGATTTTTTTTAGTGAATGAATCAATATGAAGCCACAAATTTTATTATAAATGGATTGGTGACCTTTTTCAAAATGAACTCTGCCTTACCGACGCAATGTTAAAAACATAGGGGTTTAGGATGGCGTTAAAAATAAATGAATGGTAGCATTAATTTGCTATAAATTATTGAAAAGAAAAATTATTAACGCATCATGTCAAATAAAATTTGTCATAAACTCAATTTTTGTAATAATAATTAATGCATTTAAATACATTTTAAGGAATCAGTTACCATTCTACAATTAGAATTGAATTATTTATTAACATTTAAGACATTTAAGCAATCTTGAAGGTCGGATTACTTATCTTTTAAATAAAAATAATTTTACTGCAATTTATCCATTAAGACAGTTTAAATCTCCTATTAATTAATACAAAATAAAAAAAATTAAGAAGTAAAAAATATATCTGAAGGTTCTATATTTATCTAAATTTTTTTATTCATAATGAAAATAAAATTGACAATTCCTAACTGTCAAATTTTTATTTCGTTTCTAAATATTATTATAGACTTCATAATTTTCAAATATTCTGACCAATTACAAAATTTCTAATAGGATTCTGACTATTTTGCTAATAATAATTTTTAAGATTATCATTTATGTTAATAACCCTTTAATTAAAAAAAAAATGAAAAAAAATTTTTTATAATGAAAATAAAGTTTTCAGGTCAAAAAAATATATCAAAAATACCAAAAAGTAGAATTTTCTTCTTATAAAAAAATCAAATCTGGATTCTCGTCAACTAGATAAATGTCTTAATTATTTCCTAATGAAAACTTATCTACTTCGAAGTCATTTTCAGTTAACATTACATTTTAATTTGTCTGGCAATCATCACATTTAATATCATTAAAAACAGTAACATTTTCAATCTTCAAGAAGCTTAAATCTGGTTTTTCATCAACCAAATCAATCTCTTCTTCTATTACTGGAACTTTTTCAGTTTCACTTTTTTCTATTTTAACAATCGAAACGATTTCACTATTTTCCATTACCGGTTCACCTGTTTCACAGCTGTTTTCAGCAAATTTATTTATGCAATTGTATGCAACAAGACCCTTTAAACTTACTATCGCATTCAAATTATTCTCAAAATTTTTACATTCCGTCACACCAGAAGCATAAAATTCCTGCAAAAAGCTCAAATCTGGCTTTTCATCAACTATATCAATCTCTTCTTCAATCGGTGCGTCAACTTCAATTTTAGTTTCATTTTTTTCTATTTTAAGATTACACCGAGTTAAAGGAACAAAGCATTTCTTCATAACGAAATTTTTATTACAACAAATTTTTTTAATCGACATGTTAAATCTAGGTTTTTTTTTCAATTTATTAATAAGATTTTTGTTGCTCACGCATTTCATTTCATGAACTCGCAGATATCTTTTCAATCCATTTTTCTGAATGAAACTTTTGCCGCAATTTTCGCACTCAAATTTTTTTAATCTAAATTGAGTTTTTTCATGTTGCCGAAGATTACTTAATCGCTTAAAATTTTTTTTACACTGTAAACACTTATAAGGTCTTTCATCAGTGTGAATTTGAAGATGTTTTTTTACATCAGCTTTTACAATAAATCTTTTTCCACAATTATGACACTCAAATTTTCTTATGCCTGAATGAATTTTTTCATGTACTCGAAGATTGCTTGATTTCGTAAAAGTCTTAGCACACTGCAAACATTTATAATTAGGTCTTTCATCAGTGTGTACTTGAAAATGGATTTTTAAATTATCTTTTCTAATAAATCTTTTGCCGCAATCGTTACACTGAAATTTTTTTAAACCTAAGTGAATTTTTTCATGTGCTCGAAGATTGCTTGATTTTGTAAAAGTCTTAGCACACTGCAAACATTTATAATGAGTTATTTCATCAGTGTGTATTTGAAGATGGATTTTTAAATTATCTTTTCTAATAAATCTTTTGCCGCAATCATTACACTCAAATTTTTTTAAGCCTGAATGGATTTTATCATGAGCTTGAAGATTACGTAATTGCTTAAATGTCTTATTGCACTGCAAACACTTATAAGGTCTTTCACCGGTGAGAATTTGAAGATGTCTTTTTAGATTAGCTTTTGTACTAAATCTTTTTCCGCAATCATTACACTCAAATTTTCTTAAGCCAGAATGAATTTTTTCATGTACTCGAAGATTGCCTAATTGTGTAAATGTTTTGTTACACTCCTGACATTTGTAAGGTCTTTCACCAGTATGAATTCGATGATGAGTTTTTAAATGAGATTTTTTAATAAATCTTCTATTGCAAATGTCGCATCCAAAACGTTGAATTTTAGAATGAATTCGTTCATGACTTAGCAAATTATTTTTTTTAGACAAAGTTTTATCACAATATTGACATTTAAACGTATTTTTTAGACTGGTGCTCGATGATGCCATATTTCAGAGTTTCCCTGAAAGTAAATATTAAATTCATAAATTTTTAATTAAATTTTGTTTGTATTTTTTTTTTTTAAATAATAAAAAATTTATTGGTTAAAGGAATTAGTTTAAGTGATTGAAAATTTGTTGATTCCATAAAAAATGTTCAAAATCAGAAATTTTATATAAATTACAAATTGTAAAATGGATTATAAGCAAAATTTACCTCAAACCAACAAATTTTTAAAATATTAAGATATTACTGATTTTATTCTTTCCAATGCTTGCCATAAAATTAAGAAACTAAATCCAAATACATATTTTTTTACTTGTATTGTAAATTTAAGATTATTAATAATAAAAGACTTTTTCTAAATGCTTGACTTGTTTATAAGCAGAATGATTCTCTTGCATTAGTTAAAATAAAATATCGTTTGAAAAAAAGATTTTTAGGGATAGCGTGAAATAAATATAATTTTGAAATTATTTACGTAAAAATAAAGAAAAACTTTGTTATTTTTAGAATAAAAAATGTTTTAAATTATTTTTATTTATTTTAAATATAACTGAAGCCCAAAAATAAATTTTTTACATTAAGAATCAGTTTACCTAAAATATTGGTTTTATTATAATTTTACGAGGAAACGTCTTTACTCTACAATGGCTAAAAGTAAACTGATTTTGAAAACATATTTTGAATAATACTATATTTTATATTTTTGAATACAATAGAAATGTTTGAACTTAAAGAGTCGTCTTAGTGTTTACAAATTTTTCAAAGAACAGAAATAATATTTTTATAAGCATAAACAGTCAGGTTTTTTACTAAATAATTTTAGAAATAAAACATGGAATCGATTTTTTTATCAACATAATAATTGTTCAAAGCAAAAGTGTATTTTATGCGTAACCGTATATATTTGTAAACAGTATAAAATTTAAGATTTTCGTCAAGAAATATTTTTAAATATAAATTAGTTTCAGTCTCTTTAAATATAGATTATTTAAATTAGAATTTTGAAAGAGGTATTTTGAAAAATTTTTGTAAAATCTAAGTTCATTTTAATTCTACAAAATCTGGAATAAAAATTAACAAAAAAATTTACACCCAATAAGGGACGTTCAATATTTACCGTTTTGTTGAAACCGTTTCTGAGTGTTGTATTAGGGTAGGTTTGTGGTAAAAAAATGTTGCGCAACGATCATTTTTAAAATCATTTTTAAATAGTTTATCATTTAGAAGCTTTATTAAGAATATCTTTCTTGATAGATTTGTGCCACCGCCGTATCCCTTACAACATTCCTATAAAAAGATGTCTAATCAGTCAAAAGCAGTAAATTAGCGATGTGCAATTATTGAACGCCCCCTAATCAGCAACATTATAAAAAATGTAATAATTTTACCTGATATTAAAAAATTAAGCTGCAGCAAATTTAGGTAAACTGAATCTGAGCCTTCTAAGCTTCGTTTTCCATTTCTGTTAAAAAAATTCTAATAATTATCAACAGATTAATTTGAATTTTCCATAGAAAATGAGGATTCCAATGCTTATAAGCATGCCTATAGGTATAAATAATTCAAAGATTTGAAATTTAGAGAACAAAAACATTAATTTTATTAAAAATTTTAATATCACACGAAATAAAAATTACAGATTATGTTAAACATAATTTTTTACATATCTAGGGCAAAAAAATCTATTTTCTACCCAAGGGAGACAGATTTTTTGCCCGTTATATGTAAAACTATGTTTTACAAAAATCATTTTTAAGTCATGGGGCAAAATATGGGCTTCGACTTTTGCATGCTGCCTGAACTCGCTCGCTAAGTTCGCTCGAACATAAAACTGAATGTGAAATCAAAACCAATATTTTGTCCCTTGTTTAAATAATACCTATTTAATACATATAGGCCGTTATAAATAATAAAAAAAGAAAAGGGAAAATCAAGAAATTTTAGCTCCAACAGATTTTATTGACTAGAAAGTTAGTTTAAAAAATTTATAATGCAGAAACTTGAAATTGGCTGGAAGAAATTTTTTTTTTAGATGGAGACTGTCCTCGAGAATATACTTAAAGCATTGTCACATTATCAGACCGAAAAGGCTTATATGCAAAAAAATTAAAAATTTACCTATCAGAATGGTTCATCTATATCAGGAACCAAAATTACAATAATAAATTATTTTTAATTTTAATAAAACTTTTCTTTTATAAGAAATAAAAAAAAAAAACAATTAAGAATATTGACTCTTTTTTATCTACTTTTAATCTATCCAATATTTTTTTTCTTTTTTTTTTTAAAGATAATATACTCTTTGAAATCTTTTATTAAATTTTCCATCCTTTTATACTTGCATTTACCTTAAGTTTTTTTTTTCTTTTATTTTTTATATATTATTTTTTTTTCTTTATACACAGAAAAAGAGAGAGAAATACGTTCTTTGGGTGTAATCATGTTATAGAATTGAAAAGATAAAATTATATACCGGATAGACCTACAATTTATTAATCGATACAGACTACAATACAAAACCGATCGATATAGTAATAACTCATCACATTGAAATTTTTGCAATATTTATATGTAAATAAATATTATAGTACATGTATACGCTGTTATTATACTCATTATTATTATTGTTATTATTATAATGTTGCATAAATAAGTTCCATTAAAATAATTTATGGTTTAAAAACATTTTATTTAATTGGTTCCAATTTTAGATGTACAAAATTATTAGATTATTCATGTCATCAGATGTTTCTAGACTATTTGAGAATTGCTCTTTACTTGGAAAGTAAGTTTAAAATGTAAGAAAATAGCTAAACGTAGTAATAGTAATAGTACGTTTTGAATAATTCTTATTAAGATATTGTAAAATGAAAATCAAATATAATGGAAATATGAAAAATTGTCCAAATGGGGAAAGGTGGGTACTACAGAGCACACCTTTTTTGAGTATGCTCATCGGAAGGATACCTGTACTTCTCTAACTAAAAGCCTGAAGAAGGACTGAAAATTGGTACAAAATGTCAGAGTACTTGCAAATTACTATGTGAATGAAAAAAGGAGAAGCTTGCTATTGTAGAACAGTTCCCCATAGCAGAGCGAAGGTGGTATGTTGAGTGATGCCTATGCTGCACGCCCCAGACCGAAATTATACCTTAAACAAGAAGTTCCAGTTTAGGGCTACAAAGTGCAGGTGGAATTATATTTTTTTTTTAATTTTAGCCATTAAAAATCTAGCACGTTATCATGAAAAACGTTTTATGGCGTAGTCTCCCAAGGACATAGAAATGGAGGCGGAAATTCTTCGCTCTTCATATGTGCTTAGACGTCCATCAGACTTTGCGGGTCATATGCTCCCAGATATACGCATCGGGGATCTTGTGACCTGCCAGGTCTTTATGATGGATGTAAGATTTTGCCTTTATTTCCAGAAAAAAAATTGTTAATGCTTAAATAATTTGTAGGACATGACATGTAACGACTGTATTGTTACATATATTATACTGACATTTTATGTTATTAATACAATTGAACCTTCCAACCATCGCAGTTTCTAAATGTATACCGCAAAAATCGATTTCATGTAAAACGTAATTCATACGTAAAACTAAAATATTAACGCTCGTTTCACATTCAAGCGATCTAGCCAACATGTTAACTAGGTGAGTATCATTTAAATTAAAACTTCAATTTCTTGTTAGCTACCGCTAATCAATCAAATCACATACATTTTCTTTGTTTAAGCACCTAATTTTACAACAATTGTAATTTTTTTCAAATATAAAACAAATTTATAAGTTAAAAAATAAATAATATATAATGATGGTGTAAATGAATGCTGCTGGTTCGTCAGTATCTGATTGTAGCAGGGAATTACATAGTCCTTTATTTGAATCCATAAAGTTTTTTGAATTCAGATTAATTCTTATGCAAAAATTTTAGGTTATTAGTAGCATATTGAGTATCCCCTATTGGTGATTAAAACTAATTAAACTAAATAAAATTGAAAATTGAATAATTTTATTGTACGATAAAAGAATAAGATAAAATTACTACGATAAAAATTTAATAAATAGTATAATAGGTATAAATGAAGGTTTAATACACGTTTCACTGTTCGCAAGAGTGAATTTAATAAGGCTATTTTTTTTACGTGTGGGATTATATTTTAAGGTAAAATTAAATAAATAGTAAAAAATATAATTTTTATTAAAAATTTTTTTTCTTCAAATTTTTATTTTTTGTAAAAAATTTACTTTTCTTAATTATTTATTTAAAATATATGTAATTTTTTTTAATGCATGAAAAGTGGTAAAAAATAACCATCTTACCAATCAAAAACAAAAAATTTTTTAAAAAGTTTTAAAAATTATTACTCCTTAGCAAAGGCATATATAAATCAGTAGATAAAGTCAAGCATTAGTCAGACTTCGTTTTATTTATCCACGCTGAAAAAAATCTACTTGCGGGAAACGGGATCCCGCTTGCCACTAGCAGAATTCAACTTGTTGGTATAGTACATTACGACCCATGGCCAGAAAAATAAAGAATGGCCCAAATCGTACGTAAATTACCTTCCGAGGCGAAGCCGAGGATGGTAAACTGCGATTTGGGTAATTCTTTTTTTATGGCCCAGGGTCGTATACGATTTTTCTGCATCACTGGCGAGAAAACACGTCTTTGCCGGACGCGCAGCGGCCGGAAAATACGTGCTTTCTGGCCACTGACCAGAAAACTTAATTTTTTTCTTGTTCAAACGATTGCAAATGAGCTGAAATGTAAAACAATATTGAAAAAGAATTTTTTCGCTTATTTAGGAAATACGCGCAGTGATAAGATACAAAAAAATTTTTTTTTTAATTTTGTTTTAAATTTTTTTAGGTTTCAAGTTATTTGCAATCGTTTGAGCAAGGAAAAAAATTCAATTATCCACAAGTTGAATTCCGCTAGTGGCAAGAGGAATATTTTTCGGATTTTTTCAAGCGGATTTTTTTCATGGTATAAATTATATAAGTTAACGCTAAGATATTACTAAAAACTAAATTTTGCGAATTTCAGAAAATTTTGATGCAAAAATATCAAATTAATAGTTGCTTTAATCATACAATAAAGTTTCACAAAGCATTAAAATATAATGATCCTTTTGAATATAAATAAATAATTGCTATTATAAACATAACAAAGGTATGATTACTAAGCGAGTAAAATTATTGGCTTTTGAGAACATTTACTTCAATTATATACTCGATATAAATTGAAAAATAAATTTAACATAAACAAGATTATTTATTTATATAATACAATTATTGAAACAAACATTTATTAAACTTAATATTAACAAAATGTAAATAAAATTTTCATACTTTATACATTTAAACAAAACTCATTTATAAATTTACTCTATCTCATTTATTTTATAATATAAACATAAATAATACATAGTTTATAAGTGGATTTTATGCTGAACAAGGTAACTGTTCGTAATTTAAGCACATTCCAGTATTTCCATCTGTAGATGTTTTAGTATCGTTGTTAAATTTTCCAAAGTCCACTCTAATCTGAAAAGGAAGTGCTGAACTTTCAACACGACAACTACCATCAGGTCCTTTATTTGATTTTTTACATATTGAATTTCCACAATGTTCAAGTTTACAACTGTTACTATCGTCAAACTGTAAAATAAATAATATTTTAACTTTTCATTTTTTTTCTTTTTTAATTTTATTTTATGTTTTATTTTTGGCATATTCTAATTTTATTACAAAGAGGGGTAAATTTAATTTTTTTATTAACTTTTGAAAATTAAAGTTGATAATGGTAATTTTTTCTACATAGACATATTGATGCATTACTCATAAATAAGACAATTTTCTTAATGTTTCATTTTACCTAAAAAAGTATAATGTCATAAGAAAAACTGAAATTGATCTTTTCCTTGATACTCTTAATTTAACATCTTATGAAAAAAATTAGGGAAACAATTCTTGGGAACTGGCATTATTAAGTAAAATTAAAATATAATAACAAATCTATTTAATCTACCAAAATTTAACCCTCAGGTACACCAGTTGGGTCTGAAACACCCAGCGTTTTTTTTCCAGTTCGCGGTATTTTTATATAACGACCCTGACGCCCTCCATAATTGGATGGGAATTTAATTTAGTATATATGTTACGAGATTCGACATAGGTGTCCCTACAACATCCCTCAATACTGACGTCACAGTCGAAAATAGTTACATGACTTTAAGTGACTTGACGCGCGAACAGACCAGGGAAAATACTCTTCTTAACCCCTCTACACATAGAAATATTCACAACCCACCAATACCTGAAGCACCTCCAATAGTGACTGCTGGCCGAGGTAGACGCAATATACCAAGGCAACAGCAGCCAACTGTTGAGCAGGCTGAACTAATGACGGCACTGGAGGGTGTAGTGAATCCACAGCAACTTGAGGAAATTGCGCCTCAAGTTGCTAGTTTTCTAGGTAGATTTTCTAGTGTAGAGGACGAGAATCGACATCAAACTGTTCGTCGCAGAAACAATAACAATCGGCCTCCGAGAACAGCCCCGAGAAATGCGGAGGCAGACCGAATTGCTGCGGCAACTCGACTGCAGAGCCTCTATCGTAATAACAGAAAGAAGGCGATTCAAAAGGTTTTGAATGGTCCTATGCCTGTATGCGATATTGACAAGCATAGTGTCCAAGAATATTTTACAAATGTACACGCCATACGAGACTCTGCAGGCGAGTTGCCTGCCGTTTTCGATCAGCCACCGCCGAGTAGGGAAAGCTGTGATAGCCTGACTGCGCCAATTTCAAGGTTAGAAGTTACGCGGAGACTCTGGAAAATGAGCAATTCGTCCCCTGGACCTGACAGGGTGACATATAAAGACTTGAAAAAGGCGGACCCAGGCTGTCATGTGCTCACTGCCTACTTTAACAAGGTGATGCAACTCGAGACTGTTCCCTCAAGTTGGAAAACTTCCAACACCGTCCTTTTATATAAAAAAGGTGAAACACAGAACCTACGAAACTGGAGACCGATTGCCATGGGAGACACCACCCCAAAGCTTTACGCTGCCATTATGGCTGACCGGATTACAACCTGGGCAGTTGCTAATGGTCGGCTGAGCGCATCGCAGAAGGGCTTCCTGAATTACGAAGGCTGCTACGAGCACAACTTCGTGATGCAGGAGGCCATTCACGATGCGCGAAATAGCAAGAAGGAGGTCGTCATAACATGGCTGGATTTAACAAATGCTTTTCCATCCGTCCCCCATGACTCGATTCACAAGGCCCTGGAGGCTCATGGACTTCCGGACAAAACCAGACGGATTATCAAGTCACTCTACGATAACTTGACGACACAAGTACGAACTACCGCGGGATACACTGATCCTATTCGTATTCTGTCGGGGGTCAGGCAGGGATGTCCATTAAGTCCCATAATTTTTAACCTTACACTTGAACCTGTTCTGAGGTCTGTCCAAAGAACAGGTCAAGGTTATTTATTAGCTAATCAAAAAATTTGTAATTTAACTTATGCGGACGATATGGCGTTCCTGTCTGACTCGGTCGAGGGAATGCGAACGCTTCTAAGAACAGCAGAAGAAGCGGCTGCCGTTGTGGGCCTCACATTCAATCCCCAAAAATGCGCATCACTACACCTTAAAGGTCGTGGGGATAATGCGGTTCTACCAACGGTCTTTACAATCGGAGGACAGTGTATCCAGACGTTACGATCCGGTGACCCATACCAACACTTGGGCATCCCTACTGGGTATGAAGTGCGCCAAACTCCTGTGTCATCCATCGAGGATGTCAGGCAGGATCTCGCGAAAATCAATGACTCTTTGTTGGCCCCCTGGCAAAAGCTTGACGCCATGTCAACTTTCATATTACCACGATTAGATTTTTTACTCCAGGGTGCCAACGTGGAGAAAAAACCTCTCAAAGAAGCTGATAAAGCAATTAAGAAGATGGCAAAAAATTGGATGAGCCTTCCTCAGAGAGCTAGTGCGGAGGTCGTCTTTCTCCCCCCGAACAGGGGCGGAGGGGGCCTGCTTCCTCTAGCCGACATGGTCGATTTGCTGACCGTCGCACACGCATTCAAAATCTTAACCTGCAAAGATGCGACTGTGAGTGAATTGGCCATGGCGTCACTCAGAGAGGCCACCTCTATTAGGATGAAAAAAGCAGCTTCTGAGGTAGATTGCGCGAGGTTCCTGTCGGGCAGCCTTGATGATGACATGATGGCAGGAACACAGACAGATTCATTCTGGTCCAGGTCGAGAAATGCTGCCCGTAGGCAAATTAATCGGCTTGGATTGAAATGGCACTGGAGTGTAGACCGCCACGAATACTCACTAGAGTGCAACACGACAGGAGACAGAAAGGTAGTTGTGCTTCCGCAGTCCAGATCACAGATTATACGTAGGATGCGAGCAGCTCTTACTGGTCACTATTTAAAATCACTGCTCGCTAAAAAGGACCAGGGTAAGGTTTTTGAAATAACAAGTGGGTGTAAATTCTCAAATCACTATTTGCGATCTGGAAGCTTCACTCGCTTTTGTGACTGGCGCTTTGTCCATCGAGCTAGACTCAATTGTCTACCACTAAATGCGGCTAGACATTGGGAAAGGCAAGGTGACAAACGCTGTCGTAAATGCGGCCACCCGCAAGAAACCTTGCCCCATGTGATCGGGCACTGTGGAGTGCACGCAGACGCGATCCAAAGACGACACAATAATATACAGGACCGTCTCGTTAAAGCACTTAAGACCCACGGGACAGTGACAACAAACCGGACTGTACCAGGAGAAGTCGGCGATTTGGCCCTACTAAGGCCTGACATTGTCATACGTGACGATGCCAAGCGTAAGATTATCATCATCGATGTAACCGTTCCCTTTGAGAACCGTATGGTTGCATTCGATGAAGCTAGACAACGTAAAGTTGATCACTACCATCTACTAGCTGAGAGTCTCAGAGGAAAGGGTTACTCGGTTGAAGTAGATGCATTTGTCGTCGGCTCTCTTGGTGGATGGGACTGGCGAAACGAGCGGATCATCAGACTCCTCAACATCAACCAGCGCTATGCACAGATGATGAGGAGCCTGATGATAAGCGATACGATTCGCTGGTCAAGAGACATATATGTCGAACACGTTTCTGGAGTACGGCAATATAATTAATTAATATTAAAATATACTTATTCATACATTTCTTTTTTTTCTATTATTAAATTTATTTCTGTTCTCTTATTACTTTCATTCTGCTGTAATGCCTACCCAGTCACGTTTCAAGGGTCATATTCAATTATTTATTTATTTATTAAGCAAGTAATTATAGATTTTTTTTTATAATCAAAATTTTATATTGTTTGTTATACAAATAATTTCTCTTTATCTTTATTTAATTATAAGCAGATTTATATTTATATTTATGTAAATTTACATTATATGCTATGTTAATTTAAGCAAAAGATGAATTTAATAGAGGGGACTGGAGGCCCCGCAATTCCTCCAATAAAATGTAAATTTTTACCCTCCCCTTGTGGGGGGGCAGTTCTTTTTGAATAAATATTATATATGTTACGGGTAGAGTCCGATCTCTGGATAGACCTATGTCTATCCGGATAAGCCTAGGACTATCCAAGCGGAGTTGGATAAGGTCCGTTTAGTAAAAAATGTGAACAAAAAAAAAAAAAAAAAAAATTATTTCACCATGTTATTTTTTTATTTTATTTGTCATAATTTTATACTCAAATAATTTTTTGATTTATAGTCAAATTAAATATAAAAAAAAAATACAAAATACTGAATTTTAGCTACTATATACTAGATACCGTCAAAGACGGGTAGAGCGAAGCTGATCATGTTAGAAAAAAGCAAGAAAAGAGTTTCAATAATTTTTTAATTTTGGAATTTTAAAAGTTTTGATTGGATTGAGTTCTACAATAATGTTTAAATAAGACGTAAAAAAATTTTAAGCAAAGATCGAATTTTGATGTATTGGCCAAAAAGGACACCGAAAATTCGCCCCTTATTTTTTAACCTTGTTATTTGTTTGCTGAAAAGATTTGAACCAAACTTTTCTTTGCAGAGCTTTGTTATTACGTGCTTTTTCCATAATTCATTTTTAAAAAAAATTCTCTGGACTCCAATACCCCTCAATTTACTCAATTAGCAAATTAATATTACACTCAAGTGAGAATGCGGTGTAAGGGTTTCCGAATTCGACAACCAGAATTAGAAAATCTTCTGTAGGTCTTGTATGACGCTGAATCCGAATTTGGGGTCCTACTGGGTTAGAAAATAGGAAAATACAGCAGAAACTTTCCATCTTATGGGTTCTTAACATGGAACATGTTTATAGGGAGGGGGTACTTCAGAACTTGAAAATTAAGGGGGGGTTAAATTTGTACTTTTTAAGGGGGGGGGGGTCAAATAAGACTTCGAATAATTGGGTAAGCGTATATAAATAATAAAATACTTTTAAAAGACTTTGAAAAATCTGGACTTAAGGACTTAGGATAATACACGTTTATGGACTTAGAATAATATTTTGGAATAATTTAGATTCAGGGATTTGGAATAATTCAGGTTTAGGGACTTGGAATAATATCGATTAAGGGACTTAGAATAATTCAGGTTTAGGGGATCAAAATAGTTTGGGTTTAGAATCTTAACAGCTAGTGATAATTACAAATTATAAAAATAGAAAATTGTATTGTAATGTTGAGTAACATTTGTATTATATCTAGTCTTCATCTGGAAGTAAACATGTTCCATGCATTTAGGTTGTGTTTACACAAACCGGTTATAAGTTTTTCACAATATTTTGGAACTAATGATCAAATTAATAAGTGACACGTTTTAAGAGTAATTAAATAAATATTGAGTTTTTATTTTATTTGGTTTCAATAAAGGAATATTAAAGCTAATTATTGGTGTTGAAAGCTATCTCCAGGATAAGATAAAATCGGAAAAATACAATGAGTTTTTTTCTTTATTTTTCTTATAATCTTGCATTTGAAAAAGTTTTATCTTATTTTAACTTTTATTTAATTCACTGACTCCTATACGGAGGCAAAATGGATAAAACCCCTAAATTTAACAACATTTAACAAAAAATGAAAAAAACTTACAACTGGATCATGGAACATGTTCACTTATAACTGTTTTAACGTATATTCTCTAATTATTATAAGTCCTAAGACCGAAATTACAATAAAACCTATAAAGTATTCTAAGTTCTTGTTCTTATCAGGCCCTGACTCCCACTTCAAAGTCCCTTAATCGGAAATATTCTAAGTCCATTTCACACCACCCCCCTTAAAAACGTCGTCAATATTTCAACCTCCCCTCTCCCCCCCTTAAACCGTCAATACTCAGTGGTTCCGAACGGGACGCGAATTTTATTTTATTTGGTGAATCGCTATTTGCTGATGTTTGTAATCTTAGCTGCGATTGGTTCTAATTTTTTGCTATTATAGTCATTTCTAAAAACTCGGATACTCCAATTTTTTTTCGCTAATTTTCTCTATGTTATAGCAATTTAAGTAAATGGTCATGTTTGGCCCAAAATGATTAATTTTTAAATTACCTCAAAAATTCTTAGACAAAAATGGTTTTTATAGGTCTCAACAATTTTCTAAAAGCTTTTTTCTATACATTCTTTATTTGTCCTTCAGAATTATTTGTTTGCAAAATATTTTACCTTTTTAATTTTTTAGTTTAAATTCTATTCTTTACAGACACTAAACTGAATGACCCTTTTTGGCCTAAAATGATCACTTTTCAGTTAGCTGCAAAAATCGTAGTTTTAACATTGAACATGTTTGTAAGGAGGGGTAACCTGTTAATCTGAAAATCAAGTGGGGTCAAATGTGTCTGATTTAAGGGGGGAAGGTCCAATGGTACTTGGACAAATTTCAATTTAGGCACTTAGATTAATCCGGGCTTAGAGACTTCTAATAATTCGAGTTGAAGGACTTAGAATGTTTTCGATTTAAGGTCTTAGAATAATGCAGGTTTACAGAATCAACATAATTTGGGTTTAGAATCTTAATATCCAGTAAAGGTGATTATGTAATAATGTGTAAAATAATTAATAATAATTTGTAAAATTATAAGAATAGCAATTTCATTGTAATGTCGCTTAGCATTTATGTATTATAACTAGTCCTTTTTAGAGGTTTAGTTTTCACGTCCTATAATTACTCTTATAGCCCAATTAGAGTTTGTAATTATTGAATCCCAATATTTTCTTACCCTTTCTTCAAAAAAGGCAGTTAATTAGATAATTTTAGCTCTGCTTCCAAAATATTGCAAAAAAACCTTAAAATGGAGTAGTTTTTGCTAATTTCATGACCTCTACTTCTCAGCTACTTTGCACCCCAGATTGGGTACTTCAGAATCAAAGCATACCTATACTTTTGTATTCTAATTTTTTTGGTCGCATGTTCTAGAAAAAGTTAACCAATTTTTAAAAAAAAAAACTGAAATTATGACACCCCGAAATAGACTAGATTTTTAGATTAGGCCAAAACATACTTAATTTATATTTTTAATTTTTCGGTATTTTGGCTCTGAAGGGGGATGTCGGACCATTGTAGACCTGCCGTTTACCCACGCTCTTAGTGTTTATAATATACATGATTTTGAGCTTTGATAAATTTAATGTCTTCAATGTCCCGACATGCCTCTCTAGAATTAAAATACCGAAAAATTTAAAATATAAATTAAGTATGTTTTGGTCTTAGTTAAAAACCTAAGCTATTCCGGGGTTTCATACTTTTATTTTTTTTTCAAAAATTGTCCATTTTTGTGTCCCATAACTTTTACCAGAACACGCGGCCAAAAAAATTAGGATACGAAAGTGTATGTATTTAGATCTTGAATATCTCTGTGCCAAAATTCAGCTGTAATACTCACACGCACTTATTACCATACCATTGTTATTATCAGGTTCCTAAACTCTTTTTTATTTAATAAATTTACGCTATTTAAAAAAATCGGTTTTTAAACAACCAGTTTTTTTTCAATGAAGTAACCTTCAGAAGAATTAAAAACTTATTAGTTATTAGTTTCTAATCCATTTTTCAAACTGATCAATGTATAAAAATAAAAAAATTCAACGATAATGGAATTATACATATAATGCATATGGATGGAATTCTTTGAACTAGGTTTAGTCTAAAAAAATAATATTAATATTTAAAATTTTACGTGTCGATTTCTTTTTAAATACTAAATTAATTTTTAAACCAATATTGATGTAAAATTCCAATTAATAATTAATTTTTTAATTTTTTATTATATAATAAAAAACGCAAAGAATTATAAAAAAGCTAAGGCTTTTTTATTTCAGGCACGATCACATATTTATTGAGTATTTCCTCTTTAATAACGTTGATGGGATCCAAACTCTCATCAATTGAAAACTATTGCCCCCGATTGCCTTGGTGTGTGATAATAAAGAATAATTTATTATCACACACCAAGGCAATATAAACATGGAGAGGCATCGGAATGACCTGGGGACCAAATTCCTCATTAATTGGAAAATTTGAAGACTTTTTCGTTTTTTAACCTGACGAACTTTTAAGATACGATTTCATTTATGTATTGCATACATAGGGTGATCGTGCCTAAAAAATAAATTTCAATTAATTTAGTTATTTTCTGGTTATTTTAGATCAGTAACCACATTTTGGATGTATTAAATTCAAAAGCAATTCATTTTTCACCATAAGGCACGATTTCATCTATGTATTGCATACATAGGGTGATCGTGCCTAAAAATATAAGTATCTTGTGTTATTTTGCATTTCTATAATATTTCATCGATGCAAAGTTTAAACAAAAGCTATATGAAATTCATTGCGTAGTTGACATTTATAAGGGTTTTCACCTCTGTGATGCGAAAATACAAGAATAAACATGCTTTTAAAAATACCGGATTGGGCCCAAAAACTATAGGTTCCATCAACTCGATAAAAGAAACCGAGTTTTAAAAAATGAAAGTAATCCGATAGACCGTTGTTGAGATATCGTGCCCACAAGGTGTCGATTTTTGCATCCATTAAGGTAGAGCTTCGCTCTATAATAAATTAATTTTTATTTATTTATACAAGACAAACTGCTATGACATTTTGAGTTGCATTTGAGTCCATTTGATTTGCACTTGCATTTATTAGTTTTGCAACCTTTTTTGCAGTTACACCATTGAAAGCCTTGACCACCAAATGTAGATGCCATTATTGCAAGTTGGAGTAAAATTTTCTTTTCAGTCGAAACTTTTGAAACATCTATGTGGTTTTTTATTCGTAGGTGTAAATTGATTCCGCGAAAATTTTTTTTCGATTGTTCCATTATAATTAGCTAATTTATACAATCCGTTATCTATCTATACTAATTATAAGCATTCAAAATAATATTTTGCCCTACCGGGCGTAAAACTCGCGCGTAAAGAATTTTCTGCACTCGTTCTATGCCTAGGTAGGCAAAAAATATTGTAAGTACCATGGGCGAAATACTTTAGACACTTGCGTGAACACATATCATGTGCTCACGCTAGTGCCAAAACTTTTACGCCCTTGATACTTAATATACTATTTAAAATTTCCCCTTAAATTAATTCTTGTTTGTTTAATAACAAATGCTTATTTACATTATTCGCAGTAATACCAAATTCTTGTCAAATATAATCAAATAATTTATATAGCGTAAATAGTATAAATTTATTTATAATATTATTTAATTTGACTAACACGAAAAATTATTTGAGTATAAAATTATGACAAATAAAATAAAAAAATAATCAAGGGAAATAATTTTTTTTTTTGTTCACATTTTTTACTAAACGGACATCCAAGCCTCTTGGATATACCTAGGACTATACCAGCGGTACCGGATAAAGTTGAACTAGAGTTCCGCGATACCAAGATAATACGATATTTTGAGTAATATCGATATTGGTATTGAAAATATCGATCTGGGCCATATTGGTCTTGGTATTGCAGAGCTTAATATTGTATCGGTATTGGTAAATATCGAAATATCGAATTTTGTAATTTAAAATTTTTAAATGCTGATATTCTTTTTTTTTTATTATTTTTTATTAATAAATCCGTATAAACTTAATGTAATTATTTTTATTTTATCTAAATTTATTGTAACCTCAACGTTTTAGTTTTTTTTTTATAAAAATTTTTTGTATTTACTGTTTAAGTGATTATAGATAAATTATAAATTAATTTATCAATGTTCGCGGGTAATTGTAAATTTTTAAATTTACCAAGATAAATACATGAAATGTATTTTACGATCATAACGAACTATAACCTTATAATTGATAGAAAACTATCATTTTTTTAGTATAGATCAGACATTTTTAATATCCAGAATGCATCTAACCATTTAATTAAAAATAGATTTTTTATTTTTAATTTTAAATAAATTTAAAATTATTTTTCTCTTTTCATTTTTTTCTTTTAAAAATAATTTTAAATTTATTTAAAATTAAAAAGAAAAAATCCATTTTTAATTAAATGGTTAGATGCATTCTGGATATTAAAAATGTCTGATGTATTCTAAAAAAATGATAGTTTTCTATCAATTATAAGGTTATAGTTCGTTATGATCGTAAAATACATTTCATGTATTTATCTTGGTAAATTTAAAAATTTTTAATTTTTTTAACTTCAAATTGTTTATTTTTTCGTTTACCAAAATTTTTTGTGCTCAATGGCTGAAATTATTACAGGAGGTAATAAACTTACTTATAAAACGTATTTTTTGTATTCAAAATATAAAACTGGTGAAAAAATCGGAATTTGTAGTTTATGTAGTGATAAAAAAATAGAAAAAAATGTAAAATTTAATTATATTTTCTAAATAAATACATTAAAAAAAATTTTTTTTAAACCAATTCTACCAATACTACCAATATATCGACTTCTTTGGTATTGATATCGTATCGAAAATAGGACATCAGTGTTGTCTTGGTATTGTCTTGAAAATCGAGACGATATCGATACAATATCGATATTATATCGAAATATCGCGGAACTCTAACTTGAACAAAAAAGATGAAAGAAATCAAGAATCGGACTTTATCCAACTCCGCTTGGATAGTCCTAGGTTTATCCGGATAGACCTAGTTCTATCCAGAGATCGGACTCTATCCGTAACATATATATGTGAAAGATTCTCCCACCCAGCAGCATTTGTAGCTCATGCAGCTTTGGCCGAGACGCTTCTGAATTTTATTGTCGGGTCTCAGAGCCCCACGTTGTGCATAAATGTAATTTTTTGTATTTTCAATATTTTTTAAAAAAAAGGTAAGAAATGTTTAAATTAATTAAAAATATCTATTTTTGTTTATTTATAAGTAAATAAAAATAAATTTGTTTATATTTGTGAGTGTCTAAGACTTTTAAACAGTTTTTTATAGGAAAAAATGCCGTCAATACTGCGCGTAAAACTTGTAGATGGCCAATGCGTTTTCCAATGCGGAATCCTCGATCAAGCCATTACCGACTCTTACATTCCTTACACGTTTAATGCAAAAAATTACCCGGTAGAAAGGACATATTCCATTTCTCAGCTTGCTTTAGATTTACTAAAGCCGAATTTGCAGGTTAGGTTGAATCTTCAAGAAATCCATGTTTATTTACAAAAACAAATAAATTATGCTTTAACTGGTGATAATAACGAACAAGAAGAAGATCCTAGAGAAGTTTTACAAAATAATATCTGAGAACGCAGGCAAAGGTGTTTTTTAAGCTAGACAGGAAAACTGAAATTTGCTGCACATCTTGTAGCAAGCCGATATACAACTAGCATAGCAATACTAGGTGCACCGAGTGCACTAGACTAAAAAATAAGTCATAAACTTATTGTGATTATGTAACTTGTACTTTTTTCCTCTTTCATTTCCTTTTTCCTAATTTGAAAAAAATAAATTTTTTTTTTGAATTATCAGTAGTGTTGTTATTTTTATCGCCCATCATTTTCTAAATATATATCTATTATTTTCAATCTATTGACCAGTACTGGGCTTAGGTGGGTAAAAATTAAAAAACTTTAATTTTTTTAAAAAGATGTGGTGTTTATTTGTTAAACGTTTCGCCTGTTTTTTAAAACACAGGCCTTTTCAATAACTAAAAATAAATATATAATTTTGATATTCACATTTGTCATATTTTTTTATGTTTGTAAATTATAATAATAAATACCTATATCTATATATCACATGTTAAAAATAAGCATTCTTATATTCTATTTATTGCAATCACTTATATTTATATATATTTATTTGATTTCAACAAAATACTATTGTTTGTCATTATTGCGTTATATAAAACTTTAAAAATATAAAAAATATAAAAAAACTATTATAAAATAATGTGTGTGTCTGTTAACAAAAATGCAATAGTACAACTGTGATGTATCAGCTGTTTTTTGTTTTGTATGGCACAGGGGGTTTCAACTTGTGCATTTCACTTAAGTGTATTGATGGTGTGTATGTATGAGTCATTTAAAATATTTGTGTCTTCTTTTAAATTGACTGTTGGGCTGTTTATTTGTATATGCATACTTTCTGAAATTTTCCTTTTTCCCCATACATTTTCTTGATCCATTATTTTTGGTTTTTTAAAATTGAAAGTATGTTGTTGTGTTGCAGAATGGGTTGCTATGACAGATGTTTTATTTCTTGTATGTTCTTCGATCCTCATAAATAATGGTCTTTTTGTCTCTCCCACATAATTATTAGGGCAATCATGGCAAGTAATTTTGTAAACAACACCAGTTTTATTTTCTAATTTATCTATTTTGCCTTTTTTAACTATTTTTTGCATATCTTTATTAAGTAATGGGACTACTTGGTATTGATCCTTGTCCAATATTTGTTTAATTTTTGGATATATACCTGGTTTGAATGGAACCTTGACAAAGATTTTGTTCCTGAAGGTGGTTGTTTGTGGGTTTACTGTTCTTGGAATAGTATAGTTGTTATTTTTTAGTAAATCCCACCTTTTTTTGATGTATTTTTCAATGAAATAAGATGGATACTCATTGGTTAACAAAATGTTTTTGACAATTAAGAGGTTGTCTTTGTGATATGTTTTGTCAGATAGTATGATGGCTCTATCCACAAGGTTATATATCATGGCAATTTTTTGATGTGTTGGATGTCTGGAAGTATAATTTAGAATTCTACTTGAGAAAGTGGTTTTGGTGTACCAGTTTGTGATAATTCTATTGTTGTTTTTAGTTAGGGTTAAATCTAAGAAGTTTATTCTATTGTTGTCTTCAACTTCAATTGTAAATTGTAGTTTGTGGTGGTAGTTATTAAAGGTGTTTAAAGTATATTCTATTTTTTCTTGAGGTATGCAGAGAATGATGTCATCTACATATCTGTAAAAGAACAGTGGAGTATAATCTAATTGTTTTATGCATGTAGTTTCTAAATCATCCATTACTATATCTGCCAATAGTATTTTTTTTGAAATTGTAAAAACCCTCATTTTTATTTCAATTTGAAAAAAAATGGCCTTTTTTAAATAAACAATTTTTTCTTTCAAAATACATGCAGTAACAGGTTTGATTTTTATGTGTTTTTAATTTTAGTACTTCATAAATATTTGAAATATTATTTACTATTAAGAATGTTTAAATTTATTTCATTTTAAAAAATTTTAAAAAGTTTTAATTTATGTCAATCTGATACTGATAAAATGATTGTAACGAAAAGTCAAGAAATTATTTATTCTAGATATCGTCTTATAAATTTCATAGACGCAGTATTCAGGTCCAAGTTAGGAGAAGTGGTGTTAATCAAAGACGTCTATGTCTCATCTAATAAATATCTCACGCAAAACGGGCTAAATGTTAGAAATAAAATTTTTTTTGAGCTCACTAGCCACACTACACCTATAATTCGAAGAAAGCAATAATTGATAAAGAGAAACAGAACCGTCTTTACTCAAATAGCTGGTAGTAATAAATTCAAATAGGTTTTGTTGGCCTTAAACTTTGATTCACTTTACATCACGTCTCCTATTCCATAAAATATCAGCAAGAAGATCAGCTTAAAGATTGACAACCTGTTGAGCCATGTCATTTATGAAGCCTCTGGTGGATTAACATCCTTCTGGACTATGAAATTGATCATTTCTCTGGTATCAAGTTCATTAGGTGGTAATTTTTAAAAAAGGCTGAAGTGTGCGTCAAATATCAATTGAAACTTATGGAGAAAAAAAATACCCTGCCAACTAGCTGGCACTAAGGTTCCACAAACAATGAGCTAAATACATCAATATGCCACAGATACCACCGATTACAACCATGTAATCATACATACATTTCTATTAACTTTTAAAAGTTTTTTTTAAAGATCAAAAATTTTGGAACAAATTTTCAAAAAATTATTTATCAGATTCATTGAATAATAATTATTCAAGATAGTACTTTCATGGAATTAAATAAAGTATTAAACCAAAAAAAAAAAATATTGTAGTTTAAAAAATTTTTCAATTTTGAGAAATAAATTTTGAAAAAATTCGGTATCAAATCCAAAAAATTACTATAAACGAAGTGTCTAAAACTAGTACTCTCATAGAAATAAATTAGGTACTACATCCAAAAAGAAAAAAAAATTTGGTGTTTTTTGTATTTTTGTGTGAAAAAAAAATTGGGAAAAAAATTTTTAGAAAATTAAGTATCAGATTCGAGATATCGAGTTAAAACTATACTTTCAAATATAAGTACTTTCGTGGAAATAAATGAGGTATTACATCCAAATTAAAAAAAAAAAAGTACCTAGAGCTTTTTTGGTAAAAAAATTTTTTTTAAAAAAATTAGGTCTTAATTTCAAAATGGTTGTGAAATATCGCCGGTCGCAATATTTTCATATATTAGTACTTTCATGGAATTAAATTAAGTATTACACCCCCAAAGAGCTGAAATGAACTTTCAGATTTTTCATTTTTTAATAAAAAAATTTTTTCCATCTAAAAATTAACATCATATAACTTTCTTCAAGAAAAATTATTCTGTGTGACAAAGAGAGGCTCAGTCCTCAGACACACAGACAAAGATAATGAAAAAAGTTATCATGTTTATTTGTTCCATATAGATCGTTGTTTATTTTTAATAAACTTCATCAAAATTAATTTAATTAATTTGGAACGTAAAACAGTAATTATACTGTTTTTTTGTGAATATTAATTGGCAATTGATCGAAAAAATGCCTACAAAAATAATAATTGTCGTCTACCATCTAGACATACATATATATTTTTTTAAAAAATGAAAAAATTCTATTTGAATAAAAAATTTTTTTATATTTTTTATATTTTTTACATTTTATACTTAGTTTTAAATATTTCGTAGTTTGACGACATAATTTGAACGCAGATGTGGGAGCTTTAAGTGTGTGTGTGCGTAGAAGGAGAGATTTCTTTCTTTCTATGTTCATTCTACTTGAAATTCTCTTCCTGGCGTGTCAAAAAATGTAAGTTCTTTCTTTCTTTTAAAAAATTTTTTTACATTTTTGTTTTTTTTTTTGTAAATTATTAAGTTTTCTGTTTGTTCATATGTGAAAAGCAGAAAACAGGGTCTCACACTGATGAAGCTCGCCCTGTTTTCTTGCAGAGCTGAAATGAACTTTCAGATTTTTCATTTTTTAATAAAAAAATTTTTTCCATCTAAAAATTAACATCATATAACTTTCTTCAAGAAAAATTATTCTGTGTGACTAAGAGAGGCTCAGTCCTCAGACACACAGACAAAGATAATGAAAAAAGTTATCATGTTTATTTGTTCCATATAGATCGTTGTTTATTTTTAATAAACTTCATCAAAATTAATTACACCCCCAAGAAAAAAGTATTGCAGGCTTTTTAATTTTAAGAAAAAATTTTTAAAAAGATTCGGTATCAGATCCAAAAAATGACTATAAGCAAACTTTGCTATGAACAGCAATTTTTTATAAACACAGACGGTATTCCATCTGGCCCTGGTTTGAAAGATGGTTTTAAGTTTTTTATGGCAGTTTCAATTTCATTTAATGATATGTCAAAATAATTTGAACTTAAATTTTTTATTTTTTCAAAGTTTTAAATGTTATTTTTAATCAAATCATAATCAATATTTTTAATTAAATACTTATCCTTACTTGAATAAACCTTGCTAAAAAACCTCGAAAATAAATTAGAGATATCTTGAAAGTTATCAGCATAAACATTCTTTAAATGCATTAAATTAGGAAAGCTATTATTAGATTTTTTAGATTTAACGAATCTCCAAAATCCTTGAGGATCTTTCCTTAAATTATATTGAATTTTATTTAAATAATTTTCATAACATGTTTTAGCTAATTCTTTACATTCATATCTCAGTTTATCGAATACTTTGTAATTTTCAAATTTTTTCTTTTTATTTTTTGAAGATTCGTATTTTTTGTGAGCTATCTTTTTTTAAAATACTTTTAACTTTAATTCTCGTGTGAACCAAACTGGAAATTTAGATTCAATATACTTAAACTTTGGTACAAATTTATTAATAATATTTAAAATATTTTCATAAAAAACTTTAACAGCTGTTACCAAATCTAAATTAATAAAACAAAACATCCAAATCAATCTTATTAATTTCATCGTTTATTACAGCTTAATCACATTTCTTAAAATTATAATAGGAAAAATCATATTTTAAATAATTTTCAATCTTTACATCAATCTCAAAATCCAAATCAATATCAAGAGGTGGATGAACTATATCGACCTTTGATATCTGATCTAAAGATTCTGAAATTTTAACTTTACAATCACTAAAACATAGATCTAACAAATTATTGCAACAATTAACTATGTCATCATACTGTAACAAAGATAAACTTTTAAAAGATTCAGTTATTATAGAGCAACAATTTTTTAGATAATTAGTTGTAAAGTCATTATAAATATAATTATTATTTTTGCAATTAACTGATGGAATATTATAGTCACCAAATAAATATAATATTAGTCCTAAACTTTTATAATTTTCGAAAAATGATTGTAACTTTTGACAGATCGAACCGATTAACTTGAAAATTTAGCTGAATTCGTAAAAAATATGCCTGAATCGAATGAAACTCTTATCCACCGTAAAATTTTTCCTTACTTTTCTGTTTTTTATAAAAATTAGAAATATATATAATATTAGTCCTAAACTTTTATAATTTTTGAAAAATGATTGTAACTTTTGACAGATCGAATCGATTACCTTGAAAATTTAGGTGGACACGTAAAAAATATGCCCAAATCGAATGACATATTTTTTGATAAAAAAATTTTCCCTCAGTTTTCAGTTTTTTTGACTTTTTTTTGAAAAATTGATAAAAATTTTTTTCTAGAAAATTTAGTTTTTTTAACATACAAATTTTTTGTCGTTATCAATCGAAATAAAAACTAGCCTATGTTTTGACCCGTAACTTTTGCCGTCTTTTGCCGTAAACCCTATGTCTGTAGCTTTTATCGTTTTCTAGTTTATCGCGTTCGGACATACACAAACTCACACATAATTAAAGATTTATAAATATATATAGGATAGGATAGGATTAATAATTTTTGAATTTTATTTATCTTTATTAATAAAATGGTTACATAAAATTTATTTAGAACTTATTATTTTGATAATTCATTAAAAATTTCTGGCTCTGAATCTTTATTTTCTATTTTTATTGGTATATCTTCATATTCTATTTCTTGCTCAGCTTTATTAACAATTTCAGATGCTGAATCATAATTTTCTTCTACATCTAATTGCTTGCTTGTGCTTGGTTCATTAGAATGGGTTTTCAAATGTTTTTTTAAATAATTTTTTAAAGCAAACGATTTTTGACAGAATTCACAATTAAAAGTTTTTTCACCTGAATGGCTTGTTATTTTATGATTTTTAAGTTGCTGAGACTGAATGAAAGCTTTTTCACATTCATCACACCCGTAAGGTTTTTCTCCAGTATGTGTTTTTTTATGTTGTAGAAAAGCGGAATTTTGTTTAAAAGCTTTTTGACATTCATTACACTTGTAAGGTTTTTCTCCAGTATGTGTTCTTTTATGTCTTGTTAGATGGGCTTTTTTGTTTAAAACCTTCTCCACATTCATCACACTTGTAAGGTTTTTCTCCAGTATGTGTTCTTTTATGTACTGCAAAATTAGATTTTTGTGCAAAAGCTTTTCCACATTCATCACACTCATAAGGTTTTTCTCCAGTATGTGTTCTTTTATGTTCTGCAAGATTGGAATTTGTTGAAAAAGCCTTTTCACATTCATCACACTCGTAAGGCTTTTCTCCTGTATGTGTTCTTTTATGTATTTTAAGTTCGTATTTTTGTATAAAAGCTTTTCCACATTCAACACACTCGTAAGGTTTTTCTCCAGTATGTCTTCTTTTATGTACTTTAAGTTGGTATTTTTGTGTAAAATCTTTTCTACATTCATTACATTTGTATGGCCTTTCTCCAGTATGTGTTCTTTTATGTTTTGAAAGAACGGTATTTGTTGCAAAATCTTTTCCACAATTATCACACTTGTAAGGTTTTTCTCCAGTATGTGTTCTTTTATGTTTTGAAAGATCTAAAATTTGTGTAAAACCTTTTTCACATTCATCACATTTGTAAGGCTTTTCTCCAGTATGTGTTATTTTATGTGCATTAAGACTGGTTTTTCTTCTATAAGCTTTTTCACATTCATCACATTTATGACGTTTAATATGAACTTTTTTATGGGTTTTTAATTTTCTAGAAGTATCAAAAACCAGATCGCAATTCTCACACTTATTATGCTGAGAGTTAGCGCTTGTTTCAGGATTTAATTGCTTGAAAATAACAAAACAATATAATTAAAATTGTAAGCAAAAATAAATAACTAAAAAAATTATACTTGTACTCCGTCCGGATTTTCTTCCGTTGAATTATTGGATTTAGCATATTTGGTAGCACAAATAATTAAAATAAGTAAAATTATTTTCATATTATAAACTTTTTTAAAAAGACTTATTTTAGTCGAAAACCTCGTCGAAAACTAAAAAAATATAACAGTTTACTGCCGTTTTATTCTAAAAGCTAAAATAATAAGAATCGTGATAAATTGTGAAACGTGTAAGGAATTTTCAAATAAATTTTTTATGTGCTATGTACTTGTAATATTACAATTAAATTTTTTTTTTTTTTTGTATTATTTACAACACGAAAACAGTATTTTTTTGTCATTCTCTTATAGACAATGTTTGTGTATATGTATGTATTTATAATATTGCAAACATACACATACTCCAAATTCATTCATAATAAAAGTTTACTTATTGAAATTTTAAATGAATAATCCCAAAAAGCTGTAGAGTGAGCTAAATCTCATTACAGTTCGCAAATATTTTAATAACCTCTTAAAATGGAAAATATTTTGCTAATTAAGAGGGTTATAAAATTTTCGTATTTGCAAAACCTCGATTTTAGCAGTAGATTTTTTTCCTCAACTTAATTACCGTAAACAACTGCAAAAACGTCATTTGGCTTTAGGCCCAATATAAACACATAAAATTTGAATACTATGACAATCAAATAAATTTTAAAATAGACACTATCAATATCTAATTATTTTTTATAAACAATATTTTATTTTAGTCATTAAAAAATTTTATAATAGATAAGTTTTCAAGATTTTTATAATATATCTGCCAAATATGATTTTTTTTTTTTCAAACAATTGCAAAATATGACTTGAAATAAAAAAAAATTTTTTTTAAACAATTTTTTATTTGGGTCAATATTTGTGAACTGTATATGACTTTGCTTGGTTGGGTCTCGAAATGTACTCCAAAGTATGTTTGGTCGAAAGTATACATAAAAAAAATAATTTTCCACGAATTTTTAGCCTTTTAAACCCAATCCTCTATTTTTTACAGCGTTTTTTGTTTTTCTCCATTTTTTGAAATTTTTAATTTTTGAGAAATTTGTGTTCATTAATTTTTCTCACAAATGCGCACTTTACAGCAAAATTATTTTTCCTTATAGTACCCCATAGGAAATTTTTTTTAAATTAATGTAAAGAAAGTAATTTCTTTGTTTTTATTTTTCAGCATTAAAATATAATAAATATAATAATTTATCATTATTATAACAATCAAATTCATTTTATAACTATATTCTGGTGATGCGAACAAACATAAAAATTATAAGTTTGCTGTAAATGTTGTATTAATGGAAAACTCTGGAAACGGAGCTGAAATTGGAAATAGATGCGTGTGGGGTGCTGAAACTGACACCATGGCATATGACTTTAATGAATGTACCAAACATTTTTTTTATTTTATAACTTAATTTTTATTTGTTTGACTGAGTTGTTCCAGATATTTTCTATTTTATTCCTATTTTAGTTAATTTTTTTGGTATTGGAAATCAGTTTTTTTGTGATAACTCAACAACTTAATGAAATATAGCCGAACTGTAGGAGGCAAATCTAGATATCAAATAACAAATTTTGTACCAAATTTTTTTTTGATTCATCGAGTTGTTCCAGATATTTACTATTGCTAGTATTATTAGGCGCGCGTCGCGCGCAGAATGATTTAAAACTTTCAATCTTAATTATTTTTAGTCAAGGCGCCAGCAATGTTAAATGCATCCAAAAATTTTTTCAGCACTAGAATAGATGCACCTCATTGAAACTTATGTATTTTTGGTCGCTGAAACCGATTTTGAAGGTTTCATCCATTTTCGGATGGCCAGTTTTGAGTAATGGACGCTATATACTAAAAAATCGGCGAAAAATTAGCAAGATTGGTAATATCTTGAAAACAATAGCTAATTGAGCCTATTTTGGGTACCCCAATAAGGTTTTCGGGGTCACTGATCACGATTTTGAAGACATATTTATAAAAAACAAAATGGTGGACTCAAAATGGCGTGTTTCTAACCTCAGAAACGGCGATTTATGCTGTTTTAAGCATATTTACGTTGTCTAATAAGTTTTTCGGACCAGTTATAAAGATTCTGAGGTCATATTTTTAATTTTCAAAATAGCGGGCTAAAAATGGCAAATTTATAACCTCAAAATCGACAATAAATGCTATTTGAAGCATTAAAACGTGTTACATTTTAAGATTTTGGGGTCGGTGATCACGATTCTGAGGTTTAAATGCTTAAAATAGTTCTTATTGTCGATTTTGGGGTTAGGAATCCGCCATTTTTAGCCCGCTATTTTGAAAATTAAAAATATGACCTCAGAATCTTTATAACTGGTCCGAAAAACTTATTAGACAACGTAAATATGCTTAAAACAGCATAAATCGCCGTTTCTGAGGTTAGAAACACGCCATTTTTAGTCCGCCATTTTGTTTTTTATAAATCTGTCTTCAAAATCGTGATCAGTGACCCCGAAAACCTTATTGGGGTACCCAAAATAGGCTCAATTAGCCATTGTTTTCAAGATATTACCAATCTTGCTAATTTTTCGCCGATTTTTTAGTATATAGCGTCCATTACTCAAAACTGGCCATCCGAAAATGGATGAAACCTTCAAAATCGGTTTCAGCGATCAAAAATAGGTGTATGAGGTGTATCCATTCTAGTGCTGAAAAAATTTTTGGATGCATTTAGCATTGCTGGCGCCTTGACTATTTCTTAAATACCAAAATTTATTTTTACTTTAATTTTTTTTCTTCCTAGCGGTCCGAAAACACTTTTTTCGCCCCACAACGAGATCGAAAAAAACGCGTTTTCACCCCACTGAGAAAGAAAAAATTCGTTTTGTCCATGGGAACAAAAAAAAAATACCCCAGATCGCAGTTTACCATCCTCGGCTTCGCCTCGGATGCTAATTAACGTGCGATCTGGGCCATTCTTTTTTTTTGCTCCCTTGGTTAAAAATGTACTATTATATATCAACTACTCAACTAACTAACTAACCTCAATGATTAGAAGCGTGAAAAAATCAATAAAACATCGTTTTTTGATAAATGCATATTTTTTGAAATTTTAAGTATTTTGGTTAAAAATTTAAAAATTCGTAAAATTGACACAAAATTTTTAAAATATACAAAAATTGGTATCCTTATGTAAAATTTCCCGAAGAATCCGAATTTTTGGTCAGATTTTTGATTGGTCACGTGACTTGGCGGGAAATTTGAAATTTTTAAAAAATGAAAATTTTGGAATAAGTTTTTTTGCTCTAGATTTTTAAGGGAGCCAAAAGGCAAAACAAAAATTTTACCATAAAAAGTGTTCGTGAAGACAAAAATTTTGGGTATTTCAAAAGTAAAATTGGTTTTTCTGCAGGGGAGTTATGAATGCTAGAAGTTGGAACGTATTTATTTGATTTCTCGCGCATGCGCAGCTCGAAAAAAATTTTGAACCACGGAATCGGTTAGCCAGGGAAATTTCCTATCCGAGCCTAGGAGGAAAACTTTTTTTGCAATAAAATAAGAGTCTGAGACAATTTTTAGTAATTTTTGCGCTCTTAAAATTTAAAAAAATAAAAATCACAAAAAAAAGTAATTTGGCTGTAAAAAATCAAGGAGAAGACCTAGGAGGCTAAAAATTGGGGAGGTAACTTATTTTCGATAGTACTTTGAGGGAAAAATATTTTGGGACCGATTTGAAGACCCAAGAATTAGGTTCTCATACAGTTGAGGAATATCAACCCATATACTTTTTTTGGAATATCAATTTTCGACTAATGAAAAAAACATGTATTTTAATTTTTACCAAAAAAAAAAATTTTTAATTTAGGTTATATATTTATTTTTTCTGCAATAAATAAACATCACTAACACTATGAATAATCATACATAAATACACAACGATTATTATTATGAGTCGGTATTAGTAGCCAATCAGAATGTTTTTATTGCGATAAAAATGTACAACAATGTACATAGCAACAACTCCTTTTTAGAATAGGATTAGTTAATTTTTTTGGTAACGGAAATCAGTATTTTTGTGATTGCTCGACAACAAATGGTCGAAATTTAGTAATTCTGGAGGAGGCACAACTAGATACTGTACAAAAAATTATTTACAAATTTTTGTTTTGTTTCATCGAGTTGTGTTTCAAATTTGCTCTGTACAGTTTCTCGAACATACATACAGACACACATACCTTCAGTATAAGCATGTTACAGGCATCAACATGAGTTGGGGACATAATTTCTCCACAAATTAGAGAATTTTAAGAACTTTTCGTTTTTTGACTATTTTAATTATTTTAATTATTTGTGCTATCAAATATGCTAAATCCAATAATGCAACGGAAGAAAATCCGGACGGAGTACAAGTATAATTTTTTTAGTTATTTATTTTTGCTTACAATTTTAATTATATTGTTTTGTTATTTTAAAGCAATTAAATCCTGAAACAAGCGCCAAGTCTCAGTATAAGTGCGAAAATCGCGATCTAGATTTTGATACTTCTGGAAAATTAAAAATCCATAATAAAGTTCATATTAAAAGTTATAAATGTGATGAATGTGGAAAAGCTTTCACAAAAAATTCCCTTATTATTAGTCATGAAAGAACAGATACTGGAGAAAAACCTTACAAGTGTGTTAAATATGGAAAAGCTTTTGCACAAAATTCCGTTCTTGTAGAACATAAAAGAACATATACTGGAGAAAAACCTTATGAGTGTGATGAATGTGGAAAAGCTTTTGGAAAAAATTCCCATCTTATAGACCATAAAAGAACACATATTGGAGAAAAACCTTACTAGTGTGATGAATGTGGAAAAGTTTTTGCAAGAAGTTCCAATCTTGCAGACCATAAAAGAACACATTTGGGTAAAAAAATTTTAATTGTGAATGCTGTTCAAAATCGTTTGCTATAAAGAATTATTTAAAAAAACATTTAAAAACTCATGATAATGAACCTAGCACAAGCAGGCAATTTGCTGTAAAAGAAAATTATGATTCAGCAACTGAATTCATTAATAAAGCTAAGCAAGAAATAGAATATGATTATACTCCAATAAAAATAGAAAATGAAGATATTCCAATAAAAATTCTCCATACCGCGTCTAATATCATCCGTGAGTTTTATAAGTGCAGTTTCAGTGATTCTAAATTGTCTAAAATCCGTTTGAAGGGGATCTAATAAGTTGCTGTTTTTTAGGAATGACGTGATCTGGTCATGATCTAGCTTCATAATGACTTTAGATAAAAAACATAGGATCGCAATAGGTCTAAAGTCAAAAGTAGATGAAGAAGTAGATGTTTTTTTAATCGCAACCAAAAGAGATTTTTTCAACGATTCAGGGAAAACTCTACTCCTCAGAGAAGTATTAAATAACGTAACTAATAAAGGGCCTAAAGTGGGCAGTGATTTAGCAATAATTCTCTGAAGAACGTCATCATCCCCAGAAGCTTCTGTGCTTAAATGTGCTACAGCCAAGGTCACATCATTAAGAGATACTTCAGTGATCTTGAACTCTTCATCTAGAGCTTCTGATATTAACTCTTCTACATTATCAAGATTTTCAGTGGGAGATGTAGAAACACTTGCAAAGTAAGCATTGAGGTCATTTAACGAGAAACCGTGAAGGTCACTTTTAGGAGCAGGTAAAATACCTAGATACGGAAGACTACAGCGCTCACCCACTCTGAGATGTGTGTGTAGCAAAACCCGTCCACGAAAAAAGTGGTGTGTTTGCAAAATCCTAACCTGTTTATTTTTTTCAAAAAAAAATTTTAAATTCATCTGTAAATTAGTAAATTTATATGTTTTAATCAAAAAAATATAGCATAAAAGTAGTTAAAAGTTTGTGGAATTAATTATAATACGAGTCATTAATAAATATAATGAATTTGGTGTGGTTTTTCACAAAAATTTCGTATTATAAACAACAGATGTAAAAGTAATATTTTGCAAAGTTTTTTATCAATGACATTTATGAATTTTTTTAAATAATATAAAAATAAACTATATCGTTTTAAAAGAATAATTGAAGTATTTTTTATATTAAAAATGGCTTTTATCAAAGTGTCAGTAGTTAACTCTTCTGAAAATCCAATCAATTTTAAAATATGAGAAGGTGGATTTGTTCTTCTAGAAGATGTTAAAAAATTTTTTCCTAGAGTGACAACTTTGACTTACATAGAAAATAACGAAACTTTCAGTGTTGATGAAAAAAATGGAGAAATTTTTATTGAAGAAGGTGTGAATAATTATTTTGCTTATTCGCCATCTGATAATAATATACATTCAAAACGTAAGTACATAATAAAAGAAATATACATTAGTAACTTAATTCGTCACACCAATATAGTTTCATTAATGGCTGTCACTGAAGACCTTGGTCATATTTACTTAGTTATGGATTATTTTGATAATGAAACTCTCAGGAAAGTACATAACTTTTGACAAACTTGTATCACAAAAATACCGGTCTGAGAATTATTTAAAAAATTTTGACAATGATATGAAGATGGCGCATCAGATATGCACTGCTATTAGATTTATGCATGAACAAAAACCAGCAATAGTCCATAAAGATATTAAGCCAGAAAATATTCTAGTTAAAAAAATTTGGAAATCAAGATATGTGACGTGATTGGTTTTAGTTCAACGGATTCGATAGGTGATCTAGGTTAGTATACAATTTTTAAATATACCTAACATATTTTATTAATCTAAAATAATATTTATTTTTTGTTTCTAGGTGCAACAGTTGGTTCTAAAACTGAAATGGGTACTCCATTATATATGGCCCCTGAATTACTTATGAAAAATCCAAACAGCAAATCCAAACCAAATCGCTCGGTTTACTCAGTTTCTCAGAGTTGCTCTATTTTATCCGATAGGGAAATGAGTTAATCAAGCAAGACAGCATATTTTGATCCTGCATAACGACGTTCAATTGCCTTACGCTTACTGTTTAACAGTTGGATTTCCTCAGTCATCCAAGGAAGCTTATTTTTCCTAGGAGTATAGGTTTTCAGAAGAGCTAGGTGATCAATTGCTTTCAAGATGTAGTTCATGCAGTCGAGTTCTGGCTTAATTTCAGGGTTAGGGACAAGAAGAGGTGTCTAATCACAGTAAGTCAGAAACTCATTGATTCTCTTCGGTGATTTATCCTTCAACTTTCTGAATGTAAAACTTTCCATAAAATTAATAAATCTATTTCCAAATCAATGAGGTTCTGATTGATGTGAAAGTTTGGTATTAAGTTGCTAAAGGACAAAATATTGTCATTCTTGTCAACAAGCATGATATTAATCCATGTCTTAGTCTTAGGTTCAGTTGAACTTGGAGGACGATTAGTTGCATCATGCTGTACAACCTGAAGTGATAATTCATCAGCTATATCATAAATAATATTTCTGTCACCACTGTTGATAACGAGATCAGCATTCAGGTCACCCATAACAACTTTGCAACTATATGAAGAGCAGTAGTCACGTAGTTTGCGTAGAAGATCTGGGTTAGCATTGAATGATATATTTTTTGATCGACGATTTATAAGACATATAAGGATGGCAGGAATATCATCACTCAAGAATTTACATATGAGGAACTCTATTTAGAGAGGTTTACCAAGAACTTCTGTATCAGAATGAACAAGAATTTTAGCTCTGAGAGAGATGCGGATGTATAATTATAGTCCCCCACCTTGTGTGTTTCTTTCTTTTCTAATTATGCTGTACCCATCAATGCTTACCATATGGTCATCAACGACATTACCTAATCGTGACTCTGCTACTCCCATAACATTGAAAGAGGGGTCATTTGTAAGAAAATCACGGAAAGGGTGTACATGCCGTTTTAAGGAGGTGGCATTAACCAAACTAACCTTCAATGTCCCCTTTTTTATGTCACTGTCTAGTCATTTTGTAGTTACGTCAGAATCAATCATAATTGTACTATTGTAGTTATGTTGTATTTTTATTGAGTTAATGTCTGTTAAGGTGTTAAAGATGTGTGCGCGACTAGATCTGTTCCATCTAGTCAAGAAATCCCTGTCCATGTACCAAACATATTGAAATCCTAAATTTTTGGCATGTTTTCTTAATGATTTAAGTCTCTGATATTCAGTAGCCGAGAATACTTCATTTAAAATGAGTTTAGTTGCAGTAACATGAATGGCAAAATTCTTTTAAAGATGAGACAGATTTAAGCCTCTAGTATTATAGTAATTAATCAGGCGTTTAAGTGATAAGAGCTGTTTTGTACGAGAAGTAGTAGAGAGTCTTACTATTAATGATGGATGACGAGTGACAGGAGGTTGTGCAGAGGCTTCATTCGAGACGTTAGTGTCTAAGAATCGTACATTCATAATCTCACTGATATTAAAAGTTTCTGATATGCGATAAAGTATACTGTAACAAAGGCCTGTTATATTATCTTCCAGAGTAAGTGGCATGAAGCCTGCTAAATACTTCATAGTTTTCCATGTAATTAGATAATGATGAGGAGGTATAGTTATTAGCTTTATTGTTATTATGATGAGAATGAGAATGTATGTTTACTTGAGTGTAATTTGGGTTCGGGAGTGAATTTTTATATGACAGGTTCAAAGGATAACTATGATTTATATGCTCATACTTAGTACTACACAGAAAAATCCAGTCTGTAATTTTGATTGAGAATTCGCAGGCTATGCGTAGTATACTACAGATTTTGCACGCTGGTATACTGTAAAGTATAAGAATCACATATTTTGAGAGTGTGAATATTCTTTTTTACGAATTTATAAACGTAGATAAAGTAGAATATATTATTCTCCGCTCAAAAATATGTAATTCGTCTAGTTTACAAATCGATCTCTTATAAACCGGCTACCTATACACTGTATATTTCAGATAAACTAGTTTCTGTGTAACCAATCATGTATATACCTAGATAATTTGTCTCTCTTTTACTCCTTATATTATACTAGCTTATGATTGGATTTCATACGAGGATATACTAGTTCTGCCCTACAGATTAAAAACCTCAATATCTACATTTTTATGAAAAATGAGTTTTTTATATAGGCGTAATCGTAATCAAATTCTCTATTAGATGGTACAAAAATTATTCTCTTACCACTTATCATTTGCAAAATTCGATGGCACATCTGCAAGTTTCTAGGTATAAAAAAAAAATTTATATGGATAAAAAAAAAGAATACAGGAGAAAATGGCATATCTACACGTTTTTGTAAATATTGAGGTTCTTCTCCTGTAATGCCAACACGCGCTGGCTCGTCAACACCTGAGAAATGGCATATGTACCTATGCCGTTTTTCGTAAGTAATGCATCGAGTATTTTGAGACTCAATACTTAAACATTGGCACATCTACGTTATATTTTTGGGGAAACTTTTTTTTTTTTTTTAATTTTTCTCTTAAAAGCATTACCAAAATTTAATTTTTTTAATTTATTTATTATAATTAAAAATATATTTATAATTATTTACTAAAAACTGTAACGAACCATTAAACAATAAATTAATAGTATGTGACAACCTATATGACTGAAAAATACCTATCAATTAATTATAACAGACTGATATCCAACATAGAATCATTAGAATTTAATTATTGTATTAATAAACACTTAATAATACTGTATGACCTTCATTTTGGCCCTTTAATTAATAGCATTCTGGAGCTCTGTAATTACCGTCATTTTCTATGGGGAATCTAGTCAATTTGGGCTAATCAGTTTCTGATTTTCTGAAGCCAAAAACCAATTGAAAAAACTTTCCAGACCAATTACAGAAAAATTTTCTTTTTAGTTCCTCAACACCGCTGTCGTATTTGATTTTTAATATTCGATAATTTTTTTTAATCAAGTAATAATTCATAAGTTCACGTTTATTCAACACCGTTTGATTGGATGCAAAATGCTTATTATTATAAATAATTATTTAATAAAATAAAATTATCGAATATTAAAAATCAAAGACGACAGCGGTGTTGAGGGACTAAAAAAAAATTTTCTGTAAGAGGAAAAATTTTTTAATTGCTCTTTAGCTTCAGGAAATCAGGAACCGATTAGCCCAAATTGACTAGATTCCCCATAGAAAATGTCAGTAATAACAGAGCTCCAGAATGCTGTTAACATAAATGAAACTAATTTTGTTTAATATAATTTTCAGCATTTATTATTATTATTATTAAATTACTGTTAATAAAAGTGTACATTATTATAAATTAGATAAATCTTAAATTTTTTAAATTATTGATTAAATAAAGAAAATAATGAAAATGTTAAAATTAAAAAAAATTTTTTTAAATATGGCTATTTAATATATCAAATTTTTTGTAGATATTGACATTCTTCCTATGTATTGAACCCTTAAAACGAGCGTTGTGTACCGGAAGCAATGGCATATGTACAAATTTTTTTCGCCAATGAAAGAAGCGTGCTCGAATTAGTATAAAAATATGTTAAAAAATTTTTTAAATATTTAAAAACATTAAAAAATTAAAAGAAACGCGTTTCATTCGATACCTCGAAATTGTTAAAATGTAGATATTGGGGTTTTTAATCTGTAGGGCAGAGTTGCTCCGAAACATAGGGTGAAATAAGTTTATCGAGTCACACTATGTGAATCATGGGTTTAATTCGGAGCAAGCGAAAATAAAATCAAAAGTACAGACTGGGATTTTCTGTGTATAATTAATGTTTAAATTTAAATAATTATTATTATTATTATTATATGTTATTATATTTCATTACTTGGATTTTTGAATTTTTGATTTGTACAAGTTTCTCTACTTGAATTTCGCTTTTATTTTCAAGCTAATTCGTTACATATTTAAGCAGATTACTTGATTATTTTAGCATATGCTTATAAATTTAAAAGCAATAGAAGCAAACCTTAAGAGGAATAACTTTACAGAGTAATTATAGAACAAAAAATAAAGTTTTACATTTACTTCTACATATATAAGACACTGTAACGTGATTTAGCTCACTCTACAGCTGTTTGGGGCTATTCATTAAAAATTTCAAAGATAACTTTTATTATGGGTGAATTTAGGGAATGTGTATGTTTGCAATATTATATATATGTATAAACATACCAAATTTTTTAATCTAGAAGATCAAAAAAACTTTTATCATCTTGCAAATAATACTAAAATAGTATAAAAGAAAAATAATTCAATTTTAATATATTACAAGTACATATTTATTATAATTTTTAATTTTTAAAAATTTATTTTTACTATCAAATATAATTTTTTATGAAATAAGCACGAAGGAAATCCACGTTTTATTATTTTTTAATATTTTATTATCTAGTTATTAAAACAAAAGATAATTATTTTCTATTATTGAATGATAAATTTTTCATTTAATAAATATCAAACTAATTTTGACTTCCTTATATTTTCTAAAATTGGTTATGATTACGCTTCCATAGATTTCTACCCCCCACTTCTTTTTGCTAGGGTGAGAATATTTTTTGTACTAGTATATCAAAGTCTATGTATCAAAGGATTAATATTATGTTTTTAAATTAATGGGATGCTTACCTATTTCCGCTCCCTAACTCCGCTCGTGATTTATAATAAATCTAAATTTAAATTAGTAGTTTTTAATCTTTTAAAGAAACAAATTCAAGCAATTTTTTGTCTAAAAAATACTTTAAAACTAAAATAATAAGATCTTTACTCAGTGGAGAATGTTATATATTCTTTACTTAAGAATATTTAATAAGCCTTGATAATGAAGACTGAAACTCTTCGAAATGTGGGCAATTTAATGCAAAAATAAAGGAAAAAATTGTTAGCTCAAAAATAAAGTATTTATATTTAATATTAAAAATTAATTTCAATAGTTTTAACTTTTCTTAAACTTAATATTGTTAATGGAGATGATGAATCAGCATGTATGGTAAGAATATTTTTAAATTTTTTTACATGGTTTTATTTTAAGTACAAAAATTTACAAATTTAGATTGAAACTTTTTCAAAAATTTAATTACAATACTTGAATATCCATATCTAAGATTTTAAAATATGATTCGAAGATTAAAATGTGTTTTTTATTATACTCTAGTTTATTTAGAAGAAGAGCTTTAAATTCTTATGTTTTGGATCATGAGATAGCCGACTTTCAATATGGATTTAAGTCAAAATGGATTGATAAAACTTAATTAGAGTAAATCTCTAGTGGACCCCATGAAACCCCTCTGAGGCCCTTCCCACAGGATAAAATTTCACTACATACCAAATTCAGACTGAAAAAAACCTGGTTGCTGTTGCCGGAATTTAGATTTTTGCTACCAGATTTGCGGTTGCAGATTAGAGCAGATTAACTATTGCAGTTACCAGTATTTTGGTTCTGGCAGATGGAAATTATTTTTTCTTTTATATGATTGCAAAGTACATAAAACTTGAAGAAAAGTTAAACAAAAAAATTTTTTTCTTATTGGTCCAGCAATTTTTTTAAAAGTCCGAACACGATATACTCGTATTTTAAATGAGTGAAACTCGTATTTTCCAAATTTTCTTTACGTTTCAAGCCATTTGCAGTCGTTTCAAATAAAAAAAAAATCCGACGGCAACACCAAGAATTTTATTTCAGTGTGTCAAATTGGATAATACAAAAGAAATTCGATCCCACTTTTTCCAAATTGCCTCTTTGAGGTGAGTAACAATTAAAATCAAAAAATAATAATAAAGAATATGTTAACGTTTATATGAGTTATGAAGAAAAATATTTACCTGTGCCAAAATATCTTTGGATACTTGTTTTACATTGTAATGGTGAAAGTTTTGAAGAGGATAATTGTAATTTTTATGAAAATATCAATAGGGAAATTGCTATATCTGCATTTAAAAATTAATAATGAGTCTCATTTACTTATTATAGGCACGTAATTGCACCGACACAATCAGGTGAGCTTGCTCATTAAATGTGCATTATTTTTCGTTATTTGATTATTGATATCTATTGAACTATTAACCCTGGTGCAAGCAAAACGTGCCGCATTCGAAAAGCTTACACATTGAGAAATTAATAATTATTGTTACTCAAAATTTAAACTCGGGGATTTTCGAAGATGCTAAAATTAAGAATCAATATAAAAAAATTATAACTTTTTATCTAAGAGCTAAGAAACTGATAAAATAAGATTTTAATGGGTAACATCTGAATTATGTGAAAATGCTAAATTTTAAATAAGGTTTTAGCCTTTGTTAGTTCAATTTTAACCCCAAAAACCCGTGGGTGCGGTGTAAATTTTAAGTATAAAAAATAAAAATAATTTTCCGAGCAATAAGCTTTTTAATCAAAGAGTCCAAGAGGCGGATATTTTAATGTAGTGAACAAAAAAATTAAGAATAAAAACCGTTTTTTGAGAAGAAAGCACAAAATATGTTTTGTATGATAAAATAACGAAAAAAAGGGATAAAATAGATACCTAAAAGTGTTATGAAGGCAAAATTGACTCAGAGTAATAAAAATATTAGTATTTGATCAGTATAGGTGAACTTCTTTAGAATAAAATATTTTAAAACAGATTCTGATATTATAAATGTTATTTAAAATAAAATAGTTTGAAAGGAAATCATTTTAAAAAGTTATAGTATTATTTTCAATTTTATTGTTTACGCTATAAACTATAAGGACTATAATGATGCCCCTCTGAAAATTATTTGATAATTTTTTATTATGAGGCCTCAAATTCTCTATAGATTAAAAAATACCAAAAAAATTACGTATCCAGTTCATAAAACGAAGTTTAAATTATGAAATCACTAGCCTAATAACATTCATAACGATTCATAATAGGTCTTGAAATCTCTACAGTATTAAAATAGTTCACAAACTGCTAATTCTAAAAATTGTAAAAATGCTAAATTCTGTGAATCAATTTGATAAGGAAATCATTTAAAATTGGTTCCTCATAGAGGAACCTTTGTGATAGGTGAAATTTTGATTTTTGATTTTTTGGCATATAAGCACGTTTTGGGACCTCAGGAAGCTAAAAAACCGGTTTTTAAAAAAAGTCTGTATGTGTGTGTGTGTGTGTGTGTGTGTGTGTGTGTGTGTGTATGTATGTAACCGGTGAAATTTCACAACCATTATGGAATTAAGACCTAATTTTTTTTTCAAAAATTTTTTTATCAAAAAATCTCAAACTACTTTTTTTTTTTTTTAATTTGGATGTAATACCTCATTTATTTCCACGAAAGTACTTATATTTGAAAGTATGGTTTTTACTCGATATCTCGAATCTGATACTTAATTTTTTGAAAATTTTTTTTCCAAAATTTTTTTCACGAAAAAATACAAAAAACGACAATATTTTTTTTCTTTTTGGACGTAGTACCTAATTTATTTCCATGGAAGTACTAGTTTTAAGAACCTTGTTTATTGTTATTTTTTGGATCTGATACTTAATTTTTTCAAAATTGTTTTTGTCAAAGTTAAAAAAATAGAAAAATAAAAAAAAATGCAATATTTTTTTTTTTTTTGGGTGTAATACCTCATTTAATTCTATGAAAGTACTAATATCTGAAAATATTGTAACTAGTGATATTTCAAAACTATTATCGAATTAAGACCTAATTTTTTTTCCAAACATTTTTTTATCAAAAAATCTCAAACCCCCCTTTTTTTTTTAATTCGGATGTAATACCTCATTTATTTACACGAAAGTACTTATATTTGAAAGTATGGTGTTTACTCGATATCTAGAATCTGATACTTAATTTTTTGAAAATTTTTTTCCTAAAATTTTTTTCACAAAAAAATACAAAAAATACGAAACTTTTTTTTCTTTTTGGACGTAGTACCTAATTTATTTCCATGGAAGTACTAGTTTTAAGAACCTCGTTTACAGTAATTTTTTGGACCTGAAACTTAATTTTTTCAAAATTTTTTTCTCAAAATTAAAAAAACAAAAAAATTAAAAAATTTGTAATATTTTTTTTTTTTAGTGTAATACTTCCTTTAATTCCATGAAAGTACTAATATTTGAAAATTTTGCAATCGGTGGTATTTAACAACCATTATGGAATTAAGATCTAATTTTTTTTTCAAAAATTTTTTCATCAAGAGATTTCAAAATACTTTTTTTTTTTTTTAATTTAGGTGTAATACCTCATTTATTTCCACGAAAGTACTTATATTTGAAAGTATGGTTTTTACTCGATATCTCAAATCTGATAATTAAATTATTGAAAATTTTTTTCCCAAAATTTTTTTCACAAAAAAATACAAAGAATACCAAATTTTTTTTTTGTTCGGACGTAGTACCTAATTAATTTCTATGAGAGTACTAGTTTTAGAAAGCATATTCATAGTAATTTTTTGGATCTGATACCGAATTTTTTCAAAATTTTTTTCTCAAAATTAAAAAACTTAAAAAATCTGTAATATTGTTTTTTTTTTAAGTGTAATACCTAGTTTATTGAAAATTTTTTTCTAAAAATTTGTTAAATAAAAAACATTAAATCACAGCAACATTTTTTTTCTTATAAAATACGGTATTTAACTTTTTTTTATGAAATACTGATATCTCAAATTATAATTTTTATTAGATAAAATAGACCATTATAAATATTTTGCTATTGTTAATGAGGAACCATAGTGCCAATCACTTGGCAGCGTTTTTTTCTTATTCTGCGCTCACTAAGCGCGCGGCCATACTAGCATTTATTTAATTTAATGTGACAATATATTTACTTTCCTTTTTTATGATGCTGCACTTGCTATATTTCTCGTGATGAGTGCGTTTAAGGAAAATTTTAATCTGAATATAATGAAAAATTTAAAGAAAAAAAATGTTTAACACCTACGCAATGGATTCAAATATTTTTTAATAACTTTCTCTTTTAATTTATAAGTAATTTATTAATAATTTTTGAATTTTATTTATCTTTACTAATAAAATGGTTACATAACATTTATTTAGAACTTATTATTTTGATAATAAGTTAAATATTTCTGGTTCTGAATCTTCATTTTCTATTTTTATTGGTATATCTTCATATTCTATTTCTTGCTCAGCTTCATTAACAATTTCAGATGCTGAATCATAATTTTCTTTTACAGCTAATTGCTTGCTTGTGCTTGGTGCATTAGCATGGGTTTTTAAATGTTGTTTTAAATAATTTTTCAAAGCAAACGTTTTTTGACAAAATTCACAATTAAAACTTTTTTCACCTAAATGTGTTATTTTATGATTTTTAAGTTTGTTAGACTTAAAGTAAGCTTTTCCACATTCATCACACTTGTAAGGTTTTTCTCCAGTATGTATACTCTTATGTTCTGCAAGAGTAGCACGATGTGTAAAAGCTTTTCCGCATTCCGCACACTCGTAACTTTTTTCTCCAGTATGTGTTCTTTTATGTCTTGTTAGATGGGTTTTTTGTGTAAAACCTTCTCCACATTCAACACACTAGTAAGGTTTTTCTCCAGTATGTGCTTTTTTATGTTTTGCAAGATTGAAATTTGTTGTAAAAGCCTTTTCACATTCATCACACTCGTAAGGCTTTTCTCCAGTATGTGTTCTTTTATGTATTTTAAGTTGGTATTTTTGTATAAAAGCTTTTCCACATACAACACACTCGTAAGGTTTTTCTCCAATATGTGCTTTTTTATGTTTTGCAAGATTGCCATTTGTTGTAAAAGCCTTTTCACATTTATCACAAGCGTAAGGCCTTTCTCCAGTATGTGTTCTTTTATGTACTGTAAGATGGAATTTTTGTGTGAAAGCTTTTCCACATTCATCACATTTATAACGTTCAGTATGAACATTTTTATGGAGTTTTAATTTTTTAGAAGTATCAAAAACTAGATCGCAATTTTTGCACTTATCCTGAGACTCAGCGCTTCTTTCAGGATTTAATTGCTTTAAAATAACAAAACAATATAATTAAAATTGTAAGCAAAAATAAATAACTAAAAAAATTATACTTGTATTCCGCCTGGATTTTTATCCGTTGAATTATTGGATTTAGCATATTTGGTAGCACAAATAATTAAAATAAGTAAAATTATTTTCATATTATAAACTTTTTTAAAAAGACTTATTTTAGTCGAAAACCTCGTCGAAAACTAAAAAAGTATAACAGTTTACTGCCGTTTTATTCTAAAAGCTAAAATAATAAGAATCGTGATAATAAGAATCGTGATAAATTGTGAAACGTGTAAGGAATTTTCAAATAAATTTTTTATATGCTATGTACTTGTTACATTAAAATTAAATTATTTTTATTTTTTTAGTATTATTTACAATACGAAAACAGTATTATTTTGTCATTCATACCCCAAATTCATCCAAAATAAAAGTTTATTTATTGAAATTTTTAATGAATAGCCCTAAAAACTTTATTGTGAGCTAAATCTTGTCATGGTTTGCGAATATTTTAATAAGCCCTTCAAATGGAGAATTTTTTTCTAATTTAAGGGTGTTATACAATTTTCGTATTTGTAAAACTTTGATTACAAAAACGAGGGTCTTTCCCAGGAGATATTTTCGGAATACCCTTAAATTTGCAAAAACTACCCCCAAAAAGGGGTTTTCTTAATATATTAGCAAACTGAGTTTCTATTTAGCCAAGAATTAGTCTAAGAAGAATTTTTGGGTCAAGGATCATGAATTTGATTTTATGAATAATTAATATTTCACCCTTAAATTAGCCAAAACCACCCCTAAAAGATGTGCATTGGCAATTTTTGCACTTTGAACGACCAAATTAGGTCCTTTAGGGTTTTTTGGGTCGCTGATCAAGAATTTGGGGGAATTTATCATGAATAATTAATATTTCACCATTAAATTAGCAAAAGAAAAACCCTAAAAGCGGTGAATTTATAGCAGAAATTCCTTTTAGGGGTTGTTTTTGCTAATTTAGGGGTGAAATATTAATTATTCACAAAAAATTTCCCTACATTCTTGATTAGTGGCCCAAAAAACCCATCTGGACTTAATTTTGTCGCTCAAAGTGCAAAAATAGCAAAAAACCCCTTTTAGGGGTTGTTTTTGGTAATTTGAGGGTCAAATATTAATTATTCATAAAAAATTCCTCCGAATTCTTGATTAGCGGCCAAAAAAACCCGTATGGACCTAATCTGGTCGCTCAAAGTGGGAAAATAGAAAAACACCCCCTTTTAGGGGTATTTTTGCTAATTTTAGGGTGAAATATTAATTATTCATAAAAAATTACCTCAAATTCTTAATTAGCGACCCAAAAAACCCTGTTAAATCAAAGCAAGTCTTGGCTAAATCTGGAAACTCAGTTTGCTAATATATCAAAAAAACCCTTTTTTGAAGGTAGTGTTTGCTTTTAAGGGTGTTCCGAAAATATCTCCCAGAAAAAACCCTGATTTTCGTGATTAGCGATCCATGTTATGTTGCCAAATCTCACGTTGGCCGGTGAAAATGCACCCTAAACTGCAATTTGATGGGAGTACTAGTCCGAACTCGTATCCCTCTTCCTTGGCTTCGCCGAGCACTCGTGCTAGCGCTCACGCTATAGTGCTAAAATTTTACTCCCTTGGTACTTTATATACTATTTTAAATATACTTTCTATATACAGAGTTTCACCCAATAGTTAGTAAGTTTTTATTATACTTTTGCATGTAAAAATATACCACTTATTGGTTACATCCCTGTATTATATTAAAAAACAATAGTAATGAAAAATGTACTTTATAAAAAGTAAAATTTTTTATGATAAAAAAAAATTATTTAATATTTTACTATACAGCGAAATAATAAAAAAGTAAAATTTTAAAAATTTTCTACCAGATGTTCCATACATTTATATCATAAAGTATAGAATATACAGAGAGAGAGAGAGAGAGAGAGAGAGAGAGAGAGAGAGAGAGAGAGAGAAATATAGAAAGAAAACTATTCATTATGAACTCTGTAGAACTCTAAGTAAAATAAAATAACTTCAAGCACAATTTAAACCGTCGATAATTAAAAAAAAAAGTAAAACATTGGTTTCTCTACAGTACCTATATTTTATTTTTTTGCACTATTTCTCTGACCTTTTTTTTTTTATTAAATTATTTTTTAATAAAATAACAAGTTACTTCTTGTCTATATTTTATTAATTTATATTGATAATTAATTTATTGGCTTATAGGTGACGTTAATTCTCATAAAATAAATTATTTGAATTTTATTTTTACAAATATATCATTTTTTTTTTTTATAATTTTTTTAATTAAAATGTCTGTCATGTATATAAAAAATATATAAACATTGTTTTTTTTTTCTTCATATTTTATATATAACAAACAGGATATTATGAAAAATAATCAACATTAATTAAAAAAAATTAATTTAACTGAAATTTATTTGTCGAGAGAGATGTTTTAATTTATGATTAATAATTAAATAAAATAATAATTCATAAATATTTTTTATTTATTTTTATGTAATTATTCATTATGTACTATATTTTTAATATTTACTGTCAATAGAAAAATGAGAACATTATTTTGTCAAATTTATATACTTGTTTATTTTTAATAATAATTACGTCGTTTGTTTTACTTTTTTTTTGTAATGTAGAAATAGCATATTTTTCATTAAAACTGTTTTTGTGTCATTTGAATCTCTGGCTGTAATTTCTTTTGTGCATTAGTTTTTTATAAGTACACTGTAATAAACTCTGTTCCGGTAATCCTTTTTGGATTAACTTTGAAAATTCGCTATTTATTCAAAAATCATTCAAAGGACACTAAAATGTTAAATTATGTTAAATTTTTTGAGAAATCTAAATCGGAAGTGTGATTTTAATTTAAAATTACGTGAGATTTTTCGGATATAAGAGTTTTAAGAAGTTGGATTTTAAAAATCATTTTTTGATCTGGAGTATTCAGATTAGCTTATAACATGGAAAATAATTTGGGCACGTATCTAAACAATTTTAGATATTTAAACACAAATAGCAAAATATAAATGATGATTTTCTCATTTACGAAATTCAAATTAACTTTTTGAAATTAAAATCAAATTCTTCGAAAAATTTCTTATTAATAAGTATACCTATTTTAAAAGAAAATATTTCCTACAGTAAAATAAGCATTTGATAGTAAAAATATGAAAATTTTGAGCGAAAATGCTCAAAATTGATTGAAAAATTGATGGTTGGACTCAAGAAACTAAAAGTTGGTGAAAGGATTTATTTTTAGTTGCACATAGGGAAAATAATGTCAAAAAACCGTTTTTCGTAGACCCTCAATTTTGCTTCAGCTGACGAAAAATCTTGCATATATAGTTTAAAACTATTTTTCAAGTATCGATCAATAATGGCAAAATAACATCAAGATATTTTCCAAAATACTATAGAAACGCCTGAAGATGCAAATAAAATTCTTCATTTCAAAGATTTATTACAACCTGAACTACATCGACGTCTACGACAAGCTCAAACTTTATTCAAGGGATATCAAGATATTTCAATTACTTGTGATGAGGGTCATATTAATTTTCGTAAAAAAGATTCCCCACCTATCCGTATTGACTACAATACAGACTTAAAATCCTTAATTCCTAAATAGCAATTACAGTTAAAAAATCAAATCTTTTCGTATTCAAGCTCTCTCAATTCTTCAACTAATATTTCTAATTCTATCACTAATTCTATTCATAATTCCTACATCAACTCTTAGACTTCAAACTAAAATAATAAAGTTTCCCTGCTAATAAGCCATTCCAGACGTTACTTTTTCAAAAAACCCTGCGAAAATCCGAAAAATTGGAAAAACTAATGCAACAAAAATGTGTAAAAAAACATATTTTCCAATGTTTCCTACACTCAAAATTTAACTGGAGCATCCTCAAATAATATGTTTATGGATGACCGACAACAAAATTTTAGTTTTTGCCTCTTGATCTTTTTTTCAATAACAAGTAAAAAAAAAGTAATGGAAACGAGGAAAATAAATTCTTTTTTAATAATTTAAAAGGCCGATGAAAAGTTAAACAATTAAAGAAAAAAAATATTTATTTTTCCGTTAAAATCATCCAATTAAGATTTTTTAAAATTCGCCATTTATTTCTATTAAATAATGGGATTATCAAAGTGAATTTTTTTTTTTTAAAGCTTTCTCGAAATTTTTTCTGAAATTTATTTTGAAAAACTCCAAAAAAGTTTGATTATCTATACAACTCGGGAAGTTTAAAACCAACGATGCTGAAATTTAGTAGAAGTTAATTTTTCCAGTCAGCGAATTTCAAAAGGTCGACCGAGTAATTTTAAGAATTTCGTCTACCAAATAATTAATAAAAAAGTATCTTACTATTAGGAATTCTTCAACTTCACAAGGAATCATAATTCTGTCATTACATTGCCGCCTATTAAGCTGCCTTGACATTGCTAATGGTCCAGTACCAGAGCCATCTTCGTAATCACTGTCAAATACTGTTTCGATGCCCGTTTCAGAAGCAATGTTGTCATTAATATTATCGTCATTATTATTATTAACATTATTATTATTATTATTATTACTATTAGTATTACTAAATCTTGTCATATCAATTCTAAAAGAATCATTTGAACACATTTTATAAACAATACTACACATTCCAGCTTCTTGTCTCATACATATTAAATAATCTTGATTAGATAAATAACGTCCATTATTTAATAAAAAATTAAATGTTTTAATAGTTCCGTTTGGTGAATTATAATACTGAAGACAACCTGCTGGTGCACGTTGACCGAATTTCAATTGACTTATCCGCATTTCCCACATCCTTGAAGACATCCTTCCTGGTAAACGAAAACTTAGATTTACTGGTTTGTCACCAATGTCTACGTAAACTGAAATGAAATAAACCAATTTCTATCTTTCACGTATATATTTTATAATAAAATATTTCTAAATATATATTTAATAATCAATATATTTAAATGCTATTTTTGATTTATAATATCTTGATAATTTATTTTACTCTATGTTTAAAAATAATTTAAATGATTTTTTACGGATTCAAGTAATCAAAAAACTAAAATATTCTTTTTGAAAAAAAATATAAGTAAAAAGACTCTTGTTGATCTATTTTATCTTGCATAAAAATTAAAAAAGAATTAACCTAAGAAATTAGCAGTCAAACCTTTGTATAAAATTTTTTTGAACTTTTTATTCAACTTTAGGACATTTTTTGACCTCAGCAAAAATCTTTCAATTTTTTTTAATTAAATAATAAATAATTAAATTTTCAGTATCGTCTTTGTTAAGTTTCAAAACTGTTAATGTAGCGAAAAAAATTAAAATAATTTTTATACTATTTCATGATTTTAAAATTTTGAAGATTTTACAGTACGCAAGTTGTTACAATTGTCAAAAATTATGAATATAAAACATAAAACTCGTATAAAATGCATATTATTATAACCGGATTATAATCCGAATATAATATAAATTCAACAAAATTTGAATCGATAACAATTTAGACCAGTACATTTGATCCTTGAATATCATTATACGAAATACTTGATGCATATATTTATATTTATATATATTTAAATATATAGTTATATATACACTTACAATGTTGACCGCTATTCCATCCACAAAGCTCTAAAGTCTTATCGCCTGATCTCATCTGGAAAAATTCCAAAAAAAAAAATTATAATGTAAAATAAAAACAAAATAATATATATTTATATTTTTCATTTTTTTTTTGAAACATTTAAATTCCATTTTTCAATTTTTTTTTAACGCTAAACTTTTAAGGCTAAAATAATAAATAGGTATTAAAAGTTTTTAGAAAATTTTATATTTTTTCAATCTTGATAAAATATTTTTTTCAGTTAAAATTTTTCAAACAGCATATATAAATATTTAATGGATGAAAGATAAATATTTTTTATTCAATTTTATATTGCAATATTTATATTTAAAAAATTTTTTATCAGTTATACAGAAAATTTTTTTGGGAGGGGCCAACAAACTTCGGTTGGGGCCAGAACCTAATAATATTAAAATCGATAGTTTAAATTTCTTAAATATCAATCAAAATTTCATTGTTTCTTATTTTAAATTGTTTATAAGCAATAATTGTTAATATAAAATTAAAAAATTTTGAAATTAGGGTAAAAAATTTTGTTATTTTTCAATAATTTTTTTAACTTAAAAGATATTATATATTGGTCAATATGGAACATAAAAATAACAATATAATTATTGCTTTATACAAAAATTTGATGGAAATTATTTGTCAGTCTTATTACTGACCTAAAAGATTTTAAATGGTTTATTTCGGCTCTGTATAGTAGTACGAGCCATCATCAGTAAAGTATACTACTATACTTCTTTAGATAAACCAAGATGTTAAACTTTACAAAATACTCATTTATATACCTTTAGTATTTTGTAAAGTTTAACATCTTGGTTTATCTAAAGAAGTATAGTAGTATACTTTACTGATGATGGCTCGTACTACTATACAGAGCCGAAATAAACCATTTAAAATCTTTTAGGTCAGTAATAAGACCGACAAATAATTTCCATCAAATTTTTGTATAAAGCAATAATTATATTGTTATTTTTATGTTCCATATTGACCAATATATAATATCTTTTAAGTTAAATTTATGAAAGGAACGAATTAATAAAGTATTATAGTTCAATAATTTTTTATTTCGGGGGGGGGCATGGCCTCTGGATACATGCCTGAGTTATAGATACGAGATCTCTATAGATACTTATATTGTATTAAGAAAAATTTTTTATATAGAACATTTAGAACATATATTTAAATAAAACTTATAGTTTTTGATACCATTGTCGAAGATAAATATGAAAAGACAGTAAATTTGACCCAAACTATTTTATTTTTACTATCTCAGCAAAAAAACAGCTAATATTACTTAAGTTTTAAAGCAATTAAAGCAATTGAATCTACCGGAACTTATTTTTTGGTATAGTATGGACTCAAAATTTTTGTGACTAATACTGTTTTATACAAATTGACTTTGGTACCATTTTTTTATCACAATTCACAGCTACGAAATTCTTTTTTAGGCCAAATATTTACGGTAACAAATACTTCTTTTTAAAAAAAGCATTTATATCTGTAAGTTGAGATTAATAAACTTGTGCACAAATCAATGATAAATATTAATTTTTTTGGGGTATATTATGAGAACTAAAAATTCAAAATTTTAATTTTCTTAAAAATAATAATTTTTTAGTTAAAACAATTTTAAAAAAAACCTTTTTTTAGTAAATTATTATAGGGACATGCACAAAATATTCTCCAAATTAATGTAAACATTACTTACCACCATAACATCGTCATCGCATATTCCAGATGTTCTGTTAGGTTGACCCTGTTAAAAATGACATAAAATTGATTACTATAATTTAATTTATGTTAATCATTTGCAAATATAGATAAAAAATAGCAGGGAGATTTTAGAATTTACAAGACAGCGCTTCTTAACTGAAATTTATTTTTAATAATAAGTAACTTTCTTATATTAACAAAAAAATTAGAATATTTTCGAAATATTCTAATTAGTAAATTTTCGAAAAAATTTGTAAATATTCGAAAAAAATCGTATATTTTCTAAATTTAGTATATTAATAAAAAATTCGAGTATTCTCGATTTTTTTTTGTGAATTCACAAAAAAAATTGATAACTTACAATTTTTTTTCGAAAATTTACAAAAAATAGTTGTAAACTTCCGAAAAATATTTGTGAATTTGCAATTTTTTTCGTAAAATCACTAAAAAAAATCGAGAATTCTCGAATTTTTCGATAATATATTAAATTTAGTAAATTTACGATTTTTATCGAATATTTGCAAAATTTTTTGAAAATTCACTAATTTTTCGAAAAAATTCTATTTTTTTTGTAAATTTAAGAAAGTTACTTTTTACAGTGTAATTTATATATAAATTTTAATTTCTGTTACTCAAGAAGGATTTTTGCTATAGGTTATGTTTTGATTTTCGATTTTTTTATATGCAGGAAATCACGTTTTGTAACTTTATCATTAGATAGTTAAAAAATTTTAAATTATTTTTACGCTGCATACAAATTTTTCCACGCAATTTTAGTTTGAAGAAATTACATAATTAAATATCGAAAATTTTTTTTCTCAAAATTTTTGCCAATAAAAAAAAGACGCTATTACATTGAATTATTTAAATTTTTTTTTCTTGGTCATTATTCCACAAAAATTAGCTACTTGCTATGAAAATAAAACCTTTAAACTCTTATAGGATAAATCAATTAATTAATCAATTTATCAATTAAGGAATTATCTTAATCCTCTTACGCATTTTCTCGTTTTGCTATATAAAATTCTCTTACTCTAATGAAAATAAATGATTAAACTATATTTAATGGCTACTGAAATAGAAAAAAAAAATATTTTGATAATTAAAGAGATTAATTAATATTTTTTGATATCTTTTTTGATTTATGTGAATTTTAATCAAAACATAATCTATACTATAATCTATAAAAATATGATGCTTTGATGGGATTAAAGGTATATTATTTTTTTTAATATTCATTAGTTTAGTAGTTGAAATATCAATATCAATAATAAATTAATTAATAATTTAAATTTTTTTTCTATTAAATTTTAGACTTTTACGGAGAACGTTCAATCAAAAATATATGATTTTCTTAAATTTGTTCTAATATAATTTGGGTTGCATATAGAAAAGCTCAAATTTTATTTGGGGTTTCAATCCTCTTAATTCTTTTTTTTTATTAACTTTGGCCTATTAAATATTTTATTTTGCAAAAAATATGTAAAATAAATTTAGACTTTAAGTTATTTGAAAATAAAAATTAAAAGTTATATGCATTATAATATTAAAAATTAATCTACGATAATATTATTTTACTGATGACTTTGAATGGTTTATATTTTATATAGTAAAAGCTTTGTATTTAGTATATATATAGCCAAACTCTCACAAATCTTATTGTTATATGGGCAACAATAGTCTAAGCATATAGATTTTAGAAGGATCGAAGGAGAAATACAACAAGCAAGGAAGGAATAAAGCTCACGCATACATATATATATTAAGTCAGTTTATAACAATATAAATATATAATAATATATATTATGCATTCGTATATTGATGGTCCATCGCAACATTGTACTGATAATTAAATATTTTGATAACCCCGTGCCCCCATAGCCTAATTATTTAGGAAATATGTAATAAACCTAACTTTAACGTTTTTAGTCAAATGGTGCTGTACATGGATCTAGAAGAATTATTTAAAAGATTTTTCAATTGTTTTCAAAGTAAATCTAATATTTTGGTAAACCTGACGTGGAGCCCTGTTTCGTAGACAATTTTAATCCTTTATAGATAGATAGAATTGGTAGAATTAACGTTTTTTAGTCGCTGAATTCAATTATGTTGTTTGTTTTTACTGGAAGTGGTCTAGTTGTCGACAATAGGAATTTTCAGGTTATATTTTTCGAGTTTTTTAAGATATCTATGGGCTATATAGATTTTTGGGTCGCTGAAAACGAATATGAAATCTATTTTTATTTTAAATAACCCACTTGCCTACAATAAGCAACTTTAGTTTTTTGTTTCCGGTTTGTTTGTTTGAAACTAGAGCATTTTAAATAAAAATACATGTAATATCATTTACATCAAGAACGGATTTCGTTTTCGAATGCATTTTCGGTAGAAAATTCCATTGACCAACAAGAATAATAAATATGAATAAATCTATTCGATACCTTGAGCTAACGATTTTTGGTTATTTCGTTTCTGGCTAAATAGTGTGAGGCTCGTTAGTATGTACACTATTTAGACAGGGCTATGAAAGGATTTCAACCTTCTAATTGAAAAACGCATCAACTCAGCTTCGGTTTTTAGTAATAAATTTATACAAAAAATGATTGGTAATTTATTAGCATTCTGGTAATTAACTTCTTCACGTTGCTATTCTTATAACCAATTCAAAAATGCATATTTTTTTACAGCAGTTGACTTTGATAAAATTTAGGAAAACATATTTCAAAATTATTAGAAGTTTATTTCAAGACATCTACTTAATATATTGTTTCATTTAGCAGAAATATTGTACATTAAAAGTCTTGCGTATTTTAAATAGGTTCATCCAATACGCAGTATAGCAAAAAACGAAATACGCCCTCATTTTTCGGATCCTGTGTGCGTTTTGATTTTTTTCATTATATTTAATTTATTCAGAAAAAAAAAAATTTTCTAATTTGGTACACTGAGAAAAATTTCTATTCAAATCAATTCAATTCTATTTGAGTAAAATAAAAATTCTTCTTGATTTTGAACTCAAAAAGAAAATATTCTTGAATCTAATTCTATTTGAGGTAAATAGATTTCTATTTGGCATACGAAAAATTATTTTCAGGTTTTAATTTACCCGTTTTTACATTTCTAGGGTATTTTCAGGGTCAGTTAAAATGAATTAATTTTTGAAATTTGAATTCCTAGACAGTGAAACGATTTTTCGGAAACCGAACATGGCGGACAGAAAACACTAAAATAATTTGATATCATTTCTGATTTATCCATTTATTATTCCATTTTTTAAACCAAAGTGATATTTCTTTTAAAAACTTAAAAATTTTTATCAAGCAGATTTTTTATTTAACTCAAAGAGAATGCATTATTTAATTGATAGAATATGCTTGTCACAAATAGATCTTTTTTCAGTGTACAGTTTTCTACTTATAATTTTTGCTATAAAGGAACATTGGCATATTTACTCATTATCAGCCCTTTCCTTTTATTTCTACATTCAATTTTATATATGATTTTTTTTTTAATTCTTTAAAGACGTTGCGAATCGACATTCAGAAAAAAAATTATAAGCATATCCGCCATAACCTGCCAGGGTAGTAATTGCAAAAATATCAAAAGCAGCGAATATGTTAACATTATCCAAATTATTTACAGTTCCTACCTACATTTACAGTTCATTATATATAGATTCGTTAAAAATTCTTTTATTTCCAAATTTTTCAAAGATATAAAAGCTTTCATAAATTTCTGTTTTTAGAATCTTTGTTCAAATCGTTATTGAAATATTCGAAAGTATTTAGCTCGTACCCTGCTTAATTTCTTAATATAACAGGACTTTACAAAAAACGGGACCATACTAAAGAATCGCAATTAATCGAATAAATTTCTATTTTTTATAACTCGGTACTGTAAAGTAACAGACAGTCGATACGTCTATTTATATCTATGTACATAAAATTATATGTCTAGGTACATTATGTACACGGAAAGCTTATATGTTGAATTTCAACGAACTTATACTATGTATAGCATACTCTTCTATTATTCAAAAGCTGAGAGAAAACTCACGGGTTCCGTTTGCATGAATAAACTCTTACCTCAATACATACCCATATATATATGTATAACTTTTTAAAATTTCATATAATATTTATTTTGTGTTCTTTTTTATTTTCGTGCTTGATCATGTGAAAATATTATATTTGATTGGTATTAAAAATTTATTTCTTATTGTATTGGTAATCCCAAACTAAGATGAAAAAATTGTACGTCCTTTGCTATCTCAGAAATTGTATCCCTATGAACGATTCTTTCACCAACAAGTAACCCACTTGTATAATTGCCCCTCTCAAAAACTATCCCCTATATATAGGTAAAAAATTTTAAAAGGTAATTATTAATAAAATAGTAATTGAGAAACGCCTTTTTGAAGAAAATATTTATAGTTAGCCTAAAGAAGACAATAATGTACGTTGTACTGATTAAAAAAAAAATTATTTTATAGTTATTTGTTAATTAATAGTTATTACGCTGAAATAAATTGAGAATCCAGGAAAATATGTGTCGATAATTCATATTTACCAGAGTAGTCAACGTCCAGATAGCACAAGACCGTTATCCTCGCGTAACAATTTCTGTCTAAGATTTTGATTCAGAAGATTTTAACCTAAATATTTATATAATTCTTACTTTGTTTGGAATTTTGGAATTTAGAATTTCATCACTTTCATGGAAAAAATTTAGGTACTACGTCCAAAAAGAAAAAAAATTGAATTTGTTTTGAATTTTTTTGGGCAAAATTTTGGAGACAAAAATTTTCAAAAAATTAAGTGTTAGTTTCAAGAAATCGAGTAAAAACGATACTTCTAGATATTAGTACTTTCCGAGGAAAAAAGATATTACATCCAAATTAAAAAAAAATGTACCTCGAAATTTTTTAATGAAAAAAATTAGGTCTTAATACCACAATGCTACGTACACACACACGCGCAATTTTTCACAAATTCAGATACAGAATGGAGAAATTAAGACCCCTATTTTTATCAAAATAAACAATTATATTTAAATGATACTTACAATGTTGAAATGTAATAAATCAATCCTTAATTGACTCACTAAGCGTTTAGATTTTTTAATAAGAATTGAACAATTCATAGGTGTATCAATAAGATCTGGAAATCCAGGACTAATTATATACGTCATATTTTTTTTTACTTCTTCACCGCAAGTTGCAGTAACTAGAAAAAAAAATTTGTTTAATTATTTTTTTAAGTCAATAAAATTATAAAGTTCTTATCTTTGTTAAATTTTTATATAAAAAATGAAAAATTTATATTTTTATTCAATAAAAGAAAAAAGCTTTTACAAATACATTGATAACCACACAATGGTTTTATAAAACGTATTTTCATTTGACAAGATTTAGTTATTTCTAAAAAAAAATTCTGCTTCTGACATATTAATTATAAAATGAGAATTTTTTTTTTTTATTAGGTAGTCAAAGAGATTGCAATAAAATAAAAATAGACTTTTATAATGTTAAAGAAAACAAGGGTGAAAAAATTTACGTTGATTGAGAAACCATCCAATTTTATTGTTGTTTGCGTCATTTGGCAGATGAATATCTCTATTTTTGGAAAAATATCCCACAAAAATTTCTATATGTTTTCCACCTTTATGATACTAAAAACTACCCCTAAATATAACTAGTATATTTTTTTAAATTTTTGAGAGTTGTTCTGGGTTATAAAAAAGTAGCTAACTGTTAGAAAATAAAATGAAAAAATTTGGAGTTATTAACAATAAATTAAAAATTCAATTTACAAAAAATTTCGTAAATTAACATTATTAAATTCTAGACTCCAAATAATTAAAATTCATAAAATTTTAAAATGTTTTTTAGAGTTAATTTTTTATTTTTTAAAAAAATCAATGAATTATTTGACAATAAAATTAATTCTTTTGAATGTTTTAGATATTTTTTAATTCAAAGTACCCCTCCCTATAAACATATCCATGTTAAGAACTTATAACCATTTTGTGTAAAAACAACTCAAATGTATGGAACATGTTTACTACAGCTGAGTGTGGGGTATAATTCATAAATTTTACCCAACACTGCAATACAATTGGCTATTTTCAAAATTTGTAATTATCACCTTACTAGATCTTAAGATTCTAAGACCAAATTATTCTGATTCCATAAACCCGTATTATTCTAATTCTTTAATTCGAAAATATTTTAAGTCTCCCGAATTATTAAAAGTTTCTAAATCCAGATTATTCCAAGTCAAAATCTACATACACTTGGGATTTTTCAGGAGGCTAATTTATGATGTCGTACAAACGTATATCAATTCAGTCAAATCAATTGCATTAAAATAATTGTAAAATTTTGCCCCTTCCCATAAAAAAATTCGGTACAATTGTCCGACTCTTTTAAATTTATTAGAAAAAAATGTTTCACATTTATGAACTCTATTTTCAAAATCAGTGACCCAAAAAACCCATAGTAGACCTTTTCTCTTCTTAGTTTCCAAAGACAAACACAAAACTGTAATTTAACTGGAGTATTTAGGAAATACATTCTCTCATGTAAATATGAAAAAATCTCTTAAAAGAAAAATTATTTGTACAATATTTTTGCCAAATAATCTAAAACTACGCGGGTTCGCTTAAATTTTCAAGAAAGTTGCTTTAAAATTCAAGCAAAGCAATTTCAAAGTGTTTAAAAAATCAAAATCTTTTAATCCAACATAACAATTTAAATTTATAATTAAAATAATAATCTTAAGACAAAACATAATTATTTTTAAATGAATAACTTAACGGGGTTTTTCAAAATCTATTATACTTGCTATAAAATTTCCGTAAGATCTTAAAAGCAAATCTGTTCAAGCAGTATAGTAAGCATTAAGTATAATAGAGAAAAAAAACTAGAGAAAATTTTCATAGTATATACACTTTTTTACAAAACCTTTCGTATATTAATAATATGTTTGTTGTCTACTTATTTCAATGACTTTTTTTTAGTCTTCATTTATCAAAGTCACGTTGGTAAACAAGTCATTATAAAAAGAAAATCATTTTTTTATTTCACTTAATTCTTCATTTTGTTTTTTGAAAATCCTTTAGTTGGAAATATAACTTTTTAAAAGGAAATTAATAAACAATTTTTGGAAACTTAAAACGTACAAAATAGGTCCTATTGTAGTTGAATTTTAATCAAAAGATTTAATTTTCTTAGAATAGTAAACATTTGTCTCATATACTGTCACGATGAGAGAATCACTAAATGAAAAAAATTTTGTTTTATAAAGTTTAAAAAATTAGACTTAAACAAATCAAACAAAAAAAAGAGAAATTTTTTAACGAAATTTCAAGATAACAGCATCATGTGGAAAATAGCCAGGGAATCATGGTGATGCTGGTGGCTCTAGGCTCCAAAGATCCACTGAAATAAAGGGAGTATATCGAGGATATATTTTAAACATATTAAATTGCAAGGTACTACTTGTATAAAAGGAAAACAAGTTAAAAAGAACTACAAAATAAAAACAAATAAACTTTTAAAGGCTTTGAGATGACATCTCATTTGCTCATGCCCATACGATACATGCCAGAGTCTCTTTTAGTAAAGCATATCGATATAAAGATTACAATTTTTAAAATATGAAAGTTTTGAAAAATATTTTTTATTTTGATTCTATTGCCATTATCTAGTGTCTAGAATAAGTAAGTTTAAAGTAGGTTACCTATATGAGTAAAAAAAATATATATGGGTGATTCTTTATCAAGTCAGCCATCCCTCTCTGTCAAATAATGGAGGCAACTTAAAAGGATTTCTTTTTTCTCAAATTTACGGGAAAAAGGTCTAATTTTTTATTCATATAAACCTTTTCAACTCTGTAAATGTAAATCGCATTTTAGGCGCTGAAAAATCTAGAAAAAAGTGTAAGTTTTTTGAATTTTTTTTCTTAAAAGTTGTTATTTATTAAAATAAAGAAAACCTAATCATTTGCGTGTTAATACGATGATTACTCATATAAATAAGTTATAGTGCAAAATCATTATTTAAAAACATACAATAAGTGTGCCAAATGGCAAAGAATTTCATCGAGTAGTTTCGTATTTAGCAATTTTCGTGTTTTAATTCTTTTAAAAAAATGGGTCAAAATTCATTTTAACATAAACTATTCAGTAAAATTCCCCGTCATTTAGCACAGTTATTATATATCTAAAAACTATCATTTTGTGCTAAAACTTTTTTATTTTGGATCCGTAGGTTCAGAGATATCAATAGAGGACCTGCCGCTGCTCAGCGCCTAAAATCCGCCCTTTAGATTTAGAGAGTTATAAATCCAATGAGAATCCAATGACTCTTTTTTCGTCAATTTGAGAAAAAAAATCCTTTTAAGTTGCCTCCACATTTTTGGACAGAAGGGGGTGGCTGGCTTGAGAAAGCATTGCCCATATATAAATAAAAAGGAAAAGAAAAATTTGATTAAAAAATAAATAATTAAATGAAATACAAAAATAAAAAATTCATGAATCGAGACTTTTTAAATTTTACGTATAAAATAAAAAAAAAATCAATAAAATAAATTTAACAATTACGATCTTATAATTAATTTATTTTTAATTATAAAAAAAAAAATAAAGTTAATAAAATTTTATTAATTTAAAATTCAAATTAAATATACTTTAATACAAGTTTTAATAAAATTTAATTTAATTATATTTAACATTTTGACTATTAAATCTGATTTTTTTTTTAATATAAATATGCCAAAAATGAATAAAAATTAAAATTAAAAAGGCTTTGTATAGATTAAAGCTTTTTTAATTACATAAAATCAGATTGATTAACATATGAGGGCCATTGTATGTTAAAAAAAATTAAATAAAAAAAAAATTTTAATTTCAATAGATATTTTTCAAGTATTTTTAAAAAGGTATTATTCCATGTATAAAAAGTTTATTTATGCACTTAAAAAATTACTTAATTAATATAACTGAATCTTCTTCACAAGGTGAAAATAATGTACTTAATTATTTTAAGAGCTTTAGATAAAAAAGTTTCATGCATATTAAAAAAAAAAATTTAAGGTGCTATAATCAGTTTGCAGTAAATATCACTTAAAAAAAAAAAATTTTTAGCAGAAAAAAAAGTAGTACTATATTTTATACAGTAAATATAAAAGTATCTTACATATGCAACAGACACCAAACCCAAGTGCACACGGTCCGTTGGGTTTTCCATGATTTTTCCGGCAGTCGAATTTGTTCATACATACTCCTTGACGACGTTTATCCGATGAAAAGCAAGTTTCTTTAACTGGTTCCGGGAAAAAATCTATTACTGTAAAAATATATTTGTATAAAATTTTTTATTTTACTTTGATTCTGATTTTTTTTTTTACTTTTATTTATGGATAAATAAAAAATCATTATTTTTTAATGTAAATATTTAAAAAATTTCTTAATTAAATGCAAATATTTTGAGAACTTTTTAATAAAAATAACAATGTTTGTATACAAATTAATGTTGTTCAAACTAAGATGAAACGGAATTTAATAATTTTAAGATTCAAGAATGTCAAGTGAATTAAAATGAGTTCGTAAATATTTAAATTAACAAAGAAAATATTTACTAAGATTACTTTACGACACTGGCTTATAAACTATAGAAAAATATTTGTGTAATCATAATTAATTTTTTATTACTAAAAAATCTGAAAAAAGATTATTAAAATAGTTATATGCGAAGCACTTGCTATAAAGTTAAATTAACACTGATTACATAGGTTTAAAGGTCCAAGAAATCGAGCTATCTCCTGTAGATCGTGATTGCATCGAGATTGCATTCGTTGAAGTATAAATTTTAAAAATTTCAGAGATAGGAAAAAAGTCATTCTTAACGAAGAAATAATTTTTTCTATTTGGGATCAAAGCTAAATGAATCTATCTAGACCGAAGTTATACTGACAATGGACTATCAGTTTAGGGTATCAATCTGCAGATGGGTTTTACTTGTATTTCTTAGTTGATAAGAATCTGACTCATCGCCACAAATTGCATTTCACTGACTAAATCTCCTAAAACTACGATAATTCCTCGGATAATTCCCAATTATTTATTTACGTTGTCTAGAAGAAGATTTTGTGTCTTTCGAGTTGCATAGAAGACAAAATTGGTTCTGCGCATTGCACCGCAATTGCGCTTGCGGTTGCCACAAATGGAGGCGCAACCATAGATGGGGTTGCTTTTGTAGATGGGGCCCAAAGCCGCAAATGGAGACGCAACCGCAAGCGCAATTGCGGCGCAATGCGCAGAAGAAGATTTTGTGTATTTCGAGTTGCGCAGGAGATGAAATTGGTTTCTGCGCATTGTGTTGCGCTCACGCTTACGTTTGCGACCCCCTTTTGCTGCTTTTGCAGATGGGGCCTTAGGCAGATTTATAGGCCCCATCTACAGAAGCCGCAAAAGGGGGCGCAACCGCAAGCACAATTGCGGCGCAATGCGCAGAAGAAGATTTTGTGTCTTTCGAGTTGCGTAGAAGACAAAAATGGTTTCTGCGCATTGCGTTGCGCTCACACTTGCGTTTGCGACCCGTTTGGGGCCTAAATCTGCCTAAGGCCCCATCTACAAAAGCCGCAAAAGGGGGTCGCAACCGCAAGCGTGAGCGCAACGCAATGCGCAGAAACCAATTTTGGCTCCTGCGCAACTCCAAATACACAAAATCTTCTTCTGCGCATTGCGTTGCTCTCACGCTTGCGGTTGCGCCCCCTTTAGCGGCTTCTGTAGATGGGGCCTTAGGGACATTCTACAATCAACCGTTTAACGCTTGCGGAGTTGCGCAGTGAGTAATGCGCAGCACGTAAAGCCTTGCATTACTTACTGCGCAACTACGCACGCGTTAAACGGTTGATTGTAGAATGTCCCTTACAGAAACCGTAAAACCGAGGCGCATCGCAAACGCAATGCGCTGAAGAAGATTTTGTCTATTTTGAGTTGCGCAGGAGACTAAATTGGTTTCTGCGCATTGCGTTGCGCTCACGCTTGCGGCTATTGTAATGGGGCCTTAGGCCCCAAAATCAAAAACATTAAGCTTAATTTTGGGTAAGATTACTGAAGTAAGCTTACTGGATTAAGCTTACTAAAGTAAGCTTACGAACTAACCTAAAAAGGCTTAATTTTTAAAATTAAGGTTACGGACAAACCTAAAAAGACTTAATTTTAAAAATTAAGCTTTTTTAGGTTAGTCCGTGAGCTTACTTCAGTAAGCTTATTTCAGTAAGCTTACTTCAATAAGCTTACCCAAAATTAAGCTTAATCTTTTTACGTGAGTCTCTATAATTAACCCGTGTATCCTTATTTTGGTCAATTATTAAAAAATCGCAATATCTTCTTAATCCATCATCAAAAAATAAAATATATTCGACCATATTAGCTTTACTTTCAAAATTTTGCTAAAAATCCCTTAAAAAGTGGTAGTTTCTGCTGAACGTCACTTTTTCACCCCTCCCCCCCCCCTCCCCTAACTGCTAAGCCGGACTTTTTCAAATAATCCATCCAATAGGCATGTTTCATGTTAACACAAAATCAATACTTCCATTTTCTATCTATGTCTATGTGCAAGTCCATCCAAATTAGGACCAAATTACGTTTTTTGGCGATTTGGATTTTATTATGCGTTATTATGCTTTTTTTCAGAAATCTATTCCAAGACTGGAATCATAGTTACCGCAACCGGATTACTTTACTAACCGAATTCCATCCAACAATAGAAGCAAATTTATAAATAAACCAGCTAGACTAATTTGTATATAAAAATTTAAACCAATAAACTTAAGAAAAAATTTAGCTTGAGGGCTAAGATTTTGTACACTGCCATCACCCTTTCAAATTCAAGAGTCTATACTTGCAAATAATGGTGTACCAGAGATCCATTCGTAACTTCCACTTCATTTCGTTCTACGAATACATTATAATAATATAATGTATGTGTAACCTTTCAAAGTAAAAGCATTGTTCTTTTTATTGCAAATATCACAACTTCAATATAATCAGAAATTCAAGCTTTTGTTATCGAAGAAATTGCAAAGAATTATTCAAAAAATTTATGTGGAATGTTTTTAACGATAAAAGAATAGTTTAATAAAATTTTTTTAATTGTGTCAAATAAATCATTAATTTTTTATAATTTAAAATTTATATCCTTAAATTAATTTATACTTAATTAGTAAAAAAATTATTTTGTTATCAAATATCTATAGAATAAATATAAAATATGCATAAAAAATTTGTATATCAGACTAATTTTAATCAGCTTAACAGATAAACTAAATGACCAAATCGCACATGTAAAATAAATCCTTAAATGGATTCAAATTTCTTTTAGATAAAAATATATTACTTTGATAATAGATTATGCATAATAGATATTATTATATAACGATGAGCTTTATATATCCAATAAAATAATTGATTGGATTTTGGTTAACCTATAGGTGCAAGCATGTAACCGCGTAACAATAATATAATTATTTACGTTTATAATTAAGAAAAACTTTTTTTTAATATTATGTTAATAAACAGTGTTTTTTTTAAGGAAATTTTAGAACTGCACAAATCACAAAAAGGGGAAGGATAAAGGGGAAAAAGGGGGGAAAACTAATTTTGCTTATTTATTTATAAAATATTATCTCTTTAAATATGGAAAAAGTACCTCAAAAATTACTTTTTATTAAATTTATTGTACATGTAAATGGGTCAATATTTGTAAAGTACGTACAGTTTCGATTTTTGAGTCTCAGAATGTACTCCAAAGTATTTTTGGTCGAAAGTATATATAATTTTACCCAATTTTTAGCTTTTTAGAGCTAATCCTCTATTTTTTACAGCGATTTTTGTATTTTTCAATTTTTTGAAATTTTTAATTTTTGAGAAATTTGTGTTCATTAATTCTTCTCACAAACGCGTACTTTACAGTAAAATTTGTTTTCCTTATAGTGCCCCATAGGAAATTTCCCGTAGAATTGGATTCTGGAGTCCAAAATTTTTTTAAACTGCGCATGCGCGAGAAAATCAACTCTCTTGTTTGGCCTTTTTTAACTTTTATGCATCAGCTGCATACTGCTCAATTTTCATTCTGTTGGTCTCAAATTTTAGGTTTTTTCATATACTTTCAGCATATGAAATCATTTTTTTGGGTAAATTTATTTCAAAAGCACTAAAATTGAAAAATAGCGATTTTTAAAAAATCATTTTTCACAAATTTTAAATTTCCCGTAAAGTCACGTGACCAAATGAAAATCTGATTAAAATTTTAATTTAGCGGAAAGCTTTACATAAGGATACCAATTTTCGTCTTTTTTCATTAAATAGTTTCTAAGATATCCCTTTTTTAAGATAAAGATTAAAATTGATTTTTTTAAAAAACCCTAAAAATGAGACTCTGACTTTAAATTATCATATCTGCTAAACAAATAATTATAAAAAGACGAGTAAAAATTTTTGAGGCCTATAGAACTTGTTTCTTTTAAAAATTAGAATTTTGGCAGCAATTTCAAAATTGGTCAATTTGGGGTAAGAATAGGCATTTGATTTATTGACTATCGCCATGAGAGAATTAACAACAAATAATTGTTGTGTACGGTAAATGAATGGTGACACTTATACCAAAAAAATGAGACCACTTGGAAATATTTTGGTTAGCTGGCGAGGTTGCAGCTTTGTATTAAAGATTACGAAAAAATCCTATTTTATAACATTATCCCGTATTTTGTAGTTATTTAGTATTTTGCTATTTCTTTTATTTCTATATCGTTACGGAAACATCCAAAACTATAATAATTTGTATCTTTCGTAGGAAAAATGTCAGTATAAAATTCATTTTTTTTAATATAAAATATTTTTTGTTTAAAAAATCAAAAAAATCGCAAAAAAATTTATATTTTAGGACTGCACAAACTAGGTTTCAGTACTGCACAAATTTTTTCAGAACTGCAGTTTTTGTGTAGAACTGCACGTTAAAAAAATCACTGTTAATAAAATTAAATACTTTTTTTTTAATATTTAGTTTTCATTTTGGTTTTATAGGTAGCTTTAATATTTATTTTAAATTAATGAAAACTATATTTTAAATTTTAATTATTATACTATCGAATTTTCAATTGTTTTCAATTTTACTGTCGTATAGTAAAACTAGCTATTATAAAAAAATCTAAGTTAATTTTCTCAGACAGTGTAAATGAGTTGCATTTTTAAAGTTTCCAGAAATTTCCTCTTGGGTTTTTGCAGAAATTCGGGATACCAAATTTTATCATACAGTATGAATCAATTTATTATATTGTGGTTACCTTTGTTCATGCCAATTGGCTTTTTAAGCCTAAAACAACCAGCCTTCATATTAAAAATATGAATTATATTCTACTATAGATAATTTTTTCTGTATACTCCACGGTATACACCTTGTGTATACTCTCTCTCTTTCTTTCACTCTCTCACTCTCTGTTTTATCTAATAATTATCGGTTTGTGTGTTCACACAACTAACGAGCATGGGACATGTTACATAAAATTATAACTACTGCCACTGTATTTATCATTTTAGTGCAGAAGTCCTTAAAAGTCCCTAGGACCCCTAAGGACTTTTAGGGACTTCTGCACCAATGGCCCCTAGAGACTTCTGCACCAAAGGTCCCTAAATCGAAAATATTCTAAGTTCATTCCCCCCCCCCCCCCTAAAACGTTACTTTTTCAAGTACCTCTTCTAATGAACATGTCCCATGTTAAAATTCTAGCTGCCAAAACTGGAATTGTTGTCGGAAAATGGTTTTTTTTTAGTGCAGACAGATATGAATATAAGGTGGCTTTCTCATGACCACTGGATTTGAAGTAGCCTGTTTTGAAACTGAGATATTTGGTCATATTCATGTATAAGATAAATTATGAGTTATTACTTTTGAATACATTTTTCAGCTATTTAAACATTGAATAAAAATCATAATAATTATAATTAGTTTATAAAATTATTTACTCTAATGTTGATTATAAATACTTTTTGTACACAAAATAATTTAAATACATATTTATTTAATATGAAAGTTAAATTAAATTTTTAATTAAAATATTTTACATAATTTGATTCTTATAATGTAATGAGTACCATAATAATAATAATATACTTTTGTGTATATATTTATTATTATTATTATAAAAGTTAAATTATATAAATTATTCATAAGTTGTATGAAATCTATGATAAGGTAGCAGTATTTTTTTATAATACATCAAGAATGCACGTATCAAAATAATGAGTTGGCTTGTATATGAGCTAATTTTTTAAAAAGTTTTGTAAGTTTTATTTGTTTATATAAGCTCATTAGAAAAACAAAAACTATATAATTTAAAGAGAAAGAAAATTTTCTGTTTTTATGACAGACTATTTTTTTTTTAATTACTGGGATTTTTAGAAAATCCTTTTAGTGTCTTTAGAGTCTTTTTTGCCTTAGAAATGTAAGATAAGATTTGACTTTCCATGCAGTAGTCCAAAATTTCTCAAAAAAGAAATCCGATAGAATAAAATTTTTTGAGACACACGAAAATTGTGACATATTTTTCGATACAAAATATCTGACAATAAAAAATTATATTAAAATTAATTTAATTTTTTACCAAAAAAGTACACGACTACTAATTCTTAATGAAACTGACCTAAAAGGTTGCTGAAGGTCCGGGATTTAAAAAAAACCCATTGGGTTCAGTATGTAAAACTATGATACCATACCATTTTATAAGGTTCTAGATTCAAAGCTTTTAAACTGGCAGCTGTTTTCTGATTTTTAAAAATTATCGATTAATTTTTCTATGCTCTAAATAAAACTAAAAACTATTTTTGATCTTGAAGGGGATTTGTTAAATTTTCCAGCACAAAATGATGCATCAGTTTTTTGAAAAAACCTCTTGGTAACCGAAATTCGAAAAAATTAACGAAAAATTTCAGATGCGAATTTCTCAATAAGTGGGATTTTTTTTTAATTGGCCTTAATAAATGTGTTTTTCCGTTTACTTTTTGTTAATAAACTAAAAACTCAAACAACAAATTTTTAAAATTGTCAATTTTCCGAAATTTTCCATTTTCTTTTTTTCCTTTTTTTCAAATAAAAATTTTCGAGCTCCTTAAGACATTTTCCAATAGACCCTATTTTTTAGGGAAACTTTAATCTTTTCTGTAAAGTTTTACCATATATGCACTTTGCAAAAACCATAAGAAATCATAAAACTGAAGAATTTTCATTAGCTGACAGGAAAAGTTGAGGCAAATACTCCTAAACAACTATTTATTAACAAAAAGCACAAGGGAAACACAGCTTTTCTGATTTTTGAGAAATCCGCAATTGAAATTTCTCGCTAGTTTTTCCTAAATTTTATTAACTTTTCCATCCAATAATTAAAAAATTGACCAATTCTTAATATTTTTTTACATTTTTTATCCACCCCAAAATGGATCTTCTTGGTTAATCCTTCTTGGGGATTTTTGTATCCAAACTTTTGATTGAACTCATTTCTCAAGCAAATGCCAAATAAAATTGAGTAATTTTCTATGTTATTGGAAAAATTTAAAAGTAAGTAATTATTTCTTCTACTATTACATTTTAACAAGAAAATAGTTAACCAATAATCCAGTTAATCATTCCCTTCTTAAAATATAATCCTCCTAATTTAGAATAAGCAAATTAAATAAAAGATTTTTTAAAACTTATAGAAAATAATTTAATCTTTTGATCTGTACAGTTGAAAAGGATCGAATAGCTCTGGTTTATTCATCACAGAAACAAAATCAAACTGATACATATGGGAAAAAGATATATATATATATCCTATATATACTATCAATGTCCCAAGGTAAATATAGAAATTTAGGTATATTTTATTTATTTTGCTGTATTTATGTTTAATACTATTAAAAATCGATCGATATTTGATATATTTTCATAACTTTTCGTAAGTTTTTTATTAGAGGTGAGGGTGCCTACCTGACCGTCAATTCCTATTGATCTCATAAATAAAATTATTTAAAGGATTAAAAGTGACCAGCAAATAAGAAAAATGTATTTATTTATTTATTCTATTTTTTAATTTTAATTATTATTGAAATAGAAATAGAAATATCTTTATTTGCAAAATTTACAAAAACTTATATATATATATATATAATATATATATATATATATTAGAGTGTATAATAAATATAATAAAATAAACGTATACATAACGTATATAAAAAATATTTTTAGTAATTAACAATGTATAATGCACTATAGACTATATTAATCACAGTTCAATATAACATTTAATCACAGTCACATTTTCTTTAAGAATGTATATAAGTGTATTAAATAATCTAATATATGTTTCGTTTAGATCGTATAAGCATACTACTTATGTTTGATGTGTCCAAAACTTTCGATATGGTTTCTCACGCAATTCTTTTGGATAAATTTAAGGCCATTATTCGTTTCTCTCCCAAAGTAATTGGATGATCTTCAGAGTATCTCTTAAACCGTACCCAGTCATTCATATTAGAAAATAAGTCTTCTTCTACTCTTAAAATTATCAGTAGGGTTCCGCAGTCTTGGGCCGCCTACTTTTTCTCATTTACATAAATGACCTGGGTCGGGAAATCTCATACTCTAAGAGACTGATGTTCGCAGACGACCAGCAAATATAACTTAGGGTCAAAGATTAAAATCTTGGTGTTTTCCTTCTTCAAAATGATCTTCACGAAATTTAAAATTGATGCCTAGCAAACAATTTCAAAATCAAAATAGAAAAGACTAATTTTATAATCTTTGGTAAAAAAGCTTCCGCTTTTTACAACACAAATACCTCTTTCTACTATCGTGGTGCTCAAATCTAATCATCTAAAATGGTAAAAAACCTTGGCCTCTACATTGATTATAACATGAAATGGCGGTCTCACATTAACCATATCATTAAATCAGTAAATTTCATTTTATATTGATTGAGACACTTCAAGCACCTAATCAACTCTAACCGCCGAAAGAAGTTTTTCACTGCTCTCATATTTCCACTTAAGTGTTTTCCCAATTGGTAACCTACCCGAACATCAATACTCTTGTTACAATAATTATTAAATTCTACTGTCAGGTAAATGTATGACATCAGATTTTCTTCAAGAACTTCTCCTGACAGAATCAAAGTCGGTTGGATAAGTGTTAAACTTCGTGCCAAATACCTCAGCGCTGTTCATATCGATAATATTCTAAATACTTGGAAATCCGATTACCTTAAAAAAAAAGTAAAAATCTTCATCCACACAAGAAACCTTCGCCCGAAAAATCATCCTCATTTAACCGTAAATACATCTACAAATCATATTTGCAATAACTCTTCCTTTTCTTTAATATTCATATGATTTCCTTCTGGAACTCTCTCCCAAAAGAAATACGTCTGCCAAGCTCAATCAAAGCCGGTACGTTAAAGCCTTCAAGAGTAATTTACATCAGCATCTCCTAGAGCTGGACAAACGCGATTCAAAAACCCTATACAAGAGGGATAAACTCTTCTCATTTAAATGTCATAAATTAATAATCTTTCCATTCTAAATCAATTTTAAAGTACTTCCCCTAATAATCTGTGTTCCCTTTTTCACTAAATCCTAACACTTTTATTCAAAATTTACAATTTTCCTTCAAAAATTTTTTATAGATTACAACATATAAAAATTTTAAACATGCATAAGCAGCTTATTAAATTTTTAATTGTACTTCAAAATTTTTGTACAATCTTGTACAATAATCTTCTTAATAAAAAAAAAAATATGTATATATATTATATGGGTGGTTCCAGTACTTTTCGTACAGATTAGGGAGCACTCATGTCACGGATTGAGCTCAAATTTTAGGGTATAGTTTGGAGTAATAAAAAAGTCCCTTAGCCAAATTTTTAGCCCTCTAGCACCTCATGGGGCCGAAATATGGCCGTTTAAAGGTCCAAAAATAGCCTGATTTGGCCAATTTTCAAAATTACGCAATTCCTTTGAATTTACTTCAAATTTCAAATTTTTAGCTGATTTCAAGGCGTCAATTCTTTTTGGCATTGATAAACGTAAAATGAATTTTATTAAAAAAGCTGATTTTTAAAATAGTACCGTGGCTTAAGATCAACTCTAAAATACTTCTGGTTGGTTGTATTTTTTTGTCTACTCAAGATCTTTTAAATACAACCCTAAAATTTAAAATCGGTGTATTTAAACCGGAGATATTTTGATTTTAGTGGCGGCTGTTTTTGAAAAACACGTTTTTTTGACATTTTTCGCCACCTGGCATTTTTTTCTAAGTGCTTTAAAATGTCTGAAACTTTCAGGAAAATAAGTTTAATATATGTACGACAAATTTCATAAAAAGTTTCTTTGCTTATTTGCCTTTAAAGTCCTTTTTTGACTCATCGAAATTCAACCTTTCCATTTTCCGGCTTTTCCTGTAATCTAATGAAAATTCGGACTCGATTTTTGGATTCCTCGGGAAATTTTACTATAAACCCTCTTTTTTAAGTAATTTTGAACAACTCTGTAATGCTGTATAAAAAAAGAAAAAAGAATTTGCATAAAAATAAAAATAAAATTGAAAAAATTAAAATCTTTTTTGTTTGTCAAAGTTATAAATTTAAATTTATTTTTATGCAAATTCTTTTTTCTTTTTTTTATACAGCATCACAGAGATGTTCAAAATTACTTAAAAAAGAGGGTCTATAGTAAAATTTCCCGAGGAATCCAAAAATCGAGTCAGAATTTTTATTAGATTTCAGGAAAAGCCGGAAAATGGAAATATAATATTTTTACTGAAAAACAGTCATCTAGGAGGTAGTTTTGGTCGCTTTTTTGGTTGTTTTAACCCTAAAATTAATAATTATCTACGAACCCTGGAAAATGCGATGCAAGAATGGTCAATCAGGCGTCGATGGTTCAAAAACGTATTCAAATTATTTAAATTTTAATCAATTATTTATAAATTACTAGAATTAAAAAAAAAGCTATATCAAATAGAACTTCAATCTTGCCTTAAAGTTCAATCGAATATGGTCAAGATTTACTAATTAAGTTTGAATTATATTATTGGGCCATTCCTCACGTTACTGCAATGTGAGGTTAACCCTTAGTAGAACCGGAGCAAGCCCCAGACATTCCACCTTGTTGCAAAAATCAGTTCAATAATCTGACTCCCCAATGGGAAGTGTACCAGATATTAAGCTGATAAGAACAGATACTACGCGTTGATCTTAGCCAGAGGCCGAGAAGCGATAACATGTAACATTTTATTACACTTTATATTACTTTAAAAATTCTTTTCTTTTACGACTTTACAAATTTCACGTAGGACACCTAGTGGTAACAAAAAATTACAAAGCACTCGCGCCATCTTCATTTATTTTTTTAAATTGCGCGGTAATTTTAAATTATTTACGTTCAAATATAAAACCATTTAAATGTTTAAAATATTAAGACACGATAAGTTTAAAAAAATATAAGAAGGTTATCTAATAAAATAATTTAAAAACTCAAACAAATTAATCTTTTAGTTTACTTTCAGTATATATTAAATCAATTATTTTAGTATAAAAGTTTTTAATAATACCAAGTATAACTGCCATGCTCAATATATTTATTTTCCATTTAAGTTTTTATGTACCTAAGATATTAATTTCAAATGCAACCCTAAAATTTAAAATCGGTGGATTTAAACCGGAGATATTTTGATTTTAGTGGCGGCTGATTTTGAAAAATGCGTTTTTTTGACATTTTTCGTCACCTGGCATTTTTTTCTAAGTGTTTTAAAATGTCTGAAACTTTCAGAAAAATAAGTTCAATATATGTACTACAAATTTCATAAAAAATTTCTTTGCTTATTTGCCTTTAAAGTCCTTTTTTGACTCATCGAAATTCAACCTTTCCATTTTCCGAAATTTTCCGTTTTTCGGCTTTTCCTAAAATCTAATGGAAATTCTGACTCAATTTTTGGATTCCTCGGGAAATTTTACTATAGACCTTCTTTTTTAAGTAATTTTGAACATCTCTGTGATGCTGTATAAAAAAAAGAAAAAAAAAATTGCATAAAAATAAAAATAAATTTAAATTTATAAAATTGACAAACAAAAAAGATTTTAATTTTTTCAATTTTATTTTTATTTTTATGCAAATTCTTTTGGTTCCTCATAGAGGAACCTTTGTGATAGGTGAAATTTTGATTTTCGATATTTTGGCATATAAGCACGTTTTGAGACCTCAGGAAGCTAGAAAACCGGTTTTTAAAAAAAGTCTGTGTGTGTGTGTGTGTGTGTGTGTATGTGTGTATGTATGTATGTATGTATGTATGTCGCACTGTAACCGGTGATATTTCACAGCCAACACGACATTAAGACCTAATTTTTTTTTCAAAATTTTTTTCACCAAAAAAGCTCGAGGTACTTTTTTTTTTTTTAATTTGGATGTAATACCTCATTTATTTCCACGAAAGTACTTATATTTGAAAGTATGGTTTTTACTCGATATCTCGAATCTGATACTTAATTTTTTGAAAATTTTTTTCCCAAAATTTTTTTCATAAAAAAATACAAAAAACACCAATTTTTTTTTTTTCTTTGAACGTATTACATAATTTGCTTCCATGGAAGTACTAGTTTTAAGAACCTCTATAAAAGTAATTTTTTGGACCTGATACTTAATTTTTTGAAAATTTTTTTCTTAAAATTTTTGCCGCCAAAAAATATAAAAAATGCCAATTTTTTTTTTTTTTTAGGATGTAGTACTTAATGTTTTTCTACGAAAGTACGCAGGCGCGCACACAGAAAGTTGCGCTGGGGTAGGCTAATAATGATAAATTTTTTAAAATATATGAAAAAAATTAGAATTATTAGAATTATGAGAAAATTAGAACACACACGCTACAGCCTAAGTAGCCTATAGCGTGTGTGCGCGCCTGGTACGAATATTTAGAATTATCGTTTTTAAATGATTATTTCATGTGATACGTAATTTTTCGAAATTTTTTTTTTTCAAAATTTTTTTAATAAAAAAATTAAAAAAATAGAATAATTTTTTTTCTTTTTGGACGTAATACCTAATTTATTTCTAGGAAAGTTCTAATATCCAGAATCATCGTTTTTAAAGGATTTCTCCATTTGATATGTAATTTTTCGAAATTTTTTTTTTCAAAATTTTTTGTATAAAAAGATTAAAAAAACACAAAAATTTTTTTTCTTTTTGGACTTAGTACTTAATTTATTTCTATGAAAGTACTAATATCCAGAATTATGGTTTTAAAGGATTTCTCCATCTTATATGTAATTTTTCAAAATTTTTTTTAAAAATTTTTTGTATAAAAAAATTAAAAAAACGCAATAATTTTTTTTCTTTTTGGACTTAGTACTTAATTTATTTCTATGAAAGTACCAATATCTAGAATTATCGTTTTTAAAGGAATTCTTCATCTGATACGTAATTTTTCAAATTTTTTGTGTGAATATTTTTCATATAAGAAAACCCTTATAAGAAATAAATCAACATATGTAATTGTTGAAGGCCTCTGCCAATTTTGGTGTGCCTACGTGCAAAAGAGGTAAACAATAAATACAATAAATACAAATATAAAAAAATTAAAAAAACATCATTTTTATTAGATAAAATAGACCATTATAAATATTTTGCTATTGTTGATGAGGAACCATAGTGCCAATCACTTGGCAGCGTTTTTCTTTTTTTATACAGCATCACAGAGATGTTCAAAATTACTTAAAAAAGAGGGTTTATAGTAAAATTTCCCGAGGAATCCAAAAATCGAGTCCGAATTTTCATTAGATTACAGGAAAAGCCGGAAAATGGAAAGGTTGAATTTCGATGAGTCAAAAAAGGACTTTAAAGGCAAATAAGCAAAGAAATTTTTTATGAAATTTGTCGTACATATATTAAACTTATTTTCCTGAAAGTTTCAGACATTTTAAAGCACTTAGAAAAAAATGCCAGGTGGCGAAAAATGTCAAAAAAACGCATTTTTCAAAAACAGCCGCCACTAAAATCAAAATATCTCCGGTTTAAATCCACCGATTTTAAATTTTAGGGTTGCATTTGAAAGGTCTTGAGTAGACAAAAAAAATTCAAACAACCAGAACTATTTTAGAGTTGATCTTAAGCCACGGTACTTAGGCTTTTGTTGAGTAAAGATATTAGTCAAAATAGTTGGGTTGGTTCAAAAATAAAATTTTAGAAATATAAATATTTATAAAATACAGTCTGCGTGCGTCTATTGTAAGACAGTTCAGTTTATTCTGTAAGGAGAAACATGAGTGTCCCGTCGAATACCAAAAATGTATCTAATGCCTGTGTTACTAAGTCTTTTGCTCTTTCAACACGCCTTTAGCATCTAGCAATAGACAACACTACAATAGTCCAACCCCAATAGAAATACTACATATGTGTATCAAGTGTTATAACATGTGTTACACTGTATATCAGTGTGAAACAGTGTTAACCAGTGTGTAACACTGTATACATATGTGTACCAGGTGTTATGAGGTGTTAAACCATGTGTAACGCATGTTTTCACACGAAAAAGCCAAAAATGCTGTTATCAGTGCGACATTAGCTAAAATTTTTTTTCTTAAAGCAGGGTTACGCAGAAACAACGTACAAAACATTTAAGAAGATTAAGTAATTAATTATTACTATAGAATATGTAAAAGTTAAAACTTGATTTCTTTTTTAATAATAAAAATTATATCAATGATAATTGAAATAAATGATTACATGTAACTGAGTAATAATAATTCTGAATAGAGGATATTATCCTTGCCCCGTTTGTAAAATTAAAGGTGACAATTTAAAAAAGCCTTCTGTAATGGTATTTCCATACAAACTAATTCTCTTCACAGATCAACAGCAGAAGCAGAAGAATTTGCTTCCATAGCTGATGAAAAAAGAGATGTTCTAGGTATCAAAGGTCCAGCTAGCATTTCAAAAATTTGCTCTAATTTTATAGAAACAACGGCTATATATATAATGCACCTAACAGTTAATGTCACAAAAAAACTGGGAGATATCTGGTTTAGTAGCCAATTGAAAAATAATGAGGGATCTTTGTTTTCTTCTGTTAATTTAATCGATGAAAGACTTAATTCATTCAAAGTTCCACATTTCGTTCAAAGGAAACCTAGAAATATTAGTGATTTTATTTATTGGAAAGCTTCTGATATCAAAATTTTCTTTTTGATATACAGTTTTCCAATATTTCATGATATAATGAAACCGGATTATTTTGAACACCACTGTCTACTAGTCAATGGTTTATTTTTGCTATCTTCAGCATCGGTTAGTAGAGATATGGTACAGATAGGCTCAAACTGCTTAGAAGAATATATCAGAACATTTGAGAAACTTTATGGAAAGGAAAATATGACCCTTGATATTCATTTGCTTTTACATTTAGCAGAATGTGTAAAAAAGTTTGGTCCTTTGTGGGTTATGTCATGTTTCCCCTTTGAAAATTTGATTGGTTATTTAAAAAATTTTGTACATGGACCAAATCATCCTCAGATGCAAGTTTGTTCATCCACTTCTTTATTTCTTTCTTATCCAACGATTAAGAAAAGGTATTTGACTCCTGAGACTGATGCATATAGATTTTGCGATGCTATTATAAATAGAAATAAAACTAGCCGAATAAACAAAGAATTTATTACTGAAAACACTTATTTAATAAAACCAGTAATTAAGCTAAAACACTTAGGAACAAATTTAAGTAAGATTATTCCAAAAGTAATGATAAAAGGTAGTACAAATTACTATGAATACCAAAAACTGTGCATTAATAATATTATTTATACTAGTCATTATTCTAAAAGCGAGTCTAAAAACTGCAAATCAGATTCTTCTATCATCAAATATTCTTACATGGGAGCCATAGAAATTGGTATTATTAATAATTTTTTAAGGATTTGTAACTGCTTAAAGATGTCTTGTGAAAATAAAGAAGAATGTAAGGTCTATTTAGTTGTTTCTAAATTAGCATTTAACGAAGTTTTTCACAGCAGCTTTTTAAATTTATTTATTCCTAATTTTTATTCGTATACATTTTCAAAAAAGGACTTACGCGCTGTTGAAGTTAATAATGTTTTTTCTGTTTGTTTTCACATGCAGTTAAATAATCTAAATTTTGTAATAGAGCATCCTAATTTTGAGGAAATAGAGTAGTAATTTTAAAAACTAACGTCATTTTTTCAAAAAGATTATCGTATTGGTTCTCAATATTTATCCATAGACACTTATTGTTTAATGTAAAACATTTCTCATGTGTAATATCACATTAATAAAAACTATTTTTATATGAGATTTGCTTGTTAAAATTGTTTTTTGTTTTTATCATAAAGTCATTATTATAAAATTATTGTCCTTTTATTACTTATTGACCGAAAATAGAGCCTAAATAAATATTAAAATTTTAACTCCAATAAATTTTAATTTTTGTTTTTTTTTTTAATTTTTAGTATATTAAGAGCTTAATTATCTTGTAGCCTAAATTGCAAATGGAAGTTTTTGCGTAATCCCTGCTTTTGAAAAAAAGAATTTTAGCCAATATCGCACTGATAACAGCATTTTTGGCTTTTTCGTGTGAAAACATGCGTTACACATGGTTTAGCACCTCATAACACCTGGTACACATATGTATACAGTGTTACACACTGGTTAACACTGTTTTACACTGATATACAGTGTAATACATGTTATAACACTTGATACACATATGTAGTATTTCTATTGGGGAATTGAGGAGTGAGTAATGCTTGGATAAGTCGTTTACGAAGTGTCTCTGAGGTGCGTTCCCTAATGAATCTTAGCGTGCAAAGTATCCTGTTAACCTTTTCTACAAATCATGTTACATGAAGTTACCACCATTTTACTATTATTAGTACTTTATGAATTTTAAATATCTGTAAACCTTAAGGGTACTTTGACCCTAATCTGATTTTGGAAATCGATTTTTTTTTTTTGCATAAATGACTTCATATATGTCTCAAGAGTATGTAAAAAAATTTTTTATTTTAAATCCCCTCTCTAAGTATACTTTTTGGCCTGTTTTGCGCGCGCCGTCAAACTTCTTTTTTTTTCTAAAATTGAATAGATATCCATATTGTCCTCGCAACCCTTCCTAGGTCATTCAGATTATTTATATTATATTAATTAATATATATTGTATTATTGAATATTCATAGAATGTGTATATTTACGGATTTTTCCATCAGTAACAAGTTTTAATTCACTATATAAGCAGAGTTGGCCAAAAAACGAAATTCTGACCAAAAAAACGAAAATAGTCAAGTAGTAGTAGAATATGAGCCAGCCAAATGGGCTATTGTATTGACCCGGGATCGTAGACGACTGGTAAGTTGAAAAAAAAAAATAATTTTTCATTTTCTCAACAAAAAAAAAAATTTTTTTTTTTTTTTAAACACGTATTTATTTTTTCTACTTAATATTTCTGCAAAAATTATTAACCGATTGTAATGTTTATGGTCTAGATTTTTTCGTTTTAAGTTCCTCTAACCAAAAAAAAAAAAAAAAAAAAAAAAAATTTAATTCAAAGTATCAAAAAACTTGTTTTGGAACTTCAAACGCGTTTATCTCGAAACACGTTTCTCACTAGCTGTGTACACGATTAAGCTAAAACTATTCTAGCAATTGACTTCATATTTGCTGTGTAGTTAAAAAAATATATTTTTCAGGGGCTGACTTCGAGTTTTTTTTAAAAAAAGTTCTCAAAAAGTTTTTACAGCTACTTTAGTCCTAAAAATTTAGGCCTTTTTTCACATTTTAACTTTAAACAGCCGCCATTTTGTTTGTAATTAATTTTTTTGAAAAAACTCGAAGTCAGCCCCTGACATTTGGTTTAAACTCTTACCCATTTTTTTTTTTTTGTTTTAGATATTCCAAACTGGAGATATCCTGTACACAGTTTTGGCATACTGCCTGTTTCACGCACGTGTAATGCGGAAGTGACGTCATGAAAATTAAAAAAAAAAATTTTTTTGTTAAATTTAAGACTTGTATAAAGTAATAAACAAACATTTACTCCAAAATATTAAACCATCTCTTCACAATCCTTACCTAAAAAAACGTCATATTAGGGTCAAAGTACCCTTAATTAAATAAGTTGAAAAGTGTTATAATATAAAATAAATAATATTATGTAATTAAATTGATAAATAAATACATAAAAAATATTTATATTCCTAATATGAGGGAATAATATTGCATTGCAAATCAAAAAAAGTTTTACGCATAGAAAATATTTCATATATAGTTTATTATTAAACTTTTTAAAAAGTTAAATAGAGAAAAATTCTCGAAATTTTTCTATGTATAAAGTTAAAGAATTCTTTTAAACTTATTTCAAAAGAAAACAAAAAAAAAACTTGAACATATTTGATTCGTTCTAAACTTATTTTTATTTTTAGATATGATTTGATACCTTGACATTTCTAAGAGTTAAAATGATATTGTTAATAGAAAAAATAAAATTAAAGGATCGAAACTTATTTTTGTACGCAGGCAGGAAATTTTATTTCCAGTTTAGGCGTGGCCCATAAGTGTGCATGAAAAGGAAAAGATAATTGCTTAATTTTTTATTGTACTAATGACGAATTTGTTCATTTGTCCAATTTATATGATTTTTGGCCATTTCTTTTAAGTTTCGAGTTTCTGTAACAAAAAGTTATCCTAATTATTGACAATTATTTTTTAATACAGAGATTACGCGAATATTGGTCATTTTTCTGGAAAATGGACAGTCTTTTTTCACTTTTTTCGTTTTAGAATTATTTTTTCTTTTTGTTACCAGTGTTACAAATGCAAATAATAAATATATTTGAAATTTTGAATTTAAATTTTTGTCTGTTACTAAGCAACGTTGAATGTTTAATTTTTTAATGTCATAATTGTTTTTATTGAGTTTTTGATTAGTACATGACTAGATTCAGTTGATAAATAAATAAATTTGATTTTTTTTTGTTGTAAAAAATTGTGAAAATTTTGAAGTAGATAATTTTGGAATCTCATGCAAAAGGCTTAGTTACAATCAAATTATAACGTATGTAAAATAATAATTATTTGAAATTTTGCAAAATTTTATTTTAAATCTCATTGAGAATATGATATAATTTACTGTAAAGGTACGTTTAATTTGACATCAATGAGAATGGTAAAAATATCAAAACCTGACATATTCGATTTAGTATTATGATATTTTAATAGATAATTCTAATAGGTAATATTATAATATATCATTTCTTTTTAAGTGGATACACTAGATAGGGTACGGTTCATAATAAAGGTAGATACTATTTTCAGCTAAGATAAAAGTTTGAATTTTATTTAGTTGAAAGAAACATATTATATAAAATAAAATATAGCCACTTTAGTAACAGTTGATAATATCAGTACATGGCCAGGCTGCTTTGCTTGAATTTTCAAGTAAAAGCTTGAATATTCAAGCAAATGCTTGGAATTTCAAGCAATCAATTAAATCAGATAAAAAAAACTATAGGAAAGATTAAATTTTGTTCCCCTCCCTTTTATTTAAGAGTTATTTGAAGAAAAAAAATTTGGATTACCTGCTGTTTTACCTAATTGCCTATTTCTTTCATTTTTTAGTTATGTAAATTTCTGGTTTGTTATACTGCTTTTATGTTATCCAGAGGGAATGGGGGGTAGATAAATTAAGGTGAATCAGAGTCATGTTTAAAAAAAATTCAATATAGATTTGTATATGAGGCATTATTTTTTTTTTTACTACTTAACTTGGACAAAAAACTAAAAAAAAAATTTGATGGGACATAGATATAACCCATGTTTTCAGGTAGTTTGAATATACATATTTTAATTTGAAAAAATATATTTTATGAGATAAAAATCATTTTATCAAAATTTTAAAAAATGGGACTCTATGGGTTCTATCATTGTAGCACATTAAAATAATTATTTTCGGGCAACTTAATATGGTACGTAACAATCAATTTGGACTAAAAATTATCAATATTTACCATTTTAACTCTTATATAGATAAAAAACACCCTAAGATGCAAGAAAAGTAATAAAACCAAATTTGAAAATATGCAAAAAATAAAAACAGGTTTTGTAGCTTATAAATGTCAAAATATTGCTAAAAACCGATTCTAAATCCTTTTTTCTATTAGTTTTGAACTTCTTTTAACTTGTTTTAAACAAAAATCCCGAAAAATACCGTGAAAACCCGCTAAAATAAAAATTTTCGAAAATTGGGTAGCTCAATTACGAAAAAAGTCAGTTTTTGACATAAAAGTGGAAAAATCTTTTTGGCACCTATCGCCAATTTCTTGTTCACGATTTTTTTCGGTTTTCCGAAGGCTTAAACTACCTGAAAACACGGGTCATATCGATGTCCCTTCAAAATTTTTTTTTCAGTTTTTTGTCCAATTTAAGTAGTAAAAAAAAATAATGCCTCATATACAAATCAATATTGAATATTTTTTTTAACATGTCTCTGTTTCATCTTAACTTACCTACCTCCCATTCCCTTTGGATAACATAAAATCAGCACAAACCAGAAATTTATATAACCAAAAAATGAAAGAAATAGGCAATTAGGTAAAACAGCAGGTAATCCAATTTTTTTTTGTCAAATAACTCTAAAAAAAGGGAGGGGAACAAAATTTAAGCTTTCCTACAGTCTTTTTTATCTGATTTAATTGATTGCTTGAAATTCCAAGTGTTTGCTTGAATTTTCAAGCAAAGCAGCCTGGCCGTGTACCCATTCAAAAAAAAAATAAAATTATGAATTAGTTTAGCTTTTAAAGCTAAGAAATGTCAAATACTATCTATTGGTATAATTATTTGAATAAAAAAAATAAAAAATGAATATAACTCTTCCGGGGGAAGATTGTTTTATTAGTTGGTAAAAATGTGAATATTCTGTGTATTCAATAAAGTGATTGCACACTCTGTAGACGAGGGTTTTACTGTAAAATCTGTCGTTAAACCATGAAATGTAAATAGGTTATCATTGATTTATTTATACGTTCACATTTTTCCTTCGAAGAAAAAAAGGGATTATGCGATCACTGTGGTTGGCAATAGGTTACAGGGGTGGGCAACATCTTAACAACAAGAATTCAAAAAAGTAAAAAATTGCCGAAATTCCCTGAAATTGGCTACAAAAACTGAGCATTTTCTGTCATATGATCACTAGCCTTTTCGTAGTATATATGTGTAAAAAGACATAATTTTCAATGCTTAGAATACTTTATTCTTTTAGAGGAACTTAAAACATTAAAAAGATGGCCAAAAATGACCAAAACTGTGCAATAGCAAAAACTATATAAATTATTTATTACGTGCTAAATCGCATACAGTATCTTAACTAATTTATAAATCAGGCTTGAATTTTTTTGCATATTAGCTTTTTTATTTGAAATACCAGTTTTAAAATGATGACTATGCAGAAAAAATATTGAAAAGTCAACTAATAGATAAATGCAAATATGAGATTCCGTTAAGGCAACTCAGTACAAAAAATAATATATAATATATATATATATATATACGTACTAAATATTCTAGATACATTAAACGATATTGAATGGCGATAAAAGCAAAGTGTTAAAGTATACTAAAATATATTTACATGTATGTGTATACATGTATATAAAGACAAGTGTGTGAGTATACATATTTATAGTAAGTTACCGAAAGTAATTTCCTTTATGGTATAGAAACGAAATTTTAAGGTAAAATGAAGAAAAAAAAAGTTAAATATATATAAATAAATAAATGTATTTTTAAACTTTAACTAAAACCATAAATTTTAAAATCCATTTAAAATGTAAATAGAGTAATATCGATTATATATACAAAAACTTGAAAATTTTTAGATAACTATAACGTAAATATTTAAAATTTACTTAATACATACTTAAACTTTTATTTATATGCAGTTACATTTCAAATATATCAATTCGCAAAATTTTTAAAGATACGGGAGTATGAGAGAAGATAATTTGCTTATTTGAATTTATCAAATAATTATTATATTCTTTATAAGGACTGAATATTGAAATAATTGTCAAATTTATGTAAGCACGAGCTTTCTAGGCTTTTTGCAACTTTTGCAAGTCAAAAAAATAAAAAAATTTCTTCGAAATGGTTCAGATTTATCAAGACTTTACTTTTTAATTTTCAGCTTCGCTTCATTTTTACCCTAAAACTAAAAAAATTAAAAAATTTTCATGTTATTGCACTAGTGCAACGTCCATCTCTACAAAGTTAAAAAATAATTTGATTTAGCCTAAAACACATAAATCCTTTAAACATTTTTAAAAAATTTATTATTTTAGGAAATTATAAAACTATAAGTATAAATATACTTTAAAAGATTTTAAATGAAGCGCTAAATTATATAATTTACTGAAATAATCTTCGAGATAATTATAAATATGCATATTTTAGGTTGAAAAGTTTATTGCGACATTTGGAAATTATGGAAATTATATTATAGGTCGATGGTGTAGGTATAGCTTTCTTTGAAACATAGATATATATATATACCTGTAATTATATATATGGCTGATTTGCAATTTTTTCTGAAAAAAAAGTTTTCTATACTTGTATTTTATAAAAAATGCATGAAATTTTTTCTTTAGCTTTCCGTAACCATTATTACTTATTTTCTAATAATACAAGGTTTAATTGCAATAGGTTGTAATTACAATGATTTACAAAAATTTGACAAAGTTTTTTTTCGAAACAAACGAAATTTACGACATTTTTACTAAAAATATTGCAAATTTTTATTTTAAAAAGACTAAAAAATCCAAAATAGAAAACTTATATTTTAATTTTTCCACTAATGAAACTTAATTTTTTAATGAATTGATGTTAATTAGGATATTTTTGACTTAAAAAAGTCAGAAAAAAATTATTTTCAAATTATTAATTTTTTAACTTTTCCTCGAATATTAACATTTTCTAAAAAATTAAAAACCAGCCATGTATTTTTTACTTTTGTCGTACGGTATTTGGAATTCGCAAGAAATAAATTTATATCTAAAAGAGAATTTATAAGTAAATTAGCATAATATAAATATATAACTTTATAAACTAATGTACAGAAATTATAATAAAATATCTTGACAAACCATTATTAAAGTATAAAGGTCTATCTAATTTTCCATATGTTGAAATATTTTTTTACTCATTCAAACTTTAATTTATTTAAATAAGACAAAAAAATTCTATAATTAGCGTAATTACTTAGATACTTCTTTGATCATGTAAAATTTCCACAACCCAAATGAATGTTAAAACTTTTCGTACTTGACGCATTACCATTTTGTACTTAAAAATCTTATAAATTATTATTATTAACTTCGAATAACTGCTGCATATAGTATATGATGGTGAATAAAAAATTTTCGACATCTAGACAGTCAATATAAGTATTACGGGTGAAAAACTTTAGATGCTTAATAAATTATTACTAATTTTTTTTTCATTTTCTGATAAAAAATTACACAAAGCAAAGCGAATCTTTTATTGAAAAATTATTTGGTTTTGCCAAATGTTGTTGATATATTTCAGTTTCAAAATATACTAACAACATTACACAGCCTATTAGTCATAAATGAGCTGCTTTAAATTGATTTGTGAAAAATTTGCAGTAAAAATTATTAACAGAAAGTAAACTCCATGAGAAAATATTTTCCGCATACCACAAGCGGTTTTTTTTTTATTTACAGAAAATTAATTTGAAATTATGGTACTTAACATATAACATTCTCCTATGAAAAATAATTATTAGACGTTTTTTTAATACCTTATAATTATCAAAGTAATTGAAACAAAATACTAATTAAAAGTTTTGCCTTTTTTTATAGATTAATATTTAACGTTTTCCACTCCTTCAATTACAGAAAATAAGAATTCAGTAAATTTTTTACAAAAAAAACTCCTATTTGCACTTTCAGATAGAATTAATCATATATATTAGTATAGTATAATTTATTTGTATAATAATTATATAATATTATAAACAAGTTTTCGGAAACTTTGAAATATATTATGAATAGAACATGCTAAAATTATACTCCACATATATGACAACAACGCTCATCCTTTGGGATTCGCAAAATAACTTGTCCGATAGTTTTAACCTTTACAGATATATGGGATAATCTGCCTAAAATTTAAATATAGATTACTTTTGAAAAAATATCAGGAATCTAAAATGCTCTGAAAATATAAATGCCGTACTAGAAAATTCATCTGCGATTGTTGTCTATGATGATTTATTTTCATTAAAAAAAATTTACAATCATGCAAACGTATATCTTAACACTATATATATTTGAAAATTGATTTGTTTGTTTGTCTGTCTGTCTGTCAGTTTGTACCCTAATGACTCAAGAATCGCAAAAACCAATTGGCATGAAAACGGTGTCAAAATAAAGAATAAAAGTATGCGGATAACATAGGCTATAGTTTTACGACTCAGCTTTCGTACTTTTGGAAATATTCAATTTTTACTATTTTTGGGATAAACAAAATTTTTTGAAAATTTGCTTAAAAAGTGAAATATCTGAAAAATATGATCAAATTTAACGGTCGCAATTGGTACGTATACCAAGTTAAATTTTTTTATTTTCTCTATTATAACTAGAGAATCAATCAGAATCTATATAATTTTTCATTAATGTTTTACCTACACTGCTCTGAATTGTTTGAATGTGTATGCATAATTATAAATTTGCATTGAAAAATGATTTTTTGAAGCAACACAAACAGAAGTAAATGCCGCACAGGGGGAAGCCCCCCCCCCCTTCTGACTTTTTCTAATATATATGTTTTAAAATTATTTTCAGATCGATCGGATGAATCGTTTTTGTTATTTATCATGCCTGGGTTCACATTCCAATCACTCATTTGTCATCTCATTTTTCCCGGGCACTGCCAAAAAATTTTTAAAGATCCTTTGTGTCCGGAGTAAAAAATTAACTGAAAAAAATTATTTGATAACACAAAATTCGTCCATATATATTTTTGAGTTATTTTAGTTTTACCTAAAGGTTTATCTAATGATTTAATTCTTTGGTAGATCTTGAAATATAAAAAGGCATAAAAATAAACACGCAAATAAATTTCCAAAAACATATGTTAGTAGATTATATAATGCATCTTTTATAATATGCAGCCTCAATAAACACGTATTATCCTCATCAATAAGATTCTAAAACTCTGTATGCTTCATATGTTTCATATATATAACGTTTACTTATAAATAGAAAATTATATAACATAATGCTTACTTATCTATACTCAAGCGTGTATGCATTATGCATGCATATTAGCTTGAACAGTATTATGGAAGGAGGATGAAAGAAGAAGGGTCGTATTTGTCAAATTTAGTAGGGTAAAGATTTAATGTATTGCTACCTCGCATACCAGAATAATTCAATATTTTTAGTCCTTCGCATCACTGGGATTTATGAATTTAAAATAATTGTATAATTATTCCATAAGAGAATATATTAATTTTTTGTATCGATTATTTAGTGACACCTGATGGTTTTACAGTTTTTATTTTATTTTGAGTCATTTATATATTTTTTTTTTTTTGAGTCATTTTTAAGATATGGGAGTGTAAACAAGTAACTCAAAATTTATATGCAGCTTATTTTATGTTTAAAAAAAACACAAAAAATTTTTCAAAAAAGTTTTCCAAGCTGTATATAAATTTTATTTATTAGAATGTTATATTAATTTACAACCTTTTTATCTTAAAAATTAAACCTGAAAAAACTAAAACCATATTCAGGTGCCCCCCTTAATACTTATTCAAGACCAATAACAAAAATAGCATAGAAATCCAAGCTTGATTTTAATCAATGGCAGATTTGGCCAATAGCATCGATTTTTCGAATTTTGAGAATATCGAGTGGAAATTTTGTTTTGGTGTCATAAAATGAAAATATTTTAAGGATGAAAAATCACGAAAATTTATTTATTTATTTGGAAAAATATTTTTAGACTAAAGAAGAAATAAAGTAATACTCTTTGAGAAATTGATTTTTTAATTTTTTGATTAGTTCATAGAAAAAATAAAATAAAATTTAATTCTGAAAATTTATGAAATTTAGAAACAGTCGAATCCCAAAAATTTTACGTGTATTAATAACAACAATCTTTAGCACTTTAGAACCTAGGTACATACCTTTTAAAAAATTCCTGTTATCATATTTTCATTCCTTGTTCTTAGCATAATGAGTTTTTTTCAAATTCTAGATTTTTGCCTTACTTTGAGGTAAATTTTATTTGCCTATTCTAATTAAAATTTATTATTGGAAGTAAAATTTTTTTTTTGCTTATAAACATATACCGGTACCTACAGGACTACGTGACCAGAAAATAACTTTGGAGGGTTTCTGTGCTTGAATTTCATTTAAGCAAATTCTTGGAGATTAGAAATTCAAGCAACATTTAAGCTCAGCAGCTTTACAGTGAAATAGTGACCTAGATTGCAAGTAAAAAAACGTAAAATTTGAGGTAAAGTAGAAGATGGCATAAACTGCTATTCGGATATATAATAGGATTTTCCTGTCTTAAAAATAAAAACTTTTGCATAAATTTCTAAAACAGTTATTTTTGAAGATAATACAAATACATTAAAAAAAAAAAAACTATGTATATACCTAATTTCAAAAATCTGTATATTTTATTTCTGCTTTGCTCTCAAATTATTTAAAAATTATAATACAATTTTAAGAAACTCACCCTTTGGTGTTCTTAACTCTTCATCATCACTCCATGGCAATAACGCGTATCCTTGATATTTAGGTAAAAACATAAAAAATAAAAAAAATATGTAATAATAATATTTAAGGCCCATGACCACATTTTACAAAAATCACAATTTTAACATTTAATTTTATAAAAATATTATTTTACACTCTTATTTGACAATAATTAACAAATAAATAAAAATATAAGTTGCACAAGATACGGAATGCGAATCACGTTTGATGTTGGTGAATGAACTTGAAAATTTCGCATGATCAAGAAAAAATATCCCCACTTTGTCTAACCCATACTATAAAAAGATTAAAAACCTACTTTTGTACGATAAAGTGAAATGAGGAAAAAGAAGAAAATAAAATTAAAGAGAAAGAATAAAAAAGAATATATATTTATGGGACTTAACTATAATGTTTATTTTTTATTTATATGTACAAGTTTATCCTTATAGACGATACCGTTCTTCGATCGAAAGACTGACCGCGAAAATGAATGTTACGACTAACATTCTTCTAATGCTTACATTAATGAAAATTTACTATATACTTTTATTTATTTAATTACAAAATAATAATATATAATTTTATTTATTAATGAAATTTTCTAATTAAATGAATAATTTCACTAATTCAATAGCAACAACAAAAATCCAGATAATAAATTTACTGAAAAAAACTTTGGTCAAGATTTTTTACAGTATTTATCTTTACAAGATCAATTTATAAATAGGTCATTTTTTATCCCGCAAATACAACTGTTTTCATGAGCTAGAAAAAAAAAACTTATAACTGGTTTGTATGTTAGTACAACCAACGAGCATGGAACATGTTCACTTATAACAGTTTTAGCTTATACTCTCTATTTATTAAAGTCCTTTAATCGAAATTATACCTAATAAGTCCCTAAATTGAAATTATCCTAAGTCCATAAACCTAAAGCAGGCACGTATCCAGAAAATTTTTTCGGGATGAGCCAAAAAATTTCGGAGGGGGTCAGAACCTAATAATATTAAAATTAATGACTTAAAGTTTTTTAAATACCAAACAAAATTTAATTGTTTCTTGTTTTAAATTGTTTATAAGCAATAATTGTTAATAAAAAATTCTCATTTGGTAGGGCAAGCCTTGACCCCCCCCCCCATTTGGATACGTGTCTATAAAGTATTTTACATCCAAATTATTCCAAATCCTTAAATCGAAAATGTTGCAAATATAAACGTTAACTTTTCATCCCTCCCTGAATATGGGGTCTTTTTCAAATACCCCTCCCTATGAACATGTTCCATGTTAAATTAGTGAGAAAAGGGGTAGAATGCTAAAAAATTCATCAGAATCATAGGGAAAATTATTCAGCGATCTTGAAATTTTATTGACTAAACTTTATAAACAAAAATGTAATATTTTTGCTGAAAAAATAAATCCCTGCTAATTATTTAATTAAAATAGCTAAAACTCTCGTTGGACTTGTTAAAAAATAGAAACTTTAAAAATTGTTAAAATGATTGTTTTTCACTCAAAAATATAATTTCACTACTAAATTTCGTTAGAATATGTTTACACGTCATATTTGTATATTTTTCAAACCTTGTCTACAGAAAAGCGTTTATAAAGTCCTAAGATAATAAGCCGAATTTTATAAACATAAATTATCCTCATGTATACGTAAAAGTCGGTAGATCAATACAATACAATACAATTTTAAATGCATCCGAAAAAAGAGTATTTAGTCATCTCTAGACCATTTAATATATTTTCACCTTTATTTTTTTCAGTCCAAACCCGTTTTTGAAAATTACTTGGGGACAAAAGTTACCTATTTTAAAATAGTCTTAAACTTTGAAACTTTTGTCTTAATAAGCCAATCCATGTTTCTTTTTGTATTCGCTTTTTTGCCAATATAATAATTTTGTTTTGTATTATTTTATAACTTCTATTAATTAAGCTTGGTTGCTGAAACAAAGTTTTTCATAAAAAATTAGAAAAAAATACCTGTATTGAAAAGTTTTCTTTTTATGTTGGAAATTACATGAAATGTTTAATAGGTACCAATTTTAGGTCCAAATTTCAAATTCTAAAAATTAAAGTCTTTTTTAATTATAAAGATAATATATGTATGAACGTGTAGATGCTTAGAATAATTTATTTTTTAAATCCCTTTTAGCTTGTTCTTATGCTTGAAATAAAGTATAAAAATTGTAATATAAATTTAAGCTTAATATCGAGCTTAATATATTTTCATGTTTATAATATATACACATGTCGTAAACAACGTGTTTACTGGTTGAAGTTATTTGATGCTTATGCCAGTATGCAGAGAAGCAAATAAACTAAAAATTTGAAATATTATATTTTCAAAATTTGCATAAAACTGTGAAAAAGTATAAATAAAAAAGATTTATATGTTATGTATATGAGTAATTCTTAGTTAAATTGACCTGAAAGGAAGATGAAAGTATAAGGGATTTTGAAAAAACTGATTTTATTATTTTTACTTTCACAGGTCCAGAATATGATAACTGTTTTTCGAATCCAAAGTAGTAAGCTAGCTTATTTACTTAATTCAGCTGAATTGAATATTCTATTCTAATTTTCTAAGCTCTAAATGAAACTTTAAAATAATTTTTGATATCAGAGGGTACGTAAAATTTTTTGCTGAAGTCAGATCTGTCACTAGTTTTTCGGAAAAATCTCGAGGAAACCTGGAAAAGTTTGAAACCTAACGAGAAGTTTCAATCAAAATTTCTCAAATAATATAAGAAACTTTATTCTCTTTAATTATTGGCCTAAAAATGTATTTTTCCCTATTTACTTTTTTTAGTGAACAGTTATTTAATTCCAACATTTTTCATTTTTAGACTTCTCCAGCTAGTCACCAAATAAAAACTGTAAATCAGTTTTTGGTTCCTTTGTATAACATATATTTTTGTATAACAGTGTTCAATGAAAAGAAAATAAAAAACAATTAAAGTTAATTAGCGTAAAATTAAAAAATTAGCTAATTTTTTATTTTTTTATTTTTTTTATTCTCTCTTTATGCAATAATAGAGAAAAATTCAGAATTTTTAATGGTAAATATTCCTCAAAATTGTTCATACAAAAAAAGTCATAGGAAAATATAAATTAAGTAAAATAATAATTTACATATAATTTTCCGTTTTTTTCGAAATTTACACCTTGTAAACTCAAATAAGTCCCATATCACAACTAAAATACATGGAACATGTTTACTTACGACTGAGCATATAGACTCACAAATTACAGCACAATTTGCTATTTTTATAATTTTTAATTATCATCTTTACTAAATGTTAAGATTCTGGACCCAAACTATTCTGATTCCCTAAGCCCGGATTATTCTAGGTCCCTAAATCAAAAATATTCTAAGTCCCTAAACCTGATTTCCAGGGTACCTCCTCCCTTGATTTTCTGATTTCTAGGTTACTTCTCCCTATAAACATTTTCCATGTTTAAAATAGGCTTAAAATTAAAAAAGCGACATAAATTACCTATACTAGGGGACATTTTAATTCTGTTCAAAAAAAAAAAATATTTTTTTTTTTATATCAAATTTATCTCTTCAAGAATGTTCAGTTATACGCTAATGGGTTAAAAAAAGCGAACATAAGAAATATAAATAAGCATTAATAGATTGAAACTGTACTGTTTAAAAAAGTTTCAAAAAATTGAAATTTCGAATTGTTTTAAAACAATTCGAAAAATAATTTAATGTTCCTGACAAACTTAAATATTTTACAGAATTAAAAGAGAAATATTATTATACGTATACCTAAGCTCTCCAAATGTATTCAGCTATTATCATTAGTGAAACAAGCATTATATAATCGGCGCAATTACGGTGCCCTTTAGCATACAATGATATTTATGTACATTTGCATGTTTGCATATAAAAATTTATGCATAAATGGAAAGACATTATGGATTTCAAGAATGTATAAAGAATAATTTAAAAGACATTAATGGTTTACAAGGATTTACTAATGCATATATATTTATGTAAACAAATAATTAAATATATAGTATGATAAAAAAAGCTTCGTAATATATTTTACCTAGTGATAAGGAAATTTGATTCTCGCTTACCAGGCAAAATTAAGTTCAATAAATAGTATATTACGATCCCGTGTCCAGAAAAGTAAAGAATGGGCCAAATCGCACGTAAATTACCATCCGAGGCGAAGCCGAGGTTGGTAAACTGCGATTTGGGTCATTCTTTATTTATGGACAAGGATCGTATACGATTTTTCTGCATCATAGTGGCGAGAAAACACGTTTTTTCCGGTCACGCAGCGGCCGGGAAATAAGTGATTTCTGCGGTCGCTGACAAGAAATATTATATTTTATAATTGATTAACTTTTCATGTATTAGATGCAAAAACATTGTCACCAATTATTTGAAATCTTGTGAAAAAAATTTTGTCCCCCATAACATGCGATATTATTTTCATTTGATTGAAATTAAAAATGAAATTTAAATACAAATGCTGTATTTAAAAAATTAAAGCTCATATATTGGTAATAAAATTTTGGGCATTATTTTTTAATAAGATAGCATCCAGCAAATTAACACAGTAGGTAATATTAAGAGCCAAAACAATTTTTAGAAACTTCTAAGCTGATTCACAAAAAGAGTCTATAATCTTTTTATTAGAAAAAATATTGAGAAGATAATGTGTTTCTTAGGCGTTTAAAATTTTATGCTATACATACTAAAATGAATTATTAAAAAATTATTAAATTATTAAACAAATTATTTCCAGAAACAAAAACAAATTTAAAACTTATTTAAATTATTCCGCTAAAAATTTCTAACACCGATTACAGCGCTGGCTCGTTTTTTTCCGTCTTTGTACGTAAAAAGTCGTTGAGGTATTGTGGATTCGCTCTGCGTTCGTCTGTTCACTGTTGCATAGTATATCCTCGCTAGTGTAACTCATAGGGAGTGTACAGAATATCCGAAACAGTTATTTGATTGGTTTCATAACGCGGATCTAAAGAGGAAGCGGATACTGTAGAAGAGCGCACAAATTCAAAAATTTTAATTGAGCAAAATAAAAAAATTAATACAAAATATTAAAATATAATAAAAAAAAATAAAATCAAACAAAAAAAATGTCTTATAATTTAATTTAAAAATAAAAAGCAAAATTTTATGTGTTTTATTCATAAATTTTATTCAATAAATGTAAAACTTAAATTTTATTATAAATTTTTTTTATGTATAATAATACATGTTTTCTTATATTTTTTTTACAAATTTATGTACAAAATTAAAAGTAAAACTAAGTAAATTTAAAAGTAAAAAAAAAAAATTAGTATTTACATTCAATGCAGATATTCATACTATAGGTGGTTTTCATTAAAATTAAAATTTTTTTATACAAAAAATTATGTAATAGTAGAGTGCATTGCCTGACTCTTACTGCTATAAATTTTTTTTTGTAAATTTAGTTTACTTAATCTAATATTTACTCCAGTTTTAATATTTACACGAGTTCTATAGAAGGCTCGAATAATTTTTGAAATTAAATTATGGCAATCAGGGATGTTACGTATAATAATTATTTCCGAAAATTTTGTTATAAAAAATTGTCTTGCATTGATATTTTCATTTTTACGAACATTTGGGTAATACGATCTGAAAATAGTTTCCATTTTAATAAAAAATTCATAAATATCTTTATGAACAAAAAAAATATTTTTCATAGTTCTTGCACGTATTTGAGTCAGAAGCGTCCCGTAAAAATTATATTCTTTGTAACCACCAACTTTCTTAATGCATTCTTCACAAACTTTTTGATTATCTATTATTGTTTTTATTACGTAACCAGCAGTCCAATAAATGCAATTCATTTCTTTAAAACTAAACAAAATTTTATTGGTAACTGGTAATATTTTTGAAAAATCACTATCATTTACTTCTTTTGAGATGGATTTATTTAATTTTTTATTTTTTGACAAAACTTCAAAGAAACCTGACACAAAATTTATTCCTGCATTGTCATAATTGCTAGTTTTTATATTTTTCATAAACCTAGACATCATAATTAACTTTAAATCATTTTTGAATTGAACTGCATTTGGTATAACATGTTTTAGTCTAATTGTAGAAAATATATTTTCTAAGCAATCTTGGGATATTCTGGAAGTGAAAAAAAATTTGAATTTACGATCCAAGAGCAAAAAAGCTGACAAATCTAAAACAGTTTGTGTTGATATTAACACTGAAGTTTGAAACGGTTTCCAAGCTACTTTAGTACCCACTTCTAATTTACTAAAAATATCTATAGCCTTGATTAAAAAACAAATTGTCTCAATATATTTATCAAAATTTTGTAAACTTAAAGCTAATGATATTTTTCTATTGCTCATGATATTAAACCACCTATCAATAAATTGCATAAACCAAACAGTTGTAATTCTAGGATCTTTTGAATTTCCACCTGTCAAAAATTCTAACGAACTACTCGATTGTATGTTAACCGCATACTTTGAGTTATTAACTCGCATTTTTTGAAAATGTGATTTTTCTAAAATTTTACGATTCAATTTTGGAGCCAATTTATAGTCATCGCCTTCATCAGCTTTTACGATTTCCATTAAATATTTTGATTTCACGGTATCAGAAGGTAAACCGAATTCAGCAACATGTGTTTGATGTATTTTAATAATTTCATTATTAATTAAAGAAGTTTTAATACTTTTTAATGCATGTGGAACGTCTGGGGTAAAATATAATTTTCGATTTTTATCACAAGGATGCTCCACGCTATTATTAATATCAGTTGCGGACCAATTTTTAACGGAAATATTAAATTCTGACCATAACCCTTGATTCGGTCCTGACATATCAGACGTTACATTATGTACACGCAAGCCTATATTTTCTGCTACTGTTATAACTTTTATAATTTCGGGTTTTAAATCGGCTCCAACCATTTTCTTATTTGTATAATGAAACCCAACAATTTGTTTCCATTTCGTTTTTAAACCCACCAACACGAAAACAAGCGCATTATCGGCTGTATCAGATTTATCATTTCCTAAAGTTGTATTTCCAAAAAATGTGCATGTTGATGGATCGTAAATGTCATCAGTAGCACTTATATTCATTTCATCCACAACTAAACTACAATCTTCTCCGAAGAGGGGGTCGCATCCAATCTTAACTTTTAAAAAATCAAAGGATTCAGTAATTATACCATGGCTGACATTTAATGTTTCTAGCTGTTTAGACAATGATCGATTACAAGGAAATGGAAACCCTAATCGAAGTAATTCATTGTACCCACTAGTACCGCAAGCAAACTTAAGTTTAAAAGCGTTAATGTATGTATTTTGACTCCAATTTACTCTTTTTTTAAATCCAATCAATTTTTCTATTTGATCTTCTTCAAAAATTTTACGCAAGGCTACATAACAGTTATTTTTACTTAATAATTTTTTTAATTCTTTAATTTTTTTATTAGATTTTAAAAGGTTTTCTCTATTTTTTAAATTTAATTGCCTTACTTTATATAAATTATTCTTTAATTTTAAATTCTCAGATTCAAGTTGGCAAATCCTAGATTCCAAATCTAGCGATTCAACACGTTCTGCAACTGTCTCTTCGAAAAAATCCATATTTAAGTTTTCGCATTCTAATCTTTTTTCCATTTCATCATTATTTAAGTTAAAATTTGTTTCATCTTGTACATTTGCTTGAAAGTTTTGAGACTCAAATTGTACTTCCATTGGCTCATCGACATTCCGTATATTTTCCGTCGATGGACAAGAATGAATTTCCTCTAAATTAAAATTTTTTTATATTGTAAGATACGAGGCGATTCTATTGAGAATTTATAATAAAAGCAAATACAATTTAAAAACAAAATTATTATTAACTATAATTAACTATAGATAGATATAAATGAAATAAATTTATTTTTAATATTGTCTTTTTTTTATTTTGCCATCTATATATATGGGCACGTCCAGGGAAGAACGACTAGCTGAAAATTAAAAAAAAAAAATATTTTTTTTGGGTCATTTTTTACCTGGGATTTGTGAAATCACTCATACTTTAGACTTCCTGATGCATAATTTTGAGATGCAGCTCAAACCATTAAAAATTGAACCGGAAGTGGCCCAAAATAAAAAAAAAATTTTTTTCGGGTAGGCCAGGTAAAAAGAAAATTTTTTCATGTTAAAAGTTTCATGGTTTGGAGTTATTTCAGGTTGAATTGGGCAGCTGAAATCAAAAAATTGAAAAAATCCAACTTTGGAGCAGCTGTATCTCAAAATTATGCATCAGGAAGTCTAAAGTATGAGTGATTTCACAAATCCCAGGTAAAAAATGACCCAAAAAAAATATTTTTATTTTTTTTATTTTTCAGCTAGTCGTTCTTCCCTGGACGTGTCCATATATATTGTTTGTATATATATATTTTTATTTTTCGATTTTATTTATCTATATTTTCAAAATAAAAAAAACTTACGAGATTTATTGAAAATTTGATTACAGTATAAACATTTCATTTGTTTTTCATTTATCCCAAAAATGGTGGGTACAGCTTCTTTAATTAAATTAGTTTTGATTCCATTAGCCCATTTCCACATTTCTTTTGCAAAATGTACCTGTAATAATTCAGGATTAAAATGAAAAATTACGTGATAATAATTATAGATCATTAGTAAAATCCAATCAAGTAAAAAAAAAGTAATGAAAAAGTGCATTTATACAGTTTTGTTTGAAAAAAAAATTAATTATTTTCAATGATTATAAATTTTTGATATGAGCCTAAAAGAAATAAGAGCATAAAATTTTACACTAATTTATTAATACATGTGTTATAAATTAAAATTTTTATTTTATTTTTATAAAAAAAATTATTATTTTATATTATGATCTAAATAATCTAATAAAAAATTTGTTTAATGTGTTAAGAAATTTTAAAATCATGCCTCGCATAATCTGCAGCTCTCAGTTGTTGCAACCGATCTATTGCAATTTTTGGCCCAAATAGTTCTCTTTTCAACATCCTTAGGGAATCTGCACATTTTAAATTTCTTTTTTGATGAATTTGTGCAATAATCTGCAGAACAACCTGTCATTTTTTAGATTTTAAAATGCAATTTATAATATGTTTAATTAAAAAGTTTATGAATTTCTTAGCACACTTCCGAACAAATACCTTCGATAAACTGAAGAGATTCTTTTTAAAATGCCGATTCGATCAGAAATAATATTTAATTTAAATTCGAAGAAATTAAAAAGTTCGTTACAAATTTTTAACAATAAAAAGTTCGTTAAAAATAATAAAATCAATGTAAAATCTTTCTGGTAATTGCAATAAAATCAAATACAATAAAGGTATAATAAAAAATTAACATATATGTGTATTCTTTATTATATTTTTATGACTTTTAAGTATAATTATGTATATATTAAAAAAAAAAAATAATAAAAAAAGTAATATAGTTTTTAGATTATATATATTTTACTTTGATTTGTTCCATTTATTTTATACTGAAAATCAGGAAAATTTAAATTTCGTAACTGCTTGATATATTGGGCATGATAGAATTCGTTCACCCAGACCTCCGAGTCAAGAAAATAATTACTTTGATTTAACTTACCTTAAATGATTTTGTATTTTTTTTCTTATAAATAATTATTTTCCACTTTCCACTTAAACTTTATACTATTCATATATATAATGATGCCCCAATTAAGGGCACCAATTATACCCGCGCGTGAGAAATGCCAATGCATATATTATTATATAAATTATATTAGATAATATTATTCTAGATTTAGTAAAATAATACTATCATCTTCATAATTACAATAAAATTGAGGGTACATGGTGTATATTTTGTTTCAATTGATAAACACGGAACAACTTATATTTTATTTAATTAATACAGTAAAATAAAGAATTGAATAAAAAACGCGTTTTGTCTAAGTTGTGACTTTTCAAAATTACAAACATTTGTATAGATAATATTTTTATTATTAGAGTACATAATTATTTTGTTTTTAAAAATATAGAATAAAATTTTTGATTTTAAAATATAATTTTATTGATAAAAAATTAAATAATTTAAAAAAAATTAAATTTTAATTATTACTTATCATATTATTTATTTTTAAAGATTTATACATTTTTTGAAATTCAAGCGCCTTATATTGCAAGTTTCCGATTCCTGTTTAGCTCCAACACGTGCGATTGTTCTGTACACTCCCTATGAGTTACACTAATCCTCGCTACTGTTGCACTTGCACACAAGTTTATTCTCAAAAGAAAAGAAAAATGGCAGCAAATAAAGAAGCTTTGGTTAATAGGATTATTTTCATATAAATGTATCAATATTTTATAATTTTATTGAAAATTGTGTATAATTAGGGGGTAAAGGGTAAGTGCGCTATGTTAATTACTAATTAATTTAAAAATTATATAAATAAATTTGTGAAATTCATAAATTGGATATTCGAACATGCTATATATGTATATTGTATGTATATTTATATTAATTAATATGGTATACATGCATATTACATATTATGCTAAATACATTTATTAACAAATTTTTTCAGTGCGTCTCTAAGATAATTATTTTTTTTCGTAATTTAAGTATCGGAACTTTATTTATTAACCTCGAAAATATTTTTGTGATTAAATACCAGAATATGAAATTTTTAAAACAGTTTTTTTTGTGATATCAAATTGCATAAAAATTCAACACAGCAAAGTATTAGGATTTTAATTAGGTTTTTTAAGATCAAATAATAAACCGATTTTTTATCATATCTCTACTCTTATTTTAATCTTAACGTGAGTGTTATTGAAGCAGTTGCTAAAATATTAATCTTCAGTTTTTATTATTTATTGGTTCAAGATGATCAAGTAAATTATATAAATTTACCTTTCACTAGATTTTTATATCTAAACTATAAAAAATTGTAATTAAACATTTTAAAACCAACTTTATATTTTTTACCATAAAATTTTAGGCTTTTGATAATTTTTAATAATTAAATCTTCATTTTACCAGATTTATTATCCGGTTTCAAAAATGTTTTATTTAAATGCATTAGAGATTAAAATGTGTTATCATTTTACCATAAACTTTCATACTATATATTTAAAAAATTGTATTTTATATTATCTTTTAAATTAAAATTTATATTTAATGCGCTTAAATGTTATTCAAAATTTAATCAACATAATTTTTAATTATTCTGCTATTATAAATGAAAATTAAATAATTCTTTCAATTATCTTATATTAATATTTAAAATTTTTATAAAATATTGAACAAAGCGTTACATCATATAAGTTTTTTTTGCGAAGAAGTTTAAAAAAAATATATATTTTTTTAATTTAACTTTAAAAAAAGCGAATCGCTAACATGGTTACATGTTATAAGTTAAATGTCTGGTTAAATATCTCGATGGGTTAAGCATTTATCGGAATTCTTATCAAATTCTTCAAATTTTTTTATCCAACTAAAATTTAAAAATTTTAAATTATTTTTTTGATATAAAAAGCTAAAATAATTAAGTTTAACACAATAGCCTGTTAATAAATTTATTTTTTTAAGTTTATAAAAATAATTAAGTGTGTGAATATCTTACTGTAGCATGTACTATACCCTAATCACTCTATTTTTGGGATAAAGATGTTTAAAATAGGTTATATTATAAACAAATATGGTAAGTAAATAGTAATAAATCGTATATCCAGTCTGGGCTTAATTATTATGTAAATTTTTGCTTAAAAAATTTATTTTTAACGTTATTTATTCATTTTTGAATAACCAAAGTAACTCTTGATATTTACCTAATTTCAGTGAATATAATTAAAAAAAATTAAGTTTTAACTTTTTATAATAGTGCTCATTTATAAGCAGTAGTAAAGTGGACACTATTGAGGACCGGAATTTTGCCCTCCTAGTTGCTTGTGTAGCAACTAATCCCTGATGCTAAGGTGTCAAACTAATTGCACTAAAAAAATTTTTTTTTTAATTAAAATTATTTATTCTTGAGCAATTTTGGAGCATTTGTATCTTACAATAAATGTTCAAAATTGTATTACTTAAATCTAAACTTAAAAGATTAATCAGGACATATTAAATTATATCTGCATTTAATAATTTTAGCAAAGTAAACTTAAAGTTTTACTCAATGCAATACCGTTTAAACTTACTTTTAATGTTTTTTACAGATACTTATTTTTAATACAATTAATTCCTTTTGTAAAGCACTTAAGGGAGTAATTTAATACAGAATTAGAAAAGTTTAATTATTTATCAAGAGATCTAAATTAGAACAATAGAACAATAATAGTTTTTATCGTCACAAGAATTTAATTAGTTTTAATTTGAAGCATTAATTTTGAAATTAGGTATTTAAGCATACTTTTATTTTTAAATATAAAAATTCTGTTTTTATTTGACTTTTACATCTTTTAATTCATGTTTCCCTAATACCAAATAGTTAACCATATTAATATGATATTTATAGGAAAAAGTGTATTTTTGAAGATTTAGTTTCAAAAGCAATTTCCATTTTTAGGATAGAAGTCAAAATTAGCTAGCTGTCTTAAAGTTAAAAATATTTAGAGAAGTTGGTGAAATTTCCTGAATGATTAAAATGAAATAAAAACGTTTTCATTAATATTAAAAAGTGTTTTGTAGCAAATACAAGTAAGAATTTATTATAGTTTTATATAATCAGCAAACATTGTTTTACCAATCATAAAAAACTATGTCATTTGGAACCAGCAGTACATTGTTTTATCAGTTATAAAAAAACCTTTTCGCCTCTTCAAATTAATAAAATTTTAGAAAAAAAAATTTTTTGATTTTACTAAAATGGCTTTTCTTCACATTTCTTCAATATTATATCACCCAAATATATATAGTAAAATGGGAAACTTTTCACTCCTTGGATTGTCAAACGTATTGTCAAATTACTTAACGTAGAGTTAAATACACTTTGTGTTAGATGATATTAGACAAATAATCCTTGTTATCTAAAAATTAATTTTAAAAACACTAAGTTTTAACTTTATTGTAAAACTATAGATGAGAATAATACTAAATGAAAGGAATCATTAATCTATGAAATAGAATATAAGTGTGTAACACTGTTTTTGTGCTGGGTACTAAAGACTATCATCAAAAGATTCAGTATATATCATAAAATTCTGCTGTGGAGATTAATTAAGATGATTGATTTCAGGTCTGAAATTGCATAAGTGGTAATTATTAATGAGACCTAGTATTTACAATCATTGGAACAAAATCCACATTACTTTGATGCTCATTCTATCATTTTGAAATTGAAAATTTTTTGTAAATTCAATTTCAATAACGAATTTTCTAAACTTTATTTTAACATATATTCCATGGTTCTTCAAAAATAAAATTTCTTTGAATTTTTAGAAAATAGGGTTAAGAACAAATTTTCATTAAGAAATTCTATGGAGCACATATTTATACTATAAAGCCCTTTCTAGACCTAATAACTTTTTGTTAATTCTATGTGCTTTTACTATACCAAAGAATATAGTCAAATTACACAAGATTAAAAAAATTAATTAATTATAGGTCTATAGAGAGGGCTTAATTTAAAAACTTAAATTCATCTAAATAAGAGCTTACAAAACTTTATTAAAAAAAATTATTTATCAAATAAACAAATAAAAACAATGATCTAGGTATGTTTTCTACCCTCAGATGATCATTGTTTTTACTTTTGATGAAAAAATGAAGTGTTAACACATTCGCTGCGGCATGGGCGAAATGCGCCCATGATCCCATGTATTTTAAATGGAGTCACGTGACCTGCCGCAGCGAATGTGTTAAATAATAATTTAGCCGTTGAACTTTCTGTGCTATAAATACATAATTAAGACTGCACATAGAAAGTCAAAACCTACATATATTTTGTTCGTTGGAACTATTTATTTTTATTCAATAAATTTAAATTAATTATAAAATTTAACTTTTCATTACTGTATGTAAAATGTGATTTTATGTTATATATTACAGCCCATGGCCAGAAATAGCTATTTTCTAACTTGTTGTAAAAAAATTTGTTTTTTCTGAATTCGAAAGTTCGTGGATAGTAAGTGTATTCGGAATTATACTATTTGTTAAACAAGGGGGGAAAATATGATTTTGATATTATAGTCTAGAAGTCTTAAGGGCCATTCATAAATTATGTAACGCTTGAAGGGGGAAGAGGGGTCAATTATTGGGTTACAGTCAAGGGTCAGCAAAACCGTTATGTTAGGGGAAGAGGGAGTTCAAAAACGCTAAATTTTATTTTGATATATTTCTTAAAAAACTTTTGTAATTGTTCTCGAAATTACAGATGAAATGTTTTTGAGATCACTAGATAAGTATATTATATTAGTGATCTTAAAAACTATTTCTTAATAAATTTTATGAGCATTTGTTTATCCATTTTATTACATATTTTTTATTACATATTTTTTATATCTAAGATACTTTTTCTCAAATCTTATAAATGTACGAGTATGGGTTTTAGGAGTCGCTGATTACAAATTTGTGGACCAAGGCCCTAAAAAATTTAACTTAATACCCAAAGTGACATCTAAAACAAATTATTTATCTGTTATTTTAAAGGCAATCAAAAAAATTTTTGAAGAAATAAGTCTAAATAACTTTGAAATCAACCGAAATTACGGTTTTTCGGACGTTTTTGTGGTCGGGACCTAAAAATTTGAAATCAGAGCATCGGTAAATTTACATCGCAAAAACTATAGGTAATAAGCATCTATTTTGAATAAATAAGAGGAAAAAATATTTTATTTTCACAGAAAAAAGACTTTACAATTAGTAACGAAAATGGTAATATTATAGAACAAAATACGTATTTTAACCAATTTGGTTGAAAATGACCGCGTAGTGAAGAACTGTTAATTTTTTAACTGATTTTTAATATCAACATTTTATATCGAGTATACCATATTTTGCAGTTTTTGCAAATATTATATATTTTTTTTAACTCAGATTCTGCGTTTTTTAGCGCTGAACATATTTTTTAAACTTAATTTTAAATAAAATTATAACTCTAAACTTTTACAAGATTACTTTAAGCTAAAGATTTATAAAACTGTCTTTTGACTTTTACTGTATAAACATTAATTTTCGAAAATTTGAACGTAACAGCCCGGCCACACTTGGAAGCGAAAACGAAAAGCGAGAAATTTATCTAATGTTCCATTGCGAGTTCCATTGATACTTCTAAGAAAAAATTGTATGCAGACATTTGTCAGAGACATTGCTACACTTTCAGAGCATCAGTCTTAAAATATGTAGCATACTTTTGGCCTATTCCGATCAAAATCTTACTTTGTAGCAATCCTCATTCCTATTGTGGATTCAGCCATGTTGCAGAAAATTGTAAATTGTTAAATCCATAAGAAACTATTATTAATACAATCAAATTTTTGAATTAGCCCAAACTATTATGTAAGAAAATTAAAATGCATAAATTTTGATAAATATGAGATTTTCTTTGAGCTAAAAAACTAAAAAATCCAAATAATCAAAATTTGAGCCAATTATTTTTGATGAAAACACTTTCTTTCTCATTTTTTACTTAATTTTTTATCAATTAATGAAAATTTATTAAACATCTTAAACACATATTTACACTTTTTTTTATCAAACAAAAAGGTTATTTTTTTAAGTAATTTTTCATACATAATTAACAAATCTAAGTGTGGCCGGGCTGTTAATCGATCATTTTTGTTTGAACTGCAAAGTGAAAAGTCTGGCTTGTGTACTTTTTATCTGTAGGGTTTTCGTGATTAAAAAAATATTTTTGATAGAGTAAATTAGAAAACCCGAAATAAACTAACCGATTGAGTAAATAGGCTTACAAAATTAGTTAGCTATATATTATATAAAGTAGTATAAAAAACGTATTAAAAAAATAATAAATTAAATTCTAGGAAATTTTTGGCAGTATCTTAAATTTTTTTCGCTGTATCACCTGCATACTCAATAATGTTTATTTAGAAAGATTTTTAAATTTATTTAAAATGTTTATTATTTTGCGCCATTTACATGCGCAGCACTGTCATTTATAACCTAACCTCTTAACCCCCAAGCGTTGAAGTTTACTCCACTTTACACTGATGGGGGTAAAATTCCGGTCCTTCAGAAATATAAAAAAAATATTGTTTTTTTTTTTTAATAAATATCAATGCTTATGGATATTTTCAGAAAAAGCTGTGGGAAATTACATATTTGAAGAATAAATATGCAGAACTTTGATGACCTTGATATTGAGGGTCGAAATCCCTCTCAAATCAGTGCAGAAGAACGTGAAAAGGTAACATTGATTCAGCTTTTATTTATTTATTTATTTTTTTAAAATATTTAGAATTACTAGTTCATAATATACTAAGTGTAACATGTAATAAATTATTTAAAGGAGATAATGTGTTTAAAAAAGCAATTTAATCTCTAAAATACTTTTACTTTGATCTTTCATCAAAGTGAAAATTAGAGATTACATATAATTTTCAATTAATAATTAGTGAAGGTGAGATAAAAATATATAAATTAATTAAAATTTATCGTGTTTGTGGTGTGAAAGTATATAAACAATTAAAAAAAAACAAAGGTGCTCAAAGTTTTGGCAGATTAACAACGGTTTTTTCATCAACACTTATATTTCTAAGCAAGTTTTTGTTTAGTACCTAATAATTAAGATTCATTTATTTTTTAATGAATTGTGAAAAACAAATATAGTTGAATGATTTTTTTAAATTATATAAACTTTTTTAATTATTATCAGGAATTTTACAGTAGTATTTTCATAGTGAATTCAGTATTATTATTAACCTTATATTTTTTTTCTTAATTTATGCTTATATTAAAAAATATATATTTTCTATAGGAAGAATATGATCGAAAAAGGTTGTTAAGAAGTAGTGTGACTGCTGAAGATGGCACACTTAGACCAGTATATTCAGAAACAGGAGATGGTGATATTTGGTGTCATATTTGTAATATTGCTTTATTTGGAGCCCATAAATTAATAAGTCATAATTCATGTAATCGTCATAAAATCAAACTAGAAGAATGGCCTTATCCAGTATTACTATGGTCAAATCGATCAGATTTAAAAAAGTCCTCCGGATCAGGTAATGGTATTGGTGAAGGGGTAGCCCCTGGTGAACCAATACCTCCAGGCATGGAAGATCAAATAACAACAGCTACTACCATTCAAATGAGCCTTGACAGACATAGAAGTTCTCCTTTAGTTGGTTTAGAATATTTATTAGAAATAGTAGATTCAGAGAATCCTGAACCTAGTTATACTTGTGTACTTTGTGATAAACGTGGTGATCCAAGAACTGTTATGGCTCATATTACTAGTTATAATCATCGAATAACTTATTTAAATAGACATTTTCCAACAATTGCTAGAGCAATTGCTGAATTACCTCGCACTCCAAACTATAAACGTGGGGCTAATGAAATATCTGTGTTAGTTGCTAAAAAGATTGAACAACACTTTGGAAGATTACAGCCACAGTTAATTGAAAAATCACAGTATGAAAAAAATAGAGTTCAAATAATTAAACGCATCTATCAAGATTATCATTTTAGGTAGGTAAATTATTGCTTAAAAAAGCAATTAGTTTTAGAAAAATTAAAAAAAAATTATATAATTATACCATTTAAAACTATCTTATATTATTTTATCTTTTATTTTTTTCTTAATATCTAGGGAGACACCTGAACTTACGTTTATGGAGGTTTATGATATACGATGGGTCACTAATTTTGATGAAAAAATGGAAGAAATAACTAAAGGTGAGTATAATACGCTAATTTTTTTAAATTAATATAAAGAAAAAATATTTATCCATTTTATTGATAAAAAAAAAAAATTTTATGTGTGCAAAGAACAAGAAAATAAGGATGAGTCTAAAAAAGATGATAAAGTAAATGAAAAATCAACAAGTGAATCAACTAAAGCAAGTGAAGTAAAATCTGACCCTAAACAATCGTAAGTACATGGTAATTTAGAAGTAATCCTAAAACATTGATTAATTTCATTTTTTTTTTTTGAAGAATATACTTATTCTTCCTTGAATTAAAAAAAAAAATTAGTACTTTTATTGATAGGAAATTAAAAACTTTTAAAATATTAAAATTTTTAATAATTCATGATTTTCTCAAAATAACATATTTTTTTTAGTGGGTACAAGATAAAAATTTTAACGAAGGAAAGACTTAACACATTGAAAAGGGTTGAAAAAAAATCTTTGATTCCTGATCATGGAAAAGAAGATTTAGAAGATGTAAAATCTTTATCTTCTCTTTCAAGCATTTCCAGTAGCCCTTCACCTAAGCGTACAAGATCTCGATCACGGTCTCCTACTTTAAGAAAAGATAATAGATATCGATCCAATAATAACGATAGGTCAAATAATAGGCATTTAAGTAGTGCAGAATATACAAAATGGATTAGGTATACAGAGCAAGTTAAGCGTGTTCAAGAAAACTTAGATAGAACTTTGAAATTTCACGAAAAAAATCCTGAAAAACATCCTTCTTATCCTGATGAATGGAAAAAATTTTGGAATAGAAGGTACAAAGAACTACAAGCTGAAGGAAAAGATCCTAGTAAGCATGATTTTAAACCTGAATGGATTGAATATTGGAATAAAAGAATGCGAGACATACATGCAGAGCAAATAGAGAAAAGGAAAGATGAAATTAAGAAAAGGCTTGAACTAGTAGGTGATGTGCCAGCTGAAGTTTTAGGAAAAAAGCGACGTAGAACAAGATCCAGATCAAGGTCAAGATCATTGCCAATACCATTAACAAATATAAAACAAGAAAGTGATAATGAAGTTGAATATGTAGGCACAACAAAAATAATAAGAAAAATTGTTGATGAACCAAAGTATTCTAGTAGTCGTTATGACAGGGATCGTGATAGAGACAGAGAACGCGATCGTGAGCGTGATAGAGAACGTGATCGTGAACGTGATCGAGATCGTGATCGTGAACGTGATAGAGAACGTGAACGTGAAAAAGAAAGAGACAGAGAACGTGAAAGACTAAGAGAACGTGATAGATTGCGTGATAGATCGTATGATCGAGAACGTGAACTCGATGACAGACATCGTGAAAAATCAGATTGGGACATTGAAAGTGAAATTCGTCCACAAAGGGAATACATACCATTTATTCCTATGCGTGGCCGTGGAAGTTATAGAGGTTATTATATTCCCAGAGGCAAACCAAGATATATGACTCCTTATCCTATGATTAGTGAAAGGCATGATTCACCAGCTGCAGAAGAAGTATTTGAAAATTTGGAAGTTGTAGGATTATTAAGATTACTTACAGCCTTAGAGAACCAATTAGGATCTCTTGGCCCTAAAATTGTTCAGTTATTATCAAAAGCTTTAGCATGTGAAAAAGCTAAACCTAATTCAGCTGAAGAATTATTATATGATGAAGAAGTAAGCGTATTATTTGAAACAGTCAAAGAAAAATTAAAAGGGCAATTATTTGCAGGTTTGTCGCATTATTAAAATTATTTAAATTTTTCTTATATTTGAAAAATATAATATTAGCATTAATTTGATTTTCATCTTGAACTTAATGATATAAGCAATAGGTATGGTATAATTTAAATAAATCAAAAAGAAGATTATTATTTGCTTACAATATATCGAGCAATATATGTAATGGTAAACTTACTTAAAAAGATTCATTTTCAAATTTCTTCATTTTAAGTATCTTTCTAAAAATTTCCTTATGCTAAAATTCAATTACCTTTTAATTTACTAAAGATTTTTGTTATTTCTTAGTTGATCTATAAATAATCGCAATAAAAAAAACTACCCTTGATTTTACTTATGTAATCTTATTTTATTATTTATAAATTATTTATAAAATGTTAGATATACTTTAAAATTGAAAAATGCCTTGAAAAAATAGTCATAAAAATAGTTTTTTATGGAAAAATACGCTCGAAACTACATTAGGTTCAAATGAAATTCTCTACCCTCTCCTGCTTGTAGGTCTTGATTTAAAATTAATTAAAATTAAAATCATTAAGTTACGTTTTAAAAAGTTAACTTTTAGATATTAAAAATTAAGTATTAAAAAAAAACGAAAAAACCTTTGAAGGGATTTTATATAAATAAATTTTCTGGTCTGCGGCCAGAAAGCACGTATTACCCGGACGCTATGCATCCAGCAAAGACGTGTTTGCTCGGCTTCGCCTCGGAAGGTAATTTACGTGCGATTTGAGCCATTCTTTACTTTTCTGGAATCGAGCCGTAAATCTACTATTTCTAATTTTTGAACAAAGTAAATAATATTTCTCTCTGATACATTGAGCAAAGTCTACTATTCTTTAGTAAAGCTCAATATCTTTATTAATAAATAAAAAGCTACAAACAATTGATGAACATCTTATTATTATATATTCCTAAGTATTGAATCCGGCCCTTCCCGGTTCCATAAGAAAATAGGAAAATAGTGTTAGGAAAATGGTGTGAAACAGTGACTTTTCTAACTTCAGGTCCAACTTTAATTATAGTTAATTTTATAGTTAAAAAAATCTATTTTAACAACTATTTTAACAATTTAAATTTTTAATACGAATAATAGGTTAATATTGTTTATTTTTTCAATTAAGCCGGACCTAAAGTTATTAAAATAACGTTTCACAGCTCTTTCCAGCAGGAAGGGCTGGACTCAATTCAAAAGCATATTTCAAAAATTTCAGGTCAATTTTGTTCCTTCACAGTTATGCGTGCGTTTGGCCTGTACTTTTTCATATCTTTTAATTTCTGAGATCCAATTAAAAATGTGTTTTCTTTTGTTTTTCTATTATCTTTGAAAAAAGTTAATTCCTGATAAATATAAATGATATTTTCAAATTTTATTATTAAAAATTAAAATAGTGTTATTACAGTGAGTAAAATTATATTTTCACTTTTGTTTCACATTTTCCATGTGTTAACATTTCCATGTGTTAACATGGAAAATTTTATCACAAAAATCAAATAAAATATATTTTTTTTCTACTTTAGCTTCATAATTTTTAGTTAAAATATTTGCAGTTTTAATTTCTAAAAATGTTCAAATTTCTAATAAAATCTCGGATAAAATACATTTTTTGTACACCTAAAAATAAACTTCTAAATCTAATAATATAGACGCTAAAAGCTATATTTATATAGATTCAACAAAAAAATTTGTGGATCTATTTTTTTTTTTTTTTTTTTTTTTTTTTTTAAATTACTGTTTTAAACAAACATCTTTTTGTATTTTCACTTCATTTTCATTAAAATGTTTTTTGTTTCAATTGAACTAATTAAATGCTTATTTAAATGAATTAAAATGATAAAATGAATTGTTCACAGGCATGATTGAAAAAATGGCAGTGAATCCAACAAAAAATGCAATCCAAAACATTGCTCGTCTTCTCCACAATGCATCGGAAACTAAAAAGAAGCTTGAAGAAGAAAAGAAAAAAGAAGAAGAAAAGCTTGCAAAAGCCAAATCTCAAAGTTTTTTCCCAAGATCTATGTTTTCAAGAGGTATTGACATTGAACCTATAAAATCTGAACCTGTAAGTGTACCTGGTATTGGTACAGTTGATAAAAGTGCAATTGCTCAACAAATTGCTGCTGCTTTGATTGCTCAAGGCAGAACAAATGTATCACAAGATGAATTAGAGACTTTAATTAATGCAGTTGTTGGTATGGCTGAAGCATCTAAAAATAGTGATAAAGTAGTAACAACGGCAGATTTTGTTAAAGGATTAACAAGTAATAGTAGTAGTAACATTCCTAAAACTGCTAGTGATAGTTTAAAAAGTAAAACTATTGACTTAGAACACACTGATTTTAAAACATTAGCAACTGATAAACAGAAGCTTGTGAAAGACTATGATCATGAGAAACCTATTGATTATAAAGATGACTTCAAAAATAATTTCAAAAATGATTATAAAAACGATTACAAAAATGATTACAAAAATGATTACAAAAATGATTACAAAGATAATTATCAAGATAATTATAAAGATGATTATAAAGATGATTATAAAGATGATTACAAAGATGATTATGAAGACAGTTACAAAAAAGATAATGATTTTGAAAGTATGGATAAGAGTGATAATTTAATTTCAAAAGTATCAGAATTGAAAAAACCAATAGATCATGCAGCAAAAATGGAATCTTTATCAGATTCTGATTTAAAAGCTCTTCTTCAAAATTTTAAAGACCTAAGTACCGATGAGCAACATGGATTAATTAACTTCTTAAAAAAACTTGAAGCATCTGATTTGGCAAGAGTTGAAAAACTGCGTGCTTATGTTAACTTGGGTCCAAGTTCAAATAATACAAAAGAAAAGTCTCCATCTCCAGTTAATGATATAAGCTTACCGAGTCGAAGAAGTATTTCTCCATTTTCAATACGTAAAGGGAATCAAAACCCAACTGATGATGAAGAAAAATGGAAACCAAAACTAGATATGTTTGCTGATGAAGAAGAAGAAAAACGAAAAGCGGAAGAAAAGTCGAGAAGCAAATTAGAATTGTCAGATGATGACGACGATTATTCTTTTGAAGATATTTATAAAGCAGCTGATAAAAATGTTATTGAAAATGAAAAGGCAAAGAAAAGATCATTCTCAAGATCAAAGTCAAAATCACCCATTTGGAATCCCTCGCGTTCACGTTCTCCTCCATCTAAAAAAACAGATTTCACAAAATCAAATGACCCAAATGTTATACTAAATGAAACGAAACGTTTAATAGCAAATATTATGGGTGATCTTCCAACTAAATATGCATCTAAGTCTCATATGTCTCCATTGTCAGAGAGCTCTCAATTATCTAATGCTGCTTATAGTAGTACTCCCTTAACCCCTGCACCACCATCATTTTCTGAAACAAGTAGTTTTAATCCAAACTATAATTCCAGTTATGTACAACCAGTTCCACAACCAACTTTACCACCTGCTGCTACTGCTGCATCACATGTACCCTTTTCAAAATTTTCTACTCAATTCAATACAAATTTTCCACCTCCTCAACTTAGTTCATCTTATCTTAGCGGTCTGAGTAATTTTAACACAAGTCTAAGTGCTGGTCCACAAAGTCAGTATGGTACTGGTAGTGCTAGTTTATCAACCAATCCTTATCCACCTCCTTCACAGTCTAATTTCAGTAGATCAACATTTTCAGGGCCACCACCTGTTGGTCCTCCACCCTCAACATTTCCATTAAATCAGTCAACTTATGGAAACTATAATCAATCTTCGCAACATCGTTACTATTAAATAGACAAATACATTTTCAAAAAAATATATTTTAAAATATAAAGGTTCTGTAAGTAATTATAAGTGTAATTTATGACAAAGATATTAATTCTAATTTTACATTTTTTTTTTAATTTTGATGTTTATAAATTTTCATTTTTTTTTTCTTTTTAAATTTTTAAAAATTAAATATTTTTAAGTATTTGCTTATATCATATGAAAATGGTATATTTTTCATGTAAGTATTTATAAATGTATATAATACATCAAGTACGATATTATTATAGTTTAAGATGCAAAATAAAATAAATTTGCATAAAAAGTACTATAAAATGCACATTTCATAATTTTTTTTTTATGTATGTATAGTTTGTGCTAAAAAAATTAGTTTTTTTTTTTCTTTTTTTGTTATACAAAAATTATTATTTTATATAAATAGAATAAATAAAGAAATAAACGAAAATTTTTACAAATAAATATAATAAAAATTTTATTCTTAAAAAGATATCTTCACGAAATAAAAAAATTTTTTAATATTTTTAATGGCTTATTTGTATTAAAACTTATGTCTGTTTTATTGTTAGACAAAAAATAATTTACTTTGAAGCCGTTATTTTTATTAAAAAGTTTTTCTTATTTTTACCAGTTTTTTTTTTAATTATGTTTTGTTTTATGATTAATAAAATTTACAAAATTTGTTTACTTGAGTGATTTTGAAATAACGTGAAAAATCAAATTTAGCAATTTTTGAGCACTTAAATTCAAATTCTAGTAATAAATAAGCAAATAAGGTGATAAAAAATTTTTACTATACAGTTTTTTTCATAATCAGTAAAGCACGAAAAATATCATCCAAAATATAAATAGATTAAGAAAATAATAAATTTAAAAGAGTTTAAGATTAATAATAATACTAACATGATTTTTTTATAGTGTGTTCAAAAAGTATCCTTTAAGAGTCCTCTGTGCCCGCATTAAATTTTCTATGTTCATGTACACTTTTTTTTAGATCAGGGGAAAGGTTCCTGAATGTCTATTTATTAAATTTTTATAAAAATGAAAAATACATTTTATAAAACTAAGGGGCGTGGGTGTAGATCTCTGAAAATAATTTTATAATTAAAGGAGTCATAATTTAACATTATTGTTAAAAAAAAATAAATTTTGAATAAGTTAAAAGCGCTTATTTTTATTTCAAAAGCCCAAATACTGAAAAACACAGAATATTACGCATAAGTTTAAAATGTAAATATTAATCGTTTGCATATTTATACAAGAAAATCCAATTAATTAAATATGTAAAAAAATTTCATAAATCTAAGGACTTGAAAAAAAAAGTGTTTCCTACTTTTAGATATCTTAGAATAATTTTAAAACATTTTTGTATAAATAATATAAGGTATATGCTAAAACAATTTGTAAATCATATAAAATAAGAGTGTGCATACATAATGCCTAAAAGTTTTCCTTAAAAATTTTTCATGAAGGTATAATTTAATATAGTGTAAGTAATTTTTTTCTGATTGTTTATTTTTATTTTTTGTAAAAAATAAAAAATTAATTGAAAATAGTTTTTTTTTTTAATTTTTGTAATAGTAGATAAAATAAAATTGATTTTAAAATAGAATAAAGAAAAAATAAGACTATTAAATTTATTATCGAGCATGCAAAAATTAAGTAAAAATAAAATGTTTCTTATATTTTACACATATTAAGACGTATGAAATTCTCCCTATTGAATTTTATGATGATATTAATAAATAAAAAATTTTTTTTAAGTCAATAAAAGAGTTGGTTTATTTATCCCTTTAATTTTTCCTTTATTCCCTTATTAATATTCTTTAAAAAACTATTTGGTAAGTATAAGTTATATAAACGGAAAATAAAGCCAAAGTTTTTAAAAGTTTCAAAAAAAATACTAAGTTATTCTATTTTTAAATTGAAAAATTTAACTTTTAATATTGAAAAGAAAAATAAATAAATACAAAATTATGCTTTTATGCTTATAGGTTTGTAAACCTAATATGCTTTTCTTAAAAATTGCAAAAATTAAATCACTTAAAGAATATAAAAGAATACTTCTATAAAAATTAACTTTTTTAAATTATGACTGATTTTTTTCTATTATTTTCTTTTTTATTTTTACCCCAAAAAAATAATTAAAATAAACATTTAATTTCAATTACATTTTTGACACCAAAAATTGGTTTACAAATGTTTGCAGGATGCAGGTAAGGATTAAAATTTATTTTAAAATTTTGTGAAATTCTATAGAACATTTTTACAAAAAATAGTAATCAACAATCTAAATCATGATCAAAACTCAAAATAGAACTCAATTTATATTGGCATAGAAAGCTTCAACTATTTACGTTGTCAGATTTTATTTTTGACTTTACAAATTTTCATCAATTTTTCTCGTTTAAAAACTCATTTTGAACGTCCAGAAATAAAACAGTTCCTCTTAGTCTAATGAGGAACCAAAATTTACAACGTATTTGGTGAAATTTCAGAAAATAAACTAAGTATATCAAGTATGTCAAATTATTTAAAAAAATTTAAAAAAAAATGTTTTTTTTTTAAATAAAAATGCAACTTATGTTAGTAATGTAATTTGAAAGTCATTTGAAAAAATTTTTCTCGCCTAGAAAATTTTTAAAACTATAAATAAGCATAAAACATTTAAAAGAGCGACAAAAATTATTAAATTTATATAAAATAAAGTAAATAACTTGAATAATAAAAAATTTTCAATTTTGCCGCGTGCGTTTCAAAAACATGTTTTTGAAAAATTATTTTTTTTCTCAACAATAATTTAAAACTAAAACAGAATTTTTAAGGGAAAAAAAATTTTATAAATAATATTAGTATCATTTTAATCAATTTTATTTATTTATATTGTGTACAAGAAAAATAAAAAATTATTTGGTTTTTTTTTACATTTATGGGTATATTAAATACTGATTTATTAAAAACATTTTAAATTGCCATACTACTGATAATATAATAAAAGTTAATAATAAATTTATTGTATTGACTAGAAAAGTTAATTAATATCTATACTTTTGGAATGATTAATATTAATAGAAATTGCAAAAATTTTTTTAAATTAAAATATAATATAATGATTAATACTTTTTTTTACTCAATTATCTTTTCAAATAACAATATGTGCACTTAAATACAAAATAGGCTACTTAATTAATAATATTGTCAACAAATAAAAAGGTAAGATCTCTTATACATTTGCAATTTCAAGTTAACCAACATTTATATCACAAATATAAAATTTATAATTCTACAGCATCAAATTTAACTATACATATGTACAAGCGAATTTCTTTTCATTTAAATTAAAATAAATTTATGTAAATAATATTCTATTTTGGGACTAAGCCTCTTGTTTTAGGATAAACTGGTGCTGGCATTTGTTGCATTTTTCCAAAACTTTTTGGTCGTGAACGTGCTGACTGTAATCGAGATTTTCCTTTATAACTTGCATTTGAAGCATCTACATCAATATCACCTTCATCGCATAAAGCTTTTTCTAATACCGCTTGAATGGTTGGTGCAATAGCTGGTTTTTGATAATCCAATGTCGTTCTAGCTGGCATATCAAGTTCTAAATTAAGTATATTTTCACTAGCATAGCGATGTCCCTTGCCCATTGCTAGAGCAATACGAGCATATTCAGAAACTGGTCTCTTTAGTCCTGGCTGAGAAACAGGTCTTTTAATGATTTCAGTATTTAAAGACTCAGTATTTTTCATAACCCAACTATCTTCTTCTTCATCAAAGCAAACTCTTGAAAGTATTTTATGTTTTTCTTCTAATGGTATAAAATTTTCAATTATTAAATACTTTAATTTAAGTTCTTTCATTAATTCATGTTGTGTTTGTTCCAAATCACGTCTATCTCTATTATATTCATTTGAAACATCATCTAAATCTTGCTTTAAAATTTGCAATTTTGCATAGTATTTACGGAGTTTTCTTGATTTAACATCAACTTCTTGCTGTAATGTAGTAAATGTTTCACGAACTTCAAGAGTTGTTAATTCCTCATCCTCGAGTTTTTGTTGCATTTCTACTTCTCGTTTTTTACGTTCAGCAATTTCAATAGCTCTTTGTTCTAATGCTCGTTGTTGTTCATTTGTATGGTCTATTATATTTTTACCACCACATAACATTTTACTTTCTAATTCCTTAATCCTTAAGACTAATTCTTCAGCTTCCTGCTTTTCCATTTTTAACTGCTCTACTATTAACTTTTTTTCACTTTCTGATACTTTGTTGTCTTCGCGGCTATCATCATTTTCAGATTCAGATTCTCCTTTTTCATCATCTTTTTTCTTTTTACTAGTTTTTCTCTTTTTTCGTTGTACTGTACCTTTTAAAGTTAGTTTTTCTTTTAACTTTATGATTTCTTCTTGATATTGTCTTAACAACGCGTCTTTTGGATCTTCATTTATTCTTGGCTTATTTCGTATATTTTTAGCTCGGTTGGCATACCTTAAAGTTGTTAACGTTTCATCATAATTGTAACTAGCAGGCCCAATATTAGCAATCATTATAGTTTTAGAATTTCCACCTAAAGAATCTTGAAGTAGCCTTGTAAGTTTTGAATCTCTATAAGGTATATGAGTAGTTTTTCCGTCTACTAATGCCGATATAACATTTCCAAGAGCTGATAAGCTTAAATTTATTTTACTGGCTTCTTTTAATCTTTCCCCTGATGATCCAGTCTTACTTTGCCTTTCACTACCTGCCAAGTCGACTAAATTTAAACGTCCAACTCTGATTCCACAACTATCTCCCATTTCTATGGTTATCATAAAAATTGCATGTGATCTTGAACTATGTTCGTTCATGTTTGTTGCTCCAATTGTCCTATTTTGATTTCCAGTATACATTAGTTGCTGAATTTCAAAAGCACTTTTACAAACAGAATTTGATAAATCTTTTACAAATACTCCTGTATCAGGCTTCTCCTTTAATTCAAAGCGCAAATTCTGATCATGATGTAATAAATCTCTTATTTCTTCTTGATAAATTTCTAAATAACTAGCTCGAACAAGGTATTGTATGTTTTCTGATCTACTTATGTGGGTAAAAATTTGTTCAAACGTACGAGGTATCATGCCCCTTTTCAAATTATCATTTTTATTTCCTTCCATTGTGTAAGTTTTGCCAGTTCCAGTTTGTCCGTAAGCAAAAATTGTACCATTAAATCCATCAAGAACAGAATTAACTAATGGTCTAACAGTTTCTTCATAAATATCTTGTTGAGTTGATTTGCTATTATACACAGAATCAAATGAAAAAATTTTAACATTATCTTTTGATGGATCATCACGAGGATTACGAATTTCCACAGCACCTCTTTCTGGAAAAATTTGAGCAATCTCAGTACAACCTCTAGCCAATTCCTTTTCATCCATGGGTCGACATCTTACAACTACTTGAACTCGTTGAGTAGTTACATCAAAATAATTTTTTCCAATTTTCTTAGCTGATTTTAATTGGTTTTCAACTTTCTCCATTATTACAATGTTTAGTCCTAAAAGGTAAATATTCAAAATTAATTAAAATTTAATGTTTAATGTTTATTTTATTATTTTGAAAATGTTTAATTTAAGTTTATAAAATTTTTTAAAACTCATTAATTATAATTGTTTTATATTTATAGTCTGGAAATTAGGTTAACAAAATTTATATTAATTGGAAATACCTTAAAAAATAGTTATATTATCAATCAAATTTACAACTTTTACAAGCTTCAAACAAGAGTAATAAAAGTATAAAATATTGATTGTTTTGTGCTTCTTGACTGCATCTTAATTATTTTTTTATTGAAGTCTATAACCATGTCATTTTGGTTATTATTCTTACAAAATACTGCTTTGAATAAATCAAAAATTCAAGTTTAAATTTTACAATGAAATAATGTTAACTTTATGTGTATAATAATTATTTTATAAATTATTTAATATAAATATATTTAATTATAAAATATTCTATTAAATCAAGGACATACACAAACCCCTTTAGCAGACTATACAAGGTATGGGTGTTTAATTTTATTTCATCAATAATAATATTACTCATGGTGTAACAGAATTAGTAATGAAAATTTATATTATTTGAGTGCATGTATTTTTATGCATCTTTTTATTTATAAAATAGAAACATACTCCGTGTATATAAACCAAGTCGAGGTGACACCCAGTGAATAAACTAAGAAACCCATCAGAACAAGGATATATCAGTTGCCGGTTATTTACTGAAAGAAATTTGTTTAAATTAATAAATAAATTCCGTAAAAATAACTAATTAAAATGAATTCAGCAAGTAAGGTAAATTGCAAATTTTTTAAAAATTATTTTTCCAGATGTCTAAATTATCCGTATTTATATTTGTTTACTCTACTTTTTTACATTTTACTAAGGTTATTTATTTTGTTTACATTGGATCTTTGAATAAAAATAATTTCAAACAAAATACTCGTATCTTTATGAAGAAAATTTAATAACTAAAATAAAATCAACTATACTCAATTTAATTTTCGTTAATTATTAGGTAGGAGAAATATTTACTGCTGCAGGAGCAGCTTTTAAAAAATTAGGTGATTTGACAATGCAACTTCATCCAACAACAGATACTCCAAATGGGTAAATACGTCATTATTATTTATTAATTAAGATTTTTGAGAATAAAGTATTATATTTTACAGTAAATGGACCGATGAAGAAATTGAAATGCTTCGTAGTTCGGTTATGAACTTTAGCGAAGACTTAAACAAAATTAGCGAACACATAAAAGACAGGACTGTGTAAGAAATTTAACATGTACTACTTAATATACTATAATTACTAAATTATATATTTCAAGAGAGATTTATCAATATATAATTAAATACACTTTTTTAGATCTCAAATTCGATCAACTTTGAAAAAAAAAGCTTTCGATGAAGCTGGAGTTCCTCTAAGACAGCAGCAACAAATAATTCAACAATCACCAGCACAAACTAATGTTCAAGTTCAAACACAAAAACAAGCAACCACTAATCAAGTTCTTATGAATAAATCTGCTGAAGTAACATTAAATATGCTTAATGCACCTGAATCTGAAGTAGATGTAGAGGGACTTAATGAAGAGTGTCAAGTTAAATTAGAATTTGATGGCACAACTGAAGAAGTGACATCTTAATAATAATATTTTGACAATATATTTGATACGTTTTAAAATTCACCATAAAAATAGACTTGCAAATTTTTGCAAATCTTAATCATATAAAAGTACAACATTTTTTAATTAATGTATTACATAATTATTATTAAAAAAATGTTTTTATATTAATTATAAGTAAATCAACAAGAAAAAAAAAGAAGAAGAAAGTATTTTCAAAAATGTATAATATTAAAATATTGTAAATTATTCTCCGCATATCTTCATTTCAACTACTTATTTATAATTTAATTAATATAATAATTTAAAAATGATAAGTATATTTTTAATAAAAAATAAATTTTTAATTATTAATATGTAAGATAAATAAAATAATTTTATACTATGAAATTTTGTGGATTATTGAATTAACCTTTTAGCAATTAGTTTAAAAATTTGATTAATGGTAAATTAATCATGTTATTATTAAATATTACTGATGATAATGTATTAGGATAAATTGGGATAAATTATAAATTACCCCCCTCTTAAAAAAAAAAGATTCTCTGATTTCTCTCTCATTTCTTTTGTTATATGTATAGATAACCTAATTATAAAAAGAAATAAACAAAGTATACTGTAAATGGATATCAATAAAAGAGTTGCAAATATATAAATTCGCGTTATGTATTTTTATCATATGTTTAAATTAATACTAATTAACAATAATACTATTAAAAAATAAAATTAGGCAATATTAATTACGAATTTAAAGAAATATAATGTGTTCAAAAAAAATGTTAATACAGTAGGTCAAAATTTTATTTTGGAGTTTTAAATTCAATGTTAGTCATCCATAGATGACGAATTTAAATTTTTTCTTTATGAGTTTATTTTTAAATATTGTTACTTTTTGTTTGCTTTATAAATCATGAAATTCAGCAACAATAATTTAAGACAATATTTCATGTTTTTTTAACAAATGTTTAAATAATTTAATAAGTGAAGAAATTAAACGTTTTGGACTTAATAAATCAATTAATAAATCTACAAAATGGATAATTTAGAAAATACATTCAATGAAATAGAAAATGACTTATCGTCAAAAGGAGGATTTTTCAGCCCAAAAAGATTTTTTTTCAGATTTATAGGCTTGATCCTTATGAGCTTAGTTGGTTTTGGTACACAGTTTATTTTTTATAAAGTTATAAAAAAAAAAAGTAGAATTAATAATAATAAAAATTTTTTTATAGGTAATTATTTTTGCTACGATAATCCAGGAGCTCTACAAGATAATTTTAACACTGACTTAAAAATGTCCACTAGTAAATTTGTTTTACTTTATTCAGTTTATTCGTGGCCAAATGTTATATTTTGTTTCATTGGAGGTTTTCTTATCGACAGTATTTTTGGAATAAGATTAGGAACAATACTTTATATGGGTTTATCGTTAATAGGACAAATTATATTTGCATTTGGGGGATATTTTAATATGTTTTGGTTAATGTTAGCTGGACGTTTTCTTTTTGGGTACAATAAAATTTATTTTTTAGTTATATTTAATATTTCAAAGAATAACTCTTTTTTTATACAGAATAGGAGCTGAATCTCTTGCAGTGGCTCAAAATAGCTATGCAGTATTATGGTTTAAAGGAAAAGAATTAAATATGGTATTTGGGTTACAATTAAGTTTAGCCAGACTTGGTTCAACTGTAAATTTCTTAGTAATGGAAGATATTTATTCATATGTCTCAAATACGTTAGGATATAAAGGCCCATCTTGTATAGGGGTTGTTCTATTTATATCGTCATTAACTTGTGTTATGTCAATGATTTGTGCTTTAGTTTTGGGCTGCATGGATAAACGAGCTGAGGTCGTTTTGAAGCGTAATGAACAAGCAAACCCTGAAATTGCAAAGTTAAGTGATGTTAAAGATTTCAGAGGAGTATTTTGGTTGGTTGCTCTTATTTGCGTAGCATACTATATAGCAATATTTCCTTTTGTATCTCTTGGGAAGTATGTATCTTATCATTTTTATAGTTAAAAAAATTTATTTTTATTATAAATTGAATGGTTTTCTAGGGTTTACTTCATTAGAAAATATAACTATGAACCAGGAATAGCTAATACAGTAAATTCTTTGGTGTACAGTATTTCAGCTGGAGCTTCACCCTTTTTTGGATTTGTTGTTGACAGAACTGGAAGAAATGTACTATGGGTTTTTCTCAGTATTTGCGGTAGCTTACTAGCTCATGGCCTGTTAGCATTTACATTTGTCAGTCCTTACATTTGCATGATAATCTTAGGGCTATCATACTCATTACTTGCCAGTAGCTTGTGGCCACTTATAGCTTTAATCGTTCCAGAACATCAATTAGGATCTGCATATGGTTTGTAAGTATCAAAGAAAATTATAAATAATTAATATAAATAAAATTTTTAGTATTTTGTTACTAAGTTTTAATTAATAAATTTTTAGAGCCCAGGCTGTTCAAAATTTAGGTTTAGCAGTAACATCTATTGTTTGTGGAATGATTGTTGATTACTATGGCTATTTTATACTTGAAATATTTTTCCTTGCATGGCTTTGGAGTAAGTACAACATAAAAGAAAATTATACTCAATATTTTGATCAATAATTTTGAGCTTATACAATTTTTAATTTGATAGTTTCAGTCATTACCGCTGTAATTATTTGGGTGTCCGATTCATCTTCCACTGGCGGTTATTTAAATATGAAACCTGAACAAAGACAAGCTTATGATAATATCATTGTTCCAGAAAATTCAGAAAGAGCAAGGTTACTACCTGATGATACATCAGCTGATTTATTAGTAGATGAAGAAATGCAATCCCAATCGAGCACTCAAATAAGAAATCGGTATTTAGAAAAAAATAATACTGAAATAATAAATTCATCTGAACAGATGTAAATTTTAACATTCCTTTTAAATATTTTACTAGAAAATGTGAGAAAACAAATTAGACTCAAATTTTTTATATAAGAGGAGCTACATATCACAGACTTTCATCATAGAATACATGTTAAAGATTTTATTATTAAATATATAAATATATCTATATAAATGCAAATTCTAAATAAGAATTTGTTAATCGTCTTCCAAATTTTAAATAAGTCTGAAATATTTTTCTCTAACGAAGCATTTTTTGTGTGCATAATATGTTGTTGATATTATATTGTTGTTAAATGTATAGATCTGTAAAGCAAAAAATTTTTTTTAATATAAGTAATTTTCATTAATATATGTATGCGCTGTATTTTAAAATTTAAATAATATAATGTGGAAATTTTCCTCTTCCACAATTATAAATAAATTTAGAGTTTGAGACTTGTCAAGAAAAAGGTCAATTAATTCGCTAAAATAATCTAAGACTCCTTTTTCTCGACAAGTTCCAGAGGGGGTCCGTATTAGGGAATATAGCGCAAATATATTCCACTTATACTAAACGGGTACCAGGAGGTTCTGGCAGATATATATAAAAAAATTACGATAAATAAATCCAACAGAAATAATGCACAATTCGTATAGACTTAACCATATAGATTAAAAGGGTAAGGTAAATTCAAATATTACAATAAAAATACACAATCGAATTCAAGTGTAACTCACCAGTATCGTCAATTTATTAAATAGTTTAAAAGAAAATAATATTTATTTACAAAGTTTCAGAAGGTGAGTTACGCGCTATATTTTAATTTTATAAAAATTTACAAGATAATAATACTATAATAAAAATAATAACGGCGACGACGCGCATACAATTTCAATTTAATAACAAGTATAAATAAGAGAGAGAGAGTAAAAGAGACGGCGAATATTCAAAATTCTAAAAACGCCATGTGACAACGTTTAACTCAAATTTAATATAAAACAATTATAATTATTATTAAATAATTTTACCTTATAAGGATTTTGAAACTTATGACAATAATATAAGAATTAACCTTCCGGATCTCGTGGACGCTACTCGCTAATTCCAGGCACAATGTCTCCAAGCATCTCTCCGCCTCGCATAAAACTCGTCAGCTCGCGGATGATTTGGATACACTCCTCGTTCTCCGGTTAGCTGCTATCTCAGGGTGATGATGACTCCTGGTTCAACAGCATCGCCAACTAATTTTTCACGCGTGCACGCTAATTGACTTCTTTGAGAATTCAATAATTTAATGCCGAGAAAAGTGCCGGAATGAAAGCATGTGCTTCATAAAATTAATAAATTAATTATAGTATATAAAGATGATACGTAATTAGAGCACTTGCTCAACGAGATCCAAAACGGAAGTGTTTTCGAAAAGTGAAAGGAGCCTGAACTATGATCCCTACTTTTTCTATAATTTACATATATTATCAAATAAATCAATACCGGTCCTCTTCTCTCTCGTTTATCAATATTCGCGCGATAGAATTTGACAATTGTTTTATGTGTAAGAAAGTCTCTCTTAAACGCGTCATCACTCATACAAACACACATCGGTCAAACTAGACTCATCTATTTCGACGCACAAAAATACAATTCATTTAAAAAAAACATTCATAATTATATTATGATTTTCAAATGAGGTTATTAGGGAATAAATTTAAAGAATTTAACAATAAATATTATTTTACCAAAATTTACCACGCTACAATACCCCCACCGTTAAACGGGACGTAGGGGTAACACTACGAACCGACGTGAAGTCAAGTTAACGCCAATGTTCTATTTATCAATAAAATTTTACTATAAATAAATTCTTTTATTATTCCCTAATCGCCATTTACAACTTAAATATTATAAATTTTATTTATGAAAAGAGAACAAAAAAAACTAAACTCTATTCACATAAAAATTATTTAAATAGTTAAATAGTGTGAATTTGATTTAACTATGGTTAATTCAATTATTGCAACCTGTCAGCATTGTTTCTACGACATAGTTACAATTATTCCCGAATTTTAATAATATAGAATATTTATAAAATTTCAGGAAAGGAAATTTGGGATGGGCAGGATTAAAATTAGCTAGCTAATTCTATTTAACTGAGAAACCATTCTCAGGTTTTGAAAAAAAAAGTAAACATAACTAAAAAAAAACATCGTAAATATAATTAGCACGCAATTTGGAAATTCTGACCATTATTTCCTTATTAACCACGATAATTGATATCCATTTGACAACTAAAAAAAAAATAACCAATTTACATAAAAACTTATAATTTCAAAAATCAAATACGAATTAATATCCAAAATGAACCAACTAATTATATTGTCCAAAACCATTCATCTAAATTAAGAAATGATACCAACTCCCCCACCCTTAAATGGAACGTAGGGACGCAATACTGACCATAAATGAATTAAGTTTCTGAATAGCGAACTAAAAGTAAAAACAGTAAGCAAAAATCATTGGTCGATTGCGTTATGGAATTTTAATGAGATCATGTTAGCAAATTTTATTTAAAAAAAAACCAAATATTAAATTTCAAAATAAAGTATAAACAAAATAAATTTTTAGCAACCAAAAAAGTAAATATGATAATAAATTTTTACAAGAAAACGTAATCTAGTATAAAGGTATTAGCCGTATCGCCACTCCCCCACCCTTAGAAGAGACGTAGGATGTAGTTGTACGACCCAAACCAATTTTTCTGATTTGCTAGCTAACCAAAAAAAATAAATAAATAAAACAAGAAAATAATTTTATCAAAAAAATAACAAAGTACTTAACAAAATTATATAAATCTATTCCTAAATTGATATCACATCGAATACTTTTAGACGCCATTTCGCTAAACGTAAAACAAAAAATCGAACGAATGACTCTAAGGTACTCATATATAAAAACTCGTAAGTGAAGACCAATAAAATTCTTAGAACAAATTTCAGTCTCACTTTGTAGTTACGCAATACTCTCAAATTATCTTTAAATTTTGGGCGACTATACAGCAGACACCATTTCTTTCTTTTGTTGACACGCCGAAAAACTAAAATTTCATTTTCTGAAACTAATTTAAGAATTAGTTGCGTATACTTTAGAAGCAAAATATTAAAATACGTATTATTTGCGCCAGGTACAATAGACAAACATTTTGTGATTTTAGAAATGTATCGTCAAATCTCAAATATTTAATTATATACTTTGAATTTACTATTTTCTGAGTCACAGATCTTTTAAAAACGTTAAATCATTTTTAATATTTTCATATCACGAGACGAACCCACCCCTGACAAATTGGATTTTAAATCACCTAGCGCATCCTATTTTGAGCCCCTAGACTCATTATCCAAAAGTTCTACAATTGGTAGAAAATTTGTCACGGCTGTAGTTTTAGAGTATGTTTTTTTTCTCGTTTCGCAAAATCCCTGTTGCAGAGGAATTGAAAGACTACCCATTGAATCAATTACAATCCCGTCGACTATTCGATTATCAAGCCACAATTTATGAGTACTGTTTACCGAGCTGGTACGATAATCACGTTCCAAATTCGAACACGAACCGCTAGAAAAATTAAGCGAGCTTCGGACGAGTTAATTGGAATAGACACATCAACTTGCTTACAGTTAACTGTACAATCGCTACTAGATTCTACTAAGTCAGACACAACTGTAGAATTTTGCTTATCAAGAAATGCGACTTCTAAACCACAGTCAAAAAGACTAATATGCGCGCTAGGTATTTTATTAACAACAAATTTATCAAGAGTAATTTTAAAAGAACCCGTCACTATCTACGTTACGATATTCTAAATTAACTTTATGACTCAATTTACGCAAATCAATATCTTTTGTTCCATTATACCAGCATAATTCCGTATAATCATTTTTTGGCGAACTATTAGGCAGTTTCAAGTATTCACAAAAACTGGCTCGCGATTCAAAACGTTTGCATGACATTATAAGAAGATAAATAAAAATAAAAAAAATTACAAATAAACTGATTTTATATAAGAAAAACTACAGCAATACTAAATTTAAATATTTAAAAAAATCATTAATTTGAAAAAGTATAAATTCGACTAATCTCAAAGTAGCAAAATAAAATCTTTAAAAAAAAATTACTAAATTTACGCCAGCTCATGTGAAAGCGCAATAATCTACAATAGCTTATTGCGATGCACTCCCCCACCCTTAAATTGGACGTACGGAGTTTATATAGAACTCGACGGAAAAAAAAATCAATACAAATCCAAAAATATATTAAAAGTTCCGATAACAATTGTAAATAGGTAAAAAAAATTAACAATATTCCAAAAATTAAGAAAAATAATTCCACTCCAAAAAAAAAACAATTCAAAAAAAAATTTAATAGGAGCAATCCCAAAAAAAAAATTAATTTCATATTCAAAAAAAACTAAGGCCAAAAAATAAATCAATTAGTGAAAATCCAGAAAAAAAAAATAATAAAAAAAATTAACAACCAATTTTAAATACAAGGGAAAAAAAAATCAAAGAAACAAATTCCAAAAAACTAAAATAAAAAAAAACAATTCCAAAAAAAAAAAGTCCCAATTCAAAAATTTAATAATATTCCAAAAATATACGCACAAGCGCAAAAAAAAACAAGCCAAATTAAAAATAAAGTAATAAAGAATTCTATAAGAAAAAGTAATTGTAAATACGAAGCAAAATGAGCAATTGTAGAATGACACAACAAAAAAAAAATAAATCAATATTTCAAAAAAATTAAGAAATATAATATTCCAATATAAAAAATAAAAATGTTAGCAATTCCAAAAAAAAATTAATAAAAGTGTTCCAGATAATATTAATAATAAAATCAAATCTGAATGCAAAACAAAAACGGCAAGAATTCAAGTAAATATCCCCGTAATCGCAATTAAATGTATTTTAGAATAATAAAAAATAATAGTTTAATCGCTAATTATGAATTTATTCCTAGATAACTGAACTTAAGTTCTAATTACACAACCTAAAAAAAATGGTCAGAATTTGTAAATTTTATCAATAATAATAATAGCAAAATATTATGTAAACGCGAATCCTAATATCCAACTTAACATTTACTTTTTTTTTGTAAATTATAATTCATTAATTAGAATTAGCTGTAAAAAAAAAGCAAGAAATAATTTCTTGGGTTTAAGAATACCGCAAGAAATTTACAATATTTAATGAAAAGAAAAAAAATTAAAATATTTCTTTCTTTAACCAATTTTAAATTTTAAAGGTTATACGGATTAAAATTAAGGGAAAAAAAAAATGGTCAAGAAAATTTGTCAGAAAAAAAAAATTAATTTCAGATATTTAAAAAAAAAAATCTCAATAGCAAACTCCAAAAATAAAGAATGAATTTCAAAAGGCTGAAAAACTAACTAATAAATGAATTAACCATTAACAATTTCTAGAAGAAAAAAAATTACTAAAATATAAAAAAAAAAACTAACAAAATTTTATACCAACGCAATAATAAAAAAATTTCGATTTTGTGTTCGCTAAGACACAAAATTAAATTGATTATCTTTTAATACCATCAGCATACTCCCCCACCCTTAAAAGAGGCGTAGGAGCAAAAAAAAATGGTATTATGGTATGGATTTACGCAATGAAAATCCATACAAAAAAAATCAAGAAATTCATTAGTCATAATTGCAATTAATACATTATAAAATATAAACATACCAATACATTCCAAAACATACCGGCGACTCTCTCTCTCTTTACAAAAAATACCAAAAATAATTTTTACAACAAAAAAAAAATGTGAACTACAGAAAAAATTTTTTTAATTATTCAAACAAAAAGAATTAAAGCTTTTCCCGTGCCGATAATTCACGTTAGGGCGCCAATTTATAATGTGGAAATTTTCCTCTTCCACAATTATAAATAAATTTAGAGTTTGAGACTTGTCAAGAAAAAGGTCAATTAATTCGCTAAAATAATCTAAGACTCCTTTTTCTCGACAAGTTCCAGAGGGGGTCCGTATTAGGGAATATAGCGCAAATATATTCCACTTATACTAAACGGGTACCAGGAGGTTCTGGCAGATATATATAAAAAAATTACGATAAATAAATCCAACAGAAATAATGCACAATTCGTATAGACTTAACCATATAGATTAAAAGGGTAAGGTAAATTCAAATATTACAATAAAAATACACAATCGAATTCAAGTGTAACTCACCAGTATCGTCAATTTATTAAATAGTTTAAAAGAAAATAATATTTATTTACAAAGTTTCAGAAGGTGAGTTACGCGCTATATTTTAATTTTATAAAAATTTACAAGATAATTACGGCGCGCGATAGCGCGCGCGACTAAGTTAAGTTCTAAACTTAGAATTACGGCGCGCGATAGCGCGCGCGACTAAGTTAAGTTCTAAACTTAGAAGCACTAATATACAGGAAATTTAGGTTTCTCTCTCTAATTTGACAAATCTTCCAAGCAAGAATATATCGAAGATGTCGAAAGTCGAATTTCGATTTTTTGATCGAATTTCGATTTTTGATTGAAATTCGATTTTTATTTATGTCGAATTTTTTTTTTATATAAAAAAAAAATAAATAATTGATTTGATTTGAAATTTGTCCATTATAAAATTTTAATTTAAACTACATGGCTAAAAAGGAATGGTTTTTATAATAAAAGTTTTGTAATCAAATTGCAAACGCGAGAGCAGCAGACAAAGTTCAGTGATAGTATTTGTTGTTTGTTGACACAAATTAATGCAGATTTGTATAAGACATAAAATTCTAAAAAAATTGTAATTATTTTTATATATATGTGAAAATTACTTATTTTTACCATGGTTTAGAATTATTAATTTAAATATAATGGAGTATCCTATTTCGTTGACTTAAATATCATCAGTAAGTATAATATTTTAACTAACACTAAAAAAAAACTATTTTTAACTAACACTAAAAAAAAACTATTATCAATATCAATATCTGATAATTTTATTTGCATAAACATTTATTGTAATTTATGCTAAATAGTTTTGAGGTTAGATTGAACAGAAATTAAAATTCATAAAATTACATAAAAAAATTAAAAAAAGAAATATTTCCATTGGATAAATTAAATAAATGAAGGCTTTAATTAAATTTTTATATATATTTCAGGAATGATGCAAATATACAATGCTTGAATATTTTATTATTAATTAAATTGTACACTGGTAATACAATTGATGTACGAGTAAAATCTTCTGACAGCATTGGATTTTTAGAACAAGTAGTTTTGGAAACAGAAAAAATTCCTGAGTCATTCCAACGCTTAATTTATGTAAAGATAGATTAGATTATTTCAAGTCTTGTAAAGATTACAACATTTAAAATTTGCCTGAGATTATATGTGTTGCAAAAATCATATTAGTTACTACTCCATCTAAGAAATTATTATAACGATTCCAACACAGATTTCAGAAACTTTGTTCACTTAAATACAAAATGCAAGATCAATCAGGAGTTTTGGTAAGCAATCAGCGGCTATTTTATCCATGTTGCTCTTTTTGTGGTCAGCAATTTGAAGATTCTGATTTGATTTTTGATAGCAATATAGAAAGGCATTTAATATATAATATATATGTTAGAAGTTGTTATAGCAAAAGTGGAATTTTTGTTGAAATTTTAGAAAGCACGAGGATAATAGTTTATGTACCAACTCAGTTTGTAAAACATTAAGTTTGGATGAATCATCTTTAAAAAATGTTGTTAAACAAGAAAGAAGAGAATTTTTAACTGTAATATCAATAAATGGGTAATACAAATTTGAATTTAACAACCAAACCAGAATATCACCAGCGTTTACAATGAAGAAATATAATAATAATATTAGATGGCAGTTATCGTTAACAACACCAACATCGGTAGATAATAATTTTAAAGATTTAAAAGTATCAATAAAGTTCTTAGATAAAGCTAATATTTTACAATATTTTTGGAATACTTACATACTTAAAGATTCAAATTATGAAAATTTTATTTTTAAATAAAACAATAGTGATTATTTGTCAAATTGGTTTTTTATACTAGAACCAAATTTAAAAGCAAAGTGTAGAAATTTATTAAGTTATTTACCGATGCCATTACAACAAAATGTTAAATCAATAAAAAATGATAAAGACAATGAATCAATAATTTAATCAGAAGAAAGAAAAAATATTGAATTTTTAAAAAAACAATTCAATGATTTTAAAAATTTATTAGAAGATAAGAATTTTTTTGACATAAAATAAATATCCAACGATGATCAAGAAATAAAATGTAACAAAATAATATTAGCAGCAAGATCAACAGTATTTTCAAAAATGTTTTCCGAAAGGCCAAAATTAAATTTAATTGAAATAAATGACATCCAATAAGAAGTATTTAAAATAAATTTCATATAATTTTATAATTTAATCAGACAGAAAACGTCAAAATTTAATAACAGTTTATAAATATAAAATAATATTTTTATATTTCATGCAATAATTTATGTATGTTAATACTAATAAAATTCAATAAATTGATAAAACATGTTAATACTAATAAAATTCAATAAATTGATAAAACATAAACAGTAAATAAATAGTTTGTTTAGCTTTATTTTAATTAAATTCTTTTCATAAGATGTAATAGTATTTATATTCAATTCTTGAATACTTTTAATTTCATAAGATGTAATAGTATTTATATTCAATTCTTGAATACTTTTAATCAACTTTTAGAACATATGTTAAAATTAATTGTAAACTAATGTTTTTAAAAATTTAAAGGTTTTGATAATAAATAAACAATTATTTGTTATTTTACAAGAACATTTATTTAACTGCTTTTATATGATTCAAAAGTTATGAAAAATGGAATAAATTTTTATTCACCCCATTCCCAAATTTTTTTAACCAATCCAGCCAGAACACCTATTTTCTTTTTTATTATCTTAAAGTTTCTGTGAAAAATATGGGAATTCCACCATATTATAAGCTAAGTCAAAAAATAAAGGTTTGCAAGGAATGCTTCTCATAAGTGGTGGTAATTTACATATATTTCGTTGTTTTGTTAGCAAAGCAGGATCCTCTACATATTCATGTAATCTGTCAATAAGTCCAAATTATTGTTCTTAACTTGCTTATTTACATTTAAATCTTCATCTTGGCCTTCTTCTAAAATGCTGTGTGCATGAGCAGCAAATTGTGCACCTTCAATGGATCTTTGTAACTGAATTAAATTTTTTTTAAATCATTTGGTAACAAATTTGCTTGTTCCATAGCATCTTTAATGTGTTGCAGTGATGTTTGATATAATGCAATAGCCTCTTTCCATCTATGAAGATTAACCAATGATTTGTCCATATAAAAACAACAGAAAGCTCTGTAACTTTTTGTTTAAGCATCATGTTCTTGCACAAATTTTTCATCATTATGAAGTGCTGTCTCGTATAATCTAACAATATTTTGTGGCTTAGCCTTCTCTGATTCATTAGAAATTTTTATATGAGTAATAAGTTTCTTTCTAAAGTTCTTGAAAGTCTTATAATATATTGTAAATAAATAATTAATTGTCGAGGTGCATTTTCATATAATTCGTTTTTTAATTCTTCCCAAACAGCAGCTATGGCATCTCTGCAATCAATTAAATGAGCTTCAAGAATCTCAATTTTATCTTGGCTACTATTAGCTTTTTCCAGTGCATTACTTAATCTGGAATCAGCAATAAGAAACGCTGCTGCTTTTGGTGGTGGATTACTACAAGATTTTCCTCTCCGAAAAATTTCTTCATTACTTTCTTGTTATTCACGAGTTTGATTAATTAAAGAATCTAAATTACTTTATAGGCCAGCACTTATTTCTCTCTCATTTGCATTAGATTATCAATTGCAGATGTATCTCCATTATTATAAGCACAATATCTTAAATTTGGAGCTAAATTTTCAATTCGTTCTTTGTAAATTATTTGCTCCGCTTCTGGTAATGCTGTAGCTAAATTTTCATAAACTACTTGAACCTTTTTGAAATTTTCCATTACTGGGCCCCATGCTTGTTATTCTAAATTTCTTGAACCTTGAATCCAAGCAATATAAGTTTCAGCTTCTAATTAAATTTAATTTATGATTTGATAAAAAAATTGTTAAATTAATCAAATGATACTTACTTCAATTAATTGTTGTACTTCTAATGAACGATTAACTGCTTTTCTCAATCTACGTTTTAAATGAAACTTTTTTCTTGGCTTATTAGATCTTGCCGGAGTTGCATAGCATAACTCCATGCTCTTTCTGATAACATTAACGGTATTTGTAAAAATTTATCATAATTAATTAGGTCATTTAAAAACCTGTTTATAAACTTATTTATGTAATTCATTTGTTAAATCTTATTTAAAAAAAAACATTTTTCAAAAAATTAACTTACACACATGGAAAAATTAAATAAATTATAAATTTTAATGAATAAGCTTTGGATCCTTGTATTAAATTATCATCTTGCTCCTGTGAATTTTTCTCTTTTAAAACCGTTTTATTTTTAAAATCAAAATAAAATGTATTTTTTAATTATAAACATAAACTGATATATCATTGAAATTGGAGTTTTGTACACTTTCCATATAAGGTATGTTCTTTTTTTCCCAAACTTCTCTTATCCTTATATGATAAACCGGGGTTAACTTTTTTACACTTTTTTACCATATAAGGAAAAAAGAAGTTAAATAACTCTGGGACAAAAAGAACAGACCTATTTAATTAAAAAAATATTTTTAAATAAATATTAAGCATAAAAATATAGTCATGCAAAATAAGGTAATAATATTTCAAATTTTACTACATTCTTTGTATTTACTGAAAATATTTTAAATGTTTTAGTATGCTGATTATATGAAAATAAATAGATATGAAGTTTTTCTTATTTTTGGTGTCCAGGAGTATGGTATGTGGAAGGTTTTAATAACAATATTTTTTTTTATCATCTTTTTTTTTTTTAGTTTCTAAAAGAGTAGACCAGAAACAAAATCCTTATGGATTAGTTAAAAGATCAAAAACTGAAATAAGGTTTGGTTTTCCCAAGCTTAAAAAATAACTGGATATTCCAATCAACTACCAGCAAGTTTTTGGTGTGCATTTAATATAACTACTTTCAATAATTTGTTCAAAATTATAATTTTTTTCTCCGATAATAAAATTTAATATTATCACAAGTATTGATTAATTATTATTTCATAAGGTCAATTATATTAAAATAGATTTAATCAAGATTTGATAGCTTTTTACATTTTTATCATCACAATACGTACTTAATCTTTTAGCTGAAATTTCTTCGACAATAGGTAACCCCACTATAAGAAAACTTAACATGGCCATTGTAAATTAAATATTTTGTATAAAGCTATCAAATATTGATATAAATTATATAATGAAATTGAATTACAATATATATTTATTAATTTAATAAAATAAATTTAATTTTACAATTTTAAACATTCTTATCTTCGAGGTCTCCTTTGAGATCCACGCCTGCCACCTCGTCCACTACCTTGCTGTCTGCCAGTTAGCCACAAATCACCAAGAAATTGGGCAAATTGCCGCTGGTTTTGGCGACTCCTTTTTTCTTGGATCCTCCAGCCTGCTCGATGTCCTCGAACACCTAAAATAAACAAAACAAATTTTATGAGTACATTTTTATTTTTTCAATATAAATTTTTACTTACGCTGATAGGGGACTTCATGATCTACATTATTAATTAATGCGATTTCGGCTCCTGCTGGTTCAGGTAGTGGTGGTGGCGCTGGTGCACCACCATTAGCTAGTGCACCACCATTAGCTAGTGCACCACCATCAGCTGGTGCACCACCATTAGCTAGTGCACCACCATTAGCTAGTGCACCACCATTAGCTAGTGCACCACCATCAGCTGGTGCACCACCATTAGCTAGTGCACCACCATCAGCTAGTGCACCACCATCAGCTGGTGCACCACCATCAGCTAGTGCACCACCATTAGCTAGTGCACCACCATCAGCTGGTGCACCACCATTAGCTAGTGCACCACCATCAGCTAGTGCACCACCATCAGCTGGTGCTGGTGGAGGTAGTGCTGCTGGTGCACCAACATCAACTGGTAGAGGTGGAGGCGGTGGGGCACCACCATTAACTGCTTCCTGATTATCCATACTTTGTTGGACTTGATTATCACCTAATATTAAATTATAGAAAAAAATTTTTAATCAAATTATAATTAGTAATTATATATATATTTATTATAAATTTTACATTACCTACTTTTTTATTAATTTCTTAATTGACACGATGCTGATAGTAGGTATACAAATTATTTACAGCAAAAAGCCAGTAGCTACTAAAAACCGCCAAAAAAAGTTTGTGCAAGTTTACACAATGACACCAACATATTAGAATTTTTAACCTTACTTTCTCTATAAAATCTAGGAACATTATTATCTAGCACTAGAAAATATCTAGGTACTTTTGGATTTTTTTTTCTGGGCACGTTGTATGTATGTATTCCAGACATACACATAAATTAAAAATACATTTTATATGTAATACTCGTACGAATCTTGTCTTGCTAATTTATTTATGTTTGCAATTTTTTTACAAAAGAGTTGTTTTATTAAGTGTTTCCTCAATATTTATTTTATCGATCTCAAATACCAGGTATTATATTAAATTAAAATATCAGGTGCTTTCTTTGATATGTAAAAATTTATTTATTATTAGAGGCATCCTCGAAAAACCGAATGTGGCGTTTCTCTAATTATAAACTCGGTCATATAAATTTTTGCTTGCAAGCAACTTTTACAAAATTCGCTTTAACACATTAACATTACTAATATTATATTTATTATACATTTTATTTAGTTTTAAATTTAATCAATAATATTAACTTCAAAGGCTAGGTATTTTGTGGTTATATATGTTTTAGTAATTATATATAAATAGTATATTACGACCCATGGTCAGAAAAATAAAGAATGGCCCAAAAATTACCTTCCGAGGCGAAGCCAAGGATGGTGAAATGCGATTTGGGGCATTCTTTTTTTATGGCCCAGGGTCGTATACGATTTTTCTGCATCAGTGGCGAGAGAACGCGTCTTTGCCGGACGCGCAGCCGGGAAATACGTGCTTTCTGGCCGCTGATTTTCATAGATATTGTTTATTGTTTATATTAATAAATATAACTACACTAGACTAGAATATTGCTTTGTCATTAATAAAGAGTATGCCTTACTCCTAGCGGATCGAAAACACTTTTCGGATTGAAAAAAACGCGTTTTCTCCTAGCTGAGAAAGAAAAATTTAGTTTAGTCCATGGGAGCTAAACAAGAATGCCCCAGATTACCACCCTCGGATGCTAATTAACGTGCCGTCCGGGCCATATTTTTTTGCTCCCTTGGTTGCAAATGTACTATTTTGCTGCGCTAAATACTGGTATACCTAAAGCGAGTTTCTACATAATTTTGGATAATAATATTTAAAAAATATTTTACTATTTTTACTTTTTTAAGCGACGTTTTAAGGTTGTTTTCTGGATTGATGAGAACATTGAGACCTTTTCAAATAAAAAACGAAAAAACATTATTGGCACTACGGTTCCTCATGCAATGACGAATATTCATATGAGTCGAACATTTTACCATTTATGTTTCATATCTGAGATACAAAAAAAAAAAAAATGGATTTTCTTTTTCTAATGGCGGAAAAAATTAACATTATGAAAAATTTGGAAATATAATCAATTTTTCAAAATTATAATTTCCAGCAGAAATTAATATATTTACTCTGATTTACGTTTTTTTATTTATTTAATGATTTAATTTTTATTTTTAACAATAATTTTTTAATAAATAATAAACATTATTTGAAACTTCAAAACAATATAATAACTTCAAAAAATGAAGATCATTTTCAGTTTTTTTTGATGAAACAACATTAAAAATATATGATTTCCCCAATCAGTCTGAAGGTTTTTTAAAAATTTTTAAGGGTGTTACGTTGTTGGAAAATTAAAGTTTTATGCGTTAACTGTATGTAAAAAGTTTCCCACTTACAAATAAAAAAATTTTGTTTAAAAAATTTCCAAAAAATAATGAACAAATTACCCGTGGTAAATTTAACTGTTGGTTGTTCACAAAAAGTTGTTTTACTTGTACAATGCCTTCAAAAATATGATTATGAAAACGAAATGTGTTGTAAAGAATTAAATGGTTTAAATCAATGTTACGATAGGTATTTAAAAGAAAGACATCAAGCTAAAAGATCACAAGAAAAGGGTAAACTATTTCCAGGTGATTCAAAATAAAAAGTTCATAGGCAAATAAAAAATTTATTTAAAAAACATCCTTTAATATTAATTTAGTTGTAAATATATTATTTTTTCTTTATAAATTATGTTTTAATGAGTTTAATAATTAATTTAAATTTATTATTTTTTTAAACAATAATCTCTGAAAATATATTTATTAGAATAATGGAAAAATTATGAAATACATAAATGGAATATCCTTTTTTAATAAAACTTCTTGCTTATTTAATTTGTTCACTTTTAAAATTATTAATTATTTTTTTATAATTTGCATTACATCTTCATTGTGCATTGTGTGTTGTAATCCAACTCTTTGAGGTGAATATTTTGTACTTGTAACCTAAAAAATATTTTAATTTTAATAATTTGTGACATCATTAATCTAATAATACCCAAACAAGTGCATATTTAAACTGAATAGAATGACATACATGCTCAACGGTAACACCTTTTCTAAAAATCTGTCCATCATCAAAATCAGGAGGTTGACCTGGTTTTTTTGTGTATACTCTTATGATTATGATATGATAAAAACTCCCAAAGTGTCTCAAGTAGAAAATCTAAATTTAATTTCATGTTACAACTAAAGTGCAAAAAAATAAAATATTACATTTATTTTTTTTTTTTTTAAATTCTAAAAATGATTATTACCTTACAACAACTGTATTTGGTTGTCTTGCTATACGATCAACTTCTTCAATTGATATTTGATCTATTTTATTATAAACATAAAGCAAGGTAAATAAACTGTATTGGCATTCATTACATCAATTAAATCGTCTGCAGTACAATTTTCTCTAAATAACACTTCAGCATTAAATATTTTATATTCATGTAGTATCATTTGAACCAATTTTGCATCCACTTTAGTTAAGTTACATGTTGAATTAAAAGACCGCCTTTTTTTTTTTAAAATAAATATTATTTAATGGTATCCCAACAGATTCCAATTCTTTTTCTAACAAATGTCTTTGAACATCTTGTTTCGTGGCATCAAGCATCATTAAAACTAAATCTGCCGTCCTAGCTACTGCTATTACTTCCCTACCTCTACCTTTACCCTATTAAATAACACTAAATTAAATAAATTTTCAAAAAAATGAATCTAAGAAAGTACTCCTACATACTTGTGCAGCTCCTTCAATGATTCCAGGTAAATCAACAAGTTGAATATTTGCTCCTTTATACTCGATTACACCAGGAATGCATGTTAAGGTTGTGAACTCATAAGATGGTGCTTCAGATTCTGTATGGGTTAAAGTACTTAACAGTGTTGATTTTCCAACAGATGGAAAACCAATTAAAGTAACTCTAGCATCTCCAGATTTTAATACATCTAAACCTTCACCTTTCTCAGATTTTTTTTATGGTTCTAATAATTGTGATCTACATTTTGCTAATTTTGCTTTTAAAAGGCCAAGATGATACTCAGTAGCTATTGATTAAAATTTTTATTTACAAAGGTGCAAATACATGTGCTTGTTAATAATAATTATATAATATAACCTGTAAATCATTTTTACCTTTATTTCTTTGGGTTCTGGCTATTTCTTTTTCTATTTCAGATATCTTTTCCAAAATACCCATTTTTAATTTTTAATAAATAAATAATTATACAAATTATACAAACCAAAATTTATTAACTAAATAAACAATGGTTTAAAAACAAAAATAAATAATTTTTTATAATAGCTTTTTGATCATAGGGTAACATCACACGGTATTTTATGATAAACTGTCTGCTCGAATGACCGGGAAATTTAAAAGTGGAAAAATCATTTTTAAAAAAATTATTTTTATACATTATTATCTTAAAATTCTAAATAATACTTTTGATGACGATTATATTCTTATATCTTTTAAAAATAATTTAAATTTAATATAATTCATTTAATATCATTTCTTTTACCTTAATATTTAAAGTTTTTTAAAAACTAGAGATTACAGCTTTTTATTGCTCTACAGATGTTATGTTTTATATAGTTTACATTTTTATTAAAATTTATAATTTTTTTATTTATTAAAAAATTAATATTTTAAATTGTTTTACAAATTTTTATACAGCGCCCTGATAGCGGATTTATACCAAAAAATCTTTTTATACTAAGATTTAAATTGGTACTATAGGGGAGAGGTATACTTTTTCTTACTTTCAAACGACTATCGGCTTTGGGCATTTATCAAACAATGTCATATATATTTTTGAGTAATTCTTATTAAAAAATCGAAATTTGATGGAATTAAATTTGAAAAATATTTTATATTTCACAAAAAAGAGGAATAGACAAAAGCTTTTTTACATAAAAATTCACTTAATTCATAGGTAAATTTATAAAAAAACTTTTCCGTTTGAAAAGTATATTATTTTAATGATTATTTTAATGATTAAAACCTACTAAGTTTTTGATATTTTCATTCTTCTTAATCTACGGGGGGTATGGTAAAGGCTTTTTTTTGTCCCTTCGTGATTTCTTAACTTAAACTGATTTTTTTTAATTTTTTAATTAACGAGCATTTAAAACGTTCTTGGTGTGAGATTTTTTAAGTATTTAAGTTGTTGTTTATGCAATTAAAATATTTTTAAAATGTTTTTATGAAGATAAATCAAATTTTAATATAATTAAATTACGTTTTACGTACACTCTTTCTAAACTCGTGACACACCCTTGTAATAATGAATAAAAGTAAGTTTAAATTTTTTCAATATGGAAAAAGTTTTACATTATGATATAGCAATTAAGCCACAAACATTAATTTTTGCAAATTAATTGAAAGGGGTGAGTGACAAGCACTCAAAGTATAGGAATCTCTTTTGTGACAGGGAACGGTAAAGGCTTTTTGGTATATTTTTATGTTTTATAGTACTTTAAACATTAAATTATGTTTAATTTTATGGTGGACCATCAAAAACTTGTTGAAATATAAAATTTTATGTTTTTCCTAAATAAAAAAATATAGGATTATAAAAATAAGTCTACGTGAAGAGTAGGGTTAAGGAAGCACAATGTACAGGGACGGTCATTTTTATTTTTAAATTTTACCATTGTTACCAACGTATTTTTGTTACATACATATATATGATTCAATACTTTTATAGTAAAATTCATTCTGATGTTATTATTGTTTCTATTTGTATATCGGTGCTTTTCACGGGAACTGTATTACGGAAGACCGGTCGGCTCACAACTAGTTCCTTGAAGTGGTGCCCACAAGTGCACAACTTGTGCACCACTTGTTGTTACATAACCTAAACATTGCTCAAATTATTTGAAAATTCAATTTCTCTAACATATTTTTTGTTTAATTTATCACTAAAAAAATAAATAATATCAAAATTTATATTATTAATCCCAAAATATAAGTTTAATTTAAAAAATATTTGACCTGACGTGGGTTCCCATTTCGTAGATAAACTTTATCCTTAATAGGTCGATAGATTTTACCAACAATTATTTAAGTTTTTTGGGTCGCTGAGCACGAATATGACATCGGATTTTATTGAATATGGTTCAGTTGTCCACAATAGGCAACTTTATGTTCATTTTTCCATTTTTTTCTATATTCGCAAGGGTTACTTATTATAGTTTGACCTGACGTGGATTCCCATTTCGTGGACAAATTTTATCCTCAATAGGAAGTTGAATTTTTTCAACAATTATTTGTTTTTTTTTGGGTCGCTAAATACGAATATTATATCGATTGTTACCGAATATGTTTGAGTTGCCCGCAATAGGAATTTTGAGGTTATATTTTGCGGTTTTCTTAACATTTTTATTTGTTACATTTACATTTATATTCAATAAAAACCGATGTCATATTCGTGTTCAGCGACCCAAAAAACATAAATAATTGTTGGGAAAATCCATAAAGTTTAAGTATCTACGAAATGGGAATCCACGTCAGGTCGCAAATATTTTTTAAATTAAACTTATATTTTGGGATTAATAATATAAATTTTGATATTATTTATTTTTTTAGTGATAAATTAAACAAAAAATATTTTAGAGAAATTGAATTTTCAAATAATTTGAGCAATGTTTAGGTTATGTAACAACAAGTGGTGCACAAGTTGTGCACTTGTGGGCACTTGTGGGCACCACTTCAAGGAACTAGTTGTGAGCCGACCGGTCTTCCGTACTGTATATTTTCTATTATTTACTAGGGCACTATGTATACCGTTCCTGTAAGAAGCACCCATATACTGTTAGGAACTATTTCGTATTACAAGGGACATTTTGAAAATACAAATGATATATTATATTAACACACATTAATCTAAACTGCTACTTATAAAACATACATATTTTTATTTATAGTCGAATTTAAGGCTCAGATTTTGGATCGATATTCAAGTACGTAAGTATATTTTTGTTTATTATTTTTTTTTTTTACGAAAAAAGATCAGAGCCCATCATAAAGAGCTAGATCTATCAAAGAGCGCTCTTTCTTTATATCAATAGCGCTTTTTGTAAAGGTTTCAAGCTTCTTCAGGAGCTTAACCTGTGTATTCGAGCTTTTAAGCTTGATTATTTCTTTGTTAATATTTATTTTTTGTCTTCATCTTTTACATGGACAAGAAAATTATAAATGAAAATCTTGAACAAGATTTCTTTTCTCAAAGTAATAATACTATCAAACACGGAAAACTGCATTTAATGAAGCATAATTTGTCCATTTCGCAACCAATTTATTTAAATCCAATTAAAACTAATACTATAATACACAAAAAAGTTCATTCAATGGTACATAATATGTCCATTTCGCAACCACTTTCTGTACAAATAAAAAAAAAAAAGGAATTAATTGTGCATAATTTGTCCATTTCGCAATCACTTGATTTAAATACATTTAAATCGCTACCTTTTAAAACTGTTAAATCAAACACTAAAAATGCTCCAATTGAACATATTTTACCATCGGTTTCTTTACAAACCGAGGTTCCAAAAATTTTCAAAAAGCCATTTGAAAATAACATTTTTAAAGATTATAATAAAAATAATACCAACAGTATATATAAAAAATTTATTTCAAAGGAGATACATTATAATAAAGAACAAATAAATAACAAACCACTTTCTTTGAATCTAAATAATCAAGAAAATACATACAAGAGTCCAGAAAATATATTTGACAAGGTTTCTAGTCGTATTGATAATTATGATGAACCAATTATTGTTGACGAAAATTCTGTAAAAGTAAAAGAAAGTCACGTTGGTTCTAAAAATGTATGTAACAAGGTATTTACTGTTGTTGACGATGATGCTCCAATTTCTATACAAGAAACTAGTAGATCTGAAGTTGAATTTTCAACGAATCTTGTATATCGGTATCGCTATTTATGTAATTCTCAGCTTACTGATTCTGATATCCAGATGATTTTAACTCGTGGCACTTGGCTTAACAATAAACACGTTGATAAATTTCTTATTTTATTAACTGAATCTTCTTCATTTAGACCTCAATCTTGTCAGTTAGTTCAGCAACCTCATCGGATTCAATCTATTTCATTAGATGAAAAATATTTACAAATTTTGCATGGCGGCGTGCATTGGGTTTGTTGCTATTATGATACTAAATCTATATTTATTTATGACTCCCTTAATTATAAAAAATTAGATGATGCACATAAAATTTATTTATCTAAACTGTTTCCAAATTATGAAAGTAAGGGAATTAAAATTTATTTCCCAAAGGTACAACATCAGAGAAATAGTGTTGATTGTGCTGTTTTTGCTATAGCCTTTGCTGTTACTATTTACTGTAATAAAAAACCAGAAGACATGCATTATGATCAAGTAAGAATGCGTCCCCATCTAGCAAACATGTTTAATTCCAATATAATTACTCATTTTCCTGTTGTTAACAATAATTTGATAGAAAATGATGGCGAACCTCCAGTTAAAAAAATTTTATTACCCGATAATTTACCCTTATCTTATGAATCATTAATAACTGATACTTCAATGTCAATTTTAAATACATATACAAGTGAAGTCGAAACAATCAAAGGTTATTCTCAAGACTTTTATTCCAATGTAGAGAACTCAAATGAACATAAAAATAAAAAAAAACATAATAAAAAAATACTGCCTAAAACTAAAAAGAATAAAAGATCTGAGCAACAAATAAGAAACGCTATTTTGAAAGCTAAATGTGCTAAAAAACTGCAAAAAAAATACAAAAAAATAAATACCTATTTAAGTACAATTAAATTAATTCGAAATAAGGAGTGGTATGTTGCAAAATTGATAAATCAAATGGATGAATTATCTGAAATTGAATGCAGAATTATAGCTGAAGATATTATCACTATTTGTATTTATGAAAGACGCGACCTTATTGGAAGAATAAATGGTGCATTAAAAACAATTCAAAAAAAGGTCGGTGCTCATTTATATTGTCTAGAATGTGAAAGTAAAAGATATGAGCTGAACAATGAAACATTCCCAGTGCGCAAACGTTATGAATGCTTATGTGGTGAGTCAAAACATTTTCCTTCTACAGAGCTTTTTTTTTCAACTGGTACATACAATAAAAATTTTTTGGATTCTTTATTTTCAAATTCTTTAGAAGAAATTGAAAATGTTTCTCTCGATAAAATAGATACCAATGCTCCTTCTTGTAAAGTAAATAATCAACTTATTGTTGATAAACAAAATAATTTTTCAATAAACGATAATTTAAATACTGTTGATGAGGAAAATATGCAAATGCTTGAAAAAAAACATATTACACAAACACAAAATATAAGCATACAACAAACTAATGTTGTCGCTAATGAAAAGATAATAGCCACTGAAAATAATATAGCTATCGATAAGCAACATTTGTCTACTAATGTTTCATTGCCTAAAGATACTGTTAAAATAGATAAATCATGGATTTGCACTGAAAATTGCAAATTAGATGATGTAGATCTTTTTAATGAATTAAAATTAAGTTTTGAGGCTTTTGATATGTGTACTCTACCTTATTTAGACAAATTCTTCAAAGATTTTAATGTTTGCTCGAGCAATAATCGTAACCAGAAGCTATTGGGTCATCCTGAACATTGTTATGAGAAACCTTTGTTATGTTCTTCAAAATTTTTAAAAATTCAAATTGCGGTTCCTCATTTTCCGAAAATGAGAACTTTGGTGCGCAACATTTATCAACTGATTTGTTTGTATAAAAAGCTGCAAGATTTTAACGAAACTCTAAATTCCGTAGACAAAAATAAATTACTAGTTATATATGAAAATAGTGAAATAAGGAAATTACAAATTCAAAATCAAAAGCATCAAGATATTGATTTAAATGAACGATCGATTAGAGAAAAGTTCAAAATAGCTTTTAAATTTTATCATCTTAGAATGCAAGAGCTTCCTACTAATCATTGCGTATCATGTGAAAAACTAGTAGGTAAAGGAAAACTAAAATTACTTTCTAAACATACAGATAAAATTGATAACCCTCTTTGGAGCAAATTATTGCGTAAGTATGAAAAAGATGATAACAATGAGGAATATATATGTGAGTATTGTTTGAAAAAATTTAAAGAAAATCAAATGCCCAGCTGGTGTTTTTTAAACAGACTAAAGGTTAAAGTGCTACCAGAATGTTTAAGCAATTTAAATATGTTTGAAAAGATTCTAATTCAACGGTATAAAGCATTTCAAGTCGTGCACAAATTTGATGTGAAATTAGACAAAAATTTACCATCTAGATGTAAATTAGATGCTGTAAAAGGGCAAACTTTTCATCTTCCTATTCCTTTGCAAGAAACTTTAAATAAAGTTGCTTTAAAAACTGAACCAGTTAATAATGATCATGAATTGTATATATTAGTTCGAGGTATTCCAAATAAAGCAAATGTTGTTTGGGAAAATTTAGTGGATTTAAAAAAAGTATGGGAAGCTTTAGATTTTCTAAAAAAAAATAATACACTGTATGAAGATATTATTCTTCCAGAATTTCAGTTTCGCAAAAATCTCCTTTCTAATCTGAAAGAGACACAATATCAAATAATAGATGATAAAAATACAAACTCAGATGTTGAGAAAAATCCACCATCAAATAAACCAGTTGAAAATGTTATTCCACCAGACTCAGATATTACTAATCAAAATCAGCTTGAAAAGCCTGCTATATTAACAGCAAAATCTCCTACGGATCCTTTTTATGATCAGTTGTCTGTATATCCTTTGCACAATCAAACGAAAAATGAAGATTGCTCTAATTTGTTTCAAATGTTAAAGGTATATGATGAAACTCTGCATTCAAAAACTAAAAATTTAGATGTGAAATGCTTTCCTTGCTTATTTCCTTATGGTAAATATGGTATGGACGATGAAAAAAGAAAATTAAATGAAAAAAAAAAATACGCTAAATTAAATGATAGTGATTTTATTAAATCGAGACTGCTTTCTAAACATTCTATTTTTAGATCAGATATTCAATATTTATTTTTTTTATTACACAATGATACTATGCGAAGATTAAATGCAGGGATATTTCAAACCATGAATGTCGTAAATCCCAGGTTTAAGCACACTGCAAAGGATTTTTTACAAAAATTATCCGATAATGATCTAGAACGAAATTTAAATACGGTTTTTTCGAGGTTGCCAAATACTGAACAATATTGGAAACAACCTAGAAATAATCTTAATTGTATGGTTGATCACTATGGTCCTGCTCACGTTTTTTTGACCATAAGCCCGGGAGAATGGAATTGGACTGAATTAGGAGAATACTTAAAAAAGTTTTGCAAACCCGAACATCGCGGTAAAACTACTTCTGAGCTTGTAGTAATAGAACCTGTCTTAGCAGCTGTTTTTATTGAAACAAAGTTTAAGGCGACTTTAGAATTTATTTTATCACCCGATAATCCATTGGGGAAAGTTACGCATTATTTTTGGCGCAGAGAGTACCAAGGAAGAGGTATGGATCATTTTCATTTAGTACTTTGGATTGAAGATGGACCTGTCTTAGAGCAGAGTCCTGAAGAAACCATAAGATCTTACATTCTACAGCATATGACATGTAGAATACCAGATCCCAGAATATCACCAGAATTGCATAGAAAAGTTAAATATCAAGAACATAAATGTAATGGCTACTGTTTAAGAAGAGTGAAGACCAAAATAGGTTTTAGGTCTGTTTGTCGGTTTAGTTTTCCTCGTAAGCAAAGTAATTCTTTGCATGTGTACAAAACAACGACAGCAACAGTTAATCGACGAAAATTAAAAAAAAACGCTAGGTTATATGATTTACCGCGAAAAGCAAACGAACTTTTTATTAATGATTATAATCCTGCGATACAGTTAGTTTGGGAAGGTAACACAGATATTCAGTTTATTGCTGATCAATTTCAAATAATCATTCAATATATTACGAAATATGTTACAAAAATGGAAAAAAGTCATCTTGATTATGAAAGTTTAAAGACCTGTGACTCTTTGCTTTCAGCCATTTGGTCTTTTGCAGTTAAAGCAACAAATAACAGAGAAATTGGTTCTCTCGAAGCCGCTGATACCCTATTAGGTCATTCACTTTATGGAGTGGATAAACAAACTATGATAAAATGGCTAGATATTAGACAGATTAGAAATAGAAAATTAAAAACTTTTGAAGACATAAAGAAACTAAATGAAAATTCCACAGACATATTTTGTAATAGTCACATTGATAGCAATTATCCAAACAGACCAGTTGAATTAGAAACAACGTCTTTGTACGATTTTTCAAAATATTATGATGTCATTAATTATAAACCTCAAAATGATAAACTAATAACATTTTATCCCATGAAAGAAGGTAAATCGTATGCCAGGAAACGCAATAACAATCCTTACTTAATTAATCACTGGAAAAATAATCCATCTACTGAACCAGAAAATTATTACTACGCATTGTTATTAATGTTCAAACCATGGAGACACGATACCTCAGATTTTAAGGGTGAACACGCGACATACGCAGAGGCATTTAATGCAATTGCTCATGAACTTCCTGACGCCATGGAGTATCATTTGAAGTATACAGAAAAATTACAAGCTCAAGAACATTTTAATAAGGTTGTAGAAAAGGCAGTAGAAGAGGAAAATAATGAAACTCAACAAAATTTATCTGATAATATCCCAGATGGTTGTGTTCCTGCAGGAGTTGAATTGGCTGCTAAAGAATTTGAAGATTTAGCCAATATAGTTGGCACACAATGTAACACCGATACCGAAATAACTCTTAATGAAGATCAAGCTCGAATATTTGAAAACTGGAAACATTCTTTATCTAATGGAATTCTGATAAGAGATATAATAAGTGGATATGCTGGAACGGGAAAGAGTGAAATTATTAAAAGAATCGTACAATACAATAAGGATGTACGAGGGAAAGACACCATTACACTAGGACCTACTGGATTGTCTGCTCATAATGTTCGTGGACTAACCCTTCATAAATTTTCTATGATACCGGTCGATAAAGAAGATAATTTTCCGGAGTATAAAGAACTTTCTCCTACTTCCTTGAAACGAATAAGAACGGCTTTGAAAAATGTAGATTTGTTAATAATCGATGAAATTTCGATGGTGTCTAACTATCACTTAGCCTTTTTTAATCAGAGATTAGTAGAAATTTTTGATACATCAAACGACAAGGACGGCTGGTTTGGGAAAATAAACATTATATTGTTAGGAGATTTATTGCAACTTCGCCCAGTTAAAGCTGATTTTGTTTTTGACGATTTGAATACCTCAAAATTTAAAGAAAAAATGAAGGGCATGTTTGCTCATAATCTTTGGAAAGAATGTTTTCATTATGATGAATTAACAATTAATATGAGACAACAAGGTGATAAAACTTATTCCGATATATTGCATAGAATACGTTTGGGAATAGTAACGAAGGAAGACATCAACGTACTCGAACAGCGACTTTTGAAGTTTGAAAGTATGAATCCACAAAACAGACTTGAAGAGATATGTGCCTATTTTAAAAAATTACCTAGTAACACCGTCTGTCTACTGCCTACAGTTCTTATGTGTAAAACTCTAAATAAAGCCATGCTAGATAAAATTCCATCTGAAGAAATAAAACTTATAGCCGAAGACTTTTATGCTTCTGATAATAGTTTAAAAAAAAAAATTGACAAAGATTTAAATGATGCTACTGAAAAAGAAACAGCTGGCTCTCCAAAAGAAATTGTAATAAAAATTGGATGTCGAGTAATGATAACAAGAAATATCGATTTAACGCTTGGACTTGTAAATGGAACGATTACAACTGTGTGTTCTATCCAAAAAAATGTATCTAATTATATACAAAAAATTGAAATAGAAGTACAGAATAAAGAAAAGACAAAGGTTTTCATGGACAGACAAGAGTACTTTTTTCCAATACAGAAGGGCATTATTGTTACAAGAAAACAATTTCCTTTTTTATTATGCTATGGAATAACAATACATAAATGTCAAGGCCTGAGCTTAGAAAGTGCTATGATCGATATTGGCAATTCAATTTTTGAACCCGGACAAGCGTATGTTGCATTGTCTAGAGTTACTAAATTGGAAGGTTTACATTTGATCAATTTAAGTCCTGCTAAGATAACAGCTAATGTAGATGCATTGAATGAATATAACCGACTAAGGAAAAAATTTAAACCGTCATTAGAACAGTTAAATGAAAAGCCTGCTACTAGTAAAATTTATACTACTGAAAGAGTTTGGGCAATTTCTGATAAAATTATGGATGCTCAAGATACATTTGATACATTTGATACTTATGAGCTCTACCACTTTCAAAATGTTGATACTTTTTCGACATACGTGTATTCATTAGTACAATCTTTGTTTTATTTTTCACGTATTAGGTATCAATTTCATGCATCAGACATCAATTTCATTAAACAGTTATATGATGCTTATATCCTCAAGATAAGAATTAATTTATTCGATTTCAAAAATTCTGTTAATTCACAATTTTCCTCTGAATCTGAGCATGATGTTGCTACTTTTTTTAAAGCTTTGTGTCCACTATCTTCAAATATTTCTAATGCATTCAAATTTAAAATTCATAAGATAATAAGATGTAATGAATGTGATTCAAGACTTGAATACTCGAAGGTTAAATGTTTATTAAAACTCTATTTACCTGATGATTATAAGAAAAAATCTTTTTCCTTGCAAGAAATAATAGATTACAATTTAAATTGGAAATCGATCCCTGTTTCGTATCACAAGAAAACTGTTGTTATCAATGATACATCAACAAATCAAAATAATACTGTTCAAGCTACGTGCTGCGGAAAAGATCTGTCACACAAAATTGAAGATTTAGTTACTAATTCAATACTTGTTCTCAAACTTGATTTGTTTCATTCTGATGAAAAAACAGACAGTATAAAAAAAATTTGTAATTTCAAAATCAAACAACTTCCGCAAGCTAAAATAAAAATATCTAATCAAACATTTATTGTCAAATGTGTAATATTTCATTACCGAGATGTCTCAAATAATGTTGAATATTCAGCTTTTCTGCGAAGGTCAGATTCAAAATGGAATAAAATTAATAAAAAAGAATTGTCTGTATCATCCTGGGTTAGAAATTCAACAAATGCTTACGTATTTTTTTTGGAAACTGTTAATAAGGATTCGCGACCATTGATTCCAAATAATAATTTCATTTCATCTGGAAATTCACAAAAAATAATTCAAGATAATATCGTGAATAATATAAACAAACATACTAAAAAAACAGGTACTGATGTTTCAATCGCGAATATTCCATTATCGCCAAGAAATGTTCAATTACCTACTACTGATCATACATTTAATACAACTTTTATACATAATGGGGTAAATAATGAATTAATAAATGATAGACAAGATGAAGTTTCCAATTTTTCTTATACTTTGCGTGGGCTTCCTAACAATGATGGAGTCTCCTGTTATGCTAACTCTGTCTTACAAACTATATTTCACTTTAAATCAATAAGAGACGCTGCCGAAACTAATCCATGGGATATATTAAGTATTAATCTACATGCATATAATAATACAAATGAAATATTTGATATCTTCAATATTAGAAGATTAATATCAACAACTACTTCAGATTTCTCAGTTCGTCGACAACAGTGTGTAGGAGAATTTTTAAATCAAATTGACAAATATTCTAAGATTTTGTATGATTCTATAAAATTCAAAATGACCATTAACGCGGTATGTAATAATATAAATTGTCGAAAATTATATTCCCAAGAAAATCCAATGACCATTTTATTGCTTCCGGTATCAGCAACCAATACTTCCACATTACAAAGTATTATAGATTCTTATTTTAGTTTCGTAACACCAGTACCAGACGCGGTATGTACCGATGGTTGCCTTTCAAAAGGAAGAAGTAGTACTGTGAATGCTGATTTTGGTGAATCAATTATAGTTTTGCAGTTAATACTTTTTGAACCAGCTTTAGATGAAAATGGACAAAATAAATATGTTATCTATGATGATGATGTAAGAGAGATGGTTTATAATAAAATAAAAATTCATACGTTTCCCGAACTTGGGCCACAAACATCTAAAATATCTATCAATGGGAATAACTATAAAGTTGAAGCTGCCATATTTCACGTAGGGGATTCTGTTAGACAGGGTCATTACTTTACATTACTTCGTTCCAAGAAAAATTGGACAAAAGTAAATGATGACAGACAAATAATTAAAACCCAATGGTCACAGCGAAATGCTGAACCATATTTAATTTTTTTAAAAAAAATATAAAGTGAACTTATTTCATTTTAAAAATAGATGAATGAAAAATAGGTACGATTAAATTTTATGGCCAAGTATATTTTTTTATTTTTATATTTTTTTCTCGACAGAGAAATGGATATTCAATACTATAAATACGATGAAATTGCCGAAATGTTATGTGTATTTGAAAATTATTTTTACATAAATTTTATGAATACTTTAGCCCTAAGTTAAGCAAGCATTCAGAATTGCTACAATTTTATAGAAAAAACTTTTACAAATAATAAATTATCATTTCTGAAATACTTTTATAAGCACAGTTTTTTTAATAAGTTTTTTAATAACTGAAAACTAATTTTCATAGATAAGATATTATAGATATACGACTTTAATAAATTAAAGTTTAATTACGTCTAAGTTAAGTATGGGTTTTCTGGCATTTACATGCGATCTGAGCCCAGAGACACTAAAAAAGGATAGAACAATAAAACTTTTAAGATTATTGCCTATTCACTTTCGGGCCGTAAAGGTTGTGAGATCAATTTTTTTGGCCCTAAGTTAAGTAGCATTCTAGTTAACCTAAAATTTTGATATAAATAAAATTTACAAATAATAAATTATCATTTCTGAAACTCTTTAATGAGCACAGTTTTTTTATATACTCTTTTTAATAACTGAAAACTAATTTTAAATAGATGTAAGACTTTAATAAATTAAAGTATAATTACGTCTAAGTTAAGTATGGGTTTTTTGGCATTTACATGCGATCTGAGCCCAGAGACACTAAAAAAGGATAGAACAATAAAACTTTTAAGATTATTGCCTATTCACTTTCGGGCCGTAAAGGTTGTGAGATCAATTTTTTTGGCCCTAAGTTAAGTAACATTCTAGTTAACCTAAAATTTTGATATAAATAAAATTTACAAATAATAAATTATCATTTCTGAAACTCTTTAATGAGCACAGTTTTTTTATATACTCTTTTTAATAACTGAAAACTAATTTTAAATAGATGTAAGACTTTAATAAATTAAAGTATAATTACGTCTAAGTTAAGTATGGGTTTTTTGGCATTTACATGCGATCTGAGCCCAGAGACACTAAAAAAGGATAGAACAATAAAACTTTTAAGATTATTGCCTATTCACTTTCGGGCCGTAAAGGTTGTGAGATCAATTTTTTTGGCCCTAAGTTAAGTAACATTCTAGTTAACCTAAAATTTTGATATAAATAAAATTTACAAATAATAAATTATCATTTCTGAAACTCTTTAATGAGCACAGTTTTTTTATATACTCTTTTTAATAACTGAAAACTAATTTTAAATAGATGTAAGAATTTAATAAATTAAAGTATAATTACGTCTAAGTTAAGTATGGGTTTTTTGGCATTTACATGCGATCTGAGCCCAGAGACACTAAAAAAGGATAGAACAATAAAACTTTTAAGATTATTGCCTATTCACTTTCGGGCCGTAAAGGTTGTGAGATCAATTTTTTTGGCCCTAAGTTAAGTAACATTCTAGTTAACCTAAAATTTTGATATAAATAATATATTGGCCCTCAGTTAATTAAGAATTATAGTTAACCTGAAATTTTGATATAAATAGATTCCTAATAATGAATCTACTTTTATTTTATAATTAAACTTTCGGCCCATTAATGTTGTCTGATGACATTTTATGGCCTAAACTAAATAAAAATTAAATTTAAGTAAAAGTTTATTTCAAAATATTGATACTGATTAAATTAATAATTTTTTTTAAACTTTAATAAATTAAAGTATAATTAAAACTAAGTTAAGTCCTGTTGTTTCCTAATCCCAAGTTATATTAAATAAAGAAACAAAAAAATTTTCTCGAAAGTGAAATGTCTTTTTGATATTATATATATAAGATATTATAATAAATAAACAAAAAAATTTTCTCGAAAGTTAAATGACTTTTCGATACTATATATATAAGATATATTTTGTATAATTCATCTTATATTTACTACAAATTTATTATTACTTTATTGATACAGATTTTATTATAAATTAATCATTTTTATTACATAATGGACAATCTTCTTTTAAACTATGATTAAATTAATGTTTTTAAAACTTTAATAAATTAAAGTATAATTAAAACTAAGTTAAGTCTTGTTGTTTCCAAATCACAAGTTATATTATAACTTTTGTGCCATACATGTTGTGAGATGAAATTATATGGCCTAAGCTAAGTAAATTTTTAATATAGCAAAAGTATAAATTCCTAATAAATATATTATAAGTTTCCGGCCATAAATGTTGTGAGATGAAATTTTATGGCCTAAGCTAAGTAAACCTTTAGTTTCAGTGAAAGTACATTTTAAAATACTGATACTGATTAAATTAATGTTTTTAAAACTTTAATAAATTAAAGTATAATTAAAACTAAGTTAAGTCTTGTTGTTTCCTAATCACAAGTTATATTATAACTTTTGGGCCATAAATGTTGTGAGATGAAATTATATGGCCTAAGCTAAGTATATTTTTATTTCAGCAAAAGTTTGCAGTAAACAGATAATTTTTATTTAACAGCTTTTTCACATTGGGCTCACAGGCTGTACTTTAAATATAATTAGCCTATATTATAACAATTTATTATCTTCAGAAACTGCTTAACTTGCCAGGCCCCTAAATAACCATTTTATCGGTGGAAAATTAAAATAAAAGTAAAGAATTCGTTTTTATAGATTTATGCTTGATTTAAATGTATGCAAAATAATTATTATTTGGATAAAGCTCTTATGGGGGTAACTCATTTCAAGTTTTTAACCATTTTATCGGTGGAAAATTAAAATTAAATTAAAGAAATCGTTTTTATAGATTTATGCTTGATTTAAATGTATGCAAAATAATTATTATTTCGATAAAGCTATTATGGGGGTAACTACTTTCAGGTTAATGGTCATAGTAACTACGTTTTTGTTAATGGGTTTAATTTCCTTCTTTTACATTATCCTCTTCTAAAAAAAAAATTTTTATTTGAACAAAAGGTATTTCCTGGAAGACCACGTTAGTGAATATTTTTACTACTCATCTATGACGGAAATTTTGTTTTTAATGCAATCATTAATCTGTTTATAATCCTTAAAGTCATAATTCTAGAACTTTGTTTTATAATGAAAAATCATTTTCATAGACAAGATTCTTACTTTTTAAACTAAATTAAAACTAGATTATATTTTTATAATTTCCCATTAGCTTCATTAAAGAAATATCAAAGATAGATGCTTACAATAAATATAGGCTTACAATAATAGATGCTTACAATAAAAAAATTAAAATGGAAAACAAGCAATTTGATTGTCTAATAAACTGTTGACACAAGATGGCGATCTCCATAGAGCACATAAACTTTTTTATAATAGATAATTATTGATAAAAATTGCATTCACGCCGTTTACTGGTTATTTAGGGGCCTGGCAAGTTAAGCAGTTTCTGAAGATAATAAATTGTTATAATATAGGCTAATTATATTTAAAGTACAGCCTGTGAGCCCAATGTGAAAAAGCTGTTAAATAAAAATTATCTGTTTACTGCAAACTTTTGCTGAAATAAAAATATACTTAGCTTAGGCCATATAATTTCATCTCACAACATTTATGGCCCAAAAGTTATAATATAACTTGTGATTAGGAAACAACAAGACTTAACTTAGTTTTAATTATACTTTAATTTATTAAAGTTTTAAAAACATTAATTTAATCAGTATCAGTATTTTAAAATGTACTTTCACTGAAACTAAAGGTTTACTTAGCTTAGGCCATAAAATTTCATCTCACAACATTTATGGCCGGAAACTTATAATATATTTATTAGGAATTTATACTTTTGCTATATTAAAAATTTACTTAGCTTAGGCCATATAATTTCATCTCACAACATGTATGGCACAAAAGTTATAATATAACTTGTGATTTGGAAACAACAAGACTTAACTTAGTTTTAATTATACTTTAATTTATTAAAGTTTTAAAAACATTAATTTAATCATAGTTTAAAAGAAGATTGTCCATTATGTAATAAAAATGATTAATTTATAATAAAATCTGTATCAATAAAGTAATAATAAATTTGTAGTAAATATAAGATGAATTATACAAAATATATCTTATATATATAGTATCGAAAAGTCATTTAACTTTCGAGAAAATTTTTTTGTTTATTTATTATAATATCTTATATATATAATATCAAAAAGACATTTCACTTTCGAGAAAATTTTTTTGTTTCTTTATTTAATATAACTTGGGATTAGGAAACAACAGGACTTAACTTAGTTTTAATTATACTTTAATTAATTTATTAAAGTTTAAAAAAAATTATTAATTTAATCAGTATCAATATTTTGAAATAAACTTTTACTTAAATTTAATTTTTATTTAGTTTAGGCCATAAAATGTCATCAGACAACATTAATGGGCCGAAAGTTTAATTATAAAATAAAAGTAGATTCATTATTAGGAATCTATTTATATCAAAATTTCAGGTTAACTATAATTCTTAATTAACTGAGGGCCAATATATTATTTATATCAAAATTTTAGGTTAACTAGAATGTTACTTAACTTAGGGCCAAAAAAATTGATCTCACAACCTTTACGGCCCGAAAGTGAATAGGCAATAATCTTAAAAGTTTTATTGTTCTATCCTTTTTTAGTGTCTCTGGGCTCAGATCGCATGTAAATGCCAAAAAACCCATACTTAACTTAGACGTAATTATACTTTAATTTATTAAATTCTTACATCTATTTAAAATTAGTTTTCAGTTATTAAAAAGAGTATATAAAAAAACTGTGCTCATTAAAGAGTTTCAGAAATGATAATTTATTATTTGTAAATTTTATTTATATCAAAATTTTAGGTTAACTAGAATGTTACTTAACTTAGTAATACTATAATAAAAATAATAACGGCGACGACGCGCATACAATTTCAATTTAATAACAAGTATAAATAAGAGAGAGAGAGTAAAAGAGACGGCGAATATTCAAAATTCTAAAAACGCCATGTGACAACGTTTAACTCAAATTTAATATAAAACAATTATAATTATTATTAAATAATTTTACCTTATAAGGATTTTGAAACTTATGACAATAATATAAGAATTAACCTTCCGGATCTCGTGGACGCTACTCGCTAATTCCAGGCACAATGTCTCCAAGCATCTCTCCGCCTCGCATAAAACTCGTCAGCTCGCGGATGATTTGGATACACTCCTCGTTCTCCGGTTAGCTGCTATCTCAGGGTGATGATGACTCCTGGTTCAACAGCATCGCCAACTAATTTTTCACGCGTGCACGCTAATTGACTTCTTTGAGAATTCAATAATTTAATGCCGAGAAAAGTGCCGGAATGAAAGCATGTGCTTCATAAAATTAATAAATTAATTATAGTATATAAAGATGATACGTAATTAGAGCACTTGCTCAACGAGATCCAAAACGGAAGTGTTTTCGAAAAGTGAAAGGAGCCTGAACTATGATCCCTACTTTTTCTATAATTTACATATATTATCAAATAAATCAATACCGGTCCTCTTCTCTCTCGTTTATCAATATTCGCGCGATAGAATTTGACAATTGTTTTATGTGTAAGAAAGTCTCTCTTAAACGCGTCATCACTCATACAAACACACATCGGTCAAACTAGACTCATCTATTTCGACGCACAAAAATACAATTCATTTAAAAAAAACATTCATAATTATATTATGATTTTCAAATGAGGTTATTAGGGAATAAATTTAAAGAATTTAACAATAAATATTATTTTACCAAAATTTACCACGCTACAATAATAATGTAAAAAAAATTAAAAACTTTTGTAATTATTAAAATATATTTGCTTATAATTTAATGCAAATATTATATAGAAACTATTAAAAATTTATATTTAAATTGCCATTTGAGAAATTTATGAAATATAGGTATTAATTTAAATTATTTTATAAATAATTAAAATTGAATTTTGAGATTATTTAATTCAATTGTATTAATTGTTCCATTCAAATTTATACATATTGTAAATGTAATTATTTAAAAGCTCTTTCTCTACTTCTTTATTTTTTGTATTTATTATTTAAATTAGGAATAGCACACGAGGAGATGGGGCTTTTAATAAGTGATTTTTTAAAAATAATTTTTATTTTTTTTTAATAAAAAAATATAATTTATCTTGAAACAATTTGTTTTATTTTTTACCTAAGTACATTTAAACACTAATATTTTAGAAGAAAATTTGTTGACCCATTTATTTTTATATGCCAAAATAAGTCTTATCGTAAGGAAAGAGACATAATATTTATTTTTTATTATTACTAAATTAATTTTACCGCGTGCTGATTTGATTTACCTACTTTTTTTTAAAACTCTTTTGCGTTGAAAATAAAATCTTTTTCTAAAAATTTTTTATAATTTTAAAACTTTAACGTTTCTTTATTGAAATTAAATTCCTGAAAATTTTATACTTTTCAGTTTTCAGAAAAAAATTAAAAATTTTTTTTTAAAATAATAACAAAACCTCCGTTTAAAAAAGACATAGGTCACATAGGTATACAAACAGAGAGCTGGACCCAGGGAAATTCTCTAAAGGTCCACACATGTTTCTCAGTCGGTATTTCTGGTCGGGTAGTGTGCACTGCGCGTGCAGTGTTGGACATGTGCATGGAAGGTTTTTATTTTTAATGCGTAATGCGTTAGCGCAACACGTGCAATAGAAATTTAATGTGGTTTAGCTGGTTTTCGATATAAAAAATTAAACATAATTTATTTTATTAAATAAATTTTTCAATAATGGGTGTCCACGATAATATGGACTCCAAATACAATTCAATGGGCAGTTCTAGTTTTGCAAAATTAACACCTAAACGTGCAAACACTGTCATTTTTAATGAAACTCCAAATAAGATATCCAAACAAGAAGACAAACAGAATAATAAAAATGATCCTTCTGATAAATCTAAAACAAGTATACAGCAACAAAGAAAAGCATTACCTGTTTACAAATTACGAAAAAGGTAAATTATTATTTTTAATTTTATAGCTTCTTATCATTACCTTTTTTAAATAAATAATTTTTTATATTAGTAATCTTTTAATAGAATATTATTAAAGTTATCTATTTATGATGTATTTTTGAACAGATTGCTAGACGAGATTCGTAAAACCAATTCAATAATAATCATTGGTGAAACAGGAAGCGGAAAAACTACTCAAATACCACAACTTTTACTTGGAGCTGGAATAGCTGGACCATCAGGTTGTATTGGCATAACCTCACCTCGAAGAGTAGCAGCAGTTAGTGTAGCTCGTAGGGTTGCACAAGAGCAAAATGTTACGCTTGGAAAATTAGTTGGTTATTGTGTAAGGTTTGAAGATGTAACATCTCCTCAAACAAGAATTAAATATGTCACTGACGGTATGATGGTAAGGGAAGCAATGACAGATGAATATCTATCAGAGTATTCTATTATAATTTTGGATGAAGCTCATGAAAGATCAGTGCAAACAGATGTTTTACTTGGAGTTGCTAGAAGAGCACAAAACTTGAGGAAATTTAAAGGCCAACCTACTCTTAAATTAATTATTATGTCTGCAACAATGGATGTTGACAAGTTTACTAAATATTTTCAAGCACCAGCAATTTATTTAGAGGGTAGGCAACACATTGTTAAAATGTTGCATGCAAAAAAACCACAAGATGATTATGCTTTTGCAGCTCTTGTTACAGCTTTTCAAATTCACCGAAATTCTCCCCCGAAGTATTTAATAATTTTTAAACAACATACTCTAATAAAAAAAATATTATTAATTTAAATTTTTTTGGGATATTTTAGTGAGGATATTCTTGTATTTTTAACTGGTCAAGAGGAAATTGAAGCAGCAGCTGTTGCAGCTCGACAAGTAGCTAAACAGCTAAATGACAAATATCCACCCCTCAAAGTTTTTCCTCTTTATTCAGCACTGCCAACAACCCAGCAGTTGGAAGCATTTAAGCCTTCTCCACCTGGAATGAGAAAATTAGTCTTAGCTACAAATGTAGCTGAGACTTCAGTAACTATTGGAGGTTAATAAAATTAAAAATCACGTTTAAAACTAAAAAAACAAATTTCACTGATTTCGTTTTATTAGGAATTAGAACAGTTATAGACACAGGAGTTGTAAAAGAAAGGACTCATCACCCGACAACTGGAATGGATGTGTTAAAAGTAGAAAAGGTATCAAAGGCTCAAGCATGGCAAAGGACTGGAAGAGCAGGACGTGAAGCACCTGGAAAATGTTATAGGACATATACTGTAGAAGAATTTGAAAAATTAAAAGAGATGCCAGTTCCAGAAATACAAAGATGTTCCTTAGCCAGTGTAGCATTGCAATTATTAGCTATAGGCATTGACATCACAACATTTGATTTCATGGATAAACCACCCAAAGATTCAATAGACTCAGCTGTAATGTGTCTTGAAAAGCTTGGTGCTGTTAAGGGTATGAAGTTATTAATTTATTTTAAGTTTTATAATTGAAATAAACCAACAGAAAAACTTAATTCTGAATGCTTTTGTGTAGGACCACCCCCTCAGTTGACTACTTTGGGTAGAACTATGTCACTTTTTCCTTTAGACCCTAGATTTACAAAAGTAATTCTTGCTTCTTCAGAATTTCAATGTTTGGAAGAAGCATTAACAGTAATAGCTCTTCTATCAGGAGAAAATATATTTTTGGATCCTCCAGCCAAAAGACAACAAGCTGCAGCCGCAAAATCAAAGTAAATTAATTATTTATAATTAGTTCGTAAAATGGTCCCGATTTCAAAACCGATCCATATCAACAATATGAATTTCTAGCAAAACTCAGCATCCTAGGTCTCAAATTGTCCAAATCATGGCCAGTAGTATTTCTTATTCATATAGTAAATTTTTAAAATAATCTCCAGAAAATATTTTAATAAATTTTAAAATTTGAGCTTTAAAAGCGTTTAAAACGGCCTACAGCAAAATTTTTTGCTGAATCCATGCTTGATATTTGTTCAGGAAAACTTTAGAAAATCGGAGAATAGAGAAAAATATTTATAAAAAACAAAATTATTGAAAAAGAGAGTTCTGTAAATTAAATACTTTCAGATGGCCTGTGAAAAAATTTAATTGCTTTTGAAGCCTTTTTTCAATTTTGAGTATCTAATTTTGATCAGTTTGGCTCTAAAAAAAATAGCAGGATTGAAGTTGTTTAAAGGTTTTCTAATCTGGATGTTTAAACCAAATTTTTAACAAGTAAAAAATTAATGCATAAAATATAAGCGAGCTATCATAGTTATGATTTTTTACAAAATTCGCCTCATTAATATATATTTTTTTTAAAGTTTTAATGATTTGTTTGTTACAGATTTTCTTCAGATGAAGGAGATCATGTTACATTGTTAAATGTTTATCAAGGTTTCAAAAATGCAACCCAGAAAAAAGTATGGTGCAGTGATAATTATTTGCATTTTAGAAATTTAGAATATGCAGAAAATGTAAGAAATCAGCTATCTTCTTTAGCTGAAAGAGCAAAATTAGAAAGAGCAAGCTGTGGTTCTAACACAGAAAATTTAAGAAGAGCTCTTCTTGAAGGATTATATGAAAATTTAGCAGAATTACAAAGAGATCAAAATTATGTGACGGTAAAATTTAGAATTCTCTTCACCATCAAAAATTAAATATGTACTTAATAACTTCTTTATTTCATTAAAATATTTTTATTTTATCTAGATTTCCACAAAGCACCCTGTATCTATTCACCCATCTTCAGTTCTTCATGGTGAAAAACCTCAGCTTGTATTATTTTCTGAAGTCGTCGCAACAGGAAGATGCTACATCCGTGGTCTCTCTGCTATAGATCCTTCATGGCTAAAAGGAAAATCTTGAGATTAATTTTCTTTATCCTAGTTTGACAAATTCTTATTTACTTAAATCATTTCTTGATCAAAAAGAAGTGAAAATTAATATTAAAAATTATTCCTAAACTTTTACTTAATGTTGAAAATTGATACAAATTTTAGAGAATTATAAATTTATATAAATTATAAAACAATAAAACTGTGAATATGCTTGGTATAAAGTTCTTATAAATTAATTAGATTCTTGAAAATAAACTTATTTTTTTTTTTAATGAACATATAATATTAATAATATTAATAATAAAATTTTATTATTATTTTAATCAGCATGTAGATTCAAATATCAATATTTTTAGCCTTAAAATAAATTGTAATTTATATTTTAAATTAGTATTTGTAAATAAAAATGTAAAATCTTATAATTATTATTTAATAGATCTTAAAAAATTGTTGAAACAGTACAAAAATTTATCTGTGTAAAAAGTATACACTGTGATAAAATTATATTTAAATAAATGATTTTTATAAAAAAAATATAAAGGCATATAAACATTTATTCTTTTTGAAACCCGAATAGAATCTCAAGTATGGGCTGATCCGGCCCAGATATGGCCCTGATCTGGGCCAGATCAGCCCATACTTCAGATTCTATTCGGGAAGTTTCAAATAATTAAAATGAAACAATTTAAAATACAACACATCAAACTTTCGTTTATGTATTTATTAATTTTTAAATTTCGTTTTTTTTCTAAGTTAATAAATTTTTTTTTTCTCTAGAACCCTTCTCTATACACATGTTACAGTTAAAAATCCGTAAATGACAACCGAAATTCCGTATACGATAACCGGAAATAAACACTTTTGACAACCGGAATTTTCATTTTAAGGGAACAGGAATTTTTTTCCAGTATCAATGAAGTTATTACAAATTTATTTCATTTACACTGGAAAAAAATTCTGGTTCCCTGAAACTGAAATTTTCTTTTGTCAAAAGTGTTTATTTTCTGTTACAGCATGACGGATTTTTAAGATGCAATAAGTTCACAGGGAGGGGTACCACAGAAAGCCTCCAAATTTAGGGCCCATAAATCTAAAGTTGTAAAAATCCCTAATTAAAAAAAACACTAATAACCATCTTTGACCCCCCACGCCAAACATCAATTTTTCACTACTCTATACCCCCTGAATTTGGAGCCTGTTTCTTATAATACCCCTTAATTTATCACCCCTCCATATCCTGAATTTATGGCCTTATTTTAGAACCCCTTGAATTGATGTTTGGGGGGAGAGGGTCAAATGAACTTAGAATTATTTGGAATTAGGGATTATTTTAACTTTCAGTTACTGGATTTAGAAAATTGAATTTTTGAGCTTATTGTTTTGGAGCTTTAAAACTGTTAAACAGAAAGTCCCGAAATCAAAATAAGGTCCATTCGACCCCCGACTCCCAAAAAACAAAATTTTCACGACCCCATCCCCTGAATTGGGAGGCTTTCTTTAGTGCACCTCCCTATGAACATTTCAAATGTTAAAAATCAGTTAATCACAAACAAAATTTCGTATGCGATAAACGGAAATATATTTTTTCGACGAACAGAATTTTCCATTTACGGGCCCAGTTTAAAAGAAATAAGTTTATAAAAACAACGAATTACCTTATTAGGCAAAAAAAACCTAACTCTAATTATAATTGGAGCATTCTAGAACTTTTTAATATATTTTAGAACATTTTAAGACACTATTTTCCACCAGGGTGCCCCTTTTGAAAACCGTTTGGTCGGGTTCGATGAAGCCATATGCAAGCAGAGGAAGGTTTATAAATATTACCCGCTAGCTGAGAGCCTTAGCAGTCCCGCATTAACCATATAGGCAGACTAGGCAGCTGCCTAGGGGCCTCCACCAAGTAAGGGCCCCCACCAAACCTGGATAATTGCAATCTAAGGTTATTTAATACCGTTTTAATAAATAAATATCTTCTCGAAGCTTAAAAACAAAATCTGAAGAAGCGCGCAAGTGCCATAGACTTTAATAATTTTTGGTAAAAATGTAATTTATAAAAAGAACAAAAATACTTATAACCAGTTTGCGTAAACGCAACCTAAATGTTTACTTCCAGCTGAGGGCTAAGTATAATGCAAATATTACGCAACGTTACAGTACAATATTCTAATTTTATGATTTGTATTAATATCACCTTACTAGCTGTTAAGATTCTAAACCCAAACTATTTTGATTTCCTAAACTTGAATAATTATTCTAAGTCCATACACCTGTATCCTAAGTCCTTAAGCCCAGATTTTGGAAAGTCTCCTAATTATTCTAAGTCTTATTTGACCCTGACCCCCCTCCCTTAATTTTCAAGTTCTGAAGTAACCGCTCCGAACCGCTCCCTATAAACATGTTACATATTAATATTATGTTACCATTGTCGTCGGCTCCTTGGGTGGATGGGACTATAGAGAAACGAGCAGATCATCATTCAGACTCCTTAACATCGATCAACGCTATTTGCGGATGATATACCTGCGTAGAAATAAAATAGATCTTGATAAGATCTTTTAAAGATCTTGAAGTTTGTCGTTATTTTGTCTTAAATTCGTCTTGAAAATGTCTTGGAAATGAAACAAATCAAGACGTTCATCTTTAAGACTAAATATCTTAATTTATCTTAACTTTGTCTTAAATTTTTTTTTGCAAGATTTGAAAAAATTTTATTTTATGAACAAGCGGGCTAAGATTTTAAGGTTAAATTATCATTTTTTTTCAATTTTTTATTTTTGATTTTTTAAAAAACTTTCTCAAAAGAAATTAGGAAAAAAAAAAGTTTGAAAATAAGCTGAGACATTTTGAAAAATTTTTTTAATTAAAGATACGCTGCTCCCTGCAAGTTGATCTCCTAGAAATAAAGAACTGAAAGGAAAAAAAAATCATACATATATTTTTCTGTGCTAGTTTTTCTGTTGTTTGTCACACTAAAAAAATCTCGAAATCAATCGAAAATTACTAAATGAGGCATTCTTTAGAATATCTTTCAAATTAACAATATCACTTTTTTCTTCTTATTTTTGTCTCCATATCAAAAATAATTTTTTTAATTCTTCAAATATTTTTGAGTCTATATTTAACACACTTTTGCAACGTCAAAACTTTCCAGATCAAGAGATTTTAAAAAAAGTTCAACATTAATAACTTTAAATAAATAGGATTTTCAAAAAATAAATACTTGATAAAATAAAAACGAAATTTTTTATAAAAATAATTAAATTAATTTTTTGCTAAAATAATTAAAAGAAATTTTAAATGAACTGACATTTGGTGGCGTATCTAAATTATATTTAATACTTATTCAATTTTTTGTTTATTAGTGTCGCACATAGCAAAACGAATTTGAATTAAAAAAAATAGTTTTATTTCAGGTTATACTAAGTATGTGATTAATTAACAAATAAATAAAAAAATTTAGTCTATCTTAAATCGATCTGAAACTTAAATGTCCTATAAAATTTTAAATAAAAATGTTTCAAAAAAATAAAAATTTTTGATTTCAAGATCAAATTTTATAAAAAATAATGCAATGATGCACTTTTCCAAAATTTATTATGAATTCGAATCATATTATTCATTGAAAGAATATTTTTAAAGAAAAATAAGGAAAATATCGGGATCTTCTTCGTTCCCCCCCCCCCCACCAAATCGCTAAAATTTTTGCTGGAAATTGCTTAAAAACACTTAAGATGAAGTTAACAATAAGTTTTGGGTGGGAAAAATGCAAAAAAAAAAAAAATTAGTTAAAAAAATTTTTAATAATTTTGAAAATTTGTTAAAAATTTTAAGGATTTTACTTATTCTAGGGGTATGTGCGAGTACAGCATTGGGGGTAGGTTTAAATTGCTTTTTTCATTATTGGGGGCTTCGCCCCCTCGACCCCCAGAATTTTACTTATTCTATGGGTAGGTTCGAGTACAGCATTGGGGGTAGGTTTAAATTGCTTTTTTCATTATTTTCGGCTAATTTCGAGATTTTTGTAATGTGAAAAATAGCAGAAAATATGAATGCATGCATTATTTTTTCATTTTACTCCCCTTTTTTAGAATATTGAGTTACAGCGGAGGAGCGGATCTTCAATTAAAAAAATTTTTCAAAATGTCAGCTTATTTTCAAATTTTTTTTTCCTAATTTTTTTTTCCTAATTTCTTTTGAGAAAGTTTTTTAAAAAATCAAAAATAAAAAGTTGAAAAAAAATGATAATTTAACCTTAAAATCTTAGCCCGCTTGTTCATAAAATAAAATTTTTTCAAATCTTGCAAAAAAAAAATTTAAGACAAAGTTAAGATAAATTAAGATATTTAGTCTTAAAGATGAACGTCTTGATTTGTTTCATTTCCAAGACATTTTCAAGACGAATTTAAGACAAAATAACGACAAACTTCAAGATCTTTAAAAGATCTTATCAAGATCTTTTTTATTTCTTATCAGGAGCTTAAGTTTAACTTTTTTAAAAATAATTTATCACTTTTTTATTATTTAAATAATTTAATAAGTCAATTAATTTAATGAAAATATCCTTCATAACCATGCAGGACCAGGAGGCTATTTTGGGAGGATTTTTTTATATCTTTCGGAAGCGTAGTATTTTTATATTTTTATTCTATAATTATATTAGCAAGCTCACGTACGTTCCAAAAAAAATATTTAATATAGGACCGATTTTGACCAAGTTATACGCTTGCAAAGGTGTCCACTAGACCCGATCCGTGCATTAACGTTTTCTGAAGTCTAAAAATGTAAGATTGACTGAGGTAGATCCATTTTATACTATATATTTAAAATTTTTCGATGCATTTGCATTTAACATTGCGTCTTGAGTATATATGTAATACTATTTAATTTACAGTAGTAAAAACTTTAAAATCAGCAAAATTACAAAAGTTAACATTTACATTAGAAAATATATTTTCCATGAATCGTTTGTATTTATTAAAAGCTAGCATTTTTTAAATATGCCTACTGAATAAAAAAAAAGAATAGTAATTAAAAAAAATGTACTTACCTACATGTTCATTCATATTAAAAAAAAAGGCTTGAAACTAGTTCAAAAAATCAGTTATAAGTATAAAAAAAAAAAATAAAACCAAATATAAATATTGTATATATAAATGTGTCTACTAAAAACATATATAACTCGAAAAGGATAATATAAACAAAACTGTGTTGATATAAGCTAATATTTGCATATTTTTGTCAATGCAAAAATCCATAATACACTAGTCTTACATATATAGTAAAAAATAGTATATGCATATTTTAAAAACTATACCCGAGTAATTTAGTTTAATCAATAAAATGGTACTACTTTTAAAATTTTTTTAAACATCTACAGCTGAATAAGCTAATATTATATGCTCTTAATAATTTTCCAGATTCATCAGGGTTATTATATATGTATATAGTAGAGAATGTAGAGAATAAGTGTATATGGCTAATTTGTAATTTCTTTGCAAAGTAATTGCACCAGATGTTTTTTTATAACTAATGCATAAATTTTAATTTTAATTTTTCTAAATTTATGCTTCAAAAAGCTCTTGAAGTCCTTATAGTTATCCCAGAATAATTTAAGATTTTATCCATAAGTAAATACTAGAATGCAGTTAAAGATTATTTACCCTAAAATGTAACTAACGACCTGGATTAACTAAGCATGGAGGAAACTCTTACCTTTTAATTGGCTCTATTAATTAGTTCTCTCAGTAAACATTGACAGGATTCATTCACACGCCAAATAACAAAAATGTTTGTAAAAAGGTTTGTAAAAAAATTGCGGATTATTATAGCTCTTGGGGTAATAATGGGCACCCCTAAGACAAACTTTCAATTCAACAAAAAATGGTCGAAAAATTTATTTTTCATTAAACCCTGTAACAATAAACTATTTTCTACCCTTAACCTATTATAATTTACAGTTTAAATGAACAACATGTGTTGAATTACGGAAGAAAATGTATAAATTTTACTTTCGAATTTCGCTAGCTTTTATTTTTTTCTCCCATAGTTATTATATATTATGCCATACACGTTTGTTTGTAAAATTACAAGCTTTGAGGTTTTTAAATTTTTAAATATTTAAAATTAGAGGGTAAGATTTTGTAAGTAAGTTTTTGTACATGGTTCGTAGTTTTGTTAAATTTAATTTTTGTTAAAAAATCTTTTGAATTTTTCTGCCTCTAAAATTATTGTAGTATCCTCGAAAAGCTTGAGGGCAAAGTCATTTTCTCTATAAAATGGTTTTGTTTTGATAAAGTATGAATTATCGAGTTTTTCAGGTAACAAATTCATGAAGCCTGGAACTTACACTAGTATACATAAAAAATATCAAAAGAAACTAAATTTATTTCTTTTTTAGCAAGTAGAATAAAATTTGAAATATTTGGCAAATAAAAAAAAAAGTTTTTTAAAATCAAGCAGAAAAAAGTTTTTCAATGAATAAAGTAATTTCTAAAAATAACCCTATAGATCTTACAATATAATAAATTCCTATTTGGGAATTTTCTGCCTTTTCTGCCATATAGGTTGTAACATACAATTTTCATACATTCTTAAAAACCTATTTTTGCAAGAAAGTAGCAAATTAACCATATAACACTTTCTTCTGATTTATGTTCTTAAAAATTTCAATTTTTTGTAATATGCATATATATAATAATGAAAATTTATTTCTCTTTCATAGACTAAGGTGTTAATATATATGAGTTATGTGTGCAAGGAGAATATTATGCAGAATTACTTAATGTTGAAAATAAAATAAACAAAAAAGAATCTTCGTTACAACAATATTTAATCAGAATATTTAATTATCTTGTCGTAAAATTATAAAGATTTTTGCGACTTTTGTAATAATGTATTTATTTTAAAATTAAAAAATATTTTTTACAATGCAAGTTTATTCGAAAAATATTTAAAACATTTCTTGCCTTCGTGGACGCAAAACTCTCGAGTAAAGCTTGATTAAAAATTTTCGCACTCGTTGTATTCATAGCCCGCGTAGAAATAAAAAAGATCTTGATAAGATCTTTTAAAGATCTTGAAGTTTGTCGTTATTTTGTCTTAAATTCGTCTTGAAAATGTCTTGGAAATGAAACAAATCAAGACGTTCATCTTTAAGACTAAATATCTTAATTTATCTTAACTTTGTCTTAAATTTTTTTTTTTTGCAAGATTTGAAAAAATTTTATTTTATGACCAAGCGGATTAAGATTTTAAGGTTAAAATATCATTTTTTTTCAATTTTTGATTTTTGATTTTTTAAAAAACTTTATCAAAAGAAATTAGGAAAAGAAAATTAGGAAAAAAAAAATTTGAAAATAAGCTAACATTTTGAAAAATTTTTTTAATTGAAGATCCGCTGCTCTGCTGTAACTCAATATCCTAAAAAAGGGGAGTGAAATGAAAAAATAATGGATGCATTCATATTTTCTGCTATTTTTCACATTACGAAAATCTCGAAATTAGCCAAAAATAAGGCATTGTTTAGAAGTCCTTCCAAATTCTTGTTTTATCTTATATCCTTCCAAATTAATTTTTAACTATCGATATTTCCCTTCTTTTTCTTTAAAAATATTCTTTCAATGAATAATATGATTCGAATTCATAATAAATTTTGGAAAAGTGCATCATTGCATTATTTTTTATAAAAATTGATCTTGAAATCAAAAATTTTTATTTTTTTGAAACAATTTTATTTAAAATTTTATAGGACATTTAAGTTTCACATCGAGTTGAGATGGACTAAATTTTTTTATTTATTTGTTAATCACATACTTAGTATAACCTGAAATAAAACTATTTTTTTAGTTCAAATTCGTTGCTATGTGTGACACTAATAAACAAAAAATTGAATAAGTATTAAATATAATTTAGATGCACCACCAAATGTCAGTTCATTTAAAATTTCTTTTAATTTTTTTAGCAACAAATTAATTTAATTATTTTTATAAAAAATTTCGTTTTTATTTTATCAAGTATTTATTTTTTAAAAATCCTATTTATTTAAAGTTATTAATCTTGAACTTTTTTTAAAATCCCTTGATCTGGAAAGTTTTGAAGTTGCAAAAGTGTGTTAAATATAGACTCAAAAATATTTGAAGAATTAAAAAAATTATTTTTGAAAAGGAGACAAAAAAGTGATATTGATAGTTAAAAATTAATTTGAAAGATATTCTAAAGAATACTTCATTTAGTAATTTTCGATTGATTTCGAGATTTTTTTAGTGTGACAAACAACAGAAAAACTAGTAGAAAAATATGAATGATTTTTTTTTCCTTTCAGTTCTTTTTTTCTAGGAGATCAACTTGCAGGGAGCAGCGGATCTTTAATTAAAAAAATTTTTCAAAATTTCTCAGCTTATTTTCAAACTTTTTTTTCTTCCTAATTTCTTTTGATAAAGTTTTTTAAAAAATCATAAATCAAAAATTGAAAAAAATGATATTTTAACCTTAAAATCTTAGTCCGCTTGGTCATAAAATAAAATTTTTTCAAATCTTGCAAAAAAAAAAAATTTAAGACAAAGTTAAGATAAATTAAGATATTTAGTCTTAAAGATGAACGTCTTGATTTGTTTCATTTCCAAGACATTTTCAAGACGAATTTAAGACAAAATAACGACAAACTTCAAGATCTTTAAAAGATCTTATCAAGATCTTTTTTATTTCTACGCGGGAGGCTGGCAAAAATATCATCAGCACCGTAGGTGAACATTTTTATTAACCTTATTACCTTATTCCTGCCAAAAACTTTTGTACTCTCGATTCTTGATATGAGCACTAAAGGCGCTAATAAAAGTTTTAACACAATAGTAACATAAGCAGCATAAGTCATAGATAATTATGCTAGTTTTTTGCCAACGGTGGGTATGATATTTTTCCATGAATAGGCGCACAACGAGAAAATCCTACATCAAGTATGACCAAGTGCAAATACTATAAACACTTTAACACTTTCTTGTTGTTCAAACATTCATTTAAGGTGGTAGATCTTATAAATTAGAAATAAAAAAAACATGACTTTTTGTGGATAGGTTTTTGGGTAGAAATAATTGAGATAATTTTTTCAAAATTGGCACTTTATTAGATTATGAGTTGCTAAACATTTTTTTTTTTTTTTTTTTTTTTTTTTTTTTTTTTCAAAAATGGCGCCGAGTACAGGTGCTCAAAGTTAAGCCTGACTTTTCATAGCGTGCACGATTGCAGCCTCCAACTTGTTCTGAAACATACCAAACAAAATTTTTTATGTTCTTGAAACATTTTTCTTCTAGATTAGTGGATTCAAATGTTTCAAATTTCGGAAAATGGAAAATTGTGAAAATTATTAAATTTTTTTCAAAAATTGCAATTTTTGGCACATGTTTTTTGGCGAAAAAAAAAATTGGCACATTTTTTTGAAAATCCATTCCATCAATAATCTAGAAGATAATTATATTTTAAAAATGTAGCCAAAACATTAGGAAGATATCTTAATTATTTTTTGAGTTATCGTGCACGCCAATTTGTTTTCAGATAAACGCGTTTAAATTTTCGGTGAAACGTATAACTTCTATAGCGGTGGTATCTTGCCTAATCTTCTATAACTTCCTTATTATTCAAGATATCATTATAAAATTTTTTTCCATATTCTTAAGATGTTTTTGAACCCAAAAAAACAAAAAATCGATTTTGAAAAAGTTCTAATTAGATCTACCACCTTAAAGCGTAGAACACAACATTACTGTTGCCCGAAATTACCCGAATTTTAGGTACCCGACTCGAAATTTCGGTCTTTTTTGTCAAGTTGAATTTCATGCAATGCCCGAAATTTGTCAAAAACGGTGTACAGTTAAAGAATCCGAACCTTTATTGACTACACTAATCCTGACCCAACTTCAAGCAAAAAATCCGATATTTCGGGTAATCGCATATCCCTAATTTTTTTAGTATTGCTGCCAAAATTTTATATTTCCATTTTAAAATATTTTTATTTTAAATAATAATACGAAATTGTCCACAAAATTTTATTCGGAGGTCTAAAACTTAATGAGGATTGCGTGGGAAACCCAGTAATAACATGGAACAAGGTTACCGGGGGGGGGGGGTAAATGTGTCTGATTTAAGGGGGGGATTCAAATGGGGATTAGAATATTTCGAATTAGGGACTTTTAATATTTCAGGTTAAGGGACTTAGAATATTTTTAGGGACCTAATATAATACGTGTTAGAAGAGCTTTGATAGCTCAATCGATAGCGCACCAGCTTATCGATCTGAACGTTACAGGTTCGCCACCCGACTCGGACAAAAATATTTTCAGTTTTTTTTTCTGAATAGATTGAATTCTGAAATAATTTTCTATCATTGCTCTAGGACTGTGAAAGCCGCATAATGTTATTAAAAAAAAAAAATGGCATTATGTAGATAACGCAGTCCGGAGTGCCACCATGTGCACTATAAGCAGGAATGGGGACAGGAGAAATTCTGTGATTCTTTGAGGCCATAGGTTAACAATGCACATAACACAAATATTTAAACTTGCATACACTAAGGATGAAAGACTTTATAAAAAAAGCAACATACAGAGTATTCAGAAATTCGTGCGCACGGCGCTAAGATGTTCCGTTTTACATGAAGTCTTTTATAGCTAAACTCTAGGTTGGTATATGTTTAAATTTAAGATGGAGGAAAAATAAACTCACAGGAAAAAAACATGGGCTCATGCAAATCAGTACCGAATATCAGGAGACATTATGTGACAGTGCATAAAATTGAAAAAACGCGTTATGTTTGTGGCGTGTGTGGGTATTTGATGAAACAAGCGGATACCCACTAAATAAATTTAGAAAACACGCAGAGGCTGCACACCCTGAACTCACTACTCCTGTTGACCACAATGTTTCTTCCCAAAATGTAGAGGTGCTGAATAGACGTCAACCTGCTCATAGCTCACGCGCAGTACTTGTAAATATTACTAACACTACAGCTAACTATGAAAATCAGCAAGCGTCCATCGGGCGGCCGTGCTCCTCACAAGAAAATCAACATTCTCCTAATGGCAATCGATCATCGCAACAGAGCAATCCAATTAATGATACGGCATCCGTAGAGGATTTTCAGGGCAATATACAGGGCCAATCTGAAACAACAGTCTTGATAGCTCCTGCAAACCAGCATACAGGGCAAATTAGGCGTAGGCGCGTTTTAAGACGCATTAGCAGTAGCAGCGAGTCGTCGGATGACTCACCATCAAATTCAGCGACAAATATGTCAACAGCTAGAGTCCCTTTACAACATACATCCAGCAGCGAACTAACAGTAGCTGCACAAGGAAGTACGGGACACCAAGAAACGCTGAATAATCTTAATTTTGATTTTGATATCAACCCAGATGAAGGTCCGACAACTTTTAATGAAATACAACCCCTAGAGGCTACTAACATCACGGCTAATGACACTCTTGACAGCAGTACCAGCAATGCTCTAAATACTTCACGGATGACAATATCAGCAATTTGGAGAGCTCTTGTCTCGCAGATTTCCTGGCCACAACCAAACTCAAATTCAGATGATGATCGTGTTCCTCATGACAGCAGCGCAAGCGTTGATCGAATCCATTCACCACTATCGGCATCATCAGCTGGAAGAGCGCTTATCACGCCATCATTCCCGACAGATTCCAGCTCAGCACTAGAGGATACGACCGTGCCAGACGTACCAGTAAGTACATCAAAGCAGAACACACGACGCGAAATCGATAACCAAGCCATGCAGGTGATGCATACTGAATATGACCCGAGTCTCAACTTAGATGTTTCTACAACATCCCCCAGTACTGAGGTCACAAACGAAGGTAGTTGCATGACAATAAGTGACCTGACGAACGAACAGACCCGGGAAAATACTCTTCTTAACCCTTCTGCACATAGAAACATTCACAATCCACCAGTACCGGAAGCACCTCCAACAGTGACTGTTGGTCGGGGTAATCGCAATGCGCCACGACAACAACAGCCAAATGCTGAGCAGGTTGAGCTAATGACGATACTGTATGGTATAGTGAACCCACAGCAACTTGAGAAAATTGCGCCTCAAGTTGCTGGTTTTGTAGGCAGATTTTATAATGCAGAGGATGAGAATCGACATCAAACTGTTCGCCTTAGACATAATAACAATCGGCCTCCAAGAGCAGTCCCGAGAGATGTGGAGGTTGATCGAATCCGCTGCGGCGACTCGACTGCAGAGTCTCTACCGTAATAATAGGAAAAAAGCAATTCAAAAAGTTTTAAATGGCCCTATGCCTGTTTGTGATATTGACAAGCATAGTATTCAAGATTATTATACAAATGTCCATGCCATAAGAGACTCTGCAGGCGAGTTCCCTGCCGTTTTTGATCAGCCACCGCCAAGTAGGGAAAGCTGTGATCGCCTGACTGCGCCAATTTTAAGGTTAGAAGTTACGCGGAGACTCTGGAAAATGAGTAATTCGTCCCCTGGACCGGACAGGGTGACATATAAAGGCTTGAAAAAGGCGGACCCAGGCTGTCATGTGCTCACTGCCTACTTTAACAAGGTGATGCAACTCGAGACTGTTCCTACAAGTTGGAAAACTTCCAACACCGTCCTTTTATATAAAAAGGGCGAAACACGTGACTTACGAAACTGGAGACCGATTGCCATGGGAGACACCACCCCAAAGCTTTACGCTGCCATTATGGCTGACCGGATTACAACTTGGGCAGTCACTAATGGCAGGCTGAGCGCTTCCTGAATTACGAAGGTTGCTACGAGAACAACTTCGTGATGCAGCAGGCCATTCACGATGCGCGAAATAGTAAGAAGGAGGTTGTCATAGCATGGTTAGACCTAACCAATGCTTTCCCAACCGTCCCCCATGAATCAATACACAAGGCCCTTGAGGCACATGGGCTTCCAGAAAAAACCAGACGGATTATAAAGTTCATTTTACGATGACCTGACCACTCAAGTACGAACTGCCACAGGATACACTGCTCCGATTCGCATTCTTTCGGGAGTCAGACAGGGATGTCCATTGAGTCCCATAATATTTAATCTTACACTTGAACCTGTTCTGAGGTCTGTCCAAAGAACAGTTCAAGGTTATAAACTAGCTAATCAAAAAATTAATAATTTAACATATGCGGATGATATGGCGTTCCTGGCGGACTCGGTTGAGGGAATGCGCACGCTTCTAAGAACAGCAGAAGAAGCGTCTGCCGTTGCTGGTCTCACATTTAACCCGCAAAAATGTGCCTCTCTACATATAAAAGGCCGTGGAGACAATGCGGTTTTACCAACGGTATTTACCATCGAAGGACAGTGTATCCAGACGTTACGATCGGGTTACCCTTACCAACATTTAGGCATCCCTACTGGGTACGAAGTGCGTCAAACTCCTGTGTCATCCATCGAGGATGTCAGGCAGGACCTTGATAAAATCAATGACTCCTTGTTGGCCCCTTGGCATAAGCTTGACGCTATGTCAACTTTTATTTTACCTCGTTTAGATTTTTTACTTTAGGGTGCCAGCGTGGAAAAAAAACCTCTTAAAGAAGCCGATAAAGCAATTAAAAAGATGGCGAAAAATTGGATGAGCCTGCCTCAGAGAGCTGGTGCGGAGGTCGTCTTTCTCCCCCCGAACATGGTCGATTTGCTGACCGTCGCACTCATGCATTCAAGATTTTAACCTGCAAAGATGCGACGGTGAGCGAATTGGCCATGTTGTCACTCAGAGAGGCCACCTCTATTAGGATGAAAAAAGCGGCTTCTGAGATTGATTGCGCAAGATTCCTGTCAGGCAGCCTTGATGATGACATGATGGTGAGAATATAACAGATTCATTCTGGTCCAGGTCGAGAAATGCTGCCCGTAGGCAAATTACTCGACTTGGATTGAAATGGCACTGGAGTGCAGACAGCCACGAATACTCATTAGAGTGCAACACAACAGGAGAGAGGACAGTAATTGTGCTCCCACAGTCCAGATTACAGATAATACGTAGGATGCGAGCAGCTCTTACTGGTCATTATTTAAAATCGCTGCTCGCTAAAATGGACCATGGCAAGGTTTATGAAGTAACCAGCAAGTGTAAATTTTCAAACCACTATTTAAGGTCTGGAAGCTTCACTCGTTTTTGTGATTTGCGCTTTGTCCACCGAGCTAAACTCAATTGTCTACCACTAAATGCAGCTAGACATTGGGAACGGCAAGGTAACAAACGTTGCCGTAAATGCGGCCACCCGCTAGAAACCTTGCCCATATGATTGGGCACTGTGGAGTACACTCAGACGGGATCCAAAGACGACACAATAATATACAGAACCGTCTCGTGAAAGCACTAAAGACCCTCAGTTTACCTGAATGGGCCTCCTGGTCCTAGAAATTAGACTCTATAGCAGGGGTATATGCTATATAAGATAGGACTTTTTAGGTTATCTTCTAAATGGCGTTGCTACCTTGTAATTAAACCAAATATCTTCCAATTAGTCTCATTTTTTTGGAAAATTTATCACCTTTTGACCCCCGTAAACCGCATTTTTTTATCAGTAATTATCTTACCGTTATAGTCAGTAAACCAAATGAACATATTTGGCCAAAAATGGCCAATTTTTAAATTGCTGCAAAAATTGTAATTTTTGACTAAAATGGGTTTTATAGATCTCAAAAATTTTGTATAAGCTCCTCATTTTTAAAAATTCTTTACTTGTTTATTTTCGATCAATTGTTTGCGAGATATAAAAATTTAAAGTCAGAGTTTCGCTTTAAGATATTTTAATAAACGCTAATATTTTAAAATACCATTTATTGAGCTAAATCACGAAAAGCAAATCGAACGAGTAAAAAACTTTTAAAAACTAGGAGCTTGCACAAAATTTCTGAGATTTAAAACCGATTTTAGTCAAAAATTACAATTTTTGCAGCAATTTAAAAATTGGCCATTTTTGGCCAAATATGTTCATTTGGTTTACTGACTATAACGGTAAGATAATTACTGATAAAAAAATGCGGTTTACGGGGGTCAAAAGGTGATAAATTTTCCAAAAAAATGAGACTAACTGGAAGATATTTGGTTTAATTACAAGGTAGCAACGCCATTTAGAAGATAACCTAAAAAGTCCTATCATATATAGCATATTCCCCTGCTATAGAGTCTAATTTCTAGGACCAGGAGGCCCATTCAGGTAAACTGAGGCTATGAAGGATGTTTTCTCAACTACCACAACCTGTTTGAAAAGTTAGAAGCAAATCGTATTCCCAAACAGTTGATAATCTCCTTGTTATCTTCAAAAAACCTCATAAAAAATTTTGGTTTTTTTAAAATTTTGCAAGTTTCCGCGGCTCAAATTTGCTCTAACCGATCTCATTTTAAAGCTATTTGATAGACAAAAAACATATAAATTTTCCAGAGAGGTTATTTTTGATATAGCAAAATAATTGAATTTTAAAGTAAAATTTTTAACGTTTGTCTTCAGTATTTTTTAATTCAAGGGTTCCTAAAGTGGGCAAAATTATTTTTTGACTTTTTTACGTGAAAGTGGTATAAAAGACAAATTTTTTAAGACCATTTAGACCTATTTTGGTACTAAGGAACCAGAGATATGAATTTTTGAACGATTTTTGAAAAATAAAGAGAAAAAAATCACGTTTTTGCCCCCCCTGCCCCATGAGAGGCAGCTGGGGGAAAAATTCCAACGGGGAAGTTATTTTTATTTTATGTATAAACAATCTGCAAAAGGTTTTTTAGATTTCATTCCGGTGCAGATTTTCCCCTAATATTCCGGGCGGGATGCTCTTTGTTGGTTTGATTTTTTTCAAATTAGATTTAAATTATATTTTATAAAAATATTTTATCACGTATTTTCATCTTCGCAAAAAAAATGTGCAATAAGCTAATCCGAAAGCTCCAGATTTAAATCTGATACTTCTTAAGTTATACTACTAAATATATTAAAAATTTAAAAAACGTTAATAAAAAAAAAAATTTAAGCTAAAAATAATCGACTCTGCACATTTTGAGATATTTGAGCTCAAATACAATTTTGTAAATAACTGTGACAAAATTTTAAATAATGGTTATTTCACAGATGCTTAAATAAATTTTTAGACTCCGGAAGCAAATTCTAAGGGGAATTTTTTTTTTTTGTACGTTTTACCTATCTGAAATTAAAATATTTTTCAAACATTTGGCAGCAAGAATAAGAAAATTTTAAGTCTATTTACCAAAAAGGCTAAAAACACGTAAACGGCTGCCAAAAATAAAAAATTGGAGCTAGAAAGCTAACAGTTGGTTGGATTATACTTAATTTTAATTTTAGTTTCGGATAAAAATAGTTTGGACTTATTCCTGCTACTCTTCAGTCCAATTTTGACCAAAAAAATTATTTGAAGCTCAAATTATTAAAATCTGTTATATAATTTTTTCAAAAACAATTTACCAATTTTTATTTAATTGAAACTGTCTTAAAAAAAGGCTAAAGTAGCAACAATAATAAATTTTAAGGTAAAAATAAGAAAAATAAAAAAATTTTCTTTCCATATGTTTTTTTTATGATGAAAAAGCTGTATGAAATGCTGAGGTTTTTTTTGTATCTATAATATGTTCTTCAAATGTTGGAGGGTTTCCCACAAGTTCTCGTAATATAACGAGAGTATGTTATTAACAAATTTCGAGGGATATAAGCTTTAAAATAAAGTCTCTTTTTTTTCTATATACCTGTATATTGCACATGCGTATATTTAACTTTCACCCTCCAAAATATAAAGCTTTATACTATATATATATGGGCACTTTTCACAGAAACAGTATATTTTTCTATCACTTACGGCGCAACACTTATAATCTTTTTTAATAGTATATTACGATACCGTGTCCAGAAAAGTAAAGAATGGACAAAATCGCTCGTAAATTACCATCCGAGGTGAAGCCGTTTTTTCGTCAGTGGCGAGAAAACGCGTCTTTTCTGGTCGCGCAGCGGCTGGGAAATACGTGCTTTCTGGCCGCTGACAAGAATAATTTTTTTTTTTGATTTTAAGAAAAATTTTATTTTTTTTTTTATTTTTTTCAAGATCCAAATACCTAAATTTTTCAATGGTACTGTTACAAACGTTAAAACAAATTTTCTGGTTTGCGGCTAGAAAGATTGTATTTCTCGGACGCTACGCGTCAGGCAAATAGCTATTTTTTCGCCACAGACACAGAAAAATTTTTATACGACCCTTGTCCATAAATAAAGAATTCCCCAATGCGATTTGAGCCATTCCTTACTTTTCTGGACTCGAGCCGTAAATATACTATTTACGTGTTATTGTTATGGGATTTTTTATTTATGCGGATGTTTTTGACACTTTGAGACTAATTTAAAAAGCTCTTGATTGAAGTCATAAAATTTTCTCATATTTGGATACCTTATTTTTTCATCAAAACACGTTACTGAACCAGATGCATCAAGTAAAATATTGCATACACTTTGAGAAAACGATCTGGACGTTTTTGACATTTTTATTTTGTATTAGCGTTTTAAATTTTAAAATTAAAAATTTTCGTTGATAAACCTTTTATTATCCAATTTTTAAGTTTTCTATGGTTCATATATGAGTTGTTAAGTAAAAAAAAAAATTAAGGCAGAGCTTTAAAGTGCACAAATATGGACTGTGCACTATGAAAATGTTGGGAAGCTTAAAAATAGCTAAAAACGAGGGACAGATTTAAATACCAGGATACGCTAAGAGGAGTGCATAAAAATTTGTTTCGATGAAAAAAATGAATTTTCGGGACCTAAATACGTCATATGCATCAAACAGAAAAATTTAAAATCAAATTTCAAGCCGTCAATACTCAAAGTTTACAGTTTAGGAAAAGGACAGTGGACGTTTTTGACTTTTTGAATTCATAGCCTCAAGAAAATTTTTCACTAATATATGCGTAGTTGATTTGGACTTTTTAAAACAAAAAAAGCTTTCATTTCAGATTTAAGTGGGGGGAAACTATGTACACTGAACCTGTGAAAAGCAAGCATATACATTTTCTTCCTGCATAGTAGTACTATACTCTTTATGACTTCCCGGGATTCTAGTATCGAATTTACTATTGTCGAAGCTACTTATATTAATTTTATCCAAGTTAAAAAATTACTTATTTTTGTAATTTTTAAAATTATTTTATTTAGGTAATTTTAAAATAAAAAATTTTTTAAAAAAATTTTATTTAAAATTTTTTAAATTTATTTTTTTATTTCACAGGTGTTTAAAGTTTGATATACATAAATAGAATATGTCAATAAATAACTCGAATAAACCGCTTAACAAAATAATAAAAAGTTCAATGAAAATTTATTGTTTTACTGTGTTTAAAAGAAAGTAAATATTTTTAAAAAATGCAGTGGTTTTTTTTTAAATAAAAAAATTTTTAATTATATTACGAGTGAATGGAAAAACGAATAGTATATTGCTATTTTTGGTAAGATTTATTTTAATTATTTATATGAATTCACACGTTTTTTTTTATATCTACTCTTAATAGAACTGAAACTATGCGTTAATTCGAGTTGATAAAACCAATAAATTTTTTTCGTTTTGTAAGTTTAATAGTAAAATAAAATTTTATTTATTTATTCTGCATTTTTTTTTCTTCTTTGTAATAAAAATTTAATTAAAAAACAATGTATTCTTTTTTATGTTCAGTTATAAAATAGCAATTCATATATTCTATAAAATTTAATTTTCATGTGCGTTTTTGTTTTCATTGTAAATAATGAAACTAATTAAAAATTCCAATATATTTTTTACTGGTTTTTATTCGAAATGGGTAATTAAATTTTTTTATTTAATGTGGTGAAATTAAAATTTTTTTTTACAATTTTTAGTATAAAAAATACATACTTGAAGTTCTTGAAAATATTTGTCAATTTACAAAAAAATTGTGATTTAAAAAAAATAAAAAAGTTGTTTGTAAATTTGATACAAAATAACTCAGAAAATATTCAAACTATTTTTCAATTTAGTGCTATTTTTGTAAAATATTTTATTTACTACTTTGTTATCAAGTTTTAGAAGCTTTGAAGTTGAATTTTTCGTTATTTTTTTTTTTGAATTTTTGTAAGCTTTTATTTTTTTAACGTAAAAAAATGACGCGATAGCCATTTAAAAAGTATCAAATTTTTTTATTATTAAATTCACGATAAAAAAATTTTTAAATCTATCCAATATTTGTTGAGACTTATAAAACACAATTCATCGAAAATACATGACAAGGGCCCATCTATAAGGCCAAGATGCTTTGCTTGAAATTTTTTTCCATAGCTTGAAATTTAAAGCTCTTGCTTAAATGTCAGAAGGAAATTAAATCCAATTAAAAATAAAGTTTTAACTTTCTAATCCAAAAAAGATATCATAATATTCACACTTCCAACTTAGCTAATTGAACACATTTCTAACTTTCACTTGTTTATACTTTTATAATTGGGTTGACCGTGGCTAACAATGGAAGTTTTCGCTAGCGTAAATAATTAAGTTCTCTAATAGTCTACTAATTTGTGAAATGAAGGACAACAACAAACTTCAAGATAACTTAGTTTACACTAGTTGCCGTATATATATTATAATACTTATATTTATTAATTAAACGCATTCGGTGCCATGGGTCTCGGTTTGCTCAGACCCTTAGTTAAAATACAATAGGCGAATGACTGTTTATTTGGTTTCTTAGAATTTCAATTTAATTTGCTGTAAACTTTGTTGTTAATTATTTTTTTGCAATTTTAAGAGATATATTTGATATTTATTTCTAAAAGAAAATACTTTTTTGTTGCGTTGTGAAAGGAATTAAAAAACGTTATTTTTAAACTATCCGAGGCGAAGCCGAGTAATAATTTAATTGAACATAAATTGGACATAAATTGGTAAACTGCGATCTGGAGCATTTCCTATTTTTGCCTAAAAGGGCAGTATAAGATTACTATGCGTCAGTGTCGAAAAAGCATGGCTGTTCCGGCCGCGCAACGATATACTTGCTTTGGAAATACTTGCTTTTTGGCCGCTGACCACTAAAAATCATTAATTTATACCTAAAACACTGCATTCTACTAAAATAAATTAAGACACATAAAATTTCTTATTTATTCAGATTCAAAAAAAAAAATATTTTTTTTGCCCTCCCGGGCGTAAAACTCATGTGTAAAACATGTCACGGAATTTTCTGAACTTGTTGTGCCTAGATAGACAAAAAATATCGTAATCGCCATGGGTGCAAAACTTTGGATACAGATTCGCCGAGCACTCGTGCTAGTGCCAGGTAGTAAAATTTTATGCCCTTGATACTTAATATACTCACGGTAGAGCTGCTTTGGTTGAGTACCAATTAGTTGAAAATTCAACCAAAAACTGCGAAATTCAACCAATCAGTTGAATATTCAACCAAAGCTGCTCTACCGTGTTGAAAATTTCTTAACAATACGTCAGTACATACACAGAAAAAAAAATTAATTATGAAAAAAAAGTAGCAAAAAATAATAATGAATGAATTTAATAAAAGAAAAAGAAAAAAAAAAAGCTGTCATTATTATATAAAAATCTTAAAAGATATGTAATTATGCAAAATAAATTAATGCAGAGACACGTATAAGAAAATGAATTGTTAAAAATTCAAGTTGAGCTTTTATTATTATTATTATTATAATTTAAGACATTATAATTTATTATGTAATATTTAACATCATAATTAAAAATAAAAAAAATTTCTATTATTTATAAAAATTTTAATTAATTCTAAAATTTAATTTTAATTAATGATATGAAAGTATAAATTGAATATTTAAAATAAAATATTAAAATTAATTTATGACATTTACCTTTTTCCTTATACTCGTTAATATCATATTCATAGTTATTAAAATCTTAAAAATAATTATTTTAATTATAGATACTGTCTGTTTTTTTTTTCAGCTTTAATAATTATAGATTTTCTGACATTAACATTGAGAAACTATTAATTAAAAGAAAAAATTTTTTTATTAGCTATATTCTTACATTTACGCTTGGAGAAAGAAATAAGCTGTTTTAGATGGATAAAATTCCGATTATCATAAGTGAAATACTGTAGTTAGTAAAATTATAATTATTTTATCCTTTTTTTCTGAACTAATATTTTTTATTTTTTTATTTTTTCTGAATAATTTCATGATAAGAGTATGTTAAATATTTTACAAGAAATATTTTCATTAAATAAATATTTAAATAATTTAAATTTTCTACATGGTAAAATATAGTAAACATGGTTTGGTTTTTTTTACAAATTGATAATATTTCAACAATTATTCAGGAAATTTACTAAATTTGTAGTATTTTTACTAATTTTTTGTAAATTTAATAACTTGTAATAATATTGAATGCATATTTTTTTTTACTGTGTATGAGTAAACAGTTGTAAATTTAATAGGGGTTAAAAGCTTCAACTTGTCAACTCCTTTTTGAGTGTGCCAAAGTAACGCAAAAATATTATTTACGGTCCATGAGGGCTAGCTGTTTCGAAATATAAATCCCTTGCAGAAACTATCACTACTTCCTTGTTTGATTTGTGAACATGTCAAAGCACCTAAATTAATATATTTTTAAACTTTAATAAAAATTCTTGATTTTATGAGCTAACAAATTTTTTTTATTTAATGATTTTTAGAATAAATTTCCCGCGTTTTGAAGACATTCAATCTTCATTTTCAAATATATTTAAGTATAATGTTTCTTAGCATCTTATACACTAGGTAGACCTTAGCTCTCGATTTAGAGAGATTCCTTTTCCCAATATATTAAAGCCCCAAATTCACGATTAAATCATTCTGTTTTAGCCTCAACCTCTATTGATCATAATAGCAACCTTTGGACCCCACTTCATCGACAACCTCTTAGAATAACAACATTTGCTAAAGAAACGAGTTCTCCATGATTTATGACTCTGAAATGTATAAATTTCGTAACACTCTTCTACCACTTATAAAAATGATCTAAATAGTCCTAAATCTTTTTCTTTCTAGAAATATTACGATAGTTTAAATCCCCCAAAATGATCCAATAAAACTTTTTATATTTTTAAATAAAGTTATAAAAAATTTCCCGGGTAAATTAAAATAATGTTACATGAAATTTTTATAAAACAGTGCTTCTGTTTAACCACGTCTCGGATTTCCTGAATACATAATGCTATGAGATAATTTAAGCATGAAAAAATTTAAAAAAAAATAGTAACTCATTAAACTTTGCAAAAAGCAGATTTTTATACCAAACTTTGTTCTGGTTTTTTTAACACAAAAGAATATGACTTCTATTCATCCATATGCGTGCTACCACAAAAATATTTATACATCATAAGCTTTTGATTGATTGATTGATGGATTATTTTGTTCATTGCATGAAATTCTACGAAAAAAAAAATATGTGACAAAAGTTTTGCAAAATGAGTACTTTTACATGAATACTTAAGCAAAGAAAAAAAGTAATAATAAATTTTGACAATTTTAAATGCGGTTTTAAAAGTTATTATTCCTGTAAATTTTCAGAAAATGAGTATATTTGCGAAAAATTAATAAATCGTAGAAACTCCATTTTGTGAATCGTCAACTTTTTTACGTAAATTTATAACTTTTTTTCGCAAATCAAATTAGCGAAATAAAAATTGTGAAGGACTTTATTAATTTTTTGCAAATTTACGATTTTTATCAAAAACTTACTAATTTTTTGAAAATAAACTATTTTTTTGTAAAACTGGAGTTATTTTTAACAGTGCACGGTTAAGTTGCTTTGCTTGTATTTTTAAGAAATTTCAAGCAAAGCAACCTAACCTTGTGTGTGTAACTTAAGAAATCTGTCTTTGAAATTATTAATTAAAGTTTTTGAAAGAGTAATATTTTATAGAAACAAAGTGAAAATAAGTTGATGATTTTAGGATCCAACAACGACGTTATTTTGTTGAAAAAAAAGTCAATTTCACAAGAATTCTTTTCCAAATTTTTAGTCAAAAATTTTGTATTAGAAATTTTGAGAATTGTTCTGATTGAAAAATATCTGAATCAACAAAAAGATAAAATATCATGAGGATTGGTGAATTTTTCGCCCATTTTAAATAATAAAATATAATGTAGATGAATTTTTCTTAATAGCCCTCTTGGTCAAAAAATTCATCTACATTATATTTTAAAAGATAAAATAGTTTCTCTAGTTTAGAGAGGATACATCTCTTAACATACGATGCATCGAAATGACTCGAAAACAAATTTTCTAAATTATTCAAAAATGTTGTAAATTTTTGCTTTGCAAAATTATTCTAAAAACACGATTTTATCTACTCAATTAAGCGTACTGAATGATTGTGCTTAAAATAATATTAAATTATCAAAAAATTTTCGAAACGAAACGACAGTTTAAAAATTTTTTAAAAATTTTATTGTATATTCTTTACTTAAAAATATTTAATAAGGTAAAGTTAATTTTAAATTTGAAATTATGTAAAAAAAATTTTATAAAATTGTAAAATATTGTAAATTTTTAGCCTTGATAACGAAGACTGAAGGTCTTCGAAACGTGGGCAATTTATTGAAAAAATAAAGCAAATAATTTTTAGCTAGTAACAAAATCATCAACAGCAAGAAAAATTTATAAAATTGATTTTTAATACTTTTCTAAAATATATTGACAGCCGAACATGTTACATGTTTATTAAATTACCCATAAAAATTTTAAAAGTTATAAATTTTAAGATATAAAAAATCTGTTTTTTTTATATTGCTACTTTTTACTTCCTGTCTATATAAATTCATATTTTTTTTAGAGATAAGAAACTTCCTAGATATCAAGTAGAGCATGCTTATTATTTTTTTATTTTTTTTTTTAGCATTAAAGCCAATATATTCAATTTTCTGCTGTAAATAATAACAAAATATTTTGTAATTCAATTGGAAAATCCAATAATTGCGCGTTCACGTATTATTCAATTTTTAATACACAACAGAAATAATTAAATTTAGTCACTTGACATTTTTCATTAAAATTAATCAATATTAATAAAGGTAATAAATCATATGTACATTCATTTATCAAGATTATTAGTTGAACTTTCAATTATTTAATAATTGAAAAAAAAAATAATTCTACAATTTTTTTTTAATAATGTCCAATTTTATTTGAATAATACTAGAACAGTATAAAATTTTTTAAATTTTACATTAAAAAGTTTCGACAGAAACAAAGAAAAGAACAGAATCATATATAATCTTGTTAAATTTCAAAATGATCCATCACGTATTTTCGCTAAAGCTAAAGCTTAAACGTAATAAAAAAACTGTACCCGATTTTATTACACTGAAGATTTTTTGTGTTTGCCATAAGTGGAAAAAGGTTACAATATATCACGATAAAAAATTTACTATCGTTAAAATAAAACTAGGTGCAGTTTTTTCTCAGTGTAGATAACTGATAAAGAGTTCTAATTTTTTTTTATAATTCCCATACATCTTCGTCTAACTCATGCGATTTTCGTAATTAGATATTTGAAGATAGAGTTTTTAAATTTATATGCGAAATTATTACGATTTCATATTAACAAAATTTTTCTATAGTAAGAAATCTTTAATACTTTAAACAGTAGAGCAGTTTGCATATTATATATCCTATAACTCTAGGGAAATAGCGCATTTGTCAAAATTATTTTACACTTCAAAAAAATTTTTAACCAATTTATTTCAAAGTTATCACATATGATTAATATAATTAATTATCGTAAAATTTGAATGATAAAATGTAAAAAAAAATACACTGTTAGGTTAATCAGCTACAATTGATCAAAAATCCAAGCACACTGTATAAAATTAATTTAACAAATATCGCAGTAGCTTTGTATTTGACTAAAATTCTTATTATTATTATAAAAAATATTTTCTTTTCTTCCCACGTAAAAAGAATAAGTTTACCAGTAAGTCTAATTTTTTGTAAGCTTACAAGTAAGCTTACAAAATTAAGCTTCCCACGTAAAAAGATTAAGTTTACCATTAAGCTTAATTTTGGGTAAGCTTACTCGTAAACTTACAAAAAATTAGGCTTACTGGTAAGCTTAATCTTTTTACGTGGGTCACTCGTACTAAATTCTTAATCAGCAATTAAGACTTTTAAAGCACAATATCAAGAAGAAATCGTTTATGCATGAATAAATAAATTTAATCATCAGTAAATGAATTTTTATTTGAGGCTTTTTATTAATAATATTTTTCTATTTAAGCTTCGATGCACTCGTTGAGATAGGATTTGGGAAATCAATGTTATATTTTATAATATAACTAGGGGGCAAGCCCCCTGCGCGCTGAAGCGCGCCAACCCCCTCAGATCATATTTCATATTTAATCGTAACAAAAATGTGGTTTAATTCACAAATGAAAACAATTGTACAGTGAGATGTCAATTTCAAATAATGAACTTTTTTCATAATTTTAATAAACCATTATTATTTTTATTTTCAAAATTTATCTCAAGAAAAAAACATTGCATTATTGTCCCTCGGTGCTACGCACCTCGGGCCACAATCCTTTTCATCCCTCAAAATAAATTTTTCTTTTGTTCTGGACGACGAAATTTTTTAATACGATGACGAAATACTCGAATTAATTTTCTTGTTATACATCGCATCTACAAATATAATTAATTTTCTATTAGTTGAAACATTTTTCATTAAAATTTATAATTATTTTTACAGTTTACATTATTATAAATTAAAAAATTAATATTTACAATTGTCTACAAATTTGTATACAGCGCGCCGCTCACACACTACAGAGCATCAATGAAACTACCAAATAGATAAAGCTGACGATTTTAGAAGATTCTATTATAAAATAATTATTGTATTTCTTAATTCCGTATTTTTTACACAAAATTTTATTAATAATTAAATATTTTAAAAGATAATAAAAATTAGAGCTAATGAAATAAATCATGAAATAATCTGCGCAACCAATCACAACACGAATAAATTAGACGAAAAATTATGTCATAGTATGAGTTTTTTAGAGATAGAGAAATTTACCTCAAGAAAAAAATATTTAATATCGCAACTGAATGCAAATACTAATTTATTACGATCTCTCGAAATAAATTTTTCTTTTGTCCTGGACGGAGAAATTTTACAATTGGATGACGAAATACTCCAATGAGTTTTCATATATTATCATAAATAAAAACCAATATTATTTTTATTTTCAAAATTTATTTAAAGAAAAAAATATATATCGTATCTGAATGCAAATACATATTGATTACTGTCCCTCAGTGCTACGCACCTTGGACCGGAACCCTTTTCGACCCTCGACATTAATTTTTCTTTTGTCCTGTACAGCAAAATTTTATAATAGGATGATGAAATACTCGAATGAGTTTTCATATATTATTTATGTCGCATCTACAGATGTAATGTTTTATTATAGTTTAAATATTTTTTATTAAAATTTATTATTATTTTGACAGTTTATAATATAATAAATTAAAAAATTAATATTTAAAATTGTTTTACAATTTTTTGTACAGCGCGCATCTGACACTGCAGAGCAAAAATGAATCGATTAATTAGATAAAATCGAAGACGAAATTTTTAGAAGATTGTATAATAAAATGAGAAAATTATTATATTTCTTATTTATATGTAAATTATAATGAAAAATACCCAAAATGTTATTAATAATTAATTATTTTAAAAGATTCAATAATAATAAAAATTAAATAACGCGCGAGAGTATAGAGCTGCTAAAACATTACAGCGCGTGCGCCAGAGTAAATCGATGACAGACATTTCAGTTTTATAGAGAAAGATAGCATTTTCCGTGTTCTTTATTTAAACTGTTTGAGTTTTTTAATATATGCACGATTATTATTGAAGAATTTATATTCATTATCGTATTATGCAAAGAAATGCATGAGCTAATTATTTTCAATTCAGTAAATCTTAAAATTGAATAAAAAAGAACAAAATTCGTACTATCAAATAGTCAGTTTTAAACTTTAAATAAAAAGCTCGTTTTTATTCCCCTTGAACCTTTTTAAAGAAATTTAAAAGCCTTTTTAAATCTTACTCAAGGACTTTAAAAATGTATTTAAGACATTTTTATTATATAAGCTTTTAAAGAAAATAAAATTCATATTACTTATTTATTTATACAATTTTTTCAATTTTTCATAAAATTTATTTTTTCTAATGAAAAAAATTTTGAAGTTAAATGTTTATTTTTACATAAAATCTGTAAAGTAAAATTTTTAAATCAATAAAAGTACTTTTTATGAATAGAAAAAAAAAATCAGGAAAAAATCACGATTATTTTAACCCAAATTAATGAAGGTATTTTCAAGTGTCTCTCGCTTTTAATTTAAAAATCAATTTTTGAATTGGATAACAATAGAATAAAATAATAGAAAGTAAAATGAAACTAATTTATGAATTAATTTAAAGAGTTTTTTTTTTTTTTTTTTTTTTTAATGTTTTTAATTGCAATTATTTGTTAATTATAAAATGTTCATATAATAAAATTTTAATTTCTTCTACTAAAAAGTTTTTAGAATATGAATATTATATAGGGGTAAATTGTCAATTGATATTATGACGGAATAACAATGCTCCGTTAACATAATATATTTTCTTTTTTATGTAAATATGTACGTTTGAAGTAGATGTAAAGTTTATGGTACATTTTTTAAGTTAAAAAAAAACTGAATTTTTTCAGTTTCGTAATTCTCACAAAGAAAAGTTTTGGATATTTTTATTAACACTTTATAGCCTGTTAAGTTTTTTCTCTGAATTCATGGGCCATTCAACATTCATTTATAACTAGGAGTGTACAACAGTTGCCCGAAATTATCCAGGTTCAGGGTATCCAACCCGAAATTTATGGTTTTTTTCTCAGGTCAGAATTGTGTGTATAGCCCGAAACAGGTTTGCAGTTCTTAATCGGAAGACTTTTTACCTATAAACCCTACCCAACTCGAAACAAAATTCCCATATTTTCAATTAAATAATTATTTTTTTTGAAAACTATTTCTTTTAAACTTTTGCCAGCGGAAAATACAAGAAGTAATAATTTTTTTTTCTTTTTGGACGTAGTACCTAATTTTTTTCTATGGAAGTACTAATTTTAGAAATTCAATATAACTACGCTAGCTAAACCAAAAACATACATAATTATCATAATACTACATTTTTAAACGGGTTTTAGAAAAGTTTATTTTGGTGAATGCGACGAATTATAGGCCCGAGGCGCGTAGCGCCGAGGGACTGTAGTCGCATTTAATACAATAAACATTTCTAACACGAGTTTCAGAATGTTTTTTCTCTATTTAGGGCAATAATGATGGCCTCTCAAAACTGGAATATAGTCATTATTTTCCGCAAGTAGAGAAAAGAAGATTATGTACTGGTGTAGAAATATCTATTTGTTCAACAAGGGAAAAAAAGTAGGATTACGAGTGCAGACAGCATTGAAAGTAAAATTTCCTAAATTTTTTCCCGTGTTCAACACATAGTTTTTCATTAAAAGCGAAAAAAAGATCGCCCGAAAGTAAGAAAGTAGACCTTTTTTGCAGCGTGTAATGAAAAATCTTTTTTTATGTAAGAAACCTAATTTTTTTCATGAGATGTTAAAATGACAATATCAAGGAAAAGATCGGTTTTAGTTTTTCTTATATGACATTATACTTTGTTAGGTAGAATAGACCATTAAAAAATTTTTGTTATTGATAATGAGATACCATAGTACCAATTACTGTGCAGCGTTTTTTACTTTTTAGTGCATTTAAATAAAAGCGTGTTTAAAAAAAAATTTATTTTTTTATTTTTTTCATTTTGTTGTTCAAAATTGCACATAAAACGTGAACTCTTACAAGAACACAACAACTTACAAGAACGTATCTCAAAAGTTTTCGACGAAAATTATTAAACTCGAATTTGGCCAAATACATCAGTTTAAAAAAAAAGCTACTATACACCCAAAGCTCATGAGAGAACCAGTTATCTGTGATATATTCCATGCAAATCTTATCTTAAGTCAAAATTATTCAAACTTCCTAATTCTAAATTATTCCAAGTACTTCTCAACTTTGTTTGTAAAATTTTAACTTCCTACCTCTCCTCCTTACAAACTCATTTCATAAAAGTAATCCAAAAAAAACAATAATAAACTAAAAAAAAAGTATAAACTTACATGTACCTACCTCAAAAGTTTTCCACAAAAATTTAAAATACGCGTATTAATTATCCCACAAAAAGAATATAATTAACATAATTACGTAAATCTAAAAAAATATTGTCTTACTAAGCATTTTATCTTGCATATTAAAATAATTTGAGGACTACTTGTTAGGTCTTATCATATTACGTACAGCTTTTTTTATAAATATAAAAAATGTGAATTTTATATATATATAAAAAAAGGTACATATAATCTTAGCATACATAAAAATAAAAAAAGTACAAAAAAATTGTGTCATTGTCATTTTTATGTATTTTCTTACTGAATACTATGAATACTATGTATGTACAGTAATAATAATAAAAATAAATAATACATAGTATATGTGTAACTTTTTTATTTCAATTTTTGTATACATAGTTATATATATACCTATATATATAAAATATGTATGAATTTTCATACAAAAAATATAATATTTTATGTAAAAATAAAAAAAAAAAATTTTTTTTTTTTTTTTTAAATTTATGTTTTATTAAATCTGATTTAAGAAGAAAAATAACAAAAATAAAAAAAATTTAAATTTAAAATTTCTTATTTTAATCCATTTTTATTCAAATTATAAAAGTAGTTATAGAACAGGGAGTTATTTTTTTTTTTAAATTGCTTTTTTACTTAGAAATTGCAGTATAAAATTACATGCAATTTATCAAAAAAATAAAATTATTTAAACTTTTGCATCCTGGAATATTATTATTATTATTATTATTATTCAAAATTTTGAACAAAAAATTTTCAAATATCTATAAAGTTTATTAAAATCATTTAGAAGGTATGCTACTAATATTTTTCGCATTTTCGTAGATATTTCATAGAAAATTAGGTGGAAGCATCACATTTGGCTTTTATGAAAAATTGAAGCTAAACTAGTTTTTCCGAATTTTTAGAAGGAAAGGGTAAAGTTAAAATATTAATTCCATGCTTTATCTTCTACAAAAACTCATAACATTTTATTCTATGCCCATCATTTACTTTGTCGTATGCCAAGAATGATATCAAAGATGTATTCTTTCGGGATTTTCAAGTATGATGAGTTAAAGTTTCAGTTCTTTTTAAAATTATTTTGCTTCTGTAATGTAAGGAGTTGTGTAAAAATTCGCTCGTAAAAAGAGATTTACTATGATGGCCTTCGCTATCTTTTAATAGGATAAAATCAGAGTTATTTAAAAAAATTGGATTTAAGGATGTAGACTAACTTTTTTGTTTGAGTATAGATTTTAATAAAAATTAATAGGTGCTATAACAAGAAGTCATATTAAAAAATCATTTTAAATAATTCATAGTCGTACTTGCGCAGGGTTCTCGCTTCTGTAATAATATATAATAAAAAGAGAAAGAGTCAGCTGCTTATATCTATTAACCCCACATTGGTATAGTAATTATCCTTAAATTTTTATCTTATTTATTCAATTTTTTTTGAAAAAATCTAAACTCAAGTAGAATCAGCCATGTTTACTTATTTTTTCAATCACACTGCAGAGAGTAAATAAAAATTTAAAATTTAAATTTAAATGTGTTTGTGCAATTACGAGAAATGTTAAAACATCTACCCCAAATAAAAAATGTTTACTAACAATTAGGTAAATGAAAATAAATAACTTTACATAAAATCTAGTAAAATACTTTTTATTTTTGTAAAATAAACTAATGTCAAATATTTTAATAAAAATAAAAGTAAAAAAAAATTTTTTTTCTAATTTATTTTTTTTATTTATATTATTAATTCTAATTTTATATGATTGAAAAAGTCTTGGATAGTTTTTACTTTTTATCAAGTTATTGATGTTGAAATAACTTAATAATACAAATAAATTCAGTTGGAAGAAATTTTTTTTTTTATCAACTCTTCGTTTTTACTTAATTCACTCAAGAAAACTTTTTTTTTTTTTTTTTTGAAATCAAAGTTTGAAAAAGTTTTATTTTAAGGTTCAGAAGTTTCCTTGAAATAATATGATTAATATATAGGCCAATTCATGTAAATTTTTCGAAGTAATTTTTTTGTTAAGCATTGACAATTTTTTGTTTACTTAAATTGTATTGGAGTTATTATTAATAAAAACTAGATTTAAAAATATTGATTCGACATCAAGAAAAAAACTTAATATCAGTTTATGAATCCATCATTAAAAATTTAAAATAAATCTCTCATTTTAGAGTATTTTCCAACGTAATTTCATTATTTTATTTTTAAGTAACATAACGTAAAATGATTATTTTTGGGTATCATTCTGTTGTGCAGTAAGCTTAAAAATTACCCATTTTTGAGTTATTTTGCTGCGTCCCCTTTTAGATACCCATTTGTCCCTCTCTATTTCAAGGATAATTTACTCATCCCTGTTTGGGTAATGATTTTGCTGCAATAATTTTTGGGAGAAGCTTTTGTTCAACCTCCTGTAAAATATAACTAAAACACTCCTCAAAGATTTACAAAAATTTGCCTAATAAAAATTTAATTTTTTTATTATTCTGATTACTATGAAATATTAGTATTCCACTGAAAAACGGAGCAAAGTCGTATTAACTAGAATTCTTTCATTACGCAGATAATTTAGGCTCAGATGATCATAATATGTTTTGCTCAATAATTTTAGAGTCCTTTTTTTTACAAAAATTTACATAAGATAACTCAGTAGTTGATGAAGAAGTATTCCCTTAAGACTGTAGAACCTATCGGTTATTGGGGGTAGGAAAGAAATGACTGAGCGTCTTAGATCGAATATCTAAATTCCTGGTCTAGGATATTCCAGAGAAGTTTTATAGGACTGTCAAGTGGAAGAGGGAAACAATAAACTCAGTATTTCATACTTTCTTATAAAAATAAAAAATTTCATTGATTGAAATGAATAAAATGAAATGAAAGGATAATCTAAAATTCAGTAGTTTCCTTAAATCACCACATAACTTTTAATGGAGTAGCAACCCCTCAAAAAGAAACTTTTTGATTTAAAAATATCAGAACTTTTAAAAAATGATAAATGTTTCTCAGAAAAAAATATTTATATTATACCCTTATATTTATTTATAACATGATAATAAAAAGTTAACAAGTGAACAATGCAAAAAGTGGTTTCTAATTAAAGAAAAAAATAAATATAACGTTAGCTGAAGAGTAGTTAATACTTTTAACAAAAAGTTAACTAATTTAAAAAAATTATAAGGTTACATTATATTCTTTGTAATTATAGTAACTTTTTTAATATTTATTTGTAGTAATTTAATTTCGTCAAATTTAATTTTCCTTACCCTTAGATTACATGTAAGTTTTAGTAAACTAAACATTAAAAGTCTTATTTTATAATATAAAAATTTAACCCTAATTGCCTAAAGTTGCTTTAAAAATTTTTGTTTTAAGTTTTTGGAGAAATTGCACAGATTTTAAATTAAATATCAGTTATTTGTAGATTTAGTTGGCAAATATTTGAACTAAAAACTGAATCTGTACGGTATTTCAGTACTCATGAAAAAAATGAATTTAAAATACTCAAAAAACTAATCCATACACCAATTCTATGATATTTTTTCCCAGATCTGAAGAAATCAAAAAAATAAAATTTTTTAAAAATTATCAAGGTACACTGTAAAAAGTAACTTTCTTATATTAACAAAAAAATTAGAACATTTTCGAAAAATTAGTAAATTTTCGAAAAAATTTGTAAATATTCGAAAAAAATCGTATATTTACTAAATTTAGTATCTTAACAAAAAATTCGAGTATTCTCGATAATTAACAAATTTTTTCGAAAATTTACAAAAAATAGTTGTAAATTTCCGAAAAATAGTTGTGAGTTTACAACTTTTTTCGTAAAATCACAAAAAAAAAATCGAGAATTCTCAAATTTTTCGATAATCTACTAAATTTAGTAAATTTACGATTTTTATCGAATATTTACAAAAATTTTTGAAAATTCACTAATTTTTCGAAAAAATTCTTTTTTTTTGTGAATCTAAAAAAGTTACTTTTTACAGTGTAATATATAATATGCCATATACCTGCATATATTTATACTGTCAATATACGCAAATTAGTTTGAGTTATAAAATAATGTCAGCTAAAACTTTTGCTAAAAACTTTCATTATACCAGGAACTCTATATAGATATAATACTAATACACTAAATTACATATTTTTCAAACAGAGATGAAGGATTTAATTATTATGATAATAAGTTTTCTTAAAAATTTTTTTATTTTAGTTTTCATTCATTATTTATGGTCTTTAATTTAAAAAAAAAATTCTTAAATTAAATTATAATTTTTCTTTTATCCCTTTGTACAGAAATATAAAAAAATTTATTAAGGTATAAAACAAAATACATACTTTTTATTTATTTTTTTTATTCATGTAATAGTTAAAAAAATAATACAAAATAAAAACTTGTTGCTTATATAAAAAAAAGCAAATTAAAAAAACAACAGCTAACAAAAAAACTTTTTTTTTTATAGATTTTTTTTGTTCTTTTACTTGTTTATCTGAATATATTCTTGTACATTTTTTTAGTATTATAATATATTCTAGAATATGATTGAAAAAGTTCAACAAAAATTTCATTAAGAATTTTCTTTTTTTTTTTTTTTTTGTTAACTTTAGAGAAGAAAATTTTTAATATACATATTAAATGATAATTTTTTATACGTATTCTTTTTAGCAAAGTTTTAATTACAAATATAAATATTATAAAAATGTGCAGGTAAACTTTTTGGTATTTACCTAGAAAATTTAAAAAAGTTGTAACAAAATTTTTATATTAAAATTTTATAATTTAATTTTTTACCAAGCGTTTTATATATATAAACTTGGTTGCTTGAAAATTGGATTTTTTTTCTAACATGAAAAAGGTGTTTCTCTGGGTTGATTTTTACGATTTATGTCAAACCAATTTTTAGTGATAAAGTGGACGAGTTAAAATATGTAAAAATTAAAACTATCCCTAATTTATAATGTAGTTTATGATATCTGCAGCATGTAATAATTTTAAATTACGTTTTATTAAAACCTTTTTCGGAAAATTTAACTAAAAAAGTTGTTTTTACAAAACTAAAAGTATAAAATGTAAATTACATAACTTTTAGTATGGAAAACTGAGAGGGTTACTTCATAAAGGTGAAAATCAAGGGAGGGCTAGTCAATAATACCCGATTTAAGTCAGAGGAGAGGGGTGAATTGGACTTAAATAATTCGTGTTCAAGGACTTAAGTTAATTAAATAATTTTCTTTTAATACTTCACTCGAAAGTTCTTGGTTTCGCCTCTGTTTTTGCAACCGAAAGTTATACCTAAAGCAAGAAATATGCTTAAAATTTCAAGCAGTTATTTAAATAGCTGTGACTATTGCTATGTTGTTGTTTATGCATTAGATTTACAAAATAGGATTTAGAGAGTACCCAGAAATTCTGGATAAACAACCATAATATTTCAGAAACTTTTTTCAAAGATTTCACTCTTAATAACTTTTTTTACAAATATTTTCAAATCTTATAAAGTACTAAAAAAAGTGGTTAATTTTAAAAAATTTTTTAATATTCAGTGCAGAGTGCAGAAGGGCAAACAAAACAAACCTTAAGTCAAGGTTCAAAATATTTTTTTTTGTAAATGTGAGTGCATTTTACATAAAAGATTTCTGGATAAATAGACTTTACGTATTTAAATCAACTAAAAAGGCTTGAGGAAAGCTTAAATTTTATTTCCCTTTCTTTTTTTAACATTTATTTGATGAAAAAAAATTCGAGTTTCCGGCTCTTATACTTAATTACCTATTTCTTTCTTTTTTACTTTTGCAAATTTATGGTTTGTTGCTGCTTTTTGTTCTCAAATAAAGTTAAAAAAAGGTTCGGAATAAAATTTAAGCTTTCCTAAAGTCTTTTTTCGTTCATTTAAATAACTGCTTGAATTTTCAAGCTATATTTCTTGTTTTAAATGCTTGAAAATTCAAGAAAAGTAGCCTACTCGCGAATCGTGATAGGGTATTTTTAATTAATTAAAAGGTGAAATAAATGAAATTATATATCTCTATATTTGCACTAGATAAAAAATTTGTGTAAAGATAACCTTTTCATAGATAATAATTAAAGCTGGATAATAATTATTGAAATACTTTTAAAATAAATAAAAAATATTTTTATTAAATATGTGCTTAACTTGAAAATTAAATAAAGCCTTAAAGATATCCATTTATAACTTATTTAAAAACTAATATATGCCTTGTATATGTAGCAAGATTTAGGCGTATGGTAAAAACAGTTTTGTTAACAATTACAAGTTATAAAAATTAAAAATTATCTTTTAAATACAAAATTGAATTTTTACCAACATTATATTATACAATTTTCAATTTATTTTGGAGCAATTTTCCTATATTTTCCGCTGCGCGTCCGGCAAAAACGTTTTTTCTCGTCACAGACGCAGAAAAATTTTTTACGGCCGTTGTCCATAAATAATGAATGCCCCGAATCGCAGTTTACCATTAATTAAATGGGGTTAATTAATGCGACTTGGACAATTCTCTATTTTTCTGGACGCGAGCCGTAAATATACTATGAGTCTACATGAAGTAATATTGGTAGCTATTTTTGAGCACCAAAATTAAAACACGCAAAACTCAACACGCATTATTTTTTAATACAAATTTTTGCACACCATTTAAATCCAACATAAGTTTTTTTGACACGTTTTATTCGACACAAAAATTAAATTTTGTATGCAAATCATGTAAAAACTAATTAAATTTCAGTTTTTTGTGTTGAATTTGTGTCAATTAAAATGTGCTGAAAAATTTTGTGTAATTTAAATCATGTGCAACAATCAGTGTTAAAAATATACTGTGTTTAGTTTTGTGTGTTTTATTTTTGGTGTTCAAAAGTGATGACACTTTTTTTCGTGCCGAGTAAGATCGCTACCGTAATATTATGTATAATTTGGTAATTCTCGTTGAAGGCTAGAATGCTTCCACTTCGTTCGGGCTTCTGTGGCCTTGACGAGAATTGCAAAAATAAGCAAAAGGTTATTTATGGTTAGCTGAAAATTTATAGATTGAATGTGGCATACGTAAACGCATTTCAACCAAGAATAAAGAAAAATAGAATACGCAATTAGGGATGAAAGTTGAACGCCCGCTTCTGTGTAGGATAACCCCCGAGGCAAAGACTAACGTTTACCTTTCCTCCCTAATTGCGTAATGTAATATTGATTTAGGATCTTAGATTAATTTGGTTCCTAGACATCGAATTATATTGTTGAAGGGTATTGATGAAGAATTAAACTATCGAGAGAACTGGGTACCAAAACCACAAGCATAGTGTAAACTTCCTTTGTTACTCACATAAGCAGTAGCTAGTTGTATTAAATATATTCCATGCTCTTAAGTTGTCTTCACGCAAACCAGTTATAAATTTCTTACTTTTATTTTTATTTAATTAATTAAAATTATTTAAAAAATTTAAACTACATTAAAATTTACCAAATATCTTTAGTAACAGGTTACATTGAAAAAAAATTCGGTTACAGCTGTCGGAATTTTTATTGTGGCAGTCAAAAATTTGTTTTCTTTAAAATTTTTGCAAATTCCATAAAACCTAAAGAAAAATAAAAAAAAAAAAATTATTTTTAGTACACAAGTCTCATGATACCACGGCGCTTACACCTTACATGAGTGAAACTAAAAAGAAAAAAAAAATTCGGTTGCGACATTAAGAATTTTTTTTCAGTGTATAGCAAATTTGTTTAATAAAAATTAAAAAATAACAATGAAGAATACACTGCGGATACAAGCAAACAATTTATGGCAGTTTTTAAAGAAATCGAAAATCAATCATATTATAATAAATTTATACATTCTTAAGAGAAGTTCCAGCAGTAATAACCATCCGGTTCTAAAGTATGTATAACTTTGTAGCATCAGGCTAGCGCATGATATAATAAGATAAGACTAAATCGACTATTTAAAATACTTATAATAAATTTATGCACCAAATAAATGTATATAAGGAACAATAAGTATTAACTGATTTAAATTTATTTGATCTCAATTTGAATCGAAAAATTGGTATGTAAATATTGAAAATTTATTATTAAAATAAAGAATTAAATATAATAACTGCAAGGTTTCTATAATGAAATTTTTCCTTACCGAACCTAAAAATAAAAATTCTCTATTTATTCATATATTATACAATGATAAATAATATTAATTAGTTTATAGTTGGTGATACCTTAACAAATAAATTCTAATCAATCCTTGTCAGTATTAAAATATATGGCTTTGTAATAACACAATTATTTATGAAGTTATTATATAGACTATGATTAAAGATCAGAATGTATGCTGTTTTTAGATAACAAGTAATTATATAATTTTACCATATAATTTTAAAATGCAATATATTTCAGGTTTACAGTGAATAAGAGTGGAAGAGGTGAAAATTTGTTATTTTTTTCAGATTTCGAGTACGTATTTTTATATTATCCAAAGGTCTATAATTTTATTTAGTTCGAAAATTGAGATTTTGGTCAAATACTACGATTTGTTAGGTCGTTTTCATTTAATGTTGTTGCAAACCTTTGATAAATTTAAAAAAAAAGTGTAATTTATTATAATGACGATAAAAAGCCATTATTTTATTGTTAAGTTAAATAAAATATATATACTTGAGTGTAATAGTTTTGCCAACAAAATACAAAGGCCGTATATATATAATCATACATATATCATTAGTAAAAATAAATTTTCTCTTATATATGAGTGTGAGTGCAAGCTTTAGTAAATACTACAAAATGTATGTGTTAGAAAACCACCTTTGTTTAACGTGAAGTAATTAGCTAATAACACATTCATATATAATAAATTACAAGAGCTATTTACAAATGTTTAAGTGACACACCTGAACAAGTGAGCATAATTACATTGTTTTATAAAAGGGATTCCATGTCAACTGTGCACCTAAGTTGGATTGAATGGTCAAAGAAATTGGTACAAACTATTTTTTTCCGAAAGTACAACTAAAAACTGCAGTGACCAACAGAATTTTTTTTTCGATTTACAAATAGTTTGAAACGTAAAGAGAATTGCAAGAAAAATAAGTTTCACTCATTTAAAACATGAACACCGCGGCTGCTAAATTCCGGTAATGGCAGGATTTTTTGTCAGCTAATTTTAGCTTTTTAGGTCAAATCCTTGATTTATAGCAGCTTTTTTGATAATAGAATTGACTTAAAATCTTCTTATTTTTGCTGTCTAATACTCCAGTTAAATCGCAGTTTGGGGTGTATAGTTGCTGGCTGCGAGGGGCTATCGTCTTGGAAATCACAAATTTGATTTAAAAAAATTTTTTTTGATTTTTTTCTGATTTCGGCTTGTTTGTACCTCAATCATGAATCGTTACTAGTTGAAATGGTTTATTTTCGCCTTGTAAGTTTTTTAGGCTTATAACTCACCCTAGACCTCAAAAATCTATTTTTTACTATTCAATATAATATTTAGCGGTTTTTACCAAAAAAAATCACAAAAAATCACGAAAAATCAGAAAAAATCAAATTTGTGATTTCCAAGACGATAGCCCCTCGGCTGGCTGTCATGAGCTTTGGTCCACATGGGTTTTCTGGGTCGCTGATCACGAATGAATTTGAATGATCATGAATTTCAGGGTCCTGTCTACTAAAAATTTACACTTCAACCTTAGTTTTACAAAAAAGTGAAATAAATCAAAAATACCCCTTTTAGAGGTAGTTCAGTCAAATCACGGGGGGCAAGGGATCTGTTCAACACAAAATTATTCAACACATCAATAATTCTACACAAAAAAGTTTAGCGGAATTGTTCTACACCGAAAATCCTTGTGTCGAAAAGATCAACACAAATTTTTTCTAATCAAAATATTCAACACACTGTATAATTATGCTAGTATATGAAAGAAATAAGTTATTTAATATTTAAAATGGCGTGTTGAATACTTTAACTAAAAAAAATTTGTGTTGAACTTTTCAGCACAACGATTTTTGGTGTAGAACGATTCCGCAAAACTTTTTTGTGTAGAATCATTGATGTGTCGAATAATTTGGTGTTGATCAGATCCCTTGCCTCACGGGGGGGGAGAGGTTGTATAGTTTGTGGCTACTAACAGATTTGGTCTACTATAGGCTTTTTGGGTGACTAATCACAAATTTTGGGGTCTTTTCTATGAGAAATGTGCACTTCACCCTTAAATTAGCAAAAACTACCCCTAACAAGGTGTGTTTTTGATGCATTTCACGTTTTTGCAAATTTAAGGGTGATGTGCTAATCTTTAGTAGACAGGGCCCTAAAATTCATGATCAGCGACCCGAAAGACCTATGTAGACTAAATCTGGACAATGAAAGCGCGAAAAAAGTAACAATACCCCTCTTAGGGGTAGTTTTTACTAATTTAAGGATTAAATATTAATTTTTCAAAAAAATTCTCCTAAATTTCTTGATAAGATCTATCACTAAACTTGGCCACTCATAATTTGAATACATCAAAAATATCCCTTTTAAGGGGTAGTTTTTGGAGATTTAAGGGTGAAGCCCCAATTACTCATAAAAAGACCCCAATTTTCGTGATCAGCGACTCAATAAGCCTATAGTATAGACCAAATCTGGTGGTGGCTACAAACTATAGAACCAAAACTGTGATTTGAATGGAGTAAGGTAGTTTTTGTCAATTTAAGTGTGAAAAGCTGATTTTTTGTTGTCAGGGCCCAAAATATTCGTGATCAGCGACAAAATATAGACATTCAAATTGCAAAAACTTCAGAAATATCCCTTTCTAGCGGCAGTTTTTGCAAATTTATTCAAAAATCATAGGACTCAATAAACCTGTAGTGGACTAAAGCTCATGACGGCCAGTAACTATACACCCCCACCCGCGATTTAAATGCAGTAAAATGCTTTTTTAATGTGAAAAATATTTCTTTGTTAAAAAAATTTCTTTTAAGTACTAAAAGGAAATTTTCAGTCGAATTCCATTCTAAAAGTCGAATGGGACTGCACATGAATGAGAAAATGTCATTTACGTTTTATTGAATAAGCTTAAATATTTTAAATTTTGCAAGTGAATTTTCCTCTTAACTGAGTTTCAATTTATTGTTATTTTTAATTTAATTGTTTCAGAACAATATAATTGTTAATTTCTATTACATAGCTTGTAGAAATATGTTAAGAAATATTTTTGTTTTTTCTATGAACTCTTTGGTTTTAAATGATAAACACCTAAAGTTTTTGTTCAAAAATTGAGTACAATTTTAAAAAAATATAACTTTTTAGCAATTGATTCAATTTTAATTAAAAAACGAAATTTTATATTTTTAGTAAAAACACGCGGTTAAAAAATATTAAGGAAATCATATAAAAAAAAAAGCTTTTTATGTAAACAAAGTCAAAGAGCATGAAATTAACTTCTTTTTTACCGTCGTCATAATTTGCTTATATATTATTATTATTATTATTATTAAGCGTCTTCTTTATTCGTCATTATTACCGCTTTTATTCATTACTGCGTCTTTTAATGCATTTTTATTCTTATTGTTTACTGATGTCTGCTTCTGTTTTTACATACTTCATATACATTCAATCTCCTCTTCCGTATATTTTGGGGCTAATCTAACTCTCTTTTTAAGCTGAACATTATTTAAATTTTTTCACGAACTTGCATCGTACTGAATCTTTTAATTTAAACATTCAAGGAGAAAATTCTAATTAATGTAAGACTGAATAAATAGTATGTTTACGGCTTGCATCCGGAAAAGTAAAGAAAAGCCCAAATCGCAAGCAAATAACCTTCTGAGGCGAAGCCGAGGATGGTAAACTACGATTTGGGGCATTTTTTATTTATGGATAAGGACCGTATAAAATTTTTCTGCGTCTGTGGCGAGAAAACATGACTTTGTCGGACACGCAGTGGAAATATGTGCTTTCGGGCCGCAGATCAGAAAAAGAATTTATATTTTTTATACCCTAGTAAAAAAAAAACAGCAAAGAAACAGAATTTCCGGGACCAGCTTTTTCTATGCCGAATTTTACTAACCGCGAGTAGATTTTTTTTCAGTATAGATAGAATCCTTTTTAGATTTTTGAGGGAATATTAATAAAGTGCGTTTTTCTAGTCAATTTAGGTATTTCCGAAACGCAAAAAAGAAGGAAATAAAAAAACCTAAAAAAAACACTGATACTTAAAATTTTCAAAATAAAAAAATAAAGAAAACTTACAAATGGTTTGTGAACTCACAAACATCGAATATGGAACATGTTAAAATTTATATTTTCAATCAGCGCTGGTATTTTGGAACCATTATAATTCTAAGTTATTAAAACAAAATTATTCTAAGTCCTTGAAGTCTATATAATTTTAAGTCCCTAGCCAAAAGAATAAAATTTTAAGCTCCTGAAATCCTTATTGTTCTATACCCCTTCATCGAAATCATTCGAGACCCCTGAATCAAAATTATTTTAAGTCCTTAAACTCAAATTATTTTGTCCCAAAATCAAATCCCTTTGACCCCCTCCCCCAAATACCTGCTTGAAATACCCCTCTGCTTATAAAAATGTTCCATGTTAAAATTATCGAAATCCCATAATTTGAATACTTATTATCTTTGTTTTTTACATTGAATCAAAAACTATAAAATTTACTTAAAAAAAGTAGATTTTGTAAAATTTCTTAAAAAAATGATAACTTTTCAGATATTAATTTATACTTGGATTGTTTAAAATTTAATTTCTTTATTAAATTATCTAAGTAAGAAAACATAATGTCATGAAATTTACAACCCAACTAACAGATTTACTATCCGAGCAGAAAAGAAAAATTTTCCTTTTTCTTAATTGTATTTATAAAAAACTTAATTTACTGTCTGCACTGTAAAAATCCCAGTAGAATTTTTTTTTCGTTCAAGTACTTAATTGATTTAATTAAAAAAAAAAAGACACATTTATTTTTATTTCTTTAACACTCAATATTTTTTATTTAAAAAAACAAGACAAAAAAAATTTTTTGGTTTTAATTAATATAATTAAAATATTTAACACAAAGGAAAAAAAAGTCACATGAGAAAATTTTAATTAGACGAATTTTAGTTAAAAATTTTGTATAATGAAAATTCTTTTAATGAAAATAAACTTTGATATGTGAGAGTTCAAGATACCACAATAAAATACACGTGCAGTATAAAATTTTCTTAGCTTTTATAAAATACGAAAGCAGCATAAATTTTCATTAAAGTTTCATTTTAAAAATATATAAAAATGTTGAATGTGGAGTCCATAAAAAAATAAACTGACTTGAAAATAAATAAAATAAAAATCAAAATTAAAAATAAACGTTTTATATATACTTGATACTAAATAAAATATAAAAAAGCCAGTAGTATAAAAATGAATTGGTCAGACAGATTTGGTTCAAGTAAACGTTCGAGTATATATCAAAAGCTCTTTCATTCATTATTAATTACTTGAGGTATATATTTTTAGTACAGTTTAAGAACACTTTAAATAAAAAATACAATTTTTTTTTTTTTCAAAGATACTTACCCTTTTTTTTCAAAAAAAAAAATAAAAGCTGATTACCTACTTTACAGAACAAATATTAGTATTTAATTTGTTAATTAAAATAATTTTTTTTTTTTTCAGAGAAAATGTAAGGAATGGTCACTTGGATTATGGTTGGATTATTTTTTTTAACGAATGTATCATGTGAAAATACAAAAAATATTGTTGTTACTACTGATATAATTGATAGTAAAAAAAATGAAAATTTTCTTGTTACTAAAGAAACTGGAAGCAATAAAATAACTAGTTCTACAACAGATGATGAAGATGTTTATAGTAAGTTATGAGAGTTATATATATATATTTTATTTAAATTTATTTTTATTACTATATCCATATTCAAAATTATTTGCATTTATAGCTTCAGATATTTTATGGTAGTTCTGATTTTTTATAACCTAGTAAATTTTAAGAACCTAAACTTTTTTGAATAAATTTACTTTTTTTTAATCATTTTTACGAAAAAATTTATTGTTTTTACATAAAATATAAATTTGTTTATGTATACTTGCTTCGATTTTCATTTTTTATTTGTGAATTAATTTTAGCCTTATACATTGTGTAAAAGTAAATATTGCTCTATTATCTGAAGAAAAAAAATCTTTAGACACTAAGGCTTCGCCGAGCACGCGTGACAATGCGTGAGTTTTTCGTCCTTAATACTTAATACACAATTTAATAATTTTTAAAGATTTTATTGAATAAAGTTTCCATTTAAAAAAAAATGAGATTCCTAAAATATGAAAGCCTTAGGCCATTTTTTTATCAAAAGCTTCAGCTATACGCTCTTGTGACACTAAAAATTCTCTTTATAAATACGTGTGTATTTTTTTTAGATTTAGAAGTTGTGCTGTGCTTTATAAACATCCCGCTGTGCTCTATAAACAGCAAGTAATATAAACATTCCGGAATAACTAGTATATTATAATATTTTTAAATTTTATTTGGACCAAAAACCTTCAAGAAAAAAGAGTTAAGGAATTCAAAGGTACAGATTTTTGAAGAGGGTAGAATATATTCGAGGGGCTATCGTCTTGGAAATCACAAATTTGATTTTAAAAAAATTTTTTTGGTTTTTTTCTGATTTCGGCTTGTTTGTACCTTAAACATGAATCGTTTTTAGTTGAAATGGTTTATTTCCGTCTTTTAATGATTTTTTGCGATTTTTTTATTTTTTTTTATTTTTCGCGATTTTTTGCGTTTTTAATTCAATATTGAATAGTAAAAAATAGATTTTTGAGGTCTAAGGTGAGTTATAAGGCTAAAAAATCGCAAAAAATCATTAAAAGACGAAATAAACCATCTCAACTAGTAACGATTCATGATTGAGGTCAGAAAAAAATCAAAAAAAAATTTTTTTAAATCAAATTCGTCAATTCGTGATTTTCAAGACGATAGCCCCTCGAATGTATTCAAAAAGTAAATCTCTACCTTGTTATTTTTTTATTGAAAGGGAGAGGGGAGGAGATAAAAATACAATCATCGTTTACTATTTTCTAAGATTAAAGCGTGAGTAATGGTAACCGCCGGAAAATGCGTTAGTTGGTATGTTTGCATGAATATTGTTATAAATCTGAGAATTATCAGACGCGTCTGACCATGGAAAAAATGGAAATTTATCGATTAAATTACTACTCTCCGCAGATACATTCTTGTATCAAAAATTTCCCTAACTTTTAAATTCGATGAAAATATTGTTTAAAATTATTCATTAATTTCAGCTAATAAGTCATTATATATTAGCTACTTTTTTATTTCTTCTCTTTTTTAAGCATAAACAAATTATTTTCAAAATTAAAATATTCATAGAATCGTAATGCCAGGGAAATTTCCGATTAAAAACTGTACCTGCGGACCTCTGAAACTTTCAGGTATACCCAAAAACCATAAGTATACCGAAAATTCGGGTAACCGCACACCTTTAGCAAATTCAAAAATTTTATTTATTTAATATTTTATATGTAGATTTCATTGCTTTTAAATTACAAACTGAATAAAGTGTATTCAATTATCGATTAATCTTTATTTCATGAATTATATTGTACATTAATGAATTTAAATAAATAATCCGGATAATCAAGTTTATCAGGATAATGCTTTATTAGATTTTATATCTAAAATATGATTTATAAAATTAAAAGCTTTAAAAATATATATATATATAAGTTTTATACAAAATCTTTGCTTTTCCCATATTATAGGATATTTTATATACCAAATTGACTTTAAATAATTTTGAACTCTATAAATTTTTATACAAAAATATAAAAAAAACCCCAAATTGTCATGTAAATCGATTTTATATTCAAAGCTTTGTAAAAAGAGATTAATTTCAATTTATACAATATAAATGAAAATATATATATATATATATGAACCACCTACATACGCACACGTTTACTATATGAAAATAAATAAAACCTATAAAATGCATGAAAAGTTAGGAAAACTAGCACGTTTTCGATTTATAGTAAAAAAAAATAAAGTTTTGCATTTTTTTTTAAATCCTACCAAATACTAACACGTATAACAAATGATTTTGAAAAATTGGTTGATTTTTTAAAACCTCGAATATATATTAGTATACAAAAAAGATTTGTTTTCTTTTATAAAAATTCAAACATACTTTTTTATGGCTATATTTTATGTAGAAAAGTTTTCAATCACAACTGATGCATACCAGATTTATCTGAAGCGTATTAGAAATTTTTTAGAAAGTATTTTTTTTTTCGATGTATTTTTTATATATTTTTGAAATATGTATTTGGAAAATTTTCAATAAACTTATTTAATCCTTTTGTGACCCATTTTAACTTTAATTATATTATTAAAAAATTAAATTTAAAAACTAAAAATTATAACTCATATTCAAGTATCAAAAAAACTTACTAACGGTTTGTGAACTCAGAACCAACGAACATGGAATATATTTAAATTTATATTTTATCCTAAAATCCTTATTATTATTCCATACCTCTTTATTATTTTAACAATAAGGGGAGATCGGAAAATTTAGGTCTCCAAATTACAAGTTATAGTTATGGATGACTTTAACTCATTAACGCTGGGACGGAGAGTTTTGGAAATGAGCAAAAGTATATTCTGAGATTAGTTTTCACCTAAAACTCTTAAAAATACCCTAAAAACGGAGATGAAAGGAGTAGGTAAGGCATTATTAGGAAATGTTTGGAAAAATCAATGAAAAAAGTATCCAATTTTATTGAAAAATGTTTGAAAATAAAATTTTTTATGTAAATTTATGTAATCTTTGTATACATTGAGGTTTCATACATTTTGGCTCTCTTTACAACCCTTAAAAGGTGGATAGGGGTGGTACTCCAGTCAAAATACCGGTTTGGTTGCATTATCACTGACAAACACTAGATTTGTTCTTCTATAGGTTTTTTAGCTCGCTGAACACGAAAATCGGAGTCATTTGGCAGAGAAATTGGGGCTTTACACTTAAATTTGCAAAAACTACCCACAAAAGGGTTTTTTTTTTACATATTCGTACTTTGACCACTCAGATTTGTACCATTAAAGTTTTTTGGATCGCTGCTCAAAAATTACGACTTCTTTTTCATAAATAATTAAAATTTCACCCCTAAATTGGTTAAATCTACCCAAAAAGGTGGTGCTTTTGCTATTTTCGTACTTTTGGCATCTAGGATATGCCCATATAGGTTTTTTGGGTCGCTAATCAAGAATTTCGACTTCTTTTTCAAAAATAATTAATATTTCAATACGGGTTTACATAAGCTCTCTGAATTTCTATTATGTGAAATCTCATTTGCTAGTTCACTCATCTTGGTTGTTGTTGCTTATAGGCCTCCTGATTCTCCATTTCATAGAGGTATACAATTTCTAGATACTATAGCAAAAGTTGCAGCAAACTATAGTAGCAAACTAATTCTTGGTGACTTAAACGCCAATATGTGTTATTTCAACCAGAAGTCTAATTTAATATTTGATTTTATATTTAAAAACAAGCTATATTCAGTACCTCATGGTGACACACATATAGGCCCTTCAAACGACTCGGCCATAGACGTCTGCATCATTGATGAAAATAATAGTATTCTTTCTTTCAGTAAAATACTATTTATAAATAGTCACTACCTTACCCAGGCCACACTTGATATCTTTGTACCAAAAACTCCTTTAACTAAAATCACCTATAGAAATATTGACAATATCAACCAAAATGAATTCATCCTAAGGCTTCTAGAGTACAAGTGGTCATTTGCGTTTACTAGCTCAGATTTGGACTTCATCTGGAATACTACGGCTTCTCGTATAATCAAAGTTCTGGACACTCTTGCTCCCCTAAAGGAGTTCACCATTGACAAAAAGTCATCTCCTTGGTTAGGCCCTGAACTAAAATCTGAAAATGCTAAACTCGATAAACTCTAAGAACGATATAAAAACAACAGAAATCCTAAAAACTTAAAAATGTATAGGGAAATTAAAGACAAGCTGCTTGAAATGACCTCGTTAGCAAAAATGAATTATTACTCAGAAAAATTATTCCCCAAATCGGAAAAATTTCCTTTCGCCTGACGCAATAAATAGTTATTTCATCTCCACGCAAAATGCGTCAATATCAGCCAGTTCAGCCTGTTCTCCACAAGGCGTTTCTTAGAGGCTGCCCTTTAAATTCAACAACATTACAAATGATGATTTACATTGGGCTTTCAAGCAATTTAGCACTAAATCTGTTGGTCCTGATGGAATATCCCTCAAAGTTCTAAAACTTTGTCTCCCAGCCCTCTCAAAAGTTTTCATATCTTTGTTTAATAAATATATAATATTAAATAAAATACCTTCAGCCTGGAAGCACAGAAATATTTTACCAGTAGCCAAGACCCCCAACCCTACTACTCCTACCGACTTTAGGCCTATTTCTCTTTTATGTATAATCTCAAAAATTCTGAAAAAAATTCTTCATAAGCAAATCACTGAATATATCTCCCACTATAATATCCTTGACTCTTTTCAGTCTGGATTCTTAAAAAATCACAGTTCTAACTTTTGCTAACAAATCTTACCTCTAATACAGGATTTCATCTAGATCGTATCACCATCTTACTCCTATTAGACTTATCTAAAGCTTTCGATAGAGTTTCTCATGACAATCTACTTAAAAAACTCTCTGCCATTGGCTTCTCTTCCCAAGCAGTAGGGTGGTTTGAAGAGTATTTACGTAATCGCACTCAGTCAGTCATATCAGATAATGAGTCCTCCTCAACACTCAATATTGTTAGCGGGGTCCCTCAAGGTTCTGTCCTTGGACCCTTACTCTTTCTTATCTATATAAATGATCTTGGTAGGAAAATTACTTACTCCAAGCGCCTTATGTTCGCTGATGACCTCCAAATATATATTCAAGTACCTCACAAAGACTTCAACCTTGGTGTGTCCTTGCTCCAAAACGATCTCCACGAAATAGAAAATTGGTGCTCCTCCAACAACTTTAAAATTAATATTGATAAATCCAACTTCATGATTTTTGGTAAAAAATCCTTAAATTTCTTAGACACAAACTTTTCGTTTTACTTCAATGGTACTAGAATTCAGCTATCAAAAACTGTCAAAAAGCTTGGCCTCCTTATTGACCAGGATATGAAATGGAGATCCCACATAAACTATATCGTAAAATCAGTAAATCATGTCCTCTATAGACTTAGACATTTTAAGCACCTGATAAATTCAAATCTACGAAAACAGCTCATCACTGCACTAGTTTTTCCTATTCTTGACTCTGGTGTTTTTCCCATGGGGAACCTACCCGATATGCAATATAAGCGTCTACAAAAGTTATTAAATGCCTCTGTTAGGTATGTATGTAATATAAGATATCCGTCTCACACTTCCCCTGATAGAATTAAGCTTGGTTGGCTAAATGTAAAACTAAGAGCTAAATACCTAAGTGCTGTTAATATCTACAATATACTTAATAATGGAAAGCCATCTTACTTGAAGGAGAAAATAAATAGAAACCTCCGTCCTAAAAACCGCCCTCACTTAGTCGTACAAACTTCCACAAATCCCACCTACAACAACTCTACTCTGGTCTATATGCTCTCATTCTGGAACTCCCTCCCCGAAGAAATCCGTCTGTCAAGCTCAGTATAAGTCTTCAAATATAGTCTTCACCAATACCTTCTAGAGATTGACAGACGTGATTCAAATCTCCGCTAAATTCAGTTTTATTCCTTACTCTCTTTTGCTTTACCTTTTTCTCTAGCCTCTTTTCTCCTACCTTTCTCTAAACCCCCTCTTACTTATACTCAAATTTATTGTATCCATTTGTTATTATTCATTAAATATTTGTTAATCAATTTTATATTTTTATCAAATTTATATTTATCAAATTTTATTAATGCGTAGCAACTTAAACACTTTTGTAAATGTACTTCAAAATTTTGAACAACCTTGTACGATAATCAAATTAATAATAAAAAAAAAAAAAAAATATTTCACCGCTAAAATAGTTAAAAATACCCCTAATATGGGTATATCCTGGACGCTCAAAGTGCGAAAATAACAAAAACACCCTATTTAGGGGTAGTTTTAACTACGATGAAATATTAAATATTTATGAAAAAGGAGTCGAAATTCTTGATTAGCGACCCAAATAACCTATAAGGGCATATGCTGGATGCTAAAAGTACGAAAATAGCAAAAACACCCCCTTTTTGTGAGTAGATTTAACCAATTTTGGGGTGAAATTTTAATTATTTATGAAAAAGAAGTCGAAATTTTTTATTAGCGACCCAAAAGCCTTAATGGTGCAAATTTGAGTGCTCAAAGAGTGAGTAAAAAAACCCTTTTTGCGGGTAGTTTTTGCAAATTTAAGGGCAAAGCCCCAATTACTCTGCCAAATGACTCCGATTTTCGTGTTCAGCGAGCCAGAAAACCAATAGTAGAACAAAACTGGTGTTTGTGAGTGATAATGCAACCAAACCCGTATTTTGACTGGAGTACCACCCCTATCCACCTTTTAAGGGTTGATAATAGGGACAAATTGTATGAAACCTCAATGTATACAAAGATTACATAAATTTACATAAAAAATATTATTGTTAAACGTTTTTAAATAAAATTGGATACTTTTTTCATTGATTTTTTCAAACATTTCCTAATATTGCCTAACCTAACCCTTGCACCCCCGTTTTTAGGGTATTTTTAAAGGTTGTAGGTGAAAACTAATTTCAGATTCTGAAAGAGCATATTTTACTGTAGGGATGAACTTTCTAACCACTTATCTATAATGGAATATATTTATATTTTTGCTCATTTCCAAAACTGTCCGCCCCCGCTTTAATGAGTTAGTATGTTAAAAAACACTCAAGATATCCTGCGTTTATCCCAACGCGTCTTATAAAAGTGTTTTTTCGGAATCTTAACCCTCAATTTTCCATCACCAATTCTCTTGTTGGTGTACTCAATAAACCAAATTCACATTTTTCAACCGAAATGGACAGTTTTTAAATGGCTGCTAAAATTGCAATTTCCAATAAACATAATATGTCTTGTATAGGTCTCAAAAATTTTGTATGATCTCTAAGTTTCCAAAGATGCTTTACTCGTTCCTTTTTTTATTATTATAATTTAAAGACAGAGTCTCAATTTCATATTCTATCACTAACATTGTGGAATCATATCTTGGAAGCATCTAAAGCTAAACCCCCCTTCAAATATTGCACATTTGACCCCCTCCCAAAATGTTATGCGCTGAAGTATTCCCTTCCTATAAACAAATTCAAATTGTAAAAATTATATACAAATTATATGTAAAAAACCTCGCAACAGATTTTTCAAACCACAACCATCGAATAGAATGAAAAATGTTTATACTTATATAAATACCTAAAGACTTACTATAACCAAGTATTTAGTTAGTACCAGTTGTTCTACAGGAACGGAAAAATATATGTCGGTGTATATTATCTTAATTTTGTATCGTGGTAATAGTGGTCTATTTATTTAAAATTTATTGCATAAGCATTTTTACTATTATTTATTTTATAATCTCGCATTTATTAAAATATTCTCGAAAATACTTACATTTGCACACGTAAATTTAGTTATTTTTAATTTTTAGGACTCTGCTGTTTTTTAAGTAGTTACCAGATAAAGTGAGCGATGTTCATGCTTCTTTGTACAAACTCAGAAGACGCCTCCTACTGTTGTTAGGTTGCTTTGTTTCATATTCCTAGCAGAGTTTAATTTTAATTTTAGTTTAATTTTCAGAGAATAACTTATTAATAATCATTATAACTTTAAAAATTTTTTACTTTTGGCAAATTTTCAATTTTGCTTAAATTCTAACATAAGCAAACAGCTTGAACTGCTGAATTCAAGCTTTCTTGAAATTTCAAGGAAAGCAATATAAGCGCGTGCTTCTTATATACATATTATTTTTTGAAATTGGATAAGGAAGAAATAAAGAATTTTAAAAACATGTTCTTTTTTAAAATCCGATCCGATTTTCTGCTTTATTTTGCATGTCAATTAGATTTTTAAGGAAGTGACGCGTTTTTTTGAAAAGGATCTAAACAATATGTTTGACTAAGGTTTAGTAAAAATGTGGAGGGGGAGCGTTGTATTACTATTACCTACCATGTGGAGATTTTCTCTACTTTAGGTTTTTTTGATCGCTGATCATGAATTTTTTGAGTCCCTGCAAAAATACCCCTAAACTAACAAAAAAAATCCCTAAAAAGAGCAATATTCACAAAAAATATCGTATTTTGGGATCCAGAGAGTTAAAAATCAATTTTGCACCCTTAAATCTACAAAATATCCCTAAAAAAGAGTTTTTTAAAATTCTAAAAAAAAAAAAAAAAATGAATTTTGAGTGATTATACGTTTTTTTGTTCGCTAATTATGAATTTTAGAGTCCCAAAAGTAAAAATGAATGTAACAACTTTATACTGATTTGCAAAAGACACCGATATTTTGATGATTTAAGGGTACTGCATTCTTTATTAACTCTTTGGATCATGAAATTAATCATTAGCAACCAGAAAAACGTATAGTAACCCAAATTTCAATATGTTTTAGAAATGTTGCAAAAACCCTCTTTTTAGAGGTATTTTTGTAGATTTGAGGTTGCTGAATTTATTTTTAACCTTTTAGACCATGAAATTCGTATTTAGCAGAAAAAAAAAACTTATAGCAACTCAAAATCCGACATTTTGGAAAAATTTTGCGTAAACACCTCAAAAGGGAGTTTTCGTTAATTTAAGGGTGTTGCACTCTTAGAAATCCCTCGTGTCCCAAAAACATGTAATTAACTACAAAAAAAACTTATCGTTGAAAAAGTCTACAAATGGTTGGTAATATCAACCCCTAAACCACATTTTGACTGTTAAATATTTTTTTGAGTTCTAATTCATACTAATCGCGAGCTTGTGGAAAATGAAAATATTGGGAAAAACTCGAAGTCGCTTTCTTAAAAATACAAGTTGATTGAAACACAAAATAAAATAAAAAACGGAGCTCTACTTTTTGCATAATCCATTACGCCGTTTTCGCGTTTTTTTCTCAATGCATTACAGCTTCACCTGTCACTGCGAGATGACGTCATCAAAAAAAGAAAATTTTATTTTTTTGCAGTAAAATATTTTTCTAAAAGAATAGAAAAAATTTACATTATTATTTATATTCGCATTTTCCAGAATCATTTCCGAAAAATTACTAAAAGTTATCCCAGAACAGACACAATCTCCCTTAAGATTTCTTTATTTCAGTTCCCTGTTATTTGATATGTAAAATTATTTTACCCTCTGTCTAACTTGAAATCAGATATTATGTATTTATGATAAATTTTTATTTTGCAGATGGTAATTTTATCTAAAATATCATTTGCGTGCTTTATCATAAATTAGTATAAAATGTAATTAACACTGTCCTTGAATTCATTCTATAAATATTAAAAAACACAATTATAAAAATTATCACTTGTTCAATAAAAAATAATTTTTATAAAACTACGAATTTTGTTATTATTGAGTTTCAGCATGTCAATAAATAAATTTGTTATTTTTTTTTTACCGTAAAAAGTTTCCAAAAACACGAGTAAAATCATTTAAAATTTATTCTAATCCTTTTGAAAAAACTTTTTTATTTATTTTTTTATAGAATATTTAAACTTTGCTTGAATCTCAATTTTTTTACTCTTTTTTTAATTTTTATTATAATACTTCAGGCTATTTAACTAAAAATTACATAAAACTTAAAAAAATACAATAATTTATGCATAATAAATATAATATTATAACTATAGCACTGCATATTAATTAAAAATCCATGTTAGCCAACACTTTTATATATATTTTGTATAAAAATGTTTTTTTAATGGAATAAATTAAAATATTATATTTTTGATTGAAAGTATCTATCTCTTTAATATTAAAAATTTTCATTTTATGTAGAACAATTTTTTTTATACATAATAGGGTTAGTTACCTGTCAATACGTTATGTCGTTTTTAGTGAATAACAGGGCTACTCGCTCAATTGCTTTTTCCTTTTACAACCCGTTAGAGCGAAAATATAAAATAATCTATTTTTTTTTCTCAAAATAGACGTACAAAAAAAAAAGAATAATAAAAGAATTGGAAGAAAAAAAAATTTTATTTTACAATTTTCCTTTTTATTCCATGGTTTTATTTTTTTTAGATAGAGTGTAAATTTTCCTGAAATTTGAATACCGTTTAAATACGAGAAAATGTATACTTTTTTTTTTCATTATTCTATTATGCATTTGTGTCATTTACATATAAAATTTGTTTTTCTTTTACAGGTTTAACTTGCTATACTTGCGTGAATGTTAGTGATAACAAGGTAAGAAAATTTTTTTTTTTATTTAAAGAATAGTATTAAGTATTATACGTACTAAAAATAAATATAAAAAGAATATTTTATAGTTTAATCAATACGCAATTCTTATATCTATACAATAGAAACTCACTTATTTCCCAAAGTGATTGTACATAGAGATATATATTTTCTTGAAAATGTAACTTCTGTTCATAAAACTTAGTTCATAAAAAGAGAAAATTCTTCTATCAAACTTGCTGACTTGAAGATATAAAAATCGTAAAAAACTTGCTAGAAGATTTTAGAAAGGTTTTTGTAGATTAGAAATTAAGTAGATACTTGTTAACTCATATCTTTACAAGCGGACTTAAATAGTCGATCGGGTTCTCGGTTAGAAAACTTAAAAAAATAAAAATCTATTTTAATCAGAATATCTATTGGCTGAGCAAGGGATGAAAGAATCATATATCTGACGAGTTGATGGGATTGGACGCGAGGTAAACTGACGAGGGTGCACGAGCCGCCAGGCGAGTGCCCCTGAGTCAGATCACCGAGAGTACAATCCCATCACGAGTTATATGATTCTTTCATCCCGTTGTAAGCACATAGTTTTTTATTTTTAGATGTAAATTGGTGCACTTGATGGAAAAATAAAAAATAATAAGATTATAATTATATAAATATTCAATAATTTACATATCACAAAAAAATATTCAGAGCATATGATTATTAAAATTCGATTTTAATGCATATGCAACGATAGCGCAGTGGTTAGAGTATTAGATTTGTAATATATACACGGTAGAGCTGCTTTGGTTGAAAATTCAACCAATTGGTTGAATTTTACTATTTTTGGTTGAAATTTCAACCAATTGGTTTAATTTTCAACCAATTGGTTGAATTTTCAACCAAAATTAGTAAAATTAAACCAAATGGTTGAATTTTCAACCAATTGGTTTAATATTCAACCAATTGGTTGAAATTTTCAACCGATTGGTTGAAAATTCAACCAAAATGGTTGAAAATTCAACCAAAAGCTAAAATAAAAAATAAAAATGTAATAATTATAATACAGAGTAAAAAAATTATCTCTGCATCTATAAAAAGTGCATTAATTTTATAATAGATAATATAATTAGTGATTTTTCATGTATTATTACTTCATTTGGCTCCAAAACTGTGGAATGACTAATTAAAAAGGTGATCCTATGTAGAATAATAAAACGAAGAATTTTTAATAATATAACCTTGGGTAAATTTAAATAAAATGAGTGCAATTTGTAAGAAAAATGAATCATAATTTTTTTTATTATTGCTGTAAAAAACTCACATTAGCATAAAAAATTTTTTCTTTTTAGGTCAGGATAGGAAATTTCCTTGGCTATCTGATTCCGGGGGGATCAAAAATTTTTTTTGAGTAGCGCATGCGCGAGGAATCGCTAAGATAGGCTGTTTCTTTCAAAACTCGATTACTCAAATGCCTATTACTAAAAAATTTTTTAGTTGGGCTTAAATTTCTCCTTGGACTTCAGAATTTTAGGATAAAAAAAAATTTCGATAGGGTATTTCTTTTTGAGAGCTCTAAATTAAAAAATAGCAGCTTTTAAAAGATCATTTTTTACAAATTTTAAATATCCCGCCAAGTCACGTGACCATTCAAAAATCTGACCAAAAATTTGGATTCCGCGGGAAATTTTCCATAAGGATATATCGGCCGTATTTGAAAACGAATTTAGTAAATTACTAGATTTATATTTATGTTGGTACTAAAGGGGGGCGGAATAATTTTTCGTATTTATAAACGATTTTGGGCTTCTGATTAAACTTGGGTGTTCTCTTTTTATGTTTTTATCATGATTTTCAGTTAAGTTATTTTGTTGTTTAATTATTTTCAGATTATTTTATGTTTAATGTTAAGAAAAAAAGATTAAGGTATTAAAAATTTTCTCTTTTCTCTCTTTATGTTTTTATCATGATTTTCAGTTAAATTATTTTGTTGTTAAATTATTACACTTCATACTTAATACTTATTTAAAAATTAGCTGACAAATTAAATGAAGGAGACTTATTAGCAGAAATTGAAACCATGGGTTTTGAAACTCCAGAATAAGGTTACTTAGCAAAAATTAATTTTTGTTAATTATTGTTAATTAATTAAAAATTAATTATTGTTCCTTCAGGGACTAAGAATGTATCAATTGGCAAATTAGTATGCATAATAGTGTCTGATGAAGGGAGTGTAGCAGCGTTTAAAGATTTTAAAGATTCAAGTACTCCAGCACCTACTGCTTCAGCTATACACCACCACCTCCAGCAGCTCCCAAGCCTTCTTCACCTCAACCATCGGTTGCTAGTGCTCCGGTTTCATCACCCATTCAACAAGGAGACAGAATATTTGTAACTCCACTTGCAAGGAAACTTGCCTCGGAATTTATTTTCCATTTTACAATTATTTATTCTTTTTAATACCTTAATCTTTTTTTCTTAACATTAAACATAAAATAATCTGAAAATAATTAAAAAACAAAATAACTTAACTGAAAATCATGATAAAAAGAGAACACCCAAGTTTGATCAGAAGCCCAAAATCGTTTATAAATACGAAAAATTATTCCGCCCCCCTTTAGTACCAACATAAATATAAATCTAGTAATTTACTAAATTCGTTTTCAAATACGGCCATCTTTTCATGTTTTTAAGAGCGTTTATGTTAAAGCAGCGAAATTTTAAATTGAAAGATTAAAATATTTCATTTTTTTAAGGAATTTTTTTATTTTTTTAATTATACCAAATTATACCAAATTATTCACTATTATTTTATTATTTCACTGTTTTAACATGAAAGCTTTTAAAGACATAAAAAGATATATCCTTATGTAAAATTTCCCGCGGAATCCAAATTTTCGGTCAGATTTTTGATTCGTCACGTGACTTGGCGGGAAATTTGAATTTTGTAAAAAATGAGGTTTTGAAAGCTGCTATTTTTTTATCTAGAGCTTCCAAAAAGCAGTGTCCCATCGAAATTTTTTTTTCGCTAAAAAATATAAGGTTTAAGGAAAATTTTAAGCCTGGTTACAAGATTTTTCCCTAATAGGCATTTGAGAAATCGACTTTTGAAAAAAAACAGCCTATCTTAGCGATTCCTCGCGCATGCGCTACTCAACAAAAATTTTTGACCCCGGAATCTGATAGCCAGGGAAATTTCCTATCCTGACATAAAAAGAAAAAATTTTTTATGCTAATGTGAGTTTTTTACAGCAATAATAAAAAAAATTATGATTCATTTTTCTTACATTTTTTACTACAGTCAAAAACACTAAAATGACTGCCAAAAATCGAGATTTCGCTCTGGGAGGCTAAAAATTGGGCTGGTTTCTTATTTTTGGTAGTACTTTCATAAAAAAAACTTTGCGTCAGTTTTGAAGACCCGACCATACAAATTGCACTCACTTCATTTAAATTTACCCAAGATTATATTATTAAAAATTCTTCGTTTTATTATTCTACATAGGATCACCTTTTTAATTAGTCATTCTTCAGCTTTGGAGCCAAATGAAGAAATAATACATGAAAAATCACTAATTATATTATCTATTATAAAATTAATGCACTTTTTATAGATGCAGAGATAATTTTTTTACTCTGTATTATAATTACTACATTTTTATTTTTTATTTTAGCTTTTGGTTGAATTTTCAACCATTTTGGTTGAATTTTCAACCAATCGGTTGAAAATTTCAACCAATTGGTTGAATATTAAACCAATTGGTTGAAAATTCAACCATTTGGTTTAATTTTACTAATTTTGGTTGAAAATTCAACCAATTGGTTGAAAATTAAACCAATTGGTTGAAATTTCAACCAAAAATAGTAAAATTCAACCAATTGGTTGAATTTTCAACCAAAGCAGCTCTACCGTGTACCTTTAACGGTCTCCGGATCGATTCCGATACAAGATTCTGTTTTTTTTTAAAGCAATAAATTATTTAATTTAAAATTAAAAAAAAATGCTATAGTATGATAAGTGTATATTCTGTTATAACTACTGGCTCAAAGATCTCACTTTCTTCCCCAGAAAAAAAAAGAGAAAAAAAAGAAACTTTGGAGCATAGATTTGCGGGCAGAAAGTGCACCATATTTACATCATAAAATGAAAAATGTTTTCTATGTAAAAGGAGTTGCTTTTTATGTTCACAGGGAGGCGGACCCGAAAAAGTCCCTTTCAGCAGGGGGGGGGGGGTATGAACTTAAAATATTTTCGATATAAGGACTTCTAGAGACTCTAGCATACTTTAAGATTGTGGATTTAAGGAACAATTTCATGGAGCGTAATCTTACTATATTCTAGATACACTAGGGTTGCAAAAATTAATTATGACTCAAAATCTATTAAAATTTTGCTCGGGTTGGATTCACAAAATCGCCTCAGAGCAAAATTTTAATAAATCTTTAGTGATAATACTAGTGTTCAATTGTTTCAACACTCTAGTGCCCCTAGAATATAGTAAAAATATACACTTTGAAATTGACCCTTTATAATTTTTAATTAAGGGGCTTCCAAGGGCCCTAGAATACTTCAAGTTTATGGACTTATGAGAATTTTAATTTAGGGACAATTATAAATTCAGTTATGGGACTTATAATAATTAGAGAGAATTTAAATTAAAACTGTTATGTAAGTAAACATGTTCTTTGATTGTGTGAACACAAACACCAGTTATAATTTTTTTTTAACATGGAACACGTTTATAGGGAGAGAGTACTTCAGAATTTGAAAATTAAGGGGGGGGGGGTCAAATTTTTCCTATTTAAATAATTTCGGTCTAGAATCTTAATAGCTAGTTAGGTGATAATTACAAATTATAAAATTAGAAAATTGTATTGTAATGTTGAGTAACATTTGTTGCTGGAAGTAAACATGTTCCATGCATTAAGATTGTGTTTACACAAACCGGTTATAAGTTTTTTATAAACTTTCTAGCCGAAAATCCAATAAACTATTTAAGTCCGCTTGACAAGATATTGGTTAACCCTCGGAGGACATCACAGGTCATTTTGACCTAAACCCTTGCACTTAAGTGCTTATATCTTTTACATGCTTTGAATTTTGGCGGTCCTATACCAATCTAAAAATAGTTTAAGAGTTTGACAACAGGTCCCGTCAGTCGGTGCAGTTCTTTCGGCAATTAGTCGTCTGTGGGAAGCAGTCAAAGTTGGAGCTCGAGTTAGATTGACCCAGTTATGTACTTTGTGCATATTTTAGGCGCTTAAAAAAAATTTTTTATTTTCGTACATTTTGACTATTTTTTGTTGAAGAAATTAAAATATATATTAGTGATTATTTATTTCATAAAAAATTAAAATTATACAATGCTATACAATTTACGTTCGCGTCTACGAGATGCAATACTAGAATGAGATGAAAAAGAGGACAATGCGGTTTTTTTTTTGGAATGTTAGACCAGTCACAAGTTAACTCCAGAATTTTGTACACTTGCAAAGGACCCCGCACAAAAGGATAGGAAATGGCCGTTCGGTCAAATTGGCTGAATTTTGGATACGTTATAGATTTCATCATTCTGAACAAAAGTCTCAATGGGCACAAAGCTCAAAAGTCCCAACTTTGGCTGCTACGGAGCTTGAAAGCTCCAAAGCTCCATCATAACAAAATTCCTTAAAAACCTTTTTTCTTTTATTTTTAAAGTATAGATTTATATTTTTGAGGTCGCTGACTTCGAAACTGATGTCAGATTGACAAGATTGTCAATTGACAGCTGTCAATTAGCTGTCAAAGCTGTAAATCACCATGTTAAACTTTATAGATCAGCTGGTATTTATGTTTTTGAGGTCACCGATTTCGAATTTAATATCAGATTGACAAGATTATTAATTGACAGCTGTGAATTAACTGTCAAAACTCTAAAACATCGTAGAAAACTTTATAAATTAGCCGAGATTTATGTTTTTGAGATCGCTGATTTCAAATCTGATGTCAAATTAACATTATTGATAGTTGTCAGCTGTCAATTAACTTTCAAATAGCCAAAAAAAAATAATTTAACAATAGATTTTAAAAAGATTTTATGTTTCTGAAGTCACCAATTCTTAAATATTAGATTATATTATAGTAGGCAAAGTTGACAGTTGAACGTTGTCAATTTAAATAGCCCATAAAAATCAAATAACTTTTTTAGTTATAAATATCCGTTTTTAGCTTTACCCAGGACCAACGACGTTGACGTGACGGATACTCATCACTGTGTAAAAGTTAAAATTCGATTACGAATCAAGAATTCGATAGTTGTCAGCTGTCAAATAAAAGTTAAAATAACTAATAAGAAGCGTATGGTATTCTATAAAGGTTTTTAGCTTACAAAAAATAATGCAAGGCTGATTAATCGCTTTTTATTATTTAAGGTAACTAACAGTTGTCAACTGTCAACTGTCAACTTTTTTCAAATTGTTATCTAATTTATAATCAGTAACCTCAAAAACATTTATTCTCTTTGAAATGTAAAGTTTTTTTTAGCATTTGGTAGCTAATTGACAGCTGTCAAATATTAACATTGTCAATTCGATGACAAATTCATAATAAGTGACTTTAGAATTATAAGCTTAAAATCTATTGTTATATTATTATTTTTTTTTTGGCTATTTGAAAGTTAATTGACAGCTGACAACTATCAATAATGTTAATTTGACATCAGATTTGAAAACAGCGATCTCAAAAACATAAATCTCGGCTAATCTATAAAGTTTTCTACGATATTTTAGAATTTTGACAGCTAATTGACAGCTTGTCAATCTGACATCAGATTCGAAGTCAACAACCTCAAAAATATAAAGATATACTTTAAAAATAAAAGAAAAAAGGTTTTTAAGGAATTTTGTTATGATGGAGCTTTGGAGCTTTCAAGCTCCATAGCAGCCAAAGTTGGGACTTCTGAGCTTTGTGCCCAGAGAGACTTTTGTTCAGAATGATGAAATCTATAACATCTCCAAAATTCAGCCAATTTGACCAAACGGCCATTTCCTATCCTTTTGTGCGGGGTCCTTTAAATCTGATGTACCCCCAAAAAAGTTTTCGGCAAAAGATGCCTTGAAGCAACTTGTCTTACACCTGATTGAACCTCACCTGTGACAGAGATTAGAAAATCCGACGCTCCGACTTGACTTAAGAAAAGGAATCAACTCAATTCTTGGTATCAATGAGCCTCAAAAATCTTCTGAAGAAGACCAGTTTTAAGAAAAAGACTTAGTTGTGGACTTTGCCTAACAAAAAAAGATCATAAAACAAAATAGCAGTATCCATCTTGCTTGCGCCCGATGTGCGATAAGCATTGAGCTTATATATGCTTTGAATGCATGGGATATGAGTGATACTATTAAAATTATTTGCTTTTTTTATGTACAGAGTTTGAATATACCTAAAAAAATAAATTGTTATGCTTAGTACAGAATAAATTATATTTTTCAAGTATTTTTGAATGAATAAACTAATTTTTTCACATTCTCAAAATAGCCACTTTGATTTGCGAAATAAATACCTTTTTTTTACGATACAGTATAGGGCAATTTTTTATCATTTAAGCATATTTCAGCACTACAAACCTACATTTATAGCTAAAAATATTAAAAATTGAAGATTTGGCGAGCAATTTTGTTAATTTTGGACGTTTAAAAAAAAAATTATTTTAGTACCTTCTCCCTTTTGAAAACCTTTATACCATTAATCAATCTTGTTTATAGACTTGAACAATTGCCTAAGAACTTTGGTTAAGCTAAATATGCCATAATTACTGAATTATATGACTGCAAACTTGGCCGGGTCATTTTAACTCGGTTCGTACACCGTGTTCGAAAAAATAGGTGTGTACTCGGTTCGAAAAAATAGGTAAAAAAATAGGAGGTTTATACAAGGAAAAAGATATAAGCTCTAACCTTATATTATGCAGTTCAATTTTTGATTAATTTAAAACTCCATTTGTAGTTGCAACTATGAATTTCTCTTAAATATAACTGGATACCATTGCACCTCTCTGCAACTTCAATTGCAATTAATTATACTGTTGCAACTCCATAAGGAATTTTGAGTTGGTTGGGGGTTTAGTTAATGTGCAAAAATTGAATCCTTTTAAATACTACCCATTGATTTTGAACCACAGATTTTTAAAACAAATAAACATCTGCTAAAAGCTATCATTTTTAACGAATGTAATAAATAATATATTTTCAACAATCAAAAAAAAAATTTCAGCATTAAAATCCTTATAAAGATAAATTAGACCCTTATTAATATGGCAGAGATAAGTAGGGTATGTTTCAATGAATTTAGTAAAAGATAATTATCACATAGGAATGAATATTAAATTGTATAATATAACGTGATAAAAAGTAATCCCTGAGTTTTATAAAAATTCTATCCCATGAAAAAAATTTTTTTTTTTAACAATTTGAAAATAAGCGACAGTCTACCATATAAGATTATTTTTTTAAATATAAAAAAAGATATAAAAATATTATATTTATAAAATATAGTGTAGGTCCAGTAAAATTTTATATACTTTTTTTATACATATTTTATATATGCTTGAATAATATATAAAATAGTTTTTCTTAACTCTCTGTGCATAAAATAAAATAATTTCATGTTATATATATACTATATTTAATATTTATATATATACATATATATATACTTTTTTTTTTATCGTGTATTATATAAGTAATCTTTTATGAATATTATTGTTATTATTATTTACGGTTTTTTTGTTGCAAAAACAAGTTTAAAAAAGTATAAGGCTGCTTCCACACGGAGCGCTTTAAACACAAAGTTATCTCAAACCTGTGTTTAAAATACATTGCGTAGTATATACATATATGTAATATAACTACAGATTTAACGCTAAGTTTGTGTTTAAAGCGCTCCGTGTGGAAGCAGCCTAAGATAAAATCCAAATCAGATTAGTACACGAGATGCATGCTTGGGTAGGCTCTATAAGATATAAAAAAAGATTAATTTTTTTTTGGTATTTTTGACGATTCAACAAAATAATGCATTTGTGGGTAAAAAAACTATATGGTGGATTATATAGACGAGCAAAAAAAAAATGCTGTTACAGAAACATGAAGTACCTTAAGGTACGTTTTTTGGTGTGCTAAAAGCGATTCTGAAGTCAACATTTACCTATCATCCTTAGATTTTGCCCCAGAATCCACCAGTATCACCCAAAGGACGAAATTTCTAGAATATATAAGAAATCGAATTACTTATCTTGCCCTACGTTTTTTGGTTCGCTAAAAATAAATCTGAGGTCAAAATTTACCCACCAACCTTACATTTTGCCCCAGAATCCCTCAGTACCCCCCAAGAGTGGAATTTCTAGAATATATAAGAAATCGAATTACTTATCTTGCCCTACGTTTTTTGGTTCGCTAAAAATAAATCTGAGGTCAAAATTTACCCATTACCCTTAAATTTCGCCCCCGTATCCCACTATATCCCTCCTACCCCAAAAGGGAAAATGTCTAGGATGTATATAAAATCGAATCACGTATCTAAACTTATGTTTTTTGGTGTGCTAAAAACGAATATATGGTTAAAATTTAGCCTCCCCCCTTAGTTTTTCCTAAACACCCCCCAGCACCCCCAAATGTTTAGCATTTTTAGTTTATATGAAAATTTGAATAATTATCTTATCCTACGTTTTTTAGTTTGCTACAAACAAATTAGAAGCTTCCAATAACACACCAAATTCTAATTTCTCCTTCATCGCTCCACTAAACCTTCCAGAACCAACCAAAGAGTAAAATTTCTAGGGTTTATTGAAAAAATAGTCTTTTTATCAAAAAGTAAACTAATAAATTGAAACACATAAATTAGGGTGTTTCTTATTTCCCAAACTGACAGTCGAGAAAAATACTGGCCCAAATATGATACTTCAGGTTATAAAACTAATGTCCAGAAAAAAAATTTTTACACACAGTTTAATGTAGTGTGCCGATTTGCAAATGAAAATCAGCAAAGATTAGGGAAAAGGTTTTAAAAACGTTTTAGAAATCTTTTTACTGCTAAAATGTTCCAAAGGCTTGTTAGTAAACAAATATCCAAAAGAAACTGTAAATTATAGCATTAGAGGTTATTTAAAGGTTTTTTGATCATTTATAAAAGCTGTTTTTTGATTGCCTCTTCACTAAATTAAAAAATATTCATTTTTTCAAAAAATCAATGAATAAAACAGCCAAATTGCAGTTGTCGCGTATATTTCCTTTTAGATTACTGTAAATTTTAAATTAAGTTCAAATATCATAAAATATGTTATAATTTACAGTTTTTTTTAAATATTTTGTTACTAATAAGCTTTTAGACCATTTTAATAGTAAAGAGTTTTGTGCAAGATTTCTAAAAGCTTTCTACAAAGTTTTCAAAACCTTTATTCTGATTTTTACTAATTTTCATTTGTAAATCATCACACTAAATTAGCCTATAGGTAAACATTTTTTTTTTTAGAAATTAGTTTTATTAAACCCCCCAAAAATAATTTTTGAGCCCGGACTTAGATTTAGTGGTCTAAAATACCTACTGAAATCGTTAAAAATTTAAAAGAAATTTGTTTTATGAAAAATTGTTATTTTAATAGTTGCAAGGGCGAAAATAAGGTTGGTACATCCCTCAAAAATAGTTTTTGACCCCAGATTTAGATTCAGTAGCCCAAAATATCTACTAAAAGAGCGGTGTATGGCTCTGGGGTTAGTGTTTGTGCCTGGTGTCCTAAGGGTCCCGGGTTCAAATCCCGCTGCCGCCAATAATAATTTTAAGTTTTTTTGTCTGAAAAAATTAAACTCTTAAAATTATTTCCATCACGCTCAGGATGTGTTTTACATCATAATGCATTAAAAAAAAAATTTCATCGTTTTTAGTGACCCATTGAACGTTCGGAATGCCCTTTTGAAATAATTTCTAAACATTTTTTAGTCCGCAGCATGTTTTTGACGTCAAAAAATGTCCAATTTTTGATATTTTTAAGTCCGAAATTAGCTCATAACTTTTTGCCTTAAAGAAATAATTCAAAATAAATGATTCCATCGTTTTTAGTGACCAAAAAAACTATGAAATACCCCCCGAAGTTTTATTTTTTTGTTGCCTTTTAAATTTAGTAGCTGTAATCTCCCCCGACGCTCCTGAACCAATTTTCAAAAATTGAAAACGCTTTGTCGCTGTCCAACGACTAAATATTTTTAGATGCGGTTTACCTGGGGCTTTTTTTTTTCATAAAGTAGTACCCAAAAACGCTTGAGCACCTTAAAAAATCGAAAAGTCGATTTTTTTTTGTCAGTCTAGTATATATAGTCAGTCTAATATATATGTTACGGGTAGAGTCCGATCTCTGGATAGTCCTAGGTCTATCCGGATAAACCTAGGACTATCCAAGCGGAGTTGGATAAAGTCCGATTCTTGAATTTTTTCATCTTTTTTGTTCAACTTTATCCGGCACCGCTTGGATAGTCCTAGGATTATCCAAGAGGCTTGGATAAAGTCCGATTCGTAAAAAATGTAAAAAAAAAAAAAAAAATTATTTCCATATTATTTTTTTATTTTATTTGTCATAATTTTATACTCAAATAATTTTTTGATTTAGTCAAATTAAATAATTCTATAAAGCAACTTTATTTTGAAGAAACTTCACTCAGAAAAATGAACTTCAAACTCTCCAGCCTATGAACGTGACAACTGAAAATATTTGTAAAAACTGTGTTAATAACATTTCATGCGAAATTTGTTCAAAAGAGTTTAGTATAAGTGATAATAGAAAAAGTGCGAAACGTGCGTTAGATAATCAAGCTTCAAAAATGATCAAAAGATCAAATTCTAAGTTTCCAAATTGCAAAATTGGAGATACAATCAAAGTGGGTATTCCTGATTTAGACAGAGGTCGCGGAGATTTTAGAAACATATTAATGGCAATAATAGAAATCAGCGATAACGGATTGTATAAATTAGCTAATTATTATGGAGCAAGAAAAGAAAAATTTTCGCGGAATCAATTTACACCTACGAATGCAAACCAAATACATGTATCAAAAATATCCACTGAAATGAAAACTTTACGCCAACTTGCAATAATGGCATCTAAATTTGGTGGTCAAGACTTTCAAAGGTGTAACTGCAAACAAGGTTTCAAAACTAATAAATGCAAGTGCAAATAAAATGGACTCAAATGCAACTCAAAATGTCACAGCAGTTTGTCTTGTATAAATAAATAAAAATAAATTTATATATTGTAGCTAAAATTTTGTATTTTGTATTTTTTTTATATTTAATTTGACTAAATCAAAAAATTATTTGAGTATAAAATTATGACAAATAAAATAAAAAAATAATAATTTTTTTGTTCACATTTTTTACGAATCGGACTTTATCCAAGCCTCTTGGATAATCCTAGGACTATCCAAGCGGTGCCGGATAAAGTTGAACAAAAAAGATAAAAAAATTCAAGAATCGGACTTTATCCAACTCCGCTTGGATAGTCCTAGGTTTATCCGGATAGACCTAGGACTATCCAGAGATCGGACTCTACCCGTAACATATACACATGTGTATTTTAAGAGAAATACAAGTTTTTGAAACTGAATCACGTTTTAACAACCCTGCGCAGTCTTCTTGTTTTCATGTAAATACATATAGTATTCTTAAAGTACTGCGATAACTTAAGGATTCTCCAGAGGTATTACTTTATCTATATATGTACACAGATAGAAAAGATATTAGAATTTCATCGAAACTATAATGAAAATGTAGTTTCAGTTTTTATCATTAAATTATAAACACTAAAATGTTAAGATCTTTTTCAATATACAATTAAATATTTAGCTTCAATTATATATTTTTAAAATATTGAACTTTAAATTAAATCTTTAAATTAAAAATTTAGTTGTATTAAAAGGTAGTATGTAAATACGTAATATGTAGTATATTTTTATATGAGCGGTTTTTTTAAAATTTTATATATATTTTTTTTTTTGTAAATATGATGATGCGATCGGATATTCAAATTTTTTGGCATATTACACAAATAACAAAACTGATATTTTTAGCTTGGGAAAAATTAAAACAGTGCGGTGGTGTGACTGCAGTTGTAATTGTTGGCGACCTCTATAAACAGTTCCCGTATGGGGCTTTACTATAGAGGATAAACAAATACAATAAAATACAAATATCTACTAAGGGCCGTAAAAATAGAAAAAAAGATATAGTTATAATTTTGTAGATTGTTCTTAGACTGATGAGGTTGGTGGTATACCAACTAAACTTTGCGATAAATAAATAAATTAAAGATTATTCTTGTTTAATTTTGGCTAATAAGGTCGATAAATCTGTAAAATATTTAAGAAAAATCAAAATGGGCAATAACTTCAATAAACTAGTTAAAAAATATAAGTTTAAAAAAAAACAAATTTTTAAAGGATGTAAGGGTAAAAATTAGAGTTTTATAACTCTAAAAAATAATTTTTTGCCCTCCCAAGCGTAAAACTCGTGGGTAAAGAATTTTCTTTACTCGTTCTACGCGTGGAAGGGCAAAAAATAGTGTAAGCACCATAGGCGAAATACTTTAAATACTAACGTGAACACATGTCACTCGTGCCCGGCTTCGCCTTATATGCACTTATACGCACTCTGTGCTAGTGTTCACGCTAGTGCCAAAACTTTTACGACCTTGATACTTAATATACTATTTGACCAAGATTCAATTTTTGGCCCAAAATACCCACTAGGATCGACAAAAACTGGAAAAAAAAGGTATTTTTAGAGTTAAAAGGGTAAAAATAAAGGTGTCACATCTCTTAAATAATTTTTTTGACGTCATATTTCAATTTAGCGACCCAAGTTAGGACATGCAAAAGTTAAAAAAAAATATAAAACTTATTTTTTTGGCTTAATGGGGTGGAAAATAGGGTTGATTTTCATCCCCACTTTTACTCCTGTAAGTTTTTTTGACATAGACAATGCTCTTGATATGTTGCTGAAGAGATTTCACTAACTTTCCAAAGGAAAATTGACTTTTCGTCGTACTTACAAGTTTAGCTTTTTTTTTTACAAGCCAGAATCGACTATATTTGGTTTTGTAAAATCCTTCTTTTAATAACTTTTAAGACTTTTAGATACAACTTTTCTTAAGCTGCGTGAAAAGGTTAAGAACATTTTAAATCTATTTTTAAATAAAACTAAAGTTAAAATATCTGAATATTTAAAATATACGATACTGACTGTATGGTAAAAGATTTTGCGATAAAAAGCTTTATTTTAAAGAAAATTGTAATCTTTTATTTTTTTAAATTCAAATTTAAGAACATTTATTTTAAACTTAAACCCAATTTAAATAGGGTTCAAAGGGATTGAACTCTTTTAATAGATATATACAAGAAAAATAACACAGCTGCACAAAAAAAAATACCCTGCCAACTAGCTGGCACTAAGGTTCCTCAAACAATGAGCTAAATACTTCAATATGCCACAGATATCACCGATTACAACCATGCAATCATACACTCATTTCTATTAACTTTTAAAAGTTCAAAGAAAATTTATGTATTGAATTCAACTAAATCTATTTTTTTCAAAATAAAATCTAACGTAATTCATTGGATAATAATTATTCAAGATAGTACTTTCATGGAATTAAATGAAATATTACACACATAAAAAAATATTGCAAAATTATGGTATTTTTTTAATTATTTTATGTAAAAAATTTAGAAAAAAAAATTTAGAAAAATTACGTATCAGATGGAGAAATCCTTTACAAACGATAATTCTAGATATTCGTACCTTCATAGGAAAGAATTAAGTATTACGTCCTAAAATGAAAAAAAATTTGGCGTTTTTTGTATTTTTTGACGACAAAAATTTTGAGAAAAAAATTAAAAAAAAATTAAGAATCAGGTCAAAAAAATTACTATGAATGATATCTCTAAAACTAGTACTTCCACAGAAATAAATTAAGTACTGCGTCCATAAAGAAAAAAAAATTGGTATTTTTTGTATTTTTTGGTGAAAAAAATTTTGAGAAAAAAATTTTCAATAAATAAATTATAAGATTCGAGATATCGAGTAAAAACGATACTTCTAGATATCAGTACTTTCATGGAAAAAAATGAGGTACTACGTCCAAAAAGAAAAAAAATTATGGTATTTTTTTAATTATTTTATGTAAAAAATTAAAAAAAAAAAAAATTCGAAAAATTATGTATCAGATGGAGAAATCCTTCACAAACGATAATTCTAGATATTCGTACTTTCATAGGAAAAAATTAAGTATTACGTCCTAAAATAAAAAAAATTTTGGCGTTTTTTGTATTTTTTGGTGACAAAAATTTTGAGAAAAAAATTAAAAAAAAATTAAGTATTAGGTCCAAAAAATTACTATAAACGATATTTCTAAAACTAGTACTTCCATGGAAATAAATTAGGTACTACGTCCAAAAAGAAAAAAAAAATTGGTATTTTTTGTATTTTTTTGTGAAAAAAATTTTAGGAAAAAAATTTTCAGAAAATTAAGTATCCGATTCGAGATATCATGTGAAAACCATACTTTCAAATATAAGTACTTTCATGGAAATAAATGAGGTATTACATCCAAATTAAAAAAAAAAAAAAGTACCTCGAGGTTTTTTGGTGAAAAAATTTTTGAAAAAAAAATTAGGTCTTAATTCCATAATGTTTGTGAAATATCAGCGATTACATACATACGTACACACACACACACACACACACACACACACACACACACACACACACACATACAGACTTTTTTTAAAAACCGATTTTTTAGCTTCCTGGGGTCCCAAAACGTGCTTATATGCCAAAAAATCAGAAAACAAAATTTGACCTAACACAATGGTTCCTCTATGAGGAACCAAAAGTTATGATCCTGTTACTAGACCTACCTACAGGTAAGTTTTTCGATGTCCTAAAACCGAATCTGAAGTCAGAATTTAGCCTACACCCTCAGATTTTGCCCCAGCTATCCCCAGCCACCCTCTAAACCGCCCAAAAAGAAAATATTTTACTATGTCCAAAAGTTAAAAATAAAAGTACTTTAGTTACGTATTTTGATGTCCCAAAACCGAATCTGAAGTCAGAATTTAGCCTACACCCTCAGATTTTGCCCCAGCTACCCCCAGCCACCCTCTTAACCGCCCAAAAAGCACATATTTCACTATGTCCAAAAATTAAAAATAAATGTACATTAGTTACGTATTTTTGTGTCCTAAAACCGAATCTGAAGTCAGAATTTAGACTACACCCTCAGATTTTGCCCCAGCTACCCCCAGATACCCCCAGCCACCCTCTAAACCACCCCAAAAATCAAATATTTTACTATGTCCAAAAGATAAAAATAAAATAACTTAAGTTACGTATTTTGATGTCCTAAAACCGAATCTGAAGTCAGAATTTAGCCTACAGCCTCAGATTTTGCCCCAGCTACCCCCAGCTACCCTAATTTATAACTTTTGCACAAAGTAAAATATTCACCCTCTGGGGCAGTTTACAGGGTGATTGGGGTAGCTAGGGCAAAAACTAAGGGTGATAGGTAAATTATGACTTGAGATTCGTTTTTAGAACATCAAAATACGTAAATAAGGTACTTTTATTTTTAACTTTTGGACAAAGTAAAATATTTGCTTTTTGGGGCGGTTTAGAGGGTTGCTGGGGGTAGCTGGGGCAAAATCTGAGGGTTTAGGCTGAATTCTGACTTCAAATTCGGTTTTAGGACATCAAAATACGTTACTAACGTACTTTTATTTTTAACTTTTGGACATAGTAAAAGATTTGATTTTTGGGGTGGTTTAGAGGGTGGCTGGGGGTAGCTGGGGGTAGCTGGGGCAAAATCTGAGGGTGTAGTCTAAATTCTGACTTCAGATTCGGTTTTAGGACACAAAAATACGTAACTAATGTACATTTATTTTTAATTTTGGGACATAGTGAAATATGTGCTTTTCGGGCGGTTTAGAGGGTGGCTGGGGGTAGCTGGGGAAAAATCTGAGGGTGTAGGCTAAATTCTGACTTCAGATTCGGTTTTAGGACATCGAAAAACTTACCTGTAGGTAGGTCTAGTTACAGGATCAGAACTTTTTTTTTTTTGTGCAGCTGTGTAATCAATGAATTTCAGAGAAAAATCTATTTTCATCGTACTTTTACTATGTTTAATAAATGAACTAAAAATTAGTTTTTGATTCCAAATTTTTGTAAAACCCCAAATTGCATTCCCCTTCTACTTCTAATAAAAATACATTTTGCAATCCCTGCGAGCTCCCTCCCTGGCTCTAGCGCATATAAATAACTAAAGTAATTATAACTATCATGAATTTAACAAATATTACTTTTTGTTCCAGTGCTTTTAAATTCAAAGTGCCTTCAGAGATTTTTTTAAGATAAAAATAGGTCAATAAGCAAGTTTTTTTGACAATATAGAGGGAAAAATAAATTGGGAATTTTTAGATTATAAATTTAATTTAGATTTCTTGCGCATGCACAGTTCAAATTAAATTATTTAATAATTTTTTATCCACCAGACGTAATAGAATCTCTCATATAAAATACATCCCTTTCAAATTTTATTTAATTTTTTTTTTTAACTTAAATAATGATTTTTCTATAATTAAAATAATAACTTTAAAATTAATCGGATATTGCTAAAGATATTACGAATTCGAATATCAGGGAGAAATAATTTTGCGTTCCTCGTCTATCCAAAACGTTGATTTATATATATTATGTATTATTTTATATATCAAATGATATTTCTATATCCCTCAGGCTTGGATGGATTAGACATTAAAATCAATGACAAAATTATGAAAATAAAAAATTATATCAACAAATTTCATCTTAGAGATAAATGAATTATCAACTCAAAATATATGCAACAATTTTGACACATTTTTATTTTGACAAGTTTTTATTCTAATAATTAAATTATAATCATGTGTTAATTTTCAGTAATTGATACATTCTAATTTTTAAAGTTGGTAATTAGAAACTTTTCAAAACTATTATACTATAATTGCGAACGTATATATAACATAATTATAGGGTGAAATAACATCTTGCTAGTTTTATAACCTGTTACTATATATATAAGTTATGACGATATTTAACTAAATAATATTGATTGTGCATTCTAACTGACAAATTTAATTATCTCTATTGAAAATATATTAAATTAAAATTTAAAATATTTACCATTCATTGGCCATAAAATTTTCTGTTTATTAGATCGGTCGTAAAAACTCAATATTCCTAGGAGGTGAATAGAATTATTCACCGGGTTTTGTATCTTTTTTGGATCGCTGAAAACGAATACGATATCCGTTTATATCGAAAAAGTTGCAGTTGTATGACATACCTTTAGCAAACGCTTTAGCCATGAGGGAAACCGTTATGGTAACAAGTCTCCAGAAATCTTTAATAACGGTGCCTTGTATTTCCTATTTGCTCATGACCCTGTTTATAAAGTATTAGAGTCAAAAATTGAAAAAATATATTTTTTTTCTAGACAAAGCTTTATACAGTTTTCATACCATCCAACTGACTTTTTTTTACTTTAGTCATGCTTCGTGGCTTCGCCTCATGAGAAAAAATAGATTTAAATTTGAAGACTTGTTTATCTTTCGAGGAAACATATTTCAAATATGCAGAAACGTGCAAAACAGTTTTTTTGGCCGAGAAATTGTCACATTTTTGCTCAAAGCACCTTTTTATACTTTTTCCCACATTGTTGTATATGTTAACCATATTTTTACACGTTTTTTTTATGTTTAAGGTTTTAACTTCGAAGGTTTCAAAATGGCAGCAGTTTTTTTTATTATTAAAGACATATTTTTAAAATTCTGAGCTAACTTTTTTCATTTTAATTTTGCTAATTTTTATTTTTTTTGTGCAGTGTTGTTACAAAATTGTTAAAAATTTCTTTCAAAAGAAATCCTGTAATTTCTACGAATTCGAAAATCGTATAAGAATTTTCAAAATTTTAAAAATTGAAAATTTTGGGAAATGGGAATTTATGAAAATTTGTTTTTTGAGTTTTTAATGGTAAAACAAAAATTTTAAAGCCAAGTAGAAAAAAATTAACCGCTTTTTGAGAAATTTGGATTTACGGTTCCTGACAGTTTTTACTGATTTTCCGACTTCTCTCTAAAGTTTTCCGAAAAACTAATAGTAGGATAATAATATTTTTGCATAAATTAAAATAAAAAAGTAAGCTTAAAATTTAAAAAATTTCTTTAAATCGAAGAACAGCTGCCATTTCAAAAATTTTGAATCTAGAACCTCAAAAAGTAGTATGAAGCCAGTAGAATTGGTTTTTTTCAATCTCAGACTTTCAGTTTTCCTTAGTAAAGTTTCACTTAAAATTACCCGTATACAATTTCTTGTATGTAATATAAACCTATCCAAATACTTAGTCTTATTAATAGTGAACTATTATAACATAAAGAGTTAATTTAGTCTTAGTGAGTTATTAAAAATAATAAGCTGTTATTAATTAATCGTGTATTTCTCGTAAATCCTTATTCCCGCTATCGTTGATATTCACATTTGCACTTATGTTTTTAATTATAGGTAAATATGTCTTTCTATAAAATTTACATATGTAATTTCTGTATACTTACATTAAATTCAGAAATAAATTCCAGCAAGTTTTAACATAAGCTTACATTTGTTAGAAACTAAAACTTTCAACAAAATTGAATTTTATACTACTTGTCTATAAACTATAATTTCAGCACCAAGTTAAACTTTCATTGCGCTGTAATTTATAAATAAGGTACTCGTACCAAGGTTAAAGATTTTAGTTTATTAAATAATAAATATTTAATAAATATTTTTATTAATGGTAAACATTTTTGTTTTTAATGGTTACTTTCAACCCTTACAAATACAATAACATCAAAATTTTGTTACAAACAGAATTTTGTTTTCTGAAATCAAGTGATATTCGGGACATCTTTTTTTCACCAGTACATGAACGACCGAATTTTAAGTGGGAAAAACGTAAATAAGAAAATGCTCCAGTACCTGAACGACCTAAAATTTTTAATTCCTTGTTTCTCTGTTGATTCTAAAGAGAATGCTTTAAGTTTTTAACATGGAACATGTTCATTGGATGCACTATTTGTAAAAGATCAGCTCGGCATTTGGAGAATATAAAAAATTGACGTATTTAGGGGGAGGGGTGGAATATTGATGTTTTTAGGGAGGGGAGTAAAATGGACTTAATATTTTTGATTTACTTCTTTAAAGGATATATACGCCAACATGATAAATATAGTTACAATCAGGTTACTATAGTTAAAAAAATTGATTATAAGTATTGGTACTATAAAAAGCAATAAGCACTTTATTATCTGTGTTATAAGTGAACATGTTCCATGCTCGTTGGTTGCGCTATTGCACAAAATGGTTACAAAATTTAATTAATATGGAAAAAATCAAATCCTGAACGATTGTTCATGTACTGGTAAGAGTACCTTAGTTAAACTATATTTTGTGGTACAAAAAATAAAATATTTATATTCTTTAAAAAAAATTCATAAAATTTACAATTTTTAGTCGAATTGTCCATGTAAATTTTATAAGTTAAAACTTTTTTTTTTAATCTTTAGATGTGCAACGAGTGGGCAATTGACACTCCCTGTCCAGCAGGAGAAGGAGATTTTTGTCGTTCTTTGCATTTGTTAGACAGCCGGGGTCGTAGTGTTTTGGCAAGTATATTCATTTTACTTTATAATATATTGACTTGCATGCATTATTTTCTTCTGTATATTTATGTACATCCAAGTTGTAAACATGGATATCAATCGTTTTTTTTACAAGTTTTTTGGCACGATATAATATTGAAAATTTGAAATATGTTTGTATATATAGTAGCCTGGGAGTTCTGTTAGAAATTATTGCGTTTCCAAAAATCTTCTTCTAATATAGTAATCAATAACCCAAGGACATGATGTATTATCAATTAAAATTGCATGATCCCACAGTGCACCCACTCAATCAAAACTCTGCTGACTTCGCAAATTTTTCGAATTATTTACTTTTTGACTCAAGACATAGGTAATATGTTCGAAAATATTGAAAAAGTAGCAGATTTACATAAGAGTAGATTAGTATACGAAAGATTTAAAAAATTAAAGAAGTCAATATATAAAAATCTGCGAAGCACTTAGCAGATTTTTGATTGAGTCGATACACTTGTAAAAGACACTTTTTAGGATCATATTCTTTCTATTAATGGTTATGTTTCAGACACCATGATATAAAAATCTCTACAAAATGTAAAAAAATAATTTCCAAGCTAATATACAATTTACATCTCTATAAACAAGACCATATTTTTTACGTTACTTTATTGAATAAAAATTTTGGCTATAAATATAACTCTGTAATACAGAATTTATATTTTTCTTTTATTCAAATTTTTCTATTTGATATTATCGTTATTACACATAAAAAGTTTTTTAATATATACTTTTTTTACGGATACCTATGTAGGTACATACATATTAGACTGTTAATTCAAAAAAAAAATAAATTTATTTCTTGCACTTCTGGTTAAAAAATGATTCAATTTTCCATAAAAAGAATCTAGAAATCATAGCTAATAAAATAGTTTCTAAATATTGACAATAAATATATAAGGGCTTTTATGGGACTGAAAATTATCGTGTATGCATTTATTTGCACAGTTAACAAATGGTTTTTTTAAAACTGTTTTTTTAGAAAATAGGATACTTTTTTCAAAACATGTCATACAAAAATTAATATCTTATAATTTTTATTTTTTTCAAACGAGGAGGTCAGGAATAAAAGGGAATAATTTGAATTTGTTTTATATATCATAAGACCAAGTATTATTGACTGCTAATATTTAAAATAAGATTCCCAAAAAATTTTTTAATTTTGCTAAATCTTAATTTGTTTATACATATTTAATATCTTGAAAATAAAAATCTGCAAATTCAAAAATAGTATTATTCTATTTTTGATAACCAGCAAAAGTTATTTCATCAAATGATGCAGTTATTAGAACAACTATTCCTTTGCTTAAAAGCGAAATGTATTATCCAATAAAAAACAGCCTCTGCGGATAAATACCTAAATATCGTAAATAATTTAATTAAAACACAATAAATTAAGAATAAATATATTTTTTTCATATATTTAAAATAAATAAAAAATTTATTTACAATAATTTTGTTGGTAAATTTTTTTAGGTGAATAAAAAATAGATACAAAAAAAGAGAACATTAAAATAAAAAGAAACAGTCCTTTGAGAATAAAAGTTAAAATGTATAAAAAGCACGTCACTATATATATCTAAAAGTTTTCTCAAGAGAATCATATATATATATATATATATATCCTTTTTGTTTAACCATTCAATACTTCAAGTGCAAATTTCTTTCAACGTGTCATTTATATAATAATATTTAGATAATACCCATGAACTTTATATATATTTAATAATATAAATTAAAACTTATGCAAACACTTTTATATATATATAAAAAAGACATTTTAACTTTAATTGAATTTTTTTTATTTACAATATAAAGTGTTTATTTAACTTATTTTTTATTATTTATATTTAACTTTTGGATTTAAGTGAACGCATTTAGATACTGAATAAAAGAATTTTGTTGAATTTTGTCTTTTTTTTGCAGTTTAAAGTAAAATTTAATCAAATTTTTATGTAATCTTTGCTATAGGTACAATAAGGCTTATTCATTTTTTTAACAAAGAATCGGTAATGAAACTGATTTTTGCTTTTGATATTTAATTTAAAGATGATAGGATATTTCTTATTGAAATAAGTATTGAGTAGAGTAGTCTTTATCTTATCTTTACATATAATAAAATTACAAGAGATTTTGCTATAATAGCTTGACAGCAAGTGCTTCCTGTGTAAGTTACATGGAATTTTGTTGCTCCAATTTACTACCATTCTGAAATACGTTCTATTTAGCTTTTGAACTTGGCCTTTCTAATTATCGACGCTAAATCAAGATTTATCGATATTATTACATTTTCAATAACTTATGTAAAATGAGACAAAAAGTGAATGATATTATTACAATTGAGAACCTAAAGAAATATGCAAAATAAAATACACTGTAAACATTTTTGTCCGCACTGTAAAAAGTTACTTCCTTATATTAACAAAAAAATTAGAACATTTTCGAAAAATTAATAAATTTTCGAAAAAATGTGTAAATATTCGAAAAAAATCGTATAATTACTAAATTTAGTATATTAACAAAAAATTTGAGTATTCTCAATTTTTTTTTGTGAATTCGCAAGAAAAATTGATAATTTACAATTTTTTTTCGAAAATTTTCAAATAATAGTTGAGATATTTTTACCTTTGTTATATCCGTCTTGAGAGTGACTTCGTTTATAAATTTTACACTACGCGTTTCAGAATTGAAAATTCCATCATCAGGGGTATTACTTGTCAGATGTTAAAAAATAAATATAATGATTAAAGTTTCTAAAAACTAATTATTTTTTAATTTTAATTTTAAGTTCTTCTTCTTTGATTTCTTCTTATATACACTATATTGCACTTTTTATCACTATTATTTTTCATATTTTAAACTGATTTTATTTATTTTATTTTACTTTAATTTTAGAAAATTTTTATTTTAAATTTTGTTATTTACCGGACGAGATCTCGTTATATACTGTTTAAAATTTTTATTATTACATTTTATTATTAAAGTTTATTTATTATTGTATCATATAGAGAATTTGATTTGAACTGTAATTTGTCATTTAACAGGGGTGTATCGTTGTTTTTCAGTGCCTTGTATATTTCGTATTCTTCTAATGCATTCATATAATTTCCTTTTTTGTCATAAAAATGTATAGGTGTTAAGAAATCATCAAAATTTTTATTTTTATATTCGTGATTGGTTGTTATTAGATGTTTTGCAAAATTTGATTGTATTATTGTGTTCTTTTTGATGGTTTTTGGTGGTAAATGCTCAGTATACCTGGTGTAAAAATCTCTAGCTGTTTGTCCTATATATATTGTGCCACATTCACATACAATTTTATATATACCTGCTTTTTTTGTTATTGGCTCTATATTATTATCTTTTGGGTGTAATATCCTTTCTATTTTGTTGTCAGTACTGAAACTAATTGTTATACCGTGCTTCTTGAATGCATGAAATAATATATTAGACAAATAGTTTCCAAATGTGGCCGATGTGTATTTAATTTCATTAATTTGTTCTGCGTTGTTTTTATCACTTAGGTTATTTTTAATAGCAATTTTCTTACGATGCCTAGATATTAGTTTGTCTATAATGGAGCTATTATATCCGTTTCTTACTGCAATGTGATAAATTGTATTAACTTCATCCTTAAAATCTGTTTCAGTCATTGGTATTGTTAAGAGCCTGTAAACGAAACTATTATATGCTGCCATTTTTTGTGAATATGGATGATGTGAATTTATATGTATAGTTGAGTCTGTTGTGGTTGGTTTTCTATAAATTTTGAAAATTAAATTGTTTTCTTTTGATTTTCTAATATTTAAATCTAAAAAGTTAATGGAATCTTCTTTTTCTAGTTCTAATGTGAATTGTATATTTTTATTCTTTTTATTTAAAAAGGTTTTGAAGTTTTCTAATTGTCTGTTAGTTCCATTGTAAATTAAAAAGATATCATCTACATATCTAGTATAAAAAATGATGTTATTTTGATGTATATTATTTTTATTGAATATATAGGTATTTTCGAAGTGATTCATATATATTTCTGCTAAAAAACACGATATAGGTGATCCCATAGCTAAGCCATCTTTTTGATAAAAATATTGATCTTTGTATCTGAAATAGTTTTGTTTTAATAAAATATTTAAAAGGTTGATTATTTCATATATCTGAATTTTCTCAATTCTTTTGTGCTTATTAAGATTGTTTTCTATGATTTTAATTGTTTCTTGAATTGGTACCATTGTGTTTAAATTAACTATGTCTAAAGATGCCAATTTATATGCAGTAAATAAAATAAAGAATATTAAAATAAATCCTGCATATAAATACAAAAAACACCAATTTTTTTTTTCTTTGAACGTAGTACCTAATTTTTTTCCATGGAAGTACTAGTTTTAAGAACCTCTATAAAAGTAATTTTTTGGACCTGATACTTAATTTTTTGAAAATTTTTTTCTCAAAATTTTTGCCGCCAAAAATTTAAAAAAATGCCAATTTTTTTTTTTTTTTAGGATGTAGTACTTAATGTTTTTCTACGAAAGTACGAATATTTAGAATTATCGTTTTTAAATGATTATTTCATGTGATACGTAATTTTTCGAAATTTTTTTTTCAAAATTTTTTGTATAAAAAGATTAAAAAAACACAATAATTTTTTTTCTTTTTGGACTTAGTACTTAATTTATTTATATGAAAGTACTAATATCCAGAATTATCTGATACGTAATTTTTGTAAATTTTTTTTTTCAAAATTTTTTGTATAAAGAAATTAAAAAAACACAACCTTTTTTTTTTTTTGGACTGAGTACTTAATTTATTTATATGAAAGTACTAATATCCAGAATTATGGTTTTAAAGGAATTCTCCATCTGATATGTAAATTTTTCAAAATTTTTTTTTCTTCAAAATTTTTTGTATAAAAAAATTAAAAAAACATAATAATTTTTTTTCTTTTTGGACTTAGTACTTAATTTATTTCTATGAAAGTACTAATATCCAGAATTATGGTTTTAAAGGATTTCTCTATCCGATATGTAATTTTTTCGAAATTTTTTTTCTTCAAAATTTTTTGTATAAAAAAATTAAAAAAACATAATAATTTTTTTTCTTTTTGGACTTAGTACTTAATTTATTTCTATGAAAGTACTAATATCTAGAATTATCGTTTTTAAAGGAATTCTCCATCTGATACGTAATTTTTGTAAATTTCTTTTTTCAAAATTTTTGTATAAAGAAATTAAAAAAACACAATAATTTTTTATCTTTTTGGATGTAGTACTTAATTTATTTCTATGAAAGTACTAATATCTAGAATTATTGTTTTTAAAGGATTTTTTCCATCTGATACGTAATTTTTCAAATTTTTTAATATTTTAAAATTAATATTTTAACAGAGACAATTTTGAATCGGGGTAAAAAAAATATTTTATATGCACAAATACAAAACAATAACATTTCAAGTTTAGATTAAAAAAAAATAAGTTGTGCTAATATTAAAATAATTGAATAATAACTTTTACAACAATGCTTTAAATAAATATATGTTTGATTATTGTTTTCATTGCTATATTTTTTTTAATAAGATATAATTTTTTATTTAATTTTATAATTAAAATAATTATTTATTATAATAAAATTTATTCACTTTATAAAATGACTTATTAAAATATAATTAATTATTAAGATACTTATGTATAATTTTTATATTGGCAATATATTTTTTATAACTGATACTTAGTTTATTGAAAATTTTTTTCTAAAAATTTGTTAAATAAAAAACATGAAATCACAGCAACATTTTTTTTCTTTTGGAATACGGTACTTAACTTTTTTTTATGAAATACTGATATCTCAAATTATCATTTTTATTAGATAAAATAGACCATTATAAATATTTTGCTATTGTTGATGAGGAACCATAGTGCCAATCACTTGGCAGCTTTTTTTTTTTTGTAAATCTAAGAAAGTTACTTTTTACAGTGCGGGTAATATATCCAATAGTACATTTGAATATCTGAAATTCACAAATAGTAAATGGGAATCCCAGATAGAAAATTTACTACCCGGACAATAATTTTTACAGTGTATATATTGTTAATAAACAATTAGTTCGTGGGAAAAAAATCGTTTATTCACAAAATTATCGTAAATTTATCATTAGTTTTTTCAATATTATATTCTGAATGCCACAAGCTAAACAAGGCCAAATAAGACTTGTGTACGAGATACAAGGATTTTTGGTGCTGATTTTTGTCTTTGTTTTAAGATAATGAAATTTTGTAACTTCAAATATATGAGTTAGAAAAAATAAAGAACCTAAGAGTTAAGTCCTTTAATAATAATAAAACAATACAATAAATAGTTTAAACTTGCTTTTAAAAATAAGGTCAATTTTGATGCTACGAATCCATTTTAATCTTTAGATATAGACGTTTTGACGTTTTGATGAAATTTGACCTATCTTGATTTCCTGATATTGAAGAGTGGTGTAGCTTACAGTCAAGCAATTCCGCTTACGAATTCTTTTCAGTGTATGTTATCACTAATGTTAATAATACCATTTAATAATAGTTATTTAATAAAACTTTTCTAAAGAATAATATTTAACAGCAATTTCAATAAATACAACTTGCAGAAAGTTTTTATCCAATAATTGTATATTATACGTGAGTTGAATTTTCCAATATGTACTAACAAAGGCAGCATCTTACAGAGGTTTCTCGCACTTTATCTTAATAGAAATGAAATAAGACAAGAATCTTAATGCAATGAATAAAAAATTTATTAAAGTTTATTTTTCACATAAAATACACTCCAGTCAAATCGTGGCTTAGGGTGTTTAGTTACTGGTATTCATAAGATTTGATCTACTATAGGTTTTTTAGGTCGCTGATCAAGAAGTTGAGGATTTTTTTTAATGAAAAATTTATATTTCACTCAAAGTTCTAAAATAGCAAAGATACCCATTTCAAGGTTTATTTTTGAAAATTCAAGAGTGAAATATTTACTTTTCATAAAAAAATTCCCTAAATTCTTGATCAACGATCCAAAAAACATGGGGTTTTATGGGCCAAATCTGGACACTCAAAATGCGAATACATCAAAACTCGCATCAAAAATACCCTCTTTTGAGGGTAATTTTTGCAAATTTAAGGGTGTTCTTGAAATATCTCCCGGAAAAGATTTTCGTTATCAGTGATTCAAAAAACATTTCATGACAGCCAGTATCTAAAGCCTGCTCTCGCAATTTGACTGAAGTAATAAAAGGATATTTATATTTTTTTATTTTAGAAAAATTTATTTTAGAAAATTTTCAACTAAATTTTTGGCAAACCTTAAAAGCTTCCTGATAAGATTTATTTAAAATAATAAATAAAGTTAAGCATCCAACTTACATTACGATATCAATACAGAGTATTCATAAATTTAAACAAACTAGAAAGTAAAATAATAGTCATTATTAATTTTCTTTTGGATTTAAATAAGATTAAAAGATATTAAAAATGAAAAATGTATACAAAAGAAGTAACGTTCATTTATTTCATTTTTAATTATTTTAATGGATGCTGGAAATTAAATTTCATTTTTAATTATATTTTATTATTTTATTTATTTTTTATAGTAAACTTTTATCATAAATAATCGTATTATGCTAAAATTTTCAGGTAAGCAAAAGCTGTGTTAGCAGTAATGAGTGTACTGTGGCATCAGTTGGATGTGTGCCCATGGATACTCAAAAGGTTTGTATGATTAATTATTTAAAACGGATGTGTTAAGTAACTTTACATTTTTTTTTTTATTTTTTTTTTTTAATAAATTTATAAAAAGAAAAAAAGTTATATAACTTTTTTTTATTATTATTTAATATAAATAATAATTTTTCTGTTTTATTTTAAAATAATTTTTTTTTTTTTTTAAATACATTTTTGTTTTTGACAGTTTTAAAATTTTTGATAATAGTTACATTTTATGTTCAAACAATTTATAAGTTAGGAATAGTTGGTTAAACTTCGATTTCAAAGCAATTATTATTTTATTGATAAAATTTCTATCAGACACAAAAGGGTATACGTAAACAAATTTAATTGCTTATAGATGTCAAACTAATTTATACTTTTCAAAAAGTCCGGCTTTGCAGGGAGGAGGGGTGAAATATTGACGTTTTTGAAAAAGTGAAGTTTTTAGGGGGGGGGGGGTGAAATGGACTTTGAATAATTTGAAGTGAGAGTCAGGGCTTGATCAAGCCCTGATGAGAACAAGAACTTAGAATACTTTTGGTTTATTGAAGATAATTTATGTTTTAGGATTTATTGTAATAATAATCAGGAAGTATATGTATATTAAAATTTTTATAAGTAAACATATTCCAAGCTCGCTGGTTGTGAGAAAATGCAAACCAGTTATAAGTTTTTTATATTTATAACGCAAAGTTATGTAATTAATAGTATAAGTCCGAAGATTTTAAATATTATTAATTTTTTTAGTCGAAGATTCTAAAAGTTTGGTAAACATTTTTTAATAATCTAAATATAAAAACATATAACTGATCATGGAAGATGTTCACTTATAACAGCTTTAACTAATACTCTCTAATAATCTAATTAAGTCCTAAAACCAAAATTATAATAAGTCCATAAACCTAAAGTATTCGAAGGTCTTGTTCTTCTATCAAGTCCCGATCAGGCCCTGACTCCCATTTCAAATTATTTTAATAAGGGAAGTGACAAGTGTTTGGGAAGCCGATTTGCTTCTGACTTTCAGGATAGGTTGTGGTAGTTAAAAAAACCTCCCCAATACCCTCTAATGGGCCTTATAGGTCTAGAAATTGGACGCTCTAGCAGGGTTCTATGCTATAAAATATGGAGCTTTAGGGTATATTTTAAATGATGCTGCTACCTTCTAGTTGGTTTCATTTTTGTGTGCAAGTGTCACATTTTATCCCCGTAGACCGCATTTATTTTATTACTAATAGAAATAAAATAAGACAAAAATTTTAATGCAAAATATTAAAAAATATTAAAAATTAATAAAAAATTTATTAAAGTTTATTTTTATAATTATAACGTAATTCTCTTACTGTTATCTTCAGTAAACCGAATGGCCATATTTGGCCAAAAATGACCAATTTTTAAATTGCTGCCAAAATTTTAATTTTTTACTTAAACTATTTCCTTTTGCTTTAGTCATTTTTGGTACTTGGTTCTATAAAGATGGTGTCTAAATTTAGCTTTTATTAAAATATCTTAAACTGGGACTCTATAACTTTAAATTTTCATATCTCGCAAAAAAATGATCAAAAATAGACGTGTAAAAATTTTTTTGAAAACTAGAAGCTTGTACTATAATTTTTGAGACCTAAAAAATCCACTTGGCAGCAATTTAAAATTTTGGTCATTTTTGGCCAAATATAGTCATATGGTTTACTGACTATAACAGTAAGATAATTACTGATAAATAAATTCGTTTTTCGTGGATTAAAAAGATGACTTTTACACACAAAAAATGATACCAACTGGAATCGACCGAATTTCAAGGTGGCAGCCTTCTGGTATTTCGGGGGTTGAAAGCACCAAAAATCGTTTTTTTTTAGATACATTCAAAAAATGGTTGAATTTTTTAATAAAAATTAACTATGAAATTTACGACTCTAGTTAGACGTATCCTAGCGCGTGTTGACACACGATCTCTACAATTTCTTAAGGGGCGAATCTCTTCACTTCCAATTTTCGAGATACAGGGTCGTGGCAAAGTTGACAGGACCAATATTGACCCCACTAACATACGCAGGGTATATATTCAATAAAGGTATAGTGTTTACGTAAAGCTCTATTTCGTAATCACTTTTTTTTCTTGATAGGTCCATAAAATTTTCCAACGAATTTTCTTATTTTTTGGTTCACTGAATATGAAATTCGTTTTTACCGAAAATGGTCCAGTTTCCAGGAATTTTGAAGTTTATCTAAATTCTTATTGCTTTTTTATGTTTTTTAGCTCGTTGAATACGAATATATTAGTTTTTTCCTAAAATGCTCTAGTTGCCCACAATAGAAAATATTGAAAAAATCAAAAAAATAATAATCTGAAGTTGCTTAATATGAGTAACTGGATTATTTTATATAATAACAAATTTCAACATCGTGTTCAGCGTCAAAAAATAAAGCGAGTAATAAAAATTTTAAAATCTGCAAAAAATAACCTCAAAATTTTTATTGCGGGCAACTGACCATTTTTGATTAAAATAGATTTCATATTCGTAGTTAATGACCTAAAAAACAGGAAAATTCAACGGAAAATATTATTGACCTATTGGCAAAATAAAGTGATTACGAATTTTAAAATTAGTACATTGTAATTTTATTACGTACCCTTTATGTAAGTACGTGCATTAATGTTGTCCATGCACACAAATTTTTTTTTTATTAAATATTAAATAATAATTTATAATGACGATCAATTCACGCCCGTTCAATAATATTGCTTTTGGCTTCAGGAATCAGAATGAGATTAATCCATTTTCTCTAAATTCCCCATAACAAAAGAAATTTCAACCAGAATTCGAAAATGTTACATAGACACAATTTAGCAATTTTATTTAAACGAAATCTCAAACCACATGAAAATAATAGCTATTATCATATATTTTAATGACTGATATTGAATTTTATTAAAATATTCAGTTTCATCTACTACTTTCTCTTATACCCATTTCTAATAAAATAGAATATTATTGACTGATAAATTAAATGATATACTACTGAAACATATAATCTCACATAACCGCAGTATGAGATATATTGCAATTAATATTATATATTATAATCTAAATATTACTACCACTACTACTAGATATTTTATTAGAATTGCTTTTAATAAAATTTATATTACAACATTATAATATTATTTTCTTATTCAGTTTATAATATATTTAAACCACAAAATTTAAAATATACATAGAAATTTTAAATTTATTGTTTATCATTAATGTCTGAAACAATAAAAAAGTCAGAGAATTTAATTTATTTTTATCATGCAATTTTTTTTATATTTTTTTTTTTTTATTGTTTTTATTTATTGTTTTTAGACAAAGAATACAAATTTTTATGTAATAAAAATATTTTACATAATTTTATGAATATTTTTATTGTTGTTTTATATATTTAGTGGAAGAAAATGTAATTTCGAGTAAATATTTTTATTTATTTTTTTGTGAATTTATAAAAAGTCAAAGAAAAAAAAAGCTTTGGATTTTATATTTATTTGACCTGCTGAACTTAGGAGTTTATTCTCTTTTTTATATTTGAAATTTGTTTTATAAACTATAAGAAAAAAAAATTAATTATCAAAATAATGTTATTAGTTATTGAAACTCATGCACGATCAAAATGAAAATTCAATTTAAAAGTCTTAGAAGTGTAAGCAGTACTCAGGTTTGAGTTAATGACTCTTGAACAATCAAATCAATAATTAGCAAACTGGGTAACGCAAATTTTGAAAAATCTGTTCGTATAAAATCAAATAAACTCACTTTATCAACTCTAAATCAGTTCAAAGGCTCCATTTGGAATATTGAGATGGTTAAGGATGGGAATAATAAAAACTGAACGGTAAAAATATAGTGTCTGAATTCCTAAGCAAAACTTATGTATCATTATAGTATATTTATTTCTTTTTGTATACTAAAACCATTAAATTTCATAATAATTTTCACATTTTTTTAAAATTAGAATTACACCCGCGCACTTTTGAACTGTGCCGTCCAAGTATGGGCCGAAGTTCGGGCGACGTTCGGCAAAGCGCTCTGCCGTCGTGTGGCGCACGTATAGCATACGTCCTTTGGTACACATCTCAGCGACGTATGGCACATACTTCGGCCCACGTATGGCAGAAGATTTTTATTTTTTTTTTAGTAAAAAAAAAAAAAAAATTTACTTGGTTCAGGAATTGAACCAGGGACCCTCTTTAAAATTTTAAGAGGGTCGAGGATTATACGAGCGCGGCCAACCCTCGTATCTGAAAGTTATTGCATAAATGACTGTAAAATGTTGTATCTTATTGTATTTAAATTAAATTGATATCAGATTTTTCAAGTTCGTTTAGAAAGTACTTCGTACAGAAAATGATTGTTTTTCACAACTGGAATATTTTCCAGTTTTTCCAAGATGGCGAAGTATATATTAAAATACTGATCTAAGATCCGTAAAATAAGGGCAGGCGCAACGATATAAAATTTAGTTTAAAAATTTTTTTTGGTTTTTCCAATATGTTGGACCATAAAATTTATTTAAAAACTTCTATAAATTATAAATATTTTTTTCAAATTAATTCGAATGTGCATAGATAAAAAAAGATAGAGTATTAAGAGATTAAATCTAGAGGTGGGCGTGTAGCATAATTAGGATTAAGTGTCTCGCGACAAATCTTTTTGTTTAGAGGCCCAATTTAAATTAAGTCAGATAAATATTCAAATTAGGATATTATAAGAAAACAAGTACAATACAATTTTAAATCGGACCTCAAAACAAAAAAATCTGTAGCGAGATATTTAATCCTAATTATGTTATATACCCGCTACTTAATACGCTCTCTTTTATTACCCTTCTTAAAATAATGTATCAATTATCGAATTAATTTGAAAAAAATATTTATAATTTATAGAAGTTTTTAAATAAATTTTATGATCCACCATATTGGAAAAACCAAAAAAATTTTCAAATTAAATTTTATATCGTTGCGCCTGCCCTTATTTTACGGATCTTAGATCAGTATTTTAATATATACTTCGCCATCTTGGAAAAACTGGAAAATATTCCAGTTGTGAAAAACAATCATTTTCTGTACGAAGTACTTTCTAAACGAACTTGAAAAATCTGATATCAATTTAATTTAAATACAATAAGATACAACATTTTACAGTCATTTATGCAATAACTTTCAGATACGAGGGTTGGCCGCGCTCGTATAATCCTCGACCCTCTTAAAATTTTAAAGAGGGTCCCTGGTTCAATTCCTGAACCAAGTAAATTTTTTTTTTTTTTTTACTAAAAAAAAATAAAAATGTTCTGCCATACGTGGGCCGAAGTATGTGCCATACGTCGCTGAGATGTGTACCAAAGGACGTATGCTATACGTGCGCCACACGTCGGCAGAGCGCTTTGCCGAACGTCGCCCGAACTTCGGCCCATACTTGGCTGGCACAGTTCAAAAGTGCGCGGGCACTGAACAAAAAAACTGCTTAGATTTTCCGTTTGCTGGTAACAATATTCTGCTTGTGACTAGTAGAATTTTTTTTTTGCCTCATGGATTGCAAATGACTTGAAACGTAAAAAAAATTTTTTTTAAATTTTGTTTGCTGTTTTAGAATATGCACGCAACGGTACTATGAAAAAAAAAAATTAAATTTTTTATACGTTTAAGTCGTTTATAATCGTCTAGACACAAAAATAAATTCCGTTAGCTAAAAGCATAATTCTGCTAGCTACAAGTGGATTTCCGTTAAGCTCAAGCGGACCTTTTTCTAGTGTAGTTTTTGGTCACCTAACAGCTGGACAAAGTCTTACCAACAATAATTCAAAAATTCAAACAATATATTTTTGCAGTGTTTCACATATACCTTAAATTTGTATATTAGCTAACATTGCATTTAATTTAAACCATTTAATATTTTTGAAAATCACAAAGGACCAAAAATCGACCTTTTAAAAATCTATATTTCCTTTGAATTTAAACTCTTGAATTTTCATTCAGCATACCAAAAATACATGTTTAAAAGAAACTAAAGCTATTTAATTAAACTTTAAATCGCTGGTGACTTGGATAAAATAGGAAAAATTATAATTACATTTTCTATTTCAATTCTATAAGAGCGTTTTTATCAAGTCAATCCAATTACCTAACTTAAAATTATATTTCTTTTGTAGGCAATATAAGAATGAACGAAAAAGTTTTTCTTTAAAATACTTAAAAATCTTTTTAACTTTAAAAGAATTTTTACTTACTTATAATTTTTATTATTCAAGTACTTTGTCTCAAGTTGATAAGATTTTTTTTTTTAAAGTCTATTACAGTATTAATTTATTTATGTGAAAAATCAGATTACAAAAAAAATTGTTTTAAAAAGATACGCTTTTATACATGAAATTTTATCAAGGTTTAATTTCCTATCATATTTTAATTTTAAGCTTGAAAAATCTTATTAAAAAAATCAATATTTTACTTTTTCTATAAAATAAAAGAATGCATGATAAAAAAAAATCTCATGTATAATGAATTTTTAGCAAAGATTTTTTTTTTTTTATCAAAAGACTTTAAAAATTCATGAATTCTTTGAACTCTTTGCCAAAAAATACTTAATTTTATATTCAAGGTATTTTATAAATTCACAAAACTATTTTTATTAAATTCAACAAAAAAAGGTATTTTTTACAAAAAAAAAATATATTTTTTTCTTTTTTTAGATGTGCATCAGTTGTTGTGACACAAGTTATTGTAATATCGAATCCCCAACCAATTCAACTAATGCAACATTTTCTAAAAAACGTCAAGTTAAGTCAAAACCTATTGAAAAAAATAAAATTTTAAAGAATACAGGAGAATCATCAATATCATCTTATAAAATAATAATAAGATCAAAGATTTTTTTTTTATTAATTTCACTTATCGAGACCTGGTTTTTTTGGCCTTGTTAAAAAAAGTTTAAGCTCTATTATTAAGTAATTTTTCTATTATATAATAAAATAAAAAATGCATATCAAAATTAGTTACTGTATAACGTATAGAACATATAAATTATATATTTTCATGCAAAAATAGTCTAAAATATATGTATTTATAAAAAAAAACAAAATGGAAAGTATATAAATAATATTAAAAAATGTTTTAAATTTTCTCTTTTTTATTAAAAAGTTTTAAAAATCCAAAAAAATAAGTAGGAAAAAAACAAATAGTTCGATACTATTGTAAAGGAATTCTTAAAATCTTCTGAACAAAACTTGTTAATGAAGTAGAAAAAATTTGCAATAAAGTATTGATCAGTAGAAGATTTCCAAGTAAGCTTGCAAAGTTAATCTTTCCTAAACTAGAGAACAAATAAGCTTGTGGTCACGAGACTACTAATTTATGTTTAGCTTGTACTCATGGTAAAAGGTAAGGTCAAAGTTATGCGCAAACAAACTGTAAGTTACAATCCATTATTCACTCTCAGACAATCACTGATTTTTCTTTCTCGAAACACTTCATAATACATAAAAATCGACATTTTCATCCTGTCCACGCCAAATAAAACTATTTCGTGCAATTTAATTGATTAGTAAATAGTTAGTACTTATTGTTAGTAAAAGTCCTTTTTTCTACTAGTGAGAAATTATACACTTATTTTAATTTAATTAAGACTTATTTATTACACTTTTATTTACACTTATTTTATTTTAATTTTAACAGATCGTGTCATTTTTTGGTAAATTAAAATCTTTCTTAATTTTATAGAAACGTATTATTTTTCGATAAAATTTATATTTTCATATAATTTTCTCTCTATAATATATTCATAAGTATTCAGTTACCTAAAAATATAAAGTGCTTAAAAATTAATGAAAATAACTGATAAAAATAATTTTTTTTCCTCGTTAAAAAATTGAAAAAGTCAATATTTTAATATAGCAATATAACACCATCAGATTAACTTTGCAACCTTGCAGACAAAATCAAAGTTAAATATAGATTAATAGTATAGATTTTAAAAATTAATGAAATTAATTAATTCAAAGCTGATTATAAAATTTTTTTAAATAAATATCAATTTATTAGATTAATAATAAAAAATATTTTTAATTAAATAAAATAAAATACAAATCTATGATATCCAATTTGAATAATAAGTACAGTGTACATATAAATATTTTATAGTATGTAATTAAAAAAAAAGTTTTTAGATATATATTACAATCGTGCTGCTTAATGCACTTTTCGTGTTAGAAATTTACATTCTGCGTAAATAAAAGTTTTTTCTGGACAGTAGCAACGAAAGTACGATTACCTGGCCGCTGTGCGGCTAAAGGAATCCCATTTTCTTGCCCCTGACGCAAAAATAGCTATTTTTTAAACAAGGGACAAAATATTGGTTTTGACTTTGCATGCAGTTGTGTGCACGAGCAAGCGTAGCTAACGAGTGTAGACAGCATGCAAAAGTCGAACCCCGAAAAACTATACTTTAGTTTTGCATATAATGGGCCAAAAAGCCTACTCCCTAGAGTAGAAAATAGGCATTTTTGCCCTAGATATGTAAAATCGTATACCCTTGGCCATAATTGAAGGGGTAAAGCTAAAAAATTTTATTGTTTTGGGAAAACTAACTACGAGATAAAATAAAAATTTGTTCCCTCTGTAGGTCAAAAATATGTGATAATTAGGCATTACATACGAATGTAAATTTCCGACTGGAACAATTTATAAACGAATAAGTATTATTATTGATTAAACCATTAACCCAATGACCCCGGAAATTGAGATTCGGAACACTAAAATAAAAATCCACTTGTTTAGGATTTTCGTTCGGGGAAAGTCCAAACTGCTTTTTACCCCCACTTTTGAAAAAAATACGTTAGGGAGCATTTATACCAGAAAAAATTTTTAACCCCCAACTTCGATATTTACTCTTTTTCGACCCACTCATGCATGTTAAATATTAAAAAAGAGGGAGTAAATTACAAAGGTTGTGATTAAAATATTTTTCTCGTCTAAATCCTCCCTTACAAGAAAAATTTTGGGGGTGGGGGGGCTAAATCCCCCGAGTCCCCTCCTGGGCACCCACCTGTGGCTAGTGAAAACATTTGTTTCATGCTCAAATGATTGCAAATGACCTGCAACGTAAAGAAAAGAAAAATTTTTTTTTGGCTTATTTGGGATGTGTTCGCAGCGAAACAATATGAAAATTTTTTTTTTTTAAATAAATAAAAATTTTTTTAAAATCTTCTTTGCATTTTAAGTTATTTGCATAAAAAAAATTTTCTGCTAGCCAAAAAACAATTCCGGTAACTAAAAGCGAAATATTTCCGCTTGCCGCAAACGGATTTTTTTCAGTGTAGGTCAAATTAAATAAAAATTTTTCAGTTACTTTTTAAAATTTTAAACATTGTTTACTTTCATCTTGATTTATGACCAATTTTGCAATAATGTGTATTGGTTGGTATTTGTTTAACCTCCATCTTAAACTCCATACGGATGTTGTGACAGAGGTCACCAACAATTGCCCATGCTATCACACCCTGCACTATTTTAATTTTTCTATTTATCTATTTTAATGGGTTGAGGATGTGAAAGCGCTTTTTGACAATTGTTAGTGAAGTAGTTGGTATGAGCGTTGAACCTATGGTCCAGGAGGTACGCGACTTCTCCAAAACCCCACGCCAGCTTATAGTGCCCTGGAAGCACTTCGGACCGCGTTATCCACATAATGCTACATTTTTTTTTAAACATTAAGTGGATGCCTCAAATCCTAGAACCCACGGTAGAAGAACATCAAGCATTTTTCGCAAAGAAAAAAACTTGATGCTGATATAGCCGGGAACCTTCAGGTCCGAAGTCCAACGCCCTAACCACAGAGCTACCGAGGCTCTCGCAATAATGTGTATATGAAAGCCAAACTACCAGCAGTAAGAATGTGGGTAAGGGGGGGGGGGCTGAAATGAATTGCGTTCCGACTTGAGAACCGACTATAAGTTTTTTTTAGTCAGTCAGCTAAAACGGTGAAACAAATGCCATTTTTTCAAAATTATTTAGAAAATTATTGGATTTACTAGATAAAGAGTCAAATTTTGGTTATTGAAGTAGAGTTTAGGGGGTGAAAACTACCCCTAAAATAAGAAAAAAGTGAATAAACACGTGTTTTGCGTATTTTTTGTACTCTTTTTTGTGGGTTCAAGTATTTTTAATAATTTATTAAATTTAGACTATTATCCACCTTATTCACCCCTCTTACTAAAAGTGAAAAATATGTGTTAAAACTACCCCTGAATGTTGAAATACTGAAAAAAACGTCGTATAATAATTTGTTTATTATTTATAAATTTTTTTCTAAAATAAATAGTACAAATAGAAAGTTACAAATAGTTACAAATAGAAAAGTTTGAAGAAAAAAAAGTCGTAAAATTTTATGTTTCAACCCCCTGGGGAGGAGTGAATAAGGTGAATAATGTTTAAAATTTAATAAAACATTAAAATATACTTCACAGATAGAGTTCACAAAAAAGGACAAAAAATACGCTTACTACGTGTAATTAAATTTTTTCTTGTATAGGGGGTAGTTTTCACCCCCTAAAATTTTCTCCAATAACCCAGATTTGTACTCATTATTCTCTAAATCCTATAATTTGTAAAATAATCTTGAAAAAATGGCATTTGTTTGACCATTTTAGCTGTGATTACAGAATATTGCAAAAGAAGCTTTAAAAAAAGGTAGTTTGGCTAACTTTAGGGTGATCCCATAACGCTAGTCACTTTGGACCTCGGATTCAGATTTATCGACTCAAAAAACTTATAGTAGACCTTTTCTTGAATCGCTTCACGATTTCGTACCAATTAACGCATTATTACTGGAATATACCAATTTTTTAGGTAAAAATACACTCCAGATTCGATTTCAGAAAACCCAATAAAAGTAAAACCACCCACTTTATTCTACGCAGAACGTAAACCCACGAAAAATGCACTCGGCAGCACGACTAATAATCTTTTACGAGAAAATAAAATAAAAAAAGTTTGTCATTAAAAAATTAAATCTATTAAATTTTGTTAATTTTGTAATAAAAGTTTTTAGTACAAAATATATTTAATGTAAACTTTAACGTTTAATGATTGCTATTAAAATTAAATGTTTTTTAATGTAAATATTCACCATTAAAACTTTTATTTTTAATTGAAATTTATATAACCTAAATTGATTTAGATACTAACTCACACATGATATTATAAAACAGTGAAAAAGTTTTCCATTTATTATGTAAATATACATATAAAATTAAATGTAAATCTCTAGAATTGTTTTTTTTTTGTGGTTTGAATTAGTATTTGTAAATAAAGTTTATTTTAACTTAAAACAATTGTTTATTTTAGTTTTTAATGTATTTTTTTGAAAAACTAAAAAAAAAAGGTATAAAGGATTTCATATTTTCTATTCTTGTAATATAGTTTTATTAGTATAACAGAAGAACATTATTATTTAAATTTTATTATATATATATATATATTAACAATGAAAACAAAAACTATTATTATTATATTCATAAATCTTATGTATATATGGCTATGTTTGGCTAAAATCAAGTTTATTTGCAAAAATTATAAGTGAGCTTGAAATTTAGTTTTTTTAATTTCTAGGTTTAAAAAATAATCAAAATTTCTAAAGTTAATGTCCTCTGTGTCTAGTATCAGTCAATAAGTAGAGTTACAAAAAATTTATAATAATTCTTTAAACTTTCAAGTACACGACTGCCAGGTGAATTTAGCTGAACAAACTCATGTATGTATATATAAATTGTTATCTAGTTTTATATAAAATAGATAAGTTTTAAAACAAATAAAGTTAATTATTAATATAGAGTGCCAAAATAAATAAGCCTGTATTTGTTTCTAAGAAATTATTCAAAGAAAAAATTTTTTTAACATAGTTAAATAATAGAACTAAATAATATATTTGCATGCACGAATTTATAGAGATGGCCAAGGATTTTTAGCATAAATTAATAGTCATTGTTGTTTACTGGATTTTAATTAACTTATGTTATCATTGTTTTGTTTGATTGGATTTCATTAAATCGTATTGGCCTCTCGTAAAAGTTAAATTTTAGATGCGTGCATGCATAAAATAAACAGTGATATAAAGGTTTATATATGAAGAATAATTCACTATAAAATTGATTTCTTATCAATACACTGGAAAAAAAATTCGACACCAAGGTGAAAATAACGCTTTCACTGTAAAGAATTAAAACTATCTAAAAGAAATCCTGGTTAGTTTTGAATGTGATAAATAGCAGATACAAAATTCTTCGTAAAAATCAAAATTTCTTTTTTTAGTGAAGTCAGTAACTCAGTACTGCCCTAACTATTTGTAATTTGTTTGTAATACATTAAGTAAAATTTTGACTTTGTTATTGCATACGGTTAGATCCATCCAAAGAGTACAATAATGGCTACGAATTCACGCATACAAAAAATTAGTAAATATAACTAAAATTACGATGTTGTTTACTAAATTCAGTTTGGTTAAAATTCATTGTAAATTATTAGTAAAATTTACTAATAAAATTTGTTTATAAAACTAAAACCTCAATTATTTTAGTAAATTTTACTAATTTTTTGGTTATATTAACCAATTCATATTAATTTGTTATTACTAAATTTGTAAAGGTTAATTTTACTATTCTTTTTTTTGCGAGAATTTGAATTTGAATTTAACATAAACTTGAATTTTTCAGAAAATTCTAACTATAAATTATGTATACGTTAATTTAAATCAAAATTTCTTAAATTTTCAAAAAATAAATAAAGCAAAAAAGAGCGTGTAAAATTCATAAAATTCGTAAAATTTGTTAAAAGTTTGATTTTTTTGAAAAATTCTTGCATTAAAAATATTTTTACAATTCAAAAAATGTACTTTTAAAGTGGATCAGCCTGCAAATAAATATTTTATTTCACAAACATAGAAAAACACTATAATAGATAAAAAAAATATAAAATATTACATAAAATATTTAAATACTACACTATGTACAAAAAAAAAAAATTTAGTTACTACATAAATATAAAAGACTAAAAAAAAAAATGTTTTGTATATAATAAATTTTAATGTAAACCTTAATAATAAAATATTTACTAAAACTTAAATTATAAATTATCTTTATGTATTTTTATTATAAAATTTTTTTTATTGATTAAAAAATATAAAAATCCTTGACTAATTAAAATGACCTTATTATATTGATTTATTAATATTATTAATATTCTTTTTTTCTCAAGATTTTTCTTTCATAAAGATAGCGAACGGTAATATGGTTTTTTTTTATATTTATAAATTTTCTCTTATTTCCTAAACTCATTTTTCATTGTACCTACTTATATATTTTTTCTTTTAAATTAGAAACCAAGTTGATAGCACGTAGGTATTTAAAAAAAAATAATTAAGTGTTCATTTTTAAAATTTATGATAAATTATAGCAGGTAATTTAAGAACGTAAAAAAAAGTTTGAAAAAAAAAAATTACGTTTATATAATAAAAATTTAGTAATTTATGAATTTTGTTAAAATTTAAAATAGTCTTTTTTGGTTGACATATTTTAAAAATCATTAATTAAATTAAGCTAAATTTAAATACTTTTGATACGAGTTTAAATGGACATAACTTTTAAAACTTAGATTATTAATAATTTACAAATGTTATATTGTAATTTATTAATGTTTCAATGAACCAATTATTTAATAAAGAAAAAAATAAGATAATTAAAAAAAACTTATTTTTTATATTTAATTTTTTTATAATTTATGCGTGGACATTAGTATAAAAAATTCTCAATGAACGGAGGTGATATTGGGAGAGCAAATAGTAGTTTTTATGCGGATGCAATTTTTTTTTAAAGGAAAGTTAAAGGATTACTTGAATAACATGTGATCATTCCAAATAAGAAATCGTATGTTTGATAGGAAAAATCACGTGATTTAACTTACTTCTCCCCCATATGAAGATAAAATATGAACTTCTATTTTATTTCTAGATCAACGATATAAGACTACACCTTGGCAATGACATCTTCTATCTTTTACATGCTGATTATCTAAAAATCTATATTCAGCTCTTTCCAGAAAATATAACTCATTGTCAGACCATTAATGCTCTTTTCTTAGCAGCTTGTGATTTTATAGTTTGGTTCCAGAAAGTGTCTCTTCGACTCAACCCGAACAAGATAGATAGTAGGTGTGTGGTTACCCGAAAGTCGGGTCGGGTACCCGAAATTTCGGTCTTTAATGTCAGATTTTTGCAGGTCAAATTTCCAAAAAAGGTCTGCAGTTGCAGTTTTGAAAAGAAATCTTTTTTTAATGTCCCAAATTCGAAGCAAATAACCTAAAATTTCGGGTATCTAACCCGAATTTTGAGTAACTGCACACCCCTAATAGATAAATAGATAGATATGTTGTTTATTTGTCATCAACAAAATTCAGTATACATGAGAAGTAATAATCAATAATAATTTTTTTTTATATGCTTATACAATTGATTAGTTTGTTAAATTATTTATTTAACAACAATAAGAAAAAGAAAAAATAAAATTACAAGAATTAAATTATACACTATATATATTAGGGTGTTTCTTATTTCCCAAACTGCCCGTAGAGAAAAATACTGGCTCGAATATGATACTTCAGGTCATAAAACTATTATCTAAAAAAAAATTTTTTATAAACAACTTGATGTAGTGTGCCGACTTGCAAATGAAAATCGTTAAAAAACAGGAAAAAGATTTTAAAAACGTTTTAGAAAGCTTTTAGAAACCTTCCCAAAAACTTATAAATACCAAAATATTCTAAAAGCTTATTAGTAACCTAACAAAATATCTTTAAAAAACTGTAAATTATAACATAAGAGGTTATTTTTAGGTATTTTGAGCATTTACAAAAGCCTTGTTTGATTGCCTCGTCACTAAAAGAAGAAATATGCATTTTTGCAAAAAATCGATAAATAAAACAGTCAAATTGCAATTTTCATGGATATTTGCTTTTTAAACGATCATAAATTTTAAATTAGGTTCAGATATCATAACATATGTAATAATTTACAGTTCTTTATAGATATCTTATCACTAATACGCTTTTAGAAGATTTTAGTAGTAAAAAGTTTTTGGGAAGGTTTCTAAAAGCTTCCTATAGTATATTAAGCAACAAGGGCGTAAAGTAGGACTTTTTAGCCCGCGTGCGTATGACGCGGAACGAGTTGCCGAAGGCGACGAGTGCGTCGCGTCATCGCACAAGAACTAAAAAGTCCTACGCCCAAGTTGCTTACACTATTTTTTGCCTGCCGGGTGTAAAGTTCGTCCAATATGGAAATAAATGAAATCTACAATAGAAAAAGATGATAGAGATAAAATTAGTAAAAAGCAGTGGTAGTTTAAGATAAAGCGTCGGTTCGCGGGATGGGGGGGTTCGGGAGGCGCAGCCCCCCGACTAAAAAAAAGCAAATTCAAAATAATTATTATATATAATAAATAAAATTATACATTTAATTAACGTATACTTTTTTTTATTTTTAAATATAATTTTAATATTATAACCTAAAAAAAAAAAATTATGTAAATAATAAAAACTGAAAATAACTATAAATGAAATATAAATATATAAAATAAATGAGACTAATAATGAAAAAAGAATTTTTTTGTTTTTTTCCAAAACTTTAATTGTTAATAATTAAGTAAAAAAAATTGTAAGCTAATTGATAATAAAACAGCTGAGAAAAGAAATAAAATAAAATATGCTTAAAAACGTCATTCTAATGGGATCTACTATCTTAAAGCTTAACATATAAAGCTTTTATATGTGCTTTCATAAATTCCTAGAGAATTTGTAGGTAGCGATTCTAAGGTAGCCTCCTCAGCTAAATCAAGAATCTCTTGAGGAAGTTTCTCATTGAGATTATTATTCATCATTACACAACTTAAAAAAAATTTTATTTAATTCAAAAATTTCGCGAAAAATATTAATTTACTTATTGCATTGCTTAGTTACTTAATAAACAATTTTTTTTTTATTTGTTTTATTGCTTAGTAACATAAATAACTTAATTTTATACCCGTTCTCAATAAACATAAATTCATTTACGAGGGCCGAAAAACCCTGCTTTACGCCCGGAATGGCAAGCGTAAAGCACGAACTTTACGCCCGTGCGGGCAAAAAAATGTTTTTAAAACCTTTTTCCTGATATTATGACCTGAAGTATCATATTTGAGCCAGTATTTTTCTCTACGGGCAGTTTGGGAAATAAGAAACACCCTAATATATATAATAGTTAATTATTTTATATAACGGTAGTAAAACAATTCTAAATGCAATATTTAGTAAAGAAAATAAATAAATAGCAATGCATATTGTATAAATAATTGTAAGAATTGATGGGATAATCAATCTGTTGATTCCTGTTTAATAAGATAATAATTTTATCATAGTCAATAGTAACATAACATGACATAAATAAATAAACATAAGTAACTTTCTGTAACTGTGGTGCTTACGTAGTTTGTATCAGTATGTTTGAAAAACTGTCTCATTAAATGAGTAATTTGAAGTCTTTAAATATGTAAAAAGAGCAGAAAAAAATTAAGAAAGGGGATGAACCGAAGGAAGAGAATTCCAACCTTTAATGCCTAACTTAAGTGTAGTATTTAAAAAGATGTCAAAAATTTTTGGTGCTTAGGGATGATTGATACCATAATAATAACTCAAATTCACATGTAATAGGTATACAGGATAAAATTAAGGTACTGCCCTTAAAATAATCTTTATTTAATTATTTTATCAAAAATTTTAATGTTTGATTGCTATATTTTTCCTGGAATCATAAATAAAACAGAATAGTATTGATTCAAAAAAAAAATTTTATAAGTATGCTTGAAAACCCTAAAATTGGATAGGTTTTGCATTGGTATGTATATAAAATACGTTTTTTTCGAACTTTTTGAAAAGCGCAGCAGTTCCAGTTTCTGGCCAGGTGTTTTTGTCACGTACAAAGTGTCTTTAATGAATAGAAACAATCCGTTCTTACCATTTTGGATCGAATAAATTTTCCTTCAAGACTGGTGTGTGTACATAACACTCTATTTACCTTATTGCTTATAGTTCTTACATGTGAAACCCGTGTTAATCTACTATATAAAATTACACCTATACTTTTTATTTCATTTTCAAATTGAATAATATTATCTCCCTCCAAAGGGACACTCGGGTTGAGCTTATCCAAGCGATTTATGAAATAGAAAAAACTGGATGACATCAAGTATACATAATTCAATTTTATATAAAGAATTTGTTTATAATTTATATAAAAATAACATCAATGACATCGATAATGAAACACTAAAGTTACAATATAAATTATATGATAAAACCTTATCTAAAGTAATTAAAGCGGCCAAAAAAATACATGAAAACGAAAAAGCCAAAAAGTGAAAATTAAAAAAATATGTGGGAGTTTATAAACAACTTAACTGGTAAAAATAAAAGAGAAAAAAAGTGATAAAATAACATACTTAGAAAATGATGGTATTAAACTTACTGATAATCAAGACATCTCTAACTGTTTTAATTATTTCTGAACAAACATAGGCCTAAGCTTAGCAAGAAATATCAGTAATAATTATAATAATAATAACAACAATTTAGTACTTCCAGGTGTCAGACTAAATTCTTTCTACTTACACTACACTGATAAAAATGAAATCACAAAAATAATTAAGAATTTATACCTAACAAAACAGGTGGAATAAATGGTATTAACCCTAGGGTACTGAAAATTTTAACCGGTTACATTTCGGATCCCCTTGCTCATATAATAAATCATTGCATTGACAAGAACATATGGTCTTGAAAGAATCTGAAATTGTTCCTATTTACAATGTTCTGGTAAAAGGGAAAATGTCAGCAACTATTTCCCTATCTCTCTAATCTCCAATTGAGCTAAGGTTCTTGAAAAAATCATCTACAATAGGGTTATCGACTTCATAATAGAAAATAACATCATAGCAAACAAGCAATATGGCTTTGTTAAAGGGTTAGGTACTAAAGAAGCACTTACTGAACGTACTTACACACTGTATAATGGATTAAATGAAATCAAAGCAGCAATAGTATCCTTTATTGATTTATCTAAAGCATTTGGCACCGTAGACCACGGTATTCTACTACAAAACTTAAATAGGTATGGCTTTAGAAGTAAAATACATGAACTGCTACAAGATTATCTAAGAAAAAATATTTAAAGAGTGATGTATCAAAAAAGTCAACCAAGCACATTAACAACTGGTGTGCCACAAGGCATCATACTTGGGCCAATATTATGCGTATTCTACATCAACGACTTACTTGATAAATACAACTTTGTCATATCATATGCAGATGACACTGCAATAATAAGTATTGATAATACTCGGGGCTTAACAAAAAACTGATGAACCCAAGATTGAATCAGGTTACACAATGGTTCAATGATAATAAACTAACTGTTAATATCAGCAAAACTGTATTTATGACCTTCGGAAGCTATTCTGACAAAGTGCCCAAGGAAGATCGCAACTTACAAATTAATGGCATAAAAATTAACAGAGTTAATACATTCAAATAGCTAGGTACTACTACAGACTATAATTTGGAATGGGACTCACTTATTAAAAATATCCTAAAAAACTCAGATATTTTCTATTCTTATTATATAAGCTAAATCATATTGACAATCAGATATTTCATGTATTACGCCTTTTGCCATAGTATCTGGACCTATGAAATAACTGCCTGGGGTGGTGCTTACAATAAAAAAAGAAGCTCATTACAAAAATTATTAAATAGAATACTAACAAAGTTACCTAATTAAAAAACAAAGTGTTCGATGTAAAAGATCGTACTAAAGTAAATAGCCTTAGTTTTTTGGGGGTTAAGTCACAGAGAAATGTTCTGAGTCCAGCGTGAGCTGCTGCTGTAAGGGTATTAATAGTCTCAGTTATATTTTCAGGGGGGAATCGTAGGTATATTTGAAGATCATCTGCATATAAGAGATGAAAGATGCTAAGGTCGAGGCGTAATTTTACATCGTTGATGTAAAGACAGTATAAGAAAGGGCCCATGTTCTGAAGAACGGATCGTTGCAGCACGTAAAGATTAACACTAAAAGCGGATCAAAAGTGGAAGCTTTAGAGATGATCTGTAATTATCTACCCCCTCTAGATAAGACTTTATGCATAATAAGAAACTCCAAAGATTCCCATGTCTTTTAGTTTTGATTAGAGTTTAGTATCGAATGCCTTACTAAAGTTAAAAGACAGTAGTAAGGTTATCAATCTATTAATTATACTGTGACTTGTGTCCTCAGATAATTTTAATAGCGCTGTTTCAGTACTGCTATATTGCTTAAAACCCATAGAAGATTAAGAATTTTATTTAATTTCAAGTATTTCGTAATTTGATTATGTGCCAGATTTTCTAGAATCTTTAATAAAAACCAAAGTAAGGCAACAGGCCTGAAATCAAATGGAGAAGAACGAATTTACGTCTTATTGTGAGCAGCAAGTAAGAGTTTCTTCCAGGCCGAAGTAGAAATTCCATTTTTCAAAGATTCATTAAAAAGTTTAACTAGAAAGGGTCCAAGAACTGGGAAAGATTTTACGATCAGTGATTTTATTATCACAGATTTTACGATTTTGCAGTCTGTTTTGAAGTGGGACACTGGAATTATTACCTCATTTAATGTTACTTCTTTAAACTTAAAACCGCCATTTTTCGCAGAGTTTATTACATCAAAATATGCATGAAGATTTTTAAGGAAGAGGTTTGAATTCCAGTAAAGTATTAATTTATGACATCAAAAGAAAATACATGAAAATCGATTTTAAAGATTGGTGACAGTCCGATATGTCCCATTTCACGCCAAGTGTCCTTCTTATTTTTTAGAGCGTTTTCAAGTCTGTTGTGCAAAAAATTATTATGAGAAATTTCAGATAGCATGTCTCTATTTCCTCATATAATTTTATGAGTTAATTTAGAAGCTTAGGATCTTTTGATATTAAATATTTTCTCTCAAGACTAAGGCAATATATTTTGTTATTAATTATTTTAAAGATCGCTTAGATAACCTATATCTATAAAATTCTACGTTCACACGTCAACATGAAAACCTAACTAATTTCTTTAATAAATATATATTCCTAAGAAACTGATGAAGGTGACTTACAAACAATAAATTAGATAAATGGAATGAGATAAAAGGTTAAAACTCTGCACTTTTCACATATTTAAAAATCTTAAACCACTCATTTAATGATTCAGATTTTCAAATACATCATGTCCCTTTATTTTAAATAGATAAAACTCTTTGCGACGTTACACTAAAATTGTTTATTTTATTTATTTGAAAATTTAACTTTTCTAATCAACATTGCAGGAAGTTTAAATCTTATTAGGATATACTATAGTAAGTATTACTGACAGTTACTAAAGTAATTTATCTTTATAGATACCTTTATTATTATTGATGACTAAGATAAAATTCTTTATCATACACGGACAAACCCAAAAAGTTGAAAAATGTATATTAAGAAGCTTTTGAAATTGCTGAATTCAAATTGAAACATGGCAATGACCAGAAATATAATATATATAATCTTATAGTGCAAATCGAATATAACGGGAGGTGAAGGGGGTACGAAAGTTTTTCTTTGACAAAATATGCATCTTCTCTTCCATGAATATATTTCTAGGGGTTCCTGAGGTTGCTGAATTCATTTTTAAAACGTTGTTAAAATAAGCATTTTTTATTCTAAATTTACTTCAAGTTCAGGATTGTATATCAGTGATAAAAATTGAATAAAACATAGGTTGAAAGGGTTACAAAAGCTTTTATACGACAAAATAAGCATTTTTTCCACAAAAAATATATATCCAGGGATTTTCAAAGATGCTGAATTGAACGTTACATGTTTATGTCAGATCTGCAACCCTATGGTAGAAATTGAGAATAAAAAGAGTCAAAGGAGCTGTTAAAATTTTGATTTGTCAAAATAAACAACTATTATTATAAAACTCTATTTCTGGTCTGTAGCAAAGACGTGTTTTCTCGCCACATACGCAGAAAAATTTTATACGGCCCTTGTCCGTAAATAAAGAATTACAAGTTTTAAGAAATATTAAGTTTTTTCTTCACGAAATAGATCATTTTTGCTCCCTTGCCACATTATGTAATTATATATATATTGTATTATTATTTCGCGGATTTAGTAACGTATTTGTCGCGCGCGCACCAATCAGAGATCGAGGTCGAAGTCAGCTAAGGCCTATAAATATAACCGCGATTTTGGCAAAAGCAGAATTTGATGTCCTGACTTATATTAAGATGGCAGGTCGTACCCGAGGGAAAAAAAATCGATTTTTTGTTTTTGGTTTTTTTGGGTTCGAAAACATCTTAAGAATATTGAAAAAAAATTTTATAATGATATCTTGAATAATAAGGAAGTTATAGAAGATTAAGCGAGACACCGCGAAAGTCGTAAGATACAGTATTCTAAACTTTAAACGCGTTTTTCTCGAAACGACGTTTTTTGATTTGTGTACACTATAACTTAAAAAATAATTAAGATATCATCCTAATTTTTTGGCTTGACTGATGGAATTATTTTCCCAAAGAATGTCCCAATTTTTTTTTCTTCAAAAAAACATGTGAAAAAAATTAAATAATTTTCACAATTTTCAATTTTCCGAAATTTGAATCCATCAATCCAGAAGATAATTGTATTTTTAAAGTGTAGCCAAAAAATTAGGAAGATATCTTAATTATTTTTTGAGTTATCGTGTACACAATGAAAAGTGAGGCCTCAGTTTGAGCACCTGTACTCGGCGCCATTTTGGAAAAAAATAAAAAAAATTTTTAAAAAATGTTTAGCAACTTATAATTTAATAAAGCGCCAATTTTCAAAAAATTATATCAATTATTTCTACCCGAAAACCTATCCAGAAAAAGACACCTGTTTTTCCCTCGGGTACGACCTGCCACCTTAAGCCATCACGAACGCTCCTACTTTTGACGCCTTCTTTAAGTTGTGGATGAAAGATTGTTTGTTTTCTGGTCTGTTTGTCACTGGGGTGCTTGATACACCTGGAGGAGTGCTGGAGTCTACGGTAGAGCTACTTTGGTTGAATATTCAATCAAAAACTGCGATATTTAACCAAAAAATGCAAAATTCAACCAATTGGTTTAATATTCAACCAAAAGCTAAAATACAAAATAAAAACGTTGTAAACGAATCAAATTCAAGCACACATTAAAAAATGATTTTGTTATATTTAAAGCGTGTGGCTAGAGCCACGCAGCAAATTTCTACAAGATCATCATCGGCCCCTGCCAGGTCCACATTTAACGTAAAACAAAGAACAAATAAAATAATAAAGAAAGCTTCTAAAGTTCACACATGTAAAAAAATGTATTATCGTAAATCTTCGTGCATACTAAATTTACTTCTTCAAAAATATCTGTAAAAGCTTTACAAAAAATTTAAAAAAAGTCGTAAAATATAATAAAATTTCTATATACTTCTAAAATTACATAATAATTTATCTGAATATTATTACACTTTTAGCAAAATTAGTTTTTTTTTTCTTACAACTTCAAACAAGTCAAAAATTAATTGTAATATACAACCTCATGAGTTAAAAATAAAAAAGTATATAAAATGTAAAACTTTTTAAAAAATATAAATCATATTTTTTATTGAATAAAAATTAAAGAAATAAAAAAGCTTTTTCTTTTAAAATTTAAAAATATATTACATAAAATAAAATAAAAGAAAATACATTATCTCTTTTTAAAAAGTTTTTAATGTTGAAAACCCATAAAAATAATCCAATAAGATATATTTTTTTACACTTTACTTTTTTTTAAATCATTCTTTTTATATATATCCTTTAAAATAAAAAAAAAACTTTTCTCCATACATAAAATATATTTAAAAAAAAGTTTTTTTTTTTTTAGAGGACGTTTTTAAAAGATCCTGTGACACTTATCTTCTTGGATATCGCTTATATACTTACTTTATGTGACTACTGTAATGGTATACTTTAAACATGCTTTTTTTCGAAAATATTCCAATTTTTTTACACTTTTTTTTTAGAAAATAAGTTTCTATTAATAATTTTTCATTTTTTATTAGTAAATTAGACAAAATTTATTAGCTTTTCATAAAATTTATAAAACACTTTTATAAATCTCTGATTTAAAAAATTAACTTTTCTACAAAAGTTAATAAAAAATTTTTCATAAATGTCAAATTGAACACCGTACACTAATTGAAAATTTTTTAAAGTACTATATATATATATATATATATATATATTTATATATATATAAGAAGAAACTGAGCTTGCAAACAAGAAGCTTACAAGTTTTATATATATATATACCCTTAAATTCATTAGTTTCTAAAGTATCTTGATTAATTAAAAAGATACCTTTTTATTGATTTTACGAAAACTGAAGTACCATTAATTATAATCAATTTTCTACTTAAAAACTTCAATAAAATCAATAAATTTATTGATTTTCTTTAATTTAATTAATATTTAAAAAATAGTTTTATAAATTTTTGTAATTTACAACTAAGATTACTCAGATAATTCAGATTACTCAATCTCTTTTACTACCTTAAAATAGACCAAATAATCAGTAGAAAATAGCAATCTATACTTTCTTGTCACGAAGCAATTGCTATTGATCTTTATGCGATTATTTTTACTTGAATTATTCCGAAGTAGCTAACTTTGAAACAAAGAACATAAGAGTTTAAATGAAGCAGCAGTAATTTATTTAGAAATTTTTTATCTCTATTTACGTGAACAAGAATTAAAACCTTCTCAGCTATAATCTTTGAAACTTTGAAATGTTCGATAATTTCATAATAAAAGTTTTTTTTTTTTTTAATCAAAGCACAATTGTTTTATAAGTTCATTTTGTTTTTAATTCAAAGTTTGAGATATTGATTCTAACCTGATTTTACCAAACAGATACAGGTATCAATTACAACCGGGTTTTTGAGGTTACTAATTTTAAATATAAACATAAAAAACCATTTATTTTTATTTAGGGGTAGAGAATTCTATAAACATGAGATTATAAAGGGTAAAAATAGATTTCGTAAAGGCTTTTTCTGGGTAAGTATAGTTACTTGGACCCCGGAACTACAACTAACCGAAGTAATAGCCACGAAAAGCCCCCGAAAACCTAAAAAATCCGTTTTTGTGGTTTTTTTAGATTTTATTTAATTTCTTTGATTCATAAACAGATAATAATCTGCTCACAGGCTGGAAAACTTAAAATTTTTTTCTTTTTGTGCCTCTAGGACGACCCCGAAATATATTTTTTATTATACTTATCCGGAAATAGCCTTTTTCTCTGGTTTATAAATTTTCGTTAAAAAAACCCAGGGATAAATTGTTTGATTATTTTACATCCATATATGAAATCTTCAAAAAATCCCAGATATTTCAGATATCAATTCAGAATTAAAAATATAAAAAATTCTTCATAAACATAAGCATTCTAACAAAATTATTAATAACGATTCTACTCTTTTTATACCTTTCCTGAAAAAATAAGCACTAAAAAACTTAGTTACTAAGTATTTTCTAATAGTCTGTTAATCTGAAAACCTTATTACGTTCTTAATACAAAGTAAACAAATTTTTTGAAATTTTGATCAAAAGTTCTATGATTATTTGATTCTATAATTTGTAATTAATCATATTCATTGGATATTTTCTTTCAATGATTATTGCTATTTAAGTTTGCATAGTTAACCAAATAGTGTATATATTTATTTATATACACATACATACATAACATACAGCACATGCACATTAACTGAATTAATTAAAATTTTATATGTTTACTCTAAGGTATTATGATTATTAAGTATATGTGGTTACCGAGGTAGAAAAAAACTGATAAGCCAAAAATTTTGGTTATATTTTAAAGATAATTATTTATAAATAAATAAAAAATAAAAGCATACATACGTAGTTTTAATTTGGAAATTATAATAATTCTGCATTATATTAAATTACTTAACTTTTATATTCAAGCAAAAAATCAATAAGCTTGGTAATTACTTTTCAGATATTCATTGTGTATGTTTATATAGAGGAACTTTATATTGGAATTTTGGTATACACTTTAAAATTACGATTTATGAATATTTGAATGAAAGTTTCAGAATAAACAGTTAATTATCGTCATCAAATTTTATGGAGAAGAAAATACTTTTTAAGATATCAATTTTCACGATTCACCTTCGTTAAATTTATGTATTATCTAAAAATTTTTATTTTACCCTAACGTTATGAAACAAGCTAACGGTGCAGATAGAATGAAATTTTTTATGGACCATTTATAAGAAATTTTGAAAAATTTTTTTCAATGAGTTTAACAATAAATTTTTTTTTTAGCTTTTATCATTTTTATAAATTTAAAAAATGGAAAAAAAATGTTTTGTTTTAAAAATTTCGTTTATTTTGCTTAAGGTACCTGTTAAAAAAACTTAACACGCAAAAAAAAATAATAGTAAAATTAACCTCAACGAATTTAGTAAACACAAATTAATAAATATTGGTAAATATAACCAAAAAAATATTAAACTCTACTAAAAAAATTGAGATTTTAATTTGATAAACAAATTTTATTAGTGAATTTTACTAAAAATTTATAGCGACTTTTAACCACACTAAACTTAGTAAACAAAATCGTTATTTTGGCTATATTTACTAATTTTTTATATGCATGAATTAAAAAAAAAAATTAAAATTATTCCTTTAGTAACCTAAGATAATTAACCAAAAAATATCTAAAATTGACAATTTGCCCTAAGTCCAGTTAAATCGATTTTTTTAAAACCCCAGACTATTAAGCTAAATATCTTAAATATTTTTTTTTCTCAACTATATTTTCTTTGACTGGAAAAAAGTATAGAAAAGACGTCCAAAATCAATACCTTATTAATAAAAAATTATAATTAAAACGTTTTTTAATTTCTAATATATAAGTATTTTTCAGAAAATTTTATTTCTGTTGAATGACATAATGTATTTTCATATTTACAAGTAAGTCTTTCGAAATATCGATGTAATAAAATGTATGTTTATAACCATATTCAAAATATTGTTCTATTCTGATCATGTTTTCTATTTCAAAATTTTAATTATTATTGGTTTCTCAAAGAGGAATCAATGTTGTTAGTAATTTTTTATGTTTTTTTTTCTTCTTTGAGGAACCAATGTTATTGGTAATTTTTAGATCATTGGTAATCAGTGTAGTGTTACCTTAAATTTTTAGTTATAAAATTTGTTTATAAAACCGAATCAATTTTTTTAAGTTCGCTAATTTCGAATTTGATGTAAGATTGACAAGATTTTTTATTAATTGGTTAATAAATGTCAATGGGCAATCTCGATTTTGACATCTGATTTTAAATCAGTGACCTCAATAACGTAAACACCTATCAAACTTTAATTCTCTAAACAATTTTTTTGGTTTATCACTATCATAGACATCCAATTAACAGTTGACAGAAAATTTGAAATCAGTGCACTTATCCTCAAAAATGTAAATTCCATCTAAAGTTTAAATTTTCACGATATTTTAGATTTTTGATAACTAATTTAGAGCTTCCAATTAAGAACCTTGTCAATCTGAGATGAGATTAAAAATCAGCGACCTCAACAATATATAGATAAATATTAAAAATAAAAGAAAATAATTTTCAAATAGGTTTTAAACCAATCTTGCTAACATGGAGCTTGGAAGCTTCAAAGTTGATACTTTGAAGCTTTATGTCCATGGAGACTTTTGCACAGAATAATGATATCTATAACATAACAAAAATTTAGCAAAATTGACCTAAAAACCATTTTCTATTTCTTTTTGCGAGATCCTACATAAAATCCATAAAATATTTAAAAAATTTTTAATATAAATTAAAAATAAATAATAAAAATAAAAAATATATGATAAAATAATTTATATATAACTAAAAAAAGTAATTATAAGTTTAATTATATATATATATATATATATATATATATATATATATATATATATATACATATAAAATTTTTTTGTAAGAAGAAAAAAAAAAGTTAATTTTCTTTTATTATTATAAAAGCTTATAAAGTGTGGATAATAAATTTTTTTTTTTTTAGTTATAATATAAAAAAAAAAGCTTATGTTATTGTATAAAATTAAAGGGATTTAATTTTTCTATGTATTAAAAAAAAAAATATATGAATATGTAATTGAATATGAAATGATAATTAAAATTTATAATTTTACGTTTTTATAGTGTTATGCTAATAAAATATAAACATATAAATATGCTTTTGTTAGAAAATTTTAATTTATTACTTTATAATATATAATAAGTAGTACAGGTTTTAGCAGCATTTCCATATGTAGATGTACATACATTTGTCAAAGTAAAATATAAATTACTTTTCTAGTAAATTCAATTTGAAATTAAGGCCTTATCCTGAGATTGCGCTTATGCCTCCATCTAATTTTCCTTATGGACCTCCAAATCCAGTAAAGGGATCGCAAGGTAAGCCTCCATCTAAACTTTGCAACTACTGATGCCTTAGCATAAGTCTATAACACAAATTAAATATAGCCTGCTCGGCGAACGTTACTCGCAAATCGTTAGTTAAGATTAAGATTTAGATTGAACCAAGAGTTTTGAATTGGTCGTGCCAATATTGAAATAAGATCAATTTCCCTCGTCTCAAGCGCTTTCTACGATTACAGAAAAAAATTATTTTGTTTACGAGGAGGCCCTCCGTCCAAACGCTGTCAAATGCCTTGGCAACGTCTAGCATGAGAGGTCCCACTTTTTCGTTGTTATTGAAGAGTTCGGTAATTTTTTCAGTAAGCCTCAGTACTTAGCACTAGCCTGGTCTAAAGCCAATCTATTCAGGATGGATCAAATTCCGACCTTGAACTTCCTTTTTAAGCCTATTGAGCATGACTCCTTCGAAGAGTTTGCTAAGGGCGTTAAGTAAGTTTATAGGTCTGTAGCTATCTGGCTTTGAGAGATCTTTGCCTGCCTTGAGGAACACAAGGATCTCAGCTACCTCCCAGTCTTCAGGAGAGTAGTTAAGCCTCATGCAGTTGTTAAATAGGACTTTAATGTAATTTAAGGCTGATTCAGGAAGTTTTTTAAGGTCTTGTATTAATACCATCCGGGTCAGGGGCCTTATTGTTTTTCATATTTTTCAGAAGGGATGAAAGTTCTTCTATTGTGGTTTCAACAAAGGTATCTTCTAGGTGTAGATTCTCAGTTTGGGTCTATTATCCATAATGGTTTGCTGAGCGTAATTCAAGGGCAGTTAATTTCTGGATTATTTGACCTACTTTAACTGTGGCAAGTTGCAAAAGAATTTTGCCACTTGCACTTTCGTTGGCAAAGTCACCTGCTTCGTCACAGAGTTTCATATACTCATTGAGTATGGCTAGCGGCAAAAGTAGCACTAGTAGGTACTTTAGGGGTAGAAGCTAGCGGACTGGCATTTGGGTAGGATTATATTCCATTTTCACGACGGGGGGCTGGCTTGGGACTTTTAGGTACCATTTGGGGTTTTGTTACACTAACATATAATTTATTGGGATCAATCATATTTCTAGCGGAATCGGTTGGCTTTTTAGTATGTGTGGAGATGCGATTCTTGGCCATTTTATAATCAACGCAACCCCTATAATTTGCGGTATGGTTGTCTTTGCAGTTTGCACATGCAAATTTTTCTTTTTCTTTAATCGAACAATTCTCACTTGTGTGAGATTAGCCGCATTTTACACAGCGGGAAGCTTAACATATTACTCAAAACATGGTCGAATCGTAGGCATTTAAAGCATTTTCATGGGAGGGCGGGTGTACGGTATGATTCAATTGTGACTCGGCCACACATTAAAAATTTTTCATCCTTAATACTGCTTTGACCGTTTTCTATGATATTAGCTAGGAAGAGGGGCAAAGGGGCTTTTTTCTTGCGTATCGCTATCGACGTTGTAGCTTAATATTTCAATGTCCTCTTTGAGGACTTGAGGTTCAGTGGTTCTACTAAGGCCACGAATGACAACCTTGATGGGTTTTCGTTCAACTCTGGAAGAGGTGAAGGTATTTTGAATATTTTCTTCCTTCACAATGTTAAGGAGTTTCTGGTAATCAGTAGCGCAACAAGCGTTAACGCGGACTAAATCACGACCAATATTGTAGACAGTTGGTCTGTACTCAAGGGGTGATTTGAATTTTTTATACAACTCCGAGTAGGGAAGCTCTAGAAATTTATAATTAGGCAAACACATTCAGAGTTTTCAGAGGAGTCTAATTAAGTTCCCAGTGAGGTCTCTAGTAAATTTATAATTATCAATAGAAACATAGAGCTCAATGTTACGGAATATAAAATAGGGTTTCTAGTCATTTGTCATCTTAAAATTCAGCCAAAATACTTCATGTTGGTTTGATTTGTTATGTATAAAAACCTATTTTTCAATTTCCGTAAACTGCAATTTTTTATCATGAATTCTCTCATCGCTACATATAGCCAATGAACCAAATGCCTATTTTCAGCCCAAAATACTCAATTTTTAAATTTCGGCCAAAATTCCAAATTTCAATAAAAAAACTTATAACCGGTTTGTGTAAACACAACCTAAATGCATGGAACATGTTTACTTCCAAATAAGGACTACATATAATACAAATGTTACTCAACATTACAATACAATTTTCTATTGTTGTAATTTATAATTATCACCTTCCTAGTTGTTAAGATTCTAAACCCAAACTATTTTGATTCCCTAAACCTGAATTATTATAAGTCCCTGAACCTGAATTATTCCAAGTCCCTAAATCGATATTATTCTAAGTCCATAAACCTGTATTATCCTAAGTCCTTAAGCCCAGATTTTTCAAAGTCTTTTAAAAGTATTTTATTTATTTATATATACTTCCCTAATTATTCTAAGTCTTATTTGACCCCCCCCCCCTTAAATAGGACAAATTTGACCCCCCCCTTAATTTTCAAGTTCTGAAGTACCCCCTCCCTATAAACATATTCCATGTTAATAGGTCTTATGTAGGTAAAAAAAATTTTATATGAGCTCTTAAAATTCCAAAAATTCTTTACTTATTCCTTTTCGATTATTTAAAGACAAAATCTCAATTAAAGGTTTAAAAAAAAAAAAATCATATTTTATAAGTATTTTTGTATAGCCATATCTCAAAACTTGTAACTCCACTGTACCGGTCCCAAGCCCGAAGCCTCATAAGGCTGAGGAAGGAGGAGGGTGGTTCAGGCCGCGTTTTTTCAAGGTTGAACTAGAATCAAGGATATAGGATATAGCACTCTGGAACAACTGAGGCTGCCATATAAATCGGGTCTCATGCCTTGCATTTCTCCGGGGACAAGCTCTATGCTTTACCCCATGTGTCCATGTTAGGAATGCCGCAGACTGCTCATAGTTAGTCTATAAGCGGTTCTGGAATAACTGAGGCTGCCCTATAAACCGGGTTTTATGCCTTGTCTTTCCATCGAGCATTCTTGACAAGCATGCAGCCGCAGACTGCTATCCTAAAACTATCCTTGAGGAAGAGGCATATTAAAAGGGCTCCAAGGTTTTCTCCAACCTAAGTGCGATATAAGCCACATACAGGGTTGCCTTAGACCTGACGTATTGGCTCTTAGCATGGGAGAATTCTACCTCGAGCACAGCGACGGAGCCGATTAAAGGTAGTCGCGTGTCCCGCTAAATCATGACTGCAGGTTGTATTTTATGGTTTAGTAATGTGTGAAGGTGATGGGTTATTGGGTTATTGGGAAGTGGCATTGTCATCAGACAAGGAGGAGCAATCCTCCATTCTGTAGGGGATCTATCTATGGAATCAATGCCGTCTGGTTCCAGAGTAAAATCTGACATCAGCCCTCATGATTCCACTGGTAGATGCCTGACCTGTTCCATGACAGGTATAAAACATTGTGGAATGGTAGCAAACATGGAGGTGGAAACACTTCACCTGTTAGATTGAGGATTGGTATTCCCTCGAGTCACCGCCTCTCAAGTCTGTTACATGCCGGATTAATAATCGTATGTGATGTCATCAGGCATGGTGGTGAAAACTCCCCGATCTGTAGGACTATTATTACTGGATGGACGCTGGAAACTGATAGATACTCTCTGTCAGCGACTAACGTAAATCCTTCAATAATACTCTGAAGGGTACTCTTACCCAACTAAGGGCCCTTTGTCCAGGGACACAGGCTTATTTTATGAACAATGCTAAATAAATACAGTGAATTACCCCAGGTTGATACCCCTCTTATAGAGGATAATTCAACCTCTGATTCCGAGCAAGTGAAAGCCTTGATGGTCAGAGCCGGAGACACGGATTCTGGGGGTCTCCAATTTAGCATTTCCCAGCAGCAAGGGCAGAACACTACGCCCACAGAGCAACAACATCTAGCTCTTATTACTGCTGAAAAAAAGACGGCAAAGGTAGTCTTCACTAGGCTAGAGGCCGAGGATTCCTCCCGCAAATCCTCAATGGAAGGTGATATAAGTGCAAAATGTGGTGCCCAAAAAGGTTCAAGCAATAGCTTGATACGGCCTTCTATTCTGAAGGACCAGAGGTCACATTCGTTGCCTAATGTTAGCGAAGTTGGGCTTGATGACGAAGGCAAGAGGGAAGAAAATATGGAAAGATATCTCCGAGAGTCAAAGCAATATAACAGCGCGTGCATTGAAATCCACGCAAACATGGAGAGAGATATTACTCAGATGAGAGAGTCAGTCAAAGTACAGAAGAACTGTAATATGACTGTCAAAAAAAGCATAGCTCAGTTTGAAAAATATTTAGCCAGGCTAAAGACAATTTTTGAACTGCAGCAGGAGGTATTAAATGGGAAACAAAAACCCGATATTCCTATACAGGAAGCATCAGGGACTATGACTAGAAAAGGAAAGAAGAGGGCTCGGACAGCGTCCCGAAGCCCACCCGGAAAGGAGAATAAAAAAAAGAGACCGGCGCAGAAAACTTCCCCGAAACTCCCTCTAAGGAAGACTTTCGCTAATGCAGTGATGTCTCCTCCGAAAGATATGGTTCAGGAGGTGAATCAGTTAGCTTCTGGCCAGCAAACGCAGCCAAAGGATGTAGCTACAGATACCTCCACTCCAGACGAGGATGATTTCGTCGCTGTTAAAAGCAAAGGTCAAAGAAAAAAGGAAAAGAAGAAAAAGAAAAAAGAGTTTGAAAGAAAGGAGGCAGAGGCTCGTAAAAACCAAGAGCAGGAACAGAAGAAGCAGCAGGAGAAGCAGCAGCCAAAAATAACTGCAGCGGCAGCAAACCTGCGGCAGGGGGCAGAGAATAAAAGAAGAAAAAAGAAAAAGCCGCAGAAGAAGGAAGGAGATGGCGTATCTCCTCCTTCCAAGGCGACAGAAAAAGGCAGGAGAAAGAAGCGCCAGAACCGGCGCATAAGGATCTCTAAGCGTAAGGAGGCTTTAATAATAAAGCCTGCTGAAGGGAAGTCTTATGCAACAGCCCTGCTGGAGATCAAAAGAGGTGTCCAACTAAAGGATTCGGGGACTGAGGTTCACCGAATCCAGAAAATCCAGGATGGCAGCGTCCTAATAGAGCTGAGCTCGTCGAAAGACCGGCAAAAACTATTAGACGCTGTCAAGACGGTCGCAGGCCCAGAAAGTACAGTCAAGGAACTGATTCCCCACCTAACCGTGGAGATCAGAAGCCTAGATGGTACTACTGGTAGCAACGAAGTGAGGCAGTTGATAAATGAGGCAGCCAAGCTGCAGAACGATGACGACATAAAAGTCACCATCTGCAAGGCTAAGGGCACTAAGGCGGATATGGCGGTCGTAGACCTACCAGAAGCCGCCGCACTAAAATTGACCAAAAAAGGCCGGCTAAATAATGGCTGGTCTAATTGGCAAGTGGGCTTAAGAGCCGAGGTTACACGGTGCTTTAAGCGTCTTGGTTTCGGCCACAACCAGTGGTCATGTAAGGGTCATGGCGTTCAAGGCCACAAGTCAGAAAAATGTCCTGTGGAAAAAGCAGAATGCTTCCTCTGCAGGGAAAGGGCTGACAAGGCCAAGACCGACCACCTTCCAGGATGCTGAGCATGTAAGTGTTATCGGGAGGCACTTACGGCAAGGAAGATAAAGTGTCATCGGTAATGTTCGGAGTCCTGCAAGGGAATATGAACAAAACCATTCTTGCTGACCTTTTGCTCGATCAGCTCGCGAGCGAGACAGACTCTAGCGTCGTCTTGCTATCCGAGCCGCTTCGCAATAGGAACCAACAATTCTAGTTAACCGATGACACAGGCCGGTGCGCTATATGGCTACGAGGTCATGCTCAGACGTCTATGTCCCGACATGGAAAGGGCAACTGCCACGTCTGGGCACAGTGCAGTGATTCAACTTTCATTAGTTGTTATTTGTCACCGAATGACACTATTGGGGTGTTCACCGCAAAGCTGGCCTCATTGGAGGAAACGATAAGGGAAGTCTCTGGCAATATCATTTTTGCTGGGGACTTAAATGCCAGGACCGCGGAATGGGGAATGCCAACCACGAACCGTAGGGGAACGTTGATCCTAGAGATGGCCGCTAGAACTGATCTGGTGGTCATGAACTCTGGGAACAATCTAACCTACGTAAGGCCAGGCTTTGGCGAATCGATCCCTGATGTCACTTTTGCCTCGGCCGGGCTGGCAGAAAGAGTGGGCGGTTGGAGGGTGATGGATGGAGCCAATGGCAGCGACCATAATTACATCACCTTCAAAGTGCGTGATAGGGTCGTTAATCGGCCCCCGTACAAAAAGCGCCCACTAGGCTGGAATGTGTCAAAGATGGACGTGGATTATCTTCGGGAAGAGTTCTCGTCTATCCCAGCCTGGTATGGAGGACCGACCACCCCGCGAGAGGCAGAGACTCTTGTCAAGCGGGTAACTGCTCTTCTGAAGGGACCTTGCGATTTCTCTATGTCGCTTAAACGGCCCTGGAAGGGTAAAAGAAGCGTGTACTGGTGGAATGAAGAAATTGCGGAGCTTAGACGGGTCTGTCACGGTGCACGCAGAAGACGGCAAAGAGCGCATGGCCGCCCAGAGCTGGCTACGCGCTCTGAAGATTACAAGGAAGCCAAGCATAGGCTGGCGAAAGCTATCCGCCTCAGCAAGGCGCGCTGTCTTCGGTCCCTAAGAGATGATGTCAACAGCGACCTGTGGGGCCTGGGATATACGGTTGTCATGGGCAAACTTAAGTCCGAATGTGACAACACGATGGATGAAGCAGCGACCAAAAGAATAGTGGACGCTCTCTTCCCGGATCATCCAAACCAACAACACCCTGCTTTGGATGTCCCGAGGGAGCAAGTTCCGCTATTTATCGAGGCGGAGATGCTTCAGGCAATTAGGTCAATGAAAAATGGGAAAGCGCCAGGACCAGACGGAATACCCGCGGAAGTCCTTAAGGCGGCTGCAAAGGTAATCCCTGGTCTCCTGCTTGGCATGTTTAACGCGTGCCTCGGGGCAGGTGCCTTTCCAAGGGACTGGAAAGTGGCCCGTCTGGCTCTGATAAGCAAGGGAAAGGGTGAACCAGGATCTCCATCATCTTACAGACCATTGTGTATGTTAAATACCATTGGCAAGGTGATGGAGAGCATGGTCAGAGGAAGATTGCGGCAGGCAATTAGGGAAGCGGGTGATCTTAGCGTAGACCAACACGGATTTCGTGAGGGGCGTTCCACGATCGGTGCCATCGAACAGGTCATAAAGGTGGTTATGAGGACCAGACAAGTGCGGCCGGATATTAAACCGGACGTCCTGCTTGTCACGTTGGATGTGAAAAACGCATTCAACTCGGCTAAGTGGGACGATATGTTGCACTCCCTCGAGCAGGTATTCAGAGTTCCGGATTATCTGAGAAATATACTCAGAGATTACCTCCGGGACCGATACCTGCGCTGGGACACGCTCGATGGCACAAGAGGTAAAGTATTAAGCGCAGGGTTCAGTTCTGGGCCCTGATCTGTGGAATGCCTTTTACGACGGCTTGCTAAAGATTGAGCTTCCGGATGGATGCTCCATGATCGGATAAGCGGATGATGTTGCTCTAACCATAACAGCTCGAGAGACAGAGGACCAGCAGAATACCTTGGATGAGGCCATGCGCCTTATCAATAGCTGGATGTCGGATCACGAACTAAGACTGGCAGTTCCGAAAACGGAGATTGTCCTTCTGACCCGGAGAAGGGTTGATACCATATTCGGCGTCAGCTTTGATGACGGAGGTAATCCCCTTATGATCCAGACCAAACCATCGGTCAAATATTTAGGGGTCTTCTTGGATAACAAGTTGACTTACAATAGACAATTCCAGCAGGCCTGTGAAAAGGCTGGCCGGGTGACAAAGTCCCTCTCGTGGCTGATGACGAACATCGGCGGTCCCAGATCAGAGAAGAGGAGGCTGTTGATGACGACAGTCAACTCCATCTACGGTGCAGAGGTGTGGGCGGACAATGTCCGCATAAAAAAGTACTGCAAGAAACTAAAGGCAGTACAGAGGCAGGGGGCACTTCGAATCGCTTGCTCGTACAAGATAGTATCAGAGCCAGCGATCCAGGTGGTGGCTCGGGTGATTCCCATCGACCTGCTTGCCTTGGAAAGGCAGGCGATCTATAACCGTGAGGAAGAAGAGCGTGACGTAGCTTCCGTTCGCGCTCGCTCCCACACAATGGAATGCTGGTAGTATAGGTGGAATGGTGACCCAAGGGGACGTTGGACGCACCGCCTTATCATCGATTTGGAAAGCTGGAAGAACCGTGATCATGGGGAGGTAGACTTCTACCTCACACAGTTCCTAACTGGTCACGGTTATTTCCGCGATATGCTTTTCAAGTGGCGTAAGGTGACATCTCCGGAATGCTTGCATTGCCCGGGCGAGCTGGATACCGCTGAGCACACCTTTTTTGGGTATCCTTGCTTCGCTGAAGGGCGAACGCCATTCGATGAATGGAGGCCGGAAGGAGTCGTCCCGGAAAAGCTGCGCAGTACCGCTAACTGGTACAGTGTGGCAGAGTACGTACGGGCGACACTGATTAAAAAAAAGGAGGAAGGTTTCCTCTCGTAGGAAAATCTCCTCCTTTATTGACAGGGCATGGCGAAGAAATGCCTTGGCTGCATTGTTTCCGGACCAAAGTAATACCTAAACAGGGAGTCCCGGTCCGGATTCTATGATATTGTCATAAATATAGGAGGGTGGGGAGTTTAGTGGGTATTGTAATTCCTCCTCAATTGTGTATATCTGGGCAACCAAATTTGAGGTTGAGTCCCACATAACCATACAGTACGCGGTGTATGGTATGCGTAAATGCATTCTCCTCGGCCTACGAAAAAGACCCCTTCTTGAAGGGGCCCAAAAAAAAAAAAAATATCTCAAAACTTGTACAAAATATTTGAGACCCGAATGATCTATTTTTAGTGAAAATTGCAATTTTGGCAGCAATTTAAAAATTGAGCTTTTCGGGCCGAAAACGGGCATTTGGTTTATTGGCTATAGCGATGAGAGAATCCTATTCTAAAAAGGAGTTGTTGCTATGTACATTGTTATACATTGTTATCGCAATAAAAGCGTTCTGATTGGCTACTAATACCGACTCATAATAATAATCGTTGTGTATTTATGTATGATTATTCATTGTATTAGTAATGTTTATTTATTGCAGAAAAAATAAATATATAACCTAAATTTAAATTATTTTTTTTTTTGTTAAAAATTAAAATACATGTTTTTTTCATTAGTCGAAAATTAATATTCCAAAATAAGTATAGGGTTATATAATTTTTTTTTATTATTATTATTTGAAAAGTAATAAATTACATAAAAGTAAAAAATTTGTTGTTAAAAATTCACATTATTTATAATAAAATAACCGATATTAACATGGAAATGTTCATTAGATGGGGTATTTGAATAAGTTTGGCTCGGCAGGAGGGGTGAAAAAGTGACGTTTTTAGTGGGGGCTTATATTATTTTCGATTTAGGGATTTAGAATAATTTGAAGTGGGAGTTAGGGCCTGATCAGGCCCTGATAAGTACACGAACTTAGAATACTTATGGATTCAGGATAATTTATATTTCAGGATTTATTGTGATTTCCGTTTTTGGATTTATTACCGTTATGAGTGAACATGTTCCATGCTCGTTGGTTGTGTAGTTACACAAACCGGTTATTCATTTTTTTAATCCAAATGGGTGAAACAAAATAAAATGTCCAAATAAATTCATAAAAAAGCATCAGTTATTGCAATAATATAATAAGTAATAAATAAAATTATTAAATTAATTGTTTTATTGTTTATATTATGTTTCTATTATTTTTAAGGTTAGTTAGTTAGTTGAGTAGTTGATACCAATAAAAAAATAAAAGTAAAAATAAATTTTGATATTTAAGAAAATAATTAAGGTTGATATTTTTAAATCATTCTGCGCGCGACGCGTGCCTAATACTATAGTATAATATAGAAAACAGCCACGTATTTGCTTTAATTATTTAATAAAAGTTTTTAATTTGTCCTGCATAACTCGAGCATGGCGTGTTAAATAATAAATAAATGTACTTTAAATAATCAATAATAATTTTCCGCTATCTTTGCTATTATACGTTACACTGTTACACACTATTCACAGAGGTTTGGTTTCAATCACGCCAGCTTTTGGTTTACTGTATTAATAGTTAAATATTTCTGAGAAGGAAAAAATGCATGTAATAAATAAATATTAATAAACCCTTAATTTTAATTGTGTTAGTGAATGTGAAAAATTATAAGTTTTAAAAAACTAATTAATACAGTTTTATTAAAACATTTTGAGAATTGTTAAAAATATGATATCTAAAATGAAAGGTGTAAAGTTTAAGATTCTGATAATTTTTGTATTTTGTCAACTTCAATTAACAGAATCAGATATTTTCAAAAAAATAATAAACAATGTCCTTGATGAAGTTGATCCTCATCACGTCACGCTTTATGCAGATAAAACAGATATGAAAAATTTGACCAATTACAATCTGGTCTTAAAACATTTGATAAAAAGGGTACCAACAACTGCTTTAGACTTTACTAAGCCTGCAAGTTTCGTTAATTTTATGCCAGGTAAACTAATAAATTGGCAACACGTAAAAAATACAACCTTTTTATACAACCCTTTTGTTTCTTCAAGCTTGCACATTTTTGTTTTCACAATAAACCAAGCAAATCTCTTGATGGTGGGTAAATATGTAAGCCATTATTTATATCATATAGAAAATTCAATTTTACTGGGAACCCGCACGAAAATTTTATGTTTTGTATTTCAAGATTGGAATTTGGCCAACATTGGTCAACAGTATTTAAAAGATTTTTTAAGGCATGGATTTCTTGACGTTACTATGATCCAAATAAATGCCAAAAATCGAGTTACCATAAACTATCATAACCCATTCTCTGATCAACTATTTTTTAATCAAGAGTATACTGCGTCATATGAAATGAAATTCTTTCCAGACAAATTGAAAGATTTGAAAGGGAAAAGAATAAACATTGGATTGTCACAAGATCTCTCGCATTTAACAAATAATAAAGGATTACCTGCCAACTTAAAACCTTGGTTAAGATTGTATAAAAAATTTCAGTGTTTCCATCAAGTTTTAAATGCGACGCCAGATTATATACCAGCAATAATAAGAAACGGTAAAGTTTATCCGCCTTTGGGTAAAAAAATCGATTTTTATTTAGATTTTATGTCTCCAAATATAAATCCAAATGAATTTTTCACATTAAATTTGTACATTGAACGATATGAAAGTTTGGTGAGTTTAGTTCCATTAAAACAAGTTACAAAACTCGAAACATCAAATAATCTAATACTTTCAAGTCTTACTTTTTTTTGCGTCATCATTATATTTATTTTAATTGTTAAATTGCTAAAATTATCAGGTTACGAATGGTCATTTATGACAATTTTCGGTCTTATTTTGGGAAATGGATTTTCTCCACCTGAAGGATTACGAGCGAGAATAATTTACTTGACACTTGTTTTTATTTCAATATTTAAAATATCTGACATCGTCGCTGATTTTACCGAAGTTAAAATGATAACGGAGAGTTTCCCGATGATTGAATCTATAGAAGAAGCGTTGAATCATAATATCTCAATATGTTCAACTTGGTACAATTCTCTTGTTTTGAAACATTATGCTGAGAATTCCGAAGGAAATATCGGGAAATTTTTAACAAAGTCTATGAAGCGATGTAAAGAGAAGCATCTTGATCCGGTTAGAAATGTAGTAGTAGTTACTGATAATTTGAATGCAGAAGTTATTAATTTTCTAGATAATTATCACCACGGATCAAAAAAATATGAAATTATTGACATGGATTTACCTGTTCATCCGATATATTTAGATTTTGAAGCAGCCTTTTACAAGATAGAAAAATATTCTCGCTTTAGTCTATACATTAATGAAGCTGGGCTTGACAAAAAATGGGCGTCTGAATATAAGATCATGAGGAGAAATGAAGATCTAAGTGAATATGAAGCTGAAGATAGTTTTGGATTGGTGATTGTCCTCGGAGTCGTTCTTCTCATTGGATCAACTTTAGCTACGATAGCATTGGTTTTTGAATCTTTAATCTATTATTTTTCTAAAAATTGTGTACGTAAATATGACAAACATGATATGGCTTAAGATCTTGGCATTGTTTATCCTTAAAATTTCTAAAAGTCAAAAATTTTTTTGCATGGATTGAATCGATTTACCGATGCCGGCATACATGCATTATTTTAATTTTGAAGTTTTTTAAATTTACGTCATGTTATACATTATGCTAATTATAAAAATTGTTTTGTTCATTTGTCGTGAGTTGTTTTTAGTATCATATATGTACACGGATATTTTGATTATCTTTAAAAAAAAAAAGAAGAGATTTGATTTGATTAGACCAGAGATTTGTAAAAGCTACACTGAAAACAAATTCCACTTGTGACTAGCGGAACTTCTTTTTCTTCGCAAACAATTGCAAATGACTTGAAACGTAAAAACAATTTTAAAAAAACATTTTTTTTTTCTTTTTTCAATAAATTTTTCAAATCTCGTCATATCAATATACGCATATCCAAAATAAGCGGGAAAAACATATTTTTTAAATTTTTTTTACGTTTCAAGTCATATGCAATCGTTTGACGCGATAAAAAATTACGCTAGCTACAGGCGGATTTTTTTCCAGTGTAGCAATCAATGAATTTAGATCTTTTTAGATCTCACTAAATTGCATTAAGCAAGGAACTAACAGTAAACCTTATAACTTGGCTTTCTCCTACAAACTTATAGTAAAAAAAAATAGCAAAAATAAATTTTAAAACATCTTGTATTTTGAATTTATTTAATATTTACACAAGTGATGTTACGTGTAAAAGTTTTTATTGGTTTATGTTTAAGGTTGATGAGTCCGGAATGGACGTGTTACGTGCGCATTTAGCAAAACGGACGGAAATAGCTATTTTTTAAACAAGGGATAAAATATCGGTTTTTACTTTGCCTGCAGTTGTATGAGAGACAGCATGCAAAAGTCGAACCCTATATTTTTTCCTGTGATTTAAAACATAGTTTTACATATAACGGAAAAAAAACCGTCTCCCTAGAGTAGCGAATAAGGTTTTTCTCTAGATACGTAAATTACCATTACAGTTACTATAATTCACAGTTCGTTTTTGCATTACTGCTTCGATTACTGTGCGTAACTCGTCATGTCTGAACTCAACCTAATAAAAAAATAATCAGCTTCATAAGTCGCTAAATGTCTCCATAAAAGCAGAGCGATGAGTTCTAACTGAGTAAGTAAGCATAAAGAGAGTGTATTTAGCGAATACGTTGACTGATTAGGATTGTGATTTTCGGCATAGCTTTTGAAAGGAAAATCCAAAACTATGAAGAAAACATGTATCCGAGCTGTACTTGGAGTGGGTTTTCTGCAGTTTCCCTATTCCATGGACAGTTTATTAACGTCCAGGCAGATGCGAGTACAGTATCTATTTTTATAAGTCGGCTGCAGCCGCAAATTGTCTCATTACAATTGAGACTATATTTTAATTACCTTATGAGCTAATTTTGCAAAGGTTAAAGTTTGATTTTTATGTTATTTGCAAAAAAACATTTTTTTCTGCCTTTTATTATTGTTATCTATTAGCATAAATAAATATTTATGTGAGAGGCAAGGGGACTCACGTTAAAAAAGCACCCCGGGATAATGTGAAAAGACACTACATAACTTTAAAGAAGCAATATTGCAAAGTTTGAAAAATGTTTTAAGAGTACTTTTTTTGAATATATTCTTTTTACATTGTGTACAAAAAATTTTTAATTGTTTAAAATAAATGTGAATTTTATCTTTAAAAAATGCTTTTTTAAATTCCAAAATTTACTTACTTTATTTACTTTTTTTTATGTATTTATTTTACCAGTAACTTCAAAGGCTTATGTATTTAAGTATGTAGCTCACGGAGGTTAAATATTATTTGTTTGTGAGCCAGGTTTCATAATTAAAAAAATACAACAACAAAAAAAAACGATATTACAATATAAAAATTAAAATTAAACAACAATTAAATACAAATATAAATTAAGTTAAATACACTATAAAAAAAATACGCTGATACCAAGTCAATATGGCTTGACACACATCAATAAACACCAGCTGATTATTTGACTTGGAGAACTTGTGGTAAAACAATGACTGAGGGGGGTGGCAAAGAGATGATCAACGTAGTGGCGGGGTATGAAGATTCAGAGGATATTTTGAACTATTTAAAAAATAAAGGTTACAATGAACACATTTGAGTGAAAAAAAATAAATAAAAAACATTTTATTTTTGAATAATTTTTTATTTTTTGGAAAAAATGGGACCGAATCACCCAACCAGAAAAGACCATAATTTTTTTTTCTTTCTAATCTTTAATTTAAACTCCTTCATCAGAGAAGATTTTAAAATACATACACCTCGTTGAGTGTCATTCGAGAATGTTTGAAACTTTTATATTTGGATATTTTAAACTTAAATTTAGTCATGATAAAAAAAAAATAGTGTTATAGATTATAAAATATGAAATTTAATTTTAAAAGTTTGTTTACAATGACAAAGCCATTAATTGTAGTTATAATTTACGAACTTACGTGGACGTTCCACGTGTAATCAATATTATCCTCATTTGTGTACTGTGTCATTATTAGAAAACCATACTAGTTAATGATAAAAAATTGCCGTTTACGGATATTGAAAGGTGGTTTTTGTACAAAAAATGAGAACAATTGGAAGTATTTTGGATTGTAGTACACTTTTCCCAAACCAAGTTTTCCCAAGGACATTTTTCCCAAAACTTTTTTTTACAATTTTTAAAATGTTTTTTTATCATATTCTTTTTTTATTTTTAAATGTAAATTTAAAAATTTTATCTAACCTACTTCACGTTAAAATTAAAACAAAAGTAATAAAATTTTGTTTAGCCTTTTGCTTAACCTATTTAGGTGATTGTATTTTATAAAAATTTTTTAATATTAAATTTTTGTTAACCTTTAAAATTTTCAATAATTAAAGTTTTTTATTTAATATACAAATTTTATTTATTAGATTTTAATTTTTAATTCATTTTAAATTCATAAAAAATATATATAAAAAAAATGGTTGTTGAAATAATTGGAAATTTTTTAAGAATTGATAATTACCTATATTACAAACAAAAAGGGAGACATTTCAAAACTACTTTAGATCTTTAAAAGACTGACTTGCACCAACATTGGCTCCAATATATTCATATTTTGAATCTACTTACGTAGGTGTAGCTCGGAGGGGAAGAGCAAGAAGATTAGCTCCACGGAACCATCCCTCTCTATGATCACAATATACTATAGTTCAGTATTGGATAGAAGTGCCAGGACTAATAACGCTTCGGAGGGATAGCACAACCGCTTCCAGCTGGTAGTGGGTAAGAAACATCCAAAATTTGTACTCTTTTCTTACGGAGCTGTGCAAAAGCAAGTCTACACTGAAGTTATGCTAAGACAAATTGAATTGGGGCAGAAAATAAGAAAATGGCAGAATACGAAAAAGAAGCAAAGAGAAGATCAAATTTATTATTTAGTATCAACTTATGAAGAAAGTGAAAATATTCATGAATATTTAAAAAACATAGGTTATAATGTACATTTTTAATTGAAGAGTATTAAAAAAAGTATTCAATTTTTGTTAAAATAGAGTATAAGATTTAAAAATATATTTTTTTTTTATTTTGGGAAAAGTGTCCTTTGGGAATCATTTTTTTGGGAATGGGTTATTTTGGGAAAATTTTCCTTGGGAAAAGTGTCCCCCAACCGTATTTTGATAGAATTTCAAGATGCCCGCGCGATGTGGAAAATTGCCTAAAAACTCTATTTTATAACATTGTCGTAACTTTGAGCCCTGCGCTTCTGGGCCTAGAAGATGCGTTGGAATAAACGAAGGGTAACTTGGGTGTTTTTTCAATATGATTTGTGTTGACAAACAAACACACAAATAAAAATTTTCACATATATATAGTACTAAGATCAGCGGAAAATCTGAAGTAAAACGATTTCTCAATACATTATATAAATCATAATAAATATATTTTTATCTTAATTAACTTTATGCTATTTTATTCAATTAGCTTTAAATCGACCATTATTAGACAGATGAATTTGGTATAAAAAAATAAATATTTTGGGCTAAAAATGTCAACTAGTAGGTAATTTAGTTTGCTAATTCCATTTCTAAAGTCATTTTTATACACACCCCTAGGAAATAAAATATCAAGATTATGCGGGTTTAATTCCAAAAGATCTGTCCAAGAATGGTCGATTAGGCGATAATGGATTAAGCAAATAAGTATCACCTTTCAAGTCTCGTAAGCTGCATTTTTTATCAGTTATTTAATTCTCTCATTGCTATAGTCAATAAACCAAATGTCCCTTTTTGACAAAAAAAAACAATTTTTAAATTGCTACCATTATTCCAGTTTTGATAAAATCGTGTTTTATTGGTATCAAAAATTTTTTTAAAGTTTCTAGTTTCTAAAAATTGTTTACACGCTCTTTTTTTCTTAGCCGTTTCTGAGTCAAGGACATTTTTAGAAATTGATTTTTTTTTTTTGAAAATCTTTGAATTGAAACTTTAATTTTAAATTATTATATCTTACAAAAAATAATTGCAAAAAAAAAGAGCGAACAATTGTTAGAAACTTAGAGAATAATTACTTGTAGTAAAAAATAAGAATTAATTTATTTGAAATTGCAATCCGTACTTATCAACAGAGAAACACAAAGACGACTAAATTTTTTTTTCTACACAGTAGCCACGAAAGTACTATTTTTATACAGGTTTTTAGTAATTTGCAAAAGTTTCAATTGAATTCCTTACGGTTACCACAATAAAATTTCTGATTATTGCAAAAGGATTTTTAGCTTTTCAATGAAAATAAAAATATTTCCTTAGAGTATCAAAGAACAAATTATTTATTGCAAACAAATTTTAGAAAAAACAAGCCCAATAGGAATTTCATTTTAGTTGATAAATTGGATAAAATGCAAATTGGTTTTTATATTTAATAAAATCTATTGGAGCATCAAACAAATAATTTACGATTATTAAACTAAAAAACATTACAATAATTATTTTTTTAAATTTTTAGTTCCTCAATGAGGTACCATTGTGATGGGTCAAATTTTGGTTTTCGATTTTTTGGCATATAAGCACGTTTTGAGACCTCAGGAAGCTAAAAAACCGGTTTTGAAAAAAAGACTGTGTGTGTGTGTATGTATGTGTATGTGTGAATGTATGTAATCGGTGATATTTCACAAACATTAAGGAATTAAAACCTAATTTTTTTTTCAAAAATTTTTTTCCCAAAATTTTTTTTACAAAAAAATACAAAAAACACCAATTTTTTTTTTCTTTTTGGACGTAGTACCTAATTTATTTCTATGAGGGTACTAGTTTTAGAAAGTTCGTTTATAGTAATTTTTTATATCTAATACCGATTTTTTTCAAAATTATTTTCTCAAATTTAAAAAAACAAATAAATTAAAAAAACTGCAATATTTTTTCTTTTTTTGGATGTAATACCTCATTCAAATTCCATGAAAGTACTAATATCTGAAAATATTGTAAAGGGTGAAACTTCACAACCATTATCGAATTTAGACCTAATTTTTTTTTCAAAAAATTTTTGAATCAAAAAATCTCAAAATACTTTTTTTTTTTTAGTTTGGATTTAATACCTCATTTATTTCCATGAAAGTTCTTATATTTGAAAGTATGGTTTTTACTCGATATCTCGAATCTGATACTTAATTTTTTGAAAATTATTTTTCCAAAAATTTCGTCATAAAAAAATACAAAAACACCAAATTTTTTTTTCTTTTTGGACATAATACCTAATTTATTTCTATGAGAGTACTAGTTTTAGACAGTTCGTTTATAGTAATTTTTCGGATCTGATACCAAATTTTTCCAAAATTTTTTTCTCAAAATTAAAAAAACCAACAAAAAAAAACTGCAAAATTTTTTTTTTTGGTGTAATGCTTTATTTAATTCCATAAAAGTACTATCTTGAATAATTATTATCAAATGAATTGCGTTAGATTTTATTTTGAAAAAAATAGATTTAGTTGAATTCCATACAAAAATTTTCTTTTAACTTTTAAAAGTTAATAGAAATGAATGTATGATTGCATGGTTGTAATCGCGGTGATATCTGTGGCATATTGAAGTATTTAGCTCATTGTTTGAGGAACCTTAGTGCCAGCTAGTTGGCAGGGTATTTAATAACTTATTCTGCATATTTTGTCATTTTTATTCATGAAAGATAAAAAAATAATAAAAAACATTTATAATTCTAAAGGAAAGGAATCAATAATAATTAACATCAACAACGTTTCCGAAAAACTTAAATATTTTAAAATGTTATTATTTTGTTTAATTATTATTGCTTTCAAGCTGTTATTTTAGTAAATGTAACAGATAAAATATGTTAGAAATAAAAATTGTATTAGAAAAAATTTATAACCGGTTTGTGTAAATATAACCAAAATACACGGAACACGTTTACTTACAGTTGAGGGCTAGGTAAAATGCATAAACACTACGCAACATTACAATATAATTTACTATTTTTATATTTTGTAATTATCACCTTTACTAGGTGTTAACATTCTAAACCCAATCTATTCTGATTCCCTAAATGCGATTTTTCTTAGTCCCTAAATCGAAAGTAATTACTTTTTGTAAATGACAACTTGCAACCTGCCTAATGCATTTGCAACACTAGCTTGAATTTCGCTTGAATTCAATAAAACAGATGCTACAATGCAGCTGTGTTAAAAATACATTAGTGATAAAATTTTATAACAACGAGTAGATTCCACTTGCAAAAGCTCTTGCAATTTATGTTAAAAACTGACCTTCTCGAACTCAAATATTTCTGAAAAATTTTTGAGCAAAGAAATTGAAAGAAACTTTATACAATTTTTTTTTTATCGATATTTTTTAAGAAGTAGCTCTAAAAGTATATCCAGAATACAGAACGGTGCATAAAAGTATATTTTGAAACCATTTTTTCAGTATTCAAAGCCAAAGAAGCTCATTAAAAATATTTATTTGCAATGGAAGTTAAAACGATAAAAACCTTAGTTTAATTTCCGTAGGCAATATTTTTTTAAAAATACCTTGAAAATTAGTTCTAGCATAAAGTCCCTAAACAGAGTATGCCCTAAACCTGAATAGTTCTAAGTCCTTAAATCGAAATTATACTGAATCCCTAAACCCGGATTATTCTAAGTCGCAAAATTAAAATTATTCTAAGTCGAATTTGAACACCCCCCCTTGATTTTCAGATTTTTAGGATACCCCCTTCCTATAAACATGTTCCATGTTAAAATTGAATCTTATAATGAGTGCAGAGGCCTTGTACGAGATAGTTAAGTTTTCCGATAAACTGATTTCAAATTTTAAGTTCCAAACCCGAATAATTAACCCTAATACCAAAAAACTGTATTTTTCAATCGATTTTGAAATATTTGATAAGCAACTTTTTTATTTATCCAAAGTCAGTCAAAATGATGATATCCCTAACTTAGGCCAGGGCCTAAATATTCTTACTCATTAAAAAAGTTTCTTTATATGAAATATTTCAAAAGAACCTTTAAAATTGACCGAAAAATACAGTTTTTCGGTATTAGGGCTAATTCTTTGGGGTCAGGGCCTAAAAATTTAAAATCAGCATATCGAAAACCTTACTTATCTCATATAAGTAACCTTGCACAAACTTTAGAAAAAAAAGTGTGTACAACCAACATGTACGGATTCTGGATTAAATTAATTTTTATAAAAATTAATTGTTTATAAAACAATGGTACATTTATATAGGGAACTTCAAGGCAAGGCATAAAATTATCCTCATATCAATTAGTATTTTTACATTAGTTTTAATTTTAATAATAAACAGAGTAAAAATTTTTCTCATGTCAGAACTAGTATTATATTATGAGAGTATAATATACCACAAATTTTAGAAAAACTCTCAAAAAAATCCTACTCGCGAAGGACATTATTATTTCACCCTTGCATATTCTTTGTTTTATTATATGAAAGGTTTACTCTACTCCTGAGAACATTCACTTAAAGTTGGGAAAAAAATCTTTTTGTAAAAAAATCAAGAGTCAGATTGGATTCTTCTAAAAAGAAGCTTATCTTATTCATCTGAATTTTCAAGAAATTAAAGATTTTATTTTTATTTTTATTTTCAAATTTTATGTACAGATTAAAATACTTTTATAGTACAGATCATAAATAAATTGTTTAATTTTTACTTTTATTATTAATTTTATTATTATACTTTTAATTTTAACTTTCATGTTAGCTGTGAAATTAAAATTAATTCTCTGCGCAAAGCACAAAGTTAGGTAAAAAAAATATTAAAAATTCAACATAATTTAAAAAAAAAAACTTTTTAATATTACTCTGATATTACCTGTAATATCCCTTATCTCTCTATTAAATTTTATTGCAGCAAAAGAAATAAAAAAAAAATAAATGAAAAATGCCCAATAAGGCCTTAATTAATTATTCATAAAAAGTTACTAATTCATTGAAAATTGACTGATATTAGATTTTAAACTATCGGAGCTTTTAATTAAGTTTCGTCACAAAAAAAAAAACCAAAAATGGCTTTATCGATTCGTTTCGATTCGATTATTTAACTGGTAACTTTTATACTATTTCAAGTATTAAGATAAATTACTTTACATTCCTTAAGGAAATTACGATTTCAGTAAGTTTTAATACCCACATAAAATTTTACTTTTTAATTTTTTTTTATTTGAAAAGTTATATGGTTTTATAATTGATTTTATAATTAATTTTTGTGAGGTAATAATAGTTTTGTATACCAAAGTTAGCATTCGTTAGCAGATAATTTTACGAAGTTTAATTTATAAAATATAATAAAATAACATTTTCCAAAATTGTATAAAATGTAATATCAAAATTATCTTTACACGTAATAAATTTTATATTGAATTTATTATTAGAAATTTCATTTTATCAAGCGTTTGTTGTACAATTTACACATAGGTAGCAATTATGAATTTAACAAGTCGAGTACTTGTCCAAACCACAAAACTAAATCTAATTTCAGACTTGGAAAATTTCTGCATGAGCAAGTAGAAAATAAATTATATTGGTATAATAGGTATACAATTTGAAAAATATGTAATTAGTAAACTTTCGTAATAATATTATGTTTAAAAAATTATTGCTAATTAATTTTTTTACTTTAAATTTCGGTGGTTATTCATAAAATTTAATATTTAGTGTAAAATAAGATTTCATTATTAAATAAAAATTTTTAAATTATATGATTTGATAAAATTTTAAATGTTCAATTATCAACTACACAACTACATTCTCTTTCTTTCTTAATATAATTTTAAGTTTCAGTTTGTTATCAGAAATCTTCCGTATCCTGATTACAACAAATTTTATGTGAATTTGAATGGGTAAATCATGTGGTATATATTTTAACTTTATCTTATTCTAGAGTTTTAAACGTACTTATGCGTATTATTAGACTGTTTTAATTAAAAGGTATGAAAAATATATCTTTGGGCCTTATATTAAAAGTTCATTTCATTAACAACAAAAAATCCTGAAAACAGTATCTCATTAAACCTTTCAAGATATTAACATGTAAATAAAATTTCTTGTACTTAATGTTGATTCTCCTAATCTTGGCCCCTTAGAATTTTGGCTACCATCCAGAAATTAGATACAGCATATTAATACTGTATACCTATATATTTGAAATTTTATTTATGCGTGCGTGTGTGTATGTATCCTTTTGTAACCAAAGATCGACTAAACCAATAGTTCAGCTATCATGATTTTTCAGTTATTCAATTTTTATAGTGTATATTTTTTAAAAATAAAATCATAAAATTTTTTGCAAAATGTTAAGTATAGTTATCATAATAAATTGTTACTATTTGATTTCGAACTAATTTTTACGTTTTCAGTTAAATTTTTATTCAAAATGGACGTTTCTTTAAAAATTTTTTAAAATTCCGGTGACAATTCGAAAAAATTTTATTAGTAAATAATTTTTAATGTAATTTTTTTTTTAAATAATAATTTTTTACAGTATATGTAGAAGAAATAAGGAATCTCGGCAATGGTACAAGAAAATTACTTTAGATTTCGCATATGCGGGTAAAAAACTTAAGATTGTATAATAACTTTGCACTGGCAAATTAACAGTGGGAGCGTTAATAACGTTTTCCATTCCTAAAGTTTTTTTTAATTTTTATTTTTGACATAACACTACTCTGAGAAAAATATCCTATTAATTTAATAAAATATATTAAACTAAATATTCAATTTTATTGAACGAATAAGATTATTTTATTACTTCAATACACTGAAAAAAAATTGCAAATGACTTAAAACGTAAAGAAAATTTAAAAAAAAAACATTTTTTCTTTTTTTTTCCAAAATTTTCTCAAATCTCATCATACCGATATACGCATATTCCAAGTAAGCGGAAAGCAAACTTTTTTTAAATTTTCTTTACATTTCAAGTCATTTGCAATCGTTTGACGAGAAAAAAATTCCACTTCCTCTTCTCTTTCTGCTTGCCGCAAGCGGATTTTTTTTTTCAGTGTAGAATTTGTGTTATTTGCTCTAATTAAATTAATAGCATATTTTTCTCAGCATATTATATAATATACTAAATTTTTTCATTTCAGGTTTAAAATAGGCAATCTTAACAATAATGATAATTTTTCTATGTCCCTAAATTTTGTTGTTGCAACGTGATTATAACTTTGTTAACAGTAGAATATGCTTTTTCTTATGGAACATCATTAACGGAATCCGGGGGGTTCATATCTATTACTTTCCTAGTATTTGTAAATTGGTGATTTTGGCACAATATATTTTATTTACTAAAAGACTCTTCCACAGAGAGAAAAAATTGCAAAAAAATTATTACTTTTAGGTGAAGAAATTTGGAGACCCGATAATTCAAACTATATACATTTTACAAATATCAACTCATATATCGGTAGTTCTTAGCTATTTTTACCCAAGTCTGAGGTCCATGTCTTGGATTTAAAAAATACCAATTGTACTGTGTTTGGTATGTAAAAATATGGTTACTGGCCAATTTTTAAGGCTCTAGGTGGCTTGGTTGCGATTTGGCAGCTGTTTTTCCAATTTTGATTTTTTTCGAATTCTCAGCCACCCGTTTGCTTTTTATTTTCTGGACGCCCTAAATAAGCCTAAAAAATATTTTCTCTACGAAGGTAGGTAGTAAAAATTCCCGCCCAATCCGAATCTAACCATATTTTTTCGGAAAAACCTCAGGAAAAGCCAGAAAATCGGAAAAACTAAAGGAAACTAGAAAATACAAATTTCTCAAAAAGCGTCACTTTTTTTTTTATTTTTATTTTTTTTACATATGTTTTCCCATACTTTTCATGCTGGTAAACTCTTTTTTTGGCCCATTTGCCTTTTAAGCACTTAAAAATCAATTTTAGTCTCAAAAAAATGATTTTGAAATTTGTTCATTTTCTGAATTTTCCAATTTTCTCGCTTTTCCTGATAGAAAATAAAAAATCTGACTTGATTTTCGGACTCCTCGGGAAATTTTACATTGAAAACCTTCCTGGGTAAAATTTTAGAGGCCTATTTGAGCTGTAAAAAAAAGAAAAACAAAGTAACCTGCTAAAATCAAACATAATTAAAAAGAATTAAATTTTGTTATATTTTTAATTTGTTTATTTTTTTGATTTTAGCAGTTACTTTGTTTTTCTTTTTTTTACAGCGTCAAATAGGCCTCTAAAATTTTACCCAGGAAGGTTTTCAATGTAAAATTTCCCGAGGAATCCGAAAATCAAGTCAGATTTTTTATTTTCTATCAGGAAAAGCGAGAAAATTGGAAAATTCAGCATGAAAAGTATGGGAAAACATATGTAAAAAAAATAAAAATAAAAAAAAAAGTGACGCTTTTTGAGAAATTTGTATTTTCTAGTTTCCTTTAGTTTTTCCGATTTTCTGGCTTTTCCTGAGGTTCTTCCGAAAAAATATGTTCAGATTCGGATTGGGCGGGAATTTTTACTACCCACCTTTATATAGAAAATATTTTTTAGGCTTATTTAGGGCGTCCAGAAAATAAAAAGCAAACGGGTGGCTGAGAATTCGAAAAAAATCAAAATTGGAAAAACAGCTGCCAAATCGCAACCAAGCCACCTAGAGCCTTAAAAATTGGCCAGTAACCATATTTCTACATACCAAACATAGTACAATTGGTATTTTTTAAACCCAAGACATCCACCTCAGACTTGGGTAAAAATAGCTAAGAACTACCGATATTTTAAAGTATACAAAAATTAATAACACATTTAAAACCAAGTTTAATTTATCAGTTTTTAGAAGACAAGTATGTTACCGCTTGACGGCTAAAGTATATATTATATTTTATAGCTGTAAAAGAAAAATTTAATATATTTCAAAGTTCAATTTTAAAGGAAATGAATTTTTGAAAATAAAAAAACTCTAGCTTTTATATAAAAATGTCAAAGCTTTAAAAATCTTCTACGAAAAAATTTTATTAAATAAAATATCAGTATTCAAATATTATTTATTATTTGATGATTCTGACTTTTAAAAAGTATGAATTTTAACACGTTGACTGCATTTTAATATTTTCGTGGTTGTTATCCTGGTACGGTATGGGCGAAAAACTATGTTTTTTTTTCTAAATTAAAATCTTTTAAAATAAAATTATTTATGGATATCAAAGGTATTTTTTGGCTGATAATGAGTGGAGTACTCCTATATGCTCCTTTTCAATCAAAAATATAATTAGATAACTAATCCAATTCACAGCAAAAAATTTTTCTCTAAATGGAATAAAAATAAAGAAAAAAATCAAAACGCACACAGGACTCGAAAAACATATTACGCCCATGACGCTGATGCTAAAGTGTTAAATATTTATTCAACTTTGATTTATTGTATACCATCGAATATCCATCAGCAGAATAATTGTTATTATATAATTTAAAAAAATATGCAAGAAATTATTTTTTAAGTTGCAATGTAAAATTGTTACCTTAAAAATTTTCTCTAAAAATATGAAATAATGCTGTCGTATAAGATTATTATTCTTAGTCTTAATAATAATTAGTTAATATTCTAATTTTTAATAATTTAATTAAACTAAATAAGAAATAATTATATAATAAATATAAATTGAATATTTCAGTAAAAATTTAAATAACGCGCTTTAATTCTCTGAGCATCTGATTTTAAATGGCTGCTAGTCACGTGACAAAAAATATAGTAAAGGAAAAAAAAGAATATGATATCTCTCTCAGCTGCAAAATAAAAAATACCGCATTGATCATCCTCGTGTTAGCCTTTTTTTATATTATTTTTATTCTGCTTTTTGTATTGGATTAATTTATATAAATATTTATTTTATAAATGCAGCAAAAACCAGCCAAAACACCAGAAGAAGCCATGCAGAAACCTTATCAATTTTGGAATACTCAGCCAGTTCCGAAAATGGGTAAGCTATTAAAATATTGCTTGATTTCAAAATAGATTTTGCGATTTTACTGGGTGTAACCAAAAAGAGAAAGAAAATTTTTTAATAATATTGAAATATTTTTTTAAAAAGTAAAAAAGTTTTAAGTTCATAATATTTTTCTATTCTTTATTTTTACATTTAATAGTTTAATATTTTATTTATACTTTCTTTTTAGACGAAGACATCAGTAGTAACGAGCCGATTGAACCAGACAAAGATTCTGTTCGAGAAGAGCCTTATTCTCTTCCAACTGATTTTCAATGGGATACTTTGAATTTAGAAGATCCTGCAATACTTTCAGAACTGTATGATTTATTATCAAACAATTATGTTGAAGATGATGATGCTATGTTTAGATTTGATTATCCACCTACATTCTTAAAATGGTTAGTGGAATTAAAACAATTTTTAAAATAAGATTATAAATTTTTTTCTTTTAAATTAGGGCACTGCAACCACCTGGTTGGTGTTCTGAATGGCATTGTGGAGTGCGGGTAAAAAAAAATAATCGACTTGTAGGTTTCATTTCTGCCATTCCTGCAATGTTGAGGGTATATGACCAGTATGTGAATTTTGATTAGAATTAAATATATCCATAATCTTTTGCTAAACTATTATTTGCTTTTTAGTGAGCAAAAAATGGTAGAAATTAATTTCTTATGTGTTCATAAAAAACTAAGATCAAAGCGAGTGGCTCCTGTTCTTATTCGAGAAATAACAAGAAGAGTCAATTTAAAGGGTACATTTCAAGCAGTGTATACAGCTGGGGTTGTTTTACCTAAACCAATTGCTACCTGCAGATATTGGCATCGTTCACTGAATCCAAAGAAACTAATTGACATTAAATTTTCACATTTATCTCGTAATATGACAATGCAAAGAACATTAAAATTATACAGATTACCTGAAACTACAAAAGTAGCTGGATTCAGAAAAATGGTCGAAGCAGATATACCTCAAGCTCATAAACTTTTGAATGAAGTATGCTATAATGAATAATTTAAATTAACTTAACATTAAATAATTTATCACTTTTTTTTAGTATCTGAAAAAATTTGATTTATCTCCTATTTTCTCGGAAGATGAATTTAAACATTGGTTTATACCACAAGAAGGCATTGTAGATAGTTTTGTTGTAGAAAATAACGAAAAAAAGATAACAGATATGGTTAGTTTTTATACTTTACCAAGTTCCGTCATGCATCATCAAACTCATAAGACTCTTCGAGCTGCATATAGCTTTTATAATGTTTCAACAGTAACGCCGTGGCTTCAATTAATGCAAGATGCTCTTATTTCAGCTCGTAATGTAAGTAAATTAATGTCAATATTAAAAATTTTTTTAAATTTTAATTACTTTTACAGCTGGGATTCGATGTTTTTAATGCACTGGATTTAATGGATAACAAAGAGTTTTTAGAGCCTCTTAAATTTGGTATCGGTGATGGTAATCTTCAATATTATTTATATAATTGGAGGTGCCCAAGTATGACACCAAATAAAATAGGTCTTGTTCTACAATAATTTAAAAAAATTGCTTTTTATAAATAATATAATTGAATAATAATTATTCATTAACAAAAATGAAGGAATTTACCTACCTCTCTTTTAATTTTAATGGCATAAACTAATCAGATTTGTAAGTATTTGAATTTTTAATCTTATAGTAAAATACTTTATACCCATTATTTTTTTTTTTTAATTTTAAAAAATTACATATTTGTAAAATATAACTTGTAAACTAAAATAAAATTGTAAATAATTTTTTTAATTCATTTGTTAAAATAGGTAAACTGAATTCTTTTAAAAATTATTTTATGCTTTAATTAAATATTCTTTATTTAAAATATGATTTTAAAATAAAAAAAATGACAACTTTAGTTTTTAGTTAAGAATATTATAAAACTTATTCTAAAAATATGAACTTAATATTGAATTGCTATTAAAAATTGAGGTTTACAAACAATACCGTAAAATAACTTCTTTGTTATGACATTACATTAATGTTTTACTACAAAAATAATTAATATTAATTAGTAATTAAATAAATGAGACTTTTAATGATAGTCTGTTACGATTCTTTACCAGCAAAAAAAGAATGATTCAAACTATAAAATCTGGAACATTTTTTATTTTTCTGGCCATATGGATCTAGTAAACTATTTATTATTAAGTGGTGAGAAAATGAGCACTTGCCAGCCTCTCCGCAGCCAGAAAATACTTGCTTTCTGGTTGCTGACAAAAAAAAAAAAAAATAGTTTTTTTTTCATTTCTATACCCATATTAGAAAAAATTTCTATTAAAAAACTAACAGAAAACATAATGTGTCAAAAGTAAACTATTTAAAAATATTAATAACTTCTTCAATTAAAAATTTAGAATATAAATAAAAAAATTTTGAATTTAAATAATAATAATATGTTAATAGCTTTTTTGTGAATAAAATGATTCTATAATAAATAAAAAATTGAAAAGTAGATTTTCAAAATTTTAAATAATAAATTGCAATAAATTTGACATAGTTACAAATAATTTAATTATTAAGTTTTTTCATTTAATTGTGAAGTAATGTACCTATAAAAGTTTATTTTTTTTAATTTTATGCATTAGGTATTTTAATTATATTATTTTTACATTAATTATTCATGAAAATTAATGTATACACATTTTGCAAAATTTATAAATTTGAGCTTGTAAGTAGCTGTGATATGCCTCTCATAATCAGATTCATACATTAAGAGCAAAATTAATATTAATTTTACATCGTTATAATAAAATTTATATATTAAATTAAATTTTAAACTTTATTTTACACCTTTCATAAAAATTATTTTTGTAAAAGAAATTTAAATAGTAGAACACCTTAAGGGTTTGATGCATTAAAGTACTATTTCATTTAAATACTGGGAAAAAGAAGAGAAAATAGAACAAGAAGTAAGTACTGCGTTTAAAAATAAAGTTTGTAAAGTGAAAATTAATTCTACTAATTTATGCAGCTAAAATTTTCTTATTTCTTGTATATAGAAATTTTTTTTTAATTTTAAGTTCATACACTTTTTTCTTTTTATTTCTTGATAAACAAATTTAATGGTATTTAGGTATATAGGATATTTTTTATTCACGCGCGCAGAAGATTTAAACCCTGATAAAAAAAAAAATCAACATAAAACCAACAGAATGGTAGCGATCTTATTCAACACAATAAAAATTGAACACATCATTTTTGAGTAGCGAAATTAAAACACGCAAAACTCAACACGCATTACTTTTTAACACTATTTTTTGCACACAATTTAAATCCAACACAAATTTTTTTGACACGTTTTATTCCACACAAAAATTAAATTTTTTATGCAAATCATGTAAAAACTAATTAAATTTAAGTTTTTTGTGTTGAATTTGTATCAAATAAAATGTGCTGAAAAATTCTGTGTTTAATTTAAATCGTGTGCAACAATGAGTGTTAAAAATATACTGTGTTGAGTTTTGTGTGTTTTAATTTCGGTGTTCAAAAGTGATGTGTTCAATTTTTTTCGTGTCGAGTAAGATCGCTACCAACAGAATTTCTGGAATCTGTGGTAGATTTTTGAAACGCTGTACACAAAAAAGAAAATAAAAACAATGAAATTTTATTTTCTCTTTGTTAGTTAATATTTTTTCTGATAAGGGAGATTATATTATAAAGGGCTAGATAATTTTGGCAGAATCAATAAAAATGTGCAAGCTATAAAATACCTGTAAATTTTCAAATATTTAGATTATGCTTGAATATCTATTTGTTCAATAAGGGAAAAAATAGGATTTGACTCACAAAAAATTTCCTAAATATTTTCCCGTGTTCAATTATATCAAAAAAAGATCGCCCGAAAGTAAGAAAGTAGATCTTTTTTGCAGCGTATAATGAAAAACTGTTGTTTTGCAGTTTTATAATGAAGAATTTACTAATTATAATATAACGATATTTGACATCGTATACAAATAAATAATATATGGTATAAGTAGTTGTTTTTCATGAAAAATTAAATAACTAGGCAATCCAGAAAATTTTTTCGGAACCTAATAATATTAAAACTGATGGTTTAAATTTCTTAAATATTAATCAAAATTTAATTGTTTCTAATTTTAAATTGTTTACAAGCAATATATAATTATTAATAAAAAATTTAAAAATTTTGCTATTTTTTCAAAAAAAATTTCATTTTCCTCATGGTTTAAAAATAATTTGCCGGATGAGCCTGCAAGCTCGTGGGTGAAATGTAAAAGTTTTCAGAGTAACATGTAGGGTAGAGTTTTTTTTCGGATGTTTTGGTCATAAAAATCCCCCAGCTCCCAGGATTTTGATTTTAAACTCTTACCACCGAGCACTTGAAGTTTAAAAAAACTGTTAATAAAAAAATAATTTTCTACATTAAAAAAAAATTGTTTGAAACCAAAAAAAAAATTTTTTTACACTTTTCTTTAAGTTTAGTTATTTGCAACAATTTAAAAGAAAAAAAAATCCTGCTGCCACAACCGGAATTCTGGTAGCGGTAACCAGATTTTTTTTTAGTACATGATAAATTTGTCTATAACGCGAGTTTTACATGTTTTTTCCCTGCAAAGGGTAATATAATGACGAACTTTCAAAATTGAAATGCAGTCATTATTGCCCGCTAAAATTAATATTCTGACTTATTTAATAAAAGATGAAATTTCAAAATATTGCGGTAAATATAAAAAAGTGGTTGCATAAATTTTTTAAGCAATTTAAAAATTGGTCATTTTGGACAAAAATGGGCATAGTTTATTAACCATATCGATGAGAGAATCGGTAATAAAAAATTGCTGTATGTGGGACTTGAAGTTAACTCTTACACCAAAAAAATTATATCAATTAGAAGTGTTTTTAAAAAATACCCTTTTTAGTGGTAGTTTTTACTCATTTAAGGGTGAAACGCAAATTTTTCATAGTTAGGAGCCAAAATCCTATAGAGACCAAATCTGGATCTTCAAATAGCGAATATATAAAACATATACTCCATTTTGGGGGTAGTTTTTTGCTAATTTAAGGTTGAAGCGCTCATTTCTTTGGCTGGTTCCAGACGGAGCGCTTTAAACTAACGTTTGGAGTCAGCCTTAAACAAACATGTGATCAGCAATTTATAAAACTTTTACTAGACCAAATAGTACCTTGTACTAAACTTGGCCAAATCTAGTGATGGACAGTAATTTTACAACCAAAACCGTTGACTGGAGTAAAAAAAATCAACATTTCATGCACCTATAACATAATGGTTCCTATGGTGTATATATGTATATAATTGAACATGCTAAGTCATATTTTTAAAAAATTTTTGAACCAAAAATATCTCTAGGGTCCCTGTCTATTGATAAATAAAATATATGGGTAAAATGTAAGAATTATTACCTAGCTGTTATTTTCGCGTGTCAGACCATTTTGAACATTCTGAATCCAATATTTTAAAAACATTTTTGACCAACATTTTTTGTAGAAAGTTTACTAATTTTTTGCAAATTAACTATTTTTGTTTATTTTTTACAGGAGTTACTTTAAATTATTATTAAAAATTAGTGTAAATTTTCAATGTCTATTATAAAAGTAATTTTTTTACTTGCGAAAACGCAAAAAATTAATTATCAATTTACTGGTTTTGACTAAATAAAAATAAAATATAACTGTGGAAATCCGAAAAGTTGCTTCAATAAGAATCTGTAAATGAAAATTCTGTTTTAGAGTTATGCACATTCAGAATGAACCGATGAAATATTTTGAAACGGATTTTGGGATCACCTGGTACAAGCCCTAAAACTTAACATGTATGAATTTTCCCACAGATGAATGAAATTAAAAAAATTATAAAGTACATTATTTATAATTAAACTTGTATAAAAACCGCATATTCCTGTAGAAATTCTATTTTATATTAATAAGAAGAGCATTGTCTCTGTTCCGTCATGATGTCGCCGAGAATATTTAGCAAGAAAGTTTAAAGCTATTTAATACACGATAAAAATTAAATCAAAGTTAAATAGATTAAGTTAAATGCATCATAATAAATGTCATATTTAATACTTTAAGTACAAGTTAATGAATCATTTTTTATATTCTGGGGACAAACGACGCTCCGAGATTAATAAACCTAGATAAAAAAATTCATATCCAGTGTGTTTCATAACGTTGTCACTGTAATATTAATAAATTTTTTTGCATATTACCTATTTTTCTTGTATAAAATTTTTAAAGCATTGTATGAAAATTTATTTAACACAATTCCATTAGTCTAAAAATACGTACTGATATATCTTCGTGTAATTAGAGTAATATTGAAACTATTGTTATATTTATTATAGTAAAATTTTTATCGATTCAAATTGCTAATATTTACTATTATTTGGACTAAATTAGATTTTATCACACTATAAATACGTAAATGTGCATGTATGTATATAGAATATTATTACTTGTTTAATTAAGGGGGATCACAGATTTCTTGAAAATTTTTTTTGAAAGTTTTTTTATTTTATTTTATTGTTTATAAACCTCTTCAGAATGCACACACAAAATTTTGGAAAAAAAAAAAATATGGTTTTTGAGATATTAAGATATTCATAATTTTATATTAATATTTTTTTATATATTTTTTTTTTCAAATTTAATTTTTTTATATTATCTTATATGGATAATAATAAAAATAAAAAAAGATATAAATAAATAAATAAAAAAAAAAAAAAAAAATTAAAAAAACGCTATCGAACGCGACTTTAAACGTACTCGTTTAGCGAAAAACCAAGAAAAGCAGCTACAAAAGAGGCTCGTATGGGCAAAAAGCAGGCTTTTCCAGAACAGAAACAAACTTATTTGGATTTTAAAGAACTTTTATATTGTCCAAGGACTGATTAATAGTTATTTGCAAGTATTATAGACCTTAAAAATTAAAACATTTTAATTAAAACTAAAAAAAAAACTTTAAACGCGTCTTTCTCAAAATGGCTTTTTGAAAACGGTTCCCACGATATCTCTAAAACTAATTGAGCAATTGACACAAAGCTTAGTGCATTTTCTTTATTAAAGTTATAGCTAGAGTTGGTACCTCGGACTAAGCTTTATATGCACCAGAAATCAGTTTATGGCCGATTTTCGGGCCATTGTTGGCTCAAATATCGTACTTTTTCTTAAAATGCCCATTAAATGGTCAATTTAAAAAATTTTTTCCTCATTCTGGTACCAACTCCAGAGAATACTCTATAGAACCTAATTCTATTCTGTTTTTTAGTTTCAGCTGTCCTAAAGGGGCGCAATCATGGGAACCGTTTTTTTCAGACTATACTTTGACGCCCTCTATAATATGAACAAAATGACAAATATAATTTTTTTTTCTTTTTTCTTAATGTTTAACAATAGTGTAAGGAATTAAAACAAACATTTGTTAATTTTAATAATAAAATGAGTGAAAAAAAATGATTTGAAAATTTTTTAAAAGTCGATAAAAAAATCTGTGATCCCCCTTAATGGTAATTTAAATTTTAATGTAATTTAAAGTATACAAGGAATCCCTTTTATATTCTTTGTGTCTTGTATGGATAAAATAATTACACTAATTACAGAAAAGTAATTTTTAGTTATCATTAATGTTTTAAAAATAATCAAAGTTGAAAAATGATAAGAAAAACAGTCCCTGAATAATTAAAATGACCCTTGAAATAGGTAATAAGTTAAACAATGTCAAAATATGATTGTAGTGCTTGGAAAATTAAAATTTATTTATTTTGGTTATTAATTAATAAGTTACTTAGGCTAAGTATGTATAAAAAAAAACTATGCAAAACCATTTCCACTGGGGTTCCCAAAAAACTGTAAATTATTTCCTCGAACTACCTTGGAAAGCAATTAATTATTATTACATCCTAAAAGAAAAAAATATAAGTTTTTGTCATCAAAAATTGTTGTTTATATATCAGCTTCAGGAAATTAGAAAACTACACTGTAAAAAGTAACTTTCTTGTATTAACAAAAAAATTAGAACATTTTCGAAAAATTAGTAAATTTTCGAAAAAATTTGTAAATATTTGAAAAAAATCGTATATTTACTAAATTTAGTATATTAACAAAAAATTCGAGCATTCTCGATTTTTTTTTGTGAATTCGCAAGAAAAATTGATAATTTACAATTTTTTTTCGAAAATTTTCAAAAAATAGTTGTGAATTTACAACTTTTTTCTTAAATTCACAACAAAAAAAATCGAGAATTCTTGAATTTTTCGAAAACATACTAAATTTAGTAAATTTACGATTTTTATCGAATATTTACAAAATTTTTTGAAAATTTACTAATTTTTCGAAAAAATTCTATTTTTTTTGTAAATCTAAGAAAGTCACTTTTTACAGTATAGTACTTTGGGAAAAAATTAGTTTAAAAGGTCTTACGTAAGGGTGGGCGGTTACCCGAAAGTCAGGTCGGGTACTCGAAATTTCGGCCTTTTGTCAGATTTTTGCAGGTCAGATTCCGTGTGAAACTCGAAACTTCTAAAAAATTGTCTGCAGTTGCAATTTTGAATCGAAAATTTCTTTTGATACTTCATATTCGACCCAATCCGAAATGTAAAAAATTATTAGAGTGATTTTCCTAAAGTTAACTTTTCTTGAGTCCAAGAACCACCCTGTAAATTAGGAACTTCAATTTTTTAATTTATTACAGGTCCGCCATCTTGGAAAATCTGAAAAATTATTTGGGTAAGAAATCGAAATGTTTTTCCTTAAATTCGCTTTTTTCGACTTCAAGAACCTCCCTGTAAACTAAGAACTTTATTTTTTATATATATATTATTATTTTGATTTCATTGACCTGTACTGGGCATAATTGTTAAATGAATTATATTAAATTAAATTGTCCTATCCTTTTTATGTTTTTCATCCATCATCTTATAGAAAATGGAAAGTAGAAAAATTGATAGTGATAAATAAAAGAAAAGTTTCCTGAAATTCGCTTTTCTTGACTTTAGAAACCGACTGTAATCTGAAAATTTTATTTTCTTATATTTTTGTCACTGATTTTAAAAATTATCCTACGACGACAATTTCGATTCCTACTATCTAAACTTAGTGGAAAAATAAGAATTTCACTTTTATATCAATTTTAAAACTATATTTCACCAAAAAATCATTTCCTGAGTTAAAATAATTAAAAATAATAAAAGTTCCGAAATTTAATCAAATGCGGCCAAATGCCGCGTAATGCGGTTAAATGCGGCCAAATTATTTGCAGCAGAGATTCGTTTTAATTTGACCTAATTAGGAGGTGCGGAGTAATTTAGAATAATAACAACTTGAAATCTTAAGTTAAAATAAAAAATTAAAATTTTGAATAAAAACAACTCTTCTTTTAATTTGGTGAGTTTATTATAAATAATAAACACGATTTACATTGACCTATTAATAAAAGTATAACTTTTTAATCAAACTTTTAATATTATTGAAACTCCAATAATTTTAGTTGATTAATTTAATTAAAAAAAAATATTTCATGGAATAGTACATATAGCACGATATAAATTTATTTTTAATTAAACAAAACGATAATAATTTAAAAAGTGGTATAAATTTACACTATCATTTCACTATAATATAAAGTCTTACAAAAACCAATTTTTCCATATTAGTAAAAATCAACAAAACGAAAAAGATTGGAATTTGGCATAAAAAAATGTGTCATCAAACCTACTTTAAAAAAATTTTTTTTTAAAGAACTAAGTATATAAAATGTTAAAATAATTTATTCAAAAAATATTTTGAAAATTTTTTCAAATTAGGAATTTTTATATTTTTTCTATTATGTCTATAGTTGGTAACAGACAATTATTGCTCATATGTAAAAAGCAGAGGACAGGGATTACACTGATGAGACTCGCTCTGTTTTCTTGCAGAGTCGAAATGGACAAAGATTTTTCATTTTTCAAAATTTTTTAACATCATACACTTTTTTTCAATAATAATTATTCTGTGTCACAAAGGGAGGCTCTCAGTCCTCAGAAACACATGACAATAATGAAAAAAGTTTTACTTTTATAGTTCCATATAGATCGTGTTTATTATTTATAATAATCGAATTAATTTAATTAATTGGAGCGAAAAACAGTATTTTTATACTGTGGTCTCTTTTTTAATCGAGGCATTTTACTGCTTATCAAATAAAACAAATTCCACGAAGAAAAATTACACTTTTTTAAATGATAATAAAAGCCTTTTAACACTGCAATTTAATATAAAATTTAAATAATGCAAAAAAATACTATAATACATTTTAGGGGGGAAAGAACTCTTTTATCAAACATTGCATTTATTGATAACACAAAGTGTATACACCTATTTATTTTGTAATATATCGTCCTTGATAAAAATATCATCCTTGAATTTAAAAAAAATGTTAAAATACCCTTGAAAAAAATTTTATGTAATACAAATATTGCAATTCATATAAAAATCATTGAGTTATGTACAAAACCATAAAAAATGAATTTTTATATTTATGAACCTGGATTATTACTCAATAAAAACATTAAAATGTCAATGGACCCTGAAATAAAAATAAATTTTAATTACCTACAAATTTCCTAATGTCAAAAAACAAATAAAATTCATTAATAATTTTTCCATTTTAATGTGGGTGCTTATCATGTAACATCGTCTGTAAAATTACATAAATGTAACAATTTTTTTTTAAGATAAAAAGTAAGTCATGTAAAAATTTCGTAATTAAAACATATTTTTTTATCATAAGTCATGGACATTTTGACTCTTATAATAAATGAAGTGTAATACAAATATTATTATTAATTGTAACGCGCGTGTCACAACTATTTTAATATAAAAAAAAGTTGAAAGGGGAACCGCAGAATTTTTTTTTTTTTTATTTATTAAAATACATAACAATTAAAGTATGTATGGAAGGGGTATTTTTTTTATATAATATAAATTTTCAAAGAAATAAATAAATAAAAAAGAACTCATAATGCAAGACGTTTAAAATGAACATAAACTTGAATTTTAAAAAATATTAGATAATTTCAATGATTATTTAAAAAAAAAAATGAAATAAAAAAATTTAGAATTGCTCATATATAATTTTTCGTTTAGTGTTTATATATATAAAGTATTATTTTATTATTTTAATTAATTCTAATTTGAATTCGATGTTGAATAAACGAGTGACAGTTTTTTTTTTAGTACTACTAGTTGTGTTTTATACTTTTTGATTATAAGTGTTGTGTTAAATAAGTTTTTCCTTGTTGTTTTATAATTTTATTTATTTGCGTTTATACATTTCGATGAAGAGATTTAATTTGTTTTTTTTGTTAGTTTTATGGTTTTGTTTTATTGATTGGACGAATTCTCTTTTATGGTAAAATTTTGGTTTTTTATGCTTTATTGAATTATATTAAGGATTTTTGGAGAATTACTAAAGTTTAAAGGATATAATTTAACCCATGAACGTCTAATGGGCTATTCTTGGACAGTTAAATTTTTCGGAACTAACTCTACATTATAGGTTGATATCGCATATTTTAGGGGTTGTAGGTAAAAACTGACTTTATACATAGAAAGAGCGACCTAAATTAATCATTGGGTGACATTTCGGCCGTATAAAATTCATTTTTTATGTCAAAATTCAACTGTCGAAGAATGGTCGATTATATTAGACACTAATTAATTAAAGGGCTGTTTTATTTTAGAATTTTTTAAACCCTTTTTAATGAAAAATTGTTCCTTAAATTTGCTAAATTAATAACTCAATAAACTTCAAAAACTGGTATAATTAATTGTTTTTTCATGATTTGTTTATTACGCCAAGCACCCCAGTGTTAAATTAAGTGCTTAAATTAGGAAGTAGTTACAATTTTGATAGAATCATTTGTTTTAGATTTATTCTGGTAGCTAATGCAGTACTTCTCTTGGGGATTATAATAAATACTGTAAATTTTTTACACGAATCTAAACCATAAAAATTTAAGATATAACTATTTTTATTAATTTTCCAAAAATTCTTCCAAGGATTAAAAAAAAAATTAGTGATTATAAAAAAAAAAAAATGATTTATAATTATTTTCTTAGTATAACTTTATTACTTAATACGAAAAGTAGAATTAAAAAAAAATGTAAAATTAAGTAAATATTAAGAAAGTTATTGCATATTAGGCTGTTACTTATTTGATTCTATCCTTGTATTGCCATGCGATAAGACTGCTGTGGTTGAATTTTTTGCCAATTTGGTTAAAAATCTAAAATATTAAGAAAAGAAAATTAAAATTTAGAAAATCTAACTGTGGGTGAACAAAATGAACAATAAGAATTTAACTAGCCTATGAATCTTTATTTTTAATTGCTAATATACTGCAAGCTTTAAATTCGACGAATTATTGAAACATTGAAAATTAAACCAATTTATTTTATTGTTATAGTTACACCGTGCATCTTTAGATGTTTGTTAATTCAAACATTTTTTACGGAATAGCTCATGTATTATTCACTGAAAAAAAAGTTTGCTTGGGGCCAGCGGATTTTTTTATTGTTCAACAATTGCAAATAACCTAAAAGTTTACTCGAAAATTTTTTTTTTGGTCTTATTTTATCACAGTACTTATTTTAAGTGTCAGAAAATTAATTTTTATAAATTTCCTTTACCTTTTAAGTAAATTGCGATCGTTTGGATACCTAAAAAATACTTATAACTGATTTTTATCTCAAATTAAAATGAGGCATATTAAGCTAGAACAGTTTTAGCTCTCATTCAAATTGTAACTATTGGAAGTTTCTAACCCTAAATTATTTTAAGTTTCTAAATCAAAATTATTTAAACCCCTTTGACCACCACCCCCATAAAAATTTCAATCTTTCACCCCCCAAACCTTGTATTGGCGATCTTTTTCAAATACCTGCTTGTTAAAATCCACTTGTTGCAAGCAGATGTTTTTTCAGTGCAGTTAATAGCATAGGTACATAAAAAAATATCTAATAGGTAGTGAAATTTTCAAAATATTATTTTTGAACAAACATAATTTTGAAATAAGTATCAGTCTAATAAACATGCAGTTGCATTTATAAAAATATAAAATTATTATTTACCAATACGTATAATTTCTATAATAATTACTTTTTTTTAAATTATTTTTTATTAATGGATGTTTTTCATGATTTTTAATTTTTAAGCCACAAATAAAAGTGAGGTTTTTCGTGATGTTAAAATATCGGTTAAGTAACATATTTTTATATTTATTATTATATAATTATATATTTTCGTGTTACATATCTTTTAATATCTAATCAACAAAAAAGGTTTTATTTTTATTTAAATTAATTTTTTAATTTTTGTTTTTTATTTTTATTAATCTGTATAAAATAAATACTAGAATAAAAATGTTAATTTTAATGAATTTTAGTTTTTTATATGATTATTTATAGCATTAATTTAACGATTTATAAAATTTCTTAATGTTATAATTGACTTTTTTACAAAATTAATTATAGAACTGCTCAATTCATATGTATGAAATCTTATCTTATTAGACTAAGAAATAGTATATTAAGACCCATGGCCAGAAAAATAAAGAATATTTGTGATTAATAAAGAAAATGTGTGATTAAAGTAATAGGGCTTCGAAGGCATTTTTCCTTTAATACTATACCCGAAAAGAAATCAAATTAGCAAATATCTGGTATGTCATGCAACATTTTTATGGGGCAAACAGGAACCGTATGGTCCATAGTCCACCATTGCTTATGGGTGAAATGCTGTCTGCCAGTGTTATGCCACATTAATTTCTCTCTGGGAAATAGAAAATAATTTAGTCTCAAAATTTCTTATATTTTTATAAAATTTTTTTAACACTTTCATTGTGGAATTGGCACATATAACTCCATAAATTTTAAATGAGATTCTAAGATCTTCCATATTGAGAATTTACAAAAAAAATTATAAAAAATGTTCCAAATGATACAGTGATTCAATCAAATGTCTGCTCACTACTTAGATTTTTTTTTTTTTTTTTTTTTTTTTTATTAAAGAAAATATACGGGACGAACCCTTTACAAAAATCATTATAAATTATAAAATTAAGAATAAAATATGTAGTAACATATATATATAAGAGTAAATTAACAAAATTAAAACTTTATAATATATGTTTAAAAAAATAATAGCGTTTTGGTATCGTTGTTTATTAACAATGTATTAGAAAATTAAAAATTAAAAGGTACAAAAATAGTTTAATTTATCATAAGTTTAATTTAGATAAGATTGATATTCCTTTTTATGAATATTTAGCAATATTGATCTTTAAGATTTTGATGTATTATTGACCTGTCACCTAATCATCCTACCTATAACTCTTATAAAAACCTGTCACTTTTTTGAAATATTTTCTCTTTGACTCATGAAACAGGTAATAGTGTCCAAAGAAAAGGCTATTTTAATTTCTGTAAAACTAAAAATACAATTTTTACAGATGAGTCAATGTTTAAGGGCTGAGCCTAAACAGTTAAAATTTCAAAAAGTTGCAGTTTTCCAAAAGATTAGAATAACATATAAAAAGGGTTTAAAAAATAAATAGGTCAGTACCTCAAAATCTGATTAGTCAGCAAATTTTTCATTGAAGCAGTGTGCGAGGGCTCAAAGATTTTCAAAAAATTCCTCTTTTCGTTTAAAAGTTCAAACTATACTTGAGAAATGAGCTATACAAATACTTGAATTAAAAAATTTTTTTTTTAGGTTTTTACCAAATCATAATAAACTAGATGTAAATTTCAAAATTTATTGGAATGTACCAACATTTATGTGTCATAAACATGGTTACAATTTTGATGAAATATCCAAAAATTTTAGTATAATACAAAACATAAACGATGAATTTCGTGGTAATAAAATATCAATACTTTACGACCCTGGTTTATTTCCTGCAATACTTAAGGGTAATAATGGTAAATATATATAAATTTTATTTGAAATGTATTAACACGTGCATGTAATTTCATAACTAACTTCTTAAATATCTTAATTACTTCCTTTTAAATAAAAATTTACACTATAAATATCAATTGAATGCAAATATACATACGTAATATTGTTATGATTTATATTATTAGATAACGTAATATTTTATTTTTTTATTTTTCTTTTAATAGGCGAAGTTATTCATAGAAATGGTGGTGTACCACAAGAAGGAAATTTAACGTTACATTTAGAAAATTTTCGTAAAAACTTAGACGAACAAATAAATGATACTAATTTTAATGGTATTGGTATTATTGATTTTGAAAGTTGGAGACCAATATTTCGTCAAAATTGGGCATCGTTATTAAAGTACAAAGAATTATCATATTCTATTGAAGAAAGTAAACATTGGTTTTGGCCTAAAAAATTAATTAAAATAGAAGCTGAAAAAAATTTTGAATATTATGGTAAATTATTTATGGATGAAACATTAAAATTAGCTAAAAAATTAAGACCATATGCATCTTGGGGTTATTACGCATATCCATATTGTTTTAATTGGACGCCAAAACAACAAGCAACTTCATGTTCGCCACAAATTGTTGAAGAAAATAATAGGTAATATTTTATTTCCTTATTATACTGATTCAGGCTATTAAATTTTAATTTATTGCATTTATAATATTTATAGTCATGAGAGAGAAAGAGAATGCTAATATATTTTGTTTTCTTCGGGTATAAATATGCAGTATATTATTCGCAAATTAGTCTATAAATTTTGCTTTCATTTCAACTATTTTCTATATGAGTGACTTTATATTGTTCTATTAATTGCACTTTCATTCTAATTATTTTTATTATTGCATTATATATGCGAGCAAATTATTCATCATTATATTCCTTTTAAATAATTATTTCATGAAATAGGCAAATTCTTATTAAGAGGAAATAAAATAGTCAGCATTCTTGGCTAAATTTAAATTCAAACCGTAATGCAAAAAATTAAACAACTCTTTATATGAGTTTCGAAGCTCATTTTAGCAAAATAATAACATCTGTACGAAAATTAACCAGTTTAAAAATATTAAATTTATATGCTTTAACCCTTAAACTTTCAATTTTGCACCTAAGAATTTAAAAAAAAAAAAATCCACCTTGTGCATTAAACGATGCACTCAAATATCTCTAAAACAAAGCAAAATTACAATAAATTTTTCATATAAGAATCTGTTGGGTGGGGGAAGTATATTTGGGCATTAGGGCCCTAATGGACCCATCAGGACCCAACTTAGGAATTTTAAATAGAAACTATATTTTTTTATTTCAAATTCAGATTCTAAAGCAAATTTTATATCCAAATCCGAATTACGCTAAAAAAAAAAGGCCCACCAAAAAAATCTTTTACACGGCTCTCAATAAAGAAAATAGTACATTTTTAACCAAGGGAGCAAAAAAAAAGATGTTTTTGGTAATTACTACTATTTTTATTGTATATTGGGAGGGAGAGGACTTTTGGTGATTATTTGAAATTTTAATGGGCCCAATTTGGCTTTTTTAAAAGCTTGACATGAACGAAAAAGCTATATTTGGTAAGTGTTGTATTATATTGCATACAATACAATTTGAGCTTTAAAAAAAGCTAAATTCATATTATTTTTGTATTGTATAAAATACAATACAATACCTTCTAAAAACTTCTTTCAAATTAGGCCCATTGAGGTCTGCAGGATACAAAATCTCAATTAATTACTAAAAGTCTTCCACCACCACAAATTTTGAATACAAATGGTACCTGTAGGTCTGTAGGACCCAAAACCTCCAATACTCACCATAAGTCTTCCCCCAAAACAAATATACAAAAAAAATGATAGTAACTACCAAAAACATCTTTTTTCAACAAGCCATTCGAGACGTTATTTTTTCGAGAAAAAAATCGGAAAAACCCGAAAAATGGGAAAAACTAATAAAAAACAAAATATTAAAAACAGTACCTTCTCCAATGTTTCCCGCGATCTAACTTGAACTGCACTAGAAGATCTTTAAATAATATGTTTTCGAATGCCCTGTATCAAAAAAATTTACTATTTTCTTTTTAAGCCCTTTTTTGATAAAAAGTCATTTTGGCAATTTCTATTGGCAACAGTAAAAAAGAGTGAGGGTAAACAAAATTTTTTTTTGAAGATTTGGATAGCTAGTAAATAGTTCTTTTTTTGTTGAAACATAAGCAAGTTATTGCGAAATTGAGATTCGTTTAAAATTTACCGGCTTCAGCGGAAAATTTTACTTCGGAGAATAAAAAAATATTTTTAAAGCTCTTATTATAGTGTGTTTCCCAGAGATTTTTTTAAAAATTTACTAAAAACATTGAGAAACGCTGAAGAGGTTTGATTGGGCATAACTTGAGCATATTGAGACCTAGGGAGCTGAAATGTGGTAAAATATCATGTTTTCTATGTGTAAACTCCCCTATAATCTTACGGATAAGTTTTAACCGCGTTTGTTTTGTCGTATTTTGCCTCATATACCTCATATAGAATTTTTTGAAAATTCTAAAATATATAATTAATTTAGTCAGTTTTACATAACCATGAAATAATTCACTTGACCCAGTTAACAATGATAAGAAACTTGTTTTATTACTGATAGACTTCAAAAATTCTAATAATAAATACAATTTTAATATTTAATTATAAAAAACTTATTTTTATACAATTATATACACGGTTACTTTGCTTGACATTTCAAGTAGCATCATTAATTTTCCTAAAATTAAAAACTTTTAGAGTCATACTGGTTATTATTAAGGTATTTAGGCCAAATATTATTTTTAAACAATTTTTTTGGAGTGATATTATTCATTTTAAGTCAACTGATGAAAGTGTGAAGCTTATCCTAAAATTAAAATACATTGCTTGAAAATTTAAATTAGGATTCAGCGACCCGAAAAAACCTATAAAAATAAACCTTTTCTAAACCCGTTTGTGGATTTCAAATCCCTCACATCGCATAATGACTGGAAAATGAGATTAATTTAGTAATCAAGGGGATTAGAGGTATTGAGGGGTATTAGAGGTGGGAGAAATTTTTTTGTAATGAATTCTGGTGAAAGCACATAATAACAAATATATCGCAAAAAAAAATTTTAGTTGAAATTTCTTCAAAAAATTAATGTGGTTGCAGAAAATGAGGGGAATTTTTAGTGCCCTTATTGGTCACTGTATGACTTCTGACTGAAGTGGCTTTTTTAGGGGGGGGGGGGTGAAATGGACTTAGAATAATTCGATTTAGGTACTTAGAATAATTTGAAGTGGGAGGCAGGGTCTGATCAGGCCCTGATAAGATCAAGAACTTACAAAATAATAGACTACTTTAGGATTATGGACTTAGGATAATTTGTATTTCGGGATTTATTGTAATTTCGGTTTTTGGATTTATTACTGTTATGAGTGACCATGTTTCATGATCGTTGGTTGAAAATCGTTTGTGAAAACACAAACCAGTTATAAGTTTTTTTCATTTCGAGCCGCATAAAAGCTTTTTTGGTTCTAAAAAATGGGCCTTGTATTTTTTTTAGCAAAATCGTATCTGGACCTAAAATTTTCTGCATAATCTTAATTTAAAATAAAAAAGTATAATTTCTTTTTAATTTTCCTGAATGGGATCCTGCTGGGCTGGATGGGGCTCTAATGCCCAAATTTAATGCTCCCCATCAAACGTCCTTTCCAAACCTAACAACTTTTATACGAAACATTTTTCGTCGTTTTGCTTTGTTTTCGAGATATTTGAGTGTATTGTTTAAGGTTGCAGGTCGTTCCCAAGGGAAAAAAAATCGATTTTTTGTTTTTGGTTTTTTTGGATTCGAAAACATCTTAAGAATATGGAAAAAAATTTTTATAATGATATCTTAAATAATAAGGAAGTTATATAAGATTAAGCGAGACACCGCGAAAGGCGTAAGATACAGTATTCTAAACTTTAAACGCGTTTTTCTCGAAACAACGTTTTCGAATTTGTGTTAACGATAACTCAAAAAATAATTAAGATATCTTCCTAATTTTTTGGCTACACTTTTAAGATACATTTATCTTCTGGATTGATGGAATGATTTTTTCAAAAAATGTCCCAATTTTTTTTTCTTCAAAAAAACATGTGAAAAAATTGCAATTTTTAAAAAAAAATTAAATAATTTTCACAATTTTCCATTTTTGAAATTTGAATCCATCAATCCAGAAGATAATTGTATTTTTAAAGTGTAGCCAAAAAATTAGGAAGATATCTTAATTATTTTTTGAGTTATCGTGCACAGAATGAAAAGTGAGGCCTAACTTTAAGCACCTATACTCGGCGCCATTTAAAAAAAAAAATGTTTAGCAACTTATAATCTAATAAAGTACCAATTTTGAAAAAATTATCTCAATTATTTCTACCCGAAAACCTATCCACAAAAAGACCTTGGTAACGACCTGCACCTTAAAATGACTCACCTAGTATGTAGTTCTAAACTTGTATTATTAAGTCTAGGAGACCCATTGGAAGAAACGATATCAAGGTAGTAATTTGCCATCCAAAATGCAATGGTTTCTCCATGCTAAAAGACCTCATATATATAAACAGAATATTTTTTAAAATATTTTTCAAATAAAATCGGTAGTAAAGTAATACATTATCAAATTATGTAGGAATAAATTATTTAAAAAAAAAAAAACTAAATAATTTAATTTACAAAAAAAAAAAGTTATCTAAATTTTGGAATCTTTCAGTATATATTTTTATGCAAATAAATTATTGATCCATGTATGTAGAATAAAAAAATGTCAAATTGTTATATTTCATCAGTGAATTAATATTGAATCTGGCGACTTTAATGCTATATTATATGATAATCTTATGTAGAAAGGTTTCGCGTCATCGCGGAGCCCGTGTATTTATAAAAAAAAAAATAATAATAAATAAATAAATGCTATCTCGATTAAGAAAGGTACAACTTTTAGTATGTATAAAGTCTGACATTTCTTTAATCAAATTCAAAAATGATCTTTATATTGATATATATGGAAAAATCTAGATAAAATGAAACGATAAAATTTTAGTCAATGGAAAAAAATGTGTATTATTTGAAAGTTAAGTTTGTAAATTCTTTATTAATTTTTGTATTACTTTATGAAAGTTTTAGACATTTTAAATTAGAAAATAAAATGTTTTAAGACAGTACCGAATCTCAAAATTATTATTGGAATATGAATTATAAAAGTTCTTATTATTCTAGCAATGTCTAGGCTTTTAGATTTTGATTTAAAATCTGTTTAATGTTTGGGCCACCTTCAAACACAAGTTCCAAAACATTTATAAACTATTACTTTTGAAGGTCCGTGGTACTTTGATAAATATTCCAGTCATAAAGCGGGGGGAGGGAATCTGATATCAATAACCAACTTAAAAAAAGGTCTACTATAGTTATTTTGGGTCACTGAATTCGAATCTGGAGTCCAAAGTCACTGGAAAATAAGAGAATTAAATAACATTAACACTTTTAGGGTGTAGGGAGGAAGGACAGATTTTACGGAAATAAACAAAATCCCTTTCTCCAAAAATTTTTAAAATTAAGAATTGAAAAAAATAAAATAAATTAATTAATATTATTTGTAGCTACCGATATTCCAGTTGTGGTAGCGAGAATTTTTGTTTTATAACTGTTGTTGTTTTCATTTTTTTAAATAATCGCATCATTTGCAAAAAATGAATCAGACTGTTATTAACAGAATTTTGGTTGCGGTGACTAAAATTTTTTCGGTAACCAGATTTTTTATAAGTGTAAAAGTAAAATTAAAAATCTCAACAAAAATGACTATATAATATTACCTTGCATCATAAAAAAAACGACATTAGCTCAACTTACCCATATACACATAAATGTAAAATATAAACACGAGAATGTTTTTTTTTTGAGGCCTTAATTATACATGTAATATAAAATAATAAACCGTTAATTGAACATCAAATAATATAACTTACTTTATTTTTTTTTGTATGTTTACATGGAAATTTAATAAAAAAATCTAGAATGTCATGGCTTTTTGAAAATGAAGACGTATATTTACCATCATTATATTTACAACATAAATTAACAAGAAATCAAAGAATTGGTTTAGTAACTGGTAGAATAGAAGAATCAATACGTTTAAAAAGAAAATTTCACTCAAATAACAAAAATATTAAAATATTGCCTTATTTTTGGTTCAAATATCAAGATCAAAGAGATAATTACCTTGGTACGGTTAGTAATTAAAATTTAATATCAATTAATTGATTTTATAAAAAAAAATGTAGGCTTACTTTCACTGTAAATTTTTTTTATTTTATGATGACTTTTATATTCTCTTTTATATAATAAAACCTTTTTTTTTTATTTATTATATGATTACAGACTGATATCGAAAACACGATCGGAGAGATATCAAGACAAGGCGCCGATGGTGTGATTATATGGGGCAGTTCTAAAGATCTTAATAGTAAATTAAAATGTGAATCTTTTGATAATTATGTTAAAGATATCCTTGGACCAAGTATTTTACGTATGAGGAATCAAGGATTTTTTTAATTAAAATAATATTTAATTATTATATATTTTTTGTTGTTGTTTGTGTGTTCCTTTTTTGAAAAATAAAAGTATTTTTATTATTTTATTAATTTTTTTTACTTTTTTTCATTTTTGGAGTTTAAAAGAAAAATAAATATTAGCCTGGCAGTTATATTTTAAAAATTTTTACAAATTTGCAATTACTGAGTGAAATTAGGTGTCATTCAACAGAAAAATAAGATTCCCAAAATTATAGCTCATTTAATAACTCCTCGTGGATTGAATTTTATATAGATTCTATAAAAAGTTATGTTATTTTCATTGCCTCGGTGGCAATATTTAAGTGCATAAAATAATTAAAATGTGCTATCACTTTGAGAATCTTATTTTTTGGTAATTAACACTTAATTTCACTTGAAAATCTAAGCCACTTTTTATAACAACGGCCTGGCTAATAGAAAAATGCATTATTCTTGATGTGATATTTTTGAAATTTCTTCATGCAAAAAAATTGATTTAAATAATATAACCTAGTACACAAGACAGTATTCAAAATTGACAAAATTATTTTAATTTTCAGATTCAACATATTTTAATATTTTTCCATTTTTTTGCAAACCACCCATTTTTGGTTTTGATAATTGATAATTTCAAAAACAAGCGAATATTTATAAAATTAAGGTTCGGCTAATATAAAACAGCAACTTTTTTTAAAAAATTTTTTTAAAAATTTACCGGTTTTTTTTTAACAAAAGAAGTATAAAATTTCGTTAGAAGTGCAATAAAATAAAACTGCATCTTTTATATAAGAAGCCTTTAGGCACTCTTACTTTTTTTTCGAGTACACGCGATATCACACCTTTGAAAACACAGACACTCACAGATACTTACGCACACAAATATTTATTGAATAAAATAAAAAAAAAAACTGCATATGAGCGAATAGATTTATATATAGTGTCAGTCGCATCAGCTCAGCATCATCATAGCAGCAACAGCAGCTTCAGCGAAAAGTGAAGAACCAAGAGTATAAAAGGAGAAGGTGAAAAAAAGGAGGTGGTGTGTATTATAAATGTATAAGGTGAAGAAGGAGGAGGTATAGCATTCAATACATATATGTACATATTATGTGTACAATAAAAAATATATATGGGCTGATCCGAGTAATTTAAAGAAACTAAATTTTTAGTAGATTTAGACCCTGAATTTATAAATTTTTTGGATACTAAATGTATAACAATTGTAAAATATACAGTTCATTTTTTTTTGGAGTATTAAAGCAAAATTTTGATTAATTTTAATTCAAAGGTTCTTTGCATATATTGTTATCTATGACGAATATCGACAAAGTTCAATACAGTATTACTGTAGCCAGGAAATAGGAAACGGGCAGAATTGCACACAAAGTATTATCTAGGGCAAATCCAAAGTTAAAATTTCGTTCGTTAGAGGCAAGAAACTATTCGGTGCAATTTGGTGCATTCATCATTTTTCTGGCTTCAGGTAGTAAAATAATATTTTTTCTAGGAATAGGTAAACTTTTCATACGTTCATGAATTTTACTTTATTCTACAGGACTTTGAGAAATAATGTTTTTTTTTTTCATCTCTTGAATAATAGGAAAAATTTTAAATTAAGAACAGATCGACAAGTCTCTTATTTACACCCAAATGATAAAAAAAAAATAAATCAATTTTACAACACTATTTTAAATATCATCTTATTTTGGAGTTCTTTATATGCTAAAATTAAATAATTTTTTTGGACCGATCTCAGAGAACCACAATCTTGAGTAATCTAGTTCAAATGCAAGCCAGTGATAAGATATGCCAGAAATTAATGCATGTTTGTCCAAAAGTGAGATACAGCAAGAAAATATAATAAATTATAGAAAATATCTTAAATTCCTTTTTCTATTACAATGTACTTTTGATACCAAAATGCTTTACATTTTCTGGCAATGTTCACCACTGATGCTAGCCTGAATGGGTTGATTTAGCGATTTTCTGGAAGTGGCCTGATAAAATGATCAAAAATCATTTATTTTGTAACAGGATACTGAAATTTTTACTAATACTCATTTCCTATCTAAAATATTAACGAAGTTTAAGTGACTAATAAAACGAAAAAACTCCAGGAAAATTGTGAAGCATATATTAATATTCTAAAAATAATGTCACCGGTAGACTATTAATGAAAAACTATATTTTTATTACGATTTTACAATTAACACAAATGAAAAAATTTTGATTGTATGATAGTTATTGCACTAAAATCCTAAGTAAATGTATTAGTGAAATTAGTTCAATGGTATATTATGGTTTCATATCTAAGCATTGATACCAGAAAATTCTTTTCCATAAATTACTTAAATCAAATGCCTAGGGTAGCTAGCGCTGGATGAGCGAAATACTGACGTCTATGCCACCAAATTTTGCAAATAATACAATCTTGAACCAAATTTTGCTTTTGAATTTGCTTGAATCAGCCCATATACACACATATATATATAAATATATATACACAATATGTATCTATGTTGAGAGATCGGCAAAGTGAGCGCGCAGTTTCGAGTCCAGACTCCTTAAGATCAGGGCTTAATATTATATTATTCCCGTTGTATCTTCGCACTTTAAAAATCGCGCCTTTATTACCTTTTTTTTTACCTTTTATTTTTGTTTTTTTTTTCGTTTCTTTTTTATTTCCCATGTGTAATAATATAATAACCAATTTCGCACTTTAATAACGATTTTTTTTTTACTATTTGTATTTTTTTAAGATTTTTTTTTTCTAAGAAATCTAAGATATATTTATTGTGTTAATAATTGTGTCTCAGTGTGTGTTTGTGTAATAAGTGATGATTTTTTTTTTTTGTAATATAAAGTATTAAATTGCAAAGTTATTGAAGAAGAAGGATACATGCAATATAAAAAAAATCGTTATGATACGATTGGCTACTTATAAATGAAAAGAAAAAAAAAATTTTTATTGAATATCATATCATAAATTAATTAAAAAAATCATGATTTAATTCAACGATTAATTAAATATTGAAAATAATACAAAAAAAAAAAGTAAGTAAAAGTTTTTTTTCTTCAAATTTTTACTACCAATTCACGACAACTTCAAAACAAAAAACTGTTTTTTGCATCTTAAAAGTTACGTCAAAACGTACGTTTGAATAAAAAAGTGATTAATATTTTGTATGATAAAATATAGAATACTACAAATGCATGATAATATTATAAATCAGCATTAAAAGTTGTCGAGCTCGTTTTTTCTAAATTTTTTTAGCATCAGTTCACGATTTTCATGACGCATAATATTAAATTTTTTATCCTTGATAAATCTCCATTTTTATGGAATATAATTTCTTTAATAATAATAATTGATAAAATAACAATTTTCTTAACTCCGAGGATCGAGGTAGTCAAGTTTTCTGTATACCCGTGAGACATGATCGCGGTGTATCATATAATTTTACTTTATCTTATAGATATGCATGTAATACAACATAAAAAATGCATAAATAAATTTAAAAAAAAAAACATATGTGACGTGTATCTCCTGACTTATATATAAAAAAAGAAAAATTTATTTGATATTATACCCAGAGTACGGTTTGAAGTTGAGATTATTATAAGAGAGAGAATGGGAAATGGAAAATGAAGGGAATATTTATATATAAGTGGTTACATACACGCAAAGCGTTGAGAAGGAGTTTCCATCAGAAACGAGTTAAGAAAAATATACATTAAGAAATACTACATAAAATTGCACATGGCGTACTTGAAATTTTCAAGACTTTTTTTTTTTTTTTAATCAACCGGTATTAATTCCATAATTTTTTTATTTTAATCCAATATACCTTAAGTATTTTTTATGTATTTAACTTGTAATTTACATAGATAATAATTTTATGTATAGACAAAAAGATTTTTTAATTAACATTTATATATAATTCCTGTTTTTTTTTTTTTTTTTTGGTTTGCTTGTGTAGATAAAATGTAGAAATATTTTTTGATATTATTTTGTAAATTTAAATAATTTTTATATTCAATATACATCACCATTTTATGTGTACATTTAGTAAACTGTTTTGTTTACTTTATTTAAATTTAAAAAGTTTTTTTTTATTATTTAATGTGCAAATATAAAGATATATTAGACTGGAAGTTTTGTTTTAAAAAATGATTTTTTGGATTCTCAATTTTTTAGTGAAATTATTGTTTAAAGTTAGATTTTTTAACTTTAGATTACTTTTTAAGAATGTTAGTTTGAAATACAAAAATTATACATTTTATGGGACCGAAAAGATTTTCCTTTGGAGAAAAAAGAGGGGCGGAAGTAAACCACACTAAAATTGCTGCAAACATAAATGTTAGAATGTCATTTAAAAATAATGCTTTTTTCATTTATAGGGTAGAGGAGTACTATTTTTTAAGTCTATATAGTACACTTGCTTGCGAGAAACTGGGTTTTTCAGAAGTATTGGACCTTAAAGGCTAGCTTATAAAAAAATTGATTTGAAAATTATCAGGGTTGTTACTTTAATAAATAATCAGCTTTATATCAAAAATATTTCTTTTTAGCCATATAAATTATATGCGTATAGTATTTAAAAATACACCCATATTTTAATAAAAAATTTCTTAATAGGGTAAAGAAAATTCTCCCTTCTATTCTTTGGGTGTTTCATGAAAACTTTAGACGACTTTTAAAAAACTTAATGAGTGAATCTGATACAGAAATTTTCCATTTAAAACATAATAAAATAGCTTCTCCGACAAATAGTCAAGGCGCCAATAATGTTAAATGCATCCAAAAATTCTATCAGCACTAGAATGGATGCACCTCAGTGAAACGTATGTATTTTTGGTCGCTGAAACCGATTTTGAAGGTTTCATCCATTTCCAGATGGCCAGTTTTGAGTAATGGACGCTATATAATAAAAAATCGGCGAAAAATTAGCAAGATAGGTAATATCTTGAAAACAATTGCTAATTGAGTCTATTTTTGGTACCCTAATAAGGTTTTCGGGGTCGCTGATCAGAGATTTATAAAAACCAAAATCGCGTATTTCTAACCTAAGAAACCGCGATTTATGCTGTTTTAAGCAAATTTACGTTGTCTAATAAGTTTTTTGGGCCAGTGATAACGATTCTGAGGTCATATTTTAAAATTTTCCAAATAGGGGGCTAAAAATGGCGGATTCATAACCTCAAAATTGACAATAAATGCTATTTTAAACATTTAAACGTGTTGCGTTTTAAGTTTTTGGGGTCAGTGATCACGATTTAGTTAGCAATTTAAGATACATGAAAGTATTTGCTTATAAGTGTCTTCAAACCATATGAGCAATTATTTTAAAAGTGATACTTAATTCGAGCCTGGAATCGTAAATTTTTTTTTTGAGGGCACATCGATATGACCCGTGTTTTCAGATAGTTTGAACCTTCAGAAAACCGAAAAAAATCATGAACAAGAAATCGGCGATAGGTGCCAAAAAGATTTTTTCACTTTTATGTCAGAAACCGTGTTTTTCGTATCTGAGCTACCCTAAATTTTTAAAATAACTTTTTAGGTAAAAAAACGTTTTTAAAATAGATAAGAAAATCTGATTGCCAGGGAAAAACCACTCCAGAAGAAGAAAAAAACTTATCTTTTTACGATGAAATTTAGCCAAGTTATCGTCAATTTAAGATTTTGCTCAAATTCGTCTTAAAAAAGATTGAAATTTTATTGAAAAAAGCCTGTTTCTGAACTTTAAACATGCATTACTCGCTTGATTTTCATCGTAAAATAATAATTTTTTTTTTAAAATCGATTAATTTTTTCCTGGCAATTCATTTCTTTAAGAAAAAAATTATTTTTATTGACAAAATTTTAATTTTTAGATGAAAAACTGTGTTAAGTAAATCTTGCTACTTACAGTTTTCAAAGGCTTTTGACCTAAAAATTGAAATTTGGTCAATAAAAATGATTTTTTTTCTTAAAGAAATGAATTGCCAGGAAAAAATTAATCAATTTTAAAAAAAAAATTATTATTTTACGATGAAAATCAAGCGAATAATGCATGTTTAAGGTTCAGAAATAGCCTTTTTTCAATAAAATTTCAATCTTTTTTAAGACGAATTTGAGCAAAATCTTAAATTGACGATAACTTGGCTAAATTTCATCGTAAAAAGATAAGTTTTTTTTTCTTCTGGAGTGGTTTTTCCCTGGCAATCAGATTTTCTTATCTATTTTAAAAAAGTTTTTTTACCTAAAAAGTTATTTTAAAAATTTAGGGTAGCTCAGATACGAAAAACACGTTTTTTGACATAAAAGTGAAAAAATCTTTTTGGCACCTATCGCCGATTCCTTGTTCACGATTTTTTTCGGTTTTCTGAAATTTCAAACTATCTGAAAACACGGGTCATATCGATGTGCCCTCAAAAAAAAAATTTACGATTCCAGGCTCGAATTAGGTATAACTTTTAAAATAATTGCTCATATAGAATAATTAAATCAAACAATTTATTAAATAAATATTATATATTTTTACCGACCCCAAAAACTTAAAATGCAATATGTTTAAATGCTTAAAATAGCATTTATTGTCAAGTTTGAGGTTAGGAATCCACCATTTTTAGCCCGCTATTTGGAAAATTAAAAATATGACCTCAGAATCGTTATCACTGGTCCAGAAAACTTATTATACAACGTAAATATGCTTAAAACAGCATAAATCGCGATTTCTTAGGTTAGAAATACGCCATTTTGGTTTTTATAAATCTGTCTTCAAAATCGTGATCAGCGACCCCGAAAACCTTATTGGGGTACCAAAAATAAGCTCAATTAGCAATTGTTTTCAAGATATTACCTATCTTGCTAATTTTTCGCCCATTTTTTATTATATAGCGTCCATTACTCAAAACTGGCCATCCGGAAATGGATGAAACCTTCAAATTCGGTTTCAGCGACCAAAAATACATACATACGTACATAAATACATACGTTTCACTGAGGTGCATCCATTCTAGTGCTGATAAAATTTTTGGATGCATTTAACATTGCTGGCGCCTTGACTAAAACCTCAAGATGTATAACTGAAATAAAAATTTACAAGAAAATTCATTCAAATTAATAAAATATATATAACATTCAGGCTTATATGCTTTGTTTATTTTATTTATTATAAAAAATTTTTGCGTTTTTAAAAAAACAGGTTTTTCATATAAATTTATACAAAGTCTTTAAGCTCATTCGATATTAAAATTATTTGAATGAATTTATAATATATTTAATTTAATTATTAATATATTTTTTCAATAATATTGTATAATTTTTTTACTACTAAAATACGATTAAGTCTTGTAATCTAACCAAAAAGATTCAAAAGTTAAATTCTTTATGTCAGATATCACGTATTTCTAATCACTTCACTAGATTTCTGACTGTAAGCTGTAATATTTTAGAGTATTTTTCAAATGATAAAAAAATCCTAAAGACCGCCCTTTTTGTTTTGCTAAAAATGTTTTTCATTTTAATATGGAACATGTTTATAGGAAGGGGCTACCTCAAGAACTTGAAAATTAAGGGGGGGGGGGTCAAACGAGACTTAGATTAATATTAACATGAATTAATGAGACTTAGAGTAATATTAATTTAATTGTTTTAAATGCTTGAAAATAATTAAATTAAATTAAACTTATAGCAGCTTTAATGGAAAATAAAAAAGTTTTATAACTTGATTGACTTCTAAATATACGATTTGAAAAAGATTTTTTTTTGTTGGAAAAGATTTGCAAATAACAGTTAAAAGTGTTAAATCGAAGATAATTAACTGCTTAGTATGGCTAAAACCAAACTACGCTTGCAAAAAAGCAAGTGACATTTTTTGGTACAATACTTATGGGGTAGATTCACCAGTGAATTACTAATGAATCAAGAACTTTACTATTTTAAGCATGTTCCATGCATTTAGGTTGTGTTTTCACAAATCAATTATAAGTTTTTCTATCTGATCTCTTGCAAGGAAGATATGAACTGTTTGGGTAGACGATTTGCTTTTAGATTTCATGATAAGTTTTGGTAGCTAACTAGTCAACTTTCAATTGAAAAAGTATCCCTCATATCCCCAGTTTATATGAATGGGCATCCTAGGCCTAGAAATCTAGGGGCCCACGTAAAAAGGTTAAGCTTAATTTTGGGTAAGCTTATACTGAATACGTCCATGTTGTGAGACAGGGCTTTAAGTTTAACTTCTAATAACGTCGCTAACTTGTACCTTAACCAAATATTTTGCAGTTGGCCTAGTTTTTTTCGTTTAAAAGTCTACTTTGAAACCCCATACTGTATCTTAACTTTCCTCAAAAAAATATTTGAACCCTTTCTCTTCGTACAAAAAATTTTTTAATTATTATAAACTGTAGGCAAACATATAAATATCAAGAAAACTTTTAAAAATATTAATGAATTTTTCGCATATTTGTAATACAAAGTTTTAAAGAAAGATAGAGAGATAAAAAATTTCTTTTTCACGCGTATATTATATACATCAGAATTCCTTAAGGTTTTGAGAGATAGGAACACTGAAATAAAATCCAGTTAGCAATTTTTTGTTTCATTTTTTTTAGTAAACCGATTGAGTTTTTGAAGTCCAACAGAGCTTAAGAAACTGGATTACCAAGATAGATGCCTTGTTTTTTAATTTTTATCATCACTTTTTATATTTCAAAATATTTAAAAATTGTAAATTGTCTATCCAGTAAAATGACTTTTTCAGTACAAATTTTTTTGAGCTCTTCTAAAATTTTTATGCTGAAATATTTGAAAGGAATTAATTTAAATTAGCTGTATTATTTTCTTTTTCATTTTCACAGTCACTGACCCAAAAAAATAGAAAACTTTGTTGAAAACTTTTTTGGACCTATCAGCAAATAAAAGTGATTATATCATATAAGAGTTCAGGCCTAATACACTATCTGATTTCTGATCCAATTTATATTTCACCTACATTATCTATAAGACAGAAAATTAAAACTTATTCCATAAGACAGAAAATAATTAATTTTTTCCGAATGTAAAATTTCAATTATGCATCTGAATCCGCATAAATATTTCAAAATTAGTATACCTTCATTTGTATTCATTTCATCATTGGCCCATTTAGTTAATAACTAAACAGTTATGCATTCAATAATATTATCATTGAAAAAAAATCCGCTTGTAACTCAAATGATTGATGGGAAATGTAAAAAAAAAATCGCCCATTTAGGACATGCGTAGGGATACGGTTAAAGAAAAAGAATTTATTATTCTCCTTGCGGCAAACGGATTTTTTTTTTCAGTGTAGAGTTTTGTAGAAAAAGAAAATAGAAAAATGTAATATTTGCATACGGGTCTCCGGTTTTCCCATTCATTAGCAAATCTTTTTTTCACTTCAAAATGTTTTTCTTAAAAATAAAATTTGTACATATGACGAAAGGTCCTTTTTTGCACATATACATTCCTATGTGGTCTATCATAGGTTTTTTGTAGTTTTTTCTAATTAATAATATTTTTTTTTCTTATAATAATTTTTTATTCATATGAAAAATTAGAAAATAACCATATTTACTCGCAAATCTTAACTCATAAAGTTCAAATTTTAAGTAAATAATTTTGAAAAGTCATTCACTGTCATATTAACATGGAACATGTTCATTGGATGGGGTATTTGAAAAAGTTTGGTTCAGCAGGTGGGGGGTGTAAAAGTGACGCTTTTAGGGGGTGGGGGTGAAAAAGTGACGTTTTTAGGGGGGTGGGCTGAAATGGACTTAGAATATTTTCGATTTAAGGACTAAGAATAATTTGAAGCGGGAGTCAGGACCTGAACAGGCCCTGATCAGGCCCTAATAACAACTACAACTTAAAATACTTTTTTAAGTCTATGGACTTAGGATAGTATTATGATTTATTGTAATTTCGGTTTTTGGATTTATTACTAGTATGAGTAAACATGTTCCATGCTCGTTGGTTATGTAGTTACACAAACCGGTTATAATTTTTAGCACAAAATTGAAATAGAAATAGCTATTTTTTAAACAAGGGACAAAATATTTGTTTTGACTTTGCACGCAGACAGCATTCAAAAGTAGAATCCCATATTTTGATTTAAAACATAGTTTTACATATAATGGACAAAAAAGCTATTTCCCTAATGTAGAAAATAGGCTTTTTTGTCCCAGATATGTAATAGTATATTAATTATCAAGGGCGCAAAATTTTTGGCAGTAGCGTGAGCAATGTGTTCATGATGGTGTCTAAAGTATTTCGCCCATGATGCTAACAATACTTTTTGCCTACCTAGGCGTAGAACGAGTGCAGAAAATTCTTTACGCACGAGTTTTATGCCCAAGAGGGTAAAATAAAAAATTGTCACGTAATTTTCTGCACTCGTTGTACGCCTAGGCAGGCAAAAAATATTGTAAGCACCATGGGCGAAAAACTTCAGAGACTAGTGTAAACACATATCTAGTGCTCACACTAGTGCTAAAATTTTACGCCTTTGATATAATATATACTATTTGCCCTCTAATAATAATAATAAAAAACATACTGTGCTTAAAAAAAAAGTTTTAGTCTCCCGGGTTAAATACGAAATTCGGTGCATAACAGCTCTAAAGTAAGACAAGCGCCTCATTTTCAATTGTGGTTCAAAATCATCGAATATAAAATATCTCTAAATTTTTCAATTCTAATTAAAATAAATCAATCCTTATATTTAATGCGAAAAAAAATGAAAGTAAAATTTAATGTTTAATGTCAAGGAAAATCATATAAAATATCTCCTTGAATTCGAAAATTATCCTTGGTAAAGAAAATTTAATGTACGTCTACACCTGACATAATTATTTTCTATTTTATTTTTAAATTAATATATTATCAAAATATTACACAAAACAAATCTATTTTGTCTGGGACATTTTTTGTGGACTAAAAAATAATACATGCTAATCTTGTATAAGGCAAAAAAAACGACGATATAATTTTAAAAGATCTGATAAAAAAAGGATACTTAAAATTTTTTTAAATCAATAAATTTTAATTAAATAATGTTTTTGTCAAAATAAAGCAAAAAAAAAATCAGGAATTTAAAATTTGATCATATCTATAATAATATAGAAAGAAATGGGAAGGAGATTAAGAAAAATAAAACAATATTTTATTTAAATTTGTATATAATGTGCTGAGTAAAGAAACTAAAACTGCTTGTGTTACATTATAAAAAAATAGTAGTTTTTTTTTTCATTTTATGTAAAATAGGTAAATATACATAAAAAAATTGTGGTTTTGTAGCTAACTTTTCATGTAGTAAAAGAAGCTTTTTTATAAAATAGAACTATAAACAGTTGGGCCAGTAAAAATATACTTTCTAACCTGGATGTCCCGTTTGTGTACTCGTAGAGCCCTATTTCATATTCGCTTTTTTAGCTAACAGGTCCGTGGAATTTTCCAACGGTTCTTTGAGTTTTCTGCTGAACATGGTTCTGCAATCCATTTTTATCGCGAATGGTCCAATTAATTAACATTAAGCAACTTTTTGTTATTTTTAACGATTTTTTGGCTCTTTTATCTGTTAAGTATATTTTTTAGGTCACTGAACACGATTCCGCTGTATTTTTTTATCGCGAATGGTCTAGTTGCCCACAATAGGCAACTTTACTTCAGTTATAAAATATAGAATTGCAAAAATAAATATATAAAAAATTTTTAAATTTTAAATATTGGATTCTATTTTAAAATTAGCCATTTATTAGAGAAATGAATGGAATTTAGAAATATTTTATTTGTTTTTATAATATTTGTTTTATGATAATAATTATCATACACATATTTACACTGAAATCCCAGCGACATCAATTTAATAGCTTTTTTGACATTGAAATATGTCAATAGAAAATATCATTGATTGGATGTCGCCACTATTAAAGGAATAGCCGCCCTTCATTGAATACGGCAGACATTATTTTGATGTAAATTTTCGTTAAAATCAATGAGTCGCTAATTAACTTTTTTAAGCTTAAAAAATGTTATTACAATTACTCTATTAAAAATATCTTTTTTTTTTTAATTTAGGTTCAGCTGTATTAAAATATTCTAAATTGGAAGTGTAAATTAATAGTTGCAAACATCAGAAACTAAAATTACTTATTGTGGGCAACTAGAGCATTTTCGGTAAAAACGAATAGCAAAATCGAATTCAGCGACACACTAAAACTAACCTAACTGATAAAAATACTAAGCTAAAAATAACATAAAGTTGCCTATTGTTGGCAATGGAAGCATTCTCGATAAAACCTAATAAATATACCCAACTGATAAAAATGCTAAAAAAATCTCCAAAAATATCAGGAAAATTTTATGGACCTTTTAGTAAAAATAGTACATACGACCGTCAGCAATAGAAAAAAAATAAAAAATAGCCCAAATCCCAGGCATATTCTAAAAGAAAAAAATATATATAATAAATAAACAAGCTGCAAAGTTCGTAATAAATTTTTATTTAATTATGCAACTTTTTTCTTTTTTAATTCTTAAAATCCTTGTATTTTAATAAAAAATTGAACTTAAAAATGAGGGATTGATATTTTATACTCAAGAAGACTGAAAAAATGTAATTAAAGATTCTAGCATAAATTTTACTGTTAATTTAAAAATAATGAAAAAGTTTCCCTACATTGAATGATTTATGGTTTCTTATTATAAGTCATTTTCTTTATTAACCGTATTTCAACGTCATGAGTATGCCAACTAAGAAATTTAATATAAAAACTTAACAATTTAGTTGTTATTTATCTATGTAAAACCATAATGACAAATAGAATATTTAGCAATAATTTAAAGTAAATAAGATTTTTAAAATAAATTAAAAATGAAACTTTTTTAATCAATCAGCATTTTTAAAGCATTTTTCATTATTAGAGGGAAAATTTAAAACTATAAATTTATTATGCTTATGACATTTTTGTTTTTTTGAACATTTTTAAAAAAAAGAGCTAATTTTTTTTATTTTTTTTCTAAAACTTATTTTACTGTGAAAAGTATAAAAAAAAGGCTTATTTTTAGTAACACTTTCAGTTTGAAACTCATTTGATTTAAATTAAATTAATACTTTTTATGCTATTACATCTTTGGCTAATTTTGACAAATTTTTTAGCTATTCTGTTAATGTTTAAAGTTTAAAAAATTGTCTGAAAAATATATGATACATAAACAACCAAAAAACTTATAACTGATTTGTGTCTTCACGAGCATTGGGCATGTTAACTGGTAACTTACAGTTTAAACTTATACTCCCTAATTATTATAAGTCTAAATAGTACCGAAATTATAAAAGTCCCTAAATTGAAATTATCCTAAGTCCATAAACCTAAAGTATTCTAAATCGCTATTTTTGAAGTTAGAAATACGCCATTCTGAGTCCACAATTTTGATTTTTAAAAATTTGTCTTCCGAATCGTGATCAGCGACCCCAAAAATCTTACTAGAGTACCAAAACTAGGCTCAATTAGCAATTCTTTTCAAAAATTTACCTATCTTGCTAATTTTTTACCCATTTTTTATGATATAGCGTTCATTACTCAAAAATGATCATCCGAAAATAAATAAAACCTTCAAATTCGGTTTCAGTGACCAAAAATACATACATATTCACTGAGATGGATCAATTCTCGTGCTAATAAAATTTTTGGATGCATTTAACATTGCTAGCACCTTGACTAATGAATATATTCCATGTTTTAAAAAATGATAAAAATGTTTAATTCAATTAAAAAATAAAAATTAAATTTTTTAGATAAGCTGCAGAATATGGGGATTCTCAATAGTTTTGGAGCGGTGATAACGCTAGCTTTAGCACACTCGGTAGTCTTACGAGCCCATCGAGAACACAAGGTCAGTATATTTTCAACTATTTACACATTTTATAATTGTATTCTTACACACTTCTTCCTAATTTATTTTATTTATTAAAATAAGATTTTAAGCAATAGATTGCATGTCCAGTCATAATGCAAAATTATATTTGAAGCCGTGCTGCAAACAGCATATTTCGTGGCTCACTTTTTTAATATTAGTTCCGTGGATAAAAATGGGGTAGATGTATGCTTTAATAATTCTATTGATCAAGCCATATAGCTCTTTTTAATGTCTAAGATCAGCAATTTTAAATAATAGACATCAGGGTTAAGTAGCAGAGGAAAAGTTAGCGATAAAATAGATTTTGTATTCCAATTTTGTCGTTTCATTAAATTTAAAATTTTTTCTTGGGTCGAACAAATCATTAATATATCATTTTAACCGTGGGTGACATATTATCTGTTTTTTGACCCACTGAATACGAATTCAGGATCTATTTTGACCCAAAAGCGTCAAGTTAATTGTTATTAAAAAATTATTGAAAGATTAAACAATTTTAGATCAAAATAGACTTAGAATTCATATACAAAGTGTAAAAAATATTCATCCATGGACCTATCGCTAAAAAAGTGGTCTGTAAAATACATTGCAGGCGGCACGGCTATAAACCTTTACAATAATATGGAATATTTATTTTGAATTCATTAACAATAGGTAAATGGTAAAATTTAGTCTGCAATTTTCAAAATTATAAATTATTTATGTAATAAAAAATTTCAACTTATTTAGAGCTGTTGTAAGCTTCTGAAAAACAATTTTTTTCTTTTGAATTTTTTTTTACCATTGTATAAAAATAATTAAATTTTTATTTTTTTAATTAATCTAGGTACTTTGTTTTTATTATTACAAAAATTTCTCTGTAAGGCATTCTTTTATGTTTATGAATACTAAAATCTGTTATCACTCAATTATGTAAAAGTATAACATAATATGCAAATTTACAAAAATTTATCAAATACATCTTTAAAAATAGTTTCAACCTTGATCTAATTTTTGCTGTTCGTAAAAGTTTTAACTCTTATTTCAGACTTACAAAATATAAAAAAAAAAATAATCTATTTTTAATTACTAACCCAAAATTAAACTAAAATATCTTTTATATTTTTTATAATTTTTATAAAAAAATTTTAGGTACATAATATAGTACTTTATCCAGATAAACAGAGTTGGTGCAAAACAACACCAATTAAACAAGTAGTTACTTGGCCACAATGTTCATCATTGGAATTAGACAATAATGTTTGCGTTGGAGCTTGTTTTTCATACATGGTACCTCACAGTGAACCATCTGCACCAGGAGATTTAATTAGACCGTATTGTGATTCTTGTCAACCTGTTGATAGTATTTGGCATACGGTAAATGTTTTTATAATTCTCATTTCATTAACTTGGGTCACACTTCACAATTAAATAAAAAGTAATTAATTGTTGATATGTTGCGATAAATTCGTAGATAGAATATGTACACTGCTATAAAAAATCTTATTTTTATATCGTATAGTAAATGACTGGATAAGATTATACAGTGTAATTATTCAAATCGCAAAAAAATGTATATAAAAAATTTTTAAATGACGAAAACTAATGAAGTTCAGAGAAAATTATTTGAGTTTTTACAAGAGTAGATATTTCTGAAGTTTTATGAGGTATATGCTCGGGTATATGGTCAAGTTTGCTTATCGGGCCAAAGACATTTTTTTTGAAAAAATGAATAAAAAAAATAAAGTTTCCCAATTTTTAGCCCCACAGACTTCATCCTTTTATTTTTTCTGGACTATTTTTAACTTTTACACATGGTGTTTTTTATTTTTTCTTACAAGAGCGTATTTTACTGCGTGCTATTAAAAAATAGCTATGCTAATTATTTCACAAACGAAGACCCTAACATCTCACGTGACACGTAAAAAACGTATATAATATCGGTACCTTCCTCAGAAAAAAAAACAACATCACAATTTTTAATAAGACCCCTATTTTCATAGTAATCATTTTTTTCCTTTTAGGAGCCTATAGAATGCCTCGCGTACAATTATATCACCCGTGCCTTGTTTAAATAAAATTTTGGATTCCAGAATCATATTGAATCAGATTCTATATAAAACTTTTTATGGGACCCTAAAAAATTTTTGCGAAAAATATGCACCATTTTTTTCAAATTCACCATAACATAGATGAATCGCAATTCTATTATTTCATATTTCGAATACTTATGTGAACTTTACGCACTGACGGGACGATCCCGGGGACGACTTTATCGTACTTTTTAAATAAAATTATTTATGAAATTCGTGATATAAATGCATATTTCATCGGATAGGATTACAGTCCCTTCGCATATGGTGTAACACAATTTTATATGTTTTTGTTTCATAAAATACTATTTTAAAACTAAATTTCTAATAAAAACTTGATTAACAAAAAAAAGTTACGTTTTAATTTTTTTTTAATTTCAGGTAACTTTAGAATGTAAGGATATTTACAACAAAACTGTCAGTATGCAGAAAAAAGTACAAATGATTAGCAATTGCTCGTGTAGTTCTTGCACAGAAAGTTCCAAAATAAAACCTGATTTTAATAGCTTACTTCAATCACTGGAGCAGCAAGCTGGAAAAATTCATCTACCTGTAATACCAGCATCAACTTCTGAACAAAACTCTGAATCTCAAGATTCTGACAATAATGAAGATGATCAACAAACACCCGACTTATTAGTAGATTTAAATGCTTCAAATAAGCCTATAAGTCCTCCCCAAGGAAAAGCAGTTGAACGTATACAGCAACTAGTTAAACAACTTAGCGACTCCGCATTGGCTGCTGATAAGCTCGCAGCTTTTGGAGAGCTTGGAGATCTTCAAAGGCTTGATCGACCTGGAGCTGAAGCATTGTTGTTAAAATTAGGACAACTTTTGCATAAATTCTCAGGACCCGAATCTTCGAGTAATTCATCATCTCCAAGTCAGCATCTAGATGAAGGATCTGAAATGGAGCAAGAACTTGAAAAAGAAATTTTTGTACCATCAGAAACCTTACCATCACCACCACCATCTTTAAAAAATCCAGAAGATGAAGAGCCACAGGTACCATCATTGCAGGATCAACAGGATCGAGTAGCAGCTTCATTGCTGCACAGGCATGGGCCACATCATTCAATGGTTATTGACGCTGGTGTCAAGGAAAAGATTGACGTTGAATCGCATTATTTACAACCTGCTATACCAGGACAGGAAATCAGTTACCAAGATAATGTTAGAACTGAAGATAAAGAAGAAAAAAATAATGAAAAAGACTTTTAAATAAATTATACTTCATAGATTTAATTTATAATTATTATTATTTGTTATCAAAATTCAAATTAAATCAGTGAGTTTGGTTATATATAATATAAGTGAAAAATAAATAAGTGAATTTATCTATTTTGAAAAGACTAATAAATTCTAACGATATAAGAGAATAATAGAAAAAAAATTGTTTTTTTTTACAATAAAAGTTTAAATATTATGTTCGTTAATTAGAATTTATTTTATGAATTATGTACAAATATTAAGGTTGTATTAGCTATTATAATATTGCAAATTTTCAGCAATGGAAACAGTACCTTTAAAAAAAAAAAATCGCCTCTTAAAATTGGTCTCAAAATTGGTTTCCAAATAGTATAACAGAAAAGTCTTATGAATATTTTTATAAATTATTTATAAAATAAGTTGTTTTCTACACTGTAAAAAGTAACTTTCTTAGATTAACAAAAAAAATAGAATGTTTTCGAAAAATTAGTAAATTTTGAAAGTTGTAAATTCACAACTATTTTTCGTTAATTTACAACTATTTTTTGTAAATTTTCGAAAAAAATTGTAAATTATCAAATTTTCTTGTGAATTCACAAAAAAAAATCGAAAATACTCGAATTTTTTGTTAATATACTAAATTTAGTAAATTTTCGATTTTTTTTACTAATTTTTCGAAAATGTTCTAATTTTTTTGTTAATATAAGGAAGTTACTTTTTACAGTGTATTTAATTTTCAAAAACTTATTTTTCTATCTTGGTATCTATTCAAAATAGATTGACGATATACCTTATTAAGATATTTAAAAAAGTTTTTACTCAATTTTCACAAAATTTTTGTTACTTTTTTAAATATTTGAATTTTTTTAAATTTATTTGGAGATTAACTGTATTTATTATAAAATAATTTTTTTTTTAAGTGTCTTTAATTTATTAGAGCAAAATCATGATTAAATTAAACGAATTTGTCTTATCTTATGTAAATTTATCTTATGTAAAATAAAACTGCGCATTATACCGGATAAAATTTTAAATTAAAAAAAAGCTTTTTATATATACTCGACCACCTTAAATGATTTATATCTTGATTAAAATTTCAAGTGCAGTAATTTATACTTCTGAAGCAATTGTACTTAATTAATAAGTTAAAAAACGTATTTTTAAAATTTAAATTATTATTTTTTGTAAAAAGTCCGTCCTAAATAATAATGATTTTTGTATTTAAATTAGTGTTTATTATAAAATAAAAAAAATATTTATGTACATTGTACATACAAGGAATCAACAATTTGGGATAGTTATTACTTATTTATAAGTAATCAGACAATTGATTCAGTGTCCAATTTTTACTCTGCTGCAACTTTATTTTCAAAACACTCATTATAGCTTCTATGAATTTCCAAATTGTTTATTTTTTGTATGTGTAAATTAATTTTTTTTTAAATATGTATAGAGAGAAAAACTAATATATATTAATTTAATATTACATTATTTTTAGATTATTGTAAAAAAACAAAAAATATTGTTAATTTTAATTTTGAATTATATTTTAAGTAGATAATAAATAAATTTATATGAATGAAAGGTATTAAATTGTATCTTACAAAAATTGAATAATAAAATTTAATGATAATTTTAAAATTTTTATATACTTATTTAGAATATAATTTCAAGGTCTTAAAAAAATTATATTTGTTTAGAAAACGATTTATTGTAGGATTAAAAATATCCAGGTAAATATTGTGACTTATTGGCTTAAATCCATATAAGTATTTAGAGAATTTTTAAATTCACAAGAGTGATTGTGTTATAAAATCACATACCTCTTTTGACAAGGGAAGGCTACATTTGGGAATGTAAAAAAGGTGAATGTGTTTGGTTGTAAAAGTCGAATTTTTTTACGGAAAAAGCAAACCAGTATAGGGATTTAGAAGTTAGCTTAATAGTAAAATATAAAAGTAAGCTGCGATTTGGTATAATCTCGCAACTGGAAATATAATTTAAATTAAAATAAAGCATTAAAATAAATAAACAATGTGATAAATTTAGCAAATAAAATATTCAAGCTAAAATTTGCATTAGTAGCTTAAATTTAAGCTATGTAATAAGATTGAACTAAATAATTACTATTAATCTATAAACAAAATATTATAATATTGTGTATACACACGTACAAAAAGCTATTAGTTTATTTTAAATTATAAATAAAAAATACTACATTTTTCCAAGTAACTTAAATTCGAATATATTTTATCTAATATTTTATAGATTATTTATTGAAGCTTTTTGCTCGTGGATTCAAACATTATTGAAAATTTAAGATATTCAATTACCAAATCAGAAACTTAAAATCATGAGTAAGTAAATATTTCTGTACTCATAATATGTTTTTAAAAGAATCACCCTCAAGTTCAAAAATTTCACTCCCAATACACTCTTCCTAATCTAAAGAATGGAGAATTGAATATAAACTCATTAATTGCATGATTTTGTAATAAATTTCTTTTTGGTTCCTCATAGAGGAACCATTGTGTTAGGTCAAATTTTGTTTTCTGATTTTTTGGCATATAAGCACGTTTTGAGACCCCAGGAAGCTAAAAAACCGGTTTTTAAAAAAAGTATGTATGTGTGTATGTGTGTGTGTACGTACGTACGTACGTACGTATGTACGTATGTACGTACGTACGTATGTAATCGCTGATATTTCACAAACATTATGGAATTAAGACCTAATTTTTTTTTCAAAAATTTTTTCACCAAATAAGCTCGAGGAACTTTTTTTTTTTTTTAATTTGGATGTAATACCTCATTTATTTTCATGAAAGTACTTATAGTTGAAAGTATGGTTTTCACATGATATCTCGAATCGGATACTTAATTTTCTGAAAATTTTTTTCCTAAAATTTTTTTCACAAAAAAATACAAAAAATACCAATTTTTTTTTTCTTTTTGGACGTAGTACCTAATTTATTTCCATGGAAGTACTAGTTTTAGAAATATCGTTTATAGTAATTTTTTGGACCTAATACTTAATTTTTTTTTAATTTTTTTCTCAAAATTTTTGTCGCCAAAAAATACAAAAAACGCCAAAATTTTTTTTATTTTAGGACGTAATACTTAATTTTTTCCTATGAAAGTACGAATATCTAGAATTATCGTTTGTAAAGGATTTCTCCATCTGATACGTAATTTTTGGAAATTTTTTTTTTTTTAATTTTTTACATAAAACAATTTAAAAAATACCATAATTTTTTTTATTTTTGGACGCAGTACCTCATTTTTTTCCATGAAAGTACTGATATCTAGAAGTATCGTTTTTACTCGATATCTCGAATCTTATAATTTATTTATTGAAAATGTTTTCTCAAAATTTTTTTCACAAAAAATACAAAAAATACCAATTTTTTTTTTCTTTATGGACGCAGTACTTAATTTATTTCTGTGGAAGTACTAGTTTTAGAAATATCCTTTATAGTAATTTTTTGGACCTGATACTTAATTTTTTCAAAATTTTTTTCTCAAAATTTTTGTCGCCAAAAAATACAAAAAACAACAAAATTTTTTTCATTTTAGGACGTAATAATTAATTTTTTCCTATGAAATTACGAATATCTAGAATTATCGTTTGTAAAGGATTTCTCCATATGATACGTAATTTTACGAAATTTTTTTTTTTTTTAATTTTGTTTTAAAATTTTTTACATAAAAAAATTAGAAAAAAACAATAATTTTTTTTTCTTTAGGACTTAGTACTTAATTTCTTCCTATAAAATTACGAATATCTAGAATTATCATTTTTAAATGATCTCTCCATCTGATACGTAATTTTTCAAATTTTTTTTTTTCAAAATTCTTTACATTAAAAAGTTAAAAAAATATTATCTTTTTATTGACGTAGTGCCGATTTTATTTCTCTGAAAGTATTAATACCTGGAATTATGAGTTTTGAAAATTTTTTGGGTATCAGGGGAAAGTTTATCCACTTTCTTTATTAAATTTAGAATATTTGGCACAATTATTCTAATATTTTAATTTTTTATTAGGTAAAATAGAACATTGACAACATTTTGTTATTGCTAATGAGGAACCATAGTGCCAATTACTTGGCAGCGTTTTTTTAAAAATATTGCCAACAAATTTGATACCAGAAAATTTTTTCCTATGCTCAAAAATATTTTTTTATGAGCTTCGTCGGCTTTGAGTACTGAAAAAAAGTTTTAAAATATACTTTCTAGCACTGTTCTGCATTCTGGTAATGATTTTTCAGCTATTTTTTAAATATATTGGAATTGGAAATTCATTACGTGTTTTAGGGTTTCAATTTCCAAAGGTTAAAAAATTTTATTTACGAGCTTCGTTGGCTTTGAGTATTGAAAAAAAAGTTTAAAAATATACTTTCAAGCACTGTTCTGCATTCTGGTAATGATTTTTCAGCTACTTTTTTAAAAATATTGCCAACAAATTTGATACCAGAAATTTTTTTCCTTTGCTCAAAAATATTTTTTTATGAGCTTCGTCGGCTTTGAGTACTGAAAAAAAAGTTTAAAAATATACTTTCAAGCACTGTTCTGCATTCTGGTAATGATTTTTGAGCTATTCTTTATGCTCTTCTTATGTAATTGGTGATATTTCACAAGACCTAATTTTTTTTCAAAAATTATTTTATCAAAAAAGCTTGAGGTACTTTTTTTTTTTTAATTTGGATGTAATACCTCATTTATTTCCACGAAAGTACTTATATTTGAAAGTATGATTTTTACTCGATATCTCGAATCTGATAATTAATTTTTTGAAAATTTTTTGAAAATTTTTTTCCCCAAATTTGTTTCACGAAAAAAAATTTTTTTTTTCTTTTTGGACGTAGTACGTAATTTATTTCTATGAAAGTACTAGTTTTAGAAAGTTTTTTTATAGTCATTTTTTGGATCTGATATCGAATTTTTTCAAAAATTTTTTCTCAAAATTAAAAAAACAAAAAAATTAAAAAACCTGCAATATTTTTTTTTTTTTTGGGGTGTAATACCTCATTTAATTCTATGAAAGTACTAATATCTGAAAATATTGCAACCGGTGCTGTTTGACAACCGTTATGATATTAAGACCTAATTTATTTTTCAAAAATTTTTTCACCAAAAAAGCTCTAGGTACATTTTTTTTCAAGTTGGATGTAATACCTCATTTATTTCCACGAAAGTACTTATATTTAAAACTATGGTTTTTACTCTATATCTCGAATCTGATACTTAATTTTTTGAAAATTTTTTTTCCAAAATTTTTTTCACGAAAAAATATATAAAACACCAATTTTTTTTTTTTTGGACGTAGTACCTAATTTATTTCTATGAAAATACTAGTTTTAGGAAGTTCTTTTTTAGTCATTTTTCGGATGTGATACCGAATTTTTTCAAAAATTTTTTCCCAAATTTAAAAAACAAAAAAATTAAAAAACCTGCAATATTTTTTTTTTTTCGGGTGTAATACCTCATTTAATTTCATGAAAGTACTAATATTGTAATCGGTGATATTTCACAACCGTTATAAAATTAAGACCTAATTTTTTTTTTCAAAAATTTTTTCAGGTTTTTTTTTTTTTTTAATTTGGTTGTAATACCGCATTTATTTCCATGAAAGTACTTGTATTTGAAAGTATGGTTTTTACTTAATATCTTGAATTTGATACTTAAATTTTTTTTAATTTTTTCCCCAAAATTTTCGTAATATAAAATACAAAAAAACACCAAATTTTATTTTATTTTTGGACCTAGTACCTAATTTATTTCTATGAGAGTACTAGTTTTAGAAAGTTCGTTTATAGTAATTTTTTGGATTTGATACCGAATTTTTAAAAAATTTTTTTCTCAAAATTAAGAAAACTGCAATATTTTTTTTTTTTAAGTGTAATACCTGATTTAATTCCATGAAAGTACTAATATTTGAAAATATTGTTAATAACTGGTGATATTTCACAACTATTATGGAATTAAGAGAGAAATGTATGTATGATTACATGGTTGTAATCGGTGATATCAGTGGCATATTAATGCATTAAGCTCATTGTTTGAGGAACCTTAGTGCCAGCTAGTTGGCAGGGTATTTTTTAAGTTCAGCTAAATTAAATTAGGTATCTATTGATAAATGTTTTACTAATAATTCTTTAAAAATTTGGAACAGATAAGGCCTTTTTACAAACAAAACATCTGCTATCTTATAAAATGATTTATGTATCAGTTATTGTAATTACAGGGTCCAAGGATGGACCTAGAAATTTTTTTTGGCAGGGGCCCAATCTGAATTATCATTGTTAGGGAAGAATCTCACATCTTTTTAATAATAATACGTATTTTACCCTTTTTAGAGGGTCAGTCGACCCCCTTGACCCCCCCCCCCCTCCGCCAAAAAGTCCCTAGTTTAACGTTCAAGAAACCTGTGACTTTATAAGCCTTATTAATTATATTAAAGCAGTGTCTTTCAATTTAAAAAACCCCCAGATCTCAAATTTCAGATACTCGTTAAATTAATGCTTAAAAACTTGTAAGAAAAAAATATTAATTACTTTTTTTTCAAGCATTTATAGGCATACCATTTAGCTTTAAAAAAAAAGTTTATCTATTAGGGAAATCTGAAAGGAAATCTAATTTTACTTAATTTAGTATAACTGCTCTCGAATTAACCCATTAACGCCTGAAATCGACTTTAGCCACGTATCACTGAAAAAAATTTCGGTTGCCGCAACAGGAATTCCAGCTATGAATAGTGGATTTTTTTTACGTCAAAGACGTAACATAAAACAATTCTTGATGATAAAAATAGATGTTTTTATACTTTTTTTTTTTATGGGAGGAAATATGGTTTCCATGGCCACCGAAGACTTGGCCAATTCCTATTAACTAAACACATTTTAAACCCCCACAACGTTCTCTACCCCAAACCGGGACTCCAATTTCAAGTACAACTACGGTTCGGGGCGCGCAGCATGGCAACTGGCAGAAATGAGGGGTTAACAGGGTGGCCCTTATGTACTCTGCTACTTTGTTCCAATTTTCAGAACTCCGTAACATTTAAGGGGCCACTCTCTCCGGCCTCCAGATGGGGAAGAGCAGGCGCCCTTCCGAGTAGCGCACACATCCAAAGAATGTGTGCTCTGCAGTGTTATCCTCGCCTGAGCAGTGCAAGTGCAAGTAGCAACACTGCCTTGTTGCCATCTTATGTCACGTTTTTAGTATGTCACGGAAGTATCCAAGGGTTTTTTACCATAGTCGACAATTTAATCGATTTTGATAGGAACCATTCGACGAGTCAGCAGTACGATTGTAACCTACGGTAATTAACACCTGTCTTATAAAATATTTGAAATATTTGAATTTTATAAAATATTTGAAAAATAGCGCTAAGATCTAAAAAGATGCTCAGTCGCGAATGCAGGAAAAGGTGCAGCTGCATATACAATATTGTAAATATGTAAATAGTTAGATGAAGTTAGATTTAGAGTTAAATAAATATAAATTAATATTAATTTTAAGCATAGAAACAAATAGAATCTTCTAGAAAGAATTTAAGTTATTTAATTAAATTAAATAATTAATATAAAAAATAATCTAAATTAAGTTGCATATAAAGTAATTCAATAAGCATATGTATAAAAAATATATATTGTAAAAGAATAATTAATTAATTAAATTTAAAAAAACAATTAAAACATTAAATAAAATAATCATATAAAATTATAAATTAATTATTTTCAAACATTTTAGAATATTCAGGAAAACGGTTGTCCAGCTATAAAAAAACTCGCAAAATCGGGCTTTCTTCATTTTTTTGGCAACTCTCACCTGAACCGCTATTGTAACTAAGTTCAGAAATAAATTAGGAGATTCTTAAAAAATCGAATTTTTTATTTAAGGTGACGTTTGTCCTTAAACCTTTCCTTTTCCCCTCCTATGCTTATTTTTGCAACTGACTTCTTTGAACTCAGCCCTCTTGCACTTTTTCTGTCGAGAGGGATTGTTAGCAACCTCCTTGGAGGTGCGTTAGGTGGGTAGGACATACTTATTAAACACATTTACATCAGGAGCGTCAGGTGCTCCTCCCTTTTCCTTGTTAAAAAGAACGAGATAGGTTACCTTCTACTCCCTTGGAAAGACTACCGCCACCAAGCATTAAACATTCTCAGCATGCTTTTGGTCGTTTCCGCATCCATTGTGTTATCAGACCTCCGGTTAAGTTTGACCATTACAACTTTGTAGCCAAGACCTCAGGGGTTTTGTTCACGTTTTCACGCAACGAACGCAGGCAGCGATCCTTGCTTTATCGGATTGGTTTTTGTCTTCCAGAGACAGCGGGACGATTTTTTTCAGAAGTACACCAGTGAACCAGCTTTTCCCCTTTCCACGGTCTTCGACGAGGCATGGAAGCATTACAAGCCCCACTTAGCAATGAGGTTATTTTCTTATAAATAAGACTTCGGCCTCGCGGGGACTCGTAGATCCGTGGACCAAACGGGGATAAACAACGACTCCATCCAAAGATACTCCTCGAATTTGTCATCGTCTATCTTAGGGACATTCCAACCAAGGGGACGCCTTCTATATAGATGCCGTTGCGAGGTTTCCTCCATCATCTGGAAGGAAATGATTACTACCCGTATAATCATCCACCACCCTTGAGTCTCCAATCCTCCTGGATGCACCTTCTGTTGCAAAGGTTATATCTGGGATCAAAATACTCCACCATAAGTAGGTCTATTTCCTTTATTTCGGTTCACTAGTTTTCATTTCAAGTACCATTTTCTTCCTGCGATTTGTTAAGACTATTTATTATAATATTAATAAATATTTTTATCTTTTATTATAGTATTTATTTTATTTTAAGTCTCTAGCGTTTAAATCTCCCTCGAGGATAACGATTGCAGCAACCTTGCAGATCGTGTCTTCAATGGTGACTAACTTTGCAACGAGTACCTCGTCATCGTCGTTTGGGGAAAGATAGCAAATTATATATGTTGTCTCTCCGCAAGTAGCCCAAAAGTGGCAATTACCTTTCCCATATCGGGACGCTTGGGCTCTACCTCGGAGCCATACAGCACAGCAGCCAGTATCATCGGAGTGCAAGGGTTCGCATATAATGTTAAATATATATTATATTCGCATATCATGTAAGATTCCTTTTTTTTGGGAGGAGGACCCTTCCGAGTAGGGGCCTTTTTTGTAGGACGAGGAGAATGCAGTTTACGCAGACCATACAGCGCGTACTATATATGGTTATGTGGGGCTCAACTTCAAATTCAAGATAATACCCTTTTAAAATCCCCACTCTCCTGCATTTATGATAATATCATAGAATCCGGACCGGGACTTCCTGTTTAGGTATTACTTCGGTCCTGAAAAAATGCAGCCTAAGCATTTTTTCACCATCCCCTGCCAGTTAAAAGACCACTTAATAGATTGCTTGCTTATATTGCTTAATATCGATACTTTGATCCTCTTTTCAAACAATCTGTTGCAATAACTCACCAGCTACTCTGGCTCTATTCATGTTCCCTTGGAGAACTTTGATCATTTCCGATAGTACTTTTTCTTTCCCGCAATCAGAGCCTCGCGATAGCTGGGGCAGTTTCACTCGCATAGAGCTCCGTAGAGCACTTATCGGCCCTGTTCCTGCAGAGAAAACGCTCTGGTGTTTCTTTCAGGCAATGATTCCATTTTGGTCATCCGCACCGCATTTGAGACACATTTCTTCGGTCTAGACCTTTGCAGGCATACTGATTATGCCCGTAGCAACAACGCCTTGAGTCTGCTCGAAGGCGCACTATATTATAAGCCCTTTTTGGCCAGGTGTAGAGCTTGGACCTCTAAAAGTTCGACCACTGCCTTTATAGGAAAATTTTCTCAAATGTAAAGCTGTCTACCGTTCAAGATCTATTTTGGAAGATGAGCCATTTGGCTCGTAATGTATTTGGTTTTGAAGATGGAGACTGGTACTAGTTGTCTTTAATTTTCATTCCTATTTCTTTGGCAAATGCTCCCCTTATCTCCCGTTTGTTCGTGACCCCATACGGATCTCGAATTTCGAGTTTCAGTATGGGGATCATTTCCGTTTGTCCAACTTCATATGTTCTTATTTTTTTGGCAAATTCTGAAAATGCATATACTCAAAAGTAGTCGGAAACCAATTTTTAGATAAATTATAAAAAAAATCACCGAGATTTACGTAGCCAATGTAGGTATGTGGCATAAGTCGATTGATTACAGGCGTTATAATGGGATAAGATATTCTGCGATTTAAAACTGAATCGCTTACTCAATAATTATGAATCTTCGCGTAGCGTTTTTCATGCAAATCAACCTATCGATAGAAATATTTAAATAAAATAATAATTAATTAAATTATTAAAATATAATGAATTAAGCTTACATAATGATTAATTTTCTGACATATAAAAAATTTATTTAGCAAATAATATTACAATATAATAATAATACTGTTTTTTTATTTTTTAATATTTTACAATTTTATCAAAAGATCAGATAATAATAATGTATTTTTTATGCACGTGTAATAAATGATTTATATATATATATATATAATTATATGCAATATATGCAAAGTTCAAATCTTGAAATTCTTCATAAATTTTTACCTACATTTTTACTGTTATGGCATACATTCGGAACTAAAAAACACTGCTAAATTATTGACAATATTGGTTCCTCAAGCAATAACAAAATATTTAAACAAAAATTGATCTTTTCCTTTAAATTTTTATTTTAAAATTTGATGAATAAAATTAGATATATTGCATCCAGAAAGAAAAGAAGTTAGTTACTCTAATAAAAAATAATATTATTGTAACTCCCTTAGAATAACAAAAAAAAAATAGAATATTTTCGAAAAATTAGTAAATTTACAAAAAAATTTGTAAATATTCGATAAAAATCGTAAATTTACTAAATTTATGTTATATTAAATGTATTAAAATTCTACTCGGCTAAGATTCATAAAATCGCCTCTGAACGATTTAAAAATTTTTTTGATTGATTAATTAATTGATTCTTATACAAAATTGTACAAAAGATTATAAAAAGATAGATATCAAAGAAGAAAAATTGCGCGAGCACGTTATTTACAAGATAAGTTTATTAGCAAAAGAAAAAAAAAAGAAAAATACATATATTTGCAAAAATTGAACAATCTTAAAAACAAAAGAAAAATAATATAAAATGTAATGTATAACAATTTATAAATAATTTAAAAAAAAAAAATAATAAGAAAATATTAATATTTACAAAATCATTAATTAAAGCTAATTAATAGAAGAAGATTTGGAATCTAGGATATTAATTATAATATAAAAGCGTGGATTTAATAAGAGTAAAGGGGTTGGGAAAGTTATCATTAATAATTGGGAAAGTTCAGAGTGGGTGAGAGCAGAGGGATAGGAAGTAATCAGGAATGGGAACAGGAGAACTTAAGGCAAGACTGTGTGAAGCTTATAGGTATTAAACATAGGTAGAGGAGTCATTCTGTAAAAGGTAACGATAAATATTAAGTTTGAAGGTGTCAATGGAGGGAGAAAGGCGGATGTATTCAAGGAGGGTATTCCAGAAATTAATCATGTGCAAAAGAGGAGAATTATTGAACATTGAGCATGTAGAAGTAGGAACGGAAAGATGGGGGCGTAAATCACGAGCAGGAACATAGACGTTGATTTTATCCTTTAGGTATCGAGGTAGGCAGTTGTTAAGGGTGTTATAAATGTATAGAGCTTTCATATATTTTTGGCGTAACTTGACATTTAACCAACCCAATTTTAATCTAGCAAGTGATGTTCTGTTTGGAAATTTGATAGCCGATCATATTGGTACCCTAACAGATTACCCATGATAAAGGCGCCATAGTCGAAGAGAGTAAAAATTAAAGAGCAAACTAAACGTCTACGAAGTAACAGTGAAATAAAATTCTTAAAATATCTGAGTCTGTAAAGAATATAATTTATTGATTTAGGTATGCCAGCTCATATCTGAATCGAGAAAGAGACCAAGATTTTTGACTGAGTTTGAAATTGGAATATGACTTCCGCTAAAGTAAAAAGTGGTTTTATTCGGATAAAAGTCCTGACAATTTTTTCCAAAAATTATAAAACTTGTTTTTTCTTTATTGAACTGAAAGTTGTTATGCGAGGCCCATGTTTATTTTTAAGATCATTTTGTAAAAGAGAAATGCCTAAGTTGTAGTCTTTCTTCGGTATTTAAAGATAAATTTGTAGGTCATCTGCAAAAAGCAATCTTTTGTCTCATAAAGAATATGAGAACTAATGTCATTCATATAAATTAAGAAAAGTAGAGGGCCCAAAACAGAGCCTTGGGGGACACAACTTTTAACTGATACAGCAGAAGAAATTTTATTACCTAGTATGACAGATTGAGTTCGGTCAGAAAGGTAGCTAAAAAACCAGTGTACTACATCCTTGGATAAACAATGGTTCAATAGCTTGGATAAAAGAAGCTTGTGTGAAACTCGATCAAATGCTTTTGAGAGGTCAAGCATTAGTAAGATGGTGGTATTGTCATCATGGTAACCCCTAAAAATATCGTTCACTAGATTTGTCAGAAGGGCTTGGGTACTATGTTGTTTTTGGAAACCGGATTGGAAAGTGTCAAGAACTTTGTGCTGAGTTAAATATTGAGATAATTGGTTGTGGATTATTTTTTCGAAAATCTTAGATAGTATTGATAGGAGAGAAACCGGACGATAGTTGCTTAGTGAAAGGGGATTCGGTATTTTATTGACAGGGATAATATGACTGTGTTTCCAGGCAGATGGAAATTTTTTAAGAATTATGGACTTATTAAATAGGGACACTAAGACCTTTGAAAGCGCAGGTAGACATAATTTTAGTACTTCTAATGAAATACCATCTGGGCCTTTAGATGGTAGAAAACTGTTTAAAGGCCCAATTTAAGTTGTCTATAGTAATATTAGTAAATTTAAATAGGGAGCGTTCCAAGGCTGGCGAGATATTGTTTTGTAGAATAGAGAATAGAGGGGTCAAAGTTTTGGGTAGAAAGAAAAAATTTATTGTGTTCATCTGGGGTGAAATGAGGTTTGGTAGTTGTAGAGGAGCTGGTGATACCCAAGTGCTCCAATTCGCTCCGAATAAGAAGGATTGTTAGTCAATAATTTATTTGAATAAAAATTAATTTTTTCTGCTGAAATTGTCTCATTTAAGATATCTCTAAAATTTTTATAAGCATCTAGACGAGGCTGAATACGTTTTCGCTTGTAGCGGCGGTAAAGATAGTCTAAATGTTTAGACTCCTTTCTTAGCTCAGGTGTTAGCCATGGAAGAGATTTCTTAGTAATTCTTTAATGTTTTAGAGGAGCTACTGAGTCGAGATCATATAAAATATTACTAGCAGTTGTATCCCAGATGAAGTCAATATCTCTGCTTTTAAAGGCAAATGACCAGTTAAATTGTTTTAGGCGAATGGTGAATTCCTCAGGATTAACATTTTTGAGATCACGGAAGGAAATACTAGTTTCATTGGTTTTGGGTGTGAAGATATCAAGAGTAGCATGTGTTAAATAGTGGTTGTTGATAAATAATTTTTTATCGAATGAGATTACTTTATCATTTTCATCGATAATTATTAAGTCTATAAAAGAATTTGAGACCGGTCCCTTGTGGGTTGCACCATGAGGTATAAGGTAAAGATTATTATCGATAATTTAATCGTAGAGTAGCGTAGACTGACGATGGAAAAAAGACATATTGGTGTTGAAGTCACCGAGAATTATTTTGTTACTATAATTGAGGGCGTGAGTGGATATGATATCAAGGAAATCCATGTTAAAAGATAGTGGATGATCAGGGGGTCTGTAGACTACCGCAACCAAGATCTGAGTATTTAAAAAGGATACTTCACAGATCAGGTATTCCGAGAGTTTGTCTACCCCAGTATCTTTGCTAACTGTAAGTACTTTATATTCAAGGTTGAATTTAAAATTGCGGGCAACTCCTCCAGAGCTTCTGCCCTGTCTATCATTTCTGACTAAGGAATAGCCATTAAATCAGTAAAAGCTGGATGAAACCAGGTTTCAGATACAGCAATAATGTCAAAGGCTAAAGGGAGAAGTTCAGCTCTGCAGAATTCCAATCTTTTCGGTTTACAGAAGGAGCTGGCGTTGAAATGACATATTTTGAGGTAATTTAGTGGTAGGGGAATTTGGATTTGGGGAGGGAGGAGCTGACGTAGCAGCAGGATTACTTCCTGGCAGTTCCTCGGTTTCAGGTGGTAGGACTTGGGAAAAGTTGATGAGGGAGGGTTCGAGTTGTTCTAGTCCGGAGTTCATAGAATTTGAGAGGGGGCATAAATTAGTAGGGTAAGTTTGTTGTTGTGATCCATTTATAGAAAGTGCGGAATGAACGGAAGGGGGAGGTTGAGGTACATTTTGAGAAGAAGTGGGAGTAGCAGTGGACGAGGGGTAAAAAGAAGTGGATGTTGAAGTTCGAGTTAAGGGTGCAGGGGAGTATTGAGGGCTGTTTTGGGTTTGAGGAGGAGGAGCTGAAAAGCGTGGATCTAAGATAGAGGGGATACGAGTTTGAAATTGAATGGGGTTTCTGTAGAGAGAATGACGAGGGAGTTGGGAATTTCGTGGGTCGCGGTTAGCTTGAAAAGAAATATTAGTGGAATTGTTTCTAAAATTTTCTTTATAAGAGTTTTTAAAATTATTAAAGTTATTAATGAAATTATTACTATTATTATTACGTGCTCGCTTATTTAATTGTTGCTGTGATGATGAGTGCTGAGGCCGGTATTGATGTTGAGAACTAGTAGGCTGTACTGATTGATGAGGAGGCTGTTGATATTGTTGATTGTAGGTTTGTTGTTGAGGCTGATTTTTGCTAATATGATTTTGGAACTGTTGATTTTGACATTGATTTGGAGGCTGATATTGCAGTGGTTGAGACAACTGCTGAATAGAAGGCTGATCTTGTTGTATGCTATTTGATGAAATTGAATTTATAAGATCTGAAAGATCTTTGTTATTGTTTAAGACTATAGCCCTGTCTTGAGGATTGACCTGAATTAGTACCCGACCATTTTTATGCCAAACTTTGAAAAAACCAAAATTTTGGCGAGCTTGTTTAGCAACAATCAATAATTTGTGAAGGTCTTGAGGTAAACACTCATTAATGAAGATTTGGCTATTAGATAGTGAGTAATTGAACACATTGGAATTCGTTATTTTGCCAAAATTTCTTTTACTATCCAATAACTGGAGGCCATGTGCTGAAGAGTAAAATGTTACTTGTACTAGAGAAGAGTTTCGGGTAATGTTCACCAATCTGACTTTTCTAATATCCTGGTTTGTGACCTTGACCTTGAGATAATTTGCCAAAGTGACAATCATTCGCCTGATATCAGGGTTAGGATCATTGATTTCAAGGCCAGAGACCATGATATCAGAGGAGAGCTCCGTCTTCAGAGACTGAATTTGTCTAGTTAGTTCTTCAATTTTTTCATCTTGTGCCTGAATAATGGTACCCTGACTTTTTTTTTGTTATAATTACTAGGATTTAATTGTTTCAACTCTAGTATACTAGAATCTAGTAAGAATACGTCCCATGAAATCGACTCCTTAGAGGCATCGAAATGACCTGAGGAACAAATTTCCTCAGAAATTTAAAGAGTTTTCTTGCTCATAAATTTCATAAAGGGGGGGGGGTAAATATTCGGTGAAATTTGCTCTGGAGAGGATCGACTTGAGATTCTCAGGAAGTGGTGCTTTTTTGGTAACAAACAACATCCCGTAGTCGGTTTTTAATTTTTAGTATTGGTTTTGATGATATTGGCCAAAATGTACACCATTTAAATAAAATTGGAAAAGTGGTTTTTTGAAAATAGTGCGAAATAATGGGGGGGGGGGTACGCTTTTCTAACCTATACTAATCGACTCAAATATCGATCAACTTCACTCTCCATATGATAAATTAAGGGTACCTTCTTTGAGTTTTTAGTAAAAATAACTTATTTTTTCTGATTAGTTTTCTCAAAAAGTTTATTGCATAATAAAAAGATTTTTTTACAGCTGTTTTATACACTTATAATAAACACAAAAAAAAGTTTTTTGTTTTATTTTCTCATTTTTTACATATGATGAGATGGCGCTGAAGTTAGTGTCTAAAAAAAAAGTTGCAAATCGGCCCACATCATAACTCGGTTTAGAATCGTCTGAAATAAAAATAAAAAAAACACCATAAAATACATGAGTTTTTGGTGGTACTCCTCTAGGATATATGAAAAATATTGAAAATTAAAAAACTTATGAAGGTAATTAGAAAAAAGTCGAAATTTGAACGTATTTTTAGCCTCAAAACGGAGCCTACAGACCAAAATAATCTTACAATCAGGTTTATCCTAGAGGAGAACCTGTAGAATTTCATAATAAATCGATTAAAAAAAAAAAAATTGAAATCGGACCAATAGTTTTTTTGTTATTGTGTGGGCCGTTTTCAAAGAGTTCGTTTTGAGAAAAACGCGTTTAAAGTTTCGGATCTTGTATTCTTTCATAGTAATAATTCAACTTTTAGGCGCTGTCATTTCTTTATTACTTGCGGGATTCATTTGCAATTTTTTTTCCATATTCTTGAATACTTTTTGAACACAAATCAATTTAAAAAAAAAAATCGATTTTCAATTTCAAAACTCAAAGAAGGTACCCTTAAGGGGTATTTCGTGGGCTCATACTTTTTAAAGCTGTTTTCTGAGCCGAATTTCGTGTTTTTAATTATTAAAAATTCACCACGTCAAATAAAAAAAAAACGATTTGGACGTGCAAGGTCTCAAAAACTTTGTCAAAGGGTCTATTTTTTTGTGGTTTTTTAGGACTCAAAATCTCAAATAATAATCATTAAAAGTCTTCCACCACAACAAACTTAGAATAAAAATGGTGGTATCTACCAAAAATGTCTTTTTTATTGAATTTGAACTATTAAAAAATCCAAATTGGGCCCATTAAGTTCTTTAGGATCCACATTCTCAATTAATCACCAAAAATATTCCCCCACTGCAAACGTACAATAAAAATGGTAGTAATTATACCAACATCTTTTTTATTCACTTGGAGCCATTCGAGTTTTTATACTATTTATTTTCATAATTTTTTTAATTTTCAATATTTTTCATTGATGATAGTTCAGTTTTTGCAAAAAGCACAAAAGCAAAATGTACTTTATGGTTATTTTTTTTTTCATGATATGTAAAAAAAGAGAAAATAGAAAAAAATTGGTTTTCTTATTATGAATTTATAAAGTATCCGAAAAAAATCTTTTTAACAAATAACAAATTTTTTGAAAAAATTAATGATAAAAATTACGTTATTTTTACTAAAAACTGGAAGAACTCACCCTTAAACAAAGCAAAAAAATCCGGTTTTCTACCAATGTGATGAATAAATTAATTTAGATTTCAAGTTAGATTTTAAACAGAAAAAACTTATAACTAATATATATGTTAACACAAGTAATGAGCATGGAACATGTTGACTTATAACAATTTTATCTTTTAATCCCTAATTATTAGTCCTAGAATCGAAATCACAATAAGTCCCTTAATTGAAATTATCTTAAGTCCATCAAATAAAAGTATTCTAAATGCCTACATTCAAATTATTTTAAATCTCTATATCGCAAACATTTTAAATACATTTAACCCCCCACCTTAAAAACGTCTATTTTTTACCCTTTCGTGAATTTGTTGCCTTTTTTAAATACTCTCCCTTTGAACATGTTCCATGTTAATATTAATTCGTAAATAAAAATAAATATTAAGGAATATAACTTGAAACAAATCATAGCGATGACTCAGTGGCAAAGATTTTGGGCTTCCAAGTGGAGGACCGAGGTTTGATCCCAGTTTTTTTCTGAGAAACTTAAATTATATGTGTTTACATCGCTTGCGAGTAGTTAGGATACCGTTAAAAGGAGATCCAGTCGAGGGAGAGGCGAAATCCTGAGACTATAGGTTAACACAAATTACACGCACACCAACCCTCACACACGCCACAAACACTTCACACTGACATAACACAGGTGGACAGATTGACAGGCGATGTTCTCTGTAACATCTGTCACGATTCTTTCCACCCATATCACCTCGACACCGATGGTAACTAGTGTTTAACCAAGCTAGGACTTAACTCCATATCGGGATAAGTTACATATACATCCATATAGTTACCAATAGTTCATGGCGTGGACCTCTCTATACGGGCCTCAAAGGGTTCATGTGTGCTTCCAGCGTGTACCTGGGTGTAAACCGATGGAGTTGGGACTACTTGAGGGTAGTGGATACTAAAAAATAAACACCGATACAAAAACAGCTTCCTGCCTATACGGGACCGAGTCCTGTGGGATACCGGTGGGTTGGGTGCTGTTTGAGGAAAGGTGGAGAGAGATCTGCTTGCAGAGGCGCGTTGTGCGCTGATGGTTACCTTCTATCTCTCAAAAAGGCATAAAAAAATATATATAAATTTATTAATCTGAAATTATACATTTAAAGATAATTGGAAATAAATTTATTTTTATTATAATTCTTATACAAATATAAAATCCTAAAATATACTAAGCGCAAACTCGATTAAATATACATTCTCGTGAATATTGTTTTTTACTTTTACAGCTGCCTATATAATCATTAACAAATATTTTGCAAATTAAAATTATAAAATAATTTTTATTATCATTTTTATTGAAAGAAGCGCCATTATTTCCATGTGAAAAATCACGTAGTATAATAATGTGTCCATAAATTATTGCTGCTATTCTCTGTATGCATTATAATTTCCTTTTATTAATTTAACCCCTTAAATTGAAATTACTTTACGCCCCTTTGACCCCCCCCCCCTCCACTTTGAAATATTATCCCGAAAAAAATGTAATTAAAATTATTATTTATTTATAATTCAGAATAAAGAAATGAGAACAGAAAAACAGTAAAATATGCAGACTCTTTGCTTGCAGATAAAAAATCAATTCTACCCTACGGCAGTTATTTTAAAAAATTGATTGGATTATCGATTACGGGTTAAAATTAGATGTTATTTGACCACAAAATTAGACTCCTAAAATGATAGCTCATTTGATCACTCCTAAGTATTGCCAGATAGCTCATAAAAATAGCCACTGTTTATTTTAATGGAACGAAAATTCACTCCGTAAGAAACCAGGTATTGGCAATATTTAGGAATTGCTAAATGAACTATCATTTTAGGAATCTTATCTTTTTGTCAAATGACATCTAATTTTAACCAGTAATCAAAAATCCAAGCAACTTTTTAAAATAATTGTCAGGCTAATCATATATAGTTCAAAAAACATAAATATCTGTGGTTAGGATAAATTTTTTTAATGATAGGAACTCAGAAAATTAAAAAAGAGTCCTAAAATAGGTGAAAGCCGTAAACTAATATATTTTCCGGAAAATCGACTAAAATATTCGTTACCTGCATTCCAAAAAAATTTAATTGTTTGCCCCAGAATCCACTATTTTAACAAACCTTATCAGCCGCGTCTGCATTATAAAATCATGATTTACGAGAAAAAAAATTTTTAATAATAAATATTAAATATTTACAGGAATATAAAATAAATTAATTAAATAAATTTATTTTAAATTAAATTAATTTATTTTATTTAAATATGTATTATAAGAAAAGAAAAATATTTATAATAATGTGTTATAATGTGCACTTAATAAATAAAATTGATGATAATATTTACAAAATTTATTATTTTAGTCTTGTTGTTATAAAAGCATCAATTAGTCTAATTACATGTGATTAGTTATCGTGATCTTTTTCTAATTGAGGTGGATTCTTATGTGACTAACCTTCCTATTTATGAAATTTTTTATTTTTTTGCATCAAATTTGTCAATATTGAGATTAACTATCCGCCATACAGCAGCAACTTCTTCAAGGCCTCAAATTCGATACCCTATGTAAGACAAAAATAATTAAAATTATATATGTTAACATTTTTTTTTAAATAAAATTAAAATGTAAGTTAATAACGAAAAAATTTGCACTATTAGATTTCTGATGTCCAGATCATATAAAAATCTGAATTTTTTCCCTTTTCTTAAATATATACTTTCATGGGAAAGTATATTTTACCCAACCAAAAAATTACTCCACCAGAGATTTTTTCACTAAATAGATAAAGTAAAAGTTCACCACAATTTTTATTTGAAACATAATTTTTGATCACAATTTAATTTTACTTTTCAGTTTTACCACAGAATTATTGGTATAATCAGGGTCTTGTATTAAAAATTTAAGTTTACATAGGGTATATAAAAATCATTTTTGACTTTAAGAATTTTGGTTATTCTCGTTGGTTGAGTTAACACGCAAACCAGTTATAAGTTTTTCGAATCGTATAAAAAACACTATTTTGTTTATACTATATCACTAACATAAACAGAGCAAAAAGTTTTAAAAATGTTTTCTAATTTTAACAAAAAATGCAAATTGAAACGCTATTTTTATAATAATGACGTCTAAGGTATAGTTTTACAAATTTTAATCTAAATGTAAATTCGATATTTTCTTTACAGATAAAAAGTGTGCGTAAAGTTTCACTTTGCACACGATTAGACGTCATAATTATAAAAAATACTTTTTAAAACACAATTCTAAAGAAAATGTGATTTGATACAAGCTCCATCCTGTATCGAACTGAAAAAAAATGATGAGTGAAATGTACATTTGCAACTGGAAGGATTTTCTATTAATTTTATTAAAGTTATCCGAAGAATTGGAAATATTACATTTTACCCTTTGTGCATGATTTAATACTAAAATTAAGGGTAATTTTTCTTGAGTATGATTTGCTGCAAAATTTTATTATACTCTCACTCTCTCACATGTGTATAATGTTAATTATTATAAATTTTATAATTTAAACAATTTTCGTTTCTTATATACAGAGAATTCCGAAATTTCGTACGCGCCGCGCTATTCACAAAACGTAATGCGTAATTAAAAGTTTGATTTTTTCTGATTTTAATACGTAATAATAGCCTGAAATAAAAGAGAAAATTGTTATTGTTTGTTATTAAAATGTAAAAATTACAAAAACTTTTGTCTTATTTTCATTTATAAATAACAAATAGTTAAAAATAATTCTTTTTGATTCAGGTTATAGTACGTACTAAAATCAAAGACGTAGTTAAAAACCTTGTTAAAAACCGAACACCTTAGCGCCGTGCGCCCGAATTTCGGTATACTCTGATAGTATCTGTAATCAAATATTGTCACTTGCGAGAAAAAATATGTATAAATAAATTCTACTAAAATTAATAGTATTTTTTTTTCATTACACGCTGCAAAAAAGATCTACTTTCTTACTTTCGGGCGATCTTTTTTTCGCTTTTAATGAAAAACTATGTGTTGAACACGGAAAAAAATGTAGGAAATTTCACTTTCAATACTGTCTGCACTCGTTCGCTACGCTCACTCATGTATACAACTGCATTGAAGGCCAAATCCTATTTTTTTCCCTTGTTGAACAAATAGTACATTTTTAACCAAGGGAGCAAAAAAAAAGAATGGCCCAGATCGCACGTTAATTAGGTAAACTGCGATCTGGGGTATTTTTTTTTTGTTCCCATGGACAAAACGAAATTTTTCTTTCTCAGTGGGGTGAAAATGCGTTTTTTTCAATTTCGTTGCGGGGCGAAAAAAGTGTTTTCGACCCGCTAGGAAGAAAATAGATATTTCCTATGCATGTAGTTTGTAAAATATATGTTGGTAAAAAATTTTAAAACTCCATTTTCAGAACTTCAAATTATTTTACTTGTCAAAAGGGTAATTTTTACCAATAAAATTGTTTTAAAAACACTATTATGCGTTTAAAAACTTCTGTTCACATATTTTATCGAGTATTTTCTAGTATACATTCAAAGCCTATACGTTTTAGAAACTATTTTAGAAACTGCATGAGATTTTTTAATAACATTTAGATCTAACTTCCTCTAGATAAATTCAAACTGGAATTTACAAAACTACTGATAAAAACGAAAAAAATCGAGTTAAATTAACTGGATCAATCCATATATATATATATATATATATTACCTACTTTTGAAAAAGTATAATATTTTATGGGATTGACACTATATTTTCCTTGCGAATTTTCTGTTATATTTTTTTAAGGATACTTTTTCAAATTAGGCTAAAGAATTTATTGATATCTAGAATTAGCCTGGGATGTCTATTTTTTTTAAATATATTTTTTCAAATAAGTCTAAAGAATTTATTGATATCTTGGATTAGCCTGGGATTCCTAAGATTTTTTATACATTAGACATCTCAAATCAAATTTACATTACACCTTTTGTTGCTTTTTTTCTATCCCTGCCGGGTCTATAAGCCAATATTTTTAATAAAAAGTTTTAGCATTTTGATAATATTTATTATGCATAATTTAATTATTGCCTTACGGATCCGGCAGGGATAGAAAAAAAGCAACAAAAGGTGTAATGTAAATTTGATTTGAGATGTCTAATGTATAAAAAATCTTAGGAATCCCAGGCTAATCCAAGATATCAATAAATTCTTTAGACTTATTTGAAAAAATATATTTAAAAAAAATAGACATCCCAGGCTAATTCTAGATATCAATAAATTCTTTAGCCTAATTTGAAAAAGTATCCTTAAAAAAATATAACAGAAAATTCGCAAGGAAAATATAGTGTCAATCCCATAAAATATTATACTTTTTCAAAAGTAGGTAAAGTAAGTAAAGATATCATAACAGTCGCAAGGTTTAAAAAAAAACTATGTGAAGCATTTAATAAAACTATAAATAATGAATAAAAAACGCTGCCAAATTATGGGCACTAAGATTCCTCAAGCAATGACAAATATTCAATATGAGTTGATATGAGATATATATATGCGAGTGTATACGCGTATCCGGTATCACGGCGAGAATTTTATTTACATAATTATAATACTATAAGCAGCTGTGATTTTTTTTTTATTTTACGACTGTACGGGCCCGTTTTTAAATATCTATTTTTATTCATGTTCTCCTGATACATTTGGATATACAAAATTCAAAATATTTTAAGGAATTCATGTACCAATATTATATGTATACTAACTCTTGCGTTATTATTACCTAATAACAGAAAAGAATAAAAATCCCCTTTCCTTATAAAATTTATTTAAAATATTTTTATTCAAAATTATAAGGATACCTCTTCTATACTTATAACTACTGGATCAAAAAACTGAAATGAAAACTTCGATATAAATCGAAAAAATGCGATAAATCGCAAAAATTCGATAAAAAAAACGTAAGTCAAACCAAAATTCGATATCTCAGCCGTCTCCGATCGTGAGTTAAATGTAAAAATATGTCCCTCTCACTTAGAAGCAATGAATTTAGAGTGAGAGAAAAAAAAGAGATATATATAAGCAAAGCTAGCTTTTGCTTGCGATGGAGGGTCGCGTGACCGCCCCCCCTCAATCCCATAAATCCAAAGCTAACGCTTTGGCTTGATATATATATAAATACATATCTAAAAAGTATATATCGCAGTGCCGACAAGGACACCTCTTTTATAATCATTAATTGTTAGTTGAGTTTAAAACGCCGGTATTAATAGTTTTAAAACGATAAGGCCCTAGTGAACAATTTAAAATAATAAATTATTAGCTTAATTTTATTATAATTTTTTTTGTTCTCTATTTATTTGTCACGCGTATTTAAAATAATTGTAATTTAATATATTTAAATTTTTTGTGGTTTTTAAAAAAAATTAATAAATTTTATTTATCAAAAAATATTGTATTTCATTTATTAATTAATGAAGGTGATAACAAAAATGTCAATTTTAAGTGAAATTTTTAAAAATTTACCTCAATTAATTGTTAAATATGAAGATGGTGGACGTAACGTATAGGAAATTAAATTAAGAACATTAATAATAACAATAATAATCATGGGATAATTATATTTAAAAAAAACTATGTTTTAATTTTAAAAAAAAGTTGCATGAAATTTCACACACAGATTTTTAATTAAAAAAGAAATAAAAAATTTATTAATTAAATTACATCGTTTTAATTACATCAATAACAAAAAATATGGATGGTAAGATTATTTATTTATTTTATAAAATTATTTATCAATTAAGTAACAACTGTTTCATTTAGAAACAACAAAATTTTTTTTTATTTATCTTCAGATACACGTAAAGTTGCTGGTATTTTGAAATTTATTTTTAAAACAAAATTATCATAGTAAAATAATTTTTAACATATTTTTTTATTACATCGTGTTTGATAATTAAAATATTTTAATAAAAATTATTTTCTTATCTCATGATAATACGTCTTTACCTTAATTTTTTGGTGCCTTATCAATTAGTTATATTATAAATAAATAAATAAATTAAGTAATAAAAGATCTGACTATTAAAAGGAAAAAAAAATCTAGAATTTTCTAAAAAATTATATAAAAAAATAATTTTTAATATCTGTTTTGTAATAGTAATAATTATGAAAAAATAATTTTTAATATTTACCTGTTTAAATAAATATATCTTGAATTGATAAGAAATCTCTTTATTTATTCAAACATTAAAATATTTATTAGTAGTTAGAATAATAAAATTCATTTTCTATTATTTTATGCCCGTACGTACATTAATTAATTTTATGATAATAACATTAAATTTTTATTTTTAATGACTTTTGGATTTTTCCGTAAAGATAAATTAGAATTTGAAAAAAAATATTATTTTATTGCAAGTAGAACTTTATAAGATTCAAAATATTGAAATATTTTTCTTAAATATTTGTGGTAACGCTGATTTGGATTGAGTTTTGAGTCTTTTGGTTGGTTTTTTATAAAATTTTGTTGAATTTTTAACAAAAGCAGTGTTTCCATGTCATGTTTGATCAAATATTGCACACTATTAACAGTAACTCCTTTAAATTTTCGAAAAAAATAATATTTGATTTGAGAAAAAATGAGTTTTGAGAACTTTTAAAAAAATCGTAAATTTACTAAATTTTAGTATTATAAAAAATCAAAAATTCCCTAAAAACATAATTTTGGCCTAAATTGGGCAGATTTGCACCCAGAAGACAAAGAAATCGGAAAAATTCATGGGGGACTTAATCTGGCAATCGTATGACTTAATCTGGTATGGAATGACTCATCTTTTAAATTATAAAAATTAAATTAATTTGATGAGTTTATGATAAATAAATTTTTCATTATTATTACTCATCAAATGAATTTAATTGATTGAAACGAAAAACAGTATTTAAACAGTATTTATACTGTTTTCTGATAATTATAAAAATTAAAATTGGTCTTCTCAGCCATCCACAACTTACTATAATCAAACTATATAAGTATAAGTGTACTTTAGCGCTCGAGAGTAAAAAATTTAAATTCGTCGATACATTTTATAAAGTAACAGAACAGTTTTAAACAAACCTTTTTTAATTTTTACGGCAATTCACTTCAAAAAGTATTTCAAATCGATCCCATTTTCAACATTTTTAGTAACTAGCTTTTTCATTTAAAATCGTTTCAAGCTCTCCGTGACTGGCCAGAAATTTAACCAGAAATTCCTTATTCTTCGACCGTTGCGCGTCCGACAAATACACGTTTGCTTTGTCAATGGCAAGAAAAAATCCGCCTTCGCTTTGAATGGTAATTTACGTGTGATTCGGGTCAATCTTTATTTTTTTGGTCATGGGTCTTGTTGTACTATTTAATCAGTCTCTTGAAACAAAGTATTTCCTGAATCAATTTTTGACTGAAACTAAATAGTAAATATTGAATGTTTAGTTTCATCGTTGCGAAATTGAAGTCTCGGATATTAATTTTCGTAAGATTTTCAACAATATCTTACAGTCATAGACGACTCTTTTTCTTTAAAAACTCAAGTATAAATGTTATTATATAATTTTCTAATATATTTTCTCAAAACACCTATTGTAAAGCATTTTAATTATTTAATTTTAAAAGTCATAAAAAGTATTAAATTATGTAACATCGTTTTTTTAATTATTTAAAATCTTTTTTTTGAGGATAATTACCTAAGTAATAATTCAAAAGCAATAAGAAAACAAATAATTCTATTGTTTAAAGATAAATTATTATATTTTTTTAAATAAATTATAAATTAAATTATTTTTTTTTTAAATAATAGTAGTACGAAAAATAGTAATAGTACGATAAATAAAAAAAAAAAAAATTATTTTAGTTTCCCGCGTAGTTTTAGATTATCCGACACAAATATGGGCCAAACAATTTGCGATATATGGGATATTGTTTGGCCCATATATGAGAAAATGTATTTCCCAAATATCGCCAATGATTATTGGCCATATATGGGCAGAATATTTAAACTTGATTTCTAAAATCTACTTTTAATTTTTTATAATATTTATAAGTATTTTAATAATTTAATGAAGTAAAATGAAATAAAAAATTTTCTGTTTTAAAAAAACGTATTTATTTGATCAGACTATTATTTTTTTACAAGGCAAAAAGTTAACACTTTAATAAAAAGCATAAAATACAAACATAAATTATTCTCTAAATTTTAAGTAAAAAAATACTAAATTTGGTTTTTGGGCTGCCAGAATATTGATTGGATCCCTCTTCACCAATGGAACCTGTAACATAAATAAGTGCAATTTTTTCGTTACTTTACTTTTATGAAACCAAAATTAATGACAATTATAAATTTAAAATATTAAAGACGGGAAATGAACAATCAAAAGTACCTAAGCGAAGACTTATTTATATAATTCTTAAAATATCTCGAATTTGAGTTAAAAAAATCTTAAAATATTTAGAATTCAATTTTATCAAAGAAATTTTATTAAAGATTTCATTTTTAACCAACTAAAATTTTTACTAGTTAAGCTGCTGAAATTAAATTCCATAAAAATTTCAGCCAGAAAATTGGTAAAAAAAAAGATTAAAAATAAAATTTCTCAATCATACCTGAGATTAATTTAGTGACTTCGAGACTTTGATTAATATGGATCTAAATTTATCGTGCCTGGATCTAGAGCCTGGATTATATTAGAAGCTGATTAGAAGCCAAGATTTATTCCGCGAGGTTATTTTTTCTGGAAAATAACGATTTTTTTTCTCAAAAATGTAGGGTTATAATAATCATTCGAAAAAAAAAGTAAAAATAAATAACTTTTTATTGTAACTTACATTTAATTTATTATTTTATTTTGCACAATTTTTCTTTTCGTGTACTTTTATTCATCTGACCTTCTTTCAGTAATTGTTAAATTATTTTTTTAATAATTAAAAACTAGCGACATAAACATCAATTACCTCAAAAAAAAAACATTATTTGAACATGCAGAAGTTGTCAATTTATGATAAATATGAAACTAGAATTCTACAAATTTGGGGTTAAATATGTTATGTTTAGTTTTTACTAAGAAAATTTTAAGAAAAATCGTTGTTATTGAAAGAAAATCGAGAAAAAAATTAGAAGAATAAAAATACATGAAAAGAAAAATCGTGCAAAATAAAATAATAATAAATTAAATGTAAGTTACAGTAAAAAGTTATTTATTTTTATTTTTTTTTTTCGAATGATTATTATAACCTTAAATTTTTGAAGAAAAAAAATCGTTATTTTCCAGAAAAAATAACCTCGCGGAATAAATCTTGGCTTCTAATCAGCTTCTAATATAATCCAGGCTTTAGATCCAGGCATGATAAATTTAGATCCATATTAATCAAAGTCTCGAAGTCACTAAATTAATCTCAGGTATGATTGAGAAATTTTATTTTTAATCTTTATTTTTACCAATTTTCTGGCTGAAATTTTTATGGAATTTAATTTCAGCAGCTTAACTAGTAAAAATTTTAGTTGGTTAAAAATGAAATCTTTAATAAAATTTCTTTGATAACATTGAATTCTAAATATTTGAAGATTTTTTTAACTCAAATTCGAGATATTTTAAGAATTATATAAATAAGTCTTCGCTTAGGTACTTTTGATTGTTCATTTCCCGTCTTTAATATTTTAAATTTATAATTGTCATTAATTTTGGTTTCATAAAAGTAAAGTAACGAAAAAATTGCACTTATTTATGTTACAGGTTCCATTGGTGAAGAGGGATCCAATCAATATTCTGGCAGCCCAAAAACCAAATTTAGTATTTTTTTACTTAAAATTTAGAGAATAATTTATGTTTGTATTTTATGCTTTTTATTAAAGTGTTAACTTTTTGCCTTGTAAAAAAATAATAGTCTGATCAAATAAATATGTTTTTTTAAAACAGAAAATTTTTTATTTCATTTTACTTCATTAAATTATTAAAATACTTATAAATATTATAAAAAATTAAAAGTAGATTTTAGAAATCAAGTTTAAATATTCTGCCCATATATGGCCAATAATCATTGGCGATATTTGGGAAATACATTTTCTCATATATGGGCCAAACAATATCCCATATATCGCAAATTGTTTGGCCCATATTTGTGTCGGATAATCTAAAACTACGCGGGTTTTTATAATATTCTGTTGAGTTCGAGTAGCTTATAGATTTTCTTTTGCTGAAAACAATTCTGATAACTCGTTTTACCCGAGAAAAAAAAATTAAATAAACTAAAAGCAACAGATACTGGCCAGAATTCTTGAAGCTCGACTTTCTGCCACCAGATATAAATTACGGAAAATTCTGCTTGGATTTTTAAATTTCTTGAAAATATTTACTTTCGAAATAAAAATTACAAATTAAAATGTTTGTGTATGATTTTTAAAAAGTTCAATTGAATTGAATTTTTTTTTTTTTTATTATATAGTATATGGGTGAATATTTCTCAAGTATGTATGGATGGGTCGCTAAATCCGTACCAAAATATTTTTGGTCGAAATTATACATAATAAAAATAATTTTCCCAACTTTTTAGCCTTTTAGATCAGATTCTCTCATTTTTGCAGCTGTTTGAATTTTTTCGTTTTTTGACGATTTTGAGCTTTCAGAGCTCATCGTTCAAAAGACACTAAAATTGGTACCCCTATGTAAAATTTTCGAGGAATCCGAGTTTTCGGTCAGATTTTTATTTGGTCACGTGACTTTACAACAATTAAAAATAATTTTATAGCTACAATAATTGTTTGATCTAGCTGCTTCAGAATAAAAAAAACCCGAAAAAATTGTTTTGGGTATTAAAAATATACACAAAAACAAAAAATTTGAGACCTACAGGAAGAAAATTGAGCTATCTGCTGCTGAAATATTAAGGCTGGAAGTGGAAGCCTTAAATGTTGATTTTCTCACACATGCGCAGTTCAAACAAAAATTTTTGATCCCAGAATTGAATTCTATGGGCCCCAAATAATAAAGTAATTCTGACGTGGTTGAAAAAAATAAGAAAAAAAAATTTCTGAATGTTCAAAATTGTTAAAAAACGAAAAAATTCAAACAGCTGCAAAAATGAGAGAATCTGATCTAAAAGACTAAAAAGTTGGGAAAATTATTTTTAACATGGAACATATTCATTGTATGGGGTATTAGAAAAAGTTTGGCTCGCTAGGGTGGTGGGGGGATGAAAAATTAAAGTTTTTAAGGTGAAATGGATGTAAAATATTTTGGATTTATGGACCTTTGGTGCAGAAGTACCTAGGGACCTTTGCTGCAAAAGTACCTAGGGTACTTCTGGTGCAGAATTTTTAAAGAATTTATTGTAAAAATTAATAAAAAACAAATTCATATTATTTAAAAAACTATAATAATTTGAAAATTTAATTAATTTTTTTCACTTTGATGTGTAAGCAGCATGATTTATATAATAAAAATTTAAATATAAATATTTGGATATAAATATTGATACTATGAACACAATAGTACTTTATTATCAGTGTTATAAGTGAACATATTCCGTGTTCGTTGGTATAGTAACCAAAACCGGTTATAAATTTTTTTATTTTCAACGAAAAATATTTTGGTACGGATTTAGCGACCCATCCATACGTTTCACATACTTTTGAGAAATATTCACCCATATACTTATATTTATACAATAATTAAAAGTAATTATAGTTTTCAAGAAATAAGAAAAACTCAAATAATTGTATAATAAATTATATTTTTCCTCTTAAATCAAGTAAATATAAAAAATGTACATTATTTATTTTTTATTATATTGCATGTTTGAGATACTTTGCAATATTTTGTAAAACAAGACATTTTTTACAAAATAAAAATTAATTACTTTAAACTAAATATTTAATCTGTATATAATAATATTTTCTTTGTAAAAAAATAATTAAAAATAAATGATTCCATCGTTTTTAACGACCAAAAAAACTATGAAATACCCCCCAAAATTTTGTTTTTATGTTGCCTTTTAAGTTTAGTAGCTTTAGGCCCTCCCGACGTTCCTGAGCCCATTTTCAAAAATCGAAAATGCTTTGGCGCTGTCAAACGACTAAATATTTTTAGATGTGGTTTACGTAGAACTTTTTTTTTCATTAAATGACATCCAAAAACGCTTGAGCACCTTAAAAAATCGAAAAGTCGATTTTTTTTTTGGCAGTCTAATATGACAGCGTTATTTGAAAAAAAAAACCTAAAAACCACTTCGTTCATAAATATTTTACACTACGCGTTTCGGAATTGAAAATTCCATCAGCAAGTGTATTATTTGTCAGATGTTAAAAAATAAATATAACGATTAAAGTTTCTAAAAACTAATTATTTTTTTTTTTTTAATTTTCAAGTTCTTTTTCTTTGATTTTTTCCCTATAATTATACATCTATATTGCACTTATTATCTCAATTATTTTTCATATTTTAGTGTAAAATATTTGTGAACGAAGTCACTCTCAAGACAGATAAATAACAAAGGTAAAAATATCTTATTCTAATTAAGGTGACTTGGATATTTAAATTCATTATGAATACTTCAATTAAAAACAACAGCTAAAAATCCTATTTTTTAACATTGTCGTAACATTGAGCCCTACATTTCTAGGTCCAGAAGGCGCGTTGGAATAAACGGAGTGGATCTTGGGTATTTTTTCAACATATTAAAGTTGTCCATAACTATGTCCCATTTGATGACTAGTCATTTTTAAGTATTATAGACTCTAACAATTGAAATATATTAATTAAAACTAAAAAAATAAAACTTTAAACGCGTTTTTCTCAAAATGACTTTTTGTAAACGGTTCTTACGATATCTCTAAAACTAATTGAGCTATTGGTAATAGTGTTAAAAAAAAATTGTTAATTTTAATAAGAAACTGATTGAAAAAATATAAGAGTTAAACATTTTTTTTAAATAGATAAAATTAATGAGGGATGCGCCTTAACTGTAGTAAACATGCTATGCATATATGCTTTATGCATTTAGATTGCATTTACAGAAATCTGTTATACATTTTTATCGTTGGACAACTTTTGGTGATATATCTGTAATTTGGCGGAAATTTCAGAAATATACTTAACATGCTCCTTAAAATTAATCAGGGGCTTGAAAGAGGGTCCGCAAAAAAGGCCTATTTTCTGCAGTTCAAGAGATTAGCTGGGGAAAAATTTCTACTGGTGCACAATTAACTTTGTTAAAATTCCAGCTGAACATAAACTTTTATTTTTTTTTATTTGATCAGTTATAAGTGTAATTTTCATCCCTATTGAGTCCAGCCTTTCCCCACTTTTAAAAAAAATTGATTTGTATAACTTTAGGTCCAGCTTGAATTGAAAATAGAAACAATATTAAATACACATATATTCAGTAGTAGAATTATTAACATCATTTGTTCGTAAGACCGATTCTTAATTAATTACTTGAAAAATATAACGAACGATAAAAATTATAGATTAATTAGAAACAATATTAACCTATCCTCCATTTTAAAAATTTGAATTATTAAAATAGCTGTTAAAATAATATTTTAAATAGTTGTTTGTGGTTATTTTAATTATAAAATGGTTTTTAATGTTAATTACTATATTTTATGCAAAATTTTTACTTATTTTTAATTCAAACAGGACCAAAAGTTTTACAAAATTGCCGTTCAACAATGCCAATTTTTTTAAAAAGTGGGAAAGGGTCAGACTTGGGCCAGACTCAATAACGAGTAAAAAAGTGATTCAATTACGAATAAAATTTAAAAAAAATTATTTACATTGATTTTAATTTAAGAGAGGATATTTTGAAAGTAAAATCATCTTTGACCACCCTAAGACCCAAATCACTCCTAAAACGACAAAAATAGTAATAATTTTTTTTTTTTTTTTTTTTTTTTTTTTTTTTTTTTTTTTTTTTTTTCTGTAAAACGGAATAAAATTGAATCCATACTATGAAAAAAAACTTCTTTGCTAACTTTGAGAAGTAAAAAATGCCCCTAAAATCTACAAAAACATAATAAACGTTAAAAAAAATTTTTAACTAGAAATAATCGTTCATTTTGATAACAGTTATATGTTTTATGGAGCTGAGGTAAAAATTATCCTTACAAAGAAATGAATTAAAAAAATGAAAATTATGCTAATCTTGTACTTTTATATACGGTTTATATTCCACTAGTTGAAATTAATTTTAAGCTCTTCTTTTAAGCTGTATATAAATTACTCAAAAACAGATAAAACCAAGGCTTTTTTGCGAACCCTCTTTATTTTTTTGGTATAATTTTTGATTTTTAGAATCCTAAAAAACCTCAACATTTTTAAAATTCTATTCAATTTGAGTTTTACAAATCAATATAATACCCAAATAAATTTTTCCTTTTCTGGTCTGCGGCTCCAAAGTACGTATTTCCCGGACGTTGCGCGGCTTCGCCTCGGAAGGTAATTTACGTGCGGTTTTGGCCATTCTTTATCTTTCTGGCCTAGGATCGTAACATACTATTTTTAAACTGATTTAATAAAATAATACCTGAAACCGAAAAGAAATTTTATATTCTAAAAAATTTTTGAATATGAAACTATAAGTAACTTTTTTTGCATACAAATTCTTGAAATTTTATTATATCTTTTAGGCACAGAATAATTATTCATCTTTTATGTAAAGCATGCTTGCAATTATCCTAACAAGTGTACTTATAACTCTTATAAGTCAAAGGTATATTTTTCAAGTTTCATTTTTCGCATTATAAATTTACAATGATCGTATTACATTTTAAACAAAGTATATTATAAATTGAATGCACGTGTATAAAACGAATAAAATTCTAATTTCAGTGGTTAAATTGAAAATATATTTTATACAAAATTTGATACAATATGCATATGTAAATATTATTAGTAAATAAAATTGTAGAGATAAGCAATAATTTTATAATAAAGCGTAATATTTTATATTAGGTATTTTGCATGACGCATTTTATTCTACTTTATTAAATGATATAGTATTTTATAATAATAATTGTAAATTATGTATGCGTTATTCATTCGATAACATGCTTACAACATACTTGCATCATTGTTCTTTTTGAATTTTCCCGCTCGAGAAATTTTACGCGTAAATTATTCATCATGAGGGCGAGGGTAATCTTTTTTTTAAGGGTAGTTTGATTTTGCAAATTCAATGTGTATTTTCTTTGATGCAAAAAAATTAAAATAGATAAGCATATATCTAGAGATTATCACTCGCAATTCACTCAAATTCATATCATGCGTAACATTTTCAAGCCAGATTTAAGCATGCGCAGATGCTTTTTTATTTGTATACAATAACGTCATAACAGTTTTCTGCTATATGAATGCATTTGAGTTTATATATTTTATTATAATTTATATATGCACTGATTATTATTGCATGTAATTGTTTTGATTACAACGGCTACTCAAGCTTTATCGATCGTAGAAAATAATTCCGGAAGAAAATGAAATCCTGGTTAGGAATTAAACTCTTAAAGGGATTTAGGTGATTTTTTTTATTATATTGTATAAAGATATAGCTTCGCTAAAGAATTTTCATTTTCATTTGACGTTTTTAGTTACTCCAAAGTCTTGTTCATGGTCATTTCGTCTGCTGTTTAAAGTTTAACAATTTACACGCGCTGAAGTACTCCGGTTACAGAAGCAATTTTCTTTTGATTCGAAGAACTATTATTCATCATTTTTTTTTTATGTGCCTACTTCGGAGTTTTTTGGAGTAAACTCCAAAATAAGTGAATAATTACGCGTGTGTGTGTCTATATACTAATTAATAATAAACGATTTAACTAACGTAATTAAAAAAATTTGTACTTGTATTTATTTGGTTTTAAAGTTTATCAAATATACTGAATTAATTTTCTGAATATAAACAAGTTTATTTAATGTAAATATTGTGTTCATATGTTTGTGAGTGTTATTAAATCCGTCTATAGACTTGTAAATTCAACAAATTGTTCGATCGCCATTTTGATCTATTTTCTTGTTATAGGTCAAAAATTGGTTCGTGTACTATAATAATTAATGAATTTTTGTATTATAAAAATATTTAGTTTACATACGATTTTTTTGCCTGCAATCAATTAATAATTATCAATAAGGAAATATAAATTATTCGTATCTGAAGTAACTTATATACGATAAAACTTCAAAATAATTTTTTTGATATTATTTACATGATAAAATACAAAAAATGAATTTCACAAAAAAATAGTAAAACAATTTGTTAATTTATTTCGTCATGCACAGAATAGTGGAACGAATTAGAAACTACATTATGGCATTTCGTATTCTTAGAAGTCCTCAGTCGCGTATGATTGCATTTAAACAAATTGTTTAAATTAAAAAATATATAAATTTTATCAGTGACTAATTAAAACTTTCTTTTCTTATCATAAGTTACTTTATATTTTTAACATCCTTTAAGTTAATAAAATCCAAAAGTGTACCCTTCAAATTTTTCCAAAGTTAATTATAATTGTTTAGTGGGTTAATAAAGTTAAAAATTGAAAACAAAAGTGCTATAAAGTGTTTTAAAGTTTTTAAAATTATTATATAAAATCAAATTTAACTATTAAAGCAGTTTAGTTACATCAAATGGCATTTAAACATTTTTAACTCGTAATGTATTTATTATCCAACGTTTATAAGCAAAGAAGGGAGATAAATAATATAATATTAACGAAGTGTCAACAGAATCCTCAACAAAATTTGATTTTTGATAATAATTGGTACTGCCAAAAAATTAATATCATTAACGAAAAGAAACCATTAGAGCTTCCTGTTGTAAGAATCTTTTAATTTTGAAATTTCTATATTAGTAGTATTTTTTTATTTTATATTTATTACAGGAATTAAAATTTCGACAAATAATGCTAAGTATTATGCAAAATAAAATAGAACTACTTATCAAATGGAATAAACTTGCTGATCCTGGTGACTGACACAACACCATTTATTTTAAAAATAATACATACCGATAGCAGTGGCTTTTACAAATGACAAGCTTTAAATGCTTTGATTTAATTAAAAAATTGTCTAGAAAAAACTTAGAAATGATGATCGATTGGTATCGGTAGCAGAAGAGTATTATTTTAAATAAGTTATATTTTGATACAAATATTTTAATATGGTTATAAACAAGTGTATATTATAGCATTTAAAAGTTATAGCCCAAAGACTTCAGATTTTTTTTTAATTTTAATTTAGTAAAATGGTTTGAATGTTTAAGTAGTACTTACATATATATAATTAGCTAAATTAGTTTTAAGAAAAATATTTATATATTAAATAAGGTTGTAAATTATTTCAAAATGCCAGCAACTCCGAGTAAACTTTCTATGAAATTTAATAAAAGTAGTTACTGCATTTTTGGTACAAAAAATAAAAATCAAAATATTGTTGACCAACAGCAAGAACAAAGAACTGAATTGTTGGAGGGTAAGATATTTAAAAAAATGAAACATTTTTAAAAATTATCTTAAAATCTTTAGATATTTAATTCATTTTATATTCTAATAATTATTCTTATTAAAAATTGTAAATTTTATTGTATTAAGTGAGTCATAAAAGATAAATATATTTTTCAGAAAAAAGGAGTAATGGAATTATTCATGTTAAGAATAAAGTAGATTATATTAATCATGGAGAAGAAGACCAGATGGAAATTTATGGGTAAAAATTAATTTTTGCGATTAAAATTTTTGTGTATTCTTTTATTTTTCAATGAAATTTTTAATCTACAGATACAAGAGAAATCAGTGTTACACTGCCGCAACATGGGTCTTGATTATTATGTCAGGTGGCATTTTAAGACTTATTTTTCATTGGATTCCACATTTTATGCTAAAGGCAACTCATTCTAAATGTTCGCTTGAACAGGCTGATACTATATTATTAGTTGAAAAATTTCAAGGAAAACATTCTATACATCATGTGAAAAAAATCAAAAAAATTACTGCTGAAGAAGTCTGGTAAATTAATTTTACATAATATTTACAAAAATGTATTTATAATTAATTTTTTAATTTTAATAATATTTTAATAAATAGGAAAAACTATCAAGAAATAAATAATGATTCTACAAGTACAATTAAGGAATCAAAAACTAAAACTGAAAGCTCAATAACACTTGATTGTAAAGATGAAAATAATTCACCAAAATTAATGTCATTTCATTTAAATGGAGGGAAAATTAGACGTAAATTTTTTAACTAGCAATAATTTCTTGTATTTTAATATTAAAAGATTAAATAAAATTAAAAATTTTAGAAACATCCTTTGTCAATACATTTAGTTGCAAAAAAATCGTTTATGTGTGGGATTCTGAGAGATGCGAATACTTGAAACTTCAAGGCTTAGATGCAGGTGTATCTACTTATGTCCTTCATCAAATGCATGGTATGAGTGCAATAGAGCAAAGTATGAGACGGGGTATTTATGGCAGCAATGAAATTATAGTTCCTATTAAAAGTTTTATTCGACTTCTATTTCTTGAAGTTTTAAATCCATTTTATGTCTTCCAAATATTCAGCTTTATTTTATGGATTTGTGATGATTATGTTTACTATGCCATGGTTATTCTTTTCATGTCTGGTTGCAGTATTGTTATGGCAGTTTTGCAAACTCAAAGGGTATGATTAATTAGTTTTATAAAATAACCTCGAAAATAACTAAATAGACTAAAGTAATTTATAATAATTTTCATTTCAGAATCAAAATAATTTACGATCTACAGTAGCATCCTCTGATGTTGCAACTGTTATGAGAGATCGGTCAACTGGTGAAACAGCTAACATACCAGCTAAAAATTTGGTACCTGGTGATGTTTTGATTATTCCCTCCTATGGTTGCATAATGCCTTGTGATGCTGTTTTGCTTACTGGAAATTGTATTTTGAATGAATCCATGCTTACTGGAGAATCTGTTCCTGTAACGAAAACGCCTATACCTTCATCAAATGACATCTATTATGATACCAAAGAACATGCAAGACATACATTATTCTGTGGAACACGAATTTTACAAACACGATATTTTGGAACAGAAAAAGTAAATATTTTTGTTTTTTTAAAATTGAAATATATTATTAGTATAAAATTTTTATTTTATTTAGGTTCTGGCTGTTGTAATAAGAACTGGTTTTAACACTAGTAAAGGTGGACTTGTTAGGTCAATTATGTATCCTCCACCTGTAGATTTTAAATTTGAACAAGATTCTTATAAATTTGTTGAATTATTAGCATGTGTGGCTAGTATTGGAGTTATCCATACAGTTATAACAAAATATATGAGAGGAGTACAGATTATTCATATAGTTATTGAAGCCCTTGATCTTATAACAATAGTTGTACCTCCAGCTCTTCCAGCAGCAATGACAGTTGGGAGATTAGTTGCTCAAAACCGTTTAGAAAAAAATAAAATGTACTGTACAAGTCCTAGAGCTATAAATGTTTCTGGATCAATAGACTGTATTTGCTTTGATAAAACAGGAACTTTAACAGAAGATGGTTTAGATATGTGGGGTGTAGTTGAAGTTACAACAAAGAAGTTTCAACTACCCGTTAAAGATATATCTACTCTAGCTTTGAATGATGTACTTATAGGAATGGTTACATGCCATGGTATCACAATAATTGATGGTCAGTTAGTAGGTGATCCTTTAGACTTAAAAATGTTTGAATCCACTGGTTGGATTCTTGAAGAACCAAATGTTTCTGATACTTCAAAATTTTCAATGCTTTTTCCTACAATTGTACGACCACCACCTACTGAAAAATGGAAATTAATTAATAATAAAATGGATTCTATTCAAGTAATTATTACAAATAATGTGCCTTCTCCTATGCAAGATGGCATACATTTAGAAAAAATAGAAACTTCTTTGATTGAAAATGAAAATGAGATTTCCGAAGATAGTTTAGAAATTGGTATTGTGAGACAATTCCCTTTTACTTCAAGTCTTCAGCGTATGAGTGTTATAACAAGAACCTTAGGAGCTGATCATTATGATCTTTATTGCAAGGGCAGTCCTGAAATGATTCATAGTCTTTCAAAACCAGAATCTGGTTAGTATCAATAGTAATAACTTTTTAATTTTCAAAAATTTTATATTATTTTTTTTATTTTTAGTACCTGATGATTTTAATAGTATTTTACAAGATTATACATCAGAAGGCTATAGAGTGATAGCATTAGCTCACAAGTCACTAAAAAAGCTTGCCTATGCTAAAGTACAAAGGATGACTCGAGAAAAAGCTGAATCTGAGCTAAATTTTTTAGGATTTGTTATTTTAGAAAATCGTTTGAAACCCGAAACCATGCCAGTTATTGCTGCGTTAAATGATGCAAAAATTAAAGTAGTTATGGTTACAGGAGATAATATGTTAACTGCTTTATCTGTTGCAAGAGATTGTGATATTGTTAAACCTGGAGTACCTGTTATAGCAGTATCTGCAATCCAGCAACCAAATCAAGCCAAGCCACAAATTTATTTTACAAGAAGTGATACTCAAAAAGTACAAAGTCTGTTAACTCCAAATGGTGTAACAGAGGGTGACACAAGTGAAATTACTGATCTTAATAGTGTTGTAAGCATGGAAACTATTGAAAGTATTGGTGGTTTTGGCATTAATAATCGAGGAGACATTGTAGTAAACTGCAACTCTGTTGAGTAAGTACTTTTTATGTTATTGTCTAATTTTAACATAACATTCATTATAAGTGCAATGGAAATGTTTAACTAAAATCAAGCAGTAAAATTTTGAAGAAGTAAATTTTTTTCTTTTGGTACCTATTTTTGAATCAATTTTGTAATTAATTTAGTATTATATTTCAGTCTCGCATTTTATTATTTTTATGAATTTAAAAATGATCAAATATCTCTTTCTCTATTTCGTTGATATTCATGATGATTAGCATTATTCAAAGATACTAATGTTTTAGTAATTCAGTAATTTAGCCATGATGATTATTAAAAAATTGTTTTCCCTGCATACTATCCAAAAATTTAATTTTTTTACTTAAGTAACAAACTAATTACATTTATCAATTTCAATATCATTTCTAGTAGATATGTAATTTGAATTTTTAACGGGCTTACATTAGAATATATTTTATTATTATGAATCTGAAAAATTACTTAGCTAAATAACATTTTTATTCTTATTTATTGAAAATTATTTTTTAAAATTAAATATCCTTATTAACAAATTTGAAATTATTTTAGTGTTAAGCGCTCTTCTAAAGATATTGAAGCTAAAGTTCGCACAAAAAAAAATGATTATGTATTTTCACTAACTGGCAAAACTTGGGCTTTATTAAAACATTATTACCCAGAACTTATACCAAAATTAACAACCCGTGGGACTATATTTGCTAGAATGTCTCCAGATCAAAAGCAACAATTGGTGCAAGAATTGCAAGCACTTGGATATTATGTTGGTAAGAAAACTAAATTTAAAATTTATTTTATTAAATTCAATATATATTTTTTTTTAATAATTTAAAAAATAATAGCTTCCAGGAAAGCAAATTCTCTAAATATAAAAAAGTACTTTCAAAAAAATCATAACAAATATTTTTTTAGCTATGGTAGGGGATGGAGCCAATGATTGTGGGGCTCTAAAAGCTGCACACACAGGTATATCCTTGTCAGATACTGAATCATCTGTAGCATCCCCATTTACCAGCAAAGAAACAAACATATCTTGTGTTTTAACAGTTATTAGAGAAGGAAGAGCAGCATTAGTTACATCATTTGGAATTTTCAAATACATGGCAGCATATTCTTTGACTCAATTTATTTCTGTTATGTTACTGTACAGTATAGAATCTAATTTAACAGATATTGAATTTTTATATATTGATTTATTTATTATATCAATATTTGCGTTTTTCTTTGGTAAAACTAAAGCTTATGATGGACCACTTGTTAAAACTCCACCTTTAACAAGTTTGCTGAGTGCTACCCCAATACTTAGTTTACTTTTACAAATCATAATTGTCATAGTATTTCAGTACTTAAGCTTGTGGAGCCTCAGGCAGATGAGTTGGTATATTCCTTTTAGTGCATCTGGTCATCATAATGAACTCATTGGTTGTAATGAGAATTATACAATTTTTATTATAAGTTCTATACAATATATTATTTTGGCAGTTGTGTTTTCTAAAGGTAGACCATACAGAAAATCTATTTACACTAATTATGGTCTACTTCTTTCATTTGTATTGCTAAGTGCATTTTCTATTTATTTATCAATATCTCCTTTTAAAATGCTAGCTGATTGGTTCGAATTAATTATACCAGAAGATATAACCTTCCGATTTTTAATTTTATTGTATGGTCTTGCCAATTTCTTAATAGCTGTTTTTGTAGAATATTTTATTATCGAATATCTTGTATTTAAAAAACTTCGTTCGCGCTTCCATAATATAAATAAATCAAGAAAAAAATTTTTGGCATTAGAACGAGATATGATGAAAAATAAATATTGGCCACCAATAGCACAAGAACCTATTCCAGAAACTGCACATATTGATTTTAGTCGACAAAATCAAGTTACTGAAATTAAAATAGAAAGGAAAATAAGTGAAACATTTTTGGAAGACTGTAATAATACTTCTGACGCAAATAAAAAAGAAGAAAGTACATCAAACGTAAAGGAAAATTATTTATTGCCATTTCATTGCCAGAAATTCGGCGGATCTACTCGTGAAGTTCCTTTAAATCCAAGAGCTTTATACGATGAACGTAGAAATACAGTATCAATGCAAAATGTATTAAATTACTCTGATGAAAATGAACCAATTAATGTAAATAAGAAATCAGATAAACAAATATCAGCTAATGCATCTAATTTATTTGGTAGTAACCCAAGATTAAGTTCAGAATCAGCAAAAGATATCGATAGAGATAAAATCAAAAGAAATCAACAAGTTAATCCAATAGCAACATTACCAAGAAATGGATTAAATAATTATACAACATTATTAATAAGTAAAGAATCTGAAAAAGTATTAAATAACGAAAATTCTAAAATGTACAATAACTGTGACAATTTTAAATCAATAAATGATAAAACAAAGATTGAATTAAATAATTTACCATCTTGAGATTTAGTTATTAATTTTATTTTAAAAATATTAAAAAATCTGTGTGTGAAAGCTGTTATCATAAATTTTTATTGCATAAGCATATTTTTTTAAAAAAAAAAGGTAAACATATCTTTAAGGTATTATTTAAAAAAAAATTTTTTATCGATATGAGCTTTTTTATAATAAATTATACATAATTGCAACAAAAAAAAAGTATTACCAAAAAAAAAAAATAATAATTGTAAAAAAAAAACAAAAAATAAAAAAAAAAGATTAATGAATTTACTAATACAATCTTTTATGAGAATTAATTTAATGATAAATATGAAATAATGTTAGTGTATAAGAGTATATTTACAGAATGTTTGTAATGCATTTGTTGTAAAATTTTTATTTGCACAATGTAAAAAGGACAAAAAAATTTATATATTAATGTATGAAAAATGGATAAAAGAATGATTTTATATGTAATTATATATTAAATTTTTAATAATTTTTAAATTTGTAATTTATTAATTTACATTTATGTGCATGAGTGCCATTTATATATATAAATGTTTTTGAACCAAAGAAAAAAAATTTTAAAGAACAAAAAAAAAACAAGATTTGTAATAAAAATACGAAATTAGTTATAAATTATTGGTTTTTATAATATAATAAAATAAAGCATTATTTTAAGGTCCAAAATGATGATTTATTAAAGAAAAGTGGAAATTTTTAAAATCATAATCGAGGCAAATTAGTGATTTAAAATTTTCTAACCAGTTGAGTTTAGTTGTGAAAAATAACTTTAGCGCAAATAATAGTTTATGACCTAAAAATTTTGTCTTTATTTTCTTTGCCAGTAACAAGAAGAACAGAGAAACATATCTTAATTTTTTTTTACAATAAATGCATATTCTGAAGAATAATTCTAAAAGCTGACAAATTACGGCCCCTATATGGCCAAAAAAAAAATTAAAGAACACTTCAGATTCTACATAAATTAACGTCCGACGCAAGCTCAAAAACTTATAATAATCAAATAATAATAATAAAAATATTAAATTTCAAAATTTCGGGACATTTTTTTAGGATCAAGGCGGATCAAGGTACATGTTTTTTTTTCGTCAACGATAAAAAACGCGTCTTTTTTGCACTACTGAAAATGCATGCTTTTTAAAGTTAAACACTGACAAGAAAAATCTTATTTTTTCAAATGATTTTATAGACAGGAAGAAAATTACAAGAAATTCGTAATAAGAAACCAAATGCAGAAGTTCATATTTCCAGCAGCAACTAAAAATTTTATTAATTTTCCGTTCTTTTTAGAAAGATGAAATTCTGCATCAGATTTTTTATTGCTAAATCTTCCTAAAAAAAAATTCTAAAATAATATTCTCTAACTTCCAAAAAAATGCAACTATTTATAAAAATTTTAAATTTTTAACCTTTGGTGACCATGATTTTCTCAATTGAAATTCGAAATTTCAATTTTTAGGTAACTGGACTAGAAAGTAACTTATCAGGTCGCAGTGAATGATCGTCCCTTTTCTGAAAATATAAGATTATGGCACGGAATTAGTCATTCACTGGTATATTTTCCTATTCTCAAAAAATGTTTATAGATCATCATTTCGGACATTAAAAAAATACCGAAATATACGATACTTATTAATTATTAAAATTATTATGTAAATTTTTAGTATAAAATTAATTATTAATTATAATAAAATTAAGATTTATAATATTATAATTATGTGAAACACGTGAATTATTATATGAATTAAATAATTTTTATAAAGTTATATGTATTATAATGTTCGATGTAAATTAATAAAATCAAAAAGAAAATTCTTTTTTTTTTTTTTTTGATTTCTTGTAATTAACTCAATTGTTTTGGATGATTTTAAAATAAAGAAATTTATAATATGTGTATATTCGTTTTATTATTTCTTCATGCCTAAAAATTAACAATAAACCTTCATTTCAAATTGGTTCCTGATAGAAATCTTAATTTGTTATAGTAAAAATTTCGATTTTCGATTTTTATGCATATTAGCATGTTTTGTGATCCCTAAATGCTGAAAAACCAATTTTTACGTTACGCCTAAATGTGTTTGTACACTAATCAGGATGTACACCAAAAATTTTTACTTTTTTTTAAATTTAGGTATACGTATATCAAGCACGTATTCAGAAAATATTTTCGGGAGGGGCCAACAATTTTCGGAGAGGGCCAGAACTTATTAATATTCAAATTGATGGTTTAAATTTCTTAAAAATCAAACATAAGTAATAATTGTTAATAAAAAATTTTTAAATTTTGAAAAGGTAAAAAATTTTGCTATTTTTCAAAAAATTGTTTTTTCTGGGGAGGGGGGGGGCAAGGCCTCCTTGGTCTCCCCTCTGGATATGTGCTTGCATACATGAGCATATCCATTACTTTTCATACAAAAATGTACGCACCTATGACACAGATTGGACTCAAATTTTCAGGGGTGTTTTGAAGTAATAAAAAACTCAGTCAGCCAAAAATTTCAGCAGGATGGGTTGCCGAGATACAAGTTCTAAAAGGTCCCAAAATAGCTGTTTTTAGCCAATTTTTAAAAATTTATTATTTATTATCTTTATTTTTAAAAGATGATTTTTGCTGATCCCTTAACCAGTTATTGGCCAATATTGGTCCAATTATTCCACATTTTCAGAGTCTTATATCTACGAATAGAAGCCAATACCATCACCCAAATTTTCAGGGAATTTTTTTTAATATCAAAAAAAGCTTTCCTGAAATTTCAGACCTTAAGGTGCTCAGAGAAAAATTTTGCAGACGATTAGTTGTTAAGGCGTTTGTATACGTATACGCATGCAAATATTTGCATAGTGCCAACCTATGCAGAGAAAAAAAATAATTATAGTCCGCGATGAATGGCGCGAAAATTCAAATTTTAAATAAAACGAAAGGTAATAAACTTGTTAAATAGTTTAATTTTTAAAAAATTATTGTTTATAAAATAGTCAAGGAAAGGGGGTAAAATCTGGTAGCAGTAATTATACGCAAGTCAGATCAACTTGAAACCTTTTGCAATTTGTTAAGAAAGGTGTCTAGTTCAAAAGTAAACAACTTCCGTTGGTTGCCAAAAGGGTGGGGGGCGGGGGGGGGGGTGGAACTCATTGGGGGGGGGGGGGTAAAAAAAATATCCTAACCAATCGATAAATTACCATTTTTTAAGATAAAAACATTGATTGCAATTTTTCATAAAAATGCACCCCTTCCGAGTTACAGCGCAATGAAAAGTGTGATTTTTGCCAAAAAAAATTTTTTTTTTTTTTAGTTTTTTTAATTTTATTTGGAATCTGGTAGAATTACAAAAAAAATTATGTATTACTAATTTTAAGTATTTTCGTTGACAAAGACAGCGGTTTTTATTTTTTTTGTGTACGAAAAATATTAAAGGAGATATGACAAGTCAAAAATGGTTGTTTAACGAAAAATCAAGAAACCGGATCGTTCTGGCGTAAATATCTGGAAAAATATTACTTTTACAAAAAAAATTATTCTTATCGTTTTTCAAGATGATAAAATTGGGAAAATTTTGAGACCACCTAGAACCGTTTAAAATAACCAGAAGAAAAGTTATGGGCAAAAAAAAATTTTTTCCAAAATTTTTCATGCCAATTTTTTAGCGCCATCTGGGCTGAGTTGCTTCGAAAAAAAAATCCTTCGGTGAAAAGTCAGAACACATGTTCCTAAATATGTCCAGCAATTTTTGACCCTATCGGGTAATTATTGTTTATGTTTTGGCCTGACAAAGTTCGGTAAAATCGTGTATTTTTTAAAACATTTTCAGTTTTTGGCCAGCAGCTTGAACATTATTTATTTTAAACAGTCAAGTTTTTTAGCATTTATTTCAAGTTGTTTGTACTTCAAGTTTTTGTTAAAATTTTTCGTCTGCAAGCAGATTTGGCCGTTTAAAATTGCCTATTTTCTGTTTACAACGGTAAATGCTCTTTTTTGTTCGGCGAAATTAAAGAAAAATGGCCAATCCAATTAAAATTTTGCATATGACATGAAATTTCGGCGTTAACCTTAGCTTTGAAATGGTTCATTGTACATCTCGTTATCATTAGCCAAAAAAAAGTTATGGCCAAAATTCCTTTTTTTTTTCAGCAATTCCAAACAATTTTTATACATAATCCATTAGGTCACTAGATTTCTAAGTTTTATGAAAAATTTTCGTACAGTACCTTATGTTTACATGATAACTGTATAAAATGCTGTTATAAAATTTCAAATTCAGACTTTTTTAAGCTGTAAATTAGCCGTTAAACCTGAAATAAGTAATAAATAAGGTACGAAAGTCAAAGGTTTGTGTTTTTTTCGTATAGATATTTAATTAAACGGAAAATTTTTACGCGAAAAATTTTCGCAAACGTGTTTTTTTCCATGGATATGTTATTGTTAAAGTCCGCTCTCCCGATAAAGTACATTTATTTAGGTTTAGGCTAACCTAACGTACCCTACATACCAACAATGTTTTTTTTAATCTCCATTTTTCGTTTAATATTGTTGCTCATTTTAAATTGTTGTTAAAAACTAACTTTAACGGTTTCCGCTTAACAAGTTAAAGCTAACTTTATCGGCTAAGCGGACTTTAAAGGTAACAGATTTATATATTGTATGCGACGGCCTTTGTCTAATAGAATAATGTGATCGCTCCTTCTTTCTTTATCTCTTTACAATCATTACAATACCCCCTACACATCGCTATTTATTGTGCTTACATTGAAAGATTTTTAAAAAAAAATTTAATTACGACTTTTTTAAATTTTGTTTACATTTTGGGGTACTTTTCAGCCCCAGGATTGAAAATATTGTAACTTTTTTGGCTGTAAAACGAAAAGGGTCAACAAAAAAAACTTAATACCTTTTTTTTCATTTTTTAAAAATTTGTTGTAGTTCCAGCCCCCCCCCCCTTGGCTTAGGGGCTGAATTAATTTCTTAATAGTAAATATAAGACAAAATATTTTCGAAAAATTGATCCAAATACACAAAAAAATAATGAGGTCATGTTTTTTGTATTTTTTCTAATTCTGGGAGTAGTTTTTAAACCCCCTATTATTAAACCTTATATCTCAATATCGGGCCAATTTTTTGTACATTGTAGGGTACTTTTTACACCCAGGGTTGCAAATCTTGTTACTTTTTCTGCTGTAAAACGAAAAGAGGCAAAAAAAATTTAATAACAAATAAATTTAATTTTTTTTTTTTTTTTATAAATTTAGGGGTAGTTTTAACCACCCCCCCCCCCGGGGGGAGGGGTGTAATTAATTTCATAATAGTAAATATACGATAAAAAATTTTCAAAAAATTGATCCAAATACAAAAATAAAGGAGGTCATATTTTTTGTACTTTTTCTTACTCTGGGGGTAGTTTTAACCCCCCTATTATTAAACCTTATATCTCAATTTCAGTCCATAATAAAATAAATAAATATCTTCAATTAATTTTTCTAAAAAAATGCCATTCATTTGATAATTTTAGCAAAAATCCCAAAATTTTTAAAAACAACCCCTAAAAAAGGGTAGTTTTTACTGTTTACAGGGTGATTGAGAAATTTCTGACATTAAAATCGTAATCAGCGACCCAAAAAAGCCCCTAGTACCTATTTTCAACAAAATTCATTTAATATTTCCCGAGATATTAAATATTTATTTATTTTTGGCCAAAAAAAACAGTTTGGCCAATTTTTGCAACATTTCGGACTAATTGCAACCAACCAAAGTTGTTTACTTTTGAACTTGACACCTTACTTGACAAATTGCAAAAGGTTTCAAGTTGATCTGACTTGCGTATAATTACTGTCTCATTTTACAAAAAAATTTACTTCCTTTCTTGGATTAAAACCATTTTACTTTATTTTAAGTTTATATTTTTAAATGAATTTTTTAAAAATTTAATAATTTTAACCCTTTTAGGTTTTTAGATTTATTTAAATTTTGAATTTTCGCGCTTTAATTATCGCACTAGAGGGAGCAGCAAAAGTATTATTAAAATAAGCATAGGTTGGCACGATGCAAATATTTGCATGCGAATTCGTATACAAACGCTTACGTAGACTCAGCCTAAAAAAAACGATATTTTCGGAAACAGACAACTTTCAATTGCTTATATCTCCGGTCCCTGATAAACTTTTTTAACGTTTAAGATCTCATTTGAAAGGTCTTTGATAGACGTTCTTAACAAAACCAATTGAAAGTCTTAAGCTAATGATGCTGAGTCACAATTTAAGTTCAAAAATCAGCCTTTTTCGATAAAATGAATCTTACGTTAATCAATACCAGTAAAAATCAACTCCTTGAAACTTTTTGAAAATTTGTTTAGTAAAAGTTGAAAATTCAAGGAAAAAAATGAGATGAGCCGGATGTTTTTTAGATTAATCCTTGAAGCCCAGTAAACTTTTGAAAATTGGCTAAAAACAGCTATTTTGGGAACTTTTAGAACTTGTATCTCGGCAACCCGTCCTGCGAAATGGTTGAAATTTTGGCTAGCTGAGGTTTTTATTACTTCAAAACACCTATGAAAATTTGAGCCCGATCGGAGTCATAGGTGCGCACATTTTTGTATTAAAGCAGCTTCTAAATAAGGGTTTTCGGGTTGGTCACGTGATACAGTGGGTTTTTAGTGAAGACCAAGCCAGCTCAACATTTAAGCATAGGAGTTGGCGTGGTCTTCCAGAAAGAATACTCGAGGAAGAATAAGAAATGGATATGCCCACATATATATATTTATAATATTAAATTCTTTTTATGGTTTTAGGAAATATTATGTTATTACTCGATTTCTTGGATCTAATATAGTACTTAAATTTTCAAACAGAATCGAAATGTTGCTTAAATTTATAAATTTTTTTTATTTATATTGTTTATTAACAAGTTCTTCAGGCCAAACATGTAAAAGAATTTTTTTTGAGTTGTATTATGTATATAAGGCATGTGATAAAAATCAGAAATTCAAACATTTTCTTGAAAATTTAAGCATTCTTGCAAAACAAAAAATATTTTTTGCCGTGTACGATTATTTTTGTATGAAAAATTGTTTCCTTTTAAGTCCCTATAGAAAATTTTCTGCAAATAGGTATGTAAAAAGTAAGAAAAATTAGCCATTTTTCTCAAAGTATTGCGATAAACGAAATTGTCTTCCAAAAATTGAAAACTCAGAGAATTTTTTATTAAACATTTGAGAATCTTAGAAACTAAAACTTGGCATGGAGGCTTTATTTTTTTAGCAGTACTTTTGGAAAAAAGTAATATGGAATCAATTTTTGAAGATCAACCTTTATCTTAAAACTCGTTTTTCTTGATTTACCCAAACATATTTTCAAAAAAGCTTTCATTTTTACCATATTAATTTTAACTTTAAAATCATACAAATCTTCGTTTAACATTTAAAACCAATTTTTTTCCCCTCTGTTAATACCATAATTTTCCTTAATTTTAATTTTAATAATCGGTTAAAATTTACAATTTAAAATGTTTATTAACATTTTCCACTAATTTTCATTAATCTTAGTCATTTTATCACATTGAAAACGTACTTTATTGATAGAAATTCCGTAATTTAATTTTTAAGGATATTAACATTTCTATGTGAATATTTTTTTTTAATTTGATTTTCATATTTTTATATCTCAGAAACAACATAAATTAATAAATTTCCTCTAAAAGGTTCCATTTTTCCTATTACATTTTTTGAGTTCTTGCATCAATAATTTTTTTCTAAGCTAAAAAATTTTTTAAATAATTTTTTTTTTAATTTCTATTGAAATAACCAGGGGAGAAGTTAAAGTGTTAAAAATATTAGCGGATATCTCTGGGTGGGATCTTAAAAATTAATTATAAGTTACATCATTCACGCAAGCATACAATATTTGTATTAAAATATGTTACTTTTTCTGGGTCTTTTAAAATTTTTTTATTTATTTTAAATCAGCCCCCATATATAAAGCAAAAAATTCTGGCTACGTGCCTAGCTCCGTGGTGCCCACTTCATTTATAATCTTATTAAACATATTTTAAAGATTCAATAAAGTAAGAAAAGAAAAATATTTTATTTAAGGATCTAAAAAAAATATGATTTGTATAAATTTCCGTTGTAAAAATAATTTAATATGTTGCTTTAAAAAAGGGGGTCTTTATAAATAAATACTCTAAAAATATACCCGTATATTTTTAAAATGCCTTTTTTGTTGCAATTTATACACTATCGTATTTTTACTTTTTAATATATCCAATGACAAAAAAATCTTATAATTTTTGCTATAATCTTTTAAATGCGCACAATTGGGTTGCTTTCTTGAAGTTTCAGGCAAGATCTAAAATTTATTTTATTAGGACAAATATTTAATGAAAAATTTTTTTTAGAGTAGTATTATGTGATTTAATCCATTTAACCCATTAATGTCTTATCGACCACTCTTGAACAGATAAATATTTCGGAATTAACTCTACATTATTGGTTGACTTTGAAAATAGGAAGAGTGACCTAAATAACTAATTGGCTGGCATTTTTTGCCCTATAATATTTATTATTTTTCTTCCTTATAGTGGGTCGAAAAATCTTTTTTGCCCCGCAAAGAAATCGAAAAAACGCGTTTTTTCCACATTGAAAAAGAAAAACTTCGTTTTGTCCATGGGGGCAAAAAAATGCCCCAGATTACGTTATTAACGTAAGATCTGGGTAATTCTTTTTTTTTTGCTCCCTTAGTTAAAAACTTTACTATTATTTCATAATTCATCTGTCCAAAAATGGTGCATTAGGCGCTGATGGGATATAAAGTCATCTGATGAAAATCAGAAGCGTATCCTAAAAATAAAATACTTTGTTTGAACTGTTTGAAATTTTAAGCAAAGTATCCTAAATATGCAATACAAGGGGTTAAAAAAATGATTGTTTGTAGAAATATAACATATTTTATTATTTACTGAATTTTTTCTATAAAATTACAAAATATTTATTGATAAATACTGCATATTTCTATTTTATAATGCCACTAAATTTGATTTTTAAAATAATTTTCACACAAGACTAGATATACATTAAAATTATTTTTTAAAAATATAATACAAAAATTTGGTTTTTTACTGTATGTATAATATATAATAAGAACAATAAATTAATTATTTATTGTTTAATACATTATAAACGTCTTGACTAGTTTAACACTATTTAAGCCTAAGATAATTATTTATATTTTAGTACTACATCAGCTAATAAAATTATCTATTATCATCATACACAATTATTATTATTATTATTATTATGTTGATTTGTATAAATTAAATTATTGCCTAGAAACATAGCTTCTAATAATAATTTTTTATTGTATTTTTCACCTCTTTTATCCATTGAATTTATTAAATAAATGTAACGTTCCCATGCATTATTTGGGGATTTAATTTCTGATTCTTGGCTTTCTTCTGTTTCATATTTTAATTGATTGTTTTCGTTTTCAAGGTTTGAGGATTCTATTACTTTTACTATTTTTGGCTTTATCCAGTATGAATCTCTGTCTGGTATCATGTTTTTGAGCTATGAAAATACGAAATTTTTTGATTAGTTTAACGTTTTTAATTAAAAATATATTGGTGCATTATCAAATTAAGAATGAGCATATCACGAAAAAATTGCGATATTTTGAATATTCTCAAAAAATTTTTAATAAAATTCAATAATTTGGAAAAAATTACAACCCTTAGAAAAAGTTTAAAAAAAAAAGTTTTTCGAAACTTCACAAAACCAAAAATACTAGCTTGATTAAAATTCTTGCAAGCATTTTTTGTTTTTGCAATAATTTCAATTACACAGATTGCTGATCTAGAAAATTAAATTTCAAAAATTATTTTCAGCTCTATATAATATCAAATTGATTCAAATTTAAATTGTAAATTATTTTGCAAAATTTTGCAAAATTTCTGCAATTAAAAATTTTTGTAAAAAAAATAAATAAATTAAAATAATTAAACAAATTATTAAAAAAATATATATACTTTTATTTACTTCACATAAGCCCACATCATCAAAAAAAACATAGTAAATATATATATATTGATTTAATAAAACTCAATGTAATGAACTATAAATAGTACAATTTTTTACTTACTTTTTATAAATATGAAGAATTGGCACGTAAAAATTAATTTAATTGCAAAAAGAAAAAATTAATATCTAAATTAAAAATTAAATAAAGACGCTTTTGACAAATATTTTTTGTACGTTCCGTCAGCTGGGGGCACAGAAACGCGACTGTCGACCCTAAAAATATACCAGACGGGAAACCCCCTCTGAATAATCGTTAAATGAAAAGACACAACATCAGGCGAATTATGAATGTAAACGAATATACATTTATATCGGTTCAAACACATGGACAACAAATTTTAAACTTGGAAGCCATATGGGTCCTCGATATACATTTATATTGCACTAAACACCCCTCCTGCCTTATTGTACTGTAGAAATGTTACGTGTGTGCGTTTATTAACACCTATATTAACACCCGCTTTTTCGTATACATGCATTATCCAATACATTTGCAATTTTTTTTTAATTTTAAAGAGATGTATTATTATCATTATTTTTTTTATTTATAATCCTTAAATATTATAAATTAGCATGCACGAATACTGTATCTAATTGGCATGAACGTTATTTTTTTAAAGTCATATGTACTTATTGTGGTTACACCAGGCCAAAAAAAATATTCTGTAAAACAAATTTTAAAGTGTGCAATATTAATTCGCGGGGGTTAGAACGAATTTTTGGTTTATTATGAAATAATTTTAAATGTTAGATGCATTTCTTTTATTTCTACTTGTTAACTACCAAAAAATTAATTAAAATCTAAAATATATAGTCAATATTGGATAATTTTAGCCCAACTGATACATGTCAGTTGTAAAATTATTACCAAAATATTACCTTTAAAATACGTTTTTACTGAAACAATGCTTCAATATTGTATACAATTTTAGAAAAATTTTTTTTGCATATTTGCTAATATTGTTCTACTACTGTTACTAACAATAGTGATCCCTTTTTTTCTCCTTTCCTTTCAATTTGATAATAAACAACTCTTTAAAATTCTGTCTAGACAAAAGGTTCATTATCAATATACCATCATATACATTAATAGGTGCAATTTAAATGAATTTTATTAATAGTGATACACATTTTAAAAAAAATAATAATTTTTTTTTCTGTAAAACTTTTTATTTATAACTTATTATGTTTATATAAAATAAAAACTAACTTTGTTCCAAAAAGACACTGTAAAAAATCAACTTGAAAAAAATAAATTTTTTTTTTCATTTTTTTTGCGTTTTTAAGGTCATTTGTAATCAAGAAGAAAAATTCCACTAGCCGTAAGCAGAAATCAGCTAGCAGCAAACAGAGAGTCCACTTGCCGCAAATAAATTTTTTTTCGCTCTAAAGAAAAGAAAATCGTATTTTATTTTCTTCAAAAATATATGACAAAAAGTTTTTTAGCAAATGTAACTTTCTTTGCTAAATTTTTAGCCTTCCATATTTTGCCTTTCTTATTTACAACCGTTATGTACTTTCTTTTGAATATTTCTTGATTTCTAGATAGTTTTTTTTTTTCATTTTTGACTTAATTAATTTTTAAATATAATACTTAATTTTTTATTTTTTTTTATCTCAAGCGCGTTTCCTGGAAATCCGTGGTCCAAAATTAGATTTGAACTATAGAAAGCTAAAAATTTGGAAAGGTTATTTTTTATATGAATACTTTCGAACAAAATTATTTTGGATTTGACTTGAAAATCCGGCAATTTAAACTTTATACACTTCTTAAATATGAACCCATATTATAGAGGTTACTCACCTCCGGGATTTAGAAGCAGCTGTCATAATAATTATATAAAAGGAAACAAACTTATATAGTTATTTTATGTGTTATAATTTGGTTGTAATAAGACAAAATCAATAATCATTAATGGAACGTCATGAAAAATGTTGACTTATATAACTTTTTGCTTTTCAGCCAACCCCTATTCTTCTGCCCATTAGCAGAGAAAGAAAAACATGTGCACCTATTAGTTTAAGCTTAGTCCACGCCAAGATGTGCCAGAAAGAATTTCAATTAAGTCAATGAAGAATAAAAATAGGGGTATCGTCGTTAATTTGAATGTACCTAAGCAGATTATATTTTTTTACAATGCAATTAATGCCACTGTTTAATGTTGATTGGAACCAAGTAAGCGTATATATTTATTGGGTTCTAATTGGATTGTCCCTTGAAATATTAATAGATTATGTTTCAAACAATAATGCCATCTGCAAATTTATTTTATTTTTGTTTAAGAATCTACTTATAAGCCCCATAAAGGGTGATTTCATCATATGCACTAATTCTCTGTCGACGGTAGTCGATGGCTCATTTTTTCGTGGTTTGATGCATAAAGTTATAAAATAAAAACTTTTAATATAAGTTTTTATAATTTACTTGAAAATATATAAATCTAAAACTATAATTAGGCTGCAGTGAAAAAAATTTTTTGCTCGAACGATTGTAAATGAGCTGCCCCGACGAATTTTCGAAATATCTCTTATGATTTCCGCTGATCTTTTTAGATCTCCGGAGATCTCCAGAGATCTGAAGTGATCGCAAATTTCAGGTGATTTCTTTAGTTCTCTAGAGATCTCCGGAAATCACTTTTGATCTCTGGAAATTACTGGAGATTAAAATAGATCTAAAGTAATCTCCAAAGATATCACTAAGGTAAAAAAAAAAGTTAGAAAAATTTAGAAAGAATATTTAGAATCATTAAGCAAAGTTGTAAAACGATAAACTTGATTGTTTTACCTTATTTTTGACTTCATTTAAATTTAAAAAATGCTACTATTAGTTATTTTACAAAAAGTGCAGCAATAAGTTTACTAATTTTTATAATAAAAATAATTATTGGAATCGTCTCAATAAGAAATACAATTAGGTAAATGAATAAAAAAATTAGTTATTTGATCATTTATAATTTTAATTACAATATATTAATAGACATATTTAAATTAGTCAACAATTTTTATAAACAAATAATTATAATTTAATTTTATAATAACAATAAGTATTACCATGATAGGTACTTTATAATATATTTATAAAATAAAAAAATAAATAATTGTTTACTAATCTGGCTAAATCTTAAAAATTATAGTATTCTTCAACTCTAAATTACATGGGAGTTGTTTTTGCTTCTACTACATACTTTGCATACCGAGGGGGCTGCTCAGTTCTTGTGCTAGTTTTTATAACTTCAGGCTTAAATATGCCTGCTATCAATCGCAGCAACTTTTCTGGCTGATGAAGCGCCTAATGCATAATACAGATTATCTAGTTTACAATAAATTTTTAAGTCTCCCAATTCTACTGCCTGCAAGAAATATGAAAAAAATATTTACTAATTTATGATTAAAAAAATCATCTGCAACCTCGCCAGTTGCAACCAAAATACTTCCAATTGGTCTCATTTTTTTGGCATAAGTGTCACCATTCAGTTACCGTACACCGCAATTATTTGTTGTTAATTCTCTCATGGCGATAGACAATAAGCCAAATGCCTATTCTTACCCCAAAATGACCAATTTTGAAATTGCTGCCAAAATTCTAATTTTTAAAACAAACAAGTTCTAAAGGTCTCAAAAATGTTTTACCAGCCCTAAGTTTCACAAAAATTTTTACTCGTCTTTTTATAATTATTTGTTTAGCAGATATGATAATTTAAAGTCAGAGTCCCATTTTTAGGGTTTTTTAAAAAAAGTCAATTTTAATCTTTATCTTTAAAATGGGATATCTTAGAAACTATTTAATGAAAAAAGACGAAAATTTGTATCCTTATGTAAAATTTTCCGCTAAATCCGAATTTTCAGTCAGATTTTTATTTAGTCAAGTTACTTGGTGAGAAATTTAAAATTTGTGAAAAATGATTTTTTTAAAATCGCTGATTTTCAATTTTATAGTGCTTTTAAAATAAATTTACCCAAAAAAATGATTTTATATGCGCTGAAAAAATGTGAAAAAATATAAAATTTGAGAACAACAGGACGAAAATTGAGCTGTCTGCAGCTGAGGTATATAAGCTAGAAAAGGCAAAGCAAAAAAGTTGATTTTCTCGCGCAAGCGCAGTTCAAAAAAAATTTTAGACTTCAGAATCGAATTCTACGAGAAATTTCCTATGGGGTACTATAAGGAAAAAAAATTTTACTGTAAAGTGCGCGTTTACGAGAAAAATTAATGAACACAAATTTCTCAAAAATTAAAAATTTCAAAAAATTGAGAAAAACAAAAAACGTTGTAAAAAATAGAGGATTGGCTCTAAAAGGATAAAAATTGGGATAAACTATTTTTTTTTATATACTTTCGACCAAATTTACTTTGGAGTACATTTCGAGACCCGACCATGCAAAGTCATAATTATACAGTTCACAAATATTGACCCATATTGTAATTTTTTTATTCATTTACCTAATTGTATTTCTTATTGAGACGATTCCAATAATTATTTTTATTATAAAAATTAGTAAACTTATTGTTGCACTTTTTGATTTTTGCATCAAGTTTTAGTAAAATAACTAATAGTAGCATTTTTTAAATTTAAATAAAGTCAAAAAATAAGGTAAAACAATCAAGTTTATCGTTTTACAACTTTGCTTAATGATTCTAAATATTCTTACTAAATTTTTCTAACTTTTTTTTTTACCTCAGTGATCTCTGGAGATCGCTTTAGATCTATTTTAATTTCCAGTAATCTCCAGAGATCAAAAGTAATTTCCGAAGATCTCCGGAGATCTCCAGAGAACTAAAGAAATCACCTGAAATTTGCGATTACTTCAGATCTTATCTTTACCGCGGTGCGCGGGGGGTTCCATGGTGGTTGATTGCGTTAACACCTGGGTTAAGGGGCCACGAACCACAAATATACTGATAACAGATTTAATTTTGAGACATTGTTTTGAAGCATATAAGAAGTTGTTGAATAAAAAAATTAATTTCATCTGAAAGAAAATTAAATTTTCTTTGTCTTCAATACAAAACTGCTTAATATTGTTAATTAAATTTATAAAAATAATTCATGATCATAAAATATCCTAAAACTTACTTAAAAATATTGATTCAAAAATTGAGATTATCTTTTTTTCAAGAACTTATAGCCTCAAATTGTATAATCTAATCAAATTTTTTAATACATTGGATATAAAAAAAATTAAATTTTATATTCAGTACAAAGAAAATTAAATTTTATTTCAAATGAAATCGATTTTTTTAAACAACTTTTTGTGGCACTGAAATTTGCATTTGGACCCCTAAAATTCTATAACCAGACGCACAAACAAGACTGTCGTTTCACTCATTTACATTTTTAAGCACGGAGCTAGCGCAAAAATCATTATAGATATTTCGCCGAGTGATTTAACGACGATGTCAACTCAGAACTGCTGTTTAGCAGAATCAGCACCAAATAGAATTTCGTAATACAGAAAGAATAAGTTTTCAATACAAAAAACATCTAATTATTTTTAAAGTTAACATAAAAATATTCAATTTTTTCTTTATATTCGTTATTCTTAAAAAAAAATTGATCTAAAAGATACTGATTCTGCTAAACAGCAGTTCTGAGTCTTGACTGGCACACCTCATTAGCCTCCGTTTCTTCCAATTTCATGGACTTAGAAATGTTATTAAATAAGATTTTTTAGATAATCTTCCATATAACGCTGTAAACTTGCAAAACACTTCGCTAATTTCATTGTTTGGTGTAAGTGTCACTTTTCTCCATAAACTAATTTATCAATAACTCTCTAAATTGCTGCTAAAATGATCATTGTTAAAATAAATACGTTTTATAATAGGGCTCAAAAATTTTTTACAAGATTCAAGTTTCCAAATATTCCGAGACGATTCTAGGCAATTCTCGAAATATCCTTTACTCGCCTTTTTTCTTTGAATTGGTTCCAAAATATTGCATTTTAAAAATAATTATAAAAATTGATTTTTTTTTCAATCCTTTAATTGGAACTAAGAAGTAAAATTATCTTATCTGACAAACAAATAATAGAAAAAGAACGAGTAATAAATTTTTAGAAACTGGAAGCTCATAGAAAATTTTTGAGACCAATAAAATGTACTTTATTAGCCACTTTATCAATAATTTAAAAATTGATCTTTTTGGTCAAAAAATGAACAATTGGTTTATCGACTATCACAACAAGGTCATATTTACATACTATGTCATATTTAATACACAAAAAAATTTATTCAACCAGAGGTGTTTTTTAATCAACTTGCAAAATTGTAGCGTTATTTGGAAGATATTACCTAAAAAACCTGTTAAATAACATTTAGCTCTGCGTTTCTCTAACCTGCCGCAATTGTAATTTGGTTTCCCAAAGGAAGAACTATAGTCTCCCCCTTTGAATAACTTGAGTTTAGAGAGTTTAGGGACTAACGAGATTTCAGAAATTTGTATATTTTTTCTATTTTTATAACTTTTATAAGTTTCTATAGCTTCTTATAACATACTCCCTAATTATTATAAGTCATGAAAACGGAATTGATAAAAGTCTCTAAATTGAAATTATCTTAAGTCCATTAACTTAAAGTATTCTAGGGTCCCTAGAATTCCCTAAATCGAAAATATTCTAAGTCCATTTGATTGAAAGTGGCTTTTTTGGGTACCTCTCCTTTTGAACATGTTCTATGCCAAAAAAAGACCTCGAGATGATTATGTGACAAAAATTTTGATATAAAAATTAGGGCTTAGTGAATAGACATACATACATACAAATTTTTTTTAAACCGGTTTTTAGCTTGCAAGTGTCTCAAAACGCACTTATATGCAAAAACATCAAAATTTTATAAGGAACCAAAATCATTTTAAAAAATTGAGGTAAAAAGAGATAAGGGATGAAGATGGATATCTTTCTGGTATCAAATATCCTAAACACCAATTATACTAGCTTTTTTTACTTGACATACCCAAATGTGCTCATAGTATAATTTAATTTAAAGATTTCGTTGCTAGCTCCAATTTATGATAAAAGCCTTTTTAATTTAGACTATAAATTAAAATTCTTTTAATTATCATTTATTGTTATCATAAGAATAATTTCGTTTTTACATTAAAATATTACACAATTTATTTAACAAGATTATTATTTTATAGTTTATAAACGTAAAAAATTTTTTTTTATATTAAATTTTTATTAAAAACTTATCATGGTTATAAAACAAAGATAATTAATTTGATATTTAATTAGTCCCTTCTCCTAATTTACAGACGAGTCAAAAAAAAATTATGTATAGTTGTAAAAGAAAAAATTATGAACCTCACGATTCTTTTCAAAACTATCTAGGTAGATTGAACAGCAGAAGTGCTATAGGTTCGGGTTTAATTGGTCAAGTGTAATCAACTATTTGTGCTTGATATTTTTTGTGATCTCAAAACTTATATTTTTGAGTTTAGACGATGAATAAATGCCAGAATTCGTTTATTTTACTGATATTATTATACTTTTATCTAAAATGTATTTCTTCGAATCCTGTAAACGTGGAAGAAGATTTAACTATTCAAATTCTTCATACAAATGATATGCACTCAAGGTAAAATAAACTTGATATTATATTTTATCTACGTTTTTAGCCTAGACTAGAATTTACTTTATTGTTCAAATTTGTATTATTCAATTATTCATTGTGCTTAAAAAAGTTTTTCTTTTAACAAAACGTTTTTTTATGACATCTCTGAAACCATTTCAGGCCTTATTTTGCAAAAATGAATGTTTAATATAATTGATCGATAAAAAGTAAAATTAATATATTCGTAACAAAGTACTTGGAATTATTTTTATCCTTTCTAAATTTTTACTTGCTTAATGCATGTAAGCATATTGTAACAGAAATTTATTCAGTTAGTAAAATATTTACTTTGATTTGTTAATTTTCAAGATTTGAAGAAACCAATGTATTTTCAACACCTTCTTGTTCGATTACTGATTCCAAAAGTGGAAAATGTTACGGAGGATTTGCTAGAATAGCAACGATTGTTAGAAAAGCTAGAAGTAATTTTAAAACTTTACCGAGCTTTTTTCTAAATGCAGGTGATACCTATCAAGGTTCATTAATATTTAAGGAATTCAAATGGAAAGCCGTTGCTAATTTATTGAATATTTTATCACCTGATGCAGCTGTAAGTATAATGAAAGCATTATCTTGGGTACGGTGAAAGAGGTCCACAAGTTAGTGGAACCAACTTTACATAAAAAAGTATACATGTTTATTTTAATTTATCATGTCGTTTCGGTTGACGCCATTACCTTACGGACCTCTTTCACCGGACCGCAAGCTTACCGGATGATTGTAGACTGTGTCTAAGGCATTATATTTTTATTTTTTAATTAAGAGCGCGACTTCAAAGCGTAACATTCGTCCCATAAACGTTTTTAGGGGTATTTTTTGCAAATTTAAGAGTGTTCCGCACATTTCTCATAGAAAAGACCCCGGCATTCGTGATCAGCGGCACAAAAAATCTATAATAAACCAAATGTTAGCAACAAAAATAAAATGACTCCGGCCTTTCTGATATGCATGCATATATCAATTCTAACTCCTCTCAAAAGTAATTAATCTTAATTAATTATCTTAATTACCTGGAATATTAAGATCCAGATGTGGGTGAAGAGCCTTTAAAATTTTACTGAAAAACTTAGCTAGTTTGTGTATGACTGTATTTATACAGTTTCAACTTAAAATGGGGGTTGATGGAGTTAAAAAATTGTGATAGTCGGATGTATTTATTAATGTTGCTAAAGGTAAAGGTTGAAAGCATTAAGAAAAATAACTAAAAATTCAAAAAAATTTTTTTGTACAAAAGGCCTTTAGTTTAAACGTAAAAAAAAAATAAAAAGGCACTAGATACTTACTTATGTTTTTTATTATTTTCAAACTTAAACAAAGCTGAAAAAATAAACTTGAAACGGACCAAGCAAATTCAATTTTTTGCGTGAACTCTCGGGCTATAATTAACTATTTTAATGCCATCAAGAATCACTCCACCAATAAAAATTTCTGATAACTGTTTTCGTAAAATACATTTTCTGGACTGCGGTGCGAAAGTACGTATTTCCGCTTCGCGTCCGGCAAAACGTGTTTTTTCGCCGCAGACGCAGAAATATTGTATACGGCTCTTATCCATTAATAAAGAATGCCCCAAATCGCAGTTTACCATCCTCGGCTTCGCCTCGGAAGGTAATTTACGTGCAATTTGGACCATTCTTTACTTTTCTGGACGTGAGTCATAAATATCTGAAAATATTATATTAGAAAGGCAGGAGTCATTCAACTGACCTTCAACATTAGTTCCACGAAGCCCTCCCTACATCTGGATCTTAATATTCCAGGAAATTAGTTTTGAGAAGATTCATATAGTTTATACGTACCTCAGAAAGGCCAGAGTCATTCAATTATAAGTCATTAGCTACTAATTAATTAGCTATTTATTAGTATTTAATTTCTATTCATTAGCTACTAAATATAAAAAATTTTTAATAACATATAAAACTTATTTTTATATTTTATATTTAGAGCTTAGGAAATCACGAATTTGACAACGGTATTGCAGATTTGGTACAATTTGTAAACAACGTAAATTTTCCTTTAATAACTGCAAATTTAGATTTAAGTAAGGAACTATCATTAAATTCATCAAAACTCCAAAATTATACAATACTTGAAGCTAATGGACGTAAAATTGGAGTAATCGGTTATTTAACACCGGAAACAAAACACTTACCTAAAACTAGAGGTGTAGAATTTTTAGATGAAATTGAAAGTATTAGAAATATATCAAAAAAACTCAAGCAAGATGGAATTAATATTATAATTGCTCTTGGACATTCGGGTTTTGAAACTGACAAAAAAATTGCAGCTGAAATTGAAGACATTGACTTAGTAATCGGAGGTCATTCCCACACATTTTTATATTCTGGTGAAAATCCAGATCTTGAAGTACCATTGGGACCATATCCTTTCGAGGTTATTAAAACTAAATCAAAAAAGAAAGCTTACGTTGTTCAAAGCTACGCTTATACAAAATATTTAGGAAATCTTACAGTAACATTTGATCGTAAGGGTGAAATTATTAAAATTTTTGGAAATCCTATTTTACTTAATAATGAAATACCTCAAGAAAAAGATGTTGTAAGAGAAATTCAAAATTTAACAAATTTTATTAACAATAAATATTCAACTATTATTGGAAGAACGAAAGTGCATCTTGACGGCGAGGATAAAATATGTCGAATTAAAGAATGCAATCTGGGTAATTTGGTAACTGATGCTATCATAGATTATGTAAGTTTATTGAGGTTTCAGATTTTGAGTTCATTGATATACAGATTGATTTTCATTATGATTATAGAATGCCAATAAATTTAATGACTCTTTTGGGTGGACTGATGCACCAATAGCTGTCTTACAAAGTGGTTCAATAAGGTCTTCCATTAACAAATCGACTAACAACGGAACGGTATTATTGAAAAAAACTTATTTTTAATTAAACAAATTTTTAAATATTTAACTAAAGGTTCACATATATTTGTTATCACATTATCGATAGATAAATTTAGGGGATGCAATGATGGCACTTCCTATTCCAACAGAATTATATAAAATTGAAGTAAATGGGGAAAAGTTGTTGCAAATGTTTGAAATTAGTATAAAAGATCACATATCCAAGGAAGTTACAAGGCATGGAGGAGGTTTTCTTCAAGTTTCTGGAATTCAGGTATAAAGAGGCCTGTACTTTGTATTTGACTAATTATAACATTTTAAATAAGCTGGTGCCATAAAGGTCAATTATTTGTATTGATATGACTTTTTGAAGACGTTCATTGATGGACTAAAAAAAAATCCAGTTGCCACTACTGGAATTCTGGTTGTGGAAGCCGGACTTTTTTTTTCTTTTAAATGGTTGCAAATGGCAAAAAACCTAAAAATAGTCTTAAAATAAAAAGGATTTAAGTAAAAATATCCTATCAGTTAAAAACCTTAAAAAGATATTAAATAAATAAAAAAATTTATTTATAAAATTTTTCATTTTTTTATTTTATTTAAAAACAACAAATAGGTACCTAAAATCTTACTTATTTATATAAATATCTTATTTTTTCATTTAGATTACTTACGACATATCGAAACCAAAAAATTCAAGAGTTGTTGAGTTAAAAACAAGATGTGGATTTTGTGATATTCCCAGTTACGAAAATATACAGCTAAATAAAACTTATAAAATAATAGTTCCTGATTATATTTATGATGGAGGTGACGGATATAATATATTTGAAAACTTACCATTCGAGAATTCAAGTAAGTTTTTATTTTTTACATTTTTTAGAAAACTGTACCTTATTAGTTGATTTGCCAATAAAATTTAAAACAATTAAGCCCTTCCTACATTACCTCACAATAATTTTTATTACAATTATTTCTTCTGGACATTACTTTTAGTATAAAAAGATTATCATATGCTGGTGCAAATACTACCTTAAGTTTTTTTGCCATGCCTACCTTAAGGGAGCATTCAGACGAGAAAAAAATTTTAACCACCACCTCCAAAATTTACTCCCACTTTTTATTATTTAGCATGCAAGAATGGAACGAGAGCGGGTAAATATCGAAGGTGGGGGTTACAAATTTTTTCTTGTCTGAATGCTCCCTAAAGGTCCTTAAGTTGCAGCACCCCGTATTAACATGGAACATGTTTATAAGGAGGGGGTACCTCAAGAACTTAAAAATTAAGAGGGGGGGGTCAAAAGCGTCCGATTTAAGGGGGGTACACCGAAAAAAAAGGAGTAATCTGCAATGCCGACGTCACTTCTGCTTTATCGAATTACGAGATTGTAGTTGTATTGTAAAACGAAACGTCTGAAGTCTTGGCTGGGACTGCGCTTTTCTCTATCTGGGGTTTCTGAAGCGCCGGCTTAGCAAAGAGACATACTTCGGGACGGCTGCTTCGCCCGATCGGAGTAACTACAACCTCGAGTACAGCGCCACATCTAATGTGTCGGGTGGGGAGAATCAGAAGTGACCTTTTTTTTTCGGTGTATAGTCAAATGTGTCCCATTTAAGGGGGGGGGGATCAAACGGGACTTAGAATAATTTAAATTTTGGGATTTAAAATAATTTTTAGAATAATTCAGCTTATAGAAACTTAGATAAATTTCGGTTTGGGGACTTGGAATAACCCGGGTTATCCCTCAGCTGTAAGTAAACATGTTTCATACATTTTGGTTGTGTTTACACAAACCAGTGTTAAGTTTATGACAAAATTTAAGTTAAGAAAGTTTTTTAATAGTATATCACGGTCCTAGGCCAGAAAAATAAATAATGGCCCAAATCGCAGTAAATTACCTTCCGAGGTAAAGCCGAGGATGTTAAACTGTGATTTGGGTCATTCTTTGTTTATCGACGAGGATTGTACAAAATTTTTCTGTGACTGTGGCGAGAAAATGCGTCTTTGCCGGGCGCGCAGCGTCCGCGAAATACGTACTTTCGGGCCCCAGTACAGAAATAGTATATTTTTACCCTAGGCCGCAAAAATAAAGAACGTCCCAGATTGCACGGAAATTGCCATCTTTCTTCGTCAATGGCTAGAAAACACGTATTTTCGAATCGCGTTGCGGCCGGGAAATACGTGCTTTCTGGCCACTGACAAGAATTATATATTAATGCACAAGAGATAGAACGTACGTCATTATTCGACGCTTATTTATATAGACTACGGCGTCTTGTAAAAAAGTCTATATAAATAAGTGTCGGATGATGAGGTACGTTCTGTCTCGCGTGTATTAATGTTTTTTATCCACTTTTAGCCTTGGAAAATATGCAAAATGCACCTGCATGCTGGAAGAACTAAAAGTACTTATCATGGGAGACCAGCTCCCTCGGAATTTTTTTTTTTTTTTTTTATTAAATTCTCTCAACAGAGAGATAAAGAAAATTACATAGGTTTGGGTACTAGCCCATTTAACCCACTTATCATTTGTTAAGTTTACAGATTTTTACATTATCAGCCTTAAAGCTATGAAAAAAAAATAAAACCCTCCCCCCTTTAAATTTAAAAATTATGATAATTTACATTATTAAAATTATAATACATTTAACAATTAATTATTATATTAACATGAATTATTTTTGTATGAGTCCTTTATTTTGAGAAATTATAGCTGGAATAAAAGAATTTATAACCTTCACAATTTCTTCAACAAACTTTTCTCGATTATAAGAGCCTTCTGGGAGCATTGCGAATAATTCATTAAAGGATGAGTCTTGATTTGTGTTTGTGTTTGTTGAATTTGATGTTTTATTCATACTTTGGTTGTAAGATTGATTTGGATGAGATTGTTTGATGATTTCGCTATAAGATTTTTTTTTTCTTTTATTTATTTTTAATTGAGCCTCCACAAAACTAATATTATCAGTTGCCATTATTGAATTTATTTCTTTAGCTTCTAAAAAGGCTGAACATTTTGAATTTAAACAATGGTGATTTTGCGAACAATTTATACACTTACTAACTTTATCACATTTGTTATCTTTGTTTAATTGATGTTTTTTATCACCACAATTTAAACATTTGTCTTCGACATAACATTTTTTAGCTAAATGACCAAATCTTCCACATTTATAACATCTAATAACTTTGTAGACATATGGTTTAATATCAATTCTAACATTTGAAATATAGACTTTTTTTGGAAGACTTGAACCTTTAAAATTTATACCAAAAGAATTTGTGTCCAACCATTTTTTAGTTTTGGGATCTTTTTTCTTTAATCTGAAGGCAGATTCAATTTTGATATCTTTATTATCTTCTTTTACAGCACTAACAAGCTCTTCCAAATCCATCCAACTTACTACGTTACTAATAACTCCTGTTTGTATAACCTTATGCCTAGGGATGTATGCAACGAATCCAAATTCTTTAATCAATCCATTTTTAATTGTTTCATTGGCATCTTGATAATTATCAAACTCTACATCCCAAAGATTCTTGGAAATACGTGATATTTCTTTATAGTTAATCTTACAATTTCTTAAAATTCCAGCTACATCAACATCTGACCAAGTATTTTTGTTATTTTTATCATTTATTTTGCGCACGAAGACTGAAAATGGGCCCTTATGAACATTTTTTTCATAACTATATAATCTTTTTTTATTTAACTGCTTATTGTCTTTTATATTTTTATCTATTGATTTTTCATTAGGTTGAGCATTTTCATTCTTGTCAGTCACATTATTAGGTTTTTTTCTATTATTTTTATTATTACTATCTTCTTCACTGCCTGAGCCGGCTTCCATATCGTCATGAGATCTTTTATGCTTTATATCTTCATGTTCCATAGGTTCAACACGATTTTTTTTAAAATTATTATTCTTATTTTTTCCTTTTTTCTTCTTAAATTTAACACATTCTGTACCATTGCATTTTTCGTGGCCGTACATCCGGAACACATGATTGACAATTTCATCCTGCCCATGATACTCCTCGTTACTCATTTTCAGGTTATTTTTTCTTTTTTTTGTTTTTTTAATTTAGTTAAAACACCATAAAATACTTGACTATATATTTAACACGTCATATTAAAGTAAAATTGGTAAAACTTTAGCATCATTTAAACACTAATTTCTATCCATATTTAAAATAAAAACATTAAGCATTTTATTATACCAATTTTACCGTCTTCCTTCGACATTTTTTCTGCCTTTTCGCTCCCTCGGAAAACATATAATATAAGTACCCGCCATCTAGCGGTTATATGTCGAACGCAACGAACAGTGGTTAGAAAAACTAGTATACGTCAAGTTGTATGCTAACTATGGCTTATTCAAGAGATGGAATAATAGAGATATTATTTTGCAGTTGGAGTAAGCAATAGTTATACACATATTTTGTATGAATCGATACACGCAGACATATGCATGAAAGTGCTTTAATAATTTTAGTTATTCCAGCATAGTATAGGTGCATTTAATGTATGCTTTCCAGGGCTAAAGTGGATAAAAATATATTATCATAGAACATTTTTATATGGCGTTAAATCTCAAAGAGTCCACTGTAACCAAGAATTGAGGACAAGGAAGGGGGGGGGGGGGGGGTAATTTGGGGTTTGAAAATGGGTATAACTCATTTTAAGGACTTAGAGCAATATAGTTTTTGGACTTATTTTTTTTTAGATCAAGGGAGTTAAAATAATTCGGTTTCAAAAACCAAAGGCAGGGTAGTAGTTAGTACCTAATTAAGATTGACGATATCGTCAGATCTGGATACTTACATTGTACTATATTTATAAGTTCTGTCCGAGATTAGTTCTGTCAGAAATATACAGCTTTTAATTGGTGTAATAGTAAAAATGTTAAATGTTTATTCATAAATTTTTTTTTTAATTTCAGATACAACTCTTGATGAAATTTTTAAATTGTATCTAAGTCGTATATCTCCTATTTACACAGGATTAGAAAATCGGATAAGAATTTTAAATTGAAATAAGATATGAAGTCTACTCAAATCTTTGATGTTAAATTTTAGGAATAATTTTATCAAAATTTGGATCATTCTCGATGATGAGTATACTTCAATTAGATAGATAATGAGATAAATATTATAGATCAATCACATAAATGTTTGGATTTACTTGCCATGAGCTCATTATTGAACTCATTAAATACCTAAGATTTTATTTCTTATTCAATTGTTTTTTTTTTCATTTCCATATATATTTTATTTATTTTTGTGAATTTAATTCAGTATAGATAACTGAAAACTTTTGTTTATGAAGCAACCAATACTGAACATACTAATCTAATTCAAATGGTAACTCTGTATAGTATCATTTTATTATCAAAGTTTAATTAAATTATTAAATAAAAAATTGTATTTTTATCTGTATTTTAATTATGCGATTGGAAACATTGCTTCTATATGAGAGAATCCATACCAACTAGCCCCAAATTAGATTGCTGCATGTGCTAAACTAAAAATAAGTTCTTTTAAAAATTTTTAATTATATAATCCATTAACGTCTAATCGGCACATAAAAGTCATCTGAATTTTTTTTAATGAAAAACTCGAAATTTGGGGCTAAAAATATTACCTAATAGGTAATTGGGGCTGCTCTTTTCATTTCCAAAGTCCGTTTAAACGTTCAACCCCTAGAGAATGTGTTATCTCCTAAAGAGGTAATTTTTAAACATTTTAAAATGGAATATGTTCATTGGATGGGGTATTTGAAAAAGTCCGGCTCCGCAGGGAAAAAGTGACGCTTTTAGGGGGGGGGTAAAAAATTGACGTTTTTAGGGGGGGGGGGGTGAAATGGACTTTGGTGCAGAAGTACCTAGGGAGCATTAGTGAAGAATTTTTAAAGAATTTATTGTAAAAATTAATAAAAAATAAATTAATATTATTTAAAAAACTATAATAATTTGAAAATTTAATTAATTTTGTTCACTTTGATGTCTAAGCAGCATGATTTCTATAATAAAAATCTAAATATAAATATTTGGATATAAATATTTATATTATGAACACAATAGATACTTTATTATCAGTGTTATAAGTGAACATGTTCCATGCTCGTTGGTTGTGTAGTTACACAAATCGGTTATAAATTTTTTTTAGACCTTATTTAAAATGATACTGAGCTCACAAAAAAATCCCAAGGCATGTAAAATTTGACTTGGGGCTATTAGTAAAACAAAAAAAAAATTTATATCGATTTGTCATATTCATCCCATTAGATGGGGTTTAAGGGGGTGGTTTTATAGAACAATAGAAAAAATCTATATTTTGGGCTGAAAATGTTACCTAGCTGGTAATTTAGGCTCCTCTTTTCATTTCTGAATGTTAAGCATAATAGAAAAAATGAATACTTTTGGATAAGAATATTACCTAGTAGGTATTCTTATTTGCTAGTTTCTTTTTTTTTACACTGAATAAATTCAAATAGCCACCAATAAGTTAGTCGAAATTTATTACATTTCAGGGGGTTGGAATCACATTTTCTAGGGGTTGAAAGTGAAAACAAACTTCAGAAATGAAAATAGCAAACAAAAATACCTACTAGGTAATATTCTCATCCAAAAATATTCATTCTTTCTATTAACATGGAACATGTTCATTGGATGGGGTATTTGAAAAAGTTTGGCTCGGCAGAGGGGGGGGGGGGGGGGTGAAAAATTGACATTTTAGAGGGGGGGGGGTGAAATGGACTTAGAATATTTTCCATTTAGGGACTTAGAATAATTTGAAGTAGGAGTCAGGCCCTGATAACAACAACAACTTAGAATACTTTAAGTTTATGGACTTAGGATAATTTATATTTCAGGATTTATTGTAATTTCGGTTTTTGGATTTATTACTGTTATGAGTAAACATGTTCCATGCTCGTTGGTTGTGTAGTTACACAGACCGGTTATAAATTTTTATGCTATAACATCATCCCCTTGCCCCATCTAAGGGGGTAATTATGACAAATTGATATATTTTTTTTTTTTTTTTTTTACTAATACAGCCTTGTAAAATTTTTCATTTCTTGAGATTTTTTTTATGCAGAATGTAATTTCATGTAACTCTCATAAGTAATTTGAAATTTACCTCTCATTTAGGGGGTGATATCACATTTTGTATGAATGTATATGAAAATGGACTTCAGAAATGAAAAGAGTAGCTCAAATTACCTACCACGTAACTTTTTTTTTTTTTTTTTTTTTAAGGGAAATATGTGAATTTTGCATCAGCCATGGAGTGTTTGCGGGCATTAAAGACCCGCAAATATCCATGACCGCCCAGTTGTACAAGTACAACAGGGAAAATTTGCCGACGAATGCGGTTGCCGACTTCGCGCCAGATTCTTGCTGGCTAAACACATTGTAAACCCCCTGCACTTGTTTGTCCCAAACTGAAACTCCCAGGTATAACTTCAGTTTGGGGTGCGTTTCCTAAGCAATTGGCCGCAGCCTTGCCCCTTGCCTAGGCCTATCAGATAACATTATTAGCCCAAACTATAGATTTTTTCTATTGTGCTATAATGTCCCCCCCTTTACACCCGATTCATGGTTGTGTATTATAACAAATTGATAGAAATTTATTTATTTTTGGTTTATTAATAGTCCCTTCTAAAGTTTTATATGCCTTTATATAGATATAAGATATTATTAAAATAATTAGACTTAATTATTTATTTAAACTCATTATTTTTAGTAATTTTTTCGACAAAAAATATTTTGGACCGATTTCTGTGACCTCTTAAGACCTAGCTGGCATGAAATCCCTCATATACACTTGAATTTTATTAAAATTTTTCATTCATAATACTATTATACTATCAAGGTGATTAAACAAATGTTAATACGTTTGTATATAATTATACAAATCTTTGTAATGATAAAAAATACTGTAAAGTTTATAATATATAAAGAAACTATAGTTTCTCTTTTATTCGAAATACAAAATTTATATTATTCATAATTTATATTATTCAGAATTTATATTATTCAGAATTGTCATTCCGAACATTCATGTCAAATGATTAATTCTGAATGATCATTTTGTGAAATTTTTTTTTCATTATCTTTTAAGAAGACCCATCTTTTTCAGTGTGTAATCAATAATAAGAAGTAATCCTTACCTATACTTACAGAAATTAATTTAATTCAGTATTTACCCAACATAAAACCCCGAGTTCTATTTCGATAAAATCTCTCGGCGATTCGGTACAAAGATACGACGCTATTACAACCACAATCTTTTTAATATTCAAATTTATTTTACAAATTGTTTTTTCTGTTACAGGTTTTAATAAAGTATAATTAAAAAATTAATTTTAAAGAGATAAATAAGAAATTTAAAAATTTTGACGTCATAACATATTTGGGTTTTTTTTAGTAATTTTAAAATAGTAATTTATAATCGTAAAAAAATTAAGTTATAGAAAAATAATACCTTTCATTTAATAAATAATATTTCAGAAAATTTTTTAGGCATCATACATAAAATACTTAATTGTATAAAAATACGTTTTACTGCGTGTAATTAACAAAAAAATAATGAGCTAAATATAAGTTAAAAATTTTACATGAATGATTGAGGAGTTTCAGAAAATAAGAAAGTAATTTTGAAAAATCAAAATCGATGCAGTAATTTTAAATAGATTCGCAATTTTTTCTTTTTTATCCCAAATCTTATACGGCCAATTTTAAATCCAATAATCGGTTCTTTGAATGGTTCTCAAAGTATTTTATCCCAGTACTATTATAAACAATCCTCCATATTATTTTTTAGCTCTTAATGTTCAATTCTCGATTTTCAGTGGTTATTTTCGTTTTTTGACAAATTTAAAAAATAGAGAAATTACTTTTCTTAATTTTTTCTGTAAAAAACTTATATTAACATAAATAGTATATTAAGTATCATGAGTGCTCGGAGATGACGGACAGGAATTGAATGTGCTCACACTAGTGCCTAAAATTTTTTGTCCATGGTTCTTACGATATTTTTTGCCATTATAGATGTTCGAGTGCAGAAAATTTCGTGACAATGTTATACGCCCAGGAGGGTAAAACAATTTTCTCCTCTTAGATCCGGATAGGGGATTTTCTATAGATTCTGATTCTGGGGTATTGCAAAAATGCAAAAATAGTAGCTTTTAAAAATTCATTTTCTACAAATTTTATATTTCTCACCAAACCACGTTAACGACCAAAAAACTGGATTCTGCGGAAAATTTAACATAAAGGTGTAAATTTTTATGTTTTTAGGAGTTCTTATGTTAAAATAGCGATATTAAAAAAAATTTTTTAAATGTGACAGTTTAATCTTTCAATTAGGTTGGTATTTGCAAAGGGTATATACAAGCTTGCATGGATGGATCATTAAATCTGTTTCAAAATATTTTTAGTCAAAAATTAACTTTTTTGCATGAAAATGAGAAAACAAGGAATTTAAGACCCGTCAGAAGAGATAATTGCAAAAAATTTTATTTCCTCGCGCATACGCTGGTAAAAAAAAAATATTTTCATCCTGAAATCGGATTCTACGGGAAATTTACAAGGAAAAAATTTTTACCAAAAGGTTAAGTTAAAAAATATTTTTAAAAAAAACATGCCAGAAGGTATGGTAGTAAATAGTCAAAAAATGAAAATCACTTCGAAATCACTTTAAAAAGGGGTAGGGTAGATTCACTCTACTCTATTGGTCATTCACTGGTGCATCTACCCTATTATATCTATATAGAAGGTTAAAAATTTGGGAAAATTATTATTTTATGTATACTTTATAGGTACACTTCAAAAATATTTACCAATGTGCACATACACATATTTACAGCTAATAATACCTGTAATGTAAATATTCATAATAATAATTTATTAAAAGAATTTTGTTATCAAACATAATTTAAAATCGATAAAACTTTCAAAAAAATCAAAAATAAAAAAGCATTGAACTTAAACAAATGTGTAATAAATATTAAGTAGTATACTTATTACACCAATAGATATAATTACTTATAATCTTGTTTGGAATTTACAAAAATTTTAAAATACTAAGTAAATAATATAATTAATATATTATCAATGCAATTATTAAAGAAAAAATATATCAACTAGAAAATTATCATACCTGATAATCATATTAAAAATTTTTTTAAAAAATTCTAGGTAGTATTAATCTTTATGTGAAATCAATTTTTTTTTTTTTTTTTTTTTTTTTTTTTTTTTTTTTTTTTCAATTTTAAATTAAAACAACAAAAAATAATTTTAAAAATCATAATTTTTTCTCATTATTTTAAAAAAAATATATATTATCGTTCTTTTATGAGAAAAGGTCACGAAACATTGGATAATTATTACGTCAGTTGGATATTAGTTAAAATTCAACTAATTGTAAGCTGAATTTTTAAATAATTGGGAATAGTTTTACCATTTTGTCCAAAAATGGAGTCAACTTAAAAGGATTTTTGTTTTCTAAAATATAAGGGACATGGGTCTAGTTTTTTATTCTCATTGGCCTTTTCAACTCTGTAAATCTATTGTGCCCATTTTAGGCGCTGAGCAGCGGCGTGTCAAAATTAAAAAAACGCAGAAAAATTGAATTAAAAGTAGGTTAACAGTAAGTTCTTTGTAATTTTTGTTTCTTAAAAGTTATTTATTTTTAAAACAAAGAATACAAGACCACCCGAGTGGTAATTCATCGATTCCTTAAAAAGTTTTGTTGGAGCTATGTTGTTTTTAAAAAACGCCAACTTTGGCTGTTGATATCTCTAAACCTACTGATCCAAATAAAAAACTTTTAGTGAAAGATGGAAGTATTTGAATATATAATAAGTTTGCTAAATGGCAGGGGTTTTCATAGAGTAGTTTCGGATTTAGCTATTTTCAAGTATTAAAAAATAAAATTATAATTTTAATTCGAATATTTTAAGAATTTTACTTAGTACTTTCTAACTTTTGATTTAGTTATTTTTTAATGGTATATCAAATTATTAATTCTTAACATTCAGCCTTGGATTTCGGATTTTCTGAATTTGAAAAATTAGCACAGATTGCCATCAACGTTTATGAAGTTTGAACAGCGAATGGCTAACCAAAAGTGATTCAATAAAGCAAACTAATCCTAAATTTTTTGCATTTTTGACCAATTTTCGTGACTCTGTGACTCTTCAGTCCAACTTGAGTTCCAACTTGAGGCCTACTTGGCGTAAAATCCCTATTATGAATATTCAATTCTTTCATAAAAATCTTGTCCGATACTGTAAACTAATTGCAATATTAGAAAATAATATTATGACTAATATTAAACTTTCAAAATTTTTTCTATTTATTGACTTTTATAGTTTTGACAAATTTTCAATTTTTCTTTTAACAAACTCGATACTGTTATGACCTTTACTTGCTGTAATAAATAATAAACTGATAATTGCAAATAATATGTAGTTAAAAACCGAGTGTACATATAATTTTTGCATTATTAAATTAATCATTTCTCGTATAAAATCACAATTAACATATAATAATAATTAATTAAATACATACAATAATAAAATTATTGAAAAAACTATAAAATTCAAAAATTAGCATATTTTAATCCATAAATAAAAACCTTGAAAAGTATATAAAATTTTTAGATACATAAATATTTTTATTAATAATAAATTAATTATAAATTAATTATTCAATTTTATGTATTAAAAATTTTTAGAAAATTTTTTTTTGCTATTAAACAATATAAATATTATAACTGTTATATATACCTACACAAATGTACTAATATAAAATTTCTGATAATATTAAATATTGAAGGTTATTATGTAAGAATAATAACAATAAAAAAAAATTTTTATTAACTATACAAGTAACACTGAAAAAGTGAAATTTTTTTTTTTTAATTGCAGTTATGATATTGAAAATATGGCCATCAAGCGCTGAAAAAAAATTGGTTTTTTTTTTCTAATCACTAAATATTTTTAAAGAAAACAAGAAATTTAAATTATATTAATTTTTAAAAATTATCATTATTATCGGTAATATATAAATATGTGTGTGTGAGTGTGTTTACTATATAGTATTTTGAAATAGTAGGTAAAACGCGCGCGCCACAGACCGAATTGTTTGAATGGTTTTTGTATTGTCCACAAATAATATATTCTCTTTTGATCTCTCATAGTCAGTAACATTAAAACTGTTCAATCGGTTGTTAGTGATATTTTTTTTTATTTTTTTTTTTTCAAAAATGAAATTAATAATTTTATTAATTATTTCGATAATTAAATTTACATACTCTGCACCATTGAGTAACAATGATTTATTGACAATTAGAATTGTGCATACGAATGATATGCATGCAAGGTAGTTTTTTTAAAATTATTTACAAAAATAGTGAATTTTGTGTTTAAAAAATGATTTTTTTAAAGGTTTGAAGAAACAAATAAATTATCAGTACCTGTGTGTTCAGAAAAAGAAAAAGAAGATAATAATTGTTACGGTGGTTTTTCTAGAATAGCAACACTTGTTAGAAAAGCTAAAAAACAAACCAAAATACCAACATTTTTTTTAAATGCTGGTGATACTTATCAAGGTTCGCCAATTTTTACTGAATTTAAATATAAAGTTGTTGCTGACTTGTTAAACATATTATCACCAGATGCTGTTGTAAGTTTTTTATAATCTGTTTTTATTCATTTTTTTGCGCATAATTTTTCAAGGGTTATTAGATGCAAAATTAATGGTTTTTTTTTATTTTGAAAGCATCTGTTTGTATTAAGTACCTAAACTTTAGAGAAGTGATTTTTTTATTTAACAAATTTTTTTTAGTTTCAGTACTTAAATTTATACTTTTTTAATAATTGATTAAAATGTCAATTTTATAGTAAAAAGCAAATGCATGTTTGTGTACTCATTTTTTTTTTGTTTCGATAAGTGGCAAATTTCGTTAAGTAATCCCTGGCTGTTATCCTCTAAAAGGGTTAATCCTGTCCAAAACGCGATGCTCCTAAATTGTTTATTTTTTACGTCCAAAACTGACTGTGTTATACCCAATGAAACAAATTTGACAATTTTCTACTAAATTTATGACTTTCATGAATTTTTTCAAAATCTGTAACTTAAAATTAAGATACAACAAAAAATTATAATTGAGCATGAGTATAGACCACGTTTAGAGGGTCAATATTGAATCAAAGAGCCTTATCTTTAAAATTAAACAATTAATAATTTTTTTCATTTGATTTTTATTGAATGCAAAATTGAAAATATACAAAAATAAATTCAATCACGTATCCTTTATTTCTTTTAAAGGGTTGTTAACCCTCTCAGTGAATTAATTGAATGTTCAGATTTATAAATAGTGTATTATTTTTGATTGTTTAAATCTGGTTTAAATATAGTTATATAATAATGTTTGATCGATTGCCATTGACGTTTATAACTTAAACATATACAGAAAATAAAAAACTTCAATTTCAATTTTAAAATTTAAACGGGTTTTTTTTTCATTTAATTGTTGCTAAATTTATAATAAAGTTACTAAATTTTAAAAAATATTTATTAAATTTTTGATATCCCTAAAAAATAAATTTTAACTATAAAATTAAGAAGGTATCAGTACATGAATGATCACCAGTACCCGAACGATCGTTGAATATTTAATTTTTTTCATATTATTAGTTAATTTTGAATTTCGAAAATGAATAAATATTGAAGCTGAAGGATTGCTAAGTAATTTAAAAAATAAAATTTTAAGACTATCTTTGGCATCAACAGAGAAACAAAGAATTTAAAATTTTAGGCCATTCCTGTACTGGTGCAAAAAACATGTGAATATCACTTAATTTTAGAAATCAAAATACTAATTGGGACAAAATGTTTGTGTTAATTAGTAAGGATTTAAAGTAGCCATTAAAAACAAATGTTTACCATTAATAAAATTTTTTTATAAATATTTATTATTTAATAAACTAAAATCCTTAACCAATCATGTACTGGTACGAGCACCTTAAAGAAAATTTTTTTTTTTTCATTTTCCAAATTTTTATCTTGGTTGAACTAAAAATAAAATAAGTGAAATTTTTTTATTTTAAAAAATTTTTTCAAACTCAATATAGTAGGCGTCCACTAATCCGAACTCGCATGATTCGAACGACGCTTAATCCGAATCAGGTGACGCCAACGACGGATTATTTAAAAATTTTTGTAAAAATTTTTCAAAATATACTTTAAATAATTTAAGATGAAAAAAAGATTAAAATACGAAAAGACTGATATGTAAATGTATTATTTGAAAAAAGATTATAAAAATAATAGGCTTAAAAAGGAGTAGATAGTTTATTTATTAGGTTTTTTATTTAAAAAAAAATTTTTCTTCTTTTATTTTACTTTCAATTTAATTTAAAATCTTTCTTTTAGTACACGAACACGAACACCTGCACTTATTTAATTCATCTAATTTATGCACTTCGCAGGGTTGAAAAAAAATGATGACAGAGCTTAATGAAATAGGAAAATTATTAAAATTTAAACATTTTAAAACTTAAATAAACTTTATTTTACCCCTCTTATAGCATTAACTTTTTTTTAATTAAGAAATAAAAATCCGAGCTTCGACATTGATCTTATGGGAGCAATACTTTGAAGCTTTGAAAAAATATAAAAATGATGACTCAGGAGAATAAAATTTGCAAGAAATGATAAATAAATGATCGAAGATTAAATTTCCAGTTTATTTTCCCCGCCTTATAGACTTTAATTTTAAATAAATAGTTAAAAACTATGTAAATAACCTGAAATTATACTAATACATATATGATTTCACATATGTATGTAGCGTCGATAATTTAGAATGCGATAAAAAAAATTATTTTTGTTTGTCCAACCCGCATAAGACCCGCTCTTCGCCCCAATTGATTTGGACTAACGAGCACCTACTGTAGACTACGATCTGTTTAATGTTGAAATTGTGATGAAAGACACTTTTCTGCTATATTATGCAGTGTCTTTGATTTTAATGTATAAATTCGTTAGTGTAATTGTCCACATAGATATTATAAAATTCCGGACTTGTATCTATCTTAATGTAATATCTCTGATAATACTATAATAAGATTGTTTGAGATAATAATTACTTAAATTATTTAAAAATTAAATCATTGATAAAAAAAGAAAAGAATTTTTTTCTCACGTTTTGGGAATTTTATCTCATGTCTGAGTTTCTTTATCAGTAGATCAAAAAAAAAATTGGTTAATACAAAATTTTTTAAAATATTATTAAAATAGTAGTACACGTGTACTTTATGTTTAAAATTTTTAAAATAAACGTATACGTTAAAAAAATATTCAAAAAGAAAAATCAAAAATATTTGTTACTACATTTTTTAATTTTCAAAAATATATGAAAGTGTTTCATCAAATCGTTAATCAAAAAAATTGAGATTAAATTTCTTCAAAGAAATTAAATTTCATAGAAATCTATGTTAAAATAATATTAAAAAAATAATTAATTCAAGGGGATTTCCCCGTTTATATATTTTTTGTTTCTTTTTTTAAAAATGTTACACCTTTCAAAAATTAGGTAATTTAAAATATTTACTTGAATATTTATAGAAAATAATATAATGTGCTTCGATGTCAGGCTGCTGCGATTGAATTTTGCTTGAATTGCTTGAAAATTCAAGCATAAGTATATTCTAGCAGCTACTAAAAAACTTTGCTTAGTTGTTATAAAGACAAATGTTTATTAAAATAATAAAAGAATATACAAATTTTCATAAAATTTCATGATTCGTACAAAAAATAATTTTTATAATGAGTATAATGACACAAAACTTGTTTGAATTTTCGAGATTAAGTCATTAAGCAAAATTGAAGAGCAGCAACTTCACAGTGTATAATAGCATATCATTGTTAATTGAAAGCAAAGAGTCGGTAGTAATTTTTAATAAATAACCATTACCCAAGGGTATAACTAACTAATATGCACCAATACAACGAAATTTTAACATTTTTAACATTTTACTACCATAAAATGAGTTTACTTTACATAGAGAAAAATCCTTTGTTTGCTAACAAATATATTGAGAATTTAATGAACAATTCTTTTATTCTGCAAAATACCGAGGGGCCACGAAAAAATAATAGAAATATAATAATTCTGCAGTCAAATTTTACCATGCATTATGTACCCTTTTATATTATTCCTTTTTCTTGATTTATTAAATGTATTTTTAAATACTGAAATATTCAGACCTATAAATATTTTTATTTACATAATATTAGGTATTGTTAAATAAATAAGCTCAATTTTTACTTTTATAATTAAGTCCATAAAATAAAAATTAAATATTAGTTATGAAAAGAAAAAATACAAATTAGCAAATCTGAGTGAAATCAGCTCAATCTTTGATTAGGGCTGAAGACTTTATTTTTTTTAATTACACTGTAAAAAGTGACTTTCTTATATTAACATAAAAATTGGAACATTTTCGAAAAATTGTAAATTATTAAAAAAATTTGTAAATATTCGAAAAAAATTGTATATTTACCAAATTTAGCATATTAACAAAAAATTCGAGTATTCTCGATTTTTTTGTGAATTCCCAAAAAAAATTGATAATTTACAATTTTTTTTCGAAAATTACAAAAAATAGTTATAAATTTCCGAAAAATAGTTGTGAATTTACAACTTTTTTCGTAAAATCACAAAAATAAATCAAAAATTCTCGAATTTTTCGATAATACATTAAATTTAGTAAATTTACAATTTTGATCGAATATTTACAAAATTTTTTTCTAATTCACTAATTTTTCGAAAAAATTCTATTTTTTTTGTAAATCTAAAAAAGTTACTTTTTACAGTGTACCTACGAAATGCGTTATATTCCTTCGCTTTTTAGTTTCAAATAGATCTGCCACACTGCAAAATGAAATGAAAATAAAAAAAAATAAAAATGGTGGGAAAAACCGCGCTTTTTAAAATGTTTTTATTTACGTATTAATAATTAATTCAAATTAATAATTTATTAATTATTCACGTAATTATTAGTTAATTAAGTGATTTTAATAAATATTTCATTTATTACATTTGATTATCGATGAAATAAAAGTTTCCTCCTCCACTGATATTTTTTTAATTTTATTTTTATTTTCATTTTATTTTGCAGTGTGGCAGGTCTGTAATATTGATTTAGGCTCCTTGACGAATTTAAAAAAAAAGTGAATTCTTAGCTTTTCTCCGCTACCCGTTCTATGCAATGTAATTGCTGCCTTAAACGCTTAAGAATTATGAAAAATCCATAGCCATCATTATTTTGCAATAATTTGTTAATAAAAAAAAAAAATTGACCGAAAAATTCTCAAAATGGACTCCAGATTCGTTTTCAGCGAGTCGAAAAAAATAAATTCCATTTATTTTTATCCTCGGAAAAAGAAATTTAATCTTTAATGGTGATTATACTAATCAAATATTATATAAATTATATTAATTATACTAATTAAATACTGACTGGCGACTAGATTACATCGTATCACAACGAATGAACGAAATTTTTGTCATTTGCCGAGTCATTTGCAATTGTTTGAGCAAGAAAAAAATTCCGCTAGTCACAAGCCGAATCCCACTAGCCACAAGCTTTTTTGAAAAAATCTTAAATTTAGTCTTTTTTAACATTAATTTATCAAATCTTTATACAAACGTTTTCGAGTTATCATAGTTTTTATGAAATTATTAAAAAACCTGACTATATATGGTTGGTGATATCTTTTTAACTATATAAGTTAAAAATAAATTACTAGGGAGCGAAATTTTAGCTTTGCAACATACCTATAATTATTTCGCAATTAATTGGTAGAGGTTTCTTCTTATTCTAGAACATACTTCACATTTTCACACTTATTGTATGTTAAAAAACTAGATCTTTTTTTATTATTTCAAAAAATCTGTGATACTAAAATTTTTGGTCAGTTGGGGTTTACGGTTTTTAAAATGAACCAATCATATATCTATTAAATTAATAAACAGTATGCAAAAAACAAAAATCAAAAGCTAAAATGCAGTTATTATGCAATCCCTGATAACGTTATAAAAATATATAAAATTTTGATGTATATGTCGCAGGCGTTTTGTTGTTTTCCGTCACTTTGTAAATAGCCTAGGCTATTTATGAAGTGACGAGGCCGGATTAGGCACTTTATATTTTAGATAAAAATTACCATAAAAATAACGAAAGTACTAGTCATTTTGAAGCGAGTGAAAAAGATTATTTTAAGAGGATTAAAAAAATATAAAAGTACTAGACGTTTTAGAGTTTTGAAAATTTATCATTTTATGCCTTTATCAATCTCATATTTGTTTATTTATGTTTATTGAAAATTTAAATTAGCTTAGTCACTTTCTAATTTCTTGGAGAAACGGTTTTGGTAGGTGTACCTAAGGTTGACCGCGGACCATTAGATGCCCATAATATCCTAGGCAAAATGGTAGATTTTCGGAATGAACTTTCAAATTTCAACGACCGTTGGTACCTTAAATAATTGGTACCTGCGGAATGAATTTCAGCCAACAGAAATCGAAATAAATGAGCCTCTTCAAAAAGAAGATATTTCTTTGCGAGAAGCAGCTGCTAATATTTTGGTGGCCAGGGTGTTAGCAAATGCAATCGCAGCTTTAAAAAATAAGTGTAAAACCTTAAAATGCTCATGTTTTAAAAACAAACTTTTATGTAATTCAAGATACCATGGTAAATCAACATGCGCAAATAAAACATAGTTAACTTTCTTATTGAAACACAAAAATACGTTTGAAAAATATTGCTAATAATTTTTTAATATTATTTACATTTTTATTATGAGATTGAATGAGGCATAAAATAATAAATTTTTCAAAACTCTAAAACGACTAGTAATTTTATATTTTTTTAATCCTCTTAAAATAATCTTTTTCAATCGCTACAAAATGACTAGTACTTTCGTTATTTTTATGGTAATTTTTATCTAAAATATAAAGTGCCTAATCCGGCCTCGTCACTTCATAAATAGCCTAGGCTATTTACAAAGTGACGGAAAACAACAAAACGCCTGCGACATATACATACATTGAGACTATAATTAGGGATTAGCTATTTTCCTTATTAATTATACGTATTTTATCTACACAATAAAGTAAAATTTGTTTGGAAAAATATAAACTATATTAAAATTTCAGAATTTTTTCAAATTTTTTCCTCTCAGATTAACAGTAATTATTATATAATACTTCCAACATTTACAATTATTAGTGAATAATCAAATAAGACTAATAGGTATAATAAAAAAATTGCTTATTCAACAATTAACAATTAAAAAATGGATTTATTTATAATATGGATCCATATCGAGTAAAAAGAATTTCTTCAATCTCAGAACTATACAATCATAATATTAAATTTTTTATTTTTAAAATTGATTATCAAAATTATTTTTTCTATTATAATTAATAATTTACAAATTATCAAATGCTAATCCCCAATTTTAAAAAATTCTAAAATTCTAAATTCTAGTTTTTATTATTTGAATCGAGATTTAAATAGCAAATAATATGAAATGTTCAAAGTTGAAGAAAATAACTCGCACATGTCTACACATACGGGTTTAAAAAGTCTTAGCTCCTTAAAATTAATTAGTTTCATGTTGGCTTTTAATATTATAATTATTATATTTTATGCAAAATGTTTACTTATTTTCAATTCAAGCCGGACCTTATGCAAAAATTGAATGGATAAGATGCGTTGTTGTTAATATGAGGGTTAAATTAAAATTTTTATGAATGAAAACGTTTTTCTCCACCTTGAAAACCCCCAATCATCCAGAATATAAAGTCAAAAGTAAAGAGGCCAGGAATTCGGTATAATACAGTTTTTTGGAAACACATTTTTTTGAACTTTTTTTTTTGAACTTTTTGCCGCAAATTTATGGCCATGCGGAGCAGCTACAGTGAGGAAATTATGCTTGTTCCGTTTTTTTCCTTTTGAGTTCACAAAAAAATGTTGATTCCTAATTTTACCCGATTTAGGTGATTTTATGGCTACCACTACTGTAGTAGGGTATAGTGTACTAGTGGTCGGCCACCCCCCACTAGTCGGCCACCTTGCTCGTATTTGAGTAATTACTAATTATTTTTTTAAATAAATTGAAAAATAAAGTTAGAATATTGTTCTTATAAGTATTAATAATATTTGCAAATAAAAATTTTTGCTTTTGAACAAATTAAAATATAAATAAAAAAATAAAAACAAAACCATGCTCTCAGAAGAGCACTTTCCTTACGATTTGCTTTATGACTCGCGCCTCAGCCGGCTACTTTTATTCTTGAAATTTCTAATATTTTCTTTTAATGCGAAGGCTAAAAGTCCTGTTATTATTAATGTACATTATATTAAAATAGTTTAGTACACTTAATGGTTAAAAAAAACTGCAAATATTCAAAATAATTAATAATTAAATATACGGTCGACCGCACTGGTGACACTTTTTTCACTATTATTTTTTAGTAGTCGGCATGTTCTAAAAACTCTTGTAACGGCAATATTTTTGATTCTTTTTGTAAAGTAGATTAGTATTAGTACCCTATATAGCTAATCGAAATTAGCAATTTTATAAAATCACTAAGGCCTCTTCGTAAATTTGATGAAAACGATTTAAAAAATTTATTTTCAACAAAATTACTATACTCCAATGGAGGAGGGAGGGTGGTTACTTACTGGCATTCATCAGATTCGGTCAACTACAGGTTTTTTGGGTCACGTATTTCGGAGCCTTTTTTATGAGAAAATTTACTAAATTTAGTATAGTAACAAAAAAATTCACACCTATTTTTCGTAAATTTACAACTATTTTTTGAAATTTTTCAAAAAAAAAATTGTAAATTATCGAGAATCGAGAATACTCGAATTTTTTGTTAATATACTAAATTTTGTAAATATACGATTTTTTTCGAATATTTACAAATTTTTTCGAAAATTTACTAATTTTTCGAAAATTTTCTAATTTTTTTGTTAATATAAGAAAGTTACTTTTTACAGTGTAGTGCAACTTTATGTTTCCATAACTTGAGAGTTACCCCAAAGTTACGAAAGAGATGTTTAAGTTCGCGAATTGAAGGTTATAATTTACAAATCAGGTCTAAAAATTTGAACCACAATTCCATTAACCAATTTTTTTTTATTCGCATTTATCTATAACCCCCTGAAACCACCCTTAGAGTAGGCGAAGAGCACTGAAAATTTATGGGGGTTATTTTTTAGTTAAAAGGACCTTTGTGCCAAATTGAAAACCTCTAGCACAACTTAAAGCTTTTAGTGTTTTTTTTTTTGTATTTTGGCCACAACACGAAATCTAGAGTAGGTTTTGTATGTATACTAAAAAAGTATATTAAAAAAGTCAATCTTTTAATTGAAAAAAAACGAAAACTTGTTTTTCGGTACTTTCAATTTCTCACGAGAAAGTCAAATGCAACAGAATTTCCTATAATTTTCTTCCGGTGGCAGAAAACTTGGTCCCAGAAATTCCTTTGCGTTATTTTTTTTTACCACGGTAATATTCTTTGATAATATTTTATAAAATTAAAATTTTTAATTCTTCGTAGTATATTTAATTAGGCTAAAAAAAATTTCTTAAACTTATAATAGATAATTGAACGAAAGTTCAATAAATTTAAAATAAAATATTACTTAATTATATTATATGATAAGATAAAAAATTATTTCTTTAAATATTTAAAAATTTAACATAAAAAATGATTTATAACTAGAAAAGATAACAGTGATTTGATCATTTTTTTACTACTGTAATCAAACTAACCATAAGGGGAGTCAAAGACATTTGGGAAACTTTATTTTATTTCTCTTTCTAGCTTTTTAATCTAAAATATATTTTTATCACTGACTCTCCTTCGGTTATCTCAATAGTCTATATATTTTAGCAAAAATAAAATTAGTGGGCATATTAAGTATACGCTTCAAATAGGGGTGTGCGGTTACCCGAAAGTTGAGTCAGTTACCCAAAATTTCGGTCTTTTTTGTCAAATTTTTGCATGTCAGATTTTGTGTGAAGACCAAAACTTCGGGTACCCGACCCGACTTTCGGGTAACCGCGCATCCCTAACTTCTTGCCTTGTAACTTATATTTTTTAAAATAAATTAAATTAAAAAAAAGTATTTTTTATAATAAATTTTATACTTTAAAAAATTTTTTGTAAAACAATGTAATACTACTACTAATAAAATTTATGTAATATATCTAATTATTTAAATATTTACTTTTTTCAAATGTAAATATAAAATAAATTATATTATTAAATCGCGATAAAAATACTTTTATTAATTATTTAATTACGACAATATACTATATCATTATTTTTATCATTTTATCAGTTAATTTTTATTACCATATTTTTCTGAATGCCCCGGCTTAATTATATTTATATTACCAAATAAATAAAAGTTCCGGAAAAATTAGTTACAATAAATATTCAGATATATGAAACTTACCCATATTAATAATAATGAGGGTTTATAGCGCATAAAAAAGGCTAAGGACTATTTTTTCACCATGCAGAGCTACCTTGCAATTTAACGTGAAAAAAATATCCAACTCTCCGATTCGGAGACTCCGAATCCCTTATTTTAACTGAATATTTCTAAATAACCAAATAATTTTGGTGATACAAAATTTTATAAATTTATATTAGTTATTTTATTCTGCTGGCTATGATAGAATATTATAATACTTATCAAAATTATGACGGATAAATTGTGATAAAAAGCCAAATTATCAAAGATTTTTTTATTAAAACTATTCTTTATAATAGGCTTATTACGTAAATTTAAATGTTTTAATTTCTGATTAAAAAAATTCTATGTACTTGTAATATAATTATCTATATGTCGCAATCGTTTTCTTGAATTTCGTCACTTTATATAAATACTAGGCTTTTTATGAAGTGACGATGCCGGATTAGGCAAAATTACCTTAAAAATACAAAAAAACCTACTAGGCGTTTTATATTTTGAAAATTTATCTATACATTTTTTTATTGTACATTAAAAACAAATTTTGCATAATGTAATTACTTTGCATCATGTAATAATTTTTGTTGTTGATATAATTAAATTTATTACAATTTTTACAACAATTACAACAATTACAAATAAATAAAATGAAGCTTACATTAGTATTAAAAGAGCCGCTGAAAACATGTTACAAAACAGTAATAAAAATGTTGGTCAATTAATATAGGAGAAACGGTTTTGATGTCTGAACCTAAGGTTGATCGCGAATCACTAGATGCCCATAATATCGTAGGAAAAGTGGTAGATTTTCGGAAGGATTTTTATCAAATTTTAACAACCGTTTGTACCTGAAATAATTGGTATTTATGAAATGAAATGCAGCCAACAGAAATCGAAATAAATGAGCTTCTTCAGAAAGAAGGTATTTCTTTATGAGAAGCATCTTCAAACATTTTAATATTCAGTGGAGAGGGTGTTAGCTAATGCAATTGCGCAGCTTTAAAAAACAAATCTAAAACCTTAAAATGCTCATGTTTTAGAAACAAATTTTTGTGCAATTCACGATGCCATGGCAAATCATTATGCTTAATTACAATACTATTATGCAAAATTTATTTTTAATGTACAATAAAAAGATGCCTGAAATATTTGAGATTGAATCAGGTTTAAAATAAAAAGCTCTAAAACGCCTAGTACTTTTGTATCTTTTTAATACTCTTAAAATTTTTATGATAATTATAATCTAAAATGTAGAATGTCGAATCGGAATCGTCACTTCATAAATAGCCTAGTCTTTTTATAAAGTGGCGAAATTTAAGAAAACGACTGCGACATATAGATATTACAAGTAAATTATACAGTTTATAATATAATTAAAAAAAATAATAAAATTAAAAAAATAAAATCAAAAATTTTACAATTTTTCCGAAAAAAAAAATTACTTTTTTGGCTAATTAATTTTTATATTTTCAATAAATTATTTTTATAAGATTTTCCTAAATTATTATCAAAAATTTCTCAATAAAAAAATTTTGATTTTTATTAGTGAAAATGGCATTTTTTTTTTTAAATTAATTATTTGCATAAATTTTTTGTTAAAATTAATAATATTTTGCAAGATTAAAAAATTATTCAAATTATGCAATAAAATCTTAATTATTTGTGCAATTAAAATATTTTAACATAATATAATAATTTTTCAAATATTTTTCTTTGTTTTAAGATTTATAATAAATAATTCAAAATATCAATTAATTTTTTTTTTAATTATTATTTCAGAGTTTAGGAAATCACGAATTCGACGATGGCGTTGACGGATTAATACCATTTATAAACAAAATTAATTTTCCAATAGTGACAGCAAATTTAAATTTAGATAAAGAACCAGGTTTAAAAGCAACAAAATTACAAAATTATACGATTCTTGAAGCAAATGGACGTAAAATTGGTGTTATTGGTTATTTAACACCGGATACTAAATTTTTAGCCAGTACACGTGAAGTTGTATTTATGGACGAAGTTGAAACAATAAGGGAAGTTTCAAAAAAACTTAAACAAGATGGAATTGACATTATCATTGCTCTTGGACATTCAGGTTTTGACATGGACAAAAAAATTGCTGCCGAAGTTGAAGACGTTGATCTAGTTATTGGAGGTCATACGAATACTTTTCTTTATACTGGTGAAAAACCTGACAGAGAAGAACCAGAAGGCTTATATCCTGTTGAAATAATTCAGCCAAAAACAAAGAGGAAAGTTTACGTCGTCCAAGCTTATGCTTACACAAAATATTTAGGAAATCTTACCTTGACGTTTGATCGTGATGGTGAAGTAACTGAAATAATTGGTAATCCAATTTTAGTTGATAGTAGCATTCCTCAAGCTGAAGATGTTTTACAGGAAGTAGAAAAATATGCTGTTGTTGTTAGACAAAAATATGGTACCGTTATTGGGAAAACCAGAGTTTTACTTTCAGGAGAAGGAAAAATATGCCGCATCGAAGAATGTAATTTTGGTAATTTGGCTGCAGACGCTATGATCGATTACGTAAGATTAATATTATTAATATTTATTTGCATAATTATTTAATATTTTTTTCTACGTAAGCATTGTTGTTTTTTCATTACAGAATGTTCTTCATTATTTCAATCGAACAGGATGGACTGACGCACCAGTAGCTTTATTAAACGGTGGAGGAATAAGATCTTCTATAGAAAGATCGAATAACGATAAGGTAAATGATTAGCATAATTTATTAATATATCAATAAAATTTTAATTTCATATTCATTTAATTAATTATATTGTTTTCTGTTTTTATACAAAAGATTACGTTAGCGGATATGGTAGCGGCATTCCCATTTTCGTCACAATTATATGAACTTGTAGTAAGTGGCGAAACTTTATTACAAGTTATGGAGCATAGTATATATGACCGTAAATCATTAGATTCTACAGAACATGGTGGGGGTTTTCTTCAAGTATCTGGTATTAAGGTAAATAATTATTTTTTTAGGAATTTTGGGAAATTTTTACTGAAATGTAAATTTTCTACAAAATTTTAAAAATAAGTTTTCTGGTCAGCGGCCAGAAGGCACAAGCCATGTTTTTTCACCACTGATGCAGAAAAATTTTATGCAGCCCTTGTCCGTATAAATAAAGAATCTCCCATATCGCAAATTACCGCCCTCGACCTCACCTCGGAAGATAATTTAAGTGCGATTTGGGCCATTCTTTACTTTTCTGGACACGAGCCCTAAATAGTATATTTTTATCCTAGGCCGAAAAATTAAAGAATGGCCCAGGTCGTATTTAAATTGCCATTCGTGTCGTAGTCGAGATCAAACTGCGATCTAGGATATTATTTTTTAACGACCGAGGGCAAATATGATTTTTCTTCGTTAATGGCAAGAAAAAGCGTATTTTCGAATCACGTCGTGGACAGAAAATACGTGCTTTCTGGCCACTGACAGGAAAAATGCTATTTTTCGTTATACGTATAACAATGAAATATTTTTTTTATTCTTAGACAATCATTGTTTTCGCTTTTAATGAAAAACTATATGTGATGAACAATGGGGAAAAATATAAAGTTTTCTTGTCAGCAGTCAGAAAGCACTTAATTCCCAGCCGGTTTGAGTCCGGAGAAATGTATTTTCTCGCTACTGACAAAGAAAAAAAATCGTAAATGAACTTTTTTTATGAAAAAGGAATGCCCCAAGTCACAAATTCACTTACAATTTGGGCCATATTTTACTTTTCTAGACCCATGCTCATAATATACTATTATTTAATTTTGGATTTATTTGTAAATTATTACAGGTTACTTATGATACTTCAAGAGAAAAATTATCCAGAGTTGTTGATTTAAAAATACGATGTGGTTACTGTGATATTCCTGAATACAAAGATTTCAAAATTAGTAATAATTATACAATATTAATTCCTGATTATATGTATAATGGTGGCGACGGCTATTACATGTTCAAAGGATTAGCATATAAGAATTTAAGTAAGTTTATTTAATTAACTTAAATATAATTCAAAATTAATTTAATTAGACGAATGGTAAAACAATTTATAATCAAAAAAATCTTTATTTCAGTTTTCCATATTTAATGGTTTTTGAAAGAAATTTTTTTTTTTATAGTAAATTTTTACAAAAGATTGAATTATTAATAGTAGATTACTGAATTAAAATTTTTTGTTTTCTATTCAACTTTATAATTTTTTGGAGATCATAATTATAATATAGTAATTAATTTTTAAAATTAGTAAAGTCACTTGGGTTGCAGTTAAGAAAGCTCCTTTCTAGTAGTTTCATTCCTCTCAAAGAAAATTCCACGCAGATGATAGGTTGCTTTGTTCGGAATTTCAAGCAATTCAAAGATTTTGGTTGAATTTTTAAGCAAATACTTGATATTTTAAGCAAAGTGCTTGAACTGCTTGAAACTTTTAAGATACTCTCCTAATTTTTATTAGCTTACTTTGACCGCATAATAGCACCAAAAAAAATTTTTTTTTTTACATTTTCGACTTGAATATTTTATTCATAACCATCAATGCAACTCTTAAAATTTTAAATTTCAAGCAAAGCAAACGAACCATGTATCCCAACGACTGAAAAAATTTTGTTTGATTACATAACGGTAACACTGGGTGAAAGAACACCCCATTACTTTTACAAAAACTTTACATTACTATGATCTGAATTTTTCCATTTACAAAAAAGGGCTGAAAATAACGTTAAATTAAAAAAAAAATTATAATTCTTTTTTTCAGATGTAACAGTAGAAAAAGTAGTTCAATTATATATTAATAGAACTACACCAGTTTATCCAGAAGTAGAAGGCAGAATAACTGTATTGGATGGAAGCATTGCCGGAAATAGAAATTCTGAAAATAGTGCCAATAGTTTTAGTATTTCTTGGATTATTAATGCAATATGTGTAACTATCATAGCTCTATTTCGACACAGGTTTTACTAAAAATTACGTGATTCAATTTTTTAATATTTAAGTTAATTAATTAAACTTAATAATTTTTGTACAAAAAAAAATATTAATTTAAAAATAAGCATAAATTTTTATTTAAAAAATAATGAAAAATTATTGAAATCAAAGTTAATCAAAAAATGGACAATTTTTTAGGAAAAATATATTTTCGTATTTTTTGAAAATATTTGATAAAATTAGTAAATATTTAATTTTTAGGGTAATTTGTTGTTTTTATTGTTTTGCTATAACGCAACATAATTTATTATTACAAATTTTTACTTTGGATGTAAATTTATATTTTTTTATAATAAAAAACTTTTTTAGCATTTTTTTGCATACACGGGTTTTCAAATTCATTACAAAATTTATTTTGAAAAATTCTTTTTTTTTATAAAATAACGTTTTGTTAAACAGATTATTTATTCATTAAAGACAATAAAATAATTTATATTACTACATCTTATTCATAAGACAGAAGCTGTCATACAAAAACTAATTACACGTGACGCATACATAATTACTAAAAAAAAATTGAATACCTATATTTTAAAAACTAAAATTGAAAAAAAAAAAATAATGAGCATTTATAATTGGAATGTTACTATTTCCAAAAAAACAAACTCAAAAAAAAAAATTGTAAATGAATGGTTCCTTTTTGGAGAACCATTTTAAAAATGAATGTAAAAACGATTTTATTATTACAAATAGAAAAATAAGAAATTCCGCAATTCATCAATGTTTGCATTTAAAAAATGTAAAATTACCATAGAAACGATTTTACAAAATATGTAAACGTCAGAAATCGTTTCAAATATAACAAATTGAAACTAGTAAATTATAAAAACAAAAACTAAACTCTTGTCATTGTTAAAAAAAAAGTGTTTTAATTTAAAGAATAAAAAAATAGAAATTATAAAAATGTCACGTTTTGCAACACCAATTTTGTATCTGAATATGGGTGGTGAGATATTGTATGTTTTAAAACATAGATTGCAAGCTCAAAAAATAAGTCCTGATAAATCAGCACAAGGCTAGTAGTAATTTTCTTTTCATACATTGCATGAATTTTTTTGTACTAATTAATTAATAATTAATTACAGTATTGAATGATGTAAGTCTATCATTGTTATATTGTAAGCAATTGGAAAATATATTTTTAAATAAATCACCAATGAGTATATTTATATTACGTCCAATACTTGAAAGAATAGTATTATGTTCAATAATGAAATTAAGTTTAGATAGTATGGATAAATTATTTGATTTAATTATCGAAATGGTTAAATTTCAATTAACTGTTGCTACCGGTCCAAGAGAAATAATATTATGTACATTAAATCATATCGATACAATACAAAATTTATCTACATCACCTATTATTTCTGAAACAATTAAACTTGCTCATCAATTTATTATTAATGTGAGTAAAATATATCTCTATTATCAAATCGTTGCGTGTTTTTTTGTTTTTTTTTTTAATGTAATTTTTCAAAGTTATTGTTTTATTTAGATAAACACGCAAATGTTAAATGTTCAATTTTAAGTATATATTTATTTTTTTTATTTTTTGCGTGATGCAAATGTTATAGATGTACGGAAATATGACACACGATGAATTATGGCAAATTAGAAGTATTTGCCTTCAAGAACTACAAAATTACAATGTCAAGGTTTCGATATTGTTAAAACTTGGCTATCAAAATGATGATGCTACGTTTAATAGACCTTTACAGAATTATAATGAAAATTATGAAGAAAAAAAAGAAATTTTAGGCAATTTAACTATACGCGAAGTTACTGGCGATGAAAATGTTATTGGCTCACTAGCATTAGCTGGTAATCGAGTCACTATGCTTGGAAAAAATATGTAAATTTTTATATGTATTTTGAAAGAAAAAAATTATTTTTATAAATTATTATTATTATAAAAATTGCAGATTAATGCCCATGCAAGATAAAAATCATCAAGAAATGACAAAGTCTAATAATCAAGAAGTTAAAAAATTAAATCAGCAAATAAATAAAGAACGTAGAGCATCAATATCAGCATTAACAGCTACGAGTAATGCAGCACTGAGACAAGAAATTGAATCATTAGCAACTCAATTAGGGGTTGAAGAATCTATTTCTAAAAGACCATTTAGCTTACATTTATTCTCTTATGAAGACGTAAAAAGTGATAATCAATCTTCTATCGATAAAGCTGATAATAAAACAAAAGATAATAATGCAAGCGGTGATGATTCAAAAAATAAAAATACTAAGACTGATGTTACATTATCACCTTATAACAATGAATATAAAAATAATTTAATAGGTAACATTAACATAGATTTTGCTGAGCATGACACTATTAGTCTTGGACAATCTGTCGATTTCATGAATTTGTTAGATACAATGAAATAAGTTTTTTAACTTTTTCATTGTCTCCTATATTCATTCATTCTATCTATTGTAATAATTAATTTTGTGAAAATATGTGTCAAAAATATATTAATAACTGTTGTAAATTTTTGTATTTCGTTGTAATTGATATAAATTATTGTAGCCAAATTTTATCATACAAATTTTTAAATTTATAAAATATATTGATAATAAATATAAATTCATAAATTAAACGTAAAAAAAATTGTTTTTATATTACATACTTGTCATATCTAAAATATATTTGATACCCTTTTTACCATCAGGCTTGAGCGTATTTATAACAGCTTCTTGATAATCGCAAAATGGAATTAATTTATATATGGGAGCAAACAATTTTCTTTCTATGAAAAGCTTTTCTAATTCTTTAAACATTTTTAATCTTTCTTTTGACTCACTATTCTTTTTTGTCCATGCAGTCATCCAAAATCCTTTAAATGCAATATCCTGTTTACCCAACAAATGCAAATAAATATTATTGCTATAATTTAAATTACTTTAGTTTTTTACCTTAAATATTAAAGAAGATGCTGGAATCGTAAGAGGTTCTCTAGACATTCCTCCATATGTCACCATAACTCCACCATGATCTAAATGTCTTTGCACCTCTAAAGCATTTTTACCACATACACAATTTAATGCCAACTTTGGTTTTTTTAATTTTTTACTTTTAAAAATATCAGTTGTTCTTAATTCCTCTTCGGTTAATACCTCAGTGGCTCCTAATTGTATAAGATCTGCCTGATATTTTTATAAATTAAAAAAATTACTTTCAATTTCATTCGAACTTCCAGTTCAAGTTAATAAAATAATGCAGTTACAAAACTTTATATTTACCTTTAATTTGTCAATATCAGACCTTGACCTAACAATATTAACGCTTTTGAGATTCCATGCTTTACATAATTGAATAACTAATTGTCCAACAGCAGAATTCCCACCATTTTGAATGATGGTATCTTCAGGATTCAAAGGGACAAAATCTTTCAACATTCTATAAGCTGTACATGGATTAACAGTGAGCATACTAGCTTCCACTGTGCCAAGTTCTTCAGAAACCTTAAAAAACAAAATAACAATTAAGCCTGTTTTAAAGTTATAATAATAATTATTATTTATAATCATACTTTTAATAAATCTTTAACATCGTGTAGTGATTTAGTTCTCCAGGTACCTAAATTATTTGTATTTGGAATAACTTTATCACCAATTTTGAGTTCTGAGGTTTTTGAACCAACTGCAATTATTTCTCCAACACCTTCATTACCTGGTACAGCAGGTAAAGTTGGTTTACTTGGATATTTTCCTTGTATAGTATTTATATCAGCTGGATTTACAGGGGCATAAAGCCAACGGACAACAGCCTTAATAAAATTAAAATTTATGAATGATTTTCGACTGCAAAAAAATAAAAATAAGTTGTAATTTATACTTGTTTGTCAGCAGGTTCAGAAACGCAATCTTCAGAAATTTGAAGAACTTCATTTGGTTCCCCATATTGTTTATAATTTAATGACACTGAAACTTTACTGGACATAAATCGGCAACTAATATTAAAAGGCCTACGAAAGTGGTTGAGTGCTAAAGTACAAAGTTTTTCAACCTGCATTTTCCTTCAAAAAATATATTTCAAAATATAATAAGAATAAATTTAAAATGATGTGTTCAATTAAGTATTTTAAATTACCTTGATTTTATATTTTTAATATATTTACAGCATATAGAAAAAAGATTAAACAAATAAATAACTGACTAAAACAACTTTGTAAATTTTTAAATTGCAGACGATAAAACTGCAAATTAAAAACAAAAAACACACATGTGATTTTAAACACGTGATATACCGCAGTATGGCGCGCAATATTTTTAAAAACAATATTGCCAAAGAAATAGTTTTATAAATTTATTTAATTAAATATAGATATTTGTGATTATTAATTCATACCAAGCAAATATATAAAGTATTTAATTCATCTTAAATATTGCTAATTAACATTCAAATAAACAAATTTTTTTTAAATTTAAAAAATCGATTTTTTTAATTTAATTTACGGACCATAAATAATCGACAAAAATATTTTCAATAAATATTTTATTTTAAATTAATTGTCATTATATTTACAAATAATTATATATAAATATAAACTTAATATTAACTATTTAACTATTTTCACTATTTATAAAACTACTTTTATCAAAAATTTCATAAAACTCGTTATAATTATTTTTTTGTTCAATCCATTTATTGAGAATCTCTTGAACGTATTCAGCGTCAATCTAAAAACAATAACAATAATTAGAGTTTAATTTTAATTTAATTTCGCTTCATTTATACCTCTTTCTCGTTATTTTCAATATTTAAAGTTTTTAAAATAATATTTACATCAAATGCTAATATTTTAGCTTTCATATTTATCAACCAAAAAGATTCATATATTGGTCCAATTACTATAAATTCGATTTTATTAGGGAATCTGAAATAAAAATAAATTTTTTAAGTCAAAAGTATAATTGTAATTAAAAAATTCAAAATATAATTGTAATTTTTCTGATATGATAATAACTTTTTATATTTTTCAGTTACTGATTGGATGTTAACATCCCATGGAGCCGCAGTTCTCATTATTTGAGATTTTGCATCTTTTTTTTTGCTTTTCATATTTTCTAACATATTAACGAACTTTTTTTTATTCTTTTCTTTATCTTCTTGCGATATTTCAAGTTTTGCTTTTTTTGCTTGACTTGATGTATTCACACAAGTACTTTCCAAATCTTGAATAGCGATATCACGATAATAACCACGTTCTTCTGAAGTTAAATTTTTCCAACGGTTATGCAATTCATTGGCTACTTCTACATTTGTGAAATTAGGATTTTCTTGGACAACTAAAATTTGTTTGTTATTAATTAATCAGATGAATATTTTAATACTTTATGAAAAGGCTAAATACGCGAAAACGGAGCTTTTTACTAGCTAGGCCATCCCTTTAAATTTGGCCCATGTTTTAAAAAGCGCAAAACTTGTCTATTGCTTCTTAAATTTTTCACATTAAAAATGTAATTTTCCTGAAATTTATTAGATCTTAACAACTGCATGCGTTGTGAGACGGTTATCAAAATTTTTCGAGAATTTTCAAGTATTTGAAGATAAATTTTTAAAAAGACCTTAAAAATCGTAATAAAAAATACATTTAAAAAACCCAAATTTTCGGTAAGCCCATAAAAAAATTTTAACTTTATTTCAGAGACTAAAATAATGGCCTCAGACAATTAATTTATAGTGTCTAAATCTGTAATAAAAAATTGTTTTCAAATACCTTTTTTATCAAAAAGTAACAAATGTAAAAAAATTTCAAAAAAAAAATGACTATTTTTTTTTTTACAATATAAAGATGATAAAAATTGCAATTTTCCCTCAACTATTTTATCCTCTTAACTTTTAGAAAAAATTTTCGGGTTTTTAAAAGCGAGTACTGAAATTAGTAACTCCATTAATATTTAAAGAAACTATAGAATTTCCCGATTTTGTATTAGATTCAAAATAGGTATTAATAAAAATTAGGATTTTCCGTATTTTTTTCAGAATTTTTTATTTAATAAAAATGGCTTCTGCGAAAATTTGAGTTTTTGTAATATTAAAAATTTGTCTGTATGCATTCTGTATGATGCAAAAATTAAAAAATGTCGAAAAAGTTTGATATGTCATAAACCAGACCACGTAGGACTATCTAAAAATTTAATATTTATAATTTTTTTTATATGCATGTGTTATATAAGAGTTCTTTTTGACAAGCAAGTCCGTTTTTACGTCTTTTACCTCTTACAAGTACTAATTAAAAAATAAATATTTACTTTCAAATCTCATTTCTTTACAAAATTTACTAAAAGTTAAAATACTATTTTCATTGTAACCAGCATTATCACCAGCAAAAGTTTTTTCTTCATTTTTATTATTTTTAATTTCCTACAATAATTTTCAAATATTTAAGTTATATATAATAGAAAACTAAATTTTGACAAAATTTGATAAAATTTAAAGTTACTTTTTCCATTAATGGTGTATTTTTAGAAACTGTATTGGATCCCTCTTTTTTTAAAGTTTTTGTTTTGTTTGTTTCGCTTTTAGCCATTATATCTTTCCATTCAAACTTTGTTTTTTCAGGCAAATCTTCAAAAATCATATCATTATTACTTGGACTATTCTCGTCATCTGTATGCACAACTTTTTCTTGAACGTCTTTGCGATAATCAAATAACTCTGAAGTTTGTGCCTCTTCAAGCTCAAATGATTTGTTTGAATCATTTTTAAAAATTGAAAAATCTGTACTCTTTGTTAACATTTTTTTATTACCTAATACCATTCCGCTCTAAAATTTTTATATTGTTAAATAAAAATAGTATCTATTCGCTAGCCATACTAATCACGCCCAAAATTTAAATTTCTTTTTCCGAGGATAAAAACTCATAACTGGTTTGTATAACCACAACCAAAATGCATGGAACATGTTTACTTACAGCTCAGCATAGACATACACAAATTACAATACAATTTGCTATTTTTATAATTTGTAATTACCATATTTACTAAATGTTAAGATTCTGAAACCAAAATATTCTGATTCCCTAAACGCGCATTATTCTAGCTTCATAAATCAATAATATTCTAAGTATACCTAAACCAAGATTATTCCAAGTCCCTAAATCAAAATTATTCTAAGTCCCATTTTACCCTTCCCCTTAAATTGGACAGAATTGACTCCCCCTTAAATCGGACAAAATGTGACGACTTTAGGGAAATTTGACCCCCCCCCCCCTTGATTTTCAGATTTCCAGGGTATCCCCTTCCTATAAACATTTTCTATGTTAAAAATAGGTGGTATATATTTGTTTTTCAACCCACTGATTATTAATCTGGGGTCCGTTTTGCGAATTTTGCGGTCAATTTTTTTTTATTAACAAATTATTGCAAAATTGGAAAAAAATCAAAATGTAAAATTAACGGTAGCTAACGGATTATAAAATCTAAAAAAATTTTTTTTTTTAAATTTTTACCTATATAAACCGAATTTGAAAAACATAAATACCATCTACTTTTATTCTCGGAAAAAGAAAATTAAATTTTGGACCTGATTAGTATGGCTGGCGACTGCATTAAAATAATTTTACTGTAAATTTATTTATTTTATATATTTAAAATATAATAAACATACTTGCAAACCAGGTATTTGACCTTTTGACCACCTCAACATGTTTTCTTCTTCATTGTTCGATGTATTATGACTTGATTTGCTTTTGATATTTTCAGATTCTAAATCTACTTGCTGATTATTATTACTGCTGTTTATTAATGACTCATCTTTACTTTTTTGTAAAATTTTATGGCTATTCATAAAAATATCTTCCATATCAAAATCTTCTCCCAAATCAACTTTGGGTAATTGTGATAATCTTTCTGACTCTGCAATATTTTTTACTTCTTCCGAATTTGGAAATTTTATAATTTCAAGTGATCCTTGTTTTTCAATACTAAAAGGTTCTATTTCAGATGGAAAACTAATTAATGTTTCTAAACTTTTTTCATTTTCTTTGTCTCTATTACCTTGATTTTCTAAATTAATAAGTTTTGTATTAGATAAGCTATTGTCAATCCTATTTTTTTTTGCACAATCTTCATCTTCGTTAGATTCAGGTTCACTTAAAATAGGTTCATTAAAATTTTGAAAGAACTCATTATTAAAATCAAGTTCGTTTGTAATATTAACTGTTAAATTATCTAAAAAAATGTTTTTTTCACAATTAAGTTAATGATATAAAATAAATATTAAAAATGTTAAATTTACCATTTAATGGACTGATTTTTCTTTTTTTACATGCAGGCCATTCAGTTTCTAAATCTAATTTATTTTTAGTATTTTCGGGAATATTCTCATCGTTACTAATTACTGAGTCTTGAGAAGATTGCAGATTATAATATTTTAATAGTAATTTATCAATTTGATCAATAATAAAACTCTAAAAATAATTTTAAGTTAAAATCAAAAAAATCGTTTCTATTTTAATTTAAATTTTATTTTAATTTAATAATGATTTCTACCTCATTATGAAGAAAAATTTTATCTTTATTAGGTTCTAAATTAATATCAAGCATCGAAGGATCTACTTTTAATGTAATACAATAAATGAATTTTTGGAGATTGGTTTGATTCACTTCAAAATATTCCATGATTCTTTTTAAAATTTTCTGAAGAAAGAAACTTTTTATAATACATATTCAAGGTATTAAATTAAATGTTTATACCTTTTCTATCAGTTTAGACTTAATAGGTCTTTCATTAACACAAATAAATTGTAATCCATTTTGAATAACAGTTTCTGTATTATTTAAATTTTTTTTTGGAATTATTAAACTAATTTCAACCTGTTTAAATTTTTATATTTTAAAAATCTCAACAAAAATTATAATTTAATTAAAATTGAACTTACTTTATCAAGACTTTTATTAATATATTCTAATTTATTAAAAAATTGTATTCCAATTACATTTTGAAAAGCTTCTAAAAAAGTTTGACAGCTTAATTTTGTGAATATAATTTTACTATTCACCCTAAATGTAAATCTTATTTTAGGCTGACAAATAGCAAAATTTTTTAACAATAATTCTATACTTTTTATTTCTAATTGAATTTTTTTATTATGTATTAAAATGTTCCTTCTAACTGGCATATTTTTAAAAATATTTGCCACTAGCACACAAGTTCCTATAAGTATAAAAAGTAATTAAAAAATAGTTTTGCTTTGTTCATTTTCAATATACCATTTAATCCATGAGTAGGCTCCATTGAAACAATTGTACCATTATGATCTAACTTGTAGCAAGTCATTATTTCATCGTTACTAGTTTTAGTTAGTACCGAAACTTCACCTACTTTACAAATTGCATTTAAACCTTCACCTCGGAAACCATAACTAGTTAAAAAATCTGTAAGCATAATGAATCTGTAAACGTAACTCTTAAATAGGATTGTGAATGCTTTAAGAATTAATTATGAATAATTAACCCAATAAATAAATTATACAATTTAAAAAATAAAGGATTTATTATTATTTAATGGAAACTATTTTATTTTTAATCTTTATTACTGATTGTAAACAGTTTATTTTTATATAAATTATTAAATACTAAGCGCTATGAAAATAATCTATAAACAGAGTACCTTCAATACTTTTGAAATAAAAATTTATTATATTTTAATTAAGAGTACCAAATAAATATAAATTGCATACCAATGTCTTTGAAATCTTTAATTTTTGATGTGTATGATGGTAATGCCATGAATTCAGTATCATCTTTACTAATTCCATAACCATCATCCTTAACTTCGATAAGTTTAAATCCATTTTCTGACTTTAAAATTTAAAATTAATTGTTTCTAAACCAGAATGATTATTATTAGAAAATATTCTTTAAAAATGTACTTACAAGGTTAACTTCAATGTGTTTTGCACTAGCATCTAAGGAATTTTCAACTAATTCTTTAACAGCACTAAAAATTGAAGTAATTACTTGGGTACTTTTTATTAATTTTATTGTATCTGTACTTAATGGTTTGATTGACATTGTTGAAGATTTTTTCTATTTGACATAAAATTAATTAAACGCTAATTTGTTTATTATGCATCATAAATTGTAAGCACACGAATAAGCTTACTTAATAATTTTTTCTTTATAAAATAAAATAAAATTAATAATTGATAAAACAACAAGTTTTTGGATATTCTGACTTTATTGTTTTTATAAAAAACAATAACAAATGTTTCTCGCGGTAATTTTTAAAAATTTAAGGTTGTTTCTTACTTATCAACCGTGGAACGGAGAGTTGTGGACAAATTCACAAATCTTTTATGGATAAAGTAGAATTCAAGGTTAGGATGACTTGTTTGTAAATCAAAAAAAAATTATTTCAAAAAATTTTTGTTTTTGACATAAGTTTTACTTTTAAAAGTTATGTTTAATTTATTTCAAACTCGCTACACTTGTTGGTCAAGTAAATTTATGAAAAAAAAATAAAATATTGTTCAAAAAGATAATTAGTAAATAGTAAACGAATGCCTCTTGGAGTGAAACCAGAATGTATAAAATGCGGTGCCCAAGAAACTCCGTTGTGGCATGCAACGGATACTGGTAGCATTTGCAATGATTGTCTTGAAAAAGATAAAAACATTAATAAAATTAATACAACGGAAGATGAACAACCAGCCAATCTAAAGCAGCCTAGAAAAAGTACCAGAGTTACAAAGTACAGTAAGCCTGGTGCCCAAAACTTTAAAAATTTAACAAAAAGTAAAGGGCGAAGGCATATTTTTAAGAAAACAGTTAGTTTAATAGATTTCAATTAATTTCACTTGATTAATATCTAAAGAAATTTAATATGATTCTTTAAATTCTAGCCAACCAAGTCACCAACAGCTACTGCTACTCCTGTTACTACAAATTATGTATTTTATAAGGGTTCTTACTTTCAAGTCGGGGATATTGTATCGATGCAAGATATTGATGGAGGAATATATTATGCACAAATACGAGGCTTATTAACTGACCAATATTGTGAAAAAAGTGCAGCTGTAACTTGGCTTTTACCTACTGCAGCAAGGTTTTTATTAATCTTTCTTTTGAACTAACCTAATGCGTCAAAAATTAATTTAAATTCTTAATTTTAGTCCTCCTCCAGAAGAAGGATTTACCCCTGAAACATATATTATAGGTCCAGAAGAAGATTTACCTAGAAAATTAGAACACATGGAATTTGTAATGCATGCTCCATCAGATTATTTTAAATTAAAAAATTCTCCATACCCACCAGCCTTAGCAGAAGGAGGCAATGGTTATATTTGGACTACACTTGGGAATGAAGCTAATTTAAAATATAATAAGTAATAGAAATATTAATTTTGTATATATTGTACATAATTCTTTGTTGGTATAAAATAATTTAAAAGTTCTGTGATTTTTTAAGTAATTATAAAAAATCATTCTAAATTCTAAAAAATGAATAATTATTCTGTATGTATGTAAAAAAATAAGTAAAGTATTTATAAAAATTTAACAATATTTTCTTTTTATTTATACATTGAAATACACATTTGTTCAACTTTTTTATAAATTTTTTTAAAAAATAAAAAAAGATTCAAAGAGTCAAAAAAAACTTTGGAAAAGCTTAAACATTTAATTTTTAATATATATATATAATACATATTTTTTAAAATTACAATTTTATTAATTTTTTTTTTTTTCTTTTTCTTTCTTTTCTTTTTTTTTTTTTCATAAACCTTCAACCAACTTTTTGTAAACATTTCTTTTGGCAATATTGCTTGTAATTTTATTTTTAATTACATTTTAATTTTCTGAACACAAAGTTAATCTAAAAAATGTTTTTCTTATTTATGTATATTAAAATTCAAAAATTATTTGTCAAACTTAACTTCCATAATAACTGGACATTGTATACGATGAAATTAACAACGAATTTTCACTAACATGAGTTGAAAGAAAATAGGTTTCTGTACTTTCATTTATGAAGAGGAAACTTTCAGGAATCAGTCAGCTTTGTGCTAACGAATTAACGCCTGGTCAGAATTTTAAATCTTTGATGGCTTGAGGTAAATCAGGTAATTTCATATCTTTTATTTGTTGTGGAATGTTCATATTTTTTACTGCTGATACTGCTCTTGCTGGAGCAGCCGTAATTCCTGCCTGTAAATTATTAAATTTTGTTATTTTTTTAGTCATTTTTTTTATCAAATCAATATTACCTCTTGTTTTTCTAATCTATTTTGATCCTCAATCCTTGATAAGATTTCTGTCATATTGGTTTCTAAAACCATACCACCCATGACTAACTCATTAAGAATATAATGAACTTTATCGACATGAAAAATAAGATCTAATTCACAAACATTCTCAAAACACTTATCCAATGTTTCAACAAAAACTTGAATTAAATCTAGTATTCCAAGTTCTGATTCAGAACTATCAACACAAAATACAAAATATAAAGTTGCATAATGTCGATATATTAATTTGTAACCTGAACCACCAATTAGACTTCCGCCTTCTAAAAAATTACAAACATTATCATCACGTTTGGAAACCAATTGAAAAGTTTCTTTAATTATCTGTTGTTGCATATCTTCATTCTATAAAAAAAAAAATAAATATTTCATCTATTTGGACAAAATTGTAAATAGAGTGTACATACAAAATATTGATAAAATTTAGAAAGCCTAGGCTTTCCGTGATTATTAAATACTAAAATAGCTTTAATCATTATTTAATTTTCATATTAGACTTAAAACGATAATATTAATTAAACTATTATTGATTTAAATTAACCATATTTTTAATTCATTTGAAAAATTTTAGCTAAATTAAAAAAAATAGGAAATAAAACTTTTTTATTTTGTTTGAGACTTATATGATTTGTGTAAATTAAATTAATCTAAATTTTTAATTTATACAAATAGACTTTATTTTAATTTTTTTAACTCCGAAACTGTTTCACTGTTTATTAAAAACCCAGCATAACTATAACCTCTAAAATAGTTCTTTGATTTGATTTTATATGAAAAGGAGGGGACAGGTCACAGGTCACATAGGAGTTGACGACAGTCAACATTTTGCTAAAATGTAATTTTATTCGGTAAATTGGTATACCTACTCGTGTACGAAGTAATTTTTATTTTTAAATAATATATTTTTTTATTTTAATAAAATTAATGAAAGACTAATAAATAAGTATATTCATAATAAATTTATTTTTTGAAAAAGGTGAATATTTTTCTACAAACTTTGTTCACATTTATAATGGTTTTACACATATTAAATAATTAATTTATTAATTCTAAAACATTGCTAAGAAGTTTATTATAAAATCTACATTTAATTCCTGTAAATGACAAAAAAACAATTTTCTTATTTATATAAATGGCCATGCTTACATGAACAAAAGATTAATTATAATATAAATAATTAACAATACAAACATTTATTTAATTAACACATTTGCTACTAAAAATTTTTAAATAAATTTTTCTCTATTTTGTGCTTCTACTTAATAATTTTTAACATTTTTTGACTAATCGATTTATTAATGAAAAATATTTTATTATAAAACATTTTTAAAAATAATTAACTAAATGTAGTAAACCATAAATAATGTTTAATTAAAAATGTTACATTTTATCTATCTAAAATTGTACAAAAAGTTAACGATTTATTTTAGTCTTCTCTACTATTATTAAATAATTTATTTAAACTTTTACAATTCAATGTAAAAAAAACGTTAAAAAACCTTGACAAGTTTACTTGATAAATAAAAAATATCGCAGTCATATGAGTAATAAATCTATAATGGAATAAAACCATCAAAATTAATTATTTTAAACTTTATTGAAAGCAGCAATATCAACGCTTTGAACGTAGTCTTCATTTTCTACAATTTTTTCAGTCAAATCGTCGACGGATACCTTATCATCTTCGACAACACATGAGATTTGAAGTTTACGAATACCATAAGCCAATGGCACCAATTTAGCTACAAAAATAAAAATGGAGTTTTGATGTACCAGTAAATGTGATTTGATGTAAAAAAAAAATAATAAAAGATTAATTACCTGCACCCCACAATAATCCATCCATTTCGATTTTTCTTACAACTTCTTCCATCACTTTCATATCTGTTTCATCATCCCATGGTTTAATGTCAAGAATAATGTTAGATTTTGCAATCAAAACTGGTTCTAGAAACAAAACGGGAAAGAAAAATTATTATTGTTAAAAAAAATTAGCTTATTTTTTATTTACTTTTTGATTTTTTTGCGTTGTATGCTGCTAGTCTAGCTTCTCTAACCTTAGCAGCTTCTGCATCTTCTCCCTAAAATATTTAGGTATTGTAAATTATTAATTTTTAAAATGAATGTGTTTTACATTTGTTTAAATTATTTTAAATAATTTATGACTTGATTTCAAGTTGTACTAAATTTTACAATCATAATAATAAATTGTAAATTAACTTGTAAATTAATCAATTTTGGTTAAGATATTGATATACTATCGTGTATAGTTAAATAAACAGTTGCTTTGCTTTAAAGTTCAATTATAAATCTTAATTAAAACTAATTTCATTTTTATTATATACTTTTTTTTTACTTTTAATTATTCAGCCAGTTATTATATTGTATTGTAATTATAGGATCATTGATCCTGTTGAAATGAATAAATAAATTAGTAAAAATTTCAAGTTGAAAAATCTTATTCAAGTAAAAGTATATTTATAAATAAATATGAATTTTTCGATTATTCATATCTAATATTCTGTATTATTATTTTGTATGAATTAAAATCAAGTAAGAAATTGAATAATATTTACCTCAGAATCTGATCCAAAAAGATCTACATCGTCATCATCATCTTGCTTTTGATTTGATACTGCATTTTGTTTTGCAGGTTGAGAAGTTAAATTTTGTGAATTGCTTGTATTTTTGCTTCCTTCTAAATCTTTTACTCGGATTTCCATTTTTTGTAACATGTTTTTTAAATCTTCAATAGCTATTACATCACATTATTTGAAATATTAATATAATTATTATTTAAGATATATTGTTTGATAGTTTATGAAAAAAATGTAAATATTGCTGATATTTTAATATGTAAAATTGCAATTAATTCAAGTTTTATTATTAATTTAAATTTTCTACTTTAAGAATAATAAAAATATTAATTAACTAGACTCAAAAATGTTATTTTTTGTAAATACTTAGTTTGTTAGTTTTATTTCTTTTAATTTTTTAGAAATGTACATACTGTTTTTTAGATCTTGATTTTCTTTTTCAAGCTGACTTACTCGATTACCAATCCCATAATCTGAAATTTCAGTTGCTGAAGCAATACTATTAATCTGTAAAAAATAGTTTTCATTTCAAATAAACAGTTGTTTTGTAACAATATTAGCCACAAAATTTTTATTAAAAAATTTTGTTAGAAATGGAGTTTAGGTATTAGTTAAATAAGGAAAAAAATAAAAACTTGAGTTTCCAAGCAGTTGTATAGAAAGTAAAAACCCTACACTTTTTCATATGGTTCAACAGATGGTTTTTTAAAAAATTAAAATAAAAAAAAATAATCATCTGAGGGTAGAAAATATTAAAACAAAATGGATCATTAAATACTTTTTCTACATAAATAAACTTTGTTCTAATGCAAGAATAAAATGAATACAAGCTTTTCAAAAAAGATTGCATGCTTAACAAACTAATACTCACACATTGTAAAGACTGTTTAATGTGTTGTCGAGCCTTAGCGATTTCATTGACTAAATTTATACCATTAGGAGATATTTTGCAAATTAACTGTTGATTTTCCTGAATTGATCAATATTTATCTTTTTTTATGTATGAAATTTTTAAAACTAATTCATAAATAAGACTAATTTTTAAAACTAATTCATTAAACAAGAAAGTAAACTGATTTTAATTAATCAAAATATTAAGTTACAACAAACGTTTATTATTAAAAATTATTTTGGTAAAAAAATCAACAAAGCAAAATTTAAAAAAAAACTGTAAGGCAAAAAATAAAAAACGAATAATTATGTGATAAAATAAAAAAGAAAGCTAACAGGTATTTATTTGTTAAAAAAAATTAAAGAGAATGATATTACTAATAAAGATTACTTATAAAATTTGCAAGCAAACAAATTATAGCATTAACTAAGAATTAAAGAAAATTTTTTATAAAATGCAATGCAAGAGCTTATGAAATAATAAATATATTTAAATTAAATTAAAAATAAAAAGCATTATTTTACATAATTAAAATTATTGATACTGCAAAAATAATTTGTGCAAATTAATATTATATTTATAAATGTTTGATACCAGCCAACAATGATTGTACCTGGTTAGTAATTACTGCTTCTTTAATACAAGTTTTATTATCATCTACTAATAATTTTTGTTTTTTATCTGCCTTATTTTTTTTTTCTTTGGCTTTTTTTTTAGTCTCAGATTGATTGGTAGAAGCAATATTATTATCGATATCTTTATTATTAATACTAATTTCAGTATTCTTCAAATCTTTTGAATTACGCTTAGATTTTTTAACAGTATCGTTAGTAATAGAATCAGTTTGGGAAACATTTTTATTTTCTTTAGTCTTTTTGGATTTTGACTTAGTTGAATTGTTAGTATTTGCAGGAGTTTCAGGTTTTGCTGATTGAAAAGCTTTATTAATGTTATTTAAATCTATCATGCTGTTATTCACCACCACCTTTGACTTCTTCCGTTAAAAATAGAACAAACAAGTAAATAGTTTTAAAATTTATAATTTTTTTTTATTATTGAAATATTATAGCAATTCTGAAGTTACAAGCTCCAGTTTTTTCAATAATTTTTGTTCAAAATACAGTGAAAAAAATTATAAATTAAAATTTAATTAATCAATCAATTTGTTTTTATGTATATATATAGAAGTTCTATTAGTTACATAAAAATTTTCAGTATAACCAAAAAGAAATAAAATTTTTTTTTTTACCTTACTAAGTTTTTCATGATAAAGGCATTCAGCTCTGTCATATAAAGCTTTGTCAACCCAAATTTTTTCTTGTGCCATTACTTTAGATGCCATTGTTATTTCAAAAATTTATAAATTTTTTTAAGTGGGTCTGAAAAATTAAATAAAAAAAATTACAATTCCATATAAATAATTTATTAATTCTTTTGTACTCAAATACGCACTTTAATTTGAACATGTATAAATTAAACCATAATATTAAAATTACTAATTGTATAAAGTTTTTTATATTAATTATTTATTTATATATTCTCATAAATTATTTATTTATTCAATATGCATTAACCTTTTATAGAGATATAGGTTGCACTAGCACAACTTGAATTACTTTATCAAATTTTCTTAACAGTAACAAATTAAACCATAAAACCATGTTGCAATTAAATTAGTGTAACATTTTTGATTAAAAAGTTATATGAATTAAAATCCATAAAAAATTATTATACCTCAGAAAATTCAGAAAATGAATTATGAAAATCTGAAAAAATTCTTTATCCCTATATAAGATTAATATTTTATGCTGTGATTTATGTTTCAGAAACACTTATAAAATATTTAAACAATTTATGGTTGTATTATATTATTACATATTTTTGTCATGAATTTTATTGAATGAAATTTTGTTACTTTTGAAAATGTCTATAATTCCAATAGATTCATACAAATCAAATTTTTGATCAAATATAAATTTTTAAAATGTACCTTTTTAAAAGGTATATAATTTATTTATTTCATTTTTTAATAGATATTTTGGATATTTTTAAAAGATTATTTAGATATTTTTAAAATTATTAAAACGGTTGTGTATCCTTAAAAAAAATATGAAATTAGTAATAAATAATTATTTGTATTTTCATTATTTTTAATAAAAATATGTAAAATTTAAATTACTTATTCGTCATTACTGTCACTGTCACTATCACTGATTATATTGGTTTTAAGTCTTTTAAAGTTATTAGTATGCTTAGGAAATCTTATTTTTTCTGGTCTACTAGAGCCAGCATTATTTTGATATTGACTCATTATTTTTTTTAAAATTGAATATACTTCAGAACTTTGTTCTTCATTACAAACACAAGGGTAAATTTCATTTGGTTTAAAATATTCAATAAAAGCTTCAAGTTCTTGATAAGATGCATGAGTTGAATAACATAAATTAATTGTATTTTTTTTAACATCTTTTTCAACAACAAATGAGGTATTTTTATTTTTCCATTTAAAACAAGAAACGATAATTGTTAAAATGTTTATTTTTTCAACATTTTCTATGCATTTAAACTCTGATATATATCCTTTTTTTGTGCAAGCATGAAGGCGAGTATTTTTATTCATAGAAACGCAATTAGCAACACCATTCATTCGACTGTAAGTATCATATAAAAAATCTTTTACATGAATTTTTTCTTTTAATTTTTTATAAAGTTCCATAAAAAGAAATTCGTAACCATAATTGGCAGATATTTCAAAAACTACTAAATTTTTTGGATTTTTTTTAATCCATTCTTCAGTGATGGGAATAATAGAATTAAAACTTTCTGTTCTATCAGGAAATTCATAGAAACCAGGGTCTAAAAAAGTTGTATCCAAATACATTTTTTGAATTTTTTTTGGTTTGCTTAGATTAATCTTATTATGCAAAATTTTTAATTTTGGAAAATCTTTAATATTTATTCTAAAATCCCCTGTATATAGTATATTAGTATCATTAGTTAATGTAAACAAAAACATTATTGAACCAGGACAGTGTCCAGAAGAAACGCAAGATACAATAAATGAACTTTTAACATCGTTACAAACATAATCTATAATTCTTGACTCATCTAATGATAATTCAATAATATTATTAGTTAACTCATTGCACAAGTTAAATTTACTTATGAGAAAAGCTTTGCTAATATGACTACAGTATAAATTTCTGTTTGTTTGAAATAAATTCTTAAAAAACAATGTGCTTAATCCTTTCATGTGGTCAGTATGACAGTGACTAAGAAAAAAAAGCGAGGAATTTAAATTTTCATTAGAAAAACAATCAACGGAGATGCCTGGAATCTCTTCCACAAGTCCAGGAAAAGTGGACATTATTATTTGATTTCCTCAGTTAAATATTGTTTGAAACGTTGCTTGAACTTTGATCCAAGATAAAACTAGAATTAATATTTTTAGTTACCTACTGCTTAGTAAATTACCTAATTCCATATTAAAATCTAAATTTAAAATATCCTAACATGAACCTAAAAATTCATTTTTTCTAACAAAAAGAAAACTTTTTAAAAATAAATATTTTTAACTACAAATTTTTTAGGGTATTATCCAATAGGATTTTTGGGTAAGTATATCATTTTCAACTCATTCAAGCCCAAGTTAGAAATCATTTAAATAGACATGTGCAAAGTAAAAATGATGCATTTTATAAATACAGGAAGATAATTTTTAGTAATAATTTAATAAATTAATTTAAAACATTTTTATATTTATAGTTTTTGTGAAATAACTATTAAACCTAATTAATTCTAAATCTGGTATGAAAAATATTTTGTTAATTATTCAATATTTAAAAAAAAGCATATGTTATAAAAAGAAAGAATTTTTTCAAACGACCGCATGTGCTTTAAAGAACCTAATTAAAAATTTAAATTTATCAATTTTTTTAATAATCAATATATTTGTTATTATTGAAACCACTAATATTTTTGCAAGAAAAATTAATTAACTAATTTATTTTGGTAATAAAAAAATGTTATAAATACCTGAAATAAATTTCTTTGAGAAGGTTTGTCAAGTAATATGTCTTAGCGCAGATTCTAGAAGACTGACACAGCTTTTGCTCAACTTTTGTGTAAATTTTCTCTGTGAACAATGGAGATTGGAGAAGCGCGCCCGAATCTGGTGAGGGGAGGGTTGGAGGTTGGAGAGAGAGCCGGGAATTCAATAATATAGAGACCCTAGATTAGAAGAGACTGCCAGAAACGCACGTTGCTCCGTTTTGTCTACCAATCACAAGAAAGGTGCCATCCAAGATGGCAGTCGAAAAAAACTCACTGCAAATGGCGGACCAACCAAAAATAGTCTACATATCTGGCAGTCTCTGGTAATCTAGGGTCTCTATTCAACATTGCCATCTACATCACGTGATTTAGGTATTTAAAAAATTTTTGTTCGCAAATTTTTACAAAATTAGTTTAGCCATTATTTATTTTTTTTTAAACCCGTGCGTGCTTTTACTTAAAAAAATTTTAATCTAGTCTATAACAGCCCGGCCACACTATGACTTGAAATTGAAATTAAAAATGAAATTGAAAAATAATCGGTGGAAGGGGAAGCCACGCTTTTTAAAATTTATTTATTTATTTGATAAAAATCAATAAAAATAAATGGTAAAAAGGTATTAAATGAAATATTCATCTTTTATTAGTTAATTGACTTATAAACACGTAAATAAATAATAAATTGTTAATTTTAATTGATTTTTAATAAATAAATAAATAAATGTCATAGTGTGGCCGGGCTGTAAAAAGGGCTTTTTGCAGGAAATCAAAAAAAAATATTTATCAATACTTTTTATTTCAGCATTTACGTCTATATTATGTACAAGTATTTATTTTTATATTTATACAAATTTTAACTAAAAAAATTTAAATAATAATAAAAAAAATGATGAAATGTAGAGATTGTATATATCCAAGTAGTACTCACATTATTAAATAAAAAACATTAATATTAAAAAAGTTAAGTATTACTTGAAAAATATCACAAATAGTAAAAACTTAAAGAATTCTAATTTAAAAATACATTTTGCTTACAGAAACTTACAATTAAAAAATCAATAATTTAATAAAAAAGAAACTAAATTAAAATATTATTTTTCTTCATCCATTGCAATCAAATAATCCTTAACGGATTGGTATCCTTCCTCTTTGGCTATAGGTGCTAATATTCCGGTAGGCCTTTGGCCATTTCTTGTTCTACAAATACTACAATTACATAAGCCTCTGCATGGTGGGCACGACCAATGCTAAAATTAAAGATGGAATTTGTAATTTTAATTAATTTAATTAACCTAATAAATTATTTACAAATACTTACAGGATCTTTTAAAGCTTCAATTATATTTTCACCGTACCTCATTTGTAAACAGGGTCCACAAAATTGACCTCTTACACCAACGCATTCACCTGAACGACATACTGTTTTAGTATCTTTAGTTTTTTGTCTACATTGATGACAACTGGTACCATTAATAGCATCATATGTTTTTTTAGAAAGTTTAGAGGCTACATTTTTTAACATTGCATCTGTGATTTCATCTGGAGATGGAATATTATTTGGATCATATTGGGATCTTGTTTGATATTGAACTACCTTTCTTCTTTTTACTGTAAATGATTCATCTTCAGATTCTTCGCTAGTATTTTGATATTCTTCATCTGATGGCATTCGCATTAAATCAATATCTCTTTGAGCTGGTCTAGCCCATGAGAACATAACTTTTAATGACTTTTTACTATTATTTGAATCCTCATCTTCTAATTCAGTAAATATATCTTCAACTTTTTTCTTTCTACTTCTGGTATTATATTCTTTGACTATTGCAAAGGTTCGAGTACCTTTAAAAGTTGGAGATCTTCTCTGAGACCGACGTCTTTTATTTGCAGGAGTTTTATTTTCTTTTTGAATTATACTTTCTTTTTTCCTTTCAAGATTATTTATGACTTCAGTATTTTCTTTAATTTCTTTAAAAAAATCTTTTAGCTGAATTAAATAATAAATATATTAATCCTAATAAAATTATTAATATTGTATTTATAAAATTCCACTTACAAAAGCATTACGTTCTTCTATATTTTTTTGTCGAATTGCCTCATAATCTTCCTCATTATCGTCACACATTCTAAACGTTTTTGTAAATAAAAAAGTCACAAAAAAAAACTATACTTAATTCCTATATATAAAAATTATTAAATTTAATAATCAATACATTTTAAAATATTAATTTTAAAAACTGTCAATAAAAAATGTGGTTAAAAATATAAACAAGCAACAAGTGGAGATATTTCAACCGGCTTTTTTATTTTGGCGTGCTATTCGTGCACTCCGTGATTCAGGATCCCGCCAAAAATAAAAGATCCAGTGATTAGTGGTAAGGTAGGTTCCTAAACTTATAAATTATTTGCAGATCTAAAAATATTTATAACATTATGGTGATTATGGCTGCTGAGGCAAAAAGGCAGCCAGAGTAAAGAAGAAGAAGAAGAAGAAAATCTAAAAATATTATGATATTAAATAGTTTTCAAGTCATTGGTAAAAAGTATTTGGAATTTTCTTGTAAAAGATTTTCAGTTTTTCATCGAAGACCACAGATTAATTATTACCGCGCTCACAAAATACTTCATATACCACGGTAAAAAAATCTATGTTTATTGTTTTTTGGGTTAAAAAATGAAAGTGTTTGTGTTTATATTGCAGCAAAACTAATAACGTTTTTAATTTATTTACAACAAAAAACATGAGTATTCAAGAAACAATTGAAAATTTAACTGGAATTGGTATTGAATTACGTAAAATAATAAATCATTGTAAAGAAGAAAGTGAAAAAGAAAAGATAGTTTTAAAACACATTAAATCTTATGAAAATACAGGACTCAAAGTCAACGATTTTTCAAAAGGTTAATATTTTTTAATAATTGGTTTATCATTTTTTTAATTTGCACATAAGTTTTTAAACATTTGAATTATTACAGGTAAAGTAAATTTTTAATATTTTCAAAATGGAAAGTACATCTCCAAGTAAGCAAGATACAGACAAATCCCTGTTGAATTTATCATCTGAAAAAGATAGTACTCCTATAAAAAAAGAAAACGGAGAATTTAAAAGTTTTCTAGAAATAGAAGCAAATATAGATTCTGAATTACAGTTACTAAAAAATGATTTAAAATCTCAAACATCAGCGAAAGAAATTATGAATCTTCTTCATAATTATAATGATATTAAAGATGCTACACAAGTAGTTTTAGGATCATTAGCTAATATTTTAGGAGTAACTGTTACTAGTTTACATGAAAAATATAATTTGCCAATGAAAAATGAATAATAAATTATTAAAATATTTATGTATTTTGTTTCTCAATTTTGTAAATATTTTGTATGCTTAGTATTAATAAAGTAATATTGACTATAATTTTACAGGCTTGGAGTGGTTTAATGTCTCAGAAGGTTTATCGATCCATAAACACCTTGTTGGCAAACTTGTACTCTTAGATTTTTTTACATACTGTTGTATTAATTGCATGCACATTTTACCTGATTTGAGTGCCTTAGAAAAAAAATTTTCCATTCAAGATGGTCTTGTTATTGTTAGTATATATTAAAAAGATGTATTTCATTGTATTGATATAAGTACTTAATATACTTATTTTTAGATCGGAGTACATAGTGCAAAATTTTCAAATGAAAAAGATTCTGATAAAATATTATCTGCAGTTCAAAGATATAACATAGAGCATCCAGTGGTGAATGATTCTAGACTATCAATGTGGAGAGATATTGGTATCTCTTGCTGGCCCAGTTTAGTTATGTTGGGTAAATTTTCATAGCATTCATAATAAATTTTCATAAGTTTAATTGTTTATTTAATAGATAATTATACAAAATTTAATTTTAGGCCCTGATGGACAACCTCTTTTCGTTTTTGTAGGTGAAGGACACAAAGACGAACTTATTCTTTATACAAAAGTTGCACTCAAGCATTTTAATTCATTAAAAAAAATTAAAAATCATTCTCTTCCATTGGAGTTAACAAAACAAATTTTACCTAAAATAAAAAATAATTTGCTTTTCCCTGGGAAAATTCATGTTTTCTTATTCCAATCAGAAGAAAAATTAGCTGTTGCTGACACTGGAAATAACAGAATTTTAATTATGTCAAATAATGGTGTGGTAGAGCATGTTATTGGTGGATATTCTCCAGGTTTTAAGGATGGAAATTTTGAAACTGCGCAATTTAATGCTCCCCAGGGAATATGTTCATTAAATGATAATCTTTTTATAGCTGATAATGAAAACCATGCTATCAGAAAAGTAAATAAAAGTAAATCAAAGCTTTCTTTTAGAATTCAATTTAACCATCATTATTTAAATTAAATAGATTGATTTAATTGGTCAAATGGTATCAACGATTGCTGGAGATGGCTATCAAGGCCATGATTATCAAGGAGGGAAAGTAGGAAAAGAACAAAAATTGTCATCGCCATGGGATGTTGCTATATATAAGCACAAAGTTGATGAAAATTTTTTACCTGTTCTATTAATTGCAATGGCTGGAACACATCAAATTTGGGCTTTGTTCTTAGAAAACACTACTTGGTGGAAAAAGTATAAAATTATTGAAAATATTAAAATGTAAAAAACTGGAGCACATTTATATGTACCATTTTTTATTTTCAGAGAATACAAAGCTGGGACTTGTGCTAATATAGTGGGGAATGGTCGGGAGGCTAATAGAAACAATTCATATGCTCACGCAGCAAGCTTAGCTCAACCTTCAGGACTTGCAGTTGCACAAGAGTTAAAATCTCTTTATTTTGCTGACAGTGAGAGCAGTACAATTAGAAAAGTTTGTCTGGATAATGGAAAAGTCTTTCCTGTTTGTGGAGCAGATAAAAATCCATCTGTAATTAATACTCCTTAATTTATTATTACTCCAGTAGTCATAATACGGGAAGGGGGGGGTCATTTGATTAAGAAATTGGGGCTTTGCCCTTAAATTAGCAAAAACTCCCCCCAAAACGGGGTATTTTAATATATATACTCTTTGAGTGCCAAATTTGGCACCTAGGAGCTTGTTGGGTCGTTAATAAAAAATTCCGGTGATTTTTTAATGAAAAATTAATATTTCACCCTTAAATTATCAAAAACTACCCCTACAAGGGGTATTTTTGCTATTTTCGCACTTGAAGCTATTTAAGGGTGAAATATTAATTTAACATGAAAAAAATCACCAAGACCCTTGATCAGTGACCCAAAAAACAACTAGGTGCCAAATCTGGGCACTCAAAGAGCGAATATATTAAGAATACCCCATTTTAGGGGTAGTTTTTGCTAATTTAGGAGGGAAGCCCCTATTTCTTAACCAAATGACCTCGAAATTCGTGATCAGTGACCCAAAAAACTTATACTAGACCAAATCTGGTGGTTAGTAAAGCAGCTAAAGTATAGCAACTATACAATCAAATCCGTATTATGACTGAAATATATAGATTTTTTGTTTGAATTGTTTGTTAAAATAATTTTTTTTTAGAATCTACATTGTTTTGGCGATGTTGATGGTAAACAATACTTAGCAAAATTACAACATCCCTTAGGAGTTGCATGGAATAAAAATGAAAATATAGTATACATTGCTGATACTTATAATCATAAAATTAAAAAAGTTAATATTGAAGGAGATTGTTCAACAGTATGTGGAACTGGTAGCCCATCAAAAAATTATACAGTAAGCTTTGTTAATATGAAAAGTTTATTGAAAATTTTTAAAGGCAGCGACGATTCAAAGGAAAAAAATATTCTTTTTCAGTTTAATGAGCCAAGTGGTTTAGCAGTTAATTGTAAAGGCGATATTCTTTATATAGCAGATACAAATAATCATTGCATAAAAGCTTTAAATCTTAATAATTTAAAAAATATAAATCTTGTTAGTATTAATTTATATATTCACATTTAGTATGATTTAAGATTTTAAAATAAACATTTTAAATTTTAATCTCCTAGATTAATGTTGAAATACAACCAGAATTGTGGAACAAAGGAAATTGCTCTCATAATTTTACTTCCCAAGTTAGTTCAAGTAGCGCCACTTTTTCTTTATCATTTTCTTTGGATTTCAAAAACGATTTAAAGATAAATGAAGAATCGTCCCCAAAATGGAATTTATACCTACCAGATAAAGAATGGGTTGCATCCAATTTATCAGGAGATTTAGAAACGCCAATATCAATAACAATACCAAAAGGTACAGAGGAAAAACAAATATATATAATTTTAGATTTAATAGCATGTAATAAAACTCAATGTATCCCAAAACATTTTTCAATCGTATATTTAATAACTCGAAAAAACGATGCACCTGAAAATATAATAGAAAAAAGGGAATTATGTATTGGGTAAATTCAAAAGATTATTGAAAATATTTAAAATATTTTTTAGCTTTTAAAAAAGTTAGATGATGGTGCTTTTACATAGTTTAAGATTTTCTAAATTAAGAAAGTATTTTTTATAATTTAAAAAATAATTGATATCATATGGATGATTTTTCTTTGACCCACAAGGAGAAAAGACGATCTTTATGTACTTGAATCGCTCTAGGCTTTGAGAGGGGATTAATATAGTTGAAAAAAAAAATTTTTTCACACCAATAATCCATTTAACCATGAAACCAAAAATAAAAAATTTTGAAATCTGCGTTAAAATTGTGGATTTGACCAAACTGGGTTTTACAAGCCTCAATAATGTTTTAAGGGCTCTAAATATTAATATCTTGAACCGTTTACGAAATACGTCATTTCAAAAGCAGAGTAAAAATTTCAATTTAAAAAAAACCTACAATTAGGATTTGATATTTAAAATGTCTATGATATAGAAATGAATAAAAAGTATTTGGAAACTTGAAGCATTCACAAAATTTTTGAAGCTTATTATGAAACCTATTACAGTCCAAAACTATGATTTTGGCACTAATTAAGTGCTTTTCGTGATCGCTTTCCCGATAAATAATAGCTAATTTTGTATCTATATTCACACTAAAATTCTCCACCTGTTTATCTTCTTTTTTATTTTTATTTCTAACAATCACTAATACTTTTCTCGCTTCTTGCAAATCGTAACTTTTATTCTCAATCCGAATCTTGTTATTTACTATTCTTGCATCTATCATCTTTTAATTTGTTTTTAATTTCTTTCATCTTATTATATTCTTCTCTTTCTGTCTTTGATAGATCATTACCCAGTCGGATATTCAAATTCGATACGAATTCGAATTCGATTCGATTCAAATTCTATTTTTTAGATTTTTTTAATGTGAAATTGGTTCTCACTATTTTAGCGTCATCTGTAATTTGAAAAGTTTTATTTTAGACTATTTTGCTACAAAATACTTTAAATCGTGACATTTTATAATGATTAGGATTTTATAATATTTTTATAATAATATTGGATCATAAAACAATTAAAAAATTTTTGAACAAACAGACTCCTTAGAACTTGCGATTTGAATAAATGAGAATTAGTATATTAAGTATCAAGGGCGCAAAAGCTTTGGCACTAATGAGAGCACAGATATGTGTTCACGATAGTGTCTAAAGTATTTCGCCCATGGTGCTTACAATATTTTTTACCTACCTAGGCATAGAACGAGTGCAGAAAATTCTTTACGTACGAGTTTTACGCCCGGGAGGGCAAAAATTTATATTAGAGTCTTGTTATTTTGATAATAACATTATTTTTTTTTAATCTTTAACCCAAAAAAAATCGTCAAACGCAAAAAAATAGAAGGAAAATTGTAATAGTATTCACTATTACAATTCTTACCTGTTTTTTTTGCTTTTTATCTAAGGGTTCATCAATATCTTCCTCCGATTCGGATAGGCTGCTTTCATAATGAAAATTTTCATTTTTGTTAGGTATTCGTTTTCTTTTTTGACTGCTGGTCTTATCATCAGCTATTCTCATCATATCGCTAGTGTTGCCATTACTATCTTCACTTCTTAGCACTTCTTCAACGCGTATTTCTTTTTCATAAGAATCTGCATATTATTAATAAAGAATATCAAAAAATATTATTACAATTGTTGAACTAAAAATTATTCGGTGAAAATTCGTTTTTGCTACTAAAGCATTTGAATTAGTATACATGCAAAATTGGGAAATTTAATTATTTGTTAATTTAAGATTATTTTTTATTATACAACTAAAATGAAACCACCATGTTATAAAATGTTAAAGAATTGATAAGAGAAATTAATTTTAAAAAATTAAACGAGCTTTGCAGATTGAAAAATAGTACTTTTGTTGAGAACAAAAAACTGAATACCAAATTTTGTTTATACATTGTAATCAAGTAAGCAAATTTTTTTAAACATTATTTATATATTATTATACATGGCAATCATTTTAGTATCTATATAGCTAATTGGAAGTTGCTTTTATTTATTTTATTTTACTTTATAAAGTATTATAGAAAAGAGATAAAAGAATTCAGGAGGCATGCAAGAAAAAATGAATCCAGTTTTTTACTTACAAGGGCCTACCTATTGCTTTCAAATATTTTTTGTTTTCAGCTTTTACTTTAGTAATATCTATTTTTTTTAATTCCCAAGAATTCGCTCTCTTTACCGACAGCAAGAATTTTTTTACTCTTTTATCTATCCATGACTCTGATATTATTTCAAAAAGGTCGGAACCAAAATATACAATATAGTAATTATTCTCTGAATCTTGATTAATTCCTGAAAAGATAATATTATCATGAAAGCTGAATTTTTCGCTTGTATATTTTTTTTGTAATTACGATACCATCCATTTTTTTATGATAAACAAACTAATATTTAATTAACTAATTATAAAAATTTTAATTCATTTTCATTAATTTTTCATCTTTAATTATTGCTTATTTATAAATTAATAAATACAATTAAAATTATTTATCATATTTAAATTTTTAAAATAAATAAACTAGTAATATTTAAATTTTGATTCATAAGTCTTTTTGACGAGATAAAATATGCGAAAATGTCAAACATCCTGCTTTCAGTTGGTCACGGATAGTTAAAGAATGTAATTTCTTTGGTTATCCTTTGGATCAGAGTCGGGTGACGGTTTAATATCATCTTGAGTATTAGGTACTATTTGAGGCACTGGAGCTTCATCAGTTGAGTCGCCTGTTGACTTGTAGAGTTGTTTTGTAGCATCATTAAGTTACTGAGCTTTTGTAGTCAGCTCTTCTATCTGTTTAGTGTTTGGATTTTCCATTGTAAAAATATTTTATAATTATTTCAAGTTTTTTAAGTTTATAAAACTTAGAAACAGGTTTGAATAATTCTGAGAAACGATTCTTCGTTTGTAACAATGTATTGTAGCAATAATAAATATTTAATAATAAAAAGAATTAATTTAACTTCGTACTATAATGCTAAAATACATTATTACTATTAAAAAGAAAAGGATTTTACCTGGCTTATGTTGAAGTGTGATATGTAAAGATACACACACATACGACTGGAAGCATGTATTGGTATAGGATTAGTTAAATGAATTTATAGAAAATAATTTTTATTTATTAATGATATGATTTATTTTAAATTAAGTAAGAATTTGATTTTATTTATTTGTTAAATATAATAAAAATATTATACATAATTTACGGTGGCCACACTCATATTATTTCATACACGCAAAATTTAATATAAAAGAAAATTTGCGATGATTAAATTTACGCTCCTTTTCTTCTATGTAAAATATTCGCACAGAAAATAGTGAATTTGCGTGTGGATTTTTATGGAAAGACTCTTAGTGATGGGATGGACCTCGTCTACACGACAGGTATTTTTCGTCTGCTTAGAAATGTTCTCCATTCTCACTAATTTAATTTTCTTTGAATTAGAAGGTCACCATACACGAGCACATTTTAGTACAATATACAACACATGATTTTTAATAAAGTCACTTGGAGAGCATATCACATCTATAGGGACAAAAAGGAGCGCGCGAGAGATTACATGCTTAGACCGATTTCTACGAAATCCATAGGATGACAAATCGAGTTATTCTGTTGAAACTCAAATGGCCTCCACTTATCGTTTAATAATATCAATTTTAGGGCCGTTATTATTAAATTAATTACATAATACATCTGGCGAACAATTTAATTCAAATTCAAACAAAAACACCGCATTAAAATCTGATAATAACAGTTTTCCATCGCTATCTTTTTCTGTCCAGTCTTCATTAAAATGACAAAATCCTTTGTTCATTTTATATACTCTAAAAAAATATAAATAGCAATTTAAGCAATTTATTTTATTTTTATTTAATATTTGCAACACTTTTAGAGTAGAGAATGATTTTTATTTTGTTATTTAAAAATTTAACTTAAAAATATGTTTTAAGGCCTCTGGTTGGATTATCTTTTAAGTCATCGATAATGCTCATTAATTGTACTGGTTCTAATTTATTATCAGTGTTTCAGTTTAATGAATTTATTATCAATTCTTCTTCATAATATGAGGATTCTATTTGAGGTTCATTGTTCAATAATCTGCTAAGACGTTGGACATCCTCATGCTTTACATTGACGGCAACGTACTTTTCATCGCTTTCAATATTATCTATATCAATCTCATCGTCTGCAATTTTAAAATCAGCTATATAGTCTAAAAACTTCAGTTTATCTATTCATTCATTTTTCCATTTTTCTCAAACATATGTTATTTGCTGTATTCTGTTTAATTTTTTTTAGAATTCGTTGATTTAGATATTCGGAGTTTTATATATTATAAACAGAGACACTTGCGTATGAAGTTACAAATGAAGCGTTGTTAGAACCCTGAGAAATTAGGTTCTCAAAAGGATATAATCCTATCAATCTAACTCGTTTTTGGTAGTATGAGTAGAATCCCTGCAAAGGTGGTCATTGAAATATAGATCCAAATTAAGTCACTATCAGTCTGGTCATCAGGCTCTAGGCATCTGCCTTCGATTTTTGCTAGTTCAGGTTTGCAAACACAAATTTTAGCATTATGTTGGCATATTGTCCCATGTTGGATACAAATTATCGAGTCCATTCCACACTCTTCTCCTAATTTTAATGCTTTAATGCATCTGTTTCCTTTCCTAAAAATAAATATAAATATTGTTAATAGTACTATCAGGTATATAATGAATGCTTCTAATATTTCAGTGTCAAAATTGTTAACTTTTACCATTGCATGTTTGTTGCAGATTTTATTTTCATACGTGAAGCTGGGAAACGGGAACATATATTTTTGTAACAATAACTAAATCCTTGCACGCAAAAATTCTTTAAGCTATCGCAAGTTTCGTTAACTATCCTAATTTTTAAACGGGATTTATTTTTTTATATATATATATCCTTTTCCACACGTGAAAACTTCTAATAAATAGAGAAAAGAAAAAAAATATGTTAATAATCTAAATTTTTATATAATTAGGGAAATTATAGCTTATTTTGATTACCTGTACAATTTGACATCATTATAATCATGAAAAGTATTTTCTTTAGCATTATGCAGTTAATTAATAAGTATCGTTAATTCAAAATCGGTATCTTTGGTTGTTAATTAACTATAACTATCGAGATTTGTTTGAAATAATTATAACTTGCTCCTTAGACACGTGGACGTATTCTAAAATTTTGCTAATTTCACTTTTTAGGTTATCATTCACGTTTTTTGAGTCTTCCAAGCCAAAGATTACAATATTTTTTGACCTAGCAATATTTTTTAATCTATTAACTTCATTTTTTAGTGTATTTATTTCTTTGTTGGCTTCTACGATTTCATTTTTATTTACGTTCACTTGGTTTTTTACGGCTTTAAACTCTTCACCATTTCTTTTAACCGTCTCTAAAATTTCCGAAAACATATCCTTTATTTCTCCGGTAGTTAGTTCTTTGTCTTGAGACATTTTGTATAATTAGAATTTAATGAGAAATTATTTAAAATAGAAATATAAAATCGAAATAATCGAGCGGTATTTTAGGGTTATAACTCGCACGTCTGTACCCGACCGCTGCTCGCGCCGAACTCCTGAAATAATTATATATAATTAATTTATATATGACACTTTATATTTTAAGCAATTAAATTTTTTAATCATTCATCGCAATAATAGTAAACCAAAAATTTAATCAAAAATTAAATCTAAAAAAAAATTGTATCATAAAAAACAATACAAGTAAATTTTTTCAAAACAGTAATACAGTTATTAAACCATTGACTGTCTATGGTCCTTTTTTGTCATTGACCATAAATGCTTTCAAATACAACGGATCCTAAAAGAGTGGTGTTTTATTTTTAGTAAGGCTTTGTGGTTTTGGATTTAGATACTTTTGGGGCACTCTCGTAGTAAATTTCATTTTTAACAACTCTACCGTGGCTTTCTCCTGCTCCTATAACTCTTCGTGACCTTTTGTTTTTAATTTGCGCTGCTACATTTAGTAAGTTTTCATCAATGAACTATAATTTCTAAATATCTTAAATAAAACTTTTAAGATTTTCTAGGCAGAAACGTTTTTTTCTAATAAAATTATATGCCATGTTTAATTTTTGGAAGCTGCTAGGACCTAAAACTATATGTAAAACTTAACAAAGAATCATTGTTGGTCAATTTTGGTGGCAAATTTATACAATCGTAGCATACTGTCTTTCGTCTTCTGGATGAGTATCTGACCACACTAGAGCTTATAGGACTTATAGCTCTATCATTCCCTTAAAACCCAGACATCTTTCTATGTATCCATGTGTTAATCAATCTACTGATGTCATGATATAGATATGTACATCCCATACTCTTGAAACTCTTTTGGCAGTGTTCTGCCATATTTGCAGACTCAAGTGACCATGTGTGGTGTGCCGTTTCCTCATAACATAGTGGGTTGTCAGTTCCATATTTCTATTTGTTTGTATCAAGTGATCTATGATCATAGATACGTGACCTATACCTGAGATAGATATACATTGTAATAGTACTTTAAAAAGCCTCCCATGAGCTTCTCCTGCCTTTTTGGATTAAACATCTGATACTTTTTGTAGCTTTCTTAAATGTTTTTTTTTTTTATAGCTACCTTATGTGTGCTAAATTAAGGGGGGAATTATTTCACTATTTTCGTTCGAAACTAATTTCTTGAGTGAAATTATTAAAACACTTTTTCAGTACGTAATACTTCAAAACTTAGTAGAGCAGTTAGCCTTGTAAAGAATTACTGTATAGTCCCGGTATCGCTGAATAATCGGTCAGTAACTTTTTCTTCAAATTTTTACTCTTCAAAACTTTAAACTAATTTTTCTCGAAACTACTTTTTTTGAATTGGCGTGACACATTACTCAAAAACGGCTAATCTGATCTACCTGAAATTTTTTTTTTCCAATTTTTTTTTTTTTTTAAATGGTTAATTTTTCAAAAAACGTTCCCATTTTTGAAAAATTATTTTATTTTTTTTTTAGGTTCTTCAATACACGTGTTTTAACATTTTTTTTTTCTTTTTCTTTTTACACTTATATTGGATGCTCCAGATGTCACCAATTTCAAAACATGCCGACTTTCTACAGCTGTAACTCCGCCATCTTAGAAAAATTTTTCCCCAAAATTTAGAATTTTCTATTTTAATATTTAAAAAATATTCTCCTAAAATTTTATTCATTTATTTCACCTCCTTTATAAAAAAATCCTATCTGGAAAAACATAACATTTCATAGCCTTCTCTCCTTAATTTGCAATAAGAGCAAAATTTAAACGAGAAGCATAAAATTTTTTTTTAGCCCTTCCTTTGCGGGGCACCTAAATTTAAAAGTTCTACAGTATAAAAGAAAAATTCTTCGGTGTCTTAGTTGAGAAAGAATCATCCATATGAATATTATTATAACATTGAAAATATAAATTTTTGGAAAAATGATATTAATGATTACAAATAAATATTAATACTTCGGCAAAGTATATCTTATATCTTATGAATCTGCTTAAAAATTGCCAGAACTTTTACGCAAAATTATATAATTATAAAATAGTAGTGAGATATTGTTAATTCAGATTTTCCGAATTTACACAATTTTTATTAATATTGATTAAATTTTTTAAATTAAACCTTGGTAATATTATAAAAAATTAAAGCATACAAGTAATAACTTTAACTTTCCTTGAAACCAGCAAAATTGAAAAAAGATAATTTGTTAGTTTACAAATTTATTAATAATAAGAAAAATTATATTGAAAAGTTTATTATCTTTTTGTTATATATTTAATTAATTTTTAAGTGTGCATAAACAATTTTTGCCTTTAATTAATTTATTAATGAATGAACACGAAAATAGTAACAGTTAATTGCACAAAGGTGCACGATAAATTGTTTTTTTTACTAGATGATGTATTTAAATAGTGGCCGAAGAGTATAGGTTTTCATACTCTTTCTTGTTTCAGTATAATCATAAATAATTTTTATCAACGTTAAAAATTGTATTTTATTAATGACGTATTACAATGTTCAGCATTCGTACACTATAGCTAACAATAGTTCAAAAATTGGGCAAAATACAAAAATCATATTACATTAAAATATTATTGCAAGTAAAATGTTTCCGTATTAGAATAAATATATGAGAAAATGATTTTATTATATATGGCCTTAAGCTTTTGGTTAAAATCATATTTTACCTCCATTTTTTAAATGCGATAAATAAAGCCCAAAGAAATAATTCTTTATTTATCTTGTAAAACACGTTGTATAAAGGCTTAATTTAAGTGTACTAGTTAAAAATAGATGATCTTTATAAAGATGTAAAATTAAGTCTTTTCATAATCATTTGATGAAGAAAAGTCTGATGCTGATTGTTTCGAGGTAAATTAACTTTAAAATCTAACAATGATGTTTGCGAAGGTACTTAGATAATAATATATTAAAAATGTTAAATCTAATTTAATAATAATATTGTAATATACTGTTGTTCTATTCAAAGTTATAGATTTCTATAAAGCTTTACGCAGAGAAAAAAATTATATGTTTTTGGCCGAGTGATTTTTACCACAAATAAATGTATTTATTATTATTATTGCTTTGAATATTTATTTTGTAAATTATGAAAAAATAAATCTCCATCACATAATTTTTATAACTACAAACAGGCGACTCTGAAGGTTGGAAAAACCTGCAAACTACCCTTTTTCGGGAATTGAATTGGTATGCATAATATTAAAAAATTATTTTTATTCAATAAATTAAAAAAATATACAAGATTTTATTTATTTCATAGAATATTATTTTAGGATAGAGTTTGTAAAATTTGTAGTAATCTATAATATATATTATAAAAAATATTTAAAAAATTTTTCCATTTTGGCAGGAACTTTTTAACCCTTAGAAAAATAGTTCGTTTTTATGGCAAAAAAAACTGTAAGCCCGCGTGTATTTTTTTTATATAAAACAGATGAAGTTTGAAGAAATGGCGTATAAATTTTTTTAATTGTTACATTCAATCATTTAGTGCAGAATGTATTAGAATTATTTCTTGCAGTTAAAATAGAATTTTTTATTTAAATTGGTTTATTTTTTGAATCGACTGTATCGTTGCTGATTTTTAAAACTTCAGTTTCCAAATTATTGTTTAAAATTTGTTTTTTTCTGAAAATCAAAAAAATAAATTTTTAGTATGGAAATTACATTAGTATTTTAATAATAAAAAAAAACCTATCGCACAAAAATCAATAAAAATAAAAAATTGTTTGTTTGTCATAGTCTAATTAGGTAAAAGTTAATGTAAAAGTCAAGCAAATTTCAGGTAAGTAAATAAATGAAACTTACAACCCAAATTTTTCTCCATCTTGAATAGTTTCTGGAAGTTTTTTATTTAAAGTTTCAGGTAATAACAGAGACAATGATCCTCCAATAAGTGAGCAAATCCCAAAGATTAAAAATGGCAACGGGGTCCAAATATTTGCCTAAAAATTTGTTAAAGTATTTAATTCTACAAGGATGCAATTGATTATGACGTAATGAATTACTTTTTCTATTATTTTTAAATAAACAAATTTCATATTCAATATAATCATAATTATCATCATAACGGGGATTTATAGAAATATTCCTAAGAATAGAAAATTCTTACCAGATAATTAATGTACGGAGCAATTACTCCACTAAATCGAGCAACGGTCGAACTTGCCCCGAGACCGACATTTCTAATAACTGTGGGAAATTGTTCAGCAGTGAATACATAAATTGTACCGTAAGATGCAGTTATTACCATCTTAGCTATCATAACTAAAGTCACCATTAACCAAGGCATATCTATTAAAGAATTTTTTTTTAGTTAATTAAATTGTAAAATTTTTGTTAAAAATGTTAATTAAAACATTAATGTTATTTACTTGAAGGAATAAAAGGTGTAGCCATTAAGCATAAACCAGAAGCAACCATACTTCCACATAAAATAACTTTTCTACCCCATTTATTTAGCATTATCATTAGAAATGTATAAGCTGGTATTTCTACTAATCCACTTAAAACAAAATTAATGTAAATATTGCCACCTAAACTTGCTACGTTCCACGATAGTCCATAATAAGTACCACTATTTACAAACCTATTTTGTTAAAATAAAAAAGAAAAATAATTAAAATATACAAATTTACATATTGGGATGACTTTAAATACATTTTAAACTTAATTTTTTAATTAACTTTCATAAATTGCATATGTTTCTAATATTTCGACATTTTATTGATTAATTTTATTTATTTTCAATTTTTTTTCTCGAAAACTTTATGTTTTTAGGTTTATATTTTAGTGGAAAATATTAGTCAACTACTTTAATTTTTTTGCGTACTTTTTTGCTTATTTGAAAACCTGCCTTAAAAATATCCATTTTAATTTTTTGACAACTCTAATTTGGGTTCGGTAGATAAAAAAAAAAGTGCTTTTTATATTAACACATGCATGCTCATTCCCAAAAATACATGATTTAATTTTGTTATTAAATACCAATTAAAAAATATTAAAAGACTTTTTCTTCTCAGATTAGGATATCTCATTAAATCAAACCCAGATGCTTTCTTTTTATCAGGTATACTATCAAGTTCTGTTTCTTCTAAAAGAGAATCTAAAGTGCTGTCATTAATTTTCACACCATTTTCATAAGAAGCTTTTTTTAAAATTTCTTTTACTTCAGCAGTTCTGCCTTTTGTTAATAACCAACGAGCTGATTCTGGAATAAACCTAAAAATTAAAAACTTTTAATTTTATTTGTCGAATATTTATAATTTGCTGAAAGATTATTAGACTGATTTTAGTATTTAAACACATTAAATAGTATATTAAGTATCAAGGGTGCAACTGTTTTGTCACTAGCGTGCTTTACCGAGCTAGCGATCACGCTAGTACAAAAATTTTTGCACCCTTGATGCTTGGTGTACTATCTAAAACGAAACCCTTAAATTTTTAAATTATTGATTCAAAAAAATGTATTTTATAATATAAAAAAGATTTTTACCACCAATAAAAAACAAAAAGTATACTGGGTAATGTCAATGCAAGTTGTAACATCCTCCAATCAGTTAAATAATATGCAAAACCAGCTGTCATAATATATCCTGCAGTAAAGAACATTTGACAACCAGTAGCAGCAATCGGACGTATTTTAGGACCAACCATTTCCAGCGCTAAATTATTTTCAAAAAAATTTTTATTTTTAAGTAAATTCAAAAAACTTTCTTTCATTTATTACCAATAACATATGCAACAAGAAATAATCCACTAGTAGTTGAACCGACAATAGCTCGAAAAATCATATAAGACACAATATCAGGCGAAATTGCTACCAAAACTCCACCCACCAGCTGTATGAATAAGTTTAGAAAAAAAATTGGACGTCGTCCATATTTATCTGATAAAGCTCCAAAAATAGTCGAACCTAACATAACTCCTATCATAAATACTGCATCACTGGTAGCTGTTAAATATGATCTATCGCACACTAAATCCCACTATAAAATTAGCATAAACTTTAAATCATTAAATTTTAAAACAAACTTTTACAATTATCAATAAAAAAATATATGATAATACTAACATCAGACGATGTTGTACGAATGTAAATACTTCTATCATAAACGTATGATTTACATTTTTCTATTTTTTTAAAACTATTTGAATTATTTACATATTGATCACATTGTGACCAAGAATTTTTTCCAGTATCCCATGGATAATTTACATTCATTACATTTTCAGGCAAGTAATATGTTGCATTTAATAAATTTTCATTTGGCAAAAGACACCTGCAATATAAAATGATTAGTTAAATAATAATTGCTGTATAGGCTGGATGTTTGCTATAAAACGAATAAAAAAAATTCTAGCAAACTTCGAAACGTCTGGAAAATATTTAGCCTTTTAGGCTCTAAGGAGAAAAAAATTTTTTAATCTTAAAAAACCTACTTATACATAATTAAATTATAATAAATAAAATTTACCTTGAGTTCAATTTTGCATTTAGAAAAACTCCAGCAAGTTTATGAAAAGCACAAGAAATTGCTGGCAAGCATAAAAGAAAATAGATTCTTTTTTGATATGAGCCAAATTCGCCCATTTTTTTTATCACATCATCATAAGCCATTTTTAAAATATTTTGTATTATTAAGACAAATATAAAAAAATTTCTAAAAATTTAATAATCAAATTTTATTTAAAATTTTTCATGTATTTTTCAAGGTATTATTAATATCACATTGTATGAGGGAGAACTCGTGATACCAAGCATTCAAACTTTTTCTCAGATTAAAACTCCTGATTTGACTCATATTTTGTGAAAAAATTATAAAGATTTTGTGATTCACGTTAAATTTTTTTTGAATTTTTTTGTACTTTTTTGAAATAAAATTCTTATACAATTTTTTTATGCAAATTTTAAAAAGTACTATTTTATTGATGAAAAATATATTTAACAAAATATTCAAAAATATTTTTAGTAATTTTTTCTCTTTAAAGATATTTTTGATGCTGTTGTTTTTGGAAAAATACTAACTGAATGAAAATAGTGATTTAAATTAAATAATATTTAATTAAAAATTAGATGAAAATTTCTTTTCACAGCGCTAAAATTTTATATCGAAGATCACGTAAGAATGTGTATTAAGGTACTCGAACCAATACCTGAATGATCGTTCAGATTTTGATTTTTCGCATAATCTTTGTTAGCTTAAAATAAAAAAATTGATGAATTGCTCCAGTCAAAATTCGGGTTTGATTGTATAGCTTCTGGCCACCACCAGATTTGATCTATAGAATAAGTTTTTTGGGTCACTGATTACGAAAATCAGGGACTTTTCTATGAGAAATTGGAGTTTAAACCTTAAATTGGCCAAAACTACCCCTAAAAAGAGCATTTTCGCTGAATTCACTCTAACCCTTTGAAATTTGGAATATGAGGGTGTTTTGGGTCACTGATCATGAATATTGAGGTACTTTTTATGAAAAATTAGACCTCCATCCTTAAATTACCCAAAAATACCCCTAAAAAAGGCATTTTTGCTGCATTTACTGTAGCTCTTGGAGGTTTGATTTTTCATAAAAAATACTTCAATTTTCGTGATCAGCCGCTCAAAAAACCCCCGTATACCAAATTTCAAAGGCTTAGAATGAATACAGTGAAAATGCCATTTTTAGGGGTAGTTTTGGCTAATTTAAGGATGGAGGTCTAATTTTTCATAAAAAGTACCTCAATATTCATGATCAGTGACCCAAAACACCCTCAGATACCAAATTTCAAAGGCTTAGAATGAATACAGTGAAAATGCCATTTTTAGGGGTAGTTTTTGCCAATTTAAGGGTGAAGTCCCAATTTCTCATAGAAAAGACTCTGATTTTCGTGATCAGCGGCCTAAGAAATCTATACTAGACCAAATCTGGTGGTGGCCAGAAACAATACAACCCCCCCCCCCCCCCCCCTAGTAAATATTGAAGCCGAGACTTGGTAGCGATCTTATTCAACAGGAAAAAAATTGAACACATCATTTTTGAGCACCGAAAAAAAACACGCAAAATTCAACACGCATTATTTTTTAACACTATTTTTTGCACACCATTTAAATCCAACGCAATTTTTTTTGACACATTTTATTCGACACAAAAATTAAATTTTTTATGTAAATTATGTAAAAACTAATTGAATTTCAGTTATTTGTGTTTAATTTGTGTCAAATAAAATGTGTTGGAAAATTCTGTGTTTAATTTAAATCGTAGGAAACAATAAGTGTTAAAAATATACTGTGTTGAGTTTTGTGTGTTTTAATTTCGGTGTTCAAAACTTATGTGTTCAATTTTTTTCGTGTTGAGTAAGATCGCTACCACTGGAGCATTTTCTTATACATGGTTTTTCCATTTAATATTCGGTCGTTCATGCGTACTGGTGCAAAGTACATGTCCGGAATATCTTTTAATTTTACAAAATAAAATGCTAATTGGCACAAAACTTATTGGTAAGGGTTCAAAGTGATCATTATAAACAAAACTTTGACCATAAATAAGATTATTAACCCATTAATGCCTAATCATGATATTCATGCCAGAGTATTGTAAAATTAATAGTGGAACTAAAACTTTTTAATCATTTAATAATTTTTTCTTTTTACGTGAAAAATTTCAGTTTTATTTTACAAATTCTTCATACTTTGAATGTCTAAAATTGCATAAAATGAGTTAGATTAGAAAATTTTATCTGTCAAATTGTGTCAAATACAGTTGTTTTCACGTGTTCTGCCTCGTAAATATTCAAATATTTAGCATAAAAGTACATACCTACAAAAAATTTGCTCTAATAAAATTTTCGCCGTTAATAAGCCATTATAATTTTATAAGTAGTTCCATTTTATTATTTTATTTAACCTAGTTCTTCATTGTGCGTCATCTTCTATATTTTGACATTAACTATAAATTAAAAATTTATTAGGTATTTGATACTTTAATTTTAATGTTTTTCAAATATAATTTAATAAATTATTCAAATTTTAAAAGTTTTCATTTTAAATGACAATTTAATTGTAAACATTTTCAATTACTATTACGTTTCAAAAGAAGAGATTTTCACTTTTCACAAAAATTAACATTTCATTGTTGCACAAATTAAATTTTAAGATAGAGCATGTTTATAGGGAGGGGGTACTCTGGAAATCTGAAAATCAAGGGGGGTCAAATGTTTCTGATTTGATGGATGGGGTTAAATGTGTCCGATTTAGGGGAGGGAATCAAATGGGATTTTAAATAATTTCGATTTATAGAATTAAAATAATTCAGGTTTAGGGATTTAGAATAATTTAAAGTTCATGGACTTAAAAGAATCCATATTTTGAGACTTGTAATAATTGGGGTTAAGGGATTTAGAATATTTTCAATTTAGGGACTTAGAATAGTACTACGTAGTATATTATGTTCTTTGATAATACGGGCTTAGGGAATCGGAATAGTTTGGGTTTAGAATCTTAACATCAAGAAAAGGTGATAAGTAAAAATTATAAAACTATCAAAATGTATTGTAATGTTGCGTAACATTTATGCATTATACCTAGCTCTCAACTGTAAGTAAACATCTTCCATGCATTTTGGTTGTGTCACAAATCGTTTATAAGTTTTATATAGAGCTAACTCAATGTTGTTAAAAAAATTACATAAAAATATTTGATTTCTGAGCTAACAATTATTTGCTTTATTTTTTTAATAAATTGCCCACGTTTCGAAGACCTTCAGTCTTCATTATCAAGGCTAAAAATTTTACAATATTTTACAATTTTATAAAAATTTTTTTACACAATTTCAAATTCAAAATTAACTTTACCTTATTAAATATTTTTAAGTAAAGAATATATAATATTCTTCACTGACAAGGGGAGTTCAATACATTTGGAACACCGAATTACACCAAATGGTTATGGATGAGTTTGTTATGTTGAAAAAACATGTCGACTACCCTCCGTTCCTTCCAATGGGCCTTCTGAGCCTAGAAATGCAGGGCTCAATGTTATAAAATAGGATTTTTTGGTAATTTTCAAAGAAACGCCAAAACCTCGCAAGTTAACCAAAACTCTTCTGGTTGGTCTCATTTTTTTGGTTTAAGTATCACCTTTCATACGCCGTAAACCGCAATTTATTATCACTAATTCTCTTATCACTATAGCCAATTAACCAAACGGTCATTTTTAGCTAAAAATGACCAATTTTTAAAATGCTGCCAAATTTGTAATTTCTAACGAAAATGGGTTTTATAGGTCTGAAAAAATTTGTACAAGCTTCAAATTTTCAAAAATTTTTTGCTCGTCTCATTTCCTTGATTCGTTTTTAAGAAATGGCTCTTCAAAGTTAGCATTAAAAATGAGCTATTTTAAAAAATCGTAAAATTGGGACTGTGACTTCAAATTATCATATCTGGTTAACAAATAATTGCAAAAGGTAAAGTCAAGAAGTTTTGGAAACTTGAAGCTTGTAAAAATTTTTTCAGACCTATAAAACCCATTTTCGTCAGAAATTACAAATTTGGCAGCATTTTAAAAATTGGTCATTTTTAGCTAAAAATGACCGTTTGGTTAATTGGCTATAGTGATAAGAGAATTAGTGATAATAAATTGCGGTTTACGGCGTATGAAAGGTGATACTTAAACCAAAAAAATGAGACCAACCAGAAGAGTTTTGGTTAACTTGCGAGGTTTTGGCGTTTCTTTGAAAATTACCAAAAAATCCTATTTTATAACATTGAGCCCTGCATTTCTAGGCTCAGAAGGCCCATTGGAAGGAACGGAGGGTAGTCGACATGTTTTTTCAACATAACAAACTCATCCATAACCATTTGGTGTAATTCGGTGTTCCAAATGTATTGAACTCCCCTTGTGAGTAATTTTTTTCACAAAAAGATATGGATAACAATACTAAAATTCGAGTTAAAATTCATGGAAGATCAAAGCAATTAAAAGACTGTTCAAAGTACTTTTAAATAAATAAGGTTGAAAAATCTAGGATCTGATCCAAAATAGTCAACTTGTTCATCAAACTTAACATTATAGGTTAAAGACCTTTCTACATCAGATTAAAAGTCGATATTAAATCTGGTCATCTTTAAAATTTATACAGTATAGTTTGGGATTTTTGATGATTAATCGTGAATAACTCCCAACTACACTATATAAATTTTAAAGATAACCAGATTTAATATCGACTTTTAATCCGATGTAAAAAGGACTTAACAAAGAAACTTTGACGAATCATTTGAAAAATGTAAGAAAAATGATATTTTTTGTAATTATAAGCATCACAAATAATATAAAAAAAGCACTATTATAAATATTATGCTAACTCTCAGATAAATGGAAGTAACGGACACCAAGAGTATTACAAAGAATATATATGTGTATATAATATTATTATAATAAAATAAAATAAAGTAAAAAAAAAAAAAAATAAGAAAAAGACCTTGATTGTATATTCGAGAAATTACTGTGGTATTATTATTATATTTATATACAAAAAGTAACGGAATGTAAAACTGCTCGACCCCACAATATGCATTTTATTCTTTATATTATTTGTCAAAGGTATATATACTATGTATGAGCGTGAAACTCTCGTTAAGTGATTTTTCCTAATGATGCAGTAATGTAGTACTTATCTTCTTTGAAAAAAAATATATATGTATATTAGCCTGATAGTTATTTTAAAAAGTTGCTTGGATTTTTGATTATTGGGTGAATTTAGACGCAATTTACCAAAAACAAAAATGAGATTCCTAAAATGATAGCTCTGTTAATCACATTTAAGTGTTGCCACCAATTATATGGGGGTTTTTTGGAGAAAATTTTTGGTCCAATAAGAGCCCATATATTTGGTGGAAACACTTAGGAGTGTTTAAATGAGCTTGGATTTTAGAAATTTTAATTTTTTGGTTATTGATAATTGTTTTGACTCGGTGATTGAAAATCCAAGCAAATTTTTAAAATAACTGCCAGGCTAATTTATACAAATATCTATATATATATTCCGTTATTACACTATATATTTCCCGCCTTTGGATTAAACGTAACTGCAGCGTCATCACAAAATTCACATTAACTTCTTTTTATACTTCAATTTTGAAAAAAAGAACAAGGAAGTATAAATTAAATAAATTTTTTTATATATGATGGGGTTTTGATAATAAAATAATTATATATTATATGTTAGAATGCATAGAATTGGTTTTTAGAAGTATAAAAATTTTAGGAAAATTCGTAAGTTATAATTACGCATGTGGTTTATATTTACAATTTCTATGAAAAAAACAAAGTTTTAAAATAATAAATTTTATGCAAAACTTAAAAAACACATCTCTGCTGGAAATAATAGATGTATTATAATATGTAATGTTATATGCAATACCCAAATTAATATGGCTAATTACAAAAATTAACTTGTTCCCATGGCTAATTTTGCGAATAATTTATTAAGAAATTAATTATCATTTACTTTCAAATCAAATTACAATATTAAAAAATCTTTTACAATTGGTTGCGTAAAATTATACGTTTAAAAAGCAAATATCCATGAAAATTGCAATTTGAGTGTTTTATTCATTGATTTTTTGCAAAAATGCAAATTCCTTCTTCTGGTGACGAGGCAATAAAACAAGGCTTCTGTAAATGGTCAAAATACCTAAAAATAACCTTATATGTTATTCTTTACAGTTTTTCATAGATATTTTGTCACTAACATCCTTTTAGAAGATTTTAGTAGTAAAAAGTTTTTGGGAAGGTTTCTAAAAGCTTTCTAAAACATTTTTAAAACCTTTTTCCTGATTTTATGACCCCAAGTATCATATTCGAGCCAGTACTTTTCTCTACGGGCAGTTTGGAAAATAAGAAACACCCTAAGGTTTATAGGCAGGGGTGATATTTCAAGCTTGTCATTGTGGAGGGGGGGGGGGTGAAATGGAATTAGAATAGTTTCGATAAAGGGGTATAGGATAATAAGAATTTTAGGGGTTTAAATTTTTTTTTTTTTAGCTTCAGGACTCAAACTGATTGTAAGTTTTTTTTAATATTATAATTTTACTGTGAAATCAATGATAATTAATTTTAGTCTTAGTAAATTATTAACCATCATAGACATGGGAAGAAGTTTATTTTTGTAATTAGTCAATTTAAGCCAAATTCATTGAGGGATATAATTTAAAAATTGCTTGGATTTTAAATTATCTGGTGAAATTAGTTGCCATTTACAAAAAACATAAGATTCTCGGATTTACAGTTTGTTGATAGTATAAATTAAAAAACGCTAGAATTATACAATGTATGGAGTCTAATATTTTACTCTTGATTTGCAGAATACAATATTTTACACATTTATTTTTATGAATGATAAAAAAATTAACTTATATTTGAAATTAATACAATTCTAAGCAGATTTTATTGAGTAGTTTATTATATTTTTTAAACAGAAAATTAAAAGTATAACTTTGATATATATTGTTAAAAAGAATTATTATAGGCATGCTTACCACTTTAAAATATTCATTAATAAAAAATTATTAAAAATTTAATTAAATAAAATGTAATTATACTTAGACTTCATTCGAAATTAATGTATACAAATTCAAAATTGCTTACGTATGTTGCGTTAGTTTATTTATGCATGAATAAATATATACTGTTTGATAATATGCTCAGTACAGCTGCTTAAAAACATGTACCCTTAGGGTTGGTAAAAACACAAACTATCTTGCCAAATTTTCAGCTGTATCTATTACGTAATTTTTTAAATTGCTAAAAGTCTTATACTTTATATGATATTGTATAAAAAATATTAAAATTTTATAAAAGTCCTTGCACATCCTAGGATTGTACGTTTCGAGTTGTACAATCGTGAAATTTTCAAAAAATAACCCTATTTAAAGGTATAAATTTTTCTAAAATAAAAAAATAATGTTATGTATTATCATACTAAAAATTTGACTAAAATTTGAAAAATATTTTAATTACTTTAAGAAAATCTTTTTTGGAAACTAAAGTACTATTTTATGTTTAGTTAAAGTACTAAATTTGGTTGCAGGAAACATCCTGATTCTGGAAAGTAGCTAAGATAACTTTTTTTAAAAATTGGATTATACATATTTATACTTTGCTTTATAATATAAAAGTCTCAGAGAATATTTTTATTATCAGCACCCAAGTTAAAATACACAAAGCTGAATGAATGTGGTTGAAAAATTTGCAAAGTCTACGGAAAAAAAGCAAAAGTGATGCCTAGTTTTAAATAAAACTCTCATTGGCCAACTTGATACTTGTACTAAATTTTTGAGTACTGCAAAACCTTATCAGAGCAGAAATAAAGTTTCAAGGTTCCATGCAGAGCCTGGGACAGATGAAAACTAAAAATGTTATAGCATGTGAACATTTGTTTCTTGGCCTGCAAAGCCCATATTCACGAGCTTTTGTTATGGAGTACCATATATCTTTATTTACATACCCTAAAATTTTTGAGCAATTTGGAAATCCAAAAATAGTGGATTCTTGTAAGCTTACTTTATCAAGCTGAAGATTGTAAAGTCAAACATAAAGTAGTTCTAAAGTTACAAAAGGTATGGTGGAGTTCGTTTACATTCTTCTGAAGTCTTTGTACAATATTATGTTCGATAATATATCAAATATGATATTATTTTTGTAATTTATACTTTTTTTGAGTTATTTTTTGAAAATTTAACGTTTGTACATGAATTGAACACGAATTGAACAATTCTAGGATGGTGCAACGATATTTGTACAATCTTATAGGGTTGCACAATTTCGAGGATAGTACATAACATACATATTTTGTTAAAATTTTTAGTCTGCCCTTCATTATTGTCAATAATGAATTGAATTCTTTATTCAACAAAACTCGTATAAAATAAATAAATTTGTTTCAATCTAGGCTGACTGTACCAATTAGTGACCAAAGTTTTTCCTACCAATTGCCAATCGTCTTGTATAAGAATAAAATGGTATTGAAAATTAATTGAAAAGTGGTCATTAATTGGTACAGTCACCCTATTTGGGGTCATACCCCAAAAAAAATTGTTACAAATTTTCATCGATTAAAACTTAAAATTTTAATAGTCTGAGTGAAGCATGTTTTACTTAAGGTAAAGTTATAAAATACGGCGGAAATTTTTACTATTGTTTTATGTTGAGAAATTATTTTTATTAATATATTAATAAAAGACTGGAAAAATGATTACTGAAAAATTAATTTTGATCTAACATAGACAGATTTGCATCTTTACAGAGCTAAAATTTTTGAAGATATTTTATATTTTAAACAAGAAAGTGTGCCAAAAATGCGTTCGATGATTGGATGTGGCAACTGCATGATGAAATGTTTCATATATATGTGAAAAGTATATTTTTTTCAATTTATCGATTTTATTAAGTATTTTACAAACTTATATATACATTTTATTATATATATTATTAAACATAAATATAAGTATATAAATATTCAGTATACTTATTTTCAATGTCAATGTTTTCCTATGACGTTTAAATTTTTTAAGTATTATTATCATTACTATTAATTCAATAAGTAAAGATTAACTCGTCAACAGATTTAAAATTATCTTATTATAATATTTTAAAAAAATTTAATTTTTTAATAAAATAAGTCAAAATTAAATTTATACTTACTTTTAATAATATTTTTATTTTTTAACACACACAAAACAAATTAGGTTCAAATAATTTTAATTAATAATTTTGCTTCCTAAGAAAATAAAAGTTAACTTGTCGTCGAATGTGTACCGGAAAAAAGCTTTTTATAATATGTACAATACATTACAATGCTTCTTTTTCTATTAATGGTGGTTATATATGAACTAAAACTAAAATATTGTACCTAAAAGATGTAAATGTTAATCACATATACACAAACCTATATATATATATATATACGTACTGATGAAAAATTAAAAACGTCGAAAGAGCATGTGGAGCAAAATACATTTATTTAAGTTAACTTGCTGTTGAGCCGGTTTTGTGTATATTATATGTATATACTTATTATATTTATATATGAGCATGTACACTTAAAATCGACTATTTAGTATTTATCGCCTCCTCCCTTTAGTACCAACTTGAATCGGTTTCAGAAAATCGTTTTTGTATAGGTACGGTCTTAGTAAACCAGGTTTTAGAGAGAAAGCAGCCATGATAGTATACAATTATTAATTACTTATTTGTAAATATTATGTATTTATCAATATTATTTATTTATAACTTTATTTTAAAAATAAAAAATCTTACAATTACTTGTAAACGATAAATCTTACATTTATTTGATAAATAATAAGTTATATAAATCTTTATAATACGGTAAACATATAAATTTTATTATTTGCCCTCCGAATAATAAATTAAATTTTAATTTGAGCGCACCTTGTGTTGTTTTTATACAACGTAAACTTTTTCTTATTGCTAATTCATAAATAAAGAGAATATTTTTTATTTTAATAACATTTAATAATGACACTTGGATTGACTCAATTTTTGTTGACAATTGTGACTATATTCTGGACTATGACCATAATTTACCTACTTATCCAAGTAGGCATGAATTGATATCGGTTACTATTGACATTTTCTATCCCACTCCCCCTAAGGGTACTTACACCTACAAATGCTTCAGTAAGGTCACCTCGCACGACCTTAATCAACATTTAAATAAATTAGACTAGTCTCCTTATTTGGTAAATGATGATCAGTTTGACGTTGAACTAGGTTTGAACAAACTCACAAACAACATTCAGACTACAATTGACATACTTGCTCCGGAAAAAACTATTGACCAACGTAAATCCACATATCCCTGGATAAATTCTGAACTTCAATTGCTAAAATCAAAACGTGACTCAACTAACAGACGTTATAAAAGAACAGGGTCTAGGACTTTGCTTAACGAATTTCTTAGACTGGCGGATTTGTATGAGGAACAGTCGGAAACAGCTCGTTGTGCATACATGCACAATAGTATTTGCAGCACCTTGGACGAGAATAAAAACTTTTGGAAGGAGATGCGTAATTTGGGACTACTACCTAAGCCAAATGATGCTCTACTCTGAAGAGCTCAATGCTTATCTCTCTAACATCTGTATTTCCCCTCATGAAAACCCTGATGATTCCTTAAATATCATCAATAGTGCTACTCCTGAAGGTTTTGCATTCAAGGAAGTCACTAAAAATGAGGTAATATTAGCTGTTGCTCATTTCCGTTCTCAGGCTAGAGGTGATGATGGAATTCCTCAAAGCATTGTTGCAAAAGCCCTCCCAACCATAGCTCCTTTTCTCACCAAGCTTTTTAACGTATCACTAGCACAAGGAGTTTTTCCAATAGCCTGGAAAAAGTCACGAATTTTAGCGTTGAAAAAAGTAGCGATACCATTTTCGCCATCAGACTTTCGCCCTGTTGCATTATTATGCTTTTTGTCAAAGGTCCTTGAGAAGTTGGCTCATGATCAGGTGGTAGGCTTCTTGTCTAGATATAAAATCCTGGATTCTTTCCAGGCAGGTTTTAGGAAGAATCACAGCACTCAGTCAGTACTGATAAAACTCGCTGATGATATTCGCATGGGTATGTACACGAAGCTTGCCACATTGTTATTGCAGTTTGATTTCTCGAAGGCCTTTGATAATGTTTCTCCATCTAAACTTCTTAAAAAACTCAGGGATATTGGTTTTTCGAAATCATCATTATCTTGGTTCTGGTCATACATCTGTGGACGATCAATGTGTGTGTCATCAAAATCTATAACATCAACTTTCCGCGATACAAATATTGGAGTGCCCCAGGGATCCGTTCTTTGGCCACTCCTCTTTTGTATTTATATGAACGATCTTAAAGACCATTTAAGTGATTACATAACTTTTAGACTATTAAACGCGGATGATCTACAGATATATGTCCAGGTTCCTACTGACCAGATTGAACAAGGTATTGCATACCTTTCAGAACGAGCCATAAAAGTGGCGACATGGGCTAATGCAAATAACTTATCTATAAACACAAAGAAAACACAAGCGATTGTTTTTGGTTCTTCTACCACAGTTAATTCATTTAAGAAATTAAATATTTCCATAATTGTTGTCAATGATAGTGGTGCTTGTGTTCCCTTTGTGGATGAGGTTGTCAGCCTTGGTATCACCTTAGACTCTTGTTTGTCTTGGCGTCCACAAGTAACAAAGGTGACCAAAAAAGTAAATAGCATATTGTATGGTCTTAGGCTCATCAAATCTTGTACCTCTGAAGCACTTCGTAAGCGCCTCATTGAGTCTCTTGTGATTCCCCATTGTGATTACTGCTCAGCAGTTTATTCTGATATTTCTAATGAACTGAGTGGGCAATTACAGAGACTCACTAATTCAGGTATTAGGTACATTTTTGGTTTGAGACGACAAGAACACATTACATCATACAGGAAGCGTCTTGGTTGGATGATTAACGTGACCAGAATTGACTACTTTGCATCCCTTATTATGTATAGACTTGTGCGTATGAGAGAACCTCCTTTATTACGCACTTTATTTGAACCATACAAATCAGACAAACCTACCAGAGGCCCCCGTAAAGACCTTAAGGTTCCCACAGTACCCACTGACTGGGGTCTATACTCTTTTCAAGTAAAGTATGCGAATCAATGGAATTCGATTCCCCCCTGTATAAGGGATTTACCATCCTATTCTCGTTTTAAAAAGAGTATCAGACTTTACTTTCATAAATTAGAGAATGAACAATAGTGTTGGTGGCATTTGCACTAATAATTTTGGAATTGACTATGTATTGTTGATATTTACTATTTAACTATTTACCTATTTACTATTAACAGTTAACTTTTGAATAGTCATTTTATTGTAAATTTTCTTTTATTTAATTTTAATTTAAGTACACATAAAATTTTATTCTTATATATTATAAATTTTATTAATATCTATTGATTTATGTATTATTTTATTATGTATATAATTGATAATTGAGTGTGTTGAATGATATATATTTTGTACTTGGCAAATAAAGATTAATAATAATAATAATAATAATGAATAAAATTAAAAAATGATTTTTCATAGTCATATTTCACATAAATTTACAATATTAATATAAATTTTTAATATCTTCTTCAATGACTAGAGAGTACACAAAAGAGCCTCCTTAAATTGGTATGTTTTAGACGATCCTGGCAGACACTACATAATGTATGCAATGGAAAAAAGGTCCTTCGCGATAATAAAAACCATCAGTGCCATTTTTATTTAAAAAAAAAGAAAGAAATGTAATTTTCAAAAAATTAATAAATTTTTCGTTTTCAGAAATTTTGAAGTCATTTCAATAATTTTTTTTATTCGAAAGTAATGTCCGAAATTTACTTTTTTTTTTGGTTTCTAACTCGGTTTCTAAAGGACCCGTCGGCCTCAATTTGGCAATTGGACATACTTTATGTTACGTAATGTGTATAAATTACTACTTTTTTGATTATTTTATAAGGTTTCCATTTTTAGTTCCTCATAGAGGAACAAAATTTGATTATAAAGATATTATATAAAGATAATATATTATAGATATTATATATAATATATGATATTATAAGATATTTGATTATATTATATAAATTTTATATAATCATTGATTTTCGATTTTTTGGGATATAAGCACTTGTATATCAAAAATACAATGAAGAACATTTTAATGGTAGTATTTAATAATTGTATATTATTTAATTCACGGGCGTCGACTGAATATTGCACGAATAAAAAAATGTACTTAAATTTTCGTCACCAAAAGTTTGAACTTTGTAATACTTCACGTAAAATGCATATGGTAAAAATATACGAATTTTTTAAATAAAACAAAATTTTAGATAGCACGTTTTGAGACTCCAGGAAGCTAAAAAACCGGTTTTTAAAAAAAGTATGTATTTATATATGTATGTATTTATGTGAGTAACCGGCGATATTTCACAACCATTGTGGTATTAAAAAAAAATATTTTACCAACAATTGTTGGTAAAATATTGTGAAATAAAAAAATTGTTACACATAAAAATAATTTGTATTGTTTTATTTATTTTAAATAATTTGAAACAATAAAAAAAAATTAAGTTCAGCTCCAATTCAGGTCAATAAAATGTTATTTTTATTTTTTTTAGTCCGTTGGCTTTTTGTATTATATTGATATATTATAAAAATTATATAATTTTTTCTTAATTACTAATGAACAATATGAGAATTTAAAAAAATTTTTATTATATTAACAATGTGTTGAACTTACATAAAAATATTTGTTTTTTTAGCTATGCAACACTGGATGCTGCCGACATGAGACTAATTACCTATTCTTTTTTTTTTAAAACCTAATTTTTTTTTTTTTAATTTTTTAATCAAAAAATCTCCTACTTTTTTTTTTTTAATTTTGATGTAATACCTATACCTTTATTACTTTACCTGCAATACCTTTTATTTCCATGAAAGTACTAATATCTAGAAGTATCGTTTTCACTCGATACCTTGAATCTTATAATTAATTTTTTTTTAATTTTTTCCCAAACATTTTGTCACAAAAAAATACAAAAAACACCAAATTTTTTTCTATTTGGACGAAGTACCTAATTTATTTCTATGAGAGTACTAGTTTTAGAAAGCTCGTTTATAGGAATTTTCGGATCTGATACTTAATTTTTTCAAAAATTTTTTCTCAAAAAAAAAAAAAAAAAAACACTGCCAAGTATTTGGCACTATGGTTCCTCATTAGCAATAATAAAATGTTCTTAATGGTATATTTTACTTAACAAAGTATAATGTCATAAGAAAAACTAAGAATGATCTTTCAATGATCTTTTCCTTGATACTGTTAGTTTAACATCTCATAGAAAAAATTAGGTTTTTTACATAAAAAAGAAAGATTTTTCTACACTAGTACATAATCTTCTTTTATGATAATTATGTCTGGTAGACAGTTTTTGGTGTAGCTGTTGTAGTTATAACTTGAAGACATAATTACACCAGCTATAGGAATAAAGAAAAATTTTTTGCTATGTTTAAATTGAGGAATAAAAATGATACCTAGTAAAAACGTTAATTCTAGATATAATTTAATAGAAATAAATTAAGTACTACTTCAAAAAAAAAAAAAATATGGTGTTTTTTTAATTATTTTATGTAAAAAATATTTAAAAAAAAAAATTTTGAAAAATTACGTATCAGATGGAGAAATCCTTTACAAACGATAATTCTAGATATTTGTACTTTCATACAAAGAAATTAAGTACTAATTCTTTAAAAAAAAAATAATTATTTTTTTCTAATTTTTTTATGTAAAGAATTTAAAAAAAAAAATTGTTTGGAAAAATTAGGTATCAGATTGGAGATAACGAGTAAAAACGATAATTCTAGATATTAGTACTTTCATTGAAAAAAATGAGGTGCTACTTCAAAAAAAAAAAATATGGTGTTTTTTTAATTATTTTATGTAAAAAATTTTGAAAAAAAAAAATTTGAAAAATTACGTATCGGATGGAGAAATCCTTTACAAACGATAATTCTAGATATTCGTACTTTCATAGGAAGAAATTAAGTACTGCGTCCTAAAATAAAAAAAATTTTGGCGTTTTTTGTATTTTTTGGGGACAAAACTTTCAAAAAAAAAATTTTGAAAAAATTACGTATCAGATTCAAAAAATTACTATAAACGATATTTTTAAAACTAGTACTACCACAGAAATAAATTAAGTACTGCGTCCATAAAAAAAAAAAAAAAAATATGGTATTATTTGTATTTTTTGGTGAAAAAAATTTTGAGAAAAAATTTTTCAAAAAATAAATTATAAAATTCGAGATATCGAGTAAAAACAATACTTCTAGATATCAGTACTTTCATGGGAAAAAATGAGGTACTACGTCCAAAAATAAAAAAAATTATGATATTTTTTTAATTATTTTATGTAAAAAATTAAAAAAAAAAAAATTTGAAAAATTACGCATCAGATGGAAAAATTCTTTACAAACGATAATTCTAGATATTCGCAATTTCATAGCAAAAAATTAAGTATTACGTCCTCAAATAAAAAAAATTTTGGCGTTTTTTGTATATTTTGGCGACAAAAATTTTGGGAAACAAAATTTTGAAAAAAAATAAGTATCAGGTCCAAAAAATTACTATAAAAGATATTTCTAAAACTAGTACTTCCACAGAAATAAATTAAGTACTGCGTCCATAAAGAAAAAAAAAATTGTTATTTTTTGTATTTTTTGATGAAAAAAATTTTGAGAAAAAAATTTTCAAAAAATAAGTTATAAGATTCAAGATATCAAGTAAAAACGATACTTCTATTTATCAGTACTTTCATGGAAATAAATGAGGTATTACATCCAAATTAAAAAAAAAAAGTACCTCGAGATTTTTTGGTAAAAAAAATTAGGTATTAATGTTACCCTGGTTGTGAAATATCACCGGTTACAGTACAACATACATACATACATACATACATACATACATAAACACATACAGACTTTTTTAAAAACCGGTTGTTTAGCTTCCTGAAGTCTCAAAACGTGCTTATATGCCAAAAAATCAGAAAAATAATTTTGACCGATCACAATCTAGCAATATTTTTTTTCTTTTTGGACGTAGTAATTATTAATTTTTTTCTAATAGTACTAATATCTAGAATTATTGTTTTTACTAGGTAAAATAGACCACTAAAAACAATTTGTTATTGTTAATGAGGAACCATAGTGCCAATTTCTTGGCAGCGTTTTTTGTTTCTTGAATGAAGAAACAAAACGAATAGTTAGAAAGATATATTTTATTTTTTGGTTCCTCAAAGAGGAACCATTGTGATAGGTCAAATTTCGATTTTTGATTTTTTGGCATATAAGCACGTTTTGAGACCCCAGGAAGCTAAAAAATCGGTTTTTAAAAAAAGTATGTATGTGTGCGTGTGTGTGTGTGTGTATGTATGTATGTAATTGGTGATATTTCACAAACATTATGGAGTTAAGACCTAATTTTTTTTTCAAAAATTTTTTCACCAAAAAAGCTCGAGGTACTTTTTTTTTTTTTTAATTTGGATGTAATACCTCATTTATTTCAATAAAAGTACTTATATTTGAAAGTATGGTTTTTAATCTATATCTTGAATCGGATACTTAATTTTTTGAAAATTTTTTCCCCAAAATTTTATTCATGAAAAAATACAAATTTGGATGTAGCACCTAATTTATTTCTATGAAAGTACTAGTTTTAGAAAGTTTGTTTATAGTCATTTTTTGGATCTGATACCGAATTTTTTAAAAAATTTTTTCTCAAAATTAAAAAAACAAAAAAATTAAAAAACCTGCAATATTTTTTTTTTTTGGGGTGTAATACCTCATTTAATTCCATGAAAGTATATTAATATCTGAAAATACTGCAACCGGCGATATTTCACAACCGTTATGAAATTAAGACCTAATTTTTTTTTCAAAAATTTTTTTACCAAAAAAGCTCTAGGTACTTTTTTTTTTTATTAATTTGGATGTAATACCTCATTTATTTCTACGAAAGTACTTATATTTGAAAGTATAGTTTTTACTCGATATCTCGAATCTGATACTTAATTTTTTAAAAATTTTTTTCCTAAATTTTTTTTCACAAAAAAATACAAAAAACACCAAATTTTTTTTTCTTTTTGGATGTAGTACCTAATTTATTTATATGTGAGTACTAGTTTTAGACAGTTCATTTATAGTAATTTTTTGGATTTGATACCGAATTTTTCCAAAATTTATTTCTCAAAATTGGAAAAGTTTTTTCTCATTGTTTGAGGAACCTTAGTGCCAGCTAGTTGGCAGGGTATTTTCATAACTATTTGGACTTAAAGATATTCTATTTAAATTTTTTTGATTTTTAGAAATCTAAAAAGACTCAAATACTTTAAATTCAATAATTTTTTTTTTATTTTAAATAATTATTTGCATCAGTAACGCTACTTACAATTAGCATCAGTTGCAATAGGTAAATCACAATACTCGAAGCTGTAGAGAATGCTCTTACCTATTCCTGCACCCAGTATTAATTATCTTTGGAATTCATACCTATAACGAGAGCTATTGTCCTTGGACTAGAGATCCTGGATTTTCTTTTGCCAACACACGAAAACCCCAACTGCAAGCTTAGTTGACCGTTGTGCGGCTGTAGACTATTGTCCGACTTTTACTCGGACTTTTTAAATTTTAAATAAAAAATTTATTGAGTGCTTTGAATAAATTACAAAGAGAGATATTATTAATATGGGTATATCGAGCTGGAAGGTGCCCCTCTCGCAGAATGACTTTCGTCGATTAAATCTGAATTTCGCAAATGTTTATATATTTATATGAAACACGATCTCTCCCAATTTTTAGCCCTCTAGGTGCAAAAGTGCGCACATTAGGCCCATTTGAAGTTTTTTGAGAAGTTTTTAGGTTTGATAATTCTTTTTAGTAATTAATTTATAAAACCGACAAGATGTAAAAAAAAATATTTTCAAAAGATACCCATAGGTACCTCTATGTAAAATTTCCCGCTAAATCCTATTTTTGGGTTGGTTTTAGTCTCCCTGAACGCTAGAAAATGAAGATTTTGACCGCTGATGCGGTAATTTGAATTCCTAAAAAGTCTATTAGTAAAAAATCTTTTAACTGGTATCAAAGTACCTTGAAAGTATATACTTTAAGTTGGTGAAACTTTTGGCTGGTTATATTAACATAGCAAAAAGTTATGAGAATAAAATATTATGATTTTTTTAAATTTCATTTTCTGATTTTAGCCAATAAAAACTGCCCATGTGAAAATTTTAAAAAAATAATGAAAAATTGGGATTCCTCATGAAAAGATACTTTGGTTTAAAAAAATAAATCATCTGTTTTATATGAAATATGGCCAAGGTATTGTAAAATTAAAAATTTGCTATTTTTGCTATTTTTAAATTTTTTGAAAAATCGTGCTAAAAACTTTCCAAAAGTTGGTGCCGATAGGCTACCATACTGCTTCTGATACTACCCAAAAATTTCAACTTTTTACTCATTAATATGTCAGATGATAAATGTTTCTTTTGAGATGGTATGGCAACCATTTGTCGATCCATTTAGCACCAACTGAGAGGCATAGAAAATGTATTAGAAAATGTTTGGGACTACAGTGACGCAGTCTTATTAAAATCTATTGGTACACTTTCTGCAGAAAATTTTCCCTGGGAAATTTTTTACAACTTTGAGCTGGTATATCGGGCATTCGGCTCCGCTTGAGAGGTATGGCGATAGCAGACAACCGTTGTTTAAAAAAATAAGTTCTTTCAGTTAGTAGATCTAGATCTCTCTCTTAGATCTCAACTTTGCATCTATAAGTACAAATACCCTAATTTTTATGTTTTTAGCCCCGATGTCCCTTCGAAAGCACCAATAACCGAAAAAATTTACTTTTTATTTTTTATTGTAAATTTCTCAAAAAACAAGATTTTCAGGTTCCCTTGCTTATTCTTATCGGTACATTTTTTGTACGCTGAGCTGTAAATACGATAAATACGATACCATGCATGCATATAGATTAAAAATAATTGTTGAAATTTGTTAAGATTTCTGAAGATTGGGTTGTATTTTAAAAAAAAATTGCTAGTAAAATTTATAAAAAAAACCGTAAATGTAAATAAACTGTAATCTAATAAACTGTAAAATTATGCGTTACGGCTATCTATAAAAATGATTATTTTAATGTTAAGTGAATTTTTTAATATTTAAAACTTGTTTTGAATTTTATTTCTGAGCTTGTATAAGAAGACAAAAATCAAAATTTTTGACATTTGATTACAGCATAATATGGATTATAAAAAATTTTAGAGGAAGAAATATCTTCTTTTTACGTAACTTTTTTTTTCAATTTTAAACGTCTTTTTAAATTTGCATAAATTTACCACGTATTCTCTACAATGATTCACATGAGGCACATACAGAATATTTTTTTACAAAATAAAAACCTATTAGAAAAATATTATTTTATGCAAGATTAGTCAGTATTTACACGAATAATATTATTTTTTTTTTTAAGATTTTGAGGCTAGTGAACCGTAAGTTCAAATAAGTAAAAACCAAGTAATATACCGTAGGTACACCGTTAACTCCAATGTGGAATACGTTGTTGTATTGATTAAACTTAGCAGTTTGTTGAATATGACGATTTTTGTTTAAAATGACATAAATTTATAAAGTATGTTATCGGTACGTGACAAATCTTTGCAAACTTGACCGAGTCCTTATATATAAGCGTTAGTGCCAAATGTAAAGAAAAAGTTATATGGGAGTGCCTTTTACAATTTTAAATAAATGTGAACTTAGTTTAAATATATTTGAAAATTTAAGACTTCACGTACTAAAATAAATTTTATTTTTAGAAATAAAAAAATTCAAATACACATATAAGTCAAACAGAATTTATTAAGAATACGTGATATAATATTACATAATACTATATATGTTTTATTTAAAATAAATTTTAGTAAATTTTATTTTCTTATTTAAGTAAAAAAATATTTTTATTTAACTACTTAGCCCAATAATGGATATATGATAAAATTTAAATATTAAAAAAAAAAATTTTTAAGTTCAATTTCTGCTTCCACTTTTTTTGGAAAAAGATAGAGAGAGCTGAAAAGCTTTTCTCTAAACAGCTTGAAAAATGATTGAGAAAATCTTGAAAATCTTTTGAGAAATATTTTATTTTTTTTAGTAAAAACGAAACAAGTCCGCAAAAACTTGAAAATCCCTCTGAAAAGCTTAGATTTTCTTTAACGAATCAGGCCCACATAAGCTCGGAAATGCCTCCTTCGCTCTGGGTTATTAACGAGACATTTTCAAGTAATTTCTGAGTGATTTCCAATATGATATCTGAGAGATTTCCGAGGCTATTAACACATATGTCATATAATATTCTGATCATGATAAAAAGGTCATAAGGTTAAATTTTTTTTTATTTCCTTTGTTTTTAAATCACATTTTTTCATAAATATTAAGCATTACTATAAATCTCTAAAAAAAACAATTAACTAATTTAGTAAGTGAGATCCAGCATAAATTTAGTCAAATTAAATTATAATTCAAATTTAATAACATTTAATAAAATTAAATTTAAATATTATTTTAATAAATTTATTTAAATGAAAATAAAAGTTTTAAAAATAGTATATAACAAAATTTGAAAAATTCTTGAAAAAAATTGAAAATTAATTTTTAATGTAAATAATATGAAAATTATTTTAATCTACAAAAAATTGATGTTAAAAAAAATTTTTAATTTCTTTGATGCAATTATTTTCGAAATTTATAAAATTTAAAGTATCAATACAATTGCCAAATTTTTTGTTAGTTTAAAACATCGTAGAACTGAAATCTAAAATTATAGCTTTTAACGAATTGGAAGGATGCTTAACCCTATATACTTCCCACAACCAACTTTTCCTAAGCTTTAAATTGAAAAAAATTGAGTTATATTGACATTTATAAAGAAAAATCGTATACGATCTTTGTCCATGGAAAAAGAATGTACCCAATCGTACCTAGTTTGCCATTTGAGACAAAGCTGATGTGCGATTTGGACCATTCTTTATTTTTCTGGACTGAGAATATTTTTGGATACAGCGCCTTCTTTAAAAAACCTAAAGAATTGTTTTTTTTTAATAAAAAATTTTGAACTCCTGATTAAAACACTTTTTAGGCATTTGAGATTGATAATAAAAAAAAATATTCTGTTCTGTTAATTTCTATCTCATGTCCAACTTAATAATCTTTAGAGATCAAAGTATAGAATTCTATGAGAAATTATAAGGTTGAATCTGCATAACTGCAAAATTGAAGATTTTTAAAGGCACATGCATACCGAAAAGACAACTTGAATTTCAAATAGCACCAATTTTCGTATTTTAAATACAAATTTCGCAGTGTAATAATAAAATTTTAAAAATTCGCTGCATCCATATATCAATTATTTCGGCAAGTTTGTGCTTTGTCATTAGAAAAACATGACAGAGATTGATTCTTACTTTATAAGCATGATATTTTTGCTTAAATTAAAATTTACATTAAAATTTATCTAAAAAAAATCTCTTAATAAATTTTTCAAAAATCGTAAATGAATAATTACGTAATAACGTTAAAGCATAAAAAAAGTCTTAAATTTAATAGACGTTTTGTAAAAATTAAAGTATTAACACAAAAATTAAAAATTTTTGTCTATTCGTTGAAAGATAATATCTTTTTTCACATATAAAGAAATACTTTTGCAGATTCGAGTATAATTTTATGATGAAAAAGAAGTAATTTTTTAAACCGGTTTTTATAAATAAGACGATTATAACGACAATTATAATAATGATAATAATAGTGATGATAATAATAAAGAAGAGAGCTCATAGTATGATAGAAAGAATAAGGATTAAAAAAATCTTTATATATTGCTACCGCGTGGCGTCAACGCCTATATTTCTCATCGTATTTTTCTCAAACAACGGAGAACATAAGTAAAAGATCAGAAAGACAAAAAAAAAAAGGAAGTTTGAGGAGGTGGAATAAACCTGAGGCAAGGTTAACCCACAAGTCATTGCTCCTTAAACTAAAAGTTCTACAAGAATAACAGGTGCTAGAAATGAGTAGATAGTTTATATAATATTTATAGAAATTGCTTATAATAAATATGTAAAATGAGTATTGTAATTTTACAATAAACCATTTATATATTATATTTTTTTTTTAATTCGCTACTTTTATGTACTGTTTTTTTTTTCTTTTTAAAGCAAAAAGCACAAAAAAATTAATATCAATCTTTTTTTCAAGTGGTATATGTAAAAGAAATATAATAAAATATAATTTACGAGAAATTACGCTTGATTGACGTTAACGGTATTAAAATGATAAATCATATCGATTCTCATGATCAAGATGAGTATTAAAAGTTTTATTCTTATATTCTTTTATTTTATAATACACATTCTAGACCTTGAATTATTTCAGCTTTTGCAAATTTTAATTTTAAAATAAAAATATCAAAAATTTGGAAAAAAGTTTCAGTTATAAGCATTAGAAACATTATTACATTGTTTTTCTTAATTTTTAAGCCCATTTTTTCATAGAACATACATGACAATTAGATCACATACGAAACTCATGATTTAATTCTTTTTTTCTTCTTATTCTAAATTTTGAGCAGTTACATATACTGTTATTACATGTTATTACTAATCAAGCAAATTTACTGCCAAGTCACCTACCATGGTGATTACACCATATCTATATAATAATAATTATCTATTTGTTCGGTGAAGTAAAGAAGACCTATAACTTTTTTTTAGCGCTTTAAAAAGTGCTTTTGGTAAATCTTTTAGTTCGACTGATGAATCTAGTTCCTTTATAATACAGGGAAGGAGGTAAAATCACGAAACACTCATTTTTGGCAAATAGCAGCTACTTGAAGTGAAAAGTTAGAACATATGTCTCTTTTTTTTGGGGTGAAATTTAAAAAAAATTGGCCGATCCAATTAAAATTCGGCATCACCTGGCATTCCGGGAATGACTTAGCTTTAAAATGGTTCATTGTACATTTTGTTATTATTAGCCAAAAAAAGTTATGGCCCAAAATTTTCCGCAATTACATAAAATTTTTATACTTAATCCATTGGGCCTCTCAATTTCAAGCCTCTCAAGTTTTATGAAAAATTTTTGTATAGTACCGAATGTTTTTATGATCACTCAATTTAATGCGGCTATCAAATTGCATATTTCGACTTTTGACAGCTGTCAATTAGCTGTCAAACCAAGAGTAAGTAATAAAAATGGTATAAAAATCAAAGATTTGTGTATTTTTTGTGCGAATTTTAAATTTTATGGAAAATATTAACATGGAACATGTTTATAGGCAGGGAGGTATTTTAAGCACGTAATTTAGAGGGAGGGCGGTCAGATGGACTATAATTTTGATTTAGGGACTTAAAATAATCTGGGTTTAGGGATTTGGAATAATTTACTTTTTACTGAAAATATTTTTAATTTTTCAGTTGTAAAACGAAAAGTGGCAACAACAAAATTTAATAACGTTTTTCTTCTTTTTTTTTTAATTTAGGGGCAGTTTTCAACCTCCTGGGGAAAGATGTATGAATTTCATAATAGTCAAAATTAGTAGAATATTTTCAAAAAATTGATTAGAAAACAAAAAGAATAATCAGAGGTCATATTTTTTGTATTTATTCTTATTCTGGGGGTAGTTTTGACCCCCTTATTATTAAACCTTGCTTCTCAATTTCGGTACATAATAAAAAGGACATTTTCTTCTTAATTATTCTGAAAAAATGACATTTTTTTGATAATTTTAGCTTTAATTTCAAAATATTTCAAAAAAAAAAAACTTTTAACTGGTTTGTGTTTTCACAAAACCAACGATCATGGAACATGTTCACTTATATCAGTTTTAACGTATACTCCCTAATTATTATAAGTTCTATAGAAACGAAATTATAATAAATCCTGAAATTCCAAAAAGTCCCTACACCTAAAGTATTCTAAATTCTTGTTCTTACTGATTCCCACTTCAAATTATTATAAGTCCAATTTACTCCCTTCCCCCTAAAAACATTACTTTTTCATAACCCTCCCCCTAATGACGTCAATCCCCCACCCCCTTAAAACGTCTTTTTTTCACTCCCCCTGCTGAACGGAACTTTTTCGGGTACCGCTCCCTATGAACATGTTCCATGTTAAAAACCCCAAAAAAGGGTAGTCTTTACTGTTTTAAGGGTGTTTCATTTTATATTGCCCGATATATTAAATATTCTTTTATTTTTAGCCAAAAAAATATTTTGTCCAATTTTTACAGCGATTTGGACCAACTCCTAGTAACCAAACTTGTTTACTTCTATACTTGACTTCTTCTTGACCAATTTCAAAAAATTTCAAGTTGATCTGATTTGCCCAAAATCACTGCTTGATTTTCCAAAAAAATTTACCTGTATTAATTTATCTGTAACGTTGAATCATTAGAGAGGGACTAATAAATACCGCACTGCATTTACTCTAAGCTTGTATATTGTTATAGTTTACCATTTTATCGTCCTTTTTTCTTCATCTGAATGAATGCATGGCTACTTTTGCTCTTACTGATGGAATTAAGACATGCTTCCCCTTTCATCAAAGTCTTCGCTGACTTTTATCTGTAGTATATCTTCGTTATAAGTTAAAAATTCAGAGAGCTTTACAAGAACAATCTGGAATTTAACTTTTTGTTTCTTGTCTGTGCATCCTTCACTTTTGTTCTTTTTAAGACTTAACTTTTGCAAATTCTTCCTTTACTGCCTCGTTTTTCGTATGAAGATAAATATTTTCGTTGTTAGGTGTTTTTAGGTTTTTACCCGGTATAGCAAAAAACATTGACTTAGATATTTCTTATTTGATCTTCATGTTTACACAGGGAGCGTACCTGAAATTCTATTTTTTTTTACAAGTTTTGCTATTATTAAGATTTTGGACTTTGTATCGTCATCCAAAGTCTTAATTTTGTCTTTTGTTGTATGTGGTTTTGTCATCCCAAAAAATTTTCTGAAATTCCACGCAGGTTCATGTACAAGCCTAAATAGTATTTTTAGTATTAAGGGCACAATAGATTTGTTATGTGATATTTGTTAAGTGATATGTGAACACTCTAATGTTCTTCACCCATGATGCTAAAGATATTTTTTGCCTAACTAGACTTACAACGAGTGCAGAAAATTCCGTGCAAAATTTTAAGCAGTTTTAAAAGTTTTAGTATCAAGCGGGCGAAAAAATATTTTCCCGAGCGAAATACGTATAAATTGGCTCGAAATTTTTTACACTCGTTCTACACCTCGGTAGGCAAAAAATATGTGCACCATGGACGGAAAACTTTAGACACTATAGTGTGAACACATATCACTCATGCTAGTGATCACACCTAGTACCAAAATATTTTGCGCCCTTGATGTCTTAAAATAATATAATTTCAATGTCCATCAGTTAAAAATTTTTCACAGAGTGTAAAGTGTAAAATAAGTATTTTCTACTTTAAATTTCAATAAAATTTAGCAAAAAAGATTTTTCTCAAGACGTTAAAGTTTACTTATATTTATTATTTTTAATTTAAGATTCAATTAATAATTTAGCATTCTGCAGCTTTATAAGAAAATAAATAACGTAAAAACTAAAACTAAAAATTTTTAATTTTAAAGTATTTCTTTTAAGTAAAAAAGATTTAAATTTTTAAAAAAAGTTTTAATCACAATTCATACCAGTTTTTTTTATTTTATTTTCTAAATCCTTCTTGTTACTAAAATATTTTTCCAAAAGTAAAATCTTATTTTTCATTCTTCCGAACCCGAGATTCGACAAAATAAACTAAAGTCTAATATAGATTCTTAATAAGCACTATTAAGATTTTTATCATCAGTATGAAGCTTAAATAAAGCTATAAACATGATAAACATCAAATTTAATTAAGATATATTATATACATATATATAACTCAATCACCTTAAGACTGATTGAATGCAATAATTGTCATAAATTAAAATATTCTATAATTTTATTTGAAGATATTAAAACACTAATTATTTAAAATGTTTTTTATGTAAGCAAAAATATTTTTAGCTAAGCATTTATTATAATCGCTATTAATGGAGGGAAGGATTATTTTATTTTTCTCACATGAAATAAGAATTTGTACATACTCTTTTTAGGGAAGACATATCAAAAACTTACCACCGGTTTGTTTAAACACAACTTAAATGCATGGAACATGTTTACTTCCAACTGAGGGCTAGGTATACCTATTATAATGCATAAATGTTATGCAACGTTACAATACAATTTTCTAATTTTATAATTTGTAATTATTACCTTACTAGCTGTTAAGATTCTAAACTGAAACTATTTTGATTCCCTTAAACGCGTATTATTCTAGCTCCCTAAATAAAAATTATTCCAATTCCTAAATTATTCTAAGTCCCTAACTTGATATTATTTCTTAAAACTGTATTATTCTAAGTTCCTAAGTCCAGATTTTTCAAATTCTCTAAATTCAAATTATTCTAACTCTCATTTGACCCCCTTAAATCGGACAAATTTGACCTCCCCTTGACTTTCAAATTCTAAAGTACCCACTCCCCATAAACATGTTCCATGTTAAAATAAGGATATTGCGAGAGGGAATGGACAAACATTTTAAGCTTTGTTTAAATGTTTAGGAAAATATATAACCAGAGGCTAAATAAAGGTTGAAAACATCTCCAGCATGTAATGATCATCCGATTACCCACGTTCATTTATGGAGTCTCAAAAAATTTTTACATCAAGCTTTTTAATCAAATATGCAAAAAAATCGATCCATTTTTATTTGAATGATTTCATATATTAAATATAGAGTGAAAAATATATTTTATAAATATAAGAATTAAGGGTAATGACCTTAGGAAATCATTAATAGTTTGAAAAATACCCTTTAATCAGCCTTCCTTATAGTTCTTGATATCGACTCGCTGGACGGCTTTTAACTTACTCATCGAGAACTTCCACTTTTCCTACATAAATATTTATAAAAGATAATCGGTGGACTTTTTAATGCATTCCTTATTAATATATGGTATTGCTTATTTATTTATTTACATATATATATATATATGAATACTATAATATTATGTGAAAATATAAAAGTAGATTATTCTTCATTCCTTGCAAGTTTCTTTCAAAAAATTAAAATAAAAAAATAATAAGTAAATTTGAATAAAATACTTAAGTCTAATAAAGTTTATAAAGATGATGGTATAATAGTGTTTAATATATAAAATAAAGTAAAGATTATTATTTTACATGAATGACATAATATCATTGAAATTTACGTATACTTTTTGTAAATTTTTTTTAAAGTACTCCGAATTATCTTCTTATAATTTTCACTGTCACTAAATTTATTCTAGTCTCTTTTTTTTGATAAATTATAATGATGCTGCATTAGGCGCTTTCTAGACTATATAGATCAATTTTTTTTCACCCTGTGTGCTTTAACAGTAACAAAGCACCCTAGTCAAAGCAAAGAATAGCAGTATATAAATTCTTTGATTAAATCCAGGCCTGGTCAAAGCACATGGAATTAAAAAATGAATCAAATGTATTTAAAGGACTGTATATCACGCAAAAATCCAACGTATAAAAGGAAATCTAAACTCTTAGAAAGCTCGAAATCATACTTGAAAAATACCTTAAAATAGTTGAAGAAAGACTTGGATATGGATGCTATAACCGCAAATTTAACATAATAGGAGTCTGTGAAAGAAAAACTGATGAGGTTTTTCCGAACAGTTCATGGCCTGTTAAGGTTTTTCCCGTTATTTATTTTTTTTTTTTATAGGAAGAAAAGAGCCCTTCCTCGCTCCTTTCCTGTGAGAAAGCAATTACCACCAACCACGCGCGAAGCATGTTTTGTATCCGAACGCATTGTTCCTCTCCAAATTGAAACGACATTTACTTGATGTGTAGGTGTAATGTGGATTACTCAACTGAGCATTACCATATATCTGATCAAATTGGTGTGCTTAACTACCGAAGCCGGAAGGTATACTAGGTGGACTAGGCAGTGGTGGTGTAGGACATGGGGGAGGAAAAAAGAAAAAAATCTCGCACAAGAAGAACCATAATGATTAACCATAAGGTATATTATTGACCCAAAAAGGTAATTTAAATATTTTCCGATTTTCCAAGATAGCGGACCAAAAAATATAATAGAATGAACTTCTTACATTACCTGAGGATTTTTGAGGATGAGCACCCCATTATATTTTCAGATTTGTGGATCAAGATGGCGGACTAAAAAACATAATAAAATGAACTTTTCAAATTACTTGTGGGTTTTTAAGGTTGAGAAAAACGTTTTTATGGATGCAGATATTCATTTTTTCACAATATTTTTTCTAATTTCCAAGATGGCAGACAAAAAACATAAAAAAAGGAACTTTCTACACTGAATGTAGATAGTTGCATCTTTAATGCTTTTTGGCCCACCCTCTTGGAAAATTGGAAAATATGTTGAATAAAAAAATAAAAATTTTCGTCTATGAAAATGTTTCTCTCATTCTCAAAAATCCCCAGAAAATGTAAACAGTTTATTCTATTAGATTTTTTGGTCCGCCATCTTGGAAAATCTTAAAATATAATGGGGTGTATATGTGCAACTTTTCATCCCCCAGGAAATGCAGAAAATTCACTTTTTTATATTTTCTGGTCCACCATCTTAGAAAATCAGAAAATATGTTCGGATAAAAAAAAATTATCCTCTAAGAAAACGTTTCTCTCTTCCTCAAAAATTCCCAGGTAATATAAAAAGTTCATTCTATTATATTTTTTGGTTTGCCATCTTGGAAAATCGGAAAATATACTGGGTTGAAAAAATGAATATTTGCATCCATAAAAGCGTTTTTCTGAACCTCAAAAACCCCCCAGGTAATGTAGAAACTTGTTTTGTTAATGCTTTTAGGTCCTCCACCTTGGAAAATCGGAAAATATTTAAATAACCCTTTTGGGTCAATAATATACCTTATGGTTAACCATTTGGTTTATCATATGGAAAATCATTATGGTTTTTTTTGAGCGAGATTTTTTTCTTTTTTCTGCGCCCATGTCCTACAGCACCACTGCCTAGTCCATCAAATATACCTTTCAGCTTCGGTATTAACATTTATTTGGACATGACAGTGTTGGTGAAAAACCCCTAGTGGGAAAAAACCATTAAAAATCGTGATATACCTATGATAAGTATTGGATATTTGATAGCAAAAATAGGTTTCATATTTTATAGTCGATATCGCATCATTATATAGCCTATAGAAATCATTTCACTTGCAAGAAAAAATTTAAATATTAAATTGTCTTGAAATAGTAGTCAGTAAAAAAGTGATTTTTTACTGTTAAAATGAAAACTGTGTTAACACGGTATCTTTTCACCAGGAATTTAAAAAATAAAATTTTTCTCGCAAGAGAAATGGTTTCTAAAAACTATATAAGGAAGAAAATCACAATATTAAATAATAAGATGGTTAGCAATTTTCAAATTCAAATTATGGGAAAAGTGTTATAAACTAGCAAGGCCCCTAAACTTGCCCTGAAGCTCTATCAAAGAGCTTGCATGACCCCATAACTATCTTAATGGGTCATCGAAAGGAGATGTGTAACGTTTTTGCTTGGGAGATTTATTTCAGTTATAGGTATTTTGAAATATATGTGCTTTTTGGCCGCTGACCAAAAACATTTTTTGTTTATATTTGGTTTTATTTTTTTTTTGCCTAAGGTAACTTAAGAATTTTGTTTTACAGAGATTGTAAGTATTCTAATTCACTACCACGATCAGTAACTTTCGATCACCAACGATCTTTCTGAGTTCTTTCAAATAAGTAAACATTTTAGACTTTTAGCAATTCTAAAACAACAAGCTTAAGCAGCGATTTCTAAGCCAATAATCTTTCAAAAACGAAACTACTCGAAACAACATCAAATAAATTGTACTGTCTTGGAAAAAATGAACTACAAACTTTTATGTATGTACCTTGGACTTGGTTTATCAGTACTAATAAGGATGTATTGGACTTTCTATACAGAGCGTTTTATACTGTACAGGAGATTTTAAAAGCCGTATACGTCGGAGTTGTGTAATCTCGCTCACCCATCATCCTTAATGAAAAAAAATTCGTTCTGACTACTTGCTGAATTACGAATAGCAGTGGCAGTACCAGATAAGTTTCTTATTTGGAGTAATACGAAGTTGCAAAAAGTTTTGCAAATTTTTTAGCGAAAAATTTGCAACTCCGCAGTAAAACTATGTGAAACTCAAGTTGCAACCCCATGTGGAGTTTTTAGTTGGTTGAGGATACGGTTTAAGTGATACGTTGAGATAATTATATACAGAACATGTTTAATTAATTGTTTTGAAGTTACTTTAAGTAATTACTATTATATCAGCACGTTTAAATAATTAGCAGTTAACGAAGTACTTAATCTTTTAGATAAAAAGTTAATTTCATAGCTGTAAAAAAAGTATAAGTAATCCATCATCCCTATTAGCCTAGTAATGTTATAATAAAAATATAAAAGTCTATAAATAGATATCTTGTTTATATGCATTTAAACTTTGTTATGAAGTAAAAAAAAAACATAAAATAAAAATATATGCTTGTATAAAATTATATGAGAAATAAGTCTTTTATTTTCTTTCTTTTGATAAAATTAATATCGTTTTTTCTAAAAGCAAAAAATAATTCCATTAAATGTTATCATTAAAAATTATTAAGAAAAAGAGATAATTTCGGATGAAAATATATGAGCATTTTCGTCTTATATGAGATAATAATGCTTAATCGGCTCTTTAAAATTGTTTTAATAGTATATTACGACCTATGGCCAGAAAAAGAAATGAATGACTCAAATCGCACGTAAAGGTAAAATGCGATTTGGGACTTTTTTTATGGCCAAGGGTCGTATACGATTTTTCTGCGGCAGTGGCGAGAAATCTAGATTTCGTGGCACTATCCAGAAAAAAAATTTCTTATAAAATAATAATTTTCCAAATCCAGTTCCAGCTATATAAAAATTATTGTTTTCAATTAGGTATTACTAAAAATAAATGTCACCTTTTAAGATCCGTGAATCTTAATTTTCTCATCGTTATAGACAATTAACCAAATGGCCATTTTAGACCCAAAACGGCCAATTTTTCAATTGCTGTCAAAATTGTAATTTTCGACGAAAATGGATTTGAAAATTCATTTTCTTCAAAAATTACAATTTTGGCTGCAATTTAAAAATTGTTTATTTTGGACCAAAAATAAGCATTCAGTTATTTGGAAAATTGCCTAAAACCCTATTTTATAACAATCTTGAGCCATTGTGCTCTGCGTTTCTGGACCCAGGAGGCGTTTGTAATTTGGCGTCCCAAATGTAAGTCTCCCCTTGTAAGTCCTAGCAAGTTTAAAGAGACTGAAGATTAGAACTTTCTGCAGAATTGCAAATTTCACTGCAATTTGGTACCACTTGAACCGAAAATAACCATATAGTTGTTGGTAATAATAAATAATTGCAGAAGTTATTAATATTATATTTATAATTTTTTTAAAGGTTTTTTTTAGTGTTTTATACTTGTTCTGGATGATTTCCTTTGAATTAAAAAAAAAAAAAAAAAGAAAAAAAAAAGAAAATACAATTATAATAACACTTAAGTACGTCCCGTTTAGTTCTTTTCTTCTTTTATATAATATTAGTAGTACAACATAGCTATTTTTCTCCTCCCCTTTTTTTCTTCTTCTTCTGAATCTTCTTTATGTTCAGTTTTACCCCTTCTTTTTTAGACCAGGTAATATCATCAGTGGTATTATCTCCTTCTCTCCCTTCTATCATCAAATAAATGTATAGAAAATAAATTTACAATATAGGTATAGTTATATAGTCCTTTAAGTTAATACAAGAAGAGAACTCCAAGAAAGAACATCATCATCATAATCATCAGTATAATTATCAGGATCTCATGTGCGTGTTTGTGTTTATGTTATAATACCAATCAACCTACAAGCTATAATATAGTTTTTTTTTTTATACAAAAAACAAGAAGAATTAGAATTTTGAAGATAAGTGTCACTCGGGATGATGCGAGCACAAGTGCTCGCAATGTTTTTTTGTTAGAGAAAATAGAAGAAAAAAAATTTTTTTTTTTTTAATGTAGTTCAATATGTTACATTGTGTAATATAAATAAAGGACGTCGATATAAAGTGAAGAATCGAATGTATGATATTATAAATTGAAAGAAAATAAAAGTGTGTAAAACCTGTCGTGGTCAGTGTTTTTCTGGTGCATTCAACGTAATTATTTTCATTAAAAAAAACTACATTAAAAAAGAAGAAGAGATAAGTAAAAAAAATAAAAAAACAGTGTAAAAATAAAAATTAAAGAAGAAAAAAGGAGAAGAAACTCTGAGGTCAGTAGCCCTATGTAAAGGGAATCGAAGATACTCAAGAGCAGAGAAAACCGGCAAGGTCAATCGTCTTCTTTTTTTATATAGAGCTTTGCTTTTTCTTGATCCTGTAAATAATAATTCTTTTCTTGTCAAGTTATATATTTATATATATTTTTTATTTTCATGTTTTCAAAGAAAAATCGTAAAATAATGTTTTATTTTTCTATTTATTGAATTGAAAACTGTAAAAAAATTTTTTTTTGAAGATAAAATAAAGGAAAATAAGAAGAATTATTGTTATTGTGAGAATTTTTATTAATGAAAGTAGGATATATCAATCGATAAAAATCAGATGATATAAATTAATCTTCATGAAGAATTAACTTGGAAAGGTAAGAATAAAATATATTATAAAATATTACGTGATTTTTTTTTTATTTTATTTTTAGAAAAGTTTATTTATGGGTTTGAATTAAATAATTAAAATTTTTGTTGAAAAACGTATTTTACGAAATTTAGGCAAATTAAATGTGCTTTTTGAATCTTCGAAAATTCTTGGATTGACAAAAAATTTTGTTAATCTAAAAACTCTTGAAAAAAAGTATCAAATAAGAAATATTTACTCACAATATTTTTAGAGTTTTATCATTGAAGATATAAAATGTTCATTTTTTTATTTTTCAAATAAAATGCAATAAAAATTAAAACTACAAATATTGAAAATTTTATATATTTTATGACCTGTGGTCAGAAAAGTGTAGAATAGCCCAGATCGTAAATGCGGTGGTAAAATGCAATTTGAGTAATTCTTTGAACATTTCTTTGATGAGTAGCAAAAAATTTAATGTTAATATCAAACTTGCATGGTTAGATTCATGTGATTAAAAAACTTGCTCGAATCGCTTAAAATTTTAAGCAGATTATATTTATCTTTTAGGATTAGAAGTTTATACTCGCAGTATTGGGCGATAATATAATATAATTTTTCCTTTCCTTATAGTTTATGATTAAAAATGGACGATGAAAGCAATAACACAAGTGCTAATCATAATTTTAGGATAAAAATTTCATAAACTTCCTATTTTTGGATGACTTAATGAATACAATACAATATCATATCGCTCCTTAAAAAAGTTTTCTTTAAAGTATTTAGTTGGAAAATGGCCGGGATAACTTATGTAATTCCAAAAAATTTTAATTACAGTGGAACCTCCCATAACCGGATCAATTAAAATCACTAGTAGTCCGGATATTAGAATTATCCGGATACGGGAGCAACTTCAATTTTTTAATAAATGATTAGGATAAAAAGATTTATTTTAACAAGAAGATTTTTTTTTTCTTTAAAATTTTTCTCTTTATTTATCTAAGCAAACTGTAAATATTTTAATCTTTTTTTTACAATCAAAAATATAAAAAACATAATTTATTTATCCATATTTATTTATATTCTCCTTGGTGTTGTCATCTTAAAGTTTCAAATTGAAATAAACTATTTTAAAATGTACAAATTTTCATAAATTTAAAATTAAAAAAAAAAAAAATATCCTGAACACCGATCCGGATATGGGAGGGTCCGGTTAAGGGAGGTTCGGTTATGGGAGGTTCCACTGTAATTAATAAAATCTTTTATAATAATACAACATGTTCTTTATAAAAAATTAATTGTTTGTGACTGAATTGCAGAAAAAGGGCAAAACTGTGATATTGGCTAGTAGTTCTCGTTTCAGTTGCCAACGGACAAATTAGAAACGTTTCAGTTTGGTGACTTTACTCGTTCCTAAAATCGTCCGTAAATGGATCAAATTTTTCTAAAACGGCCAAAATTTCAAAACTTAATTATCCGTTTTACCAAATTAAGAAGGTATTTTTAACCGTTTTGATAAATAGTGAATATTCGTATTTGTTTTAAAATGATTTCAATTCTCAAAATTCTTGTGAGAATTATTATAATTTTTAAGTCGTAATTTTTTACCTCAAATTTTTCCAACTACATATTTAAGCTACCAATTTCTCAATTTATTTCCATACTTTGTCCCTACCAAAAAGATGGTACAGAAAGATGAAACTAAATGAAAACTTAAAATAAACATGTGTATTTATTTTATGTAAAGTAGGCACCACTGACTTGCGGACTTTTAACAGACGACTGCAAGAGTTACCGGATGATTGTAGGAAAAATGGATAATTAAAAACTGCAAGTTTTGAAATTTTTTCCTTTTCGCAAAAAGTTGAGGACGATTTAGTTTCCGAAAATTCCATGGCACGGATTTTTTTAAAAACTGAATCGTTCCGTCCATGAAACGTTTTTTAAACAGGTCAGTCTTCAAATTTTCCGTGCCACTGCCATTTTAAAACAAATTTTGTGAACTTTTTCATAAAGCATTCCAGTTTTGCCCAGCTCTGCTGAATAGATTAATTTTAAAAATCCAGGTTTTAGCAAATACAGTAATTTAATTCGGGCCCTTTAATTCTGTGGTCATTGGACAGTAAGCACGTATTTCTTGGCTGCTACGCGTCCGGCAAAAGCGTGTTTTCTCGCCACTGACGCAGAAAAATCGTACACGACACTGGGAAATAAAAAAATTCTGGCTTCTCCTCGGAAGTTAATTTACGTGTGATTTGGGCCATTCTTTATTTTTCTGCCAGTGGGTCGTAGTATACTATTTTAGCACAATAAATAATTGAAATCAATTAGTTTATGATGAAATAAATTTAGAAAATTTTAACCTAAGCATGTTTCATTTGCAAACTCTAATTTGATAAATATGTTTGGTCGAATTTCTTATAGAAGTTAAATTTGAACAATGAATCTTTTTAATTTATTGCATTTGTTAAACTTAATAACCCTAAAGTCAAGAAAATTTTAAATATTTTTCTAAATCTAAGAATATTTTATTAATATTAAGGATTTTAAGGTACTGTAGACACCCTGTAAAATAATTTAGCAATTATATAAACGTGCAAAAATATGAATTGCTAAAGTCCAAATTAATAAAAAAAAGTTTTCAAAAGTATCTACGATTTTACTATATAGTTTTCATAGTAATGATATTAAAATTCTATAATTAATTATATGTATTTATAATTAATGATATTAAAATTCATGCATAAAAATTCCAAAAATAAAATTTAATTAATTTTGCAGATTACAATGTTGTCAAGAAAAAATATAATACCACTTTTTGTGGCCATACAAATATTCTCAAATTTACATCTCAGTTACTCAATACCAAAGGTTAAAGAACCAAGACCAGTTTATAAGTAAGTTTATAATATTCATATATTATTATGTCACATTATGTAAGGAGAAAGGCTGAAAAAAAATAAAAATATTTTTATCAAAAAAATTTGGTTATTTATAAAACCCTTTAATTTATACGGTTTTATGACTTTTTTTAATTTTCAGTATTTTAAATTCCGTTTTGTTCTTTGTTCCTTTTTTCCACCTGTTACACAAACAATACATTTGTTATTTAACATAATATACGCAGGTATTTTACATTCCTTGACGGTTCTTTATTCAATAATACGTTAATCGGAAAATCAAATAAGAACATTATACCGTTTTTTTTTAGTTAATTCACTTGCAATAAAATTATTTTTATTTCATTTTATTCTTAATACATCATTGTTTATGTAAACAATTACACTATTAAATTTACATAGCGTATCAGTGTAAAGAATAATAAATAGATGTTTCAAATACTAATTATTATTCTTATAACTTTTTTTTTATTATTGTGTTTTATCATGTTGTAGATGCTTTTAATTTTTTTAGATTTTTCATTAATAATTAAAGTTTTTACGCAGTTAAATTTTTTTGAAATGATTTTTAAATAATAATTATTATCAAATTTTTCGCCTTTGCTATATTCTTTTTCTTAAACCCGCTTTATGTTTTACTTTTAGAATCAGTTTTATAATTAAAATTTCTCGTGACGGAGGTCATTCATTGTTCATAAACGTTGATGATAATCCGTACTAATTTTTCAAATTCAGAAAATTCGAAATCCAAGCTTTAATGTTAAGAATAAAGAATTTAAAATATCGTTGAAGTTGTTCGTTTCAATGCAAAATTTTTCATTTGGTACTTAATTTTTTTGGTAAAATGCTCATCTCAAAATTACTTACTCTAATTTGTGCAGATTTCTTTAAAATATTTTTCTAAAATAAAAAAATTCTGAACCTATAATATGTAATTGGTTTGAAAAAAACTTTTCTGTTCTTTGAACCAAAAAAATTTTAAAATCAGTTTTTTTAATTTTTAACAAAATTTATTGATTAAATTAAAAAAAACTGAGTCTCATGCCCTCCGAAATAAAAAACAATATCAAATTAGTCTAAACAAAAATTTTAATATGACTATCCCTTCGAAAATTTTTGGGAATTCGGAAATCTAGAATTTTTTTCGAATTTTTAAAAATTATCGAAGGGATGGTAATATTAAAAGACTAGCAGTTTGATGTGTTTTTTTATTGCGGAGGGCATGAGACTCATTTTTTTTAAATTTAATCAATAAATTTTGTTAAAAATTAAAAAAACTGATTTACAAAATTTTTTGGTACTGTGTCCCCTTAAAACTCTGAATTCGGAACCGAATTGCCATCAATGCTTCTGAACAATAAATGGTGATCATCATGACTATATAAATTTTCTATCCATTTTTTACCACACTTAATGAACATATTTTTTCTGTACAGTAGCCACAAAAGTACTGGAAAAGTACTCGAAATTTCTCGCTACTGTCGCAGAAAAATTTTATAAGGCCCTTGTCCATAAATAAAGAATGCCCCAAATCGCAGTTTACCATCCTCGGCTTCGCCTCGGAAGGTAATTTTCGTCCGATTTGGTCCATTATTTACTTTTCTGGACACGAACCGTAAATATACTATTTTTTAACTAGACTTGAATATTTTTCAAGAATTTTTTTTTATTTAACAACTATACAAATAAAATTTTTGCCTCAGTTAGAAGTAACAAAAAATTCTTCCTCTTTTTTTTTGGTTTTCTACAAAATATAATAGGCGGATATTTCGGTCCCACATACCGAATGTTTCAAAGTGTATAATAATAATTACTTGTAATGTATTTAGTTATACAACGGATATCGTTTTTAACATAGTCAAAAATGCACAATACAAAATATTTAAGCAAATCATATTATCCTACATAGAATTTAGGATTTAATTTAATTTAATCTTCTTATTAAAGTTTATTCACCGAGCTGCGAGCCATACTGAATATTTTTAAACGTTAAAGTAAAATAGAAAAAGAAACTTTAATTAGCATAGAATTTTTGAAAAATAAAAATTATAAGTAAAAGTTACATAACATGGGTATATTATTCAAATATTCATTTAAAATTAGCATATTACATAAATGTACTTATTAAAAAAAAAAAAATTAGCATTAAAGAGGATTAGAAAAATATTCTGTATTATAAGTAATTTTTAATTTAAGTACTGATCACTTTTTTTTCGAATAATATTAAAAATTTCAAATTTTTGTAATTAGTTCATCATCAGTAAGCTCATCAAATTCTGTTCAAGAAGATGTTAGGCAAAAAGAAGTAACAGAACAGCGAGATATTTCAGAACGTAAGCCACCTGGTTCACCAGTCAATCTTTTTATGCCCGATGGATTTCAGTTTTATACTTTAAACAGTAATGGCCAATTGGTGATGAAGCAAATGTCCCAACAAGAAATTCAAGGTATGATTGCTGTTGGAGGCGGAAGTTTACCAGTAGATGTAGGGCAGCATCATTATTCTGATGATGACGGCGAAACCAAGGTTCGTCATCTACATGCATCTTCTTTTATTCGCAAAGATGATCCTACGGTAACATAAGATAATGCATTTCATATCGAGCTGAACTATTGCTGCTTGTCGTTGATTCTTTTTCTATATAGCTGCTAATGGTCTTAATATTATTTTTATCTATAATCAACATAAAAAATTATAGGATTCCAGCCATTTTTTAGGTATCAGACAATCAGAGACTACATAAAATATTAATTTTGGCCAACAAAATGTGCAAAATTAGAACTTGCTAAAGTAAACTACATAAAATGAAAAATGTAGCAGTGCTTTTTCTAGATCCAAAAAAATATTCCTTTTCTTAAAAAATCTTTCAAAAATTAAATAAAATTGCAACCCTAATGTCATTTGCTTCTTTCATTTATTTGGACTAGGAGAAACAGTTTAATTTATAATTGAAAAGGAAATTTTTTATCTAGGAAAAGCACTGCCAAATTTTTCATCTTATGTAGTTTAATTTAACAATTTTTTTTAAATTTACTCATAAAAGTTAAAGTCGAATTTTATTGACCAAAATTAATATTTTGTCTCTGATTGGCTGATACCTAAAAAAATGGCTGACATCTAGCCCTCTTAACAATATCGATATTTTTAAATTTTTTAATTATAAACGATAGTCGAGTTAAGAAATCACAGTTTTTAAAATTAATTTTTTTTTTTATATTTTGATTTAATTTCTTTTAAAATTCGTCAAATAGTATTTTTTTTTGAAAGACACTAAAATTTCTATATGTATGTTTTCCCCGAAATCCGAATTTTTTATCTTTTACGTGATCGCAGAAAATTTGAAATTTGTGGAAAGCAATTTTTTGTGTATATTTTTAATAAACAGATAGATTATAAACTGTTAAAATTTTAATTAATTGTCTCTTACATTTTGTTAATTAAAAATTAATTAACTCGCTATTCGGGGCAAAAAAGTTAATTTTAGTACGAAAATATTTAAACTTTAATAGTTTCTATTTTCTTTTTTATCTTTAATAATTATTTTATGCAGATTAATGATACAATTATTTTTTAAATTAATTAAAACTTGGTGTTCAGTTGCTTATTTTTAGTACTTTTGAGAAAAAATACTTTAGAATCGATTAGTAGATCCGGCTATTGGGTTTGGTCACGTCTAAAAATGCTCAAATGTGTAGGTAATACTTTTTTTAACACCCGCCCACCCTAACAGAGTTACATTTTTTTTTAACGACCCCAAACTATGCAAATGCGTTACTTTATAGTTTTACTTTATAGTTTTTTACTGTACATTTTTTTTTGAATTTTAATAAATAATTCAGGAAAATCGATTTTCTATTATATTCATAAGAAGTCGTATAGTTAATTTCAATGGTCTTTTACCAAACTTCATAAAAATATTTAAAAAGAAATAAAATTAATTTACATGTAAAAAATAACGACCACAGAAAAATAAGAGGGTTTTATTTTAAGAGTTTTTATTCATCCATCTTTTATGAAAGCTACTTTTAAAGTTTATTTTTTCGATTATTAAATGCACTTCTGCTAGTAAAAATTTAATATTTCCCTGCAACCCTTTGCACTACGCTTTAAGTCATATTTAGTAATCATAAATCTGTGATAACTGATAAACAATAATATTATATATTCTCGATAGGTATCAGATGTGGTTCAAAATGTTCAGAACGTTATAAAAAGTGAATTAAACAAACCTGTTCCAATACTCAATAAAGTAACTTCGATTCCTGGAAATGTAAACAGTCAGTGGACTAATATGCTACCGCATCTTTTATCTGGCGGCTTATCTGCTCCTCCAGGAATGGATTCCGATGGTAACATTCTTTTACCAACGAATGACGATGTTGAAACTGAAATTATTAATGCTACTCCTAAACCATTAAAACAAAGTACCTCAAGCTACAGTACTAACACAAATTATGTAAAATTAAAACCCAGTTACGAGCACATATCATCACGAAAGCCAGTTAAAAATGGAATAACTTCAAGTTCAATAGATTTACTTGGAAATATGGCAATAGACTCAAACATCTTAGAAAATAAAATGGGATATTCTTCAGTTAGACCTTCTACACAATATTTAAGTACACAATATTCAAAAAAACCGACAACTCCAACGACGCATACAGTAACGAAAACTAATGATAGACCCACAGCTGGAGGATTTAGCACGAATTATCCGTTTAAAAAACCGACAACGTCTTTCGCATTTCAAACATCTACTCCATACAAATCAAATATAGAAACAAATTCAGCGCCTACTCAAACTTACTCTTCTGAAACTAAAAATACCGATAAAACAAACGCATCAAATGGTAAACCGACATTATACATTCCAGTACCCGGTTCATCATCTTTGTTTACTGAATTTCATGAAAAACCTGAAAAAGTAACTTACTTACAAACTTTCATCCCTGCATATATAACTACTACAAAAGATGATTCAGGCAACAGTGAAGTTTCAATTAAATTAACAAGCCAAGCACCTAGCTCTTCGAAAATAAGCGAATCAGAATATTCCACTGTTCCCATGATTCAAATCCCTGTCATATCATTTGACGACAGCGACAAATCAACTCAGCACATAAATTTACTTGAAACTTTGTCTACATTATCCTCGGAATTTCGAAGACCAACTACAATTACTCATTACGTAACAGATCGAGGATCTTCATCAAACACTCTTTCCATTGAATCTTTAACTACAAAGTCAAACTTCCCGGCTAAAGAAGCGACTACGCCTTCAACACCTTCGGGTGATAATTTGACTGTTACAAAACCGGATCATCCGAAAATTTCAACATTTAACGTGAAAGATAATATTTCATTGATAGAAAATATGCTAATAATGACAGAAAAAACGAAAGATAATGTAAACCCGATGGAAAAAGTTTCTGTTAAAACTTCTATTATTCCATCTGCAACTGAATCACCCTACAAACTTACTTCTGCTCAAACAGATTATTCTATTAAACTAACAACGGAACGAAGTAAAGTAACTGAATCTCAAGCAACAATTAAAGATATCAAGAATAAATACCAAACTGCATCACCAAGTATTTCAAGCACGAATTCCGAAAAACCTTATTATATTTATTCAACGTATAAAACTACTAATCAACCTGAAAATATTGAATCAAAAGAAGAATTGCCGGTAGTTACTGGTGATAAATACTATCAAAAAGTTACTGTAACTTTAAATGATAAAAATGAATCAGAACATCATAAAGGTTCTGAAAGTTGGAATAATAAGGCAACAACAAAAGATTCTCAGAAAGTCAATGAAGATACTACAAAAGCTTCAGCAAATCAAAATGAACCTACGGAAACATTAAAAAATACAGTAACTGTAAGTTATTATTATACTCCTGACAGTGAAGCAAACAAAAAAGAAGAAAATCATTCTCCGGTAACATTTACAACAACTAATAATGAACCTGATTTAACAACTATCACATTTTATAAAGATGATTACGAAACCGAATTTCCTAATAAAATGAAAGATTATGTAACGACTGAAAATATCAACCCCATACCAGCTGACAATAAATTATTTGAGTTTAATTTGCCAATCCTTGAAAATGGCGAAAATTTACAATACAAAACTACTGTTTTAAAACCTGACTTTAACAGCATAGTTAATAATGCAGAAAATACAAAAACTCGAGCACCCGATTATGTATCCTCAACAGAAAATTCAAATATAAATAATACCTCTTTAAGGCCAACTGAACAGTCTAGTGTTAAGGAATCTAATATTAAAATTAAACCAGGGCAAGAAACGAGTTCTACTCAAAAAAATACTGAGGCGTCAACAATAAAAGTTATCCCTATTTATGACGAAGGAATCGTTATATATACTTCTGATGGTTCCTCTGCTTTCCTTAATAAAAACTCTCAAGTAGATAATACTATTATAAATTTGAATTCCGCGCCTAAAAATGATTCTAAACTGTCCAATATTAATACAAAGAATACAATTCTTCAAGGTGAAAACAATGAGTTACCTAATTTAATGGAAACATTTAATAATTATATGAAAGAACATTATGAAGCTGAGTTATCATCCACCAATGAGTATGAAAATGTAAGCAGATTTAGTTCTTTTCCTGAAGTATCTAATAATTATTCTTTTAGCGAAGAGGGAAATAATAACTACCCGACTGAAGAGTCGGCATTTAAAACAATAGATGAACTTGATGTCAGCGATGATTTAAATATTTTTAAAAACGAATTTCTTTCAGTAACTACAGATTTGCCTGTTACTCAAACACCTTTAGATATTTTGGAAGAAAGCACTAAAATCGCTGATGATTTATTTATAAATGAAAATTTACCAGAATCATTATCATCAATCAAAAAATTAAGTAAGCAAAATTCAAGTCAGGAAATATTAGAAACTCCTATAATTTATTTGGATTTAAATGAATCTTTTGTTGGAAATTTAAATATTACTCCGCAACCTAATTTTGAAAACGCAAATGATTCTTCTATGACTCAAATTAAAATTAAAAATACAGTCTCTAGTGCTGAATCACTAATAGGAAATGTAACTACCTATCCAGAACTTTTGCCTACGAAAGCTTATACATTGCCAACAAATACAATTGATGTCCATAAAATTGCTAGTGGGATTATTGCAGGTTATCCAGAGTATCCTGAAAAAACATCCACTTCAAGTAATCCAGTAACCGAAAATTCAAACAAACCAACAACTATGTTAAATATTAAAAAAGAAAATCAAAATATTGAAAATATTAACTCAGATTATGCGGTGACGCCAGAAATTAATTATGCTTTATTAACTCAAATACCTTTTTCATCACTTCCATTGATAGAAAAACCTGCTAATAATTTTACTGACACTACAAATAAAAAAATAAATTCGAATATTCCAGCTACGTCGGTAATTCCTGAAACAAACAAAGTAGCGTCGAATCACTCTAAAATAATTAACCATACTTCTGCGATTCCTTTTACTTCCACAACAACGTCTTATAATTTAAATAAAACATTTAGCTCATCTACTACGCCTGAAATGTTTAGTGCTTCCACGCAATCAATCAGCGTTTCAACGCCAAATCAATTCAATGCAACTAAGCAGTATGTCAAGGAAAATACAATGTCAACTACTTTAAAAATACAAAATGTTCAAAACAGTACTTTGGGTTTTAGCACATTTGGACCTACAACACCTATATCTACGAAAATTAACACAATAATTAATAAAGTAAATAGCACATTAAATGACAAAGTAGCATCTGCTGGTCGTATTAACCTTGAGGAAGAAAAAAATAAGCTTTTAATTCAGAGTACAGAAGCTTCTAAAGTAAATAATAAAAAAAATAAAAATAGTAATGAAAAAGTAACGAGTTTGACTTCGAAAAAAAACAGTACAATAATACCAAGTATCAATAAACCCGCAGAAGAAAAAGTATCTACAGCTGATAAATGGGCTTTAATTCATCAAATTAATCCAGACTCAAATACAGAATTTAAAATAAAAGACAATACGACTCAAAGTACAAAAACCGAGAATGTAACTAAATCTGAAAACAGTGAAGCCAATCAAGCCCCCCATCCACAAGTAGTGAGTTTACATCATTCAAAAGAAGCTATAGGATTGGACCAGAGTGTTAGAGGACTTGATAAGGACGTTGCGGAATATTTAAATTTATGCAATGACTTATCGTTTAAATTTTGGACTGCTGCCAATGTTGGTCTTAGTCCTTCTAGATCTATCACACTTTCTCCATTTGGAATGATTAGTACCTTAGCAATGATTTTCTTAGGGGCCAGAGGTTTAACATCAGCTCAGATGAATGATATTTTAAAACTAGACGATGTTGTAACTTTTAATCCTCATTTAGTATTTCAAAATATTACAGATAGTGTCACATTAGGGCGCGGTAACAATAAAATAGAAAATGCAGCTTTTGTTAGAGCGCTATTTGCCGATAGATTGAAAGTCAGAAGAATAATGCCTTTTTACAAAGAACAAGTACAACAATTTTACGAAGGCGCTGTTGTTGATATAAACTTTTCTACAGCTGGGGATATACTTCGAAGACGAACAAATTTGCTAATTAGAAAACAAACTGGGGGCAGAATAAAAGAATTCGTAAAAGCAAATGTTGTTCCTTTAAGGTCACCATTAACAGCCTTATCAGCTAACATTTTTCAAACTAGCTGTGAAAGTTCGGATGTAAGTATTGACGGAAGAGATGGTGAAATGTATTTTGCAGTGTCTCAGACTGTGAAACAAAGAAAGCTCGTACCAATTCCTGCAGTTGTTTGGAAATCTGGAGTTTCAGCTGGATATGAACCTAACTTAGATGCAACAGCTATTGCTCTTGGGGATCCAAAAAAACCAGTATCTTTTATTTTAGTAATGCCTGGTCAACAAGGCCATACTGCTCCAGGTGATAATTTAGAAAGATTAGAAAACAGATTGTTTAGAATCAATGGAATTGATAGTGCTTGGGAAAAGCTATTAAAAGTTATCGTTCCTAGACGTTTGGAAATTCAAATTCCTAAATTTAGCCATAGGTCAATTGTAAATATCACGGGTGCAATGAAAAAAATGGGTTTCGAACAACTTTTCATGAAAACTGCAGATTTGAAAGGTATTAATGGAGTTGGTCATGATTTGTTCGTAGCAGATATGTTACAGGTAAATACATTTTAATGATTATTAATACTAGTTGCATTTCTGTTTTTTTTTTTTTTAATTATGTCGTTTAAAAATCGTGCGATATAATATGCCTGAAAACTTTTTAGAGCTATTGAAAGTTTTAGAATAGTTTTTATCAATAGCTCTTTACTTTAGAACAAAAAATTGAATTTTTCTTATGGTTAACTTGTTTATCGATTTTTAGGAGAAAATTGTATAATTTTAATTTAAAAACTAGAAGGGTTAGAACAAATTAAAATGATCCAATACATTATGGATAAAACGTATAACCGGTTTACATAAACACGACTTAAATGCATGGAACATGCTTCGCAGCTAAGTGCTGGGTATAATACATAATAAATGTTACGCAACATTACAATACAATTTGATATTTTTATAATTTGTAATTATCACCTTTTCTTGATGTTAAGATTTTAATCCAAACTATTCTGATTCCCTAAGTCCGTATTATTCTAAATCTAAATTACTCTAAGTCCCATTTGACCACCTCCCCTTAAATCGGACACATTTAACCCTGCCCCTTAAATCAGGCACTTTTTACACCCCCCTTGATTTTCAGATTTTCAGGGTATCCCCTTCCTATAAACATGTTCCATTTTAAAATTCAATTTGTGCAACAAGAAATGTTAACTTTTTCACTAACCACCTGGCAGAAGTTCATTATTTTCGCTTTAAATACACAGTAAATAATAATGAACACAATATTACTACCGTTTAGTAATTTTACTACGATCTATTAATATTACTACGAAATCGTAAAATTACTACTAGTAGTAAAATTACTACAAACTGTAGCGCTGCGCAGCGTCCGGGAAATACGTATTTTCGGGCCGCAGTTCAGAAAAATCTTATTCGTTCCTTGTGAGGCTTCGCATCGGAAGGTAATTTACGTGCGATTAGGGCCATTCTTTTTTTTCTGGCCTAGGATCGTAATATTCTATTTTATCGTCAAAGGCAAGAAAACGCGTCTTTTCCGGTCACGTAGCGGCTGGGAAATACATGCTTTCTGGCCGCTGACAAGAAAACCCATTGTTAAAAATGTAGGGTTCGATATTAACATGCAAGATCAAATCAAAAATTTTTTTCTTTGGTTTTTTATTTAATTATTTTATGTTACTTTAATAATTAAAAAATATGTTTCAGATGAACCTATTTGGTATCTGTGGGGATGAGAATAACTTGGCTACTCGTCATTTAACTGAGACATATCCCGGTACATCAACACGACATGTTCGAACACAAGAATTTATTAATAATGTAGAAAGTCAAGTATATGATAATTTGAAAAATGATGGTGAAAATTTCAGTAACAATGGAGGTATTGGAAAACAAAATAAGGATTCTGGAGATTGGACTGAAACAGAAAGTTCATCCGAAATAACAGAAGATCTCACTACATTAGCTAAACCTATGAATAAAAAAGACTGGAACCTTGATAGAATAAATAATTTGAGAGAGAAATTACACCAGAGAAGATTAATGAACCCTTTGAATAGACATACTCGACAAGTGGATTCAAATGAAGTGCCTAGATTGAAAATGGATAAACCATTTATATATTTTGTAAGGCATAATCCAACGGGACTTATTCTTCATATCGGAAGATTTAATCCTAAACATCAATCCTAATAAACTATAATTTTAAGTATTATTAAGGTTTTGTATCAAAGAATAATTTAAATAATTAAAATTTTAGTTGGTTTATAAAAATTTAATTAATATTAAATTGAATAATAGTTTAATTATAATAGTTATAATATTCTAAGTGCACTTAGATTTCTTAATTTTTATTATATTATATCAATTAATTTTATACTTTTTTGAGTTGTCGCAAGATAGTATTAATTGTTCAATTAATTATGGTGAAATTTTCAAATTCTCGAGAATGAATTTTGTACATTGACTAAATAGCGTTACTGGTCAAGCCGTTAAACTCTAAAAGCGTATTGATCAGGTTCGCGACAAGGTGAGATCAAAATAGCAGTCACCCTTTATTTTTTAATTTTCATAATTTTATATACATAAAAGTATAACATAAATATTTAAAAAATATTTATTAGGTATATAAAAAAAAAGATGTACAAGAAAAATATAATTTAAATTTATTTTCAAAAACGTATTTAATATAATAACTAGATACGGACGAATTAATAACGCGTAACTGAGGTCTAAGTTAGCCTTAACAAATTACACAAATGTAGAGGCAGGAGTGATAGAAATTATTTTGATATAGCTTCCTCGGCGAGCTCGGTTTCACCTCTTTCCTAACTTAGAGTTTCAATGTTGTAAAATAAGATTTTTTAAAATTAAATTCATAATGAAGTTATCATTTAATTTTTCCAACAAGCGATACCTGGGTGATCTATTTTTTTTAAAATTTTAACTTAAAAGTTTTATAAACTGCACATTTTTTTAATTCTTAAAATTTTACTCTTGTCAAATAAAAATATTTTTCATAATAATGACGTGATTTTTAAGAACTCAAGTTATTAAATTCACGAAAGTTTTTTTCTCAATATCTTTATTCAGTGGCATTTGTAAAAACTTTTTATAATTAAAGCTGGTGATCCAAATTGACATTTTTTGAATATTTAATATTTTAATTATCTTCATAAAACTATATCTTGTAAAGAATGGTTGTTAAAATTACAAAAATAAGTAAAAATTCTAAACTTGTTTTTCTCAAAAACTGTTTTTTTAGCAGAAATTTTAAAATTAGTAATATCCAAACAAAAAACTGCTTTAAACTTAGAATTTGGTTAAAAATAGAACATAAAAAAAAAATTAATAAAAAAATTAACCATATGATATGTGTTTTGTGGAAAAACTAAAAATAGTAAATTAAAATGACCTAAAAAACCTATGAGATTGAATTGATTATAATTATGCTTTGTTTTGAGGTGAATTCTTATCTAAATTGTGTAATTGAATGAAAAATTACAATTTCATATTTTGTTGGTTGAATTTAATTGTGACTTAATTATTTACTCTATGAAGCTTTCAAATCTTATAAAAATAATGAGGAAATTCATTTGTTATATAATATGTAACTATTAAATAAAATTAATAGACAGTATATACAAAATTTTACCGCAACAACTCAATGAATTATAAAAAAATTATTTGTAAATTATTTATTTATTCTTATTATTAGAGGTTGAAAAGAGTTAAATACAAATTAAAAGTTAAATGTATTTAAAAAAATAAGACTTAGTTTAATTAAGGCTTGAATATAGTCAAAAATTCCTAATAATAATAAGATTTAATATGAATTTATAATTTTTGTAAAACAAAAACTGTAGCTCAATGTAGATTTAATGTCTAATTAAAAAAAAATTAGTCAATTAAAAATTCTGCTTATTTCTAAAAATTAATTTTATTTATTTTGCAATTATTATAAAAAAAAATATGCGTTTCTGAAACCTATTTTTCTTCACCTATCATATTATATTTATAAATAAATATATAAACATTTTACATAGATTTTTTATATTACAAAAATTGGTTTATAATATTTTTAGAACAATAAAAACTTGCTTAAATATAAACTAATCAATTAAAACAATATATCAAAAATTAGCTAATACTTTTTTTACAAAGCTTTTTCTCTTAAATAGATGTAATATAATGTACATATATTTACCCTCTTGAACATTATTGGCCAGGTCCTGATAAAGATTTGTCCATAAATTTTTTTTTGGCAAAACATAACCACCATTTACTTGGTTTACCATCAGCTCCATATACTTTTTCTACCAAACGAGATCCAGTTTCATGTCTTATTTGCAATAAATATTGCCTCAAAGTATCTATTTATAAAAAGACGATTTAGCTTATGACAATTAGAAAACATTTTTTGTAAAAATTTACCTGCTTCATTTGAACTATTTGGTTTGGCATACACAGAATTTAAAGGGAAACCTGGATCACCAGGGATATCAAACCTAGAAATGGCCAACGAGTACATTTCACTTTGAGCTTGATTTTGATTATTGCATTTTTGAAGTTTTTTTAAACATTCAGTTATGTATAGAGTAATGTATATAAGAAGTCTATCAGCATCACTCTATAAATTATAAAAAACATATTTTTATTTATAATCATTAGTTGACAGTGAAAGCATATAAAGATAATAAACTGACTTTAATTTCATAAGTTCTAAAGAAAACATTAGCTTTGAAAAAGTATAAAGCTTCATCTATTACATCCATTTCCTCCGTATTCACTTGAGGTGGGGCAGGACCTCTAACATTAGTTTTTAATGGTAGTAATGCCATATTTCCTAAGCTGGTATTTTTTCCAACAAAACTTGAGTGATATGCCTAATAAAATAAAAACTATTAGTAATATTCAATTTTTGCTAATTGTTATTTTGTAAATATATTTTTTCTTAAAATTATATCAATGAGTATAATCACAGTATAATATCAAACTGTTTTTCTCAGTGAAATTTCAAACTATAGTTACCAAAATTTTTTATTCTTTTAAATAAGAGAATTTAGCTTTCGTAACTCATTTTTAAAAAATAACAAATTTGCGAATTTAATTTTAAAAATATAATAAACTTAGTATGAATAACATTTAGCTATGATTCATACGTAACCTAAAAAATATTTTGAATTTTACTTACAGGCATTTTATTTATTTTCAATTTTTATACTTTTTAATTAATACAAAACTCAGATAAGTGCAATTTAATTTAAATCAATAATTTATTCAAATAATTAAACATTTTAAACATATTACATATTATAGAATTAACATTTAATGGGTATCATTCAATTACCAAAATTACCACAAAACACCCTTTTATAGCCCTATCTCTCTCTGTACGGACAGTGCGCCCTCTCTTTGCAATTTTAAAAAAATTTGCGAATTTTTGAAACTTTATCAAATTTAGCTAATTTTTTTTATCTAGTTGTTTTTTGCAAATTTTTCTTATAGGTAATGATCTGAAATTAATTTGAAGAATACTTATTTGTTTATGTGTTTGTCACAAAAGTTTTCTAATTGTTGAAAAAAGGAGCGTTCAAGATCACTCAGTTGTTGAAAATAAATAAAGAATACTATGAATTAAATATTTACTTTATTTATTTATTTCTTAAAATATATATGTATCACATAAAGTCGCCTTAAATATTTACAATTCCGCAGGTTTTCTAATTAATACAATAATTTAACAATTTAAAATAAAATAATAAAAAAATTAAGAAATTAAAATTATGAATAACAAAATAAATGAATAACAAAGTTATAAAAATTATTTTTATAGAAAAATATTTTTTCATGAAAAAAATTTAAAAATTAAAAAACCTTGACAGCTATTTCTCAAATACAAATCAAAAATAAGAAAATACAAATTTTTTTATAATATTAGAGTATTTAAAACATATTTTATATGAGTGACTTCAGAGTCTGTTACAAAAAATAGCTATTTGATCTCTTATAATATATAAATTATTGAAAAAAAAATATACTTCCTAAGTAATACGAAAAATTAATTTAAACTACCTCAAGTTTAGCTACAACACTGCAATATTGCTTACAATAGATACACATGCTAAAATTGAAAGTCACACTAGTTTATTGAAGAGTAGCTTATCTCTTATTACTTAAACAAACCGATATGCAACTGAGAGCAACTGACTGCAACTGAGAGCAACTGAGAGCAACTGATTTCAACTGAGAGCAACTGAAAGCAACTGAGAGCAACTGATGGCAACTGACCACGTGACCACGAACAATATACAAGGCTTTTATGCAAATTGCGATTTCAAAAGCCGACTGGTCGTCTTTTCTTCTTATAGGAGAAAAGCAAATACGGCAAAACCCGACCAGTCGTCTTTTTCTTCTTATAGGAGAAAAGTAAATACAGCAAAAGACGACCAGTCGTCTTTTTTGAAAACCCATCTATTGTATCTTATCTATAATATACTCAATTTGCTAAATAGCTAGAATACACAAATAGCTTTTTTCAGTGTATTATTGCTAATTAGCAATTAGCCTTCACTGAGAAAATGTTTAATGCTAAATAGTTTGATACTGAATTACAAACGTACTTCAGCTAGCTAACAGATTAGCTAAATTATTGGTCAATTGCTGATTAATGATAAATAGAGTGTTCAGGATAGCTAGGCGGCAAAAAATATTGAACTGTGTATAACTGATAAAAGCTAGTTTATTGAATAATTGAATAATGTCTCTTACTGACACACCTCTCTCAGCAAAATTTCATAAATTAACGGGACACTTCACAAATAGATTAACAAAGTTATAACATTTAATAAATAGCTTTTTAAACATATAATGAAAACTTAAACAGCTTCTAATACTACAGTGACGAGAATAGCTAATTTGACAAGCTATTTTAAGCTTGCTATTATTTTACAAAAGCTAAAGAATGTACAAATTGATTAGCTAGCTAGCATTGACGAATGCTTTAGCTATTTAGCTATTTAGATTATTTAGCTAAATTGTTTTGCAGTTGTATGCGCTTATTAATAGCATGTTGATGTATAATTAATATGAATATAATTCATGTTCTGTGCTAACCACGTGCCGCCCGGCTGGTTAAAATCAATTCAATATTTTTATTTTAATTAATCTAAAGTGCCAAAATACAGTCCATTATTCTTTTTATTTTTATTTATGAAATTCTATCAATCATTCAATTAAATTCACGGGAGTGTTAAAGACTTTACAATTATTTTAAACTGCCAGATTGTAATTATTAGTTATAAGTTAATTATTAATAAACTCGTGTGGCAAATTCAACGTCTCACGTGATATCAAAAAAAATCTAAAAAGTGTAAAACGTTATTTATTCATTAAATTTTCCACTCCCTGAATTTTCCCATATTTTCCAATATTTCTATTCGAAAATATTACATGGTTATAAATAATATATTAATATAACTAAACCTTGCTTTTTCCCCCGCGCCTTCATAATATAAAAAGCATGTAATAACCTAAACGTTTTTTCCCTGAACCTTTAATTTTTCCCTGCACCTATGTAACATGAAAAACTCCTAATAACCTAGCTATTTCTCCCTAAACCTTCAAATTTTTCCTGCACCTACATAACACGAAAAGTATGTCATAACATAAAAATTTTACAAGAAGCAAATAAATGAGTCTAGGTACTTAAAATTAAGCTTTTAAAATTATCATTACGACATAATTTGTTCAAGAAATGAAAAAAATTAACAATAAATAGCTAAATAAGCATTTGTAAAAAAATTTTCTACTGGTTTTTTTTTCTTGTATAAAAATCACATAACGTATAGAGTATAAAGCCCCTATGTTTCTAGCCTAATTTTTTATTTTAAATACCTATTTTTCTTTTTTATTCATTTTTAAATATAAGCTTTGCTTATGTTAAAAGTTTTAAAAATTAACCAAGAAAAAGCTGTATTATGCATGCAAGTGATATAATTACAGTGCACCCCCCCCCCTGCCTCCCACCTCTGTGCAGTCAGCTATTTTGATTATTTAGCTAATTTCCTTTTTATTAGCTAGCTTTAATTTTCGATCTCTGCTTATTTAACTGAAAAGAAAAACAATAGGTGCATGAATAATATCACAGCATTCCACCAGTGGAATAACCACAGGACTGCAATAAAATTCACGAATATTTAGCTTTACTTTTGGGTATGAAATTATCTGTTGCAAAAGCATTAATATAAGGCTGTATTCGCAATTAAATAAGGAAAAAAATAATACTAATTTTCAACAAACTGACGAGATTAAAATCAAAACTTAGCAACTACTTTTCAACCGGCGACGGACGCCCAAAAATTTAGCCACTCTACTATTGTTAGATAATTTTTGAAGCTTTGCAAAATAAACTTTTTTGCTTAATAATAGCTTAAAAATTAAGTGCTAAATTCCGTTAAAAACAGGAATAAAAAGCTAACTAGCCTTAATAACGAATACCTTAACTAAGCTTATCAATAACTAGGGGTCTAACAAAGAAGCTAAAAGATAATAATAGTTTTGTGTAGGTATAAATAGCTTTTATTTTTGCAAATTTCAGCTTAAAAATACCAGTTAACGCAAAAAAAAACATAATTGCTAAAATTAGTAAATTATAAATAGCTTGTTTGATTTGTATAATAAAAAGTTTAAAAATAAAGCAGGCATAAAAAGCTAAATAATAAAATGAGACTGAATAATAGTTACTGAAATCGATTAATAATCGTGCCTGAAATAAAAAAAAAAAAAATTAACTTTTTGCTAATAGATTGCGATTTTGATGTCTTGTATCTTGTTTGTTTTCTTAATATAGCAGTAAACTTGGAATCATGATGTCTGCATATAGCTAATCCATAAACTGTGGTATACTGCGTATAAACCTTTATAATATATCAACAGTATAAAAAACAGTATGAAACCTATTTTTAGCTTCATTTTAGCTTTTTAGCTTAAATTCGTGTTAATTGTCATGCTGACAATGCAGTGATATTGCTGAATAATACAGTTGTCGGCATTTACCTAGTTGAAAAACGTATTTTGCTAAAGTGCGAAACAACCTTTGACAAATTTAAAACCAACTGTAGATTTCCGTACGCAAACGTAAAAAGATTTATAAAACATACGTTAATCCTACCTAGCTAACCAATTTGTACGTTCTTTAGCTTTTGTGAAATAATAGCAAACTTCAAACAAGTTTTTAAAATAGCTATTATTAGCAGCTGTTTAAGTTTGCATTATATGATTAAAAAGCTATTTATTAACTTTTATAACTTTGTTAATCTATTTGTGTAGTGTCTCGTTAATTTGCTAAATTAGCTGAGAGAGGTAGCGTCAGTAAGTGACATTATTCAAATTTCCAATAAAATATTAGCTATTTACGATAAGAAAAAAAAAAGACGACTGGTCGTGTTTTGTCCTATTTACTTTTCTCCTATAAGAAGAAAAAGACGACTGGTCGTCTTTTGCCCTATTTACTTTTCTCCTATAAGAAGAAAAAGACGACTGGTCGGGTTTTTAAAAAAGATGACTGGTCGGGTTTTGCTGTATTTACTTTTCTACTATAAGAAGAAAAACACGACTGGTCGTGATTTTGAAAAAGACGACTGGTCGGGTTTTTAAAAAAGATGACTGGTCGGGTTTTGCTGTATTTACTTTTCTACTATAAGAAGAAAAACACGACTGGTCGTGATTTTGAAAAAGACGACTGGTCGGGTTTTTAAAAAAGATGACTGGTCGGGTTTTGCTGTATTTACTTTTCTACTATAAGAAGAAAAACACGACTGGTCGTGATTTTGAAAAAGACGACTGGTCGGGTTTTGCCGTATTTACTTTTCTCCTATAAGAAGAAAAAGACGACTGGTCGGGTTTTTAAAAAAGATGACTGGTCGGGTTTTGCTGTATTTACTTTTCTACTATAAGAAGAAAAACACGACTGGTCGTGATTTTGAAAAAGACGACTGGTCGGGTTTTGCCGTATTTACTTTTCTCCTATAAGAAGAAAAGACGACCAGTCGGCTTTTGAAATCGCAATTTGCATAAAAGCCTTGTATATTGTTCGTGGTCACGTGGTCAGTTGCAATCAGTTGCTCTCAGTTGCAATCAGTTGCTCTCAGTTGCTTTCAGTTGCTCTCAGTTGCTTTCAGTTGCCCTCAGTTGCTCTCAGTTGCATATCGGTTTGTATAAGTTGTACTTTTTTTTTAGCTTGCAATTCTGTGTTACAACCTATTTCATTGGTATAGCATGAATTTAGCTTTTTTTTTGCTGGAGTATCAGGTCTAGTAAAGCGATAATTGATTAAACTACCTCAAGTTTATGTACAACACTGCAATATTTGTTACAATAGATACACATAATAATATTGAAAGCCACACTAGTTTATTGAAGAGTAGCTTCTCTCCTATAACAGAAATGCTACTTTTTTTTTTAGCTTCTAATTCTGTGTTACCTATTTCATGGGTATAGCATGAATTTAGCTTTTTTTTTGCTGGAGTATCAGGTCTAGTAAAGCGATAATTGATTCCTTCAGACACTGAACATTGGTCAAAATCATAAGCTGAAGGTTCTTTTGATTGACAATAGCTAGAACATATAGATCCTAATCCAGAACTTTGGCTTGATGATCTTGATAGACTTGGTAAATCTAATCCAATTTGCCAAAATCCACCAGTTATTAAAGAAGAATTTGTAAATGATTTTAGCTTTGGTGGAGAGAGAATTGAACGTTTAGCTATTGATTTATTTTTGTTGAATAAATCAGGGATTTTTTGATTAAACACTTTAGTTTCAAACATTTTTGGAGATTTGTCACTTTTAAATTCTTTTAATGAACCAAGAGAAAGTGAATGTAAACTTGATAAGCTTTCATTTAAACTTGAATTATCTCCAAATTTGCTATTAGAAATACTGTTAGCTACATACTCATAATTATTAAACGATTTACTCTTTTCATTTAAGGAACTGCACATAGAATAAAGAACAAATTATTTACTTATTAAAAATAATTAAAAACGAAATATTTTTCAAAATTACCTGTTAAGATTTTTTGAGAAATTTAAATTTGACGTAGTCTTATTTAATTGGCCTGATAAATTATCAGTTATTTTAGAAAAAAAAATGTCATTATCTAATTTCTCACTTGTATTCAAAATTTCAGTATTATTTGATAAATCTGAATTATTACATGATGATCCTAATTTTTTAAACGACACAGAGCTATTCTTCAAATATGAGTGGGGTTTATAAAAATTCCAATTTGCCAAAGCAATAGCTAATCCTAATAATGTTACCTATTGAAAAAAAAAAGAAACCTTTCATAAACAACATACAAAAAAAAAAGATCTAAATTTTTCTTACAAAATATTTGTAAACTTCATAAAAATTATTTGAATATAATTCAAAAGAATTAAATAAATTTTTTGATGGAGTTTCTTTTAATCCTATCAGAAAAATCCAACCAATTAATGGTAAAATATTATTAGACATTTGCTTAGCACGGCTCATAAAATAAACAGCTAATTGTAATAAAACTCCAAATACTGGTAAAAATGATATTTCTGAATTATAAACAAAAACTGATGCAAGTATTAATAATGCTATTCTAAAAAGCGTTTCAATTCTTCCTTTATTCTGAAAAAAAAATGTTTTATGAAAATGATTTTTTCAGAAGCATAATGTGCTAGACAAATCTTTTATTTACCTTAATCATATAAGTAATTGGTTTATTTCTAAAAAAAAGCATTTTATATTGTGCTAACCATATTGACTGATTTTTAAGTACATTATCTACCATGATTTGACATTCAAAACATAATGGATACTTGCTATCAAAGCTTTTGCTAGCTTGTTCAATTTCCTTTTCATTGTAAAAATCAGAGTCTTCTAGTTCTCGTAATTTTAAGAACTTGAATTCTTCATTTTTAATACATTTAAAACAAAGACTATTAGCTTTTTTTAGCAATTTTTTTTGCTCACAAAATGATTTGCTATTAGCTTTGCTAGTATCTATCTTGTATTGCTCTGGTATTTTAAATTTATAATCACCATCCTGCTAATTAAAAAACAGTTAGCTATCATTTTGCAATTTATCTTTTAGCAAATTTACCTTTGAAAAACCATTATATTGTTCGCAATAGCTACACTGCCACCAATCGATTTCTTTTCTTGGAATTTTTAAATCATAAGCACAAAACCAACAATTAACTTTGACTGGCCAACGATTTCTATATGGACAAAAAAAAATTTTTTCTGAAGTATTTTTTATTCAAGAGCTTTTAAAAAATTATATACTTACCTTAATTTACATATAATAATTATTAAGGTCACAATAAATGAAATTCCAGTAGATATTAGAGGAACATAATTGATTAATAAGTTTTCATCAATTTCTATATAATTAATCATTATATTAACTATTAAATTTTGCTCTTTAATTTATTTTTTAGCTATAAAAATCTTTAATTTTTAATCACTAAAATAACCTACAACTTTTTTCTACTGTTTTACTATTTATTTGCGCATCACATCTTAAACATATTTATTTATTAAAAGTTTAGCTATTTTATTTAACTTGATTACATTAACTAAATTATTATATTTTACATGATTAACTTTATTTATTTGTTTAAATAAAATTAACAAAAAATTGCATAAATTGGAGCATGCTCCAAAAAATAATAAGCCCGCTCTAAACCGTAGAATTTACCGGTGTCTTCAGCGCCCTCTTTTGCAAAATACTCAAATATTATAAATTATTATTTTATAGATGTGTATGTGTATACAAAAATGTGTCTTGTACAAAAATCAACACATACATGTTCATTTGAATTACGTACGTGTAACTTCTAAACGTCTGCTTCAGTTGAGAATCGGAGATAGAACAGAGAGGGCGTCATTAAAACAGATCACGCGGTCGTCGACTCAACAAAAGAGATAACAAACATCGACTGCGGCGTCAAGAAAAGTTATTATTGTGAATTTATTATTTAAGCTATAGTTTTCAAAGCAATCGAGCAATTTTATACAAGCTAAAGTTTCCAGATATACAACAGTTTACAATAGTAAAAATGCATTTACGGACAGTTAAATTAACAAAAAAGTTGCACTGTTGCATTGTTATATTTTAATTCTAGTTGTACTACCTGTCGCCGGGTGGAAAAGTGGGGACGTCATTGCACGACAAGGAGTTTTTTGTCGCTGCTTTTGCATTCCGTAATTCTCGTAAAAGCTTTTAAGTTGTCTTGGTGCTTTGAATGTCTTATCATATTATTAAAAAAAGCCCAACCGTATGTGTCATCATCAGTATTATTACTGATGGTGGTAGTCGGTTGACTTGTAGAAAGTTCATGTACATACCTGGTGATGAAGTTCTGTTAACCTAAATCTTCATTATTTAATTTAGCTTTATTGTATAAAGTTGATAAATATAAATAAGCATTGTTATTTTTTTAATCGTATTTTAAAGTGGATTAAGAGTTAATTTAAAAAATATATATATAATAATTATAAGTGATGCCCGGGAGTCGATCCAGCACGGACCCTGATCACAAGTCCCCGCGGGAAAGTGGTGAGGACTCTGAAGATGAGAGTGAAATTTTGGAAGAAAGTCCCTGCGGGCGGTGGCTCAAACGTCGAGAAGAGGTAAGAATAGCAAATTTATTTATTATATGCCTAAATTGCCTATGTATTGTATTTTGAAAATACCTGCGTTCTATCAGTTTATGCATATTATAATTATATAGATTTTTTTTCAAAACAATAAACAAAAGTTTGCTCCTAGATTTGTCCTTTAAAATAATTTATAAATTTTGTTTTGATTAAAATTTTTCATTTTTTTTCAAAAAATTGTAAAAATTATTTGTAGAAGAGCATAACTAATTATTTGTAAAATGTCTTATTGGCAAAAATTCATTTACTAAAACATACTAATAATTGATTTTTCAAATTCATATACATTTTATATTATAGATATTTTGCCAAAATTATTAATTAAACATAAATCAGCTGTTTCTACATATTAATTTAAGAAACTAATTGTATTTATAAATTAAAGCATTTAAAAATTTTCTCAAAACTTCAAAAATAACTTTTCATATTATAATTACATCATTTTAGCTAATTTTATTAATCACTTAAGTAAATATTTTCAACAAACGTTTAATTTATTATTCAATTAATAATAATTTGTAGAGTTAAAAAAACAAAATAAAGAATTATTTTTTCATAATTTATTTTAGGTATATGTAGGTTCAAAATCAACATTTACCAAAGGTACAAACGCAACAACTACACCTAGAATAGGTGAAAGTGAACCAAGCGATTTGGAGGTAATTTATAACTGAATTTTATATCTTAAATTTATAAATCAAAAATTATATTTTTATGTAAAATATATATTATTTAATAATTTAAATACTAAGGATAAAGTTATTCATTATTTTTATTTATTTAAAAAAAAAACTATTTATGGTAATTTTGACTTAATTTAAATCTGGTCATCTGCTACACAGTGACAATTGACAAACCTCACTATTAATATTATATAAATATCTCATCAAGGTCATAAACATTAAATGTATGAATAGTAGTTTTCAAATTCTGATTCTTTAAACAATAGCTTATTTTGATTTTTAAATTAAAACTTAGGAATAAATTTCAATAGCTAATTTTAAACTCCTTACTTACTCTAAAAAGAAATATGTTTAACATGTAATTTTTCTGTTTGTATGTAATTTTTTTTTTTTAGTACTAAATTTTTGTTTTTTTAATTATAATACACATAATTTAAGCATTACTACCAAATCATTACGTTATAATATTTATTCAAAAGGCACTATATTAAAACAAAATTTAAAGTTATTAATTTATTGTCATGGTACTTTTAGGAAGATCAGCAGGACTTACCAGGTGTTGACAGTGCTTACTTAGCAATGGACACAGAAGAAGGCGTAGAAGTGGTTTGGAATGAAGTTCAATTTTTAGAGCGTAAAAATTTTAAAGCACAAGAAGAAAAAATACAGCTAGTATTTGAATATCTTACACAACTTGAACATCCAAATATCGTTAAATTTCATAGATATTGGACAGATACTCATAACGACAAACCTAGAGTAGGCAATAGATAAAATTTTTAGCTAATTAATATATCTAAATTCTTTAATTTTATCTGCAGATTATTTTTATTACCGAGTATATGTCATCAGGGTCCTTGAAACAGTTCCTGAAACGAACAAAACGAAATGTCAAAAAATTATCGCTACAAGGCTGGAGAAGGTGGTGTACTCAAATTCTTTCAGCACTTAGGTAATTATAAATTTTATTGAAATAAATGTGACATTTTTATATCTTTTTTAAACAAAACAATTCTTTAAAAATAATTTCATTTAATTTCAGTTATTTGCATTCCTGTTCACCTCCAATTATTCATGGAAATTTAACATGTGACACAATATTTATTCAACACAATGGTCTAGTCAAAATTGGATCAGGTAAATTTTAATTTCACTGATAATAATACGACTAATAATATTAAACATTAATTATTAAATTAAATTCAAATTGATAGAATCTATATAAAAGCGACATTAATTTGTTGAATTTCTACAATAAAGAAATTGTTTTGGGTAAACATAATTTTCATGGAGCGTATCTTTTGTAATTTATAAATTTTAATATTTTTGCTCAAAACAGATTTAAAATATTTTTAGAAGCAATTTTTGATTTGACTTTTTAGCTTTAATTTTTAAAGGAAACTTAAAATTTTTTAGTCATAATTTTTTTAAATTTTCAGTATCAAAAAGCTAGTTTAACCATTTCATTAATTTTAAAATACCTGTAAGTAGTTTTTTATCATATATTTATTTAAATTGAACAGTTGCTCCAGATGCTATTCATCATCATATTAAAACGCACAGAAAAAACATGAAAAATATGCACTTTGTTGCCCCAGAATATGGCAGTATGTATTTTTTAAAACTTTATAAAAATAATGAAATTTAAATTATATAAATATAATTTTAGGTTCAACAACCCCTGCTATTGACATTTACTCATTTGGTATGTGTGTATTAGAAATGGCTGCTTTAGAAATTCAAGGAAATGGAGATAACAGTACTGTTGTTACTGAAGAAAATATTAATAAGACAATAGAATCTTTAGATTATCCAGAGCAAAAAGATTTTATTCGACAGTGTCTTCAAACAGATCCATCAAAAAGGCTAAGTGCAAGAGAATTGTTATTTCACCCAGTTCTTTTTGAAGTACACTCTTTAAAATTACTTGCCACTCATACTCTCGTTGATTCTGCTAGTAAGATAAATTAATATTAAATAGGTTTTATCCAAGTAATTGTTATAACAATAAAAATTAAAAATATAATTTTTTTTAGATAATATTTCTGAAACCATAACAGATAAAATGTTGCAAAGGCTTGATGATGTAAATACTATTGTTGCTGAAATTAGGTATAAAAATCAACCTCCCTATCAAGTTCACTTAGGTGATATTCCTATGACTGAAAAATTAGAAAAATTTGTAGAAGATGTCAAGTTAGTATAATCTATATAAATTAACGTTTAATGCTTAAACATATGATTATTTTTTAATTAAAATTATTTAATTAATTTTAGAAATGGAATATATCCATTAACTGCATTTAAACCAAAACTCCCTCCTCCCGTAAGGCCTCGAGCTATATCTCCAGAAGTAACTGAATCTGTAAAATCTATTACTCCAGAAAGGTATGATGATGAACTTCGAAGAGTAGTAAATATGATGTGTAATATAAAATTTTGTGAAAATGGGTCAGAGTTATTTGTAAGTATAATTGACTTATATGATTATTTGAGATTATTGAGTTTATTTGTTTTAACTTTTTTTTTTAATTGATTTTTAAGCTTAAGCAGCATTTACATTTAAAAAAATTTTAATTTATTTTATGTAATAAAATTTAGCAATATTAATATGAAGCAATAAGAATTTTTACTTGAATTGGCTTCATTGTAGTTAAATTTAATTAGTAGAAGAAATAATTACAAACCCCATTTTTTCACCACCACAGTTATATCACATAAAAATTTTTGCATTTAATTCATTTTTGTCCCAATTAAATTTCTGATATATCATACTTCTTTGGGTGGTCCCCCGATTTCCCCCTTTTGGGGGGTAAATAATTTTTTTTTTTTTTTAACGTTACGAAACGATTAATTTTTAAAATTTAAGATGAAAAGGCGGACAAACATTTTTGTCCGAGGGGTCCGTACAAAGAAGTTTGATATCAGAAGTTTAACACATTGACTGCAGCATGGGCGAAATACGCCCATGGTCCCGTGTATTTTAAATAGAGTCAAGTGACCTGCTGCAGTCAACGTGTTAATTGAGACATAAATGAACCAAATGCAGAAAGTTTCAAAAGTATTCACTGTAGCGGTGGAAAAATGGTATAGATACCTAAAAAGTATGTAATTATTTCTTCTACTAAATGTTATTAAATAAAAACGCTGCGCGTCCGGCAAAGACGTATTTTCTCGCCAAAGTTGCAAAAAAATTTTGTACAATCCTCGGCCATAAACAAAGAATGACCCAAATCGCAGTTTACCATCCTCGGCTTCGTCTCGGAAGGTAATTTACGTGCGATTTGAGCCATTCTTTATTTTTCTGGCCTAGTACCGTAATATACGATTAATGTAAAATAAGTATATTGTAGGGCAAAAACAGTGATGCTCGGACAAAAGCTTTTTTTTTTTTTTTTAAATCATTAAATTAATTTTCATAATAATATGTTTTAGCAGATAGGCATCCGATCCGCCCCCTGATTCTGTAATAAATTATATTTTAGTAAAGTGAATCAATAATTTTAAAAACTGCTAAAACGAAAGATTTTTTCACCATTTAAAATAATCGTTTTCATGCCACAAACATGCATAAAAATAAATTTTACATTAAAGATAAGATAGATATAAGATGTATAAATTTACTTTAAATATTTTGATTCAAAAATTTATGCGTTTGTTAGATGACAGTTTTATTGAGGTTTGATGATAAATGGAATCGAATGTTGACAGTACCAGTAGCGCAATCAGATACTCCCATGCAACTTGCTCAAGAACTTGTACGTTATAGTTTTATTTGCAAGGTTAGTAAAAATTTTATATTTTATTGTTAACGAAAATTGAATTACATTGTAAAATATTTTTTTAGGATGATCTTGTCAAATTAGAGTACCTAATCGATCAAGCATTAAAATTATTTAAGAGAAAAGTCCTTACTCCAGAAATGGTATCGTTAACAAACTTTCCAAGTCAAACAACTTTATTATTGCCAGGACCAGAAATGCCTAGTTTTCAACATTTAGATAATTCTTCCACTAATCCAGCAGCATTTAATAATAATGATGCTTCAAATTTTGTTCCCATTAATAATCCAGAATACACTGGTGTTGCTAATGAAAGATTAAGGCATCTTCATGAATCTGAAATTATTGATTCAAAACTTATTCCCCCACCTACAAGAGCCAATATTAATAACCCTTGATTTCTATTTGAAAATAAGATTTGTATCTTTTTAAACTCGTTTTTTTTTTTTTTTAAACAAATCAGTTATTTTTTATAATACAGAAAAAAGTTTTTTCAAATCAAAAAATTGCAAATTGGTTTATAATAAGTTGTTTATTTAATACTTGCTTATTATTAAAGTCATTTTTCTGCTTAATTTATTTTTTACTCATACAAATATTAAAAAATTAATATTTGATATCTAACAAAACTGGTTTCATGAAAACAAATAAATTTTAATGCCAGTAAATCTTGGATGTATATTTTACTTATTTTTTTTTAAAGTTTAATATTTAAAATTAATTATACTTTTAGTAATAGAAAATATAAATATTTTTTAAGAAGGATAAAAATATATTTTGAATTTCAAATTTTCGCACAAATTTTAATAAAATACAGCCAGTGGCATAGAAAATGCATATTTTATGCGTAAGTATATTTTATAGAAAAAATATGAATAGCATTATAATTTTAAAATATCAAAAAACACTGTATTAGTTAAATAACATAATATCTGTTGTTTTTATTTTAACAGCAGATTATCAGATAATTTACCTAAAGTTAAAGCGCCAAACTTGGGTATTAATGAATGTGATAAAAGTACATTTTATATATTTTATCCATATTTTAGAGAAAGTGCTAATTAGTCGATAAAATTATTTTGGTTTCTTTAAAAATAAAATAACAAATGCCGAAATATACGTTTTTAATTTTTGTACTAAGAAATTGAAATTTCTTAATAGTGACTGATTGCCGTGAAAATCATAATCAATGTATAAATAAGTAGTTTATTAGTACTTATGTTTTACAAAAATAGTTATCATCATTAATAAATGTCTACAAAAAAGATGAAATAAAATAAAAAAAACACTGTAAGAAAAATAAAGAGATTTTTGTAAATAGTTATATTTTTAAGATAATCTTTTGACAAAGAAACTAGTCATATGTAGTTATGTATATTTGAGTGAAGAACAGATTAACACAACGACGTTATTACTCATTTACATTTCATCCATATACAGATAATATGTCCATGCATGCTTGTCCGTGCAGAGAAAATGTATTACTAATTAAATTAGATGTAAAAAAAGTTAATGTGAATGAGTCAGAATGAATGTTACTCCATTTTATTGAATTTTTGTTATTGAAAAATATAATTTTATATTTAAAAAATAAATACTTTGCAGTATTTTATTATTAATCTGTTAGAAAATAAATAAACATTGAATTAATATTTTTATTGGCAGCTAGAAGCAGTAGGATAAAAAAAAAATTTTAGCACGTTCGCTGCAATATGGGTTGCGTTGGCTTATAAACCCATGTTTTAAATGGTACCTTAATATCTTTTGCAGTGAAAGTGTTGAAAAATGTATGGACTAAAAAATTAAACTCGCAAGCCCATACTTTGAAGCTTTACCATTTCCTATTGTTAATGTAGTTTTAATAAAATTTTTTATTAACAAGTTTGATTTTACAAAAATTAATTTAAATTTAAATATTTCTTGTATATCTTATTAACGAAGAACAAAAAAATAATACAAATTTTAGCATTTACTTAAGCTTAAGTTATGAATTATATTTTTTTGCTGATTAAAATTATATTATCAATTAATAAGCAAGGAACTGTTTTGTCAAAATTTTGTAATATTTATTATTATAAAATAAAAATCAGTTATTGAAATTTTTTGCATGACTTTTTATGAAACAGAATGTGATATAAAAAAAAAATTATTTTATGATTCATAATTTCATGTTTATTACCAAATAAAAAACAAGTGTGAACCAGGTTTGACAAACTTGAAATTGTACTTGCCAGGTCTAGTACATACTTGCGTTTTTATTTAGTAATCGTTTAGTTATTTGTAATTAAAAGTTAATGTTTTAGGACGTTTAACAAATATGTTTATTGTTTAAAAGAAAAATCACTAAAATAAAAGTGAAATTGTTGAATAAATAAATGGAGTAATAAGAATGTAATCCTGTTAAATACAAGATACTCATGACTGCTAGTTCAGTTATTGAAAATTTTTCTTTTTGTTTTTGTATTTTCCTTCTGTTTTTTTTATTTTTAAAAATTCAATATTGCAAATTGTAAGCTTTTATTGTATTATAGTTTAAAAAATTTTTAAATACAAAAAAAATGTATCAAATATTTTTAGAAAAATAATATTTCATAATTAAATAAGATATATAATTTTACACAAGTTTAAATAAATTTATTATTAATTATTTATTGTTTAATTTTTTTTTTTTAAATTCCTATATCCATTTTTTTAGTTGAAAATTTATATTCTAATCATAAAAATTTGCAGTGAAAGTTTTAAGGATTGATTTATTTTTTATTAGAAATAAACAGCGATTATTAAAAAATCAAAAAATGTATTAAATATTTAATTGAGTAGTTAGTAAAAAAATATAACAGTATAAACCATTGTTGAAACTAGGTAAATATTTATAAATTATAAGATTTAAAAAAATTTTATTTATTTTGTCTTTTTGAAACCATTTCTCTAATATTATTTTCACAATCTTTAAGATTTCTTTGTAAATATGTTTGATTATTCACTAAGGTTTTTATTTTTTCATTAGCTAAGTTTGATTGTTTGGAAAGATCTTCTTTAACTGTTTTAATATCTTGTAATAAAAACATCCTTCCAACCGATTCAAAAGTTCTTGTATTTTCAGGCAATGCATCCACTTCTTTGATAGTTAATTCAGCTCTTTGTTGAGTACGCTTTAAAGTTTCGATTTGTGAATCTGATAATTTTAATTTTTGTTTAGTATCAATTACTTTTTCATGTAATTCTGTAAAAGCTTTTTTAAGTTCTTCGTCAGCTACAGCAGTACTCATGATAATATTTTATTTTAATTACAAAGTAGAAAAAGCTGTGAATAACCTAAAATCAAAAAATCATTTTTATTTTATTTATATTTAGTGATATAGTAATAAAATTTTATTAAGTAACGCATTTTTGATAATTTATTAATTTATTTTTTTATCCCTTTTTAAGTAACTTTTTATATTTTAAGATTACACTTATTTAAAAATTTTTTTAAAGTATATAATTACTGCTGCGAAATATTAAAATACAAACCTTGATGGATAAACTCGATTTAATTTTAAAAAACCTCCTAACTCCCAGATAACTCCTTAATGGGCAATTTCAAAAGTAAGGTTACCATAAAAATAACACAATAATATTTTTATTTCGATATTTTTTGTGGTTTCGATTTTCGATCTATCGATAATATTTTTTATCGATATTTCGATGTTCCATTTTATCGATGAAATCGAAATCGAAATCGAAATATAGGTATTTGAATTAGAAAATTTTAGAAATGGAAAAAAAATAGTTCAACGGAATTTACACAGCTTTTTTCAGGCAAAAAATTGCTAAACAATAGGTATTATTTGAAAGCTTTCAATTTGGACTAGTCCAAATATACTATGCATATATTACTGGATATAAAAAAAATGCTCCCAAATTATTGACACTACGGTTAATTTTATCTTAATTCTTAAGTTGTAGAAAATGATGACAGAACTTAATGAAATAGGAAACATATTAAAATTTAAACATTTTAAAACTGAAATAAACTTTATTTTACCCCTCTTATAGCATTAACTTTTTTTTAATTAAGAAATAAAAATCGGAGCTTTAACATTGATCTTATGGGAGCAACACTTTGGAGCTTTTAAAAAATATAAAAATGATGACACAGGAGAATAAAATTAGCAGGAAATGATAAATAAATGATCAAAAATTAAATCTCCAATTTATTTTCCCCACCTTATAGACTTTAGTTTTAAATAAATAAATAAAAACTATGTAAATAACCTGAAATTATACTAAACATATATGATGTCACATATGTATGTAGCGTCGATAATTTAGAATGCGATACAAAAAATTGTCCAAGCTTCTTAAGTCCTTAAAGTGTAATAACATTAAAAAAACTAAAAATAATCTTTTTTTGATATTGTCATTACTCATTTTAAACTCCCTGGTATTACTTAAATCCAAAAAGAATAGTATATTACGAGCCCGTGCTTAAATCGTACGTAAATTACCAACAGAGGCGAAGCCGTTGTCGGTAAACTGCAACTTGGGTCATTCTTTATTTATGGACAAGGGTCGTATACGATTTTTAATAAAATAAAATTGATATATTATATTATATTTATACAATTTGCAATGTAAAAAATTATGAGACAAAAAATTTCACTATTTTTATATTGAAATCAGTGAATTCGAGGTAAATGATAATGACTTTATAAAATCTAGAACTCCTATGCAAAAAAAATTAGGTACTACGTCCAAAAAGACAAAAATTTAGTGGCGTTTTTTTTAATTTTCTAATGCAAAAAATTTTTAAAAAATTGGGTATCAGATCCATAAAATCGAGAACAATATTTTTAAAACTAATAATTCAATCCATACAAAAAAATTAGGTACTGCGCCCAAAAAAAAAACGACCTTATATTATTTTTTGGTGCAAGCAAAATTCCGGTAACCGAAAGCGGATTTTTTTCAGCGACTTCACTAATCTATAGATTATATAGAACATTTTTAATTTAAACAGCATAGACTTGATAAACTCTAACTATAAACTCTAAATCAAACCTATAGGTATAGTATATGAGCCAGTATATTGGCTGGAATTTCTATTTTAGTTCTGAAGTATAATGTTCCTGAAAGTATTTGAAAAAATAAGCCTCCATCCTAATTTTTAGTTTCCAAAGTTGAATTTTTGATTTTTCACAAAAAATAAGAAATGAAAAAGAAAAATTACATATTTAGGGGAAAAAGCCCTATTTTCGACCCTAGGAAGACAGGTTTTTGCCCATTACATGTAAAACTAAGCATTAAATCACGGTAAAAAATATGGGGTTCGACTTTTGCATGCTGTCTGCACTCGCTCCTGCATTCCTTGTTTAAAAAATATCTAATTATGCAAGTTTTTATTAACTTTATATTTTTCGTATAGGTAGTTAAAGCTTCATAAATTATTTCTTATTTGAAATTACGACAGATTTTTTTTTCTAATATTATTTAATTTAGCAAAATTAAAAAATATTTTTAAATTGTGATAAATGTGACATTAGAAACTTTTAAAGTACATAGTTTCTAAAAAAAATGTCAACAATAGTGCTTTGCTGAAAAATTTAATCGTGATTTATTGGAATGCCATTTATTGATCTGGATGTTTAGGTATATATGTCAAACTTTTCTTCGTGTTATAACGAGATTGCAAAATAAATCATGTATATTTTTTCACATTTTACGATAAATTATAATAATCTAATAATTAAGCTAATAACTTTACAAAAATAATTAATTTATTTTTCGTCAAATGCGTTAAAAGTGACCATCTTTTAACTCGGCAAACATTTATTTTTTTTAGAATCCAATTTAATAAAAAACTATGTATCAAGCTATGGGGTGAATAAAAGGACTAATTCTTTAATCATGCAATTTGTCCTTTCAACAATTTTGTCTTTTGGTTAACAAATAACTATTTTAATATAAAAAACAATATTTTTTAAAGTAAACATAAATTCTATTATTTTATTTAATAGAACATCATGTACAGTAAAAATATTATTAACAATGTGCATAACTTTGTCGCATGATTTTTTTAAAACAAGTTTTGCTCAAAGCTATGATTTTGAAAGAATATAGTAAAACAATTTTACGATAATAATTTACTTATTTTGCATTCTTGATTTTTTTGCTTCCTAATGTAGAGAAACTATTGTGATAGGTACAAACCGTACAAATTAGATTTTTTTTTTTTCATATAATAGTATTTTTTAAACCATCAAATTTGGTTTACTATAGGTTTTTTGGGTCGCTGATTACGAATTCCGTCTACGGACTCAAAACGTAAAACATTCGTTTATTATACTATTTTTACATTCACGTATTTCAACTTACAATAAATTTTTACAGCACTTTAGTGTACGTGTGAGAAGCGTGAGAGTATGTACGAATATGTGTGTATGCGTGTGTGCGTGTGTGTATTAGCTCATTAGCGTACGAAACCGACTTTTGCCAAGCGAAATTTTGACTTCTTATAATATATCAGTAAATTTTTATAAAAATTAAAATAAAAGTGAGTACTTGACTGTTTTTGAATATGCTATTTTAGTATCTGACATTAAAATTAAAAAAATATTTATACATATATTTGTCCAGCTCCCGCTTAACTCACTCACTTTTAATTTTTTTTTTCAAAATTTTTTTCTTAAAGGTTTATTTTAGGTCTTGGATTTGCATTTTACAACGGCATTTTCGAAAAATATTAGTTTTGACGGACAATTTTTGATTTTCATGGCTTTAAAAAGGCTGAATTATCTCAAAACCAATGCACTTTTTATATATACATATGTGGTTGGGAAAAAAATTTCTTTTTACCTGGACTACTAAAAAAAAAATATATTTTTTATCATTAGGGACCATTTCCGGTATCACTTTTAGCGGTTTGAATTTTTCAAATTGACCGGACATAAAGTTCGCCATAATTATATTTGCTAAAATTTTCCTAGAATGTTGGACTAGGTGTCACTTTGTCTCCAAAAAATTTTTGAGATGCGAAATTCAAATAAGCGCTCACAATCATTATTTTAGCTAATTAAATCAGCCAAAATTATCTTAAACAGGGGGCAGTAAACATTTTTTCTCCCGATTAACTTATAAATTATTTTTTGGTTAATTTTACCGTTAAGAAATTATATTGATACCGATTCTACGTTGATTGAGAGAAAAAATATTTCCGCCACATTTTTTAGCTAATTTTGGCTAACTTTAACAGACACTAATGATTGCGGGTGCTCATTTTAATTTTTATTATCAAATTCAAAAAGTATACTCAAAAGCATACTCAAAAATAATAATATTTTTATTTTAAAAATGTACTAAGCACGTGTGTATGTATAAATATATGTATGTGGGTAAAACTGCTGTCCTTATGTTGGTGTTGGCTGTAACAAACGGTAATTTTACGAAAGTTGCCAGTATGAACCGTTACTACTTCGGCCGGACCGGATTATACGGACCGTATTACAGCAAAAACCGGGGTGATTTATGAAAACTTTAACTGTCCAGGTTTGGTCCTTGTAGATTTTAAGGATTTCTGATCACGAATTTCTTATTAAACGGGACTTTTTTATTAAAAATTAATATTTCACCCTTAAATTAGCAAACAGAACCCATTAAAGGGGTGTTTTTGCTATTTTTGGTGTCCAGATTTGGTTTATCAAGTTTTTTTGAATCGCTGGTCAAGAATTTTAGGGACTTTTTAATGTAAAGTTTATTAACTGACTCGATTTTAAATTAGCAAAAATACCCCTTATTCGAGATGATTTTCTTAACTTCAGGATTTTTTACGAATTTAAAAAAAAAGGACAAGTAATTCGTTATCAGCGATAAAAAAACCTATATGCAGAAAATATTAATTAATTAGTAAGAATGTAAACAAACCCATATTTAGGGGTAGTATCAAACTAATAAAATAAGCCTCGTAATATATAATTGCATAGAAATAAATTCATCAAATGCCCAAATGTTACGTAAAATAATTAAAGGCCAAAAGTGAGGATATAGCAAAAACTTATAACTGGTTTGCGTAAACACAACCTAAATGGGCTAGTGTAATACACACAACATTACAATAGAATTTGCTTTTTTTATAATTTGTAATTATCACCTTCAATATAGATGTTAAGATTTTAAACCCAAATTATTCTGATTCCCTAATCCGTATTATTCTAAGTCCCTTAACCCAAATTATTATAAGTCACTAACTCGAAATTTTTTTAAGTCCCACTTGACCCGCCCCCCTTAAATTGGACATTGATCCCCCTGATTTTCGGATTCCTAGAGTGGCCTTGACTATAAACATGTTCATGTTAAAACGCCCCTATTTGGGGGTCATTTTCTAAATTTAAGGGTGCATTACTAATTTGTTATAATAACGAACCAGAAATTCGTGATTAGAAAAGCAAAAAACCCATATGGACCAAATCTGGACACTCAAAGTCTGAAAATATGAAAAATACCGCTTTTAGGAGTAGTTTTAACTAATTTAAGGGTGAAAAATTTTTCATAAAAAAGTTCTCGAATTTCTTGATCAACGACCCAAAAAACCCATGTTTGTAAAACAAATCGGGACACATCATAATTACCCGTTTTTAGTTGTTATCTAATTTAGGGTTGAAGTCCGATTTCTCATACAAATAGGCCGCGGAAACTACAACCCCCCCCCTTGCATTCCTCGCAAAATCAAAATTTTTTAATTATGATTCCATTTTATTTTTGGGAGAATTTAAATTCTACTTTAAAAACCTTATAAATTAAATTTTAATTTCAATTATTGATGAGGTAAATGGCATATGTTTTAGTTCTAATGTAAAAATTTTGAATGTGTAATTTATTTTTGAAGAAAACAACGTTATTGTAAATCATTCAATTTAAAGTTTACTGAAAAACATAACCACAAATTGCTATGAAGATACAAAGAAAATAATTTTTTACATGTATAAATCCTTAAAACAAATTTTATTATGCTAATAAATCTAGTAAATTTAGTTTAACCACATATTATTTTACACGTTAAAATAACATGAATTAAAACTAAATTTTGAAGATTTATTGTATAAATAATACATATAAAAAAAATATAAGAAACTAATTTTTATTATTTTATTCAAATTTTATAAAAATTTGTTTTTTTAATAATTATATAATAAAAAAAAAAAAAATATTTATACACGTTTGAGTCCTATAATAAAAAAATAGTTTTGAAAAAGTTTTGTGGTAAATTTTAAGTGTTAAAAAAATTTACTACCTGCTATTGCAGCTTTCAGTAATAAAGTAAAACTGTATATCTTGCAAAAATTTGTTAAAAAAATATGCATTATGGCCTTAAAAACTAAAATTTCTATTTTTTCATAAATTTAAAGTTCAAAGTTTTAAAATCACGTAATATGAAGAAAAAAAATTTTTTTTATATGATAATGGATATTTTTTGTTAAAACTTGTGGGTTTTATATAAAACGTGGCAATAGATAAAATATTGCGTTACGTTATTATAATAAATTTATTTAAATTTTTTTTTTTAAAGTTTTTGCAATATTATTATTATTATTATTATTACTATTAGTTGTTAAAGAAAAGTTCTATATTTCTTACGTATAAAAGTATAAATAAAATTATATGAGGTAGAAAAGTTTGGGAAAGGTACAAAATAGTTATATAGTTATTTGAAACCTATATATGTATAGGTATATAGGATGAGAATGAAAATTTGGTATAAGATAGATAGTAAAGAAGAAAGTAAATTTTTGATAGCTCACGTACTAGATGTTTCATTCTACTTTTTAGTATATTACACGCGTCGCAGAAAGTCCGTTGGTTTGTTACACAATTATATAGAGAAATTTTAAAGTTTTCTTTGTATAAAAGTAAAATAAAAATGGCTTTTCTAGATAAAAGCTTGTATATTTTCATATCTGAATGAGAGAAAAAGAAAAAGAAAAAGATTTATATATATAGGAAAACTGAATATAGCCAAAAAGGAGCTATGTATATTAGCTTGGCAGTTATTTTATAAAGTAATTTGTGTATTCGATTAGTGAAAGATTTTTAGCTGCCATTCATCAAAAAAATAAAATTCACAAAGTAACAACTCATTTGATTTTTTTTTGCATGCGGGCAAGGATGACGTATGTAAAAGTATGCAATTTTACATGCATCTAGGTGAGAATGCGTTACGCATATCTAAAGCCGGTCCCTAGATTATGTCGGACTCCATGTTAACATGTTTACCGACTAAACTCACTCCTCATAAAAACATCCAGCACCTTGTACCTCTAAAACGGAACCACCTCTTCAGGTATAACTTCAGTTTGGGGAGTGCGACCTAGTCATTGACCGACGTCCTGCCTCCAGACCCTGTGAACTCACAAACAACTAACATGAAACATGTTTAAATTTATATTTTGAATCTTGAAGCCTTTACAATTTTAAGTCCTAAAATCCTTATAATTCTATACCCCTTTATCGAAATTATTCTAAGTCCATTTGATCCCCCCCCCTCCCAATATGGAGCATTTGGCCACTTATAATTCTATACCCCTTTATCGAAATTATTCTAAGTCCATTTGATCCCCCCCCCCCTCCCAATATGGAGCATTTGGCCACCCCCAAAATATAGCACATCTGAGCACTCCCCAATATATGGCACATTTGACCTTTTCTCCCAAATTATATGTTTGAAATACACTCCCCTGCCTATAAACATGTTCCATGTTAAACGAATCCTAGCTTCAGAGTGGTGAAGAATCGGTAATCTATATATATATTCAACTCTTACTGACACAGGAATCGAACCTTGACGTCTATATGAAAGTATCTCTATTTACATATAAGTCACGCGTTTTAATCCACTCGAACACGGCCAAAGTTCATTTGATTGCTCCTAAGCATTGCTACTAATCATATAGGCACTTATGGATTTTTAGTTCCAGAATAGTCAATATATTTTATGGTAATACTTGATAAAATGAGCTATCATTTTGGAAACCTTATTGTTTTGGTATTTGACAAATTTTTAAAATATTTGCTAAGTTAATATATATATTTATATATATAATAGGATTTTCAAACACCTCGTGAAATGAATTGGTATTTTCCAAAAAAATAAGATTCTCTAAATGATATTTCATTTAGTCACACCTAAGTGATTTTCCACCAAATACATCGGCTCTTGTGGAACAAATTTTCGGACCCATTTTATTTTCAGTATTTATAGGAGTGAATAAATCAGCTGTAATTCTAGGATTTTATTTTTTTGGCAATTGTCAACTTATCCCATCCAGTAATTGAAAATCCAAAAAGCTTTTTAAAATAACGACCAGGCTAATGCATTCATATATATGCTTCGGCTTTGTAACACCCATTCGTGCGCGCAAGTTTTCTATCCTCTTTCATCCAGGTCTACATCAAAGTTCTATGAATTCTCTCTGGTAACATCAGTCGCGGAATGAACCGCTTGTTAGATAGAACATATGTTAAGTTTTTTGTTATGTTTTTTTCTTGTGCTGTTTAAATTATTATTGTTATTGTATAATAAAAATCTCGTGGTCTGACTTAATCGTGATATATACTACTTAAAATTTAAAGTGCGTTACAATTACAGTGTTAGTGTTGTTTTGTAAATATCGTGTGCTTTTTTTTTTATAATACAATATGTGTGTTAAAAAATTAATTATATTTAAATATATTAATATTGTATAATAAAATTAAATTTAAAAAAAATTAAAAAATATAAAGGAAGAAGATAATAATATGAAAAGAAGAAATAAGAAAAAAATAAAATTGAATAAATTACCGGTGTCATGAATCACCAAGTTACTGCTATTAAATTAAAGCTCGATTTTCGATTTCCGGTATGATTTATTATTTGCATAAAATGTTTTTTTTAAAATATATCTTTAAAAAAAAATTTAAATCATGTTTTTTTTTTGGTCAATGGGTATAGATATTTTGAAAATTCAAGAGTTAAAAAAAGGGATAGATGTAGAGAGAGAGAGATTATAATCATGTACTTTGACGTTGATTATACATTGCTATATACTTCTTGTGCCGTTTTAATCCTGTTCTGCCTTTATTATACGGTTTCTACAAAATACCCATTTGCTAAACTTATGTTGGATTTATGTTAGTTTTACATATATACATATATATATTGAGGATGTTTAAGATCATAAGTAATATTTACTTATTGAAATTTGCACCTGTTTAAACATATTTCTCATCATGCATGTATTAAACGATTTTGTTTGTCAAATCCTGAAGGAATTTATTTTAGGAAATAATATTTGCCTAAATTTTGTTAGGTATCTTTGTAGGCCTTTTTAAATCCTTGAGCTTATTGCATTAATAAAATATTTGAATTTAAAATTTTTCAGTTTACCAGGGATTATTTGAATTTATAACTATAAGTTTTAAATAAAAATATTTATAATATATAGATTGAAGTTTTGGTTTTTTGAGTAAATATAAGTAGCGGTGAATTTGAAGAATTATTAGTGATTTAATATCTAAATTTTTAAAATTTTTATTTTTTTTTTTAAATTGTATGTAAAAAAAGGGTTAGTAAAACTAACCTCAACGAAATATGTAAACAAAAATGAATAAATATTAGCAAATTTAACCAAAAATTGAGGTTTTGGTTTTGTAAATGCTTTTTGGTAAATTTTACTAAAAACACTGAAAATCTTTTTGGTTTTCTGATCACTTGGTTAGTACCTCAAAGATCTAAATTCTTAGTTTGCTTCACTACGGTTTTTTAGAGCATATAACCCCAAATTAGAGAATTCTTTAACTCGAAATTAGGTTTACAACTAAATGTTTTATTTACTTTGAAAAAATTTTTGAATTTAAACAAATGATTATTTAAGGTACCGGATCTAACGGTAATTTTTTAGAAATCAAAATTTTTTTTATTTTTTTTTTGAACTCATTATATACCTTCAAAAATTTCCTCCCAAAATATTTAAGTGGAATTCCGCTTTATAACGATATTACACGGCTCTAAACGAGCGAAATACTTAAGAAATAATACAACAAAATAAATTTCAAATGCGATTTTCTCGAAACTACTTTTTTTCAACTGGCCATGAGTTAATCTCCGGATTGGCTGGGCCGATTTTCAAAAACTTAAGTGCGTTGTCTTTATTATAGTATATTACAGGGCAATTCACCATAAAATTATAAAAAAATTAATTTTAATATGTCCGTAGCAAGCGTAATAGGGTAAAAAAAACGTCCATTTTAAAAAATTTTTTTTCCGGCTATCCCATTTTTTTATTTTTTGGGTTTTTTTTCTATTTTAGGTGAATTGCCCTGTGAGACACATCAGTTATTAAGAATCTTTTTGATTTTTTTGTTTCTGACATGCCAATCCTGAGATTAACTCATGGCCATGGACCGAATGGATTTTTTACACGTGTACTTTGGCGCCCTCTATAAATATAACTAATTAAACTAATAATAAATTCATAAAAAAAATTGTAAACTGATAACTAATAAAGGGGCTGAGAAATTAAATAAAGAAAAATGTCTTGAAACACGCCTTTCCCGTTAGATCCGGTACCTTAAGGCAAATTTGCAAATATTTTGGATCTTTGCTTCCCAAAATTTGGCTTTAAAATCAACAACAGTTAGTAAAGTAACGACTTAATACACTTGTTCATCAAACAAAAAAGATTTTCAGTGTAACATTAACTAAACTTCATATATAGGTAGTAAACAAAACTATAATTTTGTTTATGATGTTTACTATTTTTTATATTCCTGTAGATTTTGAAAAAATTACATAATTTTTAAATAATTTGTTTACTTAAGATAAAAAAATAGCATCTAGTTAAAATAGGTAAAGAGTATGTAAATAAAAATTAGCTTGCAATATTTCGATATATTTTTTTTAAATTAATAAAAAAAAGAAAATATTTGACATGTAGGTTTTTGAGAAAAAATCGAAAATAAATAAAAAAATTGACATAAAAAATTTGTGTACGTATTTTCAAAAAAATTATTTAATAAATGGTTAAATTTTTTGAATCAATAAATTTTATAAAACAAAAAATTAATTTTAGCCAATTAAAAATTAATTTTTAAAGTATGTTTTTTAAAAATATTCGATATCAAAGAGAAATTTTTTTAAGGATTCATTTAATAATATTTATTTACATTTATTAATATTTAATAATATTAAAAAATGTAAATAAATATTATTAAGTTTTCAAGTAATTAAAATTATTACACATTTATATATACATGGGTGATTCTATTTCAAACCAGCCTCACTACCCTTCGTAACTTAAGATAATTTTTATTATCTCAAATTGGTGGAAAAAGGGTCTAGATTTATAACCTAATTGGCTTTTTCAACTCTGCACATTTTAAGTGCCCATTTTAGGCGAGAAGTGGTGGCATGGCAGATCCAAAAACGAAAATCAGAAAAGTTTTATGGGTGCTAAATATTTTTTAAAAAACATTAACTTTAATTGCTTCCATAAAACTTTTCGAGAAATAAACGTATAAGCATCCGGATGGTATTGTTTTCTTTATTTTAAAAAATAAAAACTTTAAGATAAAAAATTTTCAAAAAAATATACCGTTAACCTACTTTTATTTTTCCTATAAAGACTCCTTAAGAAACACAGATTTGAGAAGGACAATTAAATTTAGAAATTTATAAATTTGAGAAAATCGAATTTCTTTCAGAATTGGGTAGCTGGCTTGATAAGGAATCTACCATATATATTTTATATATATTAAAATTAACATTATATTATTTTATATAAACTTTTTTAGTCTTTTTTTTTTTTTAATTTTTATAAATTAACAGTGTGGAAAAATTCGCGTCAAAAGATGAAATTTTAGATTGGTTATTTATGCATCAAAAAGCTTTTGCTTGCTTATATATACATGTATATATACCTATATTCAAAGACATTTTATGCACTCACTGATTCTATTCGTGTTAACTCAAAAAGATTTATTATAGTTTATAAAGAATATATAAAAAAAAATTTAAATAGAAATTTTTTTTTATTTTCAGTAGTAAATGTTTATAATATATCAAATTTTAACGCCTAAGTGTTTGTTATCGCGAAAAAGGGCTTTTATAGAATAGACTGAAACAAGAAAAAAAATTCTGATTAAGTTGAAAATATTTACTTAATAAGTACTTCCAAAACATCTATAATTATTTTAATATCCTGAAGCCTTTACAATTCTAAAAAAATTGTTTAATCAGTCTATTTGTACCGAAAATTCCCAAATTATGTGTAGTAGTAGAAAGCCTATTTTTTAATTTTCAACACGTATACAGTTTACAAAATAGTTTTGTCTTATTTTATTTTAATCTTTTTTGTTACATACAGTCTAGTGAGCTATAGCCTGCGGCTCACTTAATAAATGTTTCCTTCTGTCGAGCGATGGTCTCTGCATTTATAAAATGGTATCATAAAAGCGCTTTACTTTTATGAACTTAAATATTTCTTTATTCTTTTTTATATAAAAAATATTCGTAAATTTAGATACTTCTTTACTTTTTTTTTTTTTTTTTTTTTTAACATAATTCTAAAGTTATTTAATTTTTTTTTCTTCTCATTTTTCTCTTTTGTATATGATTTGTTGAAGATTTTTTTTTTTATTATTAGTAATAAATCAAATCGATTTTTACAGAATTTCAAGAAGCCTAAACTAATTTATTTTCTTTTTGAACAGATTTTTTTTTTTTAAATCTAGTTATCTTGTGCTTCATCTTCTACTTTTTACTGCAGTATATAAATTTAGCTGCAATGTAATTTTTCATAATATAAAAATCATTTTTTCTTCTTCAAAGACTACTGCGGAATAAGATATAGTTAGCGGACCCAGGATATTTAAAACTTTTTATTTTGGTTCAATCTTATTGTTTTTGATAAAAAATAAGGTTCGAAGGTTCGGCAACCCCAATTATAAGTTTGGTCTCAAAATTATCGTTTTGAAAAATAAAAAAATAAAAATTTTTTTAAACATTTTTGAACTTATTTTGAGGTTAAAAAAGGCAAAAAACGTAATTTTTAGCTTTTTTGAAGGCCTAAGCCTGAAATGTCTTCCTTTCAATACGAAAATCCTTTTTTTTTCGCGTTAACTGCACCTAATAATATTTTTCAACATGCCATAGTAAAAATGGCAACTTTTAATGTACGTCAGTTACAATTAATACATTTTCATATAAGACTGTAATTTAAATATTGGTCATTTTGGTTGTACAAATAAAAATTTGCCTATAGTTTATTAAAAATGAGGGAAGAAAATTGGAGTTTATGAAGCTTGATAGACTTGTCATAGAATTCTGTTTCGTAGACACTTTTTATCCCTTATAGATTGATGGAATTTTCCATCGGGTATATGATTTTTTTGGGTCGATGAAAGTGAATTTGATAAGAAGTTTTAAATTAGGTTTTTTCGGGGATTTAAAGAATTTTATAGGTTACTTGTGCTTTTAGGGTCACTAAATTCGAATTTAAAACCCTTTTCATCCAAAATGGTCCATTTTTGAACAATAAGCAATTCGAGGTTTTTTTTTATTGTGGTTTCTTATAAATTTCTGTTTATGGTCACCTTGGTTATTTAAAATGACAGTGGATATCATATTAGTGTTTAGCGACCCAAACAACATAAGAAACCAATAAAAACCTTAAAAAATTCAGCGTCCCAATAAACAAAAGTACTTTATAGTAAAAGTCACCAACCTATAAGGAATAAAATGTGTATACGAAAGAAGGGACTACGACAGGTCTATAAAAGATGACACTTAGGCAAAATAAATTTAGTCAGAATTTTACAAAATGTTCATCCAAAGACAGAAAAATGGCTCATGGAAATTCATGCAAGGATCTATTCAGATCTCAGAAATCATGTTGCTCTTATGTTGTTATTTTCTTTTTTCAAATATATTTTATATATTTTTTTCTCAAATAATAAATATTAAAATATTAAAATGTATTCTTTATCCATATGCCTTTTATTCGTATACTATTTATATATAAATAAGATAGAAATACAATAGTAGAAATACAATGGCTCCTACACTGAAAAAAAATTCCTGTTGCCATAATCAAAATTTTTTTTCAGTGTATACAATTACTTCCATAATGAAAAAATGATAGAAATAATAAAAAGTTATTAATTCGTATTATTGAATAAATATTTAACTAGAATTTTTTCGCTAGAGCTTTTAACAGAAAATTAAATTTATATTTGTATATTACTTAAGATTTAACCAATAATTAAAATAAATCGAAGTAATCAAGTAAAGCATAAGATTTATAAATAAAAAGATCGATTTTATTGTTAATGAACCTTTTGATACAAACTATTGCCGATAAGAAGTGTCTACAATGCTTAATCAAGCGAAAAGCTATAAGAAATATCTTTAAAATAAAAAAAATAAAAGTCATTTTCTCTGGACCTTTTTAGTTAAGTCTGCAAATTATATTCTTTTAACTTATTGAACTTTTATTGCATTTAATTTTTTTTTTTTTTTTTTTTTTAAATAATTTAATTTAAAAAATAATAAATGTTATAGCTTTACGTATATAATTTTTAGTAATTTTTTACAAAATATCAGTGTAATAAAAAAAAAATATTATGTTCGATAAAAAAATTTTTTATTTATTATTATTTTTATTAAATTGATCGTAAAAAAATTTATTTTATGAAATTGTTTTTTAATGAATAGATTGAATCATGTAATGGAAATATAAATTTATTTTATCTGTTACTAGTTTAATTGTAGGGTGACTGTGCTATTTAGTGACCAAAGTTTTTTCTGTTAATGATTACTCGTCTTCTATCTCGACATTTATTGGGCAGTGGTCATTAATTGGTTGAAATAATTTCATATAGATTGTATAGTCGGGTCTTCAAATCTGATTCAAAATATTATTGTCGAAAATAGTTTTCTTTATTTTTTCTCTATTTTTTCACTCTTTTTTACATCGGTTTTAATTTTTTTTGATATTTAAATTTTCAAAATTTCCGGCATAATTTTGTTTTTTCTGAAACGATTATATTCTTTGGGTAATTGATTCCAAATTTTACACTAAAAATGATATTCTGAGGTAAAAATCTGAATTTTCGACCAGAATTTGATTTTGTCACGTAAATTAGCGGAAAATTTTAAATTTGTAAAAAATAATTTTAGACATTTTTAGACATAGATATTTTTTACAATATTTCAAGCCTAACTCTTGATAAAAAAATCAATAAAAATCAATATCATATTTAGATACTAAAATTTAGCGACAATAATAATTTAAAATTTTTAAAATATATGTATATTTTAGTAAATAATAATTTTTAATTTGCAGAATCTCCAGAAAAATTAATTATATTTCTATGTTCTATATTCAAAATATTAGGCTAACTTATGATTCTTATATGACTTTAATATGAACTGATAAATTTTATGCAGGTCGCGTATGTTTTTATCCACTCATTTTATCCATATATATATATACTTTTTTAAAAAGCCTGGGCCTATATATATATATATATATATATACAGTTATTTAACTATGCGGAAGTAAAGTTTTTTTTTGCATTATCAAATATGTGTGCTTTGGAGTAAATAATTCAAAAATTTACTTTTTTTTCAAGTTAATGCGTTTATCGAAAATCTATATAAAAGTTTTTTTAATATTTTAGAAATTCTATAAAATATTATTTAAAAAGCTTAACTTTAAAAAAATACTTGTAATGAAAGTAACTAATTTTAAGTCATGTTCTATTTTAAAAAATGAAAATAAATTTATTTTAAACAAATTTGTTAAATTTAAAATCGAGTTAGTTATAGTAATTTTATTTACTGAAAAGTAAAATAAATTAGCAAATTGACAATAAATTAAGAACTGATCAATAGAATTAGATAAAATAGTTTGAATCTCGTATAAACAAGTACAGTAAAAATAAAAAAATTCTTATTTAATTAATTTTATTAAATTTATTTATTTAATTTCAGCAGAATATTAAAATTTTATACTTCAAAAAAAAAAAAAAAAAATTTAACTTGGAAAATTATCATTAAATTGACAAAGGTATAAAATAAAAAAGTAATTTGAACTAATGAAAGTAACGCTGAGAATAAGGTAATACATAAATTAAAAAAGAAATGCATATAAAATAAAAAAAAAATTTCTTTTTGATGGATAAAACAATTCATTAGCCTTAATTCATTTTCCTCATTATAGCTACTTGAACTATAGATGCGTATATATTAGCCTGGGAGTTAATTTAAAAAATTCTTTGAATTTTTGAGTGACAGGAGTAATTTATTCGAAGCACATATAAATTAAGTTATTTTATGGGAACAATAATTCACTGCATGCGTATCCCAAGAGGCCAAAAGTTTTTTTATTTTTAAATTTCTTTTTGTTTTATGTCATGTACAATCGATTTGAAACAATCGTTTTATATCAATAGATTTCTTCTGTTATTGCTCGAGATAAATAAATGACTTGATATTTTGTTGATTATGAACTTTATCACGAGGTGTTTCCCTACGGAAAAACTGTTTTTTGTTTTCATGCTTTCTCTAAGATTGCTTTAGTGAAAAGGTGAACAGTAAACATTCTTATTGATTCTTAAAAACTTTATGACACCACAAAAATAATAAAAAGAAAAATTGTATTACTATTCCAAACATTAAAGACTACTGAGGGATATCAGTGTATTATCGACCATGGCATATTTTTGAATTTTTTTTTTGGTTCAGCAAGCAGTACTTTTATAGAAACTTAGATTTAAAGGGTTGGTACCCCTAAACCGGTTACCGTTAATCTACTTTTATTTTAATTTTTCTGATTAAAATTAAAAATTTGGAATTGCCACCGTTCAGTGCCTAAAATGGGCCCAGTAGATTTACAAAGTTGAAAAGGTCAATGAGAATTATAAACTAGACCCTTTTCCAGTCAATTTGAGAAAGCCAAAATCTTTTTAAGCTGCCACCATTTTTGGACAGAGGGGGGTGGCCACCTTGAGAAATAATCGCCCATATGTAAAATCGTATATGTATTAGTGTAATATTAGGTTATTTACATACTTTTTATTTAATTATTTAATAATTATACAATGAAACAAGTAAAACAAATTGAAAATATAATCTTTGAGTTATCATGAATAGTATTATATATATTATATATTATATATTCAATATGTCACCCATATTTAGTTTAATATTAAAAAGATATTGTTGCATCAATTCAACCCAGTACTGGTCAATTGATGCAACAATATCTTTTTAATATAATCTTTAAGCTTTTATTTACCATATTATTTAAATTTCATTAATCTTTGTAATCGCAATCATACTTTTCACAAACTCTAAAGATGATTTTTCATAAGAGCAATGTTAAACTACCTACACTTTTTTCTTGATTAAATAATAATTATGTAATGAAAGTTGTAAAAGAAAGTTTATTTCATTTCTTAAAGACTTTATCTTTATATTTTATAAGTTTCATTCATTTCTGTTATCATAAATTTTTAGTAATGTAACACCTTAATATGGAAAATATGACTTTCGATCGGGATGCGGGGGATCTCAAAAAATTTTCCTTAAAAAAATGTACTTATAACAGGGCAGGATTAAGCACGTTTTAACGCTAAAAATTAAAAAAAAAAGTATTGGGTAATTCCATGGATAAAAAGCACAAAATGATATGCCAGGTCTCAAAAATAGGAAATTTGGTTTTATTATCATGGCCCAGAGACCACCCAATAGAAAGTTACGTTTTTCACATATTAATTTGCAAGTAAAATCCAAAAAATGACGCGGTTGGGCAAATGAAAGTGAGGTGAGGAAGTACCAATCTTTGAAATCTGAGTTATTATGAAAATACTACTAGCTGAAGGAAAAAAAATTCAAAAATATGCTGGGGCCGATAATAAATTGATCTCCTGTAATAGTCTTTTCTTACAAAAAGCCAAAAAACATGTATTTTTGAACCACTACGCATCTGACAAAGGATAGTCTACTGTATGCACAGTAAAGTTGTGTGTCAAGCATCTATGATATCAAGCGTCAAAATCCATCAAAACTTATTAGGTGAAAAAATAAAGTAGCAGTATGATTATTTTAAAGACAACTTAAGCAAGCTTAACTTATAAAATTGGGTCCTGTATTCATGGCCTAAATGAATTATTCAAACAGGTTATAGGTTACAATTAAAATGCACTGACTACATGTATTGTCCCTTGAATTGTATAAATCGTATAAAATCCTTTATGAATAAATGCCTCAAATCGTAACTTTTATACATAAATTAAGTATAATTCAGAAAATTTTTTATTTTTTTGTCATTTCTTTATGATATATTTAAAAATACGAGGAACTTTATAGCTATAATATATATTTTTCAAATAAAAAAATAATAAAGCTAATTTTATCGTATAGGTATACAAAGAGTAAAATTAAATATTTGAAATATAAGTTTTAATTACTTTTAGAATAAATAATAGAAATTATAATAAACGTAGATATAAAAAATGAAATATAAAAAAAGCTACCTATAATAAATACTTTTATTTTTCAGAAGAAGAAAGGTTTACCGCTTTTAAAAATATTTATGTTTATTCATTATTTTTTTTATAAATTCAATATTTTTATTCATAAAAATATATATCTATGTATATTATTTTTTTCATTTATAAGAATGATTTTTTTTTTTTTTTAAGAAACATGATATCTTATTAAAATTTTTTATCTTATTGATATATATGGGTAGTTCCAATACTTTTCGTAGAGATTAGGATGAACTAATGTCACCTATTGGGCTCAAATTTTAGGGCACAGTTGGGGGTCATGAAAAAGTCCCTCAGCCAGAATTTTAGCCTTCTACCACCTCATGGGGCCGTTTAAAGAACCAAGTATAGCCCGAATTAGCTCGTTTTTAAAATTACGCCATTCCCTTGCATTTACTTCAAAGTTTATTATATTAGTTACATTTTAACAGCTAAATGGTCTTCTTTTTATGAAAAAAATTTTAGCTGATTACATGGTGAAAGACATGGCGTCAATTTTTTTTGCATTGATAAACGTAAAATGAATTTTACAAAAAAAGCTGATTTTCAAAATAACGCAGGGGCTTAAGATTAACTCCAAAATACTTGCAGTTGGTTGCATTTTTTTGTCTAATCAATGCATTTCAAATTTCGGTCTATTTATACCGAGAAATATATCGTTGTTTTTGAATAATGCGTTTTTTCGACATTTTTCGCTACCTGGCACTTTTTTCTAAGTGCCTTAAAATGCCTAAAACTTTCAGAAAAATGAGTTCAATATATGTACTACAACTTTCATAAAAATCTTCTTTGCTTATTTACCTTTATATCTCTAGACCTTTTTCGACTCATCTAATTCATACCTTTCATTTTCTAGAATTTCCCATTTTCCGGGCTTTCCTGTAATTTCATCAAAATTCTGACTCAATTTTTGGATTCCTCGGGAAATGTTACTATTCATCTTTTTTTTGAGAAATTTTGAAAGTCTCTGAAAAGTTGTATAAAAAAGAAGAAGAAACAATATGCATAAAAATAAAAAAATTGAAATTTATAAGCCCAACCGGTGACATGACATGAGTGCGCCCTAATCCCTACGAAAAATACTAGAACTATTACGTGTGTATATATTAGGGTGATTCACAACAAACAAAAGTGCTCCACAATGCTCTTCCTGAAGTATGTTAAAGTTTAGGCTATAAAATGACTCCATGCCAATTTTCAGCTCATTTGAGAACGTTTTAGGGGTCGACCAAACACAGGGTAGCTCCCAAGCGGCTGATTATCACCAATAATTGTGAACGACGAAAATTCTTTTTAAAATTCGTTTTTAAACTTCATGATATGTTTTCGGTGTCGGTAAATTCGAAAATTCCATTTTTGACCCAAAATGACCAATTTTCAAATTGTTGCTATAATTGTAATTTTTGATGAATTAGTTTTATAGGTCTCAAAAATTTTGTAGAAGTTCCAAATTTCCAAAATTTTTGACTCGTTCTTTTTTGATTTTTTACTTACCAGAAATAATAATTTAAAGAGAGAGTCTAAATTAAAGTTTTTTTTTTTAATCATATTTTATTACTGTCTTTGTCGAGTAATATCTCGGACCCCGAAATTCGTGATGAGCGACCTGAAAAACCTATGTGGACCAAATCTCACAAAAGTAGCTAAAATACCCCCCTTAGGTGTAGTTTTTGTTAATTTAAGGGTGAAATATTAATTTAAAAAAAAACTTCCCCGAAATTCGTGATAAACGACCCAAAAAACCCATATGAGCCAAATCTGGGACTTACAGATCAAACACCAAAATATCTCTTTTAACATGGAACATGTTCATTGGATGAGGTACTTGAAAAAGTCCAGCTCGGCAGGGAGGGTGTGAAATACTGATGTTTGTAGGGGAGGGGGCTGAAATGGACTTTTTGAAATGGACTTTGGAATCTTTTCGATTTAGGGACTTTAATAATTCTGTGGGAGTCAGGGTCTGATCAGGCCCTGTTAAGAACAAAAACTTAGAATACTAGGTTTATGGACTTAGGATAATTTATATTTCGGGATTTATTATAATTTCGGTTTTTGGATTTATTACTGTTACTTACCCGAAATTTGTGATCAGCGACCAAAAAAACCTATAGTAGACAAAATCTGATAGTGGTTCGAGTAGTGGCCACAAACTATACAACCCCCGCCCCCCTTTATTTTACTGAAGTAATGGAAGTCAGCTGGTTTAAAGGGAATTTCTATTGGAATATATAAAGTTTAATCATCATCCAAAAGATACTTTACCCTAATATTCTGGGCCGTCTGGATGACATTAATGTCTCCATTTCTATCTTTCCTGCTCTTAAGAGAACAGAACTCTGTTTTGGTTCAGGTCAAAGAATTATTAATCTATAAATCGGGTGGTATTAACGATCCAATAAATTATACAAGCCCATTTTTCTATTTAATGCATACTAAAAAACTATAATAGCATTCTTATTACCATGGATGTTATTTGAAAACCAGATGGTTACATAGGGTATATGGGAAGGAATCTGTGATTGGGGCCATTTCTGTTTTCTGGGCAAGGGTTATAGACGAATTTTTTCAGTAGTAATAGCAAGAACGTGTTTTTCATGTTTTCCAGGGACTTAAAAAAATAACTAGAAAAATGAGAACTGAATAAAATGATCTTATTTTTTGTAAGTGTAAAAAGAATAGATAACATTTTTTTTGCAAATATAAAACTATTAATTACAGCGCAGTTGCTTAATATAAAATTTCTTTTTTATTATATATATATATATATATATATATTTTAATTAAGACAGAAGTAAAAGATAAATAAAAAGTAATAATAATGTTAAAAAAAATAAAGAAAAAAAAAAGTAAATACTAAATAAAATGACCAAAAAGTAAAAGCACATAACAATATAAAAAAGTATATATATATATAATAAAAATAAAATAAAGAGAAAATATACTTCTTATACTGCTGTGATGCGGTGACATATGTTATAAATAAAATAATATATTTTTCGCTTACTTTTTTTCTCATGAAATTGTAAAAAGAGATATATGTAGTTATAATATACATTTTATGTTATAAAAATTTTTTTATTGACTTTTCATTGCCTTATTTTATACGAATTGTTTCCCTGATTCGTTTCAAATTATTGGCACTAGAGGTTCCTTAAGCAGTGAGAAATATTCATATGAGTTTAATTTTTCACTAATTTTTGTATCATAACTAAGAAATGAATAAGAAAAACTGGAAAGTCAGGGAATTTCGTTTATAAAAATTTGTCGAAACACTAAAAAAGTACTGGAAAATTTTAAAAAATAGTCTGGAAAGTCAGGGAATTTTACAATTTAAGTTCCGTGGCCACCCAGTTTTAAAGCTAGAATTGTCGTACAAAAAATTAGTTATTACATCAAACCAAAAAAAATAAAAATACATTCAAATTAAAAAAAAAAACGTATTATGAGAATCGTTGATGACAAAATTTTTGAATAAAAATATTATGTATTAGGTTATATATACAAACACAAACATATATACATAATTTTTTTTGCCCTCCCGGGCGTAAAACTTGTGTGTAAAGAATTTTCTGAACTCGTTCTACGCCTAGGTGGGCAAAAAATAGTGTAAGCACCATGGGCGAAATACTTTAGACACGAGCGTGAACACATGTCACTCGTGCCGGCTTCGCCGAGCACTCGTGCTAGTGCTCACGCTAGTGCCAAAACTTTTACCCCCTTGATACTTAATATACTATTTAAAAGCCGGTTGTTTAGCATCCTGGAGTCCCAAAGTGTGCTTATATGCAAAAAACTTAAAACCAGTTTGTTTAAATACAATCCAAATGCATGGAGCATGTTTACTACAGCTGAAGGCTAGTTAGGCAACATTACAATATAATCTGTTACTTCTTATAATTTTTAATTTCCACCTTTGATAGATGTTAAGATTCTAAATCCAAACTATTCTTATACCCTTAATCCAAATTATTAATCCAAAGTTCCTAAACTGGGATTATTCTAAGTCCCTAAATCGAAAATTCTATTTGACCCCTCCCCCTTTAAATCGGACACATTTCAACCTCCTTTCACTAATAATCCGAATTAATAATTTTAATTTCCGATTTAATTTTCCGATCCCCAGGGTATCTCTTTCTATAAACACGTTCCATTCTAAAAAATCAAAAACAAAATTCTAAAATTCTAATCACAATGGAGGAACCAAACCAAATTTTTAGCAATATTACTAATTCATAACAAAAATTACTAACCTGTAATGATATTGTGTGCATTTTTTGCTATAACCTTCTATAACTGTATCTAGTAAAAATAAAGTTATAAAATAAATTTATTTTGACTATCAAAACACATCTTGTAAAGTGCATGTAGTCTATTAATGCAAAATCTCTAAGGTATTCTTTCAAATGTTGAAAAAAATTCATATTATACATACATGTACTCATATAATATAAGCAACAGGCTTCCGATGAATAAATCATGTGATATTATAAAATTTATTTATTATTATTTAACTTTTATTATATAAAATATGCAAATATCATAAAAGTTTTATAAAATAATACTTTTTGTACGTTCCACAAGGAGAAATAAATTTTTGAAAAAAATTTTTTAATACTTTTCTTTAGTTTTTTAAACTTATTTGTGTTTAGAAAATTTTCATTTTATATTATAACAGAGATTGCAGTAGTATGTGAGTATGCACTAATTAAACAATTTAATTAATTTGAAATGTTAAACAATTTTGAGTTAGATTCATTAATTGTTTTAAAGCGTACAACAAGATATTATTTTAATTTCTATTATAGAATGACAGAGAATTTACCTACAATTTATAAACATGAGGGGTAACTCAAGCATTAATATTGAATGTAATATATAAATATAATACATACATATGTTACGGCGAATGTTGTAATTTTGGCTGTTAACGTCATTAACCAAATTCATTTTTTTTTTTTTTTTTTTTATTAATTTGATTATCGTACAAGGTTGTACAAAATTTTGAAGTACATTTACAAAAGTTTTTAAGTTGCTACACATTAATAAAATTTGATAAATATAAATTTGATAAAAATATAGAATTGATTAACAAATATTTAATGAATAATAACAAATGGATACAATAAATTTGAGTATAAGTAAGAGGGGGTTTAGAGAAAGGTTGGAGAAAAGAGGCTAGAGAAAAAGGTAAAGGAAAAGAGAGTAAGAAATAAAACTGAATTTAGCGAAGATTTGAGTCACGTCTGTCAATCTCTAGAAGGTGTTGGTGAAGACTAGATTTGAAAACTTCTACTGAGCTTGACAGACGGATTTCTTCGGGGAGGGAGTTCCAGAATGAGAGCATATAGACCAGAGAAGAGTTGTTGTAGGTGGGATTTGTGGAAGTTTCTACGACTAAGTTAGGGCGGTTTTTAGGACGGAGGTTTCTGGAAGGAATATAAATTTTTATTTTCTCCTTCAAGTAAGATGGCTTTCCATTATTAAGTATATTGTAGATATTAACAGCACTTAGGTATTTAGCTCTTAGTTTTACATTTAGCCAACCAAGCTTAATTCTATCAGGGGAAGTGTGAGACGGATATCTTATATTACATACATACCTAACAGAGGCATTTAATAACTTTTGTAGACGCTTATATTGCATATCGGGTAGGTTCCCCATGGGAAAAACACCAGAGTCAAGAATAGGAAAAACTAGTGCAGTGATGAGCTGTTTTCGTAGATTTGAATTTATCAGGTGCTTAAAATGTCTAAGTCTATAGAGGACATGATTTACTGATTTTACGATATAGTTTATGTTGGATCTCCATTTCATATCCTGGTCAATAAGGAGGCCAAGGTTTTTGACAGTTTTTGATAGCTGAATTCTAGTACCATTGAAGTAAAACGAAAAGTTTGTGTCTAAGAAATTTAAGGATTTTTTACCAAAAATCATGAAGTTGGATTTATCAATATTAATTTTAAAGTTGTTGGAGGAGCACCAATTTTCTATTTCGTGGAGATCGTTTTGGAGCAAGGACACACCAAGGTTGAAGTCTTTGTGAGGTACTTGAATATATATTTGGAGGTCATCAGCGAACATAAGGCGCTTGGAGTAAGTAATTTTCCTACCAAGATCATTTATATAGATAAGAAAGAGTAAGGGTCCAAGGACAGAACCACCACCCCTTCAAACCACCCTACTGCTTGGGAAGAGAAGCCAATGGCAGAGAGTTTTTTAAGTAAAATGTCATGAGAAACTCTATCGAAAGCTTTAGATAAGTCTAATAGGAGTAAGATGGTGATACGATCTAGATGAAATCCTGTACAGATATCGTCGGTAAGATTAGTTAGCAAAAAATTAGTACTGTGATTTTTTAAGAATCCAGACTGAAAAGAGTCAAGGATATTATGGTGGGAGATATATTCAGTGATTTGCTTATGAAGAATTTTTTCCAGAATTTTTGAGATTATACATAAAAGAGAAATAGGCCTAAAGTCGGCAGGAGTAGTAGGGTTGGGAGTCTTGGCTACTGGTAAAATATTGCTGTGCTTCCAGGCTGAAGGTATTTTATTTAATATTATAGATTTATTAAACAAAGATATGAAAACTTTTGAGAGGGCAGGGAGACAAAGTTTTAGAACTTTGAGGGATATTCCATCAGGACCAACAGATTTAGTGCTAAATTGCTTGAAAGCCCAATGTAAATCATCATTTGTGATGTTATTGAATTTAAAGGGCAGCCTCTGAGAAGCGCCTTGTGGAGAACAGGCTGAACTGGCTGATATTGACGCATTTTGCGTGGAGATGAAATAACTATTTATTGCGTCAGGCGAAAGGAAATTTTTCCGATTTGGGGGAGAGTTTTTAAGACCTAAGTGGTCAAGATCTTTCCAAATGCAGGCAGGTGAATTTTTAGTGGATAATTTTTCTGAGTAATAATTCATTTTTGAAGATAATAATTTTCAATTTTATTTTCTAATTTAGTTTTATAACACAACGCCCAACTGACAATCCCTGGACACTCGCATATTTTTATATGAAAAAATTGAAATTTTGGGCCAAAAATGGTATCCAGTAGGTATTTAAGGCAGTTCTTTCCGAATCTGAAGTCCGTTTCACGTACAAACCATCGTGGGTGTGATATCAACCCCCAAAGTGGGGTATGTTTTAAATGAATTTTTGAACTTTCTTTATAATGTTATTAAGCCAATAAGAACAGTTGATTATTATAAAAAATTATTGTTAGAGCCTATAAAAACCACAAAAAATAAAAGAAAAATATTTTTACCTGGATTTTTACCGGGATTGTGTATTAACCCCTAAAATGGGGTAAATTGTAAATATACTTTTAAAGATTTTTTAACGATTCAATACTTGGAATAGTGGTTGCTCTTTAAAAAAAATATTTACACGAACTGTAAAAAATGTCATGCATATCGAAATCTTCATTTCAACCCCTTAGAGGGGTGGTAATGGGGTGAACTTTATAAATAAACAAGATTATAATTTTTAGGTCTAAAAATGGTGTCTACACGCAAAATAAAGAATAGTAAAATTAACCTCAACGAATTTAGTAAACACAAATTAATAAATATTGGTAAATATAACCAAAAAATTAGTAAATTTTACTAGAAAAATTGAGGTTTTAGTTTTATAAACAAATTTTATTAGTAAATTTTAATAATAATTTACAGTGACTTTTAACCAAACTGAATTCAGTAAATAACATCGTAGGGTAGATGCACCAGTGAATGACCAATACCATGTATTTCTTATGGAAAATGAGTGGTCATTTACTAGATTGTAACCGGTCATTCACTGGTGAATCTACCCTAATTTTAGTTATATTTACTAATTTTTAGTATGCGTGTAGTAGGTATTTTTGACTACTTTTTTTAATACCGCGCCTCCAAGGATTTTATGTGAAAATGGACTTCAGATTCGGAAAGAGCAGCCAAAACTACCTACTAGACACCATTTTTAGGCCTAAAAATCATAATTTTGTTTATTTATAAAGTAAACCCTATTATCACCCTTCTAAGGGGTTGAAATGGAGTATTAAGATATGCACGTGATTTTTTTACATTTTTCATTTTTCCAAGTGTTGAATCGTTAAAAAATCTTTAAAAGTATATTTACAATTTACCCCATTTGAGGGGTTGATATCGTAGTCCCAAGGGGTGCTACGTGAAAATAGACTTTAGATTCGCAAAGAGCAGCTTAAAATTTTTACCATTTTTAGGTAAAAATTTCAATTTATTCAAGTACCTAAAAAGTCCATCCCCACGCCCCCATAATGTGCCCCCAACGGGGTAAAACAGGTAAAAATATTTTTCTTTTATTTTTTGAGGTTTTTAAAGGTTCTAGCAATAATGTTAACATGGAACATGTTCATTAGATGGGGTATTTGAAAAAGTCCGGCTCGGCAGGGGGGGTTAAAAAGTGACGTTTTTAGGGGGGGGGTGAAATGGACTTAGAATATTTTGGATTCAGGGACTTTTGGTGCAGAAGTACCTAGGGAGCATTGGTGCAGAAATATCTAGGGACCTATGGTGCAGAAGTCCCTAAAGACCTTTGGTGCAGGAGTACCTAGGAACCATTGGTGCAGAATTTTTAAAGAATTTATTGTAAAAATTAATAAAAAATAAATTCATATAATTTAAAAAACTATAATAATTTGAAAATTTAATTAATTTTGTTCACTTTGGTGTCTAAGCAGCATGATTTCTATAATAAAAATTTGGATATAAATATTTATATTATGAACACAATAGATACTTTATTATCAGTATTATAAGTGAACATGTTCCATGCTCGTTGGTTGTGTAGTTACACAAATCGGTTATAAATTTTTTTATAATAATCAACTGTTTTTATTGGCTAAATAACATTATAAAGATAGTTCAAAAATTCATTTAAAACATACCCCACTTTGGGGGTTGATATCGCACCCCCGAGGGGTTGTACGTGAAAACGGACTTAAGATTCGGAATTATTATCTTTTATTTCAAATTTTTTTGTATTTTTATGTTTTTCAAAGTCCAAATACCTAAAATTTACACATTAAAATAATATCTACGTGTTATTCTTGGGGAATTTTTTATTTATTTTTATGTGGCCGGTTTTGACATTAATGCTTTTGAGATTTTGAGTCTAATATTTAAGATCGAAATTTACGTGCGATCTGGGCAATTTTTTAATTATTTAGCCTAGGATAAAAATTACTAGTACAGTAAATAATTATAGTAATAATAAAAAAGTTTTTATTATTGTTCGTTATGTATCCAAGCCACTAAATTAATTATGATATAAAATTTATTTTTATAAAATTTGGGTAAATAATTATGACACAAATTATGTAGAAAAAAATTTTTTATTTAAACAAATTATGTTAAAAGTTTTATTCCGTCAAATTCCATTTTATTCCATTTTATTCTTTTTATACTAGTACCCTTATTCTTTTGAAAAAAAAAAGAAATAGCATCATTAACCAATTAATTTAAACTTAAACAGTTTATCAGGTTATCAACTAAATTTACAACGTTAATCGTAGCATATATGCTTACATATAAATGTGTATCATTTTATGTCATTCAAAAGATCCTGTTTTCGTTAATTGAAAATAATTTAAAGCTAGGAATTCACTTCTGTTCCAAAGTACAATAATTTACATTCTGAAACTCAAATATTTGTAATCTTAATGAATCTAAGAAAATATACATTGCACGTTTCGTTTCAGCATTAAATGATCAATGTTTTTGAAAATTCAAATGTCGAGAGTAATTTTATTTTATTTGTAAGGTATTCTAAATTATAATTAAAGTCAAATGAATTCCCTCAAACTAGGGGAATTCTCATATAAAAAATTATGTATTACGCCCAAAAAAAAATATTGTTAATTTATTTTTGAGAGTATAAGAATATATTTCCTTCAAATAGCACTCCTAAAAATGGTTGTCATTTTGGAACCTTCGTACCAAGAATTTAAAAATTTGCAAGCTATTATATTGACAGTTTCTGAAATTTTGAGTAAAAAATCACTGTCAACCAATAAACTAGTACTCTTTTTCAGCGAGATTGGTCTAAAATCTATATATTTTGAAAGGTTGTAGATTAAAATTGACTATAAAACTAAAGTCTTAAAACTCTATATTCAAAATTCTAAAAAATTAAAGCTAGACAAAATATCAAGTGGCTAATTTTGTGATTAAAATAAAATCCTTTAAATTTTACTTGTTTCGTATTTAATCAGTAAAAACAAAAATAAAAAAATTAATATATAAAAAATTTAAATTAGAGAATAATAGGTTTTTTATATTAACATGGAACATGTTCATTGGATGGGGTATTTGAAAAAGTCCAGCTCCGCAGGGGAGATGAAATGGATTTAGAATATTTTCAATTTAGGGGCATAGAATAATTTGAATAGGGAGTCAGGGTCTGATCAGGTCCTGATAAAAACAAGAACTTAGAATACTTTAGGTCTTGTGAACTTAGGATAATTTATATTTCGGGATTTATTGTAATTTCGATTCTAGGACTTATAATAACTAGGGATTATACGTTAAAACTGTTATAAGTGAACATGTTCTATGATCGTTGGTTGTGCGAAAACACATCCAGTTATAAGTTTTTTTTAAAAGACCTTTACATACAATATTCTAGTATATTAAAAAAATAAGTCTGCAAAAAACAAATTTAATCGGAAAGTTTGACCTAAATATCAAACATTACTGCAGTGAATTTAAGACATCGTAGTAGTAAATAGTGATATACATGAGATGACTATGAAGAATATCTTCGATATTTCAAATTTTATAGGGTTTATATTTAATCACGTTATTGTTCTCCTGTACGAGATAGTTTCACGAGCATTAATCCTGACAATTTTTTTAATATTCAATGGTTGATTAAAAGTACGACTAATGTGCGTGAAAATTAAGGGGCCACAGAACCAAAAAAATTTTAAAATCAGTTTTTTTGATTTTTAACAAAATTTATTGATTAAATTTAAAAAAAAAGAGTCTCATGCCCTCCGCAATAAAAAAACACATCAAACCAGTCTAAAAAAAATTTTTAATTTTATTCGAAAAAGAATTAATGTTTATTTAAATTTTTTGAAAGGAATTATTTTGAAGTTAATTTTTCTAAAAGAAATGATTTTTATTTTATTTCTTTTCGGAATTTATTTTGACAACAAAATCTTATAGAGAATTTCTTTTAAAAAAATAACTTTCAAAAGGTTAAGTTGGAATTAAAATTGAAAGAAAATCATTTAGAAATTAATTTATTTATAATCAATTTAAAATAGGAAATAGTTTTAACATCTCCAGATGTTAATGCCATAAGATTTTTTATTTTAATTACTTCTTTTTAGAAACACAACGTCCACTAAATACACATTAAGATCCACAACTTATTTTTTTGCTAGCATTCAAGCAATAAGTTATAATTCAAATAAATTAAATTGGTTATGAATAAATTAATTAATAAATAATTTTCTTTCAATTTAAATGCCGACTTAGCCTTTTGAAAGATATTTTCTTAAAAGAAATTCTTTATGAGAGATTTTGTTCTCAAAATAAATTCCAAAAAGAATAAAAATAAAAATAATTTGTATTAAAAAAAAATAACTTCAAAATAATTCCTTTCAAAAAAATTAAATAATAAAAAATTCTAGGTTTATTGTGTACCCAACTCGGTACTCAATTAGATTAGATTTCTTTAATTCTTTCTATAGCTATAAATTTATTTTCTTGCAAATGGATTGAAGTTCCTAATCTTAGTAATTAATGTTATCGTTTATAAAGTGGGTTAATCTATGTGCTTAATTTCACCATATTTGGCGATCAATGTAAGATGAATAAAATAGTCGTCATATTTTATGTTTAAAATCATTTTTGTTTTTATCCAGAAATTCGACTGCTAACCAAAGTACGATGTTTATAGGCAGGGGAGGATCTCAAACATGGCACTTTTTTGGGGATTGGGGTCAACCTTAGAATAATTTTGTGTAAGGGATTTAAAATAATTTGAGTTTAGGGACTTAGAATAATTCAAGTTTAGGGACTTAAAATAATTTTGATTTAGGGACTTAGAAATAGTTTGATAAAGGGTTCTAGAATAATAAGGGTAATACTATTTATTTAATGGTTACAAAATACTAGCGGTGATTTAAAGTATAAACAGCAGGTTTCATGTCTGTGTTTTATATTATTATAAATTACAAAAAATTAATTCAGTTTTAAAATATTCTAAACAAAATAATTGTAAAATTTTTGTGTTTTAGAACACACACCGTGCTTGAACGTACCGGAAAGTTGACCTAAAATGTCGACAAAATCGGCTTGGGCAGACTTTTAAAATATATTTTTTTACGTCGATTCCTTCCTACTAGAAAATCCGAGCTGCTCGTCTGCCCGACTTTCATGGGACCTATAATTGCGTATTTTAAGTTTTTTAAAATTAATGACTTAAATTGACGCTAAAATTTTATTTCTTCATAAAAATAACTTTTATAGGTCTAAAAAATTTTTTACAAGCCTCACGCTTCCAACAATTCCTTACTCGTCTCTTTTGATTGATTTGTTTTCCAAACATGATAATTTAAATTCAGAGGCCCAATTTCAGAATTTTTAAAAAAAGTCATTTTTATCATTATCTTTGAAAAACGATATCTCGGAAACTATTTCATGAAAAGAGACGAGTAAAAACTTTTTAAAAAATTTAAGTTTATAGAAAATTTTTGAGACCTATAAAACGAATTTCCACGATAAATTACAATTTTAGCAATAATTTAAAAATTGGTCATTTTGGGCTAAAAATGGGCCTTTAGTTTATTTACTATAACAATGAAAGAATTATTGTTATAAAATTGCGGTTTACGGGGCTTGAAAAGCTACACTTATATCAAAAAAATAAAACTAACCAGAAGTTTTTTTTGCCGTATAACCAATTAAGGCCCCTGTGTAATAATGGTCTACTTGCAATGACTTCAAATATTAAAACCGGTTTTCCTGAAATAAAATAAAAATAAATATTTTATTTACATAAGTGCATCATTATTTAAATAGGAACAAGTAATCGTTTTATTTTTTATATAGAGTTTTTTAAGTGTTTTTGAAACTTCTGTAGCTTCTAAGGACATTTTTACATTATTTACATGAAATCTCAAATTTGAACCATCTTCATTTACTGAAAAACAGCAATCGACTAATTTACTCATTGCTTTAAGTGTATTCATGAAAGGTAAAAGTCGTGATTGTCCAATATCTTCGAAAATGTCAGGATCCAATAATGCATTAGCTTCCCTTAACATTTTCCGGCAAGCATTGCCTTCAAATGCATCACCATGATAATTAGTGGTCACGCAATTTAACTTTTTTGGCCATAAAAGAGCCTTTTCTTGACCAACAAGAGGGACTAAGTCATCCCAAATTAAAAAAAATTTCCTCTTACAAAAAATTTTCTTTTTAGTTCCACTACACCGCTATCGTCTTCGATTTCTGATATTCGATAATTTTTTTTTATCAAATAATAATTCATAAGTTCGTATCTATTCGACGCCATTTGATTAGGTGCGAACTCTTTATTATTATAAATTATTATTTAATTAAAAAAAATTATTGAATATCAAAAATCGAAGACGGTAGTGGTATAAAGGGACTAAAAAGAAAATCTTCTGAAAGAGAAAAATTTTTTTAATTGCTTTTTGGCTTCAAGAAATCAGGAACTGATTAGCTCAAATCAGCCCAAATTTACTTGATTCCCCATAGAAAATGTCGTTTATTCCAGAGCTCCGGAATGCTGTTAATAATAATAAATTGTTCTAAATTAAATTATATATTACAATAAATTAATATTTTATTTAAGGAAAACCTGTTTTAATATTTGAAGTCATTGCAAGTAGACCATTATTACACAGGGGCCTTAATTGGTTCTACGGCAAAAAAAACTTCTGGTTAGTTTTATTTTTTTGATATAAGTGTAGCTTTTCAAGCCCCGTAAACCGCAATTTTATAACAATAATTCTTTCATTGTTATAGTAAATAAACTAAAGGCCCATTTTTAGCCCAAAATGACCAATTTTTAAATTATTGCTAAAATTGTAATTTATCGTGGAAATTCGTTTTATAGGTCTCAAAAATTTTCTATAAACTTAAATTTTTTAAAAAGTTTTTACTCGTCTCTTTTCATGAAATAGTTTCCGAGATATCGTTTTTCAAAGATAATGATAAAAATGACTTTTTAAAAATTCTGAAATTGGGCCTCTGACTTTAAATTATCATATTTGGAAAACAAATCAATCAAAAGAGACGAGTAAGGAATTGTTGGAAGCGTGAGGCTTGTAAAAAATTTTTTAGACCTATAAAAGTTATTTTTATGAAGAAATAAAATTTTAGCGTCAATTTAAGTCATTAATTTTAAAAAACTTAAAATACGCAATTATAGGTCCCATGAAAGTCGGGCAGACGAGCAGCTCGGATTTTCTAGTAGGAAGGAATCGACGTAAAAAAATATATTTTAAAAGTCTGCCCAAGCCGATTTTGTCGACATTTTAGGTCAACTTTCCGGTACGTTCAAGCACGGTGTGAACACGAAACTCAAAAAAAAGAATGGTAAAATAAATCTCTACAAATTTTGTAAATGCAAATTAATAAATATTGGTAAATTTAACCAAAAAATTAGTAAATTTTACTAAAAATTTGTAGTGGCTTTTAAACAAAACTGAATATAGTAAATATAATCGTAATTTTGGTTATATTTACTAATTTTTTATATTAGTAAAAACATTGTGAATTCACTAAAAAATTTATTAAGATGTTGAGTGAAATTACTTAGAAACTTTGAACAAAAAAATTTTTGATAATATTTTTTATGAATCCTTAAGTTTTTTAATAAGTAATTTTCCGAAATAGGCTTTTACTTAATCTAGGGTTGTTGCATGGTATTCAGGTTATTAAATATTCTAAAAATATATTTTAAAAAAACCAACTAAATGAAATTGAAATATTTTTTTCATGTAACAACATTTAACATCATGTTATGCAATATTATTTCATGGTAAAAATAATAATACTTATAATTATAAATTAACAGCATTATCATTATTTTTCTTCAGCCATTTTAATAAAAAATATGTTTTATGTAATATGCAATAGAATTTTTTTAAATTAACAAAAAAATTTTTTTTTTTAAATCTTTTTCTTTTATATTATCAAATAAAATTTTTTTCAAGTTCTGGAAAATGGCATATGTTACAAACTTATGCAAACATAATTCAATTTGAATTTTATGAAAACTGAATAAGAAATTTAAGTTTTAAAATCTGTAGGTACATATTTTTTAAAAAATTTCGATTTATTTTACATTTGAAAAAATATTTCCAAAAGAATTTTTGAAGAAAACTCCGATATGCTTGCAATCATCTTCCCAATAAGCTTTAAGTCTTGAATATAAACTGAACTAACAAAAAAATTTTTTTAAATCGGTTACCTATTCACTAATTTTATAAGATAAAAGAAAGTTTCATTTTCTTTATAAATGTTTTTCATAGATTTATCCTATTTCTCTGATCTTTTGTTCACGAATATTCAAAATTTAAAGTACCTTGAACGTTCTCAATTTTCCTAAAAAACTAACTAACTGAAACGTAACTTTCAATGATAAAAATATTTTTTCTTTAAGTTTTAAGAACATTGTTTTCAAAATCAGCTTAAAGTTTAATACATATTGGTATTTTGATCACATCGTAATATACAGCTTAACATTCTTAATATTTTTGAAATAAATTTTTGACTTGTAAAAGTCATTCCATATAAGAATTCATATAATTGACTTAACGAATTCCCCGATGTAACCCATTTTGGGCACACTTTTATGTTTGAATGAAATAAGAAACCCAAATGTTTCTAAATTAGTCCAAATTACGTTTTTTGGTCATTTCTCTTTTATCGTGCAATCTTTTACTAACCCATTAACAAAATCAGTTAGAAGAGTTTTGAAACTCGTTTTCAAAATTTTGGCTCTGAATAGCTGTATTTCCTATTTTGGCCCAAATTGTGCAAATCTAAATATTTTCAATTCCACGCCCCATAGAAACTCAAAATTAGTCGAAGCTTATTTTTCGATACATCAATAGTGAGAAAAAATCTTTTGGTGATTAAAAATAGGGTTAAAAAAGCTGAATGCATTTTAGTGGCTTCATAAGAAATTTTTTTATAAATTTTAATTTTCCTGTAAGTCACGTGATCAAATGAAGATCTGGCAAAAAATTTGGAATTTACGGAAAATTTTACATACTCATTTAAATTAAAGTGTTTTTAGCAAGGTCTTTGTAAAGATAACGAAAATTTAAAATTAAAAGTTATAATTATTTCTTAAATGTTAAATTATTAAAAAATGTGAAAATCTGAGATTTTGAAAAAATCGATCGAACTTAATTTATAGTATGTAAAAATATAAGCATATTATAAGTTATAAGTCAAATGAAACCAAAATGATTAGTTTTTTTTTTTAATTTGTAAAAATTTGAAATTTACTTAAGGCATATTTTTTAATTGCTTTAAATACAGCTTCATGTAGCTATTTGTTAACCAATAAGGCACAAAATGCAGGTTTTAACTTTGTATGCAGTTTTATGGACGAGTGAGCGTATCGCGAATATAATACATAGTGCATTACGACCAATCAAGCAACCAATCGCCAGAAAAACAAAAATTGACCCATTCACACGCAAATTATCTTCCTTTACGCAAAGTCATGCTTGGTAAACTAGGATTTAGGGAATTTTTTTTAATGGCAAAGGTTTGTAGTGGATTTTTCCTTGTTAGTGGTTAAATAAATCTACGTCAATGTGGTTTTTATCCTCTGGCAACAATGAATTTTTTTTTCTTTGAATTTTCAATGCTCATTGGACAATTTTAGGTTTTACATTTTCATTTTTAAAAGATTTATATTAAAACAATTACTTTTTCAAATGTTCTGTGGCAGCTTTTATTTTTAATTTAATTTTTTAATTTTCAAAGCTCCAAAAAATTTTAAATATTGTATATTGAATGCACCAGTATAAGATAATATTTATTTGTCATTAAATTTTTCATGTAATTCCGTATGTTTAATAATATATTTTAAATAATATTTTATAATAAATTTTTTTTTATATAAATCAGAGAATTGTTTTTATTATCAACGTTAATTTAATTAAATAAATATTACAGACGATTTATTCGATTAAATAAATGCTCTTAACAGATACAGGTACACATATACTGACACTTTTATGCCCAGAATGTACAGATAAGCATTTTTAAATAATTTTTTTAAAATATACATATTTGCAGAATTTTAGCTAATTAGATCTATAAAAAGCTAAAGAAAATTTTATCTCAAGTAAAAAAATTTTTTCACCCTCGATCAAAGGATTGGTAATCTGTTGAGAGTATTTATTTGATCGAATAAATCGCTGTACTATTTATATACTAGTCGGACATTTTGTTAATAAAAAATTTTTGTTTTCTTAGCATTTTTTGAATTTTAAAATGCAGGATATTAGCTTGGAAAACGTTACAATGGTTTGGAGAGCAGAGTGTAGGTCTGCAGCTTTGTAAATTTTATATTTAAATTAGAGTTGCTGTTAATATTTGTCAGCAGTAATATTTAAAACAAATCTAACTTTTATTATATAATTAATTGTATAATTCAATTGACTTTAATTGACTTTGACTCTAAAGTAGAGAGAAAAAAGTGATGTAAATTTCTTACAAAAAATGAATAAAAAACTTCGTAAAAAGAATTATAATTACAAAAATCTAGGTTCTGTATTTATAAAAAAAAATTGAGGACATGTGAATTCACATAAATTTTATATATAAACAAAAAGAAAAAAAAAATTTTCCTTTAATCCTCTCTCATTCTAAAAAAAAAAAAAAAAAATTCATTTGCTAAACCAAATCTCTTTTTCTCTACTTTCTCGTTTCTGAATTTTCGTATTAGATAAATACGCATATATACAGAATGAATAAAATTTTTTTTAAGTTTTAAATCCCTATATATTCTCATTGAGAAAATAACAAAAAAAAAAATTTTTTTTCAACTTGTTTTTAGTTCAGCAGTTTTAAATGTGTATCAGAGATTTGTGTAAATGTAAATATAGAAGAGACAAAAGTGATCAAATAAATATATGTAGGAGAATATAGATAAATGAATTCAAAGTGTTAATATTATATGAAAATCTATATGAAAATCGAGATTAACAATCACAAACTAGCTCACTCTTCTATATTATACATCGAATCTCCGTGACCACGATCTCTTACTTACTACAAGCTCACATCCAACAATACATTGCTTCGATAATCCTCGATCACGCAGTCAACTGCATTATATTTCTCTCTCTATCTTTCAGTCTATTCCTGTACCCTTATTTTCTGCATAGATTTTACCTTTATAACCTAACTATTATACATACACAATATGCACTTATCAGCAAAACGACAGCTGGACAAAGCGCTGGATAATATTCACATATATATGTGCATACACAATATACATGCATTTTGAATTTCAAGTATTAATTCCTTTTGTGTATATTGGTGTGTAACTATGGTATTACTATAGATATTTGATTTATGTTTTTCTATTGATGCATTTTATTATTAAAATTTATAAATTATGCTCTTACTAATAAGTATGTTTTTGTTATTCTAATTTTAACGATTTTACATGTTCATTGGGAGGGTACCCGAAAAAGTCCCGTTCAGTGCGGGGAGGTGTGAAAAATAACAGGGCGAGGACCAATTGGACTTGGAATATTTTTTACATTAGCCAGGATTTTAAAACTTTTATAAGTAAACATGTTTCATGTTCGTTGGTTGTTCAAACACACAAACTAGTTATAAGTTTTTTTCTCTTGAAATCTTTATTTATAGTTTTTAAAAAAAGTTAACTAGACTCACGAACTTTTTCTATACTACGAAAAAATGTCGCGTTTAAATTTGTTTTACAAAAGTCATTTATTGACAAATTAAAATTAATTGCTATAAGTTGTTTTAGAGTGAAAAGAAACGATATAATTATTTAGGTGTATTGAGTTATCAGGGTGCATTATTATATAATATACATTTAAATTCCAGCGATTAAATTAATGGGTTTTACATATTTTATTGACTAAATATTTTAAAAATGCAAGAAAATTAAGTGAATTTTAATAATATATTTTCTGCATTAAAAAAATGTAATTCCTAGTTATGGTGTTTCAAATATTTTTTTTTGTAAAAATTTTGTTTTTAGTAATACCAGTCCAAAGTATTCAGTTTTCTAAAATTTTATTGAAACTAATTCGTCAATTCTTTTATTTTTTTTTTTTAATTAAAGTTGAAAAATTTTATTGCGTAACTCGGTAAAAGTACTTATTATACTAAGTTAAAAGTAAATTTATTCATTTAATTAAAAAAAAAAAAAGTAAAATACATTTCAAATAATTTATAAATTTCATTATTTAAAGTGATTTTTCTAAGTAGTATTAATAGTATTAATATTACTATATATTTATACAATTATAAAAACATTTTCTAGTATCTTTTTAGAATATTAAAAATTTTAATTATGTGAGTAAATGCAGCTAAATTGACTAAATTTATTTAGTTTTTTCAATAAGTTTTGAAAAGATTTATTTCTACGTTTTTCATTTTTAGACCTGTTTAAAAATCCCAAAATCTCTAAACTAATGCACATGATTGAGAAATATTCTATTTACAATTAAATATACTAAAAAAATGGAATAATTTAAAAATATTAAACTTATTTCAAAATATTTAAGTGAGTTTCAAGCTCAAAAAAAAGTGAGTAGGAAACTCAATGTATTTTTCCATATACCAAAATCAGCTACGCTAGTCTAAAAGCTCTAGAATAAAAAATGATATTTTAAAACTGAACAATTTTTCAAAATTTTGAAAAAGTAATTGAAAATTCGGATTCTTCGGAAAATTTTACCTAAGCATATAAATTTTGGTAATATTTGAAGCAAAAAATGAAGTTTTATAATTAAAAAAATCTTAAATAACGACTTTAAAATTCGCCATTTAAACTCGAATGATTTAAATATTACCAAAGTTTATATTTCTAGGTAAAATTTTCAAAGGAATCCAGGTTTTTAATCAAATTTTTACTTGGTAACAAGACTTTCTGAAAAATTAAAAATTTTGAAAAATTGGTCAGTTTTGAAATATCATTTTTTGTTCTAGAGCTTTTAAATTAGCGTATACAATGGATTTGCAAGAAATTTAAGTCTATGTAGAAGATAATCGAACCTGCAGCTTTTGAGTTATTTAAGCTCAAAGACGTAATGGTATAAAAATGAATTTCTTGCGTATGCGCAGTCCAAAAGATTTTTTGACCCCGGAATTGAATTTTCCTATCACAATCTAGGAGGAATTTTTTTTTCTTGGTAATATGAGTTTTTTATAGAAAAAAATCTCATTTGCTCTTTTGATATAAAATTAACTGAAACAACTAAAAGCTAAAAATTGGCATGAATGGAAAAATAGTTAGGGTCCATTTCTGCGTCCCTTCAGTTCATTTTTGGTCAAATTGGCGTGGAATCCCTCATATACAAATTGATGAATAAAAATTTACGTAATTTTAGCTAAACATGCCCATATACATATGTACGAAAGTTATTTTAAAATTAATTTGATAATAGTTTAAGTAAAAAGTTAGAAAGAAATAAATATTTTATATTAAAAAAAGTAAAAACTTGAATTACTTTTAATTTTACAGCCTAGGGGTTCTGGTCTGATAACACTTGGACTATATCTACTTATAGTAATAATATCAGGAGAAAATGGAAAGCAATTCACATGTGGTGGACAGCTGACAGAGCGGCGCGGTCTCATAACGACTAATGGTTTCCCTGAGGCGTTTAACGTGCCAACTCAGTGCCGTTGGATCATTGACGCCTCGGATGACTTAAATGCAGGCTTAAACAGTTCAATTGTCGTTTATCTTAGTCAACTCTATACCCATCGAGGATTACGCTTCACTGAATACGCTTATTATCAGTCGGATGCAAGGAATTATGGTGGAAATGTTATACATCAAGTTACTGAAGGAAACGTTTTTCAAAAATTATGGATAAGAAGTTTTAGTCCATATTTAGTTATCGAATTTAAGCTTGATAGACTTGAAGGTAACAACATAAGAGTACTGGATCATTTTTTGGACGTTTATGGATTTAACTTGACTTACGAGATTACAGACGCTCCACCAAGTCCAACCTCTTGTTCTGTTAGGGACTGTTCTTATGCTGGAAATTGCTTACTTACTGCGGATTACACGTGAGTAAATGTACAGTTATAATAATAATCTTACCCCTCATCTTCCTGTTCTTATTTTAATCTTCTTAAGTCTGTTGTATACATGAATATTCAAGCTGTTTTAATTGTTTTATGCGTATTTAATTTTTTTATATTTAATCATTTTTTTTTATAATTTTTAAGAAATAAATTATGCAGTTCGCGGTAAAATTAACATTTTTCTTTTTCAATTTTTATACATAATTTATGAAATTATACTTATGTTTTTTACATTTGTTTTTTCTTTTATTTAAGTGCAATTTTGAAGAAATTTTTTTTTTTATGAATAAAGGATGAAATAAAATTTTAAATTATTCTTTTGAAATTTTCTATTTTCATAAAAAGAATAATTTTCAAAAAATATATTCTTTATTATTTTACTTTATGTATAAAGTTTACATAAAAAGGATGGATTAAAAATATTTTTGTTTATCTGCTTGATTTCTCTGAAAATTTTAATTTTGCAAACTAGAATACATGAGTAAACATTAAAGTTTTATTGTTCTGAAATAGTTCTGAAGTCATAACACTCCAGTAAAATCACGGTTTTGTGATTGTTTTTGGCAACCAAGATAAGAAAAGGACTATTAACCGATTACCGCCGGCGCGGCCAAAACGTGCCACTTGAGTTTTTTCAGGATAAATTTTTATAAAAAATAAAAATAAAAAATGGTTTCTGGTCCAAAATCTTATTGGCTATTAAGTTTTATGTTCATTTTTCGTGTACAGCCCTTCAAAAAAGGTGTACAAAGGGTAGAAACATCAAAAACACGCATTTTTTACCCTATTTTGCGGCCAAAACGTGCCACTTTATTATAATTCTGAAACTTCTTAGTATTATTAGCTCTAAATTTATATCTGGGGGTTTTCAAAGCTGCTGATTTCAAATTTTAACTCAAAAGAATTATAAAATTTCATTTAGGGTTAGAAAATTAGGGTGAAAAGGGGTGAAAAAACAATATTTTTAAAAATTATTTATTCTTTTTTTATAAAATTCTTTACTCTTACTGTAAAACAAACATCGGGGGTTTTGAAGGTTGCTGATTTCAAATACCACAATAAAAAAATCATAAAATTTTACTTGAAACTTTTATTTGAAATAAGCAACGTAAGAAACCCCCTGATAGAGTTTTTCAATTAAAAATAAAGCCTTTTATTAAAATTGATTTTTTACCCATTTTTACTCTAATTTTCCGCCCCTAGACGAAATTTTATGACTTTTTTGAGTTCATATTTGAAATCAGCAACCTCAAAAAACCCCCAGATATAAATTTAGAGCTAATAATACAAAGAAGTTTCAGAATTATAATAAAGTGGTACGTTTTGGCCGCGCCGGCGGTAATCGGTTAAGTGGTTTTTGGGTCGTTGAGTCCGAAAATCGAGGTTTCGCTCGTGCGAAATTTTTTAATGTATATATATACAAAAAAATTTATAACCGGTTTGTGTAACTACACAACCAACGAGCATGGAACATGTTCACTCATAACAGTAATAAATCCAAAAACCGAAATTACAATAAATCCTGAAAGATATACTATCCTAAGTCCAAAAGTAAACTTAAAGTATTCTAAGTTGTTATTATTATCAGGGCCTGATCAGGGCCTAATCAGGTCCTGACTCCCACTTCAAATTATTCTAAGTCCCTAATTCGAAAATATTCTAAGTCCATTTCACCCTTCCCTAAAAACGTCACTTTTTCACCACCCCCCTAAAAACGTCACTTTTTCACCCCCCCCCCCTAAAAGCGTCAATTTTTCACACCCCCCCTAAAAGCGTCAATTTTTGACCCCCCCCCCTTAAAAACGTCAATTTTTCACCCCCCCCCCCCCCTGTCGAGCCAAACTTTTTCAAATACCTCATCCAATGAACATGTTCCATGTTAATAATAGTTTTTTTTTGTTGAGAAAATTAAATTATGTGTTTATATCGCTTGCGAGTGGATAGGATGCCACATTGAAAGGAGATCCAGTCGCAGGAGAGGCGAAATTCTGAGACTTTAACACGCATTACACGCACACTAACACTCACACACGTCACAAAAATTTTCACACTGACATAACACTGGTGGAGGGATTCACGGGTGATGTTCTCTATAACATCTGACACGATTCTTTTCACCCCTATCACCTGCGACACCGAGGGTAACTAGTGTTTAACCAAGCTAGGACTTAACGCCTTACGGAATATGTTGCATATACGTCCATATGGCTACCAATAGTTCATGGCGTGGACCTCTCTATATGGGACTCAAAGGGTTCATGTGTGTTTCCAGCGTGAACTTGGGTGTGAACCGGTGGAGTGGAGTCTACTTGAGTGTAGTGAATGCGAAAAAAGTAACAGCAATTCAAAAACAGCTTCCTACCTATATGGGACCGAGCCCTCGTAGGGTACCGGTGGGTTGGGTGCTATTTGAGGAAAGGTAGAAAGAGATCTGCTTGCAGAGGTGCACTGGGGCTTTTAAGTTAAGTCGGGTGCGCTGAAGGTTACTTTCTATCTCTCAAAAAGGCATAAAAAAAATATACATATATATTTTATTGTGATTTAAAACTTAAAGCTTTTTTTTTGTCATTTTTGGTAAACTTTAATTTTGTTGAGGAGGGATGTGAGTAGACCTATCCTTATCTTGGTTGCCAAAAACAACCTCAAAACTGTCATTTGGAACCTGAAATTCCACGTTTAACTGGAATTAGTCATATACCCTAAAATATTAAATCAATTTAGTAAAACATGCTGTAAATTAAAATTTTTTAAGAGGAAAATTTCAGTTGATATTTGCATATTTATAATTATAATCAAGAATTTGAAGTATCAAAAAAATTCTTTAAGATATTCAAGCAGGTACTTACTTACGAGCTTTTTCAATTTATTAACTAAAAATTACTGTAAGATAAAATATTTCTGAATTTAAACATCAAAGTAAAAACATGATGATCTTATAACGATATATTATTAGTTTTAGAATACAGATTGTTTGGTAAAATTACTTACTTTATAAAGACGAAGAATTTGTTAATATCGTGAAAAGTTTTAACGCAAAATTTTCCACATGTACATAATTACAAAAGTTAGATTCAAGATCTTAAGAGCAAAATTGTACATATACATAAAATAATATAAAAGAATTCTTTTGGTTTATAAAATTTTGCATAAATTTTCATAAATTAAAAAAAAAAGTTATCTCATACATTTAATGTCGAATTTACATTTATATTTAAATATTATATTCTACGCATATAAAAAATCATAAAAAATTTTATTTAAAAAATATATATTATTGAAAATTTTTTAAAAATTATATACAGAAAATTAAGTCTTATAATTTTAATTACCTATATATCAAAATTCGTGATAAATTTATTTAAAGCTTGAATCCATATAAAATTTCTTCAATTAGGTTTAATTTAGATAATTTCTAAGTAAGGATAATCTATATAAACTTATGAAGTACTAAAGAAATAATAGATTATATCCCAATTAAATAAACTTAATTTACTTTATTTATGTGTGATAATAAATTCTATTCATAATATTTTAAATGAAAGTTATTTTAAATGGAATATTACTCAAAGGATTTAAAATGATTCATCACTGCGTGAACGAGCTTTTTTTTATAAAAAATAAACTTTTTTTTTCAATTATTTTTGTGAAATTACGGTAGCAAATTTAATTTTGTTTTTTAATGCTTGTTGAATTTTCATGTTAATAATTAAATTATATAAATTCAGAAAAATTAATCGAGAATTTTAAATTTTGTACTGACAAATTTAATAAAAATATTTCAACGATTCAATAGTTAATAAATACATAATACTAAAAATTCATGTTTAATACATTTAATATAATTAACTGTTTTGAAAAATTGACGGTGAGTCAGACTTTACGGGTTATAATATACAATTAAAATGTCCCTGTAATCTATTGCCCAGGTTAGGTTTGGCTTCTGCATCCAATCTACCAAATTAATAACTTAAATTTTGTAATGTAATTTTTATTAATAATTTACGTTTTATAAAACTTAAAAAAATAATCCATAAAAAAAATTTCTTAGTTGTAATGAAAATACTGAATTTATTGAATTTTAAGGGCGTTAGCAAAAGATTGAAAAAAAATGCGACATTTTTTAAACCATTTCGCTCAAATAAAAAAATGCAGGTATGCAAGGATTAAAAGGCAAATATCCACTAAAAACTGTTTTTGAAGTAAATTGTAGTTTTTCAAACAAAAAGTTTATGGGAAAATAAAAATTTTAGGTCAATTAGAAGGAAAAAAGTACCGCTTTTTTAAAAATTTGCCTTTTAAGTTCTCGTCATTTTTTTCTGTTTTTCCAAGTTTTTCCAAGTTTTCTCAAAATTTTTCCAAAAAACCAATGGCAGGGTCATCTTCATAGTCCGAATTTTACTTATTACCTAATTTTAAAAATTATTTTTGTCAATGTTTAGAACGTAAAAAAATTAAAATCAAAAAGTTAGCTAAGAATTTTGAAAATATTTAAAAATCAAAAAAGCTGCCATTTCGAAACCTTTGAATCTAGAATCTCAAAAAGTGGTATAGGTATTATTAATTTTTGCATCCTTTACCCAGTATTTTTTTTTTAAATCCCAAACTTTCACCTTCACTTTAGTAAAGTTTGACTAGAGTGAAATTTCCACTTCAAGAATTACTCATATTACACATTTAGTATCTTTGGAACTTTAAAATATTATTCATAAGTATTGGTTGAAATTTCAATTATCGCGATGTAACCGTGTACACTGAAATAATTTCCTACTTGTTGCAAGTGGAAACATTTTTCAGTGCATGGGGATATAATTTATTATTTTGTCTTATTTTTCTCATTAAGTTTACCTTAATTAATTAAAGTAAGAACACCATTATGCAATAAGATATTAATATTTGTATACAGTAATATTATATTTTATAAGATCCTATACTATTTAAAAATAATTTATTTACAGGAATTTTTATTGTGACTGCTTTGAAGGTTTTGGAGGTGAACATTGTGGATATGGGCCTATGTGCGTAACGGAGCCAGGAAATCCAATTTGTCAAAATGGTGGAACTTGCAGGTATTAAATTTTAAACTTGTATAAATCAATACAAAAACGTATATCAGAGATTCTATGCTAACTAAGCAGCATTTTGCACTAAAGGGTGTCAAAAGTTGGCACAAAATTTTTTTTTCGGAAAGTTTTTTTATCTCATTAAATATTAATCTTCAGAACGTGGGCAGTTTATTGAAAAAATAAAGCAAATTATTGTTAGCTCAAAAATCAAATATTTTTATTTAAAATTTAAAAGATGTTATTTATACAAATATATAAAACATCTCTATGGTGATATAATATTTTTAGGCCTGATCATTTTATACATCCAGTATAGATAAAATTAGGCTTTATTAGTTTGCCAGGTTGAAAAATGGAAAGTTACTAAGATTTCTAAATTTTAAATTTTAAATTTTTTTCTTTTAGTCATCATAATGCCTTTGTGTGGGTATTAATATGGAACGTGTTTATAGACTGGGAAAAAATTTCAAACATGTCATTTTTTGGGGTGTGGGGGTCAAATGAATTTTGAATAATTGCGATAAAGGGGTATAATAAGGATTTTAGGAGCATTTATTTTGGCTTAAGGGTTTAAAATTATAAAGGCTTGAAGATTCAAAATAAAAATTTAAACATGTTCCATGTTCGTTGGTTGTGAGTTCTCTAACTGGTAGTAAGTTTTGGATTTCGAAACTGCATTCTCTCAATTCCAGAAACTACTTGATGGATTTTAAAATTTCATAGTAAATGGTCGAATTTCAAATTATATAGGAATAAAGATTAATTAAATAATAAAGAAATATTCTGAATGAAATGTAAAAATAAGAAAATTTTAAAATGTCCTTAAAAAGTAGTCAAAAAACAAAAATGACTACCAACAATCAAGAATTAGACTTAGAGAGCTCATAATTTGTGAATAGACTTACTTTTGGTCGTACTTTGGGTCTATCACTGTGATCCATGATTCTGAATATGGCTCAATTAGAGCGGCATTATAAATAACTCTTTAACTTCTTTTTGAAGTTATAAATCTAATGTAAATATTAATTAAATTCATGTTCGATGCATCCAATTTTAAATTCTTTTGATAGATATGAAATAATGATTTTTACAGTTTATGCATGTAAAAACAAAATTTTAATAAACTATATAAATATATATTTTTCATAACAAACAGCTAGAATCATTTTTTTTCACATTGAAATGAAAATTTTATAAATCTTATAAAATTAAAAAATACATTTATAAAAATTTTATTCTGTTTTTTTGAAGGTTTAAAAAATTTTGATTTTTTTATTTAAATATTTCGAATAATTTAACAAGGTTTAGACGAAATATGCATTCTACAGCTGAAAATTTAAATATTTATTTGCTTATTCAAAAGGACCTGTGTACACTATTTATATGATTAGGATCTTGGTTCAATTTTCTGGAATTTAAATATTTTGTAGTTCTTATCTCCTTGAACAAAGCTCGTAGTACATCTTGATTAAATAAATGAAATAAATTAGAACCAAATGTTATTTATAAAAAAATTTTCTCTTACTTGGGGTCCACGCAATGCGGCACGATAAAATTCAGAAAAATTTTTTGAACAAAAATAATAATTTTATTAGTCTTTACATTTTATTTCAGAGTTAACAACTTTTTTCCTTTTATTGTAAGTCGAGCTTGCACTTTGAAAAAAATAAAAAAAAAAACAAACCATAAAAAGAAAAAAGTAATTAACTCTGAAATAAAAAAAATCATCTATTTAAAATAAAAAAAATCCAATTTTTGATTTTCTGAATTCAAATTTCATAATAAATTTATAAAATTGACTTCTGGTATCTCTGACACCTAATTGTTAAATAACGGAATTTATTTTTCTTTCCTTACCTTTGCTGTTTAAAAACATATTATACAGCTTATAATCAAGGTATATATTTAAAAGTTACTCTATATCAGCGCATGGGAAACATAGGGTACATTAGAGTAAATCATTGTTTTAGGGTTTGAAAGTCTGGGTTATTCGTATTTGCATTAATCTGAACCCTACACTGAAAAAAAATCCGGTTATGGAAGTTAGATTTTTTATTTCTTTAAAATGGTTGAAAATGATATAAAATCTAAGGAAAAGTTCACAAAAATTGTTTCTTTTTGTTCCGAAAAATTCTTTACTTTTCAAGATATTTGGAATAGTTTTAACGGTAAAAAAAAATCCGGTTGCCACAATCCAGAAAGTAAATTAATGCTTCAAAACCTGATACTTCTATTGTAGTAACAGACTCTAACAAGTCGAATAATGTCAAAGGTGCTTCATGGTAATGTGCGATGAAGTCCTTTAGCAAGAGACATTATATATCAACTTGCTAGAGAAAAGTCGGCAGACCTCCTCATTATAAGTAAGCAAGGGGTCCGACCAGGCTCTTAGAACTGGTTTTTGGATGAGCTGGGTACTGCAGCAATCTAGGTAGTGAACCCAAGAAAGGTTCTGGTACAGGAGAAAGGCTCTGGCAGAGGCTTTGTCTGGATTAAGACAAATGGTGTTACCTACATAAGCGTGTACTTAACGCCAAATGAGTTTAGGCAGAACACTCTGAATAAAATAAACAGCTTTGAAGATGCAGTAAGGGACATGACCGGTGAAATTGTAATGGCAGGCGAGTTCAACGCGAGGGCTCCAGAGTGGGGTATGCCAGAAACGGATGCAAAAGAAGAGGACATACTCGACCTGGCCGCCAGGCTCAGCTTGGGGTCGCTAAACGTAGGTAACACTACAATATTCAAAAGGCAAGGATTTGGACAGACCATACCGGATATATTCCTTGCTATAGAAGATTTGGCTGCCAGGATTACAGATTGGCAAGTCCTGAAAGACTTCTTAGCGAGTGATCATCAATATATCTCTTTTGAGGTGCATGACGAGCGGTGAAAGTCACGAAGAGACGAAGTACAGAAATTTTGTGGATAGAAAATCAAGAGGCTAAACCGCAAAATATTGGTGAACACGCTTAGAAGAGGAGAGATTGCTATATTGAGGGCCGTAGACACTACGGGAGATCTTTCTCCCCGACAATACGGGTTTCGTCGGGGGAAGCCAGCAATCGATGCCATAAGCCGTATCGTTCAGGTCATCGAGAACGCCCAGACAGGCTAAGGAACTTCTACGTGCCAAAATACCTGCGAAGAATCATCAGCAGCTACCTGAGCGATCGAGAAATAATCTTTGAATCTGCACAAGTAACAAGAGTGAGGAAAGTATCTGCAGGTGCAGTTCAAGGATCGGCCCTTGGACGGGATCTATGGAACATCATGTACGACCAGGTACTTAAGCTTCCAATGCCGCTTGATACTTTTACTGTAGGATACGCAGATGACCTGGTTCTAGTCATCACGGCAAAAGATGAAAAAATTACTAAGGAAAAATTGAATCAGGAAACGCATGAGGTCAATTACTGAATGGAGGACCACGGTCTAAAGCTTGCAACGGTGAAGATTGAGATTGTCCTATTCACCCGTAAACATACCTTTCTATCTCTTATTATTATCCTTATTATTATCTCTTTTGCTGTTATGTGATTGACGCTCTATGTAGAATTGGGCGCTTCCACAGTTATTTGGGAGTTCCTGGTGTTCAGAGGGTATTAATGTTTTTCACGGTTTTTATTAAAATATTGATTATTTAAGCAAGCAAATGCTAAAAGCAAATTGGAAATATAATATTTAGGTATTTGTTTTTGATATTCTTAAATTTCATTAACTTATCTTAATTTTTATCATACTTGTTATAATGTCCAAAAATGATATGTAACAGCAATGTTAAACTGCCTATTTTCTTTAATATTTTATAACTTTCTATCTGTTATTGGAAAAAAAGACACTCAAATTTTGATTTAGTAATCTATGAAACCTTCATGAACCCAATGTAAAAATAAAAACTGTTTAAAAAATTGTTTGTTAAAAAGTTTAAAAGGAATTAAAAATAGGATCCAACTTCCTCCTTTATATTTAACCAAATGCTAAATCTTAGGTAGAGATTGCTTGAAAAACATAAGATTTAAACGAATATCAATTTTAAATCTGAATATTTTATTCGATAAATTGAGCTAACAGTTGTTTGGATATTTCGCCTCTGGCTAAATAGTGTGAGGCTCGTCAGTACGTACACTATTTAGCCTTTTCATTATACAATATGTACCTAAGTTAAAATACTGACATAAGATTTGATTAAATATTTATATTTTTCCAAAATAAAAAAAAAATTTAATTTTATCTATCTGTATAATCATAATACTAAACTAAATTTAGTTTGAATTTAAATTAAAAAATAAAATTAACTGAAAAATAAAAGTTTGAAAAATTTTAATTATTTGGTAAAAAAATGACCTTATTTTCTTAAATCAATACACAGTATATTCAGATACTATAAAATTATATTAATTATTTAAACTATAAAAAATTTAGTTGGTATATCTAAAGCAATTTTTTTAAAACTTTTAATACCCGTAGAATAAATAGAATAAAAAATGTATATATAGAATATACAAGTGAATTACTATTTTATAAAATTTATTGTTTATTTAATTCACCATATGGTAGAAAATTTTAGAAAAAGAAAATATACGTACAATTGATTTAATAGTGAAACGATATTTTATGTGATTTCAATGTATTCTTAGCGTTACGAAATTTATATATATTATAACTTTCAATGAAATGTGGTAGTTAATTTATGAATATATTTTTTTTTTATGAGGTTATAAAAATTTCATGAACTTTTATAAAGTTATAAATTTTATTTTTCTATACTATTAAATTGTGTTGTTTGACTATTTAAGCTTACTTTTGAATATTTAAGGTTCTGAAAACTGTTTAAAAATTTGGAAAATGCTGAATTGACCTTCTGGACAATTGAAAAGATTGATAAATAAAAGAGACCATGCTTTTTTGGATTTGATATCAAAAAAATTTTAAAAAAAATGAAAATATTTTTTATTTCTTTATAACATTTCGTTAATGGGATTTTACGGATACTTTGAAAAAATTTTGAAATAATAAAAATGATTTTCAGTATAAATAGCACAAAATGTCGGTTACAGTCTCAAAAATAGAAAAAAAAATTTTTGACCTAAAACTTATCACCGAATTTTATACCTGCAGAATACTTTAGGTTTATAATACTTTAGACTTATAATAATTAGGGAGTAAAAGTTTAAACTGTTATAAGTGAAAATTTCAATCCATGCTCGTTGGTAATAAACATAAACCATTTATAAGTTTGTTTCTTTCGAAATTGCAACTAAAATTGCTTTCTAAATTCGCTTCTTAATTTTTGACAGTCATTTCCGAGTTTTTGGCTTTTCGTTTGCTCAACATCTGCTTATATTTGCTATAAAATATGTTAAAATATATAAGTTAAAAGTCAGAACTGAATATTTTTTGATAAAATTTCATAATTGAAAATTTTACTTTAAAAAAATATTTACCCTTTAAACAAAATTACTATAGTATGTAAAACTTTCCAAGAAATTCTAAATTAAAGTCAGATTTTTATTTGTTTACGGATTTATTGTTAGTAGAGTCGTATTATCCTACGGCATATATTTTATGAATAAAAGTTATAGAAAAATTGAATTTTAGGATAATCCTTTTCAGGGAAAATTTCATTTCTGGAAAACGAAATGTGAAATTTAAATGAAATTTAATTAGAAAATGTAGATATGATGCTGATAAAATAATTATATCAAATAATTTTCATAGCTTTTTAAAAATTTATTATAATTAATACCTAGAAAACTTTAAAATTCTATGAATTTATGTAATTAAATAATATTTTTTTAATTAATTAATTAGAAAAAAAAAATTATTTAATAGATTTTTACAAAAGTAAATCTCTACTATAACTTTCAATATAATATCTTAATTAATTTAAATAAAAAAAAAATATTAAAAGCTCTTCTTTCTTATAATTATAATTATTATAATTATCTTATGACATAGACTTTAATTCAATTAAATTTTTTTTTTTATTTCAGACATATTGGTGCGGCTGCAATAAGATGTTTATGCACAGATGATTTTCAAGGAGATTTTTGTGAAATATTAAATAAAAAGAATGAAATTAATGGTATTGAAATATTTTCTTTTTTCTCGTTTTTTTTTTAAATTATTAATTATGTATAATATTTTACTATATATCTAGGGGGGCCAGCTCCTCTGCGCCAACTCTCGTTGAGTCTAAAGGAAGTGTTAAAAAGTAGAGTTTTGAATTTTTATTTCTTATTATTGATTGTATGACAAAAAGTCCAAACTAAAAAAGTCCTAAAATTTATTGTATATGCAGCTTCTCGAATACTTCGGTCTTGTTCGTTACCGTATTGCTTCTGGAGGCCTTCAACTTTCACTTTTTGATACACGCTTTGGCAAAGATGGAACAGGCATAATCTTATAGTAGCGGTTCCAAAAAGATTTTTTACTGAATTGATAATAGTTAATTAAAAATCGGACATTATAGTTTCTAAATGATTAATCCTTATGCCTAAGTTTTCTACGTACGCTAACGTAACTGCTAAAACTTTAGTGTATTCTTGTTCTTGTTTCGTCTCTAGAAGTGCATGTACAAATGGAATGGCAATAATTCTATCAGCTCCCTTATACTTTTGTATAACTGTTCCCATTATTGAAAAAAGTTGGAAAAAAAGCTTGAGAGCGATTTGAAACGTACCATCAACATACCACATTGATGACATGAAAAGCAATTTTAAGCTGATTTTAAGTTTGCAAGAATTGAAAAGATTAAATTTCTCCCACAATTTAAATCATAATCTTCATCCTCGTATGAATCATATATCAAAAAAATATCACCAACGATTGTTTTTCTAGATTTTTCGGGCGAATTCTGTAAATCTTGAATTGTTTTGGGGTTATTTGGCAAATTTTTTTGACGTTCTCACTGAATCGTCTTGCGAATGCTATCTATTTGTGGTAGTTGAGCTTGCACGGCTGGATCAGCAGTTTGAACGATTCTCATTACAGCGGATGGTGGGCGCTTAAGATTTTCACTTGCTTCATTCCTTATAGAGGACATGATACACAATGTTTTAACTTCTTCAGGATTAGGTGCATGTGATTTGTGATCAGAAGGTGATCCCTCTTTTCTAATTAAGGGAGTACGCCTCGTACTCACAGTAACCAAGGGAGCATTACACGCATTTTTCTTCTACATTTCCAATATTTAATATCACCTGAATGATCCGAAACCGTATATAGAAACCCGTCTAAATGTCCGTATGTATTGTTGCCTCTTGTAATTATTTCGAGAATTCTTTGCGCCATTTAAAGGGTATCGCGAATAAATAGATATATTGTTCAAAAATCAAAATTTATTGGATCTAATAAGAGTCTTTCTTTGCCAAAACAGCAATGGTTGCCAGGGGGGGTCGCCGGATCGGCCTCAAATTTTCCCCATGTTTTTATAACACTAAGACAGGAAAATCCTGAAATTTGCAGCCCTCTAGGTCTTAAACAGCCCGAGTTATGCCCAATCAAACTTATTGCGTGGCTCTCAATCAGCGTTGGTGCATTTTGGGAAAATACTAAAAAATTATATAAAACAGCTTGAAAAAATATTCTGAAAGAGTATATTTGTTGGAAAATCTTCAGTAAATCCATTTCTGCCATTAGTTTTTCGGAAAAACCCCGGAAAACTCCGGAAAATAGGAAAACGTGTTTTTGGAAAAACCGAAATAACTCTTTTTCCGCCATTTTTTTTTTCAAAATTTTTTTTTCAAAATTTTCTTCAACCGAAATCCCATCGAACTAGCAATAAAATATTTTCTGTTTCGGCCAATAAGGATCGATTTTAGTCTGTTTTAGATTATTTTTATATTTTTGAAACTTAAATATGTAATAAACCATAAAGGGTTACATAAATTGTTTTCTTTTGAATCAAATAGCCAGGGAAAAAGTAGTTGAAAACAAAAAAAAAATTTGCTATTTTCGATGAAAATTAACCGAGTTATGGTCAAGTAAAGATATTGGCACAAATAACCAAATTTATACTAATTCCAATTTTAGGGTCCATAACGACATTATAACTTAAAAAATACATAACTCGCTTAAACTTTATCGTAAAAAGAAAAGTTTTGGATTATTCTGGAATGTATTTTCCTTGGCTATTCATTTATCTAAAAAAAAATTAATTTTATTGACAGAATTTTATTTTTTTTGTTAAAAAATGATAATAATCAAAAAAAGTCTTTAACATATTATTATAGTTTTTGACTTAAAAAAAACTTTTTATCGACTAAACTAATTTTTTTCTTGCATAAAAGAATAGCCAAGGAAAATATATTCCAGAATAATCCAAAACTTTTCTTTTTACGATAAAATTTAAGCGAGTTATGTATTTTTTAAGTTATAATGTCGTTATGGACCCTAAAATTGGAATTAGTATAAATTTGGTTATTTGTGCCAATATCTTTACTTGACCATAACTCGGTTAATTTTCATCGAAAATAGCAAATTTTTTTTTTGTTTTCAACTACTTTTTCCCTGGCTATTTGATTCTGAAAGAAAAAAATTCAATTTATGTAACCCTTTATGGTTTATTACATATTTAAATTTCAAAAATATAAAAATAATCTAAAACAGACTAAAATCGATCCTTATTGGCCGAAACAGAAAATATTTTATGGCTAGTTCGATGGGATTTCGGTTGAAGAAAATTTTGAAAAAAAAATTTTCAAAAAAAAAATGGCGGAAAAAGAGTTATTTCGGTTTTTCCAAAAACACGTTTTCCTATTTTCCGGAGTTTTCCGGGGTTTTTCCGAAAAACTAATGGCAGAAATGGATTTACTGAAGATTTTCCAACAAATATACTCTTTCAGAATATTTTTTCAAGCTGTTTTATATAATTTTTTAGTATTTTCCCAAAATGCACCAACGCTGATTGAGAGCCACGCAATAAGTTTGATTGGGCATAACTCGGGCTGTTTAAGACCTAGAGGGCTGCAAATTTCAGGATTTTCCTGTCTTAGTGTTATAAAAACATGGGGAAAATTTGAGGCCGATCCGGCGACCCCCCCTGGCAACCATTGCTGTTTTGGCAAAGAAAGACTCATAAGTGAAATTGGGAAAATATTTATAATAAAAAAATAAAAAACTTTTTAAATAATTTTATTATATTGTACTTACATTAAAATTGTATTTAATAATTATACTTAAATAAATAATTTTTATCACTTTAATATAATTTTTAAATATGTAGAAAAAAATGTAAATTAGAAATTAATAATACCAATAATTTTAATTTTCATAGGTTAGTTTAAGAAAAAGCAATTAATAAATAAAAAATGAACAGCTAATTTTAATTCGTACATGTTAATTTAAAAAAAAATTAATAAACAAAATAAGAATAAAGAATTAAATTAAAATTAAATTTAAAAAAAATGTAAATATATACAAAAATTTTTTTTTTTTTTTGACCATATAGACTGTGGACTTTTGGGTTTGGATTTTTTGTCGGTAAACCCTTATTATTTTTTTTAATTAATTGATAAAAATAAAAATCTATCCCGAAAGTCTAATACTGTCCCAAAAATCTAAAAATGTACCAAAAATTTTACGTATTTACCCCTATATACATATATATATATATATACTAGGGGGCTCCGCCCCCTGCGCGCTCCGCGCGCCAACCCCTGTAGAGCGCGAACAGTTTTTTAAATATATTATCCTTTTGGAATATGTTTTTTACTTAAATACATCATTTGAACAAAATCATATCACTTTGGTTTAAAATTAAATTATTCCAAACATTAATTGGCACAAAAGGTCCATTTTGGCACAAAAGGCTCATTTTGGCACAAAAGGTCCAATTTGGCCCAAAAGGTCCATTTTGTCACAAAAGGTCCATTTTGGCACAAAAGGTCCATTTTGGCACAAAAGGCTCATTTTGGCACAAAAGGTTCATTTTGGCACAAAAGGTCCAATTTGGCCCAAAAGGTCCATTTTGTCACAAAAGGTCCATTTTGGCACAAAAGGTTCATTTTGGCACAAAAGGTCCATTTTGGCACAAAAGGTCCATTGGCACAAAGGGCTCATGCGACCGCGGCGGCGGCGGTTATAACTTTATAATATATAGATATATATCTCTATATATTATAAAGTTATAACCGCCGCCGCCGCTGCCGCCGCCGCCGCCGCTGTCGCATGAGCCCTTTGTGCCAATGGACCTTTTGTGCCAAAATGGACCTTTTGTGCCAAAATGAGCCTTTTGTGCCAAAATGGACCTTTTGTGCCAAAATGAGCCTTTTGTGCCAAAATGGACCTTTTGTGACAAAATAGACCTTTTGGGCCAAATTGGACCTTTTGTGCCAAAATGAGCCATTTGTGCCCAAATGAGCCTTTTGTGCCAAAATGGACCTTTTGTGCCCATTAATGTTTGGAATAATTGGATAATATGAACCTACTGTAAACTAATTTAATTTTAAACCAAAGTGATATGATTTTGTTCAAATGATGTATTTAAGTAAAAAACATATTCCAAAAGGATAATATATTTAAAAAACTGTTCGCGCTCTACGGGGGTTGGCGCGCGGAGCGCGCAGGGGGCGGAGCCCCCTAGTATATATATATATATAAGTATAACGATTCTTCTTTTTGGTTCTAATTCACCAAAAAGTCTTAACCAAAAAAACCAACGTCATTGGTGTCAGTGGTTATAATTTCATAATATCGAGATATATTCGCATAATATATATAGTAATTATTATTTTACTTTTTTTTTTATTTGATTATATTTCAATTATACTTTGTACTAACTTTTTAAGTATGATTTTATTCCAATTCAAATAACTAAGATTATTTTTAAAGTTTTTAGTTTAGTCCTTGTAATACTTCATTTTTAAAGATTAAGTACTTTTTATTCTTTTCAACTTTTAGTTAAAGTTACACATTTTATCTCAGATTAATAATAATTTTTAGTTGTGCAGTATAATAAAGCGAGTATTAAAGTTATTTATTTGTACATGAATGATTTTCAAAAGTAATCACTTTATTAATTTCTGTCAAATTAATGACGTTGATTTTTTTTATAAGCACAATATCATTGATTTAAAGTAAAAATCAATTTATTAAATTTTTTATACTACTTGTGCAGAAAAAAACTAATTTTTAACCTGATCGGGTAGCTTTTTTTGCCCTTTTATGTAAATTATTGTTCCAAGCCTTTTTAAAAAAGTTTGTTATGCCGAATGTGATTAAAGTTCCTCGAGTCCATAAACTTGCACATTAAGTAAAAATAGAAAATATTTATTAAAAAAGTGGAGAAAAAAATTACACACTTTTAATGTTTTAATGTCTTTTAATGTCTTTTAATGTCTTTTCTGATCTTTTTTCGCTTAACCTATACATTAAAATAAGTCATGAATCATTTTGAGTGCATATTATATTTTTATTTAACAGCGTAAAAGTTACTTTTACGCACTGGTGGGACAATTTTAACGCACTTTATAAATAAAATTAGGTGTGAAACTTGTGATATAAATGTATATCTTACCATATTGCAAAATTCTGTCTGCTGCGCTGTGGCCAAAACGTGCCAGTTTATTATAATGCTGAAACTTCATAGTAATTATTAGCTCTAAAATTAAATCTGGGGGTTTTAGAGGTTGCTGATTTCAAATATAAAATAAAAAAAAATTATAAAACTTCAACAAGAGGTGGAAAATTAGAGTGAAAAATCAATTTTCATAAAAGGCTTTATTTTTACTTGAAAAACTATATCGGGGGATTTTTAAGATTGCTGATTTCAAATATGAAATCAAAAAATCATAAAACTTTATCAAGGGGTGGAAATTATGGTTGAAAGTGGTGAAAAATCGATTTTCATAAAAGGCTTTATTCTTACTTGAAAAACCATATCGGAGGGTTATTTAAGTTGCTAATTTCAAATTTAAATTCAAAATTTCGTCTATGGGTGGAAAATTGGGGTGAAAAATTAATTTTTATAAAAGCCTTTATATCTAATCCAAAAAATATATCAGGTGGTTTTTAAGGCTTCTGATTTCAAATTCGGAATAAAAAAAATCATAAAACTTTGCCTAATGGTGAGAAAGTAGACCTGTGACGAGAGCGAGGCGAGGCGAGAATCGCAAATTTTACCGAGAACGAGAACGAGAAAGGTTTAATCTCGCCTCGCCTCGTTCTCGGCCGAGAATTCCTCGTTCCTAAGCGAGGTACAGTCTTGAATAATATAAAATCAAAAAATTTTAATCAAGGCCTCTAAAAATTATAAAATTTATTGTTACGCATATTAAAAATATATTCTACACATTTATAATGAAATGATAATTCAATATTTTTTAAACATTTATAAATATCTTGATCTCGCCTCGTTATCGCCTCGTTCTCACCTCGCCTCGTACACCGAGAACGAGGTTGCCTCGTTATCTCGTCACAGGTCTCAGAGAAAGGGTGAAAAATTATTTTTATAAAAGTCTTCCTATTCAGAAACTGTATAAGAGGTTTTTCGAGGCTGCTGATTCAAATGTGAATATAAAAAATATATAATCTTCAGATGAAAAATCAACTAAATAGGAGTCGGAAAAAATTAATTTTAATTATTTGTTTTATTTCAAATCTAAAATTGATTACCAAGTAAGGTGCTAATTAATTGTTTCGCTGAATTCATTTTCTCACTGGATTTTTATTATATTTACCTCAGTTTTTTGGCCCTATGTTAATATGGAAAATAATCTGGGCATGCATGAGAAAAACAATTATAATAAAATTTTGGTGTTCCTTTTTTATAGTTATTGCAATTTGCTTTTAGTTTCCTCCAAATCAAGGGCATTTTTGAAAAGTAATATTTCACATTTTTCACTCCGATTTGCCACTCCTAGATGAAATTTTATGATTTTTTTAATTTCATATTTGAAATTAGTAACCTCAAAAAAAAATCCAGATATAGTTTTGCAAGTAAAAGTAAAGCCTTTTATGAAAATTAATTTTTCACCCCTAGATATAGATTCATGAATTTTTTGATTTCATATGTAGAATCAGCAACCTCAAAAACCCCCTGATAGCGTTTTTCAAGTGTAATAATAAAGTCTTTTATGAAAATTGATTGGCATATCGAACAACAAGTCTCAGTCAATTTTGAGCTTTTTAAGGGGCGTGGAATTGAAAATATTTAGATTTGCTCGATTTGGGCTAAAATAGTAAGTACAGCCATTTAGAAGCAAAATATTAAAAAACTTATGTCAAATTTTAATTCAGTGCGAAAATATTCTTGTAACTGATTATTAAAAAATTGTACAAAAAACAGTCCAAAAAACGTCTGGATACATTTTAGTGGGATAAAAAATTTAGAGGAAATAAAAAATTGTGTCTAAAACAGGCCAAATTGTGGAACTTTTTTGGCAAAGATTTTTTATCACTTTGAAATGATTCATGTAAAGTTAAAAAATGTATGCTATTTAAATTTTTGACTCTTAATTAAAATAAAATTTACTTAATTTATATGTTTTAAAATAAAATATTTTAAATAATTTAAAAAATAATTTAATTAAAAAAAACAATTTGAATTATTTCTAGTATTTTTTATTATATTTTTTTTATATTTACTTTTTTTGTAACAAAAATTTATATATCTTGTTGATAGACAACTTAATTAAAGTTATTTTCTTTATTTCTGTTTTTTTTTTATATAACAAAAATGCAATTTTAAAAGTAAAAAAACAAAAAAAATTTTTTCAAATAAATTTTTGTCAAATTGTGGGTAAATTTATTCTATATAAATAGTATTATATATTATATAAAGAAAATGTAAGAAATTTTTTAAGATATATTGTTCAATCAATGAAAAGTATACTCTTGGGAAATCTGTTGAAAAAGAGAAATGCATTTTTATATATGATAAAAAGGAATTATTATATTCAGTAATAATACTGATTTTAATATACATAATTTAAAATTATTACTTTATACATTTTTTTTTAGTTTAATTATAGAGAGAAGATATAGTAAGAAAAATTTAAGTTTTTGTGGAAACGAGTAAACTGTCTCTATCATATCACTTTAATCTTACTTAGACTTAAGCTTTTTTCATCGAGCAGACGTACTCTATAAATTTTGGTTTAAATTTATTGACTTGAAATGTATGTTTGTATATAGACTGATGTGATCTATGTATTTTCAATAATTTTTTTCTTTTTTATATTAATTTAATTTTGATCTTGGCTCATTTTTAATTGGTTTTTGACAATTGTTAATCATATATTATCAGTGAATCCTTAGTTACGATTATGTTAGAATATAAATTAATTTGTACACTTATGCACCTATGCCTGGGAATTTATTTAAACAAGTTACTTGGATTCTCAATTATCAGATAATTTATCAATGTAAGGTTCTTAATAGTTCGGCTTATTAGATATTATCTTAAAAAATTATACATTGTAAAAAATAATTCCTGTAAATTTACAAAAAATAGTTTATTTGCGAGATTCTCGATATTTTTTAATTGTAACACATCAATTTTCTTTCGTAAATTTGCGAAAAGTAGTTGCAAATTTACGAAAAATCTTTGTGGATTCACAAAAATAGTTAGAATGTTCGATTTTTTCGTAAATTTAATAATTTTAGGCGAAAAAATTAAAAATTAAAAATTTTTTTTTTTTGTAAATTTACAGGAGTTAGATATTAAAATTGTCCTTTTATTTTTCTGAAAAGATTTGTATTCGTCTACACGTAAAAAAAATATAAGACAAACTAAACGTATTACGTTACTGAAATATGATTAGTATTGTAAGTTTGTTGAATGGAAAGATTAAACGTTGAATTGTCAAATAAAAACATTAGACCAACAAATACTTTGTTGATTCAAGCAAAATTAAAATCGTTAAGTTAACCACTTAAATCTTTGTTGAATCAACATAGTGTTAGATAAACCAACAACCTACAACATTAATATGATTAATTTTTATAGTTAGGTCAATGCTTTTTCTTTTATATTAAAATATTTATTCATTCTTTCTCTTTCTATCCTTTTATGTATTTAACACCGCGGCCGGCGACAAGTCGAAACCTGTTCTTCAGCAGCGCGCTTTTGTTTATATTATTATTCATTATTATTATAATAAAGAAATGGAATTTCCTAAAAATTATTTATGATAGTTTTAACTATTATTTTTAAATAATATGCATTTCGCTGGGTATGCATAATTTACTCTGCATATAATTTCGAAAATTATTATCTGTAACATATAGTACTTAAAATTTTTTTATTAAATACAACTGTCCTGTTAGCAGAATGGATAATCACGCAGTCTCGGAAGCCGGCGGACTCAGTTCGATCCCAGTAGCAGTCAAAATTTTTCTTCGGTTTTTTTTAACAGATTTTAAATTAATACATATATAAGTACATAAATAAATATAAAAAAAATAATTAACAAAAAAAAAAATTATTAATAAAAAAAAATACCCTAAATAAATATAAAAAAAATAATTATCAAAAATAAATAATCAATAGAAAAAAAAAAAAAAAAAAAAAAAAATAAAAAAATAATTTTTTTTAAACAAAATTTTCACTCTGTTTGAATCAACTAAGTAACTATGACAATTCAACAAATACTTTGTTGGCATATTTCAACAAAGTTATTTGTCAATACAACTTAGAATTTTTTTCCGTGTAGGCCAAACAAATTCATCTCAACAAAGCAAGTCGCAGACCAAATAATAACCTTTTCGTTTTTACTCTAAATCTTAGTGAATTGCCATTCTGCTCTTCTTCTCAATTACGTTTTAAATCACTTATAATTAGACCATTTTTTAAATTCAAAAATATTGGTATGAATGATATAACTTAGGTTCTTAAGCACCCGTTCTGGGGTTAGAAGTGGTAATGAAACTTTAATGGTGCTAAAAATCTTGAGTGGAGTACCTCAAGGTTCGATCTTGGACCCTATCTTGTTTCATATTTATATAAATGGGCCCAAAAATAATAAATCCATTTGCTTTTTATTTTGTAAATAATTTTTAAAATTTTAACTTGAGTATCTTTCTTATTTACTATCACATTCACTGCGTTAGGACTTGTAACCCATTGGGGTCACCATGACTCATGGTTTACGCGAGATGGTAATTTCATATCTGTTATCAAAATACATATATACTTCTTAGTCATCGCAAGTAGTTAATTTCTGTATTAATTTTTCCAAATTTCGATTATAGTATACTAACTATGACCTAGATTTTTATTCAAGTCGAAATTCAAGTTTAAAGTTAGTTTATCAATTAAGAGCGAATTTTATTCATTTACTACAGTTCCAAAACATTTAGAACTTATCATAGGTGGAAAAACAAAAAAATTCATTTTTTCCAAAATTTTTCACCGAAACTGATTCCTTAACTAAATCAACTTAATGCTCGAATTTCACATCCTTTTCCAACACTTAATATTTTACGGATCGGTAAAAAAATAATCCCGTCGAATGACTGATGTTTTCTAATTTTATATTTGTAACAGCATTTGTTGTAAGCACTTCATCCATTAAAAAAAATTACTTAAAAAAATGCTTATAAATTTATAAGCATTTAACAAATTATCATTTATTTAAATGCTTATAACCATTTTTTTAAGTAATTTTTTTAAATTATAATTTTTTAAATTAAATTTTTTTATTTAATTATGTATTCGAGTGTATATAGGGTTTTAATTTTATTCGAAAAAGTAATTTTTTAAAATAATTCCCAAGTTATATTAGTCTTCATACATTTAAAAAACATTATTAAATTCTTTAAAATAATTCTTTAGAATTTTACAGAAATGTCCAAAATTAAATTTACTACCGTAGCATACTATATAGTTTTTTTTACAGTGTATAAACATGTAATTGTAGTAATAGGGGGCTTGCATGGGTGAAAACTTTGATAATTTTTGTGCATAATCTGAAATTAAATAAAAAAATATTATAGACATTTTTTTTATTTTTTTAAATTACGAAAATTAACAGAGTTATAGAGGTTTCAAAAATCAGAGGTTCGTCAGAGGTCTGACGTCACAATGTATTTGTATACGTGGAAAGGCGTGAAAAACAAAAAAAAATACGTGTCGAATATTTTTTGATCTAGAAACAAACTATGCGAAAATATCATTAAAATTTCAACCCATACAAGCCCCCTATTTTATAATCATAATAAATCTAAAGTAATTATTTTAATTATCATTGTAAATAATTTATATTTATTATCTATATTTGATCAAAAATACATCATACGATAAAATTTAAACTATGTTTATACTTAACATTATTTATTTAATATTTTATAAAATTTATATACTTCGTTAATTAGTATAATCTAAAGTATATAAGCTGTAATATACTTAATAAGCTTTAAATTTAATTTTTTTTTTAATTACATTTTGATAAAAAATTAATTTTTTTCTTTTATAAGTGTATACTAAATAAATTAAAAATAATTTTTAATAACTATCTACTTTAAACCACTGAAAAAGGAAAATATGGAGAAAAAAATTTTTTCTAAAAGTTTATGCACCCTTCTAGACATGGAGTAATTTTTTTTCTTTTCTAAAGCATAATGTTTTATGCTGTCGTTTCCGAATTAAATATTTTGCTTATTTTTAATGCTTTTTACTGATATTAAGAAAAATTAGTTCAAAAAAAAAGTTCTGCGACCTTTGAAGGAAAAGTATTAATTTTTAATTTTTACGCCTCACGTTTACGCCTCACATGCAACGTTCAAGGAAAATCGCCCATGCGGTTTCAGAACTTATGATGATTTTTTTCGATTCATTAGCATATTACATTCAATTTAAAAATATTCATGATTTTAATTCGGTAGACTGGAAAAAAATCTGGTAGCTGCAACTGACATAAAATCTATGCATAAGTTTAAAAAAAAAGTTTTTTTAAAAAAAGTCAAATTTTTTCCAAGCCCCACCACGCCGCCGTGCGCTTTTCAAATGAGTAAAAATTATTCTTTTTAAGTTTTTTTTATATAAAATAAAAAAAATTTGTGGAATTACACTAAGTGAAAATTAAAGAAATTAATATTTTCTCGATGTATTTGTCATTTATAAAATGGATTGTCATATAATGTTAAAACAACACTGTAAAAAGTAACTTTCTTAGATTTACAAAAAAAATAGAATTTTTCCGAAAAATTAGTAAATTTTTAAAAAAATTTGTAAATATTCGATAAAAATCGTAAATTTACGAAATTTAGTATATTATCGAAAAATTCAAGAATTCTCGATTTTTTTTTGTGATTTTACGAAAAAAGTTGTAAATTCACAACTATTTTTCGGAAATTTACAACTATTATTTGTAAATTTTCGAAAAAAAAAATTGTAAATTATCAATTTTTCTTGGGAATTCACAAAAAAAAATTGAGAATCCTCGAATTTTTTGTTAATATACAAAATTTAGTAATTATACGATTTTTTTCGAATATTTACAATTTTTTTCGACAATTTACTAATTTTTCGAAAATGTTCTAATTTTTTCGTTAATATAAAAAAGTTCTTTTTTACAGTGAACGTTATATTTATTTTAATTTTTTATTATTTACTCTTGTCTATATAAGGTTTACCAAAAAAAATAAATCAAAATAAATCAATCAACCCCTTTCTTCCAACGGATTAAAAATTTTAACAAAATTTCAAAATAAATGATAGATTAATTATTTTAATTTTTGCAATTTATGCGAGAAAATTATATTTTAATTTATGTGTATATACGTAAAACCCTATATATTTCTATAAAAATAATTGTATACGAGCAAATTACAAATATTTAGAATATAGAGTGCTGATAAATATAAGCTATTTGCCAACTATTAGATGGGAGGAGCTTCTCATATTTTTTATTTTTAGGAATTTTTTTTTCTATATATTTTAGAAAATAATAGATTTCTCTATACTGGTGAATTTTAATAATTGCACTCATTCAAATTTTGACAGAACGCCATTATCATTTTAGGTAGAAAGCAATAATTTTCATTAATCGCGTTAAAAATGATGGCTTATTTACCCAACAAACGTTCATTTTTAAAACTTTTGACACCAAAATGAAAAAAAAATAGGGTTCGACCTTTGCATGCTATCTAAACTAGCATTCAAGATTGGTCAAAATATATATTTTGTCTCTTGGAAAACAAATAGCTATTGTTAAACAAGGAAAAAATAAAAGTTTTGATTTTCGATGAAGTTGAACTCAAACAACGCATGAAAAGTACGAACCATATATATTTTTTGCCTATATTTCAGCACCTGGTTTCCTATATATAATAAACCAACTAATAAACTGATAACAAACATCGTTTGAAGGTAGAAAATAAATCAATCTTGAGCATATGATGAAAAAAACTTTTGTAACTTATAGTTATAAATATTATTGTACAAGATATAATCGCGGCCTGCAATATTTCACATTTGGCAAAACAACTTTTCTAATATTTTGTTATAACAGGCCATTGAAAGAATAAATTCGAAGTAAAAATACAATTCGTTTACTCTTACATACCAAAAAACTTTTTGATTAAACATTTTTTTCATTTTTTATTAAAGTACTGTAACACGTAGAATTTTTAATTTACGCAAAATAATTTGTAATTTTTTATATACTCATTTTCTATGGAAAATAAAATACAATATTTTTTTATTATTTGCTCATATATATAACTCATTAATTTTATATTGTTATTCGATAGAATGTGAAAAGGCAACAAACTGCACTTACCAATGCCCATACCCTGGGGATATTCAAAGCCCTTGTCAATGCAACCAACGCATTCCAGTTAATGATGGTAAATATAATACGATATACATACATTAAATATTATACCTATATGTTATTTTTTTTTTTTTATTTATTATCGATTTAAAGATTATTTTTAATTGAAAAATATATACGAAACCAAAAAAAATTAATTGACAATTCATGAAAAAAAAAAAACGAATCTAAATTTAATGCAATTACTATATAGGTACTTTTATGTAAAAATTTATATTTATGGTATTCAGTTTTTTTTTTTTGAATCCTACTTTTTTCAACTTATGTTTTATGTAATTAATAGTTTAAATTAAAAAAATTATTTTTGCTATTTTATAGAAGATATCCTTGAATTTATTGCAGTAAATTAGATTTTTTTTTCAAAGCTTGGTGTTTATTTTAATTAATTATTTTTGATACAGCGAATTCCAGTTAATTTTATTAGGTTTTGAAAAATTACAGAAGTTTTTTGGGTTAAGTGTTTATCCTAAAATAAAACGTTTATTTATTTTGGTTCCTCATAGAGGAACCTTTGTGATAGATGAAATTGTGATTTTTGATTTTTTGGCGTATAAGCAGGTTTTGGGACCTTAGGAAGCTAAAAAACCGGTTTTTAAAAAAAGTCTCTCTGTGTGTGTGTGTGTGTGTGTGTATGTATGTAACCGGTGAAATTTCACAACCATTATGGAATTAATTTAAAATAAATAAAACAATACAAAATCATTTGATGTGTAACAATTTTTTTATTTCACAATATTTCACCAACAAATCCGTTGGCCTCTTCAGGTGATCTGAATACAAAAATTATATAATTTTTTCTTAATTACTAATGAACAATATGAGAATTTAAAAACATTTTTATATTAACAATGTGTTAAACTTACATAAAAATACTTGTTTTTTTGAGCTATGCGACACTGGGTGCTGCCGACATGAGACTAATTATTTTTTATTTTTTAAAAAAATCTTTGAAAAAATCTTTATAAGACCTAATGTTTTTTTCAAAAATTTTTTCATCAAAAAATCTCAAACTACTTTTTTTTTTTTTTAATTTGGATGTAATACCTCATTTATTTCCATGAAAGTACTTATATTTGAAAGTACGATTATTATTCGATATCTCGAATCTGATAACTAATTTTTTGAAAATTTTTTTCTCAAAATTTTTTTCACAAAAAAATACAAAAAACACTAATTTTTTTTTTCTTTTTGGACGTAGTACCTAATTTATTTCTTTGAGAGTACTAGTTTTAGAACTATGGTTTATAGCATTTTTTTGGACCTGATACCTAATTTTTTCTAAATTTTTTTCTCAAAATTTTTGTTGCCAAAAAATACAAAAAATGCCAAAATTTTTTTTATTTTAGGACGTAATACTTAGTTTTTTTCTATGAAAGTACTAATATTTGAAAATTTTGCAATCGGTGGTATTTAACAATCATTATGGAATTAAGATCTAATTTTTTTTTCAAAAATTTTTTCATCAAAAAATCTCAAACTACTTTTTTTTTTTTTTAATTTGGATGTAATACCTCATTTATTTCCATAAAAGTACTTATATTTGAAAGTATGGTTTTTAATCGATATCTCAAATCTGATAATTAATTTTTTGAAAATTTTTTTCTCAAAATTTTTTTCACAAAAAAATACAAAGAATACCAAATTTTTTTTTTGTTCGGACGTAGTACCTAATTAATTTCTATGGGAGTACTAGTTTTAGAAAGCTTATTCATAGTAATTTTTTGGATCCGATATCGAATTTTTTCAAAATTTTTTTCTCAATATTAATAAAACAAAAAAATTAAAAAATCTGTAATATTGTTTTTTTTTTAAGTGTAATACCTAGTTTATTGAAATTTTTTCTAAAAATTTGTTAAATAAAAAACATTAAATCACAGCAACATTTTTTTTCTTTTAAAATACGGTATTTAACTTTTTTTTTATGAAATACTGATATCTCAAATTATAATTTTTATTAGATAAAATAGACCATTATAAATATTTTGCTATTATTATAATGAGGAACCATAGTGCCAATCACTTGGCAGCGTTTTTTTTCTTTGGTCACTTGATTTGTTTTAGGAAAAAAGGATAGTTTTTGTATGAATTAATAATAATGAGGTTATTGTTGTATATTTTTGACATTCAATCAGCATTCAAAACTTCATCTAATAATAATAAAAAGTACGTGGAAGAAAACTGATCAATTAACTTACTCTATTCAAAATAAAAAAAATTATATTATTAATGTATTTGAATACTTTGTTGTATAGTTGTAGGATACAAACTTTGGTAAAGGGTCATTTACTAAAAAATGTATTTAGATTTTAAAAATTAAAAAAATTATATTTATCTTACCATACATTTTGAGATAATCATAGTTTTAAGTACAAAATTTTTTGAACACAAAGAATTTGGACACCATAATTAAAACACATTTTTTTAAGCACATGTTGTATTGAACACAAAAACGCTGGAAAATTATTGACACTACGATTTTCCTCAAGCAATGACAAAATATATTGATATGAGTTGAAAATTTTTACCATTTTATGTATCATATCTGAGAAATAAAGTGACATTAAATGTTATAAAGCTAGAACTCCCATATGTAAAAGTTACCCATGTAAAAACATTGATACAGCGAGTATACAATTTGTATACAGAATTGTATACAAAAAAAAAGTATACAAAAATGACTGTATACAATTTTTTAATTGCATACAATTCAACCAGATTTGACACCTGAATACAATCCAACCAGATTCGAGGAATGAGAATTAGAAAATTTAGAAAAAGAGAAAAAGAAAAGAAAAATGGCCCTGCAATTCGGCTCCAGGTTTATTGCCTCATGACACCAGAATATACCTAAAGTTCTAAAAAAAACATCCATTTTCTTCTAATTTTTCTAAGGCTTCTTGTCCAAAATTCGTGGTCATCTCTTCAGTGAAATTATTTTGTGTCTTATAATCGTTTTTTTTCCACGAGTTTCCATTAAGCATCGCCTTAAAATTATTTTCTATAAATTTATTTTGGATTTTTTTATGAAAAGATTCTTTTTAATCCCAATACCATTTGTGTATCCAATCATCTTGTTTTCTCTTTTTTAAACAAATTTTTCATTTAAAATTCGTGTTTCTGTTAGGCGGCGTTTATGTTTTTACTTTTTTTTTATCTTCTATCTTTTCTTATAGCATTTTTATCAGAAAAAATTTTCACCACTCTTGTCAAAATTTGTAATTAACAAAAAAAATAAAACTTATGCAAAAATCAATTCGGTTATCGAGGTTAAGAAAATTACTTAATTTGAAAACGAGCGGTCAGTTTGGCTTGACGCGATCGACTAATTATTTTTTTTTTAATTGACAATTGGTAACGTGAAGTTGCTTGTTTATTTTTATTGCGTTGCTATAACAATTGTCAATTAAAAAAAAAAAAATAATCAGTTGATCGCGTCAAGCCAAACTGACCGCTCGTTTTCAACTTAAATAATTTTCTTAACCTCAATAACCGATAAGAATAAATAATAACTCGATAAGAATTGATTTTTGCATAAGGTTTATTTTTTTTTTTGTTAATTACAAATTTGGACAACAGTGATGAATTTTTCTGATAAATATGATGCCTTAAAAAATTGCTGCAAGAAAATTTAAAGATAAAAAAAAAGTAAAAACATAATGATGAGTTTTAAATGAAAAAATTGTTTAAAAAAAAAAACAAGATGATTGTATGCACAAATGGTATTGGGATTACAGATAATTTTTTCATAAGTTTAATCCAAAATAAATTTATAAAAAATTTAAATGGCTTTGCTTAATAGTATAACTTGTGGTGGAAAAAACAATTAGAAGAGACAAAAATAATTTCACTGAAGAGATCACCACGAATTTTGAACAAGACACCTTGGAAAAATTAGAAGAAAATGGATGTTTTTTTTAGAACTTTAGGTATATTCTGGTGTCATGAGGCAATAAACCTGGAGCCGAATTGCAGGGCCATTTTTCTTTTCTTTTTCTCTTTTTCTAAATTTTCTAATTCTCATTCCTCGAATCTGGTTGGATTGTATTCAGGTGTCAAATCTGGTTGAATTGTATGCAATTAAAAAATTGTATACAGTCATTTTTGTATATTTTTTTTTTGTATACAATCCTGTATACAAATTGTATATTCGTTGTATCATTGTTTTTACATGGGTATTGCAAAAAATTAGGTATAACGTCAACAAAAAAAAAGAATGGAGTTTTTTTGCTTTTTGACGGAAAAAATTATATGGGCATCCTTCTGTATTCGCAAGGGTTACGTTTTTGAAAGGTGTTGCTAATACGGAAACATTAGTCTTAAGGGAAATTGGGGGTTACGTTCCGGAAAAATTAAAAAACATCAATTTCACTTAAAAAATTTTTATTTTTACGTATAATTTTATGCTATGATTGTAAAAAGTTGATCAATTTGCGTTTGTTTTAGTCGAACTAAGCTTTTTTTTAAACAGATCTCTATAAACTTGCAATGCATTCTCACAATTATATGGATGTGTCATAATTTGGTACCCAATTCGATAAATTGATAAAAACAATATTTCTAAAATTAGTACTTCAATAGGTACTTCCCAACAAAAAAAAAATCATCGCGTTTTTTATGATTTTCTATGTAGAAAATTTTGAGAAAAAAAATTTCAAAAAATTATGTATCAGAAAAATCTCACAAAATCGAGTGAAAACGGCATTTCAAAAACTGGTACTTCCATAGAAAATATATAATTAGGTCCTACATCGAAAAAGAAAAAAATTTCTGTTTTTTGTATTTTTTATGGCAAAAATTTTTAGATAAAATGTTGAAAAAATTAAGTATCAGATCCAATAAATCGAGTAAAAACGATGTTTCTAAAATTAATACTTTCATAGAAAAAAATTAGGTACTACGTCCAAAAAGGAAAAAATTATTTTTGGGTTTTTTGTATATTGGTAGGTATATATTTTTGTGTATATATTTTTTGTATACTTCCTATTTTTTGGTAGCAAAAATTATGGTACAAAGATTTTCAAAAAATTAATTATCAGAATCGAGATATCATGTAAAACCGATACTTTTAGGTATTAGGACTTTAGTAGAAAAAATAAGGGATTACATCCACGATAAAAAAAAAATTTTGAAAAAAAAATTAGGTTTTTATACCAAAATGGTGAAATATCACGGTTACCTCCATCCTTACATACGTACATACATACATATATACACACACACACACATACACACACATACAGAATTTTTTTCAAAAACGGTTTTTAGCTTCCCGAGGTCTCAAAACGTGCTTATATCTCAAAAAATCAAAAACTAAAATTTCACCTATCAGAATGGTAGGTAACTAAAAAATAAGGACGAAACCAATTAAATACAATGTTTTCAATACAAATTTAACAAATAAATTCAGCACCTATAATTTGTAGGCATAAAACTTTTGAAATTTATTTCGTATAAATTTATTTGTTAAATTTCATTTTTTTTGTGCTTAATTTTTTGTGTTCAATACAATAGTCAACATGTGCTTAAAAAAATGTATTCTAATTTTTTTGTTCAATATCTTTGCATTCAAAAAATTTATGCTTCTAAAACTCAGGTTATTAATTGTTATACCCCAAAAAACACCTAATTAAAACGAACGTAATTAAAATTTTCTTATGTATATAATTAAAAAGGGTATTTTTTTTAATTTTTTATATTTTTATTTTATATTTTATTCATATTTTTATTTTGCCATCTAATTTTTTACAAAAATAAAATAATTATAATAATAAAAACAAAAATTAGAGACTCATTATAACTTTTTTCCTTTGCATATTTTTCACGTAAAAATTATATATATATTTCATATATGAGTAATTTCACGTTACCTCATTCAGTTGAATAATCAATTTTTGTTTTTTTGGCTTTTAATTATAAAAATTATATTAACATTGTACATTAGGGTGTTTCTTATTTCCCAAACTGACCATAGAGAAAAATACCGAAGATGATACTTCGGGTCATAAAACTATTCTCTAAAAAAAAAATTTTTTAATGTAGTGCACTGAATGAAAAAATCGGTAAAAATCAATAAAAAGGTTTTAAAAACGCTTTGAATTAACTGTAAATTACAGCTTAAAAGGTTATTATTAAAAGTATTTTGAATAAAAGCTGTTTTTTGATTGCCTCTTTACTTGTTCCCACTAAAGAGTAAAATTTATTAATAAATAATTAAACAGCAAAAGAGAAAATTTAGTAAAAAAATTATTATCAATTAACAAAGAGATCAAACTTAACTTCAGCGATAAAACAAAGTCATGTATCTCTCACAATACCTTATACCTATACAAACCAGCTATAAGTATTTTTTTATTTTTATGGTATGTACAACGTTACTTGAAGTTAAAATCATGTTTTTTAAATTTTTTTTACGTTTCAAGCCATTTACAATTTTTTAGACAAAAAAAAGTCCGGTAACCACAACCAAGATTCTGGTATCAGAAACTAAAATAATTTGTTTTAGCGTATTGATATCATTAGATATTCTGAAAATATTTAAAAACTTGTTAAAAACATATAGCTATATATCCTATTATTAAAAAAGACAAAGTAATTACTTAATAAAGTATAGCAAAAATACTGGATTCATGACGTTGCAGTAGACGAAACGTAATGCTAAAAGTATAGAAAATCTATATTTCGTCTTACGTCCGAATTAATTTCAATTTTTCTATTGTTTATTATTATTTAAATAAAAAATTGAAACAAGTATGTATTTAATATTTTTATGTAAGCTACAAAACCAAAGAAATAGAATTCCGAAATTGTTGTCTATTTTTTCAAATTATTTAATTTTTTTTTTCTCGAAAAATCAGACCAATTACCACGTTGACATTGGAGTATTTATTAAAATTTTTTAATAGACTTAAGGAGTTATGACCCTAATTGGAAATGATGACAGAACTGAATGAAACAGGAAAATTATTAAAGCTAAAGATTTTTAAAGTTGAATTGAACTTGGTTTTTTATCTATTACCACATTAATTATCTTTTTATTGCAAATTAAAAGTAGGCAGTTTAACATTGCTCTTATGGAAATTCATATTTGGAGCTTACAAAAAGTATGATAATGATGACACAGGGAGATGAAACTTATTTTATATGATAAATAAATTGTCAAAGATTATATTTCCAATTTATTTTATCTAAGTTACCACATTCAATCATTAATTATTCAGTGAAAACCAATTTTTAGCAAGTACCATAACCTAAAATAATAATGTTTTTTCATAATTTATAAAATTAAAATAATTTTTTTTGCAATAATATTACATAATAAACACATTTTTTAATATTTATACAACTAATTTTATTTTAAACTGCAAATTATTTAAAAAAAATAACGTCGGTAATGTGGATATTTGCTTTTTTTTTCCAATTGGGGTCATAAGTCCTTAAAATTTGGAACTCGTAAATTAGGTTATTTTGAACTACTTCCAAAAACATAATCATGAAATTATTCATATATACATATATATATTTACAGAGATTATTTATAGAATAATTTTTCTTTCCTTTTTTTATTTTATTTTAGACTGGTAATATTTTTATAAAATAGTTTTTATCACATGTATGTACGTAAAAAAAAGAGAAGAATATGAGCATGATCAATATAATAAACTCACAGAAATTTCTACATTTTTACCAAAAAAAAAAAATCTTATTTTCTTTTCTACATTGTTGTGTTTGTTGTTGTTGTATTTGTCATACGTAAATAAATATGTACAGGGATTGTCGTTTTTTTTTTCTTTTTATTATATTTTCTTTTATAATATTTTATTTGTATATTTGTTTTATCTTTTACTGATACAATAACGAATATTTTTAATGTTATATTTTTTTTATTCATATCTGTAAATGAAAAGATCATATTATAAAAATACATAAATTTTTTATTTTTTTTTATTTTAGATCGAATCAAATTTATATGTCGAATAAAACTAGCAAATAAACCAACAAGTACGTCTTTGGTTAATCTAAAGGATAATCTTGAATCTCTTTTCAGTAAACAAGTGAGTAAAATATTTAATATTATATTTCATAAAATTTTATTTTATGAAATTTATTTTTGAATAAAGAAAATTAATTTATGGTTATACATTTAAATTTTTCAGTGTTTATGAAAGTGTGTTTTTGACTGTTATACAAAGAGATCTTTGTTATTAAATGCACTTAATAAGCTTCTTTGATCAAGATTTTTTGTTTTGTGTAGTCACTAACCATTAACTGATGTCATAATGCGCTAAATGTTATATGAATTAAATGAAAAACGTTCTTAATTTTCTAGCTTTTCACACAGTCTAGTAATTCTTTTATGCGCGCGTGTGTGTGTATGAATGTACGTGTGTATTTGTATGGACAGATTAAGGTAATTTCCCAGGAACCAAATTAATGTTTTTAATTTTTTTTAGTTTGCCAAATTTTTTATCTTGAATTTAGATTTATAGAACAATTTCAAGAAAAGACACTTTCGCAGAAAAATGTATGAAGTTCATAAATTAATTTTTTTAGATTTTTTTAATTTTCAGGACTTAAAAATAAACTTAAAAATGTCTAAACTATTGTATTTTTTGTATATGTACATGGGTAAATTTAAATAATCCAAGTTTTAAATTGATGGTCGTGACATTCTATTGGTTCCACGAAGCATCAGTTTGACCTGCCAAAAAATTTTCTAGATCCGCCATTGATTATATCCCAAATGTACTACTAAAAATAACTCTCAATGGAAACTAGTAAACTGTAAAATTCAATTCTCAATTTTCGGCAGCCATTCTCTTTTTTTAGTCATTTTTAAAAAATAGCAGCTACTTTTTGGTTCTATGCATATTTTATCATGAAAAATTATTTCCGTTTAAGCTCCATTCGAAAATTTCCCGTACAATCTGATTCTGCGGGGTTAAATTTTTTTTTCTACTGCGCAAGCGCGAGAAATCCGTAAAATACAATTCTTTTTTATTGTTTTCAAATTAAGTACATAAAAAGATACACCTGTAAAAAATGTGAATAAGGGAAAAAGTATAAAAAATTAGTTGTTAATTTTTAAAAATTACCAAAAATCGAGAATTGAATCTTAAAAGCAAAAAATTTCCATGGAGGCTTATTTTAAATATTTTTGGGAAAAAATACTATATGCACTGTAAAAAGTAACTTTCTTAGGTTTACAAAAAAAATAGAATTTTTTCGAAAAATTAGTGAATTTTCAAAAAATTTTGTAAATATTCGATAAAATTCGTAAATTTACTAAATTTAGTATATTATCGAAAAATTAGAGGATTTTCGATTTTTTTTTGTGATTTTACGAAAAAAGTTGTAAATTCACAACTATTTTTCGGAAATTTACAACTATTTTTTATAAATTTTCGAAAAAAAATTGTAAATTAACAATTTTTCTTGCGAATTCACAAAAAAAAATCGAGAATACTCGAATTTTTTGTTAATATACTAAATTTAGTAAATTTACGATTTTTTTCGAATAATTACAAATTTTTGTGAAAATTTACTAATTTTTCAAAAATGTTCTAATTTTTTTGTTAATAAGAAAGTTACTTTTTACAGTATGGAACTGATTTAAAGACACGACCATTAATTTAAAAATAATTTGATTTGAATTCACCCACGTATTATTTAGAAAATTTTTTATTTTGCGTGGAATAGTAAAAAAAGAAATTTTTTTCTTTATATTTTTCTAAAAATTGCTTACTTCTTTGAATAATAAAGAGACTGAAAGCGTACTTTTTATTCCTATGCTAAAAGATGCACAGACTCTAGTATAGTATTACAGAAAAGCAAATAAAAGCAGTGAGAAGAAATCGAAGATATCCGAGCAGATAGAATAAAATAACCACTTGTCCAGAAAAAAAAAGAATGACCCAAATCACATGCAAAGGCGAAGCCGTGAATGGTAAATTGCTAGTCAATTACAATTCTAGGCATCCTTTTTTATTGACTAAGGTCGTGATATTACTTCCTGTACCTCAGGGGTTATAATAGGAAGAAATGGAAATTTTAGCTTCGTCCTTTGTCACGTTATGTACAATTATATAATCGATTTTTTCAAATTCAAGTATTATTAGAAAGTTTTCTATGTCTAAAACTACTCATTAATTACTGCTTCTAGTTACATATTTCTTAGCTCTGTTCAAAACGAACTCCTTGACCCTAATATTATTATTATTGTTTTTCAATGCAAATATTCTGCATAATAAAATATTTCTTCCGTGAATAGTTTTTAAGTAGATTCAATTATAAATTAGCCAACGTATCATACCTTTTATTATTTTACTTTGGACGTGCCCAGCAAATAAATTATAATTTAAATGAATAATTTCTATATTTTACTCTCACATATAAAACTAAAGAAAAGTTTTTTTTATACTTCACATATTAGTTTTTTTGCCAATTCAGAAAGCTATTTTACTTTTTATTACTTTTTATTGAAATTCATCCTAAATTTTCTTATATGAGTTGGCTGTTACATATTTTGCTTGAAAAAAACAACGATAAAAATGATTTAGGATGAATTCTAAATGTAAGAAAAAAAAATAAAAATCTAAAATTTTTATTAAAATTCAAATATTAATACTATCTAAGTATTTTGAAAAATCTACCTTTTTATTATAGAATTTGAATTTACAGATAGCATTTTGAAATTTAACAAAGGAATTTAGTATGTAATTTATAAATTTGGCACAGTATAAATTCTTATATTAATAGAAGTTTTATTCAGCATTACGTTGTGTTTAACACATTCGCTGCGGTCCTTTGTATTTTAAATACACTGTTATAAAAATACCCTATGGTAATTATACGAAATTATCGTAAAATTACGAATTCGTCGTAATTTTACTAAAAAAATTGTATAAAATTGTAAATTTACGATCGATAGTAAAATCTCGATTTTTTTAGTAAATTTACGAATTTTTCGTTAATTTACGAAAATTTTTAGGGTATTTTTAACAGTGTAGGTAATTTAATCAAAACATATTTATTTTAATTTATTTATTGATCCTTCTTTTTACAACTTGTTTTTGTATAATAATTAGACGACTGGTTTCAGGAATAAATTCCTATAATCAGGTCTGTATTACAATTAAACTAAATTTATTTAAAATATTTGAATATAATATTGTAACTTTAGATTATGTCTGTATAGACTCACAATTATTTTATGACTCATTTAGTAGATTAAATTTTTGTTTTATCGGAAAAAATCGCATTATTAATTTTTTAATAAATATATAAAATAGTTACCTAATGCAGACCGCATTAGAATTGAATGCCATTTGCATTTAGTCAATTAAAAAATATTAAACCAGAAAATATTTTATAATTTAAAAAATGACAATATTTTTAAAAATCCTAAAATTCAAATATAAAAAAAACAAAAAAAACAAAAAAAAAAAAACAAAAAAACAGGTGCGATGTATCGATGAATGATTAAAAAAAACCACGAATTGTTATATATTTAGCTTCTGAATACTCAAACGAAGTACGTATGAAATATATTGCATGTATACTGCAAAAAGCTAAATAAATTTAACTTTGTGCAATATGACAAACAATAAAAAAAAATAAAAACATGCATGTGTCGGTGTGTGTTTTAGAGTATGTGAAAAAAAATTTTATATAAAAAAAATTTTTTTAATGCAAATATTCTTTATTTGATATTCCATTTAAGGTGGTTCCCTCATCATAATAATAATAATCCTCGATCACGTCCAGAATTCAAGTTTTATTTAATGTTAAATAGTTATTTTATTTTAATAATTTTTTTTTCTTTACAAAATTAAACTGGTTAAATTTTAAATTTTAACCTTGTTTTTATCAAAAATTTATTCAGCTTGAGGCTAAAAGTTTGGTACCATCGTTTATTATGAACCTTAACCTACAAGAATATATAAGTCTTACAGTTGCAGTCCTGATAAGCGAGCCACCTTAAATTTCATTGAAAGATTGTAATTCTCAAAAAGTTATGAATATTAAAATTGCATTGTAAAGAAATATTCTATTACCCTATTTTTTTATTTTATTTTAATTTATCATGTTTTGTTGTATTTTAAAAATAGAATTCTTGAAGTAATCTTTCTATTTTCACATTAATTTAAATATTTAATTTACACTTGAAAATAATTTATAAAAAAATAAATACCTACTTTTAACGAATTTCTGTCGATTAAATAAAAAAAAAACATGAAAAAAATCTAAAAAAAAAAGCTAAATAAAAAAGTTAAGAACTAGCAGTTAATGTACGACATGACGTTGACTAATACCACTGAATTAACTTGAAATTAACTTGAATAATCTATTTTACGATATTTAACGCTGCTAAATAGGATAAAATTTAATCAATACATATTTAGTTAATTTATGTGTTTGTAAATTGACGTATTATATAAATGAAGATTTTTTGTGTGAATATATATGGGGAAAAATTTGTTAAATGGACCAAGTTGGTTACTAGAGTGACCTATCAAAAAATGCAGTTATGCATTAATAATATTGTACTTTTAAATAGTTGAATAAATGAAAAATCGACTTTTCCAGAGCGAAGATGTTTATTTTAGATTGATAGGTCTTACAAACTCTATGAAATTGAGCCTTCAGCAGTTGTAGCTGATTATACTTTTTTTTTATATTCTGAATTTCCAGAATCTATTTTCGAAGTAATTTTAAAAAATCAGAGATATAAGCTGTAAGGGTTCATACATTACTCACTGAAACCGCTTGTGACATTATTTTAAAGAAAATCTCCGGGAAAATCGAAAAAACTAAAATATTTAAAATAAGTATTTGCAAAGTTTTCCACAATGTGAACTGGAAGGTTTTCAAATAATGTTTTTTTGCATTCTATAAAAACATTGTACACTGGAAAAAAAATTCTCTTCCGTTAGCGGAATTCCCTTTGACCATGTCTACTATCTACAAATAAAGCTGGGGGCAAAAAAATAAAATTTTTTTTCTTGAGATTATGGAATTCATTGACAAAATCAAAAACAACTAAATTTCATAATTTTTCCATAAATTTTTATTATCAGACTATATTTAACATAGTATTTAGTACACTTTTCCTCCATTCTCTATGCCTTGAAATAATTTTAACCTCAAAAAACCCCAGTATTTTATTTTTTGTTACAAAATTATTGTAAACAATTAATTAAATGAAAATAAAGAAACATTCTTAATTATCTTTATTATTTATTTTTAACTTTATATTGATAAGATGCACTATTCTTAGACTGATAAAGTTATTTTTGTAAAGAAAAAGTTTACGTGGCTTGAGTTAATATATTGAAAACATCCAAGAAAATAAAATACAAAATAAACAATGCTCCTTTTTTGTTCAGAATAAAAGTGATAGACAGAGAGAGAAAATTTTATTTAATTCATTATTAAGTCAATAGAAAAAAAAAGTTTTCAATTTTGTTTTTTCTAATAAATAAAGAGAATAAAATTACATTTTTGGATAAGAAAAAAAAATTCATTTACCTATTGAAAATTAAAAAAATTGTTTATTAACCAAAATAATTAGTTATATTCTGAGGCTTGTAAAATAATTTTAAAACTTTCTACGATAATTTGAACGATAAGACATTTTAATTTTACAATTATTAAGAGAATTTAGTTCTTAAATTGTAAGTCTTGAAAACTGAGTCTTTCAAGTAAAATATTTTAAGTAAAAACTTATTTCGCTACTTGGTAAGATACTTCAATTTAGCCGATTTCTAATACTTACGTTGTTTTAAATGATATATAAATACTTATAAGATTTGAAAACGCACACAGTTACAATAATGCAAACAAATATATGCATCAAATTATTGTTCGTATTTCAACTCTTGCTATAATTAAGAAAACTTAGTTTTCTCATGCATTATTTAATTAATAATACTAGAGTTCAGTATTTAATAATCCCAATGAAATTTTAGGTAAATTTGCTTAATTTGGTAAAGAATTACAAAAAATGAAACTAATTAAAATTTTTTAAAAACTTATGCAATATCAATTTTATGAATCTTAAAATGTATAATACCTTGTAATTCAATACCCAAAAAAATAGAAGTTTTTTAAAGCCATAAATGTAAATTCAAAAAACTGTGCCTAAAATTACTTAAAAACTGCTAAAAATTTTTTTAAAATGTTTACGGAAGTATAAATAACTATCGAGTTGTGGACAAGCTAGTTAAAATTAGTTAAAATTAACAAGATAAATGAAAGTTGGATAATCAAATTTCCTGTTAATAACTTTTTTATACCTGAATTCGTATCCATTTACATATGTAATAAAATACCTTATAAAATTATTATTACTTATTTTATTACATATGTAATTTTATTACATTACATATTATTACAAATGTAATAAAATACGTATTATTAAATAATTAATAAAATACCTTATGAAATCCTTATTTACCCAGAACGTTCAAGTTACCCACAATAAAAATTCGAGGTTACTGGGCCATTTTAGGTACAGATTTAATATTCGTATTTAGCATACCAAAAAATGTAAAAACTCATTAGAAATTTTATGGATCCACCAGCAAAAAAAAGTGATTACGAAATATAGGTTCATGTCTACACTATGTAGAAAATTTGAGACCTAGGAAACCCATTTTCCTCAAATATTACAATTTCGGTAGTATTTTAAAAATTGCTAATTTTGAGCCAAATATGAGCATTCTGTTTATTGACTATAATTGTAAAAGAATTACTGATAAAAAATTGCAGTTTGCGGGTATCAAAAGATGACTCTTAAATAAAAAATGAGAACAACTAGAAGTATTTTGGCTAACTTACAAGGTTGCATATATAAAATTGCAAATATAAAAAACATAAAGTAGAAACAGAGTATGGTCGGAATTTTTTTTAACATAATAAACCGATCCATAGCCATTTGGGGTTATTTGGTTTAAATTTCTTGTAATCCCCTTATTAGTTTTTTTCCATATCGCTAACGAGCTCAATTTCATAGAGCATAATTTCGCTAGATTTTTAGTGTAAGGTATAAGTCTAGTTGATACAACTCTAGTTTCTGATAATTTTCACTAGAAATCTACACTGTAAAAGTAACTTTCTTAGATTTACAAAAAAAATAGAATTTTTTCAAAAAATTTTGTAAATATTCGATAAAAATTGTAAATTTACTAAATTTAGTATATTATCGAAAAATTCGAGAATTCTCGATTTTTTTTTTGTGAATTTACGAAAAAAAATTGTAAATTCGCAACTATTTTTCATAAATTTACAACTATTTTTTGAAAATTTTCGAAAAAATATTGTAAATTATCAATTTTTCTTGCGAATTCACAAAAAAAATAGAAAATACTCGAATTTTTCGATAATATTCTAAATTTAGTTAATTTAAGATTTTTTTCGAAAATTTTCTAATTTTTTTGTTAATATAAGAAAGTTACTTTTTACAGTGTAGTTAAAATAAAAAAAAATTTAGTTTATTTTAAAACTTTAACACATCGATGGTGGCTTAAAAATAACACACCTAACTTATTCTCAATTTTTTAGATATTTACAAAAATTACAATTTTTTGTTTGTTTATGATTTAAACTTAATAAAAAAAAAAATTTACGTTACAAACTATAAATCTTTACTAAAAATTTTATATAAAATTTTAAAAGAAAAAAAGTTTTTTTTAACAATATTTTTTAGTTATAGCCACCTGTTTGAAAACACAATCCAAACTACATCCATAAAACTTTCTTCATAACTAAAACCTCTTGGCTCCAATTAAAAAAAAAAAACAAAAAAAAAAAGTTTGAACAAACTCTTTTATATCAGATACAAAAAATTTTTTTATGTGAACATACCACATAGAAAAGTTATATTATATAAACTACAAAACTTTATAAGTTTGAAAGATTTAGTATTCAATATTCATCAGTTATGATCTTTGAGTTAAAACTTCCAAATACTTGCTTCATAATATCCGTTATTTTCTTCCCTGACGTTTTCTGGTAATACATAGCAGTACATTAATTTAAGTCTTTCTCGAAGTTTCGTAGTAAGCCCATGTCTTCCAGGATCTCCAAGATAAACATCAATATTTCTTGGTTTACTCCTTGAAATGTAATCATTAAGCCATGGTATTAATAATTTTGCTATTTCTTCATCGTACAAAAGATCACCAATTAAAATTATATCAAACTTTTCATTTAATGGTCGATTTAAAAGATTTTCATTACTAACACTAATATTTACATTATTTAATGATGCGTTTTTCATTGCTGCAATACAAGCAACTGTAAAATAAAAAGATAAATAAATTTAATTAAAAAAATAAATTTGGTATTTTAATTATTTAATTTATTTTTGTTGACATTACTTGAAGTAATAAAGATTTATTTTGTAAGAAAAGAGTTTATTTAATTTTGGGTCTTCATGAAAAATTTATAAGAAAAGTAAAAATAAACCTTTTTTTTGTACTAAATAAGATTGAAAACTTGAGATAATACAAGTTGGAGTTTAAGATTTACAATGCAAATAAAATTTTAAACATGTAGAATAAAATGTTCAATTTTGATTAAAATGGTATTGTAATTTAAATTTATTTTCTTTTTTTTAATCTTACAAAACAAATACAAAGAGAAATAAGAAAATTTTATTTATTTTATTAAAATTTATTTTTATTTATTAAATATTTAAATTGAAGTTTATGTAAATTTAAAGCTGATTCAGAATTTATTAAAGAAATATTTTAAATAAAATTTTATTTATATACAAAATTATTAGTTAAATAAATAGCAAGGTGTGTGCTAAGTGTGCGCCTAGTGTGCTCCTGGTGTGCGAATTTTTTTGGGAGCGATGCTAATGTTTAAAATTAATTTAATAGTTGGGGACCAATATGTTTTATAAAAAAAACAACTTCCGCACCCTCCTTTTAATCTTATAAGCCTTTTGTAGGTGTTCCAAAAAAAGAAAATTTTTGTAATATATATTAGGCTTATGAGATTAAAAAGAGGGTGCAGGCGTGGCTTTTTTGATGAAACATATTGATACTCGGCAATTTAATTAATTTTAAACATTAGCAGCGCTGCTAAAATGATTCAAACACTTGGCACACACTGGGGGCCTATCAGTCGCACAGTTACTTTGCGCCAAGTGGACCGCCCCTTCATAAAAAAATCTTTAATTAAAGTTTCAATTTTTTTATAAAAATGGAAGTTTTTATTTATACTTCAAACAAAAAACAAACATTTGAAATTGTACTGGTCATATTTACTATATAAAAAAGAAAAATAATACATGTTTGAAACAATATTTTATTAGCTGAAGCAAATCCAATAAATATAAGAGATTGAGAAAACACACACACACGCGCGCACGCACGCGCGTATATATATATAATATATATATATATATATTAGGGTATCACTTGAAGCTTTTGTTATTCTAAAATTTTTTGATAATAGAAAACTGATAGAAAAAGTTTTTAGTGCAGCAAATATTTAGTTCCTTAAAGTTATATCATATTATAGTTTTAAACAATTTTTTGATAATGCTGATATTTGCATCATATCAAGGTACTTGTGGCTAGTAGATTTTTTTTTCTTGCTCAAACGACAAAAAAGAATTTTCTGGACAGTAGCCATGAAAATACGATTTCATGGCCGCTGCGTGGCCAAGAAAATCGACATTTCTCGCTACTGCCGCAGAAAAATTTTGTACAGCCCTTGTCCATAAATAAAGAATGTCCCCAAATCACAGTTTACCATCCTCGGCTTCGCCTCGGAAGGTAATGTACATGCGATTTGGGCCATTCTTTACTTTTCTGGACATGAGCCGTAAATATACTATTTTTTCGCATCTAACCGCTGCGTGCATATCCCAAATGAGCAAAAAAGATTAAACATTTTTTTTCCATTTTCTTTATGTTTTAGGTAATTGCAATCGTTCGAAAGTTCGCTTACCACAAGCGGAATTTTTTTCGGTTAAGGGAACTTTTAATGTTTCCATGACCTTGTATGAAGAAAAAAGAAATGTAAAAAAAGTAGAAAAATTGGAGTCTCAGAGGGTGCTCATATTATCAATTGGAAAATAATTCATAACAAAAAATCAAAATTCATTTAGAAACCATAAAAGTTTGGACCTTAAAAAATAGCACAATATCATAAAACGTCTATTTTTTGCCTTTATTACCAAATACCCTTCACTATAAAAATGTTAGAAATAAGATTCATATGTGACACCTTAATATACACGGTTAGGTTATACACAGTTTTTATTTTACTTTTCTATTATGTTTACATTGTTACGTATATATGCTAGTATATAAAAAATAAACAAAAGAATAAAATAAACTAAATCCAATTAAATAAAGATTTATAACAAAAAAAAGTACTTTTTGAATCTCTTTTTGTAAAAAAGTTGTAAAATTTTTTAATTGAATTTTATTTTATTTAATTACACGTATAAACATGAACTTGTTTGTTACTATAAAAAAAGTTGTATTATTTATTAAGATTTACCAGGTGCCAAAAAGATGCTCTTTACAAAAAAAAAACATTTTATTTTTGAAGTCAATTTTTTGTTTTTTTAATTGTATCTTGCCTTTACTAGTATACACTGAAAAAAAATTCCGGTATTATTACAATTAGTCTCCATGTCATTTTCTAACTTCTAAGGTTTAATTCTTGATTTCTCGCAAATTTTCAATACTATAAGTATATTGGTAAAAAATCTTCTAAGTCTTAAATTACTTCTCAAACTTCAAATTTGTTGATGAAAAAGAAAACTGATTAGTTATTGCATTTTGATAGCTCTATAGATCCAAAAATATTTGAAGACCCGACCATCAGGTTTAGCCCAATTTGATTTTAAATAATAAACCACATAGAACTATAAATTTTATATAAGAATTTATCAAAATCGCGCTTATTTTTACAATATTTAAATTATTAAGGGTACTGGATGCGCGCCATTTTGTTTTTACTTATTTTTTATTTTTATGGGTTTTGATAATTTTTTTGAGAGCAGAGAAAAGTTTCCCCACTTTCTTTATTTAATTTAGAACATTTTGGTATAAAAGCATTTTAAGTTTAATAAAAAATAAGGCCGTGAACTATGTTAGACAAGATTTTCGAGTATTTGTAATTTTAATGTTCCGCCTAATTTTTTAAAAAATTTTTTAAAAAATAAAAAGTTTTTGTGCCAAAATATTCTAAATTAAATAAAAACTTTTTCCTGATCCCCAAACAAATGTCAAAACTCTAAAAATAAAAATTAAATTAATTTTTTTTTAAAACAAAATGACGTTCACCCAGTACTCTTAAAAGAAATTGTTACAAATAATAATGCCTTTATTGCTGCGATGTATATAGTTTATAAATATATTAGTTTTTTATAAATATATTGAAATTTATGTATAATTGAAATTGAAAATCGATGCAACAAGTAGATAATTAAAATTATAAAATATTTTTTTAATTATTTCTCTTTAAAATAAAAGTCATGTAATTTATAATAATTTTAATTATTATTTTATAAAATTTTACTATTATATTTCAATTTTCCAATATTATTATGAATCTAAATGATGAAAATTCCATCCATGCAGAATTATTAACAAATATTTTATAACTGGTTTTTGTAATACAACCAGTATGCATGGAACATGTTTACTTACAGCTGAAAGCTAGGTGTAATGCAAATGTTACTCAACATTACAATTGTTATTTTTATAATTTATAATTGCCACCTTCATTAGATATTAAGATTCTAAACCCATACTATTCAGAGTCCCTAATTCGAAAATATTTTAAGTCCCTTAAGGAGTTATGAGGGTAAATAACAGAACTGAATGAAACTGGAAAATTATTAAATTTAAATATTTTTAAAGTTGAATAGAACTTGGTCTTACCTTTATTACCACATTATTTTTCATTTAATTGAAAAATTAAATATAGGCAGTTTAACATTGCTCTTATGGAAATTCATATTTGGAGCTTACAAAAAGTATGATAATGATGACACAGGGAGATGAAACTAATTAAATATCAAAAATAAATTTTCAAGGATTATATTTCCAATTTATTTTATCTATAGGTTACCACATTTAATCACTAATTATTCGGTAAAAACCAAGTCTTAGCAAGTACCATAACCTAAAATAATATTGTTTTTACATAATTTATAAAATTAAAATAATTTTTTTTGCAATAATATTACATATATACACATTTTTTAATATTTTTTCGACTAATTTTATTTTAAACTGCAAATTATAAAAAAAAAAAAATATGGTCGGTAATTTGGATATTGACTCCAATTTTCTAATTACCCTCATAACTCCTTAATAAGAGCTGCTAAAAGTCCCTAAACTTGAATTATTTTCAGTCCCTAAACCTTAACAGAGATTAATAGGGCTGACTTTAATTATTTTAGGTCCCTAATACCCCCTCCCCCCTTTGAAATCAGACACATTTTATCCTCCCCCCCTTACAAAAAATTTCAAGGTTCTGTCAACAAAAAATTGGAGCTTTACCATTAAATTAGCTAAAACATGAAATACATAATAAATACCCTTTTTGGGGGTTAGTTTTGCTAATTAAAGGGTTAAGCCGTAATTTTTCATAGAATATTCATCGACATTCTACATCAACCTATGACAACCAAATCTGAGCACTCAAAATGCGAATTCCTCAAAAATATCCATTTTTGGGGGTAGTTTTTGCTAATTTAAGAGTGAAAGTTCATATTTTAGATGTTTGAACTAAACCCTTCGAATGAGTTTCAAGACGTCAACCTGACAAGTAGTGACTGTTTCACTAAAAACTTGTTTATTATTAAAAATTTGTTATTAAAAAACTTGATAAGGAGTCGAAAGAGTCGAAACGTTGTTTATTAAATAAAGACAAATTTTATATTTTGTTGGAATAAATTGACATATTTCATAGTTTTATTATAAACAATGTCCAGCGACAAAAATATTCCTATTTTATAATTTAATTAATCAGCTAAAGCAATACACAAAAAGATTCAAAACAGAAAAGTTTACATCAGTTGCTAAATCAGTAAATGAATAAATAAACAGAACATGTTAATATGTAAATAAATATCTTTGCGAAGATTTAAAGACTTTTGTTGTTATTTGTCAAAAATAACTTTGCTAACTAGTGTAGATTACATTGTTTCTTGTTGGATTACTGTTAGAAGGATTACTTTACTTAAAGAATAAATGGTGTATATAACGTCACTTTATCTTCCTTAAATTAAATAAAAATATAGTTAGGTTAGGTATAAAAAATTATATTTTATATTTAAGTTAAAAAAGATTTTTAATTTAAAAATAATGAAAATTTTTAACTAGAAGTTTTGAATAATTATTTTCTTGAAAGTAGAAAATTCATACTAAATAGCAATGAGGAACTTACTTTTTCTATGACTTCCAATTATTAACTTGACTGTTATAATTTTATCCTTATTTTTGGAGCTGTATTTAAATATCTTCGCGGTAAAATCAAAACTATTTTTCAAAATAAAAATATTTCCCAATGTTCGCTTCTGTAGGATCTCTAAGGCGCAATCTACGTAAGCGTTTGTATACGAATTCGCATGCAAATATTTGCATCGTGCCAACCTATGCAGAGAAAAAAAATAATTATAGTCCGCGATAAATGGCGCGAAAATTCAAATTTTAAATAAAACGAAAGGTAATAAACTTGTTAAATAGTTTAATTTTTAAAAAATTATTGTTTATAAAACCATTTTAATTTATTTAAAGCTTATTTTTAAATAAATTTTTTAAAAATTTAATAATTTTAACCATTTAGGTTTTTAGATTTATTTAAATTTTCAATTTTCGCGCTTTAATTATCGCACTAGAGGGAGCAGCAAAAGTATTATTAAAATAAGCATAGGTTGGCACGATGCAAATATTTGCATGCGAATTCGTATACAAACGCTTACGTAGACTCAGCCTAAGGTTTGCTTGTTTGTAATGCAATAATTTGCATTATAAAAGTAAAGCATTATGCCAATTTTGATATTTAAATATTTTGTGATTTCATGCGTCTTTTCTAATTAAGAAACAGCGAGGTTTAAATAAGCTTGACGCCGGAAACACAGAAAAAGTATGTACAAGCGGGAGTGCGACACTCTCGTCTCGGCCGCTGAACAGTAAATAGCAATTATCATAAAGTGCTCTCTAAGAGAGGGAGAGAGCATGGGCTCTTCCCTCAGTGGAATTTAGCGTGTGTTTATGCACCAGGAAGTATGGCTCCGAGTACAGCTCAAAATATTAGAAGCTCCAGCCTAACCAGAAAGCAGACAATATAAAGTAACCAGTACCAGTAACCAGGCCAAAGTAACCAGCAGTTTATGAAAGAAGATTTCAGCCAGGCCTGACCAGAAAGAAAAGTTTCAAGAAAAGGTACCTCGCGTTATTATTATTTCGTTTTATTTCGTTATTCATTTTCATTTCATAAGATTATTTTCACGTGGTTACGCGTATGTATAAGTGAAATTTATGTGTATGAGTGTGTGAAAAATTATCTATGTGTGAGTACGCGTGGCGAGAATATTTGTGGTAATTTTGGATAATTTTATTTTATATTTTACATACACGAGTATGATTGATACCCGTGCGCACACATACGATTCAATAAAATATGGCGTTTTCAAAATTAATTAAGGCCCACGAGGTCGATAAAAATATTATACTTTTATTTTTTCATAATGGCCAATCTAGTTTTAAGTCTTTGTAAATAATTATAAAATATTAATCTATTTTTATATTATTAAATTTTATTGTTAAACAGTAACTTAAATATTTTTATGAATTATTATTTGCTTTTTCTTTTTTTATTATAATTATTAATAAATTCTATTAATATCCGGCATTATACGTTAAAAACTGTATTGCCAAGAAGGCTTGAATTCAATAGAACCACTTAAATTATACTAAAAAAATGAAAACTTTAATCTTTTTTGGTGGTTCCTGCTAGCAATTGTACATTAATAGGGTGTATTGAAAATTAGATAGTTAAATTAAAGCTAAAAAATATTTTAAAGAAAATTTAAAAAAAATATAATTAAAAAATTTTTTATAATTTTAATTAACCTATATTTTTTAATTATGCAACATATACTTTTTTTTTTGTTATTTAAAATGCATCATATTAAATGAACATATTAATACTGTATTTGATTTGATATTTATATTATATATAATTAAAATTTTAATTAATAATTTTTTTGATCTCAATTTCTGCGTAATAACAGGCGTAATAAATTATGATATATTTGCTAATTTAAATTATTAATTTTTTAATTTAAATTAAATTAAATATTTAAAATAAATGATTTTGTAAATGGCAAAAAATACGGTTTTGGATTCAGTTTTTGGAATTTATTAAATTTTAGTTACTAATATTCATATTTTTAAAAAATAAGTATAAAAGAAAATACTTAAAAAATATATGAGTAATTATGTCATTTTATTTTGAATATACAATGAATCCATGTAATTGCAAAAAACAGCAAAAAATAACTGATTTTATTCCAAAATAAAGTCACTATTGAAAGTTAAGTAAAGTTGAGGGCTTGAATTTGAATTTGAATTTGACTTTGAATTTGAACTTATGGAACCAAGCATTGCACTTTTTGGCTTTTTGCATCACCCGCTCTCTAAAGTTTATATAAAAACCGCGCGCGCGTGAGTAGCTCACACACTTAATAATCACAAAGATTTACTCACTCATATGTCACTCATCATAGCTCCTAGGGAAATCATTTATCAAACAAGTTGTAAGAAAATTTTTTTCTTGCAAACGGATCATAAACATGATCCAGTGTTTTTCTTTTAATTTTCTTTATCGCCTTTCTTTACCGACCAACTTTTGGATATTTTTCATAAATCTGGATTTACCGTATAAACTATAGACACCCAAATGAATTTATGCAGCTAAAAAAAAGTGTACAAATCAATAGTTATATAAAATTCAAGGGATATGCCTTTAATCAAATACTAAAAACAAAAAAAGTGTAAAAAAGCTTTCGTTTCGGATGTAAGTGGGGGGGGGGGCACTATGTATACCGTTTCTGTGAAAAGTACCCACATACATATTAAATATGTATACTAATTATAGTTCAAAATTTTTTGAATAAATTATCATTTTTCACTGTAAAGCAATGCATACTTTATAAGATTTAGTTTCAATATCATATAAATTTAACAACGAGCACTTGTGACTTTCAATGTACGTATAATAGGTGAACGAAACAAATAAATAAAAAAAAAAAGCAAACAAAATAAAAATAATTGAAAAATAAAATAGTAAATACAAATATATTCATATTCAGGAAGTTATTAAATACAGTAAAGCAAAAAACCATGGCGCAAAAGAATGATCTAGCTATCTCGCTATAGGTATTCAATTTCAACTTTTGTATATATAAAAAAAAAATTGAAATTTATAAAAGCTTTCTAATGTCTACACGAGCAATGCATCGATGGATGTACAATTTTTTTTTTGAAGTTAAAATTAAAGTCAATAATTTTATGGAATACCAATGTTTTAAATAAATATTAAAAGTACTTTTACTTATTTTTGCTTGAGTATAAAACATTTCTTGATATGGAACATGTTTTTAGTCAGGAGGGAGGTACTTCAACCATGTCATTTGAGGAAGGGTGTATAATGTGCTATATTTGGGGGTGGGGTTCAAATGGACTTAGAATATTCTCGATTTAGGGACTTAGAATAATTTGGGCTTAGGGAGTTAGAATAATATTAATTTTGGGACTTGGAATAATTTTAACTTAGGAGCTAAGAATAATTTGAATTTAGAGATTTAGAATAATTCAGGTTCAGGGATTTAAAATAATTTTGCTTTAGGGACTTAGAATAAGTTCGATAAAGGGTTATAGAATAATAAGGATTTCAGGAGCTTAAATTTATACGAATTTAATACTACAAGGATTTTAATCTGTTGTCAGTTTTCATGTCTTTCATCGGTATTAGAAAATAAATGTATAATACAAAAGCAGGTATAAAATTATCTCAAGACTAAGCTTTTTCCGCTTTATCTTTAGTTAATTGATAATGCCATTATGTACATACATAATAATTACTTACATTCAGATTTTCATATTTATAGCATTTCAATTCAAAAGTTATTATTCAGTGGTTATCAATTATTGTTACATGCATGCAGCCGAAATTATATTAGGGTTTTTAAAATATGTTTTTTTCTAAAATACTTTGTTAAATGAAAATTTTCTGCATTATATATGAGTAATATTACGCTAAATTGACTCATTATAGCATGTAAATTCAAAAGCTTTTATACAGTGGTTATCAATTACTAATTGTTACATGAAAGCAGGGATTATATTGGGGCTTTTAAAATATCTCATTAAATACTCTTTTAAGTAATAATTTTAGTTTATACAAAATTTTTTTGCATAATATATATATATATATACATACTAGGGGGCTCCGCCCCCTGCGCGCTACGCGCGCCAACCCCCGCAGAGTGATTGAAGTATTGCGATAGTATATTTTTATAATCACTTGTAAGGCGTACCACAGTGTAGTAAAAAAAAAAAGTGGCCAAAAATCGGCTTCAAAAATCGGTTTTAAAATATGCACATAAATGATAAATAAACCTAAAAAAAGTGTATTAGTATAATTTTAGATGGTTGTATGTAGTATAAAGAGGTGTTACTCAACATTTGCAATTTAGTCAAAAAATGAAAAATTTGATTTTTCTATTTTTACTTATATTTTAAACTTAAACAAAGTATAAAAAATATAGATTATATAAAAACATAAAAAAAAACAACTTTATAATAATTGGTTAAATATAGAAAAAACCGCATTGGCCCAAAAGGACCACATTGGCCCAAAAGGACCACTTTGGCCCAATAGGTTCACTTTGGCCCAAAAGGACCATTTTGGCACAAAAGGTCCATTGGCACAAAAGGTCCATTTTGGCACAAAAGGTCCATTGGCACAAAAGGTCCATTGGCACAAAAGGTCCATTTTGGCACAAAAGGTCCATTGGCACAAAAGGTCCATTTTGGCACAAAGGGCTCATGCGACATGGTTCATTTTGGCACAAAAAATCCATTTTGGCACAAAAGGTCCATTGGCACAAAAGGTCCATTTTGGCACAAAAGGTCCATTGGCACAAAAGGTCCATTTTGGCACAAAAGGTCCATTTTGGCACAAAAGTTCCATTGGCACAAAAGGTCCATTTTGGCACAAAAGGTCCATTGGCACAAAAGGTCCATTTTGGCACAAAAGGTCCATTGGCACAAAAGGTCCATTTTGGCACAAAGGGCTCATGCGACATGGTTCATTTTGGCACAAAAAATCCATTTTGGCACAAAAGGTCCATTGGCACAAAAGGTCCATTGGCACAAAAGGTCCATTTTGGCACAAAAGGTCCATTGGCACAAAAGGTCCATTTTGGCACAAAGGGCTCATGCGACATGGTTCATTTTAGCACAAAAAATCCATTTTGGCACAAAAGGTCCATTGGCACAAAAGGTCCATTGGCACAAAAGGTCCATTTTGGCACAAAAGGTCCATTGGCACAAAAGGTCCATTTTGGCACAAAAGGTCCATTGGCACAAAAGGTCCATTGGCACAAAAGGTCCATTTTGGCACAAAAGGTCCATTGGCACAAAGGGCTCATGCGACAGCGGCGGCAGCGGCGGCGGCGGTTATAACTTTATAATATATAGAGATATATGCACATGTAATGAATATCACACTTTCTTGGCCCAAGTTTGGACTAAAAGAACACGGAAATCGGTCTGAAATATTTATTTACCTAAGTCATTTGATAAAATAAAAATTTGACATAAGATTTGGATTCTTTAAGGAATTTAAAATAAGTATGGTAATATTAAATTTTTTATTAAGATATTATTAGTTACATTATCGGATCAATTTCCAGGAGCCTTCAATCCAACTTGGGCCCAGTTGGACTGGAAATCCTCATATTGTTTTATAAATAACTTGAACAATAGTAGAGACTTTATTATAAAGATAATTTGTAACAGTGTTATTTCAAACATGAAAATACCATTTAAATTAGAAATAAAAAGTTTTTTTATTTTTTTCAAACAATTAAAATTTGTTGTGTTTAGTAATTTTTATTATTTTTTTTATTATTTTCAAGTTAATAGTTTGCTCACAATGAATAGAATTGTTTAAAAAAAAAAATAAAAAAATATAATTTATGCTACATAGCATAACAAAAAAAAAAGTTTTGAATATAAAAGAAAAGTTCTATTTTTATATTTCATAAAATTAATTAAAGGACCCCGCACAAAAGGATAGGAAATGGCCGTTCGGTCGAATTGGCTGAATTTTGGATATGTTATAGATTTCATCATTCTGAACAAAAGTCTCAATGGGCACAAAGCTCAAAAGTCCCAACTTTGGCTGCTACGGAGCTTGAAAGCTCCAAAGCTCCATCATAACAAAATTCCTCAAAAACCTTTTTTCTTTTATTTTTAAAGTATATCTTTATATTTTTGAGGTCGCTGACTTCGAATCTGATCCTCAAAAACCTTTTTTCTTTTATTTTTAAAGTATATCTTTATATTTTTGAGGTCGCTGACTTCGAATCTGATGTCAGATTGACAAGATTGTCAATTGACAGCTGTCAATTAGCTGTCAAAGCTGTAAATCACCATGTAAAACTTTATAGATTAGCTGGTATTTATGTTTTTGAGGTCACCGATTTCGAATTTGATATCAGATTGACAAGATTATTAATTGACAGCTGTCAATTAGCTGTCAATTAGCCCAAAAAAATAATAATATAACAATAGATTTTAAAAAGATCTTTTGATTCTAATGTCACTTATTATGAATTTGTTATTGAATTGACAATGTTAACATTTGACAGCTGTCAATTAGTTTGCTAAAAAAAAACTTTACATTTTAAAGGGAATAAATATTTTTGAGGTTACTGACTATAAATTAGATAACAATTTGAAAAAAGTTGACATAAAAAGTGATTAATCAGCCATGCATTATATTTTGTAGGTTAAAAACCTTTCTACAATACCATATGTTTCTTATTAATTATTTTAACTTTTATTTGACAGCTGCCAACTGTCAAATTCTTTTACACAGGGATCAGTATCCGTCACGTACGTCGTTGGTCCTGGGTAAAGCTAAAAACGGATATTTATGACTAAAAAAGTTATTTGACTTTCATGGGCTATTTAAATTGACAGCGGTCAACTGTCAACTTTGCCTAGTATGATATAATATAATATTTAACAATTGGTGATTTCAGAAACATAAAATCTTTTTAAAATCTATGGTTACATTATTTTTTTTTTGCTATTTGAAAGTTAATTGACAGCTGCCAACTATCAATAATCTTAATTTGACATCAGATTTGAAATCAGCGATCTCAAAAACATAAATCTCGGCTAATCTATAAAGTTTTCTACGATATTTTAGAGTTTTGACAGCTAATTGACAGCTGTCAATTAATAATCTTGTCAATCTGATATCAAATTCGAAATCGGTGACCTCAAAAACATAAATACCAGCTAATCTATAAAGTTTTACATGGTGATTTACAGCTTTGACAGCTAATTGACAGCTGTCAATTGACAATCTTGTCAATCTGACATCAGATTCGAAGTCAGCGACCTCAAAAATATAAAGATATACTTTAAAAATAAAAGAAAAAAGGTTTTTGAGGAATTTTGTTATGATGGAGCTTTGGAGCTTTCAAGCTCCGTAGCAGCCAAAGTTGGGACTTTTGAGCTTTGTGCCCATTGAGACTTTTGATCAGAATGATGAAATCTATAACATATCCAAAATTCAGCCAATTTGACCGAACGGCCATTTCCTATCCTTTTGTGCGGGGTCCTTTGAAAATAAATACAGTTAAATTAATACTCGAATTAATATTAACTTTTTTTTTTTTAAATTAATAAAAATAGTTATGTAAATATGAAAAAAAACGAGTATAAAAAATAAATTGACGAATTATTGGTTGAAAATTAATTTCAAATTAAAAATTTTAATTCAAAATTATTAAAATTTTCAGTTTTAATTGCTTTTTCTTTTGACTAAAAAAGTAAAAAAAAGAAAGTAATTTAAACAAACTCAAAGAAATAAAATAGTGTATATTTTTCTTTTGATATAACGTTAAATTACTCGTTTTGAATAAAATACAAGTTAATGTTGATTTTTTTTTCTTGCAAATGGCAATATAACGAGCACTTTATAAGATTCGTTAATTAATCTGGTGGTTAAAAAAAAAAAAAAAAGCTTTTATCTGGTAAAACTAGAAAAAGATATCCTTCATGTAATAGAGAGAAAATCTTAAGCTCTTAAGAATTATAAAAATAAAGCTTCCTTCATGTTTCGCTCTCCGAAACAAAACTTTCTCGAGGGAGTTTTTATATGAAACTATATATTTATATAGTAAAATGTATAAGTATGTATGTTACACTTTTTTTTCCACGAGTAAAGACAGTTTTCTTTTTCGATCATCTAGAATTACATAAAGATATAATTTCTTTTTCATTTTTTCTTTTTTTTATCTTCTTTGTTGTATTAAATAAATACGTCTATTTCAAGAATTGACTTATATGTAATAAAAAAAGAAAATTTATTTTTAAACTTTTATTTTTTATTACTTATATTGAAATATTATGTTTTATTAGGATTAGAAAACTGTAAGAAATTTTGGAAATTCTCCTGTTTTTTGTTTTTTTTTCTCTCGTGATTTTTCAATTTTCCAATTGCTAAAAAAATAATAAATATACCAGCTTATAAGCTCTATGTTTTGTCAAATGATGACAAATATTGATACATTTAGTGGATGAAAATTTATTGTATCTAAATTCATTAAAATATTAAAAATAAATTTTTTTTTTTTTAATTTTTTTTTGATTATACAGGCCACCTGACATTGTTTATGGAAGGATTTTATTATGAACACGAAGACTATTTTTCGCTATCATATTATATATAGTTTTAAGATATTCTAACCTAAAATTGCAAAAACTGAGATTTTTTGGTATTTTTATTTTTAATATTTGTTAGGTACAATTTTAAAAATTTTTCATAAAACTTTTTTTTGTTACGACTTTTTTGGACTAATAATAAATCTTTTTGATTTATAACTATTCACTCACTGTTTTGATAAGTGGATATAATCTTTTACTCTTTGAATGTAAAATATCTCGAAAACTATGTTTGAATTTTTGGCCAAGCGACATCCGAAGAATTTTTTCTAGAATATTTTAGTAATAAATATTCATTTTTCGGTATTCTCATAGTAAAATTTTGAAAATTTTTATTGAGTTTTCTGTCTAAATTATGTCATTCAGAAGTTTTTTTATTTTTAGCATGAAGCCGTAAACTATTTTGAATATAAAATTTAGCAAACTCTAGCGATTTTTCAAAGATTTCAACCTGTATGTACAGGTTAGATTATCTAGACTTCCGGACGTGGTATCAAAATTTATTTGTGCAAAAACAGGCCAATAGGAAGTTATTAAAATAAGCAAAGACTATTTATTTTCAAATTAGGTAATAACAGCGGTTTTCAATATTTCAAAGTGAATATCCGGGCTAAAAAAGTTTCTAAAGCACCGAAATGTTATCAAAAAAAGTTTTCTTCAGTATACTGATAAAGCAAAAAATATTTTAGCTTAAAAAAATTTTAATTTTTTCGTTTCTCCCCAAAATCCTAGTTATGGCGATTTTGATAAATGGATCCAATTTTGGGGAAGCAATTTTCTGCGTCGACTGAGGACCTTTTAGAAACAAAAATTACTAAATATGTTTTAACATGGACATGTTTATAGGGAGGGGGTACTTCAGAACTTGAAAATTAAGGGGGGGGGGTCAAATTTGTCCTATATAAGGGGGGTGGTCAAATATGTCCTATTTAAGGGGGGTGGTCAAATTTGTCCTATTTAAGGGGGGTGATCAAATTTATCCTATTTAAGGGGGGTGGTCAAATGAAACATAGATTAATTAGGAGACTTTGAAAAATCTGAGCTTAAGGACTTAAGATAAAAACTTATAACCGATTTGTGTAAACACAACCTAAATGCATGGAAAATGTTTACTTCCAGCTGAGGACTAGGTATAATACAAATGTTACTCAACATTACAATACAATTTTCTATTGTTGTAATTTGTAATTATCACCTTACTAGTTGTTAAGATTCTAAACCCAAACTATTTTGATTCCCTAAACCTGAAATATTCTAAGTCCCTTAATCGATATTATTCCAAGTCCCTAAATCGATATTATTCTAAAAGTCCATAAACCTGTACTATCCTAAGTCCTTAAGCCCAGATTTTTTAAAGTCTTTTAAAAGTATTTTATTTATTTATATATACTTACCTAATTATTCTAAGTCTTATTGACCCCCCCCCCCCCTTAAATAGGACAAAGACCCCCCCCCCCCTTAATTTTCAAGTTCTGAAGTACCCCCTCCCTATAAACATGTTCCATGTTAATACAGGTTTATAGACTTAAAATGATATCGATTTAGGGACTTGGAATAATATCTATTAAGGGACTTAGAATAATTCAGGTTTAGGGAATCAAAATAGTTTGGGTTTAGAATCTTAACAGCTAGTAAGGTGATAATTACAAATTATAAAATTAGAAAATTGTATTGTAATGTTGAGTAGCATTTGTATTATACCTAGTCCTCAGCTGGAAGTAAACATGTTCCAGTCACCTGTGAAAAGTAATAAATGAAAACAAGCTTTTAAGAATTTAAAAAAACTCAATAAAGAAAAGTTATTTAATATTTCTCAAAATTCAATTTTAACTCTGTATAATGTTATTGGATAATAACAATAAATAAGAAGTAGACGGCTTTTAGTTAAATAAATATTAAAAAATTATAAAAAAATTCTTATCCAACAGACAAGTTTCTCCGAAACAAGAAAACAAATATAAAATGCATATTATGTAATTAAATAAGAATTTTTTCTAGTCTTAATTAAATTACGAAGAACAAAAAAAATTTATGAAAAACCAACTAAGAATTTATAAGGTAAAATTAAGATTATTTATTATGATATAAAAAATAATTTTTATAAACTTTCATTCATAATATGCATTTTTTTTTTTTTTTAATCTTTGTGTTTAATTTATTTATTCAATTAAATTATATTTGAATATGCATGAATGTATATTGAAAAAAAAAGAAAATTATGGTAATAATAAATAAGAAAATAAAAAATATTGCTTTTAATAAATTGCAAATTATATATGAAGCGAAATACGTAAAGTTGTCTGCTCAACCCTCCAGTTTTGATGTAAAACTTGCTTTGTAAAATTAAACATTTAAGATTAAAAAAAATTTTTGATCTGGTATAACCATATAGAGATCTCTATGGATATAACTGAGCAAGCTCATGACTAAGAAATCTGAAATTTTCTTAGGTCTACTATTTTAGATTCTTAAACCCCTTTTTGTGAATATGATCAGCTCTAAAAAGATGGCCGCTCAAAAATCACCAATAATTTTGGGTTTCCCTTCCAAATAAATACGTATAAATTTTTTTATATTAAAAAAATGACTATATTACATAAATATAATGACCCATTTAATTAAAAATATAATTGCAACAGTTGTATAGTTGCAGTAAATTATAAAAAGTATATTTTAGTAGAGTTATAAGGTTTCATTAACTTAAGTCTAAAGAAATTTTTTTGTAATAAAAAAATATATATATTTATTTTTATAATAAAATTTCTTTATTAATATTCTAATGTTTTCTTTTTTTTTTAATTATTCATACACAGTAAAAAATAATGAACACAATATTACTACCATTATTAATTTTACTACGATTTAGTAATATTACTACAAAAATAGTAAATTTAATACAATTTATAGTAATTTTACTACTAGTATTAATTTTACAATTTCGTAGTAATACTACTAAATCGTATAGTAAAATTACTAAATGGTAATAATATTGTGTTTATTATTTTTTACTGTGCACTAAAAAAATATTTACGATTTTTGTTTTTCTTTTTCTATTTCTTTTCTCATGATAATTTTATTTTCATAAATAATTTTAAAAATTGTATGACCCTTATTTCTTAGTCACTTTTATTTCTGGTAGGTTCATAAAATTTTTCAACGAATGTTTTTGTCTTTTTGGGTTATTCAAATCCGTTTTTAGCAAAAATTTTCGAGTTGACCACGATAGAAATTTTTAGGTTTTTCAAGTTTTTCAAGATTGATACTTACATTGAATAAAAATTCCGGTTGCGGCTACTGGAATTCTGCCAACTAAATTTTATATTTTGTTTTAACGATTAGCAAATGTCTTGAAACGTAAGGAAAATTAAAAGAAAATTTTACTTATTTAAAACGTGGCACCGCGGCTTGATGGTACTTACAAAGAAAATTATTAAACAAAAAAAAATTTTTTTAAAGAATTTTCTTTAGATTTTATGTCATTTTCAACCATTTAAAAGAAAAAAAAAATCAGCTGTCAGAAATTCTTGTAACGACAAGCGAAAATTCCGGCAGCGGCCCCCGGATTTTTTTTTCAACATTTGTTTTGTTTGATTGAATACGAAATAATATACATACTGGATAAAAATTTTGTAAAATTTGAACCCAAAAATATCTATTGTAAGCAAATAAACCATCTTTAATAAAAATAGATGTTATATTATATTCGATTATATTCGTATTCTGTGTTGACTGAAAATAATTTTTATAAATTAATTAATCAACAAAAAAGGGAGACTAAAAAATAGGGGTCCATGTTTACACAAACAAAATAATTTAATTAAAAAATAATAATTCGTATAAATACACAAATTCACATGAATATTTAAAAAATAAAAATGTTTTTTTTTTAATATATGAATATATTCTCTTTTTTTTTTATCAATTATAAAAATAAAAAAAAAAAAAAATTGTAGTACCACAGAAAAAAATGAATTAAAAAATTCATAATAATAACGTTGTATACGTATGATGCAAAACATAGAAATTATTTAAATGAACATCGTAAGTATACAAGCATCACAAACTGTGCCTGTGCGAATAAAATGTAAGTTTGTATTCCCCGTTGAACTTATATAAAATATGTTTAGTTTAATTATAATTTTATGTTTTTGAATAAGAAATGAAAAAATTTGCTACAGTTTTTTTCTTCTTCTATTAATTAAGGATTTTTAAAATTACTATATTTAATTTGAAATCCACATCGGAATTGATATAAGATATTTTCTATCGCAGACATTGTTTTAATTTAAATATATTATATACCAATCCGTCATTTTGTCTAGAATAGTTTTAGCCTGTTTTCATTACACTTATCATAAATTATTTATTTCGTAGACTTGGGATTGATTTGAGAGCAAACATCTGACAATATATTCATCATATCTTCATTTCTTGGGATAAAGCTCGATAACTTTCATCTAAATGAATCCCCCCTCCATGTTTATTGCACTATCAATATTTCTGCGATGATTTAAATTTTTCCCATTTTGTAATTGTTTTTAACAAAAATCATATTTTAGCTTCAATTATTTGGAGACCCTTTGTTACAATCGTTGGATTAATTTACGAATTTAGGTCATTTAAATGGTATACGTATGAAAATAATGCAATAAATATAGTTTCACGCAAATAGTATCTCATTCATATTTTCCTACAAAAATTATTCCTATAAAATCTAATTAAGATAACTGTAAACTAAGGCATTTATTGAGTACAATAATTTTAAACGCTGCAGCAAAATAGAACTGAATAAGATATAACTTACTTTAATTACTTTTTATTGTTAAATTCATATTAAGTAAGAGTAACTTGATTAGTGTTTAAATATGTAACTGTGTTCGAAATTTAAAGTTTAATTGTGTAAGGTGTAGAGTGGAATGCCTTCAGGCACGTTATATAGGAACGATAAAAAACTTTTAAATTATAAAAAATAAAAATTTATAAAAATTAATTGTATAAGCATTACTCTCCTTATTATCGAGCATTAAAAAATATTTAATTTTTTTTAAATTCATTATAAAATTACATTGTAAAAAGTAACTTCCTTATATTAACAAAAAATTAGAAATTTTCAAAAAAAATTGTAAATATTCGAAAAAATCGTAAATTTACTAAATTTAGTATATTATCGAAAAATTCGAGATTTCTCCATTTTTTTTGTGCATTTACGAAAAAAGTTGCAAATTCACAATTATTTTTCGTAAATTTACGACTATTTTTTATAAAATTTCGAAAAAAAATTGTAAATTATCAATTTTTCTTGCGAATTAACAAAAAAAAATCGAGAATTCTCGAATTTTTCGATAAGATACTAAATTTAGTAAATTTACGATTTTTTTCGAATATTTACAAATTTTTTTGAAAATTTTTTAATTTTTTTGTTAATATGAGGAAGTTAATTTTTACAGTGTATAAAAATTAAATTTATAATTTTAAATAAATTACTAAAATTTAAAAATCTTTATGATATTAATATTTGGAAAATTAAAAAAAATTTTTTAAATTATTTTGAATCAATTGAACAAGAATAAAAAGCTTCGCTAGCGGGAAATGGATGTTATTTTCAGTATTTAATAAAAAAATTAACTTTTTTGTGGACAGATGAATATATGAATTTTGGTAGTTAGCATTTTTGAAAGTAGGAAAGTCGGACAAGTAGCTTTTTAATGATAAATTATAATGAATTTCTATGAATTTAAAAAGTTTTTCAATAATATTTAATTCAATAAACTTTAATGAAGAAGCTTTCTGAGAAAACATTATTTATATATAAATGAAATATTCGTCAATTAAATTTTAATTCAAATTTAATTTAACAACTACATTTAATCTTAATTTTTTTTTCTTTCTATATTTTTAATTAAAAATTCCTAAAATATGTAATTTAATATAAGTAAATTAAAAAAAAAAATTGTAACAATTCTAAAAAATTCATACATAACCTGATTCTTCTATCTGTAAATTACTTTTTACCAATATTTAAATATATGCTAGTAAATAATATGTTAAAGTTTAGTTATGTTCAGCTATTAACGTCTGAACGGTAACGCCTTCCACTCAAACTAAACCGTAAACTAGAATATAAACCAACAAAAGGTTTTTTGTATAACCAAAGTATGCTTTGTCTTTTACTTTATACTTTTTTGTCTATGTCCATTGAATTATATTTCTAAAGTATACGTACTAACTTTCTTTTTTTTCTATACTTTATATTTAAAGTACGATGACTGGAACATAGTCTTTTGAGCTGCTCTTAAATTTATCAATTAATTATAATTTTTTTTCTATTTTCCTTTTGCTTAATATAAAAAAAAAACTTGGTATATTAGACTGAATGCTAACGAATTAATGTCTGACAAAGGATCAAATATATATATAAAATCTCATGTTACTTTGGAAGTTCAATAAAATATTTTATATCAGTAATTAAAGTTTTATTTTTGTTTTAGGTGTAAATAATTGTTAAAACAAAGATGAAAATTTGATATCGCTTTATGAGTAAAATCAGATGAAACTGTACAACTATTTCAATTTATAAAACTGACTTAAAAGTTTGAAAAAGTTTAAAATTTTAAACACCTTTGTGACTTTATAGTCAAATATATATCAGTTTTCAATGGTCTAGTTTTAAAGGTTTCAAAAAAGTAAATTTTTTTATCAAAGTTTAAAGAATTTCAAAATTATTACAAAATTTTTTATAAACTAATTTTATTTTAGTATGGAACATGTTCATAGGGAGGAGTACCCAGAAAAGTTCCTTACAGTAGAGGAGTAGGTGAAAAAGTGAAGTTTTTAAGGGGGGGGGGGTCAAATGGACTAGAATAATTTGAAACGGGTGTCAGGACCTGATAAGAATAAGAAATTAGAATACTTTAGGCTCATGTTTATTTAATTTCGGGATTTATTATAAATACGGTTCTAGGACTTATAATAATTAGGGAGTCTGAGTTAAGGCGTGAACATGTTCCATGATCGTTGGTTGTGTGAATACAAAATAGTTATAAGTTTTTTTCCAAAAATATTGAAATTTCTAGATCTTTCCAGAAAAATTTAGTTAGTTTGATAAATTCAGGAATAAAGTTGTAAATTCACAATTTTTTATCGAAAATTTACAGCACAGTAAAAAATAATGAACACAATATTACTACCGTTTAGTAATTTTACTACGATTTAGTAATATTACTACAAAAATAGTAAATTTACTACAATTTTTAGTAATTTTACTACACTTGTAGTAAATTTAAAATTTATTGACATTTCTCTCAAACATCCGAGGTAGAGCTGCTTTTCAATCACTTGGTTAAATATTCAACCAAAACAGCTCTATCGTGGGTATCTATGGGAATCTACTACAAGTGTATTAAAATTTTTACAATTTTTAGTAAAATTACTACACTTGTAGTATTATTACAACGAAATAGTAAAATTACTACGAATTGTAGTAAACTTATTATTTTTGTAGTAATATTACTAAATTGTAATAAAATTACTAAACGGTAGTAATATTGTGTTCATTATTTTTTACTGCGAAGTTTCTGAATTTACTACGCCTGTACATGAAACTAAAATACCTAAGTGAAAAAATTGGTTTTTTAATTTATTGTGTTTTAATGAAATTTTCATTTTTAAAATTGTTGAAAATAATTTTCGCTTCTCTGATCGCAAAATTCTTGCATAAAATTTGGCGCGAAAGCTCGAAGCTTAGGCAGGCAAAAAAAAGTTTTATAAATTAGTACTATAAAATTGGTAAAAACCTGAAAAATTAACAGACGAAGAATTTTTTCACAAAAAAAATATTCCTTTAAATTGAAACTCTGAATATATTAATTATAATAATTTATAAACTTGAAAAAACATTTGAAAATTAGTTTGTATGAATTAAGAAAAAAAAAAGAAAAAGTTTTATTTGTGTGCAAAAACACATAAAAGAATAAAAGTTTATAAAAAAACTTTTCGATACGATGCACTTAATCAATGGATAGATATCTATTTAAAAAAAATAAAAATAAAAAAAGTTTATGTATAGAAAGAATGGATAATATAAAAGTAAAGTCTAAGAGTTTTAATAGGAAAACAATGTTTAAAGTTTCTACATTAAAATATAATATAATACAAACCTTCATCTATATCGTTAGCTAATACATAATCAGCTCCAATAATTTTAGCAGCAATTGAAGAGGCACCACAACCACAACCAATATCTAATACTTTGACAATGTGATTTTTATTTTTACAACGTTTTTCTTCAATAATACTTAATCCATTATCAATAATGTATCTTGTTAATGCTTGTCCACCAGGCCAATATATTGACCAAAATGGTTCTTTGAAAAATTTTGGTCTTTCATTATCGTATTTTTCATTATAAAGTTTACATTCTTTTGTTAATAAATGTAATTTTAATTCTGGAGTCATATGATTATTTGTTATTATTGTATGTTTTTCAATAAGTTTTTTTATGTTTTCTTCATTTTGTTTTGTACTCATGTATGTTTTATTTATTATTATTATTAATCTGTAGAGTAGATAGTCTTTTGAATTGATTGCTAATGAAAATGATTTCATAACCTGAAAAAAAAATATTTTTCTTTTGAATTGAATATGAACTTTCTTTTTATTTATGTGCTTTTATTCATATATACTTTTCATTATATAAACACGTTTTTATTCATACTTCATTTTTTTTTTTTTGAAAAAAATATGTTTATTTGAAAATTGTGATGTATTGAAAATTCTATGATTGATTTTTGAATATTAATACATTAGGAAAAAAATAATAATAATTGTAATAAATAACTTTTAGATAGTAATTGTATTATTAAGCTTAGAAGGTGGTGGCTTAATACAGACTCAAAAAAAGAACTCTGCCCTAAAATAAAAGCAAAATAGTTTTGGAAGTTTAAATATAGCTACCATATAATGAGTATTTAATTTCTTAAACTTTATATTTTCTCAATTTTTCATTAGATAAATTAAAGTTTGGGCTTAATTTTTTAGTACTTTTACTTTAAAAACTTTCAAGGGGTGATATTTGTGAAGTTTATATAGCAGGCGCGCACACAGAAAGTTGCGCTGGGGTAGGCTAATAATGATAAATTTTTTAAAATATATGAAAAAAATTAAAATATTTATGAAAAAGATGCCTTGAAAGGGTAGGCTACAGCCTAAGTAGCCTATAGCGTGTGTGCGCACCTGTATAGGCTAGTATAGATACATGCTTAGGTTTCCAGATCTGTTCCAAAATATGTTTGGTCGAATTAAAATCTGATTGAAAATTTAAATTTTCTAGAAAATTCAGTATGCAAATTTTATCTTTCAATGAATTTATAAAAAATGACCAAATTTTAAAGTTAAAACTCACAATAAAAATTTTTTTTTATATTATATATATTATAATATACTTAAATAACAAATACAAAAGTTCAAAAACTATTTTATTATTATGCTATTGTTAAAGTTTTTTTATTCTATTTTGGCAAAGAAATGTAATTAAAGAAAAACAAATTTAACGTACGTATAGATAATTTTTTTTTATCTTTTTTTTTTTCATTTTTATTTATTGCATTTGTTTAAAGGTTTAAATTAGAGACTATTAAACGAAGTATTCTGTAAATTAAATACGTTTATGTTAAAGTTTTACGATATATAAAATATAAAAACGTTATTTTCTTTAGATTAAATAAAAAGTATCCTAATATATAATTTAAAAGTTTTAAATAATAGTTAAAAAAAAAAGTATCATTATCTATTTATAATAGGAAATAATAAAAATAAATTTTTTAACTTTTTAAAGTTTTATAGGAAATTGGGACATGTACTTTTAAAATTTATTTCTGGATTATAAAATTTTATGTGGATACCTTAAATATTCACAATTAATAGACAACATTTTTTTTCTATACGTGCATATTATTTTGCCAAATATTTTCATGATTGATAAAATTATTTTAAAGAATTTAGATGAAACCTCTCATAACATCGTAATAAATAAAATAAATAAAATGAAACGTACCAACTTTTTCGAAATTGGTTAATTCAGGTTTCGAAAAAAAACACATTTAAAGTTATTTAAATTAGAGGCTCAAAAAATGTCGATCGGTGCACAAAAATTTTTGAGATTTATAAAAACTATTTTAATTTTCTTTAAAAAATATTCATTTCTTCATTTTTATGTTTAAAAAAATTATGAAAATCTAAATATATGTTTATTGATTTAAATACAAGACAGTGGAAATGAAGTACTTTTTATTCATTTGAAACTCAAAAATCATAATTTTTATTAAATAAATTTTACAATATCAACTTATTAACTAATAATTTTCTTTTCAATCTTTAATTTTATAGCACTGTCTTTTATAAACAATTTACACCGTTTATAATTCGAAATTTCCGTCGTCATCTTTATTTTACCGGTCATGACACACATATATAATACACACGAGGTTACATTTATCGCCGAAATTAAAGCCCGCGTCTAAAAAAAGTCCTTGGAAATGTCTCAGAAATCAACATGGAAATGACTCGGAAATTACTCAGATAAAGCTCGCTAATAAGCCGGAACGAGTGTTTTCCAAGACATTTCCGAGTTTTTCCCAAACCTATTTTTTTTTCTTCAAAAAGAAAAATCCAAGCATTTTCAAAACATTTCCAAGCTTTTTTCCGGTCTTTTTTTTTCATGATTTTTCCAAGCCTTTTGCTCTCTATTGGTCAGATATTTTCTTGTTTTTGCTAAAATTCATATTATTACCATTTAAAATAGTTTACAACGTTTTTACGTTTTTTTATAGTCTTCTCAGCTTCTACTTTTTGCTCTAGGATATAAAATAGATTCTGCTTTTTTAATGCTAAAATCGTTATTTTTTAACTATTTTTTAAAATTTTTTAAGCAAAAATAATAATTAACAGTAATAAAAAATCATTAAACTTTGATTTTATGGAAAAAAATTTATTTCATACTTTACATAAAAAATACATCACTATTATTTTTTTTTAATCATGCATTTTCATAATTTTGTTCAACTAACAGAAATAAAAATGGACCAAAACTTCCGAAAAATTGAAAAAATGACTTTTTGTAATTTTATCTAGAAGGATAATATCAATAATTAGTTTATTTAGTAGGAAAATGCTAATATACTGAAATATTTTATTTTACTTATGGTTCCATTTCTGGTGGATTCTTTCTTTACTCCGTCGTCTGATTTTCCGAAAAAGGGGTTCCTGCTCATCTAGGTCTCCTTTTAGGGTACTTTTTCTGAATGGTCATGAACTTTTCAATAAACTTCTTTTTCTTTCCTATTATATTTATTGATTTCCCCTTTTTCCAATTTCTCCTATTGCCTCATTCACCTGGTTCTCCGAATCCATTGTTGACTAATCTATGATGATACTTCTCGATACTTCATTTCTGGCTTGTCATGAATTTGTCAATAGACTTCTTTTTCATTCTAGGATCTTGATTTCCTCTTTTTTGCAATTGCTTCTACTGCCACTTTCACTTGGTTCTACAAATTGCATTTTGAATGATCTATGTCTCCTTCTCGATACCTCGTTTCTGGCTAGTCATGGACTTTTCAATAAACTTCTTTTTCCTATGATCTTCATTTCCTCTTTTTCCCTACACTTCTATTGCCTCTTTCACCTGGTTCTTCGAACATCTTTTTGAATCATCTATACCCCATTTTTCAATACTTTTCTGGCTGGTTATGAATGTTTAAATAGTCTGCTTTTTCTTTAGTTTACCTTCATTGCCTTTTCTTCCTGTTGCTGCTAATGTCTCTCCAGTCTGGTTCTCTGAATTTACTTTTCACTCCTGTTTCTCTATTTTTTTAAAACTTCTTTCCTGGCTAAACATGAGTTTTTTAATAAACTTCTTTTTTCTTTCCTATTACTTTGATTGTTTCTTTACTTCCTATTGCTCCCATTTCCACTTTTTTCTAGTTCTTCAAACATTCTTGTACTAATATTTTCACCTTTTTACTGCTATATTTTCTTTAAAATCAGTATTTTGTTTTAGAATTTTCTTTTTTCATTATTATTATTCTGCTTCAATCAGCTACTTTTTTTTTTTAACTGCCTTTTCTTAACACCTTATTCAGCCAATTTTTCCTGAAATATTTTAAGTTTTATTTCTTTACATCTGAAAAAATCTCGGTTTTTAAATTTTTTTGCAAAATTTGAATAAATTTCACCATATTCCCCTTTTTTATACAAATTTTTGATATTTCTGATATGTCAAACAAAAAAATAAAAAGAAACATTAAAACGTATAAATAGTTTAATAAATACGTCATTTTTTTGTCCAGTCTTTCAGGAATATTTTAAAATATTCATGAAAATAAAATTTCAATAATATTTACCAAAAAATCCTAATATTAGGTCAGGATTTCACGAAATTTTAATTTGTTGACAGAAAAGTGGGTCTTAGAAATTCTGTTTCTGTTTATTTTTATCAGGGATATTATTTGAAATATTCAAACCAAATTTTATTCTATTTTATTGTTTTATGTAATATAAATTTAAAATTTTAATTATAATCTTTTCAAATTTTATTTTATATGGCATTGTAAAACTGATTACGTTTCATTACTTTTTACATATAATCAAATTTAGACAAAAAGTTATGTATCACTGAATCTATTTGATCCGTATAAAATATTTTTGTTGAATCAAGTAGCATTTTTATTATTACAGTACTCTATTGTTTTACAAAGCCAATTGATTAATTTAAACAATATATAATTAGTAAATAAATATATATAAATAAAATCTTTTAATGAATTTAAAGTTATTCAAAATCAGTAAATATATTTTCAGTAAATAAAAACTAAATAAGTATATTTAATATTGTAAATATAGTTCATTTACAATAGATAAATATATAATGTATAAATTTAGTAATAATAATATGCGAACCATGTAAATTTAATTAATAAAGTTAATATAAATGAACTGAAATATATTATTAATAATTGAATAAACTAAATAATATATATCAATACTGATTTTCTTTTTTCATTATTATTATTCTGCTTCAATCAGCTACTTTTTTTTTTTAACTGCCTTTTCTTAACACCTTATTCAGCCAATTTTTCCTGAAATATTTTAAGTTTTATTGCTTTACATCTGAAAAAATAATTTAATAAATACTTTATTTATTTACAAAAGGTCAAAATTTTTTATAACTTCTGGTGAGAATCCTTACTTTTCTAATTCAATATTTTTCGAATTTTTCTCTCTCTTTTTTGACTGCCTTTTTTAACTACTTTGTCTCATTCAACCTATAATATTTTCAGTTTAACAATCAACAACAACTTGAATTATGCTGTCACTCATGATATACTGTATTCTATATTTGCTAGATTATTAAATAATCTGAAATCAAAAAATAGAGTATGTGTACTAAACATTTATATAAATTTTTTCAAAAATTTAACCTCAAATATAAAAAAAGGTGATAAAATAAATTTTAACAATTTAATTTTTAAAGGTTAATTATTAATAAAATTATTAAATCATTGTAAAAAAAGTTAGATTTCAAATAATCTCAATAAAATAAAATAAAAAATGTGTTACCTTATCGAGTTAAATTGAATATTTAAAACTTGACTTATAGTAAATATTTCTGAAATTTTAAACCTTTTTTTTCACAAGCCAAATCACTTGATTTTTAAAAAATTGCAGTTTTATATTGAACTAATTAAAAAACTCTTTAAAATTATTACAATATAATTTTTTTACTTTATTTTAAAATTTCTAGCATTAAAAAACGCAAAAACAGTCGTTTGAAAAATGTCAAAATATTCAACTAAATTTTGCAACCTGTAGTCAATTGTTTATTTGTTATTTACAAAAAAATAAAAAATTGTTTTAACATAATATATTTATTTCAGGTTAACAAAATTTTATTGAAAGTGTTGACACTTTTTAATTGGCTGTAGAAATTTTATAATAAAATAAATAAATAATTGTGCAATAATTTTTAAATATTTGTTACTCAGCTCAAAGTAAAACTATGGAATTTTTAAAACATTAAGTGATTGTAATTGCAAAACAAAAAGATTTAACATTTCAGAAATATTTACTGTAAGTCAAAAGTTTTAAAACTTAAATATTCAATATAACCTGATTAAATAGTAAATTTTTTATTTTATTTTAATGAGTTTAGTTTCAGTTTAAATTATTTTGCAATTATTTTTTTCATAATTAAACTTTAAAAATTAGATTTGTTAAAATTTTAATTTTATTGGTTATATTTTAGTCAAATATTTTTAAAAATTTGCTTGAAAATTACATGTACACACATGAAACTATTTTTTGATTTAGGAATATCAGTAATCTAGCAAGTCCGATATACAATAGAGTATATCATGTGACAGAATGGACAGAAGTTGATTTTTGAACTTAAAATATTCATAGCAAAATGAGACGAAGTAGGTACAAAAAGGCAGCCAAAAAAAGGAAGAAAAATTCGAGATTTATTAAATTAGCAAAGTAAGGTTTTTATCCTAAATTTTAATAAATATTGGCCTGTGCAAATAAATAAACTAATTATTAAATTATTTTTTTAGATTTAAGTACAAATAAACATTAAAATATTACTGAAAAAATTGTCTAATGGTATATGAAAAAGGCACTTAAAAAAAGAAAAGGGTCTGATTGAAAGGAGATTTAGAAAGCAGAATGAAAAATAAATCAAACAAGGACAGAATCCTGATTTTAAAGAAAATATAGCAATAAAAAGGTGAAAATATTAGTACAAGTATGTTTGAAGAACTAGAAAAAAGTGGAAATGGGAGCAATAGGAAGTAAAGAAACAATCAAAGTAATAGGAAAGAAAAAAGAAGTTTATTAAAAAACTCATGTTTAGCCAGGAAAGAAGTTTTAAAAAAATAGAGAAACAGGAGTGAAAAGTAAATTCAGAGAACCAGACTGGAGAGACATTAGCAGCAACAGGAAGAAAAGGCAATGAAGGTAAACTAAAGAAAAAGCAGACTATTTAAACATTCATAACCAGCCAGAAAAGTATTGAAAAATGGGGTATAGATGATTCAAAAAGATGTTCGAAGAACCAGGTGAAAGAGGCAATAGAAGTGTAGGGAAAAAGAGGAAATGAAGATCATAGGAAAAAGAAGTTTATTGAAAAGTCCATGACTAGCCAGAAACGAGGTATCGAGAAGGAGACATAGATCATTCAAAATGCAATTTGTAGAACCAAGTGAAAGTGGCAGTAGAAGCAATTGCAAAAAAGAGGAAATCAAGATCCTAGAATGAAAAAGAAGTCTATTGACAAATTCATGACAAGCCAGAAATGAAGTATCGAGAAGTATCATCATAGATTAGTCAACAATGGATTCAGAGAACCAGGTGAATGAGGCAATAGGAGAAATTGGAAAAAGGGGAAATCAATAAATATAATAGGAAAGAAAAAGAAGTTTATTGAAAAGTTCATGACCATTCAGAAAAAGTACCCTAAAAGGAGACCTAGATGAGCAGGAACCCCTTTTTCGGAAAATCAGACGACGGAGTAAAGAAAGAATCCACCAGAAATGGAACCATAAGTAAAATAAAATATTTCAGTATATTAGCATTTTCCTACTAAATAAACTAATTATTGATATTATCCTTCTAGATAAAATTACAAAAAGTCATTTTTTCAATTTTTCGGAAGTTTTGGTCCATTTTTATTTCTGTTAGTTGAACAAAATTATGAAAATGCATGATTAAAAAAAAATAATAGTGATGTATTTTTTATGTAAAGTATGAAATAAATTTTTTTCCATAAAATCAAAGTTTAATGATTTTTTATTACTGTTAATTATTATTTTTGCTTAAAAAATTTTAAAAAATAGTTAAAAAATAACGATTTTAGCATTAAAAAAGCAGAATCTATTTTATATCCTAGAGCAAAAAGTAGAAGCTGAGAAGACTATAAAAAAACGTAAAAACGTTGTAAACTATTTTAAATGGTAATAATATGAATTTTAGCAAAAACAAGAAAATATCTGACCAATAGAGAGCAAAAGGCTTGGAAAAATCATGAAAAAAAAAGACCGGAAAAAAGCTTGGAAATGTTTTGAAAATGCTTGGATTTTTCTTTTTGAAGAAAAAAAAATAGGTTTGGGAAAAACTCGGAAATGTCTTGGAAAACACTCGTTCCGGCTTATTAGCGAGCTTTATCTGAGTAATTTCCGAGTCATTTCCATGTTGATTTCTGAGACATTTCCAAGGACTTTTTTTAGACGCGGGTAGTACTGCCGATATTTTTATCTTTGCTGCTATATTCGAGGGGCTACCGTCTTGGAAATCGCAAATTTGATTTTAAAAAATTTTTGTTGATTTTTTTCTGATTTTGGGTTATTTGTACCTCAACCATGAATCGTTACTAGTTGAGGTGGTTTATTTTCATTTTTTAATGATTTTTCGTGATTTTTTGTGATTTTTTGTGATTTTTTTCGTGATTTTTCGCGATTTTTTGCGTTCTTTAGCCTTATAATTCACCGTAGACCTCAAAAATCTATTTTTTACTATTCAATATAATATTTAGCGATGTTTACCAAAAAAAATCACAAAAAGTCATGAAAAATCAAAAAAAATCAAAAAAAATCAAATTTGTGATTTCCAAGACGATAGCCCCTCGGCTATATTCAATGATATAAAAGATAATTCCCAAAATTACTTCTTGATTTTCATTCATTTCTTTTCACATATACAATTTCTTTTGCTTGGTCGCTAAAGATACTAATCTTTCATAAGCTACATCATACTAAATTTCATATATTACTCAATATTAAATATTAATTAGGAAACACGTGGGTACAAAGTTTGATACATTATTGTCTCCCGTTTACGTTCTCTAACTTCACGACATTTCTTTGCAGCTAATAATTAAACTGTCAATATTTTCTTTATAAATTTATATATAATTATAAAGCCAAATAAAGCCTAGGCGATTTAGTTAAAAATTCTGCTTGGAACATCATGAAGAGCATTTAATTTCAGTTGGAAAAGCGGGAAAAATTTTTCGAAAAAAACCTTTTTTAACATGAATTATAACTATTTGCTTATGAATTTTAGAAAGTGTTTAGCGTTTATTTTAAGTTCCCTGGTGAATAAAATTCAGAAAAATTTATTCTGAAAATTACAATATTTTTAAAATTGGTCCTCTTGAAATTTTTACCCTAAAAAACCATAAAAATCGATTTTTTCCCCCTGTAAAACACGGTCAAAAGTTAAAATAAATGGTTTCATCAGATTTCTGAGAAAAAATTACTACGGTATTTCATTTCAAAATAATTTAAAACGCGATTTGAATCCTGTGAAAAAACTGAAAGTATTAAAAAAATCACAATTTTAAGATGGCCAAAAAAAACTGCCAGAAGCTATCATGGGGATACTTCCGGCAGATACTTCGAAAAAAACCACTCTACTGTGTACGTTATCTTTCCATTTCAAAAAAAAATGAATAAAAATGTACTTTTTAAATTTATTTTGTCAATAACTATCAGTATTGATATATATTATTTAGTTTATTCAATTATTAATAATATATTTCAGTTCATTTATATTAACTTTATTAATTAAATTTACATGGTTCGAATATTATTATTACTATTTATACATTATATATTTATCTATTGTAAATGAACTATATTTACAATATTAAATATACTTATTTAGTTTTTATTTACTGAAAATATATTTACTGATTTTGAATAACTTTAAATTCATTAAAAGATTTTATTTATATATATTTATTTACTAATTATATATTGTTTAAATTAATCAATTGGCTTTGTAAAACAATAGAGTACTGTAATAATAATAATGCTACTTGATTCAACAAAAATATTTTATACGGATCAAATAGATTCAGTGATACATAACTTTTTGTCTAAATTTGATTATATGTAAAAAGTAATGAAACGTAATCAGTTTTACAATGCCATATAAAATAAAACTTGAAAAGATTATAATTAAAATTTTAAATTTATATTACATAAAACAATAAAATAGAATAAAATTTGGTTTGAATACCTCAAATAATATCCCTGATAAAAATAAACAGAAACAGAATTTCTAAGACCCACTTTTCTGTCAACAAATTAAAATTTCGTGAAATTCTGACCTAATATTAGGATTTTTTGGTAAATATTATTGAAATTTCATTTTCATGAATATTTTAAAATATTCCTGAAAGACTGGATAAAAAAATGACGTATTTATTAAACTATTTATACGTTTTAATGTTTCTTTTTATTTTTTTGTTAGACATATCAGAAATATCAAAAATTTGTATAAAAAAGGGGAATATGGTGAAATTTATTCAAATTTTGCAAAAAAATTTAAAAACCGAGATGGAATTTCCTGGAATTCTGATCCGTTGAAAGAAAAGTGGGTCCCTCAAACCCTGACCAAAATCTGCCAAGAGCCCCAAAATTCTGTTGTTTTTATGTTACTTTTTTTACCAGGGATTAAAACGAATAAATTCGAAAGTTCAATCTATTCAAATATTAATTATGATTTTATTTATCTAAAAAGCTGATTAAATAAATAAATGATAATAAAATATTTAAACAATTCACGTTATAATAAAGACATAATGAATAAAAATATGATTTTTATATCAATAAAATTTTTCATACATGTTTATTATGTTTTGATGCAAAACAGTTTATTTTTTCTTTTATTATAATTTTACTTCAATATAAGTAATTATAATTTTACTTCAATATAAGTTTATATTGTTGTAATAAATGGCTAAAATAAATGCTTTTTGATAAGAATTTTTTTTTCAAATATCTTGTTCTTTATGTATGATTTGATTCTTTTTTATTAAGAAAAAATTTATTATTTAATGTCATACATTTTTTCACATTAGATACAAACCTCGTCAGAAACTTCGGAATAGTCATTTATGAAACAAGTGATATAAAGTTATAATATGCGATATGAGAAGTTTTGCAGAGCCCAGGGTGGTCTAGGGTGCGTAGCACAGTCGGTTATTATGCCAAGTTTAGAGATATTTGCGTATAAAAAAGCGATCTTAGGTGTTTTTAAGGGTGCTGCTTTTGGTTTCTCACTCACTCATTAGTAGTGTATGGACTTTTTTAATCAGACTGTTCGGTGGAGAGTAGGGGGGAGTCAAAATCGACCTCCTACCACCACCCTCCAGTCTGAAACAGGAAATTTAAGGAAAACCTATGAAAGTATCTAATTTTTATGATACTTCCCCTCTTCGAAAATCTGCTAATGAACAAAAACTTTATCCTTTCTGAATTCTAAAACCTAATAAATTTATCATAATAAAATAGGAAAGGTTATCTTCCCCTCCCTAGTGCAAGTGTATAACACGAGTTGAATTTTAGTCAAGAACAGTAGTACAGTTTCAAGATTTACATAGCATTATTCTAATATACTTAAACGATGGAGAATACTCAAGCTAGCTATTCCAAGATTGGGTTTTGATAACAGGAAGGTAATTATTGAAATGAATAAAAATGAAGAAAACATTCGAAAAGATGTTGTAGGAAATATGTACCTCAAAAAGATAAAGAAGCTATTGATATGTTACAAAAAGAATATGATATGCCTAACCTTATTTGTAGAAGTAACTATGCGTTAAATAATTCAAATTCAAAAAATTTATCAGCTGAAATTTCTTTATGTGGAAAAGAGTTTGTAATATCTGCTCAAATATTAGGATCCTCTTAAAAAGTAATAAATTTTGATTTTGAAAGTTAAATGGAATTTACTAGTCATTTTAATTCGATAAGTGCTTATTTTGGAGATTCTGTTACTTATAAAAAATTAGGTAGCCCTATAAAAATGTATCATGCAGGGTTTGTTATACACTGAAAAAAAAATCCGTTTGCCGCAAGCGGAATCCGCTTGCCGCAAGAGGAAAAAATCCTCTTGCCGCGAGAGGAATTCCTCTTGCCGCAAGCGGAATTCCATTTGCCGCAAGCGGATTCCTCTTGCGGCAAGAGGATTTTTTTCGTTTGCGGCAAGCGGATTCCTCTTGCGGCAAGAGGATTCCTCTTGTGGCTAGAGGATGGTTTTTTTATTGTAACTATCATAAAAACCGATAAAGAGTTAAAATTGAATAAAAATTTAAACAATATTAATAAAATTAATGCAAGGAACATGGGTTTTTATTACAAACTAATTCACAATTACCTACTTCACAATAATTTTAACTCTTTATCGGTTTTTATGATAGTTACAATAAAAAAAACATCCTCTAGCCACAAGAGGAATCCTCTTGCCGCAAGAGGAATCCGCTTGCCGCAAACGGAAAAAATCCTCTTGCCGCAAGAGGAATCCGCTTGCGGCAAATGGAATTCCGCTTGCGGCAAGAGGAATTCCTCTCGCGGCAAGAGGATTTTTTCCTCTTGCGGCAAGCGGATTCCGCTTGCGGCAAACGGATTTTTTTTTCAGTGTATGTTTTACAACGTCTTACAATAAAAAAGCTATTTTGATTGAAGAAAGACCCCTTATTAATAAAAATCTATTTTCTAAATGAATGTACTTTTAAAAAATATATTTTTAATTTAATTTTTATTTAAATTTTTAAAACCCTGTTGCGTAAGAGATTTAAAATAAAAAAACGATAAAAATTTCTTTTTATTATCTAAAATATCTACAAGAAATGCACTTTTAAAAATGTATTATTAAATTAATTTTTATTTCAATTTATAAATAGTAAAATTTCTTTTCAAATTAAACAAAAAAAATTATCATAAGGGAGTAAAATGTCATTTACAGCATGAAATAACTGCTGCGTTATTTATCATCTAAAATATCTAAAAGAATGTACTTTTAAAAATGTATATTTTAATTTAATTTTTTATATTACTTTAAAACTTCTTTTCAAATTAAACAAATAACATGTTATATATTGATATTGCAATATATAACATGTAACATGATATTGCAATATCATCAGAGAGTAAAGTGTTAATTATATCAGGAAGAAATTCTGGTTTAACATAAAATTAAGATAAATCAACAATAATATAATACTTTTAAAATACAACAAAAAATACAGTTTAAATTATAGATTTCAATTTTTTTAATTAATTTATTTTATCTTAAACTTTAATACTAAATACATTAAATTAACAAAAAAAAGAATTTAGAAAATTTATGTCATAGAATTTAGAAAAACGATTAAATAAATTAATGATTAAAGTATATGTAAAGTTAACATCTTGAGAAATAAAATCGAATATATGTGTAGAATTACATTTTATAAAAACACCCTGCTTTGATCAGTCGGATAACCTATAAAAGCCGTACACAACTCTCATTAAGCATTTCTCATGGAAATAGCATGTCCTAGCAGCGCTAATCCGTATTTCTAGTTTGATAGAATGTAGCTATTTCTATTCGCTTATCTAAACCTCAGCTTTTTCTTTAATTTAAAAATTTTGTTTTTAGTTTGTTATTCATGAACTGGTTCTAATACCCAACTTTTCAAATTAAGGTGCAATCCAATGACTCCTTATTTTCCACAAGACTCATGCTTCTGTAACTTGCAGGTTCAGTTTTTAATATTTTTTTGGAGCAATAAGTTATACAAACTATTGAAAAAGCGGATTGCAGGTTCATATGATTTGTATTTTATTGGCATGCAATTTTAAAATCAGTAGCTGTTATATTTTTTGCGCTTGTACACGCATATAAAAAATTAGTAAATATAACCAAAATAACGATTTTGTTTACTAAGTTCAGTGTGGTTAAAAGTCACTATAAATTTTTAGTAAAATTCACTAATAAAATTTGTTTATAAAACTAAAACTTCAATTTTTTTAGTAGAATTTACTAATTTTTTGGTTATATTTACCAACATTTATTAATTTTTGTTTACTAAATTCGTTGAGGTTAATTTTACTATTGTTTTTTTTGCGTGTAGAAAGTTACAGTAGAAAAAGCCTTAGAAAGGTAAACTGGCGATTACGGAGGAATGCCCGCACCCAACGTTTTGGAAAAGAATAGACAAACTGAATTTTACCTCAGAAAAATACAGAAATTAAAAAGAATTTTTTTGCCTTACTCTGGATTCGCCATGGAAAGATGAGACTTAAAAAAAAAAATATAGTTACACATTCAATAATTATTTATCTGGTCAGCAGCCAAAAAAAAAACGCTGTGCGGTCGAAAAAGACATGTTTTCGCGCCACTGACGCAAAAACATTTTATATGGCCTTTGTCCATAAATGAAGAATGCACCAAATCTCAGTTTACCATCCTCAGCTTTGCCTCGGAAGGTAATTTACGTGCGGTTTGGTCCATTCTTTACTTTTCTGGATATGAGTCGTAAATATGCTATTGATTTAATTTTAAACTTAATTACTATTACTTGTCTTGAAAAACTATAAAAAAGTATATAAAAATAAATGTTTTTTAAAAGTCAGCAGTATATATTTTTATTTTATGTAAGTTATTTTTTTATGTGTTATTTTGAAACAAAATAAGTATAGACTGACTTTTTTATAAATATTTCACAAAATTTCTAAGAAAAATCTTTTATAATATTTAATATTTATTTGTTTTTATATCTGTCTTTTGCTGAAAATTTAAAACTTAAATGATTCAAAATGAGGCGCGTTCTGCAGTTATCTAGTACTTTTTTTTGCAAACGTTTGCAGCGAAATTTCAGTAAAATTTTTAAAGTTTTCTTAAAATTCAAAAATAAAAAAAATTAATTTATCTCAAATGATAATTATTGAAAATTTTGTTTTTTGTTTTATAATTTCAAGCGCAGAAACTTAACAGTGTAGATTATCTGAATTTTAAAATTTTAATTTACATTTAAAAATAAAATATTTTTTCTCCATATTAATAATTAATTATTTATAATTGAAGTATTAAAAAGTTTTTAGATAACTTTTTGATTAATCATGAACAAAAATAATAAGAAAGTAATCTTTATTATATTTTAAACTTTTTTAAAAGTTTAAATCTGTAAAGATTAAATTTTTTTAAGAGAAATTAAATATAAAGTTTTCTTTTATTTTTATTTTATAAATATAAACTTACTTTATATTTATTTTCTTTTTTTATTGTCCTCAATCAACATTGAAAAAAAGAAACTTTATAAAGGTACCTAAGGGATTTCTATGAAAAGTAAAATTTTTAAAAAGCCATTTTTTTTAAATTCTATTTTTTCAATAACTATGTGACATTTTATAAAAGTGTAAGTACATAAAAATATTGCAAGAGTAATATTTTTCTATAACAACTCATAAAATAAAGTTTTTTTAAAGCACGATTACTTATGAATAAAAGAAGGATTTGTATGCAATAACATTTTATAGAGATGAAATCGTGCCTTAAAAAATACACCATGTTGACGAAAATTATTTCTTGATTTTCTATTATTGCAGGCATAAAGACCTGTTTCGAAATCATTTTTTTTGTTGTTAGGTCCAAAAACATTTTAAAAAAATTTTTCGGTTTTTTTGGGTCGTTGAATAGGAATTTTTAATCTTTTTTTATAAAAAAGTCTTGAAAAAAGTTTGTTTTGCGAGTTTTTCAAGATTTTTATCGGTTATTTGCGAGGTTTATTTTGTTTTTTTGCCTGTTAAACAAGAATATGAAATTTAATTTTACTTAAAATCCTATATAGTTAATGACAATAAACAACTTTTTTTCTATCTTTCAATATTTTCCATTGTAGGCAACTAGAGAATTTTAGGAAAAAACAAATACCATATTCATGTTCAGCGATCCAAAAAATGTAACCAATAAAAATCTTGAAAACCCTGAAAAACATAACCTCTTAATTTCTAATGTGGGCAACTAGACTATTTTCGGTAAAAACGGGTTTTGTGTTCGCATTCACTTACCCAAAAATAAAAAAATTCATTAGAAAATTTAATGGACGTTTTAGCAAAAAAAAGTGATATTTTGAAAATAATAATTAATATATTTTGATGTTAGTATAAAGAAATGAAATCACTTAGAATGTGCAAGCTTGTTGAATCAAGTCCAAGAGATAAACTTAAATGAAATCAAGGAAAATTTATTTTATATATTTTAAGCAGATTTTAAGCCAATTCGCATGTATTTATTAAAGAACTTGGTATAACCTAAATTTCCTAAAATTCTTATTACTTTATTTCTCACGAGTATAATTTACCAAAAAAAAAAGAAAAAATACTCTCATGTAAATAAATTGGTGGTTCTTATTAAAACTTTTAGCATAGAGAAAAAAAGTTTGTTAGAATTTAAAATTAAAAAAGGGGAAAAAATATTTATACGGTTAATTTTTTTTTTTTTTTTTAATTACAAACTTAATTTTCTTTACAATTTTGTGGCTTCATTAAACAGTTTAAATTCTAATGAATTCAATGAGACGCATAAATTAAAGGGGCGTATTTTGGTGCACTTTGTTATTATATACGCATTTTCAGCTATAAATTAAAATAAATGATTTTTAATTTATAATATATATTAAATTAAATAACAATTAAAATTAATTTCATTTCATTTTAATAGATAATATAAAAATTTTCTTAAAAATATTTAGTTTATTTACTAAATTATTATGTTTGACATAAGCCACACGTTTTAGCTGTCGCATAGCATTTAGAGTGCAATTATAATAGAATGTCACTAAAACGACGAATTTCGTTAACGACCAGTATATAGCATAATTAGCCGCAAGTTTTGTAAAAGATAGACGAGTTATTATACTTTCATATAATATTCGTTGACCGAAATGCTAAATAATTTCAGTTTCATAAATATAAATATAGAAAGTTTAAAGTTAAATTTTGTTCAACTGCCAAGGACATAATATCCACATACATTTTAATTCTTAAGTAATAATAATAATAATAATAATATTTTATATTTTAAATATATAGGATTTTACGTTTGAATTGTTTCTAAATTCCTAATATCCATAAAATCTAATTGAATTATTAATTAAAGAGGTACTATTATCTGCAACACATTTTATATAATCAATATATATATATATATATATATATAAGGTATTTGAAATATTCTCACATGTTTGATTAGATTCATACAATCAATGATCATTCATTTCAATGATCTCTCAACGTTCTTAGATATGTTAATTCTATGATTTTATTCATATATTCTATTCAATTTATGAACACCTTATTGAAATTAATAGAAATTAAATTACTTTAGTTTAAGATTGTTAAAAATATATAAAATAACCCCATAAAAAATAAATTATTGATCATAAAAATGCAGTATATCTTATCTCTAATGTATTTTGCAAAAAATTTTTTACAAAAATTCTCCAAAACTTTAATTTTTTCAGATGTGATTTGAAATTTTTAATTATTTCAAAAATTTTAAGGTAACATTTTTGTATAGAATCTTTATTGGCCTGTGTTTTAACTTATGAGTCAATTTTATTATGCTAAGATAAAAATATCTAAATTAAAATTATTAGTTGCATTTCAGAAACTTGAAAATTTAATAAGTTACGAAGTTTTGATACATGTATTCGTTAAGATTAAATTTTTTATACAAATATAGTACATTTCTGACAGGCATCATAGCCTTTTTAAAAAAAGGGGGACAAGGAGGAATTCTATGATATCTGAAACTTCATTCAGATAAGATTACTAATAATTATATTTGTGAAAAGTGATTACTGGAAAAGGTGAAAAGTCAAGTCTAAAAAAGTTCATTTTTTATTTAATCTATATTTGTTTAAAATCTTTTTTAATAGTATTTTTTTACCCATGAGAACAATTTTTCTTTTTCAATAGGAAGAAAACGCGTCATTTTCAATCGAGCCGCGGTGCAAAAAAAACTCATAACCGGTTTGTGTAAACACAACCAAAATGCATGGAACATGTTTACTTACAGTTGAGGACTAGGTTTAATGCATAAATGCTACGCAACTTTACAATATAATTTGCTATTTTATTTTTATAATTTGTGATTATCACCTTTACTAGATGTTATAATTCTAAACCCAAACTATTCTGATTCCCTAAACGCGTATTATTCAAGTCCATAAACCTGAATTATTCAGTTCCAAAATTTAGCATATTTGACCCCTACCCTTGATCTTCAGATTTTCAGGGTACCCCCTCCCTATAAACATGTCTGGTATTAAAAAAATAGCTTAAAAAAGTACTTGTCTTAGCGTGTATGGTAAAATTAATTAATAAAATTAAATAATATGATGTTAAAAAAAATGATGAGTTTCATTTTACTGTGATTATTACAAATTATAACTTATAAATACTGCTTTTAAAAGTTATGTATTTTATAATCCGAGAAAGGCAAACACAAAACTGATATGACTATTAATACGAGCGATCAAATGACTTGTTGCAAAACTGAACTTGGATTACTTGGATAATATTATCGCGGTATATATAATGACAAATTTTAGTACATGCGTGAGAATTGTAAAACTAGATAAACGATAACGATGGTAAGGAACATAAATGACAAGCAGGTTGTTATCACGTTGACCTACTAAAATAAAATAGATTAAGTTTGTAATCTAGATATCGGAATATATTAAGATGAAAAATATATGAAATAATTTAACTTAATTATTATACGAAAATTTAAAGAAAATTAGCAAAAGGTTGAGATCGGCCATAACAGTACTTCTTTAGGGAATACAAAAATTATGATATTTTTAATTAATTAAATCAAAACATATTTATTTTAATTTATTTATTGATCCTTCTTTTTACAACTTGTTTTTGTATAATAATTAGACGACTAGTTTCAGGAATAAATTCCCATCATCAGGTCTGTATTATAATTAAACTAAATTTATTTAAAACATTTGAATATGATATTGTAACTTTAGATTATGTCTGTATAGACTCACAATTATTTTATGACTAAATGGAAAAGATTTTTTGAATATTTATTTTGTATACATATGAAGATTTTATACTATGAAGATTTTTAAATTATTTCTAGTTTTATAATGTAATAAAGAATTTTAAAAATTTTTTTATAAGTGTTTGAAATCACATCTGTTTTTCCTAATGTACAAGTGCTCCCTAGGAGGAAGTTAATATATAAAATATGTTTTTTAATTCGTTTCTTCTATTTCATTTCTTTTTATTTTTTCTTTTTTTACTTTTTCTTATTTTTTATTATATAATATGTTTTTTTATTATTTTATCAAATAATACGTTTTTTTTATTTAGTAACTTATCATTAATTAATTTATTTGCATTTATTTGTGTATTTTTATAAATTTCAAATTCTTCTAGTGTATCCAAAATTTTACCTTTATTGCAAAAGTGTATCGGTTTTAAATTTTTATGTATATTGTTAATTTTGTCGTCTGTGTAGTCATGGTTATTATTAATTAAATGTAATCCGTATTTTGTATTTACTTTTTCTAATTGTTGTGTATTATTTATATTTTGTGTTTTAGGTATGTGGTCATTAAACCTTTTTCTGAAGCTGCGTCCCGTTTGCCCTATGTATATTTTATCGCACGAGTCACATGATATTTTATATACACCGGTTCTATCAAGAAAATTGTTATTAGTGTGGTTTTTCTTTTTAAAATGTTTATCTAATTGATTATCCGTTTTGAACCCTATATTATACCCATATTTTTTTACTGCGTTTTTTAGTATGCTTGGCAATTTCGTTGTGTATTTTGAACTTAAATATTTATTGTTATAAGCTTTATTATTAAATGCATTATTTTTTTTGTTTTTATGTTTTTTAATTAATTTGTTTATAATTTCTATATTATAACCGTTATTTTTCGCGATTTGTTTAATTATTGCTATTTCCGTATTAAAATCTTCTTTGTCCATCGGTATATTTACGGCCCTGTGTATAAGCGAGTGGAACGCAGCTAATTTTTGACTTCGCGGGTGGTGTGATTCGTTATGTATAACTGTGTCTGTAGTTGTTATTTTTCTAAAAATTGAGAACTTTAATTTATTATTATCTTTTCTTATTTTTAAGTCCAAAAAATTAATACTATTGTCTGTTTCTTATTCTTCTGTGAATTGAATTTTTTTATTAAATTTACTTATGTATTTTTTAAACGCGTCTATTTGCCTGTTAGTACCTTTATAAATTATAAAAAAGTCATCTACATACCTGTTGTATGAAACTATGTTCTTTTTATGTGGATTTATGTCGTTAAATATGTATTTGTTTTCGAAATCATTCATGAAAATATCTGCCAAAAGTGAGCTTAATGGGGATCCCATTGCTAAGCCTTCTTTTTGCAAATAATATTCATTGTTGAAACAAAAATAATTTTGGCTTAATATTGTTTTTAAAATAGAAATTATTTCATTTATTTCCAAATTATTTTATTTTAATGATTCTTTCAATCTAGTATTTAATATTTCTATTGTTTCCTCTATAGGTATGTTTGTATACATACTTTTTATGTCGAATGTTACCAATTTATAATCAGGTTTTACTTCTAAATTCTTAATTTTGTTTACAAATTCAATATTATTTTTAATACTATAATTTTTATTAATTTTTAAGTTATTTTTTATGATATTATTTAATTTTTTAGAAATTTTGTAGCTTGGAGCTGTTTTATGATTTATAAGGGGTCTACCAGGCATACCTTTTTTTTGTAGTTTTATGAGTGCATTGAATTCCGGTGCTTTTGCCTTTATTTGTTTTAATGCAAGTTTTTGATTATCTGGTATTATTTTGGTACACTTATTTATTTTATTATTTATATCTTTTACATATTCATCTGTTGGATCTTTATTTATTTTTTCAATATTATTTTCATTTATAAAATCATACGATTTTTTCATTAATTCATTTTCACCTATTATGACTACAGTTTGACCTTTATCTGCTTTTACAATTACAGCATTATTATTATTTAATTTATTTTTTATATTTTTTATGTTTATTATATCTTTTTTAAATTTATTCAGTTTTTTACTTTTTTTATCAATTTTAAAAATATTATTTTTTGATAACTTATTAATTTTACTATTTATTACCGTTCTAATTTCATTTTGTAAATCTTGTGACTCTATAGATTTTATTGTTGTTTCTGCATTAATTATTTCTTTAAAATCTATGGTTTTCTTATTATATTCAGGTAAATTATAACTTAATCCTTTTTCTAATAACTCGATTTCCGTATTTTCAAATTCTATATTTGTTAAATTTATTAATCTTGGATAAAATTCATGCGTAACGGTTATTTTTTCTTTTCTGTCATTGTGTTTTTTAAATAATTTTTTAAATTTATTTTCTTTTGTTTTGACTATTTTTTTAATTTGCTCTTCTAAATTGTAATTAATGTTACGTATGACTTCGTTAACTAAAGTGTTATTTAATTTATTTATAAGTTCTAAGTGTGCTAGATATAATTTTTGATTTAATAAGTTCTTTTTCCTATATAATTCTTTTATTTCTAATTTGAGCCATATTATTTGAGCTTTTTTTAGTACTAATTTTGCTATTTTTGATTTTGAATTTGTCTTGATATTTATGTAGTTTGGAATTAATCTTGCTTTAAGACACTTTTTGTTAAATTTTATATTCAAATTAGTTTTAAACATTTTTAATTTTATGTTCTTGTATTTGTAGACAATATTTGCTTGATCGGCTTCAACCATTTTGGATTTTTATATAAATATATATAAATTTCACTTTGTCCTAAGTTGCAATATTTATGATATTTTTAATTAATTAAATCAAAACATATTTATTTTAATTTATTTATTGATACTTCTTTTTACAACTTGTTTTTGTATAATAATTAGACGACTAGTTTCAGGAATAAATTCCCATCATCGTCTGTTATTGATAAGAAGAAAGTTTCTTTTTTAAGTTTAGAGTTCATTTTTAATCTAAATGCCTGTAAATAGTCTAAAATGTACAAAAAATCAAGAAAATCCCATTTTGTCAATTCTTATTTTTTCTATACTTTAATAATCTATTTTAATTAATTTGACAAATTGATATGTATTCATTTGTTTATGAGACTAAGCGAGAAACCAGCAAAATAACAAAAAAGGCAAAATTGAAAAACTTACAACAAAAACTACCCTCGAGAGATTTTTTTCTGTGAAATATATGGGTGCTTTTCACAGAAATGGTATTCATATTGCCCCCCCGCCACTTATATCCGAAACGAAAGCTCTTTTTCACTTCTTTTCAAAAGTTGATAAATAATATTTTTCTTTAATATATTAGTCATAATTTATTGCGCATACATTGGTTAGTTAACAAAAAAATTTTCGTAGCATATGTGTTGCCACCGTCTGCTGTCCTTTTGCTTAACTATAAACTTTGAGTATTAACATTCAAAAATAGATTCTGTATAATATTGAGTGTGTTAAGGAACTTGTTCTTATGGTAAAATAGCTATATTTTAAACAAGGGATAAAATATTGGTTTTGACTTTGTATGCAGTTATATGCACGAAGCGTATAGTGAACAATAAGTGCAGACAGAATGCAAAAGTCGAATCCCATATTTTTTCCCGTGATTTAAAACATAGTTTTACATATAATGGGCAAAAAAGCCTTCTTCCTAGGGAAGAAAATAGGCTTTTTTGCCCTAGATATGTAAAAGTATTGCTTTTTTTATCTCTTTTTTTAATATGTACCTATTTGGCAGAGAAAACAATATGAGTTTTTAATATTTTGAGGGAATTAAATGGCTTCCTACTATAAATCACTTTCGCAAGTGTTAAAATCAGCTCCTCTCTGTATGTATACTTGCTCAAAGTGAAGGATATTCGTAGCTGAGGCAGTGTTTAGAGTCATAGCTTAAATTAAGGTGTGAAACTAAACAATGCGCAAAGTCAAAGCCAGCTTCACTTTGCCCACTGTTCTCATCAAACAGTGCGCAAAGTAAAGTATTAAGAAATGTATCACTTTGTTTCGTAAATTTGATTTGCAAAGGCAAGCTTTGGCGACGGATTTAAAAGAAAATTTTTTTTTAAACTTCCAAAACTTTTCGGCTATTTGTAGGGCACAAATTTTAATTTTTCCGCAAATTGAAACAGAGTGTAAAAAATCTGACTAAAAATTCGAATTTTTTATCAGATTTTACTTAGGAAACCTATTCCTTTTTTTAAAAAACATTTTCTAGAGCTTTTTTACAGAACATCAATGGAATTACGCTATGATCAAAGCATATATATGTTTATTGTTTATATAAAAGTAGTATTACCTTTATATAAAATTTCATATAATTTTCAAAATTTAATTGATACAAAAATTCATTGTATACAATTTGAAATATATTGACTTTGTTACTTTAACATTTTACAAAGAGAGGCTGGTGACTCTATGCTTGGACTAATCAAATTATTTCAATTATCTTTCAGTGAAGCACAAAGAAATTATAAACTTTGCTTCTCTGTTTATGGAATTGCATTTTTGTTTTATTGAAATAAATATAATTAAATTAAAAATAAAAATTGATTTGCTTAAAATTACAAAAATAATTTAAGATAACTAGCGAAGAAAAAAATTTCGTTATTTAATGAAATCTAAATTTGTCTAGCATATTTCATGTTCTTTGAGTAAGTTTTGTAAATCTCTGGTACTTTGTTTTCTTTTCAACGACTGCAAGCCTCTTGAAACGTAAAGGAAATTTAAAAAAAAATGAGACTGTTAGCACCAGGGCATTGTGGCGCCTGGAAAAAAATTTTGTTTAACACTTTTATTTGCAATTAAAAGAAGAAAAAAATATGGTTTTGGTAAACGGATTTTTTTACAGTGTAATATATAGTCAATTTGATGTATTTTATTTATTTCATCCTTGCAGCCATAACCTTAAAATAACCACGTAAAATATTTTAGTAATTTTATGTTAAAAATCTTTAGCAGAAATTAAAACTTTTTTCCAATTTTAGAAATATTAAACTGTGTTATTGCAACATAAAGAGCATATTATGACGTAAGGTATATGTATGAGAAGAAATTGTAACAGTGAAAATCTATAAAAACATGTATGTTTGCATGAATCCATAAAAAGTTATTGAAAGATTACTTGTTTAATTTAAAAGCTTTGAAAATCGTTAAAGTTTTCTAATGAATAGTTAATTACTTTAGCTGCACCATAAAATGTAACACGAGTATTATCTGTACTTCGTCATGTACATTATTATAATAAAACATCTATCATTAAATTGGCAATAAAAATTTATTTTGCAGAATATAATGGGTTACAGTATGTGATTACATTCACTAAATTAATCCTTTTTATCTTGATTTTATAAATAAATTTATCTACAACCGACAAAATAACCATTCATCGAAACTGTAAAATCGTGAATGTTATCTTTAAATAATTATAATAAAGCTGAGTCCTCTTTCAGCATAATTAATTATGCCTCCTGTATATCAAAGGTTCGCTAAAAAGAGCTCTACTGAAGTTAATGCTTTGGAAGTTTAATATAAGGTACTTTGTCATAAATTCAAAAGTACTAATAAGAGTACACACGCTTTTACGCTTCTGACGCAGTGAGGATTTCTAATAACAACAAAACATCCTTATTCAAATAGCACGCTAATAATGTTATTATCTCTCTATATTATAAAATTCTAAATGCTCCCACCGCTGCCATCGACATGAGTCATTTGGGCATGGTGCATTTGGGCACCCCACATTTGGTTGTGATACAATTGGACACGATATATTTGGGCATCATTTAATTAGGTACCATATCCATGCATACTACAAGCCAATTTGCAATCTCTGTTTTTGATTTATTTGATTAATTCCTTGTGATTTGTTCTTCTCCTTCAGGCTTCGTTAAATATTTAAAGTTACAGCATTTTAACAAAATAACAAAAGACCTTCATTTAGTCGATACGATAAATTTAGGTAAAAAAATAATCTTTTTCATTAACATATAATTTAATTTTTTAAACAAAACATTTTATAATATAAATTAAAATAAAAAAAAATTACATAAATATTTTAATAAATAAACTTTTATTCAAAATATACTGAATTTTTAATTTGTTTCTTATTTATTTACGAACAACATTAACATTACACTCCACGTGAACCAAGCACGGAGTGGACCCTCATTATTAATATATTACGATCCTTGGCCAGAAAAATAAAGAATGGCCCAAATCACACGTAAATTACCTTCCGAAGCGAAGCCGAGGAAAAAACATTCTTTGTTTATGGCCGAAAGTCGTATAAAATTTTTCTGTGACTGTGGCGAGAAAAGATGTCTTTGCCGGTCGCTGCGCCTCCAGGAAATACGTGCTTTCGGGCCGCAATACAGAAAAATTTATAAATTTATAAGCAAAATTTGTATATTATTTTATTATATAAAAAATTAAACACTGATCAATGGACATGACATTACTCTTTACCCTTTACGGGGGTTGGCAGAGCCCCCTAGTTATATATAAAAAAGCAAATATATTTAGAACAATGTTGACGTTTTTATTAATAAGGATGTTGTTCATAGGAACAATCAATTAGGTGTAAACTGTACAGTAAGTGTAATGTTAATATTACTAAGATATCTAGGTGTAAGAGCTTCAAAAAGAATTATTTTTGAGTGTCTAAATTTTTCAGCAAATTACATTAGAGAATTCAAAGGATGACTTTTATTCAACAAACAATTTTGCATAGATAATCTCCTCTTAAACACTTGTTAAACCACAATGAATGACCACAATTCACAACAATGATAGATAGATTTATTCTATTTAAGGCTTGGTCAAACCTCGAATTAGACAGTGACAGGATACGTACGCGTGTTTTTCTTAAAACTTGTTTCTCATAACACAGCTAATCAGAGCACTGAAATTGGCAGAGACTGCAAAATGAACAATTCAAGCAGCAATGAATACGAAGTATTACAATAAATTTATTTTTATTCGTAAAATTCACTTTTATAATTTAAATTATTAAATAATTATTGTTATTTTTATTTATATCGCCCATTACTTTGTAATAAAAATCTTGAAATTGTTATTTTGTAATGACCAAGAACTGGGCAAAAATGAAAAAACTGTTTTTAGTTTTTATCACTAGAACTGTATTAAAAATTCAGTATCTTAACTAAAAATACATATAAAATAGAAGAAAAAATTTTTAAAAATTACAATACTTGTAAATATGTTTTGGTTCCTCATAGAGAAACCTTTGTGATAGGTGAAATTTTGATTTTCGATATTTTGGCATATAAGCACGTTTTGAGACCTCAGGAAGCTAAAAAACCGGTTTTTAAAAAAAGTCTGTGTGTGTGTGTGTGTGTGTGTGTGTATGTATGTATGTATGTATGTCGCCCTGTAACCGGTGATATTTCACAGCCAACACGGCATTAAGACCTAATTTTTTTTTTCAAAATTTTTTTCACCAAAAAAGCTCGAGGTACTTTTTTTTTTTTTGATTTGGATGTAATACCTCATTTATTTCCATGAAAGTACTTATATTTGAAAGTATGGTTTTTACATGATATCTCGAATCGGATACTTAATTTTCTGAAAATTTTTTTTGTAAAATTTTTTTCACATAAAAATACAAAAAATACAAATTTTTTTTTTCTTTTTGGACGTAGTACCTAATTAATTTGCATGGAAGTACTAGTTTTAAGAACCTTGTTTATTATTATTTTTTGGATCTGATACTTAATTTTTTCAAAATTTTTTTTGTCAAAATTAAAAAAATAGAAAAATAAAAAAAAATGCAATATTTTTTTTTTTTTTGGGTGTAATACCTCATTTAATTCTATGAAAGTACTAATATCTGAAAATATTGTAACTAGTGATATTTCAAAATCATTATCGAATTAAGACCTAATTTTTTTTTCAAACATTTTTTTATCAAAAAATCTCAAACCCCCCGCTTTTTTTTTTAATTTGGATGTAACACCTCATTTATTTCCATGAAAGTACTTATATTTGAAAGTATGGTTTTTACATGATATCTCGAATCGGATACTTAATTTTCTGAAAATTTTTTTTGTAAAATTTTTTTCACATAAAAATACAAAAAATGCAAATTTTTTTTTTCTTTTTGGACGTAGTACCTAATTAATTTGCATGGAAGTACTAGTTTTAAGAACCTTGTTTATTGTTATTTTTTGGATCAGATACTTAATTTTTTCAAAATTTTTTTTGTCAAAATTAAAAAAATAGAAAAATAAAAAAAAATGCAATATTTTTTTTTTTTGGGTGTAATACCTCATTTAATTCTATGAAAGTACTAATATCTGAAAATATTGTAACTAGTGATATTTCAAAATCATTATCGAATTAAGATCTAATTTTTTTTTCAAACATTTTTTTATCAAAAAATCTCAAACCCCCCCCCCCCCCTTTTTTTTAAATTTGGATGTAATACCTCATTTATTTCCACGAAAGTACTTATATTTGAAAGTATGGTTTTTACTCGATATCTCGAATCTGATACTTAATTTTTTGAAAGTTTTTTTCCCAAAATTTTTTTCATAAAAAAATACAAAAAACACCAATTTTTTTTTTTCTTTGAACGTAGTACATAATTTGCTTCAACGGAAGTACTAGTTTTAAGAACCTCTATAAAAGTAATTTTTTGAACCTGATACTTAATTTTTTGAAAATTTTTTTCTCAAAATTTTTGCCGCCAAAAAATATAAAAAATGCCAATTTTTTTTTTTTTAGGACGTAGTACTTAATGTTTTTCTACGAAAGTACGAATATTTAGAATTATAGTTTTTAAATGATTATTTCATGTGGTACGTAATTTTTCGATATTTTTTTTTTCAAAATTTTTTTAATAAAAAAATTTTAAAAATACAATAATTTTTCTTCTTTTTGGATGTAGTACTTAATTTATTTCTATGAAAGTACTAATATCTAGAATTATTGTTTTTAAAGGATTTTTTCCATCTGATACGTATAATTTAAAAAATTTTTTTTGTGAATATTTTTCATATAAAAAAATTAAAAAAACATCATTTTTATTAGATAAAATAGATTAATATAAATATTTTGCTATTGTTGATGAGGAACCATAGTGCCAATCACTTGGCAGCGTTTTTTTTTTATATAACCTGTATACCTTGAATTTGTATTGTATTTCGCGCCTCTTCCTCGAGATCACTTGTAGTACTCCCGCTCCACGCCAGAGCTAGTCACGATTTTAAAGATAGAAAAATTGGGACCTATCGCGTGGGCGTAGGCTTTCATTATATCATTCTTTTTCTTCGTGCCTAGTTAGTCACACGTGTATTATTTGTTTTCTTATTACTCTCATAAAGTAATAGTGATAGAAGTTTTAGTAACCAAGTTTAATCATGAAGGAAGCTCAAATAAGAGATTATGAGAAGAGAATAAAAAATCTGGAAAAATTAGTACAAGAAAATCATAAGAGAAGCCGAAAACGGAGGAGAGATACCTCTTTGGATCGACGCAGTAAGTTTTTTTTTGGCAAAAGCTGATTAATAAATTCCTTAATAAGTTTATGTCTCAAAATATATTGGTATTAATATCCCAGTTTACTTTTTTCTCTAAAGTTTCTCTTAGAAATTAGATTAAGGTTTAAGGAAGTCTTAGGAAACTATTTAGAGTTTTTTTTTTTTTTTTTTTTTTTTTTTTAAGGGAAATATGTGAATCTTACATCAGCCATGGAGTGTTTGCGGGCCTTAAAGACCCGCAAATTTCCATGACCACCCAGTTGTACAAAGTGTACAACTGGTGGTGGGAGACCACCAGCGAACGCGGTCGCCGGCTACGCCCCAGATTCTTACTGGATAAACACACTTTAAACCCCCCGCGCTTGTTTGTCCCAAACCGGAACTCCCTTTTCAGGTATAACTTCAGTTTGGGACGCATAGCCTAGGCAGCTGGCCGCTGCCTTCCCCCCTTCCTAGGGGCAGGAGAGCTCTCTACGATAGAAAGCCCTCCTCCTTCTTCTGCAACAAGGTGGTCCTTACGTACTCTGCTACTTTGTTCCAGTTTTCGGAACTCCGTAGCATTTCCGGGACCACCGTCTCCGGCCTCCAAATCGGGAAGGGCGGGCGCCCCTCCGAGTAGCGAACACATTCGAAAAATGTGTGCTCTACTGTATCATCCACGCCCGGACAGTGCAAGCACTCCTTTGTTGCCACCTTATGCCAATGCTTCAACATGACACGGAAGTACCCGTGTCCAGTTAAGAACTGGGTAAGGTAGAATCCACCTCCCCATGCTGTCGTCCCATCCATGCCTGCAGGTCTGAGATCAGTTTGCGCGTCCACAGGGCATTTTTCTCTTGGTTCTTTTTCCATCGTTTCTTCCATGCTTTCATAGAGTTGAAGCGGGCGCGAGTGGAAGCCACTTCGCGCTCTTCTACGCTCTCGTAGATGAATTACCGCTCCAACGCTAGCAGGTCAATGGGTATCACCGAAGCAACAACCTGGATCGCCTCTAGAGATACCGTGTGGTATCCACAGGCGATCCTCACTGCCGCCTGCCTCTGTACCGACGATATTTTTCGTCTGTACTTGGCAGTTTCTGTGGTCTTCGCCCAGACTTCTGATCCGTAGAGCAGGACAGAGTTGACGACTGACATCAGGAGCCTCCGCTTCCCTGGTTTGGGTCCCCCAATGTTGGCCATGAGCCTTGACAGGGAGGATGCGGCCGACGCTGCCTTTTCACACGACCTCTGAAATTGCTCCCAGAAGGTCAAGCTGAACTCCCAGGTATTTCACCGATGTTCTGGTTCGGATCGTGTGAGGGTTTCCGCCGTCGTCGATAATTACATCGAAGTCGGTAGGAACCCTTCGACGGGTCAGCAGTACGATCTCCGTTTTTGGGATCGCAAGCTGGAGCCCGTGATCGCCCATCCAGAGGTTGATCCGTCTCATGACTAGATTCAACCTCTCCTGGGTCACTTCCATGTCCCTGCCAGTTATGGTCAGGACCACGTCGTCGGCGTACCCGATCAGGGAAACTCCTTTCGGGAGGTGGACGCGCAACAAGCCATCGTAAAAGGCATTCCACAGGTCCGGTCCGAGAACCGAACCTTGCGCGATGCCTGCACTCAAAACCTTTTCACGCCTACCGTCGAGCGTGTCGTAGAGCAGTCTCCGGTCCCGCAGGTAATCCTTTAGTACGCTACCCAGATACCTGGGTATCCGGAAATCGTACTCGAGGGACCGGATCATGTCATCCCACCTGACTGAGTTGAAAGCGTTTTTGACGTCCAGCGTTACCAGAAGGACGTCCTTGTGAATTGCAGGCCGCTTTTCCCTCTCAGCCTCTACGGTATCCACGACACGCCGAATGGCGTCTATCGTGGAATGCCCTTCACGAAAACCATGCTGCTCCTCAGAGAGACCACCGCCTTCCTCGATTGCCCTTCTGAGCCTTGCCCGGAGCAAGCTCTCCATCACCTTACCAATGGTATTTAACATACACAAAGGTCTGTAAGATGATGGAGAGTCCGGGGCTCCCCCCTTGGCCTTGTTCAAGAGCACGAGACGTGCCACCTTCCACTGCTTTGGGAATACTCCAGCCACCAAACAAGCATTGAACATGCTCAACATACCAGGGATTACTTTGACCGCTCTTTTGAGCACTTCCGCTGGTATCCCGTCCGGCCCCGGCGCCTTGCCATTTTTCATGGCCTTTATCGCCTTGACCGTCTCGCCTTCGCTGAACAGCGGCACTTCTTCCCTGGGTATCACTTCAACCGGGTTTTCCCGGATGGCCCTTTCAGGGAAGAGAGCACCGACGATCCGTTCAGTCGACGCCGCGTCCATCATGTTGTCGGACCCCCGGTTCAATTTGCCCATTACGACTTTGTAACCTAGGCCCCAGGGGTCCTTGTTTACGTCTTCGCGTAATGAACGCAGACATTGAGCCTTGCTTTGACGGATGGCCTTGGCCAGTCGGTTTTTGGCGTCCTTGTGTACCTGGGAGTGTGCAGCAGCTTCGGGTCTGTCCCGTGCTCGTTGGGCCCTTCGTCGCGTCCTGTGGCATTCCTTTCGGAGCTCAGCTATTTCGGGAGTCCACCAGTACACTGGTTTTCTCCCTTTCCAGGGCCTGCGGCGAGGCATCGAGGCATCGCAAGCGCCGCGTAATAGAGACGTTACTTTCTTAACCAGGGTTTCGGCCTCTCGTGGGCTTGTAGCCCCTCCTCGCCAAGCGGGGATCAACGCTGACTCGATTCGAAGGTATTCCTCGAATCTGTCCTCGTCGATCTTTGAAACGTTCCAGCCAAGAGGCTCTAAGTTATTACTCTAATGTTTGATTTTATGCCGTTTTTTTCAAACGCATTCAGTTCTTAAAATTATAGACCGGTGAGTTATTACTCAGAGAAATAATAATTAAAACATGGTGGTAAAAAGAGACTTATTACGTATGTGTAGATAATATACGTTATGGACGCAGTCCATATAGCAAGAAGCATCATCGATCTTATTTCCGGAGTCCCTCCGAAAGCAGGTCTAGTTCATCTTCAATATGTTCAGAGGACGCTTCGTCGGATTCAAAAAGGAGTTTCCTGCGCATGAGTAATAACTTTAGAAGTCGTCAAGAAAGATCTCGCTCTTTGTCCTTATCTGATCCGGTTCCTCAACATACGCCATCTGCAGATCCTCAACAGGAATCTAACTCTCAGGAAGTCTCTATTATTACCGACAAAGAAACACATGATAACAAAGGTAGATTCATTTTTTCATTATTTACGATTTTCAGTTATTACCGAAAATCTGTTTTTGAGTTATGACTCAGTATTCTTGTTATTACAGGAATAAAAATCAAAGAAAGCTACCTTCTTTTACCTTTTTATTTCTTTATATTATTTCTTCCTTCTATAGAGAACGGATCAGAAGAGGAACAGCCGTTGCCTGAAAATATTATCAATGCATTAGGTGCTAGAATGATTGAAGAAAGGGTATTGGATAAACCTATACCAAATGACGTCGTTATAAGATGGGAGGAAATCTTAAAACCAGGTCTACCCAATGAAGAAAAAATTAGGCTTATCAAAAAGTATCCACCACCAAGTAATTGTTTATTTATCGATCCTCCAAATTTAAATATCCAAATTACAGAAGTTCTTCATTCGGACGTATGTGATAGAGATAAGCGTATAGTAGAGAAGCAATTAAAATTGTCTGCGGCTCAAGCAGCAATCGCAAAGATCTTGAATCAGCTTCTCGAGCAAGAGAAGATAAAATCAGGTGTAGTAGATGTAACACTAATAGAAAATGTGTGCGACATAGGTCGTTTACTTACAGACCTTCAACATGATGAAGCAATAAGAGGAAGGCTGGTAATTTCTAATGTTAACCAGATATATAGAAACACCTTAAGGGATACTGTTCCTGATGAATGGTTATTTGGCAACCTTGAAGAAAAGTGGAAGTCTAAGAAATCCATACATCAGGATTTCAAGAATTTGGCAATACCAAAGAAAACTACATCTGATAAGGCTTCAAAAAACTTGACAACCCCGCCGCGTCAAAAGCAGGATCATCAGAGGACATCGACGTCAGGCGGGTACAAAGCCTCAAGCTACGGCAAGAACTACCATCGGAATCAGAGGAACGCCAGGAAAACCAATTATCCAAAGAATGCGAACCGACCCAGGAGTTCAGATCGAACCAGGAGTCAACGCAGACGTTAAATGACGTAAGTATTTACGGCGGTCGCTTACAACATTTTATTCATAATTGGCAAAAAATTACCTCTGATCCCACTATCTTATCTTGGGTTAAAGGGGTTAAAATTCCACTAATTAGCAAAGTCTATCAAAATTCTCCTCCTAAAGAATGTAACTGGCAAAAAGATGAATATGTAAATATGCAAAAAATTATTAATGAGCTATTATCTAAAGATGCCATTTCTGCGTTTAATTAAAAATCTAAGCCCTTTTTATCAAAAATATTTCTGGTCCCTAAACCAGATGGATCCCATAGATTCATTTTAAATCTGAAAAGTCTGAATAATTTCATTTGTACCGAACATTTTAAATTGGAGGATTACAGGACATTAATAAAGTTAATCTCCCCAGGTTGTTTTTTAGCTACATTAGATTTAAAGGATGCTTATTATATGGTACCCATAAGGGAATCAGATAAGAAATACCTATGTTTTGAATTTAATAACAAGGTTTATTATTTTAATGTCTTACCTTTTGGTCTTACTTCTGCCCCTTACGTATTCACAAAGATTATGAATTCTGTTATATCCTTTCTAAGAAAATTAGGTCATCTTTCTGTTGTTTATTTGGATGATTGGGTAATACTCGGGAAATCTGTAGAAGACTGTTATAAAAATATACAAGCAACTCGTAACCTGTTGCATGACCTAGGGTTCATAATCAATTTAAATAAAAGCCAGTTAGAGCCAAAACAGAAAGTAAAATTCTTAGGTCTAATATTTGATTCAGTTAAAATGTCAGTAAGTTTGCCTGAAGATAAAGTGGTGAAAGTCAAAAATCTGTTAGACAGTTTTATAAAAAAAACAAGCTGTAAGATTAGAAGCTTTTCCCAACTTATAGGTACTCTTGTGTCGTGTTGTCCCTGCCTTAAATACGGTAATGTTCATACAAAATCGCTTGAAAGAGCAAAATTCTTAGCCCTGAAGGATGAGAATGATTCTTATGACGCCGTAATGAATATTTCGGTTAGTTTGATGCCAGACTTATTATGGTGGAAAGAGAACATTAAAAAAGCGAAAAATTCCATTAGACCACGAAAATATGATTTAGAAATATTCACTGATGCATCTAAAACAGGGTGGGGTGCTGCTTGCGGGTCGCAAAGATCCCATGGTTTCTGGAACAAGTATGAAAGAAGTCTTCATATAAATGCATTAGAATTGAAAACAGCCTTGATTGGCTTAAAATGTTTTTCTGATAATCTAAAAAATTGCAATATTTTACTACGCATAGACAATGCAACTGCTATTTCTTGTATAAATCGGATGGGGGGCATACGGTACGAGATCTTAAATGAAATAGCTCGTGAGTTGTGGAAATATTGCGAATCGAAAAATATCTTTGTCTTTGCCTCTTACATTAGCTCAAAAGAGAACTTTTTAGCCGATTTCGAGTCGCGTAAAAAAGAGCCAGAAACTGAATACGAGCTTTCTCAATACATATTCTCTAAGATCGAAAGGTGCTTCGGCTCCCCGACAGTAGACCTTTTTGCGTCAAGAATAAATACTAAATGCCAACATTTTGTATCGTGGCTGCCAGACCCTGATAGTATTGCTACTGATGCTTTTACAATATCATGGTCAAATTTGGAATTTTATACCTTTCCCCCTTTTGCAATTATTTTAAAAGTATTACAAAAGGTTAAAGATGATGAAGCAAGGGGTATTGTGGTTGTACCAGACTGTCCAACCCAGCCTTGGTTCCCACTTTTTAAGGATCTCTCTCAATCAGAGTTATTAAAATTTAAACCTGATCGATCAATGTTATTATCACCCTCTAGGAAGCCTCATCCACTATGGTCATTTTACCCTGGTGGCAGCAGTTTTATGCGGCAGGCGTTTATAAAAAAGGGCGTTTCACTCGAAGTAGCTAACATTTTACTGAAGTCCTTATCAGATGGTTCTATACGTCAATATAATACTTATTTGAAACTTTGGTGGAATTTCTGTGTTATTTACAATAAAGATTCATTTTCAGAACCACCTACAGAAATTATCGAGTTTTTAAATCAGGAATTTTTAAGAGGTGTAGCTCATGGTACCTTGTGTGGCTTAAAGTCAGCAATTGCTTTAATCATTGGCTCTCATATAGCACACGATGAAAACATTAAACGATTTCTAAAAGGGGTATACAATATAAAGCCTGATAATCCTAAATATAATGAAACTTGGGATCCGCACATTGTCTTACAGTATTTTTCATCCGTAAATACATCAGAAATCTCTTTGGAATCTCTCTCGCAGAGATTACTCACCTTAATGTTGTTGGTAACGGGTCAAAGGATTTGTATTATACATAAAATGAACTTAGCTAAAAATCTAATATTTTTATATTCTATTGCACTTATTGTGTATTATCATATTTCTTGCTTTAATATTATTAACAATTGTAATAAAAAATTTTAAACAAACTATTTTAAAAAAAACTTTATAATTTATATCTGTAGAAAGAAAGAAAAAAAGAAAAAACTTGTAAAAAATATGATCAACTGATGTTTGTTTGTATATTATTTTGGCGATTGGTCGTACGATGCAGATGCAGTAGAATCAATTTATTATCGTTGATGTTTGAGAGTATTGATTGTGTGTATATATGAGACGTTTAAGTTGTTGGTGTCTTCTTTTAAATTGATGGTGGGATTATGCAGGTGGATGTGGATGCTTTCTGAAATTTTTTTTTGTCCGACCCCCTTTCTTCATCAAATATGTACAGTTTTTTAAAATCAAAACTGTGATCATTTTCATTGCAGTGTGTAGCATATACTGAATTTTTATTCCTTTTGTGTTCATTAATCCTCCTAAAAAGTGATCTTTTTGTCTCATCAATATATACACTATTACAATCTTTGCATTTGATTTTATAAACTACTCCTGTCTTATTATGTTTAGATTTATTTTAAATCCTTATTTAAAAGAGGTATTGTTTGGTATTTTACATCGTCCAAAACTTTTTTAATTTTATTATAAATTCCATATTTGTATGGTATTTTGATAAAAACTTTATTCTTATGTTGGTTGTTTTTAGGTTATTGAATATTGTTGATGTTAAAGTCACAATATTGTAACAGATTTTTCCTCTTGTTGATATATTTGTATATAAAATATTGTGGATAATTGTTGGCAATGAGTATACTTTGGACTAACCTGATGTTATCTATGTGAAATATTTTATCAGTAAGGATTAAAGCTCTATCTATAAGGTTATAAATCATAGCAATCTTTTGGTGCTTAGGGTGGTTTAAATGATAGTTCAAGATTCAGCCTGAAAAGGTTTTCTTTTGGTTCCAATTAGTGATGATGTTGTTGTCTTGGTCTTTTATTATTTTTATATCCAAGAAATTGATTTGGTCATCCTCTTCTAGTTCAATGGTGAATTGTAGTTTCTTGTGATAGCTATTAAAGATGTTCAATGTATAATCTATTTTATTTTGAGAAATAGCTAAAATAACATCGTCCACATATCTATAATAAAATATAGGTGTGTAGTCAAGTTTATTTATACATTCGATCTCTAAATCTTCCATCACTATATCTACCAGAAGTGATGATATAGCTGAGACCATTGGATTGCCTTCTAGTTGTTTATATATTACATGATTGAAAGTGCAATAAGTATTGTTGTATAATAATTTGATGACTTCTACAATCTCATCATAAGGCGTTTTACAATTATTATGTAATAAGTGATATCTATTATCAAGACTGCTTATTACTAAATCCAAGGGCACATTTGTGTAGAAAGAATTAATATCAAGAGAAAGTATTTTGTAGTCATATGGAATTTTTTTCAATTTTTTCTTATATTTTATATGTATTATTTTTAGTTACTGAAGAGGCTCATATAAATGAGAGAAACGTCTAAATTTTAAATACAGTTCTTGTGATAAAAACTAAAAAAAATTTTTTCACTTTTTGCCCAGTCCTTGGTCATTACAAAATAGCAATTTCAAGATTCAAATTATTAAATTTTTTAAAAACTTTTTTGCTTTCATAAATAACTATACAATTTGCTGTTAGATACAAAAGTCAATTATTAAGAAAGTGAAAAATTAAAAAAATTTGATTTGTTTTCAGTAAGATATTTTTTTGAAACGCATTAACCATAAATACTGAGGTTTTTCTGTTATATATATATGTGTGCAAAAAAAATATTTTAATTATTTTCAATAAAAATAATTTAAACATCAAGTCAAATAATCAATAATCAACTATAAGAAAATATTTAAAAAAAAGGAAAATAAAAAAAACATTGAATCTCTTTGAAATATTTAAATTAAAAAAAATTTTACTTTTACAAGTACTTTTATACTGCTTATGTAAATTTTAAATATTACCTATAGGAGTAATAAAAAAGAAAATCACTGTAAAGTATAAAAAAATGTTCAAAAAATAAATAAAAATGTTGAAGTACATCAAAGACTTGCATAATATATAAATGAAAAAGCTCAGCCAAATCATCTAATGGATTTTTTTAAATTATTATGTTAATTATTTAATTTCTTTGAGTTCCTTCACTTAACCTTATTTTATTTTTCCATAAATAATTATATACTCATGTAAAATATGTGACAAAATTACCAAGTGTTCTAAGATCCGTGATGAAAAACACGGTTATAATATAGGCTTCAAAACTGACTTCAAAAACTGTTTGTGTTATAAGTTAAAAGTCAGAATTTAACAAAAAAAATGATGTCCATAAAAGTTTTAAAGTATTAACAACAAAATGGAATTAATTAATTAATTTAAAAATTAATAAAAAAAATTTTTTTACATACTTTATTAGTTCATTTATTATATCCCAAAAAATTTGTCCATTATCTCTTCCCATTTTCCTGTAAACTAATTTGCGGATTTTGCTTGACGTCGCGGGCGCGCCAATTGAATATGTATAAAAACAAGTTCAAAACATTCAAGACCAACAGGAAGAAAATATTTTAACTGAAATAATTCAGAATTACTCGAAATATTATAGTACAATGAAGAAATAACACTGGTATATTAACAGAATGACATGTACAAGTTTATTATGTAATTTTCAGAAAATAGCATAACATTGATCTTGTATATTAGGCACATATTTGAATGTTATTAAATTAAGAGTAATTTTATGCTGTATATCTCTGTTATCAAACTTTATTGCTTTTGTCAAATTAAATTATCTTTGTTATTAATTCATGTACATGTAAATTATTGTGATACATTAAGTAAAATCATATATTTTCAATAATAATATTTGAAACCATAAATTTTTAATATAAATATTGATTGACAATTTGATAATTATTATTTATAATTCAGATTTTAATCTAATTTATCAAAATATTATAATGATTGACATTATTTTTTTTATTTTTATTTTAACGTAAATATTAAAATCAATTTTTATTTTTTTAATTTCAATTTCAATTAGAAATTTTATTATGTAAATAAATATTGATGATATTTTATTATAACTTTATATGTATTAGGATGATGCAGAAAAATTTTTAATTTCTCAACGTTTCTCAAAAACGCTTCCAAAACTATGTTGATGTATGTAAGTTATACTAAAAACCAGCACTAAATCGAGGATCAAAATATTCTCTGTAAAATCAAAAAATCAAGAAAAATAGGAAAATGAATTTTTTCAATATTTTTTTCTTCAAATTTAGTCAACAAACAACTGCACCCATTGGAATATTAAACCATTTATTGTCTTTAAGGAAAATTACGTACACTTTATAACTCTCACTGAAACTCACTTTATGACTTTAGAGCTTTATACACTGGATAAACTAAAACTCAATCAAAGTCTGTGAATGCGCATTATATTTTGGTATTACTTATACATCTGTATATTTGGAACAGCGATTTTTCAGAAGAATTTTCTTTTTGCTTCCTAATATTTATATTTAAATATTGTGTGTATGCGTTGAGATGGATCTACTCGAAACCTACACATTTTGATCTTGCACATCTATTTTCTTACACATTTTATTACATGAAAAAAATATTACACATTAAAAATATTACCAAAATAAATCTTACACAAGTGTAGGAAAATTAATAATTAAATATTTTATATATTTTTATAATTTTCATATTGTTTTATAATTAAAATATATAAAATATTTAATTATTAATTTTCCTACACTTGTGTAAGATTTATTTTGGTAATTTTTTTAATGTGTAATATTTTTTTCGTGTAATAAAATGTGTAAGAAAATAGATGTGCAAGATCGAAATGTGTAGGTTCCGAGTAGATCCGTTGAGATCATTATTTACATAATTAAGCTGTCGTATTAAAATTTTCCTAATTATTAAAAAAAAAAAATAATAATCATAATAAGTTTTATTTATATTATAAATTATAATAAATATTAATTAATTTTTTTTTTTTTTAAATAATTTTTATTATAATTTATAATTTATTATTATCATGCATTATTTTTAAATTTCAAATAAATTTTACTTTTAAAAATCCATAGTTTTAAGTGGCGAAACATTACTAAAAATTACGAAAAATTAAAAATATAAAAATCTTAGTTGCAAGAAATCACGTATTTCCAACTGATGTGAAAAAATCGTATACGACCCTTGTCCATAATAAAAGAATGCCCAAAATCGCACTTTAACATAATCGGCTTTGCCCCAAAAGGTAATTTACTTGCGGTATGGAACATTCTTTACTTTTCTGAACATGGGCTCGTAATATGCAATTCTACGAGTTTTAAGATTATATACGAATAAACCTGATTATTTTCAATTGGGTTTTGGGGAAGGAAAGTAAAATCGAGTTATTTAAGGATTTTAATTTAGAAACTTAAAAAGGGGAGTTCATTATATTTGGGACAAGGAAATAATTCTAAATGGTTATGGATCAGATTAATATGTTGAAAACTCCGTTTATGCAAATAGGCCTTCAAGGTCTAGACACCCAATGTTCTATGTTGTAAAGAGGATTTTAGGCTATCTCAAAAATATCGATGCAGGTTTCTCACTTTACTCACTTTACTTCCAGTTGTTATAATTTTTTTCAGTTAGTGTCACCTTTTAAACCCCGTAAATAGCCATTTTCTTAAAGTTATAGCCAATAAACCAAATACCTATTGTTGTCAAAAAATGAGCAATATTAATGGTAATGATTAGGAATTACATAATTACATATCTGTTTACTAAGTCATGGCCATTAAAATTTTAATATTATTTTGTACCATAAAAAATACAAAACCCCATTAAAAACAAGCTTATATATAATCTCAAAACTGTTTAAAAAATATTTAAAAGAGTAATGGATTCTGTATTTTGATTTTTTGATAACGCTGAAATAGTTTTAGTAAAATCATATAAATTTTTTTTTTTTAATTAAGAAATTATTTTGATACTTTGAATTGCAATTTAATTAAGATTCTTTATTTAATTTTTCATAATTACATATTTCAAATTTGTATTCAAATTAATATAACCTCGTGTATTTTATAAATAAACAATAAATCATTCACTAATGAGTAGTTTTTTCCCACATTTTTTTATTTTGCAAATGCTATTGATATAAACCTATATTTTAATAATTTATTGCAAATAAACGTTATAAAAGATATTTTATATGAAATCTATATTTTTGAATAGCATTTATTATAATAAAGAATCTTTAGCACAGCATTATTGAAAGTATATGCATTTGAAGTTTCATGCAGCATGTAGTGTGAGTGTATCTATATCTTTGTTACCTTTATGTACATAGTATTGAATTTGCAATCAAATGTAATATATGTATATTAAGTAATATCTATTGTATCTAATTTCAATCGTTATATGTATTATTAAATAAAAGGCCTTTTATACTTATTTCAGAAACGTATTTAGATATTTGTTTCTTATTCTACAAATGATAAGGGGATGTACTATTATACATGTATAAGTTAACTATCATGATCATTCCTATGAAGATAGTAAATTTTCAAAGTGAATAGTAAATAAGAAAAAATTATTCTTGAGGAAAATTTTAATAAACCCTATGTTTTAAGAAAAAATTCTTTAGATCACAGGTTAAAATTAAATCAGATTAGCGTTATATATACTACGAATCTTCTGCATATGTATTTTTTATTTTTATATGAAGATTTTTATTCGAGTCTTCTTTGAGGCTATGCAGCTAAATTTGATTTACCTTAATTTAACATATTAGAGACTGGCATAGAACATTATATCTTACAGATTAAACAAATCTTACTAACCAGCAAAAATTAATTATCATAAAGTAATATAATTGACTTTAATTTGAAAGTTGTTGAAAAATTCATTCACATGACTCATCATTTTTTTTTTTTTTTTTTTTTATTAAGTAGATTATCGTGCAGGGTTGTACAAAATTTAGAATTACATATTGTTTACAGAAAAATGCGTGTGCTCAGTGTAATATGATAATAATTTTAATAGTATAAAGACTAAATATTTTGATATAATATAACTTGTATAAAGTATAATATACATTATATACAGAATTAGCAAGAAAAATAAATGAATTTCATAAGACAATAGGGGAGAGGGACAGGGTTTAGCATTCTTACGGAGGTAGTAAATAGATTTAAAGGGACTCGTAGTATAAAGAAGAGGGGAGGAGATAAAGAGGGAGGTAAGAGTAGCCGATTATTGTCTTATAAAATTGACAAAATTTCTATAAATAGATATTATAAAATTGACATAGATATTTAACGATTAAACATAAAATGTAAAAAGAAAAAGAAAATATTTTAATTTTCAAGAAATTTCTTCCATCTTGTTTATTTCTTGTTCATTTTTATGTTAGGTTTTGATAAGAATTCTGTGATATCTACGGGAAGTTGATATCCACAATGAATTAGTTTGGAAACAAGAGATTTTCTTTCTTGGTCGAAGCGTAGGCATTGCCAGATTACATGGTTAGGTTTACCACTGGATAAACACATGAACATGAAGGATCAGGGACTACTTTAATTTTATGCAAAGATTCATTTAAGTTGTAATGCCCTGATCGAAATCTGCTGATGGTTGTAATTAAATCACGATTCAGATTTTTATTAAAAAACCACGATTTACTATGAGGAATTATGAAAGTACTCAAAATCAATCCTTAATCAATCCTAACTCTTCTATGGACATTTTTAAGGTTAGCTTTTCTCTTTGCACTATATGGTTTCTTAGGTCAGTATGTGGAATATACTTTATAGTGGGATTTAATGGCCGATTTTGCCAGCTTGTCAACATTTTCATTTCCAGTTAACCCCTGGTGTGAGGGACCCATAGCATTTTTATATAAGTATCGCTATTGTTAAATTTCTGAACTTTCTTTCTAATATAAAAAATAAGTGGGTTAGTTTGCGCGTTAAAACAAGGGTGATTAAGACTTTCAATTGCGCTAAGAGAATCTGCATATGTATTTACAAATATTATTTCTAAAATTACATTAACAATATATAAGTTTTTCAAATTATGAGCTTTTTAACTTAATTACTGTTTTTTATAAGAGTCTTGAATTTGGAATTATTAAAAGTCTAAAATGAAAATTCATTTCACCCATTCTCTTATTCAAATCGACTAAATTTCAAACTCCGCCCCTATCCACTAAACTTCAATATGTAAAATTGTCTGTAAATGAGACAGCATTTACTCATTACAATAAGTAAAATAGTATAATTTATCCATTGGCTTATATTGCGAAGGATTTAACTTATTAAATAATCTTAAAATTATTAATTTATATAAAATTACTAAAACAAATAAAATAAAAAATATCAAAACGAAAAAAACAAATTTTAATGTTGTTAAGTTTATAAGAAGCGATAGGGTAAAATAAACTGCATTTATTTTGTTGACATTTAATTAATTTAATAAATTAATTTTAATTAATGTTTTATTGATATAAACCCGATAAACTCTTAAAACTATGAATTATAATTGGATTAAAAATGATGTTTAATTACACAAAAATAAGTATTTATGATTTTAATTTAAAATTTTATAATTTTACAATGAATATAATTTTTAATCTATAAAACTTAATTAAAACACTGCATAAAGACGCGTATATACATAATTCTTTTATTTATTGCTTTTAATTATATATTTTTTTTCAGTAATTTTATATAAAAATAATAATTTTAAGGTTATTTAACTAATTAAATTCTCCGGGATTTAAGCAGATAGGTAAATTATACTATTTTACTTATTGTAATGAGTAAATGCTGTCTTATTTAATCTTTCGGCGGCGCATTGGATAAATTACTTGATTTCACCTAATGTGAATGAGTAAAACAACTGATTTACCCATTCGCACGGACAATTTTACCTATTGGAGTTTAGTGGGTATCCAAGAATTTTTCTATTGCTTCCGCTCCTTGGCTTCAGGAAATAACTATCCCTTATGAATTCGAAATCATGGTATAAAGTTAATACTTTTTGGTTAATATTCACCAAAAATTATGATGTTCGACAACAAGTATATGAACTTTATACTTTTTGGCGAAAATTAAAAAAAAAGTATAAAACAAAAAATCTTTATTTCTTTACATTGGTAAATTATAACCGCTGCTTCGATAGGGGTAAAATTATGGGGATACTTTAAGGTACCAAGCCAGTGAAATTTTTTCTAGATATCCAAAAATTTTTTTTTTTTTTAATCGATGTTAAATATATTCAAAAATATCGTGTTAAAATATTTTTTCAAAATTCAAATTCTAAGTGCTATAAATAACGGGATTAAGGAGCGCGTGACCGTACCTCACTGCAGGTATACAAAACTTTAAACTCGATTTACTCGAAACTACTTTTTTTCACACTGCCGGCAGATAATCTCGGGATTGGCTTGACCGATTTGGAAAAAAGTGGTTTTGTTTTGTTTATTTACTAGTTGTGTATGCCAATTAACCAGAAAAATAAACAATTTTTTAAAATTTAACTCTCTTTTTATGGGAGAAAGGTCAAAAAACGTGGTCCATTTTCACTTCTTTTTTAAAAACACTTGTAAAAATTTTTCCTTTTGCATTTTTTTTATTTTTCTGGTTAATTGTCATGTAAGACACTTTACTAATTATGGATTTTTTTTTTTTTTTTTTTTTTTTTTAGATGATCCAATCCGAAGATTATCTGTCGGCAGTGGAGCAAGATTTTTTTTTTAGGCGCAACTTCAACGCCACCTATATTAAAGCCAAATAGTGGGCATTGAAAAAAAAAATTTTTTTTGTATTGTTTGAACCTTCATAAAATACTATGTAAATTTTTAAAGCTCCAATAAATATACTTTTTAAGTAAAATAATTTTAAAAAAATCATTAAAAAACACCACATTTCACTGGCTTGGTACCTTAAGACTTTCGGAACACTTTAAACTATTGGGACGTTTAAAATTTTTGGAATACTCTGGACTATTAATAATCTTATGGCAAATATCATGTTGCAAAATTTTATGATCCCGTTACGTCAATTTTTTATTATTTCAACCTTCATTTTAAAAATTTCTATTTAATTGCCTCTTCTAAGCCATATATAGTAGCATATATAGTAGCTAAAAATTATTTTGTATGATGTAACTCTATTGCTCTTATAGATATCACGATTACCACATACCATTTCATAATTTTGGGCCATTCCAGGTTCCCCTTTTTTTACGTCATAGCTTTTTATTTCAAAGATTACATCATTTGGAAATTTAAAGAAGACCAAACCGCTAAATAAACCATTTAAATAGCCCATCCTTTTGCCATTCAAATCAGTTCAATCCCAGTGCTTTTACTAAACAGATGCAACTGGTAATCATAAAACCGCCCAGTTCGTACTTAAGGCCGGCACTTCCTCTAGAACCAAAAAAAAACGAATTTTTTTTTTTTTTTTAAATTCTTGAAAAACATTTCAAAAATATACACAAAAAATTTCAGATCAATATCTTTATTATTTACCGAGTTATATGTTTTTATAGAGGGTCGCGCGAGATAAAGATATTCAAGGATTATATCATCTATATTTTACTTCAAAAAACTTTAAACGCGTTTTTCTCGAAACAACGTTTTATGAGTTTGTGTACACGATTACTTAAAATCTACTCAACCAATCATCACCAAAATTTATATATAAGTTTATAATAACATTTGCTTCGATATGAATGAAAGGGATTTTCAAAATAGGTTTTCAAAAAATTTTTATTAGCAAAAAAAAAAAAAAAAAAACGAAAAATTTGACTTTTTTTTTTCTAAAGTGAATAATTTTTTAAATAAGTAAAAATTAAAAATTCTGCCTCATTCATATCGAAGGTATTTACACGAATAAAAAAAAAAAAAATTGTTTCCGATGATCCTGGCGGGGGCTAGAATGTACACAAAAAAAAAAAGGTCTTTCGCGAGAGCAGTTACTACGGCTGCCATTTTGTATTTTCAAAAAAAAAAATGTACTTTTAAATAAATTATCTTTCAGTTAAAAAAAATTTTAAGTCTCTGTGATTATTATTTCTACCCGAAAAAATTATTACAAAATCCCTTTTTTTTTCCCTTGTAAAGGAAGTGCCGGCCTTAAATTAATACTGTCCACTTATAATATCAACATTTATTGTAAATAAGATTTTATAACTAAATCAATTTGTTAAATAAATAAATTAAAGTTAAATAAATAAATTATAGTTGAATAAATAAATTAAATTTAAATAAATAAGTTAAAATTAAATAAATAAATTGAAGCCTTGCTTTATACCAAACACCGTCATTATGACGTAGGAGGGTATTTTACTAAAAATCTTTGTTCTATCCGTGACGTGGAGTTATATACAATTCCAATTTAAATTCTCTACTTTTGAAGACGGGATATATTGACAGTAGCAACTCAAACCGTGATTACCCTCCCAAATCTTTAAATAAAAAGATAGGCCAATTTACTTTCACCATAATAGCAACAATCTTAACAGAGATTTTAAAACTGGGTAAAAGAAAAATATTTCAAAAATCTTTTATTTTTCCTTCGTTCTTTTTTTCTTTTAAAGAATTTTTGCGCTACGATGCAACTAATATAATAAATTGTTAATATCAGCTATGTGAAAAATGGTGCAAATTACCGTTAGTAAATGTACTGCAATGTTTTTCACATATTATAGATGAACCAAACGTTAAATTTATTGTTAAATTAAACTAAACAAGCTGAATTTTTTTATGTATTTTACATGTACTTATTAATGTGAGTTATGCTTTTAAGAAACTTATTTTCACTTACCCGTAGGGTAAAAAAAAACTTTTTTTTTTTTTAATGACAGACTAAAATATTATGTAATTTCATAATTGTATATATCATTGAATATTAAACATATATATATATTTATACATATATATATATATATGTGTGTGTGTGTGTATAGAATCTATTATTTAAATAGGATATATAAATGTGTAACTTGGCATATAAATGCAGTCATTTTCTGTTGACATAAATTGATATGAGCATTGAAACTGAACACAAAATCGTGTTTATGCATACTTATATAGATATAAATACAGTATTTTCAAAACCAAAGAGTATATACTAACCACGTACATATTCATAAAACCAAAGCAATGTCAGGTGCTTTCTATAAATATACAGTTTGCTTTTAGTATATATATAAGGCATTTCCATTTTATAAAATATGTAATAAGTATGTATAGATATTTAAGGACTTTTACCAATTATTGTATATACCTATATTTCGTACTAACAATAAGAATGTTTTTTTTCAACATTTTTTATGCACATCATATTAAATTTTCATTGTTCACTGCCTATTGTTATTGAATAAAAGAGAGGCTTTTATTTATCATGTCTCTGCGGTACAGGTAAAATTTTTTTATGCATAAATAAATAATAATAATGATGTATGATAAAAAAATCTTAATTTATTCTTTTTTTTTTCAATTTATCTAACATATTAAAATTATAACAAAAATAGCAGATTCTGTGGAGTTCCTTTAGATCCCGAAAAATTGAAATTTTTATATCCTTGATAAAGAGTTGTTTTATTCCAATGACTTGAAACGATTTCAATAAGTTAAAAAATTTTTAATCTTTTTTCAATAGTATATTAAGTATCAAGGAAGCAAAAGTTTTGGTTTTAGCATCATCAGTAACGGTAAAATTTGACACGTTGGTATCAGCAGTTTTTTTCCCGTGGTGCTTACGATATTTTTTGCATGGCATAGGTCCAGTGCAGACAATTCTGTGTTTTATAAAGTTTTACGACCAGGATGACAAAAAAAATGGACCAAAACTTTTACGCCCTTAATACTTAATATACTATTTTAGTTCTCGTCATATTATTGTGTGCATATTCTAAATAAGCAAAAAAATTTTTTTTAATATTTCCTTACGTTTCTATAAATACATTTTTAGTGTAGATTAAGAGAATTTGATCAGGAATAGGAATTTCTATAAAATATACAAACAGTTGTTTGTAACCGCAACTAAGTCTTAGCTTATGTTACGTAATAATTATTGCTGTATAAATAAATAGTACATGTCACGAGAATATGCTTTAATCAGAAGATTCTTGTATTGATTTAAGTAACAAACCAGAAAATTCAAATTCCTTAACTTTATTTAAAAAACTGCTTGCAGAAATAATTAATCGGATTTCTTTTTTAAAAAAATTTTTATAAACTGTAAACGGTTTTTATCTAGAAATATATGAATAATTGATTATCTGTAATATAAATATTTGAAATTTATTAGGTCTGTTCTTTTTATCCCAAAAAAGTAGAACTGGAGTTAAACAGAGAAAATAAATGCGCGCTCATTTTAAACATTTTGTAGGTTAGATTGTATTTTTAAAAAATTTTTATTAATTTTTTTTATTTTAAATAATAGATTATTTACTGCTATCGATAAAAAGCTAAATTAAACATGTTTTAACATTTAATTTTTAGTAAAAAAATTTTATCCCAAAAAAACGTTTTCCTTTTTGAATTACCGCCATGAAAAAGAACGCGCGTTCTTTTTAGTTTTACCCCAGTTTTGCTCCAGGTTAACTTTTTTGGGGAAAAAAGAACAGACCTATTTTAAATCAATAAATGTTTTAATGTATTAAAGTTCATTCAAAATTTTTAAAAGAGGTTTTAAGAGAATAAAAATAATTTTTCAATAAAATTTATTGAAATATAAATAATTTTACGATGACAGAATATGGTACGCAAATCTACTAGTTTTTAAATTTTAATATCAAATATTGATTTAGTATAGATAAAAAAATTTAAATGCATAATTTTTTAAAATTTAAATAAATAAACCCTTTGGACATTTGGCTTTTTATAAAACCTGTAAAATGTCAAATTTTAAAATAAAAGTAGAAAATAGAAAAATTTTCCTTTTTTTTAACAATTATTTTTCGGATAATCGTATCTAACACAAAGTTAAGAATATTTTTTTAGAAACTAGCGAGAAATAATGACTATATTCCAACTTTGAAAGGCCAGAAAAAATATTGCTTTTTGTAAATAAAAATTTTTTCTGATAACTTTGTTTATAGAAAGTTTTATTTTACCAAATGCGATAACAGGACTTTGGTGACATAAGCTTTAGATTTGTGAATCTTCGCATTTGGCAAAATGGACATTTCTACTATATGAGCGGTTAGAAATGAGCTATTTTTTACCAAGGGCAATAATAACGATCAGTCAAAATTTTAATTAGTAGATTATTGTCTAGTCATTCCAATTTTGACAGATCCTTATATTATCCTTAATAGCGTAAAGCATTCTTATGCAAAAATTAAGTTAAAAGCTTTATACTGTTAATTTGAAAAATAGAATTTTTTAAGATCCAGTTGAGGACCAACTATTATGGTAAAAAAATTAATATAAGGATAAAAATGTTTATCTTACTGCTAATGTAAAAATACCTATGTGCCTCTGGGATATATATTTATATATATGAAGACTTATATTTACAATTAGTACTAATTAACGAACTATAAACTATTCTAAAGAAGAGTAAATATGATATTCTTATGCTAGAAGACGTTAAAACTTATGTTAATTAAAACTTTTATTTTACAATACTTTAAATTATAATCTTTTACAAAATTAAAATATCAAATTAATTTAAATATTTCACTTTTAGATTTATAAATTTATTTTATTTAATTAATTGATATAAAATAATGTAAACTTTTTAAAGATATTAAAAATAAATGCATAGTATATCAATTAGTAGATAATCCAGTGTTATAATTTAAATATATTAATGTAAATATACATTTTTTTCTTATAATTTTTGTTTTCAATCCTAATCGTATAATCACCATTATTAAAAATTTTTTGGTACACGTAAAATTGTCAGAGTATTTTTGCAAGCACTACAAAAGCCTTCGATCGTTATTAAATCGAGTTTTACAGTATTTATTTGAAAGAAATGTACACTGTAAAAAGTAACTTTCTTAGATTTACCAAAAAAATTGAATTTTTTCGAAAAATTAGTGAATTTTCAAAAAAATTTGTAAATATTCGATAGAAATTGTAAGTTTACTAAATTTAGTATATTATCGAAAAACTCGAGAATTCTCGATTTTTTTTTGTGATTTTACGAAAAAAGTTGTAAATTCACAACTATTTTTCGGAAATTTACAACTATTTTTTGTAAATTTTCGAAAAAAAATTGTAAATTATCAATTTTTCATGGCAATTCACAAAAAAAAAATCGAGATTTTTCGAATTTTTTGTAAATTTACTAAATTTAGTAATTATACGATTTTTTTTGGAACATTTACAAATTTTTTCGAAAATTTACTAATTTTTCGGAAATGTTCTAATTTTTTTGTTAATATAAGAAAGTTACTTTTTACAGTGTATAAATCATCGTGATATTATTTATTACTACTTAGTGCTATGCTAAAAGTATTATAATTATTAGATATATGGTAAATCTGAAATAAAGGCGTACTGATGCAGATAATAATGATCTGGCCACATTTTTCCCAAACTATTATTTTTCCCAAAGCCTTTTTTTTCCAACGTATTCTTTTTTCCAAAAAAATGGGGAAAAAATCCTTGGAAAAAAGTCATTGGTAAAAAAAGATTGGGAAAAATGTCGCCAGACGAATAAATTGATTTATAATAATCACACTTTTTTTTTAAAAAATGTGATATTCCCTAAATTGATTCAAAATAATTAATTTAAGAGTAGTTAATTAATAAAATAGAATTTCTAGAAAATAAATTTGTTTAACCTAAAATCCAGCTAAAAGCTTTCTTCGCATTCAATTAAAACAGTAAACAGCCTGAAAACATCTCATTAAGTTATCCTTATTTTTTCAGGAAACGACATGTTTGTAGTACATGACAAATAGTCTTGTGCTTTCCTCTTACGTACTTACCTACGTTAATCCATATTAACAAAATTATAATTAGAGGATATGTAAATAAATGAGATTTGTCAGCAAAACTAAGATAATAATATAATATTAAACATCTAGGTGGGAATTTCGTATATTACTGAGGTGTGTGAAGTTGGTCGCATCAGGCGTAAGTCGATTACAATACACACCGAGCCACATATACGAAATTTTCACCGAGTTTTCTACGTTATTTTATACCTCGATACCTAAGGAAAGATTAGTAGTTATTTTTAATTACAACATATAATGGTCATTACTTATAACTTTTGAGTATTGAATTACTGATGCTTGTCATTTCACAAAAAAAAACATCAAAATCGTGATTATTCAACCGCATATCTTCATAGAACATATAAACGCGTACGAAAAGCGCAAATACAAAATAAAGTTGTAAATTGCTACGTGAGTGCGCGAGTTACACGCTAATTATGTGCTAGGTGAATTATAAAATATAATAATAATAATTAAACTTAAAAGTTAAAGTTATATATATATATTAGTCTGACAGATATTTTAAGTTTGCTTGGATTTCTGATTACTGCGGGAAAAAAGAGTTGAAATATATCAAAAAAATAAAATTTCCAAAATTATAGCTCTATTGTCACCAAATCTATGGGCTCTTATAAAATGAATTTTTGGTTCCATAAGAAAAAAAGCTATTTTCGTGTGCTCGTGGTAATACATAGGAATGATTAAATAAGTTGTAATTATGTAAATCTTCTTTTTTTTGATATTTGGCAACTAATAAAAATTTATGGAACTTTTTAAAATGACTGCTAATCCACTCCTTTATTTTGCGGAATCATTGTTATCAGGTGATTTTTCCAGAACTTAGAAAAAAATATTTTATATAAAAATATTATATATTTAAAAAATATATAATACCCCTCAAAATTACTAAAAACGAATAATCTAATGCAACTAGTTGTTTGTGATTCTCTGTCTTCCATTTTATTAAATATACTTTTTTTAAATGTTATTTACAATGCTGAAACCGTGTTACGGTTTGATTTTGTCATAAGTTTGACATCAGATTCTGAAATTTGAGACACTTTTTTACATATTATAGGGATAAATTGTTAGAAATATAAATTTTAGTTTTAAAATTAGTTTAGTGTGTAAAAACAAGTCGACACGCAGATAAGCGTTGAGCGTTAAACGTTTAATTCAATAAAATACGAATTAATTAATAATAAATGAAAATATATCTTGTTTTATTTTGCATTTTTATGATATTTCATCGATATCAAGTTTATACAAAAGCTATGAAATTTATTGCATGGCTTACATTTATAAGGTTTTCACCTATGTGAAACAAAAATTCCATTATAAGTAGGCCTTTAGAAATACCGAAAAGGGCCAAAAATCTATGTAGATCATCAATATGATGAAAGAAACTCAGGTTTAAAAAATGAAAGGAATCTGATAATTCATTTTTGAGATATTGTGAACCCCGTGTCGATTTTTACATCCTGTAAGGTAGAGCTTCGCTCGATAATTATACATAATAGAGAACGTGAGAAGTTTCAAACTATGACTAATAACAAGTAGTATGTATATAATATTCTTTGGTAATAAGCTGAATACTGAATAGGTTCCTATCAAATTCTACATCAATAATTCCAAGGTAAAGTCTTATTGACATACTTGGCTTTACTTTGTAAATTTTCTAAAAGATGAAACATTGAAAATCAAGTAATGTATAGTAAATAATTTTCAAACTTACCATAGTTTCATTCAAAACAAAGTTTTTTCTTAAATAATATCGTTTGTAGAAATTTGAAATAAAATGATAAACAAAATTTTATCAAATTCTACTAGTTCATTGTAATTATAATACATTTTTGTATCCTTTTTATTTTCCATTTACTTAGAAAAATTATTTATTAAGAAAATAATATGCAAATTGATGATTGTACAGCGTTATTATATTACTCTGTAATCCAGAGACTTTAATTAAGTTTTGTTTGCGAGAGATAATTAAAAGTATTCAATTTTTAAGAAATTTGTTTTACTTATATATGCGAGGATTTGAATTCTATTAAATTGTTTATACTTGTCTTTAATCCGCCTTAATCATACCAGATTAATAGTTACGCCTTCAAAAATACTTAGCTACTTTCTAAAATATCTGCAAACTTGTTATTAAATAATATGAGAATTAAATATTGCATAATTATTTAATGGTACACTGAGAGGAAATTCTGGTTGAGACAGTCAGATTTTTTTGTTTTGTTATAAACGATAACAAATGTCTTGAAACGTAAAAAAATTTTTTATAAAACGAGTTTTACTCAAAAAATTAAATTAAAATAAATTCTGTATTATCATTTATAATAAATGTCATATAATAATTTTATGTTTTGACTATACAACTATAACATAGAACATGTCGAATCAATTTTTCCGAATAAGTCTCCAAATTCGAATAATTTTAAGTCCCTATACCCAAATTAATTTAAACACTTGTTCATTCTACCTCTCTTCCCCTTTTAAGTTCTGGACCCTTATGAAATCTATGATTTCTTACAAATATTAAATTTAAAAAGAAATTCATTGATTCTTATTTTATGAATTAAATTTCATTTTCATTTATTTTCCTATTTTTCTAATGCATCTATTACATAATAAAGAAGGTATAATATTCTACTGAACTTAACCTTTTAATATTTAAAAAAACCTATTTTTCTTATTTTCCTTTTAAAATAAAGGTAAAAGTATGTACGTAGGGAAATATGATGAATATTTGTGGTAGAGAAATATATTTTTTTGAATTTTATCATAAGAAAAAGTCACTTTATATGTAAATTTGTAACCATTACATATATTGCACATAAAACCTAATATTTTAAAACAAATGTGATTTAAGTTATATATTTTTTCATGTATTTATTATAATGTTAAAGCTTATTTTTAATAATTTCACTTATTTTCACTCACAACACAAGGGTGGCTCTGAATTTAGCGTATCCCAAAGTCAAATGACCACCGTGATACCTGCGTATGGTTGGATGCCGAATTCATTAAATTGTTAACAAAAGTATCTTATAAAAAGTTTTCAAAGATGATTATTAAAGTAATATAAATACTCCATTTTTTGAAATTTGTAAATTATACTTTCTGAATTGACACCAATTTAAAATTTTAAAATTCTTAAGATATGCGTATTTAAAATACCCTGCCAACTAGCTGGCACTGAGGTTCCTCAAACAATGGGCTGTAATCTTAATTTACAACAAATATTATTGATTACAACCATGCAATTATACATACATTTTTCGTTTTTAGTAGCTGGTAAAGTAGATTATTAAGATCATTTTGTTATTAAAGTGAAAATTCTAGCGTCCATGGATTGGTCGCGCCGGCGTTAATGCATTTTAAATCATTTTTGCATAATTAAAAAGAGACAAATATAAAAAAAGCTAATTTTATTTTTTTTTATAAAATTTTATTTTATTAGAATATATAATTATCCCTTAATAATTAAAATATTGGGTAACATGATTTTTTTTGTTTTGTCAAAGAAATGGTTGGTAACGATGTGAAAATTACAAATATTCGCTCAATTATTATAAAAAGATAGGAGCTTTTACCAGAATTTATAATAATTTCAAAAAAAAAGTATTTTGAGATTTTTTTAATAAAAAAATTTTTGGAAAAAAAAGTTAGGTATTCATTCGATAATTGTTTTGAAATATCACTGGTTACAATATTTTAAAATATTAGTACTTTCATAGAATTAAATGAGGTATTACACCAAAAAAATAAATAAATATTGTAGTTTTTTTTATTTTTCTTTTTTTTTAATTTTGAGAAAAAAATTTTGAAAAAATTCAGTATCAGTTCCAAAAAATTACTATAAACGAAGTTCTTAAAACTAGTACTTCCATGGAAATAAATTAGGTACTTCGTCCAAAAAGAAAAAAAAATTGGTATTTTTTGTATTTTTTTGTGAAAAAAATTTTAGAAAAAAAATTTTCAGAAAATTAAGTATCCGATTCAAAATATCATGTGAAAACCATACTTTCAAATATAAGTACTTTCGTGGAAATAAATGAGGTGTTACATCCAAATTAAAAAAAAAAAAAGTACCTCGAGCTTTTTTGGTGAAAAAATTTTTGAAAAAAAAATTAGGTCTTAATTCCATAATGTTTGTGAAATATCACCGATTACATACATACGTACACACACACACAAACACACACACACACACACACACACACACACACACATACAGACTTTTTTTAAAAACCGGTTTTTTAGCTTCCTGGGGTCCCAAAACGTGCTTATATGCCAAAAAATAGAAAATCAAATTTTGACCTAACACAATGGTTCCTCTTTGAGGAACCAAAATTTTTATTTTAATTTCTTGCAATTATAAATATCAGAACTTACATACTTCAACCTGATTATACCTTAATCGAAAACCTACACTATAAAAAGTAACTTCCTTAGATTATCAAAAAAAATAGAATGTTTTCGAAAAATTAGTAAATATTCAAAAAAATTTATAAATATTCGATAAAAATCGTAAATTTATTAAATTTAGTATATTATCAAAAAATTCGAGAAATTATGATTTTTTTTTTGTGAATTTACGAAAATAGTTGTAAATTAACAACTAATTTTCGTAAATTCATAACTGTTTTTTGTAAATTATTGAAAAAAAATTTTAAATTATCAATTTTTCTTGCGAATTCACAAAAGAAAATCGAGGATACTAGAATTTTTTGTTAATATACTAAATTTAGTAAATTTACGATTTTTTCCGAATATTTACAAATTTTTTCGAAATTTTACTAATTTTTCGAAAACGTTCTAATTTTTTTGTTAATATAAGAAAGTTATACTTTTTACAGTGTATAATAACTATATTAATAACGGGGTTCTTAATCTGCTAAGTATAATCCAGACATAATTCGGTAATTGGTAAGAAATCTCAAATCGTGTACCAACTTGAGAAAAGTTTCACTACAGGAATTTCTTAGGTCGCTGGATCTGAATCCGAGGTCTAAAATGGCTGGAATTGAGGGTAATATCCTTAAATCAGCAAAAACTATCCCTTTTTTAAGGCATTTTTACATGAAAAATGTTTATAGGGAGGGGGTCCCTGGAAATCTGAAAATCAAGTAGGGGGGGGGTTAAATCTGTCGGATTTAGGGAGCATTCAGACGAGAAAAAAAAGTTAACCACCACCTCCAAAATTTGCTCCCACTTGTTATTATTTAACATGCAAGAATGGGACGAGAGGGGGTAAATATCGAAGGTGGGGGTTATAAATTTTTTCTCGTCTGAATGCTCCCTTAATGGGTGGAAGTCCCTAAAAGCGTCACTTTTTTACCACCCCCCCCCCCCTGCCAAGCCAAACTTTTTCAAATACCCTATCCAATGAACATGTTCCATGTTAATAGGTTAGCTCCCTGACAAAGAATATTTTTTGCGAAAGTCAAGCATATAATTTTAGTTTTTAATTAAATTATTTAACTATAGAGTTCATTTTTTGCGAAAATAACCTAGGTATAAAACCTTAAGTATTATAATTTCAACATATATGTTATACTTAACCACCTGTACATGAAATTTAATCTTGTACTCTATTCTTGGTTTCTTCCCCAGATATTTGAAATAAATTTTAGATTATTGCTAGACATCATTATAGATTGTTAATTTAATTTTTCATTTTTTTAATTAATAAAGATAATCATTATTATTAATTATAATGCTACATTTTCATTAGTCAATTAAATTTTCAGTTTTTCAAAATTTACAAAGAAAATTAAGTTTTTGATATTTCTAAAAAACCATTCACATTTTCTAATAACTCAACTGAATTAAAAATAGATATTAAATACAGATATTTGGCAGTAAAATTTTTCATATTTTTATAATATTATAGTTTTATTTTGATTGATTTTTTATATTTCGACAAATATTATTATTATTATAAAATTTATTTGTTCAAAGAACAAAATACACTTCAATCTTGATTTACATACAATGTAAAAAGTAACTTTCTTATATTGACAACCAAAATTTACTAAATTTAGTATATTAACAAAAGATTCGAGTATTCTCGATTTTTTTTTTGTGAATTCGCAAGAAAAATTGATAATTTACAATTTTTTTTCGAAAATTTACAAAAAATAGTTATGAATTTACGAAAAATAGTTGTCAATTTACAACTTTTTTCGTAAATCCACAAAAAAAAATCGAGAATTCTCGAATTTTTCGATAATATACTAAATTTAGTAAATTTACGATTTTTATCGAATATTTACAAAATTTTTTGAAAATTTACTAATTTTTCGAAAAAATTCTATTTTTTTTGTAAATCTAAGAAAGTTACTTTTTACAGTGTAGTTAAAATTTAGTTAATTTACAATGGTGAATATAAATATAAATTTATAATTGCCAAGGAACATTCATGAATGTTATTCATATTTTAAAAAATTAAGTCATAAATATTTAATTTAATTATAATAAAAATAATATTAAAAAAAAACAATTAATGAATCAAATAATGTTTTATTAAAATATTGTTTTACACATTAAATAATTTTAGGAACAAGATAAAGGACAAATTATAACCAATAAAGAAAAATTAATGATTGTTTATGTCGATGATTAAGTTAATAAGATCATTTATTTTCCATCTGTATAAATTTAAATGTTTTTGATGCTTTCAAATAAAGTAAAACTTTTACTTTGAGATATTCATTTTAGATGAAATAAAGGAAATGTTTTATAATGAGAGAAAATTCATGATTGAATAAAATTTATGTACAGAATTTCAATTCTTATTTTATACACAGGGAACATCAAAAAATATTTAATTTTTTTTTTTTATGCATTGAGAATAAAATTTCATACCTGGTTGATTTTAAATTAAATTTATCTACAAATTAGCTAATTTGAAAAATAAAATAAAGGACCTCTAAAATGGCTGTGGTTGTTATAATGAAGAAAATATTTGAAATCGGGGCTTTTTTTATATTTTATTTTTTTTTTAATTTTAAACAAATTTTAAAGAATTTTATCAAAGTTCAAGACTTCGTATAAGCAATTAGATTTTAAAAACCTGTTTCTTTGACAGAAATTTTAACAGTTAGCCATAATATTCAAATATTAGTTAGGTATGTATTACTATGTATAATAAAGAAATTTTGGTCACCCACTAATTACTGAAATCAAATTTTAATACGAATTTAAAACTTTAATTTTACGTTGGAATAGAGTTCACAGGATCCTGAAGCAACTTATTATAAAAATGTTTCCCACTCAAGGTTTTTCTCTATAAAAGTATCGAATGACCTCACAGATTTAACATCCAACGGTCAGTTAAGTCCCTGGTTAAATCTCCAACTTTACTAAATAAAAATTTTAGGAGCACCTTCCATTTTCCGAAATTTTCTGCCAGAATATCAGGCATAGAATCCACAAAAAGCGGAGTATGCGCGGTCGCTTTTTCTGGTTTTATTTAATGCCGCTATTTTTGTCTCATATTTTTATGCGTGCAGGTAGTTATAAAGGAGCAAAGCGACCGCAGTTGCACCTAGTGGGACCACAGTTACTATCTATACAATGCAAAAATGCGATGTCACCAATTTTTTAATTTTTATTTTTTTGAAAAACAAAAAAATACGCATCCAATATTTTTTCATAAAATTTTATATTATGCAGAAGAAAAATTAAAATGCAAGCTTCCTGTTACTATTTGATCGTCGTAACCATCATTACTCAAAGTCCAAATAATACAGTTCCACATCAAAGTATTCAAATTAATTTTATCTTCTTTTTATAAATAAAAAAAATTGTTGTTTTCTAAAGTAGGTAACAAATTAGTGTCACGTAAAAAGGAAATACGTGATGTAAGTATTACCCCGTGCTATCTAAATTGTATCTACCAGGTTATACACCTGAAATGGAATAATTTGTAATTTATAGGAATTATTATATTTTATTCTATATCATTATTATCATCATTATTTTTTTTTAAAGAAAAAAAATCTAAATAAATAAAAAAAATACTATTCGTCATAATATCTTCTGCAAACCTGCAGTCAAGAAAGTACTTCATTATTAAATAAAAGATTTCTTTTTTATATACAGTAAAAGTAACTACAGCTTCTTTTAAGTCAGTTTTATGCTTCTGATTATTTTATTATCTACTTTTATATTAAAAAAAAAATCCAAATTATTTAAATGTGTACATAATTATTTTTCTTTTGCTATATATTATATCTTGAAGAAAAATAAAATAAAATATTTTTATTTCAACAACAGTATTTATAAATAAGATTTTTAAATTTTGTTATGCAACAATTTTTTATTTTATTTTTATTTTTCGAATAGAATTGTTGACAGTAATATTTTATAAACTTTAATTGTATTTAAAAATTTAAATAAATGGAATTTTTTAAAATAAAATAAATATTTAATAATACTGTTTAATTTCTTAGTTTTTTTTTACATTGAACTTCTGTAACAATGAAAAATACACTGCAATTGGAATACAAAATTATATTGCTATATTATGTTGAAAAAAAATACAAATTGCCCGCCATTCGTACCAATAGCCCTTTTGAGCCTAGAAACTTTGGGTTAATGTTATAAGAAAGGGGTTCTTAGGCTAACTTTCAAACAACGCTATTACCTTTTTAATTAATCAAAACAGTTGGCATCGTTTTTTTTTTTTTAATAAGGGTCTTTTTTCACCCATTAATCGCAATTTTTTTACCACTTATTCTCTCAACATTATTACTCCAGTCAATATATACGGTTTGGGGTGTCAAGTTTTCGTCCACCTTCAGATTTGTTCTGTCATAGGTTTTTTGGGTCGCTGATCACGAATTGTGGGCAGTTTTTTTGAAATTAATATTTCATCCTTAAATTAGCAAAAAAAAATGCAGTTTTTGCTAATTTCGCGCTTTTAGTGTTCAGATTTGGTCCACATTAGTTTTTGGAGTCGATGATCATGAATTTCAAGATCCTGTCTACTAAATATTGACATTCACTCTTGAATTTGCAAAAAAATGAAATACATTAAAAATACTCATTTTAGGGGTAGTTTTTAATAATAATTTAAAGGCGAAACGCTAATTTTTAGTAGACAGGACCCAAAAATTTGTGATCCAAGAAACTCATATGTATCAAATTTGGACACTTAAAGTACACATACATTAAAACCCCTTTTTAGGGGTAGTTTTTGCAAATTTAATCTGGCGTTCCACACATTTCTCATAAAGAAGACCCAAAATTCGACCCATTAACCTATAGTCGACCAAATCTGGTGGTGGTTGGAAACTTGACACCCCCCTCCCTCATATATTGACTGGAGCAATAAATAGCCAATTAATTACCTGAGAACCCATTTTTAGCCCAAAATTACCAATGCTTAAATTTCTGGCTGTCAGAAAAATTTTGAGCAAGCACTACGCCATCAAAATTAATTAATATAAAAATCTAACCATTATTTTAAAACAATTAAAAAATGTAAGAAAATAATAAAATTAACTTTTCTTTTTAATAAAGAACAGTTTAAGTAATTAATTGTTAAATTTGTTTATATAAGAAAGTTTTTAAGAAAAGTAATATATTTAGACACATGGCACATTGTATATGTGGCTAGTTTGGACGTTCATTAAATAAAACATAGTTAACTTGGACATTATAAACTTTAAGTATTTATAACTGTACTAACAAATGTTTTATATTATGAACTTTGTAAATGGAATAATTTCGTGTATAAAAAAAGTGCATTTAAGAAATTAAATCAAAAATTCCAAAAATTTTATAACTTGAATTAATTAGTATTTTAATTTTTTAAACTTATTAAATTAAAATTTTTCAAAATTCTATGAATATATTATATGTAAATTAAATTTTTTATCAAAATAATACTCGTAAATTATTTTTCAAAAATACATTTTAATTGCATAAAAAATAAATTAGTCTTTCATATTATGTAGCAATTAAGCTTTTTATAGAATTTTATATTAAATGTATAATAATGAATATAATGAAAAAAACATAAGTTAAAAATTAAAGTAACGATCTATACGTTTTTATGCTGAAAAATTATTTTTATACTAATATCTGAGTTAATTCTAAAAAGCTATTAAAGGAGCTTGTAATCGTAAGACTTTAGGGCACACTTTGATGTGTTAAAATGAACTCTTGGAAAATTAAACGTTAGATGTTGAAAACTACTATGGGAAATAATGCTGAGTAAGGTACTTGTACCAGTATATGAACGGTTAAGGATTTTCGTTTATTAAATGTGAAATATTTAATAAATAATCTTATGGTGGTAAAAACTTGTTTTTAATGTTTACTTTGAATCCTTACTAATACATTAACACAAACATTTTTTCCCAATTAGCATTTTATTTTCTGAAATTAAGTGATATTCAGGACATGTTTTTTACACCAGTACATGAACAACCGAATTTTAAATAGGAACACCGTGTATAAGAATATGCTCCAGTACTTGAACGACCTAAAAATTTCAATTCATTTTTTCTCTGTTGATTCTAAATCTAATTGTTTTAATTTTTTTTTAAATTATGCAGCGATTCTTTAGCTCTAATATTTATCCATTTTTTAAATTCATAATTAACAAATAATATGAAAAAAATCAAATTCTGAACAATCTTTCAGGTATTGGTGATCGTTCATGTACTGGCAAGAGTACCTTATAACATACATCTCGTGGATGTGTTTTTATTTTAATATTATTTTTTTCATACCAAACAATCCAATTTTGTTTAACCATAAAATGCATCTTAGTAATGATGTAAAGAAAATCAAGTTTAATTATGTGCGATTGAAGTAACTAGCATTTGCTTAAAGTTTCAAGTAAAACACAAAACTTTGAGAGAATTTTCTCTATGTTTCAATAAACACTTCTGTCATTTTGTTTTCTAGTAATTTACTTGAGTACCTTATCGTTAAACTTATTTACAAAAAATTTTAAATCTGAAAATTCTAAGTGTAAGAACTTAAAAACTTCATTATTTTATTAAAGCCTTTATTTCGCAAGCTTAAACAAAAAGCGGCCCACTCATTGTTCAGTAGCTTTGCACCAAGTGAACACCAGGTACGCCAAAAAAAGGCACACGCCTAATAATGAGGCTCCGTCAGGGACTCTAGTCTTTCAAACCCCAAATCACTCGGTAGGATATGAAAGTAGATTATTGATTGATTGACAAAGATTGAAAAAAAAGTATCCTAATATGCAAAAAATTCAGACCTACTCTTAGTTATTTGGCAAAATCTAGATGTTAAGATTCTAAACCCAAACTATTCTGATTCCCTAAACGCGTATTATTGTAGGTCCCTAAATCGAAAATATTCTAAGTCCCTAAACCCAGATTATTCTAAGTCCAAAAAATAAGATTCCCATAATTATAGCTCATTAAATCACTACTTACAATTAGTATCATTCCACGAAGTACTTAAAAATAATAATGCTCCTCATATGGGACCGAAAATTTGCTCCATAAAAGCCATAATTTCTAGCTAAAATTTTTGGAATCTTTACTTTTTTTGACAAATGCCAATTCATTCTCGAGATATTTTAAAATCCAAGCAACTTTCTAAAATAACTGTCAGGCTAGTATAGAATTAAAATTATGATATTCACACGGATTTACACTTGTATATGAAAGCATTTGATACTAAATTCATCATTGGTATAGAGGTTCTTATAAAATTCTAATATTTGTATTCGTAATGTATTTGCATCGGCTTTAGAATCTGTTTTATGCTAATTGCTTTAGTTACTTCAAGAGTTACTTCTATAAATACATGCGTTATGTTAATAAGTGCGCGTATTCAAAAACTGAGTTTCGCTTTAACATTTTCAGTTGTTTTCTTATTTCTTATTTGCTATAATAAACATGGATGACGGATTAATGAGATTAGGAATTTCGATATTTTTCAATAACTGTGCAACGTTGATTTTAATCGTACAGAAGTGTGTTCCTTATAAGCCTTTATACCCTAAAAATTTAAGAAGATCTTATTATAATTTATTTATTCATAGATTTTACGTCACATTTTTTATGCTTCATCTAACAAACGCAATGCTTCTTATCATTGTTAGGGTTTAAGAATCTAAACTGAAAAAAAATCTGCTTAAATAATTCTGCTAGCGGTTAGTGAAATTCAAAAAAACAAAATTTTTCAATTTTCTTTAAATTTTAAGTCATTTGCAGTCATTTTCAGTTTTTTTTAGTATACTTACGAAATAATAACTATATTACTTTTAAGCTTTTGTTAATTTTATTTACAAGTCTTTTGTTTAAAAAGAACTTTTTCTTTTTAGATGTAAATACACAGAGCACTTTCTGCCCACAAATCTATGCTCCAAAGTCTCTTTATTTTTCTCTTTTTTTTCTAGGGAAGACATCTTTGAACCAGTAGTTATAACATAATATACACTTATATCATACTATAGCATATGCTCCATTTATTTTTTTTTTAATTTTAAATTAAATATTTTATTGCTTTAAAAATAAAAAACAGTATCTTGTATCAGGATCGAACCAGAGACGTTTAAATTACAAATCGAATACGCTACCACTGCGCTAAAATCGAATATGCGTTAAAATCGAATTTTGATAATCATATGCTCTGAATATTTGTTTGTGATATGTAAATTATTGAATATTTATGTAATTACAATCTTATTATTTTTTATTTTTGCATCAAGTGCACCAATTTACATCTAAAAATAAAAAACTAGGTTCTTACAACGGGATGAAAGAATCATATAACTTGTTGACGGGATTGGATTGATCCCGTCAACTCGTCACATAATATGATTCTTTCATCCCTTGCCAAGCAAATAGATATTTCTTATCAATTGCCAAAAAAAGACGTATTCGAGCCATTGTGATGGGCGTGTTTTTTAACATTGACAAAGGATCCTTGGCCATAGGAAAAGAATATCTAAGATCATAGTTTCCGGTAAAAATAAAAATAGTAGGCTTTTTCTTGGATGGTTATTTACAAGCGATATGGACTATTATTTAGACTGGTAGCCGACCTTTTTCCCAAATAGAATTTCACGAATTCCCATTTAACGTAAATTAATTTCACGAACTATTTTTTCCTTAATAGCTTTGTTCACGAATCAAATAAAAGAATAATTTGTTGAAAATAAAATTTATTTAGCTAAAAATACCTTTAGAATATCACGGAAAAAAAAACTGTTAAACATTACCAAAAATTTTCAAAAATTTTAATAAATATAACCAATTTTGATTTAGTGTTTGTAAAATTTACAAAATTTATTTAAGCTTCAAACTAACCCTCGTTTTCTAAAACTGCCTTGCAAAATTTACATAAAATTTTTCTCCATGTATATAAGATTTTTGATTCTATTTGTGATTCTTAAAAATCACAAACTGCTATAGGGTTAAATTCCAATCGCTAGTTTTTCACTAATGTTTGCATGAAAACTCTTCATGAATCGTACATTAAGAGTAGTGAGAAATGAAAATGTAACCGAAACTAGAATTAAATTTTGGTTATTTTAACAAACATTACCATCATTGCTGAAATTCATAAAATACGCGTCTTTTTCTAAATCATTTTTTCAGTTTTTATTTTTATGAAAAAGCAAAAAAATAAATAATATAATAGTTACTTGTGAAACTGTTATTTTGGTTTAGTTATTTGCCTGCATTTGCTAATCTTGTTTCATAATTAAATCGGAAAAATATTTCTGATTCCAGAAAATGAAAGAACAATTTTTTTTACAAGACTATTTCGTAGATAGGCATTTTTGTTTAAATTAAATTAGTATTTTTAATACAAAAATCCACTTGAATATTTTGGAAAAAACTATTCCTCTACGAACTTTCTGAAGAAAGTTCAATTTAAAAAGAAATAAGACTCCTAAAATATAAGAGCACAAGATCATTTCTGAATGGTGTTAACAAATAATGACATCTGAAAGAAATAAAATTTCGCTCTAACCCAGAAAAAAATGAATCTAAAAATGATGAAAAATGTCTAAAAAAGCATATATAGATCAAGTTTTCTTATATTTATATAATATTATTTAAAAATAATAATAATAATATAAATATAAAAGAAATAAATATAAAAATATATAACACATACAAGAATATTCAAATATAATAAAAACTCAAACCTGATGTTACGCATGTCAACAATATTTACTTTTATAAGATATATTATAAAATAATATTTTTTTTAAATATATTTTTATTTATATTATTATTTTTATAACACTCGAGTTCAAAGATGTTCATCCTTATTCCGGTACTAATCGATTAGAAGATCTCCGGAAATTCTTAAGTTTGAGTTTTTTATATTATTTTTGTGTTATATTCTTTGAGATATTTTTTTAACTTATTATATTTTATATCTTACTTACTTTTAAACTTAATTTATTTTTTTATTTTTTTTATCATTTTTTTTTTGGCTGATAAATATGCTAAATGATATATAAAGACATTTTCTTCACGTTTCAAGTCATTTGAAATCTTTTGAGCAAGACAAAAAAATTCTGCAAGCAACAAGCGGAATACCGTTTGCCGTTGGTGGAATTGCACTTGCGGCAAACAGAACTGCTAACGCCAATTTAACAGCAAAAACAGGATTTCCGCTTGCCACAAGTGGATTTTTTTCAGTATCAGTTCAGTATATATATTTGTAAATCATAGTAAAAGAAACAAGATTTTGCATATAATACTATACTTTTAAGATTATATTTTAATTAATGCGTTCATCGAGGCATTTACTCAAATTTATCAATATTGTAAAATTTTGAATATCTTTAATCTTTTACTAAAAAGCTTTTAATTTCTTTAATATTTTCCATACATACATAAAAAAAACGTGTTTTTCGTATATATTCTGTTTCATCGATGCTTTTCGCACAGAATACATATCTTAAATATATTGCAAGTTGTATTTCGTGTCAACTCGTGCTAAAGCTTTAAAAGCTTTAAAAAAAATGTATATTTTGCATACAAATTTAAGAATATACACACTTTATATAAGTGTAAATATATATGTGTAAGTTTATATTAATGTATGTATATATATAGATATATACACATGTGTATTTTAAGAGAAATACAAGTTTTTGAAACTGAATCACGTTTTAACAACCCTGCGCAGTCTTCTTGTTTTCATGTAAATACATATAGTATTCTTAAAGTACTGCGATAACTTAAGGATTCTCCAGAGGTATTACTTTATCTATATATGTACACAGATAGAAAAGATATTAGAATTTCATCGAAACTATAATGAAAATGTAGTTTCAGCTTTTATCATTAAATTATAAACACTAAAACGTTAAGATCTTTTTCAATATACAAGTAAATATTTAGCTTCAATTAAATATTTTTAAAATATTGAACTTTAAATTAAATCTTTAAATTAAAAATTTAGTTGTATTAAAAGGTAGTATGTAAATACGTAATAGTATATTTTTATATGAGCGGTTTTTTTTAAATTTTATATATATTTTTTTTTTTTGTAAATATGATGATGCGATCGGATATTCAAATTTTTTGGCATATTACACAAATAACAAAGCTGATATTTTTAGCTTGGGATTCGGAAAAAAAATATAAAAATGTTATTTTATTTAACATTTAAATATTTATGCAGTATTGATCTTTTTCGATAATTAAAAATTCTTTAATATTTTTCGGTAATCACTTGCAGTCATTATCAAGTACACAAATTATTAAATTCACAATAAGGGTCAAATTTTTGTTTAAACCCCACCTGATGATAGGGCACTTTTGATAAAAAATTATAATGATCTTGATGACTTATCCAAAAAACTATCCTCAAGTTTAGCCATACAGCAACACAATTTTCAACTGTCTAACTTGTTGATTCGACCTCAAGGCAGTACTGCTCCCCTGTCTCAACCTCAACAACAATACCAACAACAGTCACATCAAATTTCTCAGTAAACAAGTAACTCGTTCTCAGCTGCAGTATCAACCAAGGCTGCCGGTGCTACAAAATAATAACACTTTTAAAAATAATGTTTCTTACTCTAGACATCCTCAAAACTCTCGAACTTCCAGAAATCCTACTAATAACTTTCATAATCTTTCGCCTTTAATTATCAGCCATACTATCAAAATAGAAATGGGATCTCCAACAAAATCCTAAAAATCATTCTCCCCCCCCCTTCCACAAGACTTCAAACTTCTCTGAATTTTTCGCAAACCTCAATTTAATTACAATACCGAATCCTGTATCAAGCCCTTTCCCTTTAACTTCTCCCTTCCACTTCTATCTCACAGTTTATTGATTCTCAACTTGAAGCTTTGAATAATTTGCAATTTTCAACACAACTTTCTCAGAAATAGCAATTACCGGTATAAGATCATAATCTACAATCTAAAAAATTTTCTCTAACCCATCAACCTAAACTTTTTAAAGCCTGCCACTTTAGTGCCAGCTCCTTTTGTAATCCAAAGAGTATATTCGTGCAAAACTATCTTCTGAGGGATGCCACGTAATTCCAGTCACTGAGACCTGGCTACACAGTGCTTTCACTAGTGCCATGGGCGCCATGACACGAATTCCGGGTTACACTTTAGTTAGGAATGATCGGCAGGGTCGTGGCTTGGGAGGAATTGCCCTTTATATTAAAATTAACATCAAATACCGCATCCTAAACAGAAGTCACGAAACAGGTCTCGAAAAATCGCCTGAGTACTTAGTATGTGAAATCGAGTGTGAAATTGACCTTTCTCGTCATAGCAGCTGCTTATAGACCTCCTGATTCCAGATTCCTAAAGGCATTGATTTTCTTGAAAATTTATCGAAAATTATAGTAAATTATAGCAATAAATTGATTCTAGTGGATTTTATTGCCGATATGTATTATTTCAATCAAAAGTCCTATATAATGTTTGACTTTATTCATGAAAACAGGCTTTATCTTGTGCCCCATGGGGCTACTCATAAGGGCCCTGAACATTTATCAGCTATTGACCTTTGTATAATCGACGAAAATGATCGTATAATTTCATACAGCAAAATGCCTTTCATTAACAACCATGTTCTAATTGATATAACATTAGATATCTTTGTGCCTAAAACCCCCTTTGCTCAGATACGGTATAGAAATGTCGATGGTATTGCTCAAGATGAATTTAAAAGTCTTTAAAAAGGGTTGGTTTTGCCGATCCAAGAATGCTTTATATTTTTAAGGTTTTTTTTAAGGATTCGGATTTAGCAACCTAAAAAACCTTAGCCCAGTTAGCGATCTTACACCATTTAGTGCGCGTACTGAAATAATTTTTATATAATTTTTATATTATTATGAAAATTGTTTACAGATTTTATGAAGAGCGTATACACACCGTGCTTGAACGTACCGGAAAGTTGACCTAAAATGACGACAAAATCGGCTTGGGCAGAATTTTAATATATATTTTTTTACGTCGATTCCTTTCTACTAGAAAATCCGAGCTGCTCGTCTGCCAGACTTTCATGGGACCTATAATTGCATATTTTAAGTTTTTTTTAATTAATGACTTAAATGGCCGCCAAAATTTTATTTCTTCATAAAAATAACTTCTATAGGTCTCGAAAATTTTTTACAAGCCTCACGCTTCCAACAATTCCTTACTCGTCTCTTTTCATTGATCTGTTTTCAAAATATGATAATTTAAAGTCAGAGTCCCAATTTAAGAATTTTTAAAAAAAGTCATTTTTATCATTATCTTTGTAAAACTATATCTCGGAAACTATTCAATGAAAAGAGACGAGTAAAATTTTTTTAAGAGATTTAAGCTTATAGAAAATTTTTGAGACCTATAAAACAAATTTTTATGGATAATTATAATTTTAGCAATAATTTAAAAATTGGTCATTTTAGGCTAAAAATGGGCCTTTAGTTTATTTACTATAACGATGAAAGAATTAGTGTTAGAAAATTGCGGTTTACGGGGCTTGAAAAGTTACACTTACACGAAAAAAATAAAACTAACCAGAAGTTTTTTTTGCTGTTGAACCAATGAAAGCCCCTGTGTAATAATGTTCTACTTGCAATGACTTCAAATATTAGAATAGGTTTTCCATAAATAAAATATTAATTTATTGTAGTATATAATTTCATTTAGAAAAAATTTATTATTATTAATATAGTAAAAATTTTATTTGCCTTTGATTATATATAAAATAATTTTGTCTTTACAAATAAAAGTAAGTACCAGGAAGGACCGAGCTCCGCTCGGGTTATATCTACGTTTTAAAGTCACATTTATTTGCATCGAATAAGTTTTCAATAAAACATAATGTAGCCCAGTACTTTTTATTATAATTGCAAAAAGTTGACCGATTTTTAAAAATCAAGTTTTGTTTTCCTCAGCCTCAAAAATTTTTCAATAATAGCATTGTTTCAACAATAGCATTTTTTTTATAATTTTTAATTAATTAATTGCGTTTATTTATTTACTTACATTTTTTACTTTATTATGTAAATTATATAAAAACACATTAAAAAAAAAAAAAAAAAAAAAACTAATAAAGCAATAAAAAAAAGGTCTTTTCAAGTGGGATAATAAAAAAAAAAGAATAGATGTCTCATACATAAACATTGAAAATTATCGAAAACACCGACAACCCCTATGTATAAGCATATGAGATGGCTGAATTAGGAAAACTCGCAGAAAACGAATTTTCACGAAATTGTGACCTATACCGATGGATTCCTTGTTATGAAAAACTCGGAAATGCTTGATCTGAAAAAAATCGCACCGTTGGTTCTTGAGATAGCCGATGGAAACATAGGTACAACGCGTTTAAAGATATAGATAGATTTTTAATTTTATTAACAAAAAAATATTACATTTTATTTTATCTTTTATTAATTTTATTATTCACTAAACTTGTAAGATTTTTGTGCAGTTTATAATGGTTTATACCTATACATATGTTTTTTAAAAGTTTTTTTATTTTTTTAAAAATATATTTAATATAGAAAAAGTATTATAGAAGCTTCAATTGTTTTACATAATATTTTTCAAAGGGTACTAAAATACTTTAAATTATTACTATTTTTTATAAAGACAAATTTATTTTATATATCATATCATTAAAAAAAACTTCTGGTTAGTTTTATTTTTTTCGTGTAAGTGTAACTTTTCAAGCCCCGTAAACCGCAATTTTCTAACACTAATTCTTTCATCGTTATAGTAAATAAACTAAAGGCCCATTTTTAGCCTAAAATGACCAATTTTTAAATTATTGCTAAAATTATAATTATCCATAAAAATTTGTTTTATAGGTCTCAAAAATTTTCTATAAGCTTAAATCTCTTAAAAAAATTTTACTCGTCTCTTTTCATTGAATAGTTTCCGAGATATAGTTTTACAAAGATAATGATAAAAATGACTTTTTTTAAAAATTCTTAAATTGGGACTCTGACTTTAAATTATCATATTTTGAAAACAGATCAATGAAAAGAGACGAGTAAGGAATTGTTGGAAGCGTGAGGCTTGTAAAAAATTTTCGAGACCTATAGAAGTTATTTTTATGAAGAAATAAAATTTTGGCGGCCATTTAAGTCATTAATTAAAAAAAACTTAAAATATGCAATTATAGGTCCCATGAAAGTCGGGCAGACGAGCAGCTCGGATTTTCTAGTAGGAAGGAATCGACGTAAAAAAATATATATTAAAACTCTGCCCAAGCCGATTTTGTCGTCATTTTAGGTCAACTTTCCGGTAGGTTCAAGCACGGTGTGTATAATCTCTTTCATGAAAAAAAAAAAAATAAACGAAAAACTAAAAAAGTATGAAAAATAAATTTTTATAAAACATGTTTATAGTAACGAAATTCATATACAAACTTTTTATAATTTTAAAAAGTAACGAAAAAAAAAAAATAAGACTATAAAGATTAAATATTTTATTAATTTAAACAAACTCGAGTGACATGTTAAAAAAAAGACTTAGAGCTTACCATAGTAAAAAATATTTTTAATAATTAAAATAATTTATTTTAGTTTTTTAAAATATAAAAAGTTTATCATTCAGTATAATATGCGTAAAATTTTTTATATAATCAAAATTTTTTACATTAAAATTGTTCATTTATAAACGTAAGTATTTAGACATGTATTTCACACTTTTTTTATATATAAAAACAGTAATTTTTTGTCTTTATACTATTCAGTACTATAAATTCCAGACATTCTTTCTCAGTTATATTTATTTTTTTTATGTTAATCCATTCAATGTGGTTAGTACATATATGTGAATATATATATATGTAGGTTTTTTTTGGCGATAAGTTGGAATACGCATGTGACTTGAAAAAGAAAAACCATTTTTCTTATTCAAGATATTTTTACATTTATGTTACTTCTACATACATAATATATTTTAAGCAACTAAAACATAGAAGTACGTGTGTACTCATACATTTATAAAGTCGTTTTATAAATTTAGTCGTGTGAAATTTTCCTTTTGCTCCTTTTGACTTCAAACTTTCTTCTTCGTATACACACTTGGGAATTTTATTTTAAATTACACTAGAATATGTTTTACGGATTTTAAATATCATTTTTTATCTTGAAAAATAAAAAAAATTTCTTTTTACTCACACTATTAATTCATAAAATATATTAAATTTTTTTCTTTTTACGTTTTTTCTTGCTATTTTTTTTTTTTCTTTTTAAATTAAGTTTTTTGATCTTTATTAGTAATTTTAAGAGAAACAGGGATAGGTTGAGTATAAAGATAATTTAAAAATAATTTTCTGCTATTCATTTTTTTATTTTACTAAAAAGCTCATATCAGTACCCATTTTGAATTTTTAATAATGTTAATATGATAAATATAATTTCAATTATTGGTTATCCAGTGTTTTATGCTTCTCAAAGTAATTTATTGAATGAAAGTTATTTAATTTAATTATTTTGAAATTCAAAGAAGTTGTTTCAGTATAAAATCCTTGTAATTTCATTTTGTTCAAACACGTGCTTATCGTATAAACTATTTTGAAAATAAATTAAATAGAAGCTTTTACAATCATTCTTCTAATTGACTGCAGTTTAGTAATTTATAAATTCTAAGATATTTGGTTTCAAATTTAATGGTTTATTGCATTTAGTTCTAGGCAAATATTTAATTTAAACTGCAGTCAAAGGGAATTAAAGATGTTTGAAAATTACATGCAGTAGTGTAGGCCTGGAACCCTATATCGGAATCACTTTTTTGATGATAGGTTTATAAAATTTTCCAATGAGTTTTCATTTTTTTTGTATCGATTAATACGAATATGAAATCCATTTTTACAAAAAATAGTCCAGTGGCCAACAATATGAATTTTAGGTAATTTTGGTTCCTCATAGAGGAACCTTTGTGATAGATGAAATTTTGATTTTTGATTTTTTGGCATATAAGTACGTTTTGGGACCTCAGGAAGCTAAAAAACCGGTTTTAAAAAAAAGTCTGTATGTGTGTGTGTGTGTGTGTGTGTGTGTGTGTGTGTGTGTGTGTGTGTATGTATGTAACCGGTGAAATTTCACAACCATTATGGAATTAAGACCTAATTTTTTTTTCAAAAATTTTTTCATCAAAAAATCTCAAACTACTTTTTTTTTTTTTTAATTTGGATGTAATACCTCATTTATTTCCACGAAAGTACTTATATTTGAAAGTACGATTTTTACTCGATATCTCGAATCTGATAACTAATTTTTTGAAAATTTTTTTCTCAAAATTTTTTTCACCAAAAAATACAAAAAAAACTTAATTTATTTTTATTTTTGGATGTAGTACCTAATTGATTTCTATGAGAGTACTAGTTTTAGAAATATCGTTTATAGCATTTTTTTGGACCTGATACTTAATTTTTTGTAAATTTTTTTCTCAAAATTTTTGTTGCCAAAAAATACAAAAAATGCGAAATTTTTTTTTATTTTAGGACGTAATACTTAATTTTTTTCTATGAAAGTACGAATATCTGAAAATATTGTAACCGGTGATATTTCACAACCATTATGGAATTAAGACCTAATTTTTTTTTCCAAAATTTTTTCATCAAAAAATCTCAAACTATTTTTTTTTTTTTTTAATTTGGATGTAATACCTAATTTATTTCCATGAAAGTACTTATATTTGAAAGTACGATTTTTACTCGATATCTCGAATCTGATAACTAATTTTTTGAAAATTTTTTTCTCAAAATTTTTTTCACCAAAAAATACAAAAAAAACTTAATTCATTTTTATTTTTGGATGTAGTACCTAATTGATTTCTATGAGAGTACTAGTTTTAGAAATATCGTTTATAGCATTTTTTTGGACCTGATACTTAATTTTTTGTAAATTTTTTTCTCAAAATTTTTGTTGCCAAAAAATACAAAAAATGCCAAAATTTTTTTTATTTTAGGACGTAATACTTAATTTTTTTCTATGAAAGTACGAATATCTGAAAATATTGTAACCGGTGATATTTCACAACCATTATGGAATTAAGACCTAATTTTTTTTTCCAAAATTTTTTCATCAAAAAATCTCAAACTATTTTTTTTTTTTTTTAATTTGGATGTAATACGTAATTTATTTCCATGAAAGTACTTATATTTGAAAGTACGATTTTTACTCGATATCTCGAATCTGATAACTAATTTTTTGAAAATTTTTTTCTCAAAATTTTTTTCACCAAAAAATACAAAAAAAACTTAATTTATTTTTATTTTTGGATGTAGTACCTAATTGATTTCTATGAGAGTACTAGTTTTAGAAATATCGTTTATAGTAATTTTTTGGACCTGAAACTTAATTTTTTCAAAATTTTTTTCTGAAAGTTAAAAAATCAAAAAAATTAAAAAATCTGTAATATTTTTTTTTTTAGTGTAATACTTCCTTTAATTCCATGAAAGTACTAATATTTGAAAATTTTGCAATCGGTGGTATTTAACAACCATTATGAAATTAAGATCTAATATTTTTTCAAAAATTTTTTCATCAAGAGATTTCAAAATACTTTTTTTTTTTTTTAATTTAGGTGTAATACCTCATTTATTTCAATAAAAGTACTTATATTTGAAAGTATGGTTTTTACTCGATATCTCAAATCTGATAATTAATTTTTTGAAAATTTTTTTCCCAAATTTTTTTTCACAAAAAAATACAAAGAATACTAAATTTTTTTTTTGTTCGGACGTAGTACCTAATTAATTTCTATGAGAGTACTAGTTTTAGAAAGCTTATTCATAGTAATTTTTTGGATCTGATACCGAATTTTTTCAAAATTCTTTTTCTCAATATTAATAAAACAAAAAAATTAAAAAATCTGTAATATTGTTTTTTTTTTAAGTGTAATACCTAGTTTATTGAAAATTTTTTTCTAAAAATTTGTTAAATAAAAAACATTAAATCACAGCAACATTTTTTTTCTTATAAAATACGGTATTTAACTTTTTTTTATGAAATACTGATATCTCAAATTATAATTTTTATTAGATAAAATAGACCATTATAAATATTTTGCTATTGTTAATGAGGAACCATAGTGCCAATCACTTGGCAGCGTTTTTTTAGTTTTTTCAGTATTTTCTATATGGGCAACTGCAACATTTCAGGTAAAAACTATCATCATATTCGTGTTTAGGGACCCAAAAGAAACACCTTTAAAATATAACCTCAAAATTCCTGTTGCGGGTAACTGGACCATTTTTGGTAAAAACGAATTTCATATTCGTACTCAGAGGCCCTAAAAACGTAACTATACTCATTGAAAAATTTTATGTATACCTATTAGCAAAAAAAAAGTGATCATGAAAAAGGGGTTCAGGCCTACACTACCGGGTATAATTAATAATTGGTACAACTATAAATGGTACCGTCCTAAAAGTTAGAAGTAAATGGGCTTACAAACAGTTGACACTTCCCTTGTTAGAATAGTTTTAATTAAGAAACTTAAAATAAATTTATAAATTTATTAAATTTACTAATTTAGGTTTAGGGCCTTAAAATAATTTAGCAGCTTTAGAAACATAATACAATGTCATTTGAGGGTAATAATTAGAATATTATAATATTGGCAGACCGCAGAACTAAAAACTAAAGGTCCATTTTACCTCCTTCTCCTAATATTATAATAAGAGAGTTAATTATAGTTAATTACGAGAAAAACTTCATTTCTTGTTGGCATAATTAGAGGAAACTATTTAACAGATAACTTTCATATTTGAAACTTGAGCTATTATCAACATGTAAATGTACTGTATAAACTTTGCTTTAAATCCAATATCTTTAAAATAATGTTTGTGTGATTAGATGCTTTTCTCTACTCTATCTTTTTTTAACAGGAGCTATTAACAGAAATCTGCAAAATATTTTTTGAAAAAAATGAGAACTTTTTAAAAAATCTTAATTTTACAATAACTCTTTTATTTTTCAACGAAAAATAATTTTTTTTGGTTAATTTTTTACAGATTATTTAAATCTTCAAAATAAATTATTTCTTTTACCCCCACTTCTTTTTTTTGTAGCCAATAGAAATGGCCAAAATTACTTTAATCAACAAAGGGTTAAAAAGCAAATATTAAAATTTCTTGTTAGGGTATCCGAAAATATATGCTTTCAAGAAACTTCAGTTCTAATTATAGAGCGGGTAACATTGCGGAAAGTACCTTTTTTTTATTTTAATTTTATTGGCTTTTCTGATTTTTCCGGGGTTCCCTGAGGGTTTTCCGAAAACTAACGTCAGAAATGGCTTTATTTTACTAAGGACTTTTATTGAAAAATGTTCTTAAAGCTTTTATGTGTATTTTGCAGAAATTTCTTAAAAAACTAACTAAAAAAATTGAGTGATACCGAAAAAGTTTGATCGGGCATAACTCGGGTAGATTGAGATATTTTAGATATATGAACCCGCAGAAGTGTTTTGAGAGGTCAAGTGGTGACCGTTTCACGAATTTTGCCTTTTACAATAAATTTTAATGTTAAAATTCTAACAATTTATTATAAATTATCTAAGTGTCTTATATCAGCGCAAGAATACAAAGGTGCATGTATATTACAGAGTCATATCGTTTTTTTGCAATATTAGTTTTAACTAGGTTCGCGTATTTTGGGGTTAAGTAAATACTTCGTAATCTTTAAAATTAAAAAAATAAAACTTTTTCTCATTTCTACTAGAATTTTTTTTCTATTCTGGTACTAGAATTCAAATGGATATTTTATTAATTTTTTTAAACATGGTTAGCTTCGCTCTATACTTTCTTAACGGCATCTAGTATTTCAGAGTAATATTTTTTTGAGAATTAAAGACTTTTCTGTAATTAATAATTCGCACAATTTTTTAAAAAATATTTTCTTTTACACGTATCATAATTTTATATGCAAGTCATACTTTTACATGAATTATATTTGATATACACACATTTTAAAGAAAAGAACTTTTTTGACTACACAGTGGCATTGCAGTTATATATTTTTTAAACCTTTGGCTTTTTGCCATTTATGAGACTGATATGTTTTATATAAGAATCATTTTTCTGAACTCGGTGACCTTTTGTTAGTTCTTACATATTGAACTGTATGATTTTAAAATAAATCAAAAAGTTAAGTATGCGAACAAATTTTCGAAATTTTCATCAAAAGTTTTTAAACTTACAATTTTTTAACTTAATTTTTAAATTAAAAGTTATGACCCTTTTAGTAAAAATCAAAAAATCAACAACAAAAATTTCAATATCTAGTTATAATTCAGACTGATTTAACTCTTCTAAAGTCTAAAATATAAAATTATCAAAAAAATTTAGTAAAAATAAAAAGATGATTTATATGTTACACCCTGTTTGTAGAATTGACCAATTCAGGAATTGGTCAATTCAGGAATTGGTCAATGTTAAAAAAAATTACACTGACCAGTTCATAAAATAGTCAAATTATTTAACTTTTTCGGGAATTGGTAAAAAAAATTAAATTTTTTCACAAATGGATTAACGTCGCATTTTCAGATAGATAACAAAGTTCATAATCCATTATTATAAATAGAGGGTGGTCGACGTGTTTTTTAAACTCAATAAACTGATCTCTAACTTTTAGTGTTTTAGTGTTCCAACCGAGGTTAGAACAGTAGTAAACTCCCTTTGTAAATCTTTATTTTGAAAAAATTTAGAAAAAAAATTGGGATTCTGTATTCACGTACCCGACCTTAGAGTGTCCATTTAGGGGTATTTTTTGCAAATTTAAGTGTGAATCTCCTATTCGTTGCGGACAGGACCCCGAAATTCGTTATCAATGACCAAAAAACCCTACAGAGACCAAATCTAGTAAAGGCCAGTAACAAAACAACCTCCTCGTCGATTTGGCTGATATAGGAAATTTGTTGAAAATAATTGTTTAAAACAGTTTTCATCAAAATTACTAATTTCAATTAGTTGTTTAGTTGAATATTTCTTAAAATCGTTTTCTAAAAAATCGAAAAATTTTATTTTAACATTTTAACTGATTTCACCAAAATGACTGCAACATATATAATTTACTTATGCATATATTTATACATATACATACTAAAAGCTTTAATCATACTATTTCATAAAAGCAATTTCTATAAGAAATAAAAATGTTGAAACGATTTTAACAGACAAGGTGTAAAAGAATTTTAATCAAATATTTGATTTTTGCTCGACGTTTAATTTCTATAAGTGTTGTTTAATTTAGCTATGGTAAGGTTACACGGCTTTATTACAATAATTAAATTTACCTTGATAATTGTTATATAAAACTATATGATCTTAAATTTCAGATAATTTATTATAATTTAGCTTATAAATTAAAATATAATTTTATTAAAAATAAAATAATTTGAAAAATTAATAGTAACTTGCATATAAGGCCTGTAACGAAAACAATGTAAAGCCAATATTAATTAAAGAAAACTTTTTGATCGATTAAAATATAAAATAATGCTTTAACTCAGATATTAACTAGATAAAGGTCGAATAAAAATTACCTAGCATTAAATCAGTCCACATGCATACATTATATGTGTATAAATGAAAATATATTGCTTTATTTTTTTAGAATTTATGTCAAAAAAATTAGCTAGTATAAAATGTTAGGTAAATAGTGACATATAACTGAATTTTAAATAAAATTTTATTAAACTGGAAAATGATCTCATTGGTGAGTGTCATTCAAAATAAAAATAATCTCTATTTCGTTTGTGAAAATTTGTATGCGTTTGCAAGATAGATATATGTATAGTAGTAAAACATTTTTAAATAACAACTGATTGATTGCATTTAAATTCTGCTGCGCTCTATATCTGCAATTGATTAGTTTTAAATATTTTTTTATTTGTTACTATGATATATTAAACTGAAGTTTTTTTTTTTTGTATTTTATCTAATTTCTTATGTATAAATTAAAATGAAAATAAAATATTTATAAATGTTTTGTGTGTGTTCATACATTTTTACTTCTATCAGTTGTATCTTATATTACTTAATTATTATTAGTATTATTAAAGTTCTTGAATCGAAATTATAATAAGTCCCTAAATTTGAATTTATCTAAGCTTCTAAACCCAGATTATTCTAAGCAAAACGTAGCACAACGTTAATTAAGTATTGAAAAATGTAATATTAAATTTTAAAAAATGTCGTTTCCATAAAAATAAAAAAGATATTTCAATTACATACATACTATTGACATAAGACAGACTTGTAACTAAACCATAAAAGCCCATGTTAAATTTTGCACGATTACCGATTAAAAGACTTACACCATTGGATTCCTGAGACTTTGCTCTAAAAAACTGTATATAAAATTATTCGAAAATTCTATGGCCAGAGCATCCTTAAAAATTGTAAAATTGACATTCACGTTGACATAAATAAATTTTAAAAACGTCTTTTAAAATTGTAAAAAATATAAAACTGTCTAAAACTATGAAATTTATTCAAATTTAAGAAAAATCTTTTTCTTGAAATATTCTGATTTGACAGAAACAAAAAAAAATTGATAAAGTTTATTTAACATTTTCCAGTATTTTTATTTTAAAAATTCAATACCCAGTATTAAAAAAAAAAATCCAAATTGTTAAATTTTATTTCTTTTTTTAATCAATATTTTAAAATAAAAAAAGTAAATTTGTACAATTTAAATAAAAAATTTATTAATTAAAGCTCTTTTATTTTTGTATGCTAATTACATTTCTGAAAAGTAAATTGGCAAAAGTTAATTTATAAATAGAGCAAATGTCAATACATATTGATTGATCGTAAATTAAAAAAAAAATATTTCAAAACAGAATAGAATTAATGTGTGGAAAGTTGATGTTATTCTTTATAGTATGCATTGTAATGATTCTAATCTTTCAGCGACAGGATAAATAATTTATAGTCTTTTTAGACTAATAGAGAATTTGGAGAAGCTTATATTATGTCATTTTTAAGCACGAACTATTTGGGTGCTTTTAGTAAAAGCATATGATAATTATTTATGTAAATTGCATGAATTATTTCGGCGATAAGTATAAGTCAAATTAGCAAATATTGTATAAACTTTTAAATACGGAGTAAAATTCGTGAAAAATCTTTCAACTGCGAGACGAACCTCTAAAACTACTTGTTTCATACCTAATCAAACTCTGTTGTTTTTCTTCAACTTTTGTAACAATTACACTGAAAAAGTCAGTTTATTAAAATTTACTAATAAGAGATAATGAAAAATTACAATACTGCACAACAAGAAATACAGAACGAAAACATTAAGCAAATTACCATTTTTTAATCGGTCCCCTCATTTCAGGTCAGTATAATGCTAAAAGAGCTAAAAAATAAGAAAAAAAATTACTTCTGAAAATAAAAAACACTCAACAATACGAAAAAAAATTAAAACTAGGTAAAAAAAGTGAGCATTTCTAAAAGTCTTCAGAAATATCCTCTCAATAATAATAAATAATATATTTAAATAAAAAACTGTTTTTAATATTTCCAGTGCTCAGAAGTGAAAAAATTACAAAAGCATTTATTTTATAATAAATATAGTGCGAGATATTTTAAATAAACTAAAAAAGCATTTGTCGATTACAGTGGTCAATTTTAACGAAAGAGTTTTAAAATACAATTTGACAAAAAAATAATTTTTTTTTTTTTAGTTTTTTTTTTTTTAGTTTTTTTTTTTTTAGTAAATGTAAATTATTCAATATTTTTAAAATCTGATAAATTCAAAAGTAAAAAAATATACATTTGCTGATATTGATTTTTTTATTTTTTTTACTTTGCAAAAACTAATGTAGGTATTTACAATTCATTTATTCTACGTCATATTTTTTACAATTTGTGAAAATAATAGTTAAATTTTTTAAATAAATTTGTATTTTTTTTCAGCATTTCCAATTAAGTAAAAAAAAAAATAAGTTTAATTAATTCCAAATAAATTCAGGATTATTTTATATAATTGATATTTTAAAATATTCAACAAAAAAAATTATTTTTTAAAAATAATTGAATTAAAGAAGGTTTAGCTAAAATATTATTTATATATCTGTTAATATCCACTGTAAAGTAGCTGATGTATATATTAGCCGAGTAGTTAAATAAAAAAATTGTTTGGTTCTTCGATTATTGGGTAAAATTAGGTGCCAAAAAAATAAGATTTTCGAAATTGAAGCTTATTGAATCACTTCCAAGTACTTGGTTATCAGAAAAAAAGAATAAGATTCAAAAAGTTATAACTCTTTTTCTGAGTATTGACACCTAATTCTTGAACTTTTATGTAGCAAATTTTCAACCCATAATATAATAACAAACAAGCTATTAATCTGATGATTTTATTAAATGGAACTTTTAATTTAATTCGGTATTAAAAAATCTAAGCAAATTTTAACCTTATCTACCCGTCTAATATAAAAAAAATACATCTTTATTAAAAAATCATTTTAAATTCTTATTTCAGTTACCACGTAATAAATTACATATAAAACATGTTTTTTCGAGCTGTAATCAATTCTCGCCTCTTTAGTTTGCTACAAGTATAGTAATAATATTGCATCCTTACAGGTTTCGATATAAGGAATTTGATCAAAATATCGTCTGAACATATCTGCCAACTCATCATATATATATTTCATACTTTAATGCTATATATATACTGGAAAACATATATGTATAAATAAAAATAAAAAAAATAGATATATATATATATAAATGTGTAGAAACGATGATTCTGCTCGTACAAGCACGAAAGATAGATTCTTAACATGTACTAATGCTGATATTCTTATATATTTTCAGTCAGTTTAACTTTTTATTCTAAAACCGATTTTAACCACAATAAGTTGTAACTGAAGTGAGTTGCTTACAAATGATTTAAGAAAGCACGAGAAAAACTTATTTTTTTATTAAAATCGTTATCGATTATTTTTTTATTTCATTTTTTTTTTTTTATAAATAAAAAATATACGTGACTTGATATTTTTATGAAAAAAAATTCTTTTCTTTTAAGTGTTTTATTGTACTTTTATATATATAGTTTAATATTATATGATTACTTAACTGTAATAAGTCTAAATTGAGGTTCAGAAAATCAATGATTTATTTCCTATTTTTTATTTTTTTTATAATCGAGAAATTGATTTTAATAAAAAGTATTGTAAAAATTTATTATAGTTTTCTTTTAAATTTATTATAGTGATTATTAATCTTTAAAATTTTCAAACACATAAAAATATTTAATCATTTCCGAAATAATTTTAGTGCGGGGTGAGAGTCTATATTTTGCCCTCCCACCCCCACTCACTAGTCTGATCAAAAAAGGCCATACACTACTATTTAAAATTATAGTTTGGAAATTTTAAAATATTTTTATGTGTTTGAAATTTTTACTGGATCCTCCAGTCGGATCAAAACAGGCCATTTAAGGAAAACCTATAAAAGTATCTCATTTTTATGTACTGAGCACTAGAGTTAAGAAAAATAAAATAATTTGATACAACAAATGATAAATAAATAAGCTAATTAACCCTTTAGTGCATGAGTAAATTCCGGTTTTTAGCTTCCAAAATGCATGCGTTTTTTGGCAAAGGATGCATAAATTGAAGTTTCCATTTTAGTTTATAGCCAATTTTCCGAGGCCATATTGAATTTTCATTATTTTTGGACATCATATTCATAATCAGTGACCCCAAGAACCCCTTACCTATGTGGATTTTTAGAAAATATTGATATAGAGCACGAAAATGGGAAAAAAAGTCATGACGAGTATACTCGTCATCATGGAAATAGTAACAACTGCGTTTTGACGAGTATACTCGTCATACTGCACTAAAGGGTTAATAAATAATATTCGATTCGCGTATGGCTTCAAAAAAACTCAATCAGTTGATATAGAAAGATTTCCTAAGTCTTTTTCGTGGCCTTAGTTAGTATGTACATCGAATATTGATTAAACTTTAGCTGTCACTTGGGGTCTTTAAAGACCTCAAGCCCTTTCAAGTTAAAATTCAACCTACTTAAATTTAAAAAATGACACTAGTGGTGCAATCTCTAGTAATTCAAGGCTTTAAACTATATTTTGGAGCATGTAGGTAATAATTTTAAAAGCAACAAAAACCTATAAATTTTTAAGTAAAATTATGTTAAATCACGATTGTTTGGAAAACTTTATTTTTTTTGTTTTTTAACTTAAAAGATAAAATTACACTTAAAATTAAGAGTATTCATTAAAATAATTAAAAAAATTTTATAAAAAAATATAAAAACTATTTAATTTAATAGGATGCCCAAAGTGGGCAATTTTGTCTAGGGGTCCTGGAAGACCCAAAGCACCAGCTAGGTTACGGGAGTGCAGTGTGACAGGTAAAAGTTACAAAAGAGTAGAAAAAAGAGAATGGTCTGATGCGAATCAATCTAGTCTAACAATCCAAAAAATATTTTTACAAAAATAATATTCATAAGATCTTAGCTCTGCGAAAGCTAAAAAGTTTCTAGATAAGATACATTAGGCTTCTACTGACGAGCCAATCTAATGTTCTCTGGCGAAATACAGTACATGCCAAATAGTTGGGTAACATTTATTATCATGTAAATTTCTATCGCTGCTAGGCTACTTTGCTTGCATTTTACAGCAAATACTTTAAAATTCAAGCAAGAAATATAGCTGCTTGAAATTTCAAGCATCTTGTTATTTAAATAAAATAAGAAAGACTACAGAAAAGCTTAAATGTTATTCGTCTCCCTTTTCTTAACTTTCATTTGAGAAAAAAAAATTTGGATTATGAAAATTAAAAATAGTGAATTCCGAAAAAAATATTCTAAAGTTTAGGAAATTAGTAAGTGAAGATGACCTGCTGTTACATCGAATTGCCTATTTCTTTTGTTTTTACTTATAAATTTATTTTTAATGCTGCTGTTACCTTATCATGAGGTAATAGAAGATAAACTAAATTAATAATTAATTGTAATTAAGTTTAAAGATAAAGAAAAATGAAAAAGTTTCACTTTACTGAATTTTTATCTAAAATTAATTTTTTTTTTAACATTGTTTCTTAAAAATTAATACAATCTAAGATTGGAAAATTAAGTTAGTATCTAAAAATCAATATTGAATTTTTTCGATATCTGACTCTGTTTCATCTTAGTTTACCCCCTGCTATTAACCTCTCAACTACGTAACAGCAGCCAACAAATTATAAATTTATATAAGTAAAAAGAAAAGACATATGCAATTAGGTATAACAGCAGGTTGTCTTGAATTAAAATTATTAATACAATCTAAGATTAACTCAAAATCTACAGAATATTTTTTCGTAATTTCATTTAAATATAATTAACTATTTTTTAATTTCTACAATCCTAATTTCTTTCTAATAAACAAACTTTAAAATTTAAGCTTTCGTAAAGTCCTTTATAGTTGATTTAAGGAGTTACGAGGGTAAATAGAAAATTTGAGTCAATATCCACATTACCGACGCTATTTTTTTTTTTATAATTTGCAGTTTAAAATAAAATTAGTCGTAAAAATATTAAAAAATGAGTTTATTATGTAATATTATTGCAAAAAAATTATTTTAATTATTTATGAAAAAATTATTTATGAAAAAACTTTATTATTTTAGGTTATGGTACTTGCTAAAACTTGGTTTTTACCGAATAATTAATGATTGAATGTGGTAACCTAGATAAAATAAATTGGAAATACAATCTTTGACAATTTATTTATGATATTTAATTAGTTTCATCTCCCTGTGTCATCCCTATGATATTTTTTGTAAGCTCCAAATATAAATTTCTATAAGAGCAATGTTAAACTGCCTATTTTTAATTTGCAATAAAATGAAAATTAATGTGGTAACAAAGGTAAAACCAAGTTCTATTCAACTTTAAAAATGTTTAAATTTAATAATTTTTCAGTTTCATTCAGTTCTGTCATCATTTTTATTTACCCTCGTAACTCCTTAAATAGCTTCTAAATAACAGTTATATTTTTTGCTTGAAATTTCAAGAAAAACAGCATAACCGTGTGTAGTCTAAATTAAAGTACAATATTCGCTCATTAACGTTTCTATAAGGTTCTAACAATGCATGATTTAATCAAACAATTATAAATAATTAGTAAAAATTTTTTGAGACGATAAATATTTGCCACCATACAACCTAAAGAAGTGTTCTATAATAAAAAGACGACACATCAAGCCTCAAACCAAATAACCGCCAGGCTAATATATATAATATATATTAAATATTTATATAAAACAACAAAAAAAATACATTTATTTTTTTTAAAACTTTGTTATTCTGCTTATACCTATTTATTTATTTAAAAAAAAAAACTTTTATAAATTATTTTATAAACAAAATTCATTATTTGACATTAAAAACTTTTAATTACTCTGGCATTTTTTTAAATATGTTAAAACAAAAGATACCTATTATTATTTACATTTGTGTAGATTTGACAAAAACTTATTCCTTTTTACTGTATAGAAAATTGTGTCGACTTTTTAAAAAAAAGTTTTTTAACTGTTGAAATCTTAAAAGCTCAAATCTTTTACTTACTTTTTTTTCAAATTTAAAATAAAGAGGATTAAAAAAAAAACAAAAGAAGTCTATATTTAAAACTAACATACATTTAGCATATTTATATACGAAAAGGTGTAGGAGTTTTTATATTACTTAACTTGAATAAAAAATTTTCATTCTTGAGAATAAATTTTTTTTATTTTAATTACTCAAGATATGAGTATATAACTATATAACTTATATGTATCTTGGTGTTAGAATATGTGAAATCATATTCAATAACATTCTGAATAAAAAAAGTACCCTCTCAGGGGTAAAGTACAGTTAGAAATAATTTTTTTAAAACTAGATAAAATTTGCTCTAAAGATTCTTCTGAAGACAGAATAATAGGACCCAATGTTATTAGAGTTACTTCAAAAAACATCCAAACAACTCAACAATCTTATACGAATTGACCAAAACACTTTGCATTGGTCTTATTTCTATTGAGTCTACTTTCAAGTATGGTTAAAAGTGATTTTAAATTTTTCATATATTCCAAAATGACAATTTCTAATAGTAAGTTTTATTGGTATCACTAGGGGAAAGCTATTTTTTCCAAAAATTTTCTACTTAACTTTTCTCCTTGAATCATTTTCAAATATTGATGTACGAAGTTGGTGATTACAATTGATTTTTCTTTAAAAATCTGTCTTTCAATTATTATTTTGTAAAGATCACATTTTACGGGACTTATAATTTATTATTTATTTAGTCATTTGAAATTCTTTGCGATATCCCCTTGCTAGAAGATATTAAAACAATAAACCAGTATGTGTGAAATGCATTTCATAAATCGATTAAGAAAACCTTTTTGATTAAAAACCCTGTTCTGATTATAATAAATTTACATTTTAAAGTAGTATATTATAATATTAAAATAATATCAATTATAAAAATAATTTTAAAAAATAACTTAAAAGAAAATAAATTGGAGAAATTATAAAATATAACCAAAACTTATAATTTGTTTGTTTTAGTTATCAAAATACACTAGAGAGCTTCATAAAGGGTCAATAGAAAGTTTACAAGTTTTAAATATAACGTGAGTAAAAATAAATTATTTTCTATTAATCTCCATTTATTTGACATATTTTATGGCATTTAATTGCAAGTAAAAATTATTATAACTATTTTAAAATAACTTTCAACTAAGTTATGAAACTTTTAATTATAATTAATTTTTATTTTTTCAAACAGTGAAGATAATGAAGTAGATTTTCAATTTTTTGGTAACTCTCAAGATACTCCTCATTTTCAAGAAGCAATGAGAAAATTAATTCATCGTCGAAGGGTTGGAGATATTTATTTAGATCCATCAGAGTATACATTGAAACCAAAAACTTTATTACAGATACAGGTATTTAATTTTTTTTTTTTTTTTTTTCATTTTCTTAATATTTTATTTCACCAAATGCTTCTATAAATTTTACTTTTTTATATATCTTTTGCTATTATAATACACTTCTATATATATATTTAACATTTCATATTGATTGAAAAGTTTTTTTTGAATGTACTTTCATAAGATTTCAAAGGCAAAGTCAAAGATAAAAAAAGTCATGTTTTCTTTTATAGTCCACTATGAATTATTTATAACTTTATAAATCTTTTTAGATTTTTTGATTTCTTTAAGATGATCTTTGTTACATAAATTTATAGGTTTTTTACTGTTTTTTTTTTTTTTAACATGAAAGTGAATTAAAGTATTTAAGAAATGCAATTTTACGTACTTCAAAAAAACCTTTTATTTTTATTTTTATAAAAGGATTAATCAACAGAACTTTAATAAAGAATAAAAAACGAAGATTTTGATTAAAAAAAGGTTTGGTAATCTTTGAAAAAATTTAAATAATGGGTTGAGTAAATTTCAAAACTAAAAAAGAGTTATTTTCATTCACAGAATTTTAGAAGGATATATTTTTTTCAAAAGTAACTTGTTTTACTTTAAACTGTTTTTTCTTATACTGTATTAATCTCTGCTAATTTATTTTTTCATACCATATAGTCTTTAACATGTAGATTGGCAACTGTTATACTTAAAATTAACCATTTAACAAGGAAGTATTGCTACCTTTAGCAAACCAAATTATAATCTATTGTAATGGATGAGTCTAATATGTTGGGGAAAAAACCCAAATACCCTTCGTTTATTCCAAAGGGTCTTCTGAACATAGAAATACAAGGCTAAATGTTATTAAGTAGGATTAAATGCCGTTTATGAGGCTTGAAAAATGACACTTACATAAAAAAAATGAGACCACCAGTTAGAGTTTGATTGTGATTTGCAGCGTTATATTGAAAATTACCAAAAAACCCTATTTAAAACATTGAAACTTGTGTTCCTAAGGCCAGAAGCCCCGTTGGAATAAACGGAGTCGAAACGGAGAGTACCGGGGGATGTTTTTTCAGGTGTTTTTATCCTAAAATTGTAATAATAGCTTGCCCTACTCTTATTTTGAAAAACTAAAGTAGGAACGAAGGTCAAAAAATATAATAACCCAAGTTTCAGTGTGTAGGGAATTTTAATGTTGAAATTATTATACTGTGGCATCTACAGTATTTTTGATTTAAGCATAACTGTAATAATAGAAATTAAATAATCTAATTATAGGTTTTAAGTTAATGGAAAGAATTTCAAATAGATGTATAAATTGAATAATCGAATTGAAAACAAAAGTACATTTTCAACCAAGAAAGCAATAAAAAAGAATGGCCCAGTTCGCACGTTAATTAGCATCCAAGGCAAAATCGAGGATAGTAAACTGCGATCTGGGGCATTCTTTTTTTGTTCCCATGGATAAAACACAATTTTTCTTTCTCAGTGAAGAGTCATCACATTTTTTCGATCACTTTGCGTGGCGAAAATGGTGTTTTCGACTTCCTAGTAAGAAAAAAATCCAAAAAATCTAAAAATTTAAGATAATGTTTAAACAAAAGATGTATTTATACTGAGGTCTAGCTTTTTGTTAGTTATAAACTTAGGCTAAAGTTTAAGCTTCAAACAAAGAATAAGTTGACCTAAAGATTAATTCAAGCAGAAAAAAATATATTTCTAAAAGACTTACTATACTTTTTAATAAATTTAAAATCAGCTCCTCGGTATTAATGTATCCAATTTCTTCAACTAATTCAAATGAAACTAAAGTATAAATTTTGCTTTTGTGCCAAACCTTCGTTTTATATACACAAATATGAATATTATTTTATTTGACATATTTATGCTTTTAAAATATTACTTATTTTTTTAAATTGATATTAGAGAGCCAAAAATTATATAGGCTATGAAATTTTCTAGATTATATAGAGGTATTCGTCGTTCCAAATATTAACTTATTTTGTTGTATGAATATTATTTATGTTTGCTTCAAATGCATTCCTTACTATATTTACTGCTACTAATACTTTTTAAGTTTTTTCATAAAAAACCTAAATGGCAGATATATTATAACACAAGCGATATAATAAATTATAAATTTTTTAAAAATATTTTTGTGAATACTGCGTTTTGATTTTTTTTTTTATTATTACTTCTCAACGGGATTTAGACTTTGATATAGTTTACAATCCAGTCTATAAAATTTTATTGTTACATATGATGGCGTTTAATTCATTTTGTTTGCGGCGTTTTATTTATTTCATATGCTATATTGGACTTTATAGTATGTTAAGCATAATTCCATTTTTTTCGTTTATGTCTAAAGCTTTTATTTTTAATTTTTGAATTATTTAAAAAGTTATTTTATTTTTAAATCTGTTGTTTTATTTAATTCTAGAATTATTTCATTAAAATAAATAAATATTAAAATTTATTTATCTTTTTATTTTTTTTTAAACGTTAAAACAAAAAAGATATGCATCTTATCTCTGTAAAACCTACATGAATAATTTTTTGCTAAAATTTCCTGCTAAATTTGATACTGCTATCAGTTTTTTATTCTATTTTTTTTATTCAGTTTTTTAGATAAACCTCAAAAAACTCAAAAAAAACTTATAACCGTTTTGTGTAAGCACAACCTAAATGCTAGGAACATGTTAACTAAAGCTATGTGCATGTTATAAAACATGAATGTTATGCAACATTACAATACAATTTGCTATTTTTATAATTAGTAATTATCACTTTTACTAAAACTCGTACTAAAAGTTCATGTTCCATGTTAAAATTTATAAATTTATAAAAATTGATATAATAACATAAAAATTCACAAGATTTTAATGGCATTGCAATTTAAGAGAGAAAAAAAGACTTATATGCTTTGGTCTCATGTGAATTTGTTATTATTAAGTATGATTTTTTCTTAAATTGATTTTTTTTATAAAGGTTACAACTTTAGTAACTTAACAATTTTGCGAGTGCATTTACACTAAATATTTCGTTATGTATGAATATTTGATGTACGGCCCAGTGCCCTTCTGGACCACCCCCCTACAGATTAATTTCTCCTCTGTGATTACATAATATTTAATTAATATAGTAATAAGAATTTAATAATTAATTAAGATTAAGTTTGATTTTAAAAGAATAATATTATAAAAAATTAATATACTAAAGGGGGTCGAGAGCAAAGCCCCCACAACAAAAACTTAGACACTCCACTTACTTCCTAATAGAGTACTTAGATGTACTTTAGGTGTACTCGTATTTAGCCTTCAGGTCTTGACAGATATAGAGCACTGCCGTGTACCGCACTCTACAGATAGATTGTCAGTCACTTAAGTCTGGGAAGAGGTAACCTGCAAATTTGAAAATCAAGAGGGTTTAAATATGTCCGATTAAAGGGGAGGTGGGTCAAATGGGACTTATTATTAATTTAAATTTTGGGATCTAAAATAATACGTGTTTAGGAAATTAGAATCGTTTGGATTTAGAATCTTAACGTCTAATAAAAGTGATAATTACAAATTATAAAATAAGCAAGTTGTATTCTAATTTTTCGTAACATTTATGCATTATACCTAGCCGTCAGCTGTAAGTAAACAAGTTCCATATTCTTTGGTTATGTTTACACAAATCCGGTTATAAGTTTTTAACTTAAAGTCTCCCTATTTATTTTAAGTCAAATAACCGAAATTATAGTAAGTCCCATTTTTCATTCCCCAAAAAAACTTTCATTTTTGAATCCTCCCTCCTTATGAATTTAATTTTTGATAATAATTAAATTTTGGCTCACATTATTGTAAAACTCTTCATTAATAAAGCTTTATACCCATTATTTTAATTTGGAAATGCAATTTTTATTAAAACTTTGATTGAAGTTAAAACAAATTGCAGTTTATTATATGCATGAGTCTAAGTTTTTTAAAAGAAAGTTTTTATAATTAGCTGAAAAAAGTTTTAGTTTTAATTAGAAGTCATATTAAATAAGAAAAATATAATAAAAAATCTTTTGATTTCGATAAATTTCAATATTTTTTCATAATCAACTCTACACTGTAAAAAGTAACTTTCTTATGTTAACAAAAAAATTAGAACATTTTAAAATTAGTAATTTATCGAAAAAATTTGTAAATATTCGAAAAAAATCGTATATTTGCGAAATTTAGTATATTAACAAAAAATACGAGTATTCTCGATTTTTTTTGTGAATTCGTAGGAAAAATTTATAATTTACCATTTTTTTCTCGAAAATTTACAAAAAATAGTTGTAAATTTCCGAAAAATAGTTGTGAATTTACAATTTTTTTCGTAAAATCACAAAAAAAATCGAATATTTACAAAATTTTTTCAAAATTCGCAAATTTTTCGAAAAAATTCTATTTTTTTTGTAAATCTAAAAAAGTTACTTTTTACAGTGTATTTAATAAAATAACTCAATAAGCTAGTGTGTGCATTAACTAAAATTAATCTATTAATTTATGTTAAATCAAGATAAAATGTGAAATATTTTGTTTTTCAGAGTTTAAAGATTAATGAAGGAAACGAGCTTTATGTTCAAGTGGATGATAAGTTTATTTTATCTTGCATAGCGACTGGAAGTAATGAAACAAAATTTTTATGGTACAAGGATGATATGTTAGTTAACACAAGTAAGGCTAAAAGGTATGTTGATTTTAATTATTTTAAAGTATTTATTATTGCAAAGAATAAAAAAATTTTTTAATATTACTTTTTTTTCTGTTACAATAAATTTGTTATAAATATAAATTTAAAACTATTAAAAAAAAAGGAGCTTTGTTAGTTATAATCAAAGAGAATAATTTTCATTTTCTTTTACATAAATATTAAAGAAAAAAAAATTTTTGATGTGTACAAAGATTAAAAATACGAAATTTATTGTTTATAAATGGAGCTTAAAAAAACTAGTTATATAAGATACTGTAGATAAAATAAATAAGTATTTCAAAACGTATTTTTACTTTGTAACTTAATTTTTAATATTGAAAAAATATAACAAGAAAGTTTATCTAATTCTTTTTACTTTTCAAAAAATAATAAAAACTTAACTTTAAGATAGAAGAAAATCCATATTTCATATTTTATGTTTTTTTGTTTAGTAAATATGAAAAAGTAAATTTAACAAATTTAGAATTCATTGATTTTAATATTTAATTTTTAATTTTACAAATTAAAAAAAAGAATAAACAAAAATTTTATGATCTAATTTTAATGCACACTGAAAGTAAAAAAAATATTTATCACATGATTAAAACCCATTGCTGGCATAATTTCAAAGGGGTCAAAAAGAGCCCTATCAGTACCTTTTTCTTGCATATATTATGAATACTTATATTTCCGTGGAAAAAAAAACTAGAACTGCAATCCCAAATAAATATATTTTTTTTCTCAAAATTAAGTATAATTATCGATATTTGAAGCTTATAAATTAATTTTTATGGTTTATTTTGTTTTAATATTGTCAATAAATAAGGATAATATTTACTTAAGGCCCCCTTTTCAAAAATTAAAATTCGTAATGCACTTTTTTTTTATTTCATTTTCTTGCTTAAAAACATTTCAAGAGTGTATAAAAAAATTTTCAAGCCAAAAAAAATATATGTTTTTGAGATATTTTGATTTTTATAGGACGGATTCATATGAAAACATAAGCATTTAAAAACTTTAAACGCGTTTATCTCAAAACTACTTTTTTAAATCGGTTCCAGTTCTAACTCAAAAACTTATTCAGCTATTGACCTAAATCTTGGTTCATTTTATTTGTAATTGTAGTGCCAAGTGCTGGAACTAGAAGATCAGAAAAAAGTGGATTAGAAAATTTTTTATTGACCATATTAGGCGTTTTTTTGTACTTAAAAATCTCCATTTTTCGTTTTTGGCGCACCAAATAGTCAATTTTTGGAATTTTTGCAAACTTTTAGTTCCAGCACTTGAGAAGTGTATAGGGAATAAAATGCTTTTTTATTTTTTTGTTTCGAATGCCCACAATAGGCGCTAGGTGTGGAACCGTTTTTTACTTTTTTTTTTCAGCCTCTACTTTGACGCCCTCTATAAAATGTAAAAAATTTGGGAAATAAAAATAATAATTTTTTTTGTATTCTTTGATAGTTTTGTAACAATTTTAAAAAAAATTTGAAGTTCTTGTATAATAAAATAACTAAAAAAAAAGATGTTTAAAATTCATTAAAATCAGATAAAATAATGAAAAGGGGGCCTTAAGGAAAAAAATTTAAGCATTTATATTAGGGTGTTCCTTATTTCCCAAACTGCCCGTAGAGAAAAATACTGGCTCGAATATGATACTTCTGGTCATAAAACCATTATCTAAAAAAAAAAATTTATAAACAACTTGATGTAGTGTGCCGATTTGCAAATGAAAATCGGTAAAAACCAGGAAAAAGGTTTTAAAAACGTTTTAGAAAGCTTTCAGAAACCTTCCCAAAAACTTTTTACTATTAAAATCTTTTAAAAGCGTGTTAGTGACAAAATATCTATAAAAAACTGTAAATAATAACATAAAAGGTGATTTTTAGGTATTTTGACCATTTACAGAAGCCTTTTTTCATTGCTTCGTTATTAAAAGAAGAAATATGCATTTTTGCAAAAAATCAATGAATAAAACAGTCAAATTGCAATTTTCATGGATATTTGCTTTTTAAACTACCATAAATTTTAAATTAGGTTCAGATATCATAAAATATATAATTTAGAGTTTTTTAAAGATATTTTCTCATTAACACGCTTTTAGAACGTTTTAGTAGTAAAAAATTTTTGGGAAGGTTTCTAAAAGCTTTCTAAAACGTTTTTAAAACCTTTTTCCTGATTTTTACCAATTTTCATTTGCAAATCGGCACACTACATCAAGTTGTTTATAAAATTTTTTTTTTTTAAATAATATTTTTATGACCTGAAGTATAATATTCGAGCCAGTATTTTTCTCTACGGGTAGTTTGGGAAATAAGAAACACCCTAATTTATATATATCTCAAATATATATATGTGCATTTCTACGAGAAAATCCTTTTTATGAGCACCAAAAATGAAAAAAAAAATCGACGAGGCCGCGACTACCATCATGATTTTCTGGTAGTTTGGACCCTAGAATGCAAAAAAAAAACGCGAACACGAAATCGGCGATAGATGCCAAAAAGATTTTGACACTTTTATGTCAAAAACCGTGTTTTTCGTATCTTAGCAACCCCAAATTTTCAAAACAATTTTTTTGGTAAATAAAATTTTAAAGATTAGAAAAAATCTGATTCCCAGGGAAAAATCACTCCACAAAAAAAAATTTTCTTTTTACGATAAAATTTAGCCAAGTTATCGTCAATTTAAGATTTTACACAAAATCTTAAAAAAGATTGAAGTTCTATTGAAATATGCCGATTTCTAAACTTAAAATATGCATTACTAGCTTGATTTTCATCGTAAAATAATAATTTTTTTTTTTATATTGATTAATTTTTCCCGGAGTATTCATTTCTTCAAGAAAGTAATCATTTTTATTTACAAAATTTTAATTTTTAGGTCAAAAGCCTTTGAAAACTGTAAGTAGCAACATTTATTTAACGCAGATTTTCATTGGTTTTTTACCTAAAAGTAGAATTGTGGTAAAAAAAATGATTTTTTTCTTGAAGAAATGAATACTCCGGGAAAAATTAATCAATTTAAAAAAAAAAAATTATTATTTTACGATGAAAATCAAGCGGGTAATGCATGTTTAAAGCTCAGAAACAGACTTTTTTCAATGTCTAGGTCATTACTGTTGAGTTTCCTTTGTCTGCTCTTGTGACAAGTAAATTAGGGTGGTCACTTATAAACTTTTTTGTATTTTATAATTTTTCATCTATAATTTTGTCTATATATTTAATATGTTTTTTATTGTGTAAATTTTTGTTAATTACGCCAATTATTTTTCTTCTGATTTTATCTGAAGAATTTTCGGGGGAGTTGTTTAAATTATGTATAGAAGTTTGAATGCTTTTTAATAATTCAAAATAGTCATACTTTCCTATTTCGCACTTAAAGTTAAATTTTTCGCCTAAAGATAGTATATCTACTACATCTTTGGGAATTACTACATTGGTAAGGTTAGTAAACCACTTTTCTTTAATTTTGGAGCAATTAATGTGAGAGTTACTTACTGTGTCGTTATTATGTTCAGAACGATTTAAATTGTCTTCTGACATTAAAAAATCCGGAAATGCCGACTCTAAAGTTTTATTAAATAATATTTTTAGTTTTGAAGAATGTGTTTGAAGAATGTGTCTCTCATTAGAGCTACATAAAATTACAGCTGTGACATAAGATCTTTAAATTTATATACTTTATGTAATTTCTAGGTAGTTGAGCTATAAACTCTTAACCCTTGATTCCTATACATTAGTAATTAAAAAACGCTGCCAAGTGATTGGCACTATGGTTCCTCATTAACAATAGCAAAATATTTATAATGGTCTATTTTATCTAATAAAAATTATAATTTGAGATATCAGTATTTCATAAAAAAAAGTTAAATACCGTATTTTATAAGAAAAAAAATGTTGCTGTGATTTAATATTTTTTATTTAACAAATTTTTAGAAAAAAATTTTCAATAAACTAGGTATTACACTTAAAAAAAAAACAATATTACAGATTTTTTAATTTTTTTGTTTTATTAATATTCAGAAAAAAATTTTGTAAAAATCCGGTATCAGATCCAAAAAATTGCTATGAATAAGCTTTCTAAAACTAGTACTCTCATAGAAATTAATTAGGTACTACGTCCGAACAAAAAAAAAATTTGGTATTCTTTGTATTTTTTTGTGAAAAAAATTTTGGGAAAAAAATTTTCAAAAAATTAATTATCAGATTTGAGATATCGAGTAAAAACCATACTTTCAAATATAAGTACTTTTATGGAAATAAATGAGATATTACACCTAAATTAAAAAAAAAAAAAAGTATTTTGAAATCTCTTGATGAAAAAATTTTTGAAAAAAAAATTAGATCTTAATTCCATAATGGTTGTTAAATACCACCGATTGCAAAATTTTCAAATATTAGTACTTTCATGGAATTAAAGGAAGTATTACACTAAAAAAAAAAAAATATTACAGATTTTTTAATTTTTTTGATTTTTTAATTATGAGAAAAAAATTTTGAAAAAATTAAGTTTCAGGTCCAAAAAATTACTATAAACGATATTTCTAAAACTAGTACTGTCATAGAAATCAATTAGGTACTACATCCAAAAAAAAAAAAAAATTTAAGTTTTTTTTTGTATTTTTTGGTGAAAAAAATTTTGAGAAAAGAATTTAAAAAAAATTAGTTATCAGATTCGAGATATCGAGTAAAAATCGTACTTTCAAATATAAGTACTTTCATGGAAATAAATTAGGTATTACATCCAAATTAAAAAAAAAAAAAAAAATAGTCTGAGATTTTTTGATGAAAAAATTTTGGAAAAAAAAATTAGGTCTTAATTCTAAAATAAAATTTATTAGAAATTATTTGTGAAATATCACCGGTTACAATATTTTCAGATATTCGTACTTTCATAGAAAAAAATTAAGTATTAGGTCCTAAAATAAAAAAAATTTTGGCATTTTTTGTATTTTTTGGCAACAAAAATTTTGAGAAAAAAATTTTAAAAAAATTAAGTATCAGGTCCAAAAAATTGCTATAAACGATATTTCTAAAACTAGTACTTCCACAGAAATAAATTAAGTACTGCGTCCGTAAAGAAAAAAAAAATTGGTATTTTTTGTATTTTTTGGTGAAAAAAATTTTGAGAAAAAAATTTTCAAAAATAAATTATAAGATTTGAGATATAGAGTAAAAACGATACTTCTAGATATCAGTACTTTTATGGAAAAAAATGAGGTACTACATCCAAAAAGAAAAAAAAATATAGTGTTTTTTTAATTTTTTTATGTAAAAAGTTTTGAAAAAAAAAAATTTCGAAAAATTACGTATCAGATGGAGAAATCCTTTACAAACGATAATTTTAGATATTCGTACTTTCATAGGAAAAAATTAAGTATTACGTCCTAAAATAAAAAAAATTTTGGCGTTTTTTGTATTTTTTGGCGACAAAAATTTTGAGAAAAAAATTTTGAAAAAATTAAGTATCAGGTCCAAAAAAATGCTATAAACGATATTTCTAAAACTAGAACTTCCACAGAAATAAATTAAGTACTGCGTCCGTAAAGAAAAAAAAAATTGGTATTTTTTGTATTTTTTGGTGAAAAAAATTTTGAGAAAAAAATTTTCAAAAAATTAGTTATCAGATTCGAGATATCGAGTAAAAATCGTACTTTCAAATATAAGTACTTTCGTGGAAATAAATGAGGTATTACATCCAAATTAAAAAAAAAAAAAAGTAGTTTGAGATTTTTTGATGAAAAAATTTTTGAAAAAAAAATTAGGTCTTAATTCCATAATGGTTGTGAAATTTCACCGGTTACATACATACACACACACACACACACACACACACACACACATACAGACTTTTTTTAAAAACCGGTTTTTTAGCTTCCTGAGGTCCCAAAACGTGCTTATATGCCAAAAAATCAAAAATCAAAATTTCATCTATCACAAAGGTTCCTCTATGAGGAACCAAAATATCAATTTTGTTTATCTTACTCAAATTCTTTCAATATATAAAAAAACTTTTTTCTCTTTGTCTAATAATAAAAAAATTTTTGTATGAATCGGTGAACCTTTAAACTTTTTCAATTTAATAGATTTTAGTACTTCATTAGCAGTGAGAACAGAAACTCTTATAACTAATATTACAGTTTATTATTGTTTTCTATAAATATATAAAAAATTTTTTTAAAAAAATTTTATAATGTTTATTGTATAATATTATGTTTCTAATTCAAAAAGATATTTTTTAAAATTTTCGTAAGTTAATTATTATATATTTATTTAATTTGAAAATTTAGTTTTTCTGTAATAAAAAAATTTTGTAAAAAATTGTTTATATAAATTGTATGCATTGTATTTTTTAGATCTTGAAAAGGGAGACACAGATCTCCGAAACGTCGATGTAAAAACATTAAAGAAATATCTTGTTCCAAAAAGATCGCATTTATTATTCATAATAAATTCCTACTAAAATCTATTTAATATTTGGAACGACAACAGTATTTATACTGTTTAAATCATCTTATAATTCACTCAAATTTATCTTAAAAAGACATTGAAAAAAGTCTGTTTCTGAGCTTTAAACATGCATTACCCGCTTGATTTTCATCGTAAAATAATAATTTTTTTTTTTTAAATTGATTAATTTTTCCCGGAGTATTCATTTCTTCAAGAAAAAAATCATTTTTTTTACCACAATTCTACTTTTAGGTAAAAAACCAATGAAAATCTGCGTTAAATAAATGTTGCTACTTACAGTTTTCAAAGGCTTTTGACCTAAAAATTAAAATTTTGTAAATAAAAATGATTACTTTCTTGAAGAAATGAATACTCCGGGAAAAATTAATCAATATAAAAAAAAAAATTATTATTTTACGATGAAAATCAAGCTAGTAATGCATATTTTAAGTTTAGAAATCGGCATATTTCAATAGAACTTCAATCTTTTTTAAGATTTTGTGTAAAATCTTAAATTGACGATAACTTGGCTAAATTTTATCGTAAAAAGAAAATCCTAGTTTAAATTCTTCATTCCTTATATGCTTCATAAAGTGTCTCGCTTCGAGAGAAAAAAATTTCGAACCTGTTGTAACACCCCTAAAAGTTGAAGAAAAACTTTTAAAAATTCGAAATTTTTTTATATTTTGAAAAAAAAGGTAACCATGAGTTGAATTAACTACGATGCAATATTAAAGCACTATAAATTTTTTTAAGCATAGTCCAAGTAGTCCTGGTGCTCATCAAGTCATAGCAAAAATTAAATAATATAAGTAAAATATTATTGAAAAATCTTATTTACTAGAAAGTTTTTTTCAAAAAGTTAATAACAATATGTACTTAAAGTTTTGAATAATAAAATATAATGAATAGAAAGAGTACTTCAATGAATAATGAAAGTTTTAAAATTAATTTTAATAGAAAAAAAAAGTATTTTGCTAACTCATTGTTAATTATTGTTTCAATTCTTTTCTAAAGTTATTTATGAATGTTTTTTTAACATGTATTTATTGAAATAGAAAATAAATTTTGTTAATTTTTTTTAAATTATATACAAAGAAAATTTTATTTTAAATATCATTTAAAAAAGAAAATAGTAATTGTGTATAGGTTATCCTGATGTAACAATTTAATGGTTCCCTAAACTTATAGTAAACCTATTAACATGGAACATGTTTATAGAGGTGGAGAGGGTACCCTAGAAATCTGAAAATCAAGAAGGGGGTCAAAAGTGTCCGAGTTAAGAGGTAGAAGAAATGATTACATTAAAATGAGATAATTAACAGCTTTCCACCAACACATAAAAGTTAACTAAATTTTTGTGAAATTTGCTTGATTACTACTTAAGCCAAAAAGTATATGCATTCAAACTTTTTGAACGAAGGCCTATTGGGGTTGGTTTATCCCTTCTTAGGGGTGAAAAAAATTTTTTTGCCCTCCCGGGCGTAAAACTCGTGCGTAAAGAATTTTCTGAACTCGTTCTACGCCTAGGGGGGCAAAAAATAGTGTAAGCACCATGGGCGAAATACTTTAGACACGAGCGTGAACACAAATCACTCGTGCCCGGCTTCGCCGAGCACTCGTGCTAGTGCTCACGCTAGTGCTGAAACTTTTACACCCTTGATACTTAATATACTATTTAATAACGATTGGAATCGATTCATTTTTGCAATCTATAACGAAAAGGTTAATATTAATTTTTTAATAAAATGCAACCCTTTGAAGTTACAGCCCTTAAAACTTTGATTTTTTCGAATAAAATACTCAGAGTAATCAAGGTTTTAAGGAACTTATAAGAGGTGCATTTTATTAAAAAATTCATATTCATTTTTTCGTTTTAGAATGCCAAATTAATTAATTTCAATCGCTTTTTAAACAATTTTTTTTTGCCCCCTTAAAATAAGGGCAATCCAACCCCACTGAGACTTTCAGGCTTCGTCTAAAAAGTTTAAATGCATAAAATTTTTGGCTAAGGTAGTAATGAAGCGAATTTTACAAAAATTTAGATCAGTTTTAGTTGTTGGTCGAAAACTGAAAAGGTTTTGTAATTATTTCCCCTACTACTAGCTGCTGCTGAGAAATGCATTTTTAGCATTGAGTCACCTAAAATTTTTAAAATCTGATTTTAGCATTTTAAAACTTTATTAACTAATTTGTTTGGATGACGTATTATTTGAACACAAAATATTTAGCGGTTAAAATTAATCCCGAAAATTTATTGGTGCTAAAAAATTATATGTAATAAATTCTTGGATGAAAAAAACATTTTCTAATTTAATTTGAATGCAATGCTCTTGTGTTGAAGATTGATGGAGGTGATATGATTGGTGTCAAATCAATAAAAAAAATATTCATATATATGAATTTTATTTGTGATCAATGTTTCTTGTGTCAAATCTTAATTATATATTTTTGTATTTGGTGTAAAAAATAAAAGAAATCTAAAAAATTATTTCATATGGAATAATTAGTATATTTAAGAAATGTCGATTGGGCGTTAACCGGTTAAATTTATTTAGCAGCTTTTTATGGCCATAGACAATTTATACTTTTTAATAATATAATAAAATGTTTAAAATAGCTTTGAGTTGTTCAAGATAGTAAATTTACTCTTTTTTTTATTTATTTTTGAAAAAATATTAATTAGTAAAATATTTACCAGGACAAGAATCTTTACAGTTTAAATTTAACACTTATTAGTTTTTAATTTAGAACAAAATAAGATGGATGAAAGAGAAATCATACTGTAATATGAATTATAAAAAAATCACCAAAGTTAAAAATAACGCAGGGAATAAGAACTTAATTTTTTTTATTAAGGGAGCTGACTACGAATGTGGGGATAACAGATTTAAGCAGCCGACTCTTTCTCTTTCTATCATATTAATACAGTAGCGAGAACTCTGCACAAGCAAGACTATACGATAGAATTGTTAAATAAATAAGATTTTTGTGATAAAATCACCCTAGTTGAAAATAAACTTACAAGGGGATTTCAATACATTCGGAGCACCAAATTACACCAAATGGTTATGAATGAGTTGAAAAAACGTGCCAGCTACCCTCCGTTTATTCCAATGAGCCTTCTGGGCCTAGAAACGCAGGTTTAAATGTTATAAAATAAAGGGTTAATGATACAAAGGGTTTTTAACCTAGCAAGTTAACTAAAACACTTCTGGTTGGTCTCATTTTTTGGTGTAAGTGTCACCTTTCAAACGCCGTAAACCGCAATTTTTTATGGCTAATTTTCTCATCAATGTAGCCAATTAAGCAAATGGCCATTTTCGGCTAAAAATAACCAATTTTTAAATTGATCCAAAATTCGTAAATTCTGACAAAAAAGGGTTTTATAAGTCTCAAAAAATTTCAAAATTTTCTTTCTATAAGCTTCAAGTTTCCAAAAAGTCTTTACTCGATTCATTTCCTTGAGTCGTTTTTAAGAAATGGCTCTTCAAAGTTATCATTAAAAATGAGCTTTTTTAAAAAATAATACAATTGAGATTTCGACTTCAAATTATCATATATATCTAAGTAACAAATAATTGAAAAAGGTAGAGTAAACAATTTTTGGAAATTTGAAGCCCATTATCGTCAAAAATTACAAATGGCAGCAATTTAAAAATTGGTCATTTTTAACCAAAAATTACCATACTTCTCAATTCCATAACATGAAGCCCTGCATTTCTAGGCCCAGAAGGCCCATTGAAATGAACGGAGGGTAGTTGGCATGTTTTTTTAACACAATAAACTCATCCATAACAATTTGATGTAATTTAGTGTTCCAAATGTATGAACTCCTCTTGTTAATTTATATGTTTTAATTTTTTAATCAAAAACTGTACTTAAAAAATACTAAAATTTTCTATTATAAAATGGTGTCCCATAAGAATCACGTGTATAAAACTCTCAAAAAAGCAAAATTATTTTTAATTACTTAACAACAAAGGAGTCACTCTAGGATCTTCAAATTTTAAATGTGTATTTTTTAATATGCTTTTTTTATGTACCAATGTTTCTTAAAATCTGTACTTAAACAAAAAAGGTAGTCAACATCCTCAAACATATTCAGTTATAAGAATTCTTGTTTACATTGATTTTTAAAATACTTTATATAGAATATAAAATATATATATGCTTTACTTACTTTGGTAAATAGACTATAAAAAGAACAAAGCACTAAAAATTCTCTAATAAAAAAATTTATTGCTTTTAAAAAAGTAAATAATAAGTATATAAAATTCTGAAACAAAAAATTTAATAATATATAATTTTCAATTTTTCTAGGGAAATTTGGCAGGAACATACACAAACTGATGGATTAGATTATCATACAGCAACTTTAACTATAGAAAAGGCTGTATTATTTGACGCTGGTCGTTATACTTGTCAAGCTATAGATACAGATGTTCAACAGTGCCAAAGTATTTTTGTTGAAATAAAAAAGAATCCTACTATTAAAATAATACCCATGAGTATTACCGTTGAAAAGGTATTTTATGAATATCTATGCCAAGAAAATAATAATCCTCAATTTTTTATTTTATAAGGCTGATTTTCATTTTTTTTCTTTTTTCCAAAGTAAATAAAAAAAATAGTAAAATCTTGTTTTAGTTTTAAAATAAGTTTTTTTTTTAAGGATAAACTTGTTATTTTTAAATTTAACTTTTACATCTAACTTAAATTGAATCCCAAGAAGAACACATTAAAATATGAATTTTATAATTATGCGATTATATTTAAAATTGGTTAATCTCTAATGTCAGTTATTTTGAAACTTATTCTAATGAATTTTTTGTAAAAATTAATTCCCAAAAATTGCTAAATCCGAAAATGCTCGATGAAATTCTCATTTTATACACTTTTTATCAAAAAACTACGATTTTGCAGCCAAAGTTGCCTTTACTAACGTTTTTTAAAAACCATATAACATGCGATTGATCAGATCTTTGTTTTAATTAGCAGCAACTTTTCAGACAAAAAAATTTTAAAAGTTCCCCGGTTATCCATTGTATATCTTTTTCTTTTTTATTTATATATTTACGCCCTTTACTGGAGGATCAACTTTTAACTTTCTTGGATTTTTATTTTTTTTTTATTTTTGGTTCTTGAATAACGACCTTTCGGACTACAAAAATATGCACTTTACCTTACTTAAAATTAATAGACCAATAAGAAAAAAATTTATAACCCGTTTGTGTAACTACACAACCAACGAGCATGGACATGTTTACTCATAACAGTAATAAATCCAAAAACCAATATTATAATAAATCCTTAAATATAAGTTATCCTAAGTCCATAAACTTAAAGTATTTTGAGTTCTTGTTCTTATCAGGGCCCGATCAGGCTCACTTCAAATTATTTTAAGTCCCTAAATCGAAAATATTCTAAGTCCATTTCACCCCTCTCTTGAAAACGTCAATATTTCAACCCCCTCTGCCGAGCCAAACTTTTTCAAATACCCCATGGATGCATCCAATGAACATGTTCCATGTTAAAAAACTACACCTTTTCCCGTGACTTGCAGACAATCAAATTCTGTTTATATTGCCTCTAATTTTGGACAGTAGGGGATAGCCGAGTTCAAAAAGAATCTCCCAATTAGATGATGTTTTTCGATATCCTTTATATTATTAAGATGCTAACAAGTGGAATGTAAGAGTTGTATCCGCCAGATCTTGTTCCCATTCGGTAAAACTTTTTTTCTGTTAAAAGGTTTTTATGTTAATTATGACAGGCATTTGTAGAATCAGCCTTAGTATTAATACCCTTTTCGCATTACTTAGTAAACCAAATACCAATTTTGGACAAAAATAGTCATTTGGTTTATTAGATATCACAAGGAAAGAATTATTGTTAAAAAATTTTGTTTACGGCATTCAAAAGTAGACACGCAAAAAAATGAGACCAGTCAGAAGTTTTTTGATTGAAAGGTGACAGAAAAATAACTAAAAGCCCCATTTATTAATTTTCAGGCTGGCTGTTCGTTCTAGGCCTAGAAGGCTTGCGAAATTGAACTATAGGTATATAGAGTATTTTTTTAACGTAAAAAACGTTCTGCAAAGTGAGACTATCTACAACTCGTACGCTCCCCTTATTAATATTGAAAGTTCTTCCTCTATTTGAAAATATTATAAAATTCTCAAAAAAAAGTATCCAAGTTTTATTTATTAATTATTTGTTAACTTATAAGATATTGACTTTAAACATGTTCTCTTAATTCACTTAAAATATCTTATAACAACGAAAACTAGCTATTACTATGTATTTACTGTGTGAAATGATCATCATAGAGATCGTACAATATAATAAGTTTTATATGAAATTAAAATATAATTGAATAGAGCGATGAGTAGAACTTGAAACTTTTCATGTAACTAGATTACAAGAGTGCTTTCGTATGTATACTGAAAACTCTCGGTCCTTCATTATGGACTCAGTAACCAAACACTTCAACTTCATAAATTTCATTATGCACTTCTATTATATTCTCATATATATTTATTCATATATACGTTTATTTTATGTTGGTAAAGAAAGAGTTCAACAACTTTGCAAATTTCATTTGTAAACTTTATGCAAGAAAAAAATTTTTTTTTTCTACTTTTCTAATAAAATATTCTATGTACAGCGTGTATGAAAGAACAATAGAAAGTAAAGAAATTTTGCATTTTGCATTATAATTTTTAATAAAATTAAATTTTACAGGGAAGTAATGTAAGACTTGTTTGTACAACGCATAATATGCAAAGTGTTGATATTGGATTTGGATGGATGAAAAATCGTGCATTATTAAAATTATTGCCAGGTAAAGAAATTTGGGAAGATCTTTATCCAACTGGAAGTATGTTAAAGATTACGAATGCTCAAAGTTCAGCTATTTATTCATGTAGCGTAGCAAATAGTGTTGCATCAGTTTGGTTAGAAGTTGTTAACAAAACTATAATTCCATTATGTAAACAAGAAAGATCTTGGAATTTACAATGGATGGAAACTGCACCTAGTTCAAAAGCTTTACTCGAATGTCCAATGGGTTTCATTGGCAAATCTGTTAAAAGAGAATGTAACTTAAGAAGCAGCGGTATAGTAGAATGGAGTACACCAAATTTTTTTGAATGTCTTTATGAAGCCATTAGCATTGTATTTAATAATGTAAGTAAATTATAAATCATTTTAAATATTCTTATTCGTCTAATACGTTCATAATAAAAGTTAAAATTTTATAAAAGTAACAATTAAGGTACTTGTTAAATTACTTTAAAATTGCAAATTAAAATATTTACAAAAACTTTATAGAACCCTTGTAAACTTTATATTTACTCTCTCAAAGTTTGAAAACGTCTATTTAAACAGAATATATTTTGTAATTGCTGTGTAATTATTTTGTAATTATTTGAAGTATTTTCAAAATTATTTAGTAACACATTGGTGAAATTTTGATTTTATTGCATATAAGCAGATTTTGATACCACAAGAAGCTAATAAGCAGATTTTTAAATAAAGTATGCATGTACATGTATGTGTAACAGGTGATATTTCACAACCATTATGGTAAACGTAATATTTTTTTTTTTTATAAAAAAATCTCAAATTATTTTTTTTTTTTAAATTTTGATTTAATACCTGGGTCATTTTTTTCTATGAAGTACTTATTTCTACAGATATCATTTTTAATCGATATCTCGAATTTGTTAATTAATTTTTTGAAAATTTTTGTCCAAAAATAAAATATACACCATTATTTCTTTTCTTTTTGGACGTAGTAAATAATTTTTTTCTGTGGAAGTACTTATTTTGAAAATATCAATTATACTAAATTTTTTATAGAAATTAATTTTTGGAAAATTTTTTTAAAAATAGTTTTTAGAAATTCATTATCATTTATTTGACAGTTTCACTGATTTCAATTTAACAATAGTGAAAATTTTTATTTCGTTATTTTTTCCTTCTAAAACTAATCTTATTTTTTATTATAGTTATTCTTTTTTTTATTTTTGGATGTAATACCTAATTTTTTTTATTGAAGCTTGAAATGACAATATTAAGTAAAAGATCATTTTTAGTTTTTTTTAAATATTATTATACTTTTTTTACTAGCGGTCAATAATGACTATATTCCAATTTTGAGAGGCCGTCCATATTGCCCTTTGTAAAGAAAAAAACATTCATAATCTCATCTATAGAAATATTTATTACTAGCTGCCTCCGGCTCGCTTCGCTCACCTCGGCAACCGCCAAGGGGGCTGCGCCCCCCTGGACCCCTGAAACTTGATTTTTCCAAAGATATGTTGTTTTAGGTTACTCAATATTTTGTATAATAACCTTTTTTTACCCGAATTATTAGCTAAAATTTACTATATCATAAAAATTACGGACGTTGGAACTCATGCAGATAATTCAGCGATGCAAAGCTGATTACCTACCCTAGGATCCGCAAGTGGCAGTTGCTTCCCTCAACTACCAATTTTAGGATTATCCCTGATAATAGCTGTAAAACCTTCTTTTAGTTACTCTATTGAGCTACTAAATTAGTTGCCGATAAGATTTACAAATATATATAATATTAGTCCTAAACTTTTATAATTTTTGAAAAATGATTGTAACTTTTGACAGATTGAACCGATTACCTTGAAAATTTAGGTGGATACGTAAAAAATATGCACGAATCAAATGAAATTCTTTTTGACAAAAAAATTTTTACTCGGTTTTCAGTTTTTTTGGTTTTTTATTGAAAATTTGATAAAAATTTTTTTCTTGGAAATTCAGTTTTTCCAACATAAAAATTTTTTGTCGTTATCAATCGAAATAAACGCTAGCCTATGTTTTGACCCGTAATTTTTGCCGTCTTTTGCCGTAAACCCGATGTCTTTAACTTTTATCGTGTTCTAGTTTATCGCGTTCGGACATACATACACACATAATTAAAGATTTATATATAGGATAGGATAGGATAGAATATAGGATTAGTCCTAAACTTTTATAATTTTCGAAAAATGATTGTAACTTTTGACAGATCGAGCCGATTAACTTGAAAATTTAGGTGGATACGTAAAAAATATGCCCGAATCGAATAAAATTCTTTTTGATGGTAAAATTTTTCCTCGGTTTTCAGTTTTTTTGGTTTTTTTTCAAAATTTGATGAAAATTTTTTTTTTGAAAATTCAGTTTTTTCAACATAAAAAATTTTTGTCGTTATCAATCGAAATAAAACCTAGCCTATGTTTTGACCCGTAATTTTTGCCGTCTTTTGCCGTAAACCCCATGTCTGTAGCTTTTATCGTGTTCTCGTTTATCGCGTTCGGACACACACACACACACACACACACATAATTAAAGATTTATATATATATATAGGATAGGATTACCAAATGCGATTAAAGGAACTCGGTGCTACTCGCCTCGTACCTTTAAACCTCCGCATTTAGTAAAATAAACATTTCTATTACCCTGTTAAGAATGTACTATTATTGCATGAAATAGATCATTAAGAATGTTTTATTATTGTTTGAGGAAGTACGTGCCAATAATTTGAAAGCGTTTTTTTTTATTTTGGATTACTAAATGTTAATTACTAAAAATAAAATTTTGTAAAATTTACTATACTCATGCTGAAAGTTTTAGTTAATTCAGTACTTTTAGAAAATGATGAAATATTTAACTAATTTTCTTAATCAATGCATATTATTAACTTTTTAAAAATAATTATTAAAAATAATTAAATTTTCTCTATCAAAGATAATTTTAAATTATATTAACCTTTTGAGATTCATTTTAACATGAAAAACTTTTTCATCATAAAAGCACATTAAACCCTAAAAAACTATTTATTAATTTTAAAAAACCCAATTTCGACAAGTTAAAAAAAAAAGATGAGTTATTTTTAATTTCAATTTTGATACCAAGGCTTAATTTATATTACAATAACCCACCAAGTTCGTATCAATCATAGTTTTAATCAATTCAGTCATCCATTTTTAACCTCATGTATTTATTATTTTATTTGAATATATATATGCTCCTTTAGAGTTAATTTTTACTCCCCAACGTAAAATTTTACCATAAAAAATATTTTCAGTCACGAAAGACATTTTTGATATAATCTATTCTATTTTTCTATTCTATCTTTTTTGCAAATACTATTTTTTTGAAAATATATTCACTTTGATTTATATTATTTTTTTGGCTAAATAATTAATCACAAAATTTAACAGCGTGAAAATAAATTAGCAAGTTTATTATGTTAAAAAATCTGTTTTTTTTTAAAATAATAATGTTATATAATTAAGATAAGCGTGCAGTGTATAATAAGATAATCTTGTTTAGTCTAATATAATGAGGAAACTTGTGGTACTTAATGTTATTTTTATACACAATAAAAAATATAAAAAGAAATTTTATTTTAATTTTTATAACAATTAACGTAGTAATTTATTTAATATCTTTTAATTTTTATAATTATATTTAAAAGTATTAAATTAATATAGCATAGCCGCGTAAAATAAAAGGAATTTTCGGGCTTTTTGTGAATATTTTTTGACTTTGAAAACAAAACTGAGGCCGAATTCACACACCGTGAGAATTTAGTGCTACGCGCCTTATACCATGTAAAAATGTTGAAAAAAATTTTCTAAAATTTTTATATTATATAGAGCGCGTAGTAAAATTTGACCTCAGAGTCATTTCTAGCGTTAAAAAGTACATAAAATAATCCTAATTGAAAACTTTTACGCAACATTTTTATTGGGCATAGGATGCATAGCTCTAATTTTTGGAGGTATTAAAAATATTTAATAAAGTTAATCGCACTTTTGTTTCTAAAATTTCCTTTTGTCGGGCTGTAAAAAAATTAAATTATTATTTATTTTAATTAAAATAAAACTTTGTTTTTATTAAAAATTATTTTGGTTCCTCAAAGAGGAACCATTGTGATAGGTCAAATTTCGGTTTTTGATTTTTTGGCATATAAGCACGTTTTGAGACCCCAGGAAGCTAAAAAAACGGTTTTTAAAAAAGTCTGTATGTGTGTGTGTGTGTGTATGTATGTAATTGGTGATATTTCACAACCGTTATGAAATTAAGACCTAATTTTTTTTTCAAAAATTTTTTTACCAAAAAAGCTCTAGGTACTTTTTTTTTTTTATTAATTTGGATGTAATACCTCATTTATTTCCACGAAATTACTTATATTTGAAAGTATGGTTTTTAATCTATATCTTGAATCGGATACTTAATTTTTTGAAAATTTTTTCCCCAAAATTTTATTCATGAAAAAATACAAAAAAAAACTAATTTTTTTTTTTTTTTGGATGTAGCACCTAATTTATTTCTATGAAAGTACTAGTTTTAGAAAGTTCTTTTTTAGTCATTTTTTGGATCTGATACCGAATTTTTTCAAAAATTTTTCCCCAAATTTAAAAAAACAAAAAAAAATAAAAAACCTACAATATTTTTTTTTTTTGGTGTAATACCTCATTTAATTCCATGAAAGTACTAATATCTGAAAATATTGAAACCGGCGATGTTTCACAACCGTTATTAAATTAAGACCTAATTTTTTTTCCAAAAATATTTTTATCAAAAAATTTCAAACTGCTTTTTTTTTTTTATTTTGGATGTAATACCTCATTTATTTCCATAAAAGTACTTATATTTGAAAATATGATTTTTACTCGAATTGTCGAATCTGATAATTAATTTTTTGAAATTTTTTTTCCCAAATTTTAGTCACAAAAAATACAAAAAAACACCAAATTTTTTTTTATTTTTGGACCTAGTACCTAATTTATTTCTATGAGAGTACTAGTTTTAGACAGTTCGTTTATAGTAATTTTTTGGATTTGATACCGAATTTTTAAAAAATTTTTTTCTCAAAATTAAGAAAACTGCAATATTTTTTTTTTTTAGTGTAATACCTCATTCAATTCCTTGACAGTATACTAATATCTGAAAATATTATAACCGGTGATATTTCACAACTATTATGGAATTAAGAGAGAAATGTATGTATGATTGCATGGTTGTAATCGGTGATATCAGTGGTATATTAATGTATTAAGCTCATTGTTTGAGGAACCTTAGTGCCAGCTAGTTGGTAGGGTATTTTTTAAGTATCTCGGATTTTTTGAAACTTCTATTCGCTTTTATTATTTTATTATTTTTAAATCTGTATATTAAAGTATACTAGACAGGAAAATAGGTAATATAGGTCAACATTTTTCTAAATTTTAATGTATACGTTAATGCAATTGCTTGAAGCAATAAATAAAATAATAAAATAGTTAATTTAAAATGATTGTAATAAAAGTTTCGTTTTAAAATTATCCATGATTAATTAAAGAATTTAATATTTTAAAGAGTTTAAATTCTCAAATATTTTACATAAATTAATTATCTGCATACTTTAGAATTTAATTTAATGGTTTTTTATTGTATTTTGAAAAAGTTTATTTTTACAAAATTGCCGTAGGGTTAAACTCCAATGGAGACTATTCTCTTTCAACATAATAAACATTTTTATAATAACACAAAAAATAACCTACAACTTAATGATTCTAATGTGAATCCACCAATGATTCCATTCTATATGACTCTTAATTTGACCAAAAAAATTTATAACTGATTTGTGTTAACAGAACTAACAAATATGGAACATGTTTACTGAGTTATCAAACCTAAATTATTCTAACTCTCATAACATAATTCCTTACATTGAAATCCAGCCCATTGAAGGATTTAGAGAGATCGAAAATAATTAAGAGGAAAGGCCAAAAAATTTCAACCTTCAACCCCCATCCTCTGAAAACGTTAACTGTCCCTCTCCTTCTCTTCTTATTTAGTGACCTTTTTCCAAGTATAGCCTCTTTATGAACATGTTCCATTTTAAAACGCTTCTTACTCCAGGAGCTCGGTAGATCGGAGTCACGAATTAGAACCACGTGAAAGGAACAGCTCTTTAGCAGAATAACCTTCACTAATTGCCCCGAAATTTTTAACATAATTTTAGCTTTTCTTAACCTCCTAGGTTCAAAAATGTCCAAATTATGTCAATTTGAATTCTTTAGGATATTTCAGTTTTCTTAACTATTTTTTGGCAATAAATTAATAAAACCGACTATAAAGATATACAGCAAAAAATAATTTTAAAAGATACCCCTGTGGAAAATTTTCCTTAGGTTTTTTGGTCCGATTACTCTATACATACAGCGACAGGACACTATAGGAAATGAAGAATTTGACCAATGTTGCGCTAATTTGATATTCTCAAAAATCTATGAGTCAAAAATCTTTTAATTGGAACGTAGACTCTTGATAGTGTATATTTTATATTGGTGAAACTTTCGGCTGAATATATTTAACATAGCAAAAAGTCATGAGTCCAAATTATGATTTTTCAAAATTCATTTTTCAGAAATAATGAAATTAATATTTAAATACGTAAATTGGTTCATATTTATTTAAAAAAAAAACAAAAATTATTAACATTATTATGAATATTCATTTACAATAAGAGCTCTTTAAATTAAAACAAGAATTTATTAAATATGTAAAACTTTATTTTTATAAATGAGTCCTGATGAAGGAGTGGAATATCTCCGAAATATTTACATTATATTTTTTTTTTTTTTTTTGATAAAAATTATTTTTGTAACTGGACATAATCATTTATTTATAATTATTAACGTAAAAAGAATAGTTTTAGATAATTTTGGTATAATTTTTCCTTAGCTATTCATTGATCTAGCAGTCGCAATGCAATGTGCACAATACGATTTTTTATCTTTGCGCATTGCGTTACGGCTGCGCTTGCGGTTACTGTGAATCGACGCAGATGTAAAATGTGGCTTAACGGATAATTGTAGAAAGTCTCCAAACGTAAATTTGGATACGTTGTAGAAGCGTCTTGTGTTATCTGGGTAAACTGTTGCATATTACAAAAAAAAGGAGGGTTATGATAAAAGTATTAGAATCAAGAAAATAATAATTAAATTGTAAATAAATAGTTCCAAGCGATTAAAATAAATTATTTGCTTTTGAATTTTTAACCCTTTTTTATTTCTGATTACGTTTAGAAATCAATTTTTAATTTAATAAATTTTATGAATTTTAAAAAAGAATTTTTGAATAATTTTATTAAAAATATATATTTTATGCATATCAAATAAATAATTTAATAAATACCTGCATTTTTATTCTAATCAAGCTGAAATTCTAATAGTTATTTTCTTTTATATGTCCTAAATAAACAAAACTCTCAGAAAAATAAAACATCTGGTTATTTAGCAGAAAGAAATAATAATCAAGCATGCGCTGAACTATAAATTTTGAAATTAATAAGCGGGAAATTTAAATGCCTACCATTAAGTATAAATTAATTCATATATAAAAGTTTTTAGAACTAAAGTAAAACTTTTAGTTTATAATTAATATGATTTATTAATTAAGTTAAAATTGAATATTTTAATCTGTTATTTTAAATATTATATACGATGTATAATAAGAGCAATTATTTTAAAATTGATACTTAATTCGAGCCTGGAATCGTAAATTTTTTTTTTGAGGGCACATCGATATGACCCGTGTTTTCAGATAGTTTGAACCTTCAGAAAACCGAAAAAAATCGTGAACAAGAAATCGGCGATAGGTCCCAAAAAGATTTTTTCACTTGTATGTCAAAAAACGTGTTTTTCGTATCTGAGCTACCCTAAATTTTTAAAATAACTTTTTAGGTAAAAAAACTTTTTTAAAATAGATAAAAAAATCTGATTGCCAGGGAAAAACCACTCCAGAAGAAAAAAAAACTTATCTTTTTACGATGAAATTTAGCCAAGTTATCGTCAATTTAAGATTTTGCTCAAATTCGTCTTAAAAAAGATTGAAATTTTATTGAAAAAAGCCTGTTTCTGAACCTTAAACATGCATCACTCGCTTGATTTTCATCGTAAAATAAGAATTTTTTTTTTAAAATTGATTAATTTTTTCCTGGCAATTCATTTCTTTAAGAAAAAAAATCATTTTTATTGACCAAATTTCAATTTTTAGGTCAAAAGCCTTTGAAAACTGTAAGTAGCAAGATTTACTTAACACAGTTTTTGATCTAAAAATTAAAATTTTGTCAATAAAAATAATTTTTTTCTTAGAGAAATGAATTGCCAGGAAAAAATTAATCGATTTAAAAAAAAAAATTATTATTTTACGATGAAAATCAAGCGAATAATGCATGTTTAAGGTTCAGAAACAGGCTTTTTTCAATAAAATTTCAATCTTTTTTAAGACGAATTTGAGCAAAATCTTAAATTGACGATAACTTGGCTAAATTTCATCGTAAAAAGATAAGTTTTTTTTTCTTCTGGAGTGGTTTTTCCCTGGCAATCAGATTTTCTTATCTATTTTAAAAAAGTTTTTTTACCTAAAAAGTTATTTTAAAAATTTAGGGTAGCTCAGATACGAAAAACACGTTTTTTGACATAAAAGTGAAAAAATCTTTTTGGCACCTTTCGCCGATTTCTTGTTCACGATTTTTTTCGGTTTTCTGAAGGTTCAAACTAACTGAAAACACGGGTCATATCGATGTGCCCTCAAAAAAAAATTTTACGATTCCAGGCTCGAATTAAGTATCACTTTTAAAATAATTGCTCATAAACTTTCATCAGATATTTGAAAATTTTATAATTATGTACCAAATGTTATAATTTAATCACTGACATTCTACAAGATTTATAAAAGTTCTTAAAATCACAATTTCAAGTACTTTTATCTGTTGCAATATCAAATTTTAAATTTTAAAAAATATATATATTGAGAAAACTCAAAGCACAAAATTTGTTAAACAAAAGTTTTAAATTATTCTAATCTTACAGAAGATTATTTTTATTCATGTACTTTAGGATTTTTGTATTATATTCTACTTTTTTTGTCATAGTAACTAAAGAGAAGAAAATTTAAGTAAGAATAAAACATGAATAAAATATGCTATTCTTCACTATTTTTTTGATAAAGGTTATAATAAAAATAATTTTATGAAAAAATCTATAAAAGTAAAAATTTTTTTTAGTTTCAGAAGTTAAAATTAGGATATGAAAGTACTAATGGTTCATCAACAATAAATTCAATATGGGAAATACTTCAATACAGAAAATCTTCTTTATATCCTGGAGAAGGTGATCGTATTTTAAATATACTTGAAGAAATTGAAAATTATCAACGAGATATCAACGAAATAAATGATTTAAAAAATTCTGTTGAATCAGAAATAAATATTATTAATAAAATATTAAACAACGAATTTTCTATTTTTGATCAAAATGTTAGTTCAATTATTTTTATTTTATAATATAAATTAAAAAAAAAAAAATAACAAAAAATTTTCTTTGTTTTTAATAGAATGTTTTATCATTAAATGAACTTGTCGTACGTAGTCTTGGGTATTGGAGTCAAGATAATACAAAAAATAAAAGACAATTGTTATTGTCTGAAATTGCTGTTGAATTTCATCCGATAGAGCTACTTAGCGGTTCATATACACTTCAGCTTCCTTCTGACAATCAAAAGTAATTACAACGCATTAACTATATAGTATAATATAATGCTTTTATTCTTGATTATAATGGTTTAACAAGGAATTTCATCTTAACACATATATTTTACTATTATTTTTTTTTTGCTATATAGAAAAAAAAGGCTAGATCTAATGACACGAAAAAAACAATTGTTTTTCGTGCCTTTACGAAAGTTCGTGCCTCTAATCTTCAATATTTTATCAAAAATTATATATAAAAATGTATAAAATTTAAAAAATGCAAAGTGCAGAAAAAAAAATATAAATTATCTCGTAATTTAATTAGTTTCGGTTAAAATTAATTTATTTTTAATATGACATAACCCTAATCTCGTGGAAGATTTTTTCGTGCCATTAGACTTTGCGGAAAAAAAATGCATTGTGCATAAAATTATAGGTTAATCCAGGTATACATTGGTCAAGACTATTTTAGTGCCAGGTTATTTGATAATAGTACCTTGGCAATAATGAAATGTTGTTCTAGAACTTTGATTTAAAACTTTAATCTACTGAATTTTTAGTCCAATAGATTAATTAGTCGCCTAACAAGTCGGCACCTTCCAAAAAATTTTTTAAACTTAATTTTCTTCTTTAAAGTGTAACTTTTAAAAATTCTTAGTGATTCTATTGAATTTTATAATAAAATAAAATATTAAAAACCACGTTCGATAAAGGTATATCAAATTGCAGCAATCAAATTTCCCTTAATTGCAGGATAAAAAATCACTTTTGAATAGCGAATTCCGTTAGCTTAGCATACGTTTTCAGTATACATGATACTTTTAGTTTATTCTTTAGTTTTTAGTTTAGTCAAAACTAAAAGTTAGACTCTTGATGTATATTGTAAAATCGAGAAACTTTTTGAATATCTTTATTCAAAAAAATGTTAAAATAAAATATATTTTTAAAATATACTGTGGAAATAATCAAAATCGGCTTTAATTCAGGATAAATTTTATTTTTTTCTAATTTAGAACCATAAATTGTTTAAAAATTAATAAGAAAAACTTTAAAAAGAAAATAAATAATACTTAAAGTTAAGGTAGTAGACCAGAAGTTTGGAAATATATTTTTCAGGTTCAACCGATTAGGTGATTACTGCGACCAAAACATTCCGCTGTAGTTTTTGTAGGTTAACATTTTGTGAAAAATTGAAAGTAATAATGGTTTCCGGACAAAAAACTAATGAACTATTTAGTTTTTTAGCCATTTTCGGTGTAAAATTTTTCAGAAAAGTTCTACCAAAGGTAGAATGATCGAAAACAAGCCTTTTTACACTATTTTTCGTACATAACGTGCCAGTCCCTTTTATTTATGAAACTAATTTGTATTTTTGGTTCAAAATTTATATCTGGAAGATTTACTGGTAAGCTAGGAGTTGAAACAATTAAAAATACATTTTTTCAAATGCTTTATTTTTGGTCTATAACTTAAAACCGGGGGTTTTCTTATCCACTTACTTCAAATTGGAAAATAAATAAATTAAAACTTTTTTGAAGCTAACGCTCTCATTTATGTATATAAATAATATAATGTTGAATCTAACGATCATATGAGAGCTGTAACTATTATACCTACAAAATGTCGTTATCATGTTATTTCCAGAGCTATACCAGCCTGAACGACATGTTGTAGGTATAATAGTTACAGCTCTCATATGATAGTTAGATTCAACATTATATTATTTAAATAAATAAAAAATTAATCATGGGGTAGAAAAAAAAACACGTTTGAAAGTTTGTATACCAAAAACGACCAAAAAACTAAATAATTTTTTATTCCGGAAATCATTATTTCTTTCAATTATTTAGTGATACGCTTTGATCACGCCTGTGTTAATCAGTTAAACAAAATTGCATGTGGACCGTGGTGCGTCAAAGAAATGGCATGACATTGGGCTTCCAATTTCTAATTTGAAAAAAAGTTAATTTGGACAAATAATTTTAACATAAGCATGAAGTTTTCAACAAAAAAATATCAAATTAAAAAAGTATCAAGAATTTGAAAAAAGGTCTTAACCTCTTAAGTTATAGAAAAAACTTTTTTATGTAGTTTAAAATATCAAACAATAATAGAAAATTTATTTCGATTCCTTCATCACAAAGAGTGACCTGGAAAATATATACTCTAAAACCATTGTAAGCTTTGTCTACAGAGTTATAGTACATTCAATGATTTCAATATGTAATATATTCATCTATATGCTTATACAAGTGAAATTTGAATATTTAAACTTGTAACATTGCTTAAAATTTTCACGAGTAAAATTAGTATATTTTAAATCCAGAATTCGAATTACATACTTAAAAATTAAAAAAAACAAAAAATGTGATTTAATGAGAGTATTTAAAAATAACTTTTATAAAATTAATTGTATTAATGAAATTATTAATATTATAAAATAATATATTTAACGAAGTATTAAATTATCTAATTAAATTTTTAATAACAAGAAAAAAAAAAAATCTAAGTAAAGTTTATTAAAAAAAGAAAAACTATTAATTATCTTTTATTACTTTAAAAACTAAATAAAACTTATTTTATGATAAAGAAAATTAAGAATTATACATACTATATATTATATATAAAGTGTATAATATATTTTATAAAATTCGATAATTAGAATTTTAAGAAGTGTTAAAAAGCTTCGTTAACGTTATATAGAGTTTGATATTTTTAATCTTTAAAAAAACTCTTTTCGAGAGACTTTCAACGAATATAAGAAAAGATAGTAGAAAAAAAGGAAAAATTATTTCTTTAATTTAAATAATTCAGTAAAAGATTCATAAGTTCAAATTTACTCTATGTTAATTTTTATTATACCAAAGACTAAAATGAAAAATTTCAAATTAGATTTTTTTTTTTATATCAAAATTATTATTTTTATGATTATAGTAGATAAAATTATTTTTTATATTTTAAAAAACTTAACTTAAATGAAATGATATTTTTAATAAAAAAATTTATGTTTTTTACAGAAAATACCCCAGATGGTGGAATGAAAAAGTTAAAATTCATATAAATCAAAATGAGACTGTTGATAGCTTTTATGGAATTGTTGTAATATATAAAAATTTTAATAATTTTTTTCAAGATCCTATTGTTAAGGAATCACAGTGAGTAATTGTTTTATTTTTCTTACATATTAATTATTTTATTATATAAATTACTAATGTAAAATCACAACAAAAAAATTTTACAAAGTTACGAAAAATAAATTAAATAAAAACTTTAACTGCTAAATAATTTGGAATGTGAATTATTTTTCAAGGCCATAATTAGGTGTAGTTTACTTGCGACAACTTTTTATTTTGCACCGTGGCTTAAATTTCTTAACTATTAATTTAGGAATTAATAATTATTTTATTTAAAGCCTGGAAGTGCTGTGATATTTGCAAAATCTAGTACCTTGCCTGATGCTTAACTAAATTTTATTAGGAATAAACCACTCGTAAATATAAAGAACATCAATTACAGTTTATCCAGATTATCTTTTTAAGCTAGAAAAAAAAATATCTGAATTTTTCAATTTAACATAACTCAGGTTAAACTCTACGGCACTTTCAATGTAAATATTTCATCGGGCAATCCAGTGAATAATTTTTATTTTATTTTTGACTATTTTTCACTTATTCAAATAAATTGATTTAAAACTCTCGATATAAAACTCTAGTTATAAACTACGTTTCGTTTTTTTATTAAAAACACTTAATTTAAAAAATATTGTATTTCAATATTTATCTGCACACATGGTGATTTTTGTACTAAAGTGAGAGTTTATTTATTGATAACTTCAATAAAAGTTTAGTATAAACCACAATTAAAAAAAAAAATGAAATATTATAAAACTAATCTAAAGCATAAATAGCTGTGTAGCTTTAAAAATATTGTTATTAAAAAGTTAAAATTATATTTTAGTACGTACTGCAGTAAAAAAGTAAAATTAACTGATTTCCTCGAAGCTATAACTTTTGTGAATTTTATAGCATAGAAGTTTTACTACATAATTTTACGAGATACCACATATTAAATATTATCTAGAGTATATTAATAGAAAAGAAAAACTGATTTTTTATTGAAGAAAATTAAAAATATGTAATTTCCGTTACAGTATTAATATTAAATTTTTTTATACTATGAAGGATCAAAAATAAATGTTTATATTTTATATTTACCTTTTTTATATATGAGTCATTGCGGATACCGTGTCATAGTCTGGCCAGATCCAATCTCCGGGCCAGGTTGATTTTTTTATCATCTTTAGGCTGAGTCTACGTAAGCGTTTGTATACGAATTCGCATGCAAATATTTGCATCGTGCCAACCTATGCTTATTTTAATAATACTTTTGCTGCTCCCTCTAGTGCGATAAAATAAACTATTAAAAAGATAATAAACTATTTAACAAGTTTATTACCTTTCGTTTTATTTAAAATTTGAATTTTCGCGCCATTCATCGCGGACTATAATTATTTTTTTTCTCTGCATAGGTTGGCACGATGCAAATATTTGCATGCGAATTCGTATACAAACGCTTACGTAGATTGCGCCTTATAACTAGGATGCAAGCCCTCTGCAAGTTGAAGCGCGCCAACCCCCTCAGATCATATTGCATGTTTAATCACAGTAAAGCTGTGACTTAATTCATATAAATAAAAACAATTATTATTTTTAGTTTCAAAATTTATCTCGAGAAAAAAATATATATCGCATCTGAATGCTAATATTGATTACCGCCCCTCGGTCCAGAACCATTTCTAACTCTCAAAATAAATTTTTCTTTTGTTCTGTATGGTAAAATTTAATAACAGGGTGACAAAATACTTAAATGAATTTTCATGTATTATGTGTCGTATATACAGATGTAATGTTCTATTAGAAAGTTTATAAAAAATTAAAAAATTAATATTTAAAATTGTTTTACAAATTTTTATACAGTGCGCTGTTGAAACTATAGGGCATCAATGAATCGACCAATCAGATAAAATCGATGACGAAATTTTCAAAAGATTGTATAATAAAATGATAAAATTTTGTATTTATTATTTCCTTATTTTCTAAATATATTAATTATAATTATAAATACAAAAAAATTTATTAATAATTAAGTATTTTAAAAAATAATAAAAATTAAATAAGGTGCGAGTGTATGTGAACGAAGAACTTCTTGCGTATTCTATACCGCTAGCACCTCGGTTAGCACCCAATAAAAAATATGAATTGCGCGCATGACAAAATCAGAGCGACCAATCAAAACACGAATAAATCGAGGGACAGATTCTGATCACACATCAATTATTTAGAGTAAGACCAACCAGCCACCTTAACCACATCAAAATATATAGTATTTAGACTAATCCTATCAAGGCTTGAGCCCTATAAATAATGTGGCATTTTAGCCATTCAAATTCTCCCGTTCTCGGCCTAAATTAGCAATTTTGAGCCACCCAAAGGCAAAATTTCAAAAAACTAACCTTAGATTCGGATTCAGCCGGAAATTTTACAACTTTTTATGTCTTAATACTATTTTTTTTTAATCATTTAGTTAATTTTAAAAATTTATTCACAATAAGTGACTAAAAAAACCGAAAAAATATAAAAACCTCTTTTTGGGAATAAGTCGGCTTCTTGAGCACTTAGAGGGCTGAAAATTTCAAAAAAAACATATTTTATGTACATAAAAAGGTGGTGAAAAAATTAGCCTGATCGGGAGACTTGACCTGGTAAGGCTATGACACGATATTCAGAATGACTCATTTAAATATCCGATAAAAACTTTAATAAAATTTTAAATATTTTAATTAAGTAGCAAACAAAAATTTTGTATTTAAAAATTTATTTCAAAACGTCATTCAAAGTCTTATTTATAATTCTAAGAAATTTATGCAAGTTTGTTATTAATACTTTTTTTAGTATTAAATATGGCCTTATCCGCTTTTAGAATCAATATTTTTAAATTTTATATGCAAAAAGAAAAATTAAAAATGTATAAGAAAATATTTTAAAAATATTCGTTGCAGCAGGGGTAAAATGCGCCCATGATCACGTATAATTTAAATGGGTCCACATTTCCTGCCGCATCGGATGTGTTAATGATAATGTTTAGAATCTACTAAATAAAGTTGTAAGGAATGAAATTGTGAAATTGTAGATGGCTAATTTTTATAATTACCCATGTGTTATGATCGTTGACTTACAGACGCGGTCTTTAAATTCGCTTAAACTTATCCCCAGCTTTTTATACAAAAACCGGTTTGTGTAACTACACAACCAACGAGCATGGAACATGTTCACTCATAACAGTAATAAATCCAAAAACCGAAATTACAATAAATCCTGAAATATAAATTATGCTAATTTAAATTAAAGTATTCTAAGTTTTTGTTGTTATCAAGGCCTGACTCCCACTTCAAATTATTCTAAAGCCCTAACTCGAAAATATTCTAAGTCCATTTCACCCCCCCCCCCCTAAAAACGTCACTTTTTCACCCCCCCCCCCCCCTAAAAGCGTCAATTTTTCACCCCCCCCCCTGCCGAGCCAAACTTTTTCAAATACCCCATCCAATGAACATGTTCCATGTTAATAAGATGTTTTAACTACAGCATTTAAACTTCTTCAAATTGATTCCAGCCGTATCTATAAATTTTTGAATTTTGGACCATTTTTTTTAAATGATTGTCAATGACATAAAACAGTTTTAGTGATTCAAAGACCCCATCTACAACTCAACGTACATTTCACATGGAATTTTTTATTTTAAAAACAAATAAATTAACCTTATAAAACTAAATAAAAAAAATTTTATATTTTTCAGGGATTCAACTGATATAGAATATCGTATAAATTCACGAATAATAAGTGTTTCAATGTCTTCAAAAAATAATAAGCAATTAAATGATAAATTATATTCGATAGAGCTTGAATTTTCAATAATAAAAAATTATTCAAACGCTTGGAACATATCTTGTGGTTATTTAGAACCAGACGGTGATTGGAATTTAGAAAAATGTACAGTAATTAAAAATTTTTTTAAAGATAGTACAATATATTGTCAATGCTCAAATTTAGGGACCTATGCAACTTTTTTAACTACTAATTCTAAGGAAGTAAGTATAATTTATAAATTTAATTACTTTTTTATTTATAACTACATTACTGTGTCATAAATTTGGTTAAATAAATTAAAATGAAAAATGGTAATAATTAAAAAAATTCTATACATTTGTTCAGCTGGCAATTAAAAAGTAATTAGTATATATTTTTCAATATCATAAATAACAGCTTGCAAATAGGATTAAATTTCATATAAAAGAAATATTCACGTGAAATCGAACATAATATGTCGCCCAGGTGATACAGTTATTTACGAGGTGTAAAACACGCAAATTACCATACACAATGCTTTTATATATATTTTATGCAATATCTGTAATAAATATATATATAAAGTATATAAAATATAAACTACCATATATATGCATCGTTCCATGCAGTATATATGTATATATAATGTATATAATGTAGATTCGATGTGGCGATGCGAGATATTGAATTTGTATAAATTAAAGTAAGTTTTAGAATTGGATATTCATGATATTTTCGTAATTAATGCAAATTTTATTGAAAATACGATAAATAAATTGATTATATAAATACAATAAGTAAATATAATTTTATTAGAATATACGAAATAAATGTAGTATTTAGGTAATTGAAATCAGAAAATTTAAATGTAAAATCCCCAATTATAATTATTTAAATCTAATAAGATATGAATTTTAAAGTTTTTATTTTACTATTGTGGCTTAAAATCACTATTTATTAACTTTGCAATAAAAAGGTTTTCGAAATTGTTTATTTCTTTTTTTTTTATTTACATCTTGGATTTGTATTTCATGAATCTCAGAGATATTCAATCTAACAAAAGTTTTTAAAAAAGCCGATGAACGTTGATATCAACAACCTTTTCCTGATCTTGGTTTGCCTGAATTTGGTAATGCTTGCATGGATCGGAATTTTAATGATTTTTTTCATAATTGATAAAAAAAATATTTTTTTGTTTTTGAAAAAAATTAAAATTAAAAATTTGATGTCATCACGCTCATAAATACATTTTGACGTTAAAAAACTGACGAACATTTTCATATAAATCTAAAAGCTCTCTAGGTTATTAAAATTCATATTCATTTCAGTGGGGATCACTCGATGATTCAGCAACATTTTCTGGACTTTTGGTATCGCGACTTATGTCCTGAACATATAATTAATAAGATATTTTGAACACGGAACATGTTCACGAGGAGAGGCATTTGAAAAGGACCCAAATTCAGGGGGGGGGGGGGGGGATCCAGTAGACTTTTTTTCAATTTAGGGACTTAAAATAATTTGGATTTAGGGACTCATAATATTTTGGTAGTATATGTTAAAACTGTTTTAAGTTAACATATTCCATGCACGTTGGTTGTGTTAACGCATAAAATAATTACATATTTTACTTAAAAATATTTAATAAGGTAAAGTTAATTTTAAATTTGAAATTATTTTAAAAAAATTTTTATAAAATCGTAAAATATTGTAAAATTTTATTTTGTTTATATTTGACTTTATCAGATCCTCCTGATACCCGTTTAGTATAAGTGGAATATATTTGCGCTATATTCTCTTATACGGACCCGCTCTGAAACTTGTCGAGAAAAAGGAGTCTGTAATTATGTTGATCAATTACTTGACCTTTTTCTTGGCAAGTCTCAAACTCTAAAAATTTATTTATATAAGCTGGAAGAGGAAAATTTCCACATTATAGCATTGATAATGAAGACTAAAGGTCTTCGAAACGTGGGGAATTTATTGAAAAAATAAAGCAAATAATTGTTAGCTCAGAAATCAAATATTTTTATTTAAAATTATATATTTTGTTATTAAAGTATAAAAAGATAGATAAAGCATGTAAAAACCTAGAAGTTCGTAAGATCCCCTATACCTAAATCAAAAAGCGTATGACCTTCAAAGTCCTGTGATTATCCATGAGCTCGAAAATAAAAAAGGGTAATTTCCATTTTGATTTCCGTGCCCTAGGGAAACTACGTCTTGAAAGGTGTAGTGTTTCAGATTACGGCGTTTCACGAAAAATTGTCTGATTCCTACTGTTTAACACACTCCAAAAATCTTCCTTTACTTTCGAGGCTCCAGAACAGAACTCCCTCTTTAAGGTATAACTTCGTTCTGAGACGTGCAGCTTAGGCATCATTTTTCATATTCACCCTGCTTAAGGGGAGAATTTCCTACGATAGAAAACCCTACTCTTTTTTCTTTCTCAAAGTGATCCCGACATATTTTTTATATTCCGTAACATTTCCGAGTCACCTCTCTCTGGCCTTTATTATGCAAACACGAACGTAATAAGCACGTATGGTCTCTGGAGTTTTCTTGTATGGTGGTCTAATTTCTTTATAGATCCGTCACAAAAACTTAAAAAACAATGAAACGTTTATGTTCTTTTGACAATGTTTGTCAATAATTAAATAAAGAAAATTTAAAGTTATTTTTTTTTGTTGCATGGTTAATTGCCAGTAATATAGTTTCACAATAAAAAACGTAAGCAATGAATATAAAAATTTTAAACCTGAATAATGGTCGTAATGCAAAATTCACTTTTAGTGATTCTCAAAATCAATAAAATGTATATTTAGTTCGCCTTTAATTTTTAAATTAAGCCTACTTTTCTATTAGGAGGAGCTAAAATATTATAGTTCTTTAATATAATATTATATTAGTGGAAAATTAATTTTCCAGAATAGATGTATTCTTCATAAACTAAAAAAAACCCTTAAATTTAATTACCCAAATAATTAATGTTTGTTTAAAACGTTTTTTTTTAATGAAAAAATGATAATAAATTTATAAAAATACAAAAAAAAAATAAATATGCAAAATATTCCATAGAATGTAGATAATTTTTTTATAAATTGCTTTGTAATGCTTTATAAGTATCTAAAATATATAGATATAACGTACACTGCAAAATATAATATATAATAACCCATAAATCAAATTTATATTTTAATTTAAAGTGTAATTAATAAAATTTAATTAAATAAAAAAAAAGAAAAAAAAAATTTTAATGAAAAAATGAACGTTTATTATGAATTTTTTTTTCCTCTAGGTATTAAATTTAAGTAACGAAGAAAAAAATAACATAGTTATAATTGGTTGCTGTGGATGTATATTACAATGTTTAGTATCAATATTAGTATTAACGACATATTGGTGGAGGAATCGTACATGGTTAAATTATTTAAAAATTCAATGTTGTATTGCTATTACTCTAACAATGATAATTTTTATTTATTCTATTAACATTCCTATTGTACCTAAGGTATATATATATATATATATATTTATAAAAATAAAATAAAAATTATAAAAAAATTTTTCTTATTTTTAGGATTATTGGGCAATCATAGCAATAAGTTTAGAAACATTTATATTTTTAAGTTTATCATCACCAATTGCAATGGCATTAATTATATATGCTGAATTATCAAATATGTATAACAATAAACAATTGCATTCAACATTTGTTGCTGTTGTCAATGGTATGTTAATAAATAATATTTTTTTTATTTTATTTTATAAAAAAAAAACAAAAATTCTAGTTTTATAGAACATAAAAATATGTAATATTGATTTTATAAGAAATAGTACTTTTAAAATAAAAAAAAAATATGGTATATTTACATATATGAAAGTATACTATATGCATACATTCTATGAAAAAAACTTTTAACATTCTCAATATGGTTATGTACTCTACTATCCCTGCATTTTAAGTTATTCGATTTTCTCATATTTTTTTTTTCTCTCTTCTTTTTCCATCTAAAATTTTATTATATATTATATATCAAATTTATTATTATTATTATTATAATGCATTATTCTTTTTTTTTAGGTGTACCTATATTAGGAATATTAATGACTGAATTAATAAGAAAAACAATGGGTTCAAAACATGAATCATGGTGGTTGATTATAAATACTGGTGTTTATAAAATATTTATAATATGTTCGATAATAATGTTAATAACATATTTATTGTTATATATATCAATTATACATAAAACTAAACCAATTTTATATAAATTTAAGAAGAAAGATATTATCCAATTTAGGTAAGTTTCTTTATCATTTTAATTTGATTTTCTTTACTAGAGGGCAGTAATTACTAGATTTGAATTTTGAGAGGACGTCAATATTATTGCCCTTTGTAAAAAAAAATATTCATTGCCTCATCTAGAAATATTTATTTTTACTAAATACGGTACGCATCTAGGACTTTTAAACCTTTGAATTGACAAAATAAACATTTCTATGAGCTAGTTAAGAATGTACTATTATTGTTTTTAGTTTTAAAACAAAATTTTATAATAAGACAATTTTTATTTTTTGGTGATATATATATTTTTTTTTTTAATTATTATTGTAAAATTCAGGGCTTTTAGTAGTCCTTTATTATTTTTATCATTGGCTTCAAATAATAAAAGCTTTACGAGTACATAAATTTCAAGCGCCTCATAAGTTATAAGCTTCGTAAACAGCTCGGCACCGCACTTATTCTTCCTCTTCTTGATTCTGGTGCTTTCCCCACGGGTAACCTATACCTGAACACCAATATTTTCGAATACAAATATTACTAAATGTCTCTGTAAGCCGCAACGATCCACGTTTCTTCGTTTTGAAACATTTTTCGCAGTAAAAAAACATGTCTTAAGCATCGTCGCGTTCACCAGGAGAAAGTACACATTCAGGGCTTTGAAAAGTATTTCAATTCCCCGTGTTCTCTTTGAATCCAAGGCGTAACCTCATTAATGAGATCCTTGGTCCATCTGCTGTCCATGCGGTCTTCCCAGAGTGCGTGCCACTGTAGCATCGTATCCTTTCTAACGTTCGCTTTAATCTGGTCGGCATCAGCGTCGCCCTCATTCTCCCTGTCGTGTATGAGTTGGCGTTCTTTGGCGAGGAGCTGAATTGGAATAATTCCAGCAATTACAAGAGCTGCCGCTTCAGAGACAGCCCTGTATGCGCAGGTAACCCTTAAGGTACGTTGCATCTGTACTCTTATTATGCTTTTTGTATAAATAGTCTTGTCTAGTGCCTTCGCCCAATTTTTTTTTCCATACAAAAGTATGAAGTGGATTACGAACATTAGTAATTTCCGCTTGCTAGCCTTAGGGCCGTTCAGGTTCCCCATCAGCCTGCTCAGGGCTGTTGTCCTAGTTCCTGCCTTCTTGACTCATTTAGAGATATGCTCCCAGTAGTTGAACTCCGTATCCAAAGTAATATCCAAATATTTTAAGATCTTTTCGTTTAGATGACGTTGTCCTCATGGATTCGTATTGGGATAATAGTACGTATACGCTTTTTCGTGAACATCACGATTTATTTCTTAGCAGCTGCTAGATTCAATCCGTGCCCTTCCATTCATAAGTTTATTTCCAACATGCAGACGCTTAAGCTATTCTGCACCTTTTGTACGTTTTTCGCAACGATCAAGAGGGCAGTGTCGTTCGCATTACCTATCCTGAAATAGCCATCCAGTAGCTCCAGTTTCAGTATACCATCGTAAGAGATGTTCCATATATCAGGTCCCAATATCGAACCTTGAGCTTCACTAACTGTCGCGTTTTTTCCCCTCTTTTCTTGCAGGGTATCGCATAATAGTACCCAGTCACTCAGATAGCTCTTCGTTACCTGAATCAAATATTTTTGTACTGTGATGTCATTTAGTTCTTGCAGGAACTCTGTCCACTTTCCCGAGTTAATAGCATTTTTAACATCCAGGATAACCAGAAGAGTAATTTCACGGGAATTATTATTACCCGTTTAGGCTTTGGCTATTGCATCTGCGGCCTCTCTTACTGCCTCAATCGTAGACCGTACCCATCTGAAGCCATGTTGCCGAGGAGAAAGGTCCCCTGTTGCTTATACTGCGTTTAAAATCCGAACATAATTTCGAAGCCTTTGTCTGCCGTATTCAGAGATGCTATTGGTTGCTAGTACGATGGGATTGTTGGATCACCCTTTCCCTTGCTAATGTGGGCCAGCAGAGCTACTTACCATCGTCTGCTAAAGACTCCTGTCCGGATGCAGGTATTATACATCCTAAGCATCAGCACCGTACACTCGTGTGCAGCTATTTTAATAATCTCAGTTGGTATGGCATCTGGGCCGAGAGCTTTCTTATTTCTAAGAATTTTCACGGCAGTGAACTGTTCCTTCTCTGTGAAGTCCGAAATATCGTCTATATTGATGTCATCCTCTTGGTCCAGTATTGTCTGGTGTGTCGGAAACTTAGCGTCAACGACTCTCTTTGTTTGTTCTTAATTCATTAACGAGCCGGCCATAAAGCCCCTCAGCTTCTTTGTAACGATCTTAAAACCCCGACCCCAAGGGTCGTTATCGACTTCGATGCATAGCTTCCTTTGACAGCGAATCTTGCTAATGCTGATCGCATGCCTCAAGGAGCAATTAACTTCCTTGTGAACTTGGTAATAAAACTCAGTTGATTAGTTTCTACGTCGGATTTGGCCCTAGTTGCCCTTCTTCAAGCCTTGTGACTTTGTCTGCGGAGCTCCGCAATTTCTAGATTCCTCCAGTACACGCATTTTACTTTTTCATTAAACCTTTTTTGAGGCATAGAATTCTCTTAGGCTTTCTTTCACTGCGTTATTACTTCGGAAAGCAGTTTTTCCGCGTCTTCCTCACATCCTACTCTGCGGGATTCCTCCAAAATTTCCCCTTGCCCTATAGCTATAACTTGTATAAATCGTTTCTTATTTAATTTAGTAAAACTTCAGCCTTTTGATTTGAGCCGGTACGCCCCACCAGTAAGTTATCACTGGGGCTGTATTTCGAACAAGATATACTGGTGATCACTTGGCGTGAAGAAGCCAAAGTTAAGTTACTATTGAAACACCTGAGTGGGCTTGGCAGAGGCCTCACTATACAGTAAGCTAAGCCTTTACATATGTTACCTCTACCTGCAAGGTAGCTTCTTCGTCTATCACAGATCTCTGTTTACGTAATTTTTGTCAAGAGACACATGTCTGAAGGGGTACAGTTTCCTTTACTTCTTTTTTAAGGGCTGCTTTTTTCTAAAGTGGTTAGGCTTTAAATAACACTTATTTGAAGAGTCCGCCGTGGAGTAGAAATACAGATGTTTGCACAATTAATTAATTGACAGTTAATCTTCAGATTGATTGATTCAAAAATAAAAATTAAGAAGATTCTTAAAGGATTAGGTTATCTGCATACTAATATATCATAAATTAGGACTAACTATTTGCAGAAAAATAAAATTGTCTAATTGTTTTATTTTTAAACCCAAGCATCAATAAAAAAAAATAATAATAATTTTTTTTTACAGAGTAAGAATGTTACATAAATCAGTATTTATTGTTATTGGTATAATAATATTAGAAATATCATCAATATTATATATTAATTATAAATTAATTATATATAGTTATATATTTGCAATACAATCAATATTATTGGTAAGTATTTAGTAAGAAAAAAATTTTTTAATTTGTTTATTTTATTGATTTATTACTATTTTTTAGGGTTTTACTATTCTTGTTGTTTATGTTATAAATGGTGAAATTTTTCTCAAGAGTCCTGATGTAAATAAATTAAAAAGAGATAATTTTACTGATACTGATAATAACGTTAAAGGTAAATTATTTTACTATTTATCTTGAAAAAATATAAATATTTCTACCTGATCGTAACTATTTCGAAAATTTTTTTTTAAACTTAAATTTTTAGGCACACTTGTAAAATTTATACAGTTTATTCATAATATTAAATATTTGTAACAAATAATCTTGTAACTGCTATTTAACAGACGGTATAAGAGGAAAATTCATTCATATAATTATTCGCATTTTAGGTTAAAGCGGACTCCAAATATTAATTTTAATCCTAATTCATTCAGGTTTGAAGTAATTTGTTTCTTTTTTTTATCCTTAGATCAAAATGAACTTCTAAAAGTAATCTAAGTCTTATAAAGAGTACTTTAGGAGGCCTGAGCTATTATACTTCAGTAACTAAGAAAATCTGAGACTTTATGCTTGTACTGAGTATTTTATGATATGAAACGTAAATTTTTTGAATAGTTTTTTAAAATAAAATATACTTTAAAAAAAGTATAGCATAATTTTAAATAATTTCATTAAAATTTTTAGATGTTGTTAGCAAAATTTATGTAAAACACAAATCAAATTTTCACTTTTGTTGCAATTACTTGTTATTTTATCCCTAAAATTGTTATCGTTTTATTTATTTTTGTATGATTTAAGAAATTTAAAAAAAAAAAAATACTTTTTCACCCAAAGATTGTTTAAAAGCATTAAAAAAATAATTATTTATAGGTATTCCTGATAAAATTTTGTGTTTTGTGTAGTTTACTTAAATATTATCCAAGAATAAGGATTCAGAAAATTTGAATTTATTCACATGATACTTAAAATAAAAATTAACTTTCCATCAATAAAATTATACAAATTACATCTCAATCAGCTTCTAAACGTATTCACAGTATCCAGTTGCTATTTCAAAATTAAACTGATAAGATTTAAAATTTAACCTATAAACGTGTAAACAAACAAAATAGTCATATCAATACTAAATAATTTTGGTTCCTCATAGAGGAACCTTTGTGATAGATGAAATTTTGATTTTTGATTTTTTGGCGTATAAGCACATTTTGGGACCTCAGGAAGCTAAAAAACCGGTTTTTAAAAAAAGTCTGTATGTGTGTGTGTGTGTGTGTATGTATGTAACCAGTGAAATTTCACAACCATTATGGAATTAAGACCTAATTTTTTTTTCAAAAATTTTTTCATCAAAAAATCTCAAACTACTTTTTTTTTTTTTTAATTTGGATGTAATACCTTATTTATTTCCATGAAAGTACTTATATTTGAAAGTACGATTTTTAATCTATATCTCGAATCTGATAACTAATTTTTTGAAAATTTTTTTCTCAAAATTTTTTTCACAAAAAAATACAAAAAACACTAATTTTTTTTTTCTTTTTGGACGTAGTACCTAATTTATTTCTTTGAGAGTACTAGTTTTAGAACTATGGTTTATAGCATTTTTTTGGACTTGATACCTAATTTTTTCAAAATTTTTTTCTCAAAATTTTTGTTGCCAAAAAATACAAAAAATGCCAAAATTTTTTTTATTTTAGGACGTAATACTTAGTTTTTTTCTATGAAAGTACTAATATTTGAAAATTTTGCAATCGTTGGTATTTAACAACCATTATGCTGCCGTACAAAAGAAATACCTCAATAACTACATTTTTATGAAAAATGAGTTTTTTATATGGGCTTAATCGTCTTTGAATTCTCTATCCGATGGTGCAAAAATTATTTCTTTATCAGTTATCATTAGCGAAATCGCATGGCCTATCTACATGGTCTTAAGTATTAATAAAAATTTTACATGCATTAAAAAAAAAAATACTTGAAAAAATGGCATATCTACATATTTTTGTAGTTATTGAGGTTTTTCTTAAGTAATGCCTTTGCGTGGCGCTCACCTAATACAAGAGAAATGGCATATGTACATATTGACATTATTTTTAAGTAGCGCCTCCCGTATTTTGATATTTAATACTTAAAAATTGGCCTATCTACAAAATATTTTAGTCTCCAGTGTTATATATTTTTTATAATAAATTTTAATTAAATTAAATTATTTATTAAATTTACTAGATATACTAATTTTTAATTATTCTTTAATTTATTAAAATACAAAAATATTAACTATAAAATTATAAAAAATTTAAAAATTAATAATTTAATAAATAATTTAATTTAAAGAATTCAATTATTAAAATTTATTATAAAAAATGAACTGCGTTGAATAAAATATTTTTCTTGTCAGCGGCCAGAAACCACGTATTTCCTGGCCGCTGCACGACCGGAAAAGTCGTGTTTTCTCGCCACTGACGAAGAAATAGTATATTTTTACCCATGGCCACAAAAGTAAAGAATGGCCCAAATCGCACGTAAATTACCGTCCGAGGCGAAGCCGAGGATGGTAAACTGCGATTTGGGGCATCTTTTTTTTGTGGCCAAGGACAAAACATAATTTTTCTTGCTCAGTGTCGAGAAAATGCGTTTTTTCGAATAGGGCAGCGGCCAGAAAACACGCACTTTCTGGACACTAACAAGAAAAATCGTATACGACCCTTGTCCATAAATAAAGAATGGCCCAAAGCCAAATCATAAGTAAATTACCATACGAGGCAAAGCCGATCTTTATTTTCCCATTCTTTACCATGCCATTCTTTACTTTTCTGAACACGGGCTCGTAATATTTTATTGTACATATTATAGGCCAATTAATGTAATAATAACTTATGTTATAATTATTTAACACATTCGCTGCGGCATGGGCGAAATGCGCCCATGATCCCATGTATTTTAAATGGAGTCACGTGACCTGCCGCAGCGAATGTGTTAATAATATGATAAATAATTAAATTACTAAATAAATTTGCCCAAATTTGTGAAACAACAAAAAAAATTATAAATTATAAACTTATGTTGTAGATATTGACGTTTTTCTTTTGTAATACAACCGCGCGACGTACCTGTCTTACAAAGAAGAATGGCATATGTACATATTGACATTCTTCTTAAGTATTTTCTCCAATCTTAGACTTTTTTTTGTGCATATCTACAGTTTTCCATATAAGGAGTGAAAAATCGGGAAAATTTATGTCACCATTGAAAAGAGCGTACCTTAATTAGTATAAAAGCATGTTACTTTTTTTTTTAATGTTGAGCAACATTGAAAGATCAATTCAAACGCGTTTCCTTCAATATCTCAAAATCGTTAAAATGTAGATATTGAGGTATTTCTTTTGTTCTAATTTTTTTTTCAAAAATTTTTTCATCAAAAAATCTCAAACTACTTTTTTTTTTTTTTTAATTTGGATGTAATACCTCATTTATTTCCATGAAAGTGCTTATATTTGAAAGTACGATTTTTACTCGATATCTCGAATCTGATAACTAATTTTTTGAAATTTTTTTCTCAAAATTTTTTTCACAAAAAAATACAAAAAACACTAATTTTTTTTTTCTTTTTGGACGTAGTACCTAATTCATTTCTTTGAGAGTACTAGTTTTAGAAATATGATTTATAGCATTTTTTTGGACCTGAAACCTAATTTTTTCAAAATTTTTTTCTCAAAATTTTTGTTGCCAAAAAATACAAAAAATGCCAAAATTTTTTTTATTTTAGGACGTAATACTTAGTTTTTTTCTATGAAAGTACTAATATTTGAAAATTTTGCAATCGGTGGTATTTAACAACCATTATGGAATTAAGATCTAATTTTTTTTTCAGAAATTTTTTCATCAAAAAATCTCAAACTACTTTTTTTTTTTTTAATTTGGATGTAATACCTCATTTATTTCCATGAAAGTACTTATATTTGAACGATTTTTACTCGATATCTCGAATCTGATAACTAATTTTTTGAAAATTTTTTTCCCAAAATTTTTTTCACAAAAAAATACAAAGAATACCAAATTTTTTTTTTGTTCGGACGTAGTACCTAATTAATTTCTATGAGAGTACTAGTTTTAGAAAGCTTATTCATAGTAATTTTTTGGACCTGATACCGAATTTTTTCAAAATTTTTTTCTCAATATTAATAAAACAAAAAAATTAAAAAATCTGTAATATTGTTTTTTTTTTAAGTGTAATACCTAGTTTATTGAAATTTTTTTCTAAAAATTTGTTAAATAAAAAACATTAAATTACAGCAACATTTTTTTTCTTTTAAAATACGGTATTTAACTTTTTTTTATGAAATACTGATATCTCAAATTATAATTTTTATTAGATAAAATAGACCATTATAAATATTTTGCTATTGTTAATGAGGAACCATAGTGCCAATCCCTTGGCAGCGTTTTTTTTATTATCAGAATTATAAAATTTGTAGTGAAAACTATAAGAAGAAAAAATATGATATTTATTACCGATCACAATATTTGTAAAGTTAAAAATTTTATTACATGTCACGTGCTGTTTAAAAAATATGAGTTTTTTAAAAAGTTAAGCATGCGGCGCTAATAATTTCGCGTTTATTTAATTGCTAAAAGTAAATCGCCCAATCATCAAGTTTATTTCATTTTACTCACTATTACCTATAGAATATTTCAGGAAAACTAAATTGAAATTATATTAGAGGGTAAGAATATAAAAGAACGTAAACTAGTGGAATTTTCAAATTACCGGATTCCGAGCTACGCCTTTTTAATCGAGTATAAATTTAGTACGATTGATAGCACAATATTTTCCTTTGTGAAAATTTAATATTCAATTTCTTAATTATCACATACTCTAAGTGTAAGTTATTACATTGAATGGTATAGAAATGGCATTAACTATTAAAAGTAAGATCGCGATCTCCACAGAGCTGACTTTCATAATTTTACTGATATTGTTTTCTACATTTACGTCATAAACAGATTTATTGTTGTAAAAATAATTGATATAGTTGGGATATAGTTTACTTAATAATTTTTGACAAATAAAAAAAAAAATTAAAATACACGGTAGAGCTGCTTTGGTTGAATATTCAACCAAATACTGCGATATTCAACCAAAAACTGCCAAATTCAACCAATTGGTTGAATATTCAACCAATTGGTTGAATTTTCAACTAAAACTGGTTTAATTTTCATCCAAAAGCTAAAATACAAAATAAAAACGATGTTTTTATAGTACAGGGTAAGAAATGATCAGGGCACCCATTAAAAGTGAATGAATTTTATTATATTATTTTAATTAGTAATTTTTTATGTACTACTTCTATTGGCTCTGTACGTAGTATGGATAAATTTTTTTAAACTTAATATTGTATGCTTTAACTTCCTGTCGTTTTACCTAATTTTTTTTTTAATAATCAAATTCTTTTTTTTTATTAATTACTTTATATATGTCTCAAGAGTATCTAAAAAAAATTTATTTTCAAATCCTTCTTGTTAAATATAGTTATAAATTATGTCGGAACTTGTCACTGATAGAAATTATGAGCAAATTTTGCTAATATTCGCGATTGTTTATGACGCCAAATTAAGCCGTGCCAAAATGGTAAAAAATAGCAAATCAGACAAGCAGCAGGGGTAAAATCAGCTACAGGTTCAGTATGAAAACTAAAAAGATAACTTTATGGCTCAAAAATCACTCATAACTTATAAGTCTACTTATACAAAAAAAAATTTGTATTCTTATTTAGAAAACTATGTTTTTACACCTTCTAATTAAGATTTCTCTAAAACTACCTGACCGATTTTAATTTTTTTGATCTAGAGTTTTCTGTTACAAATTTCTCTAACTAATAAAAAAAAAATTTATAACCGGTTTGTGTAACTACACAACCAACGAGCATGGAACATCGAGGAACATGTTCATATCACTCATAACAGTAATAAATCCAAAAACCGAAATTACAATAAATCCTGAAATATAAATTATCGTAAGTCCATAAACATAAAGTAATCCTCTAAGTTCTTGTTCTTATCAGGGCCTGATCAGGCTTCCACTTCAAATTATTATTCGATTTGATTCTAAATCAAAAATATTCTAAGTCCATTTCACACCCCCCTCCCCATGTCTAGCCAAAGTTTTTCAAATACCCTATCTAACAAACATGTTCCATGTTAAAAGAGGCAAGGGATTTGATCAACACAAAATTATTCGACAAATCAATAATTCTACACAAGAAAGTTTTGTGGAATTGTTCTACACCGAAAATCCTTGTACCGAAAAGATCAACACAAATTTTTTCTAATCGAAATATACTTTTGCTCGAAAATTAAAGGCTTTTTATTTCATTTTAACTTTCTGTAGGTAGCCGCCATTTTGTTATTCTACGTAGGATAAACTTTTTAATTAGTCATTCCTAAGTTTCAGAGCCAAAAGAAGTAGTACATAAAAAATTACTAATTACAATAATATAATAAAATTCATTCACTTTTAATGGATGCCCTGATCATTTCTTACCCTGTACTATAAAAACATCGTTTTTATTTTGTATTTTAGCTTTTGGTTGAAAATTAAACCAGTTTTGGTTGAAAATTCAACCAATTGGTTGAATTTCGCAGTTTTTGGTTGAAAATCGCAGTATTCGGTTTAATATTCAACCAATTGGTTGAAAATTCAACCAAAAACTGCGGAATTCAACCAATTGGTTGAATATTCAACCAAAGCAGCTCTACCGTGTACATAAAGCCTATTCATTTAAAGCTCTGCATTACAGAAATAGTAACGATCAGGCAGAAATGCCTATATAAGAAAATAATTTATTTATCAAAAAGAATAAAATATAAAATAAAATATATTTTTATACTTTATTTTTAAAATAAATAATAATAAGTTATGAAACTTCCATTTGAAGCTTTTATTGTTGTGAAAAAAACTAACAAAAAAAATAAAATAAAATAAATAAAGTATATAAAACTCATATCACTTGTTACAGTCATATTTCAGATGCAGTTTATATTATTTATATACCTTTGTGAAAATCTCTGTTTTATAGTGCATAACTTTAATATTTATCATTTATTTATTATACGTATATATATATATACATATATATATATATATGTGCAACTGAAAGAAAAAAAAAGTTTATGCATAAAAACAGTTTAAGATATACAAAAAAAAAAAATGTAAACAAATACATATAAAATTTTATTTTTTTGGTTAAATATTACTTTTTTTAAATTTTTTAATCAGAAATAATTTTTTAAACCTGTTACATGTGAGAGATTAAATTCATAGCTACTGACCTGCATTAGAATTAAATTCTTGTGTAATATTTTTTCATTACACTTTTTTATAAAATAATTAAAAATTTTTTGGATTTCTGGTTTTAGTACTATATTTATTTGTTCTGTATATTTTTTATTTAATTTTTATATACATTTAAGTAAATAAAATGATAGCAGAGAATAAAATGATTTTAAGATTTTAAAATATTGAAGTAATAATTATGTCCTCAGGATAGTTTCCTTTACATATAACATATTAAACATAATACACACGTATTATATTGATAAAACCCTTAGTATTCCTATTTGTTTAAAATGTAATGAACATTTATCAGATATTAATTTGTTTGTCTCAGCTATTTTATTGGTTTTCCCTTATATTACAATTTCTATAACTACCTTTTACTGTTCAGAATCGATTCAGGGTAAATAACGTTAGTTACTTCTTAAGCTTTATATAGTCAATAACAAATATATTTAAAAAACGTTATAATATTAAATACCAATATAGACACTGAAAAAAAAATTTAGTTGCCGGTTATGGCAGCCGGATTTTTTTTGCTAACGATTGCAAACGTATTGATTTCGCAAAAAAATTTCTTAAAAATGAATTTTACTCAACCACGGCATGGTGAGACTTAAAAAACAAATTTTTGAAAAAAATTAATCATATATAAAAAATATGAAATATGGATATGGAAAAAAAAATCCATATCTGTTATTTGCCCAACTCTGAAAATAACAAATATTTACTTGTAAAATAATAATTATACGAAGAAGTCATGACTTCAATTGCAATTGTAAAATTTTAAAAATATATCAATTATAAAATACTGCATACATTCAATTCAATTATAATCGATATTTTAAATTATTATTTTTATTTTAATTAGACAGCAAAAAAAGTTATACCTTATCTGAAATTTAATAAACATAAGATATAGCTGTAAGAATAATTTATAGTTCAGAAATACAGATATATATAATAAAAGTTTTTCAATATATAGTTTGTACAGGTTGTTCAAACCAGCGAGAAATCGAAAAAGATGCAGCATCTTCATCTATATCAGAAGCATATACTGAAGTAAGAGGAATGGAAGTGGGTGTTGACGTACGTGAATTATCTACAGAAACTATGTTAGGTCGAATGCACGCTTCAAATTCAATTGGAACAATAACTCAAATCTTTCCACAACAAATTATTGGTTATTTACCTGAAATTCAAGTACATCGTGTAGATGACATTAACTTAGATTGTTATAAAATAAATAATTTAACAAATGATAATAAAGCAAATCAAAGAAATATTTCTACATCTACAACTATTGATTCTAATTTTTCATTACCAGCACCAGTTGATTTTAGAGATTATGTTTCATCACCAACACCTATTCATGATGAATATACACAAACTTTGACTCGTAAGAAAAGGTAATAATTTTTATTTAATAATATTTAATATTTTGTAATGTATTGTATCTAATAATATACAAAAGTAAGTATGTATGCTTCAGCTGAGGACTACGTAGAGTACATAAATGCTATAAAACATTTACTCCAGTCAAAATACGGGGGGGGGGGGTCGGTATAATCACTTACCACTACCAGATTTGATCTACTATAGGTTTTTTGGGTCGCTGATCGCGAATTTTGGTGTCGTTTCTATTAGAAATGGGTGGAACACCCTTAAATTTGCAATAACTACCCCTAAAAAGGGGTATTTTTGATGTACTCGAATTTTAGGCAGTCAGATTTGGTACATAAGGGTTTTTTGGGTCGCTGATCAAGAATCTCGAGGACTTTTCTATGACAAGATAATATTTCACCCCTTAATTAGCAAAAAACACCTCTAAAAAGGATTGTTTTTGCTGTTTTGGCACTTTTACCGTTAAGAAACGATTTTAATGGGTTTTTTGGGTCACTGAACAAGAATTTCGGGGAAATTTTGTTAAAAATTAATTTCTCATTCTTAAATTAACAGAAACTACCACTAAAAGGGGGGTGATTTTGCTATTTTTACATTGTCAGTGTTAAGATTCGGTTCATATAGGTTTTTTGGGTCGCTGATCACGAATTTTAGGAAAATTTTTATTAAAAAATTATTTTTCACCCTTAAATTTACAAAACTACCCCTAAAAACTTGTGTTTGCTACTTTCGCTCTTTCAGCTTTCAGAAACGGGTTTAATGGATTTTTTGGGTGGCTGAACAAGAATTTTGGGGAATTTTTTGTTAAAAATTAATTTCTCACACTTAAATTAACAGAAGCTACCCCTAAAAGGGGAGTTTTTGCTATTTTTGCATTGTCAGTGTTAAGATTCGGTTTATATACACTGAAATAAAATTATAGGCCCGACGCCTAGAATCGATATGCAGACGTCAAGCGAGTTACGAAAACATGGAAATGGCCCCTTATAATAGACTCTCAATGCGCCTTCAAAAAAAAATCGGCCCAGAGCCTCTCTAAGAACTCGCGAAACGCGCGTTCGCTCCGACACGTGGCAAACATATGTTCATTGGGCCTCGATGCGAACGCGCGTTTCCCGAGTTCGGTAGAGACGCGGACACTGTGCTTCTAATTCAGTCAAAACGCGCGTTCATTCCTCTGCCATACGTCTTGATTAAACAAGACACTGCCCCTAGACTTAGAGTCGATGCCTTCGGCCTGTAAAATTCAAGGCGTCGGGTCTATAATTTTTTTTCAGTGTAGGTTTTTTGGGTTGCTGAAGAAAAATTATGGGGAATTTTTTGTTAAAAATTCCCAAGAATTCTTTTTCAGCGACCCAAAAAACCCATTAAAACCGTTTCTGAACGGTTAAAGTGCCAAAATAGCAAAAGCACCCCCTTTTTAGGGGTATTTTTTGCTAATTAAGGGGTGAAATATTAACTTTTCATAGAAAAGTCCTCGAAATTCTTGATCAGCGACCCAAAAAACCCATATGGACCAAATCTGACCGTCCAAAATTCGAATACATCAAAAATACCTCTTTTTAGGGGTAGTTTTTGCAAATTTAAGGGTGTTCCACTCATTTCTCATAGAAATAACCCAGAATTTCGTGATCAACGACCCAAAAAACCTATAGTAGACCAAATCTGGTAGTGGTAGGTGATTATACTACCAAAACCGTATTTTCACTGGAGTAATTATCATATTTTGAATTGGAATCTTAACATCTAATAAAGGTGATAATTAAAATTTAAAAAAATAGCAAATTGTTTTTTAACGTTTGGTAACATTTGTATTATACCTAGCTCTCAGCTATAGTAAACATGTTCTATGCACTTAGATTGTGTTAACACATTCTGTGTTCTGGTTGTAAGTTTTTTAAATATAATTTTACATTTTAATTTTAAATTTTAATGAGAAAGTGATGTTTTCTGAAAAAAATAGAAAAACCTTTTAAAATTTTTTAGCCTATAAATATTTTATATTTTTTCATTTTATATGACTTTCCTATGCTTTATAATCAATGTAATATAATATTTTTTATTGCAAAATTTCAAAATAATATACGAAAATATTTGTATGGGATGCCTGGATAAGTCTCAAAAATCGAAACAGCGCAAATCTCTCAAAATTGATTCTCTCAAAATTGGCGCATCAAACCACGTAAAATTTTTGCTAAATTGTGTCTTTTATACTAATATTTTATTTTTAAATGTTATTATTTTTTGGGTAAAATCACAGAAAAAGAATAAAATAATATAAAAACACTTTTTTTACATATTTAGGTTAGGTATAATTCGCTGAACGTTCAAAACTTCATCGACATTTAAATTCCTCAAAAATAAAAAAGATAAAGTATATAATACTTATGAAATATTACTATAAACTTTTGTCTTCATTTCTCTCTGGAGGGTGATTTTCCTCTATTCACCAGTAAATAACTATTTCATCAAACTATACTACGCTGTACTTAAATAAATATAAACATTAAACTGTATTGGACCATTTTGTCCCATCCCTTTTAATAGCATACTTAAAACCCACAATGTACTCACCAAAATGACATTATAAAATTATAAGTTAATTATTATTTTTTTCAAATAATTCAAAAAATAAAAAAAATAAAAAATATATAATTAAACTTTTAAAATAGATAAATTATATTTTTAAATAAAAAAGTAACTTTTGCCATTTATTCATAAACCTTAAAATTAAACGTCACGCATAGTTCATGTATATATAAATAAAAGAAATTCTAGTTTATTTCAAAATGAGCTTTCATATACTTGATATTGTTCTTGCAATATAAATTTCAATGTTCTTTTGTGATGAAATATTCAACTTACTTGAATGCTCCGCCTCCTGCGCGCTCTGCGCACCAAGCCCCGTAAAAGGTAAAGAATAATATTATGTCCATTGATCAGCGTTTAAATTTTTATAGGATAAAATAATATATAAATTTTCCTTATAAATTTATAAATTTAAATAATGAAGGTCCGCCCCGTTGTAATTAAAAATATTTTTGTAGTTTTTATTTACCTATTTATAGAATTATTAGATTACTTTTTTTACCTAAATTTATCGTATCGATGTAACTTTAAATATTTTAATGAAGCCTGAAATAAATTAAACACAGAGATTGCAAATTGGCATATAATATAGAGATAATACGGTACCCAATTAAGGGGTGCCTAAATGTATCATGCTCAAATGTACCGCATCGGCGGCAGCGGTGGCAGTGTTTAGAATTTTATAATATAGAGAGATATATAATTATATAACATTAAGTGATTATACGTGATATTACACGATTTTCTGGATAAGAGTTAAATATTTTATAAATTTTCTTAAATATAATGTAACATAAATATTTATATATAATTATATTAATTTTTACTATAATTCTAAAAAAATTTATACGTCAATCTGTTCTTTACTCTTATTATCTTAATAATTTTATGTATTTCTATATGTGAGATAGATATTAATGTTATTTTTTCTTAATTTAATAATTAAAAAGTTTACTTTGATCTGCTTGAATATTTTCTTGTAAAGAAAGCAAGCAGATTTAAAGCTTTGTGCCATTATGTTAATTTCTTTGTATGATGCTTGCACTTCACATCAATATTCGAGATTACAAAGGAAATACATGCCAAAAGAGAACCACATTTCAGAAACTGCTTACTAAAGTCTTGATATTTATATTTTTAATTATTTTTTTTTATTTACTTTTATATATAAAGCATCAAAAATTATAAAATATATTATTACCAGCGATATTCGAGAAATTTGTATTACTAAAGGCAATTATTATTATTGATTTCCGGGACTTTTAAAATTTCTTATTAAATTATTCCACAATTAAAAAAATTCTTGATATTTTATGGTGTAAAACCCTGTCAAGTTTGAGTTTTTTATTTAAAAACAATCACCATTAAGAACCTTCGATTCGGAGAAGCAATTATTAATGTTTGTAAATTTTCCTTGAATATGCTCAAGTGTTGAATTTTCTTTAACCAAAAAGCATTCTAGTCACTTTGATGTAATATATTTTTAGTCAGAAATCGTACTTTATTATGATAGCGCTGTTACTAATTATTTATTATAACCAAAGGTATAGAACTCATGTCTTCTCAATTTGGCTCATTAAATTGGTGATATTCAATACACGTACGACATTTCTAGTTTATTCAACCTTGTAAATTATAAAGATATTATATTAAACCCTCCCCCCAAAAAAAATTTTAAATTCAATCTTAGATAATTTAAAAATTTAGTTTAATCAGAAATTCAGCGAAAAATTTCATTCTATTGAAAATACTCAGATCAACATATCTATAAATCTGAGTTTACAAAAAATTTATAAATTAGATTTGAATCCTGCCAATCCTAGATAAAAAATATTTAAAAAAAAGAAAAAAATGATATGTAATAATTTTGCATAGGAATATAATTTAAAAATTTAAAATATATATATCTTATACAAATCATTTATTGAATTATTGACATAAAGATTATTTAAATTTATAGTACGAATGCACGAAGCATTTTTTCCAGACAATAATATCACAAATCAAAACTTTTAACCAATAAATATAATATACATTTATAATACATAAACAAGCACAAATAAACGAAAGAAAATAAAAAAAATTCATAAAATATAGAATAAAAAAAAATATAAATTATAATTTTTTCAGGGAACCTGTCGTAAAATTTGCAATACCCGTCCAATCGTCGCCAGAACGCCTTATAACAGCAACACTTTGTGATGCTCCACTTGAAAGCTGTTTAAGCAAAGTTGGTGGATTACCGGATGTAACATTGGCTATTATTGGTAGTGAAGAACCACTATTACTTGCCAAACCGGAACAAATTAAAACAGTAGAAAAGAAAATACTTAAAATGCCTGATATTGCTAATAGTACAACAAAACGACGAAAACCTGATGGCGAGCCAGCTTTTAGCAAAATGGTTGATTAAATAAATATTGTGTATAAAAAAAAATTTTAAACTGAAATAATTTTTCTTCTACTACTAACGATTCTATGACTGTTAAATATATCGTGATGTAAATATTTCTATTAATTAATTTTTAATGTACATAAAAAATATCTTTATTCATAAAAACAAAAAAAATTAATTTAAGAAAAAATATTTTTATATGATAAAAAAAAATTTTTGTATAATTAATAAATAATTATTGAATTTTATTTAATATTCTAAAAGCATCTAATAAATTCGTTATTCATAATATGTTGTCTGTTAAATTTTTCTTTTTTAATATTCAAGAAAAATATATATAGAAATGCGTGTGTGTGTGTGTATAACTTCAAATATGCGCAGACTGCAATATTAATATTCATATTCTTAATTAAAACTTCTATAATTTAATAAAAAACATTTCTATATATATTAGCTTACTATGCTCTAATTTTCTTTTTTAAACTTTTGTTTTTCTTTTAAAACTTGATTACGTAAAAAAATAAATAAAACATTTTTAAAAAATGACGATTTATTTAAAAAATTTACAATAATGAGTTTGTAATTACATCTTTTTTTATACTGAGGCACGTTCTGTAATGGAAGTATTTAGCATATGTATTTAGCGCAGCACTGGTAAAATTATGCTTTAATTCAGGAGAAACTGATGACACCAATTAACTTCTTTAACAATTTTTCAATTCTTGAACTGTGCAATAAAAATTGAACATCGACTTTTCTTTTGAAATAATTTTTTATTCGAGTTTTAAATTGATAAAAAAAAACTAATAAAATTTTATTTTGGATTAATTCAAGATCTCTCAATTTATATTTACAAAGTTAAGGAATTCTCAGAAAAAATAAATATTTATTAAGTTTACTACAGCACGAACGTATACCACGAATTAAAAAAAAATTGGATAAAAAGCTGCAAGAGGTTTTTCATATGCATTTTGTGCTTTTTACTTATCCTCAGAAAGTATTAAAATATATAAATTTATAAAATCAATATAAGAATATTTTATCATGATATTATAGCTTTTCTATAATTTATATCCTTATTTTTTTTTTTATTTAATTAAAAACTTTTTTTTTTAATGTTAGATATTTATATAAATTATAAAATAAAAATTTTATTTTTTTTACTGTTGTACTTATTAGAGTCATCTAAAATATAAAATTTTTTTCTGATTGTTTGATTATTTGTATTTACCAAGTATTCACAATGTTTTCTATATTAAAATAACAATTGTTATATAATTACAGTTTTCATTTTATAAATAATAATTTATTTCTAAAAACTTTATAAAATGTTTTATATTTACTGTTTCTTTATTTTTATTGTATACCTCTTTTATTGCTGAAACATTTAAAAAAGTAGATATTAATATTAAAAATGATTGATTTATTGTTTTTTTTTATTTAAAAGTAAGTATAAAAAACGTATAAATTTTATTGGAAAATTAATTTTTTTAAATAAATTAATTATTCAATAATATATTGATAAAAGGTAAATAATAAATCTATTTCTTTTACGAATCAACTTAAAATTAACAATATCAACAAGTAAGTATAGACCCTAATTTGAAAGGATTTTAATAAGATGGAATTTTTTGTTTTTAAGTTTTTTTTTTTTTAAATAAACTATACATTAGGGTGTCCGTTACTTCCCAAATATCGATATGCATTTGTTTGAGCCATTTAAATCAATCTTTTTCCATTCAAAACTGACAAAATTTCTGTTATTAAAAAATTACTTTTTAATTGTTCTCCGAGACCCTTTTATTTCCTATTTAAATAACACGGGAAAAAGAGAAAAATTACAATTCCCTAAAAATTTTTATATATTTTTTTTTTCTGTGTAACCGGAATACTTAAATTTTCCAGGGTTTTTTATGCTTATTTACAGATAATTCTAGGTCTTGATATTTAACCTACGATTTAGCCTTCAGCAGTCTCGGACGGTGACATTTCGTCCTCTAATTCAAATTGGCGACGTATGGTAATTAAAACCCGTACGACGTATGACCCCTAGATCAAATGCCTAGTACAGTGTAGAACTGTTTTGAGCTTTTCTACTCAGGATACTCTAAAAAATATCTTTGCCCCCTTTAACTAAAAAGAGTTATGTTTCCTTGCACAATATTTTGGGTATTTATTTGGTTTTTTTGCAGGGCAGGGAGGTGAGAATGCGTTACGCATACCTAGACCCCGATCGTTTAGGTTATGTCGGACTCCATGGAGCAAGGAAATCTGCAAAGGTAGAATGCCTTGCCCAAAGTTTACCAACTAAACTCACCCCCTGTTGTATGTACTCCATCCTCAAAGTCCTTTCATAGATTTTAACTGAAATTTCTTTTTGCTCTCGTTGGTCTGAGATTGACGGATGTACTGCCGCTATATTTTACGCAGTGGACTTGACTCTTTTGACGTGAAAGCGGACGTTCCAAATCATCTTTGAAATTCCAAATTATCAAAACACCTCAGACCAAGGGTCTCCTTTTTGGTAATATTTCTGTCATTTTATTCCACCTGGTCCAGTTGGTGTGCAAACCTTGTATTGCCATAGTAGTTAGTGTGGAGAGTTACCTCTTTGTTAAGTCAAGACTCAAAAAGCCTTTTTCTGAATGGTGACTCCATATTCCACGATTTTAAATTTACGTTTTCCTTTAGTACAAATATATTCTGATTGTAATACTTTATTACTATCGCTTGACGTATTTCATCCTTCTTATATTTCTTTATCTTATCTCTGCGCAGTTCATTAAGTGGTTGGTATAGCCCTACATAGATAAACTTGACGTTGATCTGAACGCCCGTGCCAAGTGTCAAATGCCTAAACTAAAATAAGTCCGACTCCCGGTTTCCGGGCATTAGACTCCTTAAAAAAAGTAGTGCGACACACAAATATGCGAGAAGATGCCTTCATATAGCTTGAAATATGCATTTTTAAACAACAAACTTATTTATTTTATTTATTTATTTAAGAAAGATCAGGCGCAGGCGTGGCCAATGCACTACATTAAATTACAGTAGAAATGTACATAGTACATAAAATAAGTATTATATAATAAATTTGATATCAAGAATTAAACTTTGTTGTAATTTTAAAAATAAAATCTAAGAAAAAGCAAGAATATATGAATATAAAAATAATAAAAATAATAAGAATAATAAAAATAGTAAAAATAATAATAACAAAAAAATTGATTTTAATAAATTATTAGAAAATTAACGCGATTGAAGGACAGGTGTTTTTTGCAGATGTAATAAATACTTCATGATATGCATTTCGAATTTATCTATACATGTATATGATTTTAATGTAAATGGAAGATTATTCCATTCAGTAATAGCTGTGATGAAGAATGAGCTTTTGTAAAAATTAGTTCTATAGAAAGATGGAAGGGAGAATGTAAGTGGCAGGAATTCTGACAAAGAAGTATCAGTATTGAGAACGCCTGAGTTCTTCATCAGGTTCTTTAAATTGTGAGGATAGATATAACGGTCATTTTGAAAGATATTAATCTGTGTACGAGGATCAGCTTAAAATATTTTCTACGAGATTTAGCAGTTAACCAATCTAATTGATTTCTCAATGGTGTTATTGAGACACGATCATATCTACCCACACCAAAAATGAATCTTATGGCCAAGTTGAGAATCCTTTCAACTTTGTCTAAAAGAGCAACATCAAGTGCATCGTAAACTAGACAACAGTAATCAAAAAAAAAGAATAATCAAAGAGGACATTAACAATTTACGAAGCTCTAAAGATAGTAGTCTTGATTTCATGCGTAAACGATGTAGAGTAAAATGAACATTTTTTGTTAACTTCATAATTGCTGTGTCCAATTTAAAGTAGAGGTTAAGATTACTCCAAGATTTAATACTGAAGTTGAATATGGTATTATTACATTAGAAACTGATATTGTAGGAATATTCGAGTTGTAAATGTTATCTAGATTATTTAATTGAAAAATTGTTCCGAAGTTAATGGCTTTAATTTTATTGGGATTTAATTTTAGGCGATTAGTTGTTGTCCAATCCACAATAGCATTGACGTCACTTTGCATATTAGCCATAGCAGTATTATAAGAGGAGACTTTACTCTGGATGAAAATTTGCAAGTCATCAACAAACAGTTCTGAGTAACAAAAATTTACTGTATCAAGAATAGAATTCATGTAGATTATGAATAAAATAGGACCAAGAACTGATCCTTGTGGGACACCTGAACTGGTTGTAATAAACTCAGTGGGTTCACCATTTTCATCTATAACTGCTTGCTAACGAAAGAGCAAATAGTCATGAAACCATTGCAAGGTATTATGAGTAAAGCCTAAGTCATACAATCTTCTCAAGAGAATTGTATGATCTATAGTATCGAAGGCCTAAGAGAAATCAAACATTAATAAGGTTGTTATAAAGCCTAGTTCAACACCGCCTTATCAAGATTATATTATTATTTAATTTTTTTTATTTAAGATGGAAACATTTTTTGAAGAAATTAATTTCGGACACTATATTATATTTTGTTATTTAAATTATTTACGGAGATTGCTGCGGTATACATAACATAAAATTTTGTTTCTTTTATATTTATGCTAATAGTTATATTATTAAATTTAACTAAATAATTATAAATATATATTTTTATATTTACATAATATTTTTAATTATTTTTTGATTATTATATTAAAGGTTATATACATAATAATAAAATATAGTAAAAGGAAATTAATTTTAAGTAATTAAAAACTGTCTTTGTTTTTATCTTCCTCATACAGGTAATAGAATAAATGGAGCTAATTTTTTTACTATATATATGTATTATTATAATACGCGCGACTTCGCGTGACATATACCCCATATACCATTCATTAAAAAATAATCATTTTAAATTAAACTCACTTCAAGAGTTTTTGTGAAATTTTAAAACATTCTGATTTGACGATAACTTTGCCACGATTTATCGTAACAGAATATTTTTTGTTTTTGATTAATAACTTTTTCACTATACAGTTTGATTCATTATTTTTTTAAAAAGCTTTGCTCTTATTAGGCAATGACCAACCTAAAATTTCAAAATTTTTATTAGCTTGTAAATTTTTTCCTACATTGCGGTAGCACTTTAAATTTTTAAGTTATTGAAATCTAACTTACAGTTAGTATAAATAACACTGAAAAATTCAAGTATTTGGGTGCTTTTCACAGGAATAATATACATAGTGCCCCCCCCCCCCCCCCCACTTATTCATACTGGAAATCTCACAACTTCATATAGATCTCAATCTGATTTCAAAAAATATGTTCAAGGGGAGTTATGGTTTATTGAATAGACTCTGAAAAGCAGAAGACATCCCTTTTATAACTTAAATTACTGCACACAGCCATTCAATATAAGCATGTATAATGCATGCAAAATTTTTCTAGGATTTAGACATTTTTAGGAATATTCCATTTTTTGAGCTATTGATCTTACAGAGCACTATTTTATCTACGGCTATCTTATTTAGAAAAAAACTCCCATATTTATACCAATACTTCAAGAATCCTGTTACTAACTGTTATAATTTTTTGAAGTTATTTTCCAATCCACATTAGTAAAATAAGCTATAAATAAGTATAAATCTGTGACAGACGAAGGTATAAAAAATGGAGGTAAGCAAAAAAATAATAAAAGCAGAGATAAGAAATTCCTTGAGTTGTTTATACAATTATATAAGCATGATTTTTTTACTTTATTATTATAAACCTCAGGGGAAATAAAATATCATTAAAGTATATCATCAAGAAGAAGTAAACAAGACATTTTGGAATTAACCAATTTTTACTTATAAAGTGAAAGCTGTATATTATTATAGAGTGAAGCTCTACCTTAATGGATGCAAAAATCGACACCTTGTGGGCACGATGCAACAAAAACGATCAATCGGATTGCTTTCATTTTTTAAAACTAAGTTTTTTTCATTGAGTTGATGATACCTATAGTTTTTGGACCCAATCCGGTATTTCTAAAGGCGTGTTTATTCCTGTATTTTTGCTTCACACAAGTGAAAAACCTATAAATGTCTACGTGTCGTTTTGCCTTCGCACACTAAATTAATTTTAAAACCAATATTTATACTTCAAAAATGTATCCCTGTGTAAAAAAGTCTCAATTTTCAGAACCTGGTGTCAAACTTAAGATAAAATGAAATAAACTCAATATTTCGTGTCAAAGTTGTCCACAAAAAGACATCGATATGTTATTTATTAGGGTTCTATGCTATAAGATAGGGTTTGCTGTTACCTTGTGAGTCAACCAAATACCTTCCGGTTGGTTTCATTTTTTTCGTGTCACTATCACCTTTTGATCCCCGTAGACAGCATTTTTTATCTGTAATTTTCCTACCATTATAGTCAGTAAACCTAATGGCCAGATTTGGCCAAAAAGACTAGTTTTTAAACGGCTGCAAAAATTGCATTTAAAATTTTGAGTTAAAACTTAAATGGGTTTTATAGGTCTCATAATTATTTACTCGTACTTTTTGCTTCAGTTATTTTCGTAATATGGCTCTGTAAAGATGGTACTAATCAAAACTTTCAGAATCCCAAAATTAAAAAAGACTTTTTTCTAACATGATTAGCTTCGCTCTACCCGTCATTGACGGTATCTAGTGTTAAATGTATAAGCTTTCATCACATTTTTGTACAATACTACACGCATACAAAAAATTAATAAATATAATCAAAAATACAGTTTTGTTTACTTAATTCAGTTTGGTTAAAAGTTACTATAAATTTTTAGTAAAATTTACTAGTAACATTTGTTAATAAAACTAAAAGCTCAATTTTTTAGTAATATTTACTAGTTTTTTGGTTACATTTACCAATATTTATTAATTTGTGTTTACAAAATTCATTGAAATTATTTTTTTTATTCTTTTTTTTTGAGTGTATTTATATACTTTCAAAAACTATTCAAAAACTTAGCCTGAATAACAAAAAAACGTATTTTTTCGGCCAATTTCGAATGTATTTTTAAAATATATATTTAATTAAAAATTTAAAAACTGGCTTTCAAATATTTTTGAAGTCGCTAAATAGAATTTCGTAGCCGTGAACTTAAAAAATTAGTCTTAATACCAATGATGAATGTACGATGACCCAATTGTTTTGTTTTTTACTCTTAACAAAGAATTATCCATTTCACTTAAAATAGACTAAATTATACGCCTACCGATTCCTCGCGCGCTTCTTCATTCTTCAAAATAAATATACTTTTTGAAGCAAATCAAAAAACTAACTTAATTACATGAAAGCAGTAACCTTAACGATTAAATCAAAGTTGTTTTTTTTTTAAATATCAAAAAACAAAAAAATTAGACCTGTTTTTTGTAAATAATGACCATTTTTCGATTTTTATTTTGTTTTTTATAATTTTTACATACTACAATTTTAAATTTTCACTAAATACCTGTGAATTATTGTAATTTGGATATCCAAGTATACACCTAATTAGTTTCGAATCTTTAGGGTAGGTCTAAGTTTTTTTCCCTGTCCAAAAACCGGCTGAGGTCATAATGACCCACAGTGACCATTGCGGTTTTTGCGGGAAGTGTGACCACAGAGGGTTAAAAAATTATTCCTTACATGCTCTAATTTGCAAGTCTACAGTATATATTTATTTTTCGTGGTTATAAAAATACTATATAAAATAATATCGATTTAATCACTTAGATTTGGACACTAAATTAATTATGATTTACAGAGTGAAAACAGAACAAGAAAAAAATTTTTTAAATATAAAACTAATCAGTTGTGTTTCATTTTTTCATGTATCCGAAGACTAACTTTTCTTGCTAGGAGATTTAGGTAAACTTTACCAAACTAGCAAAGTATAAACTTTTATAGATGAAGTTTTATGTTAATATTATGTGAAAAGAAAAATTGATTTTAGTTGTATACATTTTTTTATAGAAACTTTCATATCAATTATAAAACCAATGCCAGTAAAAAAAAGTGATTTTACTATATTAATACAAAATAGAGCGTAAATTCACAGTAATATTGAGGAAAAAAAATATCACAACTCGATAATTATGTATCTTTTCTCTAACTCGAACTTTTTATTTACAAATTAAATGGGTACTTTTATTAAAATAATAAGTACGTAATTATTTCTAGATTAATAACTTTTTATGAAAAAAGTGGTAAAGGTACGAAGTATAATAAAAGTTTATAATTTTAATATAGGTAATGAAAAATTTTATTTAATTACTAATTAATAAAAAACTATTGAAAAATAATTGAAAATTTTGTTACATTGTTTTTTTTTAGTTGAGTGAAGTCATGCAAAACTTTTAAAACTTTCATTTAAAATAAATTTAACATTACATTTTACATTCTTTTTTTTTATAATATTTTATTTTCAGTATGTAACTTTTTGTTCTATTTTAATTTTTGGTAATACTTTAGGAGATTTTAAAAGGATTGACTTTTACATGTAATTTTTTATTCTAAAATAATATAGGTCGTGTAAATTCCAGATATAAAATTGGTCATAAATATAATAGTTTTTAGATTTATATTATAAAATTAAATATATCAAAAAATTCTTTTGTTTATTTTATTCTTTGAATTTTTTTTTTAGAATATTAAAATAAAATTTATTTATGAAAAAAAAAATAAAATGTCAGGATAATACTTTTTATAATAAATTTTTTAAATTATTAAATACTAACTGCTTTTAGTCAGGTCGTATCCATGATGTGGGAGGAAAGTAAAATGAAACCAATATTTTCCTGTGGAAAGTTCGTGAAATGTCTTCAGCAACATTATCCATAACAAAAAAACTTGGGGAAGTGAAAGGGCAGTGATAACCATCCCCATTTCCGTACCATCAAGCCAAAATAATTAGTTTTATCTTTTTTTTTAATTTTGGAATGTCTTAGTACACGGTAGAATTGCTTTGGTTGAAAATTCAACCAATTTGTTAGTTATTGATTAGTAAAATTCAACCAAGAATATTCAACCAAAAAATAGTAAAATTCAACCAAAATGGTTGAAAATTCAACCAATAACTAAAATACAAAATAAAATTGATGTAATTATAATACAGAGTAAAAAAATGATCTGTGCATCCATAAAAAGTGAATTAATTAATATTATAATAGATTATATGACTATCACTATAACTAGTGATTTTTTATATATTATTATTATTACTTCATTTGGCTCAGAAGCTGAGGAATGACTAATTAAAAAGGTTACTTAATTTAATTTATCCATAATTTTTAAATTTAAACTTTACCTATATGTAATACATAAACAAGAGTTTGTGTTTGAAAAACTTGAAATTTTAGATTCCATTTTAATTTAATTAGTCATTCCTCAGCTTTTGAGCCAAATGAAGTAATAATACATAAAAAATCACTAATTATATAATCTATTACAAAATTAATTTACTTTTAATGGATGCACATATCATTTTTTCACTTTGTATTATAATTACATCATTTTTATTTTGTATTTTAGCTTTTGGATGAATTTTACTACTTAAATTTTAATACTTAAATTACTACTTTTGGTTGAATTTTCAACCAAAGCAATTCTACCGTGTAGATAATTATCTAATTGAAGTCACTAAATCGAAATATAGCGTCAGAACATTTTTTTGAGGGATGTATCACTCTTATTTTTACCCTTACAACCCTTGAAATATCGTTTTTAAATATAAATTATTTTCTCAGTTTTTATGAATTCCAGTAGGTATTTTGGGCCACTGAATCTAAATCTGGGGTCAAAAACTATTTTTGAGGGACGTATCCTGTAGTTTTTTTATAAACCACTTCCTTAGGTTATGAGGGTGTAAGGCTTGTGGTATACTTTTGTGATTCCACTTCCTTAGGTTATGTGGGTGCAAGGTTTGTCGTGTCGCTTTATTTTTATAAAACTTTTAATAAATAAGGGTGGTAAACTCGCAAAAATAAATATTGACGCCACATTTAGTTTCAGCAGCCCAAAATACGTACTAGAATCGAAAAAATTAAAAAATTTTTTTTTTTAAATAATGATATTTTTAGGGTTGAAAGGGTAAAAATAAGGGTGTAACATCCCTAAAACAATGCTGCCAAGTAATTGACTCTATGGTTCCTCATTAGCAATAAAAAAATGTTCTAATTTTCTATTTTACCTAACAAAGTATAATATCATAAGAAAAACTGAGAATGATCTTTTCTTTGATACTGTTTAAAATCTCATGGAAAAAATCAGGTTTTTTGTATAAAAAAGATTTTTCTACACTAAAACATAATCTTATTTTATGATAATTATGTCTGTTATATAGACAGTTTTTGGTGTAGCTGGCGTAATTATATCTTAAAGATATAATTACTTATATCTTAAAGATATAAGTAATTATATCTTATAATTATATCTTATAATTAATTATATCTTAAAAGATATAATTACACTATTAAGCTAAGACAAAAATTAAAAAAAAAAAGTAACTTAAGATTTTTTAGTAAAAAAAATTTTGAAAAAAAAATTAGGTCATAATATCATTCTTTAACTACGTGTAAAATAACAATAGAAAAGTTATCTCGATACAAATCTGTTCTCCTTGTCAGAAAATTGCCAGTTCTTCCCCTGCAGTTTTCTGCTAAAGTTTTCCTAAATAATTATAATTATCTTTAGGGACGTAGATTACGAAAATATTAGTTCCCTTGCCAGAAAGTTGTTAGATTTTATGCTGTATCCAATTTCAGGGCATTTTTTTCAAAAAGAAAGTTTTTTCATTACAACCTATATATTTTAGCCATTTTTAATGTTACATGTTTTTAAATGGGTTTGTTTAAATGTTTTTTTTTGAAAAACTGATCATTTCCTGGTAAGGGGACCAAAATGTAATTTTTTCGTTTTTTACGCACCAAAAATCGATGGTTAGGATTAATTTTTTTTTTTGTTATCAGAACTTGAAATACTAAAAGAATCATTTTCCAGAATAAGCACCAAAAAACTAAAGTTGCAATGGTATACTCCTTTGGAATCTATAATGCACACAAGCCTTATGGACCGAGCCTGTACTGATTTTTAAAAAAAAATTTGCTGAAATATATTTTGAAGTAAAATTATAAAATTTATATAATAAAAAAAATAAAAATTATTTTCATTTTAATGGATAATAATCACTAATGCAATATCCATCAAGTTAATGCTTGAAATCATCATAATATTTAGAAAATGTTATAAAACTTGATACTCGTCTATATATATATATGGGCATATCCATTACTTTTCATACAAAAGTGTGCGCACCCATGACTCCGATCGGGTTCAAATTTTCAGGGGTGGTTTGAAGTAATAAAAAACTCAGCCAGCCAAAATTTCAGCCATTTTGCAGGACGGGTTGCCGAGATACAAGCTCTAAAAGGTCCAAAAATAGCTGTTTTTAGCCAATTTTCAAAAATTTACTGGGCTTCAAGGATTACTCTAAAAAACATCCGGCTGGTCTCATTTTTTTCCTTGAAAATTCAACTTTTACCAAAAAAATTTTCAAAAAGTTTCATGGAGTTGATTTTTACTGGCATTGATTAACGTAAGATTTATTTTATCGAAAAATGCTGATTTTTGAACTTGAATTGTGACTCAGCATCATTAGCTAAAGACTTCCGGTTGGTTTCACTAAAAGCGTCTATCAAAGACCTTTCAAATGAGACCTTAAACGTTAAAAAAGCTTATCAGGAACCGGAGATATAAGCAATTGAAAGTTTGCTGTTTCCGAAAATATCGATTTTTTTTTAATATCAAAAGAAGCTTTCCTGAAATTTTCAGCCCTTAAAGTACTCAGAGAAAAATTTTGCAGACGATTAAAGTTGTTAAAAAATCGATATTTTCGGAAACAGCAAACTTTCAATTGATTATATCTCCGGTTCCTGATTAGCTTTTTTAACGTTTAAGGTCTCATTTGAAAGGTCTTTGATAGACGCTTTTAGTGAAACCAACCGAAAATCTTTAACTAATGATGCTAAGTCACAATTCAAGTTCAAAAACCAGCATTTTTCGATAAAATAAATCTTACGTTAATCAATGCCAGTAAAAATCAACTCCATGAAACTTTTTGAACATTTTTTTAGTAAAAGTTGAAAGTTCAAGGAAAAAAATGAGACCAGCCGGATGTTTTTTAGAGTAATCCTTGAAGCCCAGTAAATTTTTGAAAATTGGCTAAAAACAGCTATTTTTGGACCTTTTAGAGCTTGTATCTCGGCAACCCGTCCTGCAAAATGGCTGAAATTTTGGCTGGCTGAGTTTTTTATTACTTCAAACCACCCCTGAAAATTTGAACCCGATCGGAGTCATGGGTGCGCACACTTTTGTATGAAAAGTAATGGATATGCCCATATATATATTTCACAAATATATACAGTTTCACTAATTAAGTAATTAAAATATAATATTAATAAAATAAATAATTTATAGAACACATTCGTATGATATAATATTTAAATCAAAATAATAATTATTAATATTTAATATGTTTTTAAATTGTTATTAAAAGCTTTATAAATTAATTGATAAATAGATTTTATTTATAATATTAACATACAAATGATATTTCAATTATCTATGCTTATTTTAATTTACAAGCTACTTTTTCATTCATTATTAAACTAAATAAACATTTAATAAAGTTGTTGACAGGGATCATTTATAAATGCAGAAAAAATTATTTTATTTATATGATAAATAAGGCTTTGCTGTCCATAGAGGCAAAAGATATAGCATATATTATATTTTTTATAGCGTATATTTTTGTTTTTTAATACGAATCTTTTTACAGTGCCAATCTATGCTTCTATTCATCCTTCTTACTAGGGGCTACTAGGGAGCAACAAAAGCATTACTGAAAATAAGCATAGATTGGCAATATACGAATATTCGTACATGCATATGCATTCAAACGCCTACATAGATTCAGCCTTACATAGATTGCTCCGTAGTCTCACATATATTTCACTTAAAAATATACTTAATATTATTAATGAATATTATTGTAACCATATTTACTGTAATATTATTTCGTGCAATGCATTAAGTATAAAAAAACTTGGCTTGACAATACAATTTTGTCTTTTTTAATCTCCTATTATTAAGACTATATCAGATATATTTACTTTCGATACTTTTTATTATGTTGGCATTATTTTATCTGTATATATATATATATAAATATATATATATATATATATATATATATATATATATATATATATATATATATATATACTAGCACAATATTTCTTCGCTTCTGTTAATGACTAATGTCACTTTTGACAATTCTCCAATTAAACATAAGAAACTTTTTGCAAAAACATATATAAAAAAAAAGAAGCATTTTCAAAGTATTCCTATCTTTTATAAGTACTGGCGACGATTGGACTGGTATATCAAGAAAGAAATTTTATGACAGATTTTCTATATATGATATAAAAGAACTAAGCAATTTCTATACACTACTTTCTTTTCTTTTACTTCAAAAATTTATCTCTTTTTTTGTACGTGTATTTGTACTTATATATATAAACATGTATCTTAAAGTTTTTGATTTGTGTTATTATGGCACTTCAAGAAATTTAATAAAAAAAGGTGAATAAAGGTCTATTTTGCTTTATATTTATGTAATAAATAAATTTATATTTTTTTTATTTAGGTTACTGGATTGAATATTTAATTTTGTTTTGAAATTTTTTAATTTTTAGATTGCAGATGTTACCATCAGGTATTTAAATATATTATGTAGCCGATGACTTTTCTGAAGTTAACATAATTTTATGAGGTTTCAAGTTTTGCTAAACTTTACGTTTTGCTTAATATTCCAATCAAATTGTTTATATTTAGAAGAAATTCTTGAAATTTCAAGACTTAAAAGTGAAGTATATGGTTCGAAATTTCACAAACTGATAACAAGTAATAAATTATATTAGTTTTATTATATTTTATGTACCATTTTTAATACTTGATTTTATTATTTATTTTCTGATTTTGTTTCTTTTTTAAATAAAATTAGGTAAGGTTTGGTCTTTTTCGATTAAAATTATTTTAAGAGCTATTAAGTTTTTTAGAGCATTTCATTACCAAATTGCTTATTTCTTTTATAATACTAGTAATTCATTATAAATAATGAATAGTCAGAGTGAAGATATGCAGAATAAACAAATATTATTTACTAGATACCGTCAAAGACGGGTAGAGCGAAGCTAATCATGTTAAAAAAAAGCAAGAAAACACGGAGAAAAGTATTTTGTACATTTTGCAAGGTTAGTTTTTGTAAACAGGGGTTTAGTTTTTAGTAAAAAAAGATTTTGTAAATTTTAGAAATATCATGTCAGTCATAATTATCAAAAAATGAAAATTTGAAAATATAACCTTAAAATAAATCCTTTTTTAAAAAGGACATGTTGATCGCAACAGTAACTATGTACATTGTTATAGCTAAAGAGTCATTCTGATTGGCTCATATAAATTTCATTGTTAATAGGTTAAAATTAATTGTTTTATTGTTTATATTATATTTTTATTATTTTTGAGGTTAGTTATAGTACGCCGAGTAGTTGATATGAATAAAAAAATTAAAGTAAGAATAAATTTTGGTATTTAAGAAAATAATTAAGGTTGATAGGTAGTTTTAAATCATTTTGCGCGCGACGCGCGCTTAATACTAGTAATAAATAAAAAGGTTATAAAGTATTGCAGTTTTTTATTATGTATAATTTTGTGAAAAATATTTTGTCAGCGTGGGACCTGATTAATATTTATTTATTTACTTATTTGTTATTATTTCTTTAAAATATTTTTATTTACTTAGAGTAATGCAAAAAAAACATTGTTTTTAATTACAAATTTTGTTTGTAAAATTTACAAAAAAATTTTGATTTGTTTGTAAATGAATTTTAGTAATAGGTATTGAAATTGGTTATATTTACTAAAATTTTTGAACATAAAATAAACAAACATTTTAATGTCAATAAAACTAGCATTTTTGGTTATATTTAGCAGTTTTTTTCCTCCGTGAAGAGTTTCAGTAATTTTTTATTTTTGGGATTTTAAAAGTTTTAAATTGATCGAGTTCAATAATAATGTTTAAATAAGACGTAAAAAAATGTTTAGCATAGTTAGAATTTTTAAGTATTGGCCAAAAAGGACACCAAAAATCTGCCCCTTATTTTTCAACCTTGTTATTTGTTTGCTGAAAAAATTTCAACCAAACTTTTGTTTGCAAAACTTTATTATTACATGCTTTTTCCATAATTCATAAAAAAAGCCTTCTCTGAACTCTAATACCCCTCAATTCACTTAATTACCAAATTAATATTATACTCAAGTTAAAATGCGTTGGAAGTTCGACAACCAGAATTAAAAAAAGTCTTCTGTAGGTTATATATATACAAATATTACACGGACAGACTACTTTGCTTGAAAATTCAAGCAGTTTGCTGAAATTTCAAGCAATTTAAGCAAATTGCTTTAATTTTCAAGCAACAAATAAACCTGCTTGAATATTCAAGCAATTTGCTTGAATTTTCAAGTATTTGCTTGAATTTTGAAATCAGATAAAAAATATCGTAGGAAAGCTTAAATTTTATCCCCCCCCCTTGTTTTAAAGAGTTTTTGTGAGAAAATATTTGGATTGCCTGCTGTTATACCTAATTGCCTATTTCTTTCTTTTTTTAGTTATATAAATTTCTGGTTTGTTACTGCTTTTAAGTTATCCAAAGGGGGAATGGGTGGTAGGGAAATTAAGATGAAACAGAGTCATGTTTAAAAAAAATGCAATATTGATTTGTAGATAAAAACTAAATTTTCAAATAATTATAAAAACTAAGTAATTAAAATAAATTAGATAAAAACTAGATATAATTATTTAAAAATTTAATTTATATCTAAAAATCAATATTGAATTTTTTTTAAACGCGACTCTGTTTAAACTATACCTAACCCCCCCCCCCATTCCCCCTTTGGATAACATAAAAGCAGTAACAAACCAGAAATTTATATAACTAAAAAAAGAAAGAAATAGGCAATTAGGTACAAAAGCAGGTAATCCAAATATTTTCTCACAAAAACTCTTTAAAAAAAGGGGGGAATAAAATTTAAGCTTTCCTACGGTATTTTTTATCTGATTTAATTGATTGCTTGAATATTCAAGCAATTTGCTTGAATTTTCAAGCAAAGCAGCCTGTCCGAGTAACCTACAGAAGACTTTAATTCTGGTTGTCGAATTCGGAAACCCTTACACCGCATTCTGACTTAAGTATAATATTAATTTGGTAATTAAGTTAATTGAGGGGTATTAGAGTTCAGAGAATTTTTTTTTAAAAATGAATTCTGGAAAAAGCACGTAATAACAAAGTTCCTCAAAAAAATGTTTGGTTCAAATCTTTTCAGTAAACAAATAACTAGGTTAAAAAATAAAGGGCGGATATTTGGTGTCCTTTTTGGCCAATACTTAAAAATTCCAACTACGCTTAACATTTTTTTACGTCTTATTTAAACATTAATATTGAACTCAATCAAAACAAAACTTCTAAAATCAAAATTAAAAAATTACTGAAACTCTTTTCTTGCTTTTTTTTAACATGCTCAGCTTCGCTCTACCCGTCTTTGACGGTATCTAGTATAATTTTCTACTTAGGGACTTGGAATAATTGACTTTTAGAGGTTTAGAAATATTCAAATTTAAGGATTTAAAATAATCCGGGCTTAGAGACTTCTAATAATTCGATTTGAAGGACTTAGAATATTTTCGATTTAAGGACTTAGAATGATACAGGTTTACGGAATCAAAATAATTTGGGTTTAGAATCTTAACATTTAGTAAAGGTGATAATTACAAATTATAAGAATAGCGATTTTATTGGAATGTTGCTTAGAATTTATGTATTATAACTAGTCCTTTTTACAGTTTTAGTTTTCACGTCCTATAATTAGTCTTATAGCCCAATTAGAGCTTGTAATTATTGAATTCCAATATCTTCTTAGCCTTTCTTCAAATAATTTTACTTTTTAGTTAATTTTACTTTATTGAATATTCTTAAGTAAAAAATATATAATACTCTCCACTGAGTAAAGATCTTCTTATACTAATCTGTGATTCTTTAAAACCATGTGCCAAAGTAGATTTTTTTACGTGAAAGAACATAATATAAAAATAAAAAATAAAGATTATAACTATAACGTATATTTTTTAACGACTATTTTGAATATGAAACCTATTACTCATTATTAAGTACTCTGAATTTGTAAATTTTCAACAACAACAAATTTTTTGTCGATCAGTCAACTTTTCTATATAATTTTTTAATATATAAAAATGTTCAAATGCTTTAGATTTAAAAAAAAAATTTTTTAATTTTTATTATTTCCGTTTTCTTATTTTTTTTCTTAATAAAAAATTCTTTATTTAATCTTTTTGCTCTTTTTAATTAGGCGAATAGTATTTTTAAAATGTCCTTTTAAAAAACAAGTGTCTTCTATTATATTCATGGTATTTTCTATATTATTTGCTATACTCTATAAACGTCATCTCCGAATGTAACAGTTTCCTATAATTTTTTTCTCTATCTAAAATGATGACTTTCTCAAAATCGATTTTATGTTTAAAAAATTTGCTGCGTGTATTTAAAGTATTTAGATGGTTGAAAACAATGATGATAGAGCTTAATTAAATAGGAAAATTATTAAAAATAAAACATTTTAAAACTTAAATAAACTTTATTTTACCCCTTTTATAGCATTAACTTTTTTTTAATTAAGAAATAAAAATCCGAGTTTCGACATTGATCTTATTGAAGCAATACTTTGGAGCTTTGAAAAAAATATAAAAATGTTGACACAGGAGATTAAAATTAGCAGGAAATGATAAATAAATAATCAAAGATTAAATTTCCAATTTATTTTCCCCACCTTATAGACTTTAATTTTAAATAAATAGTTAAAAACTATGTAAATAACATGAAATTATACAAATACGTGTATAATTTCACATATGTATGTAGCGTCGATAATTTAGAATGCGATAAAAAAAATTGTTTAACTATCAAAAGACCTTAAAAAGTTGCTACTACAATTTTTCTCAACATCTTTTTCATGCTCTTTAACTCTGATACCCAATTTCCGAGATGTTTGACCTATATACTTAGAATCTCATGATTCACAATTTATTTGATAGACTACACCTGAATTTTCATTTTTGTTTATTTTGTCTTTGCCTAATTTTAACATACACTTTTCGTCGTATTAACTGGAATATATTTGACCATTTTTATATGTTTATTTTGAGAAAGGGAAACATACTTATAATAAGCTAAACTTATTATTTTCACCTCATTATTTAAATTATTAAAATCAGTTCCACTTCTGGTCTGACCTATATTACCAGTACTTTTATTAAAATGATATCAAAGTCTTTTTTTAACATATTTATTTATAAATTTCAAAGGATAATTATTATTTTTTTTAATTTTAAAATATTCATGTTCATTTTTAAGTAAACATAAAAAGCTAAAAAAAAATGCTTTTAAAAGAAAACCGCAAATATTTATTTACTTGTGCATTCTTTGACTATATTTTTTTATACGAACGATGGAAAAAAATTTACGGCAGATATTACTAACGATTAGTAAACTCACTAACGTATAAATTTACAAACAGATTTATAAATGTTTCTTGAAAATTCCTTTACAAAAAATTTTGATAAAATTTTTGGATAAATTTACTATTGCTGTAACTAAAAGTTTTACTAACATGTTAAGTAACCTTTTATCATGTTGGTATATTTTGCCTCAAGTTTTTGGTTCCTCAAAGAGGAACCATTGTGATAGGTCAAATTTCTATTTTTGATTTTTTGGCATATAAGCACGTTTTGAGACCCCAGGAAGCTAAAAAAACGGTTTTTAAAAAAAGTCTGTATGTGTGTGTATGTGTGTATGTATGTAATTGGTGATATTTCCCAAACATTATGGAGTTAAGATCTAATTTTTTTTTCAAAAATTTTTTTATCAAAAAAACTCGAGGTATTTTTTTTTTTTTTAATTTGGATGTAATACCTCATTTATTTCCACGAAAGTTACTTATATTTGAAAGTATGGTTTTTACTCTATATCTCGAAACTGATACTTAATTTTTTGAAAATTTTTTTCCCAACATTTTTTTCACGAAAAAATACAAAAAACAACAATTTTTTTTTTCTTTTTGGACGTAGTACCTAATTTATTTATATGAAAGTACTAGTTTTAGAAAGTTTGTTTATAGTCATTTTTTGGATCTGATACCGAATTTTTTTAAAAATTTTATTCTCAAAATTAAAAAAACAAAAAAATTAAAAAACCTGCAATATTTTTTTTTTTTGGGGTGTAATAACTCATTTAATTCCATGAAAGTACTAATATCTGAAAATATTGCGACCGGCGATATTTCACAACCGTTATGAAATTAAGACCTAATTTTTTTACCAAAAAAGCTCTAGGTACTTTTTTTTTTTATTAATTTGGATGTAATACCTCATTTATTTCTACGAAAGTACTTATATTTGAAAGTATAGTTTTTACTCGATATCTCGAATCTGATACTTAATTTTTTCCCTAAATTTTTTTTTCACAAAAAAATACAAAAAACACCAAATTTTTTTTTCTTTCTGGATGTAATACCTAATTTATTTTTATGAGAGTACTAGTTTTAGACAGTTCATTTGTAGTAATTTTTTGGATTTGATACCGAATTTTTCCAAAATTTATTTCTCAAAATTGGAAAAGTTTTTTCTCATTGTTTGAGGAACCTTAGTGTCAGCTGGTTGGCAGGGTATTTGACAGTGTACTTGTTATTCGTTTTGACAATTAAAAAATAAATTAAATAAAATAAAAAAATTGATTTTTTTTTATTTTAGCATTTAAATAACTAAATTGTTAATTATATATTTAAGTCACGTTTATACATATAAATGTATTAAATAGATTTATTACTCTAAGAGTAAGATGAAAACTGAATAAAGGAAAACTAATTTTATCTAAAAACATTCTAATATAACTTATTTTTTAAACCATATTTTTTGAATAATTAAAAATATTTTAAAATATAATCTTTGTATGAGAATAATAAATATCACGTAAAATATTTTGAAACTGTATAGTTTTGATTTAATAAAAAGTTGGTTAAATAAGATACAGAAAATGTCAAGAATAACATTAAATTTATGTTCTATACATTAAATTTTATAAAATAATATTCTACATTTTATGGTCAGTAAAATAATTTTATATGAATATTTAATTTTTACTTATAAATTTTACTTGTCAAAAATCACGTATTTTTTGGTCATTACGCTGCTTGCAAAGACGTGTTTTCTCGTTATTAATGAAAAAAAAATCGTATGCGATTTATATCTATAAAAAAAATGAATGAAAAATCATAGTTTACGTAATTTACATACGATTTCGGATATTTTTAACTTCACACGGAATATACAATTTTCCTTTTTTATTAAAATTTTTTAAATGCCATGATTTAATCTATTTGAGAAATATTTTAAATTTAGATATTGTATTGATACAAATTGTCTTTAATACTTTGGTTGAATTTTGGATAAGGTAGAATGAAAATGAAAGGGCTCTTGTTCTTAAAATTTCAATGTGCCTTTAACATCTAAAATAAATACGTAAGCAAGCGTATTATTAATATTTTAATGTATAAATTAGTTTCATGGTCTTTAGAATCAGCAAAAATTAGCTTACAAGTTATTTTTTTAATATTGAACATGTTTATAGTAATATATGGAGTTCCCGATTAAAGGGGTGGAAGGGGGCGAAATCTAGTTAAAATAATGCTTTAGCAAAAATCTGATCTTAACTCTAACCAATTCTCTTTACTAATATTATTATTTTAAATTAAATTTGGGTACATATGATACTTTTTGAAGCGATTTTTAAATCCAAGTAAATAAGGCCTTCGGACTCAAAGGTTAATTTATTGCAAAAATAAAGGAAAAAAATTGTAAGCTTAAAAATCAAGTATTTTTATTTAATAAGGTTAAATATTTGCTTTAAAATTAATTATCGAAAAATTAGTTTTAAGTTATCTATAAAAAAGTAATTTATATCTAAATTATGTTTAATAATTTGAACTTTCGGAAAATTATTTATATTTTAATAACAAATTTTGTAGCATTTTTTGCTAGCGTGTTTGCTTTTTCATTTCCTCTGATTCCTATGTGTACTGGAGTCTAGTAAAATTTTTTTTTACAGTTACAGTTATTTTCATTTATTTTACTAAATTTTTTAATAATTTCATAAATAACATGACTTTTTATATTAAAATTATTATTATTGATACTTTGCTATGCAGTATAGGAATCAGAAAAAATACAAAATTTATGATTAGGATTTATCAAAGCAATGTCTAAGGCCTCACATATCGCAGCACATTCGTCTGAAAAGGTGAAAGATTCCTTAGACATGGCTTTAGAAATTCTTATACCAAGTTCAGGACACACAGCAGTATACCCTACTGCTCTATTATTTTTAATTTTACTACCATAAGTAAAAATACTACAAGCTCTTTGTAGCAACTTACCTTTTTTGTTTTTTTTATTACAGGAATGTAAGGAATCAGTTCTCAATTATACATTTCTCAATTATTCTTTTGCGCTTTTTATTTATTCTACAGTTATTGTACATGTAATTATTAATTGTGATGTATGGTGCACTACTTATTTTACAGATAGTTTTATTAAGATAACGATTGCATAAGAGCCTAGAGCAATCTTTTATAGTAATAAATTTGTTTTCTGCTAAAAGTATACTTAAAGAGGTGGTTTTTCTATATCCAATTATCTTTCTTATAGCTGCATATTGAATTCTTTCAAGTTTATCGATTAAAATTTTAGTTTTTGGAAAATATATAATAGCAATATTCTATAATTGTACGCACGAAACTCTTATAAAATGTTATTTGTGTATCAGGAGGGGATTCGCACCATGTACTACCTAAGTATTTTACTATGCTTAAAGCTTTAAGACATCTTTTTTGAACATGATTTACATGCGTATTGAATGTAAATTTATAATCAAACATAATGCCCAAAAATGCGCATTTTTACTTTATTTAATTTCGAGATTATCTACTTTAATACTGGTTATTCCAGGAATTATTATAGAGGAAAGCTCTACCTTAATAGATGCAAAAATCGACACATTGTGGGCACTATACAACAAAAATGATCAATTGCATTGCTTTCATTTTTTAAAACTAAGTTTTTTTCATCGATTTGATGGGACCTATAGTTTTTGGGCCCAATCCGGTATTTCTAAAAGCGTATTTATTCTTTTATTTTTGCTTCAAACTGGTGAAAAACCTTATAAATAGCTAAATTAATTTCAAGGCCAAAATTTATATTTCAAAAATTTATCTCTGTGTAAAAAAGTCTCAATTTTCAGAATCTGATGTCATAAAAACTACCGAAAACTCAATATTTAAAGTCAAAGTTGGCCACTGAAAAAAATTGATGTATTGCTTATACAGCATTATAAATAACAAAAAAAAAGATATCTTTGATGAAAAATCATTAAATTTTTATCTCTTGTGTGTTTAAAGACATAATTTTTTGTAAGCATTTTTTTTTTAATTTTAGAATGACGGATGAAAAATTGCAAAAAATTATTCAATACATAGTAGCATTAGATTATTTGTTTTTAGTAATTTTTTTCAAATATTGAAATTAAAAGAAAAATTTTTTTACCACAATATTAATTTCCCATTTGATTTCATCGTAATTTGACTTCAGATTCTGAAAATGGAGACATATTTACATAAGGATTCTTTTTCAGAAATATAAATTAGGCATGAAATCAGCAAAAGCTGTCTTATTTCGAGGAAAATAAACTACCCCAATATTTCGGAAGAAGTAATAAAATTATCTAATTGATTACTTCTTTTGAAGAAAGAGTAAGAAAATATTGGGATTCAATAATTGCAAATCCTAATTGAGCTCAAGAGTAATTATAGAAGATGAAAACTATCTCTAAATTAATTATATATAATTTATATTTAATGATATTTTTAATTAATTAAATCAAAACATATTTACTTTAATTTATTTATTGATTCTTCTTTTTACAACTTGTTTTTGTATAATAATTAGACGACTAGTTTCAGGAATAAATTCCTATCATCAGGTATGTATTATAACTAAACTAAATTTGTTTAAAATATTTGAATATGATATTGTAACTTTAGATTATGTCTGTATAGACCACTGTAATGTGTTTTTTCCGGCAAATCTTAAAAGGTACTTAAAACTGTTTGGGATGCAGATTTGCTTCTGACGTTCAGGACCGGTTGTAATAGTTGAAAAAACAGCATCCTAACTCTCAATTTATCTGGATGGGCCTCCTGGATCTTGAAACTAAACCCCCTAAAAAATGCTTTTTATGGGGACCAAAAGTATCTTTATCTTGGCCCAGGAGGCCCATTTAGGTATGTTGAGGATATAGCAGACGTTTTTTCAACTACCACAACTTGTCCTGAAACTTACAAGCAAATCGGCTGCCCAAAAATTTGACACTCCCCTGGTTAGTTTTTTAACTATTCTTAACATATTTTTATACCTTATATTTACACATTAAGATTAAACTCAATCCAATCAAAACTTTCAAAATCCCAATATAAAAAAATTAATTAGACTTTCTCCTAACTTGATTAGCTTCGCTCTACCCGTCATTGACGGTATCTAGTATTTTTGTTATTGAAATGAACGAATACAGTTTTTTGGGAAGATAGGGAGAGTCCAAGCAAATTTAAATTTTTGCTAATAATGTTTATTGCCATTTCTAGTAATTTTTTTTCTTTAGAGTGGATTCCTGTCATCCTCAAATTGTGAAACTTGCACTTCTTCACATTATGCATGATTTTTCTTACATATAATATATACAAAAGAGGGTTTAGCACACCCCCTTGACTCACACCTTTGCGAATTATTCTTTTTTCACTACCTAACCAATCACTATATGTATTAATTATTCTGTTAACAATAAATTTAAGAATGATGATTTTTATTTTTCTTATGTAATGCAAATAATAATCTCCATTTTGTAAGATTAAAATGCTTAATAAAAAAAAAAAATTGAACTTTTCTTTATAGATGAAAATTATTATAATGTAAAATTAAAATGTAAAAATTCTTTTTTGTATCTAATTTTTTCGTACACTGTTGAACTGCGATAAAAAATTACGCATTCACTAAAATCGTTTAAATTAAATATAATGAAAAGTTTATTAGTATCATTAAGTTTCTTGGAGTAATACCATTTCTTTAATTATTTCAGGATAAAAAATATAAGAAAATAACTAAAAATTATTATTATCGATTTTTTCAACCATAAAAATTATTTTTAAAATAATTAAAACAATTAAAAATTTTTTGATTAAAGCTACAATTTAAAAACTTTTTTTTTCTTTAAAACGCTTAACTTGGGTAGATAAAAATTGGAATATTTACACAGACATCACATATTCATAAAATATAATTATTTACATTAATATGGAATATATTTATAAGCAATTGGGGGGAGGGGGATATTTTAAGCATATCCTTTGGAGGGGGGGAGCCAAATGGACTTAGAATAATTTCGAAGTAGAGACTTATAATAATTTCGATAAAAAGGTTTTAGGAGCTTAAAATTATTTTTTTTTGGCTTTGACTTAAAATTCAAAGGTCTTAGAAAAACTGGCATACGATTAAATTACTGCATTCTTCACAAGTAACAGCTTACTCGACCCATTACAGACTGGTTATAGACAGTACAGTAGTACAGAAACAGAACTTCTAAAATTAACTGACGACATACAACAAGGAATGAACAATAGACAGATAACATTAGTACTACAATTTGACTTCAGCAAGGGGTTTGACACGATTCTGCCCTCAAAATTGTTACCAAGGTTGATGAAAATGGGATTCTCCAGGATGTCACTATTATGGATCAAATCCTACTTAGAAAGTAGAAGTTTACAAGTTATCTCTAAAACATCTCGTTCTGATCCACTAAGTGTAAATCTTAGGGTTTCCCAGGGCTCGGTACTCGGACCTTTGCTGTTTTGTCTATATATTAATGATGTAAAATTACACTTACCATCTAATGTACGACACATACTTTACGCAGATGACTTACAAGTCTACTGTCAAGTATCACCTGAAAATGTACTAGAGGCCACAGCTTTATTATCTGAAACAGCTCGTAACATCTCTGCTTGGGCTGACGGTATTTCCCTTCGGCTCAATCATGGAAAAATGAAACTATATATTTTGGCACAAGTACCTTTGTCAATCGCTTAAACAGGTTAAATTTATCGGAATAGACTTAGGAAATGGCATCGTCACTCCTTTTGTAGATAAGGTGACTAGTCTAGGTGTTATACTTGACAGCAGACTAAACTGGAACAGTACAGACATTAATTATACCTCATTTTGATTATTGTTCAGTTGTTTACTTAAATGCAAACAACACACTAAAAATGAGGTTACAAAGACTATGCAATTCTGGACTGAGATATATTTACGGCATACGCTAAGATGAATATATAACCCCTTTTAGGCGTAAGTTGGGATGGTTATGCACTGATTCACGCAGGCATTACTTTTTGGCCATAATAATTTATAAAATCCTGCGGTTACATCAACCCTTATATCTGAGCGAATCTTTTACCAAGTACATTCCTAAAGAGAATGCAAGGGGTACTCTGCGTTCAAAAGAAATCACCATACCTAATTTAAAAATTGCGGGACAAACACCTTTAGGTATACAGGCGCTAGACTTTGGAACTCCTTACCTGCAGAAATTCGGTTTCTTCCTTCACTTAACTCATTTAAAACTGCTATGCACAAATATTTCCTTACACTTGATCCCTAGCAAGTTTGTTTTCACAAATATGACATGCAAGCCCTTTTGTTATAAGACAATTACTTATTACTTATTATTTTATTTTATTTTATTTTATTTTATTTTAATATATTTCACTTATTTTAATAATTTATTTAGAATTAACTTTACCATGTACATGCAACTAACTAATTGACTGTGATACCTATGGCAAATTATTAAATTTATTAAATTTAGACTATAAGTATTTATTACCTACTTACTTTATTTCATTTTACTATAAAAATTTAATAATGTTATCACTTATATTTTAAACTTATTATAATTTATCAATGTTAATTATCAATTATTTACTATGATGTATATTTTATTTGATTACTGTATTTTTGTTCAATTGCAAAATAAAGAATATTTACATTTACATTTACATTGTTCATTCGATATAAGAAAGTGAAAAAACTTTGATAAGTTATAAACTTATTAATTAGTAAAAATTTATCTATAAAAGTAGGTACTTTGAAGTTTGATATATTCTTGTATTTTAAAATTAGTGGTTTAATTATACCAAGCTTATAAGATAATATTATCATATTATCTATTAAGTCATAAGTTTAATTAAATCTATACAATATAAGAAAGTATCAGAGATAATCTTAGAGAATGTACCAATTATAGATACCAATATGGTAATATGCATAAGCGGATTATGTTTATAAAATTAATGATAAAAAAATAGAACTCATATATAAATTTAGAAAACATTTATTTATTTTTATAAAAGTAAAAATTAATTGTTGTATTTATTTTTCATAATTTTAATTTACTGGGAGAAATGTTTAAGTAATTTTTCTCATGCAGTGACCCTTTAATTTTTCAAAATCTGTATATATGACAATATTTTAGTCTAAATCAGAGCTGGGATGCTGTGACACGCTGTTATCCGTATATACGGTATACGGTTAACTGTTACTAGATGTATTTAGCCGTATATACGGTAAACTGGAAACGATAGCCGTATAAATTCGCCAATTAATACGGCAAATTTCAAACGGATCCCGTATATACTTCAGCCGTATGAAAATTCATACGGAAAAAATCAATACGGGAGCCGTATAAAATAGTCCATTAATATGGCATATTACCTACGGTTCCCGTATTTATTTATGCCATATGAAAAACTGTACGACAAAAACTAATACAAAACCACCTACAGGAATCCCCCGCTATTCGCGGTTAATGCGTTCCACGAAAGTACCGCGAAAACCGGGACCTTAGTCTTATGGGAATTAGGGAGTTACGTTCCAAGAGAAAAATTAGACACAATTTTTACGAATATATTTTATTTTTTTTACAAAAAATTTCCCTTAATTTTTAAAATAATCTGTACAAAATTTTGCTTGTGAGCCTAAATTTGAAACGCTTTTCCTAATATCCATCTCCTTAGCACGTATTGATCTGATTGTTGACTCATTCACATTAAATTTTTTCGCGGCTGTTGCTACTTTTTCTGACTTTAAAAATCGAGTATTTTAAGTTTTTGTCCCAGATCCATAACATTTTTATTTCGTTTTTGACCAAGGCCCGTAACATTTTTAATTTCGTTTTTGAATTTTATTTTTTGGTGCCATAATATTCTCTACTTTTAATTTTTTATTTTCAAAAAATTTAATTAAAACTGAAATTACTATTATTATTATAACCAAAAATTTACACTTTCGTACTAACCAAATTGTTTATATTTATTTTTATTTAATATTAAACGAAATATAAGTATTAGTCCGGGGAAATGTGTTTTTCACCTCGAAGTCCCTATGAAAGTGGATGAATTTTGGTGAAACCTTTTGCATTCGCTTCAGAAAAATAATGCCGAGAAAGCGTCCCCCAGGAAAATTGTATAGTATGCCGAGGGGGTGATTTTCCCACCCATTTTTCACCCCTTTTCCCCCCAATATTGAAAAGGAGTAAAAAAATATTTTTTAACACTTTTTAACGATGCTATGTGGTTATATAGGTCGGAAAATAAGAATTTGGGGTCAAAAATTACATTTAACAGGTTCCAAGGGGTAAATTTGGGCTTTTTTACCCCAGTTACCGTGTAAGTGCACATGCGTGTTGTGTTGTGCGCATTGCGTTGCGGTTACGTTTGCGGTTGCGACTTCCTAAATGGAATTCCTCGAATTTTTAACACTATTTAAAATAAAATAATTTATCATTAAAAGTTTGTGTACCTATGTTTTTGCATAAAAAGCTTCAACTTGGCAGGGTAAAACTTGCGAAAAACGTGAGTTTTTAAATTGTGGGACTCTCTAATATATAAGTTAGTATATGTCAGCAAAGTTTCATTTTAATATAAAATATAATAAATATTTTTATAATACATGCATTAAAAAATAAATAAAATTTATTAATGAATCTACATTTAATCGGATAATCCCGAAAACCATCTGTAAATTAAAAGAAAATAATAAAAATAAATACTGTTCATTTTAAATTATTATTTATTCAATATTTATATATTTGTAAATATTATATTGAAATTAAAAAAAATTTTTAATTAAAATATTAAATAAACTATACAAATTTTATGTTTTTGAATTGTTTTTTTAAATCTTAATTCCATAATAATACTTGTGTCGAATTGGTAGTTAGTAGTACCCAATTAATTAAATGTTACATTAAGGCCCTTTCTACACAAACACATAATGATGTTTTATGATAATCGTGTTTGTTGGATATTTTGTGGTATAGCTGGGATATTCGAAATTAAAGTTATTACAATATGGCGCCACTAGTAGTATTAGTAAACATTTTTAATAAAAATTAAACAATAAAATGTAATTAAATGGTATTTTAACTATAGATTGAGTTATTTATTATAAAAATTATACACAATTTATGTAACTAATAAGATTTTAATGAGTTATAATCAATTTAAATATGTAATTTTGAGGTTATGTTTTTAGTACAGTGTAGCTGGAAAAAAAATATCCAACAAACATGATTATCATAAAACATGATTATGTGCTGGTGTAGAAAGGGCCTAAATATTTTCATGTTATGTGCTTAGTACATAAGTTACTTACTTAGCATACACTGTAAAAATTAACTTTCTTATATTAACAAAAAAATTAGAATATTTTCGAAAAATTAGTAAATTTTTGATAAAATTTGTAAATATTCTAAAAAAATCGTAAATTTACTAAATTTAGTATATTAACAAAATATTCGAGTATTCTCGATTTTTTTTTGAATTTGAAAGAAAAACTGATACTTTTCAATTTTTTTTCGAAAATTTACAAAAAATAGTTGTAAATTTCCGAAAAATAGTTGTGAATTGACAACTTTTTTCGTAAAATAACTAAAAGAAATCGAGAATTCTCGAATTTTTCGAGAATATACTAAATTTAATAAATTTACGATTATTATCGAATATTTACAAAATTTTTTGAAAATTCGCTAATTTTTCGAAAAAATTCTATTTTTTTTGTAAATCTAAGAAAGTTACTTTTTACAGTGTAGAATATTTTATGCGTGAACAAATATACATTTGAACACAGTAAAAAAATGGAATTAAAACGAATAAAAAATAAAATTAATAATCTTTTATTACATGTATTTAACTATTATAATCTGAAAAACGACAAGCGAAAAAATATTTTTAAAGACACCTATAACTTTAATAATTGTCTTTATAAGTTTTTTTCAACTCAACATTAACAATACTTTCAAATATAAGTGGCATAATTATTTTAATTGCATGTCATTGCATTTATATAAAGTCAAGTTAGTAAAAAACTTTTACAATTATATAAAACTCTTATAATATTTGAGATGCATAAGAAGTTAAAACGTAAAATAATAATTGAAATTTATTATTCTTTTTAAAATACTTCCTGACATCATCATTTTTAATACTAAGTTAAAATTTTAAAATATCATCTTAAAAAACTTTTTAAAAACTCACTTTAAGGTTTTCAGTGTTCAGTACTGCCGTAATAAAAAAATAAAAAATTTTATTTAAACATATAAAAATAAAATTTGATTTATTGAAATATTATAATTTTTTTTATTTTCTGCATGGATTCGAATCGTTGAAAATTCTTTTGAATCTCACTTATTTTATAACTTATTTTTTCGAAAATAAATTTCAAATCGCGTTTGTAAAATAATTTATCAAGCTCAAAATTATTAAAGAATTATATAATTTAAGAGGTTAAAAATTTTAATTCACAACGACCCATCATTGTGACTTGACATGATCGAATAATTTCTTTTTATTTTTTTACAGTCATTTATTGACTCACTAAGCATCGGTATTTAATTGATAACAAAAAATTGATAAATAAAAAAAAACTAGTCGATTATGTCAAGCCACACTGATGGGTCGCTTTGAATTAAAATTTTTAACCTCAAATTTAAAAACTTATAACCGGTTTGTGTAAACTCAACCTAAATGCATGGAACATGTTTACTTCCAGCTGAGGACTAGGTATAAAACAAATGTTACGCAACGTTACAATACAATTTTCTAATTTTATAATTTGTAATTATCACCTTACTAGCTGTTAAGATTCCAAACCCAAACTATTTTGATTCCCTAAACCTGAATTATTATAAGTCCCTGAACCTGAATTATTCCAAGTCCCTAAATCGATATTATTCTAAGTCCATAAACCTGTATTATCCTAAGTCCTTAATCCCAGATTTTTCAAAGTCTCCTAATTATTCTAAGTCTCATTAGACCCCCCCCCCTCTTAAATAGGACAAATTTGCTCCCCCCCCCTTAAATAGGACAAATTTGACCACCCCTCTTAAATAGGACAAATTTGACCACCCCCCTTAAATAGAACAAATTTGATCCCCCCCCCTTAATTTTCAAGTTCTGAAGTACCCCCTCCCTATAAAAATGTTCCATATTAATAATTTTTTTAATAATTTGGAGCTTGATAAATTATTATATTGAAAAATTACAAAGAGTATGGATGATTTCTTTTCTTTACTTTTAGGATTTGTAGGAATCCTGGTGAGACATTGCAACAACACGTGGAGCAGAATTTAAAAATATGCTTTTATGTTCTTTTTCTAATTTGTACTTCGCTAATTATCTTTATCTTTTTTTGTATCCAAAATGGAATCTTATATTTTTGTATCCAAATTGGATAACTAAGGTTGGATACAATTGGGATCTAAATTATATGCAACTTTTCAACTTGGGAACAAAAAACATAAAAAAGGGCTTACTTTTTATCAAATATGTTTCAAGTTAATAGAATTTAAAATTTTTAAAAAAGTTATCATTTTCAAAAAATTTTTGTTTTTATTAAAATTCAAAAGAAAAAAACATGAAATTATTAAAAAATTCATACTAGATACAGTAAATAGAAAATTTAAAATTTTTTATTAAAGTTTCAAGAAGTAAAAAAAAAAGAATCATATAAGCTTCTTATAGCACTTGTATAAGTTATTAAAGTTTTCCCTTTGAAAAAAATGTTTATAAAAGTTTTACTTGCACAAACATAAATATGATACTTTGCATCTAATAAGGATATATTAAACTGGTAATTATTCAGGAACTTTTTTTAATCCATTATTACCAAAAAAAAATAAAGTATAATTTATTTAAAAAAAAAAAAATAATTTTAGTCTTGAAATCACTTTTAAACTTTTTTTACCGATTAAATGGATAATTTGAAATCATAAATTATCTCTATAATATCCAATGGAATTAACAGGAGCACATAAATAAAGGAAGATTTTTTATAAAATTTACTCTTTTAGTGTTTCTAAAACCAACAATTCGAAATTCCCCTGTCTATGTTATATATACGTTAAAAAAGGACTAAATCGTAAAATAACAAGATATCCAAAAGTGAATAAATACTTTGTAGAAATAATATTTTTTATGAACCAAGTCCAGATCGAACTATATAGGTTTTGATATTAAATAAAAATACTTGATTTTTGAGCTAACAATTCTTTATTTTTGCAATAAATTATATAGGTTTAGCCTAAGTTCCTAGTAGAATTTCAGTTACTCATTTTTCTCGACTTTCTAATATTTGCACTGAAAAAAGCATCCGCTTAATGCTAGCGAAACTCCGCTTGTGGCTAGTGGATTTTTTTCTTATAACAAACGATTGTAAATGATCTGAAACGTAAAGAAAACTGAAAAAAAAATTTTTTTACGTTTCAAGTCAATGAAATGGATTTTTTTTAGTTCGGTTCCAGAGCTAATGTGAAAAAGTAAAGATATAAGTTACTTAACTTATATCTTTACGTCCGTATACTCCTATGGCTGGTTCTACAAACGCCGTAAAAGGAGGTCCAACTGCAAGTCCAGTGAAAAATTAGTAATTGTGAATCAACCCCTGGCCATGTAAATACATATAATATTTTTAATATTTTTACAATAACCCATGAGAGTTTTACCTTATTATATTTAAAAACTTAATTGTAAGTATGTACATTAATAACTCGGAGATATTTCTTTTTTAAGGATCGGAAGGTAATTAATTATTTCATACTTAAATAATTTTTAAAATGAGGGAAATAAGCTCATGCATACACAAAATTAGTAAATAAAACAAAAATTACTGTTGTTTACTAAATTCAGTTTGGTTAAAAGTCACTATAAATTATTGGTAAAATTTACTAATAAAATTTGTTTATAAAACTAAAACCTCAATTTTTTTAGAAAAATTTACTAATTTTTTGGTTATATTTACCAATATTTATTAATTTGTCTTTACTAAATTCGTTGAGGTTAATTTTAATATTCTTTTTTTTGCGTGCTATTTATAGTAATTTGAGAGGATTTTTTCCTACTTTAAAAAATAAAAAATGAATTTTTGAGCTAATGAATTGACACGAACCACCCGATATATACAAAGAGCCTGGTACATACTTTGTACAAAGAGCCTATAATATATATCTTTTCATGTATGTTACTGACATAAAGTACCAAATAAACTCTCAAATAATCAGTATATTTTATAAAATTTTCATCAAACAAACAGCAGGGCTACAGAAGATTACTTAATATCGAGCTTAAAATATCTTAGTAAGCAAGATTATTTAAGAGCCAGGAACATTTCTTGTAGTTATTTACAACCAAAAGGTAAGTAAAACTCTAAAGCTTTATAGGAGAGATTCTCTTTAATATATTCTCGGATGAAGTAATATATTCAACGTTTCTATCAAAAATAATTGATCAATAAATTGTATTCATACACACTAACTATGTTCAATCTATTTAATATAATTTCCAAACTATATAATTAATTTATAGATTTTTCAAAACAATTTCATCTAACATTATTGATTAAATAAAATCAATAAATTGTACTCGCTATTTGCGAATTTTACATTAAAGGCATAAAATCGATTAAAAATACTAAAATTCATTAATTCGACAAAAAATCTATTTGAAAATGAATCCCGTTTTTGACACGATTAATTCCAACCTACTCGATGAATCAAAAATCCCCTGAAGCAAACTTTTTAAAATCAGATTTTGCTGCAGGGTTTCCGATCTTAAGTGTTTTCATCTAGTGGAGACATTTTTTAGAGATTGCAAAATTAAGGAAAAAAGTCGCTCTAATTCATAAAAAAGCTAAGACTTTTTTATTTCAGGCATAATCATATATTCCGTTAAGTATTTTGCTGGTTTTCAGTTATTAGACTATTTTCTTTATCTAATTAAACTAATCCAAAGGTTGTCTTTTATATTTCTTATTTCTTAGTTTCTTCATAAATTAGAGTGGTTTTTTTTATAGAATAGTTTTAAACTGTAACCCAAAATTATGAAAATTATTTTTTTTTAATTTCAAAAAATAAACAGCTTTTACTAACATTGGACGTAGTGAAAAGATTTTTTCTGAATAAGTAGGTATCAGTAAATTTTTATCAACCGAATTGTAAATATTGCAAAAATATCTTGCAAACGATTGGGATAAATGATCAGCTTGCAACTGGTTATATTAATTTATTGTACAATTTGTGTGGTAAATACATTTAATATTTTATAATAAGGGGCTTACAAGGTTCAAAATTTTGATAATTTTTATGCATAATCTAAAATTACATAGAAAAGTATTAGACTTTTTTATTTTTTTAAATAAATTACGAAAATTAACGGAAATATAGCCACAATGTATTTGTATACGCTGAAAGTGACTTCTTCACTTTTTTGTTTTTCATTTTTTTGAAAAATAAAAAAATACGTGTCTAATATTGGTTCCTCATAGAGGAACCTTTGTGATAGATGAAATTTTGATTTTTGATTTTTTGGCATATAAGCACGTTTTGGGACCTCAGGAAGCTAAAAAACCGGTTTTTAAAAAAAGTCTGTGTGTGTGTGTGTGTGTGTGTGTGTGTGTGTGTGTGTGTGTGTGTGTGTATGTATGTATGTAACCGGTGAAATTTCACAACCATTATGGAATTAAGACCTAATTTTTTTTTCAAAAATTTTTTCATCAAAAAATCTCAAACTACTTTTTTTTTTTTAATTTGGATGTAATAACTTATTTATTTCCACGAAAGTACTTATATTTGAAAGTACGATTTTTACTCGATATCTCGAATCTGATAACTAATTTTTTGAAAATTTTTTTCTCAAAATTTTTTTCACCAAAAAATACAAAAAAAACTTTATTTTTTTTTATTTTTGGATGTAGTACCTAATTGATTTCTATGAGAGTACTAGTTTTAGAAATATCGTTTATAGTAATTTTTTGGACCTGAAACTTAATTATTTCAAAATTTTTTTCTCAAAATTAAAAAAACAAAAAACTTAAAAAATCTGTAATATTTTTTTTTTTTTTTAGTGTAATACTTCCTTTAATTCCATGAAAGTACTAATATTTGAAAATTTTGCAATCGGTGGTATTTAACAACCATTATGGAATTAAGATCTAATTTTTTTTTTTCAAAAATTTTTTCATCAAGAGATTTCAAAATACTTTTTTTTTTTTTTTAATTTAGGTGTAATACCTCATTTATTTCCATAAAAGTACTTATATTTGAAAGTATGGTTTTTACTCGATATCTCAAATCTGATAATTAATTTTTTGAAAATTTTTTTCCCAAAATTTTTTTCACAAAAAAATACAAAAAATACCAAATTTTTTTTTTGTTCGGACGTAGTACCTAATTAATTTCTATGAGAGTACTAGTTTTAGAAAGCTTATTCAAAGTAATTTTTTGGATCTGATACCGAATTTTTTCAAAATTTTTTTCTCAATATTAATAAAACAAAAAAATTAAAAAATCTGTAATATTGTTTTTTTTTTAAGTGTAATACCTATAGTTTATTGAAAATTTGTTTCTAAAAATTTGTTAAATAAAAAACATTAAATCACAGCAACATTTTTTTTCTTTTAAAATACGGTATTTAACTTTTTTTTATGAAATACTGATATCTCAAATTATAATTTTTATTAGATAAAATAGACCATTATAAATATTTTGCTATTGTTAATGAGGAACCATAGTGCCAATCACTTGACAGCGTTTTTTTTTATCTACTTTCAAATTATGAAAAAACATCATTGAAATTCCGACCCATGCAAGTCTTCTATTACTATATGTAAATTTATGTTCACCATCTACAATAGTCAGGTTCCCCGTACACAACCCGTGCGGCCGCACACTGCATATTCCTGTATTATAGGTCAGATAAAATCGTATAGAATCTAACAGAGACCAAAAAGAGATAAAATCGTATAGAATCTAAAAGAGACCAAACAGAAATTTTAAAAGTATTTTAATAAATTTTTTTTTTTTTAAGTGTAATAAAAATTATGCAAATTGCCTATAAATCTGATTACAAAGTTTTACTAACATTTTTAAAAGTGTAACTAGATATTAACTTTATTTAGTGAATTTATTTATTAAAAAAAAAATAATCATTTGCGTTTTATTTTTGTAACCATAAAAAAATAATGGATTATCGAAATTGTGTACAATGTATAAATTATATAAATACAAAATTACATTAAAAATAAACATTACATTACAATTAATTTCTCGGGTAAAAACGTCATTTTAAAAATTTATAAAAACTTTACATACCCATGTAAAAAAAAATAAAAAAAAGCAACAAAATTTCTGGCTAGAATTTCAAGACTCATTTTTCTGTGACTGGATGCTTTTTCTCAGAATATTTTATACGCGTCCCTTTTTTCAGACAAATTTTAAAAAGCTACTGAAAAATATTTATTAAATATTGTTTTTTATTTTCTTTTTTCTGTAGAGCGTTTCTTTATAAATATCTAGAATAGAAGTTTTCTTAAAAAGAGTTCTTTAATAAAATTTTTTTGAGAAACCGAAAATAAAGTCAAAATTTTTCAAATTTTTATTTGGCGACAGAAACGAGGGTCTCAGAAACTGGACTAGAATCTGGTCAGATTCCAGAAATGTGGTAGATTTTATATTTTTTTTTTTTACTAGGGAAAAAGTAAAAAACAATTTTTATTATAAATTAAATAAATGTTTAATGAGTTTTCATTAAATGACATTTTTTTTTTATTTGACAATTTTTCATTTAATGACATTTTATATTTAATTAAATAAAAAAATCGTATTTAAAAAGATAAAAAAATGTAAATACTATAAATTATAAGTACTCTGTTAAAAAATAAAAAAACATTTATTTATTAATTTTTAAGCATATTTTTATTTTTAATTATTATTAGGTCATTTTAAAGAGACTTTTCAGGATAACTTTGACTGAATTGTAAGTTAATAATCAGAAATTTTATTTTATAAATCATAAATATTAATATCCTGTACATAATATAAAAAATCTATCAAAAATTTTATTTTCATTTACTTTATAAAATGAATGTATATGAATAACTCCAATTTAATTGCTCAATTACAATTTTTAGCTTAGTTTTATTTTTGTATTCAGGTGTCCAAATCTATACATAGGTTTGTAAAGCAATTTTGAGCACGGGCTATTACAATACACCCAAAATCAAAAATAAAACACATGAACGAATATAAAACAAGAAACAGTTCAAACAAGTTTTGCCATAATTAAATCCAATTTTGAAAATTTCGTATGTTTAAAATTTTTGAGGGGATGTTATATTTTAAAAAAAAACTTCAATTTTTTAAAATTCATAATACTTAAATAAGTTTAAAGTTTTGTTATCTTCGTATTAAGCTGAACATTTTCATAAAACTGATCTGAAAGTACCTATTTATGTAAATTTAGGGACATTTTTTAACAGAAAAACATTTTTTATTTTTAAAAAGATCATTTTAGATAAAATGACTCATATATATTCAGCAGAGTTTTATGTAATTTACTTCAAGATGTTTTAAAATTATATCGAATTTTGAAGTTCAATTACGCTTTGTCTACTTTGTGAGATTGAAATTTATTATATAAAAAGTTTTATATAATAAAGTAAATATATCATAATTTATATAGTTTTAGATCATTTAAATATGGATGATTACACAGAATTATTATTAAAAAAAAAAAAAAAAATTTAGAGTTTAAATTAAGCATATATCTTTTAGCAGCATGCGAGAGAACAAAGTTTTCTAATACACTACTTTTTTTGCCAATTTTATGCATCAGTGCACCTCTTTTCCTTTGCTGTTTTTTTTTCTTGAAATTTAAGGATAAAAGAAATACTTTTACTAAGATGTTCATTTTCGTGGTACATTGATATAACTTAATATGTAGCTTATAAAAATAAAAGTAAGAAAACAACCTGCTTTTCTTGAAAATAGATATATTAGTAAATTTAATTTGAAATTCAAGTAAAAAGTTACAATTTCCCCGGGTTACTAAAAATAACTTGTATACCACTTTGAACAGTTTAAATCAAACTGAAAGAAAAGAAAAGATATTAAAAAAGAATAACGGATTACAATGACTGTTACAATGGTGAAGCTACACTGTAAAAAGTAACTTTCTTAAATTCACAAAAAAAATAGAATATTTTCAAAAAATTAGTAATTTTTCGATAAAAATCGTAAATTTACTAAATTTAGTATATTAACTAAAAATTTGAGTATTTCCGATTTTTTTTGTAAATTCACGAGAAAAATTGATAATTTACAATTTTTTTTCGAAAATTTACAAAAAATATTTGCTAATTTACAAATTTTTTCGTAAATTCACAAAAAAATCGAGAATTCTCGATTATATAACTCTCGTTAATATACTAAATTTAGTAAATTTACGATTATTTTCGAAAATTTACTAATTTTTCGAAAATAATCTATTTTTTTTTGACTCTAAGAAAGTTACTTTTTACAGTGTATATTAATGTAGAGCAAAGTTACAAAAACGTAAATGCTTCTGTAATACGCATAGAAAGCAAGCTTTATGAAGATTTTAGTGCATTATTTTTTTATTGGGGAATTTAATAATTTTCGTTACAAAATCGTTTACTTTATTAAAATAAAAATTCTGCTTCATTCAAAACATTCTAGGGGTTGATTAGTGTATGAGTGTTGGATTAGTAGTTTAGGCGGAGACCCCTATTTCGTCATTTTTTTCTGATAGTCCCATGAAATTTTCTAGAAAATTTTTTGAGTCTTCAAATACGAAAATGAAATCCGTTTTTTGCGATACAGGTCCGGTATCCTGCTCACAATACAAATTTTAAGTTTATTTTTTGTGGATTTTTCAAAATTTTTATCAGTTACTTATGTTTTTTCAACTGCTGCATGAATACATGAATTGATATTTTTTTTATCTTAAATAACCCAATTACCCATAATCAGTGAGTTTAGTTTACTTTTTGCAATTTATTTGGTATTTTCTATTGTGAACAACTGAAGAGTTTTAGGATGTAACTCATTCATATTCAAGGACCCAAAAAACAAAATTAACCGATAAAAGTTATTTAAAAACCTAAATTATCTTAATGAAGGCAACTGGACTATTATCAGTTAAAACGAATATTAATTCGAAGTCAGTGATACTAAGAAGTAAACATAAATAGATGAGATGTATGAAATCTGATCAATTTGTAATATTATTTGATTTACTTCAGATTTGAATGAATTTTAAAGGAATTACTTCTTTTTTTTAAATTATTGAATATTCGAAAAATATTTTTATTATGCACAAATAAATTTCTAAAATTAATTAATCAGTTAATTTTTCCTTTCTCATTTTTTATTTTATCGCAAAAAGAAAAGTAATAAAAAATTATTACATTTTAAAACTATTATCATTTTGCATAAAAAAAGTATTTACTTTTATTTATGATTAAAGGATACATTTTTATTAACTATAAAGATTATTTTTATTTTAGAACATTTATCTTAAAAAAAAAGTTTATACATCATTTTCACACAAGAAAATTTCAAGTCACCGCTATCAAACACCAAATAAATCAAAATTATCTACAATCAGAATGAACACAGCTTTATACTCTTCATGGATCTTTAGATTTTAAATGGAAAATTCTCATTTAATGATCTTTTTTTTTTTTTAGATCTTCTAATGAGATCTTGTAAAGGATTTTTTTTTATTTCATTTAATCTTTCCTTTACGTTTGTATTTTTATTTTTTTTATAAACGTTAAAGAATTTTTATGTGCGAAAAAAAATTTATGTGGATTTTTATGGGTTCATATATATTTATTTGCTTTCATTTAATTGCAGGCAAACGTATTTTCAATTGCTTTTTTTACTTTACTTAACCACGGATTTTTTCTTTATGAGCGAGAATTATTTGAAGGTTATACTTTTAGTGCTAAAATAGTAGCTTTAATGAGCTTAAGCAAAAACTATTTTGTAAAAAGCTTTAAAATTTGTAAAATTTTAAACACCTTTATTGTAGCATGGGTCATATTTTTTCTCAATTATCCCGTTCTCGGTATAAACTAGGAGATGATAGAAAAAATTGAAATATCATTTCTTACCTTAGCTGGACATAGGCAGTCTCTTAAACCTCTTTCTAGCCTTGACATGCTTCGTATTTAGTTTACATACAATTTTTCGCAACTGCTGTCTGTTTATCAGTAACACAGTGCTGATATTTTTGATAGTTGGAGAGAACATAAAAAATTTTCATAAGAGATACTCTGTAGGATTTGTTTTAAAATGTTGCATTATTTTTCCAACCAAGTAGAAGATCCTTGAAGGATGATGTTATAAATTCGTTAAATTGTATAAGCGCTTGGTTTAAGTGTGATTATTTTATTCGTCATTTGGGAAATTCTATTCAGATTTGAGTTTCTTACAAAAACAATGATTATTTTGTTTGAAACGACCTTGCTGGACAAATAGTAAGAAAAATTAAAAATTCAAAATAACTTTTTAATTTTTCCTATTGCCAATATTTCATTCTCAATCTGAGAACCTCTTCAGGACCTTTATTTAATAAAAGTTTTACAAAAGTATTATAAAAATTTTTTGTTGATCTTAATTACACTTTTCTTACATACCATTTAAAACTTAAATTAACATTACAAGATACACTTAATTTTTTTATTTAAATCAGTACGGTACAAGACTTAAAAGAGTTCATGCACTTAAAATTGAATTTTTATGTTTTAAAATAATTTGTAAGAATTTATATTAATTAAAAAATTAAGTGTATCTTGTAATATTAATTTAAGTTTTAAATGGTATGTAAAAAAATATAATTAAGATCAACAAAAAATTTTTATAATAATTTTGTAAAACTTTTATTAAATAAAGGTCCTGAAGAGGTTTTCAGATTGAGAATGAAATATTGGCAATAAAAAAAATTAAAGTTATTTTGAATTTTTTATTTTCCTTACTATTTGTCCAGAAAGGTCGTTTCAAAAAAATTAAAATTTCAAGATAACTGGTCGTTCCAAACAAATTTTTAATTATCTTAAAATATGAAGGCTGGTTTTGCTGGACTCAGCAAAACTAAACTGAACCTAGAATACCAGGCAAAGTTTTTCATAAAAATATATACAAATTATAGACAAAAATTTTTTTTTTATCAAGAATATAATAATTTGTTTTTATATATTTTTTTATTTTTACGAGGAATTTCAGTCAATAATGAGATAAAGCGAGAGCGAGACTGTGATTTTAGAAACTTACTCGAGAAAACGGCAAGGCGGAATTGATTCTTCAAACACCTTGTTCTCGTACAAATTAGTTAAACCTCCTCATCTGGCCCTGTTTCGGTGAAGGCTTACTGATTTTTATAAAAAAAGTTAAAGGAAAAAACAGAAAACTTCTACTATTTTATAGTAATTGTACAACAGTTTAAAAAATTTTCAAGTTAATAACATTTATTTATAATATGAATAAATTAAATACAACTAACAGCTCATACTATTTTTCCAGAGACGAAATAGCCAAATTGTTAGATCTGTGTATCGAATAATTATTTATATTTTAAGCATAGAAATGAGCGGTTAATTCATTTACCAAATATTATTCTTAACATATATATTTATGTAAAAATTTTATATTTATTTACCTATAAAAAAAAATACAACAATCGTCTAAGGAATTGTTTACATGAATTTAAGTTTGATACATTTATCAAGTTCATCCTTTATTTAAAAAAAATATGCTTTTTTTTATATTTATTGAAAAACTGTTTCGAAAGCTTTATTTTTATTTTTTTATTTTACACGTCAGAACTTACTTTTAGCTATCATCGATTTACTTCGGAAAGACTATAGTAAAGTTACTTTAGCTTTTTATATATACATACAAACATATTGCAGTAGCATCTTGCATCTACTCGAGCTTCGATAGCCGGATAAAATTCTTATCTAAACATATCTGCCAAGTCATTATTTTATATTTCCTTCAAGCCTTAATACTACCTACTTTCTGTTTTTTTATTACTATATATGAAGCTTTACATGCACTTTAAAAATAATAACAAAAATATTTATGGCTGTAATAATTTTATTTATCCTTTTTTTTTTTGCTTTTTTTTCTAATATGAAAAATAAGTACAATTAATGATGAAACATTATTAATTAGGGCAAAGAAATATATAAAGTATCAAAATTAATCATATAATGTATATTAGAGTGGACCTATTTTTGGACTTTTTGGAAAAACTTTGCTCCCCGAGTTTTTTTGTAAAGTTTTGGTCATAAAAAGTTCCCAGTTCCAAGGATTTTGCTTTAGCCTTGCAAAAACACGTGCCTGTAACCACATCAATTTTCCCATTTAAATAACATGGGAATTTTGAGTTTTTAACTATACAAATTTTCACAAAAGCCAAAAAGCGTTTTAAAATGCTAATTTTTACTGGAAAACATACTTTTATATGTTGTAAAGACATACAAACCACCCTGCATTCATTCTAAAGGGAATTTTGGGGCTAGAAACGCAAATTTACATGTTTGCTCAATCTTATAAAACAGGGTTTTTCGGTAATTTTCGATAAATAGCTACAACCTCAAAAATTAACCAAAACACTTCTGGTTGGTTCACTTTTTTTGGTATAAGTGTCACCTTTCAAACGACGTAAGCCGTATATTTTAATCACTGTTTCTCTTAGCGCTATAGTCAATTAACCTACTGGTAATTTTTGACCCGAAATGACCAATTTTTAAATTTATTTAAATTGCTACCAAAATTGTAAATTTTGATGAAATTGAGTTTTAAAGGCCTTAATAATTTTTTACAAGCTTCAAGTTTCCAAAAATTTTTTACTCGTCTCTTTTCTTTAATTAGTTTTTAAGATATTACTTTTCAAAGATAATGATAAAAAATTGACTTTTTTTGAAAACCCTGAAATTGGGACTCAGTAAATTTGCGTTTCTAGCCCCCAAATTCCCTTTGGAATGAATGCAGGGTGGTTTGTATGTCTTTACAACATATAAAAGTATGTTTTCTAGTAAAAATTAGCATTTTAAAACGCTTTTTGGCTTTTGTGAAAATTTGTATAGCTAAAAACTCAAAATTCCCATGTTATTTAAATGGGAAAATTGAGGTGGTTACAGGCACGTGTTTTTGCAAGGCTAAAGCAAAATCCTTGGAACTGGGAACTTTTTATGACTAAAACTTCACAAAAAAACCCGGGGAGCAAAGTTTTTCCACAAAGTCCAAAAATAGGTCCACTCTAATGTATATTATACTTGCAAAGCTGGAGGCTTTGTGCCCTTCCCCTGTTCTAGGTTTCACACCCAAAAAACATGACTTAAAAATTATTATTATTTTAACCCTTAGGTGGCCGGCAGGACACCCGTGTACCTTTTCGGTCTAAAATTGAAAAATTTTTATACTTATACTCAAAATTTTTTTTCTAGCTTCTAGGCTAGCTTCAAGCAACTAATATTTTAGTGATTTCAATGGTCAGAAGTTAAAAAAAATTATTTTATGTAAGCAAAAAATGTAATTTTTAAAGGGACTTTCCCAGGGCCGGCAGGGGTACCCGTGTACCCAGATAAAAAAATATGTCTTTTATTAAATATTTGTATAAGAAAAAGGTAATAACTCATAGAATAAAGCAATATTATTATTATTTAATAATTTTAATACTTTTTTGATTCCATATTTTCCAGGTTTACTAGGTATATAATGGGTAAAACTGGTACGCCCGGGCGCGCCCCTGATATGAAAAAAGCTGCTTGTCAATAGTTAAATTGTTACTTATTGGGGCAATTTTATCACAAAAAATACCGATTGCACTGTGTTTGGTATGTAAAAATATGGTTACTGGCTAATTTTTAAGGCTCTAGGTGGCTTGGTTGTGATTTGGCAGCTGTTTTTACAATTTTGATTCTTTTTGAATTCTCAGCCAGCCGTATGCTTTTTATTTTCCGGACGCCCTAAATAAGCCTAAAAAATATTTTATATATAAAGCTAGGTAGTAAAAATCCCCGTCCAATCCGAATCTGACCATATTTTTTCGGAAAAACTTCAGGAAAACCCGGAAAATTGGAAAAACTAAAGGAAACTTTCAAATACAAAGTTCTCAAAAAGCGTAACTTTTTTTTATTTTTTTTTTTTGTTACTTTGTTTTTGTTTCTTTTGCAGCGTCAATGAGGCCTATAAAATTTTACACAGGAGATTATCAACGTAAAATTTCCCGAGGAATGCGAAAATAAAGTCAGATTTTGGATTTTCTATCAGGAAATGCGACAAAATCGGAAAATTCAGAAAATGAAAAAATTTCAAAATCATTTTTTTGAGCCTAAAATTGATTTTTAAGCACTTAAAAGGCAAATGCGACAAAAAAGGAGTTTACCACCATAAAAAGTATGGGAAAACACATTTAAAAAAAATAAAAAAAATTTTAAAAAAGTGACGCTTTTTGAGAAATTTGTATTTGAAAGTTTCCTTTAGTTTTTCCGATTTTCCGGCTTTTCCTGAAGTTTTTCCGAAAAAATATGGTCAGATTCGGATTGGACGGGGATTTTTACTACCGAGTTTTATATAGAAAATATTTTTTAGGCTTACTTAGGGCGTCCAGAAAATAAAAAGCATACGGCTAGCTGAGAATTCGAAAAAAATCAAAATTGTAAAAACAGCTGCCAAATCGAAATCAAGCCACTTAGAGCCTTAAAAATTGGCCAGTAACCATATTTTTACATACCAAACACAATGCAATCAGTATTTTTTAAATTGAAGACATTGACCTCAGACTTGGGTAAAAATTGCTAAGAACTATCGAATTATATTTTATCGGTTTTATCGTTTTTAATAATCAAATATTGAGTTTCTGGTTTTGAAATAATATATATATTTTTTTAAATATTATAGTTTATGATAACAAAAGAGTGTAAAATAAAATTTGCAACCTAATTAATTTTATTAACAAATATAAAGATGTGGGTACACGGGTACCTCTGCCAGCCCGCAGCGTAAGTAAATCCTGCCGGCCACGCAAGGGTTAAGTAAAATTTGAGATATTTAGAAAAAAAAACAAAGTTAGCTTGTGTCCACTACAGTGGACCATCTAGCGAGTGGTTTAAAATTTGTTACTAAATAACTTTTTCATTTTTTCTGAAACCAAAGATTCGGTAAACAGTAATTAAGAATCACCTAAATAAAAAGCTAAATTTTGAAAAATTTAAACTTACATTTTTATTAACTGACAAGCTAATATACGTAACATAAGTAATAAATATACATATGCATATGATTATATAATATAGAGATAATTCCTCTTAAAAAAAATAAAATATACTAACAATTTCGGAATGCATATTTTATCTTTAAAGTATTTAAAAATAATTAAATATAAAAAAAGAAGGATTTTTTGGAAAAGAGAAATTATATATAGGTATACACATATATATATATATTTTTATCTTAAAACTTTGCATTTAAAAAGCACTTCAAATAAAACAGTCACATATGTAAATTAAAAGAAAAAAAACTCATTTATTTTATGATATCATTTTCCAACTCATTTTTTTTTTCTGTCTTTTATTTTTAACTTTTTTATGCATATATATAATTATATAAATAACATATATATTTTATAGTTGCATGAATGAATAACAAATTGAAATAAAGTATTAAAATGAATTTTTTTAAATTATAAGCGTATGTAATTTAAGTCACAATTTTAGTTGTAAAATATTAAATCTTAATTTTCAACAGGTACAATTATATTTATTATTTTTAAACTTAATTTTTACCAAAATATATATTTTGTTTTGTGGTATATTACTATAATAATGGGAGAATTCGTCCTTAATTAGATGGTTTACAATTTTTGCTTTTTGTAAACATATAAGTGCCTTAGCCTGGGGGTTATAAAAAAAATTTCGATTACCAATTTCGCTAATTAGGATGCGATTTACCAAAAAAAAATAAGATTCTTAGCGCAGAATTTGAAGCACTGCATTTTCAAGGGGAGTGCCAACTGTTTGGGAATCTCATTTGCTTCTAATTTTCAATTCAGGTTGTAGTAGTTGAAAAAAACATCCCCCATACACTTATTTAACCTGAATGGGCCTCCTAAAACGAGAAATCAAACCCCCGTAGCAGGGTTCTATGCTATGAGATAAGGGTTTTTAAACTATCTTTTAAATGACGCTGCTAACTTGTAAGTCAACTACATACCTTCTATTTGGTTTCATTCTTTTCAAGCGAGTATCGACTTTTAATCCCCGTAAGCTGCTATTTTTATTACTAATTCTCTCATCGGTATAGTCAATTAAATTGCTGCCAAAATTGTAATTTTGAACTAAAATGGGTTTTATAAATCTCAAAAATTATTTACAAACTCCCAGTTTTTAAAAATTCTTTACTCCTTTAAGACCAATTATTTGTTTACCAGATGTGCAAATTGAAAATCAGAGCCTCTATTTAATATTTTGTTAAAAGCGCTATAAATTTTAAACACCATCTTTATTGAGTCATGTAAACAAAACAACTGAAGCAAAATGAACGAAAAGAAAACTTTTGAAAACTAAGAACTTGCATAAAATTTTTGAGACCTACAAAATCCATTTTAGTCAATTAGAATTTTGGCAGCAATTTAAAAATTAGTCTTTTCATTGGTCATTTTTGGTTAGTTATTGCCATTTGGTTTATTGAATATAGCGGTAAGATAATTACTGAAAAGGTTTATGGGAATTCAAAGTTGAAATTTACGCCAAAACAATTATACCAACGGGAAGGTATTCGGTTGACTTACAATTACTTACTTATTTAGAGGTGAAGGAGATTAAATCGTTTAAGAGTGGTAAACTTTACGATATTGCTGATAAGTTTATCGAGGGAGGTATTACTGATGACGATTTAGTTGAGTGGCTTAAATCTGTGTTTCCAAAGAAACGAAGTAGGAGAAAAAGATCTCCGCCGCCAGAAAGCCCACGAAGAGCTAGGGGTTCGAGAAGAAAGAAAGAATATGCAATCATGCAAAGCTTATTCAGGAAGAACATGTGTCAAGCTGCACATAAGGTAATAGATGGCAGAATAAGCTCAAAATTACCAACAATGAATGAAATGATTGAGTACTGGAGCCCCGTTTTTAACGAGGAGTCTGTTTTTATGGATGGACTTGACCTGGAGCGTGAAGCGACTGAGCTAATGGACATCTTAGCCCAGTTACTGAAGCCGAGGTTGATAAGATCTTGACACCATCAAACTCGGCACCTGGTCCTCATGGAAACTTAGTTAAAAAATGGGCTAAAGTCCCCAAATGTATAAAAGCTCTTTTCTTCAATTTATTAATAGCTATTGGCGAGTTTCCAAAGGAGTTATTAAGTAGACGGACGATCTTCATTCCTAAAAACGACAAAGCTGAAGATCTTTCAGAATTTCGGCCAATTACGATTGGTTCGGCTGTTGTTCGCCATCTCCATAAAACTGTAGCAAGTAGATTGATGGACTTTGAGGTCATAGACGAAAGGCAAAGGAGCCTCGTTGATGGATGTGTCGAGAACACTTCCATTATAGCGGCAATTATCAAAGATTCGAGAAAACATCTTAAAGAGCTACATATTACGTCTATTCATGTAGAAATAGCCTTTCCAAGCACCTCGCGTTATGCGATTGTAAAAGCTCTAGAGAAAAAACGCTTTCTAAGAGATTTTATATCATTTATCTCTAATATGTACTCTAGGAGCACAACATTCCTAGAAATTGGTGATGAATTCTAAGAGGGCATAGAAGTTAGAAGAGGTGTTAGACAAGGTGACCCTCTTTCATCAACTATCTTTTGCATAGTAGCCGACGAACTACTTAATGCTATAACCGTTGAGGTTGGGTATCTTCTAAATGGCACATCAATTAATGCGACAGCTTATGCTGACGAAATTAACATCATTACGTTTTCTAATGTTGGGATGAAAGCCCTAACAGCTTTGGAGAAGACTGGTCAGGCAAGAGGCCTTAGACTAAATAGAGAAAAGTGTGCTTAAATATCATTTGTGAAAAAAATAGAAGGTAATAACAGAACGTCAGTTTAAGTTTGTTGATGGATTCATGGTTAAGCAGATAAAACCATTAGAAAATATAAAGATGTTGGGAATACTATTCAACCCAGCTGGCTTTAAAAGATGTATGGGTAATTTTGATAGAGAGTTGATGAGAATTACCAAAGCCTCATTAAAGCCGCAACAGAGATTGAAGATTTTGAGATTCTTCCTAATATTTAGATGGTATTATAAATTATCGCTTTCAAGGATCAATATTAAAACGCTAAGAGTGATAGACAAAAGCATGCTTGGGTATATAAAAAAATGGATTATTCTACCAAAGGATATACCCATTGCTTATATCCATGCGAGTTAAAAAGCCGATGGCATGGGTATACCATCTTTAGCTACTGCTATTCCATACCTCATTTTATCAAGGATAGAATCGCTTAAGGATTCGAGTGCAAGAATAGTGAGGAGTGTATATCTAAATGATTGGGTACAAAAGAGAATAAGTTGGGCACAAGGCAGGTTATATCTAAATGTCAAATATAGAGTTATAAAAGGCGCCACCGATACTTATTGTCGTAACAAGTTATATTTATTTATTTATTTATTGCAATTAACAGCCTCAATAGGCCAATACATAAAATATAAATTCATAAAAATTTTATAAAAATAACAGATACATTTGTTTAAATATTTAATTCCTTAAATTATTTTGACTAGAAAAATTAAAACTAAAATTATTTCCAATTACAATTATTACAAGATAAATTTGCAATATTAGAATTTTATTTTATATAAATTAATTGATAATATTTTAAAAAATTTTCAAAAAATTTTCATTTATTGATGGTGGTAATTTAAAAGAGTGCTTTAAGACCTCAGTAAATAATAACTGGATGGTATTCCTGGTAGAGATTATATCCAGTATCACTGAGTCAGGATTAACCCTCTCTCTAATAAGAGTAGAACAAGTAGACGTAGAAGAGCGGGGGTCAGACAGGTTATGCCGTGCTGGTTGTAATGCTATAGAGACAGCAACACATTTTGTATAGATTTACATCAGAACACATGGAGGCAGTGAAGAGATACGACGCAGTATACAAGAAGGCAAAAACGTTGGAAGGTAAGCGAAGAAAATCGCATAATTACATCAGAAAGCCTTAAAAACCAGATATAATCTGTCAGAGGCAAAACGAGGTTTGGGTCATTGAAATACAAGTAGTAGGGTTCTATAAACCCTTGAAGAAACTCGATAAGGATAAAGCGAACAAATACAAGAAGGGCGAGATTTGCATAGTAATAGCGAATGAAAGGAAGGTCCCCGCTGATAGTATCAAGTTCACTTCTTATACGATATCTTATAGGGGCGCATGGTGTCAATGTTCTCTTGTAGATCTTTTAAACTTAGGCTTAACTAAAGGGCCCTTGGCAAAATTAACAACGATTCAGAGAATGCACACAAATTAGACGAGGTTCAAAGAAAATCAGTTGATGAACTCTGCTAGAGTATAAACGAAATGGGGAGTGAGTTTAGTGGGTAGCTGCCGGAAAAGGAGTAGTCCCACACTGTTCAGAACACCGGGTTCTGTACGTGCGAAATGCATTCTCACTCCCCTACCTGCATGCAAAAAAAATAACAGCGTCATTTAGAATATAGCATAAAAAACTCATAGCATAGAACCCTGCTAGAGAATCTAATTTCTAGGCACAGGAGGCATATTTGCATGGGAGGTAAAATAACAAGCAAATCGGCTTCCCAAACAGTTGACAGTGTGCTTGTTAGTTAAGTGCGTCGATATTTCAGAAGTCTTAATATGAGATAGCAGCTAAAATTTCTGCGAAAGTTTATAAATATTAGGTTTTAGATTGTTAAAAGCATAAAATTGAGGTTAGATATAAAGTACTTCGTTGTCAACAATTTTTATTAGTTATAATGTTTTTAGATGCAAACAGGTTGTATTATGTTTAAGGATCTTATTTATAAGTAGGTTACATCAGGTATAAAATAAGATCACAATACTTTAATAGACCACAAATTTATTCTCTCTAGTATAAAAGACTTTAACGATTTCTTATGTGTATAAGAGTAAAAATGAAGTATTTTCCGTTTAATGTAAATAAAAAAAATGTACATTAAAAATATTTTTCTATAAAGACATAATAAACCAAAACTCATTACTTATCACTGGGTTAACAAATAGCAATAAATTAGAAGGTACCCTTGAGCAAATAAAATATCCATAAAAGGCAAAAAATTTTAAATTTATTTTTAAAAGTACCTAATTAGTTAATTCAAAAAATATTAAATTTAAATTTTATATGTAAATTTGAATTTACTGTATATTGTTGGAATTTCTATATTTCATGCATGATATAAATTTTACGAGAATGTAATAATTTTGATTTACAACTAACTTTTAGTTTAACTTCATTTTCATAGAATAATATTGTTTATTCAATAAATTTCAAATTTTAGTAAATCCACTTGGAAGCTAAACTTGTTTATTGTCATATTTTTTTTTTAAATTATTATTATTATTTTGGTCTGACTAAATATTGATTTTCATCACTAAAATTTGTCAAAGAATTTTTTAGCATACTAAAATACAAAAAACATTTGTTTCAATAATTTATTTATCTTATTATATTAAAGATTCCAACAACTCATAGTAAAAACAAAGAAAACTTTATGAAAATTTAGGAAATTGTTATTTCAGCTATTAAAAGTTTAGACTTTTCGAATGACCTTTTTCGAGAATTGCCTTTTAACGTGGCGCAACGCCGTATGTTAAATTGTGTTTGCTATAAAATTCATGAAAGCAATCAATTATATTTAAAAAATTTTTATAATTTTATAAGAACATTTTTGCCCTAAGGCTAATTCAAAAAAAAAATTAAAAAATTAAAAAAATTAATAGAATACGCCTCTCCGTGCTCCGAACACAATCTATGTAAAATTAAAAATTTTACGAATAAATTCGTTGTTTTCATATTTAATAACTTTTAATTAATTATTTAAAAATTATTTGACTCATTTATAAAATTTAAAACAAAAAATTATATATTTTTAAAAAGAATTTATTATTTATTTTAAGGCTGAAATGATACCTTCCATTGATCTCGCAACGCTATCCTCTTAAAATTTAGCTTTATTGATTTTAGCGTAATGAAATATTTTTCGATTTGCTGCAAATGAAAATTTCTAGTTATCTGAAGCAGAATTCGAATGAGCCAAGCAGAAAAAAATTTGTTTGAGCCAAGTGTAAATTCGCTTGTGGTAAGTGGAATTTTTCTTTTGATGTGGGGTTAAATATTGATTTAGACTACTGATATTTAAAAATTATTACTATAATATTTCCTTTATAAAATATTATATTTATTATCTTGCAATAAAATTCAAATTAAAAATTTAACTTGATTTGTTGAAGCATGTAATATTTTAAGGAAATATTTGGGGAAATTGTAGGAAATTTGGTTTGGGTAAATGAATAAATTCATATCTTGTATTTAAAATAATAAAATTAATTATTAAGTCACTTCGATAATTATAACAATATAAATAAAAATTAATTAGCGGACTGTATAAAAATTGAGAGAAATAATAGCTGGTGTTTAAGAGAATTACTTGAATTTGAACACTGAATTTACACTGAATAAATTGATTTGACACGCCGGGTGGCACATGATTTTAGTTATTAATGAGTTGTGTGAATTGAAATGTTAAAGGCGCGATATCCGACCACAGAATGAGAGCGACGTATGCGCATGAAACGGTTTTATAGAACCGGTGAAATTTTAACATAAGAGAAGGGGCCCTAAAACGGGGGGCCGATAAATTAAATAATTACAATATCGCGTAAGACTTTACTTACCGCGAATATTTAAATGAAAAAATATAAAAATATGATTTTTAAGCTATTGGCCGCAACATAGCACAATAGTCTGTTCTCTCTATATACGTCTTGTGACATGAGTAAAACTGAGCAGGGTTCCCAGCTAAATAAGTAAACGTGAATTTTACATTAACTCATTTATTTTTATTAATTATGTACAATGTATCCATCAGTTGACCCAAAAGTGCATCTCAGAAGGATTGAATTGCATATAATTCTGGATTCGAATACCTAGTGAAATGCATAAAGCATCTTCAACTATAAAAAAATTGAAGAAATCCAGCTTGCAATTCAGCTTTAGTTATTTTTAGTAAATTAACTGGATTATTCAAAATCCCATTTCACTTTTAACTTTGTCTGTGAAATCTTTCCACACTCAATCCATAAAATTATAAAATACAAAAATAATTATATAGTAAATTTAATTATTTTTCTGAAAAGAAATTTTATATTTAAATCAGTAAAGATAAGATGCCAAGAAAAAAATTAAAATGAATTATCTATCTTAGATATAATTCTAAGAAAGAAAAAGAAAAAGAACAAAACATTCTAAATATATAGTAAGATTAAATTTACAAGTTTCCACAAGAAGAAAGTACTTGATTATTTAGCGAAAAAGATTTTTTTTTTCTTATCCAAAGAATCCTGCTATATACACCCTGCTTTTTTTAAGATTTGTATTTATTTTGTTATCTTCTTTTACGCCTTTTTATGTATACAAAAACTTTATAACAAAAAAAAAATTGTTTCTTTATCTTTTTGAGAAAGTGAATTCAAGTATAAATAAGCCTGAAAAAATATAGTATTTACTTTTTATTTAACTTTTTTTTTCTACATGTGAATGTTGAAATTGAAATTTTCAACAAATCTTATTACAAATAATATATCTATATTTTTAAAGTATAAAAAATATTTATTTTATCTGTTAAAAAGGCAACATCTTAGCTCATATTTACAATCGTTCAGACAAAAATATTTTTTATTTGATTAATTTGGTAACAAGCTAGTTTTGATATTTGGTTATTTTCAGATTATCTGGTGTTAGTATTAATTTGTTATTTTACCTCAGGCATTTTTGACAATTACAAGTATAATTATTTTTACTATTTACTTTGCTATTTGATTCTCATAAAAGGAGTAAATCGTATATTTGACTATTAATTCTGGCTTTGAGCGAAATTCCGCTTATAGTTGATGAATTTACGAACTTCAACGATTACCAAAGTAGATAAAAGTAAACAAATCAATGACGAATTGACTAGAAAAAAAAAGGGTTGATGGTGATTTCTTTTATTTTTTTGTCTCGAAATTTGTTGCTATTTAAAACAAAGAAAACAAAGTAATGCGGACCTCTTGGAAAAGATTTTAAATCTATGATCAAGGGTGAATCAACAGCTTGATTTTGTTGATCAATATTGTTCAATCCTGTTACGCTCTGTACTTCAATAATTGATTAGGCATGCGCAGATTCTATAAAAATCTGATAAAATTACGAAATTATCAGATCGCTAATTTCAAATTTGGTAATCTTTTCTTGACTAGATTATTCGGGGACGGTAAAAATGAATTTTACCAAAATATTTTATTTTTCTGACCACAAAAATTTTTCGGGAATCCTAGATGGGGGACTAAGAAAAATGAACAAAATTAGGAATTAAATATATCATATAAAGGAAAATTTAAATGAAGCGAAAGTGAAACTGATGGCCGGGTCTTCGAAACTACTCTTTTTAAGAAAAAATTTAAGCTTAAGACATCGACTTTTGAAAAAAAAAACAGCGTATTTCATTGATTTCTCGCAAATCTGTATCTCAAAAAAATTAAGATTTTGCTCTAAAACTCTCAAAATTAGGCTGGTGAGTTATTTTTGGTAGTACTTTCAGGGAAAAATAGTTTGGGGCAGTTAGTTTCGGAGACCTGACAATCAGTTTCACTCTTACTTCATTTAAATTTGCCCATATAACTATATGAAAAATATGAAATTAGCAATTTTATATAAACAGGGATGTCGTAAGTCAGTTACATAGATTTTTAACTCAGCATTTTTATTTTCTGATTCCAAATTCAATGTTAAGTTACCCATAAAGGGTTGACAGCTTCACTTTCTGAAAATTTAATTCGTGATCGAAGAATTAACATTTATTTTTATACTAATTTCTAGAAAAGCCATAAATAAAAAAAAAATGTTAATCTATTTAAAAAATTTTTTTTAGTCCACCATATTTGATTCCAAAAAAAATATTAAGTTATAAAAATAGCCGTTTCACAGCTCCAATTTGCTTTTGGAGTGAGGAAGGGCCGGACCCAATAGGCCTCCACAAACCTAAATCTAAATCCGGTACCGCATCACAAAAAACTATAGATCCTTTTTTGGGTGTTCAATTTCAAAAAGAAACGCCTATATAATATATTTCAATTTTGAAATATTTAAGCTTTATTTGAAATCCCCTATTTCTAGAATTTCAAATTTGAGGTAAGTCAAGATGGCTAACTCTCTATCCTACCTTCAACTACTTTAGTTACTTAAATAATGCGGTAACAACGTTTAAAAGACAAATTAAAAAAAATACTTACATAATGCTTTGTGAGAGAAGTTTCATCAAGAAGCATGCAGGGTTCTAGTTCATTGGGGCAGCAAATTCATAAGTTTCTAATAGAAGCCCTCTTTGATCGTCTTCTCTTACACACCATTTTCGTAACTTTTGTTTTTGAAAATTGCTATTATTTTATTTTTTTACAATCAGTAAAAAAGAAGATTAAAAGATTTAAACAACCGAATTATAAAATTATTTATTTCAATTTTTAATATCATTTATTATAAGTAAAATAATAATAATAATAATAATAATAATAAATAAAGCATATAAAATTTTGTAGCAAAATTATTACACTTATTTTTTTTATGGATTACTTGTAATTCTAGTTATAAACTTTCAACTAATATACTTTATTATTTTATATTGCAGTAAATTTATCAAATAATAAAAATTTAATAAAAAAATTTTTTTTTTATATAAAATCTTTTTTAATATAAAAATTTCCTTAATATATAAAACTCTATTTTTTTTTCATTAAAATAATATTTATAATAATTTAAAAAATAAAATTGATTCAGACAGATTTATCATTATTTTTTAAGTATTTCTATAAATTTATATATAAAAAAAAAATAATACAAAGTTTCATCTATCCATTATTACACGTAACTTTAATATGACAGTTTTTATATGAATCAGTCAAAAGATATTCGAGTACAATATTGTTAAAGCTCTTTTCTTTTATTTCTTATTAGTGTCTTATTTAGAATTATTTTCTTACAATTTTTTTTTATTTTTTTAACTTTTATTTTTTTATTATTTTTATATCAAATAATTTTTTTCACATCTACTTTAATAATAGTGTACATTTTATATGTTCACTTCTTATTTTTTTTTCTTTTGTTTTTTTTACTTTTTTGCAATTTTTAGATTTTATTTTTTGACATACACTGTAAAAAAAAAAGATTACACGAAATTAGAAAATTTATTAATGAAATTTTTAAAGAAATATTAAAGTTGATGTCGAGTTGAAGTTTATTTTTAGTGCTTGAAGATTATATCTCAAATCCCAAAACAATTTGCTTTTTCACAAATGCTACATTGAGGATTATCTTTTAGACCCTGGGAGCCAAAGAAAAAAGATTAATTTTCTATCTTTTTTAGTGCATTCAAATTTTTTTTTATAAATTCAAAAAATTACAGGATTCTATAAACTTTTTTTCGCAATTTTCTAAACAAATTTATAATTTTTAATATTTTTTACAGTGTACAGTAAAGTATATACATAAATTTTTTCATGCTTACAATATATACAGCAATTTTGTGGTGCCATACTTAGGTTTCGTGGTTATCTTGTTACTCTCTTATAAAATTTTAAGGCATGCCACGGATTTTCACGGTATTTTAAGTTTTTCATTTGCTTTTATACTATGTGTATATATATATATATACGTATATATTATTTCTCTATATATTTGTAAAACAGAAACCACTTTATTCTCATTTTACAAATAATATATAAAGCAATGGAAATAGCATATCTTTCTACTATATATATATATATATATATGAGCACGTCCAGGGAAGAACGACTAGCTGAAAATTAAAAAAAAAAAAAAATATATTTTTTTTGGGTCATTTTTTACCTGGGATTTGTGAAATCACTCATACTTTACGCTTCCTGATGCATAATTTTGAGATGCAGCTGCTCCAAAGTTGGATTTTTTCAACTTTTTGATTTAAGCTGCCCAATTTAACCTGAAATAACTCAAAATCATGAAACTTTTAACATATACATATGATTGGGAAAAAATTTTCTTTTTACCTGGCCTACCCGAAAAAAAATTTTTTTTTATTTCGGGCCACTTCCAATTCAATTTTTAATGGTTTGAAATTTTCAAATTGACCGGAAGTCAAGTTCGCCATAATTATTTTTGCTCAAATTTTCCCAGAATGTTGGTCTATGTGTCAGTTTTACCCAAAAAAAATTTGGATATGTGATACTCAAATGAGCGCCCACAATTATTATTTTAGTCTGCCAAAAACTAATCTGCATCTCAAAATTATGCATCAGGAAGTGTAAAGTATGATTGATTTCACAAATCCCAGGTAAAAAATGACCCAAAAAAAATTTTTTTTTTTTTTTTTTTTTTATTTTTCAGCTAGTCGTTCTTCCCTGGACGTGCCCATATACATATATTTATACAGAAGTATAAAAGAAAAACTTATTTGTCAATTTTTTTGTTGGTGCCGCTTTATATCACTATTTTTAAAAGCATTGCTAATACACCAATATAAATATATTAGCCTGGCAATTATTTTAAAAAGTTGCTTGGATTTTCAATTATTGGCTTAAATTAGTTGTCATTTACCTAAAATAACATTCTTTATTATGGAACCAAAAATTGACTCTTATTCTTTTAGTAATTGACAATTACCTGGGATTTGTGTAATTAAAAATTAAAAATAATTAAAAATAATGGTAATTAAAAATAGTAATTAAAAATGGTAATTAAAAATTGGTAATTAAAAATCCAAGCAAATTTTTGAAATAACTGTAAAAGTAATTGTTACACTTGATATTTGTGAAGCTATTTGTTAAGCTCCAAAAGTGTATGAATGAATTCGTGAGTAATTACTTTCGTGAAGTGGCTTAGTTTTTAAAAAAATTTGACTAATTGATGAAATGGTCAAAAAAATAATGATGCTTTGAATCCATTTAAAATATTAGAATTTATATTAAAAATTCTTAGTAGGTGAATGATTCAGAAAGTACTTCAAACCGCCCGTATATGTTACAGTGGCCGGCGTTTTGCTTTTTTCATATTACGGAATTTTAAGCATAGCTCCAATAAAAATGGCCGGACTTTGGGACACAAATGGCTTTTCAAATTCTACTAAAAGAGAGTAAATTTGTATTTCATGATAATTCGGAGGCAAATCCCCTGCCATACAAAGCCAAATTCTACTTACTTCCTAATGGTGTACTTACCTCTGCAGAAAGCTGGACTATTGTTAATGTTGTTCTGAGATAATTCGAGTGTACGTTAGTGAATCCATTTAAAAATCCATTTATTTACAAAAGGACCCCGAAATAGGGGTAGAAACGTCAATATAATAAATAAATTTGTACTCGAAGAAAGGTCAATTCATAAACAATTTCTATATGGCTCGTTTTCATTTTTTTTGAAAAAATAGCTTTCAAAAAATAAAAATAAAAAATTCCTTTTTTAAAGTCCAAACAAGACTTTTTAGACTTTTTTCACCAATATTTATTCAGTGTTGCATAAAAATCACCATAACGAACCTTTTACATCAATTTATTACATTTTTTCATATAATTATAAGGTAAAAACAGGTTAAAACCATTAAAAACCAAAATCGTTACATACGGCCTTAATGTATGAATTTTTCTAGGTTTTATGTATTTTAGAGAACAATATCATATATTTTTAAAGAATTCTTACTAAAAAAACGAGTTTTGGAGGTAAATTTTAAAAATATTTAATAATTTTAACAAAAATGAGGAACGGTAAAGGCTTTTTTATAGAAAAATCAAAATAATTCGTAGACAAATGAACAAAAAAACTTTTCCGTTTGGAAAGTAAAGTATTTTTATGATTGAAACTTACTAAGTTTTTAATATTTTAATTACAACGCTTCTTAATAGGAGATCTAGGGGGGTACGGTAAAGGCTTTTGTTTTTGTCCCTTCGTGATTTCTGAACTTAAACTGATTTTGTTTTCCTATTTAAGGACCTCTTAAAGTGCTCTCGATGTGAGAATTTATTTTTTATGTATTTAAGTTGTCATTTATGTGATTAAAAGGTTTTAAAAATGTTTTTATGAAGAGAAATCAAATTTAATATAAATAAAATACGTTTTACGTACACATTTTGTAAAATCGTGTGACACACCTTCTCACCCTTGTAATAATTAGGAAAAGTAAGTTTAAATTTTTTCTATATGGAAAAAGTTTAACCTTATAGTATAGCAATTAATCCCCAAATAAAAATTTTTGATAATTAATTGATAGGTGTGAGTGACAGACACTCAAAGTATAGGAATCTCCTTTGTGACAGGGAACGGTAAAGGCTTTTTTGCTATATTTTTATGTTTTATAGTAGTTAAAACATTAAAATATGTTGATTTTTATGGTGTACCATCAAAAACTTATCGAAATTAAAAATTTAAAAAAAAAAAATTTTTTAATTAATGCATCTGGTAGTCAGAAACGTGCTGTACGTCACTTTTGCAAAAAAAACGATAATGAGCCATATACCACACTCAAATAAAGTCTAAAAAAAGTTTGAATATGTTAATTTTTTTTTTTATTTTCTGTTTTTTTATAGTCATTAGGATATTTTTGAGGATTTTTTAGGATTATACAAGTCGTTGTTCAGTAAATCTAAGCACTTACTCGGAAAATCGAGGTGGATTATCCAGATTTTTTAAATGAATAATAATTGTATTTTTTAGTTTTACTAAAAATATAGTGGATGGACAACGAGTATGTATACAAATTTCACAAATTTATTCATTGTTCCCTCGAAGTGTAACATATAATATATTGGATTATCCACATTATACTAATAATATATTCTATTTAGTACTAGAGCAAAAATATTTTTGTGATTTCTTTCGGTTATATAGTATGTCAAGTTTTACATAAATTAACTACCCCAAATACTTCAGGTTTACAATCTCTTAAAAATTTAAAGTTATCAAGCTTTTAGTTAAAACTTCAAAATTCTTCGTACAATTTATATAAAATATCCTTATAAAAAATTTAACGCAACAATAAAATATAAAAAGAAAAGAAGGGAATAAGGTGAATGATTTAATATGGAATAAAATGTAGAGTAAAAATTGACAAAAGAATTTTACATTTATTTATTGCTTGTAGTATAAGTTATGAACAAGTTTCATGCAAATCGTTTTTAAAACTAGGTCAAATTTTTTAATCAAATTTTATTTATTTTGTAATATTCAAGTTTCTTATGAAAAAGTTTTATGACCAAAAAGTCTATCAGGGTGAAATAATACAATCAGTGTCATTTATTCAAAAAGAGAGACCATTTTTTATTATATAAATTTATTTGGGGCTATAAAATTTCAGTAAATTATTTTTTTTTTTTTTTTGAAATTATAAAGTAAAATGAAAATTAAATTTTCGATATGCAAATAATGTAAAAAAATCATTAAAAAAATTTAATATTTTTCTATACTCATAATTCTAATTCTAACAAAATTAAACTAAAAATAGGGAAATTTTAAAAAGAAAAGATTTTTTTACTTAAATAATTTATGTACCTATTTTAATAAATAAGAAAAGAAATAAAAAATTAAATTTTTTTTTATTTAAAGCTATCTATAAATCTACAAAAAGCTGATTCTTTTTTTAAAATTCAATAATAAATAATAGAAGTTTCGTTTAAATTGGACATTTATTGAAGTAGAATAATGCATATTTGTTTTGTTTGTAAGCATGTGTGAGTGTTTACTTTTACGTATAAGTGTAAATATTTCTATACGAATTTTCAATGTATTTATGTTCATTATATTTTTCCATATGTACTGTATTTGCTATATGTATTATAGAAAAAAATGTATGCATAAAATATTTACTTTAAAAATAAAAATCGATTCGTTTTTTAATGCTATAATTTAAAAAGCGATGAAAAGTGTTATTTTTAACTATTGTGATGAAAAGTAATTATTTAAAAAATCACAATTTAATAATAGTAATGAGAAACATTATGTTATTTTTATTTTTAAACCCTAGTTTTAATCAAAATATTATCAGATTTTATCAATTAGGTGAAGGCTAATTTGACTTTGGTTTAATAAAAATGATTTATTAAATAATAAATATGACACTGTGTATAAAATCTGTTTGCAAAAACCAGCATTCTTGTTGTGATAACTGGAATTTTTTTTATTTGTTTGAACTGTTGCAACCGATATAAAAACTTTTAAAAAATTAATAAAAATAAATTATAACCGGTTCGTGGACTCATAAACAATGAACATGGAAAATGTTTAAATTTATATTTTGAATAAAGCCTTTATAATTTTAAGCCAAAAAAAATAATTTTTAGCTCCTAAAATCCTTATAATTCTATACCCCTTTATCAAAATCACTGTAAGTCCCTAATTCGAAAATATTCTAAGTCCCTAAATCGAAATTATTCCAAGTCCATTTAACCCCTCCACCCCAAATAACAATCTTGAAGTACCCCCCCTTTGTCAATAATCCCCCCATATCAATAGTTCTCCCCATCAGCCTCTTAACATAATCTTCCATCTCTAAACTTTAACCAATACCAATACCTAACTCAAATTAATCTAACAACAAATCTCTACTTCCAAATCCTCAATCTACATACCCTATTCCATTCTCTATACATAAATTCATTTAGGCATCATCCTATTAATGAACTAACATTTGTAAAACTAGCTAATTTTTTAATTTAACTAAATATGTAATTTTATATTGTTTTGCTGTTAATTTTTTTTTACGTTCTGTGTATATAAATGATATAAAATGTATGATCCTCTGCCTTTTTATATTTATACAATAAATAAAATCAAATATCAAATATCAAAAATTATTTTTCTCTTCTGATTTTCATTTACACTGTAAAATAACTGGTCTCAAATTTATACTCATAGAATATATAGTTACTACTGGATTGAAAATTTGCTATCTTAATATTATAATCGCATCAGTTTATTATATAGATGAATTTTAGAATCATCTATTACTTCAGAGATGCAACTCCGAAGAAAGTTTATGACGTTTAAAAACTTATATTTAATTACAGTGAAAAAGTTCAACCTAAAGTTATACGAAGACTTCATTAGGTTTAATATGGCTAAGCGCTAAAACTTACATTATGAATTCTATATTGCTATATCTTTTTTTTTTGAATCTGGATCTGAAAGCTGTCTGGAATGCTTAAGACGATTTCCTAATATAAATGTCCTGAACTCGAACAGGGACATCATAAATTTTGTTTTTTATGTTATTTTTTTATGCTTTGTTTTTTAATGTTAATAAAATAAAATAAATGATTGTAATCTTATTAGGTATATCTAAAAATTAACTGCATAATCTTACTTTAAAAACTGCGTAAAACAAGTTATTTGGAGTAAGAGCCCTATAAAATGTAAGTTATTTTTCATTTTTATTTAAGTATCTTACTGTTTGCATTTGTATGCCAAAATCATATTTCAAAAACAATATCATTATATCTTCAGTATAATAATTGAAAGACCACTTTAAATAAATTACCACAAAAAAACTGTTTTATTATTTAATTTTCTATCGAGACTGTATCAAAAAATTGGAAAGAGTTCAAGAAGCTAGTATATAATTACCTGAAAATTGCAATTTAAGTTTTATAACAAACTTATTAAAAAATTATTTTTCTTCATAATCCTTGTAAACTAGATACCGTCAAAGACGGGTAGAGCGAAGCTGATCATGTTAGAAAAAAGCAAGAAAAGAGTTTCAGTAATTTTTTAATTTAGTGATTTTAAAAGCTTTGATTAGATTGAGTTCAATAATAATGTTTAAATAAGACGTAAAAAAATGTTAAGCATAGTTAAAATTTTTAAGTATTGGCCAAAAAGTACAATAAAAATCCGCCCCTTATTTTGAAACCTTATTATTTGTTTGCTGAAAAGATTTCAACCAAACTTTTGTTGGCGGAACTTTGTTATTACGTCCTTTTTCTATAATTCACCAACAACAAAAAAGTTACTCTGAACTCTAATACCCCTCAATTAACATAATTACCAAAATAATATTACACAAGTCAGAATGAGGTGTAACGGTTTCCGAATTCGTCAACCAGAGAAAGAAAAAGTCTTCTGTAGGTTTTGTATGTCGCTGAATCTGAATTTGGGGTCCTACTGGGTTAGAAAATAGGAAAATACAGCAGAAACATTCCATCTTATGAGTTTTTTCACAATATTTTGGAACTAATAATCAAATTAATAGTGCCACATTTTAAGAGTAATTAACTAAATATTGAATTTATTCTTTTATTCTGTATCGATAAAGGAATATTAGAGCTAACTATTGGTGTTGAAAAATATCTCAAGGGTAAGATCAAATCGGAAAAATACAATGTGAGTTTTTTTCTTTATTTTTCTTTTAATCTTGCATTTGAAAAAGTTTTATCCTATTTTAACTTTTATTTAATTTACTGATTCCTATACGGGGGCAAAAATGGATAAAACTACCCCTGAATTTAACAAAAAATGAAAAAAACTTATAACTGGTTTGTGTTTTCACACAACCAACGATCATGAATCATGTTCACTTATAACGTTTTAACGTATATTTCCTAATTATTATAAGTCCTAAGATCGAGATTACAATAAATCCCAAAATATAAATTATCCTAAGTCCATAAAACTAAAGTATTCTAAGTTCTTGTGCTTACTCCCACTTTAAATTATTCTAAGTCCCTTAATCGGAAATATTCTAAGTCCATTTCATACCCCTCTCCCCTAAAAACGTCGTTAATATTTCAACCCCTCCCCCCCTAAAACGTCAATACACGGTGATCCCGGGTGGGACGTGAATTTTATTTTATTAGGTGCATCGCTAGTTGTTGATGCTTGTAATCTTAGCTGCGATTGGTTAACTAATAAACAAACAATGCATCCGCTCTGGATCGCCCTGTATTTACCCCCCCCCCTTAAAACATCACTTTTTTACCCACATATCGTAGTATAAGTGAACGCAACGTACGGAGGTCCCATTGATACCAACCTATGAATTTAATTTTGTCATATGACTTTAAAAATACCATGTCCAGCACCGGAAGATCATGTAATAACAAAGATTTTGCAAGAAAAAATTTTGCTTAAGTTCCCTTATGCAAAAAGTTAACAAAGATGCAATAAGAGGGCATATTTTTCGGAGTCTTTACTTTGCTTTCGCTAACAAGAGACCGCTAACTTTAGGAAACCAAATTACAAATTACTTTCATTAATAATTGAAAAAAACCTCCGATAACCTCCGTTTATTCCAACGGGCCTTCTAGGCACAAGAATACTGTGCACAAGGCTTTTAAATGTAGTTTTTTGGTAATATTGCTTTTTAGTTAGTTAGTTAACAAAAACACTTCTTGTTGGTCACAATTTAAGTTTTAACATTGAACATGTTTCTAAGGAGGGGTAACCTGTGAATCTGAAAATCAAGTGGGGTCAAATGTCAAAAATCATTTGGGGTTAGGAACTTAAAATATTTTATATTTAGGGACTTTGAATAATTTACTTTGAGAGGCTTAGAAAAATTCAAGTTTAGGGACTTAAAATATTCCGGGTTTAGAGACTTCTAATAATTTGAGTTGAGGGGCTTTTCAATTTAAGGACTTAAAATAATACAGGTTTACAGAATCTAAATAATTTGGGTTTAGAATCTTAACATCTAGTAAAGGTGATAATTACAAATTATAAGAATAGCGATTTTATTGTAATGTTGTTTATCATTTATGTATTATAACTAGTCCTTTTTAAAAGTATAGTTTTCACGTCCTATAATTAGTCTTATAGCCTAATTAGAGCTTGTAATTATTGAATCCCAATATTTTCTTACCCTTTCTTCAAAAAAGGCAGTTAATTAGATAATTTTAGCTCTGCTTTCAAAATATTGCAAAAATCTAAAATGGGGTAGTTTTTGCTGATTTCATGTCCTCTTCTTCTCAGCCACTTGTACCCCAGATTGCGTATTTCAGAATCAAAGCATACCTACTTTTGTATTCTAATTTTTTTGGTCGCGTGTTCTAGAAAAAGTTAACCAATTTTTGGAAAAAAAACTGAAATTATGACACCCCGGATTAGACTAGATTTTTATATTAGGCCAAAACATACTGAATTTATATTTTAAATTTTTTGGTATTTTGGCTCTGGAAGGGCATGTCGGGCTATTGAAGACCCGCCGTTTATTCACGCTCTTAGTTTATAGTTTACATGATTTTGAGCTCGGATAAAGGTCTTCAATGGCCCGACATGTCTCTCCAGAATTAATATACTGAAAAATGTCAAATATAAACTTATTATGTTTTGGTCTTTTAGTTAAAAACCTAGCCTATTCCGGGGTTTCATACTTACTTTTAGTTTTTTTTTAAAATTGGCCATTTTTGTGTACTCATAACTTTTTCCAAAACACTAAACTACTTTTTCCGAAAAAATTAGAATACGAAAGTGTATGTATTTAGGTCTTGAATATCTCTGTGCCAAAATTTAGTTGTGTAATACTTACACGCACTTATTACCATACCATTATTATTACCAGGTTCCTAATCTCTTTTTTATTTAATAAAATTACGCTATTTAAAAAAATCAGTTTTTAAACAACCGGTTTTATTTCAATGAAGTAACCTTCAGAAGAATTAAAAACTTATTAGTTATTAGTTTCAAATCAATTTTTCAAACTGATCAATGTATAAGAATAAAAAAATTCAATGATAATTGAATTATACATAGAATGCATACGGATGGAGTTGCATATTATTTGAACTAGGTTTAGTCCAAAAAAATATATCTAATATTAATATTTGAAATTTTACGTTTAGATTTCTTTTTGAATACTAAATTAATTTTAAAACCAATATTTATGTAAAATTCCAAAAAATATTCCTAAAAACAAATAATCTAATGCAACTTGTTTTTCGTAATTTTTTCTAATTCTCCATCCACCATTTTCAAATTAAGAAAAATCATGCAAAAAAAATGTGTCCTAAAACATATACAAAAAATGAAAATTTTATTATTCTTCATTAAATATACTTTTTTTTGATGCTATTTACAATACTGACAAGCAGCGTGTCGATTTTTTTTAGTATCCAACTTTTACCCTAAATAATGAGTTTCCGGTTAATTTTATAGAAAGTTTGAAATCAAATTCTGAGGATAGAGACTTTTTAACATATGGATACATTTTTAGAAAAATAGATTTTGGTTTTAAAATCAATTTAGAACTCGTAGATAGGCTCTTGGGCGTTAAATGTTTAATTGAATAAATTTTGGATTAATTAATAAATAATAAAAATCGTAAAAAATTATAAAAAAGCTAAGGCTTTTTTATTTCAGGCACGATCACATATTTATTGAGTATTTTCTCTTTAATAACGTTGATGGGATCCACAATCTCATAAATTGAAAAGTATTATTTATTATTATACACCAAGGCAATAAAAGCATGTAGAGGCATCGGAATGACCTTGGGACCAAATTCCTCCATAAATTAAAGAATTTGAAGACTTTTTCGTTTTTTAACCTGATGAACTTTTAAGGCACGATTTCATCTATGTATTGCTGCATACACAGGGTTATCGTGCCTAAAAAATAAATTTCAATTAATTTAGTTATTTTCTGGTTATTTTAGATCATTAACCACATTTTGGATGTATTAAATTCAAAACCAATTCATTTTTTACCATTTTTATTATTTTTTAATAATTTTTTTTGATATCTGAAATCAGTTTTTAGGACATTTCTCTGCAAGTACTTGATGAAATCACTTGAAATTGAAAACCCTACAACTAGATCTTATTTCAAAAAATTTGGTTTAAGGAATTTTTGATTCATCGAGTAGGTTCTGTGATCTTGAGGATACACTTTCTCGAACATACATCCCTACACACAACAAGGCAATATAAGCATTTAGAGGCATCGGAATGACTTGGGGACCAAATTTCTCCACGAATTGGACAATTTAGAAATTTTTCCGTTTTTGAACCTGACAAACTTATAAGGCACGATTTCATCTATGTATTGCATACATAGGGTGATCGTGCCTAAAAATATAAGAATCTTTTGTTATTCAGCATTTTTATGATATTTCACTGATGCAAAGTTTATGCAAAAGCTATGAAATTTATCGCGCGGATAACATTTAGAAGGTTTTTCACCTGTATGAGGCAAAAGTACAAGAATAAACATGCCTTTAGAAATACCAGATTGGGCCCAAAAACAATAGGTGTCATTAACTCGATAAAATAAACTCAGTTTTAAAAAATGAAAGCATTCCGTTTGATCGTTTTGGCTATATCGTGTCCGAAAGGTGTCGATTTTTGCATCCATTAAGGTAGAGCTTCGCTCTATAATTATATTGTGCTCATAAATTTTAGGTGAAATTTTGATTTATTTTTAGCATATAAGCACGTTTTGAAACCTCAGGAAGCTAAAAAACCGGTTTTTAAAAAAAGCATGTGTGTGTGTGTGTGTATGTGAGCGTGTGTGTGCGCGTTTGTACGTGCGTGTGTATATGTACCGCCCAAGTAAAAAAGTGAATATATTGTCAATATATTGATTTTGAAATATATTATCAATAATATATTGTGGGCAATATATTGCAAAAAAAACCAAAATTTTTTTGTTAAAAAAGTATAATTTAAAAACAGATCTGTTTAAAAATATAAAATATAATTAAATCATAAAAAGTAGATTTAGAGCTATTAATCGCCTTGTTGCTTGAAATTTAACCAGAAAAGATTAGAAAGAAAGAAGTATTTAGAAGTAGAAAAAAATTAATATCAGCATAAGGAATTTGGGGTTTCCTGAAAGTTAAAAAAAAGGAGACATCCATAATTTTTTTCCATTGAAAAGGACCCCGCACAAAAGTATAGGATTTTGCCTTTCGGTCGAATTGGCTGAATTTCGGATATGTTGTAGATTTTATCATTCTGATCAAAAGTCTCAATGGGCACAAAGCTCAAAAGTCTCAACTTTGTTGGCTACGGAGCTTGAAAGCACCAAAGCTCCACCATGGAAAGATCACTTCAAAACCTTTTTTCTTTTATTTTTAAAGTATACCTTTATGTTTTTGAGGTCGCTAATTCCAAATCTGATGTCAAATTGACATTTTTGACAGTGGGCAGCTGTCAATTAGCTGTCAAAATGACAGCAGAATACAAAAAAACTTAAAATAATTATTTCACAATATGTTTTCGAGGTTGCTGAGTTCAAATCTGATGTCATAATGAAAAAGTTGAAAGTTGGCAGCTGTCAAATAGCTGTCAAATTGACAACAGTAAACAGAAAACTTAAAATAATGATTTCACAATATGTTTTCGGAACTGAGCAACCTCGGAAACATATTGTGAAATCATTATTTTAAGTTTTTTGTAATCTGTTGTCAATTTGACAGCTTGTTGACAGCTGCCAACTGTCAACAATGTCAATTTAACATCAGATTTGGAATTAGCGGCCTCAAAAACATAAAGGTATACTTTAAAAGTAAAAGAAAAAAGGTTTTGAAGCGATCTTGCCATGGTGGAGCTTTGGAGCTTTCAAGCTCCGTAGCCATCAAAGTTGAGACTTTTGAGCTTTGTGCCCATTGAAACTTTTGTTCAGAATGATAAAATCTACAACATATCCAAAATTCAGCCAATTCTACCGAAAGGCAAAATCCTATACTTTTGTGCGGGGTCCTTTGTTGATCCTCTGAATGTCTACCTGGCCAGATTTTTTGACGTGTAAAATAAAATCATAAATTTATGAGCTAAGTGTACGAAAGTTACTTTTGTTATTTGAACTTTTTAAAAAAAAGATACTGTATGGCTATGTGGGACTCAACCTCAAACTCGGGCTAATACCCACTAAACTCCCCACCCTCCTGCATTTATGATAATATCATAGAATCCGGACCGGGACTCCCTGTTTAGGTATTACTTCAGTCCGGAAAAAATGCAGCCTAGGCATTTTTTGCCATACCCTGTCAATAAAGGAGGAGAGTTTTCTACGAGAGGAAACCTTCCTCCTTTTTTTTAATCTGTGTCGCCCGTACGTACTCTGCCATACTGTACCAGTTCACGGTATTGCGCAGCATTTCCGGGACGACTCCTTCCGGCCTCCATTTGTCGAAGGGCGGTCACCCCTCAGCGAAGTAAGGACACCCAAAAAAGGTGTGCTCAGCGGTATCCGGCTCGCCCGGGCAATGCAAGCATTCCGGAGATGCCACCTTGCACCACTTGAAAATTATTTTGCGGAAATAACCGTGACCAGTTAGGAACTGTGTGAGGTAGAAGTCTACCTCACCGTGATCACGATTCATCCATCTTTCCAAGTTGATGATAAGGCGGTGCGTCCAACGTCCCCTCGGATCACCATTCCACCTAAACTACAAACATTCCATTGTGCGGGAGCGAGCGCAAACGAAAGTTACGTTGCGCTCTTCTTCCCCAATGCACTAAAATCGACATCGTATTTGTAGTATTTATTTTTATTATTTGTTTTAGCACTAATTTTTACGTATTCACTTAAATTTTTATTCAAAACGGTCTTTCAACTGTACAACTTTTTCGGAGACAAAAAATTTTTATTTTGTTTTTTTTTTACATTTTTTTTTTGCAATATGCAGGAAAAATATAAATCTGGAAAAAGTACAAGAAGATTATGCATAGGTAGAATAAACTCATGATTGTTTGAGAAATTTGTTAGTAGTAGAACATTATTTTTTTTTATGGAACACCGGGCATGTACCAAGGGGGCCATTCCCACCTATAACTTTTCTAGAAAAAAATAGTAGATCTTACTTACTAGAATAGAAAAATGTTTTTTCTTATGGAACCCCAGGAGCAGACCAGGGGGGGCGGAGCCCCCCTCTCAACTATGCTAATATATATACTTTTATTTATATTTTACAAAAACTAATATATTAGAAAATTACCTTTAACATATATATTTTCGAACTCTTTTGATAAACCTATTCTGTTTTTAAATAAAGAAATTTATAAGTATAAAAAATAGCACATTATTGTGAAAATAAGAATATCATTGAAAAATAAAATTTATAAAGAATCAACATGGGAGATTCCATGCTAAACTACAAAAATTTAGCCAACGTACTTTTTTTTGGTATTTATATATTGCAATGACCAACTGAAGCATAAGTGCGGTTAGAAAAAATAATTTGCTTTCCAAGGAAACAAATCGAGCAATATTACTTGATTATATCAAAAACTTACGTTGCAATGTACGCGAGCTACTGCAAAAATAAGTTTTTGCAAAATTTACTAATAGCTAATGAATTCCACATAATCTACAATGAGCAATAATTAAAAAATTGTCAATTTAGTTATGTACTAAAAAAATAAAAATTCATTAGAAAATTTACATATCCAGGAGAAAAAAGCATATTTTCTACCCTAGGGAGACTGCTATTTTGCCCATTATATGCAAAACTATGTTTTAAATCACGGTACAAGTAAGTGATTGAAAGAAAAAGTAAAATAATTTTGAGCTAATAATTTTAAGAAATGATCAAAAAAACAATAGTGGCTATAACAAAGATCAAAAGTTGGACCCAGAAAGCTAAAAGTCAGTCAACAGTTACTTATTTATAGTTGCATTTTGAGAAAAATATTTGTTGAAAAAATTTTTATGATCATTCAGTCCAAGTCAGGGCCAATTGGCGTGGAATCCCTAGTATAAAAATTCATGTTTATAAAGTATTAATAAATTCTCGCGAGTTGTCAATAGCAACTTTTTCATAAACATAAAATCCTTTGGCACATCTAATATTATAGAATGAAAAGTAAGAAGAAGAAAAGTTTGATAAAAAATCTTTTTCATCTATAGAGTCAATAACCATTCACAAATAATATTCTTCTAAACTCCTTGAGTGATCTCTTTTATCTTTTCTTTTATATAAACAAAGTATGCTAAAAGAAAATATGTAATGTGTCCAAATTTTTCTCATTCTTCACAAATAAAGAAGAATAGATTTTATTTTCATATACTTCAAATCTGATACAGCTATTTGAAAAATGAAAATAAAAAAATATTAGAAATATTTATTTTTATTTATTAGCTATTCAGATATTTATTAAAAAAATTTCTTTTAACATCATACTATTATATTATTTTGTTTTTTTTTTTTTATTAAAATTATATTAACAAATATATATATGAGAGTTGTAAATTAAAAAAAAAATTTTTTGAATAATTTTCTTTACGTGTCAAGTCTATTGCAGTCGTATTAACAAGATAAAATAATTTCTATTGCGATCAGCAGAATCATTAACCAGTGTATGGTCGAGTCTTCAAATAAGGCCCAAAATATTCTTTCTCAAAAGTATTAAGTAAAAAAAGCAATTTTCAAACAATCAATTTTCAACCTTCAGTTTGCTTGAAAGAACCTATACTGAATCTCGAGCCAAGTGCCCCAACTTTACATGAGAAGGGGATTCTTAGACGAATACTTTAAATTTTGCTGTAACTTTACTTTTCCACCAAATAACTTCCTAAGTCTTATTTTTCCGATCACAAACAGAATTAATGAAATATTGTGAGTAAAAAGTTAAAGCGTTTAATATCACATATAAACAAAATTTAAGTAAGTTATTATTGTTATTATTATTACTGCTAACTTTTATCATAACTGTCTTTCTAACTTAAATTACTATAAAATAAAAAATGAACAAATTAGTGTGTTATTTTGTCGAAATTCGCGAAAACCGGCCTCTTTACAAAATCAAAAATGGTCTATCAGGGATAGTAAAAAAATTAAAATAGAATTTTTCGCATATGCCCAGAAAAGTAAAGAATGGCCCAAATTGCACGTAAATTACCATCTGAGGCGAAGCTTTTTTTATGCCCCAGGGAAAAAATTTTTATAAGCTTCAAATTTTAAAAAAATGTTTACTTGCAATATTTCTTAAAATCGTTTGTGAGATTTGGTGAATAAAGGTTAGAATCCTAATTGAAATATTTTATAAAATATCAAAAATCACTATCTTTAAAGAATTATAACTTGAAACTTGAAAATAGATAAGATATGTAGTAATTTTATATGAAATCCATTTTAATCGAAAATCGTCCAGTTACCACAATGAGAAGGTATAGGTTATTTTTTGCGGTTATTAAACATTTTTATAAATTACTTACGTTTTGCGCGTCGTTGAACGCAAGTATGATATCAGTTTTTACCTAAGATGACCAAGTTGCCCATAATAAGCAACATTAGGTTATCTTTTGCGTTTTCTTAGATGTTTATTTTTCTGAGTAATTCAATCATTAAAAGTAAAATCTGATATCATACTATAAGCAGTATCCTCGTAGGAAGTTCTGTGACAATAATTAAAAGGATCGCTAAAAAGCCATAGTCCAAACTGGAAGTCTCTATCTTAATACATGTAAGAATCATGGCGTCGCTTCCTATTTAGACCAAAAATGAAGTTATTGTAAGAACACTCACTATGAGGATATACTAAGCACAACTAACCAATCAAAATATTAAAGAACATGCAAAGCATATCGGGAAAATACCTATTGTGGGCAACTAAAGCATTTTCAGTTAACACTGACTTTATATTCACATTCGATCCAAAATATTCTAAAATTTAAAAAATTTCATAAATCATATACTACAAAAGATTCTGTGTTCTTTGAAATTTCTTCATAAGCAATTTATGATTTTATTGACATAGTGTGCTTTTTGAGCTACAAAATATACAAGTTTTATTAATCAGAATAATATACAAAGTAAAATACCATGAATAGTAATTCGCTTTTTGAGAATCTTTTGTCAGAAACCTAAGTTTAGCTTCAATTTTCGTAATAGTTATAGAAAAAAATAATATTTTACAGATTTTCATTTGATTAAAAGGCAAATTTCGATGGTTTAGCTATATCTAAATACAGCTTGAATTTTTTTTACATGTATTATGAATAATGTAGGCTTGTTGGAGCTATTTATAAGCATTTTTAGCATAATAAGCTTCAATCATTTGAAATAATTAAAAACAAGTTTAGAGATCTCCAGAGATCTCTAGAGATCTCTAGAGATCTCGGGAGATCTCCGGAGATCTCCCCAATTGAGAGATCTCAGGACAATTCGTCGGGGCATTTATGACCTGCAAAATTAACAAAATTTAACATCTTATATTTACTGAAACAAATAAACATTTTGAATTTTTTTTATATCTTTGTACCAAATACTGAAAAGCAAGATAGGTCACTTCAATGCTAGCTCCCTCTATAAACCCAATAGAATGGATTATTGTAGAACAGTGCTTCTTCCTCAATCGTTTGATATCATAGCCATTTCTAAAGCCTGGTTTCATCCAGCTTTCACTGATAAAATGGCCTAAATCAAGGTCTCGTCTAGACACTTATAGAAATTTCAGACATACTCTAAATGGAAAAATTTTGTTGGAAAAAACAAAATTTTTCTCTGATAAGCTGTCAACAAACACCCCCCCCCCCCCCGCCATCATCTGGAAAGAGCTGGTTTTTCAACTTCTTCCAAATCTCGTTTCTCTCCAAATCAACATAACAGCTATTTCTTATCTGCACTAAATTAGCATCCTTCTACCCAATGTAATCAGCCCTCGAAGATCGACCTTCTTTCACGTTTAAAAATATCACAATAGATAACTTGGAATTGGCTTTCAAACAATTTACCACCAAATCAAAAGGCCTGGATGGTTTCTCTCTCGAAGTCCTTAAGCTCTGCCTTCCGGCATTGTCAAGAGTTTTTGTTTCCATTATGAATAAATCAATACATTTAAATACTTTCCCGTCTGTCTGGAAACACAGTCACATTCTGCCAGTTAATAAAATCTCAAATTCCCTTTCTTTAAGTGATTTTCGCCCAGTCTCTCTTTTATCCATCTTATCTAAAATTTTTGAAAAAATTCTCCATAATCAAATATCAGAATATCTACTTCAACATAAAATTCTCGATCAATTCCAATCAGGCTTTCAAAAACTCTATAGCACCCAAGTCCTTTTGACAAATCTTGTTGACGATATATGTACAGGCTACCACGATGGCAATCTCACAATCCTACTAATATTAGACTTCTCAAAAGCCTTTGATCGTGTGTCCCATTCACTTCTACTATTAAAGCCTTCTAGTCTCAGTTTCTCAGGAGACACGGTAGACTGGTTCTCGAATTATCTTACACTGAAAAAAATTCCTATTTGAATCAAATAGATTCTATTTGACACAAATAGAAAATCTTCTTGATTTTGAACTCAAATAGATTTCTATTTGAGTCAAAAAGAAAATCTTCTTAAATCAAATTCTATTTGAGGTAAATAAAATTCTATTTATTACAAGAAGAAACGTGTTTTGCTGATTTCTGTTAAGAAACCATAAGGTGTATTATTGGCCCTAAAAGATTTTAGTTTCTCCTGGAAAACCTTCGGGATGAAAATGAACCGTCCGAGGAAAAATTGATATCCTCGAAGTAAAGTTTTTCATTTTTCACTTAAAACTATTTTCTGATTTTCCAAGATGGCGGACCAAAAAACATTAAAAATGGAACTTTATACATTACCTGGGGGTTTGGGAGGTTGAGAAAAACAATTTTTTTAATTAAATTTTTCAATTTTTCATCATAACGTATTTTGCGATTTTCCAAGATGGCGGAAAAAAAAGACCAAGAATGGGACTTTCTACATTTCCTGGGGGTTTTGGAGGCTGAGAAAAACGAATTTTTTAATGAAAATTTTCAATTTTTCACCATAACGTATTTTCCGATTTTCCAAGATGGCGGACCAAAAAAAATCAAGAAAGGAACTTTCTACATTAACTGGGGGTTTTAGAGGTTGAGAAAAACGATTTTTTTAATGAAAATTTTCAATATTTTATCCTAACGTATTTTCTGATTTTCCAAGATGGCGGAGCAAAAAGCATCAAAAAATGAACTTTCTACGTTACCTGGGGGTTTTCGAGGTTGAAGGAAACGAATTTTTTAAAGTAAATTTTCATTTTTTCAACCTTACGTATTTTCCAATTTTCCAAGATGGTGGACCAAAAAAAACACAAAAAAAGAAACTGTCAACATTACATTAAATACATCTGTTGTAGAATCTAGCTCAATGTATTCAATTTGCGTTTATTTAAGGATAAGAGGTCAAAAATACCTAACCAACTTGGAAAATCGGAAAATACGTTCAGGTGAAAAATAAAAAATTTTCATTAAAACAATCGTTTTTCTCAACCTCCAAAACCCCCCAGGTAACGTAGAAAGTTTCTATCTTGATGACTTTTGGTCCGCCATCTTGGAAAATTGGAAAATACGTTCAGGTGAAAAATTTAATTAAAAAAATCGTTTTTCTTAACCTCCAAAACCCCCAGGTAATGTACAAAGTTCTATTCTTGATCTTTTTGGTCCGCCATCTTGGAAAATCGGAAAATACGTTATGGTGAAAAATTGAAAAATTTAATTTAAAAAATCGTTTTTCTCAATCTCCAAAACCCCCAGGTAATGTATAAAGTTCCATTCCTAATGTTTTTTGGTCCGCCATCTTGGAAAATCGGAAAATACGTTAGGGTGAAAAATAAAAAAATTTTATTTGATAACTCAGAACGATATTTTTCGTGAAAAAATTTAAATTTCTGTCAAGAAGATTTTCTATCTGTCTGAAATAGAATGCGTTATTTGAAACAAATAGAATATATTTAGTTTAAATAGATTTCTATTTGATTCAAATAGAAATTAGTCAAGCAGATTTTCTATTTGAGACAAATAGATCTTTTTTTTCAGTGTACAAATAGAATGCAATCAGTCATAGTAGACGATATAATTTCATCAGATGAACCAGTTATAAGAGGTGTCCCCCGAAGCTCGGTTTTAGCCCCCTGCTTTTCCTGATTTTTATTAATGATATTGGTTCCCATATCCTTTATTCGAAAAGACTAATCTTTGCTGATGACCTTCAAATCTATATTCAAGTCCCCATGAAGAACTATAACCTTGGCATATCCCTTTTACAAAGTGACATACGCAATATAGAAACATGGGCATTTCTGAACAATTTTTATTTAAACAAAGAAAATACCAATTTCATAATTTTCGGTAAAAAGTCCAAGGAATTTTATAATAACGAAACCACTTTTTACGGCTTTGTGTGTACCAATATCTCATACAAAAAGATTCCCAATATTCACTCTCATAATAAGCATATTCACCCCCCCCCCCTGGATTACTTTCTACTTCCTACTTCCCATCCCTTTTCCTAACCTTTTCCCACCTGATTCATAAAAATTTTATTTTCAAGCTTTAATTACAAATTTTGTTACTAATTTCTTAAATTTTATAAAATGTTTTAATCGTTTTATTTATATATTCATAATTAAATTTTGGATATTTTTAACTTAAAAATTTATTATATTTTGTTTGATTTTACGATATACTCATTCTATTTTTTGCTTTTTATAATTATTCTGTAAATTACGTGCCTGCGCATTTTATTCTTATTCATTATGTAATTTAATCTTTTGTACAATTTTGTATAAATAAAAAATTTAATAAATCAATCAATCAACAAAGCATTGATTCTTTCATTAAAAAAATATTATAAATAAATATTATATGGTTAAAATATTTTGGTTACAAATACGCAGTGCAAAAAAAAACACCCAGTGATGGATAGGGCGTCCTTAAAGAATTATTCGTAATATCTTCTACTCAGGGTGGATCTAGCATTCGAGGTAGAGAATTCCCTTACCCCTTCCAGCCTTTTACCACCCATGGAATTCAGATAATGAGAGCTATGGTCCTTGGATAACAGATTCTGGACTTACCTTTCTCCGATACATGAACAACCCAAGTTTTCAGTTATAGCAAGTTTCGAACATTGAATTATCTTTCAAAATCATCCTTATTTCACCTCCTGAACATGCAGAACACATTTTTTTAAATTTTAAAAATTTGTAACTAGTTTGCGTAAGCGCAACCTGAATGCATGGAACGGTTGGGGTCCTTTTTTTATAAAATATTGTTTATAAATTTTTTTTTTATAAAAACAATTTTTTATAATTTTTTTTTTTTATAATAGACATTTTTTATTAAAATTTTTTTATAATTATTCTTTTTTATAAAATTTTTTTTATAAATTTACTTTTTAAATTTAAAATTAAAAATACATTATCTTTTGTTTTATTTTCAAAATTGGTAATAAATTTAAATAAATAACAAATTTCAGATTATAGTTTTTGTTTGGTTCTATATTTTTGTGTCTTTAAAAAAAAAGTTTAAATTTTGGTGTTTTTTTTTAAATTAAAATAAAATAAAAATTTTTTAATAAAAATGGCAGAATTAATTAAATCTAAAGGCTCTGGATATCTTTTACATATAGACGCCCGCGTAGAAATAAAAAAGATCTTGATAAGATCTTTTAAAGATCTTGAAGTTTGTCGTTATTTTGTCTTAAATTCGTCTTGAAAATGTCTTGGAAATGAAACAAATCAAGACGTTCATCTTTAAGACTAAATATCTTAATTGATCTTAACTTTGTCTTAAATTTTTTTTTTTTGCAAGATTTGAAAAAATTTTATTTTATGACCAAGCGGACTAAGACTTTAAGGTTAAAAAATCATTTTTTTCAATTTTTGATTTTTGATTTTTATTTAAACTTTATCAAAAGAAATTAGGAAAAGAAAATTAGGAAGAAAAAAAAGTTTGAAAATAAGCTGAGACATTTTGAAAAATTTTTTTAATTAAAGATCCACTGCTCCCTGCAAGTTGATCTCCTCGAAAAAAAGAACTGAAAGGAAAAAAAAATCATACATATTTTTCTGCTAGTTTTTCTGTTGTTTGTCACACTAAAAAAATATCGAAAATTACTTAATGAGGTATTCTTTAGTATATCTTTCAAATTAATTTTTAACTATCAATGTCACTTTTTTCTTCTTATTTTTTTCTCCTTTTCTAAATTAATTTTTTTAATTCTTCAAATATTTTTGAGGCTATATTTAACACACTTTTGCAACGTCAAAACTTTCCAGATCAAGGGATTATAAAAAAAGTTCAACATTAAAAATTTAAATAAATAGAATTTTCAAAAAATAAGTACTTGTTAAAAAAAAAACGAAATTTTTTATAAAAATAATTAAATTAATTTTTTACTAAAAAAATTAAAAGAAATTTTAAATGAATTGACATTTGGTGGCGTATCTAAATTATATTTAATACTTATTCAATTTTTTGTTTATTAGTGTCGCACATAGCAACGAATTTGAATTAAAAAAAATAGTTTTATTTCAGGTTATACTAGGTGATTAAGAAATAAATAAAAAAATTTAGTCCATCTCAACCATTGATATATATATCAATGATCTCAACTCGATGTGAAACTTAAATATCCTTATAAAATTTTAAATAAAAATGTTTCAAAAAAATAAAAATTTTTAATTTCAAGATCATTTTTTATAAAAAATAATGCAATAATGCACTTTTCCAAAATATATTATGAATTCGAATCATAGTATTCATTGAAAGAATATTTTTAAAGAAAAAGAAGGAAAATATCGATTGTTAAAAATTAAATTAAAAGGACTTCTAAAGAATGCCTTATTTTCGGCTAATTTCGAGATTTTTGTAATGTGAAAAATAGCAGAAAATATGAATGCATGCATTATTTTAGGATATTGAGATACAGCGGAGCAGCGGATCTTCAATTTAAAAATTTTTTCAAAATGTCAGCTTATTTTCAAACTTTTTTTTTCTAATTTTCTTTTCCTAATTTCTTTTGATCAAGTTTAAATAAAAATCAAAAATCAAAAATTGAAAAAAAATGATATTTTAACCTTCAAATCTTAGTCCGCTTGGTCATAAAATAAAGTTTTTTCAAATCTTGCAAAAAAAAAAAATTAAGACAAAGTTAAGATAAATTAAGATATTTAGTCTTAAAGATAAAAGTCTTGATTTGTTTCATTTCCAAGACATTTTCAAGACGAATTTAAGACAAAAAAACGACAAACTTCAAGATCTTTAAAAGATCTTATCAAGATCTTTTTTATTTCTACGCGGGCGGTTTTCTATCCTATTCTAAAAAGGAGTTGTTGCTATGTACATTGTTGTACATTGTTATCGCAATAAAAGCGTTCTGATTGGCTACTAATACTGACTCATGATAATAATCGCTGTGTATTTATGTATGATTATTCATAGTATTAGTAATGTTTATTTATTGCAGAAAAAATAATTATATAACCTAAATTTAAATTATTTTTTTTTTGGTAAAAATTGAAATACATGTTTTTTTCATTAGTCAAAAATTGATATTCCAAAAAAAGTATATAGGGTTATATTATTTTTTTTCCTATTATTATTATTTGAAAAGTAATAAATTAAATTAAAGTGAAAAATTTGTTGTTAAAAATTCACCTTTTTTGTATAAAATAACTATAAGTATAACTATAATAACTTATTTATATAAAATATGGATGGGGTATTTGATTAAGTTTGGCTCGGTAGGGAGGTGAAAAAGTGACGTTTTTAGGGGGGGGGGGCTATGATTTGTTCAAATTTTTTACTATTTTTTGAGCTTGACTATTTCATGAATTGGACAATTATATACGTTTGGGGTGTAAAATATATATTGTAATTTTGTTAAAATAGAAAATGTTTATTAGGAACGGTGCTTGGTGTTATTTGTTAATATTTTTATTCGTTTCACTCAAGATCAAGAATCTTTCAACATAGTTTTAATATCAAATAGTACACCCATTAAAAGTTTAATAAGAAACAGATTTGTAAAAATTATTTTAAAAAAATTAATTTTTTATTCGTAACTAAAGTATTTATTATATTATACATAGAAGGAATACATTCTTTTTAACATGGAACATGTTCATTGGATGGGGTATTTAAAAAAGTTTGGCTCGGCAGGGAGGGGGTGAAAAATTGACGTTTTTAGGGGTGGGGTGAAAAAGTAACGTTTTTAAAGGGGGGTGGCTTAGAATATTTTCAATTTAGGGACTTAGAATAACTTAACTCATTAACGCCGGAGCGGAGAGTTTTGGAAATCAGCAAAAATAAGTATATTCCCTTATACTCCAGTCAAAATACGGGTTTGGTTGTATTTTCACTGGCAAACACGAGATTTGCTCTACTATAGGTTTTTTGGGTCGCTGAACACGAAAATCGGGGTCATTTGAGTGAGAAATTGGGGCTTCACCCTTAAATTTGCAAAAACTACCCCCAAAAAGGGGTTTTTTTTACATATTTGCAATTTGAGCGCTCAGATTGGCACCATACGGGTTTTTTGGGTCGCTGATCAAGAATTTCGACTTCTTTTTCATAAATAATCAATATTTCACCCCTAAATTGGCTACAACTCCCCCCCCCCCCAAGGGGGTGTTTTGCTATTTTACCACTTTGAGCATCCAGGATATATCCATATGGGTTTTTTGGGTCGCTAATCAAGAATTTCGACTCCTTTTTCACAAATAGTTTCACAAATGAGGTTAGACCATTTTAAAAATTTATCTGGTGAATATGATATTCGGAAACTTCCTCCAACCGATCTATACGTTCTTGAACATGCAAAACGCGTATATCTTCAGTGCCAACTATGGTCTATGAATAATAACTTAAACCCATTAGATTGGGGATGGAAAGTTGGAAAGAATAATATTCTTGAGCCTACATTTACATCGCTCCCCCTGATTCCGGAAACATTTTTAAAAAAATTCTCCTGTGGTTGTAAAAAAAGCTGCATGAAAAAATGTGGCTGCAGAAAGCTCGGCCTAAAATGTAGCATCTTTTGTAAAGGGCAAACATGTGAAAATTGTACTGATATTGATGATTTTAATCAAAATGACGAAAATAATTTTGAGAACACAGAAGAATTAGACAGTTCCATTTTGGAGCCAATTATTACCATTGATAACACTCCAGATATTACTATGTTAAATTACAATGATGATGCAGAAACTTCTTATGCAGAGTCGGAAATGTCGATAATAGACATGGAACACGATTAATTATTTGTTTTATATGTTCTTCACAAAATAAATTTGTTTAGTTATATGTTTTTAATTAGAATTATTTGTGTTTAATGTCCTGTATTTCTTATCATTGTAAAGCACTGTTTGTACAATATTTTACATTAATAAATGATTTTATTGAGTATGCATTATATAAAAAAAAAAGAAAATTTTAAGTTTCATTTATTCAGTTTTTCCTTCGTTATAATAATTTATTTTTCAGGTAAGTTTATTTTTTACTTTTAGGGGTATTTGCAGCTATTTTAAGGGTGAAATATTGATTATTTGTGAAAAAGGAGTCGAAATTCTTGATTACCGACCCAAAAAACCTATATGGATATATCCTGGATGCTCAAAGTGGTAAAAGAGCAAAACACCCCCTTGGGGGGGGGATTATTAGCCAATTTAGGGGTGAAATATTGATTATTTGTGAAAAAGGAGTCGAAATTCTTGATTAGCGACCCAAAAAACCTATATGAACATATCCTGGATGCTCAGAGTGCTAAAATAGCAAAACACCCCCTTGGGGGGGGGGGGAGTTGTAGCCAATTTAGGGGTGAAATATTGATTATTTATGAAAAAGAAGTCGAAATTCTTGATCAGCGACCCAAAAAACCCGTATGGTGCCAATCTGAGCGCTCAAATTGCAAATATGTAAAAAAAACCCCTTTTTGGGGGTAGTTTTTGCAAATTTAAGGGTGAAGCCCCAATTTCTCACTCAAATGACCCCGAGTTTCGTGTTCAGCGACCCAAAAAACCTATAGTAGAGCAAATCTCGTGTTCGCCAGTGAAAATACAACCCCCCCCCCCCGTATTTTGACTGGAGTATTATAGATAAGTGGCTAAAAAGTTCATTCTTGAAGTAAAATTTCATGCTCATTCAGAATCTGATATTAGTTTTTACCTACAACCCTTAAAAATACCCTAAAAACGGGGGTGAAAGGGGTAGGTCAGGCATTGTTAGGAAATGTTTGGAAAAACCAATCAAAAAAGTATCCAATTTTATTGAAAAATGTTTGAAAACAATATTTTTTATGTAAATTTTAGTAAACTTCGTATACATTGAGGTCTCATACATTTTGGCCCTATTTACAACCCTTAAAAGGTGGATAGGGGTGGTACTCCAGTCAAAATACGGGTTTGGTTGTATTATCACTGACGAACACCAGATTTGTTCTACTATAGATTTTTTGGGTCGCTGAACACGAAAATCGGAGTCATTTGGCATAGAAACTGGGGTTTCACCCTTAAATTTTCAAAAACTACCCCCTAAAAGGGGGTTTTTTACATATTCGAAGTTTCAGCACTCAGATTTGCACCATACGGGTTTTTTGGGTCGCTGATCAATAATTTCGACTTCTTTTTCATAAATAATTATAATTTCACCCCTAAATTGGCTAAAACTACCCCCGAAAAGTGGGTGTTTTTGCTATTTTCGTATTTTTAGCATCTAGGATATGCCCTTAAAGGTTTTTTGAGTCGTTAATCAAGAATTTCGACTTCTTTTTCATAAATAATTAAAATTTAACCCCTAAATTGGCTAAAACTACCCCTAAAAGGGATGTTATTGCTATTTTCGTACTTTTAGAATCCAGGATAGGCCCATATAGGTTTTTTGGGTCGCTAAAAAAGAATTTTGACTTTTTTTCATAAAGAATTAAAATTTAACCACGTATTTTGGACCCTCAAAGTGCGAAACTATCAAAAACAACCCTTTTAAGGGTAGTTTTAGCCAATTTAAGGGTGAAATTATAATTATTTATGAAAAAGAAATCAAAATTATTGATCAGCGACCCAAAAACCCGAATGGTACAAATCTGAGTGCTGAAAGTGCGAATATGTAAAAAAAACCCCTTTTAGGGGGTAGTTTTTGAAAATTTAAGGGTGAAGCCCCAGTTTCTATGCCAAATGACTCCGATTTTGGTGTTCAGCGACCCAAAAAATCTATAGTAGAACAAATCTGGTGTTCGTCAGTGATAATACAACCAAACCCGTGTTTTGACTGGAGTACCACCCCTATCCACCTTTTAAGGGTTGTAAATAGTGCCAAAATGTATGAGACCTCAATGTATACGAAGTTTACTTAAATTCACAAAAAAAATATTATTTTCAAACATTTTTCAATAAAATTGGATACTTCTTTCATTGATTTTTCCAAACATTTCATAATAATGCCTGACCAACCCCTTTCACCCCCGTTTTTAGGGTATTTTTAAAAGTTGTAGGTGAAATCTAATGTCAGATTCTGAAAGAACGTGAAATTTTACCAGCAGGATGAAATTTTTAGCCACTTATCTATAAGGGAATATACTTATTTTTGCTCATTTCCAAAACTCTCCACCCCGGCGTTAATGAGTTAAAGTGGGAGTCAGGGCCTGATCAGTCCCTGAAAAGAACAAAAACTTAGAATATTTTAAGTTTATGGATTTAGGATAAATCATATTTCAGGATTTATTGTAATTTCGGTTTTTGGATTTATTACCGTAATGAGTGAACATGTTCCATGCTCGTTGGTTGTGTAGTTACACAAACCGGTTATAAATTTTTTTAATCCAAATGGGTGAAACAAAATAAAATGTCCAAATAAATTCATAAAAAAGCATCAGTTATTGTAATAATATAATAAGTAATAAATAAAATTATTGAATGGTGAATATCCTATCCTAAAAATGGGTTAGTCATCGTTAACTATGTACATTGTCATCGCTAAAAGAGTCATTCTGATTGGCTCATACAAATTTCATTGTTAATAGGTTAAAATTAATTGTTTTATTGTTTATATTATGTTTTTATTATTTTTGAGGTTAGTTCGTTGAGTAGTTGATATAAATAAAAAAATTAAAGTAAAAATAAATTTTGGTATTTAAGAAAATATTAAGGTTGAAAGTTTTAAATCATTCTGCGCGCGACGCGCGCCTAATACTAGTATTATAAAAATATATAACTGAAGACGTTGAAATTCATTTTGAAGCCTTACGTCATAAAATTCCATTGAAACTGTCTACAAGTATTTCCAAACTACTTATGTATCTGGCATACTAGCAAGAGGAAGACGTCGAATGGTTCCTTCTCGTTACCACCCCCGATTGTAGAATCAATATGACTCCGTTATTCAAGGCACTGCACGCACTATAATAATTTGTCAGAGAGCTTGGCACAATCGCCTCAGAGTTGTGATGGGAAAAGATCATCCTAGTTTCTATTCATTCGTAACAGAGTTGAAGAAAGAGCAAGCAGATACTAAAATTATGATTCGGCAACTACATTTAGCCCAAAAAATCAGAAAAGGATAAGATCCAAAAAGAAAAAAAAGAGAAGAAAAAATTCTTACAATAGTATCTAAATATGACCAATATCTACAAAATGATGATATACTAACTTATTTAGACTCTTTGGGACATTATATAAATTTATAAAAAAAAAAAAATAGCAATTATAATTTTATAAAATTTTATAAATTATTATAAAAAAAAAATTATAAAAATAAACTTTTATAAAAAAATGTTATTATAAAAAAAATAAAATTATTAAATTTTGAATTTACCGTATAGGAGCCGGTTTTCGATCAGAAGTCACTTTCTTATACCTAGCTGTATCATTATTTGTTGAAAAATATACTTTAAAATTAATAATTCGAGTTAAATATTGTTGCATTTGATCAGGGAAATCCTATATTTTATTATCCCAATTAAAAAAATATCAAATTTATTGATGGGTAATTAATAATTTACATTTATTACAAGTGTACAAGGTAAGGTAATTTCGATAATGCAAATTCTATTTTTGATAATAGTATCATTTTGATCGAATTAATTTTCGATAATTTAAAAATCGCTGAAACTAAGTTAAAATCGTGCGTGTTTCAATAGAATTCTTATAGGTATAACTATACCTATTTCTTAACTCCCTTTTCACTTCTTTTTTCTTGTTTTTTTAATATAAAATACCTATAATAAGAATAAAATATAGTAAACAACAGATGAACTACACTCTTGTATAATCCTGTATTTTAAACTTTTATTTATTAAAATTTGCTTTTTAATTTTAATTAACGAAAGATAATAGTTGATATAATGTTTTTAAAACTCAAGGAAACAAAATAGGCGCCTTATGTAAGCAACCTGATGTATACGTTCAGTTTGGGCGCGACTTTATTAGGGGTCGTTTACCTGTTTAATTATTTGTGTATTTAAAAGTAAAAACGACATAAATTTTATGAAAAAAGTGTTGGAATATAGTTTTTATATATTTTTAATATTAAAATAAAGGTTTTTTTTCATTTCAAAGCGTGTATACGTAATTTTTATTAAAATCAAAGCATTTACGAGCATTTATTGTGTTATAAACAAAGTGATACATAAGTATATAAGTACTTTAAATTGTGTTTATGTGTGTTAGTTTATTAAATATTCTATTAATTATTATAAAATATAGTATAAATAATGTAATTATGACAAATTTAGTGTATTATTATTAAATAAATATCGTTTAAATTAAAAAAAGTGTAATTAAATTGAAAATATCGAAAATACCCATACGTGTAAAAAAGTTCGGATTCGATTATCGATATACCTATTTAAAATAAATTTGCAATAAATAAGTGAATATAACCCTTTCCCTTCATTTATTAAAGCCTCAAAACGTAATTAAAAGCATTTTTAGTATTCGGCATAGAGTAGGTATCCCTAAAACTCGATTTTAATAACACACGAGATTTGGTGAAAACAATAAGAAAAATCTCCTAAGGTTATACAAGAGAACATTTTTCTTATTTTTTTTATTAATTTAAATTGTTTTTTAATATCGGTAAGGTAGAAATTAGTTCCTTAGGGTTTGTAGTTTCATAAGAAAATTCGGTTTTAGATAAATGATGCATACTTTTTTATATAAAAGCTAATTTGTGTGTATTTGATCGAAAGCCAATACGTTCGAAAACTGGCTCCTATACGGTATAAAAAATTGTTTTTATAAAAAAAAAAATTATAAAAAATATTTTATAAAAAATGTCCCCCTACCATGGAACATGTTTACTACAGCTCGTGCTCTAAATTATTCATGTATTATATTTATGCATAATTGGTAAGCAACAAGCTTAAAATTTACTAGTTTTATAATTCTCAATTATTACCTTTTTTAGTTTTTAATATAGAAACCTAATATAGAAACCTAAGTTATTTGCAAAAAAATAAACCAAAAAAAGTCCCAATACCAGGATTATTCTAATCCCTTATTCGAAATTATTTTAAGTTCCACTTGATTACTCCCCTTAAAAGGGACAAATTTGACCAGCCACTTTAAATCGGACTCATTTTACCCCTTGATTTCAGATTCACCAATTACCCCTGCCTATAAACATTTTCCATGAAAAAAGTGAGACGATCACCCCTGCGCTGCTTAATCTGAACGATTGCCACGTACAAATTACTACCGACAAACAACGGTGTCTGTCAGTAAACATTTTAATATAAAATAATAAATTTCTATAAATAATTCAAATAATTTCTTAAAAAATAAAACTAAAATTAAATTTAAAAGTAATAATCCAATACTTTATAATTTATAAGTATAAGCTGTTGGAGTTATTGGAAGTACATAAAATTTATAATAAAAGCTTTAACTTCATTAATAAGTTATATGTATAGAATTTAGAAATTTTCGAAAGTGGTTTTTCAGAGAAAAAGCTGATAATTATATTTAATTATTTATAAAAGTAAAAGTTTTGAAAATGTTGTTTATTATAATTTATATATGAGCGTTTTTGTTTTTAATCGATCACCCTACCTTGCTAAAAAAAACCCAATATAGAAGGACGTGCGAGGGTTTCAAATAAACAAAAAAAAAGGGTTTTTCATGCTAAGTAGCTCTTTGTATGATATTACGTCACTACCCTTGACAAAAATTAAAAATTAGAAAAATTGAAACAAAATACGGTGAATGGTAAAGTTTTGTGTAATTTCTTAATCTTAAAAGTTTTTTCTGCTCAAAACAAAGCAAATGACACAGTTCTAGCAAAGCATTGATACATTTATTTGACAAAAAGTTTTTAATTACTGGAAATTGTTGAATGACGTGAAATGTAAACTCTGATATCTCAGTTACCACAGTTCCAAATTAAAAAGTTTAAAAATATATGAGTTTTTCCAGTACCTAAAAATTTTTAAATCCTAAACTTCTTGATTAAATTTCTAGAAAGTTTCCACATTTATTAGGAATCACTGAAAGACTGAACTCTTTTTTCGTTCACTTAAGATGCCTCACTTATATTTTTTTGCCCTCCAGAGCGTAAAACACGTGCGTAAAGAATTTTCTGCACTCGTTCTACGCCTAGGTAGGCAAAAAATATTGTAAACACCATGGGCGAAATACTTTAGACAATAGCGTGACACACACCTAGTGCTCACGCTAATGCCAAAACTTTTACGCCCTTGTTACTTAATATACTATTGGGCAAGGCAAAATTTTCCATTTTAAAAAGAATTTCCCATGTATATATTTTTTTCAACTCTATTATATAGTTCTTTATAGTTTAACTAGTATTCTGTACGTAAAATAATACTTTTTGGCTATTTATCAAAACTTCCTCTGACAGTTGGTTTGTAAATTAATGCTTTATTTATTTCATATGTTGTTATAAAAGGATTGCATTTTAGGAAACTCAACTACTCTGAACTATTTTTTCCCTTGTTTATTTAAGGTTATTTATTGGGTTTCTGGCATATACCTATATTCATAAAAGCATTTTAAGCATATAAAAAAATATAAAAAAAAGGAATTCTTTAAATTTAAATAATTAAAGATTTTTTTTTGATTTATGAACCTTTTTTAACTATAATTTTTATAAATTTCAAAGTATTAATATTGATTATCAGAAAAATAAAAATGGGCCAAACTGAACGTAAATTAATTGTTGACAAACTGCGATTCGAGGCATTTCTTTTTCATGGCCAAGAACTAATATCAATATAAAATCCAGAAGAAGCTAAAAAGCTGAAAATCGAAAGAAATGGTAATTTTTTGTTATACTTTCAATCTTAATTAATAATAGAAAATCACATGTAACAAAATAAAATTTTACCAAAAAAAAAAACAGTTAAAAATCTTGATTTCGTTTCTTATATTTTCAAGAAAAGTAATAGCAAACTTTAGAGATTATTAAATGTTTAAAAATATATATATAAAATGAACTCCTTATTTATTTTAATAAGTTTTTGTCAACAAAATAAATTTTGTAATAGGGTTGTGACATATATGCATATACATATATATTTGTCCCTTGACAATATTTAAAGGTAGTATATTATATTCTTTGCTATATTGTAGTAGATGAATTATGAATTATTGGAGTTTACTTAAATAACCCCAAAAGCTTATGGATTCAATATGGCATGCATTTAGAGAATTGCGCTCAATTACCTATACTGTTATAACAAATACATAGTATAGTATCGCTATTAAAAATTTTTCTATTAGTATTCTTCAATCAAATAAGTTTTGAACTGATTATCCGGTCTTCAAATCGGTTTAAAAGCATTTTTTTTCTACAAATACATTTTCTTAAAAAGAGAATCTTAAATTTCAAAAATTCTCGATTTTAGTTAACTACAAAGGCTATTAGATAAGTATAGTGATTTGGTCTCCAGAATCAAATCTAATTAGTAGCATCCGAAAATTTATCAAAAAACTCATTAGGGATCGTCCATAAAATACGTAACGCAAAAATGAGATAAATGCGATACCACCAACCGTATGGTAACACCTTAACCAATATAAATTGAATGTAAATTAACATTATACTAACGTTAAAAAGCAGGCCACCCACTATGTAACTGCGTTACGTATTTTATGAATGTCCTTTAATTTCCGTTGAAATTGGATCTCCAGGCCACGATAGAAATCTAAAAAACTAAAAAACAGTTTTTGTGTGAGTTTTTTAGATTTTATTTAATTTCTCCGACCGATAAACAGATAATACTCTGCTCATTGGCTGGAAAACATAAAAATTTACCAATTTTAAAGGAAATTTTGTTTTTGGGCCTTTAGGACTCTTTTAAGATCCCGAAATATAATTTTGAATTTTTCGGAAATTGGTTTTTACAATGTTTTTTAATTTTTCAAAAAATCTCCTGGAGGGGGAACGACTTTCTAATACCCGAAATTTCAAAATCTTTTACTGACATCTATTCACGCTTTTTTACCTGCAAGAAAATTTTTAATGACGTGGGACATATTCATAGTGAGGGGTATATTACTCCAGTAAAATCACGGTTTTGGTGGTATTGTTTGTGGCCGCTACCAGATTCGGTCTACTATAGGTTTTTTGGGTCGCTGAACACGAAAATCGGGGTTTTTCTATGCGCAATTGGGGCTTGACCCTTAAATCGGGCAAAACTGCCCCTAAAAAGGGCATCTTTGCTATATTCATTGTAAGCCTTTGAAATTTGGTATACGGGGGTTTTTCGGGTCGCTGATAACGAATATTGCAGTTGTAACTATGAAAAATTACCCCTTCACCCTTAAATTGGGCAAAACTGCCCTTAAATAGGGCATTTTTGCTGTATTCACTGTAAGCCTATGAAATTTGGTATACAGGGGTTTTTTGGGTCACTGATAATGAATATTGCAGTTAAAACTATGAAAAATTACCCCTTCACCCTTAAATTGGGCAAAACTGCCCTTAACTAGGGCATTTTTGCTATATTCAATGTAAGCCTTTGAAATTTGGTATACGGGGGTTTTTTGGGTCACTGATGACAAATATTGCAGTTATAACCATGAAAAATTACCCCTTCACATTTAAATTGAGCAAAACTGCCCCTAAAAGGGGTGTTTTCGCTGCTTTCAATCTAGCCCTTCAAGATTTGGTGTAATAGGGTTTTTTGGGGCACTGATCACAAAAATCGATGTCTTTTCAATTAAAACGTAACTCTTCAACCTTATATTAGCCGAAACTACTCCTGAAAGGTGTACTTTCGCTATATTCGTTCTAGCCTTCTAAAACTTAGTCTAATAGGGTTTTTTAGGTCGCTTTTCACAATAAACAGGATTGTAGGGCTAGAACGAAAGTAGAAAAAACACCCCTTTTAGGGGTACTTTTGGCCAATTTAAGGGTGAAGGGGTTATTTTTCATAGTTATAACTTCAATATTCGTGATCAGCGACCCCAAAAACCTTTATTAGACCAAATCTTGGAGGGCTAGAGTGAAAGTTGCAAAATTACCCCTTTTAGGGGTAGTTTTGGCTAATTTAAGGGTGAAGAATCAAGTTTTAATTGAAAAGACAACGATTTTTGTGATCAGCGACCCAAAAAACCCTAATAGGTCGAATCTTGGAGGTATAGAGTGAAAGTAGTGAAAACACCCCTTTTAGGGGTAGTTTTGTCCAATTTAAGGGTGAAGGGGTAATTTTTCATAGTTATAACTGCAATATTCGTTATCAGCGACCTAAAAAACCTAAGTATACCAAATTTCAAAGGCTTACAGTGAATACAGCAAAAATTCCCTTTTTAGGGGCAGTTTTGCCCAATTTAAGGGTGATTTTTCATAGTTGTAACTGCAATATTCGTTATCAGCGACCCAAAAAACCCCCGTATACCAAATTTCAATGGCTTACAATGAATACAGCAAAAATGCCCTTTTTAAGGGCAGTTTTGCCCGATTTAAGGGTCAAGCCCCAATCGCGCATAGAAAAGACCCCGATTTTCGTGTTCAGCGACCCTAAAAACCTATAGTAGACCAAATCTGGTGGCGGCCACAAACAATACCACCCCCCCCCCCCCCGTGATTTGACTGGAGTATATCTGGAAAATCCCTTTAAGCAAGTGGGGGGGGAGGGGAGGAAGAATCAAATGGACTTAAAACATTTTCGATTTAGGGACTTCTAGGAACCCTAAAATATTTTAGGTTTAATTTAAGGCCTTATAGAATGATTTCAATTTAGGGACTTTTATAAATTCGGTTCTAGGACTTACAATAATTAGGGAGTATATGTTAAAACTAGGATTTTAAAACTGTTATAAGTGAACAAGTTCGCATATTTTTGCTTTAAGGCGTGGATAAACGGCGGTAACAGAATAAAACGATTGAGACAGCAGACTATTGGCTATGAATAAAAATCAGCTTAATAACTATGCCTTTACATTTTTTTACAATAATTTTGTACAAAAAATTATCATTAATAATTATTTTGAGCATTTTTAACACACCTGAAAACTTATTAAACTAATTTCTCATTAATTATATTGCACTGTTCTTTGCTAACCTTTCTTTTTTCATAAATCAATTTCAGTACAAAGAAAATTTTTGTCTCTGAAATAACGTTGGTAAACATAAATGAAAAGCGGTTGAGATATACTTTAACGTTTTTTTTTTTTTTGTAAATTCATTATATAAACTCAACATAAAAGAATATATCTTAATTAAAATTTAAAAGACAAGGAAATTATTTGAATAACATATTTCTCAGTAAGTAAATTAAAATTTTGCTTTTTCAAAAGAGTTAACAAACTATGAAAAATATTTAGGAAATTAAACATTTTTTTTTCAACCTTTTATTATGTTCATGCAAACATATAAAAAATTAATTTAACCAACATTTATGAAATTCATTTTTTATGTATATATTTTTTTTAAATTAAAAAAATATTTTTATATTTTTATTTTTATCTTTTCCGTTATATTATTTTATATTATTTTGTGAAAATTATTTTTTGGTTTTAATGTAAGCATGGACCCTTATTTCGTAGCCACATTTATTTTCTGTAGCCTCCATAAAATTTTTCAACGAGTAATTAAATTTTGAATTAATATTTAAAAAAAAATATTTAGTTGGAAAATTTTATGGATATATCTATTAGCAAAATAAAAGTGACTACGAAATAGAGGGCTTGCTTTATATTTTAATCTCGGTTTATACGTTACTTATAATCATGTGAACTCGCATGTGAATACATGAAAGGTATAGAATTTATTTAAAGTAAAAGTCCAAAATTGAAAGCAGGGTCTAAAAAACTAAAAAAGTTTTTAAATAACAAATAAAAGCCATAAGAAAAAAATTATACTTGAGTTATTATTTTTAATATTCATTTTGTTTCTTGAGACTTATAATTACCTACTTAAACAGTATATAAAAATGTAACTTTTATATTTTCCAAGTTTCTAAAAGGATTTTTGTATTAAAATTTTACGTATAAACGTTTATAAAAGCTGAAATTGTACAGTTGCTGGTATTTAAGATATAATTTTAAACGTTATTAGGTATTTTAAGCTTTTAGTATTATTAAAATGTTTTCTATTATTAAATACCTAAGTTATTATAATTATTGCTGTTCTTGTTATTATTATTATTGCTATGATAATTTATGTTTTAAACAATAGAAAAGTTATATAATTATAATTAGGTATAGTTTTACACTCATTTATGAAAAATAAATATTCAACATATATTATTACAAAATTAATGTACATTTTATTAGCTAATAATATGATTATTACTTGAAGTCAAAACCTTTGATAACATGGATGAGTAAGTTTGTATAAATTTTACAAGGGTTTGCACTCTAAACCATTTTAATTATAACTTTGATGAAATTAATTTTTAGTTTTCATTTAAATATTTCATCTATCTATTTTTCCATTTTAAACATTTTTCAAATTTTTAATTATTTAGGGTGCGGAAATAATTGAAAATTAATTTTGAAACTAAAATTTTGAGTCGAGGGGCTGACGACGCGATTTAAAGTATTTAAATCACCTTTAAATCGCTCTTAAATTCTTGCTTCAAATTTAATTTTTGGCATAAAAATGGTATTTAAAGGTTTGTGGGGTCAACAAGATTGAAATTTTCATTGGATTTAATCCCAGTCTCCTCCCTACCCTTATTTTTGACAAAAAAATTGAAAAATTTTCGAGTAAAATTACTAAATATTTTAAATCGCTTTTGAATTATTGGTTTAAATTAAATTTTTTGGCATAACTTAGTTTAACTGTATCTGGGAGTTAACGAGGGCACAAATATTGAATTTTTAATCGGACTTCACCTCAATTTCATCCCTGCCCTTATTTTAGACCAAAATTAGCCAATTTTCGAGAAAATTTCCCGAACCTCTTAGATTGTAGAAGAAATTACTTTCTGAATATTTGCCCCAAAAATGGACTTATTGATCTTATGGGGTTTTTGAATTAAATAATAATGCCTAAACTGCCAGATGCTTTTATAGAATGCTCATGTTCAAAAAAAAATGAAACTCAAAGAAAAAATTTTTAAGCGATCTACTTCTTTGAAATACAAGCTGAGGTAAAATATAGTTATTTTGATTGAAAATCTATTTATTATTGTCCTGAAACTCATAAACATAAAAAAAAATGAAACTCAAAGAAAAAATTCTTAAGCGATCTACTTCTTTGAAATACAAGCAGAGGTAAAATAAAGTTATTTTGATTGAAAATCTATTTATTGTTGTCCTGAAACTCATAAACATAAATTTTGTTGCAAAAATTTGGGATTTAAAAGCAATTTTACTTGTAAGTTAAAGATTTTTTGTAATTAAATTAATAAATTTTGGTGAGATTTTTTAAAAATTGACCAGTTTTTAAGCTGCTATTTTTAATTTTGAAATTCTGAAAATTCCATCATATGGAAAGCTATTATTAATGTTATCTTTCAAACTCAGCATATTTTCTCGAAAATTAGTCTAGTAATTATTAAATTAACAGACCTAAAAGTTAAATTTTTATATTTAAATAGCAAATTTAGATCTTGCATACTGGAAAATCCAAAGTTTTTTGTAACTTTTTTTTTTCTATAAAATCAAATAGATATTTAATCTTCCGTTAAATATAATATAATATTAAATATAAAATATAATAAAATACATATAATTTATTAATATACCTTATGCATCTCTATACATACAATCCCTTAAAATTAGGGATATGAAATTTTTTTTTTTTTAACTCTAAAAACCACCTGATAAAGTTTTTACGTAAAAAACTTTGGTTGTAAGCTAAAATTTAAAGGCGATTTAAAGCTTTGACTCAGGATCCATTTTTACACGCGAAATTCTCGAAAATTTTTTAAAATATAAAAAGTAATTAACTTTCTGAAACTGTAACTGTCTTATTGAAAGACCAACATTTTTAATTTTGCGATTCTGGTGCAAATTTTCACTGAGCATATTCAAAAATCCATATTTTTACGAAATAAGACCAATTTTTTTTTTAAATTCTGGGCCTAAATTTTGAATTCAATAATTTAGTTCTCAGTTTCATTCCGCATACTTGAAAATAACTAACATATAAAAATTAAATATCATGGAAAATGTTTATAGGGAAAAGGTATCCTGGAAATCTGAAAATCATGGGGGTGGGGGTCAATTGTGTCTGATTTAGGGGAGGGGGGGATTAAGACACAGAATAATTTCGATTAGGGATTTAGAAAAATTCAGGTTTAGGGACTTGGAATAATTTCAATTTAGGGACTTTTCTCCAGTCAAAATACGGGTTTGCCTACACTTTACGGTTGCGAATACGATATTTGCTCTAGTATAGGTTTTTTGGGTCGTTGAACATGAAAATTGGGGTCATTTGGTATAGAAAATTGCGCTTCACCCTTAACTTTGCAAAAATTACCCCCAAAAGGGGGTATTTTTAATGTCATCACCTTCTGAGTCAATAGATTTATCCAAAAATTGGTTTCCAAGAGTTTTTAGGGTCACTAATTAAGAATCTTGATGATTTTTTAAGGTAACATTAATATTTAACCCCTAAATCAGCTAAAATTACCCCCTAAAAGGGGTGTTTTCGTTATATTCGCACTTTTTGCGGCCAGATTTGGTCCACAAGTGTTTTTTGGGTCACTGACAACGATTTTCGTGGAATTTTTTATGAATAATTAGTATATCACCCCTAAATTATCGTAAACTATCCCCAAAAAGGGCATTTTTGCTGTTTCTGCACTTTTTGCGTCAAGGTTAGGTCCACAAGGGTTTTATGGGTCGCTGAAAACAAATTTCATGGATTTTTTTATGAATAAAAAATATTTTACCCATATATTAACTAAAACTACCCCCAAAAGAAAAGCCCTTTGGGCCTAGTCTGAACTCTTTAGACCTAACCTTAACGCAGAAAGTTTAAATATAGCAAAAACGCCCTTTTAGAGGGCAGTTTTAGCTAATATAAGGTTGAAATATTAATTTTTCATTAAAAAATCTATGATATTCGTTTTCAGCTACCCAAAAAACCCTTGTGGACCTATTCTTGACGCAAAAAGTGCAGAAACAGCAAAAACACCCCTTATGGGGGTAGTTTTCGATAATTTAGAGGTGATATATTAATAATTCATAAAAAAATCCACGAAAATCGTTGTCAGCGACCCAAAAAACCCTTGTGGACCAAATCTGGCCGCAAAAAGTACGAATATAACGAAAACACCCCTTTTAGGGGGTAGTTTTAGCTGATTTAGGGGTTAAATATTAATACTACCTAAAAAATCATCAAAATTCTTAATTAGCGACCCAAAAAACCCTTGGAAACTAATTCTTGGATAAATCTATATACTCAGAAAATTATGACATAAAAAATACCCCCTTTTGGGGGTAGTTTTTGCAAATTTAAGGGTAAAACGCAATTTCCTTTACCAAATGACCCCGATTTTCTTATTCAGCGACCCAAAAAACCTATACTAGAGCAAATCTCGTATTCGCAACGGTAAGTGCAACCCCCCGTATTTTGACTGCAGTAATTGGGAAAATCCGGGTTTAGGGATTTAGAATAATTCGTGTTTAGGGGATTTGTAATAATACGGGATTAGGGTATTAATATAACTTGCGTTTAGAATCTTGACATCTTATAAAGGTAATAATTACAAATTATATAAAATAGCAACAATTGCTTACATAATTTATTCTATAATCTAGGAAATTCAGCAAATTTTCTCAAAAATTAGCCAATTTTTTTTCCAATGTCTTGGCCAAAAATTGGAATTTTAAAATTAAGTTATCATATTCAGCTTCTGCATACTCGAATACCCCTTAAGATATATATATATAGAAAGTAAATTCTTCTATAATCCAGGAGATTCGGCAAATTTTTTGTCCAATTTCTAGGCCCAAAATTTTTATTTCAAAATTTAGTTAAGAGATTCGGATTCTGCATACTCGAAAACCCTATAAGATAAAAAGGAAATAATTTCTTCTATAATCCAGGAGATTCTGGATTTTTCTGGTCCATTTCTGGGCTAAAAATTAGAATTTAAAAATTTAGTTTTAGTAAATTATCAAAAGATGCTACGTACATTTTTTATGTACATTACCCCGAAATTAGTAATTTATAGCAGCTCCAAAAACTTAAAAATTATTACACTTTATAAATAATGCCAGAACACCGCTACATTGAGATTTATTTTTGCTAATTTAAGGGTGTTTCCCTAATTTATCAAGGGCAAAACCACAATTTTCGTAATCATTTTCATAATTCATTCCTTATTTAATAAATTAAAAAAAAAATTAATTAATAGAATTCTAAAATCATTGCTATAGTGCAAGTATGAGTATCTATACAAAAATTTCAGTTTTATTCAAAAAAGCAAATAGAAAAGTAAATGTTTGGATAAAAAAAAATTATCATAAATGTTATAAAAAAAGGACTAAAAATAAATTTATGCATATTAGTTTTATAAATATACAGTATCTATCCTGATAATATTTTAAAACTTGTTTTTTAGCAAATATAGTTACTTTTAAACAAAAGAGTCAAGATAAACACTTTAAGTTCCATTCATTTAATTATTTTTTATTTTACTACCTCTATTATAACAACTCGTTCTATTAACGCGATAATTTTATATTCATTATTTTTTTATTCACTTTTTTTTTAGATAAAATTTAAATTAAATTTTTAATACCAAGCTATTTTTTTTTTTTTTTTCAAGAAATGTTATGAATAGAAGATTCCAAAATAAATGTACTCCAGTAGAAAAAGTTAAAAAATCACTTTTTACAGAATCATATTTTTATAATTGTGTACTTTTGTCAACAAAAAAGTTATTATTTGGTTATTTGGTAATTTGATGCTATATTTATCAAAAAAAAAGTTTCTTAAATTCATAGATCTAAGTTCGGCCACCAAACACACGGATACTTATGAAGGAAATTTTTGGTATGCAATAAGAGCCTGTATGTTTGGCGACTATAAAACAGTTACCAGAAACCATATTTTTTTGTGAAATCCCACGTAAAAAGATTAAGCTTAATTTTGGGTAAGCTTACTGAAATAAGCTTACGGACTAACCTAAAGAAGCTTAATTTTAAAAATGAAGTCTTAATTTATACTTAATTAATACTTAATTAATTTATACTTAATTTATAATTAATTTTAAAAATTAGGTCTTTTTAGGTTAGTTTGTAAGCTTAATTTTAAAAATTAAGCCTTTTTAGGTTAGTCCGTAAGCTTACCCAAAATTAAGCTTAATCCTTTTACGTGGGATGACACCTGATTTCACCTAGTTATACAAAATCTCAATTTTTATTATTTTTTAACAATCAGTCTAATATAGATATTAAATAACATTAACGAAAACTATTACATCAAAGAAAATTTCTCTCGGTTACACTGACACAAGTGCTGTTTAATGAGGTTTAGACTAAAACCATTATACCAAAAGTCCAATGTTTAGTTTGGTATTCAATTTCTCACTGTTTGATTATACAACTTAAAATGACCACAATAGTTTACTTATAAACTATAACTAAGTATAAAATCATATTTTTTGAAAAGCTGAGCTTAAATTAAATCTAAAACTAAAGTTTACAAAAAGTTTTCATAGATATGAAAAGACTTACTTTAAGTAATATAGTAAATAAGAAGATTTTTATAAAAATAAATCCTGCTTTTTGAGAATCGTACTTTAGAATTTTATTTTTATAAAATATTATGTTTTTTAGTATAAATATTGGGTTTTTAAATTTTAGTAAAACAATTTTTATATAAAGTAAATAAAGTAAGATGTTGACTTAAATAAAATTAAATGGTTAAAGAAGTAAAAATATTTAGAGATTTATTAAAAAATTTATTTATTTAGAAGTAAATATTCAAATGCTGAATGTAAAATTTTGAATTGTTAACAAAAGTTAATCAAGAAATTTTATATGTTTTTGTTTAAATATTAATATTATTCTATCTTGTAAATCTTGATAATAAAAAGTATAAACTAAGTAAAGTGGACTAAAAGTAAATGGAGCTCTTGAATAATCATGAGATATAATAATGGGCTATATTCAAATTTTCTAAGCTCATTGTTAATTCACTTAAAAAGATTTCTCTAAAAGTAAATTAAATACAAACAAATGTTTAGATTATATTTTATATAATATTTTATAAGTTAATTTTGTTTAATTTTTTATTTTATATTCAATATTTTTAAAGAAATTAATTATTCGGTCATACCGCAAATCCTCAAAAATTATTTACGAAATCTGTTTGGATTTTGCAAATTTGTATCCATATTATTTTTCCGGAAAAAAACTCAGTTAATCATTTAATTATTTGTTATGGGAGTTTTCTCAAAATCGTGTCCATAAAAACTAAAAATTTTTTATTTTTTAAACATAATAATAAATAATAAGAAATGCTTTATAACAAAAAGTATGACGTTTGTTTCTTTAATTTTAAACTAAAACTAATTTCAACTATTTATATATAAATAATTTTAATAAATTAAATAAGTAATAATACATGAAAAAAATTTTGATGCAGTAGAGTCATTCTGGATACCATGTCATGGCCTTGCCAGGTCAGGTCTCCCGATCGGGATGATTTTTTCACCACTTTTTTATATATACAAATTTTAGTAAAACAATTTTTATATAAAGTAGATAAAGTAAGATGTTGACTTAAATAAAATAAGATGGTATAAAAATATGTTTCCTGTGAAATTTTCAGCCCTCTAGGCGCGCAGAAACCCGAGTTATACCCAAAAGAAGGTTTTTAGATTTCTTTAATTTTTTCAAAAAAAAAATTTTTTTTTTTTTTAATTTTTAAAATCGACTACATGATTAAAAAAAATAGTACCCAGACATAAAAAGTTGTAAAATTTCCCGCTGAATCCGAATTTGAGATCTGAATCAGTTTTTTAAAATTTTGCCCCTGGGCGGCTCAAACAGCTTTTTTCGGCCTAGAGCGGGAGATTTTGAACTGTCCAAATTCAACAACTTTTATAAGGCTCAAACCTGGATAGAATTGGTCTAAATACTATATACTTTGATGTGGTAAATGTCGCTGAGTGGTTATATACCCTTTAAAAAGCGTCAGAAGCATAATAATGGCTTTTTTAAATCAAATTTTAACGTTAAAATCACATTTTTTAAGCGCCTTATAGTATTTTGTAATTATATTTGTAATTAAATGACTTTTTTATGCTTTCTATACATAAACTTGATATTTTTCAAAGATTTTCAGTCCATTAATTCACGGGTCTCCAATAAAATGCGTATCTATGCGTATTTCATTGAAAATTAAAATTTGAAATAATTGACACTTAAACACTTAAACCTTAGAAAGTGACCAAACAACTTCTGGTTGGTCTTATTTTTTTGATGTAAATGTCACCTTTCAAACGCCGTAAATCGCAATTTTTTAGCACTAATTTTCTGATCAATGTAGCCAATTAACCAAATGGCCATTTTTGGCTAAAAATGACCAATTTTTAAATTGCTGCCAAATTCGTAATTTTTGACAAAAAAGGGTTTTATTTATCTCAAAAATTTTTTTCAAGCTTCCAATTTCCAAAAATTCTTTACTTGTCTCTTTTTCTTGAGTTGTTTTTAAGATATGACTTTTCAAAGTTAACATTAAAAATGAGCTTTTTTAAAAAATCATAACATTGAGACCCCGACTTAAAATAATCATATCTGATTAACAAATAATTAAAAACGGTAGAGTAAAAAATTTTTGGAAATTTGAAGCTTGTGGAAATATTTTCAGACATATAAAACCCTTTTTTGTCAAAAATTACGAATTTGGCATCAATTTAAAAATTGGTCATTTTTAACCAAAAATGGAAATTTGATTAATTGGCTACATTGATAAGAAAATTAGTGATGAAAAATTGCCGTTTACGGCAATTTAAAGGGGATACTTACACCAAAAAAATGAGACTAACCAGAAGTGTTTTGGTTAACTGGTGAGGTTTAAGCGTTTCATTGAAAATCCGCCAAAAAACCCTTTTTATATTATTTTATATTATACGCATAGATACGCATATTATTGGAGACGCGTGAATTAATGGATTGAAAATCTTTGAAAAATATCAAGTTTATGTATAGAAAGCATAAAAAAGTCATTTGAGTACAAATATAATTAAAAAATGCTATAAGGTGCTTAAAAAATGCGATTTTAACGTTAAAATTTGATTTAAAAAAGCCATTATTATGCTTCTGACGCTTTTTAAAGGACATATAACCACCCAGCGACATTTACCATATAGAAGTATATAGTATTTAGACCAATTCTATCCAGGTTTGAGCCTTATAAAAGTTGTTAAATTTGGGCAGTTCAAAATCTCCAGCTCTAAGCCGAAAAAAGCAGTTTGAGCCGCCCAGGGGCAAAATTTTAAAAAACTGATTCAGATCTCAAATTTGGATTCAGCGGGAAATTTTACAACTTTTTATGTCTGGGTACTATTTTTTTTAATCATGTAGTCGATTTTAAAAATTAAAAAAAAAAAAAAAATTTTTTTTGAAAAAATTGTAGTAATCTAAAAAGCTTCTTTTGGGTATAATTCGGGTTCCTGAGCGCCTAGAGGGCTGAAAATTTCACAGAAAACATATTTTGTATACATAAAAAAGTGGTGAAAAAATCTGCCCGATCGGGAGACCTGACCTGACAAAGCCATGACACGGTATCCAGAATGACTCAGTAAATATTTCCTAATTTCCACAGCTGCGTGTTACTTTTTTTTTTCTATTAGCCTAAATCACGAGTACACACAATAAAGGACTCGGTAATTATATTAATTAATTAATATTGAGTATACTTATATGTACAAATATTTGTTTATTAAACTTACTATAACACTGAACAAGGTAATTGATTATAAAATTTACAATGTCGTAAGATTATTAGATTGCTTTAGCTTATATTATGTAATTAATTAATTGTTAGTACCTAAAACGGTATAAAAGTCCCTCAAAAGTAAAAAAATGTGTACTTTTAAGAAACATTTATTGTTAATTTTATTATATTCCTATTGCCCAAGAGCTTATTTACTAAAATCAGGAATTCGCTTTTCTTTCCAGTTTCTTCCATACATTAATGTTCCTTATCGCTGTTAAATCTTCCATACCACTGTTAAATAGCTATTTTTTAAACATGGGACAAAAGTTTGGCTTTGGATGCAGTTATATATGCACGAGCCAATATTTTTCCCCAGTTATCTAAAACATAGTTTAGCTTATAATGGGCAAAAAAGCCGTCTTCCTGAGATAGAAAATAGAAGCTTACTATGTTATATTGTAAACAGGAAAAGAGGGGTTGTAAAAAAAATATTAATATAAATAATAAAGTGATTTAAAAAGTAAAAAATACTCATTAATAATAAAATCTTTTTAAAAATTAATACAAATTTTAAATCATTTCAAATTTTGCAAAAACCTTTAAAATTTTGGTTACCGTAAACACCTACCGTTTAATTTTTCCGCTGAGGATGTAATACCTCATTTTTTTTCCATAAAAGTATTATCTAGAAATATCGTTTTTACTCGATAGCTTGAATCTTATAATTAATTTTTTCCCAAAATTTTTGTTACAAAAAAATATAAAAACACCAATTTTTTTTTCTCTTTGGACGCAGTACCTAATTTATTTCTATGGAAGTACTAATATCTAAAATTATCGTTTTTACTTCTTAACTCCAATACGATACCTAATTTTTTGAATTTTTGTTTCTCAAAATTTAAAACAGAAAAAATAAAAAATAAAACAATGTTGTTTTTCTTTTTGGATGTAGTACCTAATATTTTCCTATGAAAGTACCAATATCTAAAAATATGATTATTACTCGATATCCCCAATCTGACACTTTATTATTTGAACTTTTTTTTCTCAAAACTTTTTGCATAAAAAAATAAAAAAAACAGCAATATTTTTTTTTTTACCTCATTTCTTTTCTGTAGGAGTACTTGTTTTAGAAATATCCTTTATAGTCAAAATTTTTCAAAATTTTTTACACAAAGAAATAAAAATAATAGCAATATTCTTTTCTTTTAGAACTTATTAGTCCCTAACTTATTTCAATAAAAGTATTAATAATCTGGAAATATTTTTACTCTATATCTCGAATCTATACTAATAATTAATTTTTTTTTAATTTTTTTATAAAAATTTTTTGCATAAAAAAATATTAAAAAAACCCAAACTATTATGATTTCCTAAACCCGAATTATTCTAAGTCCCAAAATTGAAATTATTCCAAGTCCCATTTGACCCACCCCCTTAAATGGGACATATTTGACCCCCCCTTAAATGGGACAAATTTGACCCCCCCCCTTAAATGGGACATATTTGACCCCCCCTTAAATTGGACATATTTGACCCCCCCTTAAATAGGACATATTTAACCCCCCCTTAAATAGGACATATTTAACCCCCCCCCTTAATTTTCCAATTTCGAAGTACCCCCTCCCTATAAACATGTTCCATGTTAATAAAAATATTTTTTACATATCTAGGGCAAAAAAAGCCTATTTTCTCCCCTAGGGAGACGGCTTTTTTGCCCATTATATGTAAAACTATATTTTAGAACACGGGAAAAAATATTGCATGCTGTCTGCACTCGCTCGCTATGCTCGCTCGTGCATACTACTGCATGCAAAGCCGAAACCAATATTTTATCCCTTATTTAATAAATAGTTATTTTCTTTTTGGACTTATTTAGACGTAGTAACTAATTTTTTTCTATGAATGTACTTATATCTAGAATTATCTTTTTTACTTAATAAGTAAAAAAGACCACTAAGAACATTTTTTTATTTTTAATGTGGAGCCATAGTGCCAATTACTTGGCAGCATTTTTTTAATAATTTTTATTTATTTATTTTTTTAAATTGTCATTGTATCTATATATGGTTAATTGGCACAGAATTTGTCCGACACATCGATGATTCTGCACAAAAAAGTACGGAATAATTCTACACCAAAAATAGTTGTGCCGAAAATTTCAGCACAAATTTTTTAAATCGGAGTCTTTAACTATATTAAATTTTAAATGAGTTATTTATAAATAGTATATTACGACCCATGGCCAGAATAATAAAGAATGGCCCAAATCGCACGTAAATTACCTTCCGAGGCGAAGCCGAGGATGGTAAACTGCGAGTTGGGGCATTCTTTTTTTATGGCCCAGGGTCGTATACGATTTTTCTTGTTAGTGTCCAGAAAGTGCGTGTTTTCTGGCCGCTGCTCTATTCGAAAAAACGCATTTTCTCGACACTGAGCAAGAAAAATTATGTTTTGTCCTTGGCCACAAAAAAATGATGCCCCAAATCGCAGTTTACCATCCTCGGCTTCACCTCGGACGGTAATTTACGTGCGATTTGGGCCATTCTTTACTTTTGTGGCCATGGGTAAAAATATACTATTTCTGCATCAGTGGCGAGAAAACACATCTTTGCCGGACGCGCAGCGGCCGGGAAATACGTGTTTTCTGGCCGCTGACCAGAAAAAATTGTGTTGATCTTTTCGTTACAACGATTTTTGGTGTAGAACTATTGTGCAAAACTTTTTAGTGTAGAAATTATCGATGTGTCGATCAAATACCTTGCTGGTAAATCTATATATAGTTAATACCTGTAAATTAAAAGGAAAAAATGCGTAAAAAAAAAAACAATGAAATATAGTATATATTTATAATAAATGCATAACAAAAGAAAAAAATATTTACATTTTTTACAATAAACTTCTGAACTACATATATAGCAATTAAATAAATTTTAATTATTATTATTATTTATTTTTCGAAAATAACATTTAATATCAAAAAGTTGATTGATAATTAAGTGAAAATAAACATATTATACAAAAAGAGAGTATTAAAAAAAAATATTAACAGCTTTGAATTTTTTTTTAATTTTTGCAAATTCGTTAAGGGACTTTATATAAATATGCAAAACTAGTATTATATTATTTTTGAAGAATATTAAAAAAAATATTAATTTTTTAAAATAAATCAAATGAAAACAAAAATAGATCATGAATTAATTAAAATTGCAATTTCGTAAAATGAAAATCATTTAGCGACTATATATATTTAAAAATAAACTAAAAATTTATAATTCTTTTTATTATCAAATTTAACTTATCAAAAATAATTTAAGATTTACAATTATTATTTCCCAATAAGTAGTATACTTATTAAAAAATTATAATTTTTATCTCAGCAGTGAAAAATTAATTTTTGTATATTTTAAAAATGTTAATTTATTATTTTTATGAATATTTTTATTTTTTAATACTTAGTAAGTAAAAAATTTATAATATATATATATATATATTCATATTATTACTCTATTAAATTAATTAACTAATAATTTACTAGGTATTAGGTAGAAAAGTAATTTGAGGCACAGCCCGATCTTATAAATTTCTATTATAATTAATGTATAATTTTAAAGAATATGGTAACGGCAGTTCACGTATTTTTTTCTGCATTAACATAGATACAGTGTCTGAATCAATATAATGTCCCATTATTTTTTCACTATCTTCTTTTTTATCGTTATCAACACTTGAATCCATTTCTTCTTGGTCTCCCGATTTTTTAGAATCACTTTCTTTACTATTTTCATTATTTTCTTGTTTTATTGAATCAGAACTACAACTAAAATGCTTATTGCTATTATTTACATCTTTAGAACTATCACTTTCACCATTTTCCATGCTTAAGTCTTTTTTACAAGTCTTTTTTGGGATATTATACTCATCAGAATCGCTATCATTTTTAGTATTTGAATAATCTGAAAAAGAAAATATTAATTTTCATTTTTATTAATTAATAATTTTGTTTCTGCTATATATAGAAAAGTATACTTTTTATTTTTTATTGTTTTGATGTTAAGATAGTATAAAATAAAAGATTTTCTATTGTCCTTAAGCAAACGAAAGACTTATTGTTAAACTAAATTTAGTTCTTTTGCCCAAGAAATAAAGAAAAATAATCACATTCTACTATATACTTTGGCAAAGACGTGTTTCCTTGTCAAAAAAAAAATTTACAATGGTCTAGGCATTAAAAAACATTTTAAAATTTTTATGGATATAAGCATTAACATACTAATTTTACAATGAAGGTAAAAGTGAATTTCACAAACACAAAAAAAAATAAAATCCTTAAGTTTGCCTTTGGCTTCATTTAATGTAACTTTTGAAAATTATGATTTTTTCATTTACATTAAAAAGATAAAGATAAATTAAAATTACCTGTTCCGATATCTGAAGTTGTGCATTCAGTATTTTCATTATTGGCTTTATTAGAATCTTCACCAGGTTCACACATTGAGTCAGAACTTTCATCTAAATCTAGTCTTTCAGGTTCACTGCTCTCGTTTTCTTCATTTAATATATCTTCCATTGCTTCTGTACTAGAAGTGGAGTCTTCTGGCCAGTTTTCATCATCATCACTTGCTGCAGATTGTATTACATACTGTACAAATTGAAGAGTTCTGCTTGCTGCCCGTTCATCAATATCAAAATGTTCAAGGTGACTACCATCATCATTTTCATCATCACTAGAATCTGATTCTTCAAAAACTGGAATAACAAACTGACGTATTGTTTGCTCATATGGACTTTGATCTTGGTTACTACAAGTTATGGGTTTAATGACTTCTATGTTACCGTTTTCTGCCCATATACTTTTTCTTAACCAGTGTCTGATTTTGCCACGACACAACTCTTGTAAAGACAAAGGAACACATTTGGCTGAAAATGTTAGAAAACCAATGCTTTGCAAAACATGTTTGTTAAGAATTTAAACAAAATTTAGAATACTTACGTAACTCAGAAGTAACTGCTTTCTTAGGTGGTGCTACTAAAGTTACAAATGAAACAGACAACATTTTGTCTTGGGTCCAAACATTTTCATCAACTCTGATTAATTTTACCAGATAATCTTTGTAAGGCATTACTAATATACCTCCAACTTTAACAAAATCTTTTATACATGCTTCATAACTTTCAGGACATGTTGCTCCACAATATACTCTATCATAACGTCTACTAGGTGCTACATTTAGACAATTTCCTATCCAAAAACATATTTTTTATTATTTTCTTCTTTCAATTCAATATTAATAAATATACATATTAAAACTATATACTACTTTTTTAATTTAAAACACTAAGTAAAATGAAAAATAAGATAATTTTTTTTTCCTTTTTAATATTATATTTTTTTCTAAACTTGTTTGAAATAATTTAATTTTAGTTTATTACATTTGTAAATATTAATTTTTTTATATAAAACTGACCTTGTACAAAAACTGGTTCACAGAAATCAAACTCATTTAATGCTAAGGCTTTTTGATTGAATTCTTCAAGTCTATCAATTGAGTACGAAACACAATCTTCATGTAGTTCAATACCATGATTTATGTCCGCTTGGCCTATAAATATTAATAGTATAAATATTAAATAGATAATTTAATAGCAACAAATAGTACCTAATAGTAATCCTGCCATAGTACTAAGGTAGCCAGTTCCGGAACCAATATTTAAAAAACTTAAACCTGGTTCTAATGCTAAACCTTCTAAAACTTTACAATAAATACATGGTGCTGATAAGTGTATATTTCCATGTTTCCAAGCAACATCTCTGTATGCAGCATCTCGATGCGATGAAAGAAAATAATCACCACGATCTACAGCTCGGAAAACATATTCTATTTTTTTTGTAGAAATATAACCACTATGGACCAAATAATCTACTAATTCTGTATTATTTTTACCATTACTAAATGAACTACCCATTTTGATTTGAATTTTTTGACTATATTTTTATCAATTAAATACACTTGTTATAAAAATAGATAGAAAATTTTCAATGAATTCTTAAACATAATTATTTCTGTTTATGATATAACTGAAATAAATTTAATTAAATAAAATAAACTTTTAAACAGACAACATCCGATTATCATACATAAATATGGGTAAATAATTACCTGATTTAATCAGATTGACATACCAGCACACATGTATTTTATTTAATCATATTTTTTCAACCAAAATTCTATACTCTTAATTTTCCTTCATAAATATTAATGCGAATTACTAAAGATACTAAAGAAGTAAAAACGTAATGCATACGAATAACCTACAAAAATTAATAATATCTTAATATAAAATAAATAGTTTTACTAATCCTAAGTCCTCACCAGTCACCAGATAAAAATATGAGATTTTTATAAAATTGAAAAAGTATCTAGAATAGTAGAGTAGATGCTTTTTCGATGATTTTCTTAGATAACAAAATATCCATCTAATTTTAAGAGACTAGAGAGTGAAGAGACCACGAAAATTGTTTCGTGATAAGACTAAGCGTATATCTACTAAAGTATATATGGATTAATAATTAATAATAATAATTATTATTATTTATATAGTATTATTTGCCAAAAGCATTACAATTTACACTAGACACTGCATATTATTGCTGAACCAGCACGAACCAGATTTTTACATTGCCGACGATATACTCTTTTCTTTTCCCGTATAATAAAAAAAAACGCCTGAAAAACACTGTAAAGTATAAAGTGTAACATTTTCCTACGGAACACTACCTCGCGCGTGCACGGTGCAATAAACGCCCTAGAGATTATAGGTTTTGTTAAAAAATATAAAAATTACGAATAAAACAGTTATTTTTGGATAACAACATTTTTGAAAACAAAAAGAGCTGATAAGTAAATTTTTAATAAAATTATAGCCATGCTGTAGGCTCAAAATAATAAAAACTTTACTCAATAATCTGAAATCTAAAATAAATTTTTTAGCTGATAATACTTAATTTATTTATAAATTCAAATGAACTCAATAATTATTTTGACAATATAATTATAATATATTAATTTATGACTAGCTATATAAGAAAAAGTAATTAAGAAATCATAAAAGAAATGAAAGAAACAAAAGTTAATCTACTCAAAATCTCTAAATAAAATTTTCTGAATTCTATTTTTTAAGTTTTGGCGCCATAAATGAAACTCAGGAACTTGCGTATTTGTTATCATGCGCAGTAATTTTCAAATTAAAATTCTCTAAATAAAAATAAATAAGAGGAAAATAAGTATCTTTTTATTTTAAACAAAAAAATTATATTAAAATGTTCGTAAAACAATTATTTTTTATTCATTTTGTTATATAAAAATTACTTAAAAAATTTTTTATTTTTCAATTAAAGAATTATCTGAGTTGCATATGTTTTCCGGATCAACAGAAATTACATTTTGGTGCGCACACAGGTATAATATACTATGTTTTAAAATAAAACCAACTTTTTTTTAGTTCTTTCTGCAATTCTGCATAATTTCTACTATAGTTATAAAGTTAAATTAATTATAATTATAAACAAAACTTGGTAAATTAACAAATATACAAAATTTCATGCATCTAATTTTTGGTAATAAGTGATTCTTTGTTTATATATCTTAATTTTTGTATATTTTAGGTACAGTTAATAGAAAAGGACAGCAAAATAAATGAATCTAGAATAGACTGCCAGAGATTCTATTGGAGACGCGACAACGTAAAAACCTGTGGAATTTTTTCGATATCAATAAAAAGGATAATAAAATTTTTAGGATAAAAGATTAAAATAACAAAATTTCTCAAGTGTTAGATAAAAAACTAAGGTCTATACATTGCATCATTTATCTAGCAACGTGTTAAAAAACAAGTAAGTACAGGATATTTTTTATCAACATTTTTTACTATTGGTTCTATATGAAAGTAAAAAATCTTCGAAAAAATCAGTTTCAACAAGTTTGCTTCAATTCAATTAATTTTAGTTATTTAATAAAACAAAACAGTACTTTTAAGTTTTAACGAGTGGTTTTAATTAACATAAAAGTCATCTTAAAAATTATTATTAAATACTTGTAATTTAAATTGGGCACCTAAAAAAATTCCAATTTTTGAGTAATAAAGCATGGTAGAGGGGAATATGTGCAAGATGTTAAAAAAGGGCGCATTTGATAAAAACAAAAGGAGGAGATCACAACAAAAGTATCCCGGAGAAAGTGTTTCAAATTGCGTTTTAAATATTTTTATTACATATTGTTTAATTTAAATAAATTTTTATTATCTAATACAAAGTGCTAATTTTAAATAAAACCAGGTTGGTACTGATTTTTAAACATATATTTATCCAACATTTGAAGTATTTATACTCATTTGTGTATAATTTTAATTCACAAAACTAATAAACAATCACGTGGTTATTATTTATCTATAGGTTCATTCATAAACCAGTTTTTTTAAAATAGAAATATAGATTTTATAATTCTTTATGAAAATAAAAAATATTTAACTAATTTAAATTAATTTATAAGTTTCAATATCGATTAATATTACAGTCGAAGCAGAAAATATTATTATAGGATACGTGTGTGCATTTTCAAAGAATTGTAGGTAAAAAGGAAATGCTTGAAATTTTAGACAAAAAAAGGTTTCTGTTTAAATGCTAATGTTCGATATATTTAACTAAAATAAATGCTTCAAACTAAAAATTTTATTGCTAAAGTTTTTTTTACATATTAACAAATAGATACTTCATTTTCTAAAATAAAACAAAACAAAAAAAAACAATTACTATTTGTATATTTTACGACATAAATCTTTTGTTTTCTGCTTACTCCTAACACCACGTGACCCGATTAAATACGGAAAAAGCCGATTGAATTAGCGGAAGTATTTTAAAATATATTTCAAGTATAAATGTTACTATAATAATAACTATATTTGATTATATTCTTATAAAAAAATATTGGACATTTTTTCTAGTTCTACAAAAAGAAAAATTAATTGTAAAAAATGAAATTAAATGAATAATTTATAAAAATTGAGTTTCATAAGAATATTTCGTATGGAATTCCTATATCAATATTTTAGAACATCAAAAATAGATGGCTGAACTAATATAATTACACATGAGGTTGCGTTATATATAATGTATATATATATAGTTCATAAGTCACTTGACTTGAATAATTATAAGGTCAATTGTGTAATGGTATTTTCCATACATGTGATAAATCAATGAAGTATAATATTGGTTCACTCTTAAAATTATATAGATAAATATTGTATATTTTTCCATAATTTTTTATCGGGATGCAATATTTTATATTTACATAATAATCAAAAGAATAAAATATACTAATTAAGTTTCATGATTTAAACATGCGTGTAAAAAAGATTTTACAGTGTTTTATTTTGTTTTGCTTGAAAATTTAAGATACATTTTTTAAAATTTTCGCTTAAATTTTAAAAAACATTGTCTTGATTCTCAAATCTCCATCATAAAAAAGTAAAAACTTCTTGATGATTTGTAGTAGCTTGCGTGAATATTAAAAAACTTCTTGAAGATTTGTGGTAGCTTGCGCGAATATTACATAAATTACACGTTGACTGAGCATGAGCATTAACTACACTAGCAGAAAACAACTAAGAGGTCTGGAACAGCACCTGTTTGTAGCTGTAGTATTTTAAGCCTGAAATATTATGTAGTACGCATTTTTCCATGAAATATACCAAAAAATTTCTCTGCCCCTGTCTGCAGCTGTGCTCTGATGATCATCAAAAAACAAATTTTTGTTCTAATTAATCTGATTACGAGTCTTATTATCTAAGCCTCATTTCATTCTTTTCCTTTAATTTTGACATTTTTATCCCTTTTTAATAATTTTGGGATTTTCAATAACCTTTCGTCCTTTCCTACTATAATATGTAACATTCGGCTAACTTCAACTTCAAAATTTCTCGAGATTTGATGGTTTAAAAGTTCTCTTATCTTATAACAACTTTGCTTTAAATATACAGGCTGAAAATCTCTGAAAATCTTTGCTGAAAAGTTTGGAAACTTTGAATCATAATTTGATCATAATTATCATTTAGAGCAGAGTTATTAAGAGCACTTTTAAACCATCAATACGGGAAATATATATCAGTCTTAAAATAAATTCCAGACTAGTTTTTTATTTTTTTTATTTTTTAGGTCATTATTTCATACTAATAAATATTCGATTAAATATTTTTTATTATTTAGTATATATTTCAACGTTTTTTTTTCAATAGAAAAATATTATATATATATAATATAATAAATATATCTCGTAAACAAATTTTTTTGCCCATATCTAACTAAACATATTGCAGTTTATAAGCTAATATATTATCTCTTTTATTTTAAAATTTTATTGCATATTGATAAAAATTCATAAGTGAATCCTCAAGGCGAAAAATTTTCCCTAAAATGTAAAATGTATTTGGAAAATTAAATTAATTAATAATTTATACATATTTATACTAGTATAGAAAAACAGAAAATAAAATACAATCATAAAAGGCGCTGCGATCGTTGAAGTTCGAACTTCATATTATATTCTCCATCATCATTCTATAACTATAAGATTTTCTTATTTCTTTTAACTCATGCAATGTTAATATATTACTTCTTTTTCTAAAAATCACAAGTATGTATAACAACCCCAACGCTCTATACTCTCGTAAATAAATTTTAGTGATTATAGCACATACTGTACCTTTAGTATCTGTAACTTTTTTTCAATAATTTATCCAAAAAAAGTATAATCTTAATCAACAATTATTTTAATTAAAAAATAAAATTAAGTGTGAATTTTGGTGTAAAGAAGTAAAACTAAAATTGTGTTTTTAAAAATTAAATATTTGATTTTATTAATAAGAGAAAATTTGATTGAGAATTATAAAATAATCCGGCCATTAGTTTATAGTCTTATATCAAAAATCTTACAATGAATGATTTTTAAATTTATCTATTTAGATATGGGGTACCTAAATATTGGTAAATATTATAATTTAATTAAATGATACTTTAGTGTCTTGAATAAGATAATTTTTGATGAATTTCTTAGAATTAAATATATAATTTAGAAACTATAATATACTTTTTGATTAAATTTTTGAAACTATAGTTTATATATATTCAATAATTTTAACAATTTTTTATAATTTTTAACTTAAAATTAACTGTAAAAATAATATAGCATTATCTTTAGATTTAATTTTTTTTGTCATATTTTATCTAAAAAATTTTTTAGGCACAACTTTACACGTCATATTCGCTATAGCTATATTTATATATCGCTTATTATAATGTATTAAAATTTTTTTAGTGTATACCTACACATTTATTAATCTTTATTCTTAAATATATGACTTATTATATATGAAATTTTGCAGGATTTAGTATTGGCATTTTTAATGAATTATTTTATTTAACGCATAGGTTTATTGATTTTGTTTATTTTGTATATTATTTGCAAACAGTGTATATTATAGCTTGTAACATTGAGAAATTTATAAAAAAATTAAATTTATGTAAATATATAGGTATAAATTAATGTGAATTATTAATTATGCTATGATTGGACATCGGCTAGGTTACTGCGCTTGAAATTTCAAGCAGTTAGTGAAAGATCGAAAATTCGTTAATAAAATTAAAAAATTTTTTACAGATATTTTGGTTACTGATTGGTGATAAGTTATTCAGGTTAAATGTGTAAAAAAACTTTTAGGACGCGCTTCCCAATTTTCAGACAAGTCTCAGAAATTCGATGATGTGAGTCGTTTAATAGGTTATCGTGCAAAATTTAGAGAAATTTGAGTATAAAAATACAAATTTTTACATCGGCTCATAATTATTATGGTAGATCAGGTTATAGTTCAATTTTATACTTGGGTGACAGTCGAGAGTGCTGTTATCTCTGTCTGATGCCGTGATACCGCGTTTTCCCTATAATCCCTATAACAGCCTAGTTTAATTTTGATTTTGCAATTGAAATACCTCGAGGTATTTTTAAATTTAGATCTAAATTTTACACGGCAACCAACTTAAAGACTCACGCCATTAGATTCCTGAGAATTTTACTAATAAAATGTATATATCTTTATTTCACGGGGAAATTTTCTGGGCAGAGCAACGTTAAAAATGTTTTTAGGCATCTGACAAAAATCCAGAAGCATCTATTCTTAAAGTTATATCTTCATTTTGCTTGAAACAATTAAACATTTTCTTGAAAATTTAAGCAAAATGATTGAACTGGTTTCAATTTCAAGGATTAAGCGAAATTCTATTGCTTGAGACTAATGTAATAGCCATGTAGTGCATACACAAATGTGAAAACTGCTAAAATCCTTGATATTTATACAAATGAAGAACTTATTAGAAAAAAAATTATTTGCAGAAGCATAACAAGTTAGGTACCACAGAGTGTTAGGTACATATACTTTTAATTCAATTTTCTCAACCTGCATGCAAAGTATAAAGCAATTATATAGATCACGGTGAATGCTTGTCTTTTTTCTTCAAATAAATATTGCTATAATATAATATCATTATCTCTTTCTTAGAATATTGCAAATTGATGATTACTGAATTACTAATCAAGTTTAAAAGCGAATTTTCATTTAATTTTCAATATAAAACTTTTTTCATAAATTTATTTTTTTGTACTGCGGTCTGAAAGTACGTATTTCCCGGACGCTGCGCGTCCGGCAAAGACATAATTTCTCGCCACAGTTGCAAAAAAATTTTGTACAATCCTCGGCCATAAACAAAGAATGACCCAAATCGCAGTTTACCATCCTCGGCTTCGCCTTAATCGAATTTACGTGCGATTTGGGCCATTCTTTATTTTTCTGGCCTAGGACCGTAATATACTATTAAAACATAAGAATTCATTGAATCAAAGCAATATTTTTATCCTGTGAACTGTTAAAAACGCTTTGTTTCAAATTCTAATACAGTACAATTTTCAAAAAAGTTGAAGCAGGTTCAAACAGAGATAAATTTTGGAGCTTGGTTTTGTGGCTTGCGGTTGCGCACAGAAAAAAGAGAAATTTTTTTGTTAATTGGCGGGAGAATTCAAATGTAATAATATTCAAGCGCAGCTTTAACATTCACAGATTCACTCATGAAAAAATAAAAGTATAATAAGAAATATGCGTCTGTAATCCAACCTACCTAACGGCTTACATTCAATATAACAAGTTTTTGTGTGATAATTTTATGCACACAGAAATCCACGCGATATATTATAATATGTCTCGCGCTTCTCGTTTTCTTTATGCAGGCTGCAGCATTAAAACTCCGAAAAGTGGAGGTGCTGCTGCTACGTGGTGCTCCAAAATGTAAAATCGATTTTTTTTCGGTTACTATTATACTATAAGATAAGATTATGTATATATAATTTATAAACATTGTGTACACAGATTTTACTTTTTTGATTGTTATAATTTATAAAAAAATCCAGTTACTTTTTCGTTTTTAATGTTTTATTGTTTTTTAAAATAAAATTTCTTATAATGAAGGCTTTAAATAATTGAACGCTTTATACAGACAGTGGTAAGTGATAAAACAGAAAACAAAAGCGTGAAATATAATATTTTGTCGTAAATTATAAACACATTCAAAAAAAAAATTAATAAAAAATTTATGCAGCAATATTTTTAGTGGTGTTATAAAATTTATAAAAGACAAGAATATAGAAAATTATTTGCATAATCATTTCATAAACTTGATATTTATTTAAAAATTGTATTGAAAATTTGTTCAAATTTAAAATTAAAGTATTTTTTTTTTTCTTTTTTTAGCATGGAAAATATTTTAATTGAAGATATAAGTAATTTAAATAGTAATATCTATACAACTGAATCATCAAACTCTATTAATCCTGCCTCCCTGGAGGTTTCATCAGCTCAATTTATACCAATGTTGGGTATTCGACAAGAACAATCAAATTTTCCTCAAATAAGTGTAACTCAAAAATCAAGTACTATTTCTTCTATACAGGTATCAATTTCTTTTATAAATAGATATTTTATCTTAAGTTAATTTTTTTTTTAATTTTATTTAAAGTAATTTTATATTACTAATAATTATTTTATAATACGCATAGAACATAAATTCATCAACTGAGCCAGGATCAACATTTACATGTCAAATAGTTAGAGGTGGACAACCAATTAAATTAACATCGATATTAGATGGAAAAAAAGTTATTGCTCCAAAACCAAGTAAAATAAATAATAACAAAAAAATTTTACCATTTGGTTCAAAAAAGCAATATCCTCAACTTGAATCAGTTTTACATCCAAAATATTCAAAACCTCAAGAAGCAGTATTAATTTCTACAGGTAAATTTTAATATTCATTGTATAGATAAAAAATTTCCATTTTATTTAGTATTGATAAGTTATTTGATTTTTTCTATAAGGAGAATTAGCTGGAAAATCCAATAGTATGCTTATTGCTGGTGTTTCAAATTTAAAACAAACAAATTCACAAAATAACAGTCAGCAAATGGCTAATATCATAGTTCCTGTAAACCTTCCCCAACAAACGGAAACTGCCAAATCTAACATATTTAATTTTAAAAGTAATGGACAAAATTGCACTGAAACAAAAAGTTCATTATCAAGTAAAATAACATTTAAATTACTTGCTGATTCAATAAAATTATTTTTTTTAACTTTTATTTAATTTTTAGTTTTACAAGACTATAAGACTACTAACATTTCGACTCATCCACCGCCACTTCACCCAATATCTAAAATGAGTTTGCTTCATGTTTCAAAAACCAGTGGAGGCTCCATGGATAGTATTAAAATAAGTGAAAATCCAGATTCAGCTGTAATAACACCAATCCCAAAAACAGACGATTCTGTTAGTTTTCCTGAAAAAAGAAGAAAAACTGTTACAAACATATTGCGTAACACTGGAGAAAAACGATCAAAAAAACAAAGCTTTTCAAATTTATTAGAATCTGGGTCTGATATATCTTTTAGTTATTCAGATGAACATGATAAAGATAGGAAAAAAGATAGTGATGATGATATAACTTTAATTAAAGTTGTACCAAATGAGCAAAAAAAAGTGAAACCTGTTTTAGATGATGAAGTCAAAATTGAAGTTATTAAAACTGTAAATAGAAATGGAAATGGTAAAGCATATGAAAATACTAAAGAGCAACTTAATCAACCAGATTCAAATTTTGATCCCAGCAAAATATTAGAATGGAAAGATGGAGTTGGTACTTTACCAGGAAGTTCTTTTAAGGTAAATATGATTAAAAAATTTTAATACATAAATTATACAATTATAGAAACTAAAGAATATTTTTTTAAAGTTTTCCATAAATGAATATGGATTTATGCAGGTAGTAGAACCAGAAGGAAAAAAGCAAGAAAAAAGTAGTAAAATGATAGATAAAGAAAATGTATTTATAAGACAAAATTCATCTAAGTCTAATTCTTCAAGTGTAAGTTCAGAAAAAAAAATTGAAGATAAAAAAAAACGAGAATCTTCAAATGACAATGAATTTTATCGATGTGAAGGCTGTGGTTGCCATGGATTACCTACAGAATTTGAAAGCCAAATATCTTGTAGTCCAGTATGTACTCAGCGAATAGAAGTAAAAAAACAAAAAAAATTACAAAAAGATAAGGAGTTAGTGTAAGTAAAATTAACGTATTCGTTTGCTTTGTTTTTTGCTTTCTTCCTTGTTTTATTAAAATTAAATGCAGTGGAACTTGTATAATTTAAAGTCCTTGATAACTGTTTAGAATTATGAAAGATTACAAATTATGAAAATTGTTTCAACAAAAATTAAAAAAATGGACAATAAATTTACCATATATTTTAATTACTTTATGTGAAAAATATATTCCGAAGAAGAAAGCTTTAAAATTATGCAAGTTCGAACTGTAAAAATTTTGCATTCATTTTAAAAGTTAAAATAATTGTGAAAATTCTAATTTTCATCCAATAATTTTATTCAGTAAATCAATGCGAGCAAGAAAGAAAAGAATAAAATTACTTAAAGAACAATTGTCAAAAGATATGACATATAGTAAAGAAATGTCATATAGTAAAGAAATGTCATATAGTATTGATGATTGGGATGATAAATCTAAAAGCAGCGATGAAAAAATTGAAAAAACAATTATTAAAACAAAACCTGAAACAGATGAAGATACTAAAGATGGAATGAATGTATCAATGAACGTATCAATCAATGGCGATGATAGCCAAGAAGAAACACAATCTAAAGTAATTTCTTAGTTAGTGAATTTTAATTAGCACTAATATTTTAAATTCATAACAATTATTTTTTTTAGCATCCGTGGTTAAAGGGGAAATCTGGTTTTTCATGGTCTAAATATTTGGAATGCACTAAAAGTAAAGCAGCACCTATTAAATGTTTTAAGGATCCATTTCCAGATTCAAAAAATAATTTTAAAGTCGGTATGAAATTAGAAGGAATTGATCATAATCGTCCATCACATTATTGTGTTTTAACAGTAGCAGAAGTAATTGGTTAGTTTTAAAATAATTTTTATCCAAAAAATTTATCATTTTATGCTTAAATATTATTTTCTAAAGGTTATAGAATGAGATTACACTTTGATGGATTTGCAGAACATTTTGACTTTTGGGTTAACGCAGATAGTATGAATATTTTTCCAGTTGGGTATGCTGAAAAAAACGGTCACAAATTGCACCCTCCAAAAGGATATGTTGCAAACAATTTTAACTGGAATGCATATCTTAAAATCTGCAAAGCCACCGCAGCTCCAAAAACTCTTTTTGCAAATAAAAATGTAATACTTTTATTATTAATATGGAACATGTTCATAAGGATTATGGAATATTTCAAAAATCATAAAAATAGGGGACTAAAGAAAAATTACTCTAAAAGGGGAGAGGGTTGTTATGAAATAGTTGCAAAAAAATAGCAGTAAAATACATAGCTTAAAATAATTTATCCTCAAAACTCTACTTGTACTTACGGGACTTGTATACTAAAGCATAATTGATACTTATTAAATAGAACTAAAGTCTTATAGATACACTATAGTACTTCTTGGGTATTTGTGCTGAATAATTTTTAATATAGTATGAACATGTTCCATTTTCATTAGTTTTGAGTTGTTTAGTTTTAAAAACCAGTATTTAAATTATTTTTAATTTCTTGTGAATTATTAGGCTCCGATATCTTCAAGTTTTCGCCTTGGAATGAAATTAGAAGCAGTAGATAGAAAACATTCAGGACTTGTTTGTGTTGCTAGTGTTGGAGGTTTAATGGATTCAAGAATACTTGTACATTTTGATTCTTGGAATGATGTTTATGATTATTGGACAGATACTACTTCTCCATATATACATCCAGTTGGTTGGTGTCAAGAAAATGATATTGATGTTACACCTCCAAATTGTAAATTTTAAATATTAGTACAAATTAAAAATTTTAAGTTTAAGTATTAAAAAACTATTTTTTATTTTAGATTATAAAGATTTTAAATCATTTTCCTGGGAAAAATATTTGACAGAAACCCATAAATCTGCTGTTCCAACTAGAGCTTTTAAAGCAAGATCACCAATGGGTTTTAAAAAAGGTATGAAACTAGAGGCAGTAGATAAGAGACTTCCACAGGTTATTCGAGTAGCTACAATAGAAGAAATTAAAGATTTTATGTAAGTATTATTAACCTAAATTTTTATTGAAAGAGTAATTCAATTAAATTAAAATATTATTAAATTTGAAATAGGATTAAAATAAGATTTGACGGATGGCCAGATAATCATGCTTATTGGGTGGATGATGATTCTCCAGATATTCATCCAATGGGATGGTGTAGTAAAACAGGGCATCCATTAGAACCACCATTAGGTAAATAAAAATTTTTAAATTTTTATATATTATACAAAACAAAATTTAATTTAATTTTGGGTAACCCATTGATATTTATATATCACATTGTTGATTAGCTATAATTTAAAAGTATAATGTTTAATTTATTTTTTTTTATTTTATTTATTAAACGAATTAACGGGACTCGCCCTTTACATTCAATTATATAATTATTTTATAAATTTTTATACATCTTACTTACTAAATAAAGTTATTACAGTGCATAAACTTTGTTTAAAGTAGAAAAGAAATTTTAACTTTAAGAAAACAAAGGATTTATGAAAAATTATTCAATAAATTAATTTTTTTTTTGTAGTTATTGATAAAACTACTGAAAAGCCAGAATGTGGTACTTACGGTTGCCGAGGAATAGGTCATGTTAAAGGTCCAAAGTATGCAACTCATAATTCTCCATCTGGATGCCCATATTCTTCTCAAAATTTAAATAAAATTAAAAGTGTAGCTGATAGACTAAATTTAAAAAGTGAAAATAATGATTTTGAAGATGATTATTATTTAGAACGAGAGAAATCTAAACCAGATGTATCTGATAAATTAGAAAAACTTGCAAAATATAGTGAAACAAAATCATCAAAATACGTAAAAAATATTAAACAGGAAGATGAAGATTCTCTTGATAAAGTTGATCGATTTGAATCAGAAAGGTAAATTATTTCTTTCAACTTTACTGAGTAAATTTACTCATATATATTTTATTTAACAAATGTTTTTAATAATTTAGGTTAGGTTCAAGTAAATGGCGAAATAACAGTGATGGACAAACAGATGATGATGAGGTTGTGAGAAAACGAAAAAAAAGGTATGTTAAATTATGTATTCCTATTTTTATTCATTAGATTATCTTATATTGAAAATTAAATATTTGTTATGTAACAGGAAACTTACCAGAAATGAATCTAATAATACAAGCATGGTAAATTCCAATCATGAATCACCTAATAATCAAACTCATTCAACAAGTATACCTGAAAAACAATTACGTTTGGAACTCTATCAATCAGTATATAATCCTGGATATAATCCATTACCCGATGCACCTCATATATGGGCAAAGCATAGTAGCGCTTTAAATAGAGTTGTTTCCAAACAAAACACTAACCCTCGAAGGTGGTCAAATGAAGAAGTTATAAAGTTTATTCAAAGTGTACCCAATTGCAAAGAAATAGGAAGTATTTTTAGAAAAGATGTAAGTATTTATTACTTTATCAATTCAAATGTTTTATAAATCAGTTTTCTTCAATTTTTATTTAAACATATTTACAAAGAAAGATTTTAAAAATAAACAAATATTTGATACACTAATCTAATTATTAAATGTATAATTAATGTGTTTTCAACTGTTGGCAACAGCTGTTAAGCATTGTAGTTGAGAGTTTTGAGAGATTAATTATTATAGAAAATAAACATCTAAAATCTCTGAAAACACAATGTTTTTATAGCCATATGGGTATTTATAATACTTAACTTATTAAAAAAAATATGTAATAGCATGTTTGAATAGCAAATTTCAAACAAAAAATCAGTAGTTAAAAGTCCAGGGTTTCCACTCGGTCTGGAAAACTGGAAAGTCAGGGATTTTTATTTTGGTTATGGAATGTCAGGGAAAGTCAGAGATTTTGATAAGAAAGCATGGAAAAAAATTATTAAAAAATCAGAGTTCAAAAAAAATTTACTTTTTAAATTTAAAGAGACAAAAATTATTTTCACGCGATAAAACATTGTTTTATAGTACAAAAAAAATATATAACTTTTTATTATATTATCAAAATTTAATAAATTTAATTATTATATTGTAAATTGTACCTACCCTAAAATATCAGTGGTATAGAACACGAAAAAAGTTTCACCACGATTCTAAAAATCTTTGGTATTTTCTGTTTTTATAGGATTTCCTGAGGCAGGAAATGCTTGTCCTAAAATTAAAACCGTAGCTCTCAGGGAGAACCGCCCCAATTTGGGGGTTGTTGGAGGGTAAATTAAAATTTTTTTTGTTTTTAATTTAACATTTTTTACATGATTTTAGAGCATATAAAGTGACGAACAAGTGAGGAACAAAAAATTTTGCTCGCCCCATAGTTTTTTTTGGGCTGGAAAGCTCAAAATCACATTTCAATAACTGAAAAAAACCAATTTCTGAATTTTTTTAAATAAATTAAAATTTTTTTTAATGATGGATTTATTTTTTTAAATTGTTTTGTAATTATAATTTACTAAAATAAGTTTATTTAGGACCAAAAAGTACAAATTTTCAATTTTCAAGGTCTTAGAGAAACTCAAATGTTAAATATTGGATTTTTTTAAAAATTCACAGACTTGGGATTTTTCTATAAGATTCAAATGGTGTTATAAACTGGATTTAAAGACGTATTCCATAGTAATTTTTCCAGTAGAATCCGAATTCGCTATTTATTTTAACATTTTACCACGATTTTTAGGAGGAAAATCCGTTTTTTTGTTTTTTATGGTTTCAATTTTCAAAGGACCAATTTTTTAAAGTTTCGCAGGTTTCAAGAAAAAATTTTCTGAATAATATTTCCAAGAGTCACTTATATATTTTTTCTCTGAAATTCAATGAAATCAATTATTGAAAAAATGTGATTTTGAGCTTTCCAAGTCAAAAAAATTTGGGGCGAGCAAAATTTTTTGTGTTCCTTACTTGTTGTCACTTTATATGGTCTGAAATCGTGTAAAAAATGTAAAATTAAAAATAAAAAAAAAATTTTTATTTTACCCCCCAACAACTCCTAAATCGGGGTGGTTCTCCCAGAGAGCTACGGTTTTAATTTTAGGACAAGCATTTCCTGCCTCAGAAACTATTGTTTCTATTTGTTCTAATAGTTTCTTATTGAAACTATTTTTTCGTGTTCCAGACCACTGTGATATATTTAATTTTAAATAGCATTTAAACAAAGAGTATACATAATATTTTTAAAAATTTTACACTTTTGGTCTGGAAAGTCAGGGAAAATCAAAAAAAAAAGTCAGGGAAATTTACTAATTTTTGGGCTGGAAAGTCAGGGAAAGTCAGGGATTTTGACTTCGAAAAAATAGTGGAAACCCTGTAAAAGAGAATTTGAGATATTTAGCAAAAATAAAAAACATTACAAACGTCATTTTCATGAATGGGTTAACAATATATCTTCTAAAAGTCTGCTTAAGTAGAAATAAATCAGCCTTATAAATAATATGATTTTAAACTTTCAAATTTTTATTTGTCATCAAGTTTTTTTGAATTTATTTATTAAAAATTAGTAAGATAGTTTTTAAATATGTAAATAAATATTTTTGGTTTACTCAATCAAATTGAAAAATTTTCTTTAAAAAAGTTAAATTTGTTTCGTTAGTACTACATTAAAGTTTGCATTAAATCATGTTTTTATTTTATTTCAGAATATTGATGGAGAAGCATTTTTAATGTTAACACAAGAAGATTTAGTTTCATTACTTGGTTTAAGACTTGGACCAGCAATTAAGCTTTATAATAGTATTGTTTTATTACGTGAAAGAGCATCGTGAAAATATATTTAGTTATCATAGAGATTATTCAAACCTGTGACTTGTATTTTCTATAATTCTGAAAAAAATCATTTTTTTTTAGCAACTAGTCCAAATCTTAAAATTTTTTTAATATTTATAAAAATAAGTTTATTTTTTTTAAGGTATGTACTAATTTTGACGTGTAAATTAATTATTCACGCCATGACTTTATTTATAAATAAATAACTACTATTATGTATTTGAAGATAAAAAAACTGGCGAGGAACGTATTATATTATGTGTACAAATGTAAATATGTTATATTTATAATTATTATATTATTATTATTATTATTATTATTACAATTAAAATATTTGTATATGAATGAATTTTATTTCATATAGTTTTAGGATTAAAAGAAAAAGCTATCAATTTTTTATAAGTTGAAATATTATTATTATAATTATTTATCGATAAATGATATTTGTATAAAAATTGAATGCAATCCTTTTTTTAACATAATGTATATCTATGTTTTTAATAATGTAGTTGATTGTTAATATCTACATTAATTCATTTAATAAAATAAATAGAACCTTTTTTTTAAAAACCATTACTATCTAATTAAAAATTTTTTTTGCTTCAAACTTTAAAAATATTCCTATTCAAGGTATTTTTAATCCTTAGGGCATTATCCTAAATCTATAATGGCACTTCCTGTATATGTTTGGTAATTCATTTTGATAGTTGTATTACTCATCTACAACTATAAAAGCCCCAGAACTTTTCGTGTATTGGATTCATGCACTTTGAAACATTTTTTTGGGGTCCGCTAGACCCCCGCGTGTAGTTATGTAATATTTTTTGCTTAAAAAAATTGTAATTTTGTAAATATTTTTAAATTATCTGATTGGTAAATCAATGTTTTATAAAAATTCAATAAAAGAATGTTCTTTAAATAATTTAAACATTGCAAATATTGCCCAAAACCTATTTGGTGAAAAAATCGAAAATTTAATGCATAAAGTTCAGAAAATGCAATAGGCAAGGACCACACTTCGAATATACACGTAAGGTTATAAAAAATATATGATAAAAATGTGTTTCAATATTTGTGGAATTAATTCATCATTTATTTTTTGTATTTTTAAAATAAAAAAAGTATTTCAATAAAAAAAATTATGTATATATAGAAATTTACAAAAAGGTGTCATTTTAATTCAAGGGAATAGGTAATTCATGTTTTTTTTAATTTGAAATTTCTTACTTAAATTTCTTTACAGACCGGCCACACTATAAGAAAAATTTTAATTTAAGAAAAAATTTAGGAAGTTCGATGGAGGGGGAAACTGTTATTTCATCGATAATCAAATAAAATTAAGCTAATAAATGAAATATTTATCATAAATCACTTAATTAACTAACAATTACGTGAATAATTAATGATTTATTAATTTTAATTAATTATTAATACCCAAATAATTAAATTTTAAAAAGCGCGGTTTGCCCCTCCATGGATAATTTTTAATTTTTTCATTAAATTAAAATTTTTCTTATAGTGTGGCCGGTCTGTTAAAGTTTACCCTTTGCCCCCTTTGGCATTTCCCGTTTAGTGGTTAAAAAGTTGTTTATAATTTTTTAAGCCAATTTTAATGCTAATTAAAAAAATCACCCTTTTTATAATGACAAGAAAATTTCTTTTTTTTTTTATCTTTAAAAAGACTAACAATTTTCAATTTTTTATTTTATAATCGCATAATTGAACTCTTCTGGGTTCTAAATAAAAAAAAGAAGCTAATTTTGGACCAATTTTGAAGGAGTTATAGACTTACAAAGCCGCTGGGGTCCGCTAGACCCCCCCGTGCTCTAACGTTTTCGGAAGGCACCCGTGCTGCTAAGGGTTAAATGTCTACCATAAGCGATTAAACAACGACTTTAGCAATAATATTTTTATTTATAAAAAAAAGTCTTCAATTAAAAAAAAATAATAAATTTTGAAACTTAATATGTATCACTGATCAATTAGATAATTAAAACTTAAAATATTATATAAAATAGTATATACGGTTCGTGTCCAAAAGAGTAAAGAATGGCCAAAATCGCACGTAAATTACCAGCCGAGGTTGGTAAACTGCGATTTGGGTCATTCTTTATAAAAAAATAATGTCCCAAATCGCAGTTTACCATTCTCAGCTTCGCCTCGAAAGATAATATATTTACATTCGATTTGATCCATTCTTTATTTTTCTGGTCATGGGTCGTAATATCATAGAGCAGTAATATTATTCTATGGTAATATTTTATTATTACATATATTATTAGTATAATAATAAAATGACCGAGGATGGTAAAATGCGATTTGGGGCATTTTTTATTTATGGACAAGGGCCGTATAAAATTTTTCTGTGGCAGTAGCGATAAATTTCGATTTTCTCAGCCACGCAGCGGCCAGGAAATCATACTTTCGTGGCTACTGTCCAGAAAAAAAAATTTTTATTTAAATTTTTCTTTAAATTTCATTTGCAACCTTCTAAAAAAAAAAAAAAAATCCGGGTACCTCAAACAAAAACTAGATTTTTTTTTCAACATTACTGAAAAGAACTAGTTTTTCACGAAAATTATATAATCTTTGGTACAGAGTTGGGCAGAAAACGGCAAAAGGGTATATTGATCACGCATATTCGTATATATTAAACGGATTACACTGAAAAAAAATCTACTTGCCGCAAGCGGAACCCGACGAATTTTTGATAGATCTTTTTAGATCTCCAGATATCTTCGGAGATCTAAAGAGATCTCTAGAGATCTAAATAGATCGAAAAATTGGAGAGATCTCTTTAGATCTCTGGAGATCTCTAGAGATTAAAATAGATCTAAATAGATCTTCAGAGATCTGTGGAATGAAAAAAAAAAATTATAAAAATTTATAAATGTCATTTAAAATCATGAATAATGAAGGTGTTAAAGGATAATTGGGTTTTCTCACCAAAAAAAAGTTGTCATTTTTTTTTATTCAATCATTAAACATACATGAAATATTCACAAAAAAAATTTTTTTTCAATTTTTAATTAATTATTTATACTTTATTTATTGATTTAAAAATGTTGAACTTATTGATTTGAAATTATTGAACTTTTTAAATCTCCCATAAAACGTTTCTGATTGGTTGTATTTACATGTGACATCAGATAGCTAATAGTAGCAAATAGTTGCATATGCAAAACCTTATAGTAGCGGAGCCCATACGATGTAGGGTGATTTTTTGACTAACCAAAGATAATTGCAAATGGACCAGACTACTTATGTAAGGATGCCCACTGAGTCATATGTTAAGAGCCTTTGCGTACCTAAATAGCCTAGGCCGAGCTAGCCTGGTTAGTTGAAAATCACCTAGGTGAAAATTTTACTAACCGGATGAAAATTTAGGATATCCTTAAATACACTCCTCAGAAGCTAATTCCAAATCGGTTTGTAAAAAAACCGGTGCTGACCTGAACGGGGGCGGTTTAAAAAATTTTTAACCCAAACTTTTAACCCTTGTAACTAGGCAATGCACCATTTCCCAAAGGTACAATTTGGCACATATGCTACATTTGGCATGTACATTCATTAGCCAAAGTTCTTTGTGGTTACAATTTTTTCACCTTGGGTCAAAAATTTTTTAACCCCCCCCGTTCAGGGCAGCACCGGTTTTTTTACAAACCGATTTGGAATTAGCTTCTGGGGGGTGTATTTAAGGATATCCTAAATTTTCATCCGGTTAGTAAAATTTTCACCTAGGTGATTTTCAGCTAACCAGCCTAGGCTATTTAGGTACGCAAAGGCTCTTAACATATGACTCAGTGGGCATCCTTACATAAGTAGTTCGGTGCATTTGCAATTATCTTTGGTTAGTCAAAAAATCACCCTACATCGCATGGGCTCCGCTACTATTATATCAGGCCGATTTTTTTAAATTACAAAAATTTGTTGTTATATTTTTTATGTTAAATTATTAAAAATGCTAGAAGTCGGGTATACGAAGGGAAATGCATTTGAATAATTTTAAGGAAATAGGACCTGGTAAATGAATAAAAAATGTTAATGAAGCTATTAATGGATAAATTTGATTTTTTTATGGGTTTTAAATAACTTCAAGGAAATAGGACCTGGTTAATGCATGAAAAATGTCGAAGTATACTTAAATATTTACAATTTTATTAACAACTTATTATTTAACATGCCTTACTTTTAAATTTGAACTATTTTTTTCATGTTAATAAATAATTGCATATAACGTTTATAGCATTTTAATAATGATATTTTAAGGACTTGAAATTTTAAATTTAATTTTAATTATCAAAGCAATATAATCATTACAATACACATTTTCTTTTTGATTTTATCACATTTCGTTTATTTTATTTACTAAAAAAATTAATCATTTTATAAATTCATAACTAATTTATTACCAATTTTACATGTAGTTAGTTTAATGAATGGCGTCCAAAATCACATAAATTTTATGTCCAAATCCCTGGTATTATAGGTTTTCTCTATTAAAGCTCTATTTAAAATTAAAATATTGACGGTATCTGGCAAATATCTGTTTATTCTTCAAGAATTATGTCGTTTTTGCTATTTAAAAAGTTATTACGCAAAAAAATGCTAAATTTTTTATTTTTATTCATTAGTAAAGTCACGAATTACTTTAAAGTGTTAAAAACCCATCTGTTTTACAAAAAGTTCTTACTGCTGTTAATTCTTCAGACTTCAAATATTTGTTTACATTATTTTCATCAAGATTTCTATTATTATATGATTTTTTCTCATCTTTATAGTTATTTAACAATACCTTACATTTTACACAATCATATTGAATCTAAAGTTTCAATTTGCTTGCAATTTCTTTCCCGATATTCGAGTTACCATTTACCATGTTAGCCAAAAGTCCACTCCTATTTTCAAATGTGAAAAAGGGGACCCCAAAGTTTCACAAAATTCGTGGTTCCCATATAAAGCTCCTATTTCAAGATTAAATTTTTGTAAGCATTTGTCTGCTAATTCAATGTTTTGATGAAATATTCCTAAATCTAATAACAGCCAGAAGCTAGAAATAATTGTATGGTAAATATTTTCTAAGTATTAGTACAGAATAATACAGCAACCAATTATCCCATTCATATGCCTTGTAATCAGGAAATTCTGAAATTTTTCTAGACAGTCGATGAAAAGTTGGTGTTACTTTAATGTTTAGCATAAATTGGTCGATTTCATTCAAATATTGTGCTTTTTATGAAATTAAAATAGGTAATAAAAACCAACAGCACTTTTAGCGTTCATATTAATTTAATAAAAATATTTAATAATTTTTTTTTAACATCGAAATAAGTAAAAAAAAGAAAAGTCATATCAAATAGGTAATAAATTAGTTATGAAATTACAAAATGATTAATTTTTTTAGTAAATAAAATAAACGAAATGTGATAAAATCAAAAAGAAAATGTGTATTGTAATGATTATATTGCTTTGATAATTAAAATTAAATTTAAAATTTCAAGTCCTTAAAATATCATTATTAAAATGCTATAAACGTTATATGCAATTATTTATTAACATGAAAAAAAGAGTTCAAATTTAAAAGTAAGACATGTTAAATAATAAGTTGTTAATAAAATTGTAAATATTTAAGTATACTTTGACATTTTTCATTCATTAACCAGGTCCTATTTCCTTAAAATTATTCAAAACGCATAAAAAAATCAAATTATCCTTTAACACTTTCATTTAATGATTTTAAATGACATTTATAAATTTTTATAATTTTTTTCTTTTCATTCCACAGATCTCTGAAGATCTATTTAGATCTATTTTAATCTCAAGAGATCTCCGGAGATCTAAAGAGATCTCCCCAATTTTTCGATCTATTTAGATCTCTAGAGATCTCCGGAGATCTCTTTAGATCTATCGAAAATTCGTCGGGAAATATTCCGCAATATTTTTTTTTTGCTCAAACGATTGCAAAAAACTTGAAACGTAAAGAAAATTTAAAATTGATAAAAACGTTCTACTCAATCTCGAAAACCCCCAGATAATTTAGAAAATTCCGTTCTTAATGATTTTTTGTGCACCATATTGGAAAATTGGAAAATAATTTGGATATTTGTTTTTCTAGACATTATTACGATTTTCACATATAATTAGCCTTTATTTGACTCGGAAAACTTTTTTATAAAGAAATTAAAAAAAACCATTGCTCTCGATTAAAAATTATACTTACCATTCACAAAGATTAAATTCAATTGCTCCGAATCGTAAAATCCAAAAGTCAATTTATGCGATTGGCATTTCAATCGTTTTGAATGGTTTTGTCCCCTCAGGGATCTTAAAGAACAGATTTTTTTTTTGTTAATTGTGCATTAAAAAATACCCTGCCAACTAGCTGGCACTAAGGTTCCTCAAACAATGAGCTAAATACTTCAATATGCCACAGATATTATCGATTACAACCATCAATCATACACTCATTTCTGTTAACGTTTAAAAGTTAAAAGAAAATTTATGTAATGAATTTAACTAAATCTATTTTTTTCAAATAAAATCTAACGTAATTCATTGGATAATAATTATTCAAGATAGTACTTTCATGGAATTAAGTGAAGTATTACAAAAAAAAAAATATTGCAGTTTAAAAAAACTTTTTTAATTTTGAGAAATAAATTTTTTGGAAAAATTCGGTATTAGATCCAAAAAATTACTATAAACGAACTGTCTAAAACCTCATAGAAATAAATTAGGTACTGCATCCAAAAAGAAAAAAAAATTTGGTGATTTTTGGGACCGATTTTTGTATTTTTTTGTGAAAAAAAATTTAGGAAAAAAATTTTCAAAAAATTAAGTATCAGATTCGAGATATCGAGTAAAAACCAATTCAAATATAAGTACTTTCGTGGAAATAAATGAGGTATTACATCCAAATTAAAAAAAAAAAAAAGTAGCTCGAGCTTTTTTGATAAAAAAAATAAAAAAATTGTTACACATCAAAATAATTTGCATTGTTTTATTTATTTTAAATAATTTGAAACAATAAAAAATTAAGTTCAGCTCCAATTATGGTCAATAAAATATTATTTTTACTTTTTTAAATCCATAATGTTTGTGAAATATCACCAATTACATACATTTCGCGACGAGACCGAGTCGATACTGTGAAAAGAAAATTCGAGGTGGACGAGACGTTGCTTCACTACGAAGTTTCGTGGTATATAGCCCCAATTTTTAGAACTCCGTAACCATGGATACATGTCTTGGATACATTTGCCATGGATACTTTTTGTCCGTAACACGAAATTATAGTCTTGCGACTAGACGTTTACATTTATTTAAAAAATTTTTCTTAATTCAAGGCTATAAAAAAAGTAAAAATAAAAACAAATAATAATTTAAGCAAAACTGGATATTATTTTTGAGCTCTGCTCTTTGAAATTTGGCTTTGAAACCAACATAACAGTTTGGTACCGCCAGGTCTTAATACGATGTTATTTGCATTTTTCATAACTCCGGGGAGATATGGAAAATGCAAATAAAGCACCCAAAACTCCCGGGAGTTAAGAAAAATGTAAATAAAACACCCCAAAACTCTCGTAAGTTATGGAAAATGCAAATAAAGCAGCTGAAACTCCCGGGAGTTATGAAAAAAGCAAAAAAACACCAAAAAATTCCAAACTTATGAAAAATGCAACGCCTCTCATATTTAATCTTCAACGACTTTATTTAATTCTCATCTTTGTTTTAAACTATAAATAATATATCGTGCAGTTTGGGAAGTAAATTTTGTAGTCAAATCTACAGATAATATTAACGGAAGTTAAATTGACACGAAAACTTTTCTTATTTTTCTTTTAATATTTAATTGATTTTTATGAAATTTTATACCGAAATTTTAGAAAAACTGCTTGCAGAAGGGGTATTTTTGAATCCGGAAATTTCTTATCTTAATAGAATTTTGAAAAATAAAGACGATTAAATTTTCACGTACTTGAACACTTATTAATCCTATTTTCCGAATTCAGATATGTCCTGCAGATGATATGAAAGGAAGCAGATGGTCAGATTAGTTTATGTTAAATTTATTTTGGTGCTTTTTCTATGATAGATAAATTTTAAAATTTAATATTTAGTAAAAACTACTTTTATTTATTAATAACAACAATAATACAAAATATGGTTTGATTATAAAAAATATAATGTTGGATTTATGAATTATTTTATTTAAATATGAAACTGATCCAACAGCTTTTAATTATAAACCCTTCGAAAGCCTTTCAGTAATCAGTCTTTTTGTAAAGGTATATTGAATGCCTTTGCAGCCTATGACCTTATAATTATGTTATTCTACATTTTATGAATTGGGTAAAATACTATACTCCTTGCTATAAAAAAGCAGAGGAGTTTAAATAAAATTTATCTAGTCTAGAAAGGGCTTTAGTAAATTAAAATTATTGTAAGTCCCTATATTAAAAATATTCTGAGTCCACCTCTAAAAACTTCAATTTTTCAACTCCCAAAAAAACTTCAATTTTTACCACTCCCAAAAAAATATTCATTTTCAGCCCCCCGCCTCTCCAAAATTTGGGGCGTTTTCAAATACCCCTATATATAAACATGTCCCATGTTAAAAACTTTATTATGATGGGCCAAATTTTGATTTTTTGGCATATAAGCAGGTTTTGAGATCTCAGGAAGCTAAAAAACCGTTTAAAAAAAAACTTTATGTTTGTAACCGGTCATATTTCACAACCATTATGAAATTAACACTTAATTTTTTTTTTTTTTAATTTTTTCATTAAAAAATCTCAAATAAAATTTTTTTTTTTATTTTGGTTGTAATACCTCATTTATTTTCATAAAAGTATACTTATATTTAAAAATATGGTTTTTACTCGATATCTGAATTTGATAATTAATTTTTTGAAAATTTTTTTCACAAAAAAATACAAAAAACACCAAATTTTTTTTCCTTTTCAGACGTAGTGCCTAATTTATTTCTACGAGGGTGCTAGTTTTAGAAAGTTCGTTTATAGTATTGGTTCCTCATAGAGGAACCATTGTGATCGGTCAAAATTTTTTTTCTGATTTTTTGGCGTATAAGCACGTTTTGAGACCTCAGGAAGCTAAAAAAACGATTTTTAAAAAAAGTCTGTGTGTGTGTGTATGTATGTAGGTATGTATGTATGTATGTATGTTGGACTGTAACCGGTGATATTTCACAACCAGTATGACATTAAGACCTAATTTTTTTTCAAAATTTTTTTTACCAAAAAATCTCGAGGTACTTTTTTTTTTTTAATTTGGATGTAATACCTCATTTTTTCCCATGAAAGTACTGATATTTAGAAGTATCGTTTTTACTCGATATCTCAAATCTTACCTATAATTTATTTTTTGAAAATTTTTTTTTCAAAATTTTTTTCACCAAAAAATACAAAAAATACCAATTTTTTTTTTCTTTATGGATGCTGTACTTAATTTATTTCTGTGGAAGTACTAATACTTTTTACATAAAAAAATTTTTAAAAAACTATAATTTTTTTTCTTTTTGGACGTAGTACCTCATTTTTTCCCATGAAAGTACTGATATCTATAAGTATCGTTTTTACTCGATATCTCGAATCTTATCATTTATTTTTTGAAAATTTTTTTCTCAATTTTTTTCACCAAAAAATACAAAAAATACCAATTTTTTTTTTCTTTATGGATGCTGTACTTAATTTATTTCTGTGGAAGTACTAGTTTTAGAAATATCGTTTATAGTAATTTTTTGGACCTGATACTTAATTTTTTCAAAATTTTTATTCTCAACATTTAAAAAAAATAAAAATAAAAAAAACTGCAATATTTTTTTTCTTTTTGGATATAGTACCTAATTTTTTCTTATGAAAGTACCAATATCTGAAAATATGGCTATTACTCGATATCTCCAATCTGACACTTAATTTTTTGAACTTTTTTTTCTCAAAACTTTTTGCATAAAAAAATAAAAAAAACAGCAATATTTTTTTGCTTTTTGTAAGTAGTAACTCATTTTTTTCTGTGGGAGTACTAGTTTTAGAAGTATGCTTTTTAGACAATTTTTTGGTACATGAAACTTAATTTAAACTTAATTTTTTGGAAATTTTTCTCTCAAAATTTTTCAAACAACAAAATAAAAAAAAAAACAGAAATATTTTTTTTCGTTTGGAACGCATCACCTAATTTATTTCTATAAAAGTACTAATATTTGAAAATATTGTTTTTACTCGATATCTCAAATCTGATACTCAATTTTTTTAAAATTTTTTTCTCAAAATTATATGCATAAAAAAATTAAAGAAACAGCAATATTTTTTTTTTTTTGGACGTAGTACCTAATTTTTTCCTAGTATTCATATCTAGAATTATCGTTTTTACTCGATATCTCCAATTGATACTTAATTTTTTGAAAATTTGTTTAGAAAATTTTTTACATAAAAAAATAAAAAAAATAGCAATATCTTTTTTCTTTTGGGACGTAATATTTAATTTTTTTCCCATGGAAGTACTAATATCTAGAATTATCGATTTTACTAGGTAAAATAGACCATTAAGAACATTTTGTTATTGTTAATGAGGAACCATAGTGCCAATTACTTGGCAGCGTTTTTTTTGGATATATGATACGAATTTTTCAAAAAATTTTTTCTAAAAATTAAAAAAACAAAAAAATTAAAAATAATGCAATATTATTTTTTTTTTGTGTAATACCTCATTTAATTCCGTGAAAGTACTAATATCTGATAATATTGTAACTGGTGATATTTCACAACTATTATGGAATTAAGAGAGAAATGTATGTATGATTGCATGGTTGTATCAGTGGTATATTGATGTATTAAACTCATTGTTTGAGGAACCTTAGTGCCAGCTAGTTATCAGCGTATTTTATTTGACAAGAAAAAATTAAAAATAAAAGGTTAACGAAATTAGGTAACAGTTCTGATATATCAAAAGTATAACAATCTTTGTATATTATAAAATTCTAATCACTGCCGCCGCCAACAAGGGTAAATTTTTTGGGTCACTTTTTTACGATAGGGTCTACGGGCCACCATCTCGCGTGAGAGCTTTTTGACTTTTGGCTCAACTTTGGAAAAACACAAGGAACCCGGGAAGGTGAAAAAACTAATGGGAAACTCAAATTAATTTATACAAAACGTTACAGGAAAAAAAAACTTTTAACATTTTCGTAAACTATATGTACCAGAAATAATATTATTGCCATAGCATTTAGGATTAATTTTTTTTTACTAGATCTATAACACTTAAAAAATTGTCAAAAATATCCTGAAAACGGTCAATTTTCCGGTAAAAGAACCAAAAAATTAGTAATCAGAACAGATTACTGTAGTAAGCAGCATACCAAAAAACTTAAGTTGTAAAAGCCTATAATAAAAAACTAAAATGGTAATCAAAAATATTTAGTCATTTTTTGAAAAAAGTAACAAAAAGTGCTATGATTTATGGTACGAAATAACATCAAAAGTGAATAACAAAATTTCGTTAATGAACCTCAGGACGTCCTTAAAGCTTTCCGCATGCAATATCGTGGTATGGTATTCTACATATTGCGAGCATAGCCAGCAGCGCAACCTCCCTTCTCTTGTAAACAAGAATATCAGAATACATTGTTTTCTAAACCGGCAACCGGCTTCAGAGCTCAGTCGGTGGTTGACCGTAACATCGTGCACATATGAGTGTACTTTTTTTCTTTGCGAGTTATCAATTTATTTTAAATAACATTTATTTTCGTTAAAATCTATGTTACTGTTTAAATAATTTTGTTTTTGTGAATGCAAATTATTGTAGGCATAAAAAAAAAAATTTTCAAGTTGCCTTTGGCAATTAAAAAAATTTTTCTGTGACAAATTTACATTAAAAATGTAAAAAATGTTTAATTCTTAGTGCATGAATTTGAATTATTTAATTTAATTCAAATTGACATTACAATCAGTGAAGTGAATATTTTATAAAAAAATGAATAAAAACTTGTAAAAGTTTAAAAATAAAATTTAAAAATTTAAAATTATTTTGAGCCATTAGCTTATGGGCTCAGATTTTCCGGTAACCTATGCTTTTCCCATTTATACCAACTTGGAACTCGGACTCGGCAAAATTGCCGGGTACCGCAACATTTTGGATGAATATTTGGATGTGCCGGTTATCCGGCCTCGGATTTTCAGCAGAGGCAGAAAGTTTTAAAAAATTAGAAAATCAGTGGAAATCACCAAATAATTCCGAAGATTTTATTATTGTTGTTGACAGTAATACAAATACAAGCCCAAGGGCAATGCCGCGTGGGATTTCTGGACGAAGGGGTCTTCAGGCCCTTATATTATTCTTCATAACCGCCTACGCGACAGTTTTACTTTATCAAGCTGTCGCACCCAGACAGGTATTTCTGCATTTTCTTTTTCAGACTTATCATTTATTAAATTTACAAAAATTTTCTTATATATTATGTAATACTTATTTCAAACTAACCTTCCAAAAGTTAATATAAATTACAGTTTTTACCGTAGTTTTTACATATTATAAACAAGCTAGATAGACATGTGTTACATTATTGTAATCCTAATTTTAGTTAAACGTGCTATATATTTTGGAGCAAATCGAGTTTTTGTTATTTTCGTGTTAACAACAACAAAAAAAGGTTGCGTGACTTGTGAAACTTATATGTTTGCAATATATCGGGGATACGTCGCAAATTTCATATATATATATTTATATATATGCATTTCTGCACATACATTTTCATACAAATACACATAAAACCATGCTAAAAAAACTTAAATAATTACAAAACTTAATTTTTATTTACATTTTTACGAGTAAAATTTTAATAATTTTTATTTTGGACCAAATATTGTGACTTTGTGCATATTATATTTTTGGTAGCTTTAGGCAAAATGTAAAACTTGTTTCAATATAAAATATAACATATTCAGATGTTACATGCGTATGAATATGTTCTTCAATTATTTTAAACAATAATTATTATGATCAACTGAATTTTTATAAAAATTATATGTCTTTACCTTACTATGTTTAAAATTTTGAATTTTAAAATAAAAATTATGCTAATAATTATTTGTAATTTTTGGTATTTCGATTGAGAAATTATTGAAATTGCATTAAAATTGTATCAAAATTAAAATAGTTTATGAGATAAATATCAAATTTTAGTCGGTAATTAGGTAAAATTTTCATTTTAAGTAAATTGAGTGCAGAATTATTTATTTACAAAGATCATAGTCAAAAATAACGCTCACGATATAATATACTCACCAAGATACTGTGAGTATTATTTTTTATTGCGTATTAAAAAATTTTTTTTGCCCAAAAAAGTAAATATTCACCTTAAAGAAGTATTTTTACTATAAAAAGTTCAATTTCACCCTGAGGGATAATTCTAATCCCGCAGGTCCATTTGGTCTCTTAAACTTAATATTTTTTCTTAAAAACTAAACTAACGTTCTTTAATAGCACTTCACTATATTAAATAAATTAAGAAAAAAAGCAATAAATTCTCTTTTTGTAACATAACTCGATTAAAAAAGTAGTTAAAAATAATGTTATTTACTCACTTAAAACTTTTTTTTTCAAGTATAAAACACGATGTTTGTCAGTATGTGTCGGTCTTTATAAACTCAATTAGATTATAGGGGAGTCATGGGACAACTAAACATAAATTTTGATTAATAAATTTCTGTAAAATTAATATTTTACGCTATGATTTAAAAATCTAAAGACAATAAATAAGAAATTTGATAATTTACTAATGAATGTCACTTAGAAATTAAACAGATGCTGCTTAATTTTAGTAAAATTCAAAAAAAAATTTTTTGAATTAAGGTTACATATTTTTTTTTATCAAAGAGCTTAGAAACTTTACAATTCATTCATGCATGACTAAATTATCAAGTAAATTATGGGTAGATTTGACTATGCATTGTTAACTATTTTTTTTTTTAAATCAAGAATTGTTTTTATTATCTGATCACAATAATGAAATCTTAAATATATTACAATTTTTCTTTTTATTTTCCGATTAAAATGACTTGAGGCAAAAATTGGATTATTTTATTGTCATGTTTTCAGATCTTGTACGATAATATTAATATTGAAAATTTTTTATATGAAAATAAAGTCATGTAGAATGCGAAGAGCTGCGTTTTTTTGAGATAGTATTTATGTATTTTTCATGGTTGCCCATGCATGACACCGAAATTTAATCGTATGTTACAAAATATAGCCTCTTTTATATAGCATATCATAAACAAAAGTCACGCGAATATGCGAAATTAGCGATCAATATGTGAACTTTGATAAAGTAGAACACAATACTTGCGTTGTAGGAGTAACGAAAATCTTAAATAAAATTAGACATTTTTTTGATAAATTAAAAAAAAAATTAAGCATATAAAATTAACAATTTTACTGAATCACATAAAAAATTTTTAAAAATACAAATCTATGAAAAAAAGTTCAAAAAAATTTTGAATCCAATAAAAATGATTAATAAGTAAAATACCTGTTTAATTTTTATTTTTACATGAATTCATATATTTACCTTATCAATTTTTTATAATATAAGTGTAAAATTTTAATTGTTCTGCTATCGAAATGCTCAGTTTAAATTTGTAAGAAAATTGTATTAATTTTTAAGAAATTCAATCAATGCAAGCTTGATATATAGGGCCAAAGTATAGGCGTAGAAACTTATTTCGTAATTAATTTATTTCGCTGAAAGCGATGCTAAAGGGTCCATATAATTTTCCCATTAATTTTTCTGTTTTTAGGGTCGTATACGAATATATGAAATCCATTTTTACCGAAATTGATCCATTTACCCAAAATAGGAATTTTGATGTTTTTTTGTTTTTCAAGATTTTTATCGGTTATACTTCTTTGGGTCAACACAAATACGATATTTGTATTTACCTAAAACGTTCTAGTTGTTCACAATAAGCAACTTTAGGTTATTTTGTTAGTTTTTTCAATATCTTCTATTGTGGGCAACTGGACCAGGTAAAAACGGATTCCACATTCGTATATATATTACCCAAAAAAACTGAGCAATCTGCTGAAAAATTTTATTGACCTATCAACAAAAAAAGTGATTACAAAATACTGCTCTATAACCGTAAACTAATATATAAACAAATTTGGTGTTTGGCGACTATAAATATAAGTATATTACTACTTTATATCACTGCCAATAGTAAAAGCATATTTAAATATTATTAATTGTTTACTTAAAAAATTTATACAATTTTTAAAATATTTAAAAGTTTCAAGAAAATTTTTAGTAAAAAATTTCTGTTCAATAAAGAAAATTCAAATATTTTTTTGCAACAAAATAAAATTTTAAATAAATCATAGAAGAAGCAATATAAATATATATAAATATATTTCTATTATTATTTAATTGATTTTTCTCTGTTGTTAGACAAAACTAATAAAAAATTGATGAAAAACAAAAATGAAAAATATCGAGCTTAAAAAATTGAAAATATTTGCATGAAAATAAACACTGAAAAAAAAAAATAATTTCGCTCGCAGCAAGTTCAACCCGTCGCGAATATATTCTTTTTCATTGTTAAAATGAATACCCCTAAGGGCGAAAGCGCAGGTGAAATGGAATCTCATGAGTAAATCCAATTCCATAGAGTAAAAAAAAAAATAAAAATGAATGAATGAAGGTGAAAATATACCCCTGGGATTAATGTAAGCCTTATGGGTGTGAAAATTGTCCTTCGAGGTAAAATAAGATCGAATTTTTCTTCTTCAAGGATCTGTTTTTTACTTTGTATTTTAAAAAAACCACTTTTAGATATTGAAGACAATTCTTATATTGCAAGAAGCTTTTTACCTCGGGAGCCCATTGTTTTTTGTTTTGAAAAAAAATTGTATATACGTTTATTCAATTTTACCCTTAGGACAAGCAATTTTATATTTATTACGCATAAGATATTTTGATCTGGACTTTGATACTTATTTTTTATCTTATCATCTTTGGATGCACTGTCCAGTGAACTGCAGTAAATATTATAATTTTGCATCCCTTACCCAAAATTATTTGTAACTAAATAATTTCAATTACAAAAAAAGCATAAATATTTTTAATTTAAAATTTCAGTTAATAGAGGAAAACAACCTGGAAGAATTAAATGTTGCAAATGTACTTGGTATCGACTCAACGATGTCAAAATTATTCAAAATTAACAACAATAACAACAATTATAATTTAATTAACGATGAACTACAACAACAACAGCAGTCAATAACTTTACCAATACCAACAGCAACAATGGCACCATATTCAACAGAACTTGATGATGTATTTATTAGTGTTAAAACTACAAGACAATTTCATTACACTAGATTACCTGATATCATTAACACATGGTTTCAACATGCTAAAAATCAAGTAAGTTTTTGTTTTTATTTATACTCGTGGGATAATTTTATTAAACAGAATTTTAAATAGATAAAAAATTTTCTTATCAATTTTTTTGCTCTACTTGACTCTCTTAAATAAGATAATTTATACTTGTTTGCGAGAGTATAAATTGAGATATTTTATTTTCTTGGTACGATCATGGATACACAACTTATAAATTACAATAAGATTAAATTAATAATTTTTTTTTAAATTAATGCTTACTCAAGCAATATCAAATTTCTTATCTAAGAGGGTTTAAAAAAAAAGCATCATTATATCTTAAAGTACTTAATTTTTATCAAAATAAAAAATATATACCAATTGTCTACACGCATGCTTAAGCTTTTTTTTCACATTGGTTTGGTATATTTTAGTAGTAAAAAAATAATGATTGTGTGCCTTCGTTACACCTGATGAAGTACACATGCCAGAAATTGAAGAGAAACGTGGGAACAGGTTTCCCTTGTTACTATTTTATAAACTCTTTTTTTTTTCTTTTTTTATTTCTTATTCTTTATTGTGTTCTTGTTTTGTTTTATTATTCACTGATAGGATATTTAATTTATTATGATTTATGCTAGTTTTTGTATCAAGGTAATTGAGAAAGGTTAATTAATTTATTGGGGTTTAGGGTAGGAAATTGAGTGGTTTTTGAAAAATTCTAAAAATTGTAATTAAAAATTTTTTTTGGTCCCACAATATTATTTTGAAAGTTATGCAATATGAAAATATTATGGGGTTTCCGAGGGGGTTTCGTTCCAATTTTAACACTTGAGCGAATTAATTTGTGAATGCCTTATATATTCATCAAAATTTCACTTAAACTATCACAGTACCATATTTGTATGGTTTTATAATTTTTTTTGCATAATTCCAACACAAATTTTTAAATTCAGTAAAATAATACATAAAAAATAATCTAAAAAAAAAAATTAATTAAAATTGCAAAAGCAAAAAATCCAATTAAAAATTTATGTAAAACTGAAATTAACACAATTATTGAATGAAAATAATTTTCTTTATCCAATTAAACATCTGAAGTAACATAAAAGGTGAATACATCTTTGCCACTTTTTTATTATACATTTAGTCGAAAACATGTTTCTTTAAAGAAATTATCAAATACATGTTTTTGGTTAATTAATTTTCACACAGTATTTATTTCGATAATTAAATTGAAAATTTTTGAAATTTTATAAAAAATAAAACACGTATCTGTACTTTGATTTAAAAAATTTTAATTATTTATTCGATTATGCTACAGAAGATTTTTTTTTTCATGCAATCTAATCTTATTTATTTGTTAACTCGCGCGTTAACTGTATTCTTATACTTCTCTTGTTTGGTTTTATAAGATAATACAATGGAAAATTTTACCTTTATATTTAAGAATTTTCTTTTATGGGAAAATATTTTTTTAATTGAGTAATAAACATGATATTATGTAATAATTTAATACAAAACTACAGCACTGTTATAAAAAATGCAAAAAAAAATTAGAAAACTTTGGAAACTAATTTAAGTAAAATCAGCAAAAATTTTCTAGGTTAGGTCTTGTTAACGGGTTGATAATTTTAGGCAAAATAAACCCTTTCTGGAAATAGTATATTAAGTGTCAAGGGCGCGAAAATTTTGGTACTAGCGAAATCACTAATACGATTGCTCAGCAGAGTTCAAATTTTTTCACCCCTGTTGCTCGTGATATTTTTGTCTGTTATAATGAGTACAGAATATTGGTGCTAAATTTTATACACAAATTTTATACCCAAGAGGGCAAAATATGTATTTTGATTTCAATCTTTTTAATTTTTGAAGTTGTCACCTTTAGGCATTATGGAATTCAGTGGCGAGTTTACCAAATTGAGAAAGAACCGTTTTTTTAATAACCCTAAAGAAGCTCGCGTTTTAAATGAAGTTCTTAAAACTGTTAAAAAATTCACTATAAAAATGCATAAAATTTCTTTAAACATTTTCTAAGAGTGTATACAAAAAAAGGTTACTTTATTATAAAAATAAACAATGTACGATAAATATCAAAAAGAAAAAAATTTATATTTTAGCGAGAACATCATAGTTTATTCAACTAATTGCAAACATTGTCGATTGAATCGTTGCTTTTAAAAGCTGACTCAAGCATATAAAAAGGTGAAAAATAATTTTTTTTCCACTTTTTCAGCAGAATTTTCTTGTTAATAAAAATACTCCAACTTTATTTTTGTGATTTCTATCGACGAATATATTTTTTCTCTATTTAGCTGACTTTACCTGTTTTAACATAAAAATTGTGTAACTTGCAATTTTTATTTTATGAAAAAAAGTAATTTTTTTAGTATCAGTTTAATTAATAGATTCTTTTTACTTATGTAATTATCAAAAATATTGAAAATATTTTTCCATAATGAAAAATCTGTATTTTATAGATAAAGAATTTTTTTAAAATTTTAAGTACATCTAAAAGAAAAGGAACAGCCTGGGTATAATATAAAAGTATAGAATAAAAAAAAAAAGTTTTATGATGAAAGGAGAAGATGAAATTATTTTATAAAAAGTAGAACTAAATTTAATTATCTATAAAATTAAAAACTTTTTTTTCTTTAGAATTGATAATTAGATTTTTAAAAAAGAATATAAAGGAAGACGAGGTACTTTAGTGTTGTTTCTGTTTGAGTAGAAAATAATTTTGTGAAAACGTGCTTTTATAATAGAGAAAATTTTAATGGCATCGAAGTGCCAAATTTAAGAAAAATATTTTTCAAAGAATTCAGCAGTTTTAGGATAAAAATTTATCAGGTTTCTGAGTAATTTTTAAAATTTTAATAATTTTGCAATTTCTAAGGATAAGTTTAAAATTTATCTGAAAAAATGATTTGACAAGTAAAACTTAGAATTGAAAATTAAAAATGCTAAATTTAGAAAAAAATAAATTTTTGAAAATATTTTTTATATAGTATTTTAAAAATATAACCCCGGAATAAAAATGTAAATTTCACCCTATTTAATCCATAGAACAACTTAAACTCAAATTGCTTTATTTTTACCTTCCATTTAATGAATAACCTACATTTATTTGCATACATTTTAATTAGGTCAACTTGGTAAAGTACATACAAACTACTAATTCCGTACATTTGTTTGCTTAACAAGAAACCTAGAGTGCAAAAAATGTCTCGTATAATTTTCCTATGACTCAACTGCAAAATTTGTTTAAGAATCTTTTCCAATTTTATTGATTCTTAACAACGCCTATAAGTGCATGATTGATTTAAACTGCACATAAATAAAATATGCAAAAGAGCTCATATTTCTTATAATGTCATAAAAGTACGTCTATTCGTTCGATTCGGAAAACAAGAGGGTTGGTAAAGATAATTCTTATAAATAGTATAACAACTTAACGAGTCTTTATAAATATAAAGGATAATAAAAGTTTGTAGGTATAATACTAGACTTAATTATCTTAAAAAGAAAAAGAGTGTAAAAAGGACGAATGATGTGTTATTGTAGTTGTTAGCGCTCGTCGTGGTTTGATGATGATAATAATTGGTCTCTCTCACTCGTGGTGGTTGAATTTAAGAAATATTCTTCACTATATGTTATACAGGGGGAGTTTTAACTATATATATATATTGATTCGTGCTTTAAAAGTATTAGTGAGGTCGAAGGTAAAAAGCCGTGAGATCTTCCCACGAGTCCGAATCGCGAAACCCAAACGAATACGTTGCAATTTCACGATGTGCGAAAGAACCGCGTATACGCGTTTTCTATCTCTTTCTAATGTCTATACGTAATAACGTATTAAAAAATAAAAAAAGGTACTTGTTTTCTGTTTTTCTTATTATTATTATCTCTTTCTAGCTCTTTTTATTTCGCCTGAATAAAAAGACTGATTTTTTTCTTCCTTTTTAATGCGCTTATAAGGCGTTAAGCAGTTAAATATATAAATTCGCGGGAAAAATTAAGGGGTTATATGTCAGTATATTCTGAGCTAATATTAAAAAAAATATAATTTTAAATTATACGAATAAAAAATCGAGTTCTTGTAATTTTTCTAAGGTCAATTAAATTTCTTTGTAAAAAAAAAAGAGGAATGTAATTTTTTCTTTTTAAAAAATAACGAAACCTTTTCAACTGCATTATAATAATCGTTAATCATTTCATTTTTTTTTTCATGTACTTTGATTATACCTGTTCAAAAATGTTTAACCTTTTGAAAAAAAAAGATAACTGGAATAGTCATCATTTAATAAAAATTATTTTTTAATATTACTCTGCAGTTATTATATCATTTTTTTTTCTTTATTTTCTGTATTTATGTTGTTATAAATATTTTACTTGCAATTTTTTTTTATAAAAATATATTTATAATTGACTGTATATAATTTTTAACAATTTTTTATTTTTAAACAGGTCAATATTGTAATAATAATTTTATGAAGTAAGATCTCAGTTTTTTTTATAAGAAAATATGTATTTAAGGATTTAAATTAAAAATTTTGAGACCACTAAAACCATAAAAAAATATTTTAAAAGTATCTTTTGATATCGTTAGTTCATGTTATTTTTAATAAAAAAGATTTTTTTATTATTACAAGGCAATGTAGTTCTTTAAAAATATAAATCAATTCAATGAAATTTAAAAAATTGCTATTTGGTAATTTTTTGCATTAAATGTATTGTATATTTTTATTACAATTTTTATTATCTTTTTCACAAACAAATTTTGAAAAATTTTTAATTTTTTTAAAATCTAATATTAATAATAAAGAAAATTTTTTTCTCGCAAGAGAAAAGAGTTTCAGACTCTATAAATATTGAAGATTAAATATTTGTGTGTCTAAAAATAATACTTTATTTAATACTATACTTACTTAATTATTCTAATTAAAACAAAACAATTATATTGAATATTTAGCTTAAAATCTTGTTTAAAACTGTCTAAATTCGGTCAAACACTTATCCAAGTTAATACTTGGATCTCGACGTTAGTTTTGCCGAGAGTTTTGCCCATATTCATTTTTAATTATTATAAAGTTAAGTATGCGTGGTTATGCATTATTAACTTTAAAACCATCTTTTACTAATATATATTCTTTGTTGTTTGTAATCATGTACGTTATTTCTATTTTTAATGAAACGCTGGCAGATAGTACTCCTGAATATTTGTAAAAAAGAAACTCGAACAAATGTTAAAAATTTTATTTTTATTTAATAATTAATTCTGTCGTTAAATTTATGATTATATCAATTTTTATTTTATTTATTTTTTAATTTTATTAAGCGAATTTTCTAATCTTTTTTTTTCAAAATAAAAATTTTTAATTAACTTAAATGCGATCAAATAAATAATTTTTTTTCTCGCAAGTAAAATGATTTTCAAAGTCTATAAATACTGGATTGTGAAAAATTTTTAACTACTTTCTATTCACTATTGCTAGTAAATATTATAAGTAAAATAATTGAATAATTAAGCTTTCCGAATATAAAGTTTGTTAATTGTAATTTTTCAAATACGTTGTTACTCTTTTCTGAAATCGTTGTCCTTATAACGCATTACTGCGTTTATAAAAATCAGGGAAATTGTGATCATGATTTCACAATTATTGGGGAATATTACTTTTGGTTTTAAAATATAAAATTTATAGATTTGATCATTAAAATCAAATTTTCTGTTTTTATTATGTATTCACTTCAGTATTTTCAGCTCTTACACTTTCAATTAGAAAATTTTTCATATTTGTCCTTAACTTTATAATTGTAATATTTTTATTCTGAAATTCGAGAAAATACTAAAAAAAAATTATTTTATATTAATTAAACCGTTGCAACATCACATTCTATCATTTATTGAAATTTTATTAGGTACATACGCTTAACCAACATTTTATTATAATCTGATAAAATTGGCTAAAAATTAAATAAGACTAAAAAATTCGCGGCCAAAAAATTAATATTTTTTTGACACCAAAAAAGTTCAAAAATTAAATGGCTTCAAAACCCCAAAAAACATAAGGATATTAAAGTTTTAATAAAATGAGTTAACTCAAAGTTATAGGTAAGAAATAAAAAGAGCACATCCATAATAAGAGGTTATAAAAATACAAGATATCGAAGTATCGAAATTAAAAATTGGTTTTATAATGCACAAGCTACCATAATAATAACAGAGTGTATATTTTTTTTATACGTGTAGGTTTTAATACACAACGAAAGTGTTATTTGCAATATTACATATAATTTTTGACCTTATAAAATACAAGCATAAATATACAAGATAAAATATTATTGGCTTCATTTAATTTTATATTAAAGAGTACAGATGTTTCATGGATAATTTATCAGTTTCAAATTTAATTAACGATACACTGTAATATAAAATTTAATTATTTTTAATTAAAACTTTTATATGAATTTTCTCTACCATAAAATTATTGAGAAAGGAAGTTAGTACTTTTTTTTTGGGCTAAATTTTTAAAGAGGTGTCAAAATGCAAATCATCCATAAAAATCAAGACCACCCATTCAATAGAAATTTTTTTTTAACCATAAAATTGGTATATTAACGAAACTATTTAAAAAAAATGAATTGTAACACTTTGTTAAATTTAAAGAGGTTTATAATCAAACTTTTTTTATTTTTTTTTTGTTTAGTCATTCTGTAAATTGGTGTAATTTAAAAGTACAATGTAATGTAACGAGATGGAAAAATTTATAAAATTTGTATCACTTAAAAAATTGATGTTGAGAAATTTAAGAAAAAATTGTAAATTTTGACAAAAAATGTGAATTTTTGGTCCGAAAAATCTGTAGTTTTACAAGAAACGAGACACGCGTCTCCCTATTATTTAGAATGACTATTAGTTTTTTATAAACTCTTTATATATATAAAAAAAAATAGGGGATCCTAAAAAAGGAAGCAATTTTATAAACTATATAAAAGATTTTTTTTCTAAAGGTACCTAAACAGAACTAAAAAAATCATTAAACTCGTATTCTGGCTCAGAGCGATAATTGGTCAATTATTTATACTTGTTCCTTTTTATTTCGGACAGAAAAGACGATCAGCTTCCTTTATACATAAAACTTAAATTGTTATCCATTCTTCTTTTTTTGGTTATTTCGATAACAATTTGATCGAAAAAGAGTTTTAATATATGTTTTGATATTATCGATGCAAGACACTGACATGGATACACGAAGAAATTTTTGATTATATTTTTTTTAAAGATGCGAGCGTGACCTGTCAAATGTATTGTGTATCGAATATAACAATTTTGTAATATTAATTAAGTTTTTGGTCAAAATCGATCATCAAGTTATTATCTTCTTTTTATTATAAGATCGAAAAATATAAATAACATGATACAGCTGCTTTAATAAAAAAAAACTTTTAACTTTCATGTATCGTAGTCATTTCTTTTAAGACTTTTAATTAAAAAGATTATATACTTTTTTTTTTTAATCCGATTTATTAATTTCGTTTGGTGTTCTTGTGGTATAGAAAGATAAAACATACGATGATTCTTATTAAGTTTAAACGAGAAATTGCTAAGAAATTGAGAAGTCATAAAAGTAATTTTACAATTTTTTTTTTTGGGATTTTTCACATAATTTTTTATTGTACTTTGGGAACTTTTTTTACGATGCAAGGGAGTTTAGGATTAATGGGTGAACTAATTTAGAATAGGTTGGATCGAAAATTTGCCTAAAATTAAAGTTTTTTTGAATGATATTATGTAGTTTAAGTCATTTGATAAAAACCAGAAGCGTACCCTCTAAATTAAGAACTTTTCTTGAAAATTCAAGCTATACCGTATACATTTTAATATTTTGGGTATGCACAATTGTAATTTTTTAAAAACAAAATTATAAATAAACTTGTCTTTTAAAAGAATCCGTAATTTTTAATTCTCGTAAATTATCAAAAAATGTTTTTAATTTTTAACATGCATATAAATTTACTAACGAGCTTTTATCAAAAAAGGGCAAAATTAAATTTTAGCCAAAACATTAAATTATCAATAACCTACAATAAATTTCAAAAAAAATTTTGTAGTTTTTTACCTTACCTGATATTATATTTATGTCCAAATTTAAACACCAAAAAAAAAGAACATTATTTTTTCTCAAAACTTTTACAAATTTTTTCATGTTTCATCATATATAACTTTTTTTTCTTCAATTTTCTTGTTTCCTATATTTTTGCAATCTTCTTCTTATAATATACAAGCATCCTTTTTTAGACTTGGTTATTATGTACCCATACGCTTGCCAGGTGCATACATCCGATAAAAATGCTGCATCTAAGATTTATATTTACCAACCTCTTATATATTTTATTACGGTTGCATATAATATTGATGCTGCAGTTATTGCGACAATTTAATTTTTAAATTTCAAAACGATGGGTATTTTTTAGAAAATTTTTTATTATTCTGTCTTTTTTTTTTGGTACACCTGCTTTTTGAGAATTTTAAATATTTTATTTAATGTGTGTATACGAAAAAAGGGTTTTGTAAATTTTTACGACCTTATCCCTTATATTTTGGAGTTAAATTTTCGTGGGACAATTTAATTGCATATTAATTAAGAAATATTCTTTTATGTATTTAAGCTCAATTTAACTTGAACAATGACTTTGTTTTATATTAATGAAATCAATTTATGTCGTTACATGCTCAATTACGTTTTTTAACTGGCTTTGTAGTATATTCTGAGTTAATATTTTATATTGCATATTTTTTATATGATTTTTATAATTTTTTTGTTTCAGACTTGGTTTTTTACGGACAAGGAAGATCCATACCTCCAAAACTTAACAAGTGAGTATAATTTCAAATATTAATATTAGTCTAAAAATGATAAAAATTTTTTTCAAATTTTTGGTTACAAAGAAATAATATTTAAAATAATGAGTCCAAAAATTTATGGTTAAATTTCTCTAATTATCTTAGTTAAGGAACATGTAACTAAAATAGACATTAAGTCATTCTTGCTTGCATCCCTTGGTTTTTTGTAAAGTTTAAAATATGAGTATAAAATTTGTAAAATTCTTGTTAAGATTTTTTTGCTTTAATAAATTTTTGAAAATAAACACCTTATGAAAATGAATTTTTACACCTAGAAATCACGTATTCTATTGAAATTTCAATTGGAATTAATATCTCATAAAAATAAATTCAAATTCAAAATTAAATTAAAACAATTATTTTTTTAAATGCATGAAAAACTAAAACAGTGCAATCTCGTTTAAAAAAAATGTATTAAAATTTTCATGCAAAAAAAAAGTAACAAGAACACACGAATAGTTAAAAAACTAGAATTTTCATAAGAGTTTACATAAAAAATGGCACACTGACATAAATACGTGATGTCGTTCCTCTTTTGTGATATAATAATAAAATACAACGTTAGAAAGAAAGTGATGTCGGACTTTTAGCTCACGAGTCAAATACTTATAACGGAAGGGATATTTTAAAAGCACGCGAGCCCGCGAGCAATGCGAAACTCTCCGACATTTGACCTGTGCAGGAAAAAAAACACAAGAGATAAATACATAATAAGTGTACCAAAGAATCTTTTTTTCATTCTTTTCGTTGCTTCTTCTTTTTTAATACACAATAACTGTTATAGAGAGCTTGATTTTTATCCTTTTTTTAACACTTTCATAAATGTTTCATTGAAAGAATTCTATATTTATATCCCTGAGGTTATCACGAAATAAAACCCACCTACACGTTTATATAAAGTATGCTTTTTATTAATGATATACGACTAAAATATATTTCTATTAACACCTTTTTTTCACTCATAAATTTATTTAATTTTCTTCATTCATATTTTTTAAATAATTTCACTTTCATTTTAGCCTTTAAGTAAATGCAATAACGTTTACTTTTTTAATGATTTTTTAAGTTAAAAGTAAACTCCGATTAGCATATATAAATATCTTTATTTTAGGAATTTGTACGTGTTGATGACAACTCTGTTTTATTAATAATTGGACCCCTGCTATCTTATTAAGAATTTAAATTTTATAAATTGGATATTAAGTAGCTAATTAATTAATTAATTAATTTTGTTTTTTATGTATTACAAATATTGTCGCAGAAAAATTTACATTAATTTTTATATTGAAAATTTTTTGCACTGAATCAGTCAAAAAAGCAATTATTTTTATAAAATTTTAAGTTTTTGGTATAAATTTCTATATACATTTTTGGGTATATCAATATTAATATTTTTCTATTTATTAGATGTCGTTTTTTCTCGAAAGTAAAATGCGTTTTCTAGATTATATAAGTAAAGTTCAAGAAACAAGTTTTTGTCAATAATTCTGAATTTTTAATAAAAACGAAATACTTTGTTATAAGAGTTTAAATTACTTAATTATATATTATCACTGGCCAATGCAACGTTTGGTATCTTTTTTGGTCTCTTTAATGAGTCTCCGAATATCACAAATTTCTAATTATATTACAAACAAATAATATTTGAGAAAAATTATTGTTCCTTAAAGATTAAATTACTATTTTCATTTTTACTTTTTATAATTTACTCGAATTTTATTAACATTTCAATTATAATATTAAAATTTGACCAAATTAAATGGGAAATAACGAAATTCACAATAAAACTGATTATTTATTTAATGTAACCAAAAATAATGGTCCGCATAATTTTTCTATTTTAATTGTAGTACAATAAATTTGTTTTTATAGTAATTTAAATTTCAACTTGAAAACATGAATTATTAATACAAAAATTTTCTTTTTCCAGACAATCATATGATCAACACTAAATGTTCACCATCCCATAATCGAAAAGCACTTTGTTGTAAAATGTCTGTTGAATTTGACACGTTTCTTGAAAGCGGTAAAAAGTAAGTGTTATGCATTAATATTTTATACCTGCTTTTTTTTAATGGCAAATATTATTATTATTATTTACCTATATGAATATTAATGATTTAGAGAAAAATATTTGGGCAAGATTATAAAAACTATGGAATTTTAATTCTTTATTGTAGATGGAAAGATACGATAATATTTCTTTTTGTATTTTAATAACATGGGTTTTTTAAATTTTATTTCCTGTTTTTAATCGATTTTATGTGTTATGTAGTAATTAAAATATTTTATTTATTCAATTTATCCTAGTGTAACCAAATTTAGATAATTTTGTAATATCCGAAGTATAAATCTTGATAGTGTAATTTTAAAAGGTTATCTTATTTAAAGTCCAATAAATTATCGGTTATATTCATAAATAAATAAAAAAATAACAATCTGATTTTTAATTAAAAGACCAACGCACTAAATTTATTTGAAGATTGTCATTGGATTTTCGAATACAAAAATATACAATTTTTTAGAGGGAAGGTAAATCCAATGGTTTAGGTCTTTTAGTCGGTTATCGAATAAAATTTTAGAGATATTTGTGTACAAAAGTACGAAATTTAACATTGGGTCTTTTGGGGAATGCATGATCTCATGGCAGCAGACGAATATTATAGTAAAGTATAAAATTTAACTACCCTTATTAAAATTTGTAGTTACGTAAGATCTCTATAAATTTTGTACGATAACCCCACACTTTGGTTCCTGAGACTCCGGAAATTCAATACCCAGAGCCTTCTTAAGATTTCAAATTTTAAATAAAATTATTTGATTTTCATACCTGATAATCATTTTTTCCCATATTTCAAGTACACGTCATTAACTAATAATTTAAGGAAAATTTCTTAATTTAAAAAAAAAAGATTTAAAAACTTAATTACATGCATTAAAAAAAATTTCACTGTAATTTATAAACACAAAATGAATAATAAAAAAGCTCATAACATGTGACATTATTATGCTCACGGTGTAATATTTGCGTGAGTAAAATCCATAAAAAAACAAAATATATGCACTTGAGGAAAAAAATTCTTCTCTCTTCTTAAATTTATCATTTCTTTATTCTCTTTAAAAAAAAAAAATTAGTTAAAAGTTCATTAGCTTTTATAAACATAAAAAAATTTTTATTTATTTTTCTGTATTGTAAAAATGACAGGCAACAGGTACTACCCTCTCTGTGTGTATTCATTGAAGCGCATGTAAAAGACAACGATTTATGTTTCCTCTTTGTGTTATAAAAAGTTTTGTCTAAAAAATATGTAAGAAAAACTTTGTCTTTATTTTTTCAAAATTTTCTTTTATGTTAACTTACTTATATTTTTTTACATTTCCTCATTTTGTACTTACGAAATGTCAATCAAATTTTTTATAAAAAAAGCATTTTTTAAATAAAAATATTCTTAATATTGGTTTACTGTCAAACTAAAAAATTTATTTACTTATTAGTGGAAGCAAATTAGACAAAAAAGTCACTGAAAAAGGATGTAAAAGGGAAGTGCAATTTTTTTTTTTTTTTGTGTTTAATATACATATGTAAGAAAGAATCTGATTTTTTTTGTTTCCCGGAGGACTGCTTCGCCAGATATGGGGCAAAAACTACTTTTTTGCTAAATTATAAGAAGTTTGCTATCGAATTTTGTCATATCTCTGGTTAAAATGGTCATAAAAAAAAAAAAAAAATGGAAAATTTTCGTAATTGGACAGAGACTAGAACTAATTGGGTGGGGTTCCTATTAAAATACACCCTAACCTCCAAAAATCCAATTTTGTCCAATTTAAAAATTTTTTTTAATAACTTGGGCAAAAATAATCAGATTTTTATGAAAATCTCAGGAAATATGTATTTTAATGACGGGACCATGAGGTAAAATTTTTGTGAAAAAATTTTTTTTTTTTTGGCCAAAAATCAAATTTTTTCGCAAAAATTGAGCAATTTTGAAATTAGCGCCATTTTATGCAAAAACATGCTAGGGTAATTTTTTTTTTTTTTAAAGTTGCCTTTTTGTATGTACTTTAACCTCAGTACGCGCAAGTATTCGTTAGCTCAATTAAAATGATCATTTTAGGAGCAAGAATGAAAAATACCCTATTAATTTTTAAATTTTTTTTATTTTTGCCGTATTTAGTGTAATTTGGGGAATTTTTCGGGCTACTTCTTGCTTATTTTATACAGCATTTAAGTTTTCCTTTTATTCAGTCACAATATTTTTCTTAAAATTTGGCCTAACCTCAAAAATAACGTTTTTTTGGGTCCTGTCGTCAGGCATGCTATTTAATGCCATAAAAGCTCCATGGAAAAAAATGGCTGAAATTTATGTTTTTTGACCCCCTAAACGCGAATCCGAGATCCGTTTTGCAAAATTCGTGGTCAATTATTTGTTATTAACAATTTATTGCAAAATTTGATAACAATCTAAATGTTAAATATCCTGTAGCTAAAACAATTCAAAATTTTGATAAGAACCTGATTTTATTATACATATTTTGACTCACTGAATCCGAATTTCTAATTTATAAGGTCGTATGATTAATTTTTTAAACAATATTTAATTGTTAATAAATTGTTTAAACAATTTTTTCTTGAAAATTAAGTGTGACACTTTTTTTTATGTATTTTTTGACCCTCTGATCACGATTTTCAGGTTCTTTCTTTTAAAAATCTTACTTATAGTAATTGTTTAAACAATTTTAATTTGTTTATAAGCCAAAATTAATATGTTGCTATGTCATATTCTACATTGATACCTTTATTTATGTATTTTTTGAACTTTTGATCACGATTTTCTGTTTTTTTTTTTTTTTCAAAAACCAACCCCTGTGATTATTTAAACAATTTTATTTTGTTTATAAGCAAGAATAAGTATGTTGTTAAAAATCGACAAAAACATGAATTCCGTTGTAATATTACGTTAAATAAATAATCTTGCATTGAGTCTTGCATACTACTAACCCAAGAGTTAATTTTATTGATTTTATGGTTTAAATTGTGCAAGCAAACAATGGGGTTGGTTTAGCAGCATAGTAATTTTGGCTTATAAACAAATTAAAATTGTTTAAACAATTACTATAAGTAAGATTCAGTGAGTCAAAATATGTATAATAAAATCAGGTTCTTATCAAAATTTTGAATTGTTTTAGATACAGGATATTTAACATTTAGATTGTTATCAAATTTTGCAATAAATTGTTAATAACAAATAATTGACCACGAATTTTGCAAAACGGAACTCGGATTCGTGTTTAGGGGGTCAAAAAACATAAATTCCAGCCATTTTTTTCCATGGAGCTTTTATGGCATTAAATAGCATGCCTGACGACAGGACCCAAAAAAACGTTATTTTTGAGGTTAGGCCAAATTTTAAGAAAAATATTGTGACTGAATAAAAGGAAAACTTAAATGCTGTATAAAATAAGCAAGAAGTAGCCCGAAAAATTCCCCAAATTACACTAAATACGGCAAAAATGAAAAAAATTTAAAAATTAATAGGGTATTTTTCATTCTTGCTCCTAAAATGATCATTTTAATTGAGCTAACGAATACTTGCGCGTACTGAGGTTAAAGTACATACAAAAAGGCAACTTTAAAAAAAAAAAAAATTACCCTAGCATGTTTTTGCATAAAATGGCGCTAATTTCAAAATTGCTCAATTTTTGCAAAAAAATTTGATTTTTGGCCAAAAAAAAAAAAAATTTTTTCACAAAAATTTTACCTTATGGTCCCGTCATTAAAATACATATTTCCTGAGATTTTCATAAAAATCTGATTATTTTTGCCCAAGTTATTAAAAAAAATTTTTAAATTGGACAAAATTGGATTTTTGGAGGTTAGGGTGTATTTTAATAGGAACCCCACCCAATTAGTTCTAGTCTCTGTCCAATTACGAAAATTTTCCATTTTTTTTTTTTTTTTTAATGACCATTTTAACCAGAGATATGACAAAATTCGATAGCAAACTTCTTATAATTTAGCAAAAAAGTAGTTTTTGCCCCATATCTGTCGAAGCAGTCCTCCGGGAAACAAAAAAAATCAGATTCTTTCTTACATATGTATAATAAACACAAAAAAAAAAAAAAATTGCACTTCCCTTTTACATCACTATTAAATCCTAATTTGCTTCCACTATATTTCTTAAGTTAAATATTATGTCAACAAAATAATATTCGAGTCAATAAATAGTCGTTTTTAATATTCAGAGTGATGATGACTTTCAAAAAATATTTTTTTTTCTCAAAAATCAAGTAGTTAATGGGTTTAGTAACCTTTTTTTTTTTTAAATAAACATTTTGACTAATTGATGAATTTGATTTATAAAAAAAATTTATTACGTGTGTCTGTCGGCTTTTGATAATTTAAAGGTGCTAATTAGTTTTATGAAATAAATTTTTTGGTTTTTATATGAAAGGAGATAGAATTTTTATTATTTTTTTAAAATAGAAAGTTCAAAGAATTTTTGAATGGGAATAAAATATTTTTTAATATTCATTAAAAAAGTAATTAAAATTAAATTCTTCTTTTTTGATGAGTATAAGAAGAATGATTTTAGACGGTTTTTTTTATTTTATTATAAAATGTAAAATGATTAGCTCATATTTCTTTTGTGTTAAAGAAACTTAATTTTTTTAAAACTCACTGTCATTTGCTCTGTTTGCATTTTACTTGAATCACTTGAAAATTCAAGCATTAAATTGGAGTGGTTTTAAATAAATATTTAGAAATTTTTGGTAAAAAATATTTTTGCCCTAAAATTAGCTCTTTTGCAACCATGAAACAATTTTAATTTTCTAAATTTTTTTTTCTAAAATTGCAATTTATTTATTTATTTTCCAAAATTAAGTTTATAAAAATGAAAAAATTGAAGATTTACAAAATTCTTTAGCTTTTTTTGGAAATTGGCTTTTAAAGGCTTTGATATTTTATTTATCTTTTATTAAATTATTTAAAAAGGCTTTTAAAAATCTAGGTTAATTATATTCTGGATGTACGAAGGAATGCACTATTTCAAATCATTTTATAAAGTCCCACACTCCCCCAAGAAATTAATTAACAAATTCGCCCTTTTTTAATTTAAAAACAGCAAATAGCTACCAAACTATAAGAGACAAGCAAACCAAAGCCCCAGTTTCAGAACTAGCCCAAAACAAAACCCAAAAAATTCTTTATTTATAAACTAAAATTCAAAATAAAAAAAAAATGATAGATTAAATTTATGAATATAAATTAAAATATTTCGGCTCTACAAAAAATTCTCTCTCGTTGTTAATCAAGTTTATATCAAAAAGCAATCTAATATATCATGAATTTTTAAATATACAACTTTATATCTTTTTTTTAAAAGACCAAAAACAAAATCCCACCCCCTTTTTTATTTAAAAAATCCTTTTCTTTTAATAAATAAATAAGAAATCTCAGTCAAATAAATTAAAATAAAAAAAAAAGTGCAGTTTCTTTTATGTTATTTGTGAGTGAATTCATAAAAATAAAATATCTTTTCAAATATATAAATCAAAAATGTATAAAAATAAAAAGGATTCAAGCCTTTTTTTGCAAGAAAAATATGAAGAGAAATTTATACAGACATAATTTTTGCTTCTCTTTTTTGAATATTTTTGAAAGATGAGCATCCAGTATTCTATTTCTTTTAATAATTTTTAATATATGTTTTTAAAATATAGTGTATACGGGTGATTCCATTCCAATTCTGTCATTCTTTCCTGTATGAAAGTGTCGAGGAAAGGCATGGGGGGTCTGGAATTTTATCAATTCCTCTTGTAAACTTTACCACTATAAAGAGTGCCAGACTGTTCTGACAAAATTCAAGCGAAATCTTAATAATAACCAGACAGTATAGTAATTACAAATAGGAAGTAATTTTTGACAAGTTATATTTTTATTTTTTAAGGTAGCAAAACTATTTTTTCATAGATTTTTTGCAGTCAACTCCAATATTTTGTGAACTAAAACTTTAATTTACCAATCAAATCTTACTTTTCTGATTCATTTATAGTACTGGACAAAAAATAGTACATCACCCACCAATTTTAATTTACTCCAAATGGATGAGTTTATTATGTTAAAAAAATATGCCAACCACTCTATCTTCATGAAAATGAGCCTTCTGGGTCTAGAAACTCAGGGCTAGTAATAAAACATGTCTGATTGGCATCATCCAAAGCCCAGAAGGTCAATCGATATGAACGAAGGGTGGTCGGCGTGTTTTAAAAATTTATTTATATCATTTGGTGACCTACCTTTAGAACTACCAACCTAAGAATCACCCATATACAATTTTTTTATCTATAATTTAATACACCCACAATTATAAAAAAAAAAGTTAATAAAAATACAGAAAAAAATCCGAAAAAAGATTTTTGATACATTAGATCTTAAATCTACAACAAAACACCTGTTACGTATGAAAAAAAATTCGGTATACAACAAAATAACACTTTGTCTTTTTTTATATACAATAAACACGTCTACTGTACATCACTAAATTTTGGAACTACAACCTTTATGCGGGTGCAAAAAATTCTCTTATTTCTTAAATAAATTTATACGTGTGTCTTATTAAATAGGGAATTTGATAGTTTATTTTATAGAGGCTAAATAAATATTATTTTCAGTTCTTAAAAAATCCTTGGTTCTTTATGGGGGGCCAATTTATAATAATTAAAGAAAAATAAAAAAAACTCTTTTTACGTATATTTAAAAAAAAAATATTAATCACACCTTTAGAAAAAAATCACGAACTTGTAGCATCAGGAAGAGGTGGAGACGTATCTGTATTTAAAATTTCTTCTTTTTTTTTTAGAAATCAAGAAAAACTCGTCCTGAATTGAAGGGAGCGGTCGCGTGACGCTTATATTATATGCAAGCTCTTTTTTTTTATTTCGCGTAATGCCGCATAATAAGTATTTAAGGACGACGATGAAAAGATATTCCTTTTTCAGTTTTTATATGCTTCCTTTTGCTCTTTAAAAGAAATCATCTTCGTTTATTATCATTATTATTATATTATTATATTTTTTTTTCTCTTCTTCCACTTGTTTTATATTTGCAATTTTATATAAAAAATATATAACGCATACATGCAAGTTTTTTGATATCGAGTATATTTTTAGTTCAATGCTCTCTTTTTATAGTTCTTCAAAAATAATAATAATTCGTTTTGTGTCTTTTTTGGAGAAGCTTCTTTTGGTATACTTTTTGCTGAAATGCAGTTAGCAGAAGAAATAAAATACTATTGAGAATGATATATGGCCATTATGTGATTGCTCATTATAATGAGTTACAATAAATTTTTTATTCTTTTATAGTAATGTCCGCTAAGAAATATTGTTAACATCATTTTTATACAATTTATAGGCTCAATTATCTTATACTTTTGAATTTCTGTTACGAATTAACTGTCGTTTGATTTGTATTCATGGTTTTTTTAGATTTTTGGGTTTTCTTGGGTGTGAGTGGGGTGTATGTTAGAGTGGTTGATAAGTGCGATTACGTCTTATTTTAGACCTGTTTACAACTGTTTAAATTTGCATTGATTTGCAGGGTTGTAGACAAGAATATTTATGTGTCACTTTTATAGGGTCAATTTTTTTTTGGTATGGCCTAGACGTAGAACGAGGCAAAAAAAAATTTACAATTCACCGCCAAAATTTACTAAAAATTATGCAAATTGACTAAAATATTCTCAAAATAAATATAAAAAAAAATCAGAAATAATCAAAGCCATTCATACTAAGATAAGACAGTTAAAATTTGACAGAAAACACAAAACTCAAAAAAATTATGTGATACCAAATAGATAAAAAATTTTTTTAACATCTCATTTTATATTAAAAATAAATGTTTAATGCAAATTAGTGACTAACATCCTTTTTTTATTGACATCAAAAATTGTAATCTATAAATGATCTTTTAATAATTAATACAAAAAAAAAAGGCATTTAACGATAAAAAATAAAGATAATAACAAAATTATACCTGAAAAAATAATAAAAAATTAAAAAAATGAAGCACATTATTCCAAGAATAAACGATTTATATGTAAATTAAATTTTTGATAATTATATTAAGGTATTGAATAATAATTAATTAATATTTCTCTTTCAGTATCATAAAAACTTCCTGTTATCCGCTAATAAATCCAACAAAAAATTTTTTTTTCGAAAGATAAAAAAATAAAAAAGGACATTTCGGCGCCTGTATTTATAATAACAACACGTGACACGAATAAAATAATAAAAAAAAATTTGGCGTAAAAATGTCTTCTTGGAAGAATAATACAGAATTAGCAGACAAAACCACAGACGATAGTAATTTTTTTGTTGTTTATTCTGCATAAAGAGATATTATTCTTATTGAATTGTGAATTGAACAAAAAATTTTTTTAGATGCTGCAGCTACTTAAATATACTTTGTTATTCTGAATTTTTCGTGTATAGTTATCATACTAAAAGTTTGGGCTGTAAAATATATTAGTAGTAGTACCAAAATACCGGTTCTATATGAAGAATTTAAAAATTTTTGATTTACAATGCATGAATATAACATAACCTCTTTGTTTGCTAAAAGTTATAGAATATATTGTGCATATTATATGCATTTTGTATTGTTAAAAAACTATACGATATATTTTTCTGATTTATTTATTGGTTGTATTGTGTGTGTATGTAAGTTTATCCTTACTTTTTTGATTAATTTCTTTTTTTTTTTTGTTTTCAGTTATTTTATTTCGTATGTGAAAATATGAATTTATTAAACAAAATTTTATTTTTTTGGTTTATTTATTAGACATTTTTTATGCAAACCCTTGTCAAAAATGTAATTATCAAATTTTATGGTAGAATATTTTAGGTGTAGTTTTGGCTATATATTGTAGAAAAGAATTTAATTGCTGTTCTTTTTAAATGCATTGTTCTAATTAGTTTTTAAAAAATTGCTAAAAAGACATTTAAAAAAAGGTTTGAAACTTTTGAAAACTTTTTGGAAGTTAATATTAAAGAGCTAGTTTTACAGTTGATTACAGTTGCCTCTAACTTTGTAATCGATAAATCAATAAAGCTTTGATAATTTTGTAAAAATATTTTTCTGCTTGGCCTTTTAGCACACTGTAATCAATTCTTCGTACCAATATTTAAATTTACTAATCTAATGAACTTGTTTGGATAAGGTTTTTATTTGGGAAGGTTGACGCTGTATTTAAAATCCGGCTCGACGAAGGACCGTATTTTAACTAGTTATTTATAAAGCTGATTTTTCAAAAAAATTCTTAACTTAGGGTTAATATCAATCTTCTAAACTCTTTTATTTAATTAAATAATTAAATTTCTGAAATTTATTATGCATCAATTTAAACCAGCCAGCAGATTTCATTATTAGTAACTTCTTTATGAACCCATTTTTATATATTTATTTAATACATTTTTCCTTTATTCAACTGTAAAAAAATAAAGTCATTCATGCATTAAAACTATTGTAATTTTTCTATATTTCCAGTGGTGGTTCAGTAGCTGAGAAAAAAATTTTTTTATATTTTTACTACCATCGTAAAACTAATTACAATTTTTTTAAAATTATAAATTATCTCTATTTTTTTAAAATTATAATGAATTCACTTTTATGGATCAGTAGATAAAGTTTTAGTGCTTGGTCAGATAATTTTTATATTATGAATTTAGATGAGGCAAAACGTTTTGTTGGGATCAGATAGATGAAAAATTATGATTTAGTTAACTGTAAGCATGTATAAATCAGTTTCTGCGTGGAATTACTTAACAAAATTATGAATTTTTATAAAAATTAATAAATTATTGTCTTTTCTAAAATCACCAAAGCCTAAAAATCAGAATCACTACTATTAAATAAAAAATTTCTTATCCACTAAAGATCTCAAAATTTTTCAAAAATTTAATCTGCAACCCAAAAAAATAAACACAATTTAAACAAACTGCATAATATTCGTGTGATTTCTTAAATGCACCAGCATAAAATATATCACAAAACACGCACCAAAAAAAAAAATACGAAGAAACTTTAGAAGTGCAATCCTCATATAAAATAAAATAAAAAAAACTTTACGAGATTGCGTGTATTTTCTACATTTATTTAAAACCACACACTTGTGTGTGTCTCTTTTATAAAAAAAAGTTTAATTTTTTTTTTTAATCGATTCTTTCATTTCGATATATATTAAAACATGTTCTGCATGTGTAAAAAAAATTATTATATTATGTATTTCAGTTTGGTTTAAATAAACTGGTTTGCACCTGATACCCTCCCTTTTTTTTGATACTGATCGAATGACATGTTATATATATATATAATTTTTTATGTATGCATAACTTGATAAAATTTTTTTTTTTTTTGAAAAAAAAGACCAAGATTTTTCTTGCACGCTATGAATTTTTTATACTTGGGATGTTAAATTTTTGAAGTAAATTAGTAAATAATTATGTGTGTAATGGATAATTCTTGTATTTATTCTGATTGGAAAAAAAATTTTTTTTTTCTTAATTAACTTGGTGATAAAAATGTTACTTTTTTGATAGGTTTTTTATAAATTTATCTGTCTGTAGCCAATTATTTATTGACTGAATTCTGTACTTTTTTCAAAAGGGTAATTAAATTTCTTATAAAAATATGTAAATTTGAAAAAAAATGAACCCAAACTTTAATGCCTGGATATACGGGTAAGACCTTGATAAATGACCCTTATTTGCTATTTAGCAAAAAAATTCCTTATTTTTTCAATTAACTTCAAAAAGGGTACACTCACACAGAAATCCAGATAAATATAAATTCAAATGTCTATACATCGTTAATTTGACAATAGCTTTCTATAAAAAAAGTCGGGTATATATAAAGTACTCGTTATTTCAATTATACTATAATAGACATCGAATAAAAGAAGATCAGAAATTAAGTCAATTTTATACTTTTTCGATTTATCTTTTAAATAGATAAAAATCTCGAGAACAATAATACAAAAAAAGACTATTTTCTCTCTATATCTGGGCCTTCTTGTTCATTGCTTGTCAACAATCGACTTTTTTCTAATAGAATTTTTCAAAAGATTTACAATCATTTAACAGGTTCTCAAGATTACATTTTGTCAGTATAAATCTGATAAAAAAAAGTCACTTTAAATATAAAAATCAGATTTTTTAAATTTCACCTGTGCGTAATTTCGAAGATACTAAACGATAAATATATATAACACAGCTGTGCAAAAAATTATTATCAATTGAAAAATCTTATGCACGTAGGTGGATATTAAATTCTCTTTGATTATTTATGTATATCATTTAAAAATTTTTTTTTGTGTTCTACAAGACGTTGAATTACACGAGGAGGATGTGAGTACCTTAAAGGCAAAAAAAATTAACAATAAAAAGACAAGTTTCTTTTATTTTAAATCAATATGTGTAACATAAATTAATTAATTTTTTATAGAAAGACCGGATGCACACAAGTTATTATTTAGTTTAGGCTCAGGAAGGTATTAACTATTGCATTTTTTTTAAACGTGTTTTTAATTAAAAGTTATTTGATTTATAGGGTTTTAAGGAGAGGTAATTGTGGAGAACGGATTTAAATTTTGATTTTTTGGGTCTTAATATGATTTTATGATTTTAATAAAATTTAGTGATGGCATTAAAAAAGCTCAGACTATAGCACTTTTTTCACTTGACGATTGAAAATATATTGCATATTGAGAAAAAAGGACTTATATTACAATAACTGTGTGTTTCTTTTGCTAAATAGCATGCATTCAGTAAAAAATGGATTAATAAAAACCCAAGTAAAAAAGAGAATATATTTTCAATATATTGTTTTTGAAATATATTTTCAATATATTGTTTATGTTTTATTTAACCTAAAAACTAAAAAAACATAATTTTTAATATATTGAGAATATATTTCAAAAATAATATATTGAAAATATATTCTCTCTTTTACTTGGGAAAGTTTCAGGCAAATGAAAATTTTCAGTCGGTATTTGGTATAGACCCTGTCTAGAAATCTAAATGATGAACTAAACTCTCAAGTTTCATGCTAACCCCCTTCTGCCCTCTTTTTGTCAAAAAGTCACTTAAATCTTATTAAAACAATAAAAAAACTCGCTTTTTAATTTAAATCAATCAATGATCATTATAATTCACAACAATCAACAAGAAGGAGCGAGACAGAGATAAACAATTGCATTAAAAATGACAATGTGCGCACTTAAAAGGGAAACAATCTTTTTTAATAAGTTTATTAGTAATTACCAAAAGGTAAATAATAATAATAATTTAATAAAAAGTTTACAGAGAGAGATTAAAGAGAGCAGGAGCTATTAATTTTATAAAAAAATATTTATATTACTTATACTCGAGGAAGTAACTAGTTTACTGTCACTGACCAACTCATTCATTATTTGCTTCATCCGTTATACATTTAAGCATCTGCGTTTTTTATTAGCTTTATCTGATAAATTTAAATTTTTATGATAGATAAATATTTACTAAAAATATTGGTTCTTTAGTAGCTTAAATTAAGATTTAATTCGTAAAAATTAGTACATTTGAAGAAGGTTTTGTTGTTATTTTTTTAAATTTTAATAATCACGTTTAAATATTTTCAATTTAAAAAAACGGTGTAAAAAATGTAGTAAGAACTATAAAAATTTCAAGGACGTTTCAGAAACCACAATAAGTGTGACATGTATAACAATGCATTAAAGGATGTCGTAAAAAGGAAGAATGTTGTTATAGACATTGAATGTCATGGATACTTTACCTTTTTTTTTTTCATTCTTTCCATTTTTTTTGCAATATTTTTTTTCCCTTCAAATTATATTTTGACTTACATCTTTTTTTTAAAGGAAACTATGTGTTTTTACTATTATTAATCATTCGAGTGAAACATATCAGTGTTCGGGTGGTCTATGTTTACGGATGTTTTTTTTCAACTTATTATAATAATTTTTTTTTTTTAGTTCGTTGAAATTTTCATATACCTTTGGTTTTTTTTTTTTTTAAATATGTGAAGAATTTTTATTTATTTACTTGTAAGTTCATTGGACTATGTGATCAATTGTTCATTCATTCTTGTGTGTGGCGAGTGAAAAATATTAATTTGTTCTTTCTTTAGTAAATATTTATGATTTTGAATTCAACCAAAGATTGAAATATAATTTTGATCAATATTTATACACACTGAATAAAAATTCCATTTGCTGTGGAGGCAAATCTGTTTGTGAGAAGTGAAATTCTGCTTGTGACTTAAGGATTTTTTTTCTTTTATTAGTGATTGAAAATTACTTGAAATGTAAAGAAAATTAAAAACCAGAAAAATCTTTTAATGATTTCCAATTCGATTTTAGTTATTTGCAGTTGTTTAAAAAAAAATCTCAACTGTCACAATCAGAATTACGGTAATAACCAGAATGGCAGTAATGGTAACCGATTTTTTTTTTCAGTGTAGTTTAATTTTTATTATTCATTTATTACTATTTTTCTAGCCTGAATCAAATTGTACTCCGGAAGTTCACCCTTTTAAAATCAGGCACTTGGAGTTTGTTTTATACCTAAAACTTAAATTTGAAACTTTACTATATTCAATTTTTTCACTGATTTATGTTTTCCATTCCTCTGATACAATTTTCCTTCCACATGCAACCCTGAAATTCAGTATATGTAATTTATACCCCTGTAGTCAAAGCACGATACCATTAACTATATCTACCATCATTATCACCCCAAAACGATATAAAGCTTTCATAATTAATAAAAAATATTTTTAAATACATTATTAAACTTTTTTTTGTTTTTTTATCCTTTAATAATATTTAAAAGTTGATTACCTTGATATTTTTCTAACTATAAATTAAACTCTAAAGGATATACTTAATTTTCTGTCTCTCTTATTAAGTAAAAAAAGAAATTGGCTACTAAAAAAAAAAAGTTAATCTATTTGCCGTCGTTTCATTATCTCATTGGTTTACGCAGAGATGATAGTGCGGTTATAAAAATGAATTATATATTAACCAACAATATCATAAGATTAAAATCTTTCATTTTTTGTTTCTTCAAAGCTTTGTAATTTCAATTTTTTTTTCTTAAACTTTTATTAAATATAAGTTATTATTATTATTAGTTTCGAAAAATAATAAGAAAAATAATGCACAAAGAGAAGAAGAGAAAGTTGAGGATCAAATTTTTTTGTTCTTGCGAGGATAAAAGGGTTACTTTTTTTAAGAAATTGAAATTTAAAAGTATATTTAATTATGGTAACAAGGAACTTTTTAGAGAAATAAATGAGTTAAAGAGGAAAAATGTTAAATTTCGACTATTTTTGTTTGTAATTTATGGGTGAGGTTCTTTTCTATGAAATAATGCAACCAGTTCCCAAATACATGGGTTTTTGAGGAACCAGAAATTTTCTCCAAATTTTTTCGCCAGGCTAGTATGTTGACCATTTTACCCTGATTTTTGATTCCAGCAAACCAAAATTATTTGAAGAGATTTTGCAGTATTAGTTTAAAGATGTTGAACTGTACACTGTAAAAAGCAAAGAAAGTAACTTTCTTAAATTTACAAAAAAATTATAACATTTTCGAAAAATTAGTATACCTTTGAAAAAATTTGTAAATATTCAAAAAAAATCGTAAATTTATATTATCGAAAAATTCGAGAATACTCGATTTTTTTTTAGTGATTTTATGAAAAAAGTTGTGAATTCGCAACTATTTTTCGGAAATTTACAACTTTTTTTTGTACATTTTCGAAAAAAAAAAATGGTAAATTATCAATTTTTCTTGCGAAAAAATAATCGAGATTACTCGAATTTTTTCATTAATATACTAAATTTAGTAAATTTACGATTTTTTTCGAATATTTACAAATTTTTTCGAAAATTTACTAATTTTTCGAAAATGTTCTAATTTTTTTGTTAATATAAGAAAGTTACTTTTTACAGTGAAGTTGAATGTAGCCACCAATTGCACCAAAATACCGCGTTCACCCCTAAAAAAAATAATAAAAAATGTATCAATTTTACAGTTATTAAAAAAAAGAGAAATTTCATAACAGCATCACTTTTATTTTTTTAAATCTCTTATTACAAAATTATTATTTTTTGACTCATCTTTCAACCAATCGATATTCTCTTGTTACAAAAATAAATAATAAGACTGCCTTAAAATATTTGATTATTGTTTTGCTTCAAATAAATAAACTTCAATTAAAATAAAACATGTAAAGATAATCATTAATTGTCTAATTTTGAAATACACAAATTGGTGGTGGCGTTTTGTAATTAAAATTTTGTCTTGAACATTGTTTTTTTAATGTGCAGTCAAACGATATTTAATTTATCTACTCAAATTGCAAAAAAGTAATAACCGCTACCTAGTACGAACTACATTATGGTTAAAAAATTTAAAAACGTTCTTTTGTGTTTAAGACCGGAAATTCTGTATTTTTTTTTAAAACTAAATATTATAACGTAATTTGAGTATGTTAAGTTAAAAAGTCAAAGAAAGAGACTTTTTATTTTCGTAATATGAGATTTCTACATGTGTAAAAAACTTGGGTTTTTAGACGATGCTAGATTTTTTTTGAGCTTTGAAATCTTTGGAAAATTAACGTTTTATCATAAAATTCGATTTTTATTTTACGCGCAAGATAATCATACGTGCAAATTAATCTGGGTCTATTTTTGGATTTGCTAGGTTTTTCAGTCGTTTCTTTATCCAGGTTAGACATTGCAATAAGCAGAGTAAAAAAATCTCTTCAAAAATTTTTAGTATACTCCAGTCAAATCTAGGGGAGGGAGAGTTATTTATAGGGAAACGGTTTACTATGAATTTTGGGTCACTCATTAGTCCAAGAGAGGAATCCAAAAAACACCCCAAACCCCCCATTAATTATTAAATAGGACAATTTTTTTTTTCTTTTTCTGTGATATTTTAGTTTTTAACAATTTATACTTATTAATATTAAAAATATTCTAATAATATGACTAGTGGTAAGATAATATAAATGCAATTCAGTATGTTTTTTATCATAATTTATTAAAAAAGTTTTTTCATGTTTATAGGATACTTTTTAAATATCTACAAATTTATTTATTTATTAATTTTTGACAAAACATTGACCAAGAGAATTAATATTCTCAATATGTAATAATTGTAAACTTTTGAGTAAGAAAAAAAAAAAATTTTTTATGTCCATATTTTTAAATTACTTATTATATTTTTATTAAAAAATTCATTATATTTTTTAGCTTGAAAAGGATCTTAATCGATCGAAACGTCGTTAAAAATAAAAAAAACTTTTAAACATCTTTCACTCGTAAAAATCATTTTACCAACTTTGCCACATCTTATTAATCCCCTTCAATTAGTAAATAAATTGAAAAATCGTCCAAAGACCAAAATTAGGAGTGTATTCTGTGAATTTAAAGGTGTTGCTTGGATTTTCTACATGCAAAACCATTATTTTCGTAATCAGGGATCCAAAAAACAGCCTAGCTCTCCGTACTTTGACTAGAACGAGGTAGATTATTATAAAAATTAATTATTCCATAATTTGTAAGGATTCTCTGAAGAAAAAAAAACATAACCAAACTTTAATTTCTCCAACTTTTATTTTATTGGTACTCTTTTTATCTCGTCAATTTCTCAGTATTTTGTACAAAATAAATTACATGATTTTTTTCTTTTCATAAAAACACAATAAAATAAAAATAAAGGGATGTACTTAAAATATAATATCGACTGCTTATAAAAAAGAAAGTTTGTCAATATTTTTAACTTGAATATAATTTTTTATAAATATATCCGGTTTTCATACATTTCGTGATAAAAACAAATTATAAAAATTATATTCACTAATTTTGTATTCAAAAAATTTTATATTAAAAAAAAATATGAAGAAGAGAGAATAATTTTTATGTTACATGAAAAGGTGTGACCAAATTAAACTTCCGGAGCCTTGTCTGTACCATAAGTTTTTGGAGATTGTAATAATTTTTTGAATAGAATCACGCAATAATTTGCAAGAAATTTTTTTATACAAAAAAGAAAGGCAAAAAATATAAATTTTTATAAGGTGATATTGCAATGCCAAATATTTAATTGAACGTGTCTTTTATACTTTTTTGGTTAATTTCATTACGTAATATTGATTTCGTGGTAATATTCGTTAATATTGAAAAACCGTTAAATTTAATTAAAATTTTATAATTTAATTTTATGTTTTTATTGATTTAAAAATTTGTTGAAGAAAGTTTTGGAATTCTTTAAAATTTACGTACAGTTTAAAGTAAGTTTTGAAATCTTGTTGAAAACTTGTTGCAAACTTTCAGAAAGATTTTGTAAAGTCTTTGCATAAAATTTACTAAATGGCAAACATTAACTTATTAGATCAGATTTTCAGACGAACATAAGTTGAAGTAATTAATTTAACAAAATTTTATAATTTAATTTTTGATTTCTAAGAACTCAAAAAATAAAAGGCTTTGGTTATTCAACAAGTAATTTCAATTACCAAATAACTAGCCCAAAAAAATCGTAATTCTTCTTCATTCAATTCAAACATAATCCCAAAGCTATTTTGCTTCTTACATTATAGGATCCAATACACAAAGATGGCACGGGTCCATACACGTGCAGCCCTCCAGGGCCCCCTGTTTTTTTAATACATTGCAATAATATTCTTTCTTTTTTACTGAACCTTTTCATATTATTATTATTATTTATACCGGCAGCATTAATATCAACCAGTGTATGTACTTAAATTATTGATTATTATTAAACTTGATTCATACGAGCGCCGCCAATTCTCGTATTATTATTTTTCTCTGTTTTGACTTACGTAATTTCGAATTAGTTTTTTTTACGGTTGCAATTTTTTTCGTTTGTAATTGGATCTTGAAATCATATTTTATGCATGCGTGAAGTTACTAAGTAGACGGTTTATAGAGGGAAATTTGTGCCTTTTTGACTTTAATGCAAAAAAATATTTTATTTTAAAAATGAGTAATTTTTAATTTATTTGTTGGCTGTTGTAGACTATAAAGATGTACAAATAAAATGTAATATAAATTTTCATCTTGTTAATTTTAAGTACCACGCCTTAAGGTTTAAAACTTTCATGTTTATGTACACATTTTATGCTTACTTACTGTTGGTATAAATCTTAAAAGCTTATTTCAAAATTTATATAAATTTGATTTATTTTAAATTAAATTTTACTAGATTTTTATCTAAGTTGAATTTAAGTTCTGAAATTAAAATATTCTTGGATATTCGCAATATGGAGCTTAAGAAATATACTTTATACTGAAAACTGATTTAGCAGTTTTCTTTTAATAATTGAAATTTTTCGACCAAATTTTTATTAAAAAATCTAATCAAAATTAACTATTTTTCGAAACTGCTGAAATTTTGACCTAAATTTTGACTTAAAATAATAAAATTTCTCAAATTTTAAAGCTTATAAATTTTGTTGAAACTACCAAATAAAAAATTTTACAGTATAAAAAAGCAAATCCTTTTAGTATACAATAAAAAATATTTAAAATAAACAAAAATTCTTGTTCATAAACAAAAAATTTATTCTTCGTACACATGAAATTCTTTCTCAAAAAAGGGTGCAGTTATGCGGTATATTATAATAAAACGTTTCATGTTATGCATTTATGAATAATTTTTATATTTTTTCTGCTCTTGCATTTATGTCATTTTTTCGTGACTAAAATTACAAATAAAAGAATCGCAAGGGCGAAAAATAAAAAATTGTTTTTAATTTTATAATTTTAATAAAAAAAAAAAAAACTTGAGTTGAATAAATAAATAAAATGAAATTAATTTTCTAAAAAGTGTTTTTGCATGTTTTGAATTAAAAAAAAAATGGTAATCTAAAAAAGTCAATTGAAAAATCTCATAATCTTGATCTTCTTATAAACGATTATTGTCTTTGTAAATACAAACACTGATCGCGTAAAAAATAGTTCGACATTTAAATAGCCTCGATAAAAGTGTAGGCGTTAATGTTGTTTATTCTCTCTTTATCTCATTATTTTTAAATGCAAAAAACACTTGATAAAGATTTTTCTTCTTCTATTTTCTTTTTCTTCTTTTATTCAGTCCGATTTGATTTTTATCTGGAATAGTAAAGAGACTCGACATGTATAAAATACAATATTGATCATTTTATTTTATCTTTTTTTAAATTTTTAGTTACATGCAAAAAGGCAAAATTGATCTTGAGGGCAAATAAACTTCAAAGGGTGTAGACGTATTGAATTTTTTAGTCGGTATGTCAAGATTTGTTCTTTTATTTTATATTGAAATGTAGTTGAATATTTGTGCTGATGTGTTATTGATATGACTGTGTGAAATAGCATGTTATTTTTTTTACTAGGGTAACAGAAACAAGTTCTGTTTCTTTTATCAGGTTATAGGTGAAATTTGGACAAAATTAAATCGAAAGAAAAGAATAGGTTAATTTACAAAATTATTTAATTAACGATGATTTAAATTATTAAATTAACGATAATTAGGAACCAATTTCATATACTTATTAAGGATTTTCGTTAGGTTTTAAGTTATTTCGCTTGAATTTTGCGCTTTAAAATACAAGTAAATCTTTGTAAATTCAACAAGCTTTTTCTAGGCAAAATTCAAAGAAAGTAATCCAAGAACTGCCTGTGTTAATATTTTACTTTTACGTTCAGGGAGTCTTATTTTAGCCAAAAACTTTTTTTTTCGGCTTCCAGAACCGGAATTCCTATAGCAACAACCGAATTTTTGTTCAGTGTATTTACAACGCTTTCAAAGTTTTAAAAAAGCTTTTTATTTACATTAAAATTACAATATGTTTGTACTTGCAGTATTCATGCTGATAAACAATACTTTTACAACAACAATTAAAAAAACCACAGCATAAAAGCAATCTTTCAAAAGCACGAATCGTAATTTAAAAAAAACTTTTTATTTAAAATACAAATTGAACTGCACTACTTTGACATTTTAAGTACATAGTAAGTACCTGCTTGCAGTATATCAACAATTTTTTAAACCTTATTTTCTTAGCTTCTTATAAACCTTCATTTTCCAGAATTTCATCTCTTATAATCCAATAAAAATTTTATTTAAATCAAATAAGATTTCCTGTTTCCTCTCCTTAACAAGCTTTAAACTAAATAAATTAATAGGTCCGTAAAAAATATTTGCAATAATAATTATTTTTCAGATTTTTTATTGTAAAAAATGAGAGACATGAAACTAATAAGTAATATAAGAAGTAATAATAATTTAAAAAGCCAACAGGAAAATATAACTGGATTTATAAATAACTATTACTTGCGCTTCTCTTTTTTAAAAACCATTTTTTTTATGAATTATATGTATTAAAAAGCATTATAATTATTAACTCGTATTACAAGTTTTTTAATCATTTTAATGAATGTGGGTTTGGATTTCTGTATTATATGGCTTTTTTTTTCATTAATAATTATATGATAATATGATTGACAAAAAAATGTTTTTAATATTTTTATTTGTAACTGCGTTTATATTATGGATTAAATAAATTAAATGACTTTATTATGCATATGAAGCAACAAATTATGGGCGAAGAGATTAATTATTACGTCTCATTATTTAAACTTTTTTTAGTCCATGGTTAATACCGAGAAATCGTTCTATTTGTAGATTTTAATTACTTAATGCTAATTTGTCTTTCGTTTTTTAAATCACTAAATGCAAAATTATTGTTTTTTCTTTTCATATTGGAAGAATTTTTCATTATTTTGTGGGTTTCAAGCCTACTGTCGCAGGTAATTTTTATTAAAAATTAGGCTTTGTATTCGATTTCAAAACTTTCGTAAGTTATTCAGTTACCTAAACCAAAGGTTTAGGCTTTATCTTAACAACAATTTTGGTATTTTCATAACATCCATATAAAACTCATAAAAACCCCGTTTAAAAAAAATTTTTTTATTGTTAAGTCTAAGAATGAAAATACTGCTAATTATTTCCTAAAACAGCTGGCTTACCCTATGTCTTCTTTCTTCTACTTTATGACTTCTCACACACATTTAATTAAAATCATAAAATATAAAATTAATTAGGGTACAACCATCTATGAACCATATTTAAAGATTATGAGATTTATTCAAAAATCCTATTATTTATTAAAAAAACTTTTGTATAAAATTACCATTAAAGTCACCATTATAAGTTCACACAAAAATAAAATTTATTAAAATTTCATAAATACATGGAAACAAGGGTAAAATTTTCCCATAGCTTGTCAACCTCATTATTTTTATTTATCAATCAATTTCATGCTTATATAAATTTTCTATATACCGAAGTAAACAAACTTCATTATATTTGCATGACACTTAAAAGAAAATTACTTACTGCATACGCTTCGTACATGAAAGACAATTTAATATCAGCTTACACACACGCATTTTTATCAAATTATCATATTTTTTTTGGTCAATTTGAGAGCAACCTTGATCTCATTTATCCTGAATCCAATTTTAAACTGCGATGATTAAAGTGTCAATTGCAACATAAAAAAACAAAATTTCTCATACCTATATAATTTCATTCTCTCGAATTAAAGTTAGAAAAAAAAAACAGAGAAAGAAAAGAAGTTAAGTAGTACGGGTGTACGTACGCGTGGCGGCACACGATCAACACATAATACATAGGGAGCATAAATAAATAAAGTAGTGGTAAAATAATTCCCAAGGAGCTTTTCCCACGATAACAACACCCTCTCCCTATAACACTATATATTTTGATGGTCATCTACTCGTAATAACTCGTGGGTATCGAACCATGTTATGTGCGTGTATGAAAAATTTAGAAACGCAATTTTTTATAGAAATTGTAACATTTTTTTAAAATAAGAACTCTTATAAATGTGTCATTTCTTAAAAGTATTATAAGATAAAATTTATATCAAATTCTCATCCAATCAAGTGTTTAAATGAGATTAAATATCATTTTTTTTTTTTAGGTGGTTTTGTCATTTTGATGATGATAACTACGTTAACGTAGGACGTTTGTTAAAATTGTTAGATAATTATAATCCAAGAGAAGATTGGTATCTTGGCAGGCCATCGATACCAACACCATTAGAAATAGTACGTCAAGGGATGGAATCCTCATCAAAACGTTCGGTAAGTTCTAAAAAAATATCTCTTTAATAAAAAAACACAGGGGGTGGTCTTGTAAAAAGTCAATTTCGTTTGGTTACATGAAAAAAGCTTCTGCGGTAATCTCATTTTATTTATCAAAAAAATAAAATTCTTTATAAAATTCAATCAGATTTTTATCCATGAAATCGTCATTTTCTATAGCCACAAGGTTTCCACGCGTATATACACAGACATGACAGTACAACATTCAGTCATTTTTTTTTTTGAAATTGAGTATAAAATATAATACGCGCAAGTAATTATGGTATTTACAGCCTCCGGCACACACACATATCGTCGTCACAAAAAGATGTATAAATAATAATATACAGAGCAATATTTATAAAAGAACTTATTTAATGACAGTATGTACGTACTCTGCGTCGATATAAGTACGCATTTACTTACGAAGTGAAATGAGAGCACGAATCAAATATTTTTTTTTTTTTTTTTATCTTTAAATATTATCTTTTATAGAAAATTATAATAATTAAAATGAAAATTCAAAAGTAGCAATTTTTTTTATAGAATACGCCATGTATGTAATTGTATGGTTTCAGGTATGAGTGTGTGTGTGTGTGTGTGTGTGTATGGGGAATACTTATTTTAATGATAACGAATATATGTAACGTTTTAATTTGACAAGGTTATTTTTTTTTTTTTCAAATTTTTTTTTAAATTGGTTTCATGCGTAAACCAGATCTTTCGTGTATACGTCTTTGCGAGTAATTACTTTTTTTTATGGATCAGAATCTTATCACGCGTAAATTTAATTATTGGGTTTTTTTGAAAAGATGGCTTTTTATATTTGATAAATTTTTTAAGGGTATTTTTAGTGGTTCAAAAGGTATAAAAAGAGATTTTTGAGAAGATTTTGAAAATTTTTGGGTAGTAATTAGAAATTTACGTAAAAAAAACAAAAAATACAGTTACTTTGCAAAAAATTTATAAAATAACGAAGAAATTCGTGACGAAAAATAAGATAAAAACAGCAGAATTTTTAGGATCTGGGTAGATTTCTAGGGCCCACTTTTCTATCACAGAATGAAAATTTCAAAATATTCTATTTCAACTTTCAGATTCCTCGGAAAATTTAATTACTGAAAAGGGATTCTGACAAATTTTTAAAAATTTCTGAAAGGCTGTACAAAAAAAAGAAAATAACATTTTTTTAAAATAGCTAAAATGAAAATTTATTTTTTTTTTTATTTTAAATTTGTCTGAAAAGGGAGATTCAAATAAAATTGTTGAGAAATCCGAAAATCGAGTCAGCATTTTCCACAATTTTCATCCACGGACTTAAAAGTAGGTTCCAAAAATTCTTGCTAAAATCTGCCCAGATCCCAGAATTTCTCTTGCTTTTATATTTTTTTTTTTACCAGGTCAGCTATAAACAATATTTTCAATTTAAATATAGGTAAACTAATAGCACTGGTTATTTACTTTCCATTAAATTTATAAATGGTGAAAATTTATAAAATATTTTTAGTTTTAGTCTTTGTGTAAGCAAACTAGCAACAGGAAATTGATTTATTTATTAATAGAAACTTTATTTATAGAAATATTGATTTTATAAATTTTAGTAAAATATTGTATAGAAAATTTCCATGCATATTTTATGTGCTTTATGTAAACTTCGTTCTAGAAAATGTTTATCAAAATTATTTATCAATATTTTCCTGGCAATTTAGAAAAAATTTTGTTGTAATTTGTATGCAAAAAAATTTATTCTAATTTTAAAAAACATGTAAAAAGTTAATGATCCTTAAAAATAATCCATTTAATAGTACACAGAACTAAAATTCAAAACGGTTTTCCTCTGCGTACATAAACGTCGGTTACGGACAGGTGAATTTTCTTTAAAATGAAAATTCATCAAGAACAACATAATAAATAGATATGAATTTCTGTTTATCTTTATAAATATGCAAAAAGGAAGAAAAATAAAAAGGGTAATAAATAAGCAAGGTCGAGGCTTTGAAAAATACTCTTTTACTTTTCGTCACGCTTCGAAGATTATACGACAGCAACAAAATGTGCATGCATGTGCTTCCTTATCGACTTTAGTGATCTTTTTAAGTTCGCTGCACTGTTATATACGTTTCATTCCATATGTTTTTGTTTGGGGAAAGTTTGGTACTATTTAGTACTGATTAAATTTTAAGAGGATTTTTAGGTTCAAGTTACTCAAACTGAATTTCAATAAGCTAGATAAGCATTGTAACATTTTTAACTTTTTAAGTTGCTTAAATTTTCCTTCAAAAGTCTTTTCTAAGTAAATATTTTTCTTTGACCCAAGCCATCTCTTCCTTGTTGAACTTCAAGCCAAAAATTGTTTAAAATATTTTTTATAAGTTTCAAAGTTTAGAGATAAACAACTTCAGAAAGCTACATCATTAAGACCCTTCAGTTATTCGGTTTTATCAAACTCTCCCTCTTAAAAATTTTTTACCTTACAATACATAAATACACTTTTTTATAGTACAATTTCAAATAAAAAAAAAATTATGATAATTTCCAATTAGAAAAGAATGTGAAAACAAAAAAAAATAAGCTAACTGTCATTTTACACTTAAATCATTAATTTTGAATCATGAGACATATCAATTATCGAGTATACGTATTATTGTTTTTATATATAAGAAGAAAGAAAATAACAACATCATTAACTTTGAATTTAAGATGTTGCATTATAGAAAGACTGCAACTTTCTTTTTTTTATCATATAAAAAAAATTAAATTTTAAAAGATACATCAATAAATTCATGTGGGAGTTTTAGTCATTTTCGATTAAATGCAATAACGTAAGAAAAAAAAATTTAATAGTTTACTGAAAGTTTAATTAAATTTTATACTTATTGTTATTATTATTGTCAAGGGAAAATATTGCATTGATGTAATATTGGTATGAAAGTCATATCAAGAATTTTTTGACATAGTTTTAAAGATATTGTTGGGTAAAATATTTGTTAAATTGAGATAAGCCAGGTTTATTTAGTTTTGCAAAGTACGATTACTAAGCAGAAATTGGTACAACACGGAGAAAAATATTTTGTATATTTTACAAGGTTAATTTTAGTAAAACGGGGTTAGTTTTAATTACAAAAAAAATTTGTAAATTTTACAAATATGAAGTCAGAATATTGTAATTCTAACTATAAACATGGTTATATTTACAAAATATTTGAACAGAAAATAACAAAACTTTATAATGTAAACATAACCAGCAATTTTGGTTATTTTTAACAGTTATTTTTCTCCGTGAATTTATCCAAAAAAAGAAAAGTAAGTTTCTTAGATTTACAAAAAAAATAGAATTTTTTCGAAAAATTATTGAATTTTCAAAAAATTTTGTAAATATTCGATAAAAATCGTAAATTTACTAAATTTAGCAAATTATCTTAAAATTCGAGAATTCTCGATTTTTTTTTAATGATTTTACAAAAAAAAATGTAAATTTACAACTATTTTTCGGAAATTTACAACTATTTTTAGCAAATTTTTGAAAAAAAATGGTAAATTATCAATTTTTCTTGCGAATTCACAAAAAAAATCGAGAATACTCGAATTTTTTGTTAATATTCTAAATTTAGTAAATTTACGATATTTTTCGAATATTTACAAATTTTTCAAAAATGTTCTAATTTTTTTGTTAATAATATAAGAAAGTTACTTTTTACAGTGTATGTGTTAAAAAAACAAATTTATTAAAGAATGACCAGGCTGATATATACTTTTTATTTTCAAATTAAAAAATGAAGTTCTTAAAACAAAGATTAAGTTAATACTATATCACTGACTAAACTTCTGTAAATTTTCTAAAGAAGACTATAAAATTATTATCTTTATAAGCGATGTCACCGAAGTAATACTTTATTCAAGATAATCCTTTAAGCTTCTACATTAATAATTTATTGGCGTTAGCATACTCGATGATTTCACCACTTTATGTCGTTATTTATAAGACTTAATTTTTAACCTGCATAAATTATATGTATGAGCTTTTTAAAAAAAAAAAAAATTTATTTCAATCATTTAACTGAAAAAACTCTGTGGATTTGATCAGCAAAATTATCAAAAACAATTAAATAAAAAAATGTATCAAAGATCATTAACCTTTTATTTTTTTATGATATAATAGAAAACAAGTCTTAAATTTTAATAAATTATACGTTACTTTTATGCACCATCGGTCGTTATAATATCTTTCGATTTTATTTTTTATATAAAATCGCATTTAAACTTCCTTCGTAATAAAAGTGTATCAATTGCCTCGAGACAGTCAAACTTATATACTCTCTTACGCCCCTTTATTTTTTTCTAAAAAAAAAATTTAATGTAATTCATGCGTATTATACATTTTTTCTTAACTTGTGCCTTTAAGGGTTTTTTTTGATCATGATAATTTTTTTTTGCTTTTAGATTTGTAAATATTAAAAAAAATTTAATTTGGTAATTTAAAAAAATGAATTTTTTTTTGGGATTTGACACTGAATATTTTTTTGAAAAATAAATTACGTGCGATGTTATTAAACGTAATTTTTTATTTTAAGTCAAATGATTAATGATTACCTATTTAATTTTTAAATTGTTATTTGATTAATTGATTAAAAAGAAGAAAAAAAAGTATAAGTAAATTTATTTTTTTTATTTTTTTATGTCCTCGTTAATAAAGATTGATCGTATTACAAAAAAGTTTATTATGTTTTATACACGGGTATCGTATTATGTATTGAGAATAAATTTTTGTGGTTTAATTATTGTATATGGGTTTTTTTTTCAAATTTAATGTGATTTCTCGGGAAAAAAAATTTCGGGTAATGCCCTAAATTCGTGGTCTGTTCAAATTTTTTTCTAAACTCATAGTTGATATCACGCCTTTATATTTCATTTGGAAGAAGAATTTTAACCATTGAATTGCCACAATGTCTTCATCATAAATTTAGGATAAAATTTTTCTCGCAAGTAAAATGATTTCTAAAGATTATATAAGGAGGAAATCTTAAAAACTTTCAAATAATAAAAATAATAAAATACTTTTTATCATATTTCAAATAATAGTTATTTAGTCATGTCTTTATCTTTTTCAGTGTTGTTTAGCATGTTTATGTTCCAGGTCAAGACCAATACCAATACCAATACCTTGAATCCGATTTCTCAAAATTACATTTTCTTCTTCAAGGCTTAACTTCTCTTCTTCCGAGTTCTAACTTCGTGGATAAATTTCTTGTTGCGAAGAAACTAAATTTAAAATTTTAAAAAGGCCCCTATTCCAAAATGGGTGAGGGGTATATTAGTTACTTTTTTAGGGGGGTAAAAATGGACGTTTTTATGGGGGAGGGGGGTAAAAAATCGACACTTTTATGGGGGAGGGGTAAAATAGACCTAGAATATTTTCGATTAAATGACTTTAAATAATTTGAAATAGAAATCAGGGCCTGATTAGGTCATGACTTGATTAGAAAAAGGTCTTAGAAAAATGATTATAAGTTTTATATAATTGGGAGTTATTCACGATAGATCGTCAAAAATCCCCAACTACAGTATATTTTAAAGATTACCAGATTTAATATCGACTTTTAATCTGATGTAGAAAGGGCCTTATAAGGCACAGAATCGTGAAATGACTCGAAATCGTGAAAATTTTTTTTAAACTCACATAATTTGCCAAAATTGATAGTCAAAAACCAATACTCTTCCTTTCACAAAATTTTATTAGCAACAGCCCATATATAAATTTATGTAAATGGATATAATCTGAATTATCTCCTTATTTTTTAAAATTAAAAATTTTGCCACTGCATAATAAATACATAAATTTTTTAAAAAAAAGATGCGCATGTAATCACTTTCACAAAAAAAAAATATCTTTTTCGTCCCTTCAAGCAATAATGCGTTAACAATTTTGTCATGAAATTAATAAAACATGATTTTTATTCAAAATTTAAATATTTATAAAAAAATGATTTTTTTTTTCAAGTATCTTAGAGACAAAACTAAAGATTTTTTAAAACAATATAAAAAAACATATGGTGCACACATATCTTAAATATTTTTTTACATTATATTACACATGTTTTTGTACCGCAGGCATATTTTTTTTGTGCAGAGGAGAAAATAAAGAGTGCGATTTTATGTCAGTTATATATATTCTAAACTCTTTTTATTGTTTCTTTTTTTTATCAGAAGAAGAATAACCTAAAGGCGTCATACTTGCGAATAATACAAGATGCTAAAAAAGATTTTTTTTTTTTTTTTTGAATTTAATAAAATAGAAATTTTTAAAGAGTATGGAGCAGGTTTTTTGTTTGAGGTAATAGGGTCGGTGAGTGTATAATTTTTTGGTAATATGAAAAGAGTTTAAGAGAGGCCTATTAAACGAAAATTGTAGCAATTTATGAGAAGCATTTTGAGTGAAGAATGAACAAAATTCGATTACTTAAAAAAAGTTTTTTTAGGTGAAAATGAAATTTCTGGGCAAATATTGACTGATTTTTTCGGAATAAAAACCATTTTTGCCAGACTATCTGAAAAAATCTGTCTGAAATTATTTTCAGTCTAAACGTTAATTTAAACAGTGAATACAAAAAAATCTTTTTCAGTCCATTGAAAAAGACAATAAATTTATTTTGCAAGCATAACTAATGAAAAAAAACAAAAATGAAATTGAATTTTTTCAAAAAGAATTTTTTAACTATTAACTTTTTATTTTAGAACAAAAAAAAAATTTCATTTTTAACTCCTCATTCTATTATTTCTATTCTCTCAAACACAAAACACAATAACAGAAATCGAAGTGTGTCGAAATGATAATTTAAAGGTAAAAGGTGTTACATTAATAAATGTTGTTTAGCCTAAAGGTCATTTATTTTCTAATTTTTTTTTGTCTATAAAATTTAATTTATTTTTTTTAATAGAATTCTTAACTTTTAAAAGCTTCCATGGTAGTAATATCGCGGGACGCGCATAGTGCAACGGTTATGTTATACCGCTGTTCTCACCTCGTATTTATCTATCGTAAAAATTATTATTTATATACTGTAAAAGCTTCCTGGTTTACAAATTATTACTCAGTTTTTTTACTGTTTTTTCATTAAGGTAATTATTTTTTATTTTGTATTCTTTTATTATTTGTTAATTGTTAACAAAAGAATATTTATTTTTATTGTTCTGTTTTTAACGATTTTGTTTTGTATTCAATCCAAGGGATTATAATTTTTTTATATTTTAATCAGTCGCATTTTCACAGATTTTTAAATATTTGAATTCGCGTCTGATTTAATCTGTTTTAGTCAGTTCAAATTTAAAATGTACAGATTCATTAGTAATTTAAAAATTCTTTGGGAAATTAAAACTACCTTCATTTTTTAAAAAATAAAAAACTATAAATAAAAATCAGGAAACAAGCTCTTACAAAATCAGGGTCCAAAAATTTCTCACCCTCATATCTCAAAATTATAAAATATGGATTCCATATTTAATTTTATTTCATAAAAAAAATCTCGAAATACAGTCCCTATAAAATTTTAAAACTTATGTAATCAAAAAACTTATTTCTCATGCACACACACATACACACACACACAAATACTAAAAACCTTATGCGTACTCATTATATCCAGCTATGTTTATTATTTATTAAAATCAGATTATTATTCCAATGCTTGTATAAAAAAAAGCAAATTATTTATTTCAATCATTTAAAGATGTTACATTAAAGATTTAAGCAAACTGATAACAAAAAAGTGCTTACCAGTAATATCAATATCGTGACTCTTAATACACACACATATTCATTTTTATGAGCAAACTAATTCTTTTAATTTATCATTTTATTTTTTTTTTCATTTTTTTTAAATGAAAGTGCATGAAAATATTTTATTTGAAAATTTTGTATTTTACGTGTAAAAATAAATTTATGCAAAATATTTGTGTCGTATAATAAATATTTGCAGAAATTTTGCTTCCTTATAAAGTATTTTAAGATTAATATACATTTTATTTAGTAATTATTAGTTAAATTTTTCTAAGTTCAGTTAGGTAAATTTGTTAATATTTTTAGTTTTTAGTACTTTTTCAGGGATTCGAGAATTAGAATTGATTATTTTGGATTAAATTAATTTTAATATTATTGTATACTCCTAAATATAACAAAATTTTCATTCACAATAAAGCTTTTTGGGCTTGTAAGATTTTGAGATCAAAAAATTAATTTGAATCGTTCACTTTTTGTGAAAAATTAACAATTCTTTTTACGAATTAACGAAAAATATCGTTCATTATATTTGTTAAAAATTTATAAGAACACATCGACCATTTAGGGCTATTTTCAATAAAATTTAACTACGACGTTTCATTGGTACAAATACCACTAAACCTCGTCAGGCTAATTGCAATCTCCCAAAAAAATTATTTTTCGATACTTTACTAATATTTTTGCAATAAAACAAGAACTACTCTTAACAGCATAACTTATAAAAAAAATTCTCTCCAGCATACAATAACAATTCTACCTTAAGATCCATTAAAAAACAGTAAAACAATATAAGTAACAAAGTGATAATTTTAAAGAAAAATTCTTTCAAAACAATTTGCAGTAAAAAATGTTTAAAAAAAATGTAATATTACTAAAAGGTATACATAAAAGGAAAAATGTGCACTTAACAATTTTCTCATCTAACAAGTTGACTTTTTAATATTCTATTTAATAAACGTTAAGTCATAATATTTTATTGACTTATGTATTTATGGTACTGAAAGAACTTAACTGTTTAACAATAAACAGATGTTCTGTGTGTGAATTTTATAATTGTATGGTAAAAAAAATGTTTTTTTCTGACTTTTATTATCTGCTTGGTAATTTAATGCAATAGTATATTATTTAACGAGTACCTGGATTTTAGAAGCTGGGTTTTGCACATGTTGCAAAAAAGCAATACAGATGTGAATTAAATTTTAAGAATTTAATCAAGGATCAATTTTGATAAACTATTTATAAAAAAAGTGATAAACCTTCATTAATATCAGTAGTTTTCTTATTTAAATCCACCTAAAGCTATAAAATAAAATGCACATGCACCACCAGTCAATTTACAATTACTTTACATGAAAATTACATTTATAACTTTAATATACATTATGCGTAATATTTCTCTCGAAAGAGAAAAGAAAAAAATAAAAAATAATACAAGTTCTTATAATACATGCTTGAGTTAAATAGTGCAGATTTTGTTATCTGCAAAAAGATCTATATAAATGTATGTATTCTTTTTAGTTGTTTCGCCATATAATATTATAAGCGTGTGTTTCTTCCTTATTACATTTCTTGTCTCCTTTTTTCTTTATTTCGCATATAACCGCGAGGATATATTAAGGGAGGCGCACGCCAGTAATACAAAACCAGTATATATTATTATAGACAAAGAAAAAAAAAAATTAAAGCTCTTGGGGCGAAGGCGAGGTTCTTTTTTACTTATTTTTCTTATGTACAGCGCGAATCTCGTGAATGCTGATCGTAAATTATATAAAGAGTAAAGAGTAGTATCCTACTGGCTTTCTTATATCTTTTATACTATATTTTTCTTCTCTTTTTATTATTTTATAAAATTTATGAATCTTTAAATCGATTATAGTTTTTTTTTTTAGATTTATCATGTTAGACAATTTGTATATTAGTTTTCTTATTTTTTTTCTTTTTTAGTTTATTTATTAATTTTTAGAATATGTGCATCATATATTCGTCAAATGTAGAAAAAATATAAATTCCATTGATAAATTCGTTCATATATGAATAAGTCCAGGCTAAATTTGCAATATACTTTTTGCGGTATAAATTTTAGGATTTCGAAGCCGAAAAAAGCATTTTATTTGGGTTGAATTACAAATTTCTCAATAAATAGTAAAAATTTATGAATTTTAGATTTCAGATTTGAATTTTGTGGGGAGTTTTGATAGAAATTTCTTTCAAAAATTAGCTAAGATTTAGAAAATAATTGTAAAGATCCGGCTCGAAGGACCAAATATTTACTCTAGTGAAGTAAGGGAGGAGGGATTGGTTTTTAACAACTGAGATGAAAAAAGTTTACTAAGGGTTGTTTGGTTGCTGAAAATCGAGGTTTTGTTAGTGCAAATTTTTCTAAACATTATTCACAAACTACAACAAGATTTAGCTTATTGCATAGGTTTCTAGAGACATTAGTTAGAATTTGAGGAACCCATGCATTGAATATGTCTCAAACAACCTTAACTTGAGAAAACACAATCTTTTTTAGGGACGTTTTGGGAGCCTTTTTGTAAAATTTACAAACTATGACAAGATTTGTTCTTCAGTACGTTTTTGGGGTTTCTGTTCTCAAATTAAATTTCAGTGATCTTAACGTAAAAAATGCCCTTAAATTAGTAAAAAACATCCCATTTTGTGCCCTTTTCTGAGTGATTTTTTAATATTCGTAAGTTTTGAGAATCGAGAATTTGTCACGTGCAAGACCCTAAAATTAGGGACCAGTGACACGAAAAAGACACTACAGGTAAAATTTTGCTATGATATATCACTCTGAATAAGGGTTTTTTTTTAATTTCGTACTGCTCGACTTTATTTTCATGCACACGAATAACAATTCCAAAAACATATATATAAACGTAATAGATTGAGTCTCGTTACGATTTGTGAATATTGCAAAAACTCTCTTATTTAAGGATGTTAGACAAATTTTGCACGAGTAAAATCTTTATTATCAGAATTTTTAGTATAGAAAATCCCATAGATTCGCTCATATATATTATGCATTTTCATAAATCCAAGGGTTAAAACGTATGTTTTTAATATAGAGGTTAAATAAAAAATTTTTTAATTTAGTTATAGAAAAAGGTTAAAATTTTTAAACATATTTTTTTTCTTCGTTAGACCTTAAATTTTATTATTATTTTTTAATTATAAAAATGTCAAAATAATATTATTTACAGTATATTGCAAAATTCATTATTTTTTTGTCAATTTTTTAATTTACTGCAGCAGGTATGTTTTTTTAAAAAGTATTCGCTATATTTTATATATGACTTTTGAACCACCCAGTTGAAGATTATATTCGAAAAAGGTTTATTTACTGATTGAAAAATGAATTTTTCAACGAAAAATAAATTTAATAATTTTATTTATTTATTTAAAATTTGTCAGTATCTTATACCAAAAAAGTATATCCCCCAAGAAATAGATTAGATTAATGCCAGATTAGCTTAAAACTAAGGTTAAATACATTCGCACTCGTAAATAACTTTCAGCTATTCTATCTGCCTAATAAGATTTAATTATACGAACCGTAAATAAACCTTGTAGATTTTGATCCCTTTTATTCTAAAAATCTCAAACTTTTAAAGTATATGTGTCATCTTTCGTGACATTAGATACTCAAAAAGGCACTAAAATAAGCTTCTTTAAGAAAATAAATTTTATTTAAGAAACCAGACCTAATTTAATTTTAATTCTCAGTCTTATCTAATACTAAATCAAGTTTAACCCTTATCAAAAGTCTATGCATAAATAAACATTTACGTGAACGTTAATTATGCACATACTTGAACTTACTTTGACTGTAAAGTACTTTAGGATATATCTTAACTCCGAAATAAGATTAGAAAATCGAGGATAAACTCTCATACACAAAAAGTTAAAATTAAATGAAAATCAAAGCTGAGTATACTAAAATATCAAAAAAATATTTTGTAAAACAAAATAAATGCACTACAATATAAATAAATATACAATATGTGCAAAAAGAAATATGGGTGGAAGAAAAATATATGTAAATATGGTGCTTCTTGTATGTAATACACAACAAGTTCTTTTTTTATTATATTTTGATATACAACTAAGATAACAAAATCCATATAATGTTATCTTTTTATTCTTCTTTTATATAATACACAAAGAAATTTGGTTCGCTAAAAAAAACGAATTGTATATATTTATAAGTAATTCATATATATGAAGGTTAAAAGAGAAATGAAAATTATGCACAAAATAAGGTTTTTTTTTGTGTACGAGAATAATAGTGAAAAAAAAGGGTTGTTTTGTGTACAAGGAATATATTATTAGAGTCACGAAATTGAATTATATTTAAAAATATGCTTTAATTTTAATTAAAATCTTGTGAGACTACTGAGAGATTATTTATATTTGTTTGAGATTTCAAGCTAATTGCATTCCTAACCCAACGGGGTGCGAGATTCTCTCATTTCATGTTATTGCGATTTTATTACCTGCAATGTCGAGCAAATACCTTATTTATAATGTTTTCAACTTTTAATTGCATTTTGAGATGATTAAAATTACTTTTTGGATTACTAGGATTTTTAATAAAATAAGGTGCTTTGTTGGATTTAGTGTTTTTTTCGGAAATTTTTTCAGCTTTTAAATTAAATTTCAAATAGTGCATTGATTAAAGAGGACAAATAGAATCATCAAAAAATTATTTTACAAGCAATAACTTTTACATTTTAAAATGGGACATTCTCTCTTGAGGAGGGGTACTTGAAAAATATCTCAAATTCAGTGGGTGGTCAAAAATGGACTTTGTTAAGGGGAAAGAAAAATGGGTTTAGAATAATTACGATTTAGAGTCTCAAAAAAGTATGGGTTTAAAAACTTAATTTTGATTTAGGGACTTGTGATAATTAGGGAGTATAAGTTAACATGTTCCATGCTCGTTGGTTGTGTTAACACACAAACTAGTTAAACTTCTCAATCTTAAAGAACCTCCTCCAGTTTTCAAATAAAAATAATTTCTTGTCAACCTGAACTCGAATAATTAGTAAAAATTCTCTACTTGCTATTTGCCCATAAAAAAAAAATATTTTTAAATCTTTTGAGAAATAGACCATATTCTTCGAAGGACCTTCAAGTTCCTTCAAAAGGATCTAGTAATAATTAGCTAAAAGAAATCATTAACCAAAGTAAACATAAAAATATTTTAAGTCAATCAAATTCTTAGAAGATGAAATTTTGAACCCCTTTCACGAAGCTCAATACGAAACAAAAACGAATCATTATCAAAAATCATTCGTTTCATTATAAATTTATCCATTTGTTTAATCGACAATTTCTATATAACTCGTGCTGTTCGTTGTAATTAACAGATCTTATTTAATATATCCTTTTTGTTCTTTCTTTTTATATAAATTTATAGCTTGCCAATCTTTTTAAAACACATAGTTTAAAACTTCTTCTTATCCAAAACTCATCAATTTCGTTTAAAAAAAGAGGACCTAAAAATACTGACTTCGTCATTAGTTTTAAACAGTTGTGTATTACTTGTTAAATTTTTTTTTGGTACCAAGATTTTTGATGTTAAATTTTTTTTCACATGGTGTTATAAAATTTTAATTAAGGAGATAACGAAAATAAGAAAAATGAAGTTTTAGATTATTTTAATAATATTTTATAATGACATATAAACAAGTTTTTTTATTTTTTTTTTTATCTTACATTATGATAATTTTAAAGGTATGGATGTATATGAGACTTTTGGTTGTTTTTGAATTTTGATGAATTTTTGTGAAGAATTTGTTAGATAAAATAATTATTTTGAAACTGTTTATCGTCAATTTTATTTCGAACCATGCATTACATTGAAAAATAAAAATCTACAATTGCTAAAACGGAAAATTCATTATTTTTCAAAAATTAGATATAAGAATTTGTTAAAATTTCTGATTTAGGGATATGAAAATATTTTTGAGAAAAATCTAATATTTTCATACTAAAAGTATCGCAAAAATGGTTCTTAATTTCGCAAAATTTGGTTCTGCTAAAATTTAGAAGCTATAAAAAATAAAAAAAAATCCAAAACAACCTAAAGTCTAACATACACTAAAAGAAAAATGAATAAATGTCTACTGTACTAAGATAAGAATATATTAAGAATCATGTATTTAAATCTCAATATTTGGTTCATTAGTTTCTTTGTTTTTTATGCATGAGAATAAAAAGATAAAAAAAAAATTATATATTTTACCACCCACATAATGTCAAATTAAAGATTATTTTTTTCTTCTCTAATTTAATTAAATTAATTTATCAATAAAAATAAAACTATCTAAATAAATCTGATTGTCAATTTACTCTGAAATCGATAAATTGAATACAGACCGCACAGGTGGATATTTAAGTTCGTTAAAATAATTCAAAAAAAGTAGATTTAACTGTACAAAAAAAGCATAAAAATATGATTTTATTTAATACATTGTATTTATCTAATTAGCATAAATAGCATAGATCATAAACTAAATTACGTTATGGTTTGTTTTTCCCTTATTTTATGTAATTTATGCATGTGAGCATACTTTATTATACGCGTATACGAAAACCCCACGTACACTGTTAGAGATTAACGGTTTTAACTTATGGTACTTAAAATACTCTATTTTTTATGTTTTTAATGCACGCATCTTGTTTAAGTGGACTTTTTGTTCTAGTTTTATGTGAAAAAACATGTGTGTATTTTGATCTTTTTTTTTTTCTATGTTTTGTAAGAGGAAATTGTTTTGTACATGCTTTTTTTTGCAAATTGATCTTTGGACTGAATTGTGAGGAAGAGACTTTATAATTTGTTAGGAAACAACAAATTTTAAGTAACAGTATCGTATTTTATAAAAAATATTTAAAAAAACTGTTTTGCGATTGTTTTACACTCAAGACAAAAAAAATTTTCCAATACTATTTTTTAGGCGTGTTAAGTTTATTGAACTAAAAATCTTTTGAAATAACTGATTGGCTGTTTACTAAGTGTATAAAGGATACTTTGTAATTTGTAAGAGCTTAGGAGTTGAAAAGCGATAACGAGTGTAGAATATTTGGAAACTTAAAGCTTGTACAAAATTTTCTAGACATATGAAACCTTGTTTCATCAAACATTACAATTTTTGCAGCAATTTAAAAATTGGTCATTTTGGCCTAAAATGAGCATTCAGTTTATTGACTAACAGTATAAGAATTAATTATAAAAAATTTCAGTTTAAGAGGCTTGAAAGGTGATGCTTAAGTCAACTTTCGAGGTTGCAGCGTTATAGTTTGAAAAAGTATCTAGTTATTTTTGCAAAAATGAGAAGTATTCTTGTGAAATTCAAAAGCATAACCAGGTCTTGAACCAGCCCAAAAACAAATTTCATTTCTTTCACTAAATTTTCAACTCACAAAAAAAAAAATAAATAAATTGCCAAACAAAATTTATGCCTAATTCAATAAAAAATAAAACTTTATCTCAAAAGTAGTACTCAACTCGATAATAAACTAAATAAGCCCAAGCAAAAAAAAGAATGCGAATTCGCTCCCATTCAAAACCTAAATATACAAAAAGTCTTTGAAAAAAGGCCGAATCAACCGGTTATCTTTTAATTCAATATTAATTAATGTTAAAAAGCTATCTTTCAATTACATAAATTTATTTATTTTTTTTTAATTACCCGCTTACATTAGAGCCTATACCAGTTTAAAGTATCAATTTATTTAAAATTACGAGATAAAAAAAGAGAAAATTTTTTTTATTTATTGAAAGATGGTACTTGTTGATAAAAGAGATGACCTAAATTTTCTTAGTGTAATATTCAAATAATAATTAGAATATTTAATTTTTTTTTCAAACTGGATTATTTAATTCCAGTTTTTTTTTTCCTTTTTTTTTGAATTCAAAAAATAATTACAATATCCTGTTATTAACTTGTCAATCTTCAAATAAATATAAAAAAGAAAGTATGTGTATTTTTTTTGGGGGACTTTTTTTTTGTTGATTAAAATTAAGATAAAAATCAATAAATCCGATTTAAAAAAAAGAATTAAAAGTATCATAAACCTTTTTGCATATTTTAAAAAATATCTATGTTGAAAAGTCAGTCATCTATATAAATTTCGTAGCTTTCTTATTATTATTTTATTTTTTTTGATGGATTATTCTGAAAGACTCCTTATTCTTCAAAAAAGTGATTAACGAAGATGAACGAAATTTAAAAAAAAAATTTTGTCTTGATTTTTTTGGACATGTTTTTTATGTTATTAATTATTAATTTTGCGTTTTTTTTAAATTGAAATTTTTATTTTGGTTATTCTTAGAAAATTTTTTGGTATTTTTTTTGTTATAAAATAGTAATTAAGAATTTTTATAAATGATAAATTTATGTTTAGTCTGTTGTCAACTATGATTGATGTCTGCTTCTTTTTATTATGCTTTGAAATAATTTTAGGTTTTTTTTACTTTTTATTGTACAATATTAAATTATTTTTTAGAAATACAAAGTTTTGACCATATTATTTAGTAACGTTTTGTATTCTGACCTCATCAGACTTCATATTTAGTACTTTGGGCAATAAATTGCTAAAAATAATTATTTTAAAATACACATTTGGAGGTCAGTTTATAATCAATTAAATCTTATTAGATAATTATTGGATAATTCCAGTGTTTTCAGTAAATTTAAGCCCATTTTTACCCCTAAATTTTCATTTATAAGAAACCCATAATAATCTCAATTTTCCAAAACAAAACTTAATTAAATCCCCAGTAAAAAGCAAATAAAACAAAAATTAAAAATAATTATAAACCATTTTTATAAACAAGCATAATTTAAAAAGCATTTAAAATATCGAACAATCTCCTTCTCTCAAAAAACAAAAAAATTGATGATAAATTACTTTTAACTTAAACCTTCTCATAAAAAAATATGATTAATGACGTTTAATCTTATATTCGTTAAATAATGATTAAATCAACAGGTACATAAAAGAAATGAACTTGATGATTTTGACTAATTTATTTCCGACATTGAGTACACGACGTAACTTAATATAAAAAAGTATGAAAAGAGCGTGAATATGTTTTACATATATTTAAAAGGATGATATAGAAAGAAGCATGAAATTTAATTGATGATTCGTTAAATACTGAGGATGGATAATCGACATTTATAATCGATCATTTTTTTTCTCTTGCGCAATTATAAAAAATTTTCTTTATTCACGTTTATTACATTTATTACTCTTCTCTTTATTCTTATTATAAAATACAAATTTTAAATTACAAAAAAAAAATTTGAGTAATATTTAATATTTTTTTTATGTTTCAGCAGAAAGTCAAATTTTGGTTCGCAACGGGTGGTGCAGGTTTTTGTATCAGCAGGGCGCTTGCACTTAAAATGATACCAGTGGCTGGGTGAGTTTGCATTATTTTACATTCTATTATTATTAACCTTCTTTTAAAATTTTTATTCTTTCTTTGTTATTATAAGATATGAGTACCACTTGTACTTCTTTTGTATGCACTGAAATTATATGCAAAATGTATCTTTAAATTGGGACAGAATTATATCATGTACTATTGTTATTACAAATACGTTTTGTACTTTTTATTGTTGTTTGAGATAAAAAGGGGACAGTTTGAATTGCAGTTGCTTCTTTTTTCTGATTATTGTATCTAAAATTTAATTTACTTGTAAAATGAGGTTATTATTTTAGCTTGACGTTTTGATTTTATAAGGTTGGACTGGTTTAATTTTTTGAGTATTTTTGAAGTATTTAAATTAAAACTGATGGAGTGATGTCTGCTTTTCAAAAAATAAATTTTATCGCTATAATTTTTTAATAGAATCATCTTGTAATAGCAAAACTTTAATTGGTACTCTAAAAGGTGATCTTTTATTTTTACGCTGAATACCTAAAGTATGAAAGCGTTGTTAAATTTTACGATTTAGCGAAATTCGGATCAATTTGCTTTTTTTACTTTTTATTAAGTTGGTTAGAGAAATTAATGGAAAATAAGTATTTTGATTTTTTTTTTGGCGCAAATATTTTTAAAAATGATGCTATAAATATTTTGACAAATTTTAGCTCTTTACGATTTTTCACTGTTTAAAGAAAAGATTTTAATTTGTAGTTAAATAATTTACAGTTTAATTTTAAAAATGTAGATGTCGCTCTTTCTCAAACAAAAAATGCCTTTTAAACATTATATATGTTGGATACACAAAACAAAAATTAATTTGAGTTATTGTATCAGTTATCATTTAGAATTTGAAATATATATATATATCTAATAAATAGTAGTTAAACTTATTACTTATCTCCATAATTTTGATTTCGTTTATTGTTTATAATAAAGTGTTTGTTACATGGTGAAATATTAAATTTTAAAGAGATTGAAATTTATTTTTATATTTTATACATTAATCGTTTTTGGTGTAATATCATTTATTTTTTGGTGAAAAAAGAATCTGTGCTGGCATCATATTTATTTTAAAAATTTTATACTTATATAAGTTTTAAAATTTTTTGCTTAATTAATTATTAAATGATTCTTATGTTTTGGTCAAACAAAATTAAAAATATATGCTGAATCATTTATATTTACTTTAAAATTATTGAAACTAAAAAGCTTTTTAAAAATAATTTAAAACATGATTAAAAAATATATTTGAAACTACTTGAAAAAAATGAAAGAAATATTTTTAATTAATTTAAATATAGGTCTGGAATATGTTTTTCAACAAAATAAAAAAGTCATTTTGTCATCCTCGTAAATGATGTTAAACATTCAAGTGCGTACTACAAGCACACACGTCATAGATTAAACACTTAACTAAAAAACTCTTATTTTATAAAATTCAAGTGTCTCATTTATTTTTAATATAAATTCAAATTTTTTTTTTTTAATTTATAATTTTGTTGAAAAAACATTTTTATTTATAGGCTTTTTAAAATAAATAATTTTTATGTTTACAAAAATATGTTCATTAATTTTTTTATGGATGCGTTGAAAGCACATTTTTACACATATGTTATTTCACAAACAAAAGATAAAGGGTTAAATATTATTATGATTATTTCTTGCTTCTCGCTTAATAAAGTATGTAATTATTTAACTCAGACAGAAAATGACTAAAAAAAAATTAAAGAGTTTAATAAAAAATAAGGCACTTTTTTGAAATTGAGCTGCAATCCCACTACTTTTTGTCTACGTAATCAACTCATTTAAGGCAAATAGCGTTGAATATAATAAAAACGCAATCCAAATACATATTTTACGTTAAAAATTTTCTACTTGTAAATTAAAAAATCAACGAAATTAAAAGTGGTACATAAAGCACATAACAGATCGTTGATAATTTGGAGCTAATGTGAGTTCAATCCTAGAAAATTAAAAGAATTATTTTTGTTTCCTATTTAACATAATGCAGTGATTTCAAATTTGCAGGGCCTAAAATTTAGGCTTATAGAATTCATACAGGGGTGAATTCAGAGACCACCTCTGGCGAGGAGGGGGCGAATAAAAAAAAAAGTTTTAAAACGTAAAATTTTCAAAAAATATTTGAGAATCATACAAAATTTACGCTCGGGGACTAATGGATCCGCTAGAATTCAGATTGACAATATTGATCCCTCAATTTTTAAACATGTTTGAAACATTGATTGCTCCGTGCTTTCGTTAACAAATTCATTATTAAATCATGAAAAATTCTATTAAAAAAATTTGCACATTTTTCAACAGTTAATTTAAAAAATATCTCAATTTTGGCCCTTTCAACTCAATTTAAATCTATTTTGTAAACGATAAAGCTACTGATTTTATTATTCAAGAAATCAAAACAAAACTAACGAAAGAATCTATTTTGCATTAAAAATCGAAAATGCATAAAAATCTAAAAATTTTATTAGAAAATAAGTGATATTTCAAATTCCCAAACCCAAATGTTTTAGTTTTGAACAAAAATTTATAATCGGCAAAAAATCAAAAAGAAAATAATAAATGTTATTTTTTTCAAGTATATATCCTTTTTAATAGACACAATAAAAAAAAAAGCATACGAAAAGATACGGATGGCTTATCGAAAAGAGCACTTTTGAAAGGATTTAAAAAAAGAAAGAGACAGAGAATGAGTAAAAAGTCCCAAAAAAAAAAGGAAAAAAAAATTTCTCGCACCATTAAAATTCCGTCTTTCTAAAAATCATTAAATAAAAAGTTTTTGTGTGAAACACAAAAAAATACATCGTTAATTTAAGATTTTTAAAAAACATTAAAGGTTAGCTTCCGGAATCCCGGTTACTTAAACTATTTCATCTCTAAAAAAAAGAAAAACAATCTTTTTCTTTATTTACTACGACTTTTTAAACCAATTCTTCTTTTTTTTATTTTGTAAGTTATATGCGAAATTTTTTTTTTTCAAGGGATGTAACTAACGTGAGAAAGAAATCACTGCATATAATATAAGGACGAACTTGTCTGACTCAACGAAGCGTAATAATTATTTAGTCTTACATATATTAGTTAAGAAAGGATATCTCGTATCCGGAATACTTCAAGTAATTACTATACTTACTTTTTTTTTCTTTGTTTGTGTATTTAAAATCTAAAAAAAATATTTTAAATGCTGATTTTTTAAAAATAATAATAATAACATGCTAATCTGTCTTTCTATGCAAAAAATTTTCACTATTGGCAGATTAATTCGTTTTCTTTATGTATGTGTGGCTGTCCGTTTAATAAGGGTTGTGAAATAGCAACGATATAATATGCCGAAGTATTCCCGGCGTTTCAAGATCGCTCGTATCTTTTGCTTCTTTCGGCGCTTTGGTGTAAAAATCCTTCCTTTTTTTATTTTTTATTTCACAGATGCCGCGTAACATCAACATTTTCTCTTTCTTTCTTGCTTATTTTTATTGCATATTATCTTGTGATAAAAAAAAAATATTCTATCCATGTCTGACATTTCACACACATCTCATTCGCGCGCAGTTTCCAATTTAAGCAATTTAATTTACGGGGATATAATTTATGTTTATAGAAAAAAATTTTTAAGATCAACATCATTTTTTTTTTCTTGAAAGATCAGGTTTTGTAGTATTAAAATAGAATTTTTGTCCTATTCGAAAGGTCGAGTGAAAAGTGACACTTCCACCAAAAAAATTGAGACTAACCAGAAGTGTTTTGGTTAACTTGTGAGGTTGCAGCGTTATATTAAAAATTACTAAAAAACCTTATAATATAATGTAATAAAATAGAGCCCTGTATTTCTAAGCCCAGAAGGTCTATTGGAATAAACGGAGGGTAGCAAAGGTGTTTTTTCAACATATTAAAGTCATCCTTAACTATAAAGATTGTAATTTGGTTTCCTAAAGGTAGCGTTCTTCCCTTGTAAGTGTCTATAATATAAAAATTAATGATTTTATTAGTTTATTACTTTAGTCAATCGATGGCGTTTTCTCGAAAGAGAAAAGACTTTCAGACTCTATATAAGGCCTTAAAAATTTCATGCGTTAAAGTTACAACTTACATATTAAAATCTATAAAATGATGTTCTAGTTAATTAAGTTATATTCGGCCAGAATCGGTCAATATAAATTTACCTTAAAATTAAATACCGGTTTCATAAATTAAATTATCTTTTTTTAATATTTTAACTTTGCTGGTTTCTTTGAAGAATAAATCAAAGTTTACTTCCAGCGCTCACTGCTCTTTATTTTGATCTGGTAATACAATTAAAAAAAAATAAAAAAATCTATTTGTATCAATTAATGGGGCAAGGGGCGGATTTTAGGCGCAAAGAAAAAATTAATATTTTGGGCTACAATTGTAATACAGTGGGTGTTTTCGTCCAATGTTTTCATTTTTGAAGTTTGTTTTTTCATGCCACTCCTAGAAAATGAAATTAATCCCCTAAGAAGAGGGTAAATTTTAAATAATTACATTGTTTTCGATAAAAATTTAGTGTGTGATATCTTATTTTCTGGTGGACGATTTTGTGTGGACGCAGAGTTTAGAAATGAAAATGATGGGTAAGGATGCCTACAGGATGACAATTTTAGCTCAAAATATTCGTTTTTTCTTTTGCGCTAGAGATCCACCCTTTGTCCCATCTGAAGGATTTAAGATGGTAAATTGATATAAATATTTTTCGTGTTTCTTTTAGTCCCATATTGGGTTTTTAATGTCATGAGATCTTTTTTGTATACACAGTATCAATTTAAATAGATTTCAGGAATTGTACAAGATTTAACCCATATTTGAGGGATTTATGATTTATTTGATGTAGTATTTTCTAGAGGTTGTAAATTAGGGCGTAGCGAGGCGAGCAGCCACAATATTGCCTATTAGGAGAAATTTTTTTCCAAAAGTATTGATTTTTTCAATAAAAAATATTCAGATGGCTTAGGTGTTTCGTTTGAACATTAATGGGTTAAAATATAGGGATAAAATATATATGAATATTAAAAGTGATTTTTGTGCTGATGAAGCTTGGTCACACTTAAGAAAGCTGAAAAAATTCATTTTTTACTTAACTTTCTAAAGAATTTTCATAATTTCTAATTTCTATTTTTCAAAATTTGAACTTTAAACCAATAAAAATTCATTTTGATTGAAAAACACTATTGCGAATCGAAAAGATTTATTATTGATCAAAGAGGCCATATTCAAATTAATTATTAATTATTCTTGTATTATTTTTATGAAAATATCCTTTTAAGCATATTTATTCTTCTCGTCCTTCAAGGGGGTGATTAATAAACGATGTTACTTGTCGGATGTTGTGTGTTGCTAGCTTTTGGTAATTATTTGTAAATAAACTGAAAAATTTTAATAAATAATTAAGATTTGATTCGATAAGTGGCCAAATAAAGAAAAATTGTTTAATTTTTAACAAGTAATAACCGAAAAATAGAACACAAAAACAATCAATTATCGACCGATAACCAACAGCGTTCATTAAGTACCCTCTAAGATAGTCTTAGGATTATTTTGTATATGAAATAAAATTTTAACCTAAAACAAGAATCTTAACTTAAAAAAAAAAAAAAGCCAACATAACCATAAAGTTGATAATTATCTAATTAACGTGTACAAATTTGAATGAAATCCGTTAAGACTCATCATTAAAGTAGGAGTTAAAACACATAAAAGGTATTAGTTGCATCAATTTTCAAGTTTTTTTTTAATAACCTTTTCAAGATCATGCACATGACGGTGGAGGGTCTTAATTAAAGTGTAGACTAACAATAAGAAAAGGATTATTACATACTTTTTGAGACAGAATTTTTATGTATTGTCATGAAATAAAAATATTTTGTAATGAAGATGAGTTTTTATTTATACACATGTCGGCGAATCGCTTTTTAATCATTAAATATCGCATAGTCATTTAATATTTGTTAATTTTTCTCTTCATTATTTTTTTTTATCAGGGTGTGAATAAATCTTATGCTTTGATTCTTAAAATATTGATTTTAATCATTTTTTTTTAAACGAATAAAATAATCGTAAATTAAAATATAGGTATTTCCTTTTGATAAGATTATATTCAAATTATATTAAAAACACAAGAAACATTTTTTTAGTCATTTTATCAGATTTTAAAATCTAAATATCTACCTGAATGAATTGATAATTAAGCTTTTTATTTCAACAATTAAAGCTTTAAAAAAAAAATGAAATAAAAAAAAAAACTGGAAATAACATCTTTTTAAAAAAACATTATGCTATAAAAGAAAGAAATCTCATCATTTCTGAGAATTCACGCTAAGTCATTTAAAGCCATGCCTTATAAATAAAAAAAATAACTACTATTTCTCACTTCTGCACTTTGTGTTTCTTTTTTTTTGTAATAATAAAAAGGCCCCCTGAAATGAAATCATTATTTATAGATCAAAACTAACGATAATTAAGGGTGATATTAACGCTTCTGTTTGTGAGTTGTAGTTTTTGTTTTTGGTTTTTTATTGTTTTTTCTAATATTTTATTGTTTTAATATAATTGTGTTTTAGAGTAATTTGAGCAGAAAATTTTTTAAAATCATAAGATGATTTTCAAAAATTCAAAAAAATGTTTTGGAATTTACTTTGTTTTCTTTAATTTTTATCCGTGGTCAAAACCAAGAAGATTTTCTTCTTGACCCAATAATAAACTACTTGATTCAAAAAAAAACTTTTTTCAGTGTAAATTTAAATAAACGAGAAACCTAATTAATTAACTAAAACCAATATCTTAACTGATAAAACATTCAAAAAAGGCAAACAGTCCTCTTTTTCAAAAATTTAATCTGTATTTTGTAAATTTTACCTGATATTTTCAATTAACGCTTGGTCAAAAAAAAAAAAAAAAAACATAAGATTGTTAATTTATTTTTGGTAATTGTATGTATAAACTATCAAGATTTCTCTATACACATAACATACACATTCAATGTTTTTTTAAATCTTTTTCTAAAGGTTTCTTTAAAATTTATTTATTTTTTTCTTAACATCATTCTCTATCGACTTTGGAATGTCCAAATTGGTTTTTTATACAGATATAAGAGTCGGGTTTTTGGGCTGATATTGCTGTTGTTATATGCATATAACCAAAAATATTTTTTTAATTTAATCGGCTACAGGAAAAGAATCCAATTAGGTATGTAATAATAATGGAACGAATATTATAAGATTTTTGTATAAAAATTGTAATTTTTTTTTTTTTTGGTTTACATGTTTTTTTAATTAAAACTTGATTTTATTATTACACTTATAAAGTAAAACTTGATTTTCGAAATTTGATCTTTGTCACACTGAGATTTAAAAAAAGGGATAATTGGTTAACTTGTAAATTTGTTTTTTATATTATTGAGTTAAAATTGTTATTTGGATGCAAATAAATTCTTATTTTAAATTAAAAAAATAAAAACTTTTTGATTTTATGTTTTATTAATTAATTTATTTTTGGGTTAATTTAATGTTGTCTTTGATTTTTGGTAGACTAATTATTATTTCGTGATAAAAGGCTAAATATTTGTTATTTTAGATTTTGAATTTTTTGGCTGATGGGTCTGTCTTAGGTATTCAAACTATTGTTGCTTTATGTTTTTATTATCATAGCATAGTATAATATTCCGTTTGTATTGCAATTTGCACTACTGGCATTGACTTCTTACATAAATTTTTTTATAATGCTTCATGTATGATAAATTATGTTTTACCGTGGTTCATTCAATTTTATGGAACAAAAAAACAAATTTCAAGAATTCTTATTCAAAGTAATTAATTTAAATAATTAATAGCATCAGCCAAAATACTTAAAAACAATACTTTCGGCCAAAGAATACAAAATGTTGGTGATGAGAAATAATAATTCAGACTCCGAAATTATAGATTCCTAAGGCGGTCATGTATTAGCATTTTCGAAAAATACTGCACAAAGATAAAAACCGTGAAAGTCAAATGCAAAAACTATTGTTAAATGATAACTTAATAATCAAATTTTATTATTTTTAATAAACAAATGTATAAAATTAAATTTTACACTTCATTTCCCTTATTTATATAATACCAAAGTCATTTCGTTTGCGAGAATAAAAATATTGAATCTGTTAACTGTACTACTGTTTGCTTTTTAACTGAGATTAATATCTGCTATTTGATATTTCTTAAAATTTTTATGCTATTTTAATACTATGTCTTGTTTATAAAGAATATAAATAATTGACTCTCATTTTTGACTTATACATAGACAAACTTATCTATTGACTTCATTGTTAACTAACCAAATTTAACTATCTAATCATATTTACTTTTATATAAATTCAAAATTTCATATTTTATTTATTTTTTTATATATATAAAATTTTATTAACTTTTATATTTATTACTATAATGTTTATATATATTTTGTATTATATTGAAAGAGTGTACTATTTTTTGTGATTTCAAAAATAAAGAATTATTATTATTATTATCTGATATAGGATGATTAAGGGCTAATCCATAAATTTTTTTGCGATTTTTTTGGGATGGTTAATCCACGATTGCCAGGATCAAAAAATTGTATCTAAAACTATATTTTAATTTAATTCATTCAAAATATAAAAAAAAAATGGAATGATATTACTTAAATAGCTTTTAAATTTTACATTGCAATTAAAAGTCAGTCTAATTTAAAGCTACTGCATCCACTTTGATATTCAAATATATCCAATTACAAGTTTGGTCTTTAATTAAATTTAGTTTCGTTGAACTAATATTTTATTTTACCTAGTTTTAAATAAATTCAAGAATAATCTAATCTTTACCATAAAAACGATAATAAATATTTATAAAAAAATTTAAATAAAAATTTATAGACACGTTAATTATTTATTTATATTAAAAACAAATAAAATCCATTAATTTTTATAACAAAAAACAGAGATTATTTTTGATGCGAAAACATTTCAGTGTACAAAAAAAAATCTTCAAATTTTTAATGACAAAATCATGTTGACATGTTTATTGGAGTAGTCATTTTAATTGTATATTATATAAAATAAATTTTAATTTTAAATAATAAATCATAAAAACGAAACCTTGATTTTTTGGTACCTAAGGACGAGGAGCAATAACGAGGAATTTGATTATACAAAAAACTATTTTAATTAATGTCGATCAGATAAATAAAAAATTTATAAATTTAATTAGCGTATACCCTACCAAAAAGATTTTTACACACACAAGCATATAATTTTAGATAAAACTTTTATTGCAATTAAAAGTTTAAAAAAAAAAAACGACACCTTATTTTATTACATTTGTGTGTGTGTAAAATGTGTAACATCCCAAACTACTGAAAATTTTACATTAACAAATTGGATAAATATGTGTGTGTGTGTGTGTAATATAATATAAGATACGAGATATCGACATGAAATGCGCGTATTTCGATTTTGTCCTTTTGGTATTTTAACGAGGACCAAAATGTTACAAACTAAATCTCTTTTTTTTGTACTCTTTATAATATAAGCCGACTTATTCGCATGTGAAAATTTAAAACTTTTTTTTTAACTTCTCTTTTTTTTTATTGTTTCATATAAAGAAACAAAAGTCAAAAAATAGATACTTAAAAAAAGTTTTTTTTGATGAAAAGGTCGTGTAGTTTTAAATATAAACTAACTACTGTCAATGAAAATAAATGACTCGTGCATATATATGTCTTTCTTTTTCATTAATTTTTTTTTTTGTAGATTATATAATGAAACCAAAAAAAAAGGGTTTTTATACGATAAATACTGAAGAGATGAGCGCGGTATTTGCTAATGAGAACGCGCCCGGGCTTTTTTTTATATAACGCAGTCGAAATGTAAGGACGGACCAATCGAAACGAAAAATGTTAATTAAAGCGCGTCAGTTTAAAAAAAACGCAATATATACGCAAAAGGATGTTTATAAAAGTCCTTTTTTTTTATTAGAGAGAGACTTCTAGTATAAATTTTATAAGTTGAAATTTACTCTAATTGGCATTGAATGGAAATTCTGAAGGGTTGCCGAATATAAGAATCTTTTCAACTTTTAATACACATCTTGACAAACTTTATATTATGTCTTTCCACGTAAATATGTCCTTTTTTCTTCTACTTTACTATATTTATAACTTCAAGTTTTATGCCGAAGAATGTTTATTTACTCTTTTTTTTTGGGTTTAAGATTTCGTGTGAAAGTAGATCGTTATATAAATTATTAAGGGCGGAAATCTGATTCATTAGAAATTTTTTGCATTTTTGGTAACTCTTTGTAAAATTTTTGGTGGAATTTAAAAACAAAAATTGCTTGTTATATTTTTAATCATATGGCTTTTCCATGTTTTACAATTATTCAAAAATTTTTTAATTTGAGATAAAAAAAATTCCGTTTGTCATAGAATTTTCACTACAAAATAAGCAACCTTACTTCGAGGTTTTGGGAGTTAGGTACACGATGTATAAACACAAATGACTTTTTTTCGTCGCATTCTATAAAAACATAGCTCCATCTTATAAAGTCGTTAGAAACATGAAATACCCTTCTATTTACTGGATAGATGCAAATATTCAAAATTAAAATACAAAAAATGCATTCTTAAATGCAAACTAAAGAAAATAGGGCATGAATTACTTTGTACACATTCTCGTAAATACATTTGAGTTTACGTTTTTCTCTCGCATGTTCAGTTCAAATCAATTTTTTGCAATTTTTAGACCCCAGAATTGCAGTCTACGGGAAATTTTCAATCGGAACCTGAAAAGAAATCATTTTTCATGATGAAATACGTGTTTCGGAGAAAAAGTACTAAAATTTAGATGTTTTTTCTAAAAATTTAGCAAAAAACAAAAATAGCTGCCAAAAATCGAGAATTAAATTTTATAAGCTAAGACTTGTCATGGAAACCTATTTTAAAAAAAATGAAATGAATACATACCTACAACACACAAATTTATAATACAATTAAAAAATCAACAAAAATTTTTAAATGCAACTAAAATTCATGACATGCAAGATATGAAAACCGAGCACACTCAGAAATACACAATATGTACGCTTCAGTGTACTAATTTAAAAAACATGGATATTGAAAACACACTTATGTTCACCATATAAATACACATGAAATTGATCGCATAAATTCAAGAAAAAACAAACAAACAAAATTATAATGAGAAACAGCATGTTATTAAATAAAAATTTTACATTAAACAAAGATTTTATCATTTCAGCTTGAATAAGCAACATCTTAAAATTTTTGAATTCAACATTAAACCGTTTAATTTTTTTTTTACAGATGTACCATGTTTTTGTAAATTAAATTTTAAGAAATTTCTGATTCTGAATAAAATTAATTTTCCAAGCTATTTGCATTACTTTAAAACTAACTGTATTAATTAATAACATCATAAATAAATGTAAAGCAGTGTAGAAAATTTATTTTATGTAAACCGCACATATTTTGTAAATTTTATTGAATTTGCATTTACGGTTCTTTTTTTTTATCAAAAATCATTAAAATATAATTCCATAACACTTAATTAACTTAATTACAGTAAAAAAGTACATCCACTTTTTTTTAATAAAAACGAGTTTTCAAAATAATTAGAGACATTTTTTCCAATGTCAAAAATTATAAGATAATTTAAAAAAAATATTTTTTTTTTCATTTAATCACCTTATCATTTATTTTTATAAAAAAAATATTTTTTTAAAAAGCAGGTGCAACCAAAAAACGAAACTCGTATTTATGAATGCAACTTGTAATCCAGTAAAAAAAAAGGAAATTTTGAAATGCATTCAAATTATTTTTTTTTTTTTTGCTTGAATAATTAAAATCTCTTTTTTTCTGTTTTAAATTAAAATAATAATAATAATAACACATATGTATTTAATATGCGTATGACGTATGAAGAAGAAAAAATTTTCATTTCTTTCGCTCACTTGGTTTCTTTGACATTTATAAAAAAAAAGTAGATGTTAAAAAAATTTTTTTAATCTTAAATTTATTAAATAAAAAGTTTATTTTTTTTTGTTACAGAGGTGGAAAATTTATAACAGTTGGTGATAGAATACGTTTACCAGATGATGTTACAATGGGTTACATAATTGAGCATTTATTAAAAAAACAATTAACTGTTGTTGAACAATTTCATTCTCATCTTGAAATACTTAAATTTTTAAATAAAGATACGCTGCATGATCAGGTTAGTATTTTTTTTATATTCCTTTTTTTATAGATAAAAAAAAAATTGGCTTATCTTTATAATAAATTGTTATGGCATTTATTTGCATATTACAAGTTCCATTTAGGATTAATTTTATTTTATTATACAGAAATCGTTAAATTAATAGATTTAATTAAATTGAAATATCTTCTGTTTTTTTTATCTTTTTGTGTTTAGTAAATTATTTTTTTTAGCCTGAGAATTATAAGTTTCTGAGCAAAAAAGATTAAAAAGTTTTAATTAAAAGTTAATATAAATCTGACTTTGTGTTGGGGACTAAATATAAAAGAAATTTTCATTAAATTGTACTATAATTTTAATAACAATAATTAATTTTAGAATTTTCTATTTTCAAATATTCAAATAAAGGTTTATTTTTCATAATATACTTATTTTTTATATAGACATTCCATATTAAAAGTAACGTACTGTTGCTAAAATTAAGTCTCGGATTTAGTTCGTTTAGGACACATTTTTTAAATACGAGGTCCGCTTTTCTTCCAGGAGTTAGATACTTTTTTTCTTATATGGTATAAAAGGGTAACCCCTTTATTTAACATAAATTGAAGAAATTAGTTAACACTGGGACAAAAAGAACAGACCTATGCTAAATCCCTCAATTGCTTAGCCCTCTAAGTGAAAATTTACCTAATTGGACTCAAATTAGGGTTTTTGCTCAGTATCATGTTTTTATGCAATTTTTTAATAATCTATTAACAAAACGAGTTAGAAGAGCTTGGAATATAGTCTTTCGCAGTTAAAAAATAATATTTCCAGCCCCTTATACAAAATAACTCATACGCTTAGTGTTTCAAAAATATTTAAAAAAAGTCAAAGTAAATTACAAATAAGCAAAATTTTATTATTTTTTATGATTTTGAGCTTATAACAACACTGTAAAAAGTAACTTTCTTAGATTTACAAAAAAAATAGAATTTTTTCGAAAAATTAGTAAAATCGTAAATTTACTAAATTTAGTATATTAACAAAAAATTCGGGTATTCTCGATTTTTTTTTTTGTGATTTTACGAAAAAAGTAGTAAATTCACAACTGTTTTTCGTTAATTTACAACAATTTTTTGAAAATTTTCGAAAAAAAATTGTAAATTATCAATTTTTCTTGTGAATTCACAAAAAAAAATCGAGAATACTTGAATTTTTCATTAATATACTAAATTTAGTAAATATACGATTTTTTTCGAATATTTACAAAATTTTTTAAAAATTTACTAATTTTTCAAAAATGTTCTAATTTTTTTGTTAATATAAGGAAGTTACTTTTTACAGTGAATAATCAAATTCCATTACTCAAAGTAAAGACTTTATCAAGAACTAAAAAAAAAGTTTAATAATAATTATAAACAAAATTTATAAAAGAAAATGTAAACGTTAAGAATCAAAAGTATAGCTTAGTTAATCAAAAAATTTTATAAGTTTTATAAAACTAGTAAAGTTTTAATATTTTTATAACTCATGTGCAAAATTGTTGCTACTTTATAATAAATGAAAAGAAGTTTTGTAAAAAGTTTTAACATAGTTTATAAAATACTAAAAGTTGATGCAATTAAATTTTTTATAAAATCTTTTTTAAATTTTATTCAAAATTTACAAAAAAAAAAATAAGATTTGAATATTTTATTGAAATTTCAAGGACGAAGTAACAAAAATTTTTTATAAATTATAATTTTGACATGACGTTCTTGACATTTAATCATAAATTTGATATATTGGATTTCTTTATTTTTTTATTTTAATGTAAAAATCAATAAATTTTTTTTTAAGAATTCATCAATTATTTATTTTTTTAATCATTTTAATAAAATGAATGACAGATTACGATTGTCTTTATGTCAAGACTTTTTGAAAAGAAATTTTTTTTTGAAGGGTAAGAAGGTGAAAAAATAGTCGAACAATAAAAATTAATTTATTACAGTTTTGTGCTTATGTATTAAAATTGTAACATGCTTGATTTGTAAAGCTGAGACCAATGGAATTGTATTTTTGGTCAATTTGGTCAATTTTAAATTTAGATCTAAAAAAAACATTGTCAGCATAATTCAACAATTATTTTATGAAAAAAAAATGTTCAATTGATTATAATTTCATTGTTAGCAACTAATTTTTTCAATTTTTCTTATGAATCAAATATAAAAAAGAATTATAATTCAAAATTAAGTAAAAGACAGGTGACTTAATAAACCTATGAAATCCAATAACATAAAAGAGTCAAGTTGTTAATTTGATATTTATATCTTAATCGTATTACATTTTCTGCTTAAAAGCAATAAATTTAATTCATATATTTATTATCATAATTAAGATCCAATTTCAAAAAAATATTTTATTATTTTTTCCAGATATCATTTAGCTACGCAAACACAGCCAAAGATGAAATGAACGTTATTAAAATCGATGGTTTTCCATTAACAGAAGATCCAAAAAGGTAAATTTAAAAAATCTGCTTACTTGATTAAAAATTTTATCTTATCTCATTTTATAAGATATTAAATTCTTCTAAGAACTTTTAAATTAAAAGATAAATTATAAAAAATACTCAATTTACGCATTCCTTTTTTTATTTTTTAATACTCTGATACACATCAAATAAAATATCTCATGTTCCTACGTAATTTATCAATAAAAATAATATTTCCAATTTTCATTTTTTTTTTTTTTTAATATAACATTTGAAATTAATTAGTTATATATAAAAAAAGGTGGATATTTTTTTAGTAGGGTATAAAGTTAAACTTGTATGTTCTTTCATCTTTCTTTTTCAATTTTCTTTTTTTTTTTCTACTTTACTTTATGAAACTTTATAATAAACTTTTATAAGATGACCTGTAATATACTTCATGTATACAAGTTTTAATTGACTTTTTAATAATTAATTTGAAGCTTTTATGTGTACCTGACCACATATATTTTTCTTTTTATTACTTATTTTTTTTAAACTTCTCATTTTTTTTTCTTATGAGTGTTTACTTAATGAGAAGATTTTTTTAAAAATATCTTCGAAAATATCTACGGTTTTATGAAATTTTATACAGGTTATTGTAGTGAGTTTACAGTAAATTTGTTTTTTTTGTAAATTAAATGAAATATATTGCATTTCTTTTTGACATTCGTTATTTTAAATGACAATCAGTGTCAAAAATTGTATCAAAATTTAATGAAGATATATGCACGTAGGATACAATGTAGAATTTGCGTCAACCTGAAGATAATAATATTAATTTATCATTGATTTTTATTTGATTTATTTGTATGTTGAATTTTCTTAAATTGTAGAATATTTTACTTGTATTGCATTTTTTTAACAGAATAAAATCTTTCTAGTTAAAGTCAAGATGTTTCCGGATTCATATGGTGTGTTTTTTGTAGTGTCTATCGTATGATTTAATTGTCGTTGTTTTAAAGAATGGATAGCTAGAAAATTCGATTAGAATGTATAAAAGCTGCAGGGTTTTGATCGTGGGAGTTAGTTCAGTTTAGTTGTGTATGGCTTGTAGTCAGTTGTGTGTAGTATTGATAGTATTAAAGAAGTAATGTTAAAAATGTAGTCTTTAAATTAAATTTTGATGTATATCAATAAACATGTTGTGTTGTTCAATCTTTTTAAATTAAATAAAAAGTGCTGAAATTATTTGAAAACACTAAGCCCTCAACTAAGCTCAGTCCTATTTTGCTAAACATTTGAAACTCAATAATAGCATTTTAAATATTTAATCAAAATATAACAGTTTTTTAAAATTATTATATTAGATTAAAGTATTGAAATTTTAAAATAATATTAAAATTTTTCTCGAAAGTAAAATGCTTTTCAAAGGGTATATATATAAGAAATTAAAGGTCATTTTATAAATATCACTAAAATTAAATATCTTAATTGATTTTTGGTACTAAAAAATTATCTTTCGTTGATTGCTACATAGTTATTATTATTGATTAATAGAAAAATTCGAATGTTACTTTGAAATATAATATGTAGTCAGAATAAAATTTGAGAAATTTTATTCATGGTCATTAAATAATGGATTCCTTTCATTTGATAAAATTACGAAATTCAGGATTAAAATTAAGTTGTTTAACCTTGCTGATTCAAATGTTAAATTTGTCCCGAAAACTTAGAACTGGAGCAAAATACTAAATGGAGCGCGTTGTTTTTCATAAGGGTAATTTGAAAAGCAATACTTTATTTTGAGATAAAATTATTAATTTTTTGTTATAAAGAGATATTTTATTTGATACAAAACTTATAAAACGATAATTTTATATTTTAAATTTACAAAAATTTTTTAATAATTTATATTTATTTTGATTACAGGTTTAAATCATTGCATTGTCATCTATATCCTCAAACGGAATTTTGTCCACCAAGATGACTACTACCGCAATAGAATCAAAATATATAGGATTTGAATTGAAAAATAATTATAATAATAATAAATTTCTTTTTTTATTATTCTTCTTACTATCAAATTAAAGGATCAAAGCAAGGATCAAAGAGAAGAAAATAAAAGAAAAAAAAAATAAAATAAAAAACCAAAAAGTTGTAATAATAACAAAAAATAAAAAGTTAATTTCTTATAACTTTTATATTTATTGTTATTAAAGAATAATTATTATTTATTAAATTTATAATACAGAAATAATTTGTTGGTAATTTTAAGAATTATTAATTTTAATGGATTTACTTAAAATAGAAAATATTTTAATAAAATTGGGGTTTTAGATTCAATTATGGAAAAGTAGGCCTGAAACTCTATTTCGCAGTCACATTTTTTTGCTGATAGTTAAATAACATTTTTCAATGAGTATTTAATTTTTTTTGGATGCTGAATACGAATATGAAATCCATTTGAACCAAAAATGGTCTAGAAGTTATCAAAAAAATGTGATCACAAAATAGGGGCTCAGTCCTTCGCTAATATTAAAAAATGATTTAAATTTTTGGTTAAAACTAATAAATAAAAATAAGATAAATTATTGTAAATATAAGAATGTAAATATTTCGTAAATCATAAGTGTTTGTTGTAGATTAAATAAAATTGTAAATAATATTTAAAACCATAAAAAAATTTTAGCGTCGATTTGAAAAATAAAATTTTGTTTTTCTTTTTAAACAAAATACTTAGCAATAAATAAACGCTAGTCTTTTTTTATCTGAAATAAAAATGAATATTTGTATAAAAGCAGAAATGTGATAGAGAAAAATTTGGTGCATAGAAATAAGTGCGAGCCAATTTTTAATTATTATTATTATACTGTAATATTTTAAGTATCACTTTATCATATTAGATTAATAATAATAATTGTTAATTGTATTTTGTTACCTCATTTAATTTTATTGTACAATTTAATTTTATTTAAATATGGGAATACAAAAATAATTAATTTAATCAAATGAAATTTTATCATTTCAATTAATAATTCATCATATAAAAATAATTTTTCATTAATTTCGATCCCAGAAGATCGTTTAAATTTTTTTATTTAGTTAATTTGTTAGTAAACTTAATTGTTTTGTAAATAATTTATAAGTTATAAGTGTTATTCTTAAATGGTATTTAATGTTACAAACAACTTTTTTTTATATACTTGTCAAATATATTATTAAAATACTTAAAATTATAATTTTTGTACTTTTTAATCTTTACCTAATAAGAAGACTAATTGTCCAATTGTAAAAATTATATAGTACTTCAGTTTTTATTTTTTATTTTGGTATCATGTAGTTTGAAAATAGGATTAATTTTTTTTCTTATTCAAATTTTAGAGCCTCAAATAATTTTATTTTGTTAAAAAATTAACATTTAAAATTAAATTGAAAAATCAATATTTGAAGAACCAAAATTTTGTCATAAATATCTATTGCAAAGAAAAATTTTCAAATACCATTCGTGTAAGTGTGTACATCTATCGAGCTTTTCAGGAATTATAAACTCATCGGTGAGGTAGGGATTTATAATTCATGGGTTGATATACAAGGGATACCTTTAGTACCTTTTGCGGGTTATTACTTTTTAGGAGAGTGTCTTATTCAGAGTTGGGCAAATATGACAGATATGGATTTTTTTCCATATCCATATTCCACATGTTTCCATCCATATCATATTAATATGAAATCCTAATATGATCATTTTTTTCCAGATTTCATATTTTTATGGAAAAAATTAATCATATCTGGATACTAATGAAAAATATGAAATATGAATATGGAAAAAAAATCCATATCTGTCATATTTGCCCAACTCTGGATATTTTCAAATCCTGAAGTATATTTTCTACGAAATAAAAATTCGAAAGTTATCCTATTTCGCGAAATATTATCTCAAACAAGGCGTAATACATTGTTTATATTTGATGACTATTATAAAAATCTATAAAAAAATACTTTTAATTAAATGAATTTTAATTATTATCAAAATATTATTTTAAAATTAAAAAATAATCAAACTTAATAAAATAATAAATTTTTTTTTTTAATTTAAAATTTATATGGCAACAAAGTTTTAAATACTACTAACATAAAATTTTTATCACTTAATTATAATTAGAAAATTTTTTACTTGTGTTCAGCCAGATCCAGCAGGTAATTTCCCCAGAGTAACTTTTTTTTAAAATTAAATTTATCTTTCATTAGGGGCTATTTTAGGTCCTGGATTTACATTTTCACAAGAATTTTTGAAATTTCTCCAATTTCTGCCAAAATTTTACGAGGCTTGAAAATTGGCTTTTTTTTAATTTTAGGAATTATTTTTTTTTGTGTTTTTTACCTCTCCAGTTTCATATTTATAGCATTTTGAATTTTGTAAGTTGTCCATTAATCAATTGCAATAATTAAATTAGCCCAAATCTTCCCAGGACAGAAAGTTCATAATTTATGGCATAAAACTACAGTGATAAAAGCTTATAACTGGTTTATGTGTTCACACAACCAACGGTCATGGAACATGTTCACTCATAAAAGTAATAAATCCAAAAACCGAAATTACGCAATAAATCCTGAAATATAAATTATCCTAAGTCCATAAACCTAAAGTATTCTATGTTCTTGTTTTTATCAGGGCCTGATCTGGCCCTGACTCCCACTTCAAATTATTCTAAGTCTCAAAATCGAAAATATTCTAAGTCCATTTCCCCCCTCCCCCTAAAAACTTCGATTTTTCGACCCCCCCTGCTGAGCCAGACTTTTTCAAACACCCTATCCAATGAACATGTTCCATGTTAAAATACAAGATAACTTAAAAGTCCTCATCTTACAACTTGATAACAGGGTATAAGATGAATCTAAATTCACTGCATTTATGGATTAGTATCTTAAATAAACTTTTATATGTAATTTTCTCTAATTTCCGGAAGTATTCAAGTTTAAGCAATAGAGATAATTGTGGAACTCATGTAATCTTAAATCGAATTTGTGGAACTGTGATGCAGCTGTTAAAAGTTACGTTCCAAATTTTGTTTTATTATTTTGTTTTATTTTTCTAAAGGGGTTTAGGCCAACTTTTTTTGGTGATCTATAGGGAAATTTTATCTTAGTCAAATGCATTATTTACAATTGATTACTTGATTTTAAGATATTAAAGCTCTATATGGGTGACAAATTAATACATATAATTTTGTTTTTCTTTAGATATTGGAAATTCATGCCTTAAAAGACTCAAAAAAATTCTTTATGATTCTCACAACTGTTTTAAATTTATTTTTAACTATAGTTAGAAGGTAAGGTATTCACACTAGTACATAAAAGATCACCAGTACCTGAACCGATCGTTCAGAATTTGATTTTTTTCATAATTTTTGTCATATAAAACTTCCATAGTCCAGAAGCGTATACTTATATTGCCTAGGAATATTTTTTAATATATTTGGGCACAACTAATAGTTACCGAGGTTTAAATCACCTCTTCGGATATTTATTCCTCTGCACCTTTTTTTTAAAAGTGTTTCAATTTACTTATCCAAGGGGTAAATCTCAAAGATCGAATATTTACCTTATGAAAGTAAATAAACCAATCATTTTATTTTCATAAAAAATTTTTATTTACAAAAATAAATTTAAAATGATTAATTATTTATTATAATATTTAAATTAAAAAAGTTTTCTTACTTTTATAAAAGTTTTCAAATTTTTTTCATGGAATTTGTAATTTGTAATTTGCAATTAATTTAATTTTCTTATTATTTGTTTACATAAATTTACTATCTTACATAAAATAGACAAATATATATATGCGGTTCCACCCCAACTGGGCACATTTTAAACTGAAGGTTGGTAGAAATCGATTAAAACGATTTTTTTCCAAAAGTAAAACTAAAAATAAGTACTCTCAGCCAATTTCAGCTTTATAGGTCAGTTTCTTGATTTTTAACAGCCTTTTTTGTGCTTTAGGCCTAACGTGGTTAGTGGACTCAAAATATTCTTATTTTCGCTATCAAATGCTTATTTTGCTGTACAAAATATTTTCCTTCTTCGTACATATAGGAAATTTCCCAATTTTTTGATTCCGAGATTCAAAATTTTATTTGGACTGCGCATGCACGAGAAATCACGTTTTTATTATGAGCATATAAAAAAAAATGTATAACTGGTTTGCGTGTTCACACAACCAACGATTATGTTCGCTCATAACAGTAATAAATCCAAAAACCGAAATTACAATAAATCCCGAAATATAAATTATCCCTAGTCCATATAAACCTAAAGTATTCTAAGTTCTTGTTCTTATCAGGGCCTTATTAGGCCATGACTCCCACTTCAAATTATTCTAAGTCCCTAAATCGAAAATATTCTAAGTCACTCCCTCCCCCTAAAAACGTCAAATGTTCACCCCCCCCCCCTAAACCGTCAATTTTTTACCCCCCCCCCCTGCAGAGCCAATCTTTTTCAAATATCCCATCCAATGAACATGTTCCATTTTACAATGCTCAGGATCGATTTTCTTCTACTTAGGTTTATATTTTTTGTTTCAAAACTTAATTTCATACTCCAAAAAAAATCAGTTGGACGCGCTAATTTGAAAGCTCCGTTTCGAAAAATGACATTTTTTTAATTACAATGAAAACGACCAAAAATTAGGATTCCTTAGGAAAGTTTACATAGGAATAAAAATTTTTTTAAGCTTTGAAAGACTTTTGTGAAAATTGTAGAATTAAAAGTCAGAGTTAAATTAAGTCATATTTTTTAATAAAAATTCATCAAAAAAAAATGAGGAAAATTATGACTTTTAACATTAAAATTCCGCAATTTTCACGAAAATCCTTCAAAGCTTTCCAGAAGTTATATTTCTATGTCAAATTTTCCGAGAATTCAAATTTTCGATCATTTTCATTTGGTCACGTGACTTGGCGGGAAATTCAAAAATTTGAAAAAATAGTAATTTAAACAAAAAATATATCATTCTTTGATCTGGAGCTTTCAGATTAGCTTATTCCACTTTCTGATTTTTTTTTTTTTTTTGATGACGAATATAGGTCTCGCGTATGCGCAGTCCAAATCAAATTTTGAACCTCGCAATCGAATTTTGCGGGAAATTTTCTATAAGCACCTTGAAGAATAATATTTCTCACATCAAGATAAGTATTTGGTAGCAAAAATAAGAATATTCTGAGTTAGTTAACCACAGTAGGCCAAAAAAAACTAAAATGGCAGTAGAAAATCAAGGATTTGACCTAGAAAGCTTAGATTTGGCTTAGAAAACGTAATTTTAGTTGTACATTTAAAAATATTTAGGATAAATTACTGAGACCTCTCAGTTCAACTTACGTCCAGTTGGTTTGGAATCCCTCAAATATAAATGTATAATGTGACCAGAGTAAATTATTCTTATTGAGTTAATTAAATGAAAATGCAAATATAATTTCACCCTGTGTAGTTTTATAAAAATAAATAAATGCAATTTATTCATTGAATATAATATATATAAAGAACAAAAATATATATAAAACAATTTAATTTTGAAAAATTTATTTCAAACAAAAAAGTATAAAAATTAATTAAAATTATTATTTATGCAAGTCTAGATATATATAAAAGTTACGTAACAATAAAATACATAAAGCTGAAAAATATGAAACAGCGCGTTGTTAAATTGACAATAATAGAAATTCAATTATATCAATCTTGTGTCCTATAAAGCTCTCTAGTGTTTATTGCATTAATGTTTCACACGGCGCGTAATCACATTTATTATATATATAATATCTGGAGAAATCAAATCAGCGAGCAGAGAAATGCCGAGACTTCCTGGAATACACATACATTCTATATAACTATATTTATATTAGAAAGAGAGAATACATGTGGGCTAAACTTTTGGCCGGGTATAGGTCACACAATATTACTAGTATAATAATGCTCTATATATAATATTGAAGTTTTTTAAAAAGACAGAGAAAGATAGACTATTTAGAATTAAAGTCAGGTCGTGGCACTGACAATGCGACCTACATACGTTTCCTACTTTTTTTTTTTTTTTTTATTATATTTATTTTTTTTTAAGAGCTTAAAACTTTCTAGCTTTCGTTTCTATAAACTTATAAGTACATTTTTTACAATAATAAGACGATCTGTAAGAATATGAATTTTCTTCTTTTTTATTTCTTTGGTTTATTGTATATTTATATCTTAATTTTTTATTTATTTTTTTTAAACCTTTTTTTATTATTTTTTATTAGCTAACAAATTTTTAATAAATCTTAAAAAATTTTTAGTGCAAGTAATCTGTTAAGTTATTACAGTTCTGTACCTTGAGTTACATAAAAAAAGGACATTTGTGTAAATTATAAGAGCAAGCTGAAGAATGTTATGTTGTTAAATTTCAAGTACCCTATTTTCAAAGCACTAAAAAAATATTGTATGTATATTCAATGAAAGGAGTTTTTCACCTTGTTAAGCAAGAATAGTATGAAGCATGAAAAGGGTCGAATTCTAAATTAACCAAATTTTTAAAGTATAAATTATTAAATTAAAATTTATGAAAGATCTACATGTTTCTTTATTTGATTTTTCAATATTTTGGCTATTGTAGAGCATCAAAGCACTGTATCCCAGATACATGCAAAATATTATAAATTTTACATGACTTTTATTGTCCATTCAAGTTGTTTGTGTGCATGTACAAACCCATCGTAAATATTTAATAACCAAAAATCATTTTTTAGTCAATTTCCTAAAATTACTATCAGATTTCAAAATACCAAAAATTTGCTTTTATTTCATAAGTAAAAAATAAATTAGTTTAGTAGTTTTCAAAATAATAATTTTGTAAATAAATACAAATAGAATATTTAATTGCAATCCAAAGTCAATATAATATTCTAAAGTTAACCTTTGGATGATTGAGTTCACAATAACCGGTCTGGTCAAATATAATAAACTTTTAGCAGTATTAGATGTAATATAATAAAAATTGAAACAAAAAAACAATTGAATTATAAATTTTTTACTCTTAAGTTAGCAGCAGATGAAAGCATGAAAAATGTACAGTAAAAAATTATATTTAATGTACTTCAGTCAGTTTAGTTTATAACTCTTTACTAAATTAAAGGTGATAGAAAGTAACATGTTCTAATGTATTATATTTGTACACATTAGGGTGATGCAAAAAAATAAATTTTTTTGAAAACAGTTATGATGATTTAGAAGTGATATACAAAGATTTTGCGAACATTTTTAGAACACTTGAGTTTTTATTTTTAGTTTAGTTTTTAAAATAGTATGACACTTAAGTTTTTAATTTAAAAATCAGAGCCTGGAAATCACTCAGTATCCCAAAAATTAAAATTTTTGCATTCGAATTTCATGTGGAAACTTAGTTTGATAATTTTTTCAATTTTCTTACTAGGTATTGTAAAAAATTTGTAGAAAAGACAAATTTAATAAGTTTATTATAAAATCGCACGTTTAATTTAGGGGTATAATTATAAATTGGTGATAGTTTCCCGAAAGTATTTATGTTATCAATTTCGAACTGATTAAAAAATTAAAAGTTTAATATATTTGCAGAGCTTTTAATCATTAAATTTTATAGGGGTAGTATTATCTTTGTTAGAACCTTGGACTTAGAGACATTATTTTTTTGGTAAATGGAACCATTTTCTGATAACAAAAACGTGCCAAAAGCATCTTTTTACTACAAAAAAGAGTTATCCATATATTACATTTAAAGTCTTAGCTTATAAAGATATCCCATAAATACATTCAAAGCTTGTTTCCCTTAGGATAATGTTAGATCCTTCCCACGAGAAACAGTCATGTAGTACTATATAAGCTTAAAGGTAATTCGCTGGATTGCTAGAGGTACCTATTATATATTGTGTGAAAACAAGCTTTTATATACGAATATATATATATATAAAATTCTCATATATTATATCTAGAATAATAAAAGAAGATTGAGCATGACAATATGGTAAATTTATTATGTGACGTATTCAAGTGTCATAAAAGATTATTTATTTAAATTTCTTGCTTAAAATTATTAAAATTTATATATATACTTAAGATATGCTAAAATTTTCAACTCAAGTTTTTTTTTCTTCGTTTTATTTAATTAAAATGTCATTTTTCTTTTTTATGCAAAGTATATTTTAATGTAAAACAAAACAATTATGGTTACATAGTAATAAATTATAGGAATATAAGTAAGAATGAAAATTTTAAATAAAAACGATTTATTTTTTGCAGTAATGTATAACTTTTTTTTTGTCAAAAAGAAGACAAAATTTAATTGTCTCTACTCTTATTTTCTATGTATTATGAATGTAATCACTTATTTCGGTAGTGGAGATAAAAAACTGTGGTCATGGATTTTTTTTCTCAAAAGCAATAAATGTATATATTTTTTTTAGTAAAAAGAAAAAAGTTTAACGAAACTGACATTTTTAAATTTTAAGAACGAAGGTAGTCTTGAGCTTAAATTTAATATGTCATGAATAATAATAATGCAGCTTTGAATAATTTTACCGTTTTGAATATCGATAAGAATTAAACAAGAAAATTCCTGTATACGTATTAAGTGTTACTGCTAACGTTAGTGCACACATACGGAATTTACTCAATTCCAAATTCTATGTACGCCATTTCCAGTCAAAATGCGGGGAGGGGTATGATATTATCCACCATAAGAAAATTTTCTATACTATACAGATTTTTTTTATCGCTGATATTGAATATATTTTATTGATCTTGAAGGATTTCTGAGAGTGCAACACCCTTCAATTGGCTGTAGTAGCCCTAATTAAGAGTGCTTTTGAAATATTCTCAAAAAATAGCTTTTAGTTTACTGTACGTTTTTTAGTCAATAATTACGAATTTTGCAATATTCATAAAAAAAATTGAATATTAGATACTATACATTTTTTTAGTCGGTTATATCGAATTGCGAGGTCCCAGGGGTTAAGAAAAGAATTCAATACTTTAAATTTGTAAAAAAATCCCAAAAATGGGTGTTTTGACAATTTTCATACTCAGTAATAACGAATTAAAGGGTCCCAAGGTTTATAAATGACTGTGCTCTTAAATTAGCATAGTAAATATGTATTTTAAAATGCTGTAAAAAATTTTAATAAATCAATAAAAAAGAATACTAAAAAAAAATTAAATATTTTTTGGCAGAATGCCAATTTTAACACTAATTATAAAACAAATCATCTCACTTTTAATACAAATATATGTAAATATTATAAAAATTAAAGAAGAATTATTCAATCTTCAAATTTTTATATAAATAATATTTAAAAACTTTTTTTTCTTTATAATTTTCTTAAATGTCAAACTCTTTTGACTTAAATTTCCAAACTGACGAAGTACAATGTAATAACTTATATGATCTTAATCGCAACATTAAAGATTTCTTAATTCTTCGTGTAAAAATTAGAAGTCTTAACTGTGACTATGTCCATCTTCCAGCATACGTAAATAGTTTAGCCATAAACCCAGCAATTATAATTTGCTCTGAAACATGGCAGTTACAACATCCTGAATTAATGGTTAGAAAATCTGTGTGTCCTCACTATACAGATGTCATGGTGTAAGCAAAGACAAATTTATAAATATAATACAACAATATATTACAACTAAATGCTCAATAACTAATCACTTCATTTTAGGTGATTTCAATATTGACACCTTAACAACATCAAATTTTTCTGGTGAATTCATAAATAACTTTTTAGATATGGGTTACAAACCATTATTTCATTGGATAACCAGGCCCAGTGCAAGTGGAGGCTCGTGCATTGATAACTGCTTCGCTAAATCAGATTTTGAAATCACACCCATAATATATACTCAACCTACCCCAGATCACTATCCTTTACTTGCTATCATACATTTTGATAAAATAATAAATAATAAAACACATTACACTATAAATTATAAAAAACTAGAAGCAAGATCAAATAGAATAAACTGAGATGAAATATTATACATCGAAGATCCAAATATAGCGATTGAAGAACTAATAGCTAAACTTAAAACGTGTATTTCTGATTCAATGGTAATGATAAAAACCAAAGCAGTAAAATATAGGAAAAAATGGATGACTGGTGGAATTTTCAACTCTATACTTCATAAAGAATTTTTATACATAATAAGTAGAAATAATCCTGAAAACAAGACATTACTCTCACAATACAAAAACTAAGAAAAAACATTAAGGAAAGTTATAAGTTTGGCCAAATAATTCAGTGAATCAGATGAAGCAAATAGAAAATGCAGTAACGCTAAAAAAATGTGGGATTTCATAAACACTAAATTAGGTAGGGCAAAAAAACTTAATACTGTAGACCACATTATAAACAATAATCAAATAATAACAAAGTCAGTTGATATGGCTAATGCATTTAATGATTATTTTGTGGACGTTGGTCAAAGTTTAGCAAATCAATTCTCAAATACCTTAAATAAAGCTCCATTACCATTGTATTTTAACAAAAATACAATAATTTCTAAGCTATACCAACAGATATGAAATAGAAAACATCATACTAAAAATGAATGACAAACAAGGTGGCGTTGACTGCATTTCCTCAAAAGTCATAAAACTATTGAGCAAATCAATTTCTCTTTCTCTAGTACACATTTTCAATAAGTGATTCTACCTAGGAATATGGCGTAATTCTCTCAAAATAGCAGACGCGGTTCCTATATACAAGAATGCTGGAAACAAAAATATTGTAAATAATTATAGGCCCATAGCTTTAAAATCCAATTTTGCAAAAATCTTTGAAACAATAATCCTCATAAGACTTGAGAAATTTCTCACAGACAATAATATACTAAATGAAAATCAATTTGGTTTTACAAAAAACAAAGGTACAGATGATGTACTAGCACAAATTACTAACTTAATTTACACTAATATTGACCAGGATAAATCAGTAATTGCAACTTTCTTGGATTTAGAAAAAGCTTTTGACACTGTACAATATTCAATTCTTTTACAAAAATTATATATGGCATTCGAGGATTGTCTTACAACTTATTTAAAAGCTACTTATCCAATAGAAAATAGCGTGTAAGAGTAAATGGAGTACCTCAAGGAAGCATACTGGGTCCTGTACTATTCTTAATATACATAAATGACCTATTAACTTTATGCCCATATGCAATTTCTTGCGCAGATGACACCGTTATACTAAGCATAGGTGACAATTGGAATGATGCCGAAGAGAAAATGAACAACTACTTAAAAACAGCAAGTACCTGTTTTTCTGCTAACTAATTAACAATCAACACAACAAAAACATCATATATCACCTTCGGATGCTCCTTCAAAAAAATACCAAATGATCTCAACATAGCTATAACCGGGAATTTGATTAGCAGAACTCAAAATGTAAAATATTTAGTAGTCATCTTTGATTGTAGAATGAGATGTTTAGAGCATGTTAATTACATTACAAAAAAGCAAGATATTTTCTGTTCATTTTATATAAATTTAAACATTGGAATCATAAAATACTCATGTCTGCGTATTATGCCTTTTTCTAAAGTATCATAACCTACGGATTACTAGCATGGGGAGGAGCTTTCCAAAATCTTCAAAAACGTGTAATAAAAATTTTATCTAACAGTGACAACAAGCTGCTAGATCTAAAACAAAGTAAAATCTGTGATTTATAAATATAATGAACTAAAAACAACTATTGAAAAAAGTGAAAGTAAAACTAGGCATAAACAGATTCCAATAATTAAACATTCCAAGAAGATATCTACAAAAAACAGTAAGATTGAAGCATCAAATACTATAATACCTTACCTAACAAACTAAAAACGCTGGAACAATCAAAGAAAAATATTTTTAAAAAAATAACTCAACATATGATTAGAAACTCAAGAGCATGAACATCATGTACTTTTTAATTTTAATTTAAATTTTTAAATACAAAAATAAATTTTATCTAATTTTAAATAAGCAAATATTATATCTTTAATATTGTTAAATATTTTATGACTGTTAATTATTACTGTTGACACTAAATTAATTTATTAATTTATAAATCTAAATCTATAAATTTTAATTATATATAATATATATGTTTTTAAAATTAATTAATACATAAAAACTTACTTTTTACTTAATTCTCTTTGTATACCATTTCCTGAACAGTCTGTATGCAGCTGACTCTAGGATTTTCAATTTAATTATTATTGTAATTGATTGATTGTATAATGGTTTAATAAATAAATAAATTGCTTCATTTCATTTATTGCATTCAAATATGATAGGCCGAATCAGTTTATAGTTAATATTTTTGCAAAATTTATTTCATCTATTTTTTAATAATTTTTTAAATTATTATAATAATAATTCATTTTTATAGATCGAAAAATTGAAAAGGGTTTTTGCAACAAGAGTCACCCGAATCTGATAGAAATTACGCGACTAATGATGGGCTTAACTTTGGTAAATTTTTAATATTTTTAACTAAATTTGTACATGATTCAGAATCAAGTTCAGAATTCAAAACGGCAAGTAATATTTTAAAATAAGAATGATATACATTTTTTTTGTAAATCATTTTTGAAGATGTGTGTATATAAAGTACAATTTCTTGGGTGTAAAAAATGCCACATTTCACTTTACAAAAAAAAACATGTTCAAACTTTGCAAGCTTGTAAAAATATTGCACTTTACATCCTTGAAAGCATACTTCATGTAGAAACTATTATAAATAAAATCCAATTCTTTTAAAAAAATTTTTTATCTCATGTGAAATTTTTTTTAAAACATAAAAAAGTACTAAATTTATTACTTTTTTTTTGCATAAAAATAAAAATAATTTGAATTAAAGCTATATTTTATTAAATCCAACCATAACAGTGAAATAAATCATTTAAGTTTAGGTTAACCTATTTTAAAAACAATACGAATAATTTCAGGAAGCATAATTTAATAAAGAAATAAAGTAATGAAAAAAATGTTAAAAATTCGTATAAAAAGTCAAAATGTTATTTTTTCTAACAATATAATTGTTCGTAAAACTTTATTATAATCAAGCTAACGATTAAATGGTATGAAGTAACGATCCATGTAATTTAAGCACACGCTATAAGTATTAACAAGATTTTAGGTACGCGCATATAATATAAACCATATTATAAATCTTTGCGCGTTTTTTAGTGTTGAGAGGCTCATTAGAATTCACCCTTTGCATTATATATGCTTTATACTTTTTTTTTTTAGTTGATGTTATTGACAGTTTTAACTCTTCCTGTTTTATATATAATCATGTACATGCATAAGTATTTTGTGCACTATTATAAATTCACAGTCTGTTGTCAGGTTCAAATTTTATAGCGATTCAAGTTTTTGTAATAATTTTAATTACAATAGAAGGGCATACTTGAAAAAAGATTTTAACAAATTTAAAAACTAATTTTGTAAGCTAATAATTATTTTTATTTTAAATAACTAATAGAAATTTTGGGGGTTTCCCTGAGCTTATTTATTTTGACTTTATCCCTTGGATAATTTGTGTTGTTAAACTTCCATCAATAACTTATTAGACAAGAGTTATAATTTCTTGTACATTTTACAACTTCCAAAATAAGTTTTTCAGGAGTTTGAAAAAAAAATTTTTAAAGAAGGAAGAAAATTAAATAATCACCAGTATAAGAACCTGTAATGTTGTCAAAAGAGTTTTCATCTCTCTTTAGATCACCTAATTGCCTTATAATTTCAAGAACTTCAAGATTTATTGCAGATTCACCGACAATTTTTTTATAATTTAAAGAGCTGGTCTTATGATTAGTCGTACTGATCAATGAATGTCTATCAGTATTTGTAATTTTCTCATCAGTTTTCGATTTATTGGGAACTTTTTTGTAATTTTAAATTATTCAAATTTTTTAAGACTTTGATATTATTCTCATAAAAATCCAGAGATAGATTATTCTCAGATAATTTTATTTCTTTTACGTCAGTAAAATTTAAGGCAATTTTGTAAAATCAAGGCCAACTGAAAATATGTAGTTGAGTTAAAAGGTAACAGCGTCATTTAGAATATAGCCTAAAAAACCCTATCTTATAGCATAAAACTCTGCTAGACATTCTAATTTCTAAGTCCAGGAGGCCAATGCAGGTTAACTGTAGATATGATGAACGTTTTTTAAATTACCACAACTTGTCTTGAAAGTCAGAAGCAAATCGAGTTTCCAAACATTTGACACTCCCCTTGTAAGAGTGTTTATACTTTGGTTAATGTACTTTGGCTGCCAGTAAAAGTTGTTATTGTATTTTTATAATTAAATATGCGTACAATTTCCTGAGAAATGCGAAATTTCTGTCAGATTTTCATTTTGTCATTTGACTTAGAAAAAATTTAAATTTTTCATTTCATTATGTTAATCTTTTTTATTGTATTATTATAATTAAATAATAAAAGAAAATTTTTTTTATCTGTATTTTTTTTTATCTGTTAGTTTATCTGTATTATAACTTGTTTATTTTATTTACAACACCCTTAAGACATACTAATTAAATAGAAAAAAAATATCTTGTTTATTTCTTTAAAATAAAATTATCAGAGAGGAAATTTTAATAATTATCTCTGTTTATATAGAGTTTTATTGTATTTTTAAATTTTAACTTATCACCGTGGTAAACTTTGAAATTTGAAGATAAAAATAATAACTAATATTATTCTAAGATGAATCAAAAATAAGTAAAAATGAATAAACGATTATTAAAATTAAATAAAAATGCTTGATTTTTGAGTTAAAAATATATTCTTTATTTATGCAATAAATTGCCTACATTTCGAAGACTTTCAGTCTTCATTATGAAGGCAAAAAATTGTACAATATTTTACATAATTTTACAAAATTTTTTTTACAATTATTTAAAATTAATTTTAATATATATATAACTCTTCACTGAGTAACAAACAGATTCTTTTGCATATTTTAAACTAATAATTTTACTGGTTAGCAAAATATGGAATAAAGTTGGAAAATTTACTCGGAGCTATGTAAACTACATTGAGATTTGTTCTTTTATTGGAGATAAATTAGATGATATGAATTTATTGGCTCCTTTATTTTCGAATATTGACTTCAAAGAAAAAAACACAAATCTTCTGATAACTATTTTAAACAGATGTGGAATACATTTAAGTGAAATCAATATGGGTATAAGTTCAATTTGTATAGAATTTCAAAATTTACAAAATCCACTATTAGAACACATTGAAAAAAATATTATCGTTCGCAAGCAAGCTGTTTTGAAAAATTAAAAGAAAATAACATCGAGGAATTTTCAATTAAAAATTACAGATTCGGATTATCAGATCATATATTTAAGAGTTTATATACGTTACAAACAAATCTAATTATTTGTTTGTTCATCAAGGTCGTTTCAAAATAATTAATTAAGAGTTTATAATAAATTTAAAAAAAAATAAATAAACGTAATAAAAAATTAGCTCCTATAAATTATAGAAGCGATAATTTCAGTTCATAATATGAAAATTTATTCGAATTTTCTTTAGAAGAAAACTATCGAACTGAATCAACAATTTTTTTAGATATTTTATCAAGGCAGAAAAATTTGAACAAATTAATATTGAATAATTCCTTAAGGTATATTTAAACTTTGAAAAAGTACCTGACCAGAGTTTTAAAATACTATAAAATTAGGTTATGAATGTTGCGAAGATGAAGAAATTTAAAAATTATTTATTAATCATCTTAGTAATTTAGAAACACTAACTTTACTTTTTGAAGTTTAAGTAAATAAGTCAGAATTCGAAATCATTTTTGAATTTGTAAAAATAAATATTAAAAATTTTGCTTCAGTTTCCAGGATTTGACCCAGATTAAAATTCTTTACCAATTACTGATTTTTCTAGATTATTAAACCTTAAATCATTTTCAATTTATCAAAAAATAGAGTGCAATGAATCATGCCTTAAATTCAAGACTTGAAAAGTGCCAATTACCAAAAAAGCAATTTTCAAATTTAGAGACTTCGATCGAGACTGTTATACCTAAACGTATATTTTTCAAAATACGTTTATATCAGAATTTCGAGAATTTATTAAAAATAATAACGTAAAAAAATTTTTAGAAAGAAATGGCCAGTACAATGAAAACACTTTGGCAACTCTCTATGAATTCAAAAACGAAAATAAATTAACATTTGAAATGGATGAAATAAGGCTTAATATGATCCAATCATCCATTCCAGAAAAAGCAGACTTCATACAAATTTTCAAAATTTTCAAGGGAATAAGAACTCGACTTGTAAATGAACCAGTTTAACCTGTAAACCAATATTCTGGTGAAATAACGGAAATGGAAACGAATTCAGAAAATAAGAGAATAAATTTTTTTTTCTTGATTATATAATCAAGAATAGCTAATGTTCTTAGATTAAACCCTAATATTAATTTTTTTTAAACATCTGCTGCAAAAACTGTTTACATCAGAAAATATTGTAAATAAAATGTATAAATACAATGAAAATGCTGAATATGAAGAAATTTTACTGAAATTAATAAAATTAAAAGCAGTTTTAACAAACGAAAGAAGACTGATTCAAGTTTTAAGAGGTAGAGTAATGTCTTTAAATACTTGCGCTTTCCCTTTAACGCAATATGCAGCATTAATAACAAAAAATGCCAATAATAAAGAAAGAAAAGAAATAAAGTTTTTTTTAAATCTTAGCATTTTTAAAGCTAGGCAAAAATTCGAAATTATGAACGAAGCATCAATAATTGCTAATAATTTTGAAGATTGTTATCTCGATTGTTATATCATAGACAAAGAATATCCAATCTGATGTTTGAATATTCTGACAGTCAAAAAGAAAATTTAGTATTTTTTTACTTAAAATTTAGAGCATAATTTATGTTAGTATTTTTTACTTTTTATTAAAGTGTTAACTTTTTGTATTGTAAAAAAATAATAAGCTGATCAAATAAATACGTTTTTTTAAAACAGAAAATTTTTTATTTCATTTTACTTCATAAAATATTAAAATACTTATAAATATTATAAAAATTAAAAGATTTTAAAAATCAAGTTTAAAAAATTCTGTCCATATATGGCCAATAATCATTGGCGATGTTTGAGAAATACATTTTCTCATATATGGGAAATACAATATCCCATATATGGCAAATTGTTTGGCCCATATTTGTGTCAGATAATCTAAAACTACGCGGGTTGATCTAATTTTAGACATAAATAATAATTTAAACTCAAATGAATTCAATATTTTTAAAAGTAAAATTTAATTCAAAAAAATTTTGAATAAATTAGGGAAAATTCCGAATTTGCGAATCAATTTTATAAGTTGCATTGACATTGGTGGCAACGAAGAATCATTTATTAAATATTGGTAATACTTCGATGAAATTAAAGAATAAGTAGTGATACATTAATTAAAATAAGCGAACGTGATAACACTTACTCTGTTACGAGAGCTAATTTAGAAAATTGTAAAATAAGAACATAAGATATCAATATTTTTTTTACTTCAATAATTTTTAGAGACAGCAATGTAGAAAAAACTAAACAGCCCAGAAAATAAAGAAATGAAAAAATTTCAAAAATTTTTTGGATTTTCAATTATAGGGGAAAATTAGTTTTTTACGTATTTTTATAAATTTAAAAAAATACAATGCATTTAGTAAAAAAAAAAATCAAACAATTGAGAACTCCTTAGAATTTTCGTTCGTAACAAAATTTATTTTATTGCTAATATTGAAAATATTACCAAAAGTCCGTAAATTATTTGGTTCGAAAAGTGAATTACATAGAAATATTTATCCGGCAATTGATAAATGTCATTAAAAAAATTAAGACAATTGGGTATTCAAAATATTTTTAAATAATAATTTTTAAAACTTTAAAATTTTTTTACTCTAGAATATAAAACAACATGTTTTAAAGAGGCTCTAAGCCAATATTAGATACGAAAGGAGCTTACCACTATAAGGCGAGAACCAATTTTGGTGATGAAAAACTTATTTTTGGAAGCATAGAGGCGGATTCCAACATTTATATTTTTTAGTTTTTCTAATAAGAAAGTAAAAGTTGAAGATTGTATGAAGCTAGATCGAAAAAAAAAACATACCGATCTACCATCAAAACGAAACGTTTTAAAATGCACGTTCATAATGCTATCTTGACAAAGTTAAGCGAAGTTTTTAAATTAATGATCGAATCCGAAATAATAGAAGAACTCACGAATGATATAGATCTTTAACCAAAAAATAACCACCTCTTTCCTCCTCGAGAGTTTTGCTACTTCGTTCCATTTTTTTTACTATAGTTCCAGCTACATTTTATCTTTTATTGATAGATGTTTATAGATCCCGACCAAAACAAACGGCAGCACACCACCTTATTAACATAACCACCGGCGCGTCGGAACGCGTGACTTATGGTATCAATCTGCTGCGGTCTTGTTTTCTTAGGATATTAATTAGTGAGTCTTCATCGTGATGTCTATAGCAACTGCATTTGAATCAGTTGATTTATCTGCAATGACAAACGTTTTTATTAAATTTTCCTCAAGGATAGTATTTTAAGTACCAAGGGAACAAAACTTTTTATACTAATAAGAGTTTTCTACCCGTGGCACTAAAGATATTTTTTGCTTACCTATAACTGGCGCAAGATTTTCTACGCAACATGTAACGCATGAGTTTCACACCCAGGCAGGCAAAAAAATATTTATAAATTATACTGATTTGTTTAAATTCTTATCATTCTTTAAATAAATTTTAGTTTTACATTTTAGACAAATTATAGACACATAATTATACCTTGAATTGTCTTAAATCTATGGCAACTGAAATACTAACGGCGTTATTTATATCTTTTTATACAAAATTTCAAGTTGATAACTTTATTTGAATGAAACAAACAAGTTTACTTTTCCATAGTATTTCTTAATTAGCAGTATTATCAGTAAAATAAACAAAAGATAACAGATAAAATAATATGTTGAATCTAACCATCATGTGAGAGCTGTAACTATTATACCTACAACATGCCGTTGTTCACATGATTCGTTAGATTCAACATTATCTTATTTACATAAATGAGAGCGTTAGCTTCAAAAAAGTTTTTTTTTTAAATAACAGATATAAATTTTATTTTTTATTTGTTTATTAATTGGAATTTTTATTTTAATATCACTAATTAAAAAAAAAATTAACATGGAACATGTTCTTAGGGAGGGGTACCTGAAAAAAACTCGTGTACCGGGAAGGGGTGAAAAAGTGACGTTTTTAGGGTTAAAAAATATACATTTTTAATCCTGATTATTCTCTTACTTTCTGGACGCTGAGCAAGAAATAGCTATTTTTTAAACAAGGGAAAAAATATTGGTTTTGATGTTGTACACAGGTATATACAGGTATACAGGTATAGCGAACGCAGCGAGCGAGTGCAGACCGTATATGCAAAAGTCGAACACCATATTTTGTCCCATGTTCTAAGACATAGTTTTACATATAATGGGCAAATAGCCGTCTCCCGAGGGCAGAAAATAGGCTTTTTTTGCCCTAGATATGTAAAATTTTATATAGCCCCTATCCAGAAATAAAGAATGCCCCAAATCGCACCTGCGATGCGGGCGATTCTTAACTTTTCTGGAAATGTGCCGTAAATATACTACTCATTTGAATAAATTCATTTACCAATTGAACACATCATTTAATTTCAGTATGTAAAATTAAAATACTTAGTTTTACTTAATTTTAGCCACACGTCTTAGTTTTACTTAATTTTAGCTACACGTCTAAGCTGATGATCACAAAACTTGTTTCTCAAACAGCTTTCAACAGACTAAAGTTTATATTATATTTCTGTCTAAAGAAAACCATAATTTGAAATAAAACCATGACTATGTATTTTCTTATGATGATAATTTGAATTTAAAAAAAAATAGTAAAATAATAATTTTATTATATTCATGTAGTAATTCAAAATCAAGAAAAAAAATCAGTGTTAAAAAAAAGTTTAATAATTATTATGTTAAAAATAAAGTTGTAAAAAGAAGTATCAATAAATAAATTAAAATAAAAATTGTTTTAATTTAATTAATTAAAAATATCATTAAATTTAGTCTTTAATTAAAATTTAATTTTTTGGAAATCCCAATAAAAATTACCTATAATAAAAAGGTCGTGGAAATTTTGAGATTTTTATAAATTTTTAACACTTTTTACTTATTATTTAAAAAATTTTTTTAAAAAATCAATGAATGACCTAATAGTCTGAAAATTATTTGAATTATTAGGTTTTGGAGTAAAAATTAAATGGGTTATGAGCACTATAAAGAGTTATTCAGTATCTTGGAAATCATAGACACGTTTCTAATTTAATGAAAAACCTGTCTCTTGATACAATCAAAACCTATTCATTATGAAATGTGAAAAAATAAAAAATAGCCAAATTCACAGGTAAATTCCTCCATAAAGTAAAGCATGTCATTTTTGGGGTATTCATTTTTTCTGGCCAAGGGTTGTATAATATGATTTCTCTTTATCAGCTGAGAAAAAACACGTCTTAGGTGACAACGCAGTGGCCTAGGTGCATGTGTTTTCTAGTGGATAACAAAAGATTTTATTTATCAAAGGTTCCATCAGATGAATTTGGCTGGGCATTCCCATACATTTGAGTTTCATACTTCGTGTATTATTTTTCAAAAATGTGTTTGTTTTTTGATAATTAAGTATATAAGAAAGAATTTAATATTTATATGTATTTAATTTCAACCTACTTACGTAAGTCCTGTCAATAAGCAATAAAAATATTCATATTGATAAAAAATACGTACCTGAAATAGAAAAAATAAAATAAAAATGAAATATTTTTAAGTATATATAGTTATAAAAAGAAGTAAATATTAGTTATGATTAAATTTTATATCTGAAAATTATCATCAATAAAATTTAATCACACAAAAATTTAGTTACGGAAAGTATTTATTTATTTATTTATTTAGCATTTGTTAGGAGCAGGCGTGGCCGATGCGCTACAATTTACAAAAGTTTACAATATAATTTTTTTACATAGTACATACAGATTTTTATGAAAGTATATTGAATTTACAAAATATATATTTAGTTTATAATAAATTAAAAATGAAAAATTTAAATTGATTTATAAAAATAATATTTAATAAAATTAATAAAAATTAATAATTAAAGAATATAATTAGATTTTATTTTAATGATATTTACATAATTATTATATGAATGACTATAATTAATCTTAATAATAAATTTGTCAAATCATCGCGATTTTAGGACAGGTGTTTTTTGAAGGTAAAGAAGGTATTTCATAATATGCAGTTTAAATGTATCAATACATGTATACGCTTTTAATGTAAATGGCAAACTATTCCACTCTGCAATGGCTGTGATAAAGAAAGAACTTTTATAGAAATCTGTTCTATAAAAAGACGGCAGGGAAAGAGTGAGAGGCAGGAAATCTGATAAGGAAGTGTCAGGAAGATTTCTTTGTGAACGCCTGATTTCCTCTTCAGGTTTTTGAAATTGTGATGAGAGATATGGCGGCCTTTTGGTTGTTATTAGGCTATGTACAAGTACTAGCCTAAAATATTTTCTACGAGATTTTGCTATTAACCAATTTAATTGATTTCTTAATGGGGTAATTGAGACACGCTCATATCTACCAACACTAAAAATGAAACTAGATACTTCTAGAAGTAGTTTAAACCCGGTTTTAAGTGAATATCTCAAAAATTGAGTCCAAGAGCGATTTTTGACCGTTTTGCCCCACTGTGCGGCATCGGCTAGAACATCAAGGAATTTGATACCTCTGGAGAAAGGGGAATCAGGCGGCCTGTAGGTAACGGCAACTATGATAAGGGTGTTAGCAAAGGAAATTTTACGCAGATAAGATATTCAGGAAGTTTGAGTTCGCCTGTTTCCTGGCTCATTTGGAGAATTCTATATTTTAGAGTTTCGCGTATATATAGGGCAATACGACCTGAACTACGACCTTGTCTATCGTTATGGATTAGCGAGTATCCGGTAATTTGAGCCATTTTATCTGTGAACGCGGAATTGAACTGAGAAATAAGTTCTACAGAAATCTAAACGACTTGGTTTACACAGAGAGCTAGCGTTAAAATGGCATACGGAAAAGGAGTTTGAAGTTAGTTTGTGAGGTTTCTGGGAGCGAAAAGAATTTGAAGAAGCGGTATAAGAAAATATTTTTAATAATTGCTATTGGGAATTTTGTGAATCATGATTTTGAGTGAGTCTAGAGGTATCGAATTGGCTTAACTGAGATTGAGTAAAATTTGTAGTGGAGGAAGTGGAGAGAGGTATGTGATTTGAGAAGTAGAAATAGGAGCAGACAAGGGAGTGGGGTACTTTAATAACGTTGATGGGGTCCACACTCTTAAACACACACATAAATTAAAAACTATTATTCATTATCACACACCAAGGCAATATAAGCATGTAGAGGCATCGGAATGACCTGGGGACCAAATTCCTTCATAAATTGGACAATTTAAAGACTTTTTTGTTTTTTAACCTAATGAACTTTTAAGGCACGTTTTCATTTATGTACTGCATACATAATCATCTAAGTATTTCATACCTAGAGGGATCGTGCCTAAAAAATAAATTTCAATTAATTTAGTTATTTTCGGTCATTAACCACATTTTGGACGTATTAAATTCAAAACCAATTCATTTTTTATCATTTTCATCATTTTTCCATCATTTTTTTTAATATCTGAAATCAGTTTTAGGGCATTTCTCTGCAAGGACTTGATGAAATCACTTAAAATTAAAAACCCTGCAACTCGATGTGATTTCAAAAAATTTGGTTTAATGAACTTTTAAGGCACGATTTCATTTATGTACTGCATACATAATCATCTAAGTATTGCATACATAGGGTGATCGTGCCTAAAAATTTAAGTATCTTGTGTTATTTTGCATTCCTATGATATTTCATCGATGCAAATTTTATACTAAAACTATGATATTTATTGCGCAGTTGACATTTATCAGGTTTTTCACCTCTGTCAAGCAAAAATACAAGAATAAATATGTTTTTAAAAATAGCGGATTGGGCCCAAAAACTATAGGTTCCATCAACTCGATAAAAGAAACCCAGTTTTAAAAAGTTAAAGTAATCCGATGCATCGTTGTTGAGATATCGTGCCCACATGGTGTCGTTTTTTGCATCCATTAAGGTAGAGCTTCGCTCTATAATTCGCTCTATAATAAAATATGACAGATACAATTATAATATTCATACATATTTTTGTTAAATTTTTCCGAAAAAAATCCACTGGCAGTAAACTTCTTTAATGTTCAAACGATTGCGAATGAGTTGAAAATATATATTTCAGCCTTGTTTTGAGTGCGAATAAATAATTTTGTTTTAATTTCCTTTGCGTTTTAAACCAATTGCAATCGTTTAAAAGAAAAAATTACTGTATGAAAATAAAATAATTAAAATCAGTTTGTTGAATATGTGCTTCGGGTGCCAAAAGTGCCTAGTTCGTAATGTTTTTACTCCTCGAGTGCCAATATTGGGAAGTAACCTGACCGATGCGACGCCAAGTGGTTTAATAAATAACTAAAGCTGGAGGGTAAAAGAATAAAATTAACATTGAGGAGATAGGAAGATTTTAAAACTTTTTATTTTTTCTATTAATTTTTAATACTGAAAATTAAATATTTTTATAAAAAATGATGGAAAAAGAAATAAAAAAAATAAATTACCAAAAAAAATTATTGTATTATTCCAAATTGTTCTAGTAAAATCGAAAAAAATGATGATAATATAATGTATCATAAGTGTTCTGCTAGAAAACAAATATGGAACTTTAAAAAAAGTAGACAAATTTTATGCATGGAAAAAAGTTTTAAGGCTGGAAATAGATAATCTTAAAGGAAAACGAAAAGTGTTCTCTTCATATTTTGATGTAAAATATTATATAAGTAAGTATATGGAGTCAAAAATTGTAAATATTCATCCAACCATAGAAACTATTCCTGAAGGTATTTCGGAGTCAGCTGTTTTGAATGGTGAAGCTAGTACAGCAGTAATAACAGCCTTCTTTAAAAAACTATCTATACTTACTTATATAATATTTTGCATCAAAATGAAGAGAACACACTCGTTTTCCTTTAAGATTATCTATTTCCAGCCTTAAAACTTTTTTCCATGCATAAAATTTGTCCACTTTTTCTAAAGTTCCATATTTGTTTTCTAGCAGAACACTTATGTTACATTATATTATCATCATTTTTTTCGATTTTACTAGGACAATTTGGAATAATACAATAATTTTTTTGGTAATTTATTTTTTTTATTTCTTTTTCCATCATTTTTTATAAAAATATTTAATTTTCAGTATTAAAAATTAATAGAAAAAATAAAAAGTTTTAAAATCTTCCTATCTCCTCAATGTTAACTTTATTCTTTTACTCTCCAGCTTTAGTTATTTATTAAACCACTTGGCGTCGCATCGGTCAGGTTCCTTCCCAATATTCTTTCATGATCTACTTTTTGAAAGTGTTTTTAAAAAATTACTAAAAAATAGCTAAAAAAACTTTCAAAAACTTTGCATAGATCTAATTTAGACAGTTTTATTTCTGGATTACTAAAAATTTTAGGATAATAATATTTTCAATAACGCCTGCAAAATTTGATGGCAATCGTAAGAGGTTATCTGTATTAGTTGTTATATATATTTTTATTTATATAAATATAAAAAATAAAATTGAAAAATCATGGAAAATCCAGGATGCTGAATAATCATCATGATATGCAGTTATACCCGATTATTTTTTACCTTTTATATTTTAATATATTTAAATCTCAATTTATAAGGAAAATATTTTTTTGAATACAAACAAAATCTAAATTTATAATTTCTTTTAAAAGATAATAATAATTATAAATAAATCATATAAAACAGAGAGCAAAATATCATTTATTATCAGTTATATTCTTGCGATTTCTTTTGATTCAAAGGGTAAACACAAGTTTTTGGAATTAAAAATGTTTGCAAAATTTTATATTATTTTAATATTTATTGGATTGGTTTATGCGCAATATAATCCATATCCAAATAAACCATCAAGATGGAGTAGTAAGTAAATTTAACTTATAAATATTTTTGTAATTAGTATACTAGATACCGTCAAAGACGGATAGAGCGAAGCTGATCCTGTTAAGGATTGGTTTATTATGTCCCCTGTAGGGCCTAGAAAATAAAGGTCTCATTTTTAGAAATATAAATGGATGTTTTCTAAATAAAATTTCTTATCCTATCAAATTTTTGTTTTTTCAAACTTACGATAAAATCAACCGGAAACAATACAGCGGGTTAAAGTTGGCCACTAAAAAAAATCGACAGATTACTTATAAGTCTTCTAAATAACATAAAAAAAAGGTATATTGAATGAAAAATCATTAAATTTTAATCTCTTGTGAGTTTTAGGACATATTTTTTTTCATACTTAATTTTTATTTTTATTTAATTTCAAAATAGCAGATTGAAAATTGCTAAAAAATTACTAATAAAGAGTAATCTAATATAACTTTTTTTTTGTAATTTGCTTGCAATTTTTCTTCCTCCATTAAAAAAAAAAAATTCCTGCAAAAAAATATATCCTAGAACACACAAGAATTGAAAATTTTTTTTTTAAATTAAATATACTTTTTATTTATGTTATTTACAATGCTGGAACGATTTTTTTACAGGCTAACTTTGACCCGCAATATTCAGTTTTGGGTTGTTTTAATTTCAGTAGAAGCTTTCTGAATATTTAAGATTGTTTAATATTTGATCTTTTCTGAATATTCTATTGTTCTTTGTTTTACGTTCAATGTGGCCCTGAAAAGAGCAGTTGGGTTTGTCAATGACATTTGATGCGTGGTCCGAGCCACACGTTCTAAATGTAATAAAATTACACGCACGCAGCAACTCTTCAAGCACACAACACATACAACAGACTTTCATATACAAACACAGGAATGAGAAATTAAAAACTTATAATCATGCGAGCACCTTGTGATCAGGTGAAAAAAAATTAATTTAGTGTGTAAAATCAAGTCAAGACGGAGATAAGCTCTTGGGCGTTAAACGTTTAATTCAATAAAATGCGATTTAATTAATAATTAATTAATGAAAATATATCTTGTTTTATTTTGCATTTTTACGATATTTCACCGATGCAAATTTTATACAAAAGCTGTGAAATTTATTGCGTGGCTTAAATATGCCTTTAGAAATACCGAATAGGGTCCAAAATCTATACAGATCCTCAAAACGATTAAAAAAACTCAGTTTTAAAAAATAAAGACAATCTGATTGTTCATTTTTGAGATATCTTTCCCACAAGGTATCAATATTTTCATCCTTTAAGGTAGAGCTTCGCTCTTCAGTAATGATTAAATTTTTGTGTACTTAAATTACACGTGCGTATTAAATTATTTTTAAGTAATTCAGTAAATTATATGTCATGAAATATTTATATTTTAATAAATTACTTATTAATATTTTTAAATATTTAGTCATGATAATTGATATATATTTGGGTATATCCAGCTGGAAGGTGCCCCTCTTGCAGAATGACCTTCGCCGTTTGAACTCAAATTTTAAAGATGTTTTTATGTATGCATAACCCGATCTGTCCTAATTTTTTAACCTTCTAGGCGCAAAAGTGCCCACATTAGGCCCATTTGAAGTTTTTTGGAATGTTTTCAGGTTCGATAATTTTTTTTAGTAATTAATTTATAATATCGACAAGATGTAAAAAAAAAATATTTTCAAACGGCACCCCAATGTAAATTTTTCGCTAAATCCGATTTTTTTGTCAGTTTTAGCCTGCATTGCCTCAGGATGCGATAAAATGAAGATTCCGACTGTCAATGCGATAATTTGAATTTCTAAAAAATCTATTGGCCAAAAATCTTCTAACTGAAATCAGAGAACCTTGAAAGAATCTATTTTAAGTTTGTGAATTTTTTGGCTGGATATATTAATACAGCAAAAAGTTATGAATATTAATGATGATTTTTAAAACTTTATTTTCTGATTTTAGCCAATAAAAACTGCTCATGTAAAATTAAAAAAAAAATAATAAAAAGATTAGATTTTTCGGGAAAAAATACATTGGTTTAAATAAATAAATAATATTTTTTCGATGAGATATAGCCAAGATATCGTAAAATTAAAAATTTGCTATTTTTTGTGTTTTTATCTTATTTTGAATTTTTTTCGAAAAATCTATAAAAACTTGAAAAAATACTAAATTAGTTCCTATTCATCGTAAAAAGAAAAGCTTAGATAATTCTGGGGTACTTTTTCCTTGGCCATTCATTGCTTCAAGAAAATAATTAGTTTGATTGATAAAAATTCATTTTTTTGCCAAAAAATATTGCAGCATGCAAAAAACCTGATTTAAATTAATAATGTTTATCTATATAAAAACATCTGTAAAATTTGTGTTAAATTGGTGAAGGTCATTATGCAGGAAGGATACCTTCCATTTGGATATAACCTTTATATTAAAATAATATTATATTTTTTTATTAAGTATATATAAGGAAAAAAAAATGTTTATCAAGTATAATTAATTATTTAAATAATATTTTTAGCTGAATGTAGTACAAGCAGGGATTGTAATGGTAGATGTCAAAAACCTGAGCTTCAATCATGCGAAGGTCAATATTGTGTTTGTAAACACCCATATAATGGATAATTAATTTGTACAATATTGTGTATATGTTTTTTATATTTTTTACGCATTATACAAATAAAATATGTATAAAATTATTTAAAAAAATTTTTTAATGTACTGATTTTTTCTAATATTTTTAACACTTTATAATTGTATTAGCTAATTTTTTGGAGAAGGGAAATATCAGTAAAATTTTGGATTCAAAACTGTACCTGCGGAACTGTGAAGCTTTTCGGGTACACCCAGAAACCAACCCGAAAAAAATACAAAACTTTTGGGGTGGATACCGGAAAATTTTGGTAACTAAGACCTAAAACGTTATCTATTAAAAAAAACTGATCCAAAACGCGCATTTTTAAGGGTGAAAATTGCTGTTTTTCACTCGTTATAATCCTAGAGAAATCATTTTCCGTTTTTTTTTTAATTTTCGTTATTGCCCCATTATGAGAGATGGGGAGGGGGAGGTGATATTTTTACCGACCAAGGTCTGGATTTTTTTTCATGGAAACTATAGACACCTAAATGAACATATTCAGCTAAAAAAAAGTGCACAAATCTATATAGTTAAATACAATCCGAGGCGTATGCCTTGAATGCCATACTACATATTATGAAGTAATACATAAACAATCACTAATTATAATAATATCGATATATTATAAAATTAATTCACTTATAATGAACGCACCGATAGTTGTTTATGCTGTATTATGAGTACATAATTTTAATTTTGTATTTTAGCTTTGGTTGAATTTCGCAGTTTTTGGTTGAACCATGTTCAGAGAGGACTAGATTTATTATACCTAAACTCGGAAATATAAGATTGCTCTTAACAAATTTAATTATCTAATCTTTATTTTTTCGGAAAATTTTACGTATCTTTTCTCACATTCTTTAAATACAATGATATTTTTTTAATAAGTGTCATTATAAGGTAGGTATATTATTTATTTTTTTTAAATAAAGAAAAATCCATATCATGTCTAAAGATGTAACATTTTCAATTTCCTGTTTAATAAAGTAAGTTACTGTAATAAAAACTTAACTTCATCATGATAGATAGAAATATTAACTTTTCGTCATTTTCACTTCGCTAGAGTTTACTTGCCTTTCAAATTCTTGTCTTTGCCAAACCCATTCTATGAGGGGTATTGCTTGTTTCCTCACTTTACCTGCAAATTTTTTTTCATCTGGCTTTCATTTTAAAGAACCAAAAATGTTAAAAAAACCACTTTTTGTGTTGAGGAATTTAGTTTAACAATCGTTAGAGACGTATTATTATGGCATTTACGGTTGCTAGACCACCTATGAAAAAGAAACGAAAAAACGAAAAATGTAAAAGTCTGTTCTAAAGCTTCAGAAGCAATACTAACGCTAAAGGGTAATTCCACAGCTAAATCCCAGGTTGGGCGGGACCAAGTCTTGAAAATTATTTTTTTATCTCTCACTCGAAAATATGTCCCAAAATTAGACGTCAGCTCAAATTTCAGCTATTTTCAATGATTTTTAAAGATTTTTCCTGAGTGGGGCATTTTAAATGTAAATTATAGTACTCAGCCATCTTTTTTTAAAAGTACCGTAAATTTCACAAAAAAACTCTAAAAAAAAAAAAAAAGTAGGTTTTCAATCGGAAATTTTTCGGGGAATCCGAATTTTGAGTCAAATTTTATCCATTCTGTGTCGATTCGCAGCAAATTTCGAATTTGTTTTTTTATTCAACAGCGATTTCTCAGCTCATAATGGAATAAAAAAAAATTTTTTTTTTTTTTAAAGTGTCAAAAAAAAATCAGAACTTTCATGTGGTGAATTCTCCCAGATGTGTTTTTCCAAATTTTAATTTAAATTGTATTTCTTTCAAATTCATATATTTTGAAAATACGTAAATTTGATAACACAGGCACACAAAAAAAAAGTCATGTAACAGAGGGTAGACTGCCTGGTAGGGGGGTTTTTGGTGGTGCTAAAATCGAATATGGCCATATAAATGCAATAAAACTACCCGATCCCCCCCTCCCAGCGCCCCCATATGCTTCCTAAAGGTGAGAAACATTTTTTCTTTTCGAAAAATGAAAATTGAACTATATACTCATGTTTTTTGGGATGCTGATACCAAAGATGGATATAAAAAATTTTTTCAACCAACGTTTGGCCCTTTAGATAGCCCCAGTGCCCCCATTCATATCCCCCCAAAGGTGTGAAAAATTTTTTCCAAACGGGTTAAAAATATTTTTCTTAGGAAAATTAAAAGTCAAAGTGAATTCTTATATTTTTTGGGACGGTGAAATCAAAAATGAATATAAAAAATGCGTTTAACCAGTGCTTGGCCCTCTAGACCACCCCAGTGCCCCCATTCAAACCCGCAAATGGGTTAAAAATATTTTTATTAGAAAAATTAAAACTCAATGTGTATTCTTATGTTTTTTGAGACTCTAAAAACAAACATGAATATAAAAAATGTTTTTAACTAATGCTTGGCCCTCTAGACCACCCCAGTGCCCCCACTTACCCTCCCCAAAGGGGTTAAAAATATTTTTTTAGGAAAATTAAAATTCAATGTGTATTCTTATGTTTTTTGAGACGCTAAAGCCAAAGATGAGTATAAAAAAATTTTTTAACTAAAGCTTGGCCCTCTAAACAACGCTAATGATGGGTGAGGGGATGAATAGGGTCACTCTTAGTTAAAAATATTTTTTATATTAATCTTTGGTTTCGCCGTCCCAAAAAATATAAGAATACATTTTAACTTTTAATTTTCCTAAGAAAAATGTTTTTAACCCGTTTGGGGCGAGATGAATGGGGGCACTGGGGCTATCTAAAGGGCCAAACGTTTGTTGAAAACATTTTTTATATCCATCTTTGGTATCAGCATCCTAAAAAACATGAGTATATAGTTCAATTTTCATTTTTCGAAAAGAAAAAATGTTTCTCACTTTTAGGGAGCATATGGGGGAGCTGGGGGGGGGGGGGATTGGGTAGTTTTATTGTATTTCTATTCATCCCCTCACTCATCATTAGGGTTGTTTAGAGGGCCAAGCTTTAGTTAAAACAATTTTTTATATTCATCTTTGGCTTTAGCGTCTCAAAAAACATAAGAATTTACATTGAATTTTAATTTTTCTAAAAAAATATTTTTAACCCCTTTGGGGAGGGTAAGTGGGGGCACTGGGGTGGTCTAGAGGGCCAAGCATTAGTTAAAAACATTTTTTATATTCATGTTTGTTTTTAGAGTCTCAAAAAACATAAGAATACACATTGAGTTTTAATTTTTCTAATAAAAATATTTTTAACCCATTTGCGGGTTTGAATGGGGGCACTGGGGTGGTCTAGAGGGCCAAGCATTGGTTAAACGCATTTTTTATATTCATTTTTGATTTCACCGTCCCAAAAAATATAAGAATTCACTTTGACTTTTAATTTTCCTAAGAAAAATATTTTTAACCCGTTTGGAAAAAATTTTTCACACCTTTAGGGGGATACGAATGGGGGCACTGGGGCTATCTAAAGGGCCAAACGTTGGTTGAAAAAATTTTTTATATCCATCTTTGGTATCAGCATCCCAAAAAACATGAGTATGTAGTTCAATTTTCATTTTTCGAAAAGAAAAAATGTTTCTCATCTTTAGGAAGCATATGGGGGCGCTGGGAGGGGGGGATCGGGTAGTTTTATTGCATTTATATGGCCATATTCGATTTTAGCACCACCAAAAACCCCCCTACCAGGCAGTCTACCCTCTGTTACATGACTTTTTTTTTTGTGTGCCTGTGTTATCAAATTTACGTATTTTCAAAATATATGAATTTGAAAGAAATACAATTTAAATTAAAATTTGGAAAAACACATCTGGGAGAATTCACCACATGAAAGTTCTGATTTTTTTTTGACACTTTAAAAAAAAAAAAATTTTTTTTTATTCCATTATGAGCTGAGAAATCGCTGTTAAATAAAAAAACAAATTCGAAATTTGCTGCGAATCGACACAGAATGGATAAAATTCGACTCAAAATTTGGATTCCCCGAAAAATTTCTGATCGAAAACCTACTTTTTTTTTTTTTTTTAGAGTTTTTTTGTGAAATTTACGGTACTTTTAAAAAAAGATGGCTGAGTACTATAATTTACATTTAAAATGCCCCACTCAGGAAAAATCTTTAAAAATCATTGAAAATAGCTGAAATTTGAGCTGACGTCTAATTTTGGGACATATTTTCGAGTGAGAGATAAAAAAATAATTTTCAAGACTTGGTCCCGCCCAACCTGGGATTTAGCTGTGGAATTACCCTAAAATGAAATTTTCGACTTAAAACTTACCGAAAACTTTTTTGGTTCCTCAATGAGAATTTCGATTTTTGGGCACGTTTTGAGACCTCAGGAAGCTAAAAAACCGGTTTTTAAAAAAAGTCTGTATGTGTGTGTGTGTGTGTGTGTGTGTGTGTATGTAATCGGTGATATTTCATAAACAATATGGAATTAAGACCTAAATTTTTTTTTTCAAAAAATCTCGAGATACTTTTTTTTTTTTAATTTGGATGTTATACCTCATTTATTTCCACGAAAGTAATTATATTTGAAAGTATGGTTTTTACTCTATATCTCGAATCTGATACTTAATTTTTTGAAAATTTTTTTCCCAAAATTTTTTTCACGAAAAAAAACATAAAACACTAATTTTTTTTTTCTTTTTGGACGTAGTACCTAATTTATTTCTATGAAAGTACTAGTTTTAGAAAGTTTGTTTATAGTCATTTTTTGGATCTGATACCGAATTTTTTCAAAAATTTTTTCTCAAAATTAAAGAAACAAAAAAATTAAAAAACCTGCAATATTTTTTTTTTTTTGGGGGTGTAATACCTCATTTAATTCCATGAAAGTACTAATATCTGAAAATATTGCAACCGGCGATGTTTCACAACCGTTATGAAATTAAGACCTAATTTTTTTTTCAAAAATTTTTTCACCAAAAAAGCTCTAGGTACTTTTTTTTTTTTAATTTGGATGTAATACCTCATTTGTTTCCACGAAAGTACTTATATTTGAAAGTATGGTTTTTACTCTATATCTCGAATCTGATACTTAATTTTTTGAAAATTTTTTTCCCAAAATTTTTTTCACGAAAAAATACATAAAACACCAATTTTTTTTTTTTTTTAGGATGTAGTACTTAATGTTTTTCTGCGAAAGTACGAATATTTAGAATTATCGTTTTTAAATGATTATTTCATGTGATACGTAATTTTTCGATATTTTTTTTTTTCAAAATTTTTTCTCAAAATTAAAGAAACAAAAAAATTAAAAAACCTGCAATATTGGTTCCTCATAGAGGAACCTTTGTGATAGGTGAAATTTTGATTTTCGATATTTTGGCATATAAGCACGTTTTGAGACCTCAGGAAGCTAAAAAACCGGTTTTTAAAAAAAGTCTGTATGTGTGTGTGTGTGTGTGTATGTATGTATGTCGCACTGTAACCGGTGATATTTCACAGCCAATACGACATTAAGACCTAATTTTTTTTTCAAAATTTTTTTCACCAAAATAGCTCGAGGTACTTTTTTTTTTTTTTAATTTGGATGTAATACCTCATTTATTTCCACGAAAGTACTTATATTTGAAAGTATGGTTTTTACTCGATATCTCGAATCTGATACTTAATTTTTTGAAAATTTTTTTCCCAAAATTTTTTTCATAAAAAAATAAAAAAACACCAATTTTTTTTTTTTCTTTGAACGTAGTACATAATTTGCTTCCATGGAAGTACTAGTTTTAAGAACCTCTATAAAAGTAATTTTTTGGACCTGATACGTAATTTTTTGAAAATTTTTTTCTCAAAATTTTTGCCGCCAAAAAATATAAAAAATGCCAATTTTTTTTTTTTTTTAGGATGTAGTACTTAATGTTTTTCTGCGAAAGTACGAATATTTAGAATTATCGTTTTTAAATGATTATTTCATGTGATACGTAATTTTTCGATATTTTTTTTTTTCAAAATTTTTTTAATAAAAAAATTAAAAAAATACAATATTTTTTTTTCTTTTTGGACGTAATACCTAATTTATTTCTAGGAAAGTTCTAATATCCAGAATCATCGTTTTTAAAGGATTTCTCCATTTGATATGTAATTTTTCGAAATTTTTTTTTTCAAAATTTTTTGTATAAAAAGATTAAAAAAACACAATAATTTTTTTTCTTTTTGGACGTAGTACTTAATTTATTTCTATGAAAGTACTAATATCTAGAATTATCGTTTTTAAAGGAATTCTCCATCAGATACGTAATTTTTGTAAATTTTTTTTTTCAAAATTTTTTGTATAAAGAAATTAAAAAAACACAATAATTTTTTTTCTTTTTGGACTTAGTACTTAACTTATTTATATATGAAAGTACTAATATCCAGAATTATGGTTTTAAAGGATTTCTCTATCTGATATGTAATTTTTTTGAAATTTTTTTTTTTCAAAATTTTTTGTATAAAAAAATTAAAAAAACATAATAATTTTTTTTCTTTTTGGACTTAGTACTTAATTTATTTCTATGAAAGTACTAATATCTAGAATTATCGTTTTTAAAGGAATTCTCCATCTGATACGTAATTTTTGTAAATTTTTTTTTTCAAAATTTTTTGTATTAAGAAATTAAAAAAACACAATAATTTTTTTTCTTTTTGGACTTAGTACTTAATTTATTTCTATGAAAGTACTAATATCTAGAATTATCGTTTTTAAAGGAATTCTCCATCTGATACGTAATTTTTGTAAATTTTTTTTTTCAAAATTTTTTGTATAAAGAAATTAAAAAAACACAATAATTTTTTTTCTTTTTGGATGTAGTACTTAATTTATTTCTATGAAAGTACTAATATCTAGAATTATTGTTTTTAAAGGATTTTTTCCATCTGATACGTAATTTTTCAAATTTTTTTTTTGAATATTTTTCATATAAAAAAATTAAAAAAACATCATTTTTATTAGATAAAATCGAGATAAAATAGACCATTATAAATATTTTGCTATTGTTGATGAGGAACCATAGTGCCAATCACTTGGCAGCGTTTTTTTTTTTTTTTTTGGGGTGTAATACCTCATTTAATTCCATGAAAGTACTAATATCTGAAAATATTGCAACCGGCGATGTTTCACAACCGTTATGAAATGAAGACCTAATTTTTTTTTCAAAAATTTTTTCACCAAAAAAGCTCTAGGTACTTTTTTTTTTTTTTTAATTTGGATGTAATACCTCATTTATTTCCACGAAAGTACTTATATTTAAAGGAATAGTTTTTACTCGATATCTCGAATCTGATACTTAATTTTTTGAAAAATTTTTTTCCTAAATTTTTTTTCACAAAAAAATACAAAAAACACCAAATTTTTTTTTCTTTTTGGATGTAGTACCTAATTTATTTCTATGAGATTTTAGACAGTTCGTTTATTGTAATTTTTTGGATCTGATACCGAATTTTTCCAAAATTTATTTCTCAAAATTAAAAAAGTTTTTTTAAACTGCAATATTTTTTTTTTTTTTGTGTAATACTTCATTTAATTCCATGAAAGTACTATATTGAATAATTATTATCCAATGAATTACGTTAGATTTTATTTGAAAAAAATAGATTTAGTTAAATTCAATACATAAATTTTCTTTTAACTTTTAAAAGTTAATAGAAATGAGTGTATGATTGCATGGTTGTAATCGGTGATATGTGTGGCATATTGAAGTATTTAGCTTATTGTTTAAGGAACCTTAGTGCCAGCTAGTTGGCAGGGTATTTAAATTGTTATAATAATTAAAATATTCACAACAAAATTTTATCAGCATTATCATTTTTAAAAATCAAGTGACTCGATCGGAGTTAAATTTAAAAATTTTTTGTACAATACATTATTATGTCTAAAAAAATTATTTTTATTCATGCAATTAAAAAACAAAAAATTTATATGCTTATAATATTTCATGTTAGACTAATAGTTTTCCAAAATATCTTTAATCATCAAAAAATTAAAGCTTTGTTAAAGGTAAAGCATTAGGAGCCATTTGATAAATATCATGATTATTATGAGTTATTTTTAAGATAAAATTATCCTTACGATTACTTTTTACATAATTTGTCATTTTTATGAATTTAGGCGTTAAATTTCTACATGTCACAATATTCAGTTCTTGAAGTTTTAGTAGTTTTTTAACTGATTCTATTCGCCAATCATTCATAATATCTGTTTTGGAGACATTTAAAATAATTAAATCTGAATGTACATTTATACCTCTAATACCAATATTTGTAAATCCAGAATTGCTAATATCTAGAAATTTAAAATTTTTACATTTTCCTATGCTTGCTAATATATAATCGATATTTTCACCACCAATTTTGTCAATTTACAAGTTTATCAATTTTAAAGTTCTTTTAAAAATAATTATTTTGCATTCAAGCCTAATTTCTTGCAATTATTGCACAATTTCACCTTCTAATCTTTTAATTAATAATAATTTGACATTTTTTTTTAAATAACCCAAAACGAAGAAGTTATGTAAAAATTTACGTAAAAAATTAGGTAAAAAATTACGTAAATTTTTACCTAAATTTTTACGTAAAAATATGGGTGAAATTTTTCAATGCTATTGCATCTACTTTTAGCATTACCCAGAAACAATGGTTCCGAGAGCCCCATTTAGGTATTCAGTGACTTTATAACCGTATTGCCTATCATTTTGAGGGCAATTAAAAAAATCTATTATAAAATATGTCAAAATCACCTGAAAAATACAAAATATTTTCTTACACTAATTAATTTTTTGATAATTAATTAATTATTTATTTTAAATTATTTATAATTTTTATAATTTTATTAATTTCATTAATAATTTTAAATTAATTTATATTACATTTATAATTTTACTGAGAAATCTTTACATCTAGTAAAAGTGATAAATACAAGTTATAAAAATAGCAAACTGTATGGTAATTTTGCGTAGCATTTATGCATTATACCTAGCGCTCAGCTGTAAATAAACATGTTCCATGCATTTAGGTTGTGTTTACACAAACCGGTTATAAGTTTTTTATATTTGAGTTCAATTCTTATAAGAATTAAAAAAATATAGGTTTATTATTTGATTTAAATTATTCTCATATTTTTAGACCTAGCAACGAATAGATGAATTATTAAAATTAATTCAAATATTCGTATTACGTGAACAATACAATAAGTTGATAAGAAATTCCAAGTGACTAAAAACTATCTACCGCCATGTAAAGGGAATTTTTGGATAAGAAAAAAATAAAATGAGATATTGTATCTTTTAAAGGCATTGAATTTAAAAAAAAAAATTGAAACCATAGATATTGGAATCTAGATCCTGAGAGAATTTATCTTAACCAAATGATTCATGATTTTTCTGTTTAAATAAAACCAAAGATATTTATTTACCTTTGATAAAAATTTATACCTCTGCTAGATACCTCATGTTGATTATTACTGGAAAATTATTCTAGACAATGAATCACTTTTTTGGAAAAAAAATGATTAAAAAGTCCAAGAAACTAAATATATTTGTAAAGATTTCTTAATTGTTATTTTTTAGAAAATACCAATATTATTTTTCTAATAATGTGCTCCCCTTCTCTATATACTAATAACCGCTACTCGTGGCGCTTATTACAACTTCAGGTACTATCATATTGAACGATGCAATTAACTTATGCCAAATTCTGGCTATAATAAAAATAGAAATTGGTTGTTGCTACCGGAAGTCCGCTTGGCAACCAAGTTTTTTTTTATGACAAATAAAGTCTGAGATAATACTTCCCAAATTAGAGTATAAAAACGTGATAAAAATTAGTATTTTTCTAAAAAGTTTACCGTGCAAATTAAAACATTATTTTTATCATGTTGGCATTCGCAATTCGTCTTTTTTACATATACTAAAAACCATCAATGACGGGAAAAGCGAAGCTAGCTATTTTAGAAAAACGCTGCCAAGTAATTGGCACTATGGTTCCTCGTTAACAATAAAAAAATATTCTTAATGGTCTATTTTACCTAGTAAAAACAATAATACTAGATATTAGTACTTTCATAGAAAAAAATTCAGTACTACGTCCTCCAAAAAAAATATTGCTATTATTTTAATTTTTTTATGTAAAGCATTTGGAAAAAAAAAATTTCAAAAAATTAAGTTTCAGATCCAACAAATTGACTATAAAAAATATTTCTAAAACTAGTACTCCCACAGAAAAATACGAGGTACTACTTTCAAAAAGGAAAAAAATATTGCTGTTTTTTTTTATTTTTTTATGCAAAAAGTTTAGAGAAAAAAAATTCAAAAAATAAAGTGTCAGATGGGAGATATCGAGTAATAACCATATTTTCAGATATTGGTACTTTTATAGGAAAAATTTAGGTACTACATTCAAAAAGGAAAAAATGTTGCTATTTTTTTTATTTTTTAAAGTATTAAACAAACCTTGGCAATAAAAAAAGAATGCCCCAGATTTATTTATTTTCATAAATGAAGAATGTCCTAAATCGCAGTTAAGTAGCATTCTCGGTTTCGCCTCGGAAGGGAATTTACGTAAAATTTGAGATATTCTTTAGGCCTAGCTGGCTAGCTAAGTTCAGTTTAGCCAAGAGTTTAGCGAACTCATCTCTCATACTATACATTAATTATTATTAATCAGTGGCGGATCTAGAAAATTTTTTTTTTGGGGGGGGGGTCATTTCAATCAGATTACATATATAAAAAATACATCTATAAAAAAATTTTTTCAATTAATTAATTGAATATAAATATTAAACAGTATTAATAATAATTAATGTATATTACAAAAAAATAAACACTAAATCATGTTAGGTTAGTATGAGAAATGAGTTGGCTAAACTGAATTTTTTTTGCGATTTCACTTGCGCTTGCGTTTTACGGAGCATTTTCGCGGTTATGTAGACTAGGCCTTACTTTTCTTGATATAAGCCGTAAATATACTATTCCACGCGAAAATTTATCATTAAGAGATTTTATTTTATTTTTTTAATTTTCAAAATTTAAACCAATGAAATATAAAAAATAATTATTAAATTATAATTAAATAATAATTAAATAATTATTAGAATATTAGAAATTATAAGATACAACAATGAATTTACGAGAGCGGCCACTAGTTTCGCTTCTTTGTTAATCTTTAAAGGAGGAGGAAACCTAAAGATAGACCACAACCAATCAGGCTTGCAACCAATATTTTATCCAAAGTTATCCACAGTTATTGAGTCCGATCCTTCCCCACTCTAAAGAAATTTTTATCATTCTCTCATTGGCAGATTTAAATTCCGGACTTAAAGTTTCAGAAATTTCCGTTAACAGCACCAATTTTTAACTTCTGTCATTGGTGCCAGACCTAAATTTAAACAAGGAGTGGGGAAGGGTCAGACTCAATTTTATAAAAAATATTAGTATCTTAGTCACTTCGACAAAAAGCAAGAGTTTGGATGTTTATAAATTTAAACTTGCGTTTTAAAATAAAAGTTAGTGATACTTGAATATTTTCAGAATATTTTTTGAATTTATTGACCAAATGGAATAAAATGTAAAAAATTTATGCATAGTTTACAAAAATTTTTTTATTGCTGTTATTGAAGCGACGTTTCGTCAAATTTCAATTTATAAAAAAATAAAATAAATTTGGTAATTTCATATTAAACTGTAATAAAATGAAAAATAAAACTACCGAAGTATTTCAACTGTTATTCAAGAGTCTCAACAATATTTTTAAAAAATTAAAGAATAAAAGAATAATTGCTGGTAAAAATGGTAAGTAATAGAAAGATCAATTAATAAAAAGTTTACAAAGTTCTTGATCAGAATCAAACTCGACTTATGGTGTGCGGTGAGAGTGTGGAATTAATTTTTCACAAATTCCATAAAATCATATTTTCTACTTTTAAAAGAGTGAAATGTAAGTGAATTTTCCTCATCAAATTATTCGTATTTTGATTGATCACGCTGATTTTGTGATGCTCATGGTTCATATTTTTTATTGGACGGTAGCGGTATAGAATACAAGAACTTCTTCGATCACATACGCTCGCGCGTTATTTAATTTTTATTATCTTATAAAATACTTAATTATTAAGGCCTCTTTTTCAAAAATTAAAATTTGTAAAGCACTTTTTTTTTTCATTTTCTTGCTTAAAAACATTTCAAGAATGTATGAAAAAAATTTCAAGTAAAAAAAAATATATATTTTTGAGATATTTTGATTTTTATGGGACGGAGTCATATGAAAACATAAGCATTTAAAAACTTTAAACGCGTTTTTCTCAAAACTACTTTCTGAAATCGGTTCCAGTTCTAACTCAAAAACTTATTAAGCTATTGACCTACATCTTGGTGCGTTTTATTTGTAATTGTAGTTCAAAGTGCTGGAACTAGAAGATAAAAAAAATTGTATTAAAAAATTTTTTATTGACCATATTAGGTGTCTTTTTATATTTAAAAATCTACATTTTTTCGTTTTTGGCGCACCAAATGGTCAATTTTTGGAATTTTCGCTAACTTTTAGTTCCAGCACTTGAGAAGTGTATAGGGAATAAAATGCTCTTTTATTTTTTTATTTCAGAAGCCCACAATAGGCGCTACGCCTTGAACCGTTTTTTACTTTTTTTTTAGCCTCTACTTTGACGCCATCTATAAAATGTAAAAATATTGGAAAATAAAAATAATAACTTTTGGTTCCTCATAGAGGAACCATTGTTTTAGGTAAAATTTTGATTTTTTGACATATAATGACGTTTTGAGACCTCAGGAAGCTAAAAACCGGTATTTAAAAAAGTATGTATGTGCGTGTGTGTGCGTGTGTGTGTACGTATGTATGTATGTATGTATTTATGTATATTGGACTTTAACCGGTGATATGTCACAACCAGTATGACATTAAGACCTAATTTTATTTTCAAAATTTTTTTCACCAAACAATCTCGAGGTACTTTTTTTTTTTAATTTGGATGTAATACCTGATTTTTTTCCATGAAAGTACTAATATCTAGAAGTATCGTTTTTATTCGATATCTTGAATCTTATAATTAATTTTTTTTGCCAATTACTTGGCAGCGTTTTTTTTTCTTTTTGAACGTAGTACTTAATTTGTTTCTATGAAAGTACTAATATCTAGAATTATCGTTTTTTCTCGATATCTCCAATCTGATACCTAAGTTTTCGAAAAATTTTTTTTCAAAATTTTTTACATAAAAAAATGAGAAAAAAACAATAATTTTTTTTTCTTTAGGACTTAGTACTTAATTTCTTCCTATAAAAGTACGAATATCTAGAATTATCGTTTTTAAAGGGCTTGGCTAAAACGCGCCAAACCCCTCAGATCATGTTTAATCGAAATAAAATCGTGGTTTAATTCATAAATAAAAACAATTGTACAGTGATATGTCAATTTCAAATAATGACCTTTTTTGATAATTTTAATAAACTATTATTATTTTTATTTTCAAAATTTATCTCAAGAAAAAAATATTGCATTATTGTCCCTCGGTGCTACGCACCTCGGGCCAGAACCTTTTTCACCCCCCAAAATAAATTTTTTTTTTGTTCTGGACGGCGAAATTTTTTAATAGAATGACGAAATACTCAAATTAATTTTCATATTTTATGTGTTGCATCTACAAATACTAGATACCGTCAAAGACGGGTAGAGCGAAGCTGATCATGTTAAAAAAAAGAAAGAAAAGAGTTTCAGTAATTTTTTAATTTAGGGATTTTAAAAGTTTTGATTTGATTGATTTCAATAAGAATGTTCAAATAAGATGTAAAAAAATGTTAAGCATAGTTAGAATTTTTAAGTATTAACCATAAAGGATACAAAAAATCCGCCCCTTATTTTTTAACCTTGTTATTTGTTAAACAGCAGAAACTTTCCATCTTAGGGGTTATATAATAACATAAACCTAAAGTATTGTAAGTTTTTGTTCTTATCAGGGCCTAAGCAGGCCCTGACTCCCACTTCAAATTATTTTAAGTCCTTTAATCGGAAATGTTCTAAGTCCATTTCACCCCCCCCCCCCCTTAAAATGTCAATGCACGGTGATCCCTAGCGGGACGTAAATTTTATATTATTAGGTGCATCGCTATTTGTTGAAGCTTGTCATCTTAGCTGCGATTGGTTAACTAATAAACAAACAATACATTTAGACAAAAATGGGATTTATAGGTCTCAACAATTTTCTAAAACCGTTTTTCTAAAAATTCATTATTTGTCCTTCAAAATTATTTATTTGCAAAATATTTTACCTGTTTAATTGTTTATTTTAAATTCTCTTCTTTACAGTCAGTAAACTGAATGCCCATTTTTGGCCCAAAAATTGTAGTTTTAACATTGAAAATGTTTATAAGGAGGGGTAACATGTGAATCTGAAAATCAAGTGAGGTCAAATGTTTCTGATTTAAGGGGAGAGGTCCAATGGTACTTGGACAAATTTAAATTTAGGAACTTAGAATAATCCGGGGTTAGGGACTTAAAATAATTTCTATTTAGGGATTTAGAATAACTTACTTTTGAGGCTTAGAAAAATTCAAGTTTAGGGACTTAAATAATCCGGGTTTAGAGACTTAATAATTCGAGTTGAAGAACTTAGAATATTTTCGATTTAAGGACTTAGAATAATACAGGTTTACAGAATCAAAATAACAAAATTTTCTTACCCTTTTTTCAAAAAAGGCATTTAATTAGATATGTTTAGCTCTGCTTCTAAAATATTGCAAAAAGCCTTAAAATGGGATAGTTTTTGCTGATTTCATGTTCTCTACTTCTCAGCCACTTTGTACCCCAGATTGCGTATTTCAGAATCAAAGCATACCTACTTTTGTATTTTAATTTTTTTGGTCGCGTGTTCTAGAAAAATTTACCAATTTTTGAAAAAAAAACTGAAATTATGACACCCCGGAATAGACTAGATTTTTAGTAGTATAGTGCTTCACGCGAGACGAGAGAGACGAGATTTGCCCCGATCTCGTCTCGGTCTCGAAAAATCTCATTTTTTGTAAGTCTCGTCTCGAAAGTCTCGAAACTCTCGAAATCTCGCCTCACAAAAATAAAAAATTTTTTTTTGCCTTATATTTGGTAATACTGATCTATTTTCTATCTTTCGGTGATTATTATTTTCGCTTATAATGAAAAAACTTATAAGCGGTTTGTGTAAACACAACCTAAATGCATGGAACATGTTTACTTCCAGCTGAGGACTAGGTATAATACAAATGTTACTCAACATTACAATACAATTTTCTAATTTTATAATTTGTAATTATCGCCTTACAAGATGTTAAGATTCTAAACCCAAATTATTTTAATCCCCTAAATGCAAATTATTCTGGGTCCGTAAATCATAATTATTCCAAGTCCCTAAACCTGAATTATTCCAAGTTTCTAAATGGATATTATTCTAAATTCTTAAACCTATATTATTCTAAGTCCCTAAGCCCAGATTTTTCAAAGTCCCTAAATTGAAATTATTCTACCTTATTTGACCCCCCCTTAAATAGGACAAATTTGACCACTTAATCAAAATTACAATCTTAAGTGAATGAAATCCATATAAAAACTATATGTGAACTTGAAAACTTTTAATTATTTACTTATTGATAAATAATAACAAAAATTTAAATGGATTTAATAGTGCTCTCTGTATTCATATTTGATGTACATTTTTTGTATATTAATCATGGATACATATATTAATTGATTTGAATTTTATACTACCGGTAATAAAACAAGAGTTTTTTTTCCAATTATTAAAGAATATGGTATCATAAATACCTTTATAAAACTCCATTATTTAATATTTAAAATATATATGTATTTGTGTAGTTATTTATTATGTTACACAAGTCACAAAACTTTTATTATTATTTCTTGTAAATTAAAAATAAAATCAATCTCAAAAAAAAGAATGTTTTAAAAATTCATTTGAAAAAAATATTGGATACCTTTATTTAAATTTTTTTATAATGCCCTCAATCTCTAGTCTTTTTTTGTAGGAAGCTACAGGGTTGTAAATATATGATGATTATAATAATAATATTTATTTAAATTTTATTTTACGAATTTATGATTTTTATTTAATTTTATGAAGCTATACTTATAAATTTAATTTAATATTCTTAAAAAAAAAAACTTATTATATGGTTTCTACAATACATGTTTTTATTTCTATATAATAACTTAAATTAAAGATTCCAAAAATTTTCATTTTTAAAGAAGTTGCTGATTGTTAAAAAAAAAGTTTTTATTTAAATTATTTATTCTATGAGAAAATTTTCGAGACTTCGAGATTTCTCGTCGAGACTTTTTTAAGTCTCGGTCTCGTCTCGTAATTTTTATTGGCAGATCTTGTCTCGATCTCGTCTCGCTTTTCGAGACGAGACCGAGACGAGACCAACTAATTTTTAGATTAGGCCAAAGCATACTTAATTTATATTTTAAATTTTTTGGTATTTTGGCTCTGGAAGGGCATGTCGGGCTATTGAAGATCCGCCGTTTACTCACGCTATTAGTTTATAGTATACATGATTTTGAGCTTGGATAAACGTCTTCAATGGTCCGGCATGCCTCTCCAGAATTAAAATACCAAAAAATGTCAAATATAAACTTATTATGTTTTGGTCTTAATTAAAAACCTAGGCTATTCTAGGATTTCATACTTTTAGTTTTTTTTTTTAAATTGGCCATTTTTGTGGACCCATAACTTTTTCCAGAACACGCGGCTGAAAAAATTAGGATACGAAAGTATATATACTTAGGTCTTAAATATCTCTGTGTCAAAATTCATAGCTGTTATACACACACCCACTTATTACCATACCATTATCATTACCAGGTTCCTAAACTCCTTTTTATTTAATAAAATTACGCTATTTAAAAAAATCGGTTTTTAAACAACCGGTTTTTTTTTCAATGAAGTAACCTACAAAAGAATTAAAAACTTATTAGTTAATAATAATGAGTAAACAGTATAAATACTGTTTTACGTTCCAATTAATTAAATAAGTGTGACAAAGAGAGGCTCAGTCCTCAGAAACACAGATAACAAATAATGAATAAAGTTATATATATTTTTAGTTCCATGTAGATCGTGTTTATTATTCATAATAAACTTATCAAATTAATTTTATTAGTTAATAGTTTCTTATGAATTTTTCAAACTGATCAATGCATAAAAATAAAAAAATTCAACGATAATGGAATTATACATAGAATGTATATACGGATGGAGTTACATATTCTTTGAACTAGATTTATTCCAAAAAAATATATCTAATATTAATATTTAAAATTTTACGTGTCGATTTCTTTTTGAATACTAAATTAATTTTAAAACCCAAAAAATATTCCTAAAAACAAATAATCTAATGCAACTTGTTTTTAGTAATTTTTTTTTGCAATTCTTCAACCGCCATTTTGAAATTAAAAAAAAATCATGCAAAAAAATATGTCCTAAAACACACAAAAAATGAAAATTTTATTATTTTTCATTAAATATACCTTTTTTTTATGCTATTAACAATACTGATAAGCAACGTGTCGATTTTTTTTTGTATCCAACTTTTACCCTAAATAATCAGTTTCCGGTTAATTTTATAGTAAGTTTGAAATCAAATTCTGATAATAGAAACTTTTTAACACATGGATACATTTTTAGAAAAATAAATTTTGGTTTTAAAATTAATTTAGAACTCGTAGATACTAGATAGGCTCTAGGGCGTTAAATGTTTAATTCAATAAAATTCGGATTAATTAATAAATAATAAAAATCGCAAAGAATTATAAAAAAGCTAAGGCTTTTTATTTCAGGCACGATTACATATTTATTGAGTATTTTCTCTTTAATAACGTTGGTGGGATCCGCACCCTCATAAATTGAAAACACACCAAGGCAATATAAGCATGTAGAGGCATTGGAATGACCTAGTAGAGTTCCGCGATATTTCGATATAATATTGATATCGTATCGATATCGTCTCGATTTTCAAGACAATACCAAGACAATACTGATGTCCTATTTTCGATACGATATCGATACCAAAGAGGTCGATATATTGGTAGTATTGGTAGTATTGGTTTAAAAAAAAATAATTTTTTAAATGTATTTATTTAATTAAACTTCCAATGAATTCTGTTTTATTACTTGTTTTTTCGCAGTTATATATGACCAAATAAAAGTTTATATTCTTGGGGATGGTAAATATTCAGACGCTTCTTTAGACCAGATGTGTTTCCATTTTTCATTTTTACATTTTTTTTTACATTTTATCACGACATAAATTACAAATTCCGATTTTTTCACTAGTTTCATCTTTTGAATTTACAAAAATACGTTTATTACCTCCTGCATTAATTTCAGCCATTGAGCACAAAAAATTTTGGTAAACGAAAAAATAAACAATTTGAAGTTACAAAAAATTTTGATAAAAAAAAACTAACACATTAAGGTTACTATAAATTTAGATAAAAGAAAAATAAATACATTGAAGTTACGGATTTATTGATAAAAAATATTAAAAAAAAAAGAATATCAAAATTCGATATTTCGATATTTACCAATAGTGATAGAATATTAAGCTCTGCAATAACAAGACCAATATGGCCCAGACCGATATTTTCAATACCAATATCGATATTACTCAAAATATCGTATTGTCTTGGTATCGCGGAACTCTATGACCTGGTGACCACGTTTCTCCATAAATTGGACACTTTAAAGACTTTTTTGTTTTTTTAACTTAATGAACTTTTAAGGCACGATTTCATTTATGTATTGCATACATAGGGTGATCGTGTCTAAAAAATAAATTTTAATTTAGTTATTGTAGGTCATTCACGATAATTTTAACAGCGCTTTCAGAATGTTTTGAAAAGCTGATAATCGATGGAAAGTACTATTTAAACATATAAAAAACGATACCCAACCTCAAGTAGCCAAAAAAAATATTTCTAAAGCGATTTTACCGGGTAATAAATGTAAAAAAAATGCTCCATTTAAATTACATGTAGCTGTGTTATTTTAATGGGGATTTTTTTACGTTTATTAACGGTAAAATCGATTAAAAAATTTTTTTTGGCTACTTGAGGTTGGGTATCGTTTTTTATATATTTAAGTAGTACTTTCAATCGATTAGTAGCTTTTCAAAACATTTTGCAAGCTTTGTAAAAAATTAGAAAGCTGAAAAGTCAAAATTCCCATATTATTTATATGGGAAAATTTAGATGCTTACAGGCACACTTTTTTGAAAAGCAAAATCCTTGGAGCTAGGGACTTTTTATGACTAAAAGTTCACGAAAAAACCCGAGGAGCCAAGTTTTTCTTAAAACTCCAATTTTAGGTCAACTTTTATGTACATATTCTCGAAAAAGTAGCATATTTTCAAAAAAAATTGTAAATATTCGAAAAAAATCGTAAATTTACTAAATTGAGAATATTAACAAAAAAATTCGAGTAATCTCGATTTTAGAAAAAATTTTTTCGAAATTTAGTTGTTGAAAATTATGAATAATATCTGCATAATTATATAATTAGATAGTTTTGATTTCTACATGTAGTTTCGGATTAATAAATGATATTTATATTTCTACTATAGTATAATATAAATGATTATAACGTGTTTAATTAATAATTTAATTAACACTTTTTTTAAATAAATCCAAACAATATTTCCAAGATCACGAAAAAAAAATCTAACTTAAAAATCACAGCTGCGTCCTATTCTCATAATTTTTTTTTTAATGCTGAAAAAAATGTTTTATATGATAAAGCAATTAAAATAATACTACTATTAATATATAAACCAATGTATATATTCCTTTTCTGGTCAATTTCAACTACAATTTTATTACTTCAAAATCTATTCCTGAGAACAAGCACATATAAATTTCACTATATTTCTTCAAACATCCGCCATATGACAAGTAAAATTAAAAAAAAAAAAAAATTTGAAACAATTTCTATTTACTAAACATTATTTTTTTTTGAGATAATAATATACCATCTAAAATAATTTTTTTTTTGGTAATCTTCTTAAATCTTGGACCCTGATTATAAAAAAATAAGTTTTATAATATTTAAAATATTTTTCTTAATAAATTAAACACAAGTATCGCAAATACGAATTTTGCGCCCTTAGAAATATTTGGCGCCCCAGGACTTTGGATCTTAGGCGATCGCCCCCTTCGCCCCCCCCCCCCTGGCTACGCCCCTGGTTGTATGCACGAGTGTGTGCAGCCGAGTGTGCAGCGAACGAGCCAAACAGCATTGAAAATAAGAAAGTAGATATTTTTTGCAGCGTGTAATAAAAAATACTTTTTTATGAGCTTCATTGACTTTGAATACTGTCAAAAAAGTTTAAAAATATACTTTCATGTGCTATTTTGTATTCTGGAACTAATTTTTAAAAAATATTGCCAACAGAAATGAAACCAAAGAAAACCGCAAAATTAGCTCACATTTTTCTAGCAATTTTGAAAAAATTTTTGAAAAACAGCTGACATTTCGAAAGCTTTCAATCTAAAAGCTTAAAAATTTGTATGGAATGATATTTCTGCGTACTAAACCCATTTCAATTGGTTTTATGAAAATCCCAAATGTTGACCTTTCCTTTAGTAAAGTTTCACTAAGAGTTACTCATATGCAAAAATTCCAGTTTGGACATTCCATCGGGTACAGTTTATATTTTTATTATAAATCGAAATACTATAAGTATAATATGAAAAAACTTACAACCAATTTATGAACTCACAAACAACAAACATGGAACATATACTTTCAATCACCGCTAGTATTATGGAACCCTCTAAATAAATAGTATTCTAGGATAATGATTGGCACAAATGTAAATTTAAGCTCCCAAAATCCTTATTATTCTAGAACCCTTTATCAAACTTACTCTAAGTCCCTAAAGTCCCTACAGTCCCTAAATCTGATTTATTCTAAGTCCCTAAACCCGGATTATTCTAAGCCCCTAAATTGAAATTATTCTAAGTCCATTTGAGCCCCCCCCCCAATTATATGCTTGAAATACCCCTCCCCTGTCTATAAACATTAGGATATTTCTCACTTCAAAAACTAACAGTAGAGAAAAATACTGGACCAAATATGATACTTCAGGTCATAAAACTAATCTCCAAAAAAATTATTTTGACGTACAATTTAATGTAGTGTGTAAATTTGCAAATGAAAATCGGTAAAAATTAGGAAAAAAGTTTTAAAAATATTTTAGAAAACTTTTAGAAATCTTGCTACAATCTTTTTACTGCTAAAATGTTCTGAAGACTTGTTAATAACAAAATATCAAATAGAATAGAATAAAATTGTCAAATTGCAATTGTCGTGGATATTTGCTTTGTAAATTTTAAATTAAGTTCAAATATCCTAAAATATGTTATAATTTACAGTTTTTTTTTAGATGAAAAATTATAGGTTTTGGTTCGGCAGTACTTGAGTCATTAGGGTACAGACAGACAGGCAGACAAATAAATTTTTAAATATATATAGTATATAGTATATAGTATTAAGATATGTATATATAGATGGTTCTAAAATTGACTGAATCAGGTGATACCAATTGCGACATTAAAATTTTATCATATTTTTCAGATATTTCACTTTTTAACAAAATTTTTAAAAAATTTAATTTTTCCCAAAAATAGTAAACATTTTTTTATTTTAACTTTATTTTAACACCTCTTTTATGTAATTTCTTTCATTTTTTCGAGCCTCATGATGAAACACATAGACACACAGGCACACAAATAAATTATTAAAAATACCATAAAAAATAAAAAAATGAAAAAAATATTTTTAACCAGCTTCAAAAATATTTTATAAAATTTTAAAGATACCTCCGTTTTGAATAAAAATTTAGGAGAATACGTAAAAATTGGAGCCGAATCGAATAGTACAAACTTATGACAAATAAAATTTGTCGATAGTCTCGAGATATTTTAGTTTTTTTCAAAATTTTTCAATATTTTATCAATTTCAAAAACACTAAAAATTAAATATCTCAAAATCTACGATAGCTGAGCAGAAAATCTATAGACTATGTCACCCGCGGACTTTTTATCTTTATTTTGACACCAGTTTAATGTAATTTTGTTCAGTGGTTTGACCCTGATGATGGAACACGCGCTCACACACACACACACACAAATAAATTTTCAAATATATATACTAGTAAGATAAGATAAGATAAGATAGGAAAAATTTTTTTTTTTTGAAAATACATAGTATTATTAACTGAAGTATCATATTCGCGCCAGTATTTTTCTCTACGGTCAATTCGGGGAATAAGAAACACTCTAATAAACATGTTCCATGATTAAAGCACTTTTAAACCAATTTGATGCGTTTGAATTTGAGTTTAATTAATTTCAGAGTCAAAACCCTCGCAAAAACCAATTAACATGTTTACAGCGGCATAGGTCGGCATAGGCCATTTTGACCCATATGGCTCTATGTATTTTTAATAGGGCTTCAAAACCTTTCGTAACAAATTTGCTAATTTAATTTCCTCCCTTAATAATATTTAATAATATTAAAACAACCATATTAATTGCTTCAAAATTTTGAAATTTTTTATGATATTATTTCTTTTTAATACAAAAGTATAAATTTTTTGGTTCTTTAAAAAATGCCTATATAATGTTTAAATATTAATTTTATTTTTTTTTCTTCACCTATATACCTAAGCCTAATTAATTTTATAAATATTACAAGTTTTGCTTTTAACCTCTTTTTGTTGCAGGTACATTTCTTGAGTATTTTAATTTATAAACAAACTAAATAACATAACCATTAACTTTATTTATTTAAATTTTGCATATAAACATTTTTTAATAATCATTAGTTTATTAATTAATCTTTGAATGTTTAGAATTAATTTAAATTATGATAAATGAATATTTTCTTATCAGTATATTTTATACAATATTGATAATGAATCCCAATTTTTATAATAAATTTAAATATAATCGAATAATCGATTTTAATTCGGCGAATCAGAAGGCGAATAAAAAGTTAAATAGAAGCAACTTCAGATCTCCATCGATTTTTATATAATGGATGGATGGAAGGATAAATAAAAACCAATATTATTTTTATTTTCAAAATTTATTTCAAGAAAAAAAAATTTATCGTAACTGAATGCAAATATTGATTGCTGTCCCTCGGTGGTACGCACCTCGGGCCAGAATCCTTTTCATTCCTCGACATTAATTTTTCTTTAGTCCTGGACAGCGAAATTTTATAATAGGATGACGAAATACTCAAATGAGTTTTCATATATTATATGTCGCATCTACAGATGTAATGTTTTATTATAGTTTAAACATTTTTTATTAAAATTTATAATTATTTTTACAATTTATAATAATAAATTAAAAAATTAATATTTGAAATTGTTTTATAAATTTTTATATGGCTGACACTGCAGAGCAAAAATGAATCGATTAATTTGATAAAATGAAGACCAAATTTTAAGAAGATTGTATAATAAAATAAGAAAATTATTATATGTATTTCTAAAATGAGTATATTTTAATATATTTCATTATAAATACCAAAAATTTTATTAATAATTAAATATTTTAAAAGATAAATAATAATAATTTTATCTTAAAATTTTTGCCACCAAAAAATATAAAAAACACCAAATGTTTTTTTATTTTTGGACGTAGTACCTAATTTTTTTCTCCGAAAGTATTAATTACAGAAACATTGTTTTTACTCGATTTCTTGGTTATGATAGTTAATTTTTTGGAAATTTTTTCTCTCAAAACGTTGGCCATCAAAAGATACAAAAAACAACAACTTTTTTATTCTTAAATGGAAAAATTAGTTTTAGAAATATCCTTTTAACACCACTAATTTTTCTATAATTTATTCCTCAATTTAAAATTAGTAAAAATTTTTTCATTTTTGTTATAGCGTAATAGTCTAATTATGTCTTTTAGATATAATTATTCCAACTACACCAAAAACTGTCTATAAAGCAGACATGATTATCATTAAAGAAGATTATGTACTAGTGTAGAAAAAATCTTATTTTTTTATTTAAAAAACCTAATTTTTTCCATACTACTCATGAGATGTTAAACTAACAGTATCAAGGAAAAGATCATTTTCAGTTTTACTTATGACATTATACTTTGTTAGGTAAAATAGAGCATTAAGAACATTTTATTATTGCTAATGAGAAATCATAGTGCCAATTAGTGCAATAATGGCAACGTTTTTTTGTATTCTTTGATAGTTTTGTAACAGTTTAAAAAAAAAATTTGAAGTTCATGTATAATAAAATAACTATAAAAAATACCCTGCCAACTAGCTGGCACTGAGGTTCCTCAAACAATGGGCGGTAATCTTAATTTACAACAAATATTATTGATTACAACCATGCAATTATACATACATTTTTCGTTTTTAGTAGCTGGTAAAGTAGATTATTAAGATCATTTTGTTAATAAAGTGAAAATTCTAGCGTCCATGGATTGGTCGCGAAGGCGTTAATGGATTTTAAATCATTTTTGCATAATTAGAAAGAGACAAATATAAAAAAAGCTAATTTTATTTTTTTTTATAAAATTTTATTTTATTAGAATATATAATTATCCTTTAATAATTAAAATATTGGGTAACATGATTTTTTTGTTTTGTCAAAGAAATGGTTGGTAACGATGCGAAAATTACAAATATTCGCTCAATTATTATAAAAAGATAGGAGTTTTTACCAGAATTTATAATAATTTCTTATAATTTATTTTCTCAGTGTACTTCTTGCATTTGACCAATCTTCCGCAACAATGATAATAATAATAATAATAATATTTTGTAATAAAAAAAATAATCACATTAATTGCTTCAAGATTTTAACATTATTTCTATTAATCACAAAATAATAAATTATTTAATTCAATAAATTGTTTGATTCTTTAAAAAATGCCAATATAACTTTTAAATCTTAATTTTAAAATGCAAACATAACCATTTAATATTTTTAGGATGTTTATTATTGTTTATAATTTCATTAAGCTGCATACATAAATAAACACAGCAACCAGCAAAATAATCCAAGGAAGTCAAAAAGAGGCAAGATTTCCATCACTCTTTCTTGTGTGTTATAATTTATATCAAAATAAAAAAAAAAATTGTGATCGGATACAAAAAATTACTATAAACTAAATTTCTAAAACTTGTACTCTCATTAAAATAAATTAGATATGTCCAAAACGAAAAATAAATTTGGTGTTTTATGTATTTTTTTTGTGACGAAGATTTTGGGGAAAAAATGTTCAAAAAATTAAGTATCAGATTGGAAATATCAAGTAAAAACCATACTTTTAAGTATAATTGTACTTTCATGGAAATAAATGAGGTATTACATCCAAAATAAAAAAAAAAAGGGGGGTTTGAGATTTTTTGATTAAAAAATGTTTGGAAAAAAAATTAGGTCTTAATTCGATAATGGTTTTGAAATATCACTAGTTACAATATTTTCAGATATTAGTACTTTCATAGAATTAAATGAGGTATTACACCCAAAAAAAAAAAATATTGCATTTTTTTTTATTTTTCTATTTTTTTAATTTTGACAAAAAAAATTTTGAATAAATTAAGTATCAGATCCAAAAAATAACAATAAACAAGGTTCTTAAAACTAGTACTTCCATGTAAATAAATTAGGTACTACGTCCAAAAAGAAAAAAAAAATTAGTATTTTTTGTATTTTTTTGGGAAAAAAATTTTAGAAAAAAAATTTTCAGAAAATTAAGTATCCGATTCGAGATATCATGTAAAAACCATACTTTCAGATATAAGTACTTTCATGGAAATAAATGAGGTATTACATCCAAATCAAAAAAAAAAAAAGTACCTCGAGCTTTTTTGGTGAAAAAATTTTTGAAAAAAAAATTAGGTCTTAACTCCATAATGTTTGTGAAATATCACCAATTACATACATACACACACACATACACACACACACACACACACACACACACACACATACACACACACATACATACTTTTTTTAAAAACCGGTTTTTTAGCTTCCTTTGGTCTCAAAACGTGCTTATATGCCAAAAAATCAAAAATCAAATTTTGACCTAACACAATGGTTCCTCTTTGAGGAACCAAAATATGTTTAAAATTCATTAAAATTTTACAAAAAAAAAATGAAAAGGGGGCCTGAAAAAAATTTTGAGTATTTATAATTATAATTAAATATCCTTTTCTTAAAAAGGACGTGTTGATCGCAACAGTAACTATGTACATTGTTATAGCTAAAGAGTCATTCTGATTGGCTAATTCATTATTATTTGTTTAGAAATTCAAATTTGAAATTTTATTAATTTTAATTATAGTTTTTCAAAATTGCTATAATCAGTTATAGTTAAATAATTAACGAGATACATAAATTAAAAAATAAATGTTTAAGGTCGTTCTTCCCAGGAAAATTCCGAATAAAGGTATATACAGTTAGCTAGAGGGAATTCTCAGGAATCCAATGGTATGGGTCTCATAGTCTATAGTCGTGCAAAATTTTGAGATATCAGGGTACAAAGATAAGTAAATATTACATTAGTCTTATGGAGAAAATTCCGGAAGTTAAGAATTTTTGCTACCAAATCGAGAAATTCCCAATGGAGATAGCAATAAATTAAAAGTTCAAAGCTTGAAGAATTTATTGGTACTTTCCGAATATGAGGTATACGTGGGAAATTTCGCGTAATTAAACGAAGAAAATTTTATAACGCAGTTTTAGCAGACGGGACGCCATATTGTTTGTTTATTATATACAGCGCGCGTACTAATACTATTACTAAAAGCACAAACTTTAATAATATTATTTGTATTATTCTTTAATTAATGGTAAATTATTTATTTTTTTTTATTTTATTTTTATTTAGAAGTATACACAGGAAATTTCCCGTTTTTTAAAATATAAAAAATGTACAGAAAAAAATAAAAAATTTTTCCATATAGATACAAGTGTTTATAATAATTAAAAATTATTAATGCTAAAGGAAAAGAATTGACTACTTATAAATAAAGATTTTGCTTTTAGATAAACTAATAAACTTATTAAATGACATAGTGAAATCCATCCAATCAGTCTTATTGCTTAAATTACTTAATCTATTACTAATTAACAATTTAGAAAATTTATTGTTCTTTATTTTAGCACATTTAAACATTCTAGTTTTTCTTAACAATTTACCAGGAATATTTAGCAAAAAAAATTCATTAATAGCTTTACAGTCTATGTAATTGTTAAATAATTTGTACAAAAATAGTAAATCATATCTTTCAAAAACAGAGGTCAAGTTGGGAATGCCCAATTTCCTAGATATAGCCGAGTAGTCATGACTCAAAATATCAAAATGAAAATTGGTATGATATGCAACAAATCTTAAGTATCGATGTACAATCTTGTCTAGTTCATAGATCTGTTGTTTATTAAGAACATTCCAGATAACAGAACCATATGACAAAATTGGAAAAAGATACGAATAGTAAAGTGTTCTAAAAGCATCAAAGTCATTAAAATGTTTAGAATTAAATTTTAGAAAATATAAAGTTTTATTAGCTTTTGTTTTAATATACTGTAAATGATTACTAAAAGATAATTTATTATCAATTATAATTCCCAGATCTTTAACATTATTGACATTATTAATTTTAGTTCCAGAGATGAAATAGTCATGTACAAATCTTCCATTTTTAGAAAATGTCATACTACAACATTTATCAATATTGAATGACAATCCATTATTCTGAACCCATTCTGTTACTGAATTAATATCACTTTGTAAAGAAACTTTATCAGATATTTCAGTTATTGTTTTAAAAATTTTTAAATCATCAGCAAATAATAAAAATTGAGAATGCTGAATAACTGATTTGATATCATTAATAAAAATAATAAAAAGTAGAGGTCCAAGATGTGTACCTTGACCAGTACCTGATGTAACTGGAAAAGGATTAGAAAATGAACCTTTGAACTTAACAATTTGAAATCTGTTTGAAAGATGCGATTCAAGCCAATTGATTAAAGTACCATTAATACCATATGCTTTTAATTTATTTATTAGAAGTGATGTGTTGACAATGTCAAACGCTTTAGAAAAATCTGTATAGATACTATCAACAAAATGATTATTAATAAGAGATTTAGATATTGATTCTATATAAATAAATAAATTAGAAATTGTCGATCTTTTGGACAAAAATCCATGCTGTTCAGCAATAATAAACTTAGATAAATTTTCCGTTAAATATTTACATATAATACTCTGAAATATTTTACAGAATACAGATTGAATAGCAACTGGTCTGTAGTTATTAATACTTGATTTATCACCATTTTTGAATATAGGAGAAATCAATGAAATTTTCCATAAGTCAGGAAAAATACCATTACTTAAAGATAAATTATATATTTTTAATAACGGATAAACCAAGTATTTATGACTATTTTTTACAAATTTTGGATGAATTTTATCAAATACAGGACTACTATTAGCATTTAATTCACCAAATGCTGATATTAAATCCTTTTCAACTATGGTTATTGAATTTAAAGAATTATCAATCGATATATGACTTAAGTCTAAATTAATATCATCTTTACTTTTATATACAGAACTAAATTTAAGTGCAAATAGATTAGCAATTTCTTGATTACAAGATCCAATATTCCCATCTAGATGCATAGTATTAGGAAAGCAATTATTTTTTTTAGAAGTGTTATTAATATAATTATAAAAATTTTTTGGTTTAAGTTTAAGAGATAATTCAATTTTTTTAACATAGTTTTTAAAGTCTTTGGAAATTAAATTTTTACAAATTCTCCTATAATATTTAAATTGATCATAATAAAACTTAGACTTCTTATACTTTTTATATAATTTATGAAATATAATTTTTAATTTAAGATTCTTCCTTAATCTTAAAGAGAACCATTTAGGAGTAGAATCACAAATTCTGGAGATAGGAACAAATTTATAAACAATATTATTTATTATATCATTAAATTTACTAACAATTAAATTAATATCACTTTCAAAATCAATAATCTCATCCCATTTAAGTGAACATAGCTCTTTGTTTATTGAATCATAATCTGCAATATTGAAGTTAAAAATCTTATAATTATCACTAATATATTTATAATTATTTATTAAAATATCAAATTCAAAAGCTTTATGAAAAACACTATTTTCAAGTAAAGGATCAATAGATTCATTTACTTGAATATTATCAATGTTAGAAAAAACTAAATCTAGAATATTATCATAATTATTTTTAATACTAGAAAATTGCCTTAATGAGTTAGTATTGCAAAAACTATTCAATAATAATACAATTCTATTAATAATGTGACTAGGATTTTTACCAATAGCTGTACAGTGATAATTATTGTTAACCCAGTTGTATTTAGTAATATTAAAGTCACCCAAGATAATCAACTTAATGTCTTTAAACTTAGAGTTAGATATTAATTCTTGAACAGCATTTAAATATTCTTCATAAACTTCATAATCACAGTTAGGAGGAAAATAAACATTTCCTATTAATAAAACATTTTCATCAGATAATTTAATTTCAACCATAATATTGTCACAAGAGTTGGTACTTAATGATAACTTATTGACATTAATACTTTTATGTACCAGTACCAAAACACCACCACCTCCCTCTTTGTTACTAGAAAAAATAGATCTGTCACACCTAAAAAGATGGTAATCATTTATTTGAAAAAGACTATTATCGATAAGATCATGAAGCCAAGTTTCAGTAATACATAATATATCATAGTGATTAGAAGTTAAGAGATTTAATGAAAATTTATCAATTCTGCCACTCATTCCACCAACATTTTGATAATATATTGAAAAATTAGAAGTGCATACATTAATTAGTTTTTTGAATTATTATTATCTTTAGAAGCTATAAATGGTGTCATGTTCTTAAATTTAATAAACAGATTAGTTTCACCAGCTGCTTTCCTATCTTCAAGTTCCTTGCATAAATTTTTATAATACTTAGCTTGAGCAAGAGTCCAGTCTCTTTGTATATTGATCCCATCTTTACAAAACTCTTTTTTATTAGCAAAAAGCCAATTAACATATTCAGTACTATTTAATGAAATTTTTAAAGGACGATTGTAATTCGCTTTAAACTTGCCTAATCTATCAAATCTCATGCTTTCAACTTGAAAAGGAGCAAAACTTAATAATTCTTTCATAAACTTTTTATCTTCTTTATACGAGTTACAATCAGTAATATTATAAAATATTATATTACCTTCTTTAGACAATCTATTATTCATTTCAATAAAAAAAGACTCTTGATTGAAGTCTGTTTGAGTGTCATCATTTACATTTAAATTCTCAACCTTTTCTTCTAATGAATTAACTTTTTCTTGTAAACTCATTAAATCATTGTATACATCAGACTTAAAGTTTTGATAATTAACAAAAAGTTTATCACACTTGATTGAAACAGTATTAGTACTCTTATGGATCTCAAATTTCAACTTTTCATGTAAGAGTTTTAAATCAGCATTAACCAACTCACCAACAGGTTCATTAACTGTATCGAGCATTGTAGAATTCAAAGTACTGAGATTAGAGTTGTCTATATTGGAGTCGTTTGGAATATCTTTTTTTCCACAACATTTAATAAATGTCCCATCTAAATTAACACCTGTTCTTTTAACACAACCTGGATGATAGTAAGAGTCACAACCAGTACATTTAATAGCATCATTTAACGACTTTAAAAATGAATCCTTGTTAACGCAAAGTAAACATTTTTTCTTTATAACAGTCCTATTTTCATTCATATTATTGCTAGCTTGAGACAATTGTTCACTTTGAGATGATATACTCTTATTATTATGACTATTGTTACTACTTCTTCTTTTTCTTGTCATTATGAAAAAACAATTTATTTTATAACACCACGTGTTATAAATTTGATAAGTTTTAGGTTAGACTATTTATTTAAAAAACTATGAAAATATTAACACAAAAAAAAAATTTGAATTTATTGAAAATAATAAACAAAAAAATATGAGGAGTAAAAATTTATAAAAAATTTTTGCTGAATAAACTTGTATATAATAAAAAATACTTTAAAAATATAGAAGACAAAATAATAGTCAATCTTACTTCGCCCCCTAGCGGACTCTTTGTTTATTTTATATATTTATTTATATATTTATTTATTTTCTATTAATTTATTTTTTTAAAACAATTTTTTTTTCATAAATAAACGCATAAACGTCATTTAATAAAATATATTTCTTTTTATTTAATAAATAAAACACATACTAGTTTAAAGTTGTATTTTAAATTTATTCTTTCTGCAGAAGTACTACGCGATTAAAAAACAATAATATATATAATGTAAATTAGTAAAATAAAAAGATACTTATCATTAAACTTGCGAATAATATTAGGAAAATTAATTTAATGAATAAGGAAAATATTTTTAACATAATTTAATAGTTAAATTAATAATTTTTTGTTAATCACTCAACGGATTTGGAGTACTGGGAAGAACGACGTTAAATTATTGATCACATATTATATTTTTTTATTTATAAAAATGTGGATTTTTGGTAAGGTTAGTAATTCGGGTTGCTAAATTATAAGTTATAAACAATAAATAAATAAGGGAATTTTTAGAGAGGTTATAAAAATATTTTTCAATAAGATCATTAAAAAAATTATTTAATTACTCGATATTTGGTACACGTTAAGCATCGATTGAAAAACTTTCATAATTTAAAATCCTTTTTTAAATCTTCGTAAGCTCAAAATTTTTCAATAAAATAAAATTTTCAATGAAAATAGGTGATTAAAATTTTTTAATATTTTCAATCAAATCATCATATTAATTATTTAAAAATCGTCCTGTAATTCCATTTTTTTTTTCATAGGGTTGGGTACCTCAGAAACCCTGAACTTGGAACAAAATTTCGATTTAGGGCTCTGAATCGACTTTATGGAATAATCTGAGTTTATGAAGTTAGAATAATCCGGGTTTATGAGCTAATTTAATTTTACAAGGTACTTTCGGAATCTAGAAAGATTGTAATAGACGAGTCGTCAGTAACCATAAACATATTCCATGCAAGTTATTTGTGCATCTATGCATCTTGATTGTTTTAAAATTTTATCATAGAAGGTTGGGTTGCTTAGCATGAAAATTCAAACAACCTGCATAAAATATGAAGCAATTCAAGCAAAGCAACCTAAAGGTGCATATAACATCTTCATAGAAAAAGAGTATTTAGACTCAAACAGGAGGTAAATGTGCAAAATTTATTAACTGTGAAATTTTTATGATAAATATTTTAAATTTGTTTTGATATACTTTCCCGCACTCTGCTCGAAAAATTTTAAATTTTTAAAAAACCACTTTTTTTATATTTTACCATTTTAAGATTTGAATTGAATTTTAAAAAACTAAAGTTATTATAAGAAATCTTTCCAAAAAATGTTTTGGAATTTTTAGATTTTTTATGAATTTCTGGGTAAATAGACGCAGACTATAATTTAAAATGTAGTCACTTTTTTAGAGTTAAAAAATTTAAGTGAAAATTTTTCTTCACAAAATTATTTTTTTATAAGCTTCAATGTTTTTGAATACTGAAAAAAAGTTTAACAATATTCTTTCAAGTACTGTTCTGCATTCTGGGAATGATTTTTGACATATTTTTAAAAAATATTGCCAACAGAAATTCAACCAATGTTTTGCTTGATTCACTCCCGTTGCTGAAAATTATTTTTTTATATTGAATTATTAATTATTTTTTAATATTTTGAATACTGAAAAAAAAGTTTAAAACGGAAAAAAACACTATTAAATAAATGAAGCTTATTATTAATTTTTTATTGCTGATGCATATTGAACCCTGCGCGAAGCGCAGTTGAATTCTAGTATTAAAAAATACAGAACTAAGAAATACAATAATTTTATTATTTTAATAAATAATAAAAATTTGTATAAAAATTTGAAGACAATTTTAAATATTAATTTTTTAATTTATTATAAACTGTAAAAATAATTATATAAATTTTAATAAAAAATTTTTAATGCAATAGAACATTACATCTGTAGATGCGACACATAATATATAAAAACTCATTCGAGTATTTCGTCATCCTAAAAGACAAATTAATTTCGAGGGATGAAAAGGGTTATGGCCCGAGGTGCGTAGCACCGAGGGATAGTAATCGGTATTTGCATTCAGATGTGATATTAAATATTTTTTTCTTGAAATAAATTTTGAAAAAAAAATACAAATACTATTAAAAAAATACAAAATACAATTACAAAAAAAAAAAAAAATAATAGTGGTTTATTAAAGTCACGAAAAAAATTCATTATTTGCAATCTACATCTTGCCGTATAACTGTTTTTATTTATGAATTCAACTACAGTTTTACTGCGATTAAACGTAAAATATGATCTGAAGGGATTGACGCGCACGGAGCTAGCCCCATCGTAGCATAAATAATATAAAAAAAAGATTGAAAAAGAATTCTACCTATTTGGTAGTTATATGCTGTGGTTCAACTTGAGACTTGAAAAAAATATTATTCAATACAAAGTTTTTTTTTTTAATGTTATTGTAACATTTAGAGCAGTTGAACGAAAACAAAAACGTTCCTCACAGCTGGATTTCCGGTTATGGCAAAATAATTTTTTTTTGGCACCGAAAGACAAGCCAAGTTTGATTATGATCGAATTAAACTGAATATATTGGTATTTAGCTTAGTCTCAAAAATCTTTAGATGATTATAATTTTACTTTTATTTGTTTCAGGATATAAATAAATTAGGTGAAGAAGATTTTCATTCAACTTCAATATTTAGTATTTATACTATCGAATTTAATACAAGATTAATAAATAAAAATTTTTTCTCTCAGTATGCAATCACGTGATATTGTTAATAATATTGTCATAAATATTATAAATTATGAAATTATTGAAGAATTCTTTGAAAATATAAGCGACCTATACCAAAGAATATATGTGAGAAGTTTAAAATTAAGATGTGTATTTACCAAATATTTACTGAGAAGAGTTGTGTAATAGAAATCCAGTAATGATATTATATGAAGAATTGATAATCAAACAGGTAGTTAGTAGGATTCAGGAAACACAAACTTTAATGTTTTTTAAAATTTTAAAAATTAAAAAAAAACTTGATTTAAAAGACATTTAAGATTTTTACTTAGATTAATACTTTTTCAGATAGCTCTGTCTTAATTTTGAAGCAATTCATGAATTTCAATTAATATTTTTTTTATAGTTAAATATTTTGTAAATTAAGTTAAAAATAGATTTTAGAATTAATTATCAAGATAAAAAAAAGGTACATAAATTATAAAAAGATGATTTACAATTTAATTAAATATTTATTGGAAAATTGTAAAATGAGAGGATTTAAAAGAATTAAAACCAGATTTTTCTTATTTTATAACACTGTAAGGTTGCTTTGCTTGAGATTTTAAGCAGACAAAATTTTGATTGAAATTTTAAGCAAAGCAACCTAACTGTGAATTTCTGAAAAATTTAGAAAACTATAATTTACATGCCAAAGAAGCTTTTGATGATAAATTTTTAATTACAAATACAAATGTTGGAGGAATTCATCTTACATGTTGGTAAGCCTGACTGATTTATATTTTTGTTAGATTTAAAGCACTTGAATCTTTTTTGATTTTTTTAGGGTGTTACAATGATTTTATTGAAAATTTATCTTGTTATGTGTGATGATTATCATTCAATTTTGTCTAATTTTGTATGTTTTTGGTTTTGGTTTAGATTTTCTTTAATGTTTTTTTTACTTGTCTGCTAAGTAATATTTTTTTGTTGATTTTCATTATTATAATTTTTTTTGTTTTGATTTTAAGCCTTTACAATGAGTTTTTTGTAGTTATTTTTATTTTAAAATCAAGTCAAAAGAAATTATAAAATTCCATATTTCTTTTGAAGGACTAAGATTTTTTTTTTAAAAGTGGCCAAAATAATTTAGGGTATTTTATTAAAATAGTTTTTAAAATTCTCATTTAAACGAAAGATGCTCCAAATTGATGGAAATAAATGTTATTTTGTTCATTACTCTCTCTTATTCTCGTGAGTATTTTTCTTGATTTTTTTTGTTGATTGTTAAATCTTCACGTTCTTCTCTATTTTGTTTATGAAAAAAAATTAATTTTATTCGGCGTCTTTCTTTGTGGTTTCATTAATTGTTGGTCTTATCTTTTCTATCGAATTTAAAACATAAAAGCAATGGTTAATTTTAAAATATCCAAATTTGTTTAATTAATAATGTTAGGAAAATGGGATTTGAATAAAAAAACAGATAATAAAATTAATAAAATAAATGGTATTGTAATTAAAAAATTTTTTTTTATTTTAATAGTTTTAATAATTTTAATAGTTTTAAGGCAATATTTTTGGGTATAAGGCATCTTATAAGAAAAAAATTTTAATGTTGCAAAACACTTTAGGAGAAGCTTTCTAAAAGTTGTTTCGCGCACATAAATTATATAATATTCTTTATGGCGCGTTGTTTTTTAATCATCACAAAAAACTGAATCTTCTTTGCACATGTTAATTTAACACGAATTTAAATGTTGGGTTTCATCCCCAATTCGGAAATTATGAATTTCTACCGAAGCCACCTCAAGGACTCTGCCTTCTAGACCTTATCTGTTTGCATGCAAGTCAAATTATTAGGAATTTTTAAAGGATTTTTGCTTCTAAACTTGCACCCTTGAAGTTGGTTAAAATAATTGAATTAAAAAAAATGTCTAAAAAACTAAAAAATTATAAAAATTTTGGAAGGATTTCCTAAAATTTTCCGAAAAAAAAATGTTTATTTTTTTTATGTTTTTAGCCCATTCAACATTTAGAATATTTTTTTATAATCCCGTGCTTTTTGAGGTATGCTTTAACTATAGCGCTTTGCTGCAGTCAGAGCACACGGGTTTAAAAAAAATTAATCTAATGTAGAAAGGGCTTAAGTAAAGATTTTTTTTGTCTTTTTTCTTATCAAATTTTATGTAGTTTGAAATTATTAAAGAAATGGAAAATTTGGCTCTGTCTTGCAACAATTGGATTTTTTGTCATAAAGAATATTAGATTTGGAACTGGATGTATAGGTTTATCGTGTCTAAAAAAAGATTTTTTATCTGAATAATGTCTTCTTCTTTTATTTTAATAAAAATTGACCAGAAAACTGGCAAATAATAAATATACATTATTTTTAATTTTAACAAAAAACTAACAAAAAAAGATAAGTTCTATAAATATTAATAATTAATTCATTCTTATTAATTTTAAGGCATAAAATTTTTATTCTTGAATTAAAAGTATATTTTCTTTACAAATTCTAAAAAAACTAATATAATAATTAATAAATAAATATGTAAATGATAAATACATAAATACAAATGATAAATATTAGGATTTTTTTTTCGTTCAATTAAAACTGCCATTAGCATTAGTCTCCTCTTATAAAAATTAAAAAATTTAATAAAATGCTATGTATTAATTTAAATAAAATTATTAACAAGATACATAACAATGAAATAAAAAAAATAGTACACTCACTCAATATTTTACATATATACATAATAATTTTAAAAACTAATTAGAGTTGAAATAAATAAATATAAAATTTAAATTTATATAACAAAGCATTCATTAATTCAACAAAATTAAAAAAAGTTAGAATTTTTAACAAATACAATATAATGCATATGTGTTGATCCCAATTATGGTAGTCTAAATTAGGTTCACCCCAATCATCACTTAGAAATTGGTTAATATAAGCCATTTTGTCATTTTTACGTAAGTCTTGTATTAGTATGGTAACAAAAAATGAATAAAAAACTGTTATTAATTCTTGAATGTCATTGTATTGTACTATGATATTCTGTTCGTTAATGTAATAGTAATCAAAATAATATTCTAGTAAGAGTGCGAGCAACTTGCACGTGTCTTCAGTCTGGACGAGTAACGTATTTAGTTTTCTAGTTTTCTCTTTGTACGTCTTCAACCAAAGCAGTCACTTGTATAATTTCAAATATTTTCAGTATTTAATTTCTGTCTTCGTAGGTTAGCGTAGGTTTGTTGAAATATTTGCTTACAGTTGGCTTATAATAACAATACGTCTTTTTAATCATATGGTATTTTAACCATTCTAACTTTTTAAAATTTAGATAATCCTTACAATACTTAGCGTTAACGTTAAATATAAAGTCGTTACATTTTCTGTTCTTGTAAATAAATGCTTTACACGTATGTGCCTCACTAGGATTGGATAATAGAAGTAATAAAACACGTAATACAAAATCTAACAAAAGGTGTAAACTGATAAAAATTCTTAACAATAATTTTCTATAAATAAATAAAAACAATAAATAAATAAAATAAGTTTACAAAATACATTTTTTTATTGCAGCAAATGATTTACGAAATTCTGAAATTAAAAAAAAATTTTTATTTCATAAGAGCTTGCAAAATATAAGAGAATTTTGAATAAATTATTAATATTCTTGAAGACGTATTTACTACAAAGATTGTAAATTTACTATTTTAGTATACAGTGTTAAAAATAAAATTTAGTTTTATTTTTATTAATTTGCGAAATATAAATTTTCGAACTATTTTCAGAAACATTAAAAAAAATTGTTAACCCATTAGCGCCCAATCGACCCATACAAGTCATTTGAATTTTTTTTAATGAAAAAATCGATATTTGGGCTAAAAGTGTTACTTGTTAGGTAAAAGGGGTTGAATTTTTCATTTCCGAAGTGAATGTTAAATTAATTTAAAATTTACTAGGGACTATTAATAGTGCAAAAAAAAAATAAATATTTATCAATTTGTCATATTCACCCCCTTACACCCCATCTAAGGGGGTGAATATGACAAATTGATAAATATTTATTTTGGGTGGTATTATAGCAAAATAGAAAAATTAATATTTTGGTCTAAAAGTGTTACCTAGTAGATTATTTGGGCTGCTCTTTTCATTTCTGAAGTTTATTTTTATTTACAAATCTAACAGACCTGCCACACTGCAAAATAAAATGAAAATAAAAATAAAATTAAAAAATTATCAGTGGAGGGGAAAATTGTTATTTCATCGATAATCGAATAAAATTAAGGTAATAAATGAAATATTTATTATTTTATATATATATTATTATTTAAGTGATTTTCACTTAATTAATTTTAATTAATTATTAATACGTAAATAAAATCATTTTAAAAAGGTTTCCTCCTCCACTGATAATTTTTTAATTTTATTTTTATTTTCATTTTATTTTGTAGTTCGTTTTTTCTATTACGCTATGTCAACCCCTTACAATCCTTCTAAGAGAGTGAACATGAAAATTTGATATTGAATTATTTGTTTTAGTTTATAAATAGTCCCTTATAAAGTTTTAGATGCCTTCAAATATTTTTTTTTGAACAGTCACGAATTCAAGTGGCTAGCATAAGTTGTTTGAAATTTACCCCATATTTAGGGGATGATATTACATTTTCTAGGGGCTGTAGGTGAAAATGGACTTTGGTAATGAAAACAGCAGTCCAAATTCCCCTTTAGGTAAGACTTTTTGGCCTAAATATTGATTTTTTCTATTTTACTATAATACCACCCCCGTACGCCCCATTTGAGGGAGTGAATATGACAAACTGATAACAATTTATTTTTTTTTGTATTATTAATAGTCCCTAGTAAAATTTTATGCGCCTTGAGTCTTTTTTTTGTGCGAAGTCTCATTTTAAATATCGCCTAAAAAATTTTTTAAATTTACATCACATTTACGGGATGATATCACATTTCCTAGGGTTTCTATATAAAAATGGACTTCACAAATGAAAGGAGCAGCCCAAATTACCTACTAGGTAAAACTTTTAAGCCAAAATATTGATTTTTCTATTTTGCTATAATACAACCCCCTTACACCCCATCTGAGGGGGTGAACATGACAAATTTATAAATATTTATTTTTTTTTACACTATTAATAGTCCCTAGTAAAATTTCATATGCCCTGAGACTTTGTTTTGGGCCCAGTATCATTTTAAATAAGATTTAAAAAATGTTTAAAATTTATCCCACTTTTAGAAAATGATATCCCGTTTTCTAGGGGTTGTAAGTTAAAACGGACTTCGAAAATGAAAAATGAAGCTCCTTTTACCTACACATCAAACCTAAAAAAATTTTTTATTACCCATAGAAGAATGAAAGTTTATTTAATTCTTTAGAGAGGAATTATTTTGAGGTTAATTTTTTTAAAAACATTTATTTCCAATTTAATTCTTTTTGCACAGAATTAAAACAAAAATAATTGTTTTTAAAAGAATTAACCTCAAAATAATTCCTCTCTAAAGAATTAAATAAACATTCATTCTTCTGTGGGTAACGAAAAATTCTTTTAGGTTTGGTGTGTACTAGGTATCATTTTTAGCCCAAATTATCGATTATTTCATTAAAAAATATTCAAAGGGCGTGTATGTGTCAATTGGGCGCTAATGGGTTAATTTACAACTTTTTTAAAGAATTTTAGATCCACTCCTTTGCTTTCTAAATAACAAGGTTTAAAAAGGCCATTACTTTGACATGAAAACATTGAAAAATAAAATTTTGTTACTTTTTTTCATTTTTTTTAAAGGTTATGCCCGGATCAATATAGTGAATCGGCCCACGAAAGATATTTAAAATCTAATTGTATTAGGTAAAAGAAAACCTAAAAAAAAATTTTCATTATCGACCATCCTCGCTCAAAAATATTTGGGGCAACATGGTCAAATTCCAAAGAAACTGAAATAACTTTTTTTTTTAATTTTGTGATTTTTCGAAAAAGGGCCCCGCACAAATGAATAGGAAATGGCCGTTCGATCAAATTAGCTGAATTTTTGATATGTTTTAGATTTAATTATTCTGAAATAATGTCTCCATGGACACAAGGCTCCAAAGTCTCAATTTTGGCTACTACGGAGCTACTTGCCTGCTCCATACTCTATCATAGCAGGTTTGCTTAAAGACCTTTTAAATGTTAATTTTTAGAGTATACATTTGAGGTCGCTGATTTCGAATTTGACGTCAGATTGACAAGATTTTCGATTGACAGCTGTCAATTAACTGTCAAAACTCTAAAATACCATAGAAAACTTTATAGATTAGCTGATATTAATGTTTTTGAGATCACCGATTACGAATTTTATATCAGATTGACATGATTGTTAATTGACAGCTGTCAAAACTCTAATATATCGTAGAAAACTTTATAGGTTATACGAGATTTATGTTTTTTAAATCGCTAATTTCAAATCTGATGTCAAATTGACATTACTGATAGTTGGCAACTGTCAATTAACTTTTAAATAGCCTAAAAAAATAATATAACAATAGATTTTAAAAGGATCTTATATTTTTGATGTCACTAATTATGAATTTCTCATCGAATTGACAATGTTGACAGTTGACAGCTGTTAATTACCTGGCAATCGCTAAAATAAGTCTTTACATTTTAAACAGGGCAAATATGTTTGAAATTACTGTTTATAAATCTGGTTCCAAATAATATTAAAATTATTGATACCATAAATTAATACATTAGCATCATATAAATAGATAATTTCACAAATGCATATATTTTACACTAAAGAACGTATACAAACACATACACTTACAACCAAAACCACTTAAATACACACAATTTTTTCAATTTGGTATCAAATTTATAATCAGTAACCTCAAAAACATATGAGAGAGAGAGAGAGAGAGAGAGAGAGAGAGAGAGAGAGAGAGAGAGAGAGAGAGAGAGAGAGAGAGAGATTAATATTATGGATCTATAATTTCAATATTATTTGGTAACAAATTTATAATCAGTAATCTCAAACATATTTGCCCTGTTTAAAATGTAAAGATTTATTTTAGCATGCAAGCTCCGTAGCAGCCAAAGTTGAGACTTCGGAGCTTTGTGTCCATGGAGACTTTTTTTCAGAATAATAAAATCTAAAAAATTTCAAGAATTCAGCTAATTTGATCGAATGGCCATTTCCTATTCATTTGTGCGGGGTACTTTTTCGAAAAATCGCAACATTAAAGAAAAAGTTTTTTCAGATTTTTAAGAATTTGAACATGTTGCCCCAAATATTTTTGAGCGCGGATGGTCGCAAATGAAAATTTGTTATTTATTTTTCATTAGTTAAAAAAAAAAATAGAATGGGCATATCCCTCAATTTTTTTAAATTGCTGCCAAAGTTGAAATTTAAGCAGAAAAAAAATTTATTTTGGACGGTTTATGGTCTACCAATCAAAACGATGCACTAAAATCACTTCCAAAAGTAATATTATAATATTATCCTATTTTTTTAGGTGTACTTTGACCTAATACAATTAGTTTTTAAATATCCTTCGTGGGCCGATTCACTTTATAGATCCGGGCATAGCCTTTATGGTTAGTTTTTATCCATTTTCACCTCCTGTAAGGAATCAATAAAATTATACAATAGTCAAAATATGATAAAACGTTTTTAATTACTAAAATAAAAAAAAAACGAGACACATAAACTCTTAAACACATAAACATTTGGAACACCAAGTTATAACAAATGGTTATAGATGAGTTTATTATCTTAAAAAAACACGCCGGCTACCCTCCGTTCATTGAAATGGGCCTTCTGGGCCTAGAAATGCAGGGTCAATGTTATAAAATAGAATTTTTTGGTAATTTTTATTGAAACGCTTAAACATCACAAGTTAACCAAAACACTTCTGGTTGATCTCATTTTTTTGGTGTAAGTTTTACCTTTCAAACGCCGTAAATCGCAATTTTAAATTTTCTCATCAATATGTCCAATTAACCAAATGGCCATTTTTGGCTAAAAATGACCAATTTTTAAATTGCTGACAAATTCGTAATTTCTGATAAAAAGGGTTTTATATGTCTCGAAAAATTCCTAGAAGCTTCAAGTTTCCAAAAATTTTTTACTCGTCTCATTTCCTTGAGTCGTTTTTAAGAAAGGGCTCTTCAAAGTTAACATTAAAAATGAGCTATTTTAAAAAATCATAAAATTCGGACTCCGACTTCAATACATCATATCTGATTAACAAATAATTGAAAAAGGTAGAGTAAAAAATTTTTGGAAATTTGAAGCTTGCAGAAATATTTTGAGAATTATAAAACCCATTTTCTTCAAAAATTTTAAATTTGGCAGCAATTTAAAAATTGGTCATTTTTAACCAAAAATGACCATTCGGCTAATTGGCTATAGTGATGAAAGAATTAATGATAAAAAATTACGGTTCACGGCGTTTGAAAGGTGATACTCACACCAAAAATGTTAGACCAACCTGAAGAGTTTTGGTTACCTTGTGAGGTTTTAGCGTTTTATTGAAAATTACCAAAAAACCCTATTCCAGAACATTGGGATCTTCGTTTCTAGGCCCAGAAGGCCCATTCGAATTAACGGAGGGTAGTAGGCGTGTTTTTTCAAGATAATAAACTCATCCATAACGATTTGGGTATTTTGGTATTCCAAATGTATTCAACTTCCCTTGTGAAATTGCAGTCCGTACAGCTAGCGTAACGTGTAGAAATTTCATTTTCTTGTCTTTTAGACAAAAGTAATTGATAGACTTCTTTGGTCATAGGAAGAGCTTTCAGCAATGGTAATTTATTTTTTACATCATCAATAAATTTTAAAATTTCTTGACTTACTAAAAATTTACCTATTAGACTTTAACTATCAATTAGACTTTACTATTAATGTATAACAAGTCAAAAATTAGATATTGCATAAAATTGAAAAATATTTGGGCTATTTAATCATTAATCGAGTTTTATTTGCTTGGAGAAATATATTTTATGAGATAAAAAAAAAATAGACAAAATATTTAACATAGAAAAGTATTTTTACTTAATTTTAACTAAAGTTAAAAAATTGGGACTCTAGGGGTTCTATAATTGTAGCGCATTAAAATAATTATTTTCGGACATCTAAATGGTATGTAACTAAATTTATATATATATATATATATATATATATATATATATAAAATATTTATAAACTAATAACAATCAATTTGGATTAAAAATTATCAATATTTAACGTTATAACTTGTGCATAGATTAAAAACAGCCTAAGATGCAAGAAAAAGTAATATAACAAAATTAGAAAAAAAGCAAAAAATAAAAACAGGTTTTCTAGCTTATAAATGTCAAAATATTGTTAAAAACCGATGCTGAATATAAAAGTATATATTAAAATAAGAGTACGTGAAGATCCTAAGGTGACACATTCGTTGTTAAATATTTGAAAATAATTTTACTTTTTCGAGCAGCTTATACACGTGATTCTTATGGTACGACATTTTACAGTAAATAATTTTAGTATTTTTTGAGTATAGTTTTTGGTTAAAAATTTATAACATAAAAAACATATCGTAGATTCTAATTATTCAATTTATGTTAGACTAGGGTGGTTTATCTATAACAGAAATTTTATTTATTTAAAGATTCTATCGTATAGTTGGGCGCGCCCAAGTTTCTCGTTTCTATAGTAATATGATAGAAAGAGAGAGTATTAATTTCTTATGTCTATTATCCCCAGCATGGTAGATTACATCCTTAATTTTTTTTTTTTGAAAGTACTAATTTCAAAAAATATTTTTACGAAATATCTTGAATACATGATGACAAATTGTTTGAAAACATTTCCACCAAATAATACCAAAAACACTAATTTTTAATATCGAAAACATTTACATGCAAGGGAGGTATTTCAAGGATGTATAATTTTTTCCCACAGGATTTCTTGTTTTGATAAGCTAATTTTGATAAAATAATTATATTTTTCAATTTTTATTTTTTTAAGGAATTATTTTTTGTAAATTATAGTAAATTAATAAATATTAATATTGAAGTTCTTTCAAGTTTTGTATTTAAGTTATTTATGTACAAAAGTTTTGATAATATACAATAATATACAAAATAATATAATATAATATAATATACAAAATTTTTTGATAATAAAAAGCACTAATAAAGCGAATATGCAGAATTTAGAATATGCGGAAAGAATTTGAGTTTCCAAATCCTTGAGGATCCAAATCCTGCCCATCATTTATTGCTTCAATTTTTTTTAAAACTGAACATTTTCTCTCCAAAGGGTTCCTTTTCAGTGACAATGATGCCCGAAATGTCACAAACTAAGTCAAATAAACTGTTGTATCCTATTTTTCTGTAGGGAATTTTTTTTTTGTAACATTTAAAATATTCGTCTGAAATTAATAAAATTATACGAATTATAAAAATTGATAACAAAAAAATGTGAAATTTATCAATATTGGTCAAAATTTACCATTAATACCACTGCAGGATATGCCATCCATTTTGGTAAAAACCGTTCCTTCAATGGTAGCTTTGACCCACATTTTCAGATCTTTTATTTTTCCAATTCATCGCGTAATTTATTGGCAAATATATTGGTCCTCTGGAAAAATTTTTTAATATTGAGAAAGTTGTCATTTTTAAAAATTGAAAATTTAAAAAATTATTCTTACAAAGCGTTCATTTTCATAAACTTGAATGGTATTTAGTACTTCCTGGTGGTTGAAATCATTTGGAAGAACCAAAGCTGGCTTGTTTTTGGAATCCAAGCCAGCAGCTATTTCCGGTATGTTTTTTACGAGTTCATCGAAGGTTTCGTATCTAAATTTGTATAACGGAACTATTGAACCAATATTTGTTAACCAAAATATTGTGAATTTTTCTGCAAAAAAATACAATAGTTAAAAATATTCAAAAAAAAAAAAAAAAATATTTAGAAAAATGTTTTAAATAATTTTCATACCGCGTAAATCTGCGACAGTCATTGAGCATTCTTTTTGTAAAATAAGAATGCCTACTAGCACGGCCTTTACGTAGTTTTCCTCGTCCATTTTGGATGTCTTGATCAATTATGATCTTGATTATAAATGTATTGCACTATTATAAAGAGCAGCTTTATATAGTTTAATAATCTGTGATTATAAACCAAATTTATGGTTTCAAAATAGTTTTATCCACATAATTTTTCTATGTTGTTGATAAAATTTATTATCAGTATATTTTTTGGTTTATTTTTATTGTATTTGAGTTTTGATATTTTTTTTTTATTTCCCCATAATTAAATAAAATTTTAAAATAAAAAATGAAAAATCATTTTTATTTAATTTAGATTTACCTATAATCAAAAAAGATTCAAGATTTTGCTACTTTTTAAAGTATCTTTCAGGTTTACCTTTGGATGAATTAACTTTAATATAATATTAGTTTATAGTTTTTAGCGTATAAATCAGTTCTTGATCATCAAAAGCTTCAAATTGATACAGATATTTAAAAACAATAATTATTAACTGATTGTTGTTTAAAATTAATTAAATTTCTCAACAATTTTAGAGGTTTTTTTTAATATGCTACAATGAAAATTTTTTTGTTCATCAAATTATAAAAAATGTAATAAAATGTTGTAAATAAAATTTATTTATAAATCATTTATAAATTAAATAAGTATTTTTATTGGAATCCTATCCTGCTAATCTAAGGACCAAGGCAACGATTTTTAGGTATAAGTTTTTTTTTTTTGGTTACTCCTACAAAAGTACTAACAATCTCAAACTACTTTTTTTTTGAAATTTGAATGTAGTACTCAATTTAGAAATGGATATTTATCCATTTGATTCGATTTCTCGGATTTGATACCTAATTTTTTGAAAATGTTTTGCAATAAAAAATTAAAAAAACACCATAATTTTTTTTCTTTTTAAACGAAGTACCCAATTTTTTTATTTCTAAGTACTAATTTTAAAAATATCGTTCGTATTCGAAATTTTTGGCTCTAATTGCTAATTTTTTTAAAATTTTGTGCACTAAAAAATAAACAAATCTCCAAAATATTTCTTATTTTTTGGACTTAGTACCAAATTTTTACATGGTAGATTACAAAGAAAGAGACCTTTGATACTTAAGTTTTTCAGTATGCTGATTACGAATTTGTTGGCCTTTTTTCCGGAAAATGGTTATGGTTTTCACGAAAGCCCAATTTAATTCAATTTTACTTCTTTGTTTTCCGGGAACTCGAAATATTAAAAAAAAAGAAAAGGTAAAAATGACCTAAATTGGGCTAAAGTAAAAAACGTGATCATTTTCCAGAAAAAGGATAAAAAAATTCGTAATCAGCACACCGAAAAAATTAAGTATCAAAGGTCTCTTCCTTTAGAATCCACCATGCACATAAGCCTTATATGCGGCCACTGGACCTAATTTTTTGAAAATTTTTTCCCCAAAATTTATAAGTCAAAAATAAAAAAACCAAAATTATTTTTTTTTATTTTGTTAGAATTTAAAATTTAAAATACCTAATTTTTTCCCACGGGAGTTCTAGTTTAAATATTTTTGGTTTTTTTTCTCGGATAATTATGTAAAATCTTGCATCCACCATAAAATCACCACGGGTCTTGAGCTAAAAGTTACATGTAACGAGAAGCGTATAGCCCCGCAGAACCCAATGAACGGCTTTGGCTGCATGAGCGTATAGCGGAATTAACCATTATAAACTCACGTATTCTCGGGAGATTACGTTGTAAAATTTAGTTTATGAAGACGTGCCAGATTCTATAAACGCGACAAGCTAAAACACACGAAGCCCAAAGGTGCTATAATGCCCCCTTTTCAAGTATAACTTCGGTTTTAAATACGTAGCCTAGGCAGCAAAACGTTAGCTTCACGCTGCCCAGGATATATATAAGTACGTTTATATTTATTCAGCAACTCACCGGAGCAAAAAGTTTTTTTCCAAACTTTTTGTTTTAACGTGTTATTTTAGGTATTGGATTATTGATTTGCGAAAATTTGGGGAAAATATTAATTTTTTCTAAACATGTATAATAAATTAAGGTTGGTTTTATTGAAAATTTTTTGCTTTTTAGGTCTTTAGAACAGCTTCATTATCTCAAAACAATGTACTTTTTATAGCGATACATAAGTTTGGGAACAAACATTATTTTTACCTTAAATATCGAAAAAAAGAATTTCCTTTGATTTTTGGCCACTTCCGGTTTCATTTTAAGTGGTGTCAAATTTGCCAAAAATCAAGTTAGGAATTATTAAAGTTGCTCAAATCGTGACTCGGTAAATTTTCTTGAAATTTGAGCCATTCCTTAGTTTATTGGTGAGGGGTCGTAATATATTACAGATATACTATTTGTTTGTACAATTTATTTTATTCTTTGATAAAATATACATATCTGATTGTGTACAATAAATTACGTAAAAAAAGAAAACAAATTTAAAATTTTTTAAATAAATAAAATATTTTGATTTATTTTTTTTAAATTTAAAACAAAAAATTTTTATTGTCTATCATAATAGTTGAATGTCTAAATTTTATTAATTTAGATAATTTATTTTTTCTAAGATAAGTTACAATTTTTATCTCATAATTACGTGGGAATATCATAAAATTATTAATTTTATTAAAATTAATTTAAAATACTTATCAAAATTTATCACCTTTGTTTTTTCAAAAATAAAATCAGTAATTTTTAAAATATACAATTTAGAAAATAAATTAATAAATCTCATTTCCTTCATTTTGAATATAATTTTTAATTTTTATCTTTGCAGTTTGAGTCATTCCTTATTTTTCAGGTCATAAGTCCTAGCATAAGTCAAATTATACTTTACATATCTAGGGCAAAACTATGTTTTTAATCACGGGAAAAAATATGGGGTTCGACTTTTGCATGCTGTCTGCAAAGTCAACACCTATATTTTGTCCCTTGTTTAAAAAGTAGTTATATGTTCATATAATTAATTTTATCATTTCATAAAACTTATCTGGTTTTTACAATTATATTAAAAAAAAATACTTTTATTTATTGTTTTTTACTTATTGGTTCCTCAAAGAGGAACCATTGTGTTAGGTCAAAATTTGATTTTCTATTTTTTGGCATATAAGTATGTTTTGGGACCCCAGGAAGCTAAAAAACCTGTTTTTAAAAAAAGTCTGTATGTGTGTGTGTGTGTGTGTGTGTGTGTACGTACGTATGTATGTAATCGGTGATATTTCACAAATATTATGGAATTAAGACCTAATTTTTTTTTCAAAAATTTTTTCACCAAAAAAGCTCGAGATACTTTTTTTTTTTTTTTATTTGGATGTAATACCTCATTTATTTCCATGAAAGTACTTATATTTGAAAGTATGGTTTTTACATGATATCTCGAATCGGATACTTCATTTTCTGAAAATTTTTTTTCTAAAATTTTTTTCATAAAAAAATACAAAAAATACTAATTTTTTTTTTCTTTTTGGACGTAGTACCTAATTTATTTCCATGGAAGTACTAGTTTTAAGAACCTTGTTTATTGTTATTTTTTGGATCTGATACTTAATTTTTTCAAAATTTTTTTTTTCAAAATTAAAAAAATAGAAAAATAAAAAAAAATGCAATATTTTTTTTTTTTTGGGTTTAATACCTCATTTAATTCTATGAAAGTACTAGTATCTGAAAATATTGTAACGAGTGATATTTCAAAACCATTATCGAATTAAGACCTAATTTTTTTTCCAAAAATTTTTTTATTAAAAAAATCTCAAACCCCCTTTTTTTTTTTAATTTGGATGTAATACCTCATTCATTTCCATGAAAGTACTTATACTTGAAAGTATGTGTTTTACTTGATATCTCCAATCTGATACTTAATTTTTTGAAAATTCTTTTCCTAAAATTTTTTTCACAAAAAAATACAAAAAATACGAAACTTTTTTTTCTTTTTGGACTTAGTACCTAATTTATTTCCATGGAAGTACTAGTTTTAAGAACCTCGTTTACAGTAATTTTTTGGAACTGATACTGAATTTTTTCAAAATTTTTTTCTCAAAATTAAAAAAAAAGAAAAATAAAAAAAATTGCAATATTTATTTTTTTTTTTTGGCGTAATACCTCATTTAATTCTATGAAAGTACTAATATTTTAAAATATTGTAACAAGTGATATTTCAAAACCATTATCGAATTAAGACCTAATTTTTTTTTCAAAAATTTTTTTATCAAAAAATCTCAAACTACTTTTTTTTTTTTTTTAATTTGGATGTAATACCTCATTTAATTCTATGAAAGTACTAATATTTTAAAATATTGTAACTAGTGATATTTCAAAACCATTATCGAATTAAGACCTAATTTTTCTCTCCAAAAATTTGTTTATTAAAAAATCTCAAAATACTTTTTTTTTTTAATTTGGATGTAATACCTCATTCATTTCCATGAAATTACTTATATTTGAAATTATGATTTTTACTCGATATCTTGAATCTGATAATTAATTTTTTGAAAATTTTTTTCTCCAAAATCTTCGTCACAAAAAAATACATAAAACACCAAATTTATTTTTCGTTTTGGACATATCTAATTTATTTTAATGAGAGTACAAGTTTTAGAAATTTAGTTTATAGTAATTTTTTGTATCCGATCACAATTTTTTTTTTTTATTTTGATATAAATTATAACACACAAGAAAGAGTGATGGAAATCTTGCCTCTTTTTGACTTCCTTGGATTATTTTGCTCGTTGCTATGTTTATTTATGTATGCAGCTTAATGAAATTATAAACAATAATAAACAGCCTAAAAATATTAAATGGTTATGTTTGCATTTTAAAATTAAGATTTAAAAGTTATATTGGCATTTTTTAAAGAATCAAACAATTTATAGAATTAAATAATTTATTATTTTGTGATTAATAGAAATAATATAAATAATGTTAAAATCTTGAAGCAATTATTGTGGTTATTTTTTTTATTACAAAATATGATTATTATTATTATTATTATCATTGTTGCGGAAGATTGGTCAAATGCAAGAAGTACACTGAGAAAATAAATTATAAGAAATTATTATAAATTCTGGTATAAACTCCTATCTTTTTATAATAATTGAGCGAATATTTGTAATTTTCGCATCGTTACCAATCATTTCTTTGACAAAACAAAAAAATCATGTTACCCAATATTTTAATTATTAAGGGATAATTATATATTCTAATAAAATAAAATTTTATAAAAAAAAATAAAATTAGCTTTTTTTATATTTGTCTCTTTTTAATTATGCAAAAATGATTTAAAATCCATTAACGCCGGCGTGACCAATCCATGGACGCTAGAATTTTCACTTTAATAACAAAATGATCTTAATAATCTATTTTACCAGCTACTAAAAACGAAAAATTTATGCATAATTGCATGGTTGTAATCAATAATATTTGTTGTAAATTAAGATTACAGCCCATTGTTTGAGGAACCTCAGTGCCAGCTAGTTGGCAGGGTATTTTTTTTTTTTTAATATTAATATAAAAAATTTTTATTATCCTTATCATAATAATTGAATCTATTTATTTAGATAATTTTTTAATATTTTTCTAAGATAAGTTATGATTTTTTTCTTGCTTAACTCAGGAAAATTATTATAACATTACAATTAATAAGAAAGTGTTTTGTTTATTGTAGATATTTATTCATCTTTGATAAAAACTTGTATCTCTGCTAGTTATAACAACGTTGATTATTACTGGATAATTATTCAAGATAATGAATCGCGCTTTTGAAAACAAGATCAAAAATTCCAAGAAACTAAATAAACTTTTAAAGAAAAAAAATTTTTATATTTCTTATTTATTATTTTTTAGGAGATACCAATCTGTCCAAATTCATTACTTATTTTTCTGATAGTGTATTTTCTTTCTCTTTGCTATGATAAGTGTAACTTTTTTGTTTATGCAAAATAAAGTCTGAGATAATTCACCAAAATAGAGTATGAAAAAGCGATTAAAATTATAATTTTTCTCCATAGTTTACCGTGCAAATTAAATCATTTTTATTCTGTAGTCATTTACAATTGTTTCAAAACCGTCAATAGCGGGAAGAGCGAAGCTAGCCATTTTGGAAAAAATTAAAAGTGATTCTGAAAAATATTTATTTACTAATTCAAGCCAAGTATTTACGCGTCAATAATTACCCTATTTCTATTAATTTTGAATCAATTTTGTATTTTTCTACTTTGCTGCTTTCCTGATTTCCCATATAACTCGTAAACATTTTTTTAAATCCAAAAATTAAAAAACATTTTCATGAATCATGAAAAAATGTTATAAATTTCGATGTATCCATAGGTTTCACATAAAAATTCACTTACTATTGGTAGGTAAATTTTGTTGATCAATGAATCAAAGAAATTCATTTTACACACTAAAATTTATCACCGTTCTTTAGTAATTATTTTTTCTTTTGGTTCCTCCACGGGTTCCTCATATTGATAGGTAAAATTTTGGTTTTTAACATGGAACATGATAAAGGGAGGAGTACCCTGGGAATCCGAAATCAAGAAGGGGAGGGGGGTTAAATGGGACTTGTGAAAATTTAAATTTAGGGTCTTAGAATAATTCAGGTTTAGAGAAACTTTTGTTTTATTCGCATAAAACAATATGAATGGCTTAAAATTCGTTATAAATCAAGTTTTCTAATGAAAAAAGTGCTGATGTAATAGAGGGACTGGATTTTTTTGACGATTTTTATTTTCCCCAAAATCCAAAGGGGTATATAATGGAAAATGTCAGATTTTTTTTTTCTTAAAAGTTTTCGTCGTTCAGTACCAAAAAAGGTTTGAAACAGTTACAAACTTATATCAATATGGTTTGCCGGATCAGAGAGCTCAAAAAACATAATATAAATGGACTAAGAGAATTTAAAAATTTTTGAATTTTTAGAAATTTTAGCTTTATTTACATAAAACCATTTAAATTAGTTAAAATTCTTTATAAACTAAGTTTTCTAATAAAAAAAGTGTTAATAAAATAGGGGAACTGGATTTTATTAACAATTTTAATTTTGCCCAAAATCGAAAGGGGTATGTATGGAAAATTATCAGATTTTTGTTTTCCAATTTTTTGTTGTTTTGTATTGAAAAAGGCTTAAAACAGTTAAAAACTTAAATTAAAATGTTTCACAGGGTCAGAGAACTAAAAAAAAATGATATAAATAGATTTAAGTTGTATTGTGCCCATAAATTATTTATAAAAAGCATTTTTTTAAAAAAAGGATACAAATTTTTAATTATTAGCGTCTTAAAAGGGCTCAAAAGTTAAAAAAAGGTTTTAAAAATTAAAGATTACTTATTTAGCTTTAAAACTTTTTTAAGTGGAATCAATATTAATAGGTAATAATAAAAAGTTAAATAAAATACAATTCATTAATTACGAGCTTTAGAAATCACCTAAAACAGCTGAAAACAAATCCAAAGCTAAATTAACCTATTTTTGATCCTTTTTAAAATTACAAGATCAGTCTCGTTTTCAAAGATTTTGTTTATTACTAATTTTTTTTCAGATTTTTTTATTATTTACTTTAATTTTACATATTTTGAAATGTTATTTTTCTGTTGAAAATAATTTTTCTTTTAATTTTTAACGTCTTAGAGCAATTCAAATGTTAAATATTGGGTTTTTTAAAAGTTCATAGACTTGGGATTTTTCTAGCAGATTTAAATGATGTTAAAAACTGGACTAATAGACTAACTAAAATGTTACAAACTATACGTAAAATTATTTTTTTTGTCTGGGTTTTTCCTTAGCCATAAAATCTTACGTTTCTATTTTAACTGATTTTGTCCAATCTTATATATTTTGCATTGGTAGGCCATTTGAGCCTAATGGGTTTGAAATATTTAAAATTATCTTTTATACCTGCCCTACTGACAGGATCTTTTATCAATATATATCAGAATATACATTTTTTTAAACCTTTATTTATTGCATTTTTTATTTTGCTAAAATTTGTTTGAATTAGTTTTTAAAGTTTTGGGTGTACCTATTGGTTTAATTAACTTAAAAATATGTGTACAAAATTTTCATTTCTAAAAAATTAATGCATTGGAAACAATGGTAAAAAATATAAAGAATAGATTAGATTCTACGTAAATTATCATCAGTGTAGAGGAAACACATATTATTTTGAAAAAATACTCTGAGAAAAAAGTGTATGGTTAAGATAACCAAAAATTTAGTAAAATTGCATTTAGTAATGATGACAAAAATTTTGGTTATCAGAACCAAAAAATTCAGTAGATTTTACCAAAAAAACTTAAAATAAAAAAAGAATTAAAAATTGAAAATTTTTCATTATAGTGGCTAATATTTTGAAAAAATTATTAAATTTCATAAAATCTTTAAATTTTTAAAATTTTAAATAAAAAATTATCATTAAACTATTGTTTTTGTTGTGCGCTAAATTTAAAATTTTAAGGTTATGCCGTGATAATGTAATAGAAAAAATTCAAAAAACAAACAAGATTAAGACCATAAGATTTTATTTTTAGTTAACAAATTAATTATTAACAAATTTTGAAAACATTTTTAAGTATACTCTTGTAAGAACTCAGAAAATTATTAAAAATAATTAACTGTTTTTTTCGTTAAAAAATGCATGTACCATGAGTATACAAAAAAAATGCTTTTGGGTTCTCGTTTGTAATTTTAAATGAGTTTGATTAATTTAACTAAGTAAAATATAGTTTCATAGCTATTACTGTTTAATAATATATTATGTATCAAGGGCGTAAAAGTTTAGACACTAGCGCGAGCACTAGCACGAGTGATATGCAGGCCTGGTGATATGTGTTCACGCTAGTGTCTAAAGTATTTCATTTCGCCCATGGTGCTTACACTATTTTTTGCCCTACTGGGCTTCAAAAGCGTGCTGAAATTTCACAAAAAATTTCACGCCCAGGCGGGCAAAATAATTTTTGATGTTATTGTAATTTGTCTCGTAATATTTTAATATCTATAATGATAATATAAACTTAAATTTATTAAAATATAGATTTACATTTTGGTGTGTTGATAATTTTTACTAATATTTTTTAGTATTTACAATTATTTTAGGATATTTGAAATAATTTATTATTTTTTTTTTTACAATTTTAAATTATATTTAAGATATATTTAACCTAATATTTTTTAAAAAATTATTTTGGTTATTTTTACTGAATATTTGGTAATTTTGACTAAATAATTTGGTTAAGAATTGATCAACAAAATATTTGGTTATAGATACGCTAATATTTGGTGATAGTAACCAAAATTTGGTTATCCTGACCAAACTTTTTTTTCAGTGTAAAAATAAAGGCTATTTTTGGGTAACTATAGTAATTTGACCCCCGAAACGAAACATAACTCATTGGTTCCTGATGATGGGAATTTATTCCTGGAACTAGGCGTCTAATTATTTATTATATAAAAAACAAAGCTGTAAAAGGAAGGATCAATAAATAAATTGGGACCGCATAATAATAGCTATTGATAAAAATCAGTTTAATAACTATAATGCCTTAACGTTTTTGGCACAGTAATAAACTGTTTAACATTAAAATTTTATGATAGTTTTAAAAGCTCGGGTAAACGGAGGTAGAAGATTATGAGTTTTTGGGTATTAGAAAGTGGTTCCCAACAGGGGCTCCAGAATATTTTCTAAAAAATTAAAAAATATTGTTTTTTACCTTGCCAGAACTATAAAAACAAATTTAAGGATGGTAATTTTTTTTATGTTAAAAAACCGATTTTTGAAAAATTTAAGTTTTTTATCCTACGAGTAGTTAATATTTGTTGTAACCCCTCAGAGGGAGGGGTGACAATTATTATGTTTTTTCCTACGTTCGACACTTTTTCCTACCCGACTAGAACCTTATCAAACCAAGGGGATCAGCCCTTGGAAATCAAAGGGGTTACGTTTATAATCGAGGCTGTGCCTCTGCGTAGGTTTCGACGCACTTCTGCGCCTATGAAGCTGATGCTGACTTAGGATCTCTTTCATAAATAAAAACATTAAGTATTAAGTCAATGTAAATGTTTATTGAGTGTGAATTTAACAAAGGTCGTTCTATGAACTCGCTCTGCCAGAGATCCCAAGACAAGTGTGTCGTGATGTGCGAAATCTCTTTCTTATATACTTTTCGCAACTCACGCATACATGCTTGGAATCTTTATACATAAAATTTGTTCTAGAAGTTTCTGGAAGGAAATTTGCGTTTGGCGCGAATTTCTTCTTTTTAGTTTTTTAATTGTTTTAATTATTGTTTATCATTTTTATATATTATATTTATTACATTGATTATTTTTTTATTTATAATTAATTTCTATTTACAACTTAGATTAATAAATACTCCTTTTTTATCAATAAAATCTATTTTGACCGTTAGTAGATTTATCATTTATGTATAATGAATTTATTAAATATATTAAATGTATTATTAATAATTATTATATTTTTTATTAATAATAAAGGTGTATTTAATTATAATATTTTATAATTAAATTAAATAATTCTAATTTACTTAAAAACTAATATTTTACACATATTTACATATTTACATTTAAGAGGCTGTCGGCATAATTAAATACATGCTGGATAGTGCTGCCATCTTAATAATATTTGATTATCATTAAATAGTATAAATTTAGGAGTTTATAATTGTATCGATACATATATTGATTTAAAACCGGATTTTGGTATTTTATACACTTATGCGTGTGTATGATGCAACACACGTATAATTAAGTAGAATTAAACTTTTATTTGCATGCATTATTCATAAATATTTGCATATCTTAGGGGTCTAGGCATTTGGTATGTTACAATACCCCCCCTCGAAACTTTTACACCTTGAGTAAAATTTCTATGCGGATTTGTAACTCAAATGCATAGAGGCCTTATCTATATATTTGTTTTTGTTTTCATTTGAAATTTTCCTAGCTCTTAGCTATTTTTTGTTTTTTCTTTTTATTAATTATTTTTAATTTAATCATCTTGAGTATTAATTTCAATTTTATTTGGAAATTTTTAGCCTTTAGCTATTTTTATTTATATTTTTCATCTTTGTTTACATAGGTTTTTCTTAATTATATAAAGTTTTTTTTTTTTATTATTTAAAATTACAATCTTTAATTTTTTAATATCATTTTCATTATTTGGACATAACTCATTTATTTTTATCCATTATCTTTGAGGAAACTTTATTTTTAATCACGTGTGTTTCTCTAACCTGTTTTTTTGTATGAATTTGAGTATGAATGAATATAATTTAATAAATAAAAGTTTTTTAATTATTTAAAACTTTAAAGTTTAATTTTTTAATATTATTTTTGTTATTTTGACATAATTATCGTTTTTTCATGATTTTTAAGTTTATCTGATTTACTTAAAAAAAAGTTTAATTTTGTACTTTGAAATTTTTATATTTAAAAGTTCTCTTATTCAAGGAAAATAATTATTTTCTTAAATTAATAATATTTTATATTGCAATATTGAAAATAAAATAGTGTGTTCATTAAGATTTTTTGACTAGTATTATTGTAATCTCAATGAGCAGACTCTTTTAATATTACTGAGGTTTAATTTTCATATTGAATTTTTAATTTTAATTACCTTGAAATATTTCATTTTAATTTATTTATTTTACTATTTTTATGTTTGTTATTATTTGCTACTATTTTTTAAGTTTTAATTAATCATTTTTTGTAAGCTTTTTATTTAAAGTTACTTTTTCTTAGAGTATAAAATTATAATTTTATTAGAAATTTAGGCTTTTTCTTCGATAAAAATTTCTAGTCTTGTATTTTTTATAACTATTACTACTACTATCACTACTTGAGCTACAGTAATCTGAATCATTTGGATCTTCATCTGAGCTATTATCTTCAGTGAAGCTTGTGCAGTATTTTTTATTAAAAATTATTTCATTATCATTATTAAATTTTTCATAATTCGTTTCTTTTTTGTATATATTAATATCTTCGTAATTATCTTGATTGCTGTAATCAGAATTATCTGTATAATTTTCATTTTGTTGATTTTTTACATATTCTTGATATTTATTTCTGGAAATTCTATCTTCATCATCAAATTCATCTAATAATGCTAAAAAATCTTCTTGAGTATTTATTCTAAATTTATTAGTATCGCTTTTTATTTCGGTTCCAAACTGTTCTGAAATTGTTCTTATAAATGCTGGTTCATTTTCTTTTATTTCTAAATCTTTTGCTGTATTTAGCAATTTTATTGCATATTTTACTCTATTGGGTTTTCTTTTTTCTTGATATTTTCCTGTATACAATTTCCTTCTTAAATTGCCTGTAACAATAGGATTCCAATAATGTTTCTTGAATATATCTTCAAATTCTTGAAATGAATTTATTTTATCTTCATATAAATAAAACCAGTCTTTAGCACGTTTTTTTAAACATTGGTTAATTAAAATTTTTAAATTATTTTTATTGTTTACGTTATATAAAGAAATATAATTTTTTAATTCTATAAGAAATCTTAAAGGTTTTTCAGAAGGTTTTCCTTGAAAAGTTGGTGATTTAATTTTTAAAACTGGATGTAATCCATTGTTTAAATTATTTTTATTTTTAATGTTTTTAACTTGTTTTTCAATATTTTCAGAAATTTGATTTATCTCTTTATTATGTTTAGCTTCATTTTTTAAATAATCTTCTTTAAAATTAAGAATTTCTTCTTCATTTTCTTCTAGTTTTTCTTCTAATATGTGAATATTGTTTGTTAGTTCATTAATTTTTTCTTGTTTTAATCGCAATTGGTTCTGAAAATACGTGGCTTGCTGATTTAATATCGCTATTTTATCTTTCTGATATTTTACTTCATTTTTGTATTTTTCAATTTCTTGGTCTGATTTTAATCTTGATTTTTTTTTTGAACAAAAATTGTATTTATATATACCATCATTTTTATAAGAGTTTCTTGAATATTTAAATTTTTATTTTTTAAATCAAAATTTGAATTTTTCATTTTTGCATTTTTTAATAAAGTATCAATATCGTTTTTCATTAATGATATATAATCAAAATTAAGATTTTCAGAATTTTCAGCCATTGTGTTATATTTATTGATCATAAATTAATATGTTTAGAAAATTTTATATTTTTTCAAAAAATTCAGAGAATCACCCATATACATTAAAAATGTTTAAGGGTTTTTAAATTATAATAATTTTACTTTATTATCAAAAGAGAGAAAGATTCTAATCTATAATTTAAGTATTATTTACTAAAAATTTTACGTATTTTTTGATTATTATATTCTTAGAAAAATTTACAAAATTAAAAGAAAATTTATTTTAATTTCCATTTATTATTTAATCGATCTATGTATCTGAATATCTTTAAAGTCTAAATATGGCAAACAAATATTTTATTATACAATGGTTATTTAAATTTTTAAGATCTTAATTTATTTAATATCACTGTTTAATGCGTTTTTCTCTTTCAAAAAATGATTATAAGAAAAATGATATTTTTTATTCGCTAATTTTAATTTTATATTTATAAAAAGTTTATTTATTGTTATTTTAAATTTAAAAAGTTTATCAGAAAATTGTTCTGCGTTTTAATTGTTGCAAAAGAATTTTTAAATTTATCATTTTTATTTTTATTTGTTGATATATTTATTTTATATTTATATATGTATGAGTTTCAAATTTTTTCCTCTATTATCAGAAAGAAAAAAAAGAAAAATTTAGAGTAATTAATACAACTTTGAACAGGAAACAAAAGTTGCTTTAAATTTATAAAAATTTAAAAATCGCCCATATATATATATAATTACGTATGATTGTAATTACAAAAAATTATATTATATTGTATATTTTTTATTGATTTGCACAGTATCCATGATATATGTTTATATTTTATATTTTTTTTTTTGTTACAAGAATCACAACAGGTAAAATTTTTCTTTATTTCTCTTGAGAGAAAAATAAAGCCTTTAATAACCTTGACTTATTTAGATTTTAAAAACTAATTATATTATTGTTGTTGTGAGTCCTGTTTTAAAAAATATCAATTTTTGAAAAAATGCATAAAAGTGCATAAAAGTGCATAAAAGTGCATATGAAATTGCATATATAGACTTGCATTTTAATCGTTTTAATAGAAATTTTTGATTCTATGTGTTTATATTATTGTTATTAGATTTAATAATTTGGAAAAAAAAATAATCTTTTGTTTTGATTTTATTTTGATAATATAAGAATAAACGATGCGTTTGTTTACATTATAGTAGGCATCTCTTATCTTTGTATTTTTGTTTTTATATTATTTTTATCACTTTAATCTTTAATGTTTAAAATTGTTTATTGCAAAAAATGTTTAATTAATATTTGAATTTTTTAAAATTTTGCAAAGTAACTAATTAATAATTTCATTTTACCAAAAAAAAAAAATTTTTAGTATTAAGATCATAAAAAAAAATTTTTCATTAAATGCTTTATTGCATTGCTTATACTAAAAAATTTCTTAATATTCTTTATGTTTTTTATAATATTTAATGCATAATATCAGCTATTTAGCGTTTTAATTTTTTAATATTTATACTACTTAGATTTAAAATGTTTGAGTACTATATAATAATTAGATGATCGCAACAAAAATAATGATTTTTCAATGTAAATAAAAATATTCTCTTCAATTATAGGGGTAAACAAAAATTTTCAGTGTTAAAAAATAGAATTGACTATTTTTGTTGCGAACTCTTTTACAATAATAAAAAATTGACAGTTTTATTTGTCTTTTACAATTTAATTCTTTATATTTTTTATGAATTATTATTTGATTTTACTCAGTTTAATTTACTTTTTATTCTATAAAGTTTTTATTTTTAAAGTAAAAAATTTACTAATCTATAATTAATTTTTATAAAAATTGTAACTGTGTTTTATAAACACTTATGAAAATATTTTTTGAAGAACATAAAATCAATTTTTAGTTTTTATATTTATTATTTTGCTATTATATTTTAAGATTTTCTGCACTTTTTATTTAAGCGTGCAAGTAAAAAAATGATTTTAGTCTCTTTTAGAGAACTAGCAATAATTTTTAATCGATCTTTTATTTACAGATCCTTAAAAGTAAAATTTTTTTATTGTTTTTTTTTTTAAATACATTACATTTTAATCTATTATTATAAATATAATAAATTTTATTACAGTTTTAAATATATTACATTATTATTATTATATTATTTTTTTTTTTGATATTAAAGAAAAATTTTATTTCTAACACAACTAGAAAGAGCAAGACGTTGTGTTGATATATTATTTAAGTGTCCAGCGCGTGGCATTGACATTGTTCATTGAACTTTAGAATTATTTTGGTTGATGATTTTACTTTTAAATCAAAAACTGGCTTAGAAATAAATATTATAATATTTTACGTTATATTTAAAAAAAAATTAAAAATTATTTGCTTTTATAGCTTTTTACTAAAAAAAAAGATAAAATATATTTTCTAAAAATTTTATCTAACCTTATAATTCCATTTTAGCCAGTGTTTTTTGCCCAAAATGGCATTCTACAATTTAACCCTTTTATTAAAAAATTAAAAGAAAAAATATTTGATTTTTAAGGGTATTTTAAAAATTTATTGACTTATATATCTAGAAAAAAAAATATTGACGAATATTTACATGTTTTGTCTTGAAAACAATTTTAAAAAAAATTTTTTGACTGTTATTTTTCAGTCAAGCACCCGTAAAGGTAAAAAAAAATTTTTTATTATATGAAATATTTTAAATTTATTCCACATAGTGTCATTATGAGCTTTTATCTGTTATTTAAAAAATTTGCTTCTTAAGTAAGCAATTTGTCTTTTTTCATGACGACCATTCGTACGCCATCTTTTTAATTTTAATTTGTTTAACCACTCAATGAGGTCAAGCATGAGTATTCTAGAAAAAACGACTTCAATAAAATCAATTTTATTATTTTTTATTATGCTCATATTTTTTATTGACACTAGACTATTAAATTTTTCTTTGAAAAATTTTCCAGATTTTTCTGGCAAGGATCGCCATTGTAACCCCTCAGAGGGAGGGGTGACAATTATTATGTTTTTTCCTACGTTCGACACTTTTTCCTACCCGACTAGAACCTTATCAAACCAAGGGGATCAGCCCTTGGAAATCAAAGGGGTTACGTTTATAATCGAGGCTGTGCCTCTGCGTAGGTTTCGACGCACTTCTGCGCCTATGAAGCTGATGCTGACTTAGGATCTCTTTCATAAATAAAAACATTAAGTATTAAGTCAATGTAAATGTTTATTGAGTGTGAATTTAACAAAGGTCGTTCTATGAACTCGCTCTGCCAGAGATCCCAAGACAAGTGTGTCGTGATGTGCGAAATCTCTTTCTTATATACTTTTCGCAACTCACGCATACATGCTTGGAATCTTTATACATAAAATTTGTTCTAGAAGTTTCTGGAAGGAAATTTGCGTTTGGCGCGAATTTCTTCTTTTTAGTTTTTTAATTGTTTTAATTATTGTTTATCATTTTTATATATTATATTTATTACATTGATTATTTTTTTATTTATAATTAATTTCTATTTACAACTTAGATTAATAAATACTCCTTTTTTATCAATAAAATCTATTTTGACCGTTAGTAGATTTATCATTTATGTATAATGAATTTATTAAATATATTAAATGTATTATTAATAATTATTATATTTTTTATTAATAATAAAGGTGTATTTAATTATAATATTTTATAATTAAATTAAATAATTCTAATTTACTTAAAAACTAATATTTTACACATATTTACATATTTACATTTAAGAGGCTGCCGGCATAATTAAATACATGCTGGATAGTGCTGCCATCTTAATAATATTTGATTATCATTAAATAGTATAAATTTAGGAGTTTATAATTGTATCGATACATATATTGATTTAAAACCGGATTTTGGTATTTTATACACTTATGCGTGTGTATGATGCAACACACGTATAATTAAGTAGAATTAAACTTTTATTTGCATGCATTATTCATAAATATTTGCATATCTTAGGGGTCTAGGCATTTGGTATGTTACATTGTTTATGGGTCGGAGAAATTAAATTAAATCTAAAAAACCCACAAAAAAAACGGTTGTTTTAGATTTTTGGAGGCTTGTCCTGGTCTAGAGTAATTTCAACGGGAATCAGTGAGTTTTTTGATAACTTTTTGGATGCTACTACTTAAGTTAGTTTTGGTTTCGGGGGCCAAATCACTATACTTAACCGGAAATAGCCCTTAACAACAAAAAATATTGACTATTAAAATAATTTAGCATTTTGTAAAATATACTATTTGGTATAAAAAAAGGCTAGAAATGTTAAAATTCTAAATTTTAATTATTATAGTAGAGCGTAAGCTGAACCTAAGCTCTACTTTATACCGAAAAACTTTTCAATGTATATGCACAGAATTTTGGGAAAACTAACAAATAGACTGCATTTAATTTTGAAACTTTTAAGTTGTATTTATGACTTTATTTTCATTGACGAATTTCAGATTCTTTCAAAAGGGTTTGAGCATATTATGTGAATTATTAGCATAAAATGTGAATCAACTCGAATAAGTCATTTTACCTAATTTGCCAGGCTGTAGAATGAATTATAGAAACCAATAAATTAAAATATATTTATATAATTTATTTTATTTAACAATTTTATTAGTACAAAGTGTATATAATTTATACAAAAATTAAATATTGCTTAAATTACGTAAGTAAATACATATAAATCTGATTAATTAAATAAACTTAGATTTGCCTCTCCAAATAAAAAAAAAAAAATAATAATTAGAAGTCTGTCAATATACAAATTGATTAATTTACATTTTTATTACTGCTAATTATGCAATCGAATTCCAATAATAACTAAAATTTTTTTTAATTAATTTAATTAACGGCTGTTCAACATCTAAATTATCATCAATAAGGTCAGGTGAACAGACTACGTTCAAATCAAATTTATCATCACGTATAATTCTTATTTGATTTGCAAGTATAATTGAATAAATTGTAATTTTTAAGCAACATTCAATATTAATTTCTACCAAACGTAATGATTGCCTTACTAAATTTACAAATGATCTTTTAGTTACAGGAGTATCAATAATACTTAAAACAGTTAATTTTTGGAGATAAATAATTCCTGTAAAACCAAAATCTGTGAAAAAACAAGAATCAAATGTCACATTATACAATTTTTCACATTGGCCAATTGCTAATAGAAATTTATCCATGACAATTTCTGATTTACATTTTAAGGTATCAACATTTTTTAATTTTCTAAAATAAGCTTCTCCAATTGGTGTGAGTAAATAATTATCTATTTTAATTTCTAATTTTTTTAAATTGGTGCATTCAGTTAATGCTTTTATACAATTATCATCAAAATTAAACACATCAATCATCAAAAATCTTAAATTTTTGAATTTATGAAATAAGTTTGACATTTTGTCAGTATATTCTAAATACCCAATTTTTTCTAACAGATTCATATTTAAATTATCAATAAAAGTATCTAAATTTACGTCTTTAGGAAAATAAACAGATTTTAAGTTTTTTTGCTTGATCATTAATTTGATCAATTTTTCAACAGATTTACATTCATTGATACGCAGATCAGAAATTTCTGTGCAATCAGCCATATTTAATGAATCTAAAATACTATCAAAAGTTTTTGCTCACACCTAGCTTGAACGAGCGAAAAGTCGAAAAAAAAAGACGACAAAATCTGATACTACAAAGTTTTCGGGAATAGTTTGTTATTTTCATATTTCCATAGCAGTAAGTTGGAGCTGCTCGTCTAAAAAATTTTTAGTCATTTTTGTGGGTGACTGAGAGATCAAAATCCGAAAATTTGATTTTTAACAATAAATCTTTATTAAATTTAAAGAAATAGATGAAAAATTTGGATTGCCAGGGAAAAACCACTCCAGAAGAAAAAAAAACTTTTCTTTTTCCGATGAAATTTAGCCAAGTTATCGTCAATTTAAGATTTTACTCAAATTTGTCTTAAAAAAGATTGAAGTTCTATATTTCACCCACAAAATAGACTAAAAATTTTTTAGACGAGCAGCTCCAACTTACTTCTATGGAAATATGAAAATAACAAACTATTCCCGAAAACTTTGTAGTATCAGATTTTGTCGTTATTTTTTTTCGACTTTTCGCTCGTTCAAGCTAGGTGTGTGCTACTGAATTATTTCCAACTTTAAAAAAGTTTTTAAGTGTTACTTTTTCAATGTAATTAGTATTAATACTCAAAAAGCAATCTTCATTAATAGAAAAATTTTCCAATGAAATATAGCTTAAATTTTTAATATTATTTAAAAAAATTTTTAATTTTTCATCAGTAAATATTTTTTGTTTAGAAGTAATCAAAATACCTAAAAATTTAAAATTTTTACAAGAGTTTAGAACGTCTGAATGAAATATTTATTTATTTATTTATTATCGTTTAGGGTATTAAATACAATGTTATGACAAATTGCTATAACCCATAGAAACACAAAGTTCGTACATGGACCCAAGTCAGTTTAGAAATATAATTTTTAAGTTTTACAATAGCTTTTATAAAAAATTATTACAAAAATATAAATATATTAATATAATATGTCAATAAATTTAAATATAATATAATTATAAAGATTTGGTAAGTCATAATGCATTAATGTTCTTATATATAATACTAGATGTAATGGATATTAATTTTTAAAATTAGTCTACAAAAAAAATATGTTATTGAAGTTATGAACGTTCAACGAACAATACCTAACCTAAACTGGTTAAAAAAAGTGGTTTTATCTTAATAATAATTTTTCCGGTGGTTTTTCCCAAGAAATTCTAAACGCAAATGAATCTTTAATAAAAGAGGCATAATTAATAAAAGATTTTACATGGTTTAAAGCACCGGAAATATAAAAAAGCAGAGAAAGAAATTTTTAAACTTTTAGATTTTTTTGTAATTTTTAACTTCTGAGTCAGTTTTCCCCAGTAGAACCTTCATATTTATGTTAAATATTTAATTTCTTATTATTTGGGATAACTTTTTTTATATATAAGTCACCGGAAAATATTTAAAAGAGGAAAAATGCTAGAAATTTGTAGGTTAAAAAATGCGTTTTTTTTCATTTGATTTATAGACTTAAAATAATATCGATTTAGAGACTTAGAATAATTCAGGATTAGGGACTTGTAATAATTTTGATTTAGGGACCTATAAGATAATACGTGTTTAGGGAATCAATGACCCCGAAAACTATACTGGGATACCAAATATAAGCTCAATTAGCAATTGTTTTCAAGAATTTACTTATATAATTTTTAATTATCACCTTACTAAATTATTACAAGTCCCTAATCCTGAATTGTTCTAAGTCCCTAAATCGATATTATTTTAAGTCTATAAATTAAAATTGTTCTAACTGCCTGAATCTGAATATTTTAAGTCCCTAAATCGATATTATTTCAAGTCCATAAACCTGTATTATTCTAAGTCCCCAAGCCCAGATTTTTCAAAGTCCCTAAATTTAAATTATTCTAAGTCTCATTTGACCCTCCCTTCTTAATTTTCAAGTTCTGAAGTACCCCCACCCTATAAACATGTCCCGTGTTAATATAGGCTCAATTAACAATTGCTTTCAAGAATTTACCTGTCTTGGAAATTTTTTCCGATTTTTTATGATATAACTTTCATTACTCAAAACTGGCCATCCGAAAATGGACGAAACCTTCAAAATCTGTTTCAGTTACCAAAAATACATACAGTTCGCTGAGATGAATCTATCCTCGTGCTGTTAAAATTTTTAGATTCATTTAACATTGCTGATGCATTCACTCCAGTAAAATCGCGGAAATAAGCGGGAATTCAGCTGCTAGACGTAACCAATATTTTCCACTTTAGGTTTTTCGGGTCGTTGATCTGAAATTTCAGGGTATTTTCTATGAGAAATTGGTAGTAGGACTCTTTTAAAATTGCAAAAAACTACCCCAAAAATGGAATCTGTAAGTAAATATATGAAAAATTTTAGAGGTAGTTTTTGCAAATTTTTGAGTGAATCGCCAACTTTTTATAGACAGGAACCCGAAATTCATGATCAACGACCAAAAAACCTATGCAGAACGAATCTGGACCCTCTAATCTGAAAATGCAGTTTTTAAAAATTGAAGGGTCTAGTCCTGATTATTTATAGAAAAGACCCCGATATTTATGATCAGTGATCCAAAAAACCTGTAATAGATCGCGGTGACGGCCTGTAACCCTAAACCGCGATTTCACTGGAATTTGTGTATTATTGAAGGTTATCGTTCCTAGGCCATAAAATTTAATGTTAAACTCTAAATCTTCCTTTTAATTAATTATTCCTTGTAAGTAATCTGTATTTACTGAAAAAATAGATTAAATAATAAAATGAAAAAAAAACGCATTTTTTAACCTACAAATTTCTAGCATTTTACCTCTTTTAAATATTTTCCGGTGACTTATATTTAAAAAAAGTTATCCCAAATTATAACAAATTAAATATTTAGCATAAATATGAAGGTTCTACTTGGGAAAACTGACTCAAAAGTTAAAAATTACAAAAAAACCTAAAAGTTTAAAAATTACTTTCTCTGTTTTTTTATATTTCCGGTGCTTTAAACCATGTAAAATCTTTTATTAATTATGCCTTTTTTATTAAAGATTCATTTGCGTTTAGTATTTCTTGGGAAAAACTACCGGAAAAATTATTATCAAGATAAAACCACTTTTTTTAACCAGTTTAGTTTAGGTATTGTTCGTTGAACGTTCATAACTTCAATAACATAAAAAAATTTTGACAACCATTTTTTAAAAGAGTTAATCCAACTTTGGGGAATGTGACTAAGGTTACCTAAATTCTTAAGTTTTTTGGGCAAAGCATTAAAGATTTTAAAAACTATAAAAGAATAACACTTTTGGCCAGTAGCTAAAGTTTTTTTTGGGATATTTAATAAATTATTTCTGTTAGTATCAAGATTATTTTCATTCTTCTCTAACAAGGAATTATATAATTTAATTATTTTTTTCTTAATGGCAAAAAAATAGAATGTTTGTTTGGCATTTAATATTGTTTGTTCATTATCATTGTTGCTATCTTTACTCAGGTTTAGATTTAAAAATTTAAATAATCTATATTGTACGTTTTGAATCAGCTTAATTAATGTATCATGGTCCAAGAATATACATAAAAAGGTTTTTTGGAATGATCAAGACTGTCATATAAGTATTTAATGACATGGGCAATAGCATCATTTGTTGATATACCGGATTTAAAGCCAAACTGTCTATTTATTTATTTATTTATTTATTTTTGATACATTAACAGCCTCTATAGGCCAATATATAAATAACAAAATATAAAATATAAAATATAAAATATAAAGATCAGTTCTTTTATAAAATTAAAAATACAAGATTTAAAGATTTAATTAAATTATTTTGACTAGAAAAAAAAATTAACAAAATTTCCAATTACAATAAATAGAGATAAATTTACAATTTAAAAATAATAAAGTTAGCTAACCATAATATTTCAGAAATAGTGATTTGATTTTTAGTTTGAAGGTAAAAGGATTTGTGATAGATTGTATATTTAAGGGAATAGTATTCCAAATTCTTTTACAACGATTTATAGTAGAGTAATAAATATAGTCATAGCGAGAAAGGTGTTCAACCAAACGCCTAGATTCGCGAAATGAGTAAGGAATATCTCGAAAACTGAATTTTTCTCTAAGTAATGGACATTTAATTAAACCATGCAATATCTTATGAGTAAATACCATATCCTGAACCCTATGGTGTGATTCAATAGTATGAATATTAAAACGCACCGAGGGTCCGTGATAGTCATGATCAAAATGTCTATTTGATATTAATAAATTTTTTTCAAGATAGTTTGATAGCCTGTATTTAATAATCTTTTCAAATATTTTAGCAATATTTGATGTTAGAGAGATCGGTCTGTAGTTAGTAATTAAGGATTTATCACCTGACTTATAGATTGGTTTGGAAATACGCCTTCACTGATTGCCAAATTAAAAATAAAAACTAGGGGTTTTACAATAAAATCAAGCAAACATTGAATTACTCTGTTACTAATACTGTCTACTAATCCAGCTTTATATGTTACTAGATTTTTTATAAGTTTAGTTACTTCAGTAATATCAGTAGGTTCAATAAAAAAAGATTGGCTCGAAGTAATATTTGCAGATTTTTTAACATTATTTCTTTTTTTTTGTTTTTATTTAGATTGTTAGCTATATTAGAGAAGAATTTATTAATTTCTGTGGCAATATCTGTATCGTTCGTTATTATTTTACTGTCAACTTTTAATTCTTTAATTTTATTATTTTTAGGGGATTGATTTTTACCAAATACTTTTTTGTTAACGAATTCTCAAAATTTTTTACTATTGGTACCAACTACTTTGGCCTCAGAATTTAGAGATGTATTTTTAGCTCTTTTAATAATGGTTGTCAATAGCTTTATAGTTTTTATATGCATTTTCTTTAAATAATAACGAATGATCTATTTGAGACTCATATTCATCAAGTAAATGTAATTCTGTTAAATATGGGCCACACCTCTTAAGAATGTTTATAATAAAATTAGTGTTTTCTCTAACATGTGGAAGATTTTGAAAATATTTTCCGAATAAATTATTTTCAATTTTTAAAATTGTTGTATTACTCCAAGAATCTTGACTTACTTCACGCCATCTTTTGCAGACTTTTTCTATTTTAATTTTGTCTTTTATTGACAAAAATTTTAAAATATGGAGCAAGCAATAATTGTTGAGGATATTGATATTTATCTTAGCTGAACCTACTGTTTCAACGCTTATTTTCAATTTTTTAAAGTTGTTCAAACCTAAAAAATTTTAGTTATATTAGTACCTGGATGCAAATTCAAAATTATTAAATTTAAATTTCTAAAATTTTTCTGCACTCAAGTATCCTATTGAATTTCTTCCTAAACGAAACTTAGACAGAGAAGTAAAGGTTTGAATTGAAACATTCTATTTTCATGGTCAAGGGTCGTAATAATTTTTTTTTTACAATGGCGAGAAAACTCGTTTTTCTAAACCCCTATCAAAACAGTAGTATATTCTTACCGATATTCTTACTCATATCCAAAAAAATAAATCGCGTACAATCCGGGGCATTCTCAGTAAGAAAAAGTATACGCATTGCTAACCGAAATCGCTCCATTCTGCATAAACATTATTAGCCAAGAGGCGGTCTACTTGGCGCACAATTCAATGTGCGTCGTTGTGCGCCAGTGGTAATTCCATTAAACAATCCACATCAAAAGTATAATATAAAAAATACTCCGCTTATAGACTTTCAAGCTTATGATGGAGCACAGATATAATATGGATTGTTTAAACGAATTCTTACTGGCGAACTTTTTGGAGCACAATCCAATGTGGACCGCCCTTCTTATTAGCCTGGCAGTTATTTCAAAAAGTTGCTTGGATTTTTATTTCTCTAGTGAAATCAGTTGCTATTTATCAAAAAAATAAAATTCCCAAAATGATAATTCAAAATTTATTAAAAAAATAAATATTAATATAAACTTTGAAAATAAACTGTTTCAATTATATTTCAGTGGCGGATACAGAGGGGGTCAAAGGGGTCAATTGAACCCCCCTCAGTGGTCAGTTTTACCTTCTTTTAGCTAATTTTAGGCTACATAATTAACGTGAAGTGCCAGTTTGACTCCCCCAAAAAAAATTTAAGGGACTTGTTTAGCAAATTTTTTTTAATTTGATTCAAATGACCCCCCCAAAAAAATTTTCTAGATCCGCCAGTGTATTTAAGGATGTAAACTTCGAATCTGGGGATAATAGACATATAAGCAGCAGGGTTAATACTATTACTCTCTTTTTCTATCATATTACTATAGAAGTGAGAAGTTTGCGCGCGCACGGCTATACGATAAAATTGTTAAATAAATATACTTTTCATTATAAACAAATCACCCTCGTCTAAAATAAATTGAATAATTATATTCTGCATTATTTTTGTTATATGTTATAATTTTTTTATCAAAAACTCTACTCAAAAAATTCTAAAATTTTTTATTGTAAAATGTCACCCCATAAGAATCACGTGTATAAGATGCTCAAAAAATCAATATTATTTTTAATTATTTAACAATGAAGGAGTCACCCTATGATCTTCAAATTTTAAATATATATTTTTTAATTTTTAATATGACTTTTTGTTATATATACCAGTTTTTATTAAAATTTGTACTCAAAAAAAAAAAGGTAGTTAACCTCAAGGAGGCAGTTTCATGACAACAGGGTTAACTCGTTAGCATATTTTAAACCTGAAATGCATTATCACATTTGCTTGTAATAATTTTCCAATAAAAGAGTAGTTAATAACTTTGCGCAATTTTTTATCAGAAAATGAAAAAATAAAAGTTTTATGTTTTATTTGCTTAAAAACGTTGAATTATTTCAATTCTTCGGGGCATAAATGCCACTTTTTCACTCGCTTTTTCACAGACCTGTACAACTTGGATTAAAATTCTGTTTAACTCGCGTTGAATAGCATTCAACAATTTTAGGTAGAGAATATATCGGCTCAATTTGCTCACAATGTGCTTAATACATTTCAGTTTTAAAATATGTTTTTAATATAAAATCAAAATATAGAATGACTGTAATTAAATTATTAATATATATCTATATCACAAATAATCTTACCTCCTGAATTCATTTTTATAGCTGTTTAATTTTTAAAAAAATATTTCTTGAAATCGTTGAACGGACCGTTTTTTTTAAATCACCTCCTATCTGATGGCGATTGCGACTGTCTTGTCTAGAAAAATAAAAATAATCCTTAAAATTCATTTAAATAAAATGCAAAGACGCTGAGATACTTACAGAAAATCCAAATAACAATTATACATTGTAAAATCTAAAGACGTGGGCGTGGTACCATAGAATAAGTATTACTGCGCGTATATTATTCTATGGTGGTACACCTAGGTGGTATCTGGATAAAATGTCTATACTAGATACCGTCAAAGACGGGTAGAGCGAAGCTGATCATGTTAAAAAAAAGCAAGAAAAGAGGACGTTTTTTTTTAATGTTGAGATTTTAAAAGTTTTGATTTGATTGAGTTCAATAATAATGTTTAAATAAGACGTAAAAAAATGTTAAGCATAGTTAAAAATGGATAAAACTACCCCTGAATTTAACAAAAAATGAAAAAAACTTATAACTGGTTTGTGTTTTCATACAACCAACGATCATGGAACATGTTCACTTATAACAGTTATAAAGTATATTTCCTAATTATTATAAGTCCTAAGATCGAAATTACAATAAATTCGGAAATATAAATTATCCTAAGTCCATAAACCTAAAGTATTCTAAGTTCTCGTTTTTATCAGGGCCTGATCAGGCCCTGACTCCCTCTTCAAATTATTCTAATTCCTTTAATCGGAAATATTCTAAGTTTATTTCACACCCCCTCCCCCTAAAAACGTCGTCAATATTTAACCCCCCCCCCCCTTAAAACGTCAATAAACGGTGATCCTGAGCGGGATGTGAATTTTATTTTATTAGGTGCATTGCTATAATTGTTGATGCTTGTAATCTTAGCTGCGATTGGTTAAATAATAAACAAACATCCGCTCTGGATCGCCCTGTATTTTGACCCCCCCCCCCTAAAAACTTCACTTTTTTACCCACCTCCTTCAGAGCCGGACTTTTTCAATAATCCATCCAATGAACATTTTCCATGTTAAAAATGTATTACATTTTATTTTTCAGACTTTTCATAACTTCTGCGGTATGAAAAATGGCTTTTTTAAACATATTTTTTTAGTAAATAATAAAACGGAGGATTAATATAGGATTGGGGGCAATTTTTTTTGTTGAATCCTGAAAAAGGCATATACACGGTCTTTGGTTGCTTGACGTGTTATTTTTAAAGTCAAATGACAAGAAAAAATTAAAGGGTTGGCATTAACACACACTAACACTATTATATCGTAGTATAAGTGAACATGACATACGGAGATGTCCCATTAATACCAACCTATGAATTTAATTTTGTCATATGACTTTAAAAATACCATGTTCAGCACCGGAAGACTGTGTAATAACAAAGATTTTGCAAGAAAAATTTTTCTTAAGTTAACCCTTATAAAAAAAGTTAACAAAAATGCAAAAAGAGGGCAGATTTTTCGGTGTCTTTACTTTGATTTCGCTAACAAGAGACCGTTACCATTAGGAAAGCAAATTAGCAATTACTTTCATTAACATATTGAAAGAAAACCTCGATAACCACCGTTTATTCCAACAGGCCTTCTAGGCATGAAAATACTGTGCAAAAGGCTTTTAAATAAAGTTTTTTCTTAATATTGCTTTTTAGTTAGTTAGTTAACAAAAACACTTCTTGTTGGCCACAATTTTTGGTATTAAAGTCATTTGTCAAGCCTCGGATACCGCAACTTTTTATCGCTTATTTTCCTAATGTTATAGCTAATTAACCAAATGGTCATTTTTGGCCAAAAATGATTAATTTTTAAATTATCTCAAAAATTGCAATTTTAGACAAAAATGGGTTTTTTAGGTCTCAAAAGTTTTCTAAAAACTTTTTTCTAAAAATTCTTTATTTTTCCAGCTCCAGAACTATTTGTTTGCAAAATATTTTACCTTTTCAATTTTTTATTTTAAATTCTCTTCTTTAGAGTCAGTAAACTGAATGCCCATTTTTGGTCCAAAATGATCAATTTTCAATTTGCTGCAAAAATTTTAGTTTTAACATTGAACATGTTTATAAAGAGGGATAACCTGTGAATCTGAAAATCAAGTGGGGTCAAATGTGTTTGATTTAAGGGAGGGAGGTCCAATGGTACTTGGACAAATATCAATTTAGGCACTTAGAATAATCCGGGGTTAGAGACCTTAAATAATTTCTATTTAGGGATTAAAAATAATTTACTTTTAGAGGTTTAGAAAAATTCAAGTTTAGGGACTTAAAATAATCTGGGTTTAGAGACTTCCAATAATTCGAGTTGAAAGACTTAGAATATTTTCAATTTAAGGACTTAGAATAATACAGGTTTACAAAATAAAAATAATTTGGGTTTAGAATTTTAACATCTAGTAAAGATGATAATTACAAAATATAAGAATAGCGATTTTATTGTAATGTTGCTAATCATTTATGTATTAAAACTATTCCTTTTTAGAGGTTTAGTTTTCACGTCCTATAATTAGCCTTATAGCCCAATTAGAGCTTGTCATTATTGAATATTTTCTTACCCTTTCTTCAAAAAAAGCAGTTAATTAGATAATTTTAGCTCTGCTTCCAAAATATTGCAAAAAAAAACCTTAAAATGGGGTAGTTTTTGCTGATTTCATGTCCTCTACTTCTCAGCCACTTTGTACCCCAGATTGAGTATTTCAGAATCAAGGCATCCTACTTTTGTAGTCTAATTTTAATTTCTCACTGAGGAACCATTGTGTTGGGTCAAATTTTGGTTTTTGATTTCTTGGCATATAAGCACGTTTTGATACCTCAGGAAAAGCTGAAAAACCGTTTTTTAAAAAAAGTCTGTATGTTTGTTTGTGTGTGTGTATGTATGTAGCCGGTGATATTTCACAAACATTATTTTTTTTTTTTTTTTTGGGTGTAATACCCCATTTAATTGCATGAAAGTACTAACATCTGAAAATATTGTAACCGGTGATATTTCACAATTATTTTGGAATTCAGAGAGAAATGTATGTATGATTGCATGGTTTTAACCGGTGATTTCAGTGGCATATTTATGTATTAAGCTCATTTTTTGAGGAACCTTAGTACCAGCTAATTGGCAGCGTATTTTTCTGTGTTCTAGAAAAAGTTAACCAATTTTTGAAGAAAAAAAAACTGAAATTATGACACCCCGGAATAGACTAGATTTTTATATTAGGCCAAATCATACTTAATTTATATTTTAAATTATTTGGTATTTTTGCTCTGTAAGGGCATGGCGTTGAAGACCCACCGTTTACTCGCGCTCTTAGTTTATAGTATACATGATTTTGAGCTCGGATAAACGTCTTCAATGGCCCGAAATGCCTTTCCAGAATTAAAATACCGATAAATATCAAATATAAACTTATTATGTTTTGGTCTTAGTTAAAAACCTAGTCTATTGCGGGATTTCATATTTTTAGTTTTTTTTCAAAAATTGGTCATTTTTGTGGACCCATAACTTTTTCCAGAACACGCGGCCGATAAAATTTAGATACGAAAGTGTATGTATTTAGGTCTTGAATATCTCTGTGCCAAAATTCAGCTGTCATATTCATACGCACTTATTACCATACCATTATCATTACCAGGTTCCTAAACTCTTTTTTATTTAATAAAATTACGCTTTAATATACTTCTATAAAATGGTTTAAACTTTCTAAAAAAATTGGTTTTTAAGCAACCGGTTTTTTTTCAATGAAGTAACCTTCAGAAGAATTCAATACTTTTTAGTTATTAGTTTCTAATCAATTTTTCAAACTGATCAATGCATAAAAATAAAAAAATTCAACGATAATGAAATTATGCATAAAATGCATATGGATGGAATTACATATTCTTTGAACTAGGTTTAGTCTAAAAAAATAATATTAATATTTAAAATTTTACGTGTCGATTTCTTTCTGAATACTAAATTAATTTTAAAACCAATATTTATGGCAAATTCGTAATTTTTTACGAAAAACAAGTTGCATTAGATTATTTGTATTTAGTAATATTTTTTGGAATTTGCCATAAATATTGGTTTTAAAATTAATTTAGTATTCAGAAAGAAATGGACACGTAAAATTTTAAATATTAATATTATTTTTTTAGACTAAACCTAGTTCAAAGAATATGTAATTCCATCCAATCATAAATGTTTAATTCAATAAAATTCGGATTAATAAATATATAATAAAAATCGCAAAGAATTATAAAAATAGTTAAATAAAATATTAAAAAAAATATAAATATTTATATAAAATATTATAAAAAAGCTGAGGCTTTTTTATTTTAGACACGATCACATATTCATTGAGTATTTTCTCTTTAATAACGTTGATGGGATCCACACCCTCATAAATTGAAAACTATTATTTATTATCATACACCAAGGCAATATAAGCATGTAAAGGCATCGGAATGACCTGGGAACCGAATTTCTCCATAAATTGGACAATTTAAAGACTTTTTTTGTTTCTTTTAACCTAATGAACTTTTAAGGCACGATTTTATTTATGTATTGCATACATAGGGTGATCGCGCCTAAAAAAAAATTTTAATTAATTTAGTTATTGTAGGTCATTAACCATATTTTGGATGTATTAAATTCAAAACCAATTCATTTTTCACATTTTTATCATTTTTTCATAATTTTTTTTGATATCTGAAATCAGTTTTTCGGACATTTCTCTGCAAGGACTTGATGAAATCACTTGAAATTGAAAACCCTGCAACTAGATCAGATTTAAAAAATTTGGTCCAAGGGATTTTTGATTCATCGAGTAGGTTCTGAGATCTTGAGATACACTTTCTCGAACATACATCCCTGCACATATCAAGGCAATAATATTATAAGCATTTAGAGGCATCGGAATGACCTGGGGACCAAATTTTTCCAAGAATCGGATAATTTAGAAACTTTTCCGTTTTTTGACTTGACAAACTTATAAGGCACGATTTCATCTATGTATTGCATCCATAGGGTGATCGTGCCTAAAAATATAAGTATCTTGTGTTATTTTGCATTTCTTTGATATTTCATTGAGTCAAATTTTATACAAAAGCTATGATATTTATTGCGCAGTTGACATTTATAAGGTTTTTCACCTCTGTGAAGCGAAAATACAAGAATAAACATGCTTTTAAAAATACCAGATTTGGCCCAAAAAAAATTTTTTAACATGATCAGCTTCGCTCTACCCGTCATTGACGGTATCTAGTATACACTGTAAAAAGTAACTTACGAAATAAGAAAAAAGTTGTAAATTCACAATTATTTTTCATAAATTTAAAACTATTTTTTGTAAATTTTCGAGAAAAAAAATTGTAAATTATTAACTTTTCTTGCGAATCCATAAAAAAAAAAATCGAGAATACTCGAATTTTTTGTTAATATTTTAAATTTAGTAAATTTACGATTTTTTTCGAATATTTACAATTTTTTTCGAAAATTTACTAATTTTTCGAAAATGTTCTAATTTTTTTGTTAATATAAGGAAGTTACTTTTTACAGTGTACATATTAATTTAAATTTTTTTAAAAATCAATATACCTATAAATTTATTTTATTTTAGAATCTAAAAATAAAATTTAGAATCTAAAATTCAGAATCTAAATCATAAAAATTTTTTACTTATTTTATTAATGGCGATAAATTTTTTAAATGCTCTTCATTAATACTAGAATGGTCAGAATAAATTATTTTTAAAATATGATTATCTTTACAATGGTTTTTCAATTCACTCGCAGTTTGTATTAATTCATTACTTATTTGACAACATTTTCCAACATCAATTTTTATAATATTTTTTAATTTTCTTATTAAATCTATTAACATATAATTACAAATATTATCTCTAACAAAATATAACTCAGCAAGATTTACAAGAGTTCCAATACTATCAATTCCTTTATCAGTAAATCTATGATCTTTGATTTTTAAATACGTTAAATTTTTACATTATCAATTAGTTTTAAATCTGTTATATCAGTACAGTTTTTAGAAATTTCTTTGAATAATCGAGTAAAATCTATATAAAAAGGGTCGAGAAAATCAATAATTAATTCATTCAAATAAATACCACAATTTCTGACAACAGCCATGACAAATTTAGTTTTTGATTCTAAGTTTCCAGATTCAATTAAGTATTTTTCACTAAAAGCATAATCTATTTTCAAACTTTCTAGTTTTCTCCACAAATCACAGCTTACTTGGTTCCATCTTTTACGTACTAGACCTATAGCAAGTCTGTCTCTGATTGATAAAAATTGAAAAACGTGGATTAAACCGTCATATTTTAAATTATGAATGTCATTTTTATTATCAACAGTAGGCTGCGATTCCAAGTTCGCTGCATCTTGTTTTAATAAAAATTGTTTTATTTTTTAATTTTACTCTACTAAAATCACTGTAAATGATTTTTATGTTTACCTTTTAAACTCATTTTTATAGCATCAACCAGTTGATCACCTTTCCTCTAATCTGATTCAAATCTTTTGAAAAGTTGTTTGTGAAAATTACTTACAAATCAAAAACGTATAAAAAAAAAAGTTATTTTTAAACAAAGATTCAAGCGAAAAACTTTATTAATATGAGTGTAAATTATTGTAAACTAAATAAACAATGAAATATTTGAAAACTAAACTTTATAATTTTTACTACAAAATAAAAAAAAATGTTTTTGAATTTCATTTTTTTAATTTATTCTTACCTTGATAAATAAAATTTATAAATTCTGATATGAAAAAAACTATAATTATGTGAATATTATTACACAAAGGTCGAGAACCTCAAAAACCTCCAGGTAATGTAGAAATTTCCTTTTTTAAGTATTTGAATACCAAAAAATTTATGCATAATTTATTTATTTAACTTGGTGTAAATAAAAAATAATATGTTGTACCTATACAAAAATAATGTAGTACTAACAACGAAGCCGTGGTGGTCTAGCGGTAACGTTAGAGATCTAGTAATCTGAAAATTCGGGTTCGATTCATGTGCCAGCTATTTTTTTTTTTTTATTTTTTTGAAAAATGTATATGTTTAGATATAAGAAGATATGACCAAATTATGCCAAAATCCATACCTGATCAAATCTGGGTACTCAGACTCCATTTGATCTGTACATATCATTTTTATAATTCCCCGGGATATTGAAGTTTATAAAACTAAATAAATTTTTTTATAATTCTATATATAATTAAATAAATTCAATTTACCTATTATGTGAGTAATAAATAATGTCATTAAATTAATTAAAAAATAATTAGCATACAATAAAAAGAAAAGACGCAACTTTATAAAATTGCAAAATTGCAAGTAACGTAAGTTGTCGGTAATAAAAATGCAGATAAAAAGGTTTTTAATTATCGTTTTCCGTAAAATTCAAATATTCAAATATAATTGGAGTTAAGTATGTACAAATTGTATACAAAAATCAAAAAAATATATTTCTATAATATATGGCTCGTTTTCATTTTTTTTGAAAAAATAACTTTCAAAAAATAAAAATAAAAAATTCCTTTTTTAAAGTCCAAACAAGGCTTTTTAGACTTTTTTCACCAATAGTTATTCAGTATTGCATAAAAATCACCATAACGAACCTTTTACATCAATTTATTACGTTTTTTGATAATTATAAGGTAAAAACCGCTTAAAACCATTAAAAACCAAAATCGTTACATACGGCCTTAATATATAAATTTTTCTAGGCTTTATGTGTTTTAAAGAACAATAACATATATTTTGAATAATTCTTACTAAAAATGCGAGTTCTGGAGTTAAATTTTAAAAATATTTAATAATTTTAACAAAAATGAGGAACGGTAAAGGCAGGAACGATAAAGGCTTTTTTATAGAAAAATCAAAATAATTCGTAGACAAAGGAACAAAAAAACTTTTCCGTTTGGAAAGTAAAGTATTTTTATGATTGAAACTTGCTAAGTTTTTTATATTTTAATTACAACGCTTCTTAATCGGAGATCCACGGGGGTACGGTAAAGGCTTTTGTTTTTGTCCCTTCGTGATTTCTGAACTTAAACTGATTTTGTTTTCCTATTTAACGACCTCTTAAAGTGCTCTCGATGTGAGAATTTATTTTTTATGTATTTAAGTTGTCATTTATGCGATTTAGAGGTTTTAAAAATGTTTTTATGAAGAGAAATCAAATTTAATATAAATAAAATACGTTTTACGTACACATTTTGTAAAATCGTGTGACACACCTTCTCATCCTTGTAATAATTAGGAAAAGTAAGTTTAAATTTTTTCTGTATGGAAAAAGTTTAACCTTATGATATAGCAAGTAATCCCCAAATAAAAATTTTTGAAAATTAATTGATAGGTGTGAGTGAGAGACACTCAAAGTATAGGAATCTCCTTTGTGACAGGGAATGGTAAAGGCTTTTTTGCTATATTTTTATGTTTTATACTAGTTAAAACATTAAATTATGTTGATTTTTATGGTGTACCATCAAAAACTTATTGAAATTAAAAATTAAAAAAAAAAAATTTTTTTTAATTAATGCATCTGGTAGTTGAAAATGTGCTGTACGTCACTTTTGCAAAAAAAACGATAATGAGCAATTGTGTTAGGTCAAATTTTGTTTTCTGATTTTTTGGCATATAAGCACGTTTTGGGACCCCAGGAAGCTAAAAAATCGGTTTTTAAAAAAAGTCTGCATGTGTGTGTGTGTGTGTGTTTGTACGTACGTATGTAATCGCTGATATTTCACAAACATTATGGAATTAAGACCTAATTTTTTTTTCAAAAATTTTTTCACCAAAAAAGCTCGAGGTACTTTTTTTTTTTTTAACTTGGATGTAATACCTCATTTATTTCCATGAAAGTACTTATATTTGAAAGTATGATTTTCACATGATATCTTGAATCCCAACTTAATTTTCTGAAAATTTTTTTCCTAAAATTTTTTTCACAGAAAATACAAAAAATACCAATTTTTTTTTTCTTTTTGGACGTAGTACCTAATTTATTTCCATGGAAGTACTAGTTTTAGAAATATCGTTTATAGTAATTTTTTGTACCTAATACTTAATTTTTTTAAAATTTGTTTCTCAAAATTTTTGTCGCCAAAAAATACAAAAAACGCCAAAATTTTTTTTATTATAGGGCGTAATAATTAATTTTTTCCTATGAAAGTACGAATATCTAGAATTATCGTTTGTAAAGGATTTCTCCATTTGATACGTAATTTTTCGAAATTTTTTTTTCTAAATTTTTTACATAAAATAATTAAAAAAATAGCATAATTTTTTTTCTTTTTGGACGTAGTACCTCATTTTTTTCCATGAAAGTACTAATATGTAGAATTATCTTTTTAACTGGATATCATCAATCTGATACCTAATTTTTTTTCAAAATTTTCTTTTAAAATTTTTTACATAAAAAAATTAGAAAAAAACAATAATTTTTTTTTCTTTAGGACTTAGTACTTAATTTCTTCCTATAAAAGTACGAATATCTAGAATTATCGTTTTTAAAGGATTCCTCCATCTGATACGTAATTTTTCGAAATTTTTTTTCTTCAAAATTTTTTACATTAAAAAGTTAAAAAAATATTATCTTTTTATTGACGTAGTGCCTATTTTATTTCTCTGAAAGTATAAATCCCTGGAATTATGAGTTTTGAAAATTTTTTGGGTATCAGGGGAAAGTTTATCCACTTTCTTTATTAAATTTAGAATATTTGGCACAATTATTCTAAGGGGCTATCCATATATTACGTAAGGCAAAAAAGGGGGAGGGGGGGTTACGATTTTCTTATTTTTTCTTACTTAGGAGGGTACGGGGTTTGAAAATATCTTACGTAAGAATATTATATTATTTTTTTTATTTAATTTAAAATTTAATCCGTTGGCTTTTTCCAAAAATATGCCAGACACCTTTGGCGCCAATTGCAGTATAATGACCTTTAAAATATTAAGAAACGTTATTTAAAAATAATTTTAACAATAGGTATTACTTTAAAATAGACAAGGGTGGTTAAAAATTAAGATTTAAAATAATATTCTATTGTCTGAAGATACAAGCTTATAAAATTTTAAAATTACCTTTCAGATTATAAAAATAAACGAATCCTATTATGAGTATATTTAAGAGATTAAGATTTAACCATAGATACAGGAGAACTCTTGTATCTATGAATTTAACCGAATAAAAAGAAAAATTTTTTTTTGAATAAGTTAAATAAATATATAAAATTTTATGAATTATTTAATTTTAGTTTAAATTAAGATTCTAGATTTAAAATATCCAATAGATTCTAAAAGTGGTTCGGAGATTATAATTAAAAATATTTTTAAAAAATTATAAAAAAAAACAATCAGTAATTTTTAAGGCCCTCTCTACACATATAAATGATTAGCACATATAAATGATTATTTGCTGGTGTAGAGAGGGCCTAAAACACTAATACATAAATTTGTATTAACAGTCCCAAGTCTGATTAAAAGTTTGAGGGGAAATTACTGAATGGTTAAAAAAAACTTTATGATAAATGAGTAAGATCTTACAAAGGGGGGAGGGGGGTAGGTGAAATTCTTATTTTTTCTTACAAAGGGGAGAGGGGGGGGTAAAAAAACACCGAAAATTGTCTTACGTAATATATGGATAGCCCCTAATATTTTAATTTTTTATTAGGTAAAATAGAACATTGACAACATTTTATTATTGCTAATGAGGAACCATAGTGCCAATTACTTGGCAGCGTTTTTTTCTTTCTTTTTTTAACGCATATTCGAAAAAGAATCTATTATATATGAATAAAATTGATGGGAATCTATTATTTTTTTATGAAACAAGTATCATGATTCAAATAGAGAATCCAATAGATCTATTTAGAAACCTTATAACCTGTGACAATTATATCATGAGCGCTATTTGATAGGCTATAATTTTGGTTGGAATTAATATTTTTTGACGAAACTTGTCATGAATCGTCAGTAGGGTTGTAGAAATGAAAACTCGGGAAAATGGGAAACTGCGTTTTCGAAAACATCGCTATATCTCAATTTCCGCAGCTTTTTTTTTTAGAAAATCAATATTTCCTGAATGCTAAGCAACCAGGGATTTCCTGGAAGCTAAGCAATCAGGATTATCCTGGACGCTGAACAATTAAGGTTTTTCTGAGTGCTAAGCAATCATGATTTTTCTGAATGCTTAGCAATCAGAATTTTCCTGAACGCTAAGCAATCAGGATTTTCAATTCCAACCAAAATTATAGCCTATCAAACAGCGCTCATGATATAGTTGTCACCCTTTTAGAGCCATTATTAGCCCATGATTACATGATTACACGTAAAAAAAATATTAGACAAACTAAACGCATTACGTAGCTGAAATAAGATTAGTTCTTTAAGTTGTTGAATGGAAAGATTAAACGTTAAATTGTCAAATAAAAATATTAGACCAACAAATACTTTGTTGATTCAAGCAAAATTAAAATCGTTAAATTAACCAGTTAAATCTTTGTTGAATCAACATAGTGTTAGATAAACCAACAACCTACAACATTAGTATGATAATTTTAATAGTTAGGTCAATGCTTTTTCTTTTATATTAAAATATTTATTCATTCTTTCTCTTTCTATCCTTTTATGTTCTTCTCTTCTCTCACATGTTCTTCAGCAGCGCGCTTTTGTTTATATTATAAAGAAATGGAATTTCCTAAAAATTTTTAATGATAGTTTTAAGTATTATTTTTAAATATAAATTTCACTGCGGGTATGCATAATTTACTTTTGCTTATATTATTATTCATTATTATTATAATAAAGAAATGGGATTTCCTAAAAATTATTTATGATAGTGTTAACTATTATTTTTAAATATGCATTTCGCTGGGTATGTATAATTTACTCTGCATATAATTTCGAAAATTATTATCTGTAACATGTAGTACTTAAAATTTTTTTATTAAATCCAAGTGTCATGTTAGCAGAATGGGTAATGTCGCTGCTTTGGAAGCCGTGGTCCCGGGTTCAATACCAGTAGGATCAAAAATTTTTTCTTCGGTTTCTTAAAACAGATTTTTAATTAATAAATATATAAGTACCTAAATAAATATAAAAAAATAATTATAAAAAAAAATAATTAAAAAAAATAATAAAAAAATAATTTTTTTTAAACGAAATTTTCACTCTGTTTGAATCAACTAATCATATATGACAATTCAACAAATACTTTGTTGGCATATTTCAACAAAGTTATTTGTCAATACAACTTAGAATTTTTTTCCGTGTACATGGTACTTTGATGTTTAGCCTAAATTGGTCGATTTCATTCAAATATTGTTATGTGTTATTCATGAAATTAAAATAGGTAATAAAAACTAACAGCACTTTTAGTGTTCATATTAATTTAATAAAAATACTAGCTGATTGGCCTCGCGATGCTCGGCTTAACCAAATAAAAACTCTTGTGCATTAATTTTTTTATATTTTGATCATATGTAGTTAATTATAATAAATTTAATCATACGTGATTAAAATGCAATTTAATTTTATTTAAAAATGAATGAGAACAGAATTAATTTTATACTTCTAAAATTAACAAAAAAATTTTATAATACATATTAAGAAAAAGTTACATGATTATTTATAAATATTTATAACTAATGAGATATATTTTATAACATAAATAATTATTGATAATAAATAACAATTGAAAATAAAATATAGTAATATGCAGTTTTTTTAACAAAATTTGCAGTTTTTTTCATATTGTAGACAATGAATATTTGAATATTTTCAATTTTTATATACATCACAACTGATATTGTAGACAATCAATATGAATATGACTGTAGAATGAAATTTTCATAATTTTTTATTGTTCATAAATAGGACAGGCGAAATCCATTTCACTCTATGGGGAAATTTTTTTTAGGTTTTTCATAAATAAAACAGCCAACAATATAGATTGAAAATTTTGAATTTTTTTCACAATGTAGACAGCCAATATAAATTTTACTATTGAGTGAAATTTTTATAATTTTATGTTTTTTCATAAATAGTATAGCCGATATCCATTTTACTCTATGGTAAAATTTTTGGTGTTTTCCATATATAAAACAATATAAATTGAAATTTTTGCTGTTTTTTTATATTGTATAATCAATATGAATTTTACTCTAGAGTGAAATATTTATGATTTTTTTTTGTTCATAAATAGGACAGAAGATATCCATTTTACTCTATAGTGAAATTTTTTAGGGTTTTTCATATATAAAACAGTCAACAATATAGATTGAAATTTTTTCAGTTTTTTCATATTGTAGACAATCAATATGAATTTTACTATCGAGTGAAACTTTTATAATATTTTTTATAAACTTTTTTTCATAAATAGGACAGCCGATATCCATTATACTCTATATATGGTTAAATTTTTGAGTTTTTTCCTATATAAAACAACTAAAAATATAGATTGAAATTTTTGCTGTTTTTTATATTGCAGAGAATCAATATTAATTTTACTCTAGAGTGAAATATTTATGATTTTGGTTCCTCATAGAGGACCCATTGTTTTAGGTAAAATTTTTATTTCTAAATTTTTGACATATACGCACGTTTTGAGACCTCAGGATGCTAAAAAAACAAGTTTTAAAAAAAAGTTTGCATGTGTGTGTGTGAGTGTATGTATGTATGTATGTAGCACTGTCACCGATGATATTTCCAGTATGACATTAAGGCCTATTTTTTTTATAAAATTTTTTTCACCAAAAAATCTCTAGTTACTTTTTTACCTCATTTTTTTCCATGCGAGTAAATTTTTGTAGTATTTTCATATCGTAAACAGCAAATATGAACTTTACTATACAATTAAATTGTTAAAATTTTTATTTTTTTTATTCTTAGGACTGCCGATATATACCCCAAAATATACCCCGCTTTCAATTTTTTTCGAATAGTAGCCTGATTTTTAGAAAAGTTGTAATTTCAATTGCATTGAAATCTTAGTAATTAATTTAGCAGAAACCATAACTCACTTTAATTTTATTTCGAAAAGTGTCCTTTTTTATATAAAAGTTGTAATTTCAAATGTTTTTATGCAATGATAGCATTGAAATATTAGTATTGAATTTAACAGAAATTAAATCCCACTTTAATTTTTTTTTCGTTAACAACTTAAAAAGATAAACTCATATTGATTGTCCACAATTTGAAAAACTTCTAAAAATTTAAATATAAATTGTCGGGTGTGTTGTATTTTGTATTTTTATATTTTTGAATTTTTTATTTGTAAAAATTGTATTTTCAAATATTTTTATTGACTTTAGCAGAAACTATACGTCATTCTAAATTTTTTTGTAATAGTGTCCTATAAATTTTGTAATAGCGTTTTATATAAAAGTTGGAATTTCAAATATTTTTATGCAATGATAGCATTGAAATATTTTTATTGACTTTAGCAGAAACTAAACGCTATTCTAAATTTTTTTCGATTAGTGTCCTGTTTTATACAAAAGTTGGAATTTCATATATTTTTATGCAATGATTGCATTGAAATATTATTATTGACTTTAGCAGAAAGTATACATTATTCTAAATTTTTATCTAATAGTGTCCTTTTTTATATAAAAGTTGTAACTTAAAATATTTTTATCCAATGATTGCATGGAAATATTTTTATTGACTTTAGCAGAAACTAAACGATATTCTAAATTTTTTTCGATTAGTGTACTGTTTTATATAAAAAACGTAATTTCAAATATTTTTATGCAATGATTGCATTAAAATATTTTTATTGACTTTAGCTGAAACTGTACGCCATTCTAAATTTTTTCTAATAGTGTACTGTTTTATACAAAAGTTGTAATTTCAAATATTTTTATGCAATGATTGCATTGAAATATTTTTATTGACTTTAGCAGAAACTATACGCCATTTTAATTTTTTTTTTAATAATGTTCTGATATACATAAAAATTGGCATTTCAAATATTTTTATGCAATGATTGCATTGAAATATTTTTATTGACTTTAGCTGAAACTGTACGCCATTCTAAATTTTTTCTAATAGTGTACTGTTTTATACAAAAGTTGTAATTTCAAATATTTTTATGCAATGATTGCATTGAAATATTATTATTGACTTTAGCAGAAACTGTACTACATTCTAAATTTTTTTGAATAATGCTCTGTTTTAAATTAAAATTGGGATTTCAAATATTTTTATGCAATGATTGCATTAAAATAATATTAATGACTTTAGCAGAAACTGTACTCCATTCTAAATTTTTTTGAATAATGCTCTTATATATATAATAATTGGGATTTCAAATATTTTTATGCAATGTTAACATTGAAATATTTTTATTGACTTTAGTTGAAACTGTACGCCATTCTAAATTTTTTCTAATAGTGTACTGTTTTATACAAAAGTTGGGATTTCAAATATTTTTATGCAATGATTGCATTGAAATATTTTTATTGACTTTAGCAGAAACTAAACGCTATTCTAAATTTTTTTCGATTAGTGTCCTGTTTTATACAAAAGTTGGAATTTCAAATATTCTTATGCAATGATTGTATTGAAATAATATTATTCACTTTAGCAGAAACTATACGTCAATCTGGATGTTTTTCGAATTCTGTTCAGTTTTATACAAAAGTTGGGATTTCAAATATTTTTATGCAATGATTGCATTGAAATATTTTTATTAACTTTAGTTGAAACTGTACGCCATTATAAATTTTTTCTAATAGTGTCCTGTTTTATATAAATGTTGTAACTTAAAATATTTTTAAGCAATGATAGCATAGAAATATTTTTATTGACTTTAGCAGAAACTAAACGCTATTCTAAATTTTTTTCGATTAGTGTCCTGTTTTATACAAAAGTTGGAATTTCAAATATTCTTATGCAATGATTGTATTGAAATAATATTATTGACTTTAGCAGAAACTGTACTTCATTCTAAATTTTTTTGAATAATGCTCTTTTATATATAAAAATAGGGCTTTCAAATATTTTTATGCAATGTTAATATTGAAATATTTTTATTGACTTTAGCAGAAACTATACGCCATTCTAAATTTTTTTTTGAATAATGCTTTGTTATATATTAAAATTGGCATTTCAAATATTTTTATGCAATGATTGCATTGAAATATTTTTATTGACTTTAGCATAAACTAAACGCTATTCTAAATTTTTTTCGATTAGTGTCCTGTTTTATACAAAAGTTGGAATTTCAAATATTCTTATGCAATTATTGCATTGAAATATTTTATTGACTTTGGCAGAAACTATACGTCAATATGAATGTTTTTGGAATAGTGTCCTGTTTTATACAAAAGTTGGGATTTCAAATATTTTTATGCAATGATTGCATTGAAATATTTTTATTGACTTTGGCAGAAACTATACGTCAATCTGAATGTTTTTGGAATAGTATCCTGTTTTATACAAAAGTTGGGATTTCAAATATTTTTATGCAATGTTAACATTGAAATATTTTTATTGACTTTAGCAGAAACTAAACGCTATTCTAAATTTTTTTCGATTAGTGTCCTGTTTTATACAAAAGTTGGAATTTCAAATATTCTTATGCAATGATTGCATTGAAATAATATTATTGACTTTAGCAGAAACTGTACTTCATTCTAAATTTTTTTGAATAATGCTCTATTATATATAAAAATAGGGCTTTCAAATATTTTTATGCAATTTTAATATTGAAATATTTTTATTGACTTTAGCAGAAACTATACGCCATACTAAATTTTTTTTTGAATAATGCTTTGTTATATATTAAAAATGGCTTTTCAAATATTTTTATGCAATGATTGCATTGAAATATTTTTATTGACTTTGGCAGAAACTATACGTCAATCTGAATGTTTTTGGAATAGTATCCTGTTTTATACATAAGTTGGAATTTCAAAAGTTTTTATGCAATAATAGCATTGAAATATTTTTATTGACTTTAGCAGAAACTATACGCCATTCGAAATTTTTTTCGATTAGTGTCCTGTTTTATATAAAAGTTGTAACTTAAAATATTTTTAAGCAATGATAGCATTCAAATATTTTTGTTGACTTTAGCAGAAACTAAACGCTATTCTAAATTTTTTTCGATTAGTGTCCTGTTTTATATAAAAGTTATAACTTAAAATATTTTTAAGCAATGATAGCATAGAAATATTTTTATTGACTTTAGCAGAAACTAAACGCTATTCTAAATTTTTTTCGATTAGTGTCCTGTTTTATACAAATGTTGGAATTTCAAATATTTTTATGCAATGTTAACATTGAAATATTTTTATCGACTTTAGCAGAAACTAAACGCTATTCTAAATTTTTTTCGATTAGTGTACTGTTTTATACAAAAGTTGTAATTTCAAATATTTTTATGCAATGTTAATATTGAAATATTTTTATTGACTTTAGCAGAAACTATACGCCATTCTAAATTTTTTTTTGAATAATGCTTTGTTATATATTAAAATTGGCATTTCAAATATTTTTATGCAATGATTGCATTGAAATATTTTTATTTGACTTTAGCATAAACTAAACGCTATTCTAAATTTTTTTCGATTAGTGTCCTGTTTTATACAAAAGTTGGAATTTCAAATATTCTTATGCAATGATTGCATTGAAATAATATTATTGACTTTAGCAGAAACTGTACTTCATTCTAAATTTTTTTGAATAATGCTCTTTTATATATAAAAATAGGGCTTTCAAATATTTTTATGCAATGTTAATATTGAAATATTTTTATTGACTTTAGCAGAAACTATACGCCATTTTATTATTTGTGAAATAAAAGTTTTATAGAAAAGTTGGAATTAAAAATATTTGTATGCAATAATTGCATTGGTAAAATTTTTATGCAATGATTGCATTAAAATATTTTTTTAATTTCAAAAATTTTTATGTAATGATTGCATTGAAATATTTTTTTAATTTCAAAAATTTTTTTGCAATTGAAATTTCGATTGCATTGAAATATTTTTTTAATTTCAAAAATTTTTTAGCAATGATTGCATTGAAATATTTTTTTAATTTTAAAAATTTTTATGCAATAATCATTGAAATATTTTTTTAATTTTAAAAATTTTTTAGCAATGATTGCATGGAAATACTTTTGTAATTTCAAAAATTTTTTAGCAATGATTGCATTGAAATATTTTTTTAATTTTAAAAATTTTTATGCAATAATTGCATTGAAATATTTTTTTAATTTTAAAAATTTTTATGCAATAATCATTGAAATATTTTTTTAATTTCAAAAATTTTTTAGCAATGATTGCATTGAAATATTTTTTTAATTTGAAAAATTTTTATGCAATGATTGCATTGAAATATTTTTTTAATTTCAAAAATTTTGTAGCAATGATTGCATTGAAATATTTTTTTAATTTCAAAAATTTTGTAGCAATGATTGCATTGAAATATTTTTTTAATTTCAAAAATTTTTATGCAATGATTGCATTGAAATATTTTTTTAATTTCAAAAATTTTTTAGCAATGATTGCATTGAAATATTTTTTTAATTTTAAAAATTGCATTGAAATATTTTTTTAATTTCAAAAATTTTTTAGCAATGATTGCATTGAAATATTTTTTTAATTTCAAAAATTTTTATGCAATGATTGCATTGAAATATTTTTTTAATTTCAAAAATTTTTTAGCAATGATTGTATTGAAATATTTTTTTAATTTCAAAAATTTTTTAGCAATGATTGCATTGAAATATTTTTTTAATTTCAAAAATTTTTATGCAATGATTGCATTAAAATTTTTTTTGTATTTGTCTTGTTTTATAAGAAAATTGTATTTTTTTATTGACTTTACCAGAAACTATACGCCATACTGGCCATTATAAATTTTTTTCTAACTGTCTCTTGTTTAATAGAAAAGTTGTAATTTCAAATATTTTTATACAATGATTACATTTAAATATTTTTTTAATTTTATATATTTTTATGCAATGGTAGCATTTAGATTTTTTTTAAGAAAATAAAATATAAAATATATAAAATCATATAAAAAATGTATATCAGCTGTCCTAAATATAAAAAAATAAAAAATTTCAAAAAAGTCGTTTTTTTGATATTTCTCTTTAATGAATGAATGAAATTAAAAAAAAATAAAAGTGGCATTAGAAAAGAGTTTAATAAATACAAAGAAACTTGGTTTTTACATTTTGATACAATCCATTCCGAGATCTGATGTGATGAAAATGTCCACTTTTTGATTTTTTTAATTTTGAAGTTCTTAGCTTCAAACAGTTGTAACTCTGAACCGTGATCTCAAATTAAAAAAAAAAACGTCAAATCGATAGCATTTTTTCCAAGGAATAATTTGCACTAAACCTCGTCTCAAAAAACCTCTTAGATCCTGAGAAAAATCAGTTTTAGTGAAAAAAAATGAAATTACTTTGGGTTTTCGACCACTAACTTCTGATATTGATTTCTCGAAATCATTTAAATATTTTTTAAAAATTAAAAAAAGGTCTGGAGATATTTCTTTAAAGATTACTTTAAAACCACTTTCATGTATTTTCGTCCGTACAATTCTTCATAAATGCATGTCCAATAAAATCAAAAATAGTCATTTTTTTAAATTATTTCATTTTAATATATATAGGATTTAATAATTTTTTTTAACATTGAAATAAGTAGATAAAAAACAATTCATATCAAATGTAATATATTAGTTATGAAATTATAAAATTATTAATTTTTTTAGTAAATAAAATAAACAAAATGTGATAAAATGACAAAGGAAATGTATATTGTAATGATTATATTGTTTTAATAATTTCAAATTAAATTTAAAATTTCAGGTCCTTAACATATCTTTAATAAAATGTTATAAAAGTTATATGCAATTATTTATTAACATGAAAAAAAGAGTTCAAATTTAAAAGTAAAGCATGTTAAATAATAACTTCACTGTTAAAAATACCCTATGGTAAATATACGAAATAGTCATAAAATTACGATTTTGTCGTAAATTTACTAAAAAAATCGTAAATTTACCATTTAAATCGTAATTTTACGATTTTGAAATAGTAAATTTACGACATAATTGTAATATTACCACCGAATCGTAAATTTACGATATTTATGGTAAATTTACGATTTTATCACGCATTAGATTTGAGTATTTATAAGCCTGGAAACAATATTTTCGAAACCGAGGGGTAAGTACTCCTTAGCTTACCTTATTTTTTCGTTCCTAAACTCATATACGAGTAAAAAATAATTTTGGCATTTGTATTAACACTAAAATATCAGAAGGTATTCTCATCTCAAAAGTTATTTTAAAGCCGTAAAAACTTTGTTTAGGAATTTCAAGTTTTGTTTACAAGCCACAATTGAAATGAACTAAAACAAAATTTTAATAGTAAATAAATTTTTTAACATCTAACATTTTTTACGTACATAAATGTTAAGAACTGTTTAACAAAACAATTGGAATTCTTTTGTTTGATTTCTAAGTTAAAAAATTCTAAGGCAAAAGAGGATAAAGTTAATTAAATTCAAATAAAAATTTTCGGAGCTTAAAAAAGAAGGGAAAATAAAAATTACTTGGTTCTCTTTCACCTTAAATCTTTAAAATTTTAATCTGAGAACAAATTTACTTATAAATTAAATAGTCTTAATGATTAAATTTTGCACAAGATCCAGATTAAACATGAAAAAAGCAAAAAAATTAACCTTTGGGTAGAAAAATCAAAATTTTTTCAAAACCATTGATCTAAAGTTTTGAATTAAATATGTAGGTTTGTCTGAAATGTTTCTTTCAAATATAAAGATTATGTAATAACAAAGTATAATAGTAACGGAATCCCAATAACGTAAAGGGTACCTAAAAAATGAAAATACACTCGTATGTGAGAATAAAAATAATATGAAAAATCATATTTGAAAAAGAACTTTTATGAAATTTGAAAATTAATATCTAACTTTTATGAGAAATTGTTTTTACCATAATGTCTACCCCTTGATGAAGTTTTATGATTTTTTTTCATGGTCATATTTGAAATAAGCAACGTCAGAAACCCAGGATACAGTTTTTCAAGTAAAAATAAAGCCTTTTAAGGAAACTGTGTTTTCTACCTTTTTCATCCTAATTTTCCACCCTTAGTTGAAGTTTTATAATTTTTTTATAGTCATATTTGAAATCAGCAACCTGAAAAATTTCCCGATAGAGTTTTTGAAGTAAAAATAAAGCCTTTTATAAAAATTGATTTTTCACACCTTTTCACCCTAATTTTTCACCCCTAGATGAAATTTTATGATTTTTTTGAGTTCATATTTGAAATCAGCAACCTCAAAAATCCCCAGATATAAATTTAGAGCTAATAATATAAAGAAGTTTCTGAATTATAATAAAGTGGCCCGTTTTGGCCGCGCCGGTGGTAATCGATTAACAAGGGGAGTTCAATACATTTCGAACACCAAATTACACCAAATGTTTATGAACGAGTTTATTATGTTGAAAAAACATGCCGGCTAACCTCGGTTAATTCCAATGGGCCTTCTGGGCCTAGAAACGCAGGGCTCAATTTTATATAATAGGGTTTTTTGGTTATTTTCAATATAACGCTACAACTTCCCATGTTAACCAAAACATTTTTGGTTGGTTTTATTTTTTTGGTATAAGTGTCACCTTTCATACGCCATAAACCACAATTTTTTATCACTGATTCTTTCATCACTATATCCAATTAACCAAATGGTTATTTTTTGCTAAAAATGACCAATTTTTAAATTGCTGCCAAATTTGTAATTTTTTACGAAAACAGGTTTTATAAGTCTCATAAAACTTCCACAAGCTTCAAATTAGGCTATGGTGATGAAAGAATTATTGATATTAATTTGGTTGACTTGCGTGATTTTGGGGTTTTATTGAAAATTCCCAAAAAAAACCCTATTTTATAACATCGAGCCCTGCGTTTCTAGGCCCAGAAGGCCCATTGGAATTAACGGAGGATAATCAGCATGTTTTTTTTAACATAATAAATATGTTTATCCATAAACATTTGTATGAGAATATTTTAGAGTGAAAAATTGAAATTTTTTAATCTGAAATTCGTTTTTCTCGACCCCGAAAACCTCCTGGAAACGAAGAAAGTTCATTTTCTTATGTTTTTCGACTCGTTCAGAAACAACAACAATAAAGAAGTCCGCGCGCAATAATAAATTTATCATTTTTTACATTCACGTGTATAATATTGTGTTATCATGTATAGTCAAGTAGAAAACAAAACTTTTTTTAAATTTAAGAAATGTTAAAAATCTTATTTCTGAGATTTTTTGTATAACTAGGGGGCAAGCCCCCTGCGCGCTAAAGCGCGCCAACCCCCTCAAATTCAATTTTAAATGAGAAACAATTTAAACTTCAAACAAATATTTAATTAATAAAACAAATTGTCTATTTTATTTATACATAATCTTCATTTTTGAGTATAAGCTAAATATTCGAATGTTAAAAAATGGCTATAATTGACGAATACAAAAAAGTTATTTCTATAAAAGGAAAATAAAAAAAAAATTTATTTTTTTAAGTTACTTTTACTCATTGGGGGGTTACTTTAACGCAATTTTAAAATAAAATTATGTATGAATTAACCCTTGATATAACTGTATATTTTACCAATAAATTATGCGATCACAGTCCCTCGGTGCTACGCACCTCGGGACCTGTACACCTTCCCATTTGATGTATTATAACTTTACATCACTTATTTCATAAATGGATCCCTCATAAAATAACTAATTTTTTATTTAGCCAAAACGTGAAATTTATCAAAAATATCCCTTATTCAGGTAGGTTTTGCTGATTTAAGGGCGAAGCGCTCATTTCTTAAATAAATTACCCCGAAATTCGTGATCAGCGACACAAAAATTTATTGTATACCAAATCTGGTGGTGACGAGTAACTATACTATAACTTTTATTTTATTTTTATTAAACATAAGTTTTAAAAATTAATTTAATGATAACATTTTTATATATAAAACATTTAATTAAATATAAATAAACATTTAACATAAAAGTTACTTTTTATATTGTTATTTATAATATATAAATAATTTAATTTAAAAAAATTTTTAAATGCGCGCCATTAAAAATAACAGAACAGTATAAGGTTTAATTTTTACACCGCCAGAGCGCGCTAGTATTAATTTCTAAATGAATAACAGCTGACGATTGACCAATCGGAATTAAGTGCCTCAAAATTCTTCTGACATTTCTCGATTTTAATAGAAGATAATACCTTAAAATTAAAGTTCATGTATGAAAACGTATAAACATGTAGAGACACATTTTTCAACTTTGTGAATGCCCACGTATGCTCATGTATTATAATGTATAGCTTCATGCATGATCATACATCATCATTCATGAAATCCGATTCCAAGGGTAGATAAATCTATAAATTTTCAGTGGCTTCGCTCAGTCTCACACATGTCCGCGGTAATCTAGTAATTAACCTATCCTCCGTTTTAAAAATTCGAATTATTAAAATATTTGTTGAAATAGGTATTTTAAATAGTTATTTTAATTTTTAAATGGTTTTTAATGTTAATTATTATAGTTTATGCAAAAATTTTACTTATTTTCAATTCAAGCCGGGCCTAAAGTTCAACAACGCCAATTTTCTTTTGGAGTGGGGAAAGGCCGGACTCAAAACTAAACAATTTTTTTTTTCACAAGAAACAAAATTGTTTTTTTTCTTTATATCCAAAAAATTTTCTATAAAAAAATAATAACTTTGTCCTAATTCTTATAAGTAATTAAAAAAAAAGAAAAAAAAATATTTTAAAATATTTTATTTGTTAAATCAGAAAAGTTTTTTTAATTTTATCTCAGTTATTTAAGGCTACTTACAGCCTTTTTATTTTAATCTTTTCAGTTTTTAATATATAAGAAAGTTTTTTTCTACAGAAACTTATTTTTTTTTTTGTAAATTACAAACATGCTATCTAAAAATGCAGTTTTAAAAAATACATATACGTCAAAATTCGATTTTTGATTTTTTGACATATAAGCACGTTTTGAGACCCCAGGAAGCTAAAAAACCGGTTTTTAAAAAAAGTATGTATGTATGTGTGTGTCTTTGTGTGTGTGTCTATGTACGTATGTAATTGGTGATATTTCACAAACATTATGAAATTAAGACCTAATTTTTTTTTCAAAAATTTTTTCACCAAAAAAGCTCTAGGTACTTTTTTTTTTTTAATTTGGATGTAATACCTCATTTGTTTCCACGAAAGTACTTATATTTGAAAGTATGGTTTTTACTCTATATCTCGAATCTGATACTTAATTTTTTGAAAATTTTTTTCCCAAAATTTTTTTCACGAAAAAATACATAAAACACCAATTTTTTTTTTCTTTTTGGACGTAGTACCTAATTTATTTCTATGAAAGTACTAGTTTTAGAAAGTTTGTTTATAGTCATTTTTTGGATCTGATACCGAATTTTTTCAAAAATTTTTTCTCAAAATTAAAGAAACAAAAAAATTAAAAAACCTGCAATATTTTTTTTTTTTTTTGGGGTGTAATACCTCATTTAATTCCATGAAAGTACTAATATCTGAAAATATTGCAACCGGCGATGTTTCACAACCGTTATGAAATGAAGACCTAATTTTTTTTTCAAAAATTTTTTCACCAAAAAAGCTGTAGGTACTTTTTTTTTTTTTTTAATTTGGATGTAATACCTCATTTATTTCCACGAAAGTACTTATATTTAAAGGAATAGTTTTTACTCGATATCTCGAATCTGATACTTAATTTTTTGAAAAATTTTTTTCCTAAATTTTTTTTCACAAAAAAATACAAAAAACACCAAATTTTTTTTTCTTTTTGGATGTAGTACCTAATTTATTTCTATGAGATTTTAGACAGTTCGTTTATTGTAATTTTTTGGATCTGATACCGAATTTTTCCAAAATTTATTTCTCAAAATTAAAAAAGTTTTTTTAAACTGCAATATTTTTTTTTTTTTTGTGTAATACTTCATTTAATTCCATGAAAGTACTATATTGAATAATTATTATCCAATGAATTACGTTAGATTTTATTTGAAAAAAATAGATTTAGTTAAATTCAATACATAAATTTTCTTTTAACTTTTAAAAGTTAATAGAAATGAGTGTATGATTGCATGGTTGTAATCGGTGATATGTGTGGCATATTGAAGTATTTAGCTTATTGTTTAAGGAACCTTAGTGCCAGCTAGTTGGCAGGGTATTTAAATTGTTATAATAATTAAAATATTCACAACAAAATTTTATCAGCATTATCATTTTTAAAAATCAAGTGACTCGATCGGAGTTAAATTTAAAAATTTTTTGTACAATACATTATTATGTCTAAAAAAATTATTTTTATTCATGCAATTAAAAAACAAAAAATTTATATGCTTATAATATTTCATGTTAGACTAATAGTTTTCCAAAATATCTTTAATCATCAAAAAATTAAAGCTTTGTTAAAGGTAAAGCATTAGGAGCCATTTGATAAATATCATGATTATTATGAGTTATTTTTAAGATAAAATTATCCTTACGATTACTTTTTACATAATTTGTCATTTTTATGAATTTAGGCGTTAAATTTCTACATGTCACAATATTCAGTTCTTGAAGTTTTAGTAGTTTTTTAACTGATTCTATTCGCCAATCATTCATAATATCTGTTTTGGAGACATTTAAAATAATTAAATCTGAATGTACATTTATACCTCTAATACCAATATTTGTAAATCCAGAATTGCTAATATCTAAAAATTTAAAATTTTTACATTTTCCTATGCTTGCTAATATATAATCGATATTTTCACCACCAATTTTGTCAATTTACAAGTTTATCAATTTTAAAGTTCTTTTAAAAATAATTATTTTGCATTCAAGCCTAATTTCTTGCAATTATTGCACAATTTCACCTTCTAATCTTTTAATTAATAATAATTTGACATTTTTTTTTAAATAACCCAAAACGAAGAAGTTATGTAAAAATTTACGTAAAAAATTAGGTAAAAAATTACGTAAATTTTTACCTAAATTTTTACGTAAAAATATGGGTGAAATTTTTCAATGCTATTGCATCTACTTTTAGCATTACCCAGAAACAATGGTTCCGAGAGCCCCATTTAGGTATTCAGTGACTTTATAACCGTATTGCCTATCATTTTGAGGGCAATTAAAAAAATCTATTATAAAATATGTCAAAATCACCTGAAAAATACAAAATATTTTCTTACACTAATTAATTTTTTGATAATTAATTAATTATTTATTTTAAATTATTTATAATTTTTATAATTTTATTAATTTCATTAATAATTTTAAATTAATTTATATTACATTTATAATTTTACTGAGAAATCTTTACATCTAGTAAAAGTGATAAATACAAGTTATAAAAATAGCAAACTGTATGGTAATTTTGCGTAGCATTTATGCATTATACCTAGCGCTCAGCTGTAAATAAACATGTTCCATGCATTTAGGTTGTGTTTACACAAACCGGTTATAAGTTTTTTATATTTGAGTTCAATTCTTATAAGAATTAAAAAAATATAGGTTTATTATTTGATTTAAATTATTCTCATATTTTTAGACCTAGCAACGAATAGATGAATTATTAAAATTAATTCAAATATTCGTATTACGTGAACAATACAATAAGTTGATAAGAAATTCCAAGTGACTAAAAACTATCTACCGCCATGTAAAGGGAATTTTTGGATAAGAAAAAAATAAAATGAGATATTGTATCTTTTAAAGGCATTGAATTTAAAAAAAAAAATTGAAACCATAGATATTGGAATCTAGATCCTGAGAGAATTTATCTTAACCAAATGATTCATGATTTTTCTGTTTAAATAAAACCAAAGATATTTATTTACCTTTGATAAAAATTTATACCTCTGCTAGATACCTCATGTTGATTATTACTGGAAAATTATTCTAGACAATGAATCACTTTTTTGGAAAAAAAATGATTAAAAAGTCCAAGAAACTAAATATATTTGTAAAGATTTCTTAATTGTTATTTTTTAGAAAATACCAATATTATTTTTCTAATAATGTGCTCCCCTTCTCTATATACTAATAACCGCTACTCGTGGCGCTTATTACAACTTCAGGTACTATCATATTGAACGATGCAATTAACTTATGCCAAATTCTGGCTATAATAAAAATAGAAATTGGTTGTTGCTACCGGAAGTCCGCTTGGCAACCAAGTTTTTTTTTATGACAAATAAAGTCTGAGATAATACTTCCCAAATTAGAGTATAAAAACGTGATAAAAATTAGTATTTTTCTAAAAAGTTTACCGTGCAAATTAAAACATTATTTTTATCATGTTGGCATTCGCAATTCGTCTTTTTTACATATACTAAAAACCATCAATGACGGGAAAAGCGAAGCTAGCTATTTTAGAAAAACGCTGCCAAGTAATTGGCACTATGGTTCCTCGTTAACAATAAAAAAATATTCTTAATGGTCTATTTTACCTAGTAAAAACAATAATACTAGATATTAGTACTTTCATAGAAAAAAATTCAGTACTACGTCCTCCAAAAAAAATATTGCTATTATTTTAATTTTTTTATGTAAAGCATTTGGAAAAAAAAAATTTCAAAAAATTAAGTTTCAGATCCAACAAATTGACTATAAAAAATATTTCTAAAACTAGTACTCCCACAGAAAAATACGAGGTACTACTTTCAAAAAGGAAAAAAATATTGCTGTTTTTTTTTATTTTTTTATGCAAAAAGTTTAGAGAAAAAAAATTCAAAAAATAAAGTGTCAGATGGGAGATATCGAGTAATAACCATATTTTCAGATATTGGTACTTTTATAGGAAAAATTTAGGTACTACATTCAAAAAGGAAAAAATGTTGCTATTTTTTTTATTTTTTAAAGTATTAAACAAACCTTGGCAATAAAAAAAGAATGCCCCAGATTTATTTATTTTCATAAATGAAGAATGTCCTAAATCGCAGTTAAGTAGCATTCTCGGTTTCGCCTCGGAAGGGAATTTACGTAAAATTTGAGATATTCTTTAGGCCTAGCTGGCTAGCTAAGTTCAGTTTAGCCAAGAGTTTAGCGAACTCATCTCTCATACTATACATTAATTATTATTAATCAGTGGCGGATCTAGAAAATTTTTTTTTTGGGGGGGGGGGGGTCATTTCAATCAGATTACATATATAAAAAATACATCTATAAAAAAATTTTTTCAATTAATTAATTGAATATAAATATTAAACAGTATTAATAATAATTAATGTATATTACAAAAAAATAAACACTAAATCATGTTAGGTTAGTATGAGAAATGAGTTGGCTAAACTGAATTTTTTTTGCGATTTCACTTGCGCTTGCGTTTTACGGAGCATTTTCGCGGTTATGTAGACTAGGCCTTACTTTTCTTGATATAAGCCGTAAATATACTATTCCACGCGAAAATTTATCATTAAGAGATTTTATTTTATTTTTTTAATTTTCAAAATTTAAACCAATGAAATATAAAAAATAATTATTAAATTATAATTAAATAATAATTAAATAATTATTAGAATATTAGAAATTATAAGATACAACAATGAATTTACGAGAGCGGCCACTAGTTTCGCTTCTTTGTTAATCTTTAAAGGAGGAGGAAACCTAAAGATAGACCACAACCAATCAGGCTTGCAACCAATATTTTATCCAAAGTTATCCACAGTTATTGAGTCCGATCCTTCCCCACTCTAAAGAAATTTTTATCATTCTCTCATTGGCAGATTTAAATTCCGGACTTAAAGTTTCAGAAATTTCCGTTAACAGCACCAATTTTTAACTTCTGTCATTGGTGCCAGACCTAAATTTAAACAAGGAGTGGGGAAGGGTCAGACTCAATTTTATAAAAAATATTAGTATCTTAGTCACTTCGACAAAAAGCAAGAGTTTGGATGTTTATAAATTTAAACTTGCGTTTTAAAATAAAAGTTAGTGATACTTGAATATTTTCAGAATATTTTTTGAATTTATTGACCAAATGGAATAAAATGTAAAAAATTTATGCATAGTTTACAAAAATTTTTTTATTGCTGTTATTGAAGCGACGTTTCGTCAAATTTCAATTTATAAAAAAATAAAATAAATTTGGTAATTTCATATTAAACTGTAATAAAATGAAAAATAAAACTACCGAAGTATTTCAACTGTTATTCAAGAGTCTCAACAATATTTTTAAAAAATTAAAGAATAAAAGAATAATTGCTGGTAAAAATGGTAAGTAATAGAAAGATCAATTAATAAAAAGTTTACAAAGTTCTTGATCAGAATCAAACTCGACTTATGGTGTGCGGTGAGAGTGTGGAATTAATTTTTCACAAATTCCATAAAATCATATTTTCTACTTTTAAAAGAGTGAAATGTAAGTGAATTTTCCTCATCAAATTATTCGTATTTTGATTGATCACGCTGATTTTGTGATGCTCATGGTTCATATTTTTTATTGGACGGTAGCGGTATAGAATACAAGAACTTCTTCGATCACATACGCTCGCGCGTTATTTAATTTTTATTATCTTATAAAATACTTAATTATTAAGGCCTCTTTTTCAAAAATTAAAATTTGTAAAGCACTTTTTTTTTTCATTTTCTTGCTTAAAAACATTTCAAGAATGTATGAAAAAAATTTCAAGTAAAAAAAAATATATATTTTTGAGATATTTTGATTTTTATGGGACGGAGTCATATGAAAACATAAGCATTTAAAAACTTTAAACGCGTTTTTCTCAAAACTACTTTCTGAAATCGGTTCCAGTTCTAACTCAAAAACTTATTAAGCTATTGACCTACATCTTGGTGCGTTTTATTTGTAATTGTAGTTCAAAGTGCTGGAACTAGAAGATAAAAAAAATTGTATTAAAAAATTTTTTATTGACCATATTAGGTGTCTTTTTATATTTAAAAATCTACATTTTTTCGTTTTTGGCGCACCAAATGGTCAATTTTTGGAATTTTCGCTAACTTTTAGTTCCAGCACTTGAGAAGTGTATAGGGAATAAAATGCTCTTTTATTTTTTTATTTCAGAAGCCCACAATAGGCGCTACGCCTTGAACCGTTTTTTACTTTTTTTTTAGCCTCTACTTTGACGCCATCTATAAAATGTAAAAATATTGGAAAATAAAAATAATAACTTTTGGTTCCTCATAGAGGAACCATTGTTTTAGGTAAAATTTTGATTTTTTGACATATAATGACGTTTTGAGACCTCAGGAAGCTAAAAACCGGTATTTAAAAAAGTATGTATGTGCGTGTGTGTGCGTGTGTGTGTACGTATGTATGTATGTATGTATTTATGTATATTGGACTTTAACCGGTGATATGTCACAACCAGTATGACATTAAGACCTAATTTTATTTTCAAAATTTTTTTCACCAAACAATCTCGAGGTACTTTTTTTTTTTAATTTGGATGTAATACCTGATTTTTTTCCATGAAAGTACTAATATCTAGAAGTATCGTTTTTATTCGATATCTTGAATCTTATAATTAATTTTTTTTGCCAATTACTTGGCAGCGTTTTTTTTCTTTTTGAACGTAGTACTTAATTTGTTTCTATGAAAGTACTAATATCTAGAATTATCGTTTTTTCTCGATATCTCCAATCTGATACCTAAGTTTTCGACAAATTTTTTTTCAAAATTTTTTACATAAAAAAATGAGAAAAAAACAATAATTTTTTTTTCTTTAGGACTTAGTACTTAATTTCTTCCTATAAAAGTACGAATATCTAGAATTATCGTTTTTAAAGGGCTTGGCTAAAACGCGCCAAACCCCTCAGATCATGTTTAATCGAAATAAAATCGTGGTTTAATTCATAAATAAAAACAATTGTACAGTGATATGTCAATTTCAAATAATGACCTTTTTTGATAATTTTAATAAACTATTATTATTTTTATTTTCAAAATTTATCTCAAGAAAAAAATATTGCATTATTGTCCCTCGGTGCTACGCACCTCGGGCCAGAACCTTTTTCACCCCCCAAAATAAATTTTTTTTTTGTTCTGGACGGCGAAATTTTTTAATAGAATGACGAAATACTCGAATTAATTTTCATATTTTATGTGTTGCATCTACAAATACTAGATACCGTCAAAGACGGGTAGAGCGAAGCTGATCATGTTAAAAAAAAGAAAGAAAAGAGTTTCAGTAATTTTTTAATTTAGGGATTTTAAAAGTTTTGATTTGATTGATTTCAATAAGAATGTTCAAATAAGATGTAAAAAAATGTTAAGCATAGTTAGAATTTTTAAGTATTAACCATAAAGGATACAAAAAATCCGCCCCTTATTTTTTAACCTTGTTATTTGTTAAACAGCAGAAACTTTCCATCTTAGGGGTTATATAATAACATAAACCTAAAGTATTGTAAGTTTTTGTTCTTATCAGGGCCTAAGCAGGCCCTGACTCCCACTTCAAATTATTTTAAGTCCTTTAATCGGAAATGTTCTAAGTCCATTTCACCCCCCCCCCCCCCTTAAAATGTCAATGCACGGTGATCCCTAGCGGGACGTAAATTTTATATTATTAGGTGCATCGCTATTTGTTGAAGCTTGTCATCTTAGCTGCGATTGGTTAACTAATAAACAAACAATACATTTAGACAAAAATGGGATTTATAGGTCTCAACAATTTTCTAAAACCGTTTTTCTAAAAATTCATTATTTGTCCTTCAAAATTATTTATTTGCAAAATATTTTACCTGTTTAATTGTTTATTTTAAATTCTCTTCTTTACAGTCAGTAAACTGAATGCCCATTTTTGGCCCAAAAATTGTAGTTTTAACATTGAAAATGTTTATAAGGAGGGGTAACATGTGAATCTGAAAATCAAGTGAGGTCAAATGTTTCTGATTTAAGGGGAGAGGTCCAATGGTACTTGGACAAATTTAAATTTAGGAACTTAGAATAATCCGGGGTTAGGGACTTAAAATAATTTCTATTTAGGGATTTAGAATAACTTACTTTTGAGGCTTAGAAAAATTCAAGTTTAGGGACTTAAATAATCCGGGTTTAGAGACTTAATAATTCGAGTTGAAGAACTTAGAATATTTTCGATTTAAGGACTTAGAATAATACAGGTTTACAGAATCAAAATAACAAAATTTTCTTACCCTTTTTTCAAAAAAGGCATTTAATTAGATATGTTTAGCTCTGCTTCTAAAATATTGCAAAAAGCCTTAAAATGGGATAGTTTTTGCTGATTTCATGTTCTCTACTTCTCAGCCACTTTGTACCCCAGATTGCGTATTTCAGAATCAAAGCATACCTACTTTTGTATTTTAATTTTTTTGGTCGCGTGTTCTAGAAAAATTTACCAATTTTTGAAAAAAAAACTGAAATTATGACACCCCGGAATAGACTAGATTTTTAGTAGTATAGTGCTTCACGCGAGACGAGAGAGACGAGATTTGCCCCGATCTCGTCTCGGTCTCGAAAAATCTCATTTTTTGTAAGTCTCGTCTCGTCTCGTCTAGTCTCGAAAGTCTCGAAACTCTCGAAATCTCGCCTCACAAAAATAAAAAATTTTTTTTTGCCTTATATTTGGTAATACTGATCTATTTTCTATCTTTCGGTGATTATTATTTTCGCTTATAATGAAAAAACTTATAAGCGGTTTGTGTAAACACAACCTAAATGCATGGAACATGTTTACTTCCAGCTGAGGACTAGGTATAATACAAATGTTACTCAACATTACAATACAATTTTCTAATTTTATAATTTGTAATTATCGCCTTACAAGATGTTAAGATTCTAAACCCAAATTATTTTAATCCCCTAAATGCAAATTATTCTGGGTCCGTAAATCATAATTATTCCAAGTCCCTAAACCTGAATTATTCCAAGTTTCTAAATGGATATTATTCTAAATTCTTAAACCTATATTATTCTAAGTCCCTAAGCCCAGATTTTTCAAAGTCCCTAAATTGAAATTATTCTACCTTATTTGACCCCCCCTTAAATAGGACAAATTTGACCACTTAATCAAAATTACAATCTTAAGTGAATGAAATCCATATAAAAACTATATGTGAACTTGAAAACTTTTAATTATTTACTTATTGATAAATAATAACAAAAATTTAAATGGATTTAATAGTGCTCTCTGTATTCATATTTGATGTACATTTTTTGTATATTAATCATGGATACATATATTAATTGATTTGAATTTTATACTACCGGTAATAAAACAAGAGTTTTTTTTCCAATTATTAAAGAATATGGTATCATAAATACCTTTATAAAACTCCATTATTTAATATTTAAAATATATATGTATTTGTGTAGTTATTTATTATGTTACACAAGTCACAAAACTTTTATTATTATTTCTTGTAAATTAAAAATAAAATCAATCTCAAAAAAAAGAATGTTTTAAAAATTCATTTGAAAAAAATATTGGATACCTTTATTTAAATTTTTTTATAATGCCCTCAATCTCTAGTCTTTTTTTGTAGGAAGCTACAGGGTTGTAAATATATGATGATTATAATAATAATATTTATTTAAATTTTATTTTACGAATTTATGATTTTTATTTAATTTTATGAAGCTATACTTATAAATTTAATTTAATATTCTTAAAAAAAAAAACTTATTATATGGTTTCTACAATACATGTTTTTATTTCTATATAATAACTTAAATTAAAGATTCCAAAAATTTTCATTTTTAAAGAAGTTGCTGATTGTTAAAAAAAAAGTTTTTATTTAAATTATTTATTCTATGAGAAAATTTTCGAGACTTCGAGATTTCTCGTCGAGACTTTTTTAAGTCTCGGTCTCGTCTCGTAATTTTTATTGGCAGATCTTGTCTCGATCTCGTCTCGCTTTTCGAGACGAGACCGAGACGAGACCAACTAATTTTTAGATTAGGCCAAAGCATACTTAATTTATATTTTAAATTTTTTGGTATTTTGGCTCTGGAAGGGCATGTCGGGCTATTGAAGATCCGCCGTTTACTCACGCTATTAGTTTATAGTATACATGATTTTGAGCTTGGATAAACGTCTTCAATGGTCCGGCATGCCTCTCCAGAATTAAAATACCAAAAAATGTCAAATATAAACTTATTATGTTTTGGTCTTAATTAAAAACCTAGGCTATTCTAGGATTTCATACTTTTAGTTTTTTTTTTTAAATTGGCCATTTTTGTGGACCCATAACTTTTTCCAGAACACGCGGCTGAAAAAATTAGGATACGAAAGTATATATACTTAGGTCTTAAATATCTCTGTGTCAAAATTCATAGCTGTTATACACACACCCACTTATTACCATACCATTATCATTACCAGGTTCCTAAACTCCTTTTTATTTAATAAAATTACGCTATTTAAAAAAATCGGTTTTTAAACAACCGGTTTTTTTTTCAATGAAGTAACCTACAAAAGAATTAAAAACTTATTAGTTAATAATAATGAGTAAACAGTATAAATACTGTTTTACGTTCCAATTAATTAAATAAGTGTGACAAAGAGAGGCTCAGTCCTCAGAAACACAGATAACAAATAATGAATAAAGTTATATATATTTTTAGTTCCATGTAGATCGTGTTTATTATTCATAATAAACTTATCAAATTAATTTTATTAGTTAATAGTTTCTTATGAATTTTTCAAACTGATCAATGCATAAAAATAAAAAAATTCAACGATAATGGAATTATACATAGAATGTATATACGGATGGAGTTACATATTCTTTGAACTAGATTTATTCCAAAAAAATATATCTAATATTAATATTTAAAATTTTACGTGTCGATTTCTTTTTGAATACTAAATTAATTTTAAAACCCAAAAAATATTCCTAAAAACAAATAATCTAATGCAACTTGTTTTTAGTAATTTTTTTTGCAATTCTTCAACCGCCATTTTGAAATTAAAAAAAAATCATGCAAAAAAATATGTCCTAAAACACACAAAAAATGAAAATTTTATTATTTTTCATTAAATATACCTTTTTTTTATGCTATTAACAATACTGATAAGCAACGTGTCGATTTTTTTTTGTATCCAACTTTTACCCTAAATAATCAGTTTCCGGTTAATTTTATAGTAAGTTTGAAATCAAATTCTGATAATAGAAACTTTTTAACACATGGATACATTTTTAGAAAAATAAATTTTGGTTTTAAAATTAATTTAGAACTCGTAGATACTAGATAGGCTCTAGGGCGTTAAATGTTTAATTCAATAAAATTCGGATTAATTAATAAATAATAAAAATCGCAAAGAATTATAAAAAAGCTAAGGCTTTTTATTTCAGGCACGATTACATATTTATTGAGTATTTTCTCTTTAATAACGTTGGTGGGATCCGCACCCTCATAAATTGAAAACACACCAAGGCAATATAAGCATGTAGAGGCATTGGAATGACCTAGTAGAGTTCCGCGATATTTCGATATAATATTGATATCGTATCGATATCGTCTCGATTTTCAAGACAATACCAAGACAATACTGATGTCCTATTTTCGATACGATATCGATACCAAAGAGGTCGATATATTGGTAGTATTGGTAGTATTGGTTTAAAAAAAAATAATTTTTTAAATGTATTTATTTAATTAAACTTCCAATGAATTCTGTTTTATTACTTGTTTTTTCGCAGTTATATATGACCAAATAAAAGTTTATATTCTTGGGGATGGTAAATATTCAGACGCTTCTTTAGACCAGATGTGTTTCCATTTTTCATTTTTACATTTTTTTTTACATTTTATCACGACATAAATTACAAATTCCGATTTTTTCACTAGTTTCATCTTTTGAATTTACAAAAATACGTTTATTACCTCCTGCATTAATTTCAGCCATTGAGCACAAAAAATTTTGGTAAACGAAAAAATAAACAATTTGAAGTTACAAAAAATTTTGATAAAAAAAAACTAACACATTAAGGTTACTATAAATTTAGATAAAAGAAAAATAAATACATTGAAGTTACGGATTTATTGATAAAAAATATTAAAAAAAAAAGAATATCAAAATTCGATATTTCGATATTTACCAATAGTGATAGAATATTAAGCTCTGCAATAACAAGACCAATATGGCCCAGACCGATATTTTCAATACCAATATCGATATTACTCAAAATATCGTATTGTCTTGGTATCGCGGAACTCTATGACCTGGTGACCACGTTTCTCCATAAATTGGACACTTTAAAGACTTTTTTGTTTTTTTAACTTAATGAACTTTTAAGGCACGATTTCATTTATGTATTGCATACATAGGGTGATCGTGTCTAAAAAATAAATTTTAATTTAGTTATTGTAGGTCATTCACGATAATTTTAACAGCGCTTTCAGAATGTTTTGAAAAGCTGATAATCGATGGAAAGTACTATTTAAACATATAAAAAACGATACCCAACCTCAAGTAGCCAAAAAAAATATTTCTAAAGCGATTTTACCGGGTAATAAATGTAAAAAAATGCTCCATTTAAATTACATGTAGCTGTGTTATTTTAATGGGGATTTTTTTACGTTTATTAACGGTAAAATCGATTAAAAAATTTTTTTTGGCTACTTGAGGTTGGGTATCGTTTTTTATATATTTAAGTAGTACTTTCAATCGATTAGTAGCTTTTCAAAACATTTTGCAAGCTTTGTAAAAAATTAGAAAGCTGAAAAGTCAAAATTCCCATATTATTTATATGGGAAAATTTAGATGCTTACAGGCACACTTTTTTGAAAAGCAAAATCCTTGGAGCTAGGGACTTTTTATGACTAAAAGTTCACGAAAAAACCCGAGGAGCCAAGTTTTTCTTAAAACTCCAATTTTAGGTCAACTTTTATGTACATATTCTCGAAAAAGTAGCATATTTTCAAAAAAAATTGTAAATATTCGAAAAAAATCGTAAATTTACTAAATTGAGAATATTAACAAAAAAATTCGAGTAATCTCGATTTTAGAAAAAATTTTTTCGAAATTTAGTTGTTGAAAATTATGAATAATATCTGCATAATTATATAATTAGATAGTTTTGATTTCTACATGTAGTTTCGGATTAATAAATGATATTTATATTTCTACTATAGTATAATATAAATGATTATAACGTGTTTAATTAATAATTTAATTAACACTTTTTTTAAATAAATCCAAACAATATTTCCAAGATCACGAAAAAAAAATCTAACTTAAAAATCACAGCTGCGTCCTATTCTCATAATTTTTTTTTTAATGCTGAAAAAAATGTTTTATATGATAAAGCAATTAAAATAATACTACTATTAATATATAAACCAATGTATATATTCCTTTTCTGGTCAATTTCAACTACAATTTTATTACTTCAAAATCTATTCCTGAGAACAAGCACATATAAATTTCACTATATTTCTTCAAACATCCGCCATATGACAAGTAAAATTAAAAAAAAAAAAAAATTTGAAACAATTTCTATTTACTAAACATTATTTTTTTTTGAGATAATAATATACCATCTAAAATAATTTTTTTTTTGGTAATCTTCTTAAATCTTGGACCCTGATTATAAAAAAATAAGTTTTATAATATTTAAAATATTTTTCTTAATAAATTAAACACAAGTATCGCAAATACGAATTTTGCGCCCTTAGAAATATTTGGCGCCCCAGGACTTTGGATCTTAGGCGATCGCCCCCTTCGCCCCCCCCCCCCCCTGGCTACGCCCCTGGTTGTATGCACGAGTGTGTGCAGCCGAGTGTGCAGCGAACGAGCCAAACAGCATTGAAAATAAGAAAGTAGATATTTTTTGCAGCGTGTAATAAAAAATACTTTTTTATGAGCTTCATTGACTTTGAATACTGTCAAAAAAGTTTAAAAATATACTTTCATGTGCTATTTTGTATTCTGGAACTAATTTTTAAAAAATATTGCCAACAGAAATGAAACCAAAGAAAACCGCAAAATTAGCTCACATTTTTCTAGCAATTTTGAAAAAATTTTTGAAAAACAGCTGACATTTCGAAAGCTTTCAATCTAAAAGCTTAAAAATTTGTATGGAATGATATTTCTGCGTACTAAACCCATTTCAATTGGTTTTATGAAAATCCCAAATGTTGACCTTTCCTTTAGTAAAGTTTCACTAAGAGTTACTCATATGCAAAAATTCCAGTTTGGACATTCCATCGGGTACAGTTTATATTTTTATTATAAATCGAAATACTATAAGTATAATATGAAAAAAATTACAACCAATTTATGAACTCACAAACAACAAACATGGAACATATACTTTCAATCACCGCTAGTATTATGGAACCCTCTAAATAAATAGTATTCTAGGATAATGATTGGCACAAATGTAAATTTAAGCTCCCAAAATCCTTATTATTCTAGAACCCTTTATCAAACTTACTCTAAGTCCCTAAAGTCCCTACAGTCCCTAAATCTGATTTATTCTAAGTCCCTAAACCCGGATTATTCTAAGCCCCTAAATTGAAATTATTCTAAGTCCATTTGAGCCCCCCCCCCAATTATATGCTTGAAATACCCCTCCCCTGTCTATAAACATTAGGATATTTCTCACTTCAAAAACTAACAGTAGAGAAAAATACTGGACCAAATATGATACTTCAGGTCATAAAACTAATCTCCAAAAAAATTATTTTGACGTACAATTTAATGTAGTGTGTAAATTTGCAAATGAAAATCGGTAAAAATTAGGAAAAAAGTTTTAAAAATATTTTAGAAAACTTTTAGAAATCTTGCTACAATCTTTTTATTGCTAAAATGTTCTGAAGACTTGTTAATAACAAAATATCAAATAGAATAGAATAAAATTGTCAAATTGCAATTGTCGTGGATATTTGCTTTGTAAATTTTAAATTAAGTTCAAATATCCTAAAATATGTTATAATTTACAGTTTTTTTTTAGATGAAAAATTATAGGTTTTGGTTCGGCAGTACTTGAGTCATTAGGGTACAGACAGACAGGCAGACAAATAAATTTTTAAATATATATAGTATATAGTATATAGTATTAAGATATGTATATATAGATGGTTCTAAAATTGACTGAATCAGGTGATACCAATTGCGACATTAAAATTTTATCATATTTTTCAGATATTTCACTTTTTAACAAAATTTTTAAAAAATTTAATTTTTCCCAAAAATAGTAAACATTTTTTTATTTTAACTTTATTTTAACACCTCTTTTATGTAATTTCTTTCATTTTTTCGAGCCTCATGATGAAACACATAGACACACAGGCACACAAATAAATTATTAAAAATACCATAAAAAATAAAAAAATGAAAAAAATATTTTTAACCAGCTTCAAAAATATTTTATAAAATTTTAAAGATACCTCCGTTTTGAATAAAAATTTAGGAGAATACGTAAAAATTGGAGCCGAATCGAATAGTACAAACTTATGACAAATAAAATTTGTCGATAGTCTCGAGATATTTTAGTTTTTTTCAAAATTTTTCAATATTTTATCAATTTCAAAAACACTAAAAATTAAATATCTCAAAATCTACGATAGCTGAGCAGAAAATCTATAGACTATGTCACCCGCGGACTTTTTATCTTTATTTTGACACCAGTTTAATGTAATTTTGTTCAGTGGTTTGACCCTGATGATGGAACACGCGCTCACACACACACACACACAAATAAATTTTCAAATATATATACTAGTAAGATAAGATAAGATAAGATAGGAAAAATTTTTTTTTTTTGAAAATACATAGTATTATTAACTGAAGTATCATATTCGCGCCAGTATTTTTCTCTACGGTCAATTCGGGGAATAAGAAACACTCTAATAAACATGTTCCATGATTAAAGCACTTTTAAACCAATTTGATGCGTTTGAATTTGAGTTTAATTAATTTCAGAGTCAAAACCCTCGCAAAAACCAATTAACATGTTTACAGCGGCATAGGTCGGCATAGGCCATTTTGACCCATATGGCTCTATGTATTTTTAATAGGGCTTCAAAACCTTTCGTAACAAATTTGCTAATTTAATTTCCTCCCTTAATAATATTTAATAATATTAAAACAACCATATTAATTGCTTCAAAATTTTGAAATTTTTTATGATATTATTTCTTTTTAATACAAAAGTATAAATTTTTTGGTTCTTTAAAAAATGCCTATATAATGTTTAAATATTAATTTTATTTTTTTTTCTTCACCTATATACCTAAGCCTAATTAATTTTATAAATATTACAAGTTTTGCTTTTAACCTCTTTTTGTTGCAGGTACATTTCTTGAGTATTTTAATTTATAAACAAACTAAATAACATAACCATTAACTTTATTTATTTAAATTTTGCATATAAACATTTTTTAATAATCATTAGTTTATTAATTAATCTTTGAATGTTTAGAATTAATTTAAATTATGATAAATGAATATTTTCTTATCAGTATATTTTATACAATATTGATAATGAATCCCAATTTTTATAATAAATTTAAATATAATCGAATAATCGATTTTAATTCGGCGAATCAGAAGGCGAATAAAAAGTTAAATAGAAGCAACTTCAGATCTCCATCGATTTTTATATAATGGATGGATGGAAGGATAAATAAAAACCAATATTATTTTTATTTTCAAAATTTATTTCAAGAAAAAAAAATTTATCGTAACTGAATGCAAATATTGATTGCTGTCCCTCGGTGGTACGCACCTCGGGCCAGAATCCTTTTCATTCCTCGACATTAATTTTTCTTTAGTCCTGGACAGCGAAATTTTATAATAGGATGACGAAATACTCAAATGAGTTTTCATATATTATATGTCGCATCTACAGATGTAATGTTTTATTATAGTTTAAACATTTTTTATTAAAATTTATAATTATTTTTACAATTTATAATAATAAATTAAAAAATTAATATTTGAAATTGTTTTATAAATTTTTATATGGCTGACACTGCAGAGCAAAAATGAATCGATTAATTTGATAAAATGAAGACCAAATTTTAAGAAGATTGTATAATAAAATAAGAAAATTATTATATGTATTTCTAAAATGAGTATATTTTAATATATTTCATTATAAATACCAAAAATTTTATTAATAATTAAATATTTTAAAAGATAAATAATAATAATTTTATCTTAAAATTTTTGCCACCAAAAAATATAAAAAACACCAAATGTTTTTTTATTTTTGGACGTAGTACCTAATTTTTTTCTCCGAAAGTATTAATTACAGAAACATTGTTTTTACTCGATTTCTTGGTTATGATAGTTAATTTTTTGGAAATTTTTTCTCTCAAAACGTTGGCCATCAAAAGATACAAAAAACAACAACTTTTTTATTCTTAAATGGAAAAATTAGTTTTAGAAATATCCTTTTAACACCACTAATTTTTCTATAATTTATTCCTCAATTTAAAATTAGTAAAAATTTTTTCATTTTTGTTATAGCGTAATAGTCTAATTATGTCTTTTAGATATAATTATTCCAACTACACCAAAAACTGTCTATAAAGCAGACATGATTATCATTAAAGAAGATTATGTACTAGTGTAGAAAAAATCTTATTTTTTTATTTAAAAAACCTAATTTTTTCCATACTACTCATGAGATGTTAAACTAACAGTATCAAGGAAAAGATCATTTTCAGTTTTACTTATGACATTATACTTTGTTAGGTAAAATAGAGCATTAAGAACATTTTATTATTGCTAATGAGAAATCATAGTGCCAATTAGTGCAATAATGGCAACGTTTTTTTGTATTCTTTGATAGTTTTGTAACAGTTTAAAAAAAAAATTTGAAGTTCATGTATAATAAAATAACTATAAAAAATACCCTGCCAACTAGCTGGCACTGAGGTTCCTCAAACAATGGGCGGTAATCTTAATTTACAACAAATATTATTGATTACAACCATGCAATTATACATACATTTTTCGTTTTTAGTAGCTGGTAAAGTAGATTATTAAGATCATTTTGTTAATAAAGTGAAAATTCTAGCGTCCATGGATTGGTCGCGAAGGCGTTAATGGATTTTAAATCATTTTTGCATAATTAGAAAGAGACAAATATAAAAAAAGCTAATTTTATTTTTTTTTATAAAATTTTATTTTATTAGAATATATAATTATCCTTTAATAATTAAAATATTGGGTAACATGATTTTTTTGTTTTGTCAAAGAAATGGTTGGTAACGATGCGAAAATTACAAATATTCGCTCAATTATTATAAAAAGATAGGAGTTTTTACCAGAATTTATAATAATTTCTTATAATTTATTTTCTCAGTGTACTTCTTGCATTTGACCAATCTTCCGCAACAATGATAATAATAATAATAATAATATTTTGTAATAAAAAAAATAATCACATTAATTGCTTCAAGATTTTAACATTATTTCTATTAATCACAAAATAATAAATTATTTAATTCAATAAATTGTTTGATTCTTTAAAAAATGCCAATATAACTTTTAAATCTTAATTTTAAAATGCAAACATAACCATTTAATATTTTTAGGATGTTTATTATTGTTTATAATTTCATTAAGCTGCATACATAAATAAACACAGCAACCAGCAAAATAATCCAAGGAAGTCAAAAAGAGGCAAGATTTCCATCACTCTTTCTTGTGTGTTATAATTTATATCAAAATAAAAAAAAAAATTGTGATCGGATACAAAAAATTACTATAAACTAAATTTCTAAAACTTGTACTCTCATTAAAATAAATTAGATATGTCCAAAACGAAAAATAAATTTGGTGTTTTATGTATTTTTTTTGTGACGAAGATTTTGGGGAAAAAATGTTCAAAAAATTAAGTATCAGATTGGAAATATCAAGTAAAAACCATACTTTTAAGTATAATTGTACTTTCATGGAAATAAATGAGGTATTACATCCAAAATAAAAAAAAAAGGGGGGTTTGAGATTTTTTGATTAAAAAATGTTTGGAAAAAAAATTAGGTCTTAATTCGATAATGGTTTTGAAATATCACTAGTTACAATATTTTCAGATATTAGTACTTTCATAGAATTAAATGAGGTATTACACCCAAAAAAAAAAAATATTGCATTTTTTTTTATTTTTCTATTTTTTTAATTTTGACAAAAAAAATTTTGAATAAATTAAGTATCAGATCCAAAAAATAACAATAAACAAGGTTCTTAAAACTAGTACTTCCATGTAAATAAATTAGGTACTACGTCCAAAAAGAAAAAAAAAATTAGTATTTTTTGTATTTTTTTGGGAAAAAAATTTTAGAAAAAAAATTTTCAGAAAATTAAGTATCCGATTCGAGATATCATGTAAAAACCATACTTTCAGATATAAGTACTTTCATGGAAATAAATGAGGTATTACATCCAAATCAAAAAAAAAAAAAGTACCTCGAGCTTTTTTGGTGAAAAAATTTTTGAAAAAAAAATTAGGTCTTAACTCCATAATGTTTGTGAAATATCACCAATTACATACATACACACACACATACACACACACACACACACACACACACACACACACACACATACACACACACATACATACTTTTTTTAAAAACCGGTTTTTTAGCTTCCTTTGGTCTCAAAACGTGCTTATATGCCAAAAAATCAAAAATCAAATTTTGACCTAACACAATGGTTCCTCTTTGAGGAACCAAAATATGTTTAAAATTCATTAAAATTTTACAAAAAAAAAATGAAAAGGGGGCCTGAAAAAAATTTTGAGTATTTATAATTATAATTAAATATCCTTTTCTTAAAAAGGACGTGTTGATCGCAACAGTAACTATGTACATTGTTATAGCTAAAGAGTCATTCTGATTGGCTAATTCATTATTATTTGTTTAGAAATTCAAATTTGAAATTTTATTAATTTTAATTATAGTTTTTCAAAATTGCTATAATCAGTTATAGTTAAATAATTAACGAGATACATAAATTAAAAAATAAATGTTTAAGGTCGTTCTTCCCAGGAAAATTCCGAATAAAGGTATATACAGTTAGCTAGAGGGAATTCTCAGGAATCCAATGGTATGGGTCTCATAGTCTATAGTCGTGCAAAATTTTGAGATATCAGGGTACAAAGATAAGTAAATATTACATTAGTCTTATGGAGAAAATTCCGGAAGTTAAGAATTTTTGCTACCAAATCGAGAAATTCCCAATGGAGATAGCAATAAATTAAAAGTTCAAAGCTTGAAGAATTTATTGGTACTTTCCGAATATGAGGTATACGTGGGAAATTTCGCGTAATTAAACGAAGAAAATTTTATAACGCAGTTTTAGCAGACGGGACGCCATATTGTTTGTTTATTATATACAGCGCGCGTACTAATACTATTACTAAAAGCACAAACTTTAATAATATTATTTGTATTATTCTTTAATTAATGGTAAATTATTTATTTTTTTTTATTTTATTTTTATTTAGAAGTATACACAGGAAATTTCCCGTTTTTTAAAATATAAAAAATGTACAGAAAAAAATAAAAAATTTTTCCATATAGATACAAGTGTTTATAATAATTAAAAATTATTAATGCTAAAGGAAAAGAATTGACTACTTATAAATAAAGATTTTGCTTTTAGATAAACTAATAAACTTATTAAATGACATAGTGAAATCCATCCAATCAGTCTTATTGCTTAAATTACTTAATCTATTACTAATTAACAATTTAGAAAATTTATTGTTCTTTATTTTAGCACATTTAAACATTCTAGTTTTTCTTAACAATTTACCAGGAATATTTAGCAAAAAAAATTCATTAATAGCTTTACAGTCTATGTAATTGTTAAATAATTTGTACAAAAATAGTAAATCATATCTTTCAAAAACAGAGGTCAAGTTGGGAATGCCCAATTTCCTAGATATAGCCGAGTAGTCATGACTCAAAATATCAAAATGAAAATTGGTATGATATGCAACAAATCTTAAGTATCGATGTACAATCTTGTCTAGTTCATAGATCTGTTGTTTATTAAGAACATTCCAGATAACAGAACCATATGACAAAATTGGAAAAAGATACGAATAGTAAAGTGTTCTAAAAGCATCAAAGTCATTAAAATGTTTAGAATTAAATTTTAGAAAATATAAAGTTTTATTAGCTTTTGTTTTAATATACTGTAAATGATTACTAAAAGATAATTTATTATCAATTATAATTCCCAGATCTTTAACATTATTGACATTATTAATTTTAGTTCCAGAGATGAAATAGTCATGTACAAATCTTCCATTTTTAGAAAATGTCATACTACAACATTTATCAATATTGAATGACAATCCATTATTCTGAACCCATTCTGTTACTGAATTAATATCACTTTGTAAAGAAACTTTATCAGATATTTCAGTTATTGTTTTAAAAATTTTTAAATCATCAGCAAATAATAAAAATTGAGAATGCTGAATAACTGATTTGATATCATTAATAAAAATAATAAAAAGTAGAGGTCCAAGATGTGTACCTTGACCAGTACCTGATGTAACTGGAAAAGGATTAGAAAATGAACCTTTGAACTTAACAATTTGAAATCTGTTTGAAAGATGTGATTCAAGCCAATTGATTAAAGTACCATTAATACCATATGCTTTTAATTTATTTATTAGAAGTGATGTGTTGACAATGTCAAACGCTTTAGAAAAATCTGTATAGATACTATCAACAATATGATTATTAATAAGAGATTTAGATATTGATTCTATATAAATAAATAAATTAGAAATTGTCGATCTTTTGGACAAAAATCCATGCTGTTCAGCAATAATAAACTTAGATAAATTTTCCGTTAAATATTTACATATAATACTCTGAAATATTTTACAGAATACAGATTGAATAGCAACTGGTCTGTAGTTATTAATACTTGATTTATCACCATTTTTGAATATAGGAGAAATCAATGAAATTTTCCATAAGTCAGGAAAAATACCCTTACTTAAAGATAAATTATATATTTTTAATAACGGATAAACCAAGTATTTATGACTATTTTTTACAAATTTTGGATGAATTTTATCAAATACAGGACTACTATTAGCATTTAATTCACCAAATGCTGATATTAAATCCTTTTCAACTATGGTTATTGAATTTAAAGAATTATCAATCGATATATGACTTAAGTCTAAATTAATATCATCTTTACTTTTATATACAGAACTAAATTTAAGTGCAAATAGATTAGCAATTTCTTGATTACAAGATCCAATATTCCCATCTAGATGCATAGTATTAGGAAAGCAATTATTTTTTTTAGAAGTGTTATTAATATAATTATAAAAATTTTTTGGTTTAAGTTTAAGAGATAATTCAATTTTTTTAACATAGTTTTTAAAGTCTTTGGAAATTAAATTTTTACAAATTCTCCTATAATATTTAAATTGATCATAATAAAACTTAGACTTCTTATACTTTTTATATAATTTATGAAATATAATTTTTAATTTAAGATTCTTCCTTAATCTTAAAGAGAACCATTTAGGAGTAGAATCACAAATTCTGGAGATAGGAACAAATTTATAAACAATATTATTTATTATATCATTAAATTTACTAACAATTAAATTAATATCACTTTCAAAATCAATAATCTCATCCCATTTAAGTGAACATAGCTCTTTGTTTATTGAATCATAATCTGCAATATTGAAGTTAAAAATCTTATAATTATCACTAATATATTTATAATTATTTATTAAAATATCAAATTCAAAAGCTTTATGAAAAACACTATTTTCAAGTAAAGGATCAATAGATTCATTTACTTGAATATTATCAATGTTAGAAAAAACTAAATCTAGAATATTATCATAATTATTTTTAATACTAGAAAATTGCCTTAATGAGTTAGTATTGCAAAAACTATTCAATAATAATACAATTCTATTAATAATGTGACTAGGATTTTTACCAATAGCTGTACAGTGATAATTATTGTTAACCCAGTTGTATTTAGTAATATTAAAGTCACCCAAGATAATCAACTTAATGTCTTTAAACTTAGAGTTAGATATTAATTCTTGAACAGCATTTAAATATTCTTCATAAACTTCATAATCACAGTTAGGAGGAAAATAAACATTTCCTATTAATAAAACATTTTCATCAGATAATTTAATTTCAACCATAATATTGTCACAAGAGTTGGTACTTAATGATAACTTATTGACATTAATACTTTTATGTACCAGTACCAAAACACCACCACCTCCCTCTTTGTTACTAGAAAAAATAGATCTGTCACACCTAAAAAGATGGTAATCATTTATTTGAAAAAGACTATTATCGATAAGATCATGAAGCCAAGTTTCAGTAATACATAATATATCATAGTGATTAGAAGTTAAGAGATTTAATGAAAATTTATCAATTCTGCCACTCATTCCACCAACATTTTGATAATATATTGAAAAATTAGAAGTGCATACATTAATTAGTTTTTTGAATTATTATTATCTTTAGAAGCTATAAATGGTGTCATGTTCTTATATTTAATAAACAGATTAGTTTCACCAGCTGCTTTCCTATCTTCAAGTTCCTTGCATAAATTTTTATAATACTTAGCTTGAGCAAGAGTCCAGTCTCTTTGTATATTGATCCCATCTTTACAAAACTCTTTTTTATTAGCAAAAAGCCAATTAACATATTCAGTACTATTTAATGATATTTTTAAAGGACGATTGTAATTCGCTTTAAACTTGCCTAATCTATCAAATCTCATGCTTTCAACTTGAAAAGGAGCAAAACTTAATAATTCTTTCATAAACTTTTTATCTTCTTTATACGAGTTACAATCAGTAATATTATAAAATATTATATTACCTTCTTTAGACAATCTATTATTCATTTCAATAAAAAAAGACTCTTGATTGAAGTCTGTTTGAGTGTCATCATTTACATTTAAATTCTCAACCTTTTCTTCTAATGAATTAACTTTTTCTTGTAAACTCATTAAATCATTGTATACATCAGACTTAAAGTTTTGATAATTAACAAAAAGTTTATCACACTTGATTGAAACAGTATTAGTACTCTTATGGATCTCAAATTTCAACTTTTCATGTAAGAGTTTTAAATCAGCATTAACCAACTCACCAACAGGTTCATTAACTGAATCGAGCATTGTAGAATTCAAAGTACTGAGATTAGAGTTGTCTATATTGGAGTCGTTTGGAATATCTTTTTTTCCACAACATTTAATAAATGTCCCATCTAAATTAACACCTGTTCTTTTAACACAACCTGGATGATAGTAAGAGTCACAACCAGTACATTTAATAGCATCATTTAACGACTTTAAAAATGAATCCTTGTTAACGCAAAGTAAACATTTTTTCTTTATAACAGTCCTATTTTCATTCATATTATTGCTAGCTTGAGACAATTGTTCACTTTGAGATGATATACTCTTATTATTATGACTATTGTTACTACTTCTTCTTTTTCTTGTCATTATGAAAAAACAATTTATTTTATAACACCACGTGTTATAAATTTGATAAGTTTTAGGTTAGACTATTTATTTAAAAAACTATGAAAATATTAACACAAAAAAAAAATTTGAATTTATTGAAAATAATAAACAAAAAAATATGAGGAGTAAAAATTTATAAAAAATTTTTGCTGAATAAACTTGTATATAATAAAAAATACTTTAAAAATATAGAAGACAAAATAATAGTCAATCTTACTTCGCCCCCTAGCGGACTCTTTGTTTATTTTATATATTTATTTATATATTTATTTATTTTCTATTAATTTATTTTTTTAAAACAATTTTTTTTTCATAAATAAACGCATAAACGTCATTTAATAAAATATATTTCTTTTTATTTAATAAATAAAACACATACTAGTTTAAAGTTGTATTTTAAATTTATTCTTTCTGCAGAAGTACTACGCGATTAAAAAACAATAATATATATAATGTAAATTAGTAAAATAAAAAGATACTTATCATTAAACTTGCGAATAATATTAGGAAAATTAATTTAATGAATAAGGAAAATATTTTTAACATAATTTAATAGTTAAATTAATAATTTTTTGTTAATCACTCAACGGATTTGGAGTACTGGGAAGAACGACGTTAAATTATTGATCACATATTATATTTTTTTATTTATAAAAATGTGGATTTTTGGTAAGGTTAGTAATTCGGGTTGCTAAATTATAAGTTATAAACAATAAATAAATAAGGGAATTTTTAGAGAGGTTATAAAAATATTTTTCAATAAGATCATTAAAAAAATTATTTAATTACTCGATATTTGGTACACGTTAAGCATCGATTGAAAAACTTTCATAATTTAAAATCCTTTTTTAAATCTTCGTAAGCTCAAAATTTTTCAATAAAATAAAATTTTCAATGAAAATAGGTGATTAAAATTTTTTAATATTTTCAATCAAATCATCATATTAATTATTTAAAAATCGTCCTGGAATTCCATTTTTTTTTTCATAGGGTTGGGTACCTCAGAAACCCTGAACTTGGAACAAAATTTCGATTTAGGGCTCTGAATCGACTTTATGGAATAATCTGAGTTTATGAAGTTAGAATAATCCGGGTTTATGAGCTAATTTAATTTTACAAGGTACTTTCGGAATCTAGAAAGATTGTAATAGACGAGTCGTCAGTAACCATAAACATATTCCATGCAAGTTATTTGTGCATCTATGCATCTTGATTGTTTTAAAATTTTATCATAGAAGGTTGGGTTGCTTAGCATGAAAATTCAAACAACCTGCATAAAATATGAAGCAATTCAAGCAAAGCAACCTAAAGGTGCATATAACATCTTCATAGAAAAAGAGTATTTAGACTCAAACAGGAGGTAAATGTGCAAAATTTATTAACTGTGAAATTTTTATGATAAATATTTTAAATTTGTTTTGATATACTTTCCCGCACTCTGCTCGAAAAATTTTAAATTTTTAAAAAACCACTTTTTTTATATTTTACCATTTTAAGATTTGAATTGAATTTTAAAAAACTAAAGTTATTATAAGAAATCTTTCCAAAAAATGTTTTGGAATTTTTAGATTTTTTATGAATTTCTGGGTAAATAGACGCAGACTATAATTTAAAATGTAGTCACTTTTTTAGAGTTAAAAAATTTAAGTGAAAATTTTTCTTCACAAAATTATTTTTTTATAAGCTTCAATGTTTTTGAATACTGAAAAAAAGTTTAACAATATTCTTTCAAGTACTGTTCTGCATTCTGGGAATGATTTTTGACATATTTTTAAAAAATATTGCCAACAGAAATTCAACCAATGTTTTGCTTGATTCACTCCCGTTGCTGAAAATTATTTTTTTATATTGAATTATTAATTATTTTTTAATATTTTGAATACTGAAAAAAAAGTTTAAAACGGAAAAAAACACTATTAAATAAATGAAGCTTATTATTAATTTTTTATTGCTGATGCATATTGAACCCTGCGCGAAGCGCAGTTGAATTCTAGTATTAAAAAATACAGAACTAAGAAATACAATAATTTTATTATTTTAATAAATAATAAAAATTTGTATAAAAATTTGAAGACAATTTTAAATATTAATTTTTTAATTTATTATAAACTGTAAAAATAATTATATAAATTTTAATAAAAAATTTTTAATGCAATAGAACATTACATCTGTAGATGCGACACATAATATATAAAAACTCATTCGAGTATTTCGTCATCCTAAAAGACAAATTAATTTCGAGGGATGAAAAGGGTTATGGCCCGAGGTGCGTAGCACCGAGGGATAGTAATCGGTATTTGCATTCAGATGTGATATTAAATATTTTTTTCTTGAAATAAATTTTGAAAAAAAAATACAAATACTATTAAAAAAATACAAAATACAATTACAAAAAAAAAAAAAAATAATAGTGGTTTATTAAAGTCACGAAAAAAATTCATTATTTGCAATCTACATCTTGCCGTGTAACTGTTTTTATTTATGAATTCAACTACAGTTTTACTGCGATTAAACGTAAAATATGATCTGAAGGGATTGACGCGCACGGAGCTAGCCCCATCGTAGCATAAATAATATAAAAAAAAGATTGAAAAAGAATTCTACCTATTTGGTAGTTATATGCTGTGGTTCAACTTGAGACTTGAAAAAAATATTATTCAATACAAATTTTTTTTTTTTAATGTTATTGTAACATTTAGAGCAGTTGAACGAAAACAAAAACGTTCCTCACAGCTGGATTTCCGGTTATGGCAAAATAATTTTTTTTTGGCACCGAAAGACAAGCCAAGTTTGATTATGATCGAATTAAACTGAATATATTGGTATTTAGCTTAGTCTCAAAAATCTTTAGATGATTATAATTTTACTTTTATTTGTTTCAGGATATAAATAAATTAGGTGAAGAAGATTTTCATTCAACTTCAATATTTAGTATTTATACTATCGAATTTAATACAAGATTAATAAATAAAAATTTTTTCTCTCAGTATGCAATCACGTGATATTGTTAATAATATTGTCATAAATATTATAAATTATGAAATTATTGAAGAATTCTTTGAAAATATAAGCGACCTATACCAAAGAATATATGTGAGAAGTTTAAAATTAAGATGTGTATTTACCAAATATTTACTGAGAAGAGTTGTGTAATAGAAATCCAGTAATGATATTATATGAAGAATTGATAATCAAACAGGTAGTTAGTAGGATTCAGGAAACACAAACTTTAATGTTTTTTAAAATTTTAAAAATTAAAAAAAAACTTGATTTAAAAGACATTTAAGATTTTTACTTAGATTAATACTTTTTCAGATAGCTCTGTCTTAATTTTGAAGCAATTCATGAATTTCAATTAATATTTTTTTTATAGTTAAATATTTTGTAAATTAAGTTAAAAATAGATTTTAGAATTAATTATCAAGATAAAAAAAAGGTACATAAATTATAAAAAGATGATTTACAATTTAATTAAATATTTATTGGAAAATTGTAAAATGAGAGGATTTAAAAGAATTAAAACCAGATTTTTCTTATTTTATAACACTGTAAGGTTGCTTTGCTTGAGATTTTAAGCAGACAAAATTTTGATTGAAATTTTAAGCAAAGCAACCTAACTGTGAATTTCTGAAAAATTTAGAAAACTATAATTTACATGCCAAAGAAGCTTTTGATGATAAATTTTTAATTACAAATACAAATGTTGGAGGAATTCATCTTACATGTTGGTAAGCCTGACTGATTTATATTTTTGTTAGATTTAAAGCACTTGAATCTTTTTTGATTTTTTTAGGGTGTTACAATGATTTTATTGAAAATTTATCTTGTTATGTGTGATGATTATCATTCAATTTTGTCTAATTTTGTATGTTTTTGTTTTTGGTTTAGATTTTCTTTAATGTTTTTTTTACTTGTCTGCTAAGTAATATTTTTTTGTTGATTTTCATTATTATAATTTTTTTTGTTTTGATTTTAAGCCTTTACAATGAGTTTTTTGTAGTTATTTTTATTTTAAAATCAAGTCAAAAGAAATTATAAAATTCCATATTTCTTTTGAAGGACTAAGATTTTTTTTTTAAAAGTGGCCAAAATAATTTAGGGTATTTTATTAAAATAGTTTTTAAAATTCTCATTTAAACGAAAGATGCTCCAAATTGATGGAAATAAATGTTATTTTGTTCATTACTCTCTCTTATTCTCGTGAGTATTTTTCTTGATTTTTTTTGTTGATTGTTAAATCTTCACGTTCTTCTCTATTTTGTTTATGAAAAAAAATTAATTTTATTCGGCGTCTTTCTTTGTGGTTTCATTAATTGTTGGTCTTATCTTTTCTATCGAATTTAAAACATAAAAGCAATGGTTAATTTTAAAATATCCAAATTTGTTTAATTAATAATGTTAGGAAAATGGGATTTGAATAAAAAAACAGATAATAAAATTAATAAAATAAATGGTATTGTAATTAAAAAATTTTTTTTTATTTTAATAGTTTTAATAATTTTAATAGTTTTAAGGCAATATTTTTGGGTATAAGGCATCTTATAAGAAAAAAATTTTAATGTTGCAAAACACTTTAGGAGAAGCTTTCTAAAAGTTGTTTCGCGCACATAAATTATATAATATTCTTTATGGCGCGTTGTTTTTTAATCATCACAAAAAACTGAATCTTCTTTGCACATGTTAATTTAACACGAATTTAAATGTTGGGTTTCATCCCCAATTCGGAAATTATGAATTTCTACCGAAGCCACCTCAAGGACTCTGCCTTCTAGACCTTATCTGTTTGCATGCAAGTCAAATTATTAGGAATTTTTAAAGGATTTTTGCTTCTAAACTTGCACCCTTGAAGTTGGTTAAAATAATTGAATTAAAAAAAATGTCTAAAAAACTAAAAAATTATAAAAATTTTGGAAGGATTTCCTAAAATTTTCCGAAAAAAAAATGTTTATTTTTTTTATGTTTTTAGCCCATTCAACATTTAGAATATTTTTTTATAATCCCGTGCTTTTTGAGGTATGCTTTAACTATAGCGCTTTGCTGCAGTCAGAGCACACGGGTTTAAAAAAAATTAATCTAATGTAGAAAGGGCTTAAGTAAAGATTTTTTTTGTCTTTTTTCTTATCAAATTTTATGTAGTTTGAAATTATTAAAGAAATGGAAAATTTGGCTCTGTCTTGCAACAATTGGATTTTTTGTCATAAAGAATATTAGATTTGGAACTGGATGTATAGGTTTATCGTGTCTAAAAAAAGATTTTTTATCTGAATAATGTCTTCTTCTTTTATTTTAATAAAAATTGACCAGAAAACTGGCAAATAATAAATATACATTATTTTTAATTTTAACAAAAAACTAACAAAAAAAGATAAGTTCTATAAATATTAATAATTAATTCATTCTTATTAATTTTAAGGCATAAAATTTTTATTCTTGAATTAAAAGTATATTTTCTTTACAAATTCTAAAAAAACTAATATAATAATTAATAAATAAATATGTAAATGATAAATACATAAATACAAATGATAAATATTAGGATTTTTTTTTCGTTCAATTAAAACTGCCATTAGCATTAGTCTCCTCTTATAAAAATTAAAAAATTTAATAAAATGCTATGTATTAATTTAAATAAAATTATTAACAAGATACATAACAATGAAATAAAAAAAATAGTACACTCACTCAATATTTTACATATATACATAATAATTTTAAAAACTAATTAGAGTTGAAATAAATAAATATAAAATTTAAATTTATATAACAAAGCATTCATTAATTCAACAAAATTAAAAAAAGTTAGAATTTTTAACAAATACAATATAATGCATATGTGTTGATCCCAATTATGGTAGTCTAAATTAGGTTCACCCCAATCATCACTTAGAAATTGGTTAATATAAGCCATTTTGTCATTTTTACGTAAGTCTTGTATTAGTATGGTAACAAAAAATGAATAAAAAACTGTTATTAATTCTTGAATGTCATTGTATTGTACTATGATATTCTGTTCGTTAATGTAATAGTAATCAAAATAATATTCTAGTAAGAGTGCGAGCAACTTGCACGTGTCTTCAGTCTGGACGAGTAACGTATTTAGTTTTCTAGTTTTCTCTTTGTACGTCTTCAACCAAAGCAGTCACTTGTATAATTTCAAATATTTTCAGTATTTAATTTCTGTCTTCGTAGGTTAGCGTAGGTTTGTTGAAATATTTGCTTACAGTTGGCTTATAATAACAATACGTCTTTTTAATCATATGGTATTTTAACCATTCTAACTTTTTAAAATTTAGATAATCCTTACAATACTTAGCGTTAACGTTAAATATAAAGTCGTTACATTTTCTGTTCTTGTAAATAAATGCTTTACACGTATGTGCCTCACTAGGATTGGATAATAGAAGTAATAAAACACGTAATACAAAATCTAACAAAAGGTGTAAACTGATAAAAATTCTTAACAATAATTTTCTATAAATAAATAAAAACAATAAATAAATAAAATAAGTTTACAAAATACATTTTTTTATTGCAGCAAATGATTTACGAAATTCTGAAATTAAAAAAAAATTTTTATTTCATAAGAGCTTGCAAAATATAAGAGAATTTTGAATAAATTATTAATATTCTTGAAGACGTATTTACTACAAAGATTGTAAATTTACTATTTTAGTATACAGTGTTAAAAATAAAATTTAGTTTTATTTTTATTAATTTGCGAAATATAAATTTTCGAACTATTTTCAGAAACATTAAAAAAAATTGTTAACCCATTAGCGCCCAATCGACCCATACAAGTCATTTGAATTTTTTTTAATGAAAAAATCGATATTTGGGCTAAAAGTGTTACTTGTTAGGTAAAAGGGGTTGAATTTTTCATTTCCGAAGTGAATGTTAAATTAATTTAAAATTTACTAGGGACTATTAATAGTGCAAAAAAAAAATAAATATTTATCAATTTGTCATATTCACCCCCTTACACCCCATCTAAGGGGGTGAATATGACAAATTGATAAATATTTATTTTGGGTGGTATTATAGCAAAATAGAAAAATTAATATTTTGGTCTAAAAGTGTTACCTAGTAGATTATTTGGGCTGCTCTTTTCATTTCTGAAGTTTATTTTTATTTACAAATCTAACAGACCTGCCACACTGCAAAATAAAATGAAAATAAAAATAAAATTAAAAAATTATCAGTGGAGGGGAAAATTGTTATTTCATCGATAATCGAATAAAATTAAGGTAATAAATGAAATATTTATTATTTTATATATATATTATTATTTAAGTGATTTTCACTTAATTAATTTTAATTAATTATTAATACGTAAATAAAATCATTTTAAAAAGGTTTCCTCCTCCACTGATAATTTTTTAATTTTATTTTTATTTTCATTTTATTTTGTAGTTCGTTTTTTCTATTACGCTATGTCAACCCCTTACAATCCTTCTAAGAGAGTGAACATGAAAATTTGATATTGAATTATTTGTTTTAGTTTATAAATAGTCCCTTATAAAGTTTTAGATGCCTTCAAATATTTTTTTTTGAACAGTCACGAATTCAAGTGGCTAGCATAAGTTGTTTGAAATTTACCCCATATTTAGGGGATGATATTACATTTTCTAGGGGCTGTAGGTGAAAATGGACTTTGGTAATGAAAACAGCAGTCCAAATTCCCCTTTAGGTAAGACTTTTTGGCCTAAATATTGATTTTTTCTATTTTACTATAATACCACCCCCGTACGCCCCATTTGAGGGAGTGAATATGACAAACTGATAACAATTTATTTTTTTTTGTATTATTAATAGTCCCTAGTAAAATTTTATGCGCCTTGAGTCTTTTTTTTGTGCGAAGTCTCATTTTAAATATCGCCTAAAAAATTTTTTAAATTTACATCACATTTACGGGATGATATCACATTTCCTAGGGTTTCTATATAAAAATGGACTTCACAAATGAAAGGAGCAGCCCAAATTACCTACTAGGTAAAACTTTTAAGCCAAAATATTGATTTTTCTATTTTGCTATAATACAACCCCCTTACACCCCATCTGAGGGGGTGAACATGACAAATTTATAAATATTTATTTTTTTTTACACTATTAATAGTCCCTAGTAAAATTTCATATGCCCTGAGACTTTGTTTTGGGCCCAGTATCATTTTAAATAAGATTTAAAAAATGTTTAAAATTTATCCCACTTTTAGAAAATGATATCCCGTTTTCTAGGGGTTGTAAGTTAAAACGGACTTCGAAAATGAAAAATGAAGCTCCTTTTACCTACACATCAAACCTAAAAAAATTTTTTATTACCCATAGAAGAATGAAAGTTTATTTAATTCTTTAGAGAGGAATTATTTTGAGGTTAATTTTTTTAAAAACATTTATTTCCAATTTAATTCTTTTTGCACAGAATTAAAACAAAAATAATTGTTTTTAAAAGAATTAACCTCAAAATAATTCCTCTCTAAAGAATTAAATAAACATTCATTCTTCTGTGGGTAACGAAAAATTCTTTTAGGTTTGGTGTGTACTAGGTATCATTTTTAGCCCAAATTATCGATTATTTCATTAAAAAATATTCAAAGGGCGTGTATGTGTCAATTGGGCGCTAATGGGTTAATTTACAACTTTTTTAAAGAATTTTAGATCCACTCCTTTGCTTTCTAAATAACAAGGTTTAAAAAGGCCATTACTTTGACATGAAAACATTGAAAAATAAAATTTTGTTACTTTTTTTCATTTTTTTTAAAGGTTATGCCCGGATCAATATAGTGAATCGGCCCACGAAAGATATTTAAAATCTAATTGTATTAGGTAAAAGAAAACCTAAAAAAAAATTTTCATTATCGACCATCCTCGCTCAAAAATATTTGGGGCAACATGGTCAAATTCCAAAGAAACTGAAATAACTTTTTTTTTTAATTTTGTGATTTTTCGAAAAAGGGCCCCGCACAAATGAATAGGAAATGGCCGTTCGATCAAATTAGCTGAATTTTTGATATGTTTTAGATTTAATTATTCTGAAATAATGTCTCCATGGACACAAGGCTCCAAAGTCTCAATTTTGGCTACTACGGAGCTACTTGCCTGCTCCATACTCTATCATAGCAGGTTTGCTTAAAGACCTTTTAAATGTTAATTTTTAGAGTATACATTTGAGGTCGCTGATTTCGAATTTGACGTCAGATTGACAAGATTTTCGATTGACAGCTGTCAATTAACTGTCAAAACTCTAAAATACCATAGAAAACTTTATAGATTAGCTGATATTAATGTTTTTGAGATCACCGATTACGAATTTTATATCAGATTGACATGATTGTTAATTGACAGCTGTCAAAACTCTAATATATCGTAGAAAACTTTATAGGTTATACGAGATTTATGTTTTTTAAATCGCTAATTTCAAATCTGATGTCAAATTGACATTACTGATAGTTGGCAACTGTCAATTAACTTTTAAATAGCCTAAAAAAATAATATAACAATAGATTTTAAAAGGATCTTATATTTTTGATGTCACTAATTATGAATTTCTCATCGAATTGACAATGTTGACAGTTGACAGCTGTTAATTACCTGGCAATCGCTAAAATAAGTCTTTACATTTTAAACAGGGCAAATATGTTTGAAATTACTGTTTATAAATCTGGTTCCAAATAATATTAAAATTATTGATACCATAAATTAATACATTAGCATCATATAAATAGATAATTTCACAAATGCATATATTTTACACTAAAGAACGTATACAAACACATACACTTACAACCAAAACCACTTAAATACACACAATTTTTTCAATTTGGTATCAAATTTATAATCAGTAACCTCAAAAACATATGAGAGAGAGAGAGAGAGAGAGAGAGAGAGAGAGAGAGAGAGAGATTAATATTATGGATCTATAATTTCAATATTATTTGGTAACAAATTTATAATCAGTAATCTCAAACATATTTGCCCTGTTTAAAATGTAAAGATTTATTTTAGCATGCAAGCTCCGTAGCAGCCAAAGTTGAGACTTCGGAGCTTTGTGTCCATGGAGACTTTTTTTCAGAATAATAAAATCTAAAAAATTTCAAGAATTCAGCTAATTTGATCGAATGGCCATTTCCTATTCATTTGTGCGGGGTACTTTTTCGAAAAATCGCAACATTAAAGAAAAAGTTTTTTCAGATTTTTAAGAATTTGAACATGTTGCCCCAAATATTTTTGAGCGCGGATGGTCGCAAATGAAAATTTGTTATTTATTTTTCATTAGTTAAAAAAAAAAATAGAATGGGCATATCCCTCAATTTTTTTAAATTGCTGCCAAAGTTGAAATTTAAGCAGAAAAAAAATTTATTTTGGACGGTTTATGGTCTACCAATCAAAACGATGCACTAAAATCACTTCCAAAAGTAATATTATAATATTATCCTATTTTTTTAGGTGTACTTTGACCTAATACAATTAGTTTTTAAATATCCTTCGTGGGCCGATTCACTTTATAGATCCGGGCATAGCCTTTATGGTTAGTTTTTATCCATTTTCACCTCCTGTAAGGAATCAATAAAATTATACAATAGTCAAAATATGATAAAACGTTTTTAATTACTAAAATAAAAAAAAAACGAGACACATAAACTCTTAAACACATAAACATTTGGAACACCAAGTTATAACAAATGGTTATAGATGAGTTTATTATCTTAAAAAAACACGCCGGCTACCCTCCGTTCATTGAAATGGGCCTTCTGGGCCTAGAAATGCAGGGTCAATGTTATAAAATAGAATTTTTTGGTAATTTTTATTGAAACGCTTAAACATCACAAGTTAACCAAAACACTTCTGGTTGATCTCATTTTTTTGGTGTAAGTTTTACCTTTCAAACGCCGTAAATCGCAATTTTAAATTTTCTCATCAATATGTCCAATTAACCAAATGGCCATTTTTGGCTAAAAATGACCAATTTTTAAATTGCTGACAAATTCGTAATTTCTGATAAAAAGGGTTTTATATGTCTCGAAAAATTCCTAGAAGCTTCAAGTTTCCAAAAATTTTTTACTCGTCTCATTTCCTTGAGTCGTTTTTAAGAAAGGGCTCTTCAAAGTTAACATTAAAAATGAGCTATTTTAAAAAATCATAAAATTCGGACTCCGACTTCAATACATCATATCTGATTAACAAATAATTGAAAAAGGTAGAGTAAAAAATTTTTGGAAATTTGAAGCTTGCAGAAATATTTTGAGAATTATAAAACCCATTTTCTTCAAAAATTTTAAATTTGGCAGCAATTTAAAAATTGGTCATTTTTAACCAAAAATGACCATTCGGCTAATTGGCTATAGTGATGAAAGAATTAATGATAAAAAATTACGGTTCACGGCGTTTGAAAGGTGATACTCACACCAAAAATGTTAGACCAACCTGAAGAGTTTTGGTTACCTTGTGAGGTTTTAGCGTTTTATTGAAAATTACCAAAAAACCCTATTCCAGAACATTGGGATCTTCGTTTCTAGGCCCAGAAGGCCCATTCGAATTAACGGAGGGTAGTAGGCGTGTTTTTTCAAGATAATAAACTCATCCATAACGATTTGGGTATTTTGGTATTCCAAATGTATTCAACTTCCCTTGTGAAATTGCAGTCCGTACAGCTAGCGTAACGTGTAGAAATTTCATTTTCTTGTCTTTTAGACAAAAGTAATTGATAGACTTCTTTGGTCATAGGAAGAGCTTTCAGCAATGGTAATTTATTTTTTACATCATCAATAAATTTTAAAATTTCTTGACTTACTAAAAATTTACCTATTAGACTTTAACTATCAATTAGACTTTACTATTAATGTATAACAAGTCAAAAATTAGATATTGCATAAAATTGAAAAATATTTGGGCTATTTAATCATTAATCGAGTTTTATTTGCTTGGAGAAATATATTTTATGAGATAAAAAAAAAATAGACAAAATATTTAACATAGAAAAGTATTTTTACTTAATTTTAACTAAAGTTAAAAAATTGGGACTCTAGGGGTTCTATAATTGTAGCGCATTAAAATAATTATTTTCGGACATCTAAATGGTATGTAACTAAATTTATATATATATATATATATATATATATATATATATAAAATATTTATAAACTAATAACAATCAATTTGGATTAAAAATTATCAATATTTAACGTTATAACTTGTGCATAGATTAAAAACAGCCTAAGATGCAAGAAAAAGTAATATAACAAAATTAGAAAAAAAGCAAAAAATAAAAACAGGTTTTCTAGCTTATAAATGTCAAAATATTGTTAAAAACCGATGCTGAATATAAAAGTATATATTAAAATAAGAGTACGTGAAGATCCTAAGGTGACACATTCGTTGTTAAATATTTGAAAATAATTTTACTTTTTCGAGCAGCTTATACACGTGATTCTTATGGTACGACATTTTACAGTAAATAATTTTAGTATTTTTTGAGTATAGTTTTTGGTTAAAAATTTATAACATAAAAAACATATCGTAGATTCTAATTATTCAATTTATGTTAGACTAGGGTGGTTTATCTATAACAGAAATTTTATTTATTTAAAGATTCTATCGTATAGTTGGGCGCGCCCAAGTTTCTCGTTTCTATAGTAATATGATAGAAAGAGAGAGTATTAATTTCTTATGTCTATTATCCCCAGCATGGTAGATTACATCCTTAATTTTTTTTTTTTGAAAGTACTAATTTCAAAAAATATTTTTACGAAATATCTTGAATACATGATGACAAATTGTTTGAAAACATTTCCACCAAATAATACCAAAAACACTAATTTTTAATATCGAAAACATTTACATGCAAGGGAGGTATTTCAAGGATGTATAATTTTTTCCCACAGGATTTCTTGTTTTGATAAGCTAATTTTGATAAAATAATTATATTTTTCAATTTTTATTTTTTTAAGGAATTATTTTTTGTAAATTATAGTAAATTAATAAATATTAATATTGAAGTTCTTTCAAGTTTTGTATTTAAGTTATTTATGTACAAAAGTTTTGATAATATACAATAATATACAAAATAATATAATATAATATAATATACAAAATTTTTTGATAATAAAAAGCACTAATAAAGCGAATATGCAGAATTTAGAATATGCGGAAAGAATTTGAGTTTCCAAATCCTTGAGGATCCAAATCCTGCCCATCATTTATTGCTTCAATTTTTTTTAAAACTGAACATTTTCTCTCCAAAGGGTTCCTTTTCAGTGACAATGATGCCCGAAATGTCACAAACTAAGTCAAATAAACTGTTGTATCCTATTTTTCTGTAGGGAATTTTTTTTTTGTAACATTTAAAATATTCGTCTGAAATTAATAAAATTATACGAATTATAAAAATTGATAACAAAAAAATGTGAAATTTATCAATATTGGTCAAAATTTACCATTAATACCACTGCAGGATATGCCATCCATTTTGGTAAAAACCGTTCCTTCAATGGTAGCTTTGACCCACATTTTCAGATCTTTTATTTTTTCCAATTCATCGCGTAATTTATTGGCAAATATATTGGTCCTCTGGAAAAATTTTTTAATATTGAGAAAGTTGTCATTTTTAAAAATTGAAAATTTAAAAAATTATTCTTACAAAGCGTTCATTTTCATAAACTTGAATGGTATTTAGTACTTCCTGGTGGTTGAAATCATTTGGAAGAACCAAAGCTGGCTTGTTTTTGGAATCCAAGCCAGCAGCTATTTCCGGTATGTTTTTTACGAGTTCATCGAAGGTTTCGTATCTAAATTTGTATAACGGAACTATTGAACCAATATTTGTTAACCAAAATATTGTGAATTTTTCTGCAAAAAAATACAATAGTTAAAAATATTCAAAAAAAAAAAAAAAAATATTTAGAAAAATGTTTTAAATAATTTTCATACCGCGTAAATCTGCGACAGTCATTGAGCATTCTTTTTGTAAAATAAGAATGCCTACTAGCACGGCCTTTACGTAGTTTTCCTCGTCCATTTTGGATGTCTTGATCAATTATGATCTTGATTATAAATGTATTGCACTATTATAAAGAGCAGCTTTATATAGTTTAATAATCTGTGATTATAAACCAAATTTATGGTTTCAAAATAGTTTTATCCACATAATTTTTCTATGTTGTTGATAAAATTTATTATCAGTATATTTTTTGGTTTATTTTTATTGTATTTGAGTTTTGATATTTTTTTTTTATTTCCCCATAATTAAATAAAATTTTAAAATAAAAAATGAAAAATCATTTTTATTTAATTTAGATTTACCTATAATCAAAAAAGATTCAAGATTTTGCTACTTTTTAAAGTATCTTTCAGGTTTACCTTTGGATGAATTAACTTTAATATAATATTAGTTTATAGTTTTTAGCGTATAAATCAGTTCTTGATCATCAAAAGCTTCAAATTGATACAGATATTTAAAAACAATAATTATTAACTGATTGTTGTTTAAAATTAATTAAATTTCTCAACAATTTTAGAGGTTTTTTTTAATATGCTACAATGAAAATTTTTTTGTTCATCAAATTATAAAAAATGTAATAAAATGTTGTAAATAAAATTTATTTATAAATCATTTATAAATTAAATAAGTATTTTTATTGGAATCCTATCCTGCTAGTCTAAGGACCAAGGCAACGATTTTTAGGTATAAGTTTTTTTTTTTTGGTTACTCCTACAAAAGTACTAACAATCTCAAACTACTTTTTTTTTGAAATTTGAATGTAGTACTCAATTTAGAAATGGATATTTATCCATTTGATTCGATTTCTCGGATTTGATACCTAATTTTTTGAAAATGTTTTGCAATAAAAAATTAAAAAAACACCATAATTTTTTTTCTTTTTAAACGAAGTACCCAATTTTTTTATTTCTAAGTACTAATTTTAAAAATATCGTTCGTATTCGAAATTTTTGGCTCTAATTGCTAATTTTTTTAAAATTTTGTGCACTAAAAAATAAACAAATCTCCAAAATATTTCTTATTTTTTGGACTTAGTACCAAATTTTTACATGGTAGATTACAAAGAAAGAGACCTTTGATACTTAAGTTTTTCAGTATGCTGATTACGAATTTGTTGGCCTTTTTTCCGGAAAATGGTTATGGTTTTCACGAAAGCCCAATTTAATTCAATTTTACTTCTTTGTTTTCCGGGAACTCGAAATATTAAAAAAAAAGAAAAGGTAAAAATGACCTAAATTGGGCTAAAGTAAAAAACGTGATCATTTTCCAGAAAAAGGATAAAAAAATTCGTAATCAGCACACCGAAAAAATTAAGTATCAAAGGTCTCTTCCTTTAGAATCCACCATGCACATAAGCCTTATATGCGGCCACTGGACCTAATTTTTTGAAAATTTTTTCCCCAAAATTTATAAGTCAAAAATAAAAAAACCAAAATTATTTTTTTTTATTTTGTTAGAATTTAAAATTTAAAATACCTAATTTTTTCCCACGGGAGTTCTAGTTTAAATATTTTTGGTTTTTTTTCTCGGATAATTATGTAAAATCTTGCATCCACCATAAAATCACCACGGGTCTTGAGCTAAAAGTTACATGTAACGAGAAGCGTATAGCCCCGCAGAACCCAATGAACGGCTTTGGCTGCATGAGCGTATAGCGGAATTAACCATTATAAACTCACGTATTCTCGGGAGATTACGTTGTAAAATTTAGTTTATGAAGACGTGCCAGATTCTATAAACGCGACAAGCTAAAACACACGAAGCCCAAAGGTGCTATAATGCCCCCTTTTCAAGTATAACTTCGGTTTTAAATACGTAGCCTAGGCAGCAGAACGTTAGCTTCACGCTGCCCAGGATATATATAAGTACGTTTATATTTATTCAGCAACTCACCGGAGCAAAAAGTTTTTTTCCAAACTTTTTGTTTTAACGTGTTATTTTAGGTATTGGATTATTGATTTGCGAAAATTTGGGGAAAATATTAATTTTTTCTAAACATGTATAATAAATTAAGGTTGGTTTTATTGAAAATTTTTTGCTTTTTAGGTCTTTAGAACAGCTTCATTATCTCAAAACAATGTACTTTTTATAGCGATACATAAGTTTGGGAACAAACATTATTTTTACCTTAAATATCGAAAAAAAGAATTTCCTTTGATTTTTGGCCACTTCCGGTTTCATTTTAAGTGGTGTCAAATTTGCCAAAAATCAAGTTAGGAATCATTAAAGTTGCTCAAATCGTGACTCGGTAAATTTTCTTGAAATTTGAGCCATTCCTTAGTTTATTGGTGAGGGGTCGTAATATATTACAGATATACTATTTGTTTGTACAATTTATTTTATTCTTTGATAAAATATACATATCTGATTGTGTACAATAAATTACGTAAAAAAAGAAAACAAATTTAAAATTTTTTAAATAAATAAAATATTTTGATTTATTTTTTTTAAATTTAAAACAAAAAATTTTTATTGTCTATCATAATAGTTGAATGTCTAAATTTTATTAATTTAGATAATTTTTTTTTTCTAAGATAAGTTACAATTTTTATCTCATAATTACGTGGGAATATCATAAAATTATTAATTTTATTAAAATTAATTTAAAATACTTATCAAAATTTATCACCTTTGTTTTTTCAAAAATAAAATCAGTAATTTTTAAAATATACAATTTAGAAAATAAATTAATAAATCTCATTTCCTTCATTTTGAATATAATTTTTAATTTTTATCTTTGCAGTTTGAGTCATTCCTTATTTTTCAGGTCATAAGTCCTAGCATAAGTCAAATTATACTTTACATATCTAGGGCAAAACTATGTTTTTAATCACGGGAAAAAATATGGGGTTCGACTTTTGCATGCTGTCTGCAAAGTCAACACCTATATTTTGTCCCTTGTTTAAAAAGTAGTTATATGTTCATATAATTAATTTTATCATTTCATAAAACTTATCTGGTTTTTACAATTATATTAAAAAAAAATACTTTTATTTATTGTTTTTTACTTATTGGTTCCTCAAAGAGGAACCATTGTGTTAGGTCAAAATTTGATTTTCTATTTTTTGGCATATAAGTATGTTTTGGGACCCCAGGAAGCTAAAAAACCTGTTTTTAAAAAAAGTCTGTATGTGTGTGTGTGTGTGTGTGTGTGTACGTACGTATGTATGTAATCGGTGATATTTCACAAATATTATGGAATTAAGACCTAATTTTTTTTTCAAAAATTTTTTCACCAAAAAAGCTCGAGATACTTTTTTTTTTTTTTTATTTGGATGTAATACCTCATTTATTTCCATGAAAGTACTTATATTTGAAAGTATGGTTTTTACATGATATCTCGAATCGGATACTTCATTTTCTGAAAATTTTTTTTCTAAAATTTTTTTCATAAAAAAATACAAAAAATACTAATTTTTTTTTTCTTTTTGGACGTAGTACCTAATTTATTTCCATGGAAGTACTAGTTTTAAGAACCTTGTTTATTGTTATTTTTTGGATCTGATACTTAATTTTTTCAAAATTTTTTTTTTCAAAATTAAAAAAATAGAAAAATAAAAAAAAATGCAATATTTTTTTTTTTTTGGGTTTAATACCTCATTTAATTCTATGAAAGTACTAGTATCTGAAAATATTGTAACGAGTGATATTTCAAAACCATTATCGAATTAAGACCTAATTTTTTTTCCAAAAATTTTTTTATTAAAAAAATCTCAAACCCCCTTTTTTTTTTTAATTTGGATGTAATACCTCATTCATTTCCATGAAAGTACTTATACTTGAAAGTATGTGTTTTACTTGATATCTCCAATCTGATACTTAATTTTTTGAAAATTCTTTTCCTAAAATTTTTTTCACAAAAAAATACAAAAAATACGAAACTTTTTTTTCTTTTTGGACTTAGTACCTAATTTATTTCCATGGAAGTACTAGTTTTAAGAACCTCGTTTACAGTAATTTTTTGGAACTGATACTGAATTTTTTCAAAATTTTTTTCTCAAAATTAAAAAAAAAGAAAAATAAAAAAAATTGCAATATTTATTTTTTTTTTTGGCGTAATACCTCATTTAATTCTATGAAAGTACTAATATTTTAAAATATTGTAACAAGTGATATTTCAAAACCATTATCGAATTAAGACCTAATTTTTTTTTCAAAAATTTTTTTATCAAAAAATCTCAAACTACTTTTTTTTTTTTTTAATTTGGATGTAATACCTCATTTAATTCTATGAAAGTACTAATATTTTAAAATATTGTAACTAGTGATATTTCAAAACCATTATCGAATTAAGACCTAATTTTTCTCTCCAAAAATTTGTTTATTAAAAAATCTCAAAATACTTTTTTTTTTTAATTTGGATGTAATACCTCATTCATTTCCATGAAATTACTTATATTTGAAATTATGATTTTTACTCGATATCTTGAATCTGATAATTAATTTTTTGAAAATTTTTTTCTCCAAAATCTTCGTCACAAAAAAATACATAAAACACCAAATTTATTTTTCGTTTTGGACATATCTAATTTATTTTAATGAGAGTACAAGTTTTAGAAATTTAGTTTATAGTAATTTTTTGTATCCGATCACAATTTTTTTTTTTTAATTTGATATAAATTATAACACACAAGAAAGAGTGATGGAAATCTTGCCTCTTTTTGACTTCCTTGGATTATTTTGCTCGTTGCTATGTTTATTTATGTATGCAGCTTAATGAAATTATAAACAATAATAAACAGCCTAAAAATATTAAATGGTTATGTTTGCATTTTAAAATTAAGATTTAAAAGTTATATTGGCATTTTTTAAAGAATCAAACAATTTATAGAATTAAATAATTTATTATTTTGTGATTAATAGAAATAATATAAATAATGTTAAAATCTTGAAGCAATTAATGTGATTATTTTTTTTATTACAAAATATTATTATTATTATTATTATCATTGTTGCGGAAGATTGGTCAAATGCAAGAAGTACACTGAGAAAATAAATTATAAGAAATTATTATAAATTCTGGTAAAAACTCCTATCTTTTTATAATAATTGAGCGAATATTTGTAATTTTCGCATCGTTACCAATCATTTCTTTGACAAAACAAAAAAATCATGTTACCCAATATTTTAATTATTAAGGGATAATTATATATTCTAATAAAATAAAATTTTATAAAAAAAAATAAAATTAGCTTTTTTTATATTTGTCTCTTTTTAATTATGCAAAAATGATTTAAAATCCATTAACGCCGGCGTGACCAATCCATGGACGCTAGAATTTTCACTTTAATAACAAAATGATCTTAATAATCTATTTTACCAGCTACTAAAAACGAAAAATTTATGCATAATTGCATGGTTGTAATCAATAATATTTGTTGTAAATTAAGATTACAGCCCATTGTTTGAGGAACCTCAGTGCCAGCTAGTTGGCAGGGTATTTTTTTTTTTTTAATATTAATATAAAAAATTTTTATTATCCTTATCATAATAATTGAATCTATTTATTTAGATAATTTTTTAATATTTTTCTAAGATAAGTTATGATTTTTTTCTTGCTTAACTCAGGAAAATTATTATAACATTACAATTAATAAGAAAGTGTTTTGTTTATTGTAGATATTTATTCATCTTTGATAAAAACTTGTATCTCTGCTAGTTATAACAACGTTGATTATTACTGGATAATTATTCAAGATAATGAATCGCGCTTTTGAAAACAAGATCAAAAATTCCAAGAAACTAAATAAACTTTTAAAGAAAAAAAATTTTTATATTTCTTATTTATTATTTTTTAGGAGATACCAATCTGTCCAAATTCATTACTTATTTTTCTGATAGTGTATTTTCTTTCTCTTTGCTATGATAAGTGTAACTTTTTTGTTTATGCAAAATAAAGTCTGAGATAATTCACCAAAATAGAGTATGAAAAAGCGATTAAAATTATAATTTTTCTCCATAGTTTACCGTGCAAATTAAATCATTTTTATTCTGTAGTCATTTACAATTGTTTCAAAACCGTCAATAGCGGGAAGAGCGAAGCTAGCCATTTTGGAAAAAATTAAAAGTGATTCTGAAAAATATTTATTTACTAATTCAAGCCAAGTATTTACGCGTCAATAATTACCCTATTTCTATTAATTTTGAATCAATTTTGTATTTTTCTACTTTGCTGCTTTCCTGATTTCCCATATAACTCGTAAACATTTTTTTAAATCCAAAAATTAAAAAACATTTTCATGAATCATGAAAAAATGTTATAAATTTCGATGTATCCATAGGTTTCACATAAAAATTCACTTTCTATTGGTAGGTAAATTTTGTTGATCAATGAATCAAAGAAATTCATTTTACACACTAAAATTTATCACCGTTCTTTAGTAATTATTTTTTCTTTTGGTTCCTCCACGGGTTCCTCATATTGATAGGTAAAATTTTGGTTTTTAACATGGAACATGATAAAGGGAGGAGTACCCTGGGAATCCGAAATCAAGAAGGGGAGGGGGGTTAAATGGGACTTGTGAAAATTTAAATTTAGGGTCTTAGAATAATTCAGGTTTAGAGAAACTTTTGTTTTATTCGCATAAAACAATATGAATGGCTTAAAATTCGTTATAAATCAAGTTTTCTAATGAAAAAAGTGCTGATGTAATAGAGGGACTGGATTTTTTTGACGATTTTTATTTTCCCCAAAATCCAAAGGGGTATATAATGGAAAATGTCAGATTTTTTTTTTCTTAAAAGTTTTCGTCGTTCAGTACCAAAAAAGGTTTGAAACAGTTACAAACTTATATCAATATGGTTTGCCGGATCAGAGAGCTCAAAAAACATAATATAAATGGACTAAGAGAATTTAAAAATTTTTGAATTTTTAGAAATTTTAGCTTTATTTACATAAAACCATTTAAATTAGTTAAAATTCTTTATAAACTAAGTTTTCTAATAAAAAAAGTGTTAATAAAATAGGGGAACTGGATTTTATTAACAATTTTAATTTTGCCCAAAATCGAAAGGGGTATGTATGGAAAATTATCAGATTTTTGTTTTCCAATTTTTTGTTGTTTTGTATTGAAAAAGGCTTAAAACAGTTAAAAACTTAAATTAAAATGTTTCACAGGGTCAGAGAACTAAAAAAAAATGATATAAATAGATTTAAGTTGTATTGTGCCCATAAATTATTTATAAAAAGCATTTTTTTAAAAAAAGGATACAAATTTTTAATTATTAGCGTCTTAAAAGGGCTCAAAAGTTAAAAAAAGGTTTTAAAAATTAAAGATTACTTATTTAGCTTTAAAACTTTTTTAAGTGGAATCAATACTAGATACCGTCAAAGACGGGTAGAGCGAAGCTGATCATGTTAGAAAAAAGCAAGAAAAGTGTTTCAGTAATTTTTTTAATTTGGAATTTTAAAAGTTTTGATTGGATTAAATTCAATAATAACGTAAAAACATATTAAGCATAGTTAGAATTTTTAAGTATTGGCCAAAAAGGACACCAAAAATCCGCATCTTATATTTTAACCTTGTTATTTGTTTGCTGAAAAGATTTCAACCGAACTCGTGTTTGCGGAATTTCGTTATTACGTACATTTTCCATAATTCATTTAAAAAAAAAAATTTCTCTGAACTCTAATACCCCTCAATTCACGTAATTACCAAATTAATATGATACTCAAGTCAGAATGCGGTCAGTAAGGGTTTCCGAATTCAGCAACCAGAATTAGAAAAAGTCTTCTGTAGGTTTTGTATGTCGCTGAATCCGAATTTGGGGTCCTATTGGGTTAAAAAATAGGAAAATACAGCAGAAACTTTCTATCTTATGGGTTTTTTCACAATATTTTGGAACTAATGCCAAATTAATAAGTGCCACGTTATAAGAATAATTAAATATTGCATTAATTACTTTATTCTGTATCAATAAAGGAATATTAGAGCTAATTATTGGGGTTGAAAACTATCTCCAGAGTAAGATAAAATACTCCAGTCAAAATACGGGTTTGCCTCCACTTATGGTTGCGAATACGAGATTTGCTCTAGTATAGGTTTTTTGGGTCGCTGAACACGAAAATCAGGGTCATTTGGTAAAGAAAATGGCGCTTCACCCTTAAATTTGAAAAACTACCCCCAAAATGGGGTATTTTTGATGTCATCACCTTATGCGTCAATAGATTCATCCAAGAATTGGTTTCCAAGGGTTTTTTGGGTTGTTTATTAAAAATCTTGTTGATTTTTTAAGGTAACATTAATATCTAACCCCTAAATTAGCTAAACTTACCCTCGAAAAGGGGTGTTTTCGCTATTTTCGCACTTTTGCGGTCAGATTTGGTCAACAAAAGTTTTTTGGGTCGCTGAAAACGAATTTCATGGATTGTTTTATGAATAATTAATATATCACCGCTAAATTACCGAAAACTACCCCCGAAAAGGGGAGTTTTTGCTGTTTCTGCACTTTTTGCGTCAATATTAGGTCCACAAGGGTTTTATGGGTCGCTGAAAACGAATTTCATGGATTTTTTAATGAAAAATGAATATTTCACCCTTATAATAGCTAAAACTACCCCCAACAGGGGAGCCCTTTGGATCTAGTCAGAACGCAGAAAGTTTGAGTATAGCAAAAACGCCCCTTTTGAGGGTAGTTTTAGCTAATACAAGGATGAAATATTAATTTTTCATTAAAAAGCCCATGAAATTCGTTTTCAGCGACCCAAAAAACTCTTGTGGACCTAATCTTGACGCAAAAAGTGCGAAAATAGCGAAAACACCCCTTTTCGGGGGTAATTTTAGTTAATTTAGGGGTTAAATGTTAATTTTACCTTAAAAAATCATCAAGATTCTTAATTAGCGACCCAAAAAACCCCTGGAAACCAATTCTTAGAGAAATCTATTGACTCAGAAGGTAATGACATCAAAAATACTCCCTTTTGGGGGTAGTTTTTGCAAAAGTAAGGGTGAAGCGCAATTTTTTTTACCAAATGACCCTGATTTTTGTGTTCAGTGAAAAAACCTATACTAGAGGAAATCTCGTATTCGCAACCGTAAGTGCAAACCCCCCCCCCCCCCCCGTATTTTGACTGGAGTAAAATCGGAAAAATACAATGTGAATTTTTTTCCTTGTTTTTCTTTTAATCTTGCATTTGAAAAAGTTTAATATTTTTTTAACTTTAATTTAATTTACTGACTCCTATACGGGGGCAAAAATGGATAAAACTACCCCTTAATTAACAGAAAATGAAAAAAACTTATAACTGGTTTGTGTTTTCACGCAATCGACGATCATGGAACATGTTCACTTATAACAGTTTTAACGTTTATTCCCTAATTATTATAAATCCTAAGACCGAAATTACAGTAAATCCCGAAATATAAATTATCCTAAGTCCATAAGCCTATAAAGTATTATAAGTTAGTCTTCTTATCAGGGCCTGATCAGGCCCTGACTCCCACTTCAAATTATTCTAAGTAACTTAATCGGAAATATTCTAAGTCCATTTCACACTACCCCCCTTAAAAACGTCGTCAATATTTCACCCCCCCCCCCCTTAAAACATCAATACACGGTGTCCCGAACGAGACGTGAATTTTATTTTATTAGGTGCATCGCTATATTTGTTGATGCTTGTAATCTTAGCTGGGACTAGTTAACTAATAAATAAACAATGCATCCACTCTGGATCCCCCTGAATTTTACCCCCCCCCCCCACTTCTAAAACGTAACTTTTTTACCCACCCCCTACCGAGACGGACATTTTTAATAAATCCAATGAACATGTTCCATGTTAAAAATGTATTACATTTTATTTTTCAGACTTTTCATAACTTATGCGGTATGAAAAATGGCTTTTTGTACCCTCATAAATGAAAGTGGAAGCCTGGGCGCTGTAAAGTGGCGATAACTCGGAGCTACATTTACAAAGTGAGAGTAGCGGCAGATAACAATTTAAAGAGGGGCGCGCTGCCATGTTTTTTTTTTCAAAGTGGAGCAAGCAACTCGTTACAATTTAAAAAGTTGAGAGCATGCTATTATCACTTTAAAAGTATAAAACAGCCTTAAAGTAAGCTTTTGGAAATTGGAGTTATTTTATGATTACACTTTATTAACTTTGTTTTTTTTGGTGGTTTGAGTCGAAAAAAAGAGTGCTAAAAAATTTCCATTTTCTTAACCCCAGTATATTTTCGATATGACATTAATGTTTTATTGTGGCTGAGAAAAATGTTTTTTAACCCCAGTATATTTCCGATTTTCCAAGATGTCGGATTAAAAAAACGGAAAGAAAGGACTTACATTACCTGGGGGTTTTCGAGGATGAAAAAAACGTTTCAATGAATGAAAATTTTCATTTTTTTTTTACCACAGCTTATTAACCCATTAGCGCCGGCGTGACCACACCACTGACGCTCAGATTTTTGCTTATAAAATGGGTAAAAAAATGATTTTTTTTAAAAATTAAAGTCTTCCTTTATTAAAAAGGACTTGCTTTACAAGATTCTGGGGTCAGATTTTTAATATTATTGACCGTTAATTAAATATGGCGGCCACAACAAAAAATACAAAAAATCGATTATTGATACAAAATTAAAAATGAAAATGAAACGTTTTTGTTACGAAAGATCGGGAGAATACGTGAGTTTATAATGGTTAATTCCGCTATACGCTCATGCAGCCAAAGCCGTTCATTGGGTTCTGCGGGGCTATACGCTTCTCGTTACATGTAACTTTTAGCTCAAGAACCGTGGTGATTTTATGGTGGATGCAAGATTTTACATAATTTTCCGAGAAAAAAACCAAAAATATTTAAACTAGAACTCCCGTGGGAAAAAATTAGGTATTTTAAATTTTAAATTCTAACAAAATAAAAAAAAATAATTTTGGTTTTTTTATTTTTGACTTATAAATTTTGGGAAAAGAATTTTCAAAAAATTAGGTCCAGTGGCCGCATATAAGGCTTATGTGCATGGTAGATTCTAAAGGAAGAGACCTTTGATACTTAATTTTTTCGGTGTGCTGATTACGAATTTTTTTTATCCTTTTTCTGGAAAATGATCACGTTTTTTACTTTAGCCCAATTTAGGTCATTTTTACCTTTTCTTTTTTTTTAATATTTCGAGTTCCCGGAAAACAAAAAAGTAAAACTGAATTAAATTGGGCTTTCGTGAAAACCATAACAATTTTCCGGAAAAAAGGCCAACAACTTCGTAATCAGCATACTGAAAAACTTAAGTATCAAAGGTCTCTTTCTTTGTAATCTACCATGTAAAAATTTGGTACTAAGTCCAAAAAATAAGAAATATTTTGGGGATTTGTTTATTTTTTAGTGCACAAAATTTTAAAAAAATTAGCAATTAGAGCCAAAAATTTCGAATACGAACGATATTTTTAAAATTAGTACTTAGAAATAAAAAAATTGGGTACTTCGTTTAAAAAGAAAAAAAATTATGGTGTTTTTTTAATTTTTTATTGCAAAACATTTTCAAAAAATTAGGTATCAAATCCGAGAAATCGAATCAAATGGATAAATATCCATTTCTAAATTGAGTACTACATTCAAATTTCAAAAAAAAAGTAGTTTGAGATTGTTAGTACTTTTGTAGGAGTAACCAAAAAAAAAAAAACTTATACCTAAAAATCGTTGCCTTGGTCCTTAGATTAGCAGGATAGGATTCCAATAAAAATACTTATTTAATTTATAAATGATTTATAAATAAATTTTATTTACAACATTTTATTACATTTTTTATAATTTGACGAACAAAAAAATTTTCATTGTAGCATATTAAAAAAAACCTCTAAAATTGTTGAGAAATTTAATTAATTTTAAACAACAATCAGTTAATAATTATTGTTTTTAAATATCTGTATCAATTTGAAGCTTTTGATGATCAAGAACTGATTTATACGCTAAAAACTATAAACTAATATTATATTAAAGTTAATTCATCCAAAGGTAAACCTGAAAGATACTTTAAAAAGTAGCAAAATCTTGAATCTTTTTTGATTATAGGTAAATCTAAATTAAATAAAAATGATTTCTCATTTTTTATTTTAAAATTTTATTTAATTATGGGGAAATAAAAAAAAAATATCAAAACTCAAATACAATAAAAATAAACCAAAAAATATACTGATAATAAATTTTATCAACAACATAGAAAAATTATGTGGATAAAACTATTTTGAAACCATAAATTTGGTTTATAATCACAGATTATTAAACTATATAAAGCTGCTCTTTATAATAGTGCAATACATTTATAATCAAGATCATAATTGATCAAGACATCCAAAATGGACGAGGAAAACTACGTAAAGGCCGTGCTAGTAGGCATTCTTATTTTACAAAAAGAATGCTCAATGACTGTCGCAGATTTACGCGGTATGAAAATTATTTAAAACATTTTTCTAAATATTTTTTTTTTTTTTTTTGAATATTTTTAACTATTGTATTTTTTTGCAGAAAAATTCACAATATTTTGGTTAACAAATATTGGTTCAATAGTTCCGTTATACAAATTTAGATACGAAACCTTCGATGAACTCGTAAAAAACATACCGGAAATAGCTGCTGGCTTGGATTCCAAAAACAAGCCAGCTTTGGTTCTTCCAAATGATTTCAACCACCAGGAAGTACTAAATACCATTCAAGTTTATGAAAATGAACGCTTTGTAAGAATAATTTTTTAAATTTTCAATTTTTAAAAATGACAACTTTCTCAATATTAAAAAATTTTTCCAGAGGACCAATATATTTGCCAATAAATTACGCGATGAATTGGAAAAAATAAAAGATCTGAAAATGTGGGTCAAAGCTACCATTGAAGGAACGGTTTTTACCAAAATGGATGGCATATCCTGCAGTGGTATTAATGGTAAATTTTGACCAATATTGATAAATTTCACATTTTTTTGTTATCAATTTTTATAATTCGTATAATTTTATTAATTTCAGACGAATATTTTAAATGTTACAAAAAAAAAATTCACTACAGAAAAATAGGATACAACAGTTTATTTGACTTAGTTTGTGACATTTCGGGCATCATTGTCACTGAAAAGGAACCCTTTGGAGAGAAAATGTTCAGTTTTAAAAAAAATTGAAGCAATAAATGATGGGCAGGATTTGGATCCTCAAGGATTTGGAAACTCAAATTCTTTCCGCATATTCTAAATTCTGCATATTCGCTTTATTAGTGCTTTTTATTATCAAAAAATTTTGTATATTATATTATATTATTGAATAAATGAGAAATCGACTTTTCCAGAGCAAAGATGTTTATTATAAATATTTTTCCCAACGTTTCGAGTCTTTATAAGACTCCTTTTCAAGGGATTCTGTACACACATTATAATTAAATTAGTATTACATTAATTAAATATTTTTGAAATTATTAATACATATTTTTTAAATGAATAAAGTAGAAAAAGTTTACCTATTAAGTAATTTTAAAAAAATTACTGAGTTATATTTGGTGACTGTTTAACAAAATTTTTAATTTTTGTTAACAGTATAAATTTTGATGTTCTACTTCAAACACCATGAATACAACTGAATTAATTTTGACATTTGGTATATTACTAACGAATTTTAAGTCTATTTTTTTTTTTTTTTTTTTTTTTTTATTATTAAAGCTTTCAACTTTTACATATAAAGAAAAGTTATTTAGCTGATACATTGTTATATTACAGTTTTGTCATACAATATTTCATTTTACAATTTTATTACAAATTTACTTATTAAATACCATCTTCTCTTTTTTTTATACATTTAAATTATAGTTTTGCAAAAAGTTAAATATTTTTTTTATAAATATGCTATTTGGTTCACATAGAAATATCTTTATATCAAATGGAGGAAATTTGCGATATTTTGACAGCTCATTGTACAATTTTTTTCTCTGATTATTAAATAAATCACATTGCCAGAGAATGTGATTAATGTCCTGTGTATCATAGCCACAGTTGCACGCAGGACTGTCTGTAATTTTTATTTTGTAAAGTGAGGCATTTAAATTGTAATGTCCAGATCTTAATCTATTTACTGTCGTGATTAGATTTCTCGGTAATGAGCTATCAATGAACCACGGTTTCGGAGTATCTTTATAGTATATTTCAAAATAGACTTTCCCTTTCGTTTCCCCCTCTTTTTTTATTTGATCATTATTTTTGTTTTTGAATTTTTTTTTAAAATATGCATAAAAGTCAGTATGTGGTATAAGAATATTACTAGGATTGTCTTCAGTAGCTTGCTTTGCCAATTCATCAGCCTTTTCATTGCCAGGTATACCAACATGTGCTGGTATCCATACAATTTGCAAACTGTCGTCATCAAATAGTCTTAAGAGCTCTTTTATTTTATATATATAAAAGTTGATTTTTACATCAAAGTTACGCGTATTTAAAGTATCTAGCACACTTAGTGAATCTGTGTAAATAACATACTTATGCCCGCAATTCTTTTTTGCAAATTTTAAAGCTTCTAATATGGCGAAGCATTCAGCAGTATATATTGATGCGTATTTCGGTAGGCTTTTTTTAAATTCAAAATTAAATTTCGGAATATATACCCCTGAACCCACTGATTTCCCTCTCTCCGTTTTGCTACCATCAGTATAAATTTCTATACAATTACCGTTTAATGATTTTTTTTCAATGTTATTTTTTATAACACTATCTTTTATATCCCTATTAATCGTGGATATTTTAGTATCGACATTTTCCACGCTTATATGATATTCATATTTATATATATTTAATTTTTGATTCTTTTTAATAAAACTTCTTATACCATATACTTCTTCAATGCACTCTTCTAAAATACCCCTTTTTTTTTATTACTACTTATAATTTTACTATAAAAATATTCATTAATAATTTTAGCTGTTTTACTGCTACTGTTTGTTATATTTTTTAATACATATTTACAGCACAACAATTTAGATCTTTCTTCAAATAATAAAATTTTTGATTCTGCAATACTAACATCATTTGGGGTGCTTCTTCTATATCCTAGAGCTAGTTTTATGCAATAGTTTTGAATTCTTTCCAGAACTTTTTTTTTTTTTTTAGTTTTAGGATAATAAATAAAGCTTGCATAGTCCATAATAGATCTAACAAAACTTTTATAAAATGAGAGAAGCGTATTTTGGTGGGATCCCCACCACGTTCCCCTTAAAAATTTAATAATGTTAGTTGCACGATTAGTTTTTTCTTGTACATATGCAATATGTTTTTCAAAACTTAGTTCATAGTCAAACATAACACCTAAAAATTTTGCTGAATGAGCAGATTTGATCTCATTATTATCAATTAATAATGTTGTTTCTGCTGGTTTTATTTTATTTTTATTTAAATGCATAAAAACTGTTTTATCTACCGATAATTCTAACCCTAATTCGTTTAAATTATTATTTATTGTCGTTATGGCATTTTCGAGTAAATTAATATCATCACTATAGTTATCAGTTTTAAGGTATACTGCAATATCATCAGCATATTGCAATAATGAAACTCTCGCATTAATATTTTTTTCAATTTTATATGTATACAGTATATATAAAAGTGGACTAAAAACCCCACCTTGTGGAACTCCTCTATTTACTATTCTAGGTTTGTTAGGGTTATATTCAGTGTAAATAAATCTTTCATACGTTAGAAATTTAATAAGTTCTAAAATCTTTTGAGAACAGCCAATATCTGCTAAAATTTTTAAAAGTATATCTGATTGTACATAATTAAAAGCACCTTTGACATCCAAAAAAGCACATAGCACATCATCTTTTTTGTCAAAAGCTCTTTCAATTTCTAATGTGAGTGCAGCTAAATTGTCATTAATGGATAAACCTTTTCTAAAACCTATCTGCGAGTCTGGTATAATATTATTATGCTCGAACCACCATCTTAGTCTATTAGTATTCATTAATTCAAAAAGTTTACATACGCATGACGTTAGGGCAAGCGGTCTTAAACCACTGGCATTAGGTTTTTGTACAAAATGTATATATATGTTTTTCCAACCGTCCGGATAAGAATTATTTTTAAACATATCGTTATATATATCAAGTAATAATAGATGATATTTTATGGGAACATTTCTTAGCAACTCGTAATTAATTCCATGCATACCAGGTGAGGAGTTAGAACCCCTTGATTTAAGTGCAATATTAAACTCTGTATATGTGAAAGGACTATCAAAAAATTCATTCTCTTCACATTTTGGTAACCAATTTGGCTTAGTTGGGACCCAGGCTGGGCATAATTTGTCTAAAGATTCAAGGGCCTTTTCCCTTTTTTCCCTTTTATTAGTAATATTATTAGAAGGTAATTTGACCCATTTATTTTTAAAAATTTTAGTTTTCTCCCAAGTATAACTTAAGTTTGCCTGTAAATTTACTGTTTCTGCAAATTTTCTATAAGATTCTCTTTTTTGCCATAGCCACTATTTTTTTATATTCAATTAAATCATCAAGTTCTTTTGAATATTCCCATTTTTTGAAGGCAGCTTGTCTTTTTCTTTTGATTTTATCACAGTCTGTGTCCCACCATGCTACCGGATTTCTATATTCTTTACTGGAAACTTTTCTTTTTTTGGGGGTATTTTTAACCACGGCATTTTCAATGTTTTTGATAAAAAAATTATATTTTTCTTTTGGCGAGAGCTGATTATATTCATAAGTAAAAAATTGATCATAGTCCTCATTCAGCAAAATTTGTAGATTTTCCCAATTTGTTTTTTTTGAATTTATTTTAAAAATTTTTTTTATGTAATAATATTTTTCAGTGAAAATGCTTATAATGATGGGATAGTGATCCGAGCCACACGTTTCTTTATATATTTTAACATCTACATATTGTGCGAGGTCATTATTTGTTAGAACTAGATCAATATTAGATTTATTGCTAGTACTAAAATCTACACGCGTTTTTGTATTAGTATTGTGAATAATAATATTGTTTTTACTTATACTGTTAAAAAGTCTAGAGCCATTCACCCCGTTACCGGCACAATTCCAGGCTCGATTGTGTGCATTAAAATCCCCCATCATTATAGTATATTCACTGTGTACAATATTTTTAATTACTACATCCCAATCTTCCTGTGCTAATACAATTTCAGGAGGCTTATAGGTTGCAATAATATTAAAAGGTTTCTTAACATTAGTAATCTTTACAGCTAAAATTTCAATATCATTATTAGGTATTATTAAGTTACTTACAATTTCAAAACTTAGTTTTTTTAAGATTAAAAGTAAAATACCACCACCTCTGTTATTTGCTCTATCCCTTCTCAAAAGATTATACCCTTGAAGGCAGCATTTGTTGTCTTCTATTTTTTCATTTAGCCAGGTCTCTACTGCTACAAGTATATCCAAACCATCCATCAATTTATTAATATCTTCTAATTTGTTTAAAAAACTTCTGCTATTCCAAAACATTATATTTTAAATCCCCTGCCACTGTTTTCGTACGTTCACTGTTATTATCACAGTTTTTATTATTGTTATCGTTTTGAGCCATTTTTTAAAATATTTTTTTTTTACTTATTTTTTACTTTTAGACCTATGTCTGCCAGGTCAACGTCCTCATCACTTATTTCACTTATTTCACTGCTACAAATACTATCATTAACGTTCTTGTGCTCACTTACTCCCTCTTCCATCATACTTAAGTTTTTAACTATATATAAGTCAATCTCGTCTTGATTTTTCTATCTTTTACATTAGGTTTCAATTTAGTAAGCATAATAATAAGCCCATCAATATTTTTTGTATATATACACGCAAGTTTTTGAATATCAGTATATTTGTAGTTATAAGACTCCACTAGGAAATCAATTATCTCCGCTTTGTTTATATTAAGTTCATTTATTTCAACATCTGCGCTCTTGTCTATAAAAAAAGTGTTTACTTCCGCTTCTATATTTTCTCTTAGATTTTTTTTATCTTTTTCTAAAATCGTCTTTATTTTATTATTACCCATCTGTTTTTTGTCAGTCGTTAATGTCTTTGGGTTTTCGTGAGAACTATGTATGTCACGGGAACATCCTGCTTTAGCGGGGGTTCTACACATTACAATATTTTTGTCGTCTTTTTTATTATTATTTTTTTTATCAATATTCTGTATGCAAGCATCTTGTGTACCTGATTCAGATATTAGGTCATTAACTTTTTGAGCATCTATCTTAGATAGCTCATCATTAACCACTCTGTCACCTGTATCAGATACCTGTTCACCATTCTCTTTATTAACCCTTTCAAGTACGGTTTCACTAACTTCTTGTGTCACAGTGTTACTTTTTTTGATTGCTGAACCTTGTTCCTTTTTAGGACAAAATCTTGCTATATGCCCGGCTTTTTGGCATATAAAACAATTAATTTTATCCACTGAAGTGTAAATATGATATTGTACGCCTTCATACTCTATTTCGATTTCGCTAGGGACCTTATGCAAATCTTTTGGGTCTATGCAAACTTGCCTTCTAAAACTTAGGATATGCGAATACCCTTCACGATTGATACCAGCTCTTATATACGATATATCAGTCTTTGGTACAATATTTCTTTGTTTTAAACAGTTGATTATTTCTTCATGTGGTATTACTGGAAAGACGTTAGAAAGTATTATCTTTTGGGTATCTTCAACCAGCGGTCGAATATTTAATGTTACCCCTTTTACGGTTAACTTATTGTTGCCAACTTTAGTTATCTCTTTTACTATACTTTTGCTATTTAGATAGATGCATACTCTTGCCTGCGGAATCTTGGACACAAATATAACATTTTTAGGGCCAACTTTTGACCCCATTGCAACTATGTATTCATCTATGGTTATCCCATTAACCGTATCAACCAAAACAGCTTCATCGTTCTTGGGGTTAATGCTTTGTTCAACAACTTTAAAATACGCTCTTTTACTAAAATTTCCACTATTTTCCATCTTTTCTCCCTCTATATACTAAATTTTTATTATATCATATTATATTGTAACCTACATATATAATATATATTGTAACTAGTTACTATAGTAGGCTGATATAGGCATGGTTGAGATGGAAGATAAAAATTAGCGCTGACGCGCTCTGTCTTTCGTTTTTTTATCTTCCATCTCAACCATGCCTCTTTCAGCGTTCTATAGTATCGCGTTACAATCGATATTTTTTGTAACAACATCTTCATATGTATCGCATTTACGACAAATATCTAGAAATTTATTTGATACTTTTATTTATTTGATTAAAACAAACCAGAAAGAAACTTAGTTGTGACTCATTTTTAAAATAAGTCATCCTTTATTTTTAAAATAAATTTAGTTGTAACCCGATTTTAAAATTAATCATTCTATTTAAAAATTTATTTGATAATTTTATTTTTAAAATAAATTTATTTGATTCTTTTATCGCATATAAAAATACATGCGTATCAATATTTCTCACTTCAATAAAATACTCGTATACCTTTCACATAAACTCGTCGATATGCTATACATAGGAAGATAGCGTTACAAAAATATCATATAATATAATGTATTATAAACAAGCTTTTACGAGAGCTTAAACATGCGTCCTACACTTAAGACGGTCGCGACGGAGCTGTTTAAGTCTATAAAAAGTCGTCTATATTTATAAAAATATAAGATTTAAACACAAAAAAAAAAAAAAAATTTTTTCATTTATATATGCTTCATATTACAAGTTAAGAGTTAATAAATATAATTATAAAGTCAAGTGCTAAGAAATTCTATAATATAAACAAAATAGAAATTTTTTCCGTTACAGTAGTACTAGGTATAATTTTTATATTAGTTTTTATTTTATTTTATTACACTTTTGGTATTACTCATATTAATTTATTTTTTTATTTTTTTAATTTAAAAAAAATTTTTTTAAACATTGTGTATTACAAGAAAGAAGAAATGAAATTTTTGAAAAACTGTATAACATTGTGCATTACAACACAAGGAAATTTAATTTTAAATTATTTTGTATATTATTGTATATTATCAAAACTTTTGTACATAAATAACTTAAATACAAAACTTGAAAGAACTTCAATATTAATATTTATTAATTTACTATAATTTACAAAAAATAATTCCTTAAAAAAATAAAAATTGAAAAATATAATTATTTTATCAAAATTAGCTTATCAAAACAAGAAATCCTGTGGGAAAAAATTATACATCCTTGAAATACCTCCCTTGCATGTAAATGTTTTCGATATTAAAAATTAGTGTTTTGGTATTATTTGGTGGAAATGTTTTCAAACAATTTGTCATCATGTATTCAAGATATTTCGTAAAAATATTTTTTGAAATTAGTACTTTCAAAAAAAAAAAAATTAAGGATGTAATCTACCATGCTGGGGATAATAGACATAAGAAATTAATACTCTCTCTTTCTATCATATTTACTATAGAAACGAGAAACTTGGGCGCGCCCAACTATACGATAGAATCTTTAAATAAATAAAATTTCTGTTATAGATAAACCACCCTAGTCTAACATAAATTGAAAAATTAGATTCTACGATATGTTTTTTATGTTATAAATTTTTAACCAAAAACTATACTCAAAAAATACTAAAATTATTTACTGTAAAATGTCGTACCATAAGAATCACGTGTATAAGCTGCTCGAAAAAGTAAAATTATTTTCAAATATTTAACAACGAATGTGTCACCTTAGGATCTTCACGTACTCTTATTTTAATATATACTTTTATATTCAGCATCGGTTTTTAACAATATTTTGACATTTATAAGCTAGAAAACCTGTTTTTATTTTTTGCTTTTTTTCTAATTTTGTTATATTACTTTTTCTTGCATCTTAGGCTGTTTTTAATCTATGCACAAGTTATAACGTTAAATATTGATAATTTTTAATCCAAATTGATTGTTATTAGTTTATAAATATTTTATATATATATCTTAATACTATATATATTTGAAAATTTATTTGTTTGTCTGTCTGTCTGTCTGTCTGTCCACTCATCACGCAAGAGCCGCCGAACCAATTGTCATGAAACCGGTGTCAAAATAAAGACAAAAAGTCTGCGGGTGACATAGGCCCTATATTTTCTGATTAGCTGTCGTAGTTTTTGAGATATTTAATTTTTAGTATTTTTGAACTTGATAACATTTTTTAAAAATTTTAACAAAAATTGAAATATCTCGAGACTATCGAAAAATTTAGCTATCGCACTTCATAGTATTAGATTCAGCACTAATTTTTACGTATTCTCTGAAATTTTTATTCAAAACGGAGGTATCTTTAAAATTTTATAAAATATTTTTAATGCTGGTAAAAAAATTTTTTTCATTTTTTTATTTTTATGGTATTTCTAATCATTTATTTGTGGGTCTGTGTATATTATAATGTAATTTATATTCTATATTAAAATGTAATTTATGCGTACTTAGTTAAATTTTTATTAAAAACGTACGTTTCTTTAAAATTAAAAAAAAAAAAAAAATAAAATTTTTTACTATATATTATATATATTCAACTCAAATTTCAGGGTATAGTTTGGGGTGATAAAAAAGTCCCTCAGCCAAAGTTTTAGTCCTCTAGCACCTCATGGGCCCGATATATGTCTGTTCAAAGGTCCAAAAATAGCCTGATCTGGACCATTTTCAAAATTACACCATTCCTTTGAATTTACTACAAATTTTATCTTATTGGTCACATTTGAACTGGTAAAAGGTCTACATTAAGAAAAAAATTTTAGCTTATTTCAAGGCGTTAATTTTTTTTGGCATTGATATATATTTTGGACAATAACAATATGATAATAATAAAAAATCAATAACAACAACACCGGGAATAGATCAGGGGGGGCGGAGCCCCCCCTCACACCTATGCTAGTATATATATAAATTTAGTTACATACCATTTAGATGTCCGAAAATAATTATTTTAATGCGCTACAATTATAGAACCCCTAGAGTCCCAATTTTTTAACTTTAGTTAAAATTAAGTAAAAATACTTTTCTATGTTAAATATTTTGTCTATTTTTTTTTTATCTCATAAAATATATATCTCCAAGCAAATAAAACTCGATTAATGATTAAATAGCCCAAATATTTTTCAATTTTATGCAATATCTAATTTTTGACTTGTTATACATTAATAGTAAAGTCTAATTGATAGTTAAAGTCTAATAGGTAAATTTTTAGTAAGTCAAGAAATTTTAAAATTTATTGATGATGTAAAAAATAAATTACCATTGCTGAAAGCTCTTCCTATGACCAAAGAAGTCTATCAATTACTTTTGTCTAAAAGACAAGAAAATGAAATTTCTACACGTTACGCTAGCTGTACGGACTGCAATTTCACAAGGGAAGTTGAATACATTTGGAATACCAAAATACCCAAATCGTTATGGATGAGTTTATTATCTTGAAAAAACACGCCTACTACCCTCCGTTAATTCCAATGGGCCTTCTGGGCCTAGAAACGAAGATCCCAATGTTCTGGAATAGGGTTTTTTGGTAATTTTCAATAAAACGCTAAAACCTCACAAGGTAACCAAAACTCTTCAGGTTGGTCTAACATTTTTGGTGTGAGTATCACCTTTCAAACGCCGTGAACCGCAATTTTTTATCATTAATTCTTTCATCACTATTTTCAATTATTTGTTAATCAGATATGATGTATTGAAGTCGGAGTCCGAATTTTATGATTTTTTAAAATAGCTCATTTTTAATGTTAACTTTGAAGATCCCTTTCTCAAAAACGACTCAAAGAAATGAGACGAGTAAAAAATTTTTGGAAACTTGAAGCTTCAAGGAATTTTTCGAGACATATAAAACCCTTTGTATCAGAAATTACGAATTTGTTAGCAATTTAAAAATTGGTCATTTTTAGCCAAAAATGGCCATTTGGTTAATTGGACATATTGATGAGAAAATTTAAAATTGCGATTTACGGCGTTTGAAAGGTAATACTTACACCAAAAAAATGAGATCAACCAGAAGTGTTTTGGTTAACTTGTGATGTTTAAGCGTTTCAATGAAAATTACAAAAAAATTCTATTTTATAACATTCACCCTGCGTTTCTAGGCCCATTTCAATAAACGGAGGGTAGCCGGCGTGTTTTTTCAAGATAATAAACTCATCTATAACCATTTGTTATAACTTGGTGTTCCAAATGTATTGAACTATCCTTATAAGTCAAAAATTACGTGTTGTATAAAATTGAAAAAATTGGTAATTTTGACAAATAAACGTGTGAAAATAAAAATTATTTGGGCTATATAATCATTAATGGAGTTTTATTTGCTTAGAAAAATATATTTTATGAGATAAAAAAAAATAGACAAAATATTTAACATAGAAAAGTATTTTTACTTCATTTTAACCAAAATTAAAAAATTGGGACTCTAGGGGTTCTATCATTGTAGCGCATTATAATAATTATTTTCGGACATCTAAATGGTATGTAACAATCAATTTGGATTAAAAATTATCAATATTTACTGTTATAACTTGTGCGTAGATTAAAAACAGGCTCAGATGCAAAAAAAAGTAATATAACAAAATTAGAAAAAAAGCAAAAAATAAAAACAGGTTTTCTAGCTTATAATTGTGAAAATATTGTTAAAAACCAATGCTAAATCCTTGTTTTTATTAGTTTTGAACTTATTTTAACTTGTCAAAAAAGAAAATCCCGAAAAATACCGTGAAAAACCCCTGAAATAAAAAATTTCAAAAATCGGGTAGCTCAGTTACGAAAAAAGCTGGCACTAAGGTTCCTCAAACAATGAGCTTAATACATTAATATGCCACTTATATCACCGATTACAACCATGCAATCATACATACATTTCTCTCTTAATTCCATAATAGTTGTGAAATATCACCGGTTACAATATTTTCAGATATTAAATCATGAAATAATTGCAGTTTTCTTAATTTTTCTTAATTGCAGTTTTCTTAACTTTTCTTAATTTTCTCATTTTTCTTAATTTTAAATACTTTCAGAGAAATAAAATAGGCACTACGTCAATAAAAAGATAATATTTTTTTTTTTAGCTTTTTAATGTAAAAAATTTTGAAAAAAAAAATTTCGAAAAATTACGTATCAGATGGAGGAATTCTTTAAAAACGATAATTCTAGATATTCGTACTTTCATAGGAAAAAATTAAGTATCACGTCCTAAAATAAAAAAAATTTTGGCGTTTTTTGTATTTTTTGACGACAAAAATTTTGAGAAATAAATTAAAAAAAAATTAAGTATTAGGTCCAAAAAATTACTATAAACGATATTAAAACTAGTATACTTCCATGGAAATAAATTAGGTACTACGTCCAAAAAGAAAAAAAAAATTGGTATTTTTTGTATTTTTTTGTGAAAAAAATTTTCAGAAATTTAAGTATCCGATTCGAGATATTATGTGAAAACCATACTTTCAAATATAAGTACTTTCATGGAAATAAATGAGGTATTACATCCAAATTAAAAAAAAAAAAAGTACCTCGAGCTTTTTTGGTGAAAAAATTTTTGAAAAAAAAATTAGGTCTTAATTCCATAATGTTTGTGAAATATCACCGATTACATACGTACGTACGTACACACACACACACACACACACACACACATACAGACTTTTTTTAAAAACCGATTTTTTAGCTTCCTGGGGTCCCAAAACTTGCTTATATGCCAAAAAATCAGAAAACAAAATTTGACCTAACACAATGGTTCCTCTATGAGGAACCAAAATAGACAAAATATTTAACATAGAAAAGTATTTTTACTTCATTTTAACAAAATTAAAAAATTGGGACTCTAGGGGTTCTATCATCGTAGCGCATTATAATAATTATTTTCGGACATCTAAATGGTATGTAACAATCAATTTGGATTAAAAATTATCAATATTTACTGTTATAACTTGTGCGTAGATTAAAAACAGCCTCAGATGCCAAAAAAAGTAATATAACAAAATTAGAAAAAAAGCAAAAAATAAAAACAGGTTTTCTAGCTTTTAAATGTGAAAATATTGTTAAAAACCAATGCTAAATCCTTGTTTCTATTAGTTTTGAACTTATTTTAACTTGTCAAAAAGGAAAATCCCGAAAAATGGCCGCCATTCAATGGTCATAACCGTCGATGCCAATTCGTGCCAATTTACCAAATTCTTTTATACCGAATTTCTGCTAACAGAATCATAAATGGCAGAATCAGAAAAATTTAATTTCCTAATTAATAAGTTCAGAACGTGCTGAAGTGAAGAATAGGCTTATTTCAGAAGTATTTTTGTACAGAAATAATATGTTTATTATTGGTACAACATAAAAAAAACCTAATATTTTTTTAATTGCTTAAGCTTCCTAAAATCGGTTTTCCGAATTATTAATTTAACGATTTTTTTTTTAATTTACATAAGACTCCTAGATATCAAAATTCATAAATAAAAAGTGCAAAATAAGAATATTTATTTTATTAACAGAATGGGCATTCTCCAGAATCCTAAATAAAATATAATATTAACTAATTCGTTTTACCGAAACTCTAAAAACCGAATAATATAGTTAGTGAAAATATTTGGTAAAATATGGCACTATTAGTTTTTAATTTGAAAAAAATTTATACGTTGTATAGGTATATATACCAAAACCTTATGTATTTTACTCCAACAAGAGCAATAATCAAATTTTTAATAATTTCTTGAGGACGTTACTTCGGATGTTACATGCAAATTTATATTTTATTTTAAGTAGAAAAAAATATACTTTTTACAAATTAAATAGCTCTATATATAGTTTATACAAATATTTAATTATCATCATAAAGCTTGGCCGAAAAAATGTATATGCAATTTGTGTTAAATATAAAAATATTTCATCTTGCAACGTTCGTGATGCGATGGCAGACAGGCATTTTTTTAAATTTATAAAAGTATAAGATTCATTTTAAAAAAAAATTTTTTCAATTTTTCTGTATGACAAAGGGAGGCTCAGTCCTCAGAAAGAGGATATGGATAATATATTATAATAATGAAAAAATTGAAATTAAATAGTTCCATTTAGATCATGCTTATTATTTTTTAATAAACTCATCTAATTACTTTACTTAATTTGAAATAACTTGAAGATTTTTTAATTTTCTTAAGTTTTATTTTTATTAAAATAAAAATCAATATATTTACCAAAAAAGTCTTTATTTATTAATTTATGATAGTCACAAAATTGACCATTGACCAATTTATAATAAAAATCAGGCAAATAACATTAAATACTAAATTTTATGCATAATTAGTCTCAAAATATAATAAAATATATTAATATTAATTAAAATGCAAGATTTCCGGTATATTATGCAATGGCTATACTAAATAAATATATTACTTGAAAATTCAAGCTAGTATTTAAACAGCTATTTTATGCTTATATTATTGGAAATAAAAAAAGTAAATATGTAAATTTTCATAAAATCATCTGAATGAAAAATAATAATTTTATAATGGTGTGTTAACATTTGCTATATTTGCATATATTTACAGTATACTTTACTGTAAATGACTAATTAAAGTTCTAAAAGATCATGAAATTTTAATGAGATATTCTCAGTTTTTCATTTAATTTTTAGGAAAGGTGATATTTAATTTTAGATGATGTCACTTCCAAATTATTACAAAAAACTTTTACTTGCTTTTCATAAATTAAGGAGTTTTAATATGCTATGAAAATTTAATTTATTATGTAAAACGTGCAGTAAAAAAGTCGGCATTCTAGTTCCAACTGAGTAAGATGTTAGGTATTGGTTTGGTACCTTAAGGACGTTGGTCAGGGAATGAAACAAATGTACGAATTTTCAAAATTTGAAATTATTATATATTTGTCATATTACATATTTATTAAATAGAAAAAATTTTTAATGCTTGCAATGACTGTCATTCTTCAGTATGGACAGGCGTGATTTCATTCTGAGCCATAACTTCACAGTTTTCACAAAATCTTCTGTGGCCTCAGAGAAATATTGAACATTCCGGAGACTTGGAAATACATGCAATGCATGTTTTAATCACATCTAAAAATATAAAATGTCTAGTAAAAATTATATTAACAATTTTAAAAAAAATTTAAAGAATCATGGAATAAAATAAATCGTACTCTTAACTTCCAACATAATTTTTTACAAAAAATCTTTTTATGATTATTCATTATTGTAAAACAAAAATTTTGAAGACGATTTATTATTCTGGCATTAAATTTATTTATTTATTTATTTAAATTTATTTATTTATTTATCCTAGGACTTTCTCATACAGATGGAGAAGTTTCTAAGCTTTCTAAGATAAGCTTTGATTCGGAATTCCTCAATACAACACGGAAATAGCAGGGCCATCTCAATCAGAGGAGAAACTCGACAAAACAAAGCCTATCTATACTAATTTAAATTTTGTCTTAAAAAAAATGTTACAAATTCATTTACAAATTAAAGTAAAAAAATAATTCTAGGTTTTTAAGGAGACTTTTTAGCATACTTCAAGTCGGATGAAAAATTTTAAATTATAATATTTGCATCATATTTACTCTGTAAATAATTTGTCATATAAGAAATCGATGCTTTTTGGAATTTTTTAAATTAAATGAAAACAAAAAAAAATTCAATTTGTTTATGGGCATATCTCACCAAGTGGTTATATTGCATATATGAGAGCTTTAATGAAAATCCAGCTTTCTGTTTCAAAAAAAAATTATTGAAATTTATTTATATATATTTCTTCTCAAGCCTCAAGAAATTTTTTTGCCTAATTTCGTTAATTATTATGAAATAACAACCTTGGAATAATTCGAAACCCTAATATTTTGTTGGTAACCTTGTTAAGTTTTTTAACTTCTTAACATTACAGTGGGGATGCCGTAAAACCATTTGCCTTTTTATAAATAGATTTTGATAAATTAATAGTATATTTAATTTCTTCACATAATTAAAACAGTGTGCTCCTTTTCTAAAAAAAATTCTGCCAGCTGAAACATTGGTAACCACATTTTCAAATAAATACGATCAAAGAAAGTTTTTTAAGCCACAAATGAATGCCGTGAACAATTTTTTTTTCTAACTATTGTGGAAATTCTCTACAATGTTTCACAATTTGAAAGTGATTTGAGAAAAACTGGTGCCTCCAATAATTTAGTAGATATCGACACCAAAAGACTTTGTTGTCGATGCGTAATTTTGGTACTATAAATCACATTTTTTAATGGCACTCGTTCAATTTTTAAAAAATCTTCGCAAAATCTTTTGTGATTTATGTAAAATGTTATAAGATTTCAGTTAAAAAAAATGGCATAGCTTGATTCAATGCGTTGTATATATAAACCTCAGTTTTGTATAAAATAATCGTACAATTTAGAAGCATTGTTTACCAATAACCTAAAAATAACAAACGTGTAAGAACTACCTATATTTCATTCTTAGTTCAAAAAAGATGTTTTTGATTTGAATTTAGTGCTTTAAAAAAATAAATAAAATTATGTAGTTGTAGGTCATACTTAGTGGATCATTAAAATCTATATTTCAAGAAAAATACATTTTGACAAAAATCAAAAACTCTAAAAAAATGTTTCAAAAATCATAAAAGGCACAACTAAATTATTTAATAAATTATAATAAGATAATGCGATCATATTTTAACCTGTGGCGGATTCAGAAAAGGGCCTAAGGGGGTGGGGCGCTTAAGCAAAATTTTGTATGTTTTCTGATGAAATTTGTATAAAAAAACAAAATTATGAACAAAAAACATGCATTTTTTGGAGCTCAGAGGAGGCAATTACCCTTACCACCCCCCTTTTGATCCGCCCATGATTTTAGCAGTAACTTAGGCTTTATGTGAGCAATGCGAGGAGCAATGAGTTAAAGATTCAGGGAGCTTAGCCTATAGCTATAACTATAGCGCAGTCTGTAGAACCAAAGAGATTAAATCTTTGGTAGAACATTTAATTTATTGTTTATAAAAAAATTGAAAATTTATCTTCTTATTATTGGTTTTTGGACAGAAATAAAATTTATTGTTATATACCTCTATATTTTCCAGTATTTTTGAGAACTAATTTCATCATTCAGTAATTATAACCTTAAATATATTTTTTAATTTAAGAAGTTCATTTATCAAACGCCGTAGCTTAAAATTAAGTTACGCAAAGAAAATCTTAATTTTTATTGTTTTATTAAACTTCTGTCCAAATCTCGTTATTGTGCTCTCAAAAATAAAATTTATTTTATAAAATTAGAAATATAACCACTTGGTGAGATATGCCCTTATATGTTTAAGCAAATATGACATGTTAATCAGTTAGACGCAAATATCTGAGTTTCCAGATTTGGACAGATTGAATTAAAATTCTAGTTGTATCATGGTAAAGAGCATTTAATTTTAGATGGATGGTAATTGCACAAAATTGAGCTATTTTTTTAAATTTAAGAGCATATTTGACATTTATTTTTTAAACAGCAAGTTATCATTTTGTACATGTATCTTTAATCTAAAATTAAACGCTTTTTATCATGAGACAACTAACATTTTGATTCAATCTGTCGAAGTCTGGAATCTGAGACATTAATATCCAAGAAATTATCATGTTATATTTATTTAAAAAAATCCACGTATTCAATTTTTTTGGTTTTAATTTTCTTATACCAAATTTCAAAAGTTATAGACTCCTTTATCAACAAATTATTACAAGTCATTAAAATTTAAATATTTCAGTTTATGAATTTCTCGCAAGACTACATAAAATGTGCCATTTTAAATAAAAATAAAGAATTATTAACAATTTTGTAATTATCAAAAGATTTCATCTAGTCAAGGAAAGGAGGTAAAATCTGGTAGCAGTAATTACTGGCAAGTTAGATCAACTTGAAACTTTTTGCAATTTGTCAAGAAAGGTGTCTAGTTCAGAAGTAAACAACTTCCGTTGGTTGCCAAAAGGGTGGGGGGCGCGGGGGGTGAAACTCAGTGGGGGGGAGTTGAAAAAAAAATAAACTAACCAATCGTTAAATTACCATATTTTAAGATAAAAACATTGATTGCAATTTTTCATAAAAATGCACCCCTTCCGAGTTATAGCGCAATGAAAACTGTGATTTTTGCCAAAAAAATTTTTTTTTTTTCAGTTTTTTTAATTTTATTTGAAATCTGGTAGAAATACAAAAAAAATTATATATTACTAATTTGAACTATTTTCGTTGAAAAAGACAGCGTTTTTTTTTTTGCGTACGATTAATATTAAAGGAGATATGACAAGGCAAAAATGGTTGTTTAACGAAAAATCAAGAAACCGGATCGTTCTGGCGTAAATATCTGGAAAAATATTACTTTCACAAAAAAAATTATTCTTATCATTTTTCAAGATGATAAAATTGGGAAAATTTTGAGACCACCTAAAACCGTTTAAAATAACCAGAAAAATGACTTAAAAAGAAATAAAATTTTTTATTTAGGACTTGAATTTTAAGAATGCTATTCTTAAAATTACTTACTCCAATTTGTACAGATTTCTTTAAAATATTTTTCTAAAATAAAAAAATTCTGGAACCTAAAATAATTGGTTTGAAAAAAACGTTTCTGTTATTAAAAATTCTGAATTTGGACCCGGATTGCCATCAGCGCCTCTGAACAATAAATGGCAGCCCTTTATAGTCAACTTTCTGATACTTCCGTGGTAAAACGATTCTGTCAAAATGATCTTGCGACCTCTCATTCAAAAGGTTAGACGATATACTTTGGGATAAAATTACTTTTGGAAGTGATTTTAGTGCATCGTTTTGATTGGTAGACCATAAACCGTCCAAAATAAATTTTTTTTCTGCTTAAATTTCAACTTTGGCAGCGATTTAAAAAAATTGAGGGATATGTGCATTCTATTTTTTTTTTTAACTAATGAAAAATAAAACAAATTTTCATTTGCGACCATCCGCGCTCAAAAATATTTGGGGCAACATGTTCAAATTCTTAAAAATCTGAAAAAACTTTTTCTTTAATGTTGCGATTTTTCGAAAAAGGACCCCGCACAAATGAATAGGAAATGGCCATTCGATCAAATTAGCTGAATTCTTGAAATTTTTTAGATTTTATTATTCTGAAAAAAAGTCTCCATGGACACAAAGCTCCAAAGTCTCAACTTTGGCTGCTACGGAGCTTGCATGCTAAAATAAGTCTTTACATTTTAAACAGGGCAAATATGTTTGAGATTACTGATTATAAATTTGGTACCAAATAATATTGAAATTATAGACCCATAATATTAATCTCTCTCTCTCTCTCTCTCTTATGTTTTTGAGGTTACTGATTATAAATTTGATACCAAATTGAAAAAAGTTGACAGCTGTCAAGTACCTGTCAAAAAGTCAAAACAAAAATAAAAGATTTTATGTAGGCTTTTTGTTTTTGAGATTGTTAAATATGATGTTAATTCATACTAGGAAAAGTCGACAGTTGATCGCTGTCAGTTTAAATAGTACATTAAAGTCAAATAACTCTTTTCAAATAACTTCGTTCTTAGCTTTACCCAGGACCTACGACATGGACGTGACTGATATTGATCCCAGTGTGCATGCGTGCGTGTTTGCGTGTTTGTGTGTGTGTGTGTATTTAAGTGGTTTTGGTTGCAAGTGTATGTGTTTGTATACGTTCTTTAGTGTAAAATATATGCATTTGTGAAATTATCTATTTATATGATGCTAATGTATTAATTTATGGTATCAATAATTTTAATATTATTTGGAATCAGATTTATAATCAGTAATTTCAAACATATTTGCCCTGTTTAAAATGTAAAGACTTATTTTAGCGATTGCCAGGTAATTGACAGCTGTCAACTGTCAACATTGTCAATTCGATGAGAAATTCATAATTAGTGACATCAAAAATATAAGATCCTTTTAAAATCTATTGTTATATTATTTTTTTAGGCTATTTAAAAGTTAATTGACAGTTGCCAACTATCAGTAATGTCAATTTGACATCAGATTTGAAATTAGCGATTTAAAAAACATAAATCTCGTATAACCTATAAAGTTTTCTACGATATGTTAGAGTTTTGACAGCTGTCAATTAACAATCATGTCAATCTGATATAAAATTCGTAATCGGTGATCTCAAAAACATTAATATCAGCTAATCTATAAAGTTTTCTATGGTATTTTCGAGTTTTGACAGTTAATTGACAGCTGTCAATCGAAAATCTTGTCAATCTGACGTCAAATTCGAAATCAGCGACCTCAAATGTATACTCTAAAAATTAACCTGTAAAAGGTCTTTAAGCAAACCTGCTATGATAGAGCTATGGAGCATGCAAGTAGCTCCGTAGCAGCCAAAGTTGAGACTTTGGAGCTTTGTTTCCATGGAGACTTTTTTTCAGAATAATAATCTAAAATATAATCTAAAACAATCAAAAACATATCAAAAACATATCAAAAATTCAGCTAATTTGATCGAACGGCCATTTCCTATTCATTTGTGCGGGGTCCTTTTTCGAAAAATCGCAAAATTAAAAAAAAAAATTATTTCAGTTTCTTTGGAATTTGACCATGTTGCCCCAAATATTTTTGAGCGAGGATGGTCGCTAATGAAAATTTTTTTTTAGGTTTTCTTTGACCTAATACAATTAGTTTTTAAATATCTTTCGTGGGCCGATTCACTATATAGATCCGGGCATAACCTTTAAAAAAAATGAAAAACAATAACAAAATTTTATTTTTAAATGTTTTCATGTCAAAGTAATGGCGTTTTTCAACCTTGTTATTTAGAAAGCAAAAGAGTGGATCTAAAATTCTTTGAAAAAGTTGTAAATTAACCCATTAGCGCCCAATTGACACGTACACGCCCTTTGAATATTTTTTAATGAAAAAATCGATAATTTGGGCTAAAAATGTCCAGCGTTGATTTGGAATTATTACATTTGACATTTTTACATTTTCATGTAGTCACCTTGTATAAAAATCGAATGTTTGTTCACAAGTTCACTTTGTTTATTTTATTGGTTAATAAACTATAATTAGTTATAAAACCGTAGTACCTTTTTAATTATGCCGGAAAATTTTTTCCTTAGTTGTTTTTTAAATAAAAATTAATTTATATTACTTTTCTTGAAAACGGTGACGGTAGCCTAGTGGATCAAGCGCTTGCTTATTAACCTAAGGTACGAGCGTTCGATCCCACCTGGATTTTATATTTAATAAAAATTAAAAATAAAATTTGTATGGAGGGCTGCTAGATCCCAGGAGACGAATGTCGTAGAAGGTACTACGAATCGTCTCCGTATGTCATGCAAGTGGGCGTTTTTCTCCAATGGTTTTTCGCGCCACTGTTAACCGGAATTGGTTGCATGATTCCTCAAAAAATACCGGTCCTTAACCAAGGGAAAACCATACCCTTAAAAAATGGGGGATCAAGGAATATGTAAATATTCCCTGGTTTATCTGTTGAGTGTACCTTCCTACATATATCCCATCCCTTAAAAATTCCCTTCTAATCCTACAGCTTCACTTCACCGATGGCAACGACGTTACTGAGTAATGTTCACCGGTTGTAAAGAGTCTAATATTGAAAAAGTATAGTCGTTGCTACACTTCCCACATGCCTATCCACCTTTAATTATCCTCCAATAAAAAGGAAAAAGCGGTATATATCTAAAATATATATCGACTTCCGAGGAGATAAAAAGCAAAATATGCGGTCGATAGTCGCATGTGTAAAGTGTTGGTGTTCTCCGATATATAACTTAATGTTCAGGAGGTCAAACACAAATACATACATACATACATACATTACTTTTCTTGAAATTAATTAATATTATCCAATCAATATTTTCGTATGCCCAAAATATAAACAGAGTGAACTCGGTTACGGGAAATTCGATTTTTACACAGGGTGACAACATTAAAAGGTAAAATATAATAATTCCAAATCAACGCTGAAAATGATACCTAGTACACACCAAACCTAAAAGAATTTTTCGTTACCCAGAGAAGAATGAATGTTTATTTAATTCTTTAGAGAGGAATTATTTTGAGGTTAATTCTTTTAAAAACAATTATTTTTGTTTTAATTCTGTTCAAAAAGAATTAAATTGTGTTTGTTATTTGTTGATGCTTGTAATCTTAACTGCGATTAGTTAACTAATAAACAAACATTGCATCCGCTCTGAATCACCCTGTATTTTACCCCCAGCCCCCTAAAAACGTCACTTTTTTACCCACCCCCTGCCGAGCCAGACTTATTATTTATTTTTTAGATATTTTTAGATATTTTACTTTTTAGATATTCCATCCAATGAACAAGTTGCATGCTAAAAATGTAATACATTTTATTTTTCAGTCTTTTCATAACTTTTGCGGTACGAAAAATGGCTTTTTTTAACATATTTATTAAGTAAATAAAAAAACGGAGGATTAATTTAGGAGTGAGGACAATTTTTTTTGTTGAATCCTGAAAAAGACATATACACGGTCTTTGGTTGCTGGACGTGTTATTTTTAAAGTCAAATGACAAAAAAAAAATTAAAGGGTTTGCATTAACATACACTAACACTATTATATCGTAGTATGAGTGAACGTGTCAAACAGAGATGTCCCATTGATACCAACCTATGAATCTAATTTTGCCAGATGACTTTAAAAAAACCATGTCCAACGCTGGAAGACCGTATAATAACAAAGATTTTGCTTATGCAAAAAGTTAACAAAGTTGCAAAAAGAGGGCAGATTTTTCGGTGTCTTTACTTTGCTTTCGCTAACAAGAGACCGCTACCTTTAGGAAACCAAATTACAAATTACTTTCATTATTATATTGAAAAAAACCCCGATAACCTCCGTGTATTCCAACGGGCCTTCTAGGCATAAAAATACTGTGTACAAGACTTCTATTTTTGTATTATTATTTTTAGTTAGTTAGTTAACAAAAAAACTTCTTGTTGGTCACTGTGAGTGTTTTTTTTAAGGAAATTTTAGAACTGCACAAATCACAAAAAGGGTAGGGGGAAAGGGGAAAAAAGGGGGGAGACTAATTTTAATTATTTATTTAGTAAATATCTCTTTAAATTTTGAAAAAGTACCTCAAAAATTACTTTTAATTAAATTTATTGAACATGTAAACTGGTCAATATTTGCGAAGTACATACAGTTTGGGTTTCGAGTCTCAGAATGTACTCCAAAGTATGTTTGGTCGAAAGTATATATAAAAAAATAATTTTCCCCAATTTTTAGCTTTTTAGAGCCAATCCTCTATTTTTTGTTTGAAATTTTTAATGGTTTATTAATTCTTCTCGCAAACGCGTACTTTACAGTAAAATTTTTTTTCCTTAGGGGCCATCCATAAAATACGTAACGCAGTTATATAGTGGGTGGTCTGCTGTTTAACGTTACTATAATGTTAATTTACATCAAATTTACATTGACTAAGGTGTTACTATATGGTTGATGGTATCAAAAATGTCTAATTTTTGCGTTACGTATTTTATGGACGGTCCCTTATAGTACCCCATAGGAAATTTCCCGTAGAATTCGATTGGAGTTCAAAATTTTTTTTTGAACTGCGCAAGCGCGAGAAAATTAAATCTCTTGCTCAGCTGCAGACAGCACAATTTTCATCCTGTTAGTCTCAAATTTTATGTGTTTTCAGCATATGAAATCATTTTTTTGGGTAAATTTATTTAAAAAGCACTAAAATTGAAAAATAGCGAATTATAAAAATTCATTTTTCACAAATTTTAAATTTCCCGCCAAATCAGGTTACCAAATGAAAATTTTACTAAAATTCGTTTTTAGCGGAAAATTTTACATACGGATACCAATTTTCGTCTTTTTTCATTCAATTGTTTCTAAGATATCCCTTTTTAAAGATAAAGATTAAAATTGACTTTTTTTAAAAAACCCTAAAAATCCTAAAAACTCTAACTTAAAATTATCATATCTGCGAAACAAATAATTATAAAAATACGAGTAAAAATTTTTTGGAAACTTAGGGCTTGTAAAAAATTTTTGAGGCCTATAGAACTCGTTTCTTTTAAAAATTAGAATTTTGGCAGCAATTTCAAAATTGGTCATTTTGAGGTAAGAATAGGCATTTGGTTTATTGATTATCGACATGAGAGAATTAACAACAAATAATTGTGGTATACGGTAAATGAATGGCGACACACCAAAAAAATGACAGCAATTGGAAGTATTTTAGTTAGCTGGCGAGGTTACAGCTTTGTATTAAAGATTACGAAAAAATCCTATTTTATAACGTTGTCGTATTTTGTAGTTATTTAGTATTTTGCTATTTTATATCAATATAAAATTCATTTTTTTTTAGAATATAAAATATTTTGTATAAAAAATTTAAAAAATTTATATTTTAGGACTGTACAAACTAGGTTTTAGTACAGCACAAATTTTTTCAGAACTGCACTTTTTGTGCAGAATCGCACGTTAAAAAAATCACTGGCGTCACAATATTTTGGTATTAAAGTCATTCGTCAAGCTTCGGATACCGCAATATTTTATCGCTGAATTTCTCAATGTTATAGCAATTTAATCAAATGGTCATTTTTGGCCCAAAATGATTAATTTTTAAATTATCTCAAAAATTGCAATTTTAGACAAAAATGGGTTTTATAGGTCTCAACAATTTTCTAAAAGCTTTTTATTAAAAATTCTTTATTTGTCCTTCAGAATTATTTGTTTGCAAAATATTTTACCTTTTTAATTTTTTATTTCAATTTCTTTATTTTACGGTCAGTAAACTGAATGCTCATTTTTGGCCCAAAATGATTAATTTTCAATTTGCTGCAAAAATCGTAGTTTTAACATTGAACATGTTTATAAGGATGGGTAATCCGTGAATCTGAAAATCAAGTGGGGTCAAATGTGTCTGATTTAAGGGGGGAGGTCCAACGGTACTTGGACAAATTTCAATTTAAGCACTTAAAGAATCAAAATAATTTGGGTTTAGAATCTTAACATCTAGTAAAGGTGATAATTACAAATTATAAGAATAGCGATTTTATTCGGATTTTATTGTAATGTTGTTTATCATTTATATATTATAACAAGTCCTTTTATTAGTTTCTAATCAATTTTTTAAACTAACTAGGGGGCAAGCCCCCTGCGCGCTGAAGCGCGCCAAACCCCTCCGATCATATTTATTGTTTAATCGAAATAAAACTGTGGTTTAATTCACAAATAAAAACAATTGTACAGTGGTATGTCAATTTCAAATAATGAACTTTTTCCATAATTTTAATAAACCATTATTATTTTTATTTTTAAAATTTATCTCAAGAAAATAATATTGCATTATTTTCATCCCTCAAAATGAATTTTTCTTTTGTTCTGGACGGCAAAATTTTTTTATAGGATGATGAAATACTCGAATTAGTTTTCATATGTTATGTGTTGCATGTACAAATATAAATAATTTTCTATTAGTTTAAACATTTTTCATTAAAATTTATAATTATTTTTACAGTTTATTATAGAGCGAAGCTCTACCTTAATGGATGCAAAAATCGACACCTTGTGGGCACGATATCTCAACAACGATCCATCGGATTACTTTCATTTTTTAAAACTGGGTTTCTTTTATCGAGTTGATGGAACCTATATTTTTTGGGCCAAATCTGGTATTTTTAAAAGCATGTTTATTCTTGTATTTTCGCTTCACAGAGGTGAAAAACTTATAAATGTTAACTGCGCAATAAATTTCATAGCTTTTGTATAAACTTTGCATCGATGAAATATCATAGAAATGCAAAATAACACAAGATACTTATATTTTTAGGCACGATCACCCTATGTATATAATACATAGATGAAATCGTGCCTTATAAGTTTGTCAGGTCAAATAACGGAAAAGTTTCTAAATTGCCCAATTCGTGGAGAAATTCGGTCCCCAGGTCATTCCGATGCCTCTAAATGCTTTTATTGCCTTGGTGTGTGTAGGGATGTATGTTCGAGAAAGTGTATCCTCAAGATCTCAGAACCTACTCGATGAATCAAAAATCCCTTAGACCAAATTTTTTGAAATCAGATCTAGTTGCAGGATTTTCAATTTCAAGTAATTTCATCAAGTCCTTGCAGAGGGATGTCCAAAAAAATGATTTCAGATATTTAAAAAAATTATGAAAAAATGATAAAAATGGTGAAAAATGAATTGGTTTTGAATTTAATACATCCAAAATGTGGTTAATGATCTAAAATAACCAGAAAATAACTAAATTTATTGAAATTCATTTTTTAGGCAGGATCACCCTATGTATGCAATACATAAATGATATCGTGCCTTAAAAGTTAATCAGGTTAAAAAACGAAAAAGTCTTCAAATTCTCCAATTTATGGAGGAAAGTGGTCCCCAGGTCATTCCGATGCCTGTACATGCTTTTATTGCCTTGTTGTGTGTAGGGATGTATGTTCGAGAAAGATCTCAGAACCTACTTGATGAATCAAAAAACTTATAACCGGTTTGTGTAAACACAACCTAAATGCATGGAACATGTTTACTTCCAGCTCAGGACTAGGTATAATACAAATGTTACTCAACATTACAATACAATTTTCTAATTTTATAATTTGTAATTATCACCGTACTAGCTGTTAAGATTCTAAACCCAAACTATTTTGATTGCTTAAACATGAATTATCCTAAGTCCCTTAATCGATATTGTTCCAAATCCCTAAACCTGAATTATTCCAAGTCCCTAAATCGATATTATTCTAAGTCCATAAACCTGTATTATCCTAAGTCCTTAAGCCCAGATTTTTCAAAGTCTCCTAATTATTCTAAGTCTTATTTGACCCCGCCCCGTAAATAGGACAAATTTGACCACCCCCCTTATATAGGAAAAATTTGACCCCCCCCCCTTCGTTTTCAAGTTCTGAAGTACCCCCTCCCTATCAACATGTTCCATGTTAAAATCTCTCTGACCAAATTTTTCGAAATCAGATCTAGTTAGAGGGTTTTCAATTTCAAGTGATTTCATCAAGTCCTTGCGGAGAAATGTCGTAAAAACTGATTTCAGATATAAAAAAAAATTATGAAAAAATGATAAAAATTGTGAAAAATGAATTGGTTTTGAATTTAATACATCCAAAATAACTAAATTAAAATTTATTTTTTAGGCACGATCACCCTATGTGTGCAATACATAAATAAAATCATGCCTTAAAAGTTCATTAGGTTAAAAAACAAAAAAGTCTTTAAAATGTCCAATTTATGAAGAAACTTGGTCACCAGCTAATTCCAATGCCTCTACATGCTTATATTGCCTTGGTGTGTGATAATAAATAATAGTTTTCAATTTACGAAGGTGTGGATCCCATCAACGTTATTAAAGAGAAAATACTCAATAAATTTGTAATCGTGCCTGAAATAAAAAAGCCTTAGCTTTTTTATAATTCTTTGCGATTTTTATTATTTATTAATTAATCCGAATTTTATTGAATTAAACATTTAACGCTCAAGAGCCTATCTAGTATCTACGAGTTCTAAATTAATTTTAAAACCAAAATTTATTTTTCTAAAAATGTATCCATATGTTAAAAAGTCTCTATTATCAGAATTTGATTTCAAACTTACTATAAAATTAACCGGAAACTGATTATTTAGGGTAAAAGTTGGATACTAAAATCAATCGACACGTTGCTTATCAGTATTGTTAATAGCATAAAAAAAAGGTATATTTAATGATGAATAATAAAATTTTCATTTTTTGTGTGTTTTAGGACATATTTTTTTGCATGATTTTTTTTTAATTTCAAAATGGCGGATGGAGAATTGCAAAAAAAATTACTAAAAACAAGCATTAGATTATTTGTTTTTAGGAGTATTTTTTGGGTTTTAAAATTAATTTAGTACTCAAAAAGAAATCGACACGTAAAATTTTAAATATTAATATTAGATATATTTTTTTGGACTAAACCTAGTTCAAAGAATATGTAACTCCATCCGTATATACATTCTATGTATAATTCCATTATCGTTGAATTTTTATATTTTTATGCATTGATCAGTTTGAAAAATTCATAAGAAACTAATAACTAATACAGTAAGTCCGATAGCTTCTATAAATATCTTATAAAAATTTAAAAATATACATGAGCGATAAATTCACTAATACGATAATTCATTAATAACTAATAAGTTTTTAATTCTTTTGTAGGTTACTTCATTGAAAAAAAACCTGTTGTTTAAAAACCGATTTTTTTAAATAGCGTAATTTTATTAAATAAAAAGGAGTTTAGGAACCTGGTAATGATAATGGTATAGTAATAAGTGCGTGTGAGTATAACAGCTGAATTTTGGCACAGAGATATTCAAGACCTATGTATATATAGTTTCGTATCCTAACTTTTTCAGCCGCGTGTTCTGGAAAAAGTTATGGGTCCACAAAAATGGCCAATTTTTGAAAAAAAACTAAAAGTATGAAACCCTAGAATAGCCTAGGTTTTTAATTAAGATCAAAACATAATAAATTTATATTTGACATTTTTTGGTATTTTAATTCTGGAGAGGCATGCCGGGCCATTGAAGACGTTTATTCGAGCTTAAAATCAGGAATACTATAAACTAATAGCGTGAGTAAACATCGGGTCTTCAATAGCCCGACATGCCCTTCCAGAGCCAAAATACCAAAAAAATTAAAATATAAATTAAGTATGCTCTGGCCTAATCTAAAAATCTAGTCTATTCCGAGGTGACATAATTTCAGTTTTTTTTTCAAAAATTGGTAAATTTTTCTAGAACACGCGACCAAAAAAATTACAATACAAAAGTAAGTATGTGTTGGTAATTTGATGGATAAATTGGTGATGGATAGGATGGATAATTGATTTAAAACACAATATATATTAATATAATACTGTTTATTACGACGCTGTTAGCTTGGCGTCTCAACGAACACTAACTCATAAAAAGGGAGAGTATATACAAAAAGGGAGGGAGTACTCCTACACATACATACCATATAATACACATTTACACTACATTTTCCACCCACCACAATTTTACTTATAAAATTGTAAATAAAGATGCAATATGCAAATAAAATAATTGTGGTAAATGAAACTTCGAAATTTGACTCGAAAATTTTTACAATATGCCAAATGGCTACATAAAATAAAAAAAATAATTTAAAAATTTAAACATTTTAATTACATTGCCTACTGGCGAAGAAAAATTCTTAAAATTCATTTTTTAAAATAACTAATTTATATTAACTTAAAAAATAATTTAATAACATAATATTCATAACATAAACTAATAATTTTATACTTGAGTTTTAATAAATAACACTACGCTTTGGTTTAATTAATTTAACTAATAATTTATACATTCAAGTTACAATTTATGCATTTAAAAATAAAAAATTAATAAAAAAATTATACATTTTAGTAAGCAATTAATAAATTTTTTAGTGTTATTTAAACTTTTTAATTTAGACAATTTTAAACATAATACATAAATAATATAAATTAAGACAAATACATAAATTTATAGATTTTCATTTTGTTCATTATTTAATGTATTTAACATTATTAATTTATGTATTGGACGTTTTAGCTCGGTCGATCCCGTCTTGAGATCCACCACTCTGACTAAACCGTCGGGACCTTTGTAAACTTTAATTATTTTAGCTAAAGGCCATTTAGAAGGTGGCATTGTCTCATCAGAGATCAATACCACGTCACCAACTTCTACATTCTTTTGCTTTTGCGTCCACTTGTGGCGCTCTTGTAATGATTGTAAATACTCGCCTGACCAACAACGCCACCAATCCTGGAGCATTTGTTGTATTAACTTATATCTTTGTTGTATTAACTTATATCTTCTATTTCTTTTTATTGAGATAGTTTGGTTCAGGGAGGATGTACGATTGCGATTGTGTTAAAAGTAAAGATGGTGATAAGAAATTATTATCTGAAGGGTCATCAGTTAGTGGGACCAGAGGTCTTGAGTTTAGACAAGCTTCAATTTGTTTGATAAGGGTATAAAATTCTTCAAATGTCAATTTTCTATTTCCCACTACCCTACGAATATGATGTTTAACAGATTTCACCGCTGCTTCCCAGATTCCGCCAAAATGAGGGGCTCCTGGGGAGTTAAATTTCCAGGTAGTACCTTCATTTGCTAAAGAGCCCACAAGTTCATGTATGTACTCCGATGATTCGACATACATTTCCTTGAGGATTCTGTCAGCTCCAACAAAGGTAGTTCCCTGGTCACTGAACAACTCAGAACATTGTCCTCTAGTTGACGTGAACCTTCGGAAGGCAGCAATGAAATCTTGGCTAGAATAACCTGTGACCAATTCTAAATGGACTGCTTTGGTGTTCATACACACAAAAACAGCTATGTACGACTTGTATAGCGTTTTTTGAGCTCCACGACCTCTAAACCTCAGGGTATCAAAGGGACCCGCATAATCTACACCACTTAATCTAAAAGGCTTATCAGGTCGAGTTACTCTACATGAAGGAAGTATGCCCATTTTTTGATTTAACTTGTTTGTTCCATATCGAATACATGTATTGCATTTATGAATTCGACTTCTAACTAAATTTGTAGCTCTTATAACCCAGAATTCTTGCCTTAATGTTGACAGTGTTAGACGTACACCACCGTGTAGGGTTTTATTATGACAAAAATCAACTAAAAGTTTTGAAAAAGAACATTTGCTTGGCAAGATCCAAGGATGTTTTTGGTCACAGTCTAGTAATGATAAGTGAATACGACCACCTAATCAAAGTAAGTTTTGATCAAAAAATGGATCTAAACGACGTAAGTTTAAATCATCAGGTTTATGGTTATTCATGAGTAATTTAATGTCTTTACAAAAGTAACTTCTTTGAACCAAATAAGTCCAAATCATTCTAGCCCTTACTAATTCAGGTACTGAAACTAATTTGCAGAACCCTAAATAGTATTTTACTGAAAACCAAGAGTTGCTTAATAAATTAGATTTTTGCTTAAATTTATCTTTTACTTTAATAGAAATTTTATCTATAAATCTAATTACATAAGATGTGACTCTCAGTAACTTATTTAATTCAGAATATTTGTCAATCAAATCCCAAATAATTACTTTAGGAGTTTGTTTTGTAGAAGAAACCTGACAATCAATATTGGCTAAATTTATTGATTTGCTCAAGATGCTATTTTGAAGATCTATTGGATCATTAACCATTACTCCCCCTCCCCACCAAAGAGAAAAGGTATGTAACTGATCAGGAGGTAAACCCCTGGACACACAATCAGCAGGATTATCAGCGGACCTTACATGGCTCCAGTAGGCCTCAGGGAGCAAAGTATGAATTTCTGAGCATCTGTGTTTTACAAATCTTTCCCATTTTGAAGGATGCTCTTTTAACCAACATAACACATCAGTTGAGTCTGAGAATAAATATATCTTTACTTCATCTAATTTTAATGCTCTAAGTACTTTTATAGTTAATTTTGTTAATAAATGCGCTGCATTTAATTCTAACTTAGGAATTGTCAAAATTGGCTTTAATGGCGCGACTTTTGACTTAGCTTGAAGTAGATGAACAGTACTTTTTCCACGAAGTGTTACTTTTAAATATGTGCAAGCGCCATAAGCCTTATCTGACGCGTCTGCGAACCCGTAAATTTCATACTTTGCACCTGGGACATACTTTAACCATCTTGCAATTCTAATAGTTTTAACTGTATGAATACTATCATACCAACTTTTGAACTCATCTCGCAAAGAATCAGGTAACTTTGTATCCCAATCAAGTTTTGGGCTTTTTTGTTTCCAAAGTTTTTGTAAAAATATTTTAACTGTAATAACGACTGGTGCAAGCCAGCCTAGTGGATCAAAGAGTTTAGCAATTGCAGAAAGTACCTGCCTCTTTGTGAGATCATTTTTCAGTTGGTCCAATTGAAAGTCAAACGTGAAATGATCCGTGTTTGGACACCAATTCAACCCCAGTAAATTAAAACAAGAATTAGCCAATTTCGTTTCCGCACGAATTGCTACCGGGAAATTCAATAATTGAGGGTTGTTTGCCATCCACGTATGCAATGAGAAGCCACCCACCTTGCAAATTTGTATTAAATCCGCCTGTTTTTTAAGAGCTTCTGAGAGTGAGTGACCACCAGATAACGTATCATCCATGTACGTTTCGCGATTTAAAATTTCTACAGCTAAAGGGTAACGATGACACTCGTCTAATGCTAATTGTCTAATAACGCGACTAGCAAGGTATGGGCTACTTATCATCCCATAAGTGACTGTTTTTAACGACCAGGATTGCAAATTTTCCGAATCATTAAACCGCCATAAGATTTGCTGAAATCTCCTATCGTCTTTGTGAACTAAAATTTGTCGAAACATATGTTCGATATCAGATACAAATACGAATTGATATTTCATCCAATTAATTAGCAGTTCAGCCAAATCAGGTAGCAAATTACTACCACTGTGTAATAAGTCATTTATAGACACCTTATCGTAATCTTTGGCTGAACCGTTAAAAACTGAACGAAATTTGCGATTATGGCCTAAAATGCCATGATGCGGCAGAAAATAATAACGAATAAACATTAATATTGCCTGAGAAGGTTCCATGTGGCCTAAATCCTCATAATCTTTCATGAAATTATGATACGCCTGAGCAAATTCAGGGTTAGACTTAAAGCGAAGTTCATTTCTTTCAAAAACTCTTTTCGCATACTGATAGGAGCCATTAAAATTTAGATCTGCAGTTTCTAAATTTTTAAAGGGTAATCTAACAATATAGCGACCATCAGAGTCACGCGAATGTGTATTTACGAAATAATCTTCACAAGCCTGCTCATCCGGAGTAAGCAGTGCTCGTGGAGATATTGAAATTTCTTCTTGTTGCCAAAATCTTTCTAAATTAAATGAGAGATCTGAATTATCATGAAGGTTTGCAATAAGTAGACAAGAGTTTGAGTTGATACCAGAGTTGCCAGAAATTATCCAGCCGAGTTTTGAGTTAGTGGCAATAGGCTCGTGCTCTTTGCCTTTACGAGCATCAATAATTAACGAAGAATGACAAATTGTACTTAGCAAAATATCAATACGACCTTTTTTAGCAAATTTAGGATCAGCGAGTTGTAAATCTCTAATATGAGCAATATTTTCAGGTTCAATACTTGTTTTTGGTACATAAGAAGATATGGTCGGAATAATAAAGGCTTCTACATTGAGTATAAAATCAGAATAAAAATAAGGTTTAACATCGAAATTGACCATATGTGAACATAATACATCATTTTTACCGCCAATACCTGATACAGGTAATTGTGCAGAAATTTTTTTAATCTGAAGTTTTTTAAATAATGAGGTAGTAATGAATGAGGCCTGTGAGCACTGGTCAATTAAAGCTCTTGCTAAAAACTCTAAACCATTATTCGCTGATACCCTGACTAAAGCTGTTGCTAAAAGAGGTTGATTGGGTAATTGTCAAGAACTAGTTGCTAATGTTACTGATTCAGTACCAGCCACTTCTTTACTACTGTTTGAATGTCTATTATTATTTCTTTTATTAGAATTTTCAGTGTTAGCTTTATATCCTTTGATATGCAATGAGGTATGGTGTTTTTGTTTGCAAATAGTACACCTTTTAGTAGATTTACAATCAGCTATAAAATGAGCGCCCAAGCAATTATAGCATCTTTGTTTTTTCGCTACAATTTCTTGTCTTTGCTTGGGTGTTTTACTTGTATATTCTGAGCAATATGAGAAAAAATGGTTAGCTTTGCATATAATGCATTCATTGTTAGCCATTTTTGTACTTTGATTAGATGTAGAAGACTTATTTTGCGTTAAATTTGTGGCAAAAACTTTAGCTGAATTAGTAGAAACATTTGCATTTTTATTTTTATTGAAAGCTACTCTTAGACAATATATTAGTCATCGATGATTAAAAACATGAATTTAAGCAATATAACAGTGTTCGATAACAAAATTATGAGTCTAAAATAATTCAGTACTTTATAATACAAAAGGATTAATTTAATGTATTATAGTAATTTAGTTTCAGTTTAATAATAAGAGCTACCTGCTACATATAAATGTGCTAGAATTGATATCCTTACTACTGAAATTACTAACACTAAATTATAATAAAGACTACTGCGGAATAAGGTATGGTTTCCGGCCCCAGCATATTTTTCGCATTTTTTTGGCTCAATTTGATGATATAAGATAAAAAATAAGATTCCGAGGGTCGGCACCCCCCCACCCCCCCTGCGTTACCCCTGGGGGGTTGAAACGTGTTTTTCACTAAAAATTAATATCTCCGGGCCGAATCATCCGATTGGGACGTGGTTGGTATCAAAATTTTTGTTTTGAAAAAATACACCAAAAAAAAATTTTTTTTTTTATTTTTGAACTCATTTTGAGGTTCAAAACTTCGAAAAACCTCATTTTTGGCTTTTTTGACGGTCTAAAAATTGAGATATCTCAGGATAGAGGAAAAACTCCTTTTTTTCGTGCTCAGGGGAACTTTGTCTAAGACTACTTTTCGAAATTCCGTCGGAAAAATGGCAACTTTTACGGTGCGTCACTCGCAATTGACGATTATGTAAAAAAATCGTGTTTTATTTTTTGCTTATTTTATCATACCATCTAATATTTTATTTTAAATCTAAAATTAGCTTTTTTATGGTCTTTTTTATGTTTTTCTCATAATTTTTTAATAAAAAAACGATATTTCACCTATACTCTACCAAAGGACTTCATTTATTTCATGAAATCTCTTTTAATTTTCGCAAATAATATCTATTTTCCTTATTAATAATAATTAAAATACTAACACTTTTATTATAAATAATTATTTTAAAGAAAGTTATTTATTCTTAAAATATGTATTAAATTAGTTCATAAATAACGATAAATTTAATTAATCAACAAATTGAAATATATAATTATTTGAACATAAAACCTCATTTTTAACTATTATATGGAAAATCCGCAGAAAGATTGCGCTTAGGATGATCAACTTTTTAAAGAACAAAATTAAACGCACACCTTCCTGTTACATTTCTTTGGGTTCCTTAGACCATAGAAAGTGACGAAGAAGTGAGAAACAGTAAATATTTTGCTTGCCCTATATTTTTTTTCTTTAGTTGGAAGACTCAAAATCATGTTTTTTCGATGTTTAAAAAAAACCGATTTCTGAATTATATTTTTATAAATTAAAACTATTCTAAATGATGGATTTATGTTTTTTCACTTATTTTGCATTCACAATTTACTAAAAAGAGTATACTCCCTTTTCTTTATATACATGACCAAAAATCACAAATTTTCAGTTTTCAATTTCTTGAAGCAGCTCAAAAGGTAAATATTGGGGTTTTTTAAAATTCATACTCTTGGGATTTTCCTAGCAGATTCAAATGATTTTATCAAGCTTTCATCGAATTCCTGAGGAAAAAAAATATAAGTAAAAATTGCAAATATTATTCAGAAAATTTTTTCTTAAAAAATGTGAAACTTTAAACATTGGCTCCCTGAAAATTGGGGCTCTAAAAACTAAAAAAATGAATTTTTCTCCTATAAAGCGTCGTTAAATGTTAAAATGAATAGTGAATTTGGATTGTACAGGAAAAATTAAAACGAAGTACGTTTTTAGTCCAGTTTTTAACATCATTTGAATCTGTTAGAAAAATCCCTAGTTGATGAATTATTAAAAAACCCAATATCTAACATTTAAACTGCTCCAAAACGTTGAAAATTGAAAATTTGTATTCTTTGGTCTTAAATATACTCTTTTCAGTAAATTGTCAATGTAAGAAAAGTGAAAAAACATAAATCCATCATTTAAAAAATAATTTTAATTTATAACAAAAAAATTCCAAAATTGGTTTTTTTAAATATTGAAAAAACGTGATTCTGAGGCTGTCAACTCAAAAAAAACTATGCGGCGAACAAAAATTTTTCTATTCCTAGCTTGTTTATCACTTTATATGGTCTAAGATACACAAAGAAAGGTATCAGTAAGGTGTGCCTTCAATTTTTTTTTTTTCAAAAAGATGATCATCCTACTGATTATTACGAAAATTAAAAGAGATTTCATGAAATAAATGAAGTCCTTTGGTAGAGTATAGGTGAAATATCGTTTTTTTATTAAAAAATTATGAGAAAAACATAAAAAAGACCATAAAAAAGCTAATTTTAGATTTAAAATAAAATATTAGATGGTATGATAAAATAAGCAAAAAATAAAACACGATTTTTTTACATAATCGTCAATTGCGAGTGACGCACCGTAAAAGTTGCCATTTTTCCGACGGAATTTCGAAAAGTAGTCTTAGACAAAGTTCCCCTGAGCACGAAAAAAAGGAGTTTTTCCTCTATCCTGAGATATCTCAATTTTTAGACCGTCAAAAAAGCCAAAAATGAGGTTTTTCGAAGTTTTGAACCTCAAAATGAGTTCAAAAATAAAAAAAAAAATTTTTTTTTGGTGTATTTTTTCAAAACAAAAATTTTGATACCAACCACGTCCCAATCGGATGATTCGGCCCGGAGATATTAATTTTTAGTGAAAAACACGTTTCAACCCCCCAGGGGTAACGCAGGGGGGGTGGGGGGGTGCCGACCCTCGGAATCTTATTTTTTATCATATATCATCAAATTGAGCCAAAAAAAGGCGAAAAATATGCTGGGGCCGGAAACCATACCTTATTCCGCAGTAGTCTTTAAAATTATTCACTAATAATTATGAAAAAATTTCAGCATTTATGCTTCTATACAATTCAAAATACAATTTTAAATGATTGTTATTAATTAAAAAAATATAAAAAATTAAAGCAAAACTTTATGAAGACTGGTGACGCAGTATCGCCTCCAAAGATGCAACTGACCCTCAATGACCTGCTACTGTTGTTGACCAGCTAACTGGATTTTTTGTAAAGGCTGTATCCTTTGGTTTAGCAAGGTAGTGTCATACAAGACCAGATCAGCAGCTCCAAAACGTCTTCTTCCTATGTAACAACCAATATTATTAGCAAAAAATTTATAATTTAGCAATTTCAGTTAGTAATATCAATTCTACTTTATAAAATTTATAAGATTAAATTTTAGTTTATTTAATTTTAAAAATGTAATTGCAATTTAAAAAAATAATTTTATAATTTTAATTTAATAGTTAATTTTTATCAAAATTTAATCATTAGTAAGCTATAAAAAATTTTAACATGAATTAAAAATATAATACAAAAAAAAATATAAACATACACTTACACAGACTCACACTCCCGTATTTAATATTTTAATTTTAATATTTACGAGTTATATAATCAAGTGTAATATGCAAATTATTACACTTGAATAATATAATTTCACTTTATAAAAATAAAAAAAATTTAATGTTTTTCTAGATTAAAAATTATCAACTTATCTTTTATTCAAATAAAAAGTTGATCGCTGAGTAGTTATACTGGTGGGGTGACTCGCGTCGAAATTTGATGCGTTGTAGTAGTAGGGCCCCTTGAATTTCTATATATTCTATGTTCTTCAAAATTGAGAATCCGCCATCACTGAATTTAATTTCTTGCGCTGCTTTTTGATGCGCAGTGGTTCCTCTCTTCTTCTTCGTTTTTTGTTGATGACTAGCTGCCATGAATTTTAACTATGTGCTGCGCGCGCAATGGCGTCTTCTTGTTCTTTAACTTGAAGGGGCGGTAAATTTTACGCGCCAATATTCTGCTTTGATGATGATTTTTTTTTTGTAGATGAAAAATAATTTTTAATTTTGATAGGCAGCAAAAAACTTAATTTTGAAACTTGGCCAAAAATGTTGACCTTGATGATTTTTGAAACGATGTGTTGCGTGTTCGCTTTGTAATTTTTAAAAAATTACACATTTTTTTTTTTTTTTAAGCACTTGAAAAAATCCAAAAATGATCACTTTCACAAACCATCACCAACAAAATTTATCTCATTTATTTTAATGTGAGTATCACAACAACAGAGAAAATCTAGCACTTCAACAAAACGACTGCTAATAATTTTGAAAAATCTCCATTAAAAATAAAGTTGTTCGAATTGATGTCGATACTTGATACTTGTTGAGAAAAAAATTTTTCACGTGCTTTCGAATTGAATTTTCTCTTTAAAAAACTAGTTGTAAATGCGTTGGTTCGTAATCCTGGGATGCCAAAAATGTTGGTAATTTGATGGATAAATTGGTGATGGATAGGATGGATAATTGATTTAAAACACAATATATATTAATATAATACTGTTTATTACGACGCTGTTAGCTTGGCGTCTCAACGAACACTAACTCATAAAAAGGGTCTAACGTGGTTACAAACGCTAAAAATACGTTAATTTTAATTTTAATAAAATATTTAAATTTTGTGAAAAGCCGCGAGATTTTTACAGTAAGTTATAGTTTGATTTAATATATAGGTAATAATAGCGACACACGCACACATAGATTATTTAATAAAAGCCGCGAAGAACTAGATAAGAAAAGGAGAAGGGAGAGAAGCCGATCGACAACGCGGGTTCAAGTGACCAGCGAGGACGATATTCGGCGACAGACCCTTCTAAAAATAGGTCACGTTTTTGATAACACACGTAAACGCATGTCGCCGGCCATTAATTAACCGTTTATTTTTATGATACATTTAAGTAGTTTTGATTAAGTTTTGAAGTTGTTTGTCGTGATTAAGAATTTTCGTATATGACAGTGATTGGTGATTATAGTGAAATCTCGTGATTATTAGAAAACATAAACGAGGGACAAGACAATTTTAGATGCTGTTCCCACGTGTTTTCTTAAATAATTTTAATTATGATTATCATCGCGACAGTTTTCATTAACTGTGAATTTTTGGAATTGAATAAGTGAATATTTGGTTTTGATTAGGAAGTTGGATATCCTAGGAAAGATAAGTATCTTTGGAGTCCAATTTCAAAAAGAAAGAAATTAAGTGAATTAAAAGTGTAAAAAGAATTGTGAATTCGCACCGGCATATTAGTCACGTTTCCATATTAGAATTTATGGAAAGAGAAGAATTTCGAGCAGTACCAGATATCATCAAAAATGGCAGCCAAAGATTGAATTTTCAGCAGTTTAATTTCGATGATAAAGGTGAGCCCGGAACTCCTCGTGTGTATTATATGTGTGTGTCGCGACGGGAAAATTTTATAAATTTATGATAAAGGACAGTGAATTTAATGATTATTTTAGATACGGTGAATTTATGATTATGATAAAGACAGTGATAAATAAATATTGTTGTTAGAAAATAAGTATTTTTTTGTAATAGTTAATTTAATAAAAATATAATTTTTGATTTAGTGTTAAGTTAAATAAAATGTGCTTTATTTCTCCATGTATTTAAATCATAAATATCTCTATCTCTTTTTCTCTATAATATTCCCCCGACCCCGATTTTAAAGTATATTACTCTCTTTCTCTTTTCAGCTTATATGATACAGATTGGTAAGTCCCGCGAACACGTGAAATTATAAAATGATAAAAATCCGATATTTACAATAATGTGACTATTTCCGCAAAGCCGGAAATAGCCACATTACAAATGGCGCCCAACTTTTTCGGTAATTATTATGGAGAAGAATGAGATATTATGATTTTTATGCAAGACAACTATAAAAATTTAGAAATTTATATAATTTAAATAAAATAAAATTATTAAATATTTAAAATTTTTTGATTTAAAAATCGTAAACGAGAGTGTTGAGTGAAATTGCGTGAATGTGTATATAGGTATGATAATTTAATATACATTGTATTACCGCCCCCACATATTTTACGCGCGCACAAACAGATTGCGTTGCCGTGTAAATAATCGCGGCCAAGCGCTATCAACAATATACTTGTTTTGGTGAATTTCTTAGAATTTTTTTTGTCTAATTAAAATTTTTGTGTTTTATTTTTCTTAAGTTGTAAAAATCTAAATTCATTAGAAATATTATTTAAAAATAAAAAGAATAATTACAGTAATAAAACTTTTTTTTAAGAATAAATTTCAGTTGATTCCGTGATAATATTTTTTTTAGTATTGAGAAATTATTATTTTTTTTTAATTAAAAATTTCGATTTTTTTTTTAAAAATTTACACATTTTTTTTTCGAGAAAATTAAAATTTATCGTTTAGAAATTGCAGAATATTCATTATTTTAATTAAAAATAAGTTAGTAATAATAAGTGATTATTTTTCATATATTATTTAAAAATTTTTTTTTAAGATATTTTTTATATATTTAATTATTTATATTATATTACAATTTTTTATTATCATTTCTCATTTTCTAAACTGTAATAAACGAAGTTTTGCGAGTTGTAAAACTTTGTTAATTCCCTATTTTTACGACATAGCGACATTGAATATCACGACTTGCCCAAAAATAAACTTTTTTTTGATTAAGGAAATTTTGCTCTTAGCAAAATTCTTTTTTGGGGAGGTGGTAATTAGCAGCTATCGCAAAATATGGGTATAATATCAGGGAGAAAATAAAGGTAAATAAATAGGTAATATAAATGGAAATTAAATGTTAAAATTTTTTTTAATGAGTAATTCTGGGTTTAATCAGTAGAAATATTTAAATTTAAAAATTATTTGGTATAAAATTTTTTTTTTAGAGTAATTCTTAGGTACATCAATTTCAAAATTTAAAATTTATTAAAGTTTTGCTAGCATTAAATAATTTATAGGTGCATCAAATATAATTTTTTTTAAAGTTCAAAATTTTTTATTATAATGATGTCACCAATTTATTTTTTTTGTCTTTAAAAATATTTTTTTTTAAATTGACGATGTTACGGAGATGTCAAAAATAAAAATTTAGTTATTAAAGAGTACTGATTTTTGTATGAAAAATTTTTTATGGAAATTGTTATAGAATATTTAAATTGATAATTTTTAGTAAAAGTAGATGTATTGAAAGAGACGGCGTTTAGAAAAATTAAATTTATTTGATAAAGACAAAGTACATGACAAGTTTCTATAAAAAATAAAGCTGATTAAAAATATATTTTTTTGTAGATATAATTGTTTAAAATTTTTAAAATTAAAATATTTCTTTTGATTATATGATTTTTATATAGTAATGATAAAATATCATAACCTACAAAATTATTTTTTTGCTAGTCCCGCAAAATTAAATAAAGACTAACGAGTCATGAAGCTTTATTTTGATTATCCTTATTTTCACGACATAGAAGTATAGCGACTATTACCCAAAATTACACCTTGTATTTATATAATTGGATTAAATAATTTTGCCTAAAAACAAAATTTCTTTTTGGGTTAGGTAGCAAATTTCTATGGGAAATTTTATAAGTCAGTCATAAAATAAAGTTAGTTGTTTATTTTTGCGGTTAAATCATTAGGAATTTGATCATTTAAGTTTTTTGTTTAATTTAAGTCAGTGTTATAAATTTTTTTTGGATAAAGTCCAGAATTAAGTTTTGAAAAGAAAAATTAAAAATCGTTTTTCATTCTAAGGTAAATTATTAAATTTTTTTTTGTTGCTTAACATAAAATATTTTTTCTTATATATAACCCTTTAAAGACGATTATTTTTGAATGAGAATAGATAACGGAAATGAAGATATTTTTGAATTGGTAATTGATAATGCTAGATTAATCATTAAAATATTTGAACATGGGTGGATAGTTAGATTTTTTTTTAAGCGACAAAGAATTATTTTGAATATGATTAAAATAGTAAGTTGATATTTATGTATTAGAAAAATGTTGTGGTCCCGAGAAGATTTTGATGCCCTCGAGCTTTCGATAAGAAACTTGTATTTTCCGGAGCTTATTTGTGAACTTGGAATTTATGGTTTAAATAGAAAAGGCTCTTACGAAGAACTTGTTCATCGGTTGTTCAGATTCAAAGTTTTAACATTGGATCCATTGATCCGTATTCCTTGGAATAACGAAACTGATTTAGATTTATTTGGCCCTCGTTATTCACGGAAACACGTTTTAGAACATTTTTTTCGTACTTTACCGCTAATGATTCTTAAAAAGTTTGATTATGATAGAGAAAATTTTACTTGTAATAATGATAGTTCGAATATCCGTCATACAGTTGATAACGTTGCGTTGCCCAAACATGTACCAGCGAACGCAAATAAGATGGAGCATATCCAAAGGAATAATAATAACTCGCTCATAGTGCCTGAAAACTTACATAAGAATTTATGCGAAGTTCAGTCCGAAGCAGATATGTATTATCAACCTTATGTCCCTTCTTGTACCAAATTTGTATCGCCAGTTAATGAAATAGCAACTGGGAGTGCAACAAACCACACCAAAGTTTTTGCAAACCCTTCACGACGAAATCAACTATCTGTAGGACAAGTCGGACAAATCAACCAAGAATATGCTAAAAAAGTAAAACCTGTATCAAGAAATTATGAAAATTTAAAACAAGCAAATTTTGAGCAAGTTGAAGATGAATCTCTTATAAAAAAAGAAAATGTGAAATTAGTAAATTATGAACCAGGAAATTTTGTTAAAGAAGAAATTGTGTTAGAAAATTTTGAAGTACCTAAAATGGAAGAGAGAAAATTTAAAAAAGAAAATTTAGAATTTAAGAAATCTAAAATAGAAAATTATGAATCAAGAGAAGTAAAGTTATTAAGTATTCAAAAAAAATTTATTGCCCAAGAAAAATTAGTACGTGAAAAGTTTAGTCCTGAGATAAAAATAAGAGTTAGAATTGGTTTAAAAAGTACAGAAAAATTGAAAAAGAAGTGGAAATATCGACTCTGTTATGTTAAGTTGAAAAGAAAAAGACATAGAATTTTTAAATTAATAGTTTATGATGGTATAAAATTTAATTTAGATATTTTTAAAATTAAGATTTGTCGACATAAAAGCGTACGAAAATGGGTAAAATGGAGTATAAGAAAGAGAAAAGAGAAGTTTATTTATAGGTTATATAGAAATTAATAAGTTTATGAAAAAGTAGCTTTAATTATTCTTGTTTATTCTGTATAAATTAAGAGATAGATTTACCATTTATTAGTTAGTCATTAGCTTTTTGATAATTTTTATTTGAAATTTTTCTATTATTAAAAGATACTGAAATAGTTTTTTTTTGTGTATTAGTTCAGTATAAAGATGGAATACTTAGGTATCACAACGAATGTAGAATTTTGGGCGGAAAGGAATTCCTTACGACAAATAATCCTTATTAAATTTCTTTTATCAGATTTAGTTAGTTAAATTATGTCTAAGATAATTTCTTAATCCCCTATTCAAAATCATCAGTAATATCTTAGTTAAAATTTGTTTTTGTAATTTAAAAATGAAAAAGTTATGATTGATTAGATTTTTTTTGTTTGATCACGAAATAGATTTATAAAAATATTTAAAAAAAAAAAAGAAGCTAAAACAAGCACGACGAAGTCGAATTTAAGGTGGGGGATAGTGTGTGGTTACAAGTTTTCCAGAAGTTCTAGACTTGTGAATCCTAAATCGCTACTTCCCAAAAATATTATTTGTACTTTAAGTTCTTTAATTAGTAGATATGAGAAAAAGAATTATTAGATAAATTTTTAGGAAATTTGAATGATAGAAAAAGTTATTGGTGAAAAAGTAGTAGAAATTAATTTCATTGGTTGAAAAAGTATTTAGAATTCGATATTGTAAAATGTAGAATAGATTTTTAGATTGATTTACTTAAAAAGGATTTTTTAAATTAAAAATTTAGTGTTATGAAAAAGATTTCGATACGTACGATAGGTATAGCTTAAATTAAATTTTTTTTTCGTTTGGACGTAGAAAATTGTAGAATACTTTTTTTTTGTATTTTTATTTTGTTAAAATTAAATTTTTTATTATTGGGTAAAATTATCCTAAGTAAAAATTTAAAATAATGACAAGGAAAAGAAAAAAAATTCTTGCCCCTGTCAATACAAAAATATTCATATACATTTTTTTTTATTTTTCTTTTTTTTTTGAGTTTCCCGTCTAAGACCCAATGACCCGAACCCCCATCTAAAGAAAATGAGGAATGGTAATAAAGGTTACAAGACGTGAGTAAACTTATTTTTTTTTTTAAATGAGTAGCTCGGTTTTAAGATTAAATTTTTTTTTTAAATTTACTCTTGCAGAAATAGAAAGTTATTAAGATTCATTTCATTTTTATTTTTAAATATTTTTTATAAAGAATTTAAATTTAGTATTTTTTTTTTGCCTTTTAAATTCAAATAACTCTTTTGTTTTATTTTGCCCCCTAAATTTAATTGTTAACAAGTTGTAATAGAATAAGCTATATTAGGGCCAGGTATGTTTCGGGTAGCGACAATTGTAACTCGAAAGTACGAATGAGCAAAATGAACAAAGAGGAGTTTGAGGGCTTTTGTACCTAAAGCCCCGTTTGAGGGAGGGCTATTGTAACATGGTTACAAACGCTAAAAATACGTTAATTTTAATTTTAATAAAATATTTAAATTTTGTGAAAAGCCGCGAGATTTTTACAGTAAGTTATAGTTTGATTTAATATATAGGTAATAATAGCGACACACGCACACATAGATTATTTAATAAAAGCCGCGAAGAACTAGATAAGAAAAGGAGAAGGGAGAGAAGCCGATCGACAACGCGGGTTCAAGTGACCAGCGAGGACGATATTCGGCGACAGACCCTTCTAAAAATAGGTCACGTTTTTGATAACACACGAAAACGCATGTCGCCGGCCATTAATTAACAGTTTATTTTTATGATACATTTAAGTAGTTTTGATTAAGTTTTGAAGTTGTTTGTCGTGATTAAGAATTTTCGTATATGACAGTGATTGGTGATTATAGTGAAAACTCGTGATTATTAGAAAACATAAACGAGGGACAAGACAATTTTAGATGCTGTTCCCACGTGTTTTCTTAAATAATTTTAATTATGATTATCATCGCGACAGTTATCATTAACTGTGAATTTTTGGAATTGAATAAGTGAATATTTGGTTTTGATTAGGAAGTTGGATATCCTAGGAAAGATAAGTATCTTTGGAGTCCAATTTCAAAAAGAAAGAAATTAAGTGAATTAAAAGTGTAAAAAGAATTGTGAATTCGCACCGGCATATTAGTCACGTTTCCATATTAGAATTTATGGAAAGAGAAGAATTTCGAGCAGTACCAGATATCATCAAAAATGGCAGCCAAAGATTGAATTTTCAGCAGTTTAATTTCGATGATAAAGGTGAGCCCGGAACTCCTCGTGTGTATTATATGTGTGTGTCGCGACGGGAAAATTTTATAAATTTATGATAAAGGACAGTGAATTTAATGATTATTTTAGATACGGTGAATTTATGATTATGATAAAGACAGTGATAAATAAATATTGTTGTTAGAAAATAAGTATTTTTTTGTAATAGTTAATTTAATAAAAATATAATTTTTGATTTAGTGTTAAGTTAAATAAAATGTGCTTTATTTCTCCATGTATTTAAATCATAAATATCTCTATCTCTTTTTCTCTATAATATTCCCCCGACCCCGATTTTAAAGTATATTACTCTCTTTCTCTTTTCAGCTTATATGATACAGATTGGTAAGTCCCGCGAACACGTGAAATTATAAAATGATAAAAATCCGATATTTACAATAATGTGACTATTTCCGCAAAGCCGGAAATAGCCACATTACAAGGGAGAGTATATACAAAAAGGGAGGGAGTACTCCTACACATACATACCATATAATACACATTTACACTACAGTATGCTTTGATTCTGAAGCACGAAATCTGGGGTACAGAGTGGCTGAGAAGTAGAGGACATGAAATCAGCAAAAACTATCCTATTTTCAGGTTTTTTTGCAATATTTTGGAATCAGAGCTAAAATTATCTAATTAAATGCCTTTTTTGAAGAAAGGGTAAGAAAATATTGGGATTCAAAAATTCCAAGCTCTAATTGGGCTATAAGACTAATTATAGGACGTGAAAACTAAACTTTTAAAAAGGACTAGTTTTAATACATAAATGATAAGCAACATTACAATAAAATCGCTATTCTTATAATTTGTAATTATCACCTGTACTAGATGTTAAGATTCTAAACCCAAATTATTTTGATTCTGTAAACCTGTATTATTCTAAGTGCTTAAATCGAAAATATTCTAAATCCTTCAACTCGAATTATTAGAAGTCTCTAAACCCGGATTATTTAAGTCCCTAAACTTGAATTTTTCTTAGCCTCTAAAAGTAAATTATTCTAAGTCCCTAAATAGAAATTATTTTAAGTCCCTAACCCCGGATTATTCTAAGTGCCTAAATTGAAATTTGTCCAAGTACCATTCGACCTCCCCCCTTAAATCATAATCATTTGACCCCACTTGATTTTCAGATTCACAGGTTACCCCTCCTTATAAACATGTTCAATGTTAAAACTACGATTTTTGCAGCAAATTGAAAATTGATCATTTTGGGCCAAAAATGGGCATTCATTTTACTGACTATAAGGAAGAGAATTTAAAATAAACAATTAAACAGGTAAAATATTTTGCAAACAAATAATTCTGAAGGACAAATAATGAATTTTTAGAAAAACGGTTTTAAAAAATTGTTGAGACTTGTAAATCCCATTTTTGTCTAAATGCATTGTTTGTTTATTAGTTAACAAAACTGTTCAGGCCCTGATAAGTACAAAAACTTAGAATACTTTAGGTTAATGGACTTAAGATAATTTATATTTCGGAATTTATTGTAATTTCGATCTTAGGACTTATAATAATTAGGGAATATACGTTAAAACTGTTATAAGTGAACATATTCCAGTATCGTTGGTTGTGTGAAAACACAAACCAGTTATAAGTTTTTTTCATTTTCCGTTAAATTCAGGGGTAGTTTTATCCATTTTTGCCCCCGTATAGGAGTCAGTAAATTAAATAAAAGTTAAAATAAGATAAAACTTTTTCAAATGCAAGATTAAAGGAAAAATAAAGAAAAAAACTCACTTTGTATTTTTCCGATTTTATTTTACCCTGGAGATAGTTTTCAACCCCAATAGTTAGCTCTAATATTCCTTTATCGATACAGAATAAAATAACAAATTCAATATTTAATTACTCTTAAAACGTGGCACTTATTAATTTGACCATTAGTTCCAAAATATTCTGAAAAAACCCCTAAGATGGAAAGTTTCTGCTGTTTTTTCCTATTTTCTAACCCAGTAGGACCCCAAATTCGTATTCAGCGACATACAAAACCTACAGAAGACTTTTTTTAATTCTGTTTGTCGAATTCGGAAACCCTTACACCGCATTATGACTTGAGTATAATATTAATTTGGTAATTAAGTGAATTGAGGGGTATTAGAGTTCAGAGAAATTTTTTTTTATGAATTATGTAAAAAGCACGTAATTACAAAGTTCCGCAAACAAAAGTTTCGTTGAAATCTTTTCAGCAAACAAATAACAAGGTTAAAAAATAAGGGGCGGATTTTTGGTGTTCTTTATGGTTAATACTTAAAAATTCTAACTATGCTTAACATTTTTTTACGTCTTATTTAAACATTCTTATTGAACTCAATCAAATCAAAACTTTTAAAATCCCTAAATTAAAAAATTACTGAAACTCTTTTCTTTCATTTTTTTAATATGATCAGCTTCGCTCTACCCGTCTTTGACGGTATCTAGTATTATTATAAATTAAAAAATTAACATTTAAAATTATCTACAAATTTATATACAGCACGCCACTAACACTACAGAGCATTAATGAAACGACCAAATAGATAAAGATGACGAAATTTTTAGGAGATTGTATAATAAAATAATTATTTTACTTCTTATTTCCGTATTTTTTACACAAAATTTTATTAATAATTAAGTATTTTAAAAGATAATAAAAATTAGAACTAATGAAATAAATAATGAAAAAATCAGCGCAACCAATCACTACTCGAATAAATTAGACGAAAAATTATGTCACGTGAGTTTTTTTGAGATAGAAATTTACCTCAAGAAAAAAATATTTAATATCGCATGTGAATGAAAATTTTGATTACTGTCCCTCGAAATAAATTTATCTTTTGTCCTGGACGGCAAAATTTTACATTTGGATGACGAAATACTCGAATAAGTTTTCATATACTATACTATCATAAATAAAAACCAATATTATTTTTATTTTAAAAATTTATTTCAAGACAAAAATATATATCGCATCTGAATGCAAATATTGATTACTGTCCCTCGGTGCTACGCACCTCGGGCCAGAACCCTTTTCATCCCTGGAAACAAATTTTTCTTTTGTCCATCTAGATGGCGAACTTTTATAATAGGATGACGTAATACTCGAATGAGTTTTCATGTATTATGTGTCGCATCTACAAATGTAATGTTTTATTATAGGGCGATTATTTCTCAACTCGGCCACCCCCCTCTGTCCAAAAATGGTGGCAACTTAAAAAAAGATTTTGGTTTTCTCAAATTGACTGGAAAAGGGTCTAGTTTTTTCTTCTCATTGGTTTTTTCAACTCTGTAAATCTACTGTGCCCATTTTAGGCACTGAGCGGCGGCAGGTCGACATTTTAAAAACAGAAAAATTGAAATAAAAGTAGATTAACGGTAAGTTTTTTGAAATTTTTTTCTCTTAAAAGTTGTTATTCATTAAAACAAAGACCACTTGCGTTATAATTGGTTGATTTCTTAAAAAGTTTTGTGGGTGCTATGTAGTTTTTAAAAATGGGTCAAAAACGGCTACTTTGACTGATGATATCTCTGAACCTACATATCCAAAATAAAAAAGTTTTAGTGCAAAATGGTAGTCTTTTGATACATAATAAGTGTGCCAAATATCAGGGGATTTGATTGAGTAGTTTCGGATTTAACAATTTTCGGGTACTAATTCTCTTTAAAAAATGGGTCAAAATTTGTTTCAGAATTACCCTTAAAATTGTTAAATCCGAAATACTCCAGTCAAAATACGGGTTTGGGTGTACTTACGGTTGCGAATACGAGATTTGCTCTAATATAGGTTTTTTGGGTCGCTCAACACGAAAATCGGGGTCTTTTGGTAAAGAAAATGGGGCTTCACCCTTAAATAGGCAAAAACTACCCCCAAAAGGGGGTATTTTTGAAGTATTCGCGTTCTGAGTCGATTACCAATTACCACGCAAGTGGTCTCATTTTCTTTGTTTTAATAAATAACAACTTTTAAGAGAAAAAAATTTCAAAAAACTTACCGTTAATCTACTTTTATGTCAATTTTTCTGTTTTTAAAATGTCGACCTGCCGCCGCTCAGTGCCTAAAATGGGCACAGTAGATTTACAGAGTTGAAAAGGCCAATGAGAATAAAAAACTAGACCCTTTTCCAGTCAATTTGAGAAAACCAAAATCTTTTTAAGTTGCCACTATTTTTGGACAGAGGGGGGTGGCCGAGTTGAGAAATAATCGCCCTATAGTTTAAACATTTTTTATTAAAATTTATAATTATTTTGTCAGTTTATAATAATAAATTAAAGATTAATATTTAAAATTGTTTTACAAATTTTTTATACAGCGCGCGGCTGATACTGCAGAGCAAAAATTAATCGATTAATGAAATAAAATTGAAGACGAAATTTTTAGAAGATTGTATAATAAAATGAGAAAATTATTATGTTTCTTATTTATATTTAATTATAATGAAAAATACAAAAAAATTTTATTAATAATTAATTATTTTAAAAGATTAAATAATAATAAAAATTAAATAACGCGCGAGATTATATGTGACAGAGAACTTCTTGTATTCTATACCCGCTAGCATCCAATAAAAAATATAATTCACGCGCATGACAAAATCAACGCGACCAATCAAAACACGAATAAATCGATGAGCAGATTTTGATCACACCGCTGTTATTTAATGTAAGAAAGAATCAATGCATAAAAATAAAAAAACGCTGCCAAGTGATTGGCACTATGGTTCCTCATCAACAATAGCAAAATATTTATAATGGTCTATTTAATCTAATAAAAATGATGTTTTTTTAATGTAGAAAATTATTTTTTTATTATTTTCTTATTTATAAAAATAAGAATGTTAAATAAAATTATAACGATCAGAATGGAACAAATTTTTTTATGAAATGTTATCTTTATTTCATTGACGTTTCGAAAGACTAGCTTTCCTTGTCAAAATCTGAAAAATACATTTGAGTTATATAAAAAATTTTTTTTAAAAACAATTGTACACTTTTTTATAATATTAGAAAAACTTACATTTAAAAGACAAAATTTATTTAAAATTTTAACTTTTTATTTTTATTCTTAACATTAATGAGTCTGCTGTTAAACTAAATGATATTTTTGATTTTAAATTTAATAAGTCTAGAAAAAGAGTTTTTATATAAAAAAAGGGGGAAAAAAGGAAAAAACTGCTTATTACACTTCTGAGAAGTACGCACGGAAAGTTGGAATAAAATAATTTTATTTGGCCAAAAAAACTTTACTTAAGCGCTCATTTAAGAATATGCAAAAAAAAAAATTTTACGTTTTTCCGATTTTCCGTAATTAGTGAAAGTCTGGTCCGCGATAAGTGAACTTTATAATACTATAACTTTTTAAATAAAAATCTTACATATGCGAAAATAGTTTTAAAAAGTGCTCATTTTAGAGGTAAAATTAATTTAGCAATTTTTTTTTTATGAGCACTTTTTATTTTCCCGTTAAAAAAAAAAGGAAAACTCTTAGATGAGATACGTGAGAGCATTATTACGCACACAGCGTACGTCAGTGACTTGACTTAAAACGAAGTCAGTGACAATCTTCGAACATTTACGCTGTGGCTTCAATGCGCTCTTCCTTTTTAGCGGGATTTCAAAAAGTTTTGAAAGTTTTATGTAAAAAGTTTTGAAAATAATTGTTAGAAGTAATTTTTTTTTTTAATTTTAATAAATAAAATGACCAAATTTAATTTTTTTTTTTTAAATTTTATATCCAGAGTAATAAATAACTTTTAACGAATAACATTTTTTTGATGTTTAAAAAATAATATTCATATTTTTTTTGGCAAAAATTTTTTATTTATTTTATTCTATTCTATACATTTTTTGCATTAAAATAATTAGTATTAAGTGAGTATATGTTAGGTATCCCGAGGTTTTATTTATTTTCTGTAGCAAATAATTTTTTTTTTAAGAATTATATTTTAACTTAAGCTCTAATAACATACCTATTGCTCATCATATTATAATTACAATGATTTCAATACTTGCTTTATTTTAATAAGACATCGTAGTTTTAAAATATTTGTTTATTTAATAATATATATAGAGCGAAGCTCTAATTTCTTTAGAGAATAATTCCAGTTATTGTTAACCGTTTTTAACGACAGCTAGTATAATATATTTAAATCTTTTAATGAAATATGTATTTAAGTATATGAAATTAGTTACATTTTTTTCGCATAAAAGAAATAACTAAATTTTATTTTTTTGTTTGTAAAATCATTTGCAGGGTTTTGATATACTCTTTTTCCCAAAACATACATATCATCTCTTTTATCCCATTTATTGTTTATCGGAGATCTACAATACGATACAAAATGAACTGTTTGATGTTCTACTGCACTGACTAATTCATAATTACTATTTTGAATGTTCAAATTTATTGGTATATCTTTCAATGTACAAGAAAAAGGAGGTCTGTCATTAAACACCGCGAAAAAATAAGAAACATCTATGCAAATATATTCGTGGATATCAATGCTTACTGATGGATTGTAAATATTGCATGTTCTACATTGTTGAGAATTTAGTCTTAAAGAATTAATGACACCAGTTTGTAATTGAGAAAAACCATCTTCCCTAAAATGCGGAAGTGTTACGTCAATAAAGTTTTTGGATTCGGTGTATTTTATGGTACATGCTAAACATTCATGATGTTCTGTTACTGATGGATATAATGTTTCCGGAATGATATCTTTTAACAAATCAAAAATACTTGAATAGCAATCAAGTACTTGCCGACGATATCTACATTGATAAATATTATACAAGAGTTGAGCTCTTTTCTTATACATTGCATCAATGGGCCCTTGATGACTATACTCCGCTATAAAATTAAAAAAATCAAATGGATTTTCAGAATTTTTTTTGTTATCAATAGATCTTTGTATAATTGGAAAATTTTGATAAGCATTTAAATTTTTAAATAAGATTCAATTACAGAATCAGTAGCACAAGTGTTTACAACTCTAATTAGCCCTATGTTTTCAATATGAATAGGATGTAATATAAGATTTCCGTTTTTTAAAATATATTCATTATGGTCTTCGGCATGAGTGGTACGATCACATAAAGTCCTTTTATTTTTAGCAACCTTGTTTTCTGTAATAAATAAAAAATAATTGAGTTAATTTAAAATTATTTTTTAAACTTTTAACTAAAATATATTTTAACATTCATTTTTTTTATAACAATTTTTTTTTTTTTAAATAAAAAAATGTATTAACACTGGTTATTTAAATCACGCAGTAAAAAAAAAATAAATAAAAGTAGATATATTCTAATACATAAAAATTTTTAAATTTACGAAAATTACAAAAACCAAATGAATAAATTTTATTTACTTTTTTTTAATCAATTAATTTTGATATTGAGAGAGTGAATTATGATAGAATTTTTTATTACATAACATTTAACATTTTTATAAGATTACCTGATATTTTAATATATTTAATATTTTCTAATGCAGCTTTAGCGAGATTTATTCTTCCATCGATGTCTATTAAATTCCAAAGAACAAATTTATTTAACTTGCTTATTATTTTGGTACTTTTATAATCTTTGAAATACTCTTCAATTAAAGCAGAAGAAGCAACACCAAAAGGCGAGGAAAATCCTGATACCATTACATTTGACCATGCAAATACTTGCGAAAATGTGTAAAAAAGATTGTCCTTAATGTTTGGACAATATTCGCCATTAGGTATTCTTTCATTTTCATTTTGCTCTGAATCAATTTGTATCAATACTTCAGCTCTTTTAAAAATCTTTGATAACCAGGAGTTAACATCACTACCTATCAAATCTGTTAAATCTTCTTCAAACACTTCAGAAACCGTGTCTTTTTCAGCAGTTACATTTGCATTGTTAAATGCAAGAATAGGGTCTGCATTAAACTTTCTTTCAAAGGATCGAATTTTTTTAAACATTTCGCGTTTTAATTGATGGATCAACGAATCCTTTTGCATTGTTTCACAGTTAGAAACTAAAAATAATATTAAAATTACTTCTTCGATTACTTCAATAGATGTTTCTTCAATACAAAAAGCAATACTTCGCGTGTAAAAGTCTTTTATCATTGGATCATTTTTATAAAAACATTTCCATCTTGTTATGGCATGAATCAGATGGGCTCTATCATGACGTATAAAACTTTGTGGTAATTCATTGATATTTTTATATTTCAAATAAGCATAGCATTTATGTAAGTACAGTTTATATGGGATATTATTAAAAACTGAAGAAATTGCATTAGATAAGGATAAAGAGCCATCCGTTACAAATTCTTTTGGAAAACACTTATCCTTGAATGAAGTTTTAAGCCATGATTTTAGCTTGCTAACATCTAATCGCTCTGCTGCCATTTGAGTTATTGGTATAGCCTTTTTATAACCCGGAATTCTTGTTATAAGTTGATGCAAAAATATGTGTCCAGACAATCTCCCATCTATTTCCACAGTTTTTATCAAGCTTCCTGTAGTGTCTACTATAGCGACAGAATATTCTGACTCGCTGATTTCATCCCACAATTTTATTTGATTGTCAGTAAAATAAATAACAGAAGGGGGTAAATCTGTTACGTGTCTTATGGCTGAATTATATTTTTTTATATACTCAAGAGATACAAACGGATCTTTTATATGAATAGGTAACTTAATGTATTCATCTCGAGCCTCTTGTCTAGCTTTTCTTAACACTGCTGATGAATTTAGATCGTGCGGTTCAGAATCTCCATAATTCATATCCTTGCCACCTCGCTCATTTCTAAACTTAAGTACTCGTTTATCTAGCAATATTCGCTTAATTATAACCCTTCTTTTTCCTTTTAAAGCTCTTTTTTGAGTATGTGGTATACCGTTTGTATTAAATGTATAAATATTTATATAAACTTTTTTGGAATCAGCGAATTTGCGCTCGCACTCTCCGTGCATAAAAGTTTTACAATCATTGCACCTGCCATCAAAGCGAAAATAAATTTCTCCATTCTTATAGACTTGATGCCCGTTAAAACCAAATGGACAAGGAAGTTGATATTTTGATTTAGCTGTTTTTTTATTAATTAAAGTTGTCCAGCCTTTTTGCAATACAATATCTAATTTGCCTCTGGAAAGCTTTTGAACTGGTTTAATACTTTTCCATTCTTTTTCGTTTAATGATATAATAAAATGAAGTTTTTCGCAATTTTTTGGATTTTCTTCATCTACGTCCGAATCAATTTCAGTTTCACTTTCTACTCCTGAATCACTAACACTTTGAATATCTTTGAAAATGTCGATATTTTCATTATTATAATCTGAATCATGATCAAAATATGTGTTTTCCTTTTCAACTAAATTTTCATTCACCACATTTTCTTTATTTATAGTAACTATTTCATTATCAATGCCATAAAATATTCTAAGTTGTGTTAAAATGTTATTATTTCTTCTAACTCTAAAATAAAGGGTGTCTTTTCTGATTTCGTTGTTCAAAGCTGCCACAACTTCATCCCAAACATCTTTTTCTTTTACTTTTCTCGGAATTAACTGATTATTTGAATCAAAGATTTGAAATTTGCATAATTGTTCAAATAGTTGCTCATCTGAGATTTGAGGAGAAAAGCCTCTTTTATTCTTGTTAATTTTCATTTTTAGGCCTAAAAAAAGTTAGGACATGAAATTAATTTATTAAAAATATTAAACCATCAATAAACAAGTTAAATAATTGAAATAGTTGTTTTAACATATCACAAAAAAAAATTATATATCAGCAATCAGCAAGGTCGTGTTTAATTTTTATGTACGTTTCAAGATAAATATTTTTGGATTTTAAATCTGACTAATAATTCGAATTCCCCATTAAATTTTAAGACGGAAATATTTTTTTTCTCCACGATTAAGGTTTCGAGATTAAAATTTATTAAAAACAGGCCTAAATCCTTTACAAAAAAGATCAAACTTTGCGGCTGGGAGTTTTATCTGAAAAAAACAAAATTTTAATTTTTTAAATTGCTATTTTAAAGTGCTATTTTATCCATGAAATTTCCCAGTAATAAAAAATTTGTTAAAACTTCCCTAGTAAAAATTGGTATTACCAAAAGAAAAAAATAATTTTTGTATTGTAATTTTTACAAGCTTAGGTACAGAAATTCAGTAAAATCCTAAATTTTTCTAAAACTAATACTTTTGTAAAAAAAATGGAGTATTACCAAGTAAAAAAAAAGTAGTATGAGGTTTTTCCAAAAAAATAACTTAGTAATGGGTTCAGCAGGAAATTTACATCAGACAGTTTTTTTTTTAATCATAGAGACAGAAAAAAATTTAATCCATTCATCTAAAGATTTTTAAAAATAGTTCTACGCCCTTTATATTAAAAATTTTAAAAAGGATTCACATATTAAGAAAATCTAGAAAACAAGTTTATTTATATAATCTTATTTAAACTTCTATTATTCAATTTATTGTATTATTCAAACTATTATTATTCAAATTAAAAAAAATCATTTTTATTCAAATTATTAATGCTCTTTTTCTTTACGAAAAGAAGGGGGTGGAGTATGTAAACAATAATATAATATTGAGTTAAGAATCTTGTCTATATATAAATAATTTGGGAGTCTGTAGAATGCGCGGAACAATATACGGTTAATAAGGATTATTTTGTGCGTATTATTTATTTTATAATCTATTTATTTATAATTTTATCACTTTGTTATATCACTAAGATTATATTATTATTTATAAAAACTTTTTTTCGTTATTCTTTTATATTTTTCAAATATTATGTATGCGTAATTTATTAATTGTTTTAAATAGGGCTCAATTTAAACAAAAACGGAATGAAAAAGATTTTTCCGATTAATTTCAATTAATTTAGTACTTTGAAACCGATTTCAAGACCCGAGCATGCATTTTATCCTTGTTTGGTTTACATTGTGGACAATATAAGTATTGTCAATAAATTCTCTACAAAAAATTTTCCAGAAAAAATGTACTTTTTTATCTTAGATTTACAGGGAATATAAGAATATAAAAAAATGTGTGTGTGTATTTTTCATAAACGATATGTCTCCATTATGTCCCTGATAGAAATAATAACATAAAAGAAAAAATTTTTTGAAACCCTTTATTCGGACCCTTTATTTGTTACCGAATGAATACTATATAGTAAAATTTCATGAAGAATCCAAAAAAGGAGTTTTTAGAAAAGAGAATTTAAAAAATTTTCATCAGTTAACAGTAAAGTAGGTCCATAAATTTTTTATTAGGGCATTTATTGAATTTTTCTGAACGAGGTTCAAAATCTACTCCAAAGATTCATATTTTTGCTAGAACTAAATTATATTACACTGACTGCTGATAAAAATTATGTATGTAATTAAATAAATTATATATGTAATCATTAAAAATAATCATAATTTTGAAAATATAATAAAGACTTGACTTACGGTATGATTAAATCGTTCTTAAAACTGAATTCAATCTTCAATGTTTAAAAAATGTTCAAAAAAATTAAAAATATATCTATGTGAAACTTAAGCACACGCGTATTATTTTGATGATAAAAATATTTGCCTACTCAAACTTAAGCCTTATAAGTAATATAACTTGATATAATTGATTAAGATAGAAAAAACTATTTAAAATAAATAAATTATTTATCCAAAAATAAACATAGTTAGCTCTTAACTAAAATAAAAAGAACTCATCAATATATAATATATAATTTCTTAGGCACACTCCTGATCCCTTCTTCAATTATTTTTTTTAAAATGGACAAAGAAGGGATATATCATTGCTTATATTGATAAAATCTCCCTGGGCATAAAATTTTACCAATTTCGAAATTTGCTTTTAAATTTTTTGAAAGATGCTTAATATTTTCTCTACTTTGTCCAAAAAATCTGTAGCAAAAATAGTTATCATAAAATATTATTACTATTTGGTGCATAAAGGTCTCTATTACTTCAATCAAATTTTTTTAGTTTGATAATACTTTTATGTTTAAAATATAAAGAAGGGATGAGGGTGTGGCCAGGGAACTTTGTTTATAAAGATGTGTCTGTTCATTTAAAAATTAGTTTTATTTTTAGTAATTAGTAAAGAGTATGCTCGTTTTCTAAAAATTTATTCTTACTTATTTTAATAAAATTTCTTGATTTTTAGAATACAGTTTTAAATAATAGTATTTAAGTATATTTGGTATTTTCTCAGTTTTAAAAAATTTTATTTAAGTGGCATAAATTTTAAGTTTTTAATGAGTCTTTCTTAGCCAAAACAGCAATGGTTGGCAGGTGGGGTCGTCGGATCGGCCTCAAAATTTTCCCATGTTTTTATAACACTAAGATAGGAAAATCCTGAAATTTTTAGCCCTCTAGGTCTTAAACAGCCCGAGTTATGGCCAATCAAACTCATTGGGTGGCTCTCAACCAGCGTTAGTGCTTTTTGGGAAAATACTAAAAAATGATAAACAATAGCTTCAAAACATATTCTGAAAGACTATCTATGTTGGGAAACCTTCAGTAAATCCATTTCTGCCATTAGTTTTTCGGAAAAACCCCGGAAAACTCCGGAAAATGGGAAAACGTGTTTTTGGAAAAACCGAAATAACTCTTTTGCCGCCATTTTTTTTTTGAAAATTTTTTTTTGAAAATTTTCTTCAACCGAAATCCCATCGAACTAGCCATAAAATATTTTCTATTTCGGCCAATAAGGATCGATTTTAGTCTGTTTTAGATTATTTTTACATTTTTTATACTTACATATGTAATAAACCATAAAGGGTTACATAAATTGACTTTTTTTCTTTCAGAATCGAATAGCCAGGGAAAAAGTAGTTGAAAATAAAAAAAAAATTTGCCTTTTTCAATGAAGCATAACCGAGTTATGGTCAAGTAAAGATACTGTCACAAATTACCATGTTTATACTGATTCCAATTTTATGGTCCATAACGAGATTATAACTTGAAAACTGCATAACTCGCTTATATTTTATCGTAAAAAGAAAAGTTTTGAATTATTATCGAATATTTTTTCCTTGGCTATTCTTTTATGCAAGAAAAAAATTAATTTAGCCAACAAAAAGTTTTTTTTTGGTCAAAGACTAATGTAACATGTTAAAAACTGTTTTTAATTATTATCATTATTTAACAAAAAAAATAAATTTCTGTTAATAAAATTAATTTTTTTCTTGCATAAAAGAATAGCCAAGGAAAAAATATTCGATAATAATTCAAAACTTTTCTTTTTACGATAAAATATAAGCGAGTTATGCAGTTTTCAAGTTATAATCTCGTTATGGACCATAAAATTGGAATCAGTATAAACATGGTAATTTGTGACAGTATCTTTACTTGACCATAACTCGGTTATTTTTCATCGAAAAAGGCAAATTTTTTTTTTATTTTCAACTACTTTTTCCCTGGCTATTCGATTCTGAAAGAAAAAAAGTCAATTTATGTAACCCTTTATGGTTTATTACATATGTAAGTATAAAAAATGTAAAAATAATCTAAAACAGACTAAAATCGATCCTTATTGGCCGAAATAGAAAATATTTTATGGCTAGTTCGATGGGATTTCGGTTGAAGAAAATTTTCAAAAAAAAATTTTCAAAAAAAAAATGGCGGCAAAAGAGTTATTTCGGTTTTTCCAAAAACACGTTTTCCCATTTTCCGGAGTTTTCCGGGGTTTTTCCGAAAAACTAATGGCAGAAATGGATTTACTGAAGGTTTCCCAACATAGATAGTCTTTCAGAATATGTTTTGAAGCTATTGTTTATCATTTTTTAGTATTTTCCCAAAAAGCACTAACGCTGGTTGAGAGCCACCCAATGAGTTTGATTGGCCATAACTCGGGCTGTTTAAGACCTAGAGGGCTAAAAATTTCAGGATTTTCCTATCTTAGTGTTATAAAAACATGGGAAAATTTTGAGGCCGATCCGACGACCCCACCTGCCAACCATTGCTGTTTTGGCTAAGAAAGACTCTAATTTAAATAGTGATAATTTTTTAAATATGACTCAACAAAAGAAAAGAGGTCCTCCACCACTAGTATCTGATAATCAAATAATCGACGCGATTTTGAAATTGGGTGTTGATATTTTTGTCACCATTACCCCCGAAAAAAAACTTTTACTTAAAAAATATGCAGATGACAAAGAAACGCGGGACAAAATTTTTGGTGAATCGGGTGGCCAAATATCGCTACTAAATATGCGAACTAGAATAAACAATAAGATAATTTTTTTTTTACCAGCTTAAGAGGTTCTAATACTAATATTAATAGTGATTATAATAATAAATTGGCAAATGATAATAAAATTGATAAAACCAACTATGAAAGTTCTGTGACAAAAATTCGAAAATTATTTAATCATAGCTTTTATGGACCATTAATGAAAGAAGTGGGTAGACTTCCATTTACTGTTATTTTCCATTGGCCCGAACAATCAGGTTTTTGGAAACTACATTCACAAAAATTAAACTTTTTTGTAACATTCAATGCATTAAAAATTAATATTTCGATGCAAACAGATTTTGAGCTAATTGAAAATAGTAACTTTATTTTGTATCAATTAAATAGTGAAAGTCAAGGACAAGCCATACCCTTATGTCAAGCAATTGCTAATACCAAAGATAAAGACTTTTCTGAAAAAGAGTTTTTGGAATATATGTTTGATGAATAGCATAGGACTGAAGTATCTAATGGCAGAATTTTTTCGGTTGAATTAACGTCGTCTGTGTTTCTAGAAGCAATTTCAATGGCTTATAGTTTTCAAAATTTTGTGCAATATAATAGTTACTGCTTTAGATATTTAAATAGTAATATTGAACCTCCAAAGTGTATTATTAAAGTAAATACATTTTCACTCGTAAAATATTTAAAAGATAAAAATTATTTTGATGATGTTGGTTCAAACCCAGTTGTAAAAAAATTTTTAATAAATTTCGTGATTTTTTTAAGTAATGTTTCGGAGTTTAAATTATTTGAAGAAGCCGTTCAAAATATGTTTATATTACTTATAAGTGAAAAATATGATGAATTTGTGAATAAAGCGTTTCAATTCTTTGAGGAACGATTTAAAAGTGATTTTGTTAAACAATTTATCACGTTGTGTGATGACTACCAGGAAAATTATAATTATAGAGCGAAGCTCTACCTTAATGGATGCCAAAATCGATACCTTGTGGGCACTATATCTCAACAACGATCAATCGGATTACTTTCATTTTTTAAAACTGGGTTTCTTTTATTGAGTTGATGGAACCTATAGTTTTTGGGCCCAATCCGGTATTTTTAAAAGCATGTTCATTCTTGTATTTTCGCTTCACAGAGGTGAAAAACCTTATAAATGTCAACTGCGGAATAAATTTCATAGCTTTTGTATAAACTTTGCATCGATGAAATATCATACAAATGCAAAATAACACAAGATACTTATATTTTTAGGCACGATCACCCTATGTATGCAATACATAGATGAAATCGTGCATAAATTTGTCAGGTCAAAAAACGGAAAAGTTTCTAAATTGTCCTATTCGTGGAGAAATTCGGTCCCCAGGTCATTCCGATGCCTCTAAATGCTTTTATTGCCTTGGTGTGTGTAGGGATGTATGTTCGAGAAAGTGTATCCTCAAGATCTCAGAACCTACTCGATGAATCAAAAATCCCTTAGATCAAATTTTTTGAAATCAGATATAATTGCAGGGTTTTTAATTTCAAGTCATTTCATCAAGTCCTTGCGGAGAAATGTCCTAAAAAATGATTTCAGATATCAAAAAAAATTATGAAAAAATGATAAAAATGGTGTGAAATGAATTAGTTTTGAATTTAATACATCCAAAATATGGTTAATGACCTACAATAGCTAAATTAATTAAAATTTATTTTTTAAGCACGATCACCCTATGTATGCAATACATAAATAAAATCGTGCCTTAAAATTTCATTAGGTTCAAAAACAATAAAGTCTTTAAAATTGTTCAATTTATGGAGAAATTTGGTCACCAGGTCATTCCGATACCACTACATGCTTATATTGCCTTAGTGTGTGATAATAAATAATAGTTTTCAATTTATGAGGGTGTGGATCCCATCAACGTTATTAAAAAGAAAATACTCAATAAATATGTGATCGTGCCTGAAATAAAAAAGCTTAGCTTTTTTATAATTCTTTGTATGTATGGTAATAAGTTCATGTTAGTATTACAGCTGAATTTTTCAAGAACTAAATACATACACTTTCGTATCCTAATTTTTTCAGCCTTTTCTGGAAAAAGTTATGGGTCCACAAAAATGGCTAATTTTTGAAAAAAAAAATAAAAGTATGAAACCCAGGAATTGCCTTGGTTTTTAACTAAGACCAAAACACAATAAGTTTATATTTGACATTTTTCGGTATTTTAATTCTGGAGAGGCATGCCGGACAATCGAAGACGTTTATCCGAGCTCAAAATCATGATTGTATACTATAAACTAAAAGCGTGAGTAAACGTCGGATATTGAATAGCCCGACATGCCCTTCCAGAGCCAAAATACCAAAAAATTTAAAATATAAATTAAGTATATTTTGGCCTAATCTAAAAATCTAGTCTCTTCCGGGGTGTCATAAATTCAGTTTTTTTTTTCAAAAATTAAAATTTTTCTTAAATTTTTTAGTTAAATTTTTCTAGAACACGCGACCAAAAAACTTAGATTACAAAAGTAGGTATGCTTTGATTCTGAAATACGCAATCTGGGGTACAAAGTGGCTGAGCAGTAGAGGACATGAAATCAGCAAAAACTACACCATTTTAGTTTTTTTGCAATATTTTCGAAGCAGAGCTAAAATTATCTAATTAACTGCTCTAATTGGGCTATAAGACTAATTATAGGACGTGAAAACTAAACCTCTAAAAAGGACTAGTTATAATACATAAATGATAAGCAACATTACAATAAAATCACTATTCTTATAATTTGTAATTATCACCTTTCCTCGATTTTAAGATTCTAAACCCAAATTATTTTGATTCTGTAAACCTGTATTATTTTAAGTCCTAAAATCGAAAATATTCTAAGTCCTTCAACTCGAATTATTAAAATTCTCTAAACCCGGATTATTTTAAGTCCCTAAACTTGAATTTTTCTAAGTCTCTAAAAGTAAATTATTCTAAGTCCCTAAATAGAAATTATTTTAAGTCCCTAACCCCGGATTATTCTAAGTGCCTAAATTTAAATTTGTCTAAGTACCATTGAACCTCCCCCCCTTAAATCAGACTTATTTGAACCCACTTGATTTTCAGATTCACAGGTTACCCCGCCTTATAAAAATGTTCAATGTTAAAACTACGATTTTTGCAGCAAATTGAAAATTGATCATTTTAGGCCAAAAAGGGGCATTCAGTTTACTGACTGTAAAGAATTGATTAAAGAAGAAATTGTTGAGACCTCTAAATCCCATTTTTGTCTAAATGCATTGTTTGTTTATTAGTTAAACAATCGCAGTTAAGATTACAAGCATCAACAAATAGCGATGCACCTAATAAAATAAAATTCACGTCCCGCTAGAGATCACCGTGTATTGACGTTTTAAGGGGGTGGGGGTGTGAAATGGACTTAGAATATTTCCGATTGAGAGACTTAGAATAATTTGAAGTGTGAAGAACAAGAGCTTAGAATACATTAGGTTTATGGACTTAGGATAATTTATATTTCAGGAATTATTGTAATTTCGATCTTAGGACTTATAATAATTAGGGAATATACGTTAAAACGTTATAAGTGAACATGATTCATGATCGTTGGTTGTGTGAAAACACAAACCAGTTATAAGTTTTTTTCATTTTCTGTTAAATTTAGGAGTAGTTTTATCCATTTTTGCCCCCGTATAGAAGTCAGTAAATTAAATAAACGTTAAAAAAAGATAAAACTTTTTCAAATGCAAGATTAAAAGAAAAATAAAGAAAAAAACTCGCATTGTATTTTTCCGATTTTATCTTACCCTGGAAATAGTTATCAACACCAATAATTAGCTCTAATATTCCTTTATGGATACAGAATAAAATAATAAATTCAATATTTAATTACTCTTAAAACGTGGCACTTATTAATTTGATGATTAATTTCAAAATATTCGGAAAAAACCCATAAGATGGAAAGTTTTCTGCAGTTTTTTCCTATTTTCTAACCCAGTAGGATCCCCAATTTGGATTCAGCAACATACAAAACCTACAGAAAACTTTTTCTAATACTGGTTGTCGAATTCCGAAACCCTTATAATATTTATTTAGTAATTAAGTGAATTGAGGGGTATTAGAGTTCAGAGGAATTATTTTTTTATGAATTATGTAAAAAGTTTGTAATAACAAAGTTCCGCAAACAAAAGTTTGGTTGAAATCTTTTCAGCAAACAAATAACAAGGTTAAAAAATAAAGGACGGATTTTTTGTGTCCTTTTTGGTTAATACTTAAAAGTTCTAACTATGCTTAACATTTTTTTACGTCTTATTTAAACATTCTTATTGAACTCAATCTAATCAAAACTTTTAAAATCCCTAAATTAAAAAATTACTGAAACTCTTTTCTTTCTTTTTTTTAACATGATCAGCTTCGCTCTACCCGTCTTTGACGGTATCTAGTATGGATTATGTGCCTTTTTTTGAAAACTACTTTAACGAATTTCCAAAAGAAATCCACAATTATTTAACAAACATTAAAGAAGATGTTAAAATTAAATTATCTGCTAAATCTAACTGTACATATGAGGGACGCAATGCATTTTGTAACAATACATTATTTAATAAAGTTCTGCATTTAATAGCGTTTTTTCCCATATGGACTAATCTTATTAAAATAAAAGAAAATGCTTTATGGAATGAAACTAAATATTTCAAAATAAATAAAATTAATCAAATATATTATGAAGATCTAAAAAATAAATTATTTGACAGAGAAATCACATTAGAAGCTGATACTTTCGTTAAAAAATATGGGTCCTTTTTAAAATTTGTGTGCCAAGAAAATAGACGTTTATTTGATAATAATATTATTGATATCATTCAACAGGAAAATTCGCATTCATATCTAAGGTATCAAGATAATTGGAAGGGAAAAAATAATAATTTATTTGATTATGAAAAAGAAACATCAAGCATAATTATGAAAAATGTTAATCAGGTCAAAAATTTGGATAATTTTCTACCAAAAACAAATATTCATGATTTTAAAGGTACTAATTTAAGGTTTAAATTTTTTTATAAATTTTTCTTTTTTTTTATAACATTCAAAATATTTCTAAAGGGTATGTCGGGTTAAGATAAGTGAAATGCCCCTGTTCTTGGATTTTCAAACTAACTGTTTTAAAAGTTTTTGGATGTAAAAAAAATGTGGTAACCGATGCCCGTTTGTCCATATACCCCTCCCCGCCACCAAAACGGCCAAAAAACTGTCCAAAACCTGTTCTTTTGGTTATCATTTTTTTTCTCTGGAACGACATTGCCAAAAACCCTGAAAATTGACCACAATGGTCCCATTGCATATATTTTTCATCAAAAAATTTTTGGGACCTCTACGACCACTTTAGACCACCAAAAATTAAATTCAAAAATTTCAAAAATCAATTATTTTACAAAATTAAATATTGGGAAGGGGGCTGCACAAAATTTTATTTCAAATTATTTTTTCTAACATAAAAACACAATTTTTCCAAAAGGTTTTAGGCCTCTAGACCCGGTGCGACCCAGTGAAAATTCCAAAAAAACTCGTTTTTTTATTGATTTTTTACCGTTTTCTCGACGATATCGCATGGAAAATCTAATACATTCATGTTAAATTAGAAAATTAGATGTATTTTGAACGAAACTTAATAATAAGACAGATTAAAGACCTTTCTACCCCTTTAGACCACATATTTTGCACTTCAAATTTCAAGTTTTCAATATTTTTTTTCAATTATTTGGTTTTTTTTATAATTTTTTGACGGAATATCCCATATATAAAATTTTTTTAGTTAAATATATTATACTGTTGATAATATAACTTATTTTTTATTTTTAGACCCTTTAGACCCCATATTTTGAACGATAAAGTTCAAATTTTTGAATTTCTCTCGAGTTTTCTTACTATATTGCATGGGAAATCCTATATATATAATTTTTTTAGTTCAATATACTATATTTTTAAAAAATACGATTTTCTTTTATTTTTTAGACCCTCAAACTCTACTTGTTTCTCTCAAAATTACAAGTATTGTATTTTTTTTCTTAATAATTTTGGTTTTTTTATTATATTGTGTGGAATTACCCATATATAAACTTTTTTTAGATCAATATTTTATATTAATTTATGCAATATTTTTCGTTCAAATAAAAAATTATTATATTTTTTTAGACCCTCATACCTTTCGTTTAAACTTCATAGTTTAAAATTGCAGTTTTCAATGATTCCATTATATCGGTAATAAAATGTCTCAAAGAATTTGTACTACCTCAAAAATTTGGTTTACCAACCTATACGAGAGATTTTTTAGTAACTCAAACATCAAAAGTACCAGAATTGCTCTATGGATTTACTAACTGCCTCGTATTAATGTCTGATGGGACTTATCTGAGGCATGAAAAAAGCTCCAATAATAATTATCAAAGAAAAGCATATTCTGGGAAAAAAAAGTTCCAATATGTAAACCATTTACAATTACCACACAAACGGATTTTTAGTTGTTTTAATGGAACCATTAATGACACACAAATTTTAGAACACTTATTAAAAAATCCTAGCGGAATAAGCAGTATTTTAAAACGAGGAAACGTGTTTGTTTTAGATAGAGGTTTTAGAGATGTTATAAATCTCTTAGAAGAAAACGGGTATCAAGTCTTAATGCCAGCTTTAAAAGGTAAAAAAAGCAGCTTTCAAATGAAGAATCAAATGCATCTCGATTTGTGAGTAAAATTCGATGGGTAATAGAAAGTGTACATGGTATTCTTGGTAAAAAATATAAGATTCTTCATCAGCAATTCCGAAACCAAAACTTATCTAATGCTGAAATTATATGTAAAACTGCATGCTTGTTATTAAAGCTTAATTCATCATATACTGTTCCTCTCGATTTTTTTTATTTAAATTGCATGGAAATGTCTACATTTTATTGCCGATATAATGGAATCATTGAAAACTGCAATTTTGATGTATAATATAGCAGCAGTATATATAGGAACAGTTTATAATGAATTAAGCTATGAAGTTTAAACAAAGGGTCTGAGGGTCTAAAATAATATAACAATTTTTTATTTGATCGAAAAATATTGCATAAATTTATATAAAATATTAATCTAAAAAAAGTTTATATATGGGTAATTCCACACAATATAATAAAAAAACCAAAATTATTAAGAAAAAAAATACAATACTTGTAATTTTGAGAGAAACAAGTAGAGTTTGAGGGTCTAAAAAATAAAAGAAGATCGTATTTTTTAAAAATATAGTATATTGAACTAAAAAAATTATATATATAGGATTTCCCATGCAATATAGTAAGAAAACTCGAGAGAAATTCAAAAATTTGAACTTTATCGTTCAAAATATGGGGTCTAAAGGGTCTAAAAATAAAAAAATAAGTTATATTATCAAAAGTATAATATATTTAACTAAAAAAATTTTATATATGGGATATTCCGTCAAAAAATTATAAAAAAAACCAAATAATTGAAAAAAAATATTGAAAACTTGAAATTTGAAGTGCAAAATATGTGGTCTAAAGGGGTAGAAAGGTCTTTAATCTGTCTTATTATTAAGTTTCGTTCAAAATACATCTAATTTTCTAATTTAACATGAATGTATTAGATTTTCCATGCGATATCGTCGAGAAAACGGTAAAAAATCAATAAAAAAACGAGTTTTTTTGGAATTTTCACTGGGTCGCACCGGGTCTAGAGGCCTAAAACCTTTTGGAAAAATTGTGTTTTTATGTTAGAAAAAATAATTTGAAATAAAATTTTGTGCAACCCCCTTCCCAATATTTACTTTTGTAAAATAATTGATTTTTGAAATTTTTGAATTTAATTTTTGGTGGTCTAAAGTGGTCGTAGAGGTCCCAAAAATTTTTTGATGAAAAATATATGCAATGGGACCATTGTGGTCAATTTTCAGGGTTTTTGGCAATGTCGTTCCAGAGAAAAAAAATGATAACCAAAAGAACAGGTTTTGGACAGTTTTTTGGCCGTTTTGGTGGCGGGGAGGGGTATATGGACAAACGGGCATCGGTTACCACATTTTTTTTACATCCAAAAACTTTTAAAACAGTTAGTTTGAAAATCCAAGAACAGGGGCATTTCACTTATCTTAACCCGACATACCCTTTCAAAATATTTAAAAAAAATTTTTTTTTAATTTTTAAATTTTTATAGTAGAGCATCAGATTTATTTATTTTATGACTAGTTATATATTTATTTTAATATTTTTAGGCACTGAAATATTAGAAGTTTATGACAAAAATATTGAATCTAAAGATCTAAACAGCGATTTAAGTTTTCCCGAATCTACTTATTTGCAAACAATGGAGAAGAGTGATAATGATTGTGCAGGTATATTTTTTCAAAGCAAAATTATTTTAATCTAACTATCAATATTATTTTATTTATTAAATTCACTTAATAAAAATTTCAGGCTATAGTCTTATTAATTCTCAAATTAACTCAAAAAAATTCGAAACCGAAATAAATTCATCCGTAAATAATATGACTGTAGGTTTTGAAAAAAAAAATAATTACGGTTAAGTATTTTTTTAAAAAATTCTAGAAATTTTATAAATCATAAAAATTGTTAATGTTATTAAATTATCAATAATTTATACTTTTAGGTGATTCAATTGTGATTTCTGGACAGCATGTAATAAAATCATCTTTAAATTTAAAAAATTTCTCAATCGCAAGTAGCGAAATACTAGCTAATTCTACGAGTATCAATTTATCGGGTAATTAAAACATAAATAAAAATAATCTAAGAAATACAATCATTTTATACATAAATAATTTAATTTTTAAAGAAATGTCTAAAATAAATAATGCTGCTTGCTATAATTCATATATTGAACCAACATCGCTTGAGCAATCTAGTACAATAAAATCAAGTGATCAAGAAACCACCTCAACCATGGTAGAGCAGATGCCAAGAAAATCCAAATTTCTTGAACCATGCTCTGAAATTGATTGGATTTATGACCAGCCAGAAAAAAAAAAATTTAAGAATTTAAAAAAAACGAAAATAGTAAATGGTAATATAAAGATGCAACCACGGATAAATGGAACCCAGTTTATTTGCCAAAGTACAGCACAAGTAGATGCTATTTTAAATGTATTTATTCATAGCTACTATAATTTTGAAGAATTTCAAAAATTTTGTAACTGCGATTCAACTAAATGCAATTTTTTTTTTAATACTGTTTGGGATTATGCTAATAATAGGAAATTAAATATTTTTGAAAAAAATAGAATGAATATTCTTCTTGAAGTTGGAAAAAGAGAATTAAATGATAATATTTGTTTGAAAAATAATATTGGTTATTATTTCTCAAAATTAATGGGGCAAAATTATTCCATAATCAGAAAAACTTCTTGCAAGTTTTGCAGCAGTAAATTGCAAAAATATTATCCATATATACAAGCATGTAATAATTTGACTTCCAAAAAAATCGAAAAAAAAAACTTTATAAAAGATTTATTATATAGTAACTCAAAAAACTTATTCTGTTCCAAATACAATAATATTTTAGAATTATATTATGAATTTAATCACTATATTGCTGTAGATATTGAAAATCAAAATATTCAAGTTGATTTGTATAAAATTAAAGAAACGTTTTCATTAGGCAATAAATCGTTTATGCTTTCTGGAGCTATAGAAATTATTATATCTGACTCAGGGAATAAAGATTATATCGCCTACTGCAGAAACCTACAGGGATATTGGAGTCGAAAAGAAAATACTTTAAAATTGCTTAAAAATTTTTCGAAGCGAAAATTATTAGTTAATCTAGCAATGTTAATATATATTGGAAAAAAAATTATAGAATAATCCATAAAAAAATAAATTTGTATTAAATAAGATACAAAAAATTATTGTACATATTGCAATTTTTTTTTTAGTTTTATATTTAAGCTAACTTACACAAAATTTACTCACTCAATAATAATTATTTTATTGCAAAAAATGTATAGAATAAAATAAAATAAATAAAAATTTTCGACAAAAAAATTATGAATATTATTTGTTAAACAATAAAAAAAAGTTATTCATTACTCTGGATATAAAATTAAAAAAAAAAAATTAAATTTGGTTATTTTATTTATTAAAAAAAGAAATTACTTCAAACAAATACTAAAAAATTTAAAATAAAATTAAATGTATTAAAAATTTTTTACATAAAACTTTCAAAACTTTTTGAAATCCCGCTAAAAAGGAAGAGCGCATTGAAGCCACTGCGTAAATGTTCGAAGATTGTCACTGACTTCGTTTTAAGTCAAGTCACTGACGTACGCTGTGTGCGTAATAATGGTCTCACGTATCTCATCTAAGAGTTTTCCTTTTTTTTTTAACGGGAAAATAAAAAGTGCTCATAAAAAAAAAAATTGCTAAATTAATTTTACCTCTAAAATGAGCACTTTTTAAAACTATTTTCGCATATGTAAGATTTTTATTTAAAAAGTTATAGTATTATAAAGTTCACTTATCGCGGACCAGACTTTCACTAATTACGGAAAATCGGAAAAACGTAAAATTTTTTTTTTTGCATATTCTTAAATGAGCACTTGAGTAAAGTTTTTTTGGCCAAATAAAATTATTTTATTCCAACTTTCCGTGCGTACTTCTCAGAAGTGCTTATTACACATGTAATTTATGAACTACCACTTATAAATTATACTATTTTTTTAAGTGTTACGTTATATATTATATGTATACATTTACAAAATATCTGTTCTATGTTATATGACATTAACTTTGATTTTAATGTAATTTCTTTGAAATTGGCCGAGTAATACAAAAAATTTTTTTATAAAAATAAATATTTATGTATAGATATATATATGAAGGACTAGTTTTTATGACAATTTTTTAAGGGGGAATTTTTTTTTAAAATTATAGAATTTTTTAACTGTTGACGTTAAAAAACTTTTTTATTTTTTATTTTTTATTTTTTATTGACAGTTTGAACTAAAATTTATTGAAAATCTTTTTATTGAAAAAAATTTTTTTAAATTTGAAAATAATTATTTTGGGTAAAAAAAATTTTTTTTGGAAGGTATATAATTTTAATAGGGATCAAAGGAAAAATATTTTTTTATAAGAATTTTTGAATTCTAATTAGTAATATGTTAGCGTCTTCTAACTCGTTTTTTTATCAGATTGATAGTGTTTTTTAAAAAATATTTTAAATGTTGAGTGTCTTGTTTGCGATTAAAAGTTTTTTTGTGGATTTGAATATGCATTTCGGAGAAGGTTCTTTTGTAATAATTTGATTCGGTATCTATTATAGTCGTTTCGTTAAAGTCAAAATTGTGATTGGTGCTTAATTGATGTTTATAAAAAATGGAATCTTTGTGTTTATTATCATAGTCTGTTTTATGCTCTTTAATTCGTTTTCTTAATTTACGCCCTGATTGGCCTATATATACGTAGTCACAGTTATTACATTTAATTTTGTAAACAATGTCCCTAGTTTCAATTTTTTCAAGTTTATCTTTTCCGAGTTTAATAAGGTTATTGAATTTATTGATATTTTTGTTAATGATTATCACGTTGAGATTTTTTAAATTATTAATAATATTTTGGTTTAAGTATTTATAAAAGGGTAATATTAACCAATCTATTGAATTTACTTTGTCGTTGTTTTGTACATTATTATTTTTTAAATGACAAATTCGTTTAGTAATGTATTTATTTATGAAATCCGACGGGTAATTATTGCAAATCAAAAATTTTTTTGCAATTTGAATATTATCATGTTGGAATTTTTTATTTTTTTATATGAAAAATTTATATGAAAAATATTCACAAAAAAAATTTGAAAAATTACGTATCAGATGGAAAAAATCCTTTAAAAATAATAATTCTAGATATTAGTACTTTCATAGAAATAAATTAAGTACTACATCCAAAAAGAAAAAAAATTATTGGTTTTTTTTAATTTCTTTATACAAAAAATTTTGAAAAAAAAAATTTACAAAAATTACGTATCAGATGGAGAATTCCTTTAAAAACGATAATTCTAGATATTAGTACTTTCATAGAAATAAATTAAGTACTAAGTCCAAAAAGAAAAAAAATTATTATGTTTTTTTAAATAATTATTGTTGTTTTTATTTATATCGCCCATTATTTTATAATATAAATCTTTGATTCTTGTTTTATAATGACCAGGACTGGGCAGAAAATGAAAAAACTTATTTAGTTTTTATCACATAAAATATATTTGAATTTAGACGTTTCTCTCATTTATTAATATGAGCCTCTTCAGTAACTAAAAATATATATAAAATAGATGAAAAAAATGAAAAATTACAATAATTATATTAACAATTATAAATACAGGTTATGTTTAACTTGTATACCTTAATATATATTATACATTAAATAGATTTAATTAAAAATCTTGATTTTTTACATTCTATTGCACTTATATTAAAAAATTGGCTATCCACGGTACATAGGAAATTCATGGAACGTAATCCTATAAAAAATGGTTTATTATAAGGGATTTTATGAATTTCCATCCTGTAAAGAAAAGTTTCAGAGCTTTTAATAACAAATTTTAAAAACGCCTAATTTGATTATTCTTACTATTTCATCGACTTATTACGAGTTATCATAAATTGTATTTCTTATAAATATATCCAATATTAAAAAGGTACCCAAATTATACAAAAAAACTCTGCCAAGTAATTGGCACTATGGTTCCTCATTAACAATAACAAATTGTTTTGGTCTCTTTTAAAATGGTCTCTTTTACCTAGTAAAAACAATAATTCTAGATATTAGTACTATTAGAAAAAAATTAAGTACTAAGTCCAAAAAGAAAAAAAATATTGCTGTTTTTTTTATTTTGTTTATGCAAAAAATTTTGAAAAAAAATTTTCAAATAATTGAATATCAGATTCGAAAAATAGAGTATAAAAAGCATATTTTCAGATATTATTACTTTTATAGAATTAAATGAGATATTACACACAAAAAAAATATATATTGCAGCTTTTTCCTATAAACGAGGTTACTAATACCAGAACTACCATTGAAATAAATTAGGTGTTATGTCCAAAGAGAAAAAAAATTTGGTGTTTTTTGTATTTTTTTGTGACAAAAATTTTGAGAGCAATTAATTATAAAATTCAAGGTATCGAGTTAAAGCGATACTTCAAGATATTTGTGCTTCCGTACTTCTTTTTAAAAAAAAGCAGTTTGAGATTTTTTGATGAAAAAATTTTTGAAAAAAAAAATTAGTTCAAAATAAAAAATAATTAGTCTCATGTCGGCAGCATCCAGTGTTGCATAGCTCAAAAAAACAAGTATTTTTATGTAAGTTTAACACATTGTTAATATAAAAAATGTTTTTAAATTCTCATATTGTTCATTAGTACTTAAGAAAAAATTATATAATTTTTGTATTCAGATCACCTGAAGAGGCCAATGGATTTGTTGGTGAAATATTGTGAAATAAAAAAATTGTTACACATCAAATTAATTTGTATTGTTTTATTTATTTTAAATAATTTGAAACAATAAAAAATTAAGTTCAGCTCCAATTCTGGTCAATAAAATATTATTTTTACTTTTAAATCCACAATGGTTGTGAAATATCGCCGGTTACCTACATACGTATATACATACACACACATACACACATACAGCCTTTTTTTAAAAACCGGTTTTTTAGCTTCCTGGGGTCTCAAAACGTGCTTATATGCCAAGAAATCGAAAATCAAAATTTCATCTATCACAATGGTTCCCCTATGAGGAACCAAAATTACAATGATTAGAAATAGAATAACAAATAATATAATAATATTATTTAAAAAAACATCTTTAATAATATTTGGTGAGATAAATTTAAGATATTTCATCTATGAAAATGAAAATCTATTTCTATGAAAAAGATAGTTATTTTTTCATGTATTTTATATTTTATTTACCAGAGATTATTCTTATGGTTTTTTAAAACTTCCCAAAATGATGTCATTTTTCCATATGTCAGCCCCCCTCCTGAAATTACATGTATGCATAAAACGTTTTAATTAAAATAATTTTTATTCACCCACTTTTACCCCCAAAATATTTAATTCATTAAAAGCGCTGTTTTTTTCCAATTTTAAAATGCTTCATGGGTTTTTTGGGTCGCAAAATTCAATAATGCTTTAAAAAAAGATAATTAAGGTATTTCTGGGGAAAAATTAGCTCCGTTTTCACCCCTTTCACGTCCTAAATATTTAAAAATAAAAACTTTGCTCATTAATTTCAAAGTTTCCACACGCAAAATAAAAAATGACGTAAAAAAAGGGTGTTAAGATATTACTGGTGATGAATTCGCCGTTTTTTAACCCTTTTTATCACCCAATTATTTAATACTTATAAAAACTTTATTTTTTAATTTTAAAATGCTTATACGGGTTTTTTGAGTCGTAGAGTTCAAATATGATGTTAGAAATGTCATTGAATGCATTGCTGGGGGTAAATTAACCTCTTTCAGCTCTTATATAACCTCCTTATTGTAATATTAAATGAAATGTATGGTTAAAATCTGGTTTATTTTATTTAAAAAGACATTATCAGTTACCAAAAAAAAATATAAAATTAAGAAAAAAAATTTTTTCATGTATTCTTAAGAATTAATAAATATATTTTTAGAAATAGAGGTGAAAAAATAGCAAATTCACCCCTAAGCAATGCGTTAAATTTCGGACATCATATTTGAATTCTGTGACCAAAAAAACTTGAAAAAACCCGTATAGATGTTATTAAATTAAAAAATATAGTTTTCTTAAATATTAAATTTGGGGTGAAAATAGAGCTAATTTACCTACAGAAATACCTTAATTACCTTTTTTTAAGGCATTATTGAATTTTGTGGCCCAAATAATCCTTAAAGACATTTTAAAAATGAAGTAGATTTATTGTATATTCAGTAAATGCCAATAGTAATATAGTGGAACCTTTGAAAAACAATATAAAATATAGAATTATTTACCAATAACTAAAAAATATTCTACAAAAAGTTCAAAATATTCTACAAAAGTTCTATTCTACAAAAAGTTTTTTTTTCAACAAGTAAAAATGCTAAAGCACTTTAAAAATTGGGAAAAATTAATGACTGAAGAAGACCTTTTTAATTTTCAGCAAAGCCAAAATTAATGAAAATCTTTCATATCTGAATTATATAAAAAAATTAAAACCAATGATTTTACAGACAAAATTACAATAAATGATGGTAGTCAATGTTATGCTTCGATCAAATATTATTTTCAATATAGCAATGATCTATGTAGCATTTTATAATTATAAGATTGTAGAAGGCAGGCGAGGCGAATTATAATTCAAAAGTTCAGTTTATTAGTTTCAAATATTTTACCAGTTGAAAAAAGTAATGTTTTAAATATTTTTAAAATTGCAGATATTAGCGAAATTACTAATGTTTTTATAAATAATAATTATATTTATAGAATATTTTTACGTAAAAATATATTGTATCTGATTATTTTAACTCGTAAATTAAATTTAAAAGAGCATTATTTTTTTTAAAAGTGCAAAAATAATCGTTTTTCTTTACAAGATGGAAATTCATAAAATCCCTTATAATAAACCATTTTTTTATAGGATTACGTTCCATGATTTTCCTATGTACCGTAGATAGCCAATTTTTTAATTTTACAGATCTGTACAGATATGCGCAGAAAGTGGCAAAATACAGATCTGTACAGATATGAAAAATTAAAATTACAGATCTGCGCAGATCAAAGATTTTTCTCATAGGGACGTCCAAAAAGAAAAAAAATTATTGTGTTTTTTTAATCTTTTTATACAAAAAATTTTGAAAAAAAAAATTTTGAAAAATTACATATCAAATGGAGAAATCCTTTAAAAACGATGATTCTGGATATTAGAACTTTCCTAGAAATAAATTAGGTATTACGTCCAAAAAGAAAAAAAATTATTGTATTTTTTTAATTTTTTTATTACAAAAATTTTGAAAAAAAAAAATTTCGAAAAATTACGTATCACATGAAATAATCATTTAAAAACGATAATTCTAAATATTCGTACTTTCGTAGAAAAACATTAAGTACTACATCCTAAAAAAAAAAAAAATTGGCATTTTTTATATTTTTTGGCGGCAAAAATTATGAGAAAAAAATTTTCAAAAAATTAAGTATCAGGTCCAAAAAATTACTTTTATAGAGGTTCTTAAAACTAGTACTTCCATGGAAGCAAATTTGTACTACGTTCAAAGAAAAAAAAAAAATTGGTGTTTTTTGAATTTTTTTATGAAAAAAATTTTGGGAAAAAAATTTTCAAAAAATTAAGTATCAGATTCGAGATATCGAGTAAAAACCATACTTTCAAATATAAGTACTTTCGTGGAAATAAATGAGGTATTACATCCAAATTAAAAAAAAAAAAAAGTACCTCGAGCTTTTTTGGTGAAAAAATTTTTGAAAAAAAAAATTAGGTCTTAATGTCGTGTTGGCTGTGAAATATCACCGGTTACAGTGTGACATACATACATACATATATACATACATACATACATACATACATACACACACACACACAGACTTTTTTTAAAAACCGGTTTTTTAGCTTCCTGAGGTCTCAAAACGTGCTTATATGCCAAAATATCGAAAATCAAAATTTCACCTATCACAAAGGTTCCTCTATGAGGAACCAAAATTCAACGATAATGGAATTATACATAGAATGCATATGAACTAGGTTTAGTCCGAAAAAATATATCTATTATTAATATTTAAAATTTTACTTGTCGATTTCTTTTTGAATACTAAATTAATTTTAATACCAATATTCATGTAAAATTCAAAAAAATATTTCTAAAAACAAATAATCTGATGCAACTTGTTTTTAGTAATTTTTTTGTAATTCTCCATCCGCCATTTTGAAATTAAAAAAAAATCATGAAAAAAATATGTACTAAAACACACAAAAAATGAAAACTTTATTATTCTTCATTAAATATAACTTTTTTATGCTATTTATGAGTTTTTTATGAGTTTCCGGTTAATTTTATTGTAAGTTTGAAATTAAATTCTGATATTAGAGACTAAAAAGTCTCTATGTAATATGTTAAAAAACATATGGATACATTTTTAGAAAAATAAATTTTGATTTTAAAATTGACTTAGAACTCGTAGATAGGCTCTTGGGCGTTAAATGTTTAATTCAATAAAATTCGGATTAATTAATAAATAAAAAAAATCGCAAAGAATTATTAAAGCTAAGGCTTTTTTATTTCAGGCACGATCACATATTTATTTAGTATTTTCTCTTTAATAACGTTGATGGGATCCACACCCTCATAAATTGAAAACTATTATTTATTATCACACACCAAGGCAATATAAGCATGTAAAGGCATCGGAATGACCTGGGAACCGAATTTCTCCATAAATTGGACAATTTAAAGACTTTTTTGTTTCTTTTAACCTAATGAACTTTTAAGGCACGATTTTATTTATGTATTGCATACATAGGGTGATCGCGCCTAAAAAAAAATTTTAATTAATTTAGTTATTGTAGGTCATTAACCATATTTTGGATGTATTAAATTCAAAACCAATTCATTTTTCACATTTTTATCATTTTTTCATAATTTTTTTTGATATCTGAAATCAGTTTTTCGGACATTTCTCTGCAAGGACTTGATGAAATCACTTGAAATTGAAAACCCTGCAACTAGATCAGATTTAAAAAATTTGGTCCAAGGGATTTTTGATTCATCGAGTAGATTCTGAGATCTTGAGATACACTTTCTCGAACATACATCCCTGCACATATCAAGGCAATAATATTATAAGCATTTAGAGGCATCGGAATGACCTGGGGACCAAATTTTTCCAAGAATCGGATAATTTAGAAACTTTTCCGTTTTTTGACTTGACAAACTTATAAGGCACGATTTCATCTATGTATTGCATCCATAGGGTGATCGTGCCTAAAAATATAAGTATCTTGTGTTATTTTGCATTTCTTTGATTTTTCATCGAGTCAAATTTTATACAAAAGCTATGAAATTTATTGCGCAGTTGACATTTATAATGTTTTTCACCTCTGTGAAGCGAAAATACAAGAATAAACATGTCTTTAAAAATACCGTGAACGAAACTACCATAAATTAGAGGTTAATTGGTGGAATATTGGAGTGGATGCGAGTGGATGTAATAATATAGAAACTGTGATTAATATACTATGATTTATTAAACGTGTGTACTGGTATACGGCTGAGTGCGTACTGTCCACAGACAGGTAGCGCTTGATATTACCTATCTCGTTCTAACATATACATTAAGGCGTGTATACATTAATATATTATAATTAAGGTATATTTACAATAATTTACAATATGGAACATTCTCCCGGCTTAATTTTTCATCAAGGTAAAAAATTATGATTTTAATATAAAAAAGAATTTAAGAATTCAAATACTATTTTCAAACAAAATTTTTTGAAAAACAGTATTATGTGTTTTTTTTAAAAAGTCTCTTGATTTATATAAACAATTATAGATTTGTATTTTAACAATTAATATAAAAGAATATAATACTAATTATGAAGATATTTAGATATTTTTAGAAAATGAGTTTATATATATATACAATGAAAATGAATACAATAATAACAATGAATATAATATTGATTTACATCAAGATGATTATAAATAACTATTGCTAATCAAAACGATCCTAGCAATCAATAAGAGTACTTAGGACTATCATATGTGATTAACAATACAAGTATAGATTTAAGAAATCATTTGAGGAATAAGTTTAAGAATTATGGTTTATAACTGATCCGCTAATATAATTTTAATTGTTTTTGGGAAACTCAGTCTAACCTTTTTAAACCGGAATTAAAAGTAAGTTACCTCATTTAATGATTTGAATTTAATTTTGAAATTAATTTTACAATTTTATCTCATCTTAGTAATTATAAAATGTGGTTCAGTATTCCTCCCAACTTAATTTTACATCACAGGTGAAAAATTATTAAATTAAAGATTGAGATAAAATTATAAAATTATAGTATAAAAAATTATAGCATGAATTATTGAACAAAGTTTTAGTATGAAAATTACATAAGAATTAAATTTAAGATTTAAGATTATGTGATTTTTAATTAAGAAACCTAAGTAAATTTTGTCATGTTCAGTAGTACATAGAATAGAATTAAATGCATTTTTATGCTTGACATCCACCACTCTCCTATCATTTTTTAGATTACGGATTAATGAGTTTTTGGTCGAGAAATGTCGGTGAGTTTTTTAAGAATTTACAAGATTAACATTTGCTACTCTCCTATTAGAATACGGATTATTGAGTTTAATCGCAAAATACTGAGAAAAAATATAAAAATTTACAAGTTTTGACATCTACCACTCTCCTATCTTAAACAGAATACGGATTAATGAGATTTGTATGAAATGTAAAAACGAGTACATGTAAATATAGAAAAAATTATCGCAATGAATTATCATTTTAAATTTAAGAATTAGATAATTTTTTTTTTTATGACAAAATTTACTAAGTTTTTTTTACAATATTTATAGAAAATTTAAGAATATTTAACTATATAATAAATGTCAAAATTTAAGCTAAGAAAGTTAAACCTTGCTTCCCGAGAACAATGATATACGTTATAGATTTTTAAATTAAACATTATGAGTAATATATTTGTAAAAAAGTAAAATAGTAAGTTATAAAAATCTAATATAATTTTAAAACGCAGTCCTCATGATAAAGAAAAAATATATCTTGATCTGCAAATGATGTCCAGGTACTCCCACTGATTGACAAGACAGCCCGAACAGCTACAGTTTTTGATAGACCTCTTGATGTCCAGCATTTAATTTAGAGACCTAGGTAACATCAAGTAAATTAGTAAAATGACCAAGATATAAATAATAATTAATTAAAATTTTGATTTTAAGGTTAACTTTATATTGATTATTATAAAATAAATTTTGAATTTATTTATTAGAAAAAAAAAAAAATTAAGAAATTAAAAAGAATAAATTATCACAAAAAGTGAATAGATAAAGAGCTTGATTTTCTTTGTATTATTATTAAGATTAATAATTAAAAATAAGTAAATAAATTAAAAAAGAAAACGTAACTTAAGTTTAAAAGAGACAGCAGCAGTAGACAAATATTTAGCCACGTTGCAGAAAATTATGATTGGAGCAGACGCTTCGTGCCCAGTGCACCGTCGCATATGTACTCGTAGTCGTAATGTAGAGGCCCCGGAGAAAAGATACGATGACGTGATGATAGTTACTGCTTGATGTCGTAGTTGATATAAGTGAGTGAGAGCGAAGAGAGAGGGAGAAAACTTGAATGCGTGCTTCTTCTTCCACAATGAAAAAGATTATGGCGGCAACTGAAGTTTGCTGTCGTCTACTTGAGAAAATGCGTGCGCATGACGCTTATATAGCTGAGGATGTGTGTGAGAGAGAGAACCACGCTGATATGAATATATTAAATCCCCTCTTCATTTATGACGATTTTCTTCTTTTTTTTTATAATACACTTTTTTTGACTTTAAAATTTTTGAATAATTTATTTTTTTTTAAATGTTTTTTTGGCACTCATTAATTATTTGCTTGCTTGTAAATATTAAGTTTTGTTTTGCAAATAATTTTTTTAAATAAGCAACACTTAAAAATCACTTTTGAAATTGATAGAGAACTTTTGATAATAATAATATTTTTGAATTAATTACACACAGTTTTAAAGAGTTAATTAATAATAACGTTGATCTATCCACTTTAGATAAAAAAAAATTCAATAAACTTTAACATCCAATATCCTTTTTCACTTGAATAAAAACTTGAAACCTCGTGGTGCTGATTTATGATTTTTTAATTAATTTCTTGATTAAATTAAAAAATATTTCCTTATAAAAGCTCGAAGGACCAAATGAACGAAACTACCATAAATTAGAGGTTAATTGGTGGAATATTGGAGTGGATGCGAGTGGATGTAATAATATAGAAACTGTGATTAATATACTATTATTTATTAAACGTGTGTACTGGTATACGGCTGAGTGCGTACTGTCCACAGACAGGTAGCGCTTGATATTACCTATCTCTTTCTAACATATACATTAAGGCGTGTATACATTAATATATTATAATAAAGGTATATTTACAATAATTTACAATATGGAACATACCGGATTGGGCCCAAAAACTATAGGTTCCATCAACTCGATAAAAGAAACCCAGTTTTAAAAAATGAAAGTAATCCGATGAATCGTTGTTGAGATATCGTGCCTACAAGGTGTCGATTTTTGCATCCATAAGGTAGAGCTTCGCTCTATATCGATACTCGAATAAATTTTTGAAGATTAAACGAAGTGGAATAAATTATAATAAATTAAATGTCCACGTATAAAATTTATGTCTGAATATTATTTAGCAACTCACTTAATATAGTTACAGTTAATCAGAACCTATACAAGTTTAAGGATCTGCATGTGACTAGTTTTAAGTTGAAGTTGGTTATAATATACATTTTAACAGTAAATAATATTATGCAATATAAGTACATTGTTCAAGTGTTAATTTGAAAAGTTTAAATATTATATTATAACGTAATATATAAACTGGACAAATAAAAATTTACTTTTTTTTAATTTAATTAAAATAACATTTTTTTTAAATTTAAAAGCTGATACATTTTTTAGTAATTGGTGCTACGTGCTTTTTTTTCTCTTATTCATTTTTATTTTTATTTTAACTTAAGTAATTTTTGCTATAGGTTACTTTTAAGCTCATTCAACTGAGAGTTACATAGACTGAGACCTCACATAAAGGTAAAAAAATTTATATCTAACACAAATACAGTATTCTTTTTAATTTTTTTTTGATCCACTTGTACATTCATATTAATATACGTAGAATATCATTCTTTTTATATATTTTTTTTTTAGATCTACTTCTCTTAATTATCATGTTTTTTTTTAAAGAAAGAAAGAAACAACCCTTTTATAAATATTGATTATTTTTTATGTTTATTAAAATAATCTTTAAATATCACTCTGCATCTCGTTAATCAACGCATATGAAGATTGTTATAATTATTTCTTTTATTTTTAATTTAATTATCATTTTTTATTCTAGTATTACGTAATTTATTGAAGTAGACGCTTCTGGTACTTGAGCTTTCAAAGACCCTTTTTGAATATTTAAATAAATTTAATTTATTATATAATGCAATTATGTATATCGGTAGTTCTTGGTGAAACTGGTTTAAGGGTAAGGTAAGTCTGGAATTGGGAAAAACCAATTGGATTGGATTTGTTGTGTAAAAATGAAATAAAAATTATGGTATTAGGGTCAATGGTTTTAAAATTCAAAAAATTAAGTATCTTGATTAAAAAAAAACAGGGGATTTCATTACAGAAAGACCTGAAATTTTCCCAAAGAGAGGGTTTTTGGAAAATTTACTCGATTAGTGTAAAAATCAAACCAAAATTTTCATTGGGTGATACTAAAAGTTTGAAAATGGAAAATTTCGGAAAATATATAACTTTATGGAAATTTTCATAAAAAATAGTATATTTACGGCTCGTGTCCATAAAAGTAAAGAATGGCCCAAATTGCACGTAAATTACCTTCCGAGGCGAAACCGAGGATGGTAAACTGCGGTTTGGGGCATTCTTTATTTATGGACAAATTTTTCTGCGACAGTAGCGAGAAATTTCGATTTGAAAATGAGGAAATCGTACTTTCGTGGCTACTGTACAGAAAAAATATTTACCAAGAAACAGAATACAAGAAAATAAAAAATTTAAAGCCAATTACAGAAAAAGAAAGTGACTTTTCTGGAACGATTCGTAACATTTTTTCGCTGATTTTTCTTATTTTCCGAGTTTGCATGAAAATTTTCTGAAAAACAGATTGCCAATTCAAACTTTGCAATTTCTAATTATTAAAGGACCCCGCACATTTTATATGGAAAACGGTCTTCCGGTGAAATTCGCTAAAAATTTGGGAAATTGTTCGTTTTGTACCCCTGATAAAAAGTCTCAATGGGGTCGAAGCTCAAAATGCCCATCTTTAAGCTTTACGGCAATTTTTAGTGGAAAAAAACGGCAAAAATTCATTTTTTTTAAATATTATGTTTAATTTGAATATTATGTTTAATGCTGGGAAATCGTTCGTTTAGCACCCCTGATCAAAAGTCTCAATGGGGTCGAAGCTCAAAATGCCCATCTTTTGGCTCTAAGGCAATTTTCAGTGGACAAAAACGGCAAAAATTCATTTTTTTTTAATAATATGTTTGATGCTGGGAAATCGTTTGTTTTGTATCCCTAATCAAAAGTCTCAATGGGGCCAAAGCTCAAAATGCCTATCTTTAGGTTCTACGGCAATTTTTAGTAGACAAAAACGACAAAAATTCATTTTTTTTTAAATTATTTTTATTCCTCGGAAATCGTTCGTTTTGTATCCCTGAACAAAATTCTCAATGGGGTCGAAGCTCAAAATGCCCATCTTTAGGCTCTATAAGGCAATTTTTAGTGGAAGAAATGAATTTTTGCCGTTTTTGTCTACTAAAAATTGCCGTAGAGCCTAAAGATGGGCATTTTGAGCTTCGACCCCATTGAGAATTTTGATCAGGGGTACAAAACGAACGATTTCCTAGCATAAAACATAATTTAAAAAAAAAATTAATTTTTTTAAGAATTTTTTTAATTTTTAAGAACCTCATATAGTTTCAAAAAGTTTATAGAATAATTTAAAATAAACATTTTTTTATGAAAATGTCGCATTCTATAATTCTATTCAGAATTTGAAAATTAAGGGGGGGGGGGGGGTCAAATTTGTTCTATTTATAGGGGGGGGGATCAAATGAGACTTAGAATAATTTCAATTCAGGGACTTCGAAAAATCTGGGCTTAGGGACTTAGAATAATACACGTTTATGGACTTAGAATAATATCTATTTAGGGACTTGGAATAATTCGGGCTTAGGGACTTGAAAGAACATCGATTAAAGGACTTATAGTATAGGCCTGGAGCATGGTTTTATTTGCGATTTTTTTTGAAAGCATGTCCATGGAATTTTTCGATGGTAGTTTTAGTTTTTGGGGTCGCTGATTCCAAATCCAAAGTCCATTTTGACCTAACGTGGTTCAATTTTGCGTAATTGCCCATTTGAGGTCATTTTCAACGTTTTTTTGCCATTTCTTGTTAAAATTTTTAATATATTACCATTTTTTTCACATACACTAATGTTTTTTGGGATTCTATACGTAATTATTATATCTACTCATACAAAAAAAAAAGATGGTAGCCCATAATAGGGATTTTTAGGCTATTTTTCACGCTTTTTGGGCTAATTTTAGCTATTTTTATAAAATAATATCAAATTTTATCTACAGCTGGTTTTTGAGTATTTTTTTTTTTTATTGTTAAAGCCTTTGAAGCCTAAATTTCTCTGGTAAGAGAAGGCTTATACCGGCTATACATTGATTATACATTTATAAAAAATTAAATACATAAAATTTATATTTAAAATTGGCTTGAAGTACAATAAAATACAAAAAAATATAAATTTAAGGACATAGAAAATGTAAAATAAAGTTGCTTAAAAATTAATTAGTTATACAAAAAATTAAAAACTTAAAGACAATTTTATCAAAATACAGAACATTGATCACAAATGATTAATAAGTAATACTTAATAATGCAAATAAATTCATTACTTATTAAACATTTAAATTACACTCACGTAAGTAATTATAAATAATTTTTACCATGTGATTTTGTGGATGGTAAATAAATTGTTTAATGTTCAAGGGAGAAAATATCTTATATTTTTTTAAATAATTAATCAAATTTTTCCTTTGTATTATACATTGGACATTGCCAAAAAACAAGATTAATATCTTGATATAAATCTCCACAATCACATGACGGGGCACTGACAATGTGTATTTTATGTAAAGAGGCATTGAGGCTGTAATGATCAGCCCGAATTCTATTAATTAAAACAACCTGTTTCCTTGTCAATGATCCATCATGAAACCATGGTTTTGAATTATTTCTGTAATAAAATTGAAAATATGTTCTGCCTTTATAATTACCTTGTTTAACAATTTCTCTGTTATTTAAAATTCTATATTTGATTTTGAAGTATGCATAAAAATCGGTATACGGTATTAAAATGTTTTCAGAAATATTAAAAGCCGCTTGTTTATCCAATTTATCTGCTTTTTCGTTACCTGGAATCCCGGTATGTGAGGGTATCCAAATTATTTCAATATCAACATTAGGATGATTTCTTAATTTATCTTTGATTTTAAATAAATAAAAATTAGTTTTGATATCTATTTTTTGCGTATTTAAAGACTCTAATACACGAAGGGAGTCGGAGTAAATAATGTATTTGTATCTATCATCTTTAACAGTAACTTGTATTGCTTCAAAAATGACTAAACATTCATCAGTGAATATAGACGAATATTTAGGTAAACTTCTTTTAATTTTTAAATTTAATTTAGGAATAAAAACTGCTGCACCAACTGATAAACCATTATCCATTTTGCCACCATTGGTATAGATATCAATGCAATTTTCTTCATTAATTTTTTCTATAATATTACTTTTAATAACTGAAACTGATAATTTTATTTTATCATTATCGGTATTAACATTATATTGATCAACATTAATTTGACGAATTTATCGACCCAGAGAGCTAATTAATAAATCTATAGTTTATTAAACTCGACATGATACGTGGATGCCATCTGCAATCACTTTTTTTTATTTTAACGTATCAAGCAGTTTTTAAATAATTTTTATTAATAATTTTTTTAAAAATTCAATTTCATCGAAATTAATTTTTTAAAAACATAGAGTTGTTAGAAATAATATTTTTTGCCTAAAAAAGGCAGAAAAAGGCAGAAAAATTTCAAGAAAAAAATCCCTCCTGGTGGATTCGAAGCCACGACCTTCAGATTGCTAGTCTGACGCTCTAACACTGAGCTACAGGAAGGTATGACATTCGATATCCAGAAAGACTTTTTTCTTGAAATTATAGGTTGATTCTTGGTCAACAACCATTTTGAATATTTAATTAATTGACTCTATCGCTCATAATTTATAAGAATATTAATTTGACGAATTTATCGACCCAGAGAGCTAATTAATAAATCTATAGTTTATTAAACTCGACATGATACGTGGATGCCATCTGCAATCACTTTTTTTTATTTTAACGTATCAAGCAGTTTTTAAATAATTTTTATTAATAATTTTTTTAAAAATTTCAAGAAAAAATTTTTCTGCCTTTTTCTGCCTTTTTTAGGCAAAAAATATTATTTCTAACAACTCTATGTTTTTAAAAAATTAATTTCGATGAAATTGAATTTTTAAAAAAATTATTAATATAAATTATATTGATCAACATTTAAATGATAATTGTATTTCTAAATATTAAATAATTTTTCTCTTTAAATATAACTTTTAATATTATATACCTCTTAAGGTAGTATATATACGAATATTATTTTTAATTTATCTAAAAACGGTGCAGTAGCCCATAATAGGCACTTATAGGCTGTTTTTTGGTAATTGGTATTATTTCATAAAAATAGCTAAAATTAGCCCAAAAAGCGTGAAAAATAGCCTAAGAATCCCCATTATCGAGCCCATTATGGGCTACCATTTTTTTTTGTATGAGTAAATATGATAATTAGGTATAGAGAGATACAAAAAACATTAGTGTAGTGTGAGAAAAATGGTAATATATTTAAAATTTTAACAAAAAATGGCACAAAAACGATAAAAAAGACCTAAAATGGGCAATTACGCAAAATTGGACCACGTTAGGTCAAAACGGACTTTGGATTTGGAATCAGCGACCCCAAAAACTAAAACTACCGTCGAAAAATTCCATGGACATGCTTTCAAAAAAAATCGCAAATAAAACCATGCTCCAGGCCTATACTATTAAAATAATTCAGGTTTAGGGAATGAAAATAGTTTGGGTTTAGAATCTTAATAGCTAGCAAGGTGATAATTACAAATTGTAAAATTAGAAAATTGTATTGTAATGTTGAGTAACATTTGTATTATACCTAGTCCTCAGCTGGAAGTAAACATATTCCATGCATTTACGTTGTGTTTACACAAAACAGTTATAAGTTTTTTTATAGAAAGAAAAGAGTCCCTCAACGCTCCTTTCTGAGAGGAACCATCCACCGGAAGGCGCAACGTGAGCGCGAGTATGCCAGCATACAAGCGCAATCTTTCCCTCCAATGGAAACAGCGTTTGTATTGATTTGGAGGAATAAGCGTGAGTTACTCGGAGAGTAATGTCACGAATCTGAGTAATAGGTGTGCATGACGATTAATTGATGCATGATTGGAAAAAAACCCCAGGTAGGGAAAAATCCATACAAATGTAACATGGTAAGTTTAAATTAGGATAGGTGTAGGAGTTAACTACTCATATTCTAAATTTTTCCTTAAATGATCTTTACAAATAATTTCACTTGCGATAAAAATTTCATCCCGAATACTCCTGATGAAGGAACTTCTACCTCGATTTCTACCACTTTAACTCAGTTTTTATTTGAACAGTAAAAAACAGTTAGTTTTTTCACACAGTACTATTTTAAGACAATTTAATAGTTCAAATTTTTCTCGCAAGTGAAATGATTTCTATGGGCTATATAAAGATGCGAAATCGTCTATAAATTATGGATCAGTTATTACAGATTTTTCTATTAATCCACAAGTACATTTACAGTTTTTGCAACCATAATTTGAAATCAGGAAACAATTTATCATCTAACCAATCATTTTGAAAATAACAGTCTCTCTTTAATCTTTTCATTATGAATAATTAAAAAATGTATGTTGGCTAAAAAAATTCTTGCAAAAAGCTTATCTACAATAATCCAAGACCAGTCATCTATTTAGAATTTTTAACCTTCAATATTTGCATAAGATAGATAGCTTTAATAAATTATTCAACAGTTTAACAATTAGTAAAGTAATACTTACTAAAAAATAAAATATTTATGATTTTATTTATTTAAAACAAAGAACATAACCTAAACCTTTATTTAAACTACCTTTTTTTATAGGTACTGTTCAATTTATATTAATTATAAATATTACACTGTATGAAGCATTAAAGCTTTAATTGTAGGTTAAAATATATGTTTATTTTTAATTATTAAAAACTAAAATTACATGCATAAAAACAAGAAACAAATCACTATCTGATATAAAATAAAATGATAAGAGCCGTTGCATATTATAAAGTTGTGATGTATATGTCGTAGCCCCATAGAATAATCGGTTATATAGGCTATAAGCCGGCCCATAGAGTAAAAATGCTCGAGCAAACTTATTTCACTATGAAGCTGCGCGCTCCAGTTTTATAGCTTATAGGCCGGCTTTTAGCGTATAAAGCTAAAAAAGGTCAGCTTCATAGACAAATATATAAGTTTCGAGACTCTTAATTTTAAATAATATAAATTTACCAATATTATGTCGTGAATTATTTATATTTATCTTATAGTTTTATATAAAATTATTTTAACCTATTACCGACTAGGCAGCCAAAACGTGCCACTTGATTAATACCGGCTTAGATTTTCATTAAAAATTAAATTTTAAATTTGTTTTAAGACTAGATACTCATGAGAAATTCAATTTTAGAATCATTTTTTACCAACAAACCCACAGAAAATGTCTACATGTTTTGCAGAAAAAACGTGCCACTTTAACGTAAGTCTTTACTATTCGTAAAATATTTCCTTGTTTTTTTTCCTGCTAATTAGTACCCGGAGGTTTTCGAGGTTGCTAATTTCAAATATGAACTCAAAAAAATCATAAAGTTTCATCCAGGGGTGGAAAATTGGGGTGAAAAATCGATTTTTATAAAAAGCTTTATTTTTACTTGAAAAGCTATATATAGGAGGGTTATCGAATTTGTTGATTTCAAAAATGAACTCCGTAGAATGCTAAAATTTCATCCCGGAGTGGAAAACTGGGGTGAAAAGTGGTGAAAAATCGATTTTTATAAAAAGCTTTATTTTTACTTGAAAAACTATATCGGGGGGTTATCGAGGTTGCTGATTTCAAATATAAACTCCAAAAAATGCTAAAATTTCATCTAGGGGTGGAAAACTGGGATTAAAAGGGGTTAAAAATCGGTTTTTATAAAACGGGGTTTTCGAGGTCGAGAAAAACGTTTTTATGAATGAAATATGCTAGGGTAAAAATATGTTCATAATTCAAAACGTTTTTCTTAAGCTCCGGAACCCCCAGGAAATAAAGAAAGTCCCTCTTCATGTTTTTCGTTCCGCCATATTGGAAAATCGGGAAATATGCTGGGTTAAATAATGAAAAATTTCATTAATAAAAACGTCTTGTCGACCTCGAAAACCTCCAGGCAATGTAAAAAGCTTAGTACGACATGTTTGTTAGTCTACCATCTTGGAAAATTGAAAAAAAAGCTAGGGCGAAAAATTAAAAATTTTCATTCATAAAAATGATTTTCTCAACCTCGAAAACCCCCAGGTAATGAAGAAAATTCCTTGATTTAGGGAGTTATATTTCTCTGAGCCAGAGTATTACTACGTGCTTATTTTTGTTAAAGTAACCGCACAAATACGAAAAAATGTAAAAAATCAAGGAAAATCAGAATATTTTAAATCCATTGCTATAAACTCGTTTATATTAAAGCCTAAAGATTTTCATACTAAATTTTACTATAGTACCTCTTTTTTCATTATTTTTAATGATTTCCAGAAGGAATGGCACATAAAAGAAGAATGGGTGGCTGAGGAAAGATGAAAACGTCTTTTTTTTTCTAAAATTCGCCCTGGGCTTAGTTTTCAATATTAAGGGCTAAAATTTGGGGACATAGTCCATTTTGGATAAGTAATTTACAGAAAAAAATTTTTAGCCGGTTTCAGCGACCCGACCTGGAAACTTTTGCTGAATTCATTAAGAATCACTCTATAATATTATTTTATTTAATGTATAAAAATTGTATTAAAAATAAAAACATTTTTTAGCATATTTACTTATTTCGCGCAAATTATTTTTTTTGCCTTTACAGGACAGTGAATACTTTATTGTTTGAACATTAGAAAAAAGCAATTAATATATTTTTTTTATTTATTGATAAAATAATGTTATTTTAAAATCATAATGCGAAATTTATATGTATTTAACTATTTATACTCATTTTTTTACAATTTTATTGTTTAAAATATAAGTTGTTTATGCAATAAAATATTTAATTTATTACATAACTAAAATCTTAAGGAAATTTTACAGCAGAAAAAAAAGATCGCGCAAGCGTATGGATTTCCACACTAGTTCCATGTATGGACCACTATAGATATCCGTTCCACTTCCATAGAGGTTCCACTGTGGAAATCACACAGAGGGGCCACATACTTGAGTGTGGAATTCTTTATGTCTTTTCTAATCAGGGTCGTTCAAAATAAACATTTATGTATCAAAATAAAAATTCATACACAAATTATAAAATAAATACATGATTTAGAGGGTTGGATGTCAGTCATTTTTTTAGCTATCGACCAATTAAAGGCTAGATAAAATATTAATTTTGCCCAAAAAACGGCTTTAATTTGTATTTAAATTAAAAAAGAAAATTGCTAAATTAATCAGCATAGAATGAAAAATGTGGTTATGCTTTTCCTAGATAAGAAAAACTTTTCCTTCTCTTAAAAAAAATAAAATCTTAAAAAATTGCAATTCCAATGTCGTTTGCTTTACTAATTTTTTTGAGTAGAAAACATTAGAGCTTTTATTTAATTTTTTAGCTCAGGTGGAAAATTTATTTTTGTAATCTTTATAAGTATAAAAATTTATTAAAATATTTTCTAACCATGATATTTACTTTATTATTAATTTATAAACAAAAAGCCTATCTCAATTACTAAATTGAATGAAAATATTTATTGTTATTTTGTAATTAGAAATTTAAATTTTTAATACAAAATTACCATAATATAACGTATTAAATCATATTTTCCTAAATTGATTACTACATGCATCCTCAGTAAATTTTGTATATAACCGATAAGATCTGAACATGTTAAAGAAAAACAAAGGTTAAGTATAGATCTTACAATAAGATATTTTTGAAAAATATGGTTGCAGTATAAAATTATATAAATTGCAAGTAATTAATAAAGTCATTCACAGCAAATATAATAAAGAATGAGATATTTTTATATATATATTATTTCAGTAGTATAAAAAGCACAAGCAGAGTACACCTGACCGCGTGCAATAAAAGAGAAAATGATATATCGGCTATTTTTTTTTTTTATTCTTTAAGGGTTTTTCTTCTACTTTTTTTATTATACAGCGGATATGAATATACATGCGCGCGCCACTTTTGTAAAATATAAACCCCCTAGTATGCTGCATCAAGAGAGACCCTTATAGTATTCGTGGTGTTTGGTCGTCGAACTAGGTCATACCTCGTTGCAATATATCTTTTATCTTTCTCTTACATTTTCGCTCAATTTTCCCGCCATCAAAAAAAGCTGCTGCTGCTGCTGCTTGCTGATACTGCTGATATTTTCTCTTTAGTCTTGCTCAGCGCGTTTTACGTGATTCATCGAATGATTGTATTCTATGATATTTAAAATTTTATATATGATAAAAAAAAATAATTAATTTTTTTATTTTTCATGATTTTTTTCTTGTTTTAGTTTTTATCGAAGTGTAAAAAGTGATTTAATAAAATTTGGTTCATTTTATTGTGTTTTGATTTCAATATTTTTAAATAAATAAGGAAAATAATTTTTTTTAAGATGGTCCATTTATGTTTATAATGTGATGACCTTTATTTAATATAAAAGGAACAGTCTATTAACACCTGTTAGAGTTTATAAATAATAAATGCTACAAAATTTCATTTTTTTTTTGCTTAAAAAATAAAAACATGAAAATATTTTCCAAATAAAAGGATAAAAAAAAGTAATAAGTGAAAGGGAAATAAAAAAATTTTTTCTTTAAACTCATTAAATGTGAAAAGCGTCAAAGAGTAAAAAAAAATAAGTGTATTTAAGGATTTCTTTTCTATAAAAAAAAGAGTGTGTTGTAAAAAAAAAATTACAAAATTTAAGTGTAAAACGAGAGTGAAGATTCGAGTGTGCGCGTTTTTTTGATACATAGAAAAAAACGTGTGTGCTTTTTATTTTCCATCATATTTTTTCATGGTCGTGTACCGACTTATATTATAAGCTCTATAGCTTTATTTTTTTATATTTGAAAAGTGAAAGTTTTATATATTTTTTTTTCTATTCTTAGGTTTTATTTTTTTTTTTATACTTATGTTTTTTATGTAAAAAGTAAATAATCTTATTACATATTCAATGTGAAGAAAAAGAAGATTAAAGAAAAAAAATTTTTTTTTTCTATTTTCTATAAAAAATTTACCGTGTTCATATGAGATTATCGCATCAGCAAAAAAAAATTAAAGATGAAAAAAAATGGTAATTATTATTTTTATTATCAAATTATACAAAAATATCTTTTTATAAAATCAGAAAAAAATTTTTTTTTCTTAATTTTTTGCTAACACAACGACTATAACTGTCTTTTGTTAGTGAAGCAAAGAGTAAAAAAAAATTTTTTTTTTATATATGCGGGTTTTAAAGGGAAAAAAGAAAAAGCCACGAAAACTCTTGTCCGTACGTCGCCCTCAGAATTATAAGCGACGTCAAAAAGCTCTTATAAAATCGTTATATATAAAATATCCCGGATTGAAGAATCATCTCTTTCACTCGACATTTGCCTATATATTTTGTTTGATCTAAATTTAATTACATAGGATTTTAATTATTAAATTTACTCTTACGCTTATTCATATAAATCAATGAAGGTATATGAGCAAATTACAAAAATATTTTTATTTCTAAATATCCAAACCGATAGATGTGCGGTGGATGCAACTGATTTTTTAGACAATTTTTACTTCTTTTTTATTTTGGATAATGTTGTTCACATTTTCAGCAATAAAATGATTCAATGCCAAGATACATTTTATAAATTTTTAAGATTCTTAGAGTCTTTGCTTGACCTTTTTTGAAACCGACAGATCATTCAGGATCGAGCGGTTTTAGCAAATAAATACCTGTGCTTGTGGTCTTGTTTTTGTAAATGATAAAACAATATTGAACTAGGAAAAAAATAAAATTGAATAATTTCGTTGCTAAAATATTTTTTTTCTTGAGTAACAGTTGTTAGAAAGTTTTAAATTTTTGATTTCTGTACTTTAAATAATTTGTTTAACTCTGTAAATACTTATAAGGGATAAGGAATTCCAAGCGAGAAATTTAAAAAAAAAGTTGTGCCAAAATTGCCTAAAGTAGAAAATTACAAAAATCATCTGATACACGATAATTCCCTTACAAATTAAGAGAGTGTTACAGTAATGTCTCCTAAAACAGGATGAGAAAAAGGATAATTTGAATGAGTTAGATAAGATAAGTCGTACTTGATTTTGTTATCAATATTTAACCTAATAATCCTCATAAAAATTTATCTGAGTAATGTTTTTCATATTTTTTAAATGCGAGTTCACAAAATAGTTACCAATTTTTTTATCAGAATAAACTCTTATTAGCCAATCTTATCTTTCTGAATGATGACTATATCATTAATAATCATGGTTATGAGTGACGTAAAGGAGCATTAATGCAGTTATCAACGCTTATTTTGTTTGCCTTGTGCCTAGAAAAATTTCGGTTCTTGTGGACACAATTGTCAATGGTATCGCTTTCATCTTTGAATTCTTATCTGTTTGAAGACCTATATAAATTTTGATTAGAATTTAATATTCGTCAAATCATGTTTATACGTGTACAGGATGCTTTGCTTCGCCCTACTTGTTTTCAACGGCAGTTAGTATTTATGAATATGTATTTGTAATTATTGTTATGTTTTAAGAAAAAAGTGATTTTAAAAGCAAATTTATATGCACATTGAAAAAAAAAATTCGGATGCTGTAACCAAAATTTTTCCAGTAGAAGCAGCTAAAATTTTTTTTCTTTTATATGGTTGTAAATGACATAAAACTTAAAGAAAACTTAAAAAACTAAATTTTATTTTTTGGTAAAAAAAAATTATTTTTAAGCCCCACCATGCCGCAGAGCTTGCATTTTAAAAGAGTGAAACTCATTTTTATAAAATCCTCTTTATAAAATAAAGACAAAAAAATTTAGGCTGCCACAACCTGAATTCCTGAAGTTTCTTTCCGAATTTTGTTTCAGTGCAGGCATGAAGCTAAGCAAGATCTGTACCAAACTCAAACAGCTTGAAGACTACTCTATTATACTAACCTTTTCTAATTAATATGCTACATCTTGAGTCATCTAATTGCAGAGCCACTTTTCGTACGTGACACCACCCTGTTTTGTAGCAAACTTATTCTCAAGTCTATGTACACATTTTTATCTATTGCCTTATATTTTTGCTTGTATACTAAAACGCAAACTTGACTTTCTTTGAACTACTCCCTCCTAGTTCATAATATTGATTATTTCAAAATTTTAAATTTACCTTATCCCTTTTTAAGTATTTTAAGTATTAAAAAATATAAAATTTTTGATATTTGATCATATACATTAAAAAGTGAGAATATGGATTTTTAATGAATTACTATAAATTGGGAATCTAAAATTTTCAAATAATTAATGACACTTTACAGTAAATTATAAATAAATTTTTCTATTATACATTTACTTTATTTGTACAAATATAAATATTTAGTAAACACTACAAGTAATATCGATTTGTTTAAAGCTGTAGTATAATAAAATATAAAATTTAAAATTCCTACAAAATAATAAAACTATTAAATTATGTTGTACAGATGTTGAAGTTTAATATAAAAGAAAATTTAACGCAGCACTAGTAAAATATTTTACAAAATCATGTACAATTTATATCATATTTTATTGCAAGGCATGAACCCATACTAAAACAAAACTTTAATTGCTGTTATAAAAAAAAAGCTTTTTTTTGGTTACTTGTGTGTAAAATTTTTTTTGGAAAATTCATTTTATTGCCGGACACATAAAAAATTATTCTAGGCATGTTATTTAGATTTGAATCCTAGTATGCGAGAATCTTATGCTCATGATCAGGCTAATGCCAAAATTTTGCATTCTCGAAGTATGCAATTATATTGAATTATACAGCAGTAAAAAGCTTAAATTGAATATAAAAAAAATTTATTGAATTTTAATAAAATTACAAGTACTTTCATAAATATTGAATATAAACTTGAAAAATATTAACTGTTCATTTAAAAATAATTTAATATTTACTTTTATCTGAAATTAAAATTTTTTTTTTATTGTAAAATGTTAAATATTTCGTAGAATATGTAATAAAAATTTTTTAATATTTTTTTTTTTTCAACATAAATTATAAAAATTTAATGTCACATTTTAGCTACGATATCGTTTTATACTTTTATACTGCAACATTGTGTTAGATTATAAAAAAAATTCACGTTTATACGTGTAACTTAATTTTAAAAAAAATATATATAAAAAAGTTGTAAACATGTTGTAGTATGTAATTTAAAAAAGGGATTAATGTTTTTTAAAAAGAAAACCTAAAAAAACGAGTAAAAAAAAAAAAAACAAAGTTTTTATTTATTTGTTAATATTAGCGTTAAATATTTTGACGTAAAACATTTATATGATGTTGATGTATTTATTATAATTAAACAATTCCAATGGCTTATAATTAAATGTGATATTAATACGTACGTACAATGAAATTTAAATGACATTTAGTATGTTAAAATGGTTACAGTACATTTAATTGGAATTAACATAATTCTATATTAAATTATGTAAAAATGACAATTAAAATATTTTTTAAATAATTTTTTTAAATGTTTTTTAAAATTTAATTATTCTTTTTTAGTCTTAATTGGCTTGAAATTTTTATATTTCAATATTTTTTTACTGTAGTGTTTCAAAATTATTGAGATAGTTTAATGGTAGTATTGACCTAAGAAAATATACTTTATGATTATAAAGTATATTTTGGATTCAGCCTGTACATAAAACTGAGCTTTTTCAAATAAGTTTTCTGGGTTGATAAAAGTGCTCATGATTTTTTTTCATTTGAATAAATTAATAAATTTTGAATTCTCTATTACAGTATAATTTTTAGTTAACACCATCCAAAAGTCAAGTGTGTCGGTAAAAGTTTTAAAAATATAGTTTTGCTTTTCAAAGTATTAGAAAGAACAAAAAAAAATATTTTCGATTTTCGTGAGGGAACGAATTAACATAAAGTAACAAATGTTATTATAAATTGAATAACGACATTTTACAAATCTACGTTTAAAAGATAGGGGTTACCAGTTACAAGGTTTTGGTAACTGCATAAATATTTATTGTCCACAAATTATTTTAATATCACCTTTCTTTACACCACATTTGCTACAATTTTCATATAGTCAATATGTAATAATAAAGAAATATTTTACAGCTGTTTGTTTTTAGAAAATATTACTCAATGAAATTCTAGAGGCTCTTCATTTTTTCTACGAAATTAATACCTCTACCACAGATTATTTAAAGTAATAAGAACCCATCTACGAGAATAACAGAATACAAATAATTCGGTTAAAAATAAAAAGTTTAGAAAAAGTTTTTGCATTAGCTATTTTGCTTTTCAAAACTATTTATTATTGGACTTTGTCAAACACTTTTAAAGCTTTTAGGCCATTTATAAAATTTTGAGTTGCGTAGTTGATCCACCCATATTTCATTTGATTATCTCTAAACTAATGAGTCTTTTTTCGCACCATATTTTTTAACTCTTGTTACAAAATATTGTTTTTTCTTTTTTGGACAGTATTTTAACTTTTTTTTCTTGCAAATTAACAGTAGTCGTCTGGTAGTCGTCCATCAAATGTTCATATCAAAAATCTTTAAGAAATCTTTTCAAATAATTTAAAAAACTATTTATTTTAATGTATATTATTCGAATTTTATAACTTTATAAAATTAATTTTAAAAGAGCAACAATTAGTATTTATACTCTTTACATTGTGACTTATTGTATTACCTCCTCCAAAAACGAAGGTTTTATTTCTAACATATATTTTAGAAACTTTCGACGTGTTGATGCAGTACAGTAAATGGAGTTGTTTAATAAGAAATGTAATTAAATTTTTAAGTAAAGGGCAATAAAAACCGTTTATACATTGTAAAAATTCTTATCCAGTTACTGTTTACTATCATAATAGTAAACTTACTATCCTGAACATAAAGTTTTATTAAGACAATCCTCAACACTTCATTCAAATCACGGTTTAGGTGGTGTAGTTATTGGTCCCCATCAGATTTGGTCTAGTATAGGTTTTTTGGATCGCTGATCACAAATTTTGGGGTCTCTTCTATGAGAAATGTTCAGAACACCCTTAAATTTACAAAAACTAACTCCAAAAAAGAATATTTTCAAGGTATTCGCATTTATAGCTTCAGGATTTGGTTTAGCATATTTTTTGAGTCGCTAAATCGAATCTGGGGGTGTTGCATATAAAAAATAGAAGCTTCAACATTAAATAAGCAAAAACTACCTCGAAAAAGGGTTACTTTCAAGGTATAAACATTTAGTGAGTGTCCAGATTTTATCTAGCATAGGTTTTTTGTATTTTTGATTCACGTATTTCAAGGTCCTGTCTACAAACAATTGGTGCTTTACTTTTAAATTTGCAAAGGCTGCCTAAAAAGAGGATTTTTTATGAATTTTATGTTTTTGCAAATTTAAAGGTTAAGCACCATTTTTTCATGGACAGAATGCCGAAATTTGTGATCAGTGAATCAAAAACCTATATGGACCAAACCTGGACACTAAGAAAGTGAATACATCAAAAATAGCCATTTTTGGGGGTATCTTTTATTGATAATTTAAGGGTGAAGCACAAGTTTCTTAAATAAATTACCCCGAAATTCATTATGCTAGATCAAATCTGGTGAGGGCTAGTAACTATACAACCCGATTTCCCCGTGATTTGATTGAAGTATAACTCCTATGTTAATATGGAATATGTTCACTGAGAAGGGTACCCGGAAAATTCCTTGTAGGGGAAGTGGGTGAAATTGACGATTTTACGGGAGGGGGGTCAAATAGAATATTTTCGATTTAGGGACTTTGAATAATTTGAAATTAGAGTCAGGACCTGACTAGAATCTGATAAGAAGAACTTGAAATACTTTAAACTGTTATAAGTTAACATGTTTCGATTCTTGGTTGTGTGAACACGCAAAGCAGTTATATGTTATTTTTTTTTATCGTAAGATTATTCACCGAGTTTATAATTTGTAAAAGGTCGTTAAATCTTTTCTAACATTTGTGACTTTACTATATTCATTCGTTCCCTTGAAAAAATTATACTATGGAGCCTGAAATAATTTTTTTTTATTTTCTAGAGCGTTGTAGAAAAAAAAACAAAAATTTTAAAAAATTTTTATTGACACATTTGACTTATGCATGGGATAACAATATATTTTCTGTTAAATTTATTTAGCAGCTTTTTAGACTAATACACAATTAGCATTTTTTAATTGTGTGATGAAATGTTTAAGATAACACATCGCTCAGCAAAGTAAATACGCGGAAAAAAATTTTTACGATTATTTTGTACGATTGATCAAGAAAACTTTTAGGGGTAAAATTTCAATCCCAATTTTTTGTTCAACTGATGAAATTTCAAGACATAATTTTTTTTCTACTTTTTTGGAATTTTTTAGATGTAAAAATAAATATTGAAAAAAAAATTACTGTAAAAATAAATATTACTAAATAAAAATTTTACTATGTATAGAGAAAAAATGTAAATAATATTAAAGGAATTTTTTACAAAAGAATTTTATATAAAAATTTTCTATGTATACCAATAAAATTCACCTATAAAGCAATTCCGAGTGCTTTTTATTTTAATATATAACAATTTTTATGTAACTGTCTATATGTTACGATCAAAATTTTAAACTTCCTTTTATTGTTTTTAGCGGGTATCATAAAATTCAAAGTTTATTTTTTTAAAGGGGTCTCTAACTTAGCAGCACAAGTAAAATTTACAAAATTATATTAAATAGAATAATAGAAAGCACTCCGTAATCCTAAACCAAAATTTATGAATAAAATAATTTGTACGTAACATATACGTTCAAAAGAATATAAATATAATGCATTTTCGCTTTGTAATCAATTGATACATTATTTTTTTTTATTTTGGTCAGTATAATATAAAAAGTTTTGTATTTCAATGAATTTAATACTTTGAAGAATCTATAACTTCAATGGTTTCTATACATAGGAAATGTTCATTCGATATAAATTACATAATATTAGAAATAATATTCAAGTAGATCGCGTGTATGGTTGCTTTTAAAAAAAATACAGTAAAAGAAAAATACAATCATTTTATTTTTTTTCTTGTATAAATACATTTGTTAGAGAAAAGTTAAAGTCAAAATATTTATTATATGCTATTACAAAGTGAAATCTTATCGATAACAAAATGAAAATTTAAAAAAAATAAATATAGAAATATTTACGTACATTTGAAATTAATGGTTAAAAATGGTAAAAGTAAAAAATAATTTATTTCTTTTTTAAAAGAATTTTCTTTTTCTGAAAATTTTAATAAAATCATGTGGAATGAAAATATGTAATATTGAACTATAAAACTTACATGGTTGATTAAATTTTTGAATATTTATTCATATATAAAAGTACAAAAAAAAAAAATCACTTTTATGTACGAAGAAAGAGCAAATGTCAAAAATACTGAATAATTGTAAAAAGAAAAAATTCAAGTTTATTTTTTCCTCTCGAGCTTTTTTTTGGTTTCTTTATAGTTTTCGGTAAGCTCAATTTACGATGGTATATATAAAACATTGCTTAAGCTTGAAAACTCCTTTTGCTTGATGTTTCTCTTATATATACATATATATATATATATAGTGGTCCTATTTTATTTCTGATATTCTACATCTCTGATCATTTGTGAAACACAAGAAAATATCTTTAGAAAATATCAAGATAAGAAAAATATAAAGTTTTTTTTTTTTATTTTATATCTGTTTTTCTTTTTCTTTTTTATGTATCAAGTAGCGTTTCAAGAAAGAAATATATAAATATATTTCTTTTTACTAATAAATATTTATTAGTTTATGTTCTAGAGTTTTACTAACTCATTATAAATAATAATAATTTAAGCATACAAATAGCTAAAAAAAAAATAAAATCATTAAAATTAAATAATGCAAACAATACTTAATGAATAAGCAAAGAACTTTTTTTTTCGTTATTCGAGTAGTCAGTTTTATCTTTTTCACCCTTAGAAACTGTTTAAGAGGAAGTTCTTTTTTATTTAAAAAAAAAATACCCTTTTTTGGAATTTGATTGTGACCAAAGTACTATTTATTTAAAAAAAATGTTTTTATTGCAGTTATAAATCCCAATCAGAATAGTTTGGGTTTAGAATCTTAACATTTTAAAATTTTAGAATCTTAATTTTTTTTTTTTTTGGTCTTCAGAAAACACCACGTACTGTATGGTTATTTTATTTTATTTTATTTTATTTTATTTATTTTGCACATAAACAGTCCTAAAGGACCAATACATATAAGGAATTTTTATACAAGCGAATATATAAAATTTAGTAAAAATTAGTACAACAAATATAAATTTGAGTAATAAAATATAGTATTTAATAAAATAATACTTCCAGTTACAATAATGAAGTCAGATATTTTTACAAGTAATAGATATGATATTTAATAGGATTTTAGGTATAATGATTTGACTCTATTTTTGAATGATGTCGGGTTAGTACAAGTTTGGACTTCGGGAGGGATGGTATTCCATTGTCTTGAACAACGATTAATTAACGAATAAAAATTTTAGTCGCTACGAGAACAATGTTCAAGAAGCGTTCTAGAGTCACGTATAGGATAGGGTACATTGCGAAAGACGAATTTTTCATTAGGCTGTGGACAATTTATTAATCCATGTAAGATCTTGTGAGTAAACACTAAATCATTAACTTTGTGATAAGATTCAATAGTGCGGATGTTAAATCTCACAGAAGCATCATGATACTCATGATCAAAATAATGCATCGGTAATTTAGATTTTTTGCATAGATTCGTAAGAATATATGTTGTACTTGTTCTAATTTTTCAATTGATTTGGACAAATACGGAGACCAAATTCCAGAAGCATACGAGAGATATGGAAAAACATAAGAATTGAACAGAACTTTTAAAGCTCGTATGCTGCTGAAACTATTAGTCTTCCGCTTAATCCAACTAAGAGCTTTTTTTGCTCTTGAGGCTGCATAGTTTATGTGATCTTCAAAGTTAAAGCGACTATCAAACACCAAACCTAAATCTTTAAATGAAACGACATTTTCTAAATCATTATTATTTAAATATTAATTAAAAATTAATGGACATTTAGAACGTATAATACGCAAGACCTTACATTTATTAATATTTAAGGGGATGCAGTTTTTCTTACTCCAATCTTCAAGTGCTAAAAGATCCGTTTGTAATTTTAATGCATCCGACAGAGAAGCAATCTCTTTTACTATTTTACAATCGTCAGCATATAGAAGGATTAGGGAATTAAAAATATTGGTGGGTAAGTCATTTATATAAATTACAAAAAGTATTGGCCCAAGATTGTTTCCCTGAGGGACCCCAGATACATTTTCAAATGATTTGGATAGACAATTATCTATCCGAACCCTTTGAGATCTCTTAAATAGGTAAGAAGATATCCAACGTATCCAGTTTTCAGCAAGACCAAGTTTCTGTAATTTTCTTAATAAAATTTCATGTGAAATTTTGTCAAATGCCTTAGAGAAATCAGTATAGATTACATCTACTTGACGCTTAGATTCTATCGAATTGGTAACATAATCAGAAAAAACTGATAAATTAGTTAGTATTGAATGGCCTTTGACAAAACCATGTTGATACTGTGATATATGATGTTTTATGTTATCATATAGTTTCAAATAAAATATACTTTTAAATAATTTTGAAAAAGTGCAAATTATGGATATAGGACGGTAGTTGGTAATATTTTGTTTGTTACCGTTTTTGAAGACTGGAGTAATTAAAGATTGTTTCCAAAGATCCGGAAAAACATTTGAGGATAAAGAGTCATTAAAAATTAACATTAGAGGTTCAAGTAGGGAACAAATGCAGTTTTTTATAAAAATGTTTGGAATTCCGTCAGGGCCAAAGCCACCTTTATTATTTCATTGTTGAACTATGTCATTATAATTTATTGTGAAAGGGGCAGTTTGTTTATTACTAGTGTCATTAGGGTCAAGAATATTATAAGAATTACTATTGTTGTCATGAACAGATGAAAAATAATTAACAAATAAGTTAACTGTATCTTCAGTCTCTTTTGAAGTTTCGTTACTAAATGCATTTCTTTTGGTACAGAATTTAAATTATTAGTATTTTTAAGAAATGAAAAAAATGCAGAGGGGTTTGAACAACAGTTATTTTCAACTTTATTTATATATTTTTTATAAATTGGTTGGTTGGTTATGTTGGACTCAACCTCAAATTCGGGCTAATACCCACTAAACTACCAACCTTCCTGTATTTATGATAATATCATAGAATCCAGACTGGGACTCCCTGTTTAGGTATTACTTCGGTCCGGAAAAAAAGCAGCCTAGGCATTTATCGCCATACCCTGTCAATAAAGGAGAGTTTCCTACGAGAGGAAACCTTCCTCCTTTTTTTAACCAGTGTCGCCCGCACGTACTCTACCACACTGTACCAGTTCACGGTACTGCACAGCATTTCAGGGACGACTACTTCACGCCTCCATTCGTCGAAGGGCGGTCGCCCCTCAGCGAAGTGAGGACACCCAAAAGAAGTATTTTCAGCGGTATCCAGCTCGCCCGGGCAATGCAAGCATTCCAGAGATGCCACCTTGCACCACTTAAAAAGCATTTTGCGGAAATAACCATGAACAATTAGGAACTGTCTGAGGCGAAAGTCTACCTCACCATGATTACGATTCATCCAACCTTTCCAAGTCGATGATAAGGCGGTGCGTCCAAGGTCCCCTCGAGTCACCATTCCATCTATGCTGCCAACATTCCATTGTGCGGGAGCGAGCGCGAACGAAAGCTACGTCTCGCTATTCTTCCTCACGGTTATAGATCGACTGCCTTTCCAAGGCAAGCAGATCGATAGGAATGACCCGAGCCACAACCTGATACAGTTTTGTACGAGCAAACGATTCAAAGTGCCCCCTACCTCTGTACTGTCTTCTTGCAGTACCTTTTTATGTACCACACCTCTGCATCGTAGAGCAAGTTGGAGTTGACTTTTGTCATCAATAGTCTCCTCTTCCCTGATCTGAGACCACCGATGTTTGTCATCAGCCACGAGAGGGACTTTGTCACCCGGCCAGCCTTTTCACAGGCCTGCTGGAATTGTCTATTGTAGGTCAACTTGTTATCCAAGAAGATCCCCAAATATTTGACCGATGATTTGGTCTGGATCATAAGGGGATTAACTCCGTCGTCAAAGCTGACGCCGAATATGGTATCAACTCTTCTCCAGGTCAGAAGGACAATCTCCGTTTTCGGGACTGCCAGTCTGAGTCCGTGATCTGACATCCAGCTATTGATAAGGCGCATGGCCTCATCCAGGGTATTCAGCTGGTCCTCTGTCTCTTGAGCTAATTATAAAATTAAAAAATCGTATTGTAACGTTGCGTAACAATTATCTTATACCTAGCCCTTAATTGGAAGTAAACATGTTCCATGCATTTAAGTTGTGTTTTTACAAAACGGTTATAAGTTTTTTCTCCTGACGAAATTTTTTGAACGACCATTTTCCAAAAGTGATCACTTATGAAACAGAAAACCGACATAACAGATGCTACTATGACAACTTCAGTCTCCAGAAGATGTTCTTAAAGTACATGAGGTTTTACTCAAGGAAGTGTACTTTTTGTTGCACATTTTAAATCAAAAACAACTGGAATTAGTGGTATTCCAATCCATGCTCTTGCCAAATCGTTCCCAAAAATCGGTCCCTACCTTGTCATCAACTTTTTAGTAACTCTTAAATCAGAGGTTGCTTTATTAATGTTTGGAAACCATCTCTTTTATATGTATTTAAAAAAAATCCTATATCATATCTACCTTTGGATTTTAGACCTGTTGCTCTATTAAACATTTTATCTCTTGACTAGAAACTCCTCTACTCTGTCTTTAAATGAATGACTTAGGCCAATCTTTTTATTACAAAATACTTTATGCAGATGACTTACAAGTCTACATTCAGGTTTTGCCTGAGTGTGTGCTTTAAGGAATTAAAAAACTAAGGCAAAATTGCCTCATATGTTACTAAATGGGCTAAAGCTTCGTTTCTTAGAACAAATCCTAACGAAAATTACAGCAATATATTTTGGTTCAGGCCCCTTTGTTTATTAACTTGAGAATTTTGAGTCAGGTACTGGAATTCTTTAACTCCTGACATTCGAAACCTTCATTCTCCAAGGTGGTTTAAAAAAGCCCTTCACAAATACCAACTTTCAAGTAGACCTTAAGTTACTAATTATTCTTTTTTGACTTGTTACCATTTACATAACATATAAAAATTTATATACTTTAATTAATTTATTTATAATTTGTGATTGTGGTATAATTTCACTTTAATTTATATACTTTTCTATGATTGAATCACCACTGAATTAATTATATTAATTTTACGTACAATATATATACACACATATGCTTCAAGGTTTTGCTATTTTAATTTTCTTTTAAATTATTCCCTTTTAATTTTTTCTTGCAATCTTAAATATTGCAAGTGAGTTACAGCTACTTCAATGCCGTATACCCAGTTGTGTTGCATTATTGGATCTGTTAATATTTTTTGTCCTGCTTGGATTCTAACATCTGTTTCACCCCATTTGAAATCAACCAGTATTACAGCTTTTCTATAGGTTATGACCGGAGTCATATGTGACCAAAAAGATAATTTAGAATATTTAGATCCGAAAATAAATAAATATCATCAATACGATTCTGTGCAACAACAGCCATATTGGACTTACCTTTTATCGTTGTTGTTGCCAGAAGACCCTGAAAATAAAGTATTTGGAGGGGAGGTATAAATGAATATTTATGTAGACAAAATTTAATAACTAAACAAAAATAATTAATATTTATTTATTAGAAATTAATATTTACAAAAAAATAAAGTTGAGCGCCAACGGTTTAATAAAACCGGAAATTATAATCAAACAAATCGAAAAGGGTTGATTTTAATGCCAAAAGGGTTAATGATCTAAATATTAAAAATTAAAGGGAGAGCAAGAGATGATTTCGGGTCGTTACTTCCGTATAACAATTAATATAACCTAATTAAATATAAAATTAACCTAAAATTACCAAATACAAAATATAAATTCTATGTACCTAAAATCTACACCGCAAGAGCACATTCGCACGCGTTATCTAGAAGATGTTTTACCTTTATACTTCCTGATGTCGTCTTTAGCCAATGATGCACCACGTTGTTTTAACAAAATTCGAAAACAAGTTTTGAATACGGCAAATAACAATAAGTTATATTCGCCGTATGAATTCTAAGACCAAAATATATATATCTGTCACAAAATGCCGGAGTTAAACGTCTGCGTGTTTAAACTCCGAACCAATAGATCACTATATATTATAAATTTCGGTGAATTAATCAATTCGTTTATTCCCGAAATATTCACAAAAATCGCGATCAGACAAAATTATATTTTTGATTAATATTCACACTAAAAATAGTGAATAAAAACGATTTATTTAATAAAAACACAGAGAGCTCTTAACAAAAGCATGTATTGCGGCTTGCGGCCGAGCACGCACTGATCTGGTTCGATTTCAGTTCCTCCCTTACGGAAGTCCGAAATCGCAAACGTTCCGATGAAACAAACGTGATAATAGATCGAAAAAGCGCTTAAAAATCTAAAGTTTAAAAATTAATTTTAATTTAAATTTTTATTAATGTGACAGAAATCCTTCCTGTCACAAGGTTAATTGTGATGTCACCTCTATTGAGGCTTCCATACCGATCATTAGAAATTTTAGAATCCAGTATCATGACTTGCGGTGTACTCTTGGAATACACATGAAGATATGACATGATATTCTGTTTTAGGTAACTAGAAACTTAGTCTACAAAGTGATTTTCCTTGCCATAAAGCACCTCAATTACCAACTTGTTCTTCTTGGATTTGTCTTATTAAGCCATATGTTTAATCATCCAATTTGAGGCTATACAGAGTTGAAAATGTGATATTTTGGATTTCTTTTTTAACTATTATTGCATATATCATCGAGCCACTCTCTTTTTCTAATAGTAGTTTGTTTTGTTTTTCTTCAACAATCTTTACTATTTTCCTTATGTATTCTTGTAGTGTTGTTTTCTCTTCTTTTTCCACACAAGGGATGCCAAATGTTTAATGATGGATAGGATGGTGATGGTGAAGGTGTCAATTAATATCGCACTAATTAATTAAATAACTATTAACTTTCTTAAAGAGCTATTTCTCGCTTGCAATCTTGCGGAGCACTGAGGCTCGGAGAGCATATACGTTCAAAATTTAGAGGGGAGCGCTCCAACATACACACATAAACTATATTACAAATATATATATACATATTTATACAACAGGTACTAAAATGGCGTATTTTTTAAAAACAAAGTCTCCATCTGTGATTGGATTTCTTCAGTCAGAATTTTTTAAACTTTCATCGATTCTATAGCATTCTTTCATTTCTTCATTTCAAATACAACCATTTCCTGGTATATTGTTTGACACTTTCCAACTCAATGGATTTTAGGCCTATACCACCAGCTTTTTTTGTATATATGTAATTACTCTTGTATTTGATCTGCCCATAATTTATTTTTTCGAGAAGTTCTCTTATTTCTTCGTCTATCTGATTGCAACTTTAAGCGTTGAGGATCGTCTTTAATTTGGGTAAAAATTACCAGTTACATAGACATTTGCAGGAACTATTGTTGTGTTATAGAAATCTATTTTGTGAGTTGCAGTCAATTTAGATTTTAAGTATAATTTTAGTTTTTTGTTATTCTATTACTGTTTTATTTTCTAAATAAAATTTGACTTTTCAGTAACTATAAACTGAATCCAAGATATAAAGCTTAATAAATTTAAACTTTTACATACTAATTCCTTAAACTTCATAAGAACTTATTAAATTAATTAATAAAACGTTTACATTTCTTATTACAGATTACCAGAAATCAAACATAAATACAACAGCGACGAAGAATTAAATGAATAAAAGATAGATGAAACTTGATATCAAATATAAAAATAAAATATGAATATTAAAAATGATATATCATTTAAAAAGAATCTTTCTTTGGAATCAAAAAATTATTATGGTTCGTGTTTAAAAGCATTATTACTAGCTAATAATTGAAGATAAAAGTAGAACAAATTTTATATGCTGAAATGAAACTATACTTCGATATGAAAGGTATGTAAAAATACAACTACGTATTGCAATTTAATTTACATGGAATTTTTCAATTTATTACAATGTGAATATTGAAATATATTTGAAAATATTTTCTATAAAATTTTAGAATAATTTAAAAAGTTTTCATTTCTAGTTATTACAGTGTACTCTTTTTAACATGTACTAAACAATGAAAGGTTAATGTAACAGTAAGAAATGAGTGATAATTATTCTTGAAAGCTTCGTACAATTTCCATGATAATAATGTATCTTTTATCAATCTTTTGTTCTTAAAGTACCAATGTTCTTTTGTATTTTCATGATTACTGTATAGGATATGTATTTTTTGAAATGCACATTCTGAACAAAAATATTTAATTAGAAATTTCTCTTCAGCTTTTTTAATTTGCATTTTCCAATTTTAATCATAAACATTCAAAACAAAGTTTTCTTTAAAAATTCTTAATTGAACATATTCTTGGTAGACTATATTTATATTTGAAAAATAGGAAAACTAAACTAGCAAAACTAAAAATTGTTTGACAAAACTTTTTTATTTATACAAAAAAGTGTACTGAAATTTAATTCCAATCAGTGACTATTGTGTATACTGAGATATTGTTTGAATAATAAAATATTTGTGCTATCATATATAAAATTCATAAATTTACACTTTTATGTCATACACACATAGGAACTATTAATTTTCATTTAAAGTTTTAAATTTTTTAATTTTTATGTACCAAAGTTAATTTATAATGCTAATTTACAAAAGCATATAAATTAAGTTTAACTTTAATATAATTGAAGTGTAAGCTAGCTTAAAATTTTACAACAGTAAATTGTTAAAAGGGTTTTATGTAAAAAAATTAATGTAATAAAATGAGTTTGCTTAAATAAATAAAATTTTAAATTAATTGCATTTATTTTTGAAAACTGTTTTTGTTAATTTTGATTCTGATAGTTGATAAATATTTCTTATAAAGTGTAAATTCCGACTTTGCAAAAAATTGCAAGCATGAGCAAGGGTAGAAAGTTTTAAAAAGCCGAAGAAACAAAAAAAATTCATATTATTTAAAATATTATTTTTTTAAGCAAAGCATTTTTGAAGTAGGCTGAAGTAGACGCCTTAAATTTTCTTTCTCCTGTTTCTTATTGATTTTTTCCATCCTTATGAAAATCTGGTAAATTAACTACTGATACTATATAATTTTTATTGAGAAAAGAAATAAAATTAAGAGCAAAAAACCGATAAAGTAAAATAAAAAAAAGATAATAAAAGATTAATGAAACTCAAGTTCAAGAAAAAGAATAATAGCCATTTTTTAATTTGAAATTAAACTACCATTGAAATTTATAAAATAATAAAATATCTTAAATTTTTTATTTCACTGTATTCAATTAGACTTATTATTTATTTAATAATTTTTTATGAAAAAAGTTTTTAATACATAAACGATTAGTAGGTACTTTATTCATTAAAAAAAAACTATTTAAGTTAAAAGTAGTTAAACTTAAAAATTTTTTTTTTTGATATTTACTTGATTCTAGTTATGAATTTCATTATTATATATGTAAGTAAAATATTAAAATATTAAAAACTTTTTAATTTTTTTTTTTTTTTTAATAATTAACTAGAATTTTTTTATTTAAATTTTCTTTTTTATAGTTAAAAATTCATAAAAGAGTACTTAATTTATGTAATAAATTATGCACAAGATTTTATTGGATAAGAAATTAACTTGTTCACTGACACTTTTAATATAAGGCTCAGAATAATATGAGTAATGTATAACAATTTTTTCATCCTACGGCAAGATCGAAAAAATGCAATTTCTACCCGCTGAGAATAAAAAATTGTGTTTTACCCATGGGGACAAAAAAAGAATGCCTTGACTAGATTCTAAATTCTAAATCCAAATTATTCTGGTTTCCTGAACCCGAATTATTCTAAGTCCCAGTTGACACCGCCCCTCTTAAGTTGTCACCCTCCTCCCTTAAATTGAACACTTTTAACCTCCCTTGATTTTCGGATTCCCCCGGTAACCCTCCCTATAACAGGTTCCATGTTAAAATAATTGGAATAAGGAAAATTTCAGATAGCAAAATACCACTTAAAAGTTATTTTATTTTTAATAGGATTTGAGATATTTAAATAAAATAAAAAAAACTTTTTGATTTTAGAAGTGATTTTCAGTAAATAATTATTTATTTTTTCGTTTATATAAAAATACTTTTACCTTGAAAAGGAAAAGGTTGTATTTTGTAATAAATTTGTAAAACTTATTCAACCCTTATGTTCTAATATTTGGCCCACTTTATGAAGAAATTTCGTCCATTTTTGTCATTTAAACTTAGATATTTGAGCTTATATTTGCCTTCAAATTCACCTGAAATAACTGCTTATCCCATGCCTAATTTCAAAAAATTCAGTTATAAGATTTAAAATAAATGTTCAATTTCCTCAAAAATTATAAATAAATTAAAAAATAATTTTATTCCTTTTTAATTAACGTACTTGTAATTTAATTTCAAGTTTATAACCAAAATTCTAAATTTACTTTTCCATCTCTCTTTTTGTAGCCAACGGGCTTTAATTTACTTCTCCTAACAATTTATATTATTTTGTGATATAACTTACTTTTCTTCGACATTTGTAATCAGATAATAAAATACTTTTTATAAGAAACTAGAAGCAAAAAAAAAAAAACAAGTTTTGTAAACAAGAAAAATTGCAATGTTCTCAATGCCAAACAAGTGCCAACAACATTTAATCGATCGATATATATTTTTCTTCAAAGACCTTTTTTTTACCGCATAAAAAAAAACACGTGTTATGGGAAAAGTTTGTCTAAAAATTATCCCTAGGGTAAATACAATAAAATTTAAAAGAAAAAAGTAGCATAACATGAATACGTCATTTTTGTGATTTTCAGTTACAAAACATTGTACTTTTCTTTTTATGTAATATCTTTTCTTTTAAATTTTCTTTTTTCTTTTCTTGTACTTTTATCTAAAAAAAGAAATAAAGAACAATGCAAAAAAAGAATAGAAATGCCCTATCAGGATAAAGAAATTTATACTAAAAAAAAGGAACTTAGAAGTTTTTTTTTTTAAAGCTGGCGCCAGAAAATAACATATATTGAATTCAAATAAATGCTTGTTACACAAAATGTGGTTTATATACATATCGCACTACTGCAGCACCTTAACCACGAAACTAACTTCATTGTTTTAATTTAAAATAAAGTTATTTATGTTAGTTAAAAATTATTTTTTTTTTTTTTTTTAACTTAATACCTCAAGTGCAGGCATTAAAATAGTTAAATAAATTAAATAAAAAAATTCTATTTAAAATACAAAGTATGTTTTATACCAGTTTGAACTAAAAAGCCACAGGTAAAGGGTATTTGTTTGCTTATACTGTGTAAGAATGAAAATTATCTAAAAATTTTATCTTTTAACAAAAATTTAATTTTTTTTTAGTACGTGTTTAAATTTTATGCTACTGAAAATAACATTTAAATTTACATGCATGATGTAATTTAAAAATTTATAACTTTTACAATTATATTATATTTATTTTTACATGAAAATACACTGCAAAAATTTCTGTTGTTCAAAGTTGGACAAATTTTTTTATAGCACAGAAAATCTTTTGAGTTTTCTGAACAATTGTATTAAGTCATTACTTTACTGATTATTTGTTGATTTTCATTTTTTAAGCCAAATTTCGGGGAGCAGTGGCCCAAAATAAATGTTCATTTGCCTTAAATAATCATTTGCTTTTGTTTTTACTTTTTTTATAACCTAAAATTCAAAAAAATGTTCAAAATAAATATAAACAATTAATCGTTAACCTAATTTCATGTTATAGAGTTCTCAAATTTCGGGCTATACGCCCCGAAAAAATTGTAGTGAAGCAAACTAAGGTTTTGGAGCTTTGACGCACTATCCAAGTGATCAGAAAGCCAAAAAGAATTTCAGTGAGGGATGAAATTTATAGTTTTATAAACAATTGAATTCTTTTGAATACTAGATACAGGTTTCTTGGTTAAAAAAATTGAATTTTCACTCTTACGAATCAAATATTAGCCTTAAATCCCTGTTTTAAATCCCCGTTTTAGGTAAAAATGTAAGTCATATTCGCGTGCAGTCACCCAATAAACATTAGTAACTGATCAAAGACTTTTAAAACCCGTAAAACATAACCTCAATTTCTATTGTAGGTAAATGAATCATAACAATTGGTTATATGTTCGTATTCAGCGACCCAAAAAAATAGAAATAATCGTTGCAAAATTTTATGGACCTATCAGTAATAAAAAGTGACTACGAAGTAGGGCTCTACGCCTACACTATCGAATTAAAATAATAAAAGCTTATATTCAAATTTTCAAAAAATGCTTTACGATTTCTAATTAACATATTACTAAAACTGATTTATATTTACATAAAATGCAATTAATTACATTTTTGCTAATAAAATTTTCTAAAGTTTAATAACAAAATATAATTTAATTTAATTGCATGAATTCCAATGTATAATCACTAGTTTCAATGTAAAATACAACTAGTTTTCCTAGAATATACTCTACAAACTGAAAATGTAATTAATTTACACATTTACACAACAACAAAAAGTATATATAAATTTTCAAAAATAACTTAGAGTATAAATAAATTAATTAATGTAATTTTGTGGAAGAACTGTAAGAAAGTTAAAAAAAAAAGTGATTAAAGTAATTAAAATAAAATTAATAGCATTAAAGTAGTATTTTCTTTTATTGAATTAGTTTAGTAATAGAAATGAAGGTAATCAAAAACTATTGGATAAAGTAACTATATACATATATCTATATATATGCCGTGATATCCTTTTTAAGCTTTTAACTAGATAAACGTTAGTCCTACTCTTCCTTTTTTTTCAAAAAATCCTCTACTTTTTTTTTAAAAACTAAGACTGTATACTAAAACTCTTGATAACTTGTACTTGGTAGTGTATATAGGATGAAAAAGTTTTATATCCGGAAAAAAGCTTTGGCCTCAACTGCGGTTTTTTAATTATTAAAGAACTTTTTTTATTTTAATGTCATATACATTTATAATAAAAAAATTTTTAGTTCGTGAAAAAAATTCATAGAGAAAAAAACTTACTTTATATTTATAATTGTATTTTATAGAAGTTTTTTCTGGAACAATTTTATTTATTATGGTCCAGTAAAAGTTATTTATAGAGTTATGATTTTTTATTAGGGTAAGTAAATTATAATTATTTATCAAATCAAAATCTTAATACTTGGGTTTATATTTATAGGGGTTGTAATAAAAGTTGTAATTTTTAATTAATTTATTACTCCTTCTACTAACACGCAAGCTCAAAAATTTATTATTTATTATTTAACTTCTAATACTTTAGTAATCTGAGAAATATTCTATTTATATTTGTGATTGGAAAAAGAATTAATATTTTAATCTAAAATTCAAATAGTGACTAAGAAAAGTTTGGAAATTAATCTATCAGGGTAGACTTAAGGGGGGAAGGCTATGAAAATGAAATCCAAAATTAAAAAATTTTTTTTATTTAAAAAGTTAGTATAACACCTCAAAAGTATGTAAAATTATTTTTAGGTATTTATCTTAACAACTTTGGATGCTATAGCCACTTTACCGAGAGTAGTCGCAGTTCGATTATTTCACTATTTTCGTTCGAAACCAATTTCTTGAGTGAAATTATTATCAGTAAAAACACTTTTTCAATACGTAATACATTCAAAATTAGTAGAGCAGTTAGCTACTGTGAACGTTTACTGTATGGTCCTGGTATCGCTGAAAAATCTGTCAAAACTTTTTCTTCAAATTTTTACTCTTCAAAACTTTAAACTAATTTTTTTCGAAACTACTTCTTTCGAGTTGGCATGACAAATTACTCAAAAATGGCTAATCTGATCTGCTTGAAATTTTTTTGGAACATTATATACCTATTTCACTCTAGATGAACCTACGTGTTGTAAAACATCTTAAGTTTGAGGCACCTTTTGGCCTATTTTAAAGTCCGGAAAAATGGTCAATTTTTCAAAAATCTTTTTTTTTTAGGTTCATATAGAAAATACACGTGTTTTAATTGCATTTTTTTTTTTTTTTTTTGAAGACTTATATTGGTTGTCTCAGATGTCACGCCAATTTCAAAACACGCCGACTTTCAACAGCTATAACTCCACCATATTGGAAATTTTTTTCCCAAAATTTAGAATTTTCAAATTTAATATTTAAAAAATATTCTCCTAAAATTTTATTTATTTATTTTAACTCCTTCATAAAAAAAATCCTATCTGAAAAATCATAGCATTTCATAGCCTTACTGAAAACTTCAACGTGTATAATTGATTACAAAAACAATATCACAGTAAAATAATTCTATGATAAAGTAATCAAACGTACAAAGAAAATAAATTATCCTTTAGAGTATTATATTTATTAGCACATAAAATTATACGTTTTAAACTAGCAAAAGCTGCTTTTGCTCAATCTCATAATTGGTGCCGAAGCCCGGAAATCTTATTTTGGCAATCAAAGGTACATTGGGAGTAACTTAACTAATTTGTGCCAAAGAAAATAATTAAAAAAAATAACAAGTAATTCAAAAGAAATCTTAATTATAATAAATAAAATTATGAACTAGAAATCTCAGAGGTACGTGAAAATTTTTCATTTTGAGAGAACGTAGAATCTAAGGATACTCCATATTTCAGAATACGAAACTTGAACCAAAAATGCTCAGAAACAAAGATAAGAGTAAAAAAGCTGTAAAATAGTATTAAATTTCAAAATAATCCAATTACAATTTAAATAAGATTAAAAAAGTTTAAGACATTAAAAAAGTAATAAAAATTTGATGAATAGAAATGTTGTAAGTAGATTTTAAAATAACGAATATCTTTAAAATCAACTTTTAAGATATATATATTTTGCAGCCCTATAGATAAATCCACCTTAGAGCGGAATTTTTATAAATTTTTACATATATAGAAAAAAAATAAATAGTACCATATTCAACTATTTTCTGAAAATGCGTCTTTTTAGAATTTTTTGACTGAAAATTTTGATTCGTTTATTTTTTATTAATAATTAGGTTACCTTCACAAACTAATGTTAATAATAATTTAATGGGTCAAAATTTTGAGGTTCTAAAGGTTTAAAAACGCATGTTTCCAGAAGTTAGTTAAATTTGATATTATTTATTCTTTTTCTACAGTACTTGTAAAAATTCCACTATAAAGTAGATTCATCAATAAGGCTGTTACATATACACTAAAAGTAGTGTCCTACTTTAATATATATAAAGTTCAATAAATATATGCCTTTGAGCATTTCCGATTTTAAGCTTGAAAAAGTTCAATGTTCTTATTTATATATATAAGTTCAAATAAATATAAGTCGAAAATTTCGGTATATTATTGATTATTTGAAGTCTAAAGTAGTGTAACGCTTTTGTAGCATACAGTTTCTTTCTTATTTCTTATATATAAAATTTTATTTCTTTTCTTAATTGAAAATTTTCTATATAGTTCTTAAAAGCATTTGTTGTTATTTGTACCCTTTTTTGTAGTAAAAAACAAAAACTAAAGTTACAAAAAAAATGTATGAAAACTAAAGTTTATGAAATAAATATAATCAAGACCAAATATATATATGATTTTGGTCCATTTCCTGTTTAGTTGAAGCTCCAGATGCTTTTCAACACTATGTGCCATAGGTGTATGTCTCTAGGGTAAGACTGATTATATATATAAAGAGACACTCACATACAAATATAAATGACATTTTCTCTTGAGTCTTTTACTCTCATTTTAACTCTCTTCTATGGCATACAAAGTTAAATATTAACGGATAAGTCTGTTTGTTTGAAACTACTTTATAATAAAGGACATATATTATATAATAGTGTACATTTTCTTCACTGAACAATGTTGATAAAGAATGTTTTAGTCAAACGTTGGTTAATTAAACTAACATAGATATATACACACGTATAAAGAGTTATAAATTTGAGAAAATAGTTACTATAACTGTGACTGATTATTCTTATTTAAAGCTTTATATTTTCTCTACTCTTATTTTCAAATTGTCTAATTTAAATGGAATTGTTTTAAAAATATTTTAAGCTTTACTAATTATTTAATTTAATCGTGCTTTAAATTTTATAAATCGTATTTAATTTTTTTTTCTTTATTTTAATTAAAAGAAATTTAAAAAAGATGTTCATGGATGAGTAAGAAAATTTAAATGCAAGGAGTATGTTGGCAGACAGTATTTAACTTAGTAAATAAGAAATCTGCATTTTTTTTTTTTTGAAAATTTGGCAAAAGTTACAGAATTTTTTTTTTGTGATTTCTTGAATTTTTTAAGGAAGTAATTTTTCGAGATGTTAAAACTAATTTTTATAATTCAAAAAGCTTGTATAGTATTTTTTATAAATTTACAAATTTATAATTTGATATTGTACTTACTGTTAGTAATTTTAAATTTATCGAACAATACACAAGCCAGCAACAAAAAATTAAATTTCTAGATACAATTATCAGACAATGTTTGGACAAAAAATGAGGATGATGTTGGCTGTTTTTCGTTAGAGTTCACATTATTGAGATATTTTTTGGAGGTTTTATTGTATAATTTCTCGAAAACTATATTTGTTTTTCCGGTAAAATTTATGTTATTTTATAAAGCTGCAACCTGCTTTCAGGACCTTGAAAATCGTGATCAATGACCCAAAAAACCTTTGTGAACTAAATCTGGACACTGGAATCTCGAAAATAGCAAAAACACCATTTTTAGGGATATTTTTTGCTAATTTAATGGTGAAATATTAATTTTTCAAAAAAAATTCCTGATCAGCGCCAAAAAACCCTCATAGACACTAATTTTGACACTTATAGTTTGAGTACATCAAAAATACCCCTTTTTAAGGGTAGTTTTTGCAAATTTAAGGGCGTTCCGCACATTTTTCATAGAAAAGAAGTTCATGGAAATCGTTATCCTGTCGTTATCAGCAACCCAAAAAACTTGTGGTAGACCAAATTTGAAGGTGGACGGAAACTTGACACCCTAAACCGTATTTTGACTGGAGTATTATGCCGTGAACATTTTTTTACACCAAAAAATAGTCAAATGATTTTTTTTATGATAAAACCATGTTCAGTACAAAAAAATACCTTAGATGAGATTAATTTTACTAGAAGATAAATATAGTTTTTGCAGTTTTATGTTAGAATATTTTGAAACTTGAGGTGATATTAAAAAATGGCCAACAGCATCATGTTTAGTGTTAAAAAATTCTCCCGCAAACTTAGTCTAATTACTAGATTCGAATTTTTTGTTTAGCCTGTAATTGTGAATTAAATAAATCTTTAGATTAAAGAGATTATGTCAAGTTTGAAATGTTTTCCAACAGTCCATTCATCATTTATGAAATTCTACAGAATCAAAGATATGATCTTAAAAACTTTAATAATTAATCATGTACTTTCCTGCGTAAAAGATTAAGCTTACCGAAAGCTTACTTAACCTAAAAAAGTTTATTAATTTAACAAATTTTTCAAAAATTGAACCCAATTTTTCAAAAATTAGGTTAAATTATTAAATTTTTAAGGTTAATTAAGCTTACAGTAAGCTTAAACTTTTTACCTGGGTCATTACTTTAGAACCTCTAATAAAATATTCTTTTCCACAAATATTCATAAATACAAACCCATATTAAAATTTCTTGTCCATAATTTTATAAAAAACTAAAAAACATATTCATATATAAATCCGTATAAAAATTTATTTGTACAAATTCTGACTGAAAAATAAAAGATAAAATAAAAAAAAGAATTTAAGGTGTTTTATTTCTTTTATTTAAAAGATACACGCAAAGTATAAGCTTTTTATCTTTAAAAAGTAAATAAGCCATTTTATTACGATTATAATATACAATTTCTAAACAATGTTTGCATGCAAAATGAAATGTTCTGATAATTTACTTTGAAATATACATATAAAAATAAAATAATGATTTATTTTAAGTTATAAAAATTTTTTATTTTTTTTGCAAATATTAATCTGAATATTAAGTAAACGGGAAGTTGGTTGGGAATTTTATATTGAAATTTCAAAAATGCTGACTGAGAGGTTAATATTTACCAAACCACTTTAAACTCGCATAAAATTCTTAAAAATAACGATAAAACTTTGAGATTTAGGTAATCACCTAATTTTAACATGGTGTAACATGTTTCTGCCCAATCGAAATTTCTTGGACAAATGAATTTTTCAAAAACTTCATATTTAGGGATAAAAACCTTTACTCGTAGGTTTTTCCATTTCCGCAATTTGTTTTTATCTATAATCCCGAGATAAAGAAATATCAATCCCTAAACATTGAAAATGATTACCAGAACTTCATGAAACGTGAAAAAAACAATTATGGATATATTTCTTGTGATACCTACCCTCTGTTGTAGTTTTTCATTGGGGTTAAGGAGATGAAATTTGTAGATTATTGAAAACTTTATATTTTGGGGAAGAAATTTAATCTAGTAGATTCGAAGTAGGTTTTTGGTCAATATTTCCATTTCCAAAGTCCATTTTTTACTTACAAGCCCCATGTAAAGGTGTATCAGACACTTTTAGTAAATAAATTCAAGAAAATTAAAATATCTCTTATGGGACCAAAAATTGGCATGAATAACAAGTGGCCTATTAAATGAAATTTTAAGAAGAAAAATTTTTGATGCATAGGTTTCACCAAAGAATAAAAAAAATTTTCAAAATAATTACTTTGAAATACTTTTCCACTTGCCTAGATTTCCAATGTCAAGTATAATTTTTTTTTAGTGAACTTACTTATTGGAGTTAATGAGGTTAATTAATGTTAAAAATTATGTATCAAAAAATTTTTAGGCAAGTTAATTTCGTTTATTGTAAAAAAGGAAAAGCTAATATCGACGGTCCCTAGGAATAACGTCGTTATTCATCGTGAGTAACAAAGACTCCCAAATCTTGTATGCTTTTGCTACTCTCGGCGAATAACGATATTATTCCTAGGGACCGTCGATATAAAGATTTGAAAAAAATGTAAGTTAAAAACATATTTGGTAGCATTTTATATTATCTTGGTTTTTCTAGATTTTATTAGAGTTTAAATACATATAAACTAATCGCAATAATGAAATATAAAAATTTGATATTAAACTATCAGAGATAACTAGAAAATATAGTAAACATAAAATTTAATAAATTACATTTGATGATGGTTAATCCTTACTTATACTACTTGAAATCCTCTTTTCTACTCTACCACCAATAGACAAAGACTTAAAATTAATTATTATATAATCTTATAATTCTTTATCTACAAAAGCTTTATTTTTAATAGAAAACAAACAAAAATTAATTCCTCTAAGTGAAAACTAGTATCAAAATTAAAAAATTTACAAAAAAAATATAAATGAAATATCTAAATTTAAATTCGGTTATCAAAAGAATTTATTTATAATTTAAAATAATTTAAAAACCAAGAAAATTAAGTATCCATCAAACATCAAAAGGCTTTGTATGCTAAAGAGTAAAAGTCAAGAAATTCAAGATATGATATCCTTTTGGCTACTATACTCCTTTGTCGCCGTCTGGTCGGATTTCAAAGGTTCGTTACCTCAGAAATATGCGAATAAAATACAGTAAATTATAAATAATTTATAAATAAAAATTATTTTTCATGGATAATTAATAAAGAAAATTAACTCAAAAAATGAAAATAATTACAATTTTTATGTTAAATCTGTTTCAACAAAATCATTTTTTCGAATTATTATATCTTACTATTTTTCATTTTATTTTATTACTTACGTTTTACGCTTCATTTTTTTATTCTGCTTCTTTCTTTTTCTCTTATAGATTTAAAAAAAAATATAATAAAGTCTTTTATATATTTCAAGCCACTAATATATAATAAATCAATTTTCCTTATTCCACTAGAATTAACGATTTTTTTATTATACAAGATTTATCATATTTAAATCAAATTTTCCTTTTTTATTTTAATAATATTTTATTGATTTTTGTAATTATATTAATTATTTTTAGGCACGATCACTGTTTTAGTGAAGGCTAATTAGGTGTTGATTATTTAAAGATGAGATCAGGAGTATTGTGTGATTCGTTTGATCAGTGAAGCAAATAAACTCAGTACCTTTATGTTTGTATGACACGTTTCAGCGTTTGTAATTGTTGAAATGCAAATACATATAAAATACTCAGTTATGAAAAAAATTGTAAAAAATATTTAAATCTGCAATATAATTGCACCAAAGGTTACTTGGTTTGAAATTTATTTATGGAAATTCATCCAATTTGCATTTAGGCTGGTGAAAAAATTTTTTCTTGTATTTCGGTTTAGATGTTCATTTAAAGTTCAAGCCGATCAATCTGACCTCGTGTTGCTGGGAATTTTTATAAACAGAAAATAGCTACCTCTGATTTTACAATTTTATTACACATTTTTACTTTATTCCATTCGCAATTCTTGATTGTAATTACATTAACGCACAATTTAATTTTCTTAAATTTTGTAAATTAATAAAATGAATTATTCCAGACAATATTTTTATTTTAATGTATGTTTAGTTTATTTTATTTCTTTTGTAATGCACATATTCAATTAGTTTTTAGTAAATCTTGACTTTATTTTGGATGTAATCCAAAATTTTTTACAACGGTTACTTTTTTTTATTACATTTTTTTTGTTTTTCTTAATTTAATAAAAGTCAAGGAACTGTATCTCATGTCTTATTTTCTTCTGAAATTCAAAAATAATTAATTTGTTTCAAACAGTTGACTTTTAATTATCAAAAAAAGACAGAAAAAGAGAAAAAAAAATTTTTTAATTTTAAATATTTGAATAAAATAAAATTTATTTCTCAGAGTATTTAAATCTTAAATAATATCCTCAAAATTTTGAGAGTAAGGAACTTTACTTTCTTATAATATATAGTAAACATCAAATGAAAAATTCACTTTGAAAATTTCCTATGACATAGGCTTATTATAAATAAGCAAGTTGAGCATCTTGCACATAGAATTGCTATTAAAATAATAAGATTATGAACAATAATCACGTTGCCTAATAATATAATAGCATCAAGACATGTTCTTTTGAATCTTTACTAAAAACATAGTCGAATATGTTTAAAAATATAAAACGCAAGCAAAATATAATTTTTTTTTAAGTCTTTGATGGATAAAATGTCCTTTTCTTAAAGAAAAACCGACATTAAAAAGGATTGACGATAAAAATAGGTTATAAGGTTTCACTTGGATAGTTTAAAGTTGTTTAAAACTTTTATGTCTTTCTTTTTTTTTTCTTTTCGAGTCACTTATCAATATTTTCTTAAGCTGTTACGCCGTCTGGAAATAATTTCATATTAAATTTTTTTTTTTTAACGATGTCATATTTTATAAATTGAAAAAAAAATTCCTGCATTTTTTATAGGTTAGATTTCTTAGTATTTATTGATTTAATATTTTTTATGAAATATGTTGATAATAAATACAAATGGGCTTACACGTAGTTCTATCTTCGTGGGCTGCGAAAAATTTCTTTTATACACTGTAAAAAGTAACTTTCTTAGATTTACAGAAAAAATAGAATTTTTTCGAAAAATTAGCGAATTTTCAAATAATTTTGTAAATATTCGATAAAAATCGTAAATTTACTAAATTTAGTTGCAAAAAAGTTGCAAATTCACAACTATTTTTCGGAAATTTACAACTATTATTTGTAAATTTTCTAAAAAAAATTGTAAATTATCAATTTTTCTTGCGATTCCGAATAATCGAGAATACTGGAATTTTTCGTTAATATACTAAATTTAGTAAATATACGAATTTTTTCGAATATTTACAAATTTTTTCGAAAATTTTCTAATTTTACGAAAATGTTCTAAATTTTTTGTTAATACAAGAAAGTTACTTTTTACAGTGTATGTTGTAACTAGCAATAAATATAATAATAATAATGATAACAATAATGTCCTTTATAATTATTTGAGTTAAAATATGAATTTTTTATGATCATATTTTTAAAAAATGTGTTAAAATTTATGCATGAAAAATACACCATACTCAATCATTTTTTTTTGTTTTTGTGTATTTCAATCCTGTCCAATAATGCTTTTTCGTTGCATCAGTATCACACGATTTTGACAGAAGTCGATTTTTTTAGCAATGGAATGTCTATAATCAAAATGACATGACACGGTATCGAAAATAATACTAAAGTAAAAAAGATATTATTTCTCACTTTGAATATCTACTTGTTATTACCCAAAATTCGTTGACATACGCTGAAAGAAAAACTACTACCGATTTTACTATCCAAATAAAAAAATGTCTTTCAGTGTATCGATATTAATATAAAGCAGTAAAAATTGTTTAATAGATTAACATTTTATGATACAGATTCATACCATCATTCAGATGATGTAATGCAAAATATTGTAGACATTGTTAAAAGAACAGGTAAATTTAAATTTTAAAAAATTATTCAAAAAAATTTATTTACTTTAATATAATCAAAATATATCTATTCAATTATTTTAAAAAATAGGTGTTGATATGGATGAAATTGATTCTATGGAGAATTTGCCAAAGAAAAAAGACTTGTCTTTTCAAGAAGAATATAACGAAACATTAATTTTTAATAATGTTATTAGAGAAATTTTTTTAAATCGTTTTGTACAACTTTTTCATGGATAAAACCAATAAAATTTTAATTATTTTATAAATAATTTATTTATCTTACAAGGGAATCTCACTATATTTGGAACATCAAATCACCCATTTGTTTATCGATCGGTTTACTATATTGAAAAAACATAATAAATACCCTCTGTTAATGACAATGGACATTCCAGACCTGGAAAAACTAGTCCACATGTTAAAAAAAACTTATAACCGGTTTGTGTACACACAACCAAAATGCATGGAACATGTTTACTTACATTTACATCTGTAATCTTACAGCATAGACACACAAAAAAAAATACAATTTCCTATTTTTATAATTTGTAATTATCACCTTTAGTAAATGTTAAGATTCTAAACCCAAACTATTATGATTTCCTAAACGCGTATTATTCTAGGTCCCTAAATCAAAAAAATTTTCTAAGTGCCTAAACCCAAATTATTCTAAGTCCCCAAAATTGAAATTATTCCAAGTCCCATTTGACCCCCCCCCTTAAATGGGACATATTTGACCCCCCCCCCTTAAATGGGACAAATTCGACCCCCCCCTTAAATGGGACAAATTTGACTACCCCCCTTAAATGGGACATATTTGACCCCCCCCCTTAAATGGGACAAATTTGACCCCCCCCTTAAATGGGACATATTTGACCCCCCCCCCCCCCTTAAATGGGACAAATTTGACCCCCCCTTAAATTTCAAATTCCGAAGTACCCCCTCCCTATAAACATGTTCCATGTTAAAATACGGATTACCTGTATTACCAGACCACTTCTATTTGATCTCATTTTCATTGTTTAATAAGAGATATTTCAAACCTCTTTTAACCGATTATCACCGGCGCGGCCAAAACGAGCCAAATGAGCCACTTGAATTTTTTCGGGTCAAAATTTTGTAACAAAAAAAAAAAAATTGTTTCTGGTCCAAAATCTTATTGGCTATTCAGTTTTGTGGTCATTTTTGATGTACAACCCATCAGAAAAGCTGTACAAAGGGTATAAACATCAAAAACATGCCTCTTTAACCCTATTTTGAGGCCCAAATGTTCCGCTTTGTTACAATTCTGAAACTTCTTCGTTTTATTAGCTCTAACTTTATATTTGGGGGTTTTCGAGGTTGCTAATTCCAAATATTACCATAAAAAAATCATAAAATTTCATCTAGGGTAGAAAATTGGGGTGAAAAGGGGTGAAAAATCAATTTTTATAGAAATTTTTTATTCTTTTTTTACAAAAGTCTTTATTCTTACTGGAAAACCTGTATCAGAGGTTTTCGAGGTCGCTGATTTCAAATATGACCATAAAAAAAATCATATAACTTCATATAGGGGTTGAAAATAAGGGTGAAAATGGGTGAAAAATACATTTTCAGAAAAGGCTTTATTTCTTTTTGAAAAACTGTATCACGGGATTTTCGACGTTGTTGATTCCAAATATGACCATAAAAAAATCATAAAACTTCATCTAGGGGTGAAAAATTAGGGTGAAAAGGGGTGAAAAGGGGTGAAAAGGGGAGCAAATTCAATTTTCAGAAAAGGCTTTATTTCTACTTGCAAAACTATAGAAAGGGGTTTTTGACGTTGCTGATTTCAAATATGACCATCAGAAAAACATAAAACTTTATCTAAGGGTGGAAAATTAGGGTGAAAGGGGGTGAAAAATCAATTTCCAGAAAAGGCTTTATTTTTACTTGAAAAACTCTATCGGGGGGTTTTTCACGTTGCTAATTTCAAAATGACCATATAAAAATGATAAAACTTTATCTAAGGGTGGAAAATTAGTGTGAAAGGGGGTGAAAAATAAATTTCCAGAAAAGGCTTTATTTTTACTTGGAAAAACTCTATCGGGGGGTTTTTGACGTTGCTAATTTTCTAAAAATTGTTTTTTCGCCCCTTTTCACCCTAATTTTCCACCCCTAGATGAAGTTTTATGATTTTTTCATTATTATATTTGAAACCAGCAATGTCAAAAACCCCCTGATGAAGTTTTTCAAGTAGAATTAAAGCCTTTTAAGAAAATTGATTTTTCACCCTAATTTTCTACCCCTAGATGAAGTTTTATGATTTTTTCATTGTCATATTTGAAACCAGCAACGTTGAAAACCCTCCGATACAGTTTTTCAAGTAGAAATAAAGCCTTTTATGAAAATTAATTTTTCACCCCTTTTCACCCTAATTTTCCACCTCTAGATGAAGTTTTATGATTTTTTCATTGTTATATTTGAAACCAGAAACGTCAAAAACCCCACGATGAAGTTTTTCAAGTAGAAATAAAGCCTTTTATGAAAATTGATTTTTCACACCTTTTCACCCTAATTTTCTACCCCTAGATGAAGTTTTATGATTTTTTCATTGTCATATTTGAAACCAGCAACGTCAAAAACCCTCCGATACAGTTTTTCAAGTAGAAATAAAGCCTTTTATGAAAATTAATTTTTCACCCCTTTTCACCCTAATTTTCCACCCCTAGATGAAGTTTTATGATTTTTTTATGGTCATATTTGGAATCGCAACGTCAAAAACCCCCTGATACAGTTTTTCAAAAAGAAATAAAGCCTTTTATGAAAATAGAATCTTCACCTCTTTTTACCCCTTTTCACCCCAATTTTCAACCCCTAGATGAAGTTTTATAATTTTTTAATTGTCAAATTTGAAACCAGCAACGTCAAAACCCCCCGGTACAGTTTTTCAAGTAAAAATATAGTTTTTTACAAAAATTGATTTTTCACCCCTTTCCACTGTCATTTTCCACCCCTAGATGAAATTTTTTGATTTTTTTGAGTTGAGATTTGAAATCCGCAACCTCAAAAAACCCCAGATATAAATTTAGAGCTTATAATAATAAGAAGTTTCGGAATCATATTAAAGTGGCTCGTTTTGGCCGCGCCGGCGGAATTACTTCTCTTCTACAGCCATTAAACCAAATTCTCATTTTTGGTCCAAAATAACTAATAATATAATAGTTTGAAGTCAGATCAGAGTCTTAACTGAAGGTTTTTTTTAAAAAAGTTAATTTTTTACTTTATTCTTCTGAGAAATTATTTGAAAATGAGAATATAGAAAAAATTTTTGAAAATTTAGAACTTGTACAAAATTTTCAAGCTTTTAAAACATTATCATCGAAAATTGAAATTTTGACAATAACTAATTTTGGGTCTCAAATAGGTATTCCGTTTATTGAATAACTAGTAATAGAATTAGTGATGAAAAAACGCAGTTTATAGGGCTCAAAAGTAGAATTTTATTAATTCTTGCATAAACTAAAATGCTGCTAACCGAAAACTAAAAGGTCAAGATCGAAGGATATGCGATATTTTGAATATACCTCAAAAACCATAACATTGAGTATTGTTATGCCTAGAGCCTCATTAGCATGAACTAGTATATTTTTTCAATACAATAAACCAGTTCATAACCAATTGTCAAAATTTGGTGTTACAAAAGAAATCCCTTGTTAGTTTTAAGTATTAAGATTTTAAACTGAATTGTAGTTAAATATGAAAAAAATTAAGTAAGTGCACTACTATAACAGTATTTACTTCTAGTCATGTCAATTTTTTTATGAGTTTTGTTACAGAAGAGCTCTTACACTTAAAAAAAAATTATTAAAGAGATGTTATTTTTCTAAATTCTTTTTCTATAAATTATACAGAATTTATGTGTACTACTAGAAAAAAGCAAACATTTCCAATGAAATAAATGAAAAATAATAGAATTAATTGAAAAAGATACACTTTCAAATCAATAAATTTATATTTATTTATAGTTTCATGTTACTTTATATGTTTGATAATGAAATTATACTAGATATTTTATTGCTGTCACAATACGAGGGAGGGAACGATTTATTTGTATAAAGAATTTTGATTCTATTTTTTTCTAAATAAATATTAAACAATCGTTTATTGTCAGATATTTAAAATCGATTTCAATGTAGGGGAATTTGGGGTTAAAGGCTATAGATATCAAAAATACGTTTACGTTTTTTAAAGCCTTTAAATAAATATTGAAATTTCGAATTTATTGCCTTTAATACTTTTTTTATCTCAATTTTTCGTTTGAAAATATTTAAAATTTTTTACCAATAGTATATTTACGGCTCAAGTCCAGAAAAGTAGAGAATGGCCCAAATCGCACATTACCTTCCGAGGCGAAGCCGATAACTGACACTTATTAAGCGAGTCTCGTCTGGTAAAGCGAATGATTAAAAGTATGGGGGCCCAAACGACATCCACCTATTTTCAAACTCTAAATACTTTAAAAATATTAAAACTTTGAATGGATGAGATCTTTGGCTTGTTTGAATAGCTTGTTTGACTTGGATCAAATTGCCAAAGATGGCCAATTTTGTAAGCAAAACTGGCACTGTGGTTACTGTACGAGAGTACTAAGCTCCATGAAGATTTTTAAAATAATTAATTTCAAATCAGAAAAAAATGCATTCAAACAAAATTAAAATTAAATAATTCGATTATTCAAAACCATTATTCAATAATTCAATCAATTTTTTCCTGTGTACATAAATCTATTCCAATATAAAATGTATTGTAAAAAAAAAATTAAATAAAAAAAAAAAATAAACTACTGAACAAATTCATCTTTTTTTCATTTTCTTAACATCTATATTTTAAACATCTAACTAGAAAAATCAATCATCGTAAAATAAGTATAAAAAATTTGTACCGTTATAATAAAAATTTATATTTTCTTAAAATAATAGAATATAAAGATATACTCATGTCTATCAATCAATTTAAAAGAGTAGATATAACTTGGATTTATATTATCAGATATAGAGCTTTTCTTTCCTTCAAAAGCATTAAATATACTCTATATATAACTCTCTTGTATAATAAAACCAATGGTTATAGTGTACGAACCACTTCGGTCTATAAAGAAGATCACGAAATGGGCATTACTATAAACAAAAGAAAAAAATTGAACTTGTTCGCCATTTGAAAAACTGTATAGAAAGAAAGATAAAACGTTGGAAGAACACGACTTTTGGTCTTTTTTAGTAACTATAAGTTAGAAACAGCTAGAAAATAGGAGGAGTTAATATATATTAGGTTATAAATTTCAAATGATGGTAGAGGTTGAAATTCTTGTGAAATGATATTTAGAAAAAGAAAAATTTCGTTATAAAACAATGAAATAAAGTCTGGAAATAATGTTAAAATAAAAAAAAAATATATTTTTAAATAGCAAAGTTAGTCGAAGATAAAGAATGCAAAATTTAAATGAAACAAAAGAAAAATGTAAAAAATTTTTCTCATTTTAATTTTTTTATTTTTACATTCTTTTATATATTGGTAAATATAAAAAAAAAACTTTTTATCTATAAATTGTTCATTGATTTGTAAATTTTTGTTTATTGTTTTAATTTATTTTTTTTCTACAAATAGCAGTGTTTGAATAGCTACGTTACATAGATAAAAAATAGAAATTCTTTGATATATAAAATAAAAAAATATTTGATTAATTTTGTTTTACAACATTTATTGGAAATTTTTTTATTTTCAATTTTATTAATAAATTTTTTTTTGTAATTTTAAATATTTTTATAAAACTTTAAAGAATTTTGAAAAAAATTTTTAGCCTCCCGTTTCTTTTCCCCTTATTTTTTGATTCTAGTTATGAATCGTTATACTTCCTCTTCCCCTTTATACGAACACTTTATTATCCAAAAAATTATCCATATTTGATTGCATTAAATTAATAGTTTTTTTGTTGTCGGAAAATGATATACTTTGCTAACGTCTTAGTCTGCAAGTAAACCTAGTTTAAAGTTAAGACATGGCATAAAAAAGGCTTAGGACTATAATGAAGTGGTTTATCGATCGATGTTTCTGTTATTATTCTGCACATTAAAGTCTAAAAATATATCGATTAGTAAAAATTTTTTCAAAAACTTTTGCTTAATAGTACATTACGTCACATTGAGAAAAATAATGAATGGCCAAAGTCGAACGTAAATTAACCTCCAAGGGATTTGGGGCATTCTTTTTTTATTGCCAAAAGTATCTTATATTAATTTTCTGCGTCAGTGGCAAAAAACATGGATTTGCCGGATGCTTCCGGTATATGAGCAATTATTTTAAAAGTGATACTTAATTCGAGCCTGGAATCGTAAATTTTTTTTTTGAGGGCACATCGATATGACCCGTGTTTTTAGATAGTTTGAACCTTCAGAAAACCAAAAAAAATCGTGAACAAGAAATCGGCGATAGGTGCTAAAAAGATTTTTTCACTTTTATATCAAAAAACGTGTTTTTCGTATCTGAGCTACCCTAAATTTTTAAAATAACTTTTTAGGTAAAAAAACTTTTTTAAAATAGATAAGAAAATCTGATTGCCAGGGAAAAACCACTCCAGAAGAAAAAAAAACTTATCTTTTTACGATGAAATTTAGCCAAGTAATCGTCAATTTAAGATTTTGCTCAAATTCGTCTTAAAAAAGATTGAAATTTTATTGAAAAAAGCCTCCTGTGCATTATTCGCTTGATTTTCATCGTAAAATAATAATTTTTTTTTTAAATCGATTAATTTTTTCCTGGCAATTCATTTCTTTAAGAAAAAAATTATTTTTATTGACAAAATTTTAATTTTTAGATCAAAAACTGTGTTAAGTAAATCTTGCTACTTACAGTTTTCAAAGGCAAATCAATAATAATTAATTTATTAACGAATTATTTGCAAAATTATGATAAATCAAAAAACTACCTTCTTAGTCAATTTAGAGACTTTTAAAGGGGCGTCAAATTGCGGATTTAATTAAATTTATAAAAATAAATATTTATGAAAATGAAGTCAAATTCTTGATTAGCGACCCAAAAAACCTATATGGGCATATCCTGGATGCTAAAAGTACGAAAATAGCAAAAACACCCCATTTTCGGGGGTAGTTTTAGCCAATTTAAGGGTGAAATTTTAATTATTTATGAACAATAAGTCGAAATTATTGATCAGCGACCCAAAAAACCCGTATGGTGCAAATCTGAGTGCTCAAAGTGTATGTATTTGCGAATATGTAAAAAAAAAACTCTTTTTGGGGGTAGTTTTTGCAAATTTAAGGGTGAAGCCCCAATTTTTCTGCCAAAGGACTCCGATTTTCGTGTTCAGCGACCCAAAAAACTTATAGTAGAACAAATCTGGTGTTCGTCAGTGATAATACAACCAATCCTGTATTTTGACTGGAGTACCACCCCTATCCACCTTTTAAGGGTTGTAAATAGGGCCAAAATAAAAATGAGACCTCAATGTATACGAAGTTTACTTAAATTTACATTAAAAATATTATTTTCAAACATTGTTCTATAAAATTGGATACTTTTTTCATTGATTTTTCCAAACATTTCCTAATTATGCCTGACCTACCCCTTTCACCCCCGATTTTAGGGTATTTTTAAAGGTTGTAGGTGAAAACTAATGTCAGATTCTGAAAGAGTATGAAAATTTACTTATTAGATGAACTTTTTAGCCACTTATCTATAAGGGAATATATACTTATTTTAGCTCATTTCCAAAACTCTCAGCTCCGGCGTTAATGATTTAAATGCATCCAAAAAACTTATCAGCCCGAGAATGGATCCACTTCAGTGAAACGTTTGTATTTTTGGTCACTGAAACCGATTTTAAAGGTTTCGTCCATTTTCGGATGGCCAATTTTGAGTAATTAACGCTATTTTATGAAAAATTTGCATAAAATTAGCAAGGTAGGTAAATTCTTAAAAGCAATTGCTATAATTGAGCCTATTTTTGGTACTCCGGTAAGATTTTCAGGGTCGTTGATCAGGTTTTTAAAAACAGATTTTTAAAAATCATAATGGCGGCCTCAAAATGGCGTATTTCTAACCTCGGAAACGGCGATTTTTGCTGTTTTAAGCACTTTTACGTTGCCTAGTAAGTTTTTAGGACCAGTTGTCACGATTTTGAGATCATATTATTAATTATCAAAATAGCGGGCTAAAAATGGTAGATTCCTAACCTCATAATCGGCAATAAATGCTATTTTAAGCATTTTAACGTTTTGCATTATAAGTTTTTGGGATCGGTGATCACGATCCTGAGATCAAATTTTTTATAATCAGATAATTAAAAACATGACCTCAGAATCGTTATCACTGGTCCAAAAAACTTACTAGATAACGTAAATATGCTTAAAACAGTTCAAATCGCTGTTTCTGAGGTTAAAAATACGCCATTTTGATTTTTAAAAATCTGTCTTTAAAATTGTGATCAGTAACCTCAAAAACATTACTGGGATACCAAAAATAGGCTCAATTAGCATTTGCTTTCAAAAAATTTTCTATCTTGCTAACTTTTTGTCCATTTTTTTATGATAAAGCGTTCTTAACTCAAAACTGACTATTCAAAAATGTATTAAATCTTCAAAATCGGTTTCAGTGACCAAAAATACATACGTTTCACTGAGGTGTATCCATTCTCGTGCTGATAATATTTTTGGATGCATTTGACTAAAAATAATAAGGTATCGAAATAAAAGTATATATGAGCAATTATTTTAAAATTGATACTTAATTCGAGCCTGGAATCGTAAATTTTTTTTTTGAGGGCACATCGATATGACCCGTGTTTTCAGATAGTTTGAGCCTTCAGAAAACCGAAAAAAATCGTGAACAAGAAATCGGTGATAGGTGCCAAAAAGATTTTTTCACTTTTATGTCAAAAAACGTGTTTTTCGTATCTGAGCTACCCTAAATTTTTAGAATAACTTTTTAGGTAAAAAAACTTTTGTAAAATAGATACAAAAATCTGATTGCCAGGGAAAAACCACTCCAGAAGAAAAAAAAACTTATCTTTTTACGATGAAATTTAGCCAAGTTATCGTCAATTTAAGATTTTGCTCAAATTGCAAATTCGTCTTAAAAAAGATTGAAATTTTATTGAAAAAAGCCTGTTTCTGAACCTTAAACATGCATTATTCGCTTGATTTTCATCGTAAAATAATAATTTTTTTTTAAAAATCGATTAATTTTTTCCTGGCGATTCATTTCTCTAAGAAAAAAATTATTTTTATTGACCAAATTTTAATTTTTAGGTCAAAAACTGTGTTAAATAAATTTTGCTGCTTACAGTTTTCAAAGGCTTTTTGCTTAAAAATTGAAATTTGGTCAATAAAAATGATTTTTTTCTTAAAGAAATGAATTGCCAGGAAAAAATTAATCGATTTTAAAAAAAAAATTATTATTTTACGATGAAAATCAAGCGAGTAATGCATGTTTAAAGTTCAGAAACAGGCTTTTTTCAATAAAATTTCAATCTTTTTTAAGAAGAATTTGCAATTTGAGCAAAATCTTAAATTGACGATAACTTGGCTAAATTTCATCGTAAAAAGATAAGTTTTTTTTTCTTCTGGAGTGGTTTTTCCCTGGCAATCAGATTTTCTTATCTATTTTACAAAAGTTTTTTTACCGAAAAAGTTATTTTAAAAATTTGGGGTAGCTCAGATACGAAAAATACGGTTTCTGACATAAAAGTGAAAAAATCTTTTTGGCACCTATCGCCGATTTCTTGTTCACGATTTTTTTCGGTTTTCTGAAGGTTCAAACTATCTGAAAACACGGGTCATATCGATGTGCCCTCAAAAAAAAAATTTACGATTCCAGGCTCGAATTAAGTATAAATTTTAAAATAATTGCTCATATACGTGTTTTCTCGTCGCTGACGAGAAATTGTATTTTTCAGATTTTGACGAGCTAAGCTATCGAAGAAATAAAGATTGAAAATTTCATTAAAAAATTCTTCCATTCTGATAATGTTTTTTATTTTAAATTCTTATTTGCCACAAAGATGATAAAATACTAAAATTCTTTACATAAAAATTTTAAATCATAGACTGAAAATAGATCCGCTTGCGTAGACTTTTGTTTACCGCAAGTGGACTATCTGCTTAAAACTAGTGAATTTTAATGCAAATGCAATTTATAAAATAAAGTTAAACAATTATTGATTTTTTGAAATTTGAAACTTAATATCCATCAAGTTTCAAGACATAATAATTTTTTTGACGAGATCATTATATTAAATTTCCGACATTTTTATAAAAATGTAGGTCACTCTAGTTTTATAAAAAATCATGGAAATTCGACTAAAAAAATTGCATGTAAAAGCTCGCTTTTATTATTAATTATTATCAACGCGAGTCATATTTTGTTTTCGTTTCACTTGTAGAGTCCAATTAACAATAATTAATGAGTTTGTGTGAATTATATATAAAAATAGCGTATAATATACTTGTATGCATTCTTGTTAATTTATAAATATAATACATTGCAGTTTTAGTACACCTTGATGTAAATTGTATAATTTTCTTAATATAATTAGAAATATTTTAATAAGTATGCTTTTATTTTGCAATATTAATAAATTTTTTTTTGTATTTTCATTATTTGCATAAAAAATTATTTCTAAATAATCTAAAAAATCTTTGAGTATAAAATATGTCATAAAATTATTATACCTAAATACTATTAAATATAAATATTCTTATTCAGTAAATCAACTTATATAAAACTTATAAAATATAAAACTTATTAAAGTATGTTTAAGTAATACAAAATATGAGTTTAAAACTTATATGTATCAGCTTCTGTATATTTTAAAAGTAACATTTATTTTATGTATACCATGGGACATACAGTTTACGTTCAAATCAAAAAGAGAATATTGTATAATTATGAATTAGTTATGAAATATACACTGTAAAAAGTAACTTTCTTATATTAACAAAAAAATTATTAAATTTTCGAAAAAATTTGTAAATATTCGAAAAAAATTGTATATTTACCAAATTTAGTATATTAACAAAAAATTCGAGTATTCTCGATTTTTTTTGTGAATTCGCAAGAAAAATTGATAATTTACAATTTTTTTTCGAAAATTTTCAACAAATAATTGTAAATTTCCGAAAAATAGTTGTGACTTTACAACTTTTTTCGTAAAATCACAAAAAAAAATCGAGAATTCTCAAATTTTTCGATAATATACTAAATTTAGTAAATTTACCATTTTTATCGAATATTTACAAAATTTTTTGAAAATTCACTAATTTTTCGAAAAAATTCTATTTTTTTTTGTAAATCTAAGAAAGTTACTTTTTACAGTGTAATAAGACTACCACGAATAATTATTGTAAAGAAAAGATTATAAAATAAAATTTTTCTTTCTCAGTAAGGAGAAAACGCATGCACCCCGTGGTATATCAATTATGATAGTTAAAAAGTAAAAAATTAATATTAAAAACCAATATAATTATATTGGTTTTTCAAATTGAATTTAAAAAAAGCTTTACCCTGAATTTGTAATGCAAAACTTATCCAAAAACTTGTATAGTCCTTGAAATCTCAAAATGGAGGTAATTTTTTTAGTAAAACTAAGCAAATAGAGATAGGGCTTTTATTTGGAATATCTCTTTCGTAAGATAAATTTTTTCCTGTTTATAATTTTAGCTAATAAACAGCAACTGTCCTAAAAAATTTTACAAAGTTAAATTTAGTTCTCGTTTTCCTTATTTCTTGAATTTTGTACCAGTTTAATTATTCAAACCAAATGAATTATAAAACGAAAACTAAAAATTTTGCCAAAAGGATTATATTATGGCTTAAAGGATTAGATACAATATTATATGAAACACTTAAAAAAACGCTGCCAAATATTTTGCACTATGTTTCATCATTAGTAGTAACAAAATGTTCTTAATGGTCTATTTTACCTAAGATGATAAAAATCCCTAAATTGAAATTATTCTAAGTCCCATTTCACTCCCCCTCACCTAAAAAGGACACATTTTATCCCCACCTCCTTGATTTTCAGATTTCCAAGGTACCCCCTGCCTATAAACATATTCCATGTTAAAATATATTTTTATCTTTTTTATTGTACATATAAATTTTTCAGTTTACACAACAAGCTGAATGCAAGTATCTTTGATTCTATTTTGAAAAATCTTTATTTTATATTTTTAGAATAGATTCTGTGAGCATCATATAAAATATATTATATCTATATATAGACAAGTATCGTATTACACGTTTCGGTCTTATGCACTTAATCATTATGCTTTATATCATAAATAATATTATTATGAAATGAACAGATTATTATTTTATAATGATGATATTAAGTAATTAAAATATCATAAAAGAGATTTTATCAAAGTAAATAGAAAAAAAATTTTTCTATGAAAATGAAAATATTAAAAATAATTCATATGAAAGATTATATCAATTATCAAAATAATTTTGTATAATAAGAAAAATCTACTAAAAATTACAAATATTAGGTAATTTTTTTTCTATTTATTATTATTATTATTATTATTCAAGTTTGTGCTTTATTCATTTTTAATAAACTGTGTTTCGGAATAATACTTTTATATTTTTTGTTTATCAAAAAATATAAAAAAAATAAAAATTTTTTAAAGTCAGTTAATAAATAAATAAAAGAAAAAGGCTTTTAACTTTTAATGAAACAAATGTTTTGCAGTACAATTTACTTTTTACAACTGAAAATATTAGAATTATTTATATCTCAATTTTTTGTAAAAAAAAGGTAAAATAAAAGCTACAAAATTTTTGAGATCAATATTTTCTGGGTAGATTCTGGATAGAATTTCTGAGACTGGATTTTTCTATTCAACGAGTAAAAATTCTGATTCAATTTTTGGATTCGAATGGAAATTTTACTTCAAACCCAGCAAAAATTTTATACGTGTTCAAAATGTTGTACAAAAAACAGAAAATAAAAGAAACGAAATTTCAAAGCTATCGGAGTGATGAATAAAAATTAGCCAAATACCACAATTTTTATGTTTATGCTACTTTTTTGGTACAGAATTATTGCCATACTTTTAATTTATTTTTAGAAAAGAGTCTTCATTATAAATTTTGAAAAAATCCTATATAACTCATAAATAAAATGATTTTGATATTTTTTTAACATGGGACTTGTTTATAGGGATACATAAAAAAAGCCACAAATAAAAGCTAGTGGAGGGGTCAAAATAAACGTTTTAAGGAGATCAAAAATTAACGTTATTCAAATAGCCTGATTTCGATTTAGAAAATTTAAAATATTTTTAAAGGAGATTATAATCCCATTTTGTACCTTTTTTCGGGAAATTATATTATAAATAATGATGAAAAAAAATATTTTTATTTTATTACAAAAATACATTACGTCACTCGAGCTCTTTGAAGCGTTTAAAAAAAACAAAATGCAAGGATTTTTTGACTTAGGATGGTCTTAAAAAAAAAAAATTATATTAAAGTATACACTTAGGACTAGGTATTGACATTGAGTTTTTTCAAAAATTTTAGTTTAAAACAAATTGATGGCCAGAATCAGCTAAGGGTACAAAAAAAGCTTAAAATTTCAGTAAAACTGAGAGTGTGAGCCTTTTTTGGAACCTATTATAAAAAAAGCCAAAGTCATTCTCTAATAAATACGTTAATAAAACACACAGAAAATTTAAAGTAGTTTGCTCCATTAGTTTTGGGTTTATCATGCACGCCGATTTATAACAATCTGTTCCAAGATAAATGAGTTTAAAATTAGTTCTTAATACGCGCTCTGTATCACCTTCAAAAAATGGCTCTAAAAAATTTTCAAAATTTCAACATTCAACATTTCAAAAAAAAAAAAAAATTTATGATATTCTTGAAGTATTTATTTACTCATTTCTACAAAAAAACAAAAATCAATGTTTGAAAAAGAATTAGGATATAATCTCCCTTGATATGAGGATATGTAATAATTCAGCTATAAAAGCTTAAAATAATAAGTTATTGGCCAATATGATCCATGCTCGTTGATTGTCTAAACGCAAAAATCAGTTATAATTTTTTTTTACTGGGATTACATTTCAATTAATTAAAAAACGGACTTTTTTATGGCATATTTTGATAAATTAATATATTTTAAAATGGATCCATAAACTTCAGTATTTTATAGATTTGTTAATTTTTGGTAGATTATATTTCAATATTTTATCGATATCGTATCGATATCGTATCGTTTTTCGATACGATATCGATACGATATTGATGTCTTATTTTCGATACGATATCGATATCAAAGGGCTCGATATTTCGATAATATCGATATCGGTTTTTATCAATGAAATGGATAGTGATTCCTTAGTACGATCGTCTGGGGCCTGATTCCGTATTTACATCTATCTATCGCTGCGATAAATATAACGCGCAAAAATAACGATAGGATTTTATCAAATTGAAAAAGCACAAAAATTACTAACTTTCCAAAAAACATTATATTCCTTTAGTAGTGCTGCCAACTTATGTCAATTAAACATTTATTTTCTTTACGTTGCATGTACAGTTACAGTTTTCTTGGTCTACCTTATTTGAAAAAGTTTATTATACTATTTTTTATTATTTAAAAAAGAATAATTTAAAATTTTATTTAAATACATTAATTGTAATAATATAAAAAAGATTATTTTAAATAAATATTTATTAGGAAATCTATTGAAAAAAAAATACTTTTTAATTTATTTGAAAATATATAAAATTTTGATTCATAAGTGAACAGTGGATGATTATAAATTCTACATTATTCTCTTATTTATTGCTCTTTTATACCTATATGTCTAGATCATCAAGGGAAAATTTAAATAAAGTACTCCAGTCAAAATACGGGTTTGGGTGGACTTACGGTTGAGAATACGAGATTTGCTCTATTATATGTTTTGTAGGTCGCTGAACGCGAAAATCGGGGTCATTTGGCTAAGAAAATGGGGCTTCACCCTTAAATTTTCAAAAACTACCCCGAAAAGGGGGTATTTTTGATGTATTCGCGTTCTGAGTCGATAGATTTGTCCAAGAATTGGTTTCTAAGGGTTTTTCGGGTCGATTTTTAAGAATTTCAATGATTTTTGAAGATAAAAATAATATTTCAACCTTAAATTAGCTAAAACTACCCCCCAAAGGGGGTGTTTTCGCTATTTTCGCACTTTTTGCGGCCAGATTTGGTTAACAAGAGTTTTTTTGGTCGCTGAAAACGATTTTCATGGATTTTTTTATGAATAATTAATATATCACCCCTAAATTACCGAAAACAACCCCCAAAAGGGGTGTTTTTGCTGTTTCTGCAGTTTTTGCGTCAAGATTAGGTCCACAGGGGTTTTTTGGGTCACTAAAAACAAATTTTATGGATTTTTTATTGAAAAATTAATATTTCACCCTTATATTAGCTAAAACTACCCCAAAAAGGCAAATACATCAAAAATACCCCCTTTTGGGGGTAGTTTTTGCAAATTTAAGGGTGAAACCCCATTTTCTTAGCCAAATGACCCCGATTTTCGTGTTCAGCGACCCAAAAAACCTATACTAGAGCAAATCTCGTATTCGCAACCGTAAGTCCACCCCCCCCCCCCGTATTTTGACTGGAGTAAAGTTGCTAATCTTTTGTTTTAAGTGAATATGTGACTAAATAAATAGGATAGTTAAAGATACGCTTAGAAAATATGAATAGTTATTTTTTGAACGAGGGGAAAAATGAAGATTTGGCTTCCAATGCCAAAGAGAGAGCGCAGAGAGAGCGTAGCGAATGAGTATAGACAGTATTGAAAGTAAAATTTCCTTTATTTTTTCCCGTTGTTTAAGGTACTCTCGCATAAAGACTGTAGTTATATAAGAGTTAGCAGTTATTCTCGTAGGTTGAGCTTCACAATAAACGATGGTATCAAATTTTTAGGCTCAAGCCATTCAAATTTTTGAAGAAAACAAGGTTAAAGTTTCAAAAGAATACATGTGTTTTTATGGGAGAAATTTTTAAGACGAAAACCATACAATCTATAGCTTCAGATTAAATTTTGATGTACCCTTTTTTGCCCTTTTTATGTAGAACCATGTTTTAAATAACGGAAAAAAATACAGGATACGATGCATGCTGTTTGCATACAACTGCAAAAAGGTGAAACCTACTTTTTGTTCCTTGTTTAAAAAACAGCTATTTTATGTATGGGCACGTACAGGATAGAACAAACAGCCAAAAAATAAAAAATATAAATAAATTTTTTTTGACCCTTTTTACCTGAGATTTGTGAAACCACTCCTATTTCACACGAATACTCTTTCATTTTTCCTGATGCATAATTTTGAGATTCAGTTACTCCAAAGTTGGGTTTTTTCAATTTTTTAATTTTAGCTTATAAAAAGGACCAGTTCAAACTGAAATGACTCAAAACCATGAAACTTTTAGCATATATACATATTATAACGGGAAAAAATTTTCTTTTAACCTGGACTACATAAAAAAATTTTTTTTATTTTTAGCCACTTATTTATTATTACAAATTAAAATTTGGTCAATAAAAATGATTTTTTTTTAAAGAAATGAATTGCCAGGAAAAAATTAATCGATTTAAAAAAAAAATTATTATTTTACGATTAAAATCAAGCTAGTAATGCATGTTTAAAGTTCAGAAACAGGCTTTTTTCAATAAAATTTCAATTTTTTTTAAGCCGAATTTGAGCAAAATCTTAAATTGACGATAACTTGGCTAAATTTCATCGTAAAAAGATAAGTTTTTTTTTCTTCTGGAGTGGTTTTTCCCTGGCAATCAGATTTTTTTATCTAATTTTTAAAATTTTATTTACCTAAAAAGTTATGTTAAAAATTTGGGGTAGCTCAGATACGAAAAACACGGTTTTTGACATAAAAGTGAAAAAATCTTTTTGGCACCTATCGCCGATTTCTTGTTCACGATTTTTTTCGATTTTCTGAAGGTTCAAACTACCTGAAAACATGGGTCGTATCGATGTGCCCTCCAAAAAAAAAAATTACGATTCCAGGCTCAAATTAAGTAGCACTTTTAAAATAATTGCTCATATAAGCAATATAATTTTCTTGTCAGCACAATAGGCAGAAAGCATGTATTTTCCGGCCGTCGTGCGATTCGAAAGTAAGTGTTTTCTTACAACTGACGAAGAAAAATTATGTTTTGTCCTTAGCCATGGAGTGCCCCATATCGCAGTTTGACATTTACGTGATATCTGGGACATTCATTACTCAAATAGCCTAAGATAAAAGGATAGTATAAGTTTAAAATTTTAAGAAAATTAATATTCTTAAAAACTACAATAATTTCATAAATTTTAAATAAAGACAACTAAAAGCCTAATACATTTCATTTCTGTATATTATATAAACTTAAAGCATGAACAATTTCCTCAAATCTTAAAACTATTATTTCTATCTCATATAATATACGCTTAAACTAACTTAGATTCACTTCATGTGGACAGCTACTTTAAAGTATACATTATGTATATTTAACAATTCTCTCAAGTAGCATGCACTTATTTTATATATATCTATGTTTAGTTCATGTATAAGTTAAATAACTCCAAGATATATAATAAAATATTGACATAGAAATTATTTGGTTTCAGAGAGATCTGTAAAATATTACTAAAATATTAGATTTAAAAGTCTAATTCACTCATAGTTTGAAATATTAAGCCAATTTAATTGGGTGATTTTCTGTTTTTGAAATATTTTTCTTTTTGAATTTTAATATAAATTTTGTAAACTATTTTTTAGATATTTTTTTTTAATCATAAAATCTCAACACCTTTTTTATACCCTCACATTACCAGAAAATTAAAGAGTGTTGTAAATCGCGTGAGCAACCTCTTACACGTTAAAAACTTTAAGTACTATGTTATTATTTTCTCAAACTCAAAATAACTTAACTGTTAAATGCGTGGAAAACAATAAAAATCAATAAAAATTGATTTTAAATTCAAACCTTAAATTCATATTTAACATTAAAATTTTTAATAATAATGATAATCCTAAATAATTAAAAGACAAACTTTTTAAAAAGTTAACAAAAAGACACTATAATTAAAAAAAATAAGTAAAATTATTGAAAATTTTCTATAGAATAATACCTACAAAGTTAAAAGTTTAAGAAGCTTAAGTTTTGTGAGTATCAATCAGTCATAATTACTATTGTCTTTAGAAAATTTTAGCTGCAATTAATGCAAAGCTTTTAAAATATTAATAATTTCTATACTCTCAGAGCTTTTATGATTATCAAAAGTTAAAACAAAAAAAAAAAAATCGCATGGAAAAAGATAGGAGATTTAAACTTTTTAGACATCACAAATAAATTTTTGTTTTAAGTTTCTTTTTAATTTTAAAGTTTTGATATTATAATAATTAAAAGATTTGTTTAAAGTCATATTTTTCATATTTAAACAATGGGAAGCTTTTAGTAGAATTTTAATTTTTATTGAAAACTCGATAATAATACAAGAATTTCCTTTAATTGTTTAACCCTTTTTTGCCAAGTGGTTTAAATAATGTTATTTTTTTTCAAAAAGATTTTTTTTTTTTTTTTTTTTTTTTTAATTGAAAAATGAATTTTATGAAAATCTCTTATTTTGAGCAAAACTATACAAATGCAAGAACAAGTTATAATTATAGCTACTAAGGGAAGAATAATTAGAATCCATCCACAAATATCCTGCTTTAATTTTTTTTTTAATGTATCATAAGCATGATCGTGGCTATTTTCTGTAAAGAATTTTAGTTATAAAATTGCATAACTTACTTTTTAAATTAATTGTTCTTTATAATATTAGTACATGATACTTTTTAAATCTTCAAATCTTATAAATTTTTGAATTATTTGTTTAACTACAGTAAATAATAAACAGAAAAAGTACAATAAAAGTAAATGCTGCCTTACGTTTTTCAAGATTAATTGTTTTCTTCATTTTTTTTATTCTCGAACTGAAAACAAAAAAATTGAAGTAACGTATAAGGGATATAAACATTTTTTACTTTTTTTTTTTACTTTGTCGAACAATCCTGTATTCTTCTATTATTTTTTTAAAACTTTTTTTCATTTTCGTATATATTTAGTATTTTTTGACTTTTATGATTATACTTATATGACAAGTATTATTGTTTTTTTATTTTACAAAATTGGTCCATCTCATTTTTTTTTTTTACAATTTTGCATTATACTCTTATTTTCTCTGAACTACTTGACAACAAAAATACATTTAAGAATATTAAGTAGACGTATGGCGGAATATCTTGAAAAATTGTTATATATTAGAGTCGTTCTAATTCTAAATAATTTTCTTAATTTTTTGGCAACAAAGAATTTTTTTTCAAAACTTTTTGATAAAGCCGGAAATTTTTTGAAAAATACTACAGGTATTGATAAAGGGAATTCACTACGTTTGGAACACCAAAATATACCAAATGGTTATTTGTGGTATAATGGTTTTTATTAGAAACACAGGACTCAATATTACAAAATAGGGTTTTTTGGTAATTTTCAATGTTATGCTAAAACCTCACAAGTTATCCAAAATACTTCTAGTTGTTCTCATTTTTTGGGTGTAAGTATTGCCTTTCAAACGTCGTAAATCACAATTTTTATCACTAAAATTCTCATCATTAAAGCCAATTAACCAAATGATCATTTCCAGCCCAAAAATGACTAATTTTTAAATTGGTGCCAAATTTGTAATTTCTCACAAAAAAGGGTTTCATAGATCTCAAAAAATTTCCACATGCTTCAAGTTTTCAAAGATGTTTTACTTTAATCAATTACTTTCAACTATTTGTTAGCCAGATATCATAATTTGAAGTCACAATCCCAATTTAATGATGTTTTAAAAAAGCTCATTTCTGATGTTAACTTTGAAGAGCCATTTCCCAAAAATGACTTAGGTAACAGATAACGAGTAAAAAATTTTCTGAAACTTGGGACTTACACAAAATTTTTGAGTCCTGAAAAATCTTTTTTCATCTAAAATTGCAATTTATTAGCCACAATAGAAAAATTCATGCGTACTAAAAAAAAAAATCCGATTGCAGCATCTATTTTTTTCGATCAAATAATTCCAAATGCCTTAAAACGTAAAGAAACTTTTATGAAAATGATTATCATACATTTAAAATGCTTAGCGAGGCGTTATGGTAGGACTTCAAAAAAAATTTTTTTTAACTTTTCTTTAGGTTATATGTCATTTGCAACCAGAAACCCGGTAGCAGTAGTATATCCTCGTAGTGAGTGTTCTGCCAATAACTAAATTTTTGGTCTAAACAAGAAGCGACGCCATACTACTTACATGTATTAAGATAGGAACTTCCTGTTTAGACCACGTCTTTTTAGCCATCCTTTTATTATTGTCACAACACTCACTACGAGGATATACTAGGTAGCAGCAATCGGTTTTTTTTTTCGATGTACGGTTATTTACTGTACAGATCAAAGTTCAGATAATTACTTGGTTTAAAATTTGGTCAAGGATCACTTACCCGGAACATAGTTATCGCCAGAGTATAATTTTTTCTTTACTAAAGGGCAATTGTTGATGAAAAAAAATTAATTATAAAAATAAAATATAAAAAAAAAGGAGGAGGGAAAAAGGATGAGGATTTTGAGGTTACTTTGTTAAAAAATTTATTCTGATTTGACTTGAGTCGCTTTGTCTGAGCAGCTGCCCTTACGTTTATTTATTTGTGCCCACCCTGAAAAGGGCAGGACTTATGTTTTCTTGTGGTGACGCTGCACAGAAAATATAAAATTCACTTAAAATTATCACAAACACACACATAATCACACAAATATATATGCAAAAAATAACTGAAGTATCAAATCAAAACACTGACTGGACTGCGTCCAGTCACGGTCTAGCACAGACCCACTTGGTGCACACGTTGGTGCGATTAACGTTGGACTTCGTCCAGTTACGGTCTAAAACAGACCCACACTCCGATACTTGGCCAAGAACGTAAATTCCAACAATCCTCGCAAAAATCCTATCTTGAACAGACACACAACCAAAAAAATGCAGAAGGAATTCTCGTAGTCGATTCAGCGGAAAAACAAAGCGTCTCACAAAGCGTCTCACCAGCAAGAAATCTCGAAAGAGAAAGCACGCGTCTCGTACCGACGAGAGTAAAATCTAAGCTATACCTTTTTGTCTCTCTCCACGCGCGCGCTGATTGGCCGGAATAAATTACTATACTAGGGGCTTATTTTAATGTAGTTTAAAATTTTTAGCTAAATAGAACATGAATTTGTTGTTAATAAAAAATCGACATGAATATTAAATGTAACGCGAAAATAAAGATATTATACTATGATCAATTGTATTTATACAATTCATGTTATTTTTGATTATGATTTTGTATATTTCTTTGGCGTAACCGATCGGTGACGCCATCTTCGCAATTCAACAAGAATTCGCTCTGCCTCCTGCTCTACGAAAGAGACGAGGAAAGAGATACATGCTCTTGCGAATCGCGGCATGCTGTATTTCGAAAAGTATGATAGATTTTTTAACAGCAATAATGAATATATTCGAATTTTGAGAGGCCGTAAATATTGCCCTTATAAAAAAAAAAGTATTCATAACCTCATCTAGAAATACTTAGTTTTACCAAATATAATTATAGCACCTCGGCGCTGCGCGCCTTGGAACTATAAGTCTTTGCATTTGAAAAATAATCATTTCTACAAAGTAATGTATTATTACAAGAGAAATTCTTATTCACAACATTATTTTCTCGATAAGGTGCATGAAAAATTCGATATTTTAGAAAAAATTGTGACACTCTAATGTACACAAACACAATTTATCAGGAACATTGCAAGTTAGCAATTTTGTTTTTAGTAAAAAACGTTTATAAGTTTTTATTTTGTATATTATTTGATATTTTTTAAAAAACTACTACGTAGACACACACACAGACACACATAAACAGACAGGGGAAGAATTTTTTTTTATTTTTAATATACCATTGTTTTTAAGTATGAAACTCTGTATTATGCATCTTTGTTTTTTTTTTTTACTTTTTTACATACATACATATATGTACTGGATATTTCATCTTTGGTTTTTATGTGGAGAACTTTTACTATGGCTATTGCAATTGTAAAAATGCTTTTATGCTGCATTTACTCTACCAGGCTATACATATAACGTTTTATATGTTTAAAAGAAAATATGAAAAAAGTACTACTATAATAAAAATGTTGAAATAATACTACCTGTCTCACTCTTTTTCTATTGTTCATGTACATGTAACAAAAAAAATATAAAGTAATGTTGGTGTATATGTGACATATATTTTTAATAAATTATTTTTTATATTGCTTTATTTTGATTAAAATAAAAATTTTATTTGATTATCAGAAAGATTGCTGATTAATAATCTGGTACTAACAACTTGGCCATACTGTTAATACCAATTCTTTTTTGTTTACTTTACAAAGTAGTTTAACCAGGGACAATTCATCGCATTACTTCCTGATTATTTTTAAAGCTTAAAGCTTTTTAGAAGATTAAGGTTTTTTTTAAAGATTTTTTTATCTATTTTGTGGTTTTTGTAAATTAAAAGATTTACAAACTGTTTGCAAACTTTATCACTAAATATTGCATTAAATTTTCTTTTACTTTTTAATTTGTGGATTTTAATTGAGGTATTTAATCATATAAATAAGTCAGTAATGACTTTATGGCAATTATTCTGATTTGCAAAAATTTTACCAATTCTTTATAAATTACATGTTTTTTAACTTTCATATTTGAACTTTTCATTAAAGTTACATGCATTTATTCTATTCACGATTCTACTATTTATTAGTGTTCAATTTTTTAAGAATTTATTTTCAATTAGTATCTTATAAATTTGTAAATAATATCTTATCATAAAAGTATTTTTTTTTAATTTCCTTTGATCCTATAATATTTTATGATTTATGGGTTCTCAAATCGCTTCAAATTACTAGGGTGTATTCTTTTAGGGTCCAATTTAATGGACCTCCTGAGCCAAGCAATTAATTCCCAATAAACCAAATGTCTATTTTTAACTAAAAAGCACCAAATATCAAGTAATAAAAAGTTAATATTTATTATATAGTGTTTACTGAGAAAGAAACCTTGCGTTAAAATTATTTCTTTATATAAGCTTTTATAAAATGCATGTTTCCCTTATTGTGATTCTTATTATTATCATTCAGTATATAATTAAGTGGAATACTAAAAGTGTATTCTTTGAATTATATTATACAGTTAAATACAATTTAATTAAAGAAAAAAAACTGTGCTTTGTTATTAGCAGACGTAAAATTTTCTAAACATTAGTCTTTATGTATAAGCTTTCAAAAATTTACTTTCTTCTTTGTTTCCCTGATATTTCTTTGTAGACTTATATAAATTATATTTTATTATCTTTCTCAAAGTAATATAAGATTTTACTTCAAAAATCGTTTTTATTATTCGTAATCTTCATTTTCTCATTTTGGGTAAATCCAAAATGTTTCAGAAAGCTGCAGATATGGTTTTGAATCGGAAGTTTCCCTAAGCTTTAAGATTGGATTATTATTTTTTTTTATTAATTTTTTATTATTTATATAGGTAATAAGTTATTATTTTTTTAATATTTATCAAATTGTAAAAAATTTTGGGTTTTCCTGGAACCTGACTCCAAAAAAAGATGGAGCTTTCGAGTAGGGTACCAAGGAAACCGCACACCCATAATTATCACCTTTAATTAGGTCTGTTATTTTAGAATTATTACTAGAATAAAATACTTTTTTTCTTTTATGGTAAACCAATGTAACACTTTTTCACCATAAAAGTAAAAAAATAGTTAACTTTAGAAAAAGAAGAACAGACCTATTATTATGTGGGTTAAACTAAAAATATCTAAACATGTTATTAATTTAAATAATTTATTTTAAAAGTTTTTATAACTTTATTTTATATATAAACATTTCATTAATCATTTTTATTTATTTAATTTTAGTCTAAACTTGTTTTTAAAAATAAATTACCTATCATTTTTTATAATTTATTCTTAAGTTCATTTAATACTTTAATAAAGAGTAATTTTTTTACGTTAAATAAGCAAAATCTCTCAGAATATAGTTTTGGTTTAATATTTATCTACTCTTGATATTCAGAGTAATAGCTGAAATAAATTTTTTTTGAAAATATTTGTATAATACTAATTGTTTTGACCTAATTTTGAAATAAAGATTGAACCATATTCTATACACGGCCAGGCTGCTTGGCTTGAAAATTAAAGCACTTGCTTGAATTGCTTGAAATTTCAAGCTTGAATTTTCAAGCAACTGCTTTAAGCTTGAAAAAAAAGCAATTTGCTTGAATTTTGTAATATTAGATAATAGATAATATATAGATAACTACACTGTCAAAAGTAACTTTCTTAGATTTACAAAAAAAATAAAATTTTTTCGAAAAATTAGTAAATTTTAAAAAAATTTTGTAAATATTCGATATAAATCGTAAATTTACTAAATTTAGTATAGTAACAAAAAACTCGAGTATTCTCGATGTTTTTTTGTGAATTTACAAAAAAAGTTGTAAATTCACAACTATTTTTTGTAAATTTTTGAAAAAAAATGGTGAATTATCAATTTTTCTTGCGAATTCACAAAAAAAAATCGAGAATACTCGAATTTTTTGTTAATATACTAAATGTAGTAAATTTACGATTTATATCGAATATTTACAAAATTTTTTTAAAATTTACTAATTTTTCAAAAATGTTCTAATTTTTTTGTTAATATAAGAAAGTTACTTTTTACAGTGTAGTGTAATGAATCAATGCTGTATTAATTTTTAACGCCCTTAATCTTGAAACAAAAAACTCAGTGAAAACCCAGTATTTTGAAATTCAAGAAGGTTAATCAAATACCATTTAATTTTCTATAAATAAAAATTGGGGTAAAAAAAAATATTCCTAATTAGTTACTTTTTTTTCATTATAATTACCAGCATGTATTAAATTAATTGTTATTTCATTTTAATTGGCAAAATTTTAGTCACCTATTCAAAAAAAAAACAGCAAAATATCTATATTTTCAATATTATAGGTACATACACACGTAGGGTATATTTTGATGACGTAGTTAAAAAATATATAGAACTAAAATGTAAGCACAATGGCCTGAATACAGGTCGCAGTGTCAGTGCCACCTCTTTTATATTTGCCCTCTTTCTCTTCATCTCATATTATTATTACTATTATTATTATTTTTCTTCTAAATAACCCTTGCGCAAGCTCTATATTATATTTTGCAAAAGTTTCATTTAGAGATTTTCTTTTTTTTTTGCTCAACATTCAAAAAAAAAAAAATGCAAGAGATCAATTTTTATTGCATACTCTTAGGATAAAAAAAAATTGAATAAATAAAAATTTACATTTCTGTAAAAAATTCTTTTAAATATTTGTTTTCTTTATTAGAAATACCATAATTTACATAATCAATAAGATTAAATATAATGAAATTTTATAAAATAAAATAAACGTTTTAATAAAATCAAATAAATATTTACTTTAACTCTCTTTTGTATAAGCTCTATGTACATACCTACTTTGGTTCTATAAAACTCTTGAATAAACTAAAAAATTTATTGAATTTCTTACATTTATTTGAATAAATAATATATTTGCAGGATGTTTGAGATGTATTTTTAAATTATAATTTGGTTAATGTGCATTAATCTTTGAGTGTATAGCAGTTATTTTAAAATCAGGCTCTTTTGACTTTCTGTTTAAATGTATTGGTTATATAATCGATAAAATAAAATTGGATTTGTTGCATTACGAAATTTAGCATGTAAATTTAGAGTAGCAGAAATTGTTTACTTTAAAGAAAGTGCTTGAAAGTGATTTTTTGTGAGAAAATTTACAAGTCTTTCTGAAAAAGGCAAAATATTTTCTGCTTTGTTATTAAGCATTTTTCCTTTTAATTTTTCTTAAAAAAAGGTCCGAAAATAATGTTTGAACTATGTTTATCTTAGTATAATAACCAAACATTTTTGCGAGAATTTTTAAATTTTTACTTATAATAGTTATGAAATATACTTCCTAGGCATTAAGGCCTACAACCAAAATCAAAAAAGTCCTTTAATTGAAATAATCCTAAGTCCATAAACCTAAAGTATTCTAGGGTCGTAAAAATATTTTAAGTGCATTTGAGCCCTCTTTGAGCCCTCTCCTCTAAAAATATCACTTTTAACCCCCCCCCCCCCCGGCCTGCTGAAAGGGAATTTTTTCTGGAACCACTAACTATGAAAATGTTCCATGTTTAAAACTTTGCTCACGGTTTCATCGTCACAAAACACCTATAAAACTTCCATAGCACCGAATTTTTCTTTAATTGAATTTGAGACCTATAACACGTATTAAGTTAAAAATTTTAATTTTAGCAATAGTTTAAAAAATGGTTGTTTTTAGCCCAAACAGACATTTAATTTTCCTTTATCAATTTATCCATTGTAAAGTGAAATAAGAAAAAAAGGATTTGTCTGATTTTAAAAATAATTTCCCATATACATTTTTAAACATAATTATTGAATTCTTAATATGAAAATTCTGAAAAAAGGTAAAAAGCTGTCTCTGTAGGAATGCACAACACAATAATAGTTTCAAGGTTTACAATAAATATATAGTACAAACTGCATGTGGGGAAGCTAAAAACTATCTAGTTTATCGAGAGTAATTATCAAGTTTGAATTCCCACATCGCTTTAAAACCCTTGTGGAATAACGAAGCGCAGGATAAAGAAAAAAAAAATGCTGAAAAAAATGTATTTTTAGAATTAATTTTTTTTTAATCTGGATTTTTTTTTTACAAAAGAGCTAGATTTTTAATTTATTAGCCTTATATTATATGTTTTTATTATTTATACAAACATACTAGTTATTCAAAATAAAAAAATTCATTTATATTTAAAAAAAATATTGTATATATCTTTGAAATTATACTTAGAAATTAAAATATGTTTCGATACAATTTGAACGTGTTAAAGTTAGTGAATAATGTCAAGGCGCTATGTTTTTTTACCTATGCGTAAATATCTCAAATATTTTTCACTACAATAACTTTTACAGAAAATGCGATTCAAGCAATTTTAAAGATAAATTTTAGTACTCGTGTGTACCTGGAAATTTATAAATCACGAAACTAGTGGGGAGTACTGAAAATGTTTTGAAACATTGAATATGTTAAACTTATACAAGCTAAGAAGAGACTTGTAATATTTTTGGGTTTTATAAATAATAAATAATTTAAAATTAAGGTTCTTTAGAAAACATATTTGTAACAGTTAAAATGTTTGTGTTCATATAAATTTTATTGTGTGACATTAGATTTTGAATTTTTTCAATTTTTATAAAGCTTTGCTTCGCTCTACCTAAACGATTGCAAACGTCTTAAAATTTTTAAATAATAAGTATTACTCATTTAAATAGTGAGCACCGTGACGTGGTGAAACTTGAAAATAAAATTTTTTTATCATTTGCAACGGCAACCGTATTTTTTTCAGTGTATCTTTAACAGCTCTTATACACAATTTAATAATGGATTTAGTATAATATTTTATATTTTTTATTTAAAATTAAAAAAAAAAAAAAAAAAAAAATAGAATATTTTTATTTATTCATGGAAAATATTTTCTATTAAAAAGTTAAATTATTTGAAAACCAAACAAATATGCAAACATGAATATTTATATGAGATCTTAAAATATAATTATATTAGTCTGGCAGTTATTTTAAATAGTCGCTTGGATTTTTGATTACTGTGTGAAATTAGTTGCTATTTATAAAAAAAAATCAGGTTTTCAAAATTATAGCTATCGTTTAATCACTCTTAAGTATTGCCACCGAATCCATGAAAATAATATTGTTTTTATAAAACCGAGTATTTGCTCCACACTTAAAAATAAACTATCATTTTGGAAATGTATTTTTTTTTTGGCAAGTGGAGACTTGAATAGTTTTACCAAGTTGAAAATCCAAGAATCTTCTTAGAATAACTGCCAAGCTAATATATACGTAAATGTATGTAGAAATTTTAAACTATTAATTCTAGGATAAAATGAGATTTTTAGAGCATAAAAGTTTAATGTATGAATAGTTCTTATAATACATAAAATTTTTTCATTTCATATTATATAAGTTTTTAAATACTTAAAAAAAATGTTAATAATATGTACATTAGGCTGTCAGTTACTTTAAAAAGTTTCTTAGATTACTTGGTGAAAAAAGTTGCTAATTACCATAAAAATAAGTTTTCCAAAGTTACAGCTCAATTAATCACTTCTAAGTAATGCCAACAGATATTATATATTATGGGTTCTTATTGGTACCAAAAATTTTTCCATAAAAACCCATAAGAAGTGATTAAATGACTTATAATTTTGGTAATCTTACTTTTTTGATAATTGGAAACTTTTTTCACCTATTAATCAAAAATCCAAGCAATTTTTTAAAAATAACTACCAGACTAATATACATATAAATGTACATAAAATACAAATGAAAAAAAAATTTTTTTATTAAAAAAGGTTAATATTTTTTAAAATACTTCTACTTCAATTTTATCTAAAAGGCAGATATAAAATGTTATATTAACTTTTAAAATTATAAAAGAACTTTTTCCTGTTTGTTACTAATTAAAAAAAAAAGCAAACTAATTTAAAGTGACATATTAATTACACATAAAATAAAACAATGGGTTTTTCATACCTATAATTAAATAAAATATGATACAATTTTATAATTTAATGAGACACATTCTAAACTTTTATTATAATAAAAGATATAACGTGAATAATAAAGTTTATTATTTAAAAATTAATTAGCTAGGCACACATAAATTATAATAGAGAAAATAAGTTTAACTTGATATAATTACAAAAACTAAACTGATGCTTCAAAAAAGTTAAAAATTTTTTTAAGGATTTATTAAAATATTAAACATATTTAGGTATATTAAATAAAGTAAATAACTTATTAGAGGTAAGCCACGTTTTATTATACCTTAGGAAAATTAACTAACCAAAAGAGAAAAGCTTATTTACTTTAATACAAAGTTTAGAGCTTGTATGGTATATTATTGGTAATTTGATTCTCTTTATTTACTCCTCATAATATTTACTATTATTGAATTGCATTATGACACATTTGAAAATTTTGTGTGTTTATCATATTACTGTACAGAGAAGAAGTTATAGTTCATCTTGTTTTCAAAATTTTAAAGTAAGTGGTTTAAAAAATACAAAAGAATTTTCTATAAGTCAATTCATTGTATTTTTTTAGTTGCTTTAAAATTTCTTATGATTAACTAGAAATTTTAGATCAATTTTTTTAAAAGACATAAAACACGTTAGTTCTCATCAAAATTAATTATGAGAATCAAACTCGTTGTCAGTTATATACCGGCGAATCCCAAATATTTAAGCCATCAGCAATGTAAAAGGAGTTGGTGAACAAATAGTTACTTTCTAATGTGTTTTGAAAAAGTTTATTTTTGCTATTGCGACGATTTCAGTAGTCCATTTCACCCCCCCCCCCCTAAAAACGTCACTGTTTCACCCCCCCCCTGCCGAACCAAACTTTTACAAATACCCCACCCAATGAACATGTTCCATGTTAAAACACAATTTTTTAACCTGGACGCCTTTTTTGGCCTTTATATGTAAAAAAATCACGCTACGTTCACTAGTGCATATATAACTGCATACAAGTTCAATTCAATATTTTTCTTGTTTAAAAAATAGCTATTTTACAGTCCAATAAGAATAAAATTGTTGTTTTTCCTGTATATCAGCAAATAAAATATTAGTTTTAAGACAGTTAAGCTTTTTTGGAGCTTTAAGAATCATAAAACGTAAAAAAACTAATTCTCGAACTTAATAAATTTTAAGGGTACCTTCTCCCAATTTTGAGTAAAAATTACGCTATTTTTCAGATTAATTTTCTCAAAAAGTTTATTGCATAATAAAAAGATTTTTTTACAGCTGTTTTATACATTTAGAATGAACACAAAAAAAATTTTTTTTTTATTTTCTCTTTTTTACGAGTCTTTCTTTGCCAAAACAGCAATGGTTGCCAGGGGGGGGGGTCGTCGGATCGGCCTCAAAATTTCCCTATGTTTTTAAAACACTAAGAAAGGAAAAACGTGAAATTTTGGGCCATCTAGGTCTTAAACAACCCGAATTATGGCAAATCAAACTCATTGCTCATGCAGAAGCTCATTCAGAATATTTTTTCAAGCTGATTTTTATTATTTTTTAGCATTTTCCCAAAAAGCACCAACGCTGATCGAGAGCCACCCAATGAGTTTGATTGACCATAACTTGGGTTGTTTAAGACCTAGAGGGCTCAAAATTTAAGGTTTTTCCTGTTTTAGTGTTATAAAAACATAGGGAAAATTTGAGACCAATCCGACGACCCCCCCTTGACAACTATTGCTGTTTTGGCAAAGAAAGACTCTTACATAATCTAATAATAATTTTACATTTTCAACTTTTTGCATAATCTGAACTACAATCAATGAAAAATATTAAAAATTAAAAAAGTTATGAAGGAAAGAAGTCGAAATTTGACCGTATTTTTAGCCTCAAAACGGAGCCTAGAGACCAAATAATTCTTTGATCAGGTTCATTGTGGTTCAGTTTGCATAAAATTTCATAACGAATTGATAAAAAAAAAATAAATGGAAATCTGAGGAGTAGTTTTTTATCATGTGCGTCGTTTTCAAAGAGTTCGTTTTGAGAAAAACGCGTTTAAAGTTTCGGATCTTGTATTCTTGCATACTGGCACTTTCACTTTCAGGCGCTGTTGTTTCTTTATTATTTGCGTGATTTATTTAAAAATTTTTTCCCATATTCTTGAATACTTTTTAAACACAAATCAATTAAAAAAAAAAAAAATTGTTTTTCTATTCCAAAACTGGGAGAAGGTACCCTTAAGAGAAATTTAAATGCTACTGAAATTATTACGAAAATACAAATCAAAGACATTTCTCCAACAATCATGATCCAAACGTGAGCAAAAAATATTTTCTGTTCTCATTCAAATTTCTTCAAATTGGCTTTAAATGTAATTAAACATTGAAATAGGTGTTAATTTTACATGAACAAATAGAAAATAATTCATGTATTATTTATGCAAAATAGTATTTATTGATACATATTTTACAAATATTTTTCAATAAATTAATTATTATTTATTCGCTTATACATATATTTTTCATTAATTTAAAATTTTAACATGTATAAAATACGGATAAAAATATCTTATTTTAATTATTATTTAAAATTTTATAAATTTATGTATTGGAATACCTATTTGTAGTAATAATGTATATTTTATTGATATTCAATGTAAATGAAAATATAACGTAGTAGTTGTGTATATTTTAATAAATGATGCGATTTATTTTAATATTTACAATGGGTATTCAAGTTTCTGTAAAAGAAAAAAATAATAGTTCTTTTAAGGCATACTTTAATAAATAAAAAAGGGTTAAAACAAGGGTTAGAAAAAATTGAAATAAATTAAAATGTGAAAAAATTTTTATAATCAAATATAGGGTTTAACAAGAAACTGCATAAATTTCAGTTTCAGCTATACCATACAATTAAATTGTTTAATGTTCCAGTACTAAGTTTTTGATATTAGTGTTGGTAAATTTTTTACTGACTTGTAAGATTTGAGGTTACCATGAAAGTATGACGCTGTGATTATTTGCAACTATATTAGGTCTTATGTTCTTTAAAATGATATTATGAGAGCTATTAAAAATAATAGCTGCATATTTTTAGTCTGCAAGTTAAGTAATGAATCTCAGACCACTTTTTTGACAGAACTGGATAGAAGATAGAAGATAGAAGATCGATGTCTTGCTTAAGATTATGCATCTGAAGGTATCGGCGTATAAAAGCCTAAATTTACTGTAGATATTTAAATGAACTTTCAGGTGAACATGCAGTTATTTGGGCAGCCTTAAAGATGAGACAATATCAAAGGCCTTTGAAAAGATAAAAAGTAGTAAAAAATCTAACCTGAAACTTAGGTAGGTTTTGTATTTTCTAAAAGCCTTTCGAAATAAATCCAACATCTTAGATTTCATCAATAAATTAACTACCTGATCATGAGCAAGCATTTTAAGGATTTTTTAAAGATAAAAAAATATTGCAAAAAGGCGAAGGTTTAATAAAGATCAAGCAAAAAAATAAAAATAATTTTTTGTTTATTCATAAATACTAGATACCGTCAAAGACGGGTAGAGCGAAGCTGATCATGTTAGAAAAAAGCAAGAAAAGAGTTTCAGTAATTTTTTAATTTAGTGATTTTAAAAGCTTTGATTAGATTGAGTTCAATAATAATGTTTAAGTAAGACGTAAAAAAATGTTAAGCATAGTTAAAATTTTTAAGTATTGGCCAAAAAGTACACGAAAAATCCGCCCCTTATTTTGAAACCTTATTATTTGTTTGCTGAAAAGATTTCAACCAAACTTTTGTTGGCGGAACTTTGTTATTACGTCCTTTTTCTATAATTCACCAACAACAAAAAAGTTACTCTGAACTCTAATACCCCTCAATTAACATAATTAGCAAAATAATATTATACACAAGTCAGAATGTGGTGTAACGGTTTCGGAATTCGTCAACCAGAGAAAGAAAAAGTCTTCTGTAGGTTTTGTCGCTGAATCCGAATTTGGGGTCCTACTGGGTTAGAAAATAGGAAAATACAGCAGAAATATTCCATCTTATGAGTTTTTTCACAATATTTTGGAACTAATGATCAAATTAATAGTGCCACATTTTAAGAGTAATTAACTAAATATTGAATTTATTCTTTTATTCTGTATAGATAAAGGAATATTAGAGCTAACTATTGGTGTTGAAAAATATCTCCAGGGTAAGATAAAATCGGAAAAATACAATGTGAGTTTTTTTCTTTATTTTTCTTTTAATCTTGCATTTGAAAAAGTTTTATCCTATTTTAACTTTTATTTAATTTACTGACTCCTATACGGGGGCAAAAATGGATAAAACTATCCCTGAACTTAACAAAAAATGAAAAAAACTTATAACTGATTTGTGTTTTCACACAACCAGCGATCATGAATCATGTTCACTTATAACGTTTTAACGTATATTCCATAATTATGGCAGGCAGCTCATACGAGTCAGGGTGACTTATTTGAAACCAATCGGACGGCTTCAAATGCACTATTTGCCACCGAGATAGCGAAATTCTAGGCTTTTGGCCAAGGCTCCATTGTACGAACGGAAAACCTGCTGGTTTCGGAAAGTCACCTGGGTGACCCTCTTGAAACCAGGCTAAACTTTAATACTTTATTCTACAAAGCTTTCTGATAATATACCCAAAGTTTAGCCTATGCTCCATTGTCCAGAGGGGAGGTACACCGCCCCAAAAATTTGGGTCACCCAGGTGACCAAATTGAAACCAGGCTAGATTTTAATACTCGAATCTCGTTATCATCAAAGACCTACAGCTAAAGCGATATTACGGAGAAGCTGTCCTGAGCCTCGTAATACGGCCGTATTTTAAGTCACCTGGATGACTCTCTTGAAACCAGGCTAAACTTTTACACATTACTTTACAAAGCTATTTGATAAAGTACCAAAAGTTTATCCTATGCCCCATTGTCCTGAGGGGGGATACAGCCCCCAAAGTTTAAGTCACCTAGGTGACCCAAATGAAACCAGGCCAAATTTTACATACGTTTTCTTTTCACCATAATAAATATATATTTAAAATATGGCCTTTGCCAACCTGTCCAAAGGGGTGAACTGGACGGTATTTTGGCCCGCAAACTCCCCCATATACCGTCAAGATCACCCCTTTGGACAGGTTGGCAAAGGCCATATTTTAAATATATGTTTATTATGGTAAAAAGAAAATGTATATAAAATTTGGCCTGGTTTCATTTGAGTCACCTGGGTGACTCAAATTTTGGGGGGCTGTATCCCCCCTCAGGACAATGGGGCATAGGCTAAACTTATGGTACTTTATCAAATAGCTTTGTAAAGTAATGTGTAAAAGTTTAGTCTGGTTTCAAGAGAGTCACCCAGGTGACTTAAAATACGGCCGTATTACGAGGCCCAGGACAGCTTCTCCGTAATATCGCTTTAGCTGTAGGTCTTTGATGATGACGAGATTCGAGTATTAAAATCTAGCCTGGTTTCAATTTGGTCACCTGGGTGACCCAAATTTTTGGGGCGGTGTACCTCCCCTCTGGACAATGCTTCAGAAAGCTTTGTAGAATAAAGTATTAAAGTTTAGCCTGGTTTCAAGAGGGTCACCCAGGTGACTTTCCGAAACCAGCAGGTTTTCCGTTCGTACAATGGAGCCTTGGCCAAAAGTCTAGAATTTCGATATCTCGTTGGCAAATAGTGCATTTGAAGCCGTCCGATTGGTTTCAAATAAGTCACCCTGACTCGTATGGGCTGCCTGCCTATAAGTCCTAAGATCGAAATTACAATAAATCCCAAAATATAAATTATCCTAAGTCCATAAACCTAAAGTATTCTAAGTTCTTGTGCTTACTCCCACTTTAAATTATTCTAAGTCCCTTAATCGGAAATATTCTAAGTCCATTTCATACCCCTCCCCCCTAAAAACGTCGTTAATATTTCAACCCCTCCCCCCCTAAAACGTCAATGCACGGTGATCCCGGGTGGGACGTGAATTTTATTTTATTAGGTGCATCGCTAGTTGTTGATGCTTGTAATCTTAGCTGCGATTGGTTAACTAATAAACAAACAATGCAATCCGCTCTGGATCGCCCTGTATTTACCCCCCCCCCCCCTAAAACATCACTTTTTTACCCACCCCTGCCCGGCATTATATTATATTTTATTATTTATTATATTATATTATATATTATATTTTATATTTTATTACATTACATTATATTATATTACATTATATCGTAGTATATGTGAACGCAACGTACGGAGGTCCCATTCATACCAACCTATGAATTTAATTTTGTCATATGACTTTAAAAATACCATGTCCAGCACCGGAAGATCATGTAATAACAAAGATTTTGCAAGAAAAAATTTTGCTTAAGTTCCCTTATGCAAAAAGTTAACAAAGATGCAATAAGAGGGCAGATTTTTCGGAGTCTTTACTTTGCTTTCGCTAACAAGAGACCACTAACTTTAGGAAACCAAATTACAAATTACTTTCATTAATAATTGAAAAAAACCTCCGATAACCTCCGTTTATTCCAACGGGCCTTCTAGGTACAAGAATACTGTGCACAAGGCTTTTAAATGTAGTTTTTTGGTAATATTGCTTTTTAGTTAGTTAGTTAACAAAAACACTTCTTGTTTCTCACAATTTTTCGGTATTAAAGTCATTTTTCAAGCCTTGGATACCGCAATTTTTCTCAATGTTATAGCAATTTAACCAAATGGTCATTTTTGTCCCGAAATGATTAATTTTTAAATTATCTCAAAAATTGCAATTTTAGACAAAAATGGGTTTTATAGGTCTCAACAATTTTCTAAAAGCTTTTTTCTAAAAATTCTTTATTTGTCCTTTAGAATTATTTGTTTGCAAAACATTATTACCTTTCTAATTTTTTATATTAAATTCTCTTCTTTACAGTCAGTTAATTGAATGCCCATTTTTGTTCCAAAATGATCAATTTTTCAATTTGCTGCAAAAATCGTAGTTTTAACATTGAACATGTTTCTAAGGAGGGGTAACCTGTGAATCTGAAAATCAAGTGGGGTCAAATGTCGAAAATCATGTGGGGTTAGGAACTTAAAATATTTTATATTTAGGGACTTTGAATAATTTACTTTGAGAGGCTTAGAAAAATTCAAGTTTAGGGACTTAAAATATTCTGGGTTTAGAGACTTCTAATAATTTGAGTTGAGGGACTTAGAATATATTAGTATCCATATTTTAGTATCCAACTTTTACCCTAAATAATGATTTTCCGGTTAATTTTATAGAAAGTTTGAAATCAAATTCTGAGAATAATTATTTAAAATTAATTTAGAACTCGTAGATAGGCTCTTGGGCGTTAAATGTTTAATTGAATAAAATTTGGATTAATTAATAAATAATAAAAATCGTAAAGAATTATAAAAAAGCTAAGGCTTTTTTATTTCAGGCACGATCACATATTTATTGAGTATTTTCTCTTTAATAACGTTGATGGGATCCACGCCCTCATAAATTGAAAACTATTATTTATTATTATACACCAAGGCAATAAAAGCATGTAGAGGCATCGGAATGACCTTGGGACCAAATACCTCCATAAATTGAAGAATTTGAAGACTTTTTCGTTTATTAACCTGATGAACTTTTAAGGCACGATTTCATTTATGAATAGCATACATAGATCATAGTGCCTAATCATCTATGTATTGCATACGTAGGGTGATCGTGCCTAAAAAATAAATTTCAATTAATTTAGTTATTTTCTAGTTATTTTAGATCATTAACCTCATTTTAGATGTATTAAATTCATAATTTTTTTAAATATGTGAAATCAGTTTTTTGGAGATTTCTCTGCAAGGACTTGATGAAATCACTTGAAACTAGATCTGATTTAAAAAAATTTGGTCTTAGGGATTTTTGATTCATCGAGTAGGTCCTCAGATCTTGAGGATAAACTTTCTCGAACTTACGTCCCTAAACACACCAAGGCAATATAAGCATTTAGAGGCATCGGAATGACCTAGGGACCAAATAACTCCACGAATTGGAGAATTTAGAAACTTTTCCGTTTTTTGACCTGACAAACTTATAAGGCACGATTTCATCTATGCATTTTTATGATATTTCACTGATGCAAAGTTTATGCAAAAGCTATGAAATTTATCGCGCGGATAACATTTAGAAGGTTTTTCACCTGTATGAAGCAAAAGTACAAGAATAAACATGCCTTTAGAAATAGCAGGTTGGGCCCAAAAACAATAGGTGTCATTAACTCGATAAAATAAACTCAGTTTTAAAAAATGAAAGCATTCCGTTTGATCGTTTTGGCTATATCGTGTCCGAAAGGTGTCGATTTTTGCATCCATTAAGGTAGAGCTTCGCTCTATAATTATTCATCATCGTGATTTATTGCAAATAATCATTTCTTTATGTACTGCGTACGATATGTTAATTTATTTAGGTAATATACTTAGGTATTAGTTGTATCAAAACTTTTTGTCTATATTTCAAGATTATATACGTAAAATATTCCAAAAGGTTCATTATAACAAGCTTTTATAAAATATAATTTTCATAATGGATTATATATAAATCTATTATTAAATTAAAATATTAATATATTAAATTTGTAAAAGGTATATGTTATAAGCAGAATTTCTTATTATTAATTGCTAATTTTGTTTTAAAGGAAAGTTTTATGTATAACCAACAAATACTTAAGAATCTTTAATCTTAAAGTAATTTAACAATTATTAGCATGAAAAGTCAATCAATAATGTAAATTTAAGATTGCTTCTAATTTTTAGTTAACGTAGAATTTTTCCTATTATATTTACTACTCTATTTTAAATAAAAAATTGTTTTGCAAATACACAAATACACGCTTCCATAAGGTATTGGAACTACGGTTTTTTGAACAGTCACTTTTTTTAGAAAACAGTTTTTCAGCTTTTGGAAGTCTTAAAACGTTAGAAATGCTTACAGTTTATAGGTACTAGATACGGTTGAAATATGGAATCACAAAGAAAGAGTGGGCCTTTATTAGGAATCGATTATTTTAAAGACCCTTTACCTGAAATATAGTACTTCAAATATTAGTCTTGAAATTTTAATTTATAATATATTACAATTTATAAAATGTTGTGCTTTGAAAGAAAAATTTAATTTTTTATTTTTCATAAATTATTTATGAAATAAATTTAGAATTACTTTGACATTTAACAAATTTGCGAAATTAAAAAATGGAAAAAATGGGCCCATGGTCCCATGTATTTTAAATGAGGTCATGTGACCTGCCAAAACGAATCTGTTAATTAATAAAATGAACCTTTTTAATATTTTGCCTGAACGTGCACTGAATCAGTCATTTATAAGTTTTAAAATTCTAATTTTTTTATTATTTTCTTTCTTATTTAATTATGAATTTCATCACTTATAGCTGAGATAATTTTTTTTATTTTAAATTTTTAATTAATTTATAACCTTTACTTACCTTTTTTACTTGCTGACATATACCTGTTAATTTAAATAAAGACTTTATTTTTAACTTTTCTTAAATAATTAATATTAAGTAGATTTTTTTAACTACTTTTTTTTAAACGTCTTAAATAAATATTTAATTTTTATGTGTTTAATTTAATTATTACAAAATTTAATTTAATTAAAATTGATTATTTATATATAATGTTTTTGATAAAAAGATGAATCAATTGTCTCACATTTTATTTTTATTCATTGAAAATCTCATTTATTGTATTTCCAACAAATAAAGAAATTTTTGTTTTAATTCTCTTTTTTTTTTTACTAAACTGTTTACTTCTTACAGTTTTCTTCTTGGCAAAGACACGTCTGTATAGTGATATTTGTAAGTAAAAAAAGAAAAAATAATTTCCATGTATGGAATCTAAATTTAAAAATTTATATTCCAAACAAGTTTTATCTATTTAGTCAGCAATCCCAACAAAAAATAAAAATTGTATATGACAAATATTTTATCAAAAATATTAAAATCTAAAAAGAATTATTTTTGTTTAAAAATTTTGTTTTTTTATTTTGAATTTTTTATCATAAGTTTTCTTGAAACTTATAGTACAAAGTTAAAGTCAGTTTTTCAAAATTTATAGAAATTAATGCAAAATGAATTTGTTTTTATAAAAAAAGACCACTGCATTTGGAACGTTACATTTCAATCCATACTCTAGTCACAATGCGGCTAATTGGCCTGAAATCTGTAACCAGTATTAGAAAAGGACTACCGTAGGTTTTTCGGAACGCTGAAGAGGCTGAAAATCAGGGGAAAACCCTTAAATAAATAAAAACTACCAGTTTTTAAGGATATTTTGCAATATTCTGTAACCACAGCTTAAATGGTCAAACACGTAAAAAATAAAGTAAAGAAAATAAACGTACATCATGTTTTCTGTCATTTTTTTTATTTCGGGGGTAGTTATTACCCCCTAAAATTAGCTTCAGGATTCCAAATTTGTCACCTTATCAAAAAAACGCAACAATTTGTTAAAAAGTCTTGAAAAATGGCGTTTGTTTGACCATTTTAGCTGTGATTAAAGAATATTGCAAAAAAAACCCTTCAAAACGGGTAGTTTTTGTTTCTTGATTCCCAGCTGATTTGGACCCCAAATTCGGATTCAGTGACCCAAAAAACCTATAGTAGTTTTTCTCATGCTGGCTACAGATTTCAGAAATCGGAATTCCGGTAGTGGCAACCGGAGTTTTTTTTCAGTGTAGCTTTTATTGTAAATTTTCCGAAAATATCCTTAAAAAGGCCTTTTTTTCTGATTTAAGGTTCTCAAAAAATCTCAGAAATACCTCCGAAAAATCCTGACTGGCGACCAAAAAAATCTTTCAGTTTAGAAAAACTCTAAATTGTGGGTATTGGGTAGTTTCAATCTCCCCTCTCCACATTTCAATTGGTACATTTTCAATACGACGATAAATAAATTTAAAATCATACAATTCTTTAGCACATAAAATTTCTTTCAGTGTACATAAAAGTAAATATAATATATTAAAAAAAAATTATCATTATTTTAATATATTGATTTAATTTTAATTAAATCTACAAACTTTTACCTTAAATATATTGAATAAAAATAGAAATAAAGAATAGAAATGCAATATTATAATTTTATCTTTTTAATTAAGTAAATGTTAGAGAAGTTATACACAATTAAAAAAACCAATATTTTAATAAGTTAAATTTATACTCAGTAAATTTTTAAATCAAACTTTAATATTTGACTTTTATATATATTTTAGTGTTCACGATATTACGAGAATATAATGGAACTAATTGAATTTGAATAAGCAAAAAAAAGGGTTATTGCTCGATAAATAATGAAAATGCCAGGAATTTTTTTAAGCATTTATTATTAAACTAAAAAAAGGCGGAATAGACGAACCGAGAGAACTTGAATGTACAAAATTTTTGGCTAAATTACTGCAGTTCAGCCTCTTCGATTTAGACTATAATGCACATGATTTGTTTATTTTATTTTTTTTTTGTTACTTCGATCTTCTATGCAGCAAATTGCGATACAGTTGACACATAGGAATAGAACAGGAGATGAGAGAATAACAAGAATCCTTTGTATAAACAAAGCGTTTGTAGTCATGAAATTAACAATTGCCTATATTATTTTTATTTTATTTGCTTTTGTTCTGTGTGCATATGAGAATGAACAAATAATTGATACAAAAAAAAGCATTGTGACATTTTACCATGATCTAAAAAACAATTAAATATTAATATTCGTGATCAAAGTTTATACTGTACTGTCGGCCTTTTTTTTAAATGTATATGACACATCCTTTTTTTGAAAGTGGGAGTGCGATACTGTTCGTTCATAAAGAAATTAAACTTTTATTATTTTTGATCGTGATAGTGAAAAAAAAAAAATTTTTTTATTTAATGCAATTGAATATTTCAAAGAAACACTTTTTTTGTTTGTTTGTTATTATTTTTATTATGACGCCAATTTAAATTTGTATGTATATTTTTATTTAAATAAATGAAATTTTTCAAGTAAAAAGACATTTTCTGTATTTTTTTAACGATCTGTGTAATTAAAAAAGTAGTTAAATAAAAATTAAATTAAATTTTTCTTTTTTTTAATTTTTTTATATTCGTTTAATTAACTGAAATCAAAGTAATTTTATTTAAAAAACAATAACAAATATAATTTTTTGTTTTTTAAGTATTCATAAATTTAATTTTGCTTGAGGGGTTTCACTATTTTTAGTATTTTATTATTTTTTTTTTAATATACCCTTTTATTTCCGGTAGTGAATCAAAACTAAAACCAAAAAATTATATGAAATCAATTTTTAAAATTCATTTTTTTATTGGTAACCATAGATCTAGGTTTTCAAAATTAGTAATAGCCGTATTAAACTTTTGAAATAAAATAAATTCTTCGTATGAAAATCAAAATTTTATAGGAATTCAGGTTTTCAAAAAGTAAAATAATCCAAAGAATGAAGATTTTCATTTTATAATGTAATTTTCATTTCATTTAAAAAAATTATTTTAAGCTTCAAGATGCACCTGAAACAATTTGTAATAAAAATGTCTTGCACTAAGAAAATAATGTTACCGTTGATATATTGACGCAATCATAGAGATATTGTACAATATCCAAGGGGCGGTCCACTCAGCGCACACCAAATGTGCGCCAGGTGTGCGCCACTAGTGCGCCAAAAAAATGGCGCACTTCTAAGAAAATTTGGACTACTGAGGCTGAGAGTGCTTGAAAGCTAATAAATAATTGATTACAACCTATATTTGAACTTACAAGAGATTTAGATTTTGCAAAATGAGTATACTTGTCAATTAAAACTATACATTATAATCAATTTTAGCGACAAATTTTTACGAAGTAAAATTAAAATTAAAGACAAGGGTATATAACATAATATATATATATATATACTAGGGGGCTCCACCCCCTGCGCGCTTCGCGCGCCAACCCCCGTTGAGTGATTGAAAAAGTGGGTTAGTCATGAGAACAAAAAATGTAAAATTTTAAATACAATTTTAATAATTACTTTCAATTAAAAATATTGATTATATTGTTTTTCTTTTATTTTAAAATTCGTTAATAGGTTTATAATTAATTGATTTATCGGCTTAAAAATAAAAAAAAATAAAATCACTTAGACCCACAAGGGCTGGTTTCGCCCAGTAGTATCTTATTGGCCCGAAAGTGTCAAATTAGCCCAAAATTGTCAATAACTAAGAAAATGGAAAATTTTATTATACCCCATAAAGTTTACTTACACACACAATGTCCGGTTTTGCCCAATAGTACCATATTGGCACAAAAGTATCAGATTGGCGCAAAAGTGCCAGAATGGCCCAAAAGTGTCAGAGTGGCCCAAAAGTATCAGAGTGGCCCAAAAGTGTCAGAGTGGACCAAAAGTGTCAGAATGGCCCAAAAGTACCATATTGCGTGGCCCAAAAGTGTCATATTGGCCCAAAAGTACCATATTGCGTGGCCCAAAAGTGTCATATTGGCCCAAAAGTACCATATTGCGTGGCCCAAAAGTGTCAGATGGCCCAAAGGTGTCATTCGACAGCGGCGGCAGCGGCGACAGCGGTTATAACTTTATAATATATAGAGATATATCTACTATATATTTTTAATAAAGTTAAAATAAATAATTAATAAATATTTCAATATTTTATAAATAATAAGCAGTCCCTTCTCCATGTAAAAGATATAGTAATAAATTTAAAATAAATAAATTTTTTGATTCTGGACAGAATATACTCATATATATGTATATAATATATACATATATAAATTCTTATAAAAATATATATTGTACGGTTGAACTCTAAAATTTAAATATTAAATATTTTCCATTTTCAATGTTTTATATTCTTAAAAATAGCTTATGAATTGTATTTCATAATTTTTTAACATCCTGCGATACAAAAAAGCCGCCATGAATGAAGAAAGTGAACTAAGCGCGCGCACTTTGATATTTACATGCCTTATTACAGTGACTCCAAATTATTGTTTATAATAACTTTTTTAATTGCATATAAGATAAATTTTTTTTTATAATAAAGTTGTTTAAAATAAATAGGTATAAGCTATTGAAGTTAGGTAGGTATATATACATATATATGATTCGAATGTATAGTTTTAATTGACAAGTATAATCATTTTTCAAAATCTAAATCTCTTGTAAGGTCAAATATAGGTTGTAATCAATTATTTATTAGCTTTCAAGCACTCCCAGCCTCAGTAGTCCAAATTTTCTTAGGAGTGCGCCATTTTTTTGGCGCACACTTGGCGCACACTTGGCGCACCCGTGGCGCACTCGTGGCGCACACCTGGCGCACATTTGGTGTGCGCTGAGTGGACCGCCCCTTGACAATATCTCTATGATTGACGCTATGCTTAAAAAAATTTACACTTGCCGTAAGTAGAGATCTGCATTACTTTGTAAATAAAGCATATGACGCATTATTTTTGTTTTACTACTTAACTTGGATAAAAAACTGAAAAAAAAAAATTTGAAGGGACATCGATATGACCCGTGTTTTCGGGTAGTTTGAACCTTCAGAAAATCGAAAAAAATCGTGAACAAGAAATCGGTGATAGGTGCCAAAAAGATTTTATCACTTTTATGTCAGAAACCGTGTTTATCGTATCTGAGCTACCCCAAATTTTCAAAATAACTTTTTAGGTAAATAAAATTTTAAAAAATAGATAAAAAAATCTGATTTCCAGGGAAAAACCACTCCAGAAGAAAAAAAAACTTATCTTTTTACGATGAAATTTAGCCAAGTAATCGTCAATTTAAGATTTTGCTCAAATTCGTCTTAAAAAAGATTGAAATTTTATTGAAAAAAGCCTGTTTCTGAACTTTAAACGATCATTACTCGCTTGATTTCCATCGTAAAATAATAATTTTTTTTTTTAAATCGACTAATTTTTCCCTGGCAATTCATTTCTTTAAGAAAAAAATCATTTTTATTGACCAAATTTTAATTTTTAGATCAAAAACTGTGTTAAGTAAATCTTGCTACTTACAGTTTTCAAAGGCTACACCAAAATGTAAAGATCTTTTTCAAATGACAGAAGGATATATTTCTGATTAAATTTTTATAAGATTAAATTTGAAATTAAATCTTTTTTAACTATTATTTAAATGAAAACTTGTACATAATTTTAAAGATTTAATCAGAAATAAATCTTTCCGTCATTTAAACATTTTGATATGCATATTAAATTTTTAAATAATTACAAAAAAAAAGATATAAAAATTTTGATATATCACCGATTTTTTTATGCAAATAAAAAACTCATGTTAAAAATGCACATTACAGAAAAAAAAATTCAGTGATTTACATATTTACTGAGAATTTTAAGTAGTATAAGTCAAAGTATTGTCAGGCAAAGAATATCAATATTTGCTTTAGGTTATATGGATTGATCTAGCTGAAGTGAAAAATAAACTTGCATTGAATATATTTTCTAAGTTTCATATAAAAAATTATACAAAAATTTTTTCTAAGAATTTTTTTCTTGTTATTCCAAATTTGCTTCTCAATTTTACGATAGATGGGTATTTCATTTTTGGTTTTTTATCTTTACAGAATGAAATAAAGTATGGTTTGACATTTTTTAATAATTTTTTTTAAACGTTAGCAAAGTCTTTTTATTCCTGTTTTTTTAAAAAAATCTTTTAAAAATTTCTTTATTTTTTAATTTGATAAAATTTTTCCATTTTCCGCAAACAGATTTTCCGCTTGTGGCTTCCAAAATTTTGTTTTTTTGTTCAGTGATTGCAAACGACTTAAAACATAAAAAAAATTAAAATAAAATTTTTTATTTCTTATTTTGAATATACGTGCAGTGCAAGGATGTGAAATTAAAAAAAAATCTTTTTTTCATTTCGCGCCCTTTGCAATCAGTTGGGCAAGAATAAAATTTCGCTAGCCATAAATGAAATTACGCTAGCCGCAAATGGAATTCCATTAACGGCAAGAGGATTTTCTTTTGGTGTGGGTAATGCTTTTGGGTCAGATTGGGCTTGAAATTTTTGCTTCAAGTCAGGTCGGATTTCAGCTAAGGCCCAAAATTTTTTGAAAAATGTCTGAAGGTACAGTATTCAGTCGGGAATTCTTATAGCTATAAGAGTTCATAAATATTTTTAAATAAATTTTTATTTCCATTCAAAAAAGTAAAGAGTTAGTAATTAACATAACAAAAAAAAAAAGGAATAATATTAATAGTCCAGGTAAATCAGTGAAAAAAAAGGCCAAACCTCTACCTAATTATGAAAGTGGATAAATCGAGTGAAAACCGATTGTATTGTATTCAGGAGTACACCGAAAAAAAAGGAGTAATCTGCAATGCCGACGTCACTTCTGCTTTATATCGAATTACGAGATTGTAGTTGTATTGTAAATCAAAACGTGTGAAATCTTGGCTGGGACTGCGGTTTTCTCTATCTGGGGTTTCTGAAGCGCCGGCTTAGTAAAGAGACATATACTGGGACGGCTGCTTCGCCCGATCGGAGTAGCTACAACCTCGAGTACAGCGCCACAACTAATGTGTCAGGTAGGGAGAATCAGAAGTGACCTTTTTTTTTCGGTGTATGTTAGAAACAAAGTCCCGGAAAGTAGAATATGCTTAAATGAAAAGGGGGGATTTCTCCTTAAAATTAAAAAAAAGTTGTTTCTTAAATGATCTTGAACTTGTGGGGGAAATTGGGTGAAAAAATGGGGTGAAAAAATGGGGTGAAAATCCCCCCTTTTCATTTAAGCATATTCTACTTTCCGGGACTTTGTTTCTAACATACTCCTGAATACAATGCAATCGGTTTTCACTCGATTTATCCACTTTCATAATTACGTAGAGGTGGTTTCACGGATATACCTGGACTATAATACGAAAAAATAAATTCTATATTTTATTTTTAAGTATGTACTTATTAAATTCCCGATTCAAGAAAAACCGCACATCCTTAGTATACAATACATTTTGCCTGATGTATATGGAAGTAAAAGTTAAGGAACCGCTTCATTAATTTGGTAACAAAATTCGATAAAAATACAAGAAAACAGATTAAAAAACTAGTGAATAAAAATTTTTTGCATTTTTTCTCGACTTACCCATATATAAAAAATCATATTAAAAATAAGATTTTTTTTATATATTACATAAGAAAAATAAATAAGTTAAAAAAAATCTTAAGGTCAATCGAATAGCAATAAATATTTTTAGATTTTATTTCAACTGTTATTTGCTACACAATAAATTTTTTTCATTTTCTTCATTGATATTCCCAAAAGATTTTAACCTTTTATTATAAATCTTATATATATTTTTCTTTTTTTAGAAACGTCAATCTAAATCAATTTAAAAAAAAATATAATACTTGAATTTTACAAAATAGACTGTAAGTTTCCTTTTTTTGATAATAATGCGAGAAAATTTGGCAGAAAACATTTTAATGCTTCATGAAGTAAAATTTTTTAAATATTTACGACTTTAGGTATATAAAAAATTAACTTAATATTATAAAATGAACATAAAAAAAAAGTTTTATTTTTTTTTAAAGTTATGGCCAAAACGTTTATTTTAAAATACTACATATAAAAGAATGATTTTATTGGTATTCATCATGAGAAAGTAATTTTCATTTATATACAGTTTTTAGTTTCTCAAAAGAAAATAAGTACCCTTTTTTTGTGATATAGAAAATTTAATGCACGCAATAGTTATAGTAGATAAAGATAAATTTTATTGTATATAACTATAATAAAAGATTTGATTAAAGAAAATAATTTATATTAAAATCAGTAATAGACTTCATATAAAAATAACAAAATTTATTTATATATAAAACAATAAAAACTATTTTTCTTTTTTTTTGGTTATAAATATTTAATATATTGGTTTAAGGAAGAATAAATTAGATTTATAGTTTGGTTTATAAAAATAGAAATTAAATGGGGCTATTTTACGTATTTTATTTAGGTTTTCGAGTGTAAATTTATTGTGTATGTGTTAAAAGGTTTAATAAAATACAGAATAGAAATAAATAAATATTAATGAGATCAAAATGTTACGATTTATTAAATGAAATTCCATTTTGTTGTTTTTGTGTTTTATAATCTTCTTTTTTTTTTTGCTTGCTTTTTGATTTTTTTGGATTGAAGGATTAAATGTTACAGTTTGGAAAATGTTTATTGTGTGACTGCAAGTAAAAGCGTCATAATCTACAGGTAGTGAAAAATTTATTTTTTTTCAATTTTGTGTACATTAATGTTTCATAAAGATTTGTTAGAAAAAAATAAATCTAAATCATAAATTTTGCTAATATAAAAATTAAAAGACTTTTGCAATGAAGTAAAAGTTTTAATTCATTTTCTCGTAAACATAAAACTGTGGGTTGACGTTTCAGCTGACAGTCTCAAAAATATGCCAACAAAGAGTTAGGTTCTAGAAACTCTAAACTATATAAAATAAGTATTTTTTTGCCTTAGTTGGATTTTCAACTAATTGGTTCAAGTAAAATAACTGAAAAAAATGCTAGTTGCATTTTAAACGATTGAGAATGACTTGCATAAAGAAAATGGCAAAAAAATTTTTACTCGTTTAAAATGCGAGTGAGACATTATGAGACATTAAAAAAAATTTTGTTGAGCAAAAAAATTTTTTTTTAAACTTTTTTTTAGATTTTGTGTCATTTGCAAGCATTTTAAAGAAAACAAATTCCGGATGCCGTAACCGAAATTCCGGTATCGCAGCTGGTTTTTTTTTCATTCCATGATACTCTTATCAAATAGAGTGACTTATATTTTTGCTTTAAAAATTGTGTAAAACAACTGGTTTGTTTTACATTTAAAAATAAAAATTTTTTACAGTAAATTATGATTTCTTTTACGTACAAAGTATACTAAATAAAAATAAAAATATAATGGATAAAAGTCAAACACAAAAATAAAGCGTAGTGCTCACTAACACATAGCCAAGTCACAGAGAACTATTGATGACGTATTCCCATAAGTAGCCCGAAAAGGAGAGAAGTATGATTTCACTAAAAATAACTCTGGACTAGATCTGGCAGCCAGTTAAAATCCGTAAGGATCTTTACAGGCAAAAAATGTGACTGTGCATTAGGCCCAGAATTTTTAAGCAAAATTTTAGAATTTATAAAAATTGTTCAGAGCCTTCGCATTTGCTACGTTTTTTACCTTTCTGGCAAGACAATGGAAGCAAATTTATACATAGGTTTCCAGATAAGTTCCAAATTTATGCTATAGCGGTATTGATCCTCGTAGAGTTAAATTAAATTTGTTGCAAGTATAACTAAGTTCAATTTTATAATAAATAGTAGCTGTTTTTGTAGCAGTATTCTGTCATAAAAATTTTATTAGAAAACTTTTTTCGCAAAAGAAGTGATTTCTAAGGAATGTATTAGGTACCCATAGTAGGAAAGGTTTTTAAAAACTAGAGATCATTGAAAACCGTTCCAAATTTGTAAGGTCCATAAACTTGCCATACATTGTTCAACCAAAACATAAGGACCCATAAACTATTTAGCAAGATCTTGAGTAACGTTGTATAAAAATATATTTTAAAAAATAAAATGAAACTTTTAATTATCTAGTGCTATTTGGAAATAGTACTGTTTGGAAAACCCTTTGAATACCAATCATTAAAATTGAATTGAATTTTATTAAAATTTCAATGCTTTACATGGTAAACAACATAGCGTAGTTTGCACAAATATAACCAAATAATAACTAAAAAGTTTTTTACAAAGTTGTGTATAATACTTTTACAAAATCAAATCATAAATTGAAAATACCAGTAAAAATTTATTAACAACGAACAATAATTTAAAGTATTTCAATATTTTATCGTTTTGTGTATATAAATATCGAAAAACAATATAAAAGTTGTTCAATTACATTACTGTAAAAGAACGATTGAATTTTTCATGTCACCAATGTTTTTTTTTCTAAAAACTAAACTTGATAAAATACTATGTATATGTATGTGTACTGTAGATCTTTTTGATTAGTCTGCAATATATTTGAAAATGTCACAAACTTTACTTTACTTTATTTTATAGTTTTTTTCTACCTATAAACTTTCAAAGAAATAAAGTAAAAAGTTTTTTAAGACTTATTAAAGATTTTAAAAAAATTATTATTCATATAAAAAATTTATGTAGGTACATAGTCAGATATTACTTAATATTTGATATTTTGATATTTGATATTTTATTTATTGTAAATATATACAAAGAGTGAAAAATATATACATTTTATATTATAATAAGAACTGTGATATAATAGAAAAATAATAGAAAAACAATATAATTTGTCAAAGCTAGTGTGATTTTAAAGTAGATTAGTTATTAAATTTTGATTATATTTAAGATAAAAATGAGAATGATGAATTTAGATAAAATTATAAGTGAGTAATAATAATAATAACATTAATAATTAATAATTAAGCGTAAGTAAAATTACTAAAAATAATATAAGGTTGGGAGTATGGAGAGTGTTATGGGTTGTGGAAGTGGAGGCTAAGTATTGAGATTGAAATTGAGATAGAAGTTCAAAGTAGATGAGTGAGTTTCGTGGATTAAAGGTGAGATACTAGATTTAGGGACTGGTTTTGAGTGCTTTTGACGTGTTTCATGAGATTATTCTTGAAAGAATTTAGTGAGGTAGATAGCCTGATTCCAGGCGGGAGGGTGTTCCAGTAAAGTCCTGTGTCAATTAAGAAAGAAGAAGAGTAAGGTTTAGTGTGATGGGGGGGTATCTCTAGTTCTTTGAACTTTGGTCTGAGTTCTCTAGGTGGTATTCTATATTTTAACTTTGAGAATAAGAAGTCGGGATGTTGAAATAATAGTATTTTAATTAATAATTAAATGCTTATAAATATTTTATGACAAAAATTAATTTATTACCAAAGTTACATAAATTTTTCTATGTAAATAGAGTTTATAAAATATTAATTATGGGTGTAAAGAAATTTGCCATTGGTTTTTCTTTAAAGTACTTTACTACTTGTAATATACGAAACAGGCCATGAAACATATATTGGCTTTTTACTTAAAGAAGCTCAGAAGTGACATAAATTATATTAACGCTAAAAAGAACCCATGGGAGTATTATATATAGCATAGAACTAATTCCTATAGATTCCCAAATGATTTTAAAATTTATTGATCGTGTAAATTGATTAATAACAAAGATAAATAGAAATAATTTTATTATTACAGTAAGTTTACGTACCTTTATTGTTTTATTAGTTAGAATAATAAGAGTTAATTAATTTAATGTTTTGTTTACTTATTTAGTATTTTGTTTACTTTTTAATGTTTTGTTTTTGTTAGAACTAACGGAGTCCGGTAGGTGACTGTCAGGATTTTCTTTCTTAGATTATACTAACTTTTATACGCTTTCTGGTCAATAGACAAAAAAAATATGATTTTTAAGTAATCTATTAATGTCTAAAGACCCAAATTACTAGGTAACAATTTAAGCTTTAAAAATTCATTTTTTTGTATTAAAATTGATATGTCCAAGAATGGTCAATTCGACGCTAATGAGTTAAAATACTCGGAGAATAAATTTTATTTCTCTCGAAAGAGAAATTTCTTTACTATGCTATAAATTTAGGTATGGCTGAGAAATTAACATATCAAATTTAGTTGTCCTATGTATCAAAAATATTTTCTCTAAAATAGCATATATTTATTCATAATTTTTTATTGAAATTAAATTGCACATCACGTGGAAAAAGAATGTGTCTAAAAAAATAAATTTACCTTGAATTATGTTTTCAAAAGCCAGTATATCGTCATTTCTTTTTTGCTACCCACTAAAAAAAATCGATTATTTTTAGCCCTAAACTGGTTGGTACACCTACAAAACTCAATACATCTGATCCATTTCAAGAACAAAACTAATTATTTCCGTGCTCTAGTAGCCCGGTAAATATATTTATTTTCTATAAGATTCACAAAGGACCCCGCACATTTTATATGGAAAACGGTCTTCCGGTGAAATTCGCTAAAAATTTGGGAAATTGTTCGTTGTGTACCCCTGATCAAAAGTTTCAATGGGGTCGAAGCTCAAAATGCCCATCTTTAGGCTCTACGGCAATTTTTAGTGGCCAAAAACGGCAAAAATTCATTTTTTTTTAAATTATGTTTTATGCTGGGAAATCGTTCATTTTGTACCCCTGGTCAAAATTCTCAATTGGGTTGAAGCTCAAAATGCCCATCTTTAGGCTCTACGGCAATTTTTGTAGACAAAAACGGCAAAAATTCATTTATGTCTGCTTTATTAATAAGTTGTAATAATCAATCGGAATTAATTAATTAATTACTTCAAAATTTTTTAAGAATTATTAATTCAAATTTATGCTCATTAGTTTCTAAATTATTAGTATTTTAATGTATTGTTGAAAATAATATTATATAAGAAGTGGCTTATACAAAAAATAATAAGAAATTAATGTCAATATTTTTTGTTAGGTATATTTTTATTATAAAATTTTCAATACCTATTGTACTTATATCACCCGAAAATCAGGACATCTATGTGTTTGTACTGAAGCTTCTCCACTTTTATGTGTGTTGTAGGTCTATAAAATTTTCCAACGAATTTATCTATTTTTGGGTCTCTGAAAAGAAATATGAAATCCGTTTTTACCAAAATTGGTCCAGTTGGCCACAATAGGAATTTTGAGGGTTTTACAAGATTTTTATTGGTAATATATTAATTACAAACAAAAAACAAATGTATTTCTAAATCCAATTCATTACCAACATTGATTCAATCTTAATAAATATTTTTGAAATTATTTCGTTTAGATTGAATATCAAAGAAAACTAATTTTAATTTATTACATATAAATTTTATTTAAAATATAGCTAATTAATTAATTTATTTAATCATATAAAATAATAACCATTTAAATTAAAGTATTAAAAAAAAAAATTAATGCAAATTTCTTTATTTTTTTTTTCTTTCATAAATCAATCTAACTTTTTTGTTTTGTCACTCTTTCATATTTTTGAAGCTTGAATGCGGTTACAACACAAACTTTTCTAGCAAAATAAAAAGAAAATAAGATACAAAAAAGAACGTCGAAAAAAGTTAAAAGTACCGAGATTATTATAATCCTGTTGCAGCGTTAGGTCGCGAAATTTTTCATTCTTTAGACTATGTAAAAAGGAAATTTTTTTTCGTTAAAAGAGCAAAGCATTTATAACTTTAAAAAAAGTTAAAATAAGTGCTTAATAAATTTAACGATAAATTTTTTCAAAAAAGGTTACTTTACTATTACTATTAATATTACAGAATATTAACATAATTATTTATTAATAATTTTAACTTATTTTTTGGCAATTTAAAAAATTAAAAATAACAAACCTATCATCCATGCTATGAAATTTATCTGTTTATATAATACAGGCATATTTAGTTTCGAGAATAAACATATTAAATCTATCATTAAAGTATATTGTTTGCATTTTCAAGCAATCATTTGAAATTATATGAAATAAATTAACCAAAAGATCTAATTTTTATTCAATGTGTTTTTGCGTTAAGTAACTTTTAAAGGTATTTGCTACATACTTTAAATTTTTCCAATTTTTGCTAATAATTCTACGCACTAAAGTTTTGTAGCAGAAATATCAGTGGAAACCTAATAGACTGAGAGTTATGAATATTTATTGAAGGTAGTTAAAAATTTGTTGTTCTTATATAATATCGAAAAGTCATTTCACTTGTGAGAAACATTAGCGTAAAAAATTATCATGAAACAGCTTCATGCTAAACCTCGTTATAAAAAACTCTAGATATCTGTTTTAATCAAACGATCTTTACTTTTATGTAATATAAAATATATATTCACAAAAAAACAGTATAAATACTGTTTTACGTTCCAAATTAATTAAATTAATTTTGATGAAGTTTATTAAATTTATTAAAAAAATTTTTTTCCATCTAAAAATTAACATCATATAACTTTCTTCAAAAAAATTATTCTGTGTGACAAAGAGAGGCTCAGTCCTCAGACACACAGACAAAGATAATGAAAAAAGTTATCATGTTTATTTGTTCCATATAGATCGTTGTTTATTTTTAATAAACTTCATCAAAATTAATGTAATATAAAATATTAAATTCCCATTAAATACCAGAAAAAGAACTCGAAAAGAACAATATCAAAATTAATAAAATATAAATATTTATTTAATAAGAAAAAAAGTCTTATCCGAGGTCTTATCAGCCATTTGAGACATAGAAAAAAATTTAACGAAGCGAAAACAAAATAAAATTTAAAACGAAGGTATTAAAAAAAATGCAAAAAGCTCTTGTTATTAGAATCGCAGCTGGCAATTGAATATACTTAAAAGCAGATATAAAAAAAATAGTATAACAGTTGAATGAAAGAGAAAATCGTACGTTGACCTTCTTCATAGAGTATCATTTTTTCTACTATGCCATGCAATTGCATCCACGTGACTAAAAAAAAAAACGATATCACGAAGGGTCTTTACATAAAAAAATAAGTTAAAACAAGTGAAAGGAAAGAAAAATAAAAAAAGAATTTTTTTTCTAAAGAGGAAATGAGGTTGCTGATACCGTTAAAAAAAAATTATGCTAAAAAACAAAAGAAAGGATACTGTTTCTAACAATGTTCTAAAAAAAAAAGAAAATTGTAATTATTCTTGCAAGCTCAACGATGATGAAAATACAAAAAGACAAAATTATACAAACAATAACGTATTATATAATATAAAAAAGTAAATGTTATTATTATTATTTTTTTAATTAAGATATATATAAGCAATATGAGATATTAAAAAAAAAAGTTTCTTTTTATAATTTTTTTTAAGGTTATGACCTAGTGAAATGTATGATAAAAATATTAAAAATAATGTTTTTCTATGAATCATTTAAATAATACACAAGTAAATGTTTGAATAACATAAAATATTTATTGTTTTTCCGGAATAATACTTAAGTATACAAAATTTATTTGTACAGATTAATTACTTGATTAAACAAAGAGAAATGTGTTTCATTCTAGTATATTAATGCTGTGAATATGTATGATACATGCATTAGAGTATTTTACAAATTCAGATCTAGATGTCGCTTTTTTCTCAAAAGAAAATTGTCATTTTAATATTATATAAACGTCTCTAAGGATACATGTTCTATGTATTGGTTTTTATAATGATATTTATAACATTACTATTATTTAAATTTTAAGCTTTTTTTTCGTTGTTTTGAAATTGTTGTTCGGTTTGGTTGTTTAAAAATATTTTTTAAAATAAAAATACATACATGTTTTTGAATAATGAGTTTTTAAATAAATTATTGACGCAAATAACTAATTTTATTCAGTTTTTTAAGTTTTTATTTTTGCCATCTCGAGTTGTTGGTACTGATAAGTGTAATAAAGTCTAATCTGGTAGATTGTTTTCAAGATTATTAATTGCAATTACAGTTATATTTGTATAGTTATTATCTTACATCAAACCTTTAATTGACATGACATTAAACTTAATAATAAAATTTAAAACTAGTTAAATAAAATTAATCTCAAGGCATAAATAAATATTTAAATAAAGACTATTAAAATATTTATTATTAATAATATTAATTTAAATTATAATATCACTTTCTCATTTAAAATATTTCCTCAATTCGTCACACTTTATATATCCGTATTTACGGAAGCAGGTGTTCAATAGATAACGTATAACATATATATCTATATATAAGAGATTATAACCAAGTTTGGTTAGGATTTATTATTATAACTATATATATACATATATATTAGACTGCCAAAAAAAAAATCGACTTTTCGATTTTTTAAGGTGCTCAAGCGCTTTTGGATGTCATTTAATGAAAAAATAAGTTCTACGTAAACCGCATCTAAAAATATTTAGTCGTTGGACAGCGCCAAAGCATTTTCGATTTTTGAAAATGGGCTCAGGAACGTCGGGAGGGACTAAAGCTACTAAACTTAAAAGGCAACGTAAAAACAAAATTTCGGGGGGTATTTCATAGTTTTTTTGGTCGCTAAAAACGATGGAAACATTTATTTTGAATTATTTTTTTAAGGCAAAAAGTTATGAGCTAATTTCAGTGGTAAAAATGTCAAAAATTGGACATTTTTTGACGTCAAAAACTTGCTGCGGACTAAAAAATGTTTAGAAATTATTTAAAAAGGACATTCCGCATGTTTTTTGGGTCACTAAAAACGATGAAATTAGTTATTTTTATTTATTCTTGACGGATTCAGAGTTATGGGCCAAATATTGTAGTTTGAATTTCCAAATTCAGCATTTTTTTGAGTTAAATGACTGTCAAACGTGCAGAGAACTTTTCTGAACCTCTAGAAAGGTAAATTATCATATTTTTGTGTTTTTCTAACTAGCGCAGAATTAATTTCTTAGATTTTTTTAAGGGTGCTAGTTTAGTTCAGTGTTACCACAATGTCATAAAATAAGGTTTTCAGGCAATTTTCCAAATAATGCTGTTATCTTGCAATTCAACCAAAATACTTCCAGTTGGTCTCATTTTTTTTTGCATAAAATACACCTTTCAATCCCCGTAATTGGCAATTTTTCATCGCCAATTCTCTCACCGTAATAGTTAATAAACCAAATGGCCATTTTCGGCCCTAAATGACCAATTTTTAAGTTGCTACAAAAATTGAAATTTTCATTATAAATAGGTCTTATACGTCATAAAAATTTTGTAAAAACTTTAAGTTTCCAAAATTTGTTTACTTCTTTGTTTTTAATTTTTCCTTTATCAGATATGATAATTTAAAGACAGAGTCTCAATTTGAAGTTTTTAAAAAAAAATCATACTTTATCATTAAATTTGTAGAACCATATCTCGGAAATATCTAAAGCTAAAAGGACGAGTAAGAAATTTTTGGAAATTTGGAACTTACAAAAAGTTGTTGTAAGAAATAAAATTCAATTTTATCAAAAATTACAATTTTAGCACCAATTTAAAAATTGGTCATTTAGGGCCGAAAATGGGCATTTGGTTTATTGACTATTACGATGATAGAATCGGTGATGAAAAATTGCCGATTACGGGGATTGAAAGGTGTATTTTATACAAAAATAATGAGACCAACTGGAAATATTTTGGTTGAATTGCAAGATGACAGCATTATTTGGAAAATTGCCTGAAAACCTTATTTTATGACATTGTGGTAACACTGAACTAAACTAGCACCCTTAAAAAAAATCTAAGAAATTAATTCTGCGCTAATTAGACAAACACAAAAATATGATAATTTACTTTTCTAGAGGTTCAGAAAAGTTCTCTGCACGTTTGACAGTCATTTAACTCAAAAAAATGCTGAATTCGGAAATTCAAACTACAATATTTGGCCCATAACTATGAATCCGTCAAGAATAAATAAAAATAACCAATTTCATCGTTTTTAGTGACCCAAAAAACATGCGGAATGCCCTATTTAAATAATTTCTAAACATTTTTTAGTCCGCAGCAAGTTTTTGACGTCTAAAAATGTCCAATTTTTGACATTTTTACCACTGAAATTAGCTCATAACTTTTTGCCTTAAAAATATAATTCAAAATAAATGTTTCCATCGTTTTTAGCGACCAAAAAAACTATGAAATACCCCCCGAAATTTTGTTTTTACGTTGCCTTTTAAGTTTAGTAGCTTTAGTCCCTCCCGACGTTCCTGAGCCCATTTTCAAAAATCGAAAATGCTTTGGCGCTGTCTAACGACTAAATATTTTTAGATGCGGTTTACGTAGAACTTATTTTTTCATTAAATGACATCCAAAAACGCTTGAGCACCTTAAAAAATCAAAAAGTCGATTTTTTTTTTGGCAGTCTAATATATATATTCAATATGTATGAACAAGTTTAATGTCATATATCTTTTAGGTTAAAATGTAAATCAACGAATAGAAAATTTTTAGTTTACTATCGGAGTTTATATTATTAAAGATATAAAGTGAAAAGTATAATTTATTAAAGATATAAAGTGAAAAGCATAATTTATACGGTTTTAACTTAATAGGTTATGGTATACACTGTTAGATTATAATCTTTAACTTTATTATATTATTGTGTCATTTCTTCAGACAAAATTTATACTCCAGTCAAAATACGAGTTTGGGTACACTTACAGTGACGAATACGTGATTTACTCTAGTATAGGTTTTTTAGGTCGCTGAACATGAAAATCGGGGTCATTTGGTAAGACAAATTGCACTTCACCCTTAAATTTGCAAAAACAACCCCCAAAAGGGGGTATTTTTGATGTCATCGCGTTCTGAGTCAATAGATTTATCGAAGAATAAGTTTTCAAGGGTTTTTTGGGTCGCTAATTAAGAATCTTGAAGATTTTTTAAGTTAATATTAATATTTAACCCCTAAATTAGTTAAAACTACTCCCGAAAAGGGGTGTTTTCGCTATTTTCGCACTTTTTGCGGACAGGTTTGATCCACAAGGGTTTTTTGAGTCGCTGAAAACGAATTTCATGGATTTTTGTTATGAATAATTAATATATCACCCCTAAATTACCTAAAACTACCCCCAAAAAGGGCATTTTTGCTTTGTCTTCATTTTTTGCGTCAAGATTAGGTCCACAAAGATTTTTTGGGCCATTGAAAAAGAATTTAATGGATTTTTTTAATGAAAAATTAGTATTTTACCCTTATATTAGCTAAAACTACCCCCAAAAGGGGCGTTTCTGCTATATTCAAACTTTTTGCGTTCTGACTAGGTCCAAAGGGTTTTGGGGTCGCTAATCAATAATTTTTGTGATTTTTTAATGAAAAATTTATATTTCACCCTTAAATTAGCTAAAACTACCCCCAAAAGGGGCGTTTTGACTATGTTTAAACTTTCTGCGTTCAGACTAGATTAAGGGTAAAATATAAATTTTTCATTAAAAAATCACAAAAATTATTGATTAGCGACCCAAAAACCCTTTGGACCTAGTCTGAACGCTGAAAGTGCGAAAATAACGAAAAAACCCCTTTTGGCGGTAGTTTTAGCTAATTTAGGGGTTAAATATTAATGCTACCTTAAAAAATCATCAAGATTTAATTCGTTTTCTTAATTTGTGACCCAAAAAACCATTGAAAACCAATTCTTGGATAAATCTATTGACTCAGAACGCGATGACAACAAAAATAACCCCTTTTGGGGGTAGTTTTTGCAAATTTAAGGGTGAAGCGGAATTTTCTTTACCAAACGACCCCGATTTTCGTGTTCAGTGACCCAAAAAACCTATACTAGAGCAAACATCGTATTCGCAACCGTAAGTGAACCCCCTCCCCGTATTTTGGCTGGAGTATTATACTAAAAATTTTAAATTACACCGAGGAAAACTCAAGATTTTGAGTGATTTTTAGTAAATTTTTTTGAGAATGACGTCATTCAGTAGTTATTCTTTCATGTTTTGAACTCAAGCTTTTTTTAAAATGTACAAATGATGTGCATTAGAAAAAATTGTTTTCAATGTGTGATTCTTAATAACACGTTAAAGTACACTCTTTTCTGAATCAACCAGAAAATTGGATTAATAAAACGTCCACAACCAATCAGAACCCAAAAAGAAGCTGAAAAAAAATATACTTTTCTAGACAACTAGCCTTCCTTAGTCGTTCTTACAATTTTCAATTTTCAATTTTCAATTTATAATTTCCAAAAATGTTCATTAAATTCAAGTCGGTAAAAAAATAACTATTATGCCGTAATTAATATAAGTTTAGTCTACCTAATTACTAGATACCGTCAAAGACGGGTAGAGCGAAGCTGATCATGTTAGAAAAAAGCAAAAAAAGAGTTTCAGTAATTTTTTAATTTAGGGATTTTAAAAGCTTTGATTAGATTGAGTTCAATAATAATGTTTAAATAAGACGTAAAAAAATGTTAAGCATAGTTAGTATTTTTAAGTATTTGCCAAAAAGGACACCAAAAATCCGCATCTTATTTTTTAACCTTGTTATTTGTTTGGTGAAAAGATTTCAACCAAACTTTTGTTGGCGGAACTTTGTTATTACGTCCTTTTTCTATAATTCACCAACAACAAAAAAGTTACTCTGAACTCTAATACCCCTCAATTAACATAATTACCAAAATAATATTATACACAAGTCAGAATGTGGTGTAACGGTTTCGGAATTCGTCAACCAGAGAAAGAAAAAGTCTTCTGTAGGTTTTGTATGTCGCTGAATCCGAATTTGGGGTCCTACTGGGTTAGAAAATAGGAAAATACAGCAGAAACTTTCCATCTTATGAGTTTTTTCAAAATATTTTGGAACTAATGATCAAATTAATAGTGCTACATTTTAAGAGTAATTAACTAAATATTGAATTTATTCTTTTATTCTGTATCAATAAAGGAATATTAGAGCTAACTATTGGTGTTGAAAAGTATCTCCAGGGTAAGATAAAATCGGAAAAATACAATGTGAGTTTTTTTCTTTATTTTTCTTTTAATCTTGCATTTGAAAAAGTTTTATCCTATTTTAACTTTTATTTAATTTACTGACTCCTATACGGGGGCAAAAATGGATAAAACTACCCCTGAATTTAACAAAAAATGAAAAAAACTTATAACTGGTTTGTGTTTTCACACAACAAACGATCATGAATCATGTTCACTTATAACGTTTTAACGTATATTCCCTAATTATTATAAGTCCTAAGATCGAAATTATACAATAAATCCCAAAATATAAATTATCCTAAGTCCATAAACCTAAAGTATTCTAAGTTCTTGTGCTTACTCCCACTTTAAATTATTCTAAGTTCCTTAATCGGAAATATTCTAAGTCCATTTCATACCCCACTCCCCTAAAAACGTCGTTAATATTTCAACCCTTCCCCCCCTAAAACATCAATACACGGTGATCCCGGGTGGGACGTGAATTTTATTTTATTAGGTGCATCGCTAGTTGTTGATGCTTGTAATCTTAGCTGCGATTGGTTAACTAATAAACAAACAATGCATCCGCTCTGGGTCGCTCTGTATTTACCCCCCCCCCCCTAAAACATCACTTTTTTACCCACCCCTGCCGGGCATTAACACACACTAACACTATTATATCGTAGTATAAGTGAACAAACATTTTTTGTTTTAGAAAATCAAGTAATGAAATACATAAATAATATAATATAAAATTAAAAAAACGCGTTTCGTTACTCACATCAAAATATAGTAGAAGAGTGTAAAAGTGTCCCGGAAGTGTGCAAAAGAATTTTGGGAACCGGCGAATTGTGATCGAAATGTATTTTTTTAGAGAATTCTTGTGCATCATTTTTGAACTCTTTTTATCTACTTTCATACACTTTGGCGTAAATTTGGACTACAATGTTTACTTTTTTCTACACTTATGAATATTTTTGCATTTTTGATATTTTCACCAGTGACGCAACGTACGGAGGTACCATTGATACCAACCTATGAATTTAATTTTGTCATATGACTTTAAAAATACCATGTCCAGCACCGGAAGATCATGTAATAACAAAGATTTTGCAAGAAAAAATTTTGCTTAAGTTCCCTTATGCAAAAAGTTAACAAAGATGCAATAAGAGGGCAGATTTTTCGGAGTCTTTACTTTGCTTTCTCTAACAAGAAACCGCTAACTTTATTATTTTATTTTTCAAGCCTTGGATACCGCAATTTTTCTCAATGTTATAGCAATTTAACCAAATGGTCATTTTTGTCCCGAAATGATTAATTTTTAAATTATCTCAAAAATTGCAATTTTAGACAAAAATGGGTTTTATAGGTCTCAACAATTTTCTAAAAAGCTTTTTTCTAAAAATTCTTTATTTGTCCTTTAGGATTATTTGTTTGCAAAACATTATTACCTTTCTAATTTTTTATATTAAATTCTCTTCTTTACAGTCAGTAAATTGAATGCCCATTTTTGTCCCAAAATGATCAATTTTTCAATTTGCTGCAAAAATCGTAGTTTTAACATTGAACATGTTTCTAAGGAGGGGTAACCTGTGAATCTGAAAATCAAGTGGGGTCAAATGTCAAAAATCATGTGGGGTTAGGAACTTAAAATATTTTATATTTAGGGACTTTGAATAATTTACTTTGAGAGGCTTAGAAAAATTCAAGTTTAGGGACTTAAAATATTCCGGGTTTAGAGACTTCTAATAATTTGAGTTGCAGGACTTTTTTTGGTGACGTGTTCTAGAAAAAGTTATGGGTCCCCAAAGTTTTATTTCGGTTTTATTTCAATGAAGTAACCTTCAGAAGAATTAAAAACTTATAAGTTATTAGTTTCAAATCAATTTTTCAAACTGATCAATGTATAAGAATAAAAAAATTCAATGATAATGGAATTATACATAGAATGCATACGGATGGAGTTGCATATTATTTGAACTAGGTTTAGTACAAAAATATATATGTAATATTAATATTTGAAATTTTACGTTTAGATTTCTTTTTGAATACTAAATTAATTTTAAAACCATTATTTATGTAAAATTCCAAAAAATATTCCTAAAAACAAATAATCTAATGCAACTTGTTTTTCGTAATTTTTTCTAATTCTGCATCCGCCATTTTCAAATTAAGAAAAATCATGCAAAAAAAATGTGTCCTAAAACATATACAAAAAATGAAAATTTTATTATTCTTCATTAAGTATACCTTTTTTTGATGCTATTTACAATACTGATAAGCAACGAGTCGATTTTTTTTAGTATCCAACTTTTACCCTAAATAATGAGTTTCCGGTTAATTTTATAGAAAGTTTGAAATCAAATTCTGAGAATAGAGACTTTTTAACATATGGATACATTTTTAGAAAAATAGATTTTGGTTTTAAAATTAATTTAGAACTCGTAGATAGGCTCTTGGGCGTTAAATGTTTAATTCAATAAAATTTGGATTAATTAATAAATAATAAAAATCATAAAGAATTATAAAAAAGCTAAGGCTTTTTTATTTCAGGCACGATCACATATTTATTGAGTATTTTCTCTTTAATAACGTTGATGGGATCCACAATCTCATAAATTGAAAACTATTATTTATTATCACACACCAAGGCAATATAAGCATGTAGAGGCATCGGAATGACCTGGGGACCAAATTCCTTCATAAATTGGACAATTTAAAGACTTTTTTACATACATCCCTACACACAACAAGGCAATATAAGCATTTAGAGGCATCGGAATGACCTGGGGACCAAATTTCTCCACGAATTGGACAATTTAGAAATTTTTCCGTTTTTTGACCTGACAAACTTATAAGGCACGATTTCATCTATGTATTGCATACATAGGGTGATCGTGCCTAAAAATATAAGAATCTTGTGTTATTTTGCATTTTTATGATATTTCACTGATGCAAAGTTTATGCAAAAGCTATGAAATTTATCGCGCGGATAACATTTAGAAGGTTTTTCACCTGTATGAAGCAAAAGTACAAGAATAAACATGCCTTTAGAAATAGCAGATTGGGCCCAAAAACAATAGGGGTCATTAAGTCGATAAAATAAACTCAGTTTTAAAAAATGAAAGCATTCCGTTTGATCGTTTTGGCTATATCGTGTCCGAAAGGTGTCGATTTTTGCATCCATTAAGGTAGAGCTTCGCTCTATAATTAGTATCTAATTATGTGTAAATAATTAAATTATTGTGAAGTCTGAAATGACACGCAATCGTCATCCCTGAATTATATGTGTATACGAAAACACCCCCAAGATTATCTTTTTGCTCGTTTTTGTATTTTCAAAGTCTTATACAATCATCCGTGGTTCATCAACTCTTGTGGTTGCCCGCTAGAGGTCTGTATGTAAGACAGATGCGTCAACAGAAAATAAATTAAGGGAAATCGACAGCCCTAAAGGTAGTGCTGGTAGTAATTTGTATGTAATATTTATTATTTAATTGGAAATATAATAATTACATTAAAATTTCCAAACCATTTTAAGATAGTTTGGTAAACATTCATTAAAACAATTTTTTTACCATAACTTTTTATTACTTTTTACTATTGGTTCTACCGGTATGAAGGGAAAATTGATTCTACATCGATAGAGGCCATAATATGGTCCTCAGGAATTGTTTTATCTTTTATTAAATTTCTAAATTCATATATAATATGATATAATTATAAGATAATAAAGAGTCTACACAGGAAATTAATACCATCAAGGGGAGTCCATATTTATGAATCTTGTGCAACCCATACGTTCTAGGTAAATTTGTATCTTTAAGTATTATATCCAGTCTTTAAATTTTAGCACTGAAGTATCCTTTAAAAGGCCATTCATTGAATAAATTAAAAATTCTTTTTCTGACCATATTTGTGGGGTCTAAAATTGTACTGGCTATTTTCATTAAATATTTGATTCATTTTATCAGTATAATTTTTATGATCTTTTAAAACATGCTCTTTGTCTGCCTTAGTGGCAAACATGTTTGGCTTATTTAAAAAAAAAAGTTTATTTCTTGGTAATTGTTGAGCAAATAATCACCTAATACAATAGATAAAAAATATCTAGTCTTTTGTACTAAATTTTTCTTGTAATAAAAATTTTTTATTTTAAAACAACTTACACATATTCTTCAATAATTTAATGTAAATTATGATTTTTAAACAAGTTTTAGTGCCGATTTAAAAACATTTTGATAATTTTAATGAATTACCAATTTTAGCTGCTTTTGTATATATAAATAAGTATGTAATTAAAAATAATTTCCAAAAAACAATTTTCAGTATTGGAAAAGTAGATTTTTTATTTGTTCAACTATTAAATCTATATCAGACGTAAAGGAAATAATTTTTTTAATTTATTAATTACTAAACAAAATATATAACCAATATTATAATTTATTTCAGACACAATCATCTAAAAGTGTACGTCAATACGAGTTTAGTAATATATAACGTGATTCTCTTAAAGTTTACATCTAAAATTTGGTTTTCAGATTTTAATGTTATTTATATGCTTATTTATAGAGAAAATACAAGTAGCATAAATTTGATTAAATTTCCTAATTCTTATTTTGATTAAAGTTGTAATTAAAGTTATTTTTGTATAAATATTTATTATAGCAGCAATTTAAAAATTGGTCATTTTTAGCGAAAGTGTCAATTTGGTTTATTGGCTATTGTGATGAGAAAATTAAAATAAAAGTTGTGATTTATGGCGTTTGAAAGGCGACACTTGCACTAAAAGAATGAGATCAACCAGAAGTATTTTGGATAACTTGTGAGGTTTTAGCATAACATTGAAAATTAGCCCCAGATTAGCCATTGAAAATTAGGTCCAGAAGGCTAATTGGGATGAACGGATCTCAGCATGTTTTTTCAACATAATAAATTCATCCATAACTATTTGATGTAATTTGGTAATCCAAAGGTACTGAACTTTGAGAGTCGAATATTTTTGGGTCAACAATGGTTTTATTTAATAAAAACTTTGATGCAATGAAATAAATATCTACTTTAAATGGATAAATCTTTAGAAATTTTAAAAAGTTTACGCCACTGGGTGTCAGAGAGAGTTCAATGAAATTAGAACCTTTAAAAGCATAAAATTGAAAATTTTGAAAATGATTAACAAGCAGAGAATAATTTTTTGCTCTTCTAATAAAGGTTTTATTGGTGGACATCAATCTCTCAGCATGAACTTGGCGTTCAGCAGATGCATATCAACTAAGTGGACCCAGATTCCGACTGCAAAAAAAATTACCAAATTCCTCATATGGTCTAAACTTAACTTAATTAACTTAACTAACAATAATTAAGACACCAGAATTGCATAATTTTGTAAATATCGTACAAAGAATTCAGATAAATTTTATGGCCAATTTTATAAATAACATAAAAAAAAACAACAATGATAATATTTTGATTAACTGTGTTTTTCAAAGCAAGTAACTAATTTTATATTGCGTAAGTACTTGAAATCAAAATAAAAAAAATATCATATTACAAAAGTGAATGCGTATCCAAGTTAAAGTCAAAAGGGACTGGAATAAAATAATGTTTATAAAGGGTTTTAAAGAAGCCGGTTGCGTGTCAATTTTATACATGACGTATAAAGCTTTTTTCTTTGAAATCCATATGTAAAAAAATTTCTTTTTTTTCTTTTTTAGATATCTCTTGTCAACATTGCTAGTTGCGGTTACTTTTATATAAATACTTTTTTTATTATTATTATTATACAATAAAATATGTCGGAATTTTTTTTTTATAATTCACTGAGAGTTTTTCTATTTGATATCAAAAAAAAAAAATTTTATTTAAATTCTATATTTTATTTTGAATATTAAAAAAAAAATATTTTTATAAAGAAAAAAACGTCAACATATTTAATATGACATTGCGATTAAAATATTTTTTTATTTTCGTTTTTAAAAAGTTTTCTTTTCGACTGAATTATTTTGCTAAAATATTAAAAAAACGATTTAACTTTTAATTTTTTTTTTTAGATAAAAAATAATTCAAATCATTCAGGTTTTACATAAAAAAAGTTTTTAAAATTATGAAAAAAAAAGAACCGTATCAGAATAATAATTAAGATAATTATCAAAATTTAATTTTCTACTTAAAAAAAACTAAAATTTTTATTTTGTTTATAATATGAAATTTATTTTTTAACATGGAACATGTTTATACAGAGGGAGTACAAGAACTTGAAAATTAAGGAGGGGGGGGTCAAACTTGTCCGGTTTAAGGGGAGAGGGTCAAACGAGTTTTAAAATAGTTTCAATTTTGGGATTTAGAATAATCCAGGTTTAGGGACTTATAGACAGATATCTGGAATGATCTGGGTTACCACTCAACTATAAATAAACATGAACCATGAATTTTGATTGTGTTTACACAAACCGGTTATAAGTTTTTTGCTTAAGCATCGTCTTACACAGTTTTATGATAAAAAAATATTAGATTATACGCATAGAAGAAATAAAATTAATTTTTAAAATTATTTATATAAATAATTATTTATTTATAATTTACATTGTTTCATAATCATTATAGTATTCTTTCGTCGGCGTGAAGAAACCCCGTAACTAACATTTTGAGTTACTGGTCAAGGCACCTTACTAATTTTTAGATGTCTGTAATTACATAAGCGTAATTCAAAATGTTAGATAAGGGTTTTTGTCGTATCTACGGCAGTATTATCAAACATATTCCTTTCTTTTCCTCTTTAGATTTAGAACAAAGACTTCCACCACAGCAATCTTTAGTTGATGTACACTGAAATAAATAAAATAATTAAAATGTAAGATTTCTGTAATTTAAAAATTAAGTTATTGCATTTGCTAAAATATGAAAGTTTGATTGAGTTTTGAAAAATATGTTTCACATGAACCCTTTTTTTACACTAAAGCTAACGTATCGTTAAAAAGTAAAATTTTTTAAAAATGTCTACTAACATTTGGCGCATTTACAAAATTTTTTAGCAATCTTTCTAATAAATGACCAATAAAGGAAATGAAAATGATAAATTTGTAATTTTTTTTAAGTTGTCTTTCATTTTTCAACTTTTTTAAATATACCAACTCCTTTAAAAAGATTAGCTTCAAGAATGTAATTTTATAAATAAAAATTTAAAATAAATACTTAAATAACTTTTTACTCAGAAATATTTGAAATTTAAATTTTAAATCCTAATGTTTTTAAATCAAGTTGTCTAGTTCGGAATATTTTAAATTTCAAACTTCTCTATCTATTTTAGACAAAAAGGTAACATTTCGAGATATCTGAATATGGATAGCTTGACATAAAAAATTATTTCTACTTACTTCGTTTCCAGTTACAACACACTTTTCTTTAGCAAAAGCAATCATTGCAGTTATTAATAAAATGTTGAAAATTATAAATAATTTAATAAACATTTTTAAAATGTAGAAGTAATTTGAAATAGCTTTTTATGGCAATTAAAATTTAATGTACTTGTTATTGCTCTTTATTTTGTAAATTTTTTAAAAGGAAAATTTTTATTTAACATTTTTTTAAGTTAAATGTTTTATAATTTATTTTTATTACTCATTATAATTGCTTTTATAATATAAAAAAATTTTTTAAGATAAAAAAATTTCCTTAATACAATTTATGTTTCTTATCTAATCTAATAAGTAAATAATATATTTCAGAAGTTTCGAAAAATTAAAAACAATTTAGTATCAGCAAAATGATTAAAATACTATATTACGGCCAAAAAAGTAAAGAATGCACAAAAATTAATTTTTGCTAATTTAAAGAGACGCAATTTTGGGGATGCTTATATACCCACGCGGGCTTGTATCCACTGTGGAAAATTAAGGTTTCCTCCCTACTGATAAGCAAAAAGTATAGAAAAAATTTAAATAATGCTAATTTTTAGGTTTAAAAAATTCTTTAAAACTGGATCAATTGATAAAGAAAAATTTATCTCAAAAAAATCTTTATTTTTTAATCGAATTTGAAAAAATATTTTTATTTTAATTTAATTTAAAGAGATTTTCAAACAAATAATATTTAAGCATTGTAAACAAGTTGAGTAAAATATCTTTCAAATTATTTGCCTAAACCAAACAATGAGAAAATTCATCAATATGTATTATAATGAAAAGAGAGAATAAAGTTCAATTAAATTATACAAGTTCTCCTGATAATTTTAGAACAATTCTTCAAACTTTCAAATTCTATAGAACGAAAGCATGCATAAATTAAATTTTTTTTTGCTCAATATAATTAATTTATACATAAAAAAAAACTCATATCAATAAGAGAAAAAAAAAATAACATGAAAACCTTTAATCGAGGATAAAATCTCATTTACAAGAAGGAAAAAAATTCTCTAAAGAAAATAGATCTTTTGCTTATATAACAGGAGAAGCAAGGTACGGTATGGTTTAAATCCATTCAGCGTGGATTATTAGGGTTCTATCTTATAGTTTCCCATTTATCTCAGTGATTTGTTACTTTAACCTTTAAAAAGAAAACTGGACATTACTTTTTATGAATCTATATATATATATCTATATATTCTATGGCTTATACAAACACTGAGGCGTTTCTTACAAGTTTCTTGTTAGAAGATTTTCAAGTATAAGATGTAGGATATGTATACTCTTCTCTTTTGAACAAATATAAGAAGCTTTTTTTCGAAGGTACTTGTGTAAAAAAAAGAAGAAAAATAAATGTAATAAATAAATTTTTTTCTTTATTATTATTGAAGATTTATTTTTCTTTTTTAAAATATATCAGTTCAAAAAAATTATATACATGAGATTTTTAGAGTAAAAACTAGCTTGGCTTGATGAATATTTTATTCGAAAAACTTTTTTTGCTCTTCATGGTGTAAAATACGTGTGGAAAAGTTAATGTAAAATTTTATGCTTATTACGACTCAGGGCCAGGAAAATAAAGAAAGGCCTGAATTGCACGAAACCGATGCTGTTAAAACTGTGATTTGGGCATTCTATTTTTATTGTCAAGAGTTGTGTACTATTTTTTTTCATCAAAGGCGAGAAAATACTTCTTATTCAGTATCAATGAAACCAAAAAGTTTGTGCTTTCTGGCCACTGATAAGATAAAAAATAGTATATTACGAGCCCGTGTCCAGAAAAGTAAAGTATAAAGAAAAGTAAAGAATGGCCCATAAATTACCATTCGAAGCGAAGCCGAGTTAAATAAAAAAGTTTTAAGTTAACTAAATTTAGCTAATTAAATGATAATTGGCGTATTTCGGCGAGATTCGGAACCCAAACTCGAACCAGAGTTGCAGAGCTAGTAAGTTCCATACTTACGTTTTATTTGGGTTTTAATTTTTAATTAATTAACAATTTATGAAGTTGCCAAATAATAAATTTGAATACAATTTTATATTTTATTTTCAAATTTGTTAATAATTTTGTGCTTTCTTAATTTTTTTTAAAACGCTAAAATTTACATGAAAAAAGATACCATTTAAAGTTATTATTTAGTCAAAATTGAATAGACTGCGAAAATTTTCGATACATATTAAGACTCTTAATCCAAGGCCAGAGGGCTATCAGTATAAAATTCTTATAGGGGAAAAAACTGAATTTTTCAAGTACAAAAAAAAATCGTTTCTGCTAAATTTAATTCAAAACCAATTACCACAATAATCTAATAGAAACTTACTTAGTTCGTAAGCATCAGAATTTTTCATAATTACAAGTCACCCTCAATTTCCAAGACTAAACTTAAAAAAAAAATTGGATTTAAATTAAATTTAAAAAATAAAAATTAGCTATTTATTCATTTAAGCATGAAAATAAGAGAAAAATAGTTAATAACGAATACACAGAGTATGATAGATTAAAAAAAATTTGTATTATTTCATATTTATTGATTTTATAAATTTATTTATTGAACTGTAAAATACGTTATATAATAATAAAATTATTTATGTATATCAACATATGTCACATACTGCATTTAATATGTATTGGTATTTTATATAATCATCCCTTTTATGCATTATGAACAAGCACAGACTCTAACTGATCATATAAATTCTTTATGGATGGTTTAACACTTTAGTGAACTGTAATAATAATAAAAAAAATTTTTTTTACTTTACTTTATGAATAAAAATAAAAATTATCATTGAACTCAAAAAAATTTTTTACTTCCTGTAAATAAAAAATTTCGTCAGTGCATTGTTTATATATACGAAATAAAATTTGTGAAATGTGATAATAATGAAGAAAGTTGATATTTTATTTGTTAAAACGTGTATTAGATAATCTTTGGTATTTCAGGAGAAACGTACATATTGGCAAAGATCAAACTATGCGTCAGCTATTTCTTCAATGTTGTTATCGATAGATTTTCAATGTTATATATATATATATATTGAATATATTCGAATAATAATATATGTGCTCTAGATTTTCTGATTACGTAAGATATGTGTGTAAGCTTTTATAAATTTTCTTTTTTTTTTTAACTTTTAGAAAATTCAAATAATCTAGATAAGATAATGTTTGAAAGTAAAATATATTTGTTTATTGGTAAGCTTGGGTGCTATGTACAGAATTTTATCACTTTTTATAAATTTAAATTTTCAAATTTATATTTTTTAATCAAAAATTTAAGGTGTCTATACTGTTTTTTTATAAATACATTGAAAAAAAATTTTTTGTAAATTACACAAATCAAATAAAATATGGACCCAGCAATCAAGCAGAATTTATTGGGAGGATTTTTTACTGCTAAATAAGATGGCGTTGGTCATTTTTTTGCTATCACATCATAGTTTCTAGATATTATAACTTAAAACTGCAAAAACTGACATTTTTTGTTATGTTTTGACAAAATTTTATATCGAAAAATTTATATCCTTCAAAGAATTTTTTGTTCTGATGATTCTGTAAACTATTTTTAGACATAACGTTGAATGGCCGATAAAAACAAAATAAAATCATGTACGACTCTTTGTCATAAAATTAAGCCTGCCCCAAATCGCAGTAAACGTGCAATTAGGGCCATTCATTTACTTTCTGGCCATGTTTCGTAATATATTCTTTTGGGTATCTTTATAGTCTTATATTTTTAAAAGAATAGCTGAGTTCTTCTAGTAAGAAAGCCAAAAAAGGTTAACGTTACCGTATTCAGCATAAAAAATTCTTTGCAGGACATAAATTTGATCAGAAAAGCAAATATTATTCTAAAAATATGAAAAAATGTAAAATTTTGAACTTTAAGGTTAAAATATCTTGAAACTGCGACGTGGCAGCAAAAAATAGCCAATAAAATCGTGTTTTTTACAAAAATATCCTTGTAAATATTATTCAATATTTGGGTTCAAATATTTTCTTTTTGTTAGATACGAGTTTATTAATCTTTTGCTTTGTAAGTTTCTTTATTGACCTTTTTTTAAATTCCAGAGCGAATGAAATATTCTTTGAAAAATATATCTAGCTAATTTAAATATTTTGTAGTAAATATTTTTAAAAGTTATTTTATAAAAAATTTTTTAATATTTTTATTATTATAAATTTTTTTTTTATTAAATTTTTATTAAATATTTTATTACAAGAGAAAAGTTTGTTAAACTAGGTATTTATATTAAGCTCAAAGAACTGGGCCCCCGTTTATATAATTTTTATATCAGATGAAAGTACTCGATAAGACCTTTAATTTGGTAGGGTCAAAAGGTTTGTACTCCCTTTCGTTAATTAATTAATCCAAAAATACCTTCGGGGGCTAAAAGTAGCCCCCGAAAACTTTAAATTAAAATTGCCCAGCTTCCTTTTAACTGTTTTTAACGAAAGTGGCACCAATCGTTTGTACTTCGTTTGTACTTTCAGCCCCCGATACAATTTTATTAAAAAAATAATTAATTATAATAAAAAATTAAAAAATTATTTTGCTGCAATTTTAAAGACTTCTGTTGCGCGCGCATCTAGTTATTCCTGAAAAAAACTCTCATTACCGTGGCCTCATAATTTTGTACAAAAAGTATATGCCTAAATTGGTTGCTAATAATTTTTTTATAAGGTTTATTGAGTGAGTCTGATCAAATTAAATAATTATTGTGTTTGATTCCAGTTATACACATATATTTGAACATTAAATTATTGATTGAATTACCAGATTTTTAAAACGGCTAGCATATAAAGTTTAGATCGATCTTAATCATTTAATATAGAAATGACATTTAATAAGTAAGTAAACCTTTTGTTAAATTACATTAATTTAATAAAATCACTTCAGCCAATCCTCAGGCTAACTTTTATGAAGAATCTCTCATTTATGTAAAAACTTTTTTTATATTTATTTCAGAGAAAACAATAAGCCTGCAGCTTCCAAACAAATTATTGAAGATAGTAAGGACAGCGATTATGTTCCTAGTGACTCAGAAGCAGTACCTGAACATTTCCCACCATTGGAATTTGTATTAGTTTTGAGTGCGGAAGAATGGAAAAAAATTGAACCAGGTGGAGAAAAACCTTGTAAAGATGGAGTTATATATCCTAAGCTCAAGGAAGGATGGACAGACATATTAGCCAAAAAAATTTGGGAATCAATGAAATTACCATGTTGCTTAAGTTTTCGACGACATCGTTTTTTAAAAAAAAAAAACTCTCCATACCTTAGAATAACTGGTTTTTGTTCGGATAAAAAAATGAATTGCCCGTGTACTTTTATTGGAACTTGTGATGAAAAACCTGCAGCTGATAGAGATGTTGTTATTAAATTTACTACTTATGACACCAGAAAACAACCTCATGTAAAAAAACGAAAATTAAAAGGGGAAAGTCGAGTGGCAGACAAAAAAGAACTAAAAAATGTTAAAGCTGCTATTTTTAAAAAACATAAAGCAGATGAATTAATGAACGATTCTGATCCGATTCCACCTATTTTACAAACAACATTCGTATATAATAAAGCCAGACAGGAATCTAAAAAAGATGAATATAATCTTGAAAAATATCCTGGATCAGTTTTGGAATCTTTATGTTTAATCAAAGATGATAACGAAATTAACTGTATTAGATATTTATCCAGTGATCCATTTATTTTGATGTATTGGACAGACGAGCAGTTGAAGTTATACAAAGAATCATTAGAAGTGAATGGAACCATTACTCTAGATGCCTCTGGGAAATTTGTCAGGTGTTTTAAAACAAACAATGGCAGAATAACATCAAACATATTCTTATATCAAATCGTTATACATATTGGAAAAAAAATATATCCAGTTGGCCAAATGCTAACTGAAATCCATGATACAGTTGTTATATGTGATTGGCTATCTAGGTGGTTTGAAAATAGCCCTCGGCCAAAAGAAATGGTAGTAGATGGCTCATTAGCTTTTTTGAATGCTATAAGTTTATCCTTATATGATGTATATTATACAGAATATTTAGACAAATGCTTCGATTTCATTAGGAATCAAAGTGAAGAAAAACCAGATGTTATTATACGTCGAGACCGCAATCATTTAGTTAAAAACGTCCGACACTGGAAGTGTTTTGATAAATGTGATTGGCCAGCAAAAGATTTTTATACACATTGCATTGGATTTGCGTTAGAAATCAATAACTTGCCATTACTTGAAGAATTCTTGACTAACTTATTTGTGGTTAGTAATAGCGAATTTATGGAAGAAGGAACTGACGCATTTTCAAGAAGAGAATGGCTTTTGAACAAAATTGAAACCTTTGAATATGCATCAGATGAAACGGAAGATTGTGTTTATAATGCGGACTTTATTGATCATATTAACAATAGCATGAATTCAGAAAGCCTAGAAATAGAAAATAATTCAACCTTAGTTACAAAGTACATACTTGATATATATGCAAATAGCACAAAATATTGTTCAGTCAATAGTGATCAAGATTATCCCAATAACAACGGGCTCAAATGTACAGATTTACATAAGTTCTTAATTACATTATTTTCACAATTCTGTGCTTGGACCAATGTTCTAATAGAAGGAGTAGCTACTTCAAGTCCATCTGAAGTTTATTTTAAACTAATGAGATCAGACTATGATTTCTCAACATCTGTAGCAGTTAATGAATTCATTTTAAAACATATAGCATGTATAAAAGGTGATGTGAAGTTAGGACGATCCAATTTAAAGTTAGAAAAAACAAAAGATATTAAAATCGATAAGCAATTAGATAAAAAAATTTCACAAAAAAATCAAAAAGTTGTTTCATTAAAAGAATCAAAAACTTTAAAAAAAAGTAATGATTCATCAAATAATGTATTGCTGCAAAATGACCTATTTCTATCTAAAGTTGATGTTGAAGATATGAAATTACTCATCAACGGTTTAAGAATAAGAAAACCTTTTTTGGTTTTTGAACAATTTATATACATCAAATCCACTTGCTGTTTTGATTCTTGCACCGAAGCCCTTGCACTGACTTATAAATATAATAAACCATCACTAAATACTGATTTATACAAAGCAAATAGATATTTTAATGCAATTTTTCATTATGTTGATAACGGGTTTCAAGTAGAAGAATTTTATCAAAAAAGAGCTCTCCTCTTATACCCTATGGTTCCTGATTACAGGAAAAATAATAATGAATTTGATTGTACAATAGCGGTGGATGAATTATTAGAATTTTTTATTGGAGACATGCCACTTATAAAAGAAAAAAAAATATGTCTTGCATGCAACAATGAAGATAATTTTGTTAGCCATCGATTATTTTTTAAAACAAGTCAGGCACATATTCTTATTAAAGAAGGTTTGGGATCTTTATCAAAAGTCATTGATGACATTATAAATTTATCAAAAAAATGTAAAAAATGCCTAGCAAAAGATAATACCATTATTTATCAATACGACTTTGAAAACATACTATTTATAGAATTTGATTATATGTATGCGATTGTAGATAGAGACAATGAAAATAATAGGAAAAATGCTATACAAGAAAATAAACCGATCCCACCTGAAATTAAAATAAAAGGTGCAAGTAAAATACCTAAAGTTTTATTCTTAAACCAATTTGAGTACAAGCTTAGCGGTATAGTAGAACGTTCACCAAATCATTTTAGAGCACTATGCTTTTCAAAAGGTCAGTGGTTAATAAAAGACGATTTACCAAATGATCGTGTAAATCCTGTAAATCCAGTTACAGTAGTCAAAGAAATACCAGAAGATACTATCATTTCTTTATTAATTTACATAAAAAATTAATTTTTCATAAGTTAAATAAATATAAAAAGGTATACCTTTTATATATAAAGTGTTTAATTTATTATTTTTATTTAATTTTAAGTTAATTTAAGTTAATTTAGCTATATGTAATATATACATTTTGATATCTAAATCGAAACATTTTGCTACTTGTTATATTACTATAACTTACTTATTTCTAGCGCTGCTAGATCAAATGGCATAGGCAGGATTTTATCATCATTCTAATCCTACAGGTCAAGATCGAGCTATGTGTTTCACATGTAGTAAAGGTTTAGTATGTTGGGAACCTACATATGAACCATGGCCCGAACATGAAAGACATTCTCCTGCTTGTCCATTTATTAAAGGGTAGCAAAATGTACCTCTTTCTGTAATTTTTGCAACTGCACCTGCTAAAGATGTAGGTGATTCAGATGATGTTATTGGTACAACAAATTTCGTTGGACTCTTAGCAATAGATTCAAATGCTGGTTTTATTAATTTTTGGTTAGCATTAATAATTCAATTAAAAAAAAAAGTGTCCTTTTATATTAAGTTTTGTGACTCCAAAATTGCCATCGATAGCTCAGGCTCATTTACATTTATAATTGTCAAACCTGCCTCTTATATGTCAAATTTTGTATCTGAAACTGACAGTATTGATGACACTTTTAATAAATCATCTGTTCTTATAAATTACAGCTAACTGCATTGTCAATGGCAGATGGACCAAAACTTGAAAAAGACTAAAAGTTTAAATAAAACAAGAGTAAGTCAGGTTAATAATCAGTAAATAAAGCCATATTTAGTGTGCAGTATATCAGTGAGTGCTAGTAATAATAGTAATGTGCCATTGAGAACATTAGAAAATGTATGGGCTTCATCATATCGTTGTCGTCTTATTTAGTGTCATGAATGGTGTTCATAGTGCAGAAAGTAATAATAACTTAGATATAATGAAAGTTGCTGATGATTCTTACAGCTCAGTTACGTCACGTTACTTAGTTTTACGTGATTTTCATTACAAATTTCCTAGTTCACAAGGAAAAAAGAAAGATAGTTCTAAAGATTTAAAAACAAAAAAAGCTGTATACATCTGGTGACAATACTAGTACCAGCTCTAATACCGGTGATTGTCAAGAGAGTATTTATCAGAAAATTTGAATGGGAAAATTTTTATTTTCGAAGAAATTAATGAAGATGTTGATTCTGAAATGGTCGGTTATGCTTATTTTGATAGCATTTACTTTTCTCCACATACTGTCCTAGCGACACCAACAGCAAATGGAATTATGTATGGATTACCCGTTGATTCTTCAACAAGCTCTTTTGATGCAAATTCTAATCCAATAAGTTCCTATAATTCTGAACTATATGCATCTTCATCTAAAATGACACAGTTAGATACAATTAAAACTGTTAAAACTGAACCGGTTATTGTTCAAACAATTCAAACAATAGAAGCTCCTGATAGTTTAAGAATTAATAATATAATACCAACAAAAGATGAAAAGCATTTATTTGTTACTTTATGTCCTCAAAATAATATTTTTTCTGAAACTATTGCTAATACTAATCAAATGGATATTGATGATGAAAGTAAGATTTTAAATTATTTTCTCAGTAAAATTATTATTTTTCAAAATTTTTTTTTTTTTTAGCATTACCCAAAAGTTATATGTACCGGAATCATAATGAAGAACCTACAATTAATGGAGAACTTCAAAATGATCCAGAAAATATAAATTCAATTTTACTCATTCATGCATTTGATGTATCAAATAAAGTTGTTAAACTTATAAACGAACAAATTTTAAAACAAGAAGTATCACCTGATAATTTGCTGATAGAATGTGTTATTTTACCAAATCCAGAAAAAAATAAATTGAATAATTTTCAGCATTCATGTACATTAGAAAATTTAAACACACGATCTCATGGACAGTTTGTAAAGACGAAGCTGTGAGACTTCTAGATCTTAGTACATTAACATTTATTAAAGAAGCTAAACTTGATGGTCATAAATTTATATCTGCTGCTTATTGTTCTAGTAAGTTTAAGATATAGGATTAAAAAGATTATGTGCGAATACTAGTGATGGAGCTCTTTATTTCTTCAAAATTAGTAATTGATGATGATTCTGTGGAAGAAAAAGATACCGATGATTTGAACATGATTACAGAAATTAGTTGTGATGAGTCTGAATTATCTGGCCCAAGTACCTTTAATTTGTCATCAAAGAATCAGTAAATTATATTTATTTCATAAAATTATAATTTTAATTTGAGTTTTTCCTTATGAACCAACTTATTTTTACAGAGATCAATTATTAGCCCACAAATCAAATTTAACTTACGCTGATTTGAAATTACTTTATGATTTAACAAGATTTGACAGACACTCTCCAGCTTATAGTGCAACAGTTTTACCTTGTTGGAGTGAAATGATGCAAGCTCAGCGTCAACGAAGGTATCCTCAACATCTTCATCAATCTAAGATCAGCATATCATAATCGTACATGGAGATTGTAATACGCCATTGGATGGATTATTAGGTGGCATGGCAGGTTGTATAATAAAAGAACGAAATATGGGTGCAATGCTTCTTAGATTACTTTCTGGAAATGGATTAAATGTTGATACAACAAATAAAAATTTTGGAATGGCTGGTTCTACTTTATGTCAATCTTTGCAAGATTTTCTTGTTAGCCTTCAAATGCGCTGTGACATCATTACATTAGGCAGTGCACTAGGGAATGGATTAAAAGAATTATTGTTAGGAGTCGTCTATCAATTAGTGCAACCTGGGGGAGCTTTAGTTGCTCGAAGAGGCCCTTTGGATGCACAATGTAAATTAATTAATCTATTACTCAATTTAAACTTTGCTAATATTGAACTTGGTACTGCTATGAGTATTTCGGAATGTGTTGGACAATTGGTATCCAGTCATGTTTGAGGTATCGGAGTTGGAGCAAAATGTGGTGGTATATTAGATAATTATTGTCAATCTTCGGGTGGATTTGGAGTTATATGCAAGTGTATTGGGCAGCAATACAAAGCAAGGAAAACCAGCTTCCTGGGATACTTTAATAGTTGCCCTAATTAAACTTTTTAGCAAACTTGTGCAAACACCACTAGTATGAATTTATTTTTAGTTATTGATTTTATTTATTTGCTGATTAAAAATAAATTAATTTTTATTTATTTTAGAATCGACTAAATAAAAATGAAAATTCTAGTCAAATGGAACTTGGGGAAAGTGTTATTTCAAGAGATGCACTGGATAATGAAATTAATATGAATATTTCTCAAACTGATGAAAGTAAAGTTGCTGAACAACAAACAGGTTCTTGTACTCAACAAGCTGCTAAACCAAAAGTTCCATTCGTTTCAAACGCTGGTAAGGATGCAATCCTGTTTATTTAAAAAAATAATAAATTAATGTTTAAATTTAAAATATTATTTTAGCTTGTCCATCAGCAGTTGCTTTAGAGGTCTCACGAAAAGCAAATACATCATTGACTCCAGTTTGTCCTCCAATGCCTACTGAGCTGGGCTTACATTTATCAAGTTAACTCTTTCTCAGCCAGAAGTTGCAACATTTGTACTAGTAGGACTGTATAAACCAAGAGACTCAACAAATATTAGTCTAAGCCAAATTTGATTATTAGGAACAACAGCTTTTGGGTATTACAAATCTAATCTAGAAGCAATTGACGAAGAGAAACTTATGAAAACAAGTTTAGGATGGTTGAGATTACTTCATCAATATTTATCTGTAGCCTCAGTAGATAATACCTTAAATGAACAAGTTTTAAATTTAGCAGCTTCTGTTGATGGTTTAATCGAAGCTTGCTGTAGTTTATTATTTATTACGAGCACCATCTCTTTTCACACCCAACTTAGAAAGAGTTCTACTTCAAATAGGATTACATTCTTTGACTCTTGGCCTACGGCTAATCAATATATTATTGACAGATAGAACAGTTCCTATTATTCAAGGTACTATTTTAAGCCAAGAAACTACAACCATACAAATGGTTGTCGAATTATTAGAACAGTTGTGTTCTGCGCAAGATTTGAATACTAAAGCAAGAATGGCAGCAGTTTTAAGTTGGCTTCGTTCTGTTGCTGAATCTTCAATTAATAATGAAAATAATGTATCAGAAATTTATTCAAGGATCTATACCAATGGAATTTAGTATTAAAAACACATTCAGCTCTTAAACAAGCAGTTGACGCAATACTATGTTCTTTTTGCTTTATTGAACCCTTATATTTCCAAGAATTATTGACACAAATAAAAATATTTATTAACCAGGTATTTCCCAATTAATTTAATCTGGGTCACCCACATTGTTAGCTGCTTGTATAACCGAATTCGCTGCAATTAAGAAAGCTAAGCAAAATTTAGTGGAAACTAAGTTTACTGAAGAAGCTTCAACAAGTAGATTAACAGATAATGATAAAGTTGGAGAAATTTCATCTGTAACAAATGAAGATGTCGAATTTTTGGATTTGACCAAACCTGATACTATCGCAGTATTTTTAGAATTTTCTCTTCAGTTTGTTTTTTAAAATTTATTTAAGTGATTAATCAAAATTTTTCAAACAGCTTGCGCCTAACAGCAGGCAATTAGAATAACTTTGAAAAAAAATCAATATAGGTATACCAATAAAAAAGTGATCAATTAATTTCTTTTTTTAGATATTCAATCGCGTTTAAAATGTTTAAAGAAAAAAATTATGAAAGTAAATGTAGTAGCCATTTCGAGAGATCATTTACTATGTAAAATATTTAAGAAAAAACTATCTATTTTTGATCTCCAGAATAGGGTACTACCTTTACTTTCGTGATGTTTTTTATTAAACATTTTATACGAATTTGATTCATTTGAATACGTAAAAAATGAAATTAATTGATCCATTTTTTATAGTTTAGGTATACCTATTGATTTTTTTTCAAATTTATTCTAATTTCCTGCAATATGTAAATATGTAAAAAATGAAATTGATCACATTTTTCTTGTACGATATAAAATAATAAAGACAAATTTAAAAATTGTCAAGAAAATTAGCAGTTGCTTTAAATGAATCTTTTACTAGTTAATTATAATTATAAAAAAATAAAATATTGTTTCTTTTAAATTTAGCATAAACGTAAATAATAGATAAATATAGAGTCTTAAACTAAATTTTTGTTCTTTTATTTTTATTTATTATGAAATATTTACATTATTTTTGTACACATTATTTTTTTTAATAAAAAAACTGTAATACTTTTTATTGATAAACTTTAAATTATATTCTGCAATGGTAACATGTAGATAATAAATTTTTTTGCTTTTAAGTATACTTAATATCATGGGTTTTTAGCAAATACAATTAATCATTACATTGCACATAAATTATTAAAGCTAATAAGACTTTTGGAGGTGTACTTATTGATTCAATCTTTTTTTTAATGTTATCTCGTATTTGCCAGTTATTGTTAATTGTAATGCAATAAGCAGTATAATGCTTTTCATCATTATACTTATTTTTATCTTTAAAGCTTATTACACTCACTAACAAATATTGTTTTCCAAATTTTTTCAAAACTCTTGGAATCGTATTTAAAAATGCTAGAAAATTAACTTTTTCTATATCAATTATTAAATAATTGCCTCCTTCATACAGCGAATTTGTTAAATTTTGGCATTCAGGGCAAGGTTTATTTGAATTTAAATAATTATCTATATAATTACTCAATTGGGTAATTTCAAATGAAAAATTAAAGCCAAATGTGATTATATTATTAGTAAATACCTTATTACAAAAATCACAAATTAATTTTTCATTTAACGAAAAATGATTTTCAATCAATTTAGAAAAAAGCTGACCAACATTATCTTGAATGAGAATATTGTCATTACTATTTATAACACCAAATTTGTGCAATAACATTGCTCTAGTATTATAGAGTTTCCTCATTGATACTGAATTGCAATAGTCATGTATTACATTCAGTAAACATAATTCATTGCTTATTGAACACCTATTATCCTTACAATACGTTTTAAACGTATTTACATTTTTATAAGCAAATGATAGACCTTCTATCAATGTATCGATACAAGATGTATCTTGTAAAACATATTTAATTTTTCTTATTTCTTTTGGACGTTTTTTGCTCCCACATTGTATAAGATGATCCTTACGACAGCTTTTTTTGCTGATTACCTTATTTTTTTTGATTACCTTATTACCTTCATTAAATCGAATTGATGCCATAGAAAATGGTCTTACATAAATTCCTTTATTTTGATAAGTACTTGCTTTATCAAATATATTTGAGTCTTGAATAGGATGGGATTGCAATGTACTTTTATTTTGAACGATTGATTTGTCAAAATCATTGTCATTAGAGAAGTTTTGCTTGCGAGTCACTAAATTTATTGGTTCGCTTTGATTTTGATTAGAATGACTATTTTCTTCTTCCGCGGCAGTTTTGCTAAAATTATGCTCTTCCATAGGTAAATCAAAATCTTTCAGCAATGTATCTACAGTATCAATAACTTCCTTGTCAATAAAACTGAATTCACCGAGATTCAAATTTGTTTGCAACAAGTATGGTTCCAAAATTTGACGATCATCATCATTAATATCCAAGTCCGTAAAATTGAATTCGTGATTATCATTACTAACTTCAGGAGTCGAATTCATTTTTGAAAAAACTTTATTTGTTAATCCATCCGTTATACTGTTATCATTTAACTCATGATTACCACTAGCAACTGGACTAGAGTCGATATTTGATAAATTTTTATTCATTGATATATCATTGATTGTTAAATTCGTATTATTTATTATTTTATTATTATTACTATTAACTGGACTTGATGAGTGTATACTTTGTAATAGATTTTGATTTAATAAATCATCATCTAAATTATTGACCAATAATGTTGCATTAACATTATACTTTTCCATACTTAAAAGATTTGCTACATTACTTAATTCGGTATTATCAGTATTGGATAAATTTAAATTTGGAACGTAATTATTTTTATTCATCCACGATTCTTCATGGTTGAGGCAACTATGGATATTTGTAAAAACTGAACGATTTGGAAGCCTTGTATCTTTGACCATATCAATTATCTTACGACCTTCTGAACATGACTTTTTTATTAAAGAACAATGGTCTTTTAAAAACTCTGGTGTTGCTTTCTTTTCATTTTTTTGTTCTTTTTGAATATCTAATAAATGTTTCTTGGCACAATTAAAAGCTGCATCATCTTCACTTTTTAAAATGATACTCGTAAATAAAGGAAACATAGAAAATAAAGGTTTTAATTTTTTTGATAAATGTGAATTTGAATAATCATTATATCTTTTACTTGTACTGACTTTAGCTTGGTTTTTCGCTTCACTTTGTAGATACTCAATATAAGGAAACAATGTTTTGCAATTATAATTGCTAAAATGTTCTATATTTTCTTTTTCAAAATAAAATAATACTTTTTTTTCTTCTATTTTGTCATTATTTAAAATCTTATCACAACAAGATTTGACTCCTAACTGAGAAAATTTTTCTAGGAAATCTTTAATTATTTTTTTAGTGATTTCACTTTCAAAGTTAGAATCACATAAAATAAAAATATCTTTAACAATTTTTTCAAATGTTATTACATTTTCTGCTTTTGATAACACTGCAATACAACTCAAATAAAATTTTTTTATATATTTTGTTGGATATACATCCCAAGTGTTTACAAAAAATAATAATTGCATTAAGTCTATGTGTATTTTTGTTTGCAATTTTAGTTCTTTTCTTTCTTTTAAAAATTCATAACATTTTACGTTATATTCCTGAAAAGAGCATCGATTAAATACCCTACAAAGTGAATCAATTATTGTATAAGAAACACCAACGTTTAAACTTTTTGGTATAGGAATATTATTTTTTAAAATTCTACGAAAAAAATTTTTTAATATTAATTTATCGATTTTTTCAGTAATGATTTGAAATAAACTAATACTTTTTTCATTGATAAAAATTGAAATACTAATAAGATAAATATTTTCAGTTGTGTAGCTTCCAAAAACTGCTTTATGAACTAGATCTTTAAAAATTGTTAGACAAATATTAGCATCAAAATAGTTTAAAAAATCATTATACAAGTTGACTTGTTCAGGATAATAATATACCAATTGGTATGGTTTTTCAGCAATTAATTGTATAACACTGTTATAGGTATTTGAGGATTTCATATCGTGTAATTCATTTAGAAGATTGAAATCTACTAATTTTGTTTCGATTTCCTTATTGTTTTTAGCTGTTACTTTTTTCGTTATTCCCAATTCTTTTCTTAGTCTGTCTTGAAGACTATCTCTATTATCATACACTCTAATAAATAAACATCCTCTGGTAATGGGTCTTTCAACTAATTTTGAGAGTGCTTCAGTCCAGACATTATGGGATCTTGGTTTAAGTTTTCCATTATCATCAAAAATGGGAAGAATCTTTAACACATTAAATATGTCTTCAGTTGGAACTGCTGATTTTTGTGGCATCTTTAATAAGCTTAAAAGAATAAGTAATCAATTATAGAAGCAGTGTTTAAAGACGATATAAAATTAATTTAGTTTTTTACAATTACCATACTATAAACATAAAAAGTTTAAGAAACAAAAGCTCATAGATCTTGAAAGGAGATAAAATTTTCTTTCATTAATATTTTAATTAATAGTATCAATTTTTGTTACCTATAAAAATTATTACTCATTATATAATGAAATTATGAAGACAACAAATTAAATAATTAATTTAGAATTTTTACCTTAATGTATATATATCTAGCTTAAATGATACTGATTATTACAATACTGTTACACTTAAAGAACCGTTTTTATTTTATTTAAATATATAGCTCATATCTATTTTTAAAACCAAAGAAAAAAATCTTAAGAGTAATTCTGTTTTTTTACAGACAGTAATTTATTTAAGAGAATAAAATTCTTTAAAATAAAGAATATTTTAAGATGTACATATAGATTTTAGGTACAGCGACTCCGAAATATTTATTTACATAGGTTATACAATATAACTAAGGAAAATGAGACGAGAAATCAAATGACTATGGCCCACAGATCTCGTTCCAATTTTTAGAGGCAAAATTTAATTTACGTGAATCTTTTACAAAATTGATAAAAATTTAAGCATTAAAATAATCGCTGTTATTGCAGTTGAATAAAAATTAAATACTAAAAACTTTTTTTGCTAATTCTAAAAATTAAATTATAATTAGCGTCGTCCATATGATTTTGACCTTTTATAATATAAAAAATAATGATAAGATATACCTATATCTTATACAAGAGTTTCACTTTTTTTGAATTATCTGTTATGAAAAAAGTCAAAAGAAGTAAAATTTGATCAATGGCTCTTGAAAAAACATATTTACACAAAGAGCTAGCTTACGCAAAGGTATTTTTTCGGTAAAAATATATTTATTTTCACAGGTTAATTCTGTTTATCGCGATTAGATTGAAAAAATCATGAAAGAATCATAAAGTTTTCAGAATAAAATTTTATTAACAAAAAATTTAATAAATTTTATTTGTTTAATTTTGTAGCAATTGTTTATAAAAATTTGAAAAGAAATTAAATTATTGATAAAAAAAACGTTTTATCTTTTAGCGCCTGCATGCAGGCAATCTTGTCTCTTATTAATGGAAACTTTTTCTTACAAGATACGCTGTTATTCAAAAGGAATTAAAATAATTTTTTTAATTATTTTTTATTTGCCTTATTTAATACAAATACAGATATTATCATGCCTGGATGTTATAAAATAGCTGATTTTTTCGATTATTTAAAAAACTATAAAGCAAAATACAATTTATGAAAACAGTAATTTTGTTTTTTTTTCTTCATTCGTTGCATAACAAGAATTGAAATTTAAATAAAAATACTATGAATTATAACAAATATTTTTTAATTAAGTAACTGCAATTTAAAAATAACAACAAAATCACATAGAAAGTTGCTATATAAGGAATAACTCGGTATTTCATTAAAATTTCATTTATTTATTATATTTCCTTTATTTTATTCATTAAAAAAGACAATTACAAAATCTTAAATTTAATTATCATTTTCTTCTGGGCGTTGATGAATTGACTAGATTTAATTTCATTAATCCATTGTCACTACTTCTTAATTTATTATTATTTCAGATATTTATCTCTTTTTTCAGTCATAATAAATAAACTTTTTCTGTTAACAAAATCGTAATTAAAAATGTTTTTTGTTAAGGCGTTATTATAATTTTGTATTACTGAATAGGAACAAAAATTTATAATAATTATTATGACTAAATAATACAGTATCTCACACGTAATTAGTGTATCATCCAATTCTTCGACTTTGCCTTCTGGCTAAGAAATTGTTTTACGTAAAACTTTACTTGCTACGTCAGATAAGGATTCCCTGGCTCCTACTTCCAGTAAACTGAAGCATTGCTGCAAAAAACATTACAATTAATAACTTTTAATATATTTTTCTATAATATGTAATATATATAATTTAAATTTTAACCTACCTGCTGCTCTTGATTACCAGATCTTAATTGTAAAACTGCGATAAGAGCTAATTCACTATTTGCTTTTACATAAACATTTTTCTCCTTTGTTTCATTTACCAGGATCGGTAATAATGCTCTAAGCATTTATGATGACATTTTGAATACAAACTCTGGTTAAAAGTTGCTTTATATCATTCCTGTTATGATTCATAGACCAAACGAATGGACTAAGGATAACTTGAGGAATGGGTTGATTATCATTAAGCAAATACTGGAATAAATAACCACATGCCCTCATGCTATTCATAGATATATAAATTCTGTCGGCTGCTAAAAAAGACAAAATTACTTTACAAACTCTTTCTTTTTCTTTACCATTATACACAATTTTTGGAGCTTATTTAATGGCAACAAACAATGCTGCAGATCTTAAAACCAAATCAAAATTTACATCAGTGCATAAGAGATTTTCATTTCAAGCAGTGAACAGGATAAGATACTTTAATAATGTTCATAGCAACCTACAGCTGCATTTCTTGTTAAAACTTTGGGATGTCCAAGCACATTTGTTAGCCTGATAAATATTTGTTTTTTAATAGCATCTGACAATTTGTCCCCAACTGCAGTTATTACTCCTCGCAAAGCGTGTAACATAGTTTCTCTAAAAAAAATAATGTTAAGAAATTATTATGATATTACTTGCATAACTGTAAAATATAAAAGTAAATAATACCTAATTCCTGAATCGTCCGTATTTTTAACAGCTGCATGCAATTCAGTAAAAAGAGAGTCTGCTCGAGTATTACTTGTCGTGGCTATTATTTAAAGCTTTAAGAAAAGTTTTTTGCAGTTCAGGTAAAAATAAACTCTAGTCTCTTTACAAAAAACGCACAAAAGCGTTGCTGTATTTCCCTTTTTAGAAATGTCTTCAAATTTCGTAGCATCCATGAGTTGATCCATAACAATTCTGACACCCACTTCATTAATAATAGATAAAATAACTGCTTGACAAAATTAAAACTCTTGAACTTCATCAACTGATTCTTGAGCATTTGATAGTGCCGTTAAAAGAGCAGGTAAAATTTTATGAAGATATTTTGTAAAAGCTTCACCAACAACACTAGCTAATATCAAAAGCGCTTTTGTGTTTAATGGTTGACTCATTAATTGTGGTACTAAATAAGGGAGAACAATACAAGATTTAATAGCCATTACTTGTTTTAGACCATCTAATGCGTTTTCAGCAAGAGCTCGATTGGGAGAATTCAACTGGATTAACTTTGCTGGAAGAATATCATCCAAAGCTCTAACACCCTCTGTAGAATGCAAACTATCAAAAGTTTTGACTGCTGCTTGTCTTACTTCTGTAATGGATCACACACAGCTTTTCTAAAATATTTAAAAATAATATAAGTAAAATAACCTAATAATAAAATAATATAAATAAAAATATAATATAATTTTTGCTTTGAAATAACTTTTGTAGATTCTATAAAACTTCAAATAAAACTGTGTTAACTTTTTAATCACTTATTTTTTATATTTAAATAAATTATTTACCTGTTTTAGTTCTGTTTTTGTGTACGACATTGAGTGAGGCCACGGTAATGAGAGAAAGCAGACAGTTTTTTTCAGGAATAACTAGATGCGCGCGCAACAAAAGTCTTTATTATTGCAGCAAAATAATTTTTTAATTTTTTATTATAAATTAATTATTTTTATAATTAAACTGTATCGGGGGCTGAAAGTACAATCGAAGTACAAACGATTGGTGCCACTTTCGTTAAAAACAGTTAAAAGGAAGCTGGGCAATTTTAATTTAAAGTTTTCGGGGGCTACTTTTAGCCCCCGAAGGTATTTTTGGATTAATTAATTAACGAAAGGGAGTACAAACCTTTTGACCCTACCAAATTAAAGGTCTTATCGAGTACTTTCATCTGATATAAAAATTATATAAACGGGGGCCCAGTTCTTTGAGCTTTTATATTACAAATTTTTTACAATAAAATAATTTTCAAATAATTTAATATAGAATATTTAAAATTTTTGTACATTATTTTTAAATTAATGTATATTATAAAAATATAATATTTCTTTCGTTAATATCACACTCAGCGACTTTTTGTATAGTGGTAGCACCAGTTTTGGTGTGTACAAAATACCCGGTATTATAGAGAAACAAAGTTGGTCTTGTGACGCTACCAACTCGGTGAATTACGTGAAATCAGATGTAGCGATTTTCAAAGTTTATTTTGTATACTTAAAGTAACGTGTTTTTTATGATAAAAAATGATTTTATTAACGTTATAATTTTGTTTGTATAAATATTAATTGTTTTTAATATTTTAGGTAAAATAATATTTTTAGTATATTAGATATGCAAAACTAATATACTAAAAATATACATGGGTGGTTTTCACTGTAACTGTATATTTTTTTATTGTTTACGGCACAACACTAATTATATTTTTTAAAAAATTTTTTTGTATTTTTATGTTTATCAATGTCCAAAAACATTTCAGTGGTACTGCTACAAATGTAAAAATAAATTCTACATGTTATTCTTATGGGATTTTTTTATTTATGCAGACGGGGACGACGTGGACGGTTGCGACATTTTTTTTTGTAAAAGCGGTTTAAAAATTTAATAGGTTTAATTTTCATAGTTAAAGCTTTCATATTTAAAATTTTAAGTTTTCCACGGTTCATATATGAGTAGTTAAGTAAGAAAAAAAATACAACAGTGCTTTCAAGTCCATAAATATCGAGTGCGCATCCATAAAAGGTGGAAAGCTTAAAAAGAGCTAAAATCGAGGGACAGACTTATATGTGACGATAAGCTAAGAGGATTGCATGGAAATTTGTTTCGTTGAAAAACATGAGTTTTTGGGACCTAAATACGTCATATGCATCTTACAGAAAAATTTAAGTTCAAATTTTAAGCCGTTTGTTAATACTCAAAGTTTACAGTTAAACAAAAGGACAGCGGACGGTGGCGACATTTTGAACACATATGTGTGCTATGCTCCAGAAATTTTTTTTGTTAACTTACCAATATATGCATAGTAGGTTGTGACTTTAAAAAAATATTATTTATGAACTTTTTAAAAGAAAAAAAAGTGTAAAAGAGCTTTAGTTTCGGATATAAATGGAGGGAACACTATGTATACCGTTCCTGTGAAAACCACCCACATATATATATATTGAAAATGTATTTTGATCGAAAAATATGAAGATAAGGATTGATAAAAAGGAAAAAATCCTTTTCAGATGATAAAATATTTATATTTTTAAATATTTAAATATGAAAATAATGCAATATTAATGTTGCACAATAATAATATTACAATAATAATATCTTTGATCCTAACCTATAGTATATTTTAAAACATATGTTTATTTTTTCAAATCTTATAATACCGACCATAATTTAATTAATATTTTTTATGCGTATTTTTTAATAAAATTGTTTTTTTACAAAATAATGAACTATTTATCAATAATTATAATGTAACGATAATGAGACAACCGGTTTTTAACGTCTTTACTCAAAAATGTAATAGTTGGCACTCTCACGATACCAACTATTGACTTATGACAATACAAGCGCTATTGGTGCTGCCGCCATACCAAAAGTCGCTGAGTGCAGCTAAATCAGTTTTTTTTTATTATTAGTTCTTACGGTGTGTATTTTATATTTGTCTTTATATTTTATTCGTAAAATTTATGCACCTGATTTTTTGACATTTTCTATATTAGGCGTAGCATACATGATTAGATTGCTTTGCTTGAAGCTTCAACTATTTGCAATTATTTAGAATTTCGGACAGTCTTAATTTTCTTTACTCCAATATCTAGCTGACTTTCTAAACAGAACTTGAATTTTCCTGAGCTTTGCTAAGAGAATCTACAACAATGAAATTGTTTGAGCAAGCTTTGAACATCCAATTATCTTAAAAATTATTTTTATCTTTAACCTCCTGAAATTTTTAAACATTTCTTTATAAACGACAAAAAGCGAATTATATGAGACCGAGTTCATGATACACGGTTAATCGCCCAAGTTCAGGCTACAAGCTGCCTCGTTTAATAACTATTGCTGTAACCAAACCGTTACCGGGGTAATATAGTTTTGATTCAAGACTCAAGTTATATTTTTTTTCCAACATAAAATGAATTCTTTAATTTTTAATCACAAAAGCAGAATTTTTTGGAAATCCGATTCTCGTACTTTGCAAATTCATTAATGTAAGGCTATGAAAAAGTTTCGTTTTATATTTCTCTTTACAATAAACATTTAATTTAATATCAAGCTTTTTATATTCTTTAAATCTGTATAAACTCATTATTTACGTATAAAATTACAAATTTCTTCTACATTCAAATAAAATCTGAAAATAAATTAAAAAAAAAAACTTTTTTAATAAAGTAAATAGTATTAAAAATTTAATTATATTACATTTTGCATTAAAAAAAAGGGTTTTACTGCATCAAATAATAAACGTGTTGTAAAATTTAATTTATGTAAATAAGTATATAAATAAACGTAATAAGAAATCAAGTTTAATGAAAATTAAAATACTTGTTGAATTACTTTCAATGAAATTTTTTGAAAGCTTGAATTAAAAACAAATAATAATGAAGAGTGTTAAAATAGATATTGTTTTCTAAAATTTTCAAAAGATAAGTAAATTAAATTTATGTTAAGTGTTTAAATTAATATAATTTCATATGAAATATTTGTATAAACTCATGTTCTAATTTACTTAAAATAAATTAATAAAATTGTCTTTACTTGGATTTAATTACTTATAAGTAATAAAAACTTATAAGTTTATATGTTTGTCAATTGAAAACTGTTGTTTGATAAATTGTATAGGTTATAAATTATTTAATCTTATTTATGTAATGTTGATAAAAGTTTTTGAATTTAACAAACAGAGGGAGTTCACTACCTCACTATCAACTTTATGTTAGCTCAATGTTATCAAATAGGCTTTTTTTGGTAATTTAAAAAAAAAACGCTGCAACCTCAAAAATTGCTATGGCTAATTTTTGGCCCGAAATGACCAATTTTTAAATTTTTTTAAATTGCTGTAAATTGCAATTTTTGATTAGAATAGGTTTTAAAGGCCTCAAAAATTTTGTATGAGCTCCATGTTTTGAAAATTCTTTACTCATCCCTTTTCAATAATTAACCAGTTACGATCATTTTAATTCAGAGTCCAAATTTCCAGATTAAAAAAAAAATTAAATTAATTTTTATCATTGTCTTTTAAAAACGATATCTTAGAAACTATTTAAAAAATGTCATAAAAAAGAGTCATAAAAAATTTTTGTAAACTTGAAATTTTTAAGATATATAAGATTGCTAGCAATTTAAACAACAAATTTTGGTCATTTTTGGCCAAAAATGATCAGTGGTCTTCCATAAATGACGTTGAGAGTTTGGGGGTAAGTAGGTTTAACTTAAAATGTGACAACTCGGACAAGGGAGAAGCTGCGATGAACGATGAAACAGACATCCCTAATTTTTTTTAATAAATAAAAACTATTTTAAATTATTTAAAAAAAAGTTTGTCCAAAGGATAATAATTGTATTTTCAGGACGCGAATGTTATAGAGCTGTAAATATTACTTTGGTACATATTCAAATGTACCATCACCAAACACTTTCACAATGTATTTAGAAATGTTTATAAATATTTTTATTTACAAATACTTGGTATATTTATCGTTCTCAAACTATACATAGTAAGTGATCTCAAAGTATGCACTTTTTTTATTAATTTTGTCTCAAACTACACATCCATTATTAATTTTAAATCCGCTTAATTGTCTTCAACTAACTGCTACGCTTGACATTTAGTTAATTGGCTATAACGATGAGAGAATTATTCATAAGAAATTTTGGTTTACGGGGCTTGGAAGGAAATTCTTACACCAAAAAAAGAGACCAACTAGAAGTATTTTAGTTAATTTTTAAAGTTGCAGTGATGCATTTAAAATGACACATCTTATTTTATAACATTGTACCAAAATGAAGCGCTGCATTTCTGGACCCAGAAGATCCATTGCCAAGAACGAAGGCTAGTCGGCATGTTTTTTCAACATAATAAACTCACCCATAACTATTTAGTGTAATTTGGTGTTCTAAAGGTATTGATCCAAAGGTATCACTCCCCAAGGGATTGTAAGAAGATTTGAATGATTAGATAGCACATAATCTTAATAAAATGAAAAAACTATCAATTTCAGGCAAAAATAATTTTTTATTTATTAGTCAACGTTTTGCATGTGGATGAATGCCTTTTCAAAAAATGCATTGTATTGAAAACCACCATAATTTAAACAGAAATAAGATGATATAAATTGTAAAATTTATTGTGCATTGTTTACATTAGGTTAAATCTATTTCAATAAAAAACAAATCGCCATTGCGACCGCGTTTATTCGCAACCTGATTGGTCCACTTAAATGGCGCCAAAATTTTGAATTAAAAAAAAAAAACAAAAGTTAAAATTGAAAAAATATACATCATGAATTATAAGTAAAATATTAATTAAAAGTTTTAAGTAATAATTAAAAGAATCGAATTTTAAATTAATTTTAACAATAAAAAAAAAATAAATAAGAATATGTAAAATAAAAAAAAATTAAATTAGGTTATTAGTTGTACAAAATTGTTATACAAACAAATGACACACGTATTATTAATAATAATAATAATATATGCTAGCAATACAATGACAGAAATTTTTACAATTTTTAAATTTTATATATATAGAAATAAAAAAAAAATTGAATTAAAAGAATTTTTTATAATAATATCATTTTCGTAAACAGCTTAATTAAAAGCTTAATTATTATTATTATTAAATCTACAAATTTTACAAAGCTTTGCTAAAAAATTTATTTTGGATAATTTTTCAACAATGCTTCGTTTAAAAATTATCAAAAATTTTCGGAAAATACCGTGCCCGGCACCACATGTTTTATTTTGGAGTGGGTTAATGGTAGTTCAAAAAGGAGCGAGAGAAAATTGACAAATACTCCAGTCAAAATGCAGGTTTGGGGTAGAAATCTGTTGACAGGATGAGATTTGCTCTACTATATGTTTTTTGGGTCGCAGAATCCGAATCCGGTGTCCAATAGGGCTGGAAAATGGGGGAACAGCCTTAAATCAGCAAAAACTACCTCTTTTTAGGGGGTTTTTGCAAAATTTCGAAAGTAAAGCTAATATGGTAAAATATATTTTATTTTTTGATGATAGATTAAGAAGATATTGCTATTTTTTCATAATTGACTAAAATTAGGATGTATGGGCTAATTATAGATGGTTAAAACTACTCCAAAAATTAAAAAAAATAGAAAAAACATGATAAAAGTTTATTTTTTATTCCACAAAAAAAAGTAAAAAAATAATAGATATATATTTAAAATAATCAAAGGCAATATAAACAACAACAATATTGATAATAAAATTTTATCATGGTTTTTATGTATGTATAAATTTAGGGGTTATTTTAACCTCCTCCTCCCGGAGGGGAAGGTGAATACATTTTAAGATGATTAAAATAGCATAAAACATTTTAAATATTTGATTCTACAAAAAAAAAGTAAAAAAAATTTATTTTATCATGGTTTTTGGTGCCATTCACGGGTCATAATTGTCGTTGTCCAATCGGGGCAGTTTTCGAAAATCAAGTATAAGAATTTTTTCCGCCGGCTCCGGCATTTTTTTCGATTCGAGAAATATTTATAAAATCCACGGCGGCCATTCATTGTTCATAAGTGCTGATGGCAACTCGTGCTAATTTTTCAAAATCTGAAAATCCAAAACCCAAGGTTCAATGTTAAGAATTAAGAATTTAAAATGCAATTAATAAATAGCTAAGTCAAAAGTCAGAAAGTCCTAAGTAAAATTCTTAAAGTATCCGAATAAAAATTATATTCAATTAACTAATTATAATTTCAAGAAATCGCAAAGCAAAGAATTGAATTTTTCCGCATTTGAAGTTGTTTGTTTCAATGCAAAACTATGAAATATTAATCATTATACGAATTCGTGAAAATTACTTTTAAAACGAAATAAATTTTTTCATTTAGGATTTAATTTTTTTGTGAAAGACTCTTCTAAAAATTACTTACTCTAATTTGTACAAATTTTTTAAAAAAATATTCTAAAACAAAAATTTCTGGAACCTATAATAATTGGTTTGAAAAAAACTTTTCGTTTCCTTAAAATTCTGAATTTAGACCCGGATTTCCATCAGCGCCTGTGAACAATAAATGGCTGCCAAATCCACTTTTTTTCATTTATTTTGTGTTCATAACATATTTACACAATATTCGGATCAAAAAAATTCTTGGAAAATTGATAAAAAAATTTTTCAATAATTTTCAATCAATAATGCTGATATTTAGTATGCGAGTATTTAAAGGTATACCACGTTTAATAATATGATAAAATGAATATTTTTCAGCTAACATCTTTCGTTCATGAATAGACCATTTACTATATCAATTCATTATTTATAAGAATTTTTTGTTGCAGAATAATAAAAACTATAAGGATTGAAAAATGGATACGTCAGAATTCCTATTAATTAGTTTCAAATTTGATGAAATATCAAAAGTTATTATTTATAGCATAAATTTACCATCAAATACAAGGTTTCATAAAATGATTTTCGGAAATTATCCTATTCTAAAATTTGATGCATTTTAATTTTACGAATCTGAAATTGTATGTTTCTGCAAAATTCATTTATGGGTCTTTTTTAAAAAAATCTAGATTTTAAGGTTCTGAGAATTGACTCGGATCGATGGACAACGAGAGTTATGACCAGTGAATGGCTCACATGGTTTTTATGTATGTATAAATTTAGGGGTTGTTTTAACACCCCGCCCCCGGGTGGTTTAAATAGCATAAAGTATTTGTAAATACTTGCTACACGAAAAAAAGTAAAAACATAATCTTTTATCAAGTTTTTCCTATTTTTTGAAATTTTGGGGGTAGTTTTCACCATCTATAATTAGCCCATATATCCTAATTTTGGTCAACTATAAAAAAATCGCAATATCTTCTTAATCCATCATCAAAAAATAAAATATATTTTACCCCGTATTAGCTTTACTATCGAAATTTTGCAAAATAAACCCCTAAAAAGGGGTAGTTTTTGCTGATTTAAGGGTGTTCTCCTATTGTATTATTTAAGGGTGATCCCCAGCCATATTGGACACAGAATTCGAATTCAGCGACCCAAAAAACATATAATAGAGCAAATCTTAGCCTTTCGACAGGTTTCGCCCCCCCCCCCCCCCTCTACCGGATTTTGATAGGAGTAAAAGGAATAAAGCGCGTGGTGAGCAAGAAGAGGAAGAATCAGTTCGACGACCATAAAATTTTTATAGTAATTTTTATAGTAATAATTATATTTTCTAAAATTTAATTATTTGACAATAATTATTAAAAGTTTGAATTAAAAAAACACATAAAATAGCGCGCGCTTGCGCGCGCAAACACTTCTAGTTATTAAAATTTGATGAATGATTTTAATATTTTTAATTACTTTAACAAAAAATAACTTAATGATGTAAATGGTAACTCCTAGCAGAGGAGAGACTTGTTTTTATATACTAGTATTAAGCGCGCGTCGCGCGCAAAATTATTTAAAAGTAAAACTATCAACCTTAATTATTTTCTTAAATACCAAAATTTATTCTTACTTTCATTTTTTTGATATCAACTACTCGACGTACTATAACTAACCTCAAAAATAATAAAAATATAATATAAACAATAAAACAATTAATTTTAACCTATTAACAATGAAATTTATATGAGCCAATCAGAATGACTCTTTAGCTATAACAATGTACATAGTTACTGTTGCGATCAACATGTCCTTTTTAAGAAAGGATCCCATAGGTTAGAAAAAATCTACTGGTAGTTATATAAACAGCTAAGCAAATTATTTAAAAGTTTCATAAAAATTTACTTTAAATAAATTTTTAATTTTCGACATTTCAAATTCTAAATGAAAAATTTAACCAGAAATTTGAAAAGGGTACCAATTTAAGTATTTTATGAAGTATTTGTATAAAAATGGTGAAATTTTAAAGTTACAATTCATTAATTAAAATGTTTTAATAAAAATTAATTAAAATTTTTATTTTCTATTCAAAGATCCTTATATATATCCGTGTTATAAAAGTAAAACTGCTGCCACAGATACTTTTATCACGTTTAACCTTTTGACTCACTTACCTTTTTGTCGCATTAATCCTTTTGGCGCACTAAATCCAAAATATTCTAAGTTCATTTGACCCCCCTCTGTTGAGCGGAACTTTTTCGGTTACCCCTATATGAACATGTTCCATGTTAATATTCTATCAAATTTACTTATCTAGGGATTCTTAAACATCCTGTATAAATATATTCAAATCGATAAGGTATTTATAAATTTATGCATAATATTACACAGGAAGTCTCAAAGTTATATAACCTATAAGTGTTAAAGGAAATTTGAAGATTTCAATTAATTTAGCAGAAATTTTGAAAGTTATGTATAGTCACTAATGAAATTGAATAATCCTTTGAAATAAGAGACTCTTAATACGTAACAATTGATCAATAGTAAAGTATAAGTAAATTTTCTTCATACATAAATATATTTTCTATATTTTATAACTTTTAAATAAACAAATATTTATATAATCTTAGTTACTCTAAGAGGAAAATGTCAGTGGTTAAATTGCTCTAATTATTAAAATGTTTATACGTTTATTTATAGAGAGAGGATTATTTATTATACATACATCATTTTGAAAATCAACATGCAGAGATTTTGGTTTTACATTAATTTACATTAATTAAACTTTGATATTAGATTGAGTATAGCGATGAATATACAAATTTAAGATAATTATAATATAAAGTTACCTTAACAATTTCAGTTTTCTTACCTAAATTTATAGGAATTTGTGTAAATAAGCATTTCATTAGCAAATTAAATTGATAAAAGTTTACTCATTTATTTTAACTGCTTATAAATTTATTTATTAAAAGATTACAAATTACAATTATTTACAAATATTGTTCAATCGTATTTTTTATAAATATTTTAATATTGTGTACTCTGAAGCATGGCAGTTATTTTAAACAATTGCTTGGATTTTAGATTGATGGATGAAGTTAGTTGCCTTGTATCAAAAAAATAAGATTCCCGAATTGATAAATAATTTTTCTTCCTAGCGGGCCGAAAACACTTTTTTCGCCCCGCAACGAGATCGAAAAAAACGCGTTTTCACCCCACTGAGAAAGAAAAATTTCGTTTTGTCCATGGGAACAAAAAAAAAATACCCCAGATCGCAGTTTACCATCCTCGGCTTCGCCTCGGATGCTAATTAACCTGCGATCTAGGCCATTCTTTTTTTTTGCTCCCTTGGTTAAAAATGTACTATTATTATTCCTAAATGTTAACGCCGAATGACTGCCAGACTAATGTGCATTAATGTATTGATTAATGTATTATTTAGAAAAATAGTAAATTATTTCAATTAATTTAAAATGGTACATAATAAACCTAAAATTATTAACTTTTGAAAATAATAATAGTTTTATATGAAATACAAATTGTTAACAGTTGTATAATTCATAACACAAAACAGTAGCTTTTGAAATTCTTAGAAATAATTTATAAAATTTTTTGAAATCTTAACAGATAAAATATTTTACCTTTACAAAAAAATTTACATACTTTAGATAAAATTTTTTTTTACAACACCAAATATATACTATAATATAAATTAAAAATTTAAAAAATTTCAATTAATTTAGCAGAAATTTTGAATGTTTTGTATAGTCACTAATGAAGTTGAATAATCCTTTGAAATAAGAGACTCTTAATACGTAACAATTGATCAGTAGTAAAGTTATAAGTAAATTTTCTTCATACATAAATTTATTTTCTATATTATATAATAACTTTTAAATAAACAGACATTTATATAATCTAAGAGGATACTTTTTGTGAATACAGTAAAATGATCATCTTTAATGAAAATATTTGAAAATTTTTCAAAATTAAAGTAATGCTATACTGTAAATTAAAATAAAAAATTTTACATTTATTAAAGACAACAATATGAAAACGTATTAACTCAGATCTTTTGATGGTTAAGCATTTTTTTTTATAGCATTCTAAATTATCGACGCTACATACATATGTGACATCATATATGTATTAGTATAATTTCAGGTTATTTACATAGTTTTTATTTATTTATTTAAAATTAAAGTCTATAAAGTGGGAAAAATAAATTTCATTTTTGATCATTTATATCATTTCCTGCTAATTTTAATCTCTTGTGTCATCATTGTTATGTTTTTTCAAAGCTCCTAAGTATTGCTCCCATAAGATCAATTTTAAAGTTTGGATTTTTAATTCTTAATTAAAAAAAAGTTAATGCTATAAATGTCTATAAATGTTATTTGCTATAAAATCCACATAAAAACATTTGATCGAAAGGAGTTGATAAAATTGATATAACCAGAACACACATCTACACGATAATTTTACAATATTTACCTGTACTACAAAGAATTGCTAAGTGATAAATTTAAATGATAACTTTTTTAAAATTTAGTTTAATAGTAATTTATATAGTGAAATTTTTTATGTAATAAAGTTTTTATTTTTTTATAGTGAAATAAATTCTTAAAATCCAGATAAATAAAATTATAGAAGATCAGCAATATTGATCAGCAAAATCAATCAGCTGTCGATTTAAAATTTTACTTTATAAAATAGTAAATTTTAGATGTGACTTTAAAAAATTCTAATACACTAATATTTTTTAAATTATACAATCTCAATTAATTCAATAACAGCAGTTTTTCTAGTTTGAACATTTTTTCTAGGTTTCCGATTACTTACGATTACCTTCGTTTTTTTGAAAAAATCTTCGATGTCGATTCCCTTAAATATTTTCGACAAATAATAGTGCCAGATAATTTCAATAAAAAAAACAAATAAAGCAAAAGCAGATACAATAAACATGATATAAAATAAAATCACAGGCAAATAGTCGTTTTCGTCATCAAAATTGTAAATACTTTTCTGTTTGATAATTTTATTTGCATAATTGAAATCAGATTTCCACTTTACATCTAATCCCATTTCTAGCATCCGATTGTAAGTTTCATCAAAATTATTTATTACAGGAAAATTATGTCTATAGGGTAAGATATTTATAGATTTATAAATAATTAACTCGCTTTTATTAAATTGAATTCCATTAAAATATCTTTCATTTTTCTGTAAAATTTTTGAAGCATCTATTTCGTTAATTATTAGGACTGTATTTTTAGTTATCATATTTATCGTTTCCTTCCCATTAAAATATTTAGCAATTTGAGTAACGTTGTTACATATTCCCGTTGTGTAATTTCTTAAACTATCTAACAAAAAATTGCTATATAGAAACAGAACAGTAATGTTTTTTTCAAATATTTCCTCAAAAGATTCGATTACTGCTTTATCATTGTTTTCAATGAAGATTCATTGAAGTTAAATCAGAAATAATGTCAGGAACAAAAAATAGCGATACTGCAACCAAAGTAAAAAATATTATTTTTGTTCTTAAGCAGCGACGAGGATTCATATTAACTCCAAAACCCAACATTAAACTGAAAAGATTAAATATGGACCAATCTTTGCGGCAAAGTTTTAAATAATGCGCAGAGAGTAAAAATGAAATTAAAATAACAATTGCAGCCAAAAAAGCATTGAAAAAGTTTTCTGATAATTCAATGGTTGTATCATTTATAATTGGGACAAGCAGAATAAAATCATGAGATTTTACAATGTTTATTCTTAAGAGATTCCCTGCCAGAAAAAAACTTACACTACCCACGAAGCAGTCTAATCCATGTTTAAGAATAATATATGCCATAGAGTGATCTTTTATTGTCACAGGTACAATCTGTGTCGTAAAATTTAATGCAGTAGAGAAATATTCGAAAGATTGCAGCAAATGTATTTGTAAGTACAGATCACACAGAGTTTCATAATTTTCAGAATAATCTTTGTAGTAATTTGGCCAATATTCTTTATTTACTCCAACTTTCATGCTGTATCCATTTATACTTTTTAATTTATTAGGAAATAATAATATTTTCCTGTTAAGTAACAAATTCTCTACTTTTATTGCCCAAAAAAATGGTTCAACATAGATAATTAACGGATTTTGAGGATTTAGAAGTAAAATACTAAAATCAAAAAAGGGGTAGTGTTTAGTTGATAGATAAAGAATATCATTGATGATTTTTGGTGATTTGGTTATTTCATTCATTATAAGAAGAATCTTAGTATTCGATAAGTAGAATAAAGATTGCGATATTAAATTTAAGACTGCGTCTAATTTTCGTTCAAATTGAATCAGATTCATTTCTTGAAGAATAATAAAATGCAAAGGAGCTGTTATATTATGGTTATATATAACAGGATAAGTTTTTATTTTGATAATCGGTAACGGGCTATTTAAATCAATAGTTGCAGTTGGTACTTGTCTAATTAGCTGCTGAAAGATTGGTTGTATGCTATTGTTGCTAATTTTGAAATCCGAATGCAATGTAACCCTGTTTGGTTGAACTTCTTTCAAGCATTGATCAATCACATAATTTAAGTAAGTTGTTCCAACTAAATTAAAAGAGGCCAGGCTCAGGAAGCATACGAAAAATGCCGTATTCATTTTTCTGCAAAAAAAATTATATTCAGTTATTGAACATATTGAATTAAAATTTATTTTTCTTTTTAATATTTGAATATTGATTTTTTAAATTCATTATTTACTTAAACAAAAATTAAACGTACTTTTTGTTCAAAGATAGAAAAGTTAAAAAAATTATTTATGAATAATACGTAATGCATTTTTAAAAAAATTTTTAAATTGTATAAAAACGATAATTAAAATTTCTAAATACAATAATTTTTATAACTAGGCATTATTTAAATTGTTAAATAATTTTATAAAATCAACAATTTATGGGAGCAAACAAAAATAACTAATTTAAAATTGGTTATCTCCAATTGGTACAATACCTAATATTTACACTAGTAACTCATTATAAATAATGAATAGTCTGAGTGAAGAAACGTAGAATAACCAATATGCATATTTATTAATTTTTTTATTTCTCTGTTATTTATTATTAGCGCATTATTTAATTTCAACATCAACGTCGGCTTTCTTTTTTAAGCTGTAGAAAAAACAAAAAAAATATTTTAAGCTATAAAGAATGATTTTTTTTAGTGAATGAATCAATATGAAGCCACAAATTTTATTATAAATGGATTGGCGACCTTTTTCAAAATGAACTCTGCCTTACCGACTCAATGTTAAAAACATAGGGGTTTAGGATGGCGTTAAAAATGTATAATCTTCCTAACGGTTCGAAAACACTTTTTTAGAGCAAAAACAGGATGACACCGTTCGAAGTTTACCATCCGAGAAAGGATTGGGTACGTCTTGGTTGGTAATGTAGGTGCAATTTAGGCCATTCTTTTTTTTTGATCCCTTAATTAAAATGTACTAATTATTTAATAATTTTTTTTTAAATATGTACTGGTTTATAGGGTATTAGACGCCCAACATCCAAGGGAATCAGTGAAAAATTTTTTCTGAATTTTCGGTCAAAATAAGTGCTTTATTTTCGTTATTTTGACTCCTGTTTTATATAAATTTGTTACCAGATCTCTAATTATGAACAATCAAACACACGCATTAGACATTAGTATACTTATCTGACCCCAGGGTATAGATTCTACATTTATATCATCTACCACATATCACGAATAGTTCGTGAAAAACAAAAAAAGTACTAACTTTTAAGAAAATATTGACTTAAATGACCAAACTATATCGCAAAAAGTACTACCATTTCTAAAAACATTTATTTGCGCATGCGCAGCACTACATATTGTGGATGAAACGGTAACTTATCACTGTGATATAAATGCTGAATCAGGTCCCAGCTGCCAATCGACAAAACTTTATAAATTTTTTGAGGAAACGTTCGTTTTGACTAAAAATTTAACTGAGAACGTAAAAAAAAATACAAAATCAAACAAAATCAATTTCCACCATAATATTTTTTCATATCTTAAAGATATTTCATTTTTTGTCAAAAATTTTAAAAAATTTTAGTTTTTACAAATATAGTGTAAAAATTAAATATTGAAATAGCCACGACAGCTGAACCGAAAATCTATGGTTTTTATCATTTATAAATTTTTTTTAAAATTTTAACTCCTGTTTTAGGTAATTTTGTTATGTAGATCTCTAGTCATGAATGAACAAAGACACGCAAGAGACTGTGGCTGTTTAGCTAAGTTTGCTGATTCAGCTGGATTTGCTAGGCTTACTGAACAGCCAAAAAGACTGTATACATTTTTGGAGAAACGACTAGTTTGAATAAAAATCTAACTGAATGCGTAAAAATTAATGCCGAATTAGGCTAAATCAATTTCCTCAGTAAGAATTTTCCATATATTAAAGATATTTTATTTTTTGTTAAAAGTTTTTGAAAATTTTAGTTCAATAAGTTGGAAATTTTCCTGGCACCATGGCCCTGGTGGCTACACATGTACGGTGGCGACATTTTGTATGTTTTATTGAAATAACTCTGTATTGAAGCCATCAAATTTTCTTAAACTCTGGGTACCTTATTTTATCGTAAAAACACATCACTCAGCAAGAAGTATTCAGTAAAATATTGCATACATTTGGATAAAATGACATGTACGATGGCGACATTTTTTCTTTGAAAGTCATTTTAAAAATTTAATATTTATAGTTTTCATACTTTAGATTTTAAAATTTTAAGTAAGAAAAAAAATACAGCAGAGCTTTTAAGTTTTAAGTGCATGCATATAGACTGCGTACTATTAAAATGGTGAGAAGTTTAAAAGATAGCTGCAATCGTGGGGCATACTTCTATATGACGATAAACTAAGAGGACTGCCTGAAAATTTATTTTGAAGAAAAAAATGTATTTTTGGGACCTAATTACGTCATATGCACCTTACAGAAAAATTTAAGTTCAAAATTTAAGCTAGATATTAATATCGAAAGTTTTGTATATAGCAAAAGGACAGCGAATTGCTACATTTTTAACGAGGGGCTGACGACGCGATTTAAAGTATTTAAAGTATTTAAATCGCTTTTTAAATCGCTCACAAATTTTTAAATCGCTGTTAAATTATTGCTTTAAAATTAGATTTTTGGCATAAAAACTGTTTCTAGGGGTTTGTGGGATCACAAAAATTGAAATTTTAACTGGATTTAACCCCAGGTTTATCCCTGCCCATATTTATGACCAAAAAATTGGCCAATTTTTGAGAAAATTAACCAAATATTTTAAATCGCTTTTAAATTATTGCTTTAAATTTAATTTCTCGGCATATAAACTGTACCTAGGGGTTAGCGGGAGTACAAATATTGAAATTTTCATCGGATTTAACCTCAATATCATCCCCACCCTTATTTTAGACCTAAAAATTGGCAAAATTTCTAGAAAATTTGCCGAATATCTTATTTTTTTTACATATTCGCACTTTTAGCATCCAGGGTATGCCTATATAGGTTTTTTGGGTCACTGATCAAGAATTTGGACTTCTTTTTCATAAATAATTAATATTTCACCCTTAAAATAGCTAAAACTACCCCCGAAAATGGGGTGTTTTATCTATTTTCGTACTTTTAGCATCTAGGGTATGCCTAAATAGGTCTTTTGGGTCGCTGATCAAGAATTTGGACTTCTTTTTTATAAATAATTAATATGTCACCCTTAAAATAGCTAAACCTACCCCTAAAAGGGGTGTTTTATCTATTTTCGTACTTTTAGCATCCAGGGTATGCCTAAATAGGTCTTTTGGATCGCTGATCAAGAATTTGGACTTCTTTTTTATAAATAATCAATATTTCACCCTTAAAATAGCTAAACCTACCCCTGAAAGGGGTGTTTTTACTATTTTCGCACTTTGAACGTCCAGAGTACGTCGTTATACGTTTTTTGGGCATTTAATCAAGAATTTCGAATTTTTTTCATAAATAATTAATATTTCACCCTTAAAATAGCTAAAACTACCCCCGAAAGGGTTGTTTTTGTTATTTTCGCAACCTTAGCGTCCAGTATGCCCATATAGGTTTTTTGGGTCGCAATTCATGAATTTAGACTACTTTTTCATAAATAGTTACTATTTCACCCTTAAAATAGCTAAAACTACCCCTAAAAGGGATGTTCTTGCTAACTTTGTACTTTAAATGTTCAGAGTACGTTCATATACGTTTCTTGGGTCGCTTATCAATAATTTCGACTTCTTTCTTATAAATCTTTACTATTTCACCTTTGAAATTGTTAAAACTATCCCTTGACTATCCCTAAAATGGGTGTTTTTGTTATTTTCGCAATTTAAGCGTCCAGGATATGCCCATATAGGTTTTTTGGTTCGCTAATCAAGAGTTTTGATTTTTATTTATAAATTATTAATACTTCACCCTTAAATTAGCTAAATCTACCCCGAAAAGTTTAGATTCTAATTTTTGGCCCAGAAATGGACAGGGTATGCAGAATCCAACTGCTAACTACATTTTTAAATTCAAATTTTGGACCAAGATATTGGACCAAAATGGCTGATTTTCGGGAAATCTGTCAAATCTTCTAGATTGAAAAACAAATTATTTTCTATATCTTATGCAGATTTCGAATATGCAGAATCGGAATCTGCTATAAAAATTTTAATTTTCCAATTTTTTCCTTAGATATTTATAGAAAAGTTGGCTAGTATTTGAAAAAATTTGCTGTTTCTTCAAGATTATACAAGTAACTACTATCGATGCATCTTATGGTGTCTTAGAGTATTTGGAATTCGAGTTTTTTAAGCTTGCGGTTTGAATTTGTTTCAAATAATTAATAACTTTCAGGAAATTATTTAAAAAGAAAATAAAAACAAAAGAATATTTTTTGTTGAAATAAGTAATATATGAGCAATTATTTTAAAATTGATACTTAATTCGAGCCTGGAATCGTAAATTTTTTTTTTGAGGGCACATCGATATGACCCGTGTTTTCAGATAGTTTGAACCTTCAGAAAACCGAAAAAAATCGTGAACAAGAAATCGGCGATAGGTGCCAAAAAGATTTTTTCACTTTTATGTCAAAAACCATGTTTTTCGTATCTGAGCTACCCCAAATTTTCAAAATAACTTTTTAGGTAAAAAAACGTTTTTAAAATAGATAAGAAAATCTGATTGCCAGGGAAAAACCACTCCAGAAGAAAAAAAAACTTATCTTTTTCAGATGAAATTTAGCCAAGTTATCGTCAATTTAAGATTTTGCTCAAATTCGTCTTAAAAAAGATTGAAATTTTATTGAAAAAAGCCTGTTTCTGAACTTTAAACATGCATTACTCGCTTGATTTTCATCGTAAAATAATAATTTTTTTTTTAAAATCGATTAATTTTTTCCTGGCAATTCATTTCTCTAAGAAAAAAATTATTTTTATTGACCAAATTTCAATTTTTAGGTCAAAAGCCTTTGAAAACTGTAAGTAGCAAGATTTACTTAACACAGTTTTTGATCTAAAAATTAAAATTTTGTCAATAAAAATAATTTTTTTCTTAGAGAAATGAATTGCCAGGAAAAAATTAATCGATTTTAAAAAAAAAATTATTATTTTACGATGAAAATCAAGTGAGTAATGCATGTTTAAAGTTCAGAAACAGGCTTTTTTCAATAAAATTTCAATCTTTTTTAAGACGAATTTGAGCAAAATCTTAAATTGACGATAACTTAGCTAAATTTCATCCTAAAAAGGTAAGTTTTTTTTCTTCTGGAGTGGTTTTTCCCTGGCAATCAGATTTTCTTATCTATTTTACAAAAGTTTTTTTACCTAAAAAGTTATTTTAAAAATTTAGGGTAGCTCAGATACGAAAAACACGTTTTTTTACTTAAAAGGAAAAAAATTCTTTTTGGCACCTATCGCCGATTTCTTGTTCACGATTTTTTTCGGTTTTCTGAAGGTTCAAACTATCTGAAAACACGGGTCATATCGATGTGCCCTCAAAAAAAAATTTACGATTCCAGGCTCGAGTTAAGTATCAATTTTAAAATAATTGCTCATATATTATATTTTTTTGGAATCAAAAACAAATATTCATAGCAAATAAAAATGAAAACGAAAATAATTAAATGAGTAGCAAAAGTTCCAGCAATTAAATAAATATTAAAAATTGAATAGGTCCACCCCATCCTTGACCCTATTATTATTTATTACCCTCAAAATATATATATATATTTTTCTGAATCTGGTCACTGTATTATTGAAAAGCAAACATTTTGAATTTTGCGATTCTGGTGCAAGTTTTGCACTGAGTATACTCCAAACTTCAAGAATTTTTTTGAAAAAATACCAATTTTTTGTTTAAATTCTGAGCCTAAATTTTTGATTTAATTATTTAGTCACCATACTCCAGTCAAATCACGGGGGGGGGGGTGATATTATCTCCACTAATGAGGTTTTTTCCCATATAAGGGTGGAACACACTTTAATTTGCAAATTCACCCTTTTAAGTGGTATTTTAACAATATTTTTAACAGAGTTATTCATAAAAATTTAAGCAGGTTATAATAGGTTTTTTGGCTGGCTAATCACAAATTTGAGGCTTCCAAGTAATATTGATTTGCAAATTTAGGGATGTTTTATCAACTTTACACACTTGAGACCCTCAAATTTGTGATTCGCCTAACAAAAAATCTATTATTGCTTGCTTAAATTATTATTAATAAATCTTGTTACAAATATTGTTAAAATATAAGAGTGATCTACCCTTAGACCAGCTCCGGGACCCCAAAATTCGTAATCAGCGACCCAAAAAACTTATAGAGAAATAAACTTCATTAGTAGGGAAAATATCAACCACAATCCCGTGATTTGACTGGAGTACCAGTTTCGCATTCTTCATATTTAAAATCATCAAACAAATAGAAATTAGTTTTCATGGAACATGTTTATAGGGAAAGGGTATACTGGAAATTTAGACTTTAAAAGGAGGGGAGGTCAAATGTGTCCGATTAAATAGTGTCAGATTCTACATATTCCAAAAACCCACAAAATATTTAGAATACTATTCCTTCTATCACCCAGGTGATTCGGCAATTTTTTTTATAACTTGGTCAATCGTTTGTCCAATTTATGGCCAAAGATCGGATTTTCAAAATTTAGTTAGCAGGTTCGGATTCTGCTTACGCTGAAACCCCATAAGATACATTCGAAATAATCTCTTGCATAACTTTTGAGTTACGACGAATTTTTTCGAAAATTGGCTAATTTTGTCTAATTTATTGGCTAAAAATTTGAATTATAAAATTTAGTTATCAAATTCCGTTACTGAATACTCGAAAATCCCGTAGGATATATATAGAAAGTAATTTTTTCTATAATCTAGCAGATTCGGCAAATTTTTTAGAATATTGGACAAATGTTGTCCAATTTCTTAGAGAAAAATATAAATTTTAAAATTTAGTTATCAGATACGGATTCTGCATACTCGAAAACCCCATAAGATACATTGGAAATAACCGCTTATAATCTATATGATATCATGCGAATTTTTTCAAAAACTGGCCAATTATGGTCCTATTTCTTGGTCAAAAATTTGAATTTAAAAATTTAGTTAGCAGTTGGATTCTGCATACCCCAAAATATATTTAGAATGTAATTTCTTCTATAATCCAAGAGATTCGGCATATTTTCTCGAAAATTGGACAGTTTTTTGTCCATTCTGGGGCAAAAATTGGAATCTAAACTTTTAGGGATAGTTTTAGCTATTTTAAGGGTGAAATAGTAACTATTTATGAAAAAGTAGTCGAAATTCTTGAATTGCGACCCAAAAAACCTATATGGGCATACTGGACGCTAAGATTGCGAAAATAACAAAAACACCCCTTTCGGGGGTAGTTTTAGCTATTTTAAGGGTGAAATATTAATTATTTATGAAAAAAATTCGAAATTCTTGATTAAATGCCCGAAAAACGTATAACAACGTACTCTGGACGTTAAAAGTGCGAAAATAGTAAAAACACCCCTTTTAGGGGTAGGTTTAGCTATTTAAAGGGTGAAATATTGATTATTTATAAAAAAGAAGTCCAAATTCTTGATCAGCAACCCAAAAAACCTATTTAGGCATACCCTGGATGCTAAAAGTACGAAAATAGATAAAACACCCCCTTTTCGGGGGTAGTTTTAGCTATTTTAAGGGTGAAATATTAATTATTTATAAAAAATAAGTCCAAATTCTTGATCAGTGACCCAAAAAACCTATATAGGCATACCCTGGATGCTAAAAGTGCGAATATGTAAAAAAAATAAAATATTCGGCAAATTTTCTAGAAATTTGGCCAATTTTTAGGTCTAAAATAATGGTGGGGATGATATTAAGGTTAAATCCGATGAAAATTTCAATATTTGTACCCCCGCTAACCCCTAGGTACAGTTTATATGCCGAGAAATTAAATTTAAAGCAATAATTTAAAAGCGATTTAAAATATTTGGTAAATTTTCTCAAAAATTGGCCAATTTTTTGGTCATAAATATGGGCAGGGATAAACCTGGGGTTAAATCCGATTAAAATTTCAATTTTTGTGATCCCACAAACCCCTAGAAACAGTTTTTATGCCAAAAATCTAATTTTAAAACAATAATTTAACAGCGATTTAAAGTATTTAAAGTATTTAAATCGCTTTTTAAATCGCTAATTTTTTAAATCGCGTTGTCAGCCCCTCGATTTTTAACTCATATTATGCCCTACAAAATTTTTTATGACCTTAGTTATATATGCGCAGTAGGTTGGGACTTTAAAATATCTATTGTTCAGCAAGGGAAAAAAAATAAAATTTGGCTTTAAATGTAGAAAATATTTTTATACTTACAAAAAACTGTACATACTTATATCCAATTTTTTTTTTAATCACAAAATATATACTAATATAAATTAAATCTTTAAAAAATCTATACTCAAACACATAAAGATAAAGTCATCTTTTTTTTTAGAATAAAATAAACAAATGATTTCTTATAAAGTATAAATTAATAATAAATAGTTTTAAAAATCAATTTATTATTGTTAAGAAATAATTTGAATTTTTGAAGCTTTAGGAACTTTAATATTCTGACTACTCAGAAAAGGAGAAACCTGAATACTAAAAAAAAATTTTATTTAGTTAAACTTTTATTTCAAAAACACAATTTTTCCCATGACAATTTTCATTTGCTATTAGTTCTTACTCGTTAATTATGATAAACTGTGTTGCAAATTTACATTGAAATAATTTTTTATTTTAGATTAAATTTGAAACATATGAAACGTCGAAACTTCTTTTAAAATCCATCTATTATTGCATTTACTAATTATTCAGAAAACCCCAATGTCCTGTCCTCCAGGCGTGATTGTAAATTGAAAATTTTTTCATTAGACTCCAATTGTAAATTTATAATATTTTGTTACGTATTCTGAGGTTTTTCCGGGGTACGTTAATATAAATATAAATAAGTTTATCCTGGGGATATGAGTGCCCCAAGTATTTATTTACTTATATAGTTAGGTTGATATATAGTTAGTTCAGGTGATCTAGATGATTATGATCCGAGTTCCCTAGCTGGATGAACCTAACCTGAGGCTAAATTCGTAATTACAGAATGATTGTCACTTACTTAAAATAACTGATAACTAATGATTGAATATAACTTCACTTTATTGATAAAATATAAAAGTATAAGTCTACAAGTCAGGTAACTAATAAAGGCAAGTACTATAATAGAATGGTAGTACTCTAAACGAAAGATGGTTTTCTAATAAGTGGTGGTACGCTTATGAATATTTTGGGCGCCTGAAGGGCAATATATAATCTAATTTGAATCTGTCCAAATTCCAGGCTTTTGGGGGGAGACGTCCAATACAAAAAAGCGTCAGTCTCGTCACGTCCAATTATCGTAAGCGTCCTTACTTATTTCTGAAAATCGCGAGGTGGGATCTATGCAATTCACGTTGGATAAATCTCTCCTACTCTACGTCATAACTGACTTTTGGTCTTAGCTACTGTGCTACATTAGCATCAGCAGAAATTCACCTGCGGGTTCCTATGTCGTCTGTGACGAATGTCGGATGTAGGGATAATATGGTTGTAGGGATTTTTTTTTTAAGGGAAATATGTGAATCTTGCATCAGCCATGGAGTGTTTGCGGGCCTTAAAGACCCGAAAATTTCCATGACCGCCCAGTTGTACAAAGTGTACAACTGGGAGACCACCGGCGATCGCGGTCGCCAGCTACGCCCCAGATTCTTACTGGATAAACACACTTTAAACCCCCCGCGCTTGTTTGTCCCAAACCGGAACTCCCTTTTCAGTTATAACTTCAGTTTGGGACGCGCAGCCTAGGCAGCTGGCCGCTGCCTTCCCCCCTGCCTAGGGGCAGGAGAGCTCTCTACGATAGAAAGCCCTCCTCCTTCTTCTCCAACAAGGTGGTCCTTAAGTACTCTACTACTTTGTTCCAGTTTTCGGAACTCCATAGCATTTCCAGGACCACCGTCTCCGGCCTCCAAATCGGGAAAGGCGGGCGCCCCTCCGCGTAGCGCACACATTCGAAGAATGTGTGCTCTACTGTATCATCCACGCCCGGACAGTGCAAGCACTACTTTGTTGCCACCTTATGCCAATATAATGGTTGTAGGGATTATTATTTATATATAACAAATGTTAGGATATCCATTTTGACCTACCGTTCCTACCTACCTACATTGTTGCAGCCATCTGTTCTGAATATAGGAAATGATGTTATGTATATTTTTTATATATATACTAGATACCGTCAAAGACGGGTAGAGCGAAGCTGATAATGTTAGAAAAAAACAAGAAAAGAGTTTCAGTAATTTTTTAATTTTGGAATTTTAAAAGTTTTGATTGGATTGAGTTCAATAATATTGTTTCAATAATACGTAAAAAAATGTTAAGCATAGTTAGAATTTTTAAGTATTGGCCAAAAAGGAAACCAAAAATCCGTCCCTTATTTTTCAACCTTGTTATTCGTTTGCAGAAAAGATTTCAACCAAACTTGTGTTTGCGGAACTTTGTTATTACGTGCTTTTTCCATAATTCATTAAAAAAAAAATTTCTCTGAACTCTAAATCCCCTCAATTCACTTAATTACCAAATTAATATTATCCTCAAGTCAGAATGCGGTGTAAGGGTTTCTAAATTCGATAACCAGAATTAGAAAGTCTTCTGTAGGATTTATATGTCGCTGAATCCGAATTTGGGGTCCTACTGGGTTAGGAAATAGGAAAATACAGCATAAACTTTCCATATTATGGGATTTTTCACAATATTTTGGAATCAATGATGAAATTAATAATTGCCACGTTTTAAGAGTAATTAAATATGGAATTTATTATTTTATTATATATCGATAAAGGAATATTAGAGCTAATTATTGGGGTTGAAAACTATCTCCAGGGTAAGATGAAATCTGAAAAATACAATTTGAGTTTTTTTCTTTATTTTTTTTTTAAATCTATCTTTTTTTAACGTTTATTTAATTTACTGACTCCTATACGGGGGCAGTTTGCTTTCACTAACAAGAGACTGCTACCTTTAGGAAACCAAATTACAAATCACTTTCATTAATATATTGAAAAAAAAACCCGATAAAATAACCTCCGTTTATTCCGACGAGCCTTCTAGGCATAAAAATACTGTGCAAAAAGCTGGTAAATAGAGTTTTTTGGTAATATTGCTTTTTAGTTAGTTAGTTAACAAAAACACTTATTGTTGGTCACAATTTTTTGGTATTAAAGTCATTTGTCAAGCCTCGGATACCGCAATTTTTTATCGATGCTTTTCTCAATGTTATAGCAAATTAACCAACTGGTCATTTTTGGCCCAAAATGATTAATTTTTAAATTACCTCAAAAATTGCAAATTTAGACAAAAATGAGTTTTTATAGGTCTCAATAATTTTCTAAAAGCTTTTTTCTAAAAATTCTTTATTTGTCCTTCAGAATTATTTGTTTGCAAAATATTTTACCTTTTTAATTCTTTAGTTTAAATTCTCTTCTTTACAGACAGTAAACTGAATGCCCGTTTTTGGCCTAAAACGATCAATTTTCAATTAGCTGCAAAAATCGTAGTTTTGACATTTAATATGTTTATAAGGAGGGGTAACCTGTTAATCTGAAAATCAAGTGGGGTCAAATGTGTCTGATTTAAAGGGGGAAGGTCCAACGGTACTTGGACAAATTTCAATTTAGGCACTTAGAATAATCCGGGGTTGGGTACTTAAAATAATTTCTATTTAGGTACTTAAAATAATTTCTATTTAGGTACTTAAAATAATTTACTTTTAGAGGTTTAGAAAAATTCAAGATTAGGGACTTAAAATAATCCGGGCTTAGAGACTTAATAATTCAAGTTGAAGGACTTAGAATATTTTCGATTTAAGGTCTTAGGATAATACAGGTTTACAGAATCAAAATAATTTGGGTTTAGAATCTTAACATCTAGTAAAGGTGATTATTACAAATTATAAGAATAGCAATTTCATTGTAATGTTGCTTAGCATTTATGTATTATAACTAGTCTTTTTTAAAGGTTTAGTTTTCACGACCTATAATTAGTCTTATAGCCCAATTGGAGCTTGTAATTATTGAATCCCAATATTTTCTTACCCTTTCTTCAAAAAAGGCAGTTAATTAGATAATTTTAGCTGTGCTTCCAAAATATTGCAAAAAAACCTTAAAATGGGGTAGTTTTTGCTAATTTCATGACCTCTACTTCTCAGCTACTTTGCACCCCAGATTGGGTACTTCAGAATCAAAGCATACCTATACTTTTGTATTCTAATTTTTTTTGTCGCATATTCTCGAAAAAGTTAACCATTTTTTGAAAAAAAAAAAAACTGAAATTATGACACCCGGAAATAGACTAGATTTTTAGATTATAGGACAAAACATACTTAATTTATATTTTTAATTTTTCAGTATTTTGGCTCTGAAGGGACATGTCGGGCTATTGAAGACCTGCCGTTTACCAGCGCTCTTAGTGTTTATAGTATACATGATTTTGAGCTTTGATATTAAATGTCTTCAATGTCCCGACATGCCTCTCTAGGATTAAAATACCGAAAAATTTAAAATATAAATTAAGTATATTTTGGTCGTTAAAATTGGTAGTTAAAATTCTAGGCTATTCCGGGGTTTCATACTTTTAATTTTTTTTCAAAAATTGGCCATTTTTGAGACCCATAACTTTTACCAGAACACTTTGCCGAAAAAATTAGGATACGAAAACAGGATGAATTTAGGTCTTGAATATCTCTGGGCCAAATTTCAGTTGTAATACTCACACGCACTTATTACCATACCATTGTTATTACCAGGTTCCTAAAATGTTTTTTATTTAATAAAATTATGCTATTTAAAAAAATTGGTTTTTAAACAACCGGTTTTTTTTCAATGAAGTAACCTTCAGAAGAATTAAAAACTTATTAGTTATTAGTTTCTAATCTATTTTTCAAACTGATCAATGTTTAAAAATAAAAAAATTCAACGATAATGGAATTTTACATAGAAAGCATACGGATGGAGTTACATATTCGTTGAACTAGGTTTAGTTTAAAAAAATATTATTAATATTTAAAATTTTACGTGTCATTTTCTTTTTAAATACTAAATTAATTTTAAAACCAATATTTATGTAAAATTCCAATTAATAATTAATTTTTTAACTTTTTATTAAATAATAAAAAACGCAAAGAATTATAAAAATGCTAAGGCTTTTTTATTTCAGGCACGATCACATATTTATTGAGTATTTTCTCTTTAATAACGTTGATGGGATTAACACTCTCATCATTTGTAAACTATTTTTTATTATCACACACCAAGGCAATATAAGCATGGAGAGGCATCGGAATGAGCTGGGGACCACATTCCTCATTAATTGGACAATTTGAAGACTTTTTCGTTTTTTAAATTGATGAACTTTTAAGGCACGATTTCGTTTATGAATTGCATACATAGATCATAGTGCCTAAAAATACAAGTATCTTGTGTTATTTTGTATTTCTATGATATTTCTTCGATGAAAAGTTTAAACAAAAGCTATGAAATTTATTGCGCAGTTGACATTTATAAGGTTTTACACCTCTGTGATGCGAAAATACAAGAATAAACATTCTTTTAAAAATATCGGATTGGGCCCAAAAACTATAGGTTCCTTCAAATCGATAAAAGAAATCCAGTTTTAAAAAATGAAAGTAATCCGATGGATTGTTGTTGAGATATCGTGCCCACAACGTGTCGATTATTGCATCCATTAAGGTAGAGCTTCGCTCTATAATTAAATAAAAATATTTGATTTCTGAGCTAACAATTATTTGCTTTATTTTTTCAATAAATTGCCCACGTTTCGAAGACCTTCAGTCTTCATTATTAAGGCTAAAAATTTACAATATTTTACAATTTTATAAAAATTTTAAAAAAATTTTAAAATTTTTATTATTTCTGTTTTCTTATTATTCTACTCTTTTAATTTAACCCCAGTATATTTTTATAATAAAAAATTCTTTTTTTGATCTTCTTGCTCTTTTTAATTAAACGTATCCTGTTTTTAAAATGACTTTTTAAAAAACATGTGTCTAGAAAAATAATAAAATTTTTCTATTATTTCATTTCAATATATATAGGAAATTTGTATGAGCCAATCAGAATTACTCTTTTAGCGATGACAATGTACAGAGTTACCGTATCGATGACTAACTCATTTTTAGGATAGGATCTATATCATTTTGACAAATTAACTTGCAGAGATTTTGGTTTTAATAAAAATATAAAGTTATATTAACAATTTCAGTTTTCTTACCTAAAATTGCTTATAAATTTATTAAAAGATTACAAATTACAATTATTTACAAATATTGTTCAATCGTATTTTTTATAAATATTTTAATATGTCAAACAATTGCTTAGATTTTAGATTACTGGATGAAGTTAGTTGCCTTGTATCAAAAAAATAAGATTCCCAAATTGATAAATAATTTAATAATTCCTAAATGTTAACGCCGAGTACGTAAAAATAACATTTGTTTCTTATGGGGAAATTGTTTTTTTTTTTGGAAAATCAAAACTAGTTTTACCCGGTCAACTAGAATCGATTCAGTCATTAAAAATGACTGCCAGACTAATGTGCATTTTGATTAGTGTATTATTTAGACATATAGTAAATTATTTTAATTAAATTAAAATGGTACTTAATAAACCTAAAATTATTAACTTTAGAAAATAATAATACATTATTATATAAAGTACAAATTGTTAACAGTTATAATAAACGCAATCGTCTACAAAGCAAAGTGCCTAGCTATGAGAGCAAATTATAATTTTTAGCTACTATGTGGAATTAAATTTTGATATTTATAATATTTCTATAAAGTAAGATAACATTCAAATACAATGAGAATAATACTGACTAGATATTAAATTATCAATATATTTTTGAATTTAAAAAAATTTTTACCCTAATCTTAAAAACATTAAACAAATTTTTTGTAGTTGGTGAAACTCTTTTAGAGAATACAGTAAGATAATCATTAAATTTAATAAAAATATTAAAAAATTTTTTAAAATTAAAATAAAGCTATCCTGTCAATGTACTTATATTTTTTAATACTATTTAATTAATTAATTATAAATATTTTTTATTATTTTTCTTCTTTTTTTTTCAAGGGGAATATGTGAATCTTGCATCAGCCATAGAGTGTTTGCGGGATTAATGACCCGCAAATTTCGAATTTCCATGACCGACCATGGTACACTCGGTTGCATTAATGGCGTCCTCATAAATTTAAAAAAAATTATATGCTTTAATAGGGTTTGACATTTTTTGGGTATTTTTTTTTTATTTTTAAGGTAAAAAAACGTGTTTATTTTCTAATTTTAATTAAATATCATTTTTTAAATTTATTAATCAAAATTAGGCTTGTTTGAAAGAGAAAAATTTGCTCATTCAGTGCAAATTCGATTTTTAAAAAACGATTAATTATATCAGGAGCTATTGACAATTAAAGTTTATCAAAATGAAATTTTTTCTGAATAATAATAATAATCAAAAATAAATTCTATTACTTGAATATATTATTTTCTTTTGTTTTAATTTTCTTTTTTTTGAATAGAATTTATTCAACTTTAATTGTCAATAGCTCCTGATATAATTAATTGTTTTTTAAAAATCGAATTCGCACTGAATCAGCAAATTTTTTTCTTTCAAACAAGCCTAATTTTGATTAATAAATTTAAAAAATGACATTTTATTAAAATTAGAAAATAAACACATGTTTTTACCTTAAGAATAAAAAAAAAATACTCAAAAAATGTCAAATCCTATTAAAGTATATAATTTTTTTTTAATTTATGAGGACGCCATTAATGCAACCGACTGTACAACTGCAGTTGTACAAGCACAACTGGGAGACTTTGCTGACGAGCGTGGTCACCGACGTCGTCCAAGATTCTTACTGCGGGTGAACACACTCTTAACCCCTGCACTTATTTGTATGAAACTGCAACTCCCTTTTTAGGAATAACTTCAGTTTGGGACGCGCAGCCTAGGCAATTGGCTGCTGCCTTTCCCCCTGCCTAGAGAGAGGAGAGCTCTCTACAATTTTAAGCCCTCCTTCCTCTTCTTCAACAAGGTGGCCCTTACGTACTCTTGCTACTCTGCTACTTTGTTCCAATTTTCAAAATTCCGTAGCATTTACGGGACCACCATCATCAGACTCCAAATCTCGTATGGCTAGCGACCGAAGACCGTACAAATACTGCTGGCTCGCCACCTATGAAATTCGTCCTGGATGTGTGCTCTGCTGTGTCCCCCTCGCCTTTGCAGTGCAAGCATTGGCCTGGTGCCACCCTGTGCTATTTTTTCATCAGGTAACGGAAGTAACTGCGGTAATTTTTAAAACTGGGTGAGCTAAAAGTCCGTCTCTATTCCATCTTTCCTGCCATTCAATCATAGTTCTGGAGCGGGAGTGAGTGGCAGCCATTTCGCATTCCTCAACCCTTTCGTAAACGTATTTCCACTATTACGCTAGCAGGTGGATAGGTATGACCAATACTACCCCCTGGATCGTCACTAGGGATACCCTATGGTATGCACAAGCGATCCTCATAATTATAAATATTATTGGCTATAAAATATAAAATCCACATAAAAAAAATTGATTGAAAGAAATTGTTAAAAATCATATAATCATAGAATACACATCTACATGATAATTTTACAATATTTACCTATACTACAAACAATTGCTAAGTGATTTTAAATGGTAATTTTCTTAAAATTTAGTTTGGGATTCAAAATCTAAAAAATTAATTAAGTCTTTATTACACAATTTTAACCCATTATTGTGCTCCAGTAAAACAATAAAAAATTGAATTTTAAACACAAAAATTTTTTTGTTTTATGCATTTTTGATATTCTTTTCTTCAGATTTCTATTTTAGTTTATTGTTATTCGCAAATATGACGCATCTAGAATACATTATTTCTTAGACACAAATTTTCGAAAACTTAATTTTTAGTGAAATAAAATTATAAAAATCAAGATAGATAAAATTATAGAAGATGAAAACCATAGCTGTGTGGAATTAAAAGTTTATTTTACAAAATAATGAACTTTAGACGTGACTTTAAAAAATGTTAATATCCTAACATTTTTCAAATTATACAATCTCAATTAATTCAAAAACATCTATTTTTCTAGTTTGAACATTTTATCTAGATTTTTGATTACCTTCGTTTTTTTGAAAAAATCTTCAATATCCATTCCCTTAAATTTTTTCGACAAATAATAGTGCCAGATAATTTCAATAAAAAAAACAAATAAAGCAAAAGCAGATACAATAAACATGATATAAAATAAAATCACAGGCAAATAGTCGTTTTCGTCATCAAAATTGTAAATACTTTTCTGTTTGATAATTTTATTTGCATAATTGTAATCAGCTTTCCACTTTACATCTAATCCCATTTCTAGAATCCTATGATAAGTTTCATCAAAATTATTTATCACTGGAAAATTATTTGAATAGGGTAGAATATTTATAGATTTATAAATAATTAACTGGCTTATATTAAATCGAATTCCATTAAAAAATCTTTCATATTTCTGTAAAATTTTTGCAGCATCCATTTCATTAATTATTAGGACTGTATTTTCAGTTATCATATTTATCATTTCCATCCCAGTAAAATATTTAGCAATTTGAGTAACGTTGTTAACTATTCCTGTTGTGTAACTTCTTAAAAAATTTAACAAGATATTGGTATCGAGAAACAGAACAGTCATGTTTTTTTCAAATATTTCTTCAAAAGATTCGATTACTGCTTTATCATTGTTTTCAAATTTCAATGAAGTTAAATCAGAAATAATGTCGGAAACAAAAAATAGCGATACTGCAACCAAAGTAAAAAATATTATTTTCGTTCTTAAGCAACGACGAGGATTCATATTTACTCCAAAACCTAACAATAAACTGAAAAGATTAAATATGGACCAATCTTTGCGGCAAAGTTTTAAATAATGCGCAGAGATTGAAAATGAAATTAAAATAACAACTGCAGCCAAAAAAGCATTGAAAAAGTTTTATGATAATTCAATGGTTGCATCATTTATAATTGGGACAAGCAGAATAAAATCATCTGAGTTTACAAAGTATGTTCTTAAGAGATTCCCTTCCAAAGAAAAACTTACAGTACCCACGAAGCAGTCTAATCCATGTTTAAGAATAACATATGCCACAGAGCGATCTCTTATTGATACAGGTACAATCTGTGTCGTAAAATTTAATGCAGTAGAGAAATGTTCGAAACATTGCAGCAAATTCATTTGTAAGTACAGATCACATAGAGCTTCATAATTTGCAGAATACTTTTTATATTCATTCGGCCAATTTTCTTTATGTACTCCAACTTTCATGATGTATCCATTTAAATTTTTTGATTTATCAGGAAATAATAATAGTTTCTTGTTGGGTAACAAATTCTCTACTATTATTTTCCAAAAGAATGGTTCAGCATAGATAATTAACGGATTTTGAGGATTTATAAGTAAAATACTAAAATCAAAAAAGGGGTAGTGTTTAGTTGATAGATAAAGAATATCATTGATGATTTTTGGTGATTTGGTTATTTCATTCATTATAAGAAGAATCTTAGTTTTTGTTAAGTAAAATAAAGATTGCGATATTAAATTTAAGGCTGCATCTAATTTTTGTCCAAATTGAATCAGATTCATTTCTTGAAGAATAATAAAATGCAAGGGAGCTGTTACATTATGGTTATATATAACAGGATTATTTTTTAATATGATAAACGATAACGAGCTATTCAAATAAATAGTTGCAGTTGGTATTTGTCTTATCAGCTGCTGAAAGATTGGTTGTAAGCTATTGTTGCTACTTTTGAAATCCGAAAGCAATGTAACCCTGTTTGGTTGAACTTCTTTCAAGCATTGATCAATCACATAATTTAAGTAAGTTGTTCCAACTAATTTAAAAGAGGCCAGGCTCAGGAAGCATACGAAAAATGCCGTATTCATTTTTCTGCAAAAAAAAATTATTTTCAGTTATTGAACATATTGAATTAAAATTTATTTTTCTTTTTAATATTTGAATATTGATTTTTTAAATTCATTATTTACTTAAACAAAAATTATGCGTAGTTTGTTTGAAGGGTAGAAAGGTTAAAAAAAATTTTTTTATGAATAATGTAAAAAAAAATTATTAAAATTTGTAAATAGTAATAATTTTTATCACTAGGAATTATTTAAATATAACTGTTTAAAATTACCAATTTATGGGAGCAAACAAAAATAAATAATTTAAAATTGGTCATCTACATAGAATAAACTATCATGCATATTTAATAATTTTTTTATTTCTTAATTATTTATTATTTTCATATTATTTAATTTCAACATTAAAAATGTATAATCTTCCAAGCGGTTCAAAAAAAATTTTTTACTGGTTTTTGGGGTATTTAACATACAAGGGTATCGATGCTTTTTTTCTTCATTTTGACTCTTGTTTTATGTAATTTTAGCATGGAACATGTTCATTGGATCGGGTATCTCAAAAAGTCTGGCTTGGTAGGGGGGATGAAGAATTGACGTTTTTGGGAGGGGGGGTTGAAATATTGTCAATTTTAGGGGGGGTAAAATGGACTTAGAATATTTTCGATTTAGGGACCTAAAAGATCGATTATAAATATTTTTGTCTCAAGTATTTGATACATTTTGAGTTTTTCAGACAAAAAAATAATAAAAGGCAAACACAATTTCCATTTAACGTCATAATACAATTGATTTTTATTATTAATTCAACATGAAATGACCTGAGGGAGTTTGGCGCGCTTCAGCGCGCTGGGTCTTGCCCCCTAGAACTACAAACTTGAAATTCAATCAATTATTGAAATTTAAGATTTTGGCTGAATCTTAAAGTAAAGCATTATTTACAAAATTAAAAAAGACTTGTAAGGGGCAAAATTTGTGAAACGGTCACTATTTGCCAAGTTGACCTCAAAACTTATCTGCGGGTTTACAAGAGGGTTCATACATCTAAAATATGAACTTTCGCCAAATTTCAGCTCCATAAGTCCCAATCTACGGAGTAGACTACCTACTGCCTCAAAAGTAATTTTTGCTACAAAAAAAAAGTATGGGGTTAAATAAATATTTTTTTTTTTAAGTTTTGAATACTTGTTGAATAGCCAGTAGAAAATTAATCGATTTAAAAAAAAAAATTTTTTATTGAAAAATAAGTGAGTTATCGTGAAATTAAGATTTTTAAAAAATGTATCCTAATGTTTTTAAAGTATGACAATTGGTAAATTTTTCAAAAAATAGAAAGAATTTTTAATAAATCTTAATTTCATGATAACTTTCTCATTTTTTAACGAAAAATAAATTCTTTCTTTTTAAATCGATTAACTATTTACTGCTTATTGAAATTTTTAAAAAATAAATTTTTTTTTTACCACAACTATTTTTATTGTAGTCAATAGAAATTTTTTTCTTTTATCAAAAAAGGACTTAAAAATCGAATACTAAAATTTCTTGATATGGCATCCAAAAACATATTTTTTGCAGATACTCCAGTTCTAATAAGAGCGCGGGAAACATTGCGGAAGGTACTTTTTTAAAATTTTATTTTTCGTTGGGTTTTCCGATTTTTCCGAGGTGTTTACGTAAAATTAACGTCAGAAATGGTTTCTAAAAGCTTATATGTACGTTTCCTAGAAATTTCTTCATAAAATGACTAAAAAAATTGAGAAACACCGAAAAAGTTTGATCGGGCATAACTTTCGTAGATTGAGACCTACGGAACTTAAATTGGTGAAAGTTCATATTTTTGATGAACCCCCTTGTAAACCCGCGGATAAGTTTTGAAAGGTCAACCAGACAAGTGGTGACCGTTTCACGAATTTTCTTTTGTAAAGAATTGAATTTTTAAATTACTATTAAGAAATATATAAATTTAAACAGAAGAATATTATATAAAAAATAAAGTATTATTCAGATCACAAAACAGCAGTTTTTGAAATTCTTAGAAATGATTTATCAAATTTTTGAAATCTTAACAGAGAAAATATTTTTTCTGTACAGTAGCTACGAAAGTACGCACGCGCAGCGGCCAGGAAATCGAATTTTCTCGCTACTGTCGCAGAAAAATTTTATACGACCCTTGTCCATAAATAAAGGATGCCCCAAATCGCAGTTTACCATCCTCGGCTTCGCCTCGGAAGGTAATTTACGTGCGGTTTAGGCCATTCTTTACTTTTCTGGACACGAGCCGTAAATATACTATTACATTTACAAAAAAATGTACATACTTACATCCAATTTTTTTTTTAAACACAAATTATATACTAATATAAATTAAATTTTTTAAAAATGTATAGTCAAACACTTTTTTTTTTTTTTTTTTTTTTTTAAATCGATTAATTTTCTACTGGCTATTCAACAAGTATTCAAAACTTAAAAAAAAAAAATATTTATTTAACCCCATACTTTTTTTTTGTAGCAAAAATTACTTTTGAGGCAGTAGGTAGACTTTTTAAGATACCCGATCCAATGAACATGTTCCATGCTAAAATTACATAAAACAAGAGTCAAAATGAAGAAAAAAAGCATCGATACCCTTGTATGTTAAATACCCCAAAAACCAGTAAAAAATTTTTTTTGAACCGCTTGGAAGATTATACATTTTTAATGTTGAAATTAAATAATATGAAAATAATAAATAATTAAGAAATAAAAAAATTATTAAATATGCATGATAGTTTATTCTATGTAGATGACCAATTTTAAATTATTTATTTTTGTTTGCTCCCATAAATTGGTAATTTTAAACAGTTATATTTAAATAATTCCTAGTGATAAAAATTATTACTATTTACAAATTTTAATAATTTTTTTTTACATTATTCATAAAAAAATTTTTTTTAACCTTTCTACCCTTCAAACAAACTACGCATAATTTTTGTTTAAGTAAATAATGAATTTAAAAAATCAATATTCAAATATTAAAAAGAAAAATAAATTTTAATTCAATATGTTCAATAACTGAAAATAATTTTTTTTTGCAGAAAAATGAATACGGCATTTTTCGTATGCTTCCTGAGCCTGGCCTCTTTTAAATTAGTTGGAACAACTTACTTAAATTATGTGATTGATCAATGCTTGAAAGAAGTTCAACCAAACAGGGTTACATTGCTTTCGGATTTCAAAAGTAGCAACAATAGCTTACAACCAATCTTTCAGCAGCTGATAAGACAAATACCAAAAGCTCAATGTTATCAAATAGGATTTTTTTGGTAATTAAAAAAAAAAACGCTGCAACCTCAAAAATTGCTATGGCTAATTTTTGGCCCAAAATGACCAATTTTTAAATTTGCTTAAATTGCTGTAAACTACAATTTTCGATGAGAATAGGTTTTGAAGGCCTCAAAAATTTTGCATGAGCTCAATGTTTTGAAAATTCTTTACTCATCCCTTTTCAATAATTATATAGTTAACCAGTTACGATCATTTTAATTCAGAGTCCAAATTTCCAGATTTAAAAAAAAATTAAATTAATTTTTATCATTGTCTTTTAAAAACGATATCTTAGAAACTATTTAAAAAAAGTCATAAAAAAAAAATCATAAAAAAATTTTGTAAACTTGAAATTTTTAAGATATATAAGACTGCTAGCAATTGAAACAACAAATTTTGGTCATTTATGGCCAAAAATGGTCAGGGGTCTTCCATAAATGACGTTGACAGTTTGGGGGTAAGTAGGTTTAACTTAAAATGTGACAACTCGGACATGGGAGAAGTTACGATGAACGATGAAACAGACATCCCTTATTTTTTTTAATAAATAAAAACTATTTTAAATTATTTTAAAAAAAGTTTACAGTTAATGATTAATAAAGAAGCTCGTCCAAAGGATAATATTTGTATTTTCAGGACGTGAATGGTATAGAGCTGTAAATAATACTTTGATGCATATTCAAATGTACCATCACCAAACACTTTCACAATATATTTAGAAATGTTTATAAATATTTTTATTTACAAATACTTGGTATATATTTATCGTTTTCAAACTATACGTAGTAAATGATCTCAAAGCATACACTTTTTTTTAAATTTTGTCTCAAACTATACATCCATTATTAATTTTAAATCCGCTTAATTGTCTCAAACTAACTGCTATTGACATTTAGTTAATTGGCTATAACGATGAGAGAATTAGTGATAAGAAATTTCGGTTTACGGGGCTTGAAAGGAAACTCGTACACCAAAAAAAGAGACCAACCAGAAGTATTATGGTTAATTTTTAAAGTTGCAGTGATACATTTAAAATGACTTACCTTATTTTATAACATTGTACCAACATGGAGCGCTGCGTTTCTGGACCCAGAAGATCCATTGCCAAGAACGAAGGCTGGTCGGCATGTTTTTTCAACATAATAAACTCACCCACAACTATTTGGTGTGATTCGGTGTTCCAAAGGTAGTGCTCCAAAGGTATAACTCCCCAAGGGGTTATAAGAAGATTTGAATGATTAGATAGCACATAATTTTAATAAAATGAAAAAACTATCAATTTCAGGCAAAAATAATTTTTTTAACATGGAACATTTATAGGGAGGGGGTACTTCAGAACTTGAAAATTAAGGGGGGGTCAAATTTGTTCTATTAAGGGGGGGGGTTAAATAAGACTTAGAATAATTAGAAGACTTTGAAAAATCTGGGCTTAAGGACTTAGGATAATACAGGTTTATGGACTTAGAATAATATCAATTTATAGGAACTTGAAATAATTCAGGTTTAGGGAATCAAAATAGTTTGGGTTTAGAATCTTAACAACTAATAAGGTGATAATTACAAATTATAAAATTAGAAAATTGTATTGTAATGTTGAGTAACATTCGTATTTTACCTAGTCCTCAGTTGGAAGTAAACATGTTCCATGCATTTAGGTTGTGTTTACACTAACCGGTTATAAGTTTTATTTATTAGTCAAAGTTTTACATGTGGATGAATGCCTATTCAGGAAATCATTGTATTGAAAACCATCATAATTTAAAAAGAAATAAGATGGTACATATTGTTAAATTTATTGTGTATTGTTTAAATTATGTTAAATTATTAAAATTTGATAAATTATTTTAATATTTTTATTACTTTAACAAAAAATAACTTAATGATATAAATGGTAACTCCTAGCAGAGGAGAGACTTGTTTTTATGTATTCTATAGGTTTGAAAAAATCTAATGGTATCTTATTCTATAAAATGAGCAAGGAATTGTATGTACCTATTTCCAGTCATGCTATCTCAAAAACGGCTCTAACGATTTTTCTCATATTTTATATATAAGGAGTTTTTGACCTCAGGAATCCAATGGAGTTAGTCAAAATTTCGAGAAAATTCATTTTCTATGAGTTTTCACGATTCGAAAAGAACCCAATAGAAATATAGGAGAAATATTAGCCACGCCTACTAGAATATTTTACTATATACTCACTTTCTAAGCGTATCTAATACCGCTCTTTTATTTTAAAAAGCAAGAAACTACCTAATTTACATATCAATAAGAAAGAAATATAAAGGTTTAAATCTAAAAAAATTATTTAATTAATTAATTGATTAGTTAAATTTTTTTTTATTATTATTAATATGCTTTTTATATTAAAGAAAACAAATCTTGATTTGCAAAAATCGGACAAGTTTAGCAATAAAGTAAAAACGGTGGAAATAAAAATTTCATTTTACTATGCATTTTACTATACATAATTTAAGACGATCCGTCGTATAAGAGGATTAAATTAAAATAATCTTTTATTCAAAAATTAACTGGTTAAAATTGGTCATGAAAATCTACAGAAAGGAAAGTATTCACGGATCGTGTATAAGGGAACTTGGCTTCGCCTCGGAAGGTACTTTACGCGTGATTTGGTCCATTCTTTATTTATATAAGGTAACGGCCGTATAAAATTTTTCATTACACGCTGCAAAAAAGATCTACTTTCTTACTTTCGGGCGATCTTTTTTTCGCTTTTAATGAAAAACTATGTATTGAACACGGGAAAAAATGTAGGAAATTTTACTTTCAATGCTGTCTGCACACGTTAGCTACGCTCACTAGTTTATACAACTGCATTGAACTTTGCCAGACGCGCAGCAGCTGGCCAGAAAAATAATTTTTAACATGGAGCATGTTTATAGGAAGGGATACTTTTGGAACCTGAAAATCCAGGGGGGTTGATCCTACCCTATTTAAGGGGGGAGTTTAGAATAATCAAAGTTTAGGGACCTAGAATAATTTTAGAATAATCTGAGTTTTGGGACTATAAATTATTTTAAAAATTTGAGGATCGTTAGATTGGCTTCCCAGCATACCTATTCCAACAAAAGTTTAAAAATAAATTTTCCTTTACCAGCGGGCAATAATGACAATATTCCAACTTTAAAAGGCCAATAATATCGCCCTTTGTAAAGAAAAAAAACATTCATAATCTAGAAATATTTATTTTTATTACGAGCCGATTATGAATGTACTATTATAATTTTCATAATGGGAGATAACTATTATACTTACATAACAAACCCAAATAACTACCTAAATTTTTATAGATGAGACACTAACCCGATCGGAGATCGGCTTTCCTGGTACTAGTTATATAAACAGCTAAGCAAATTATTTAGTAGCTTCATAAAAAATTACTTTAAATAAATTTTTAATTTTTAAAATTTCAAATTCTAAATAAAAAATTTAACCAGAAATTTGGAAAGGGTACCAATTTAAGTATTTTATGAATTATTTGTATGAAAATGGTGAAATTTGAAGTTAAAAATCAGAAATTAAAATATTTTAATAAAAATTAATTAAAATTTTTTTTTTATATTCAAAGATCCTTATTAGACCTGTTACGAGGTACCGAGGCAACCTCGTTTGATACGAGTCGAGGCGAGGCGAGAACGAGGCGAGAACGAGGCGAGATTGAAAATTTTAAAACCTCGTTAAACCGAGGCGAGACCGAGATTCAAATTTCCAAAACCTCGTTCTCGCCTCGCCTCGCCTCGCCTCGCCTCGTTTTGCCTCGTAAATTTTTTAAAAATTACGCCTACAAGATCGCAACCAGCATAAGCCGTTAAAGCAGAAATTTTGTTTTCGTACACGTGTTTATATTGTTAATGTGATTCGGAGAGAATGTTTTGATTATTTACTTTTGATTAGTTTCGTTATAAGTTTTATTTTATATAAGTTTTATTATTTCATAATACGATTATTTATTAGTTTTATAATATTAAATTAAGAATGAAACGCCGAAATTCGTGTTCAGAAAATGTGGATGCTGTTAACAAGAAACAAAAAACAGTTTCTGAAAATATTTCACCAGAAATATCTTCTCCAAAAGGCAGAAGTATATATGACAGTTATTTTGAAATTTCGTATATTGAAAACATAAAATATGGATTTTGTTTGACTTGTGGTAAAAATGATAAAGGAGAATTTAAAATTGGTTTTAAGATGACTGGGCATAATACTAAAAGTTTGAGGACTCATCTTCAAAAATGTCATGCGAGTATTTATAAAGCGTTAGTATCAAAAACGGAAACAAATAAAAATTCAATTAAGGCTACAAGAAAAACCAATTTAGAAAATTTTTTTAAGGTAAGTCAATCATGATATTATTTATAAATTTATAATAATATAAAAAATATGTTTTAACTTTAGAAAACAGAATTTGGATTGTTAGAAGATAAAAGAAAAAATGTATTGTTTATAGCTGGTAACAATTTGCCATTAAATTTTTTTGATAAGCCTCTTAATAAGGCTTATCTTCAAAATCCTCCAAAAAATCTACCTCATCGACAAAATTTACGTGAAGATACTATTGAAGAACACAAAATAATGCAGAAAAAGCTAATTGAGTATTTGGAGGAAAACTCGTCCAAAATCAGTTCTAACCAATATTAGATTGCCGAACACGGTGGAATAGCAGTTTGAATATGCTAACTGTTTTTCGAGATTCGAAATTATCCATAAAATCCTTATGTGATAATAATTCAGAAATGCGTAACTACAGAATATCAGATATTGAATGGGAGGCAATCGATATTATAATTACTTATTTACAAATGAAGATACGGAACTAAATTGGGAAGAAGAGTTAAGTGCCTATTTAGAAGCTCCATGTGCACCAGAAAGTACTGATATCCTACTTTGGTGGGGTGGTCATGAAAAAAAATACCCTATACTAGCAGCAATGGCTAGAGATAAGCTGGCAATTCAGGCTACGTCCGTAGCTGTAGAACGCCTTTTTTCAAACGCAGCCCTGATTGATCAACCAAAAAGAAGATCGCTTAAAGATGATGCTTTAACAGCATTGTTAGTTATCAGTGCATGGTCTAAGTCTGATCTTGTCACAGAAATATGTGGTTTTAACCCTGATTCTTTATGTGGGTAATATAGTTTATAAATGTTTATGTGTTATATTAAATTAAATATTTTATGTAATTCATTGATTAATTTAAAATTTTAATTTTTAAAATAATAAATTTTTTGTAATAAATATATTTTATGTAATTCATTGATAAATTAAAAATTATCTTATTAAAATAAAAAATAAGTTTTACTTTAAAATTTGTTTAAAGAATTTTTTTTAGTAACCACCTCGTTTATAAACGAGGAATTCTCGGCCGAGAACGAGGCGAGGCGAGGCGAGAACGAGGCAAATATTTTTTCACCTCGCCCGAGGTCGAGGCGAGGCGAGATAGAACCCCTCCTCGTTCTCGGTCTCGTTAAATTTTGCTAAACCTCGCCTCGCCTCGTTCTCGTAACAGGTCTAATCCTTATATATATCCGTATTATAAAAATTAAACTGCTGCCACCGATACTTTTGTCACGTTTAACCTTTTGACTCACTTACCCTTTTGTCGCATTTATCCTTTTGGCGCACTAAATCCAAAATATTCTAAGTTCATTTGACCCCACCCCCCTTGTAGAGCGGAACTTTTTCGGGTACCACTGTATGAACATGTTCCATGTTAATATTCTATTAAATTTACTTATCTAGGGATTCTTAAACATCCTGTATAAATATATTCAAATCGATAAGGTATTTATAAATTTATGCATAATATTACACAGGAAGTCTCAAAGTTATATAACCTATAAGTGTTAAAGGAAATTTGAAGATTTCAATTAATTTAGCAGAAATTTTGAAAGTTATGTATAGTCACTAATGAAATTGAATAATCCTTTGAAATAAGATACTCTTAATACGAAACAATTGATCAGTAGTAAAGTATAAGTAAATTTTCTTCACAGGGCCGGCTCGAGCTAAAATTGGCAACCGGGCAAGACCAATTTTTGTCGCCCCCCATATTCAAAATATTTAAAAAATTTTAATAAAACTATAATTTAGGATATAAATATGTAAGAAAAATTTATAATAATATTTAATATTAGACAATTATTATTTGTAAAAAAATTTTTATTTTCAAGATATAAAATACACAAATTAAAAATATATATTTACAAACGCAAATACACATAATTAATAGAAAATAAGTTAACATTTTTAAACAGATATAAATATTATTTTAAATTTATTAAAACGATTTGACACAACACAACACTGCACAACAAGTCATTTCATTTGTTTAAACTCAACTTTACGAGATTTCATTTTCGCGAATTCTTCGATTAAAGAGTCTAAATTAAGATTATAAATTCTATAAGATTATGCGCCTCTATACTTTTTGTTTAAAAAATTTTTTTATTATTTTAGTAAGTCATTTAGTATTTAAGGATTAAAAGTTTTTAGGGTGTGACCGTAGTTATGACAATAGAACTGAAATCGTAAGCTAAAAATTTCTATATTTATTTGTTTTTGTTATATTACTTTATTTGGTAGTAACCTGAATAATGTAACGATATGTGTATTGTATTAAGGAGTTACGAGGGTAAATAAAAATGATGACAGAACTGAATGAAACTGGAAAATTATTAAATTTAAACATTTTTAAAGTTGAATAGAACTTGGTTTTACCTTTGTTACCACATTAATTTTCATTTTACTGCAAATTAAAAATAGGCAGTTTAACATTGCTCTTATGGAAATTCATATTTGGAGCTTACAAAAAGTATGATAGTGATGACACAGGGAGATGAAACTAATTAAATATCATAAATAAATTGTCAAAGATTATATTTCCAATTTATTTTATCTAGGTTACCACATTCAATCATTAATTATTTGCCATAATATTACATAATAAACTCATTTTTTAATATTTTTACGACTAATTTTGTTTTAAACTGCAAATTATAAAAAAAAAATAGCGTCGGTAATGTGGATATTGACTCAAAATTTCTATTTACCCTCGTAAGTCCTTAAATGCATATATTAATTTTTAAAATGAGCGAGCGACAATTGTCGCGACAGTAGACAAAAAGTTTAACTGTACAAAGGACTTTGGAAAACCCAAAAGCCAAATTTTTAATAAAGAATTTTTAATAAGAATTATTTTTGTTAGTTAAAAACAGCATATTATTTCTTGATATTTTGAATTTTACAGCGCCCCAAATTGATGGCGCCCCGGGCGAGCGCCCGGCTTGCCCGGGCCTTGAGCCGGCCCTGTTTCTTCATACATAAATTTATTTTCTATATTATATAACTTTTAAATAAACAAATATTTATATAATCTTAGTTACTCTAAGAGGAAAATGTCAGTGGTTAAATTTCTCTAATTATTAAAATGTTTATACGTTTATTTATAGAGAGAGGATTATTTATTATACATATATCATTTTGAAAATTAACATGCAAAGATTTTGGTTTTACATTAATTTACATAGAAACTTTGATATTAGATTAAGTATAACGATGAATATGAGCAATTATTTTAAAAGTGCTACTTAATTTGAGCCTGGAATCGTAAATTTTTTTTTTGAGGGCACATCGATATGACCCGTGTTTTCAGATAGTTTGAACCTTCAGAAAACCGAAAAAAATCGTGAACAAGAAATCGGCGATAGGTGCCAAAAAGATTTTTTCACTTTTTTGTCAAAAACTGTGTTTTTCGTATCTGAGTTACCCCAAATTTTAAAAATAACTTTTTAGGTAAATAAAATTTAAAAAAATAGACAAGAAAATCTGATTGCCAGGGAAAAACCACTCCAGAAGAAAAAAAAACTTATCTTTTTACGATGAAATTTAGCCAAGTTATCGTCTATTTAAGATTTTACCCAAATTCCTCTTAAAAAAGATTGAGATTTTATTGAAAAAAGCCTGTTTCTGAACTTTAAACATGCATTACTCGCTTGATTTTCACCCTAAAATAATAATTTTTTTTTTTAAATCGATTAATTTTTTCTTGGCAATTCATTTCTTTAAGAAAAAAAATCATTTTTATTAACCAAATTTCAATTTTTGGTCAAAAGCCTTTGAAAACTGTAAGTAGCAAGATTTACTTAACACAGTTTTTGATCTAAAAATTAAAATTTTGTCAATAAAAATAATTTTTTTCTTAAAGAAATGAATTGCCAGGAAAAAATTAATCGATTTTAAAAAAAAAATTATTATTTTACGATGAAAATCAAGCGAGTAATGCATGTTTAAAGTTCAGAAAAAGGCTTTTTTCAATAAAATTTCAATCTTTTTTAAGACGAATTTGAGCAAAATCTTAAATTGACGATAACTTGGCTAAATTTCATCGTAAAAAGATAAGTTTTTTTTTCTTCTGGAGTGTTTTTTCCCTGGCAATCAGATTTTCTTGTCTATTTTTTTAAATTTTATTTACCTAAAAAGTTATTTTAAAAATTTGGGGTAGCTCAGATACGAAAAACACAGTTTTTGACATAAAAGTGAAAAAATCTTTTTGGCACCTATCGCCGATTTCTCGTTCACGATTTTTTTCGGTATTCTGAAGGTTCAAACTATCTGAAAACACGGGTCATATCGATGTGCCCTCAAAAAAAAAAAATTACGATTCCAGGCTCAAATTAAGTAGCACTTTTAAAATAATTGCTCATATACAAATTTAAGATAATAATAATAATATAAAGTTATGTTCAGAATTTTAGTTTTCTTACCTAAAATTGTAGATACTTGTGTAAGTAAGCATTTCATTAACAAATTAAATTGATAAAAGTTTACTCATTTACTTTAATTGGTTATAAATGTATTAAAAAATTACAAATTACAATTATTTAAAAATATTGTTCAATCGTATTTTTTATAAATATTTTAATATTGTGTACTCTGAAGCATGGCAGTTATTTTAAACAATTGCTTGGATTTAAATTTACTGGATAAAGTTAGTTGCCTTGTATCCAAAAATAAGATTCCCGAATTGATAAATAATTTAATAATTCCTAAGCCGAGTACGTAAAAATAACATTTGTTTCTTATGGGGAAATTCTTCTTTTTTTTTTGTGGAAAATCAAAACTAGTTTCACGCATTCAACTACACACCAAACCTAAAAGAGTTTTTTGTTACGCAGAAAAGATTTAATGTTTATTTAAGTCTTTAGAGTGGAATTGTTTTGAGGTTAATATCTCTATAAAGAATTAAATAAACATTAAATCTTTTCTGCGTAACAAAAAACTCTTTTAAGTTTGGTGTGTAGAATCCATTCAGCCATTAAAAATGTCTGCCAGACTAATGTGCATTTTGATTAGTGTATTATTTAAACATATAGTAAATTATTTTAATTATATTAAAATGGTACTTGATAATAACCTAAAACACATTTAGATAAACAGTTTTATGTAAAGTATAAATTGTTAAGAGTTATAATAAACGCAATCGTCTACAAAGCAAAGTGCTTAGCTATTAGAGCAAATTATAATATTTAGCTGCTATGTAAAATTAAATTTTAATATTTTTAATGTTTCTATTATGGATAATTTCTATAAAGTAAGATAACATACAAATACAATGAGAATAATGCTGACTATAGTACATTTTTAACCAAGGGAGCAAAAAAAAAAAGAATGGCCCAGATTGTACGCTAATTAGCATCCGAGGCGAAGCCGAGGATGGTAAACTGCGATCTGGGGTATTTTTTTTTGTTCCCAGGACAAAACGAAAATTTTCTTTCTCAGTGGGGTGAAAACACGTTTTTTTCGATCTCGTTGCGGGACGAAAAAAGTGTTTTCGGCCCGCTAGGAAGAAAAATATTAAATTATCAATATATTTTTTACATACCTAGGGAAAAAAAAGCCTATTTTCTGCCCTAGGGAGACGGCTTTTTTGCCCATTATATGTAAAACTATGTTTTAGAACACGGGAAAAAATATGGGGTTCGACTTTTGCATGCTGTCTGCACAGCCAAAACCAATATTTCATCCCTTGTTTAAAAAAGAGCTATGAATTTAAAAAAATTTTTCACTCTAATCTTAAAGACAAAAAAACATTTGTTCCATTCTGATCGTTATATTTTTATTTAACATTCTTATTATTTTTTATAAATAAGAAAATAATAAAAAAATAATTTTCTACAATAAATTTTAAATTGGAACGTGAAAATAGTAGGTATTTAATACTTTTTTCAAATTAAGAAAAATTTTCCTTTTTTTCTTATATAAATTTAATTAAAATATTTTGTAGTTGTGAAACACCTTGATTCTTTTTACAAAAAATGAGAAAAAACTTTTAGTGAATACAGTAACATAAATAATCATTAAATTTAATGAAAATATTTCAAAAATTTACATTTATTAAAGACAAAAATTTTAAAACGTATATTTTTGGTTCCTCAAAGAGGAACCATTGTGTTAGGTCAAAATTTGGTTTTCTATTTTTTGGCATATAAGCACGTTTTGGGACCCCAGGAAGCTAAAAAACCTGTTTTTCTTGTTAGTGTCCAGAAAGTGCGTGTTTTCTGGCCGCTGCGCTATTCGAAAAAACGCATTTTCTCGACACTGAGCAAGAAAAATTATGTTTTGTCCTTGGCCACAAAAAAAGGATGCCCCAAATCGCAGTTTACCATCCTCGGCTTCGCCTCGGACGGTAATTTACGTGCGATTTGGGCCATTCTTTACTTTTGTGGCCATGGGTAAAAATATACTTTTAAAAAAAGTCTGTATGTGTGTGTGTGTGTGTGTGTGGGTGTGTGTGTGTGTGTGTGTGTGTGTGTGTGTGTGTGTGTACGTACGTACGTATGTATGTAATCGGTGATATTTCACAAATATTATGGAATTAAGACCTAATTTTTTTTTCAAAAATTTTTTCACCAAAAAAGCTCGAGGTACTTTTTTTTTTTTTGATTTGGATGTAATACCTCATTTATTTCCATGAAAGTACTTATATTTGAAAGTATGGTTTTTACATGATATCTCGAATCGGATACTTAATTTTCGGAAAATTTTTTTTCTAAAATTTTTTTCACAAAAAAATACAAAAAATACCAATTTTTTTTTTCTTTTTGGACTTAGTACCTAATTTATTTTCATGGAAGTACTAGTTTTAAGAACCTTGTTTATTGTAATTTTTTGGATCTGATACTTAATTTTTTCAAAATTTTTTGTGTCAAAATTAAAAAAAAAGAAAAATAAAAAAAACTGCAATATTTTTTTTTTTTTGGTGTAATACCTCATTTAATTTTATGAAAGTACTAATATCTGAAAATATTGTAACTAGTGATATTTCAAAACCATTATCGAATTAAGACCTAATTTTTTTTCCAAACATTTTTTTATCAAAAAATCTCAAACTCCTTTTTTTTTTTTAATTTGGATGTAATACCTCATTTATTTCCATGAAAGTACTTATACTTGAAAGTATGGTTTTTACTTGATATCTCCAATCTGATACTTAATTTTTTGAAAATTTTTTTCCTAAAATTTTTTTCACAAAAAAATACAAAAAATACGAAACTTTTTTTTCTTTTTGGACGTAGTACCTAATTTATTTCCATGGAAGTACTAGTTTTAAGAACCTCGTTTACAGTAATTTTTTGGAATTGATACTTAATTTTTTCAAAATTTTTATTCTCTAAATTAAAAAAAAAGAAAAATAAAAAAAATTGCAATATTTTTTTGGTGTAATACCTCTTTTAATTCTATGAAAGTACTAATATTTTAAAATATTGTAACCAGTGATATTCCAAAACAATTATCGAACGAATACCTAACTTTTTTTTCCAAAAATTTTTTTATTAAAAAAATCTCAAAATACTTTTTTTTTTTTAATTTGGATGTAATACCTCATTCATTTGCATGAAAGTACTTATACTTGAAAGTATGGTTTTTACTCGATATCTTGAATCTGATAATTAATTTTTTTAAAATTTTTTTCTCCAAAATCTTCGTTACAAAAAAATACATAAAACATCAAATTTATTTTTCGTATTGGACATATTTAATTTATTTTAATGAGAGTACAAATTTTATAAATTTAGTTTATATTAATTTTTTGTATCCGATCACAATTTTTTTTTTTTATTTTGATATAAATTATAACACACAATAAAGAATGATGGAAATCTTGCCTCTTTTTGACTTCCTCGGATTATTTTGTTCGTTGCTATGTTTATTTATGTATGCAGCTTAATGAAATTATAAACAATAATAAACAGCCTAAAAATATTAAATGGTTATTTTTGCATTTTAAAATTAAGATTTAAAAGTTATATTGGCATTTTTTAAAGAATCAAACAATTTAAAAATCTTGAAGCAATTAATGTGGTTATTTTTTTTATTACAAAATATTATTATTATTATTATTATCATTGTTGCGGAAGATTGGTCAAATGCAAGAAGTACGCTGAGAAAATAAATTATAAGAAATTATTATATATTCTGGTAAAAACTCCTATCTTTTTATAATAATTGGGCGAATATTTGTAATTTTCGCATCGTTACCAACCATTTCTTTTACAAAACAAAAAAATCATGTTACCCAATATTTTAATTATTAAGGGATAATTACATATTCTAATAAAATAAAATTTTATAAAAAAAAATAAAATTAGCATTTTTTATATTTGTCTCTTTTTAATTATGCAAAAATGATTTAAAATCCATTAACGCCGGCGGGACCAATCCATGGACGCTAGAATTTTCACTTTAATAACAAAATGATCTTAATAATCTACTTTAGCAGCTACTAAAAACGAAAAATGTATGTATAATTGCATGTTTGTAATCAATAATATTTGTTGTAAATTAAGATTACAGCCCATTGTTTGAGGAACCTCAGTGCCAGCTAGTTGGCAAGGTATTTAATACTATTTAATTAATTAATTATACATTTTAGTTGCTATAGAATATAAAAATCCACATAAAAAGAATTGATCGAAAAAAAAAAATAATAAAATTTATGTAATCATAGAAAACAAATCTACACGATAATTTTACAATATTTACCTATACTACAAAAAATTTCTAAGTGATTATAAATGGTAATTTTTTTAAAACTTAGTTTAAGAAAAATCTAAAAAATTAATTTTAAGCCTTTATTACGCAATTTTAACCCATTACTGTGACCAATAATTCACCAAAAAATAGAATAATACAAAATAAAATTTTTTGTTGCATCAATTTTTGACTCCTTTTTTTGGATTTATATTTGGTTTTCTGTTTTTATTATAATTTTATAAAATGTATTGCAATTAGAAAAATACGCTGCCAACTAGCTGACACTAAGGTTCCTCAAACAATGATCTTAATACATCAATATGCCACTGATATTACCGATTACAACCATGCAATCATACATAAAAAAAATATTACAGTTTTTTTAATTGTTTTGTTCTTTTAATTTTAAGAGAAAAATTTTGAAAAAATTTGGTATCAGATTCAAAAAAAACGCTGCCAAGTGATTGGCACTATGGTTCCTCATCAACAATAGCAAAATATTTATAATGGTCTATTTTATCTAATAAAAATGATGTTTTTTTAATTTTTTTATATGAAAAATATTGAGAAAAAAAATTTGAAAAATTACGTATCAGATGGAAAAAATCCTTTAAAAACAATAATTCTAGATATTAGTACTTTCATAAAAATAAATTAAGTACTACATCCAAAAAGAAAAAAAATTATTGTGTTTTTTAATTTCTTTATACAAAAAATTTTGAAAAAAAAAATTTACGAAAATTACGTATCAGATGGAGAATTCCTTTAAAATAGATAATTCTAGATATAAGTACTTTCATAGAAATAAATTAAGTACTAAGTCCAAAAAGAAAAAAAATTATTGTTTTTTTAATTTTTTTATACAAAAAATTTTGTAAAAAAAAATTTCGAAAAATTACATATAAGATGGAGAAATCCTTTAAAACCATAATTCTGGATGTTAGTACTTTCATAGAAATAAATTAAGTACTACGTCCAAAAAGAAAAAAAATTATTGTGTTTTTTTAATCTTTTTATACAAAAAATTTTGAAAAAAAAAATTTACAAAAATTACGTATCAGATGGAGAATTCCTTTAAAAACGATGATTCTGGATATTAGAACTTTCCTAGAAATAAATTAGGTATTACGTCCAAAAAGAAAAAAAATTATAGTATTTTTTTAATTTTTTTATTAAAAAAATTTTGAAAAAAAAAAATATCGAAAAATTAGGTATCACATGAAATAATCATTTAAAAACGATAATTCTAAATATTCGTACTTTCGTAGAAAAACATTAAGTACTACATCCTAAAAAAAAAAAAAAATTAGCATTTTTTGTATTTTTTGGTGAAAAAAATTTTGAGAAAAAAATTTTCAAAAAGTAAATTATAAGTTTCGATTTATCGAGTAAAAACGATACTTCTATATATCAGTACTTTCATGGAAAAAAATGAGGTATTACATCCAAATTAAAAAAAAAAAAAGTACCTCGAGATTTTTTGGTAAAAAAAATTTTGAAAAAAAAATTAGGTCTTAATGTCGTGTTGGCTGTGAAATATCATCGGTTACAGTCCAACATACATACATACATACATACATACATACACACACACACACACACACATACAGACTTTTTTTAAAAACCGGTTTTTTAGCTTCCTGAGGTCTCAAAACGTGCTTATATGCCAAAATATCGAAAATCAAAATTTCACCTATCACAAAGGTTTCTCTAAGAGGAACCAATTACTATAAATATGAACTTTATAAATTAGGTATTTTTTGTATTTTTTTGTGACGTTTTTTTGCATTTTTTTTTGTGAATTTTTTTTCAAAAAATTAATTATCAGATTCAAGATATCGAGTAATATCTATTTGTTCAACAAGGGAATAAATAGGATTGCAGACAGCATTGAAAGTAAAATTTTCTACATTTTTTCCCGTGTTCAACACATAGTTTTTCATTAAAGCGAAAAAAAGATCGCCTGAAAGAAAGAAAGTAGATCTTTTTTGCAGCGTATAATGAAAAAACCATATTACATCCAAATTAAAAAAAAAAAAAAATAGTTTGACATTTTTTGATAAAAAAACGTTTGAAAAAAAATTAGGCCTTAATTTCATAATGTTTGTGAAATATGACCGGTTATATGCATACATACAAACACACACAAATAGATCTTTTTCAAAAACCAGTTTTTTAGCTTCCTGAGGTTTCATAACATGCTTATATGCCAAAAAATCAAAAATCAAAAATCAAAATTTGACCCATCACAATGGTTTCTCTATGAGGAACCAAAATATTTCTTGGGCTAAGTTTTTATAGTGAACGAAACTTCTTAAAATCCAGGTAGATATTACCATAGAATAATTATTCTATGATATTACAGAAGATGAAAACCAGCTGTGGCATAAAAATTTTACTTTACAAAATAATAAACTTTAGATGTGACTTTAAAAAGGTTAAGGGGGCCGAAACACGGCGTGACGAATTTTTAGAGGGCCTTTTGAGGGGCTTGTTTAAAAAACTTTGAAAATTTTATTAATTTTATAACTGAATACCTTTTTACATTAAGTTTGTGCGAATTATGCATTTTTTTTGAATTACTAATCGTTTAATTAAAATTAAAAAAAAATTATGTCGCCCTTTCTTATTTCACCTTCTTTATATACGAGAATGCGTAAGAAATTTGACAAGTCTGTTACAAGATCGAACTCTTCAGATGTATTTTATCAGATTTTATACACATACATAATATATATAATTTCTTTTAATGATTTAAATATCGCACTTATCTCAATAAAGCATGATTGTCAAATTACAAACGCATGCGTGAGATTTTGTTATGTATAATGGATAAAAAAAATATACTCTGTTTTTTATAATTTATATTTTATTTTATTCTTTTATTTTGTCGGAAACTCAAATTTTTCATTGATTAAAAAATATTGTAATTTTGTTCAGCTATAAACTAGTGCAATTTTTTTTTATAAGATTCGATATTTATAGAGAACTTTAAAAAATAAAATAAAATCCCATAAAGAACGCGTGTTATATCAAAAAATTTTCAATTAAATATTTTTCCTTTATTTTATCGGAAAACTATAAACTTTTTGGGCTAGTTGGATTCCTTTTTAAATTTTCTTTAATACTGGTGTATCTTAGCTAGTATTATTGGATTTTTAGAACCTTTCGGGCTACCTTAACTCATTAACGCCGGGGCGGAGAGTTTTGGAAATGCACAAAAATAAGTATATTCTCTTATAGATAAGTGGCTAAAAAGTTCATCCCTATAGTAAAATTTCCTGCTCTTTCAGAATCTGACATTAGTTTTCACCTACAACCCTTAAAAATACCCCAAAAACGGGTGTGAAAGGGGTAGGTCAGGCATTATTAGGAAATGCTTGGAAAAATCAATGAAAAAAGTATCAAATTTTATTGAAAAATATTTAAAACTAATATTTTTTATGAAAATTTAATTAAACTTCGTATACATTGAGGTCTCATTCATTTTGGCCCTATTTACAACCCTTAAAAGGTGGCTAGGGGGTTACTCCAGTCAAAATACGCGATTGGTTGTATTTATCACTGACAAACACCAGATTTGTTCTACTATAGGTTTTTTGGCTCGCTGAACACGAAAATTGGAGTTATTTGGCAGAGAAATTGGCGCTTCACCCTTAAATTTTCGTACTTTTAGCATCCAGGATATGCCCATATAGGTTTTTTGGGTCGCTAATCAAGAATGTCGACTTCTTTTTCATAAATAATTAAAATTTAACCCCCAATTTAACTAAAACCAACCCTAAAAGGGGTTTTTTTGCTATTTTCGTACTTTTAGCATCCAGGATATGCCCATTTAGGTTTTTTGGGTCACTAATCAACAATTTCGACTTTTGAATGCTATGTCAATGAAATTTGCATCAGTAAACAATACTTCATCCTCCTCAATACTTTCAAAAACATCTTGATAAGTAAAACGTTGAGAACGCCTACTCGACATTTCATATACACTTAAGTAAACTCCAATTCAATAGAAAAAATAAAATAATTTTTTGCATTATTGCACGAATATCCATGGATTATTTATATACCTTAGGCTAGCCAATTCCCTTTCGAAAAAAAAATTTTTTTTTTAATTTTTCATTTTAGTGGCATAATATTAGCACAAAGCTGATAATAACTTTAGAACCAGCAAAGCCTTTCAGAGGTAGTGAAATACTGATTATTTATGAAAAAGAAGTTGAAATTATTGATTAGCGACCAAAAAAACGTATAAGAACGTACTTTGGACGCTCAAAGTGCAAATTAACAAAAACACCCCTTTTAAGGATAGTTTTAGCGAATTTAGGGGTTAAATTTTAATTATTTATAAAAAAGAAGTCGAAATTCTGAATTAGCGATCCACAAAACCCATATGGGCATATCCTGGATGCTATAAGTACGAAAATAGCAAAAACACCCCTTTTAGGGGTAGTTTTAGCCAAATTAGGGGTTAAATTTTAATTATTCATAAAAAGAAGTCGAAATTATTGATTAGCGACCCAAAAAACCTAAATGGGCATATCATGGATGCTAAAAGTACGAAAATAGCAAAAACAGCCCTTTTAGGGGTAGTTTTAGCCAAATTAGGGGTTAAATTTTAATTATTTATGAAACAGAAGTCGAAATTCTTGATTAGCGACCCGAAAAACCTATATAGGCATATCCTGGATGCTAAAAGTACGAAAATTGCAAAAACACCCCTTTTTGGGGGTAGTTTTTGCAAATTTTAGGGTGAAGCGCCAATTTCTCTGCCAAATAACTCCGATTTTCGTGTTCAGCGAGCAAAAAACCTATAGTAGAACAAATCTGGTGTTTGTCAGTGATAAATACAACCAATCGCGTATTTTGACTGGAGTACCCCCCCTAACCACCTTTTAAGGGTTGTAAATAGGGCCAAAAGAATGAGACCTCAATGTATACGAAGTTTAATTAAATTTTCATAAAAAATATTAGTTTTAAACATTTTTCAATAAAATTTGATACTTTTTTCATTGATTTTTCCAAGCATTTCCTAATAATGCCTTACCTACCCCTTTCACACCCGTTTTTGGGGTATTTTTAAGGGTTGTAGGTGAAAACTAATGTCAGATTCTGAAAGAGCAGGAAATTTTACTATAGGGATGAACTTTCTAGCCACTTATCTATAAGGGAATATACTTATTTTTGCGCATTTCCAAAACTCTCCGCCCCGGCGTTAATGAGTTAATATCCTAACATTTTTGAAATTATACAATCTCAATTAATTCAAAAACATCTATTTTTCTAGTTTCAACATTTCTTCTAGAATTTTGATTACTTTTGATTACCTTCGTTTTTTTGAAAAATTCTTCAATATCCATTCCCTTAAATTTTTTCGACAAATAATAGTGCCAGATAATTTCAATAAAAAAAACAAATAAAGCAAAAGCAGATACAATAAACATGATATAAAATAAAATCACAGGCAAATAGTCGTTTTCGTCATCAAAATTGTAAATACTTTTCTGTTTGATAATTTTATTTGCATGATTGTAATCAGCTTTCCACTTTACATCTAATCCCATTTCTAGGATCCTATTATAAGTTTCATCAAAATTATTTATTATAGGAAAATTATGTCTATAGGGTAGGATATTTATAAATTTATGAAGAATTAACTGGCTTATATTAAATCGAATTCCATTAAAAAATCTTTCGTTTTTCTGTAAAATTTTTGCAGCATCTATTTCGTTGAATATTAGGACTGTATTTTCAGTTATCATTTGCATCCTATTACAATGTTTAGCAATTTGAGTAACGTTGTTACATATTCCCGTTGTGTAAAATCTTAAACTATACAACAATAAATTGCTATCGAAAAGCAGAACAGTTATATTTTTTTCAAATATTTCCTCAAAAGATTCGATTACTGCTTTATCATTGTTTTCAAATTTCAATGAAGTTAAATCAGAAATAATGTCGGGAACAAAAAATAGCGATACTGCAACCAAAGTAAAAAATATTATTTTTGTTCTTAAGCAACGGCGAGGATTCATATTTACACCAAAACCCAGCAATAAACTGAAAAGATTAAATATGGACCAATCTTTGCGGGAAAGTTTTAAATAATGCGCAGAGAGTGAAAATGAAATTAAAATAACAACTGCAGCCAAAAAAGCATTGAAAAAGTTTTCTGATAATTCAATGGTTGTATCATTTATAATTGGAACAAGCAGAATAAAATCATCTGAGTTTACAAAATTTGTTCTTAAGAGATTCCCTTCCAAAGTGTAACTTACAGTACCCACGAAGCAGTCTAATCCATGTTTAAGAAGAAAATATCCCACAGGGCCATCATTTGCTGATATAGGTACAATCTGTGTCGTAAAATTCAATGCAGCAGAGAAATGTTCGAAAGATTGCAGCAAATGTATTTGTAAGTACAGATCACGTAGAGCTTCATAATTTGCAAAATAATTTTTATAGACATTTGGCCAATATTCTTTATGTACTCCAACTTTCATGATGTATCCATTTAAATTTTTTGATTTATCAGGAAATAATAATATTTTCTTGTTGGGTAACAAATTCTCTATTGTTAGTTTCCAAAAGAATGGTTCACCATAGATAATTAACGGATTTTGAGGATTTAAAAGTAAAATAGTAAAGTCAAGAATGCCATAATTAATTGATAGATTAAGAATCTTATTAATGTATTCTGGTGATTTGGTTATTTCATTCATTATAAGAAGAATCTTAGTTTTTGTTAAGTAAAATAAAGATTGCGATATTAAATTTAAGGCTGCTTTTAATTTTCGTTCAAATTCAATCAGATTCATTTCTTGAAGAATAATAAAATGCAAGGGAGCTGTTATATTATGGTTATACATAACAGGAGAAATTTTTAATTTGATATTAGGTAACGGGCTACTCACATCATTAGTTGCAGTTGGTATTTGTCTTATCATCTGCTGAAAGATTGTTTGTAAGCTATTGTTGCTACTTTTGAAATCGGAATGCAATGTAACCCTGTTTGGTTGAACTTCTTTCAAGCATTGATCAATCACATAATTTAAGTAAGTTGTTTGAACTAAATTAAAAGAGGCCAGGCTCAGGAAGCATACGAGAAATGCTGTATTCATTTTTCTGCAAAATAAAAAATATTTACAGTTATTTAACATATAGAAAATTTATTTTTCTTTTTATATTTTAATATTGATTTTTTAAATTCATTATTTACTTAAACAAAAATTATACGTAGTTTGGTTGAAGGGTAGAAAGGTTAAAAAAATTATTTATGAATGATAGGTAATGTATTTTTAAAAAAATTTTTAAGTTTAAAAAAGAACATTAAAATTTGTAAATAGAATAATTTTTATTATTAGGAATTATTTAATATAATTGTTTAAAATTAATAATTTATGGGAGCAAACAAAAATAACTAATTTAAAATTGGCCATTTCCAATTGGTACAATACCTACTATGTATTTACACTAGTAACTCATTATAAATAATGAATAGTAATTAATTAATTTAACGTTCGTCATATTTTTCAATATCAGTATCATTAATTAACGATCTCTACGAACAAATAATAATCTTATATTTCAAAGATACATAAGACATTTTCATGCCATTAATTTTATTTAAAATTTTTTACAATTTTTAATAAATTAGAAAAATTTTTTAATTGATGTTAAATAATTTTTTAAGATAAATTAATAAATAATTTAACTTAAAAAAGTGGTTTTGAATGAAAAAAATTGTCCATCAATTTGTCTCGAACGGGATTCGACCCCACGACCTTTGGTTTGCCGGACCAACGCTCTACCAACTGAGCTATCGAGAGCGGACATCCCGGGAGACAATCAGGAACTTTAAAATATAAGATTATTATTTGTTCGTAGAGATCGTTAATTAATGATACTGATATTGAAAAATATGACGAACGTTAAATTAATTAATTAATATAAAAATGGCACTAGATCTACAAAGCTGCCTCTTGAATGAAAGAAATTGATCCTGATTGTCTCCCGGGATGTCCGCTCTCGATAGCTCAGTTGGTAGAGCGTTGGTCCGGCAAACCAAAGGTCGTGGGGTCGAATCCCGTTCGAGACAAATTGATGGACAATTTTTTTCATTCAAAACCACTTTTTTAAGTTAAATTATTTATTAATTTATCTTAAAAAATTATTTAACATCAATTAAAAAATTTTTCTAATTTATTTAAAATTGTAAAAAATTTTAAATAAAATTAATGGCATGAAAATGTCTTATGTATCTTTGAAATATAAGATTATTATTTGTTCGTAGAGATCGTTAATTAATGATACTGATATTGAATAATGAATAGTATTGGTATTGGTATTTGTTTAACCTCCATCTTAAACTTCCATACGGATGTTGTGACAGGAGGTCACCAACAACTGCCCATGCTATCACATCCTGCACTATTTTAATTTTCTATTTATTTATCTATTTTAATGGGTTGAGGATGTGTAAGCGCTCTTTGTTAATTGTTAGTGAAAAGTTATTTTATAATGTTTGAGCGTCAGTGTAGCTGGTATGAGCGTTGAACCTATATGGTCCAGGAGGTACGCGACCTCTCCCAAACCCCACGCCGGCTTATAGTGCCCTGGAAGCACTTCGGACCGCGTTATCCACATAATGTTAATTTTTTTTTCAACATTAAGTGGATGCCTCAATCCTAGAACCCACGGTAGAAGAACAGAGAAAATATTTTTATATTGACAAAAAAATGTACATACTTACATCCAATTTTTTTTTTAAACACAAAATATATACTTATATAAATTAAATTTTTAAAAAATGTATGCTCAAACGCACAAAGATAAAGTCATCTGTTTTTTTCCAATTAAATAAATAAATGATATCTCATAAAGTATAAGTTAATAATAAATAGTTTTAAAAATCAATTTATTGGAAAAATATTATTGTTAAGAAAAAATTTGAATTTTTGAAGCTTTAGGAACTTTAATATTCTGACTACTCAGAAAAGGAGAAACCTGAATACTAAAATAAATTTTATTTAGTTAAACTTTTATTTCAATAAAGGCAATTTTTCCCATGACAATTTCCATTTGCTATTAGTTTTTACTGGTTAATTAATTTCGATTTTTTAAAACACGCAATATGTCACTTATATCATAATAATTTGAAACTGTGTTAACATTGAAATAATTTTTTATTGTAGATTAAATTTGAAAAATATGAAACCTCGTAACTTCTTTTAAAATTCATCTATTGTTGCATTTGCTAATTATTCAGAAAACCCCAATGTCCTGTCCTCCAGGCGTGATTGTAAATTTAAAAATTTTTCATTAAATTCCATTTTTTGAATTATAAATTTATAATATTTTGTTACGTATCCTGAGATTTTTCTGGGATACGTAAATATAAATATAAATAGAAATAAGTTTATCCTGGGGATATGAGTGCCCTAGGTGTTTATTTACTTATATATATATATATATAGTTAGGCTGATATATAGTTAGTTCAGTTGATCTTGATGATTTTGATCTGAGTTCCCTAGCTGGATGAACCTAACCTGAGGCTAAATTCTTAATTAGAGAAGGATTGTCACTTACTTGAAATAACTGATAACTAATATGATTTATAACTTCACTTTATTGATAAAATATAAAAGTACTAGCTGCCTCCGGCTCGCTTTGCTCGCCCCGGCAGCCACCAAGGGGGCTGCGCCCCCCTGGACCCCTGCCACTTTATTTTTCCAAAAATATGTTGTTTTAGGTTACTCAATATTTTGTAAAATAACCTTTTTTTACCCGAAGTATTATCTAAAATTTACTGAACCATAAAAATTACGGGCATATGAACCAAGATAGATAATTAGTGATCGACAACCCATTCTAGGGTTCTGCCTGAAAATAGCTGTTCAAGTTTCTTTTAGTTTCTACTTTATTTACTACATTCAGTTACTACATCAGTGGCTGATAAAAATTAGAAATATATATAATATTAGTACTAAACTTTTATAATTTTCGACAAATTATCGTAACTTTTGACCGATCGAGCCGATCGCCTTGAAAATTTAGGTGGATATGTAAAAAATATACCCGAATCGAATGAAATTCTTTTTGGTAAAAAAAAATTTTTCCTCGGTTTTCAGTTTTTTAGGTTTTTTTTAAAAATTTGATAAAAATTTTATCCTTTGGAATCCAGTTTTTTCAACAGAAAAAATTTTTGTTTTTATCAATCGAAACGAAACCTAGCCTATGTTTTGACCGGTAATTTTTGCCATCTTTTGCCGTAAACCCCGCGTCTATAACTTTTATCGCGTTCTAGTTTATCCATTTCGGACATACACACATCATTAAAGATTTATATTTATAAATATTGATTTTATGTTATTGTAATAACTCGCTTCGCTCGCCCCGGCAGCCACCATGGGGGCTGCGCCCCCCTGGACCCCTGCGGCTTTATTTTTCCAAAAATATGTTTTTTTACGTTACTTAATAGTTTGTAAAATAACCTTTTTTTATCCGAAGTATTATCTAAAATTTACTAAATCATAAAAATTACGGGCATATAAACCCAGACAGATAATTAGTGATCAGCAATACAAAGCTTAGCTACCCTTCCATAGGATCCACAAGTGTTCGTTGTTTCCCTCGAATACCCATTCTAGGGTTCTCTTTGATAATAGCTGTTCAAGCTTCTTTTAGTTACTATATTCAGTTACTACAACTTTTATAATTTTCGAAAAACTATTGTATTTTTTGAATGATCGAACCGATTATCTTGAAAATTTAGGTGGATACGTAAAAAATATACCTGAATCGAATGAAATTCTTTTTGACAAAAAAATTTTTCCTCGGTTTTCAGTTTTTTTGTTTTTTTTTTTAATTTGATAAAAATTTTTTTCCGTTATCAATCGAAATAAAGCCTAGCCTATGTTTTGACCCGTAATTTTTGCCATCTTTTGCCGTAAACCCGATGTCTGTAGCTTTTATTGTGTTCTCGTTTATCGCGTTCGGACACACACACATAATTAAAGATTTATATATATATAGGATATATCCTATTCTAAAAAGGAGTTGTTGCTATGTACATTATTGTACATTGTTATCGCAATAAAAGCGTTTTGATTGGCTACTAATACAGACTCATAAAAATTGTTGTGTATTTATGTATGATTGTTCATAGTATTACTAATGTTTATTTCTTGCAGAAAAAATATATACATAACCTAAATATAATTATTTTTTTTATTGACAAAAATTAAAATGCATGTTTTGTTGATTAGTCGAAAGTTGATATTCCAAAAAAAGTATATAGAGTTATATTATTTTTTTTATTATTATTATACAAACTCCATTGTTAATATAGTTTAAAATTAATTATTTTATTGTTTATATTATGTTTTTATTATTTTTGAGATTAGTTATAGTGTGTAGAGTAGTTGATATAAAAAAAAAATTTTAAGTAAGAATAAATTTTGGTATTCAAGAAAATAATTAAGGTTGAAAGTTTTGAATCATTTTGCGTGCGACGCGTGCCTAATACTAGTATATATAAAAATCTACAAGTCAGGTAACTAATAAAGGCAAGTACTATAATAGAATGATTGTACTCTGAACGAAAGATGGTTCTCTAATAAGTGGTGGTACGCTAATGAATATTTTGGGCTCTTGAAGGGCAAAATATAATCTAATTTGAATCTGACCAAATTCCAGGATTTTGAGGGAGACGTCCAATACAAAAAAGCGTCAGTCTCGTCACGTCCAATTAGCGTAGGCGTCCTTATTTATTTCTGAAAATCGCGAGGTGGGATCTATGCAATTTACGTTGGATAAATCTCTCCTACTCTACGTCATAACTGACTTTTGGTCTCACGCTATTGTGCTACATCAGCATCAGCAGAAATTCACTTGCGGGTTCCTATGTCGTCTGTGACGTTAATACGAATGTCGGATGTAGGGATTATTATTTATATATATCAAATGTTAGGCTACCGGTACAGAAGGTACCTAGCGTTTCGATCAACACTAATTATAGAGCAAAGTTCTACCTTAATGAATGCAAAAATCGACACCTTGTGGGTACGATATCTCAACAACAATCGATCAGATTACTTTCATTTCTTAAAACTGGGTTTCTTTTATCGAGTTGATGGAACCTATAGTTTTTGGGCCCAATCCGGTATTTTTCTTGTATTTTCGCTTCACACAGGTGAAAAACCATATAAATGTCAACTGCGCAATAAATTTATAGCTTTTATATAAACTTTGCATCGATAAAATATCATAGAAATGCAAAATAACACAAGATATATTTTTATTATTTATTAATTAATCCTAATTTTATTGAAATAAACGCCCAAGACCCTATCTACGTGCACTAAATTAATTTTAAAACAAAAATTTACTTTTCTAAAAATGTATCGCTATGTTAAAAAGTCTCTATTATCAGAATTTGATTTCAAACTATAAAATTAACCGGAAACTCATTATTTAGGGTAAAAGTTGAATATTAAAAAAAATCGACACGTTGCTTATCAGTATTGTGAATAGCATAAAAAAAAGGTATATTTAATGAAGAATAATAAAATTTTCATTTTTGTGTGTTTTAGAACATATTTTTTTACATGAATTTTTTTTTTTATTTCATAAAAGTATACACACCAAACCTAAAAGAGTTTTTTGTTACGCAGAAATGATTGAATGTTCATTTAATTCTTTAGAGAGGAATTATTTTGAGGTTAATTCTTTTAAAAATATTTACTTTTGTTTTTTGTAGATCCCTGAAGAGGAGCAAGATTTTATGCTCGAAATATTGGATTTAATTTAAATAAATAAAATAATTGTCTGGAAAAGGTCGTTTATTATTTTTTTATACACAAATTTACTTTTGTTTTAATTCTTTTTGAACAGAATAAAAACAAAAATAAATTTTTTTAAAATAATTAACCTCAAAATAATTCCTCTCTAAAGAATTAAATAAACATTCAATCTCTTCTGCGTAACAAAAAACTCTTTTAGGTTTGGTGTGCATTAAAGCGTAATTTTATTAAATAAAAAAGAGTGTAGGAACCTGGTAATGATGATGGTATGGTAATAAGTGGGTGTGAGTATGTCGGCTGAATTTTGGGACAGAGATAGACAAGATCTAAATACATACACTTTGGTATCCTAATTTTTTCGGCCGCGTGTTCTGGAAAAAGTTATGGGTCCACAAAAATGGCCAATTTAAGGCCAAAACATAAAAATTTTATATTTGACATTTTTCGGTATTTCAATCCTGGAGAGGCATGTTGGACCATTGAAGATGTTTATCCGAGCTCAAAATCATTTATACTATAAACTAAGAGCGTACGTAAACGGCGGATCTTCAATGGCTCTTCAATAGTGATTTTTTTATTCAGTGTGTCTTTGTAATTTTTATATTGATCATAACTCTCTTCCCTACAGTTTCTATAATATTTACGATACATTTTATTTCGATTCTTCAACTCAATTTTTAATTCCGGTGTAAGCCACGGGAGAGATTTATTGTTAAGAGTAAATTCTTTGTAAGGGGCTAACGAGTCAAGTACTGAGGTTATATGTTTTGCAGTATCATCCCAAATTAAATCGATATCGCTACTTTTAAATGCAAAAGACCAGTCATAAGCTAGTAGTCTTAGGGTAAATTATTCTTGTGAAATGCCATCTATGTTTCTATATCTAATTTGAACAAATGGAGTTTTCGGGACAAAGATATCCAGTGCGACATCCGTAAGTGCATGATTATTTATGAAGGGAAATTTTTCAAAAAAAGGTCGATGGCAGAGAAATGTTGAGAACCTTTATGGGTGGCCCCATGAGGGACTAAATATAACCTATTTTCAAATATAAAGTCGTACATTAAGATGGATTTTTGGTTAAAGTAATGCATATCTGAATTAAAATCACCTAAGATTAATTTATTACTATAGTTGGCTATGATGCTAGATAAATTTTCTAAAAATTTGATACCCTGATAGAATCTCGACTCAAGTCAGGAGGTCTGTAAACCACTGCTACTACAAGGTAAGAACTTGAGAGATTAATTTCGCATGTTAAGTACTCAGCCAATTTTTCATGACCGGTTTCAGTACTTCTATCAAGAATTCTGAATTTTATATTGCTTTTTATATATATATCTACTCCTCCCGAACTGCGCCCTTGCTTATCGTTCCTTATTAAGGTGTATCCCGGTATTTGGGCCATGATATCTGTAAAGGCACTGTGTAACCAAGTCTCAGTTACTGCTATTACATGATATTCCCCAGAAAGAAATTTGGCGCGAACAAAATCCACACGATTTGGCTTATAAAGGGAGCTGGCATTGAAATAGCAATAATTGACCTAAAATTTATTTACTAAAAAAAAATTTTAAAGGAACAATAAAATAATTTAATATTCATCTATTGTTGCGTTCGCTAATTATTCAGAAAACTCCAATGTTCTGTCCTCCAGCCAGTGATTTTAAATTTAAAATTTTTTTAATAAATTCAATTTTTTTAAATATAAATTTATAATTAGATTTATAATATTTATTAAATATTAAAAACTTTTTTCATTAATATTTTATTTTTCTTTTAAATTAATCTTTTTATTATTTATATTGATGTATTTAAATTTAAATAATGTATTATACATTATTACTATTCAAATGTACCAACTACGCATCGGCAAATTTTTTCACCAATCTTTTAAAAATAAGTAAGATTTTATGAAAATTTCAACATTTTTCAGAGTAGTTTTTGTTCATATAAAACTGAAGCCTTTTAAAATTTGAAATCTTTTATAAAAAATTCCCTGAAATTCGTAATCAACAACCCGAAAAACCTTTAGTAGACCAAATCTGGTGGTGGCTGGAAACTTTACAACCCCTCTTCCACGTATATTGACAAGAAATTTAGGGTAGCAAAAAAATAATTGTATATTAAGTATCAAGAGTGCGAAAGTTTTGGTAGCATGAAATATTAAGCAGCATGATAAAGGCGAAGCCGGATACGAACAATATGTGTTCACGCTAGTGTCTAGAGGTTTTTGCTCATGGGGCTCACAATTTTTTTTTGCTTACTGAGGCATAGAACCTCGTGATGAGAATTTCGTAATTTGAGGCTCGAGTTTTACGCCCGGGAGGGACCTCACAAAATGAAGTTATTTTTTGAGAAATATCATTATTTTCATTCCCAGTCCTTTTATTGGGCAAAAATTGAAGAGAAAGATAATGCAAATTTTAAGATAATCTATGAGTAAATTGAAATGCTTACAGGTACGTGTTTTTGAAATAAGAAACAAAATTTTTAGCGGTGGTGATTTTTTATGTAATAATATTTCATTTTTGCCCAGTGCGTGACAAAAATCCTCAAAATTAAAAATAAATAATACACTATAAAAAATATACGCTGATGCCAAGTCATTATGGCTTGACGCACATCAATAAACACCTTAAATGTGGCGAAGCCAATGCTTTCTTCCGTCAGCCCTATTTTTGACTTGACGGGTACTCGGTTGTCGCAGTTAAGGTTAGATTTAAGCCAGCTGATTATTGACTTGAGGTTAATATATGTATACGTGTTGATATACGTTTTTATATTGTTCTAGTAAATGTGTATTAGAGTGGACCTATTTTTGGACTTTGTGGAAAAACTTTGCTCCCCGGGTTTTTTTTGTGAAGTTTTGGTCATAAAAAGTTCCCAGTTCCAAGGATTTCGCTTTAGCTTTGCAAAAACACGTGCCTGTAACCACATCAATTTTCCCATTTAAATAACATGGGAATTTTGAGTTTTTAGCTATACAAATTTTCACAAGAGCCAAAAAGCGTTTTAAAATGCTAATTTTTACTGGAAAACACACTTTTATATGTTGTAAAGACATACAAACCGCCCTGCATTCATTCCAAAGGGATTTTTGGGGGTAGAAACGCTAATTTACATGTTAGCTCAATCTTATAAAACAGGGTTTTTTCGGTAATTTTCGATAAAAAGCTACAACCTCAAAAATTAACCAAAACACTTCTGGTTGGTTCACTTTTTTTGGTATAAGTGTCACCTTTCAAACGACGTAAGCCTTATATTTTAATCACTGTTTCTCTTAGCGCTATAGTCAATTAACCTACTTGTAATTTTTGACCCGAAATGACCAATTTTTAAATTTATTTAAATTGCTGCCAAAATTGTAAATTTTGACGAAATTGAGTTTTAAAGGACTTAATAATTTTTTACAAGCTTCAAGTTTCGAAAAAATTTTTTACTCGTCTCTTTTCTTTAATTAGTTTTTAAGATATTACTTTTCAAAGATAATGATAAAAATTGACTTTTTTTGAAAACCCTGAAATTGGGACTCGGTAAATTTGCGTTTCTAGCCCCAAAATTCCCTTTGCAATGAATGCAGGGCGGTTTGTATGTGTTAACAACATATAAAAGTATGTTTTCCAGTAGAAATTAGCATTTTAAAACGCTTTTTGGCTTTTGTGAAAATTTGTATAGCTGAAAACTAAAAATTCCCATGTTATTTAAATGGGAAAATTGATGTGATTACAGGCACGTGTTTTTGCAGGGCTAAAGTAAAATCCTTGGAACTGGAAACTTTTTATGACTAAAACTTCACAAAAAAATCCGGGGAGCAAAGTTTTTCCACAAAGTCCAAAAATAGGTCCACTCTAATGTGTATATATGCTTAATTTTAATTATTTAAATAATTAAATTTTATTTTATTCACGAATAACAGCAATTTATTGTGAGTTGTAGTTATGGAAAATTTTTAGAATTTTTTTTCTGACTTATCAATTAATTAATTTAATTTTTAATAATACTTAGTTCTTATAATAATCAACCAAAATTTTTAATAATAAAAACTTTATGTATACTTTATTACTTATTATAAGTATACTTAATTTTCGGCTCGGGTAAAAAGCATATGGTTTCAATAAGGAAGACAACTTTCTTCAACCTTATTTTGAGCTGACGGAAGTGTAAACAAAAGCCCGTGCAAAGAAAGCAAGTTAGCTGACTGAAGGTTTCAATACGTTGATTTAAGTTCTTTACCTTGAATCAAGTGATTATTCTCTTTACGGGTTCTAAGGGACGTCAACTCAATATTGAGTTGGTAAAAAATTATTATTTTTTATAGTGTACTCTAATACTCATAGACACATTTACACGTATAAAGATTTTTTTTTAATAGGTTTTCCAGTTTCTGGGTTTCTCAAAACAAATTTATGTACAAACGAATCAAAAACAAAATTTTACTTATAACATTTTAAAAATCTACTCAGTAACTCACAATCATCGTACTTATTTATCATAAATTTAAGCTTTCTTTAAAATTTATTTTACACCTTTTTTCTGTCGATAATAACTTATTTAGTATATCTAGTATACACTACAACCACTATAACTGCTAGAGTTTACAAAATATAAAAAATAAAATGAATTTATCTTTAGGGCATATATTTTCTATAATATAAAGATTTTTCTTGCATAAAATGGCATTTTTTTTACTTTCGATATTATCCATAAACTCACTTTTCTTATACTCTAAAAATGTAATATCATTTTAAAAGTTAATTTAAGGTACAACACTGTAAGCTATGAAAAAAAATTATACTTTAAATTTTTTATTTATGTATCTACATAAAATATAAAGTAATTAACTTTTAGTTTCATAATCGATTTAACTGAATAATTCTTTAAAGTATAAAAATAAAACTTAACCAATAAAAATGCAACAACAAAAAATTACTACTAATAATAATAATAATAATCAGTAAAAACTTTATTTTATTTTTTTTTTCAATTTTTTTTCATTATTAAAAATACTTGATCCGTTAAAGTTTTAGTTGAGAATTTTATATTTAATTTCAAGTTATACAACATAGTTCTACTATGCAACTATTAATCTTTTATTTAATCCTTTTTTTTTATATTATGTAAAAAACTAACACAATTTTCTTTCATTTTTTTTTTTTAATGTTGAAAATAAAAAAAACTCCAATGCTTACTCATCCTTAATCACTTTAGTACGTACTTTTTTTTTATTATAATATGCTATTTTCTTATTAAACTTTTTTTTTAATACTTATATTGAATCTTTTGTTTAAACTACGTGTAGGGTTTGAAAAGAAAATTTAATTTAATTATTATTTTATTCAATTAATCATATTGTGTTTTTTTTTTACAGAAAAAATAGAATATTGAGTGAATTGTCATTAATTAATAGACAGTAAACTAAAAATCGTGTATTTTATTTATTTATTCAATATTTTCATACATATGAAAATTAAACGAGCTTATGTGATATCCGTTACATATGTATAAAATGTTTGATTACAAAATTTGTGTTTGATTTAGTAAATATTTTATCTTATGTACATTGATAGCTGTACTGTGAAATTAATCCTATGAAAGGTACAAAGTATTTATAAATTTAAAAATTCTATAAAATACAGGATATTTAATATTTTAAACATATAAAATGTATTTTATTTAATTGAAGCTCTGAATTTCGAGAATGGTTAGGATTCATTTGAACAATTACATATAATACGAAATTGGGGAAGGAGTTTGAATTTTTTTATTTATTCTTACTCAAGGGAGTGCAAATAGTAATTTAAGAAAAATCTGGCAGTAGCTATTTAGTAAAAAAGGACAAAAAAGAATATTTGACATTCAATGTCAAAGTAAAATCCCTATATTCTTTCCCGTTGTTAAAGACATGGTATTTCATTAAATGCAAAAAAATTGATCGACTGAGGGTATAAAATAGGTACATTGTTTATATAGCGAAAAGTTTATATTATCATAGTTTTGTATCTTTGACCTTTCCTGAACCACTGTTGAAATATTTTAAAAACGAAAAAATTCAACTTTTAATTTTACTAAAATTTAATCTCTTGAAAAACGATTTTTATATGGGTAGATTTAAATGAAGTGAGGGCGATTTGTATGGCCGGGTCTTCAAAACTGCCCCAAAGTATTTTTTTCTGAAAATACTACTAAAAATAAGTCACCAGCCCAAATTTTAGCCTCCCAGAGCAAAATCTCGATTTTTGGCAGCCATTTTTGTGTTTTGGACTTTTGTAAAAAATGTAAGAAAAATGAGTCATAATTTTTTTTTATTATTGCTGTAAAAAACTTACATTAGCATGAAAAATTTTTTCTTTTCAGGTCTGGACAGGAAATTTCCCTGGCTATCCGATTCCGGGGTCAAAATTTTTTTTATCAGCGCATGCGCGAGGAATCGCTAAGATAGGCTGTTTTTTTTTCAAAAGTCGATTTCTCAAATGCCTATTAGTGAAAAATCTTCTAACCAGGCTTAAAATTTTCCTTTTACCTTATATTTTTTGGAAAAAAAAAAATTTCGATGGGACACTGCTTTTTGGGAGCTCTAAATAAAAAAATTTTTTTTAATTTCAAATTTCCCGCCAAGTCACGTGACCAATCAAAAATTTGACAAAAAATTTGGATTCCGCGGGAAATTTTAGATAAGGATATATCTTTTCATGTTTTTAAGAGCGTTTATGTTAAAAGAGCCAAATAATAAATTGAAACATTAAAATATCTCATTTTTTAAAGGAATTTTTATATTTTTTAAATTCTACTAAATTATACCAAATTATTCCAAATTTATCAGAAAATTCTTTATTATTTCACTGTTTTAACATGAAAGCTCTTAAAAACATAAAAATGTAAAATTTCCGGCGAAATCCAAATTTTTGGTCAGATTTTTGATTGGTCACGTGACTTGGCGGGAAATTTGAAATTTGTAAAAAATGATCTTTAGAAAGCTGCTATTTTCTTATCTAGAGCTCCCAAAAAGCAGTGTCCCATCGAAATTTTTTTTTTGCCAAAAAATATAAGGTTTAAGGAAAATTTTAAGCCTAGTTAGAAGATTTTTCACTAATAGGCATTTGAGAAATCGACTTTTGAAAAAAAAACAGCCTATCTTAGCGATTCCTCGCGCATGCACTGATCAAAAAAAATTTTGACCCCGGAATCGGATAGCCAGGGAAATTTCCTATCCAGACCTAAAAAGAAAAAATTTTTCATGCTAATGTAAGTTTTTTACAGCAATAATAAAAAAAAATTATGACTCATTTTTCTTACTTTTTTTACAAAAGTCCAAAACACAAAAATGGCTGCCAAAATCGAGATTTTGCTCTGGGAGGCTAAAATTTGGGCTGGTGACTTATTTTTGGTAGTAATTTCAGAAAAATTATTTTGGGGCAGTTTTGAAGACCCGACCATACAAGTCGCCCTCACTTCATTTAAATCTACCCATATATAAATTTAGCAATTCTATAAATTTGTTATTTTTTAACTCTCATCACATAAATATATAAAATAAATGTGATTAATTTTATTTTAGAGCTTGAAGCTAATAACTTTTTTTTTCATGCAGGAAACATTTTTTTATAACTAAAACGTTGAATATATTTATGAAATATATTTTTTCGTAAAAAACATTAATCATATTTTAATTGACAGATTAATTATTATATTTAAAAAAAAAAGTAAAAAAAATATAAAATAAAAATGTATTTTTTATTTTTGTTTCAGAATTTTCCTGGATTATTTTTTGTAGTATTTTAATGGTAGCAACAGTTCATTCTTGTCGATTAAGTGAATTTAAATGTTCAAATGGTCGCTGTATAACGCTCAATAAATTTTGTAATTTAGAAAATGATTGCGGTGATAAAAGTGACGAACCACAACATTGTTCACGTAAGTAATTTTGTTTAAACTTTTAAAATAATTTTAATATTTTTCATATACCTAGCTGTTAAAAAAGATAAAATATTACTTGTATTTGTTGATTTAAATAAATGAAATAAACTAAGTTAGTATCTACCACATGTGTAAAATAGACATCTGTATAGATAAGGCGGGTTTCAGTTAAATGGCAACAAGCCAAAAAAGCTTATTATTTAGGTCAGATTAGTAATATAGTTATAGCATCAGCAGCAGTAGCAAATAGTAATTGTATCGTTGCAGAAATATCTCTTTTCTCTTCTCAAGAAGCTTTATACACTGAAAAAAAATTCCGGTTGCCGCAACCGGAATTTTTCCGGTTGCGGCAACCGGATTATTCCAGTTGCGGCAACCGGAATATCCGGTTGCGGCAGCCGGAATTCCAGTTGCGGCAACCGGAATTTCCAGTTGCGGCAACCGGAATTCCAGTTGCGGTAACCGGAATTCCGGTTGCGGCAACCGGAATTCCAGCTTTAAAAATAAATTTTTTTTTACGTCAAAGACTTAATATAAAACAATTCTATCTGTAAAAATAGATGTTTTAAGAAGAATAAATATAATTTTTTATACTTTTTAAAAGTTATTAATTAATTATTAATGTTAATAATATTTATTACGCATTATTTCTTTAAACTAATATATTTGACTATTTTTATTTAAATCTGATTGTTAGCAAATATTGTATAGATAAATCCTACTTAATCCACCTTAAAAACATCAGAAATTTTATAATTTAAATTATACAGGGTCTTCTAAATTTCCATGGAATTTTTAATTTGAATAATTTTTTTCTGTAAATAAGTTTAATATTTAATATTTAAGTCTTGAGCCACACTAAAATATATTATTTGAACACAGAAAATTGTTTAAAACCTTGTGATAGCCCAGAAATAAGTTAAACTAACATATTTCCTATTTCCCCTAAAAGACCTATTAAATAATACTGAACTTTTGAGTATTTTTAAGCAACTTTTTCTGAAACAAAAACAAATTTTGAGAAAATCAAATATTTTAAGAAACTTTATGGTTCAGAAAAAGATACTCATAATAACTCTTAAATCCTGTATTTTCAATAGGAAAATTCGGGAGTCTCAGCGAAAATACGTCAGTTTAAATTAACTAAAGATACTAACTAAAGGTCTGAATCAATTTTTAATGTTGAAATAATATATTTTACTTTGGTTCAAGAGAGGTTCAAGATTTAAATATAATAAATTTAAATTAGTCAGGAAAAAAATAGTTATTTTGGCATTCTTAAAAGCTAATTTATACGATTGATAATATTTTTGATGTAAAAAATGTAAAAAATGGATTCAAAGTAGTAAAAACTAGTGGAAAATGTTTACTTATGATAGAATGGAAGATTATTACAATGACAACTTTATGGATCGAATGATTTTCCCAAGAATTGTACTTCTTTCGGGGTTTATTTTAGGTATTTTCAGCAATTTATTATTTTACTTAACATAATAATTTGACTAATTTTAATTTATTAAAAGATTTTATTTTATTTTTATTTAAATATTAAATTAATTAATTGACTATGTAAAAACAAGAGTAAAAAATATATTTTTGCTCAGACAAAATAAATGCTATAATAATAATAATAATAGTGTCAATATACTATTATAATTTTAAAAATTTTTTAGTCAAATAATAGCTTAAATAAATAATGTGTAATAAACAATATAAATTTAAACAACTTTTATACAAAATTTAAATTATTCTTCTTGAAACATCTATTTTTATGGATAGAATTGTTTTATATTATGTCTTTTACGTAAAAAAAAATCCATTTTTCAAAGCTGGAATTCCGGTTGCCGCAACCGGAATTCCGGTTACCGCAACTGGAATTCCGGTTGCCGCAACTGGAAAATCCGGTTGCCGCAACTGGAATTCCGGTTGCCGCAACTGGAATTCCGGTTGCCGCAACTGGAAAATCCGGTTGCCGCAACCGGAATATCCGGTTGCCGCAACGGGAAAAATTCCGGTTGCCGCAGCCGGAATTCCGGTTGCGGCAACCGGAATTTTTTTTCAGTGTACGGCCTCTGTTATATAACATTAATATATATAGAAATATTTGAATTTATGAAGCCTGAATAATTAAAATTATAAATAAACTTCAGTTTCTTTTTATACAAGAAATCTAAAAAAAATATTTATTTTTTTTTTAATTAAAATTTTTATGTTAAAGTTATGTGACCTGAGAAAAATTTATGCGCATAAAAATTCTACTTGGCATCAGATATCATTCCATCTGTACAAGATTTAATTAAGACTTAAAATATATTATGAAATCTTTTTCTTCAGATTTAATATTTATTTTATAATACTTAAACTGCAACAAGTTCTTTTTTAATAGAATATTATTATTTTAATAAATATTATTTTAGAAGAATATTCTTAGAAATGTTAAGGAATAAAAATATTTATATTTACATGCTGGAAGATGAGAAAACATTCTTTACCGCGTCTGAGAATGTTTTTTTCTTTACTAGCGAGCAATAATGACTATATTCCAATTATGAGAGGTCGTAAATATTGCCATTTGTAAAGAAACTAACCTCATCTAGAGACATTTATTATGCGCCCCGAACTCGTTAACCTCCGCATTTGGCAAAATTAACATTTCTATGAGTCTGTTAAGAATGTACTATTATTCATTGCTGATGAATTTGATAATTATTTATACAGGTAGACGTATAAGAAAGTCAAATTTCTAAAGGGCATTTGAATTCTGACAATAAAACACAAACACCAATATTTATAAATATTGGTGTTAGTGTATATGGGCATATCTCACCAAGTGGTTATATATTTCTAATTTTATAAAATAAATTTTATTTTTGAGAGCACAATAATGACATTTGGACAGAAGTTTAATAAAACAATAAGAATTAAGATTTTCTTTGTGTAACTTAATTTTAAGCTACGGCGTTTGATAAATGAACTTCTTAAATTAAAAAGTATATTTAAGGTTATAATTACTAAATCATGAAATTAGTTCTCAAAAATACTGGAAAATATAGAGGTACATAACAATAAATTTTATTTCTTTCCAAAAACCAATAATAAGAAGATAAATTTTTAATTTTTTTATAAACAAAAAATTAAATGTTCTACCGACTGCGCTATGCAGGGGCGTAGCCAGGGGGGGGGGCGAAGGGGGCGATCGCCCCCTCCAAAGGCCTGGGGCGCCAAATATATAAGGGCGCAAAATTCGTATTTGCGATACTTGTGTTTAATTTATTATGAAAAATATTTTAAATATTATAAAACTTTGATATCTTTTTATAATCAGGGTCCAAGATTTAGGAAGATTAACAAACAAAAAAAAAAAAAAATTATTTTAGATGGTATATTATTATCCCACAAAAAAAAATTAATGTCTAGTAAATAGAAATTTTTTCAAAATTTTTTTTTTTTTAATTTTATTTGTCATATGGCGGATGTTTAAAGAAATATAGTGAAATTTATATGTGCTTGTTCTCAGAAATAGATTTTGATATGTTGTGAAGTAATAAAATTGTAGTTGAAATTGACCAGAAAAGGGATATAATATATATGTTCATAATAGTAGTATTATTTTAATTGCTTTATCATATAAACATTTTTTTTAGCATTAAAAAAAAAATTTATGAGTTTAGGACGCAGCTTTGATTTTTAAGTTAGATTTTTTTTTCGTAATCTTGGAAGTATATTGTTTGGATTTATTTAAAAAAAGTGTGCCTGTAAGCATCTCAATTTTCCCATTTAAATAATATGGGAATTGTTACTTTTCAGCTTTCTAATTTTTTACAAAGCTTGCAAAATGTTTTGAAAAGCTGCTAATCGATGGAAAGTACTATTTAAATATATAAAAAACGTTACCCAACCTTAAGTAGCCAAAAAAATATTTTTAAATCGATTTTATGGGTAATAAATGTAAAAAAAATCCCCATTAAAATAGCATAGCTTCATGTAATTTAAATGGAGCATTTTTTTACGTTTATTACCGGTAAAACCGCTTTATAAATATTTTTTTTAGCTACTTGAGGTTGGGTATCGTTTTTTATATATTTAAATAGTACTTTCCATCGAATACCAGCTTTTCAAAACATTCTGCAAGCGCTGTAAAAAATTAGAAAGCTGGAAAGTCAAAATTCCCATTTTATTTAAATGGGAAAATTGAGGTGCTTAAAGGCATGCTTTTTTGAAAAGTAAAAGCAAAATCCTTGGAGCTGGAGACTTTTTATGACCAAAATTTCACGAAAAAACCCGGGAAGCCAAGTTTTTTTTAAAACTGCAATTTTAGGTCCACTCTAATATACATATACTATACACCATTGAATAAAGGCTAAATTAAGGGCAAACTTGGACAAAAATCCTCCAGAAATGAACAATTGTGGAATGTGTTAGTTTTGGGCTAATTTGAAAAAAATTTTAGGGCGCCGTAAGACTATTTTTGGGGCGCCTGACCAAAAATTTTAAATCGCCCCCTCCAAAACCAATTTCTGGCTACGCTTCTGCAGGTATAGCTAGGCTAAGCTCCCTGAATCTTTAACTCATTGCTCACATAAAGTCTAAAATATAGTTAACATATTAGTTATTAAAAAATTATTTTAAAAAAATTTTTATTTTTGCAGTTTTATAAAATTTTAATATGTAAGAAAAGTTCCTGATTGTTTCAAAAAATCACTCAAAGCATTCAAATTATTTGTCTTTAAACTTCCTATTACTAAATAATTGTTTTAAAAATTCTTTATCGTTAAACCTAATTTTTATTTGACTACTGCTAAAATCATGGGTGGATCAAAAGGGGGGTGGGAAGGGTGATTTTCTCCCCTGAGCTCCAAAAAATGCATGTTTTTTATTCATAATTTTGATTTTTTATACAAATTTCATAAGAAAACATACAAAATTTTGCTTAAGCGCCCCACCCCCTTAGGCCCTTTTCTGAATCCGCCACTGGTTAAAATATGATCGCATTATCTTATTATAATTTATTAAATCATTTAGTTGTGCCTTCTATGATTTTTGAAACATTTTTTTAGAGTTTTTGATTTTTTTCAAAATGTATATTTCTTGAAATATAGATTTTAATGATCCACTAAGTATGACCTACAACTACAAAATTTTATTTATTTTTTTAAAGCACTAAATTCAAATCAAAAACATCTTTTTTGAACTCTAAGAATGAAATATACGTAATTCTTACACGATTAGTTTATATAAAACTGCAGTTTATATATACAACGCATTGAATTAAGCTATGCCGTTTTTTTGAACTGAAATCTTATAACATTTTACATAAATCACAAAAGATTTTGCGAAGATTTTTTAAAAATTGAACGAGTGCCATTAAAAAATGTGATTTTAGTACCAAAATTACGCATCGACAACAAAGCCTTTTGATGTCGATATCTACTAAATTATTGGAGGCACCAGTTTTTCTAAAATCACTTTCAAATTGTGAAACATTGTACATTGTATTTATAAAAAGGCAAATAGTTTTACGGCATTCCCTCTGTAATGTTAAGAATTTAAAAACTTAGCAAGGTTACCAACAAAATATTAGGGTTTCGAATCATTCCAAGGCTGTTATTTCATAATAATTAAAGAAATTAGGCAAAAAAATTTCTTGAGGCTTGAGAAGAAATATATTTAAATAAATTTCAATAATTTTTTTTTTAAACAGAAAGCTGGATTTTCATTAAAACCTTCATCTATGCAATATAACCACTTGGTGAGATATGCCCATATATGAACAGAACCCTCTAATCACATAGAGCTTCATAATTTGCAGAATACTGTTTATAATCATTTGGCCAATTTTCTTCATGTACTCCAACTTTCTTAATGTATCCATTTATATTTTTTAATTTATCAGGGAATAATAAAATTTTCTTTTTGGGTATCAAATTCTCTACTGCTATTCTCCAAAAGAATGGTTCACCATAGATAATTAACGGATTTTGAGGATTTAAAAGTAAAATAGTAAAGTCAACAAAGCCATAATTAATTGATAGATTAAGCACCTTACAGATGATTTCTGGTGATTTGGTTATTTGATTCTTTATAAGAAGAATCTTAGTTTTTTTAAGTAAAATAAAGATTGCGATATTAAATTTAAGGCTGCATCTAATTTTCGTTCAAATTTAATCAAATTCATTTCTTGAAGAATTATAAAATGCAAGGGAGCTGTTATATTATGGTTATAAATAACAAGAATTTTAGGTTTAATAATCGTTAGCGGACTATTCAAATAAATAGTTGCAGTTGGTATTTGTCTTATCAGCTGCTAAAAAATTGGTTGTAAGCTGTTGTTGCTACTTTTTAAAATCCGAATGCAATATAACCCAGTTTGGTTAAACTTCTTTCAAGCATTGATCAATCACATAATTTAAGTAAGTTGTTCCAACTAAATTAAAAGAGGCCAGGCTCAGGAAGCATACGAAAAATGCCGTATTCATTTTCTGCAAAAAAAAATTCTTTTTCAGTTATTGAACATATTGAATAAAAGTTTATTTTTCTTCTTAATATTTGAATATTGATTTTTTAAATTCATTATTTATTTAAATAAAAATTATACGTTATACTTTCGTAAAAAAATTATTTATGAATAATAGGTAATGTATTTAAAAAAAACTTTTAAATTGTAAACGAACAATCATTGAAATTTGTAAATAGAACAATTTTTACCATTAGGCATTATTTAAGCATAATGTAGTTTTTTTGGAGAAACGTTCGTTTTGAATAAAAATTTAATTGAATACGTAAAAATTAATGCCGAATCAGGCTAAATCAATTTCCTCAGTAAGATTTTTCCATATTTAAAAGATATTTTATTTTCTGTTAAAAATTTTTGAAAATTTTAATGAATTAAATGGAAAATTTTCCTGGCACCGTGACCCTGGGTGTCTACACATATACGGTGTCGACATTTTGTATGTTTTATTGTAATAACTGAACTTGATGTATTAAGTAAAATATTGCATACGTTCGGAGAAAATGACAAGTACTGTGGCGACATTTTTTCTTTGTACACTCGTTTTAAAAATTTTAAATTTATAATTTACTTCAGTCGAATCGCGGTGGGAGGTGTATTTTCACTGGCCAACATGAGATTTGCTCTATGATTTTTGAGTCGCTGATCACGAAAATCGGGATCTTTTCCGGGAGATATTTTCGAAACACCCTTAAATTTGCAAAAACTACTCCCTAAAAGGGGTTTAAAGTGCAAAAATTGCAAATTCACCTTTTTCAGGGATTGATTTTGCTTATTTAAGAGTAAAATATTAATTTTTAATACAAAAATCCCTCAAATTCTTGATCAGCAACCCAAGTAACCCGTAAGGACCTAATCTGGTCGCTCAAAGTGCGAAAATAGCAAACATTGCTTTTAGGGGTTGTTTTTACTTATGTAAGGGTGAAATATTAATTATTCACAAAAAATTCCCCCAAATTCTTGATAAGCGACCCAAATAAACCGTATGGACTTAATTTGGTCGCTCAAAGTGCAAAAATAGCAAAAACATCCCTTTTAGGGGTATTTTTTGGAAATTTAAGGGTGAAATATTAATTATTCATAAAAATTTACCTCAAATTCTTGATCAGCGACCCAAAAAACCCTCTTGAACCAAGTCTTGGATAAGTCTAAAAACTCAGTTTGCTAGTATATCGAAAAAACCTCTTTTTGGGGGTAGTTTTTGCAAATTTAAGGGTGTTCCGAAAATATCTCCCGGAAAAGACCCCGATTTTCATGATCAGCGACCCAAAAAACATATAGTAGAGCAAATCTCATGTTGGCCAGTGAAAGTACACCCTAAACCGCGATTTGAATGGAGTAATTTTCATAGTTTAAGCTTTAATATTTAAAATTTTAAGTTTTCCGCGTTTCATATGTGAGTAGTTAAGTAAGAAAAAAAATACAGCTGAACTTTCGGGGGTTTTCCGGAAAACAAATGGCAGGAATCAATTTACCTGGGATTTTCCCATTTACCTACTTTATCAGAATTTTTGTCAAGCATATTTTTAATCATTTCTCGAAAAGCACCACGCTAGTAAAGCTAATGAGTTTGATGGGCCTTAACTCGGGCTGTTTAAGACCAAGAGGGCCAAAAATTTCTGGAGTTTCCTATCTTTATGTTGTAAAAACATAGAAAAATTTTAGGCTTAATCCAATGACCCGAACTGCCCACCATTGCTGTTTTGGCTCAGAAAGACTCATATATAACTTTTGCTTTATTTTTCATTAAATAATCTCCGTTTATGCTCACTGTTTACCCAACTATATTAGAAATGATTAAATTCTGAAATTATTCTTGCCTATCATCAATTAAATTTTTTTCTCTTTTCCCTTCTTTCTTATATTGACAAACGAAAACTATTGATGCTCGTCCTCCGTTTCGTAGTTTAGTTATACGTTAATTTCAGCCGGTTTCAGCTGTGACGCAATAATTTATCATCCATAGAACCAAAGGTTTAAACACATGTCATTTGAGCACTTATTTTATGAGACAATAAAAAATATAATTTAAAAAATCTACAATATTTGGCGTCATATTCTTTCTTTTTAAAAACACGCAGTACTTGTACTACATAAAATTTGCAGAACTTTCTTTCCTTGTTACCTAAGCACCTATTTTCATAACTTAATACATAACTATATATAAAATTGTTTCTAAGAATGGAATTATGTCATTAAATACTTATACACAATTATTGAGTTTTCCTTGTTAACCCACTCTACGATTCTACGAAAATAAATTTTTTCAACTTAAACCCTTAAAATTTAATTTTTCTTAAAAACTGATGTACTTGGGCGTTGTAATAGGGGAGAGTTTTCCAAAACGTGTTATTTATTCATGAATTATATAAAAAGCCTAATACGAATTAATTAAAATTATAGACTAAAAATAAGTTTTAAATTTTGACGGAAATTCTTTTTTCTTTCCTTTAAAATATTTTTGCCCACCGTAGATAAATATACAGCTTGTAGTATAATTTTCTAATTTATACAAGAGTTGTTTAGGCTATGCAGCTGTAAGGCTTGTAGGTAATAATTTTTGATTTTAAACATATCACTGCCTTAGGCTATATAGGTTTAAGGATTATGGTATAATTTTTTTACCTACTCCTTAAGCTACGTAGATCTGAAATTTATGGTATTATTATTATTTATTTGTTTTTTTTCATACTAATTTCTTAGCGTATTTAAAAAAAATGCGGTTTTTTAAGGATAGTAGTATTCGTTATCAAGAGCGCCAAAGTGTTGGTGCTAAATATTTTTCCTGTCGAAAAATAAGGCTGTTGCACCCCTAGAATTTCATTTTTAACGTTAAATCCGGATTCAGCAGCCCAAAATCTTTGCACGTCCCTTAAAAATAAAAAAAATTTAAGTTTAAAATTAAATTTTTAATTTAAATTTTTTCAATTAAAATTACATTGCAATGGTGAATGGGTAAAAATAAAGGAATTAAACTCCTCTAACATAGTTTTTGACGAAACCACCTATTATATCTCATAAAAATAAAAAAAAATCGGTTTTTAAGAAAAATTAAATTTTAAGAGTTGAAAGGGTAAAAATAAAAGCGTTACAACCCTTCTAACTTAATTTTTGAAAATCGGTTTTAGCGGACCAATATACCTATTTGGGGTGAAAAAAATTCATTTTTGTAAAAACCTCAGCTTTGAAGTTTTTTTATAACACAGGAAACTTGGCTATAAATGCATTTTATTATTAATCATATTTCTAGTTATTTTACTTTTGAAATAAAATATTCTAACGTCATCAAATAAATCATAAATATGGTTTACATAGAATATTAACGAATATTTTATGCATGAATAGTTTCACGATCAATCGTATAAATTTTTTTATCAATTTTTTATGGGTTTTCCATTATCGTAAAAAATAAGAGACCATTCACCAAAAATTAATAAAATTTACTAAATTGTAAAATATTTATAATCACTTTTAAGTACTTCAACTAAGTACATCAAGATATTTTAAATAAATTTTTTTTTATACGATAAAAAATCCGTCCATTTATGATAGGTAAAAATGATTGCATAATTGCATAATTGCATGAATCTTATACCAAAAAATGTGACTAACCGCACGTACATAATTTGATGACGGAATTTTGAAAATGTGTTAAAATAGGCCATTTTTAGTAAAATAATAAAAAAGGAGGAATCAAAAGTCATAACTTGTCCCCATACTATTCTAGATGGCTAAAAAGATGGCTTGTGGACTTTTTAATGACTCCGAATCATCTGAAATTTTAAATCCAATCGGTGATATGCGTGTAATCCCAGTTTTGCATGAAAATTAATGAATATACCCATAGGTGTATGTTAGGATGTTTCTTAAAAGTTTTCATTTCCTAAAAATATAATGACCCTAAAATATTAGAAGATCAAACTAATTCAAAATGGAACCAACAATGCACGAACTCTCATTAAACTGAAAATTTATTCCACATATATTAGAAATCTTAACTTTTTAGAAAATATAAAATTTTTTTACCAGAAGCGTTAAGTAATAAAAATTTTTCAATCGTTGACAATCTAATATACATCTATTATACATACATTATATATATTTCTTAAAACTCATTCATAAAAAATTTTCTATAAGTTTTTCAAAGTATTAAATTATTTCTTTCTTATTTTTTAATAATTTTATGAGACAATGCACTTTATTTATTAAAAATTCAATATTATCCAATTTTATCTCAGTTCATTAAAACTTAATTTAATTAAAAGACTTGACTGTTAGTTTATTAGCTTTCTTTTTTTTCGAAATCCGGAATAAAGAAAATAGACGAAAGGATATATATATACTTAGTATGAAATTAAAATTGTGAAAGAAACTTTCTTATAAAAAATTCAATTTTTAATTATTTCAACTGCATTGGGTTTAATAATTTAGTTCTTTTTTTATATGAAATTGACCAGCTATCAAATTTAATGTATATTATTATTATTTTATTTTTATACTAAAATTTTTTAAATTGTGTAGTCATTATATATTTAATTAGAGATTCTGTAAAGAGGTGTTATGTTATTTTTGCTCTAAAAATAATTTATAAGCTTCTAGACTTCAAAAAAAAGTTCTGAATCTTTCTAGTCTGAAGGTATTGAGTTAATATCCTTACAAGTATCGTAATTATTAAGTTATAATAAAATTGTTATTTATATGTAATCAATGAATATCAAGCACAAAAGAATTTAACGAATACGAAAAATAAAATTTTTGTACAAAATTATATATAAAGAAAAAGTTAAAAAATAAAAAAATTAACTTCTTGACATTTGCTTGAAGTAAAAGGCCAATCGAATTTTACCAGAAAAAGTTTCTTTCAAAAACTTCTCGATTACTATACTTGGTAGATGAAAGGACGACTTTTCATTCAGTTTATTCTCTTGTCAAAAATCGAATGTATATGTTACCGTTAAAGTTCGCTCTCCCGATAATGTTAACATTAACCAGTTAAAGTTAAATTTAGCGAAGCGTTTTCGTTAAAGTCCACGAAGACGATTAAAATGAATAAAAATACAACATTAACGGGTGTGTATACGATAAAGTTAACTTTAACCAATCCTTGTCAGTTAAAGTCCATGAAAGCGGTTTAGCATACTAAAAAAAATTTGTATTATAATATATTTATTATTGTTTATCCTCCGCACTTTAATCCCTTTTTGGATTGTCTTGCAGAGACTCACAACAACCACACCATGCATCCACAACCTTCTGCACTGTTTTAATGTTTTTATTTCTTAGGGAAGCCGGTATATCGTCTATGTTACAATATACTGATCGTTCCTTTCAGAAAACTGTTTTTTAATCTATTTTAATATGGGTTTTTGCAGGAGGAAGTAGTTACGCGATTAATGGTTGCGAGCTTATTTCTATTTTAATGAGGGGATAAATGCGTCCGCAGCCGTCTTCAGATCTTATGGGAACTATGCTGACATTCGTCTGGCTCAGAGGAAACTGCAGAAAACCTCTGTTAGCATAGCGCGGAGCCTTGTTTTCTTCATAGTATTCGATTTTTCTTTTAAATACTATGCTGGAAACAAGTTCCTGGGCCATAAGTCGCAATATAACTTAAAAGTTTTTACTTGAAAATTAATTTTTAAATTAATTGAAAAATAAAAACTGAAAGTCATCGAGTGGGATTCGAACCCACGACCCACATGAATATACTTATAATATAGTATATACACTATAGGTCGCGCGCCTTAATCCACTCGGCCACGGCTGGCCTGTTTGTATTATAATATATTATATACGACTCTGGCTATAAGGCATCCAAGGATTTAGGTTAGGCTACTTTTTTAAAAATGCATTTCTTGGGACCAGTAATCAATTCTAGTTATAACACGCCCCTAGGGTTAGGTTAGGCTATTTTTTTTTTTAAGGCATTTTCACGCAGTAAGGCATTCCCTAGAATTAGGGCAAGGTGAACTTAAGAACCCATGCACAAATTTGTAAACAATACTGTGACAATGCCTTTAAAAAAAAATAGCCTAACCTAACCCTTGGGGTGTCTTATAACTAGGATTGGTTACTGATCCTAATAAATGCATTTTTAAAAGAGTAGCCTAACCATAGAGATGTTTCACAATATCTTTATGAGCCTAACCTAAGCCCTGAGAGTACCTTATAGCGAGAGTCGTATATAAAATATAATACAAACTCGAACTCTTATTTGAAACCGCTTTCATGGACTTTAACTAACAAGGATTGGTTAAAGTTAACTTTAACGAACATGATGCCGCTAATGTTATATTTTTATTCATTTTAATCGCCTTCATGGACTTTAACGAAAACGCTTCGCTAAAGTTAACTTTAACTGGTTAATGTTAACTTTATCGGGAGAGCGGACTCTAACGGTAACATATATACGAGCTACTCTTTTTAAAGGTAAACATTCTCTTCTCTCCAAAATAATAATCAAATTGTAACCGAGCGTAGATAATTTCAAATTAACGATAAAAGGGTTTAGTAATTTAGGCTACGTAGCCAATTTAATATTTTTGTACTTCAAAAAGGGATAATAGATGAAATACTAGATACCGTCAAAGACGGGTAGAGCGAAGCTGATCATGTTAGAAAAAAGCAAGAAAAGAGTTTCAGTAATTTTTCAATTTTGGAATTTTAGTTAAGTTATGATTGGATTAAATTCAATAATAATGTTTGAATAAGACGTAAAAAATGTTAAGCATAGTTAGAATTTTTAAATATTTGCCAAAAAGGACACCAAAAATCCGCATCTTATTTTTTAACCTTGTTATTTGTTTGGTGAAAAGATTTCAACCAAACTTGTGTTTGCGGAATTTTGTTATTACGTACATTTTCCATAATTCATTAAAAAAAAAATTTCTCTGAACTCTAATACCCCTCAATTTAAATAATTACCAAAATAATATTACACAAGTCAGAATGAGGTGTAACGGTTTCCGAATTCGTCAACCAGAGAAAGAAAAAGTCTTCTGTAGGTTTTGTATGTCGCTGAATCCGAATTTGGGGTCCTATTGGGTTAAAAAATAGGAAAATACAGCAGAAACTTTCTATCTTATGGGTTTTTTCACAATATTTTGGAACTAATGATCAAATTAATAAGTGCCACGTTATAAGAATAATTAAATATTGCATTAAATATTTTATTCTGTATCAATAAAGGAATATTAGAAGAGCTAATTATTGGGGTTGAAAACTATCTCCAGAGTAAGATAAAATACTCCAGTCAAAATACGGGTTTGCCTTCACTTACGGTTGCGAATACGAGATTTGATCTAGAATAGGTTTTTTGGGACGCTGAACACGAAAATCGGGGTCATTTGGTAAAGAAAATGGCGCTTCACCCTTAAATTTGAAAAACTACCCCCAAAATGGGGTATTTTTGATGTCATCACCTTCTGAGTCAATAGATTCATCCAAGAATAGGTTTCCAAGGGTTTTTTGGGTCGCTAATTAAAAATCTTGATGATTTTATAAGTTAATATTAATATTTAACCCCTAAATTAGTTAAAACTACTCCCGAAAAGGGGTGTTTTCGCTATTTTCGCACTTTTTTTGGTTAGATTTGGTCAACAAGGGTTTTTTGGGTCGCTGAAAAGGAATTTCATGGATTTTTTTATGAATAATTAATATATCACCGCTAAATTACCGAAAACTACCCCCTAAAAGAGGAGTTTTTGCTGTTTCTGCACTTTTTGCGTTAATATTAGGTCCACAAGGGTTTTTCGGGTCGCTGAAAACGAATTTCATGGATTTTTTAATGAAAAATTAATATTTCACCCTTATAGTAGCTAAAACTACCCCCAAAAGGAGAGCCCTTTGGACCTAGTCAGAATGTAGAAAGTTTGAATATAGCAAAAACGCCCCTTTTGAGGGTAGTTTTAGCTAATATAAGGATGAAATATCAATTTTTCATTAAAAAGTACATGTTCCATGTTAAAATTGTATTACATTTTATTTTTCAGACTTTTCATAACTTCTGCGGTATGAAAAATGTCTTTTTTTAACATATTTATTTAATAAATAAAAAAACAGAGGAATTATATAGGAGTGGGGACAGTTTTTTTTTTAATCCTAAAAAAGGCATATACAGGGTCTTTGGGTGCTGGACGTGTTATTTTTAAAGTAAAATGACTAAAAAAAAATTAAATGGTTGGTATTAACTATTAAATCATAGTATAAGTGAACGCGACATAGGCAGATGTTCCATTGATAATGGTAACCTATGAATTTAATTTTATCATATGACTTTAAAAATACCATGTCCAGAACCGGAAGACCATGTAATAACAAAGATTTTGCAAGAAAAAAATTTGCTTAAGTTCTCTTATGCAAAAAGTTAACAAATTTGCAAAAAGAGGGTAGATTTTTCGGTGTCTTTAGGAAACCAAATGACAAATAACTTTCATTAATATATTGAAAAAAAAACCCCAAATAAGCTTCTAGGCATAAAAATATTTTGCACAAGCCTATTAAATAGTTTTTGGTAATATTGCTTTTCAATTAGTTAGTTAACAAAAACACTTCTTGTTGGTCACAATTTTTTGGTATTAAAGTCACTTGTCAAGCTTTGGATACCGCAATTTTTTATCGCTGATTTTCTCAATGTTACATAACAAATTACAAGACCAAATGGTCTTTTTAGCCCAAAATGATTAATTTTTAAATTATCTAAAAAATTGCAATTTTAGATAAAAATAAGTTTTATAGGTCTTAACAATTTTCTAAAAGCTTTTTTCTAAAAATTCTTTATTTGTCCTTTAGAATTATTTGTTTGCAAAATATTTTACCTTTTTAATTATTTATTTTAAATTCTCTTCTTTATAACAGTCAGTAAACTGAACATGTTTATAAGGAGGGGTAACCTGTGAATCTGAAAATCAAGTGGGGTTAAATGTGTCTGATTTAAGGGGGGGACGTACAATGGTACTTAGACGAATTTCAATTTCGGCACTTAGAATAATCCGGGGTTAGGGACTTAAAATAATTTCTATTTAGTGACTGAGAATAATTTACTTTTAAAAACTTTGAAAAATTCAAGTTTAGGGACTTAAAATAATCCGGGAGAGAGTTTTATTATTAGAGACTTCTAATAATTCTAGTTGAAGGACTTAGAATATTTTCGATTCAAGGCTTATCATTTATGTATTATAACTAGTCCGTTTTAGAGGTTTAGTTTTCACGTCCTATAATTAGTCTTATAGCCCAATTAGAGCTTGTAATTATTGAATCCCAATATTTGCTTACCCTTTCTTCAAAAGAGGCAGTTAATTAGATAATTTTAGCTCTGCTTCCAAAATATTGCAAAAAACCTTAAAATGGGGTAGTTATTGCTGATTTCATGTCCTCTACTTCTCAGCTACTTTGTACCTCAGATCGCGTATTTCAAAATCAAAGCATACCTGCTTTTGTATTCTAATTTGTTTGGTCGCATGTTCTAGAAAAAGTTGACCGATTTTTGAAAAAAAAAAAACTGAAATTATGACACCCCGGAATAGACTAGATTTTTAGATTAGACCAAAACATACTTAATTTATATTTTAAATTTTTCGGTATTTTAGCTCTGACGGGGCATGTCGGACCATTGAAGACCTGCCGTTTACATGAGTTTAGTTAGTATACATGATTTTGAGCTCTGATAAATGTCTACAATGTCCCGACATGCCTCTCCAGAATTAAAATACCGGAAAATTTAAAATATAAATTAAAAAACATATTTTTGGTATCCAAGTCACGGATAGAATAATAATGAAAAATTACCTAAGTATTATCCGTCGTGTGTGACTCGCAATGATTTTAAACATACGTAGTTTAAAATAGTTAAAATACAATAAGTGTTTTATGTGTCATGTTAGTGTAAAAAAAGTGTAAATAGTTTTACCCAGAAGATGAGACAAGAGTCTCGAAACGCGTCGGTATAGACGAGTTAACGAAGTCACACACGACGGATAATACTTAGGTAATTTTTCATTATTATTATATAAATTAAGTATGTTTTGGTCTTAGTTAAAAACCTAGGAAAAAAATATTTATAAAAACAATTAATCTCATGCAACTTTTTTAGTAATTTTTTTTGCAATTCTCCATCCGCTATTTTGAAATTAAAAAACAATCATGCAAAAAAATATGAAATAAAAAATGAAAATTTTATTATTCTTCATCAAATATACCTTTTTTATGCTATTTACAAAACTGATAAACATTAAGCAACGAGTCGATTTTTTTTAGTATCCAACTTTTTTATAGTAAGTTTGAAATGAAATTCTGATAATAGAGACTTTTTAACATATGGATACATTTTTAGAAAAATAAATTTTAGTTTTAAAATTAATTTAGAAATCGTAGATAGGTTGAAATTGAACACCCTGCAACTAGATCTGATTTCAAAAAATTTGGTCTAAGGGATTTTTGATTTATCGAGTAGGTTCTGAGATCTTGAGGCTACACTTTCTCGAACATGCATCCCTACACACACCAAAGCAATATAAGCATTTAGAGGTATCAGAATGACCTGGGGACTGAATTCCTCCGCGAATTGGACAATTTAGATACTGTTCCGTTTTTTAACCTGACAAACTTATAAGGCACGATTTCATCTATGTATTGCATACATATGGTGATCGTGCCTAAAAATATAAGTATCTTGTGTTATTTTGCATTTCTATGATATTTCTTCGATGCAAAGTTTATACAAAAGCTATGAAATTTATTGCGGAGTTGACATTTATAAGGTTTTTCACCTCTGTGAAGCAAAAATACAAGAGTAAACTTCCCGAATAGAATCGGAAGTATGGGCCGATCCGGCCCAGATACGGCGTGATCTGGCCCAGATTTGGCCCAGATCTGGGCCGGATCGGCCCATACTTCAGATTCTATTCGGGTCGCTTTTAAAAATACCCGATTGGGCCCAAAAACTATAGGTTCCATCAACTCAATAAAGGAAACCCAGTTTTAAAAAATGAAAGTAATCCGATGGATCGTTGTTGAGATATCGTGCCCACAAGGTGTCGATTTTTGCATCCATTAAGGTAGAGCTTCGCTCTATAATAAATGAAATTTTATTTTTTCACGTTTAAAAACGTTTTACGACCCCCAACTGCTAAAAATCCGATTTCTACTGTATGCGTACATGTCTATGTAAGTCAAAAGTCAGATCGGATAAAAAATAAAAATATAAATAATAAAAAAATAAAAAATATGTTAAGTATAAAAAAAAATTTTTTGGGGTATATCTAGATTGTTCAAGAACTTTTATTTGAAAAACTGTTGAAATATTGTTTTATGAAAAGTTAGATGGTACATAATAAGGTTGCTCAGATAGAATTTTGTTTTAGGTTAAAACATTTTTTTATTTTTTGTTTTCTAAATTACTTTTAAACCTTTTTGCTCCTTTTTGGACAGCCCAGTTTTTTAAAACATAAGAAAACAACTTAGATTATACCAAAAATTATACCATTCTTTCATAAATGACTACTCGAATCTTCACACAGCGCGTTCCTTGTACAAAAGAAATTTTTAAAAAGAATTGCTTATATAAATATAAAAGTAGTTCAGTTTACGTGCTTGCTCTCTAGATGCTAAAGACATCATGGAATTCCTGAGAAATTGAAACTTACTTATTTATAAAGATATCCCAGTGTTTGATTCCTCCTTTTTTAATATTTATTATAAGATATATCTGTCGTTTTGTATTTAATGTTTCTAAATAATTTCTTTTAATAAAACTATTGTTGCACACCAAACCTAAAAGAACGATTTTAGTACACTTTTCCCAAACCAAGTTTTCCCAAGGACATTTTTCCCAAAAAAAAATGATTCCCAAAGGATATTTTTCCCAAAACTTTTTTTTACAAATTTTAAAATATTTCTGTAATATTCTTTTTTTATTTTTAAATTAAAATTTAAAAATTTTATCTAACCCACTTCACGTTAAAATTAAAACAAAAGTAATAAAATTTTGTTAACCTATTTAGGTGATTGTTTTTTATAAAAATTTTTTAATATTAAATTTTTGTTAACCTTTAAAATTTTAAATAATTAAAATTTTTTGTATATACAAATTTTATTTATTAGATTTTAATTTTTAATTCATTTTAAATTCATAAAAAATATATTAAAAAAAATGGTTGTTGAAGTAATTGGAAATTTTTTAAGTATTGATAATTACCTATATTACAAACATTCTGGGTCGTGGAATTCAAAAGTATACTGGAATCGTCGGAGAAAAGGAGAGTGCAATGCACGCGCTGTTACTTCTGAGTCGAAATCAAATATTGTGGTCCTCAAAGGTTTAGAACAGTCTGATCGTCCTTTACACCCCGCCAACCCGGAAGAAGGAATCATTAATGCTGTTAAAGAAATTGTTGGCAATAATAAAGTAAAATGTTGCTTTTTGGGGCACATATGTTATGTGCATTAGCATTCATTCCCGTGGAAGACATTCCAGAACACTTTAGATCTTTAAAAGACTGTCTTGCACCAACATTGGCTCCATTATATTCATATTTTGAATCTACTTACGTAGGTGTAGCTCGAAGAGGAAGAGCAAGAAGATTAACTCCGCGGTACCATCCCTCTCTATGGTCTCAATATATTTTAGTATTGGATAGAAATGCCAGGACTAATAACGCATCGGAGGGTTGGCACAACCGCTTCTAGCTGGTAGTGGGCAAGACACATCCCAGTTTGTACTCTTTTCTTACGGAGCTGGGCAAAGAACAAGCCGACACTGAAGTTATGCTAAGACAAATTTAATTGGATCAGAAAATAAGTAAACGGAAGAATACGAAAAAGAAGCAAAGAGAAGACCAAATTTATAATGTAGTATCAACTTATGAAGAAAGTGAAAATATTCATGAATATTTAAAAAACATGGGATATAATGTGCATTTTTAATTGAAGAGTATTAAAAAAAAAGTATTAAATTTTTGTTGAAATAAAGTATAAGATTTAAAAATATATTTTTTTTTTGTAATTTTTTTTTTATTTTGGGAAAAGTGTCCTTGGGAAAAATGGATTGGGAAAAATGTCTCCCAACCAACAGAATTTTTTACTACCCGAAAAAAAATTAATGTTTATTTAATTCTTTAGGGAGGAATAATTTTGAGGCTAATTCTTAAAAAAAAAATTATTTTTGTTTTAATTCTGTTCAAAAAGAATTAAATTAAAAATAATTTTAGAATTAAACTCACAATTATTCCATTTTTCTTATAAGTGGGCCATTCTTTATTTTTGCGACCTAGGATAAAAATATACTATTTATGGGCTCCGTGGCAATATTTAGAAGTGATTAAATGAACTGTAACTGAAAGAATTTTTTTTTTTTTGGTAAATAGCTAAACTAATTTTATCCGGTAACAAAAAATTAAAGCAACATTTTAAAATAACTGCCTGACTAATGCATAAAAAAATTTTTAAACTTTTCTAAAATGCTAAAATAACTTTTAAAGACGTTCAATTACCACAAGTTAATAATATAAAATTTTCACACGAGTTTTGGTTTTGACAAAAAAGACATCACACTTAGTCTTTGATTAAAGTAATGGAAAATTTTATGAAGTGGTTTCTGGTTTCAAAGGTTACTTTCTTTGGTCTAATAAAAATTTATTAAAACAAAAAATATTTAATTAATGACATTTAATAAATAACGTAAAAATTAGTATTTTAAAAAGTTAAGTAGTATAAGAAAATAAATAGTCAGACATGATACAACTTCATAGATTAGTTTTATAAAAAAATCCATCAGTCATAATTTTATGTTCTTTGAAGAATTAGTTATTTAGTTTTTTAACGATTTTTCAATTTAATTGAGAATAAACGTTCAATCATCTAAGGGGATTTAAATGTCAGTCATTTAATATATACATTTATCAATAATATTGTAATGTAATATCAATCATTGAGTATCTTGTTCAAAATTTCCACTTTCCTATTCTATTAAGTAAAGTATATACAGTGTTATTGTAATTGTATAAGAAAATTAATTACTTAAAAGCAAAGAAATATATATGGACTTGATTATGAATTATTCGGTACATAGGTTATTGACTTATTACCTATTGATTAATTTATTTTAACATAGGGAGGAGGTGCCCTGGAAATCTGAAAATCAAGGGGGTGGGGTAAAATGGGACTTAGAATAATTTAGATTTAGGGACTTAAAATAATTTGTCGAAATATAATTTTTTTATGTAAATTTACAGGAGTTACTTTTAAGAGTGTAAGCTTATAGGTTTTGACCTCACTTTAAGCACCAAAATTAAATCTGCTAAATAAAACCATTTTCTAAAAAAAAACATTTTTTTTCTAGCTTTAAATAAAAGATAAGAAAAAGCAAAGTGGTATTAAAAATAAAAAAAGTATTTTTTCTTTTTCTGTTATAGCATGTAATAGAACGTATTATGGAGATGTTGGAAAAACATACGATTTGGAATTACATCGTCCTAAAGAAGATAAGGTGCCTTATATATGCAAGCTAACATTTACTGCACCTGGTGGTGATCTAGGAGACATAATACAAGTATTTTATCAATATTTTCTTTTATTTTTATTAAAAACAAATTTCAAATATTCAATTTTCAAATTTTACACAATTAAAATTAATAAATGCAATATTCAATAATTAAATTTGCATAAAACTCAAATATTTTTTTTTATGCTGCTGTATATTAATAAAAAAATTTTTTATCAAAGATATACAAGTTTTTTTTATATCGGATATCATAGAATGGATATAATAGAAAAAACAAATTGTCTGGCAATCGAATTTTTATAGTGAACTGAATAATATTAGACTTATAATTGGAATTTCCAAACAACGCCATTTTCGAATAACATTGTTGAATAAAAATAACATGAAACAATGTAAAAAGTAAAATAAATACGATATTTAGAAGAGGAAATGCAGTAAAATTTTTGAATTTATTATATTTATAGCATATTACTGCTTTTTTTTTAATGTCATACTTTTTATCGATTTGATGTTTGTTTTTTAATTATTTATATGTTCATAGAAAATTAAGTATTTATTAAATTTTACTCAAATTAAATTTAAAAAATGCATTGAAAATGTTATTTGATAAATTTTTATTATACACACTGTGATGTTATTGTATTTGAATTTTTTTGAGAAATCTGACAATCAGCAAAAACAAATGCTATTGGGATCAATATTGGACTTTAGGGCCGAAGAGTATTATGGAGTTAAATAAGGAAATTGCAAGTGCCTTAAAGTCAAACTAATGATGATTTTACTTTAGTTTAAAAAATTGGGATTCTACATTCAAAAAAAGATCCGCTCGTTAAAAACCAAATTCTCCAAGTCACAAGCAGATTTGTGCAAGCGGAATTTTTCCTACTGCAACTAACTCAAACTTTTTTAGTTTTTCTACCTCAGAGGTTAATAATGGCCCCTGAACTTAATCTTTTTAAAGAAAATTGATTTTAAACTAAAATATGGTTTTTTAAATTTCAATAAAAATAAAAGATTTTCATTTTCATTTCCAAAAATTAATATTTACTTATCTTTATGATTATTTCCTCTTGAGAATAAAAGATACTCCGTAACTTCTTTTTCGCTTACAAGAGACAAATTTACTTTTTCTCAAGGGTAGATTTTTAATCTAAAAAATACATTTGAATCTTTAAAAAATACATTTTATCCAATGAAAAATCCAATTTTATTCTCGAAAATCTAATTCTACCCTAAAGGGTCATTTTCGTCGATAAGAATCATTTCAATTTAATAATTCAGTACTCGCTTGAATAATAACAGCTTAGAATGAATATTCAAACAAAAGCAATTCTACCAATCACAAATTACATTTATTATACTGAAATCGATATTAAATTTTAATTTATAAAATCTGATAAATTATATTCGAATAAAAATGTTTAATTATACAACTTTTCTTAAGATTATTTAAATATGTATAAAGTGTACGTTAATTTACATTTTATATATAAAGACTGTTTTGCATGCTTAAATTTTGAAATGCTCTCTTGTTTATAATTATTTTATATACATATATATGTAAAGGTGTAATAATGAGAGCTGTCATGCTAGAAATTTCCTTTGATTAAAATCTTATATTTAAAAAAATTTATTTTAGATACTTATTTTTATTATTAAATTATATCAAATATATATATTAATTAATTAATTTAATATAATATCTCTATTTATTATAAAGTTATAAACGCTGTTACCGCTGTAGAATGACACTTTTGGGCCAATCTGGTACTTTTGGGCTAAAGGAGTCCTTTTGCCCTTAACAATTGATATTTTATGACTTCTTACCTAAAATGGTCATTTTGGGCCAAAGTGGGCCTTTTTGTCTAAATAATCGCTGTTTTATAAGAACTCAAAATGTTCTTTTGGTCCTTTTCAAACCAACAGTTATATTGTATAAGACATCTTAGCAAAAATGTACAGTAACACTATTATTTTGATTATTATAAATTAATTAGGCAAAAGTAAAAATAATAGAAATAGTATGTATCTTTTGCAACTACCAGGAGAAAAATAACTTTCAAACATAACCAAAATCGATGGTTATGATTACATTATAAAGTTTTGTTATTTAAATAAATTATGTAAATATCACCATGGTTATGGTTAGAATTGCAATTCTAACCTCATATTTGTAAAAATTAACAAAATTTTGTTGTTCGTATAACTAACCCAGTTTTCTAATCACTCTACGGGGGTTTGTGCGTGAAGCGCGCAGGGGGCGGAGCCCCCTAGTATATATAGTATATTTGTGACAACATATTTTAACGGATATTAATTTTTCATAAAAATCAATATAATAAATTTATTTTTATTCAAAATCAATATACTTGAAATTCATGTAGAAATAATTTTAAATATACATCAATTATTAATAATTTCATTCTACGAATAAAATATATATAATTTTAAAATAATTCATATACAGAGAGAAAAAAGGGAAGAATTATATTTTTTATGGATTTTATAAATTTATAGTCATAGATAATCGACAATAATTGTGATAATAACAATAATAATAATAATAAGTACACTGAAGGTATGCTTTGCTTAAAGTTATATAATTGGAGTCTTTAATCTCTAATATTAGTAAGTTACAAAAGATCCTTTGTTGAATTAAATTTTATTACTTGGACAAAAACGAACTTTTAAAAGTAAAATTAAACTATGAAATAGCATTTTCGCATACTTTATGAGACCTGGTCTGCAAAAATTAAGCAAATAGTGGTTTTTGTATTCAAAAATATTGCATACCAGCTCGCATAAAACCTATAAAAATATACAGAAAAAACCCTTATAAACCGAGACCTAATGTCTTAATCAACTATATACTAATTATGAACGTGCATATGCCTTCAAGCGATAAAATAAACTTACTATTTTAATTTACATTATTTTTTAAATAAGGGATACGTAACTTACAATAATAATTTGAAAACTACCCAAGAAGGAAATCTTCGGGGATTGTTGTTAGTGTTTTATGGCCTATTTTAATTTTCCCTAAATTCAAGAGTCATTATGACGCTCAAATATAGCCTGTAGTTTTCTAACTTGAGAGAAAAATAGTAAAAGATTGATTTCATGGAGCGTATTCTTACTAGATCCTAGGGACACTAGAGTAGAAATAATTAATTATGACTCAATATTTATTAAAATTCTGCTTGGGCAGGATCCAGGAAACTACCTTCAAGCAAAATTTTAATAAATTAGTAAATTTCGCTTAGTTTGCTTATTTCACTAGATTTCTGGTGATAGTTACTAAAATTCAATTGTTTCAACTATAGTTTCTGGAAACTTTCACTGGAAATCTAATAATATTCTGCCCCATGAAATCGATCCCTTGACCTTTCGAAGTCATACTTTAACATTGCACACCCTATTTTACTTTTGCGAATTCATTCATACCCTCAAAGGTCCAATTAAAAAGAAGAGGAAAATGAAATATAAAAAATGTTTAGATTTAATTGCTTGAAAATTCAAACTCAGTAACTTCACAGTGTAATGTAAATAATTTTTTTTTTGTATTTCAGATTTAATTAAAATTAATGAAGCAAAATTTTACATTATTCTATGCTTCAATTTTATTCCCAACTTGGATATAATTAATATTTAGTTTATGCAAATTATTTTATATAAAATACAAATTAACACGCAAAATTAAATTTGTTTAATAATAATTTAACCGAGTATATTAAAAGAAATGAACATACGTTATAAAATATTAAATTTTTAAAACTAATCAATAAATAAAATTTGATTGCAGTTAACATTTGACAGTTTCACATTAGGAAAATTTGTCTCATTTACAACAGCTGGTTGCCCTGATGGTTCATTACAAATAACAGAAGATAATCGTCAAGATGTTGGTGGTCATTGGTGCGGTTCATCTTGGGGCCCATCGATTTATTACAGTGAAACGTCAAATGTTTCAATGACATTACGTCTTTTTAAACTTAGTGTCGATCAAACAGGATTTAATTTTGATTTTCGTATGTCCTATAAAATGATTAAACATTCTGATGCTGTTGTTCGTTATCAAAATCCTTTTGTTGGTAAGAATTCAATATTTTATTTGGTAATTTTCTTCGTAAGCATTATTTTATTAAATTTTATTATTATTTTAGTATCTAAAGAAACAACAATTCGTCCAAAACTTACAACAACAACAGAACGCAACTATAACATAGAATTTGGTAATTCAAGTTTTGAAGATTCAAGTGAAATATTAAAAAATCCAAAAATAACAACAACAAATAATCATGAAAAATCTTTATCTCCATCATCAACAACAACAACAATAACCATAAAATCAACTACTAAAGGAGGAACAACGAATCAAAATGAAGAAACAAACCAAAATACAGAACAATATCTTGGTGACCTAATTTCTGGTACTTACTGTTCAAAAACATTTAGTGATTGTGACAAAAAAAAATGTCGCTTACAATCACCAAACTTTCCAGGTTTATATCCAAGAAATTTAACTTGTTATTATGCAGTAAGTTCTATGTTATTATTATTATTATTACTATAATCATATATTTAAAAATTTTATCTGAAAAAACAAATTATTTTTTTAGTACAAGCTTTTTATATTCAGTTAATAAATAATATTTTATGAAAAAGCTTAAATTTTATATATATAATTTTCTATTTTTTATTATATACACTAAAAATTTGATTTATTTAGTTATTAAAATTAAAGCATGATAAAAATTTTAATTTATTTTATAAATTTATAAATTCCACTTTTAGTTTGAAGCATCAGATAATGAAAATATTTTTATAACTAATAATTTATATTGGGTTATAAATTCCAAGAACTTTTCTGTTTGAATTAAATGTACGTTTATTTTTAATAGAAAATTAAATTATTCTTGGAATTAGAAATATTGAAAGAAAATTATAATTATGTAACTGAAAAATATACATATATATTAGGGTTGTTCACTAAAAAAAAAAAAGTGCGCCTAAAATGTTCTTCCTGAAGTATGTTGAAGTTTAGGTGACAAAATGATCCCATACCAATTTTTAGCTCATTTGAGAACGATTTAGGGGTCGGACAAACCCAGGGTATCTCTCAAGTGGTTGGCTAATACCGACAATAAGTGCGAACGACAAAAATTTGTTTAAAAATACGTTTTCTATGCTTCCTAAAATGTTTTCGGTGTCGCTAAACTCGAAAATGAGGTCCTCAGAGTCCGAAAATACCTTAATCACCCTTAAACACCGAAAACACCCCTTTTTTTGCCGAAAATTTTTGGACTTTATATCGAAAATCTTATGTATTCGAAACATCTGGATTATAAATTACAATTGATGACTTAAAAATGTTAAAAAAATACCACAAACTCCTTCCCTTTATTCCAACGCGCCTTCTTAGTCGAAAAACGCAGGGCTCAATTCTATAACAATGTTATAAGATAGGGTTTTTAGGCAATTTTCCAAATAACGCTGTCATATTGCAATTCTACCAAAATACTACCGTTTGGTCTCATTTTCTTCATATAAGTTCTACCTTTCAAACGCCGTAAACCGCAATTTTTCATCACCGATTCTCTCATCGCTATAGTTAGAAAATCCAATGTCCATTTTTTGCCAAAAATGACCAAATTTAAAATTGCTATTAAAATTTTAATTTTTGATGAAAATGAGTCTTAAAGGTCTCAAAAATTTCATTTATGCTCTAAGTTTTGAAAAAATTTTTACTCATTCCTTTTCAATTGTTTGTTTAGCAGATATGATAATTTAAAAAAGAGTCTGAATTTAAGGTTTTTTTAAAAAAAATCATATTTTATCACTATCTTTGTCGAGTCATATCTCGAAAAGGTATAAAGCAAAATGGACGACTGAAAAATGTTTCGAAACTTGAGACTAGTACAAAATATTGGTGACCTATAAGACTTATTTTCTTCAAAAATTACAATTTTAGCAGCAATTTTAAATTTGGTCATTTTTGGCAAAAAATGGACATTTGATTTACTAATGATGAGAAAATCGGTGATGAAAAATTGCGGTTTACGGCGTTTGAAAGGTAGAACTTATACGAAGAAAGTGAGACCAAACGGTAGTATTTTGGTAGAATTGCAATATGACAGCGTTATTTGGAAAATTGCCTAAAAACCCTATCCTATAACATTGTTATAGAATTGAGCCCTGCGTTTCTCGGCCAAGAAGGCGCGTTGGAATAAACGGAAGGAGTTTTCGGTATTTTTTCAACATTTCTAAGTCATCAATTGTAATTTATAATCCAGATGTTTCGAATATATACGATTTTCGATATAAAATCCAAAAATTTTTGGTAAAAAATGGGGTGTTTTCGGTGTTTAAGGGTGATTAAGGTATTTTCGGACTCTGAGGACTTCATTTTCGAGTTTAGCGACACCGAAAACATATTAGGAAGCAAAGAAAACGAATTCTGAAAAAAATTTTTGTCGTTCGCACTAATTGTCGGTATTAGCCAACCACTTGAGAGCTACCCTGGGTTTGTGCGAACCCTAAATCGTTCTCAAATGAGCTGAAAATTGGTATGGTATAATTTTGTCACCTAAACTTCAACATATTTCAGGAAGAACATTTTTGGCGCACTTTTTTTTTTTAGTGTACAACCCTAATATATATATATATATAAAAGCTTGTTTAAAACAGAATAAAATAATATTCATGTAATATATAATAATTATTACATAAAGTAAAAATCAATGCAAGCTCTTTTAACTATATTATGAAGTGTGCATATAACTAACAGCTTGATTATTCGGTTGAAATTTTAGCTTGAGTTGTCGCATTAAAGAGAGAGTTATGATGTAACATATATATTTATTACTATATACATACTATCTATAGGTTATTTCAGCTAAATAATCCATTCATTATTATTATTATTATTATTATTATTATACAATATAAACAATGTTAATATTCATGGTTTATATAATATTAAATATTTTACAAAAAGGTGTGTAATAATTATATTGTTTATTTATATTTAACATTATAGTTGAAAGTAATTTAAAAAATTTTTTTTTATCTATTACTGGTTTTTTTCATCTTACAATTAGTAAATTTAGTAAAGGAACAAATATCCCCATTAAAATAACATTGCTTCATGTAATTTAAATGGAGAATTTTTTTACGTTTATTAAAATTGCTTTAAAAATATTTTTTTTGACTACTTGAGGTTGGGTATAGTTTTTTATTTATTTAAATAGTACTTTCTATCGATTAGCAGCTTTGCAAAACATTTTGCAAGCTTTGTAAAATATTAGAATGCTGAAAAGTCAAAATTCTCATGTTATTTAAATGGGGAAATTGAGGTGCTTACGGGCACGCATTTCTGAAAAGCAAAAGCAAAATTCTTGGAGCTGGGAACTTTTTATGACCAAAAGTTCACGAAAAAACCCGTTGAGCAAATTTTTTCTTAAAACTCCAATTTTAGGTCCACTCTAATGTACATATGTGTAAAGATTTAGAAAATTGCAATGAGATTTGAAAATTATTTAAAAGTGAATTTTGAAGTATAATAAAAAGCTCAAAATTATTTAATTAAAAAAATAATTTCTGAAATATAATTACAGAAAAATTTAGGCTATTTTTCAACATCAAAGTAATTTAAACGTAGTTAATAATATATTTCAACACTAAATAAGATTCAATTATGGTTAATTAACTATGAAAGCATACTAAATTAATTTATGCGCATTAAATTTGAATGCACATAAATTATTACACATTTTTATAGAATGACATAATTTCAGATTTTTTTGTAAAAAACCCATATGGATATAAACATTTTTAAAACAAATATTGTTATTTCAAGTGTGTTTGCTTTTATATTTATAAAAATCAATTCTATTTAACCATATTAAAAGATACGAATACTTGATTTTAATTCGTGCGTACATTTTTTATATACGTATCAACACAACAATTTTTATTCAAAACGTTTGATAAATCGACAAATATATATTTATTGAATGAATAAATAAATAGTATATACTTGAATATACTTGATATAATCGTTCTTGACTTTATATTGTAATATTTATGACTTTTTTTTTTTAATGAAAAATTTTGTGTATAAAATAATAATTTAAAAATAAATTTATGCAAATTTAATTTAATGTTTCAATTTATAGATTCGACAGCAGGATGTGCCTGAAGGTAAACATCCATTAATATCTGTAAGACAGCCACGAGGTCAACTTATAGCAGTAAGATCAAAACCACCCACTCAGGGTGAACCACCGCCTAGAGAGCTTCGACTTTGGGAAAATTGTGATATAGTTAAGGTTGGTAGACATAAGACTTTATTTTTATTAAGGAAAATACTAGCAAATAATAAATTTTTTTTATTTAATATAAAATTTGAATTTTGAAATTTTTTTTTTTTTGATTTACGATAAATATTTTGAATTTCTTTTTGCAGTAAAAATTTGATACTCATTTTCAATTGAAACTAAATTTTTTATAAATTTTATATTTTTTCTATAAGTTTTTAGTAATCTCAAATTTAAATGGTAATTTACGTGCTTTTTGGGATATTCCTTATTTTTACACCCTTGGTTAAAAATGCACTACTTATAAAATTTTTATTTATTTAATTAATAAATTCGGTTTAAATTTAACTGGTAATTTACGTGCGTTTTGGGACATTCATTATTTTTACACCCTTGGTTAAAAATGCACTGCTTATCAAATTTTATTTATTTAATTATTAACTTCAGTATCTTTGTATAACACATATCTTTAAAATGTGAATCCTTAAGACCTGTGATATTTCATAATGAAAAAAATTCACCTTCAGCTTAATTTTTAAATTATTGACTTCTTTAAAAAATTTCAGAAAAAAAGCCAATTCTGCAAGTTATCGTATTTTAAATATGTTTGCAAAATATTTTAATAAATAACTTAAACTTTATCCTTTCATTAAATTCAGAAGTATATATATTTTATGTATAAAAAGTCATAAAATTTACTTATGTAAACTTTAAAGTACCGACTTTGACTTTTGATAAATACTTAAGTAAACAAACAAACTATCCAAAAACTTTATCTTGTTAGTCAAAAATTAGAAAGTATAAGTTGTAACTAGAATTAAAAGTAAGAAACAAACAAAAATATTGAATTTACATCATACGATTTAGAAAGTAAATACTAAAATTCAATTTATTGATTATTTAAAAATAATATTTCAAGTAACAATTTTCATTACTAGAAAAATAATGAATGGTCTAAATCTCATTGTAAAGCCAAATTTTTCTTCGAATGTCATATAATCCATTAGTGCTCTGGAAAATACGTGTATTTTTCAACAGCTAAAAAGAAAAAATTATTAGTGTAATTTTTTAAATCAATAAAATATTTTATAATATTTCAATTTTCAATATACCTAAATGAAAAAAAAATGAATTCAAAAGTTAAATATCTTACGCATGTACTAGGAAAAAAATTCATATATGCAACCTATATATAAAAATATAAAAATTTCCTCAAATAAAAAAGATGATAACAAGACATAATTATTATTGACAAGAAAATAATATATGAAATATAAACTATAAATTTAAATATATGATAGAAAATATATGCTAAAGTTAAGTAAAATTGATGCAGGATCACGTTACAATTTATGATGGTTATAATACATTGGAACCGGTAATATTAAAATTTTGTGGTGGTGGTGAACCCTTACCGGAAGTAACTAGTAGTGGTAGAGATCTTTTAGTTGTATTTTCAACGTCACCATATGGAACGTTTCTTCATCCATCACTTCCACATTCGTTACATGGTTTTCAACTTGACGTTCAGGTATTTTTTTTTATTTATATGAGTAAAAATTTATACATTGTTTTGAGCTTTTATGGAAATTTATTTTTAAATTTTTTTAGGTTAAATTTGTTGATCAAAATTCTTCAAGTTACACGAATCATAATCGTTGTGAATTTTGGATTCATGGAAATAACGGAGGGTTATTAACATCTCCACGTCATTCTTTACCAAGAAATACAACGTGTCTTTATCATTTAAGAGGTGAATCTGATCTTTTTCCAAGTATAACATCACCAAGACCAATACCGAAATTTCCAACAAAACCGGAAATTAAATGGGGAAGACAATTACCACCAATACCACAACCACAATTTCGTGTTTGGCTTTCAGTATTGAAATTTCATGTCGCGAGTAATTTACCTATTGGAGAGGATGATTGTTCAACAACTCTTAAAATTTGGGATGGTGAAATGATGCCACTTTCAGCTTCCGAGTGTAATGATATTACTTGGTAAGTTATTTTTATTCATCGTTTTATTTATTTTATATACTTTAGCTTTTTCTATTTATCGATTTTTAAGAGTATTTTTATTTTATTTTAAAAAGTTTATTTTTTATATAAAAATCAATAGGATTTTAGTAGATTAAATAAAATTTTTTAGTTTTTTATACATGATAATTAAATAACTAAATGTTTTTTTTTTAAATTAAAAAAGGTATTTTTGTGATTAAATAATTTTGTATTATTTTTAAAATTACGTGATTTTTATTTTGGTTTAAAACTACTAATTCTAATTTTATTTTAATAAATTTTTGAAATTTAATATGATTTTTATTTATTATTTTTTATTATAAAACTTTTTCTAATAAAAAAAATAGAACAAAGAGTTTTGATTGACATTTATTGCTGACTTTTATTCTGTATAAAGCGTTTCATCTTTTTGTAAAAGAATAGTTGTAACATTATAAAAAAATTATTATTTTTTTTATTAAAAAATTTATTTTACTAAATTCCAAAGGCTATTTTAATTAAGATTCAAAATTAAAATTTTTTTGGATAAAATAAATTCTTAAAAGTGTAAATTCAAAAACTAATAATATCATTTTATTTTATTTATAAAAAAAAATAACAGTGAAAAAGAAGAAGGTTTAGTTAAAACAACCGCAATTCCATGGCATACCAGTAATACAACTTTAATGGCTCGTTATTGCCGAGATAAAGTACCTCGTAGTTGCGACCACGCAATTTTACAAAATACAAGTCGCCCTTGTTCCCTTGGTGAGAGTTTTATCTCTTCAGGAGGGAGTCTTACCATAGAATTACTTATTACTGAGACGACTGCCCTCAGGCAAGTATTTTACATCAGTTTATATAATATTCTTGTCATATACACGTAAATATATTCATTTTGTATAAGAGAATTTTTAATACCTAATTTTTTTTAACTGAAAAACTGATGAAATGCACTGCAGGATATAAATATTTTTTTTACTTTTTCGTATGATTTTTAAGTCTAAAGGAGAGTCCAGAACATTTGGAACACCGAAAAATACCATATGGTTATAGATCAATTTATTATTTCGAAAAAGTAAAGAAATTTGAGATCAATAATATTTATGTTTGACAAAATACGCAATTTTAGAAACAATTTAAAAATTGATCAATTTAGGCCAAAAATAGGCATTTGGTTTTTAACTATAATAGTAAGACTAGCAAGGTTGCAGCGTTATATTGAAAATTACCACCTGTGTTTATAGGCTCAGAAACCCCATCGGAATTAACATAGTGTGGTCGGCATGTTTTTTCAAAATAATAAATCGATCCATAATCATGTGGTGTAATTTGGTGTTCTAAATGTGCGGAACTTCCCTTGTTACTATTTTAGATATTAGGTACAAAGATTATTTATTGAGAAATTACTTTTTTGCAGTTTAATTTTAAGGTTTTATGTCTGGTTTTTCTTTGTTTTCATTGATTACATGGTAAACGTCATTGATTCATCTTTTAACATGGAACATGTTCATTGGGTGGGGTATTTGAAAAAGTTTGGCTCGGCAGGGGGGGTGAAAAATTGATCAGGCCCTGATAAGTACAAAAACTTAGAATACTTTAAGTTTATGGATTTAGGATAATTTATATTTCAGGATTTATTGTAATATCGGTTTTTGGATTTATTACTGATATGAGTGAACATGTTCCATGCTCATTTTTTATTTGAAATAGTGTAGCTCTGAACCCCCTTTTCGTAATGAATTTTTTTTTCTGATAGGTTCATAAAATTTTCCGATGTTTTTTGGGCCGCTGAATACGAATATGAAATCCGATTTCATCGAAAACAGTCCAGCTGCCCACAATAGGAACTTCGAAATTATTTTTTGAGGGTTTTATAATATTTTTATCTGGTACTTATGTTTTTTGGGTGAACGCGAATATGTTATTTGTTATTACCTAAAACCCTATACTTGTCCGCAATACGAAATTTTTGGTAATTATTTTGTGGTTTTTTTCACTTTTTCTATAATATGTAACTGTGAAACATTTTAGGTAAAAACTATTATCATATTCATGTTTAGAGACCCAAAAAACTTCAGTAACAGATAAAAAAGGTAACGTCAAAATTCCAATTGTGGGCAGCTGAGTTATTTTTGGTAAAAATGGTTTTCATATTTATATTCGATGACTCCAAAAACATAGATACTCATTGAAAATTTATCAGCAAAAAAAAGTGATTAAGAAAAGGGGGTTTAAGTCTTCACTAAAACTATAGCATTATTATGCATTAAAATAAAATATAATATAAGACCTTACAAGAAAAAAGTAATCTCAAAATTTACGAATTATCAATATTTAATTTAATAGCATTGCAAATCATCTGAGTTTTAAAATTTTATTTTTATCTAAATTTTCTCGTAAAAGAAATGAACATTCAATGGCATAAAATCATGTCATTGATACTGCTTTCAAAATTATTTTACAAATTGTAGTAAAATTACTATTTTTGTAGTAATATTACTAAACTGTAGTAGGATTACTAAATGGTAGTAATATTGTGTTCATTATTTTTTACAGTGCATAAAATATTAAAAGCGAAGAAAAACTTCGATTTAAAGTTTAAATTATAATTTTAAAAAATAATTTTGATTTTAACAATGTATTAAAAACCTTCATTTAAACTGACTTTAGCTGATAACAAATTTGTGTATTTAGAATATGCTCATATGCATATTATATTTAATATTTAAATTAAATATCTTGAGGGAATACATTAAATTTTAAATTTGTATGCAAATACATATAAGTTTCAAAATACACAGAATATAGTAAAAAAGTGTCATAATAGAAAACAAATTTATTTATTTAATTTAATTTTTTTTACAGACCAGTAGATTTTCGAGCTTTATATGAATTTGTTGATCTTTATCAAGATGGTGAACCTTATGGTACTGGACCATGTTCTAGAGTATTTTATAGTCGTAATCGTGATAATTATCCAGATAGAAAATTTCGTGCTCCGAGAGATATTTTTCTTTATGGTAGAGGTGGAGCAAAAAATTTATCGTAAGTATTATTTTAATATTTTTATTTCCTGATATTTTAACTTTCAAAAAAAAAAAAATTAAATATTTTTATCTTTCAAACCTTATGTGTTCTATATTTTCTTTTAAAAATAAAGAAGTTGTGAAGATTAAAGAACATACATTGCACGTGTTGCTAAATCACTCGGTCATGACATCATTTATTTTTCTTTTAAAAAAGAAAATATATATATTTTTTTTTACTTTGATGCATTATGTTTTTTTTCTTTTACTGAAAAAAAAAAGATATATTTTTTCTATCACATTATACAAAAAGCTTGAATTTTCGTGACAGGTATAACATGATTCTAAATATATATATATATATATTATATTATAAACCATAATTTGTATTCAGAAATGTTAGAGTTATATGCTTTTTTTGATAAAAAAAAATAAGAGAGATTAAACTTGTCTTTTATATATTATGATATGTATATGTGTATAAAAAAAATTATTACGCTTGCCAAAACACGTATCTTATACGTATATGCGAATATTTTAATGTATTTTTAAAAGAAACGTGTACATAAGACTTTTTTTGCAATTTCAAAAGCGACTGTTATTTTAATTTCGGTGTGCTCAGGTTTGATTAAAAAAGAAATTCAGTAGTCAGAAGAAGAATATCTAATGTGTAAAAAGTTTCAGTTATACATTTTAAGGGTTTTTTAGAGATTTTTGTGTTCAGATCATTTTGTAGTCAAATCTTGCATATTTTTTGAGGTATATAATTTAGTGGTCATAAGTATGGTGCAATGCTTGCAGTAAAACTTACCTTGTTTTTGTCAAGTTGCGCGGTCATATATTTATTACAAAAAAAGTCCTGATCAGACTTAACCTGTTTATCTCGCTGTTTATTATTCAAGTGACACCAGGTGAAAAATCCCGACGAATTGTCCTGAGATCTCCGGAGATCTCTAGAGATCTCTAGAGATCTTCAGAGATCTCTAAATTGGGGAGATCTCCGGAGATCTCTAAACTTGTTTTTAATTATTTCAAATGATTGAAGCTTATTATGCTAAAAATGCTTATAAATAGCTCCAACAAGCCTACATTATTCATAATACATGTAAAAAAAATTCAAGCTGTATTTATATATAGCTAAACCATCGAAATTTGCCTTTTAATCAAATGAAAATCTGTAAAATATTATTTTTTTCTATAATTATTACGAAAATTAAAGCTAAACTTAGGTTTTTGACAAAAGATTCTCAAAAAGCGAATTACTATTCATGGTATTTTCTTTGTATATTACTCTGATTAATAAAACTTGTATATTTTGTAGCTCAAAAAGCACACTATGTCAATAAAATCATAATTTGCTTATGAAGAAATTTCAAAGAACACAGAATCTTTTGTAGTATATGATTTATGAAATTTTTTAAATTTTAGAATATTTTGGATCGAATGTGAATATGAAGTCAGTGTTAACTGAAAATGCTTTAGTTGCCCACAATAGGTAATTTCCCGATATGCTTTGCATGTTCTTTAATATTTTGATTGGTTAGTTGTGCTTAGTATATCCTCATAGTGAGTGTTCTTACAATAACTTCATTTTTGGACTAAATAGGAAGCGACGCCATGATTCTTACATGTATTAAGATAGAGACTTCCAGTTTGGACTATGGCTTTTTAGTGATCCTTTTAATTATTGTCACAGAACTTCCTACGAGGATACTGCTTATAGTATGATATCAGATTTTACTTTTAATGATTGAATTACTCAGAAAAATAAACATCTAAGAAAACGCAAAAAATAACCTATTGTTGCTTATTATGGGCAACTTGGTCATCTTAGGTAAAAACTGATATCATACTTGCGTTCAACGACGCGCAAAACGTAAGTAATTAATAAAAATGTTTAATAACCGCAAAAAATAAACTATACCTTCTCATTTGGTAACTGGACGATTTTCGATTAAAATGGATTTCATATAAAATTACTACATATCTTATCTATTTTCAAGTTTCAAGTTATAATTCTTTAAAGATAGTGATTTTTGATATTTTATAAAATATTTCAATTAGGATTCTAATTTTTATTCGCCGAATCTCACAAACGATTTTAAGAAATATTGCAAGTAAACATTTTTTTTAAATTTGAAGCTTATAAAAATTTTTTCCCTGGGGCATAAAAAAAGCTTCGCCTCAGATAGTAATTTACGTGCAATTTGGGTCATTCTTTACTTTTCTGGGCATATGCGAAAAATTCTATTATAATTTTTTTACTATCCCTGATAGACCATTTTTGATTTTGTAAAGAGGCCGGTTTTCGCGAATTTCGATAAAATAACACACTACTTTGTTCATTTTTTATTTTATAGTAATTTAAGTTAGAAAAACAATTATGATAAAAGTTAGCAGTAATAATAATAACAATAATAACTTACTTAAATTTTGTTTATATGTGATATTAAACGCTTTAACTTTTTACTCACAATATTTCATTAATTCTGTTTGTGATCGGAAAAATAAGACTTAGGAAGTTATTTGGTGGAAAAGTAAAGTTACAGCAAAATTTAAAGTATTCGTCTAAGAATCCCCTTCTCATGTAAAGTTGGGGCACTTGGCTCGAGATTCAGTATAGGTTCTTTCAAGCAAACTGAAGGTATATGATAAATTATTTTTCTATTATAAATTAAAAAGGATTCTTCAATTCTGAATAATATCTCCAAGCAGTTGACATTTTTTTCTGTATTTTAGATTTGCGTTAATGAGTTCAAAAACTCCTTTACAACATCATTTTTTTAAGCAAATTTTCGTTTAATCATTACTAAGAATCAATAAATTGCTTAACAGAAATTAATTGAATTATATTATGGAAATAAATACATTATTATTTTTGAAATAAAATTTTTCTTTCTACACAAATGAAAGAACAATGAAAAGTACTTTATCCGTTTCAGGTCGTATTTTAATAAATCCTATAGGATACAAAAGGGTAAAGACTTGTTCAACTAACGTGTTTAGCATTTGCTGGGTGGTATATTTAATAAAGACTAAAAAATAGTAGTTCAAAGTACGCTAAACAATAGGATTCTGTGTTCAAATAATTTTTTTCATTGATTTCGTTAAAAAAATGATTTAAATCTTTGAAATTTCTTCATAAGCAATTTATGATTTTATTGACATAGTGTGCTTTTTGAGCTACAAAATATACAAGTTTTATTAATCAGAGTAATATACAAAGAAAGTACCATGAATAGTAATTTGCTTTTTGAGAATCTTTTGTCAAAAACCTAAGTTTAGCTTCAATTTTCGTAATAATTATAGAAAAAAATAATATTTTACAGATTTTCATTTGATTAAAAGGCAAATTTCGATGGTTTAGCTATATATAAATACAGCTTGAATTTTTTTTACATGTATTATGAATAATGTAGGCTTGTTGGAGCTATTTATAAGCATTTTTAGCATAATAAGCTTCAATCATTTGAAATAATTAAAAACAAGTTTAGAGATCTCCGGAGATCTCCCCAATTTAGAGATCTCTGAAGATCTCTAGAGATCTCTAGAGATCTCTGGACAATTCGTCGGGATTATCATATGTAATTTGACAGGCATCATTTTCTGTGCAAAAAACTTTATAAACCTTTTTTAACAAAAAATTGAAAAATTTTAGAAAAATAGTAATTGCGATTTGTTCTTGTAGTAAGTTGAAATTCAAGTAAAATTTTCATTTACTATTAATGTAATCAAAAAGCTGATTTTTACGAGGAGTTTTGTTCCTGAAAAGTGCCAAAAGCTACATTTTTCGAAAATTTCACAAAAAATAATGGAAAATTTTTTTACAGAGATAAACTTTCGGTAAAGTTGAAGTCTAGTTACTAAACCTATTAACGCCTAAGCGGACATCCTTAGACACTTGCATTTTTTGGTAATAAAAACTCCATATTTTAGGCTAAAAACCCCACCTGGCAGGTAGGTAATTTGGCTCGCTCTTTTTATTTCCGGGGCTTGTTTTTTGATACAACCCTTGCGAAACGAGATATCAACCCCTAAAGTGGGGTAAATTTTCAAATAATTCTTAAAGAAACTTAAGTTCTTCCCAAATGCAAAAAAGACTCTAGTTAGCATGTAAAATTATTACTAGAACTCCCAAAAAAAGTTTAAAAGTCAAATAAGCATGTGTTAGCCATTGCAATCCTCCCTGGGGGTGGCTTTAGTAAGCAAAGGGGTGAGTTTTAAAAATAAATGAAAGATTGAATATTTTGGGCTAAAAAACTCACCTAGTAGGTAATTTGTCTCGCTCTTTTAATTTCCGGGGCCCGTTTTTTAATACAACCCTTGTGAAACGAGATAACAACCCCTGAAACAGGATAAAATTTCAAGTAATTCTTAAGGAAACTTTAGTTGCTTTCAAATGCAAAAAAAGTTTTTATTTAGCATAAAAAATATTTACTAGGAATCCCAAGAAAAGGTTAAAAGTCAAATACGTAAGTATTAGCCATTGCTACCCTCCCTGGGGGTGTCTTTAGTAAACAAAGGGGTGAGTTTTATAAATAAATGAATGATTGAATATTTTGGGCCAAAAAACTCACCCAGTAAGTATTTTGGGTCGCTCTTTTGATTTCTGGAGTTCATTTTTAGCTACAACCCCTACGAAATGATGTATCAACCCTTAAAATGGGGTAAACTTTCAAGTAATTCTTAAGGAAACTTTAGTTACTTTCAAATGCGAAAAAGTCTTTATTTAGCATAAAAAATTATTAAAAGAACTGCCAAGAAATAGTTAAAAAGTCAAATAAGCATGTATTAGCCATTTCAACCCTCCCTGGGGGTGTCTTTAGTAAACAAAGGGGTGAGTTTTATAAATAAATAAAAGATTGAATATTTTGGGCTAAAAAACTCATCTAATAAGTATTTTGGGTCGCTCTTTTCATTTCTGGAGCTCATTTTTAGCAACAACCCCTACGAAATTATATACCAACCCCTAAAATGGGGTAAATTTTATCTAAATACTTCAATTTTACGAACTTTCTCTTTTTTGGGAGTCCTGATAATAATTTTTAATGTCAAATAACATCTTTTTTGCATTTGGGGACATCTCACGCGTAACAAAAATCGTTAAAACATTTACCCCATTTTAGGGGTTGCTATCTCATTTCGTAGGGGTTGTAGCTAAAAATGGGCTCCAGAAATGAAAAGAGCGACCCAAAATAAACCCAAAACTCACCCCTTTGCTTACTAAAGACACCCCCAGGGAGGGCTGCAATGGCTAATACATGCTTATTTGACTTTTTAACTATTTCTTGGGAATTCTAGTAATAATTTTATATGCTAAATAGAGTTTTTTTTGCATTTGGGAAGAACTTAAGTTTTCTTAAGAATTATTTGAAAATTTACTCCACTTTAGGGGTTGCTATCTCGTTTCGCAAGGGCTGTATAAAAAAACGGGCACCGGAAATGAAAAGAGCGACCCAAATTACCTACTAGGTGGTGTTTTTAGCCTAAAATATGCAGATTTTATTACCGAAAAATGCAAGTGTCCAAGGATGTCCGCTTAGGCGTTAATAGGTTAACTGAATTTTAACCTCAAAAACCGATTTATGTTTTTGGTTATTCAAATAAAATTTCTCGTAAAATTTCGGTTAAAGGCAAAAAAAAATAAAAAATTTTTGTTTGTGTAAAAAGTACATAAAAATTCTTATTTTGTCAAGACAAATAAATAATATTTTTATTTTTATTTCTTATTCAAAACAGATATTTTTTTCGAAAGTGAAATTACTTTCTAGTATTATATAAATAACTATAAATATTTTAAAAATTGCTTACATTATTCTACATACCTTTATTCTTATTTTTTAACGTCTTTAATAACACAGGCACACAAAAAAAAAAAAAAGTCTTGTATCTGAAACCAGACCTACCTACAGGTAAGTTTTTTGATGTCCTAAAACCGAATCTGAAGTCAGAATTTACCCATCACCCTTAGATTTTGCCCCAGCTACCCCCAGCCACCCCCTAAACCGCCCCAAAAAGCAAATATTTTACTATGTCCAAAAGTTAAGAATAAAAGTACTTTAGTTACGTATTTTGATGTTCTAAAACCGAATCTGAAGTCAGAATTTACCCATCACCCTTAGATTTTGCCCCAGCTACCCCCAGCCACCCCCTAAACCGCCCCAAAAAGCAAATATTTTACTATGTCCAAAATTTAAGAATAAAAGTACTTTAGTTACGTATTTTGATGTTCTAAAACCGAATCTGAAGTCAGAATTCACCCATCACCCTTAGATTTTGCCCCAGCTACCCCCAGCCACCCCTTAAACCGCCCCAAAAAGCAAATATTTTACTGTGTCCAAAAGTTAAGAATAAAAGTACTTTAGTTACGTATTTTGATGTTCTAAAACCGAATCTGAAGTCAAAATTTACCCATCACCCTTACCTACCCCAGCTACCCTCCATGCCGCCCCAGAGAACGAATATTTCACTTTGTGCAAAAGTAAAAAAACATAAGTCTCCAAGTTACGTTTTTTGATGTTCTATATACGAATCTAAAGTCAGAATTCACCCATCTCCTTTAAATTTTGCCCCAGCTACCCCAGCTACCCTCTAAATTGCCCCAGAGGTCAAATATTTTATCTCTGTCTATAATAAGTTGACTTAGTGCCTTTTTTCACAAGACCACGGTCTTTAAGCTCTGCAGCAATATATTCTGCCATATCTTTTGCGACTCCAATCCGTCTAATAAAGTCATTTAATGATTGCTGATCAAAAAGTTTTAGACCATTATTTTGTCGGCTATCCTTATATTCATCATCACTTTCATCAGTATCGCTGTCTTCCGAATATTCTTATGATTCTTCCTCACTATCGCTATCAGCTTCCATAGAACTTTCCTCATTACTATAAACATCCATTCTTGATGATGATTTGTCATTTTTATCAGATGTTGAGAGGCTGAAATTGCTACTTAATCTTGGTTTATTTGAAGAATTTATCGGTCTTGTTACTGAAGATAATTCTACATATTTTATTTTAGATTTGTTTTTTGCGTTAAAACCATTAAGATCTGTATTACAAAAGTAACAGTCTGCTTTTGATTTGGGTTTTCGCCATATTGCAGGAACATTTTTAAGCGCTTGTTTGTTTTTAGTTCTTTCGAAACGGTTCATCATAGTAATACATGTCCCACATATCATGTTAGGAACCCATGACTTATTTCCATCTAAAATTCTCATGTTAAAACAGTTAAAATAAAGATCTTTATAAGATTCAGATATTTTCTTACGATATTTAAGAACTTCAAAGTTACCACAAACATAACAGAAGACATCTGCATCCTGAATACAAACGTGCGTGTTTCTTGTAGCTCTAAACTCTCCTGAAGCCAAGTCACCAACTAAAGAAGAGCTACGGTTGCCTGATGACGACGCCTGCGGGCCCGCTTTCACACCCTGACCAGCCGCCGATACTGGGGTATCCCTCCCCTGCATCGTAAACTTATTTCTACTTACTTTCGCCATGAAGGCATATCTTTTACCTAGGAACTTTGCCGGAACTACCCGTTGCCCGCCTTCACCACGGGGAGGTGTCCTAGTTGCAAAAGTAAGCATTAAAATTGCTTTCGAATACTTTTCTAATATCTGATACTAATAATATGATAGTTCACTTAAAGTAAATAAAGAAAATGTATATTTATTTCTAAGGAACATCAATATAAGTTAGAGTTTGAAGAGTACAAGAATGCAAACTTTAATGAAACTTTTGGTTAACCTTTTAGATTTTAGCAGACAAAAACAGAAAAATAAAATATTCATCCTTAGGGTGTGAGTGAATTCTGTCTTCAGATTTGAAATTAGTACTCAATAAAATATAATTTAGATATTTTTTATATTTTAATTTTGCACAAAGTACACTATTTTCCCTTTCGTGTGGTTTCCAAGGAAGCTAATGTGGCTGGGGAGAATTCTGAGCATCACATGTGTTTTCTAATTTCAGATTCATTTTTATCACTGCGAAAATCATAGCATATAAGTACTTTTATTTTTAAATTTTTACAAAACCTAAAAGTGAGGGGTAAATGGTGACTTCAAATTCGTTTTTAGGACAACGAAAAACGTAACATGTATACTTTTGTTTTAAACTTTTGCCCAAAGTGAAATATTCGCCCTCTGGATCAAGTTAGAGGGTAGCTGGGGTAGCTGGGACAAAATCTAAAGGAAATGGGTGAATTGAGACTTCAGATTCGTTTTTAGAACATCGAAAAACGTAACTTGAATATTTTTGTTTTTAACTTTTGCACAAAGTAAAATATACGCCCTCTGGGGCGGCATAGAGGGTAGCTGGGGTAACTGGGGAAAATCTAAAGGAGATAAGGAAATTCTGACTTCAGATTCGTTTTTAGAACCTCAAAAGACGTAACTTGGATACTTTTGTTTTTTACTTTCGCACAAAGTGAAATATTCGCCCTCTGGGGCGGCATGGAGGGTAGCTGGGGTAGCTGGGGCAAAATCTAAGGGTGATTGGTAAATTCTGACTTTCGATTTGTATTTAGATTAACAAAAACGTAACTTGGATACTTTTGTTTATTACTTTTGCACAAAGTAAAATATTCGTTCTATGGGGCGAAATAGGGGGTAGCTGGGGTAGCTGGGGCAAAATCTAAGGGTGATGGGTAAATTCTGACTTCAGATTCGGTTTTAGGACATCAAAATACGTAACTAAAGTACTTTTATTTTTAACTTTTGGACATAGTAAAATATTTCCTTTTGGGGCGGTTTAGGGGGTGGCTGGGGGTAGCTGGGGCAAAATCTAAGGGTGATGGGTAAATTCTGACTTCAGATTAGGTTTTAAAACATCAAAATACGTAACTAAAGTACTTTTATTCTTAACTTTTGGACATAGTAAAATATTTGCTTTTTGGGGCGGTTTAGGGGGTGGCTGGGGGTAGCTGGGGCAAAATCTAAGGGTGATGGGTAAATTCTGACTTCAGATTCGGTTTTAGGACATCAAAATACGTAACTAAAGTACTTTTATTCTTAATTTTTGGACATAGTAAAATATTTGCTTTTTGGGGCGGTTTAGGGGGTGGCTGGGGGTAGCTGGGGCAAAATCTAAGGGTGATGGGTAAATTCTGACTTCAGATTCGGTTTTAGAACATCAAAATACGTAACTAAAGTACTTTTATTCTTAACTTTTGGACATAGTAAAATATTTGCTTTTTGGGGCGGTTTAAGGGCTGGCTGGGGGTAGCTGGGGCAAAATCTAAGGGTGATGGGTAAATTCTGACTTCAGATTCGGTTTTAGGACATCAAAAAACTTACCTGTAGGTAGGTCTGGTTTCAGATACAAGACTTTTTTTTTTTTGTGTGCCTGTGTAATTATTCTTGTCCATTGCTTTAGGCGTAAGATAGGATTTTGAAATTAAACATATAATTTAACTTATTCAGTTTGCTTCTTGTATTTCTTCGCCATTTTTTTAGTTAGGGTTGTAAAACACTAATGAGATTTTGTGATAACCTGGAAATGAATGAATATTGGAAACGTATTTTTTATTTTTTATAAAAGTTAAAAATAACAAATTTACTTTTGTACGTGGCCGCTATAAAGTACATAGATTTTCCTATTTTTTGAAGACAAATAAATGAAATTTTTATTTTTCCCTGCCATGATTCTGCTAAAAAGGGCTTCCTTTCTGGTAAAACATGTTAACCCACAAATCAATAGCAAAATCAATGATTCCTACAAAACGCAATAACTGCTGAGTGCTATAGCAGACCTATAACTTCGAAATATCTAATTTTAGTTATATTAAGCATTTTAAAATCAAGTTTCGGAAATCAGATTTTTAACCTGATCGAAGAAAACTTGTATATCTATTAATAATAAAATATTAAATTAATATATTAAAATAAATTGTAATTTTACTGGAAAAGAGATACCAAAATTAGCTGAATAAGATATATTTTTCAATAATTTGAATTTCTTGCAATTTTCTTGTTTGTTTTGTACGATAAATCGCTGCTTACTAAAATTGAACATCGAAAAATGTATAAAACCTTTAAAACCGTTTATACTATGTAAAAATTATATTCTAGTATTTGTATATTTAATTCAAGTAGTATCTAAATAATTTGATAAAAATAAAAATGGTAATCATTTTTCGAATTAATTTTTCTCTTGTAAAAAATTTAACTTACCATTTACATAATTTTTACTTCTTTGTGAAATATTTAATTTACCTTTTTTTTAATTTTAATCCAGAGTAAAATTAATATATGTTCAAAGTTTTATTTAATTGCATTTAAAATATAATTAAATGTAATGTAATATTTATTAAAATTAGAGTTTTAAAATGTATATCAAACAAAGGAACTTAAAACTAAAAGAAAATTTTCTGTAATTATATACACAATTCATATAAAGAAAAGTCGTTTTAAATAGACCGGATATTATCCCTCAGGGACACATAAAAAAAGTTAGATGCATGAAAATTTTCGAGCATTTTATCTAAAAAGTATTTAAATTTAAAAACATGTAAAATTTTTTTTCCAATTAAATAGTTTTTTTAATTATTGTTCTTTTATGAAATTAAATTATGTTAGTATAAAGAGGAAAAAAGATAAATTTTTTTCAATTTTTTTTTAAAGTAATGTATTTTCCAATGATATATAATATGTTTGATACAGTAAGATAACCATTTGAATTCGTTTAAGTATGCGCTAAATAGGTATCAGATTCATAGAAAATGAGAAACTAACGCGATCAAAATTATTTTAGGTAAAAGATCAAAAATCGATACTCTGCAAAATCAAAAAAGAACTCGTATAAAAAAAATATTTGGTATTTTTTGATAGAATTTTTATAATATTTACAAATGATATTATTATGGTCACTTTTATTGATTAATAATATGAATAACCTTTATGTAATAAATTTATTAGTGAGTAGAATTTTCAATTTAGACGAAACATGGTCTTTCGTAAATTATCGATTTCGTCTCATTAAATAAATATAAAAAAAGATTCTTCATACATTCTTTTGATATTAAAAAAAAAAAACATTTTTATTAATTAATAGTAAGCAACCAAATTTCATGAGTTATTTTTCAAAATGAAGTAAAATTTAACTATATATATACTGTCAGGTTGCTTCACTTAAATTTTCAAACAAAGAGTAACCAAAATATCCACCCCTTTTTTGCAACCTCGTTAATTTTTTGCAGGAGGAAACTTATGTAATATTTTTTTCTACAAAATAGGTGAAATTTTGTTTGGATAAATTTTGGAAAAGACACATAATGACAAAGATTTTGCAAAAATAAATTTTGGTTGAGTTATTTTCAGCAAAAAATTAATGAAGTTGTAAAAAAGGAGCGGATTTTTTGTGTTTTTTTCGATCTCTCTTTAAACAAATGTAAAAATTCAAACAGAGCAATCTAACAGAGTAATTATGCAACTATTAAAGTAATTAAAAATTTTATAGTTTTTAATAAAATGTAACCACGAATACTTTTAATTACTAGACTCAATAATGCATGAAAAATTTTTAATTAATAAATTCTCTTTAAGTTATTTAGACAAAGTATAATGAAAAAAAGCTTATAGATACGTTCATAAAAAATTCAATTAATTCGATTGAACGTTGTAAAATATTCATTTACACATGATAAAATATAAAATCAAAATACATATAAAAGAAAAAAGGTAATAATCGTACTTTATGTACTTTTTTTTATCAAAATTTTTATATTGGATTCATAAAAATGTCACTATCAAAAGGGAATATTAAATGTTTGAACTTTTAAATTTTGTGGTTAGTTTTTTATGGAAATTAATGTATCAAGAGTAATAAAGATAATAAACTATTTAAAAGCAGACGTTTTTCCTCTATTAAAACACCTATCTGTAGTTCATGATGCGTGTATATAGAGAAACACATTTATAAGCTTAACGTTCATAAAACATTACTTGGCTTTACATTCGAAACCTTTTATGAGCCTCATAAACTGATCTTTATTATATATATATATATAAAAAAAGAACGATGTGGTTGATTTTTGCTATCGGAAACATTTACTATTAAATAAATGTCATTTACGACAGACTTAATTGATTGATTCTTAAATTGCCTTTTTTCAGTATATTTGAAAACGGATATTTTATTAAATTTTATTTCTACCAGTAAAAATAACGTAAATCTAACATCAAAATTTAATTATATTTTATCGGAGGTATTTTCATTTAAAATAATTATTGATTTAATTAAATAACAATATTCACTTTACGAAAATTCATGAAATTAAATTTGTAGAATTATTTTTAAATTTTTTATCTCGTTCTTTAAGATTAAAAAAAAAAAGAATTTTCTCGAAAGTGAAATTACTTTCTAGTATTATATAAATAAGAAACTAATCAGATGATTATTAATATATGTAAAAACTTAATATATAGTTAAATTATACTATTCATACCTTCAATTTATTACTTGCCTCTTTCCGTATATGTTCATTAAAAAATTTATTAGTTCTTGAAAGGGCTTTATTGTCCTTTTATTTTATTTTAATTTGAATCCTTGTAATAAATTATATATTCGAGGCGCCACCAACGTATTTCATAACCCACTTTTTTTTTTAGGTCCGTGGATAAAAATAGGTGTATTATATAAGTTTTGGACCTGCTAAATCCGAATCCGGGGTCTATTTTGACCTAAAAGTGGCAGATTTATTGTTATTAACAAATTATTGCAAAATTAGGCCAAAATTAAGCAAAATTCAGTTGCTAATGTTAAAAAACTTCAAAAATTTGTGAGTTAACCCAAACTTTCTGATATACTTTAAGTTACAGTATATAAATTTTTAATATTTAATACTTTAGATTCATTATTTAACAATTTTCAATTGTTTAAACAATTTGTAAATGTTAATAATTACTTTTTTTGATTAAAACTGAGTGCGACACTAAGTTACATGTATTTATTCATGCCCTTAATAAAAAATAAAGCTTAATTTTACAAAAAATTAAAGGGGCGAATATTTACTTAATTTTCAATAATTAGATTGAATACACTTATAGTATTAAGGGCGCAAAAGTTTCGGTACTAGTGTGGTCACTAGAGCGAGTGCTCAGCGAAGCTGGGCTTTTAAATATTTTCGTTTTGTAAAAAAATTAAGGATGCTGCTCACCTTTTTTGTTTGAGTACAGATTTTAATAAAAGTTGGTATATAACAAGAAAGCATATTAAAAAATACATATTTAAAATTAGAAGATCCTAGGGTGACTCCTTCATTATTAAATAATTAAAAATAATTTTGCTTCTCCGAGCATCTTATACATGTGATTCTTATGGGACGACATTTTACAATAAAAAATTAAAGTATTTTTTGAGTACAGTTTTTGATAAAAAAATTATAACATATAAAAAACATATCGTAGAATATAATTATTCAATTTATTTTAGACTAGGGTGGTTTGTTTATAACGAAAATTTTATTTATTTAACAATGCTATCGTATAGCTGTGCGCGCGCAAGGTTCTCGCTTCTATAGTAATATGATAGAAGGAGAGAGTAATAGTTTCTTATGTCTATTATCCCCACCAAATTACTCATCATCCTTTAATAAAAAAATCAAGTCAATAAATAATCTTTGATGAATCTTAAAAATATAAATAGAAAAATTCGAGGACAATTTATTATTTTGTTCAAACAACTTTTAATTATTTAAAAAATTGACAATACAATTTTCTTTGAAATTGATATTCGAATTCAGGATACGAAAAAATACATATAACTCAGTATCGCACTTTATTTTAACCCAAAAAAGTAATTAGCATTCACAAATTGTTTAAACAATCGCCTGTATAATTTTTATCGAAATTGAGCTTTAAATTCGAATTTAGGGTATAAAAAAATATATGTAACTTAGTGTCGAACTCAGTTTTGATCCAAAAAAGTAATTATTAACATTTAAAAATTGTTTAAATAATTGAAAATTGTAATGAATCTAAAGTATTAAATATTAAAAATTTATATATTGCAAATTAAAGTATATCAGAAAGTTTGGCTTAACTCATAAATTTTTGAAGCTTGTTAACATTTACAACTTGATTTTGCTTAATTTTGGCCTAATTTTGCAATAATTTGTTAATAACAATTAATCTACCACTTTTAGGTCAAAATAGATCCTAGATTCGGATTTAGCAGGTCAAAAAACAAATAATTAGCCTATTTTTATCCACGGACCTAAAAAAAAAAAAGTGGGTTACGCAAGACATTGGAGGCGCCTTGATTAAAACTTTTACGTCATCAATAATTTTTTCTTTTAAGCAGCTAGAAAAGTATACGAATTTCCTGGTCACGGCACGATTGGAAAATACATGTTTTCTTGACACTGACGAAGAAAAATTATGTTTTGCCCTCGGCCGTAAAAAAAGAATGTCCCAGATTGTAGATTGCCATCCCCAGCTTCGCCTTGGGATACAATTTACGTGCAATCTGAGCCATTTTTTATGCTATGAGAAATTAACACTTCACCCTTAAATTAGCAAAAACTACCCCCAAGAATGGTATTTTTTATTAATTCGCTTTTAGAGGTAGTTTTTGCTAATTTAAAGGTGATGCGCCAATCTTTAGTAGGCAGGGTGCCAAAATTTGTGATCAGCGACCCATAAAACCTATATTAGACCAAAGCTCATGACGGCCATTAACTAAACATCTTAAACTGTGATTTGAATGGAGTAAAGTCTGATCTATAAACTTAGAGTATTCGAATGTCTTGTGCTTATCAAGTCCTGATCGGGCCCTGACTTCCATAACAAATTTTTCTAAGTACATTTGACCCCCCCCCCATCCCTAGAAGCGACACTTTTTACCCCCCCCCCCCTGAAAAGGGGCACATTTGCAATTCTTGCACTTTGAACGGGGTTGTTTTTGCTAATTTAAGGGTGAAATATTAATTACTCATAAAAAATTACCTCAAAGTCTTGATCAGCTAGAGTTTCGCGATATTTCGATATAATATCGATATCGTATCGATATCGTCTCGATTTTCAAGACAATACTAAGACAATACTGATGTCCTATTTTCGATACGATATCGATATTAAAGAGGTCGATATATTGGTAGTATTGGTAGTATTGGTTTAAAAAAAAATAATTTTTTAAACATATTTATTAAGAAAATATAATTAAACTTCCAATATTTCTATTTTTCATTTTTACATTTTTTTCTACTTTTTTATCACGACATAAATTACCAATTCCAATTTTTTCACTAGTTTCATCATTCGATTACAAAAAATACGTTTTGTAAGTAAGTTTCTAAACTCCTGTATTAATTTCAGCCATTGAGCACAAAAAATTTTGGTAAATGAAATATAAACAATTTGATGTTACAAAAAATTTTGATAAAAAAAACCAACACATTGAGGTTACAATAAATTTAGATAAAAGAAAAATAAATACATTGAGGTTACGGATTTATTGATAAAAAATAATAAAAAAAAAAAGAATATCAGCATTTAAAAATTTTAAATTTCTAAATTCGATATTTTGATATTTACCAATACCGATACAATATTAAGCTCTGCAATACCAAGACCAATATGGCCCAAACCGATATTTTCAATACCAATATCGATATTACTCAAAATATCGTATTGTGGTATCGCGTTGGTATCGCGGAACTCTATGATCAGCCATCCAAGAAACCCTCTTAGACCAGTTCTTGGCTAAATCTAGAAACTCAGTTTGCAATATCAAAAAAAAACCCTTTTGGGGATAGTTTTTGCAAATTTAAGGGTGTTCTGAAAATTTCTCCCGGAAATGACACCGACTTTCGTGGTCACCGACCCAAAAAACATATAAATCTCATGTTGGCCAGTGAAAATACACCCCCCCCCCCTCTGCGATTTGACTGGAGTAATATGTTAAATTTAAAAATTAGTATTTATAGTTAAACATGAATTATTATTTTAATTCAAGTAGCTTATAAAAAAGTGTAGAATGAATAATATTGTTAAATACACGATGTATGTACATTGAATGGACAATAGAAATGCAAATTAAAAATATCCGAATGAAGGGTTGAAAAAAAAAAAAAAATAAAATGAAAAAAGAAAAATTTAGAAATTTTGTTGTGTGGCTTTTAACAAAATACGTACGGTTATATTGAATGTAAATCTCATGCATCGTGAATATATACAAGAGTGATGGGCTTTTGCTCGTTCTCTGTTAACGATTAAACTTGCAATTTCTACTTCATAGATTTATATATATATATATAGTGTAATACATACACCTATATATGATAGAAACACTATACCCTTATCATATCTTTTATTTTCTATCTTTTATTTCTCTTTAATGTAATAAATTTCTCTCTTTATCTCTTCTGACTTCATTCCAATAACTCGAACACGACCAACTTCCACTATAATATAATCCATCAGAAGAGCGCTGAACTTTGAATAATTTGATGATTTTACCATCGTTACTTTATCTAAATATTCTATATGTTGTTATAGAGGCTATAGTATAAAAGATAAGCTGGTTAAATGATGAACAAATATTATTTTCTTCTGTATTAATTAATTAAAACACCTATAATTAAATGTATTTTAAAATTTAATATGTCAATAAATTTATTTATTATTCAAAGGCTTGGGAATAAATTATTAGTTTATAATAAAATATACGCAATTAAATCTCGTGCGTTAAAAACTTTAATGTTGTTAAAACATGTTTACTTACAAGGCTAGGTATAATGCAAATTTTACGCAACATTACAATAGAATTCGCTGTTTATATAACTTGTAATTATCACTATTACAAGATGATAAAATTCTAAACCCACAATCCCTAAATCGAAAAATTCTAAGTCCCTTAATACCAGTTATTACAAGTCCCTAAATCGAAATTATTTTAACTCCCATTTGACCCCCCCCCCCCTCATAAATCGGTCACTTTTACCCTCCCTCCTAAATCGGACATATTTTACCCCTCCCCCCTTGATATTCAGATTTCTAGGGACCCTTCCCTATAAACATGTTCCATGTTAATAAAAATTAAAATTTTAGCGCAGTATAACAAGTTCATGAAATTTTATTGGATGAAAAACATAAATGAAGAGAGCTAAATTCAAATATTATGTTCCGAAAACTCGAATATTTGTTGAATTTACCTAAAAATGCAGTCTTGTAAAAGTAGAGTGCATTTCTTCGTTATTTATAGACGTTTCAAAAGGTTTTTCAAAGCACTTTTGATGCTACTATAGGCTAAAGACTGCATCCAGGGTTTTCAACATCACATGTTATGGGAAGCTAATATAATAATATGATATTTTATTTTCATTACCAATCTGACATATTCCATTATAAAACAATTGTTTTTTATTATAATTTCAAAATGTCAAAATGTATACTATAAATTTTTTACAAACAAGAAGTGCATTTTAATTGATTAAATTATGTGAAATAAAATTTTAATTAATATGCAGCTAGAACTCCTTTAAATTATAAATTTATTTTATTCATTTGTGATGATAAAACTTGTATTTTAATTAAAATATCTCATATAAATTTTTTTTTCTAGGTGTGTGTATCGTTTTGAAGGAGAACATGATGAAATAGTTAAATTACGTTTTAATAAAGTTTTTAATGGTAATCGTAATTGTCGAAGTGTTTTTAATGATGACATCAGTAGACTTCAATGTGTTGGATCTAAAGAATTTTCTGTTAAGGTACCTATAATACAAAATTTTATTATTATTATTTTTAATTATTAAGAGTACAAAAAGGTTATATAATATATGTATATGAGCCTGCAGTAAATTTAAAAAGTTTCTTGGGTTTCAATTACCGGGTGAAAAATTTTTGTTTTTTGGTAATTTTCAATGTAATATTAAAACCTCACAATTTATCCAAAATACTACTGATTGAGCTCATTATTTTGGTGTAAGCGTCTCCTTTCAAACGCCGTAAACTGCAATTGATCATCACTAATTCTCTCATCACTATAACCAATTAACCAAACGGTAATTTTTGGTTAAAAATGACCAATTTTTAAAATTCTGCCAAATTTGTAATTTCTGATGAAAATGGATTTTATAGGTCTCATAAATTTACACAATCTTCAAGATTCCAAAAATTTTTATTCTACCCATTCAAATTATTTGTTAAACAGACATGATAATTTGAAGACACAGTCCTAATTTTATGATTTTTTAAAAAGCCATTTCCCAAAAACGACTTAAGGAAATGAGACGCGTAAAAAATTTTTAGAAACTTGGTGCTTATACAAAATTTTTGAGAACTATAAAAAATTTTTTCATCGAAAATTGCAATTTTGGCAGCAATTTAAAAATTGGTCATTCTTGACCAAAAATTACCATTAGATTGATTGATTGTGGCGATGAGAGAATAAGTGATAAAAAATTGAATTTTATGACGTTTTAAAGGGGACACTTGTACAAAAAAATAAGACTAACCAGAAGTATTTTGTTATAGAAACGATTAAATCTTATTGTTTTGGTTAATGGTAATTAATTTAAGAGAGGATTCACGTGAAGCGAAATTTCTTCCCCTTCCAATGATTATTTCCATCCCTTCATTGCTAATGATTGCCATAAAAGAAAATAAAATTTTGATATAGTAGAAGCAAGAATAGTGGAAAGGAAAAATTTTTCTTGCCATCTGAATCCTCCCTAACCCGATAATCGAATCAACTTTTTAAAATAACTGTCAGCCTAATATCCATTCATAAAAAATATTATCTTCTTGTGAAAATATTGTTTTAAATATAATCAACATACATATTTTATACATTTATAAATTTCATGTTTAATTAAAAATAAAAAAAAAAATCTAAAAATATAATTTCGTTTGGTTATTTACATCGGAATCATATCGATGTAAACATTCAATAACTAAAAATATTAATTAAAATCTGAAATTTGAATATTTAAAAATATATGATGTAACCTTTAATAACGTATTTAATATAACGTATTTAATAAATAAATTAATTTCATAAATAACAATGATTTTAATTTTGTATGCATGCTAGGGGCATTTAAATAAACCGTTTTCAAACAGTTGGATTGTAAATAGGGTTCAGAGTAACAGATATGTGTTTACATTATTTCACTGTTTCGGAAATTTCTTTTTTCTCTTTGGAAAAGCATTAATTTCTTTTGTAATACTTACTAAAATAATAAAAAATGTTCCAAACAGAGTTTTGCGAGGCTTAAGATAGTAGTAGTTGTAGTCCATTGCAAATTATTTTCACAAAAAATAGTTGCCATGTTATGAATTAATGAAACAAAAAACCTTCAACATTCGTTGAAAACTTTATAAAGCTAAAAGTAAAAAACAGTGACTTTACGAAATAAAGGTTTATGCCGAAAACACTTTTCAGTTTTTAGAAGTTATGAATAATTTTTACCTATTCATGTCACGTCAACATTTATTCACATACGAATAATTTGCATTTGTTTTTATTATTAATTGACCATCAAAACAAGAAATATTTGAAAAATATTAACACCAAAAAAGCATATTTTAGCACTTTTCTGACACAGTTCCAGCCCAAAGTTACTAATTTTAATTAATTTTGATCTATCCTTAAAATATCCATGCACGCTAAAAATATCACTTTTTCACCACCCCCCCTTACCCTTATAGAATACTTTTTTGGTAACCCCTCCCTCTGAACATGTTCAAAGTTTAAAAAAACGATTGGAACAGATTTTACTGTCCATAATAACTAAGTTACTCAAAACTCAAAAGCTATGATAATGTCTGACTATAATCGAAGTTTTCTACTTATATTAAATTCTCCAACTTTTATATTTATACTATTAGAAATGATAGAATAAAAAAAGTAAAGCATATTTACTTAATATGAAAAAAAATAAAGCTCTTAGTACTCAGTCTGCAGATAAAATAAGAGTTTATAAATAAAATGAAAATATTTCAATATATACTTATTTAAATTTAATATAAATTTTTCATATTTTTTTAATTATTATAGAAAATAAGTTAAAAAGAAAAATGTTTTTAAAATATAAGTCTTGTTTAAATAAAAGCTTTTTATCAATGGAATTATTAAATAAATACAACTTTTTATGAAGCTTCGTTATTATAAATGTCTTAACGTATTTTAATTTATATGAAAAAATTTATTAATCAAAAATAATTGAAGGTATTTTTTAAATATTCTATTTGAACTATTCTGTTAATTAAAAAATAAAATTTTGGTTTTGATCTACCATGCAGCGTGCAAAAGTCAAACGCTAGGCTTTTCCCTGTGGTAAAAAAAAAATCCATTTAGGGTGAATTGATTTTTTTTTTCGTTTAAGCTATTACAAACGGCACAATAGTTTCAAAAAAGTAAAAAAAAAAATTTTTCTTCAAAAAAAATATTTTTAAATTTTAAGGTATCAGGGCACGTAATAACGAGCTTGGTAAAAATAGCTATTTTTTATTGTTTTTGACTTTGCATGCAGTTGTATAAAAAGGTAGCATGCAAAAGTCGAACCCAATTATTTTGAACCGTGGTTTGAATCGTAGTTTTGCATATAACGGGAAAAAAAGCCACCTCCCTAGGGTCAAAAATAAGCTTTTTAGTATATTTTTTCGGCTCGTGTCCAGAGTTCAGAAAAGTAAATAATTACCCAAATCGCACGTAGCATTCTTTATTTAGAGACAAGAGCCGTATAAAATTTTTCTGCATTAGTGGTGAGAAAATTTATTAACCTCGATCAAAAAAATTTTTTTTAATAAAAGAATTATAATATTTTTATGATTTCAATAAACTTTATTTATTAACCCATTAGCACCTAATCAACCATCCCTAGACAGTTTAATTTTGATATAAAAGAAAATGAATATTTTGGGCTAAAAATTTTACCTAGCTGGTAATTTTGATCATGGTTTCCTGAGTCCTCTTCTAAAATTTGTTTTTATACCTATTACTCCTAGAAAATACGATATCAATCCCTAACGTAGAGTTAATTTCGAAATATTTGTCTGTCCACGAGTTGTCGCTTAGGCGTTCATGGGTTAAAACGATATTTTAAGCAACCCCATCAATCGAAAAATATTTTAATCGACCAAAGCTTATTTTTTATTTTTGTATTTTTTTCAAGCCAGTTACTTACTCTGTCATCGCCATGAAAAAACCCCTGTAACTGACATTTTGAACAATAGGTAGAGACGCTATGCCAGCATGCAAATGTATACAGTTAAATAAGCGTAACTCAAAACGACGACAGTATACTAAGAACTTTATGATTTGCTGAAGATTTTTATGCTAATACTTACTTGTTTTCCATTTTTATTTTTGTTCATTTTGAATCAGGGGTGTGAAAATAGTAGATTTTAAGAACGCAAATAGTGTATTTATAATATATTTATGTAAGTGTGCTTACCAATTACTGTTAAAAAGTAATTATAGAAATAGATTGTTTGAAATTTTGTATAAGATAACATTGTAAAATTTAAATGTAAATAAATAGTATATTTACGGCTCGTGTCCAGAAAAGTAAATAATGGCCCAAATCGCACGTTAATTAATGGTAAACTGCGATTTGGGGCATTCTTTATTTATGGACAAGGGCCATATAAAATTTTTCTGCGACAGTAGCAAGGAATCTCTTCGTGGCTACTGTACAGAAAAAATTATTTTTCGATCAAGAAAAAAATTTTAAAAGTAATGATCCAAAAATTAAAAGAATCGATCACCATCTAACTTATACAGGACAAATTTCAATATGACGATCGTCATTAATTCTTAATACCTATAATAAATTACTCTAATTATTGAATTCTAATTTATAATAAATTTTACATTCATACCCTCATTAACAATAACATCAAACAATAAAATAAAATTTTTATAGGTAATGGAAGTACCATGGACAAATGGAAAATCAGTTCTTAAAGATTGTTACTGTTCAAATCGTTCATTACCAATGAATTTTAAATCAAAAATAAATGTTGTTGAAGTACACTTTAATGTTAAATCAATGAATACACTCGATGATTACAATAATTTATATTTCGAAGGAGTTTGGGATTTTGTTAAATCAACACAATGTCAAGAAAATAAAAGACTAAGATCTGCTAGTGGTGAAATTAAAAATCAATTAAATATTGAAAATGAAGATGAGGTAATTTTTTATTTATTTTGTATTAAATTTAAATTAATTGTATATATACTTTTTTATATATATAAAAAACCGTTTGTCAATTTTTCTTTTCATAATGTATAAATATTTTTAAAAAAAAGTTTCTTTATAAATCGATATAAACGTTCTTTTTTATTATATTATAAAATATGTAACTTTTTGAAACGAAAATTCATGAAAAATATATATAAAAAAAAAGTTTAAAAGGGATATTAGATCTGTCAAATGCATAAATATATATATAAATATAATTTATATTTACATAAATAAGAAGATAAAATATTTAAAATTGCTCTTTTTTTTACATAAAAATATTTTTTTTTTTAGAAATACTGTGAAACACATCCATGGTTAATAGAACCAGGACTAGATCAATATTTATATATTAAATTAGATGGTGAAATAATGAAAGATAATAAAACAAAATGTTTAACAAAAAATCGTATTGTCGTCCAAACATATGAAAATAATGATTTAGTTATATGTCCAAAACCAATTAAAAATACAGTTGTTGAAGTATTTAGTGACGGCTGGTCCGTTACTAATAATGCATTAATGTTACCAATGGGCTCGGTTGAATCAAGAAGTATGACTATTGAATATATAACGAAAAATTATGACGATGGTTATGATACTGTAACTTGGTTAGAGCTTACAAGAAGGTACGTTTTAATTATAAGATTTTGCTATTTCCTCGTTTATTAACCAAAATGATATTTTCAGGCCTGCGTTATCGTCAACTCTAGCAGGATTGCATTTGTCTTTAGATTGTGAGCATCGATGTCCAGAATTGGACGCATGTATAAATAAGTCATTATGGTGCGATGGTACTAATCATTGTCCAACAGGATATGACGAAGCATTAGCTCATTGTTCGATTTTATTAAGATTACCAGCCCTTCACCTTGGACTCTTGAGTCTTGCTTTTATATCGATATCTGGTGTATTATGTTTAGTTACTTATAGGATTTGTCGTCAAAGAGCCAATGGACGTTCCATGTCACAAAACCGGCTCAAGAGTATTTCCTCAGAGACAGCAATAATTGATGGTAAAGAGGTAATTTGCTGACATAGCGAAAGTTCTGTTAGATACGTTGAGGTCGATAGAGTTACTACGGTGTGACGCTCGTTAATGTTCAACATACAAGAGATATCCATAATACACTTAATTTTACGATCTTGTGGACTTATTTCAGGTAATTGTATTATATTACACATCATTTAGAATTTATTTACTTTTTTTTTAGAGCATTTTTTATGCTTAAAAAAGTGAAAAAATAAATTCTTTGTGAAATTTATATTGCTTTAAATGTCAAATTCAGCGTACAGTAAAAAAAATAAGATGAAAAATTAACTTTTTTATAAAACATACAACTACCGTTTTTTTTTTAAATAAAATATTTATAAATTAGCTTACGGTGTTTAATTTGTAATTCCGACGATTAATTCGTTTTATGAAACTTTCTGTCCACATTATTTCATTTAGTTTTTTATGTTTATTTAAAAATTTGTTTCATTTGCATATGCCTTTTAAAAAAAATTGAAGTAAAATTTAGCAAAACATTTTAATTAAAAAAAAAGTATTTCTCTAAAATATGAGTATTTACAAATAATGCATGGCGATGGATTTTTTAAAGTTTTGAAGTAAATGCTTCAACTTTTTTTTAATTTCGAAAATTGATTTATAGATTATTAATTAAAATATATTAAATTATTTATTTCCTTCAAATCTATATTCGGAGTATTGAATAATATTGGCTCGTTTTTCAATTTTTGTAAAATATTATCCTCGTTAAGTGCAGAAACGTATGGCTTCAAACTGTAATTAGCCTCTTGTATATAGTACTTCAATTGATCAGTTCTCGTAAATTTAATCAGTGATAAATTTTCCACAGTTGAAAATAAAAATAATAAAATTAATTTTTTTTTGCAACAATCATTGGTTACAGAATATACTTTTTATAAAATTGAACATGATAATTTGCTAACTAAATGGCGTATTGTTTAATTTAAGTTAAAGCAAAAAATATATTATTTTAATATTCTGAGAGATACTCAGCTAATTTTTCAGATCTTGCTTCCCACTAGATATTTTATTACTAATATCTTTACTGTAAATGGACAAAAAACTTATACATGATTTGTGTCTTAACACAACCAATGAGCATAATATAACAATTTTAACTGCCCCTCACCCCTCCCAAAAACGTCAATTTTTCCACCTTTCTCTGTGTAGGAGGGCTTTTTTCGAGATAATAATATTTCCAATGACCGTGTTTCATATTAACATAAAAAAATAAGTTCCAAAAAATTTTAGTTTCAAAATAATATATTAAGTATCAAGGGCTTGTCTAATTTTCGGGTATTAATTCTTTTAAAAAATGGGTCAAAATTTGGTTCAAAATAACCCCTCAAATTACCAACCGAAAATTACTTGATGAAGCCACTTGTCATTTTGCATACTTATTTATATATTTAAAGACTACAATATTGCACTAAAACTTATTTATTTTGAATCTGTAGGTTCAGATATATCAAAACAGTCAAAGTTGAGGTTTTTTATAACTACACAGCTTCCACGAAAATTTTTTAGGAATTAATGGATTACCACTCGGTCTTTGTTTTAATAAATAACTATTAAGAAAAAAATAAATTTATTTCAATTTTTCTTATTCTTAAATTTGGACCTGCCACCGCTAACCGTCTAAAATGAGCACTTTATATTTTCAGAGCTTAAAAGGCCAATGAGAATAAAAAACTAAAACTCTTTTAGCGTCAATTTAAAAAAACCGAAATCCTTTTAAGTTGCTTCCATTATTGGACAAAGGGGGTGACTATAGGCTTGAGAAAGAATCGCCAAAATGTATTTTTGTATGTTTCAAAAATGTTTTTATTAAAATTAAATTTTTTAATCCCTAAAAAGCCCCTATTGAAAAAAAAAATTTTTTGAACGGGGGGGGGGATTAAGATCCAATTCGGCAATAACTTAAAATATTTCATATGTTTATGCTTAAAATTTTAATATTTCAAAAAATATACCAATTTATTATTAATAATCAACATGAAAAAAGTTTTCTACCTACTATTTATTAAAATATAAAAAATTGCATAAATTTATTTGTTTCAGGAATCTAATTTAAGCCCAATAGAGTTTTATTCATGGAAATCTCTAAAATTTAAAAAGCAAATCACGTATCAAGCAGAACTAAGAAGAACGAAAAAACAAAACTAATAATTAATAAATTTCATTTATATATTTTAAAAATATTAAATCAACTACGAAAATAATAATAATTTTAAATGTAAAAATACAAGTGTTGTTCCTGAAAAATGTATATTACTGATAGAACTATTTAATAACTATTATCTAATTTTATATATTTTACTGATTTCACATTAAGGAAACAATCAAATATTGTTATAATTTAATCTAATTTTTATTTTGTCCAAATTTTAAGGATTTTTTGTACAAAAGTTATTATTAAAAATTGGAAATGATTTGTTGTACTATTACTAAAATGCAAGATCTTTAACTATTTAAACAAAGTGCTGATTTAGCACACAAAAATTTTGCTTTAAATTTATGACCAAAATTATTACATAAAAAAAAACTGCCTACAATGGCAACCAAAAAAAAATGTATTAAATAATTGATAAAAAAAATGATAAATTCCTATGTTAAATAATAATAATAATAATAATAAAAACTGTAATTATATAAATTATTTAGATAATTAAATAAGTAAATAATGTAAGTAGTGAAAACACTTATGTGATAATAAAAAAATTGACAATTAAGTAATATAAATAATTTTTTTTTCTGAGAGAGCTGTGCTCTGAATATTACGTTAAAATATGTGAATTATCAATACACTTGTATATTTTTAATAGAAAATATATACTGGCCTGGCAGTTTGTATTAAAAGTTTACTTTGATTAATAATTTATTGGTGTTAAATCAAGCTAATAAATTAATCAATTTCGGCTCCATTCAGGGACCTAATTATCTGAAAACAAAAAATCAAAGAAAATTAACTGCCACCATAATATGTATATATTAGACTGGTCCAAAAAATTTTTTAAATGTTAAAATTTCTTGTAATTTTGGACCATCTTAATATATAAACTAAAAAAAACAAACAGTTGCTCAAAAAATATATAAAATTATATGAGTGTATTTAATCTTGTTAATAGTTGTAAATAAATAATTCAATTAGATAAATAAAATGTCAATAAACTTTAATGTATAAATGCAATATTAATTAGATATGTTGCATTACTTAAAACATTAAATAATCTGTCTAATTAAAAATATCTACTATTAATTTAATATTTATAAATAAATAAAAGACTTATTAAATTTATTTATTAAAATTATAGATATGTTTAAAAATGAAAATAAAAATTGACTGATAATTTAATAAAAGAAAAATTTGTGCACAAAATCATTTTAAAAATATGAAAATTTATTTTAATTTTATCTAATTAATCAACTATTAAAGTATTTAAAAGACAATCTTTTTATGCATTTAATTTTTGTTTTTCCTATTTAATTAAGAAAATAAAAACAACATATCTATTTATGAAATTTTGAGTATCCAATTAAAATAAGACTTAATTTTACACTCTGCCAAGCTTATTAAGACTGTTTAATTATAAAGTTAAAATCAGTTTCATGCAATTTTAAGGTCTGCTAAATAAATAATTAAAAACAGTAATTTTTAAATTTTTATTGTTAATACTTTTACAACGAATCAAAAATACAAAAATTTTGGTAGCTTTGTCGAGCACTCGTGCTAGTGATCACGATAGAGCCTAAAGTTTTTCGCCTATGTTGCTTAGAATTTTTTTGCCTACCTTGGCGTTGAGCCACGCAACAATTTTACGCCTGGGAGGGCAAAAATTTAGTTTTTCTAAGTACTATCTTTGCGTAAAATAACATTTTATACAAAATGCAAATTATTAAAGTAACTTATTAAAATTTGCTGATAAAAAATACGTAAATAATTTTATTTATAATAAAATTAAAGTACGTATTAAAGTTTGTGAATAAATTAGTTTTACTATCTTTAAGTATATAATTTCAGTTTAAGCAACCACAAAATGATATTTTTACTTTTTTTTTAAAATATGTAAAAATAAAGAATTTACCAAAATTCTAAAAATTAATTTTAACTTAAAATTAACAATGTTTGAAGATAAAGAGTATTTCAAAAAAACATTTATTTAATTGAATAAAAATTTCCTGTACAAAATGATGCAGCTTTAACTTGACCTAATTTTATAATATAAACGTTAAATCACCAAAGAGAAGTTTAATTCACTAATTCTCGACATTTTACTTTGCCGCACTTTATACGTTCGCATATAGACAGAATAAAACAAAGATTGTGTTAAATTCAGATAAAAAGCTTTAAACATTATATATCTAATATTATAATTAGCAATTTAATTTAATTAAATTTTAATTTTATTTAAAATTAAAAAAAAAAAATTCTTTTCTTAATTAATAATTTATTTTGGGCACTAAAATTTATATGAATTTTTAATAACTGAAATTTTACGAATTATAAAACAAAAGCATTCAAAGCATTCTATTCTATCTGATAAAATTATTCAAGTGAATTTTGACTTTGTTTTATGTAAAGCATTAAATACATGGATAATATTTTGAAAAATGCCATTTTGTAACTTTAAAAAATAAATCGGTTTTCAACAAGCGGAACTTTTTATGATTTATCTACTATAAAACTGAAAAAAAAATATTACTTATATTAAATAAAAATATTTGATTTCTGGGCTAACAATTATTTGCAGTAATTTTTAAAAAATATTACTTATTGCCTGAGGATTGATTAACATAATTATGGTCTTGATTATGGTCGCCAAAACAGCCTAAAACTAAATATTTCAAGCTTTGATAGTTGATTAAAAATAAGTTGCCTATTTTAAATTTCATATTAAAATTGAACCTTTTATTAAATATTTTACAATTATATTAATTTAATAATATTTAAAAGTGCACAAATTTAAGTATCATAATTAATTTAGCCATTAAATTTTTCAATTTTTAATTACATTTTACTTAAGTTAAATCGTTTCACATAAAAAGAATCATAAATTTAAAATTATAGCTTAAAGCCCATTAAATACTACATAAAATACAAAAAATTTTCTGCAAAGTACTTTAATGCATAAATATTAAAAATGTTCTATTTAAACAGTAAATGCATTGTTTAAAAAAGTACGAAAAAAAAATGACTTTGTGTTAAGAGGTAAATATTGGCTTTTTTTATAGTTTGCATATAAAATACTAAATCGTATGAAAAAATCTAAGTATAGAAAATTAAGTATTAAAAAAAAAACACTTGTTATTTAGACAAAAACGCAGTAAATAAATTAATTTTACAAAATGTAAATATTAGCTTAAGTAATGTATGACAAAAATTTTCGTCTTTTTTTTATTATAGTTCGCGTAATTAAGTGAAATATACATATATGGATCATTTCACGTACACTGTAAAAATTCTTGTCTTCACTATCAATTACTAACCTGATAGTAATTAATCGGATAAAAATTTTTACAGTGTACCTACAATAAATTTTTATTTTAGGATAACCCGCGTAGTTTTAGATTATCTGACACAAATATGGGCCAAACAATTTGCCATATATGGGATATTTTATTTCCCATATATGAGAAAATGTATTTCCCAAATATCGCCAATGATTATTGGCCATATATGGACAGAATTTTTTAAACTTGATTTTTAAAATCTTTTAATTTTTATAATATTTATAAGTATTTTAATATTTTAATGAAGTAAAATGAAATAAAAAATTTTCTGTTTTAAAAAAACGTATTTATTTGATCAGCTTATTATTTTTTTACAATACAAAAAGTTAACACTTTAATATAAAGTAAAAAATACTAACATAAATTATGCTCTAAATTTTAAGTAAAAAAATACTAAATTTTCTTTTTGACTGTCAGAATATTCAAACATCAAATTGGATTGCCTCTTGACCAATGGAACCTGTAACATAAAAAAGTGCAATTTTTTCGTTACTTTACTTTTAAAAAATCAAAATTAACGAAAATTATAAATTTTAAATATTAATTGCTCTGGAAATGAACAATCGAAAGTACCCAAACGAAGACTTATTTTTAAAAATTCTTAAAATACCTCAAATTTGAATTAAAAAAATCTTAGAATATTTAGAATTCAATTTTATCAAAGAAATTTTATTAAAGATTTCATTTTTAACCAACTAAAATCTTTACTAGTTAAGCTGCTGAAATTAATTTCCATAAAAATTTCAGCCAGAAAATTGATAAAAAAAAAGATTAAAAATAAAATTTTTCAATCATACCTGAAATTAATTTAGCGACTTCGAGACTAAATTTTTAAAGAAAAAAAATCCTTATTTTCCAGAAAAAATAACCTCGCAGAATAAATCTTGGCTTCTAATCAGCTTCTAATATAATCCAGGCTCTAGATCCAGGCATGATAAATTTAGATCCATATTAATCAGTCTCGAAGTCGCTAAATTAATTTCAGGTATGATTGAAAAATTTTATTTTTAATCTTTTTTTTTAATAAATTTTCTGGCTGAAATTTTTATGGAAATTAATTTCAGCAGCTTAACTAGTAAAGATTTTAGTTGGTTAAAAATGAAATCTTTAATAAAATTTCTTTGATAAAATTGAATTCTAAATATTCTAAGATTTTTTAATTCAAATTTGAGGTATTTTAAGAATTTTTAAAAATAAGTCTTCGTTTGGGTACTTTCGATTGTTCATTTCCAGAGCAATTAATATTTAAAATTTATAATTTTCGTTAATTTTGATTTTTTAAAAGTAAAGTAACGAAAAAATTGCACTTTTTTATGTTACAGGTTCCATTGGTCAAGAGGCAATCCAATTTGATGTTTGAATATTCTGACAGTCAAAAAGAAAATTTAGTATTTTTTTACTTAAAATTTAGAGCATAATTTATGTTAGTATTTTTTACTTTATATTAAAGTGTTAACTTTTTGTATTGTAAAAAAATAATAAGCTGATCAAATAAATACGTTTTTTTAAAACAGAAAATTTTTTATTTCATTTTACTTCATTAAAATATTAAAATACTTATAAATATTATAAAAATTAAAAGATTTTAAAAATCAAGTTTAAAAAATTCTGTCCATATGTGGCCAATAATCATTGGAGATATTTGGGAATTACATTTTCTCATATATGGGAAATACAATATCCCATATATGGCAAATTGTTTGGCCCATATTTGTGTCAGATAATCTAAAACTACGCGGGTAACTTAAAATTTAAAATAAGTTTCCAAAGTATGATTTTGTTTTAGAAGTTTCAGAACTGTAAAAACGGAAAACACATATTTAATGATTTTCACATATTATTGTTTATCCCCCAAGGAGTAGTCTTGTGGACTAATCAAGAAAAAAATCATCTCACTATAGCATTATATTTTTCTCTTAAACGCTATTAAAATGATAACTTTATCAGAAGCAGTTTGACATGAAATGATCCATTGAAAATTAAGCAAAAAATATTAAAACATATAAAAAAAACTAGCTGTTTTTTAATCTTTGGTTGTAAATCATGTCTATAGTACAAATGTGAATTATAAAAAAAAGATTTTAATTATTTTGAAAATTGAAGTGAATTGATACAATATCTAATGATTAACTCTAAGATTATCGTAATTTTAAAAATCAGAAAAAAATAAACAATTTCAAGAGTAATTAGATACCGAATCAGTCACTTCAGTTCCCAATACCAACTTTGCAAGTAATTAATTTTAAAAAAAATGCATGCAAAATAGTTAAAATCGATCAATTTTATGCGACACATTCAAAAAATGTACTATACTTCGACTATACTAAAATATACAGTAAAAAAAAAAAATTCTTTTTTGCTTGCAAAAAAATTATACTGCAGTGCAAGTTATATATGATTGGTTGGTGCTCATATATTACATGTAGGTCATTTATTCCGAACTAAAGGGAAAAAAAATATATGAATAAAAAATAGCTTCACTAAAAAACATAAAAATGATAATTAAAATTATTAATTAAGTAAAAGCAGCCCTAAATAAATAATAATAATAAATAAATATTTTATTGATTTCTGATTTAATACTTTGCTTATTTTTGTATTATTTGTAGCATTTGCAAAATATTGATTTTTAAGTTTTATGACATTTCTAAAATGTAATTTAAATTGCATTTTAAAAAGCTGAGTTAGTTTATGAATTTAACTGTCAAATTAGATGCCTTTTATCAATAAAAATGAAAATTTTCAATATTTCAAAAACTTTTAAACACTGCTACACTGTAAAAAGTAACTTTCTTAAATTCATAAAAAAAATAGAATATTTTCGAAAAATTAGCAAATTTTCGAAAAAAATCGTAAATTTACTAAATTTAGTATATTAACAAAAAATTTGAGTATTTCCGATTTTTTTTTGTAATTTCACGAGAAAAATTGATAGTTTACAATTTTTTTTCGAAAATTAACAAAAAATATTTACTAATTTACAAATTTTTTCGTAAATTCACAAGAAAAACTCGAGAATTCTCGAATTTGTTGTTAATATACTAAATTTAGTAAATTTACTAATTTTTCGAAAATTTTCTATTTTTTTTGTGAATATAAGAAAGTTACTTTTTACAGTGCACTTTATATGAATTCTTATAAAAAAACAAGTTTTTGGTTCCATTAAAAAGACAAATGTAAAACTGGTCTAATAAGGTAAGATTTTCAAAATTTTCTTTTTTATTAGTAAAAGGCACTTAATTTAAAAGTGACATTCATTAATTAAACCAACTTTTTAAAATAACTGCTAGTCTTTTCCACTTGCCTATATCAATCAAAATAATCAACAAAAAGATAAATTAAATTAAATAACTTTTTTTTACAATTTTTTACTGTTTTTTATACAAAAAAAGTTTATTAATAAATAATTATTTATCTTAATTGTAGATATTAAATATTATAATAATTAAGTTCGTTAAAAAAAAAATTAGTTATTGATCAGAAAAAAATCAATTACGAGATCAATTATCATTTTTTGTATTCCATTTTAATTTTTAGGGTCATGGGTATTTTTAATTGTACTGAGTTAATTCAATATAATTACTTGTCAACGTAACTGAATAATTAGACTATTTAGAAAAAATCGAATGAAAATATTATTTTTAACGCAGTTAACAAAAACAACCTTTTGCTTTTATTAAAAAAAATTATATTATAAATAAAATATGATCAAAAAAAAATTTTAAGACTGTTAATAATAATACTTATTATTATCTTATCAATTAAAATTAAATGAGTCAAATAAAAAAAAATAAAAATAGTTTAGACCCCACAAAATTTTGGTATCTTTGCATAAAATCACCCTAAAGAGTAATATTTATTTATTTATTTAATTAATACATTTACAGCCTCTATAGGCCAATACATAAATAACAAAATATAAATATCAATTTTTTTAGAATATAAAAATATATTATTTTAATAATTAATTAAATTATTTTGACTAGATAATAATTAAAAAAAAAAAAAAAAATTTTCCAATTACAATAAGTAACAAATAAGTTTGCAAAATAAGAGTAACAAAATAAACTAACTATAATATTTTAGAAGTAATGATTTGATTTTAAATTTAAAAGTATAAGGATTCGTGATTGATTGGATATTGATGGGAATAGTATTCCAAAGTCTTTTACAGCGGTTAATAACAGAGAAGTAAGTATAGTCATTGCGAGAAAGGTGTTCAACCAAGCTTCTAGATTCGCGAAATGAATAGGGAATACTTCGAAAACTAAATTTGCCTCTAAGTAGTGGACATTTGATTAAACCATGCAATATCTTGTGAGTAAACACCGTATCTTGAACCCTATGATGCGATTCAATAGTATGAATATTAAAACGCACCGAGGGCCTGTGATAGTCATGATCAAAATAATTCATCGGTATGTTCGATTTTTTACACAAGTATTTAATAAAAAGATGTTGTACTTGTTCTATTTTATACGACGACTTGGATGTGTAAGGAGAATATAAACTTTTATTAATAAAACTTAATTAATCTGAGCACTTATATGTCTATAGATATTTATAAAATTGGATAATGGAAATGTTTAGAAATACTCAAGTCAACTCATGGGGATGTAGTTACTGGTCATCACCAGATTTGGTCTACTATAAGTTTTTTGGGTCGCTGATTACGAATTCCAGGGTCCTAACTATGAAAAATTAGCACTTCGCCCTTAAATTAGCAAAAATTACCCCTAAAAAGCCAACAAATAAAAAATACCATTTTTTGGGGGTAGTTTTTGCTGATTTAAGGGTAAAGCGCTTTATAATGAAATTAATTTAAGAATTCTTAAATTTGTAACCCCGAAATTCGTAATCAGCGACCCATAAAACCTATAGTAGACCAAGTCTGGTAATGGCCAGTAATTGTACAACCAAAACCGTGGTTTGATTAGGTAGTAGTCTCCCTACTTTGGAAAGTACATCCAAAAACGGACCCTTTGATAACTATATTAAAGCTTGTGCAACAAATCGAAATATTATTTTTCGTTCCCTTACGTACATTTCGAATAATTTGATCCATCGAATAATGATATCTGAAATACCAAAGTTTTAACTGGATAATCCAGAGTTGGAGAATCTCAAAAAGTTGAAACCGCAAATCTGCAAATATATATTTATTTAGGGTCATTTCATGTAATGACTCCAAAGTTTTATGGGGTCTTATTCTATAAGAAAACATAAATATCTTATAAACGAATAAATTTAATCTTCCTTTTTTTAATCTTCCAATATACAATTAAAATATTTATTTAGTAAACCAATTAAAGAAATATATGAGAAAAAATAACTAAAAAAAAGTACTGTAGCTGCTTTAAAAAAAAAAATTACTCGTTTAGTCAGAAGCTTATTACTACTGACAATAAAAATAGAAGGCATGCAATCATGATTTTTAATTAATAAAATCACTAAATGCTTGAAAAATGTTCTAATAACAAATTAATAATATTATAGTATGCAATATAATTTGTTAATAAAAAAATGTTAAAAAATCAACAACAAAAATTATTTAAAGGAATGGATAAAGAAATAAATATCAATTGAATGAATTTATGAGAGTGTCGTTAATTCAAAATACGAAAAACAAGAAACACCTTCGGTAAAATCAGGGTGAATTTAGATGGATAAAATGTGCTTGTTTTTCGGATAGGAAATGATACAGTATAGCAAGCGGGACACAATAATTTAAAAATTTGTTATTTCGCTTGTTCTTGTTCATTTTTCTATCCTAAAAACAAGCATATTTTATCCATCTAAATTCACTTTCAAGAAATATCTTTTTTAAGAGGATAATTTTCGCGTCTTATGAAAAAAACTTTTACTGACAGTGCCCAGAAAGCATATATTTCCCACCCACCGAGCGATTCGAAAATACGTATTTTCTTTCCACTGACAATGAAAAATTATGCTTTGCTATGGCCATAAAAAAGAATGCCCCGGATCGTAGTTTACCACCCTCAGCTGGCAATTTATTAGCTATTTATTAAACAAGGAATAAAATATTGGTTTTGGCTTTGCATGCAGTTGTATGCACAAGAGAGCGTAGCGAGCGAGTGCAGACAGCATGCAAAAGTCGAACCCCATATTTTACCCCGTGTTCTAAATAGTACATTTTTAAACAAGGGAGGAAAAAAAAGAATGGCCCAGATCGCACGTTAATTAGCATCCGAGGCGAAGCCGAGGATGGTAAACTGCGATCTGGGGTATTTTTTTTTTGTTCCCATGGACAAAACGAAATTTTTCTTTCTCAGTGGGGTGAAAACGCGTTTTTTTCGATCTCGTCGCGGGGCGAAAAAAGTGTTTTCGATCCGCTAGGAAGAAAACATAGTTTTACATATAATGGGCAAAAAAGCCGTCTCCCTAGGGCAGAAAATAGGCTTTTTTTGCCCTAGATATGTAATGTCTTAAGTTACCTGAACTTACAATTTATTAAATCTTGTCGTGGTAAACAGGGGCCTCATGCATGTAAATAAAATTGAAAATTTTGGAGGATTGAAAGATTCAAGTTATTTCGTGCTTAGTGTTTTTCGTATTTTGGTGTTGAATCAAATACTCTAAAGTAAATAATTATCTTATTAACAAGAAAAATTATTATTTTTATTTAATTATTTTTTATGTTTTTCTGTAACGTTTAATAAGAAAAAAAATACTCTGTTACATATAAGTGTATGATTATAAAAAAATATTCAAAATACTGATGTCCAATTTTTTTTACTTGATAAAATATTATAAGATTTTTTTTTTAATACACGTGTATAATATGCTGTATTGTAATTTAATTAAAAATATATATAAATTTTAACTGTTTTATAATTAATAAAATAATTTATTTAAAAAAAAACTACTAAAATAATTATGATATAATTAAATAAGATAAAAACATAATTTTTAATTGTTATGTAAATAAAAAAAAACAAATAATAACTGTAGATCAGCCATAGTTAAGAAAATTTTAAACTCAATAAAATACTCATAATTAATAAAAAATTAAATTTATTTCGTGTTTTTCAATTATTTCAATTTTTCTTATACCCGCATCCAAAGTCCAAACAATGATTTTATTTTTAAAACTACCGCGATTATTTTAGAGGGCAGCACTGGACTCGCCGGTTAGTCATCTTGTCTATTATTATTTAATCTCTGATTGTTATTCGATTGTTATTAAAAAATAAATAAATTTAATCGTCTGAATATATTACAGTATGTATTAACAGGTTTAATTATTAATTTATAGTAAATTTATCTATATGATTTACAGATAATTGTTAACACTTAACTGACGTGTTAAATCTGTATTGTTAATATTTTTATCTTGTAAATAAATCACTGATCACGTGCCACTCATAACATTACATTTGGTTCATGACTCGATGATGGGTGTGTAATACGTAATACGTCATTACAATTTATAAGATAAAGTTATCTATATAGTAAATTCTAAATTAAAATCATTTATAATCGTATATCGCTGATTCATGAATAATCATTCATAAAATATAGTTTGTTCTATAATTATCTTGAAAGTTGAATATTGCGTAAAAATCATCGACTTTGACATTTAAAACCTAGAACGATTGTTATAATTTTATCTATCTTAGATTAAAATCATCTAAAGATAAAATCGTCCATCGATGCGTCAAAGTTATATTTGTGCCAGACACGTAATAATATTTGTTCAACAAATAAGTGACACTTAATTAGTAAACTTATACAGATACATTAAAAGATTAGTTATTAAATATTTTTAAATATTTTGCACAAGTGTTTACAAACATTCTCCTTAGTTGTTTTTATAAATACAAAGTATTTATTTTGAATAATTACTATTTACTACATTAAAATAAAATAAAATATTTTTAAAAAATACTTTTTTTATTGCAGTTTTCACTTTATTGTAATTGATTCAATACATCGGTAAAAATGAGTTACGGATATCAAGTAAGTAAAATCTTTAAAATATTACTTGTTAGTAGATTATTTTCTTTTCTTTTATTTTCTTTTCTGTATATAATTATATTAACTTTGCACTTTCATCTTTAATGTTTTCGATCAAAAGGGTCCTCCAGTTATGCCTTTCCCCGGACAAAATGCACCAAATTCATTTGGAGTTCCACCAGGAACACCGTCAGTTCCTCCTAGTGCTCCTCCACATTATCCACAGCCTGGTTTTAATGCTCCACCTAATTCATTTGGAATGCCTCAACCTCATTCACCTTATGTCCCTCCTTCATGTCCACCACAGTCAAATCCATATCCTTCTGCTAGCCCAATGATTCCTCAGTCAATGCCTAGCTATCCACCTCAGCAACGTCATCCACATCAACCTTATCCTCCTCAACATCCATATATACCACCACAAACTCAATCATATCCTGTTCAACCTCAAGCTTATCCAATTTCATCACAACCATCCTATCCTCAGGCACCTCAATCTATGCATGCAGGTAATCCTAGCTTTAACTCTTCTGGTCCAAGCATGTATCCTAATTTAAATAATGTAGATAACACACCAAATCCATCATGTCCTTATCCGGGTGGAGGATATTCTGGGGGTCGGGACACAAGTGGAAATTATTCTTCTTATGGAGGACAAGGACACAGTGCACCTTATGGTGCCCCTGCCCCTCGAATAACTCAAGCTCGGACAAAGGTAAGACATGTAATTAGCATGATAACTTTTCTAATCTTTGCTTTTATAACTAAACAATTAATTATTCCTACAAATACGTAATAAATTTAAAAAGAGATACTATTATTCTTAAAATTATTAAGATTTAATTTGTGGAATTTTAAAAATGTCTGATTGTCTTATTATTTTACAAAAATATTTATTAATCAGGTCGTTAGTTATCATAAAATTTTGGGATAAAATTCATAAATGTTTCCAAACAATATTCAATTAAATATAAGATTTTTTTAAATAGTTGTCACCAACTGTTATTCCAAGCCATGATTTCAATCCAACCGCTGATGCTGAAGCATTACGAAAAGCAATGAAGGGTTTTGGAACTGATGAAAAAACAATAATAAATATTCTTGCTAATAGATCAAATTTACAACGTCAAGAAATTGAAAATCAATTTAAAACTCTTTATGGCAAGGTAATAAAAAATTTTAATAATTTTATTTAATAATAATCCTATAGAGCAATTTTCTTAATTTTTATCATTTATAAAGGATTTAGTAAAAGATTTAAAGTCAGAGACTTCTGGTAATTTTGAAAAACTTCTTGTTGCTATGATGACTCCATTGCCTCAATATTTTGCTAAAGAGTTGCACGATGCTCTAAGTGGAATAGGAACAGACGAAACAGTTTTAATCGAAATATTGTGTACAATGTCAAATCATGAAATTCAAGTAATCAAACAAGCTTACATTGCAAGTAAGTTCGTTTAAAATATTCATGATTAAAAAATTTAAATTCATGTTTATTATATAATTGTATTTTATTCTATTTTAGTGTTTGGTTCATCTTTGGAAGATGATCTTGCTGGTGATACATCAGGAAGCTTTTTACGACTTATGGTATCCTTGTGTTGTGGAAACAGAGATGAATCTTTTGAAGTTAATCCAGCAGCTGCTGTAGATGACGCAAGAAGACTTCTTCAAGCTGGTATGTTATTTATATCCTATTCCAGCATGCAAGTATGTCTTGAAAAGGAATTTTGTCTAATTTATAAAATTTTAAATTTTTTAGGTGAACTTAGATTTGGAACAGATGAATCTATGTTTAATTCAATTTTGGTTCAAAGAAATGTTTTCCAATTAAGACAAATATTTACAGAATATGCAAATTTAACAGGACATGACATTGAGAATGCAATTGATAATGAATTTTCTGGTGACATTAAAAAAGGCTTATTAGCTATTGGTAATATGCGATCATATATTTGACCATAATATTTAATATCATAATTTATTTATTTTAATCAAATTTAATTCTTTTTTTAGTAAAATGTGTCAAGAACCGGCCTGCATTCTTTGCTGAACAGCTCTACAAAAGTATGAAAGGAATGGGAACAGACGACAAACGTTTAATGAGACTTATAATTACTAGATCTGAAATCGATTTGGGAGAAATTAAACAGGCTTTTGTGCAACAATATGGACAAAGTTTAGAAAACTTCATATCGGTAAAATTTTAATTATAATTATTTTCATATGATTATTATCACAATTTAAATTTAAAAATATTATTTTAGGATGACTGTACCGGACACTACAAAAAGTGCCTTCTTGCCTTAATTTCTTAAAAACAGTATTTATACATTTTTAGGGTTTTCTATTTGGATTGTGTCGACTTGTGTCACAAATATTAATATAAAAATTTGATATTGCAAAATTTTTACTTATTTATATTTAAAATAGTCTTTGTTAAATTTGATTTAACTGTTAAAACTAAATATTTTATTTCTGTATACTTGCATCATTTGAATTTGAATAATTTTATTGTTACTATAATTACAAAGTATAAATATGAGTAAAAATATTTAAATAAAAAAAAATAGACTTAACAAACAAAAAATGTGGTTTTAAGAATTAAAGACAATAATATAACATTCACTAAAATAAATAAATAAAAAAAATTTTTAATATACATAGCAGTAAAAATAAAATTTATCTTATTTATCCAAGTGGATAAAAAAAAATAATTTGATTTTTTAATTTTGCCCTATAACACAATGGTTAGATTTTGAATTTAATTTTTTATGTTTAATAAATATTTTATATTATCTATTTTTATAATAAGAAAACTATTTTATTATTAAAATCTTAAACTGAAATTTATAAAAAAAAAAGCATTTAATTATTCTAATTAATAAATAAATTAATCTTTAAATACATGTTGTAATAATAATAATAATAATGAATTAACTATTTCAATTGTTATACTTTTAAAAATATTTTAATACAATTATTTGTCAACTGCGAGTAAGCAAATAATTTAAAAAATAAATATTTAAATTCAAATTTTGTATTTTTCTTACTATATAAACCTAATTTTCTGTGTAATGTCCTAGAAATTTATATTTCTAAATAATAAAATAGAAAATTTGACATAATTATGTCAAAACAAAAAAAGAATGCCTCAGTGTACCAAAATTAAGGTGTTTATTTATAAGGGTATATACTTCTCTAATTTCTTACCATTTGTATTACTAATATTATATAATTTTTTGATAAATGATTTTAAAAAATGTACATATTCCAAAAATAAAGTTAATTTATAATATTGCATAAATTTTCTACTTTCATAATTACGTCTTAATAACTGGAAAATTCAGGTATAAAATAAAAAAATGTTATTAACTTTTTTAATTTATATATTTCTTTAATACATGTATATACATTGTTAATATAATTAAATATCATTATAATCAAACATTACATAAGTATTTACATTTTTAAAATTGCAATGAGCAAATAAAAAAAACAAACAAAAAAATTTTTATCTCATTCATCTTATACATATATAATTTTATTTAGAAATAGTTTTTTTTTTGTCGAGTAAAACAATGTTTTATGATTATATTATATATAGCTTATTTTATTTATTATTTATACTAAATATTATACGTTATTGCATGTATTTTTTATTTTTACAATTTAATTTTAAACAAAACACAAAATATGGACTTGTTTGAAAAATCAGATTCATATTTTTTGAGAGTCTCAAAAATATGATTTTTCTGAAATTTTAAGCGCCTTAGATTTTAAATTATTCCATTTAGTCAATAAATTCAAAAAATATTCTATAGATGTTAAATTAGCTAATTTTGGATAAGCAAACTTTTTATGCCTTTTCTATTATTAAATGCAGTTTGTAAATTCAAAAAAGTCTTAAATACGTAAGTAAAAGTTTGTAAAACATTAATGAAATTTTCTGCAGACGAAGAAACAGAGTAACTATATTCTGATTATCGGCCGTTTACCATTTACCAAAAAGAAATAATTTCAAAAATTATAGCTCCTTAATAAATCACTTAAAAGCACACTGAGCACATGAAAATATGTTTTTTTTATGACATCAAAAAATTAAACTATGGATCCTTGTATTTTTGTGTCAGTACTTAGAATAAATAATTAAATTATTCGGATTCAATTTTATCGAAAACGACCTCAAATTTCTCCCGAAAATTAAAAATATTAGTTTAAAAGAAGCTTTAAATTTTTCCGAGATTTTTCTGCAAAACTCAGAGGAAAATTTTTACACAAATTCCCTAAAATTAGAGAATGTTTTAAAAAACTTTACCAACGGATTTTAGGCTTTCTATTGAAAATTTGCTTGCAAAAATTGAGCAACTTAAAATATTTTAATTAACAGGGCGAAATTTCTATTTTATAAACCCTTGGCTAATATGAAAGCCAGAATAATTATATAGACCCGGTATAGGCATCAGGTCCATATTTATATGTTTTGCCTCTTACATAATTATTTAAATAATAGCCTATAGATGTTATTCAAAAAACTTTCGGCTGCTGAGAAATTCTTAAAGACTATTTATAATAATGCCAAAATTATTAGATATATTCCATAAGATAAAAAAGTAAATATATTTTTAAAATAATTATCAGGCTTTCCTGAATTACATTTTTTCATATCATATGTCTTATCTTAAATTATACTTTATCATATAACGTTTAATATTTTTTTAAATTAATTATTAATTATATTATCTTTAAATAAAATAAAAATACAAATAAAAATTATTTTTAATCTTTTTTTTTTTTATTTACATTTTTACTTATAGTTACATATATAGATTTTTCTTTAATTTTCTATTGTTTTGAGAAAACAAATTATATCTACATTTTGTTGTTGTTGTAAAAAAACATTACATTTTGTAAAAAAATTAATCTAATTTACATTAATTTTAAATTTTCATTTAGATACTATTTTTAGTTTATTTTATTAATTTTATAGAATTTATTTATGCATAAAAATTTATAAATTTGTAGAAATTTTTTTTTTCTTGTGCATTTTAAAATTTAAAGTAAGTAAAGTATGCCTATATTATATTATAGTGGTTGTAATTTATGTAACTTGAATGTTAGACTTTTTTTTAAGTTATTAGAGTAAGACCAAATGAAATTTTTTTATAAAAGTTTGAGGTTTGTAAAAAAGCATTTCCTTTATTGATAGAGAAAAATGGTATTAGGCATCGGCCATGAAAAAGAATGCTCTAAACCGCAGTTTACTACATTAGGCTATTCTTTATTTTTCAGGCAAAGAGTCATATTAAAACTAATCTCCAAAGTCTAATAATGAGAAAAAATAAGTTAATGCAATGTTAATTTTCCTTGTTAGTGCACAAAATTACATTTGAAAACCTTAAAAATTTCTTTTGTATTTTTAAATTTATACTGTACCCAAATACAGTAAAATTGGAAATTAAATCTTAAAAAATATTCATTTGATCGTACCCAATGCTTTTTCAAGTAAATTTCAGAAAATTTTATATGTCCTTACAAATACTTTTTAGTTTAAATAATTATTTTTCGCAATAAAAAAAATTATCGCAGTGTACATTAATTTCCTTAAAATATATTATTTTACAATTATTTAGTAATTACGTTTTATTCGTGGATTAACCATTTCGCAATGAATATTCTTATGTTGGTACATACTTATATTGTAGATTAAATTTTTTTATATTACTAGGGGTGTGCGGTTAACCAACCCGAAGCTCGGATCGGTCTTGGATTTTTTCGGATTGGGTCGGGTCGGTCTTCGGGTATTCTCAAGAAGGTTTAAAGGTCCGCAGGTACAGTTTTGTATTGGAAATTTCTCTGGATTTACAGCTAGTGAGCCGTTTTTTTTTAAATTGTAATATAGTTTAATTTATTACTGTTTCTCCGTATACCCGAAAACCTACCCAATCGACTTGCAAAAAAAAGATCGAACTTTCGGATCAGGTACCCGAAAATTTGGGTAACCGCACACCCTAAAAATTACATATCTTAGATTTTCATTAATTTTAATATTAAAATTTTTCTTATGGTACATAATATATTTTTTATAGATACTTATAGTTTTAAAAGGGCTGACTTACTTTTATTATTAATTTTTAGTAATATAGTTGAGGTTCGAGTAAATAGTATATTTACGGCTCTGGCACGGAAATCACCTTCCGAGTCGAAGCCGAGGATGGTAAACTGCGATTTGGTCATTCTTTATTTATGGACAAGGGCCGTATAAAATTTTTCTGCGGCAATAGTGAGAAATTTTAATTTTCTCAGCCACACAGCGGCCAGGAAATCGTACTTTCGTAGCTACTGTCCAGAAAAATAATATATCACAGTCCATATCTAGAAAAATAAAGAATGAACCAAATCGCATATTAATTAGGTTGGTAAACTCAGCGATTTAGGACATATGAAAATTTTCTTTGTTAGAGTAAAAATAAATAAGATTTTTGCCAATTGGACAGTGGCTGGGAATTTTGTGTTTTCACTAATGCTATAAGAGCAGAAGTAGAGTAAATAGTTTTGGGTATAGGAACCGGGTCAAATACTGGTTGAAAAACATTCATGTCTTGATTTAAAAATTAATTTCTGCTGTAGAAAGTTAAAAAAAAAACATAAAATAACCAAAAATTTAGTTTAACAATATCTTTTTTTAAAATTTTATATTTTTTAAAATCAGCGATGTTTTAAACACAAGATTTATCAGCCCTTATAATACTATTCATACAGTTTATATAAATTTCCTTTTCTACATTAATTAAATGAATAAACAAAAAGCTGTATTTATATAATCAAAAATTATGATTAAACTTAATTATTAATGACTTTCAGATTTACTTTTAATTAATAACTATGGAGTAAAAAATTCATGAGTATTTTAAAATGCCCAAAATAATTGGTTTTAGTATATTGATAGAGATAAATGTAATTAAATTATGCTGAACTATAGAAAACTTAATCAGTCTTAAAAAATGCAATAAATTTTTAATTTCAAGCTGGCGATTAATATTTAAATAGTTGGTATTTTTTAACTTTCGTATTATATCAAATTATTTTCTTTTTGAATAATTTATATTCTTAAATATTTTATATTACTAAAATTTATATTTTTAGATTTGAATTTTATAAATGACCTGTTTTATTTTATTTTTGCACATCGATAAAATAATGTGAGTCAGTCAAATTTTATATTAGAGTTTTATAATATAATTTAATCTATAAATGTGATATTTATTTTTTTATACTTTAAACTTAAAAAAAATTAGGTTATTTGAATTATTTACTTTCAAATATTTTTTTTTTTGTTTTTAGAGACTTAATTTTTTTTTTGAAATTTATTGTTTAACTAGTGCATGGATTGCAGATTTCCTTGCATGCACTGTAAAAAGTAACTTTCTTATAAAAAAATAGAGTATTTTCAAAAAATTAGTAATTTTTCGAAAAAAATCGTAAATTTACTTAATTTAGTATATTAACTAAAAATTTGAGTATTTCCGATTTTTTTTGTAAATTCACGAGAAAAATTCATAATTTACAATTTTTTTTCGAAAATTTACAAAAAATATTTGCTAATTTACAAATTTTTTCGTAAAACCACAAGAAAAAATTGAGAATTCTCGAATTTATTGTTAATATACTAAATTTAGTAAATTAACGATTATTTTCGAAAATTTACTAATTATTCGAAAATATTCTATTTTTTTTGTGAATCTAAGAAAGTTACTTTTTACAGTGTGGTTATAAAAATGAGTGATCAACAAAGTCACATGTGTGCTTGAGTTATGAGTTTTATGCACTCATTACTTAAAGTACACTGTTAAATAAGTTTAAATTTTGAAGAATATTCAAGCAAAATTTAAACGGACCATTCTAACTGGGTATGATATTTTTAAATGCATTTTAAATAAAAATTTCAAAGAATTAAATAAAAAATTCATGTTGATATTAAATATGTAATGAGTTAATACTTTTATATAGTAACTTTACCATTTTATATAATTTATTTATTTATAAAATTTTAATAAATCTCAATTTTTATTTATAACATTTTTATATACACTGTAAAGAAATTAAAGTTATTTTGACCTTCCAAATTGCTCATTAACGTCTACTCGATGTGCTTAAAATTTTAAGCAAAATCTTAAATTTTGTGACTACATATTACTTCAGAATTTCCTATAGTCTGTTACAAAAACAATAACATAGTTTCTTTACAGTGTACACGATTAAATTTTCTTTTCAATTTTTAGTTATTTTCAAGTAAATATACAAAAAAGCTCGTTTGAAGTATTTTTTTTATCGCTAGTAATTATAATTTATCCTTATTATACAATAATAAATTATTCATAAATCTTTAATTTCTTACAACAATATTTTTTATGAGACACATTCACAAATACACATTCATAACACACTTAACATTATTATATATATAATTTAAAGAAATCCTTTTTTTTCATTTTCAAAAAACATTACTATTTATGAGGTAAATTTTTATTACAAATTATTACAATAAAAATAGTTTATGGTATTAATAATAATTAAGGCTTTTTTTTACCTCTAAAAAAATGTTTTTTTTTTTTACTATAGGTATTTTGGCTCAGTAAAATATATAAATAATTTAATTTCGTTTTTTCTATAAAAGTTTTTCATTGCGACATGATTTGCAACATTTACTTCCATATAAAGGTACGCGACAAATACCCATTAGCTTAACACGTCCACATAGTTGAGAATGGTCCTTGCATTCATCTGCAAAAAAACACCAAAAAATAATTAGCTGATTTTTTTTTACATTTTTAATTAGAAATTTATTTCAGTTTACATATTTTTTTTTGTGACCACCTTTTCCACTATCTATACCTCTCTAAAAATTTTTGTGGACCCATTAATTATTCCAAAATTTTCAGAGATTTAACATTTTAAAAAGATTTTTCTGTTATCAGCTTTGAAAGAGTGAAAAATTACCCACGAAATATTTAAAGCATATTTTCGCCACTTCGCCTCCGAAATCGGTTCAAAAAATTGTTTTTTCGAAAGACCAACTAAAAGTCAGTCTTTCCACCCATTTTTAGCTTTCTAGGTTCTATTCTCGATGTTTGGGAAACATCTTTATGTTTTTGACCTTTTTTTGTGAACTCGTTTAAAATTTGCCTATTTTCGCTGTCAAATAATTATTTTAATGTGAATAATATTTTCCTTTTGAGTACTTATTGGAAATTACGATTTGGACCTCGAAATCGAATTCCACGGGAAATTTCCTATAAGTACTGAAAAGAAAAATATTTTTCATATTAAAATAGTTTGGCAGCAAAAATAAGCAAATTTGGAGTAAATTCACAACAAAGGCCAAAAACACAAAGATGCCTGCCAAAAACCGAGAATTAAACTTAGAAACCTAACTATGAGTGGGAAGACTTACTTTTAGTTGTATTTTTGAAAAAATATATTTTAGACCAATTTCCTTCATTATTATTCAGCTTTATTTTTACAAGGTGACAATTTAAAAGAGTAAAAAATTACCAGTAATTTTTGTACAAGGCGGTCCCTTACAGGACTTCATAACCGGCGGTCGAGGAATATCTCGGCAGGCATTACCAGCTGGTTTTTTCGTACCAAACCAGACACACTGTAAAATTCGATATTTAATTCCATCCTTGCCACAAGTTTCTGTACACTAAAAAAATAATTAAGTTATTAGCAAAAATTATTTTTTTTCTTATATTTACATTACTCACTTCAGACCATTCTCCTACTCTCCAAACTCCTTTACATTCTTCATTATAACATTCTTGTCTCTGTGGAGGTTTTACAGCTTCATCACATTTATCAGAATCAATAAGGGTTGCATTTTCTGCATTATCATCTACAGCTACACGACAGTTAACTTCCCTCCTTTGCATTGCTAAAAATTTAAAGCCCAGATTACAATAAAATTAATTTTATCAATAAAAAATTTAATAAAAATGTTATTTACTAACCAGTTTTCCAATTAAAACACCTTGAACTTTCACATGACGACCATTCACTCGTATACCATTGCGGACATCTACCTGTACCGCAAGCTCTCACTTTTTCCGGCATAGGATAACCAGCATCCTCACAAAGTGAGACTCCAATAACAGTTCTAGGTGTCATTAATGACGAATTTGACATGTTTTTTCCTGCTCTTACTGTACATTGAGCACCTCTCATCTGTAAAATTAATTAAAATAATATTAAATCACTGTAATTTGTAATTATTTTGTTTTCTTTACTTACTTGAAAACCTCCACCCCCACAAGTTTGTGAACATCTTGACCAATCTGTCGTAACCCATTCAAAAATTAAATCGTCGGAATCTAAAAAAGAAAAATTAAAGCAAAATAAAATAAATACAAATTAAAAATGTATTTTTTTACTTCCCAATCAAAAAAATTTTTTTACCTTTATTTAATACAGGAACCGACCCAATCGTTGGTTCACGATGAACATCTTCGCTACCCAGCACAATTGGTGTAACATTTTTAATTTCAATAATTTTTGTTGATAAATCATCAATTTTCGTTTGACTATTATTATTTTTATCAATTGAAATTGTCGTTTTTTTAATAGTTTCAATTTCTTCGTTATCTGTTATTTTATCTAATACTGTTATTTGTTCAGTACTGACAGTTTTATTATTTACTAAAACTGTTTCATTAAAATTACTTTGAACATCAATCTCGTCATCATTTATTAAAGTTGGTAACATTGAAAATGACGTTGTAAATGACGTTGTTATTGATGAAGCAGGTAATGTTAATTCATCTTTAGTATCGTTAATAGCTTTTATTTCTTCGATAATTGGTTCGATTGTTGTTGTAGTTAGGTTATCTTTCTCATCAATTATTAATTTTGGTTTTTCTGTATTTTTTATTACAGTTTCTTTATTTTGAATACTTTCATGTAATTTCTGATTATCATCTTCATAATCTTTTGGTTTTTCAACAATCATACCTCTATTATTCCGAGTGTAAGGTGTTGTAAAACCGTGATGATGCCTTGTTTTTAAACTATGATGATTATCTTGATTATTAATTATCGTAACAGATGGTATTGTTGAATTATTTTCAGTTTTTGTTGCAATATTATGTGGTGTTATTTTAGTAACACCACTACTGTTTTCGATACTAAATATTGTATCTTCAACTTCAAATGGATCATCGTCGATGAAAATTCTTTCTTCGTCAGGACCAAATGTTTCATCTGGTATTCCTGTGTTTTCTCGGAATGTATCAAAATTTTTTATTCCTATTGTTTCGTATTTAAAATTTGTTGCTTTAGTATTTAGTAAAGTATTTTTTGTGGTTTTTAACTGTTCAGTTTCATAATTTTTTATTGATTTACTTGCTTTTGCAGAATTTGTACTGCTGCTTCCTTGGAATGGCCAGTAACTCTAAAAATATTTATATTATTTTTATAAAATATTCAGTTTCGTATTTTAGGATCGTTTAATGAATAGTTTTTAATTAAATAAACTTTAAATAACTGCGAAAAAAATTTACAAAATCTAAAAAGACTGTAAATAAAGAAAAATTCTTTAAGCTTAAAAATTTTTTAGTTGTCTTTTTAAATCTTGTATTTGTGATAACAAAGAAAAAATTCACAAATGGCAAATCTTTGAAAATGCAAAAAATTCAAACAAAATATTAATAAAAGAAATAAAGCAAAAAATGATGAAACACAAGGAAATTATATGACCCAGATGAGAAAATAAGGAAAAATAATCAAAAATGAGAAAATGTAGATGATCAAAAGCAATCCTTTTTTTTCGTAAAATAATCGCACCTGAATTGTAGTTAATACAATGCCCAAATTAGGAACAATCGTAGAAGCTCCTGAAGTAGATACTGATTCTACAGATTCGTGATATCCAGGCTAATATTTTTTATTTTTACACAAATTAATAATTAAAATGTTAGTATTTAAAAAATAATGTTAGTGTAATTTTTCAAAAAATCAAATTAAAAATTTTACCTCGTGTAAAGATGTAACATCATTTTCATTATGTTTTCTCGTTGAGTCATAAGGTGATGGTGTAGATTTTTGTTTCTTTCTTCTTGGTTTTTCTGTTGTTCTATATTTATCGTAATTTTCACGTCGATTTTCTTGACTTTCTTCGCCATAAACGTAAGTTCCATAAGCTGGTTCTAAAATTTAAATCAAAAGAGACATAATATAAATTTTAACTAAGTTAATTATAAGAATTTTTTTAAAAAGAATTCGGAAACATAAATTTAAATAAATCAAAGTAAACAGTTTTAAATATATGGTATTAGAAAAGTGTCTATATGAGTATAAATTTTCTCGATTGAATTTATCAGAAAGTTTTCTGTAACTTTTGAGACATTAAATATCTTTCTTTGTGTATACTGCTTAAGAAAAGTGACTATATATATTTTTTTTCCAAACGTTGATATATAAAGTAACTAAAGTTTAAAATTCTCACCAGAATTTATTGGGGCAGAACTAAGGTGTGCTCCTTGACGCTGATGCACTGCATTACCAGACCGTAAAATTTCTTCGTTGTTAATTTGATCCTTTGGTCTTGGTTTAACTACTAGGTGCATTATTGCTTGAGATTGTCCAGCTGAAATTTAAAAAAAAAGTCATAATTATGTGATTAAAAATATTTTTATAAGTTTCTTTTTTTTAGGTATTTACCAAGGCATGAATAAACACCACTATCAGCAAAATTTATGTCAACTATCTTTAATGCACCTTTTTTATTTATTTTGTATTTTCGTGATTTCTGTAATTCTTCGTGATCTTTTTCCCATCTTACGTGAGCCCTAAATTTACAAAAAAATAAATTTTTAATATTGAACAAAAATATAACTTACTGAAGTTCAGACTAATTTGTACACTGAAAAATAATCCGGTTCGTACTACTAGATTTTCCAATTGCCATTTCAGCATTTCGGTTGCAACAATCAAAATTCCAGAATCCACTACCGGGATTCTATTTGCGGCTGCCAGAATTTTTTTTTTTCATTTAAATGATTGCAATTGCCATAAAATCTAATCAATATTGAAAAAAATAAACAGCTGGAATTTCAGTGGCCGTAACCGGATTTTTTTCAGTGCAGAGTTTCCAAAAATTGACAAATCTCCAATCTTTGAAGATATTTTTTTGTTCATCTTCAAAATAGTAAATTTCTTATATATAAGAAATTATAGACAGGAAAACAAAAAATGGCCCAAATTATATGTAACTTAATTATGGTACATTGCGATCTGGGGCATTTTTTATAACCGAGGATTCTATAAAAATTTTTTTCATCAATAGAAAAAAAATAAAGTTTCCTTCTGCGTAGTGGCTTAAAGCCAACTTAAGAAAAGTTATTTTCTATTTTTAAGGCTTTGAATTTAATAACTCATTAATAACTTATAAAATTAACTCTATAAATTTTAAAACTTCGAGTGAGTATTAAAATCCTAAACGTAAAAACCGTAATTTTAAATACGCCGCATTAAAATTAATTAAATAATAAATCGGAATTAACTAAAAAATTGTTTCAAAAAAATTTAATTAGACATTTCAATGAAATGTATTTCTATAAAATCTGGTAATAAATAATAAAATCTTTTAAGTATAATAATTATAATAATTAGTAAGTGATATTCCGAAAACAATTATATATAAAATAACTCGAAAGCACTTTTCTCCAACTTATTTTCTTATAAAATATACATAAGATTCTTGAAACTTATTAAACTCATTAAAAAAATCTTTAATACATAAAATGTCTAATAAATGTCTAAAACATCTTTTATATACATAATTTTAAAAATAAAAAAGAATAATTAAAAAAAACTTACTTATCAAATTTTTTAACGCGACATCGAATTTTCATAACTGGAGTACCTTGAAATATAGTTGCAGTGCCACCAATATCAATTTCAACTTTTCTATTTGGATCTTCTTGATTAAAAGTTGAATTTGATATAATAATATTAGGATGCGATCCAATGTCATATTGATCGCATACTTTATTACTACATTCTTTTTGTGATCTTGGTTTTGGACTTGGACAATCTTTATCTAATCGTGATTGTTTTCTACCTTGTGCCATTACTTGTTCGCAAATAACTTTTCTTGTTTTCACACCACCACCACATGTTTTTGAACACTGACAAAATAATATTTATGGTTAAATAAAATTATAAAATTTGTTGTTATAAAATAATTTTAAATACTTTAGACCATTCGCCAACATTCCAATCAACTGGACAATCCCATACGTTGCAATACTGTCTATCAGCAGGCGGCGGTTGAGGACACATGTGGTTTGGAACTTGTACTGTATTTCCAGTACCTCGTGTCACTTCATGTATACAACTTACTTCACGTGTTTGTATCCCTAAACCACAAGGACTCATGCATGTTGAAAATTCACTGGTATTCCATCTAGAAAATTTATTGAAATAAAAAATTTTTTTAATAAAATTCAAATTTTACGCTAAATTTTTTATAAATTATTGAAAAAAAAAAAATTTTACCTCGGTGGACATGGATGATCGTTACAAACTCTTATTCGAGATTCTGGTTTAGTTTCTGAACTACATAAAAGTGGCATAACAGTTTTACCATTATCGTCTCTAACACAAGTTATTATAAGATCTTGAACTCCTATAAAAAAACAAAGAAAATTCATTATATTTAAAATATCTAAGGATTATACGTGATCAGAATATTTTTATTATACAACCCCGAAAATAAAGTAATTTCTTAAAGCACGTAAGAGACGAAATGAAATATCTTTTGATATATGATTTTTGTTTTTCTATGTAAATTTTATAATTAATCATGAATTTATATAACATTATTTGTAAACAAGTTTTCATTAATTTTATAGAAAGTTAACAGACAAAATATACAGTTTAATATGTCTAATGGAAATTGCAAAACTTATAAAGGACGGTTATAAACGCTTATTGTATGTTTTCAGTAGTTTAAGTAAATATTTAGGAATCCATGAGAAATATTTGTTTATTTTTGACGTGTAAAAGAAAATTTTTCTTTGTGCTATTTTATTTTTCTTTCTTTTTGGGTGTAATTTATTGAATTTATTGACATTTTTAAAATATTAATAAATTTTTTATGAAAAATTGGTGCAATATTTTTTTTATGCATGAACAAACTAATTTTATCGGTGGTTTTAGATGTCAATTTTTTTTGTAAATAAATGCTTTTTTTTTCTCAATTTTTTACTTTTTATATAGTTACTCGCGTAGAATTGGATATTTTGATAAATGTGGAATCAAATTTTTTTGATGTAAATTAAGATTTTTATCACTCGATGTTAATTTTGAATATTAAATTCAATAATTTTTTATTTTCTCATTTTTACCCATAATGATTGATAAAAAATTATCGAAATCAAATTTTATTCATTTTTATTATTTTTAAAGGTTATCTTAAATTTTATAAGCTTAAAAAATTAGAAAACTAGATTTCCCAGCGAATTTTTACAGCCTTTTTTTGGGTAAGTTTAAGTTTAACTTTCAGATGATTTATATTTTAGTCCAAATAAATAATTTTTTAGCTTGAATTTATTTTGGGATCTCAACTCTGAGATTTCTTAGCAACTTTTTTAGCAACGAAATTAGATTTAGTTAGATTTATGCAACGACGCACTTTGAATAAATAAAAAATATAACCAAATTTTTCTTTAGATTTTTAGTTAAAACAAACATAAAATATTCTAGTTTTCAAAAATAGTAACATTTTTAAATAAATAAAATATTTAAAAATTTTAAATAATGTACAACAAAATCCATAATATTTACTAAACACTAGACATATAAAAATTCCTCAGCATAAAAACAAAACAAGTTTCGCAGTTTTATTTAATACCCAAAACAAAACTTATAGGATATTTGTGCCAAGTCATATACAAAAATATGTTTTACAAAATACATCCTACATTGAATAACAAAAAAGAGGTTACCTCCTAAACAAGTAGCACTACAATCGGTATAACCAACTTCCTTCCAAGAATAAGTAGTTTTAACAGAAGTTCCAGGAGCAACTTTAACGTTATTTTCATAACCTCTAGAACCAGATGAAGAAGCTGATTTAAGTGAATCAGTTAAACTCGATTCCATATAACTGCTATCATCAACAGTATCAATTCTGTATAAATTATTATCGATTAAATTATTACAGGGTTCCATAATACATTTTTCTGTTTCTTCTGGTTTTGGTCCAGCACATTGACGATCTGGTAATTTAGCTATTGTTCTACTAAATTCTAAAAATATTTTACAATGTACTTCACGATGACGTATACCTTCACCACATGTTACACTACATGGCGACCATTCATCAGCAATGAAACTGTTAATAAAAATTTTATTTAATTAATAATTTATGTTTATATATAATTATATATAAAATAACTAAAATATTTTCATTTATGTAGAAATTTACGCTTTTAAGCAAATGCATTTTTAATAAAATGACTATTTATGATTTTATGCGAACCGTTAATTAATGTTTATATATATATGACTGTTTGCCATTTCATATATTTTTAATTATTTACATTACAATTGCTAATGGACATTGATATTTTCAATATTTATTGGTAAATATTAATTTATTAATGTATATACCTTCTTTAATTAAACTATGTAATGCAAAACGTAATTAACTTCATTTTTGATAAATATTGTGTGGTTATCTAATATTATCTAGATATGTTTTATTTATTTTCAAAAGAAAAATAAATTATTTGCTTGTACCAAAGATTTTCTGGGTATATGAAATTTAGTTAAATGTTTTTTACAACTTTTTTCTTTACGTGTATTGAAGATAAGAGTCAAAATAGATGAAAGAAAAGTTTTACTGTTTAATGGAAGTTTTTTTTTCTATTTTATTGTCCATATCGATTTAAGCATGTTTGGAAAGAATTTGAGTTTTTTATATTGTTACTAACAAGCTAAGTGAGTTGGATAAACTGAATTTTGACCAAAATGGACAGAATATTTTATTGGGGTAAAAAATTACTTTTAGACGTCATACCTTTAATTTGATGGGTTACTCAGGCTAACTTCTTATAGTTATTGCCAAAATTACAATTTTCAAGATAAACAGAGTTTTTGGGTATACAAAATTTCGTAATACTTCTATTCTCAAAAAATTTTTTGATTTATTTGTGAAAGTGAAATTTTAAAATCAGAGTTATTTGTAACTGAACTTTTTTAACCATATACCTATTTATTTATAATAATTTTTTAATGAATGAATCAATACTTTTCAGTATTTGGTACAAGAAGCATATAAAAAAAAAATTGAAACCTCTTAAATTTTTGTAAATTTTAATTTATAAAACCCTGAAATTCCAGATCTGGGCAACTTGTATCAAAATTCTGCTTAGCTCATATTGAAGATCATTCAACTCTAGGGTATTGTGGGAAATTTTTTTTTAAACCTCTTCAGTAATGATTTAGAGCTAATTTTTTATAAATTCTAGAGCATTTTAAACTTTTTTTTTATAAATAACTAGTTATAAATCATTACTAAAGAGATATAGCGAAAAATTTCTCACGATACCTCCCCCTAGAATTGACTGATCGTCAATATGAGCCAAGCAGAATTTTGATCCAAGCAAATAAATATTTTTTTTTTTATATTCTATTGTACCAAAAACTTAAATCTTTCATTAAAAAAATTTTATAAATAAATTAATGGTTAAAATATTTCAGTTACAAAATCATCGCAAAAACACCCAGTGGCGGATAGAACGAACTTATAAAAATGTCAATTTCACTGATCCAGATCCTGTCAACAATTACTGTTTGAGATCCAGAGGATGGATCTATGACATAAAATAGGAGACACTAATAGTAAATTTTTTCAATCAAAGAAAAACATCTGTCAAATCCAGTCAAGGTCTAGGAAAATCACTCAACTCGTATTATTTTAATAATAAATTTAATTACCAACCACCCTATAACTAACACGTTTTCCTTTTAGTTAAACACGTAATTATGTTAGCACCCAAAATTTTACTCTTAAAGAGCAAACAGTATTTTTTTGCCTACCTTAACAGTATACACCAGTTTCATATCCAGGCAGACAAAAAAAAAATAAATTATTCAATTAAATTATAGTTTTATTTAATAATAATAATAATAAAACATAATTTAAATGAATTATATAATACATGAAAATATGATGTATTACACGAAATGTATTTGTCATGTAGATATATTAGAGCATAAATAACAATTATATTTTCATACAAGAATTCTCTGTTTTAGAATGTACAAGAAATATTCTTTAACACATATAATTTAAGATACGTAAATACATTATTTTATCATGCAAAACGTATAACATGTTAATAATTAATTATAATTTATTTCTTATATTATAATTTTAATATTTAAGAAATTATGAAAAATGGTTTTGATTGTTATAAGCACATTTCATTTTTTTATTATTTTTTAAATATTTTCTGTATAGCTGTGAGTTAAATGTATTTTATATTTATTTGTTTTTTTAAATAATTGATGTTACGACTGCAAACGATGACTGCAAAGTGAAGTTTTTTTTAATTATGGGATTTATATTTGTAGATTTAAGCACGATTGATACGATTAAAAACAATAAGAATAAAAGAAAAATAAATAAATAAAGCAAAGAAAAATTTCATATCTTTTTACTAAAATTTTAAATCCAAAAAATTTTTTTCAAAATAGTATGTTGTTACAGGGAATAAAGAAGCTGTCCAAAAATTTTAGGAGATTTCGTAAATGTTTGAATTATTATGTTCTTGGTTTATGCAGTGTTTTTTATCTGATTATGTATAAAACGAGTGCAAAATCTCCGCGTCAACTTTTACACTCATGTAATTTAGTATTATCAAGCCTCAAGGGGGGTAAAGGTTTTGTACTTATTAGGAATACTTTCATGGGTAGCTAGTAAAATTGAGTATACGAATGGTACATGATCACGATAGTCTTTAAAGTTTCCTGCTTATGGCTTTCATATTTCGTCTAGGCGTACAAGTGTGGAAAATGCTACAAAAACTTTTATGTCAAAGTGAGCAAAAACTATAATCTTGACAAACAAGGAAGCAAATATTTCATTAATAGCGAAAACAATAATTGTTTGAGAGCAGAAATTAGATCATACATATAATAAATAATTAATTGTAAATTTTTTGGATTAAATTTTTAGTAATGATAGATAATGAGCTAACATATTAAATTATGTTTTATGCTGCTCGAAAAATTAATTCAGATAAAATATTTTTAACTGAAAGCCGTATATGTTACATGTACGCTCTTTTTTTCTAACTTTTGTACAAAACTATTTGTATGTGAAAAGCAAGTTTTTTGATAAACTAATTCTAAATTTTTACATTCTGAATCCGAAAAGTTAGTCCTATTACCGAAAAACCGTATTTTTGTGTGATTTTAAAATATTTGCTGACAAATTTCAAGGAATTTTCATATTTAAACTCAAATAATACGTAATATATTTTTAAGGTTTCTTAGTAAGAATTTTTTAGTCCTAATCCATCAAAATTAGTCCTAATCCATAGATCAATTTTATGTATTTTTTCTACGTATATTATAATATACGAAGCTAATTACTTAATTTTTATTTTAGTAACTGAATTAAGATTTTGAATGTTGGTGATTACAAGTTTTTGGGTCTTGCTCCCAAAAGCTTACCTATTAAACCGAAAAACTATATTTTTACTGTTTTTCGGTATGAGGATTAGATTTTAAGAACTGGGATTTAAAAATTTGGAATCAGCTTATCGATAAAGTTACCTTTCACATACAAGTCTTACAAAAAAGTTATAAGATATAGAAAAAAAGTGCATTAATCTAAGATATACGGCTTGTAGACTATTTGACTGCTTTTAGAAAAAATAAACACAAAAAATATGAAAAACAATTAACATAAAAATTAAGGGGGTTCTTACAAAAAATATAAATGGGATACCTCGTTTGCAACCATCCGCAGGCAATGTAGATTGTGTTTCTGTTAGTAGATAAAACCAGTATATAAAGTGTCAAACAAAATTGTTATAACAAAATATTAAAATTTTTAATTAGTTCTTTGTAAAATTTAATGTGCATTTTGTATATTTTATATAAAAACAAAATAATTTTAAAATTATCTTACGTTGATTCTGATGGCACTGGTTGATCGATTAATTTTTCTGGTACTGGAGCTGATGGATATTCATGTAAAAGATGATCAGACATTTCATCGGCATCTTTAAAATAACGTTTTGCATTATTTTTTTTTGTTCTTTTTTTTATAAAATACCCTGAAATTTTTTTCTTTATTGCAATTATCTAAATTTTAATTACTTTTTTTAACTCTTATAAATATTGTTAGTAAAGATTGTTTGCGTGTAACTGAAAATTGTCAATATATATAGGTTAGATAAATGTTAGTATTGAATAAACTGAAATTTTTTAAACACAGCAAATTATATTTTTAGGAATCTAGCAACTTAGATGAATATATTCTGATTAAGAGAATTTCGATTTTACCCGAAATTCACAGGGAAAAATTGAAACATTTAGGACGCCAAATTATAAACCATACTTATATACGAGTTTACTTTGTTAAAAAAAACATCCCCAATTCTCTCAATTTATTTATATTGGCCTTTCAGACCTAAACAAAGCTTCATGTTATTCTCTTATGAGGTAGGGTTTTAGGCTAACTTCTAAAAAATGTTGCTACTTAGAAACTTAACCTTCTGGTTGTTATCATTCTTTTTTGTATAAATGTCACCTTTTAATTCCCGTAAACAGCACTTTTTTATTACCAATTTTCTCATGCATCGCTATAGTTAATGAACTAAATACCCATTTTTTGCCCAAAATGACCAACTTCTAAATTACTGCCAAAATTATAATTTTTTATGGAAATCGGTTTTATAGGTTTCCAAAAGTATGTACAAGTTTTCAAAAACTCTTTACTTATCCTTTTTGCATTAGTTTTTTCAGAGATATGGTTCTATAAAAACAGTGGTAAAATATGATTTAAAAAAAAAAATCCTAAATTGGGATTCTGACTTTAAATTATCAGCTCTATCAAAATAATAACTGAAAAATGGCGAGTAAAAATTTTTGGAAACTGAGCTTTTATAAAATTTGTGAGAGCAATGAAGGCTATTTGTATGTAGCGTAAGAAAATTAGTGATTGAAAATTGCGTTTTACAGGGATTAAATGGTGAAACTTATACAAAAAAAATTAAACCAACTGAAATTTATTTTGTTGAATTTCTAGGTTACAAAATTTTTTAGAAGTTAGTCTAAAAACCTTATCTAATAACTTAAAGCATAACATGAAGTCCTGTTTTTGTAGGTCCAAAAGGCTCATAAAAATAATTCAAGGGTATCAAGAATTCTTTTTCAACAAAATAAACTCATCTATAAGTATAGTTTGTTATTTGTCGTCCCAAATATTCCGGTATCAAAAAAAAAAAAATATTTAAAAAAAAAAATTTAATTTAATTTTGGCTAAAAAATATTTTTTTAAATAAAATTTTTTTTTAAACTGAAGCTACAAACTTTATAATTACTAAAATACGTTAATCCCTAATTATCAACAAAGTTACTAATTCATAAATTATTAAACCAATAAACAATTATTCCAATTAAAATAAACGTAATTAGCTTTATTTATAAAACTAAATATAGAAATGAATTTCAATTATTACATCAAATTTATAAAGTTAGTTTATACAAAACATATTATTAACTTTTGTATATATAGAAAATATATTTTAAATCTAATTTACTTTCTCTTTTATATATACGTACAAAGTACGTTAACAAAATACTAAAAAGTTTAAATGTTAAAAAGCTTCATTTACATTTATATACAAATGAACGATTTATCTGATTTTAAAAATATAATATATCCATTATAAAACAGTGTAGAGTAGAAAATAGCGTGTTTAAAAATAATAAAATAAACTTTTTTTTTTTACAAGTACGTACTTCAGAATAAAAAAAAACATAGTATAAAAAAATTTTTTTTATCAGCTAATATACTTACAACTAGAACAATCAATGTTAGCTCTACATTCTTGTTCATCTTTTGGTTTTTCGTTATCTTCACAATCGTTTGATAAATTTCCGTTACCATCACGACATTCGATGTTTCTTCTTTTGGTACCAGTTCCACAAGTTACAGAACACTGGAATTTAAAATTTATGTATTTTTAACCTTTTTTTTTTGGTTTAATCTTTTTAGAGAATTTAAAATAAATTCATATTATAAAAAAGCTTGAAGATTATATAAAATTAAACAAAAGTATCTAAACAACTAAAAATGTAGAGATACGGAAAGATCGTATATAAATACGAATAAAGTTAAGAAAAAAGATTTAAAGAAAATAAGTTTTACGAGGTTTTATGCATGTACACGGACAGTTTTTTCTTATATAAACTTTTACCAAAAAATAGACGAAACTCAGAAGGCTCTGAATAACCTAAAGTTCGAAAAATCTGAAATACTTCGAGAAATTATATTTGCATTCTAAAATGAGAAAAAAAGTGAAATATTTTACTAAAAATGTGGTTTCCAAGATATTAGCGATCAAAGTTCGTATTTAAAAAAAATGTTTAATGCCTAAATAATTTCAATTCTATATATGAGTCATTCTGGATACCGTGTCATGGCCTTGCCAGGTCAGGTCTCCCGATTGGGCTGATTTTTTCACCACTTTTTTATGTATACAAAATATGTTTCCTGTGAAATTTTCAGCCCTCTAGGCGCTCAGGAACCCGAGTTATACCCAAAAGAAGCTTTTTAGATTTTTCCGATTTTTTCAACAAAAAAAATTTTTTTTTTTTTTTTAATTTTTAAAATCGACTAGATGATTAAAAAAAATAGTACTCAGACATAAAAAAATGTAAAATTTCCCGCTGAATTCGAATTTGAGGTCAGTTTTTTGAAATTTTGCCCCTGGGCGGCTCAAACTGATTTTTTCGGCTTAGAGCGGGAGATTTTGAACTGCCCAAATTCAACAACTTTTATCATACTCAAACCTGGATAGAATTGGTCTAAACACTATATACTTTGATGTGGTAAATGTCGCTGGGTGGTTATATGCCCTTTAAAAAGCGCCAGAAGCATAATAATGGCTTTTTTAAAACAAATTTTAACGTTCAAATCACATTTTTTAAGCGCCTTATAGTATTTTTTAATTATATTTGTACTTAAATGACTTTTTTATGCTTTCTATACATAAACTTGATATTTTTCAAAGATTTTCAGTCCATTAATTCACGCGTCTCCAATAAAATGCGTATCTATGCGTAAAATATAAAATAGGGTTTTTTGGCAATTTTCAATGAAACGCTTAAACCTCACAAGTTAACCAAAACACTTCTGGTTGGTCTCATTTTTTGGTGTAAGTATCCCCTTTCAAACGCCGTAACCCGCAATTTTTTATCACTAATTTTCTTATCAATGTAGCCAATTAATCAAATTTCCATTTTTGGTTAAAAATGACCAATTTTTAAATTGATGCCAAATTCGTAATTGTTGACAAAAAATGGTTTTATTTGTCTCAAAATATTCCCACAAGCTTCAAATTTCCAAAAATTCTTTACTCTACCATTTTTAATTATTTGTTAATCAGATATGATAATTTGAAGTCGAGGCCCCAATTTTATGATTTTTCAAAAAAGCTCATTTTTAATGTTAACTTTGAATAGCCATTTCTTAAAAACGACTCAAGAAAATGAGACAAACAAAAAATTTTCGGAAATCGGAAGCTTGAAGAAAATTTTTGAGATATATAAAACCCATTTTTGTCAAAAATTACGAATTTGGCAGCAATTTAAAAATTGGTCATTTTTAACCAAAAATGGAAATTTGATTAATTGGCTACAATGATGAGAAAATTAGTGATAAAAAATTGCGGTTTACGGCATTTTAAAGGGGATACTTACACCAAAAAAATGAGACCAACCAGAAGTGTTTTGGTTAATTTGTGAGGTTTAAGCGTTTCATTGAAAATTGCCAAAAAACCCTATTTTATATTTTACGCATAGATACGCATTTTATTGGAGACGCGTGAATTAATGGACTGAAAATCTTTGAAAAATATCAAGTTTATGTATAGAAAGCATAAAAAAGTCATTTAAGTACAAATATAATTAAAAAATACTATAAGGCGCTTAAAAAATGTGATTTGAACGTTAAAATTTGTTTTAAAAAAGCCATTATTATGCTTCTGGCGCTATTTAAAGGCCATATAACCACCCAGCGACATTTACCACATCAAAGTATATAGTATTTAGACCAATTCTATACAGGTTTGAGCCTTATAAAAGTTGTTGAATTTGCACAGTTCAAAATCTCCCGCTCTAAGCCGAAAAAAGCAGTTTGAGCCGCCCAGGGGAAAAATTTCAAAAAACTGACCTTAAATTCGGATTCAGCGGGAAATTTTATATTTTTTTATGTCTGGGTACTATTTTTTTTAATCATCTAGTCGATTTTAAAAATTGAAAAAAAAAAAAAAAAATTTTTTTTTTGAAAAAATCGGAAAAATCTAAAGAGCTTCTTTTGGGAATAACTCGGGTTCCTGAGCGCCTAGAGGGCTGAAAATTTTACAGGAAACATATTTTGTATACATAAAAAAGTGGTGAAAAAATCAGCCCGATCGGGAGACCTGACCTGGCAAGGCCATGACACGGTATGCGGAATGACTCATATTCAAGTATAGAAACTTGAATGGTCTAACAGTTTTTTATTCACTACAATTTATTTAGTACACTGAAAAATATTTCCAATTGAAGCAAATGGTAATTTCTTTCAGTGTACGTAATTAAAAAATATATTTCTATTTCATTCAAATATTTCAATTTTCCATTTTGAAACTGTCTAAGTCCTGTTTTAAAAGTGCTTAATATGGGCAGCCCAAGTTAAAAAATGTGGAAAGCACTCATTTCAATGAAGATACCCTTTTCTACTGTGAATATTTTTAGTTTAGGAGGGTGATTAAGATTCCAAAAAGATCTGCCTATATATATAAACCAAAAAATAAAAATAAAGATGTTAAAAAGACACGTATACAACTCGTTGGCAAGTTTAATGCAACTGGATTTATACATTATGAAATTGTGTTGTATAAAAAACAATTTACAAAATAAAAAAAACTTTAAAACTCTATGCTCTTTTTTTTGGATTTATTTTTAAGTATATTTCACGAGTATGATATGTTTTTATTTAAGTTATTTTAAATTAAATTTATGGATAAAAAATTATTATTAAATTTTAAATGGTAAAACAATACAAATTTAAATTTAAAATTTTTATACATGCACATTGTCCAAATCTTATTTAGTCAACATAATTCGAATCTGATTTCTTTAAAACTTGACCTTAAAAGTACAGGCTTGTAAATGAATCAGATCTGTGATAAGTAGATCAGATTTGTACACGGGCAAATTTAAATCATATGAGTTTCAAACTTACGATCTTATCTCCAAAATATGTTTTTATAGTATTTTTTTCTAAAATTACTACTAAAATTAAGTATCCATGCTAGTTCTTAAAGCCTAAAATTAAATTTTCAATATTCGACAGTCGTTTTTTATTTTTGGTAATATATTTAAGAGCGTAGACTAGCTGAGCTATTGCAGAAGAGATATTGAAAATATTTAATAAAAACGTTTTTTATTAATTGTATTATTAAAAAATACGATTCCGAAAATAACAAAACGATGTGGAAATTATTAACTAAGATATAAGCAAAAACATTTTGAAATTAACGTACGTGTGAACGGTATTCCAATACATATATTTATCTTTTTCTCTTACTATTGTAATTTCTGTAAGTAATTTCAAAATGTTTTTGCTTATATCTTAGTTAATATTTTCCACATCGTTTTGTTATTTTGGGAATCGTATTTTTAGGCACGATCACTATATATGTAATTTATAGATGAAATCGTGCCTTATAATTTTGTTAGGTCAAAAAACGAAAAGTTCTTAAAATTGTCTAATTTGTGGAGAAATTTTGTCCCCGAGTCATTTCGATGCCTCTAACATGCTTATACTGAAGGTATGTGTTAGTATGTATGTTCGAGAAACTGTACAGAGCAAATGTTAAACACAACTTGATGAAACAAAAAAAAAATTGGTACATAATTTTTTGTATAGTATCTAGTTGTGCCTCCTCCAGTATGACTAAATTTCACCCATTTGTTGTCGAGCAATCATTAAAATACTAATTTCCGTTACCAAAAAAATTAACTAATAATAGTAAATATCTGGAACAACTCGATGAATCAAAAAAAAATTTGGTACAAAATTTGTTATTTGATGTCTAGTTTTGCCTCCTCCAGTTTGGCTAAATTTCATTAAGTTGTTGATTTATCACAAAAAACTGATTTCCAATACCAAAAAAAATAACTAAAATAGGAATATGTGAACGTACCTAAAATGAAAAAGCCTTAGCTTTTTTATAATTCTTTGCGATTTTTTAATAATGAAAAGCTCTAAATTTAAAACTATAGACACCTAACAAATTAATTTTTAAAAATTTCAAATTTTCCATCAAGTCACGTCTGATTAAAAATTCGGATTTCGCGGAAAATTTTACATATGGATGTAACTTTTTATGTTTTTAAAAGACTTTGTCTCAAATAAATTTTATAGTTCCTTAAAAAATTTGATACTTCAAAATTTAGCTATGCAAAAATCATTGTTTTTATAATTTTTTTAGATTTATGGTCCACCATATTGGTTTGCAGATTAACCGTTTCGGAATCAGAAAATTAAAATTTTTTATGGCAATTCATTTTATAGGACTCGGAAACCTTTTTATAAAGGTAAAATGCTCAGTTTATTTTTTTAGTTTTTTGAAATAATCGTTTCGGGGACAGAAATTGAAAATTTTAAACAGTAATTTATTTTCAGTGATTATTATTACCAACTAAAATTATGGGTTAACATATATTTTTACTCTTTCATTTGGAGTTGATTCGAAATATGAGTTTTGTTTTTTAAGGTAAATAAAAATCTAAATTGTTTTTAACATTCTGTTTTTTATTGATTTATTAACTTTTACATTTTAATAAAAATCATTAGAAAATTATTAAAATTAAACAGTAAATTATTTCGTATTCAAAAATAATTATACCAATCTTGGTTGCCATTGACAAGTATCTTTACATTACAGATACAGAGACGTTACTGTTCATTCCAATGTTGAACCGTTCTCTTACTTCTTTAGAATCTACAGCACATGGTAGACAATAATTTTGACTCGCCAATATTTTAATTGCGTTGTCTTTCGGAAGACATTGAGCACAATTAGTGCATTTTACTTTTTTTGAGAGGATTCTTCGGGTAGTCATTTTTTTGATATATTCACTTAAAACTTGTTAATGATTAATTAATTTTTTAAGCGTTTATATATACACCAGTTTTGTTATCAATGCCGACGTGAAAAATATTGTGCAAATACAAATTATCTATTTTTAAAAGTTTATTAAAGTAGATAAACTTTAAAAAAATATGTTTTTTTTTTTAAAATATTTATTTAAATTTAATTTATTATTTTTATTCGTTCATATTTTAAATTAATAAATTAATTTTTGAAACTTGATGAACAAACAATATTATTTTATTTTCATATATTATTTCTTTAAAAAAAGCATGCTTGCACATTATCACAATAATTTTTTGCTGCGTTAATTGTGGATAACTCAAAATCTGTCATGATAAAAAAATCGCAAATTTTCCTTAGCTGCAAATACATAAAAAGTTGCAAATACATTTTTTTAAATTTTAAATTCATAATTTCGATTGGATATTATTATTTTTGGATATATATAATTCGGATATTAAATGCATTTTGATATTTTAAATTTGGATATTTAACGCATTTGGATATTTTAAGTTTGGGTATTTAACGCATTTGGATATTTTAAGTTTGGGTATTTAATGCATACGGATATTTTAAATTTGGATATTTTGGTTTGGATATTTTGTCCCCCAACCGACAATAATTTATGTTTGAAAGTTGACATGACGAAAAATCAGAAGTATTTTGACTCGCTAATATTTTAATTGGGTTATCGTTCGGAAGACATTGAGACAATGTTTTTTCAAGACAATCTGACTTGAAAAAGATTGTGTAAATACAAATTATTTATTTAAAAAATGAGGTAAACTAATTAAAAATTTATTTAAATTTATTAATAAAAATGATTAATATTATTAATATTTTTTTAAAGATAGGAAAAGAAGTTTTTTTTTTTTTTTTATAAGTGCAACGAAAATTAAGTTCACGTACCCAGCTTTTGCTTTCTAGATCTAATTCTCGATTTATGGCTAGAATTTGGCTTTTTTTTTTGTAAATTTATCAAAAATTATCTTATTATTGCTGCCAAAAGCTTATTTCACATTCAAACATTATGTATTTTCCTTTTTTATATGAAATTTAGCGTAGGATTCTATTTTGGGGTCCAAAAGTTATTTTGGACTGTGTTTGCGCGACAAAATTATTATTTTACAATTTTGACTCCAATACTAGCTTTTCAAACATTTAAACTTCTATAGTCATGCAATTTTGACTTAATTTAGACTGAAGGATTATTGAAATTAGTTCAAATTATGCTTTCCCAAAAATTTAATGAAAAATAAACAAAAGAAAACTAATTTTCGAAAATTTAATAGAGTAACTTTATGCACTGCACTGTAAAAAGCAACTTTCTTAGATTTACAAAAAAAATAGATTTTTTTCGAAAAATTAGTAAATTTTCAAAAAAGTTTGTAAATATTCGATAAAAATCGTAAATTTACAAAATTTAGTATATTATCAAAAAATTCGAAATTCAAAAAGTTGTAAATTCACAATTATTTTTCGGAAATTTACAACTATTTTTTGAAAATTTTGAAAAAAAATTGTAAATTATCAATTTTTCTTGCGAATTAGCAAAAAAAAATCGGGAATACTCGAACTATATACTAATTATATACTAAATTTAGTAAATATACGATTTTTTTCGAATATTTACAAATTTTTTCGAAAATTTACTAAATTTTCAAAAATGTTCTAATTTTTTTGTTAATATAAGGAAGTTACTTTTTACAGTGTGTACTTTAAATTTCGTAACTAAAAAGATATTAATTCTTCTAATAATTAATTTTGAATTTAAAAAAAAGTTTTTAAAACTTATTTGATTGAAAAATAACTATTTATCAAATATTTTTTAAAAATCGTAAATTTCAAATACACGCATACAAAAAATTAGTAAATATAACTAAAATTACGATGTTGTTTACTAAATTCAGTTTGGTTAATAGCCACTATAAATTATTAGTAAAATTTACTAATAAAATTTGTTTGTAGAACTAAAACCTCAATTTTTTTAGAAAAATTTACTAATTTTTTGGTTATATTTACCAATCTATATTAATTTGTTTTTACTTCATTTTTATAGGTTAATTTTACTATTTTTTTTTTGCGTGTAGTTAAAAATTTAATTCCATTATAAAAAAATCAATTTATGTAATTCCGTTCGTAGAATAAAAAAAAAGTTTTTATAAAATAAAGTAATTTGTAATAATTTAATTTCCTTCATATTTTACAAAAAGATTTATCGAAAATCAATAATTTTAATTTACTATTTATTAATGAACAGAAAGAAAAATATTATGTAAGCTTTATCCTTCAAAAATAATGAAAAAAAAAAATTATGGGAAGAAATGAGAATTAAAAGAAACTAACGTTTAAAAATTCTATGATTTGTTTTTTTTTATAAACCTTTTTCTAATAAATTTATTTTTGCATATTGATAAACAAAGTGCACAGATTTTCGGTTTTCGAATTTCTTCAACTTTAGAGAATAGTAGAATAATTTAATTCAACTTTTTTTTTTTTCATTCACTGCTACTATAAATCCTAAATTGATTTTTTACTAGATATAATGGGTATGGCGACTTGCCCCGTTTTTATTATTTGTTAAAAAAAAAAAGTATTACTTGCGCCAAAACATATTTATTTATATCAAAATATTATTTATACTTAATATTTTTACTTTTATTATAATTATTTGAATCCGAAACTACACCAGGGCCCAAGAATATTCAAGTTAAAGTCTTAAGAGCGGTAGAATTAAAATGCAAAAAAAAAGCTAAAACTTGGAGAAAGTAAAGTAAATGTAATTTAATTTTACACGTATTTTTTTTTTTTTTTATAATTGACCGAACAGTTTTTGAGAAAATAAATAAATAAAAAATAAATTAATACAGGCTCTTATGGGAAATTTTAGAAAATGAAAAAAAAGCATTTAAAATACAAAACTTATATATTTTTTTTTATGAGTTGATAAATAAAGTCCTAATAAATAAAAAGAGACCTTAAAATTTACAATCGACCGTCATTTTTTATGGTTTTACTTAAAAAAATGTATAAAAAATTAACGTTTATTCTGCTATTGAGGTACAGTCATTTATTTTATTTTTTTATTTATTTATTTTCTTTATAAATAATTAAATAATATTGTTTAAACTTGAATTCTGGCCGGGATTGGGGATTATTATTATTTTAACGAGAGAGCCACCTTAAAAACTTAATAACAGCGGGTTGTCTGAATATAAACAAATTGCATGGAACATGTTTAATACGAAGTAAATGCTTGATATTAATAATATGAAAAAACATTAAAATTTCATTGTTGTTGGTCTATTAACCAGATCTAATAGTTCCTAAACCCGGATTATTTTAGGTTTATTTGATCCCCCCTTCAACCAACCCGGAGATGCCACCTTGCACCACTTGAAAAGCATTTTGCAGAAATAACCGTGACTAGTTAGGAACTGTGTGAGGTAAAAGTCTACCTCACCATGATCACGATTCATCCACCTTTCCAAGTCGATTATCGGCCCACTTAGCCGAGTTGAATGCGTTTTTCATATCCAACGTGACAAGCAGGACGTCCGGTTTAATACCCGGCCGCACTCGTCTGGCCCTATTAACCACCTTCACGACCTGCTTGATGGCACCGATCGTGGAACTCCCCTCACGAAAACCGTGTTGGTCGTCACTTAGCAGATGCTCTTTTGCAGCATTTAAAACGCGTATATTTTCAGATTAGGGAGTGTATTGGCTTCTTAAACCACACTAATCCCTTAAATCCAGAAGAATGGGGCTGGACAAAAAAAGGAAATATACTACAACCAGTAAAAATGACGCAACCATTCGCCCCACTAAATATTTTGAATGTCATTGTTTGTGGCTGAAAAAAAGGCTGCGGCAAACAATGTGGCTGTAGAAGAAGCTGTAAAACCCGATATCATATTCGTGTTTAGTGACCCAAAAAACCTACTAGGGGTCGTTAAAATTACAACAACAAAAAATCTATTTAAAAATACCCAAAAATTAACCTGAAGTTGCCTATTGTGGGCATCTGAATCATTTTCGTTAAAACCCGATATCATATTCGTGTTCAGTGACCCAAAAAACCTACTAGGGGTCGTTAAATTTACAAAAAAAATTTAAATTTTAGGGCTTAAGGGGGGGGGGGGGGAATTGGGGGTAACGTCACCCAATTTTCAATTGCGCAATCTAAAGAGATTCCCATAGGTTTTATCGTAATTCAGCCAGGGTCGTGATTTTAATTTTTGAATTACGAAATAGACCTGACTAAAAGCCAGGCGGGCCACTTCGCAGTCCCTCGGAAAGACACCTGCCACGAGACACGCATATAAAAATAACATTAATATTAATAAAATAAAATAAACCTCGAATAAACTAGAATAAACTAGTACCCAAATAATTAAAATGATTAAGAAATAATATATGAAAATAAAATAATAATTTTATTTTTCCATATGCTTCATCCTACAATATTGAAATTATTTTGTGAAAACCTTCTTTATTAATTGTAATACTAAAAAATACGGTTCCCAAAATAACGAAACGATTTAGAACATATTAACTGAGACATAAGCAAAAACATTTTGAAATTACTAATGGAAGTTACAATAGTAAGAGAAAAAGAGAAATATACCTATCAGAACACCGTTCATACGTATAAAAATTTAACACGTATCAGAATGTGAGTTTTTAGAATCTAAGGATTTGTTTTTTCATCAAGGTCGTTTCAAAAATTAATTTATTAATTTAAAATATGAACGTGTAAAAATAATAAATTAAATTTAAATAAATATTTAAAAAAAAAAACATATTTTTTTAAAGTTTATCTATTTTAATAAACTTTTAAAAATAGATAATTTGTATTTGCACAATATTTTTCACGTCGGCATTGATAACAAAACTGGTGTATATATAAACGCTTAAAAAATTAATTAATCATTAACAAGTTTTAAGTGAATATATCAAAAAAATGACTACCCGAAGAATCCTCTCAAAAAAAGTAAAATGCACTAATTGTGCTCAATGTCTTCCGAAAGATAACGCAATTAAAATATTGGCGAGTCAAAATTATTGTCTACCATGTGCTGTAGATTCTAAAGAAGTAAGAGAACGGTTCAACATTGGAATGAACAGTAACGTCTCTGTATCTGTAATGTAAAGATACTTGTCAATGGCAACCAAGATTGGTATAATTATTTTTGAATACGAAATAATTTACTGTTTAATTTTAATAATTTTGTAATGATTTTTATTAAAATGTATACGTTTTAGCCATTGAATAAATCAATAAAAAACAGTTTGTTAAAAACAATTTTGATTTTTATTTACCTTAAAAAACACTAAACTTATATTTCGAATTAACTCGAAGTGATATAGTAAAAATATTTTTCAACAAATAATTTTAGTTTTTGAGACCCAAAAAATAAAAATAAAGACCCAAGTCTTTAAGTATAAAGCATTTTCGAGAATTTGAAAGCCAGTAACTGACTTTATTGGCGTAAATTCAAATACTTAAAAAAAAATTTAACATTAACATAATTTAAATAAAGTAATGTGAGTTTAAATAAAAACTCTTTTACTTTCTCTTAAAGTAACCATCAATGAAAAAAGAAATTAGATTTTCTCTCTACATGCATAAAACCATATTTGCACAATATTTTAAGTTAACTTTTAAGGAGAATATGTTAGCTTTTAAAATTTATTTTTTATATTTTGTTCTTTTGATAACGCATATAAAATAACAAAAATATTTATCAAAACTTACATCACTCCATTTTCCAGTTTCCCACATTGGACACGAAAATACGTTACATGTTTCTTGATATTTCGGCTTTTTTGCATTACTGCATTTGTATTCAGGTACCTGTAAAATTAAAAATTTTAATACCATATGAATATTTTCAAAATTAAACCAACAAATTAATATATTTGTTTAAAAAAAATAAAAATTTATTGTCTTCAAGTGAAACACTAGTGATAATAGAGAAAGATTATTGTCAAAGTAGCAACAAAAAATTTGTTTTTCCAATTTGATTCTATGTGTAGTGCGCGAATAATAAATTTCGCATAAGTATGTAACAGACATTATTTGTCAGATGTTTTTATAATTTTAATTAGTCGAAGTGATATTTTGTTCTATCCAAATAATGCATTGTGACCCATGTCCAAAAAAGAAAAATTTTTTTATGAACATGGGCCGTATAAGATATATAAGGAAGAAAAAGCATTTACTTATGAAAAAATAAAAAAAAAATTTGGTTGTTGCAGCAAAAATTTTCTATGCATATGTAAACAGCAGAAAATTATATAAAAACATTCGAAAAATAACGAAAAAATATCAAATTTTTATTTAATTTTTTCTGGGTGATAAATTAGATATAAACTTAAAGTACTAAAAATCACACATAAGTATTATTTAATAAAAAAATTTATTTTTGTAAAAATGTGAATATCTTATCTAACCTTGCTGGTGACATTTTCATTCTCTTCTGTACAAAATATTGGCCTAGTTCTTAATCCCCCACCACATGTAGCTGAACATTTACTCCATTCGCCAGCTAACCATCTACATAAATTAAAAAAAAAAATTTTATTAGTAAAATTAAAAAAAAAATTTTATTAATACAGAAATATTTCATTAAATTTATTTTTAATACTCGATTTTAAATATGAAATGTATTTATTTATTCTCTTTTTGATAATTTTCTCAATTTCTATAAAAAAATTTATTTCAGTGTGAATAGCTAAAAAAATTAAATTAAAACAGATTGTATACGTTTAAACTACACTTGAATGAAACAATAGAAAATTTTAACGATACATACATGCTTGAATAAATGTATCTGACAGTTCCAATTAGTGACATGTTATATGTTTTAATCATTCATTTTCTAGTCTATTACCCTCTTTTTTCTTCAAATCTTTTTAAACATAAATACTTTTTTTTCTGTCTGTCTGTACTTTTTTTAACTCTTAATAATTTTTAAATCAAACTATTTTTTTTAGTTATTGTTTACTTTTTATAAAACACTTGGTTTTAATTATTCAAAACTGATTTAATATCAAATTCTCAATTTTTTTAAGTACTTGTCACACGAAACTCTCTCAATGATAACTTTTAAAATGAAATTTATACTCTTTTTTTTTAATTTTTGTTTTTTACATACTGTAACTATTCTGTTGTTTTTTTTATTGTTAACGTCAATTTTCATCAAAAAAGAATTATTATAGAATAAAAAGTTTTATAAAACATTTTGTATTTTAAATGTATAAAAAAAAAAATGTATAAATCTGACATTCACACTTCAAAATCAAGTGTGTATAACGTTTTTGTTTTTTTATATGATAAATGAAAAAATAATAGAATTAAACAAAGAAAATCAATTTTTAGCACAAAAAAAAAAAAAAGAAAATTTTTAATATGAAAATAAGTACTGTAAAAAAAGTTTTGTTTTGATAATAAAAGTAATTATAATAAAATATCTATCATTTTTCAACGTCAAAAAAATTTTGTCATAATGTCTATTGAAATAATTAATATTAAAAGTTTTAATATTAAATCGATATACACCTGCAAATATTTAAAAAAATATGTTACGTTCGTTATTTTTTTATATATGGGGTGATCCAGCTAACTTTGGAGAAACTGAAATTTATTAGTTTAAATATTACACTGTAAAAAGTAACTTTCTAATATTTACAAAAAAAATAGAATTTTTTCGAAAAATTAGTGAATTTTCAAAAAAATTTGTTAATATTCGATAAAAATCGTATATTTACTAAATTTAGTTTCGAGAATACTCGATTGTTTTTTGTGATTTTACGAAAAAAGTTGTAAATTCACAGCTATTTTTCGGAAATTTACAACTATTTTTTGAAAATTTTCGAAAAAAAATGGTAAATTATCAATTTTTCTTGCGAATTCACAAAAAAAAATTAGTAAATATACGATTTTTATCGAATATTTACAATTTTCTTTGAAAATTTACTAATTTTTCGAAAATGTTCTAATTTTTTTGTTAATATAAGAAAGTTACTTTTTACAGTGTATGTAGTTTATTTTGCCTTTAGGTGAAAACTTTGTTAATCACATAATTTTCTGTTATCATATTTTGGTGAATTCTTTATTTCTCAATAAAGAATTTTCCTGATTGCTCTAAATCTGATTTTTTCTTTTTTGACCCCCATTTCTTCTAAAAAGCTGCTTGAATTTTTAATCCTAGGCAAAATTACGTGCCAAATACCGAAATAAATTCTTACAATAGTATTAAAAAGATTATTTTTCATTTCAATCGCTTAAATTAATTTTAATTTAATTTTAATTTCATTGTTAAATAAATTTAGTTTTAAATAAGTAGCAATTTTTCAAAAAAAATTTTAATATTTAAAAATTCTAAATCTTTGATAAATGAACTAAATAATCTATTATAGTATGTTTTAACATATAACAATTGCATTAATTAGATAATCAGAAAATAAGATAAGATATAAACGTTAATAGGCAAAGACGATTTATCAGATTTTATCAGGTTTAAATGAGTCGAGAAAGAACAAGTATAACACAAGTAGTCAAGCGTACGATCAGCCAGCCAAGTAGTATAAGCATAAATATATACAACAAATACATATAACACTTCTATACTTTAATTCCCATAGGACTATTCTCTTGACTCATGTTTATTTCTGTCATAGCTTTCTCTCTTTCTCTGTATGCTGATAAAAGTGAACTCATGTATTTAACAAGTTAAACTATTAGCTCTATTTAACAGCTATCAAGTGTATATCGTTTTGATTTAATCAGTAAAATAGGCAGTTTTAAAAATTCTTTTTACTTTATTTACAAAATTTTGAACTATTTTTTTTTTCTATCACAGCTTATCGATATTCTGCCAGGTCTGTAAATATCTTTATGCTATAGAATTTCTTGAAAAAAAAAATTGAAAAATCTCTAAAAATAAGGTCAATTGTGTCTATTGTATGTTGAAAATTTATATGATCGCCTTATTTATTTATATTAAGAATATAAGAATTTTAAATTCATTTCTTATACAAGGATTTGACACTTTTTATTATAATTTTATATCGACTAAATTTTTTTATTTATTAAAATATATTTTTATTATTTTTCCAATACGTCACAATAAATTGAAAATATTAAAGCTTATAAATAGAAAATATTTTGCTTATTTACAATTGAATTAAAAAAAATAATTTGAATACTGTTTTAAGATATTTAAATCATAAAATAAATTTCCAACATAAAAAAACTCAAAAACTAACGTAATCCATTACATTAAAATTCCATCTTAACCAAAAATCTGAAACCTAAAATTAAAATACGTCCCACGAGAATCATCTGAGTCAGCCCGTATACCCATAAAAGCTCTTTTATTTAATAAAAACTTTTTATTTTACGTAATAATTTATTTTATCAATTTATAGTTTAAAAAAAAAAGTTATGTAATTTTTCATAAATTAAATCATATAGATCATTAAATTTCTTACATCTGCAGAAAAAAAATTATTTCAATCTTTTTTCCTGAAAAAAAAAAATTACTCTTAAAAAAAATATATCTGAACTTAATTTCAAGTCTCGATTTTTTTATTCTTCGGAAATTCTACCTTATTCTTTTATCGAGTAAAAAAAAAGAAAACTAAGAACTCTTACCCCTTTTAGTTGTTTGGCCCACTTAAGTACTGCTGTTTTTTATATATATAATTTTTTTTTTTATTTGAAACCTTAAAAGCTCATATTGTTTTCTAGTACGTTCATTTAATGTCGTCAAAGTTTTTTTGATGGGCATTTTAAAACTCCTAACGTATTTTCTATACATTTGAAAAACTTATAAAAAAAGTTTTTTCTATATATAAATGACCCATTTATAACTTATAAATTTTTGTCAACTTTATTTATTAATACTTTAATAGTTTTTTAATTTTTTAATGGAATAAAATGAGAAAATTAAATTTTTTATATTGTTAAGTGAAACTTACTTCGTGCCACATGGTTGTGAATTACAAGGAAGAAAAACTTTATTTGGTTTTGTTTGTGAATCACATTTTGATTCATCGACGTTTATTTCTTCTGCACCAATTGTTTTACATATGGCAGCTGCTACCTTAAAACCTATAAAAATCCAAATTTTTTTTTTTAAATTCAATTAAAATAATAATCAATAATTTTATTACCTCCACCACAAACTTCTGAACAAACTGATGTTGATTCTAACGACCATGAATATTTAACATTACATGTTGAACCATCACCACCACAAACTCCACATATATCAGTATTTTTATTACTACCAACTTTCATATCACATCCAACTTTCTGTTAAAAAAAAAATTTAATATTTATATATTAAAAAAAAAATAATAATTGAATTACGTAGATTTCTACATGTATAAAATTTAGTTAAAACAGTTTTCTGACTAATGATGAAGCTAGTTTTCAAAGTTTTTGACGAGGGTCGTACATATAAATTTCTTAAGTTAATACTTTAAAATTAAATTTTAATATTGAAATAAGTAATAACTCGAAAAGTAGTTATAAAACATATAAGCATAAGAAGACATAGAATTAAAATTTCTGATTTTATTTTTATTTTATTTTATTTTTGAAGATTTTGTATAATTAAAACTTAATTATTAAAATTTAATATATCAAGGAATTAAAATTATAGTTTAATGAAATAAAAAATTGACCTAATATAACGTATTAGATTTATGAAAATTTAAGTCAGATAAATAATTTACTTGGTAATTTTTTTAATTTTTTTGATTATTTTAGTTATAAATTCAAAAAAATCTTAATAAATTTTGTAAAATTAATATTTTAAACAGGGAGTGGTCAGTTACCCAAAATATTGGGAATTTCAATTCACTTTGTACCTGCAGACCTTTGTTCAACAATTTTGGGCTTTATATGATGCTTGATCCGATTTGATATGTAAAAATCCCGAGAAGTTTCAAATCAAGTACCCAACATTTCTCGTAACATACCTATACTTAATACCCAAGCAAAGAATGTAGCCCTTAAATCAATTTAGAATTATACAATTAAAATTTACGCAAATATTGTCAAATAATTTTTGTGCCATTTAGCATCCTTCAAAAATAAGAGAATATTATTATTAAAGAAACTTTTGAAAGAATTAAAGCAACTTAAGGAAACTCTATACTTCGAACCTATCATTATACTCTACCAAATTAGTTATTATTTGCACATAATTTTATAAAATATTAAATAAAATAAAAAAAACTTACCAAACATTCACCATTGATACAAACATCTGGTCTATCTGGATAACATTTAGTACCATCTTCAACTTTATTAGCTAATTGTAAAATAATTTCATTTTCGGTATTATAATTAACTAATGGCTTAACTTTTAAAGATTCAATTGGCTCATCATTAATTAATCCATCATTATCATCATTATTTTCTTCACCACGACAAATCAATGAACATGGTTTACTCGTATCATAATATGGATACCATTTATATAATTGATTATTATATTTTAATTTATTATACGATGTACACTGTTCTTGACGATAATCTATTGGTTTATCACATGGCTGAAAAAATAATATTTTTTATTATTAAACAGTTATATATAATAAATTGAAAAATAATTTAACAAGTGTGTGTATATAAGTTGAAACAATTTCTATAATATAAAAGACTTTTAGTAACGATAACAAGAAGCCCTTTTCTTTATTATTTCAACTACAACAGCTTTTTTTTTTCTTTCTTATGCTTTTTTTTTTATTAAAAAGAAAGAACCTGGTGTGAAAAAAACTTTTCTAGTAATAATACTTATAGACTTTATATATAGTTTAACTATAAAGATCACCATGACTAAAAAAAAAAGTTTTTTGAGCTTTTTTTTTAGGAAAAACTTGTGTTTAATAAAAAAAAATGCTTATACATAAATTTCATTTATACATGACATTATTTAGGTGGTAACATTTTATTTTATTTTAATCTTTTTTTTTTTTACTAAGTTACATGAGTTTATATATGTACTACGTATAAATTTTTAGAAGAACTTTTTGTATAGTAAATAAAAGTTAACATGAGAATTTTTGTAAGAAAGAAAATATTGTAAGTTTAAGAAACTTAAATTAACTATTTTTTTTTTATGTAGTGTAATGTCACTGCTTTTGATACTGGACATTTTTTTGAAATTGATACTTTTGTCTGAAATTAATAATGTGAAATGAATACCTGTAAAGTTTCTTACAATTTCACGTAATGTTTTAGAAAATTTTTAGATGAGAACAGTATGTGTTGTTTTAACCTTATTTAAGTGTCAGGTGAACTTTATCAGGCTTCATTTTTGTGCAAAAATGGCATTTTATCAACCCTCAACCATCTGGAAACTCCCTGGGAGTACGAAAATAATGAGGAGGGGGGTCAAAATTGTCCAATTTTAAGGATAAACTAAGTTTTTTATCATCTTTTGTAGTATTACACTGTAAAAAGTAACTTCCTTATATTAACAAAAAAATTAGAAAATTTTCGAAAAATTAGTAGATTTTCAAAGAAAATTGTAAATATTCGATAAAAATCGTAAATTTACTAAATTTAGTATATTAACAAAAAATTTGAGAATTCTCGATTTTTTTTTGTGCATTTACGAAAAAAGTTGCAAATTCACAATTATTTTTCGTAAATTTACGACTATTTTTTGTAAATTTTCGAAAAAAGTAGTAAATTATCAATTTTTCTTATGAATTCACAAAAAAAAACTAAATTTAGTAAATTTACGATTTTTTTCAAATATTTACAATTTTTTTTGAAAATTTACTAATTTTTCGAAAATTTTCTAATTTTTTTGTTAATATAAGGAAGTTACTTTTTACAGTGTACTTTCTTACTTACTCCTACTTGATGCTAAAACTGTATGAGAATATTAGACAATTTTTTTCAATCAATAATTGAAGACTTTTGTTCAGGGAAAAAAGTTCAGATGGATCAATTTCATAAACGATTTAATTGTTAAATTTTTACACTTAAAAATTTAACCATTTTAAACAGTGTTTTCAATAATTAGATAAAATTACATGAGTTAAACCCTATTTTTTTATGGTAAAGAATTTTGATATATTCAAAAAAATTAAATATTTTTTTAAAAATTAGTGACAATAATTAAAATAAACTAAATTTACGTAAACAATAAAAATATAAAATCTGATTTGATGCATGCTTAATTTAATGACTTTTAAAATACGTTTGATAGTTCAGTTCATGTATTATTAAGGTGTGAATTATTATTTGACCTGGTTTCATATCATATTGAAGATCACTTATGCTGAGTAATATATGTTTAAATTGATATTGTCGTGTGTGTATACACCGTATGCTTTTGATATTCACTCAAGTAAATATCTATTTATCTATATATATATATATACATATATATCTATTTATATTTTGAGAGTTTGACCCAAGGGTATTACATTATTTGAGTACATAAATTCAATAGATTATTATTAATTAAAAAATACAAATAAAGAAATTGTCAAATCATTGAAATATAAATGAAAATTTTTAATAAAAATTAGATAAGGTATTTAATTTAAAACAAAAAATGAAAAGATAAAATAAGCTTTTTATGAATATTTTAAATGAAATTGTAAAGATACTTGTATAATTTTTTTTTTTTTTATTAAAAAGTGTAGGTACTGTAGAAAGTGAATTTTAGTTTTTAATTAAATTTTGATTAAAAAAATGAATTTTTAATTTTCTTAAATTAAGGATATATATATCTACGTATATACAATTAAAAAAAAAGCTGCAAAATTTTAATATTTATCTAACTTCAACTTATTTTTGATTCAAACTTTTAAAAAACTTATTTATTTTTGGAAATGGAAACTTTTTTCATTTGAAGCTTTTTTAATGTAACAGTCTACTATGGTCATACAAATCAATCAAATTTTATCAAAAATTTATTTTTTTATCTAAAAGCTTTTGATTATTATATTGGCTAAAAAATTTATTTTGGCGTAAAATGAATTTTAAAAATTATTCAGATTACTTTTAAACCCCTCCATCCGGACTATTCTAAGTCACTGAACCCGAATTATTCTAGCAATAACTCCCAATTGACCTCCCCTCCCCTTAAATTGGACACTTTTGGCCCCCTTGATTTTCCGATTCCCCCTATATACATGTTCCATGTTGATATTCGTGGAATAGTAAAGCCAGGGAAATATTTGATTCAAAACCACAACTTTAAGGTATTTTGAGTTTACTCTCGGGTTTACCCAAAACCTCAATCCAGCCCAACCTGAAAAGAGACTGATTTTTCGGTTCAGGTATACCCGAAAATTCCTGTAGCTGCACACTCCTAGTAAACTAAAAATTTCGCAAATTAAAACTATATCTTAAATAAATAAATTAATAATTAAAAGTTTTACCTCAGAACAAAACTAAAACTAAATAATTACATAAATTTCATGAAACTATTTTACATATTTAATTAATCTAATAAAAATTAATTAATAAGAATAGAAAATTACAAAGTTACAGAGATAAAATAATTAAATAACAAAATTTTAGTTTAATTTAATCAATTAAATAAATAATTACATAATCGAAGAGTACTATAAATTTGATCATAAGTCAGTATAAACGATTTAAATAGAAAATTTTAGTATATTATTAAAATTATCACGTAGAATAGAAATTCGTGTACGTAGGTATATAGTAAATTTAATTTAGAAAATTAGTAAATGTTTACAAATTCCAAAAACGAAATTCAATGAATTTATACCTATAAAGATCTGAATCAGGTCAAATTGTTACTATTATCTCCCCCCCCTCTCTCTCTAAATTCTATTAAACTTGTAGATAAAAATTGTTTTTATTTTGGCAAAAAAAATAACTACAAATTTCATGAATACAAATAAAAAAAAAAATTAAAGATCATATGTAATACAAAAAAACAAGAAATAGCCAAAAATAGAATACATATATATGTGGGTCGGGTCACCTGTATAACACGTCTTCTCCCGTGGGGAATCATTTGTTATATATCTGCAAAATACACTCCCACAGTTATTACATAAAAGGAGCCTTATATTCGTTGCATGGATTCTAGTTTACGAAATCCGGATATTAATAGTATTGACAGTTATATTATAAGCTTTCTATTTATATTTATTTATTTGTGTATGTGTGTGTGTATCAAAATATAAATATTTGTACTACTGATAATAAGAATAAAAAAGTTAATTTTAAACTTCCTTGACAAAAATTTAATAATTCAAATATTCTGATTTTTTATTTTTGAAATTTCTATAAATCACATTTTTATTTACATATTTTTCAAATACTGTTCAGTTGTAATATGGTTTTTTTTGTTGCACGAATATAAGTGTGCTAAAAAATATGCAAAAACTTGTATTGCATAATACAAATACTTAAGATTCATACGTAAAATATTCATGACGACCTTTATTTTGTTTTTTTTTTTTTATTTTTTGTATATGATACTACATATGCATGCATCCACAGAAGTACATAAAAATTTTCCTTATTAGTTCTGCTTGGTATACGAAGTACCACTTTAAAAATTTCGTATATTACAAAATTATTCTATTAAGTATTCAAAAATATAAGTTACAAGATAATTATTATTTTTAACAAAATTAAAAAAAAAATCGCAAAGAATTATAAAGAAGATAAGGCTTTTTTATTTTAGGCACGATCACATATTTATTGAATATTTTCTCTTTACAAAACCTTGATGGGACCCACGTGTATTTTTACGGGGGAAGTAAAAACAATTTTTTTTTGTTTTTTGATGGCAAAAATTTTCACAAATTAAGGTATTATATTCAATAGAAATTAAGTAATAACGAACGTGTTTTTATTTTTTGACGACAAAAATTTTGAGACAAAAATGATGACATATTTAGGTTTTCGATATTAGAAATAGAGTAAAAAAAAATTTTGTAAAAATAGAATTATACCGTGGAAAAGAAATAGATAATGCCCAAAAAGAAAAAAAAGTAATAAAGAATTGTTTTTAGGGAAAATGTACCAAGAGGGGAATTTTATGAGGGAGAAAAAGCCTGGTCATGCTACAGACACATATACGTACCTACAGACGAGAAAGTTATTTTTTAACATCTGGAGATCACAAAATAGGCTTGTACGTAAAATATTTTCTGTCTATGTGTTAAATTTCCCTCAGAACTCGATTCCAAGGTTTAAAATTTCATTTGGACTGCCCATGCACAAGAAATTAAGTTTTTCATTACTTCGCCTTTTAGTTTATATAAAAAAAGTGTGAAAAAAATAAGTATATTTTTTAATTAAAATTCAATTAAGTAATAGTATATTTACGGCTTGCATCTAGAAAAGTAAAAAATGGTCCAAATTGCACGTAAATTATCTTCCGAGGCGAAGCCAAGAAATACGTGCTTTCGGGCTGCAGACCAAAAAATTTTTTTTGCCATTTTCACAATTCATTTAAAGCTTGCCAATATGCCTATGTAAAATTTTCTGAGATAAATCCAAATTTCGGTTAGATTATCATTTGATTACGTGAATTGGCGGTATATTCAAAAATTTGAAAAAATACCATTTTTCGATCTGGAGCTTTCAGATTAGCGTATTTTACGGATTTTTTTGTGGATGCAAAATGATAACAAAACAAGAAAAAGCCTAAGTAGAAGAAAATTGAATATGCACATTTTTTTTATTTGAACTGAAAGCTGTGGGGCTGAAAAACGTAATTTCTCGTGCATGCACAGTCTTAATCAAATTTTGAACCTAGGAGTTGAATTATGCGGGATATTTCCTATAAATGCTTATTTTAAGTATCGAGGGTGTAAAATTTTAGCTCTACTGAGAGCCCTAGCATGAGAACTCGGTGAAGCCGGGCACGAGTGATATATGTCCAAACTAGTGCCTAAAGTTTTTTGCTCATGTTAACGCTTACGATATTTTTTGTCTACCTAGGCTTATATTCAATGCAGAAAATTACATGAAAAGTTTTACGCCCAAGAGGACAAAAATAATTCTTATAAGATTCAGGTAAAATAAGTATTTGGCAGGCAGAAATAAGAATATTTTGAATTAATTTACGAAAGTAGATCAAAAGCACAAAAATGGCTGCCAAAAATCAAGGATTTGACCTAAAACTCTGAAATTGGCTGATAGTAAAATTTATTTTTAGTTGCGATTTCGTAAAAAAATAGTTTGGTTCGATTTCTGAGACCCTTAACTTTAACTTGTTCCCAGGTTGGGGTACTTTTGTATCACATGCCTTGTAATTTAAAATTAAAGAGTTAAAATATGAAGGACTTTTTTTAAACATAAAAAAAACATCAACAAAATGAAAACTCTTTTCCTATGATTAATAATTATAACTTTTTAATAATATTATTTTTTGAATTTATGTATAAATATAACTAATTAAAACTAATAATAATAATAATTACTTGTTATGTTCAACCTACTTTCCAAATTATTACAACAAAGTAACAAGAAAACATTTTATGAACACATATAGCATTGAAATTATTAAATGTAAATTCCATAAATAAATAGTAGTATGAATATACTCTCATGTAACTTTTTAGTAAAACTGCAAAACATCAAAGTAAAATATCACAAGTTTTGGTATATTATAATAAATGTATATAATTGAGAGAAAATTAACTCTTTACTTAGTTTCATTTCATGTTACATATTTTATAATACTTTGATAATTATACATTAAATATTATTATTATTATTTTTATTTTAAGAAAATATAATATTTTTAAATAAACTTACTTGAACATTACATATTTTGTATTTTATACTCCAAGGTCTTCCTTTACATGGTTTTTTTCTACATCTTTTTTGTTGCCATGATATTCCCCCACCACATTTTCTGCAAATTTTAAAAGTTATTTTTATTATTTATTTGAATGTATCGTTATTACGTAATAAAATTTTTTGGTATCAAGAACTTTAATGTATCTTTCATTTTTATTGTTTGTTAATGTTAATTTTATCAAGATTTTATGTCTTTTAAATATCTTGACGTTTAATCTAAAAAATTTATTTTTTGATCAATAAAGGTTATTTCTTTGACATCAGTTAAAATATTTTACTTTTTGGCGTTATCATTTTTTTTAAAGTTTAATTTATTAATCTTTATTTTGATTTTATAAGGTTTCTAGTTGCAGAGGCTATTAGTTTGATTACATATTTAAATATTTGTAAAAAAGCATATCCTTAAAAATTAATGAACAAGTACAATAACAAGAACTTTCTTAGATTTACAAAAAAAATAGAATTTTTTCGAAAAATTAGTAAATTTTATATATTATAGATCAATTTTGTAAATATTCGAAAAAAATCGTAAATTTACTAAATTTAGTATATTATCGAAAAATTCGAGAATTCTCGATTTTTTTTTGTAAATTTTTGAAAAAAATTGTAAACTATCAACTTTTCTTGCGAATTCACATAAAAAATCGAGAATTCTCGAATTTTTTATTAATATACTAAATTTGATAATTATACGATTTTTTTCGAATATTTACAAATTTTTTCGAAAATTTACTAATTTTTCGAAAATGTTCTAATTTTTTTGTTAATAATATAAGAAAGTTACTTTTTACAGTGTGTATTTAATTCGTTAAACCTAATTTTGTAATGTAGGAAAGTTTAGAACAAAAGAGTTTCAAACTGACGGTCGTGTCTTTAAATCAATTCCGTAATATTTTATACTAGTAAAAATAAGCCTCCATTTCAAGCTTTAACTTTTAAGTTCAAATCTCGATTTATTATTTTGTGTATAGAATCCTTATAATTCACGAAAATAGATTCCAATTTTAGATGTATTTTTGCTCATCTAAACTATTTTACTATTTTATTCTACTTTCAATTTGGAAAATATGATTTTATAATATACAAAAATTGTCAAAGTTCTTAAAAATACTTCAAAAATATTTGTCCCTAACGAAAAATTTCTATTTTTGTTCATTTTTTTTTGTGATAGTTAAATAAATAAAAATATTAAGTAATTTATAAGGAGCAGGCACTTATTTATAATTTGGGATAAAACTATATATGCAATTAAATTGTGATACATAACAGATACTCACATAAAACACATACAGTGTTTTACTTTTTGTAATTTTATACATACTAGATAATGAAAATGAAATTCATAAATACTTGGAAAGAGAATTCGCAAAAAGACTTTTGAAACTGTTTATATTTACAAACAAAGGAAACCTAGAAGTTATTTCGCAGAATATAAGCTTTATAAGTTTTGAATTCTAATAAATTTAAATGAATTTTAGTGGAAAATTACATTATGATGTTGAGTTTTGAAATTCAATTATTTGGATATACTCTATTATTTATTATCAATAAACTGTTTTTATTTTAATTTTTAAATAAAAATCTCTATCATGTTTGAAGCTTTTAACAATCTTATCAGCTGCTTTTTTATTCAAATGAGTTTTTTATCCTTGCTGCTGTAACGCACAGTCCATGAAACGCGAATAGGTAATCTGAATTGTGACGTCACAGGTAATCTATTAAAAGTAGGATTCAATAAATAATATTTCACCCTTAAATTAGCAAAAATTACCCCTAAAGGGGTTGTATGTATGGACCTAATCTGATCGCTTAAAGTGGGAAAATAGCAGACGCTCCTTTTAGGGGTAATTTTTGCTAATTTAAGGGTGAAATATAAATTATTCATAAAAAATATCCCAAAATTCTTGATTAGCAAACAAAAAAACCCGTATGGACCTAATTTGGTTGCTCAAAGTACGAAAATAGCAAAAACACCCCTTTTAGGAGGTTATTTTTGATAATTTAAGCGTGAAATATTAATTATACATAAGAAATTGCCTCGAATTCTTGATCAGCGACCCAAAAAATCCTCTTAGACCAATTTTTGGTCAATCTTGAAACTAAGTTTGATAATATATAAAAAAAAACCCTTTTTGGGGGTAGTTTTTGCTAATTTAAGGGTGTTCCGAAAATATCTGCCGGAAAAGACCCCGATTTTCGTGATCAGCGACCCAAAAAACATATAATACAACAAATCTCATGTTGGCCAGTGAAAATACACCCCCCCCCCCTCGTGATTTGACTGGAGTAGTAACCAAATTAGTATTGAAAAATTAAACAATGTGCTTTCATAATACTGCTCTTGAATTGATCAAAAATGAAAAAAAATCAATATTATTCCATGAAAATGATGCCTCTCTTACAGAGGATGTTGATAATTTTAGGCTTAGAGAACAGAGAAGTGAAAATCAATAATTCTCATGTATTTTATTTATTTATACGGATTAAAAATAAAGAATATTTGCTTATTTCAGGTGTCATGGCTGATCATCCTCTAAGCGCTCAACAAAGAGCTATTTTTCAGAAAGCTTTAAAAATAGTAAGAAATGAAAGGGGCGATGAACTAGAATTAGAGAAAAAGAAAGAGGTTCTTTTATTTAAATATAAATTTTTTTGCATAATTTTTCTTTTTTATATTTTTTATTTTATATATTATTTATATTTTATTACAGTTATTTAGTCCAAAAACAGGCAAGAAAAATATAATGAAAGAAGTGAAAATTGGTTGGATACACTGTAAAAATGAAATTATTCTGTAAATAACAAGGCAAAAATTGAATATAATGATCCAAAATCTGATATGATAAATGTCTCCTTTTATTTCTTGGATTTCGATAGAAAAACTACAACATTCTTAGGAATAAACCCTTTAAAAAAAAGTTACCATTTGTTTTTTTACGATAAATTATATTTTTATAGAGCGAAGCTCTACCTTAATGGATGAAAAAATTGACACCTTGTGGGCACGATATCTCAACAACGATCCATCGGATTACTTTCATTTTTTAAAACTGGGTTTCTTTTATCGAGTTGATGGAACCTATAGTTTTTGGGCCCAATCCGCTATTTTTAAAAGCATGTTTATTCTTGTATTTTCGCTTCACAGAGGTGAAAAACCTTATAAATGTCAACTGCGCAATAAATTTCATAGCTTTTGTATAATCTTTGCATCGGTGAAATATCATAGAAATGCAAAATAACACAAAATACTTATATTTTTAGGCACGATTACCCTATGTATGCAATGCATAGATGAAATCGTGCCTTATAAGTTTGTCAGGTCAATAAACGGAAAAGTTTCTAAATTGTCCAATTCGTGGAGAAATTTGCAAGAAAATTGCAAGATGACAGGATTATTTGGAAAATTGCCTGAAAACCATATTTTATGACATTGTGGTAACACTGAACTAAACTAGCACCCTTAAAAAAAATCTAAGCAATCAATTTTGCGCTAGTTAGAAAAACACAAAAATATGATAATTTACCTTTCTAGAGGTTCAGAAAACTTCTCTGTACACTTAACAGTCATTTAACTTAAAAAAATGCTAAATTTGGAAAATCAAGCTACAATATTTGAACCATTACTCTAAATCCGTCAAGAATAAATAAAAATAACCAATTTCATCGTTTTTAGTGACCTAAAAAACACGCGGAATGCCCTTTTAAAATAATTTCTAAACATTTTTTAGTCCGCAGCAAGTTTTTGACGTCAAAAACTCTCCAATTTTTGATATTTTTACCACTGAAATTAGCTCATAACTTTTTGCCTTAAAAAAATAATTCAAAATAAATGATTCCAAGCGACCAAAAAAACTACGAAATACCCCCCCAAATTTTATTTTTATGTTGCCTTTTAAGTTTAGTAGCTTTAGTCCCTCCCGACGTTCCTGAGCCCATTTTCAATAATCAAAAATGCTTTGGCGCTGTCCAGCGATTGAATATGTTTAGATGCGGTTTACGTAGAACTTATTTTTTCATTAAATGACATGCAAAAACGCTTGAGCACCTTAAAAATTCGAAAAGTCGATTTTTTTTTGGCAGTCTACGGTACTTTTAAAGTTATATGACAAAATTATATTCATGTTCATTTGATGGGTTATTGAAAAAGTCCGGCTCAGCAGGGAGTGTGTAAAAAAGTGACGTTATTAGGGGGAGGGAGGTAAAATACAGGGCGATCCAGAGCGGATGCATTATTTGTTCATTAGTTAACCAACCGCAGCTAAGATTACAAGCATCAACAAATAGCGATGCACCTAATAAGATAAAATTCACGTCCCGCTCGGATCATTATGTATTGACGTTTTAAGGGAGAGGGTTGAAATATTAACGACGTTTTCAGGGGCGTGGGGGGGGGGGTGAAATGGACTTAAAATAATTTGAAGTGGGAGTCAAAGCCTGATCAGGCCCTAATAAGAACACGATCTTATAATATTTTATAGATTTAGGATAATTTATATTTCAGGATTTATTGTAATTTCGATCTTAGGACTTATAATAACTAGGTAATATACGTTAAAACTGTTATAAGTGAACATGTTCCATGATCGTTGGTTGTGCGAAAACACAAGTTTTAAGTTTTTTTCATTTTTTGTTCAATTCAGGGGTAGTTTTATCCATTTTTGCCCCCGTATAGGAGTCAGTAAATTAAATAAAAGTCGAAATAAGATAAAACTTTTTGAAATGCAAGATTAAAAGAAAAATAAAGAAAAAAACTCACATTGTTTTTTTCCGATTTCATCTTACCCTGGAGATAGTTTTCAACACCAATAATTAGCTCTAATATTCCTTTATTGATACAGAATAAAATAATAAATTCAATATTTAATTACTATTAAAACGTGGCACTTATTAATTTGATCATTAGTTCCAAAATATTGTGAAAAAAACCCATAAGATGGAAAGTTTCTGCTGTATTTTTTAACCCAGTAGGACCCCAAATTCAGTGACATACAAAACCTACAGAAGACTTTTTCTAATTCTGGTTGCCGAATTCAGAAACCCTTACACCGCATTCTGAGTTGAGTATAATATGATTTTGGTAATTAAGTGAATCGAGGGGTATTAGAGTTCAGAAATTTTTTTTTTATGAATTATGGAAAAAGCACGTAATAACAAAGTTCCGCAAACAGAAGTTTGTTTGAAATCTTTTCAGCAAACAAATAACAAGATTGCAAAATAAAGGGCGGATTTTTGGTGTCCTTTCTGGCCAACGCTTAAAAATTCTAACTATGCTTAAAATTTTTTTACGTCTTATTTAAACATTATTATTGAACTCAATCAAATCAAAACTTTTAAAATCCCAAAATTAAAAAATTACTGAAGCTCTTTTCTTGCTTTTTTTTAACATGATCAGCTTCGCTCTACCCATCATTGACGGTATATAGTATAATTTTTTATTTGATTTTATTGTGTAATTATAATTCCAAAATTTTATGAAAGTTATACAGTATTTATACCCTATCAAATGCATTTTATTTGCGAGAAAATTACTTTAGAAATCAACTAACTTAACTTTTTGACGTATTAAACAAGAACCAAAATTTACCTAATATATTATAATAAATTTCTAAATAATAAATATTTGTACAATATTTTTAAAATTATTATTAAGAAAATTTTTTAATAATACCGTCTTCAAGACTGTATTTTTAATAACTTAATCGAAATTTAATTAATAAAAAAAATTATTTAAAGTATCTATAAAAACGAAACATAAAAATATGAATAACAAAAGATATTTTCTTTTAATAACCTATTATATTTCTTTGACTAATGGTTTATTATCATCACTTTTTTTTTTTATTAAAATATTTATTAAGGGTTATAATAATAACTTCGAATAATATTATTTAGAGAAAAGAAAATAATTTACATACCTATATATATAAAAGAAAAAGAAATTGATATAATATAATTTGCATAAAAATTTAATTATCTTTAAAAAGAAAAAAACTTTTATTTTTATCTAATTTAATAATTTAAAAAATGACTAGACTGAACTTTAATATAAAATATAGTTTTTTTTGTTTTTAATAATGCAAGTTTTTTAGTAGGTATAAAAAATTATATTTTCATATAATAATTTTATAATTTTTTCTGAGAATTTTTACTTTATCAAAATAAATGAGTTATCAAGTTATCAACTCAAAAATTTCTGAAATAAGTACAGTACTTTCATTTCTAGATCAGAGATCTCTGAATTTTGTTAATAAAAGTCCTTAGATAATTTATTTAAGGGAGTAAGTTTACTCTTATGTTTATTGTGTAATCGATATAAATTTATTGTATCTAAAAATGAAAAAAAAAGCAATAAATCTAATTAAAGAAATAAATATAATAAAACTATTATATCTATTATAATATTTGAATATTTTTCTCGCAAATGAAATGTCTTCGTAAGTATATAAATAACGTAAATTAATCAAAAATTTATGCATTCACTTTTTATATTAATAAAAATCCAATTATACAATCTTGAAACATTTATGTTGATTTTTAAATATTTATTATTGATTACATATGGTGTATTTGAGCATATGAAATTCATTTCTAAGCAAAACTTATATATCGTAATTAAATCATTTTTAAATTGCTGCCAAAAGCAAAAATAAAAATTTTTTTATAAAAATAGGTTTCAGAGCTTTTGAAAAATTATTTCCATTATTTACTTCCCAAATATTATAATTTAAAGTCAGTGTTTCAAATTTAAGGTTTTAACAAAAATCCATTCTTATCACTATCTTTTTAGAGCCATACCTCGAAATCAACTTAAGGAAATGAGACAAGTACAGCATTTTTGGAAATGTGGGGCTTGTACAAAATTTTTAAAACCTATAAAAACTATTTTCATCAAAAAGTTTAATTTTGGCAGTGTTATTTTCAGTAGAAGCTTTCTGAATTATTGTTATTATTTTTTACGTATTAGGTGGCCCTAAAAAGGGCCGGTGGTTTTTTAGAATTTGATGCGTGGCCCCAGCCACACGTTCCAAAAATCAATAAATCATAAGCACACAATAAGTCAATCACGAAGGTCACAAACATACACAAACATACAAAGAGAAATTTAACTTACAATCATGTGAGCACCTTGTGCTCAGGTGACTTCTCCTGGCCAGGAATATCAATGTCCACCTCTTCAAGCCTACGAGCTCGGAAAATTGCACCAAGCGAATTCAATCAATCACAGCTTACGAGCTGCTTCAATGAGGATTTAACGTCCGAAAGCCATGGACTCCTCCAAAAGCACCAAGCACATCAGCAACAATCAAACCAGCAAACAATCTCATCCACAGCTTAGCGAAGGCGTCAAGGTAGCCGCGTGCGTGAAGGCTGAAGTCAGGACAGCAAATGCTGCTTTGGCTAGATTCGCGGTTATATTTATAGGCCTTTGCTGACTTCGAGCTCGTTCACTGATTGGAGCGCGTGCGACAAATACGTTACAAAGTTTACTATGTAAAAATTATAAGACGTGGCAAGGGAGGATTTTACCAATCGGCCCTTTTCAGGGCCACGTTCCTTAAACGAAAAATATAAGTACTTGACGTTGTAAAGGAGCAATATTCATAAGTCTCGTAAAGCAAGACTGCGCGCGGCAAAGCCGTCGAGGCTGTCAAAAACCACAGGAAGGCCAGAGGCCCGTGGAAAAGTGCCAAGCAAAGACTTCGTTTTATCACGGATATTTATTTTTAATGCCTAAAAATAACATTCTCCACCCTGTAAAAACTTCTGGGTTTTTACACCCAAGTTTGCCAAGTCAAATTTATGCTCCACCCTGTATGGGCTCCCAAAAACTTCAAATTGCCACAAATTTCGCGATTCTTTTTTTCTTTTTTACATCGAATTTCATACTTTTTTTACTGCTGCACCGTACAAATAACACAAATTAAAATAGAATTTTAACAATATTACTTCGTTCCAGTAAGCACCCGAAGATGATGCGTCTGCAGCCACACCATCCCCAAGGACTCCTCGAAACTCGGCAATTATTATTCGCAAAAGAAGATATTTAAAAGACACGTACAAGTAAATAATTTAACGTAAAAGTTAGAAACCGTTTATCTACAAATCGACATTCAAGTTTTTCAAAAGGTTACGCGATCCCGATATTTCAAAATCAGGTAAACGACCTTCGAAAAATTATATTTCAGTAAACTTGAGACAAATATTTCCACATAAGATTTTTTATTTTAACACCGAAAATATTTAATTTGCACGATAAATCCCAAGTTCTGAGCTATAAAATGCGTGAAACCGGTATCATCGAATTATTTAAATTTCAGATGAATGATGCAATTCAATCACTCAAAATTTAAATGACATAAATCATAAAATTTAATTGCCTCATAGCCAGATATTTTAATTATTAACAGGAATAACGCGCAATAAATTTCTTTATACATGCTATGAGTAAAAGGAGCATAGACCATCACAAATAATGTTACTGCCGCTAGAGGAAAGGGAGCAAAGACCAACGCTAAGCACCGTGAAACTAAGTTTGGCAAGGCTATGTGAAAGACTACGAACGGCCGAGCTCGCCAGAGTGCAGGAAAAATTTGAAAGCGTGGCAAAGCTATGCGAAAGGCCAAGAACGCCCGAGCTTGCCAGAGTGGCAAAGCTATGAGAAAGGCCAAGAGCGCCCGAGCTGGCCAGAGTGGCAAAGCTATGAGAAAGGCCAAGAGCGCCCGAGCTCGCCAGAGTCCCGGAAAAATTGGAGAGCGTGGCAAAGCCATGTGGAAAACTGCGGACGGCAGTGCTCGGTAGTGTTCCCGGAACGACTCTAATATTTTTCTTTTTATATTCCCAACACTGTGATTCAAAATCCACCGAGTTTTAAAAGTTAAAAATGTAATTTAATTACTCAAAATTAACACGACTCCATTCATTAATTGCTTCAAAGCCAAAATCTAAATTATTTATTAGCGAAACCCGCAATATATTTCAAGTAAAAACATGTGCCACAAATGTTAATACACGAAGCCCGGCAACGAGAAAATACTGGTGATCACATCGCGTTAAAGTTATAAACCCGGAGCATTAAAATAAAAATCCGCATACGTATATTTTTTAAAAAGTACTTCTTGAACTGCGATTCAAAAAAACGGAAAGTCTAGGGGTATTTCCCGAATTTAATCGCTCTCGACGAATAACAAATCAAAAATAATCCAGAAAGCTTCCTCGGGTATAAGTTCCCGGTTGATGCACCAATGTTATTTTCAGTAGAAGCTTTCTGAATTATTGTTCTTATTTTTTACGTATTAGGTGGCCCTAAAAAGGGCCGGTGGTTTTTTAGCATTTGATGCGTGGCCCCAGCCACACGTTCCAAAAATCAATAAATCATAAGCACACAATAAGTCAATCACGAAGGTCACAAACATACACAAACATACAAAGAGAAATTTAACTTACAATCATGTGAGCACCTTGTGCTCAGGTGACTTCTCCTGGCCAGGAATATCAATGTCCACCTCTTCAAGCCTACGAGCTCGGAAAATTGCACCAAGCGAATTCAATCAATCACAGCTTACGAGCTGCTTCAATGAGGATTTAACGTCCGAAAGCCATGGACTCCTCCAAAAGCACCAAGCACATCAGCAACAATCAAACCAGCAAACAATCTCATCCACAGCTTAGCGAAGGCGTCAAGGTAGCCGCGTGCGTGAAGGCTGAAGTCAGGACAGCAAATGCTGCTTTGGCTAGATTCGCGGTTATATTTATAGGCCTTTGCTGACTTCAAGCTCGTTCACTGATTGGAGCGCGTGCGACAAATACGTTACAAAGTTTACTATGTAAAAATTATAAGACGTGGCAAGGGAGGATTTTACCAATCGGCCCTTTTCAGGGCCACGTTCCTTAAACGAAAAATATAAGTACTTGACGTTGTAAAGGAGCAATATTCATAAGTCTCGTAAAGCAAGACTGCGCGCGGCAAAGCCGTCGAGGCTGTCAAAAACCACAGGAAGGCCAGAGGCCCGTGGAAAAGTGCCAAGCAAAGACTTCGTTTTATCACGGATATTTATTTTTAATGCCTAAAAATAACAGGCAGCAATTTAAAAATTCTTTTTCGGGGCCAATAATGAGCATTTGATAAAAAGCATTTATTAATTTATAAAGATTTTTTTTATTTGATCAATAATTATGTTTAAATAATAAATTATATTTTGTAATTTTTTTTTATATTATGGTTTAATTCCAGGTAAAAAAATATTTTATTAAAAAAATAAATTTCTAGGTTCAGAAGATCTAGTTTTTTTTCAATACAGTTAATAGGCGTAGTTTAGGGTTCCATATTCAGTAATATCTCCTTGTAAATTTTTATGAAACTATAATATGTATATAACATCACAGTAAAATGATGTTTCAAAGGACTACAGGTATGGTATCTCCCAAATTCAGATAACAACATATTTCCAAAATATATTGCTTAAAATTACAAGAATTACTTTTACTAAAAATGGATGATGGAACATAAGTTCCGAAACATGTCGTAAATGACAAATAACGAAGTCGCTAGACGGAAAATAGGTCAAATTTAAATTTAAATTTAAATTAATTTCCCTTTTTTTAAAGAATTTTACTAAAAATGTTAATCTCCGCATCATTTTTATACAGAAAAAAAATCGTAACTAAAATATTTTAACATATTTACTTTGTAATAGATATTTTTTTAAATAAACAAATCTTTAAAGTATCAAGTAGCATAAAACTAATTACGTACCTTGAACAAGGTGTCCATTCTCCTCCAGGGGTTCCCTAAAACAAAAAAAAAAACAATTTTGTTTAAATGATATATTTATATGAGTTTTTTTTTAAATATTAAATTACAAAATATGAGGTTTTGAGGTAGTAAAGAATATTATTTTTTAAAATACTTTTTTTACTTGAAATTCAATATTCTAAGTATTATGTAAAAAATTTTCGTACTTTTTTGGAGTATATTCTTATAAGTTACTAAAGGCAATATTTTTTTGTATTTAGTTTACTTAATCTTTTTAATTTTTGTATTTGTAAAGTAGAAACTTTCCTGTTGAGCAAAATTATTTTTATCAAGATTGTAAGTAATTTGGCTAAATTTTCTTATGGCTTATAGCTATCAACTATTACTCTCTTTTACATTTTAGTTTCAGAGCCTCAGAACTTCTGTTTGGTCAATTATGGGAGCAGAAATATTTCATTTAAAAATATGGAAAAGTAAAAGTTAATCAAGTATTATTTAAGAAGGGAACCGTTATAGATTAATTGGTACTACTATTTAGTTGCTAGTGAGTAAAAAGGTACTTAACATTCAGGAGAGTAAGTGAAGGTACTTATTTTAAACAGTACTGTTACAGGTTACAATATTTTTATGCATACGCTTTTCGCAGTTTATTTACATATTTATCTATGTACACTTACAGAAACCAAAAAATTCCAAAACAATTTTCTTTTAATCACCATTACTTTAATTTTTATTTCATACCAAAAAAAAATCAATAAATTTTTATAAATCAAGCATTCTTTTATCCTTTGTTTTATCACTAAAAATCATATTTTTATTTTATAAATTATATAACAAGACTAGATAGATATATTTATAGTCATGGGCATCATTTATTAAAAAAAAAAAAAAAGAGAAAAAAAAATTGATTGATCTAAAAAAGATACATAAGATAGATGGTTATTTATTTTTATAGATGGATAAGATATATTAAGAAATAAATTTATATTTACTTGAATTTCAATCATGATTTTCAAAAAATAAAAGTGATTTGCTAATTTGGAAAGAAATTCAAGATAACTTATGGAACATATAAATTTTTTTTTTAGAAAACAATAAATCATTTATAAGGTAGAGTATATTAATTGTATTTAGAATACTTAAAATATTTGGAACTTTTATATTAATTTAAAAAGGATTTATTTAAAAAGCAAAAATGTCGACGCTTTGAAATAGAAAAGCCCTTATTCAAAAAGGATTGAAAAAACCCGACATCTCATAGGGGTATACGAGATGGTGGAGTCTGTCTCGTCGCACTAAATAAGGGCTTTTTTATTATGAAACGTCGATATTCGCAAAGCACGAATAAACTGTGGTAACAGAATAGGACGTTTGGAACTACAGAATTATGGCTATTGATAAAAATTAGTTTAACAATTACGACTTTACATTTTTGGCATAATAATAAACTGTTCCCCTTCCAGGAGGTTTCCTAAAAAATTAAAAAGTATGGTTTTTCATCCTACCAGATGTATAAAAAAAATTTAAGGATGGTATATTTTTTTATGCTCAAGCAACCAGTTTTTGAAAAATTCAAAATTATATTTTAGGGTCTTAAAGGAGTTTAAAGGCTTAAAAAGTTTTCCTTGAAAAGTGTTGGAATGTTAGGTTCTCTAGCTTATGAGCAGCTTATTAACTGTTTATAGGTCAGAGAAATTAAATAAAATCTTTAAAAAAAACAAAAAAACGGTGTTTTTAGGTTTTCAAGGGTCTGCCGTGGCCAAGAAGTGTAATTTTAAGGGAAATTAGTGACTTTCTGTTAACTTTTTGGATTGTTAGGTTAGGTTTAGGGTGCCAAGTCACTATACTTATCCGGAAATAGCCTTTTAGTTGAAGCTAGCCTATGGAGCAATAGTTTAATTTTTTTTAGGTCTTATGACTATCTTAATTTTCAGCCCAATCTTTTAAAGAACCAAATTTCTGATAATTTAAATTAAGATAATTTAGGAGCCTCAAGGAAGAACACCCTATACCAGTAGAGTACAAAAACCTATATTTTGTACTTCACTTTTTTTTTTACTTATAAACGATAACGCAAAACTCTCTGAAAACTAAATTAATTCTGATTGACATTTTTTTCACCGAAAATTTTTTTAATTTCATATGAGCTCTTTAGACTGCAAACAACAAGCTTTTGAAAATTCAAAAATAAGTTTTTACTGGATTAAAATATTAGGATGGAAGATGAACAAAATTAAATTTTTAGTAAATAAAAAACTTTTTCTAATATGTGATTTGCAACTAATTACTTAAAATTTATAAGTAATGCAATAAATGAAGCTTTTTTTAAATTCCAAATTTATTAATATTAAACTCCTTCAATAATCTATTATTAACCCGAAGAGATTCATGATGCTTTTACAACAATAATAAACTTCTTTCCCGCTCACTTCTCAAATATAAAATAATTTTATCACCTAAATATCCTGACCCATTATTACAGTAATATAATTTTATGAACGTTAAATTTTACATTCAATTTCTACAATAAAAAAGAAAGAAATTGAAATAGATAAATTTTTTTTTGTGTCTGATGAGAATGGTCATTTAAAGATCAAATTTGTAGAAATAATCATCCTTTTAATCGATTCCATTAACAAGGAGTAAGATAACGAGTAAACCTTACTAAACCTCCTATCTTATAGTTACTCTCAATTCATTTATCTAAAGTTTAATGACGCAAATATAAAACTAAGTAAGATTTTTCTTTTAATCAAATAAATTTATATTTTCCCTTTTATTTAATCGTTACATTTGTAATGACATTTATTTTAAGTAATAAATAATTTTTTTAAATATTAAAAAAATTATAGTATAAATTTATATTTTAATTGATTAACGCCCAACCAACTCATTTACTGGCATATTCTTTAATTATAAAATCCTTGTTTTGGACTAAAAATGTCACATACTAAGTAATCGGGGCTACTAATTTCATTTATGAAGTTTGTTACAACTCCTAGGAAATGAGATATCGCCTCTTAAATATTGGGTATTGGGTATATTTTATATAATTTTAAGATACTCTTTTAATTGATACTAAGAAGGAAGAAGAAAAAAAAGATTTTAAGTTATAAAAAACTCAATATCGGATTATCAGGAAAACAAAAAAAAAATAAATAAAAAAAAAACAAAACAAAATAAATTTATACCATTATCTTTAACCCCGTAAATTGGCTAAGAGGGTGTTATAGTACAAAAGAAAAAATAAATATTTTGTGCTAAAATGATGTAAAAACGGACTTTAGAAATGAAAAGTGCAGCACAATTACGTACTATGTGACATTTTAGTCCAAAATAATCATAATATTCAAGAGGCTTCATTGCTCGACTGAGCGCTAATGAGTTAAACAATTTTTATTATTTTTCACTTTTTTTTTAAATTATTATTATTATTATGTTATTATAAAATTATAATTATGTAATAATCTTCATTAAAAGTAACCTACAATTTAAAATAATAAAAAGATGTAATAATTTATTTTGTTTATTATAAAAATATAATTAAAATTCATGAATAATTTATATGAAAAAAAAGAACTTTTCTGAACACGCGATTTTATAATTGACATTTATATGACCTGTTAACCTTTAATTTGTTTTAAGTTTTTTATAATTTTATACTTAAAATTATTTTTCTTTTCTTTTTTAATAAATATATTGAAAAACCTTTTAATTTGTGTTTTACCTTATAAATTTTAATTTAAAATTTTACACGTAGATGGCGTTTATTTTACTCTCATAAAAGAAAAGTTTTTCTGATGTTATATAATAAAGTACAACTTGACCAATCAAACTGTATATCTACAACTGTAAAGGGTAGCACATACCCGTTAAATTTTCACATGTATGAAAATATTAAATAAATAAAATAAATAAATAAATAATAAGATTATTTTCATGAAATTATAATTTATCTTTGTATTACATCTGCCTTAATTTAATAGATTTATGAAATTAGTTTTTGTGATAATGTTATACTTGTTAATTAGTATACTTTATTATTATTAAATTTACTTTTTTATGTATAGTTTCAAAAGAAATTTTTTTTTTTTTATTTGACATCGTTTATCAAATCTTTGATTTAGAATATTTTTTAGGAAAAATTTATAATAAAAAATTAGAATTAAAAATTTTGTCTTCTAATCTTCTTTTAGTGTTGAATTCAATTTTTTTTTCATGACTTGGAAAAATTTTTTATCGTTAAATATGAAATTTCATATGTAAGGATAATTATTCTAAGAAATGGTTTGAATTGCCTTTAATTAAAAGAAGATATAGGAAGCGATAATACCTAAGTGTTAAAAATGAGAGATTTTAAAATATATTTTTTTTTAGTGTTATTTTTTTGAATGAGAGCGGGCTAGACAGATACTTGTCAAGCGTCTCTCATAGTAACGGGCCTTATTGAAAGGAGCGGTCTGGTTGCGCGCGCGCCACAAGCCGTTCCCGTGGTCTCTATGCTTTATATTATGTATATATATATGTGTATAGGGCATTACGCCTACGCCACCTTGAACAAGACCACGCTTTTATATATTCGCTGTGATTGATCCATTACTTTTTTATCCGCTGTACCTGTTGCACGTTCTGGTCTCTTCGCTACCTGTGGAAGCTTGGCTTGTGCTACACGTCATCGTGGTTACGCTTGAATCTTTTATCTTGTTGCTACTTTGCTGAAAGTGAATTGTGTGTGTGGCTGAATCCATTACAGTTCAGCTGTCAATTTATATTGGAATTTAGGCGGCTGGGGTCCGCACCAGACAACCAGTGGGTTGAGGTTAGCTGCAGTGGCAGTTCTTAACCAAGGTGAAGTCAGTGGGCTTCAATCAGGTTTGAGAGTGAATCTGTGTGTATGTGAATGCTTGAGTAGTATTCTTGTGTTTAGCGTGATAGAGAGTGTGTTTAGGCCCTTTTCAGGGCCGCCAAATATTTTAACGTTGAACAACATTAAGAAAACTTACACCAGTGTTTTATTTATTTTTCCCTAACCTATTATTATTATTATTATTATTATTTTAAATTTAACATTGGTGCCGAATAACCCGGGAAAAATTTACCGGATATAGTAACCTGGTGTAAGTTTTTTGTGCATGATTTTTTGCTTTTTTATATACATATATATATACACATAATTTTTTATTATAAAAATATTTTATATTTTATTTGGGCTCTGCGTCTTTTTGGTTCCTCATAGAGGAACCTTTGTGATAGATGAAATTTTGATTTTTGATTTTTTGGCATATAAGCACGTTTTGGGACCTCAGGAAGCTAAAAAACCGGTTTTTAAAAAAAGTATGTATGTGTGTGTGTGTGTGTGTGTGTGTGTGTGTGTGTGTGTGTGTGTATGTATGTAACCGGTGAAATTTCACAACCATTATGGAATTAAGACCTAATTTTTTTTTCAAAAATTTTTTCATCAAAAAATCTCAAACTACTTTTTTTTTTTTTTAATTTGGATGTAATACCTCATTTATTTCCACGAAAGTACCTATATTTGAAAGTACGATTTTTACTCGATATCTCGAATCTGATAACTAATTTTTTGAAAATTTTTTTCCCAAAATTTTTTTCATAAAAAAATACAAAAAATACCAATTTTTTTTTTCTTTACGGACGCAGTACTTAATTTATTTCTGTGGAAGTACTAGTTTTAGAAATATCGTTTATAGCATTTTTTTGGATCTGATACTTAATTTTTTTAAAATTTTTTTCTCAAAATTTTTGTTGCCAAAAAATACAAAAAATGCCAAAATTTTTTTTTTTTTAGGACGTAATACTTAATTTTTTTCTATGAAAGTACGAATATCTGAAAATATTGTAACCGGTGATATTTCACAACCATTATGGAATTAAGACCTAATTTTTTTTTCCAAAATTTTTTCATCAAAAAATCTCAAACTATTTTTTTTTTTTTTTTAATTTGGATGTAATACCTAATTTATTTCCATGAAAGTACTTATATTTGAAAGTACGATTTTTACTCGATATCTCGAATCTGATAACTAATTTTTTGAAAATTTTTTTTTCAAAATTTTTTTCACAAAAAAATACAAAAAAAACTTAATTTTTTTTTATTTTTGGATGTAGTACCTAATTGATTTCTATGAGAGTACTAGTTTTAGAAATATCGTTTATAGTAATTTTTTGGACCTGAAACTTAATTTTTTCCAAAATTTTTTTCTCAAAATTAAAAAATCAAAAAAATTAAAAAATCTGTAATATTTTTTTTTTTTTTAGTGTAATACTTCCTTTAATTCCATGAAAGTACTAATATTTGAAAATTTTGCAATCGGTGGTATTTAACAACCATTATGGAATTAAGATCTAATTTTTTTTTCAAAAATTTTTTCATCAAGAGATTTCAAAATACTTTTTTTTTTTTTTAATTTAGGTGTAATATCTCATTTTTTACTCGATATCTCAAATCTGATAATTAATTTTTTGAAAATTTTTTTCCCAAAATTTTTTTCACAAAAAAATACAAAGAATACCAATTTTTTTTTTTGTTCGGACGTAGTACCTAATTAATTTCTATGAGAGTAATAGTTTTAGAAAACTTATTCATAGTAATTTTTTGGATCTGATACTGAATTTTTTCAAAATTTTTTTCTCAATATTAATAAAACATAAAAATTAAAAAATCTGTAATATTGTTTTTTTTTTAAGTGTAATACCTAGTTTATTGAAAATTTTTTTCTAAAAATTTGTTAAATAAAAAACATTAAATCACAGCAACATTTTTTTTCTTATAAAATACGGTATTTAACTTTTTTTTTATGAAATACTGATATCTCAAATTATAATTTTTATTAGATAAAATAGACCATTATAAATATTTTGCTATTGTTAATGAGGAACCATAGTGCCAATCACTTGGCAGCGTTTTTTAAAAGTGCGTAATTAATTTTATATATAATATGTCCCGAAGAGGAAGAGGTCGTGGTGTTGGGCGCGGTCGAGGTCTCCCACCTACCCCAGGAATAGATAATATTAATGCGCAATCAACTAGGCGCCTTGATGCTCCCGGTCGGGTCCTAAGAAATAGAATCGTAGAGTTGAATGAAAGTGAAAGTGGTAGAGGGAGTGATCTCGGACGGGCCCGAGGGATCACGGAGTCTGCCGGAGAGAATAGTGTAGTCGGGAGGGGACGAGGTCCGACTCTTGAAAATTTTGAAAGGCCGGGTGAAAGTGAAAGTGGTACCCCGCTCGCTACTATGGAAGGTGCTCCCGCACATACTACGGAAGACTCCAGGGACCCGGTACAAAGTGTTGCGCTTTTACGAAAGCGAAAGTTAGAAATCGAAATGGAAACAAGTCGTGCTAAGTTACGTTTGCTTAATGCGGAACGGGAGCAAATTGAGATGCAGTTAGCTACTGCAACTGCTTCCCGTGCGCTTGTTGATCAAGCTTCGACATCGCAAATTGATGGTAGCATCTCAGCATCGGTTACTCAGGCTGTAGCTGAAGCTTTCCGCGAATTTAGAAGTTCGACTCCAAATAATAGGCAGCCGGGATTATTAAACCGTTTGACTGTCCAAAAGCAAAAATTATCATTCAGCGGCAATACCTTAGAGTGGTTACGCTTTAAAAAGGCTTTTGAACAGTCGACGATTTTCGGAGAGTTTACCGATGCTGAAAACGTTCAAAGGCTTTTTGAATGCTTACAGGGGGAGGCGCGTGAAGCCGTGTCAAGTTTAATGATGACCACTGATAGTGGGCGAGAAATTATGAACGCTATAGAGCGCCGTTACGGTAACGAGGCTGAAGTGGTTCTGAAATTAGTTAAAGCCATTCGGGAGCTACCAAAATTAACTTCCGGTAAAATCGATATTATTTCTTTCGCTTCAGTAGTCAAAAATAATGTAGCAGCAATGCTTTCAGTAGGTCATTCCGGTTACATAAATAATATAGAACTTTTAGAAGATTTAATGAACAAGTTGCCGATGGCCATGGTTTACAAATATAATGAGTATGTGGGTAGCTTAACTAGCCCTTCTAACATGAAAGCATTGGGTGACTTTTTAGACCGCGAAGCGCAGTTGGCCAGTAATGCTGGCACAGCGAGAATTTTACGAGGGGCGCCTCGTGAGACAGGAAAACGGGATGATAAGCGCCCCGCGGGCAGAAGAGTAAATGCCATAAATACGGCAAAAGGCCAAAAAAGGTTCGGGAAGTGCTATTTTTGTGATGATGAGAGACATCATATTTATACTTGTAAGGGCTTCCTAGATATGAATCCTAGCGATCGGTACAACTGGATAAGGGCGAAAGAACGCTGTTATAAATGCTTTAAATTAGGTCATCTTTCTTGGCAATGTAAGGCATCTGCATGCAAGAAGCAGGGGTGCGATGGGGGTCATAATACTTTACTGCATATGAACGATTCTAATGTGAAATCTACATCTTCATCCAGCGCATCAGTAAACGCGACTCATAGTAATTCTGCATGACTAGAGGATAATGCTATACTTAAAATATTACCAGTAATTTTAAAAGGCCCAAGGGCAAGCGTTCGTGTATTAGCATTTCTAGATGAAGGGTCAACAGCCTCTTTAATTGACGGTAGTTTATTGCAAAAATTGGGATTAATTGCTAAAAAGAGTTCTATCTTTTTAGAAGGTCTAAATAATACACAATTAGAAGCAACCGTTTCGGGCAGAATTAATTGTCAGATTTCAGGCGTTATAGACCCAAATTTTTATCCTTTGAAGGGCGTGTACGCGCTTGATGAGCTTATTTTATCGGGGCAAAGCTTAAAGCCTGAAACTATAGCACGTTATTCTCACTTGAAAAATTTACCTTTAAGTGATTTTGGGTGGGAAGCGCCACGTATTTTATTAGGTCAAGATCATATGTCCTTGATAACTACAAGGGTCTTACGTGAGGGTTTGGCTAACGAGCCAGCTGCTTCATATACACTTTTGGGTTGGGTCGTCCATGGGTTAATTAGCTCACCGCAGCCAATTAAACGCAGTTTACGAATTTCTGTAGCCTCAACGCCTACTCGAGATGGTAATATTGACAAAAAGGGCTATGACACTATTCATGATATGGTTAAGCGGTACTTTTCATTAGAAAGTCTAGGAGTTACTACCGTAGCCCGTAAAAATAAGTCTGAAGAACGAACACGGTCAATATTAGAAAATACAACTCGTTACCGAGGTGATTACTGGGAAACGGGGTTATTATGGGCGCATGATGACCACGTTTTGCCAAACGATTTTGAAAGCACTCTTACGCGTTTAAAGTCTTTAGAACGTAAATTAGATCGTGAACCTCATTTTGCTGCACTATACTACAAAGAAATGGAGCGTTTAATTTCGGAAGGTTATGCGGTCAAATTAAATAATCCTAATATATGGGTGAGTAGTTGGTATCTTCCACATTTTGGGGTTGAAAACGAGAACAAGCCTGATAAAGTCCGTCTAGTTTTCGACGCAGCGCATCGCTACGCAGGCAAAAGTTTGAATGACGCTTTATTGACAGGTCCGGATCTTCTAAAATCACTCTTCGGTGTTTTGTTGTCTTTTAGGGAACATAAAATTGGAATTAAGGGTGATATACGTGATATGTTTTTGCGTGTTAAAATCAAGGAAGATGATCAAGATTTTCAAAGATTTTTGTGGCGCGGCAAAGATCGTTCGTCACCTCCTCAAGTATATAAAATGTCATCAATGATTTTCGGATCAAAATCATCGCCGTGTAGTGCAATTTTTGTAAAAAATAAAAACGCGGAAATGTATAAGGATTTATATCCGGAGTCCGCAAACTCTTTGATAAACTGTACGTATATGGATGATTATTTAGAGTCTTTAAGTTCGGTCGAGGATGCAAAAAAGAGAATTCAGGAAGTAGAATATATAAATTCCCGCGCGGGCTTTAAAATGCACGAGTGGGTTAGCAATTCTAATCAAATCGGCAAAAATTCAAATGAAATTAATTTGCAAGCCTCGGGTACTCAAAAAGCGCTAGGTCTTCAGTGGGATACGAAGGCTGACGTACTGAATTTTGCCCTACGGATGGAAAAAGTACTCAAGGTTAGTAAGAATTCGGGAAAAACGCCAACTAAACGAGAGGTACTACGGGCAGTAATGTCGTTTTATGATCCTCTGGGATTCTTAAATCCATTTACTGTGCGGGCAAAAATTTTATTACAAAGCATTTGGAGGCACGGTACGGACTGGGACGAGCTGTTACATGAAGATGACGCAAAAGAGTGGAGTGCGTGGTTAGCAGATTTACCAGAGACAAAAAATTGTAGAATTCCGCGCTGTCTCTTTGAATTTGATTTTCAACCAGTCTCCGTAGAATTACACATTTTCTGCGATGCGAGCGAGAAGGCTTATGCGACCGTGGTTTACTCACGCGCAATTTACAAAGACGGCAGTATAAATACCCGTATTATTGCAAGTAAAAGTTACGTAGCCCCATTAAAAGCATTGTCTATACCAAGATTAGAGCTCCAAGCTGCCGTGATAGGGGCAAGGCTGGCAAATACTGTAGTAAAAGAATCTAAATTAGTTTTTATGCGTCGTGTTTATTGGTCAGATTCTCGTACAGTACTTTGCTGGATACGTTCAGATCCGCGAACTTATATGCCTTTTGTCTTAAATAGATTGGGTGAAATAGACTCATTAACTAATGGGAAAGATTGGCGGTGGATTTCTACGAATGAAAATCCAGCGGATGATGCCACTAAAGTCAAAAAGTTAGATTTAGGACAAGGTGGAATTTGGCTGAATGGACCAAAATTTTTGCGCCAAGAGGAAAAATATTGGCCCGTGCAGCCACCGATTTCAAAAGAAGAATTTAAGCGGCTAGCTAGTTTAGAATCAAAGAAAGTCGTTATGGCTATCCATAAGCGAGACCCGTATTTACCGGATCCTGCTAAATTTGATTCTTGGTCTCGACTAATTAAAATAACCGCACTCGTATTAGTAGCCGTACGCAGATTTCGTGGCAGCGTTCAAACCAAAGTAAAAGTCGATGATTTACAAAATGCAGAGACTCTTTGGGTAAAGGAAGTCCAATCGGAAACATTTCTCGGAGAAATAGTTGCTTTAACTAACAAAAAATCTATACCTAATAATAGTCGTTTAACAAGTTTTACTCCTTACATATGTCAAAATGGTTTACTTCGCGCCAGTGGGCGTACATCCCGAGTACAAAATACGGATTTTGATAGCAATCCAGTCATATTAGATGGCAAACATCCGGTCGTTAGGCTCTTAATTACGCATTATCACATTCAATTCAATCATGCAAACAACGAAACGGTTTTAAACGAATTAAAACAAAAATATTGTATAGTAAAAATACGCGTTGTTTTAAAGAGTATTGTGACTCACTGTCCGTTATGTCAGTTACGTCGATCAAGGCCGTCCATCCCGCGAATGGCTGATCTCCCAATTGCTAGATTAGCACATAGTACAAACCCTTTCTCTCACTGTGGGCTATATTACTTTGGCCCAATGACCGTAACTATTGGCAGACACAGAGAAAAGCGCTGGGGCGTGTTATTTACTTGCCTAACAATGAGGGCAGTACATCTTGAAATCGCTGACTCGCTATCAGCTGATTCCGCTATAATGGCAATTCAAAGAATGACGGCTCGTAGAGGCCAGCCGTCTGTTTTTTATTCGGATAACGGAACAAATTTACGTGGAGCGTGTGAGGAGCTTAAACAGGCAATAGCGTCCATTGACAAAGAAAAATTAGAAGCTTTTGGGACTAAGTTTGGATCAAAATGGTCTTTTATACCTCCTGCAGCACCCCACATGGGGGGAGCGTGGGAATCTTTAGTTAAAAGTGTAAAACGTGCTCTTAATGCAACTTTAAAATCGCAAGCTCCTCGCGAAGAAGTCTTGCGTACTCTTTTTGCCGAAGCAGAACATACAGTAAATTCTCGTCCATTAACCTTTGTTTCACTTGATACAGATGATCCGGAGGCAATAACTCCAAATCATTTGCTTTTTGGAGCGTCTTCTAGATGTTCGCTTCCTCGTAGATATGAATTAGCCGAGGGTAGTCCTCGTAAGCTTTGGGTAAATGCTCAAAGGTTAGCAGATGATTTTTGGCGCCGATGGAAAAAAGAATATCTACCAACGTTATTAGCGAGGGCAAAATGGACCACCGAAGGCCGCGAGATTCGAGTAGGTGATGTAGTCCTAATTGTAGATAATCAATTACCGAGAAATACATGGCGCAAGGGTGTTATTGAAGAAGTAATGCCCGGGGCTGATGGTAGAAATCGTTGCGTTTTAGTAAGAACCGCGACGGGGAAATTGACTCGACCAGTCGCAAAAACAATTCGTTTAGATGCTGCATCAGCTGTTTTGTGATTTGGTATGACCTTCTCCTGGATGATCATACGGGGGGAGGAATGTTAAAAATGAGAGATTTTAAAATATATTTTTTTTTAGTGTTATTTTTTTGAATGAGAGCGGGCTAGACAGATACTTGTCAAGCGTCTCTCATAGTAACGGGCCTTATTGAAAGGAGCGGTCTGGTTGCGCGCGCGCCACAAGCCGTTCCCGTGGTCTCTATGCTTTATATTATGTATATATATATATGTATAGGGCATTACGCCTACGCCACCTTGAACAAGACCACGCTTTTATATATTCGCTGTGATTGATCCATTACTTTTTTATCCGCTGTACCTGTTGCACGTTCTGGTCTCTTCGCTACCTGTGGAAGCTTGGCTTGTGCTACACGTCATCGTGGTTACGCTTGAATCTTTTATCTTGTTGCTACTTTGCTGAAAGTGAATTGTGTGTGTGGCTGAATCCATTACAGTTCAGCTGTCAATTTATATTGGAATTTAGGCGGCTGGGGTCCGCACCAGACAACCAGTGGGTTGAGGTTAGCTGCAGTGGCAGTTCTTAACCAAGGTGAAGTCAGTGGGCTTCAATCAGGTTTGAGAGTGAATCTGTGTGTATGTGAATGCTTGAGTAGTATTCTTGTGTTTAGCGTGATAGAGAGTGTGTTTAGGCCCTTTTCAGGGCCGCCAAATATTTTAACGTTGAACAACATTAAGAAAACTTACACCAGTGTTTTATTTATTTTTCCCTAACCTATTATTATTATTATTATTATTATTTTAAATTTAACACTAAGTGATACTAAAGTATTGAAATATTTAGAAAATATTTATTTTAATTTTTTAAACAAAATTTAAGGCTAGTACATATTACAGTCTTAAAAGAATTTTATTATAACTATTTATGTATTTTATTGTTAAATAATGAACTTTTAAATCCGTTTTTTCGGTCACAGTTTCTAATACAACCAATTTTTGGCAAACATTTATCATTATAGTTGGCTTTTTTAAACTTTTAAATCTAAACTGCAATCAAAACTTTCTTTCAATAATGAACTATGTTCATATTTTTTTTCACTTTTCCGAATTATTTTAAGTTTCAGATTGCGATTTTGATCAATTTTTTTTCTTTGAATTCTGAAGCAAATATTTTTGGTGTATTTACAAAAAATCTGTTGGTTCTTTTTTTAAAATAGGCGGCATTTGCAATAGCCTGCTTATTATTTTTGTGTCTTTCCAGATGTGTTGTTTTATGTTTTTTAAATCCAACTATGGTCAACAGGCCATTGTAACTTACCACATCTTTTTTGACGTGCTGATAAAGAACCACATAATTCTGTGTTAAAATATTTATTGTGTACCCCTTTTTTTCAAAAATATAAAATGGGCTGCAGTGCAAATCAATTTTTGGAGCTTAAATGGCCTAAGACGATTGTTACATGACACTAAAAAAGATACGACTAAATTATTAACAAATTATTGATTAATCAGAATCTAAAACATAAAAATGGGATATATATCGGAAAATATGATAAATTTTTGAATAAAGTATTAGTTTAAGTGGCATAGATAAAGAAAATTTTTGATTACGATCAGAACCTGTAGAGTTTGAAGAAAAAAAACTTAGAATAGCCAAAAATGGTCAAAAAGACGATACAGCCAGAATGTTATCCCTTCTTAAAAGATTGTTTAATAATTACTGATGAAAATTTGATTAGCTTATAGGAATAATAGAATTAAAAACTTAGATTGTAGTTTAGTTTTTTGTTTAATAATTTATTTAAAAAATTTCAATCTTAAATTCATTACCAAGCTTTTTTAAAAATTAAGGTGATTCACATTGTTTAGTAATTCAGTAAATATGAATTCGGATTAGCTGATTTCTAATGAATTTATAATTAATTTTTGAAAAGTTCATGCAAACAGTTTTATACAGGCATTAATAAACATTCGATGCAAACTAACTTTTACTAAAAAAAATTTTTTTTTTCCTTTTGAATAAATATTTTATTGGAATTTATTTAATGTTCAAGTTGCATCAGGCAATTTCACTCTCTTTCATCTTACGTTTAGCACTTTACAAGTTTCGTGGTCTTTTATATATAATTCCAGTATATATTGAAAGAGAAATAGATAGTTATTCATGAAATTTCATGTTCCTATATATATAAAAGGAGTAAAGAATACTATTAGACTACCAAATTATCAAGTGAGCAACAGCCATTTCTAGAATGAGTAAAAGAAAGAGAAATGAAAAATCTTTACTTAACTTAATGGAAGATATATAGAAAATTGAGACTATTTTCAATAAATCTTTATAAAGATTGAAGATCTCTTTTGAAACAATGAATTTAAACTTCTATTATATAATCCTTTGATTAAAAACAATGCGAGAAAACGTCAGGAATAAAAATCAATATATTTAACTTTTTCTAAAAGAAAATTTTCTTTCTCTTATAGTCTGCTGCTTTTTAATTGTTTTAACTTTTTATATCTTTAACCCATCATCATTTTTGCGATCTCAATATATAAATACAATTATTTAATATTATTTAATCCTTTATTTTGAAGGATAAACTATAAAAAAATTTTTATATTATGAAAGAAAATAACTATTCATGAGTATGATTTCGTTTTTTAAGATCAAAAAATATGAATTCTTTCTTTATATACTCCCTCAGGACATTATATTTTGATGCATAAAATAGTTTAAAGAAAAGTAGATCTCAGTAAAAATACAGTATTTATGGACTATGAAGAAAAATTTTTCGATAGGGTACCTACATTTTTTCTTTCTTTTTTTTTTCTATACTAAATACTTGGCAAAAAAGAAGAAGTTTTTATGAGCTGATAAAAAATAAAATTATTATTATTTATTTTTATAATAAAACACACGAATCTCTTTTTTTTTGAAAAATAGTCATATAAATTTTTTCATTTCTTTTTTTTTTCTAACTTTGAATGGACTCATATAAATATTTTGATTTTATTGTTAAATAAAGACATTTTATTATAACTTAAAAATTTTGTGAAAAAAGATTTAAAAATTTTTTACACGAAATCCATTTATTATACTTTTTTATTTTAAGGAAATAAAAAATATAAAGATGAAACTTGTAAAGATTTATATGAAAATAGTAGTATATCAAAAGATAATAAAATTATTATTCATAAATATATATATGGGTCATCCTTTGTAACATTGGTCACTTTCTTCGGTAGAGCACAATTTTTGAAAGATAAATTTATTTGCTCTTTTTTTCATTGAACTGTCACGTTTTCAATACCGTATGGTATTTTTTTGCTTTGAATTGATTGTTACAAAATGGTGCCTGAGTCATTGAAGAGCTAAAATAAAAGAATAGAAAAATCCAGAAGAAGCTTAAAAATAATTTTTTAAAATAAAGTTAGTATTATTATGTTTTCTACCATGGAAAAAATAGGCAACTTTATTTTCATCTATTATTTATGATTCTTGAATCACTGAATAAAAATTTACTCACAAATATAATAAAATTTTTGATTATTTTGCGATTCTTTTGATATTTACTCATCAAACTTTTTTTTGATCAGGTGACTTATTATAATAGTCAGGCATAAGAGTTACGGCTGAAAATGCACTATTTTATACCAAGATAACTAATTTCTAGATCTTTGGCCAAGGATCTATTGTACGAAAGGAAAATCTGCTGGTTTTCGAAATTCACCTAGTTAACCCTCTTAAAACCAAACTTTTACACTTTATTGTATGAGGCTTTCTGATAATTTATCCAAAGTTTAGCCTATGTCCCGCTGTCTGGATGGGCTTACGCTGCCCTAAAAATTTAGGTCACCCAGGTGACCAAATTGAAACCAGGCTAGACTTTTATACTTGATTCTCATCACCATCAAATAACTACAGCAAAAGCGATGTTACAGAAAAGCTGTTCTTAGCCCCGTAATACGACCATATTTAAGTCACCTGGTTGACTCTCTTGAAACTAGATTAAACTTTTACAAATTATTGTACAAAGCTTCTAAAGTGCTCAAAGTTTAGCCTATGTCCAATTGTACTTAGGAGGGATACAGTCCCACATCAAATTTTAAGTTACCTAGGTGACCAAAATGAAACTACGCCAAACTTTACACACGTTTATATTTCACCATAACAAACTCATATTTCAAATATGGCCAACCTGTCCCAAGAAGTGAATCTAAAGGTATTTTAGCCCAGTAAATTTAATTTTTGGGCCAGTTATTACGTTAAAGTACCCCCTTCGGATAGGCTGGCATAGGCCATATTTGAAATATGCGTTTGTTATGGTGACATGAAAACATGTGTAAAATTTGGCCTGATTTCTTTTAGGTCACCTGGGTTACTTAAATTTTGGGGTAGTGTATCCTTCCTCCTCAGGACAGCGGGGAATAGGCTAAACTTTGAGTCTATTATCAGAAAGCTCCGAAGAATAAAGTGTAAAAGTTTAGCCTGGTTTAAAGAGAGTCACTCATGTGACTTCCCCAAACCAGCAGGTTTTCCGTTCGTAAAATGGATCTTTGGCCAGGTCTTGAAATTCGTTATCTCGGTTGAAAATAGTGCATTTGTATAATAGTGCGTCCGAGTGGCTAACTCCTAGTTTTGTAATCTATTAAAAATTTTCTAAAGGTGGTCCTAAAAACGCAGAAACCATTTTTTTACATTCAAAAACCAATTTTTTACTACCTTTAAAGTCACAAGGAATCATTATTTTTTAAAATTGATTGCAATAGCGAAACTGCTTAAAAATCTGTAGTTAAATTATTTTCTAGTTTTCTTACATGGAATTCGTCCAACTACTTTTAATCAAAATCTAAACCCATTGGGTTTCCTTTTTATCGATTTCAATTGAAATGACCCATATAATACTAAAAATAAATTTATACCATTCAATATATATAATGAGAAAATAAAAAAGAAGAATATTATTATTTTGCATACATAAAATTATTGTATAAACTTTATAGTTTAAAAGTTTTTTTAAATGAGAATCGAAAGTTTGAAATTTTTATTTGCCTAAAATATACTATCTATTATATGGGGAATAAAGCAATTGTATATAAGCCAAAGTTTATCCATTAAAAACATAAATATAGGATTAAGTTTTAAAAATTATTGCTAAATTAATCTAAAAAAGGAAGATTTTAAGTTTTGAACATATAAACAGATTTGTATATTTTTTTCAAAATTTAATTGAATTTTGTCAAAAGTCAAAATACTATATAATAGTTTTTTTATTTAGTTACAAAATCGTTATTTTATTAATTTTATGGTTTTTATTATTTTCTTTAGTTTCATTAGTAAGCATTGGTATTAAGTTATTAATACATTTTTAACTAAAGAACTTTTTTGAAAAATTTTATATATCAATTAAGTTAAAAATTAATTTAAGAAAACTCTGTGCACTGTAAACAAATTTTTTTGCAATAACTATAATTTAGTCACAGTTTTTATAAAATTTTCTAAAAAATATTATGCAAAAATACATAGATCAATTTCAGTGTCAACAAGATACCTGATTTGAACTGATAAATAGTTAAAGAATTTAATAGTGAATTATCAAAGATTCTAAATAATGTAATATTTAGAGTATCATATTTTTTTGATGATATGCGGGCCAATAAAATTTTTCAATTATTATTGTTTTCTGGATTGCTGAATACGAATGTGAAATATTTTTTTACCAAAGATGGTCCAGAATAGGAATTTCTAGGTTATGGTTTGCAGGTTTTTTAACAGTTTTATCTGTAACTTATGTTTTTTGCTTTCCTGAATACAAACATGATATCTGTTTTTACACAGAACGACTTGGAAGCCCATTACAATCAACTTTAGGTTATTTTTTATTTTTTGGTTTCTTATATATTTTATTTTGTAAGCAGCCAGAGAATTTTAAATATAAACAGATATTACATTCGTGTTCAGGTACCCAAAAACATAAGGATCAGAAAGCAATGTTAAAAAACATAACCTCAAAGTTCCTGTTATGGATAACTAGAATATTTTCGGTAGAAACGGATTTTGTATTCGTATTCAGCATACCAAATAATGTAAAAACTCACTGGAAAACTTTATGTACATATCACCAAAAAATAGTGACTGAAAAATCAGGATTCAGGCTTAGACTAAAAATCTTAAATTTTTTAATGCACCAAAAAACTTATTAATAAGAGTTATCACCATTACTTTGGTGAAGCAAGTAAGTTTCCTAACTTTTGTTCATTAATGGTCGAGAGATAAATATTTTGTTCTTAAAATTTTCTTTTATATAACTTCCTTACACTACTTATAATTTTTCTCCAATATTACAACGTCTGTAACATACAATCTTTTACAAACAAATCCAATATATTAAATTGTCTAAAACTAATACTATTTCAGTAAATAGCTTAATGATTTTTCTCAGAACTTTTCAATAAAATGTCAAAACAAAAAAAATTAAAAATAACGTTAAGTTTCATTTACTAATCCTGTCAATAAATTGGATTATTGTTTTTTTTTTTTTTTTTGGTTTTATAAAAATATATCATTTATATATAAACTTGATTCTTTAATAATAGATGGGTTTTATAGATTTATATTAAGATGTAATATAGGTCAAAAGTCTAAGTCCATTAAATCAGTTATTTTTTTAAAAATAAATACTGGAATTAATCTTAATTTAATCAAACGTTTTCATTTCATTTAATTATTGTATATTAAGGAATTTACAAAACGATCTAAATTTCTATTTTTATTTTTAATTCTTATTTAATTATGTTAATATTTTTAACTAATTATTTAATAATGTTATATTAATATTTTGGTTAAAATGAAGGTTAAAATTTAATGAAAGATAAATTAAAAAAATATTTGTGGCCTTAAATTTTTCGCCATATTCTACATAGTCAAATTAGTTTAAGGTGTAAAATTATTTTTTGAGATTGAAAAGTCTGCAAATTTTTAAAATAATTGATTAGGTCTTCCAGAATTTACCTAAAATTTCATGGGTATCCTTTGGAGCCCTGCTGATGGGAACCCCAACTAATATTTGCTCAGAAGTATTTTAGTGCAACAAAAGTACCACACTAACTAGCTCGAAAATTAATTTTTGGTACATTTTGCGAGATTTTATTGACTTGACTTATAGAAAGAACCCTGGAAAGAATTGATTCAACCTTAATTGAGATTAGCATTTTTTGGTCACAAAAGTTCCCAGACCTAGGGTACATTGAATCCATTAAAGTAATATTTAAATAAAAAAAAAACTAAAATAAAATATTTCAATATTTTAAAAATTAAATTAAAGTTATATGTATATTTATATATGCATATATTATATAATTAGAATTCTGAGCAAGATTTCTCTACTGAATGTTTGCTTACCATTGCTCATGTTTTACATTTGTAAATAGAACGTTAAGAATTTCCCTACTTTATGTTCCTATATATTTGAATACATGATAGACTAATTCACTGAATATCTAGAAATTAAAATAAGAGAATTTTTGGTCAAGCACTTTATTCATTAAAATATTTTACATTTAACGTCTATATATTCCCTTACATAATCTCAAGTATTATTTGAACCCATGCTTATATGAAGCTTTTGTTGCTTAGTCAACAATTTTTTTCCATATGCATACTTTTGTAAATTATATAAAAACTTTTCATGCATAAAAACTGTCAATACTTAAGAGTTTTTTATTCTTTAAGACTCTGCTATACTGGCAGAAAAATACAATAAGATTTATTATACATTGTTTAACATTTTTTTTTTAGAAAAAAAATAGCTAATAAATTATAAAAAAAATATTTTTTAATCAATAGTTTGAATAATAATGATGATAATAAAAAAAATAATAATTTAGAGTTATTATTTAAATTAAAACTTTTTTAAGTAGTAAGAACGCGTAAATAGTCAGACATTAATAGAGAAAGGTCAGGTAATACGTGCCTAAGTGTTTATTTCTTACATTGTCTTTTTTTTTTTTTTTTTTGTTCTTTTTATGAATATACAATTTATAGTTGCATGCAAAAATTGTGATAATATAACAGCACTTTTTTTTATGAATTTTTAAGTTTTGCATTTTATATGGGAAAAAATACGTTTTTGGTAGTTTTTACCAAAAGTGATTTTTTGAATGTAATTAATATATTTAGAAGACCTAGAAGTTTTAAGCATTAATTGGACCAAGTAAAAATTAAAATAGGCTGTAAGGATCCGTGTATTGAAAAAAATGACTGTTACTCTGTGGCGAACGCCTCTTTTCAATGTGGTAAAAAAAAATTAATATCATACTTTAGTAATATAATTTTGTAAAATTCATATTTTGTAAAATTAATTATGACATAACATAAAAAGTTTAAATTTTCGGTTATTATGACCAAAAAAATATAAAATCATATGATTCTCTGTGATTTGAAAGCTCACTTTTAATCTACAAGATTGGAATAGTAAAAGGAATTTGTTTTATTGATTTGAGCTTTGCGTTTCAATGCTATTTACAAAATTTTCAAAAATTTTCAGATTCTTGTTCGTTCCTAGAAAACGAGGAAATTATAATTTATAAATATATTCGGTAATTTTATTTAGATCTACCCATGTAAATTCTAAATAAACTTACATTCAAAACTGCATAAGAAATGTTTCATTTTTAAATATATATGAATATTGTGTTTATATGAGGAAATTTATTGATTTTTACTCTTTAAAAAGTTTAACTTTCGACAACTTTATGATTGAAGACACATCTTCACTATATGCCTTTTCGCGTTTTTATCTCCTATATTAGATTAGATTTTGGTATGGGAAATCAGATCTCATGGTTAAGAACTTAAAAAAACTTATAAATGTTTATGTGAAATACAACTAAAATGTTTGGAACATGTTTACTCACAACTAAGGGTTAGGTATAATGCATAAATGTTACACAACATTACAATACAATTATCTATTTTTATAATTTTTAATTATCAGCTTACTAGATGTTAAGATTCTAAATCCAAACTATTCTGAGTCCTTAAATCGAAAATATTCTAAGTCCCTTAATACGAGTTATTATAAGTCCCTTGCCAAGTCCCTAAACACAGATTATTCCAAGTCCCTAAACCTGAATTATTATAAGTGCCATTTCACCCTCTTTCCCTTAAAGCGCATTTGATCTCCTCCCTTAAAATTTAAAATATTTAAAAAATATTTTAATTAAGCCTCTAATTTCAAAATAAATAAATAAAAGTTAAACTTTTTAAGAAGCATGAATTGGGCATGTATCATTGGATTCATTCATATATATTCGATTAAATAAAAATTTTATTTTATAAAATTTTATACACGTCAAAAATAATAAAAAAAAATGAAGATTGTAATTTTAACTTCATGTAAAAAATTTAACTTGAATTTTACAAAAGTATTAAAAGATCACAAAAATTTCTACGTAAATAAAATAAAATCTATATAAATAAAAAAAAAAAAAATGAATATTATTTTTTATACAACATTAAAATTCATGCAATCAATGTTTTTATTCTTGTTTTATTATTCGTTTTTAGTTTTGTTTATATTAAATACAGTCAAAACAAAAAAAGAACGAAAGAATTTTAAATGAATAAATAGTCAAAAAAAGGTTTTATATTTCAGTAAAATAAATTTAGTTATAGCAAAATAAAATTTCAACAAAAATTTATCTTTTTTTTTTATCATTTTTGAAAGGATTAATTGGCAGGTTGAATACACCTCCTATAAAAATAACCACTTTTACATTTACAAGATAAAAAGATTTTATTAAAAATTAAAAGTATTATTCTTTAAATTAATAAATCGTAGATTATTTTCGATACCTTTTTAAAAATTGGTGCTCAGGAGTTTCTCTTCACTAAATTTTTTGCATGTCATAAGGCTGTATAAAATGGAAGCTTACATTAAAGCCAAGTTAGAAAACATCTTATTTTTAATTGCTACCAATTTGTAATTTATAAAATAAAATTTTTTATAATTTTTTGTTATCTTAAGAAATTTAACTTTTACTTCACAAACATTTATCTGGGTTAAAATTTTCAGGGATCTTATTAAAAATGATTAACATTATAAAAAAACGCATATTTAAACAAAACTAAACAAAATTTTAATAAAATATTACCATCATAAAATAATTTTAAAATTATTATCTAAAAATAATAAAATAATAATTCTCGCATATTTTAGAATAATGCAAAGTAAGAACTAAGACGTAAAATGAACGCAAAAAAAAACATTATAAAAATCTGAATAATTCATTTGATAAATTGAGCTAAAAATTGTTTGAATATTTCGCCTCTGGCTAAATATTTTTAATTTTACTAAGTTCGTGATATAATTCACTGACCATGACATATAAACTTAAAATCTTGATATTTTTCATTTGCTTTGTACAATGACTTTCTCAAATTGCATATTACTTAAATAACCACTTATTATTCATAAAAATATTTATATTTTTTAAAATCATTTTTATCGTGTATTATCCGCACGCACTAAATTCTTTTTTAACTCTAAGACTCAAAATAGAAAAAACCTTTAAAAAATGAAAGGCATTTCTGTAGGCTTATACAGTTGATCTTTTTTTACCCCCAATTTTAGAAATAAGTGAAATCCACTGTTCGCTTTTTGAGGATTTTTTGAGAGTACCCGCACAACCTCGAACTAATCATTTTTTGAAATTATTTTAAATTTTTCGTTTCCTACCATTTTGTGGTCTAACACCAAAGGGAAATTTTTGCATAACAATGCTATAATATGCCATTGTTTTTTTTTCAGGTGGCTATGATTCCAGCTTTATCTAATTTGACTGAAAAAGTTTTTACACGTGCAAAATACATAAAAATAAGGTTTTTTTGGAAATGTATGTAAACGGTTGGGAGCAAAAACCATTTTGCTCAATATTATTTTAGAGGGCTAAAAATTGGCTAGTAAAGTTTTTATGAGTCCAAAAATAATTTGAACCTTTAAGCCCGATTGGCGACATGCATGCCCCAACTTTTGTATGAAAAGTAATGAATTACTCATACAAATTATTATCAAGTTATTTTAAACTACAGATATTAAATACTGCGGTTTATTAACAGAAACAATATTGCATATAAATAAAATTCCAAACATATTTTACTTAGAAGAATGCAAACAAAAATTCATAAATAGCATGTGTATAATTTTAAATAATATTCAATAAAGTATTTACGTACATCAGAATACGAAAAGAGACAAAAATTTATACATTTTTATTAAAATCATGTTTAAGGAATAATTCGAGAATTCTGAAAAACTAATAAAGGAAAGTCATGTAAACGAAAATTTCACTGCTTATTATGAGTTTACGATTATAAAACCATTTTAATGAAGAAAAAAAATTCCAGATGCGTAATTTCGGTAACGGCGACCAGATTTTTTTTAGTGTAATTTGTAGTTATTTTTATCCATACATAATATTATTAAAAATTTTATTTTCTGTACTGCGGCCCGAAAGTACGTATTAGACATATTTTCTCGCCACAGTCGCAGAAAAATTTTGTACAATCCTCGGCCATAAACAAAGAATGACCCAAATCGCAGTTTACCATCCTCGGCTTCGCCTCGGAAGGTAATTTAAGTGCGGTTTGCGCCATTCTTTATTTTTCTGGCCTAGGACCGTAATATACTATTAGTCATAAGTTGAAACATTATTTTTAAATAATCAATAACAAGTTTTTATCTTCTAATTAATTTGAAGAATAGTATATTTTTACCCATGGCCACAAAAGTAAAGAATGGCCCAAATCGCACGTAAATTACCTTCCGAGGCGAAGCCGAGGATGGTAAACTGCGATTTGGGGCATCCTTTTTTTGTGGCCAAGGACAAAACATAATTTTTCTTGCTCAGTGTCGAGAAAATGCGTTTTTTCGAATAGCGCAGCGGCCAGAAAATACGCACTTTCTGGACACTAACTAGAAAAATATTTTAAAAATTTTATAATTCAATTGTTTTACCGATAAAGGTGTCTATACTGTCTATTATGCACTAAAAAATGAAAAAATCAATTAAGCGGCTAATAATAAATTTCATGTAACTTTAAACTCCTCAAAAGATCATTTTTAAAGCCTTGTTATAATAACAAAGAATCCTTATTTAGCTAAATCCGCAAAAGGATTTTAAAGCTCGTTTTGAACTAAAGCCTCTTTAAAGTTATTTCTGCATGGTAAGAAAAAAAAAATAAAGTTAATAAACTTAACATAAATTATGCACGTCCATCAAGAAATGAATCATAGATTACATATCTTAGCATTACTTTGTTTATTAATTTCGGTTTAAAAGCTTACTTTTTAATGTAAACGCGAAATTACATTTTAAATTTAAGACATTCACAACAAACGGTAAAGAATTCTGTTAAGTCACGTAAATTCATAAAAATGTAAAAATAGTGAATTGTTTTGTAAAAAAATATATAAAAGAACAACAACAACGAATACTATTACACATATATTATTATTATATGACATTGCAACCGTGAAGAAAGCACAAGTCGAGCGTGACGAAGGTTTTTTTTTTGCTTTTTTATTCTTTCTTTATTCATCTTATGCTACAACTTTAAACGATATATACAACTCGCGAAAGTCTTCAACTTTGCTTTTTACGGATTTCCGCAAACGCCATTGGATTATGTCATTTTATTTTTTATACTTTCAATGTTAAAACCACTATAACTGTTTTTTTTTTCTTAAACTTTTTTTTTATTTTACAATGTGTAGGTATTTTTATTCGCTCTATATGTTTATAACACATTTATCGATTTTTATGAGTTTAAAAATAAAAAACTTTAAGTTTTTTATTATAAAATAACGTTTATATGAATAGGTTACTTGAAAAAAAATGACGATTTTATGCATTTTTGAGTAAAAAGGTATAATTTTAGTATTTTAAAAGGAAATATTTTTTAATCGTTATTATGGACTTTACGAAATATTTATTTTTTTGTCATAAATAAAATAATTTAATTTGAATTTATTTGAGTGGAAAAAAACGTAAATAAAAAAATGTATAAACGATTTTTAATTAGTAAATAAATAGTAAATTAGTCGTGTACGTATATTCGTGATTGAAGTTATATTAGAAATTACATGATTGAATTGATACTTAATTGAAGAGGGGAACAAAAATATTAACAAGTTTTATGTAATACAGGGTACTTGGAAAATATTATAATTTGAAATTCTCGAATAGGGTTTTACGGAAATATGAATATTTAAATATATATATTTTTAAAACAGTTTTTAAGGATTTTTTTAGTTTTTTTTTTTTTTTTTTTTTTATATGAAGCTTCGAGCCTTCTTTGAGGCTATGCAGCTACGTTTGATTTACCTTATTTTAACATATTAGAGAGTGACTTAGAACATTATATCTTACAGATTAAACAAATCTTCTTTTTTTACTAACTAGACAAAAATTAATTATCATAAAGTAATTATAATTTGACTTAAATTTTAATTTGACAGTTGTTGAAAAATTCATTCACATAACTCATCATTTTTATGTTAGGTTTAGATAAGAATTCTGTGATATCTACAGGAAGTTGATATCCACAATGAATTAGTTTAGAAACAAGAGATTTTCTTTCTTGGTCGAAGCGTGGGCATTGCCAGATTACATGGTTCAGGTTTTCCACTGGATAACCACATGAACATGAAGAATCAGGGACTACTTTAATTTTATGCAACGATTCATTTAAGTTGTAGTGCCCTGATCGACACCTGTTGATGGTTGTAATTAAATCACGATTCAGATTTTTATTATAAAACCATGGTTTACTAAAGGAATTATGAAAGTACTCAAAATAACTGACACCCTTAATCAATCCTAACTCTTCTATGGACATTTTTGAGGCTAATTTTTCTCTTTGGACTATATGGTTTCTTAGGTCGGTATGTGGAATATGCTTTATAGTGGGATCTATTAAAGTGGCCGATTTTGCCAGCTTGTCAACATTTTCATTTCCAGTTAACCCCTGGTGTGAAGGAACCCACAGCAATTTTATATAAGTATCGCTATTGTTAAATTTATGAACTTTCTTTCTAATTTCAAAAATGAGTGGATTAGTTTGCGCGTTAAAGCTTGGGTGATTAAGACTTTCAATTGCGCTAAGGGAATCTGATATAATAACTATATTTTTATCCTTGTTATCCAAGGCAATATTTAAAGCTTCGTTGATTGCAGCACACTCTGCTGTAAATATCGATGCACGTTTGTTTATGCTCAGAATAGCTTGCTTATCTAATTTCTCACAAAAGCAGGCTGCACCTACTGATATTACATCAGTGCTCTTGCTACCATCGGTATAAATATGTAATGAGTTGCTTTCGTTATTTAAATAATCATTTAGTAATAGGTTAGGATCATTAGTATTTTGTAATAGTCTGCCAAAAAGTACGTCAGTATTCACCGGATTTGAAAGCAAGTAGTAGTCAAAGTTATATATGGGTATATTATCAAAGACTAAGATTTCAGATTCATATTTCATTGCTTCGTTGATGCATTCATTAATAAACAAACCCCTTTTGCGTTTATCCTGCTTAATTACTGTGCTTAAATTCTTGATGGTTTTATAAACCAAACTACTTTTATTAGAAAGAATTTTGGAAAAGAAGGTAGTCCCTAAATATTTGGCTCGGTTTTCAAGACTTTCGACTTTAGATTCAGACAAAATAATATTTGTTGGGGTACTAGTTCGGTAGCCTAATGCCAATCGAAGCGCTGAGTATTGAATTCTTTCAAGTTTTGACTTGTTTTTACCATTGGAATATGGAAAATATACAAAGCTAGAATAATCTATAATGGACCTAACATAGGATTTATAAAATAATATTAACGTTTGAGGGTCAGCTCCCCACCGTATACCCCTGGAAAATTTTAAGATATTTAATGCCCTGTTAGCATTTGCCTGTACTGTTAGTATGTGTGACGTAAAGTTGAGCCGAGTATCAAAATAAATGCCTAAGAATCTCCCTGATTGGGATGCTTTAATTTCTAATCCATTTAGTTTAATTTTTACATTATTGATATCAAATTTATTTTTTCTATTAAAGCACATAAATACCGTTTTAGTAGGCGAGATTTCAAGAGAAAGTTTTTTTAAATTATTATTAAGTATGTCAATGGCATGTTCAAATTCTTTTAAAACCATTGGAGTTATATCACTATATCTTTTATAGATTGCTATATCATCAGCAAATTGAAGTAATTTAAAAGCAGGTGGTAGGTTAACAACTATTTTGTAAACATAAATTAAGTAAAGAAGTGGGCTCAAAACTCCACCTTGAGGGACTCCTTTATAGGCAAGAAAAGGGGTGGTCATTGTATCTTTAGTAAATATAGACCTTTTGTAAGTGAAAAATTTGATAAAATTAATTAATTTATAAGAGCACCCAATTTTTGATAGTTTTTTTAATAATATATCAATAATGACATTATTAAAAGCACCAGTGACATCAAGGAATGCTGCTAGAACAAGATCTTTATTACGAAAAGCATTATCTATTTCGAGGGTTAAAACTGTTAAATTATCTGCACACGATTTTCCTTTTCGAAAGCCTGCTTGAGATATCGGTAATATTTTTTGTGTTTCTAACCACCAACGCAGGCGGTTAGATAGCATTAGCTCAAAAAGTTTAGAGCAACAAGATGTAAGCGCTAAGGGTCTGACACCACCATTAGGTTTAGGGGCAAAATGCACGAAAACGTCGTTCCATTCTTCAGGATAAGACTCAAAGGCATACATGTCATTAAAAATGTTAAGAAGTATGATTTTATACTTGTGTGGGAGGTTGTGTAGCACTTCATAGTTAATGCCATCTATGCCAGGGGCTGATTTATCGCCTCTAGAATTTAAAGCTATTAAAAATTCATTGATAGTGAAGGGCCGATCAAAAAAGTCAACGTTATCGTTACTACATACTGGTATGTCGTTTGGATCCACAGGAACCCATGGGGGGCATAACGAATCAAGCATATTTTGGCAGTCTTGTTTATTTTGAAGATAGGAGTCTTTGTTTTTGTCATCGATTTTAACCCACTTATTTTTGAAAATTCTAGCAACCCTTAACGTGTGTTTAAAGTTGGATTTTGCATTTAAAGTACCAGCAAAGTTATGGAAAGCTGACTTTTTTTTGTATTTAAATAACTTCATAGCAATAGATACTTGTTTTTTATAACATAAATAATCTGAAAAATCTTTAGTATGTTCCCATCTTTTGAAGAATGCAATTCGCAAACGACGAGCCTTATCACAATCACTATCCCACCATGGGACAGGATTACGATGAATAGTATTTTTTACATTAGTAGGGTTCGGAGTAGATTTTTTAACCGATACACGTAATTCTGTGATAAAATATGTATATTTTGCATTTGGTAATTTATTTGTAAACTCACTCGTAAAAAAGTTGGGGTATTTATCATCAAGTAGTTTATTTGCTTTACCCCAATCCGTTCTGACCGATTGCACTTTAAACCTGATTTTGCGGTAAATGAATTTTTTGGTATTTAATTCCAATAATAACGGGTAATGGTCAGATCCATGAGTATCTTTATCTACCAGGTAATTAATATTTTGGGACAGATCAAGAGAGGTTAGCAACAAATCTATATTGGATTTTTTTGCACTGTGTGAATCTATATGAGTCTTGGTGTCCGTATTTAGAATCATAATATTGTCGATACTATTAAGGCTGTTTAAAAGTCTAGAACCACTAATGTCGTTATGATCACAATTCCATGTTTTATTATGTGAATTAAAGTCACCTATAATAATAACATTATTCAAGGAATTAAGATTATTAATTAAGGTGTCCCAGTTATCTTGAGTGAGGTATGCATCGGGAGGTTTGTACGCAGCGACAACTGTCACTTGATTATCGAAATTAGTTAATTTAATGCCAAATAATTCAAGTTCATTATGAGGAGTCTGTAAATTAATATTAGAATGATATGCAATGTTCTTACGAATAATAAATGCAATGCCTCCACCTCGACCATTTGGCCTATCTCGTCTCACGATATTAAAGCCTGTAAATACAAAATCATTATGTGAAATTAAATAATTCAACCAACTTTCAACTAGTACTAATATGTCTATGTCTTGTAACATTTTAAAAATTTCATTTTTTTTACGATAAGCACTTCTACAGTTCCAAAAAGTTATTCTTAATTTAGAGTCTATACTTTGCTGTTGATTATTTGTAACTTCGTTATCCATTAAATTTAGTATTACTTGTTGTTTCATCATCGGTGCTACTATCAGTGGATTGAGCTCCAGAACTAATGAACTGTTTCTTAATTTTAGTAAGTCTACTTTTAAGACGTCGATCAGTTAGTCCATCATATAATGCATCAATCATTAACATTAAACAGTTTGTATCTTGTGTATAAAGGCTTAAAGCATCTGGTACTTGTTTATAGCTTAATTTTAAGGTATGTACTATAAACTGCTTGAAGTCGTTTATACCTAAAGAAAAAGATTTTAAAGTATTTTGCTCTAAGCAACTACTTGCGCCATCAATTTGCTCTGCTACGAGTTCGGGTGTAATCGGAGAAAGTAGTTTATTTTTTTTCGTAGCAGTTTTTCTATTATTATTATTATTACTACTTGAGATTTTTTTAGTTAAAAAATAGAAAATTACGTTATGTAAGATACTAAAATAATTATGAATTAAAAAATCGGCGAAAAATTAGAAATACGCCATTTAGAGTCCGCCATTTTGGTTTTTATAAATCTGTCTTCAAAATCGTGATCAGTGACCCCGAAAACCTTTTTGGGGTGCCAAAAATAGGCTCAATTAGCAATTGTTTTCAAGATATTACCAATCTTGCTAAGAAAATAAACAATTACATAACCCTTAAAAGTAAAATAGTTAAATTAAAAAAAATTATATTTCAAGCAATAAATAAAAATTGTTAAATTTTACTGAAACATAAAATTTTTAATTTATTGGATACTATAACCAATAAAAAAAATAACAGAGTTGATTTAAGTTTTTTAATTAATATAATATTATTTTTATATTCTTCAAGTGTAATTTTTTTTACTTCTATGCCTTTAATATATATAGGTTTTCGATTCAATTTTACTTGTGACTTTGTCTTACGCCATCTAGAGTTAAGATATAAAATCACGAATTTTTAATTTTATATCATCATATAATTTTTAAGTTATGATTATTATTTTTGCGATTGTGATTTTTTGTTTGTGAATTATTTAATTAACTTAATTCTGTTTATTAAACCTATTTTTACCTGATTAGGTTGATCGATTTCAATGCCGTTTGTAGAATTTACAGTATTATTTACAGTTTCCTCGAAGCTTTCATTTTCACCAACAGCAAAAGCTGACAGGAATATCTGTAACAAAAAAAAAGTTGCTTATAAATATAAAATGAAATATTTTTAAATATAATTATTAAATTAAAAACTAATAAAAGGCGTATTCATTTTATTAACAATATTTAGCTAAAAAATTGAGAACCGTAATTGTAAGTGATGCATATTCTAAAATATCAGAATAGGATTTTAAGACTTGAAATTGAAGAGATAGATTAGGCAATTTAACATTGCTCTTATGGGAGATCGTCTTTGAATTTTATAAAAACTATGATTACACAATTTAATGAAATAGTAAATAAATACCTAAAGATTATATTCACAATTTATTTTACAAACTAAAATATTGAATAACTTAATGAAAACTATGTAAATAACCATAAATCACGATAAGACACGAGCCCATTTGTATACGTAGTGTCAATAATTTAAAACTACCTTTTAAAAATGCAATTACAGATATCTAATATCTTAAAGATTGTAAATGCATCATAATTTTTTCTAAAAGAACAATGAAATAATAGATTGCAAATAATTATTTTTAAAAATAAAATTAGTTTTTGCTAAAAATCCAAATGAAAAATATTTGGCAAAAACGTTATTACCTAAAGAAAAAAAAATTTCACTGACGTAGCATAAAATATATGCACAACAAATAATTGAATTTTTTCCCAAAAAAAAACAATTTAAAAACATGATAAATTATAAAAAAAATCAAAGAACATCTATCTAAGAATTTCAATAATCAAAAATTTATGATAATATTTCAAAAAAATCTTCTCTATACATACTTATATAATATAAAAATTGATTTAATCTTATTATTTTTTTTTTCTATATTCTTCATCGTTGTAACTCATGCGGTGAAGTTAAATTACGTGCTTTTCATGAAAATATAATAGTAATAATAATAAGTATAAGACGCGAGACTAAAGCACATGCCAAAATCTTATAAGTTTAATAATGAAATTTCTATTTCAATATAATATACTATTGTATAATAATAAGTATTTTATACATTCGCTGTACTATTCTATATAATAATATTTTAATCTAATAAATTTTCTTCCAAGTATTTTAATTAATTTTATAATACTGCTATTTGTCATTTTTCATTAATAAAAATTTATATATTCTGTATTAGAAATTTTAAATATTAATTGACATATAATTTTTTCTCTGTATTGTTATATCTATATATGATTCATATTAAGTACTATTTGTTGTTTCTTTAAATTGATATCTGTTTAGAAATGATAATTAAAATACATTTTGTAATTAATATTAATGGACTATTAATGTGGTTTTTAGTAGATTCATTTTATCTCATTTGGTTATTGATTGATATTCAATTTTACTATTTATTATAATTCAAAATTATAAAAATTTAATTTTTATAATTTATAATTAATGTAAAGTTTAGTATTACAAAAGTTTGATTTTTAACTTTTAAAAAGTAAATTTCTTGGGTTTGCATAATCCTAGTTTGGATATCCTACTACTTTAGATATTTTTTTTGGTGACATGTGAAGCCCCAGATTAAAAATTCAGTAGATGGTTTCATATTTAAGGGATTACACCTTAACTGAGCTTAAATTCAACTGAAGAATGGCGGTCCTGTGACTTCCCCGCCTCCAAACAATTGTCTTCTTTGATAAATGCCCCCCTCACCGAAAATTGCCACCCTAAAGATCTGAGCAAATAATTAAGAAAAAGCAACAAACTTTGGTATAGCCTAATAGTCTGCTAATAGTGGTAGGCGCAACTACTGAAATATTTGATATTTTATTGCGGGGACTTGGCACCCAAACCTCCACGAAAAGGTGGCTGTGCCCCCTCGACCTACTTTGGCCTAGTTTAGCATAGGAATAATATTGCATATATAACTCTTAACACTTTATTAATTCAATATTTTGTACATGCGAAGGGCAATATTCAAGGGGGGGGAGGCCGATTTTTATAGGATACTTTTTTTTAACTTTCGGAATCAAATTCTCGAATATTAGCAGCCATTTTCATGTTTTCAATTTTTTTGGTAAAAATTTTCTTATTATCGCCGCAAAATTCTTATTTTATAATTTAGACATTATAAACTAAAATATCCCATAGAGTTCAAAGCTTTGAAGGATTGGTGTAAAAATAGCGAAATCAAAAAATTTTTATTAAATTTCTAAGTCAAAATTTGGCAACAATAATAAGAAAAATTTGCATAAATTTACAAAAAGAGATCAAAAAACAAAAATGGCTGCCAAAAATCGAAAATTTGTTCAAAAAATTTAAAAATATGTGGAAAGCTTTGCTTTCAGTTGCACTTCTAGAACAAATATTTTGGGCCAATTTCAACGATCCTTCAGTCCAACTTAAACCCAATTGGCTTGAAGCCTTTTTCAATTTCATTAAAATTTTCTAAAATTTCCGAAAATTTTAATTTTTATTTTTAAATTCTTTGCTAAAATATCATTTTAATTTTATCTGATTATTATATATTGATAAATTTTTCGAATTTTTTCTAAAGATAATATTTCATAATTTTTACCTATTATATTCCCCTGAATTTAAAGTCAAAATTGTTTTTAAAGTAATAGAGTTCAAAAAAACCCGAAAAATTCATCATAAAGTCATTGAAAAATGATTCCTTGCAAACTCTTAAAAAAAAAAATTAATCTCTAATCTCAAAAATCTCAGAAGCAAGATGAGTAATCATCAAAATACCAACGAAAATACAAGCCTCCAGAAAAAAATTTTTAATCTCAATAAGATTCAAAAAAAAAAAAAAAATTGAATTAAGTCGTTACCCAATGATTTATATAATATATCAAAATTTTTTAATTGGTAAAAGATACCTTTTTATATTAAAAAATATCTCCCATACAATGAGATTGCAATAAATGATCAGTTCGAATATATATATTTGATCTTTATCGTTTGAATATAAATACAGTAAAAGATATAAACACACATTTTTATTTTTTGAGGGTGTGGAATCTTCTTTTCATTGAGTTTCTCATTAACTACAACATAAATATACTGTACTCGTTATATAAATGGATACTTTGTATAAGAGAAAAACACGCAAAGAGTAGCAGTATATCTTTCAATACTCTCTTTTGACCATTCACTACTCTTTATATCGTTTATACGTTCAATTGATTGGCCCACTTAAAAAAAAAATGATTAAATAAAACCAATATCAATTAACTACGTTCTTAAGAAGTCTTTTTTATTTTTTATTCAATCGTTTTCTATTTTATTTTTTATTGTTTAAATTAAAATACTAGCATTTTTTTAATATTATTATTTTATTGAGAAGACAATTATAAAAAAAAATGTAAGATTGCATGAGAAATGTATAAAGTGTAAAATAAATAGTTGAGCAAACCTTAATACTTTCAGAAGCATTTGTTGGGTAATTTACGTGTTTTTTTTAAATTCGCGTGACGATGCGAATAAAAAAACTAATTCAAAATAAAACACTACAAGGCGCCCCAAAGATTCCTTTTAGCCTGCGTGGGACAGTTTAAAAAAAAAGTGTTTGTGTAGTTGGAATGAATTTTTTATATTTTTTTATTCACTTGCCATTTTTTTTTCGCTTTCTTGTGATGTCAGATAAATTTACTTTTTATGTCTAAATTTCAAAAATAATATAACTTATTTATATTTAACTGTCAATCTATATTTGTGACATTAAAATATTATTTTTTATTATTCTATATTTTTTATTCTTATAAGATTATGTGGTTACGTATTATTTATATAGGCTTAAGGTAAAACATCTAAATTTAAATCACTTTTTAAGCTTCTTGTTTATTCGAAAAATTTATTTAATTTTAATTTCTAAAAGATATATTTTTTTTATTAAATTGTGAATTAAAGAAAAATTTTAAGAGGCTAAAATTGATGATAATTTTTGAGAACTTTTACAATATTGATTACAGTTTAACGTTTCAATATTTTGGAAAAAAAATTTGGTTGCCGCGAACGGAAAAACTCCGGTGACCACGAAAAAAATTTTAGTTGTCGCAATCAGTATTGTGGTAGTAGCGAACGGACTTTTTTTCAATGCTTTAAATGCTACAGATGGCATGAAATCTCAGAAAAATTTCAGAAAATTAAAAATAAAAAAGTTTAATCGGCGTGTGCTAACCAGTTAAGAGGAGTAAAAAAATTTGTTATCAAATTTTCTTTGTTTTATGACATTTACAACAGTTTAAACAATTAAAAAAAATCAGTTGGCCATAACCTACATCTTGATTGCCACAACAGGATTTTTTTTCAGTGTAGTAGTATTTAGGATTCCTGGCTTAGTTGTTTTGTTTTTTATTGGTATAAAAAAAAATAATTATTGATTTTCAATAACCAAAATTAATTTATATTTTGAGTTGAAAATAAAATATACATTGAAATTAAGAAAATGATTATTGAAAATATATATTTTTAGCAAAGTTTTTATTTATGCATTTGGATTGTAAAGTATTAGACTGTTCATTGACTAACTTTACATAAATAAAAGTATATATATAGTATTGTGTTGTACTATCTAAACACCGATGAATATAAGCTGTAATTTCTCTCGAAAGAGAAATGATATACTAAAGGTATATAAATGTGTATCATGAAAAGTTTAACATCTCGGTTAATCTGAAGAAGTATAGTAGTATACTTTACTGATGATGGCTTGTAATACTATACAGAACCGAAATAAACCATTTTAACTAATTTTTTTAAATTTATTGATTATGACTTTATCGCCCATTTTTTTGTATAATCTTGTATTTGGAAAATTGAATTTATCGATCAATAGGGCAAAAGAAATAAAAAACAAAATTATTTTTTATATATCTTGTAACGTTTCGTGGATAATATTCCACCTCTTCTGACAAAAATATTAATTATAACAGTCTATTAAATCATTTTACATAGATAATAAATATAAATTTTAAAAATAGAGAAATGTGCTTCTCTCGTCATTGTTTATAGTATACTCCTGTATACTAACTTTAAGTTAATAAAAACTCACTTTAAGTATTCCAGTATTCAGTTCAGTAAAAAAAATAAAATTTTAATTTAAATATAAAAATAAAATTTAGTTTGTGGATGAAAAGTTATTTCCTTTTGTTTTATGAATGGATTGAGATCCCTATCGTAATAAAAGACCAAAAAAAAGATGATTATGATAAGGAACAACTAAAAATTCTATTGTAGAAGCTAAGAAAGGTTTGTCGACTACGGAGTTATCCATTTTATACAACATCCCTGAAGCTACCCTTCGTGCAAAAATTGTAGTAACTGGTGCGTAGTAAAAGGAAAAATGTAATAACTGGTACGTAGTAATTAGGTCGGACCGTAGTACCTGGTGCTTTTTTATCTTAACTTTAAGACGTTTTATTTAATTCAAAACAGTTATTTTCAGGAAAATTTTAATTTTTAATTTATTTCTAAGACTTCAAAATTTAGTTTAAGGGACATTTGGGGTAAATATGTACTGTTTTTTAAGTAAGAATTGTGAAAAAACGGTTAGAGATTTTTGAGTGAATGTTTTTTTATTATTTTAAATAAGTATTAAAATTTACAAAAAAAAATATTATTTTTATTTTTATGACGTCACTTCCGCGTCACTCGAGCGTAAAGAAGGCACTATACGAAATCGGTGGGCAGGATAACTCCAGTTTGGCTTATCCAAAAAAAAAAAAAAAAATTTGGTAAGAATTTAGACCAATTGCCAGGGGCTGACTTCGAGTTTTTTCGAAAAAAGTAACTACAAAAAAAATGGCGGCTGTTTAAAGTTAAAATGCAAAAAAAGGCCTAAATTTTTAGGACTAAAGTAGCTGTAAAATCTTTTTGAGGACATTTTTAAAAAAAAACTCGAAGTCAGCCCCTGAAAAATATATTTTTTTAACTACACAGCAAATATGAAAATAATTGGTGAAATAGTTAATGCGCAATTTTGCCCACCGTTTTTAAAATACCTGTTTCGAGAAAAACGAGTTTAAAGTTTCAATACAAGTTTTTTGATACTTTTAATGAAATTTTTTTTTGTGTTTTGTTTTTTTCGTTTAGAGCAACTCATAGCAAAATAATCTAGACCATAAACATTAAAATCGGTCCTGTATTTTTGCAGATAAGTTAATTAGAAGGTGTAAAAACGTGGTTTTTTTAAAAAAGGAATTTTTTTAGAAGGTTAATTTTTTTTTTTAATTAATTTTTTTCAGTCATTAGTGATTCCAGGCTAATAAAATAACCCATTTGCCTCCTTATGTTTGACTTGAAGATGATTATTTTCCTGTTTCTGATTCCATTCCTCATTTTTGGCCATTTTGGTATTGCGAAGTTTTGCTTTGTAAGCAACCGCAAAAATTCGCAAAATTTGCTGCATAATTTACATCCAAAAGTAGCTCTAACACAATTTCTAACTATTCAAAAATAGTTAGAAGTATAATGAGAGAAAAATGAATCTATTTTCTTAGAATAATAAAGCTATTTGTTTAATTTCTTAAAAATGTAAGTTTGACAGCACGCGCAAAACAGGCCAAAAAATATACTTAGATAGGGGATTAAAAATATTTTTTTTTTTTTACATGTTCTTGAGACATATATGAAGTGATTTATACAAAAAAAACATTTTTGATTTCATAAAAAATATTTACCCCAAATGTCCCTTAAAAAAAAAAACCTGGTTAGAAAATATGAAAAATTAAAGAGAAACGGAAAGAAAATTGTGTCGCTTCAAAAAATCCGTAGTAACTGGTGCCTGTACACTATATAATATCTTTTAATTTAAATAATAATAATTCTTTATTTTTAAAATCACAAAAAATAGTACACTCTTTCAATATCCTTTTTCTAAAAATGATATGCTCATCGCAACAGTAACTATGTACATTGTTATAGCTAAAGAGTCATTCTGATTGGTTCTCGCAATAATTTACACACTGCATTAACAAAAATATAAACATAAACAAATTCATCTTAGGTTAACTTCGAGGTTAATTTAATATAGCTGGAAAATTACTAAATTTCTTAAATATTGATTATCAAATTATTTATTTTATGCTATCATAATATTGTTACTGTGCGAAGCGCAGTTCAATCTAGTAATACAAAAAATATATAAACATTATAGTAATAATTACCTATAAAAATTAGTAAAATTTTATATATATATAAAAATAAATAAAATATTAAATTTGAATTTATAGAAAAGTAAATATGGTTAGATAGTTCAATTTGGTTAGTTAACAATGAAGTCAATATATAGAAGATGTAGACATTCAGGCCCAAAATTATACGAACTCCTGAAAGGTAGATAATTAAATAAATATACTAAAAAATTAAAATTGAACTGTATTCAATAATTAATAATCCAAAAACTTTAATTTATATTTAGGTAAATAAACAAATATTTATATTTTTCATTTGTTTAGTTTCACATTTTAGACAAGCTTTTAAATTAATTATGCATTTTCTTTATGTGATTTTGTTTTCTTTGATGAACATTTATAGAGTTCTAAATAAATTTCATTTGCGACCATGTTTTACGCCATCTAAAGTTAGTTTATATAAGCATTAATTTATATATTAAAATGCTACAATGCAAATGCTACATGGAAACAAAGGAAGTTATTAAATTCTAATTATTATTGTAATTGATAAAAGACCAAGTAAAATTATTTTTGTTCCTAGTGGGCCGAAAACACTTTTTTCGCCCCGCAACGAGATCGAAAAAAACGCGTTTTCACCCCACTGAGAAAGAAAAATTTCGTTTTGTTCACGGGAACAAAAAAAAAATAACCCAAATCGCAGCTAATTAAAGTGTGATCTGGGCCATTCTTTTTTTGCTCCCTTTGTTAAAAATGTAATTTTATACATTTTTCTCAATTGAATTTTGAATAACAGTGTATAATTTATAATTACAGCGTAGATTAAAAAAGAGTGCCAAATAAAATCAAGCTATAAGAAAAGGAGAAATTAAATACCAAAACTTAAACATCAAACAAATCGTTTTTAAAAATATTTTTATTTATTTAAAAATTATGTATGTATATTAAATCAACATTTTGTTTGTAATAATTTGACAACTTTCTTTTCCATAATTTATAAGATGTGATTATAAGGATTTATGTATAAATTTAAAAAAAAAACACATTAACACAATTTTAATTCATTATATATAAAAGTTTTGAAAAAAATGTTTTTGTACATAATATATAGTAAAATAATTTACACTTAACTATCAAATAATTTTTTTAAAAAAATTCTTTAATATTTTTAATTAGCGTGTATATTATAAATTCATGTATAATAAATAAGTTAATTATTTAATTAACTTTAATATATTAAATTTACAAATTTAACAAGTTTAATATTTAAATTTAGGTATACGTCATCATAAAATATCTAAATAAATTCACAATATTAATAAATAAATATTTCTTTAAAATATAAAAATAAATTTAAATTTAAATTCATTTTAGATATACTAAAAGTGCCTTGTAGCACACATGCAAATTTTAATTTTTTCAGTTAGTCGTTTTTTTCAAAATATGGGTCATATATGGTCATCTTTTTAAAAAATTAATTTTTTTTTCTTATTTTTGCTTATAATTCTCTTCTAAAAAAATTCCAGAAAATTGAATTTTTTCAATAATTTTGGTTGCTATAGCAGGAATTTTTTTTCTTTCAAATGGTAGCAAATGAAATGAAACTAAGAAAAGTTAGAAAAAAAATGTTTTTTTTTAAAGTAATTTTTAAGCCTTATCATGCCATGTCGTGGTGCTTGCATTTTAAATATAAGTAAAAATCATTTTTTTTAATTTTTCTTTACGTTTCAAGACGTTTGCAATCATTTGAAACATTAAAAGTCTATCATTTGTTTGAGTGTTTACACAACCAACTATCATGGAACATGTTCACTCATACAATTTTAACTTATACTCCCTAATTATTATAAACCCTAAAACTGAAATTATAATAAGTTCCTAAATATAAATTATCCTGAGTTCATTAACTAACCTAAAGTATTTTCAGTTTTTGATCTTATTAGGTCCTGATCAGGCCCTGACTCTAATTTCAAATTATGTTAGGTCTATTTAACTCCTCTCTAAAAGCATTACTATTTCAACCCTCCAACTAACGAAAGGGACTTTTCAGGGTACCCATTCCATGTTAACTAAATTTCAGATTCCATAACCGGGATTCAGGTTGCTGCAACTGGAATTTTAATATGGATCATGTCCATAGGGAGAGGCCCCGGAAAAATTTTGTGTAGCATAAGATGGGGTCCAAAATTGACATTTTGGGAAAGGGGTAGTGAAAAACTTACGTTTTTAAGAGGTTGTCAAAAGGACTTAGAATAATTTGCAATTGGAGTCAGGCCTTATCAGAACTTAGAAAAATGTTGAATAATTTTGATTTAGGAACTTGGAATACTTTAGGTTTAGGTACTTATTATAATTTCGATTCTAGGACTTTAAATAATTATACGGAGAATAAGCTAAAATGGTTATAAGTAAAAATTTTCCATGATCATTGTATGAACGCACAAATAAGTTATAAGTTTTTTTTTTCAGTGTATCAAACCAACTTATTACAGAATACTTAGAGTACTATTTTAAGCCCTAAGAACTACAAATTTCATTACTGATTCTTCAACCCAGCAACAAATTTAGCGAAAGGCGAAGGGAGTAATTGCCTCCTCTTGAGAAAAAAAATGTACATGTTTTTACTAAAGTGATCTAAGTTACCGTTGTTGAGCTGTTGCGTTTAAATTTTGCTTAAATTTCAAGCAAGACTTATGTACCATTAAAAATAATTTTTTGTGTGATGATTAAGTTATGAAAATTTATGACCATTTACATGTTTCTTTTTAAATTTTAATTAATTTTTGACCACATAATAGCTGAAAAATTTTTGTGTAGCTGCTTGAAACTTGCTTGAATTTAAAACCTATTGAAGTAAACTTTAAACTCGTCAGCCTGACAGAATGATATTTTTAAATTTTTGCCAAAATTTCAATTTTTGACAAATATATTGTCTCTTTTCTCCCAATCTTTAGGCTGATTCCAGATTAAGCACTCTAACTCACAGTTATATTCAGTTAGGTATAGAAGCATAAAGCATAAAAAAAGTATTAAATACCTTAAAAACAGTTAAAATACCTAAGTGTTATCTGTTAACGTATTACTATTCATAAAGTTAGTTATTTAAAACTAACCATTTACCCTTTAAATGCATTTTTGGGCCCTGGTGTATACTAAAAAAAGAATCAGTTTGCAAAAAAAATAGAGAGAAGTAAAATGTATATATAAAAAAGATCCACATAATTTGATAAATTAGGTAAGAAATCAGGACTAATTTAAAATATGCGGTGTAAAAAGAATTATTTTTTTTTTTAAATCCTAATTTATTGTTTGCAAATTAAAAATTTTGATTAAAACTAATTTTGAAAACGAATAAATCTTTTGACACACTTTATGATAAATTTTAATGATTTTATTAAATTAATAGTAAATTATTAGCTAATTAATTAATGGAAACATAAATATAAATACAGTTTTTGATTTTTTATTGGTACATGAATCATTCTAGTTAGTGCAAGATATATTTTGTCATGGTATTTATAAAATTTGAATATTAAAATCTGAAATTTATTTACAAGCAAAATTCTTACATCCCAAACTGGAACTAATCATATATTCTTAATGTAACATAAATATTATCTAATTAAGCATGTATCTTTTAATTAGTCAACAAGGAATTTCTTAATAAACTCTAAAAAAAAACTTGTTATTTTTTTTACATATTCGGCGTTAATATATTTCTAAATTACATAATTTATAAAATTATCATAAATTTGATAAAAATAATAAAAAGATTATATGATTCTTTCATATTTTTCTTATAACATGGACCATGCATCTATGAACTTTATTATACAATACTTTTTTTGTTGAAATAACGTAAATTTTATTATTGTTTATGTATAAACAAAAAAATACATAAAAGAAAATAAAACCCCATAAAACAAAATCTAATAATATTTTTCATTAAAATATAATTTTTATATAAAAATGATTCATATAATAATAAAAATAATAAATTTTTTATGCTATTATAATAAAAATGAAATAAAAATTTAACCATGTTATTATCAACTTGATCGAAAAAAAAAATTATTATACCAAATTATGTACATTAAGAATCTTTTGTATTTCTTAAATATACTTTTTTTTTTTATTACATATTATAAAAATTACATGCTTTTTTATTTTCTACAAATTTAATAATTGTTTTATATGAGTTATTCTGCATCGAATTGGTACTCTGGTTTTTGGATACTTTCATTTTTTTTTTGGCAGTTGATAAATTTTTAGAATGGAGTTTTTTTTTTGATTTTAGAGAACATTCTCAAAATTTTAGAATTTAAGACATTATAGAAATTTTCAAGACATTTTTTGTTTAATTTAAATAAGACACAAAAACCATTTAATTTTTTTTTGGTTTTTTTAAAATAAAATAAAGATTTTTTGATTAATTTATGAAGGGAAATTTTTAAAAAAACTTATTTGTCAAAAATAATAATTAAAATCTGTTTGAAGAACATATTTTTTTGAAAAAATTCCAAAATCATGTTAAACCGATAAAAATATTTTTTGCATAAAATTTGTTGTAGAATTAATTTTACTAATTGTAATTCTGCATTGAAAAAAAAATTCGCTAATAGTAAACGAATTTTTTAATTAAAAAAAAATTTTTTCATCTCTGCAGATTAAATTTTTAAAATACAGGTGTATTCACATATGATTTATGTGCGTGCTGTAAATGAAAATGACAATGATCCTAATGAAAAGTTGAGGAAAAAAAATTGTTTTTTTGTAAAAAAATGGTGCAGGAATATTAAATGAGTAAAACTAATTTATTTTGAATTTTCTTTATGTTTTAAGGCGTTTACTATCGTTTGAAACAAAAAGCAATAAAATTCAGCTGCCTTATCCAGAAATGTAAATATTTGTGTCAATCGACCCTCAACCAACTGAAAACTCCACATAAAGATGCAAACTTAGTTGTACAAAATTGCAAGTAGTTGCAAAGAGTTGCAGAGAATTTGAGATGTTTTTTAAACGCGTTTTTTTCAAATCTGTAAGATTTTTCTAAATTTCTTTTAAAAAATAACCAATTAGGGTCGTTTTAGCTCAGAAAATCTCATATATACAATTTTTTCTGCATAAATATAATAAAATTCATAAACACTCTTTAAATATATAAAAAAAACTATACCCTAAAATTTTATCACTATTTTCCTTTGTCTTCCATCAAACATTTTATTAATTTATATATAAAAAAAAAAAAAAAATTATACGTGTGTAAACCAAAATCTGTATTTTTTTAACACCAATTTTTTTCCTTTTTTTCTGATCGTTTATAAGGTAATGTATAGGCACGTAAATTTTTAAAAAAGGAAGAAAAAAAGAAGACTTTTAAGGAGAAATAGCGATCGACAGTAGATTTGAGTGTAAGAGTGTAAAATAAAGAATAAGAAAAAGATTTTTTTTTTTTTGAGACTTGAACGTATATTTCTTCTTTCATTTTATTTTTCCATTTAGCACTATATAAAAATATCTATGTATGTGTTTATATAAAGAATCGATCTTAAAAAGCAAGCTAAACGTTTATACACCTTATATGAATGTGTTTTTTTAAACGATATGTGCGAGCCCTTAAAAAAAAATATACTAAAAGGGGCCCGCCCAGTAGACTCTTGAACGATAATATCTCCCGACGGACCTCCCTGCGGGTCAAAGGTATGTTATATATACTTTTTTCTTTTGACTTATTTTATAAGAAAAAAAAATCTTACATAAGATTTAAAAACTTCTTTTCTAATACTAAAAGCTATCCAAAGTGCATCTTTTTTACTTTTTTGTTATACTCTTATTTGATGATTGAAAAAGTATACTTATAAATATTTTATAAAAAAAAAGAGAATATGTGAAAGTGTTATCATTAAGATATGATCTTTCGTCTATGTTTTAAAACATGCAGTAGAAATAATTTTGTTTGTAAATAAAATATATTTTTTTGAAAACGAAAAATTAATATGTTTAATTAAATAAAGATATATTTTTATATAATTTGAACTAATTAGGTTTAGAAAGTTTTTAAAATTACAAAAATCTTTGTATCTAATTAAGATCAAACTAATTTTATAGCAATAATTGAAAATTAAAAATTAATGCTTATTTTTAATTTTAAAAAAATTATAAAATATTACATGTTATAGCGCCTGACATTTAAGATTTATAAAATGTTACTTGGATTTTTAATAAAGAAATGATGGCTCATTTAGACTTTTCAGCAAATACTTGAGCTATAGTTAAATGATTTTTTGGTTTTATAAGAAACAATGCTATTTTTACATGCTTGGTGGCAAGACTCAGAAACCATCAAATAAGCTATAACCTTATTTTTTTGGTAAATGGCAACTTTTTACACCCGGCATTTATTTGAATTTTTATAGAGCGAAGCTCTACCTTAATGGATGCAAAAATCGACACCTTTCGGACACGATATAGCCAAAACGATCAAACGGAATGCTTTCATTTTTTAAAACTGAGTTTATTTTATCGAGTTAATGACACCTATTGTTTTTGGGCCCAATCTTCTATTTCTAAAGGCATGTTTATTCTTGTACTTTTGCTTCATACAGGTGAAAAACCTTCTAAATGTTATCCGCGCGATAAATTTCATAGCTTTTGCATAAACTTTGCATCAGTGAAATATCATAAAAATGCAAAATAACACAAGATTCTTATATTTTTAGGCACGATCACCCTATGTATGCAATACATAGATGGAATCGTGCCTTATAAGTTTGTCAGGTCAAAAAACGGAAAAATTTCTAAATTGTCCAATTCGTGGAGAAATTTGGTCCCCAGGTCATTCCGATGCCTCTAAATGCTTATATTGCCTTGTTGTGTGTAGGGATGTATGTTCGAGAAAGTGTATCCTCAAGATCACAGAACCTACTCGATGAATCAAAAATCCCTTAAACCAAATTTTTTGAAATAAGATCTAGTTGTAGGATTTTCAATTTCAAGTGATTTCATCAAGTACTTGCAGAGAAATGTCCTAAAAACTGATTTCAGATATCAAAAAAAATTATTAAAAAATAATAAAAATGGTAAAAAGTGAATTGGTTTTGAATTTAATACATCCGAAATGTGGTTAATGATCTAAAATAACCAGAAAATAACTAAATTAATTGAAATTTATTTTTTAGGCACGATAACCCTGTGTATGCAATACATAGATGAAATCGTGCCTTAAAAATTCATCAGGTTAAAAAACGAAAAAGTCTTCAAATTCTTCAATTTATGGAGGAATTTGGTCCCAAGGTCATTCCGATGCCTCTACATGCTTTTGTTGCTTTGGTGTATAATAATAAATAATAGTTTTCAATTTATGAGGGCGTGGATCCCATCAACGTTATTAAAGAGAAAATACTCAATAAATATGTGATCGTGCCTGAAATAAAAAAGCCTTAGCTTTTTTATAATTCTTTAAGATTTTTATTATTTATTAATTAATCCAAATTTTATTGAATTAAACATTTAACGCCCAAGAGCCTATCTACGAGTTCTAAATTAATTTTAAAACCAAAATCTATTTTTCTAAAAATGTATCCATTTGTTAAAAAGTCTCTATTCTCAGAATTTGATTTCAAACTTTCTATAAAATTAACCGGAAACTCATTATTTAGGGTAAAAGTTGGATACTAAAAAAAATCGACACGCTGCTTATCAGTATTGTAAATAGCATCAAAAAAAGGTATATTTAATGAAGAATAATAAAATTTTCATTTTTTGGATATGTTTTAGGACACATTTTTTTTGCATGATTTTTCTTAATTTGAAAATGGCGGATGAAGAATTAGAAAAAATTTCGAAAAACAAGTTGCATTAGATTATTTGTTTTTAGGAATATTTTTTGGAATTTTACATAAATATTGGTTTTAAAATTAATTTAGTATTCAAAAAGAAATCTAAACGTAAAATTTCAAATATTAATATTGGATATATTTTTTTGATTTAACCTAGTTCAAAGAATATGCAACTCCATCCGTATGCATTCTATGAATAATTCCATTATCATTGAATTTTTTTATTCTTATGCATTGATCAGTTTGAAAAATTGATTTGAAACTAATAACTAATAAGTTTTTAATTCTTCTGAAGGTTACTTCATTGAAATAAAACCGGTTGTTTAAAAACTGATTTTTTTAAATAGCGTAATTTTATTAAATAAAAAAGAGATTAGGAACCTGGTAATAAGTGCGTGTAAGTATTACACAGCTAAATTTTGGCACAGAGATATTCAAGACCTAAATACATACACTTTCGTATTCTAATTTTTTCGGCCACGTGTTTTGAAAAAAGTTATGAGTACACAAAAATGGCAAATTTAAAAAAAAAAACTAAAAGTAAGTATGAAACCCCGGAATAGGCTAGGTTTTTAACTAAGACCAAAACATAATAAGTTTATATTTGACATTTTTCGGTATATTAATTCTGGAGAGACATATCGGACCATTGAAGACCTTTATCCGAGCTCAAAATCATGTAAACTATAAACTAAGAGCGTGAATAAACGGCGGGTCTTCAATAGCCCGACATGCCCTTCCAGAGCCAAAATACCAAAAAATTTAGAATATAAATTCAGTATGTTTTGGCCTAATATAAAAATCTAGTCTAATCCGGGGTGTCATAATTTCAGTTTTTTTTCCAAAAATTGGTTAACTTTTTATAGAACTCGCGACCAAAAAAATTAGAATACAAAAGTAGGTATGCTTTGATTCTGAAAAACGCAATCTGCGGTACAAGTGGCTGAGAAGTAGAAGACATGAAATCAACAAAAACTACCCCATTTTAGTTTTTTTGCAATATTTTGAAAGCAGAGCTAAAATTATCTAATTAACTGCCTTTTTTGAAGAAAGGGTAAGAAAATATTGGGATTCAATAATTACAAGCTCTAATTGGGCTATAAGACTAATTATAGGACGTGAAAACTAAACCTCTAAAAAGGACTAGTTATAATACATAAATGATAAACAACATTACAATAAAATCGCTATTCTTATAACTTGTAATTATCACCGTTACTAGATATTAAGATTCTAAACCCAAATTATTTAGATTCTGTAAACCTGTATTATTTTAAGTCCTTAAATGTAAAATATTTTAAGTCCCTCAACTCAAATTATTAGAAGTCTCTAAACCCGGAATATTTTAAGTCCCTAAACTTGAATTTTTCTAAGCCTCTCAAAGTAAATTATTCAAAGTCCCTAAATATAAAATATTTTAAGTTCCTAACCCCAAATGATTTTTGACATTTGACCCCACTTGATTTTCAGATTCACAGATTACCCCTCCTTAGAAACATGTTCAATGTTAAAACTACGATTTTTGCAGCAAATTGAAAAATTGATCATTTTGGGACAAAAATGGGCATTCAATTTACTGACTGTAAAGAAGAGAATTTAATATAAAAAATTAGAAAGGTAATAATGTTTTGCAAACAAATAATTCTAAAGGACAAATAAAGAATTTTTAGAAAAAAGCTTTTAGAAAATTGTTGAGACCTATAAAACACATTTTTGTCTAAAATTGCAATTTTTGAGATAATTTAAAAATTAATCATTTCAATAAAGTTCACGTCCCACCCGGAATCACCGTGTATTGACGTTTTAGGGGGAGATGGGTTGAAATATTAACGACGTTTTTAGGGGAGAAGGGTATGAAATGGACTTAGAATATTTCCGATTAAGGGACTTAGAATAATTTAAAGTGGGAGTAAGCACAAGAACTTAGAATACTTTAGGTTTATGGACTTAGGATAATTTATATTTTGGAATTTATTGTAATTTCGATCTTAGGACTTATAATAATTAGAGAATATACGTTAAAACGTTATAAGTTAACATGATTCATGATCGTTGGTTGTGTGAAAACACAAACCAGTGATAAGTTTTTTTCATTTTTTGTTAAATTCAGGGATAGTTTTATCCGTTTTTCCCCCCGTCAGTAAATTAAATAAAAGTTAAAATAGGATAAAACTTTTTCAAATGCAAGATTATAAGAAAAATAAAGAAAAAAACTCACATTGTATTTTTCCGATTTTATCTTACCCTGGAGATATTTTTCAACACCAATAGTTAGCTCTAATATTCCTTTATTGATACAGAATAAAAGAATAAATTCAATATTTAGTTAATTACTCTTAAAATGTGACACTATTAATTTGATCATTAGTTCCAAAATATTGTGAAAAAACTCAAGATGGAATGTTTCTGCTGTATTTACCTATTTTCTAACCTAGTAGGACCCCAAATTCGGATTCAGCGACATACAAAACCTACAGAAGACTTTTTCTTTCTCTGGTTGACGAATTCCGAAACCGTTACACCACATTCTGACTTGTGTATAATATTATTTTGGTAATTATGTTATTTGAGGGGTATTAGAGTTCAGAGTAACTTTTTTGTTGTTGGTGAATTATAGAAAAAGGACGTAATAACAAAGTTCCGCCAACAAAAGTTTGGTTGAAATCTTTTCAGCAAACAAATAATAAGGTTTCAAAAAACCAGCTTCGTAACGCGGTAGCATAAACTCTATACGTTTGCTTACAAAGTTAAGCAAAGATGAGCGCGGTTGATATCCGAATGGGTGACCGTCTCGGATTCTCGTGTAGAGTTCGTACTGACGTTATATACGCTGTCTGGTGAGGATCGTGTTTTCGGCATAGTGTTTAAAAGAAAAATCGAATACTATGTAGAAAACATGTATCCGGCTGTTCTTGGCATAGGTTTTCTGCAGTTTTCCTATGTCACGGATATTGTCAATCAATAACTAATGAATAATTGGTTAATTATTGACAGTGTTCGGGTGAATACAAGTTCAGTTAACATCTTAAAGTCGGCTGCTCTGCAACTGCCCCAGCACAGGCTTAAGCCTCCTTGGGATACCCTACAAAAAAAAAAAATAAGGGGCGGATTTTTCGTGTAATTTTTGGCCAATACTTAAAAATTTTAACTATGCTTAACATTTTTTTACGTCTTATTTAAACATTATTATTGAACTCAATCTAATCAAAACTTTTAAAATCCCTAAATTAAAAAATTACTGAAACTCTTTTCTTGCTTTTTTCTAACATGATCAGCTTCGCTCTACCCGTCTTTGACGGTATCTAGTATAATATGGATAATGTTTTAATTTTGATTCTATTTTTGTCTACTCTTATGGAAACCTCCTACTTTTTTAAAATTTTTACTCTTGGACTCAGGAAAAAGGTAATAGTGTCTATAAACAAGCTTTTTTCAATAGCAAATAAACTTGGTTACCCTGTTAAATACTTTTCTTAATTTTATTTGGTTTATTTGTTTTGAAAAATTGTTTAATTTTGAGGCTGTTATTTTGAATTTCAAAATTCGGTTGCAAGGCTCTGACTCAGCACACCTGAAAATCCCCAATTATATGTTTAAAACCTTTTTTTTACTTTTTAGGGTTGATTTTATGGATCATATAATTACTAGATTCTAGGGGCACTAAAGTAGAAATAATTATTTATGACTCAAAATTTATTAAAATTCTTCTCGAACAGGATTCATACAATTTTACCTACGAACATAATTTTAATTAATATTTAGTGATAATTACTAGAGTTAATTCCCCAGAATCTAGTAAAAATATGATCCATGAAATCGCCCCTTTTGAAATTTGGTGTTTTTTTTCGAAATTGGCCAATTTCGAGGCCGTTATTTCGAATTTTGAAATTTGGTTGCCAGATTAGGACTTAGCGCACCCTAAAAGCCCCACATATACATTTAAAACCTTTTTTTTTTTTTAAATTTGTTTTTTTTTTTTCAAAATTGACCAATTTTGAGGCCGCCATTTTGAATTTTGGACTTTGATTGCCAGATTCGGACTCAGCATACCCAAAAACCCCTAGATTTATGTTTAAAACCTTTTTTTTATTTTATTTTTAAAGATTTCGGTATAGAATAGAAGTGCGCAAAAGTCTTAGAAATGCGGTGAACTTCTGAGTTATCAACACCTCGAAAGGACTTCATCTTACACTCTTAAATTTTAACCTTTTAAGTGTTTTGGTAATCACAGTGTCTTTGATTATTATATAAATATATTTATGAAATTAGAATATAAAATTTAGATCACTCTATTTCTTATATAACCTTGCAAAGACATTTCGTTTGTGAGAAAATATCATAATGTCAAATATCATTATTATACTGGATAATTTGTAACTAGTAGATATTATGCACGTATTATAAATTAGTTTTATTAATAAAATTTAATTTTTATAGACATACTAAATTTATCTCCCTTAAAATCGTTTTTGGAACTGAAATCATATTATATTTTTCGAGGGGCTGACATCACGATTTAAAGTATTTAAAGTATTTAAATCGCTTTTAAATAATTGCCTTAAATTTAATTTTTTAACATAAAAACTGTATCTAGGGGTTTGCGGAATCACAAACATTGAAATTTTAATCGGATTTAACTCTAATTTCTATCTTACCCTCATTTTTGACCAAAAATTGGCCAATTATTAAGAAAATTTGCCGAATCTCCAAGATTATATAAGAAATTACTTTCTATATGGGTAGATTTAAATGAAGTGAGGGCGATTTGTATGGTCGGGTCTTCAAAACTGCCCCAAAGTGTTTTTTTCTGAAAGAACTACCAAAAATAAGTAACCAGCCCAATTTTTAGCCTCCCAGAGCGAAATCTCGATTTTTGGCAGCCATTTTAGTGTTTTTGACTGTCGTAAAAAAAGTAAGAAAAATGAGTCATAATTTTTTTTATTATTGCTATAAAAAACTCACATTAGCATGAAAAATTTTTTCCTTTAGGGTCCAGATAGGAAATTTCCCTGGTTATCCGATTCCGGGGTCAAAATTTTTTTTTGAGTTGCGCATGCGCGAGGAATCGCTAAGATAGGCTGTTTTTTTTCAAAAGTCGATTTCTCAAATGCCTATTAGTGAAAAATCTTGTAACCAGGCTTAAAATTTTCGTTAAACCTTATATTTTTTGGCAAAAAAAACATTTCGATGGGACACTGCTTTTTGGGAGCTCTAGATAAAAATATAGCAGCTTTCAAAACCTCATTTTTTACAAATTTCAAATTTCCCGCCAAGTCACGTGACCAATCAAAAATCTGACCAAAAATTTGGATTCCGCGGTAAACTTTACATAAGGATATCTCTTTTCATGTTTTTAAGAGCGTTTATGTTAAAGCGGCGAAAAACAGTGAAATAATAAAGAATTTTCTGAATAATTTTGAATAATTTGGAATAATTTAAAAAATAAAAAAATTCCTTAATAAATGAGATATTTTAATCTTTCAATTTAAAATTTCGCTGCTTTAACATAAACGCTCTTAAAAACATGAAAAGATATATCCTTAAGTAAAATTTCCCGCGGAATCCAAATTTTTGATCAGATTTTTGATTGGTCACGTGACTTGGCGGAAAATTCGAAATTTGTAAAAAATGAGGTTTTGAAAGCTGCGGTTTTTTTATTTAGAGCTCCCAAAAAGCAATGTCCCATCGAAATGTTTTTTTTTCCAAAAAATATAAGGTTTAACGAAAATTTTAAGCCTGGTTACAAGATTTTTCACTAATAGGCATTTGAGAAATCGACTTTTGAAAAAAAACAGCCTATCTTAGCGATTCTTCGCGCATGCGCATCTCAAAAAAAATTTTTGACCCCGGAATCAAATAGCTAGGGAAATTTCCTATCCGGACTTAAGAGGAAAAAATTTTTCATGCTAATGTGAGTTTTTTACAGCAATAATAAAAAAAATTATGACTCATTTTTCTTACTTTTTTTACGACAGTCAAAAACACTAAAATGGCTGCCAAAAATCGAGATTTCGCTCTGGGAGGCTAAAAATTAGGCTGGTTACTTATTTTTGGTGGTACTTTCAGACAAAATCACTTTGGGGCAGTTTTGAAGACCCGACCATACAAATCGCCCTCACTTCATTTAAATTTACCCATATATCATGCGGGGTTTTTGAGTGTGCAGAATATGAATCTGCCGACTAAATTTTTACACTAGAAATTGAACTAAAAATTGGCTAAAAACTGAAAATTGGTCAATTTTCAAGAAAATTTGCCAAATCTTCAAAATTATAGAAGAAATTATTTTCTATACGTATTCTGAGGTTTCGGAGTATGCAGAAACCAAATTTGTTAACTAAATTTTAAAATTAAAATTTTGACCTAGGATTTGAACAAAAAATTGGCCAATTTTCGATAAAATTTACGAAATCTACAAAATTATAGAAAAAATTACTTTCTATACATATTATGGGGTTTTCAAATATGCAAAATCCGAATCAAAAAATTAAATTTAAAGCAATAATTTAAAAACGATTTAAAATGTTTAAAACGCTTTTCAATTTTAAATGCTTTGAATCGAGTTTTCAGCCCCTCGATATTTTTTTTAGCAATATTTTAAGTAAATAACAGATAATTTAATTAATAAAATAAAACGAAAAATGCTTAAAGTTTTTTTTTTCATTAACTAATAGGTTAAAGCAACAAATATTTACTTTAGAAACCTCTGTCAGTTTAAAATTTTTGGAATTTTATCAAGAATTTCTATATAAACACAAAACTCGAAAATTTTCTTATATTTACACATAAAATTTTATTCATCTACATTTATACATATTCTCTCTATAAAAACTAGTGATGTGATAATATTAGTAGGTTGTAGTAGATAGAAAAGTAAACATTAATTCTGTCTCTTTAGTTTTATTCAACGTATACTTTATATTTTACATGAAAATTCAAATTTAAATTTATGTATAGTAAATGTCAAATAGAATTTTACAAAAAAAATAAATAATATGGAAAAAAAAGAATACTAAAGAAAAGTGACAAAACCAAGACGAAGAAGACTCTGTACTGAATTATATTTTATAAAGTACCTACCAAAAATGTAGTCTTTTTTTTATCTAAAAACTTGTATACAAAACGTGGTTTTATCATTTTAGTACTTTTTTTTCTTTTGTTTCTTGCTGATTTTATAAGTCTTCGTTTTTTCTGTATTCTTTTTTCCCTGTTTTTAAAAACAACAATGTTTCTATTTTCTATGTCTGTGTTTGTAACGTCGATCAGAGAGCACTAAATTGCAAGCACGTATTTTCTTGTGAACATTTTTTTTTTGTTACGAATATAGTATTTAGTTAATTGTTTTTTACTACGTTTTTTTTTTTATTTAAGGTGGTAATAAGTAAAAAGTTACTACGGTTTTTGATATCAACAAAAAAGTACGTTAAATACTAAATAATTGTGTACACATTAAGAAAGTAACTATGTTTTTTTTTAATTTTAAAAGTCCAAAAAAAAAATTGATAAAAAATCTAATGAATTATTGTAAATTTTATGATAAAAAAAATTTTTTTTCAAAATTTATTATCTAAAATACAAAATTTTTTTATCAATTTATTTATTACGTTAATAACTTTTATTTTTTTCAAATAACTAATCGGAAGTAACGAATGTTTTTTAATTAAAGAAATAAAAATAATTTATATAATAAAAAGTCATAAATTTCAAAAAAAAAAAAAAATTTATTTTATTAAATAAACCACATTGCAAAATACGTACAAAAAATTTTTATGTAACGGTTTTAAAATTTTTCGATTTCTATCTAAAAGATAAGATATTTGAATTATTAATAAGATAAATTTCATTTAAAGTATCATTTAATTATTTCATTTTATAAAATCAGGAAATAAAATATATAAAAATTGATTAAAATCATTTTAAATTAAAAATAAATTTTATTTTAAATTTAAGTGTATAAATCCAAAACCGATATTTACTTAATGTAAAAAAAGGAAGGGTATAAGTGACAAGTCTGCCCTTTTCTAGTTTGTGGTTTTGTATAAAATGGTCTTTTAAGCTGAGAAACATTAAAATTTATTTCCAGGTCGTTTGTCACTAAGAGATCGCTTCTTCGCGACGAAGACTTAACTTAAAAGACTATCTACGTTTTGGGTGTGATACGTGATTTTCTGCATCGGCAATCCTTTTTAGTTCTTTCATATTCTATGGATTTAGTTTAAAGTTTGTATGTAAAGAAAATTTATCGCTATTTTTTTGAATTTACGTTTTGCCTAGAGAAATTAACCTTGAATTACTTTTTTTTTTTTTTCTAAAATTATAACGATATTTTTTGACGAAATTCAAAAATTTTCTTTTCTTAAAAACCGGCAAGAAATATGTACAAGAATTTTTGCACAACAAAATCAAGCTTTACATTGCATAGTTTGAAAGTCAATTCTCCTAATAAAATTAAGTATATTACGCGACCTATGGCTATAAAAAATTCCCTAAATCGCAGTTTATCATCTGCAACTTTGCCTCGGAAGGTACTTTATGTGCTATTTAGGGCATTATTTTTTTATGGCCGAGCGTTGTATACGATTTTTCTGTGTCAGTGGCGAGAAAACACGGCTTTGCCGGGCGTGCAGTGGCCGGGAAATGCGTGATTTCTGGCCACTGTCTCGAAAACTTATTTTCTTTCGACTAAAAAAAAATTATATTAAATACTTGGCCATAAAAAAAGAATGCACCAAATAGCAATTTACCATTTATTTATTTTTCCGGCCATAGGTCATAATGCATTATGAATTTAGGCCCTTTGCATAAATTTTATTAGTCTGAGTGAAGCATGGGCTAATGTCATCAAGCTGATATAATTTCTTTATTATTTTAAGTTTGTGCACTAAATTATTTAGTAATTTCACTATTATTTTTTTTTTTCAATTACAACTCTGAATAAAGTTATAATAATTTTAACTCAAAGCTCTATATATTCGCGTATGAAGTATACATTATCTAGCGGAATAGAAAAAGTGTATACAAAAAAAAATTATCACTAGATAAATAGGCCCCTGTGCAAAATAAATTCATGGTATAATACTTTAAACTCAAATGGGTAAAATGGCTCCTAAGACACGAAGTGAGCAATTTGAGGATAAAGTATATTTTTCATCCAAAAGTTGATCATCGTAGGTAAAAATAGACTTCAAGTACAAAGAGGATTCAGACAATTTTGGTGCGACACCATCAGATTTGTTCTACTATAGGTTTTTTGGTTCGCAGATCACTAATTTCAGGGTCTTTTCAATGAGAACTATGCGGGACACCCTTATTTGCAAAAACTACCCCTAAAAGGTGTATTTTTAAGAAAAAATTCTAATTTTCCAGATCTAGTCCACTCGGATTTTTTGGCTTGCTGATCACGAATTAAAGAGATTTTAATTGAAAAATCAATATTACACCCTTACATATGCAAAAACATGGTATACATAAATAATACCTATTTTAGGGGTAGTTTTTACTAATTCAAGGGTGAAATGCTAATTTTTTGTAGGCAGGACCCCAAAATTCAGTGATTAGCGACCCGAAAACTCATATGGACTAAATCTGGGCACCTACAGTTCGAATATATCAAAAATACCCCTTTTTAGGGGTAATTTTTGCAAATTTAAAGCTGTTCCGTATAATTCTCATAGAATAGACCCCGAAATTCGTAATCAGCGATCCAAAAACCTGTAGTAGATCTAATCTGTTGGTGGACGGTATACTGATAATTCCTTCCCCTCGCCGTATATTGACTGGAGTAGTCTAATAGGTATCATTTCGCACCCAAGTACGAAGAAATTGTATTACTTGCTTTTTCTAAAATTATATACACTGGATATAAAGGTTTACAGGCCTAAGGTGCGTAGCACCGCAGGAATACAATCGCATTTGAGGAAATATACATTTATATCATGAATTTCAAAAATACTTTAACAAATGCTGTAAAGTTTCCCCATCTGTACAAAAATTTCATTTTTACACACGAAGTCAAATAATAGTATTTTCTTTACTAGTGAGCAATAATGACTATACTCCAATTTTGAGAGGCCGTCAATATTGCTCTTTGTAAAGAAAAAAACATTCATATCCTCATCTAGAAATATTTATTATTACCAAATGCGATTACAGGAATTCGGCGCTACGTGCCTCGTACATTTAAACCTCCGCATTTTGCAAAATAAACATTTCTACGAGCTGGTTAAGAATGTACTACTATTGATTTGTATAATCAAAAGTATAACATATCAAATATCAAGTGAAAAAAGAAAAAACTTTTAACAAATGATAAGTAATTGAGTAGTTTAACAATCTTATTTTAAACTAAAATTACTTTTAGATTTCATGTAATGATTATAAAATTTTTTTATTCTTTTTCTATAGAAATGAAATTACATTTTATCTTTATAATAGATTTTTCAAATTCAGTTCTCTTATAGAAAATAAAAAGTAACTTATCCAAATAAACTTTTTTTCATTTTTGTTAGTTTTAATCACGTCAAAAATGTATTATCCAAGATAATTTAAAAAATTTTTTTGAACAAAAAAATCTGAATTAAGATTATTTTCTACACGTAATATATGTAAAAAATGCTAACACAATGAAAGTACATTTGTGTTGAGTATATAAAATACATTTTCAGTTTTTGACCATTGAGGTTTTTTTTTCTTTTTCATTTTCTACATGTTAAAGTATATATATAGGTATATATAATATATATAAAAAGTAATTAATGGAATATAACCGTGGTATAACCCTTTGACCACTCCTCTTCTTTAAAAAAAAGGAGAATCTTTGTGGTTACGTAATTTAAAGATGATTCTTTTATGTAGTTATACCTATATATTACTAAAGTAATAAGTAATAAAATTGTTAGTTGATTATTGTCTTTTACTTATTATAATGTACAATGTTATAAGCTATAATTTATTATTTTAATATGTTTTTATAAAAATTTTATTTTTTAAAATGGTAAATTTTTTTTTCTTCATATTTCACATGTAATAAAATTAATACCTGTGTACCTATGTAAGGATTTAGTGCGTTCAAAGGTTAAGAATTTTTTATTATTAAAAATTTAATTGCTTAATTAATTTAAAATTTCTTAATTATTGCATGGGTTAATTTTACAAATTTATGGATTAATTATATTTTTTAAATTTTGTTTGATTATACAATCAGTACAAAAGGCTAAAAAACTCAATTATTTTTATGCACAAATATTCGTTAATTTATAAATTGAAATTCCGCCGCAAAAATTAAGCTTTATTTTACCGAAAAATTCGTAAACGCTGAACGGTATTAAAGAAAAAAATTTTTAATTTAGTAAAACAGATTCACCTCAGTGGATCATACGTATTAAAACGATCATACGTATTAAAAACGATTTTGAAGGTTTTATCTATTTTCAGATGGCTAGTTTTGAATAATTAATGCTAAATCACAAACAATTTGCAAAAAATACAAATTAGAAAAAAATACTAATAATACTAATCTAATTTAGCCAAATATTTGTTTTTTCCAGCTTTTTTCAATAAAGAGCACAGTTATACAAAAATATAAGGGAGCTGATAGAATTATTGCCATTCCATTTGTACATGCACTTCTAGAGACGAAACGAGAACAGCGCTACACTAAAGTTTTAGCAGTTACGTTAGCGTACGCAGAGAACTTAGGCATAAGGATTAATCATCTAGAAACTATAATCTCCGATTTTGAATTATCTATTATTAATTTAGTAAAAAATTTAATTATAATTTTTAAAATTTTTGGAATTTTTTTTCTTTGGACATAAATTTTTGAGCTTTTTTAGTTTTGAACCCTAATTATTGGACTTTTCGGTCAGGACTTTTTGGTTTGGGCTTTTTATCATACAATCATTTGTACATGTCTAAGGTTTACAGATTATTGAGCACTATTCTGAAATCCGATTTTTAAAATTCAAAATGGCGGATTATAAAGTAATCAGTGACTTCAAGAACCCTTAAATGTATACCAAAAATTGCCTCAAATGAAGATTGTATTAAAAAATTTTTATATTTTTTGTTTATTTAGGGCAACATAGCTTTAATTACTGGCCATCAGAAAATAAATGAAACTTTCAAAATCGTCTTTTGTTAATGAAAATACGTATGACCCTATGATCCATTTTTCTTAATTTACAATTTTTTGATGCATTTAATTTTGCAGGCACCTTAATTATTATCCTTATAGAGTGAAGTTATACATTATATCGAGTTTCAGTTTCAGTTTTTGTCAACAAAATTTTGAGAAAACTATCAATCGCATCACTTTCATGTTTTAAAATTAAGCTTATTTAAATTGTTTGCTTCTAAGGTATATTTAGGAATGGACTGACACACCGATGTGCAAAAACGATTTAAGAAATATTTTGAGTAAGATGTAAAGCAATATGCTTCTGTATGTATAAATTTGAAGTATATCTGTTGTAGAATGTTCCTTTTTTTGCATTCAAGTATATGCATGGAAACAGTTTTCGCTCATAAGATGTGGTTGAAACGTGCAAAGTTTTCATGATAGCTTTCAGGAAATTCGAAAAAAATTTAAAATACAGAGCATAAAAAAATGATTAAAAATAACCTTTTGGAATAAAAATTATCAAATACAAATAGTTAATTTGATAAGTTTATTATGAATAATAAAACGATCTACATGGAACTAAAAATATATAACTTTTTTCATTATTGTTTAAAACAGTATTTATACTGTTTACTCATTATTATAAATACAAATAGTCTTTACATACCCACTATCAGGTTACTAAACTGAAAACTCAGACTTCTGAAATTATCCTTAATTATACTAAAATAATCCATAAATTAAAAAAAAATGCTTAATTAATTTGTAAAAAAAATACATAAATTTTTTTGTTGAACTAAATGTCCTTAATGAACGTTAAAAAAATAAAAGTTTACACACACAATAAAGACTTGAGAATAAAGAAGAACGACACTATGAATAAGCTAATCATTTATTATAATCAACTCGTTTTATTTTGTCTTCTGTTTTAAATACACAATAGTTATTTAACTTAAACTTCTTGAGGTTAAATAATTTGGTATTCAAAAGACGTAACGAAGTAACCTTTAATTATATTTAAAGAGTAAAAAATTCTTAAACTTTTAACATTTTTATAAAATTATTTTTTGTAAGTTAATTGAAATTTTAATTTCTTGTAAAAAATTTCTAAAAATTTCATGTGTTATAGAATTTTTTATAAGTATTTTATTAATATTATAATTAAGTGACCAAAATAAAGTGTAAATTAGGTACAAAACTCTTTATCATTAAAGTAGATTTAAAAATCAAAAAATTATTTAACTTTTAATGAACACGTTTATTTATGTATATTTAAACCCAGGACACACGTATCAAAGCAATTATTCACTTTGCTTATACATAAAATATTTAGTTATATTAAACAAGAGTTTAAAATTGAGTTCACTTAAAGTAAAAGAATATTTAAAAAGAATTTATTCTTCCCAAAGGTATTAAAAGCTTATATATATATATATTTTAGACTCACGCAAGTGAGATTTTTCACTCTAATACATTTCGCCACTTTTTTTTTTGTGTTAACTTTCTTTACCGCAGGATCCTCTTTTCGTTATATTCTCTTTTTTTTATCTCGTCCAATGTGGCTTAGTTTTAATTAACAACCCGAGCAACTCCTCTCATTCTATATATAACTGCTACAACTAGCGATTAGGGTCGTTCGGCTTATTTTGAAATTAAGACTCAAGAGCAACGATTCTCTCTATAATATCTCTTGTGTATTTGATGTACAATTTCGTATGTATGTATTGGTATTTTATATATGTAGCCCAATTTTTTTTTTTTAGGTTATCTTTTATTTAACACTATTTCGACTTCGTGAGATAATACTATCGAACTTTACTGTATCCAATTCTCAAACTTTAGACATATATTCGCTTTCTTTTATTATATCCTACTTAGATTATTATTATTATATAATATGATTATAATAATATTGAAAATCGATAAAAAAAGTATACCCCTTATTATAATTTTTTTTTGTTAAGTGGCCAATTTCTTCTTTTTTTTTGGTTAATCTTTATAATTACATGTATCGTTAAGTATGGTAATTAAAAGGTTAAATTCTTTTCTTTTTTAATCTTCATTTTTATTTTATGCTATGTCATTAAGTTCATATATTTTTTTTAAAAAATAGTTATAGTAGAAACCCCTTTTTTTTATACACATTAATTTTTATATACATATTTTTTTTTTTAACTTAAATACTAAAATTTATTCGTTTAGAAGTAATGTAAAATTAAAATTGTCGATATCATTAATTTATATTTGTTGATTATGTGTACATACTAGGAAAAAAGGAAAACTTGAATTTTAAAAGAAAATATTTTAAATACCGATATATACACTGTAAAAAGTAACTTTCTTAGATTCACAAAAAAAATAGAATATTTTCGAAAAATTAGTAAATTTTTGAAAATAATCGTAAATTTACTAAATTTAGTATATTAACAACAAATTCGAGAATTCTCGATTTTTTCTTGTGAATTTATGAAAAAATTTGTAAATTAGCAAAGTAAATTTTCGAGAAAAAAATTGTAAATTATGAATTTTTCTCGTGAATTTACAAAAAAAATCGGAAATACTCAAATTTTTAGTTAATATACTAAATTTAGTAAATTTACGATTTTTTTCGAAAAATTACTAATTTTTTGAAAATATTCTATTTTTTTTGTGAATCTAAGAAAGTTACTTTTTATAGTGTATATATATATATATATATATATATATATATATATATATATATATAACCAGTATATAATTTGTTTGAAATATTTTCTTTAATTTGTTTATTTATTTAAAAAATTGATAAAATCTATTTTTTTTAATGTTAATATTATCAAATTAAATTTTATTGAGTTAAATTATTTTTTAACTATTTTATTAAATACGACAAAATTAAACTTGTTTAACTTTGTTTATAAAAATATTTTATAAAAAATTAATATAAAAATTTTTGAAATATTTTTTCGATATATTTAATTTTTTTTTCTCGCAAGTGAAAAGAGTTTGAGAAGGTATATATATTTAAGACTTAAGTGTACAAGATATATGTAAAAGTTAAATATCCTTTAAAATAACATCCAATTAAAAAAATAAATTATTGAAATAGATTTATTGTCATAAGTATTTTACTATTAGTAAGCAATCATTTTTATTTTTGTTTCAAATTTAAGTTTCTTGGGATTTTAGGAGCTTAAATTTATATGGATGCAAATCATTATCCTAGAATACTATTTACTTAATCGTTACAAATTACTAATGATTTAAACATGTTCCGTGTTTGTGGAGTATGAGTTCACATACCGGTTGTAAATTTTTTTCTTCATAAAATCATTATGCTTCTTATAAGCCCGAAGCAAAAAAAGCAGAATTTTGATCAAAACAGCCCAGACCTGGTACTCTTTGCCTTTACTTTCTTACAAGCTAAAACTTAATATTTCGTATTTGTCTAAACAGATAAACGTTCGGAACATTTTAACATGGAACATGTTTATAGGGAGGGGGTACTTCGGAATTTGAAATTTAAGGGGGGGGGGGGGTCAAATTTGTCCCATTTAAGGGGGGGGGTCAAATATGTCCCATTTAAGGGGGGTAGTCAAATATGTCCCATTTAAGGGGGGTAGTCAAATTTGTCCCATTTAAGGGGGGGGTCAAATTTGTCCCATTTAAGGGGGGGGTCAAATATGTCCCATTTAAGGGTGGTAGTCAAATTTGTCCCATTTAAGGGGGGGGTCAAATTTGTCCCATTTAAGGGGGGGGTCAAATATGTCCCATTTAAGGGGGTGGGTCAAATGGGACTTAGAATAATTTCAATTTTGGGACTTAGAATAATTTGGGTTTAGGGACTTAGAAAATTTTTTTGATTTAGGGACCTAGAATAATACGCGTTTAGGAAATCATAATAGTTTGGGTTTAGAATCTTAACATTTAGTAAAGGTGATAATTACAAATTATAAAAATAGGAAATTGTATTTTTTTTGTGTGTCTATGCTGTAAGATTACAGATGTAAATGTAAGTAAACATGTTCCATGCATTTTGGTTGTGTGTACACAAACCGGTTATAAGTTTTTTTAATTCTTTTGTTCAAAAACATAAATACCTAAAAGGACAACTTTTTCATCGACATGGCCAAATATTTTATTTTAAAAAATTGCTATGATACACCTAGTTCTCATGAGAGAACCACCTTAAATAACCTATCTTTCTCTGAATACTATTTAAAGAGTAATTTTATATCGGTTAAAAGGTTAAGTTAACGAGTAAATAGGCAAAAATTCGTTTAAGCCAACGGAAAATAAGATTTTTGAGGTAAGTTGTCCTAAAAAAAATGTAAAAATTTTCATATTTCGAAACAGGATAGTTATTTTGCAAAAACTTAAACCTAGACACTCTTGCTCTTAACCATTTTGAAAATATTTAGACTTTTCTAAAAAATTTACAAAGTAAAAGATAGAAAAACCTTTAAAAAAACTTAACATTTTATCATTTTAATCATTTTTTAAATATTAATTGTCATGAGCCTAAATAAGTTAAACGCATAAAAAAATTTGTAAAAATGAAAATTATTCACGATTATTCCTTACATCTACCGACAGTAATATTCTTCATACTAGGCGCCAAGTATACAAAAAAGACCTTTGTTAAAAAACAACAAGTCAGATATAAAAAAATTGCTAATTAACTGTAGTGAAATTTATATTTGAATACTCAGAAATAATAAATAAAAAAAGTCAAAAATCAATATTTACACATAATAACTAGAATGAATTTTACATTCTTATATTATATTATTCTTAATTAAGATGCAAGATGAACATACGAGAATAAAAATAAAAAAAAATCCAGAAGATCATCATCAATATGATAAAATCTCCAAGGTATTAAAATAATACCATTGGTTACATATAGAAAAAGAATGACTAGTAGAAAGTATCTCGTTATACGCATTAACGTTATCTTTTTATTTCATTTCCAATTCTATCCAAGTGTGTAATTGCGGTCAATCTATACATATGTATGCATGCCTGTGTGTTTAAAATAATGTAGTTAAACTTAAAGCTTATATTATTATGTTCTTCAATTGTATAATTTGAAAATTTTTTAAATTCAAAGTTAAAATTTTTTTTTTTAAGGAAATAATCTAATTATTTTTTGGCAATTAAACCGATTACTCTATGTCAATAATTTTAGCACTAGGAGTATAAGAATTTACATGGATTAAAAAAAAATTCATAATTAAATTATCGATTATATTTTTAATATTTTCATTTCGCCAAAAAATCCTACATATGGTCTTTTTAATTATAAAACGAATATATTGAATAAATACATCGAGATTTTTTTTTTTTTAGAAATGAAAAACAGTATTTCTGAATCGTGAGAGCTTACACTTGTATTAAATAGATACTAAAAATAATATGCGATGAAAGTTGTAAATTGAAAAATAAATCAAAATAATTAAGTAACATTGATTGAAATTAAATAAATATTTTTGAAAAAATTTTTTAAATATAATATTTATATAATAATTAAGTACATCTCATATATACATTTATATATAAAATTGAAAATATTTTAAATTAAATAAATACTTCAAAAAAAAATATAGTTAGAATTGATATTTATATATAGCTTTGAAATTCTAAAAGATTTTATTCTTGAATGGATTGCTTTAAATTGAAATTTAAAATGTTATATATATGTGTGTGAGTATGTGTGTAATGATATTTATATAAACTTATCTAAATTCAGTAAATATAGATTGACTTTTTAAGTAAAAGTTTTTTAAAAATAAATTTTATTTGCTACTTTTATACTAGTTCAATTTAAACATAGTTTTCAGTTATATAATCTTTTGATTTTTTTGGAGTTTTTTTACTTAAAAAAAAAAAAAGATTATAATAGGTTTGTGTACTTGTTTAAACATGGAATATGTTAATTAACAAAATTTTTTAACTATAATGCTATCCTAATACTTATTCTCAATACTTTGTGACTGACTAATCCTATCCTATCCTATCCTAAAAAAGACATTGCTCATCGCAACGGTTGCTAGGTGTAATCGCAATAAAGTCATTCTGATTGGTTCTCACAATAATGTAAACAAACATTATATTACACACACAAAATTTTAAATTCATATTATAATACAAATTGTGAGGTTATCCGTGAATTAAATTTAGGTGTAAACTTTGTTAGTTTATTATTTAAAATTTTTGCAAATTACTGTAAATTCTAACTTTGAATAATAATAAATTTTTTGTTTTCATAAATTACAAACATTTCATAACTCAAATCATCAATCTGTGCGCGAAGCGCAGTTGAATCTAGTAATTTAAAAACTGTTTTGTTACTATTTCTGAGTTATTCTAGGTCTCTGTGATAAAATTATTTTAAGTTTCTAAGACTAAATTATTAAAACAAGGGGAGTGTACGAGTTAGATTTGGAAGGTTTAAACTAAATTTGGAAAAACGTTTTATCAAAAAGAATTTTAATAGAATCTCTAATTTAATGTTATAAGATATGATTTTTTAAGCTATCCTTCTATTAATTTCCGAAGCTTTCTGAATTGTTTGTTCTTTTGTTTTATGTTATATTTAAAAAAATTTTAAACTTACATTTTACAAGGGGAGACCGGAACCTTTGGGTCGCCAAATTAAAATCTATTGTTATGGATGACTTTTATATGTTGAAAAAACACCCAAAATACCCTCCGTTTATTCTAATGCGCCGTTTGGGCTTAAGAACGCGGGGCTCAATTTTATAAAATAGGAATTATAGACAATTTTCAAAATGACGCTGTCCCATTGCATTTCAACCAAAATACTTCCGCTTAGTCTCATTTTTTCCGTATAAGTTCCAATTTTTAACTCCCGTCAGTCGCAATGCTCCATCACCTATTCTCACAGCGCTATAGTCAATAAACCAATTGTCCATTTTTGGGCCAAAATGACCAATTTTTAAATTGCTCAATTATCAAAATTGCAATTTTCAATAAAAATAGGTCTTGTAGGTCTCAAAAGTTTTGTACAAGTTTCATGCTTCCAAAAATTTTTTACTCGTTCTTTTAGCTTTAGATATTTCTGAGATATGACTCATAAAGTTAGTGATAAAATATGATTTTTTTTTAAAAACTTTAAATTGAGACTCTGTCTTTAAATTATCATATCTGCTAAATGAGTTATCAAAAAAAGACCTACAAAACCTATTTTTATTGAAAATTGCAATTTTGTCAGCAATTTAAAAATTGGTCATTTTGGTCCAAAAATGGGCATTTGGTTTATTGACTATAGCGCTGTGAAAATATGTGATGGAGCATTGCGGCTGACGGGAATTAAAAGATGGTACTTATACGGAAAAAATGAGACCAACCGGAAGTATTTTAGTTAATTTGCGAGGTTACAGCGTCATTTTGAAAATTGTCTAAAAATCCTATTTTATAACATTGAGCCGTGCGTTTCTAAGCCCAGAAGGCGCATTGGAATAGACGGGGGGTATCTTGGGGGTTTTTTCAACATATTAAAGTCATCTATAACACTGTATGATATATTTAGAGTTTCAATATTATATACGGAATTTTATTTTTCATGTTTTATGATTTTTTATATAACTTAACAAATCTTTCGCTTACTATGTTATTTATATATTTTCATAAATACATTTCTTTTGCGAGAAAAATATTTATAAAAATACAATTTGATGAACTTTAATACATTTCTATATTTTAAAATTTCAAAATACAAGCAATATGCGAATTATTTGCATAAGAACACTTTTTTCACAAACTCGGTCACAAACTCATTATGCCCCTAACCACTCCTTTAATATTCTTTAAAACTTTTACATAATTACAATAATTAACTCTGCATAAATAATTCCGGAAAATTGTAATATTTAATAGGTTATGTAAATTATTTGTAATATCAAAATGTACACACATTTTATATATTTAATGGATCAATACCAAATTACGATATATGCACAAAATTTTATAGTAAAAAGTAATTTAAACTATTAGATACAGTAAAGCAGAATATATCATAAGCGAATTATAGTTGAAGTACTAAATGAAGGGAGAAATTTAAATATTTTTTTTTTTTTATTGGCACGATTTATTATAGATAGCGATTTTTTTTTATAGGGTTGATGACATGACTATAAAAATTTCATTTCACGAATACTTGATCAAATCTAGTAAATTTGTTGCCTCAAGGAATATAATGAATTACTTGAAAAAATAATTTGAATCGTTAATCTATATTTTTTTTTTTTTTACATGTATTGGAATTTTTTTTATGGATTTTTAAATGAAAATTTTTTGAAATTATTATTATTACTTACCTATTAAAATGTAAATTGGTTGTATTGATTTGAAGTATAAAAAGTAGTTTTATTTTTGTTAAAATCAAAAATTTATTTATTTTTTTACATTTTTTTAGAAATTTCAGCGAATTTTCTGGATCATTGAATTACAAAAACTGAAGTGCTCTTGAACTGATTCGTAATTAATATTCAAAAAAATTAAGTTTAAAAAATGTTTAACTTTTTTTTTCAAGAAAGATTTAACTTTCGTTTTGGAAAACGATATTTTTTGTGCTTACTTCACGCCTAGCTCATTTAAAAGAATTTTTTTTTTAGATTGATAGAATGAAATGAAGACTTACTCAATTAGAAATTATTAAAGTACTAGTTACAGTATCAAAATTTTAGCTTTCGATTATTTCAAATAAAGTTGAACTAAACTCTCTGGGGCTTAAATTACCTCTAACCATTGATTTAGACATCTGTTAAAAAATTCACCATTATGAATATCACGTACAGCATTAAATGAGTACATAAAATACAAGTAAAATATATATTTATGAATAATATTAAATACTAGCCAAAAAAACAAAAATACATAAAAAAAAAAGAAAAAAGGGCAATAAAAAAAAAATTTATGTTTCAACATTTCTTTTTATAATGCCTGAATCTTATAGAAATGGAAAAAGGTTGTGAATTTTTATCGATTTTGTATAATTTTACAACGTGAAATAACAGTTAAGATGACGTATCGTTACATACCGAATACAAATTCCATAAATATCGTAAAAATATACACTAAAGCACTACTTTATTTGTCCTATTTTTTAGCTTATGTGGGTGCACTCCCATTTTTTTATATTTGACTGAATATTTACTAAATTCTAAAAGGCATTAAATTTTTTTTCTTTTTTTATCATATTTTTATGTTTAAAATCCTAACCATCGGCATTGTTACTGAATCGATAACTAATAACACGTTTGAAATACGCTTTTTGCCCACTGATTGCTCCAATTGATTCTGAAAAACTTTTTTATCAAAATACTTAAAATATTCTTCTTAAAATCGCGCTCCCCAGAAAATTTCCATGTTAGAAGTTATACAGTCTATTGGAAAAATTCTCAGGAATTCATGTGTGTGGAACGATTGGCGAACAAAATTTAGAACCATTTTTTACTTTTACATTATTTTATAATAATAATACTTCGCTCAACAACCGGATTTAAGACTCACACTTTTGGGTTTCTCAGAATTTTTTTTTTTTTAAATTTGTACATTCACTTTTTTCCCAAATTCAATGACCAGAGCTTTTTAAGCCTCAGCACATACCCCACATTAAAATGCTCCATTATTTCCTGATTTCCATACATTCATAAATCTCTGTATTTTAACAATAAAAACTAAAAATTTATCGTATCAACAATTATAAAAAAAAAAAAAAACAATTTAATGCATTTCATATTTTTAACGATTGTTCAAACTATTAAAACAAAAAATTTAAATTTTATGTTTCATATTGTCATTCAACCATCAGTTTTAAGTTTTTTAAAGACATAAAAAAAAAGAAATAAATTTTTGAAAAAAAAAAAAACTATAAATTTATATAAATAAAAGACATAAAAAAAAAAAAAATATTATTTTGATATACGAGTTGAAATTAAAAAACTTTTTTTTGCCATATGACTTTTTAATCTTTTTGCAGTCTGTTTAATTCTATTATTATTTTTTTAATCTTCATAAAAGAGTTCGAACAATAAAAAATATTTTAAATTAAATAAAAAAATAATTTATATCTTAATTAAATCTTGATAAAATTTAAATAAATAAACTTTTTTTTTAAATAAAATGCTTAAAAATTTTATTTAATTTATAGTTTTTTTCATTTTGTTTATAAAAGTTTTGATGAAACCTTTAAACAGACTGTATATAACTTTGGAAATTTGATTTTACTAATCTTCTTACTAATCTCTCTATAGGTTATTTGAGGTTATGTAAGTGCTTTCAGTTTAGAATATTAAGTAGTTTCAATAACGTATAAAACTTTTTGATGGGTACGTTTTACAAACAAAAAAATTATTTTATTATTATACATAAAATAGTTCATTTATTGTTTTTGCTATTCAACTTGATTTTATAGATAGAACAAAAAAAAAGTTTTATATATTATTTTGATTTGCTAGGTCTTCAGTACTTTTTCTTGAAAACCCAAAAAGAGAAATGATTCAAGCAGAAAATTTTACTTTGAACTATTAATTGTTGAGGTTCTACAAGTTCAAATTTCTTTTAATTTCTGTATTTTTACTTGTAAATTTGCACACTACATTAACCTTTATGTAAACATTTTTTTTTTTTGAGAACAGTTTATAACCTGTAGTATCAGATTCGGGGCAGTATTTTTCTCTATACGGTCAGTTTGGGAAATAAGAAACACCCTAATATATATGGTTAATTTATTATAGCATCTGCACTCAAAATATTTATTATTCATAATGACCGTCTGTAATTATTGTTAAACCTTTATCAAATATGTATAGCTTCAAAATATTAATTGATTAAATCTTCTTTTGGTCATTTAATCTGATTACCTAGTTTTACTTAAAGCATGTAAAATATTAATTAATTTTTTATAATTTAAACATCAAAAGGTTTACACTGAAAGCTTTTTTATTTAATGATCTTCGTAATTACCGACTGTATTGTTTCGTTACTGACTGTTTTTTTTATTTTAAAGCCGAATTCCAAAATAATTGCCAATTTGCTTTAAATAATTATTTGTTTTTGTTATTACCATAGAAGTAAATATTTAACTCCAAAGTTAATGCTTTTTCTATATAACCTTAAATTCAAAAAATTTTCAAAATAAATATAAACATTTACTCGCGAACCAAATTCTGTTTTATAGAAATTCTCAAATGGGGCTATACGCCCTGAAAATATCGTAGTTAAGCAAAACTATCTAACTTTTCAGAAAACTTAAAATATTTTCAGAGTATTAAAAAAAAGTTCTAAATTAAATATTACTCCCGGTACATTTTACTTACAAATAAAATATCGTCAAAATGGCCAAAAAATATTTTTAATTTATAAAAATAAAATAGGATTTTTACTCTAAAAAACAAATACTTCATATATTTTAAAATTGATCATGTCAAAAAATTCAATATTATTTTGATTATTGACAATTTAAAGTGTTTTTCAGATATTTTCTGTAAATAAAAAACTAGTATTAAGTATAGGATATTGAGTACAGGGAGTCTTAAAAAAAAAAGATTCAACATATAAAACGTGATAAAGTACATTTATATATATGTATCTTCAAATACACATGCTTTTTGTATGTGTGTGTGCATAGTGAAAGATTACTTATATAAAAGATATATAGTAAGACATTTGGGAAATCTAAGTACAGAAAAAAAAAAGTTTTTTTGACTCAAATATAGATTTAAATCTTCTTCATTCCTTTAAACGATTTCCTTTTTTCTTTATTTGAATCTAAATTTTCAATATTAGTGTACTACTAGTATGTTTCATTTTTTTTTTTATCAAAGGAAAAAATAAAATAAAAAATTATGCACGAAGTGCAAATATTAGCAATTTTTTGAATAATAAAAAACCCATGAGACGTAACCTCTTTAAAAGTTCATTATAATTATAGACTGCTAGACTGAATGACGTATTTTTTAAAAAAAAATAATATGAAACTCAAGATATTTTATAACAAATGTATAACATTAAACGTATAATAAAATAAAAAAAATTGTGTGTGTATAATAAAAGTACAATGTATAAAAAAGCACGTTGTTGATAATTGGCTTGAAATACGAGAAACCACGTGAATCTCGAGTTACGTAAGAAGGGTGAGAATATAAGAGCAAACAGCTTTATTGGATCTTGTAAGTATATTAGGATTTCTGTTTATAACTTAATATTTTTTACGAAGAATTCTTGGTTACATGAAAAATTGAAGGAGATATTGTGGCTTCTAGCTTTAATTTTTTGAATCATTGTTTTATTATTTTTTTAACTAAAATATGTACTTTGTTGTGTGACAAACAAAACCTAATATTATTATTGAAAAATGTTATAAAGTAGTTTTTGAAGTTAATTTAAAAAAAATTTTATTGTTAAATATTATTACATACTGCAGTTATAATAACATCATTAATTTTTCCTATAAAACTTTAAGAATTCACGCTTATTATGATTTCCCGTTATTAAAAAATGTTTTTCACATTATGAATTTTTTATGATTTTTTTCTGCAGATGACCTTAGTGTAAATAACTTGAAAACAAAAAGAATCTATCATATGTCATAAAAGAACGTATAACTTGAAGCATAAAAAAAGTGTTAGTTTTATATATGAGTAGGATATTCTAAAATCCCATTGCGGATTGAGAAGTCAATAGAGCTGAAAAAATAAAATAAATGTGTAAAAAATCAAAGAGAAATTTTAACATAAAATATCATACTAGATTAATAATAAAAGGGTAAATAAGTCATTTTGACGTATAAGTCAATGGATTCAAAAGCGTAATTTAAGAGACAAACTTTATAAATTTAAAGGATTATAAAAGAGATTTATTTGAGGATGACATAAATTGATTTTTGGAACTGCTTTTTAAAATGAGCTTTATTTTTGAAGAACTTCCCTCGTTTTAAAAATGCTTTATGCTGTCCTTCTTGTAAAGCATTTATGACCTATACTCAATTTATTTCGATTTCGATTTGAATTTTTTTTATTTTCCCTCAGGACTCAAAATTCGTGCATAAAATTTGACATTCAACTGTCCACTTTCATTCTATACAAAAAATATTGCAGGCAACGTGGGTGGAAAAGTTAATACTTGATAGAATTTTTTGGTACCATCGATTGATATTCTCAATCTTATAGGATGCTCTAATTTTAGAACCTATAATTGTAAAAGTTTTTTATCTAAAGCTTGTTTGTTCTGATTTTTAAAAACTGAAATGATTCAAATTTTCATTTCGCAAACCTATTAATTAATTTTTTTTTAAATGCCATACCTCGAATTTTTCATTATTCCACTTAGATTTTTAAAATCTGATACATGCTAGTTACAAACTTTCAAAAAATAAAATATGCTAAATATTATCTAATGTTTTGATGTATGTTTATAAATTCATAAAGAGTATGAATGTATTTTAAAGTAGAAATACGGGTAATCATAATAATTACAGGCATTGAAAACAATGAAAAGTCTAACCGCAAGTACAAATATAACAGAGTTGTCATGAAAACTGTGTGTATTTAACATACCGTAGGGACCACAGATGAGCTTTAAATGTTTTCCTGATTATAGATAAATATATATATATATATGTGTATATTTTCATTTTAAATAATACGTGTATTTAGAGATATAATTATTATTTTCTTTTGTTAAAAAATTTATATGATTAAAATTTTATAATTATTTTTAACTAAATTAATTAATATAGCGAGTAAGTTAAAAGATTAAAAAAAAAATAATTCGTTTACCTTGATTTTACATTTTTTATTCATATATGCATAGATTATTAATTCATAGTAATCTATCGAATTTACTTCCCTTTTTGCTAATTATGATTCTCTTGAAAATATAAATTTAATACTTTGTTTAAATTTACTTTATTTTTCATCTATAAACTTACTAAAAAGTTTTCGTAAAATTTTGTATGTATTTAGAGCAAAAAATTTATAACTGGTTTTTGCTAACCAACGAGCATAGTTCATGTTCACTTATAACAGTTTTAACGTTATTATAATCCCTAATTATTATTAGTCCTAGAACCGAAATTATACTAAATCCCTAAATTCAAATTATTCTAAGTGCCTAAATCAAAAATATTCTAAAATTACCCCGCTCCCCCTTGAATTTTGGTCCTTTTTCAAATACTCCTATGAATATGTTTCAAGTTAAAAATCTTTTTTATGACCTGAATGAGATAAAATTTAGCAAGAAATCTCCTACGCTTGTTTTACACCTAGACAGGCAAAAATATCTTACTTGCCATAAAAGAAAAACATTTAGGTAGTAGCTCTGTAACCGACTTAATATACTCTTTGACCCTTCCTGGTGTAAACTCGTGTATAAAACGGAATTCTCTGTACTCTTTTTATGTCGTACAGAAAAAATAAGTTATATTATATATACTTTTATTTTAAAAAAATCGTAAATTAGGGCCACTTCAGATAATAGTTTTAAAAATTGGAAACAAAATTTAAGATACCAATGAAACATTATGAAATAAAACAATTTAAAATGAGATATAAAAATTTTAATTTAAACAAATATAAATCTTAATTTAAAGAAACTTGGATCAATTTTTAGATACAGCTTATTTTATCCAAAGTTTTTAGAATAAATCTGCACAGTGAGTAATACCTAAGTTTGGAATACAGTTCCAATCATGAAAATAATGCCTGGTAGTTTCCTTAAACTTTAGTATATAAAAACTGAAAATTTTCATAATAAAAGGCAGAGCTTTGTATAAAATAATGGACTAAAACCAGTTTATTAATAGTAATAGTTCAATTCTAAATAAAAAATAAAACTTTTCTATTTAACCAAGACTTACTTTTATTTTTGTTATTAAAAAAAATGACATAATACTTGAGATATGTAAAAAAGGAAAATTTTTATTTTTAGAGATTTTCTACTTTGAATAAATAGAAAGGTTTTAAAAAAAGATTTTACAACATTAAATTTAAAATTTTATGATTATAGTACTTTTTGTTGAAAATAAATTTTTTTTATGTACTTTACAGGATATATTCTATGACTTTAATATTTAAAAATAAAAAAATAGGTACCTTGTTTTTTTTTATGTAAAAAATATTTTCTTTGCTATGTAAATATTTAATTTTTTTTTTTATTTTAAATATTTAAATCTATTTCATATTTTAACATAATGTAAAAAAATGGAAAAATACTTCATATGTGACGACCAAATCTCTTATAACAGAAAATTAATGTAAAAACGTTCATTTTTACAAAATTTGTGATTAAATTCGTTTTTTGTCAAAAAAGTTTAAATAATATCCGAATTTATATTTCCAAACTTAAACGTTATATATTTGTGAGTGGATGTACAAAAAAAAAGTTCAAACGAAAGACAATACGAGAAAATTTTAGACCTGGCTTACTTCCAAGTACAGAGAGATTTTTTAAAGATACCAAGATAACTGAAGATAACGGTTACTATCAAATTTTTGAATATTTTTTTTTCTAACTTTTTTTTACAATTTTTAATATCAAAATGTACAAGTTTTATTATTTTTTTGTAAAATTTTATTTATATTTATTTTAGTGTAATAATAATAACAATATAACTTTATTTATGAATATCTATAAAATAAAGTTTTTTGCTTTTTTAATTAAAACTTTGTTAGATAATGTAAATTACTGTCATTTTTTCAATTATAAAAAAGAATATCCAAAATAAGTACTTTTTTTTAGAACAGGTTCTAAAAAGACACAAATCGCTTCGAGTTTTAGGAATAAAGAATAGCATATTTTTGTATATATGAGCTGTAAAGTAGCGAATATCCTAAAATTCATGTAAATTATTCGGATTTAAATGATCAGCAACTTGGGGAATTTATTTATAATAGAGTCAATGCTTTTACTTTGTAGCTAATAAGTATAATAATCATTATAATAGTTAAAATTAATTTCGTTTTAAAAATTCATTTAAAAAATACATAAATAATTTAACAATTTGATGAACATTATGATCCCTAGCGCAAATTACGAGCAGATCAGTGCCATAAGTTTTGCCTGCGTAGACCTAAAATGATACTTGATGGGTGTCCATAAATAAATACTTCAACTTAAGCTTTTTGAAGAAACTTCAAAACTGCTTAAAAAAATATAGTTGTAGGGTGGATGGTATAAAAAATCTGAACCTTTTTGAAATATACACTGTAAAAAGTTATTTCCTTAGATTAACAAAAAAAATTGAATGTTTTCGAAAAATTAGTAGATTTTCAAAAAATTTTGTAAATATTCGATAAAAATCGTAAATTTACTAAATTTAGTATATTAACGAAAAATTCGAGAATTCTCGATTTTTTTTTGTGAATTTACGAATAAAGTTGTAAATTCACAACTATTTTTCGTAAATTTACAACTATTTTTTGTGAATTTTAAAAAAAAAATTGTAAATTATCAATTTTTCTTGCAAATTCACAAAAAAAATCGAGAATGCTCGAATTTTTTGTTAATATACTAAATTTAGTAAATTTACGATTTTTTTCGAATATTTACAAATTTTTTTGAAAATCTACTAATTTTTCGAAAATGTTCTAATTTTGGAAGTTACTTTTTACAGTGTACTTTTTATTACTTTGTCTTTCATGGAATTAAAGTATTCTGTAATCAACTTGAGCTCTTTTAATTAAAAAAGCTTTGAGTCAATCTACTCTTAATAAATTTTCTTCAAGGACTATCGTGGCTTATTTTAAAACGATACAGTATAATCTATACAGATTTGTTTACGATAATTTTATAATTTAAAAATTTTGTAGTCTATTACAACAGGTTTTTTTGATAAAACTTCATTTAGAGTACTTTTTTTTTAATGTAAAAAATGATATAATTATAATAAAACCTACTTATGTTTTACCTCTTTATTTTTGTTATTCAACTTTAATTTTAATTTCAATAAAAAAAAAAAAAAAAAATTTACATCAACTTTGTAGAAATAAAAAGATTTAATGTATACAGAAAATTGCTTAAACTTTTTTATGCGACAAAAGATTAATTTTTTATATGCAAAAAGAAAAAAATTTAATTTAACTTAACTTAATAATAATTAATGTAAAAGTAAAAAAAAAAAATTGTATTTTAAGTTTGAAAACTTAGAAAATATTGTGTAAGTAAGAGTTTATCTTGTTGAAAATATGATTTTTCATGAATATATAATACATTTTATATAGACAAGTAAATTCTGTAAGTTATAAACTCTTTTGGTTTACACACACTTATATATATAGAAGATTTTATAAAGTTTACTTTTATGTATATTTAACTTTTTTATAAAAAAGTTTTTATTATTTATTTATTTTATGTATAAAAGCAGCATATGCAGTATTTAATTTTTATATGTTAATTTAATAATTTATTTATTTATACAATAGAAAGTTTATAGGTTTAGAGTATTTTATGATGAAAAGTACGATTTTTTGTTAAACGTTTACAAACTTTTTCTAACATAATTTTAATAAATAGGAAAATTTTTCCTAAGGTTTTTTGTTAAAATTTAATTCTAAACAAATTTTTTACCCTATTTAACAATAAAAAAATATGATTTTCTTTTACATTGAGCTTTACAATTTTTATTTTTATTTAGGTACGTGTTTTGGAAATGGGAAATTAACAGAACTGTTTATCAAGAACTTAAAAGTAATCAGTGGGAACAAAAATATTTAATAAATTTTTAATTTCATTTTATTTGTATCTCTCAAATGCCTTCAAAAAGCAAAAAAATTCGTAAAGCGCGGATAAATGGTACTGAAAATGATGGCTGTGAATAAAAATCAGTTTAATAACTATGCCTTTAAATTTTTAGTACAATAATAATCTATTTAACATAAAAAGTTTATGACAGTTTTAAAAGCGCGGGTAAACGGCGGTAGAAGATTTTTCGGGTATTAGAAAGTGGTTTCCTCACCAAGAAATTGTTTAAAAAATTAAAAAAATTTGTTTCTCTTTCCACCAAGAGTATAAAAAAAATTTAAGGATGGAATATATTTTTTGCGCTGAAAAAACCGATTTTCGAAAAATTAATAACTGTATTTCGGGGTCTTAAAAGGGTCCTAAAGTCGCAAAAAAAATTTTTTTTGAAAAATGGAGAAATTTTAAGTTTTCTAGCCAATGAGCAGAGTATTACCTATCTGATTAATGTCAGAGAAATTATACAATCTAAACAACCTAAAAAAAAACGTTTTTTTAAGTTTTTGGAGGCTTGTCGTGGACTAGAGGTCTAATTCCAACGGAAATAATTGAATTGAATTTTTTGATAAATTTTCGTATGCTACTACTTACTGACTACTTAGGTTAGGTATAGGTTCTAGGGGCCAAACCACTATACTTATCTATGAATAGTCTTTATCCGATCATTTTATTTAAAAATTTACTGAAATCATATTCATTCTGCTACTTGCCTCGCACGACCCTTATAAATAGTATATTACGACCCATGGCCAGAAAAATAAAGAATGGCCCAAATCGCACGCAAATTACCTTCCGAGGCGAAGCCGAGGATGGTAAACTGCGATTTGGGGCATTTTTTTTTATGGCCCAGGGTCGTATACGATTTTTCTGCATCAGTGGCGAGAAAACACGTCTTTGCCGGACGCACAGCGGCCGAGAAAAACGTGCTTTCTGGCCGCTGACCAGAAAAATTTTAAAATTTAATCCGTTAGTGCCTAATTGATCATCCTTAATCAGATGAAAATATGAAAAAATTAATTATTTTAAAAAGTGAATGAATTTTTCAGAAATATGAAAAATTAATATTTTGGACTCTAAATTTCAAAATGTTTTAAAATATACACTGTAAGGCTGCTGCACTTGAATTTTGCTTGAATTGCTTGAAAATTCAAAAAAAGATTTAAAATCGTAATTTTAATTTAATACCTCTAAAATAAAATAAAATAATAAGAATAATAAATAAAGAATTGAAAAGCATAATAATTTATAAATTCAGAACCAAGTTTTGTTTACATGCAAATAAAATTATTTTATTAAAAAGCACGTTCGTTATTGATAAAAAAAAATTTTTTTTCAAAACTTTTTTTTTGGCAAAAGATTAAAATGACTTGAGATAAAACACTGAGAAATTACGTTATTCTCAATTTATCATTAATTACTTTTTTTTTTCAAATTTATGATTACTATTATTATTATATTATTCAACTCTTTTACTTTTTTATTATTACATAAACTGAGAAAACCTAAAATGAAGAGTGCAGTAACTTTTATATAAACTTCATCGAGCAAGTTTTTTAAAGGAAATAGTTTTAATTTCAAAAGTAAACCAAACCCATCTTTTTAATACATACATAATTTTTTTTTTTTTTAACCTACATAAAAGTTTTAACATTCAAATAATAGAAAAAAAAATGTAATTTTTTTTGTTTAATTCATCATTTCTTGTAAAATAAAATTTTATGCAAATAATTAATTTTTTTTCTTCAAATTAATTTTAATTCATTATTACGTTTGAATGAATAGAAATTCAAGATTTTTATTTTTTTTAAATTAAATTTATAAATTTTGTAACTTGATCTAATTTTTTTTTTTTTTTTTTGGTTGTATACCTGCATAAACGTGCGAGACAATGGAATGTACGTGATATTATAGAAGATTATGTTACAACGAAAATTTAATTTTATAAAACAAAACGTTTATATATACAGATGAGAATATTGTTCAAAATGCATTAAACAGATTCTTCAGGGTTCGTTTCTTGGGTTACTTTGAAAAAGTGAACAATGCAGGATATTTTTAATTGTGCCCGTTTTTATGCAGTTTTCATTGTGGTTGGCAAGTGCGTCGGAGACCAGGAAATTGAGGTCTTGATGAGGGTGGCTGGAGAAGAAAGTAAAAATGTGAATAAGTTACAATTGGGCTATAAATGGTTTATAGGTTTGTTTTTTTGTGAATATAATTTCACAATAAAGTAGGATTTTAGTTAAGACCATTTGTTGTGATCTGAGCCTAAAAACTGTTTACTATACTTTTTCATCTATGAAACCGTAGATTAATCTAATTTATATTAGCAAAAATAATTAATATTTTTGAGAAAAAAATTTTTTTCGGCTTTACACTAGTAATGAAAAAAAATCCGGTTACGGTAATCGGAATGCCGATTGTAATGTACGAATTTGAAAAAAAATTTTTTATTGTTGAAAATGGCATTAAACATAGATTGTTAGATTTATGTATTTGAATTTTGCTTGAATAAGTTAATTTTCAATAAAAATATTAATATTCATTAAAAATACAAGCACAGCAAAAAAAATCCATTCACCACACCCTTCTGGTTTCGGAAACTGGATTTTCTTTTTACCGATACCAGATTTTTTTTCAGTTTACACAGACAATTTGTGATAAATAAACGTGTGAAACACTTAAGTATTTTCTAATTTTAAAATAACTATGCTTCAATTTTCATACATTAATTAAAAAATCATTCATAAATCCTTTTTTTTTAACAAATCCGCATTATAAAATAAAAAACATAACAATTTTGAAAACAAGAGTATACAAAAACTGTTATTTGTATTATCATTATTACAACTTATAAAAAATTAAATGAAATATAAAATTTTTTGATTCTTCTTTTCATACATGCACATATAATATTGGATAAATTCCAAAAATTGATTATTTTTATGCATTGCATCAAAAAAAAAAAAGAAAAAAAAAAGAATTGTAGTTTAACGCCTGCGTGACTAACATCAATAAATTTTTTATCAAAAATTAATAAAAACAGCTCTATTTTCGAAAAAAAAAAACAAAAAAATATCTACATTAATTTAATATAATTAAAGAAAGTAAAGTATAAAGTACGTACTTTAAAAATAAATAAAAAGCCACATTTTTACATTTATTGGTATCAATTTCATGGATTACTTTTTTTTTTCCTTTTTTTACAATAAAAGAAAGTACCTATAAAGAGGAAAGATCACACAGGGTGCATAGAATAAAAACTAAAATCTATAGATCTAAAAAAGAAAGTAAGATGTATCAAAAAGTGTGGAAATATAGTCGAAGAAAATCGGAAAAGGAAGAGGACAATAGAAATATTACATATACACATACACATTTAAACTACAAGGCGCCAACTTGGCGTTCCCAAAGACTTTTTTTATATAACATTCAACTGGATTTAGCTTTAGCTTTTGTTGTATGTACAATATTCATTATCCTTGTAAAAATATATTCCTTTTCTTTATTAATTTGTCTAAATCTATGTTTGTGTTAGTAAACATGCATTAATATTTTTCTGTGTACGTACTGACGCCAAAAAAATCCTAAGAAATCCTTTAAAAGTTATGTTGAATAAAAAATAAAAAAAATAAAACCAAAGGTGCATTAAACTTGGCAACTATTTTAAAATATTGTACCATATATTCATTCTTATATTTTTTTATTTTATTTTAATATAAAATAGTAAAGTTTATATGTTTATATGTATGTTTATATGCAATGCTTGAATTATTTATTACACATGTGCATATTAGACTTTGGGTTATTTTTGTTTAAGCTGAATTTCTATTAATATTTAAAGATTTAAGAAAATTTTAAATCAGAAAAGACGAACAGATTGGTTTAAAAGTATAAAATGGTTGTATTTGTAACATCTAGATGGCGCTTTTTTTCTTACTATTGAAATGTAATTCAAAGTATATATAAAAGGTGGAAGAACAAAAATTATTGATAAGTTTTTAAATAAGAAGGATAAAAATTTATAGTTTCATGTCAGCTTTTATTGCTTAACGTTCATAAAATTCAGTTCTATTTAGTACTTAAATATTTTAAAACAAATTAATCTTAACGCTTTGTTTAAAAATCAGTATGTGGTCTTATATAATACTCCAGTCAAATTGCGGAGGGGGGATGTATTTTCACTGGCCAACATGAGATTTGCTTTACTATAAGTTTTTTGGATTGCTGATCACGAAAATCGGGATCTTTTCCGGGAGATATTTTCGGAACATCCTTAAATTTTCAAATACTACCCCCAAAAAGGGTTTTTTTTTATATATTAGCAAACTGAGTTTCTAGATTTAGCTAAAAATTGCTTTAAGAAGACTTTTTGGGTCGCTAATCAAGAATTTGAGGTAATTTTTTATATACAATTAAATTATTATTTTTTATATAAAAAAATTAATATTTCACCCTTAAATTAGCAAAAACAATCCCTAATAAGGATGCATTTGCAATTTTTGCTTTTTGAGCGACCAAATTAGGTCCTTTAGGGTTTTATGGGTGGCTGATCTAGAATTCGGGGGAATTTTTTGTGAACAATTAATATTTCACCCTTCAATTAGCAAAAACAACCCCTAAAAAGGAGTGCATTTATAGCAGACACTCTTCTTCTTCTTCTTTCTTCGTTAATTATTTATGCTTTTAGTGAAAAAAAAATATTAAAGGTCTGAAATATTAAAAAAGTTGATAAAAAATTTTTTAGCTGAAGATTTTCTTCATTTAATATAAGCGTAAAAATTTTTCAAAAATTACAATAAAAATTGAATAAATAGAATCGAATAAAATTTTAAACAGAATCTTTCTCATTTTTAAATTCAATAATATTTAAAATAACCAAAAGTCTAATATAGAAATACTTTTCACGTGCTTTATAATATTGATTTTCTATTTAAAGAATAATTTTCTTGATAAAATGCTATACAGTTTACACCAATACAACAAATTTTACATATGCAGAAAAAAAACAATAATAAAGCAATTGTCTTAAATCAATCAACTGTAATATCACATGGTGAATGAACTTATAAAGAAAAAAAAAAGATTCTTTAAAATGTGTCATCAATAAATGCATATGAAAATGGTTTTGTGAACTACTGCATAAGTCTGCAAAATTTATTTTAAAATGAATATTTTAGATATAGCATTAAAAAGCAACCTTTGAAAATTTTAAGTTCAAGGCACTGGTTTTTTTTTAATGCTACTGATATTTTCATTCAAAAATCATAATACTTGAGATTATGCTAAAAATGTTTGCATTAAAATACTTTTTCATTTATAAAGATATCAAAGTTTTAAAAAATGACTTACAAAGTTAATAATTATCTTTATGCATAAATGTTGTGTATTAATTGATTCTGTTTTTTAAAAAGATTTGAACGTTTTTTTCAAGAGTTTATTTCCTTTGATATTTAAAAGTATTAAGTGTTATAATGCATGTGATTTTTTTTTTTTTTTTATTGTGCAACGGATTCAGTTTTTAGGTACTTGAATCTTAATCTTCAATTATATATTCAACTTTTTAAAATAAAACAACCAGGTTTTAACATATGAGTAATGCTTGGTAAAATTGAACTCAAGGGAAGGCAAAATTCTGGGCAGATTCAACTAAACTGAAAATATAAAAATTTGATAACGTGTTATTTTTTGTTTTAGATTTCACGGTTTCTAAATGGTAGCTAACATTTAAATATTTATAAAATATGAAATTTTAGTAAAATATGTTACCTTTAAAAATTGGCTTACTCAGTATTAGCATTATATTTATTCGTTATTGATTAATTACGAATTCCAGTTTTCAATAAAAAAAAAATTTTTCAAGTTATAAATTTGTTTAAAAAAAATTATTTTCTACTAAAAATTAGTGCATTATTAAAATAGATTGAATGTAAAAATAAAATTTAAATATATTACATTCTAGAGATTTAAATTGATTATTTAATGCTGATGTAACGAATATAGATAATGTATATATATTAATACTAAATAAAACAAAAATAATTAAATTATTTAAATTTAATAGAAAGCAAATGATGTAAGCTAAATATAATATGCATTTGTTACGTATATCCAAAAATTATAAAATATTGACAGTTATTAATGGTTTTTATTGATTTTTATATTTACAACCTATATTTTATTGATTTCTTAAATAATATTATTACAATTTATATATAATTTTATTTAATAATAATTTCATAATAAAAAAATTATAATATTGTATAATTAATACAAAGATGTCTGCGATGGACAAATTATTGATCTTATGATAATTAATTACATAACTTGTGTAGAATGATTAAATAAACTTTACTTATATCTATTTGTTTATGTTTCATTAAATTTTCAGTTTTGATGTGGTATAATTAGTATATCGAATGATTTTGAAAATATATTAATTGATTACAAATTTACGTTCGAGATTTGGGCCATTCTTTACTTTACTGGACACGAGCCGTAAATATACTATTTTTGGCTCAACATACCGTTGCGCGGATAACTTAAATGAGAAGAAAAATTATTTTTTTCTTTTTTTTTTACATTTAAATTCATCTCATAATGATAATGGATATTGCGTTTCGAGAGCTCCAAATCAAAAAATAGCATTATTAAAAATTCATTTTTTATCAATTTCAAATTTTCTACCTTTAATATGTAAAAGGCTACTTCCAGATAAGTATAGTGATTTAGCCCACAGAAGCAAACCTAACCTAAGTAGTAACATCCGAAAAGCAGCCGAAAAGTTATCAAAAAACTCAAGGGTTCCCGTTGGAATTAGACTTCTGGACCACGACAGGCCCCCAAAAATCCCAAAAAACTGTTTGTTTGTTGAGATTTTTTAGATTTTATTTAATTTCTCCGGCCTATAAACAGATAATAAAACTGGAAAACTTAACATTTCACCACTTTTCAAAAAAAAATTTTTTTGGACCTTTTGGGCTTCTTTAAGACCCCGAAATATAATTTTGAATTTTTCGAAAATCGGTTTTTTGAGCATAAAAAAAGTTTAACATCCTTAAATATTTTGGTGGATTGAAAAACCAAATTTTTTAAATTGTTAGAAAATCTCCTGGAGGAGGAACCACTTTCTAACACCCGAAAATTCTAAATCTTCTACCGCCGTTTACCGGTGCTTTTAATGTGCCATACAATTTCTATGTTGAACAGTTCATTAATGTGCCAAAAATTTAAAACATATTTTTTTAAACCGAATTTTATCAGTAGCCACCACTCTGGAGTCCCAATCGTCCTATTCTGTTACCGCCGTTTATCAGCACTTTTTAAATGCAAATGCAACTATTGATACATATTTTGCATCACAAAATGGTTTGTAACACACCAAATGCATATTACCCTTAACCTCGCATAAAATAGAATAAAAACTATACACATACGCGCAATGTATATGTACGCACGTGTAATACATATATAAATAATTAATAGATGATCTATGATAATATGAGATTTAGATAAACTCACTTATATTTATATCCTCAAAAAATCAATTTACTTGCGAGAATTTTTTTGAATAATAAAATTTCATTTTTAAAATTTCGTGTACATATTTAATTTTTCTACTTTAATTTTATATGATGATTACATCTTTGATTGAATTTTGTATATTTCCATTTTTTTTACATACGGTACTAGAAGAAAGTTCTTATTCGGACTTAAATGCGAGTCTAGAAGTAAATAATTTTTAACGTTAATAAAATGCCTGCCAAAATTCTATAGTTAAACCTTAGGAATTAAAACTTGGTATGGATGCTTGTTTTTAGTAGTACTTTCGGAAAAGAAAATACTTTGGAACCAATTTGAAGACCCGACCAATAGGTTTATTTCAATTTGTTTAAAATTAGCGATCAAATTTTTACGTAGATTTAGAAAAGTTTGTAAATTTACAATTTTTGTCAAAAATTTATTAATTTTTTGCCAATAAACTATATTTATTTTGAAATTGCACAAAAATTATTTTTAAAAGTGTTAATTACGTGATTTATTGTCTGTGAAAAAAAATATGTTACTACAGTAGCTAAAAAAAGAAAACACCAGTAGGATAACGTATTACAGAAGTGAAATTCACATACAAATTTTCTGTTCTCTGAAAATTTAAATGTCTTTAAAATTAAACTAAATTTCAAGGGTCATCTATCACCCAAGGCAATTTGGTTTCAGAAGAAGTACAAAAGTTTTTCCAGACTTTTTATTTTCTATAAAAATAAAAATTTACCTACTTTTTTTAATTTATCCAAAACTTAAACTTACTTATATATTCTTATTTTTTATACATCTATGAATAAATTTTCGTAAATTATTTTATAACTAGTCCAAAAACATAATAACTAAATACAACACAAAAATTTTTATATTTTAAATATTAAGTTAAATCAGAACAGTATTTAATAAATAAAAAATAAAATTAATTTAAGAACTACCAATTTTTTTCCATATATTAAATTATTGAATCCTAAGCAAAAACAAAAAATCTAATCAAAATTACAACCATTGAGATGTAAAAATTCATATTTAGAAAAAAAAATATTCAAATGTCAAAAACAAAAATTTGATATATGCCAAAAAATGCATCAATATAACATGCAAAACATGTTTTTTTTTATCCTCCTCTTTCTTTTCCAACCAAGTATAAATCTTTAAAAAAAAAATCATAAAATATAAATAATAACAGAGTGTGTTGTTTCTTTCTCATTACATTATAACACTCATGTAATAACTAATAACTTATAAATATTCACAAAAGGTTTTAACTCTCGACCTCTACACTAAATTTAAAATATGAAAATTTGTCAAGTTTATTTAAATAATTTTTTTTTTTTTTTTAATAGTGCACAAGCTTGTGTTCTATGTTAAAATGAGTATGATAATAAATATTATAATTTGTATAAATAGCATACAACTAACAAAATTTATTAATATGCAACATGCGTATTTTCTCTTCTGAATTATCAACTGTTTATTATTGTTAAAACATGATAATTAAGACAAAGTGGGTAAATAATGTACAAATATTGTTGTAATGATCATAAATTACTAAAAATTTTTTATTCTTTCTTAAAAAATTTATATACAATTTTTTTAATTTATTATTTATTAAATCAAAAAATTATTTTTTTATATTACATTTTTATTTTATTTATAAATATTGTTCGTATAAATAATTTTTATTTGTTTTTTTTCACCATTCTTCGTTTTTGTTTATTTTTTTGAATTATACTCAATTTTTTTTTATACACGGAACAATATTCTGATTACTAATTTATAAATATGATAAATTCCGATGAACAAAGAATAAAATAAATAAATAAGGTAAATGTACTGATTTAACGAATTTTCAGATAGAAGAATATACGGTGTATATTCTTTGTTAATAGTGAGTTATTACTGAAAATTTTTTGTCTTCACCCATTAGCGCCTAGCGCCGGCGTGACCAATCCACGGACGCTCGGATTTTCGCTTAGAATACGGATAAAAAAAATGATTTTTTTTTAACTTAAAGACTTTAGTCTTTCTTTACTATAAAGGATTTGCTTTACAAGATTCTGGGATCAGATCTTTAATATTATTGACCGTTAATTAAATATGGCGGCTCAAAAAATTCGAAAAATCGATTGTTGACACAAAGTTAAACATCTGACACCAGAGTCTTATAAAGCAAGTCCTTTTTAGTAAAGTAAGACCTTAAGTTTAAAAAAAAATTATTTTTTACTCGTTTATTAATAAGCGAATATCCGAACGTCAGTGGATTGGTCGCTTATGGATTAACATAAAAAAATTAATCACTAAAAAAAATTTAAAACACAGCACTAATTCACTAAAAATTATTCCAAATTTTTAAATAATTTTTTGGAAAGTCAAAAGTTAAAAAATTTTCGGCCAACATTTAGATATTTTTGAGTTTTTATATAGGTAAAATAGTCAACCCAGAGAAAAAATAGAAGAAATTAAATCTTTAGTTGTTATTTATTTTCAAAAGAATACAACTTATTTAGTTAATAATAGTCGTAACAAATAGAAAACTACCAAACAGTCAAAAAGGTAAATATAGAAATACTTAGATTAAATTAAATACTTAGATTCATTTTAGTAAACATATATAATATTTAGAACAGTACTCTTTTATTTATACCCTCAAAAATTCAATTCACTTGCGAGAATTTTTTTTATAGTAAATTTTATTTTTAAAATTTATAGTCTATACATATTTATTTTTACTGCTTTAATTTTATGTGAAGATTATATCTTTGATTTGAATTTTGTATATTTCCGTTTTTTTACATAAAGTACTAGAAAAAAGTTTCACAGATTTGAAACGTGCTAATCTTGATAACCAGTATTAAAATCAACGTATATTTATTACAATCCTTTAAAATTCATTTTTTCATAAATATTTCTCTTTGCTCAAGAGTGATCGTCCATTTACTGATTATATCGTAATAAACTAACTGTGAATGCCTTTTACACTTCTTTGTTCTATAATATGTTGGTTACATTAAAGAAAATTTGTATTCAAAAATTTAATTACTAACCTTAAATTAACGATATCTTAAATTAAAGATGAATGCGAATTTCACCTAAATGAATTATTACATGCATAAAAATCAAAATATAATATCTTTTACAAAAAAAGATTTTAATTTTGTTTTTAAGCCACTAAAAGTAAGAATGATTGTGCGAAAAATCAAATTAATTTTAAACATGAGAAAAAAAGCAGTAAAATCGTATTGACCTGCAAATTTACGTATAGGAGTCTGTGTGTATTCATAAATCATTTTAATATTTTTAATTTAAGAAGTATTCAATAAAATTTTTAACCGTAAATACTACTTTTTTAAAATAATTCTAATAACTTAATTTTTTTTTTATTATAATTTTTTATCATGCTCTTACAAGTGAATTAAAATATAATACAAATTCTAATGTTTTTTTTCAGAAATAGTCGAGAAATAGTAACAATTCATAGAATGCTATCTCTGCCCATTTACTATATTTATATGCAATTTTTATAATAAAAAATATTCTTTTAGTTAGGCTGCAATATTAAAAGGAAAAGGATATCTTTATGTTAATTTAAAAAATGTTAATTTACAAGTATTCAGTAATTTAGAACAAATTTCTTCATCAAATAGTAACCTTGCGGTTATTCGCGAAGCAATTATTGCTGTAGAAACAAATATTGATCAAATAGCCTCTCGTTTGAATTTCTCCTCTAACTGCACTAAGGTACTTTTAAATGGTTTACCAGTAGATTGCTCCTTAGATAACCGGACTATTGTCTACAATTATTTGAATACAATTGGTGCAGGATATTTAACCGAGGGGCTGACAACGCGATTTAAAAAATTAGCGATTTAAAAAGCGATTTAAATACTTTAAATACTTTGAATCGCTTTTAAATTATTGCTTTAAATTTAGTTTTTTGGCATAAAAACTGTTTCTAGGGGTTTTTGGGGTCACGAAAATTGAAATTTTAACCGGATTTAACCCCAGGTTTATCCCTGCCCATATTTATGACCAAAAAATTGGCCAATTTTTCAGAAAATTTACCAAATATTTTAAATCGCTTTTAAATTAATGCTTTAAATTTAATTTTTTGGCATATAAACTGTACCTAGGGGTTAGCGGGGGCACAAATATTTAAATTTTCATCGAATTTAACCTCAATATCATCCCTACCCTTATTTTAGACCAAAAATTTGGCCAAATTTCCAGAAAATTTGCCGAATCTCTTATTTTTTTTACATTTTCGCACTTTGAGCGCTCAGATTTGCACCATACAAGTTTTTTGGGTCGCTGATCAAGAATTTCGACCTCTTTTTTATAAATAATCAATATTTCACCCTTGAAGTAGCTAAAACTACCCCCGAAAAGGGGGTGTTTTATCTATTTTCGTACTTTTAGCATCCAGGGTATGCCTATATAAGTTTTTTGGGTCGCTGATCAAGAATTTGGACTTCTTTTTTATAAATAATCAATATTTCACCCTTAAAATAGATAAAACTCCCCCTTATATCTAAAACTACCCCCGAAAAGGGGGTGTTTTATCTATTTTCGTCTTTTTAGCATCTAGGGTATGCCTATATAGGTTTTTTGGGTCGCTGATCAAGAATTTGGACTTTTTTTTATAAATAATCAATATTTCACCCTTAAAATAGCTAAACCTACCCCTAAAAGGGGTGTTTTCACTTTTTTCACACTTTGAGCGCCCAGAGTACGTTGTTATACGTTTTTTGTGCATCTAATCAAGAATTTCGAATTATTTTTCATAAATAATAAATATTTCACCCTTAATATAGCTAAAACTACCCCCGAAAAAGGGTGTTCTTGCTAACTTTGTACTTTAAGCGTTCAGAGTAAGTTCATATACGTTTTTTGGGTCGCTTTTCAAGAATTTCGACTACTTTTTCATAAATAATTAGTATTTCACCCTTAAAATAGCTAAAACTACCCCCGAAAAGGGGTGTTCTTGCTAATTTTGTACTTTAAGCGTTCAGAGTAAGTTCACGTTTTTTGGGTCGTTTTTCAAGAGTTTTGACTTCATTCTCATAAATCTTTACTATTTCACCCTTTAAATTGTCCTTAAAATGGATATTTTTGTTATTTTCGCAATTTAAGCGTTCAAGATATGCCCATATAGGTTTTTTAATATATATAAATTTTTAATATATATATATATATATATATATATTTGCAAATTAACCCTTACTTTTACAACACTTATATCCAAGACTTTTCAAATGGCAGGATCATGATATTATAGGTTTTTGGGGTTGCTGATTACAAATTTGGAGAATTAAGCCCATAAAGTTGGTTAAACATCCTTAAATTTGCAAATTCTCCATTATTTTTGCAAAATTATGTATACAAGCATTTTCAAACGAAAAAAACTTACTTTCATAATCTTTTTGAGCTGATTACGTCAATTTGGGATTTCCAAGGCTTTAGAGTTAATTGAACGACCCTTAACTTGCAAATTTATCTTGGTTTTTGCAAAAATATTAATATAAGCCTTGCTATTACTATATTATATTTACCTTTCACCAATATTTTTTAAGTTTGATACCCCATAAGTCATCAACTGAAGAAGACTATGAAAACTAGTTTTTTCCGTTTGAAAAAGCGTATATACATAATTTTGCAAAAATAAGGGTGAACTTGCAAATTTAAGGGCATTTAACCAACTTAATGGACCTGAATTCTCTAAGTTTGTAACCAGCGACCTCAAAATCCTATAAATCATGATCCTGCCGTTTGAAAAGGCTTGGATATAAGTTTTGCAAAAATAAAGGCTTATTTACAAATTTAGGGATGTTTTATCAACTTTACACACTTGGGACCCTCAAATTTGTGATTAGCCTGCCAAAAAACCTATTATAGCTTGCTTAAATTGTCATTAATAAATCTTGTTAAAAATATTATTTAAATACCTCTTAAAAGAGTGAATTTCCAAATTTAAGGGTGATCTACCCTTAGACCGGCTCTGGGACCTTAAAATTCGTGATCAGCAACCTAAAAAATTTATAGATAAACAAACCTCATTAGTAGCGAAAATATCAACCGCAATCGCGTGATTTAAGTACCAGTTTCGCATTCTGCATATTTAAAATGGAAATAGAAATTAGTACTCATGAAACATGTTTATAGTGAAAGGGTATACTGGAAATTTAGACTTCAAAAGGAGGGGGGGGGTCAAATGTGTCCGATTCTGCATATTCCAAAAACCCACAAAATATTTAGAGTACAATTCCTTCTATCACCCAGGTGATTCGGACAATTTTTTTATAACTTGGCCAATCGTTTGTCAAATTTCTGGCTAAAGATCGGATTTTCAAAATTTAGTTACCAGGTTCGGATTCTGAATACGCTGAAACCCCATAAGATACATTCAAAATTAATTCTTGTATAAATTTTGAGATCCGACGAATTTTTTCGAAAATTGGCTAATTTTGTCCCATTTCTTGGCTAAAAATTTGAATTATAAAATTTAGTTATCAAATTCCGTTTCTGCATACTCAAATACCCCTTAAGATATATAGAAAGTAAATTCTTCGAAAGTAATTTATTCGAAAATTGGCCATTTTTTCTCCAATTTCTGGGCCAAAAATTAGAATTCAAACTTTTAGGGGTAGTTTTAGCTAATTTAAGGGTAAAGTATTAATAATTTATAAATCAAAATCAAAATTCTTGATTTGCGAACCAAAAAACCTATATGGGCATATCCTGGACGCTTAAATTGCGAAAATAACAAAAACACCCATTTTAAGGATAATTTAAAGGGTGATATAGTAAGATTTATGAGAAAGAAGTGGAAATTCTTGAAAAGCGACCCAAAAAACGTATATGAACTTACTCTGAACGCTTAAAGTACAAAATTAGCAAGAACACCCCTTTTCGGGGGTAGTTTTAGCTATTTTAAGGGTGAAATACTAATTATTTGTGAAAAAGTAGTTGAAATTCTTGAAAAGCGACCCAAAAAACGTATATGAACTCACTCTGAACGCTTAAAGTACAATGTTAGCAAGAACACCCCTTTTCGGGGGTAGTTTTAGCTATATAATTAAGGGTGAAATATTTATTATTTATGAAAAATAATTCGAAATTCTTGATTAGATGCACAAAAAACGTATAACAACGTACTCTGGACGCTCAAAGTGTGAAAATAGTGAAAACACCCCTTTTAGGGGTAGGTTTAGCTATTTTAAGGGTGAAATATTGATTATTTATAAAAAATAAGTCCAAATTCTTGATCAGCGACCCAAAAAACCTATATAGGCATATCCTGGATGCTAAAAGTACGAAAATAGATAAAACGCCCCCTTTTCGGAGGTAGTTTTAGATATAAAAAGGTGTTTTATCTATTTTAAGGGTGAAATATTGATTATTTATAAAAAAGAAGTCCAAATTCTTGATCAGCGACCCAAAAAACTTATATAGGCATACCCTGGATGCTAAAAGTACGAAAATAGATAAAACACCCCCTTTTCGGGGGAAGTTTTAGCTACTTCAAGGGTGAAATATTGATTATTTATAAAAAAGAGGTCGAAATTCTTGATCAGCGACCCAAAAAACTTGTATGGTGCAAATCTGAGCGCTTAAAGTGCGAAAATGTAAAAAAAATAAGAGATTCGGCAAATTTTCTGGAAATTTGGCCAAAGTTTTGGTCTAAAATAAGGGTAGGGATGATATTGAGGTTAAATTCGATGAAAATTTAAATTTTTGTGCCCTCGCTAACCCCTAGGTACAGTTTATATGCCAAAAAATTAAATTTAAAGCATTAATTTAAAAGCGATTTAAAATATTTGGTAAATTTTCTGAAAAATTGGCCAATTTTTTGGTCATAAATATGGGCAGGGATAAACCTGGGGTTAAATCCGGTTAAAATTTCAATTTTCGTGACCCCAAAAACCCCTAGAAACAGTTTTTATGCCAAAAAACTAAATTTAAAGCAATAATTTGACAGCGATTTAAAAATTTGCGAGCGATTTAAAAAGCGATTTAAATACTTTAAATACTTTAAATCGCGTCGTCAGCCCCTCGTATTTAACTTCACACATCTTAAATATTCGACAATTTATTGTTAATAATACTAATCATCAGAAATCAGATAGTCATAACTCTATTAGTTTAGTAATTAAATTTTCATCGCCACAAGTTCGTAAGTTTGTTACGGATCTCAAGCGTCGTTATGGTAAAATAACATTTTCAAAATATTTTAGATTCAGCTTTTATAAATCATGATCAAGAAAAAAATAAAATGTAAAAAAAAAGAGAATCAAATTTGATCAATGTTAATTTTGCAAGATGTAACTCTGAGGACGCACTTTCTTTGGAATCTTTTAATACAATATGCTCATTTACATAAAATCGAAAAGGGACTAGATAACAACATGCACTTTCCATAGAAAATTTAGAAAATAAAACACTAGGTATAAAGTTTAACTATGATACAGCGATATTTTAGCAACTCAGAAGAAATATTTGATAATTTAAATGTAAAATATTAAATCATCTTATATTTATACTATTCTGAAGTCATTTTATTTGCGAGAAATATTTTAATATTGGATCTATTTTTTTTTGCCCCCCCCCTTCCCCCCAAAACAAACAAAATTTTAGTAAAATAACCGAAAAAAAACTTCGTTTTATAAAAACTCTACATTAGCTCTAGTTATGCTAATATAGACATAAAAATTTTCCAACAAAAAGCAACCATTTTTTTGCTTACATTAAAAATTTCTAATGAATAATAATATTTAATACATTTTTTTATTTTGCAACAGCTGTCGTTTATATTATTTATTATTAAACATGGAGGTATAAAAAAATTTAAGAAAATTTTATATTAACATGAAAAAATGTATATAAAACACATAAAGTTATTCTTTTACACATAAAAAAAAAATACAAGACAGTAATAGTGTACATAGAGAATTTATTATTACTTTTTTTTATGACAGATTATGATTCACGAGAAATACATATATATATATCGCGAATTTATTCTTGCGTATTTATATAGATCAAGCTTTTCATCCCTCTTTTTTAACATTATGATATAGGAAAGCCGTTTGATGCCAAAAGACTTGTATACATAAACCCAAGTATAAAAGAGTATATAGAGGGTTAGCCTTTGTGGCGCCTGGAAAAACGCCCTTAAATTCAAACTTACATTTTTTACGTATATTTCTGCTTAAAAGACAATCAAAATTTTAGAAATCTAGAATTAAAAATTAATTTTTTTTTTTAATTAAAAGATTAGGATTTACCTGATGGATTTTATTATATTTTAATGAATTTTAATAAATAAATGATAAAATGGTATAGAAAAAATTAATAGATTATTTTTAAATTATTAATGTGATTTAAATTTTAAGCTTTTAATTAGTTTTAATATTTAATAATATTTAATAAAAAAAGTGCATATTTTATGTTAATTTTATGCGTGTTAGGCACACTTTTAATTAGTGGGTGAATTGGAGCCAAAATCTCATCCAAATCGATTTGGCTGAAAATTTTCGAAATTGTCAAATTTTGGAAACTGAATAACCCCTCAAAGTCAGTTTCTCCAAATAATTCATTGTTTTAATATATTAGCCTCTCCTTGTTCCATTTAAAATACATTTGAAACTTAGTTTTTTAAAATAATTACCTAAAAACTGGAGTTGATCCCTGATCAGACCTATATCAATACATCAAAAATATCAACAAAAAAAATATGCATTTGGCAGAAAAAATAAAAATATTTTGAGTCAATTTAAAGTAGGTCACAAACACAAAAATGGATGCCAAAATTCAAGAATTTAACCTGGAAAGCTAAAATTGGCGATAAGAGTCCTGAAATTTAGTTATGCTTTTTGATGAAAAAAAAGTTTTGACCGATTTCTGTGACCCTTCAGTCCAACTTAGGCTCAATTTATGTCAAATATAGAGAATTTTTTAAAACATTATTTTTTTATAACCAAAAATTCATAAAATCCACTGCGATGGCCCATTTTCTTCAAAATTATTTAATACATTTAATTTACATTGCTGGTGCAATAACCTTAAATAAATTTATTACTTTAAAGTATGAGCATCCAATTACTCGATATTTCCAGTATCATTTAAAAATATTTTTATAAAAAATAATCAGCATACTTTAAAAAAAAAAAATTTTTTTACTATAAAAAAATTCATTAAAATTACAAGCGAAAGAAAAAAATAATTTATCAATAATGCATAAAATAGATAAAAATTCTTCATTACAAGTACCTCATTAATATTTATTAGGATTATTATACCATATAATATATAAAAGACAATTAAATAAAAATCAATAAAATTGAAAATCTGCGATAATTAATCAGTAACGAATTATTCATACAAAATTCATTAATGAACTTGAACATATATGTGTATGTGCATCGGGATTGAAAATGATATCTATTGACTGTATAAATCGATTTCACATGTGTTTATTATATATAAATATATTTTTGATTAAAAGAAATGAATATATTTTTTCTTTTTTTTTGGTATTGAAACTTAATTAAATTTATATAATTGAAAAAAATTTTTTTGGAATTGTACGTACCAGTAATAAGACACAATAATGCATTCTGATATGTAGCTTTGCCATTTTTGATGATTTTCCGAATTTCTGGGCTTTATTTTATTTTCAATTTACTATTCATATCTGAAAACATAAAAAATTTTTTTAATTAATATTTTGATTTATTTAAGTTTTATATTTTATTTTAATTAAAAAGTAAATTATAAAATTATTAGTTAGGATCCTTAGAGAGATTTCTCAAGCTAGTATGATAAGAATCCTGAGAGGATAACAACTATTTGAGAAATATAATAGATAAACACTTTGCAATGAGGCTGGTCATCCATGAATAATAATAGGGTGAATATTCCAATTAATGACCAAAGATTTCCCTATTAATGACCACACGTCTTCCATAAGAATAGCATGGTATTGGATATGGTCATTAATTTATACAGTCACCCTACACTATAAAAATGTATTGCTTGAAATATAAAGCAATTGCTTAAATCAAGGAAAATTTATAAATCATTATAAAATTAATTTTTTTTTAAGGATGGTTAAATCACGAAATTTTAAGATAATTCGCTCAATTTTTTGTTATTTAAATCAATATTTGGTCACATAACTGCTGGGAAAAGTTTTGGATAGTTGCTTAAATGCCTTAAAATTCATGCAATATATTTTTACCGTCTAGAAAAAATATTCCAACTGAAAGCATAAAGATTCAAAGCTGTATGACCAATTAGCTAAAAATTTATCTTTATTTAGTATTAAAACAAATAAAAACTGGGATGCTTATGGAAAATGATAAGAAAATTCTTTTCTTTCAAAAAAAATTAGATTTTCCATAATTTTTATATTTTTTGTTATTTATTTTTGTACAGAATTTTAGAAATATCCAAATTTTGACTGACAAATTGACTATAGTTTATAATTTCCCATGAGTTTTCAGCAGATCTGGTTCTCAGATCCCACTAGTTTTAATGCTTTTCTAATCTATTTTTTCATTAGAAAAGGTACTCATTAAAATGACTAAATTTTTTCTTTGTATTTTAGTATATTAAATTTGTACGAAAAGGTTCATAAATATGAGTTTTTTAAAAGCGAATTTTAACAATATAAAATTTAATAAAATATTAAAATTTTAATTAAAAACTTATTTATTTATTTATGATAATTAAAATTATTAATATAATATGCAGCTAGCTACTTTAATAATAATACTAAAGCTATATTTTTAAAGTTATAAAAAAAAAGTTCATTGTATATGGGTAAAAACACTCTAAATGTACGTTTTTATAAAATTAAATATCTTTTTTTATTTCATTTGAATACAGAGTAATCTTTTATATGAAAAAATATAGGGTATTAAAAAAATTGTTTCTATTGATAATAAAATTTAATAATAGTATTAAACAATAATTATAAGTTATTGTTTTTTCGTAAATTTAATTAATTAAAAAATGGATAAAAATCATTAAACTGATTCTACTTACAAGGGGATTCTAGTACATTTGGATTACAAAATCAAATTAAATGTTTTTGGATAAGTTTATTAAGTTGAAAAAACATCTAGATACCCTTCATTCATGCCAGTGGATATTTTGGGCATATATCATCGAGATGCCTATATAGAATCGCAGAGTTCGATATGTTATAAAATGGGAGTTTTAAAATTATATTCTAAATGATGTTGCCATTTTGTAAATTTACCATATAACTCCCAGTTGGACTCATTTTTTTATTATAATGTTACCCCTTAATTTCCGTAAAGCGCAATTTTTCATCAATAATTCTCTTTCCGTTGTAGTCAATAAACTGTATACTCATTTTCGGCCCAAAATTACTGCCAAAATTGCCGAATAAAATAGATTTTAAAAAATATAATAAAAATGGATTAAACAATTTTTAGTTAAGGCGCCAGGAATGTTAAATGCATCCAAAAATTTTATCAGCACGAGAATGGATCCACTTCAATGAAACGCTTGTATTTTTGGTCACTGAAACCGATTTTGAAGGTTTCATTTATTTTCGGATGGCCAGTTTTAAGTAATGAACGCTATATCATAAAAAATTGGCAAAAAATAAGCAAGATAGGTAAATTCTTGAAAAGAATTGCTAAATGAGCCTGTTTTTGATACCTGAGTAAGGTTTTTAGGGTCGAACAAAGGGGCCTTTTATTTTGCGAGACAATTACTCTACAACCTTTGTTTATCGCTTCCATCTCTATTCGAGGTACTTGATTAACTCTCCTTAACATTTCTTTTTGCTTGATTTCTTCTGTCGTACGGCTTTTGCTGTTGATGTCTAAAATTATTATTGCGACGGTGGTTAAAACCTTCTTTAGATCCAGAATCGTAATTAGCAAGAAATGCACGTAATTCCTCTGCACCCTGAAGATTCGTGACTCTTACTGCCGCTTGTATAGAATAGTTTTTAATTCCGTGTATTATGCATTGTACTGTTTCTTTACCCTAGTTCACATGCAAAAACTAAGGCTACTTTGTCAAAATAATATTGCGATATATCTTCATCATATGATTTTGTTCTTGCCAACATTTTAGATAACCTATCTGGTAGATCTGTGTGGTCAGCAAATGCAAGAGTTAACTTTTCCTTCCACTGGTGCCATTTTAGAGCAACGCTTGGAAGACACTTTAACAATCATCTCTCTCGTAGCCCAGCTACCGTCACTTCGAGATCTAGAACGTGACCTTCAAAAGCGTCAAGAACCGTAAGAGCTTTTATTGCTCCAATACCCTCCACAAGATGGAGAGTGAGACTTGGCGCCAGATCTTGAGAGACTTGACCTTTTGCTAACACTTCGAGTTCTTCTTTGAGATACTGACCTTGTATCAACAGAAGACCTAGAACTTCTAGGGCTTCGAGACCAGGTACTACCTTTTCTGGAAACGCTCGGTGACCTAGAGCGTTTCCTCGTTGCCCTCGCACGGCCTGGCGTGTAGTTTGGTCTTGGCAAATTCATAATATTTCTGCACAATAATAACCAATTGGATACGTAGAGTGTATCCCACTTCTTATGTAAAAACCAATAAAAACTGGATCAATAGTTGATGAAAAATTAATAAAACGTGATTAATTAATAAAACGTGATTTAAGAACAAAGGGACCTTTTATTTCGTGAGACAATTACTCTACAAGCCGCGTGGCAAGACTGTCTTTCTTTTCTCTGGCTCTTCCCCTCCTTTTACTTTCTATAAAGATCTGAGGATCATCTGCCTGGTGTCTTTGATCTACTTTCGTATGGAATTGCCGCCAAATCCTCGGTAGGACTCGGGACCTGCTTCGTAAGCCATCGGCCGCCACTTCAGATCATCATCCCTTTGTTAGCATTTCTAACAGCCACAATTTAAAAATTGTTTATTTTTAGCCAAAAATGACCATTCGATAGTCCAGTGAAAAATTTAAAATATAAATTTATAAAACTCTGTGTATATAAAATATTTCAATTAATATATAACAAACAAATAAAAATCAATATTAAAAAAAAGCAATATGCTATGGGTTACTTAGCACGATTTTGCACTCATAGTTATAAATCATTTAAGTTAAATCGTATTTTAATAATAATAATAAATATGTAGAATTGAAACAAACGAAATTATTTTCCTAAATATTTTAAAATTCTGTAAATTTTAACCCATATATTTTTATAAACATCGTAAAAATGTGTGTAAAATGTAATAGGTTTTCTTGCATGTTTTTAACCTTATGATAGTTGCTTTATATACCGAGAGAAAGTTTATATAGCAAAGTATAGTATATAAAGGTAAAATGGTGTAATATAAAGGTTTTTAAAATGAAATGATCGTAAGCTTTTATGAGAACGATAAAAGCTTCAAGGTAGAAAATCAAGAATAGAAAACACCTTCTTATATCAAATTCATATTATATTTTATATTGTATGATATTTTATTTCATATTAACTTTAACAATTTTCATACAAATTTAATTTTATACGCATAAAAATTTATATATATATATTTATTTATATTGACATATTTTGCTAGAAAAAGTATCAAAATTTAATCTCTGATAAATCTTTATAATAAGATTATGTATCATATATTTTTATTGGGTTTTTTGTGCAGATTATTTATAAAGTATAGTAGATTGTCACTTATTATACAAAATAGGTACCAAAACTACCGAGTAAAATGGCAATCTAGAAATAGATACTTTAGACAATAAATTTTCACATCGGATCTAATTTTGTTGTTTAAAAACTTGAGGTTCAAATATCTCATTTTGATTGACACGCGAAATTACTTCTTAGTCGAGAATTTTCTTTCCTAAATCTAGTTTTATGAGAAAAAATTTTATTTTTTGACATTTACTAAATATCTTACAGATTAATTGATTGATGGATCATAATATTATAATCTGTCAATTCTCGCAAGATTCACCCATATACATAAACAACCCTAACATATAAATGAACTATATTAGCCATAAATATTCTGCAAGAATAATATCCATAATAAAAAGTATAAAATTTAAAAAGGTTAGAGAAAAAAGTAACGTTTATAGCTGTAAATGAGCAATATTAATATGATAATATTATATTAATTATATCCATTAAACTTAATAATATTATAACCATAATAACTTAAAAATTTATAACGTGCTATAGTAAAATAATAATAATATGCATACCTCATTTATAGGAATTGTTTTAATATATTATTTATAACATCGTAATTATAGAAAATTTTTATAACTTTATTTTATTTTTTAGCTTTAAATAATTAATTAAAAAATCAATAATTAATGTTATTTATTTGCTTTTATTATGTTCGTGATGTGATCGCTGGACGACCAAAAAGATGGCGCTAGAAACAGAAATAGGCGAAATCATGCCTGACAATATTGTAGAAAAAATGCTTCACAGCTAGGAATCGTGGAGCACTACGACAAAGTATGTGGAAGAAATTGTGCGAACAAAAAGCTACTGACGACACCTTAACTAGGGTGTGCAGAAGCGGTCGGCATCAGAGACTTCTGCACGCGGCACCAAAGGGGGTACAATAGAGGACGCACAAGGATATTTATTTATCTATTTATTTATTTATAGATTAATTTATACATCTAGTTGAGGAAACAGCGAAATAACAAGAAGAAGAAAGAAGGGATCTCCAGGACGAAAGGATAATAAAAGAAAGGATCTTCAACCAAAGAAGATACATGGCCTCAAGTCAACCCGATGTAATGTGATAAACGGTTCCGGGCTGACTTGTATAAGGTATGATGAGGGGTGAGTTTAGTCGGTAAACATGGGGCAAGGCATTCTTTGTAGATTGCCTTGCCACCATGGAGTGCAACACTTTTCAGAACACCAGGTTCTGTTCGTCCGTAACGCATTCTCACCTCTCTGCACGTATGCAAAAAAAATGTGCTCATGACAAATAAGTAGCTTTTATAAATGAATGTAATTAAATAAGAAATTATTTCTTAATTATTATTTTTAACACTTGATAATATTTGTAAATAAAAATGAATACGATTTTTCCAAGTGAAGATTTTTATTAAAATTTTAGTTTTTTAAAGATGTTTCGGAGTAATCACTCCATCTTCAGTTCTATAATAATAGAATCGTATGATTTATAATAAAATATAAAAAATATAAACAATTTTACAATATAAATGGTTAACTTACAAAGATTTAAATATATAAATTTATATTGGTCCCATATCTTGGAAACCACGTCAACAAATATGGAAATATTATATTATGTGTTATATTTATATATGTATTATATTAAATATTATATTTTTTGTTGACGTGGTTTCCAAGATATGGGACCAATATAAATGTATATATTTAATTCTTTATAAGTTACCCATTTACATTGTAAAAGTGTTTATATTTTTTCTATTTTATTATAAATCATACGATTCTATTATTATAGAACTGAAGATGGAGTGATTACTCCGAAACGTCTTTAAAAAACTAAAATTTTAATAAAGATCTTCACTTGGAAAAATCGTATTCATTTTTATTTAAAAATTATTTCTGTTTGATTTACTGTTGGTTAAAAATTACTACTGTTAGTTTCAAAAATTTCATATAACTTGAAAATTACAAAATTTTGGCAAAACGTAAAAAATCCTAAGGGTTGTCGGACTTCGAGTCTGACGTGCGATTAGCTTGTGCCAAAGAAAGATTCAAACATAAAAGACTACACGGTCTTTAAATCATCAAATAACTTCAAAATGCGAGGATATTTGAAAAGTAATCCCCAACACTCAGTCTCACTAATATTATTTGACAAGAAAATAAAATAAGAGTGTTATTTGAAAGATAACCTAACAAATCTTATCTTATAGAATGGAGCCTTGATCATCAATTCAACAAGATAATAGGTTTAGTGGGGGGGGGGAGTTTTTCAACCTAATAAACCCACTCATTTTCAGTCTGATAGTTTGTACAGAAGCCCCGGACTTAGAGCCAGGTTACTGTACGCTAATTGGATTCCCCTTAGAAAAATGAATGGTTGTAACATGGAGACTAGACTAAAGGAATAGATTGTAATAAGACCCCGAAATTATAGATAACCGTCACCCCGCTTTTTTTTCTTTCTCAAACGATTGCAAATGACTTTTGCTTTCTTTGAAAAAACATTTTTTTTCTCATTGTTCTGTAACGAATATATCCTAAGTGTGTCTAAATGAGTAAAATTTCTTTTTTTTAAGTTGCTAGCCTCAAGCGTATTTTTTTCTGTGTATTTTCAGAGTAAAGGTTTCTTGGAAAAATCTTTAACATTCTTTGAAAATTTTACTATTCATAAAGTAAATTTACTTTCATAAGTGCAATTAAATATAACATATTTTATAATAATAGCAAGTTAAATGAAAATATTTTTTACGATGTCATTTCTTGTACCACGAACCCCCTACGAATAATACACGAGTATACAAATACAGGTTTGAAAAATTTTGTTTTATCCAAATATAATTTATACATCATGAAATTATTACATCATGAAATTAAAAATAAAAAATTCTATTCAATTAGCTGCACTTTTAGTAGCATCTAACTTTTAATTATGCTTAATTTTCAAAGTAACATGTAAAGTAACATTCTGTAAATAATAATAATAATGTATATGGTAAAGGCATATGCATAATCATATTTTCTGTAAATATTAACGAGAAAATTATTTGACGAACCATGTATCAGAGTACTAATTAACAAAAGTATAAAAACTTTAATAAAATATGAAATAATTTGACCTTTTTTCGAGTAAAAAGTGATTTTATTTATTTTCTAATGACGTTTCGGTCTCTATTTTCTTTTATTTACTATTGTTTAATTATTATTTTTAAGCTTTCTGTGATAATAGTTTAATAACGTACATTTATTTTATTCTTATATTTTTTTTTTTTTTTTTTATATGACTTGATAATATGATAATGACTTATGGTATCTAATAATTAGAATTTAATATTTGCAAACACATTAGGTTAAATTATTTTTCAAATTTTTTTACAGATTTTTTAATCATGAATATTAAGATTCTAAGACTTTTATGACTTTAGGCTCTATACACCTAATTTTAATGCTATTAATAATTATATCACAAGTAAGATCCATTTAATTAATAATAAATCATGTTCAATTCATGTATATTCAAACTTTTATTAATTTTTTGTAGATTTGATAAGGGTCTCAAATAGAGACCGAAACGTCATTAGAAAATAAATAAAATCACTTTCTACTCGAAAAATGGTCAAATTATTTCATATTTTATTTTTCTTACACTCGAGTAATAATTCTAATCAAAATTATAAAAACTTTAATATATTTACATATAATAAGCATTTTAAATTTTTGCAAAAATTATATATATTTGAAAATTTATTTTGTGCGTTTGTGAGTGTGTGTGTGTTTCATCATCAGGGTCAAATCAATGAACGAAATTCCATAAAACTGGTGTCAAAATAAAGAAAAAAAGTCTACGGATGACATAGGCCATAGTTTTGCGACTCAGCTATCGTACTTTTAGAGATATTCAATTTTTACTATTTTTGGGAAAAATAAAATTTTAGAGTTCAATAAAAATAGTAAATATTTAATAAATAGTCAAATATTGTCCAAATTAAGGAAATATGATTCTTGGACTACGAGAATAATGAGAGATCATGTATGCATGGAGGAATTTAGTGTATATTTAATTTGGAACGAGTGCAAACTCCAATTGTGCAAAACAGGAGGTAGATCCAGATCGTTATGGAATCCAAGAAATGGTTTCTCTTTTCTGTATGGTATGAATAATGGTACAAGAAAAGGAAGTTGTTTCATACGTATAATTTTGTGCGCGATTATATACGCATCCAGTGCAGTTGTCTTCTGAGGGTGTGATGTATTCCTGTCGTAGTAAAAGCGCCCTGTCCTGGTTAGTAAATAGTTTTTTTGCCCTAGATTATGTAAAATAATACATTGATAACCCTAAATAAATGTAAAATAATACAATATCTATGTGCTCTATTGTCCATCTCATTAAATCTGAGACCTCTTTAGTGGCAAAAAAAAAATAAATAAAAAAGATCAATCATTATTTTAATTTTATAATCATCCAGGTTAATTAATTTTCTTTTAATATCAATCTATCTTTTAAAAAAATTAAATTTTACTAATTTCATGCATAAATAAATTATCTCCTCTAAAATATAAATACCAAATATACATTAAAATTCTAACCTCATTTTTTTATTTTATTAAATTATGTTAAATTTTTTGCGAAAAAAAAATTTTTTTTACATTGATATACGATATATAAATAGTGTTATTCTCTCCGTCAATACTACCCAAGAGCATGAAATATAGTTTTTCAAAATGGTTAAAGCTTGCCAAATAAAATTTAGTATTCTAGAAAGGATATGCACTAAAGTCACTCTTATACACAGTTATAAACTGCAGCCACACTATATATATACGAATTGTCAAAAGTTGATTCGTCCTTCTCGAGGGGAATAAACTAGAACTGTACACGTATATAAGTATATTGTTATATTATATATAATATATATATACTTAATGATGAGCATTCATATATATATATATATTAGTTTGATCATTATTTTATAAATTTGCTCAAAATTTTATAGCATTGAATTACAAAAGGAACTTTTTTGAAGATTTTTTAGTCGCATTTACCCCTTCAAAAGGTAAGATCAAACATGTTCCAGGTACACCTTTTATACTTTAATAACTTCAATCACCTTCTTATAATTTACTAGATAACAGGCAATAATTACCACTCAATCCTACTAAAAGTAGCCAAATTTCCAAAATAATGTCCATGCCAATATAGAAACATATTTGTGTTAGTGAGTATATATGAGTATTTGTAAATTATTTTAAACTCTAGAGGAAACCCTTTGTGACTTCAATATTTAATACATTTAGAATATTACAACAAGAGTTATATATACCCATGAGAGGAAAAAGAGCAAGAAAACAAATCTTGTCTTGAGAAGAAAAAATTTCATAATGTAAAGGTAATGGTACTGGTAATATGGGCACTTTATTTATGTTACTTTATAAAAAAAAAAATAAAATATTATGCACTAAAGATAAAAAAATATACAAATTTATGTAATACTTATTTTGATTAGAAAATTATTAGATGTGCTTAGTAAACGACAGTTTGCAAATCTTTGAAGTAATTTTCAACAAATATATAAGATGCCGTCAGGTTCTTACACAAAGTTTATAATTAAACGGCATAGTGCCAAAGTATGCCATGGTACTTGACATATAAGTTTAAGCAAACCCTCCTGAGTATTAAACATGTTTTAGAAGCTAAACGTCTCGTCCGTCATAATTTTCTGATTTAATTTTTATTTTACTACATAATGACCTGTGATAATAAATTATACTCTATTCATGTGTAACATACTAACAATTTCTTGGTTTATTGTTAATTAATTTTCAGTGCTGGACAAGAATTTACTAAACATTGTATGCTGTCAATATACTTTTCACTGTCTCCAAAAATTCTTGCCCAGCAATTTTATTCAAAAATGATTTTAACTAAAATAATTTCACAAATAATTCTTAATAATATATAAATAAATAATGACAAAATTTGATTTCAATAATAAAATAAATTTAAAATGACATTTTTCCAATAAAAATTTCAGGAAAATAAATATTCAAAAAAATATGTATAAAAATAGGATTTTTTTATGATATATAATACAATAAACAAGAAGATAGTAATTTATAAGCCTATATTTAGATAATATTCTCTATTCAATATTATTTTATTTAGGTCATTTTAATTAATAATATGTATATGCATATATATATAATAACAATAATAATGTCATTTAATAAGCTAAATAAAATATACTAATAATAATAATAATACTGCCATTTAATAACCTAAATAAAATGTAAATATTTTTAACCTAATTAAAAGTATTATACATTTATTAAATAGCTATAATTCTAAATATATTCTCTTTTTGTTTAATAAATTCTACAAAATTATAAATACAAGATTTTCATTTCTTTCTTTATGTATAAATCTTACACACAAAATCTCAGCATGTTATTTTGATTTTTATTTTGCATGCTATGCGTAGTAAACCACTGGTTTCACATGCTCCTATACTGCAAAGTCAAAAAATCACATATTTTGAGAAGGCAAATATTTCTTTTTACAATTTCCTAGCAGGTAAACGTTCGAATTAACAAACGTAGATAATGTAGAATATAAAATTTACCACTTGAAAATATGTGAAGCTTCTAGTTTACATATTCATATCTTGTAAACCGGTTATAGTATAATATAATCATCGTGGACGCCGGTCGTTTACAGTCATTGTGAACTATTTTTTTGTGTTTTAAATTTTAATAAAAAATATTAATAAAAAAGTATTTTACTCATAAGCACTCGCACAAACAAAAAGGTTTATATTATGTATATGTATATGAGATCAAAACTTCTGGAATGTTTAATATTTTTAGCCATTGATCATTTTATGTGTCCCTTAAAATTAAAATAATAATTTTGAAAATTTATTGACTACAGACGGAGATATTAGCGCTTGAAATTTCATTAATTTTTGAGGTACTTAATTAATTAAGACTTTTTTAAAAATAATCTGATTTTAAAAATCTTTGAATATAATATTTAGGACATTATTTAGCATCGATTCACTAAAAAAAATGTTGATTTTCTACGTTTCGCCGCGAATAATTTTTTAGTGAATCGATACTAAATAATGTCCTAAATAATATATTCAAATATTTTTAAAATTAGATTATTTATAAAAAAGTCTTGATTAATTAACTCAAAAATTAATGAAATTTCAAGCGCTAATATCTCCGTCAGTAGTCAATAAATTTTCAAAATTATTTTTTTAATTTTAAGGGACATATAACATGATCAATGGCTAAAAATATTAAACATTACAGAAGTTTCGATTTCCAGAAATTTTTACCCAAAAAATGATATTTCTATCCACCTGATTCAACCTTTTTATTCTCCGAAAATGGGTTATTCGGGGTCCACATTATTAATTTTTAAATTTGATCAACAGATTAAAATTAAGTACACCCAAAAACGTCTTAAATTATATTCAAAAAAATTTTTTTTAGTTTTAAAACAATTTTACTTCTTCCCCAAAAATAGGATATTCGGGGTCTATATTCTGAATTTTGAAATTTCATCAAAAGATTCAAATTCAGTTTGCCTCAAAACCTCATAATTATGCAATAGTAAATTATCGGTAAATTATTTTTATATAAACTTTGTGATGAATAATTTTTTGTAACTGTTTCTAAAGAAATCATAAATAGTAATCAGGATAAATAATTAATAAAATATGGTTTTAACTTTACAATTTTTCCAAATTTTAAATTTGTTAATGACAGATTTTAAAATATTCAAAAATTTTAAGCTTTAGTTTATAATAAACTATATTATTTAGGTTTCACATAAAATGAATTTGTGAATATTAAAGTTTACATGCTACTGCTCTGTGAATCGAACTATTCACATGCTTCGTATGGTATACCTTAAAGTATATCGACGCGCGCTATGTGAATCATGCGTTTCACACACAGCATGCAAAATAAAAATCAAAAATACATGCTATAGATTTGTGTGTAAAGCTAATATTATACTAATTTGTTAAGAACAAAAGAATATAAATTTTCATACCTTATTCAAAGTTAGTCAAGTAGAAAAGATGAAGATATAATATATACTACAATTTCTTTTCAAAGTCACATATTCAATGTTAAAACCCTCACGTATGTGTGTATTTTTTTTTAGGATGAAAATTTTAAATATATAGAGAAGAAAAGTAGTCACGTTACATTGGCTTTTGTAAAATTCTTTCCTTATTTTTTTTTTTTTACTTTATTTCTTTTTTAGAAAAAATAGGTATAGTATATGTACAATATGTTTTAGAAAAGTTGAGAGTGCAGTTTTCCCAGAAGATCTAGAAAATCTCAGTTGCGTATTTATGCGTAAATTATTTAATACTTTTTATATAATTTTTTTCTATGAAAGTATCAAGTAAATTTTTTATTCTTTATGGACTTAGTACCTAATTTTTTTGTATGGTACTTCCAATTTTATAAATTCAATTAAACTACGCCAGCTATACCAAAAACTGTCTAGCAGACATAATTATCATTAAAAAAAATTATGTACTGGTGCAGAAAAATCTTTTTCTTAATTAAAATAACTAATTTTTTTCAGGAGATGTTAAACTGACAATTTCAAGGAAAAGATCACTTTTATTTTTTCTTATGACATTATATTTCGTTAGGTAAAATAGACCATTAAGAACATTTTGTTATTACAAATGAGGAACCATAGTGCCAATTGTTTGGCATCATTTGTTGATCTGGAACATGCAAATTTTCTTATCCAATGAAACTTTCTTTTTTTGGCGAAAAAGCAACAAATTTAACAATAAGTTCAATTAGAAGAAAAATACTTAAATGAAGATTTCCTCGCGCATGCGCAGTCAAAGTCAACTTTTGAGCTTTAAAATCAAATTTTTTGGGAAATTTACATTTACAAACTAAAAAACATTTTTCATCATATGATAAGCTTTTGGAAGTCAGAATAAAAAAATTTGTGCTGATAAAAATGGCCCAAAACACACAAAAGGTTGCCAAAAATCAAGGATTTGACCTAGAAAACTAAAAGTAGCTAAGAGTATTTTTTATTAGTTTTACTTTGGGAAAGAAGCATTGTAGACCGATTAGACATTCAGTCAAACTTGAGCCCAGTTGGTATGGAAGAACTCAAATTATGACAGTTGTATACTTCGTACATTTTTAAAAAAGTGTGTAAATATCAAGTAAATATACAAATTTTAATGCTGAGATTAATTTTGTAACCTAGTGTTTTAAAGACGTATATTGTTTAGGTTTTTTTCTAAAAATTTTACGCCTTGTTGGGCAGTATTTAAAAATTTCAACTTTTTCCCTCAAGATCTTGTACCAACAAATAACCTTATCCAGACGACGGTAGAAATGCACTCTCATACGAATTATCAGTGAAATATCTTTAAAATCACGAAAATAAAAACTACAGAATCAACTGAAAAGCTCCATATACACTTGTAATAATAATTATTCTATTAAATAAAATAAAAGGTAGTATTATGAAAACGATAAGAAAATAAAAGCAAAATGAATATTAAATGTATAAAATTTAAATAACGACAATATCTTTGTATATTACTATATTTTTTTAAAGTATAAAAAGTCATTTTATATATACACAAACATATATATATACGTGTCAAAAGTAATTTACCCTTTAGAAAAGACACGAACGAGGCCAAGGTATATATAAATACAGTATCAAATATAAAACAGCCTAAAGGATAATTGCCCTATAGTATATTTGACACCTAGAAAGTGTTAAACAGAGTATATATATATATATTTATATATCGTCATCTATACAAGTGTGTATTAAAAAAAAAAAAAGTTATAAAAGAGGAAATTAAAAAAAATATATATAAAGAAAGAGCATCAGTTTGAAAACTATATATACCATATATAGAAATGTTGAAAATCTAGAACACGAAGAGACTTATCAACATCTTGAGGAATAAAAAAAAGGAATATATATGAACAAATTGAGACTGAGTGCATATATACTTGGCAATGACTCTGATGTCGTATTTTTTCTCTTTATATTTGTATTATTATTATTATTATTATGTAACTAATTTTTAATATGCAAAACTTTTATTTTTATAAAAAGCTACCTAATACTTGCTTACTTTTTTATACAAGAATTATATAAATTTTTTTTTTATTATTCTTTGTATTTTCTTTTTTGATTTATTGAGTTCTTTAAAAGTTACTTTTTTTTTATTTAATATTTCTTTTTGAGGTTTTTTTTATAATTGTCTTATTTTTAAAAAGCTTTTTTTATTTCTTGTGCACAATGAATTGATTTATTGTACTTTTTTTTATTTTTATATGGGCTGATTCAACTTAAATTTTAAGAAAATTGTGATTTTTATCTTCGTTTATAATAATTTAATGGTACTTTTTAAAAATTTAAATCTTGGAATTAAAAGTTTAAAGTTTGTATCTAACAAGTTAAAAATATTCAAGTTGCAAGACTGGTTTTTGATTTCTTTTTGACATATAAAAGTAAGGAAATTCAGTTAATATTTATTTGAAATGCAACCAAAGTTTTTTTTTTTTATAAATGACATTACATTAAATGAATCGTACTCGTAAAAAGAATCCGAAAAAATTTTTCATTTCAAAGAAGGGTAAAAAAATTTAGATTGCTCAAAATAGGTGCAAATTTGAAAAATATTGAAAAATAAAATTAGGGCAAGAGGATTTTTTTCATATAAATTGTTATCAATTGCATAAAAATCTTAGATTTTTAAAAAAAATTTTCCAAGATATTTTATGTCATGGTGCACGATTTATCAACTATTTTTAATTTACTAATTAAGTAATGAGTGAAAAAAAAACTTTCTATATTTTCTTCAAACTAGTCATTTTCACTAATTTTTATTTTTTTAGTGAATATAATCCATATTTAACTTTGATTAATAGGCTATTTTTCATTATCAATTTTTCATATTCACTACGAGGTACAAATAAATTACCATTTGAATTCTCATATAATTTAAAACAAAAATCAAAAATAAATTTTCAAAGCAGATTTTAAATCATACCCAAAAATGACTGCAAAAAATAAACAAAAAATTTGGAACCCAATCTATTGAAAAAAAAAAATTTAACACCTAGTATCTGAAAATGGAACTAATCGATACTTATAAAAGAAAAAATATTTATTTGCATACATGAACTTTAAAGTCTCTTAAGTTTAAAGTTAAATAAGTACAATAATAAAGTCAAGTTAGAAAAAAAAAACAGATTATTTATGTTATAGCTCTAAGTATGCCCTAAATACGTAGATTTAAAAATAAAAGTCATAAAACTTTATTAATTACTTTTCTACTTGTTTTCATTATTTTTTTATCTATAGCCACTTTGTAAATAAGTAAACATTCCCTTTAAACTCTATAATAAATGAAGATATTAAAAAAATAAACTTTTAAAAGTAAACAGAAAAAAAAATATTTACACTTGTAAACAAAATGAATGTGTGAGAAAAAAAAATATTTTTATTTTTTCATATACTTTTTAGGAATGCAAATTCTTTTCAGGACGAAGTACTACAAACCTTCGAACCGTAAACATTAAATGTAGGCCGATGGGTCAAAAAATATAAATCTAGGCTACATTTTTTTTATTCGTGTATTTTTTTTCTGTTTACTATTCAAAATTATGTAAACTTGAAAAAATTTATTTTTTTAAAAAATTAGTACTTTTTTTATTTTGTTAAAATTTTTTAATTACATAAAAATTTTAATTTCAATTTTTACGTACATAGAAAAAAACTGTTAAATACATTTTTTATTTTAACAAATTGGATAAAAAAAAATTAATGTAATTTGTTTACTGATGTGATTTTACAGTGAATAATAAAATACACATAATATAAAAGTGACGAGAGGGCGACGATAACTGTATGATGTGAGATTAATGTTTGTATTAAATAAATAATATAAAGAGAAAAATGAATACATAGAACTGCATATACTACTTTTAGTTTGATGAAAAATTTTTCTATGCGTTATTCATAAATGTACAAAAAAAAGGTCTTTATTATATTTGCAAAATTTTTTAATTATTAGTAGCTTTTTTTTTACTTGCTGTACTGTAAATTATTTTCTTTTTATTAATTTATTAATTCAGGTTTTAATTGATTTTTTTATATGGGTTTGTTTGGATAAAGTTTGTAGAACAGATTTTTTTGTTTTGCTTTTTTAAAAAATTCTTATTTTGAAGACTCTGTGCCAAATGGGCGAAGTTGGACTAAAAGGTCGCAAAAATTGGTTTAAAATATTTTTTTCTAAGAATAGAACTAAAAATAAGTTTTTCCAACAATTTTGAACTCCCTGGGACTAAAAATTTCTCGATTATTGACAGCCCAAAATTAAAATATGGCATAATAAAAGAGACTTTTATTTATCATAAAAATTCAATAATTTTTGATAACAACGCAAACAAAAAATTCTTAACAATAATATTTCCATTTAAAAATATTCAGGATATAAGCAAATAATTTATTTTCAAAAATAATCTTTAATTTAATATTAAATAATAATAATTTCGTAAGAAAAGAACAATTTAAAACACAAAAATTTTGCTATATCATTAATTTTTTTAAATATTTACACGCATCAATTTGATTATCGTGCGTTTTGTAGGTTTACGCATTCTTTATACAATAAAAAAAATTTTCTAAATAATCAACAAATTTAATTAATTTTTGATGTCGAAATCGAAAAAAAGTTACATAATTAAAAAAATGTCACAAATGCATTAAAAATATATAAATTAAATTAAGCATTTCCTTGTTTAATTTAAAAACAAAAAATAAATTCCTTACTCAACAATTCTTTTAAATACAAGTTTGATCTCTTATTACTCTGTCATTTTAATTTTAAGAACAGTTCAGTTACAAACAAAGAACAGTAAATTCGTTTAAAAAATGAATCTGTTAATAAAGTACATCTGTGTAACAATTTTTTGTCTCGCCCTAACATCAGCATCACCAAGAAGAATTAAGAAATCATTATCATCAGAAATAGACATAATAAATACAGTGGATGGACCAAAAATAACAGACGAATTACATGAAAACTTGGAAGCAGATCGTATGAAGAAACAAGCGTCATTTTGTGTTGACTTACAAACAAATCCACAACCACCAGTTCAAGTTCAATATATAAGGAAGCCAGCAATCTTACAACAGCAAGTACAACCACAAATTTATCAGCAATCATGTCCAAGACCTAAATATATACCAATGCTTGTTACGCCACCGTCACAAATTATTTTTCTACCAAAAAGTCAATTAGTAAATGGACAATTTAATCTGTTAAATCATCCATTATTTCAACATTTGCAAAAACCAGGAACTAATGGATTAGTACCAAACAATTTTCCTGGATACAATCCAATAATTAATTATCCAAATACCATTCCAGCACCTGGTATGATTTCAAATCAAGAATTAGCTCTTGAATTTTTATCTCGAATACAATCCAATCAAGAAAATCAAAAAAATGATGCTCAGGTATGTAAAAAAAAATTTTTAGGTTATGTAAAATGTAATTTTCAGAATATTTTCTTTTTATTTAATTTAATTTATTAAATAATAAAGACTTTTATATTTATAGGTCAATTCATCAATCTCAAATACGATGACGAATCAAGCATTAGGTAATTCACAAACGCAAAGTCAGCAAATTGTTAGTGAAACACCGGTAAGTCATATATCTTAATTTGTTTCATTATTATTATAATTATTATTATTATTTAATATTGAGATAGAGTTAATTTATTTTATTGAAAATTTATTCAATTTTGAATTTATTTAATTTAAAAAATATATTATTAAATTTTTTTTTTTACTGACAAGGGGGTTGTATGAGTTATATCTGCCGAATCTTGATCCCCCTTGACTGAGTGGTTTCTCATGTTAAAAAAAACACTCCCTATATCTCATAGGGTTTTTGGGAATAGAATACCGAACTTCAATGTTAATAAATGGGATTTTTAAGTATTTTTCCGTATAACGCTATCACCTTGCATTCAATCCAATTTGGTCTCATTTTCTTTTCATAAGTATCTAGTTTTAAACACCGTAGACCGAATTTTTTTATCATTGTTTATCTCACTGTAATATCCTCATTGGATAAAGTTTATTACTAAATGCCCATTTTTGCCCAAAATTATTATGTGGCCTATTGAGTATTACGAAAAGGATAGTGATGATAAAAGAAATCAGTTAATGACACTATATACTAGACACTTATAAGAATAAAATTTGACCAACCAAGAGTTTTTTCATTGACTTGCAACCTGACAGCATTATCCGGAATATATCCGGTATATGCAGAGTTTTTTCAACATAAAAAAATACTCTGCCAAGTGGGATCAACATCTAGTAGATCCAACTCGTACTCTCACTTTGTGCATTATTTTAGAAAATAATCCAAATTATATAAATTACCATAAATATTTTCTTTATTATTGGTTAATAATTACTGTACATTCCAACTTTGACGAATTTTCATTATTTCCCACTAGTACACAGAAAAATTTTTGTAATTTTTTGCGTTGAAAATTTTAATTATATTAAATGCGAATCAATTTGCTTCAAAATTTGAACTTGTAATATTATACATTTTCCAATATTAAAAATTTTAAATTCTGGCTTATTCTTTGCATTAAATTTTTATGAACACTAAAATTTTCGTTATATTTAAATAATAAAGTCGCTGAAAGTATGTTTTAAAGTACATTCTTTGCTAAAATTCTTATTAATTGGAATCAGTGATTTTTTTCTAGTTTTTGTCTTTAATTTTATAGAAATAAAAAATTGATTAAATTCTTAATAAAAAATAAGAGCAAAAAATCCGTACAAAATTATAAGCATAGATTTATATTGCAAATGTCTGAAATTTTATATAAATGAAAATAAATATTTTTTTTGTATTACAGACTAGCAGTGTCATTACTCAAACACCAAATAATCAAAATGCCAAAGTGGATCCCGATAGGGCAAGATGTTTAACTGAAATATTAAATTAAATTATCTAAAAATTAATTTGTGTACATAATATAAAATAAATTTCTGATGTCATTTTTAAAATGTTAATAATATTAAAAAAAACGTAGTTTAAATTTTTGTAAAAATCTTATCTGATCCTGAAAAAATGCTTTTGTGTAAAATGAAGAAATTTCAATAAGTTTTATACTAAAGAAAAATAATAAATTGAATTTGTTTAAAAAACATTTTAGTTAATTTACTGGCTAAAAATTTTCAGAATACCTAAATCTAATCATTTATAATCTCACTTGTTTGTGGATTTAAAAAAAGTGGTTTCTTTTTTCAATTTTTAATAAATAATAATTAACTAAAATATTTTTAGAGAATGCAAGGGAAATTTTTATTCAAATTAAGGAGATTAAAACTTGTAATGCAGATAATATTCTGTTTTCCAAAAACTTTTCATTAATCGTATAATATGCAATAGTTGTAAGTCCTTTTTCAATCAGTTTTAGATCCTTCCTTTGTAATTTCAATGCTCATCAAATATTAATACAACCACAATGAATTTAAAAATATCCTTATTTTTCAACTTTATAGTTTTGAAAAATTTATATTTTATTCATTAAATAGCAAGTCTAAACCCTATTTGTTATGGTTTCTTTGGCCCATTTTTCAAATTTATTTTATTAACTAAAAGACTTAAATTTTTTATGATGATTCAATGTCATTGACTGACAGAAATGGTACTATGATCCCCAAAAATACCCTTCTGTTTTTAATTTCTATTTGCATCCAAGATTTTAAAAATATTATGACTTAATATTAGCCACAGGTACTAAACAAATGAAAGCAAGTTTAAAAATTTTCTTTATCTACATCTAAATATTTATAAGATTAAACAGTAAAAAGCAAGAATGAAAAACTTAAAATAATAAAACAACAATGTACAAACATAAGCCACATTCACAAATTGTTTGGTGGGCTACTTTCTTATACTACACTCACTGTATACACATAAAATCTTTCTCAACGTTATAATATATATAACAAAATGTTCATGAAACCGTGAAAATAATAATTCACACAAGAGAGTAAATATTGTGAGAGTTTAGGGAAATAACGTATTAGAACCTCAGAGAAATTTCATACATAAATATGTGTTTGTATAAATGAAAGAGCAGTCTCTCTTCTCTCATCAAAATACTCAACTGCATAACAAGCAAGAATTGCATTCATAAAACTAAATAAATACAATATTTAGCTTTTAATTAAAAAATATTTTTATTATTTATTTATTTTTTTAAATAATTTATCAAGATTTTGAAAATATTTATACATTATGTATTTATGATGTAACATGCTGACATAAACTGTTTATTATTATGCTGATTTTAACACCTGCTGTAAAATACACTCTATGTATATATTTTAACTTTTTGGTCACGTTTATTAGAATAATTTACATATATTTATGCTTTTATTTACTAACTTAGTTGACAAATTTTAATTGGCATCGTATTTATTACTCATCGTGTACTAACAAAAATACATAGTTTAAATGTACTCGAAAATTATGTAAGTTGAAAATTATTTTCATAGACTAACCAATGCTTGTATTAAAAGTTTAATTTTTTAGTTTTACTTTATAATTTTTTTTTAAATACATAGCTTCGAGGTATAAATGAGGTTGAGATTTTTACTATCAAAACTTTTTTTTCTTATATTTTCTTAGTTATTATAAAATTTTTTTTATAAAATTATTTTTTTTTTTTTTTTAACTTTTTATATTTAAGAAATTTTTTTTTCTCTACTTCATCTAGAAAAAAATTAAAGTTTCTAATTTATTTATATTAAAATTTTAATAATCAGGAAAAAAATTAATTAAAATCTTTGGTTAAGTGTTAAAATTAATTTTTTTTCTTCAAAAAATATAATTTAAATAATAAACAAAGAATTTTCGTACATTTATTTAATAAATATTTTAACGTTGTAACTGGCTTCTCTCTCATATGTTAATTAGACATTTACAGACGGTGAGTTACACAAAGCAAGAACAAATGTTTTTCAACTTAACATGTAATTTAAATAATAACTAAAGAAATTTTAATATTCTATGTACTAACGATGCGAGTTTTAAAGTTAATTATTATTTTTTTTTTTTTACAGCAAAGATTATTTTGAATTATTATTATTATTTTTAATTATTATTTTTTTTTATTATTTTGCCAAAATATATTAAATTTTTTAAAATTGAAAAATTCTGGATTTTATAGGATATTATATACTTTAAAATTTATAGCTTTTTTATTTAGTTTTTACCCACAAAACCATTTCATTGCACCTGATACGTAAAATTAAAAAAATTACAAATAAATTATTTTTACCGTTGTGGCTGAAAAATTACCAAAAAAATACGTGTTTTCTTGCCACTGACGAAGAATAATTATGTATTGTCCTCGGCCGTAAAAAAAGAATGCCCCAGATCGCAGTTTGTCATCCTTCGTTTTGCTTATTATCTTAGAAAAGTCGGTGCTTCTTATACAATCTTGTTAAAGTGTTGTAAGGGTTTGGCCAAACCAGGCGACATGTAGTCGTCCACGAAGAATAAGTGATTACTTAGACGCCTAGTGCGCGTCAAGTCTTTCGGCCTGCTAAAGGCTGCCATTTTTTGTAAAAGTCAGGTATTTTAGTTCATAACGTGTGACTGGGCATGAACGTGTGAGTAATTTTTTTATATAAACAACAAATCCAAAAATTTTTATTTTTTAGTTTTTGTAATAAAAATTTTTACATCTCGTTTGGGGGGGGGGGGGGTGCATGGGACCACTGGGGTGGTTTACAGGGCCAAGCATTGGTAGACAACAAATTTTTTTTCACTCCTTGGGGGGGGGGCTTATGGGGGCGCTGGGAACAAATTGGCTAGTTTTATTGCATTTCTATGGCCATATTCGGTATTATTACCACCAAAAACCCCCATACCAGGGGGTTTACCCTATGGTACATGATTTTTTTTTGTGTGCCTGTGTAATAGAGCTATGGAGCTTTTAAGCTCCGTAGCAGCCAAAGTTGAGACTTTGGAGCTTTGTGTCCATGGAGACATTTTTTCAGAATAATAAAATCTAAAACATAGAAAAAATTCACCTAATTTAATCGAACGGCCATTTCCTATTCATTTGTGCGGGGTCCTTTTTCGAAAAATCACAAAATTAAAAACAAAAGTTATTTCAGTTTTTTAAGTATTTGACCATGTTGCCCCAAATATTTTTGAGCGTGGATGGTCGCAAATGAAAATATGTTTTATTTTTCATTATTAAAAAAAAAAATATAATGGGCATATCTCTTAATTTTTTTTAAATCGCTGCCAAAGTTGAAATTTAAGAAGAAAAAAAATTTATTTTGGACGGTTTATGGTCTACCAATCAAAAGGATGCAGTAAAATCACTTACAAAAGTATTTTTATCTCAAAGTATATTGCCTAACCTTTTGAATGAGAGGTCGCAAGATCATTTTGACAGAATCGTTTTACCACGGGAGTATCAGAAAGACGACTAAAAAATCGTTAAAAATTTACTTTTTTTTTGTCATTAATAGGCCGCCAATCAGAGCTGAAGGCATCTGGAGGTCTGAAAAACTTCAGGATCCTATTTTTTTTAGGTGTACTTTGACCTAATACAATTAGTTTTTAAATATCTTTCGTGGGCAGATTCACAATATAGATCCGGGCATAGCCTTTGCTTCCACTTTTCCTGAAAGATTTGAGATAATCATAAAAACGATACTTATTTTGACCACATATTTTTGCTGTAATCAAAATGATAATTGTTGAGAAATCTTTGAAAAAAACAAAACAATATTTTCACTAAAAAATTTGATAAAACTGGAAGCCGAAGGAGTCAACCTGCAAAAAGATTTTAAAAGCGATAAATAAAAGCAAAGGATTTTTTTTCGGTATAATATAACTTGAAATCTTGCGTGAAAAATAAGATATTTGAATCGTAATTTTATTACCAAAAATGTTTTAATTAACTAAAAAAAAAAATAAATAAATAAAAAGAGCAATGAAATAAAGTTTTGGGTTTGAAAACTTTCATGGAATTCAAGAGTTAAATATTTAAATTGCTTAAATCAAAACCCTTCGAATAAATAATTAAATTAAATTCTCACGAATAAATAATTTATACAGAACAGATAATGAAATTTATTCTCGAAAATTCAATAATTCAATATAAATATAAATTGTTAAATTAACCAAAAATAATCAACAATAATATAACAATCGAAGTTTAAAATTAAGGATTAAAGTTTGTTAATGTAATCTCATCGATAAATTATTTGCTTAATACCAAAATAGAATATATTATATACATTACTGTTGTATCTTAATCTCTCTCTCTCTCTACACACACAAACAAAATAGAACTTGTAAAATAACAAGAAGTCTTGATTCGAGTTTCAGCTCATTCTCTTTAAAAGATAAGATAATAAATTTTATTTTGATCTTAATTAATTTATTTATAGCACAATTCTTTTTTGTATTTTACTATTCAATGAGCAAACAAATAATTTATCAATTTAATTGACAAACGAAAATTAATAATTCACTTTGAAGTCTTTTGTGATTTCTATTGATGAAACCAAATGCTAGGATTATAGCGTTGACTATTATTATTTGTTTTTACTAAAATATATAGAATATAATTTTATCGTTTCTAATGTTTATTGATCTTTTTTCTTACAATTTAATTTTTAACTTCCTCTAAAACCGGTCAATAATGATTATACTCCAATTTTGAGAGAATGTTATTATAGCCTTTAGCAGAGAAAATATGTTAGAATTAACTTTTTAACACCTATTTAAGAAATAATTTCAGAAAGAAGAAATTAGGTCTATTTATTATTAACTCAAAATAAAGATATTTATAATGGACTAATTTCTTATGGTGTTATTCGTTTTCTATTTTAATTTTCATTTCGTTATCGTTTGACCTAGAAAATTAAGCATTTGCTTGGGGTAAACGGAAAAGATTTTTTTCAGTGAGGTAATGATAGTTGTTTCCAAAAATTCGAAATCAAATGACATGGATCCACCTTAGTGAATTTTACGTATTTTAACATAGAACATATTTATTGAAAGGGGTTCCCTAGAAGGCCCGGTAATAGAGAGTTTGCGGGGGGTTAAATAGTTACGAAAGAGGGATGAGGTTAAAAGGGGGTAAAAAGCGGCTTACAATAATTTTTTTGGAACTAAAATAATTTGGGCTAGACTTAAAGTACATTACTTTTTGAATTAGGGAGTTACAATACCAACCAGTTTTTTAATCAAGAATATTGCAGATTGAGCAAAATCCTGATATCCCCTACTCATCACAATACTGAAGCCAGATTTTTAAAATTCAAAATGGCTAATTTTTAACTTCGAAATTAGTAGTCCATTTTTTACAATTACAAAGATATCTAGCAGTTTTTTTCATTTTGAATGCGTCATTTTTAAAACAAAATTTTAAATTTAATAAAGATTTCAAAAATCCTAAATGTTTAAGAATTTTGGTAGATTATCAATCTTTTTTAAGAATTTCTATTTTTTACAAATTTTTGCTTATGAGAAAAAATCGTTTATCACTCAAAACTGGCATTCGGAAAATCAGTTAAACCCTCAGAATCTTTTGTAGTTATCAAAAATATGACAAAGCCAGTAAGATATTTTCCCTTTATTTGGTTCATTTCGTATTTATCGAAATAACGCGTTTTGAAACTAGTTATGAAAAAAGTTATAAAAAAGTAATGAAAGAGCAAAGGAAAAGATATTCTTCGTATTTTAGGTACCGGTATTGCCTAAGGAAAGAATTCAGAAAAGCAAACTAGACTAGAGGAGGTGGTGTGTATCAAAAAAACTATTCCACAAGCCTTGCGCTTCCATAAACGAAGGAATAGGAATTACCTATTAAAAAAACTATATTGCAAGCCTTACACCCACATTACCGAAGGAGATGATATGTAAAAAACTATACCACAAGCCTTACCCTCATAACCTAAGCTGGCGGTACTTGAACAAAAAACTTATAACGGGCTTATATATGAACACAAATAATTTGCATGTAAAATGTCAAAAAATGCTGAATACAGAGAGTTAAAATCAAAAGCGTAAAGTTTTTTGTTTTGCTGATATCAGCGTCAATTTTTGTCCAATTATTATTATTCAAATTGCTAATTAATCAGTTTTAAGAGTAAAAAAAAAATTAGAAAATCAAACATAAAACTTTCTGATCTGATACATATTAATATCCTTAGAAAATATTTTTCTAACTATATTTAAATAAACCTGCGATCATATCGTAAACTTTTTCATTGTTAAAAACTTTCTTTCAACTTTAAAAATGCTAAAAAAAAAAATATCAAAAAATTTTCCGGATGAGAGCCTTTGAAAAAAAGTTTTGAATTTTTAGTACCAAAAGCGATCTTAAAGCTTAAAAATAATAAGATACGGTTCCATAACCAAAATAATCAAAATTGAAAAAAAAAGAAGCATATTATAACTTTCTGAGTTGAAAAAAATTAGCATTTTTATAAACAAAAAGAAAAATACACATAAGCAATAAATAAATAATTTGAATATAAATGTATTTAAAAAACATGAGCCAATAAGTATATCTTTTTATAAATAATAATAATAATAATAATAATAACGTGTCATGAAAATGTATATATTTTTGATACCCAAGGGTAACATAGACACTTTCAATTTTTTTTTATTTATTATAACGTTATTAGATATATAATAATAAGAATTGAATGTCCAATGGGAATTAAACTTATTTATACTATCAGAAGAAATATAAAAAATTTAAAGAATATTATTTTCAGTTTTTTTTTTCTTTTTTGAATGATTGTTTAAGAAAATTTTTTAAAACTTAGTTTAAAGTTTTTATAATATAGTTTATGTTTGGTTTTGAATTTTTGTAAAAATTATTTTAGTAGATCAAGTAGATATTTAGTCAGCCAATATAACAGATTTTCACTTTTAGATTTTTAATTTACTTTAAATCTTAACTATACAAAGAAACTGCTGCATTGCAGTAAAAAAAAGTATTTTTTTGTGTATTAACAATTTTTACATTTTTTTTCTTCAAATTTTTATACTGCTATAAAATAAAAGAATTTGAAAAATTTGACTAAAATAAATGTAAAATCGTATGACCTGGTACACATATTTTTTTTTTTAAGACAGATAAAATTTTCTTTTTGGCTTTAGTATAGTTGCTAGTACTAAAAGGAAAAACTCTTAGAAAATTAATGATTACCCAGGATCGAGCATTTCCTTTAAGAATTTCTTTTCCTTTTTTTTTATTCCGGATATGACGTAAGCAATTTTTCTTTCTTTTTTTTTTAAATCGATGTTAACATGGCCAAGCTTCTGCTTCTTTTTTTTATATTTTTTTATTTTGAAAATATTCTAGGAAACATATTTTTTTTATATCATGTAATATTATAAATAATTCATAGGTTTACACTGAAAATTTTTTGCTTGAAAGTTGAAGTGAAAACTTAAGATTACAGATTACTAAGGTAGTCGTAATAATTTTTTTTAAGATCTGCTTTGATTTATTATTAAGGCAAAAAGGATAAATCTTAAAACAAAATAAAAAAATACTCTAAAGTTTTAAGTTAAAGTTAAAATATTCTTCTTAATTGATTTCATGTAAGACTTTGCTTAGGCACCAAATTTTTAATTTCCAAAACTAATAAAACATACATACTAAAGTCAAGTGTATTCCCAGCAGAACAGCCCTTTAGTATAAAAATCTTTTTACTACATTTCAGATCTATCATGCTGCTTAGGTAATATGAATAAACTTTTATAAATAATTTAATTTTTTTTTCTTACAAAGGGAAAGTGGCAGCAAAATTTTTTTATTTATTTTTTGTTTGTAACAAACTAATACATAAAGAAAATTAAAAAACATTATCTAACTCACTTAAAATAAAAACATGTGGCATGACAATTAAAAAAAAAATTTTCGACAAAAAAAAATTTGTTATTCTACTTTTCTTAAGGTATTATGTCATTTAAAAAATTATGAAAAAAAATTCTGGATGTGACAACACCAGAATTTCAAGAATTGATACCCGAAGTAGTAACTGGAATTACCGTATAGGTAACTGGATTTTTTTTTCAGCGCAAAGTAAAAATTAAACACAAAAAAATTAACAAATTAAATAAAATAAGATACTTATTTTTCTTCAATTTTTTTATGTATGTTATGCTTTCTGTTTAATACCCAAGTACCTCATTTAGGGTAACTAATATGGATCTTATGGATTCCTGGATTCCTAAGCCCACAAGGCTCATTAGATTGTACAAAAGTTATCTAGAACGTTTTTTCATTTTAACAAACTGATCCATAACTATTTGGTGTGATCTGAGGTTCCAAATGTTTGCTCGTACTAATCATAACGTCTTCACAGTGTACTTTCTTAAGTATTTATTTATTCAAGTAAAGATTTATAAAGCAAAAAATAATTAATATTGAATTAAAATATTAAAATACATAATACTTATTTAATGTCAATAATAGAGCCTTTCAAATATTGATGCATTCATAACACAACACAATGTTATTTATATATGTGCATAACAAATACACGTGCACACTCGCATACAATATAATATATAGAATTTATATTGATGAAAATTTGAATGACAACACTTGTATGTGTGTGTCTATATAAATAATCATTTGATTCAATTACATTGTTATTTAACAAACATTATAATCATTCAATACTTTACTTTGATTGTATGTCTACATGAATTTGTAGTGTGCATCTTCTTTTTAGGGATTGGACAAATTTATAGTACTTATAATAAATATTAAAATTGTTTATGATGTATTTTAATCACTCCCTCTATTTGAATAATATTTTATCCGTGAGTTGCATACACTTATTTGTGAGGGTATATTAGCTTGAACATTTATTTAAAATTAGTAAATTTTTTAATTTTACGTCTGGTATGAAATTATGATTATTAAATAATGCGACCTTTCCAGACAATGATAAAATTCTTAAATACTCGTGCTGATATTTGGTGTAATATTTACACTCTAAATATATCAGACAGTGTATTTAGTTATCCGTTAGTTTGAGGGCTAAAATTGGAGCCTAATTGAACAAAATTTTTGGTTATATGCATATGGAATCATAACCCAACTGGGCCTAAGTTGAACTGAAGGGTCATAGAAATTGGCCCAAATTATTTTTTTCCAATAACTTAACTAAAATAAAAATCAGTACTTACAGCCAATTTTCCCTTTCTAGGTCAAATCCTTAATATTTGACGGCCTTTTTTGTGTTTAGTTTAGTGTTTTATACTTTGGTAAATTTACTCAAAATATTCTTATTTTTAGTGCCTAATACTTATTGTGAGGTGTGAATTTTTTTTTTGGTGCTTATAGGAAATTTTTTGCAGGATTCGATACCGGGTATCTAAATTTTATTTTTTTGAATAAATTTAAAAAAATGAATTTTTGTTAATAAATGTAAAGGCGATTTTTAGTCAAATCCTTTCAAAGCTTGCCAAAAATTATGAGCTTACGTAAAATTTTCCAAGTAATCTGAATTTTGGGTAGTAGTAGTAGTGTAAAAAATATCATTTTTTCATCAGCTTTCAGTTTCACATATCCAACGGACTTTTTTTGGAGGATGAAATTAAGTTATGAAACAAGAAATTTAAGCCTAAGTCTAAGAAAATCGATTTTTTTAATTAAAGTGAAAGGTATAGTCTTGAAAAACTTAATTTCTCGCAGATTAGAACTCCAAATAAAATTTTGAACCTCATTCGGAATCAAATATTGTGGAAAATTTCTCGAAAATTTCCTTTAAGTTCTTAAAAGAAAAATATTTTTAACCACAAATAAAGTATTTGGCAGCAAAAATAAGAATATTTTGAGTCAATTTACTAAACTAGGCTAAAAATACAAAAATAGCTGCCAAATCAATGATTTGACCTAGAAAACTAAAAGCGGTTGAGCGTACTTATTTTTATTTGTACTTTTGGAAAAAAGTTGTTTGGACCGATTTCTGCTACCCTTCAGTTCAACTTGGGCCCAGTTGGCGTGGAATACCTTCCATATATGTACACTGTACCCCATTAGATCCCAAGCGGACCTGAGTTGTCATTTGAAATTACTTCTATAAAGCTTGTTTAGTGGTTATATTTCATTTTCGGTCAAAAATTTTAATAATCTGACCCAAAAATATGAAAGAGCAACTCTTTTTGCATAGAGGAACATTTTTGGTTTAAAAAAATTTTAATTTTAAACAAGCTTTATAGACGTAATTTCAAACGACAACTCAGGTCCGCTTAGGAACTAATGGGTTAATATTACAGAATGTCTATTATTTACATTGGTAATAATGTAATTGGAACTATAAATACCTGTCCTGCAGAAGAATTAGAAGATAGGGTAGCATACACTTTGAGATCAATCCTCTTATAAGTGTATACTTTGAGAATGGTTCGGTATATACATTGAGATATGTATTAAGGTGAACTTGTACAATTTGAGAAGTAGGCGTATTTTTTTTTTAATTAATCTTGAATAATAATACATTTAATAAAATAATTTGAGTATAAAGTCATTTATTAAATCAATGGATGTATATGTAGTCTGAATTCATCTGAGCCTCTCTACTTCTAAAATTTTCTTTACCCCTTTTAATAGATAATATTCTTGAATCTGTTTCTGTTTGGAATAAAAGTAAAACCTCAATAACTTTAAATTTACAACCAAAAATTGAGCAAGCCGAAAAATGGGCTGCGACTTCAAAATCAGCTACGAAGCTTTTTAGTAAAAGATTTTTTTGTATCAAATGAATACATAAATCTATCGACTCTAGCTCGGAATCTAGCCACATATTAGTATAGATAACATTATTAACTTTGTAAACACTCTTTCTCTGTTGGACCTGTTTGATTATCATCAGCTGCCATATCTTTAACTTCATTCCTAAAAATTTCCAAGTCTATACCTTCTTTTGAATATTCATTATGATTCCTGTGAGCATTACATACGTTCAAAATTTTTTCAAAATTTATATCCGTATAAACAGCATTTTTTAGCATGATACATTTTTTGCCGCTCCGAGTTTTTGTGGTGGCTTGAATTTAATAGTAGATATCAAAATAATAATAACAGAATTAAAAATAAATAAATATAAACAAAGGAATTAAGCATCGATCTCAAAATATACAGTGTACCGTTCTCAAAGTATACATACATCTAAAAATTACCTTCTTAAAGTATACACCAAAAAAGATTAATATAAATCTGATTGATCTCAAAGTGTTTGCTACGGAGGATAGTGAATGATTTTATCTAAATTTTATGACCACATAACATTTATAATTTTACTAAGATTTCAAAATAAAGAATTTCAAATCTATAAATTTTCAAATTGAGCAGGCTAATATAATAAAAATTGTACATAACCTCTTTTAATTGTTTAATAATATAAATGAATGAAAAAAAAAAGGTTAAATAAAAAATTCAATTGATGATAATATAGAAAATTGGATTTATATAGTTCATGCAGAAATAAATGCTTGATTTTTTTTATTTAAATTAAATGTATGAAAGTATGCTATATTATGCTATTGAATTACGTTTAACAATAACTTTTTTTTTAAATTAGTCTTTGTTATTTTAAATATCTATTTTATTTGATTTATCATTTTTTTTTAGTTTTAAATAAAGTTTATTTAAATTCACTACATTTCGTAATCTGAATATTAGTAAAATAAATTATAATAAATAAAATTTAGATTTATTAAAATAAAAAAATCAATAGGATTATTATTATTATATTAAAATAATGAAGTTTGATTTTAAGTTTGATTTTACATCTGACATTGTTTAATTAAAAATACAAATTTAAAAATCAATAATAAAATTAATTTTAAAATTTACCTACTTATTATTGTTATTATTATTATTGTTACTTAAGAAAGTGGTGAATTTGAAATAATACCTATAGTCGAGGTGCCAGCAATGTTAAATGCATCCAAAAATTTAATCAGCACGAGAATGGCTCCACCTCAGTGAAATGTATGTATTTTTGTAATTGAGGTTTTTAGGATCCCTAATCAGGATTTTAAAGATAGATTTTTAAAAATCAAAATAGTGGACACAAAATGGCGTATTTCTAACCTCAGAAACAGCAATTTATGCTATTTCAAGCATATTTACGTTGCCCAATAAGTTTTTCGGACCAGCTATGACGATTCTAAGGTCATATTTTTAATTATCTGATTATTAAAAATCTGATTTCAGGATCGTGATCACCGATTCCAAAAACTTATAATGCAAAACGTTAAAAAAATTAAAATAGCATTTATTGCCGATTGAGGTTAGAAATCCACTATTTTTAGACCGCTATTTTCATAATTAAAATTATTACCTCCGAATCATGATAACTGGTCCGAAAAACTTACTAGACAGCGTAAAAATGCTTAAAACAGCAAAAATCGCCGTTTCTGAGGTTAGAAATACACCATGTTGAGTCCGCGATTTTCATTTTTAAAAATCTGTCTTCAAAAACGTGATGAGCGACCCTTAAAACCTTACTAGGAAACCAAAAATAGACTCAATTAGCAATTGTTATCAAGAATTTACCTATATTGCTAATTTTTTGCCCACTTTTTATGATATAGCGTTCATTACTCAAAACTGGCCATTCGAAAATGAATGAAACCTTCAAAATCGGTTTCAGTGACCAAAAATAAATACTGAGGTTGTTCCATTCTCGAGCTAAAAAAATTTTTGGATGCATTTAACATTGCTGGCGCCTTGACTACTATGAATTATACGATTCATTATTCTTAATATTGACTTTCATTTTCAAAAATTTATTGGACAATAATTTTTCTCGCAAGTGAAATGCATTTCAAATTATATAAATAAGTGTACAGTTCGTACTCTCTGTGATTTTTTATTTAGCATCATATATTATGCTTAACAAAGTTTTTAATGACTTTAAAAAGGGTAATCTATAGTATATATTTAGCTCAAGCGAAACTTGTTTAAATCACATAAATAGACCATTGATAATTTATTGTTAGGCAATGTTTATCGTAATTCTGCGCAAGCAGGATCCAGGAAACTAACATCAAGTAAAATTTAGTGGTATATTTACTAGAATTTAATTTTTTCAACTCTAGAATCCCCAGAATCTAGTAAGAACGTACTCTAGTGATTCAATCCTAAAAGCTTTTTTATTCATAAAACCTCATAAATCTTTAATTTATATTTAAAATTATTAATTTACTTTTTATATGTAAACAAAACTATAATCATAAACCCTATAACTAACAAAATTTAATTTTAACAAAACTTTTTGAATTTTTGAATAATAATAATAAAATAGAAAAATTAAATTAACATAATTATGAAAATAATTTAACTAATGGATTCGTATAAAAAACTTATGATTTCAAGTTTAAAATGTCATTATGATAATGAAATTAAATCAAAAAAATTAGATTAATAGAAATTTATTTATGTGTATGTGAACTAGTTTATTTATTTTTTGTTGTATTTAAGATAATATCCTTGGAATTAAAAAAGAAAATGACATTTTTATAAAGGTCAATATTTATAAATTTATTATCCTTGAGAATTTTATCCATAAATAAAATTTATAAATTTTTAATGCGTACGTAATTACGCTCTTATATTCTTTATTATCTAAATAGTTTAATCTTTATTCTTCAAGGAGAATTTTTTGTAATTTTTAAAAATAGCGCGTGTGACCTATTATTTTTTTTGTACTTTGAGTTATGGTTTATTTTTATCTTGTTTATAAGTAAATCTTTAAAAATAAAGTTTTGACATAATTTTATTTTTAGGTTTAATCAATAATTTTGTAATGGAGGGTAGTACTAAATTTTTAGATTTTAAATTGCTGACAGAACTTGAGTTTAGAAATGAAATCAAAAATTTTAGACAAAATGTGATTTGCAATCAATTTTCAAAGGATTAATTAGTAAACATCTGAAATTTTACAGACATACGAAGTCTCGTATCAGCTTAGAAAAATTGAATAAACTTTCACAATCATTATTATAATAAAGAAAAAATTTCAGATAATAAATCAATATTAACTAAATTAACTAAAAAAACTTGGAATATTTTATTTGAAAATAAAATAAAAAGTATGTATATAAGTTTATTTTATTGATTTTAGCATGTATAAAAAAAAAAAGTTAGTATAAACTTTTATACATTTTCTTATATTATTGTTATCAGCAATATTATGAAATCGATAAATTGAAAAGTGCTAAATGTTATATGAAATGTATAAAATATATATTAGGCAGGCAGTTATTGTAAGAATTGAATATGATTTGGAAAATTCTAAGCTATATTTACAAAAAATTGAGAGTTATTTGCCTATTTTATTTAAATAAATTATTAACAGTCTAAAAATTTTATTAACATGTAACTTGTTCATAGCTCGGGGAAATTAAAAAAGGCCCTAAATGCAGAAAGGGGAGGGAATAAAAAATTGAGTTTTTAAGAGGGGGGAGGATTCGAATGGACAATATTTTTGATTTAGGGACTTAGAAAACTTTAGGTTTATGAGCTTAGGATAATTTCAATTTAGGAACTTATTATAATTTCGGTTCTAGGACTTATAATAAACTGTTACTGTTAAATTTGTTATAAGTGAACACGTTCCATGCTCGTTGGTTAGCACGCAAACCAGTTATAAGTTTTTTTTTTTAAATAACTTTGATAACCAACTAAAATTAGATGACATTCACCAGTAAAGTAAGATTTAAAAATTTTTTTAACAGTGAACTTATACTTGTCATCAATAAATAAAAATTTTCAACTAACGAATTTCAGGGTTTTCATTATTTTTTTGCTAAATGGATTTTAAATTCGTCAAGTAATCTAAAATCAAAGCAAATTTTTAAGGCTACTCTTGACAGTAAAATCCACGGCACTTTCAGGTTGCTCTGCTTAAATCAAATTTTACTTAAAAAATTTTTATGTTCGATTAAATTTAATTTAATTAAAAAATTGAAGCAAATTTAAGTAGAGCAACTAAACAGTGAACCTTGTAGGATCTATCAGATTAAAACCTTGAAAGTTTACAATTGGTTTCAGAAGCGTTCTTAAATCAACTAAAATTCAAAATAAGAATCAGGCCAATATGTTACAAGATATGTAATATAAATCGTTTTTCTATAATTATTTTTTTTCTTCAATTTTACATTTATTAAAAATTCAATTATTAAAAAAAAAAATAATTAATCAAAATTTAAAAAAAAACTGATTCACTTAAAAGTATAAATTAAAAAAGTTTTTACATTTCTAAGGCAAAAAAAGCCTATTTTGTACCCTAGGAAGGCGGCTTTTTGCCCATTATATATAAAACTATGTTTTGGGGGTCGACTTTTGCACGCTGTCTGAACTCGGTCGCTACGCTTGCTCGTGCAAACAACTGCACGCAAAGTCAAAACCAATATTTTGTCCCTTGTTTAAAAAATAGATATATCAAAAAATACTTTTTTTTAAATATACATAATTAAATATATGTTTAGAAATTCACGTTTTACAAAATAATTAATGTTAATGCATTTTTATAAATATATTACCTCTTTGAAAGTTAAAAAAAAAAATCTGAAATTGAAATTATTTCATGAAAAGATTAAAAGATCAGACTCTTCTTTTTATTATAATAGATGACCTCTCAACTTGGGAATAACTTAATATTATATATATAGTTTGAATATTTATATATGCGCAAAGGACAAATTTATGCTTTTTCGTCCTCAAAGAGAAACATTTATTTGCCTCAAGGGAATGAATAAAATTTTTTTTTTTTTGTAAGATAAAATGTTTTTTTTTTTAATGCTTTATGTATTATAGGAAAAATGATCTAATTTAAATGCCTTTTTTTCTTTCTTTATTTTATATTTAAGTGAAAATCTTTTCTTAAATAAAATTATAATTTAAAGAGATTCATATTTTGTTATTACAAAAAAATACCTCGTTTTTCTTTTCATTTTCTATTTTAGTTTAAATACTTATTGTCATAATAAGAAAATTTTCATTTAAAATACTAAGTATTTCATTAATGGCCATATTTATTTTTTTTTTAATATTAATATTTTTAAGTGAAAATCATCAATATTTACTATTTGATGATTTTTTTTCAGGGAGAAAACTATGAAATACTTGTTCAGGCCTTCTAAGAATCTGGATTCTGGATGTAAGAAGCTGCGAACGTAACTTAAAGCTTGAGGAACACCAATTAATACAGGCGCCAGCCATACTAATCACACCCAAAAATTAAATTTCTTTTTCCGAGGATAAAAATCGGTGGTAATTATGTTTTTTGACCCGCTTAACACGAATCCGGGGTCTATTTCGCAAAATTCGTGGTCAATTTTTTGTTATTAACAAATTATTGGCCAATTTTGCAATAATTTCATGATAACAAAAAATTGACCACGAAATTCGCAAAACGGACCCCGGATTCGTGTTCAGCGGGTCGAAAAACATAAATACCACCTATTTTTATCCTCGGAAAAAGAAATTTAATTTTTTAATTTTTGGGCGTGATTAGTATGGCTGGCGCCTAGACTAAATGAAATAATAATTGGCACCAATTTTTTGATAACTAAAGCAAGAAAATCTCCAAATACGTTAATGTAATCCAGGCAAAATTGATCTTTTAGACATAATTTGGGCCTGCGCATGGCGCGCATGGTATGCATCCTATTTAACTTTCATTCCAACAGGCTATCTGATTCAACCATTCTTCCATCTTCAAAACAGTACTAATTTTTTTACATTACTTCTAAATCTACTTTTTACTTCTGTCGTTAATCCAAATAAGTCAGGTATACCAACCCAAATAGTGATTATTTAAAAAAAAACTTTTTTTTCCCAATTTTCCAAATTCCACGCCTTTTTTTTTGCTTCCACAGAATAAATATATCAAAAATTTTATTTCGCCTCTTAAAATATTTCCTCTTGAGAACTTGGTTTTTAATTTTTTTTAAATTTATTGTTTTTAATTTTTTTTTTCGTACAGCGTTTCAGAAATATCAAAAATTTGCCTGCAAAATGGACTTTCGTATAATTTTCCCAGAAATCCGAAAATTAGTTCAGAACTCATATTTGGTATCAGAAGAAGCTGACCTCAGCCTGTTCTGTTGCACGTTATTTTTTTTACTAGACTTAGAGGGATTATTTTAATCAAAATCAAAATTTTAGACTACATGGTAGGTTTGCTTTGCTTGAATAATTCAGTAATTATATTCTAGCTTACTATTTAATAAATCATATCATAAAATGATAGTTAAATGATTCCTAGTAAAAAAAAAAAATAATTATCACATATGAAAAAAATAACAACAATAATAAAATGCCGTGTTTATTAAGACTTATAAGAATAAAATATAAAAGCTATAGGTTTCATTTTTAATGACTTTAATGAAAGCTCTCTTTCATAGGTATATTATAGGTCGTTGACTTTATTATATTAAAATATATATATATATGCTATTTTTTATATATATATATAAAGAATTTATTGCATTTGATCGATGACATGTAAACTTACAGCAGGTTGTGGAATAAAAAAAAAGAATTATACTTTTCTTCTTACAATTATATAGATATGTAAAATATGCAGTTGTGTAATTATACTTATTATACGTATTTTATTTGACGTACTAGACATTTATTGATTGTCTTATAAATCAAAATATAACTTTTACTTGGAATACTAAGAATTTATCAAAAACTTTTTAGTCAAGGTGCCAGCAATTTTAAATGCATCCAAAAATTTTTAGTGTTTCTTATGTATTTTTGGTCCCTAAAAACGATTTTAAAGGTTTCATCCATTTTTCGATGGCCAGTTTTGCGTAATTGTCCAAAATAGACCAAAATTTTGTAAACTTATAAAATATTGCTTATTAAGCCGAATTTCGGTATACATACATGGTTTTTGGGGTCGCTGTTAGGGTACCGTTATTTTGAACTTTGAAAATCTGCGATTTTAGAATTGTGATCAGTGACCCCGAAAACCATATATTTTTACCAAAATTTAGCTTAATAAGCAATATTTTATAAGTTTGCAAAATTTTGGCCTATTTTGGGCAATTACGCAAAACTGGACATCGGAAAATGGTTGAAACCTTCAAAATCGTTTTTAGCGACCAAAAATACATAAGAATCACTTAGTTTGATCCACACAGCTCCACTTAAAATTTTTGCATTCATTTAAAATCACTGACGTCTTGTCTATTTTATTAATTTTATATACATAATCTATGCATGCACAAGGAAAAATCTTTTAGTGAAATTATTGTAAATATTAAATTAGTTTTTAAATTATTTATATATACATAGATATTTCCTGTAGTCATAATTTATTCATTACATATTTTAGATACAATTCAAAGTTTAAAATTTTGTAATACAAAAGTTTATATATAAAGCTTTTTATACTATAAAATTGAAATTGAAAATTTTATATTTAAAATTAAAAGTTTATACATATATATATACTTTTTTGCTTTAATTTTAAATTTTAATGCAGAAAATCTTTATTTTAAGTTTATAAGAATAGATCGATAATTTAGTTCTGTTTAAATCTTTATTTTATTTAAGCACAACGTTTCGTTTGTATTCTACCAACCTCTTCAGGCTACTTATTTTATTTTTGAAAGGGTTAGAGGGAATATAATAAATTTATCATATTGGAGGTATAATAGTATATTTTTAACCAAGGGAGAAAAAAGAGAATGGCCCAGATCGCACAATAATTACGATCCCGAGGTGAAGTCTGGGATGGTAAATTGCAATCTGGGACATTCTATTTTTGCTCCCGCTTAAAAATGTACTAGGGTGGTTTTCACTGTAACTATATATTTTTTTATTGTTTACGGCACAACACTAATTATATTTTTTTTTTTTTTTTTGTATTTTAATGTTTATCAATGTCCAAAAACCTAAAATTTTCAGTGGTACTGCTACAAATGTAAAAATAAATTCTACGTGTTATTCTTATGGGATTTTTTTATTTATGCAGACGGTGGCGTCATTGACGGCTGCGACATTTTGAATGTATTATTGAAATAACTTTGTATTGAAGCCATCAAATTTTCTCAAACTCTGGGTATCTTATTTTTCCATCAAAACACATAACTGAACAAGATGTATTAAGTAATATATGACATACACTTGGAGAAAACGACATAGACGGTGGCGACATTTTTTTTTTGTAAAAGCGTTTTAAAACTTTAATAGGTTTAATTTTCATAAATAAAGCTTTCATATTTAAAATTTTAAGTTTTCCACGGTTCATATATGAGTAGTTAAGTAAGAAAAAAAATACAGCAGTGCTTTCAAGTGCATAAATGTAGAGCGCGCTCCCATAAAAGACGGGAAGCTTAAAAATAGCTAAAATTGGGGGACAGACTTATATGTGACGATAAGCTAAGAGAATTGCATGAAAATTTGTTTCGTTGAAAAAAATGAGTTTTTGGGACCTAAATACGTCATATTCATCGTACAGAAAAATTTAAGTTCAAATTTTAAGCCGTTTGTTAATACTCAAAGTTTACAGTTAAGCAAAAGGACAGCAGACGGTGGCGACAATTTGAACACATATGCTCCAGAAAATTTTTTTATTAAGTTACTAATATATGCATAGTAGGTTGTGACTTTAACAAAATATTATTTATGAACTTTTTAAAAGAAAAAAAAGTGTAAAAGAGCTTTAGTTTCGGATATAAATGGAGGGGACACTATGTATACCGTTCCTGTGAAAACCACCCACTAATATGTTACACAAAAATATCTTTGTAACCAAGATTGAACAAATAATTTGAAGACTGCCCCAAAGAGTTCACCGTTTTTTTAAGTTTTCCCTTAATTCGTTTTTTTTAGACTAAAAAAGCCCCTTCCCTCTTTTTTCCGTGAGGAACGGGCACCACCGGAGCTCCGGCGCGAGTTTTCCTTCCGATTAAAACGGCGTATTGTCTTGAATTGGAGAATGAACTCCCTTGAAGAGACATAAAAAAGCTATTCCTTCTCTCGACAGTATTTATTCAAATATAAATAAAATCAAAAATTAAAAATACTAAATTTTCATAGTTTTGATATTCACAAAATGTATATGTATAATATTTAGGCAAAATATGTTAAGCAAATAAATGTATGTATATATATATAAAAGTTCAAGTAGGTTTTTAATACACAACATATACATAAGCCTTAAAGTGCTTTGTCAATATAAAATAGACTCTATGTCCAATTCTACTACAGACTGTAAAATCTACTTCTCAAACTATCGAAATTCTAAGTACAGCTCTTTAAAATTTACTTATTCCTTTTGTAAATAAATTTTGAGTTAAGGATATTTAATTAAAGATAATTAACATAGTTTTATATGAATAATATCATTTTTTTAATTAGCCTTATTTTATAAAAATATCCTGTACTCTAGATGTTACATAAAATAAATCAATATTTTATAAATAAATATAATAATGAATGTTCTATTCTGAGAAAAATTTTATTTGAGGTTATATGGATTCCTATAGAGCTAAAAATTGTTATTAAAGGTGAGGTTTTAATTGAAAGTGAATCATAGTTTTCATGTAAAGGTAAAAATGTATGACTTGGTAGGATCTTTGCGGGTCACTTTGTAACGACTACAATACGATCCATGGTCAAAAAAACTCAGAATGGACCAAATCGCACGTAAATTGCAAAGTGAAGGGTGTTATTTTTATATGTGGCCAAGGGTAATATACTCCTTCAGTAGCAAGTAGGCACTGATAAGAAAAATTATTAAATATACGTGATTTCCATGTTTACACCAAAGAACAACTAACAAAAACTGAATATTTTAGAAACTCTGAATGTTAATCAGGATTTAAATAAATATATTTTTTTATTATTTTTAACTTTTTTTCATCAATAATTAAATTTCTAACTTTCTCCAATAGCACAAAAAAAGTACCTGCACCTATTTTTTTTTAAACAATATTTTTTATTTTCAATGCAAAATTTTTTTATCCATTTTAATTCTATTGTATACGTTAATAACTTATATATAGGAAATATAATGAAAAAAAAAATTTCTTTTTTTTTTTAATTTACCTGAGGGCGTTAAATCTCATCAAAATTCGATGAAAAAAAAAAATGAAAAGAACAATAGTATGTGAAAAATTCTTTTTTTTTTATTTCTTGCTTGACATTACTTGTATTAAAAAATTATTATTTAAATAAAAAAATTTTATATATATGCATATATACACCATTTATTATTATTTTACTGATATCTTTTGAAATCATGTATAAAAAAATATTTTTTTTGTCATTTTAAATATGAATAAAAAAAAAGGTAATAACTTTATTTTATTTTTTTATAAAAAAATCTTTTATGAATTTTTACAATAATAATAAACAATTGCTTGATTTTTGTAATAAAAAAAATGTTTTTTTGAAAATTATTTATAGCCTTTTATTTCTTTTCAAAATATCAGTTATTATGTCAAGGATACGTTTTTTCTGATTTTCATTTTTATGCATAGGGTAATTCAGTTAATTTAAAAAAATTTTTATTATTGCGGACAGTAACAAAAAGAATTTTCATTTATATTTTGTTCACAGTCTTCATAAATACAGCTATGCACTATGGGGTAAAAAAATCAATTTACTTCCTCAAGAGAGTACTTAAAACACAATGATATCTCTCTTACGAGTTGTTTTTAATTATTAATTTAGTTCTATCAAAATAAATAAAAACTAAGGAATAGTTTTTTTTAATTTTTCATTAAAATTCATTTAATAAAATATTTTGGATTTTTATTTCTTTTACGTTGATTGACAAATTAATTTCTTTCACATTTTTTAGAATTTTACTTTTGGTAGCCTAAATATGATTATGATCAAATGTTTTTGAAGGTATAACTAAATACTTAAGTCAAATATTATTTTGTAGGTATTTATTTGAGGCATTCCAAATTTGTTAAAATAGGTGTCAAGTTCAGAAGTAAACAAATTTAGGGTAATTTGGTCCAAAACGCTGTAAAAATTGGCAAACTATTTTTTTGGAAAAAATTGAAAAATATTAAATATCTTGGGCGTTATTAAATGAGTTTTCATGAAAATACAAAAAACATAACCTCAGACTATTCTTTTTGTTTTTTAATCAATGTTATGAAAATATTTTATTGTATTTTGACCATTATGAATTCATTCCCCCTTCCCCAGAGGGTGAAAACAACCCCTAAATTTTAAAAAATTGGAAAAAACGTTTGTTGCAACTTATCGTATTAAAATCAACAAATTAACAATATTTTCAATAAAAAGATATTATTAACTCCCCCCCTGGTCAATATCTACCCCTCGATTAAATAAAAATGAACAAGTGTTGGAACTGTTCCTTTTACAACAAAAAACTAAAAATATTTGAAGTAAAAATAAGTAAGTATCCTTCACCCTGAGATGAAAACTACCTCTAAATTTAAAAACAATTTAAAAAAACGTTATAAAAATTTCTTTTTTAAACCTCAATGGAAGCATAAAAAATAGCAATTTTTTTTATACTGCAGAAAAAATAACAAAATCTTAAAATTTTCTCTTTTTTTTACTTTCTCTTGGTTTGACAGCTGGTTGACAGCTGTTTGCAATATTACAGCAACATTAAATTACATTACAAATAAAAAATAATGTATTTTAAATGGGAAAATTGCGATTTTGAAAAATTTGATTTTAATCTATTTTTGTATGCCCAAACATCATTTTCTATATATGTTAGCTAGTGTTTAAAAAAATTTTGCAGCACCTTAAAAAATTAGAAAACTGAAAAGTCAAAATTCTATGTTAGTTAAATGGGAAAATTGAGGTACTTACAGGCACGTGTTTTTGCAAAGCAAAAGCAAAATTCTTGGATCTGGTCGAGGAGCTGGTAACTTTTTATGACCAAAAGTTCACAAAAAAACCTGGGGAGCAAAGTTTTTCTACAAAATCCAAAATTTGGTCCACTCTAATATGCGTATAAATTTTTGCTAGCCTTATTTTAAATTTAAAACTCATAATTTAACATTGTATTTTAACATTTTGACACAATTTTCAAAAAAATAACCTGGATCGACTGATGTATTATTGAATAAATAAATTTTTGAATATATAAAAGATTTAAATTAATATAAAACATTTGATAATATTTTTTCTATGCATTTTTTTTTTATTTTCTTAAACAAACATAACGTTTTTTTTTTTATTATGCATTTATAAAATATTTCCATTCATCTATGAAATTCATGTTTACTTAAACAATATAATATGAGGGTAGTAAAAAATAAATTTCTTTTTTAAAATTTTCAAAAAAGTATTTTAATCAAATAATCTTTCTCTATATATTTCGTTTACAAAAAAAAAGTAATAATAATTTTGAATAAAAAAAAATGGTTAATTGAATTTTAATGAAAATGTTAGACTGAAATTTTGTTACCACCAGTGTATACCTTGATAGTATACTAAAAAAATGTTATCATAAATATATTAATATACCTGCATCGTTAAATAATTTATTTATTCAGTTTAAAAAGAATAAAAGAAGATTAAATAGTTGACTAGTCATTTTTTTTTTTGGCACGTTTTACCGCATTTATCTCGAATGCATCTTATATCTATATATACTCAAGGGGTAGGCTAGGATATCTATACATATAAAATAAAAAAAGACAAAAAATAGAATTTGATGTTGTCTTGGAGGAAGTATAGGTAATATTTTCTATATTGAAATATATATATATATAACTTTGAAAATTGAGTTTCCGATGGCCGACTTCTCTCTTTGGCTGAACCCAAAGACGACCTGCATCTCGGTCAAAGTGTTGGCTACGACTATAGTATGTATGTGAAACTTGAAAATACTCTCTTCTTTGATTATGTACTCTATTATGCGCTTGTATTCTTTCTGTTTTGATATATACTGCATCGATATATATATATATATATATTCAATGCGTGCAGTATTGCAGTAATTTTAAATTATTATTATTTATGACTTTTTCTGTAATTTTTGGTGATTTATTATATTGATTTATTTGCATTAAAATTATTTTTTAAATATTGGTATCTGTTTTAATCGAAGGCTGTTTCAAAGGTTTGCTAACTTTGACCGATAAGTGCTATTGGTTATATGGCATGTTAAATTTTATCAAAGCTTAGTTTTTTCTCAAAGTTCTTTGATAATATTTTGAGGTTTTTTATATTTTTGATTTTTATTACGTATAAAGTGCTTGAAAAAATGAATTCTTTTGATATTTATTTGGCTCTAATAACCAAAAAAAAAAATTTTTAATTTTAAAAAAATTATGAAACCTATATTTATCTAAAACTTTTTTATTTTTATTTCTTAAAAAAATCAATAATTTTCAATTTTTATACCATTTGACTTTGTAATTTCAAAACTCCAGAAAATATTTTCGGTAAATTGGCTTCTAAGTCCAAACTCGTTCTTTCAAATAAGTCTGGTTAGTAATGTTAGTACATTTTCAATAAATTTATGCTGGCTTAAAAGCCTATATGTGTACCTTTTGCAGTACTAGTTCGAAGGTTCTTGTAAATAAATTTCATTTTGGATAAAAATCACTTTTCGTATTTTTCATCTGATTTCTTTCTAAAAAAGTATTTATTGAAACTCAATAAATATTACTATGCAGCTATTTGACTCTCTAAAAATTATTTTTCGGATTTTTTTAAAGAATTAGTTCAAATATTTTAAGAAGTTCATTATTTAGCTCCTGAATATTTTAAATAATTATTTGGTCAAATAATAGAACTTCAGAACAATTTTTCGTCAGATTTTGATGTAATGTTTACGATTGTGAAGAAAAAACCAAATAACACACAAAAAAATTTCAGTATTTTTGTTGATAATAATAACCGTAATGACAACTAAAAAAATACAATTTTTTTTAATCTGTATGAAATTGGTTTAGATTTACAATAATAGATCCCTTAAGAATCTAGTCAGAGTTCAAAATGCATTTTGAAATTTTCTAATAATTATTTAGCACAATTATAAGCTATTCTTTGGCTGAATGCTAAAGAAGATTTTACCGTTTCACCGCAATCCCAACGTAAATTATGCGGAAAATAGATAAAGTTAACTTGAAATTGAAATTAAAATATACATATATTAGGCCATCTCATACTATAAATTTTTTTTGTTTCTCAAAGCCAATATTTCCTAAAAAAAAAATTCAGCTCATAAAACCACTCCTATATGACACCAAATATTCAGTCACGCTTATGGAACAAGAAATTCGTCCTATAATTGAAAATTATTCTAGGTAATCAGGTAATATTCAAATAGTATTTGCCAAGCAAACATTTTTCATAAAATAACTCATCCACAAAACTTTCATTAAAGTTAAAGAAAACTGCTAATTAGAGCAATTTTAGTTTACTATATAGAAATAAATAATAACAAAATCGTTACATTATACTTGAAGTAAGTTATTATTGTTACATTGTTTGAATATCTTTGAAAGTTTAAAATTATTTTCTTAAAACAATGTTAAACATACAGAACAAAAATTTTCTATAGAAATGTCAAACTAATTTAGAATTCAAACCTCAAAAATATAATTAATTAATCAAAGTTCTAAATTAAACTACTACAATTAAACAAAAAGCCACAAAATGTGACACAAAAAGTTGTACCTTTCAACAATTTTCAAACAAACATGTCAGAAGAATGAAGACTTTATAATTTAATCGATTATGTTATATATATCAACAACTATTTACTTTAACCTAAAAACTTGAGACACTTGTCTTTTCCCCTTCATTCTATAATTATTTGGTTATAATACTTAAGTTAAACTTTGAATGGATGTACTAAATACCTTTGTTGAATGAAGAATTTCACTTTAATATTTCTATTTACTAAAATTTGTCAACAATACAAAATTAGGTAACAAAAAATATTTCATAAATAGTTTATTTAAAAAGAGGCAAAATAAAATTTAGATGAGCTTGTAGAAGAAATGTCTTAGATAAAGATAATAAACGCCTATAAGATGACTTTGGTACGTTTAAAATAATAAATGCAAATAAGCTAATAAAATTTTTTATAGCTTAAGTATAAAGTACATTAAAGTTATGTACACCAAAATTAATAAAAAAACTTATAAGGGGAAGCTAAGGGTTTTATGGTCCTAAAAATATCTATATCAAAAAAAAATTTTTATTAACTGAAATTTTATTCAGGCAGGCCATGACCATCACTCGTACTTCTGTTATGCTAAACTAACTGACAGTCTCATTGCCAAAGGGTTGTACCCTATAATTTTTATTAGCTAGAATACGATTATTATAGTACATAAAAAGCTTTATGAACACAATAATGAAAATCAAACTATTAACATATCAAAAGATACTTTTTGGACAAAATAAAAACTGTTAAATTTAAAAAACACGATTTTAAATTCTAAAAGCTACATAATATAAAAGTTTACAAGTATCACTCTATTTATCTTTAACTTATTTTTTTTTATCGATATGTCAATGACATATTTTATAAACACTCCTTTTTTTACATAAAATACTCCTTTATTTTGTAAATGGTTCAATATACTATCTATATATATACCTTTTTTTAAAAATTGTTTAAACATTGTATAGAGTATGTCAATAAAGTTTTTTTTTTTTAAAGATGCTTTTTGTGGAAAAACCAATAGATAATATTTTTACTTTGACCAATTGACTAGAAATTCAATAACTTGTCACTATACTTCCGTGACCCATGTCATTTAACTATAAAAACTTAATATTAGACTACCTTTTTTTCTTTTTTGATTATGAAATACACTTTAAACTGGTTGTAATTGGAATTTTTAGAGAATTTTAATTTTTTTTTAAATTGCACAAAATTTAGATTAGCAGTTGTAAAATAATTTTTTTGTCCTACCGGGAGTAAAGCTCAAAATTTTTGCACTTGTTGTACGCCTAGATAGGCAAAAAATTTCGTTAGCACCATTGGCGAAAAACTTTTGATACTAGTGTAAATACTCGTGCTCGTGCTCACTCTAGCGCTAAAATTTTACGCCTTTGAAACTTAATATACTTTTTTTTCTGCCTTTGTAATTGCTGCAGAGAATACTCAGAACCAATCAACAAACTTTTTGTGAAATTGGATTTTAGATGTACCTGTGATTTGGAAAAAATATCAGATCTGCAGATTCAAAAATATTCTCATGGGGCAAAAATGTAGGTACACTTTTTTATTGATCCCATCTCTGACTTTCGAAGGAGCATTCGAAAAAAAAATAATGTAAACTTTTAGGTTATTTTTCTTTAAATCAGGGATAGCATATCTCCATTACATTCGTAATATTACTCCAATTAACTACATTTTTGATTAATAGTAATTATTCATTGTCCAATTACTCCATTACTTTTTGTAATGGTTAATGGCCAAAAAATTATTAACCATTACAAAAATTAATGGTTAATTGCCAAAACACCATTAACCATTACAAAAAGTAATGGTTAGTAATATTATTAATGTATCATTATTATTTTCCATTACTCATTACAAATTCGTTAATTGTAATGGGTAATGGAAAATACAATATTTGCTATCCCTGCTTTAAATTCACATGATAATTTTTGAATCTCTGGTTTAAATTTTATATTTTTCAACGTTTTCTTAAAATTTCAAGTTAACTACTTAAAGTTCCAAGCAACAGCTGATAAGATATCAATATAATTAGATCAATATTCTAAACAATACTACCCTACAAAACGCTAATCCAAATTAAACAAGTCTTTTTTTACAATAGCATTAAATCTTCATCAAAAAATAAAAACTAAAATGCAAAAAAAAAAATTGATAATTTATTTTAATAAATTCATATAATTTTTCTTTGAAAAAATGAAAAACAAAGGCATAAGTATAAAAATAAATGAATAAAACAAAATATAGGAATATAGAAATATCTTTTTTTATATAAACTTTATTTCTTTTTCAAAAGCACAATAATAATAATAATAATAATACGTTATATTTTTATATGGTTTCCTTACATGTTAACTCATTCAATTATATACCCTATACTAACCCCTACTACCATCTATATACAATGCTTAAAAAATCATAGAAAAAAAAAATTTTCTTTTTCTGAAAAAAGAAAAATTCAGATTATCATTTGACATATAAAAAAAAATCTTTCATCTAGCAAACAGAAAAAAAAAGGTATAGAGAAGAAAAATTGCAGACTAAATTAGCTATATATTTTTTTTTTATTTCCACTATCACTTTTTTTTATCTTTTCCCTGTGTGTTTCGTTTAGAAAAGTGGTTTTCTTTTTAAATGTATGATATATGCTGTTCTAGACCATTCATGATGTTGTATGTAAAGATTCAATACTGTATTTTGGTTAATGTTTCTATGGTATTCATGCTCTTTGTGTAATGTATATTAGTTTAGAATTGAGATACAACTGTGTAAAATTTGAGCTATTCACTATTTATATCAAGAATGTTGTATTTTAGTTATTTCACATCGAAAAGAAATTTTGGTTTTTGGTTCTTAGAGGAACTATTGAGTAAGTTAAAAATTTGATTTTTGATTTTTTTGCATATAAGTAAGTTTTGAATCTCTCAGAAGCTAAAAATCCAGTTTTTGAAAAATTTATGAGATTGTGCCTGTGTGTGTACGTATATGCAAGTATCTATAACTATGCTATTATATAACCGGTGATATTTCACAACCATTATAACATTAAGGCCTAATTTCTTATTTTCATCAAATTTTTGTTATCGAAAAATCTCAAACTACTTTTTTTTTCATTTGGACATAATACCTTTTTTGTTTCTATAAAAGTCTCGATGAAAGTAAAAATATCTAGAAATGTCGTTTTTAATCGATTTCTCGAATCTGATCCCTAATATTTTGAAAATTCTGATTTGAAAATTTTTCGCATTGGAAAGTAAAAAAAAATACATAAAATAATAGTTGCAAAAGTTTGGATGGAAATTCTGCTTGGCTCATGGAGTAAAAATTTATAAATATTTGTTTCTAAATTTTAGAGCTAATTTAAATTATTAAAAATTTCCCACGACTCCTCCCTCTAAAATCCCCTTCAACATGAGCTCAATTCTGGAATCTCAGGCATTTATAATCAAAACTTTTATATGTATCATTTGCAAATAAACATTTTTTAATTTTTGGTTTCATTTTCTGGCACCAAATTACACAAATATGTTTCATGATAAATAAAAAGAAGAGGGAAGCAATGTAAAGAATTCTAGTAAACCTAACGCATCAATGCTTACAAATTTATTGATTAGATAAATATATATCCGAACATATATCGTAAGTACAAAATTTTATTTATTGACTACTGTACTTATATCCAAGCTAATGCGAAAGTATATAACTTTCAAGTAATCCAGTAATTCTTTTAATAAGCTTTATTTCTTATTACTCATTGAAATAGTTGACCCAGCTATCTAAGATTATTGTATTAAACGTTTTTATTTGGTTTTCATAAAATTTATTTCTTCAAAATTAAAATATAGAATTTATTTTTAGTTAATTATTCCGAATTATTCTACAAAATTTATTTATTTTGAAATATTTACAAAAAAATGTTAAAAATTCGCTTTTTTACTCGCTTTTTTATGTAATTAAAAAATCTGCACTTGATGTGGAATGAATCTTTTTATAAACATATATTATTTTAGAACTTATACCTATTATCTTTGATACTTATGTTTATGAAACGAATTATTTTTTCCTTTATTTCTCGAAAGAGAAACGTTCAGTTACTGCTATATAAACGAATTTGTTATAATTTATACTCATTACTTTACATAAGTGATATTATTAAACCTATTAATTATTTCATATATTATCATTATTGTATTAAATTCTTGCTTTGTATTTTTGAATTTAATTTAATCAAGAAATCAATTCTTACCTATTGACCTTTTAAACTATTAAATAAATAAACCTTTTTAACTTCTCTATAAAAATTTAGCAAGTTAATTTACAAGTTCTATCAATGAATTTTAGTTGCGTGCAAAATAAGAAAAACAGAAAAAACAGCCTAACCCAAAAATTCAAAATAAACTAACAAATTATATACTGCATAAGTATTTTTCAAATTATTAATAAAGAAGATATAATAAAAAAATATATATATCTAATAAATTAATAAAAAAGAATCTATTCATTATATAAATATCATGTGTGTAAATTATAACTACACTGTAAAAAGTAACTTTCTTAGATTTACAAAAAAAAAAGAATTTTTTCGAAAAATTAGTGAAATTTCAAAAAATTTTGTTAATATTCGATAAAATTCGTAAATTTACTAAATTTAGTATATTATCGAAAAATTCGAGGATTCTCGATTTTTTTTTGTGAATTTACGAAAAAAGTTGTAAATTCACTACTATTTTTCGTAAATTTACAACTATTTTTTGAAAATTTTCGATAATAAATTGTAAATTATCAATTTTCCTTGCGAATTCACAAAAAAAATTTGAGAATACTCGAATTTTTTGTTAATATACTAAATTTAGTAATTATACGATTTTTTTCGTATATTTACAAATTTTTTCGAAAATTTACTAATTTTTCGAAAATGTTCTAATTTTTTTGTTAATATAAGAAAGTTACTTTTTACAGTGTACATATTTTTTATAAATAAAATATGTTAGAAATGCTTATACATACTAGTATGTATGTATATAGTTTATCATTTATAAAAAATATTAAAAATTCATTCCTTACAATTAAATTTTAATAAAGTAAAAAATATATAAATATATATATGCTTCATAATTTTGCCTCGAGATTTGGATATGGTCTGTTCATCATAAGTCCCTTTTTCTATATCTTTTTTTATCTATTATTTATAAAGTCAAAAATTTATTTTCCTTGATAAAAAAATTTAAATACCGAAATTAATAAAAATAATTTATTTAATATCCTAATTAAAAATTAATATTATAAATTAATGATAACCAAAATAAACATTTTATATATTTTTTTTAAATTTATCATCATATAAATAAATATCATAAATCTTAAAAAACAAAAAATGAATAAATAATACTTAAAAAATCAATATTGTTATCCATGTTAAAAAAAAAATAAAAAAACAAATACTCTTTACAATGTCATTCATCTTTTAACTCATATCTTTTTTTAAAATCCATCTTGATAAAACCACATATATAAAAAAAAAAATACATTATTGTACTTAAAATAAACTCTGTCATATACGGGTGTGATATAAACAATATATAAATATAAAGCCAATATAACTTTTTTTTTACTTGTTGCATATTTTTTTTAAACACAAGGTGCGTCCATTTTTATGTTATATCCTTTTTAGAAACTAAAAAAAGATTATTTACGCGAAGATTGGTATGCAGTAAGGACCCAAAAAGTTAATTTGTATAAAGTAACAAGAATTCTGTCTCATATATCTCATGCTCCTATAAAATAAATGAAGATTTTTCTTATCCTCCTACCCCTCCCTCTCTCGGTTTTTGTCTTATTTTATCTATATATATTTAAGAGCTTCGTATTTTTTTTTAATACATTATGATATGCATCATACTTACTCACGAAAACATATTATACTCTTTTACCTAAATGACAATGGACGTTCGAATGTATTATAATATTTAAATTCTTTAACGTTTTAAATTATGCATGTATTTAATTTATATCCATGTGTAGGCTTCGTAAATGCAATTTTTTTTGCACTAAGATATTTTTAAGAAAGGTGTTAGTATGTATAAGAAAGTAATCGATTTGGAATATAATATTTTTTTTTTTTTTTGAAAAATATCGAATGTCTGTTTTGGATATTTGCATAATATGCTTAAAAAATTATAATTATTGTAAATCAAATTTTAAATGTATTTTTTGTTAACAATCAAAATAAATTAACTGTTTATATTTATTTTTATCACTATAAACAATATTCGAAAATATTTTAAGTCCTGGGAAAGGGAATTCTTTTGATGCATCATAATTGAATAATTTTAAATTGATTTTTTTGGATTTATTTTTTACTTTATAGTAAAATTTTTTGAATCTCTTATTAATTTTTAATCTATTATTGACTACAAGTTAATTTTTACCTAGTTTTAAAAATGGAAAAATTTTCTGTGGGCAAATGTTGATTGGCCATGTTTACTCCTCTAATTTCAAGTACCTTTCGAGTTTCTTCAAGTTTTTTCCAAAACTTAGAGTCAAATATTATATTCACACAATTTATTACATTTATAACGTTGAAAAAAATTTTTCCTGCAATTGAACTGATTTTTAAAGGACATATAAAAGACAGAATTAATAACGACATCTAGAATTAACTATTGTCTAAAAAACCCAGAAGCCTTTGACCTATTTTTATTATTATTTGAGTGATGTTAAGACGCAAGTTATGAGTAAAGACGAGTAAGGCACAAAAATTATAGATGCATATTTTAATTAAACTTGTGAGGCCTCTGAAAAACTAAGAAAAACCTCGTGAAACATTTTCTCGCGTTTTAATATGGAACATGTATTTGGGAAGGGGGGGGGGTCAACTGGACTTAGAATAATTACGATTTAGAGACTTAGAATATTTTCGATTTAGGGACTTAGAATAATTTAAGTTTAGGGGCTTAGAATAATTTCGATTAAGGTTTATAGAATTATAAGGATTTTAGGAGCTAAAAATTATTTTTTTTTTACTTAAAATTATAAAGGCTTCAAGATTCCAAATATAAATTTAAACATGTTCCATGTTCGTTGGTTGTGAGTTCACAAACCGGTTGTAAGTTTTGTTTCTCAAGTTAATTTAAACTTTTATAATTATAGATTAGTGCAAGATTTAAAAAAATAAAATAAGTTAGTTACATGAGATACTTTTTTCATTTTAAAGAATTTTCAAATACTTTTCTACTTACATTTTTACTCATACATTTTTTTTATAAGGCGAATAAGTTTCTCGAAAGTGAAACGCGCCTATAGTGCTATAAATACAATGACGTGGAAATAAATTGGCAAGATATATTTTCAATACTTTATATAATTATAACTTATGTCAATAAAAACCATTAACTTTTAAGAATAATTTGGTTTTGGTTGTAGTTGGGGTCAAGATGTAAAAAAAGGCCAAATCTCTAAAAACGACGAACCTTGTGAAATGAAGATGAAACCTAGTGGAATCTCTTCAGAAAGTATTCAAGAACAAAATCTAGACACTAAATTCTATCGATTTTGAAAATGGGATTAAACTCCCCCCCCCCAATTTTCACCCCATTAACCCATCAAATTTAAGTTAATCTTTTCTTTTAATTTTAACGACCCTCAGTAGTAGGTGCTTCAGGCTGCTGAATCCGAATCTGAAGTCAAAAATTACATTTAAGGGGTGTATCACCCTTATTTTTACCCTTTTATACCCTTAAAGAACTTTTAAGTTCGTAATTAGTAGCTCCAAAAACTTATGCAATGGGCTAAATCTCATCAAAATTTGCTAATATTTGCAAATGAGGGGTGATTTTTGCTAATTTAAGAATAATAGAAAAATTTCGTGCAAGTGGAACCTCGATTTTCGGAATCAGTGAGCCAAAAAATTCTTAGACCTTTTCTCATCTTTGTTGGCGAAATTAACCTCCACCCCGGAGTATATATAAAATAAATATAAATTATTGAATATTTTCAAGCCCCTGACCCTCTATGTGCGCATTCATTCGGTAATAAAAACAGAATATTCTTTTGCTCGGAAAGAAAATAACTAATTCAAGTTTTTAACGAAAAAATCCGAATATATCTTATATTCCGAGTCAAAATATTTTTGTTTAAAATGCCGAGAGAAAGATTTGACCTAAAATTTAACCCATTTTGTGGTCTTTCAATAACGCTCTTAGGCTTATAATAATCCTTTACAAAAACCAAAAAAGACATAAGTTAATTTGGTTTCACTTGCATCTCTATATACTTCCTTGATACGAACCATTATTGTTAAATTAATTTCATACGCAGTATAAAATGAAAATACTAAATAACAAATTTTGATGGTATATATTTAATAAAAAATTATTTCCTTTTTATATACATACAAATAAAAATCTTTTGTTAAAAAATTAGTATATATAAAAAATCTTATAATAAATCAAATAACATAATGAACTTTTATATATACTTGCGGGAAATGAATATTAAATATTTGAATAAGAGATAAAAAAAAATGAAAAAAAGAAAGAAATAAATGTTATAAAGGTGAATTATGCGGATACTTGAAATAATTCAAAAGTTTTTATCTAACGAAAAATTCCAAGTTAAAACGCTTTTATGACAAATCGTATACTGAAAAAAATTGTGTTTTCTTAATTTAATTTTAATAAAAAAAAATTTAACTTTAATTAAATTACTAAAATTCTTTCTTTAAAAAAATTTCATTCAAGATTTTTTACAGTGTATTTGCATAAAAATTATAAAACAGTCATAAATGTGCCTACACTGTTAACAAATTACATGAAAAAATACATAAATTTTAGATCGTTTTGTTTATCATGCATAAAATATGAAGAAAAAATAAACTATAATTTTCAACGTATTTACAAAACATATATTCATAAAAATTTTCTATTAATAATTTACACAATCGAATTTGTAATTTTCAGCACATAATAATAAATAAATAAATAAAACCATTGTAAACATTATGAATTAAATTAATGCTGTTAGAAAATAAAAATACACTGTCAAGTTACTGTGCTTGAATTTTACCTAAATTTTCAAGTAAATTTTCTTCAAGCATACCAACCTGTCAGTGTTAAATTGTGTGCTTAATTTTTATCAGTGTATATTTTTATTTAAGCTAATAAAAAAAATCTTTTATTTACTAAAATTAAGTTATTCAAAGATTTATTTTTCCAGACAAAAGAGTTCTTTTTTAATGCAAATAAAAATATTTATAAAAAATTTGAATAAGATTATTAATTAAAATTTTTTCACTCGCTTTTGTATAAAAAATTTACTGCATAAATAATATGAAATTTAAGAAAAATTTATTACTCTCTTTCAAAACTTTCTTCTTAATTTACTGATTCGTTCATAAATATAAATTATTTTAATTATAATCGTTATTTTACAAAGAACTTTTTTAACACGATAAAAATTTTTATTAGATTTTAAAGTAAATTTAATTTTTTTAGTACCCTAAATTTTACACCAAAAAAGTATCCTTTTTTATATATAAAGTTCGTATTTCAAAGAAATATAAAAGGAAGAGGATTTTTTGTTATGAATGTAAGTGAAGAGTACTTGAAACAAAGACTTCCCTTTTTCACACTTAAAAAATATCTTTTTTTGTTAATTTTTTAAACACAAAAGAATAATTTTCAATTTTATAAAAACTGAAATAAAAATTCTTTTTTTGTAATATGTAATTTTGATTCATGAAAGTTTATTTTTTATTCTGATTTCTTAATTATATATTGTAAGCTTTATTTTGCTAAAAATTATTACGTTAAATTATCACACAATAAAACAGTAAAATTTTGCCCACACGTTTATATATTTTTTTACTTTTAATTTACATAAATAATAATATGTTTGCTTAAAAAAAAAAGAAAGTCTTAATTTTTATATACAAATTTTACACTTTTTTATTAAATTATGAATAGAATAATAAATTTAATTTACATTTTTTTATGTACTCTTTACATCATAAATTTTAAATTCACAAATTTCGAAGTCATAATAACAATTTTGTGTGCGTGAAGTGCAAATATACTCTAAAATTCTAATTACAGGATTTTAGAACAAACAAATTGATTTTATTGCAGTTGTTATTAACAAACAAGAATTTAAAATGAAATTCAAAAGATTCATTTAATTTTGTCATGCTATGTGCGGTTGTGATACAATAATTTTTCATGATGATCGAAGTAGCTTATAATATAAAGTAGGCATTGATATTCTAAAAAGGCTGCACTTATCAAAAAAAGTTTGACCAAAAACACTTAAAAATTAATCTAAACGAATTTATGAACAATGACAATTTCTGCAATGGAAATCTCTTTAACCCGCAACATTAACAATGGTTAGAGATAAAATTTCTCAAAAAATTTTTTAAAATTCTAAATGCTCTTGTAAAAGAAACTGCACAATTGAAATTTCTAAATCCAAAATTATAAAATGTTATAATTATTACTTAATGATTATTAACGAAATTTTTTTTAACTCACATAATTTTAAAGTTTATTTATTTCAATTTAATCTCAACCAATGTATATACACTATGAAATAAATTTCTTGTACGAGAAAATAAAGCGCCATCTAGATTTATAAAAACCAACTAAAAAGTTACTGCTGATTTTTATACTAGCGGAAAATTATAAGCTATTTTGTTTATGTAAAATTATAAACATTAATACGACAATATTTTTGCATCAGATATTTTAAAGAAAGCTAAATTAAAATTTTTAATAATACGTAATTTTGTTAAAATATTTTTGTAAAATAAAAAATTCGCCTTTCAGGTGTAATTCAAAAATATTATCTTACAATAAATCACTTATTTTGTAATTTTAGAAACTATTCAACACACAAAACTGATAATAATCTTAATTTAAGTTTAATTAATTTAAATAATACGTACTTTAAATACATAATTTAGCTTAAATTATAAGTATAGAGAAATAAATAATAATAAAAAAAAACTTTAAATGTAAACACAGCAGCAAAAAAAATATACTATAACTTTTGTTTTTATCAAGCAATATATTTAAATTTAATTCTATGAATATAAATTATTCAAAATGTTCAATAAAGGATGTTGTATATATGCCTTTGATTTTTCGATAAAAGATGAAAGTTTAAGAAAACTTTTAACAATATTTTTAAAAAAAAATTGTTGAAAATTAGCATAAAATTATAATTTAAATATTTATTAGACAATTAATAGATTAAAATATATCTATAATTGAACTGATAATTTTATTTATCGATTTTCGTATAAGATAATCTATTTATATGCTAAACTGAGCCCTCAATTATAGCAATAAGCTAGAGAGTATATATAGGTTGTTCATTTTATACCTTTAGGTATATATATATATATTTTCTAAATCGATCGAATTTTATATCATATATTTAAACCTCTTTGTAAACATGTTATATGTCGTATTATTATTATTTTATATATAAATACCTTTAATTACATCTTAATTATAATAATTAGAATTTTCATTACTCATCAAGTCTTTTAACAATTAATTAAATTTAAAAGGATTTCCTTTCTTTAATTTTACAGAATAAAGAATTAAAAGGTTTTGTCAACGGTTTTGTAGAAAAAATTATCAGGCATTCATTAATTATTTTGGTCGCTTATGGGCCATAATTTTGAGAAATTTAAGTTACTAAATTTAAAATTTATAATATAGGTAGGTGAGTTTAGTTTAGTTTTATACTTTGGTTACAGATGGAGCACTATAGATTCACCTGATTGCGAGATATCATTTATCCTTCATCATATGTCAATTCTAATTGGTGTTTTCGAGAACATATAAGGTTTGTAAAGGCAAAATTCTTGCAAACCTTGGGATTTATAAAGCGTATTACTGAAAATTTTTGATTCAACACCACTCTATATTTGTACAAGATTTTAGTTCTTCCAAATTTTATGTTTGGATCGGTAATACGGTCTCCTAACTTTGAGGTTGACTTTAAAGAGCTTGATTACATAAATAAACGTTTTTTAAGATATTTATCATTTAAATGTGGATTAAACATGAACTATACAGATCATGATTATTCTAGAGTTTCTAATTTGTCTAAATTATATACAATAAAATCCTATTTTTTTTGACATAATATCGGGACGGGCTGTTGACGATAATTTAAAGAATAAATTTGAACTCAGAAAATTAGATTACAGCTTAAGATCCCAAAGACATTTTAAAGAAATCGGCACTACAAATGATAATATTTTTAACTCTCCATCCTATAGATTCAGACGTCTTTGGAACGGTCTTTCCAAAGATGACCAGAATCTGATGAACGACAGAAACGCTCTAATAAGTTTAGATTACAAACCATGTACAGTAAAAAGTATTGAATAATACATTTTGATCTAAATTTTCTTATACTTATTGATTTAAATTAAGTTATACATTAATTGTTTATTTTATTTTATGAATATAAATCAAATGTATACAATATAAAAATCTAATTAATTTATTATATGTTTATTTATAGCTATTAAATTTAAATTTCATAGTTTCAGCTCGAAGTACAACTATATTCTTAATTAATAATTACTAGACCAATCAAACTGTAAATATCTATAAATGTAAAATGTATAAGTATATACCCGTTTAATTTTCACATGTATGAAAATATCAAAATAAATAAATAAATAAATATATTGTAATGATTATATTATTTTTATAATTTCAAATTAATTTTAAGATTTCAAGTCCTTAACATATATCTTCAATAAAATGTTATAAAAGTTATATACAATTATTTATTAATATGAGAAAAAAAGAATTCAAAGATCGAATTCAAAGTAGGGTCTTTAAAAATTATAAAAAAATACAAAACCTTCGGTCTCAACATAAAATGAATGGAAACGATGAAAACATCGCAACAACAGTCACAGACCGCATCCTCTACTCCTAACCCTTCATCGGAGCAACTAGTACAGGATGAAGTGATAGAAATGTTAAGAACATCGCAGGGACATATACAGTCGCCATCGCCTACGTAGTCAAATGTCTCATCATCAAAGCAGCGATTACACTCCATCGGAGCAACTAGTAATGCATGAAATGGTGGAAAATTAGTTTTATTTCGACTCTGCGAAATATAATGTAAAATTTTTTAATATTAAAATATGATAAGTTTTTTTTTCCAAAACATCTTATATACACTTTAGGAAACTTTTTTTTTATGAGAAAAAAGCGCCATCTACCAGTTAATACGTACCTATTTCTATATTAGTGATTTATCACAGCAAAACAATAAAACCTACTTCACTCAATTTTTCATCAATTTTTTAAGTGTTAATAAGCCTTAGTTCACAAACATCACCGCAATATTGCTGAAATTTTTAAATCTCAAATATTATTGATCCAAAATTTACTCTTCTACTAGTCAGTTTTTCGAAGGGAGATTTCAATTTATAATTTATCTGTTGCCATTCTGGGTCTACAATTCGCTAATTTTTCAAATCAAATTACTAACACGTTTTTTAATTTACTTACTGTAACACATCCTTTTTATAGTTAAAATATTAATATGCGGTATTCTTGACTTTAAGTGTTTATAGTAAGCGTTTATTATTTAAGATTTGATTGGTATCTGTTCAACAATCATACCGCCCAAATAATATGCTATACATTACCATTCCCATTATACAAACACGGTATTTGCTATATAATTTATGATGTAATTTATGAATGCTTATATCTATGAATGCATCTATTATGTCTTGTAAGCCTTAGGCTTTGGATAGATACGTTAAGGATTAAGAACTTTATAATGCGAGTCAACGCTTTTTGACTGAATGTAAAGTGCAATGTGCTTAAGTAATACCTACTTAAGCATTCCCCTTACTTGTTAAAAAATGAATTAAAATAATATTAAATTTTTTTTTGTATTTTTTTTTCTATTTTTTAAGCTAATTTAACCTCAATCCTTTGCATAGATCGCTACTTCACGTGTTTTCCAGATAATTTTAAATAGCACTTGAGTAAAAAAGCTAATTTTATTATATCGTTGCCTGTGCACAGTTCTGGTTTCTTGGTATGCTTAATTCAGCTATAAAACTCATTGCATATGTGTGTAATTGCTAAACTTTGAATGGCTTCGTTAAAAAAATACATTTTTTAAAGCATAGTTAATTTTATACTTAAAGAAAAAAGAGTTACAAAGTTGTCTAATACCTGCTCATTTAATCCAATGTATATCTACATGGATTACTAAATATTTTTGTTAGTTGTACTGACAATTTAATTAAATTTATCATTGTCTCTTTCATAATACTGTTTAATTCTTTTGATATAAACTTGCGTGTTTATTTTCAGAATCTCGATTTAAATTTTTAGGATTTTGTATTTTTTTACAAATTTTGCTATTTCGACTGAAGCAAAAACTAAGCATTCATATAAGGTTACAGCATATTTTGAGTACCAATCATACACTTACACTCATTTAATTAAGACATGTATGTCCAAAAAAAATAAAAATAAATATTTAAAAAAATTTACCATATTTAGCCTAAAATGCCAACTTTTGGTAAATATGATAAATTTTTTCGACAGGGTAATTTTTTTAAATATGTTATTAAAATAGGTTTAAATTTCATAACAAAAGTAATATTAAATTATATGTATAAAATTTTGAAGCCTATTGTCTATAGTTTATAATAATTATGTTTAGAATCATAAACACAAAGAACACCACATGAAAATTTTGATGCATCAAAATCTTTTATAATAATAACATTTAACTAACTAAAATATATTTCAAAATGAAACCCTTTTATATATAAATATATATACATGTACATAAAGATATAGGGATAATTTTCTCTAAATTGAACTCTTGTAAGGTTAAAATATTTGGGTTGCATTTGGTTAGTGGAAGAAAAATAAAAAATCATAAGTTTAAAATAGAAATTTGTTATTTAATAGAAAGAATTTTTTAAGTGTATTTTTTTAAGAAAACAAAACTACTCAATTGCTGTCGAAAATTATCATAAAAAGTTTTTCACGTACACAATTTTTTTGAATAATTTGAGTTTTCTATCAGTAAAGCCTGAATTTCCAGATCTGGAGGCAGTTAGGATCAAAATTATACTTGTCTTGAAAAGCACTTAATTTTAGGATTATTGACCATGGAAAATTTTAAATACTTTTAATCTTTGAGAATTTGTAAGTATAATTTTCTAAAAAATTAGCTTTAACTTATTACTGATAGAGTTTATCAAAAAATTTCCCACGATCATTCACCCTAAAATTAAGTGCTTTCCAAGACAAGTATAATTTTGATCCAAATCGCACAGAAATCCAAAAAATCATTTAACTTTTTTATTAAAAAAATATAAATAAATTGAAAATGTCAGGTCGTCCAAAATGTTTCAATATCAAAATTTGTTACCCAATTACTCCCTGTCTGCCAATTTCCAAAACATCTTTGAGAACACCTGAATTTATTTTATATCAAAAGCATTTGGATAAATTCAGAAAGCATCACCCATATACTATTTTCAATCTAAGAGAGAAAAGTGTGTTTCCTCTCTAACGTCAATATATAATATACAGAAAATGCTTTACAAACTAAACTGAATCATCATAAAGTTTCCATAGGTAAATACCGAGTATACCTATTTATAACAACAAGGTTTTCATGTTAATATTCTATAATAGATTATCTAATTATAATTATGTATACTCTCTCTAGCATAGATACCTATAAAATTTTTTTATACAAAAACAAATTTTTTTTAATGATTAAATATTTTACAATATCATTATTTTTAAGTTTTACAATATTAAGGAATATAATAATTATATTTTTTCTAAACGTTTTGGTTTGTAATTATGAAATTGAACAAAAAGTTAAAAGCAAAACACAATAATAATTAGTATCAATATTTTCTGAAGGTGCATTTGTATATATGGGCGATTCTTTGTAAATTAGGTCATTAAGTTTTGAGAAAGTTTCAAGATTTTAAGGTACTTTTTCAATTATAAAGAGAACATTTATATAGGTAGAGGTATTTTGAGGCCAAAATAGGAGGATGAAGGTGAAATATTGTTATTATAAAGGAGGGGAGGGGGTAAATGGACTTAGAATAATTTAAAAGACTTCAATTTAGGTACTTAGAATTATTCAGGTATGTGGACTTATAATTTGGTATATTTTTTAAAGGATGTATAATTGGCTTGAATAACCTGTTAGTCATTAACATAAAAATAATAATTTTAAATTTGAAGCAAATTTTTTAATCTAACTTAAAATTCCCAGCACAGCAACCTAACTGTATATTTTTGAAAAAAATAGGTTTTATTTAAACGTGGATAAATTAATTACTTGAACTTTGATTGAATTTTCAAGTTAATTAAGCAAAATTTAAGCAGAGCAACCCCCCAGTGTACTTATAATGAAAAAATTTTTACTAAAAAATAGTACCAATAAGCATAATTTTAAACTACAAACTTCAAGCTTTAAATTAATTTACTAAATTTTATAATCAATTAAATTTTCAAGATGACTAATTTCAAAAAGAATTTCTCATATATACATTTTCTGTTTATAATGTAAAAGAGAAAAGGAAGGATATGTTGCGGGTATGAAAACACTGATTTTAGGGGTAATTACTTGTCATGCATGCATTTACAAAATCTATGTTATTATTATTATTATTATCAAAGTACACACATACATTTTACTTATAATACAAAAAGAATGATGTACGTTAATATTTTGCAGCAATATTTAACCCTCATTTTTTTTTTCTTTTAAAAAAATTATAATTAGGTTATTAATTTTTTAATAACTAAATTAAAGTGATTTAAACTTTTTTTTGTAAAAAAGTTTGTAAAAAAATTTTTTGCAAATGAATTTATAAAAAATTTATTAGGTGCTAATTAAAATTATACGTTATTCAAGCAAGCCAAAAAAATTTCTTCTTTTTTTTTTCTGTGTGTTAAATGAAGTACTATTATATAAAAAAAAAGTAAGCATGAAAATTGCAATGGTATTTAAAATTCTTTGCCAAAAATTTATAAAAGTATTCTTAAAAAAAAAAAAAAAAATTATCTATTGTTGAATAAAAAAAGTGAACGAATAAGCTGGAACAAAGTGTAAAAAAAAAAAGAAATAAAAAGAAAAACTGCATACTATATAACCCAGAGGCTAAATAAAAATTTTGTAAGCCTATCACGAGGAAAAAGTAGATATTCGAATCTTGCAAAAGTTAGATATAGACAATTAGGAGACTACATTTATATAAATTCTCCTTACAGTAAAAAAAACTTCAATTCGAATTCAAAAAAACCTTTTGTAATTCTGATGCTTTTCTTTCATTCTATTCTTTAGTTTAAGAAAATGGGTATTCGTCCTGATAAAAAAGTTTTTTACTTAAAAAATATAATTTTTTGGCAAAGATTTCGATGTTCTTTATTTTTTGTTATTATTCAGTATATCGTGTCGCAAAACCATTATGGTTATTTACTGATCGATGTCATCCTTTTTTTTTGCGCTTAATATTTTAAGAGGCTTATCTATTTATAACACGTATTAAATATTTTGTTAAAAAATATGACGTGCTTGTATTTATATTATGTTTTTATTATTAAATTAACATATTTTTACACTTAATGAAGAATTTTATCCTTGGATTACTTAAGCTTCTTTGTAATGTAATTCCGCTATTATTTCTGCTGTTTGCAAATGTAGTTTTAGGTGTAAATTAAAATCTTTTGAGTTGTCACTTGCTTGGATTTTATTCAGATTTTTTTATATTTTTAAATTACTGCTAAAATTACATATTTGGACAAAAATCAGACCAACTTAAAATTTTTTAGGTTCAGAAAGGCTAAATGTAATAAATTTAAAAAATTTCCGTTCGCCGCAATTAGATTTTCATATACCGCAAGTGGAAATTGCGGGGAAGTTTATTCTGTTGAAACAATTGCAGATAACTTGAAACCCAGAAAGAAAAGAACAAAAATTTCGTTCACTTAGGATATTGGTGGTTTGTAGTTTTCTACCAAAATATCTGGTCAAAATTCTGGAATTTTTTTGGATTTCTCAAATTTTTAGCCAGATAAATTTTCGATTGACTCTATATCTGGAGTCCTTTTCAAAAAAAATTTGGAATTTACTCGATTCTTAATCCGACCTATGTCTATCTCAAGAAAACCCGTAAGGTACTTACAAAAAAAGATATTTAAGTCGAGATTTAAGTTTACCTTTTAGGCAACCGCAAGCCCTTATAGGATATGTGGCATGCGCGGCGGCAAAGCATGCGGTGACATAAAAATTGAAAAAAAATTAATTTTTTTTTAATACTCTGCAAGTCATTTTCATTCGTTTAAACACTAATAAATCAGTTTTACTAATTTGGCGCTTCGTAGGTAGTACTAAAATATAGTCAAAAAGGGTATAAAAAAATTTTACATATACTTTTGACCATTATAGTTAGGGAGATGGCTATGGTAAACATCGCGTGTGAGTATGATAGCTGAATTTCTTTTCAGAGATAGCCAAGACCAAAACATACTCACTTTCGTATCCTGGTTTTTTTGGCCAAGGGTTCTGGAAAAAGTTATAGGTCCACAAAGTTGGCCACTTTTTCGGAAAAAAAACTGAAAGTATGACAGCCCGGAATAGCCTAGATTTTTAGTTTAGTTTAGGCCAAAACATACTCACTTTAATTATGAGATTTTTCGGTATTTGGGTTCTGGACGAGTATGTCGGGCCATCAAAGTTCCGCCGTTTACCTGCGCTTTTTTAAATTAGTTTAAAATAAAAAAATTTACAAGGGATCAATTTTACAGTCAGAATCTCTTAATTTTAGCGTTAATATTACTGAGGAAAAATATATATTTCTCGCTACCATACTGTAAAATTGATCCCTTCTTAATTTTTTTATTTCAAACTAATTAAAAAAGCGCAGGTAAACGGCGGAACTTAGATGCCCCGACATACTCGCCCAGAACCCAGACATCGAAAAATCTCATAAATAAACTGAGTATATTTTGGCCTAATCTAAAAATCTAGGCTATTTCGGGCTTTCTTACTTATCCCTTGTAAATTTGTTTATTTCAAACTAATTTAAAAAAGCGCGGGTAAACGGCGGAACTTAAATGCCCCGCCATACTCGTTCAGAACCCAGATACCGAAAAATCTCATAAATAAACTGAGTATGTTTTGGGCTAATCTAAAAATCTAGGCTATTCCGGGCTGTCATACTTTCACTTTTTTTTTCTGAAAATTTGGCCAACTTTGTGGACCTGTAACTTCTTCCAGAACCCTCGGCCAAAAAAATTTTCCACAGAAAGTGAGTATGTTTTGGTTTTGGCTATCTCTGAAAAGAAATTCAGCTGTCATACTCATACGCGATGTTTACCATAGCCATCTCCCTAACTATTAAGTTGCTGTGCCATTATTTAGGTCCTGGATACAGAACAAAAACAAAATATCAAAAATCCAAAAAATTATGGCCACATATAGTCCATGAAGCACATAGAACCCAATCGCGATTTTTCATTTTCGCAGCCAACATAATTCTAACAGAGAAATAAAATAATATAAACCTACAGCAATTTTGTAAAAAAAATTGAATAATTTTATAAATTAAAAAAACTTTTTTAATTGTTAAAATAATTTTTAATATTTCATAATTGTATAACTTTACATATTACAATATCATTTAACAAAAATGCATACAAATTAATCCCAGCATGTTCATTAAAAAAAAATCAAATTAAATACTATTATTTAAAATATGAATAATTTTAAATATTAAAAGTGTAAAAAAAAAATCATTTTAAATCATAAATTTTATCTGTCACAATTAAAACATCCACCCTTTTTTTCAAATATATCAAAATAACACAGAAGTTAATGAAATAATAATAAATTAAATAATAGTTCATTAATTAAGACATTAAAATATTATTACACAAAAAAATAAAAGATTTACTATGAGAACAAAAAAAAAAAAGATAATTTGATTATTCAAAAAAAAGTACGTTCAAGAATTCATAACGGATTTTTTTTTAATATAAGCCACGCGTTTAGTACACAAATTTTTTCCCGCAGACTACTTATAATTTAATTATGTACTTTTTAGAGATGAAATAAAAAAAAAAAAAAATAAATTTCAAAACATACATAAATTTAAATTTTTTAATTTATAGTAATTACATGACATGATTTAAATATCCTTTTTTTGTAAAAGTTTTTTTATAGGAAATAAAATTGACAGATATGTAAAAAAGTTTAAAAGATGTATCAATAAATGTTTGAGAAAACAAAAAATTTAAATAGACACATTTTTATTATTGATCATTCTTGACGAAAAAAAATTGTAGTCAAAATAAACTTGGAAAATAGTTTATTTTTTATGTAAGATAACTTTTTTTATTTTAAACATAAAAGCGAAAAAAAGAGACAAGTGTAAAAAAAAGCTAGTAGTTTTCTTTTATTTAAGAAATTTTCTTCTAACCAAGAGAATTTCGATTTGACCTGTTAAGATATCTACTGTTTTACTGGTTGTTCTTTGATTGTTATCTAGCATGTTGTTTTTGTAAAATATACTCTTTTATTTAACAAACAAGTTTTTTTTTATTTTGTATTGTATTTATGAATTTTTTTTATTCTTTTATTCAATTATTAATTTTTTTTAAATAAAAATTATTTAATCGTATAAAATAGCAATTATATTTTGAATTAAAATAAACAAACAAAATGAAAAGTTAACTTGTAATTAATTTTACTATAATTGGAAAATTTTAAATAACGATGTATTTCATATTAAAGGATGAAAAATTTGTTGCAAATCTAGGTTAATTAATAATATTTATGTTTCATTGATTTTTATTATTAAAAATTTATAAAAATTTTGTTCAAAAATTTATATATTAATGTTTGTCGAATGTTTGTGAATTAAAGAAAATTTGTTTGAGTTATTCATTTATACTGGGGTCATTCGTAAAATAAGGTTCCCAAAATTAAAACTCTTAGAATTACATGTATAAATTTTTTCAATCTCACCAAGTTTAAAATATTTCACTCATTAGCTTGGATAAACATTCTCGCAAGTGAAATGCATTTATGGGTACATATAAGTAATCGATGAAACGTTACGTATGTTAAATTAGTACCTAAAAAATCATAGCGTTTGTTCCTGATTTGGAAAAAAAAATTATTACTAAATTACTTATTTACTTACCCCGAGTTGTTTTTTCTCGTGTCATTTTTTTTGGTAAGACCATTTTTGACGAATATTTCAATAAATCACTTTTTTACAATAAACGAACAAATTTAAATGAATTTTTTGTTAAAATATTATTATTTGAGATTTCAAGGTAGTCAACTACTTGATCTCATTGTCTCGCTCATTGTATAATTTGTTTTTGTTTCTGCTTTATCATTACCTATTACGAATTGTATTTGGTTATGTGATTTTAATTTATTTTCTTTAACTTGCAAAAGAATATCAAAATGGTCACCAAAGTTTTAGTTTTGAAAAAACATTATCTGTAAATACTCCGTTTATTCCCATGGGTCTTCTAGGCCTAGGAATACAAAGCTTCAGATTACACAAGACGGGATACTTTGGGGTATGTTTTAAATAAAACCGTCACCTTGCTAATAAACCAAAGCACTTCCAATTACTCTTATTTTTAACTTCGTAACCCGCAATATTTTATCACCAACCCATGTAAAAAAAAATAACGTAAAAGCAACGAAATTTCTGGGATTTAGGCATGCAGAGTATGGAAAAGTAAGAAACCCATTTATCTGTCACCGAAAATTTCAGAAAATTTTTACTCGATTTTCAGATTCTTTAGAAAATTTTATAAAGATTCCTCTTTTCATAAAAATTTTAGAACATTACTGAAAAGTTGGACAATAACAGAAAATTACATTTTTAATTATTTATAAATATTCTTTTTCATTTTTTTTTTCTTCAAAACGCCCAGATGTCCCATTGAAATAGGCGGAGGGTATTGAAGATATTCTTTCAACATAATGAACTCATTTCTAACTACAGATTGCAATTTGATGTCCCAAATGTGGAGGTATTGACTTGCTAGTTTACTTTAATGATGGCTTTACGAATTTCCAGAAACAACTTTTAGGAAAATCTAAAATTAGGCCTATTGTGTCGATATTGTGTAATATCTGGAACTAAATTTATTCTTGCTTACACGGTTATATTGCTTGTTTGAAATTTCAAGCTATTCAAGATTGAGTTTTCAAGCAAATGCTTGATATTTCAAAAAAAAAACACTTGAATTAAACTGCTTGAAATTTCTAGTGTAGTATTTGAAAATAAAATTTATTTAAACTGCATAATATCACTCCTAAAAAATTTTGTTTACAAGCAGACTATTAAATTTTCAAAAATTAGTTTTCCGATCCGCGAAATCAAAAAAAATAGTATTTCTAAAATTAGTACTAACTTAGAAAAAAATTTTTTAAAAATACTATGTTAGTTAGTATTTTCATAGAAAAAAATTAGGTGTCTTATCCAAATTAAATAAAAAGTAGTTTCAGATTTTTTGATGAAAAAAAATAAAAAAAAAAAAATTCTGGTCAATAAATAATGGTTGTGAAATATCACTGGCTATACATACATACACACGCACACACAGACTTTTATTAAAAATCAGTTTTTTAGCTTCCTGGGGTCTCAAAAAAATCAAAAATCAAAGCTTCATCTATAACAATAGCTCCTTTATGTGAGGAACCAAAATTTTTATAGTTGTAATTATACGACTAAAAGAAAAAAAAAACGGTTTTCTACAGTATGATGCAAGTGTAATGAAAAATAGTATAAAACTGTCAAAAATAACCAATAAAATACTTAATTTATATGTTTCTTAATTGGTAAATTACTTACTAAAACATAATTAAATTTATATAAAAATTTAAAATTGCTTTTATAATACCGTGCTCCGTATAAACTGGTTATAAATGTACAGTATATTTATTTACTTCAACTTGTACTTAATTTTAAAAAATACATTTTTACAAAAAAAAAAAAATATATATAAAATAAAGAAACATCTTGGTTATTTTTCGTGAATCAGCTTTTTATTTACTGAATGTTTATTTTTTTATTAAGAGTTTAACCAGCATTCGCTTTTTTTTAGCCATTGTGTATATATAAAATAAGCCAAAGTATTTAGTCTGCCAAATAAAAGCTACTTATTCAGACGAAAATTTATAGCAACGAATAGATGCTTTTTTGTGTAAGACATCTTAATTACTTTTCAATAAAAATTTGATTTAAAAATATAATAAAAATATTGATTTTTTAAGAAATTTAGTATATTTCAAAATAAAATATTTGAAAAAGCAAGTAAGTTTGCGTAACCATTTGAACTTATCGAATAAAAAAAAATATTATATCCAGGATGATGAAATTTAAAGACGTGAAAACGGGTGTAAAAAAAGTATAAATCCGGTTTTCGTTCTATAAAGGAGTATATATTATTATATTGAGACCGAAGACGTCATTTCCTTATCACAAAATCTTCTTTTTAAAAAAGTCAATCCTTTTTTTACCATTCATGCATATTTCAATTGATTTGGTGATTATTATAGCGAATCTTTTGATAATATTGAAAGCCTACAAATTTTTAATTTTTATATTAAATTCAATTTATTTTTTATTTGAATTGAATTTTCCGAAAATTTACTGTTAGGCTGTTAAATTTTAATTAAATAAGTTTATAGAGATTAGTAATTGAAAATTTTATTATTTTAAGAATACCACATAGTGAAAGAAAGCATGAAATAAACCAAAAATTAAAATTAAGAAATTATATTGTTTTAAGTAAAATAATAAACTTTCTTTTGTTATTTATTTAGAAAATGAAATAATTTTTGGCTTATTTTACAAAATATTTAACCATGCAAAAATATGCCTTTTGTTTTTCACTTTATTTAAGTTAAATATTTGTTTTTTTTTTAAGAACGAAATTATTTATCTTACGTAAAATAGCACTGATTTTTACTTATACTATTAAGCATGCTCTGTACTGTGAAATAAAGCTTAGAGAAAATAATAGCTGTGTAATAATTGGGACAGAAAAGATCCATAAAATTAATTTTTAATGTAATTTTTAAAGAATTTTTTTCAGATAAATAAGTAATTTTGAAAATTATATTGAGTACCAAAATTGTCATATTGCTCGTCTTTAACTTTTAAGAAAATTACATTAAAGTAAATGAAGTTTCTGCTTGAATTTTGCTTGAATTTTCAAATTTTCAAGTAAAGAGTCCTAGACAAGATTTTAAAAATTTCAATATTTTTAATAACTGATTGGTACTTAAATAATTTAGAACTAACTATCAAAAAAAATTATAAAATTTAGAAATTTGATTTACTAAATTTTTTGATTTGCTTTCCTTTAAAATTTGAATATTTCCAAATAAACAACAAAAAACTAACTCACAGAAATTAATAAAAACCAAAATTACATTCAAACATAATCCAAAAATATTTTGCAAGATTGATTAAAAACAAACCATAAATTAAAGACACATTAAAATGAATTTTATTACCAAAAACAAAAATACTTAAAATTTAAAATTTATTACATAATTCAAAATATCTGGAAAACGAGAGAAGGTTAATAGTTATATCGATTAATAGTAAATTATATTATACCAACTGCTGTGAAAATCAATAAATAGGATTAACTTTAAATACTACTTAATAAATATACTATTTATGTACATTTTAACACCTTTTTCTTAAATAAAATAAATTTAATAATTATGGAAAAAAAAAATTTTTTTTTAAATAATAATTATGATAAATTACTTAAAATATTTGTATATAATTATCATAAATTATCAACAAGTTATATATTATTCTGCGGTTTCTTTTATAGAATTTCACAAAACCGTAGTATTGGCAAATTCAAGTTTATTTTTATTTAAATTACTCTTTATATTATTGAGATAAAAAAGAAAAAATATTTCTTTAGATTTTTCTTTTTTATACAAAAAAATAAATCAATTTAAATAAAAGTAGTTTTTTTTATTTTATAATAAATAAAGTATAATAATATTTGAGTATCTCAATTATATTCAAAGAAAAAATAAAAAAAATTATTTGTAGTATTGGTAAATAATATAAATAATACCAAAGAATATATTCTTTGATAATACAATCAAGTACTTAGGTTTTTTTATATTTCTTTGGATATAATAATTCAATGAGTTTATCAGTGTTGCATCTGAGACACTTAAACTTATATAGATGAATTATTATTTTTAATGATGTATAATTAATTTACACTATAAAAAGTAACTTTCTAAGATTTACGAAAAAATAGAATTTTTTCAAAAAATTTTGTAAATATTCGATAAAAATCGTAAATTTACTAAATTTAGTGTATTATCAAAAAATTCGAGAATTCTCGATTTTTTTTTTGTGAATTTACGAAAAAAGTTGTAAATTCACAACTATTTTTTGAAAATTTTCGAAAAAAAATTGTAAATTATCAATTTTTCTCGCGAATTCACAAAAAAGAATCGAGGATACTCGAATTTTTTGATAATATACCAAATTTAGTAAATTTACGATTTTTTTCGAATATTTACAAATTTTTTCGAAAATGTTCTAATTTTTTTGTTAATATAAGAAAGTTACTTTTTACAGTGTACTTAATCAAAACAGCGTAAAATTAACATCTATATCGTTGGTATGCCAATATTAGAGATAGTGTTGGAACCTGGCTCAAAAATTGTAAATTTTTTATTATACTTGTTATTAGACTCCACATTTACAAGTATTTATAAAATTTTGTTTTTAGGAAATTCGGAGAAAATGTATTTTACTGACAAAAGTAACTACTTTAAATTAACGAACAATTTTCAAATAAATCGTAAATTTAGTCATTTCTCGTAAATTTTATTTGCGAAAAAATAATTGTGAATTTACTATTTTTTCTTGGATTCTCAACAAATTACAATTTTTATCAAAAATTTACTTATTTTTCACAATTTTTTTTTGTAAATTTATAGGTAAGGAGTTACTTTTAACATGTATAAAAGTATATATTCAGATACTCAACTAGTTTACAACGGGCAGCTACAAAACGATACAAGCTGTAAATTTCTAGTCCAGGTAATAAATTAGCAACAAAAAAGTTACAATTTTGGTCTCAACACTTCCTGCTGATGTTAGCCGCCAACGTTATCGTAAATGCTTGCGTTAATGTATAAAATTGACCCAGATAATTTTTAACAATATCATAATATTTGGTATACTTTTTGGTGCAACCTGAATTTTTTGGGAATTTCCTTAAGGAATTTATTCTAAATTTAAAATTTTATTAGTATGCCATGAATAAATGAGCAGTGGGACAAACGGTTATATTTTAATAAGAAAGCCACTAAGAAAGTGAAAATAATTGTTTTTAAAAAGTAGGAATAAAAAAAAATTTTATTCAATTTAATTTTTTGAACAAAAGATATTGTGATGTAACATTACATTTTTAATACGACTTATTGTTTCTCAGTAAAATGATATTAAAAAATTATAATTTTTAATCTTTTTTTTTCAATGTCATCTTAACGTCTCTTACCGTCAATTCTAAAAAAAAAAGTTATATCATAATTTTTGTTAAATTAAATTTTTTACTTTTTATTCCAGTCAAAATACGGGGGGAGGGAATTTAGTTTTTGGCAAACACTATATTTGGTCTACTATAGGTTTTTTAGGTCACGAATTACGAATTTCGACGTCTTTTTTATGAAAAATTGGGACTATGCCCTTAAATTTTCAAAAACAAACTACAATTAAAATGGGTATTTTTGATATAATCAAACTTATAGCGTCTAGATTCGGTCTGGGTAGGTTTTTTGATTGGCTAGCAACGAATTTCGGAGCTCTGGTGAGTAGCTACTAATTTCTTCAAATAACAGCCAAGTCAACGTAAATAAAAATAATAATATATATTTTAATTAAAATATTTATAAATAAAATATGATAATTAAAAAATTTCACTGTTATTATTTTTAATTAATTTAAATACATAAATTAATTGAAAATTTAATGGACAGCAAAATTAATGAATTTATTTAAATATAATTACATATTATTTAATGTATAAATGCTTTTAACTAAAATTTTGTACAATTTTGTAATTAAGTGTAATAAAAGTCCTTTGTATTTAAGTATAATGAATTTATTATCTAATGCATTTATTTGAAACAAAGCGTGTAAGATTAAAAGTATTTATTTATTTTAAAATTGAACCAATACAGTACTGCTGATCCATAGTTGATAATATTAAAGAAAGGCTAAGTAGTTGAATAATTTTATTTACCTAAGAATAATATTTTAGTCAACGGGGACGAAGAATTAAAGTAGAAGAATATCTTGGGTATGGTGACAACTATATGGTTTAAAAATTTTTTATTTTTTATTTTATATGATTTTTACTTATCACTAACTGACCTTTTATAGTAAATTTTTATCTAAAACGTAGAAAGTTCAAAGACACTGAAAAGTATAGGATTCTGAAATTTTGAGTCTACGAAGTTAAAACCCAAAATATTGGTAAGGCCCTCTCTACACCAGCACATAATCATGTTTTATGATAATCATGTTTGTTAGATATTTTTTTCCCAGCTACACTGTACTAAAAACATAACCTCAAAATTACATATTTAAATTGATTATAACTCATTAAAAACTTATTAGTTACATAAATTGTGTATAATTTTTATAATAAATAACTTAATCTACAATTAAAATACCATTTAATTACATTTTATTGTTTAATTTTTATTATAAATATTAACTAATACTACTAGTGGCGCCATTTTGTAATAACTTTAATTTCGAATATCCCAGCTATACCACAAAATATCTAACAGACATGATTATCATAAAACATAATTATGTGCTGGTGTAGAGAGGGCCTAAATACTACCAAAATTTTATGAAAAATCCACTTTTTCTATGTATATTTATAAATATATATCTGATTGCGATCTGCTTTCTAGAATTAACTTGATTGAAAATGTTTTGTGGAGTAGATACTTTGTGAATCGAGGGGGAAAGGGCCTATAATGGGCTAAGATAAATGTAATTTAAGGCCTCAGATAAATCTAATAATTAAAAAAGTGATTTTTCACTTTTTTCCTAATAAATAAAAAAGAAAAATAATACTTTTATTATATATTTTGCAATATATTATGGATAAAATACTTTAGGATTATAACATTCATAACATTTAAAAGATTACCAAAATAATTCAAAAAGACAATTTCACTAATATAAATTCTATAAATAAATCCAAGAATAAATCTTCTATCTAACTTATATGTAAAAACAAAATTTAATGAAATATTTTACTGGTTACTGATATTTATCATATAAAATTTACATTATTTTTACCTAAACAAAATTGATGCTTTACAAATATATTTCAAAGTTCAAAAATTGTATTTTAAGCAATTATTTTAAATAATTGGAAAATGAAAATAGATCGATATTTGGTAAATAATCATTTGTTTTTGTTGAAAGAAAAATTTCTGCAGGGTTCTATCAGAATACTACCTTATTGAGAGTAAATATTACTCTATAGAGATGTAGCTAAGAAAGGCAAAATATTATTTGGGCTATATTATTTTTTTATTCAGCAATAGCGAGAAATAGCTATTTTTTAAGCAAAGGACAAAATATTGATTTTGAATTTGCGTGCAGTTGTATGCACGAGCAAGCGTAGCCAGCGATTTCAGATAGCATGTAAAAGTCGAAGTAAAAGTCGAACCCCATATTTTTTCCCGTAATTCAAAACATTTTTTTTAAATATAACTGGCAATAAACATCTTTCTAGGGAGAAAATAGACTTTTTGCCCTAGATATGTAAAAATCTTTACATATCTAGGACAAAAAAATCCTATTTCCAGGTTCATGGCATTTTCCCCATTATATGCAAAATTACGTTTTAAAAAAAGAGAAAAAATATGGGAATTCCGCAGCAATCAGTTTTTACTTTCAGTATGCACATTATAAAGATATTGGGACCGGTTCTACCCACCAAGTTCTGAAAATTACTGAAAAAAGCAATTTATAACTGTACACTAACAAATTTAGAACTTTTGAAGTAATAACGAAGCAAAAAATTTTACGATCAATTTTTGAGGTATATACAATAAATTTTCTGTTTTGACTTAAAAAATATGCAAATTTTCATCAAAATAAATTGAAGATTTTCTAACTTATCCCTAAATTACTTTTATAATTCTAAACCGTTTACAAAAATAATCCAAGTAAATAATCCTTAATCCTCCTAAAGTACTTAAATTTTTGCCTTTGAAATTACATTAACCTTATAACACCGTATCTTGGACTAGTGCAGTGCAACATATATCAATTTAGTAAAAAACTAATGCATGTAAATGGTATGTATTTTGCAGATAACTACAAACTTTTTCTTTTAACAGTTGTATAGAAATTTAGACTTACATAAAAAAATTTTATTTTATTTTAAAGACTTGCAAAAGGTATGTAAGGTTCATAAAACTCACCATTTCATTAAAAATAAATTTTTTCATTCATTTATATAAACAATCAATACTCTATTATTAAAAATCTAATTTTACAAAATATTTTTACATTATTTTCCATTTATTCATAATAAAAACAAATTAGGTATTTTAATTTTAATCTTCTTAAAAAAAAATTCCATTATACCAAGAAAGAAAAAAAAAGAAAGAATGACATTTAAAAAACTATTAGACTACTTAACTCAATAATAATAATAATATAAATTAAGTAGCTTAAAATTTTTTTTTTCTAACACTTAATTAACTTTTAATCAATAGATAAATAAATAAAGAAAATAAAAAAACTATTTTTAACAGTAAAATTGAAATTTCATCAGTCTATTTCTTTTTGTCTTCAAATATACTAAAAAGACGTTTTTTTTTAAGTAAGTAGTAGTACTACTATTAGTTATATAAACAGAAAAACTAGTGCATTAAGTGATTACCTTTAACTCAAATTCATGCTTCATTGACTATTTTTTTTCTCTTATTTGTTATACGAGGAAATATCAAATAAAAATATAATTAAATTGAAATTTTTTTCTTATTATCAAAATTGACAAAAATTTTTTTTCTTTTTTGGACATCATCGACACACTAGTCAATACAGACAAAAGATTTTTCTTGTATTTCCCGAACAAAAAACCGCATAAAATATAGACATCTAACAAAAAAACTTTATCTTTATCATCATCATTTTTTTTTCGTCCATTCACAAGATTAAAGCGAGCTTGACTTTTTTTGTTTCTTTTATCAGCATACTTTTTTTTTTTAGGTAATATAGGTACGTGATATACAAAAAAAAAGACAGAGACACGAGATTTTTTTTATATAATAAAAAGTTAGTTGACACATAATATGAGTTTACGCATTTATTATTATTATTATTATGCATAAACATGTGTTAGAAAAAGCTTAGAAAAAAAAAGTAAATTAATTTTTCTGTCTGATTAAAATGACTTTTACTACTTAAGATCTTTTTTTTTTGTAATTTTATTAGAAAATTTTTTTTTATTATTGAGATTGAGAATTTTTTTTTATTCGAACTGTAATTTACTTGATTTTTTTTAATTAATTGATTAATTAATTTTTTTCATGTAATAAGTAAAAATAAAAAAAACTTTTTTTGACCTAATTTTTTTTTTAAATAATAAATTAGTAGTTTATTTCATAAATATCCAATCAAAATTTTTAATTTTTAGTAATCAATTAATTTATTTTTTAATTTTATTAAATAAATTTTTTTTACTATCAATAAAATTAAGCACAGGTATAAAAAATTTAAATACATAAGCCAACAACAGTTGATAGAATAATAAAAAAAAACTTTTTTAATAGACAATAAAAAAATTCTTACCAAAATAAAAATCCATAATTTCATGGTTTTTTATATTAAAAAAAAAAAAAACTGACACAAATTTTAATAAGTAATTATTTTCTTTTTAGTACTGCACACTCACTTATTATAAAAAAAAAACAAAACAAACACTTAATAAAATCTGTTTAAATTATTTTTTTATATCACATCAAATTGTCACACATTCACAAACACAATAAAAAAAAATGTAATTAACAAGAAATAAAATAAAAGTCAATTAAAAAAGATTAATTAAAAATACAGACGCACAGAAGAATGACACTTGTTAAAACTGAAGAAATAAAAAAAATCACTGATTCTTTATTTATTTTTTAAAATAATTGTTTATTAAATACATTGCAAAAAACCACAGAATTATTTAATTCACTTTTTTTTTGAACGATAAAAAAATACACAATTGGAGGAGTTAAAAAAATTAATAAAATCGATTAATCGTTAAAAAAATCTGGCACATGAGTAAAAACCCTTATTATTTAAATAAATTTATAACCACGCGCTTTTACGATGTTTACAGGGCGAAGTACGCCGCGTGAATGTCGCGTTTTTCAATGAATTTTGTACTCCGCGCGCAACCAAGTTACTTGCCGGTTGGTATTTTGGTGGGGTACCATATTTCTCTTCAATAAATTACTACAAGATATAGCATATATTTTTTTTTTAAAAAGGCTTTTTTTTTTAACTTGAAAGGTTTTTGCATAGTTTGAAGTGAAAAAAAAAATTTTATACATTCTTATTCAAATCTATTATAAATTTAATGCGCAAACTCAAAAGCTTTTCCGATTTTTTTTTATGTATAAAAAATCTAACCCTCTTCATGTATATTCTTAGTTTCTTAAGAGCTTTTTGTGTACATATCGTATATGAAATTCAATGCCGGTTTTTATATAGTCTTTATATATATAAAAAAAATTCACATGGATAAACGATTTGAAAGTTCAAGAGATCATGAAAATTTTAGCGGAAAATTAAATTTATAATACAATAGATTTTTTTTGTTAGCCAATTTTTTATAAAAACTTTTATGTTTTATCAGATCTGTGTTTTATAATTTTTTTTTTTATGAAAACTACAACCCTGTTAAAAAAATAACATTAAAACAAAAGATTTTTTTAGATCTATGACAAATTTTGATTTTTTGCCACCTGATAAAAATTTTGGAAATATTTTAATTCATCAACTCATTAAATTTTACTAAAGATCCCCTTTTTAAACAAAAGTCAACATTTTTCCCAATTTTCACCCACAACGGTCCCAGAAATTATGCTGAGAATCTTCCCAGATTCAAAAAAATTGGTCCCTTCTATTTTATTTTTACAGGAAAGTGCAAACTGGATTTTTGAAATATTAATGTTTCTGCAGATTTTTACAATAAAAAGTTTTTTTTTCCAAATTTTATTTTCAATTAAGGGTATTTCAGTTTTATTAGAAATTAGGCTATTAAATAAAATTAGGGGTGCGCGGTTACCGGGCTCGAGAATTCGGTCTTTTTTTCTGGTGGGTTGGGTTGGTGTCTTAAGATCCCCACAGGTATACATTTTTGAATCAAAAATTTCCCTGGTTTTACGATTTTATGAAAATTTTTATTTTGGAAATTTTTTTTTTTTTTTTACGATGACAACGAAATAAGATATGGCCTGGCAAAATTTATTGTTTAAGGAAAAATCAAGAGCCCAGACCGTTCTGGGTTCTGGTGTAAATATCTGGAAAAAAATTTTGAGACCAACCAAAGCCGTTTAAAATCAGCAGAAAAAAGGTTATGGGCAAAATTTTAGTAACGTTTCTTTGTTTATTTTTTATTTAATTTAGGGGTAGTTCTCACCCCAGGGGGTTACTAATTTCTCTTTACTGCAAATATTGTTAGTTTTCTGGCTAAAAGGAAAAGTTCCAACAAGAAAATTTAATAACTTTTTTTCGTTTTTATAATTTAGGAGTAGTTTTTGTATCGAGGGGGGGGGGTAATAATTTCTGAAAATATTGTTAATTTGTCGGTTGTAAACGAAAAGTGGCAACAAAAAAATTTAATGACGTATTTTCATTTTTTTTTTTTTTAATTTAGGGGTAGTTTTCACCCCCAGGTAGAGGGGGAATGAATTTCATAATCGTCAAAATACGATAACAAATTTACAAAAAATTGATTAAATAAGAAAAAGAATAATCTGAGGTCATGTTTTTTGTACTTATTCTTATTCTGGGGATGCTTTTAACACCCTTTTATTTTTAAATCTTACATCCCGAATTCGGTGCATAAAAAAAATATATTTTCTTCAGTACTCTGAAAAAATAGCTTTTATTTGATAATCTTAGCTTTAATTCCAAAAAATTAAAAAAAAAAAAAAAAAACCTGTAAAAAGGTAGTTTTGATTGTTTTTAGGATGTTTCAGTAATTTTTGTCATTAAAATCGTTATCAGTGATCCAAAAATCCCTTCAGTAACTATTTTCATGGAAATTCATAAAATTTAATAAGCAGTTCGGTAACTTCCAGTAACCAAACTGGTTTACTCCTAAACTTGACTTTTTGCTTGACAAATTTCAAAAAATTACTCTAATTTTCCCGAAAGTAGTGCTTGATTTTTCAAAAAAAATTACCTCCTTTCCTGTACTAATTGCTATAATAGCCTTAAACAGCTGCATCTTACTCGTAAGACGTTAAATTTTCAGAAGTTTTCAATTCACGCATAACAAAGAAAAATACTTTTGTAAAACACCATATCAAGAACAGTCTAGGCACATAATTCCAAAATATTTAAAAAAAATAGTTTATTTGAAAAAAATTAGTAAATTTTTAAGAATTTTGTAAATTTTCAATCACAATCGTAAAATTTCTTAATTGTACTAAATTATGAACTCTAAATAAACCACTTTTTTAGCGAATTCCCAAAAAAAATGCTAAAATTAATAATTTGACAAATCCTTCGAAAATTTTTTATACTTTTTCACAAATAAACAGATGAAAACATCCCTTCAGGTTACTTATTTTCTATTAAAATTGCCATGTGAAAAATGCTTTAAAACAAGTGTAAAATTATACTGAAAACTAAAATTTTATTATATTTTTTATTTCTTTTGTTTTTACGCGTAGAAATTACAGTAAAAAAAAATCTTGAATTTTAAAGCAAAAGTTATAAAAACTATATAATAATTTTATGGTAATAAGTCATAAAAATCTTTTTATGCTCCAAAATGATCCACTTCTGCTTTCATTAAAACAAATATTTAAGTTTCCTTAAACAGACCCGCATACAAACACATAGAAAAAAACCAAAACTCAGGTCTAAAAATTGCATAAAAATTTTAGTAAAAGGGTGATAATACAGGATGAAAGAGAGGCTATAATATGAATAAAATTTCAAGTTATTAAACGTATAATTGCTACATTGATTTTATCTTGTTGGATAATTAAAATTTATGGTTATTATTGTAATATAAAAATACCAAACGCTTTTTTTTTTTTTTAATCTATAAATCCTTTATTTTTCGATAATTATTTAATTAAATTTGAATAAAAATTTTTATATCTTTATAGACACCCATATATAGTTATATCATACGTTTCCATTGAAAAAGATATTATCTCATTTCTAATTATCAACAGATTTTTTTTTATTTTATTCGTTTTGAGAATTTTTTCCTGTTTTTTTATTATCTATGATTCGGTATATCAATCAAAAATATAAAAATTTTTGAACTCATAAATAAAATATATTATGGACATTTTAATCATAATATAACCTTGAATTTTAAATATATTACCTATATTTGCCGCTTAATAAATTTCAATAAAAAATAATTATAATAAATAAAAATAAGGCCATATTATTTTTATTATCAAAATATTTTATTTTTGGTTATTTTGAAATAAAAAAATGTTAATCCCTTCATTACTATTTTAATATAAAACACAGCATAAATAAAAAATGGTTCTGTTTTGTCAAATATTTTAGGTTCTTTTCAAAAAATAAAAAGTTGGATTTTTTTATAAAAAAACTGGTTTTGTTTGCTTTCAACAAAATATTTATGGGACAAAGTCTATGAGAATTCTTTACTATTTAAATTAATTTTGAATTCAATTTTCTGTATAAAAACAAAGGAGCCTTAATAATAGTATATTTACGGCTCGAGTCCAGAAAAGTAAAGAATGGCCTAAATCGCACGTCAATTACCTTCCGAGGCGAAGCCGAGTACTTTTAATATGGAACATGTTTATAGGGAAGTGTACCCTGGGAAACCAAAAATCAAGGAGTGGGGGTCAAATTTGTCCAATTTAAATAGGGGGAGGGGTCTAATAGATTTAAAATAATTCTATTAGAAGAATTCTACTAGGGCTTATAGAAAAATTTGGGTTTAGAATCTCAACATCTATTAAAGGTAATAATTACAAATTATAACAATAGCAAATTGTATTGAAATGTTGCGTAACATTTTTATTTGTATTGCACTCAGTCCTCAGCTACAGTAAACATATTCCATGTACTTAGGCTGTGTTAACACAAACTGGTTAAAATTTTTATTTTAAAAAAATTGAAGCACAAATACACTGATTATTCATATAGAAATTGAAGGAAATTTAGTTATTTACCAACGGCAATTGGTTTTTTCCAAGTTTATGTGCGGTTATTGAAAATTTTTATAATTTTAATTCTTATAAAAATAAAGAAATTATACAATATTTGTTTTCACTATTTTTAAACTAATAACCACATGAATTGCGTATTTCTCAGTAGAAAAGTATTTGGTTATTTAAATTTTACCTTTATCAGAAAGTATTTTAAATATCTATAATTTAAGCTAACTTAACAAAAAAAATCATTGAAACAACGTTAAAAACTTTTCAGCTATACCTGAAATTATGGAAAATAAAATTTTAATAAAAACTGATTTTACTCTTAAATACAGAATTTTTTCAGAACTCCAAATATATTATTAAAAATAAATCTGTGAAAAAAATTCATGTTTTAGGATATATTCGAGTTAAGAAAAAATGTTACCCAATTAATCTCTTAGATATTTAAGTCAAAACTTTAAAAAATTATAAATTTTTGATGGTGATTAGATACACTTTCAACTAAATACTTAACAGATTATAATATAGTTAATTTAACAAAAAAGATAAAATTGATAAAATAAAACAAAAATTATATTAAAGCTTATTGAGCAAACATCAAAAGTATTTTATAAAAATCTGTCACTTCCTATTAATCTGGATAAATTTAGTTACATATTGTTTTATATAAATTATTCCATTCAACTAAAAACCAAGACAAAAATAATCTTTTTTTTTTAAATTGACAAGCTTATATGAATTTCTAATAAGTTCTTTCTCTCTTTTTTATTTTTTTATCATTTCTATTCAATAAAAATAATATAATAAATACACTAATAGAAAATAGTATAGAAGAAGGTCAATCGATATTAACGTCAATCGAATTATTTTTGTTGGTTTTTCTTTTTTCATTTTTTTTTTTTTGGGTACGTACTGAGTATATTTATATAGATTTATATTTTTCTTTTTTATAAAATAAAATATGTCATACTAGGAGAATTGCCTGGCTCTTCAATATTCAAATCATGAGATTCAAAAATTTTCGGTCTATTTATCATGGAAGTGCGTTTATATAGGTAAATTGTAATATGTATTTATTTTATGCATATAAAAAAACTTATGGAATAATTTCTATTTATTAAAATTTACATGTTCATTCAGATGAATATTTTAAATCTAAACTACCAATGGTCATCATTTTTGATTAGCTTGATTCTTAAATTTTCTGAATGTTATGTTTATTTTTAAAAAATATGTAAAAAACTTGTATCTTTTTTTACAACCTAGTAATTTTTGGCATACTTTTAGCTAAAAATGAATGATTTTTGAATTACTTCCGAAATGAGAATCATGAACTCAAGATGCCTAACAAGTGAGGGTGTTTTTTTTTTCAATAAAGCCCATAGTAGTATTTCTATAACTATGACACGCAAAAAAAAGAATAGTAAAATTAACCTCAATGAATTTAGTAAACACAAATTAATAAATGTTGGTAAATATAACCAAAAAACGCTGCCAAGTGAATGGCACTATGGTTCCTCATCAACAATAGCAAAATATTTATAATGGTCTATTTTATCTAATAAAAATGATGTTTTTTTAATTTTTTTATATGAAAAATATTCACAAAAAAAATTTGAAAAATTACGTATCAGATGGAAAAAATCCTTTAAAAACAATAATTCTAGATATTAGTACTTTCATAGAAATAAACTAAGTACTACATCCAAAAAGAAAAAAAATTATTGTGTTTTTTTAATTTCTTTATACAAAAAATTTTGAAAAAAAAAATTTACAAAAATTACGTATCAGATGGAGAATTCCTTTAAAAACGATAATTATTATTCTAGATATTAGCACTTTCATAGAAATAAATTATAAGTACTAAGTCCAAAAAGAAAAAAAATTATTATGTTTTTATACTTTTTTTATAGAAAAAATTTTGAGAAAAAAAAATTTCAAAAAAATTACATATCAGATAGAGAAATCCTTTAAAACCATAATTCTGGATATTAGTACTTTCATAGAAATAAATTAAGTACTACGTCCAAAAAGAAAAAAAATTACTGTGTTTTTTTAATCTTTTTATACAAAAAATTAAAAAAAAAAAATTTCGAAAAATTACATATCAAATGGAGAAATCCTTTAAAAACGATGATTCTGGATATTAGAACTTTCCTAGAAACAAATTAGGTATTACGTCCAAAAAGAAAAAAAATTATTGTATTTTTTTAATTTTTTTATTAAAAAAATTTTGAAAAAAAAAATATTGAAAAATTACGTATCACATGAAATAATCATTTAAAAACGATAATTCTAAATATTCGTACTTTCGTAGAAAAACATTAAGTACTACATCCTAAAAAAAAAAAAAATTGGCATTTTTTATATTTTATGGCGGCAAAAATTTTGAGAAAAAAATTTTCAAAAAATTAAGTATCTGGTCCAAAAAATTGCTTTTATAGAGGTTCTTAAAACTAGTACTTCCATGGAAGCAAATTATGTACTACGTTCAAAGAAAAAAAAAAAATTGGTGTTTTTTGTATTTTTTTATGAAAAAAATTTTGGGAAAAAAATTTTCAAAAAATTAAGAATCAGATTCGAGATATCGAGTAAAAACCATACTTTCAAATATAAGTACTTTCGTGGAAATAAATGAGGTATTACATCCAAATTAAAAAAAAAAAAAGTACCTCGAGCTTTTTTGGTAAAAAAAATTTTGAAAAAAAAATTAGGTCTTAATGTCGTGTTGGCAGTGAAATATCACCGGTTACAGTGCGACATACATACATACATACATACATACACACACACACACACACACAGAGACTTTTTTTAAAAACCGGTTTTTTAGCTTCCTGAGGTCTCAAAACGTGCTTATATGCCAAAATATCGAAAATCAAAATTTCACCTATCACAAAGGTTCCTCTATGAGGAACCAAAATTAGAAAATTTTACTAAAAAATTTGAGGTTTTAGTTTTATAAACAAATTTTATTAGTAATTTTTACTAAAAATTTATAGTGACTTTTTACCACACTGAACTTAGTAAACAAAATCGTTATTTTGGTTATATTTACTAATTTTTTATATGCGTGGATAAATGTGCTAAGTTTGGTGATTCAAACATACTTGAGAAATCATCTGAGAATTCAGCAAAAATTTCACGCATGGGTACTTAACAACCCTCAACCAACTGAAAACTATTCATAGAATTGCAAAATGAGTTGCAGGAAGTTGCAATGGAATTGAGGAGGAGTAGCAAGGAGTTTTGCTAATTTTTAAATAAAAAATTTTGGTATATTAATTATTTATTTTCTTATCAATTATTATTTATTATTTATTTTCCAACGCTGCTACTTCGTGCAACTTCATTGCAACTCCTTGCAACTCCGCATGTGAGGTTTTTAGCTGATTGAGGGTTGGCAATTAATAATCTTATTTGAAATTATAATATACAACAGAAATTTGGAAACATTTATATCTCGACGTAAAAAATTAAATTAATTTCATATGTTAACAAAAAATTTGCTTACAGTAATTTCTTCCATATAAAATGTTGTATGAATATCATATGTTTTACATGATACATCTTTGCATTTTAAACTACAAAATATGTTAGCTTAGGACTTGTTGCTTACTTATATGGCAGTTTAGAATTATTGCACTTATGCATTTTACTGGACCTGTATAATAATTTCATGAAAATATATTATAAGCTAACAGATTCTCAATATAATTTAAATTTATTGCTCATCAGGTTTTAAATTATGTAATTTATTAGCTCAAAAATCGATTATTTATTTTATTAATTAACTTATACAGATTTTTATTATTGCACATTTTTGGCTTATAGAAGAAATGCATTCTTTAAAATTTTATCTTTACTTTAAAAAAATTTCTATTTTTATAAAAATTTTTAAAAATGATGATTCTTCACCGTGCGAGGCAAAAAAATAAAAAAATTTTAAATTAAAATATTACATATTATTACAAAAAATGACCTTCTGATTAGAGTATAGCCATTATCCAAATTTTCTCGACAGTTACTCAACTCGAAAATTCGAGCTTTTTTGGATCAGGTCGAATTTCGGGTAAAAACCAGAAATTTTTTGAAAAAGACCGCGGTACAATTTAGAATCCGAAATTTCCCTGGATATGCGTTTCTATGTATATTTTTTGAAAATCATTATTAATTAATCACAATCAGTAAATAAATATACTTTTAAATGAAATATAATTTTTATTTTTTATTTTTTTACTTACTATTCTGCTCTCATTATCTACGCTTTTTTAAGCGTATACATAAAAATTTTTTAAAATATTTAAATTCGCATAGCCAGATAAATTTTCGATTAAAAAATGTAACTGCAGACCATTTTGAAAAAATTTTGGACTTACCCATAATCGTAACTGACTCGAAGTAAAAGATTTGAGCCCGACACGACCCAAAATTCGGGTATTAACTTTATAAAAGTAATTGACATTTTTTGAATTTATATAGTTTTTTTAAATTGTTCAAAATGATTAATTAGATTAAAATCCTGCTTTTTACTATAGGACATAAATAAATTTGTGAAAAACAGGAATACTTTTTATTTCAAAATATTAAAACTTACAAAAGAAATAGAAATTTAACTTATTTTTGAAAATCATTTTGGACTTAAATTATACTTTCTTGTACATAATGTAAGAAGCTTTAAAAAAAGCATTCAAAAAGAATTTTAAAATCCAAAAACTTTATTCAATGTTTAACTACTTTTCAAGGTCAATAATAAATTATAAAAGTTTCTAAGCATGCATAATTTACAGAATCCTTTGAAAGTTCCTTAATTTTTTTTTTTTGTTATAAATGTTTGTATTTAATGTTTTAAGTGATAAGTTTTTATTTATCGTGGTTTTAATAATTGATGATATTGGGGTAGCTTTTATTCCGCAGTTATGAATTATGTTTATAATATATAAAAAAGGGAAAAAAAGTCAACGGATCGATGGTCTTTCGCAAACGTCAGCGACAGAATGGCTCCAGTATTCTAGACTCACGGTCGACGAAACATTGTATAGTTTTTTTTTTTTTTTTTGCTTTTATACTCTAAATATCGTTCGACTTAAACTATACTTGATAATCATGACATTTCTTTTATGGTTTACCCATAAAAACGTTTTAATCTTAACATTTATCAATCTTAAATAAAAAATTTAGTATAAAATTAAAAAATATTTTTTTTATATGCATAATAATAATAAAAAAATAAAATTAATTTTTATTGTTTAGTAATTTTTTTTTAATTAGCTTGCCTAATTCTTGGACTAGCAAAAGAGAAACTTTAAAAAACACATATTTAGTACTGTTTAACAATATCAAGTAAATTATAGTGTAATTACAGCTGGAGTCCAGAAAAGTAAAGAATGGCCCAAATCGCACATAAATTACTGCGAATTTTTTAAACTGCGATTTGAGAGATTATTCTTTATTTATGAATAAGGGCTATATAAAATTTTTCTGCGGCAGTAGCGAGAAAGTTCAATTTCCTCGGCTGCGCAGCAGCCAGGTAATCGTACTTTCGTGACTACTGACCAGAAATAGTATATTACGAGCCAGAGTCCAGAAAAGTAAAGAATGGCCCAAATCGCACGTAAATTACCATCCGAGGTGAATCCGAGGTTGGTAAACTGCGATTTTGGCCATTCTTTATTTATGGTCAGGGGTCGTATACGTCTTTTTCGGTCGCGCAGCGGATCCTATCAGATTTTCACTAGGACAAATTTTAATTATGAAATTATGTTTTATTTTAATTACATTGTCTCGTTATCATTTCTTTAATTGGTAAACTATAGGACCTTTAAAAAACAATTTTTTCAAAAAGAATATATTATACGATCCCTCAAAGCTATAGTGCTTTTCGACATAAACGTTTAAAACACAGTGAGTCAAGAACGTTTCTACTCTATAAAAAATAATCACTTCCAATGATTAGTATTACTAAATGTAGTCTGTTTGGGACAAGCAGCCTCTTTTCTGTCTCTAAAACTTAGCATTGCAGTTATTTGATTTCCCAAAGAACCATAGGGAATAACATTTTTCTTCGCTTATTACAGAACAACAGATATTTTTAAAAATAAGGACATGTTTGGAAGGAAAATTTCAGATATAAATAAAACTTAAATTTATTTTATTTTAAATTGAATTTATCTTTTAAGGTATGAGGGGTTCCACTCCAACTTGAACTGAAAGGTGGCAGAAATCGGCCCAAACTATTTTTTTCCGAAAGTACAACTAAAAATAATTACTCCTAGCCAATTTTAGCTTTCAAGGTCAAATACTTGATTTTTGGCAGATATTATTATGTTTTTGACCTACAATCTGAATTTATAATCAGATTTTCATTTGGTAACGTGATTTGGCGGGAAATTCAAAAATTTGAAAAAATAGTAAATTAGATCTGCAGCTTTCAGATTAGCGTATGAAGAGTATTTTTTTTTTTTTGAGGATGCAAATAAGTTATAAAACAAGAAATTTAAGCCTAATTGAAAGAAAATCGAAACAGCACATTTTTTCTTTTCTAACCTGAAAGACGCAGTGACAACAAAAAACGTAATTTATCGCGTATGCCCAGTCCAAATCAAATTGTGAACCTCAAAATCGAATTCTGCAGAAAATTTCCTATACAAATACCTATACAAAAAATTATTTTTAACGGTAAAATAAGTAGGTATATAGCTACAAAAATAAGAATATTTTGCGTCAGTTTACCAAATTAGGCCAAAATTACAAATAGGCTGCCAAAAATTAAGGAATCAGCCTAGACAGCTAAAATTAGCTAATAGTATACTTATTTATTCTTTCAGACGAGAATAATTTGGGCTAATTTTTGCGATCATTTAGCTCAACTTAGACCCAGTTGGAGTGGGATCCCTCGAAAACCCTCTTTTACTAATACACAATGGAGCAGTAATGATTTTACTCGACAGGAAAAAAAATTGAACACACCACTTTTGAAAACCGAAATTAAAACACACAAAACTCAGCACAGTATATTTTTAACACTAATTGTTGCACATGGTTTAAATTAAACACAGAAATTTCCAACACATTTTATTTGACACAAATTCAATACAAATAACTGAAATAATATAATTAGTTTTTACATAATTTGCAAAAAAAATTTAATTTTTGTGTCGAATAAAATGTGTCAAAAAATTTTGCGTCGGATTTAAATGATGTGCAAAAAATAGTGTTAAAAAATAATTTGTGTTTTAATTTCGGTGCTCAAAAATGATATGTTATTTTTTTCGCGTTGAATAAGATCGTTACCATCGAAATAGTACATTTTTAACCAAGGGAGCAAAAAAAAAGAATGGCCCAGATCGCACGGCAATTAGCATCCGAGGCGAAGCCGAGGTTGGTAAACTGTGATCTGGGGTATTTTTTTTTTGTTCCCATGGACAAAACGAAATTTTTCTTTCTCAGTGGGGTGAAAACGCGTTTTTTCGCCCCGCAACGAAATCGAAAAAACGCGTTTTCACCCCACTGAGAATGAAAAATTTCGCTTTGTCCATGGGAACAAAAAAAAAAATACCACAGATCGCAGTTTACCAACCTCGGCTTCGCCTCGGATGCTAATTGCCGTGCGATCTGGGCCATTCTTTTTTTTTGCTCCCTTGGTTAAAAATGTACTATTTTCGCCCCGCAATGAAATCGAAAATAACGTTTAAAAATTTCGTTTTGTTCATGGGAACAATAAAAAAATACCCCAGATCGCAGTTTAACATCCTCGGCTTCGCCTCGGATGCTAATTAACGTGCGATCTGGGCCATTCTTTTTTTTGCTCCCTTGGTTAAAAATGTACTATTTTCGACCTGCAACGAGATTGAAAAAAACGCGTTTTCTCCCCACTGAGAAAGAAAAATTTCGTTTTGTCCATGAAAACAAAAAAAGAATACCCCAGATCATCATACAACCATCAATGGTATCAAAATTCTTAAAATTGAAATTTCGTAACAAAAAAGTGACATCTGCAGAAAAGGCCAACAAGCATATTAACTGTTTGCCTTGCAAGTCGTATTATAGTAGAGCACGCACTGTTGATAGTTGTTATTAAAGAAATTGAAATTACCGATTTACTGGAATCATCTTGTAAAAGATAAAATTTGATTATTATTTTGCTGATCGATTATTTTCTAATCATTGTTGCTCTCATTCCATATGTTCTTACAATCCACATCATCAATATATTATTGACACGTTTTCAATTTATGGAAAATAAATTAAATTTTGCCTATTAATTTCCTTTTTTTCATTGATTTAAGTTTTAAACCCATTACATTATGCTTATCTAATCTATTTGTTGCGCATGCAGATTGCAGAATTTTGATATTAAGATTAAGTTTGTAATGTTTGTATATGTGTGAAAGAAGGGGTACTCACATAAAATATGTTTATGTCAATAAACAAGTAATAACAATGTAGTGTATTTTTATTGTTATTTATTTTGCTGTAATAGCACGTGTCAGGTGTACTTAATTGTTGAAATCAACTATGAAAGTAATTATATTTTATTTATAAATAAAAATTAGTAATTATTCAATACTTAAAGTGATATCATGAAAAATATTAATGAAACATATTAACATATCCTGTTTGTTTAAGTGTTAAATTATATGCAATACAACTACAAAACGAGTGAAATAATTTAATCATGGAAAAAATTTATAAATTCAATTCTAAAATAATTCTATTTAAATATCGAATTTCCATAGTAAGTGAAAAATTTAATTTATCAAATAAAACGGAGCAGACAGGAAAAAACAACGTGTTTGTCAAAAACACCTGAGCAAGCTGTTTTTTGAATAAAGATAACATCCATTTATTTATATACAATGAAATATACGATAAAGCAGTAAATTAGTTTTTTAGTGCTTATTATAAAAACATTAATAATTATTACTACATATAAATGTCTTTAGCCTTTAACAATCATGAAACTTACCTGGCAAATCACATATTGTTGCCTTTTGGTTTTGGGAACATATTTTACAACTGGAATATCTGTAAGAGTACTAAGATTATTATTCATTAAATTATTGTATTAAGAACAAAAAATACAGTAATTTATTTAAATTTTGCAGAAAACAGTTCACCATCTGGAGGATCGTAAATTTGCTTCAGAAGAATATTTGGACCCTGAAATTGATGAACGAGATAGTGGTTCTGAACCATCGTCGTATATATCAATTGATCAACCAGCATTTCAAAAACCAAATTTCACGTATCCATTAGTTTACAAATATCCAGATAAACTTGATCCAAGTAAGATTTATTTTCTTAAATTAATTTTATTTTAATTTTAATGTTTTAATTTTTTTTCAGACATAAGGTATGACCATGCTTGGCATCCAAATGTAAGATTTGGTCAAATATCAGCAGTTTCAATTGATCCTAATGGTAATATTGGAATATTTCATAGAGGTGATCGTAAATGGGATAGTCAAACATTTAATAATGATAATACATTCAGTCTGAATAAAGGAGCAATAAGAGATAATACAATAATTTTAGTTAATAAAAATGCTGAAGTACTTTTAGAATGGGGTTGGAATATGTTTTATTTACCACATGGATTAACGATAGATTCTTTAGGAAATTACTGGGTAACTGATGTGGCAATGCATCAAGTATTTAAATTTGATGGAGTTGATTTAGAAAAACATAAACAAAAATTGTACAGAGAAAGATTCGAACACAAAAATTTTAATGAAAATGTAGATATAAATAATTTATTTGCTAATAGTGTATTAAAACCTTCATTATCATTAGGTGAACCTTTTAAACCAGGTAATGATCAATTTAGATTTTGTAAACCAACTGCAGTTGCTGTACAGAAAAATGGTGATTTTTTTGTTAGTGATGGTTATTGTAACTCCAGAATAATTAAATTTAATAAAAACGGAGAAAGAATTTTAGAGTGGGGCAGGCCATGGGGATTTCCAGGTAACATTATTAATATGTTTAAGAATACAAGAACTTTTATAATATTTAGTATTAAAAACATGCTAAATTTATATTTTAGGTAATCCATTATATCAAAGCAATCCACCACCTAATGCTTTTTTGGTACCACATGCCCTTGCACTTTCTGAAGATCATGATTATATTTTCGTTGCTGATAGGGAAAACGGAAGAGTAGAATCATTTTATGCAAGTAATGGATCTTTTCATAAGCAGTATCAAAGTCCTATGTTAGGTGGACAAATATATAGTGTAGCATATGCTCAAGGACAAATATACTTAGTTAATGGTATGCGTCCTTTTGATAATGATCCAGTACATATTCGTGGATTCATTCTTGATGTAAAAAGTGGAGAGGTTGTTTCACAATTCGCACCAACAGTAGACTTAAATAATCCACATGATATCGCAGTAACAGCTGATGGAAGTGAAATATATATTGTTGAGCTTAATAACATGAAAGTATATCGATTTGTCCAAAGTAAGCTATAATTTTTAATAAATAATTTTCGTTTTCTGGAAAATAATAATTTTTTTTTTTAATTATAGACATATATAAAATAAAGTCAAGATATGTTATGGATAATACTACTGGTGTTCACACAGCCCCATTATCAGAAAATTCAGGGAAAACACAAGAAAAAAATCCAAAAAATTTATTTCTGGTGACAGTTGTAATTTTAGGTGCATTAATTATGATTGGACTTTGTATTCTTTCAGCAGCAGTTTTAGCAAAATATCAAAAAAGAGGTAGAACTAATTATGATGATGAACCAGCTGTTGAATTTAGAAAATTATTTGTTTAAATTTGCTTTGAATAATGCATGAAGTACTTAAGATTTTCAGTATATAAATTTAATTTATTGTAAATATTTTAAATAAGACTGATAATTTATTGTTAGAATTTTTTATATATCAGAGCTTTTTATATTTATTTAATGAATGTTTATATAGAATTATTTTAAATTATTTTTTTAATTTTATATATAAAATTATGCCTCTTTAATATTTGTTTAATCATCGCTATTGTCAATATTTTTATTTTAAGTAATATTTTTTGTTTATTTTAGTAGAAATCATTTAAAGACATTTCATAGTATGTGCGTTATAATTTTTATATGTAATTATCTTTAGTTTTAAGAATTTATAAGCATGCAAACCGAATGTAAATCTATATGTGAAAATATTTATTATTTATTTTAGTAGAAATCATTTAAAGACATTTCATAGTATGTGCGTTATAATTTTTATATGTAATTATCTTTAGTTTTAAGAATTTATAAGCATGCAAACCGAATGTAAATCTATATGTGAAAATATTTATTATTTATTTTAGTAGAAATCATTTAAAGAAATCATATTATGTGCGTGATAATTTTTATATGTATTATTATCTTTAATTTTTAGAATTTATAAGCATGCAAACCGAATGTAAATCTATGTGAAAATTTATATAATTTAATTGATTTTATTTAACAAAAGTAAATTTTTTTAATGCAGGAGCTTTATTTGCATCGTATAGAAGAAAACAAAGTCGAAATGATGATAAAGATAGTTACAAATTTTCAAATCTTTTAGATAATAAAAAAAAATATAAAATTTTTGAAAAAAGACCAAATACACGTGATTTTAGTAAAGTTAATACAGAACCAGAAACATCAGATGAAGAAAATATAGAATTAAGTTTAGAAAAAATTGTCTAAACAAAAAATATTTTTTTTTCCAATGGCCTTTTTAATTAATTTGGCTTTGAACAATAATTATAAAAAATTAAAATTATACAATTCAATGAAACGTTTTAAAAATTGTTATTAAAATGTAGATAATTACATATTCGTGAATTTATTTTAAGTGTTATACTGATTAATTTAAACATTAAATTTATTTTTGTGTTGAATATTAATTATAATTAATAATATCTCATGATTTTTATGTACGTATGAATCAAATAAGAGAATATCAAATTTAAGCAATTTAATATTTTATAAGCTTTAATTTACAATTATTATTAAAAATTTAAATTTTTTAAAGTATTTATTTTGAAATAACCAATAATAAGTCTGAATTTTATTTTTAGAAAAAATATATTCCATTTGAAGTACAAAAAAAATGATATTGATTTTTGTAAAATAAAAAAATATTTTAAAATAAATTAATTTAACTGAATAGATTTTATTAAAAAATTAAATACTTATATTTAATCATGTGAAAATGTCATTTATCTTAATTTATTTAGCTAATTAAATAATATCTTAAAACTGCATCAGTTTTAAAATGTGTGTTTTAATTTATGCATCTAAATAAATGTGTTAAAATGAAGTCATTGTGAGTAAGAATTTTGAAAGCAATCATAATTTATGGAAAATGTATTCAGTATGTGGCCTAAATAATTGTAATTGTCTGGTGTTGCTGAATTTATATTTTTTTTTAATATAGGATTTTTAAATCAAATTAAGTATATTTTTCAATTATTTTAAGATATTTTTATTCGGTAAATACTTGTTTTCAAGACATTATTGTCTTCCAATTTTTATTAGTGTTTACACTTCAGAGAATTTTTTACTTTATCCAGACTGAGATTTTATTTTCAGTAATTATGTAATATTTAAAATGTAAAAATTAAAAAAGTTATTTGAATGGGAAAAATCATTAAATATTTTTATCAAATTAAATAACTGGATGTTAGCTGCATTTATATGTTATATTATAAATATAGTTTTGATGATGTAAAATATTCTTGTATGTAATATATTTATGACTGCGTCAATGAAATCTTTATTTATAAAAAAAACCCAGTTTAAAAAATATATTATAAATAAAATATTTAATTATTCAAAAAAATGAATTTTTATTAATTTTCTATTTTATACCTGTAACGAGGCATTTTTGCCCGTTACAAGCAAATATTAAATATTAAATTATTTAATATTTGCGAACATACATACACACATATTCGCGCGCCTCAAGTCTCAAATACAGAAGATTTCCGCCTAGCAACAATCAAAATTCAAATATATTATTTATAGTTCAAAAATATTCTAATAGAAGATCAATAAAAAGCAGCACCGATCAATAAAAGTTATAGGTTTTCATATCGACTGATAATGATTTATAGTATCAGCCGCACGGCGCTGTAATAGAAGACCATGCCGTTTCCTTTGCAAAACGAGCATTCCGGTTTCAGCTCTGGACCGCGACGTCACGCGCGAAGTCCATAGAGCAAGTAACGGTTTCGCACCTCCAAGTGCCAAAAAAATACTGGTAAAGATACGCGTATTGCCTTGGAGCCATTTTAACATAAATTAAATTAAATAATCATCTATAAAGTGATAAATATTATTTATAGTGAAACCATAAATAAAGTGTAAATTAGATTAATAAATTACATTAACTAGCCGACCACGGTCGCCATTAAATCGCATAGCGATTTTATTAAAAATATTAATTAAGACCACGATAGTGTAAAGTGAAGAAGCCGACAGCAGTCGATAAAATCCTGCATCGGCATCCACGAGCCTACATCATTATTCAGCATCCTAGCAGACGACATCATCCACAAGAAGACGATTCCAGCAGCAGATATATCATACATCAGCGCGGTATTGTAAAAGTGTGTATATGTGTGATTGCGCGCGGATCGCGTATATTTTATGTAAAGCCACACGGGTTAATTATTTTAATATTATAATTATAATTCATATTTGATTTCAAAGCCCATGAGGCAATATAAAATTTAAATAAAGTTCAAGATAAATATTTTATAATAAATAAATAAGTGTTTATTTCATTTAGTGTAAGTGCATGTTCACATAAATAATAATATTTCCCCACATAAATACCTTTATTTCTTAGAACTCCCCCACTTGCCGAGTGAGATGTTTCTTATGCCGAGCTAGCCGAATAACAGAGGTAATTTCCCCCTATTTTATTATCATTACTACTACTAAATAATTATACATACATATATATATTAAAAGGCGCTCTTAAAGAATAAATATATTAATAAATATATATGTATGTATATTATCAAAAAGTATTTATTTAATTAAAAATCCTCGTTATAAGTGGCGTCTCAACGTTCTGTGGGCTCAGAAATACATAATTAAATATAAAAAAATTAATTTCATAAATAATAATCTGCGCGATATAAAACCGCCATTTTTATAAAAGTTATAAGTGGCGCTTCTTTTTGCGTTCCCTCATTTTTGCCAGCGCACGCGCAATATTTCAGCATAAGATTATTTGCAAAATTTTTTAAGTTAAACTCAAATAAATAATAACTAACTATTAATTAAAAATAATAATTAATTAATAAATTAAAATATTATTATTATTAATAAACAAAATTGAATTTTTTTTTTCTTTCGGAAGATATACAAAAAAATATTTAAGAGATATTTCTTATGCAATAAACGTGCACGCGCGCAGGTAATATTGTATTTATAAATTTTGTGGATACGGAGTATTTATAAATTTTGTGGATACGGAGTATTTATAAATTTTTTGGATACGGAGTATTTATAAATTTTGTGGATACGGAGTATTTATAGATTTTGAGGATGCTACAAAGAGTAAATTTAATTGTATACATTTATATATTGTAATATATATATATATGGAACATTCCACAACATTTTAAAATTTGATTTTTGGATAAAATAAAAAAATTATTAAACAAATTCAAAAATTTCCTTTTTAATTACGACACCCAGACCCAAATTAATAAAAAAAAAATTTACATGAACATAGCACAAAAATATTAAATAAAAAAATAAATATATAAATTTTTAAGCAGCCCAGTTTAAAAAAATAATAAATTCTGAGGCTCAAATTAATGTCAATAAATAAATATAAAAAAACAACTTTTCACCGTATAACGAGTATGAATGAAGCGTGCCGTATGCGAGAATATTATAGTACATAGTATATTATAATAAACAAATACATATTATAATAATATTTTTTCTAAGAAATTAATTATTTAAAATAATAATACCAAGAATAAAAAAAAAAAAAAATTCATTAATAAATTATTTTTCTTTGTAGTAAATTTTTAAAGAAAGGTAAAATATTTTAAAATGAGTAGTATTATTTTTTTTTATTATTTAAAGGAGTAGAACATTTTTACTAAAATTAAATTAAAAATAGTACTTCCCCTAAAAAAGTATAATAAAGATCTTTAATTATAAATTATAGGCTTTATTGACATATTAAATTGAAGTAACAAATTATATTCTCAAATTCCAATTTTTAGCAATATTTATTTAAGGTATAGTATATTTTTAAAAATTGAATAATATAAAATATATTAATATTTATAATTATATTACGATTATAAAATTAATTTCCAAACATTTCACTATACATAATTTCCTCTTATCCTCATAAAATTTTCTCCCCCAGCCAAAAATAGCCTTAAAGTTTAACTCCAAAAACTTTGTGGAAAAATTTAAGAAAAATAGGTACAATTAGTTATTAAAAATATCGCCCTTTTTTTTTTAATATACACTGGGAAAACTTTTCGCGTTTTTACTAGGAAATTAAAATTAAAATTTCATGTACACTGCGAAAATTTTCTAGATTTTTTTTAACTACCTACTTTTTTTTAAGGGAGGGGTGAGCGCTCGAGCTAAAGCTAAGCGATAAAAATTAAAACAAAATTTAATTTTTATAAAATTTAAAATATGAATTCGCAAGAAATTTATTTAATTATGACTCATCAGTCCGACAATAGGTTGGCTTATGAGAACCGTAAGGAAGTACAGGAGCTGAGGCATACCATTAAGAATATGCAGTTCATTACGTTTTGTCAAAAAATGGATGAGTTAGCTTTAGCTTCTGATGGGATACCTGAAGTAGTCCAAGACAGACTTTTTAGGTATTTAATGCTGTTGAAGGATCCGTGTGCACCTTATGAGTGGTGCGACCTACGGGATAGAAGACCATGGGACCAGTCACCCATTTGGCCACCAAACATTATTGAATTTAACTTGAATAAAGAAAACTATGTAAGAACGACAATAGAAAATGCAACCCTTTTTGAGAAATTAGCAAAAAATCAATACTTTAAATATTTTACTAATAATTTTCTAAGCCAAGAATTAGGAAAAATTGTTGCACCTTTTAAAAACAGTTTTGCAAGTGCTCACCTTTACGTGACGAATCCACAGAGTATACATGAGCCGATACCAGAGGTCGCTTGTTCACAAAATAATATTAGCAGAACGCGGTCAAATTCGGACATTAGTTACCATGGGGTGTCAAATAGTAGTGGAAGCGCGATGCAAGCCAATTTAAAGGTCATAAGGATAGAAAATAGCCAAGAAAATGAAAGTTTCGATCCTGTGCAACAATATGAAATTTTTGAAAAACTTGAAAGTTCAAGCCTGACAAGGATGACTTTAAATCCATCTATATCTAAAAGCATGCAACCAATGCTGGAAGATTCGGAAATTAGTCAAGCCAACAAGAAATCAGGCAAGTTAACAAAAAAATTAGTATCATCAAAGATTAATTTCAGCCAAAAGCTCAAAATCAAACTTTTAACATTTAAAAAGCTAATATTTGGTAAAAATAAATTTTTTGGAATTTTCGGCAATCATAAAAATATTTTTAGCTTAAAAATTTTTTATAAAAATAGAAATTTAATTAGCTTTAATACTAACAACAAGTTATTGAAGAAATATTTTTCTGTATTCAAAAATTATAAGAAAATTAATCGTTTTACTTTTTTTAAACAGCCTGAAAGCCGCGAAATTGCAAGAAAATTTAATTTTGCCATAAGTAGAAAAATTTTTCGTTTGCATTATATAGGCTTTTGGAAAAAGCGATATAAATATTCTGTAAGTTTTGTTCGCCGAAAGGATGAAAATCCTTACAAAAATTTAGCAAGTACTCGTTTTCAAATTAATGCATGCAAACCAGGTACGCATACTACTATAAAGTGGTTACAAAGGAAAAGAAGAAATAGAAAAATTAACTGTGACCACAACAGAAGAAAAACCTCCGCAAAGGTTAATCATATAGCTTACGATAGGTTGGATCAGCAGCAGCAGAGGCAACAGCCCTCTGATTTCACGCAGCAAGAGCAGCCATCCAAAGCCGTCTCAAAATTATTAGCGCAAAATCGCCGGATAGCCCTTAAAGCTAGTTCGACATGTTATCGGATTAAAGCCACCCTTTTTAATCATTTTTACTTAGGACAATCAAATCCGGTTTTAAAATTGCAACCCAGGCAAACCGAACCGCGAATTGCTTGGCTTAACATTATTTTTACTTAGCACTCATTTTTTTTTCCTTTCGAAGAGGAGATGGCGTTACTTAGATGACAACTTCAAGATGGACTTTCTTTCTGGAGGCCAGGTGGGTTACCCGACACTCAGTCGTCCAACAAGTGAAATCTTTAAGAAGGAACTTCTTTCTGGAGGTACGGTGGTCTAGCCGACCCTAGTCGTCTAAAATAAAACGCGATTATCTTTCTTTTTAAGAAAATAACCCCTTATTTCATTTTTTTTTAATCAATCAAATTTAGTTTAATCGCCAAAAAGGCTCAATTATTAATTATTTTTATATAAGTTAAATTATTAAACACCGTTTATAGTCCAAAAGGTTAGATAAAGATATTAAATGAATTCTCTCGCCCAAAAGGATCGAAGATAGAATCACAAATTTCTTTTCTCGCCCAAAGGCTCGATGACCGTATCTAATGTTCTTTTTCTCGCCCAAAAGGTTTGATGTTAAAAGATTATTAAATTAATATTAATTTTTACCTTATTTTTATTGTCAATAATTTGTATATTCATTTTTTTATTTATCTACTTGCATGTAGGTTAAAGTCAACCTAGACCTAATCCTTAACTCCTACCTTCCTTATTCATAAAATAAAATTTGGAAATTAATTGGAGCAGTTTTAGAGTCACAGAAAGTAAATGATTATTGTTGGAAACAGGAAATTGAGAAACGCGAATATTGATTTTTTTTTACTCATTAATTCATATATTTTTAATTTTATTTATCATTGATCTTTATCATATTTTTTTTAAGCCAGAAGTAAGTATAAATGATTTTTGCATGATAAAATATTTTATTTTGATTTTATTTTGCATTTCTTTAAAAATTCTAGTCATAATAAAAATTGTAAATAAATTGTAAATATATTTAGAGTAGGGCTTAGGAATGATCGGGTAGGATCAATGTACCGTATTTGTGCAAGAATGATTTATTACATATTTAGTTCCTTAGAAGTGGAAGGACTTCGCTCCGCAAAGTCCACTCTAAGCGGGGAGCTATTGTAACGAGGCATTTTTGCCCGTTACAAGCAAATATTAAATATTAAATTATTTAATATTTGCGAACATACATACACACATATTCGCGCGCCTCAAGTCTCAAATACAGAAGATTTCCGCCTAGCAACAATCAAAATTCAAATATATTATTTATAGTTCAAAAATATTCTAATAGAAGATCAATAAAAAGCAGCACCGATCAATAAAAGTTATAGGTTTTCATATCGACTGATAATGATTTATAGTATCAGCCGCACGGCGCTGTAATAGAAGACCATGCCGTTTCCTTTGCAAAACGAGCATTCCGGTTTCAGCTCTGGACCGCGACGTCACGCGCGAAGTCCATAGAGCAAGTAACGGTTTCGCACCTCCAAGTGCCAAAAAAATACTGGTAAAGATACGCGTATTGCCTTGGAGCCATTTTAACATAAATTAAATTAAATAATCATCTATAAAGTGATAAATATTATTTATAGTGAAACCATAAATAAAGTGTAAATTAGATTAATAAATTACATTAACTAGCCGACCACGGTCGCCATTAAATCGCATAGCGATTTTATTAAAAATATTAATTAAGACCACGATCGTGTAAAGTGAAGAAGCCGACAGCAGTCGATAAAATCCTGCATCGGCATCCACGAGCCTACATCATTATTCAGCATCCTAGCAGACGACATCATCCACAAGAAGACGATTCCAGCAGCAGATATATCATACATCAGCGCGGTATTGTAAAAGTGTGTATATGTGTGATTGCGCGCGGATCGCGTATATTTTATGTAAAGCCACACGGGTTAATTATTTTAATATTATAATTATAATTCATATTTGATTTCAAAGCCCATGAGGCAATATAAAATTTAAATAAAGTTCAAGATAAATATTTTATAATAAATAAATAAGTGTTTATTTCATTTAGTGTAAGTGCATGTTCACATAAATAATAATATTTCCCCACATAAATACCTTTATTTCTTAGAACTCCCCCACTTGCCGAGTGAGATGTTTCTTATGCCGAGCTAGCCGAATAACAGAGGTAATTTCCCCCTATTTTATTATCATTACTACTACTAAATAATTATACATACATATATATATTAAAAGGCGCTCTTAAAGAATAAATATATTAATAAATATATATGTATGTATATTATCAAAAATCAATTATTTAAGTAAAAATCCTCGTTATATACCAAGACTACTTTCTTGTTGCTCTGCTTGAATTTTGATTGAATGCTTGAATTGTTTAAAAAATCAAGTAAGTTTATGAAAATTTGAGCAGAGCAACCTGCCAGTAAAATTATTTTAAATCGTAATATTGATACCTTTCTAATTGATGATTTTAGCAAATAGTTTAAATATTCTTGTAAGAAATGTAAAAGATAAAAAGTTTTCAGGCTAAAATTTAATTTTTTTACTCCTGTGGAATAAGTAAGTAGAAATAGGAATCATAAAACAATGTAATTAATTTATTTCTACTATTGCCATGACCAGGATATAATAAAAATAATTAAAAGTAAAAATAACTCCTTGAAGATAAATTAAAATTTTATTTTAAAGCCATTTGGTATAAAAACGTTTGAATTACCGTTTCATATAACTCTAGCAGATAATTCCAATTAAAGTTTGTGTCCAATTAAAATTTGATTTGAGTTCGGATTTCGTAGTAGGTCTAGTTAAAAAAATTTTTTTTTTATATTAAATACCGAAACTAAACGAAACCCTTAACGAAAATAAAAATTGTTATCAAACGATTTGATTTTTGTTTGACTGGAAACGAACCAAATTAAAAATATAAATTAAATACCACGAAAATAAAATAATAATAATCGAAAATTAAATGAGCTTTAATTATATATAGATTTTCCAAATTTTTTGACATAAAATTGGTTTTGGAGACAATTTTTTAATCTGAAAATAATAAAAGTACACAGGTACTTATTAAAAAATTCTATTTATAGCAAATGGGATGTATTTTTCCAATAAATTTTTTAAAGTGATAAGTAAAAAATTTCAAAAAAAAACTTTTTGTTATAATATAATGATTAATTTATTTTATACAATCAGCAGACTTCTATACACAACTATACAACAATGAAAAAATGTATTTTTTTTTATAATTCTGTTTTTGCAATATTATATTTTATTGTTTTTTATAATTAACCATTCATGTTAAATAAACGTTCATAGAATCGACAATATTTTTGTTTTGTTCAATTTTTCATACAATAATACATACTCTTATACATTTAAAAAAAAACTACATAATCTGCATATACAGTAGTTACGTTTATTGAGGAAAAAATATACTAGAAATAATTAAAATAATTTCGAATTAGAGTTTTTTAAAAAGTATTAATTTATTATGCAATATTTATCAGTCTTGATAAAAATATTTTACTAAAATAGAAAAATTAGGTATGGTAACAATTTTAATTTTTTGCTTTTCTAAATCATAATTTTTTTTTTATAATTTATTTTTTATAATATAAAATAAGAATTATAAACTTAAATACTCCAGTCAAATCATGGTAAAGGAGGGGGGGGGGGAGGGGTGTTTTCGACAATCAAGATGAGAAAAGGGGATTGCTGATTCCGAATATCAAGTTTAACTCATGCGAAATTTGACTAACACTTTTAAATTAGCAAAACTATCAAAAATCACCTTTTATTAAGGGTGTGTTATTGCAGTTTTCACAAACTGTAATGAAATTTAGCCCAAACTTGTAAACTACACTTAATTCGGGAAAAAAACCCTTATTAGGGGTGATTTTACAATATTCGCAAATTATTTTATCATTTTGTCACTAGTGCGTTTTTCGGGACGTGGATCTCGACTTTTGGGGTTGTTAACGTGAGAAATTTGTCTAACACTCTTAAATTTTTAGGGGTCAATATTCGCACATTTTAAAAAGTTTTGATCTTAATTTCGAGATCGATGACCCAAAAAATGTTGTTATGATTTGTGAATACAGAAAAAGTCATCTCTAATAAGGCGTGTTTTTCCCGTTTCAAAAGTGGGCTGAATTTCAATACATTTTCTGAATAATACAAAAACGCCCTTAATGAAGAGCGATTTTTTGCGACCAGCGATCCAAAATACTCTTGTTATATCTTTTCTCATCTTGGTTGAATATTCACTGTAAAAAAACTGCTCTTAATCTATCGTGTAATAAAATTTTCTTGAAAAAAAAAAACAGTGCTTTAATAACACAAATTTACTGTATATAACCGATTTTCAAATAATCAGATAACATATATGTTAATTTGTAATTTAAATTATTAACATAAATGAAAAAACTAGCTATTTTTTTGTTTCATTAATTTTTATTTTTATTCTAAGATATCATTATTAATATTATTATTATGCGTATATTATACTATTATATATCAGACATGTAACCAATTATTTTTGCCATATTATTTTTATTAATGAACTATGTAGCCGCCTATTTAACATATTTTGTATTTATCACATGCAAAAAAATTTTTTTAATAAAAGTAAAGTCGTTTGAAACTAACAATAAATTACCCCTGATCTTGAAATAAATTTATTTAAAGTGTTTGAATTTTTTCAGCAAAATTTAGTTAGTGACTTAAGCATATATGGACTTAAGTACAGTAGTTTCTTTTTAGTATTGAATGTCCAAATTTAGAAATATTCACTCTGTAAAAAATAACCCCAACATCCTTGATAAATCAAAAAAATACAGACTAAAATAGATTTCAGAAATAAAATGGTTTTTGAATTTTAAAGCAAAAGTATAAAAATTTATTCAAAAGTTAAATGTATTGGGGATATAATTATTATATTTGGGACCAAAACTACACTGAAAAAAAATCTGTTTGCAGCAAGCAGAATTTTTCTGGTTACCGCATGTGGACTTTTCATTTAACGAGAGAAAATTTTCGTTTTCGACTAGCGGGATTCCGGTTACGGCTAAGGGAATTTTTTTGCTTGCTCAAACGATTGCAATTGATTTAAAATGTAAAGAAAATTGAAAAAAAGTTTTTCTTTCTTAAAAAAAATTTTTTTATGGTACCTTTGCGTGCATATCCTGAACAAAAAGCTTATCTCTTTGATCCTGAATGAGCAAAAACAATTTTTTTTTTAATTTTCTTTACGTTTCAATTCATTTGCGATCGTTTGAGCAAGAAAAAATAATTCCGCTAGCCACACTGAATGTTTCTGCTAACGACAAACGGATTTTTTTCAGAGTAATAAAATTTATTAATTGAAAATCTCTAGGAGAATTTATTTTATGTAAAATATATAGTCCGATTTGTGAAATATTTGAACCATCGCCAGATTTTCTCAAAAATGTTATAAAATAATTCGGCAATACATATTACACCAAACCAAATTCGTACCTATATTTTTTCATTAAAAAAAAACTATTGCACTTTTGGCCCTAAAAGAATTTTCATTTAACCCCGCATTTCGGATACATGTCTGGTATATATTAAATATCATTATAATTATATGCGATACTTATTAAAAGTTTCAAATTTATAAATATATATAATTATTATTAACTATGTCAGCCTTTGTCAATAATTTTCAAAGATCGTATAAATCTTGCATTTTTTGCGGACATAAAATATCATATTTTTAGGTAAATACACACTTTATTATTATTATTATTTTTTTGTACATAAAAAATCGTATACCTTTCATAACATCGACTTAAAAAATACAATCTAAAAACTAATTTTTTTTATTTCTGATGTTTAAAATTGTTTAATCGTATAATTTAACACTAACGCTGCCTTATTTAACTATAATGCTCAAAATTACCTTACAAATATTAATAATATTACATTTTTATATTATTTAATTACCTCACATTCATTAATTTTCGTTTTTCATTTATTCGTCACATTTATTTTTTATAATTCTTAATATTAATATCTTTAGATTTAGAATTCACTTTCGTAACATTTCAATCATAAATTGAGAAATAAAGATGAAAATAATTTAGCACTCATGACATTAAACAAATTAAAAAGAATTAAAAAATGATAAAATTGTTATAAAAAATTTTGGTTTTAGTAAATTAAATGCCTCATTCGATTTGGTAACAATTTTTTAAAAGTATCCAAACAAGATTTTAAATTGATTATTTTTCAAATTAAGTTTCAAATAAAAATATCTCTGGTAAAGAAATAACATAAAAGTATCAGAATTCTGGGATATGGGCAGATTTTTGCCAGAATTTCTGGGACAAATTTTTTGTTACCAGATGAAAATTTCGGAAAATTATTACTTGGTTTTCAGATTCCCTAGTCAATGTGGATTGCAGAAATTCTGTTACTTTTAGGTTATTTTTTTGCCTGAGATATTAAAATTTAAATAAAGCCACCCAAAAGTATACTGTTACTACCTAAATAGTTATTTAGTTATTATGAGTTTTTGAGTATTGGCTTGGATTGTAAAACAAAATTTAAGCAGAAACTCAAACAAGACGCTTGACTTAGCTTTAAAATTCAAGCCATCGAACAAAATCTGTAAATGAAATAACTGTAAAAAGTGTTAATATTTCTGTATTGTACAAAATTAAAATAAAATTACAAATTTAAATTAATTTTATTGATGTTTTCAATTAAGTTCACTTGAAGCAGTAGTTGTTTGAATCACAAATTTTCTGATATTTGCAATCTTGTAATTTGCAACTTTTTAATTAACAAAAATTGATTATTTCAATGAAATTTAAATCACAGTTTGTAGTTTAATAATGATAATATTAATGTGATATAACGAACAGTTAAAATTTATCAAATAATTTACTTTTCAGAAAACTAATTATAATTGCAGTTGCAGAATACTGTTTTATAATTTTATAAAGTTAATTTAAAATTAAGTTTCAAAACGAAATACTTTTTAAATTTTATTTTTTTTAACATTTTCTTTTATAAAATATTTAATAAAATTATTTTTAAATTTACAGGATTTAATTTTAAAATCATAATTTTAACAGGCGTATACTTTTATACTGCTAGGTATTATTTGTCCCTAAAGTAAGCAATTCGTAATTTTATATTTAAATGCGTAATTATATTTTAAAAATCACAAGTAAAGATACCTAATTTAAAAAATTAAAACTTCGTAATTTTTGTACAATATTTCTGTTAAGACAAAAAAGGGATTCCGAGGTCATTCCTCTGATTTCTATAAAAAGATCCTCAACTATCAAGTTACGAATAATTAAAATTTTTCCTTTACTTTCGTTTTTTGGAGATTAATTCCTATAAAAACCTCGAAAACCAAACCATAAACTTTCAAAATATTTTTTTAGTTAACTAAAATTGGCCGTAGATATACTGCAATTTGTTTTTCAAAAAAGTTAGGAAAACCTATGAAAATCAGAAAACCAAATTCTCATACATAAATCGCTATTTACAAATAATTTCGTTGAAGCTTATATCTATAATTAAAATTTTTTTTTTTTAAATTCGAAATTGGAAAGCTTAGTGTTAATAAACTTAGTCCGACGATAACACGGTTGAACTGAGATAAAAAATGGGTTTAAAATTTTAGGATCTTTTTATTTTGAGCGCTTGGAAATTTCTCTAGAGTATATTTGCCTAATCTGGGTTATCAAACTGTCAAACAATTCTAGCTTTGACTCAAAAATATTAAAAAGGGCCTTTTTATAAAATGATACCTTTTTTAGGATAATTTTTTTGGATGCCAAGGAGTTGAAATAAATTACCCAAAATTTGTATATGCAATATTTAATATTTCAAAATTGGACTACAGTCTCCGCAAGTCGGTGAGTTAATAAATTTGTACCCCAAAAATAACTTAAAACAAGTTACCCGATCGATCTAACATTTTTCAACTGCGGATCCAGCGGGGGAAGAAATGTACATGTTTTTTGATAAAAAATTTTATAATTTTTGAATCGCCCCCTCCTGATCCTGTGAAAGTTTACAGATCCTCAGTTCTTTAATAAAAAATTTATGAATTTCTTTGAGACTTAAAAGGGGAGTTTACTACCTGTAGTACACCAAATTACACCAAATGGTTATGGATGAGTTTATTATGTTGAAAACACATGCCAACCACCTTCCATTCATGCCAATGGGCCTTCCAGACCTAGAAACGCCGGGCTCAATGTTATTAAATAGGGTTTTTTGGTAATATTCAAAGTAACGCTAAAACCTCGCAAGTTAACTAAAACACTTCTAGCTAGTTTCATTTTTTTGGTGTAAGTGTTGCCTTTTAAACGCCGTAAACCACAATTTTTTATCACTGTTGAGAAAGTTTTTGGGATCCACCGCTAATATTTTTTCAGGTATCAAAGTAAATTCTGTTAATCTAATTTATTGAAAAAAAAAACAACCTACGATTAAAAAAATTTAACTAGGACCACATTCAATTTGATTAGATAACTCGTTTTTGAACTTTCTGGGTTTCCTCAGATAAAATTATTATCACCTCGAAAACTTGTGTAGGCTGTAATTTTGTTCTTCAGATAATTGAATAAAAAACTATTTTTGAATAAACTAAATTTTGAGTTATTTATTTCAAACTCATTTAAAAATAAATCCAATAAATGTATCATTTAATGAAAAGACCCGTTCAGAATAAAAATAAAAAAGCTCATGGCGCAAAATCTTCCTAAAATTTTTCGTAATAATTGCACGATTCCCGCCGCGTACTATTTTTCAAAATAATTAATATACATTTACACCACATTTCAATTACATTTTAAACTTTTAATGCTTTTTTATTTAATTTTTACCTGTATTTTTCATACAATGTAACTTACTTTTAGTGAGATATTTCAGAAAATTAATCTATATAAATCCCATTCAAAAAATAAAACAATTTTTGAGTAAAATGACGATTTATATTATAATATTATATAAAAATTATTATTACGTATATTTACAAATATTATTTTTTTTTACGTAATATGATATACTAAAAGGTAACTCGTCGTATACACTTCGTTTTTTTTTTTTATTATTAAAAAAATTAATCACAAATTTGTAATTAGTATACTTCAGTTCACTTTCATAATATGATATCACTATAATTCTGTTATTTACCCTTAAATTTATAATAATCTACTAAAAAAAAAAATATTTTAAGTTTTTTTACTTATATTATAACCTCTAACATGAAAAAGAAGTCATTAAAAAAAAATAACTACATTTATATAACATACATTAATGTTAGAGATATTTATACATCGCAGTTTTAATTAAAGCTTATAAATATAAGCAAACTGTACATTTAAATATTCTTATATTTATATATTCAGAATTTTCTAATTTTTAAATTTTTTCATTAATGGAGTTCTTAAATTAACAAGTGCCTCCAAAAAGTGTTGACCTCAGTAAACTGAACTATATTCAAGATCATGAGCATATTGTGGACCTGGTGGAGGTGCTTGTGGGCTATAAGTTTGCGATGCATCAGAAGCTCTACGTCTAAGTGCTGCAATACTGTGTGCCCCTCTCCAATCTGTTGTTTCGTTACCATTGCCTGTTTGATCTGTACTAACACAATTTACTGAGCCTCCTGTGCCAGTTGTTCCATTACTGGATGTTTGGCCACCTGGAGAATTTTGACTGGTACAATTTAAAGCACCATTTCCACTACTTCCTCCTCCACTACCTCCTTGTCCACCACCCGCCCCTACGGACGAGCTTCCACTTGGGGGCGACCCCCGCGCTGCTGTCATGTGGACTCCGCCTAAAAAAATGTATATTTTTTAGTTTAATTAAAAAACCTAGAATCTTCAACATTTATTCACTCATACACCCTCATTTATAATTTTTTTTTTTCGCGCAAAAAAGACGTATCAGAACAAAAGTTAATAATTTTTCATAAAATTCATTTTAGGCGCAATACACTGAAAAAAAAATCCGCTTACCGCAAGCGGAATTCCGCTTGTAGCAAGCGGAATTTTTTTTCTCGTCAAACGATTGCAAATGACTTGAAACGTAAAGAAAATTAAAAAAAAAATTTTTTCCCGCTTACTTGGGATATGCGTATTTCGGTATGACGAGATTTGAGAAAATTTTGGAAAAAGAAAAGAAAAAATGTTTTTTTTAAATTTTCTTTACGTTTCAAGTCATTTGCAATTGTTTGCAAAGAAAAAAAAATTCCGCTTGCCACAAGCGGATTTTTTTTTCAGTGTACGGTAATCTTAATGGTAATAGAATCTTACGATAAAAGTAGATAGAATTATTATAGTCTCGATTATAATAGCGTGGATAAACCTATTAGAAAAGATAATTTAATTTTAAATAAAATTGAACTAAACAAATACTTTAATACCTAAAATTACCTTAAACACCTTAAAATTTCAAAAAAACCTTTGTATGGATCTAATAACAGTGTGGATCTGCCCGGATATTTATTGTTGATTATCATTATTTTTTCTCGCAGTTGAAATGGTTTTTCAAGTATATATATATATAAGATCATCAAGCTTTATTTCGGAAATTGCATACAGGTTTAAAATATTCACCAATAATAAAAAATTACCAAAATAAATTATCCTATTCGAATTTATCAAGTTTATGAAATTGTTGCTTAAAAAAATTATTTGACTTTTATTAAATTAGTTACATGGATAAATTAATTATTTCGGTATTGGTCGTTTTCAAACAGGTTACACGGTAGAACTGCTTTAGTTGAAAATTCAACCAATTGGTTGAATCTTACTATTTATGGTTGAATTTTCAAAAAATAGTAAAATTCAACCAATAGCTAAAATACAAAATAAAAATGATGTAATTATAATACAGAATAAAAAAATGATCTATGCATCCATTGAAAATGAATTAATTTTATAATAGTTTTTATGTATTATTATACTTCATTTGGCTCATGCAGAAGCTGAGGAATGAATAATTAAAAAGTTTACTTAATTTAATTTATCCATAATTTTTAAATTTAAACTATACTTATATGAAAGATTCTTGGTGCATTTTTTGAAAAATTAATTTTAAAAAGAGTAATTTAGAAATTTTCCTCCAGTCAGCAGAGTACATATTTTTTTATTTACAAATAAATGTATATAGATTTATAAAAAAAATAACATGATTACGATTGTAAAGGTATATGTAGTTTTAATAAGTAAAGACGTTATTTTAACTATTATATAGTTTATATAGAAGTTTAAAATTATAAAAAGAAAAAAACGAATACACTTTTTAATCGAGTTTTTAATTTCATTTATGGGTCAATATTTGTGAAGTGTATACAGTTTGGATTTTCGAGTCTCAGAATGTACTCCAAAGTATGTTTGGTCGAAAGTATATATGTTACGCCCGAAACGAGGTAACGGTTCGGTGGAATCGGACAGTAAACCGGCCGGTTCCACGGAATGGGGCATCAAACCGGCCGGTTCCGCGGAACGGGGCATCAAATTAAATAAATTAATACATTGAAAATAAGAAACATTTCTGAGAAAAAAAATTTTTGTTTAATTTCTTTTACATTTAAAATACATTTTTAAATGATACTGATTAATTATAAGATAAAAAATTTGTTTGACTTAGCAAATTTTATTCATAATTTCATTAAGCCGGCTGATGACTGCCCCATTCCGCGGAACCGGCCGTTACCTCGTTTCGGGCGTAACATATATAAAAAAAATAATTTTCCCCAATTTTTAGCTTTTTAGATCCAATCCTCTATTTTTTACAGCGATTTTTGTTTTTTTAAATTTTTTGAAATTTTTAATTTTTGAGAAATTTATGTTCATTAATTTTTCTCGCAAACGCGCACTTTACAATAAAATTTTTTTTCCTTATAGTACCCCATAGGAAATTTCCCGTAGAATTCGATTCTGGGGTCCAAATTTTTTTTTGAACTGCGCATGTCAGAGTCCCATTTTTAGGGTTTTTTAAAAAAAGTCAATTTTAATCTTTATCTTTAAAATGGGATATCTTAGAAACTATTTAATGAAATAAGACCAAAATTGGTTCCCTTATGTAAAATTTCCCGCTGAATCCGAATTTTTAGTCAGATTTGGTCACATGACCTGGCGGAAAATTCAAAATTTGTGAAAAATGATTTTTTAAAAATCGCTATTTTTCAATTTTAGTGCTTTTAAAATAAATTTACCAAAAAAAATGATTTAATATGCTGAAAGTATATGAAAAAACCTACAATTTGAGACCAACAGGATGAAAATTGAGCTGTCTGCAGCTGAGGCATATAAGCTAGAAAAGGCAAAGCAAGAAAGTTGATTTTCTCGCGCATGCGCAGTTCAAAAAAAAAATTTGGACCCCAGAATCGAATTCTACGGGAAATTTCCTATGGGGTACTATAAGGAAAAAAAATTTTATTGTAAAGTGCGCGTTTGCGAGAAAAATTAATGAACATAAATTTCTCAAAAATTAAAAATTTCAAAAAATTGAAAAAAACAAAAATCGCTGTAAAAAATAGAGGATTGGATCTAAAAAGCTAAAAATTGGGGAAAATTATTTTTTTTATATACACTTTCGACCAAACATACTTTGGAGTACGTTTCGAGACCCACCCATGCAAAGTCATATACAGTTCACAAATATTGACCCTTATAATAATCCATTATATTTGCAAATAGAAATTAAAATACATACAATTTTATTAGTAAAGTGAATACGCCTGTAATATTGCTAAAAGTTAATTAGGTACTTTTTTTTTTAATTATTTTCAGAGTTTTTCATGAAAGCGAATTTCCAGATGGAGCATTGATTGAACATGATGGCTAAGATAAAAACTGTTCGATATACATAAATAAGAGTTTGTGTTTTGAAAAACTTTTTCAGAAGAAATTTTAGATTCTATTTTAATTTAATTAGTCAATCCTCAGCTTTTGAGCCAAATGAAGTAATAATACATAAAAAATCACAAATTATATAATCTGTTATAAAATTAATTCACTTTTAATGAATGCACAGATCATTTTTTACTCTGTATTATAATTACATCATTTTTATTTTGTATTTTAGCTTTTGGATGAATTTTCAACCAATTGGTTGAAAATTACTACTTTTGGTTGAAAATTACAATTTTTGGTTGAATTTTCAATCAATTGGTTGGATTTTCAACCAAAGCAATTCTACCGTGTAGGTAACCTAAAAGACTGGGACTTTTTGAAATGTAATGAAAAATTGCTTTTGAATTAAAATTATACTGTTCAGAAATTGCACAAACAATCAGGGAATTGACCAGCCCTTATTAGTACTATCTGTATTATATCAATAGTAACGCAACCTCTAACACAACTATTTAATAGTCAAGAAATTAGAAAAAATACCAAATATGTATTTGTAAATACGTATTTTTCTGGTCAGCGGCCAGAAAGCACGTATTTTCCGGCCGCTGCGCGTCTGGCAAAGACGTGTTTTCTCGCCACTGATGCAGAAAAATCGTATACGATCCTGGACCATAAATAAAGAATGCCCCAAATTGCAGTTTACCATCGTAATTTACGTGGATTTGGGCCATTCTTTATGTTTCTGACCATGGGTCGTAATATACTATTTCTTGCGCAAGTAGTCTAATATTAAAGTTTGGAGAAAAATGCATAGAAAACCTGATAGCGATTTAGCATAACGTGTGTTTTTTTATTTTACAAAAAAATAATTTTCTACATTTCAAAAATGATTTCCCGAATTTCGCTTAAAATTAAAAAAAAAATAACTGTGATTTCAAGTTAAAAAATATAGGTTAGAAGAATTATTTTGCACCCGATTCAGGAATTTTATTGCCAAATATTTGCACAATTTAAAAAAAATATTATTAATAAATATTTATTTTGATACATAAGTTTGTAAATAACGTATAATTTTATTATTTTCAACGAAATGGCATTAAAGAAAGTAAAATTCATCGTAAAAAAAGAAATCTATGTTTAAAATCTTTGATATTGTGTATATAAAAAATAAAATTGCCGCTGCTACTACGGTGGTCTTTAAATTTTATAGAGGTACGTATCTAAAATATATAATTTCAATTATTTGCCAACACTTTCCCATTTTATGATCTCTTATTTCTCATTCAAAAATATCATGACCTTAACTTTATGATTCAATAAAACATTTAATTTCACTATATTATAGTGTTTTTAGTAGGATTTATTTTTTTCTTAGACTTTATTTTTTTTATTTATAATAAATTTATAACGAAATTCTTAAAATCATTTCTTTTTTTATTGAAAATTTTTACATTTTTAATCTAAAAAAATAGTTATTTTACCGCGCATCTAGTTTACTTACCACCCATTTACAACATTTTCTTAAAACGTTTTAGGTGCACATTTTTCTATTAGATACTAAAAGATGATTTTATATTAACCATTTTTGAAAAATCGATTTTTGTTTTAATTATTCAACTAATATTATAACTTTATTGTCTAGTTTTAGATTATGCAAAATAAATTATAAAAATTCCGACCCTTGCAAACCCCTTATTAAAATATTAGAATAAAGTTTTGGTTTATACAGGTTTAAAGTCCTTTAATCGCATTAGGTAAAAATAAATAATCTAGGTGAGGTTAAGAATGTTTTTTTTATTTACAAAGGGCAATAATGACGGTCTCTAAATTTGGAATATAGTCATTATTGCCAGCTAGTGTATAAAAGTTGGTTATGAAATAATTATTATGATAAGAAAAAACTGTTTTTGCTAGTTTTTATAATTTTTAAATAAATTATCATAGGGGTTCAATTTTTGTTTTATATAGGGCACCAAAGTTTAATGAAAAGATTCACTTCTTTGTAAATATTAAAACGTAGTAAATTTTCAAGAATTGGTTGCATTTTTTTTTAATTCATAACTATTAGTGAATGAATGAAAAAAAGGATTCATTGAAAAAATTTTAAAAAGTTGTATTAAAAAAATGATGGGCATTATTATCACTTAAATTTCATTCTGTACTTTTTTTGTTTTGCGAAATTTCTGATGAATTTAAGAACAAATACTTATAAGAGAAAATCTCGGAGAAAATATAATATACTCGGTCATTTTGAAGCAAGTTAATTGGCACCTCTTGTATAGTATTTTTTAAAAGTTTTGGTGCTAATCATTACTGTAACGTTAAGAGAAAAGAATAAAAAATAAAAAAAAATAAAATAAAAGGTACATTAAAAGATCAAGAGTTTTTGCTCTAAAAGCTATTTGTGTGGCCTGAGTGTTACTGTGATACGTAAAAAAATCAAGTAGCGCCTTTCTCTCTTTTATTTTTCAATTCTTTTTATTGTGTTTTTGCGGTTATTGTACTTGATTTGCCAATAGTAGCAATAAAAAAATTTTTTTTTCATATATACACTGGTAAAAATAACAAGGTAAATTTATCTTGCAAAAAAAGTAAGGGATGATTTGACTAACTCTGCATATAATTAACACCCTCATAGTATTTTATGATTTTAGTTTCAAAATAGTAAAAGATGAAAAATTTAACTGACTAACAAAGAGACGCGGTGATCGGTTCAAAATATTCTTTTACAAGAGTGCGACCAAAAATAAGCTTAACTTTTTTGGTCTCTTGAGCAAATAGATAATTTTTATTATTGTTTGGAGTTCTATTATTGTTTTATTGTTGTTTGGTTCCAAACTAACGTTTGGAGAAATAATCTTATCTGAAAAAGTTGCTTAAATTTAGTTAATCAATTAAAGTCAGAGTTTTTTTTTTGTCAGAAGTTTTTTCTTTTAAAACCACCAGAAATAGAAGAATAAAGACTTATGACTGACACAACCACCGAGCATGAAACATGTTCAATTATTACAGTTTTAACGTATACTCCCTAATTATTATAAATCCTAGAATCGAAATTATAATAAATCCCGAAATATAAATTATCCTAAGTCCATAAACCTAAAGTATTCAAATTTTTGTTCTTATCAGGGCCTGATCAAGCTTTGACTTCCACTTCAAATTATTCTAAGTCCCTAAATAGAAAATATTCTAAGTCCGTTTGACACCCTCCCCTAAAAACATCACTTTTTCATTACCTCCTGCTGAATAAAACTTTTCCTGGTACCCCTCCCTATGAACATCTTCCATGTTAATAGAATTTCTGGCTGAATCAAAAAATGATGTTTCTTGAATTGCCAGTTATCATGTAAGCAAATTTTTTTACTAACAATAAATCTTATGATCAAATAAAAATTTGACTGCAGATTTAGATTTCTCAAAATATTTTATATAGGGTTAGAACTACTGGTTTCTTTAGGTGGGGTATTTGTAAAAATAGCAAAATTTGAAGGATAAAATATTTTAAATTATGATTTTGCACTTTCGAAATTTCACCATACACGCGTTATTTGTTTTAAAAATACCGAAAGTTCCATACTGCTGGCACGTTTTCAGAAATTTTTTTGGGAGGGGCCAAAAAATTTTAGGGGGGGACAAACCTAATAATAATAATTATGGTTTAATTTTTTATAATAATATAATTAATGATTTAATAACAAAATTTTTCAGTGAGTCCAAATCTGAATTTTGATGGGGCTGAAAAAAGTTAAAAAACAAAATTTTTAGGCCAATTAAAAAGTAAAAAAAACTGCCCAAAATTTAGAATGGGACGAGAAGGAGCTAAAAATTTTTATAGCAGCTTATTTTTAGTAATATTAAGGACAAAATATTTGGGATCCATTCGAGCCCAGTTAGCATAGAATCTTTTTTAAAATGGAGACCTAAAATTAAAAATTATAACAATTGTGCACCTGTGTCTCGGAAGAGCAAAATTTTAACACTATTAATGGGTTCATAAGGCCCTTACCACCGTGAATTCATTGATTTTTTTATATAATATTTTTACAATATTTTAAAAAAATGTTCTTTCAGTAAAGTTTACTTATATAGAAAATGTAAAATTATTATACGTACACGGCCAGGCTGCTTTGCTTGAATATTCAAGCATTTGCTTGAATTGCTTTCATTTTCAAGCAGTTTGCTTGAAAATTTTCAAAAAAGTATAGCTGCTTGAAAATTCAAGCAAATGCTTGAAAATTCAAGCAAATTGCTTGAATATTCAAGCAATCAATTAAAACAGATAAAAAAGACTGTAGGAAAGCTTAAATTTTGTTCCCCTCCCTTTTTTTAAGAGTTATTTGTTTTTATTAAATTTTATAATTTAGTGATAAATTTAAAAAAAACAAAATTAATATTATTTATTATGTGTCTAGCAAGGGGAGTTCAATACATTTGGAACATCAAATTTTATTATGTTGAAAAAACATGTCGACCACCCGTCGTTCATACCAATGGGTCTTCTGGGCCTAGAAACGCAGGGCACAATGTTACGAAATAGGGTTTTTTGGTAATTTTCAAAGAAACGCTAAAACCTCACAAGTTAACCAAAACTTTTCTGGTTGGTCTCATTTTTTTGGTGTAAAGTCAACTTTCAAACGCCGTAAATCGCAATTTTTATCACTAATTTTCTCATCAATGAAGCCAATTAACCAAATGGCCATTTTTCGCTAAAAATGACGAATTTTTAAATTGGTCCCAAATTCGTAATTTCTGACAAAAAGGGTTTTATATGTCTCGAAAAATTTCTACAAGCTTCTAGTTTTCAAAAATTCTTTACTCGTCTCATTTCCTTGAGTCGTTTTTAAGAATTAAAAAAATGAGACCAATAATTAGAGTTTTGGTTAACTTGCGAAGTTTTAGCGTTTCATTGAAAATTACCAAAAACCCCTATTTTGTAACATTGAGCCCTGCACTTCTAGGCCCAGGAGGCCCATTGGAATGAACGAAGGGTGGTTGACATGTTTTTTCAACATAATAAACTCATCTATAACCATTTGGTGTAATTTGGTGTTCCATTGAACTCCCCTTGCTAGACACATAATAAATAATATTAATTTTGTTTTTTTTAAATTTATCACTAAATTATAAAATTTAATAAAAACAAATAACTCTTAAAAAAAAGGGAGGGGAACAAAATTTAAGCTTTCCTACAATCTTTTATCTGTTTTAATTGATTATTCAAGCAATTTGCTTGAATTTTCAAGCATTTGCTTGAATTTTCAAGCAGTTTGCTTGAATTTTCAAGCAGCTATACTTTTTGCTTGAAATTTCAAGCAATTCAAGCAAATGCTTGAATATTCAAGCAAAGCAGCCTGGCCGTGTATAATTTACTGTAAACTTGCAAATAAACAGCTATTTGAAGTCTTCTTATATACTAAATCGCTAATATAATAAAATTTATCGCGATCAAATACATATTTACCCAGCCAAGGTACTATCAACAGTGTATAGAAATATTTCCTCTTAAAACATTAATGTATTAAATTATTAAGAGATATATTTATTTAAACATTTCTTAAAACTAATATCTACTTGTAAATAATATAAGGGTGCGAAAAAAAAATATTTATGTGCATAAAATCGCACGTGGTTGCACCCGTGTAAATCTAGTTTTTTTTTTTGTCAGAATATATTTATATACATATTGTAGTACCAAAGTGATAATAAGTGGTAATTAATACTGTATATTAAATGTTTATATACATACTTTAATGCTCTTATGTATTTTTATAATGTCCGTTTAAACAGTTTTACATTGTAAAAGTTCATTTAAATTAACTTTTGGGTATTCTTTAAACCTAGCCATTTAATAAACTCGTGTCGGTTTTCAGCCGAAATCTCATAATTTTAAATAAGAAAAAAAATATTTTCGAATTTTCAAATTTTAAGACCCAACTTTTATTTTGGGTATTTATTGAGTAACGAAACTTTTTCGGAACTTAAGACAATTATCTATGCTAAAATTTGGTAGGGTAGAAAGAGGATAGAAACATGTTTGATTGCTTGAGAACATCAAAGAATTGTCGAAGAAGAAACGTTATATTTAGAGAAAATAATTTTTACAAAAGATAGAGTGGCCTGTAGCTCACAAGTAACACTAGTTTTGATTACAAGTTTTTGGACTTTTTCAATGCATAGTATAAAATGCAAGGCTTTCTGTCATATTTTAGGTGATCAAAATAAAATAATCATCTTTTGGAAACTGATTCACGAGGTATTACGAGGTAATGAAAATTATACGAAAATGGAGACCAAGACTGTATTTCAAAATCTATTAATAGAAAGTTTGAGGGGTTATCTCTAAGGCTAGACGGTCTAAAAAGGTACTACATAATAATGCTAATCTTTCTAATTTTTTTTTCATAAACGCTTATTTTTTCAGAAAATTTTTTTCGATTCGGGGGCCCATATGGAAATTTTTATAGAACATGATTCTGGGGTCAAAATTTTATTTGCGTTTGCATGAGAAAACAGTAAAATACGTTGGTTTTCTTCAAATGCCTTAAAAGCATATTGGATAAATTAGAATGAATTAGATCCAAAACTAAATAGCAGGTTTTAAAAGTTCATTGTATACGACTTTTAAATTTCCCGCCAATTAACGTGCCTATAGTTTTCTTTAATCTTTGAGTTTCAAATTTCACTGTTTTAACGTAAAACCTTCTAAAAACATAAAAGTTATCTTTATGTAAAATTTTTCACGGAATCTGAATTATTGTTAGATTTTTAATTAGTCACGTGACTTCGCAGTAAATTTAAAATGTTTAAATAATGAATTTCTAAAAGTTGTTTTTTTCAGTGTAGAGCTTTCAAATTGCAATAACCCATCAGTTTCTCTATTTCATCAGACAATTTCAGAAGTAATTTAATCCCTACTGAATATTTTTCATCTTTATGTTTTTGAGAAATCGGTATTTAAAAAAAAAACAACATATTTTGCTGATTTTTCGTAAAAGACAGACCCAGAATCATGGTCTACGGGAAATTTTCTATATCCCCCTGAAAGGAAAATAATTTTTTATGAAAATATAAGCATTTGTGAAAAAAAATAAGACGTATCTTTTTTTAAAAATAGCAAAAAAATGAAAATGACTGCCAAAAATCGAAAATTAAACCTCAGAAGCCAAACATTAGATAGAGGTTTGTTTTTAATATACCGTCGGAAAAAGATACTTTGGAATCGATTTGAAGACCAAAATTTATAAATAACCCAAACATTACGTATAGTCCTATTTGGTTTAAAAATGCTCATATTATACGATCGTATTTTTGGATCCAAGAGACATTCAATTTTGCGGAAAATTCTATTGACATATTAAGGTCATTAAGGATTAAATGAGTTAGAAAAAGGATCCACTGCATTTCTAAAACGTATATATGGCTGAGGGCAAATATTTAATTCGGTAAACTGAAATTTTCCATTATCTTTATCACCATTTTTATTTGTTAACATTTGAACTATAGCTTTAAAGTTATTTTTTTAAGTTTTGGAACTTTCATATCACGTACCATAAAATAAATCTATTTTTTTTTACATAAGAACTGAAAAAAAGTAATAAAAATGTTTTTAAAATTCTTTAGGACATTGAACGTTACCTATGGATGTACTATGGACAAATATAATAAAAAAAGTTTTAAAAAAATTTTCATTTTTGAAAAAAAAAAAACAAGTTTTCTTTTATGGATACTTTAAAAGCTACGTCATACTACAAATATAACGTAGAAATATTTATTTTTTTATTTCTTTATCTTGGTAAAAGAATCAAAATAGGTAGAAATCTTAAAAAAAAAAAAATAAGTTTATTAAATAACAGTAAATATAATTTAGGCTATGAAATATTTTATTTTTTATCTCTATTCTCATTTTTTTTTTAAATATTAAATCATGTCGGTAAATAAATATCATTACAAAGAAGGAATTTCTAACAATATTTTTAAAACCTTTTTTTTTTAATTTTAAAAATGTAAAATCCTTCCGTGATTTTACTAAGACAGGTTGCATTTTAAGGTATTTTTACTATAGCAAACAAAATATCTTTAAAATAAAATATGGATGTGTGTGTGTGTGGCTTGTAAAGACTGAGATATCACACCTAGGTGCGACCACCTTGAGCTCGGTCTGCGTAAATATACGAGGTCGGAGTTTATTATTTTTGTTTTAAATTCTACAAGATCATCAAAATATTATGCTGTATTGAGAATTTTATATTGACCAAACTTTCATAAAATATTCAAACGCTATTCCAATAAACACTGTGTTTTAATATTATAGACTGATACTATAATTGCAAGTAAAACTATCAGAGATGTAGTATTGGAAAAATTTTTTTAAAACTTTTATTCAATAATATTAAATCAATTTGATAATTGAAAATTTGCTGTGATCGACAAAAAACAATGTTTTCGTTAAGTTGGTTCCTCGGCAAAAAAATTTTTTTGTACTATTAGAGATTATTGTATGCAGAAACGAAATAATGATAATTAATTAGAATTTTAAGTAAAAATGTGGAATTATTTTGTAATATAGGTATTTTTTCAGCAAGTACGTACACATTGAAAACCTATCGTTGAAAACCAATGTTGACGTTTTCATTCGTTCATACGAGTTACATAGACAATTTTTTTTATTTCTATTTTAAAAAAAGGTATTTTTCAAAGTTATTTACAAAATTTTTTTACAAATATGGTATCTAATAGTCCAGAAGCCTTATACGTTAGACGTACGCACTTTTTTCCTAAAGTTTGTGCAAAGCTGCTTATACGGGATAAGTAAGTTTTTCGATACGCTGATCTCAAATTTTTAGGTCTTGACACTGAATAATAACCCCAAATACCGAAAAAACTTTATTTTCCAGTCGATTTTGAAGGTTAATTTGACATATTTCAAAAGATATTTTTTTGATTTTCCACAAAATGATAAGTAACATATTTTTGAGGTCGCTGAATAAGAATATTTAGGTCCTGGTCTCAAAAACATATTAACACATTTGAAATGTTTCTTATGAACTAAGTCCAAATAACCTTCAAAATTGACCAAAAGATACGGTTCTTCGGTATTAGGAATAATTTTTCGTGATCAGGGCGTAAAAATTCGAAATCAGCGACCCCAAAAACTGTAAGTCAGTTATTTTTTATTAGAATAACATACATACATGTAACATATACGGCTACTGGACTATAAACTATAAAATCTTCAAAAATAATTTGTTCGGAATTAATCGAGAATTAATTAATTAATTTGTCTGATTTGTTGATTCTTTTACGTCTGGTATGGATTTAATAGTTGAATAAATGAGAAATCGACTTTTCCAGAGCAAAGATGTTTATTATAAATATTAATAACATCTTATTCTACTATTTGTCTGATTTATTGTCAAATTTCTTTTATGAACTTAAATACTTTGAAAATAAAGTGTAATCAGTTTTTATCATCGCTCTAGTTTTGGTAACAGTTCAAACAGGCAAAAATATTTTTTTTGTAAAGAAATGGAATTTTTTAGTAAAATTTAAATAGAGCATTTGTAGATTAAGAAAATGTACGATTTCCAAGTTTTTCCTTAGATTTCGGTTTACGGAAATTTTTACCAATTTACCACTCCCCTTCGCCTCTCTTTCCACCATCACGAAATATTGAATAGGGGTGGAAACTGGATAGTTTTTTTCCTAGAATGTTTATGGATATAAGACATTTAGCCACAAATTAAAGTATTATAATTCCTGGATTCATTCTTAAAACCCCTTATTTTTTATCGTTTTGTTACCTTTTTACTAAACAATATAACTAGGAGTTTGCTGGGGTTAGAAGTATGATTTAGAATTTAGAAACATGTGAGATTTTTCCTAGACTAATTGTTTTCTTATGATCAAACGAGACTTTATAAAAGAGCATTGGCTTCGAAAAATTGTCGTGCATTTAACTACACCTGGGAACTTGATTGAATGTTTTTCAGCATTAATTTCATTGAAATTGTAAATAATATTTTTATTAAATATTACTTTTGAATTATCAACTAAATTACCAGAAAAACCCATTATTTTATTTATTTAAAAACATGGGAACCATAATTTATTCTCAAAAATATTTTTTAAGTAAGTAAGTCTTTTATCATTAAAATGAAATATTGAATCACATCGGTCATCATAAAAAGAATTTAAATTTGAATATATAATAATATATGCGACTTTGTAATCATTGAAAAAAGTATGAAATTTTTTCGTTTCTATAATATTTACTTTGTTTAAGAAAGTAATATATTCTCACGGATTTTATAATCTTACGAGATGTAAATAAAGTTGGTAGTTACTTTTTTTTTCTTCAAAGTTTTTTTTAAATAAAAAAAAATATTTATATTATTGGTATAAGTTAAAGGGGTTTTTATTTGTCGGCTCGTTAGCGTCTTTTCGACTTTCGACTTACCACTTACCAAGGGAATTCAATCCATAGCTGGCTTGATATACTGTTTGTGATGGACTACTGATAGGTAGACCAGAATTTCCTAGACCAAGACTAGAACTAAGACTGTTTGAAGTTTGTTGTCCTAATTGGCCTAAACTTTGACCAAATCCACTCATACTCATACCGCTTTGTCCTAATTGTCCTAAACCTGAGAAACATAGATATAAAAAATACTTGCATTAATAACAGATATTATTAAAAATTTAATTCATATATGAGAAACCCATCAAAATTCATGATTAATTTTCAAAAACACATTTAATTTTTATCAAAACCATTGCATACAATTATAGGATACTTGACATTAAAATGCACGTTTTAAAAAATGTCTTTATTGACTTTGATAACTAAAAGTAAATTTAATTAAAAAAAACTAAAATATCAAAAATTTTTAGAAAAATTTTTATTAATAACGACAAAAACGAACAAGTTATCTCAAAAAATTTCTTGGTAGATCGGATGTAAGATAATTATAATTTTTTGATTTAAGTTTATTAAAAATTTTTGCAGCTGGGCTTTAAAAAACTGCCCTTGATCTTGCTACTTGGATATTTAATTTATTACCACGATAGGTATATTGATCGAGGGATTGTTTTTTTACAAAATGTGCTCTGATGAATCATAAAGTTTAAATTCTGTGAGTACGAAATAGCAGATTATGAATAAAAATACTGTTACTATCAGCGGTATTTACATGAGCCCGATGAAAAACCACATACTATATGAACATGTAAATTTTGCTGTATATTTTACACGCCTATTTTAAACTTGGAAAAAGCGAGGATAACAGACGCAATAACAGTACTTTTGACCAATTTTCTCATACACAGAATTTTTTTTATTAAACAAACCTGGACCCATACCCCATCGATCAGTTGGTGCATGAAACATTCCGGCACCACATAATTCGGAACTCATTGCACCAAACGGTGGTAATCCATGAGACGGTAATAAAGAACCAGGAGATCTGAAAACATTTGATGACTTCTTTCGTTTTTTCCATTTTGCACGACGATTTTGAAACCAAACCTGCAACATAAATACAATAAAAATTAATCTTTTTCTGAATAATTTTTCTTTCTATATTTAAATTTAATATCAAAGTACCTGCATCACTTTTTTAATTACATTTTATTTCTAATAATATAATATGAACCAAAAAAAAATAAAGAAAGAATAATCCCCCCTAATAAAATACAAGTAAAACGTACAAATATATATAAGTTGATTAAAACGAAAAGCAAATCTATGTCTTTTTGTGGGTTGATGTAAAAAAAAAAAAAAAAAATAAATATATTTTATAAAGCCTTAGAAACTATAAGGTGTCCCTGGGACAATATCTTTAACCCTCAACAGTATTGCTCTGTGGGTATAGCTATTAGCTGGCGTTATTAGCTGTTGATTCTGGCCACGTACTAGTTTCCCCCTTCTTTATATATATAAATATATTTAAGCCACGAGCTCCTGGCAACTTGATTTATTGATATCGCATGCAAAGCCCAGTGTACCCTATATAGATACACTGCCTTTATAGTTCTACCCTCCTACAGTAATGTATATATTGCTGTAATATTTAGTCTATATATATTTACTTTACTGAACACTGACAAGTTTTGGTATGTACTCTCGATACAAATGGGCAACATTTTCGACAATTTCATTGTATATACTACTGGTAGTGTTATATTATATATGTTTGTTTCCAATATTGCCATAAATTAGATATTTATGCTTGCATTAATGTGCTTAGATTTTTTTTCTGGTTTTTGGTTCAGTAATTTCTGGTTGATTAAACTGTTTATTATTTATCAAATTTCTACATCTTATTTGAATTGAATAAGATTATCATTCTTGGACAAACTTTTAGATTTTATTCATTCAAATATGTTTTGTATAGATTTGTTCTTTAGGTAATTGTTTTATGTTACAAATAGCTATCGAAAGAAGCTTGAACCAAACTATTTTGCAACATTTTCTGAAAATATTACATGTAAATCTGTGGAATTTTTCAGTTTGCTGTATAGAAACTATTACATATATAATACAAATAAGCATTTTCTACATAACTTTTTAAGAGATTAATTATAAAAAAAGTTATTTTATTTTAATTATATTAATGAAAAAAACAATTTATTTTTATAATTTAATTTTTATATCAAATAACCAATTAAAATTTATCATAATAATAATATAAATTTTTCTCAAAATATTTAAACTTACAATCCCAAGAGATTATTCAACTTGTGTAACTTTAAGAAAGAGTTCAAAAACTTAATAATTTAACAAACTTGACATTTTATAAACTTATAAGAATTGTTTTTAGGAATAAATTTTATTTCTAAAGTTATACTAAAGTGTCTGAATAAGAAATAAACATTTAAAACAAAATAAAATTTTTGACTTCTTTTAAAAAGTTAATTTTGCTTTAAAATTTTTAGAACTGTTAAAATTTTGAGTAAGGTAAGCTTGGATTATTTAACTTCAATAACTAAAATGATTAATGACAAACTTGAGACTAATTTTAGTGATCAATAATTTTATTGATAAAAAATATTAGTTTATTTTGTGTTAAGGTAAATCGACTGTTTTTATGAAGACCTATTATGGATATAAGGGTGTATAAAATTTTAAAAAAAGAGATTTAAACTGACCACCATATAGTAAATTTTATACTTTTCCGAAGATTCTTTGAAATTTACATAAGTGCACTTGCATGGCAGTTTACTTCTTTTTTAAACCGATAGTGTATTTCACTCCTGTCAAATCTCGATTGTATGCTTAATTTTCGGAAATTAGATTGTGAAAAAGTCAATTACAAGTTTTTTGGGTCGCTGGTTGCAAACATCGTGGTTTTGCTCGGGGAAAATCGGGGAGAAAAATGCATGCATTTGTAGGGATGCTTTGGTGATTTTCTCAAACATTGACGAGTTCAGACTATATTATACGTTTTTGGAGCTGCTAATTACGAATTTTATAATTTTGTACATTATAAAAAGGACATTACTTACTGAAATTTGTAAAAAATACCGCCTTTTTGGGATGATTTTGCAATTTCAATAACCGTGAAAAGTTTTAACCTATTGTTCAATTTTTGAGTCTCTGATAATGAAATTAGCGTCCCACTTCACACAAAAAAATCTCATAACACCCTTTAATTACTAAAAATTCTCCTTTGATTATGGGGATTTTTTAATTTTTACTAATCATGACAATTTTTGAACTAAAATACGTTTTTTGGGTGGCTGGTTGCGAATTTCTGGGTATTGGACGCCGAAAATTCCCAAAAAATCTTTTTTATGGATGAATTTCCAATTAAAAAAATCTCGGAACTTCCTATTAGTTAAAAAATGGAAAAATTCTTAAATAGGGAGGTTTTCGCTTTAAAGATCTGACTCTTGAAAAGTATTGAAAAAATTTTTCGAGTTCAGAACTACAATATTTGTCTCTGGCGATTTTATAAAGATATGCAATTTTGTTTATTCCTTTCAAAAAAAATAAGTAGCCAAAGCATGAATTTAATTATATTAAACAGTGTTATTTGTACTTTAGCTTTATAAAATATACCTTAAAAGCAATATACCTTAAATGTTATAAATCTGTATTATTACAGTTAAAGCTTCATACGAGGTATCATACATTCAGTTTTTTTGGCGTAAAATTGGCCATCTTTGTAGACCTATAACTTTTTTCAGAACCCGTGGTCAAAAAAATTAGGCTACGAAAGTTAGTAGAATTCAGCTGTCATACTCACAAGCGCTTTTTACCATATCCATCCCCGAAGCTATAAATAATTTAAAAAATTTTGTAAAATAAATAATAAAAATTCGAAATAAGCTTAAATTTTTTTATATTCATTTGCAAGTTATTTTAAAGAGTCTAATATGATTTCAGAATACAATAATTTGGATTTCAAAATTGAATTACATCTTAATAATTTTATTCATATTTTTAATGGACATAATTGTAGTTATTATAATTTAGTATAATTTTAAGTATAAATTAAATTTTATTCTCGTTTAATAATGTCCTTTAACACCGAAATTTCTATTATTTAATATTGGTGCTGAAAAACGAATACTACTATTTCTCTCGCTATTTCTTTTAAAACATTAAATTCGCCACGCTTCATTGATTTTTCCTTCAAATATTTTTTTAGTATATCTTTTTATACTCTTTTATAATTCCACCTATATATATTTTTAGTTTTGCCCAACCTTTTTTTTCACAAATAATTCATGCACTGCGATGACCCTTCTTTAGTTTTTTTTTGACGCAGTGATGCTCACTTTTTACCCCGTACGATTGTTAGCTTGGGTGTGGTTGGCAGTGATTTTACAAGAGAATAGCCTTTAAAAGCTTTATGTTGAATAATTTCAAGTCATCTATAGATATATATTTAAACACGCGAGGGTGTGAGTAAATCCGCAACCGGAAGTTTATAACTATATGGGATGATAGTATGCTGATTGTAAGTCATGAGGGAGAATTGGCGTATTAAGAAAATAGACTCAAATTATTGTTTCTTTTTTTTTATATTTGATTTTTAACTTTTAGGGTTGCATGATTCACTTGGAAAAAATAATGTTCAGAAGATTTATGCTTTTTTCATTATTAAAATTACTAATTTACTTAGAATTACTTTTTTTTTTATGGATTCGATATAAAACAAAAAACTTTCGTTTATTAAAAAAAAGTTTTCTTTATAAATCTCATATTATGAAACTTTTTATTTATTTGAAAAAAAATTTTACTATATAAACCTGTTATTGCAATTTTTTAATTTAGGGCTCTCGGAATTTTTGAATGATGGTCCAGAAGAGGCCCAAGATAATTTTTACAAAATAGCATATTCAGTCTTTATAAAGACTGAAATCTTAATTTTTCCTACTTCTATGGATACATATTTTGGGTCCCTTTTTACTCATTAAACCCTATTACACTAAACTTTACCATACCTTCTACCTCAACTCATATCCCATACCAGTCAATTGTTAATATATTTCCTGAAAGCTCCTGATAAAACATATTCCATAATTTTACATATTTTTGCATTATTTTCCCAATTTCGCTAACGTCACGATAGTTTCCGAAATTCTCAAATAAAAATCAATGCCTAATGAATTTTATTTAAAGAACATCTAAAGCTTTCAATAAAGCTTTTTAAATCAAGGTATTTCGTAGAAAATATTTAAAACCACGTATTAAAAACACCTTAATTATTCAGCACATTCAAATATAAAAATTTTAAATAAAGTAAAAAAAGTGATTTTTTTTAATAGTACATAATAGCTTTTTAATATATTAATTAATTATAATCGATCAATACAGTACATTATTCGCTAAAAATATAAAAATAAATTTTAGTATACATACATAAATAAAGTGTTTAATTAAACTATAAATTGATAGGCGTACATTAAATACAGACATTTAGCAGCTGTTTTTTTTACCTCTTTTTTTTTGTTTTTCAAAGCATCTGTTTAAATTTTGTTGTTTTTGTCGAATCATTGATGTTTTTAATAAAATATAGAAATAAAATCATTCGAGCTTATAAATATTCTGTAAGTAAATTTATGTGATTTAAATATTTATTTGCATATACCTATGTTTTTGTTTTTAAATAAATAGGGGAATTTTTGAGTTGGATAAAGTTGCTGTGATTATTTCTCATATTTAAATTACTTGATTTTTCATTTGAAATTTTGTAATAAAACTTGTATTATTTGTTAGCTTAATTAGCCTATTATCCGATTTCATGAAAACTTTAAGATGCAAGAACAAGGAGCCAGCGATTAGCGTGAAATATACGTATTTGCGTCAAAAAAAGGGATTCAAATTTTTTGTACTTTCAAGCAACTAGTGTTGGGCTAAACTAATATATTTTGTTTCGAAAATAGCAAAATTTGTATTAAGTAAATTTGTTATTCTTATTCTTGTTTACCAAAAAAGAGGCAGATTTTGTAGTTTCCTTTTAATTTTATTTGGTAGGCTCACATAATATTGCATTTTGATTCTTGTAGTCAAAAAATAACAATTATTTTTTGGAATTTTTTTTATTAGTAACAAGGAAAACCGCTATATTTGGAACACAAAATTACATCATTTGGTTATGATTCAGTTTATTATGTTGAAAAGACATCCCTGATATCCTTTATTTGTTCTAATGGATTTCATGGGACTAGAAATATAGGGATCCAGGTTGTAATTAAGATTTCTTAGTTACCTTCAAGGGTCACCTTGTTAATCAACCAAAATCCTACTAAATACTGATTAGTCTCGCTTTAATGGCATAAGTGACATTTTTTGGCTTCATAAGTTGCGATTTTTTATAAGAAATTGTCTTTCTGTTTGTATCAATAAATTAAATGCTCAAAATTGGACCAAAATGCATAATTATTAAATTACTGACAAAATTACAATTATAAAAGAAAAAAATTTTTATGGGTCTTATAATTTTTAAAAGCTGCAAGATGACAAAAATTTTTTATATGTCCTATTTAATAATTAATTTGCATTAAGATGTGATAATTTAATTTTAGGGTTTCAATTTAAAGCTTTTTTAAGAGATTCAATTTTAAACCTTAACTTTGTAAAGTCATATTTTTGAAACAACTAAATCAAAAACAGCAGGCTCAGAATTTTTAGAAACTTGGAGCATGTTGAGACTTTTGCCCATTTCATAAAAAATTATAGTTTTAACATCAATTCAAAAATGTATTACGTGGGGTCAATAATGGACACTTAGTTTTCGGTTTCAAAACTCATGTGATTCTCAAGTTACAGAAGTCTTGTACAAAATGGTGAGTCTCAAATTTTAATTTAATTAAAATTATTAAACTTCATTTTGCTTTATCATTTATAAAACACAAAAATCATTAAAATAAAAACTTTGATAAATTGAAAATAAAAATATAAGATATAAAATCAAAGTATTAAATGAAAAAAAAAAGTTAAAGAAATGTGAAAAGTTAAGTTTCCCATTTATTTTCGCATTGAACGATCACGCGAATGGTCTTTTTAGATTTAGCTTAAAGTAATATGTATAAAGAAACTTTAGATATATATATATATCAAAGGTACCATTTTCTTGAAAAAAAAAAGAAGGGTCGAAAGCTTACACCGAATATAAGAAAAGGCTTTATCAAAGTGTCGATGAGCTAGAGAAAAAAATTCCTTTTTTTTTTACTGTCTTTATCATTGTCTTATAGATATATAAAAGTAAAGAAGAGCTCGTAAAAAGGGGCTCTTCTTTTATACTGACGCTGATATAAATTGAGCTTGGCATCTAAAAAGAAAACAAAAAAAAATCGTAAGGTATATAGCGAAATACTAAAGATATATAACGTTAGCTTTCAAAGTCACTATTGAAGAATCGACAGGATAGAATATGGATTTTGATACTTTATTTATTGAAGATTTTCTTAATAATGATTTAGATTTATTTCTTTTTGAATATTTCAAATTTAAATTTTATTTATTTGTATTAAATGAAATCTTTGTAATGTGATCATGCTCGTTTCAAACTGTTTTTTTTTATTATAATCAACGAATAAAAAAATTTTTCGTTTTGGAGTACTTCAAATAAATTAAATTGTGACAAATTTTTCATCTGCTTTTGTAACAAAATAAAATTATAGTAATTTTTGCAGTTCATCATATCAAAGCTTTGCATAGATTTGCAACTCTGGACACTTCATTCAGAGGTTTAAATTAAATAACCCACTGGTTGACTAGTGTCTGACTAAATAGTAACTTTACTACTGTTTAAAAAATTTTTTAATGGCACATAACGATCTCCTTTTATAATATAATCCTTTTTTTTTTGGTTGTGAGGATTAAAAGGTGACCCTTATACACAAAAAATGAGATCAACCAGAAGGTGTTTGGAGGGCGTTCAATAATTACGCAACGTTGTATAGGGACCGATAGTTTTGTTGAAACCGTTACTGGGCGTTGCGCTAGGGCAGGTTCACGATAAAAAAATTTTGCGCAACGAAAATCATTTTTAAATACAGTAAGTTAATTTTCTTTCAATTTTACAAAAAAAAAAATTAAATTAAAAAATAAGTTCAGAAAAATCGGAATCAGATTCAGAAGATCTGATAGAAGAAAAAGCAATTTCTAATAATGGAATTGAAGATATTATGATACCAATAATAGAAAATATTGAATACTGGATATCGTGCCCTTGGACTGATGAATAAATCATAAAAAATATAAGAAATAGTATATTAAGTATCAAGGGCGTAAAAGTTTTGGCACTAGCGTCAGCATTAGCACGAATGCTCGGCGAAGCCGGATACGAGTGATATGTGTTCACGATAGTGTCTTAAGTATTTCGCCCATGGTGCTTACACTATTTTTTGCCCTACTGGGCTTAAAACGCGAGCTGAAATTTCACAAAAAAAAGCGTTGCACAGCGTTGCAGGAGGGTGAACTGATTTCCCAAAATTAGCGTTGCGTAATTATTGAACGCCCCCTTTGGTTGACTTATATAGTACCAGCATCATTTGTAAGATTCCCTAAAAAACCCTATCTTACAGTATAGAACCCTGGCGGGGGATCTAATTTCTAAGCCCAAGAGGCCCATTTAGGTAAATTGAGGGTATGGGGGATGTTTTTTCAACTACTGTAAACTGTCCTAAAAGTTAGAAGCAAATAAGCTTCCCAAACAGTTTACACTCCCCTTGTTAGTCCAGTTAAAAAGTCCAAATATTATTTTTTGAGATAATCGCAAATTGAAAATCTCTATTTTGTAGGGCCCTGTACCTTCAAATGTAGACTTATAGTTGGAATTTTTGAAAATGTTGATCTGGTGATATAGAAAAAAGGTGCCTACAAATTCTGCTCAGATTCTGCCCAGATCCCAAAAATCCTTTTGCTTTGATGTTATTATTTTTTACCAAAGAAGCAGATAAATTAATTTAAAAATTAAAACAAAAAAAAGTTAATTAATCTTCTTGATTTTATTACAAAAATCAGATCTTCGAAAATTTAAAAGGATGTATAATGAAAATGAAATATATTTGCGGGTCTTTTTCTTCTCTTTCTATTTATAGTGTAATAATAAGCTAACTGATTGATGATCTTTAAGCTCTATATATATATATAATAATAATAATAATAATTTAGTTTTTAGGGGTGTCTCAACATAATATTATTATAATGTATTAAATCTATCTATATAACCATAATATTATATATTTGCAGCTGTTTTAAATAAGATTTTATGTAATATGCATGTAAATATAGCCTATATCTATAATTAATATGATAACAGCTTTTTGCTAATATATTTTGCGTGAATGGGGCTCAGCTTTAAATGTAGAGAATTTTTTAGTATAAATAAAATTAACTGAATTTGGTTTTGTTATTTTTTGTGAAATTTTGAGTGTAAGGCCTCGGGTATCTTTTGATAAATGCACCAATAATAAGGCCAAAGGATTCAGAATATTTTGACCTTACGTTTTGAGGTCACTGAGTTTAATTTAAAGTCAGTGACATGGTTCAGTAATGTACCTTTAAATTTTAGATTTCTTTTCAGCAGCCTCAAAAATGAGAAATAATTAATATCCTTTTACCTATAGTAATACTTTTTTATACCCTAAAGTTTAAAAAACTCAATAAATCACATTAAGTAAATCGTTGCTTTTTCCCAATAATATCAATAAAAATCTAATGAAACCTCACTAAAAAAAAAAAAAATAAACAATTAATTACAATATTGTAATAAAAAATGCAGCATGTATCAGAAATTAAAGTTTTTATTTTTACATAAAACAAGACGTTAAAAAAAAGAAGATATAAAAATTTTCATAGCCAATTTATTTAACTATCACATAAAATTAATCCATTCATATAATATAATTTATTATTATTTAATATATAAATTTTATATGCACTTTATAGTTGAGGATTACGTACACGCACACACACACTCATTGTATAAAATAGAATATCCCGTCATCAAATTATCCACACAAAAAATATATGTTAAAGTGTTATTTAGACTACAACAATTTTATTGTATAGATTATTTTTGGTTGCAATAAAGCAATTTTATTTTTATAGAATTTTAATTTATTTGATTAAGATATTTTCAATTTAAATGTGAGGAAATAAAGTTGTTTTCTTTAAAAAAATTAATACCAATACAATTTGCGGTACTAGCGTAATCACTAGTACTCGGTGAGGTTCACTAGTTCACGCAAGTGTAAAAAGTTTCAATGCTTAGAATAATTTTTGTTTGCCTAAACGTAAAACAAGTGCAGAAAATTTCTTGCCAAGTTTTACATCCTCCTGGGGGTAAAACTTGGTGCGGAAATTTCCACGCACGATCTACGCCTCGGTATGCAAAAAATATTGTAAGCACCATGGGCAAAAAACTTTAGGCACTAGCGTGAACTCATATCACTCGCGCCCAGCTGCGCCGGGTTCTCGTGCTAGTGTTCAGACTAATGCCAAAACTTTTGCGTCCTTGATACTTAATATACTATTTTTGACGTACCATTTCAACTAAACTGACATGCACCGATATAAATTTAATTGAAGATGTTGTATTTTTTTCATGAAAACCGAATTTACTATATTCAATTATGAAAATAAATTATTTCATTTTCTTGCGTCTTTTAACATGGAACATGCTTATCCCTAAGCAGTGGTATCCTGAGAATCCGAAAATCACAAGGAGAGGTAAAATATATCCTATTTAACCAAATCTGGGTACTCAAATGATGAATATATAAAAAATTCTTCTTTTTAGGAGTAGTTTTTGCAAATTTGTGTTGGTAGCCTCAATTTCTCATAGATAAGACCCCGAAATTCATGATTAGCGACCCAAAAAACCTATAGTAAATCTGCTGGTGGCCAGTAACTAAACACTCCCGCCCTCCACGATTTGACTGGAGTATTATTTTGCAATCTTATAACTTTACAATAGCTTTAAAATTTTCTATACAAATTTTAATAAGTCTTACCTAAACTAATGAAATTAAATAAAAGCAATATAAAATAATTTGATTAAAATAACGGTAAAGTTGTATGTTAATAGTTGTATACACAAAGTGGATAAATGAATTACTAATTTATAAACCTTAAATCCTCTTAATTAATTAATTGATAAATATAATACAATACAAAACAAGCATAATTTATATAATACAATTTTTAATTTTAAAAAAAATAATAATTATTTTTTAAAAAAATAATTTTTGTTTAAAATATAGCTATTTTAAAAAGTTATTCCTTAATATTATTAAACAGAAGGTTTTATACACATAAAAGTCATAAAATAAAGCAAGAGAAAAAGAAAGAAGGCGTGATATGATATGCTCCCTTGAGATATAATGATGACACTGTTTATCCATATTGGTATAATATAATGTAAGGGATGATTTTTTTTTTTTTATGCATTATGTAACCCTGATTTTTAACTCTCGTTTAAACCTATATAATTTTCATTCATTGTGTTATAAGTAAAATATGATAAAAGGAAATATTATATGCTTGTTTTTTTATTAGATGAGGGTTACCAAATATTATAAATTTTGTTTTTTTATATTTACATATTATTATTTTAGGTATGTATATTAAAATATTTTTCTTTTGCTTATACTTTCGTATGTTGAGAAAAATAATAATTTTTTGTGTGATATAAATTTTTATAGAAATTTTTACTTTTTTTCGTGGGGTGATAACACGTGCAATAGATATTTATAAATACTGTTTTTTTTTCTTGAAATTTTAAAAAGCACTAGGTATTTTTATTCAAAATTTTATTTATTGGGTTTAGAAGCTAAATTTTGATTCTTAGATATATTCAGAGATTAGTTTAACCCATATTAGATCCTAACTGATCATTCTTGAATAGATGAATTTTGATTTAAAAAAATGTATATTTTGAGGCGATGAAGTATCTACGGCAACTTAGGTCAGTTTTTACTTGCAATCCCTATATCAACTGAAACATTAATCTGCCCAAGAATAGTCGATTAAGCATTATTGGATCATATAAAGGAGGTGTTAATTTACTATAAAAATTTCAAAACTTTCTTGTAGCACTTCTAATCATGCTAATAATATGCCTTTCTAGTATAAATAAAAATTAATTTTTAAGTATCAAAATTAAATTTATCCTGATCTATAAGTAATAAATTACGATTTACGGCTGATAATATAAAACATGTCTGAGATCACATCTAAATTACTATTTGAAGCATAGAAATGCAGAGGCAAGGAAATAAGTGATTTTTTGATCGCAAAAAAAGAAAGTAAGAACTAGACTTGATATAAGATTTAAACCTATTTCAATGAGAAAATTGGACTAAAACAAGTGAAACTAAGAGGAAGAAAAAATTTGAAGATTTGAAATTCACCTTGACATTTTCGACTAATTATAGTAAACTTTTTTGACTTAGTAATTTTTTTTTCCTTATTTTTAATTTTTTTGGTCCAATTTTATAATGAAAATTGGTTTCAACCTCATATCAAGTGTAGTGTCTGCTTCGGCTGCAATGGGCTAACATAAAACTAACTTCATTTATTTCGTGTTTGGACCCACAACTAGAATTAAAGATCTCTTATTAAGGCGAAAATAATTGGCTAACTATTGGGTAACTATTAATTCAGGGTATAAAATTTAGCAAGTTGAACTTTCATCAGCTGTCTCAATATGAGAAAATTAGTAAATTTAAAAAAATATAAAATTCCTTAAAAATTCATTCCCTTATATCTTTGAAAACGCTTCAACTAAACCCGCTATAACACTGCGTTCAAAAAATGTTGCTACAAAGTACGCTAAATAATATAAAAAGTTTATTTAAATTTAATTTTTATCACTTAATAGCACACATAAAAAAAGTAACTCTTCTTCAAATAAATTTTTAAACATAGCATATAAATTATAGAGTGATTAATTTTATACAGCTAATAACAAGTTTTATTAATATTATTTAATACAGCATAAAACAGGTGTGTTAAAAATAATGTTACTGCATTTTATTATACATAAAATAAACATTTATATTATCATGTTTATCTACACATATTTTAAATTTAAATGTATCCTTTAAAATTTATGTATATGCAATTGTTTGAATTTTCGCTGATGGATGTTTAATATTGATTTACTAATATGGTCATTTTTGTCAATCTATTTTTCGGTTTGTATACAAGAATATTTCATTATTATATCAGTTTTTAATTTATAATGAAGTGATTTTACGTCTGATTGTTTTGTTTATTTTCATTTTACTTACTTTAATTATTTATTTTACACAGGTAAATTTATTAAAAAAATAATCAAATATTTTGTTCATCTAGTCGTAAAACATGTATGTGAATTACGGGTTTGTTTAAATGGTCATGAATCTTTTTGTCTCGCATATGAAATCAAAATGCACAAAAGCGGATAAAATTTTTTCTCTTTATCGGCCAGAAAGCACGTATCCTGCCAAAACGTATTTTTTCACCACTGACAAAGACAAATTGTATGTGACCCTTGCCCATAAAGAAAGAATGTCCCAAATCGCAGTGTAACATCTCTTAGCTTCGCCTTCTATGGTAATTCAAGTGCGATTTGGGCCATTTTTTACTTGTCTGGGCATGGGTTCGTATTATAATATTTTGCGCGTCATTTTTGGGGTTTTAAGAATATCTAAAAACCCACAACACTTAAAAATACTTTTAATAACAGAATTATTAGTTCGAATTTCCCTGATGTTGATGTTACTTAATTTTTGACGTTAGATTCGGGTTCACCGGCCTAAAATACCTACTAGATTCCTTTAAAATTGCAAAAAAGGTCATTTTTAACTTTTCAGGTTAACGGGGAATGGAAATTGGGGTTGATTTTCACAAAGTCGTCTCCCTAGGATAGAAAATAGTCTTTTTTTACCTAATAAATTAATTTACAAGACTGTAGACCCGAAAATGGTCATTTTTAATATCTAAAAATTACGTATACGAGCAAATGGCTAGAGTATCTCGCAAGTGATAAAATAGCCATTTAATCTCTGTATAACAAAAGTCAACTATGTAAATTATCAATATTTTTTTATCTTAATATTTTATAATTTTAAAATTTCTTCAATTCATTGTAGCGTATTCATCGTATTTCTAAATTTCTTGATTAAATAAATCTTAAACTTTTCTTTCATGAAACTATTATTTCAATTACAGAAGATAGAAAATTTTTAAAATCAATTTATTAAAAAAAAATATATTTAAAGTAAATTAATTTAACTTTTTTATCAACCCCATTCAATTATTTATAACTTAAATAATAAACTAAGGTATTTACTTAGGTATATAAACTTATTTATTCCAAAAATATAAATTTTTTTCATAAATGAAAAAAACAAAAAAAAAAAAAATTAAAACACTAAAAACAAACAAGATTATTGCATTAATATAAATAAAATTTCATTATTTATTACTATAAAAATTTTTTATTTTAAAAGCTTTTAATTAAATCTTTTTTGATAGAATTTGTTTTCCTTTTTTTTTATATATAAAAAAATTATAAACTTCAAATGTTATATAATATATATATATAATATTCAGTTACGTCAAACTTTCATAGTGTCAATCATGCAGAAAAATATTGAAGTAAAAAAGTATATTTATAAACATACATATAGAATAGAAAATTCCACCTGCACAAAAGATAAAAGTCAAGTGCAAAACTACTCTAAAGCTAAATGGGAAATATCTGTTTTTCGTATACTAACCTCACTATATATGTCCATATGTACCGGACTCATTGTTATATATATATATATATATAGTACCAAAAAAGAAAACTACAATAACGAATTTCGCACTTAAAGCTTTTTGTTATTTTGTTTCTCCATCTTTCTCACACTTTTATATATGTGGTATGTTAAAACAAAAAAATATTTACTCGACTAGGTCGCATCCCTTAGGAAAAGAAAAGAATGGCATCACCGCGTCATTTTCCTATCCGTCTGTGTTCCCTAGGGAATTTTTTTATCCGTAAGTATATTTGTTTGTATTTGTATATGTTTAAAAAAAAATAAACTTTTAGTATTTTGGCATATGCGCCTATTCGATATGATGACATTTTACCAGATTATGTACTCAACGTTTTGTTGCAATACTATGTTGTTGGGCTTATATATTTTAGATTTATTGTACTTTTAAATATTACATCTTTTAAAATACTATGAATTTTCTTAGATTTATTTTTATTTTTTCTTGTAGGCGTAGAGCTCAACCTTACAATAAGATGGAAAGAATCTATAATTACCATTCAAAATTCAAGGATTAATAGATAGAAATACATTTCTTATTTTGGAAGATGTAATATTTTAAGGACTACACCTAAAATATATAAGCCCTACACAGTATTGCAGCAAAACAATAAAATCGTTGAGTGGCACCCGGTCAAAGGGATATAAATCAAGAAGATGTAATTTACAGTTTTATAAAATGTTTCAGATAAGATAAATGATATTTGTAAAATTTACAAAATGAATGAATATATTTACTTTCTATAAATTTTCTTAAAACAGTTGAGGCAAATAAAGTAAAATAAATTCCTCTCATAATATACAGAATTTAAAATTTCATTTGTATCTTATTGGTAACTCATAAACGAACTCTGCAAAGAAACACAATTAAAAAGGAAAATTAAGAATCTTATGTTAAATATTTTCGATTAATGAATATAAAATAATGTACATAAAAGTAGTAATAAATTTTCTCGTTTTATATACTATAGAAAACTTTTCTTTTGCAAGAAAGTAAAACGCCATCTGGATGTTAATAATGAACTACATAAATTTAATATGTGAACTTTTAAGTTATTTCAATAATTTTTAGTCTTTAAAATTAATGAAAATTTAAAAAATTTTTTCAAACAAATTGTTCTTTAATTAACTGAAGGCAAGGTAAATATTCAAGTCAACTTTTCAATTTTATCGAATTACTTTAATTATTCTAAAATTTTCCTCTTGTTCATTATCAATAAAAAAAAATTAACTTTACAAAGACTTGAATTTTATCTTGCTCATAAAATATTTTACTCAATACTAAGATAAAAACATTTTTATTATCAAGAAATCCAAATTCTAAAAATCTAGTAAAAAAAACATAAACAATTTTATGAGTTATCAAAGTAGGTACCTAATATTAGATTAAAAAATAAAAATAAATAGGTAGTTACTTAAATTATAGCTCACGTGCTGTCAGGTTATCGCATCGTTAATCCTATTAAACTTATATGTTGTAGTTTAGTATTAAATTGTATATAGGAAAAGGGTCCTTCATGGTTTTAGAAAGTACATCGTATACTACCAAACTACTATATGAGCAGTTAACTTAAATGCCTGTTAGCTGGAATTAACAACCTATATAGAAAAGCTTCAATTCTATGGACAATTGCAATTTTAATCGGTACTTCATTAAGATTATATGATAAAATCATAACACGCCTGACTAGTACATAATATTAAGTAATAACTAAATTTTTATAGCTAACAATTTTTGTTGTTGTTTTTTTTTAATTTTCTTAACATTATTTTTAGCAATTTCAATTTTAATTGATAAAATAAAAAGTACGAGTGTGAAAAATTCAGTTCTGTTAATATTTGATTGCTTATATAATAAATTGATTGAGAAATCAAATAAAAATTAAGTGTCTATTTAGGTTTTAATTAAAAAAAAACAAGAAAATACTTTTGATCTATTTAATAGAGTATTAAATATTTAATGTCGATGAAAGCAATTTTTAAAAAAAAGTTAATATTTAAAAATTTTTTTGTTGAAAAAATCCAATAGAAAGTATATTTTGCAATTTGCATTTGTGGTATAAATAGGTATTACCACTATTAAAGTTAAATTGTAAAAAAAGATAAAAAAGAAAAGCTTTTATCAAGATAAAAATATAAATGATTGAACTATATGTGATTGAACTTTATTTGAAACATCGAGAAATGACAATTAATTTAATATAAAAAATCTTCATGCCTATATGGGTAGAAATTTGAATTGTTTCAATAAACTAAATAAAGTGATAAAATTATTATAAATTAGTTACTTTGAATTAAATGTTCTCAATTTTTTAGACAAAAATCTTAGGAAATCAGTGCACCAAATATTTCAAACTTGTAAATTTTTTGCAGTTCAAGAACTAAATTTTTCATTCCTATAATTTTAATTAAAATATTAATTTAAAAATTAGAAACTTTTCCACTAAAAAAATATTTTAGTCTATTCTGGATCAAAAAATATTATAAAAGCAACAGACTTTCCGGGATCTGGGTAGATTCTGGCCAAGATTACTAAAACTAGTTTTTCTACTGACCAGTTGAAAATTATGAAAAAATTCTGATAACACAATTTTTTGCACAAATTTCGGATTCCTCCAGAAATTTTATTTAAATCCCTTTTTTAAAGCGAATTTTATATATTTCTAAAACGCTGTAAAAAAAATAAAATGATATTTCGGAATTATTTTTAAAAAAATTCTATTAATTATTATTTTCTTATTTTTTTTTACAGAATTGTATAGAAGTATCTACAAACTTTGTCTGAAAATAGAAACTTTGGTAAAACTTCCTGAGGAATCTGAAAATCGAGTCATAGTATCAAGAAATTTTCGTTTTTCATGATTCCGAGCTTTTTCGTTCCTTCTGAAATTTCCTACTTGGAAGGACATTTCGTCTCAGGATGATCTAGCTTAATTTAGAGGTAGGTGCGAGTACACCATTAGGGAGTAAGTAAAGTTAACGTTATTTATTACGGGGGCTGTCCTAGAGGGAATTTCATTGGAGAAATATGTACCAAAGGGATATTTTAAGAAGAAAGATAACTTTAGTCACGAATTATCATCCAGGGGCAGAAAAGCGGGTCTCAGAAATTCTGCTCAAAATTTACCCAAATCTAAGAAATTGTCTTGTTTTTGCTATTCTTTTTACCAGGTATTCTCAAATCATTTTACTCAAGAAAAAAATAAAATGAAGAAAAAAATATTATACCTTATATCTTGCTTCAAATAAAAAAAGTATACTTCGCGTTTGAACCTGAAAGACATTTATTTAAATTGATCGTACAATCCAAATTTTTAACCATATATACAGGGAATAAATACATTAAAGATATCAAATTAAATTAAATGATTTTTTTCATGACAGATTGAATATCAGGTATTAAAAGTATTTTTTTTTTTTTACAAAGTCAATTTATTACATCAAGTCTGTAATAAAAAAAAAGTGAGGATAAGTGAACATGTCATAATTTTCAATATTTTTTTTATTTTTTAGTCAATTTAATCTCGGGAATAAAATCAAATTTACTGTTCATGCCAGAATAAAAAAAAAAATAAAGTAGCTAGAAATGATTGAAATTTTATTTTATTTTATATTTTAGGATAAAACACTTGAAATTAGCGCTACTGAAAAAAGAAAATTTTAGCACAGCTGATAATAGAATCCTGGAAAATATATCAACAAATCAAGCAAGTACCTATGAGTAAAATATAAATTTTTTTTTTTTTTACTGATACTTAATTAAAATTTGATTATCTTAAATTCTAATTTAATAAGTTAAACTTTTGTGCTCGCCTTTGTGCCTAAAACGGCTGGTATACCTGTAAAGAATTTTTTAATTATAAGATTTAATATTTAAAATCTTTACCATCTAAAATATTTTGATCTGAACCATTGTATCTATCATAATATTTGACTATTTTTCTCGCAAACGAAATGTATTTGCAAGTATATAAATAACGCAAATTAATCTAAAAATTTATGCATTTACTTTTTACATTTATAAAACTCCAATTATCCGATCTGAATACATTTGAATATTTTCGTAAGTATTATCATTATTTTCAAAAGCTAAATTATTTTTATGGAATGTATATGATTCATGTTGTTCCTGTGTTTTTAAGCAAAACTTATACATAATTAAATCACTTTCTTTTAGAACGGTTAAATCATGAAATATTATGTCATGATACTTAGACTAAAGAATATTACACATTTTCCAGACTAATTCCGCCAATGGTTACCCATAAAACATTTATATATACATGCTGAAGGATGAGTAAATATTCTTTTCTTCCTAGCGGGCCGAAAACACTTTTTTCGCCCCGCAACGAGATCGAAAAAAACGCGTTTTCACCCCACTGAGAAAGAAAAATTTCGTACTATTACCGTGTCTAAGTACTCTAAGTATGTTTTTCTCTTTACTAGCGGTCAATAATAACTATATTCCAATTTTGAGTGACTGTCAATATTGCCTTTTGTAAAGAAAAAAAACATTCATAACATCATCTAGAAATATTTATTATTACCAAATGCAATTACAGGAACTCGGCGCTACGCGCCTCGTACCTTTAAACCTCCGCATTTGGCAAAATAAACATTTCTACGAAATAACTAGAGTATCTTATTTTAATACCAGAGCCACGGGATGATTTTTTCACATTTAAGGTAAAATTTTGAACTATAAGAGTTTTTAGGTTTTAGATTTTAAGGTAAGTCCGTAAAAATAGGTGAATACTTTATATTAACTTTTTTAGAAGCAATCATAATGCCTCAGTTTTAAAGAAATATTCATAAACCTTATTTGTAACGATCAGACATAGGTACATGAAAGGTATTTGAATTATCCTTATTTTAAAAAAATATTTTGTAACTCATTAGCGCCTAATCCAGTATTCTTTGGCAGATGGATTTTAATATAAACTAATGAATACTTTGGTCCAAAAATGTCATCAAGCAGAAAATTTTGGTCGCTCTTTCCATTTCCGAAGCCATTTTTTACTAACAATCCCTAAAAAGTGCGACATCACCCCCTAATGAAGGTTTAATTCCATAATATGTATCTGTCCAAGAATAGGCGTCAACGGGTAAACTAACAAAAAAAATTTTTAAATAAAAAAAATTAACTTTAGTTCCGAAAGCAAAATTGAAAATTATCAATTTTAATAAAATAATTGACTTTGATAATCATTTTTTAAAGTAAAATAAATCTAAGTACTGAAGTAATTTTTATTAAAACTCGAAATTACATGAAAATCTTATTATTAAATTACTTAAATGTAAAGAGCATTAAGATTAAAATACTTGTCTTATATACTATTGAATATATTATAAAGTTTCTATTGCAAAGTGAATTTCTTGCATTTATTGCAATAAAAGCTCTTGAATTCGCAATGTCTGCTATAATATGAATGTTTTATATACATCAAAAAGTATGAGACAAAAATCTTAATGAAAATAGCAAATAAAATAAAATGAAATAAAAAATCTTCCTCCTTTTTTTGTATAGAATATGTAAGCAATACATAAAAGCAAACTATGGAACATTGAAGATAATACCATCAGTCGCTCGATAACGTTGCGAGTAGGAAATTTCGAGCGCCGGCGCTATTCTAAAAGCTCATTTCATTGGTTAGTACTAAAATATAGGGCCTAGCCCTTGAACGAAATGAAAGCACATAAAGTACAAATACATGTTTAAGGTTTACTATATCGTGAAAACGTTGCCTGGGTAACGAACCGTTGCCGGCGCACGAGTTTCACGGTACTCCGCGTGTTATACTCTTTCCACTATTTTACCTTTTATTGCGAAATTTTATACACTGTTGCTATTTAATATAAACAACTATTGAAACATTCCATTGATATATATAGCTACTCATTTTATATTTATTAAATAAAATCAAAGTTTTATTTTATATATTTTTTTAAATTAATTTTTTATACTTCTTTGTAACTGTAAAAATATATTGCCTGGAAATTAATATATAATTATAAAATCAAATTTATTTTATGGATGATTAAATCATCAAATGTTAAGATAATTTGAATAGTTCTTTGTTATTTTAATTAATTTTTAGCTACGTAACAGATGCGAAAATTTTTGGGTAGCTGCTTTAATGCCTGCAAATTTTCAAGCAAGTTTCTCATAAACTTCAGCAAAAACAAAATACTGAATAATTTTACATGAAATTGTAGTATAAACAAAAATTTTTATCAAATACAAAAAACAATAGTAAGTATAATTAAGCTCGTTGCAAGCTTACTTACATCTCTGCATGAAACATTTGATGTTACGTTTCATAGTGTAATAATGTTCAATTAATTCAGCGTAAAAATTATTATATCAGACAGCTTAAAAGCTCGGGATATTAATTACAAACTTAAAATTAAAAAAAAAGTTGTTAAATTTATATAAAATGGTTTTTTTACAAAAAATATTTTAAACTCTATATAAGTGAAAATCTTTAGACACTAGATCAACCATGTATCACTAGTACCAAAAAATATATTCTTCGCTAGTACCCAACTTTATTGAGCCCTCATGCTCTTAGAGACACTAGTAACTAAACTTTTGCCCTTCGATGCTAAATATCATATTTCTATTTTATAAATATCGCATTGTTAAAATACAGGCATAATTTTCGAGTAAATACCTTCTTAAAGTTTTCTCTAAAATATTAAAATTGATTTGTGAATATTACTAGATATTTATTCATAATATGATTATTAAATATTTTGTGTCTTGAAAGGTTTATGATGTACTTAAATTTAAGTATTTGAAAATCAACATTAACATATTCAAAATTATTAAAAACATTTTTACCAACATTTATAAAATGCATATTCTGTCAATTTACATTTTAGGTCTACATGTATGTACTTAATGATTCAACTTTATGAACTACATAGCCTGTAGTTATAATTTTATAAACGTTTTAATTCTATTTTTTTTAAATAATATCAAGTAGTAATCTCAGTACAAAACTTTAATGTCAAATTAATTTTTATGGCTCTGAAAATAATATAGCGTATAAGATAAATGAAAACAAAATATCTTTGAAACTGCTTTATATAAGTTAAAAATATTATTTCTATTGTGAGAAAGGAGACATCTATAGGTTGAATGTTTAAAAAGATCTTTGCTTTCTTTGTGAATAATGTACAAAATAAATGAATATTATAAAAACCAAATTTTTTGTTTAATTACGCATTGGTAAGATTCTATTTTTTCGCCAGTTTGAATCAAAATTGAATATATATAATTAATTGAATACTTAATACTTTTATAACCTAGAAAAATTTACCAGTTTACTAAATTGAGAGTTGTTTCAATAATTAGCCAAAATTTTTTTTTAGCTTTTAATCCTGCAACCAAATAATATGAATTTTTGTCAAAACAGTTTTATTAATTTTTATAACTTAAAGTATAAATTTTGGGAATTTCATTATTTTTGGAAAATTGGACCTAATTTTACACGGTAATCAAGAAATAAAAAGTAAATTTTTGGAATAATATCTGTTCTAGTAATTATCTATAAAATACTCCATTTTGTATTAAAGTAAAATTTGTTCATTTTTTTATCAAATTTAAATAACTTATTTTATGTAAAGCGATATCCAAAAATGTTAATATCATTTATTTATAGTAGAAGAAATCATTACATTAAAATGAGGTAATTAACAGTTTACCACCAACTCCTAAAAATGACCTAAATTTTTGTGAAATTCACTTCAGTACTACCTTAGCCAAAAATTTCATGTATTTAAATTTTTTTGGTGAACCCCAGTTGGGGTTGGTTCGCCCCTTCCTCGGGGCGAAAAAAGAATTATAAAAAAACAATTGGAATCGATTAATTTTTGCAATCTGAAACGAAGAGGTGAATATGAATTTTTTAATTAAATGCACCCCTTTTAAGTTACAGCCCTTAAAACTTTGATTTTTTCGAATGAAATACTTGAGTAATCAAAGTTTTAAGGGCTCTAACTTGGTAGGGGTGCATTTAGATAAAAAAATCATATCCAGCTTTTCGTTTTAGAATGCGAAAATTAATTGATTTCAATCGCTATTTTAAAAATTTTGACCCTTTAAAAAAGGGGCAAACCAACTCCAATGGGGTTTCAGGCATAAATTATTAAACGTAACCAAAATTATAGTTTTTTTTACTAAATTTAATTTAATTAAAATTCACTAAACATTTTTAGTAAAATTTACCCATTTTTTAATCTCTGTTTACTAATTTTAACTATTCTTTTTTTTGCGTGCATGTTTTCATTAGATCGATAAAATATTTGCAATCAACCGTTTCACTAGTTTTTTATATTCAATTGAAATTTTCGTGAGAATCTAAAATTCATGCAGCTTTGAACCTTTTTTTAAATAAAAAATTTTAAATATTTATGATCAATCAATGTTTTAAAACTTTTATGCATCATTTATAGTTTTTATTTCATTTTCAATTTTTTTTTTCATACGAAGAATTTTTTTTTTTATTCACTCAATTTTTTTTTAGAATCTCACCATGTAAGACTATTTTATATGCAGCAAACGTGATGGTTGACTGACGCTTTGAATTGCGAATAAAAATTTCATGAATTTCTATTAGCTCTAGATTTCCCTTTTTTTCCATTTTCAGCAAAAAAATAAAATCATTACTAAAAAAAAAAGCTTTTCTTTTACGATTGTATAAAATTTTTATTCAACTTTAAAAATATCATGAAAAAATTTATATTTTTTTAATTTATCAAAAAATAATTCAATTTAATTTAAATTAAATGAAGAGAGCATCAAAGTATAATAAAACTAACGCGTATAATAATAATAAAGTTAATTAAAATTCAAACATTTAAATTTAATATATTTCGTATAAGAAAAGTTAAAACTGCGCGTGTGCACGTGGACAAGCCCTTTGCGGTTTGACGACTGCGCTATCTTTTTGATCATAAGACAACAAAACATGGCCCATGAAAATTCAAAAGGTTTTTCTCTTGTATATACAACTTTTACCTTCTACTACTACTACTTTGAGAATAAGCTTAAATAGCTTCAAGTTTAACTTTAATCCCAGTTTAGGCCCTTGTAATTGATTAAATGAAAACTTTCTTTATACTATTATAATCACTCAAAATATTCGAGATAGAATACATAATGTTATGATAAATTTTATAATTTCATTAGTATTTTAATTTATTTTATTGATATTTTTACTAACTTGAACTCTACTTTCTGTGAGACCAATTCTCATGGCTATTTCTTCTCTAAGAAATATGTCTGGATAATGAGTTTTACTAAAACACCTTTCAAGTTCATTTAATTGAGCTGGTGTAAATCTTGTTCGATGCCTTTTTTGTTTTGATGGTTTATCATCACCGTGTCCTAAAGATCCTCCACCTAAAAGATATATTGTTGGAAGAAAAATAGTTTTATTGATTTGAAATTATTTGACAGGCTATAGTCAAAAAAATAACATTAAAACAACAGAATTTCTGAGATTTGGGGGCTTCTGGGCAAATTCTGGCCAGTATTACTGAGACCAGATCTTAACGTCACCTTAGTTTTTGGATTTCTCGGGAAATGCAATTGATTTCTCTTTTTTCGGAAATGTTTCGATATTTCTTAAATGCCGCATGCATAAAAAACAATAAAATTTCTTAAAATTAAAAATATCGATATGATAAAAAATTAAATAGAATTCCGCTATTTTTATATTTATCTTACTTTTTTGTACAGCGTTAAGGAAATATCTAAAATTAGCTTTAAAAAAGGACTTTAGCATGATTTTCTGAGCTATTTTAGACCCCAGAAATTCTGTTCTCTTAATGTTATTTTTTTTCTACTTAGGTGTTTATTGATAAATTAACTAATTTATTATTTTAATAAAAGTGTATTTCATTATATAATATAATAATAATAAATACCAGGCATAGTCATGATTAATTCCTGATGGAGAGTAAAACCACCGCCAGATGACAGACTAGAGCCAAGATTTACTCCCAAGACACCTTCTAATTTCTCGTGCCTTTTCAAATCTTGAACATGAAGCTCCTTGATTCCTTGATTTGCAAATAAATTAATTTTGTATTTATTTGAACACCCGTAATTATTAAAATTTTAACAAAAATAAAATTAAAATTTCATGATATTTGCAATAGCTTTCTCGTTTTAACACTGCGATGATCATTTCTTCAGAGGGAGTTTAACTTTTTTGTAAATTATATGTATATATTATATATTATTATAAGAGCAGAAGCCGGCTGACTGACAAGTGGCGAGGGACGTATATTACTGTACACGGGTCACTTAGCATCCAAGTGTGAGAATCGTCACCGGCCTCTGCATCTAAAATGTGAAACATATTTATAGACACATACACGTATATACATTTCTAAGTTATTCGCAAAAAAAATATTTGCAAATGTGTATGTGAAAATATGAAGTCCATTTTTTTTAATTCTTACTCTTTTTATTCTTTTTTGAACTTGGAAAAATATTTCTTCCAGTTTCATTGGATGAGCAAATGTATGATACTTTAGATTCATTCAAAAATATTTATGATGAATTTGCAATTCTGAAAGGATGTACGTTGTTACTAGGGCTTTTTGAGATTTTTTTAATTTTCATAATTTTTTGGGAATTGATGAAGTTTTAATTAAAAACTAATATACTATTTTTGGAATTATTACCGATTATATGTTACTATGCAAAAAAGTAAATCTATAAGGACAATTTTTCTCTTAACTGTTTCGGGGATACACTATAAAAAAATATGTTTGCCATTTCTGCTTGCGGGATTGGATTTAGCGCAATTTTTTTCTTACTCGTTATTGCAAATGACTTGAAAAAGTAAAAAAAATTTTTATTTCGAATTATACCGCTGCGCGCGAATATCCAAAATGAGTAATAAAAGATATTTTTTTCAATTTACTTCACGTTTCAGGTCATTTGCAATCATTTGAATAAGAAACAAATTCCTTTAACCACAAGCAGGATTCTACTAGTTGCAAGTATTGCAAGTACAGCCTCTAGCGACAAACGGAATTCCGCTTACCGCAAGTGAATTTTTTTTCAGTGTATTTAAAAAATTTTTTGTTCTATTTTGTCATATAAAAGGTATATAAAGCCCCAAAAACTCACCCTTTCAACAATTCAATCATTTTTTCAATATTTCGTTCTTATAGGTTATACTGATAAAATATTTTTCATACAATTTTTCATGTTTTACTCTAGATTTTAAAATTATTTTTATGCTCTTGCCAAAGCGAACATATTTCATTAATTAACAAATCATTAGGAATAGATTAAACCAATATAAACATAAGATTTTTTAAAACAAGAAAGAAATTTTCACTAACAGAATTTCGGGGTGGGTGGTAAATACGAGGGTAAATACAAGATTTAATTTATTTATAAATTTTTAATTTGTTATATTTCAGGCCTGGAGACTTGCACACTTTATTTAAGTTAGATTAAAATTATAGGTAGAATTTGTCAAAATTTTATATCGGGAAGTGGTTAGATAGAACATGGTAATAGGTAATAATCATTACTAACCTTATACAAAAAGTACTGCCATAAATGTGTATAGAATCTAGTAAATTATTTTGGAATTGGTCCAACGAACCAACATGTAAACAGCGAAAAAAGTTTAAAAAAATTGAAATTCTACCCTCAATAAAATAAAAACCCTGAAAAAATGTGTGATTTAATTTAGAATTTATCATGTATATTAAAATGTTCAATAATTTAATAAACAAGTTTTCATTATTTTATTTTACAATTATTTTTCAATTATATGATTTTTTTTAATTTTGGTGGCAAAACATTTTGGGACCTGCGCACATGTCTCATAATAATAAAAATTTTATTTTTAAAATAAGCATTGTATTGATTTGAAAAATATTACTGTCACAATTTCTGATTGTCTATTAAGAAATTTAAATTAAAAGACACATAAATATAGCCAGATTAAATTCTAAACAATTTTATGACTTTTTATGAAGAAAAATTTGGTCGAACTGATTATAAACTCTGGTAATAAATTAACAGTAAAAAAAGGTGTTTATAGACAAATAATTCCGTATCAATTATAAAATAACTAATCTGAAGCACATATGGAAAGAACAAAACTTTTTCGCTAATTCTATTTCCTCAATCGAAAAATCTTTTACTGTTACTTTTTGAATCCGAAATTGAATCTTCTATTTTCGTATCCAAATCGGATACACATGTGTTTGGAAACAAATAGTATGCAAGGTAGATACAACTATTTTACTTTGATGTGCAGATAGCATGCTTTAAAGTCGAACCTTATGCTTTGCTCTGTGGTTTAAGTATCAAAAGTGGTGAAAATTCATTTTTTCTGGCTATATCATTAATCATTTTTTACGTACAGAATGTAAAAATTATTTTATGGAGAAAAAATAATGTCAAATTAAAAAATTAATTTTTTCAGGCAAAGATTAAATCAAACAGACCCTAAGAAAATTACTATAAGATATTAGTTAAACTACTTTTAATCTAAAAAAATATGAAAAATGTATAAAAGATTGTAAATTACTGTATTAATTTCTTTTAAATAATTTAAATTTAACCAAAGGAAACTTGCGAAAATCTTTCTAATTCATTAGAATTACTCTAAAAAATACTATCAAGTGATGAAAACTAATAAAAAAAATCCGTTTCATTTATAAAATGAAAAGAAGCTATAGTTAAATTTTTGAATAACTCAATTTTTAAAAACGAATTCAATGTAACTTAAATTTAAAAAAATATTTTTTAAAAATATAATTAAGAATGAAAAAGTCCAATTAGTACAATTCGATAAGTTTATATATTAATGCAATTTTTTAATAGTGACCCGAAGCTAAAAAACAATTTTCCACAGTAGCTTATGAAACTTACGGGCATTCATAAATGCCAAATAATTAAAAATAATTTGATTTATACTTTTATTAGTTCATCATTAATAAATAAATAATTTTTAACAAGTATGTAATTAAATTTTTGTATGTTTATCACGTGCAGTAAATATTGTTTAATTAATCCAATTAAAAACTTTTATACACTCATTTTAAATTAATAAATTACTTTTGTAACGACCTTGATGAACAAACAAATCCTTAGATTCTAAAAACTCACTATTGAAACGTGGAACTGAACCATATTCAAATTTTTTATTAATTTTTTTAATCTACAAATTTTTAATCAATTAAAATTTTTGTATCAAATTACTGTAAAAAGTACAGCTTTGTGTGAGGGTATGTGGTTTCCCGAAATTAGGTTTGGATACCCGAAAGTTCGGGCTTTTTTTTAGGTATGGATGGGTGTTGGATCAAGTTTTGAGTAAAGCCTAAAATTTCTCAAAAAAGAACTGAAGGTAGAAAGTAAACCGAAAATTTCTCTGTCTAAAAATCTAAAAAATAAGTTTTTGGGTCGGGTAACCAATATTTTAGGTATAAATGTTTTATATTTAACTAAAATTATGATTTTAAAATGAAAAGTTCAGTCTGTATAATTTTATGTTTTGATGCATATAAAAAATTTATAATTTTTCAACTGAATTTCCGTATCAAAGTTTTTTTGGGGTAATTTTGATATTCTCATAATAAATTACTGGATTGGCTGATTTACAAAAACTATTTCAAAACCTACTTTTAATATTTTGAATTTAATAACCAGAATTATTTTTATTTTTTTTCTACTAAACACTAAATTAACTACTAAATTTTTATTTTTGGGTTAATAAATAGATACTAATGTGTGACATTTTTTTTTAATGCTTATTTAATTTCCAAATAATTTCTGCAGAGGCTCTCAATAATAAATGAAATAATTAAAGTTTTATACCAACAAATGCTATCAATTTTTATTTAATAAAAAAAACCATACATTCAGTTATTAATTATTCACGTCATTCTTCAATACTCTGAAGCTTTTTTTCATTCATTTCATAAAAAAAACGTTAATTAAATAAATTTCAAAAGTACAAAAAAAAAAACTAGAAATAAGAAAAAAAAAATTATGAATGAAAAATTTTATAGCTTTTTTTTATTATATTTTAAAAATAAAACACAATTTTTATCTACAACTTTCTCTCTTTGTTATTTACAACTCTGACTCTCAACTCTTTTTTTTTTATATACCGAGTAAAGATTACTTTATTATATCTTTTATTACGATTTCGTAGAGAAGAGACCGACCGCACACACTTGTTTTTTTTATTACTTGATATTAAACCTTTTTTGAATTTAAATAATATAATTTCAGATAAATCGGAAATAAAAAAAATTATTTGTTTTTCTATTGCTTTTATTAAGGTTCGTTGTTTGGTTAAATTGATGCTTCGTAGAGATTAAGAAATTTTTATGAAATTTTTTGTTTGTTGATGGATTTGGAGATTATTTTTGATATCATCAGGAAGTCAGTATAAGAGCTTCAGAATCAAATCTTTTATATTACAATAGAAAAATGACCGTTTTATCAACAAATCTTTACTAACTTTCTATCCAACCTGCATTATTCTCTCATAGAAAAAAAGGTTCAAAATATTTCTCACTTAAAAAAAAAAAACTAAACCACCTTTTTTTTCATTAAATTTTTAAAGTGTTATTTACTATCCAAAAAATAAAGATCAAAAAATCATAAAACTGATTTTTTCTTTTATTACTCAGTAAAAAAAAAAATATTTTAAAAAATATTTATTATTTCCTTAATTAACTATTCACGTGTAAGAAAACATGACTAATTAATAAATAATTTTAAAAATCAATTACACAAATATTTATAACTAATTATGTAATAATTATTTAACAAATGTGTAATAAATTAATTATTTAACTTCTTTATTCTCAAAATTCAATTAAAAAATAAATTTTTTATAATAATGTCCAATTTTTCGCATATTATACTCATCAGCAAACTTTCACTGTGCATGTGTGTGTAAATACAAAAATATTATTGAAACATGCAATCACGCAAACGTTTTTTTAAAGTCAATTAAGATCATTTGTACTGCTAAATTTTTTTATATTTTATTTCATTTTTTGAAACTTTGTAATTTTAATTTTGTATTTTTATAAATATTTGATTTTTTTTTTTGGGATTGCGTGGTTATTATAATAAACGGTATATTGAAAATAAATCTCAGCGACGGTGATGTTTATGGATTTCTTCGAATGAATAAGTTCCAAGATTTTTTACTTAAATTTACTGAATTTTGGCATTAAATTATTATATTTATAAAATATTGAGTATATGAGAATGTTTTTTGAAAATAAATTTGAAGTAAGAAAAAGAGTGAAATAAAGGGAATTTAATTTTCATTTCAAAAAATTGACATTCAAAAATATTTTATTTCACAAAGTAAAAACCAATAATTATTGCAATTTCCTTAAAATATTAAATACGTCAAACGGAGCTTTTTAAATATCCTCACGAGCTTTCAAGCTATCGCAAATAATTCAATAAAATTTAAACATCAACTAAATTAAAGCTAATTATTAATAATTGAATCTTAAAAACAAAACTTACCAGGTATTCCATGTATCGAGCCGCCGGCGGAGATGTTGTTGAGCATGCCTCCCCGGGGCCGAAGCACCTTGATAGCGCTCCTAAATTACACTAATTGAACTTGAAAATAATTTTTTAATATTTCCTATTTCCAGCCTTCACAATTATTATTTCACCCAAAATAATCTTTTTTTTTTCTATTATTTTTTCACCAATTAAAAAATTTTTTATTACACACTTAAATTCATTTTTTAGTAAAAAACCAATAATTTTTTTCTACATAATATCATAAATTGAGTAATAAATCACACATTATTTATTGATAAAAAAGAAAAAAAGAAAAAAAAAGTATCGTCCTTTTAAAGAAAAGCAATTGCCATACTTAAACGATGGCAAAAAGCAAACTGTTAGTTAAAATTTTAGTTGTCCGCCATATCCATTCCCCACCAGAAACATAGTAGTATTCAAGTTTGAATACAATCTCACAATAACCCCTACCAATACTATAAACTCGTAGTCGAGCTTTCTCATATGTCTATAAACACTAGGATAACCCGCCCTCGCAATTTCTCCCTTTTTTAAAAACTCCCATATCTATATAGTTTATAATACACATATAAAGTAAAAGGGATTGTCGTGGGCGTGATATTAAATCACTGTACAGCGGTCGACGACGGTATAACGCATAAAAAGTTTTTTTTTTTTATAAAGAAATAGAAAAAAATCTTTGGAATTTCAGGTATTTTCAAATATTATTACTTTAAGTATGACGTTAGATATTATTTGTATATAATTTTTTTTACTTTTTTTTATATTAAAAAAATAAAACTCAATACCTAACGTTTATTTGATCTCTTTTTTATGTATATTGGTTATTTTATATGTGTATTTGTGAGTTACGTAGGATAAAATGTAACTTTCAAGTACTCTTATACCATTTATTTGATAGCATATAGATAGGAAGAATCTAAAAAAAAGAATCGACAGTTTTACAAGTGGATTTAGTTGAGCTATATTTCGAATGAAATGGCAATGATGATATGAAATTTTTTATTTTTCTTCTCTTACTGGGTTTATTTCTTTTCTTTCTTTTTTTTTATTGCTATGGTATCATGTAGGATAATGAAAATTTAAAGTTTATTGATTTATATACGAGTAGTTCATTTTTTTGGATAGCATGGAATTTTGATTTTTATTAAAAATTTTTTTATTGCATTTTATGAAAATAATTTTTTTTTTTGAATAACAAGTAAATAAAGAAAATTTTGGCTGAATATTTTTAAAAATATTTTTCCAGGTGGTTTTTTGGAAAAATTATATTCCAAATTCCGATTCCACATTCTTTTTGGGTGATTATTTTTTAAGAATCTCTATCCACCCTTGTGGGTAAAATTTTTGTGAGCAACCCATACGTTGCTGATAAAGAAACAACTGCAGTGTTTCTTTTTGCAAATAGTGTAGCTGCTGGATTTATATTTTACCAAGTTAAGTCTAAGGGAGAGAGTCTAAAGGAAAAATGTTGTTTCTTATTTTAATAAGACTTTTGGTCCTATTCTTCATTTAAAAAATATTTTGACCCACTGCAAAGAAATTTTATTACTTATAACTTATCTGCAAATATCAGCAGATCTGAATATCAGTTAACGTTGCTTTGGATTTAGACGGCGCAGGGTAGTAAATAGTTCATCATTGCAGCACCAACATTTAATGGAAATTGTGCTTTTTTCAAATTTATATTTCCCTGATAGAAACAATTAAATTTAAATTAAGGCTGGATTTAGCGAGGGATCTACATAAACGAAAAATCAAACAACGCAAGCCAAATAGTGCCCAGTTTGATTCTACAAACGCCGTGAGCTGGGGTCGCAACTGCAATAGCAGCCGCAATGCAATGCGCACAACATGATTTTTCATTTTTGCGCATTGCGTTACCGTTGCGGTTGCGGCCCCAACTCATGGCGTTTGTAGAACAAGCCTAGAATCATCCTCAAAAGACAATTTTCGTCTACTGCGCAATGCAAAGCAAACAAAATCATCTTCTGTGCGATGCGTTGCGGCTTGCGTTGTTAGATTTTGCGTCTATTCAAATTTGGCCTAACCATAACATTTGGCGTGGACCTGTAGGCCTGGCCTAATGTGCCTATAGGATAGTTCGGCCCTGTATTATTATTAGATTTCGACAGAGATTCAAGAAAATTTTTTCCAATATAATTTTGTCCTCTATTGTTAAATAATCCTATATTTACATGACTGTAAGTAATTAAATTAGGATCAACCAGAAATTTTATTATTATAATTATATAACGTACGTGAGGAGAACGCGCAATGATGAAGGGTGGACGAATAAATTTCCATGATTTCAAGTAGTCAACAAGACTTCAAAAAAGCTTTCAGCTATATCTAAAAAGTATTGTAAATCGAAAAAATTAATTCAAAGGATCAGCAAAGTATTTGTGATTTAGAATATTAAGTGCAGGTTTTAATTATAAATTTTGTACTGAAAAATTCCTCATTTGGCAAGTAGATAAAACATGTATTTAATTTCTGATGGTGGAAGTCTTAAATTGAGCAGAAATAAATTCTACAAATTTTTTATTTTTTTTAGGCATTTTTTCAGTTCTTAAATTCATCAGTTTTTATCTTTTCTATCAAATCATGTATGATTCGATTGACTTTTTAAGCATAAATAGTAAGTAAATTCAAGACCCCAGATGATTAATTAGCGCAAAATATTTAGCTTCATAAACAGGAAATAAATATTTATTTTACGACTGTGATTTATTGATAATAAATAAATCAATGAATATAAGAAAGCTTTTGTATTGCATAAAATTAAATTAAACCTAATATAATGAATTAATTACTATCAAGAATAATCATAAAAATATATGATTTAAGGATTTAACGGTTCATGATTAAATAATACTTGATTGTATTAATTATTTTTTAACAAGCTAATTTAATTTACCGGAATTTTCAGATTATATAAATTAACAAATTGATAATAACAACTTAAAATTTACACATGAAGTCGAATCTAATAACAGCATAAATTTTTTAGATTTAAAACTTATAAGAACGGAAGCGAACAACGAAATTATTACAAATTGGTACCAAAAACCAACTTTTTCAGGGCGCGTTTTAAGCTTTAAATCGAACCATCCGAGACATCAAAAAATAGCGATGGTTTACAATCTTGTGGACAAGGCAACCCTACTTTCTGACGCGCAATTTCACGATAAAAATTTAAAATACGTGAAATCAATATTACTATTAAATGACTATCCACTGCATTTCATAAATAAATATATCAAAAAACGGAAATTTGTGAACTCTCATCACGACGGTATTAACTTGAGAGACATACGCAGCCGAATTTATGCACAAAAACTAAAAATAAAATTACCACTAAAAACGCATTATTTTGATGAAATTTCGCACCTTATGAAACAGTTTAACATTTTGCCCATCGTATACGTAAAAGATAACTTATCGAAAATTATTACTAAAAACAAGGACATAATACCATTATTATCGCGGCCGAATTGTGTATACTTACTAAAATGTACTAAGTGCCAAGCCTCATATGTTGGAGAAACAAAAAAAGCTTTAAGGTATCGGGTAAATAAACATAGACGCGATGTTAATAACGAACTTAATGAGGTGATACCTAAACATTGTAAAAATGGGCATATTATGGATTGGGAATCACCGCGAATTATTGATATCGAGCCGGTTTACAGAAAACGGACGATTTCCGAGTTAGCTCATATGCACCAACAACCCTATCCGTTAAATTCCAAAGATGACGTAAATAAACTACATCGTCCATATAAGCCGGTATTTAAAACAATGTGTCGTTTTTTCAAGACAATTTCTTAGATATATATATATATATATATATATATATATATATATATATATATATACACACGCATTGTATGTATATAAAATTAAAAAGCAAAAACAAAATTATTACTTTTCTCCGTATGTTCCTATAAAACCCTTTAAATTTAAATCTCGTTATAACATAAACAAAAATTAATGACAAACTCACATTTTAGTAATGTATTATACGTATGTGTATATTTAAAATTTTATATATATGTGTCACACTTCCTATAACTATATTAAAATAATCGGTACTTAAGAAAAAAATTGTAATCCGAATCTAATAAAATATCCAACGTACTTTAAATTTTAGACTTTAATAAAAAAATAAAATAAAAATAGTCTCAGTTTTACATCAGACTCAGTGATATGAGTGTATAAATATTATACACACAAAAATTGTTAAATCGGTAAATGAACATACATATATTGTAAAATTTAATATTGTGAGAAAAAAATTTTTTTAATTTTTATTAATTATGTAATTTTAGCTTGATAAGGTCAACAAATCAGTTGACGAAACGTCGCTTTAACAACAGCAATAAAAAAATTTTGTAAACTATACATAAATTTTTTCATTTTATTCCATTTGGTCAATAAATTCAAAAAATATTCTATAAACAAATTGATTTATGTCATTGGATAGTTTAATTGCAGAAATTATGATCTAAAAATACAATACTGATCAAATCGCATTAAAATTTAGGGTTTTCAAAGAGATTAAAAAAATGATTCAATAGAATAAATGAAATTAATAAGTAAAACATCGAGTTCTTAATAGCTGATATAAAGTAATATGTAGGTAATCAAGTTAAACTGAGAATACCATAAGGACTTATTGAGCTTTATACAGATAAAATAGTATAACTTTGGACAAAACCTGTATATAAAACAGACAGAAGCACATTGAATCACTTATATTCGCTGAAAATCATAATATTGTGTGTATGGAAAAGGCTTGCGCAGTATAAAGTTATAAACGATATGGGCGTGACCGAAAGGATAAAATAAAGCCAATACCAGTTTAGCGCAGCCTCTACTTATCCCCCTACTTGCATTTAACTTGCGTCTCGTGCCTAGCAAAATTTATTGAAATTTTATTTTTATGGCTTACGTATTATATTCTCTTTGATATAGAAGCGAAAACGCGTGTAATATACACACATAAATATATACGCTCGTATTACTGTATTCTTGGATATTTTCAAGAATGCAAGTCGCACTTGCGTACACCTAAATACACTGCAAAAAAATTTTTTTTTTAAAGCTAATTTTTTTTACTTAACGCAAATATAGAACTTTGTTATCGAAAAGTTTGATTTGCTTTCTTTTTTCTAAAAAAATATGAATTTCTCAGCGTGCAAACGAGTACCTAGCTAAAAAATAAAATTTTGTCTTTAAAAATTATTTGATTTTAATAAAAACTTAAGAAATTTGGATATGTACACAAACAACTTAAATGAACATGGAAAATGTTTGTATTTACTGACTACTTATCTATTACAAACTTTAAAATCAAATAAGTCCCTAAACCTAGACTATTCTAAGTCCCCTAAATCAAAATTTTTATAAGTCTCTTAACTCAAATTATTCTAAATCCCTAAAGTCGGATTATTCTAAGTCCCATTTGAATCCCCTCACCCTTTTGATTGTGACAGTCAACCACCCTTTTGATTTTGAGGCCTTCTGGGGTATTAGCAGATTTACAGTGATATATTTTCTTTTAAAGAAAGTATAATAAAATTAAAAACCTACCAGCCTATAGGATTTTTTATGTCTTCTGATAAATTTCTTCATCATAAATTTCTAATAATTTAGATGATCACTGCATTGATAAATAAGTAAATTTTTTTTTAGTGTACATATTTTAACTTTGTATACAAAGGACAATATAAATAGTATTCAATATACCCGCATAGGTTCCTATAGGTGAGACAGCCCGAAAAATATAATACTATTCATTCGTATTTTTGATGTACTCAGGAAGCAACTAGGTGGAAACTTTATATATTTCCAATTTATTTTCAAAATGTACATAAAAATAAAAGAAAAGCTATAAGAAAATGAGAAAGTGATGAACAAAGCATACAGACGAAATAATATTTTAAAGCGCGCGCGCATTTTTCCGTATTTTATGGAATGCTTTCTTCTTTTTACTTATATTTTTTTGGAACAGGTATTACTATATGTATTTATTTTTAGTTTCTTTGCTTTTTTTTAGAAGAGGAAGAAAAAGATAAAAAAGAAATTGCGCGTTGTCCTCTTAATTCAATTTCAGTAGGGGTGTATCTAGAGCCCCTTTTTGTACCATCGTCGCTGTTATCGCGTAAAAGTATATACTACTTTTTTTTCTTATTCTTTTGATTGAATCACCGTGACATTTTTAAAATGATATGCCAGGCTTTAGTGTCAACAGCCATATTTGTTTTTTTCTTTATAAATTATTTAAATTTTTTGTTATATCTTGATTATATACATTTTTCAATAATATTAAGGCCCCCTTATAATTTTTTTTAAAAATAAATTATCAAAGAATACAAAAAAAATAATTATTTTTATTTTCCAAATTTTGTACATTTTATATCGTCAAAGTAGAGGCTGAAAAAAAAATGGTTCTTGTTGTGGCGCCTATTGAGGGCATCTGAAACATAAAAATAAAAAAGCTTTATATTCACTATAAACTTCTCAAATCCGTAAAACCAACATTCAGCAAAAATTTCAAAAAATTGACCATTTGGGGCACTAAAAACGAAAAATATCGGATTTTAAGTCCAAAAATGCACTTAAAATGGTCGATAAAAAATTTTCTAATGCACTCTTTTCTGATATTGTCAATTTACGGATTTGAGAAGTCTATAGAGAATATAATGTTTTTTTATTTTTTTGTTTCTGATTTCCACAATAGGCGCCAAAACTAGAACCGTTTTTTTTCAGCTTCTACTTTGACACCCTCTATAAAATGAACAAAATTTAGAAAATAAATAGTACATTTTTAACCAAGGGAGCAAAAAAAAAGAATGGCCCAGATCGCACGTTAATTAGCATCCGAGGCGTAGCCGAGGATGGTAAACTGCGATCTGGGGTATTTTTTTTTTGTTCCCATGGACAAAACGAAATTTTTCTTTCTCAGTGGGGTGAAAACGCGTTTTTTTCGATTTCGTTGCGGGGCGAAAAAAGTGTTTTCGGCCCGCTAGGAAGAAAAATAAATTTATTTTTTGGTTAAAAATGGGCCTAATAAGAAAAACATTTTCAAGACCTTATTTTTACTATAAGAAATGATTAAAAGTTAGGTATGACCTGTTATTCACCTCTAAATAATAATGAAAGAGCAGATAAAAACAGAAAAAACGTTCTTTTCGAAAAATGAATATCCATGGGGTGAAAATAAGGGTGGTTATCCAGACTGCAACATCTTGAATAGCATTTTTGACATCATACTTGAGAATAGCGCCCCAAAAAACCTAACTAGTCACTTTGATTTTAAAAAAAATGTATCTAAAAGGTAAATTTTGGGGGGTTTAGGGGTAAAAAAAGGGAAAATTCACCCCTTAGAACGCGATGAATGTAAATTCTGGCATCAAATTTTAATTTAGTGGCCCACGTTACCTATAAGCATCATTAAAAGGTGAAAAATTTTTACTTCATTTCTATATTGGGGGGAAAAAGATTTGTTGAAGTATTTAGGTTATTCTTTTTTTGCTCCCATAGATAAATCGCAAATTTTCTTTCTCAGGGGAGAAAACGCATTTTTTTCGATCACGTTGGGGGCATTGTCAGAAAAAGTAAATTATATTTTTAATATTTTCTTTCAAATATTAAAAATTTACTGTTCTTGCTAATTTTTGCTGTACATATTTACTTTATTCTAAAGCTTTGAGATGCTACATTTTTTGCTGACCCCGAAAAGACTCCGAAATTCATAGGTAGATTAAGGAAACGTATGACAATCAAAAGCTAGTTTTTATTTCTTAATTTTGCGAAAATATCCCTAAAACAGCGTGTTTTTTCTCACTTAAGGTGGCTCTCTCACGAGCACTAGCTTTTTCAGAAAATCTTCTGGGCCTGAAAATTCGCGATTAACGGCCAAAAACCCTGCAGAGGAAAAAATCTTATGGTGGGTAATATCAATATCCTCTGCCTGCATTTTCACTGTATTAATACGTTACTTCGACCAATTTTCTAAAAGGCTAAGGGACAGAGCTTTACAGTATCTAACAAGAATCAATGAGTTTTTTATATTGTGGTTAATCTGTTTATTATTATTAAAATAATTATACTTTAGCATCTTGTGTTTAAAAAATTTATTTAACTTGCAAAAATTATTGTTATTTTATAATAAAATATATTACTTTCTAATAAGCCTTTTTTATATAAAATAAAAGATTGGCAAAAATTTAATTTGTTTAAACTTCGTTTTGCTTAATTTTCAAAGCTTTTGAAGACCAATTTCCAAGATAAAAGCATACAAGTTTTTTATTAAAATATCAAGTAACCAGAATATTGTTACATTGATTTCTCTTTACTATTGAGTGCAGATAGTACTTCAAATAAAAGTACTTCAATCCTTGAAGTTTAAGAAACTTGTATTAGTTTTAGAAGTTCATGAAGTACAGAATTTCATATCAAATTAAGAGTTTCTTAAAGTTTTCTAAAATTAATTATTATTTTACTTTAAAAATTTCTTTTGAAGACTATAAAATATATCTTTTATTTTTTTTTTTCATAATTTTTAATACACTAAGATATTAACATTGAAACAAAGAAATGATTTGGAACAAGATATTGACGGTTATATTTCTATAATTAAAAAATATCTTGAATATTTTAAGAATGGATTTATATTTCTTATATCATTATTAATTCCATAGACTGAAAACTTTCATTAATAGAGGCGTCTTTACTATATTCAGACTTTAAAACTTAAATTGTAAAAGAATTTTTTTTTAAACTGATTTTAAAATACGTGTCAATTTTTTGAAATTATGTACAGCAGTACCTATTTTTTTTGTTAATTTGAGGATGAAATATTAATTTTTCATAAAAAAGTTATGAGATTCTTGACCAGCGACCCAAAAAATCCATTTTTAAATTGCAAATACATAAAAAGTACCCCTTTCTGGGGGTAGTTTTTGCTAACTTCAGTGAGAAGTCATAAATTTTTATTAAAAATTCTTAAAATTCATCAGCGATCCAAAAAACATCAAAAATACCCCTTTTTAGGGTTAGCATGATATCAACTTAGGGCAATATTTATGAATTGTAATTTCGGTCAGTCTGGATAATAAAATCAGGTACAGTAAATCTGTTTCGTATCATTCCTGTATTTTCCTTAATATTAATTGGTACTAAACATCTTCCAGTTCTTATTTTTTAGAAATTCAGAAAAAAGTTTCTTATTGATTCAAAAGAAATATTTTAATTTTACAACTTCTTTGAAAATTCGTTCAACTTATTACAACAGTGTAAACTTTATTAAATTATGTAAACTATGCAACAAATGCAATCGTTATGATAATAATAAAATTTCTGTAAGTAGTATTACATTGCTGATATGTAGCTAAATTTTAAACATATTATTTCTATATACATATGGCTACTTTTCACAGGAACGGTATACATAGTGCCCCTTCCCCCACTTATATACCAAGCGAAAGCTCTTTTGCACTTATTTTTCTTTTAAAAAGTGAATAAATAATATTTTTTCAAAGTCCAAATCAACAGCTATATAATGGTAAGTTAACAAAAAAATTTTCTTGTCCTTTTGCTTTACTATAAGCTTTGAGTATTAATATCCAGCTTAAGGTTTGAATTTAAATTTTTTTGCAGGGTGCGAATGAGGTATCTAGGTCCCGAAAATTCATTTTTTTCAACGAAACAAATGTTTATGCAGGCCTCTTAGCGCATCATCATTTACTAGTGCGCAGTGTATATTAACACTCTTGCTTGGCTGCCTGCATTTTTTTTTTACTTAAATTTTAAGTGATAGTAAAATATACTATTTCTGTGAAAAGCATCCATATACGCGTACTTCACAATATACAAAGGATGGAATATAGTTTTTGGCAATTGAAAAGTTATGAATTCACAGAAATATACAAACACGGATATGAAATTCATAGAACGAGTTATTCGACTCTTTGCTAAAAGAGGAATGTGAGATATGGTTGGAACTCGAAACTCTTGGTGTTTCATAAATGAAGCACGCTACCAGAGTCGATAAGTACTACATAGGCCCATTCTGTGTATATTCTCCTTCGCGTTTGCCTATGCAGATATATTCGCAAATATAATATTAAACAGTATATATTGTTGTATATGTATGTGTATAGTTCACAACAACAAAACTTGTACATGTGCAGGTATACAAAATCTAATGAAAGCGAGTATACGTGAAGTGAAGCTGATATTTGCTCCACTAGAATGTAATAATTTTCACAGAGAATATAGAAGATATGCTCTTTCAAAGAGCAAAAGGGAAACTCTGTATTTCTATGTATATAGGTATATACAGATATGCATAAACATATTTTATGTTTTATGATAAATTTTTAATAAAAAATGTCATTTTATTATAAGAAAAAAATAGACAATATTAAAAAAAATTTTTTTGAGTAAGTTGCTTGAGTATGCGCATTTTTCATGAATATATATAAGAAAAAATTTATTAATAAAATTCATACATAAATGCTACGTAAAATTTTTGAAGTGTTTTATTACCACACTATAAAATAAAAAAATGTTTGAAAATTAAGGTTTGTCAGTTTCTTGTAAAAAAAATAACATAGAATCACAGATTTGAGCCATAATTTCTAGGATTCGCTTTTCTTCCACTAGATGAAAATTTCCTAAAAATTTTTTTATAGATACCAATCTCAAACAAATTTTTAAAAATTTCTAAAAAGTTTTACAAAAAAAAACAAAAAAAGAAAATGGCATTTTAAAAACTAATGAAATTTATTTATTTTTAACAGCGTTTCAAAAATATCTGAAATTTGTTTGATAATTATAAAAAATTGTCTCGAAAAATCTGAAAATCGAGTCAGAATTTTCCAAAATTTTCATTGAGTGGTACGTGGGTTCAAGAAACTCTGTTGCTTTTCTATTATTTTTTTAACTATAGGAGTTCAATTAGCTTTTGTAATAAAAAGTTTTAAATTTAATAAGCTTGAAAAAAAATCCTATAATTCATAAATATTGACCTAAAATTTTTTATCATATGTTTCATTTTTAGAATCTACACTATTTTCTTCATTCAAGTATTATATACTTGGATACATCCCGATTTCTAATAACATATTTTAATCTAAATTCAAATAAAATAAAAGGTAAAATTTTTGATAAGATTACTGTCAAGATAAATAATTCATTTCATTTCAAATGCTAGACCAACTAAATCACAGGTAAGTTGATGCGTATGTACTACTACAGTCGCGTGCATAAAGACACGTGCAAAGATCATAGAATTCTCCGATATATATTATTTAATATGATGACCCTAAAATATCAAAAAGTATTTTTTAATTTATAATTTTTTAATAAATGTATTTACTGTTTTATGAGAGAGAAATAAAAGATAAGTAGGTACTGAAGCAATTTAGATTACTTTAGAGGGGTAAATTAGTTTTTTGTTTGAGCTTTTTCAAGCGAAATTTAAATGCTTTTATTCGAATTCTTGGTATTTTAAACTTGACTTCTGCATATTGGTTTTTGAAGCCTGAATAAATTTTTCAATCTAAAAATATATAAATATCATTTTTCCATATTAGGAAAAGTTGATGAAAAATAGTAAAGTAATTGTAAACTTTCTATAATAATATAAATATAACCTATTATAATTTATGAAATTGAATTAATGTTTCACAGAAAACTGAATTAATTATTTTTTGAGTGCTTTATAAAATACTTTTATTATTACCTTTAACTTTCTACAAAATATCAACAAATAAGTGGGACATACTGGTAAAACTCTGATATAAATAATAGAGTATATTTATATAAGATAATGTTTAAATATTAGAAATTATGGTTGATTATGAAAGAGGCCAAACAGGGCATGATGTTAAGAGCGTTCAAAGTCTCAGTAGTGGTTTTAGAAAATTTTAGCCTATCTAGTGATAAAAGAATAGGACCTTGTCAAGCTTACCGCAACGTAGAAGGTACAAAAAGCTGTACACTTCAAAATAACATTTTTGGCAATAATTAGGAGTGTTTAATAGTACATTTTGAACTAAGGGAGCAAAAAAAAAGAATGGCCCAGATCACACGTTAATTAGCAACAAAGGTGAAGCCGGGAATGGTAAACTGCGATTTGAGGTATTCTTTTTTTGCTTCCATGGACAAAACGAAATTTTTCTTTATCAGTGGGGAAAAAACATATTTACATATCTAGGGCAAAAAAGCCTATTTTCTGCCCTAGGGAGACGGCTTTTTTGCCCATTATATGTAAAACTAAGTTTTAGAACACGGGAAAAAATATGGCGTTCGACTTTTGCATGCTGTTGCGGGCCGAAAAAGTGTTTTCAGCCCGTTAGGAAGAAAATTAATTATGATTTTAAGAATCTTATTTTTTTGGTAAATGGCAATTAATTTTATTCGGTAATCGAAAATCCAAGCAAGTTTTAAAAATAGCTGCCAGGCTAATTGAATCTACATTGATTATGTCATCAAACAGTTATTTTAAAAAATTGCTTGGACTTTTGTTTACCCAGTGAAATTAGTTGCTTTTAACCAAAAAAATAAGATTCTTAAAATTATCTCATTTAATCACTCTTATAAGTATAGCCACCGAGTAAGCAAAAATAACATTGCTTCTTAATTTACATACGTCTATAATGTTTCTCATGGAAACTCAAAAATATTGGGGAGGGGACAAGGTGCCTTCCTTCAGTATGTATTGAAACTAAAATGCGACCCATAAGGGCCCACATGTATTTAATTAAATCAGCTATAATTATGGAAACTATACTCTTTTAGTAAATGGTTTTTAATTTCACCCAGTAACCGAAAATCAAAAAATCTTTTTAAAATAACTACCAGGCTAGTATATGTATATGTATAATATATTAAGCACACGCATCAAAACAAGCTTTTTAATACGAATTACTACAAATTGAAGAAAATTGAATGAAGCGATAATTGCTTAACAAAGGTACTTAATCTTTAAAGAACGAGGTATCTCAACACGTAACTCATTTTATCGTTAAGTGCTCTTACAAATTATTTCCATGTATACAAAATGATCGATTGATCCAAAAATCATTTTCATTATCCAAATATTTACTTTGCAGAGAAATATTCATTATTATATGTAAATATCTAATTAATTTGTTTATCCTGTTTTACAAATATAGGTATTCGTGATTTTGTTAATTTAATTTATTTGTTTTGTTAGAAATATATATCAATGTTTTATAACAAATTATCTAAAACACAAATTAATTTTAAACTAATTTTAAAATTTTTTCATTTAAATAGGCAAAAAAAACATCAAATTCAATCATCGCAAATAAAAGGGTAATTTAAGCCTAAAGGCAATATTATTCTGCATTCGACGTGTTGTCAGTTTATTGTTAAACAAGTCCCGCCTGTTTAAAATCGATTATATGAACATATTTACAGTAGTAAAAGTTTAGGCACAGAAATACCCTAAAAAAATTTCAATAAAATATTTATTACTGACAATCTAAAAATAAAATTTTTGACTACACTATTACGATATTATATTAAAAAAATAATTGATGATAAAAAAACATCCTGGAATTCAAAAAATGACTTAAATGCATTTTATAGAAACCACACTGTTTTTTACAAGTTTACGATATTTTTCTTGAAATAAAATTTATTTATTTATGTATATTGTTATATACTCATATAACTTTAATTAGTTTTTAGAACTATAAGAGAAGAAAGTATGTACAGTAAAAAAAAGATTTAAAAAAAATACGAACCACTATAGCCATAAAAAGAAAAGCGTCTAACATTGGATTTTAGTTGCATTGTAACTTTTATTATATTGCAGGACAATTTCATTTTAGAAGTTTTTCAATTTAAGAATTTCTTTTCTTTGGATTTTGCAAGATCTTTTTTTTATTATCTATACAATATTCTTTCATTTCATCTGTTTTATATTATCTTGACTATTTTTATTTCTATTTTTATTTTTTTATATATGGGGCAATCCTTGTGAAGTAAATATTTGACTGATGGGTTAGTTTTACTTTTAGAATCAGTTTAAAAATATGCATCATTTTTTTATTAAGTTTACAGCTAAATTTTAAAAATAAACTTTTTTTTGTGGAAATTTTTATATGTGCAGAATGAGTGCCAGCGAAATTTGGTTCATTAAATCAAAAGGGTAGAGCTGCTTTTGTTGAATATTCAACAAAAAAGAGTAAAATTCAACTAATTGATTTAAATTTCTTTCTTTTAACCAATTGGTTGAATTTTCATAATTTGAATAATAATTACATAATTTTTATTTTGTATTTTAGCTTTTAGTTGAAAATTCAATTAATTAGTTGAAATTTAAACTGATTGGTTGAATTTTACACTTTTTTGTTGAATTTTACTATTATTGGTTGAATTTTCAACCAATTGGTTTAATATTCAATCAGAAATACTAAAATTCAACCAAAGCAGCTCTATCATGAAAGCTTTCTGTAACATATTTTTTGATACATATCCAATCTACAATCCAAATTAGTTCCTAAGAGTATAAGGATTCGGACACCCATACATTACTTTGTGAAAGAATTTGAAAGTAAACGACGAGTCATGTAAGCCCAAATCTATTGATATCTAATAAGAGCTTAAAAACTAATTAGTTTCTTTTTCTTATAAACTTATTAGTTTGTATAAGTTTTCACTGAAAAAATAAAATAAATATTTTTTGATACAACCACTAATTTAAATTGATTCAACTTAACATTAAAAGTATGAATCTTCAAAGTCCAAACAAGACTTATTTTGGTGCCCCAACAAGAAAAATTTTTATAGGTAAAATTTTGACTTCAATTTTATTGCATGATTTTTACGTCACTTCTGTATCTTGCAATATGTATGAGTGTTCGTGTATGTGAGCATGTACTTACAATTTTCTTCTATCCCAGGACGTGTACCAAAAATATTTTTGTTTCAAAATGTTTTTCACTAAAAAATAAAGGAATACTTTCTTTAATTAAATGTAATATTTAATTTTTGCTTCGAAAGTTCTAGTCTTATAAAATTTAATATTACCTACTTATTTAATAACATTGTTAATTTTTTTATTTTTGGGTACCTAAAATGAGGGTATAAATGGTACCTAAAACTGAGAAAATTTTTTTCCAAAAACTTTCAGCCATCTAAAAGTAAAGTCAATGTTATTAATATTTTTTATTTTTGGATGCAATACCTCATAGTTTTTCATGGTAGTTTTAGTTCAAGAGTATAATTTCTGGAGTGGTTTGGTTTTTTTTCTTTTTCGATTTTTTCAGTGCCAATGGCTTGGCAGCGTTTTTCAATTTTCAACCAACTCGAAATCCATAAATTTATAGAGTTGTAAAGAAGTGCGACGATATGTACTTATATTTTAGTGAAATTCTTTAAAACTCTTTTCAATTGCATTGCAACTCCCTTGATTTGAGGTTTGATTTTTTTATTTATATCTGATTTCAATCCATTTTTATATTTATTTATTAATAAAATTTGTTATCTTGTTGTTTTTTACAATAATTTATATATAATAAGTTATGTTTGAATTAATATCTTCTTTAAAAATATTCAAAAAATGATTGTTATTTTTAAAGAAATAAATTAAAGACTTTATTATTATTATTATTATACTATTTCAATCTGTTATTTTAGAATAATTTATTAATTTAGAATAATAGCATAATAATGTTTTTTCAAATAAATTTTTTTTTGTTTTCTTGACTGTCGCTTTTTTGCCCAATGTCCTTAGCTTTTAAGCTTTCTTTTCTTCTTTGTAGTAGTTCATACGTATAACGTATCCTAATGAAAATTGATTACCACAAGAAAGCAACATCTATATCAGTAGTAGATACTCTATTCTCGACTCTTGTATAAATAATTCCTATATATTTATTATCTTATGAGAAACCTATTCGTTTTCTGGATACATCATCAATAATTATATTATGATAAATTTTTTTTTTTTTAATACTTTTTTGACAGATTTTAATATATAAGTATTTTTTTGTTTCTGTTTTTCTTTTTACGCTAAAAGAAAATATGAGCATGAAATTTTCTGTATCAGTTGTATTTTTTATCGAGGCTAGCTGAGGAATTTAACATAAATACGAAATAGTATATTACGAGCCCGTGTGCAGAAAAGTAAAGAATGGCCCAAATCGCACGTAAATTACTTTCCGAGGCGAAGCCGAGGATGGTAAACTGTGATTTGGGGCATTCTTTATTTATGGATAAGGGTCGTATACGATTTTTCTTCGTCAATGGCGAGAAAACTCGTCTTTTCCGGTCGCGCAGCGGCCGGGAAATACGTGCTTTCTGGCCGCTGACAAGAAAAGACTTTTATCATACAATTTTCTTTTCTGTAAAAGAAAGGTAAATGTATTGAAAAAACTAATTTGACTAAGTTATATGATTTTCATATCACTTTTCAAGGTTCTAAATTTGAAGGTTTTAAAATGGCAGTTGTTTTTTGAACACAAATTTTCAAGTATTTATTTTAATTTTTCTGCGCTATCAATGAAGCTAAAAAATAATTTTAATGAGTATAAAACCTTTTCCTATCATTACACTGAAAAAAAAATTTCGCTCGTGGCTGTCGAAATTTTTTTTCTTCTCAAACGATTGCAAATGACTTGACTCGTAATGAAAATTAGAAAAAAAATTTTTCTTTTCTTTTTTAAAATGATTTCTCAAGTCTCATCATAAAAAAACACGCATATCCCAAGTAAGTGGGAAAAACATTTTTTAAAACTTTCTTTACATTTCAAGTAATTTGCAATCGTTCAACGAGATAAAAAATCCGCTAGCTACCAGCGTTTTTTTTTTTAGTGTAGTTTTTTTAAGAACTGAAGTTTTTAGACTTTTCTCTAAAAACATAAAAACAATTTTCAGACTTTTTCTGACACTATATGAAAACTCTGACTTAATTTCCGGATCTCTCGAGAAATTTTACAGTATATACCCTTTTTCTTGAGAAATTTTTGACATTTTTGTAAAGCTTTAGAAAGAAAAGAAAATAAAAAATAATAAATACATATATTCAGAAAACTATTCCTACTTATATGAGCAAAATTAAAAAATTTCTGAAATTTTCCAAAAAAATAGGATCTATAGAAAAATTTCCAGAGCAATTTTCGAATTTTCATTTGATGACAGGAAAACCCGCAAAACATAACCTCAAAATTCCTGTTCTAGGCAACTGGACCGTTTTTGGTAAAAACGAATTTAATATTCGAATTTAGGGACCTAAAAAACATAGATACTCACTGGAAAATTGTATAGATCTATCAGTAAAAAAAAGTGACTACGATATAAGGGTTCAGGCCTACTCTAAAATTAATTTTAAATTAAAATAGAAAATTTGAGTTTGTAAAGCATCTGTCATTTAGGTATTTCTCATTTCAAAATCTTAATTTTTATGTTTTATAAAGAACCTAAATCATTACTTTTACGTAATAAAATTACTCTTTAATTAAAATTAAATTTTTGGTATTTTTGTTTTACCTAGGGCATTCAAAGATACTTTAAACACAACTTTTTAGGCCAAAATATTTGTGGTTGTTCAAATATTAAATTTCTCATTTTTGTAACTTAAGATTTTGCTGACTTTTAAAAAATTTTATCGAAAAACAAGAAGAAAGCTAAGCAAATGAGTCTTATATAACATCAAAACCTCATTTCGCTTGTGAGAAAAACTTATATGTGTCAAAAAGATAATTGTTTCTCAGTCTCGATCATTTTTATCTTCAAACTAATATCCTATATTCTTATTATAATTTGCGAGGAGTACATGCATGGAGGAGTAACTACCCTATGGCCAAAATGCTCACCATATATCTTTCTTGTACGAATCCTAATACCAAAGTAATTAGGTAAAATAATTTGATAAGTAGTTCTTTATTTTTAGCCTAGTTTTTTTTTGTGACTCTTTTGGTTGAACATCTCTTTATGAAAACCTAAATTCGAAAATCGAAACTAATCAATAAATACCTAAAATGGTGTTTATATTATTTGGTTCCAAATTAAAAGACAATTTGTTTTTATTTTACTTTCTATCGTTTGATCTCTCAGTACAAACTCACAGCATAAAATTAAACTTACCTTTGCTTTTATTTTCTTAAAATATTTCGTTTACTGTAAAATTTGGTTCTAAATGCAAATTTAAAGGAATATTTTAAAATATAATATTCTGGTAAAGACTTTCTGTTTATTTCACGTAAGTATAAATTATTCTAATACTGTTCAAAAATAAATCTTTATATCCACATATTTTCCTTCATTTAAAGTATAAGCTGCGAATACACCAAGAACTCTATTTAGATAAAGTCACAGTACAATATAAATTCAGCATATTCGAAAGAAAAAATAAAAGGAAAATTATTATAAACTTTAAACTATATATATAGTCAGCCAGAAGAGGATTTTCTCTATGATACTTCGGACTCTAGCTTCTATTTTAGATTTTCTTTTTTGTTTTTTTATTTTAAAGTACGTTATATTCAGTTGATCCTGTACAGGATGAACATTCGACTTACTGCTAAAACGTGCTAAGATTTACACTATAACTTAAGTCCAAGACTAAAGATTTATTACTTTTGATACCATTGTCTTTTTTAAAGTCTAAAAGTAAAATCAGTAAAATTGCATGTGTTTAAAAAAGAAAAAAACTTTACTTTATTTTTTTTCACATAAATTATTCCTATTCGTATATTTTTCAAAGTAAAATGAATGGTTTTAAAATTTTTTATATTTATTTTTTCTAAAAATATAATATTTAAAATTAGGTGTACTCAATTTCTATAAATTCAGAATTTTCAAGAGATTTTAAATAAATTTTTAAATTGACATTTTTAAAATATAAACTTTTTTACTGCATAAAAAGTATTTTTAATTCGATTTTCAATTACTCATACCTTTTAACGAATTATTTGAACATTCAAAGGAAAAATCTGATAGTATAAAATTTTAATTAAATATAATAAAAATTTTTGTTTAATAAAATATCAAAATAGGATATTAAAATTCAAGTATGATTTTCATTTCAAAAAAGAGATAAAAAACAAAGTGTAAGAAGAAAAAAAATTTAACTTTATGAAAATAATCTTATATTTAATGGATTTATAGCTTAGATGATTTTACGCATAGTAATGCGATGTATATGTCATTGAAGGTTTTACTATTTAAGGATAATGTATGTAATAAAAAAGACAAAGTTTATATTATAAGTATTTAGAAATTTTTAAATATAAAATACATATTTTATATAAATTTTCATCAGATTTTTGAGGGGAAAAGGTAAAATAATGTTTTAGTAAGGTGGTGTAATACTCTGGCAATAGTTTTTTTATTTTACGTTAAAAATGGATAAAAATTATACAGTATATTCGCAAGCTTTTAGTAGTAAAAAGCTTATAACCAGTTTGTGTTACACAACCTAAATGCATGGAACATGTTTAATTCCAGCTGAGGGCTAGGAATAATGCAAATGTTACGTAACGTTACAATACAATTTTCTAATTTTCTAATTTGCAATTATCACCCTACTAGATGTTAAAACTCTCAACCCAAACTTTTCTGATAATACCTAAATGCGTTCTATTCTAGGTCCCTAAATCAAAAATATTCTAAGTCCCTTAAACTGAATTATTGCAAGTCCCTAAACACGGATTATTCTAAGTCTCTAAATCGAAATTATTCTAAGTCCCCAAACCTGAATAAGTCCCTGAATTGAAATTATTCTGAGTCCCATTTGAACCTCCCCCCTTAAATCGAACATTTTTGACCCTCCCTCCTTGATTTTCAGTTTTCCGGGGTACCCCCCTACCCTTTCTATAAACACGTTTGATGTTAAAAAATGATTATAATAAGACTGATCTTCATGATTTTATAATTTATGATCCTTACTCTCATACTGCAGACGAAATTTTCAAGATTTTTTAAATCTTAATGTCTCTTCACTAGATATTTTTATAACCATGCAACTCTAAAACCAAGATTCTATTTTTTTTAAATTCGTAATATGTAATTTAATTATAAATGTCTACGATGTTTCAGGATTTCCAGCAATTTCTGGAAAATCATGCCTTTCCTTTTAAGAACGCTCTCTCCGCAACTGAGTGTTTCCGCGCAGCAAATTTTGAAATTAAGATTTTTTAACCATACATTTATTTAAAATAAATTTTTAATGAAAAATTTAATGATTTTCTGTATTTGGTACCAGAAAATAAAAAAAAAAAATTGAAAATTGCTAAATTTTAAAATTTTAAGGGTCTGGGAAACTGAAATAATCATTCAATTTTAGGGGGGGGGGGAAATTTTTCGATAACCTTCTTCAGTAATGAGTTTGTTTGTTGAGTAGCAATTTGTTTATAAATTTTAGAGAATTTTTAACTTTTTTTTGTAAATATTTAACTGTAACTCATTACTGAAGAGGTTTAGTGAAAAAATTCCCACGATACTTCCCCCTAAAATTGAATGATCTTTAACATGAGCCAATCAGAATATATATTTTTTATATTCTTGGGCTGAATACTGAAAAACTCTGGCCCTTACATTAAAAAATTATTATAAATAAATATAAGGTTAAAAAATCTCATTTTTGAAATGTGCTCTGTATGGAAACATCCAGTGGCAGAGAGAGCTTAAAACTTGGGCCTATGATTTTGAATCTTTTTTTCCAAATTTGTCTGCAAAAATCGTACGGCAACGATCGGGATTTAAAAAGTTGAAATATTAGGATTGATATTATTATATAATCCCATATGAAAATATTAGGATTTTGAAAAGTTCAAATACTTTGCCTCGTTAAATAACTAAAAGTTAAGGTTCATTAAATACTTACTAAAAGTTATTGTTTTATTATGGACGATTAAATAAAATATTTACATAGATAATAAAATAAAACTCTATAATATTATGAAAAAGTCAAAAAATGTTAAATCGTCGTAGGTAGTTATGTTAAAACGGTATATGTAATATTATAATAAAGACTTAAGTTTAAATAAGCAAAAAGTACACATGACTATAAATAGTTATGTGGGGTAGGTACACATGTATATATAGTTTTCTAAGTCGCATCGTTTCTTTAAACATATAACATATTAACAGCTTAGCCGATAAGCCTTTTATATTACATTTTTCCCTCTATGGGGTCTTGTAATCCAACGGGGGGCTCTGGATGACCCTGTATATATATATAACATATATGTATTTATGCAAGGGTATACCCTATAAAAATATAACACAACATGTAAAAAAATTTAATATTACTTCCGCGCATTCACTATAATACTCATATAATATTATAAATAATGCCTAATTAAAAACGTAAAATGCACTTTTTAAATTTTTTGATTTATGCTTTTGTTCTTTTAAATTTTTATTAATTACTTAATATTTAGGAAATTCTTTAAAAAATAATTTGATTTGTTGTATGAGTATTCAGTTATTCAGTAAAATGGGGATAAGAGGCAGTTGAAAGGAACAAATATATATAATAATCCTTTTCACATACAGTAAAAAAATTTTCCTTGAAAACAAATAAAAAATTCCATTTCATAATTGACAACTTAAGATTAATTTTTTAAGTTTTTCCAAAATTGTAAAGAGATAATATTCTGCTCATAAACTGAAAAACTTAAAATTTCATCACTTTTCAAAAAAAAATTTTTTTTAGGCCGTTAGGGCCTTCTTAAGACCCCGAAATATAATTTTGAATTTTTCGAAAATCGATTTTTCGAGCATAAAAAAAATATTTGTTTTTATATATCTGGTAGGTTGGAAAACCATATTTTTTTATTTGTTAAAAAATCTCCTGGAAGGGGAACCCCTTTCTGATAGCCGAAAATTCAAAATCTTCTATCACTTTATTGTTGTACCAAAAGTGCAAAAGCATAGTTATTAAACTGATTTTTATCAGTATCCACCATTCTGCAATCTCAATCGTGCGATTCTAACACTGCCATTTATCCGCGCTTTATGCATTCAAGCCTCTGCAACCCCAGGTACCTTTTTAACCTGACCTTACACGACATGGGTCTTAGAGACCCAAAGTAACTTTGCACAGCTGTAACTTTAGTTTAAACCGATAAAATTTAACTTGTAGGTTCTTATTCAAGTCGAAAACTGCTCAAAAATAAATCCATTTAATAAAAAATAGCAATTTACAAAAATGATAGCAGTTGCAATAGAAAAATAAAGTGTATTTTAAAAAATGGCAATTTTTTTCAAATTTTGGTAACTTTGCAACAAATAAATATAAAAAACTTTTTATACTGTTTCAAAAACACGGAGAATCATACTGTAAGAAAATAATCAAGGAATTAAGGCAGTATGAAAAAAGTGACTTATTCAGGTAAATGAAAAGAAAGGTTTTTAAAATTTCAAGAAAAAAATACCAAAAACTCAAATGCAGAAGTGTTTCAGGTAAAGCCGCATGAGCTATTGATGCTGCTGAGCAGGATGTTGCTGGGTAGCCTGCTGCTGGGTAGCCAAATCTTTTACAAACATACCAAATTAAATTCCTATCCTATTATAGAGGGCGTTACGATCTTTGTATAAAAATACCGCGAATTTGAAAAAAAACGCTGGGTCTTTCAGACCCACCAGGTGTTTCTGAGGGTTAAAAATAATAAACTGTTTGAAATAAAAATTTCATCGCTGTAAAAAAGGCGTAGCTAAACGGCGGTAGAAGATTTTGAATTTTCGGATATTAGAAAGTAGTTCCTCTTCCAGGACATTTTCTAAAAAATTAAAAGTATGGGTTTTCAACCTACCAGATTTATAAAAACAATTTAAGGATGGTATATTTTTTTCATGGTCGAAAAACCGATTTTCGAAAAATTCAAAGGCCCTAACGACCCAAAAAATTTTTTTTCTAGAAAAGTGGTGAAATGTAAAAATTTACAATCTATGAGCAGAGTTTTATCTGTTTACGGGTCGGAGAAATTAAATAAAATCTAAAAAATTCCAAAAAAACAGTTTTTTTAGGTTTCCGGAATGGAAGCCTGTCATGACCAGAGGTCTAATTCCAACAGGAATTAGTGAGTTTTTTGATAACTTTTCGGATGCTACTATTTAAGTTAGGTTTGATTTCGGGGGCCAAACTTATCCGGAAGTACCCTTTCGGAAAAACGACAAAAAATGGCCTTAACTTGTTTGTTGTGGAGAACTGAGAAATTTCTGATAAAAATTTGCTTAGAACAATAAGCTTTACAATTAGACAGACTGAGTAAATATAATTTATTATTTATAGTACCATGAAATTTAGGGTAATAATGTAGCACCCGATATGACATTAATTTATTTTATATTTTTCATTAATTATTTAGTTGATAATATTGAACGAAGCTGTTAATAGCATAGATATATGTAAGCAAATGCATTATCATTAACAAAATTGCAAAATAAAATTTTATAAAATATATATAATTCATTGATTTATAAATTAAATTAATTGACACAATAAAACCAGGATAAAATAAATAATAATTTTATAACTTACAAACCATATAATTAAAAGTATTTAAAAAAAATTGGACATCACGTGTCTGATCAGTTATAAAATTTATATTGAATTAAAAAGAACTAAATATAAGTCACACGACATGTGTATGTTAGATTTTATCGATAACAAAATAATAATATATAACTTTGGCATAAAACATAAATGGTAACGTATGTTGTCGTGTCAACGAAACATTTATAGACAGTTTACTGAATATTTCAAAGTAAATTCTATATGCTAAGGGAGATTATATATATTTGTACATATACCAATAAGCGACACGTGACGACACGTGTATACCAAAACTAATTGAGATATTGGAATTTACTTGTTGTAGAACTGTCAGTTCCGATATTCGTCTTACGCTACAGGGATTCGAGCTTTTAATATTTTTAAATTATTATATTTTTATTTCTTACAATACTTATGTAAACATATTAAACTGCATTTGTTTATCAAATAGAAGTTCATGAAATATCTGTAAATGTGCATTTCTACGAGAAAATACGTTTTATGAGCACCAAAAAAGGAAGAAAAAAAAATTTACGAGGCCACGACTGCCACCATGATTTTCTGATAGTTTGAACCCTATAGAATGCAAAAAAAAGCGTGAACACGAAATCAGTGATGGGTGCCAAAAAGATTTTGCCACTGTTATGTCAAAAACCGTGTTTTTCGTATCTGAGCTATACCCCAAATTTTTAAATTAACTTTAGGCGAATAAAATTTTTAAAAAATAGGTAAAAAATCTAATTTCCAGAGAAAAATCACTCCAGAATAAAAAAAAAATTTTCTTTTTCCGATGAATTTAGCCAAGTTATCGTCAATTTAAGATTTTACTCAAATTTGTCTAAAAAAAGATTGAAGTTCTATATTGAAAAATGCCTGTTTCTGAACTTTAAACATGAATTGCTCGCTTAATTTTCATCGTAAAATAATATTGGTTCCTCAAAAAGGAACCATTGTGTTAGGTCAAAATTTGATTTTCTATTTTTTGGCATATAAGCACGTTTTGGGACCCCAGGAAGCTAAAAAACCTGTTTTTAAAAAAAGTCTGTATGTGTGTGTGTGTGTGTGTGTGTGTGTGTGTGTGTGTGTGTGTACGTATGTAATCGGTGATATTTCACAAATATTATGGAATTAAGACCTAATTTTTTTTTCAAAAATTTTTTCACCAAAAAAGCTCGAGGTACTTTTTTTTTTTTTGATTTGGATGTAATACCTCATTTATTTCCATGAAACTACTTATATTTGAAAGTATGGTTTTTACATGATATCTCGAATCGGATACTTAATTTTCTAAAAATTTTTTTTCTAAAATTTTTTTCACAAAAAAATAAAAAAAATACAAATTTTTTTTTTCTTTTTGGACGTAGTACCTAATTTATTTCCATGGAAGTACTAGTTTTAAGAACCTTGTTTATTGTTATTTTTTGGATCTGATACTTAATTTTTTCAAAATTTTTTTTGTCAAAATGAAAAAAATAGAAAAATTAAAAAAAATGCAATATTTTTTTTTTTTTGGTGTATAATACCTCATTTAATTCTATGAAAGTACTAATATCTGAAAATATTGTAACTAGTGATATTTCAAAACTATTATCGAAGTAAGACCTAATTTTTTTTTCAAACATTTTTTTATCAAAAAATCTCAAACCCCCCCCTTTTTTTTTTAATTTGGTTGTAATACCTCATTTATTTCCATGAAAGTACTTATATTTGAAAGTATAGTTTTCAAATGATATCTCGAATCGGATACTTAATTTTCTGAAAATTTTTTTTCTAAAACTTTTTTCACAAAAAAATAAAAAAAATGCAAATTTTTTTTTTCTTTTTGGACGTAGTACCTAATTTATTTCCATGGAAGTACTAGTTTTAAGAACCTCGTTTACAGTAATTTTTTAAAACTAATACATTTTTTCAAAATTTTTATTCTCTAAATTAAAAAAAAAGAAAAATAAAAAAAATTGCAATATTTTTTTGGTGTAATACCTCTTTTAATTCTATGAAAGTACTAATATTTTAAAATATTGTAACCAGTGATATTCCAAAACAATTATCGAACGAATACCTAACTTTTTTTTCCAAAAATTTTTTTATTAAAAAAATCTCAAAATACTTTTCTTTTTTTTTAATTTGGATGTAATACCTCATTCATTTCCATGAAAGTACTTATACTTGAAAGTATGGTTTTTACTCGATATCTTGAATCTGATAATTAATTTTTTGAAAATTTTTTTCTCCAAAATCTTCGTTACAAAAAAATACATAAAACATCAAATTTATTTTTCGTATTGGACATATCTAATTTATTTTAATGAGAGTACAAATTTTATAAATTTAGTTTATAGTAATTTTTTGTATCCGATCACAATTTTTTTTTTTTTTTTGATATAAATTATAACACACAAGAAAGAATGATGGAAATCTTGCCTCTTTTTGTCTTCCTCGGATTATTTTGTTCGTTGCTATGTTTATTTATGTATGCAGGTTAATGAAATTATAAAAAATAATAAACAGCCTAAAAATATTAAATGGTTATGTTTGCATTTTAAAATTAAGATGCCAACCATTTTAAAATTAAGTTGCCAACCATTTCTTTGACAAAACAAAAAAATTATGTTCAATCATGTTCAATATTTTAATTATTAAGGGATAAAATTTTTTGAAATAATAACAGCCTTTACGAGCAAATTTTATTAAGGGATAATTATATATTCTAATAAAATTTTACAAAAAAATAATAAAATTAGCTTTTTTTATATTTCTCTCTTTTTAATTATGCAAAAATGATTTAAAATCCATTAACGCCGGCGCGATCAATCCATGGACGCTAGAATTTTTACTTTAATAACAAAATGATCTTAATGGTCTACTTTACCTAGTAAAAAAGAAAAATGTATGTATAATTGCATGGTTGTAATCAATAATATTTATTGCATATTGAAGTTTAAAGACCATTGTTTGAGGAACCTCAGTGCCAGCTAGTTGGCAGGGTATTTTTTTTTTAAATCGATGTATTTTTCCCTGGCAATTTATTTCTTTATGAAAAAAATCATTTTTATGTACCAAATTTCAATTTTTAGGTCAGAAGCCTTTGAAAACTGTAAGTAGCAAAATTTACTTAACACAGTTTTTGACCTAAAAATTGAAATTTGGTCAATAAAAATGATTTATTTCTAAAAGAAATGAATGCTCAGGGAAAAATTAATTAGTTTAAAAAAAAAAAATTTATTATTTTGCGATGAAATCAAGCTAGTGAAACATATTTTAAGTTGAAGAACGCAGGATACTTCAATAGAATTTCAATCATTTTTAAGACAAATTTCAGCAATAACATGAATTTTTCGCTTGATTTTTATCGTAAAATAATAATTTTTTTTTTAAATCAGTTAATTTTTTCCTGAGTATTCATTTCTTCAAGAAAGAAATCATTTTTGACCAAATTTCAATTGTTAGGTCAAAAACTGTGTTAAGTAAATTCTGTTACTTACAGTTTTCCAAGGCTTTTGACCTAAAAATTGAAAGATACATAAAAATGATTTTTTTTCGTAAAGAAATGAATTGCCAGGGAAAACATCGATTTGAAAAAAAAATTATTTTACGATGAAAATCAAGCGAGTAATGCATGATTAAAGTTCAGAAACAGGCATTTTTCAATATAGAACTTCAATCTTTTTTAAGACAAATTTGAGTAAAATCTTAATTGACGATAAATTGGCTAAATTTCATTGGAAAAAGAAAATTTTTTTTTTCTTCTGGAGTGATTTTTCCCTGGCTATCAGATTTTTTACCTATTTTTTAAATATTTTATTTACCTAAAAAGTTAATTTGAAAATTTGGAATAGCTCAGATACGAAAAACACGGTTTTTGACATAAAAGTGGCAAAATCTTTTTGGCATCTATCGCCGATTTCGTGTTCATGCTTTGCATTCTTCATTTTTTGCATTCTATAAGGTTCAAACTACCAGAAAATCATGATGGCAGTCGCGGCCTCGTAAATTTTTTTTTTTTTTTTTTTGGTGCTCATAAAAAGGACTTTCTCGTAGAAATGCACGTAAAATTATTTTCCGTGAAATACTAAATTTTTATTACATTTCAACCAGAATCTCGGTCGAGTTATGAAAGAAAAATATGTTCCTGAATTTTAGAGCAAGAGTAAGGCTAAATTTAGCATAAATCGAGGCATTAAGGCCTCTATACGAGTCTAGGGTTCAATATAAAATTTTTTAGAAATTTTTTTTTCTTTATTTTTTTTCCAAAATTAATTATTAAATGCAATTTTGAGTGTTCAATCAATTTATTATTAAGAATTAAGAAATTCTCAATTTTAAACATTATTACACTGTAAAAAGTAGCTTTCTTAGATTTACAAAATAAATCGAATTTTTTCGAAAAATTAGTGAATTTTCAAAAAATTTTGTAAATATTCGATAAAAGTCGTAAATTTATTAAATTTAGTATATTATTGAAAAATTCGAGAATTCTCGATTTTTTTTGTGATTTTACGAAAAAAGTTGTAAATTAACAACTATTTTTCGGAAATTTACAACTATTTTTTGTAAATTTTCGAAAAAAAATTGGAAATTATCAATTTTTCTTACGAATTTACAAAAAAAAATCGAGAATACTCGAATTTTCCGATAATATACTAAATTTAGTAAATTTACGATTTTTTTCGAATATTTACAAATTTTTTTGAAAATTTACTAATTTTTTGAAAATCTTCTAATTTTTTTGTTAATATAAGAAAGTTACTTTTTACAGTGTACTCAATATTTTAATGCTATGTATCCAGTACAAGATATATTTTTAAGAATACTATAGTCTATATACTATAGTAAGAATACGTTGATGAGATCACCAGCCTTGGAGTCATCCTTGATAATACCCTCTCCTGGCAACCCCAAATTGGACAAGTAACCAGGAAAACTAATCGAGTCCTTTATGGTCTTAGGATTATTAAGCCTTGCACATCCCAGACTCTTCGTAAGCGTCTTGTTGAGTCACTTGTTGTTCCGCACTTAGACTATTGCAACATCGTATACCTAGATCTTACAAATCAGCTAAGTGCACAACTCCAAAGATTATCAAATTCGGCAATAAGATATATATATGACTTAAGACGTCATGACCATATAACTCCTTATAGACGCAAATTAAATTGGCTGCGTAATGAAGCCCGAACCACTTACTTTGGTGCTTTAACCATGTATAGAATTGTTCGTATGAAGGTGCCTCCCCTTCTTACACCTCTTTTTAAACCATACAAGTCTGACAGGCCATCTCGTGGTCCCCGTAAGGACTTGGAAATTCCTTCTTCCATTACGACTGATTGGGGCCTAAACTCTTTTCAAGTTAAGTTTGCACACTTTTGGAATAGTATTCCCCCATGCATACGTGACATTCATTCCTACAATCGTTTTAAGAGGAGTATCAGACAATTTCTTTTCAGATTAGATCTTACTTGGACTAAACTATTTGACTCACATGTGACACATATTATTTGTGCATCTCATGATTTGACTATTTGATTGATTATTTATTTATTTATTTGACTCATTTTGACTGTTTGACTATTGATCTTATTTTAACTATTTGTTTTGACATGATTGTTGTATATTTTATTTGAAACTTCACAAATTTTATGCAAATTTATAATGTATATACAATTTATAATGTATTTATTAATAAGTAAAATGAAATGTACATATTTATTTAAGATTATATTACTGAAAATTTATTAACTAATTGTATATATAAGAGTTTACCAAATATGTAAAGAGTGTACTGTATTTTTGAGCTACAAAATAAAGGAAATAATAATAATAATAATAGTCGCTAAAAATTTTTAAATTTAATGGTAACATTTAAAAAAAATAGTTTTTGAAGTATAACATAGTCTAAAGCAACTCCTATAATTTATAAATTAACAATAAATGCGGGGAAACCTGAAAATAGATTGTATGCTATTTGTTCTAATTAAAATCGTATAGGAGTAATTCTCACAGAAACGATTCAAAGGTTTTGAAATGATAGCTCAAATGATAGATCAAATTTACAACATTTTAGAAATTTTAGCAAACTTTTCCATTTAATTTTTCTACGCTCTAAATAAAGCCAAAAACTATTTTTAATAAATAGGAGGCTAGTGAAATTTCCTGGCGAAAACGAAAAACAAATCAAAATTTTTATTCGTTGACAAGAAAAGTCGGAAACCAAAAGGTTATAAAAATTTTTTTCACATATTTAGGGCAAAAAAGCCTATTTACTACCCTAGGGTGACGGCTTTTTTGCCCATTATATCTAGAACTATGCTTTAAATCACGGGAAAAAATATGCGGTTTGACTTTTGCACGCTGTCTGCACTAATTCGTGAAACAGGCCGGGTTATATTATTTGTAACAGGCCGAGTTATATTATTTGTTAATGGCAAATATTTCCTTTGGTATCAGATACAAGAAATCAAGTAAAAATATATTTGTAAAAATTTCAATAAAATAAAGTTTTAAAATTGTTAATATTAAAAAATAATTAATATATTAAAGATTAAAAAAAAAAAAACCAACGTTACGCGGTGTTCCCAAGCGGTCACCCATCCAAGTACTAACCGCGCTCAACTTTGCTTAACTTCTGGGATCGGACGAGACCAGGTACATTCAAAGTGATATGAACGTTGGACGATAAAGCTTGTTTTGCTGACAAACACCATTTATTTAGACTTAGGCTATTTAATTTAATTTGTAAACTTAACGAATAAGAGTATTACTAAATTATTAGGTTTACAAATGTAATAATTAAACACTAAAAATATTAGGCTCTCGATAAGAAAAATTCAATTACATTGTGGAATATTTTATTAACATTTTATTAATAAAATTAAGAGTATTTTTTTATGAGCTATATTGGTTTTGAATACTGAAAAAAAAATGTTTTAAATATACTTTCAAGCACTGTTCTGTATTCTGGGAATGATTTTTGAGGTATTTTTTAAAAACTAATATATATTGAAGAAAAAAAAAGTTTTTCTCCTATCACTTTTGTTACTCGAAAATTAATATGTGAAAATGTATTCAAAATTTTAAAACTGAAAGTTAAATCGACTCCTGTTTTTATTTAAAATAAAAAATATGTGTATGAAATAAATTTGAATGACTATTTTATTTTGATTTAAAAATTTTTTATTTTTAACTTTCTTACTCTAAAATCTCGACTTTCTTATTTTTTATGGACTTTAGAAATCGTTGTAAGTTTTTTACTCTAGCTATAGGCTTTGGAGGAGTGTAAATGATGATTTCATACAATAAAAACATGAAAAATTTTTTTTATATGATGGTTTAAAAGTCAAATAGATGGTCATAATATGGCCAAAATTGATGGCCAGTTTATGTCCCATCGCAATAAATTATGGCTATAATATGGCAATAATTTTTCACATGGAGTTATTATTTAAATTAGAAATTTTAAAATAAAATCAAAAAGTATATATAATTAGTTTACAAAAACAAGTAAAATCAATGATTTTTTTTACAAAAATTACTAATTTTTTTCAAATAAACAATTTAAAGCATTGTTTTTGTTATAATTTTTTTTCCATATGGTGATTCAGCAAGTATAAGTCCATTTAAGGCGTATTTTTTCTCTAAATAGGTAATAGAAGTTGAAATTATACTATTACAGACCTGAGAATGAATATATACACATTAATTAAAAAGTACGACATAAAACGTACTCATTGAATTTAATTGTATTGCACATATATATGGGGATCTTCAGCTAAACTTTGACTAATGGCTTAGAAATTTTTATTTAGTGTAATTTTTACAAAATGATTTATCTTGCTATTTCTTTAAGTTAAAAAGGCTCAAATATTTCTGATACGTGGTGGGTAACAAATTTTTTTTATATATATAGCAATCAACCATATTGTTTGAGACATCATCACTGCTCACATATCTTAAATGAACAAAAAAAAAATTTACGTTTCAAATTATTTGCAATAATTTAGCCACGAAAAAAAATTTCGCTAGCCACAAGTAGAATCCCGCTTGCCGCAAGCGGATTTTTTTAGTCAGTGTAATAAGAAACAATGAATATTTTGCTGTTATATTAAAGAAATTTAATTATGATTATTATTAATATATTATTGTTATTAAGTTTTGCCCTACCATTTAAAAAAAATTTCTGGATGCGTGCTTCTAGCGGACATGCGAAATTGCAGGATATACCCTTAAAATATTTATCAGCAAAAAATTATGTAGATTAACTTAAATTTGTAAACCAAAACCTGTACGAGACACTAAATTTAAAAAATAATTCAAAAGTTTTATCTTTCATCACCTCAAGTCGGATTAAATTTTTAATTTACTATAAAAATAAATTTACTTGAAAAATATTTTATGTAGGTTATCTTAAAAAATATTAGATTCTTGTTTCCTAATAAATTTATCAATATCTACATTTCGATACCATCCTGGAAAAATCTTGATCTTCTAGACAGTTTATTAGAGGCTGATACACCTCTATAAGTTAGAGTTGACAATTGACGCCATTTTTTTTTACCAGAAAAAAAGTGAACAAAGATGAGTTGAACGGAAAAAAATGACCAAAAAAAGTTGAACATAGAAATTTTTGAACAAAAAAAATTGAACATAAAAATTTTTGAACAAAAAAAGTTGACCAAATTTTTTTGACAAAAAAAAAAAAAAAAATTAATGAAAAAAATGAACATAAGAAGTTGAACATAGAAATTTTCAAGTTATTTCATTTTTTTAAGTTTGCTCAACTTAAAAATTTCTATGTTCAACTTCTTATGTTCATTTTTTTCATTAATTTTTTTTTTTTTTTTTTGTCAAAAAAATTTGGTCAACTTTTTTTGTTCAAAAATTTTTATGTTCAATTTTTTTTGTTCAAAAATTTCTATGTTCAACTTTTTTTGGTCATTTTTTTCTGTTCAACTCATCTTTGTTCACTTTTTTTTCTGGTCAAAAGAATTGGCGTCTGACAATTTTTCGTTACGTTATAATATAATAAAAATTTTATCTTATTTTTAAAAATTTGTGATACGTTTAGCTTTCAGATAAACGTTAGTAGTTATCTGAAATATTTCTTATTGAAAAAAAAAATTAGAGGAATCAATTTATGAATATAAATTATTATTTAGCAATAAAAAAGGATGACTAAAAACTTGTATCTATTTTTTGTATATTATTATTATATTATATTTTGCTTTTTTCAGAATACGTATTAGTCTGGATGCTTTTTTTAAAAAAACTGGAATATTAAAATTATAGGAAAACAAAAAAAGATAAATTTTGTATGATTTTAATGTACAAAGATTTAAAAGTATCTAGAAAATTATCTATTGCTGGGGTAATTGAAAAATTTTAATCATTTTGTGTTATCATATATGTATGTGATAAACAAATATATATTTATCAGGAGAAAGAAAATTTTTTAACATGGGACATGTTCATAGGAAGGGGGAGGGGGTAAAAATATACATTTTTAGAGAGGGGATCAAACTGACTTAGGCGAATTTCGATTTAGGAACTTAAAATAATTTGGGTTTAGGAGCTTGGAATAATTTGAATTAAGGAGTTTATTTTTGGTTCAAGGACTCACAATAATTAGAGAATACAAGTTAAAAGTGTTCATAATAAGTCTACATGCCCCATGTTCGTTTGTTGTGTTAACACACAAACCAGTTATGAGTTTTTTTTTGTTAATAGAGATATACATTAAAGGAATTAATTGATAATTGACTTAAAGGTCAATGAGTCAAGGAGTCCAGGAAAAAAATGTATAAAGCAGAACCTAAATGAATTAATCATCAATATATCCAAAAATTTAGTATCTTTCATTTTGGTGTATACATCTTGGTGTATACGTTTGTCAGAAGTGAAATGACTTTTATAGATTATATAACTCTGGATCCAAGACAAATTTAGACATACTATTTTTTATATTTTAATTACTAATAATCAATATATTATATTACCTTAAACTTACACTTTTAAGAATAATTTTTTTTTGTCTTGATATAATGTACTTCTTTGAATTTTTTAAATATTCTCCACATCTGTGAAATGGTTTATTACTGTTCCGTTATAATTATTTGTCCTGAGTTATCCATTTGTAATACAATTGTAAGGTTTCATTATTTTATAAAAAATTATTATATTAATACTCGTATATAATTCGTATTTTAATTGTTTTCCCGAGTTTGTACGTATGTAAGTACTGTCCCGGAAACTCCTGATTTTGTACGTACGCAAGTACAGAATCGGGAAACAATTAAAATGCAAATTATCGGCTAATTACGATGATTTCCAGGCATTATTATATTCAAACATTTACATCTTGCCCTGAACAACCAGTTACATTGTACAAATAAAAATAAATTACATATTTCGTTTCTCGCAAAAGAAATGACTTTTCGCATCATTATATAAGCAAGGATGCAGCCTAATTTTGGAAATACTAAAATTTTCATATTATCATTACTAATAATTAATATATTTAAAAGAATTACCTTAACGTGTTACGGTACCAGTGCTCCAAGTAGCGACCATTGGAATGAATTGAAGAACGATATATCCTTTTTTTCGCTCATTCATAACTCTATCCTTTAATACACAATTTCAGTTAGCAGATCTTACATACACGTCATTTAATGGAACAATTGCACAAAAATATGGAATCATATTGTCATGATTAATGGAATCAGCAACCATTTTAAGCTCATAATCACGTGTTCTAGCAAATATATACTTCTTTTTCAAATAATTCTCCATTTCCTTTTTGGTTAATCTGTTAGCTTGAACTTCAATATTTCGATTCAGATCTAATTTTTGAAGGTCCATGACTCTCCTGTTAGAATCACGATACATTTTGAATAATCTGTAAAGATAATTAAAAATTAATAGATCTGGCATAAGTAATACTCATAAGTTACAGTTGTACTCCAGTTATAAAAAATTGCAACTATTATTGTTATAACTTATTCTCGCAACTGAAATAAATTTTCGATGCTGTATTAAGAAATTTTAAGTATAAATCACAAGTAGCTTTGGAGTAAACTGAAAAAAACTTACGTGGCAAGCAAATTTTTTTTTTATTTTGTTCAAACGATTGAAAAAAAAATTAAAACGTGAAAAATATTAATAAAAAATTTGCTAATTTAGGGTTTGTGCAAAGCGGTAATTTATGAGATTTGAAATGTTTTAAAAAAGAAAGTTCGAACTTTTTAGTCATTTGTTTGAGCATGATAAAAAAAGAAATTCAGATTACTTGCATAATATTTTCTCTTGCAGCAAGCAAATTTTAAGCTTAGATTTTGAACTTGTTAACTTTAGCCACATGCAACAATTAAAAGAAAAGCAAAAATATGGAGGCCCGGAGGGACACAAGCGTTAACAAGAATACTTTCTAAGAAGATCCTCCAGGATTCTATTAAGCCCTTCTGTATTTGGATAAGAGGTAGTATTCAAGTTCAAAAAGTTTACGAAAAAAATTCATGAAAAATTAGCTCAACCTATATTTATTAAGACATTTTTATAATTAACTCAATTTACACGCCTTGAAACTTTGAAAGCATCAATCGTATACTTTGAAAGATGACTTCTTGAAATTTAAAAAATAAATTTTTCCATTAACATCCAGCTTAATGTATATTAAACATAACTTTTACAGTAGAAGCAAAAAAGTGTAGTGTCAGAGAGAGCAACGTCAGCAAGGAAATCAAGAATAATGCCAACATGAAACTGCACTACTCCCCTTAGATATTACTAATAGGAGTGATCGAGATAGAAAACAATTGTTATCTTGGTCTTCTATACTTTAGTTCTCACTTTCAACCTTATATTATATATATATATGGCGATCCTCTGACAACCCTAGGGAATAAACCACCCCTGACCCTCTTAGCTAAATAACTGGTATTTTCTATGAATGTAACTGTAAGGTCTACCATAAACGTATAATATAAAGATTTGAAAATCTATTTTTTATTTCAAAATATATCTTTTATCAAAAGACAATTTCATACAGGTTAAAATTATTTTATCATTAATAATCTTTAAGCTTTTACAAAAAAATTTTTTTATCAAATGTTTTCATTACTCTGCGGCAAAAAAATGCAAATTATTTACACAATAAAAGAGAATCTCAAATTTTCAGCTCATTAAGTAACTTCTTAGTACTGTCATCAAGCTTCAGCAAAAAATTAGATACATTATGAAAATTTGCTTCTAATTAAAAAAAAATTCAAATCAACTAAAATTATGAGAAACTTATTTTTTTGGTGAATTGTAACTTATTTTGTCCGATGATTGAAAAACCAAATAATTTTTTTTAATCAACTCTTATTCTAATAATTAAGTTCATATATATTTCTGCATGCAATAATCGAGATAAAATAAGTTAAAACATTTTGTAAAAATTAATTTTGGAATTGAAGTCAATTTACCAACAAAAAAAAAACACTAAAAATCTACAATGTTTTCTGCAAAATCTTTTTATTTTGTACCTTTTCCAGAATTCACAAAAAAAAATCCTCCCCTCTAACACCCCTCATTCCAGTTGATTAGTAAAATAATCTTATACTGCAAACAGTCAATCGGGTTTAGAAAAGTTTTACTGCCGCTTTTTTGTGACGCTGTATCCGAATTTGGGACCCTAAATGGCTAGAAAATAGAGGAACACCATCAACTCATCAAAAACTAACTCTTTTAAGGGTTTTTTTGAAATATTTTGAAACTAAAGCTAAAATGATCTGATGAAATGAAATTTTAAAGTAATTAATAAAATATTGAGTTTATTTAGTACACTTAAAAAAAATTCCACTTGCGGTAAGCGGGATCCCGTTTACCGTAAGTGGAATATTTCCGTTTGCCGTAACCGGATTTTCGGGAAAAAACATTATGTAAGTTTTATTAGTCTTAATTTTTTAAAAATCAATTAAAAGTCAAAGAATGACTGAAAAATTCACCGCTTTTTTTGCAACCTATTTTTTATAGTAGGGAACTTAAGAAAAAGTAATTTCCTGTAAGTCTTTATTTTGTCCCTTTTGCAGAATTCAAAAAAATAGTATATTTTTACCCATGGCCACAAAAGTAAAGAATGGCCCAAATCGCACGTAAGTTACCGTCCGAGGCGAAGCCGAGGATGGTAAACTGCGATTTGGGGCATCCTTTTTTTGTGGCCAAGGACAAAACATAATTTTTCTTGCTCAGTGTCGAGAAAATGCGTTTTTTCGATTAGTGCAGCGGCCAGAAAACACGCACTTTCTGGACACTAACAAGAAAAAAAATTTTCCTTTACCCCTGTTACTCCTCTACCCTTTTAATTGCTAAAAAGAAAAGTTAAAAAAGCTCTTTTTTTTAAATGAAAAGATTGAAAGATAAAATGCAATTACGTTTTTTTAATTTTTTTTAATCTGGAGACATAGTTTTTACCCATTTTTACAAATGGAAAATTTCTTTAAAATAAATTTTTATCAAAACATTATTTTTTGAGAAATCAAAATGTTCTTGAGTTAAAAAATTACGAATAAAAAATATTATATAGATAAAATTAAAATACTATTATTATTATTTTTTTTTTTAAATTAACTCTTTACATAAAAAACCCTATTTGTAAATTATAGCATTAAAAATTTATTTTTATTCCATAATCGCGTTTAAATGAAATGATAGAGTAGTATATAAAAAGCTTCCTGTTACCCAAATACATAAAGTGCGAAAATGCAGCCATTCGTATGATCGGCTTCATCTCAGTAAATTCCCTTGGCAAAAGCCGAAACGTCTTTTAATATACAATATATCTTCTAAGAATCAGGGATTTTTTTTTTGGTTTTTCTACTTCCATACATGTAAGGTATAATATAATATGAATAGAGAAAAGACTATAGCTTGCACATTAAATCCACATTTTTTATAAGTATTCTAAAATGATTATATTTTTTAAAAAATTGCTATAACGATAATTTAATAAATAATGTAATATGAATCAAACCTATTTAAAGAAAATCTTGGCATTTTCAAATATGCTAGTTATACACTGGATTGGGGGTCAAAAGCTTTTTTTCCCATTGCAAAAAATTAAAAAAATAATAAAGTTCAAAAAAATTTTTTAATATTTCCCAAAAAATTTGTTAAAATTAAAAGCTTTTTAAAAAGAAATATGATTTGCCACCGATTTTAAGTATATTGCCACCTTTTTCCTTCAGATCTTCGTATTTAGATATGCGTATTAAAAATGGATGTTTCCAATCGCTTTTGGGTAGGTGTTCTTACCCTTTTTATCTTTTGTCCAAGATTTAATTGGTGTAGCATTGTCTCAGTGGATGCTTGTTCTTTTTGCAACTCAGCAAAGAAAGCAAAGGCACTTGGATGATACCGTCCCACCACCACCTGGAAACGATTATGACAGCCTTCTGATAGGTTATTAGTTCTTGACCTTTTTTGCCTTACGCAGTTCCTTCTGCAGTTCCAATAAGTTGATTTGCTACCGTCTGAATGATAATAATATAAAAACTCGTCTACATGAAGATATCTTGTACTTCCATTTATAATAATTTCTCCATTTCAATCACTCATTATTAAAATTTTGTAACCCACAAAATTTTAAAGCGCGATATTTTTTAAATATAATAATTGAATAGTATCAATAATTCTAACAATTTGGAAAACCGAAAATTTGTATTTCTTTATACGAAAATGTATATGGTTATAATTTATATGATTATAATTTTAAACTAAAAATTTGGTGTTAAATATATTGTAAAATAATATTGTAGAAATTTTGTTTTTTATTAAACTTTAAAACGTAAAAAAGAATTATTTTTTTTAAAATGATTGTTTTGTAAAAAAATCTTTTTTAACAATATTTTATGTGAATTAATTTATTGGGAAAAATAAATTTTTAGAAAAAAAAAATTGGAAAAATATTGCTTATTGGGAAAAAAAATTATTGGGAAAAAAAGGTAATGGGAAAATAAACTTTTTGTGAAAATCGGAGTGGGAAACTTTTTTTGAAACTTTTGTCCCCATACCGTAAACTGAGAAAAATGGACTATTAATTTAATAAAAAATAGTTGAAATAAAGCAATTAAATATTCTATTGAATTAATTAAAATATACTATTCATTCAATAAAATTGTAATTGGTTTAATAAAATTATTGTTGAATCAATAACATTTCTATTGAGTAATTCAATCAATAAAATTTTTATTCAATCAATAGATTAATTTAATAGAATATTTCATTGCTCTATTTCAACTACAGATTTTATTAAATTAATAGCATATTTTTCTCAGTGTCTTTACACCGTACGGTAGATAACAGTTTTCTAATTACTAGGGATGTGTGGTTACCCAAAACTTCGGATTTTTTGCTTCGAGTTCGGTTGTATTTGGGATATCCAAGGAAGCTTTCGATTCAAAACTGCAAGTGCAGACCTTTTTCGGAAAATTTTGGGCTTCACACAGAATCTGATCTGCAAAAATTTGACTTAAATTTCGGGTACCCGACCCAACTTTCGGGTAACCGCACACCGCTACAAATTACAGTCGAAAATTACCCAAAAAATGGCTTAGATTTTATACGTTAATATTTTTCTGGACATGGGTCGTAATATACTATTTTTTCGTCAGGAACTTGTTTTATAGTCTCTTTAAAAAAAAATGTAGGATATTTAAATTAGAATTTTGTTTGAGCCTTTAAATTAGCTGTTTTTTAAACAATGGACAAAATATTGGTTTTGCAAAACTTGAACTCCATATTCCCGTGATCTCGTGATTTAAAATATAGTTTGGTACCAATTTACATATATAGCACAAAAAAACCTATTTTCTGCCTTAGGGAGACGGCTTTTTTGCCCATTATACGTAAAACTATGTTTTAAATTACGGGTTAAAATATGGGGTTCGACTTTTGAATGCTGTCTGCACTCGTTCGCTATACTCGCTCGTGCATACAACTGCATGCAAAGTCAAAACTAATATTTTGTCCCTGTTTTAAAAAATAGCTATTATCTACTGTACCTACATACTGCTACATACTTTATAAATACTATATACTATAATTATGAATAGCAGACCAAGTCTATAAAACTGCATTTTTATAATAAAAAAAATGAAATAAGGAAACACCAAAAAATAAAAACAAAAAATAAAATTAATAATAAAGTTATGTATAATGAAAAAATTTTGTATAATATTTTACATTATAATTTATTAATAATTTTTTTTTCTTGTATTTACTAAATTTATATAAAAATGAATGAAATTTATTATAATTTGAATATTTTACAATTATTCATTGATATGTAAGAATATTAATTAATACATAGGTACATAATATAAAATATTTATATATAAATATTTAAATGCAACAATTAATAACATTCAATGCATATTTAAATATCCTATATATAAGTAAACAGAATTAATTAAATTTTTTTACATAATTTTTTTTTTTTACAAATAATTAAGTAGATTTTTTTAAAAAATGTATACAATTTTAATAAAATTAATTATTGATAATTTGGAATGATATCTATATAAAGGATACTAATTAAGAATAAAAAAAAAAGTAATATACTTTAATGCAAAATTTTTTAAAACAAAAATTTGATGTAAATAAATGCAAAAATGTTTATTCAACATTATCTTTTAATCCCCACATATCTAATACAACATCTTCATCGGTATTCCATAATTTTTTTAACATTTTCCATTTTTCTTCATGTTTAAATGCAAGATAATGATTGTTAGGCTCATTTTTATATGAATATGTTCCAATAACAATGCTCTGAACTAATCTTGCACAAACGCAACATTTAAGTACTTTTTTTTCCATTTTATTTAATGGTCTTTTCTTTTCATATCCTTCAACAACTTTTTTTACAATTTCTAAATTTTCAGAATGAACAAGCATGTAACATAAGCAAATAGCCAACTCAAAAATTAAACATGTTTTATGAGAATCTCCAAAATCTATAACAGCTTCAAGATGATCACCAGTATCATCAACAACTATATTATCAGCATTTAAATCACCATGAATGATTCCACTATCAAATTGTTCAGTTTTACTTAATACTGTATCTTCGAATGATGTTATAATTTTTTCAATCAAGTCTTTATCTCCTTTATCTTCTACAGCAAATAAAAATTCTCTTAAATTTGGTAGAGCTTTAAGATGCCAAAGTGAATTATGAGTTTCCAATGCAGGATGGGAAAATCCTTCAGCAGCAATATCTAAATCAGCTGCAAAAAAACCAATTTTTTCGTACAAATTTTTACAATTAGGAAAATTACTCAAGACTTCTCCAGTACGGTAAACAAAAAGGCGTACAATATGTCTTTGAGTTTTCTCAGGTGAACCTAATGATTCAATAGAATAAAATGTACCATTTTTTTGTTTTACTGGCATGGGGCATTTGATTCCTTTATTATTTAAATATATTAATAACTCATTTTGAGCCTCGATAAAACCAATATTATTTGAATCCAATGAATTAAGTACTTTCAAAACGTATCCATCTTTATGTATTTCTTCCACATATGGATTTTCACTTACTTGATCTTTGCATTTAATGTGATAATTCTTATCGTCATATGCATTTAATTCAGTGATGCTTTTAATATGCAAATCATATCTTGATTCAACAAGTTTTTTAGCTATTTCTTCATCCATATGAGGTGTAATTTGTTGTCCTGGAGTTAATAAACTTTCTTCTGTCATATTCATTTAATTTTTGTTAATTATTTATAATTTCAGTTATAAAGAATACAACACAGTGTTATAATTATAAAATTCAGAAAAATACTGACGAATATTTTATGTTAAAATTTTTAAAAAAGCCTGTTTAGTGAGTTTTTTTTTTTATCAATACAATCTTATCAATATTTAAGACTACTTAACTTTTTAAGGCTTCTTTTGGATTTCACAATTTATTTATAAATGCACGACCGGTTTTTAATGCATAAAAAAAACACTTTATTTCTATTTATAAAATTAATCTTATTCACTTTATATTTGAATAAAAATTTTAAGTTTTTTTTAAAGTTTTTTATTGTTTGTTTAAATAACTGCAGCTTTAGATTTAAAATTCTTTACTAATTGAATTTTCGATCCATAAAGTAGTTGCAATTTTTCTTTCAAGATGTCAGGACTTTCCAATTGAGTATTTAGAGCAAAAAAATCTGTGCCAAGAATACCTAAACATATAAATGTGCATATTATGATTTCACGTGTGCATTCTTAGTAATTTAACTATATTTAGATATAAGTATTCTAATTTTTTTTTTTTTTTTTTTTTTTTTTTTAAGTATTGTTAGAATATTAAAATGAAAACTTACAAAAAGTATAATTTGTTTGCTTCTGTAGTTTTTAATTATCTAATGTAAGTACACTTGAAGATTAAATCCCGGTTTTAGTCTAGACTTTTTTTTTTTTTTTTTTTTTAATATATAAAAATAAAAACACTTATTTCACAAAATCACATTATTTCACTTAAATGTTTATTTGATAAATTAATTGAATTTATATTTTAGAAACAACAAAAAAATGTACTTTTGATTAAAAAGATAAAAACACTCAAGTTAATAAAATTGGAAGATGCAATAGGTTATGTTTATGTTCATAAAATTTTGGAGTTATTTTGCTTCGGTTTGAATAAAATCATCGATATATATTGTAATCAAGCTAATTATTAGTAGCAAAAATAAGGAATAAATAAAAATAAGATTTTAAATTTACTTGTTTGTAAATATAACTTTAAAAAGATAACTATTAGCAGGAAAGGATGATCGAACCAACATGTAAGAAAATTAAAGATTTTTTTACAATTTTTTTGCGCTTGCGTACCTTCTACTGTCTCTCTCTTATGTGCCAAATTTAATAATATTCGCATTCCCCGCCAAAACTTACAATTTTCTGGTTTTGATGCTAAAATTTGATAAAAATAAATTTTATTTAAATTAAGAAAGAATCTATTTTATAATTATTAATGATTTTTTAATATATTCTTTTGAGACTAAAGATTAAATATGAGAATAAAAAATAAATATTTTCGCATGTGTAATTTAACGAACATTACGTAACTTTACGATTTCCGGTTGCAAGTATAGGTAAAAAAGATTCAAAAAATATAAAAAAAAAATTCATGTAAGATTTTGAAAACTTAATAAAATTTATATTTAACATTTACTTAAATCGCATAAATATTTTTTGAAATGTTAAAAATAAAAAATTACCTTTTTTTACAAAAAATAAAATTTTAACATCTCGTATATAGGTAGTGCAGCTGCGCTACCTGTACTAGTTACATTTTTGTAGTACATTTTGATCTAGATAGTTCATAAAATTAATTAGTTTTCAAAACTAATAAAAGATCTTAACTTTTTGCTCAGTCAAAATATCAACGCCTGATAGCTTAGATTACAGCTATTTCCCAACAACGAAAAATTATATAAATATCAACGTTATAGCAAATCATGATGCAAGAATATGTTTAAGGAATAATTTAACCGAGAATTCGGATCATTATGAAGTAAGAAAATCTCATTTTTTTAAAATAATTTTTTTTTTTTAAACTTAAAATTGATTTTTGTAGATTATAATTGGAGGATGGGGAAACACTATGTCGGCAATAAAAAAAAATCATTTAGATCCAGACGTAGCAGAAGCTCGAACGCCTGGAATTTTAAAAGTTGAAGAGGATATGGGCTATTTATGGATACAGTAATAGTAAAAAAAAATTATTCATAGATAATAATAGAAACTTTAGAGAAATGTTTGAGTGATTGTGCTAAAATTTGGAATTTTTACCCATTATTCTCTAACAGCTTTTGAAACCTGTTTGCAATAATTATTTTTGAATAAATCTTTTTAAGATAAAAATACAATTTCGAATAGTCTATTTGGACTATTTGAGCCCAACATAAAAGTGCAAATAAAAAAATACCCGTAAAAATAAAAATTTAATCGCAAATCTTGACAAAAATTAAAAAACTTGGTATTTGCATATACACAAAGTACAGGACAAAATAACTTGCATGATAGAGCATGTTTACTGACTTATTGTTTATTATAAATATCCTTGCTTCCTTCTAAAACTGCATAAGTCTTAAAACAAAATTATTTATAAGTCCCTTAAAAAAGATTATACTAAGTCATTAAATTCGGTTCGAATTATTTTAAGTCTCTAAGCAGTAATTTAATTTCTGTATATTGAAATCAGGTCTTTTAGGGGTACCCTTTACTAAAAACATTTTCTATTATATTAGTTATAGGTATTTATGCATTTCTGAAAGCTCTTCTAATGATCCTTATTATTAAAAAATAGGACAAAATTTCACCTTTGTCACCTATCGCAAATCTTAATTTTTTCTTAGTTAACCAAAAATTATATGAAGCAAAATTATATTAATAACATGGAACAAGTTTATGGGGAAAGGTACCCTTGAAATCTGAAAATCAAGGAGGAGGGAAGGACAAATATGCACGATTTAAGGGGATAGTGTGAAATGGGATTTAGAATAATTCAGGTTTAGGGACTTAAAATAATTTCGATTTATAGAGGCTTAAAATAATTTGGATTTAAACAATATCGCCATGTTTGCAAAAAAGTACTTCTTCTAAAAAGACTTTGATTTTTAATTAATTTGAATGAAAAAAACTAAGCATTTTTGTAGATGTTCCGGAAAATCTTATTTTTTTCTTTTAACTGTCGTTAGGGACAATTAAAAATCTTTGGTTATAGCATAAGATCCCATACTAAGGTAAACTTTTGAGAATTGAAATTGCCTAGGCTGGTAACCTAGGTTGTCCCCCAGGTGAAAATTTTGTTATCGAATTAAAATGTACATAGCATATCGTTGTACACCCCCCTCCCCTGATCATAATCCTAAATCAGATTGCAAAGAAACCTGAACCGATCTTAGGGGGGAGAGATTAAACATTTAATTTGTTACCGCACAGGAACTGGGCTGTTGAATATAGTAGATGTCCAATATAGTCGAAATGCCAAATATCCCACCCCTGAAAAATTGAACCGAAAAAAGATATGGTGGATAATTTGAATTTTGATCCTATTACTAATATTTACCCGAATGCATTTTCTTCGATCCTCATCTGATGCATCATGACATCAACGATGTTCTATTGAGCATTCTGTACTACTTAGTACACTATTCTTTATATACTATTTTTCCGAATGCGCATTTTACCCCGGTCATTATTTGATGATATAAACGACAGAGACTTCTGCAGGAATTCGTTAATGCTGCAGGATGCTCAAAATGGCTTTAATTATATGTGTTTAGATAATAATTTTTTTTTATAAAACATTTAACAAAGCTAAGGGTTAACGGACTAAAATGAAATTTATTCATGGAATTAAATTAAAATTCATTCATAAAATGTTATTTCTTTACATTTTGGTAGGGTATTATTTATTAAATTATTTATTTATTTGCCTAGTTTGAGAAGGTAGAAGGGTAGCATAGGAACGGGGGCAATTTTTTTCGATTTATTCATCAATAAAGGTTTTGCAAAAAATATCTTTAGCTAATGCTTATTGAGTCAAAAATTATTTAATTTAAAAAAAAATAGGCGAAATTTTAATTAAGGTCACTTTCAATCACAGCAACTTTACCGGGTCGTCTGATAATTTTAAAGCAAGCGGAATATTTTTATCTTTTCTGTATTCATTCAAAATCATTATTTTGTTGAAATTCTTTTTTTTTTTTTTTAATATTATCATAGTAAAACCTGAGCATAGTATGAATCTCAAAGTATAAATTCAAAATTATTGCTGAAATCTGATTTACAGATTTTCTGTTTATCATCGTTGCATTCATTATATCTATTCTTTGTTTTAGGTGGAGTTGCGATGGCTATTTAAGGATAGGTCATGAAAATGAAGACTGTTTTATGTCTTTCTTTGACACCGAACCTTTTGTAATTAATTATATAGGACTTAGTACGGCATGGGGTGCAACAGGAGATTGGGAAATAGATGGTTAAAAAATATCTTTTTTATGTTACTTAATTCTAAATATTTTTTATTTTTATTCATTAGGGAGTGATTTCACAGCTCCAGCAGTAAGACAACAACTTGTCGATACCGCCAGATATTGGATTGATTATGATAATAATCATGGATTGCCGAGAAACGCTACTGCAGCTCATGAAGATGGTCTTTACATTGGTCGATGTCATCATAATCAATCAGTAACACCTGGTGGTATTAGGGGATCGTCGGTGACATTAACATGGGGAGGTCATGCTCATGAAAAATCGGAATTTCAAGTTCTTTGCGATGTAAATGTTGAATGGGTAAAATCAACAAATGGTAGTGTTCCTTTATACGCATTTGTAGCAGGTGAAACCGAAGATGGCAATGCATTATTCATAGGGAGAATTCATCATAATGGAACTTATAAAATCGGTAAAATTCAACCAAATCATCAAGCTTGTTATATCCCAATAGATGGCCGAGAAATTAAATTTAGCACATACGAAACAATGGTTTTGAAAGATAATCCTATTTATGAATGCGTGGGCAGATGAATTTAAAATTTTCTTTATCAGACATTGTCATTTGAAAAAACAAATTTATTATTAAATTTAAGTGTTCGTTATGTTACATATTGTATAAATACGATGTAAAATATATTGTATAAAGTATATTTAATGAATATTAAATGATTTTTTAAAACTATTTTTCAAATTCTGAATATTTTTATATTCTTAATCTTCTATATTAATTGACCTTAACTAAATGAGAAAATAAATATTCGAATCCTTTTTAAAAAATTTGCATAGACTAAATTCTTGCCTAGTAAATTTCATTTATTGAAAAGTTTTGGGAGCATTAAGAATTTTTTACCAACGTAAACTTTCATGGCCACTATAGGCAACAAAAGTAAGAAACAAACTTTGCCAATCAGCGTAGAAAACTGGCCCTTTTTTCGTTCATTTGAGATCAAGGCGAGGATCAAGGTGGGGTGTTCGATAATTTTAAAGTTTTAGGAAAACTCGCAAATTTTTACTAAATCGCCCCTACCTGAGAAAGTTTTTTGATCCATAGCTGTTTATAGAGTTCTGAAAAAGCTCAAATATTTTAAAGCGAATGTATATTTTGTTATTTCATGTCCGAAAAAAATCAAAAAGTTTTGACTCCGGCGAAATTACATAGATTTGAACATATTCTCCATAAAATTATAATATTTTACCCAGATAAATAAATAATTTTAAACAGTTAATTTAAATCAAATGTAAAAATTTATTAAGTTTATTGTTATTAGATAAAAATATTATTATTTTAACATAAAATATAACTTTTAAAAATAGCTTATTAAATATTGAATTACAAGTTTGCTAAATAACAAATAACAATAAAATTCTTACAAATATAAAATATTTACACATCTTACCTATAACAGTTTTTCGTCTTTCTTTAATAACAGTTTAAAACAATTATCATATGTGCTTAAAGATGAAGGGATGCCTTCAAGTTGATTTAAAAGTGCTATTGCATGAGGAACGTTTCCTTGTTTAAGTAACATATCGATTAATAATTTTATATTTTTTTCGATTTCAGGTAGTGTTCTATTCATAAAAATTTCTTCCAAAATTCTATAATATAATTCATGACTAACACTAAACGAAAATGTTAGATCGTTGAAAAATATTTCTTCTAAAATTTTATAATTTAATTTCAACATCTGAAAAATAAGAAGTATTTTGTTTGTTGAAATTCTTTAAAATCGAGCTTAAAATATATATGAAAATAATTTACTGTATAATTATTTTTAATGAATTCAACAGCTTCCATCTTTAATTCTGAATCTTTTGAACAAAGTTTTAAATAAATTATTTGTTCAGAAGAAAAATTATCTTCATTATTTTCGATAAACTTAGCAAGTACCTGCAAAAAATATTGACTTAAATTATTGATTTAACTTATACCTTACATTTGAATATCTTACATCTTTGGAGATAGTATATTGAATAAAAATATTTTTTATTTCATCTAAAATTTCTTCATCATCTAAATTTATTTTTGTTAATTGAAATATTAAACACAAAATAGCATTGACATTAAGATCATTTGAAAATATAAAATTCATTACTTGTGGATACATTAAAATTTCATTTTTTAATTCTTTAAATTTATTTGCATTTTCTATTTTTAATAATTTTTGTATAATTTTATGGTAGTTTTCATCTGTAAGTTCTTCTTCTTCTAAAGTTTCACATTTATTTACTGATACTTTATTTTCAACGATTTCTTCATTTACATCTGCCCAATCATCTTCCTCCCAATTATTCCAATCATCCAATTCTTCAGGTGGATTTGTAGATAATTCAGTATTCAAATCTTCTTTGTTTTCTGTAGGTTTTGAAACCGACTCAGATTCATTAACCGAGTTTCCTGAATTTTGTTCAGTCATACATTTCTTTTTAATCAAATCATTAATTGTTTGTTTTAATATTTGTTTTTCTAAATTTTCATCACTGATTTCACAAGTACTCATCATTTTAATTAAATTGATAGGACTGTGCAAAAATACACTTGGAATATCACAGTCCATTTGTTTAATATATAACTTTATAGACAGAAAGTATGCTAGATATTCGGAATATATTTTTAAATGAGGTAAAGTATAAAACAAGCTGATCACATCATCAAAATAATCTTCATCATCTACACTTAATAAATAACTTAAACCTGTTATATAATCTTCTGTAATTGTATATTTTGTGCATTCAAGCAACACTATAAAATAAAAATAAAAATAATTGAACATTAATTCCTTAGCACTTTCTTAGTCATCATTTAAATTAAAAAAATTTCTTACAATGATTAATCCCATCAAATTCTTCACCATAAGTAGCAGTTTCATTCAATAAACCCATCCGTAATAATATTTGTGACAGCCTTAAATTAGGGCTACATTCTGTTTTTGAAAATTTGTTATATCGAATATCAAGGTTGCTAATAGCACATTGTTCGTACAAAGATTCATAAAAACATGGAACTCTAAGAAAATTTTTTGAATTTTTACAGCTTTCGCTTTCTTTATCATCATCAGGATTTCCAGAAATTTCAAAGTTAAATTTTGATTTCCAAAATTCTGGATTGCTAGCGGTATTAATTAAATCTATTGAAGACTGTTTCATTTTTTGTGCTGAATTTTTAACTAGATATGCAGAAGATTCTAAAATTTTTGGTACTACTTCAATTTTATCAATTTTAGTCTAAAATTAAATTATTTTAATATTTTATTAAATTCAAATAAAAAAAAAAAAATATATATATATGAAAATTTTTTTAAACCAAATTTGCTAATGGCTTGAAATCATTCATGAAATCATCACTGTTAATTGGTTCATAATTTTCAGGAGTCCATTTTTCTAATTCTGTATTTAAAAGTTGAACTTGTAAAATGTTAGCTCTTTTTATAGCTTTTTCAATAATTTCATTAGGTCCATTACTAACAGAAAACCATAAACAAGATAATTGAAATTTCAAGTCATCATAATCATCATTAAAACCAAATTTCAAAGCTATTTCCCATGATAATTGATAATTATTTTTCATCATTTGTGTTATAATTGATGCACAAAATTTAAAATCTTTTACATCAAAGGCTTTTCTTGCTATTAAATCTAAGACTTTTCCTTCTCTTAATTTAACATTTTTTGATTCAATTCGTAAATAATTTGCAAGATTCAGTAATTTTTGTTTGCTTTTATAAGCATTTGCTTTATTATTTAAGCAATTTTCTATAAGAGTAATTTTTTCTTTTAATAATCTAACTTGAAGTGGTAAAATTTCAATATTAAATTCATTTAAAATTTGCAAAGATTCTATTAAATTATACTCTTTGCTTATTTCATCATTTTTATCAGTTATTAAATGAAGACATGCTCTAAAAATATTTCATTATGATTATAAGAAAAAAAAAATCTTAGTTATTAAAAGTCAACTTACTTTGCTAATTCCATATCAGGATCAATTAAGCTCTTTGCATTGTTAAAATAATCATTTGACGATTTAATAATTATTTCAACTGCCTTATCATATGCAACTTTTAACGGCGAATGTTCTTTTTTATTAGTCTCAATTAATGATTTACTTCCTTGAATAATACTTATTGATCCAGACTTTAGACGAAAATAAAGGCATATTTCAAAACATGCTTCAACATCTAATACTTTAAAGGCATATTCTTGGATATCTAACATATCGTTTAATAATTGATTCCATTGTTTTTCATTTGGTGAATAATGACTAAAATTTTATCAATTAGTATTTTAATTACTATTTAAATAAGTTTATTAAAATTTACCTTTTACTAAAATTTTCACAAATTTCATTAAAAAGTTCCTTTGATTTATCAAAATCATTTCTTAAATTATTAAATTTATTTAAAGAAATAAATACATTATATTTATTTAAAATTTCAATACATTTTAATTCATGTTCGAGATCTTTACATTTCATAAAATCTTCTTTATTTCTCATTGACATTAAAATATGAAAAATTGAAGTCGCTTTAGGAAGAAATTTTTTATCATCGCATGCATAAATACATTCATAGGCTAATGAAGTTATATTTTGAATTATATTTAATAAATCAAAATCATTATATGTTTTTAAGTACTCAAAAAGTGCAAGCGGTAAATCAAGACTATGTTTGCTTAACGATATTAAATACTCATAAAATAATTCTTTATCAGAATTTCCACCCTAAATATTAAAATTAGAACATTAAAATTTTTTCTTAAAGTAGTTTATTAAATGTAAAACTAAATATTTACTAAATAGTGCTTTCTTCTTCTGAAAAATGGTAACAGCATATTTTTTATTATAGATATAAAATTTTTTTGATCTGAATTCAGCATTAATAAATTAATTTTTTCCAAATCACTTAATTTTTCTAATTCTATTAATGATAAGTCTTCATTTCCTACTTTGTATACAATGTCATCTAAGGTTTCTAAATCAAATAATATTTTTTCTAAGCCATGAATATTACGTGCTTTTCCAAGATTTATTAAACTTAATGCATTATCAACTAATCGACTATCGCTTTCAATTTCATATGCTCGATTAATATACCATTTTTGAATTAAATCTTGTGAGAGTTGCTTATTTCTATAGTTAAGGAAAAAAATTATTTCGAGTCTTAAATTAATTATTTGGTAAATTTTAATTACCTGTAAGAAATTAGAGAAATTCTGTTTTCATAAAGCATATCTACAACATTTTCATTATTATCAATTTTTATATGATCAAACTCAGGTTTTTCAACCCAATCTTTTGGCCTTAATTCTTGTTGGTACAGTAAAAATGGTCGGCCATCGTTGTCACATTCTGGTAGAAGTTTTTGGTACATTTCAGGATCTAAAGTTTCAGGGAAAAAATTAATTATTGCTAAGTAGTGAGGCATTAATAATTTTCCATAGTAGGTGAACATTATTTCTACACCTCGGCAATCTCCTTTTTTAGCAAACCTGTGTGGTTAAATAAACAGTTTTATGTAAAGTAATATTACTAATCTTAATTAAAAAATTACTTTATTGCATTTTCAATTGGAGATAGCTCACGGAATTCTTCATAGAAAATTTTATTAAACTTATTAGGGTCCTCTAAAAGAAATTCATAAGTTTGTAACTTGTCTAAATGACTTAAAAGTTTTTTCCTGCATTTAATTAATGATATTTGTGACTCTGATAAAGAATTAGCAGTAATACTGTCCAGGATTTCATTAAGTTTTTGAACCTAAAAATTTTTAAATTGTTCTATTATTTATAATTTTCTAAAATATTTCTAGCAATAAATTACATTATCTTGATTTGAATCATCATCATCACTTTCTGCAGAAAAAAATTTATTGTCATCATGCATAGCTATATTAACAACTGTTTCTAAATTTGCACCCTTTAATCCAAAATTTAGTAACTCTCGTGTAGCTTCTAAAGTTTCAGGAACTCTTGTTATACATTCATTTAGAACCCATGATCTTTTACTGACTTTACTTAAATGTTCTTGTATGGCATTTAAAGAGCATTCTGATTTTCTCCATTGAGTTTGATAAACTAAATCTGGATCTAAATTGTAAGTTTTTGCAAGGGTCAGAGCTTCTTCATAATCCTGAATTTAATTTGAAGTAAGTTAAATAACAAAATTAATAATTATTTTATTGAATGGAAATAATAAAAACCTGCAATTCAATTTTTCTTGCATAAAGTTCTTCAGGCGTTGTTCTTTTAATTCCTAAAACTTTGTAAGTTTTATAAAATATTTTTGATTTCTTACGTTTTGGTTGAAACTTTTCAATATCTGTTATAGAGTAAAGAGCACTTTGCATTAAATTTTTTGAATAATTTAAAATTGTAACAGATTTCGTTTCATCATCTTCTTTTTCACTATCTGAAGATAATTCTAAAAAATTATTTTTTGCTGCATTAATTTATATGCTAAATCAATTCAAATAAAATGAAAAATAAAATGTTACCAGAATATTGTCCTTCGCCAATAGAATCCCTTGTTCTTTTAGTATTACCTATTACAACTTCACAATCTAAACATAAGAATTTACTTTCTTCACTTATAGGTGCTATTTGTGGATAACTAAATAGAAATTCTGGACTTGTTCCTAATAAATTTTTAAGATTGTCAATTGAACATACTGAAATAGCACCTGAATATCTAGCTATTATAACAGCCTGAAATTGAAAACCAAAATTATAAAAAATTTAGCACATTTAAAATTTTAAAATTTTAACAAGAAATTTTCCCTTACATTATTTGACCACCAGCTGATATCTAAAGGATGATATTCAGTTAAATTAGGGGGACACTTTTTAAATTTTATATTTTGCAAAGGGTTAACTGAATTATAATCTGGTTGCTCTAAAAGTTTCCATTGTTTCTTAAGTTTTAATGTTGGTATACTCCAAAGAGATATAGTTCCGTCAGTGTGAATAGCAGCTAATAATTGACTGTTGGGAGAAATACTAATACGAAAAATTATCGATTGCACTCGATTTTTAATAATTGATATGAAATTCCAAATAGAAAACTGTGATTTATATAAATCATTTTCTTCAGACAAAGGTGATAATTTATAATATGGATTATCATTTAATGTTCTCCAACAAGTAAGTCCAATTTGGGAAGCTGTTCCCTTTGAACATAAATTTTTTATTGTAAATTAACATTCATATGTATGACAACCATAATAATCAATTTACTTACATTTAAATTTTGTAAAACGCTATTACCGGCTACAAAAAATAAGTTATATTTTTCGCTATAGACAATAGCATTTATACCATTTCTATAAAATTTACTAAATGAGAAAGTATGATTTTCACTATATCCATTACTGCTTGAAATACAATATGATTTTAGTAATCCACTATAAGTTATTCCAATAAATTCATAATCCCAATTGTCAGTTTCAACTCTTGGCTTTTTAAATATCATTGTTGCAATGGCATCACCAGCTTCTAATACATGTGGATTTGGAGATAATAAAGCTGTACTGATATTAAAAATATTATTTCCTAAAGAATTATAAAATGATATATATCCGTTACTGGAGGCTAAAGCAAGTATCAAGCCATTTGGGCTCCAAGCTAACTTTCGCCATTCAGGAAAAGAATCTTTAGGAGCTAAAATAAGAAATAAATTAAAAACATGAAAATATTTAAGGAGATTCTATTTTATACCTGAAGCTTTTCCAACAACAGAAGAAAATTCATCTTTTGCTTTTCTAATTTCTATAATATTTTCTTGTAATAAAGCAAGTATTTTTCCATTATCTCCTATTGCTAATTTCCAAGGCAATGTATACCTAATTTGTTGTGAAATACTTTCTGGTAAAGAATATCTGTTATTAAGATATCTTAAAGCATTTTTTATAGTTCCTGTTGCTTGCTGTAACGTTACTGAATCATTCTTGGATTTCTAAAAATTTAATAAACTTACATTATTTATATTACTTATTATTAAATTTAAATTAAAATATTTACAGTTAGTTCTGGTTCTTGCTTTCGAATAAAATATTCTAACACTTCATACAAAATTGAATCTTTCGCACTATTTAACTGATTGTTTTCCATTTTTTTTTTTAAATTTATGTATAAGTATGTATAAATTTATGTATAAACAAATATAATTATTGAATCCTGCATGATGTACTTTTGTCACTTATTTTATTTTAAAATTCTTTGGTAAAAAAATATTTTTTAAATTGAAAATTACATTATTTAATTTAAATGTTTTTTAAAATATATTTTATATAAAAAGTACTCTTATAAACAATTTAAAGAATTTTCAAAAATTTTAAACACTTTCTTTATTAAATCGCAAAATTATATTACATTTTGCTTTGATTTCAATATTCATTTTTGTTTACGTGTTGCACCAGCTGATCGCCAATTTTCATAAGATGGTAAGATCGTAAGATTACTTACCAACAATGCCAACATCAAAATATCTGCGGTTGGTACCAAAATTTGGGGGTGTTCGTGGTTTGTTGTTCAAGTTCATAGAATTTCATCCTTGTTGTGAGCACGCAGGGTTGAGCTTGAGTTGTTGTACTGTTGTACATGCATTTTTGCATATAGTGTATATACAGCAGGTTAATTTAATGTATTTTAAAACTGATTTATTTAAACAAAATATTTAGTACAGTCATTTCTGAAGCTAACTTTCAAAATGTCTGATGGAGAAGAAGATTTTATGTGCGAAGAAGAAGAGGATTATGGTTTGGTAAGTTAATTTATTTTTTTATTTATTAAATTTTTATTTTACCGGTTTTGAGGTTAAAGCATGATAAGACAAAAAAAATATTTTTTTAAGAAATTTTATTTGTTTAACAATAAATGAAATAGAATAAATTCTATAAAATTAATTATTTTTTAGGAATATTCAGAAGATTCAAATTCAGAACCTGATGTTGATTTGGAAAATCAATATTACAATAGCAAAGCTTTAAAAGAAGATGATCCAAAAGCTGCCTTACAAAGTTTTCAAAAAGTCTTAGATTTAGAAGGAGGCGATAAAGGAGAATGGGGTTTTAAAGCTCTTAAACAAATGATTAAAATTAATTTTAAACTTGTAAATATTTGTTGCACTTAAATTATCAACTCAAATTATTTTTCATAACAATTTAAATAATTTTTTAATTTAGGCAAATTACAAAGAAATGATGACAAGATATAAGCAATTGCTAACTTATATTAAAAGTGCTGTGACAAGAAATCATTCTGAAAAATCAATTAATTCAATTTTAGATTATATTAGCACTTCAAAAAATGTATGTATAAATATAATTAAATGAATTAAAAAAAAAAATAAATTAATTGATTACTTTACTAGATGGAGTTGTTGCAAGATTTCTATGAAACTACTTTAGACGCTTTAAAAGATGCTAAAAATGATCGTTTGTGGTTTAAGACAAATACTAAGTTAGGAAAGTTATATTTTGATAGGTCAGATTTTAATAAATTAGCTAAAATATTAAAGCAACTTCACCAGAGCTGTCAGGTAAACATAAATATTGTTAAATTAAAAAAATTGAATTGCAATACTTATTTGGGAAACATAATTTTTAGACCGATGATGGAGAAGATGATTTAAAAAAAGGTACTCAGTTATTAGAAATATATGCTTTAGAAATCCAAATGTATACAGCACAGAAGAATAACAAAAAGTTAAAAACTCTTTATGAACAAAGTCTTCATATCAAAAGTGCGATTCCACATCCATTAATTATGGGTGTTATAAGAGGTTTGTATAAAAGATATTAATTATAATTTTATGATATTTTCACAGTATTAATTTTTTTAAATTATTTTGTAATTAAGAATGTGGTGGAAAGATGCACTTGAGAGAAGGCGAATTTGAAAGAGCTCATACTGATTTTTTTGAAGCCTTTAAAAATTACGATGAATCAGGATCACCTCGTCGTACAACTTGCTTAAAATATCTTGTTCTTGCAAACATGTAAGTTTTATTAGTTATAAAAGATAATTAATAATTGGTATAAACATTAATTTAAATTTTTTAAAAACGTTTAGGTTAATGAAATCAGGAATAAATCCTTTTGATTCTCAAGAAGCCAAACCTTATAAAAATGATCCTGAAATATTAGCTATGACAAATTTAGTTGTCAGTTACCAGAACAACGATATTAATCAGTTTGAATTAATATTAAAACAGAATAGAAATAATATTATGGATGATCCTTTTATTAGAGAACATATAGAAGATTTACTTCGAAATATTCGAACACAAGTTCTTATTAAATTAATAAGGCCATATACCAGAATTCATATTCCTTTCATAAGCAAAGAACTCAATATTGATGCTTCTGAAGTTGAAGCTCTCTTGGCATCATGCATATTAGATAATACAATTCGAGGACGTATTGATCAGGTAAATATGATTTTTTATTAAGATTTTTTTTAATCAGCTCCCAAGCTTTTTAATTGATTAAATTAATTTAGTTTTTTTGTTATAAATTATATATAATTATTATAGGTATATTTTTAAGAAATCAAAATAAATGTTTCTTTACTTACATATTTTCAGGTAAACCAAGTTTTGGAATTGGATAGGAAATCAGTTTGTGCAGCTCGCTATAACGCTTTAGATAAGTGGACTTCCCAATTACAAAGCTTGCATGTTGCAATTGTTAACAAAATGTCTTAAAAAGATATACGTACTATAAATAAATTTATCATTAATAATATAACAATTTTAGGAGACGTCATAAGAATGCTTTTAAATGAATTTTATGGTATTTAGTTCAAAAGTAATTTTCTTATTTTTTTTTTTTTTTTTTAAGTATAAATTATAAGTTTTCTTATGAATACTCAAAAATTGGAAAATTTAATTTGATATTTTTATATATAAATCATTAAAAAAAAATTAGTTTTTTAATTCTAAAAATCATAAAATTAACATTTTCTTATCTATTAAGTATTATCAAAAAATAGAAATTTTATCACATAAGAAATAGAGAACGATAATTTGCATTTAATGTATTATAATTTTTACTTTTTTTTTTGTTTTTCTTGAATTATTTTAAAATATAAATTAAACAGTGAAAAAGAAAAATATAAAATTGATTATTAAATTATTTTTTTTTTTTTTTATTTTAAATTTTAATAGAATGCAAAATTAGTTTTAAAAAGAGGTAGAATATGTTTAAACAAGAAATAAATCAGGAAGACTCATCAAACAAAATTTTATTGTACAATAAAAAAAGTAAAATTATTATTTAAATCAGTTATAATATTGTAAGATTTTGTAAATAAACAAAATATAAAAAATATTTTTATTTTTTAGTTAATATATAACCCACTTTTTATTTAAAAAAATAAATAAGTATATTTTTAATTATACAAGTATAATTGACTAAAATGTACGTTTCACGGTTTCACATTGATATTTCTGAAATTTAAAGGATACAAAATATAGCGGGACGAAGGGGAATTGATATTTGCTTTGCTTATTTTTTTATCAGAAAATAGAAAACGCTGCTAAGTAATTGGCACTATGGTTCCTCATTAACAATAACAAAATATTTTTAATGGTCTATTTTACCTAGTAAAAACGATTATTCTAGATATTAGAACTTTCACAGAAAAAAATTAAGTACTACGTCAAAAAAGAAAAAAGAATAATATGGTGTTTTTTAAATATTTTTACTTAAAAAATTTTGGAGAAATCTTTTGAAAACGATAATTCTAGTTACTCGTACTTTCATAGAATGAAATGAAGTACTATGTCCTAAAAAAAAAAAATTTGGCGTTTTTTGTATTTTTTGGCGGCAAAAATGTTGAGACAAAAATTTTCAAAAAATTACGTATCGGATCCAAAATTTGACTATAAACGATATTTCTAAAACTAGTACTCCCATGGAAAAAAATTAGGTATTACATCCAAATTAAAAAAAAAAAAGTAATGTATTCATTTTTTGGTCATAAATACCAACTTTCCCAGATTTGAGGAACTTGAATCCTATAATTCCGTTTGGTTCATGTTGATAGCATATTCAGTTTCTGGTAAATAAAGGACCGTGAGAAATTTTTTGATTAACAGAATTTTGATCAAAGTTCTACAGTTCTGGAATCTCAGGCATTTATCATCCAAAACTTGATATGTCGTATATTTTTTTAATTCAACAAATAAATTTTTTAATTTTTTTTTTTATATCCTTATACCGAATCCTAAAGAGCAAACTCTTTTAATAGACAAATTATTTAGTAATTATATTTTACAAGTAAATTAGTAATTATATTTCAGTTTCAAAATTCGTTACAAAATTTGCGTAAATTTCTGAATCTACATTCCGAGAGTAAAACAAAATAATTTTCGAAATAATTTTTATACGATTTCAATGAAATTAAAATAAGAAAGCTCATGAGACCATCAAATGTCTCATAAAAGAAAAATATAAAAATTCTTTAAAAGTATTATTAATTATTTATTATTTCAAACTCTTCATAGTTTTCTTAATTTTTTCCTGAATTTCAAACTCATCCATTTTCCCTGCATTATAAACTTACATACTTATCGCATTTATTTGAAAGGTAGCAAAATTGAATAATCTTGCCTTGCGAACAATTTTTTAAGAGGCTTGAAAATAGACTATACACTACAGAACTTGTAAAAATTTTTACAGGTAATATTATTTAACCACGAACGAAGTTTCATAACTAAAGCTCACATTTTATGTCCTTCTGTCTATTCAGTTTCTGAGCTTAAGTTAAGTCTTCGTTCTGGAAAGATAATAAATGGTCCAGCTGCCGACCCTTTTACTATACTAATAATTTTCAACTCTTATTTTTTATATATGATAAACGGTTTTCACACTAAGAAGTGACAGATGTGTTTTTACATGACAGCAGAGCTTAAATATCCTCATTTGGAAAACCGTTGTAAAAGTGACGAAAAAAAATGAGTGCTTATGTTTGAAAATATTTGAAGAATTACTTTTATGTTCCCTTTTATACGTCAAAGTATACCTATTTATGCAAACTTTGCACCAATCTAAAAATAAGCAGATATTCTTCATGGTCGCGTGGTTGAATCCCTTGACATATGTATAGTACATTATAAGTTCGTGCCCTTTAGCAAATACCCTGAGAGTATGTCACGTGCGCACTTATGCATATGAAATTGTAAAAAATTTTCAAAAGCAAACTACCATGTATGAAAGACGTATATCTTTTCAATTTAAATTTTTCATGTCAATATTTTTGACAGGCTGAGAATAAAATGAATTAATTTTTATAATTTTTTATATCTTTGATAATTTTTTTGGCTTTTTTCAAAAAAGTAAATTAAAATATAACTTTATGGATGGAAATATATTAAGATATAAAGATTTTAATTCTCTAAAGGGGTTCGGGGTTGAAAAAATTTTTGGTTCACAAGCTTTTATTAAGGAAACCAATAAATAAATTTAAATTTTGGTTTTTCATGTATGAAGAAAATGAATCACATTAAGAAAGTAAGATTTTGAGTATTTTGAAACATTACATTAGATTCCAAAAAACTAAAAAACTGCGACTAATTATTGACAATACGGTCAACGGTAATAACAAATGAAAATATAACAGGGTTATTTCATTTTTTAATGGCAAAAATTTCCTTTGGTATCAGATACGAGAAATCAAGTAAAAACGAGTTTCTGAAAATTGGTACTTCCGTATAATAAAATTAGATATTATATATAAAACATTACTGCTGAAAAATTTTTTCTAAATAATAGTTTAAATATATTTTTGAACATTTCAATAAAATAAATTTAAAAAATTTTTAATATAAAAATCAGAAATACAAATTACAAAAAAAAAAAAAAAAAAAATAAAAAAAAAACCAACGTTACGCGGTGTTCCCAAGCGGTCACCCATCCAAGTACTAACCGCGCTCAACTTTGCTTAACTTCTGGGATCGGACGAGACCAGGTACATTCAAAGTGATATGAACGTTGGACGATGAGGATTGTTTTCCTAACAAAGACCATTTATTCAGATTTAGGCTAACTTTTCATTGTTTTCCATTTTTTATTTTATATTGTTTCTAGCTGCCTCCAGGTTACTTCGGCATTCACTAAGGGGTCTGCGTCCCCTTGGATCCCTGCAACTTTATTTTTCTAAAGAAATGTTGTTTTAATTTACTCAATAATTTGTGTTTTTACCCAAAGCATTATTTAAAATTTACTAAATCATAAAAATGTCGGGCATAGGAACCCAGGCAGGTAATTGAGCGATACAAAGCTTTGATACCCATCCCTAGGATTCACTAGTAGCCGTTGCTTCCCTCGATTACCCATTCTAGGATTCTCTCCGAGAATCCGGAAATATTCTGCTTGAAGCAAGTGGAAAATCCGCTTATGGCAAACCGAATTTCGCTTGCAGCTAGCAAAATTCCGCTTGCGGCTAGCAGAATTTTTTTTCTTCGCAAACAATTGCAAATTACTTGAATCATAAAGAAAATTAAAAAAAAAAACATTTTTTCTTTAATTTTTCAAAAAATTTCTCAAATCTCATCATACCGATATATGCATATCACAAGTAAGCGGAAAAAACTTTTTTTTAATTTTCATTACGTTTCAAGTCATTTGCAATCGTTTGACGAGATAAAAAATTCCGCTTGCCGTAAGCGCATATTTTTACAGTATCGTTTATCGCATTTGGACGGCAAGCAAACAAACAAACACACAAAATTAAAGATTTATATTATATTAATTTTAAATTGTTGTTAAAAATTAACTATAATATTTAACAGCTTCAGTTAAAACTTTTTCGGAAGAGCGAACTTCTGCCGGACTTTAACGGTAACATATGTACACTGTATAATAGTAATTAACAGATCAATAAAAAATAGATGTATTCTTTTTATTGATAGAAAAAATTCCCATAAATTGGCGTAAAAATTTTTTCAAAAAGTACGGCTTCGCCTCGTATTGCAATTTAAAAAAAATTTTTTAAAAATTTAAAATTCTAGATTTTTAACCCAAGATTTTTTTCTGTTTACTTACTTCTTGTAAAACAATAATTTTTTTCCTACAGATTTTTCAGAATTGTTTAAAAGTTAAATTTGTTAATAAACAATTAAAAATTTGTGAAAACAGGCCTAAAAATATTCTAATACTAAAAATTTTAAATTCAAGGGGGGTGGGGTAGTATTATCTTATATTTTTTTGAAGATAGATATAATTTTCATATAAAAATTAATTAATTAATTAAAAATATATTAAATAAAATTGGGTCTAATTTTAATACTATAACAAAATGAAATACTTATCCATCTACTCTTTTATTGTTTATTTTTATCTCTAAAACAGAAAACAAAATAAATTTTGTAAGTGCCTTTATTTTTGTAATTCTATATTTTGTTTTTATTGATAAAATTTATCTTTTCTTGTATTGTTTTAGAATTCTAAGAAAATTGATTAGTTTTTTACATTTACATAGATAATTTTTAGATACTACATACATATATATTTTTTCTATAATAATAATTTTAAATAAAAATTTATAAAAAATAATTAAATATTTTTTAAACCTAGATAAAAAAAATTCAAAAAACTAAATTATGTCTATTTCTTCTTCTTTAATATCTAAATTTTCACTTGGAGCATTTAAAAAAGACTTAATTAATTCGTCTTCGCACACAGTTTTTAACGAATTAATTCCATACTCTTGAGCTAAGATTTTAAGATCACTGGCTTTATTTTCAATGTCATTAACTTGTCCGGTATAAATAAATCTTAACATTTCAATTATAATTTTTGGTTTAAATTTACTCATTTCTATAACTTTTTTATTTTCATTCACTTCGAAATGAATTTTTAAAACTTCACTGTGTTTTGATAAGACTTTTTTATGCGCACCGAACACCTTATTTTTTTTAGTTGATGTTATTTTCACATCAAAGTTTGCATTTATATCGAATAAAGTTTCTATTTCAGTAGGTTCACTTTCAGTAGAAGTCGATGCTTCTGGTTCTGAATCTGTGTCATTTTCTTCATTAGAACTTTTATCTGAGCCCTTAAACTTTTTCTTATTAGTTATTATTTTAAACTTACATCTTATTTTTAAATCTTTATCTTCTATAGTAAGTTTGTGCAAATTATTTTGAACTTTTTTAGTTGGACAATATTTGAACCAACCTTGAGAATCGTTTAAATTTCCCTCATTTTTTGGATAATCAGCAGTTAAGTAGGGAACAAATGTTTCAACTTCATTACTTTTTTCTGTGATAAATGGTTCCCCATATTTGTCTAAAATGCTAATTTCGTAAGAAACTTTTACATGGCCAGATTTCTCTTTATTTTGATCAAGACAAAGAAATAAAGAAATGAAATGTTCTTTTTTACTTTTTTCCGATTTTTCTTCTCCCTTTGGATAAATTGCTAAATACCAGCTATTATTTCCCTCTATTAATTTTTGAGAAGTAGAAAATTCTCCTGGTTTTGCTGTAAATAAAGTTTTTGGTTCACTGATTTCCCACAAAATTACGTGTTCAGAATTGTCTGTAGAGTCAATTGAGCGTTTTTTGCTCATTTTGAATATAGATCCTATAAAATATTATGTATCTTTATTTTGATTAAATAATTAATGAGAGCGTACAGAACTATCTCTATTAAATTTCTGATTACAACTGAGTTTTTTGAAGCATTTTTTACAGTTTTACATGAAACGTATGTTTTTGTAATCACGTGATGCATCTGTTATCTTCAAATTTAGTGGGGAGCTAGGCAATGTAAGCATATATTATAAAATAACAATACAAATTTTTTTTTTTTCGTTAAAAACGTGCTTACCTTTTCCCCTTGCTTCTTTGATCTATATTTTATAGTAGTAAATAAATGAAATACATGTAGAATCTCTGGGAAGTACATAGCACAAATAACTTTTTTTACCTGGATATTTCCGCACTTTAAGATACAAGAAACTTAACTTTATGAAGAATTTATTCACTAAAAGAATTGATTGACGTTTCAAAAAAAATATAAAATCTCATATAAAAACCCTTTCATCTGGACGCAAAACGGTTAATAGGGGATATAACCATATGTGGTACAATAGAAAATTATTTATACCTTTGGTCTAATTTCCATATGTTTGTATCCAGATGATTTATCTGTAGAAAAAGAGAGAAATTATTTAATTTTGACAAGTGAAAAGATAGAGTTTTGTCATGTATTCAAAAGGGTGCATAAAGAATCAAATATCGGGTTATATCTCCCCGACGAATTTTCGAAATATCTCTTATGATCTCCGCTGATCTTTTTAGATCTCCGGAGATCACTTTTGATTTCTGGAGATCTCCGGAGATCTCCATAAATCACAATTGATCGCAAATTTCAGGTGATTTCTTTAGTTCTCTGGAGACCTCCGGAGATCTCCGGAGATCTCCGGAAATCACTTTTGATCTCTGGAGATTAAAATAGATCTAAAGTAATCTCCAGAGATCACTGAGGTAAAAAAAAAGTTAGAAAAATTTAGAAAAAATATTTATAATCATTAAGCAAAGTTGTAAAACGATAAACTTGATTGTTTTACCTTATTTTTTGGCTTTATTTAAATTTAAAAAATGCGAAAAAAATGCTACTATTAGTTATTTTACTAAAACATCAAAAATCAAAAAGTACAGCAACAAGTTTACTAATTTTTATAATGAAAATAATTATTGGAATCGTCTCAATAAGAAATACAATTAGGTAAATGAGTAAAAAAAATTAGTTATTTGATCATTAATAATTTTAATAAATATTTATAATTTTAATTACAATATATTAGTCAACATATTTTAAATTAGTCAACAATTTCTATAAACAAATAATTATAATTCATTTTTTTAACAACAATAATTATTACCATGATAGGTACTTTGTAATCTATTTATAAAATAAAAAAATAAATAATTGTTTACTAATCTGGCTAAATCTTAAATTATAAGAACTGGTACTCACAAGGGGAGACCGGAACATTTGGGTGGTTAAATTACAATCTATTGTTATGGATGACTTTAATATGTTGAAAAAACACCCAAGATATCCTCCGTTTATTCCAACGCGCCTTCTGGGCTTAGAAACGCAGGGCTCAATGTTATAAAATAGGATTTTTAGACAATTTTCAAAATGATGCGATAAGCTCGAAAATTAACCAAAATACTTTCGGTTGGTCTCATTTTTTCCGTATAAGTATCATCTTTTAACTCCCGTTATTCGCAATGCTCCATCACCTATTCTCACAGCGTTTTAGTCAATAAACCAAATGCCCATTTTTGGACCAAAATTACCAATTTTTAAATTGCTGCAAAAATTGCAATTTTCAATAAAAATAGGACCGACCGAAAGTATTTTGGTTAATTTTCGAGCTTATCGCATCATTTTGAAAATTGTCTAAAAATCCTATTTTATAACATTGAGCCCTGCGTTTCTAAGCCCAGAAGGCGCGTTGGAATAAACGGAGGATATCTTGGGTGTTTTTTCAACATATTAAAGTCATCCATAACAATAGATTGTAATTTAACCACCCAAATGTTCCGGTCTCCCCTTGTGAGTACCAGTTCTTATAATTTAAGATTTAGCCAGATTAGTAAACAATTATTTATTTTTTTATTTTATAAATAGATTACAAAGTACCTATCATGGTAATAATTATTGTTGTTAAAAAAATGAATTATAATTATTTGTTTATAGAAATTGTTGACTAATTTAAAATATGTTGACTAATATATTGTAATTAAAATTATAAATATTTATTAAAATTATTAATGATCAAATAACTAATTTTTTTTACTCATTTACCTAATTGTATTTCTTATTGAGACGATTCCAATAATTATTTTCATTATAAAAATTAGTAAACTTATTGCTGTACTTTTTGATTTTTGATGTTTTAGTAAAATAACTAATAGTAGCATTTTTTTCGCATTTTTTAAATTTAAATAAAGCCAAAAAATAAGGTAAAACAATCAAGTTTATCGTTTTACAACTTTGCTTAATGATTATAAATATTTTTTCTAAATTTTTCTAACTTTTTTTTTACCTCAGTGATCTCTGGAGATTACTTTAGATCTATTTTAATCTCCAGAGATCAAAAGTGATTTCCGGAGATCTCCGGAGATCTCCGGAGGTCTCCAGAGAACTAAAGAAATCACCTGAAATTTGCGATCAATTGTGATTTATGGAGATCTCCGGAGATCTCCAGAAATCAAAAGTGATCTCCGGAGATCTAAAAAGATCAGCGGAGATCATAAGAGATATTTCGAAAATTCGTCGGGTCTGCATACAAAAACTTAAATAGAAAATAAAACGGTAACGTATAATATATAAACTGGGCACGGTGGGTTTGAATGCTTGATAATCTGAAAGTTCTGGCTTTTCAGGTTTCTTTCATAGAATGGTCTTTACTATGATCCAGGAATCCCTTGAAATTGTTTTTAAAATCTTACAGGTTTCTATAAACTTTTTTTAGGAGAGCTTAAAAAAGGCCCAAAATGACCAATTTAAAAATTTTTTTTAAATTATTGATGCAAAAATTCTAATTTTTCATGAAAATGGATCTTATAGGCCTCAAAAAATTTCTACAAGCTTCAAGATTCCAAAATTTTTTGCTCGCCTTTTTTTAATTGTTTATTGAACAGATATGATAATTTAAAGTCAGAATCCTAATTTTAGGTTTTTAAAAAAAGTCAATTTTAATTATTATCTTTGAAAAGAAATATCTAATAGCAATATCTAGAAACTATTCAATGAAAAGAGACGAGTAATATAATTTTTTGGAAACTTGAAGCTTGTAGAAAGTTTTTAGATCCTATTTCTATCAAAAATTAGAATTTTAGAAGCAATTTCAAAAATTTTTTTATTTGGAAGTACTAATTTTAGAAATATCGTTTTTACTCAAATTTATTGGTTTTCATAACCAATATTTTCAAATTTTTTTTCATTTTAAAAGCAATCCTTAATTTTATCCCACTGGAATTCTAATTTTATAAAATTCATGTATATATTTTTCAATATCTCGTTTTTTTTTTGTTAACGTAATGCCTAATTTTTTGCACAGGTGTTTTAGTTTTAATACATTTGATGTCACTTTATTTTTTAGATATGATACATAAAATGGTAAAAATTTTCAAATTTTTTTAAATGTAAAATACCCATAGTGGTATACGATATATTTGTTTGCCTTGGAGTAGAAAAAAGTGCAGGAAATTTTACGCAGAGCTTTACGTGAAAATAGACAAATTTCGGTTTATTTTTGAAATGTTTTCAAAAAAATATAAAGTGGCTGCCAAAGATAATCAACTTAAAAATCAAATAATTAAATTAAAAATTTTGGAATTATATTATTTATATAATCTAGTTTTTTGGCCTATTTTTAAAATTATCTGTTGACTCGACCGAAAATTTTGTATGTTTTACTAAAAATGCCCATCACTCAATTCGAATTTTTATTAATTAATAAAAATGTTTTTACTTTTATGAATATTTTTTTTGGGTTTATGATAACAAAAAAGCTTTTAATTAACTAAAAAGTATTTAAAAATCAACAATGCTTATATTTTACAGTTTACTTGATTTAATGAAAACATTAAAAACATTAAAAACAACTAAAATTTATAATATTTATAATATCAATATATATATATATATAGATTTATAATTTTCAACATATTGATCACTACATTGATTTGAACGTATTTAGTTATACAATAATTTTATGATTTTAAATGATTGCAGAAAAACTTAGAAAGGGTTTTAATGTATGGCTCATTTTCATTTTTTTTGCAAAAATAAATTTAAAAAAAATAATATAAAAATCTTGTTTTAGTGCTGTAATTTTTAGAAAACATAAAGTAAAAGTTTTTTTATCAAAGGATCAACTTGTTATATTGTCATAAAAACTTAGTAAAATTAAAAAATTTTTATTATTGTGCTTTAAACCGATTATTTCTTGAGGTATAAAAAAGTATTTTTATGCTTTTGTGAATAAATACGAAATTTTTTGTCATATTTTAAACTAAAATAGCATCTAAAACATTGATTTAAAGTTAAATAGCTGTTGTTACGTCTAAAATTAAATGAAATGCTTAAAACACCAAGTTCTTAATAGAAACGGTAATGGATTTTTTGTCATATTTTAGCCACAAATTTTTTTTCAACTTAAAATAATGTTTTTTATGGTGCATGGTCAACAACTTTTTGAAATACAAACTTTAAAACAAAAAAATTTGTAAGTTCTTACTTCAATTGGTTTATACGACCACGTGACACCATTTTTGCAAAAAAAATAAAAAAAAACGCGATATATGACGATTTGTAATTTATATGTTATATCTAATTCTTTCACGAGATGAAAAAAAAATTTTGAAGGCTCATTGATATGACCCTTGTTTTTAGGTCTCTTTTTTTTGTCTCCGAAAAAGATTTTAACATAGATTTTTAAAGATAAGATCATTTTAAATAAAAATTTAACTCAATACGTAAAAATTAGTTCCATAACAAATAATAAAAATAAATACTCTAATACGGTGTCTATAAAATATATATTAATTTTAGTGCATAAAAAAAAACGCTGCCAAGTAATTGGTACTATGGTTCCTCATTAGCAATAACAAAATGTTGTCAATGTTCTATTTTACCTAATATAAAATTAAAATATTAAAATATTCAAAACTCATAATTTCAGGTATTAATACTTTCAGAGAAATAAAATAGGCACTACGTCAATAAAAAGATAACATTTTTTTAACTTTTTACTGTAAAAAATTTTGAAAAAAAAAATTTCGAAAAATTACGTATCAGATGGAGGAATCCTTTAAAAACGATAATTCTAGATTTTCGTACTTTTATAGGAAGAAATTAAGTACTAAGTCCTAAAGAAAAAAAAATTATTGTTTTTTTCTAATTTTTTTATGTAAAAAATTTTAAAAGAAAATTTTGAAAAAAAATTAGGTATCAGATTGTTGATATCCAGTTAAAAAGATAATTCTACATATTAGTACTTTCATGGGAAAAAATGAGGTACTACGTCCAAAAAGAAAAAAAATTATGGTATTTATTTAATTATTTTATGTAAAAAATTAGAAAAAAAAAATTTTCGAAAAATCATGTATCAGATGGAGAAATCCTTTGCAAACAATAATTCTAGATTTTCGTACTTTCATAGGAAAAAATTAAGTATTACTTCCTAAAATAAAAAAAATTTTGGCGTTTTTTGTATTTTTAAATTACATGTTTATAGTAAAATTTCATGCTCTTACCGAATCTGAAGTCAGATTTTACTTACAACCCTTTCAAATGCCCCAAAAATAGGGGTAATGGGGGTGAAAAAGAGGCTAAAATAAAAATGACGGAAAAATCAATATAAAAATAAAAAAATGATACGAAAAAACATTTAAAATTACTTATTTGTGCAAAAAACTTACATATTTTAGGTTTCTGGGATATTTAATTGGATTGCAACCCTTATATTGCAACTAGGGGTAGTTTTTCCCAAAAACTTCAAATATTGTTTTTTTAGTTCCAAATCGGTTCTAACAGGTAAATTTTACTCCTAATTCCATTTTTTGAATTTGTTTTGAGCTAAAAAGCTTCTATAAGCGTAAAATTCTAAAATTTTGTTTCCTATATAAAAATAATAAATTCTTTAGGTTCCATTTAGCCCTGATTACCCCTATTTTTACGCTTACACAAGCGTTTTAGCTCAAAACAAATTCAAAAAATGGAATTAGGAGTAAAATTTACCTATTAGAACCGATTTGGAACTAAAAAAACAATATTTGAAGTTTTTGGGAAAACTACCCCTAGTTGCAATATAAGGGTTGAAATCCAATTAAATATCCCACAAACCTAAAAAATGTAATTTTTTTGCACAAATAAGCCTCTTTTTCACCCCCATTACCCCTATTTTTGGGGCATTTGAAATGGTTGTAAGTAAAATCTGACTTCAGATTCGGTAAGAGCATGAAATTTTACTATAGACATGTAATTTAAAAGCCTCTATCTACACGGGAACCTATTTTTTTTTTTGACTTTCAGTCCAGAAAAAAATTAATTATATATATACGTAATAATGCTTTCGTAAGATTTTTATTTTCAATAAAAAAATTGACAGTAATAATTTAAATTAAGAATATGAATATATTTTAACAATATGACTAAAATTTTACACCAAGTATTAAATTGTACATATAAAAAGCCCATTTTCATCAAATTTTTAAAAACTGCTCGTTTACCAACAGATCTAAACAGATTAAACGCTAAATAACAAAATTTTAAAATCTGTTTAATACGGTTTTTTTTAAATAATTTAAAATTATAATAAGATTTTTTTCAACAGGGGATAGTCTAGTTAGAGTACTTTTAATGTGTGCTTACAGTGCGCCAGAGCGGACTCTCTGAAATTATCGCCCAAGAGGATGGGCTATCAAAAATTTGAAAAAACCTATACAAAACACTTTTTTATGCTTTCAATTAGAATTATTTTATGGAAACATACTAATATACAGTTGCTCTAAGAAGACCATCTCCCAATTTCCAACAAACTAGAAACCACATTCATGTTGTTCATAATGTTTGCTGCTTTCATTTGCATGCAGTGGCAAAAGTAAAAGGTTTTAAACAAATTTATGCTTTAAGTATTTCAGTTACATGAATGTGGTTAGAAAAAATTGTTTCATAAAATTATTCTTAGATTACTTTTTTAAAGTCTTCTATAGACAAAGCAGTAAAATATTTGCTTTTAATAATTACACAGTTACACACAAAAAAAGTTCTGATCCTGGAACTAAACCTACCTGCAGGTAAGTTTTTCGGTATCAGAATTGACCCTACATTCTCAGATTTTGCCCCAGCTACCCTAGCAACCCTCTAAACCGACCAGAAGGCAAATATTTTACTTTGTCCGAAAGTTAAAAATAAAAGTACCTTAGTTTTGTAATAGTCGGAATTAAAATTACTAGATTTTAAAAAATAATTTTTATTCCCGCAAAAATTTAATTACTAAAAAATCTTTAGTGGAGTTCAAAGATAGGGCAAGAAATATTTATTACAAAAAAAAATACACATATATATATATATTTGTCAATAAGATAAAGAAGTTGATTTATTACTATTTTGATCTTAAATATTACACACACTTAATACAACATCAAGTGAGATCGTCTGATCCAGTTGGCTATTCAGATGGTAAATTAAACAAGGAATCTCAAATCAGGACACACCTTTCTTAATGTATTTATCAATTAAAAACAATACTTTTACTTTCTCACTCATACACTTAATATAATATGCCTATATTGTTGGATAATCTTTATCTTTTATTTATTTAATATAATCTTAACATTAAACACACAATATTAAAAATTATTCTTTTCGCACTTGTATGACAAACAACTATCTTATCTTTGTTTACATTTTTTCTCCGACTATTCGCCATATATATTTTTCATTAATATTTTGTTTTTATTAAATACACAATTTCTGTTATTTTTCTATCACTGTATTTTCCTAATAACATATTCACAAACACTATCACGTGATTATATAATTACTAAAAAACACGTTAAATTACTGATGTTACAATTTCCTAGAACAGCACACAGGCTTTCGTGGAAAATGAGTTATAATGATGATTTTATTTTGTATCCCGGCACCAGCTGAAAAGATGCAGGCCTTGCTATCGAATTCGTTTTGTTAAACCGGGAAAACAAAATAAACCTTGAAATTATGCAATCGCCATTGCATTACAAAACTTGATTTAAATCCATTAAAATTCCATGTATAAAAAAGAAACCGCTGCGTACAAAAAATTACAATAATTAAATATTAAATATAAAAACTTAATTTTATCAAAAGATCTTACCCCATCCGGGCGGTTTCAAGTAACGTATTTTTCAATTTTTCTAACCACGTGAATCCTTCGAAAATATGAAAAATATTATTTTGATGCCGGTACGTCTTACTTTATTGACGCTGGAGACAGCAATGCCCGCGAGTGTCGGTTTATCGTTTCGCGCGCGCAATTGTCACTTCTCCCCCAAAACTGATATTTTATTAAAAACCAAAAATTTTAAACGGCGCGAAATTTAAATATTTTGGCGATCCTTACAGTTAGATACATATTTTGATGTTCTAAAAATGAATTGGAAGTCAAAATTTACTCACCATTCTTAGTTTTTGATCCAGCTACCCCAGCCACCCTCTAAACTGCCCCAGAGAATGAATATTTTACTTTCTGCAAAAGTTATAAATAAAAGTATCATAGTTAATGGGCAAAATTTAAGGGTTTATGGTAAATTCTGATTTCAAATAAATAAAAAACTTATAACCAGTTTGTGTAAACACAACCTAAATGCATGGAACATGTTTACTTCCAGCTGAGGACTAGGTATAATACAAATTTTACTCAATATCACTATTTTTACTAAACCCAAACTATTTTGATTCCCTAAACCTGAATTATTCGAAGTCCCTAAATCAAATATAAAAAGGTTGACGTTTACCTTATGCAGTTCTTAGTAGGTCAAGGTTATTTTCGTGATGATTTATGCAAATGGCAAAAAAGGGTATCACCACAATCATTATTGATAGATTCTGCTAAAGAAACTTTTTTAAAATCTTTAGCGGTTGCCGTCCTTTTCAGAGTGAGAAATCTAAAGAGAGTGATTTTGGAAATGTTGCGTATTACCTAAATCTTATTAAGTGAGCAAAATACGCGAATACTTTTCTGAGGTAGAAGCAAAAGGGAATTTTTTTTTTGTTACAAATCCTCCTCTCATGCTCAAAAATCAAAGTTAGGATGAAGACTGAAATTCCTATATAGGATGTAAGAGTCAGACAGAGAGTCCTGGTTTAGGCCACTACTAACCAAGATTTTTTTTCCCTTTATTTTTTAATAATCACTGTAAAAAGTAACTTTCTACAGTGATTATTAGAACATGTAAAAAATTAGAACATTTTCGAAAAATTAGTAAATTTACAAAAAAATTTGTAAATATTCGTAAAAAATCGTATAATTACTAAATTTAGTATATTGACAAAAAATCTGAGTATTTTCGATTTTTTTTTGTGAATTCGCAAGAAAAATTGAAAATTTACAATTTTTTTCGAAAATTTACAAAAAATAGTTGTCAATTTGCAAATTTTTCCGTAAAATCAATTCGCAAATTTCGCAAGAAAAATTGAAAATTTACAATTTTTTTCGAAAATTTACAAAAAATAGTTGTCAATTTGCAAATTTTTCCGTAAAATCACTAAAAAAAATCGAGAATTCTCGAATTTTTCGATAATATACTAAATTTCGTAAATTTACGATTTTTATCGAATATTTACAAAACTTTTTGAAAATTCACTAATTTTCCGAAAAAATTCTATTTTTTTTGTAAATCTAAGAAAGTTACTTTTTACAGTGATCTGATAGGCCATCACTCAGTATAAGATTAGTTGACACGATTACCCGGTTTAGACCTCATATTTTATTAATAAGAATCTAATTAAAAAATTAATTATAAAAGCTACTTTACCTTCGCTAAATTTATTTGATTCTATCCAACGATATTAGGAAGCTAAAATATTAATAATAATATTTATACGAAACTTATTGACCTAATTTGTATAAAATATATTAATACCATAAGAAACGCCAAAAGTTTTTGTAAAGCACAGTGTTTACTTAAATACAATATACTTTAATGATTCTCTCTAAATATATATAAGCTCGTTATTAAAGCTAACTATTATTTTCCAATTTAATACAAACCGCTTTTCCCTTAAATCCTTTTAATAAATGCAATATTTGGTTTAACTTTTATTTTATACTTTTCTTTAACGTGCTTAATTTTCTTTGTTATGTATTCTTTTAAAATTCTAATCTTCCTAAATATGTATGATTAATTCTTTTTATTTGTTTCCCAAGTAAAACTTTTTATATTATTCTTATTTTGGATTATAATCATTTTGGAAATACATTACTCAGTAAATTTTTTAATGTAAATAAAATGTACGGTAATACACGTGACCTGTTCAGAAACTGAGGCTGGTTTTAATATCATTTTCGATAAAATCTTGCGGTTTTCCGGTGCCAACTGTTGATCAAATAAATATATTTAGTTTATTTCAATTAATCTTTCATTTTCAGTTGGCAGTAATCTGACAAGTCATCTGATGTTGTCACATCATTCCGATAACAACACTAGGATTTAACTGTTTCTTTATTACTCAATATTTTATGATTTCAATTAAAATGATTTAATTAATAATATTCAGTGTTATTTGTACAACTTTATTTATACAGTGAAAAGTTTTATATATTTTCTTGTATGCATGGAAAATTAAAATACGAATTAAATCTAAAACCTTATGTATATAACTGTACGTGTCTAGTTGCAATAAATCATTTATACCTTAATACATATTATATAAAATATTTTAAACATGGGTTAATTTATACAAAAAGTACCTATTCCATATATAAGTTTTATGATATATTTTAAATTCAAAGACATACACTTAAAAATGTAAATTTTTTTAGAGCTTTAAAGCCCCAAATGAAAAATTTTAAATAAGACTAGTTTTAGACAAATTTTCCATTTATTTAATTAGATTATTCATAGAAAAATAATAGAAGTTAAAATTTCAATTTTTTTCGTTTATTTGGAAATTCCAAAGATATTTAAAAAATTTAAATGAACTTAGGCCGTCCTTACACCAAACAATATTGTTTTCTTTTTAAATTACATTTCTATATATTTTAAATAGGAACATAATCATAAAATAAAATTATATCGTCTGATGTAGAAAGGGCCTTGTTGTTAGTTATAAAAATTTATACAAAATTTTATGATTTTTTTTATAGTCAATATTTAACTCTTTAAGGACTAGTGCAGCCTGTAGCATGTTTTATATATTGTGAGTTATTAGTGTAATAATGAAGTTTAAATTAAAAGCTAAAGTTATTTTGCGGAAAAATGAACCTTATACTGACTAAAAAATCTCAGAATTCCGAAATTTTTTAATGCTGGTGGTGGTAGCCAGATTTTTTTTTTCGTTTAAACTATTGTTAATAGCTTAAAACGTACACTAAAAAAAATCGCTTACGTTAATCGGAATATCGCTTGTTGCTAGCAGAATTTTTTTTTTATGATCAAACGATTGCGAACGACTTGAAACGTTGCTTTTTTCCGTTTATTTAAGGTATGCGCGTAGTGGTATGATGAGTAAAAGAATAAAACTCTTAAAATGAAAGAACAATTTTCAATTTGCTTTACGTTTCAAACCATATACAATCTTTGAGCAAGAAAAAAAATTTTTGCTATTCGACATCGGAATTCCACTAACCTCAAGCCGTCTGTACTATCACGTGCATACAACTGCATGGAAAGTCAAAATCAATATTTTACTCCTTGTTTAAAAAATAGCTGTTTCTTTTATGCATTAAATAACTGAAGTTTTTCTCTCTGTGATGCAGCTCCTAAGTAAGTCTTTATCTCTGTGCTGCAGTTCCTAAAACCAATGTCTGCCTCAGTTCTTGTTTCAAAACTGCGATTCTACTCCTACCACGTCCAGTATTTATATTTTTTTATCGCGTCCTGTACTATTCTTGCTTCGCGCATTTATTATTATTTTATATTATTTATTACTTCGCAAATTTCGTAACGGTTTTGTCGCGCTCGCCAATTAATGAGCGATGCCTAAATCAACAATGGCCTATAGATGTAACTGCGATTCTTGGTAAAACGACATTTGCTGCTTTGACTTCAGCCACGAAGCACACTGCCATTTTTGACGCCTTCTTTTATTGAATAAGCTTTAAATGAATAACTGGTGTTTGTTTGCTAATAGGCTTGGTGTGCTCGGAGGAGTCCTTGAAATCAAGACATTGAATCCTCATCTATTGAAGCAGCTCGTAAGCTGCGATTATTGAATCGCTTGGTGCAATTTTCCAAGTTCGTAGGCTTGAAGAAGTGTATGTGGAAATTCCTGGCCAAGAGATATCACCTGAGCAAAAGATACTTCATTGGAATTTTTTTAAAACTGAAGTAGTATCTTACAATTGCATCTTGTAAAGATTTCAGAAAATCATTATTTAAAAGTAAAAAACATTTCGCTAAAAATAAAATGAGTTCATTTCAAAAAGTGGTATACATTTAAAATATTTTTACCCATATATCTTTAAAACTTTAATGTATACATAATATACAGGTGGTAAATCAAATTCTAGTTATAATTTTGATGTCGACTGTGGTTTTATCTTAACCTATGACAGCAATGTCCATTTTCTATATATTTACTCAGGTTTTCTTCCATTGTCATTTCTCTCGAATCCAGTAACGAACAAAATCCCTGATGTATCTCCTGAAAATTAAAGTTTTCTCTTTAAATATATACGTACACATAGTAGTATATTCTGGAAATTATTTCTCTCTCAACATTAAATAGAAATATTGAGTAAGAGAGATATATAAATATTCTATACTATGTTTACTTCAATTTAATCGGTGTTATTTGAATAACTCTTCCTTTTCTCTTCTCTGTATCTACACACACACACACACATAATATATATATATGTCCGGTGTTTTACGAATGCTTACCATACTCCTCGAGAGTTTGGACCTCATATATATATTCTAACCTATATAATATCTCACTCTCAGGCTATATATATGTCGGTAAATACTAATATAAGACTTTTTTTGCACGTGATATTGAGAGTTATACACTTTAGTTAAGTGAATATCAGAAAAAACGAATTCAATTACATGAAATGCTGGGAATTGAAATAAAGGTAAAATAAGAAAATTTACCTACTACTTCATACACACACAGACACTTTTATATATCAGTATAAATTATTTTAAAATCTTTATTCTTCATTCTCCTTTTTTTGGGATTTCTGATTGATTAATTTAAATTAAATATATATTTGAAATTAGAGAATTATCTTATGTCAATTTTTTTTGGGATTAAATTATTGATTGAATAATTTTAATTGCATTTTCTCTTCTTATTTTAAAATGAGACAGAGTAAGTGAAAATATATATATATATAGATGTTTAAATCATTATTATGAAATGTGTAAAAAATGTTTACTTTTAAAGCTCAGTTCAATTGAAAATATAACGGAGATTTCTGTAGAGAACTTGGCTGGAAATCAGGATGCCATTGTTTTATATACACTGTAAAAAGTAACTTTCTTAGAAATACAATAAAAATAGAATTTTTTCGAAAAATGAGTAAATTTTCAAAAAATTTTGTAAATATTCGATAAAAATCGTAAATTTACTAAATTTAGTTTATTTCGAGAATCCTCGATTTTTTTTAGTGATTTTACGAAAAAAGTTGCAAATTCACAACTATTTTTCGGAAATTTACAACTATTTTTTGTGAATTTTCAAAAAAAAATTGTAAATTATCAATTTCTCTTGCGAATTAACAAAAAAAATCGAGAATTCTCGAATTTTTTGTTAATTTACTAAATTTAGTAAATATACGATTTTTTTCGAATATTTACAAATTTTTTCTAAAATTTACGAATTTTTCGAAAATGTTCTAATTTTTTTGTTAATATAAAAAAGTTACTTTTTACAGTGTACCTTTATATATGGAACATTTTATGTTGACATAATTATTTTAAATTTTGATGTCTACTTAAATTAAAAATCTACTTAAACCATTTCAATATCGTTGCAATATTCGATTAATTTTTAATTAACTTTCAGTGGTGACAAAAATTTTATAATTCTTCTTCGTCACAGTTTTTTTATTTTTTTATTTTATGACAGTTATTTTGACCTTTGACCGAGATAATTTCTTTATTCAAATTTTAATCAACTCAAAATTGACATAAAATATCCCACGTACATTGTACACTTATATATATATTATATATATATATATATGAAGCTTTTGTTTACCAGAGAGTTTATTGAGTAACGATTCTATTATTTATATAAGAATTCCCGTTTTAATTATATTCTTATTTACATTTAACTAGTAATTTTCTTCTATTGATGTTTGCAATAATTTACTTGTGAAGTTTCAATATATATTTCATTTTATTAAATTATATATTTTTTTGTAAATAAAAATATATATAATTCGATGATTCTAAATAATTATAAAATATAATATTAAAAATTTAATTTAATTAAAAAATTTATCTATTATATAAAAATTGATGGGCTTTATGGGGGCCGCCATCTTGTGGACAATATAAAGACCAATCAAATTGTTTGTTTACAAATTTGAATTTTTCTATTTTCTTTATAGGTTATAACCTATATTTCTTTGATATTTTTTTAATAAAGCTAAGGGGATATTATAATGCGGGTGAACAACGTGAGCCCGCTATAGTCTAGTAATGATAAAAAATAAATGTGATCATTTCTTTGTGAAAAAAACACCCCCCATGCCCTAATATTGATGCTACGTAGAAGAACGTGGGGGGTCTCGAAAGAAAAATTTGGGTAAAAGTATCTAGTTTTTAAGGCTGAGTGGCCTCCATATTGGTTCCTCATAGAGGAACCTTTGTGATAGGTGAAATTTTGATTTTCGATATTTTCTCATATAAGCACGTTTTGAGACCTCAGGAAGCTAAAAAACCGGTTTTTAAAAAAAGTCTGTGTGTGTGTGTGTGTGTGTGTATGTATGTATGTATGTATGTATGTATGTATGTATGTCGCACTGTAACCGGTGATATTTCACAGCCAACACGACATTAAGACCTAATTTTTTTTTCAAAATTTTTTTCACCAAAAAAGCTTGAGGTACTTTTTTTTTTTTTAATTTGGATGTAATACCTCATTTATTTCCACGAAAGTACTTATATTTGAAAGTATGGTTTTTACTCGATATCACGAATCTGATACTTAATTTTTTGAAAATTTTTTTCCCAAAATTTTTTTCATAAAAAAATACAAAAAACACCAATTTTTTTTTTTTTTTTGAACGTAGTACATAATTTGCTTCCATGGAAGTACTAGTTTTAAGAACCTCTATAAAAGTAATTTTTTGGACCTGATACTTAATTTTTTGAAAATTTTTTTCTCAAAATTTTTGCCGCCAAAAAATATAAAAAATGCCAATTTTTTTTTTTTTAGGATGTAGTACTTAATGTTTTTCTACGAAAGTACGAATATTTAGAATTATCGTTTTTAAATGATTATTTCATGTGATACGTAATTTTTCGAAATTTTTTTTTTTCAAAATTTTTTTAATAAAAAAATTAAAAAAATACAATAATTTTTTTTCTTTTTGGACGTAATACCTAATTTGTTTCTAGGAAAGTTCTAATATCCAGAATCATCGTTTTTAAAGGATTTCTCCATTTGATATGTAATTTTTCGAAATTTTTTTTTTCAAAATTTTTTGTAAAAAAAGATTAAAAAACACAATAATTTTTTTTCTTATTGGACGTAGTACTTAATTTATTTCTATGAAAGTACTAATATCCAGAATTATGGTTTTAAAGGATTTCTCCATCTTATATGTAATTTTTCGAAATTTTTTTTTTCAAAATTTTTTTAAAAAATTAAAAAAACACAATAATTTTTTTTTTTTTTGGACTTAGTACTTAATTTATTTCTATGAAAGTGCTAATATCTAGAATTAACGCTTTTAAAGGAATTCTCCATCGGGTACGTAATTTTTGTAAATTTTTTTTTTCAAAATTTTTTGTATAAAGAAATTAAAAAAACAATAATTTTTTTTCTTTTTGGATGTAGTACTTAATTTATTTCTATGAAAGTACTAATATCTAGAATTATTGTTTTTAAAGGATTTTTTCCATCTGATACGTAATTTTTCAAATTTTTTTTTTGAATATTTTTCATATAAAAAAATTAAAAAAACATCATAATTTTTTTTTCTATTTTGACCTCGTACTAAATTTATTTCTATGAAAGTGCTAATATCTGGAATTATCATTTATAAAGGAATTCAGCATTTGAGACGTAATTTTTTTCAAAATTTTTTACATAAAAAAATCATAAATACCTTATTTTTTTCCTTTTTTGACGTAGTACTTAATTTTTTCAATGATAGTATTAATATTTAGAATTATTACGATAAGCATATGGTAAAGTTAATAAGTTACTTGCAGTTTAGAAAGATTTCTACTTTTTTTACGGTTTAGATTTAAAATTAACTTTTTTTTATGAAATACTGATATCTCAAATTATCATTTTTATTAGATAAATAGACCATTATAAATATTTTGCTATTGTTGATGAGGAACCATAGTGCCAATCACTTGGCAGCGTTTTTTTTTAACTTTACTGCCGGTCACTAGCACTCAACTGCCACGAGGTTGAAATAAAAAAATAAAAAAATCAGAATAAAAATAGGTTAATAAAAAATTTTTCAAATTTTGCCTTAAAAGTTATTATTTATCAAACCGAAAAAAACAAGACTATCCATGACTCTTTTTGATGCTGTTTTTGAAAAACTAAGCGCGTGTGGCAAGCAAACAAGTTAAAAACGTACAAGTCAAAAACATTTAATACGATTCAAAGTGTTTTTTTATTAGCAAGTACAAATTTTTTGATCACCAGGCTCGAATATCGTCAAAGTAATAAATCGGGTAAATCCGGGTTGAACCGCTTGTACAAAATATAAATAATATAATAACATAATAACAAAATAAAAGAAAATAAAATAATTGCATGAATATAAATAAATTACATTACATATTAGATGAACGTCTGATAGAACGTTGAGTATTACTACTTAAATACTTATTTGTAATAATTTAAGTAGTTACATTTAATTTTTGTGTAAACTCAAACTGGTTCGTACATATTTTTTAACAATATAACCTGTTTTTATTTTCAATGCTTATGTAAACCACGTCTTTTGACCATTTTAATTTTTTTATAAAATTTTGCTTTTTGTATGTAAATAATTTTTTGTGATTTCAGTAAAATGTTAACATTTTCAGGGTGATTTTTCTTATTCAAAATATGCCTTTTTGAAAATTATAAGCCCTAAACTTTGATTAATTTAAAATCCTAAATTTAAATTATTCTAAGTTCATACTTCTCCCCTTTTCTCTGTTAAGTAAGTCACATTTAACCTTTCCTCATAAAATGATCAGATTAGATACTTTTTTTAAAATAACAAAAGATTTATTACAAATATTGCATGATTTTGAGGCTCAGAGGTAGTGGTTTTACCTTCTTAATAGACATTTTTTTAAAAACCTCATCTAAAAATATTTATTTATACCAAATGTGATTACAGGATCTTGGCGCTACGTGCCTCAGACCCATATACTTTCGCATTTTGCAAAATAAACATTTCTACGAGCTGGTTAAGGATGTACTATGTTTTTTTTAAGAGACAACGCAAATCTATTTCACCAATAAATCATTTATGCTCTCAGATAAATCTAATTTAATTCTTTAAAGATTGTCTTTATATTTGCATCCCAAAAAAAAAGTCTTATAGTGGATTTTTTCCATCTACTGAGGCAAACCTTCATTATTCTTGAAATCCGTTAATTGAGTAATAATATAAAATATTATCAGTTCCTTATTCTTTTTTTAAAATAATTTATAGGGATTAATATCATGAACCCCTAATTTTTATCTTTTGATTTTGTTTTTTTTTTTAACTAAAATAATTAATGCGAAAGCTCCGTGAAAAAAAACTTCATTTGCCTACTATTTGAATCCAGAAAACACGTTTTGTATTAAAAAAAATAAATAATACATTTTTTTTGCTTATTTATTTCTTTCATATGATCGATGAAAAAATTTTTGTTAGAATTTTCTGTAAATTTGCACTGTTTGCTAAAATATATACATGAGTAGATTCATTACATTTCACACTTGGAGAATTTTCTAGTTACAAAATTAGTTTTTTTGAAACCTTTTATCGGGATCCATACTAGATTAATAGAGTCATTCTAGAAAATACCCGTTCAAGGATTGGTATTTAGGAAAATGATCGAGAATAGTTAAAAATAATCAACGTAATATTTCAAAAATTTATGATTCGCAGCTTGAGATCCATCAAACTATTTTGGCTTTAGTTTAATGATTGAAATTATTTTTTTAAAAGGCTAAATACTTCTTTTTTGACCATTCGAAGTCTCCAAAAGATGCTGGAAGGTTAAAATTATCCTTATATAAGTTTTTTACTGTTCATATAGCCATACGCTCTAAGCCTCTAAACATAAACAAAGAAATCCAGACACTTGATAAAAGATCTACCCATATAACGTAATATAAAGTCAAGACACCAAAGAACATTTTATTTTATTTATTTTTTATTCACGCACATTTTTTGTATCTTTTTCTATCTTTCTCACTCTATGCATATACAAACTACGATAGATCCTTTCATGCCACGTTTTTCTACTTCTTCACTCTACTTTTCTTTTTATTTTTAGCCTCAAGCTTGCACATGCTATAAACATATATATATGTATATATTACTCACTATTTCTTTATTTCTTGATCTTTTTCTTTTTTCTTTATGCATTTACCAGCTTCCATAGATGTACAACTAGTACGTTCGTACTATATATTTTTACATGTAAGTATATATATTCACTCGACTACGATATAAATATCTTAGTTAGGTTATATATATATATACTATACTTATTGAATATTAAATGTAACTCATGCTCTGTATACCGTATAATATCGAAACTTCTCTGTATACAGCACAAATAACGTAAAACACATGGGATACAAGAAATCTTCTGTCTCTCTTTAAACGTGTCTGTGGCCGATCCTTGCTAATATATTATTTATACATCAGGATAATGCGGTTTTCAAGGAGCTGTTCATATATATATATATACTAGAGTGTGTCTTATTTTTTTGTTTTCAAGAATTTCCCCCCTTTTTTTTTGAATATTTTGGTCATAAAAACTACCCAGCTCCAAGGATTTTGGTTTTCGATTTGAAAAATCCTAGCCACCACTTTCCCATTTAAATATCATGAGAATTTGGACTTTTCAGCTTTCTAATTTTTTAACATGTTTCAAATTTCCTTTAAACACTAGCTAACAGATAGAAAATATGATACTGTAAGGTATTTTAAATGAAAAATTTAGATTTTTAAAAGCTTTATTTTAATAAAGTATTCTGATACTTCTAAAATGTTGGAGACCAATTTTTATATGTCTAAACATCATTTTTTATCCGTTAGCTACACTGTAAAAAGTAGCTTTCTTAGAGTTACAAAAAAAATAGAATTTGTTCGAAAAATTAGCGAATTTTCAAAAAATTTTGTAAATATTTGATAAAAATCGTAAATTTTCTAAATTTAGTACATTATCGAAAAATTCGAGAATTCTCAATTTCTTTTTGTGATTTTACGAAAAAAGTTGTAAATTCTCAACTATTTTTCGGAAATTTACAACTATTTTTTGTAAATTTTCAAGAAAAAAATTTTAAATTAACAATTTTTCTTGCGAATTTCCAAAAAAAATCGAGAATACTCAAATTTTTTCTTAATATACTAAAGGCTATTGCCGGATAAATATAGTGATTTGGCCCCCCTCCCCAATCTCAAAAAAATTATTTGCATCCGAAAAATATTATAAAAACTAACCGATCGCCGTTGGAATTAGCTTCCTAGCCCATATTAGGCGCCCTTAAACCTTAAAAAACCTTAAAAATCGTGTTTTTTGCGGTTTTTTTTGTTTCTCCGCACTGTGTTGAGCTATTAATCTGAAAGTTGCGTAGAAAAAAAGGGCACAGAGTGTATTTTCAATCTTCATTGGTTTTAGACCTTTAAGACCATTTTAAGACCCCGAAAATTTATTTTTAATTTTCGAAAAATTGGTTTTTTGAGCATAAAAAAAAATAACCAGCGTTAAATTTCTTCAAACTGACCTAAAAAGTTGAAAAAAAGTATATTTTACTGATATCAGTCTTGTCCTAGAGGGGGGGCTCATCTCCACACCTTCAAAACTCAAAAAACGCGTTTTTTTGCCTCTACACGATTAAAATGCAATAGAATTGCAAAAATTCGAACCTCCCTAAATCTTCTTGAGCATCTATTTATACGTTTTAACTAAAATATATTTCATTAATTATGATTTTTAGACCCTTATGACCACTCAAGACCACCTTAAGAGCCCAAAAATTGATTTTACATTTTCGAAAAATCAATTTTTTTGAAATTAAAAAATTATACCTGCCTTTAATTCTTTCAAATTGGACTAAAAAGGCAAAGAAAATTATTTTTTAACGATATCAGTCCTGTCCTGGAGGGGGAGCTCATCCCCACCCCTTGAAAACTCAAAAAACGCGTTTCTTTGCCCCTACACGATTAACCCATTAATTTCTAAGAAGAAACTGCATTTGACAGAGCTGTAAAACCTATTCCATTTAGAGCATTTGACTCAAATTAGTAAAATAAAACACAAAAAAAATTTCAAAATGGCGGACACTTATAAATGGCGGACTAATATGCTGTTCAGAAAAAATTAAATTTTGATATTTTTTGATAAAAATTTGTGTGAATGGTATTTTTTGGGTGCTAATTACAAATATATAGTTATTTATCAAAAATTTTTAAATGGCGGAACCAATATGGTCGTTGAAAAACTCGATATTTCGAGATTTTTGACGATTTTGAGCCTGAGCAGAAACTGTAAATTATATAACCATAAAACCGGTTTAATTTAGGGCATCTAAACATGTAATGTGAAAAAATATTTATTTATCTATCTATTTTTCAAAAACTCAAAATGGCGAGACTAAGAAGAAACTGTAAGTTTCTTCTGTGTCCGCTATATTGATCGGCCATTTTGAATTTTAATAAATAATTTTCATTTTTTCATATAACATGTTTAAATGCCCTAAATAAAACCGGTTTTACGCTTATACTATTTACAGTTTCTTCTCAGGCTCAAAATCGTCAAAAATCTCGAAATTTCGCATTTTTCAGTAGCCACATTAGATCCGCCATTTTGAGTTTTTGAAAAATAGATAGACCTTCGTAATGAGCATCCAAAAAATACCCTGTACACAAATTTTGACCAAAAAATAACGAAATTTAGTTTTTCGTGTCCGACATCTTTATCTACCATTTTGTGTTTTATTTTACTAATTTGAGTCTAATGCTCTAAATGGAATAGATTTTACAGCTCTGTCAAATGCAGTTTCTTCTTAGGAATTAACGGGTTAATCGTGTAGGGGCAAAGAAACGCGTTTTTTGAGTTTTCAAGGGGTGGGGATGAGCTCCCCCTCCAGGACAGGACTGATATCGTTAAAAAATAATTTTCTTTGACGTTTTAGTACAATTTGAAAGAATGAAAGGCAGGTATAATTTTTTAATTTCAAAAAAACTGATTTTTCGAAAATGTAAAATCAATTTTTGGGCTCTTAAGGTGGTCTTGAGTGGTCATAAGGGTCTAAAAACCATAATTAATGAAATATATTTTAGATAAAATGTATAAATAGATGCTCAAAAAGATTTAGGGAGGTTCCAAAACGAATTTTTCCAATTCTATTGCATTTTAATCGTGTAGAGGCAAAAAACGCGTTTTTTGAGTTTTGAAGGTGTGGAGATGAGCTCCCCCTCTAGGACAAGACTGATATCAGTAAAATATACTTTTTTTCAGCTTTTTAGGTCAGTTTGAAGAAATTTAACGCTGGTTATTTTTTTTTATGCTCAAAAAACCAATTTTTCGAAAATTAAAAATAAATTTTCGGGGTCTTAAAATGGTCTTAAAGGTCTAAAACCAATGAAGATTGAAAATACACTCTGTGCCCTTTTTTTCTACGCAACTTTCAGATTAATAGCTCAACACAGTGCGGAGTGGTTATAATGGGCCTCCAAGAAAAAAACCGCAAAAAACACGATTTTTAAGGTTTTTTAAGGTTTAAGGGCGCCTAATATGGGCTAGGAAGCTAATTCCAACGGCGATCGGTTAGTTTTTATGATACTTTTCGGATGCAAATAATTTTTTTGAGATTAGGGAGGGGGGCCAAATCACTATATTTATCCGGCAATAGCCTTTAGTAATTATACGATTTTTTTCAAATATTTACAAATTTTTTCGTAAATTTACTAATTTTTCGGAAATGTTCTATTTTTTTTGTTAATATAAGAAAGTTACTTTTTATACAGTATAGTGTTTAAAAAAATTTTGAAGCGCGTTAAAAAATTAGAAAACTCAAAAGTCAAAATCCACATGATATTTAAGTGGGAAACTTCAAGTGAAAAAAATAAGAAACACTCTAATATATACGTATATATATATGCTATTTGTAACTCAATGTTGTTTTTCGATAGTATATTTTAGTCTAGGTTTCTTGCTTCTAGATTTGATTGTAAAAGCAACCTGACTATATAAACTATTTGCATCTATCTGTATATCCTCAGGGATTTTAGAGAAAATGTTTGTGTTTATAGTGTAAAGTTCTTCAAAATCTTACTTTAAAGATTAAATCTTGATTAAACTAATCAAATATTTTGGAAATGTTGCATTCGATATACAGTTTCTGTAATTAACTCCATATTTGAAAAAATTTATGATGAAAACAGGACTTGGGTAAGGCCTAGTGTATACAGGACTCACAGCAAACAAGGCATTAACATTTTAATCTTGTAAATATGGAAAACAAAAAACATCGTAATTTTTATATTCCTTGCTTATGTACTACATTTACTTTGGTATTCTTTAATTGATATTTTTACGCAAATTATTAATGTTGAAAGCCCTATTTTTAAGCTACTCACAATGAATAAGCTTTTCGCCTTATCATCTTACTGTATAATTATTAAGTCGCATCGAAGTTTCTGCTCAAATTTACAAATATAAGAAAAAAATCTCACATTTTTAAGAGTCTTTCAGAATGCTACTTTTACGCCTTTATTCAAGTTCTTGCATCTTTAAAGTTAACATTTAGGAAGAAAATTTATCATATTTACCTTTATTTTACGAATTAAAACTTTTTTGGAAACTAATTTACCTTGCTGAATAGCAAAATTAACAGTTCTAGCCTTTTTAGTAGTAAACCCAGACTTTGTTTATCAAATTTGATCATGACTTCCTTTACTGATTTGCGTCATACACTACTTTAATGGCAGTCAACAATTTAAATTTAAATCTTACACCTGTCGTCAAAAAGTTTTCCTTCCATAGTTATTTCTTTAGTTTATAATATTTCATGTATTTAGTTTGTAATATTTCATGTAAATGTTTTTCAAAATTTTGTCAAAAATAAATTTGTGAAAATAAATCTCCAGAACGGTACTAAAAATGGTTGAAAGGTAAAATATCTATTGAATGGACTGAATGTTTGCTTCATCAATCATTATTATGCTTGTATATTTAAAACCAATAAACCTTGAAAAAAAATATTTAGAAATTGTATATTAAGATAAAGTGACTAGATTTCGATTTTCTGATAAAAAAATACTCAATAAAATAAAATACTATTAAAATTAAAGAGATTATCCCATATGTATATACATAAACAAAATAGAAATTGGCTGACAGTACGGGTATGATATGAGCCGTGAAATACTTAGTTCAAGTAGTGGAAAACCACTTGTACTAAGTAGAATGACATTATATAACTGAATGGCTTATTTAACTATAAAGCTTTTCTATATTAAGTTGTATTATATTAAAGTGATAAATCAAAATAAATTTTAATATTTTTATGCACATGTAACTTTATAGAAAATTTATCAATTTTATAAAAAAAAGTACATTTATTAGTTGAAATAAGATTTTTGAGAAAAAATGACTAAATTTTTGAGTCTAAGTTTCTTTGAAGGAACCACTATGATGAATAAATTCATGCTTCATTTGCAATTTTTTCTTAAATATTATTTTATATAAAAAACGAAAAGAGTTTACGTTTGAAAAATAGATATATTTTGAAAGCAGTTTCTATTTCACAGTTTTTTTAATTAAAGGAATTTACTCTATGGTTCAAATTTTAATTAATTAGCAGGAAAAAAAATTCTGGGGTTTTTTTGTAGGCTGCAATAAAAATAATTTTAGATGTATAATTGTAGTTTAAACTAAACTTCATAGTAAAATAAATGATGAGTGAAGCCCTAAAATGAATTGTTTTTGGTGCATTATCACTTAATTAAGTACTGACAATGAGTAAATGGATCGAACTAAAAACTACATGTTTATTGTTTTATAACTTAGATCGAAATTATAATTTATAATTAATCCCAAAATAGAAATTAGTCCCTAAGCCTGAAGAGATCACTACCTTCGGGAAACAATATTACAATCTGTAGTTATGGATGAGTTTAATATGTTGAAAAAATATACCATGTATCCTCAGTTTATTCTATAATGGGCCTCCAAAGCTTAGATCCACCGGATACAATGTTATTAAATAGGATTTTTTGGCAATTTTCAATATAATGCAACATTTGCTGGTATCATTTTTTTAGTGTAAATATCACCTTTCGAGTTCCATAAACTGAAATTTCTCATCTATCAAAATTTCTCTTATGGCTCTAGCCAATTAACCAAATGGTAATTTTTGGCCCCAAAAAGGCAAATTTTTAAATTGCTGCCAAAAGTATAATTTTTGACATAAATGGAGCTTATAAGTCTCAAATATTTTCTAAAAGCGTCTGTTTTCTTTAGAAAGTTTTTAAGATACCGGTTTTTTAAGATAATGGTAAAAATTGACTTTTCTTTAAAATCTTTAAATTGAGACTCACGCTTTAAATAATCATATTTGGCAAACAAATAATTTAAAAGAAACGAGTAAAACATTTTTGGGAACGTGAAACTTGTAATCAATTTTTGAGAACCATAAAACCCATTTTCGTCAGAAATTACAATTTCGGCAGTAATTTAAAAATTGGACATTTTTACCAAAAACTTGCATAAATATAGATTGTAATTTGGTTTCCAAAAAGTAGCGCTCTATATACGTTAGTCTACATCGAAGTCTCTAAAAAGATATTATTTTAAGACAATTTAACCGCCCTCCCCCTACCCATAAAAATTGTTTTCATAAACTATTTCGCACATTAGTTCTGCAACTATTCTTCTAAACAATTAGCCATTGCAATATATATTACAAATAAATCTATTGCATATAGTTCATATTATAATATCAGAAAAATTAACTAAAAAAATTAAATTTCATTCATACTTTCAAAAAAGTTATTAATTTCTGTAGAAAAAATGAAAAAAAAAACCTAAAACTGAACTCATAAAATATATCATCACAATAATTAGTATAAAATGTTAAATTATTTAAAAAAGTTGTTTATTAATAGTTTATAAAAAAGTTTATAATTTAAAATATTTTATTTAAAAGATAAATTTACATGCTTTACAAGTTAAATATTCTATAAACTGCATAATAAAAAATTAGTATATAAATTAATTATTTATTTGAAAAGTTAAAAAGTTCTAAATATATATGCATGCTTCTATAAAGTAAGTGTTGTGAATTTAAAGTAACTTTTATATTATACTAATTTATATATAAGTATACGAATGATATAAAATACATCTGTTATAGTTTTTAAAGATAAAATAAATTATATATAAATACAAACTTCAATTACTTTGAATAAATCAGTCTTTATTTTTGGTGTTTATTAATAAAAAAAAAAATATTTTATACAAAACTTTTAAAAATAGGTACAACAATGTTTTTAGATTAAATTAAACATTTTGATAATAATAATAATAATAATATTAAACAATTGTTTATACACGACTGTATTCATTTTTTGTGTAATTTGTTACAGTAGCATTGTTTTTCATAAAAACAGTACGTCCTAACAAAAGTTTTGTACTTGTATTATCACTCTCTTTCTCTCTTATGTTATGCATAAGCAAGTTTGCAATTCAGCATTATATTAAAATGTATATATGAAAACTAGATAAATACGCTTAGCACATTCTATAACGAAATTTTCTTTCTCTATCTCTCATTTGTCGTAAATATATATATAATCTAAAACAGAAAATTATTGTACCTTTTACAGTCCATATAGAAACTGTAATAAACTACAATTTAACGATGTTGCTGATTCTATAAGTTTTGACATTAAAGAAGTGTTACTGTAATCAACCTTTTAGAATTTTACTTCGTTTTGTTTAATTATAAATATATATAGCTTTTGATAATTCTTTAATTTTCATTTTCCTTTACTCATTTTTATTCTATTTGTACGCATTTTCTTAATTATTTTTATTTCTTTTAATTTCTTAATACTTACCTTACATACACACGTAAGATACACTATTTGTAGTGTTTGTTCATAGAAATGTTACTTTTATTTTTTTGTATTCTTGGTTACCTTCGTTAAGCATTTACGTGTCTGAATTTTAAATAGTCTGATTTTTCTATATATATATATTTGAACATTTTATTTTTGGCTTCTAAATCATTTTTATATTTTTATTTCTATTAGTTTTCTAATTTAATTAATTCATTATTTACTTGTACCAATCAGCTTCTAAAAATAATCCTTACTTTCTTTTTTTTTATTAATTTTCTTTCTTATACGTACCTTTTTATTTGTTTTTGTTTTTAATCAATACTTGTTTCTTTCTTTTTTTTTTCTTTTCTTGATGTAATATATCTTTAATATTAAAGAAACTTATCGATTTTTATAAAGGTTATAAAATTACGATACATTTTTTTTAGGGCTAATCAAAAGTAATTTTATTAAAATTTATTTTTTATTGGTAAAAATAAATATTTTTATCATATAAATATTTTTTATGTTAGTCAATATGGTACTTTTTTTTATAGACTTTAGGTTTTTAAATTTATTTTTTTGGTTGATGAACAGAAAAAACGTAGAAAGCCCTTTCTAGACCTAATATATTTTTTTTAATTCCAAGTACTTTTACTATACCAAAGAGAATAGTCAAGGCACACAAGATTAAAAAAAATTAATTAGGTCTAGAAAGGGCTTAACTCGGAAAAATTCTATTATATATTTTTATTAAATTATTTTCTCGAAAGTGAAATGCATTTACAAGAATATATAAAGGCATAACAAAATATCGTTATTTGAATGTTCATTAATATATAATATAATTTTAAAAAAATTTTCTCTTATTGACTATTTCAGCTTTTCTTTTCTTTCTAGAGATTATTTCTACTTTAATTCTTCTAAACCCAAGTTTAGTATCATGGTATAAGCAAATTAATACTTTATTTTACAATAGTTTTTTCTATTCATCTTGCTCGAACATGTTCTAATCTCTATTTTCTTGACTCTTAGTCAAGTGAAATAAATCCAGTATTTAAATTAAATTTTTGGGAATCAACATTTTGCACGTTTTCATCTCTTTTTGATACTTCTTAAGCCCTTTCTACATCAGGTTATAGACATTTTTTAACAAGGGACAAAATATTGGTTTAGACTTTGTATTTAGTTTATGCACGAGCGATTGCTGATAAAAAGCAAAATTTGAACTCAATATTTTGGTCCGTTATTATAAACATAGTTTTTTTTTATAATTGGCTATTAAGCCGTTTCCTTAGGGTAGATAATAGGCTTTATTTGCCCTAGATATGTAAATTTTTTTTTTACCTGTATGATTTTATTATAATATAGCGCTTAATATGGTGTAGAAAGGACTTGATACTTTGTTATTTAATTTAAATCTAGATTTTATTATTCTTTACATTACTGTCAATTTATTGTTGTATTATATTTAAACATTTTAATTCTTTAAAAAAAATTTAAATAATTGCTTTTTTAAAAATTTTCTTGCTTTCTTGGGCGTAAACCTAAGCGTGGAGTTTTCTACGCCTTATTAGGTAATAACTATTTTTTAAATAAGGGACAAAATTTTGGTTTTGACTTTGTATGCAGTTGGATGTACAAGCGAGTGCAGATAGCGTGCAAAAGCCGATTCCCATATTTTGTTCCGTGATTTAAAACATAGTTTTGCTCTAGATATTTAAAAAATATTGTAATCACTAGGGGCAAATATTTTAGAAACTAGTCTGAAAACATCGGTGAAAACATATGCTAGCGGTCACGCTAGTACCAAAACTTTTGTGCCCTTTGATACTTAAGATATTATTATTTACTTACCTAAAACTCTTTAACAATATTACATACCGATTTTAAGTTGAAAACAAATAATTGTAACCTAAGACTGGGTTGATAATTATTTTTTTTTAAATAATTTTCCTTACTTAAATGATTTAACTAAAAAAATACTTTAAATCTTAAAATTCTCGGATCAATCCATATAAACAAAAATAGTAATTTAGAAATTAAGTAACGAAATTTCAAAAACATAAAATACAAAACTAATACATCCCTATAAATATACTTATATTCTATACACATATATAATATTGATACAGTAGTAAATGTATAGTGAATTTTTAAAAAAATAAGAAAATGCACCAGAATATGGGAAAGGAAATGGATATATTCCTCGCGAATTTAAGCTATATGTACGTCACGTCTACGTGCTGAATTACATATATATATATATACTCACCCGCACCAAAAAACTCCTTTACGCTTTTTTTTTTATCTATATACATTGAAATGAAAAAGCTATACTATTTCCTACATGGAACGAAAAGGAGTAAAGGGGGTTAAGAAAAGACGATGCGCCAATACGTGCCTATAATGTTCCTTTTTTTTTTTTTCTTTATTCGTCTTACACTTCCTTTATTTTATACATATAACATTATTTCTTTTGGTTTTTTTTCTAATACATGTATTTATATATAGAATGTACAGTTTTTTATATTATACGCGTATTATATACTTGTAAGCTCAAGCTTACACGTTTTTCTTATGCATGTACCCGCATAGACTTTTATTATAAGTATTATACATAAGTAAGTTTTCTTCAAATTTTTTTTTATTTTCAAGCCTTTACAAGGCTTTCTTCCTTTTTTTTTTATTCTTTCTTTAAAGTTTAAGGCTAAACTTCCTTTAAGAATATATAAAGAATCTATATATATATATATATATATATAATAAAAAAATAAGATAGTAAAAAAAAAAAGAAAAAATAATAATGTAAGAAATAAAAAAGAAAATTTAAAAAAGAATCCACTGATCTCAAAAAGCATTTTGTGTATATACTAATACTTTATATATATATTTAAAAAAAAAAGAAAGTCGAAGTAAAAGTAGAAGAAGAAAAAAAAATATATATAAGAGAAGACTTTTGCTGGTACTTGCTGATATATCCGATCGAGCGAATGCTATTACTCCCTGGGGACGTTTTATTTCTGAACGATGTCTTATTCTATGATTTTTAAAATAAGAAAACTATATGAAATTTCTTTATTTTCAAGAGAGACTTTATAATATAGTCGTTGGATAACCACAAGTATTTTTTTTTTTTTTTACTTATGTTACTGACATTGACGAAATACACTAGTCCGAGATTAACTGTACGTATTTTTTTTTTAGATAACTTTTGATGCATATAAAAAAGATATTGTTGGCTTTAAAATGAGAATAATTTTTTTTTTTTATATATGTTGTCATAATTTTTTTATGTACTTATTTTAATATTTAAATCTAATCAGATGTTATGTGCTTTTATGCATGTAAGTTTTTTGTAAAAGTGCATAAATTTTTTTACTGGTTTAGTGTATTATTTAAGTTTTTGTGTGTCTAAACTATTGAGTTCTAAATTTTTTTTTTAAATTGATACTGAATTTTTAAGAAATCTACGGAATACATATTGCGAGTAAATTTATGTCATTTTAATGGTTAATTTCGATACAAAGAGGGTACTGACTTGATTAGAGACTTTATATTTGAAGTATTGCTTCAGATTGTTAAACATGGTCAAACTCATTACCGTCTTGATACTTCGATACGTCTTTGATACTTCTACCCAAATAAACGGAATTGACTTTGCTTACATCAGTAACTGTGACAAATTTCTTTAATATTAACACTAATTAATGGCTTTCATTATTAAATTAATGAAGTTGGGCATTGTGTTCAAAAATCTAGCAGTAAGTTTTAACATTTATACTGACAACTTAAGTTGCTGTATAAATCTAATAAATTCTCATTAAAGTAAAGCAATCAAACAATGTATAGAACTGATACATAACAAACTTCAAATAGAGAAATCAACAAACTGTGAAAATTATCTGGATTCCTGGACACAAAGGAATACAGGGAAATGAAAAGGCTGATTAAATAGTTAAAATTTAAACCTCTATTGCACCTGCTAATTATAAATTTTTAATAAAATTAAAATAAAATTTTTAACTCAATTTTAAACAAAATATTTTTTTTTTTAAATCACTTTTGTTATAATAGATCTGTAATTAAATTAAAACTTGTGATTAAATAAATAAATTACTGTGTATAATAAAATCATATACTCGGTGATTCCGAGCGGGAGGTATTGTTTGTTTTTCAAAGCGGCAACGTTATTTGTCGATGCTTGGATCTGTGCCTGCTATTGGCCGTCAAAAAACAAATAATACGTCCCGCTCGGAATCACCGTGTTCATAAGGGGGAAAATTCGTAAAATGGTCAACACTTAGCAGTTTGACCATTTTACGAATTTCACTCATAACAGTAATAAATCCAAAAACCGAAATTACAATAAATCCTGAAATATAAATTATCCTAAATCCATAAACCTAAAATATTTTTCAACCCCCCCCCCCCCCGTAAAAACGCTATTTTTCGCAAAATTTTCAAATTTTACCATTAAAAATCTTATAATAAATGTAATAATTTTAAATATATTTTAAAATAACTAAAAATATATACATACAAACATTAATGTTAAATACGTTTAGAGCTTATATACAACGTGCCCACGAAAAGATGTAGGGTCAAATTTTAAGGGATATAAAACTTATAAAAAAAAAAAGTAAATTGGTGGATCATCATATTTTTGCGTGCCCTTTCGATTGGTGATATCCAAAATCGGATAAATTTTCTGGATTTTCAAATAAATACTCGATTTTCGCGAAAATTATTTGAAAGTTCAATTTTATTTATTGAAATCATGAAAAAACCTATTAGAAACATATTCCCCCAATTTTTATCATCAAAAACGAAGTATTTATTGAAATATCTTAATTTAAAAATCCAAATTTAATTATAATTTTAAAAGTGTAAATGGAGTGTGAACATAGAGTGAGAACACGGTAATTTTTTGTGACTACGTGATCCATGATGAGATAAAATGAAAGGTAAGGTTAGGCATGTGTTTATTTTTTCTGGTAGAAATAATATAACCTTTTTTTTCAAATAATAAATTAACGTAATTATTTATTTTTTTAAGCTTATTATTTATATTATTATTTGTAAAATTGTATTTGTGGTATTATATTAAAATTTTATTTAAAATTTTATTTTTATAAATTTTAGTGCACAAGTATCGAGTCGCGCAGCCAAGTCTGATCACATATTATTTTTCAAATGAAAATTTACAAATTTTTCGCAAATAAACTAAATGTTTTGTAAATTATTTATTGCTCAATTTAAACCAAGCCGGGATAAGATGCACGGAGAAAAATAACTGTTAAAAATAACCAAAATTGCTGGTTATGTTTACATTATGAAGTTTTGTTATTTTCTGTTTAAATATTTTGTAAATATAACCATGTTTAAAGTTAGAATTACAATATTCTGACTTCATATTTGTAAAATTTACAAATTTTTTTTGTAATTAAAACTAACCCCGTTTTACTAAAATTAACCTTGTAAAATATACAAAATATTTTTCTCCGTGTGCATGGTCGGGTCTTCAAATCGGTTCCAGAGTATTTTTTTTCGAAAGTACTACTAAAAATTCAAATTCCGCGGAAAATTTTACATAAGGATATACACATAAGCTTTGCGACACCGAAAACATATCACAAAGTATAAAAAAATGAATTTTAAAAAAAAATTTTCGTCGTTCACAGCCACTTGAGGGCTACCCTGGGTTTGGTCGATCTCTCCCGATGAATTTTCGGTAGATCAATTTAGATATAAAATTAAGCAAGATATAGGAGTACCCCGCTTGCATTATCCAAGAGATCTCCCGCTTGCATTATCCAAGAGGCCCCCCGCTTGCATTATGCAAGAGGTCCCCCACTTGCATTATCCAAGAGGTCTCTAGCTTGCATTATCCAAGAGGGTATCCCGCTTAGATTATCCAAGGGGCCCCCCGCTTGCATTATCCAAGAGATATCCCGCTTGCATTATCTAGGTGGTTATCCCGCTTGGATTATCCAAAAGGCTTCATGCTTGAATTATCCAAGAGGTCCCGCGCTTGGATTATCCAAGAGGCCCCCCGCTTGCATTAGCTAAGGGGTCCGCCGCTTGCATTATCCAAGAGGTTTTCCCGCTTGGATTATTCAAGGGGCCATCCGCTTGCATTATCCAAGAGGTCTCCCGCTTGCATTATCCAAGAAGTTATCCCGCTTGGATTATCCAAGAGGCCCCTTGCTTGCATTATCCAAGAGACCCCCCGCTTGCATTAACCAAGAGGTTACCCCGCTTGGATTATCCAAAAAGCTTCTTGTTTGCATTATCCAAAAGGCCTTCCCTACTGGATTATCAAATAGGTCCCCCGCTTGCATTATGCAAGAGGTGACCCGCTTGGATAATTTAAGCGGGATAACCTCTTGGATATTGCAAGCGGGATATCCTTTTGGATAATCCAAGCGGGGGACCTCTTGTATAATGCAAGCGGGGGACCTCTTGGATAATCCAAGCGGGATAACCTCTTGGATAATGCAAGCGGCGGACCCCTTAGCTTATGCAAGCGGGGGGCCTCTTGGATAATCCAAGTGGGGGATCTCTTAGATAATGCATGACGGGGGCCTCTTGGAAAATCTAAGCGGGGGACTTCTTGGATAATGCAAGTTTGGTTTCCTTTGATTAGATAACAAAGATCTAGATTCATTAATTAAAATGTGTCTCATTTCGTCAACTGACGTTGGCCGAAAATCAAAAACTTCACTAAACGACCACAATAAGAATTTATTAAAGGCTTAGAAGTATTAATGGGTGCACTATTTTTTCAATTTGACAACAAATTTTACCGTCAAACAAGTGGCTTACCAATGGGACTGAGTTTATCTCCAATTTTAACAGATCTAGTCATCCAAGATCTTGAAGACGAAGTTTTAACATCTTAACTTTAACTACCGTGAACACATTCATTCATACTCTAAATTCGCAGATGATTCTTTCATGATACTAAACAAAGATAAAATTCTTGTAGTTTTGAACTTATTTAATAATTTCGACCCTCATATAAGATTTACTTTTGAATTGGAAAAAAATAAACAGCTAAACTTTTTAGACATTCTCGTTATCAAAAATGAAGATCAATCTATTTCAACAGACATCTATAGAAAACCCACCTTCTCTGACCGTTATTTAAATTTTGCTGCAAACCATTCTCACACTACAAAAATTGGTATCATCAAAAACACTTTACAGAAAATAGTTAATCTTTCTAGCCCAAAATTTTGTGACAAAAACTTAAAAATTTTCAAAAAGGATCTTGTCCTCAATAGTTATCCCACTAAATTTATCAATAACCAATTCAAAAACTTTTTCAGCAAACTCAATAACCCTTCCAACACAGAGGAAAACAATAACAACAATAATAACACTGAATATGAACCTGTAACTTACAATCACAAAGATACTATTGTTTTACCTCTCATTCCTAAAATCTCAACAAAGATTCAACACACTTTAAAGAATAAATGTAACATCAAAACAGTTTTAAGAACTCCTTCCAAATTAAATAAAATAAAAAAACTGGCAAAGACTCTTTAAAAAAGTGCAATAATAAAAATTTGGTTTACAAAATCAACTGCAAACATTGTCCTAAGACTTATGTAGGCCAAACAAAACGTTTACTAAAAACCAGATCTGCTGAAAATGAAAAAAACATTAAACAAAAAACATTAAAGCGGGATAACATCTTGGATAATCCAAGCGGGATAACCACCTAGATAATGCAAGTTGGATATCTCTTGGATAATGCAAGCGGGAGACTTCTTGGATAATGCAAGCGGGGTCCTCTTGGATAATTCAAGCAGGAAGCCTCTTGGATAATCCAAGCGGGATAACCTCCTAGATAATGCAAGTGGGATACCTCTTGGATAATGCAAGCGGGGGGCCCCTTGGATAATCCAAGCGGGAAAACCTCTTGGATAATTCAAGCGAGAGACCTCTTGGATAATGCAAGCGGGATACCTCTTGGATAATGCAAGCGGGAGACCTCTTGGATAATGCAAGCGGGGTCCTCTTGGATAATTCAAGCAGGAAGCCTCTTGGATAATCCAAGCAAGAAAACCTCTTGGATAATTCAAGCGAGAGACCTCTTGGATAATGCAAGCGGGGGGGCTCTTGGATAATTCAAGCAGGAAGCCTCTTGGATAATCCAAGCGGGATAACCTCCTAGATAATGCAAGTGGGATACCTCTTGGATAATGCAAGCGGGGGGCCCCTTGGATAATCCAAGCGGGAAAACCTTTTGGATAATTTAAGCGAGAGACCTCTTGGATAATGTAAGCGGGGGGCCTCTTGGATAATACAAGCGGAAAACCTCTTGGATAATGCAAGCGGGATAACCTCTTAGATAATGCAAGTGGGAGACCTCTTGCATAATGTAAGCGGGGGGCCTCTTGGATAATGCACGCGGGGAGCTTCCTGGATAATGCAAGCGGGGTAACCTTTTTGATAATCCAATCGGGAGACCCCTTGGATAATGCAAGTGGGGGACCTCTTGGATAATGCAAGCGGGAGACCTCTTGGATAATGCAAGCGGGGTACTCCTATATCTTGCTTAATTTTATATCTAAATAGATCTACCAAAAATTCATCGGAACCGATTTGATGACCCGACCATGCATCTTATCCCGGCTTGGTTTAAATTGAGCAATAAATAATTTACAAAACATTTAGTTTATTTGCGAAAAATTTGTAAATTTTCATTTGAAAAATAATATGTGATCAGACTTGGCTGCGCGACTCGATATTTGTGCACTAAAATTTATAAAAATAAAATTTTAAATAAGATTTTAATATAATACCACAAATATAATTTTACAAATAATAATATAAATAATAAGCTTAAAAAAATAAATAATTACGTTAATTTATTATTTGAAAACAAGGTTATATTATTCCTACCAGAAAAAATAAACACATGCCTAACCTTACCTTTCATTTTATCTCATCATGGATCACGTAGTCACAAAAAATTACCGTGTTTTCACTCTATGTTCACACTACATTTACACTTTTAAAATTATAATTAAATTTGGATTTTTAAATTAAGATATTTCAATAAATACTTCGTTTTTGATGATAAAAATTGGGGGAATATGTTTCTAATAGGTTTTTTCATGATTTCAATAAAAAAAATTGAACTTTCAAATAATTTTCGCGAAAATCGAGTATTTATTTGAAAATCCAGAAAATTTATCCAATTTTGGATATCACCAATCGAAAGGGCACGCAAAAATATGTTGATCCACCAATTTACTTTTTTTTTTTATAAGTTTTATATCCCTTAAAATTTGACCCTACATCTTTTCGTGGGCACGTTGTATAGGCTAGGAAAGATAAAATATAAAATATATCAAAAATATGTAAACTAATTATGATTTTATTATGTCTAAAATATTATCAAGAAAGAAACTTTAAAAAGAAAAACCTTTAATTTTCTTTCACAAACGTCTATTTGAATTACATAACTCATTATCATGAGAGATTATATTTACTTATTTATTTAATTTAATTTATGAATCAGTTTTAATTTCAAATTAGTCTGATTACTTATATATTTATTAATTAATTTTACCTCATAGAATTTTATTTATATATAAAATACTTATGAGTCTTTCTTTGCCAAAACAGCAATGGTGGGCAGGTCGGGTCATTGGATCGGCCTCAAATTTTTCCCATGTTTTTATAACATAAAGATAGGAAAATCCTGAAATTTTTAGCCTTCTAGGACTTAAGCAGCCCGAATTATGGCCAATCAAACTCATTAGACGGCTCTCGACCAGCGTTAGTGCTTTTCGGGAAAATGGTTAAAAATCATAAATACAAGCTTGAAAAAAAATTCTGAAAGAGTATATATGTTGGGAAACCTTCAGTAAATCCATTTCTGCCATTAGTTTTTCGGGAAAACCCCGGGAAATTCCGGAAAATGGGAAAATGCGTTTTAAGAAAAATCGCAATACCTCATTTGCCGCCATTTTTTTTTTGAAAATTTTTTTTTCAAAATTTTTTTTAACCGAAATCCCATCGATCTGTACGAAAAAAAATTTTGATTTCGGCCATTAAGGTCGATTTTAGCCTGTTTTAGAATAATTTCACATTTTCAATACTTCTTTATTTAATTTTCCGTAAGGGGTTAAAATAATTGACTTTTTTGCTTTCAGAATCGAATAGCCAGGGAAAAAGTAGTCCTAAATAAAAAAAAAAATTGCCCCTTTCGATGAAAATTAACCGAGTTATGGTCAAGTAAAGATAGTGTCACAAATTACCATTTTTATACAAATTCCAATTTTAGGGTCCATAACGACATTATAACTTGAAAAATGCATAACTCGCTTAAATTTTATCGTAAAAAGAAAAGTTTAGGATTATTATCGAATATTTTTTCCTTGACTATTCGTTTATCCAATAAAAAAATTAATTTTCTTGACAGAAATTTATTTTTTTTGATAAAAAATGATAATAATCAAAAACAGTCCTTAACATGTTACATTAGTTTTTGACCAAAAAAAAACTTTTTATTGACTAAACTAATTTTTTTCTTGCATAAAAGAATAGCCAAGGAAAAAATATTCGATAATAATCCTAAACTTTTCTTTTTACGATAAAATTTAAGCGAGTTATGCATTTTTCAAGTTATAATGTCGTTATGGACCCTAAAATTGGAATTTGTATAAAAATGGTAATTTGTGACACTATCTTTACTTGACCATAACTCGGTTAATTTTCATCGAAAAGAGCAATTTTTTTTTTTATTTAGGACTACTTTTTCCCTGGCTATTCGATTCTGAAAGCAAAAAAGTCAATTATTTTAACCCCTTACGGAAAATTAAATAAAGAAGTATTGAAAATGTGAAATTATTCTAAAACAGGCTAAAATCGACCTTAATGGCCGAAATCAAAATTTTTTTTCATACAGATCGATGGGATTTCGGTTAAAAAAAATTTTGAAAAAAAAATTTTCAAAAAAAAAATGGCGGCAAATGAGGTATTGCGATTTTTCTTAAAATGCATTTTCCCATTTTCCGGAATTTCTCGGGGTTTTTCCGAAAAAATAATGGCAGAAATGGATTTACTGAAGGTTTCCCAACATATATGCTGTTTCAGAATTTTTTTTCAAGCTTATATTTATGATTTTTAACCATTTTCCCGAAAAGCACTAACGCTGGTCGAGAGCCGCCTAATGAGTTTGATTGGCCATAACTCGGGCTGTTTAAAACCTAGAAGGCTGAAAATTTCAGGATTTTCCTATCTTTATGTTATAAAAACATGGGAAAAATTTGAGGCCGATCCGATGACCCGACCTGCCCACCATGGCTGTTTTGGCAAAGAAAGACTCTTATTTAAGTTAAAAAATATATATTAATTAGAACTATAATAATAATAATAACTATGTAAGAGTGTAACTAGTTTTGTTTATACAAATAAAGGCAATAATAATAATAATAATATTAAGGGTCGATTTCATGAAGCGTATTCTTACTAGATTTTAGGGGCACTAAAGTAGAAATAATTAATTATGACTCAATATTTATTAAAATTCTGTTATTTTGCTGGAGCAGAATCCATAAAATTGCCTCTGAACAAAATTTTAATTAATATTTAGTGATAATTACTAGAGTTCAATCTATTCAACTCTAGAGTCCCCAGAATCTAGTAAGAATATGCTCCATAAAATTTCCCTTTTAGAGTCTGTATGGGCCCTAAGTGTGAAAATTGGAGTCCTCTTTACCTTGAGGCAGTTGGTACCAAATAAGACAGTTCTTACGATCCTAGGTTACTTTTTAAAATCCATAGCTCATTTTGACCCCAGGGATAAAATTTTCAAGAAGAATTTATTCAAATCACAAGAAGTCGATTACGTCCTTCGGGACAATCTGAAACAGGCGAGACTGTTTTTCTTGCTCGGGATAACTATATTTTCATACACGTTCATTTACATATGTATTTATAAATAATTAATGTGAAAAATCCTTTTTTCTTTTAGAATTTCAAATAAACTTCAAAAAAGAAAAGAAGCAAAAATTAATTTGATTTTTAACATAATAGTTGTTTGAATTCTCACCCTTCAAAGATTTTTTCTTACTTGCATTAGATCCAATCAATCTACCTTTACCAATAACATCAATTTCTCTATTTTAAAAATATTAATAATATGCATTTATACATATATTATTATAACATTTTATTCATTTATTTAATTTTTTTTTTTTTGTTATTCACAGATCAAAACTTAAAAAGAAGTTTTTTTGCAAAAAAAAAAAAAAAAATGTAACATGCAGAAGTTTTGGTTAGACAGAAGCATTATGTTGAAACTTTTTTAGATAATTCCTTAAAAGCTCATAGGATTTAGGGAATGCTACTGACGTTTACTCTCGTTAACAACTTTTTTTTTTGTAACTTTAATATTTACTAAAAAAAAAAATATATAAAATTTTTTAAATTTTTTGTTTTTTTTTTTCATTAACTTTTACATTAAAATTTTTATTTTATTTTTTATTTTTATGCTAAAGAATGAAGTCTTTAATAAATAAGTGAAAAAAGAGTAAAAAAAAAAAATAAATTTAGCATTTTTATTTCGATTTTTTTTAATACTCAAGTTATTATCCTATAAGAAACTGAAAATGTTCTGTTAGTTCAAGTGACAATAATCTCCGTAATTGATTTTTTAAATAATTCCATTTTTATAAGTAGGTATAAATATAACAAAGTAACATGTTTTTTAAGCATTCTTAAACAGTAAAAAAAAAAAACTTAAATCGTATTTTGTATTAAATGCATCACTAAATAACAGCTCTTATTTTATATTTACAGTACATTATTTAGAATAAAGTATTATATCTAAGATGAGATTATAAAGATTAATGTATATTAAAATGAAATTTTCTTCTTTAGATTTTTTTTCATCTTAAAAAAAAAAACTATTTCTCAAGTTATTAAAGATTATGATTTTAGATAAATTCTTATAACACACCAGACGTTTAAAAAATTTTTTAAATCGGCTTTTATATAGAAAACAAAGAGATATTCTAGATTAACTTAAGATAATTCTTTTGTTACTAAATTAAATTATATTTTGATTTAAAAATAAAACTTTTTTTAAATTCTTATCGTTATCATTTACAATGATGAGTAATAAACAATAGAAAATAACTTACAAGTATTTTTTAAAAAGAAAATAGATTAAAATAGTAATAATAGTAGCCATCAACGTGTTGGTTTACTGATAAATTTTATTTAATTACTAAAAGGCTCTCTAAGTTTATATACGTGTATTATATATAATTTATATTTAGAGGATATATTATATTCATCTGTTGGTTAGATACATTTAACAAAGATTCTTTCATCAGTAGATTAGTTAATTTTAGCTTTCTGTATACTATGGACTAAAATCCCAAAGTCCCAGTGTAATTAGTTGGACAATAGGAAAACTACTACTATATACAATATATATATGTATCGTTTACTCGTTGATGTTAGAGTCTAACCAATCTCTGTCAATGATGAACAATAATTATAACACTTGTAGTTTATGTTTCAATATTATTTTCCAATATATTGTTATAGCTCTTGATGTAATAAATTTTCTATGATTTACAGTCATTATAATCTTATCTTATGATCATATATACTACTATGAATTTTCAGATTAAATCATGAGATATAGTAAGAATATAGGTGATTGGAAATTTTAAAAATTTTTAAATATAAAATTTTTGGGGTTTACAACCCTTTTATTCACATAGTTGTGTAAAAAATTTATTTATTTTCATTTTTGACTTCGGTATTTATTGGTATTTTATTTAATTTAGCTGGCTGTAAAAGTCAGAAAATCGTATAAATAATTAACAATTAATAAAGTAAATATTTTTTATTTGGTAGTTGTAGATTTGTACCAGTGAAAAGTAGTCATAAAACTAAAATTTTGAATAATTTTATTTTTTAACAGAAAAATCAAAAATTTTAGAAAAAAAAATAAAAACATTTTTTAAGGTGTTAGGATAGTAATACGCCATTTTGTTGGTATTTTTTTTCGATTTCTGAATTATCGACGCTACATACATATGTAAAATCGTATATGTATTTGTATAATACTAGGTTATTTACATACTTTTTATTTAATTATTTAATAATTTCCTAAATGAAACAAGTAAAACAAATTGGAAATATAATCTTTGAGCTTTTATTTACCATATTATTTAAGTTTCATTAATCTGTGTAATCGCAATCATACTTTTCACAAGCTCCAAAGATGATTTTCCATAAGAGCAATGTTAAATTACCTACACCTTTTTCTTGATTAAATAATAATTAGGCAACCAAAGTTGTAAAAGAAAGTTTATTTCATTTTTTAAAGACTTTATCTTTATATTTTATAAGTTTCATTCATTTCTGTTATCATAAATTTTTACTATCCTAATACCTTAACATAATAAGGTTAAGAAAAAATAAATGATGTTTGTATCGTCTGTTATTTATTTGATTCTTGTGTGTTAATTCATACTGTAGTGTTTTGACGTTCAAAGTATGTTTACCTAAATTGAATGACCACTACTAGTTAATGTTTGCATCAAAGGAAATTCCTATCTTGTATATACATTTGGTAAATTTAGTCTCTAAAGACTTACTATTTAACGCAGTTAAAGTATCATCACATTATTTCCATTATAGTTAACTAGAAAAGCCTTTTGATCTATCATATTATATTTCTTCTTGTTTGTTTAAATAGTCAAACTATTAATACCTAAATAAAGAAAATATTATTTTATTTTAATTGGTATTTGTAACTGATTTTTTTTAAAGTATATTTATTTTTACTAAAACATTGTGTGTGAAAATTATAAAAACTGAAATAAAACTAAAATTTAAATTTGAAATGAATAATATTGATAAAAACTGCTTTTTTAGCTTCCAGGGGTTAATATGAAAAATATTCAAAAATAAATATTTTATGTTTCACCTAAAACAAAAATATTTCAAATACCTAAAATTTAGGTTTTAGAAACTATTTTGTTAGGAAATTGTTTATGGATTTAAAAAAAAAATATGTATATAACCAAAATTTAGGTAAATACTTGCTAGTAGTTAGTTGTTACTTATTTACTAGGGGAGGATGTATAGTTATTGTCCGTCACCAGATATGGTTTTTCACAGGTTTTTTGGGTAATTGATAAGGAACTCGGGGTATTTTTAATGAGAAATTATTAGAGATTTACCACAAATTTGCAATAACTAGCCCTAAAAAGGGGTTCTTTTAATGTATTTACTCTTTGAGAGTCCAGATTTTGTCCTTTAAAGTTTCTTATTTCAGAATTTGAATTTCAGGATCCTGTATCTGCAAAAATGAGTGCTTTACCCTGAAAGTCTATTTTTGGGCAAGTATAGTGATTTGGCCCCCCGAACCAAACCTAACCTAAGTAGTAGCATACAAAAAGTTTTCAAAAAACTCACTGACCATTTTTGGGTTTTTTAGATTTTATTTAATTTTTCCGATTCGAGCTCCGATCCGTAAGCAGATAATAATCTGTCCATTGGCTGGGAAACTTAACATTTTACCTCTTTTCAAGAAAAATATTTTTAACTAAATCCAATCGCCTGAAACGGTATCCAAGAAGAAATTAAGTGGTTATCATCTAAGGTATTAAGGGTGAAAAATCTGTATCTAAAAAATTAACTATTTTAATGTTTAGGAGCATGAAGACTTCAGCTACCCCCCACCTGCTTTCAACCAAGTGAACTTCGACTAGATAAACTGTTGAGAGACTGCGTGCTGTTGATAAATACAGAAAATTAATTAACGTTTTGGATAGAAAAAGTAGATTTCAAAATAATTATTTATGGTTGGCGGACACTTTTTCCAATTTAAAAAAAAAAAATTTTTTTTTCCAAAAATTTTTTTTTCAATCCACAGTGATTTCTAAAAATATTTTTTCCAACACGTAGAGATTTCCAATTTTTTTCCAAAAAAATTTTCAAAAATTAAAAATTACTCTTAAAAAAAGTTTTTGAATGTAGCTGTATTGTATCTTACTTCACGCTCGTTTTCTCTTGTTATAAAAAAATATAATCTAACCTATTATTTAATCAAAAGCAGTGTCAATAAATTTTTTTTATTTAGATGCTTAAAATTGAATTTTATTATTAAAAAATTTTTTAAGTTTAAAGTTTAAAGAGTGTTAAATTATAATAATTGGAAATAAGTTTAAATAAATTTAAAAAAATTTACAAATAAAATTTAAATAATTAAATTAACTTTGACATGGCAGAAATAATTAAAACTTTCCTTCATTTTAACGGGTTATTGAATTACAAGCATTTGGAAAGAATAGGGAATCGAGCTTGTTAGAGACGTAGGAAAATGGATGCGTGTGATGCTTGGGTCGTAACCACCGGTAATTCTGAAAATTTAATTACTGTTAAAGGAGGAAATTTTGAAGATCATATTCATGCACCTAATATTGAAGAAGTAAATGCTTTAAAGGTTGTGAGGTCTGTCAAGAGAAGAGCAGAAGAACATCCTGAATCACCCCCTGCTCAGATTTTGCGGACTGAGCTTAGTAATATATCAACAGGTACAACTTATTTTAATAGTAATTAAATTTTTTCGAAAAAAAAATTTTTTATTAGGCGTTTTTGCTGAAATGCCAAATAAGTTAACTTTACGTAAATTTGCGAAATTTGTTCCAAAGCAGAGTTTCGTTTGTCGACGGAACTTTTAAGGTATATTGCTACTTGGCGCGCCCGCGACGTCAAGCAAAATCCGCAAATTAGTTTACAGGAAAACGGGAAGAGATAATGGAAAATTTTTTTGGGATATAATAAATGAACAATTAAAGTATGTAAAAAAATTTTTTTAAATTAATTTTTATAATTTTTTATGCGTTTAAATTTTATTTGAAGTTCAAGAATTTTCGCCGGAAAGAGCTGCTGGTACCCAAGATAAAAAATGTTTGGCAGCACTTAGCAAAAAAAAAAAAAAAGAATTATAAATTACATGAGTATGGTTATCGTGTGAACTAAAATTTTTAATTTTGGCCAAAAAAAAAAGTAGTTATTAAAATTTTTAAAAAAATTTGGAAAAAAGTCATTTTTTTTCTACGTTTTTTGCAAAAAAATACCGAAAAAATTAAAATTTTTGCAATATTTTAGTTCACACGAAAACTACATATTTGGTAAGTGTGTGGACCAAATTTGGAGTCGATCGGACTAGGTGGTTTTGATTTATTCTGGGTACCAGGTGCAAAAAAGTAGTTTAGAGAAAAACGCGTTTAAAGTTTTTAAGCGCGTATATATTGAAGGGCGGGGGCTCCATAAAAGAAGATTTAAAGTATATAAAAATATTTCGACCGATATAAAAATTTTTTTACATATTCTTGAATAGTTTTTCAACAGAAAAAAAAAAATAAAAAAATTTTGATCCAAGAAAATTTTATGAAGTAGCAATATACCTTAAATGCGCTCCGTCAATATTTTTGCCATACTTGCTGCTGTAAATCAACCGGGTACAAAAAGCAAAATAGAAACAGTTAGATTATCTTTTGTTTATGCACTTCTAGAAAAAAAATAAGCGGGTGCATACAAAGTTTTTGCGAAAACCTTTCAGCGAGCAAAAGAACTTAACCTCAAAACCATCATGCCTTTCAGTCATTATGAGTGATTTTGAATTGTCTATCATAAATACTGCTAGAGATCTTATTGATGTAGATAAGGTAAGATGTTGTTTATTTCATCTGGATCAGAATTTATACGGAAAAGTTCAAGATGTGGGACAGTAATCTCTATACAGTAACCCAGGAGACCGCACTCCTAAGGTTTATGTGCATCTGATGATTACTCTTGCTTTTGTATCAGTAGAAAGCGTAGAAGAATATTTTGCTCTACTATGAAACCAGATCCCCATAGATTTACAATCAGTTTTTGAATATTTTGATAACTTTTATGTACGAGAAAAACCAGCACGAGGTAGACGAAAAAGATTGCCACCCCGCTAAAGTCCAATATTATAGAATTAATATAATTCTGTTCTTATGCGTACTGCGCGTACAAATAATATTTCAGAAGCTTATCATAACCAGTTGCAAATCGTTATTGGCAAACATCACCCTAGTTTGTAAGCATTTTTAGTGGAATTAAAAAAGGAACAAGGTGATGTGGAAATTGTGATTCGTCAAATTCAAGTAGGGCAAAAGGTAAAAAAAGGGCAAGATCCAAAACGAAAAAAAAAAGAAGAATGAATTTCTTGAATTGTTTCAATGTATCAAGAATATGTCAACAACAACAATATATTAACGTTTTTAAATGTCTTAGGATTTAATATAAATGTATAAAATTTTTATAACTGTTATAGTCATATTTTTATATATTTTTATTTTATATTTTTTTTATTTTTACTTATAGTGCCTTTATTTTTCTACGGTTGCAAATAGCTGAGATTTTAATTATTACTGGACTAAGATTGGAAACAATAGGTAACATGACGGTTGTACTTTGTTAAAAAAGGCCAAAATCCCAACCGTTGGAGACGGTTGCCGTGAAAATCGGTTGTTTGAATAGACACTGCCAAAAAAAATCCTTTTAGTGGAATTTAGTGGATGGTGTAAAATCCTTTTAAATAAATCCATTTATTTAAATTATTAAAAATGTACAGGTTTCAAGTTTCAAACAATTGTATAGTATATAATTTAAACCTTATTCAAGTAATTTTCTGGAATTGGGGCTTCACGATACGATACGATAATTTGACCATTTATCGATATGTCATCGAAAAATTTCTTTGTTTATCGTATCGATACGGTACCGGCGATAAAATTTTTCAACAAATAAATGAATACAATACGAAGCGATACAAGACAATTTATCCAACAAAAATGTTAAAACATCATATTTTTATTTTTTGTTTATATTTACTACCTTTTTAATTAGGATATTTTTAGTCTGCCTAGATATACAACAAGTGCTAAAAATTCTTTGCTAATTAAAAATTTTTTTCAGGCATAAAACGCGAGCCTGAAATTCCAGCACACGTTCTACATTCAGAAACTCAAAAATATCGTATATACCATCAGCGTAAGACATTATATATTAGCGTGATTATGTTGGTGATTTGCGTCTATCATGTATAATAAATACTTTTCAGAGAACTCCGCAATAATTGGGACGCCAAATTACAATTTATAATAGATGACTTTATTTTCTTTGAAAAAGCACCCCCGATGCTTTCAATTCATTTCAAAAGGTCTTCTGGACCTAGACATACAGGTATACGTGTTTATCCCATTAATGTCAAGATTGACGGATATTTTTTAATTATTTTAGCTGCATAATTTTTAGCAAAAAAATTAAAAAATTTTATTTTAGAATACCTGGTCTTATGTTTTTGAGGTCGTAGATTTCGAATCCGGAGTCGGATTTTAAAAAAATTTAGCCCTTGCATGATTTTTGGCCATATTTATCAAAAAAACTGACATTTTTGAACGCTTTTTTTTTGTTAGAACTTATGGCTTTCCATCTTCCCAAAAATAAATAAAAGTTGGTCAATGGGGCCTAAACAAAAAATCCTTATGGTCAAAAAAATTTTTTTGCTGCTATTTGACCCAAAATGGCGGCTGATTTTATGATTATAATAGATAGACCAAACTTGCAGACAGATTTTGTAGCCAAATTTTATCCTTAATAGGGAAATGGAATTTCCCAACGGGTTTTTATGTTTTTTGGGTCGCTGAAAATGAATATGATATCGGTTTTTACCGTATATTGTCCAGTTGCCCACAATAGGCAACTTTAGGTTAATTTTTGGGTTTTTTTCTGTATTTGTAATCGTTACTTATGTTTTTTGGGTCGCTGAGTACGAATATGATATTGGTTTATACCGTATTTTGTCCAGTTGCCCACAATAGGCAACTTTAGGTTAATTTTTGGGGTTTTTTCTGTATTCGCAAATGTTACTTATGTTTTTTGGGTCGCAGAGCACGAATATGATATCAGTTTTCACCGTATATTGTCCATTTGCCCACATTAGGCAACTTTGGGTTAATTTTTGGGGTTTTTTCTGTATTCGTAATCGTTACTTATTTAGTACAGTATTGTTGTCAGTTTTTGGGTCGTTGAGCACGAATATGATATCAGTTTTTACCGTATATTGTCCAGTTGCCCACATTAGGCAACTTTAGATTAATTTTTGAGGTTTTTTCTGTATTCGCAAATGTAGTTCGCAAATAGGGTCCCTTAGCACGGATATGATATCGATTTTTACCGGATATGATTCATATGCCCACAATAGGCAACCTTAAAGTAATTTTTCGAATTTTTTTAAAATTCGCAATTGTTTGCAAGTCCATATTATTTTCAATGAAGTAACAAATGGGGGCAACAAAATAAATTGTCCATGTAAACGTGATAATTTCTCGAAAGACAAAAAACACAAGTAACAGTAAAACTGCGGGCATCTGAATCATTTTTAGTAAAAACAGCTTCCATTTTCCACGCCTAGCTTGAAAGATCGGATTATGCAAACGTCGGGCACTTGGGATTTTATAGCGGAAAATGAATGTTCAACCTATAAGGAGATAATACTTTCTTGGATTTAAATGTTTCACCTAGCTTCTTGAGAGTTATTTGATAAAACGTGTCCCTGGGGGCAGCTAAAAATGAGCAAAAATTTTTCCTGCTCGGATCGGGCTGAGATTTTCAGGAAAGGTTGCTTTTTTGGTCCCCAAAAACATGGTGAAACCCGTTTTTCAAAATCACTCATCCTCTTCGAGATATTTGTCAATATGTCTCCCATTTAAAATACATGGGAAAAGCCATCTAGTAGCGATTTTTCTTATTTTGTTCCACAATTTTAGTTTGACCAAGCACCAAACTAACGAGAAGAGTTTTTTTTAACATTAATTTTAAATAAATTATATACATATAAATAATTTAATATACGCAATTTTTAAAAAACGTTAGTTTTTCAATTTTAAACGCGATTTTTTCGACTTAGAGACGTCTCGCCACGTTGGACAAACACCAATCCTCTATATAATGAAGCAGGCATGTGAATGAATGTTAAAAAAAACTTTTCTCGTTGTTTTGGTGCTTAGTCAAATTAAAATTGTGAAGCAAAATCAGAAAAACCGCTATAAAATGGTTTTTCCCATGTATTTTAAATGGGAGACATATTGATAAATATCTCGAAGAGGATGACTAATTTTGAAAAACGGGTTTCACCATGTTTTTGGGGACCAAAAAAGCAACCTTTCCTGAAAATTTCAGCCCGATCCGAGCAGGAAAATTTTTTGCTCATTTTCAGCTGCCCCGAGAGACACGTTTTATCAAATAACTCTCAAGAAGCTAGGTGAAACATTTAAATCCAAGAAAGTATTATCTCCTTATAGGTTGAACATTCATTTTCCGCTATAAAATCCCAAGTGCCCGACGTTTGCATAATCCGATCTTTCAAGCTAGGCGTGTTTTCGTGTTCAGTGACCCAATGAGTAACAATTTTGAATTTTAAAAAATTCCAAAAATTACTTTAAGGTTGCCTATTACGGGCATATGAATCATTTATTTATTTATTTAGAATTTGTTAGGCACAGGCGTGGCCAATGCGCAATAATTTACAAAAGTTTACAATATAATTTTTGTACATAGTACAATCATATCCGGTAAAAACCGATATCATATACGTGCTAAGTAACCCAAAAAACATAAGTAACATTTTGCGAATACAGAAAAAACCCCAAAAATTAACCTAAAGTTGCCTAATGTGGGCAAATGGACAATATATGGTAAAAACTGATATCATATTCGTGCTCTGCGACCCAAAAAACATAAGTAACATTTGCGAATACAGAAAAAACCCCAAAAATTAACCTAAAGTTGCCAAATGTGGGCAACTGGACAAAATACGGTAAAAACTGATATCCAAGTCGTGCTCATTGACCCAAAAATTGACAACAATACTGTACTAAATAAGTAACGATTACAAATACAGAAAAAACCCCAAAAATTAACCTAAAGTTGCCTATTTTGTGCAACTGGACAATATACGGTAAAAACCGATATCATATTCGTTTTCAGCGATCCAAAAAACATAAAAATCCGTTGGGAAATTCCATTTCCCTATTAAGGATAAAATTTGGCTACGAAATCTGTCTGCAAGTTTGGTCTATCTATGATAATCATAAAATCAGCCGCCATTTTGGGTCAAAACGCAGCAAAAAAATTTTTTTGAGCATAAGGATATTTTGTTTAGGTCCCATTGACCAACTTTTATTTACTTTTGAGAAGATGGAAAGCCATTTTCGGCATGATTTTTAAGTTGTAACAAAAAAAAAGCGTTCAAAAATGTCAGTTTTTTTGATAAATATGGCCAAAAATCATGCAAGGGCTAAATTTTTTTAAAATCCGACTCTGGATTCGAAATCTACGACCTCAAAAACATAAGACCAGGTATTCTAAAATAAAATTTTTTAATTTTTTTGCTAAAATTTATATAGCTAAAATAATTAAAAAATATCCGTCAATCTTGACATTAATGGGAAGATAGGGATTCCTGTTAAAAATGGTTTATTGTAAATTATTAAAAATGTACAGGTTTCAAATTTTAAACAATTGTATAGATTGTAAGTGTAAATAAATAATATTAATAAAATATAAAAAAAAGAGGAAGGAAAAAGGATGAGGAAAGTGAGGTTAATTTTTATTAAAATTTTATTAAAAAAGAAAGAAACTTGACTTGAGCAGAATCTTAAGCAGACGTTCTTACGTATAATTATTTGTGCCCACCCTGAACAGGGCAGGACTTATGAAATTTGTTGACGCTGATCAGAAATCAATTTAAAAAAAAAATAACACATTCAAACGCTCAATCACACAAATACAATAAAGAAAATACCTGGAGCTACAACTACAAAACACTAGCTGGACCACGTCCAGTCACGGCCACGCTGGCCCACTTTTACTGCACGCAGAAGGTGCGTTGTTGTCCCTTGGCCAAGTACAATTCTCAGTTCTTCCCCAAGTATCCAACACAAGTTCTAATAACACCAGGCACACACACTAACCACGAAAATTTGATAATTGACTCCTGGAGAGCGGCTTCAACAGCAAGAAAATTCTCGTTCACCAATATACGATGCGTCAAGCAAATCCTCCGAAAGAGGAATGAGGGTCCCGCCAGCGGCAAGTCATAAGAGACGCCATCTCTCTATCTCTTTCCACGCGCGCGCTTATTGGCCGAAATAATTTACTATACTAGGGACTTATTTTTATATTTCAAATTTTTAATTAGATAGAACGCGAATTTGTTGTTAATAAAAATCGACATGAATATTAAAATAAAACGCGAAAATTAAAGAAATTATACTATGATCAATTATAATTATTACAATTCATGTTAATTTGATTATAATTTTGTATATTTCTTTGGCGTGACACAATCCAACGAGAAGTCGTCTTCCCCTCCCGCTCCGCACGAGAGAAAATTACGTCCTCTCGAAGAGTTATTTTGCATTACGGAAACTATAGTAAGTTTTTGAATTTCTTTATATTTTTGTGTATGAAAGTATAATTTTATGTTTTGCATGCTTGAATTTGTGGCGTGCTTGCGATTTTTATAGTAATTAGAGTAGGTGGCCGTGGCTACGCATCACATTTCCTCGTTTATTTTAGTGCATAATTAATTTTTAAACATAAAATAGCATCAAGAGGATGATGTTGTGATACTGGGCAAAGCCGAGGTTCCCCATCGATCCCAGGATTAAATAATGCGTAGGCTGCGCAAGCAACAAGGTGCCTTGATGCTCCAGGTCGGTTCCTACGAAATGGAATAGTAAAGATTGAAGAAAGGGAAAGTGATAGTAGGGGTGATCTCAGACGGGCCCAAGTTTGATCACGGAGTCTGCTGTTGTGAATGGCTTAAGAGGGAGATGACTAGGACCGAATTTTGAAAATATTAAAATGCCAGTTGAAAGTGAAAGCGATATCCCATTTGTTACTATAGAAGACTGTCCCGCACATATTACGAAAAACCCAGGAGCCACATGCAAGTGTTGCACTTTTACAAAATTGCTTGATAGAAATTGATATAGATGCAAATTGTGCTAAGTTGTGTTTGCTTAATGCGGAACGGCAGAAAATTGAGATGCAATTAGCCATTGCATATGCATCGCGTGCACTAGTTGATTAAACTTCGACTTCACAAATAGATGGTAGCATTTCAGTATCAGTAACGTAAGCTGAGCTGAATCCTTTTGTTAGTTTAGAAATTCGACACCAAATAGTTGATAGCTGGGCTTATTATATAGCCTGACTGATCAAAAATAAAAATGATCCTTTAGTTGCAATACCTAAAGTGGATAAGTTTCAAAAAAGCCTTAGATCAGTTTACAATTTTATGAGAGTTTAGCGACGCCGAAACCGCATAATGGGTCTACGACTGTTTAAAGGGGGAAACGCGCGATGTTGTGGCAAGCCTAATGGTGATTGGGAGAGAAATCATGAACGCTTTAGAACGAGAACGAGGCGGAAGAACAAGGCCGTTATTGGAACGAGCTGAAATTGGTTAAAGCTATTCGGGAGCTACGAAAATGGATTTTGTGAAATTGATATTATTTTCTTCGCTTCTATAGTTAAAAACAATGTAGCAGTGATGCTTTCAGTTAGCATTTGCACCTGTAAGGGTTTTTTATATATATGAATCTTAGCGGTCGTTACAACTTGATATTAATCCTGGAAATATAAAGCATCTGGATGCAAGAAGTTTGGGTGTAATGGATCATAATACCTTACTGAATATGAACGATTTAAATGGGAAATCTGCGTCTACACCCAGCTAATCCTTTTTCGTGACTTATTGACATTCCAAGTTCGCATGAATAGAGGATAATCCTATCCTTAAAATATTACCAGTGATGCTAAAAAGCCCAAGGGCAAGCGTTAGTGTGTATTTCTAGCTGAAGGTTCAACAGCCTCTTTAATTGACAGTAGTTTTATGCGGAAATTAGGTTTAACTGCTAAAAGGCGTTCGATCTTTTTGGAAGGTCTCAATAATACACAATTAGAAGCAATTGTATCGGGCAGAATGAATTATGAGATATTGGGCTTTTGAGACCCTAAGTTTTAATCTTTAAAGTACGTGTGTGCACTTGATGATTTTATTTTATTAGGGCAATGTTTGAAGCCTGAAACTATAGCACATTATACGTCACCTGATAAATTTACCTTCAAGTTACTTTGGGGGTAAGTACCACGTATTTTATTGGTTCAAGATAATATGTCCTTGATAACTACAAGGGTTGTACGTGTAGGTTTGACTAATGAGCCAGCTGCTTCATATGCACTTTTAGAATGGTTTTTCCATGGTCTAATTAGCTCACCGCAGCCAATTAAACGCAGTTTACGAATTCGGATGGCCAAAACATTTGCTCGAGAAAGTAACGATGACCAAAACGGCGATGATATCTTTCATGATATGGTTAAACGGTAGATTTCATTAGAAATTCTAAGAGTCGCTACCGTGGCATGAAAAAAGAAGCCTGATGAACGAGCATATTAGAAAATTCAACTCGTTACAAAGTGGTTACTGAAAAACGTAAAGTATTCTGGTTCGTAGTTTGCTAAAAAGTATGTGCAGGCCCTTTTCAGAGCAACAAACTATTCAAACGTAAAAAAAGCTTCTTAAAAACTTACACCCGTGATTAATTTATTTATCCTATGCTTTTGTATTATTTTAAATTTAACAGCTGAATTAACAAAAATTGGGGCAATTTAAAGAAAAAGTTTTCTGTTTTTCTTTGAAAACTCTTTTAAAACTACTCCATGAAAGGTTTCTCCTACTTCCATTAGAAGTTTAAATGCTTCTTGCTTCCCAGGTATTACTGAAATAGAAATTGTAAATTTTTTTAAACATTTTCTTACTGGAAATGAATATTTTCTTATTAATAAGGTATTGAACTATAATAAACTACGAAGGGTTTCCTGAATAAATTCATTCAAGACTGTACACAAAATGTAGGTATTGAGTATAGAAATAAAGTAACATTGGCTAAAAAAAACCCGATATTTCAATGTATTTTAAAAGAGACAATAAGAGTCTAGCAGCAAATGCTGCTTTATAGGCTTATTCTGACTTCAGCCTCGTTTGCTGCTGGCACGCGCGCGCGAAAAAACCGTTACGAAATTTGCGAAGTAATAAAATAATACAAAAACATAACGTAGCAAATGGAGCAAAAATTATTAAATTCGTGAAGAAAAATTGTAAGTACAGAGCGTGTAAAGGGAGTAAAACTTAAAAATAATAGTTAATTTAATTGCTGCAAGGCCGGAGAAGCGTGGCAAAGCCAAAGAAACGTAGCAAGGCTAAAGATCGAGAAAAGACTTAAAAACTACAATTTTTTAGTGCATAATAGAAGCAAGGGGCCCAAATAAAAAATAAAATATTTTTATAATATAAAATTATGTGTATACATATATGTATATATTTATATTATATACATATAAATATAAACAGAAAATCATGCACAATAACTTACACCAATTATATCTGCTTAATTTTTCCCGGGTTATTCGGCACCACTGTTAAATTTAAAATAATACTAAAGGATAGGATAAATAAATCAAACACTGGTGTAAGTTTTTAAGTAGTTTTTTTTATGTTAAAATAGTTGGTGGCCTTACAAAGGACCTAAACACACTCTCTAGCATACTAAATACCACAGAATAATTCACAAGCATTCACATACACAGATTTACTCTCTAGCCTGCATTTTGAGGACCAGTATTCATTCAATCTCAGAGTTAGGTTAAGTTATTTATAGAAAGGGCATTTCTTGAGACCAGTATTCGATCCTTTTTATATTGCGTTCCTGGGGTTAAAGTTAGAATATGTTAAATAAATACTGTGACTAGGCTTCGATCCTTACTATAAGGCTTTCTTGGGGTTATGTCTGCGATTTTTAGCAGTGAGCCACCTTAATTTATCCCGCAATAAAGTTATGGATGCGGGTTAATATTTAGTGATTTTAAAAGTTGATCGAATTGCAAGATTATGAGCATGCTTTCAGCTTTGGTAGAGCTTCATGTATTTAGAGGTTTTTTTCATTACTTAGGTGCAAAGTAAATATCTATTTTTTAAACAAGGGATAAAATATTGGTTTTGACATATTTTGTGCCATGATTTAAAACAAATTTTTGCATACAATGGGCAATAAATCAGTCTCCCTAGTGCCGAAAATAGGATTTTTTTGTCCTAGATATGAAAGCAACTATTAACTACCTAAAGCTTGTATAATGGTAAATCAAGAAGCTAATAAATGCATTAATTATATTTAATTTTAACTAAAAAAAAAGCTTAAAAGATTCAATAAAAAAATATTTTAAATATCCTTTTTTCTAGCACCTGAAACTAATTTGTATGTTGATTTATTTTCAAAACTGTCAATTTTGAACTAACGAATTTTGAATTCCTTTGAACTTTTTTAAAGTGAAGTTTGTGAACGTTAAAACTATATTGCAGAAAATGTACATATAAAAGAGGTAAAGGAAGTACGTCACCGGTACATTATCATTTATATGAAATCCTTTTTCACCTCTTACTATATCTGTCTTTTTTTATTCTTTTTTTATTATGCACAGTCATTGCAAAAAAAATGTAATTTTTTTTTTACTTCTTTTTTTCTTTTATGCAATTGCTAGATTTAAACGAATGATTCAATACTTTCAAGTTGCTACTTATGTAGAGTACTTTTTTAAAAATATTTTAATTAAAATATTTTATACTTAGAAAAAAAAATAAAAAAATAAATGTTAAGTGTATACTTTGATATCATTTACATATATATAATTTATTATTATTATGGTTTACTATCGTCTAATAAATGCAACAGTTTAATATTTAAATTTTAACATTAACATATCTATCATAAAAGTATGTATTTTATTGTATTTATATTAAAAAATATGAATTCAGGAATAAAATTTTATTTTAATTATGTTTATCACGTAATAAGCCTTTTCCTAAAAATGACACATGCTCATCGCAACAGTAAGTATGTACATTGTTATAGCTAAAGAGTCATTCTGATTGGCTGATAGAAACTTCATTGTTATTAGTTTAGAAATTCAAATTTGAAATTTTATTAATTTTAATTATAGTTTTTCAAAATTGCTTTAATCAGTTATAGTTAAATAATTAACGAGATACATGTTTAAATCATTAATCACATATATTTTTTTATTTATAAAAATGTGGATTATTGGTAAGGTTAGCAAAATTATAAATTATAAACAATAAATAAATAAGGGAATTTTTAGATCAAATAGTCACGATCTAGGGGGGGAGGTCAAATGGAACTTGGAACAAAATTTCGATTTAGGGCTCTTAATCGACTTTATGGAATAATCTGAGTTGAATTTAGAATAATCCGGGTTTATGAGCTAATTTAATTTTACAAGGTTCTTCGAAAGCTAGAACGATTGTAATAGATGAGTCGTCAGTAATCGTAAACATATTCCATGCAAGTTATTTTTGCATCTATGCATCTTAAAATTTTATCATAGAAAGTTGGGTTGCTTAGCATGAAAATTCAAGCAACCTGCTTAAAGTTTTAAGCAATTTAAACAAAGCAACCTAAAGTTGCATATAACATCTTCATAGGAAAGAGTATTTATACTCAAACAGGAGGTAAAACTGGATTACAATGACTTCAGTTTTCACACTTAAAGTAATTTCAATTTAGATACTTTACTATAATTAAATAATAGTTCCTAGAAAGTGGCGTATTAATTAAAACTATATGAAGTGAATTTATATTTATAATAGTTTGCAAAATTTATTTACTGGGAAATTTTTATACAAAATATTTTAAATTTGTTTTGATATACTTTTCCGCACTCTGCGCGAAAAATTTAAAATTTTTCAAAAACCACTTTTTTATATTTTACGAGATTTGAATTGAATTTTAAAAAACTAAAGTTATTATAAGAAATCATTGCAAAAAATGTTTTGGAATTTTTAGATTTTTTATGAATTTCTGGATAAACAGGTGCAGACTTTAATTTAAAATGTAGTCACTTTTTTAGAATTACAAAATTTAAGTGAAAATTTTTCTTCACGAAATTATTTTTTTATTAGCTTCAATGGTTTTGAATACTGAAAAAAAAGTTTAAAACGGAAAAAAACACTATTAAATAAATGAAGCTCATTATTAATTTTTTATTGCTGATACAAATTGATCCCTGCGCGAAGCGCAGTTGAATCTAGTTGAATAAAAAATCAAATTTAATTTTTTTACTTACCTGAATATTAGAAAAAAGGAATTTCGAGGTTAAATGAATAAATTAATTATTTATAATTATAATACTTTCTTCTTTTTATTTAAACTTATAATTAATTTTTTTTGTTGTTTTTTTTTGGTTTTTTAAAAAGAAATATAATTATTACACTATATATATGTATATTTATAAAGTATTATCATTGTTTTATTATATATATTAATATTTATATATATAAAAAGCAATTTTGCACGGTACAAGATTTGAAATATTCTTTTTTTTTGCGAATTTTGAATTTTTTTTTTGGTTTTTGCCAAAATTTAAAATAATTACATAAAATTGAATTAAAAAATTTTTTTTTGTAATTGACAGTGTGTTGTTTTTACGAAATTTGTGAAAAGAAATTTGTTTGTTTTATATTTTGGCATTTTATTTTAATACTGTATCAAGTAGTAATAAGAAATTATTTTGGGTATTGAAATTAAAATTTTCTATGAAAAAAATATTGAAAAAAATATAATATTCGAAACAAAAACTAACTACACTTTATATAAATTTAAATCAATTTCATTTAAGACATTGAGATGTTTAAAACAAGTAAAAGTATGAAATAAAAACTAAATTACCCTGTCAACAAAAAATGACATATTTTGACCAAAATTTAAAGTTACCCTTGAGACTTTAGGCTAATTGTAAGTATGGTAAAATTTTTTGGCTAATTTTTGATATTTTTACAAGTTTTGGTAGAACTTTCTAAATAAAACAATTTTTAACATTATATCAAAAATAAATTTCGTTTCAGTCCTAATATGTTAATTATAAATCTCAGAAGATAATAAGACTTGAAAATAATAATTCTACTCCTTACAGTATTGAAATAAAATGCAAATTTTAATGTCACCTTTAAATATAAATATTTGCATATTTCCCTATTAACTATAAAACATTTTTTCTTGTAGTATTCTTCTATATATTTTCATTTTAAAATTAATAAGTGTCACATTAACATATGGAATTATACATTCAAAAAAGCACAAGGTATTATTATTATTTTTTTAAATTTATTATACTATTATTATTTTTATTTAAAGACCTTGTAAAATTATATATTTTTTTCTATTTACTTGTCAAGCGTAATAAGTGATTCCCATACAATTTTTTTAATAATATTATTCACATTTTATTTACATTAATTTAATGCAGTATGTATAGGTTTTTTTAAAAATTATTATTATTATATACACTGAGATAAATTATGTAGTAAATTTACTACATAATTTATCTCAGTGTACTTTATAGTACTGAATACATCATTTTATTCTGTTTACTAATATAATTTGATTATTTTTCTTTAATTATTATTAGAATTATTCTTAAGTCTACATATGCATTTGTGAATAAAAGTAAAAAATTAAAATAATTTATTAGCGCTATTTAATGCATATAGACAAAAAAAAATTTTTTAATTTTACAAATCGTGCATACATTTAATCATACGACATTTATTATTTGGCAGTTTATAGTTTGTTTTGTTTTTTTACTATAATTACATTTATATACCTATTTTTTTTTTTTTTTTAATGAAGGAGTTAATTTATTATATATTTTCTAGATTTATTTATAGTACTTGAAATATAATTTGGCACTTTATTTTTTTTTCTTCTTCTTCTTTTATTTTTTCTATTATAAATATTTTGTACATTTAATTAATTAACAATTAAATAAAATTTTTTTTTTTACAAATAAATTATTTAAGTAGTACTTTTTATGGATCTTTTTTTATATCTATTGTGTTCAACATTTTTAGGTTCTTTAACTTGAATTTTTAATGAATTGTTTGAATTTTTAAGTTTTTTATATGAATTTTTGCAAAAAATTAAAATTTCATACAATTTATTAAAAATTTCAAACCATTAGTGAATCAAACTGTTTGAAAAAAACAATTTTTTTAAAAATTTTCTTTATAAAATAGAAATTTAAATAAAACAGACAAAAATAAGTATAACAATAAAGTAAATTTTTATACATTATTACGAATTTAATCGTGTATTATTATTATTTTTATGTACAATTTTTTTATTTACATTTTTTCGTATTTTTTGAAATTTTTATCATATAATAGTGTTTATTTAGATTATTGTTAATATTACATTATTAAAAAATTTTTGCAAGCATTTAAAACAGAAAAATCAATAAAGTAAAAAATTTATACCAGAAATTGTTGCTAGTCTTCGTAAAGTTTTTGAACTTTAAAACTCATGTGAAATGTTTCATTACTTTTTTTTATGAAGATTTTTTAATTAGATTTTTACTCGAACAAGGGCAAACCTTGATTATTTTAATAAGTTGCTTGGATTTTCGATTACCATTTCGATTTTCGAATTTTAGTGCATTCAACCCTCATAATTATTACTACCAATCACATGAAAAAAACAGTATTTCTTATGGGACAACGAAAAATTTGAAAGTATAACATATATTAATGTTACCCAACCGAAAACTTACTCCACCAGAGAATTGTAGATAAAAAGCATGAAATAAAAGCTTACCACGATTTTTATTTAACATATGATTTTTATACACTAACTAACTTAAATTTTCAATTTGACCACAGGACTCTGACATATATCAATAATTTTGTGGTAAAACTGAAAAGTAAAATTAAATTGTGTTCAAAAATTCTGTGTCAAGTAAAAATTGTGGTGAACTTTTACTTTAAAAATTGATGGTGGAGTAATTCTTTGGTTGAGTAACATATACTTTCAAAATTATTTATTTATTTAGTAGCAGTACTTAAGAGTGATTAAATTAGCTGTAATTTTGGGTATATTAATGTTTTAGTAAATTGAGGCTAATTTCGATTGTTAATCGAAAATGTTCAAGCAAATTTGTAATTTTAAAAATATTTCAGGCTCAAATTTTTTACCTTAAATAATTCAAAATACAACAATATTGAAAAAAATATAATCAATATACAAACACAGTATACACAATAATGACCTAAAAAAATTTAATTAATATTATAAACTATAAAAAAATAAATTTGTAATTACATCAACGTTAATAAAGTATCGAAAATTTTAATTTATTTTAAATAATGTAATTTTTGAATTTTTTGATTAATTATTTATAAAAATTATATTTTTTAATTACGATATTTAAATATACTTTTATGTATGTTATATGAACGTTATAAAGTTTTTTAGGGGAAAATATTTTGTTAAAAAAATTATAATTTATTTACATTTAAAACTACATGGCTAAAACAAAAAGTAATTTTCTATACGAAAAAAAAAAACATATTATAAAGATAAAAATAATAAATTATGAATATTTTTTGTTTTTGTATATTTGACTAAAAATTTCATTATTAAAAAGTAATATGTGTGATAAAAATTTTCAGATTTATGTGGCAGTTTAAATAATATACGATTTTAAAATTTTTGTTCATTTAGTTTTGAGATTCTATCAGTTAAAATTATGTCAAATTAGAACCCTTATTAATCCATTTTTTATAATCAATAAATAATTTGTCTGTGGTTAGAAAGGACTATTTCCTGATAAAAATGTATTTTTCGCCAGTGGCCAAAAAAATTTATGTACGACCTTTGGTCATAATGAGATTTGGGTCATTCTTTATTTTTGGTCATAGATCCTAAAGTATTATTAATCTTTGAGCATCCAATTTAAAAAATAGTTTTATTTAATTAGTATGAGAGTAAGAGGTTCGTATTTGAATAAATTGCAAATTTTTATAAAAACAAAGCATAGTTAGCCAGACATAAATATAGATTTTAATGTTTTATATCTGTATGAAGATAGAATAGACAACGTAAGTAAGATGAGTGAAACAACGAAAAGCTTAAGCCATGTGGAAATTACGGCTCTTTTCTCGCCTTGTCTGCAAGAAGTTAGTTTTGCCATACGTTTGTGGTATTGGAAAATTTTGAAAAGAGATGAATATAGTGACCACTGATAGTTTTATATATCAGTGTGTGCGTGTGTGTGAATAAATCCTTAGTTAGAAAACCTTTTGTGGATCGAAAAGGCTGATTTTGAAATTAAAGCAGCATGTATAGTTTAGTTTTGTATATAAAGTTATGTGTTATTAGATAAGTGCTTAGAGGAGTATTTCGTATAGTTTAATCGGATTAAATGTGAAATGTAGTGTAAATGGAAAATTTATTATTTTTGTTTTAAACATTTTTTTTAATACTTTTTTTTCTATATGTATGTAGCTACGCATTTTATATATTTTATATTTACTAAAATACAATTAAAAATTTAATTTAATGTTTTTATTATTTTTGTTTTTTCTTTTTTTAGTACTGTAAATGACATAAAACAAAAATTAAAAAAATAAATAAAATGTTTATTATTTAAAATTAAATATGACTGATTAAAATATTAATTTATTTTTTTATTTATTTTTTTTTATTCAAGTTTTTGCAGATATTAAATTTGAATGATTTTAATATGAAAGATGTACGAAGTATGAGAATTTTGACTGCTTAAAAAAAAAATCATGCCTGTACAGAAAAAAAAGTTAAAATTTAATCACTAAGATCATTTCCAGGTTGAACTTGTAGTTGATAATATTGATATTTAAAGATTTTTTATTTTTATGATTTAATTTTTACTGAATAAATGATGGTCTCTAATGAATGGACGATTGTATTAAAAAACTTTAAAATAAATTTGACCATTTCACTAGTTTATGAATCTTTACAATAAAAATAATGACCTCTAAAATAGAGATTTTTGTTTTAATTTGAAAAAAAAATATTTTTCAACAAGACCAAAAGCTTCAATCATAATCCTATCCAGTAAGCAGCTTAAATAAAATTAACATTAGCCTCGTCTAAGAACTCAAAATACCTTCACTATATCCTCCTCTATAAACTATCAATAATTAATCCCTAATTACCATCAAACTATAAAATTTAAATAAAACAATTAAAGTATACGACCAAATTAATCATTAATAATAATAATCATAAAAGTGATATTATTCAGAAAAAAAAAATTAAATTTATTAAGATAATATAATTTTTTTTTAATTTTCAATGATAATAAAAATTTTTATGTTCAAAAACTTTTTCATATACATTTAAACTATTTTAATATAGAATTCACTATAAAGTTTTGACATTAAAATTATATTTTAACAACTATATATAGCTGATGATTTATTAAGAAAATTATAATTTTTACTAAATGCCATAAAAAAAATTATTTTTAAGTATTTCTAGTAACTTTTTTTATTTTTAAAATAATATGGTTATTTTTTATTAGTTATATAGACACTAATAAAATTATTAAAATTTTCAATAAATTTGTTTAATCACTTAATTGCTTTTTATTTTATTAAAAATTCACTTAAAATGAGATTAATTAAAAATAAAATTAATTAAAAAAAAAAAAATAAACATTGAAGTGAAATAATAAATTAAACAATGTTATTTGAAAAAAAATATTTAGATTTTTTTTTATTTTCATTACATTAAAAGCTGTTCGTAAGCTATAGATTTTAGTTTTTTATATAAAATAAAAAAATCCTTTTATTGAAAAAAAAAATTTTATACTCATACGTGAAATGAATAATAAAAACAAAAAATTATTTATTGTGAGAAATTGATTGATAGCAGAAGTTAGTTGGCTTACTTTGACAATTTTTTTATTGAAATTTAATAGTCTTGATGCTATTTGGAGTGAGTTTAACGTTTATTATTTTATTACTCCAGTTAGAATGCGTAGGAGGGAGGAGGAAGGATATTTAGTTACTTGTCTTTGAGTTACTACAGGTTTTTTGGATCGCTAATCACAAATAGCGTGGCCTTTTCTATGAAAAATTGGGGCTACACCCTTAAATTTTCAAAAACTACCCCTAAAAAGGATATTTTTTATGTATTCGAACTTAAATTGTTCAATTTGAAGATATTTTTTGAAAAAATTTAAGGGCGAACCATCAATTTTTTGTAGACAGGACACCAAAATTTGTAGTCAGGGATCCAATAAATATATACAGACCTAATCTAGACACTCTAACTTCGAATTTATCAGAAATATCCCTTTTATGGATAGTTTCTGAAAATTTAAAGATAAAGCGTTAATTTCTCATGAAAATTCATGATCAGCAACCCAAATAACTTATGTTAGACCAAATCTGGTGACAGCCAGTAACTAAACACCCCTTCCCCTTCGCGATTTGACCAGAGTAAGTATAAGCATTATTAGAAAGGAATTTATTGACCAATCGGGCAAAAACCATGTAATTTAAATTGAATATAATCTTCTGATTTAGCAACCAGTAATCTAAAGGTAAATTCTAGCAATTTGTTGACTCAAATTTACTAAGATATTTTTGGTGATTCTGAAGATAATACACAAAAAATAAGTTTCAAACAGAGATAGAGATCAAAACATGATTTTGAGTAAATAGATAACAAAATATGATTTTGAGTAAACTTCTGTTTTTGTAAGTTAAAACTGTAAGCTTTGTGTAATCAAAAAATTATTTTGTGGAGCTAATGATAAAAACTTAGTAAAGATTAGTATTGTTTTTCGAACGTAAGCATTTAAAATTTACTATGATTTATTTTTGTTCAACATTCCTAAATCAAATCTGGTCTTTAAAAAAACAAAAAATAAAAAATAAATCTTCTATTTAAATATTTACTGAATTTTTAAATAAAAATAAATTCAAGCATATAAATTAAATTTTATATTGTTCATAATATTCATTGTCTTGTAAATATAGTATCATTAACATTGTGTTTATCTTTTTTTTCCTTCATCTATAAAAAAAACGGTACAAGTTCATCACGTTTATATGAAAAAAAAATGTGAAAAAAAACAAGAGTTAAAAAAAGAAGGATGTAGAGTAATAAAAAAAAATAATAATAAAGCTTTAAAATCAAGTGTAGATGTATAAAAAAAAATATATATTTTCGGTTATTTTTTTTTTTTTTTTTTTTTTTTTGAGTGTTATATATATATATATATTAAGTGAAAATAACACGTGATGTGCATTAACCTTTTAGGCTAGTTTTTGTATTTTTTTATTTATATTTAAGAACTTAAATAAAAAAAATTTTAATTTCGATGTGTATATGGAGTTTTTTATGTCAAAAAAGTTGCCATTATTGTAAAAAAGGTTTTTTAATCTATTACAATTCTCTTGTAATAATTTTAGGCTCTAAAAAAGATGCAAACGTAAGATTTTTAAAAAGACTAATACACTCAAAAATTTAATGAAATTATTAATTAGTTTCTAATAAAGTGTTTAAATTGAAGGTTGTTGGAGTCAAGAATTTTGTTTGATTGTTTTTATTAATTTAGATGACTCTACACTGTAAAAAGTAACTTTCTTATATTAACAAAAAAGTTGTGAACTTACAACTTTTTTCGTAAAATCACAAAAAAAAATCGAGAATTCTCGAATTTTTCGATAATGTACTAAATTTAGTAAATTTACGATTTTTATCGAATATTTACAAAATTTTTTGAAAATTCACTAATTTTTCGAAAAAATTCTATTTTTTTTTGTTAATCTAAGAAAGTTACTTTTTACAGTGTAGGTAAAGCCCTTTCTACAATAGATTATTTTTTTTTAATTTCACGTGCTTCTACTATAGCAAAGAGTATACTTAAACCACACAGGATTAAAAAAAATTCTAGTTTAGAAAGGGCTTAATAGTTTATAGATTTATGAATGACTAAATCAAATTTTGATCGTTTTTCCTGTACTATTTAAAATTTCTGATACCTACTTTTGTGACGATTATTAATGCAAAAATTACTATTAGTGTCAGAAAAATTAGTGTAAAACTACTATCAAAAACCCTAGTCCAATATCTTACATAAAGCAAAACAAATTATGGAAACTTTTCTTCCTCAAAAATGATCTAAATTACAATCAACCTATTATACACAGATTCCTCCATATATATATATTATAAATCTATTTTATTATAAGATAAAGACCCTTTTTTTTAATAAAAATAATATATTCAAATTTTTTGTTCACTTCGTTAAACATACAAGTAATTTATATAGTTGACGAGATTTAAAAATCTTTTGGTTACGTTAAAATTATTAAGTCTAATAATGAATATTTTAACTTTATTTTATTTTTTTATCAAAGTTCGTTAACCTTTTTTTTTTAATAATAATAATAATAAATAATATAATAAAAAAAAGTTAATGTATTTTAAATGGTGTTTATGAAATATTATAATACAAGGCTATATTTTTATGCTTTGTTGTTTATATTTTATAATGACGATGGTTTTTACTTTGGGTGTATAATGTCATTTGGGTATTAATGTTTCTGTTGTCTTTACTGAATGATGATAAAATTAATTATATATTCATTATTTTTAATTACTTGTCGTTCATTGATTAACAAAGACTTTTGCTAAATATTTTATTAAAATAGGAATCCAGTTACCTTATCTACAAAATAAATACAGTGTAGCTAGTAATAAATTAATTCCTGATGCAATTTTATTTGGAATAAATCCAAAGATTTTAGTGCTTACACTGGAAAAAAGATCCACTGACCGTAAGCAGAATATTTCCGAAGAATTTTGTTTGTGATATGCGGAATTCTGCTTACGGCTACCAAAATTCCGCTTGTAGCTAGTGGAATTTTTTCCCTTGCTCAAACGATTGCAAATGACTTGAAATGTAATAAAAATTGAAACTGAAATTGGCTCATCATACCGTGTATTTGTCATAAATAAACTAAAAATTTTTTTTACCTTTCAAGCCATTTGTAGTTATTTAGGCATAAAAAAAATTCTGCTAGCCACAAATCAAAAATTTTACCCATTAATGTACGGAGAGTCAAAGAAAGTATAGGTAGATTTTAAGAAACTAAATTTGCCAAATCTTAAAATGGCCTCGCAGCATTAATTGAAATAAATTTACATACATAATATTTTTTAATAAAAATCTTAAAGATTACAACAATTAGATATTTTACCCTATTAAAATATTTTTTTTTTAATTTACTATATCCATAATATCTTAAAGAATATCATAAATTTTAATATTATCTCTTTAATAAATTTATAAAAAAGCTTCTTATTTTAAGATTTTACAGATTTTATAACTAATTTATAAAGAAATTTTTCAATTAATAAAATAACGAGTATAAAAACTTAAGTATAAGTTTTCATGTAAAAAAAAAAATTCATGGTATATAAGCTTTATTAATAACTTATTTTTTTTTTTGTAAAAAAAGCTTCATTTTTTCGAAATATATTTAAAGTATAAAGCTTTCGGTAAATTGAACATTATAAAATATATATTAGACTGATTCTTATTTACGAGAAAAAAAAAATTATTTTCAAGCTAAAACAACAATTTAGGTAGACTTTTTTGGAATGAAATTTAAATATTTAAAAACTTAGAGTCCAAACAAATTAATTTTATCATTTAGAACTTACTATGAACTCAAATTTAAAAAATAATTTTGAATAAAATTCCTCAAGAAGTATAATAATAAATTTTTCAAATAAATACCAGACTAATATACATTTTTTTTATAAGAACGATCACTTATATATAGAAAGTACTTTATTGTACGTGTACTATATGCCTCTGTATATAAAACCTGAATATTTAATGTTCCATCGTAAAATATCTTTCGAATTGCAAATGCTTACTCGTACAGTATAAAACTTGGATGTAAAAATATATATAAGACCGTTCGTAAATGAGTATATAAAAAGTTAAGTTTCCTTTCTTTATTTCAGTACTTTATATATATTGATGATGCATTCGTAATTTTACTTTTTTTTTTTTTTTTTTTTTTCAAAGATAGAATTACAATTATTTTATGTTGTAATACAAACTGTGAAATCAACTTGTTCAAAAACACGTGGTTTATTTATTTTTGTTTAAATTTATTTTACTCACGTTTTTTTTTACTAAACTATAAAAATAATAATAAAAATAGTATTATTAACAAAAGTGTATATTTTGATTAGATTTTTAATGATGTTAAATTTAATTTTCTACCACAGAAAAAATTAACGTTTAAGGTACTTGTACCAGTACTGAGTACATGAACGGTTAAGGATTTTCGTTTATTAAATGTGAAATATTTAATAAATAAGCTTATTAATGGTAAACAATTGTTTGTAATGGTTTTTATGAAACTTTACTAATACATTAACGCAAACATTTTGTCCCAATTAGCATTTTATTTTCTGAAATAAAGTTATCTATGGGACATGTTTTTTGCACCAGTATATGAGCGACCGAATTTTAAATGGGAAAATCGTGTATAAGAAAATCCTCCAGTACCGGAACGACCTAAAAATTTCAATTATTTGTTCCTTTGTTGATTCTAAAGATAATCGTTTTAATTTTTTTAAATTATGCAACGATCCTTCAGCTTCAATATTTATCCATATTTTTAATTCAAAATTAACAAATAATATGAAAAAATCAAATCTTGAACAATCGTTCATGTACTGGTACGTGTACCTTATGTGTCTCATTTTAACGTTTCTTTTATAGATTTTTGTTTTGTAAATAAATATTTTATATAAAAAAATTGTAAACGTGTTAAAAAAAAAAATTTTTATTGAATTTTCTATACATATGTAATTTTTTTTTATTTTTATGCACGTTTTTAAAATAAAAAAATATATATTTTTTTGTAAAGCTCATGAAATCAACAAAGCATTAAATTTAAATGTATTTATTCTTACATAAAATATTATATGTTAAAATTATATATATATATATATATATATTGATATAAAAAAAAACAATCTTTTTTTATAACATTTTTTTTTCTTTAAGTAAAAAAATGCATTTTTTTTTAATTGATTTTGTATTGTTTATTTTGATAAAAATTCTAAATTTTTTAAATTTAATTACTGGCATGAGTGTGAAATATTTATAAGCATCATAGTAGTAACTAAAAGTTGACTTTTGACCAAGCATTTCAATTTTTCAGTGACAGGCCTTGATAATTATTTTTTTCGGAGTTCCCACATCAAAAATATGATATTTTTGAATTTTTTAGCTCCCTAGCTCTTGAGTTAAGCTTGTTCATACTTTCTTAGTACTTTCCAATATCAAGTTTCTAAAAGGAATTGGACCTGAAAATTATATTTTTGGCTCGTAACAAGAAAGTTCTTAGGCACTTCTTACCATTTTTGTCTTTAGGTTTTTCTTAGGTTTTTATGAATATAAACTTAAAAAATATTATGTGCAGAATCTTGGCCCCCTGAGATTTTGTTCACCCAGGCGCGGCTTCCACTAATAAAAAAAAGCCCAAATCCATTTATCTTCTTATGGTGTACTCGTAACTACCCCAATTATTAGCTACATTGTGAGGGTCAAGGGGGGTCAAAGCCACAGCAATAAAAAAATAGCAAAAATCCCGATTGGGTCCAATGGGTCCAAATTCTTGGGAGCCAAAATTCTAGGACCTAAATTAGGTGAACGAAAAAATATCTCCAAAGCCAAAGTCTAGAGATCACAAGAAATTTAGTAAAATCGGAAATAGATTGATTTACAATTATAAAAAACAAAATACTTAATTAGGCTAAAATTTCTTTAAATAAAATGTTTTTGATCGATCTATGATAAAATTTTAGTATTTTCTTAATAAGCTTTTTTTCAACTATGGCCCCGTTCACCCGGGGGCCAAGTCTGGTTAAATCAAGTAAAAGGGGCTGAAATATAGAGAAGTGTAGGGTGAATTAATGGCCCCTACTCTTAGCCAGAGAATGAATTAGGGCCTTGTACACGATCCAGGACTGAATTAAAAAAATTTTTAAATTTTATCAAGATTTCTTTGTGTGCTTGATATTGTTTTGAATTAAATATAAATAATAAGAAAGAATAAACTAGCTTCATTTTTTTTCATATTTTCATCTAATTCGTAGGCGCATTTACACTAAAGCTTATCCCCTCCATAAAAAATTATCGAGTTATTGCAAAATTAAAATTTTTCAAAGATTCATAATTTAGTTTAAAAATAAATAAAGTTTAAATTCTAAATGGACAATTAAAAAATAATCTTAATTTGACTCTAAAATAAATATAAAAAATTTAACTAAAATGATGCAAATTTAATTTAAATTAACTAAAAATAATAGAAATGTCAAAATAACAACAATAAAAATTAAAGATAATAATAATAAATTTAAAATGATAAACATAAATTATAATAAATGTATGATATAAATTAGCAATAAATATATAGCTGAAAAAGCATAAATGCATGACGTATTAATTTATAATTTAATGACCAAAAAGTATATATATTTTTTTAAATTATTTCTCTTTTGTAAATCATATAATAACACATAATATACAAGTTATTTCGAGTGTCAATTTCTAAAGTTGTAATGCAAGCTTATATAACTAATGGTCATTTAATGCTTATATATATATATATATATATATAAATATATGAAATAACGCGTCACCATGTTATAGTATATCTCTATTACGCCTCGGTTAACGTTTAATGTGGTCACTCACGCATCGCTTAACAGAATAATAATAATAATAATAATCTGCCACAAGAGAAAATATAAACTAAAATGTATGTATTTGAATTTTGAATGTTTTGCTATGTGATCATTTGATTGTTAATATTTGTTTCTATTATTCAAATTATAATTTTATGAAACTTAATTAAAGTTTTTGGAATTAAATTATCTATTTTAAAAAAATTATTTTAAATAAAATAATTAAAATATTAATTAAAAAAAATAAATTCTGGATGACCATAAATTGATCTCTACTACTTATAAAATTTATGATTTTTTTATGAACTTTTTAAATGGATTACTTTTTACTGTAAATACAAAAATTTAGATTAAGAAATATAAATATGTATTGCCAGTAGTAATATCAAAGTATAGTCAGACATGTTATACAACTTGTATTTGGTCATTTAATCAAATAAAAATTTGTTTTTAAGTGTTTGTTTTTGAATAAGTATATTTGTTTGGTGTATTTTTATAAACCATCTATCTAACATTTTTCAGTAAATTAAAAAAAAATAAAAATAATTAATTTTTAAATAAGTATTTAATTTTACAGACTGAAGTATTAAATGTATCGACATATAAACCAACAAACTTTGTATAAATCAGACTAGTTTTATGTAAATAGTAGTATGAGTCAATAAAAAGCCAGACATTTTAAGTTATTATTTAATAAACTTGTGCCCATACATTTTTCAAACTAAAAAAAAAATTTTTCTCTAAATTTTTAGTACAAGTAGTACAAGCATAGATTCAGTCAGCCAAAATGTTTTATTTTAATAAAAAAAACTTCGAATGAAATTATTTTAATTTCAAAAGTTTAATAAAATCAAAAAAATTAAATAAACTAGTAGGTATTTCTAAAAGAAAAACGAAAACAAAAATTCATTTATATCGCATAAATATAAATTCTATGAATTACTTATATTTGCTAATAAAGTTTGCACAAATCTAAAAAGTTAACAAACTAAATTTTCTTTTTTTTTTCAAAAAGATCATATATATAACTAAAAAAAAAAAATGAAAAGGAATAAGGAAACTAGCAATAAAACTTAATTTTCTTTTTTTATATATAAAAAAAGAAAAGTTTAATTGGATGCACAAAGTAATATAACGAATGAACATCAGTTTTTTTGATCAATAAACAGTTTCTGAAGCATCTCAATTGACTAAAAAAGAAAAAGAAAAAAATTATCGAAATGAACTAGAATGTAAATATAAAGAAAATTCCCTTGGTGATAATTATTATAATCGAAAATACGAGAAAAACGTGTCTTGAATTTAATTTTAATCTCGATTATTCTTTTTGGTTCTATAATTTAAAACTAGTTCTCATTTTATTTTTTATATATTGAAAATTCATATACTTTCACTTTCTTTGACATATATAACAAAAAAATAAAACAAGGATAGAATTTTCAAAAATATATTATAAGAATAGTTAGTATCTTATTCTTCATGGTCACGTTTTCTTAGAATTCGATAGAAGTTTTATATATATATATGTCTAAGAAAACTACTATACTAAAAGAAACTCGTTCATTTTTCAAAGCACTGCAGCATTAATCAAACTTGTACAGTCTTCTTTTTTTTTCTCTTTTTCACATTATATAAACTATAAGATGTTCACTTGGACCCTTGGGACTAGACATAATAGTTTGCGGCAAACCATCAAGAAACTTAATCTTCATATATATATATATATAAGGACATTATTATATACTTGAGAATAGATAAATGAAAAAAAAAAAAACAAAAATAGTAAAAAATATTATTATTTAAAACTTTACTTTTTATGAATAATGAAATTTTTAGTCAAATTTAATTAAGTAACGAATCGGTCTTTAATAATATATTATACATAAATTAAAATTAATTAATCTCATGTAACTATGTTTTAAACTTTGACTTTAATATTTTATGAATTATAGGTACTCTTTTTTATTTTTTTATTTTGTAAATAATTTATAATGATTAATTTTTTATGATAGGTATTTTTCTGTTTAAAGTTTATTTACAAACGTAATGCTTTTTTATGGTTAAATTTTGAGTGGAATACTGATCATTCATTGAGTATTTTTTTATTCAGATGAATGCTGTAATGGAACCAAATAATTGAGCAATTAAAAAGTTGATACATTTAGTAATGTTTCATGAATCTTAACCTCGCATAGTTTTTTATAATTTCTAATGATTTTTAGGGCAGTTGAAAAATTTGGCTATGTTTGTATGTTTATTATTATCAAAAATACATCTATCTAAGCTAAAATTTTAAGAAAACTAAAATACAAATTAGATTCTTCAACGATACTTTTGAATATCTCTTAGTACCAATACCACTGCTACAAAAATCTAGTTAACTCAAAATAAATTTTTTTTATTTCAAATCATTAACTTTTTAACAAATTTTTAACTTTTGAAGATTACACCTCAATTTACTTTAACTTCAAGGAAATAATTTTCTTAAATATTTAAAATTTTTTACATGTTACACAACTATTCAAAAAGTATATATACATACATTTACCTATATATATATATATACTTTCTGTTTTATCGAACCAATTTTATAAGTTTATTCAGTATATGTACAATAAATCTCAGATCAGAGGTGAATAAAGTACTTTCATGAATATGTAATTTTAACATTAACATATTTTCATGAACATACATACTGTATATTGTTCAACAACTTCTAACTTTCTAGTTATAAAATTTTGTTATACAACACGTTACATATATATATATATATATATATATATATATATTTTAATTCTCGATTTTAAAAGATTACCTTTAAAGTCCCTTTTTTATCATTTCTTATTTAATTTAAAAACTAATACTATATTTTATAGTTTTAAAACATATTTTAATGATAATTTGTAGTAGTGTATAAAGTTTTAAAAAAAATATAGATAATGAAAATTGATCAGACCGATACGTTACTTTATATATAATTGAATTATAATGATAAGTTATGTATATTATATGCTTATACTAGTTTGGTAGTTTATTTAAAATGTGAATTGGACTTTTGATACAAATTTGTAGCCATTTCAAAAAAATAATATAATGGTTTTAGGTTACTAACTGATTTAAAAGAACTTGTAAAATTAACCTCAAAACCTTTAGAAAATCGAAATGAATAAATATTGGTATATTTAACCGAAAAATTAGTAAATTTTACTAAAAATTTATAGTGCTATTAACCAAACTTCATTCAGTAAAAAAACTCTCATTTTGGTTATGTTTGGTAATTTTTTACATGTGTGTACGCTCATAATTTAATTTTGAGTCATTTGGTCAACATGCTTTAAAGTGACCTAATTAACTTGGAAATCTTATGTTTTTGGTGACTAGTACCTCGTCTTACTCAGTGATCGCGAATCCAAGCGTCATTTTAAACTATCTCCCAGACTAATATATATATGTGCTCTATTCCCAAAAGGGATTCTTTTTTTAGATGATTGTTCTTTCTTATATAGTTTTAGAAAAGAAAAAAAAAATAGAATAGTTCATTTTTTTAAAAGATATTTCAACTTTGTTCTTTTGATGAATAAAAAAAAGCTTATATTCCCTTGTTTATTAGTAATCTCACATTCACACTAGGTGTACATACGGTGGTACATATGGCCCAGTTAAAATATATTGTACAGCAACTATCATAAGCTGTGGTGCACTCCATCTGATGATGTATGAGCTTCCTGAAACAGAAAATGCATTTCACGTGTTAAAATAAAGTCTCTAGAGAATATTCTTGGAAAATAACTTTAATCTATATATATATATATATATATATACTGAAAAAGACACATATAGATGTATAAGAATTTTTTGAGACTATTTATATAAATATATAGTAAATTAAACATTGTTTTATCTAAATCTGAATAGAATAATAAACTTATTCTAAATTAATTTAATTATTTTTCAACAATAAAATTTTTTTTCTAAATAAGTATAATTAAATTAATTAGTATCAAATGTGCTATATTAATTAAACTAGAGCGAGGAATGAGGTATACCTCGGGAATGCTTTGCGGTAACGCCTTAGAATGTAATATTGAGATAACCTACTAATATAAACCATTTAATCTTTTGATTTAAAAAAATGTAAAAATATTTAAAAATTTTTTTTTAACGAAGAGAAAACAAACTTTATTCATTTTTTTTTATTAAAAAAACTTACATTAGTTTTCAATTACATTTCTTGGCTTACGGAGGTATTTTAATGTTACAATTTTTAATCTTTAATAAATTCAGTCAACAGATCTTATTCGTAAGTTTTTAAAGATTTCAAAGGTATTAATGGTTTCCGGAGTCACTGAATAAGAAAATAAAATTTCACTTAAGATTAGAAAACTTTTAGGATTAATTTTCAATTAATACACTAAAACAGATATGAAAATGTCAATAAATAAATTGGGTGTAATAATTTTTTTATTAAATTATTTACGGTTAATTGATTAAAATGGATGAATCATTTAATTTACGTATATTACACGAATTAATTCAAGGAAGAGGGGTCGATTTTTCCAACATTGAATAGAAATTGCGTTGTATTTAAATCAATAGAATACAGTTTAAAAAATTTTTTGTTTGTAAAGTTACTTTTTATACAACGATTCATTTATTTTCTAATATCAAGCAGGTTTTTAAAAAAAAAATTTGCCTAAAAATTGTTATTTTTTATAAGTAAAAAATCTCCTATTAAATTTTTTACTCCAATATTTTATCTTAGACCTAATGTGTTAGTTTTCTGCAGGTATTATAATATTATTAAACATATTACCAATAGTATAATCTATAGCAAGTTTCTGAAAAATAGCAGCGTTTACTTTACTTTAAAATGAAAAAAAATACAGAAAAAAAAATGGTATATCGTACTAAAAAAAGCAAAACCATTTTATAATTACACAAATTATAATATTAAACTTTATAAATATTACAAGAGGAAATTTAAAGCAAAGAAATGAGTGTATATATGTATATATAAAATTTATTTAATTACTTAAATGAAGTGTAGACTTTTAGAATATTTAATATTCACAAGTATAAAAAGGATCTTATAAAATAAAATGCGTCAAAGCTCATAAGAGCATAATTAATTAAATTATACTATGATATAAAAGTAAACTTAAACGTACATTTTATATTCTCTTTTACGAGTTTTTATTTATATTTATTTATTTATTTATTTATTTTTTACTTTTTTACTTTCTTAATTTTAGTAATTTTTTCAAAATTAAATGAAATGTGTATTATTTATTCTCTAGTACTTTTTTCAAGAAGATCAAACAAAATATTTTTATTTTAAAGGGCAGAAATTTTAATTAATAAAAACAAACAAACCCCTGCTCCATAAGAATTCAGTATATCATTAAAAATTTTTTATAATATCAAATACATTAATAAGTAGGTAATAAGAGAAAATTATAAAGTTGAAGAATCAAATAAAACTATTTTGCTCATATTTAATTCAAAAAGACTGCTTAATTATTGATACAAAAATTTTTAAATCAATTTATAGACCAGACCTGAAGCCCCATTTCGTAAACAAATTTTATCCTAATAAGTCGATGGAATTTTCCAACAGGTATTTATGTTTTCTTAAGTCACTGAATACGAAAATGATATTGGTTTTTACCGAAAAACATACTTATTGTCTAGATTAAAAAGTTATAAAATTAAATGAAAAACTGAACGAAAAGGCAATATTTTCGATAAAAGCTGGTATCATATTCGTGTTCAGAGACCCGAAAATCATTAGTAACCAATAAAAATGTTAAAAACCCGCAAAATATAACCTCAAAATTTTTATTGCGGGCAACTGGACCATATTCGGTAAAAACCGATATCATATTCAGGTTCAGCGACCTAAAAATCAAAAATACCCTATGGAAAGCCCATCGACCTATTAAGGATAAAATTTATATTGATAGTAAAAAAAGGAAAAAATTTTTGAAAACTTCGAGCTTATACAAAACTTTTGAGACATTTAAAATCTAGTTTCATCGAAAACCTGATTTTGGGCCAAAAATGAGCATTGGATTTTTTGATCATAATAGTGAGAGAATTAAAAATAAAAAATTGCGGTTTTCTGGGGCTTAAAAGGTGACACACAAAAATAATAAGACCAAGCGAAAGTTGATAGATTAAGATACAAGGCTGCAACGATATTTTGAAGATAGAAAAATACCCTATCTTATAGGCTCAGAAGGTCCATTAACGTGATTGCAGGGTTTTTGGTCTGTTTTTTCAACATAATAAACTGATCGATAAAAATTTAGTGTGATTTGGTGTTTTAAATTCATCGAATACTTGTAAGTAAGTACTATTACTTTATTAAAAATTACTGACTCTAAGTACTTTAGATATTGGGTGTCATTACTAAAAACATAGTAGTTAAGATTACAAATCACTTAAACATTTTTGAAAAACATATGATTTTCGTTTTTATAAAATAAAAAATTTAAATTATTAAAAAAAAGATCTTAAAAAAATATATTTTCCTTTTTTTTTATATTTTGAATGGCAGAATTGATAAATACTAAACTAATGCTTTCATTTTTGTAAATAAATTATAAAATAGAATATTTATAAGCATATTATATTTCATAAACTTTTTTTATAAAACATTATAGCAAAAAACAAAACAAAATATGTATACATCATAATTAAGGGGATTTTAAAATATAAAAATCCCTAACATAAATTTTCTTAATATATTAGACTATATACCATTTGTTTTTCAATTTTCTATTAAATTAATGCTCAAAACATTTTTAGACTTTTACGTTATAAAAAATATAATAATACTTTTCATATAAGAAAACTATAATAAAAATAATAAAAAAAAAACAAAAAAACTTTTTTACTCCCAGTTGAGAAACTTATCTTTCAACATTTTTACATAGAATAAAGTACATTGTATGTATTTATAGGGTATTTTTAGTTGAAATAGGTAACAGAATAATTTCATTGAAAATTTGATATAGCTTTTTGTTTCTAAGTAGATTTAGGTATCAAAAGTATAGTTTCTTAGAATTTGAAAGTTAGTTTAAGTTTTCTTTATGTCATGTCTGAAAATGCATTTTTTGGATACTTTTTTTGGTTCATATTGTATTTGAACAGATATAAGCCCCACTGAGAAGCTAGAAAATTACTATTTTTTAAGCAAATTTATCTTAGTAGAAAAATCTAGAACAAAAAATTAGTTAAAACTTTTTAGAAAACCTCTAAATTTATTTTATAAAACTTCAATAAACCCATTTCTAGGTTATTCACATGGCATCTATTTTCGGTCGCTTTTAATATTAAACCTTTTCAGAGATAAAATAAATTTTTTATAATTTTAAAAATTACTAGACATCTTTTAACACATATTATCACAGCTACTTAATTTTATTTTTAAAAGATTTAACCTATTCATACAAGTGCCTACTTAACTTTAAACCTAGTATTATATAAATATAATTTTTTTATAAAGTACATTTTTTTTTTCGTCAAGCATTTAAATCTTTTTTACATACAAATTTTCAGCTATTTTTTTCTTTTTTTTTTTTGGTGAATAATTATAAAAAAGACATTTAAATAAAAATAAGCAGTTAAAAAATATTTAGAGGAAAACATTTATATCATCATATGCAACATAATTAAAAAGAGTCTGCTTTTATATAATTGGCTAACTATGAATATTTCTCACGAAGTAAAAGATAGAAAATTTTTAAGGAGGTAAAATTAAGTATTAAATATCAAAGAAAAAAATTTTTTTTTTTGCAAGTTCTTAAAAGCGCATAATATATTTCTCAGACAGAATATTTAAAATTATAGTTTTGTAGCTCATTATATACCAAGTGTAATAATTATAACATTTATAAAGAAAAAAGAAAAAATTCAAATGTATGTATATGAGTATTACTTATAATTATTATATGCAAAAATAAGTATTTGGTAGCAAATATAAATAATTTTTGAATAATAACCCAAAAACAAGAAAATGACTACCCAAAATCGAAAATTGAACCTGGAAAGCTAAAATAACTTAATTTTAGTTGCATTTTTGTAAAATATATTTTGAACCAATATTCGTGACCCTTTGTCAAACTTATGCCCGGTTGGCATGGAATACCTCATATAATTAAACTGGTGTAAATATAATCCTCTTTTGATTATATACTATACATTTAAGGATTTTCAGGGCTGGAATTCTAAACTTAATCGCCTTTTAAATTATACAAATAAGTCATTAATTATTGTTATTATGTTTGATTTAAATTTCTTACAAAATTCATAACAAAATATATAAAAAAATTTTTTTTTTGAATTTAATAAAGTTAATAACAAAAAAAATTATTGGCTAGTACTTAAGATAAAATTATAAACTAAATAAAGTAATTAAAACTATTAAATTAAAAAATAATCTTTTAATTATCACCCTTAATAGTTTGATGAAAACAATTTTCAATATTATTCTATTAAAAAAATATTCAATATTCTATTTAAAAAGCCTTTCTTGGTATATATTCAAACTTTCAAAAATCATTGTCCAATAAATAAATTATCTTAATAGTTTTAATCAGTTAAAATTATATATATACAACTACCGACCGGGCAATGAACTCATCTGCTAATCTTTAAGGTATTTTCAACCTATAACTTTGTATAACACAAATATTTATATATATATACAAGGTTTTACTGTACCCACAATTTAACTTTAAATTACCCACCACATATACGTTAGTTATAATATAATATATAATGCCTTTGGAAAATCATCGATCTCTATATATACATAAATTTATATATGCATATATGTGTTAGTAAGTATATTATAAAGTAAAAAGAAAAATATATATGAATATTTACTGTAGTAGATATTTATTGAAGTGTATGAAAAAACTAGTAAATAATTTTACTTGAAAATTTTAAGAACCAAGTATGCGGAAATATTTCCAAAGAAACATTTACACAGGGTGTTAGTTTATTTTTCTTTAGTTTATTTATTTATATATATATATATATATATATGTATATTTAAGTGCATTTAGTTTTTTTTAAGCTTTATTTTATATATACACATAGAAAATAACGGTACCTTATATGTGCTTTAATAGAAAAATAAAATACATACTCGAAGAATTTTCACATAAGATTTAATTTAATTTTATGAAAATATACATACTTATAAATTCCTAAAAATAGCGTTGCTAAATATACGATAAAACTTTTTATTTATAGCATCATTGATTCGTAAATTTTACTAAAAATTTTTAATTTTAGAAATTATCAATAAATAATATATTAAGGTTAAATAACGTTAAACATCCTAAACAGAGTAAGGATCACGGATGCCCTAACTTGTAAAAAACTGTTTAACGTATTAGTCTCATGTACTGTCTTATATGTGGCTCCAGTCTGGAATCCAGCATATTTCCCTGAACTAGAAAAAGTTCAAAATACTTTCTTTAGAAAACTCCTTATTCTACCTCGTAACACGCCTGGTTATGGAATAAGAAATGAACTAAATCTAGACAAACTAGAGTTGAATTGTTTCAAGCTAATTCTGAATTATACCCAGAAAATCTTGGAGATGGAATATAATAGGTTTCCAAAAAATTGTTTTTATAAAGCTAAAAAATTAGCGAAATATGATCTTACTAATCAAAGATTCAACTGGTTTGTACAAATAGATGAGTTTTTTTTCAAAAAAATAAATGACAGTAATTTTTGGAATAATCTAACTCTAGAAAAGTTGAAAATTGAGAGAAACAATCTTATCACTAAAATTAGAAATCACTTAATTAAAAGGACCAAGATAATTGTATTAACTCTATGTCACTTGTGCTATATCCTTCCTTATTAGAAAAAAACTAACTTAATTTAAAAATTCCTACTTACTATAAGAGGGTTATACCTCAATTGAGAATGCTTAATTCATATGTAACAAGAATTATATTAAATAATAATACACTTATTGTAAAAGAAAACTACTTCCACTACTGTGGTGTTAGAAATGAACTAATGCATCAATGGATATATTATATGTATTATGAAAAACAAAGAAACAATCTCGTACCCGAATTGAACCAAGATGATAATAGAAATGCTATTATATTTAATCTTATGAATAATCTTAATGAAAAAAAGCAAGAAAAATTGTCATCTTGATTCATATTATAGCATCAAACAACCATGAATAAAATAAAAAGAAAGTAAAGAAAAGTGAAAAAAAAAATATATTATTTCTATGGGCGATTATTTCTCAAGACGGCCACGCCCCTCTATCCAAAAATGGTGGCATTTTAAAAAGAATTTGGTTTTCTCAAATTGACTGGAAAAGGGTCTAGTTTTTTATTCTCATTGGCCTTTTCAATTCTGTAACTCTACTGGGCCCATTTTAGACACCGAACGGTGACATGTTCAAATTTAAAAATGAGAAAAATTGAAATAAAAGTAGATTAACGGTAAATTTCTTGAATTTTTTTTCTTAAAAGTTGTTATTTACTAAAACAAAGAAAATGAGACCACTTGCGTGGTAATTGCTTAATTGCTTAAAAAGTTTGGTAGGTACTATGTATTTTTTTAAAATGGGTAAAAAACGGCTACTTTGACTGATGATACTTTTGACTGACGATATTTCTAAACCTACATATCGAAACTAAAAAAGTTTTAGTGCAAAATGGTAGTCTTTTGATACATAATAAATGTGCCAAATAACAGGGGATTTGCAATTTTAAGGGTGATTCTGAAACAAATTTTGAGCCATTTTTTAAAGAGAATTCATATCCAGCGTCATTAAAAAAAAATTATAATCGGTTTGTGTAAACAGAACCTAAATGCATGGAACATGTTTACTTACAGCTGAGGGCTAAATATAATGCAAATATTACATAACGTTACAATACAATTTTCTAATATTAAAATCTGTAATTATCACCTTACATGATATTAATATTCTAAACGCAAACTATTCTGATTCCCTAAATGCGTTTCATTCTAGGTCTGTAAATAAAAATTATTTCTAGTCCCTAAACCTGAATTGATCTAAATTACTAAGTCAATATTGTAAGTCTATAAGTTATTTTAAGTCCCTAAGATCAGATTTTTGAAGTCCCTAAATTGAAATTATTCGAAGTCTCATTTGACTCTCCCCCCCCCTTAAATTGGACAAATTTGACCCCCCCCCTTAATTTAAAAGTTTTGAAGTATCCACTCCCTATAAACATGTTCCATGTAAATAGCCTAAACAATGCCATTTTATAGCAATATAAACCTGCTAGGGGGTATAATCTCTAGGCTCAGGAGAGTTGACACTCTCCTTGTTCGACATTAATAATGCCCGTAGCAAAGGGAAGAATAACAATGAAACCAAATATTAATTATTTTCAGAAAAAAAATCCTTGGAGTCTTGGGATATAACAAATACATAATGTTAACAACTTTAGCTTTTGTCTATGAGGTCTTTTCTGTGAGAAATCATAAATGTGTGGAACACCCTTAAATTAGTTATAAAACTTTTTTTGTGTCGCTGTTCAAAAGTTTCGGGTTTTTTTTTAAATTAATATTTCACCCTTAAATTATCAAATTAGCACTACCCCTAACGGGGTATTTTTTTTATTTTCGCGCTTTTAGTCCCTAGATTTGGTTCAAATGAGTTTTTGGATTACTGATCAATAATTTTAGGATCCAGTCTACTAAAAATTTGCACTTCACCCTCAAAACTTAAAGATAGTTTTTGCAAATTTAGGGGTGTTTCGTACATTACTTATAGAAAAGACCCCGAAACTCGTGATTAGCTATCCAAAACAACTATAGTAGATTAAATCTGATAGATACTTGAAACTTGGTCTCTCTCCCTCTTACCCCCGTATATTGACTGTAGTCTATTATATAAAAGATATCAAGATATTATAAAATTTCTCTATTTATAAATATTTGGAAAAATAATGGAACTGTTTTTTTTGTTCGTTTATTTAGTTAGGATTTTAATAATGTTATTATTTTTATATTTATACTTATTCAAATTAATTGAAAATGTTAATTAAATTTTATATATTTATACAAATATAAAATATAATACATGAATTTAATATAAAATATTTTATTTCACTCATATAGGAAGCCAGCGACTGATGATTAATAATATAAAATATAGGTCGTGTTGCATAGGTATAAATATAAAAACATTTTAAGTTTTTAATTTAACAATACATTTATTTACAAAACATATGTATTCAATGTTCATATTTCAAAAATAAAAAATTTAATTACAAATGAATAAAGGAAATCTCATGGATAAATAACATGAAATATTTAATGTACAATATTGGAGTTACATCATTCAAAATAGTTTATAACGGAAACTTTTTAATTATTCTTATTTAATAAACTTTTGGAGTGATGAAAAATGTACAAATCAAAACAAAATAATATAATTTAAATAATGAAAATCAACAAAAGAATAATGTTAGTTTTAATAAAAATAATTTTAGAAAAAATAACGATATTATTGATGCTTATCAAAAATTTAACATAATTAAAAAGAAATTTAGCGTAATTTTCCCAATTTTTCGCTTAAAATTCATAAAAAACCAATGGAAAATTGTTATCTTTGTTAGTTCTCTAAAAATGCGATTTACTGATTGCATATTATATGAAAATAAAGTATTTTCTTTTATTTATGCCCTAAATTAAGGGTTCCTTTAGCTCAAAGTAACGGTTGGTCTACCCCAAATATCATTAAAAATAGTATAATTTGTTAAATATGATGTTTAACAAATTTATTGATGTAAAATATTATTAGTATACAAAAAAAGCAAAAAGTTTTTGTTTAAAGAAAAAGCTTCATAACTTGGGTTTTTTTTCAGTAAAAGCTTAATAACATATTTCATTAGCTTCTTCCCGTTAATATTAATAATATTTCTAATAATACATTTCAATAAACTACAACTACATTTAGGTGAAAAACCTTTTGAATGTTTGACTGCTTTCACACAGGTGAAAAACCACATATATGTAAAGTAGTTTTTTATAATTTTACCTCAAATTTATCTAGCATTTTTAAATAAATTAATTATAGTAAAATCTCCATTATAAATAGTGAATACCGTACTATTAACTTTCGGAAATCGTCTTCATCTCTAACTTAGAAATTTAATATTTTTTATTTTATTTTTTTTTTAGAATTCTTATATGTAACCCGAAAACAAATACTGATTTGAAAAGTGACTATATTACGTGTACTTACTCATATATACAATACTTTACGTCCACAATGCCGGCTTCAAAAGTATATTTTCCTTGAGCATAATTCAATAATACACAAAAATGCAATTATTTCTTTAATAAATAAATATTAAATTTAAGGGTTAAAATAAAATAAGGGGGTATTTTTCATTCCTAGGGGTTGTATATTTTTTTTTTTTGTAAACTAATCATATTTTAAATTAAATATAAGCATTAACTTTGTTAAACATCATATTTAACAAATTATACTATTTTTGGTGATATTTGGGGTAGTTCAACCCTTATTTTGAGCTAATTGAACCCTTAATATAGGGGTTAAATGGAAGAAAATACTTTATTTGCATATAATATGTAATCAGTAAATCACATTTTTAGAGAGCAAATAAAGATAACAATTTTCGGTAGCGATCTTACTCGACACGAAAAAAATTGAACACATCACATTTGAACACCGAAATCAAAACGCATAAAACTCAACACAGTCAATTTTTAACACCATTTATTGCACACGATTTAAATTGAACACAAAATTTTTCAGCACATTTTATTTGACACAAATTCAACACAAGAAACTGAAATTTAATTAGTTTTTACGTAATTTGCATAAAATATTTAATTTTGTGTTGAATAAAACGTGTCAAAAAATTTGTGTTGGATTTAAATGGTGTGCGAAAAAATGTGTTAAAAAATAATGCGTGTTGAATTTTGCGTGTTTTAATTTCGGTGTTCGAAAATTATGTGTACAATTTTTTTTGTGTTGAACAAGATCGCTACCCAATTTTCCATTGGTTTTTTATGAATTTTTAGCGAAAAATTGGGAAAATTACCCTAAAAAAGGGTGTTTTTCGCAAATTTAGGGGTTTTAAATATATTTTTATGTTCTGGGACCATGATTTATGAAACCAGCAACCAAAAAAACGTATCTCTAGGCATATTTAAAGCCTTTAAAAAAATTTTTGTAAATCCACTGTGAGCTGCCATCGTTTTTCAATTTTGAAAAAGCTTCTCGCCCATAGTGGCAGATATTTTGCGAATAGCGCAAAGAATTTTGAAAAATTGTTAAACTTTAAAGACGAAATTAGTTGTGAAAAGGCCAACAGAAAAATAATTATAAGAAAAATTGAATTTTACATTAAAAAATATTAAAAATACTGAAAAATTATTCCGCTTGTTGCAAGCGAAAACCGGTTGAAGTAAGACGATTCCTTTTGTGGCAGAATGTTTTTTAATTTTAGCTAGGTTAAAGATCCTAGAAACTGATAAAGAATTCAACTTGAGCAAGTTTAAATAATGTTAATAAGTATAAAATTATTTACAAACTTTGTATATTAATTAATTAATTTTTTATAAAAAATATATTCATTTAAATATATCGAAATTCGATTTGATTGAAACAATCAAGAAATAATATTTTTTTCCTTAAATTTCAAATAAATTGAAGTAAATGTAGAATACTTTCTTTTTTTAACTTTTTAATATACGTAAGAAAGTGATTTATTAAAGTGAGATTGGATAAAGTCAATATAATGAAATTAGAAGATTTAGTTATCAAATGTAATAGTAAAAAAAAGGGCCCAACCTTTAAACTCAAATATATATATATATAATATAGTACTGTCTTTCAGTTAAAGAATCAATTCACTTCCTGTCGATATCGATTCTCAATGAAATCCTACTGAATCTCTTTTTGCTTGTGATTTTATATCCTTATACATTAAATCTAAAGCTATATAGATTTTATTTCTTGATAAAAAAAAAATAAAAAAAAAAGCAAAATTTTGTAATAAAATAAAAAAAAAATTACTGATATAATAAATATTTGATTTTTTTTATTTATTATATTTGTTAATTATGTATGAGTGGAATTATGATAGCGTATAATTTAATGCATGTAACGTATGCTATTTATACATAATTAAGTTAAATCAATTAAATTAAGTTTTCAATGTGTACATATATATACGTATACAAATAGCTTTACTTCCTTATGTATATAATATATTTCAATAATTTAACATTACTCTCGATAATTCTATTTTCCCTCATGAGACAGAGGAATAGAAATATTTTATTTTCTAATAATTTTGATGCATAAATGTTATTATTAATTATGTATTAATTGTTATTCAAATAGAATTATTCAATATTGTTAATATTATTTAAATATTTTAAGCATATTAATAAGCGTCATATTATTTTTGCATTCTAATACTTCTGATTTATAACAGGGTTTAACGATTGATTTGACCTGCTTTGTGAGATTTTATTGTATAATAGGGGGGCATCCAGCCAATAAGAATAAGGTTTACTTTTAGGAAACCAGTTGGATGGCTTTAAATCCAGTACAGCCACCGAGATAATGAATTTTTTGACTTTTGGCAAAGAATCCAATTTATCAACGGAAAACATGCTGGTTTCGCAAAGACACACCTGGGTGACTCGATAAACCAGGCTAAACTTTTACACTTTACCCTACAAAGCTTTCTTATTAACACACATTTTCTTCTCACAGTAGCAAACGCATATGGCATATGCCAACCTGTCTAAAGGGGGTAATTTAACACATTAATTGTCCCAAAAATTAAGCCTGGGCCAAAGTAACTTCAGACTCACTCTTTTGGGCAGGTTACCATGGGCTATATTTGAAATATATGTACGTTATGGTAAAATGAAAGCATGTCTGAAATTTGGCCTGGTTTTGTTTTAGTCCCCTAAGTCACTTAGATTTATGAGGGGAGGGGGGTGAATTACCCCCGGAAATACTTTTTTCTTGGCTAAAATTTAAAAATAAGTTTATCTATTGAAATTAAGACCTCTGCCTTTCTAAGCTCATCTTAGTAAAAAATTGTAAGAACAACAAAATTGACTTTTGGGACAGTTATGCGGCCAAAATAATGATTATTTAATTAATTATTTAATTCTGATTTACCCCTTTGGACAGGTTGTCATAGGCCATATTTAAAATATAAGTTTGTTACGGTTAAAAGAAACCGTAAGTAAAATTTGGCCTGTTTTAATTTTTTTTCAGCTGCGTAACTCAATTTTTTTTTTTGGGGGAGGGGGCTGTAGCAGGACTATGGGATATAGGCTAAACTTAGGGTACGTTATCAGGCAAAGTGTAAGAGTTTAGCCTGGTTTAATTTTAGTCACCCAAATGACTTAAAATACGGCCGTATACTACAAGGTTCGGGTCAGCTTCTCCGTAATAGCGCTTTGGCTATAGGTCCTTGATGATACTATGAATAAAGTATTAAAATCTAGCCTGGTTTCAATTTTGTCACCTAGGTGATTTAAATTTTTGGGGGATGTACGTCCGCTTCTCAGGACAATGGGCCGTAGGCCAAACTTTGGGTGCGATTTTAGAAAACTTTGTAGAGTAAATCTGAAACCAGCAGGTTATCCATTGGTTCAATAAATGCTTTTCAAGTGGTTCTTGAAAGTAAATTAGATTATTATGCTATGGGCTGCCTGCCTATAAAGAGTTTATAAAACTTTTGAAATAAGTTTAAAATATTTCCAAATTTAGATACTGAACTTAATTCTATAGTGGAGACAGTTAATTATCGAAAAAATTGATCATTTATAAAAATTGATTATAAATAAAAACAATAATCTTGTAGTCAATAATCAATCAAAAAAATAATCGATGGTCGAGTAATCAATTATCCTAAAACAGTATTTATGAATATATTATTTCAAGAAGACAGGTATGCATAATACGAGTGAAAATGTGTCAAGAAATGTTCACCCAAAATCTGCTAATGACATGAATTTAGCTCCAATAATCACCCTTCGCGGTTTGTTAAAAGATCTTACGCTGTGACGTCTGTGCGCTAGAAGTGCAAAGTCAGCTATTTTGATTAATATTTTGAATGAAAATACACTTCAACAAAAGTGTTAAAGTTTTATTTCCAAAATTAATAAATTGTTATAATCAACTGATTGTTATAAATTCTTTGGTTGTGAGCTTATGACGTGAAAAATTGTAGACATTTTTAACACGAAAAAGAAACTGCTAGTTTTTGTGCTGTTATAGCCATATCTCACTGAAAATTATTTTAAAATTGTTGAATTTATGAGCTTTTAGAAAAGTTTTTTCAAATGTAGGCAAATATTCATTTCCAGAAGTTTTACTGCATATATTTTTTTATATCAGAAAATCAGTTTATTAAAACTGCATTCATTTTAGTATTAATGACATTTTTTTATAAATATAAACATAAAAATTAATGTTATATTACTATATAAAAGAAAAATCTATAAAATATATTATTATATTATATCCATTATATATATTTTCATTATTACTAGTTTTTTTTTACGTTAATCGTATATTTTAATAACATCATAAAATATTTTTACGTTAAAATTTTTTTGTAAAATAAAAATAATTAAAAACTAAGTCATAATAGTTTTAAAATATATATTCGCGTGTAAAATTTTGTTATAAATATTAAAAAACAGGTAAAAGTAGTTGGATATTTATACGAATAGTTAATATAAATATTATAGTGTGATATAATATGAAAGGTTGGCACGTGCTAATACTTGGTAATTTCCTGTACGTATAGGTACTCTAAATGCAGTAGAAGATGTCTATGCATATTTTAATACGTATTACTTGAGTGCATCACCCGTTGCCCAAATATTATGCATATTATATTTGTTTATTGATCTTTGTGTTTATGAATAACTTTTAAATGTAATATGTAGTAATATATTTATTATTACAAGTGTCTATAAATATCGTTAAAAATAATTGTAAAAAATATATAGGTTATGTTTATAAAGAAGTAGTGAAATTTTAAAAATATTTTGAACTTTTCGATAAAAAATCTTAAATTTACTAATTCCAGTAGATTTTCAAAAGAATCAATTGGTTCCTCATAGAGGAACCTTTGTGATAGGTGAAATTTTGATTTTCGATATTTTGGCATATAAGCACGTTTTGAGACCTCAGGAAGCTAAAAAACCGGTTTTTAAAAAAAGTCTGTATGTGTGTGTGTGTGTGTGTGTGTATGTATGTATGTATGTATGTATGTATGTATGTATGTTGGACTGTAACCGGTGATATTTCACAGCCAACACGACATTAAGACCTAATTTTTTTTTCAAAATTTTTTTTACCAAAAAATCTCGAGATACTTTTTTTTTTTTTTTAATTTGGATGTAATACCTCATTAATACCTCATTTTTTTCCATGAAAGTACTGATATCTAGAAGTATCGTTTTTACTCGATAAATCGAAACTTATAATTTATTTTTTGAAAATTTTTTTCTCAAAATTTTTTTCACCAAAAAATACAAAAAATGACAATTTTTTTTTTTCTTTTGGACGCAGTACTTGATTTATTTCTGTGGAAGTACTAGTTTTAGAAATATCGTTTATAGTAATTTTTTGGACCTGATACTTAATTTTTTCAAAATTTTTTTCTCAAAATTTTTGTCACCAAAAAATACAAAAAACGCCAAATTTTTTTTTATTTTAGGACGTAATACTTAATTTTTTTCCTATGAAAGAACGAATATCTAAAATTATCGTTTGTAAAGGATTTCTCCATCGGATACGTAAGTTTTCGAAATTTTTTTTTTCAAAACTTTTTTCATAAAAAAATTAAAAAAACACTATAATTTTTTTTCTTTTTGGACGTAATACCTAATTTATTTCTAGGAAAGTTCTAATATCCAGAATCATCGTTTTTAAAGGAATTCTCCATCTGATACGTAATTTTTGTAAATGTTTTTTTTCAAAATTTTTTGTATAAAAAGATTAAAAAAAAACAATAATTTTTTTTCTTTTTGGACGTAGTACTTAATTTATTCCTATAAAAGTAGTAATATCCAGAATTATGGTTTTAAAGGATTTCTCCATCTTATATGTAATTTTTCGAAATTTTTTTTTACAAAATTTTTTGTATAAAAAAATTAAAAAAACACAATAATTTTTTTTCTTTTTGGACTTAGTACTTAATTTATTTATATGAAAGTACTAATATCCAGAATTATGGTTTTAAAGGATTTCTCTATCTGATATGTAATTTTTTTGAAATTTTTTTTTTTCAAAATATTTTATATAAAAAAATTAAAAAAACATAATAATTTTTTTTCATTTTGGACTTAGTACTTAATTTATTTCTATGAAAGTACTAATATCTAGAATTATTGTTTTTAAAGGATTTTTTCCATCTGATACGTAATTTTTCAAATTTTTTTTCTCAATATTTTTCATATAAAAAAATTAAAAAAACATCATTTTTATTAGACCATTATAAATATTTTGCTATTGTTGATGAGGAACCATAGTACCAATCACTTGGCAGCGTTTTTTTTTTTAGTTATAAACTTGTGAAAAATATTTGTGAATATACAACTTTCTTTGCAAATTTATAAAAAGAATCAAGCATTTTCGAATTTATAACTTTTATTACAAATTTATCAAAAATTTACTAACTTTCGGCAAATGAACTATTACTTTTTTTTTTAACATGGAACATATTTAAAGATTTATAGGGAAAAGGTACCCTGGAAATCTAAGTATCAAGAGAGGGAGGGGGGTCAAATGGGACTTAGAACATTATCGATTTAGGAACTTAGAATAATTAAAGTTTAGGGACTTAGAATATTTTCGATTTTGGGGGCTTAGGATATAATACACGTTTAGGGAATCAAAATAGTTTGGGTCTAGAATCTTAAAATCTATAAGGTGATAATTACAAATTATAAAATTAGAAAATTATATTGTAATGTTGCGTAACATTTGCATTATATTTAGCCCTCAGCTGTAAGTAAACATGTTCCATGCCTTTAGGTTGTGTTTAAATAAACCAGTTATAACTTTTTTACTTTGACAGAAGATAGCTTTAACAAAAGTATTCTAAAAAAACTTTTTATAAACAAAAAAATACAAATATCTGGACAAGGGCCAAAATATCTACCAGGGTGATACTTATATTATAAAAATATACGTCCTTTTATGGGGCAACTTCACGCTCTTACCCAATCGTACGCTCTGGATGACGGTGTATGTACGTGAGATGTGTAGGTAAGTGTAAAAACTTCTTTAGTAAATATTTACTAATATTCTCAAATTTTACAGAAATAAAGTAGTAGAAAAATAAGTGTTGATTCACTTATTAGCGTAACTTCTTAAATATAAAACAGAAATAAGCTAATAATGTTTCAATTATTATAAATTCATCCCCTTATAACTTCATTTTCACAATATTGAAAAAAATAATAATATAAGAATAAATAAATAATTAATTAATTATTATGGAAAAAAAAAAGAATTGAATAAGGCAGTACCTAAAATAAGGGATTAAAAAAATAAAAAAAAAAACTATAGTGCATGGTGTAGAATAGAACTATTTATTCCACGTTTTTTATAAAATAAAAAATTATAAAAATTGAAGTCATAAAAATAAATTTATAAGAAGAGGCCAATATTATATTTTATTTAAATCTTACCTGAATTATGACTATGACGATTTTTTTCTATTTTTTGTAAATCATTACGTGTTGGCGGTCTTTCTGTTCTCCTTGGATGATAAGGTGAATATCTTGTTGGCCATATTGTTGATGATATTCTTAGTGGCGTTGGTGTTGTTTTACGACCTGAAAATTAATTTATTATTTTTGACCTCATTCTAACATAAATTTTTATTTCTTTTATTATTAAATGATTTTATAAATGACGTAGTAAAGCAAAATGATTAAACGATATAGATTATTACTATTCCACACCATATACTGAAGATTTTTAGAAAGTTTTATAACTTAATGGGTAACTAATTTACTAGCATGCAATGATTAATATGAAAAAACAAAAAGTTAAAGATTTTTTTTATCAGTATTAATTTATTCTATTTATAAATTATTTAATTTATTTAATAAATTAATACTGAAAAATATACTTACCAAAAATGAAAAAAAATTATTTTATCTGATCAGATCAGAAAATTAGATATTTGAAAATATTTATTCAAAATATTATTTTCTAATAAAAGTTTTATTAATACTATACTAAAAAAAAAATTTAGTTACCGAAATTTTAGTTACGAGAAGTTGAAAAATTTCGATTACCGTTACCGAAATTTCGTTTGTGGCAGCCGGAATTTTTTTTATGTCTAAGCGATTGCAAGCATTTTTGAACGTAAAGAAAACTTAAAAAAAATGATTTTTACATATTTAAAAAGCAAGCAACGTAGCTTCGTTGAATTAAAAAAAAAATTTTTAGTAATTAATTGGAAATCGGTAGCAGTAAACGGAATTCCGGTAACGGCAACCGGATCTTTTTTTTTCAGTGTTAATTCGATTTTTTTTATTTTGTTTTTTAGTAGCATGAATAATATTTTTTTTTCAGATCTAATCAGATATTGAAATTTTTTATTGAATATTATGAAGGAAATATTGAGGAATATTTAAAAAAATTTTGAGGATGTATTATAGAGTGATAAAAGAAAGATAAGTAGTTTTATAATAATGAAGAATATCATGCAGTTTTATAATATTTAACGGATGAAGATAGTAATTTATATTTTTTTCAATAATATTTAAATGTTAACTACAAGGGTTAAATTTACTTATAAATTACTTTGCGAACAAAAAAGGACATAAGTTATGGAGACTTCATTTTTTTTTTGACATTTTACACAAAATCACAGTGAAAGATATAAATTTTTTATGCCCTTACTATTTTAAGATACTTTTCCCTACATCAATTTAATAAATATTTATTACAAGGAGAAAATCAATTTAACTTAAATGTTCAGATCATAATAATTATTTAAAAAAATCTAGTTGTAAATTTGAGGAAGTTTTTCCTTTTTTTATTCTTTAATTTTTTAGTAGTTAAATAAAAACTTGAAAATACAAAAAAAAAAACTTTTTATGAAAATTATAAATTAAATTTAAAAAAATTCTTATTTTATTTTCTATGGTGAATGGTGATTTCAATATTAAAATACTCACAAGGGGAGACCGGAATTTGGAATGCCAAATTACGATCTATATTTGTGGATGACTTTAATATGTTGAAAAAACACGAAGTTCCTAAACCAGAATTATCCTGAATCCCTAAATCGAAATTATTCTAAGTCCAAAAATTGAATTCATTCTATATGACATTTGAGCCTTCCCTCCCTCCCTAAATCGGACACATTTGGTCCCTCCCTTAAATCGGACACTTTTCATTTCCTTCTTTGATTTTCAGATTTCCAGGGTACCTCATCCCTATAAACACATGTTTCATGTTAAAAATAAGGCCAATAGAAGTTTCTTGGATGATTAGCAGAATTGCAGCGTTATGTGGAAGATTTCGAAAAAAAACCTATTTTAAAACATTGCCATAACGTTGAATCCTGCGTTTCTAGGCCCAGAGAGCACGTTGGAATAAAAGGAGGGTATATTGGATGTTCATTCAATTTATTAAATTCATTCATAACTATAGATTGTAATTTGACATCCCAAATGTTCCGGTCTTCCATTGATAACGAAAATCAGATATCATTAAAATTTAAGCCATGAATTAGTCTCCGGGATATTAATATGCTAATTGGGGAAACTTTTGAACTTTTAAATACTTTTAAGTTTTTTATGAGACAAGAAATCCAATCTTATCATTTACCTATATGCATAAAATAATTTTTAAAAATTCTATTAAAAATATGGATAAATAGCTATTACTTTATAGTACCATATTAAGCGAACCACGAAATTGAAAATCATGTTTAAAGAAATAATAAGAAAAGAAATATAATACGGAAAACAGGAAATTTTGAATATTGAAATTCAAAATGTATATCTTAGTAATGTAACAAAATAGTCTATTACTTTTCTAAATCGCGTATTATGATTATTACTAGATACCGTCAACGACGGGTAGAGCGAAGCTGATCATATTTAAAATAGTTTAAATAATTTTTAAATTTTTGGGTTTTACAAGCTTTGCTCAGATTGAGCTTAAATATCAATATTTAACGTGTAAATCAGACGTAAAATTCATTAATAATAATTATTATAACTCGTTTTATAATGCACTTCACTGAAAAAATAAAGTTTTTGATATTTTCTGAGTTTTATAATTAAAAAAGGATGTTCAATACATTCGTAACACCAAATAACTCAAAATTCTAATGCATCAGTTTATTATGTTTAAAAAACAGGCCGAAACGCCTGTATTTATTCCAGCAGGCCTTCTGGGCCTAGAAACGAAGGATTTAATGTTATTAAATAGGGTTTTTTGATAAATTTCACAGGAATTCTGCAATCTTTCTAATTAACCAAAATACTTCTGGTTGGCACCATTTTTTTGTGTAAGCGTCACTTTTTATGCACCAAAAACTGCAATTTTTTATCACAAATTCTCATACCTTTATAGTCCATTAAATCCCATAATGATCAAATTTTTCAATTGCTCCCAAAAATGCAATTTTTGAAAACAAAGGCTTTTAGATCTCAACATTTTTGATTCCTCAATGAGGAACCATTTTGATGCGTCAAATTTTGATTTTTGATTTTTTGGCATATAAGCACGTTTTGGGACCTCAGGAAGCTAAAAAAACGGTTTTTAAAAAAAGTTTGTTTTCAAAAATATAAATTTTTCAAAAATAAGAATTTTCAAAAATTTTTTCATTAATTGAAAAAATCTCAAACTACTTTTTTTTTTTTTTAATTTGGATGTAATACCTCATTTATTTCCATGAAAGTACTTATATTTGAAATTACTATTTTTACTCGATATCTCGAATCTGATAAGGAATTTTTTGAAAATTTTTTTCCCAAATTTTCGTTACAAAAAAATACAAAAAACACCAAATTTTTTTTTCTTTTTGGACGTAGTACCTAATTTATTTCTATGAGAGTACTAGTTTTAGAAAGTTCGTTTATAGTAATTTTTTGTATCTAATACCGATTTTTTTCAAAATTTTTTTCTCAAAATTAAAAAAACAAAAAAATTAAAAAAACTGCAATATTTTTTTTTTTTTTTGGGTGTAATACTTCATTTAGTTCCATGAAAGTACTTATATTTGAAAATATGGTTTTTATTCGATATCTCAAATCTGATAATTAATTTTTTTTTAAATTTATTCCAAAATTTTTGATCAATAAAAAAAACTTTTTATAGTTAATAGAAATGTATGTATGATTGCATGCTTGTAATCGGTGATATCTGTGGCAGAGGAACCTTAGTGCCAGCTAGTTGGCAGGGTATTGTTTGATTTGCTTGAGTTGTTTTTGAGTTATGGTTTTACAAAGATAGAGATCAAAATAGACACTTTTTGAAAAATCAAATTTGGGAGTTTATAAATTATTATATCTCGCTACTAAATAATTGAGGAGAGGTAGGAAAGAAATTTTTGTAAACCTGGAGCCAATACAAATTTTTTGAGACCTAAACCCTTTTCTCTATAGAAAATTGCAATTTTGGCATCAAATAATTGGTCATTTTTGGCAGAAAATGGGTATTTGGGCTGTTGATAATAACAGTAAGAGAATTATATAAAAAAATAGGCACAACCAGAAGTGTTTGATTTCTTAATGAGGTTGCAGCGTTCTATTAAAAATTACCAAAGAACCCTATTTAAAAATGTCAAACTCTGTGTTTCTATAGTCCAAGAAGGCTTAATCGCATGAACGGAAGGTGGTTGTCATGTTTTTTCAACAAAATAAATTATCTATAACCATTTTGTATTATTTGGAGTTCCAAAATTATTAAACTCCTGTACTAAATAAAAATGTTGTTCTTTAAAAGTATTTTTAAATTTATTTAATCTAAGTCTTTCATGGCCAAAATACGGTTAAGTAGTTACCAAAATTTTATTTAAAAAAGAAGCAAATAAAAATAATCTTTTATCATGTAAAAGTTTTTTTTTTCAGTTTCGGAGATAGTATAAACTTTTTGTACTTAGCCCTCATAGTCCAATTACGATTTTTGACGTTTAAGTCTGAATAGATTCTTAATTTTTCTTTAAAAAATGTAATTAGTTAGTTATTTTTGACCCTTCTTCTGAAACATTGCAAAAATGAACCCTTAAAATTGGGTAGTTTTTGTTGTTTTCAGAGTGTTGTCATAATAATAGCCTAGTTTCTTATCCTATCAAATTTTTGTTGGTTTTAGTTTTTAGTGCAAGTTTTCATTCAAAGTCCGTCAGTTGTAAATTTTTCATGACCAATTTTAAAAGAAATCTCTCACCGATAGAATCTAAAAATCAAGTACCTTAAGTTGCTGCGAAAATTGCAATTATATTAATTTTATATTTTATTTATTTAATAAAACTAGCCTTTAGCACTTTTATACAAAAGTTTAAACTAATTAAAAAAATCCGTTGTCAATCAGCTACTTTAGAAGCGTTAAAAACATCAGTTTGTAATCAATTCTCATATAAATTCAACGATAATGGAATTCCGCATAGAATGCATGTGGATAAAATTACATTTTCTTTGAACCAGGTTTAGTCCAATACAATATAATCTTAAGATTAAAAATATTTTATTTGCATAAGATACTTAACGCCATCATATCATAAGCTCCAATTTTATTATTTTTAACTGTCTTTGAATACTTAATTAATTTTACAATACTGATAAGCAACTTTTTGATTTTTTTTAGTGGCCAACTTTGACCCGAAATATTGAGTTTGCAGTTTATTTGATCGCAAATTTGACATCAGATTCTGAAAGTTGAGACTTTATTACATGGGGATATACATTTTGAAATACATAAATTTTGGTTTTGAAATTAATTTAGTATGCAAAAACAAAACTACACGTAGGAAGATAAGCTCTTGGGCGTCAAACGTGTAATTAAATAAAATGTCGATTAATGAATAATTAATAAAACTATATCTAGTGTTCTTTTGCATTTTTATGATATTTCACTGATGCAAAGTTTATGCAAAAGCTATGAAATTAATCGCGCGGATAACATTTAGAAGGTTTTTCACCTGTATGAAGCAAAAGTACAAGAATAAACATACCTTTAGAAATACCGGATTGGGCCCAAAAACTATAGGGTTCATTAACTCGATAATATAAACTCAGTTTTAAAAAATGAAAGCAATCCGTTTGATCGTTTTGGCTATATCGTGTCCGAAAGGTGTCGATTTTTGCATCCATTAAGGTAGAGCTTCGCTCTATAATTATTATTATCATTGTTATAATTCCATACATTTATATACAGGGAAATCATAAAACTTAAATATTTTTATTTATTTTTGTCTACACACCAAACCTAAAAGAGTTTTTCGTTACGCAGAAAAGATTAAATGTTTATTTAATTTCTTTAAAAGGAATTATTTTGAGCTTAATTTTTTTAAAACAATTGATTTTCATTTTAATTCTTTTCGGAATTTATTTTGGCAACAAAACCTCAAAAAGAATTTCTTTTAAAAAAATAACTTTCAAAAGATTAAGTCGGATTTAAAATTGAAAGAAAATCATTTAGAAATTAATTTATTTATAACCAGTTTAAAATAGGTTATAAACAACGTGTTTTTATTCGAAGTATAATTTATTGCTTAATCGCTATAAGTAAAAAAATAAGTTGTGGATCTTAATAAATTTGATACAAGATATTCAGTAGAAAAATAAGAACTGTTATATTATTTTAGCTATAAAAATTAGAAAACTTTTATAACTTGTTATTGTCAGAAATGAATAGTTTAAAAATTTAGTTATTAATTTATATATCATTTTAATATTATATTTATTTTTGTTATACATAGGAATAAGTAATGCTATTTATTTATGAATAAAAAATTAAGTTATTGTGTTAATAATTGCCCATATTAAAGATTTTTCAATAAATTCATTATAAAAATAAATAAAGTTTTATTTCATATTAAAATAAAATCCTTTAATAAATTATCTAGCAAATTTTTATTGCTGCTCCAGAAAATATTCTTACTACTTAAGTCATTTAAATTTACAGTATTGGATTTTTTGAGGTTATTATTCAATTTCAAATTAATAATTATTATTAAATTATTTTTTTTCAATTTTAATTCCGAGTTAACCTTTTGAGAGTTATTTTTTTAAAAGAAATTCTTTTTGAGGTTTTGTTGTCAAAATAAATTCCGAAAAGAATTAAAATGAAAATCAATTGTTTTAAAAGAATTAAGCTCAAAATAATTCCTTTTAAAGAAATTAAATAAACATTTAATCTTTTCTGCGTAACGAAAAACTCTTTTAGGTTTGGTGTGTATGTATGTGTGAATATAATCTGTATAAATGTATGACTTTTGAGCAATATCCAACTTGTTGAATTTGATTATACAAAGCGTATTGCCAAGCGCGAAAGCATCTTTAACCTCTGCCCTTCCTCTCTTTAATTTACATTTTCCAGCCTATATATTACGTACAATACCTCATTTTCCTAAACGAAGGCAACATCACGCGCGTATTCTATTTCCAAGTGAAAAAACTTTATGTGTATACAGTTTTTCTTTTCTTGCAATAAACTATTTCCATTAAATATAAGGCTCTTCTTTTGTGAAATTCAAAATATAATTATATACTAGCCTGTTAGCTAAAAAAAATTATTTAGATTTTTGATAACCGGTTGAAATTTTACGCAAATGAAACACTAGTTACCGTAACCAAAATTATAGTTTGGTTTACTTTATGAAGTGCTGTTAATTTCACTCAAAATTTTACTAAAATTAATTGAATTTTTCGCTCATTTGTATTTTTAATATCGCGTGATCTCATTAAAGTAGATTCTCACATTTAAAAAAATTTTCTTCCAAGTACTGCCACTAATTACAAGAGTTCTTAAGGGGCAGTGCAGGTTAAAATCCGACTTTGTTGAAAAAATCTAATTTTCTGAAAATGTTAGCGAAAAATTGAAAATCTAAGAAAAAGGTCATATTGCCAAGGCTTTGGTGGATTCAAAACTGTGGATTTGGGTCTTTTTATATGTATGTTTGCTTGGAGAATTTTTTGTTTGAAAATTTTCAACAAAGTCGGATTTTAACCTGCACTGCCCCTTAAGAGCATTCCCTGTGCTCTACTATATGTCGATAATCTGGTAAGTTTTAGTAAAAATAATCCCCGGTTTTGCTTTCCAAGTTTTCTCCACGGAAAAACGTTGGATCGGAATTTCCTCTTACAGGAAATTTTGTTTTTGAATAATTTCGAGCGCGCAACTATTATTTTTTTGGAAAATTGATAATTTTTTGCAAATATCAGAAAATAAAGTTAAACTATTAACTTTCGCGCTTTCTGCAAAAATGCTTGTCAGAATACCTCTTTACTTTATTATCTATTATTTGCGAAAAATTATTCATTTTCCAAAAAATAATAGTTGCGCGCTCGAGATTATTGAAAAATAAAATTTCCTGTAAGAGGAAATTTTGATCTAACGTTTTTCCACTGAGAAAACTTGGGAAGCAAAATAGGAGTTTTTCTGACTAAAATTTACCAAATTATCGACGTATAGTAGAGCACACGGAATGCTCTTAAGAATTTAATTTTTGAACTCATCGGATGTAATATCATTTTCAAGGTGATTTGTGGCAAGGATTAAAATTTATCTGGTTATCTAGTTTTTGGTGAATGTAAATGACTTAAATGAATTTCTCCTTGTAATTTGAGTTTAATTAGATTAAACTAAACTATTTTTGAAAATAATTCCAAAGCTAATGTACGTAATATATAAAAGTTTACGTCATATTCAAGAATGATTCATAACATAAAGATACGCAACATAAGCACAAAAATATACACATATACGCTAATATTTTCAAACACAGATAAACGCTTTGGCTTTAAAGTTTCCTTTACTTATATAGTTGCGCACTTTTTTACTTAACAGCATATATATATATATACCATTATATTACATACTATCCAAATAGTCCGAGGCGTAGAAGACCATAATGCATTTTAGCGCGAAACTCCTGTAACTATATGTATGTATGTACTAACGCGAGTTACTAAAAGTTTTCAAATAAAAGTTTAAATACGCCCGTGTCGCAAAACTTTGTTTTACTAAGCATGAATGCAAGCTACATTAATGTATATATATGTAACTAAAGATCAAGTGAGTGTGTATGTACTTGAATTATGCATGGAAAAAGAAGCTTCAAAAAATATGATAATAAATAAGATATCAAGGGGAATAATGTAAATGGTTATAATTTTCATTAACTTGTTAGAAATAATAATGATAGATAAGGGTTGCATGCGCTATAATTTCGCATTTAATATATATTGTTAGTTTTGAAGATTAATTAGTGATGGAGGGATTAAAATAAGTGTGCCTAATTTACATAATTAAATTATTCATTCTTTCGAGTATCGCAAGTTAAATTTTTTCACCAATAAATATATATTAATAGTCATAAATCAGAAAAGTCAGTGAGGTTAACTGAATCCTCAATAAAAAACTTATAACCGGTTTGTGTAAACACAACCTAAATGCATGGAACATGTTTACTTCCAAATGAGGACTAGATATAATACAAATGTTACTCAACATTACAATACAATTTTCTATTGTTGTAATTTGTAATTATCACCTTACTAGTTGTTAAGATTCTAAACCCAAACTATTTTGATTCCCTAAACCTGAATTATTATATGTCCCTGAACCTGAATTATTCCAAGTCCCTAAATCGATATTATTCTAAGTCCATAAATCTGTATTATCCTAAGTCCTTAAGCCCAGATTTTTCAGTCTTTTAAAAGTATTTTATTTATTTATATATACTTCCCTAATTATTCTAAGTCTTATTTGACCCCCCCCCCCCCCTTAAATAGGACAAATTTGACCCCCCCCCCTTAATTTTCAAGTTCTGAAGTACCCCCTCCCTATAAACATGTTCCATGTTAAAATTAAATGATTCAAATATTAAAATAATTTTTACAAGCAAATGCAATGTTCACATTCAATTCACGATTTAATTTTCAGATATTTCATTCCTAAAGTAATTTAAAAGTAATTTCATTTTGATTTATGCCAACTATTATTAATGTATTATACACTAGTAGGCAATAATTACTATATTCCAACTGTGAGAGGCCGTCATTTATTGTAAATAATAGTCCGTCATTATCTGTAAATAGTGGTACATTCTTAACCGGCTCGCAGAAATATTTATTTTGCTAAATCCGAAGGTTTAAAGGTCCGAGGCGCGTAGCGCATTTGATCAAAATAAATATTTCTAGATAAGGTTATGAATTTTTTTTCTTTACTAGTAGGCAATAATGACTATATTCCAATTTTGAGAGGCCGTCAATATTGCCCGCTAATAAGGAAAAAAAATGCATAACCTACATTTCTACGAACAAGTTAAGAATGTACTATAATACCCGATGAAGTGTTGTAAAATGTATTTTTTTGTCAAACTGAATATTTAATAACCCAAAAATTTAATTTCAAAATAGCGTCAACATTTTATTTAAATTAATATTTTGAAAATATCATCTCCTTTATACTCCAATATACTCTGATAGGAAAAAAATGGAAGCAAAATAACGCTCATATTGTTTATATTTTTAAATTTATTAATGTTTTATTTCCCAATATTTTCTCAAAGCAAGGTAAATATATCGATCAAAACAAAACAATTTAATTATTATTGGATACTAAAATTTAATTTTTTAGTATCTGTTTTGAAAAAAGTGCGGAAAAATTTCATTTTATTAAAGACATAATGTAATTTAAATTGAAGAATTATTTAATCTTACTTATTATATATAACTTTCTTCGGTTACCCCATTAATTTATTAAAATGAATTTTAATGTAAAAGCAGTGTAAAAGTTACTTGTCAGAGATAGTTACGCTGCAAATGTCAGACATTGTAAACCTATGATAATAAAACTTGTTTGTAAAATAATGAATATTTAGACTATTGTGCGAATCATTTTCAATTTTAAAGCTTTATTTCTAGTTCTCGTAGAGAAGAATAAGTTTTATTCTTTTAACAGTTATCTAGCTAACCTTAAGCATATAATAACTAACTCATTAATTTTTCATTATTTTTTTCAAAAACTTCAACTTAGTTGCTACCATAAATATATTTTTAAAATTACAAATATATTTTTTGCGTATTAAAAAAAAAAAAAAATGCTGCCAAATTATTGGCACTGCGGTTCCTCAAGCAAATCTAATAAAGTAAAATTACATAAAAAAAACTAAAAATTATCTTTTTCTTGATATTGTAATTTTTAACTCCCATAGGAAAAATTAGATATTAGATCATTATCAGATGATATATGAATATTTGTCATTGATTAAGGAACCGTAGTGTCAATAATTGGGCAGTGCTTTTTTGTCCGTCTAGGTTCATAATGATTGCTAAAAATTCTGCCCCAAGTTTGCCCTTAATTTTTATAATGCTATCGGTAACTATGCAATAAGTATTTCATGGAAAAAATTAATTGTTTTTATGTTTTCAACAAATTATTCAAAAATATGCCTAAAATCAAACTGACAAATTCAGGTAGACAAAATTTTAAAAAAATGTTGAAACCTGAGTACAAAAAATAGAGTAATAATATAATTACTTAAAAGTTTAATTAATATTATATTCATTAATAAGAAAAGTTTAATAATAAAATAATGTCCAAACTGATAAAGGAGTTATTGTATATATATATATTATATATATAACAATGAAAATATTAAAAGTTTAAAAGAAAAAGATTGTTTGAAAAGTTTTTCTTTCATTTAAAAGATTTGAAATCTCTTTTTTACTTTATATTAATCATAGTATAAAATTCATATAATAAATTATGAGAAAGTGTTAAAGAACCTAAAGGGTAAACCTGAGGTGACGAATATCGTTGACTATATAAAAGTTAAATTACTTCCGTATGTCTTTGTGAATATACTAATAACATAAAATGATTATTTTCGTATTATAAGTTTTTGGTATATTTTATTAGAAATTATTTTACTTTTTTTTTTAAATTATTTTTTTTTTTAATTAAAAGAAAAACTTTATGCACCTTATCATATTAAATTAACTTTAAAAAATTAATAATTTAATTTATTTTTTAAAAAAAACTTTATTTTTGTTTAAAATTTTTAATTTATTTTTAGTTATAATTATAAAATTCATTATAGTTTATTATTATATTGTAAATTAATTTATTTGAGGTAAGGGATGGAATACTGATTAGTTTTTAAATTTATTATTACCACTAAACTGAAGAATCTTTAGATTAATTTATTTTTATTTTGTAGTTTAATACCATTTAATACTCAAAGAAGCTAATTTCTAATCTTAAAAGCAAAAATTTTAAACGTAATAAAATAAATCCAATATGGTGGAGTATACTTATTTTCGGTCACTAACAACGATTTTGAAGGTTTTATCCATTTTACGATGGCCAATTTTGATTAATGAACGACATTTCTCTCAAAATATCCAAAAATTTTTAATTACCAATTCTTAACTAATATTGCTGAATAAGCCAATTTTGTCACTTTTCAGATTTTTTGGGGTTGCTGATCACGATTCTGAAACTTCAACTTACAATCAACTTGACTAGAAATCGCATGAAATTCTGATTTTCATGTTAGGAATGCGCATTTTTTGGTATTTTAAAAATCTGGCTTCAGAATCGTAATCAGTGACCAAAAAAAACTTGCTGGCAAACCTTAAAATAAAATTAATTACAGTGGAACTTGTATAATTCGAACTTATGTAATTCGAAAACTTCTATAATTCGAGAAACCTGGTCGGTACGGCCCAGCTTCCATCTAAACAATGTTAAAAACACTTGCATAATTCGAAAGCAAAACTTGTATAAATCGAAATTTAAATCTTGAAATTTTTTGAATTATGCAAGTTTTATCAGAGTTTTATTTCGAATTACAAAAGTTTTTTTCAAAATATAAAATTCTCTTGCATAATCTAAACTTTCGATTACTAGTATATTCTTATACCTTTGTTTATATTTATTTATTTATATCTATTATTATTATTTTGATATAAATATTTTTAATGTTCAGTTCGTAATAAGACTTTATTATAAGAACATGTATTCTAAGCTGTAAGTAAGACAATCGCACTGCTCATAACAGTGTGCCCCGAATGTCAAACGTAAAAGTTATTTTTCCAGTACCAAAGATTACCTCTGTCTTGTAGCCAATGGATCAAGGTGTAATAAAAAATTTTAAGCATTTTTTTCGACAATTAGTAGTCAAAAAGATTTTAGCAGAGCTAGAAGAGAATAAGAAAATTGACTTATTAGAATCTTCCAGAATGTGTATACAAGCTTGGAAGAAAGTATCTGCTACAACAATAAGCAATTGCTTCCCAAAGGCTGGATTTTTGCACGATATACCTGATCAGCAGATAGAAGAAAATACTGGTGAAAATCAGGATACAAATTTTATTCACGAAATATACAACAGGCTTGAAACAAACGTTCCATTTGATGATTTTATCGCCGTTGATGACGATTTGGCTATTTGTGGACAAGAAACGGAAGAAGACATTATCAATGATGTTTTAGAATCGCATAATACAAATAACGAAGAGAATTCAGAAGATGAAGAAGTAGGAGAAACATTACCTACCTGTTCTGAAGCATATCTCAACTTAAAAAAATGTAGACTGTTTTTAGAAAACCAAGAAAATATTGATAAAAAACTAATGAAATATGTTGATTTTTTAGAAGAGCAAATTATATTAATAAAAATTAAAAATACAAAAAAATATAAATAAATACTTTAAAAAAATATAAAATTTTAAATAAAAATATGTTCTTTTAATTTTGTATTGATTGTTTATAATAATTTGATTTTCTTTTATTAAACTAAATATGTACTAGTTATTTACTGTTTAATTTTTAACATTTATATAATTCAAAATTTTTCAAATTATAAAAAACTTGCATAATTCGAAATGAGAACCCGGTCCCATCCATTTCGAATTATACAAGTTAACCATCCCAAAAATCTGGTAGAGGTACCCAAAAACGGGCACCAGCCCTGTATAAAAACTACTAAAAATTGAACAAATCTTTCAATTTAATAATTTTAATTTGTAAACGCGCATACCACTACGTTATTAAAACACTAAAAATGAAGAAAAAATAAAATTTTTTTTAAATTTCTATAAATACCAAGCGCAAGTGTCTCGCGCTTCGTATTTATCATTCAAATCTCATTCATTCGGGAGTAACTTATCAATTAGTTTAACTTCCTCGAGAAATGTGTCTCAAGTGAATTAAACATAGAATTGTACTACTCCAACTATTACTATTATAAACAAAACTGAAACTATATAAAGCTTTAGAATTCTACAGTAATGCTTTTCTTCGTTATAATATTTTGATTCATTATTAATGCAATAAATTATACATATATAAATTCTTTTCTTTGTATTTTAATGTTTTGTTTGTAGATGTAAATTTTTATTTAATAAGTAACTCAGTTATTATTATAATTATATAAACAAACATTAATTAATTAAATTAATAATTTAGAACGTGACTTTTACGAGCATAATTTGTTGTTTATTAATTTTTAAAAAACATTAATCCAACGTTTCGATTACAATGTAATCTTTTTCAAGGCTGGAATAATATATGACATTAGTTTACCATAAATATACATAGAAATTTTTTACAAACATAAAAACTTACAAGATGGAATAGTTATTGACAAAACTGTTTTAAAAAATATCATAAAACGTTGTGGTATGCATAATAACTATGTGTGACATAATTGAAACAATAACTGTAAAAAGATTTAATTATGCATGTATAGTCAAAATATAATTAAAAAAATAGATAAAAATTAACCTACGTATAGTTAAATGTAAAAATGTGAATATTGCACAAACAATGAATAGTACATATTGATAATATGGGAATTACTAATTTAAAAAAATGTAATATAAATAACATTAAATTATTAAAACTCTATTGAAAAACAATACGTTATTATGCTTTTAAATAACTACAATGTTTTGATTGTTATTGTTATTATTATTTAATTCCGTCAGCTGTGAAATTATCATAATGATAGTAAAATCATACAACTATAGACATCTATGAACAGGAAAGATAACCACAAACTTTATGTTAAGTTACGATGATAATAAACTTCTATGATAATGTAGACGCATTGTTTATATCAACAATGATTTATTTGATAGGCTTTTTCTCATTTTGTGGATGTTAGACAAATAAGGTTTAAAAAGTTGTTGTGAATCCCCTTGCTCATTTATGGCGTCCTCATAAATATTAATGTGTAGAACCTCACTGGTTTTTCTCTTGTGATAATTAGATTCATGATCTAATAATTTAAACTTAGACCAAGCAAAATTATGTTTTGTATCTTTGTAATGTTTTAATACAACAGGATCATCATCAATATTTTTTTGACTTGTTTTATCATTATTGATTTCACAATAATTAGGGGTATTTTCAGTTACAGTGCGTCTTTGTGGTCTCTTACGTGGCTGATTAATTCCTTTTCTTCTTTCCTAGTTGACAAAGCCATCCTTCTTTCTGATGATATTTTTCATGAAAATAATCTTAAAATTGTTAAAGAAATTTTAATTAACAATGAGTATCCTGAAAAATTTATTGATTATTATGTACAAAAGAGGTTGGATACGTTAAATTACAGGAAGGTTAACAATGTAACTAACAATAATGATGTTATTGACATACAAAGATCAATAAATATGAGGAAACCAAAATTACGTGTTCCTTATGTTGAAGGTTTTTATGACAGCGTAAATGAATGTTGCAAAAGACATAACATATTAGCCATACCAATGATTGTTAATAATTTGGGTGAAAATAATATTATCATAAAAGCAAAGGACAGAATACCCAAAGAAAGACAGGTTGGTATTGTGTATAAAATTGATTGTACAGAATGCCCAGCCACATATATTGGTGAAACCAAGAGGGAAGTTGGTATCAGATTAAATGAGCACAAGTCACCTATAGATGCTTTAATAAAAGAAGAAGAAAAAAGAAGAAAAGGAATTAATCAGCCACGTAAGAGACCACAAAGACGCACTGTAACTGAAAATACCCCTAATTATTGTGAAATCAATAATGATAAAACAAGTCAAAAAAATATTGATGATGATCCTGTTGTATTAAAACATTACAAAGATACAAAACATAATTTTGCTTGGTCTAAGTTTAAATTATTAGATCATGAATCTAATTATCACAAGAGAAAAACCAGTGAGGTTCTACACATTAATATTTATGAGGACGCCATAAATGAGCAAGGGGATTCACAACAACTTTTTAAACCTTATTTGTCTAACATCCACAAAATGAGAAAAAGCCTATCAAATAAATCATTGTTGATATAAACAATGCGTCTACATTATCATAGAAGTTTATTATCATCGTAACTTAACATAAAGTTTGTGGTTATCTTTCCTGTTCATAGATGTCTATAGTTGTATGATTTTACTATCATTATGATAATTTCACAGCTGACGGAATTAAATAATAATAACAATAACAATCAAAACATTGTAGTTATTTAAAAGCATAATAACGTATTGTTTTTCAATAGAGTTTTAATAATTTAATGTTATTTATATTACATTTTTTTAAATTAGTAATTCCCATATTATCAATATGTACTATTCATTGTTTGTGCAATATTCACATTTTTACATTTAACTATACGTAGGTTAATTTTTATCTATTTTTTTAATTATATTTTGACTATACATGCATAATTAAATCTTTTTACAGTTATTGTTTCAATTATGTCACACATAGTTATTATGCATACCACAACGTTTTATGATATTTTTTAAAACAGTTTTGTCAATAACTATTCCATCTTGTAAGTTTTTATGTTTGTAAAAAATTTCTATGTATATTTATGGTAAACTAATGTCATATATTATTCCAGCCTTGAAAAAGATTACATTGTAATCGAAACGTTGGATTAATGTTTTTTAAAAATTAATAAACAACAAATTATGCTCGTAAAAGTCACGTTCTAAATTATTAATTTAAACTTCACTCCTTAATATCGAGCGATAAATAAAATTTGAATAATTATTCAAATAAATTATTAATTAATTAAATTTTCACGATCGATGCTTGTCCTTAGAGAGAAAGAGAAAACCTGTCATTATTAAATATCCGAACCTCGATGGGCTAATTTTACCCTTCTGCGTGCTAGTATTAAACTCGTATCAAGCACGCAAATTACTTAACTATTCTATATAACTATAACTTGCATGTTTTCATACTAATGATATTTTCATCTAAAGGCATAGATTATTACATGAGCATTTCCATGTGAAATTTACAATGGTTGCACGTTAAAAATTGACTTTATTTGTAAATTACTTTTTACATTTCAAGTAGCATTTTTCTTTAAACAATTATAGGACTGCTAAGTACATTTTATGTATTCAAAAAAATGATTTTTATTTTATACAAAATTCATCCTTTTAATTGGATAGTAATTTTATAGTTATTTTCAAAACAGAAAAGTTTCTTATTTCAGGTTCTAGCTAAACTCAAATAAATTAAAAGAAAGTACAAAAAGATGAAACAATATCGATTGAAAATTAGCTTCAAAGAATTTTATTTTATCGATCGAAAATACACAAGAATTTTAAAATAAAAATTAAAAGCCTTTTGGAATTACTCATATCATGTATAAAAAATTTTTTATGCACTTTAATTTATTCAATATTTGTTTTTATTAAAAATAAAATTAAATTTTGATTATAATAATAATAAATGAAAACATTCTTTTGATATATTCTTATTCAAAAATAAAAGTATATGCTTTGAGCAAATATTTAAGAAATTGATTAAATTTTTGTTTGTATGAAGATTTAAAATTGATTTTTTTTTTTCATTTATTTTATTAGCAGTATTGAAATTTATTTCAAAAGCCAAGTAAAATTAAATTTTTTTTTGAAATTTTTTAACAAAATTGAAATTAAAATAAATGAAAGAAGCAGTTATTTATTAAAAAATAGTTTTTAAAGTTTACATATCAGTGTATGTTGTTCATAGATCAATATTAGACTGGTTTTTACTAATTTTTTTAAAAAATTAAAAAGTGTCAATAAAATAATATTGGTACTTATCGGTATTATGTACTAATAGCAAAAATATTACACGAGGATATTTTCTCTATATTATAAAATTATAAACACTGCAGGTATTTTCACCGCCTACATAGACCAATTTTTTGGGACACTTTTATATTTTAAGGACTATTTTGAGTTTTAGGACACTTCTAAACTTTTGGCATTTTCTTAGAATTTTGGGACAGTTTTAGACATTTGGTACTTATCTATTAGTACTATGGAACCATTTGTAGTTAGTTGTGTAAGTTTTGCAAAATAACTATTATATCTTTAATATTACAATATTCATCTATACACTAATTTATCTAAACAATTGTGTTACCCTAAAACCATTTTACCAAGGTTGGCGCGAATTGGCTAGAGCCCTTTTATTTTTTCAATAAAAGTTTTCAACTAGTATTTTTTTACTTTTTCAATTTAAGATTTTGCAAAATTTTTGTTCAGTTTTTTACTAATTTTTGCGATTAGCGATCATTTTTAAAAAGTAATGGTGCAATATCATACCTAAGAAAATTTTATTCCATAATTCTGTACTTAATCATAAAAAAAAATCCAAAAATATAAAGTGAGAAACTTTTGTTTGCTTTTTCAAAAAAAATCTCAAGCTATTGTAAAAATTTCTTATGAAAAAACCAAAAATATTTGAAACATATCTATACTTTTTGAGAGAGAAAATTATAACGAAAATTTTGTAGTTTTTCATATTGTTAACTAAATGATGAAAATGAATCCATCTAGAAGAGTGTTTCCATAACTTAAACTGTTTTAAACTCGAGTAATATTAAATTCCAATAATTAAGAAAAGAAAATATTGCACATTCTTGTTCTTTAAAATTTATTTCAAAAGAAAGACATTTAGAACCATCCTAATATATACACATTTATTAGCGTCATTTCTTCAGGTAATTAAATTTTCTCAGGTAACTTTGACTTTTCTCTCACAAGTGCAATTCCGCATTGCGCAATAATTTCATTACACGCATAATGTCACCTCATGAGCTTATAAATTTTCTTCTTTAAGAAGAACAAAGACATATTATATGCGCAACTTCATTGAGTTACTTTACTCCCTTTTAATGTTAAAATTTTCAACAAGCTTCATGAATATAAACTATATAACACTATATATATATACATTTAATACTCGGTGTTTTCATATAATATTCTAATATATTTGTAATATAAACGTTTTACATATGAATTTTCATTATAAAAGCTTTTTGACATTATACATACATTTTATTATATTTATGTAGTATATGTTGTATAACTTAATCAGTATTCTTTGAAAAATTTATGTACCCTTCTTCTGGTTTTAATTTTCGATTAAAATATCATTCCAAATATGCATATCTTTCACTCGTGAACATTATTATTATTATTATTTATTGAAAACCAGTGATACAAATATATAATAGATACATACTATCCTGCAGGGATTGTCAAATTAATCCATGTGCCTGTGCTGGTTCTAATCTAATGAAATATTTACTTAAATAAAATTGTCAATTACTTAGAAATTATTTTTAAAAAAGAAATGAAAAAGTTATAATTTCAGAATAAAATTTAAAAATTCTTTTTGCAAATATTAAATATTTAAAAATTCCCAGGTGCATTTTTGAATTTTTGTAAAAATTATAAATTACTTTTTATCTTTGATTGCTTTTTACACTACTGTTTGAGATTTTAAAATTATTAGGAAGAACATTAAAGTATTTGTTAGCTACTATTTTGCGGTTTTTATAACCTGTAGATTTTTGTGCTTTAACTTGTACTGTTTATGTAATCTGACTTTAATTTAGCATATTAAATTAGAATAGAAATAAGTATAAATTCCTGATTAAAATTAATTAAACGGTTTTGGTCGATGGTTAAAGGAATAGAGACATTGTTGGAAACTTCGGTCCCAATACCATAAAAAGCTAAATTTTGAAATAATGCATTACTTTTTGGTTTTTAAATACGCAAAATATTTATTTATTGCTGCCGAATCATGAATATTGTTACTATATTTATTATAAAGTTTTTTTTTTTTTTTTAAATCAAAATCTGAATAATAGAAAAGTTTATTAGTGAGCCTATAACTTGAAAAAAGTAAAAATTAAACATGGCCTAATATATACATTTAATACTTGTGCACGAAATGAACATATATAGTATCCTGCAGAGGTAATTGAATTATAAATGCACTTAATTAGGTCACTTGTTAAACCATACAACGGTGTAATATCTCATAATGAAAAATTAAAGTATAAGAGAGTAAAAAGAGATATTACAAACTTACTTTTATGATAAAGTATATAATTTTTATTTATAAATAAAGTATATATTTTATAAGTTAGCAGGTGTGTATTATATAAAAATTATTGAAAAAGTTATAATAAAGAGTTTTTAATTGAAAAAATTCATTATAAAACAAGAATTATTTAAAATTTCATATTAATAACTATAAATTAGGTTATAAATTTATTTTTCTAATTAGGTTAATGTAAATTTGTATTTATTAAATAAAAATAAATTTTTTTTTCTTACTTTTTATGATTTTCTTATTTTTATTATTCAAAAATACATATATATAGAGGGAAAAAGAAATGAGTTTTGTATATATAAAGAATATGTTCAATAATGCAGAATTTTTAGATTGGTTTCTACTACGTTGAAAAAAGTGAGAATATAATATATAAAAATATATACGAGAAATTGTATCATCTAACTAAAATATATAAGAAAAGAAATATACTTTATAATATATACATTCTTTTCATATTCACATGAATATCAAAGAGGAATATAAAGAAGAAAAAAAATTTTTTTTTCATTATAACATATTTTGCATAACCAAAAAAAATTATTTTCTTGATATTTCGTTGCTGTCATTTAAAGTAATGGATTTTTTTTTAAATCTAAGTTTATGGTTTTATTATTTTTCTACAGTTAGTAAATTTTTTTTATTTTTTTTGGGTTAAAAATTTGGGTTGTATTTTATTAATTGAATATTTTATGAATTATTAATATGTAAAATTGTAAGAGTTTGATTTTAAGAGATTTTTTCTTGAAACTATCATTATAAATAAGACAATTATGTGCTTCTTTTTGTTTTCCTCAGTATTTAGTATCGTTAGATCTTTTTGTAACCAATTTTCTTATTCTTCCAAAATTACAAATTTAAAAATTTTTTAAATATTGCTATAGCAGGGTATGGAAAAAAAATCATAGAAGTTGTACTCATATAAACTAAATAAATTAGGTTTCATTTTTTACAATTAATTAATAGCTACTGATGACCTTAGTTACATTAATTTCCATTGTTAGAGAAATTTAATCATGGTGTCTAAATTTCGTTATAACATTCAGAAGACGTTGTGGTAGTTAAAAAAATATCCCCCATACCCTCAATTTACCTGAATGGGCTTGCTGGGCTTAGAAATTAGCCTCCCTAGCAGAGTTCTATTCTATAAGATAGGATTTTTTTATTCTATAAGATAGGGTTTCTACCAAATACCTTCCAGTTCGTCCTTTCTTTTGTTTGTAAGCAGGCCTATTTTTAATTGTCAGCTTTTAATCCCTGTAAACTGCAATTTTTTATTTAGTAATTCTCTACTGTTATACTCAGTAAACGGATTGTGAATATTTGGCTAACAATAAACAATTTTTAAATTGCTGCCAAAATTGTACTTTTAGATTAAAATGGGTTTTAGAGGTCAAAAATTTTGTACAGGCTTCTAGTTTTCAAAATTTTTTTACTTGTTTATTTTCGATCATTAATTGTTTGCAAGATATAAATATTTAAAGTCAGAGTCCCGCCTTAAGATTTTTGAATAAGCACTAATTTTAAACACCATCTTTATAGAGCCATATCACGAAACTAGTTCTAATAGTGTTCAGTATACTACAGCTGACAGCTCGAGTTCAATTCTTGAAGATGGCATTCAATTAGATGAGCCTGCCCCTTCGAGGAGGTTGTACTACTATAACACAATGAAGTCTCTTCAGTTAGAGGTGAAGGAGATTAAATCGTTTAAGAGTGATAAACTTAATGATATTGCTAATAATTTTATCGAGGGAGGTATTATTGATGACGATTTAGTTGAGTGGCTTGAATCTGTATTTTCAAAGAAACGAAGTAGGAGGAAGAGAGCTCCGCCGCCAGCAAACCCACAAATTAGCTACGGGTTTGAGAAGAAAGAGAGAATATGCAATCATGCAAAGCTTATTCAGAAAGAACATGTGTCAAGCTGTACATGAGGTATTACATGGCAGAATAATCTCAAAATTACCAACTATGCATGAAACGATTGAGTACTGGAGCCCCGTTTTTAACGAGGAGTCTGTTCCTATGGAAGGATTTGTCCAGGTGTATGAAGCGGCTGAGCTAATGGACATCTTAGCTCTAGTCACTGAAGCCGAGGTCGATAAGATCTTGATACCATCAAACTCGGCACCTGGCCCTGACGGAATATTAGTTAAAGAATGGGCTAAAGTTCCCAAATGTATAAAGGCTCTTTTCTTCAATTTAATAATAGCTATTGGCGGATTTCCAAAGGAGTTATTAAGTAGTCAGACGATCAGATCTTCATTCCTAAGAAAGACAAAGCCAAGATTCTTTAGAATTTCAACCAATTACGATTGGTTCGGTTGTTGTTCGTCATTTCCATAAAATTGTAGCAAATAGATTGATGGACTTTGAGGTCATAGACGAAAGTCAAAGAAGCCTCGATGATGTATGTGTCGAGAACACTTTCATTATAGCGGCAATTATCAAAGATTCGAGGAAACATCTTAAAGAGCTGCACACACAGAGCCGTAAACTCGGAAATTTTAAAAACAAAACCCGGTTTTAGCGTTATTCCGGATTTTGAAACTTAGTTCTCACAGTAAAGAGAAATGAAAACCTTAATTAGACTATATAGATGAATTATAGAAACGAAAACCCGGAATAACCTTGCTTTCGAGTTTTGAATCATAGAATAGTCTGATTCAAGTTTTCATTTCTCTTTACGGTGAGAACTAAGTTTCAAAACCCAGAATAACGCTAAAACAGGGAATGGTTTTAAATTTAAATTTAAAATTTTTGGGTTTACGGCTCTGTGTGCACATTACCTCGATTGATGTAGAAAAAGCCTTTCCAAGTATCTCGCATTATGCGATTGTGTAAGCTCTAAAGAGAAAAGGCTTTCCAGGAGATTTTATATCATTTATCTCTAATATGTACTCTAGGAACACAACTTTCCTAGGAATTGGTGATGAATTCTCAGAGGACATAGAAGTTAGAAGAGGTGGCAGACAAGGTGACCCCCTTTCATCACCTATCTTTTGCATAGTAGCCGACAAACTATTTATAGTGGTTATTACTGCTATACTAGTTGAGATTGGGTATCTTCTAAATGGCACATCAATTAATACGACGGCTGATGCTGACGACATCAACATCATAACATCTTCTAAAGTTGGGATGCAGAAAGCCCTAACATCTTTGGAGAAGACTGGTCAGGAAGAGGCATTAGACTAAATACAGAAAAGTGTGCTTCAATTTTAATTATGAACGCAGAAAAGAAATTGAAGGTAAAAACAGAACGTCAGTTTAAGTTTGTTGATGGTTAATCAGATAAAACCATCAGAAAGTATAAAGATGTTGGGAATACTATTTGACCCAGCTGGTATTAAAAGATGTATGGGTAATTTTGATAGAGAAATGATGAGAATTACCAAAGCTCCATTAAAGCCGCAACAGAAGCTGAAGAATTTGAGATCCTTCCTAATACCTAGATGGTATTATAAATTATCGCTTCCAAGGATCAATATTAAAAAACTAAGAGTGATGGACAAAAGGAAGCGTGGGTATAGAAAAAAATGGATTATTCTACCAAAGGATATACCCATAGCTTATATCCATGCTGAGTTGTAAATTCGGTGGCATGGGAATACCATCTTTAACTACTACTATTCCATACCTCATTTATTCAAGGATTGAATCGCTTAAGGATTCGAGTTCAAGAATTGTGAGGAGTGCGTATAAAAGAGATTAAGTTGGGCACAGGGAAGGTTATACCTAGATGGCGAATATAGAGTTATAGAAGGCAACACCGAAACTTCAGAACATATGGAGGCAGATTGAAGCGACTCGATGCAGTATCCAAAACCTTGGCTGCGGAACTAAGACAAAAACGTTGAAGGTAAACGAAGAAAACCGCATGATTACATCAGAAGGCCTTAGAAAACCAGATATAATCTGTCAGAGGCAAAACGAGATATGAGTCATTGACACGCAAGTAGTAGTGTTCTATAAACCCTTGAATGAACTCCATAAGGATAAAGCGAATAAATACAAGAAGGAGGAGATTTGCATAGCAATAGCAAGTGAAAGGAAGGTCCCTGTTGATAGCATCAAGTTCACTGTACTGTACTGTCAAATATCACTTAAAGATCTTTTAAGCTTAGGCTTAACTAAGGGGTTCTTAACAAAATTTATAACGATGGTGCTTCAAGGAACGCACACAAATTGGACGAGGTTTAATAGCACGACTTTGATAGTCCATTAAACCAGGAAAACAGAAATGGAGTATTAGAAGCTTCAAGTTACTAGCAAAAGGAATACCCGTTCCATGACAAAGGCGTCAAGTCCGCAACGGGAAAAATAGCGGCATACTTCTAGCAATGTAGTCCAACGCAGAAGAGTAGATTCAAAGAAGATCAGTTGATCAACTCTGCTAGAGTATAAACGAAATGGGGAGTGAGTTTAGTGGGTAGCTGCCGGAAAAGGAGTAGTCCCACACTGTTCAGAACACCGGGTTCTGTTCGTGCGTAATACATTCTTACTCCCCTACCCATATACAAAACAAAAAAAAATAATAGACAAAATTGCAGCGTCATTTACAATATAGCCTAAAAATCCAGCCATATAGAATATAAACCTGCTAACTGGTCTAATTTTTAGGTCCAAGAGGCCCATTTAGTAAGCTGAGAATATAGGGGATGTTTTTTCAACTACCACAACGTGTCCTGAAATTCAGAAGCAAAACAGTTTCCGAAATACTTGACATTCCAGTTGCCACAACCCGACTTTCGGATTTGGCAGCCCAAATTTTTTTTCGCTTTAAATCATTGTAAATTGCTTAAATCGTAGAGAAAATTAAAAAAAACGAGTTGAATTCATTTAAAATGTTGCTAGTTAATAAAAAAAAATGTTTTAAAACTTTTCTTTAGGTTTTATGTCATTTGCAGTCATTCAAAAGAAAAAAAAAATTTCCGCTGCCATAATCGGCATTCTGGTAGCTGCAACCGGATTTTTTTTCAGTGTGAAATTTTCGAAATTAAAAACTAAAAAAATTTAAATTTTATAAAACTCAAACATAAAACTTGATAATCAAATTCTTGACTTTACTATCAATTCATAAAATACCATACATAATATATAAATCAGAAAATTCTATAAGTTTGATGACACTCATGCACAAGATAATGAAAGTAAATTTGTTAAATAACAAGATTACAAATATTAATAAGTATAAATCAAATAAGGTTTTGGATAGATTTGGTTAGTCCTAGTACGAATAATTATTCTAAAAGGGTAATTAAATATTTTACAAGTTAATACCACTTAGACTGTTATAATCTAACTAATTTTATTATCTTTTGGTTTAATGCATATTTTCAAGCAAGCTCTTCAGAATACTATGTGCAATCGTATATCATATTTTGAATCTCAAATATTTTAACTATATTAACTTGAAAATGATTTGTCAATAATAGAGTTAAAGATTTTTGGGGTTTGGTAAAAGAAAATTAAAAAACAAAAAAGATTTTCAAGTCATAAATATCAAATATTTTAGATCAAACTGCTAAACTACTGCACACAATGTACAAAATAACTTCTTCAAACATGCAATTAATATTTAATAAAATTAATTTTGAGTTTTGTACGCACAACTTCGTTTTTTATGTAGTGCTCTAAATAATAATTTTTTATAACAAAAAAGATAAATATTTTTTAATACGATTTCTGTTTACAACGAGATACGTAAAAAAAAAATAAAAACTTTTAATACTTTTATATTCGTATATCCAATTTAAACTTATAATTTAAAATAACGATTAAGCTTGGATTAAGAATAGAAAATTAAAAAAAAAAAAAAATATCTACAGAGAAAAATTAAGAAAATTTGCTTAAATTATATTATTTATTGAAACGATTTTTTTTTAATCTTTGCTGTTATAGGATAAAAGTTGGGAAAATTCAAAGCTCCATAACTTGAGTCTACTAAAAGGCTTAACTTTTCATAGAGGAAATTAAAGCGGTACGATAACGAGTAGTAGCATCTCACCTTCTTTGTTAGCGTTACTTTTTATCTCTGTTGCTTTTGGAGGCGTCGATGGCTTCGAAAATTCTGAAACAGACAGGAAATTTAATTAACTACTACTAGATCCTCAAAGAAACAGGATATTTAAAAATGATCATCTTTATTTTTTATATTTTTTTTTTTTCTTTCTTTCAATATTAAGTATTGTAATAACATGAAACATTTTATTTATAAATTTTTAATGATTCTTTGAACAAAAAGAAAGAAATAAGAAAACTTTTATTTTTAGTTTTTTATGTTTAGCTACTTTTTTTTTATGTAAGCTTACCATAAAAAAAAGTTATTTTATAAAATAATAATAAAATTTAATGGAAAACGTTATGTTTTTGTTAATAGAGTATAAAAATAAATTTTTTTTTTTAAACTGTCTAAAACTGAATACCAAAAATGATTGTGGTTTCAATATATTTTTAGTTCTTCGATAGATTTTTTTCATTTTTTGGAATCTTAAAAAAAAAAAATTCGGACATCTGTGGACCAGAGCACTGAATGTAAAAATTTTTTTTTCAATTCTACCTTTTTCCCCCTAACTATAGAATTCAGACTACGAGGACTAAGGTTCTTGGGCTACAAATCACGGAGTTTCCTTTTCCCGTTGTGCGGTAGCAGCCACTTTTGATAAACGTACTTGCATTTGCCCAGAATTTTTCATGTTCGTTAGTAGAGGAAAGCTGCCAAAATCCTACCCAAATATAGCCGATTAATCTTAACTCAGATTATCAAGTCAATTTTTCAATTAGCAAGCTTCGAATATCAAATTATCTTTAAAATAATCCTTATTTGACCTCCCGAACATAGTGGACACTTTTTTTTAAATTAAAAAAAGCGAAGTACATAGATTGAGATCCGAGACAGTCAGCCATAAAAGTATATGCCATGAGCTATGCTGCAAACCTTAACGATTTTCGCGTTCAAACTACTACCAACATAGCAAGGTTTCGGTTATTATTATTGCTAATACTTTGTTGATTTTAAAATTTACTGTTACATCATTGAACAAGTAATAAGGGCATCAATTAATTTTAAATAAATAGGTTTCCGACCTATATTCTAAAATTCTAAAATTAACTATTTTTTGTGATGCATTCTTGACTCTTCTTTTTTGGCTATTGTTCCCAAAAATTTAGCAACGCGAGAACAACTTATTTATTTTTTATTCACGAGAAGTAAAATTGAATATTAAAAAAAATGTTAATTTGTTATTTTCTGACTACCTATTTTGATGTTTCGCGAATACTATAAAAATGTTCCAAGTATATATATTCAATTAATCATAAAAATTTTCTATTTATATACATAGTATTAACTAACAGCAACCAAAAAATTTAATTTTGATACAATTTACGGATTGTTAAATATGTCGAAAATAATTTATTTTTATTTACTTATATATTTATAATAATTAATGTAAATATAACAGCTGGTACGTTGTTTAGTTGTTTAAATTTAAAAAAAATTTAATTATCAATGTGTTTAATTTTTGTATAATATTTTTTTATTTTTAGTACCAATGAATCCCAATAATTCATCTCCTTATGGTATGTAGTTACTGCTTAAAGTTATTTAAATAAATGCTTAAAATATATATTATAGCAATAAGTTTTAAGTCTGTAATATTTACAGAATAATTTTATTTGCTAAAAAAAGTATCTCCGATTTTAGTGCATAGTCTAAGGATGCTTGGTTAGATTGTTTTGCCTGAAATTTTAAGCAGGCACATATGAAACCACTTCAAAACCCAACCATTTGTTTTAGTCTGATTTTGCTTAAAACTAGCTATATAATTTTATTTTATTTTCTAAGCAATCTTTAAAATTGTATATTTGTATTTATTCAAATTTACAGCTTGAAAGATGTTTAAAAAATCTTATTATTATTATAATAATAAAAATTTGAAGCTTCTGATCAGTATTATCTTTTTTAAATTTATTTTCTTAAAAAATTATAAATTTACTTTTGGTTTATCATTAAAATGAATAGATTAATTATCAAATTATTTTTTATACTGTCGCTATTTTAATCAAGAATAATTGTGCTTGGAAATTTAATTAATACTTTAATTAATTTTTTTTAATTTTCAAAAAACTAGCTAAAGATTCAAAAAATATACCAACTGTATATCAATTAAATGCCAATCAAGCTTTCGTACCAAATAAAAAAATATTTGAAAAAATAATATTTTACTTTATATGAAAAACACATAATATAATAATAGAGACTATTGCAATAATTAATAATAATGGCAAATCCAAAAACCAAAGTGAACAAAAACTGAAGGTTGCGTGTTTTGTATGCTGTATTAAACATACACAATGGTAATCAAAGCTGACCTGAAAATAGAATGTGCTTTCACTGGTGAATAATCAGTGAGCACAAGTCGATTATACTACTACGATTCTATGTGTATGACTCTTGTAATCAACTCTGCTATATATAGCTAGTCAAGTAAATAATGTATTTGTATTTGTATTTCTTGTTTAATTTTTTTACTTCGACCATAAAGATCAAAAACAGATATACCTTCTGTTTAATGTAAAATACATGCACAAAAAAAAAGGTAAATTGTTGAAAGAGAATAATAGAAACAAAGTAATTTTATATTTATTTTTTTGGTTACTTACCATATAACCTAATTGAACCTTCTGTTTCACCTAATGAATTTTTACTTATACATCGATAATTACCAAAATCACCAGGTTGTAAATTTCTTATTGTTAATTTCATTTCAGTTTTATACCTATTTTCACTAACTTCAGCAATATATTTATCTGTTGATAATACCATTGATGTATTGAATACCCAATAACTTATTGCTCTTGGATAAGCTTCTGTATTACATTCAAGTGTTACGTTAGTACCCGATGGTGCACCGACTAATTGATTCGGTACCCAAATCATTGGTGAAACTGTAATAAATAAAAAAAGTAATATTTATTTAGTGCCAAAATAAAAAAAAATTCATTATTTATTAGATTCTATAAAATCTGATATTTCAAAGTCAATTTTTTTTATCTTTTTTATTATAAATTTATTTATGCAAGTATAGAAAATCGGAATTCAACAAAAACAAGTAGGCGGTTTTAAATCCCATCATGATGAATAATATATTACTTTGTGTGAGTCTACATGTATTGTTCATCAAAGTAAAACCTATACACACACACGCACATATATACGTTTGTAGATAAATTGGCCTGAAATACATTCCAGCGATAAAGCACGATTCGTCTGCTTGCAAAACACTATAACGTGTTACGTAAATAGTTTTCATTAGGTTACAAAAAAAAATTTATTTATAGATAATTTGATAAAAAAATTAAATACTAAAAAAATATTTTTTACATATCATAACAAAACATACGAGTGTATTTATTATGAAATTATCCCTAGAGATATGAAACAAGAATAGTTTTTTTTATAATATATCTAGCCTACCCTACATGCCTATTGTAAATATGGTTTAAAATTATACATTTTGAATTATATATATATAGGTATATTTATTGATATACAAAAAATTTCATGTACACTGTATAGAAAGTATTGAACAGTTTGAGGTTTTAACAATAAATAACATCATTTATCGCGTCAATTATTATTAGAATTGATATTAACAAGGGAATTTAATTAACAAGCTGACGCTGATGTATTATTTTGTTAATAATATAATAACATAATTCATATTTATGGGGTGCTTCAAGTTAATTCAGTTTTTAAACTTTTAATTTTCTATATTAATATTAATAATTTAAAAAAAAGGTTCCCCTATAGTCAAGGCGTCAGCAATGTTAAATGCATCCAAAAAATTTATCACCGCGAGAATGGATCCACCTCAGTGAAACGTATGTATATTTGGTTACTGAAATCGATTTTGAAGGTTTCTTTCATTTTCGGATGGACAGTTTTGAGTAATGGAAGCTTTATAATAAAAAATCGGCGAAAAATTAGTAAGATTAGTAATATCTTGAAAACAATTGCTAACTGAGCCTATTTTTGGTACCCCAGTAAGGTTTTCGGGGTCGCTGATCATGATTTTGAAGACAGATTTTTAAAAATCAAAATGGTGGACTCAAAATGGCGTATTTCTAGACCTCAGAAATAGCGATTTATGCTGTTTTAAGCATATTTACGTTGCCTATTAAGTTTATAGGACTAGTTTTCTCGATTCTGAGGTCATATTCAGGACTTCAGGATTGTGATCACCGATCCCAAAAACTTATAATGCAAAACGTTAAAATGCTTAAAATAGCATTTATTGCCTATTATGAGGTTAAAAAATAAGCCATATTGCAGCCATATTGAGTCCACCATTTTGATTTTTAAAAATCTGTCTTCAAAATCGTGATCAGCGACCCCAAAAACCTTACCGGGGTACCAAAAATAGCCTCAATTAGCAATTGTTTTCAAGAATTTACCTATCTTGTTAATTTTTTATGATATAATGATTACTCAAAACTGGCCATCCGAAAATGGAGGAAACCTTCAAAATCGGTTTCAGTGACCAAAAATACATACATTTCACTCAGGTGGATTCATTCTCATTCTGATAAAACTTTTGGATGCATTTAACATTGTTGGCGCCTTGACTACTAGTTCAATCAACGAAATATTAAATTAGTATTTGAAAGGCTTAATATGTTGCGACATGGTGATATTTTATTATTTTCTGAATAGATGCACTACAATCTTCTAAATAAGCCTGCAAATACAAAGTAAATCAAAAGGGGAAAAACTCAACTGGAAAAACTTAAAAATATACGATTTTTATTAGGATCAGGTTTCAAACATTTCGAGTATCTGCAAACCATCAAAGTGTTAGTAAAACGTACTTTTATTTAATATCAAAAAAGTAGTGCATCATGATACAATACGATATCGATATTTTAAACTTACAAAAATATAATGTGCCAAACTATAAATATGTTCATAAATATGTTACGCCGACCAGGTTAAGCCAGAAGATATCACTCTTGACGCATGGTATCTCCCTCATTTTGGTATATATAAAATTGATAAGCCAGATAAAGTTCGCTCGGTTCTTGATGCTGCCTTTAAATATTCAAGTACAAGTTTAAATAATTCGCTACTATCAGGTCCTGATCTATTAAATCCTTTATTTAGGGCTTTATTATCCTTTAGAAAAGGCCGTATAGGAATCCTAGACGAAATCAAAGATATGTTTCTACGTGTTAAAGTTATTGAATCAGATCAGAATTTCCAACGATTCCTACGGCGTGGAAAAGACCGCTCGTCGCCGCCAAAAGTATACAAAATGACTTCCTTAATATATGACACAATAAGCTCGCCCTGTAGTGCAAATTACGTGAAAAATAGGAACGCGGAATTGTTTATTGATAAATTTCCGGAATCCGCGAATGCAATAAAAACATGTACATACATATATGACTATTTAGAATCACTCAATTCGGTAGACGAAGCTAAAAAGAGAATTAGAGAAGTCATACATATAAACGCGCATGAAAGTTTTAAAATGCATGAGTGGGTCAGTAATAGCCCTAAAATTGGTAAAAAGTTAAATAAAATTAATTTGCAAACTACAGGTACAGACAAGGGGATAGGTTTACAATGGGACACAAGTACAGATATGTTAAGTTTTACAATGCGCATGGAAAAATTTTCACGAATTAGTGACAAAATACGTGATAATCCTACGAAACGCCAAATTTCAAGCACGTTAATGTCTTTCTATGACCCTCTTGAATTTTTAAATCCCTATAATATTAGAGCTAAAATACTTTTACAAGATATATGTAGACGAGGAACCGACTGGGACGAGACCTAGGCAAAATTGATGCGAAAGAATGGAGGGCATGGTTGACAGAATTACCAAAAACGCGCGATTGTAGAGGCCCACGTTGTTTATTTGAATTTGACTACAAACCATTATCAGTTTTATCATTTTTTGCGATGCCAGCGAAAAAGCTTATGCAGCTGTTGCATAAGCACGAACCATTTACCCTAACGGACATATGAAAGCACTTTCCATACCCAGACTAGAGTTACAGGCCGCTTTAGTAGGAGCTAGGCTTGCATTTTTGATAATAAAAGAGTCTTAAATCCCTTTTAATCGGCGAATATATTGGACTGACTCTAGAACAGTTCTTTGTTGGATACGTACGGATCCTCGTTCGTATAATAAATTCGTGCAGCATAGGTTGGGAGAGTTAGACGAATTAACTGGGGCAAGCTTATGGCGTTGGGTTACCACAGATCATAATCCCGCCGACGTGGCTACTAAAGTTAAAGATTTAGATTTAGAACTCGAGGGGCTCTGGAAAAATGGTCCGGAATTTTTGAGTAAAGATGAAAGTTTATGGCCTGTTCAGTCTGAAATTTCTAAAAAAAAGCAGAAACTTAAGCAGCGGGTCGAAGCAAAGTCGGTTATTTTAACAATATACGTGCGAGAATCGCTTTCACCGGATCCAAAGGGGTGCTCAAAATGGTTAACATTGTTGAGAGCGACTGCTCGAGTATGGGTAGCCTCAGATAAGCTTCTAGGGTGGTCAAATCGTGAAATAGAAGTAGAAGATTTGAGTAAAGCAGAAAACCTCTGGTATAAAGTAGTTCAAGCGGAATATTTCTTACGAAAAATAAAATGTATAAATAAATATGAGTCTTTGCCTAAAGATAGTTGCATAGCCCAATTTATGCTTTATTTGGATGCAAATAGTCTATTGCGTGTGGGAGGAAAAGTATCAAAGTTAGAAAGGGTGTCTAGTCTTCAGAGACATCCATTGATTTTACATGGCCTACATTCCGCAGTTCGGTTTCTCATAGCCTATTTTCACGCATTGTATAACCATGCTAATACCGAAACCGTTTTAAGTGAGTTAAAGCAATCCTTCTGTATAGACAGGTTAAGAGTAACCTTAAAAACCATAGTCAGTCGTTGTCCTTTGTGTCAGCTTAACCCATTAGCGCCTAATCGACCATCCAGGGACAGTTGAATATTTTTATATGAAAAAGTGAATATTTTGAGCTAAAAACGTCACCTAATAGGTTTTTTTTGGGTCACTCTTTTCATTTTTGAGGTCCATTTTCACCTACAACCCCTAGGTAAGGAGGTATCAACCTCTAAAGTAGGGTTAAATTTACAGAATCTTTTGAAATGTTTATTTACGCGATAAAATACTTACTAGGCATTGAAATTGATTTTTTCGACTTTAAAAAAGTTAAAAAATAAAAATATAAGTATTTACAGAAAACTTACCTTATCTGGGGGGTGAATACGGAGGATTGAGGGGGTGGATTTTACAAATATTTGAAATTTAAAAATTTTTGGCCGGAAAAATCACCTAGTAGGTTTTTTGGGTCGCTCTTTTCATTTTTGAGGTCCATTTTCACCTACAACCCCTAGGTAAGGAGGTATCAACCCCTAATGTAGGGTAAATACACGTAAACACACTTTTCAAAAAATTTTGTAAATTTCACCCCACCTTAGGGGTTGATACCTCCTTACCTAGGGGTTGTAGGTGAAAATGAACCTCAAAAATGAAAAGAGCGACCCAAAAAACCTACTAGGTGATGTTCCCAGTCCGAAATTTTTGAATTTCAAGTACATGTAAAATCCGCCCCCTCAACGCTCCGTATTCACCCCCCACATAAGGTAAGTTTTATGTAAATACTTATGTTTTCATTTTTTAACTTTTTTAAAACCGAAAAAATCAATTTTAATATCTAGTAAGTTTTTTATCACGTAAATAAAGATTTCAAAAGTTTTTGTAAATTTTACCCTACTTTAGGGGTTGATACCTCCTTACCAAGGGGTTGTAGGTGAAAATGGACCTCAAAAATGAAAAGAGCGACCCAGGAAACCTACTAGGTGATTTTTCCAGCCCAAAATTTTTATTTTCAAATACTTGTGAAATCCACCCCCTCAACCCTCCGTATTCATCCCCCAGATAAGGTAAGTTTTCTGTAAATACTTATATTTTTATTTTTTAACTTTTTTAAAGTCGAAAAAATCAATTTCAATGCCTAGTAAGTTTTTTATCGCGTAAATAAACATTTCAAAAGATTCTGTAATTTTAACCCTACTTTAGGGGTTGATACCTCCTTATCTAGAGGTTGTATGTAAAAATGGACCTCAAATATGAAAAGAGCGGCCCAAAAGGCCTACTAGGTGACGTTTTTAGCTCAAAATATTCACTTTTTCATTTAAAAATATTCAACTGTCCCTGGATGGTCGATTAGGCGCTAATGGGTCAATGCCAACCATACCACCAACGGCTGAGTTGCCGGCTGCAGGGCTAGCTCATGGGACAAATCCCTTTTCTCAATGCGGAATTGATTATATTAGGCCTTTGACCGTTACCATTGGGAGACGACGAGAAAAACGCTGGGGAGTGCTATTCACTTATTTAACAATGCGAGCAGTACATCTTGAAATAGCAGATACTTTGTCAGCAGATATCTCAATCATGGCGATTCAATGAATGACGGCTCGTAGGGGGCAGCCTTCGGTTTTTTATTCAGATAACGGAACAAATTTAAGAGGTGCTTGCAAGAAATTAAAACAGGCTGTTGCCGCGTTAAATCAAAACATTTTAAAAGAATATGGAAATAACATAGGTTCAAAGTGGAAATTTTTTCTCCTCGCAGCACCACACAAGGGAGGTGCGTGGGAATCCCTAGTTAAGAGCGTAAAACGAGCAATTTATGTAATTTTAAACTGCCAGAGAGGAAGTTTTACGTACGGTTTTTGCGGAAGTAAATTAAAACACGCAGTAAATTCATGACCCTTAACGTGTGTTTCACCTGATCCTGAAGACCCAGAAGCCATAACACCAAATCATCTGTTATTCGGAGCGTCTTCTCGAGGAATATTATCTCGTAGGTATGAAACGATCCAGGGAAGTTCTCGTAAACAGTGGTATTTTGCACAAAGACTAGCGGATGAATTTTGACATCGTTGGAAAAAAGAATACCTTCCTACATTGCTTCCCCGTGCAAAATGAACTTCCGAAAATCCTCAACTTAAAGTCGGAGATATTGTAATTATTTGTGATAACTAATTGCCTCGAAATATAGTAATGAGATAATCCAAGAGGTAAAACCAGGGGCAGATGGGAGAGTAAGATGCGCTCTAGTTAAGACCACAACTGGGTTTTTGACTCGTCCGGTTTCTAAACTTATAAGATTAGATTTAGCGTCTGGGATTAACTAATTTAGTATGAAAATCCGGGATGTACATACGAGGGGGGGGGGGAGAATGTAAATAAATATCCTTGTAAATAATTTCTAAAACATGTAAATAATTGTATAAAGTTTAGCTCGTCCGATAAGCAGGTTTTTATACTATCAGGCCCTTAAATAGTCTCTCATAGTCTAAATATATACTCTTCTTTGTTTTAACTAAGGTTTGTCACGCATGCTTTCTAATTAAGAAAGTATGCGTGGTATAATGTCAAAAAGGTAAATATACGATCGAACACATTTTTTACGCGTCGTCAAGTTAGTAATTGATTGGTTTTGCTATTAATCGTATCGTATGATTTTATATTGTCAAAAATTGTTGTGAATGTGGTGAAAATTGGAAAAGTTAGTTGTGTTAGAAAAGTCAATCAATTTTCTGTAAAATCTAGTTAACGTGTAGTAAAGGTTTGGCCAAACCGGGCGACGTGTAGTCATCCACGAGAAATAAGTGATTCCTCAGACGCCTAGTGAGCGTCAAGTCTTTCGGCGAGCTAAATGGCCATTTTCTTTTCTTGTAAAGGTCAGGTATTTTTAGTTGATAAGGCGTAAAGGTGCATGACTGTTTGAATAATTTTATTTATAAACAACAAAACCAATCGGTTCTTTTAAGGACCACCAAAAACGTAAAACGAAGAACTACTAATTATATAGATTCTTGCTCTAGAGCATTAAAACGTAATTTAACAAAATAAGATGGTTCTATTTAATTTTTATGAAAACCAAACATTAAAACTTTTAAAATGTTGGAATTTTTTTAAATTTCCTAATTTTAATTTAACTCAATGTCCGAAGATGATAGAATGTTTAGTTTGCGGTAAAAAAAATCGAATTTCCTAATGAAAATTAAAGTTTAATTAATTCACTTCTTTTCTTTCAAAAAAAAACTTTGATTTTGAATTGTAAAATGTGGTTATTTATAAGCGATTTCTTATCCTTTATGTTATCAATAAATTCACCAATTATATTTATGTTTTCAGAAAAGCTAATTTTGTTTAAATTATTAGATTTTTAAAAACTTGCAAACTGTTCTGAGAAACAGAGGATACACCTTCTCGAGCATACATTCATACACACACTAAGGCAAAATAGCTATATAGTGGCACCAAAGTGACCTGGGGACCAAACTTTTCGACTAATTGGACACTTCAAAGACTTCCGTTTTTTGACGTGACAAACTTACAAGGTAAGATTTCATCTATGTATCGCATACATAGAGTGATCGCACCTAAAAATATTTTTAAACAATGGAAAACCAGTATAAGGATATAATGCTTGATATAATATGCAAACTTATATTTTTGTTAATAATATTTATAGCTAGTTGAATAAATAAATTAATAAATTCCCAAAAAAGCGATATCGATAATTTCCCATATTCTCGGCTTTGAATATTGGCGATATTGCTAAAAAACAATATCGTATGGTTATATCGATAAATTTAACAAAGTCTCGTATCGACATCCTAATGAATCGAATATCGAATTTTTAACACATTAAAAAATTAGAAAGTTGAAAAATCAAAATTCCCATGTTATTTAAATGGGAAAATTGAGGTGCCTACAGGCACGTGTTTTTGCAAAGTAAAAGCAAAATTCTTGGAGCTGGGGACTTTTTATGACCAAAAGTTCACAAAAAAAATCCGGGGAGCAAAGTTTTTCTACAAATTCCAAAATTAGGGCCACTCTAATACACACACACACACACAAACACACACACTTACACACATAGACTTTTTAATTTTATGAAATAACAATAATAAGTTCATAAAATATATGATATAAAATTAATATTTTGTTTTCAAAAATTTGTCTGCATACCTTAGGGTATATCAGAAAATTTTTTTTCAGTTTTTAAAAAACCATCCCAATTCGCAAAACAAGGCTTCTTATCTTACCCTATCATGTATATCAGCCAAATTTTTTCATAAAAAATATTAGTTTTACATCCAAAAAAGATATTTTATGAACCATTTATCATTATCTCATAACATGTACAGTCTCTTACCCGTCATTTTTTAGGAGAGTGCTAAGTCAAAACTAACGGCAAATTGTAAAAAGCATAACATTCTACTATTTAAGGATTGCTTATTCGCACGTAAATTAACTTCCGAGGCAAAGCTGAGTAAAAAACCGAAGCCGGTAAACTGCGATTTGGGGCATTATTTTTTTACGGCCAAGGATCGTATAATTTTCCTGCGGCAGTGCCCACGAAAAAACGATTTCCTGGCCGCTGTAACTAGATCTGGAATAACAAACGTTCATGAGACAAATCTTCGTATCTCATATTTGTTAACACAAATAAACGCTATGAGTTATTTTTTTCTTTTTGAAATACCAAGTCCAAAAAATCATCGACTCTTTTGTTGACATTATTTAATTAAAAGCAAATATGATTAAAAATGTGCTTCACGATATTCCACAATACACAATTTACTCAACTCTTTTATTTTCATTATTTTAAAATAATGAGATAATATTCACTTACAACTATTTGGTTTACTAACACTATATTACACTATAATTTAATATGCAGCTTGTATCATTATATATATTTGCTTCAAGCACATAGAAAATGTGGGCAGCTATAGGCTCCCCACAAATCCGCAGATTGCCATACTGACCCTTAATTAATGCTTACTTTTATTTAACCTAGTTATTTTTATTCGATATTATTTATAAAAAATAAATTTTTAATATTTTAAATTAAAATCTTAAATTTTAAATAATTAAATTTGTCATAAAATTCACAGATCATTTCAATATTAAATTGATTTAAATGTTCATTTAAATAATAGTTAATTCTACTTATAACTTTTGAAAGTGGTATTTGTTTGAATAATTGTGATTTTATTTTTGATGTTCAATATTATTTAAAAAGTTTTATTGGATATATTTGCGCTAAAATAAACGAGAATTCACAAAGGAGCAAAGGAATATTTGTAGTAAAGTTTTACAAAAGTCATTATAATTTATATTAAATTGTGAATTTTATTAAAATATAATTTATGTAATTATTAACGAGACTTAAGAGGCTAATTAATAAAACTAATAGTGTAGTATGGAATACGTTTTTACCGAAAATGGTCCATTTGCCCACAATAAGAATTTTGAGTATTGCGGGTTTTTTAGATTTTTATTTAATCGCTATATTTTTTGGGTCACGAGTTGGGTCAGTAAAAACGAATAATTAAATTTTTCAGTAGCCCATGATAGGAAATGTCTAAGAAAACATACAACTAAAATTTCTTGTTTCATTAAATTGAGACCTCGATTAAGACATTTTAGATAAAAACGGATATAAAATTTGTATTTAGTGACCTAAAAAAAATCTTAACCTAAAAGTTCCTATTGTAGGTAACTGGACAATTTTCGGTAAAAACAGATTTCGTAAACGTATTTAGCAACTCTTATTTCAACGAGGAACACAAGTTGTTCTATAATTTCCTAACTTAGTACAAACATTCATTAACTATATGTTCAGAAAATGTACAAAACTTAAAAAAATACCAGGTTAAAAGAAAGTACCTACAACCATGTATAATTTATGTTTGTGTGTGTAGATAAATTTGTATTTGTAAGTATACAAGTATATATAATATATAAAGTGTAAGAGAACGAATGATGTTAGAGAAATGACACAAACGAATGAAAGTCATAAAAGGGAAAAATGACCGGGAGCAGAGGGATGCTCGTGACGTGGGTTACTTTGTATTTCCCATGGGTTTCTTTTGGCGATACATGCACTGCCAATATAGCACCATCGAGTTTATTTCTCTACATATATATATTACTGTCAACTGAAACGACCAGAGAAAGCTTCAATGAAACTTAAACAAAACACTATATATATACTTGTATTTGAAATGGTTTTGTTTATTTCAACTATATTTTTGTTTTATTTTTTTTTTTTTTGTCAAAAAAAAAAACATGGTTTTGTTTCTAGATTACTTCATTTATCATTGCATTTCATATGCTATATAGAACTGTTTGCTAAAATAAATTTGTATTATAAACTTGAGAGATTGTTTGTATATTTCATATAGTAAAAATTTTTTTGATCGATATAATCTGTACTTGTTTTCATATAAATTTTTTTAATTTGAATAATTCTTTATAACCATTTTATTTATCCTTTTTTTTGGTATTTGATTTTTTTATAGTTTAAATAGTTGTTATATATTTAAAAAAAATAAAATATTAATTAATTAACTTACATTCTACATCAACGATTATTCTTTTACTAACTGATGGTGGAACACTGTTACTGGCAATACAAAGGTATGCTCCCATTTCAGATCTTGTTATTTTTGTTAAATTAAGCTGATTTCCTTCGTATGTGCTTACTAAAAATTAGAAAAAATAATAAATGAATTTAGTAAAATTTTATATATAATAAAATTAATTTTTAAAAAATCAAATTTTAATCGAAAAAAAGTCAGTAGAATAACTTTAAAAATTTATTAGGATTGGCTTGTGTAAACAATCAACAAGCATGGTCTATAACAGTTTTAACTAATAAAACAGTTTTGCTTATTATGGGTAAAAAAAATCCTCCTTCCTAGGGCCCAAAATAGGCTTTTATTGCTCCAGATATGTAAAATCAATAAAATCACATTTTATCAATTTTCATTTTTTCTATATTTTAATAATCTATTTTAATTAATTTGTCACATTAAGATGTATCATTCTAAGACCAAAATGACTATATCCGTGTAAAATGTCCCGCAGAATTCAAATTTTTGGTCAAATTTTCATTTAGTCACGTTACTAAGCGTGAAATTAGTAAAATATCTAACAATTCAAAATTAAAAAAAGTGTATAATTCACGAAAATCGGAAAATTTTTTTCAGTGAAATATGTGCAATTTTGGTAAATTTTGAGAAAAAATTTTTTTTTATAGTGAAAAAACTTTTTGGCTATTTTCACTTTAAGTTATAGCCTAAATTTAAATTTTCCAACAAATCGGCACAGAGTGATAAAAATCTGTTTGGAAATCAAATTTCACATCGAAAATCTATTTCATATTTTTTTAACGTTTTCTAGAGCTTGTTTATGGAATGGTAACTGTTTAACAAAAAACTTTAAAATAGCATAACACCTTTAAAAATTTATAAAAAACCTTTAGATTCGGGGAATAATCTATTTTAAAGCCGTTTCATTGAGAATTAAAAACAAATTTTTTATTAATGAGACCTCTCGCGTATCATTTTATGTTATTTATCAATGGAATTACCCAACAATTAAACATTTTTTATTTTAATAACCTATAAATCCTAATAAGTTTGTTAGTTCATGTAAGAAATAAAGCATGGTATTTCTAAACATGCATAAAATATATCAAAATTAAGAATTTTTTTTAAAAGCATTATATCAACTTCAACGAACAATTTACGACGAAAGTTTCAAGACAACGTTAAAGTTATGGTTACGAAGTATGATAATGTGCGTTTATAACGCTCGAGGAACATTTATACACCCCAAAAAGAAGGTAAAGTAGAAGAACCCTATAGTCTTAAAGATAAATATAAATTGATACATCACGAGTAAGCCCTTAGGGTCAAAGTAATTAATGTGGTTTTTATTAGACTTTTTTTTGTATATTGAAATTTTTATTTAATTATTTGGTAGATTTATATTAATTCTAATAAAAATTTAATACAATAACCTTTTATTAGACTTGGCTCGGAACCTTGTTTTGTAATAGTATATTCCAGGATTTACCTGCATAAGATGCACAGCATTTGATTTTATTGAAAAATTGCGATTCACTTATCCTACTCGATCTCAAAAGTGACTTTTTGAACACAATATCAAATTTTTATTCTTTAAAGACAGATTAATCAAAAAAATTTTAATTTGAGTGTTATCATCGCCCATGATTTACAGATTATTTATAAAAAGGTTATTTTTTATTTACCAATACTGGGCATAAAGTCCAGTAACCCCATAAGGCCCAGTATTGGTCAATAAAAAATAACCTTTTTACAAAAAATTTTTTTTTGTACTCTGAACCTAAATTAATTTATTTTCTTGAAATAAAATATTTTTATAAAAACTTGAAAATATAAAGAAAAAAATTTTTACTTTTCTTCTACTTACTATTATTAAAATTATATTTGAAATTCATACCAAGTTACAAAAGTGTGTTATATGAATAAAGTAAGATATGATAATATAGTAACGAGTTTTTAATAGTCAATGTATTGATTTTCTATATAAATACAACTTTAACATTTCAATGGGATTGAATTTTTTTTCTTTTAAGTATAACTTTAATATCTTTTAATATTCATTGCAATAACTTCTTTTTTTCTCTATTTGTATTTTCAGCTACATTTATGCAAAATATAATTTATTATCAATATTAAAATTTTCTAAATATTCTTTAATATAAGTATTTTTTATTTGTTTTTATTAAAATATGCATACTTTTTTGACCTGAGCAGTTTTTTACTTTTTTTTTTTGATGCTTTTCTAAAATATTTTAACACCTGAAAAAACAAACTTTAGTAAAAATTGCCAAGGAAATCGTTAATTAAGTTAGAATTTTTATATAGTGTTAGGCAAAACTGTCCCAGAAATTCTGTTACTTTTTTTTTTATGCTTATTGGAGTTATTATTTCCAATTATTTTAAATTTTCTCCATGATTTTATTTTGCAAGTTAGAAAAAAATGCTTTTTCTTATTGAATAGTAATAAAAAAATCGCGATTTTTGGGGTCTTAAAAGGTAACAATAGCACCCAAAAAAATTAGACCTACTAGAAGAGTTTTGTTTAATATGCAAGTTGTCAGAGTTATTTGGAAGATGATTTCAGATGAAACCAGATTATTCTAGGCCCAAAACGCCGAATCACTTATTAAACAAACTATAGTTAAGATAATGCAGTGATCTATAATCATAAAGGCGTATATTTATTATTTATGTTCCAAATACAGGAACTTATAAGTTTTAAGTATAGTTCTTTAGCCTTTTTGAATACTCGAGCATTATTTTTTTTGTACTCAAGAATCAAAATTTTAAAAAAATGTAAATTTAACTGATTAGCTGAAGCAATTCGTTGGGGTAGATTAGTTATAATCTTTGTTATAAGGGTAAAAAAATACCTTCTGCTAAGATACTTGAAAATCTATGAGAAACCCCACACTTCTCAATTTCCAGAGTGCTTCTGAATTTATAAATAATTACAGGCTAAAATTAGCAATAAAATTATTTATATTTAAAATTTTAATACGTGTAATAATTTTTGTCATAAATTTTATTGCTTTACAAAAATGAAAAACTATAAAAATTTAAAATAAAACTTTAAAAATTTTAAAATATAAAAGTTACATTATATTTTCAAAAGTAATAAAAATTACCTATTATAAAATATTAAATAAAGTTATATATTATATAAATGAATGATGTTAATATATATTTTTATATATTTTATTTATTCATAAATTTTACAATTTTTTTTTTTTTATTATATTATAATAATATTATTATAATATTAGGTATATGAATATTACATTTTGCAATAAATAATTTTTGATATTTTTTTACACGTTTTTTTATGCATTTCATTTTTTAATTAGTTTTTTCGTATATGAAAATTTATTTTGAAATTAAAATTTTAAATTGAGATCCAAAAATCATGAAAATTTTTTTTGGACGCAAGTCGATGTGAAACTTGTTTTCAGGTAGTTTAAACCTTCAAGAAACCAAAAAAAATTCGTGAACAAGAAATTGGTGATAGGTTAAGAGATTTTTCCACTTTTATGTTAAAAACTGCGTTTTTTATTTCTGAGCTAGCTGAGTATTTCAAAATAACATTTTTTGTAAATAAAATTTTAAAAATTCATGGGAAATTCGGAGTTTAAGACAAAAAACAATACTGGAGAAAAAAAAACTTTGGGATTCTTGATAAAATTAGCCAAAATGATGAGAGTTTGTAATAAAATCTGAATAATATTATAGTTTAAACATTCTTAAACTAAAATAATCTTTCTTACCTTTGTCACCAACTTACTTAAGTTTTAATGAATAAAATAAAAGTGGTATTTTAACATTGCTCTTATGGGAAAATTGGCTTAGGTTTTTAAAAAAGTAGGTTGATAGTGATAAAGAGCGATGTAAATTAATATACCAATTAGTTTTAGATACTTTATCGACTTTATTTTCATAAGTTTAATATATACAGGTAAATTTAGGATATTTATTTACAGGTAAAATTTATTAAAATAGCTGTATATAAAATTAATAAAATTTATATACAGGTATTTATATAAATGGTAAAAACATGTAACGTAACCAACAAACGTATTATTTTAGTTACGTTCTTTTATATTTTATAATACTATGAGAGTTTTTTTGTAATAATCTTAGATTGTGTATGTTTTTTTAAATTTTAATTTCAAAAAATACCTTCCAAAATTAAATTAAGAAAAAAACGGTAATTGTAATTCTTATGAAAATGTAGAATCAACGAATGGGTCTCCTGAAGAAAAAAACATGGTACTCGCATTTTAAATTAATAAAACTCATTTGATTGAAATTTTCTTTACTTTCAAAACTTTTACAATCGCCTAAATAATAAAAAAAAAAAAATCCGGATGCCACAACCGGAATTTTCTGTTATAGCTGGGCAAAACCCGAATGAGTAAAACCACATAGCTGGGCTAAATTTTATCGTAAATTAAAATTTTTTTTTTCTTCAGGAGTAATTTTCTTGGCAATCTGAATTTCTCATTTATTTTTAAAAATTCTATTTACAAAAAAAGTTATTCTGAAAATTTCGAGTAGCTCAGAAATGAAAAACGCGATTTTAGACATTAACTTGAAAAATCTTTTTGGCATCCATCGCCGAATTCTTGTTCACGATTTTTTTTTGATTTTCTGAATGTTTCAACTACCTGAAAACAAAGGTTAAGTCGATGAGCTTACAAAAAAATTTTTTCGAATTTTAAATCATATAAAGTATTAATTTTCAAATAAATCGTCATATACATCACGAGAATATAGAAAAATAATTATTAAAAGCTTAATTCACGTATATTTTAAATTTTGTGCTAACTTTATTGCTTTTACCAAGAATTAACTAAATATCATTTTCCTGGTAAAATAAAATATAAATAACAATTTTCAAGAATTTAAATACATAAAGCTAAAATTTAAATTGTAAATTTTGCCTAGGATTTGCAAAATGGGTTTTAAAAAATCTTTTTACATTTTAGTTTAGTAGTTCATATTCAATAATTATAAATTTAAAAAAATATTTTATAACTAATAAAGTTAAAAAATCAATTGACATCAAATAGGTAGAGATCTTTTAACGTGATTTTTACTCTAAGAATTTCTAGTTAGTTTCATTTACTGGTCTGAGGGCACAATTTTTATTGCCAATTCTGTCTTTGTTGATTAATATACCAAATTTTGTGTCAGAAAATAACAAATTTTAAAATTACCTCAAAAATTTATATTATTTGATAAAAATAGGTCTAAAAAATTATTTTTTTTAAGGAACACCGGGCATGTACCAAGTGGGCCATGCTCACCTATAACTTTTCTAGCAAAATGGTGAAAAATACTAATTGTAAAAAAACATCTTGCATATTCGGGTAAAAAATTCAAGATTATGTAATAATTTTACTAGATTAGAAAAATGTTTTTTTTTATAGAACTCCAGGAACAGTCCTAGTATTCCGTATATCACATGTCTTTAAGAATCTATACTAAAATCACAAAGAAAAGCTATAAAATTATTTTCTTAAGATCCGTATTCACATTATAAGACGTAAAAAGCTTTAAACTTTTAGTACATAAATTTAGAGCTTTCAACAGTGACTTTCTACATATAAAAGGACAAAAATAATTTGATGCTTTAAAACCTTAGAGCCCTTAACTAATGCTTTTCTTTATTATCATCTAAAAGATATATATATATATATATATGTTTGTATTTGTTGTAAGCTAAGGGGAATACAAGAGTTTGCTTTTGTATACACAAATATAAATGTATATGCAATATTTCAATCCTTTTTATACTTATTTTAAAAGAAGCTCTTTACCATGTAGATAGTAATTAAAACTAAGGCGTCGAAAAAAGAACATTGTTTAATATATATATATATATATATATTTTGTTGAAACAGAAGGCAAATGACGAAGATAACAATATACATATATATATATAGCTCTTTATATTTATATGACAAAGAATTTTCTTATGGTCAAAGTTTTCCTCTTATTATGTAAAACTTTTTCTTAGATAAATTCACTTTGCTAAAATTATTTTAGATACTGTAGTTAAGTAAAAATCTTTTTATATAATAAAAAATTTTTTTTTGTTCTTTTAAATTGTATATTTTAATTAAAAATAAAAGATAAAATAAGGTTATATTATTATTATTATTATTATTATTATTTTCTTTGTGTGTAAAGCTAATTAAATTTTTATATTAATTTACTTTTTTATTTTTGTTAAGTTAAAAAAAAACTTTTATTTAAAGTTAATTATAATAACTTAATGGATTATCTATTTTAGGTACATAGTCAATAGTTATATATGCAATTAAAAATTTAATAATTAAGTAGGTAGTAGTTTAAACTAGTTTACATTAAAAATTATAAAAAATTGATTACATTTAAAGAATTAAATTTAAGCTTTTAAATCTTGGAATATTAGATTGTGGGAATTTTTACTTTGGATTATAGTATTTGAAGACGCGATGCTAAAAAATGTTGGTGTTAATAAGGCTCAATAGACATTTCTTGGACAAATAAATTTTTTGATTTGAAAAACTGTATATTTTGAACTAAAAATCTTAAGAAAAGAATGTTTTCTGGGTCGATCTTTTCATTTCCGAAACCTTTTTTATTTACAACCTCCAGGTAAAGAGACCTCAGCCTTGTCTTAGCCCCTAAAGCAGGCTAAAATTTTAATGATTTTTTAAATATATTCAAAATATTCTAAATGTAAAAAAACATATTACATGAAATTAAAAATGATCACTAGGGCTTTCAAAAAGGCTCAAAAATCATTTCTCATGAGAAATATAAAAATACGTACTAGCAAAAATTGAAGGAGAGGAGCTCTCCCCCCCCCCTGTGTCCCATTTACTTCTGTTTCTGTTGTTTAAAAAAATCACGTTTTACTGTAAATTTATAAATATGCAAACACATTCAGAGCTTTTAAAGGAATCTAGTTCTGTCCCCAGTAAAGTTATAATAATTATTAATAACAGAAACGTATTTAAAAAAATATTGGAGAGACTATGTCCAATCCCGAAGATAATTTATTTCTTAAGAAGTTGACGTGTGTCTCCCGCATAAACAGAATCTAGCATTTTAGTATTAGTATTTCCTTGTAATATTTTAGTGCTGTAGACTTCAAGGTCTATCATTATTCACGTTATTCGGCTAGAGATTTCATAATTTAAACTTTGTTTTACCAACTGGATACACAATTATTTGGTATTTTTTAATCTAGAAAATTTAAGGCCTCAGAATAAAAAATTATCAAATAATATTCAGAGGGGCTTCATTATAGTCCTAATAATTTATTGCGCAAACAATATAAATTGAAAATAATACATTCATTTTTGAATAAACAATCGTGCGCTTGACTCCTGGATATGCAAAATCTTGTGTTTCAAAAAGCCCTTGTTTCTTTATTTTGAAATCGGTTTTATGTAATTTCGTTCATTGGTTCGAATCAGAAAATAAATATTCTGGAATTATGAAAAAATACGTAAATTACAAAATAAGGAAGAAAAAGACATCCAAATTATCTGTTTTTCATAAATAAAATGAATTCATCAAATAAAGATTCAGTTAAATGGAGATTTTTAAAGAACTGCAGCTTTTTTTACATATCATAAATTTACTTTTTTGTTAATGATAAAGATCGTAAAATTAAAGCAAAAAGTCAGGCATAAATCCAGAAAAATTATATTAATTAATATTAAAATTGGTAAGACTGATAAGGAAATAGAAAATAGAGTAGTACAAAATGAATAAAAATAAAAATTTAAAATGAAAAATAAGTTTTATCTCTTACATAAAACCAAATACCTAGACAGTAATATCCTAATGTAAAGTAAAGTACATTGACTATAATATGCACCCTAATATATAATTCAGAAGCATATATTTATCTTTAAAATATATAGAGATGGTCTTCGAGTTGGTATCATAGGAATTCAAGTATATTCTGTATAGAAAACCGCAATGTTTCCCTGTCCAACTATGCGGTTTTACTCATTCGTATCGTATAATCAGCCTTATCTCATTTTGAATCGTCAACTACATGCATCACTAAAATCTGCATTTATTTTTTATTACATATATATATATTCTTATTTATTTATCTTAAATTTAAATTTTTTTTTAAAAACAAACTTTTTGCATAGTAATTTTAGAAATAATACTTGCTACCATTCAGGAGATTATAAAAAAATATGTTCATTTGTAAATTGGAGAGATTAAAATTTAATAAATAAGCTAGTAATTAGTACTATAAAATTATGTACTTGTTAATAATAATATTTATTTAAGTACACTGTAAAAAGTAACTTTCTTAGAAAAAAAAAAAAAAAAAAAAAAAAAAAAAAAATAGATTTACAAAAAAAATAGAATTTTTTCGAAAAACTAGCGAATTTTCAAAAAAACTTGTAAATATTCGATAAAAATCGTAAATTTACTAAATTTAGTACATTATCGAAAAATTCGAGAATTCTCGATTTTTTTAGTGATTTTACGAAAAAAGTTGCAAATTCACAACTATTTTTCGGAAATTCGCAACTATTTTTTGTAATTTTTCGAGAAAAAAATTGTAAATTATCAATTTTTCTTGCGAATTCACAAAAAAAAATCGAGAACACTCGAATTTTTTGTTAATATACTAAATTTAGTAAATATAACCATCTTTTTCGAATATTTACAAATTTTTTCGAAAATTTACTAATTTTTCGAAAATGTTCCAATTTTTTTGTTAATATAAGAAAGTTACTTTTTACAGTGTATATAAATAATAATACTTGTTATTATAATATAAATTGTTACCCTGGTAATAAAAAATAGCACAAAACTAACAGAATTTTTTGGATCTGTGGTTGATAGATTCAGGCCAAAATTTATGGGGCCCACTTTTCTCAATTTTTAGATTCCTCGAGAAATTTTACATAAAGCCCTTCTTTTAGGCCAAAACACAGATAATTCTAAAAAAAAATATGAAATTCTTGAAACATATTTATGAAATTTTATTTATTTATTTTTTTATACTTGAAATTTTCCGAGCGACCCTTTAACCTAAACAGAATTTTCCGAAATTTTTAACCAGTGATTTAAAATCCGGCCCAAGAAATTCTGATCGTTATCTATCCAGAAACAAAATATCATGTTGTTTTTATGTTATTTTTTTTAGCAGGGTAAATAATCAAATTAAACGATTTATTAAAAATATTATTTGACATTATATTTCTAAAGTATATTGTTCAGTTTCTGTTATCAAATTATCCCATTTAAATTAAAGATTCATTACCGCGTTAAGCGTCAATTTAATTAATTGTATAAGATAAATTATAAGCATTAAGAGAATAAATGAGTTGGTTAAATTATTGATTAAATACCCTGATAATAAATTTCTTTTATTTTAATAAATCACATAATTTTTTTACGTTTTCCTGCAAAATTATATTATTTTCTAATTAAAATTTTAATTTACAAATAGGTACACGAAAAAAAAGAGAAAGTATGAAAAAAATTTGCTTTCTACGACTATAAAAATTTTTTTCAGTCATATTAAAAAAAAAAAAAAAATTTATCCGTTTTACGATCCCTAATATAAATCCCTCTAATTTTCACTTTTTTTTTCTTTTAATTTATTGTCTTCATTCAGATTTCTCTGTTTCTTTATCTCTCGAATACAGAGAGAGGTAAACTCGCTAGGTATGCATATAATTTTTTACATCTTTTTATACTCTACGTTTTACCCCCAGACTTTTTGTGAAAATTATTGTTACGCTTTTTCCATTATAACTACACGATTATTTTCTCTCTCATCCGTACTGTTTCATCTTCATTTTATATTACGTATCTCGATTCCTTCTAAAATTTTATATGTGTAAGATAAGGATAGAAAAGACCAATTTCCCTCTTAAATCCCGGAAGCATGCCATCGGTTCAAAGAAGAGTGAAAACAGCATTTTACATGAAGGCCGAGTTGATTAATCTCTACAATATTTAAGAAGCGCATGGGTTTAAAACTTAGATGCTCAAGGTATTATAATATATGATCTTACAACGAAAAATCTTATGTGTGTATTTGTTACACTGACATTATAAAAAAATTCGTTTTTGCGCACATGAGTACACTTTATCATTTTTTTTAACTTGTGTTACTTAAATAAGTTAGTAAGTTAAGGATTGCTGCTTGCATTTTTTTTTATCAAGTAAATCTTATTTTCTGCGGATAATCTGTAGTATACAGCGAGCGATATTTTTGAAAGTTACATAAACAGATTTATATTTTAATATGTCAAATGCAGGAAGGTATCGTTGTGCAATGGCATGTTTAATAATATTTTTTTAAAACCATAAAACAAATTCTACAGTTGAAAAAAAAATATCATAAAAATAAACATACTTTTTTAAAGATAGAAAAAATTTCTTATGACTCAAGCATAAATTAATCCCATTTCTTAAATATAATCTCGGAATTTAAATTTACTAAATAATAAATTTAACAGGGAATTTTATTTGCTTCTAACATTCAGGGTAGTGATGAGGTAGTTTGAAAAACATCTCTAATATCCTCATTTTACCCTAATGGGCCTTTTGGGTCTATAAATGTAGAGTCCATTTTATAAAATATTTTTTTTTTTTTGCTAAAACCTAGTCTCATCTCTTTGTCTAATGATCTAATTTTGAACTCAATAAACTGTATAATTTTATCGTTAATTATTTCTCCATGATTGTCAAGAATAGGAAGGTATTTGACTAATAAAGGAAGTATACAAGTTTGATGTGCTAGATCTTGACCGAACTTGGAAGAGCATATTATTATATTGAAAAAATATATTATATCTATAATTCGATCTTATAGGTCTTCTGGGACTAGAATAACGAGCTTCAATGTTAAAAACAAGGATTTTTAAGTACTTTTCTTAGTCTATATAATGCTGTCACCTTGCAAGTCAACCAAAAAACTTCTGATTGATCTCATTTTGTTTGTGTAAATATTTTATTTTTAACGCTGCAAACCATATTTTTTTAAGTATCAATATCCTTTGCACAATACTCAAAAAAATACATACCAATTTTGGCCAAAAATGGACATTTCGTTTATTGAGTATCACAGTAGGATGAATAAAACTGAGTTTTTAAATATTGAATATGTATATAGGAAGGGGTACCTGAAAAAAGGGATATATTTTTAGATGGGCGGGGGTGGGTGAATAAGTGACGTTTTTAGGGCGGTGGCGTTTTTTTGATTAAATGGGCTGAAAATAATTTGAGATAGTAGTCAGGGTCTGATCAGGACCTGATAAAAACACGAACTTAAAATACTTCTTAGATTTATGAACTTAAGAACATTTGTATTTATGGAATTGTTATAATTTCGATTCTAGGACTTAAAATAATTAGGGTATTATTAGGAATATAATTTAAAACTGTTATAGGAACTTATTTCATTATCGTTGGTTGTGTGAACACAAAAACGAGTTACAAGTTTTAGCATGGAACATGTTCATTGGATGGGGTATTTGAAAAAGTGTGGCTCGGCAGGGGACTTAGTATATTTTTGATTTAGGGACTAGAGAATTGGAAGATGAGGCCCTGATAAGAACAAGAACTTAAAATACTTTAGGTTTATGGACTTAGGATAATTTATATTTCGGGATTTATTGTAATTTCGGTTTTTGAATTAATTACTGTTATGAGTGAACATGTTCCATGATCGTTGGTTGTGTGAACACACAAACTAGTTATAATGTTTTGTCACTAATTTTTTCACTGCGATATCTAATAAACCAAATGTCATTTTTGGCCAAAATTGGTACGTGACTTATTGAGTATTACGTAAAAGGTATTAATACTAAAAAAAATTGGTTAGAGCGTTTAAAACTAGACATTGGCACAAAAAAGAGATCAATTAGTAATTTTATAGCATTAAAGCTCACTGTTCTAGAACCAGAAGACCTGTGAGATCGAACTATAGATACGGGGTGTTTTTTTTAACAGAACAAAACGCTATGCAAAGCGGGTAAGTCCGTTTTAAATTTGTCAAACGGATTACTGAAAACAAAAACTTTCAAAATTATTTTGTTTTGAAAAAAATTTTGAAACGAATCAGATTTTCAAAAAACCATTATTGTGATTTTTTGAAAAAGGTTTCATTGAAAAATTCTCCGTTTACAACAAATTTTTGGAACGGTTCTGTGTTGCAATTTCCCGTGCCACGAATATATTTTAACTATTTTTTTATCAGTGTTATTAAAAACGAGCATAAGAACACGCCTATTTACCCAGCTTTGTTCTCAACTATAAAAAAAACAAAAAAAGTAACTCGCAAAATCTAAAAAATATTATTAAAATAAAATTCCTCTTTTTTCAATACCTACTTTATTCAATGCTTCAACCAACAATTATGTTTTTTTCGTAAAACAAAAAAATAACATTAAATTAATTACAAAAAATAAAGGAAAAAAAGTAACGTTATTAAATTTTAATTTATTTATTAATGTGTATTTTTAATTTTCTATCTCTATACTAATATATAATTAAAAAAAAATAAAGAGTAAAATATTATTAAAATGAATTTTCTGAAAATTAAATGTAAAAACGTGACCTTATAAATATATATATTTATTATTTCACTAATATAAATTTTATGTTAAAATTCATGTTTTGTATTTTATAACACTTATTTCTTTTTTTGTTTTACTGATATATATATATATATATAGAAAATCATAATGAAAATTTAATTAATGTAATATTTAAATGTATATTTAAAGCCTTATATACACAGAAAATGTAAATAATTATTTTTCTATTCATATATTTGGAATATAATAAAGAAAAATAATAATAAATGAAAATTTCTCCTATCTCTTTAACTGTTATTTAATTAAATTTTAATTAACGTTTTTACAATATATAAAGTAAAAAGATATATATATATCACTCAATAATAATAAACTATATAACATTTATGTTAAACATATCCTGTTATAATAAACTAAATATAATAGTAGTGATAGTAGTTGTTATATTATACACTTTTGATATTAATTACCTTTTGTTCTACGTTCTACAAGAATATCTTGATTATCTTCGCGTTTCCATTTGAGCTTTGGTTCTGGATATCCTTTTGCTTTGCACGTCAAAGTAACATTTTGGTGTTCTCTGACCGCTACATTACTTGATGTTGATTCTTCATCTACTATTGTAGGTGGTACTATAATATAACGAAATAAGAACATTTTAATTTATAAATTTAACCTTTTTCATTTTATTATTTTAAATAAAAAACTTTTTTAATTATGGTTAATTATATTTTTTATTATTTTTAATTTTTTTATATATTTTATGGAATTTATGAGTTTCATCTAGGATTAAGACTCTTAAAAGTAATGATAACTTAACTTTTAGCTATAGAAATATGTTTTATGATAGCTATATATTTTTTATGGATCCATTTGTGACAATGGTAATTTGCCATGTTGTTAAGATGTTTTAGTTTTTGTTTGAATTTCGAAATAGCATATTAAGTATCATGGGTGCAAAATTTTTAGTTTACTAGTAAAGCACTAGCATGAGTGCACGCAGTATTTAAAATTTTTTGCCCATGGTACTTAAAATATTTTTTGCCTACCGAGGTATATAACGAGTGCAGAAATTTCTGTTTTAAGCAGAAAGTTCGTGTCTAGGAGTGCAAATAAATTATAAATAATTTCAGCTAAAAATAAAAGGCAGAGCAAAATTTAGAGCATCATCACATAGCTTTCTAAGTATCTGGAGTGCACAGTTAGGTTGCTTTGCTTAAAATTTCAAGCAGCTGCTTGATTTTTTTTAAATTATAAATAATTCAAGCAATTTGATTGATATTTCAAGCAAAAATATGTCTGCTTGAGGTATCCAATTCGACAAGGCAACAATTTTATGGGTCCGGGTCATGAAATGTTGGGTCAGGCGCCCAAAGTTTCGAGTTATTTGCTTCAATTTGATTCGAGTTTTGTGTAACCAAGAAAGCAACTGATTCAAGACTATAAGTTCAGTTTAGAGCAACAACTTTTGAGAAATTTCGGGCCTTACGCGAAATTTGACTAAATAATCAATGGTGAAATTTCGTTTATCCGACCTCATCTAGTTTTTATAATTAGATATTTGCCTTTCAATCTTTATTTTCTTTTCAAAATTTTGCATCTGCAGTTATTGAAAGTCATTTTTCTTGTTAGTGTCCAGAAAGTGCGTGTTTTCTGGCCGCTGCGCTATTCGAAAAAACGCATTTTCTCGACACTGAGCAAGAAAAATTATGTTTTGTCCTTGGCCACAAAAAAAGGATGCCCCAAATCGCAGTTTACCATCCTCGGCTTCGCCTCGGACGGTAATTTACGTGCGATTTGGGCCATTCTTTACTTTTGTGGCCATGGGTAAAAATATACTATAGTTTTATTGTGGAACTAAATAGGCCAATAAAATTAATTCATGTGTAAATTAATTAATAATATTAAAACATTACGCATAATTTTTTATTAAGTATAGGGAGTAAACTCTACCATTAATAATATATAAAATATTTTTTTTAAAGAAATATAAACTTTTTTTCAACTCAAAAAAATGATAACTTCTCCAAAAAAAATTTGTTTATTGTCAAGAATTAATGAAAAGCTTACAATACTATGCATTGGAATGTAAAAAATTTATATCCAAGCACTATTATTTATGCATATAATAATATTCTTATTTTTTATTAAAACTGTAATATTTTTTATTCATATACGTATAATAAAAAAAAAAAAAATTAATCCCTCTTCAACAGTGACAGTTAAATATATTATAAAAATAACGACAAAAAATTCTCATTTTTTATTATCTTACGTATAAGTACATAGGGATTACATTTAAAATGAATGAAAGTTTATACGTGTGATACAACATAAAAAATAAATATTTATTTTTATACATAAAAAAGAAAAACTTACCAACAACTTCTAAATATCCAACTTGACTTATCATAGGATGTGTATTAACTTGACACATGTAGTAACCTCTGTCTCTTTGTTCAACACTTCTTATATGTAAAACCCATGTTTTTTGATTATCACTATATACAGAAAACCTTGATATTTTTGATACAACGTGTTTATGAACTGATACAAGTAATTGTCTGTCTACGTGTATCCATACAACCTAAAACATAGATATTAATAAATTATTTTTTTATCTTTACTATATATTTTATACAATATTTTGATTTTTGCGATTGCTTTGAACTACAATTACTGAATTTGTTAAAAATTTAAGATTATAAAACTTTAGATAATTCTATAAGATTTATAGATTTTCAGCTGTTTATCTTAGAATTGGTATAATAAACTAAAGTTTTGGTAATCTTATTTTTTCAAATCATAAAAGTAATTCAAAGCAACTTTTGGATATGCACTTCGAGAATAATGTGCAAATAGTTATTTTGTTTCTAATCATACCTACACTAAAAATAATTTTTTAAGGTATTCAAGCTTTGTTTTTGAGTTTTTTAGTATCAATAGGTCAAGAGGTTCGAAGATACGTAATTACTATTAGGTTGTTAAAAAAATTGAGATTAAATTGGTCGCACTCGTACCAAACAAGGTATTACGGAAAATTTGCAGACAAAATGACAGAACGCTCGATATAAAAAATCAGATGTTGTAACCTAATTGAGTAAAAAAAAAATTAATAAAGCAGAATATAAAAGGGACACACAACCAAAAAAAAATTTTAAATCAGTTTTTTTTATTTTTAACAAAATTTATTGATCTAATTTGTCTTATGCTTTCCGCAATAAAAAACTTAATCTAGTTTTAATAAAATTTTAAATATGATCCTTTCGAGAATCTAGAATTTCTTTCGAAATTCAAAAAATTTTAAAAGGGATGATAATATTCAGGGCATGACTCATTTTTTTTAAAATTAAATCAATAAATTTTGTTAAAAATGAAAAAAACTGATTTTAAAATTTTTTTGGTTCTCTGTCCTCTTAATTTTTTTCAAATTTAATAAAATTTCATAATTTTTTTTTTCTAAATATTGTTTGTATTCACAAAATTAAATTAAATTTTGAATCAACAAATTTTTTTTATCGCATATGCAAAAAATTAATTAATTAAAATTTTTTGTTATTTTTAGTTATATAATAGTAATATATAATAATAATAATAATGTATATGTAACCTAATTTTAGGTAATAGTATATTGATATGTTTGACAAGTATGTATATATATAAGTATATTAATTATATTATAATGTATCGATTTTAAATTATACTTATATAAAGTTAATTCATATTCATTAAAAATGAAGTTTTATAAATACATTTAATTAATATCTATTCATAATATATTTATCAAATAATATTTTGTATATATTAAAAAAAAAATTTAATTATTAAAATTATATAGATACTTTTATGTAATATATTTTAAGTTATAGATTGATTTTTGTATGAAAATTTTTAAATAAATATATTTATAACAATAATAAAGTTTCAAAAATTTATACATGGGTGCTTTTCACAATAATGGTGATACATTATGTTTCAGGTACTTAAATCAGAAACGAAAGCTCTTTTTCACTTTTTTTCTTTTAAAAAGTTAATAAACAATTTTTTGAAAGTCTATAAATCAACTGCGGACGTTTTGGTAAGTTAAAAAAAAATTTTTTTCCATGTAAATACTAATATTTAGAATTATCGTTTTTACTCGTTATCTCCAATCCGATACCTAATTTTTCAAACAATTTTTTTTTTTTAATGTTTTACATAAATTATTTTTAGGCACGATCACCCTATGTATGCAATACATAGATGAAAATCGTGCCTTATAATTTTGTCAGGTCAAAAAACGAAAAGTTCCTAAAATTGTCTAATTTGTGGAGAAATTTTGTCCCCAAGTCATTCCGATGCCTCTAACATGCTTATACTGAAGGTATGTGTGTCTGTATGTATGTTCGAGAAACTGTACAGAGCAAATTTTAAACACAACTCGATGAAATAAAAAAAAAATTGGTACATAATTTTTTGTACAGTATCTAGTTGTGCCTCCTCCAATATGACTAAATTTGACCAATTTGTTGTCGAGCAATCACAAAAATACTGATTTCCGTTAACAAAAAAATTGACTAATAATAGTAAATATCTTGAACAACTCGATGAATCAAAAAAAAAATTGATACAAAATTTGTTATTTGATGTCTAGATTTGCCTCCTCCAGTTTGGCTTAATTTCAATAAGTTGTTGTTGAGTTATCACAAAAAAACTGATTTCAAATACCAAAAAAATTAACTAAAAAAGTAATAAAATAGGAAATATCTGGAACAACTCAGTCAAACAAATTAAAATTAATTTATATAATAATAAAAATGTTTCTTACATCCATGAAAGTGTCATATGCTATGGTGTCAGTTTCAGCATCCCACACGCACCTATTCCGCATCCAGAATTTTCCATTAATACAACATTTACAGCAAGCTTATAATTCTTATGTTTATTCACTTCACCTGAATATAGTTATAAAATGAATTTGATTGTTATAAAAATGATAACTTATTATATTTTTAATTTACTTCCTATTCTTATCCTAACTAAGTCAGTTATTATTTGTTTCATCCATTTTTCAGCTTCTTCTGCAGATTAAACTTTTGTCGATAATGTATCAAACATAACATCATGGATTATTTTCTTTGCTTTTTTTGGATGAAATCTAGACATTTTTAAGCATATTAAATAACTTTAAGATTAAGAAAAACCATAAATAAACCTCACCTTTCACTCAGTTTTGCCATAAACATAATTCTAATGCTGAAAAATAAAAAACAAAGAAATTACGTTCTTTATATTAATTTAAAAAAATATTAAAAATTTTTATACTTATCTGAATAAAACTTTTGTTTATTTAACTATATCCACCAAAGAATTTAAAATAAACCTGAAAAAAATAATAACAAATTTATAAACACAGCCATTAACCTAGCAGTCGACTGAGCGGACTAACCTAACTACTACAGTGAAAGTCTTCTAGTTTAAATTTAAGCGCGTAATTTAAAACTTTTCAAACTTCTTCTACTATTTTTTTAAAAACGTGGATAAAAATAATAAATAATATACAAATTTGTAAATTTATATTTTTTTTAATTAATATTTTTATGCAAAATTTTTAAAAAGATGATATAGTAAGTTCTATTAAATTAAGTACTCGAATTTAAACTAATACTTGTTTTTCAGCATTATTGGCTTTTAATTACCTTACAATAAGCATACATTGCTGTTAACAAAATTTGTTATTATCTTTTCTCAGATAAAAACGAATATCTTAAGGCACACAGGTAGAATTTGATTTAGGTAATTAAAAAATGTTAATATATTCTTTTTAAAAAATATGGGAAATTTTTCTTTGATTTTTTTCAGGATTAAGAAAGATTAATATATACTGAAAGATTTAGATATTTTAATCAAATTTAGAAACTCAAAGTATATTTTATATTTTCACAGCACTAAAATGTAAATTATTATAAAGGAAAGTTGGTGCCAGTTTTATTGATCAGTAATATTCAGCAAACGATCCTGTTAGGTGAAAAATAAATACGAATAATCTAAACTCTATTATTTATATTAATTAATGCAGATAAAAAAATTTTCTTTATAAATTTTAAATATTTTTATGCAAATTCGGGTTAAAGAAAAATTTTCGAATAATTATTTATGAATATACTTTGAATAACATGTAATAATAAATAATAGTTTTCCATTTATGAAGGTGTGGATCCCATCAAGATTATTAAAGAGAAAATACTCAATAAATATGTGATCGTGCCTGAAATAAAAAAGCCTTAGCTTTTTTATAATTCTTTGCGATTTTTTTTTTTAGGACTTAGTACTTAATTTCTTTCTATGAAAGTATGAATATCTAGAATTATCGTTTGTAAAGGATTTCTCTATCTGATACGTAATTTTTGGAAATTTTTTTTCTTCAAAATTTTTACATAAAAATATTAAAAAAACATCATAAATTTTTTTCTTTTTGGACTTAGCACTTAATTTATTTCTATGAAATATAAAGGAATTGGCATAAGGGTATATTTTATAACTGGGACCTTGAGTTTAGGTAATAATAGAAACTAGTATAAATACAAATTTACCTTTAATTTACTTAAAAATATATAAAATATAAATTTATTGATATAAATACACAATTTTAAATTGTTCGCTTAAAGTTTACTATTTTTATCTTAAAGTTCACTATTATCTTAAAGTTCACTATTTTTAACTTAAAGTTCACTATTTTTATTTTACACTATTAATATAATATATTATAAATATAATAACTGCTTAATGTTAACTATTATTAAAACTATAGCCTATATGCGACTCTCCGAGATCTACTCTAATTCAGATCCGGGAGAAGAAGATCGAACATGACATAAGTCAGTGGTCCCAAGCTTCTCCTTTTCTCCTTTATTAGAGGCCCGAGATTATGCATGCGTACTAATTATACACATCACTATATATATTTCTATATAAATGAGTGTATTTTACAAAACTCTTTTTAAATATTAAATTCTAATAAGGCGGGAATATAAACCGCATTACACCCTCCCCCTTAAGCCAGGTCAACTAGCTGTTGACATGGTCAAAGCAGTTTCTCCTAACTTAGAGTTATAGATGCAAGCCTTACTTACATAACTGTTACAATATCTTTTAGTCTTGCAGGATTACCTATTTTCTCTTCAAAAATATATAAAAATATCTTATTTAAATCTTTTAACTGTCAATATATAATATTTGCGAAAAACTTTTTTATCTTGAGGCTGTTGTCTGCTTCCTTCTTCTTTTAAGCACTCTAAAGCATATTTGCCTTAGCATGGCCAGTTTTCTTTTGAGAAGAGTGTCAGAGATCTTGTCCTCGTTCGGCGTATCTGAGATAGTCGAGATCTTCGTAATATGAAATGTTGGTCATGTAAGGTTAATAGCTCAAAGTCTCTAAAAAGTAGGCTTTTTCATGTCCTATCATACCTTGTCTTGTAGAAGTGGTCCAGGCTCAAAACCTTGGTTAGCAGAAAAGTATGCCAACGACTTCCTTTTGCAAAGACTTTAGTAATGGTTGGACACTACTTCTTAAATGCTGGTGAATCCATAGTGCTTCAGTAGCGTGCCTTCTTCTATTTAGAACGCATCTACCATGGATAATTTGTCTTGTTTTATAAATCAATACACTGGTCTCAAAAATATGAGAACATAACTAATCCGATATATTGCAATCGGAAAAACTGGTTCCAAGATAAAATCAATTGGAACAAATCTACTTAAACTGGTCTCAAAAATATGAGAACATAACTAATCCGATATATTGCAATCGGAAAAACTGGTTCCAAGATAAAATCAATTGGAATAAATCTATTTAAACTGGTCTCAAAAATATGAGAATATAACTAATCCGATATATTGCAATCGGAAAAACTGGTTCCAAGATAAAATCAATTGGAATAAATCTATTTAAACTGGTCTCAAAAATATGAGAATGTAACTAATCCGATATATTGCAATCGGAAAAACTGGTTCCAAGATATAATCAATTGGAATAAATCTATGGCGCCTTTCCTAGTAGCTTATAAAATACTTTGTTTTCTATTAAGTAAATGCTTAGACCTATTGCAAAAACTTAATTGAAAAAAACTAGTTTAACTATATTAACTTGTAACCCGAAGCTACTATAGAGCCAAACCGGGACAATAAATATAAGTAATTGAAAAAGTTTAACCTCACGACATTATAAGTGAGTTAGAAGCTGGTTAGTACTTGTAATATTTAAGATAAGCTAGAATAAATAAAGCTGCTTTACTATTGGAGTCAGGCTATCGTTAGCTAATCGATTGCCGCCTCTCATATGTATATTCAGATCTAATAATGCTAACTTAGTAAAAATCTAAATCTGTTTCTTCTATAACTGAATGTAAGTGCGGAATTTAAATTTAACATTGATATATCACTAACCGACCATGTCAAATGACCTTTAGCCAACAGCAAAGGCTAATTGCCCAGGAACAATGAAGTCTACTGCAGCGCTCTTTGCATTAAGTTGACTCATGAATATCATATGTAAATTCAGAATCTACAGCTAGTGGCTAGACTAAGCCTATATTCTTTAAATAGTCATAATAAAATATTATCCATTTATAATAAACTTAAATTTCCTGTCAAACTACTAATCAATTGGTTCTTTAAACCAATCAATCCCCTCCTCCCTAGCGTGAACCCAATTGGGTGAACTTAACGCTCGGAGGTACTTTCAGTTTAAGTAAAATCTTGTTCATCTTTATTATAATTGCATAAATATAAAATAATTTAATAATAAAAATTTCATATTAACTACTGATTTTTCCTTTTAAAATAATAAATACTATATTGCTGTAGGTACTCCCTATGACCAAAATATTTAGAAGTTAAAATATAACTTTAAAATTACAATTAAATATATAATAACTGAAATATATTGATACTAATTTAATTAAGTAACCGAATTCTGCAACCATATTTTCCATATATACTACTATGTGACAATCGTTATGCACATTGGAAATGATTCTATTTATACATAATCTAATTTCAAAAAACTATTTATGCAACTCGGTTTCTTAATTAAATTTATATAGAATTAAAATATAGTAAATACTAGTTGATTTTAATTTCACAAAAAAAATATAGACAACATTTCTACACTAATATTGGCCTAAACTCAAGGGTTGCTAGAGGATGCCACTTTATTTTTTAAAGAAAAAATAAAGAAAAACAGAACTATTGAGTGATTACCCGTTATCTAACATTGGGTCACACTCCTGTTTCGCTTCCATATTATATAAATAAAAATATGAAAGATATAAATAAAAATATGAATAAAAATATGACCTGTGTGCACTTCCGTATTTAAATTTTTTATCTAGGGCTGGGTTATACTACAATCTGCTTCCGTATTTTAAAATATAAAAAAAAATTATCTAAATGGACCGCGCGCGCTTCCATATACAATTAAAAAAAATTTTGAAGATGGACGTGTCCCCTCTCCGCGCGCTTTCTCTTTCTTTACTTGAGACTTGGGAAGAAGTTACTGCGTTGCTTTTTTTTTCTATATACGTATTCTATATGTATACAATATTTTACTAGTTTCAAAATTAAAAATTTTTCTTTAAAAAAGATCAAAAATCAATAATTTTTAATAACCATCCAAAGGGTAGATTCGACTTATTTAAGGGATGCCATATAAAGGAATTGGCATAAGGGTATATTTTATAACTGGGACCTTGAGTTTAGGTAATAATAGAAACTAGTATAAATACAAATTTACCTTTAATTTACTTAAAAATATATAAAATATAAATTTATTGATATAAATACACAATTTTAAATTGTTCACTTAAAGTTTACTATTTTTATCTTAAAGTTCACTATTATCTTAAAGTTCACTATTTTTAACTTAAAGTTCACTATTTTTATTTTACACTATTAATATAATATATTATAAATATAATAACTGCTTAATGTTAACTATTATTAAAACTATAGCCTATATGCGACTCTCCGAGATCTACTCTAATTGAGATCCGGGAGAAGAAGATCGAACATGACATAAGTTAGTGGTCCCAAGCTTCTCCTTTTCTCCTTTATTAGAGGCCCGAGATTAGGCATGCGTACTAATTATACACATCACTATATATATTTCTATATAAATGAGTGTATTTTACAAAACTCTTTTTAAATATTAAATTCTAATAAGGCGGGAATATAAACCGCATTACAGAAATTACTAATATCTAGAATTAACGTTTTTACTAGGTATCATTTTTAAACATAGCAAAAATTTTTTCTTTATTCCTGTAGCTGGTGTAATTATGTCTTCAAGATATAACTACACCAGCTACACCAAAATTATCATAAAAGAAGATTATGCTCTAGTGTAGAAAAATCTTCTTTTTTTGATGTAAAAAACCTAATTTTTTCCATGAGATGTTAAACTAACAGTATCAAAGATAAGAGCATTCAAAGATCATTCTTAGTTTTTCTTATGACATTATACTTTGTTATAGGTAATATAGACCATTAAGAACATTTTGTTATTGCTAATGAGGAACCATAGTGCCAATTACTTAGCAGCGTATTTTATAAGTCTCACACAAAATAAAAAAAGGTGAAACCGTCCGCGAAAATAAAAAATTTCATAAATATAAAATCTAGAATTTAGGTATTTAGGCATTAAAAATGTACAAAAATATTTGAAAAAAAAAAGTTAAGTGTTGTGTCTTAAGTGACAGAAAAGTATACAGTTTCTGTGAAATGCACCCATATATATATAAAGTTTTGTTTTGACAATTTTGTTATATTAATTAGTAGCAAATATTATATATGTATTTTTAGGTTATGTACAAAAGTTTTGAATGTATATACATACTGTTTTGAATAAAGTATAAGTATCATATAATATATTTATTAATTAATATATAATATTTTGTATTTATTCAAATAAATGTCAAATATTCATGTTTATATTATTGTAGGTTCTTGTATGTTAGTCTGAACGTTATTTTCAAAATTTTATGCGTTTATTTAGTTTAGAGTCTGCTAAATCACTGGTTTCGTTTAGGAAATTGAAATTAAAATATTGTAAAATGTTACAATGCTCCATTTTAATTACATAAAGCCATATAATTTTAATGGGGATTTTTTTCATGTTTATTACCGGTAAAATCGTTTTAAAAATATTTTTTTTGGCTACTTAAGTTTAGCTTTTTATATATTTAAATAGTACTTTCCATCGATTAGCAGCTTTTCAAAAGATTTTGCAAGCTTTGTAAAAAATTAGAAAGCTGAAAGTCAAAATTTCCATGTTATTTAAATGGAAAAATTTAGGTGCTTCCAGGCACGTCTTTTTGAAAAACAAAAGCAAAATCCTTGGAATTGGGGACTTTTTTTGACCAAAAGATCACGAAAAAACCCGAGGAGTAATACTTCACTCTAATATATATGCAATCCCATATTCTTTAAAACTAACGCAAAAAATCTTAAAATAACTCATACAAACATAACATACAGTGACCACAACTAGCATTTTCTAGTTTCCGCAACTTTTAGTTTCTGAGATTAGATATTCTGCAACAATTTTTTAACAATATACATAAAGTAAATTATAAACGCATAAGTAAACAGCATTAAATTAATACCATTATGGTGTACAAAATAATTTCAAAAATACTTTCAAAAATATCCAAACATCGAAACGAATTTGATCTTTATTAAACAATTTGCTCATTTCGTGGTTTTACAATTATTTTACAAACTTTGATTTTCTTAGTGGGCTTTCGCTGCATCTTTATTCTTAAAAACTTTAAGAATTGTATTACTTTTGATTTTAGAAATGGGTAGTAATACCAAATGTTTTCATAAAGTAGCACAATAGAAGAAGCCATTACTCCAATAATCATTATTGAGAAAAGAACTAAGGGTAAAGTATTTTCTTTCTCATCTGCTTCTTTGTATGTCGTTTTTTTGCTTATTTTATTGGCATGATCATAATCAGATCGCCATTTCACATCTAAACCAGACTCTAAAATTCTCGTGTGAATACTTGAAAATTTATTTTTTAATGGAGAGTTATATTTAAATGAAACAGCAATAAACGATTCATATAAAATCAAATCACTCTTCTTATATTTGACACCATCCAAAATTCTGTTATTTTTAAGAAGGATTTTTTCAGCATCATCTTCATATAAAATGTTAACTTTATCGTTAGAATATGTTTCATTTTTTTCCTTTAATTTAGCAGTTTCTACTACTTTTTGAATAATGCCAGTCGTATATAGTCTCAAAATTCTTTTTTCTTCCGAGTTATAAGGATACATAACAGAAAAATTTTTCGTTAATATATCTTCGAAGGATTCAATCTCAGTTGTCTCAATCTTAGCAAATTTTAAGCTTGTCAAATCAGAAAATAGATCGGAAACAAAAAAAAATGAAACTGCAGATAAAGTGAAGAAAATTATTATTGTTCTCAAAGAATGCCTTGGATTCATATTTACTCCAATGCCCAACATCAAATTGGAAATATTAAAAACTGACCATTCATCTTTTTGTAATTTAAAGTAGCATGCACAAATCGAAAATGAAACAATTATTCCAGGTATAACAAGAACAGAATGAATAATTTCTTCACTAAGTTCGTAAATATTTTTATCAACTACTGGAACAATAAGTACATGTTTTAAAGGTTTTATATGGTAGGTAAATATGCTGTTATCTGACATAAAATATTTCGTTTTACTTAAAAACATATCAAGGGAATAATCCCTCATCTTATACCTTATTGACATGTCAACCTTCAACGGTACGAATGTAGAAGTAATATTTAAAACATTTGTAAAACATTCGTAAGATTTAAATATATGTAATAGCAAATAATTATCGAAGTTGTTAGAATAATTTATTGTGTAGTTTTTGTAAGAATCGGGCCAAAGTTCTTTACTTACTCCAACAGTTAGATTGTATCCAGAAACAGCAAAAATATCAGGAAAAATTGCTGAATTATTATCAACTTTTTTAAAAGGATTTTTAGAAAAAGGATTACATTGAATAATTAAATGATCTCTAAGTAACCAAAATACAATGGTTAAATCCAAGAACTTATAAGCATTAACTGTGTTAATAACGAAATCCTTCATATTTTCCGACATTTCATTCTGTTTGATTATTAGGCAAATCTTGGTTCTCGATAAATAGAATAACGATTGAATAATGATGTCCAAGATCTTCTTCAATTTTTTCTTAAAATCAGTTAAATTGATTTTATTTAAAATAACGAAATGCAAAGGAGCGGTTACTTTTACATGATATTTGCTCACAGATTTTTTTTGATTGAGATATTTTGAAGGATTATGTAAATCAATAGTAGCTGTAGGTACGTAATTTATTAGATATTTAAATATTTTTTGATAACTATCTTTGTCAGTTATATTTCCATTTTTGTGGTCTGAATGAAGCGTTACTTTATATGGTTTAACTTCTGTTAAAACTTGGCCCAAGAATATATTGATATCAAATGATCGTGTTAAATCCAAAACAGTTAATAAATACGTCAAGTGCACAATCTTCATTATTATGTATGGTTGGAATGTTTGAAATACCTAATAGAGAAAATAACAGTTATTATTATCCCAAATACTCAAAAATATTTATTATAGCTGAAATAACAATTTTTTACATTTTTGAAAAAATTACTTTTTTGTTAAAAATAATAAACATTTATAAGTTAAATACGTTACGCAATACGCAATTGATTATAAAAAGCGAACATTGTATAGAAGATACATTAGTATTTGTGCTAAGATCGATCCTAGAGCTATATGCAGATATCAGACGTATATCTTTACGTCCGCATACTCTTATGCCTTTTCTATTGCTCTATCTACAAATGCCGTATCGCAAGCGATGCCACAACGCAATGCGCTGAGACCGAAAATCATGTTGTGCGCATAGCGTTATGGCTTTGCTTACGGTTGCTTATGCTACGTATTTCAGTTATGCGGTTATAATGAACATTCTACAATCAACCGTTAAACGATTGCAGAGTTGCGCAGTAAGTAATGCGCAGCTACGCAAGGCATTACTTAGTTGTGCAATGCACAGTAAGGGACATTCTACAATCAACCGTTTAACGCGTGCGGAGTTGCGCAGTAAGTAATGCGCAGCACGTAAGGCCTTGCGTAGCTGCGCATTACTTACTGCGCAACTCCGCACGCGTAAGACGGTTGATTGTAGAATGTCCCTAATGCACAGCTAAGTAATGCCTTGCGTAGCTGCGCATTACTTAGTGCACAATTCTGGTTGATTGTAGAATTTTCCTAAGGCTTATAGTTCAGTCAAACTCCGTAAAAGTGATTCACAAAACGCCGAATTTATACGGCCGTAAACGCAGCCGCAACGCAATGCGCAGTTGAAAATCGCTGCTGTGCGAATTGCGTTTGTGGCTGTGGTTTTTCGATTACAGAGGTCTGTAGAATCATCTGCAGCCTGAGAAATACTTCCATATATCTTAATATTAACAGTAAAATAACTAATCTTTCAATATTTTGTAATTCAAAAAAAATTAGTTATAAAAAATTCATAAAATTTTAAATCATTAAAATGCGCATAATTTAAATAATTTTTTTAAAAATCAATGCAATATTGCCAATAATATATAGGTTTGTCACTATAATAAATAATATAATTGCTTCGTGACGATAAGAAATCGATGTTTGTTATTTTCAGGTAAACAATTTTTTCTGTAAATTTTTATCTTTCGTCGATTTTCTTATTATTCTCGTAATTTATAAGTTCAGTATTTTAAAATTTAATTTTAAGGAATATAATTATAGAGCGAAGCTAAACCTTAATGGATGCAAAAATTGAAATTTTGTGGGCACGATACACGGATAAAAATTCAGTTGACTAGCGCGCCCAATATTTTGTCTTGAATCACAACCAGTATTTTGAGCGACATTCTCACCCAAATTAGTATGTGCACTTGACAAAAGTGATTCGCGCGCAACCTATATTATGTGGTCTATGCATGGAAATACTCGATTTGGGTTAGATTCTCGCCTAATTTTGTTTTATGTGTTTGTTAATTTTATACTCTGGTGCAAGAACTTCGTATGAATATTACGTTAAATTTTGTGGCCCTGAAAAGGGCCGGTTGGCTTTGCTTTGTAAGTTCTCACTCAAATTCTCACCTATATTAAAATAAAAATCATTCACTCACATGCACACTCATATACACAAAATACACTAAAAATACCTGGTGACTCTGAAAGTCCTGGTCCTTATGTCCGGCCCGCAACCTGCAGCCGACGACAGCCCCAGCGGCTGAACTGACGCACACTAGACGTCCAGAGGTCCCAACAATGACCTCGAGCTTGGCCAAGCCCCACAGAGAAACCAAATACCTCCAATAGCTCTTTCGTCCACACACACAACAGCCTTCCTTGAGAACAGCAACAGCAAAAGCGAAAAATGAAATCAGGAGCAGCGGCACCAACGGCAGCGAAAAATCAGCAAGCGACTCGATGCGATGTAGTCCAAAGCAAAGCCTCTTTCTGAATAGCGCGAATTTTCTTTAACCCTATATATAAAGACTTCGGTGGGATAAGTAAAGCGCGCCGGAGAATCAATAGAAAAAAGGGCAACGAGAGAGAAAAAGAGAGAAAATAATAACGGTCAAACTCATACCGGCATAATGATTTTATTAAGAAAAAGGAATTGACGAGTTGGCAAAGGAGGATTTCAAACGGCCCTTTTTAGGGCCATCGACTTTTTCTATAAGTAAAACAACTTGCCGAAATAACCTTTTAAAGTTTTTAATATTGTTTTATTATAAATAAAGAATACCAGCACACGCATGACCCTGAGTTTACTTAATTTAAATATCTTAATTACTTTGCCTCTTGTACCCTCTCGCATGGTATGAATAGCCTTTGTAAATTTCTCTCGCTCGTATTGCTTGGGCCTTGCGGACTCTTATATTGGCTTTACTAATTTTACAGCTGCTGTCGATCCACATGCACATCTCTTTTATTTTATTTATTTATTTATTTTATAATTTAACAGTGTTCTCCATATTTTACTGGTCGCACCGCATGCTATCCTTTTGGCGCGGTAGTCAACTGAATTTTTATCCGTGTATCTAAACAATGATCAATTGAATTTTTTAAGGTACATTAGCGGTCACAAGATTTTGACGGTATACAGCCGGTCATTTTTCGTTGAAGGTTAAATAAAAAAAAATTGCGACAACGTCGCAGAATGTTTGTAGAGCGAGTTTCTTATTTACATGATTATTATTATAATATTATGCGTGTATTTTAAACAGCGACGTTGTCGCCTTAAAATTTTTATCGGTTTTTTATTTTTTCTAATTAAAATATCTTTTATACGAAAAACACAATTTATTTAAAAATCGAATACTAGTTTCTTCAATAATTAATTTACGTGGTGCTATTTTTTTTTTAAATCCATCGTTTAGTTTTGATATTGACATAACATAAAAATCTCAAACCCCTGATTTTTGACTCAGCTCCTATGCTCGCAATGTATAAGGACTCAACTTTGGAGCTTTGTATTTCCTAAATGAAAAACACAATTTTCTTAAAAATTTTTTTTAATGTGTTTTATTATAATACTAAGCCCCTATAAAAATTATATCGATTTCTATCGTGATCACAATACACGCCAATCAACCTTAAAACTTAGTTTTTTTCATCGAGTTGATGATGCCTATAGATTCCGGTGTTTCTAAAGGCATGATTATTCTTGTATTATTGCTTCATACAAGTGATGTTTTATTAATATTTACTATTATATTCCTTAAAATTTTATTTTAAAATATTGTAATAATAAATTACGAGAAAATTAAAAACATCGACGAAAGATAAAAATTTACAACAAAATTATTTTACCTGTAAATAAAAAACATTTATTATTTTATGGTCACGGAAAAATTATATTATTTATTATAGTGAAAAATCTATATATTCATGGTGATATAGCATTGATTTTTAAAAAAATTTTTTAAATTATGCGCACTTTAATAATTGAAAATTGTATGAATTTTTAATAACTAATTTTTTTTTAATTACAAAATATTAAAAGATTAGCTATTTTACTCTTAATATTCAACTTTACTCAGGTTTTTATATTTATTTGATTATAGAGTAAAGATCTACCTTATACAGAAAAAATTTTCAGTTTTTATGGACACGATGTGCAGGAAACTATTTATCAGATTGCTTATGTATTTAAAACTTAATCTTATAATATCGTTTAGATAAACTGTAAAAATTTTGGTCTAAATCGGATTATGTGAAAGATTTTATGTGCAAAGCTTATAAAATATAGACAGTTAGCTTCGCTCTACCCGTGTAACGGCAGCTAGTATTTCTTTCTTTACAAGAGTTAAAATATTTAAAAAAAAATAAAATTTTTTTTATTTTTAAGTTTAAAATAATAAAGTATAGAATTATTAATAACGTTAAATAATAAAAAAGAAATTACTTATGGCTGCCAATAAATCTTCTTTAGAAATTGGAATTTCAGCTGTTTTCTGTAAACTGACTGCAATTACTGATACTAATTTGTTATATAAAATATTTTTTGCGTTTTAAAATTGTTGTTAGTTTTCAGGAATCAATATTACTATAACAACTTGTAAATTAACTATAAATTTAAAAATGCTTTACAAAGGTCATATGACGAAAAAATTTAAATTTACAAAATCTTTTATTTAAATCAATTGTAACAATTAACTAAAGTAACTTTTTTATGATAATGATACACTGAACAATTAAAATAATATAATAACTGTTAATAATTAGGTATTATTTAGGAAATTGTAATTATTTTTTTAAGGATAATTATTAGCATTTACGTAAAAATTTTGTACGCATCGTCCTTTAAAGGTACACCGAATATTTTACCCAGTACTTATATTTTTTGGATCAATTAATTTGAATATGCTATCTATTTTTACCAGAAATGAGCCACCTGATAAAGTAGAATATCTTTTTAAAATTCCAAAAAAAAATGCCTTGCATAATTTTTTACATAATGTAAAAATGCTGATGACTTCCAGCAAAAACAAGAATTATTTTTGTGCCCAAAAAATAAACAACACATAAACAAGAAAATAAATGTCTATCTAAATTGTCGATATTAACTGTTTATCATTTATGGCCATCTTATGTCCATCTAGCTGACCTTTAATTATCATTTTCAACATGCAACATGTTTATAGGGATAGGGTACCTCAAGAACTACAAAGTTAAGGGAGGGGGTCAAAAGCGTCCGATTTTAGGGAGATGGGGTCAAATAGGACTTAGAATAATTTCAATTTTAGGACTTTGAATAATCCGGGCTTAGGGACTTCAAATAATATGGCTTGAAATACAGAATAATTTCGATTTCGGGTGTTCATTATTTGCGTATAAGCTATAACTTACCGTTGTTCTTATAATGCGTCATGGGTATTAGAGTTAATTCAAGCGCGAGAAGCCTGGGTCAGTCACCATTAATATACTGTATGGAGCACACTGCTCATTCATTGTATCAAATTAAATGTAGTGTTAAATAATTGTGTGCTTTCATTTCACCTTTACCCTAATCCAACCTAATCCAACATTTTACATGGTCCTTTTTCGAAAAGTTGAATTTAACGGAAAATACAGTTTTTTAGTGTTTTGTTCAAACAAAAAGCAATAAGAACGCACCATTGTTCATAAAAAAAAAACAAAAACAAAATAGTAGGGTCAGTTTAAACATATAAAAAACAATTCAGAAAAAATAATTACTTTAAGTCATTATCAAAATCAACAACAAGAAAAAAAAATTCAAAAAACCATAGCATGGTGTCTGCGATATGTGGAAAATTCAAAAAATTGTAAATCGAAATACGTTAGCAGGGCATTACTAATTAAAGAAATGTCTAAGTCAATGACATTATTAGTCAAATATGTACAAACTACAACATTCAAAGACGAAATATACAGGTTATCAAATAACATGCCGCTACAGAATAAAAGCAAACTTTTAAAACTAAATGTCTTTTTGGATTCTAAATCTGAAATATGCAATCTGATTCGGGTGAGGGGCAGGCTTACCAATGCTAAAATTGATTATGGACCAAAACATCAATTAGTTCAATTAAATCTGGCAAATCCAGTGGGAACCCTAACAAACAAAATGAGGGATTTACCAGAAGATATGGTAATACAAGCATCGCCTTTTTATTTGACTGGAGTGGACTTTGATGGTCCATTTTTTGTTAAAAAAGGTACATTGCGTGAGAGAAAAACAGTAAAAACATATATCTGTGTATTCGTATGCATGGCTACCAAGGTTTTACATCTAGAGTTAGCCAGTGATTTAAGTTCAGAATCCTTCTTGAATTGCCTCAGACGATTTGTATCCAGGCGTGAACGCTGTGAAAAAATATTTTCAGACAATAGCACCAACATTGTAGGAGCGGCTAATGAACTAAATGACATAATTTGTAAAATTAATGAAAATCCACAAATTCAATAATTCTTATTGAAAGAAAACATTTTATGGCATTTCGTCCCACCTCACTTTGGTGGCTTATGAGAAAGTGCAGTAAAAAGCGCAAAGGTTCATATAAAAAGAATATTTGCCGAGGACCACATGAAATATGAAGAGTTTTACACTTTATTGACTCAAATCGAGTCATGCCTCAGTTCAAGACCTCTGTCACCAATGTCTGAAGGTCCTGCAGATTTATCAGTTTTGACACCTGGTCATTTTTTAATAGGTAGACCTTTGGTTGCCTTACCTGAACGCAAAGTTGAAGATGTTAAAGATAATAAATTAAATAGATTCAAAAGAATTCAAAAAACGTTCAAGTACTTTTAGAGAAGGTGGCATGTGCAATACCTTCACAACCTTCTGCAGAGAAATAAATGGATGTTGAATGAAAAATACGATAAAATTTAAAAATTCTTTGCGTACTAAGTTATTGTTAAATTTAAGAAAAATGTATCAAATTTCATTAAATTCAATAGTTTTTCATAAGATTTTTTGTAATCTATTTGAAGTATGTTACTTCAAAGGGGGTAAGCATATGTTCGTTATTTGACTATAAGCTATAACGACGTATGTGACAAGTACCGTTGTTCTTATAATGAGCCATGGGTATGAGAGTTGATTCAAGCGCGAAAAGCGTGGGTTAGTCACCATTAATATACTGTATGGAGCACACCGCCCATTCATTGTATCAAATTAAACGTAGAGTTGAATAATTGCGTGCTTTCATTACACCTTTATGCTAATCCAACCTAATCTAAAATATTACACAGGGACTTGAAATAATTCAGTTTTGGGGACTAATAATTCATGGGATTTGTAAGTAAAGATGTTCCATTCCTTTTGGGTGTGCTTACAGAAACCGGTTATAAGTTTTTTTTTAAGACCATAAAAAATAAAAGTACCAAGTTTTATGAGTAGAAAAGTTGAAATTTTAAAATTTTGAATTTAATATAAAAATAGTCGTTCAAATTTATTTAATTCACGAAGTTTGTTGTTTTAAATAAAAAGTTTTGGCTATTTTACACTTACTATACGGGACTAGAAGGAGCATAAATGATGATTTTATCAAGAAAAAAACTCATAACTGGTTTGTGTGTCCACACAAGCAACGATCATGAAATATGCTGACTTATAACAGTTTTAACTTTTACTCCTTAATTATTATGAGTAACTCAATATAAATTATCTTAAGTACTTAAACCTAAAGTATTTTAAGTACCTAAATCAAAATTGTTCAACATTTTTTTAAGTCATTGTTTTTATCAGGTCCTGATAATGCCCTGAATCCCATTTAAAATTATTCTAAGACCCTTAATCAAAAATATTTTAAGTCATTTTGACCCCTCTCCCCAAAAAAAAACGTAACTTTTTCACCCCTCCATCTATCCTGTTGTACAAGTTTCTTCAGGATATACCTCTTTATAAATATATTCTATGTAAAATTATTAAAAATTTATGGCCATAAACCAAACCATCACCATAAATTATGGACATATTATGTTAAATTTTTACACAGGGTAGGTGAATTATAATTAGGTTTAAGTAAACATGTATAGAATTAATCAATTTCCCAAAAAATTCAAGAAAAAATAAAAAATTCTAATCTATCAAATTGGCATAAAATATCCCATATATATTTGTCAAATGTATAGATTTCATTAAATAAAGAAGTGATAGATATTAAAAAAAAAAAAAAAAAAAAAAAAATAAAATTGAAATCATTTTATATGATACTATATAAAAAACGTTTATTGGCCTAAAACGTCCAAGAAGAAAAAGTTTTCATTGGGTGTAAGCTCGATTGAAATCTCTGGCAACGTTTCAAAATTTTACCCTTGTGCCTCGTAACATATTCTTTTCTCTTATAATTTTTTTTTTATATTCCTCTTATTTTTTATATTTTAGACTTTATTGAAAAATGTAACATTTATATTTTACAATTCTATTATTCACTTTTTTTTTATCCACTATGTAAATAATATATTTCTTTTTTATTTTCAGTTAATAGAAAATTATAAATTTTTTTTTGTTTTCAAATCAAAATCTTATTTAATATTGTAAGTTATATATGTAAATTTAATATATAGATTTTGTGGTATTTTATATATAACAGTATAGTTAACGTGAATATTTAATACATTTAGCAAACCGATTAAGAACTCTAAAACTATTCATGCTATTTTAATGAAAATTTTAGAGTTATAAAAGACTTTTAAAAGTCTCTTTCTATCTTGTTAAAATTTTCATCATATGATGAAAACCTCAAGGTTTTCTCGTCATCTCATTTTCATATATACTTCATAGTACTATAAATTCAAAATTTAACAATTTATAACGTTTGATTTTAAAAAATATTTTTTTTTACTTTATCTGACATAAAAAAAAATTATTAAAGAAAATGACCGATTTATTAAAAAAAAATGTCTGAAACCTCAAAAGTTTATATATCGACGTTGTCTATTTTAATAAACTTTGTTAAATATAAAGAAGAAAAAATTTTTTACCTTTATAGTTTTGATGTTGTATTATATTTTGTGTCTGTGTTGTTAACTGTAATGCTATTTTTTTAATACTTTTTTCTTGTACTACGTTTTTATGTATTAACTCATTTATTATATGAAAAATGTATATAAAAAAATATATAAGTGTACAACATATGGATAATTCTTTAAGAGATCAGGAATTATCTGCTTTGTGTTAACCAAAATTTAATTTTGCAAGTAAATTTTTTCAGAAATATTTGAACTATTTTGAAACTATTTTTAAAATTATCGATTGTGCGTACATTCACTAATTCTAATGGAGTAAAATTTTGATAAGATGATGTAAAAATTATTTTTGTTTGTCGATTCTCAGAATGCAAGTAAAAAAGTACTTGCAAAGAAGACCCACTACACTTCTAAAGAATGACAAGAATCAAAATTTACCAATAATTTCAAAATGATCAAAGCTATTCTTTATTTTTTAATATTTAGTAAAAACATATTATTCAGATTATTTTTTTCTTATGATTCAAACAAAATTAAATATCTTAACGTTTTTTCGAAGCAAAATAGTTTTTGGCGAAATTTGGAAGGGATGCCAAAATTGTTATGTCTGAGGTTTAAGTAGCCTAAAAAAAATATGCATTAAATTGCGAATAAAAAATTTGAAGATTCATTCATATAGATTTGTAGAATACTACGAAAGCTTTTACAAGTCTCTCTTTCATTTTAATCCCTACAATATCTCATTTTTAGTGTCGAGAGTATAGTACCATGCAATGGTATTATCCGTTCTCGTTATACGGTTAAGAAGACGGTTGGTTAATCCCGTCTGCATACAAATCGATTGTATTTTATCATTGATATTATATTTTATATGTATGTGACACTTGCAAAACTTAAGATTAGAAATATTACTTTTTTTTTAAATAAATTTTTAGCTTCTTATTTTTATTTTGGATATGCGTATAAAAAAAAGTTTGTCGTTTTTTATTTTCGATTTTTTTTGGTTCTCATTGTTTAAATACTTATATAGGTCATTGAGGATAAAATAATTTTTGTATGGGTAATTCATTGATTAAAATATAAAATAAAGTATTTAAGGAAATGAGAGAAAGATTTAATAAAAAGGTTCAATTCATTTAATCTATAAAACAGAACGTTCTATCAGACATTGTGTATCTTCTCATTACTCGCAAAAAAGGGTGGTTAATCAAGAATATATCTTGATAAAAAAATTACCTAACAAATAATCATCAGCTACTAGACAGTTCAAGAGATAGTTTTTGTGGGTTTTAGGGTTTTTTGTTTATGGGTCAACCATACGTTTATCTTAGATTCCTGTCAAGTTTCAAGAACTAGCAGTTACTAGAAATTTTAAGTAAACACGATGAATGAATCAAGCCTCGACTACTTAGTGGCACAAAGTATACCACCATTTTCCCCTTTACAAGTATAAAATGTGAAACCAACACAGGGTAAATGTTTTTAATTTACTAATTGTGGTTTTCGTAAAAGCATTTACATTCATATTATAAAAAATTACTATGAAAAGCTTTTTATGGGACAAATTTTCGGTATTAAATTTTCGAGAAAATGGTAAAATAAATATAATTAAATTAATGAAAAAAAAATTATAAAATCAATATCATGAATTGAATATTAAATTTATCTTATATAAATGTAGTAAATTGACTATTATTTAATTTTCAAGTTTTGAGAAATTGTTTCTAACTTTATATAAAGTGATTTCATAAAGGTAAAGGTGTCATGTATGTTAAGAAGTTCAATTACTTTAGAGCTTAAGAAGATTGCTAAATTATTCGAGAAATTATATTTACTTAATAGTACTACTAATATATGGCTCGTTTTCATTTTTTTTGAAAAAATAGCTTTCAAAAAATAAAAATAAAAAATTCCTTTTTTAAATTCCAAACAAGACTTTTTAGACTTTTTTCACCAATATTTATTCAGTGTTGCATAAAAATCACCATAACGAACCTTTTACATCAATTTATTACATTTTTTCATATAATTATAAGGTAAAAACAGGTTAAAACCATTAAAAACCAAAATCGTTACATACGGCCTTAATGTATGAATTTTTCTAGGTTTTATGTATTTTAGAGAACAATATCATATATTTTTAAAGAATTCTTACTAAAAAAACGAGTTTTGGAGGTAAATTTTAAAAGTATTAAATAATTTAAAAAAAAAAGAGGAACGGTAAAGGCAGGAACGGTAAAGGCTTTTTTATAGAAAAATCAAAATAATTCGTAGACAAATGAACAAAAAAACTTTTCCGTTTGGAAAGTAAAGTATTTTTATGATTGAAACTTGCTAAGTTTTTAATATTTTAATTACAACGCTTCTTAATAGGAGATCTAGGGGGGTACGGTAAAGGCTTTTGTTTTTGTCCCTTCGTGATTTCTGAACTTAAACTGATTTTGTTTTCCTATTTAAGGACCTCTTAAAGTGCTCTCGATGTGAGAATTTATTTTTTATGTATTTAAGTTGTCATTTATGTGATTAAAAGGTTTTAAAAATGTTTTTATGAAGAGAAATCAAATTTAATATAAATAAAATACGTTTTACGTACACATTTTGTAAAATCGTGTGACACACCTTCTCACCCTTGTAATAATTAGGAAAAGTAAGTTTAAATTTTTTCTATATGGAAAAAGTTTAACCTTATAGTATAGCAATTAATCCCCAAATAAAAATTTTTGATAATTAATTGATAGGTGTGAATGACAGACACTCAAAGTATAGGAATCTCCTTTGTGACAGGGAACGGTAAAGGCTTTTTTGCTATATTTTTATGTTTTATAGTAGTTAAAACATTAAAATATGTTGATTTTTATGGTGTACCATTAAAAACTTATCGAAATTAAAAATTTAAAAAAAAAATTTTTTTTAATTAATGCATCTGGTAGTCAGAAACGTGCTGTACGTCACTTTTGCAAAAAAAACGATAATGAGCCATATATTAAATATTATTCTATAATTTAACTATCTAAATATAAATTGAAAATTTTTAAATTATGTATTTTATTTTATTTTAATTTTTTTTTTTTAATTTTAAATAACGAAATTTATTATTATTATTATTATTATTATTAAATAATGCAGTAATTGGACGCTATTTTTTTTTTACCAGAAAAAAAAGTGAACAAAGATGAGTTGAACTATTTTTTTTGTTCAAAAATTTTTATGTTCAATTTTTTTTGTTCAAAAATTTCTACGTTCAACTTTTTTTGTTCATTTTTTTCTGGTCAACTCATCTTTGTTAACTTTTTTTTCTGAAAAAAAATGGGGTCTGTTTTCAATGTTTCTTAAAAAAATGATGTTCTGCTGCTAATCAATAGTTATAATACAATTCTGAGTTTAAATTCATCATTTTAATAATAACAGAATTTGAAAATTAATTTTCTATTTATTCTTTAGCAGCGTATTTTTTTGTTTTTGGCTAGCGAAATTTTTTTTCATGCTCAAACGATTGCAACTGACTTGAAACGTATAAAGAAAATTAAAAAACAAATTGTTTTCGTTCATTCAATATATGAACACCAAATACGATAAACCAAAAAAAAAAATTCTTAAAAAAAAAAAATCATTTAAATTTTGTTTACATTTCAAGTCATTCGCAGTCGTTTGATCAATATAAAAAATTTCCTCTAACCACAAGCGGAGTACCGTTTGCCATAAGCAAGTGGAGTTTTTTTTCAGTGTAGGTTTTAAAAAATAAATCAGCTAACTCAAAATTCTATGGCCTACGTCATCCATCCACTTTTTTCCTTTAATTTGACACTGGTTTCATATTAGTTGGTTAGGCAGATCTTTGTTATAAAAGGACAGATACACACACAAATAATATTTCAAATACGCAGAGTAGCAAGTTGTTTTTTATAAAATTTAAAAAGTATTTTTACTTTTTTCTTTATTTAAAAACGATTAAAATTTAATTTTAATAAAAACTGACTTTGATTTACATTGATAAAATGTAAACATTACTTTACAAAAATATATTTTAGTCTCTAGAAAAAGGAAGTTTAATATAATTTGACTTATATAAATACTTTGAATGAAGATAAGATTTTGCAGTTGTATAGATTTTTCTTTTCAAACTTTAAAAGCAATTTATTTATAAGCTTTTCTCTTATTCTAGTACAGAATATGTTAAAATCTACCAATGATTTTATTGTTTTTTAATTTCATCTAAAAACTTTTATTTTTTAAAGTATTTTTGACTAACAATTTTATAATTTTTAAAATTTGATTAATATTAATGAAAATTTCTGTAAATTACAAGTCTGACTTTGAATTAAAATAGCGTAAATTTATTAAATCAATTATATCCTGTTTATTAAGCTTATACCAAATTTTTGAAAAAATTATTGTTTTTTGAAAGTGCCATTTGATGCATGTGTTTTTTTCAGAGAGTGGGATAAAGGGGGGAAAGTTTACGTAATTTTTGTTAGCATTTTTTCAGTCTTTTCTTGTTTTCGATAAAAATAATTTTCTGTTTCAAAAATGATAAATACTTAAGACAGAATTATTAATTTTTTTAGGTAAGTTTAAAAATTAGTTAAAGCATAGTAAAAACACTTGATCTACTCTATAGTATTCTGGGTAAAAAGTATAATTAGAAATCAAAATGTTTATTCTTTAAAAAAATTGAATTTCATGGTAAAAAAAAATAACATATAAGAATCAGAATTTCTGGGCACATTCTCTACAAAATTACTTTGACCGTACCCATTTTTCTGTCACCGGATGAAAATTATCGAAAATTTTGCTCTATTTTCCAATTCCTCGGGAAATTCTATTCTAGACTCCTGTTTTAGACAAATTTTAGATAGAAATATTATAATTTTATTATTAAAATAATTTCCCCAGGTAAAATCTATTCAATATTTCTGACATTTTTATCCAGTGACAGAAAATTGGGTCCCTTTTGTGTTAATTTTTTTTACCTGGGTTACTTACAATAATTATTGAATTTTTAATGATAATTTGAATAAAATTGTTACAGATAAATTATACCTGCGTATCTGAGCCATTTTTAATAACTAAAAAAAAAAGTATATTAGAGACACGAAAATGTGTATTTAAGAAATTTTGCTCTAAGTTTGTACAGAAAACCATTAAAAACTCAATACTTATATTTACATTTACTGCTGAATAATAAATTAATCATTTTCAAATTCTTACTTTGTAAATTCCCAAATTTTGAATGACACATGGTAAGCTAACATCCCTTCCTACAGCAACGGTAACATTAGGAATAGGTTCAGCAAACCTTGGACCATCTGTGATTGCTAAAAAAATAATAAAAAACACATTGATTAATTTTTTTTAAATACTTGATGTTTATTTGAAAATTTCATTAAGAGTTTATTATAAATTCATCTAAAACTATAAAACTAAAAAGAACGTTTTTATTTTTCGAATTTATTTTTCTACGAAACGAATCGAGGTACTTTAAAAATATTTTATGTAAATAACTAAAAAAATATAAAAATCACTCTATTCGTAGAAATTATTTTGAAATATGAAAATAAAAAAGCTTATAACTGCTTGTCATTTCACACCATCAACGATCATGGAACATTATAACAGTTTTAACGTCTACTCCCTATGTATTATATGACCTAGAACCAAAATTATAATAAATCACAAAACATAAATCATCCTAAGTCCATTTGACCATGCCTAGCTAGACCTTTCCAAATACTCAATAAACAAGTTTCATGTTAAAACCGTTAATTAATTAAAATTCAAAAAATTTTAAATTAGTGAATGTTAAATAAAATTTTATTTTCATAAAACAGCTCTTTACATATTGGGGTTCTAAGCCAATGTACTGTGGTTTATTTTACCATATAATCATTAATTAATTAACAGTATGTATAGTTTTTGTAAATCTGGAAAAATTTAATTTTATAAAAATATAATTACTCCTCAGTTAAATACAATTTTTTACACTAAAAAATACCTTTACTAATATACAAAATTTAAATACACTGGAACCTCGATTATCCGGACTAAGTGAGACTAACCCCGATCCGGATGTCTGAAAATCCGGTTAATACGGAAAAATAAAAAAATTTGCCCATAAAATAAAAAAATTGTTAGGGTGATTAAAAGTTTATTTTTAGGGATTAAAATTTTTTTTCGTTTTAACATGGATCTAAAAAAAAACTTTATTTGAAAAAATTTGCCAGAAATGTAATGTAAATACTACTACTTTTTATAAAAAAATTGATTTGTATATTCTCCTTATTGTGAGTTAAAAATAACTTTTACATAAATTGAAGAAAAAAAATAAGAATTTTTTTTTATTTGTGACTAAAATGCCAATTCGGTTGATCCAGAATCCGTATAATTGAGGTCCGGATAATCGAGGTTCCAGTGTACTGCAAAAAAACTACCATTTATTTGATTATCATGAGGGTAAAAATTTCTTGGAAATTATTGTATGTGGAATTCTCTGAAAATTTTATTAAAAAATAAATAATTACGCTCGAAATATACTGTAGATAATTCCATGTACGAATAAAATTATTTAGGTAAATAATTAAACCTCAGCTTTTTGATTTTATATGAAATTTGATAAAAGCGTACGTTATAACTAAAATTATAAATGCACCTTTTATTAATATTGAAATTTTTTATAAAAAAATCATTATATTATATATAATTAAAGTAACTAAGATATTTATATATTTTAATAAGTTAAAATGTAAATAATATTATGAAATATTTTAATTATTTGCAGGTATATAAATAAATAGTATATTTACGGTTCGTGTATAGAAAAATGGTCCAAATCTAATGTAAATTACCTTCCAAGGTGAAGCCAAGGATAGTAAACGGCGATTTGGGACATTCTTTATTTATGGACAAGGGCCACATAAAATTTTTCTGCATCAGTTGCGACAAAACACGTCTTTTTTGGCCGCATAGTTGCCGGTAAATACGTGCTTTCTGGCCGTTGACCAGAAAAACTTATAACTGGTTTTGTGTTTACAGAACCAACAATTATGGAACATTTTCATTCATAAAATCAGAATCGAAATTTGTATCTGAATATAAATTAATATAACTCCGTAAATTTAAAGTATTCTAAGTTCTTGTTCTTATCCCATTTCAAATTATTCAAAATCCCCCCCCCCCCCCTAAAAATGACACTTTTTCACAACCAAAAAAAACGTCAAATTTTCACTTCTTCTGTGAAAACGTCTTTTTTTTCACTCCCCTCCTTACTTCAAGATCATCGAAAAAATTAAATAAAATCTAAACACCCAAAAAAACGTTTTATTAGGTTTTCAGGAACCTGTCGTTACCTAGAGGTCTAATTCCCACGGGAATCAGTCAGTTTTTTGATAAATTTTCGGATGCTACTACTTATTGCTTCGGGGGCCAAATCACCATACTTATCCGGAAGTAGCTTTAATAATGGAGAATTTGAACTCGGATCAACTATAAATTGAAACAGCATTGGTAATAGTAAAAAAGAACTTTCAGGTACTACGATTAAAAATGAATTTTTTTCCAATCTGCTAAAAAATAATGGCCTTTTAAAAAATTGAGAAACAAGAATTGAGAAAAAAAAAATTTTACTTTTTTTTAAATTACTTGAACATTAATAGGTTCATTATATGTATAAAAACGGATTAAAAATACAAAAAAAATAAAATTACATTGATATACATTAAGAAGGTCAGTAAAAAAAATACACATTAGAGATTCAGAAGTGCCGGTCAGAATCAATGGAATTACACAAGAGATGAAACGGAAAAGAAAAAGGCTAAGGGAATAAAGTCAGTAGCTTGATCTTTTTTAAAGAGAAACAAGTTTACAGACGAAATAAAAAATCGACAAGTTTCTTTGACTAAACACGATCTCAACCTTAACTTCTCTATCCTTTTACATTTCCCTTTTTTATTTTAGTGCTCATCCTAGTAAACGTAAGTTTTTTTAACTTTCTTTTTTTTTTCAAATACTTAAACTTTTTTCCATATATATTTGGAGGCAGTATATATATATATATATATAATCGAATTACTCATGGCATGCTGCACAAGAGCATTTTAAAAGCACTAAACTTTTTAAAGTATGACATGGCAGAAAATTCTGAACACTCATGTTATAGCGTAAATTTTCACTTTTACATGTGTTTTTTTTTTTACGTTCATATATTGCAATAAGGTTGATATTTATAAAGAAGATGAATAGAGTTTGTTGACATGTATGAAGATAACTTTTGAAACTGTATATTATATATAAGGTTTTGAAAATTATATTTACGATACTACTACTCAATTACTAAAATAATTAAAATGACGGTGCTAATTATTTTCAGCAGTTTCGAGTCATATCTCTTTCTCTCGCTACTCCTTTGAGCTCTACTGCATTTTCCTTAAAATTAGTGATGTTCGAACTACTAAAGGTTGTTAACAGTTATTGATGTATATTTTAATAATAAAGAATAATTTAATTAAGACTCGTATACCTTCTTCTTCTTCATCTTCGATTTTATTTTAATTACTCTATATTTTCAAAGAATAATTAATTTCATTTTATTAATAAAATATTTTGTAACTTTATTAGTCAAAGTAATTTTAAATTGCAAACAATTTATGTTTAACATTCGAAAAAAATTTTAAATACTAAATTTTACGCATGATTACTTCATGTATGTAGATGAAATTGTTTGTCAGGTCAAAAAATGGAAAAGTCCTTAAAAAAAAAAAAATTACTCAGTTTTTTATCAGCTTAGCTTCGTGGCGTTGTTCTAATATGCTGAATCCTATTATATTATTCTTATTCCATACAAACCAATACGACTTTAGAAAATAACAAAATGATCTCAAAATAAGATACACATATTAAATAAACAAAAAAAAATCAATCAAATTATTATTTATAAAAAAAAAGTTTATATTAGGTATATAAGTTTTTCGCTGTAAAAAAAAAGTACGATGATAAATTTTGAAAGAAAAATGAAACTTTATTAACCTTTTGTTTTGTAAGTAAACTTTTCTACTTCAGTGCATTGCATAAAATTTTTTCTACATATATATATATATATATAAGCTGTTATCTTTTTCTTATACACAGTAAGTTACAGAAGTCAGAATTTTTCTTTTTTTCTAAAATAAGAAAAAAATAAAATATTATGCATAAATTTCATGCATAAAAAAGAAAAAAACTCAAAATTGAATTTAAGATACACTGATTAAAAAAGATAATAATAAATATGAAATTTTATATATGATTAAAAATTTAATTATAAAAAGTATGTAATTTTAGTTAAAATTGGAAATTTCATCTTCTCGATTGTTACATTTACTATGAGGTATTAATAAAATTGTTATAAAATACAGAAAATACACCTTCATCTGTTTTCTATTTTCGATATCTTATTTTTCTTTTTCATATATACAAATATATATATATATATATCCCACATTTATAAAGAATTGGTCGATTTTCAAAGAAGAAGAAGGTTCATGTAAGCAATAAATAGAAAAGTCGAAACTGCAACTGCTACCCAAGTTATATATATATATATACAACCTATGTCGAATCAAATAAAAATAAAAATAAAAAAAATATATATAAAGTAATTTCTCTTGCCTATATTTATTTCTAAATAATATATTTTTTTTTTCAAATACTTGAGTGCGGTCGAATGTATATTCTCAAGTGTATAGGTATGTGAGGTTCCTCAGTAATTTTAATTTTCAGTTTATATTTTTTTTTCTTGCATATGTTTTATGTTTCTTACCTTTTTTTTTTAATATTATAGGTACAATTTTATTTATTTTTTTTTATTTTAATATTTTGCACTTATTGGAAAAAATCATTGACCTGTTTATTTATTAGTTTTATGTAATTAAAATTACATCCATGTTATATACTTATTTTTATTATGGTTGAGTAATTAAAAATAAATTTCGTCAGTTGTATTTTTTGTAATTAATATTTTTTTTGCAATTGCTGTTAATAACTACATCGAAAATTTGATTTTCTAGGGTTTATTATTTATTTAATTTTTTTTTATTGTAAAAATGCGTTGATTTTACTTCAGGGTTTTTGTTAACATGTGCTCTTTCATGTGTAGAAATTGAAAACAAGGGCGTAAGACTTGTTTCTAAATTTTTTGTACTCGTTGTATACCTGAGAAAGTTATTTTGAATCTCCGTAAACTTTAGAAATTTAGTTTTCAATATTAGTTTTGTTACATTTTCCTAACGAAAATTAGGCTAAGTTCAATATTAGGCTTATATACTAGCTGCCATTAAAAATGAGTAGTACAAAACTAACAGGTTTATAAAATTTGAACGAATAAAGTCAGGGGTTATACATTGAAGTTGAACTGAAGGATAAAAGAAATTGGTCAAAAATATTTTTTTTAAATTTAACTAAAAATAAATTCTTCCAATAACTCCTAGTTTTGTAGGTTCAGTTTTCAATTTTTGGGATGTATTTTTGGATTTTCGGCCCATTGATTTGAATTAGTTCAAAATTTGTTTATTTTTTCTACCAAATACTTATAAATAGTGAAAAATATTTTTATATAAGTGCTTAAATTTAAAAAATTTTCCGTAAAATTTAACTCCAAGATTCAAAAGTTGATTTGGACTGCGTATGCACTAGGATATCATTATTGACAGTTTGTTTTTTGAGCATATACAAAATTATGTCTCAAAATATGCAGGTTCGTTATCATTTTAATTTGCCTTGAATTTCTTATTTTATAATCTTTTGTTACAAATAAACATAATATCCCTGAAATAACCGTGCCTAAATGCTCCAGACAAAAAATGATGATTTCTAAAATGCAACTTTTTAAAATTTTACAATTACTCGCTGGATCACGTCACAAAATGAAAATCTGGATTCAGATTCAAACTCTTCATGAAATCTTATGTAGGCATGTAAATTATAATGTCTTTCAAAGGATTTGTGTGAAAATATTGCAAATTTTATATTTATGTCTTAACTTTGTATTTTCAAATAAAAAATTTTTGAAAATTTTGTTTAAGAAAAGAATAAAATTCAAATAATGATTTTCTTGTGTGAGCGTAGTCCAAAAATTTTTTTGACCTCGGAATAGAGTTTGAAAGGAAATTTCTTCTTAATAAACCTAGAATAAAAATATATTTTACCTTAAAATAAGTATTTTGCAGCTAATATAAGCAAATTTTGAACTAATTTAAAACAAAAGGCCAAAAACATAAAAATTGCTGTCAAAAATTGAGAGTTAAACACTGAACGCTAAAAATTTAAATAAAAATTACTGGAAAGACTTTTTAGTTAGACTTTCGAAAAAAATATTTTTGGCCCATTTCCGTGATCCTTTCGTCCAGATCGGGCAAAGTTGGAATTCATTCTTAATATGATCTAAAATTTTAGTCCAAATTAGGCAAAGTTAGTGTGGAATCTTTTATATTTATCTAAAATTAGCAATTAAAAAGAAAAAAATTTATAAATAAATAAACTTTTTATGATTAGTCAATACGTTGATTAAATGCATAAAGATTAAAGACGCCTTTAGAGTCAATTAATTTAAAGCAAATAAATAATACAGACCTTTTTAATAAGAAAAGTTTAGGTTACAAAAAAGAAAAAAAATCTCTTATTTATATACATTGTCAACAAAAACTAATTAAAAAATATGCTAGTTATTGATTACCCAGTGCAATAAGTTGCCATTTATACGAGAAATTAAAATCTCATAAGAAAATCTTATTTTATGGTAAGTATGGCACTTATTTTCTTCAAACAATGTGCATATAAAGCTTAATTTTTCGATTTGATTTTGTATAAAACGATAAAGAAAAAAAGTTTTAATCTCACAGATACAATTAAAAAAAAAATTACCTCAAAAATAGTAGCTAAATAACAAGATTTATGAATATAAAGCCCACTTTAAAATATAGAAACCTTCTTTTAACGCATCATGTATAATACAAAATATAACAAAGTTCATTATCTCTAAAATTACACGTTTAGAGATTATTCTCACAATTATAAATCATTTTCATAGAAACAAACTTAATTCGTTAGTGCATGTGAAGCTAATTATTTCAGTCACTTGAAAATATAATTATGGAAACTCATAATTCGTTGATAATAGATTTAAAGTCGTTAAGAGCTACAATTATTTTATTAATGTCAGACAATAATACAAATATACATTTATTGTATTATGTAAACTGTAAATTATGCACTAAAACAGAAAATTTCAATTATATTTTATTTTCTGACTTTACTATTATTATTTGAGAAAAATAGATCAACCCAAAACTACCCATTTGATTGATTTCATGTTTTATACTAAAGGTTTTATTAAGATATTTAATGTCAACTGTATTAATTTTGGGTACGTTTTAATATACCTAAATTCATGTTTTCGTTTCTGTGAGCTTATGCAATTAGTTTGTTAAGCTTAGGTCTTTTGACTTTATTAATTATTTTGATTGTTTGCTTCAATTTACTCCTTTTTAACGACAGCTATTATACTTCTTACCCTGTTATTTAAGTTTTATTGAATGTTATTTGAGTATTACTCGGAATACAGAACCTTTGTACAGAATATTTATTTTTTGTAACATAAAATTCATGTGAAATTTAAATTGTACTATTTATTTGCAAAAAATTTATAAATATTTTGATTAATTTTAGTTTTATCATTCGTACGAATAAATAATTTAAAAAAAAACTAATAAATAATTTAAATTTAATTTTCGTTATTTATTTTCCAAGAATTTTATTTTATACAACAAATAAAATAAATAATTTTTTCATTACACGATAAAAAAAAAAAGAATGAAATGAAAAAAAAAATGTAATTAAATTCTTTACAAATGTTGCGAAAAGGGTTTTTTAATCTAGATAATTTAAAGCGAAGAAATAGAAAATAAATTTGTACTGTTTAGTAAATTCAGTAAATAATTTTTATTTGATACTAATCAAATAACAATTTTTTAAATTTTTGCCTTGATTTTTGATTTATTAGAATTTTTTTTTTTTTTATTATTAGGAAGAAATTTCTTGTGTTTTATTTTTTATTGAAAAATCTTTTTCTTTCTTTAAATCTGAGGTATTTTTTCAATTCTGTTCTAAATTTTTTCTGATGCTTTTTTTTTATACATAACAACAGCGAGACGTAAAACATCTTCTTGCTTTCTCACAAATTTTCTATCTTAAGATACTGAATTATAGATGTTTCTTTAAGATATAGTGTAAAAAGGACGAAATCCTTGAGACAGAATTTGAATTGACAGTCAGAAATAAAAAAAAAAAAAAAAAAAAAATAGTGAGAGGAAAAAAAAAATAAAATTCTATGTAACGGCTGTGTATGCCACAAACATTGTGCATATTTTTTTGAAAAATAAAAAAAAAACTTTAAGACTTTGTATTTTATGCTAGTGATATTCTACGTTTGAAAGCAGAAACTATTTTCAAAATGTTTTACTATAACATTTAAGTGAAAGCTCTTTAATGAAATTTCTTGAATTTTTTTTTTTTATTTTAAAGTAGATTTATCTTTTATGTATATCTAAATGTATTTAATTATAGGGGAAGTTGAGGTATAATAGATGATTCTAATTTTGAGATTTAAAGTTGGCAGCATCATTTTAAAGGAATTTAAATACGGTGGTAGAACGAAGTGTTTATTGTTAAATTTTTATAACTTTTGAAAATATTTTCATTAAAGTGCAATATTTAATAAATAGGTTAATAATTTTATAATTAAGTAACAAAATATGTGGGTAAATTAATTCAAACGAGTTTCAAACTCTTGTCCGAGTCTTCAAATCGGTTCAAAATAGTAACTAATAAAAATAAAACTCTATGACAATTTTTAGTCCCTATAAAATTCAATTCTCGATTTTTTGCAACCATTTTTACTTTTTGGTGATTTTTTAAAATTAGCAGCTAATTTTTCGTATTTTTTCTCTTAAATACGTATTTTATCATGAAAAATTATATCTTCCTAGATTCTCATAGGAAATTTCCCTTAAATTTCGTGATGAATCCGTAAAATGTGATTTATATATTTTTTTGCGCTATGGCTATACTTATGGTTAGGGTGATTCTACAGACCTCCGTAAACGCAAAACCGTAGCCGCAACGCAATGCGCACAAACCAAAATCGAGTTGTGCACATGCGTGTTGTGTTGTGCGCATTGCGTTACGGCTGCGGTTTGCGTTTACGGAGGTCTGTAGAATCACCCTTAGGCTCCATCTACAGAAACCGAAAGAGTGGTTCTACAAACGCCGTAAATGGGGGTCGCAACCACAAGCGCATGCATGTATCGAAAGTAATAGGGAGGGGAGTTTAATGGTTAGGACCTTGCATCATTGGCCGTGCAATCGTGGATTGTAGTTCACTATGATCGATGATTTCATTGTCGATAATGCAAGGTAGAGTTGCCACATAATCCTTTGGCCCGATGCCAAAGGATATGCGTAAGATGCATTCTTCACTCCCTTGGAAGGCCCCATCTACAGAAACCATAAAACCGAGGCGCACCGCAAGCGTGAGCGCAACGCAATGCGCAGAAGAAGATTTTGTGTATTTGGAGTTGCGCAGGAGCCAAAATTGGTTTCTGCGCATTGCGTTGCGCTAACGCTTGCGGTTGCGACCCCCTTTTATGGGGTTTGTAGAATCAGCCTAAAACCGAGGCGCACCGCAAACCCAAGCGCAACGCAATGCGCAGAAGAAGATTTTGTGTATTTCGAGTTGCGCATGAGAAAAAATTGGCTTCTACGCATTGCGTTGCGCTCACGCTTGTGGTTGCGACCCCCATTAAGGCTTTTGTAGATGGAGTCTTAGGCTGATTCTAGAAACGTATCGCAACCACAAGCGCAGCCGCAATACAATGCGTACAACTCGATTTTCGGTCTCTGCATATTGCGTAGCGGCTGTGCTTGCGGTTGCGACCCCCATTTACGGCATTTGTAGATGGCGCCAAATAGAAATCGTATTTCTCGCGCATGCGGAGTTTGGACTCCAGAATCTCATTTCATAGAAAATTTACGCGTTTCATTAGCTGTGTGTGTTTTTTTTTTTTTTTTAATACGAAAAAATAAAAATGGCTGCCAAAAAAATCGAAAATTGAATTTTAGAAATTAAAAATTACCTTTGAGGCTTATTTTTAGTAGTACTTTTGGAAAAAAATACTGTTTAACTGATTTGAAGACACACCCAGCAATTTGAAACTAGTTTTATTTAATTTCACCCACATATCTTGTTACTTAAATGTAAAACTTTTCTGTCTATTAAATCGAAAATCTTTAACCGTTCATGCACTGATACAAATACAAATACCTTACTTTAAATTTAAAACATTTCTCGATATATTATTTACAGATATCATATCCGATTTAAAATGACATTATTTAAAATATAATTAAGTAATTAAAGTATCATAATAAAACTAAGAAAAAAAAAATAAAAACTTGCTGCTACCATAATTTTAAATTAATCAAACATTAAAAAAAAAAGCTATAAATACTAAAAATAATCAAATTATTTCAACACGAATAAAAAAAATTTTTTTTATTACTGTAATTATTGTTCATTACAATTTTTTTTTCTTCTATATTTATGAATATAAAATATAAAAATTATTATTTTTTCTTGTACTTTCTTTCTTTTTTCAATAAATACATAAAATATTTTTTTATTTTTTGCTTACTCATCTTTTATAGAGTAGAATAAATTTTTTTTTTTTTTTATTTCATTTTCTTTATTTCTTGAAAATATTAAAAAAAAAGTATAAGAAAAAAGGTATAGGTAATATATAAGTAATAAAATTCTTAAAGTTATTTAATAATAATAATTATACGAAATAAACCGATATTTTATTTTTTTTTTTATGGATCAGCATCAAATTGATAACAAGTCACAAAAAAAAAAGTAGAAATTAATCGTATGATCAATTTATCTATAAAAAAGAGAAGAAAAAAAAATCGAATAAAAAAGTAAGATACGTAAAAAAAGTATAGAAGCTCAGTAAGAAAAAAAAAACGAAGAAGATAAGCCTCGAGGGGACATAAAGTCGTTCAAGAGGCTTCGAATATTCTTCCAAATTCCTTTAGAAGTTATATACTAAAAAAAAGTTTCATTTTTTTTTTTGCTCAAGCACACACATATAGTACGATCTCAATATATAGTGTCTACATATCTTAACGTACAAGCTTGCATTAAAATAAGGATCACACATTCCCCTAATCTTAATGTCTATATAGAATAAGTATATTTAAGCTTAAATCGTAAATGTTTCAATGTATGTAGATATATATAATAAAAAACCTTACTATTAAATTTGTGTGGGTGTGATTTTTCACATTTAATTTTCTTCTTCTATTTTTTTTTTTTTTTTTTATGTCACATATAAACCAAGTACAAATAATATAAATTTATATTTTTTTTACCTCCAATTTATAGATTTATTTTAAATTTCTTTTTTTTTATGATAAAATTTTTTTTATGTGTTATTAGTTTAAGACAAAATAAGATTATTTTTAATCTAACAATTTTATTTGAAATTTAGTAATAATTAAGTGATTGAAATTTTCAAGATATTAATTGGTAATATAGATTTTGAGAAATTGGGTATTGAATTATATTCTATGACTCAGATATCTGACAGATACATATAGATAAATAAAATAAGAATTTATAAATGATAATGGCTAGTCTTGCTGGAGATTATCAGAACCAGTGATTTAGACGGTATTCGGAGTTATTCAAATCAATTTTCTCATTTAAGACTGACAAGCATCATGTAATCAAGTGAGGATGCTGGAAAATGACGATGCTCACTCATATACCGATGGAATCGTGATGTTAAATAATTAGATAAGTTTTCAGAGTTTTAAGTATGAGTCGGAAGCAAATTAAAGCCAAAATTAAATTACCGAATAGAAAATAGCTAATCTTGTTCTTGATGGGGAATAAGACCAATATTAATATGGAAAATTTTTATAGTGAGGAATACCCTGGGAATCGAAAAATCAAGGGGTAGGGTCAAATGGGATTAAGAATAGTTTCAATTTAGGGACTTAGAATATTTCAAGTTTAGGAATTTAGAATAATCCGGGCTTAGGGACTTATAATTTGGTTATAGAATCTTAACACTTAATAAAGGTGATAATTATAAATTATAAAAATAGCAAATTATATTTTAATGTTGCGTAACATTATGCATTTTACCTAGCCCTCAGCTGTAGTAAATATGCTCCATGCATTTTGGTTGTATTTACACAAATCAGTTATAAGTTTTTCAGCATAAATTCAGTATAAATTGAAAAATCGAAAAAACAATTTTTCACAATTATATAGCACCAAACATTTCAAAAAATTTTTTCTCCGAAAAATTTTCTTTTACTAACTTGGTCTCGCTGAAAAAAGAAAATTTTCTCTTTTGTCAGTATGTGAAAAATTTTTTTTGACCCCCAAGAGGGAGGGGGGGCAATAGGTTAAAAACATATTATAACCAATTGGTTTTTGGTCGATCTTACACAAGTATCCACATTTTTTGAAAACCTGGTTGATACAAAACATATCTTAAATAGAAAAAAAAAAGGAAGATCATCTGGTCACAAAAATTCTAGTATCCTCAAGCTCCACATTAATCTACCAATTCAAATGTTTTAATTAATTTTTCTTAAAGAAATCTTTACAAATAAAATTTCACTTATCTAAAATACTAAACACAAAAAAATTCTAAAATATTTTTGCATAACCACCATTACCTAAATCAACCAATATAAATATTCTATCTGCATAAAGAACGAATACTAAGAATTATACAATCTTTATTATCCTAATAATAAAATCGGGTGCAGTTTTTTATAGAATATTTTCTACCATTTTCAAGTATGGGCCAACTGTCTGAAAAGCAGTGGCACCAAAAATAAAAAAAAAAACGAAAAGATAAAAAAAACCTCGCGAATAGATAAATGTACTCGTTCACTAAGTCTTATAAAGCTTATATAGGTTATAATAATATATCTATATATGGGAATTCAAGATCCAAGAGAATTTATCCGACAGATAAAAATGTCTCTCTATCTTCTGGAGTTTATATATATAAAAAGAAATGAAAAAAAAAAAAGTATAAGAATAGTAAGAGATTTCAATAAAAGCCTCGATTGTAAAGTACTAAGCGCTGATAGTATAAGTCTACTATAACTGCCCGAACCGTTACATGGGTCAGTGAAGCTAAAACGTTTTTTTTATTCTTATTTCTATAAAACCTCTAAATATAGATATATAAAGTTGCTCGTCCGTATAAACGTCCTAGAAATCGCGCCTTTTCTTTACGTTATAATTTTTTTCTACTTTTACTCACCCCCATTCTTTTTTTTTTAAATACTTATTTTACGCTTTCTTTCTATCAATCTTAATATTTCTTTTTCTTTTTTTTTTTTTTCATTTGCAATATTCTTACTTTATATATATATTGTAATATGTAAGAGTGAATGACTGAAGATCTCTAGAGACAAAAGCGGATATTCGTTACTTTCTGACGAGGGAATCAACAGCAATATCCTTAAATTGGACGTTTCTCTTCTGTTCTAAACTTTTCTGTTTTTTTTTTTTGTTTTTCTTACTTGCTTATTATTTCTCTTCTGTTTTCGCACAATACCTTAGAGTATTGCGTATATATTTGTGTATATATAACATAAATACACTATAAAATGTAACCTTTATAAATAAATATACAAACAAGAAAATATAAAGATTACAAAACATAACAATAAATTAACAAGACACAATTGTATAAGAAAAGTATGAGATAAATAATGTTTATTTGTACAAACAGGTAAATCATTTTAACTAATTTAATTTTTAACAATTTATGTTAGATTTTTTATTTTTTACTCATTATTTTTAGGTCAAGAGTAAATTTTTTAAACTTAACAAGGTCGATCCTAATTGCTCTGCGCATATATTTATATATTATAGGTCGATTTTGTTGTTCTGCAGAGCTAAAAATCGAAGTACAGGTAAGGTAAGAGCCTTCAAAAGTCTTTGTATGGTATATTCTATAATTATCCAGTATTCTCTTGTGATGGTTTTTTACTGAATCAAGCATATTTTTAATTCCAAATTGGTTTGTAAAAAAACCTGATCCGACTTGAGGGGGTAGGGATTAAACAATTTTTTGGAGGTTAATTTGATGCTTATAACTAGGCACGAATTAATTTCCCAAAAGTACAGATTAGCACATATGCTCCATTTGATATGTACATTCATTAGCCAAAGTCTTTTGTGGTTACAATTTTTTCACCTTCGTACGAAAATTTTTTAATCCCTCCCCTCTCAGGTCGGATCAGGTTTTTTACAAACCGATTTTTAATCAGGTTTTGGAGTTGTATTTAAAGTTATCCTAAATTTTCATCGGGTTAAAAAATTTTCATTTTCTAGTTAACCATACTAGACAAATTAGGATCACCAAGGCTCTTAACATATGACTTAGTAAGCATCCTTACATAAGTAGTTCTGTCCAATTGCAATTATGTTTGGTTAATCAAAAGTTCGCAATATATCGTATGAATTCTGTTACTATTAGGCAACGTATTATAAACTACTTTGTACATGTTCTAGAATTTTCTATTTTTTTAGGGAGGGTAGGGGGTTAGAATTATAAAAAAGGTACAAAAGCGTGGTATGATATGCAAAATATACCGAGGAATAGCTTTATAATATTAAAGACTAAATATTTAATAATGGTACCTGGGTTTTCGTATAGGAAACAGTTTAGGTGAATCAACAGTTCTTCAAAATATTATAAATACAGAGATTCCGTAAATAGATAGTGTGTTCCAAATGAAATTGTACTATGCCAGTACATATACTCAAAGACTGTCTATTTACGAAATGCCTGTATAATTAAACTAATAGTAGACGGTTAACTTGCTTTACCTGAAATTTTAACCTATCTGGGTATTTTAGAACCAATCGCCAGAAATATAATGACTGGTTTAAGTCATAAATAAATTACTATAGATAATCTGCGATTTCGGGCATTATTTTTAATGGCCAAGAGTTTTATACAGATTTTCTTCATGAGTGATGAGAAAATGTGTCTTTGCCTGATTCCTGATCTCTTCCAAGAAAATATTTTTAATATAAAGTTTGCGATATTCTGTTTAAAATTCTAATTTATATAGAAATTAAAAAAATAAGTAATTAAAATGTTTTCATAAAAAACCAAATAAAAATTATTTTAAAACCATTTTGCGAGATATTACTTGTCTAAACGTCAAACAATGAATTTTGTAAAAAAATATTATTTTTGCAATATAAGTACTAAGTGAAAAAGAATGAAAAATTAATAAATGAAAAATAATTTTAACAACTTCACTAATACTTTTAAATTTTAAAAGTGCATATACTCATTTTACTTGACGTTTATATACTTTGAATATTTCAGAGTTGGGCAAAAATGGTAAACAGTGCGTGCCAATTTTTAAATCCATAAATGCGAATTTCCATATAAACCATAAAATTTTAAACTCCGCTTAAAAATTTTTAAACATATTAAAATTTTGCAAATAGATAAGTCTTAATACTTTACCATTAATACGCAAAACCATATTTACAGATATGAAAATTGGCGTACCATTTTTCAATTTTTACCCTATTTTTAAATATTTAGATATAAAATTTTAAGTCTGCATACAAAAATTATTGAAAAAAAAATGTTTTTATAAGTACTTTTAAACTTTCTAAATTATCAACTAAAGCAGCAATAATTTTGTTAAAAATGTTTATTGAAGTCATTATTGAAAGTAAAAAGAAAAAAAAAATTACTAAAGTTTTCATGAATTTAAATTATTGTAATTTACATTTTATAAAAAAAATATAATCACCATAAAAACTAAAAAAAATTATTATCTTTAAAAAAAAGTTTAAAAGTTTAAAATTTTTAAATAATTTAAAATAGGGGAGTGCGGTTACCCGAAAGTCGGGTCGGATACCAGTAATTTCGGGTTTTTTGCTTCGAGTTGGGTCGAGTTTAGGTCATTCAAGGAAGCTGTCGGTTCAAAACTGCAACTGCAGACCTTTTTCGGGAAGTTTTGGCCTTCACACAAAATCTGACCTGTAAAAATTTGTCAAAAAAGACCAAAATTTCAGGTACCCGACCCGACTTTCAGGTAACCGCAAACCCCTAATTTTAAATTTTGTGTAAAAATAAATTTATCAAAAAAATTCTACAAAATAAAATTAATAATTTAAATCTAACGATATAATTAGAATTTAATGTTAATATAACGAAATTAAAGAGATTCTGTGGCCATTACAAACTCGTCTATAAATAACACCCTAAAATTATTGGATACATAAACACCAGGTAATCTAAATATGTTGATATTAACTAACCACATATTAAACAAGTACATTTTAATATTATACCAAAAACATATCTCTATTTAAAAAAGAAAAAATCTTTTTTAAAGATATAAGTAAAAAAAAAAAAGCTTTCTGATAAATTAAACTTTATATTTCGTGAGAAAATGCATATAAATGAAAAGTGCAAATGTCAAGAAAATTGTTATGATATGCAGTACACGGTTTATTTAAAAATATAAAATATTTAAATAATGAAAATTTTTAGAATAATGATAATAAAAAATTAATAAATTTTAATTACGTAAAAATGCATTTTTTTTATTTAAAAATTAAAAAAAAAACACACACACACATAAAAACAAAAGATTATTTTTTTAGGTTAATTGAAAACTAGAGCTTGAATAAATGAAAATAAAAAAAGAGCAGATGTTTATATGGACTTTTTTTTTTAGAATTAGATAGAAAAAAAAAATCGTTGTTGATAATACTAGTTTTTTATATTAAAAAAAAAGGGGGGTTTACATGCGTGCGTTTGATACCTTCACACGATATCTATGTTGAGTAAACTAAATTCTGTGTGTGTGTTTATAGAAAGAGAAATTTCACATATATAGAAATTGCATATAGTAGTGTAATTAGTCCAAAGCACGTCCGTATGGTTTCACAAGGGTAAGATTAATTACATATATATACTACTACTACTACTGTTATTATTACAGTCTACCTGTGTATGGGAGTATAACTGTGATTTTAAATCTATATAATTTTCATTTTGTTTCACTTATTAGAAACAAAACAATTCATTATGTAATTTGTTATCTTATTGTGATTTGGTTGAGATAACGTTTAAGCTTATTACTATTTATCAAATTATATTATTGATTTAGGAATAATATGTATATTTTAGGATTGTAAGTTACGTTCCTTTGTGTAATTATGCAAAAACTGTATTAACCTATATATGATACTCGCTATAGAAATTATGTATGCAATAGATTCTTAGTGTATTAGATTTATATGATGCATTTGCTTACACAATTTGAGTGATAGAAGTTAAATTTACATGCTTTAATAATCTGAAAAAAATTGGTTTGAAGAATTTTTACAATTGTTAACAGCGGATTCTTTCCTATTAATATGGAACATGTTTATAGGGAGGGGTATTTGAAAGAGTCCCTTCCAGCATAGGGTAGAGGTGGAAAATTGGCGTTTTTAAGAGGGGGAGAGGGTTAAATGAACTTAGAATACTTTTCATTAAGTGTGCCAAAAGGATAAGTATCGGTGGCAGCGGGTATAATTTTATAATATAGAAAGATATATAATAAGGAGCTCCAACTTAGGGAAAAATACCCTGGGAATTAGAAAATTATAAGGGGGAGGGGTCAAATAAGACTTAAAATAATTTTGATTTAGGGACTTACATAATTCAAGTTTAGGGACTATTAGAATAATTTAAAATGTTAACCAGTAAGTATCGACTATTTTTTTTAAACGCTCCGCCATTTTTATTGTAGATAGTAATTCTATGTGTAATATATTTATCTGCTAAATAATATTCAAGATCACTCTTGTTGTGCTTATTACTTGTCAAAAAATAATTTTAAGTTTATGATTTGCGTAAAAAAGTGTTTATATTTAATTATTTTGGCAATTTCTTTTTCAGTAAACTAACTTCAAACTATTTTGATCAATGTGTTTAAATAATTTTTTTAAATCTTTAATTTATTTATTACTCAAACAAATTTAATACATTTTTTTTCCAAAAAGTTTGTATTTGAACTTTTGACGTTAATGGCAAGTTACCTTTAACAATGTAGTACCTATAAACTCAATTTAACAAAGGCTATGCCCGGATCTATATAGTGAATCGGCCCACGAAAGATATTTAAAAACTAATTGTATTAGGTCAAAGTACACCTAAAAAAAATAGGACCCTGAAGTTTTCAGACTTCCAGATGCCTTCAGCTCTGATTGGCAGCCTATTAATGACAAAAAAAAAGTAAATTTTTAGCGACTTTTTAGTCGACTTTCTGATACTCCCGTGGTAAAACGATTCTGTCAAAATAATAATATTTTTATTAGGAACATTAAAACTCAATGTGCATTCTTATGTTTTCTGAGATGCTGTAACCAAAGATGAATATAAAAAATGTTTTTAACTTCGTTAAAAACACTTGCTTGGCCCTCTAAACTACCCCAGTCCCCCCATTCACCCCGCCCCCCAAACAAGTTGAGAATATTTTAATAACAAAAATTAAAACTCAAGGTGTATTCTTATTTTTTTTGGACACTGAAACGTTTGAGGGGGGGTGAATAAGGGCACTGGGGTCCTGTAAAGGGCCAAGCATTTGTTAAAAACATTTTTTATATTCGTTTTTGGTTTCACCATCCCAAAAAATATAAGAATTCATATTAAGTTTTAATTTTTGTAATAAAGATATTTTTTCCCGTTTGGGGGGGGGGGGTAAAAATGGAGGCACTTGGGTTTTCTACAAGGCCAAACGTTGGTGAAAAACATTTTTTTTTGTATACTTTTTTGGTATAAGCATCTCAAAAAACATGAGTATATAGTTCAATTTTCATTTTTCGAAAAAAAATTTTTTTTCACTCCTTTGGAAGGCTTATAGGGGCGCTGGGAAAAAATTGGCTAGTTTTATTGCATTTCTATGGCCATATTTGGTTTTTGCACCATCAAAAACCCCCATACCAGGGGGTCTACCCTCTGGTACATGATTTTTTTTTTGTGTGCCTGTGTAATAGTGCTATGGAGCTTTCAAGCTCCGTAGCAGCCAAAGTTTAGACTTAGAAGCTTTGTGTCCATGGAGACTTTTTTTCAGGATAATAAAATCTAAAACATACAAAAAATTCACTTAATTTGATCGAACGGCCATTTCCTATTCATTTGTGCGAGGTCCTTTTTCGAAAAATCGCAAAATTAAAAAAGAAAGTTATTTCAGTTTTTTAAGTATTTGACCATGTTGCCCCTAATATTTTTGAGCGCGGATGGTCGCAAATAAAAATTTGTTTTATTTATCATTAGTTTAAAAAAAAAATAGAATGGGCATATCTCTTAATTTTTTTTAAATCGTTGCCAAAGTTGAAATTTAAGAAGAAAAAAAATTTATTTTGGACGGTTTATGGTCTACCAATCAAAAGGATGCACTAAAATCATTTCCAAAAGTAATTTTATCTGAAAGTATATTGTCTAACCTTTTGAATGAGAGGTCGCAAGATCATTTTGACAGAATCGTTTTACCACGGGAGTATCAGAAAGTCGACTAAAAAGTCGCTAAAAATTTACTCTTTTTTTTGTCATTAATAAGCTGCCAATCAGAGCTGAAGGCATCTGGTGGTCTGAAAACTTCAGGATCCTATTTTTTTTAGGTGTACTTTGACCTAGTACAATTAGTTTTTAAATATCTTTCGGGGACCGATTCACTATATAGATCCGGGCATAGCCTTTCAATTGTTTAACAAATAATTCAATTGTTAAAAAAATCTATTACCAAATAAATTTATTTATTTTTGTTTATAATAATACGTAATAAAAATTTAAATTACGATTGATTTAATTTTATTGATGTAAATTGACAATTATTAAATGAAACTACGTATAGATTTAATATTTTAAAGACATGAATGACAGTCGTAAAATGCAAGAGTACATTAGACCATGCTTTGAATATTCAAATGTTAAGAAATTTTCAGAATTATTAAATCGTGGTAAAATTTAAAATGTTAATAATTATTATGTATCTTAAATATTTGGTGAAAGTAAAATCACTCTAATTCATTTTAAAAAATGCCCCATTATATCGAACTATATAACCTACAATAAAATCAAAAAAATGTTTATTATTATTTATTATTGAATTCCTAAACTTTTTTAAAAAATTAATACTTCTCCCGCATCTAAAATAAATCAAGCTCTAATATACATAATTATATATATATATTAAAATATATAACATTTTGAAAAAGAAAATCAATTAAATTTTAATAATAATAATTTATAATTATAAATGACAATCATAAGGAAACAAGTTGAAGGTTTAGTAATATCCTTTTATAAAAGATTATATTGCTCTCATAAAATATTCTAAGAATGTCAAAATTTAATATCTTGATATATATGGGCGATTCTTTCTTAGTCCAACCACCTCCCTTGGTTCAAAAATGGAGGCAACTTAAAAGGATTTTGGTTTTCTCAAATTTATGGGAAAATGGGCTAGTTTTTTATTATCATTGGACTTTTTTACTTTATAAATCTGAAGTAGCCATTATAGGCGATGAGTGGTCAAAATTAAAATAGGTTAACCGTAAATGTTTTGAAATTGTTTTGTTTTAAGAGTTGTTAATTATCAATGCAAAGAAAATAAGACCATTCAGATGCTGATTTGATTATTTTTTTCTTTAAAATTTGTCATCTTGTTTTTAAAATATGCCAAAAAACTTAATATACCCTTAAATTGCTGTATCTAAAACTACTCGAAAAAATCTCCTGCCATTTGGTACATTTTTTATACACTGTAAAAAGTAACTTTTATATCAACAATAAAATTAGAACATTTTCGAAAAATTATTAAATTTTCGAAAAAATTTGTAAATATTCGAAAAAAATCGTACATTTACTAAATTTAGTATATTAACAAAAAATTCGAGAATTCTCGATTTTTATTGGTGAATTCGTAAGAAAAATTGATAATTTACAATTTTTTTTCGAAATTTTACAAAAAATAATTGTAAATTTCCGAAAAATAGTTGTGAATTTACAAGTTTTTTCGTAAAATCACAAAAAAAATCGAGAATTCTCGAATTTTTCGATAAAATACTAAATTTACTAAATTTACGAGTTTTTTCGAATATTTACAAATTTTTTCGAAAATTTACTAATTTTTCGAAAATGTTCTAATTTTTTTGTAAATATAAGAAAGTTACTTTTTACAGTGTACATCAAAAGACTGTGATTTTGCTGTATAACTTTTTTATTTTTCTATTTCGACTTGTGGATTCAGAAATATCAGCAGTCAAAGTTAATGTTTTTCAAAAAATATCTGAGACAACTTAAGAAAAAATCGTCCATATATTTTATATAATCAATTTTCACATTAAAGATAGCTTTTGTCAAATATTCATAAAAATATTTTTTAATTATTAAATTTAATAATAATAATTATTGAAAACTGGTTACATAATATATAAAAAATATAAAAGGGGAGTAGTGAATATATATATATATTATATAGACATATTTCAGACTCCATTACTTGAATTGGAGTGGGAATATCATATATTACATGGTCCCTAAACATCGTCTCATATTTCGGACAAAATTCTCATCTTCTTCTTATATATATAAATTACATAAAAATTTTAGGGTGTTATCTCGTATATATACTTTATTAATTCAATTATATATATTACACATGTGTGTAACGTCAAAAAGAAAATTGTATTATCATATTTTTTTATGTATGCTTGAGAAAAATGTGTTTATTAGAAAATTTTTTATATGTCTTTTTCTTCTTCATTGTATATATTCAAATTGTTTAAGACATTAAGACCATCTGTCAGCATAATATTACAAGATATATGTAAATATAAATATTGAAGATAAACTTTTTTCTATATATACGAGCATTTAAAAGGGAAATGGAAAGTCATAAATGGAAAATTTAAACGATTAATACGTGATTTTTAAAAAATTTATGTTATTTTTAAAAAAGAAAGAATATAAATATTTTTTTCTATTAATTCGTTTAAAATTGTCACGTTCAGCTTCAATACCTTTCTAACTACTCTCTAAGGTAATCTATTTGAAGATTGATGAGGGTAACAGAGTGCTACTGATAAATGTACTTACATTATAGAAAAGTTAATTAAATTTTAAGTAAAAATTTAAATTTTAATGTATTAAGTAAATTTTATTTCGTTTATTGAATTTTTTATTTCAAATATATCGACAGATAACTTTTTTTTTATATTTAATAATAATACACATACATACAAACAAGTATAATATGTATTGCATGGTACTCTGAAACAGAAAAATAATTTCTTGCAATTCACCAAGTATACTTGAATTTCAAAAACCACAGTATATGAAACTTTTCTTTCTTTATGACTTGCTATAAAAATGAAAGCTCGTATAAGTTTTTCTATTTTATAAAATTTTAAGTTTATATTATTTTCTTTTTTCTTTGTACTTTTACTTTATAAATTATATTTTTTTTAAATTGAATATTTACATTATTTTTATTAAAATTTGGTTTTTTTAAACAATTTTCAAAATTTTTTTTTTAATTTTGAGTTGCAAGTAGGTTTAATAGAGGTTAATAAAGGTGACCACCTATTCAGGTGGTAAAGAATATGTTTTTAAACCACTTAAAGCAAAATTAAAGTGGACAATAATTAAGGTGTGTTAATACAAATGAAAAAACACTGCCAAACCATTGACACTGAGGTTAGTATAAGAGTACACTGTAAAAAGTAACTTTTTTGGATTCACAAAAAAAATAGAATTTTTTCGAAAAATTAGTGAATTTTCAAAAATTTTTTTAATTATTCGATAAAAATCGTAAATTTACTAATTTTTAGTATATTATCGAAAAATTCGAGAATTCTCGATTTTTTTTTGTGATTTTATGAAAAAAATTGTAAATTATCAATTTTTCTTGCGAATTGACAAAAAAAATTGAGAATACTCGAATTTTTCGTTTTTCAAATATTTACAAATTTTTTCGAAAATTTACTAATTTTTCGAAAATCTTCTAATTTTTTTGTTAATATAAGAAAGTTACTTTTTACAGTGTAGAAAAATATTTCTTTGAACAAGAATTACAATGAAGAACAATTAGGTATTGCAGTTAAAAATTAAATAAAAAAACATCTTTTTATTTTTTTACTTTCTGATGACAAAAATTTTCACATATTTAGATATAAGATAAGAGAAATTTAAGTTTCAACAAATTTCTTAAAACTAGAACTTGAAGAAAATTTAGATATTCTGGCAAAAATAAATAAGAATAATAGTGCTTGGTATCAGATCTGGAAAACTAATTGAAAAGAATTTTTCTTAGATTATTACTTCCCTATAAAAACATTATAGTTTTTCTGTATTTTTTGAAAACAAAATTTTTGAAAGAGAAAATTTTTAAACAAAGACTCTCACATGCACATATACAGGCGTGACCTGTCAAAAGCGGTTTTTTTAGTACCTGGGGATTAAAAATACGCTAATATATAAAAAAAAATCGAAATTAAAATTTTACCTATAACAAAGATTTCTCCTTAAGAACCAAAAAATTTTACTTAAATATTTTTGTAACTTTGTGGAGATTTTACTAGATTTTTTTTATATAAGAATAATTATTAAACTTAATTTTTATAAAGAAATTTTTAAGGGTTGATACAAAGAATTTTTTTCAGGTAACAGCCTGATAATCATGCTAAAAGTACTTAATCTAATATTATCTATAGATTTCTTCAAATTTGCATTAACCGTGAAAATAATATTAAAACAAAATTTCCAAACCTCTGTAATTTACTTAAGTAAGAGTAATTAAAGATTAAACGTAAAATATAAAACTTTTTATAAATATATACATGAATAAGTGTAAAGATCTAATGATAATTTTAGGTAATACATAAAATAGTATAAGTAAAAGTTTGTTATTTACAAGTTAACAAGAATTTCTGAAATCGTACTAAATTTAGTCTACGCTATATATATATAATATTCTCTTTTTAGTTAAATCGCTTGGGTGGCATAACATAGATTAATGAGAAACAAGTATAAATGTATAAATTTTCAGGTATTTTAGCTTTTATAATATACATACACACTTAATGATTATGTCATCCTTTAATATCTCGTTTATGTATCTTTTCTCATTTTACTTTGTATAAATATTTAGATTGGCATTCACTGTTTCTTCTATAACACTTAACCGCATTATTTTATATTTATACTTTTTGCATTTTATGTGTGTTTTTCAGTTTAACTACCTTTTCGATTTTATCTTTTAACCAGAAAATATTTTTATTTTATCATATTTTTTTTGGATTTTCTAAATTTTAAAATAAAAATATTTAATAAAAAAATTTAATTTTTTTTTTTCTAAATTATTATCAGAAAGATAAAAAAAGTAATTTTCATTTTTTTTTTCTTCTTTTATCCACATAAGTTTATTGATATTCCCTAACAGTCTTAGAGTATAAATTCCAACACGTATATTTTTCAGATAAAGATAAAATTATTAAGAAAAAAAGAAATTTAATTTCCTATCAATTTTCAATATTTAAGTAAATTTAATAAATTTATGATATTTTTATATATGAAAATTACAATATTTTTAATAAATTATTTTCAAGACTTTTTTTATATTTTAATCAATACAAATATGTGAATAGAATTTGAAAAAAAAATCGTGAAAGAAAATAAAAAATAAGCTCATAAGTAAACTCTAGCATTTACAGTCAAGGTATGTCAATATTTGGAACCATCTGTGTCTGATGGAAGCCACTTTTCTATATTATTATATATTTTTCTGAAGACAGTCGTCTTAGATATATACAATTTTCTTTTTTTTATTCATCTTTGGTCTTTTTTAATAATGTTTTTCTTATTTATTTTTTTTTCTTTGCAGTTCATTTAAGTATACTTCTTTTTTTTACAGCTGCTTCATAAAAATCCATACTTCAAAAAATCGTTTAGCTTTCAAATGCTTAAGGGAAAAAAATTTGACAATTTCTTCTTCTTTTTTTTTTATAATAACACTGACAGTTTTAAAATATATTTTTTTAATAATAACAATAATAATAATAACAATGTGTTTGAATTATTGACATTTTATCTTTACTGTCATAAAAAATTCAAAAAGACATATTTTTTTTGTTGTATTCTGTAAATTGAAAGTTTTTTATAAGTTAGAAAAATATATAATGATAATTCAAAGTTTTTTTTCTTCTTACATTTTTTTTCAACATTGACAGATTATTTAAAAATTACAAGTATCTGCGTTTTTTGCTGATTAATTTAGAATCATAAAAGTAATATTGTAAGTAAGCAATTTTTATAACATATAGGGCGAGTCATTTTAAATGATGCATCCAAATATATCGAAAACAAAGATAAATAACAATAAATGTTTCTCATAAAAGTTTTTAGGTTTAGAGGGGGCCGCTGATTGAAGGCATTAGATTTGAATTTTAGGGCTCTATCGGGCCCAGTAGTACGCAACTTATGAATTTTAAATAAAAAGTATACTTTTTTATTTCATATTCAGATCCTGCAGGACATTTTAAATACGATTTTGGCTTAAAAAAAATACGAGGCCCATTTTTTAGACCCCAAAAATTTTCTATATGGCTCTAAATGAAAAAAAAGAAAATTTATTAAGAACCGTATAAAAGCTTTTTTGGGTACGAAAAATGGGCCTTACATTATTTTTCTTTACTAAAATCGTATCTAGATTTAAAATTTGCTGCAAATATAAATTTGAAATAAAAAAGTATACTTTTCATAAAACTACTAAGTTAGGTCCTGCTAGTTTTAAATTTTTATAATTCTAATATTATCTTGATGCTCACTTTTTAATTGAGTAAAAATCATTTTTTTAAATTACATTTACATTTCAAGCTATTTGAAATCGTTTAAACAAAATAAAAAAATTCTGCCTGACAAAACCAGAATTTTCTTTTCCGTGTTTTCATTTTTAGGGCAGCTATTAATATATTTTAATGGCTTTTATTAAATAAATAATGAATTTAAATTAGACATTTTAATTTTCTTTTTATAATTACGTCTTGTCAATTTTAATAAGAAAAAAACTTTTAAAAAATTAAAATGAAAAAATGAAAAATAAATTAATTAACATTATGAATGCATCATATTATAAGTCAATTTAATTCAATTTTTAAAATTATATTAATATAAATTAAATTGAATTATTACTATTATAAGAATCGAAGTCAAAAAAACTTATATTCTTAGATTTTTTGCTTACCTTGGGTATTTTTTAAAATTAAAATAAAAAAAATGTCACATTTTGAAATATTAAGAGTGAATAATATTTGTTAATTTATTAAATAACAGTTAATTTCCACGTATGGAAATGTTTTAAAGAGTAAAATAAATAAATTTTATGTGCAATCAGCAAAAAGTTCGAAATTTAGCATCAAGAAGAAAAATTTAAAAGATCTTGAGATTCTTTATTCGTGGATTTAGAAGTGTAAGACTTTCTAAGACGTTTGTTTGGGAGACAACGTTAATGTAATCGGTTCATCAGATTTCTTCTGAATAAGACTCATAAGAAAATTTCCCTTCACTTCAATGTCCGAAATCGGGAATCCTTTAAAGGCATATATGCCTATATATAGTCTTTATGGGTAAGCAGCTCGGCGTTACAGACAAAACGTCCATGCATTAGACACAAACTCTCTAGGCGGCTTAGAGGAGACGTACTGTCTCTTATTTATTGACGCTTTGTCCGTAAAAATCTGAACATTATGACTATGCGGCTATTAACAGACATTAAGTCTATTTTTGTTAGTATTTTTGGATAGATCAGCGCCAATACAAAATGATTGGACTAATGTTATATACATTTTGTCTGTTTTTTTTTCAGTGTACTTCAATATGGGACGCGCAGCCTAAACGACAGTCCAGTCCCTGTTCTGCCAAAGAAAATGATTTCTATGATAAAAATCCCTCCTGTTTTTTTGTCCCTAATGGTGCCATTTTCGTATTCTACAAATATTGTAAATCTACCTCTCTCTCACTCTCTCTCTCTCTCTCTGGCCTCCCTCATAGGAAGGGTAAGTGACCTTTAAGTAGTAAGAACACTTGGAAAAGTTGCACCTCAAGGAGTTTACTTCTTCCATATACAAATATAACCATAATAATTTTTTAGTAGTAAGTAGTACAGCATTATAAAAAGTCAGACATGAAATTTAATTTTTGAAAATTGTAAATATGTTAAATATTATTGCTTGAATTTTTAAATTATTATTATTTTACCCATATTACATACACAGGTGCATTGCTGTATTCAAAATTTGAAGCAAAACTTTAATTTACAACATTAGTTCAAAATTTTTTTAATTTTAGAATAGTATAATTTAAAAATTAGATATTATTATACAGTATTAACAGTTTTTGTTTGCTTAAAATTGAGAGAAAGCTTTAGCAAGTCTAGTCTTTTTTAGCAAGTCTGTGCTTTTAAGGCAATATCGTCAAAATAGCTGTTACGAAAATAGACCTTGGAACGCAATTGACCATCGCAATATCTTTAAAAGCGATTGAAATTTCAAGAAATTAGATAGAAAATTCAAGCAAATCAATTTAACCAAAGACGGTTTAAACTAATAATTACAAGCGAGGATAAAAATTAACCCTTGGAAAAAATTAAATTTTTTTAGCCTCTACGTGCCATTTATTTCAAGTAAGATTATAAATTTAAAATTAATACATTCTAGCGATAGCTTAAATATTCAAGTAACGCAATTTCACAATGTAATAAAATATAAAAAAATCATTTATTCATAACTATTATTCTAAAAAAAAGAGTAGTTTAAAAAAAAATAATAATGCATTCTATTCTTACTTCTATTAAATATTAGAACGTATTGCAGAAAAAAAAGTAAAATGATTGAAACGAATAGGAAATTCACAGAGAATGAATATAAAAAATATTTGTATTCTAAATGGCATAAAGTAGTATATAATGGGATATTTCAAGTAGGAACGATATGACTTTTTATTTTATTGAGTAAAGCATTTAAATATGTTTTAAGTATTATTCAAATGACAGATTCTTTCTCATTTAAAAAAAAGGGGGATTTTCGTCATATATTAAGAAGAAAGAGAAAATTGACTTTAACCATTTGGATGCGCGCGATGCTCACGGGACAAGATGAGATAGCTAACTGAACTATATAACCCTTGGGGATTTCTCTCTCATTCATTTTATGCATAAGATTATATATATAGAAAAAGGCTTCATTTCCTGATATTCAAATAAGTTCAAACATAATCCAAAATACTTAGATATATAAAAGACACCACCCGACCACTATCGTTCTTTTTCAATATTTTCAATAGTCTAAAAAAAAAAAATTTTATATTGAAAAATTTAGTTTTATTAAAACACGTACCTATTTTTATGATATTTCATATCTTTTTTAAATATTTAATATTGAAAAAATATAAAAATAGTGTCCCTTATTTTTATTTAAAAAAAAAAATGATTAATTTAAGAAATATATATAAGTTAATTTTCATAAGAAAATATTTATAAGTTTATAAAAGTCTCATGAATCAGTAATATAAAAAAAAACTTTTTTTTTTCTTCGTCTTATTTTTCTTTTGTATAAAAAATAGTGTCCGGTCGTTGAAAATGAGAAATTGTGTGAGAAAAAAAGAGAAATCATATTTCATATATATATATATATATATAAAGTTGATGTGATATGATGATAGTTTTCATATGTATATGTTACAGTTAAAGTACACTCTTATAGTTGACATTTTTCGGTCTGTTAATTTTGGCATCATCTAAAGATTCTAAGTGCTTAGGCTATTTAGTCTTACTAATCTATTTATCTAATTATTAACTTAAAAATTAACTTTATTATAGAGGGCCGAAGACCCGGTGCATCAGAAAAATGGTGTATGAATTAACTAGTTAATTCACACTTCGTCTGTATACTTACTTTAACTGTAACATACATAAAAAAATCTTGAATTTTTAAGAAACTGTATGTGAAGTAAACTTAATTAATTTAACAATAAATTGTATATTTTTAGAGAATTTCATGAATGTATGAATGAATAAATTTACTTTTTTTGTTATATTTTTATTCATAACAACATATTAATTATTTATACGTTTTGTCTTTTTCTATTAATATAACAGAAAAATACTAAAAATAATAATAAAGAAAAACAACTTATGAATAATATAAAACTTAATCTAAGAAATTCAATTTATTATTTATGAAACCCTAGTAAAAAAAAAAAATCTTATAAAAAAGTATTTTTGATTTTAATTATAAATGGGATTTTTTTTTAATTTTAAAATACAGAAAAAATAAACAGACAGTTAATAATTTTTATATGCATTAATAAAAATATGACGATGATTTCCAGCATATGATCCTAAAAGTCGAATAGTATTCCAAAAGTCTATAAATTTCCCAAAAAATTTACCCCTTAAATGGACTTAGAATATTTTCGATTTAGGGACTTAGAATAATTTGAAGTGGGAGTCAGGGGCAGAAAAGGCCCTGATAAGAACAAGAAATGTAGGTTTATGAGGTATACCATTTATGGACTTAAGATAATTTATACTTCGGGATTTATGGAATAAAAATTGAACTGAGTATGTATAAGCTAGTGCTGAATAAAATAATACCAACAAAATATACCGACAAGATAATTGCGACAAAATTTTATTATATTTTTTAGATACTTCAATTTTTTTACGAAATTTTCAAAAAACTTTATTTTTCCAAAAAATAGTAAAAATTAAATCTCTCCAAAAGTACAGTTGCTGAGTTTTCTATGGCCTCTGTCATCGGCAGACTTTTTTACTTTGACACCGGTTTTATGTAAATTAGTTCAGTGGGTCTTTAGCTATAAATGGACAAACTTTTGTTACACACAGACACACAAATAAATTTTTAATTATATATATTATAGTAAGATAAGAAAGATTGATATAATTACATCGGCTAGACATTGATAATCATTTATTTAAATATTTTTTATACGTTATTCATCAATATCATTTAACCATTTTTTTGATATTATTACATCGGCTAGACATCGATAATCATTTATTTAAATATTTTTCTTACTTTATTCATCTATATTATTTAACCATTTTTTAATTACAAAAATAGAATTATTATAGACTACTTTTTTCTATTAAAAATGCATATCTTTATTGCTATATATATAATAGATTCGTCCAGCACACCATATAGACGTAGTAATCGAGCCTCTAAAAATGAAACGACCCTCCACAAAATTTTTTTTAAATTGGTTGCCTAAAGGGCCTCGCAAGCCTAATTCCGGTACCAGACAAAAATTTTTGAAAAAATTCGATCCCAGAAATTCTGTTGATGCTTTTTGTCACTTAATAGTCAAATTTTTATCCAAATAGATAGATTACATAGTTGTTTAAAATTAATGATTCAATAAACAAGGTTTACAGTATTACAAAAAATAATTTCAAATCGGCAAGAAATTTCCAATGTTCAATAAAAATTAGTACGATAAAAATGAGCCAAATATTTATTAATCAATGCAAATCTTGCTATTTTCAATAAAAACTGTGGATTTCACGACTAAAAATAAATTTTGGAAGCATACCATAATAAAAGAGAATGATTTAAAAAAAAAAATCTTACACATAAAAATAATTCAATAAAAATAAAATAAACTAACAAAAAATATATATATATATTATATTTGCCTATAAAAAAGCTTATTTTCCTTTTATGCATTAAAATTTTTCATGCGTGACATTCAAGACTACAAAGAAAGTTATAAAATCTTAAAGATTTTAGAATAGAAAAATGATTGTAGTATAAAATAATAATAAGGAACAAAGAAAAATTTTTTATTATTTTACTTCCTAGAAATTTATATACAAAAGTCATATATATATATATATATATACTGTTAAAAACCACTATCTTTTAATTTATGCGAAAAGTGAAAATTTAATATTCTTGGATCGTTTGATGGGGCGCGTGCGAACGCTTTGTGAAATACTTCGCTTGAATGTTGTATTATACTCTTTTATAATTACAACTATTATTGTTATTATTATATACGTTTAAATTTGAAGAGAAAATATAAGTTTTGTTGTGACATTATTATAATAATCTAAAAACCCATATAATACACCCCTTTAAGCTCATCCTTGTATTATATTTTCAAACTTTTAAATTTTCCTAACAAAAATATTTAATTTATCTTGTATATTTTCATGTATATGCGAGAACAATATACTATTGTGAGGAATTAATTTCATATAGGGGTGTCCCTCTGCGTTGTTTTGTATCATGAAACCTTTAAATTGTACGTAGATGGAAACACGTGTTATTTGTCTTTTATAATAAATTATAAACAAGCTACTGTATGGTTTAGGGGAAAAATGCTTTTACGAGTTATTCAATTGCTATTTTCAATTTTCGTAAAATAAATTTTTAACAAAAATATTTGATTAATTTTTTTAATTCGATTGATTATACATTTTTAATGCAAATAATTTTCACGGTACTGAGAAGATTTTAATCTAGATTAATAAAAATATAGAAAGTTACATTGAAATAGGAAAATTTATGAGGAAAATTAGTTTATTACTTTAATTGGCACCAAAAATGCTCTCATAGAGAATCGATCAACATGATGAATATCTTTTGTTTATATTTTGCAGATAAATTCATAGACCAATAAATTTTAAAATACATGGTGCTGAAAAAATCAATCTTACTAACGACGGGACTCGCTATAAACTCCCTATTTTATTTTTGAATATTTCATTTTAACTTTTTATTTATGCTTATTCAGCAAATTAAAATTATTAAAAATTAGCTTTAAATCCGAAATTAATAGTCTAATTAAACGCATGTTTTATTAAAACCTACATGATTTCATTAGTGCTTTATAGGTAATTTCAAATTATAATAGGCAGGTTTCAATTGGTTCAAAGAACTTTTACTATAGTAAAAGGAAGAATAAAATAGTCTTGTCTTACGATTCTGTATGTTTTTTAAAGCTTGCGTTTTATCCTAATTTTGCTAAAAATACATAAAATAGGTTACTTACTGAAATTCCCCCCTTCGTAAACATCCTCCCAGAACATTTTCCCCCAGGGCAGTCTAGCTTAATTGGGCGCCATTCACTGGTCATAATTGTCGTTGTCCATCCGGGGCAGTTTTCCGAATCCCGAAAATTAAGTATACAAACTTTCTAATGCAGAATAATAAAAACTAGAAGGGTTGTAAGGCAGATAAATCAAAATTCCTAAAAATCAGTGCATATTTGATAAAATATCAGAAGTTATTATTTGTAAAAAGCAAAAAATTACCATAAAATACAAGTTTTCATAAATTCAGAATTTATCCTATTCTTTATTTTGATGCATTCTGATTTTACGAATTCGGAAATGAATTTTTCTACGAAATTCATTTATGGGTCTGTTTTCGAAAAATCTAGATTTCAAGGTTCTGAGAAATGACCCGGATGGACAACGACAGTTATGACCATTGAATGGCGGCCGCTTAATTTAGTGGTAGTGTAAGTGAAATTTTAAATGTGTAATTTTTCTAAATGGTTTAACCTCCAAACCCCCACACATCCTTCCAGACACCCCCCCCCACCCCGCGCTACGTCCCCCAGTGATCTAGCTTAACTCAGAGGTACGTCCGAGTACACCATTTGGGAGCAAACACAATTTCAGTTCTGTATTGCAAAACAAAATATTTACATCAAATTTCTTTAAAAAGATTTTTACATTTTAATAAAAAAATAAATCAGAATAATAATACAAAACCGGTAACTCATATGTTTGAAAAAAAAAATTATTTTATAAATGCAGATTAGACTGTTTCAGATTCTTTGAATATACTCAAGTAGTTCAAATTTAATTATTTTTTCTCTGTTTGTATATTTTTACATATTAGTCTTAGGAGGAAATGTCCAAGGGAATTTTAGAAGGGTAGAAAAGCGTGGACGTGGTTTATTAATTAGTCCCTATGGTCGAAACCCTCGATTTTGTTGATATTGAAATATGTTGCTGTTCTCAAAAAGATAAGTGACACGTATTTTCTTATCGACAGAAAACCAATTCTAATGGTAAAATAGCCTTATAAAATTAGGGGTCAAACTCATACTTTTTCTTTATTTAGAATATGAAAACAAAATATCGGTGCATTAATTTGCACAATTTGTATCCCAACATTGGAGGAGTAAAATGCTACCAAACTAATCTTTATATATTACTTTCACATACTAAATATAGGAAAATATGATTTTTATTCCTAATTTTGGAGGACTATTTCACCCCTAAATGTGGTTTCCCTAGATGAAACAATGTTACTTACTATTCAAATACAACGATTTCAATTCCAAAAAATTGTCAATTGTGTGTGTGTGTGTGTGTGTGAAAAATTCAAACTATAAACAGTATAAGATAAATTCAAATCGTATAAAAAGATTTTGATGAGCTTTTAATTGTTGTTTATTTTATTTATTACTTTTCTTTTTATTTATTTTTCTAAAAATCCTCTTCTTTTATTTACCTGTAACTCTCAGTCTATATCCCGCTTAATTTGGATTTGTTATCGAATCTTTTGAATTGCTTTTTTTTATCTTCTGTATGTATATATATAGTTTCACTAAATCTCAATTTTCCGAATTCCCATATATAAATTGACTAAGATTATCTATAATTGATTTATTTATCTTTATTTACTGTTGTTACGCGACAAAGATGTTTAATTCATGTTTAAAACTTAATAAAAATACAACATTTTTGTAGAAATAAACAAAGAAAAATAATGCTTGTTTTGTAACTTATAATTCTTAGTTAATATCACTTGATAAAATAAAAATATATGAGACTTACAAAGCTGTATCACTGAATAAATAATTTTTGGAAACTGAAAGCCTTTACAAATTTTATGAGACCTATAAAACGTTTTTTTTGTAGGAAACACTTTGAGATCAATCCGATTTATATTAATCTTTTTTGATGTATGGGCATATCTCACCAAGTGGTTATATTGCATATATGAGGGTTTTAATGAAAATCCAGCTTTCTGTTTAAAAAAAAAATTATTGAAATTTATTTAAATATATTTCTTCTCAAGCCTCAAGAAAATTTTTTGCCTAATTTCTTTAATTATTATGAAATAACAGCCTTGGAATGATTCGAAACCCTAATATTTTGTTGGTAACCTTGTTAAGTTTTTTAAATTCTTAACATTACAGAGGGAATGCCGTAAAACTATTTGCCTTTTTATAAATAGATTTTGATAAATTAATAATATATTTAATTTCTTCACACAATTAAAACAGTGTGCTCCTTTTCTAAAAAAAATTCTGCCAACTGAAATATTGGTAACCACATTTTCAACTAAATCCGACCAAAGAAAGTTTCTTAAGCCACAAATGAATGCCGTGAACAATTTTTACTTCTAACTATTCTCAAAATTCTGTACAATGTTTCACAATTTGAAAGTGATTTGAGAAAAACTGGTGCCTCCAATAATTTAGTAGATATCGACATCAAAAGGCTTTGTTGTCGATGCGTAATTTTGGTACTAAAATCACATTTTTTAATGGCACTCGTTCAATTTTTAAAAAATCTTCGCAAAATCTTTTGTGATTTATGTAAAATGTTATAAGATTTCAGTTAAAAAAAACGGCATAGCTTAATTCAATGCGTTGTATGTATAAACTGCAGTTTTATATAAACTAATCGTACAATTTCGAAGCGTTGTTTACCAATAACCTAAAAATAACAAACGTGTAAGAATTACGTATATTTCATTCTTATAGTTCAAAAAAGATGTTTTTGATTCGAATTTAGTGCTTTAAAAAAATAAATAAAATTTTGTAGTTGTAGGTCATACTTAGTGGATCATTAAAATCCATATTTCAAGAAATATACATTTTGAAAAAAATCAAAAACTCTAAAAAAATGTTTCAAAAATCATAAAAGGCACAACTAAATGATTTAATAAATTATAATAAGATAATGCGATCATATTTTAACCAGTGGTGGATTCAGAAAAGGGCCTAAAGGGTGGGGCGCTTAAGCAAAATTTTGTATGTTTTCTTATGAAATTTGTACAAAAAAACAAAATTATGAACAAAAAGCATTTTTTGGAGCTCAGGGGAGGCAATCGCCCTTACCACCCCCCCCCCCCCCTTTTGATCCGCCTATGATTTTAGCAGTAGTCAAATAAAAATTAGGTATAACGATAAAGAATTTTTAAAACAATTATTTAGTAATAGGAAGTTTAAAGACAAATAATTTGAATGCTTTGAGTGATTTTTTGAAACAATCAGGAACTTTTCTTACATATTAAAATTTTATAAAACTGCAAAAATAAAAATTTTTTTTAAATAATTTTTTAATAACTAATATGTTAACTATATTTTAGACTTTATGTGAGCTATACCTATAGCGCAGTCGGCAGAACATTTAATTTTTTGTTTATAAAAAAATTAAAAATTTATCTTCTTATTATTGGTTTTTGGACAGAAATAAAATTTATTGTTATATACCTCTATATTTTCCAGTATTTTTGAGAACTAATTTCATCATTTAGTAATTATAACCTTAAATATATTTTTTAATTTAAGAAGTTCATTTATCAAACGCCGTAGCTTAAAATTAAGTTACGCAAAGAAAATCTTAACTCTTATTGTTTTATTAAACTTCTGTCCAAATGTCATTATTGTGCTCTCAAAAATAAAATTTATTTTATAAAATTAGAAATATAACCACTTGGTGAGATATGCCCGTATACTTTGAGAAGGTAATTTTTAGATGTATGTATACTTTGAAAACGGTACACTGTATATTTTGGGATGGTTGCTTAATTCCTGTGTTTATATTTATTTATTTTTAATTCTATTATTATTATTTTGATACCTACTATTATTATTATTATTATTTATTATATTCTAAACGGTACGATATAAACTAAAAATTTATAATATTACTTATAACATAGTTCAATAACTTAAGAAAAATTACATAAATTAAAATTAGTATTCTTTTGAACGTCCACCTCATCATTTGAAATAATAAAAATCATTATGGACCTGGTAATTCAAGCCACCACGAAAACTCGGCGCGGCAAAAAATGTATCATTGTGGATAATTACAAGTTTAGTGAGAAAAGTATTTTGAATAATAATACAATTAAATTTACGTGTACGAATAATTTATGTTCCGCTGCTGTTTATACGGATATAAATTGTGAAAAAATTTTAAATGCATGTAATGCTCACAGGAATCATAATGAATATTCAAAAGAAGATATAGACTTAGAAATTTTTAGGAATGAAGTTAAATATATGGCAGCTGATGATAATCGAACGGGTCCATAAAATTTTATTAATGTTATGTGCTTGTTATGTGCAAGTGAAGAAGTGTATGGTGATGGGACTTTTGATAAAGCACCTAAGTTTTTCACACAATTATATACTCTACACATTTTAAAAAACGCGTACCACTTACAATTAGTGTATTGCTTTTTACCAAAAAAAGATAATGTTACGTATACTAATATGTGGCTAGATTTGATAGATTTATGTATTCATTGGATACAAAAAAATCTTTTAATAAAAAGCTTGGTAGCTGATTTTGAAGCCCATATTTTGGCTTGCTCAATTTTTGGTTGCGCAATTCGCTGCTGTAGATTTCATTTGGGGCAAAACTTTTACAGACATATAAAAGAAGATTTTTTTCGAATTTAATTCGGTGTCTTCCATGGTGTAGTGGTTAGCAAAATGGACTAGCAATCCAGAGACCCGAGTTCAATTCTCGGTGGAGGACGTATTTTTTATTCTTGAAATATAATTTTAAATTTATTTAAAATTATTAATTTAAAATCCATTTTAATTAATGGTTAGAAATAATATTGAACAAGAAATTGTCATTATTTCTATACCTAATACGGCTTTGTTCGTTATAATCATAAAACACATTTATGTGTATTCGATTTGTCAAATTTGAAAGATAGATTTTTAAAAAAAGAATATAACAAAGAATCAGAAGTAGGTATTTGGTTATCCACATTTTTTGGTTTATCATTGTTGCCACCTGAAGATGTAAGAGGTGGATATGATGTTCTGATTGATACAGTAACAGATTATAATTTATTTTTAAAGTAAGTAAATTAATTAATTGAAAATTATAGATTCATAATTTATTAAATTATTATTTTATATTATAGGTTTGCTGACTACGTATATGAGAACTAATTTGCAGATGATTGCAAGTTTAATGCAAATTTATGGGCTCACGAACCTGATGGTACCCAATGTGCAACAAATGGACCTGAGAGGTTTCACAGATCTTTTAATGATAATTTTAGCACCTCTCATCCTAATATATTTAAAGTTATTGAGGTTTTACTATTATTCCAAATAGAAACATATTCAAAAATATTATCTATTAAAAGGGGTAAAGAAAATTATAGAAGGAGAGAGGCACAGAGGAAATCAGACTATTTGCATCAAACATGGATGGAATATCATTTGTCATTAGAAGATTATATCATTAAAATGGGAAGTAATTTTAAACATAGGAAATGATTTTTGTTTAGATAATTTAATACAACAACATATTTAACGAATGCCGATAATTTAATATTTGATATTTATAAATTATTTCTTTATATTATTGTTTACAATTACATTTAACATTTAAATATTGTAATTATACATATACATCCATTTATTTAATAAATGACTTTATACTTCAAATTATTTTATTAAATGTATTATTATTCAAGATTAATTAAAAAAAAAATACGTCTACTTCTCAAAGTTCACTTTCTCAAAATACATTTCTCAATATATACACTGAACCATTCTGAAAGTATACACTTACAAGAGGATTGATCTCAAAGTGTATACCCTTTTTTCACCAAAAATTGTAATTTTTAGCAGCAATTTAAAAATTGTTCAATTTTTGTTAGAAATGGGCTTTTGGTTTATATTGGTTATTATAAAGAACCAACTGAGGATTAAAATACTGATGAATTTAGGACAAAAAATAAAGGCAAATAAAAAATTATAATTAAAAAAAAATAAAGTAGACATAGTTATGGGAGCTGATTTTTTAACTTCATTAATTATCCCTGAAAGACAAGGACCCGAAAACTAGCATTCATAAACTATTTTAATATTAATTATTAACAGTAATTCAAGACTACGAATATTAAACATTCAAAAAAACAGAAAAATAAAATTTCTTGCCATAAGTAAAGTAAAACCATAAAAAATTCATAAAAATATTCAAAAAAAAATGTAATATATATTCGTTATTTAAAATCACGTATTTCTATATGATGACTCTTAAAAATGTACCGAAAATCATATAAAAAATATACTTCCTTCAAAACTTTTATATTTATAAAAGAGTTATATTCATTCCAAAAATAAAAAAAAAAAATATTTTTCAGTATACAGTATCCCGTGTTTCGAATAAATATAGAATATTTTGGGTTTAAGGTATCCCGGGACGAGTTATACGTTTACTCTTACTACTTCAACTACTACATATATAGAATAAGTAGTATCGTTTTAACCATTAAAAGGAAACGAAAAATAAAAACATATACCATGTCACACATATATATGTATATATATATTTCTTACACATGTATGTGTATAGCTGATCGGAAACAGTATCACGCGCAAAGCATAACCGATCGACTTGACTAGACTAAAGCTAAATTCTCTTCTGCAACCTTTTTTTTTTCTATCTTTTCCTTACATTTTTTTTACTACTACTATTTTTACCAAAAAAAAAAAATAACCTGCACCACAAAATACACTACCGTATCTTATCTATAATTTATACTTTCAATTTAACCAAAACCATATTGCACACATATGTGTGTGTGTGTATTTTTTCTATAAAGGTGATAGACATCTAAAGTCTTGACCAGTAGTCATCAGTCAGCTATATATATATAAAATATTCTTCTATATTTATACTCTTTAGTTTTCTCTTGATGTAGTAGCTTAAAAAGAGTTAAGATCGAGATATGAAACGCCGTGATATTTTTTTTTACTTTACTTTCTTTAAGCTCAACGAGTTATTTTTCAAACTGCTTTATCTTAAGACCATCATCATTTTTTACAATAGTGTTAATACTATTACAAAGTACTTAAAAGATCTTTAAGTCTTCGTTTTATACTTTTTGATTATACCAATCAAAGTTTTTTTTTTTAAATCTTTTTATTATTATTTTTTTTTTCTATACAAAAAATTTATTTTATAAATTATGCTGATTAAATAAAATTTATCTTTGAATTTCATTTAATTTTTTATCATTAGCAGAGCGGAACACTAGTTAAATGTTCGCTGAGCGTGCTAATATAATACGTCACGGATGTTTTAAACTGGTATTAAATGAAAAGTTTTTGGCACAAGAAAAATGTAATTAAAGTATGTTTTGGGCGTTTTAATATGTTTTGGAAATCTTATTAAAATATTCTTGGAAATTTCTAACTGAATTGTATTTATATTTTTCTAATAATGAAAATTTAAACGCCCGATTAAGGGGGATCAAACAAGGTTTGCAAGAGTAGTTTGACTAAATGTTTTTTTACTTTTTAATAAAAAAAAACTACAGTATTAAGGTAGTTTTACCCATTTGCATATCTAATAAATAATATTTTTTGAATAATAAATTTACTTATCCTGATAAAAATAAAAACTTATAACCGGTTTGTGTAAACACAACCTAAATGAATGGAACATGTTTACAATAACTAAGGGCTAGGTGTAATGCATAAATATTACACAATGTTACAATACCATTTTCTAATTTTATAATTTGTAATTAACACCTATACTAGATGTACAGATTCTAAACCCAAAATATTCTGATTCCCTGAACGCGTATTATTCTAGGTCTTTAAATAAAAATTATTCCAAGTCCCTAAATCGATATTATTCGAAGTCCCTAAGCCCATTAATTTAAGTCTCATTTGAACCCCCCCTTAATTTTCAAGTTCTGAGGTACCCCATCTCTATAAACATTTTCCATGTTAAAAAAGTAGTCTCTTTTTTTAATTGTTTTACAGGTAACCCTCCGTATACGCGGGGGGTACGTTCCGGAAAGGCCCCGCGAATACGGAAACCGCATATACTGAAACCTTAGTATTATGGCAAACAGGGGATTAGGTTCCTAAAGGTTGAAAAATAATAGAAAAACTTCAAAAACTCTAGTTTTTTTTTGTAAAAAAATTTATTTATTCTTTAAGAAAATGTGTAATTTTTAATTGGTGCATGGTCCTAACATAATCTTTATAAGGTTCTTCATAAACTTGAAGAGCAGCATCACAATGTTGTTTGAATCGCAAACATCGAGTCATATTAGGATCTCCAAGTATGGCTTCGTCAATCCCACTTTGAATAAAATTTATAATCTTTATCAAGGACTTGGAATGAAATTCTTTATCTAATCCTTCTTCGTTTTTTGGGGGATCCGATTCAGAGTCAAAATTTGGTTGCGCAGAGATTTCTACAACTTCTTCAACTGTCAAAACATCTGATCCCGGTAAAATCAATCGATGCTTCAGCATCTTGAAATCCTTCCCCGCTAATCTCGCGTGATATGCTCACCACCCCTTGGATAACTTCTTCATATGGCTCCGAGTTTTCAGTTGGTTTACGTGGGTTGATAACGACTTCCGGTAACAACTTTGACCAATTTCTATTCAAAGTTATCTCACTGACTTCTTGCCATGAACTCTCTATGTACCCAACGGAATCAAGAATCGTAAACTTTTTCCAAAAATTGCGTACGCAATTTTCAGGTTCAAAATTTTCACAATTTTTATGTTGATTTATTGCTCGAAGCACATCTTTCATCACTCGCCTCAGATAATACGATTTGTACGTAGCAATAACTGTCTGATCCAAGATTTAATACTTTTCTGATTTTTTTTTGAATTTTGTTTTCCTTAGGTGCCATGATTTATATTAATAAAAAATTTTTAATTAATTCAATAAATTTTTAATTTAATTTAATAAAAATAAAAATGTCTAAAAAAATATTCGAAATCAGGGTTATGTAAATTTGCAATGACGTGAAATTGGTAATTATATATATATATATATAATAAATAAATAAAATTTCAAAATAATAAAATTTCTTCCAAAAAAATAATTTATCAAGATATCAAACCGCGTAAAAGCGCGTCCAGAATCCGCGTATGAAAAAACATGTCCTCAATTGCTAATCCGCGTAAAAGCGAAATCCGCGAATACAGAAACCGCGTATACGGAGGGTTACCTGTAATTATTTTACTATGAAGGTAATAAACTTTGTACTTTACATGCAGCTGTAAGTGTTTTTTTTATCACGTATTGCGTAAAAAAAATCCTTTTAAATAATTTCTTAAATGTAGGGCCTAGAGCCTATTAATTTAGTTGCAACTTCTAAATTTAATGAAAACCCAATAATATATTATTTGAAGTTCTAGACATGATTCCTGAATAAGAAGTTCTGTAACTTTAATTTAATAAATATTTGCAACAAACTTCGAATTTAATTTTAAGCGCTAACTGTAAAATCTTTGAAGTGATGCATAATTAAGTGCAAATTAACCAAACTGTGTAAGGATTCAATAATAAACATAAAATAATAAAAAATCAAAAAAATCAATAAAAATTCATTAATTAGTTTGAAATCCAATAAAAATATTTTTCTAATAAAATAAGAAAAATAATTTAACCTAAAAGCATAAAAAAGAAAGAAAAGTCTAAAGATTATTAATAAAATTTCTTAAATCGAGTAAACGCAATAAAATATACTCGAAAAGTATAAATGAAACAATCTTAAGTATTTATATTAGTACCATTTCTTCATTAAACTATATCCTTTTTATTTCTCGTTATTAAAGTAAACTAAATTGTCTCATTTATTATATTTAATAAAAAAAAAAAAATTTTATAATTACTTTTGTCTTTAACTTTTACCCCACTCTCTCTTTCTCTCTCTGTCTCTTTATTTCTTTTCTTCTTTAGCGTTTTACTTTAATTTGGAATTTTCATTTAAAATTATATTTATACATTATTATATCTTTTTCAACTCTAATTTCAATTTCTTAATATTATTCTTTACGATTAAAAAAAAAAAGATTAAACTTTTTCTTAATTTTTTAAGCTTTTAATTCTTAAATGCGTTTGCGAAAAGTCCGTATTTATAACAGCAAAAAATTGAAAATGTTAAAATAAATATTTTCTATCGAATCGAAGTCGATTGTACTTTTAAATTTCATGTAATAATTTTAAAACACAAAAGACACATATTATAAAATTTTTTTAATACTTTTATGTTTTCTTCAAAATTCAAGCAAGCGTGCCAAAATACTAAGATCAGAGATAATCCAGGAGAGAAACAGCTTGCGATAATCGTCTTTTCGATGAAAATTTCTAGCTAATATCCTCGTTTTATTTTAAACTGTCAAATGACGCGGAAGGAACTAAATGCGTGTGACTATAAGCGCGTTATGAAATTATATAAAATCTTTTTTATGATATTATAAAAGATGAAAATACCAGTGTCTTGTTAAAAATGATCTTACTTGTTTTTTATTAACTTTTTTTTTTTTTTTTTTTACTTTTCATCAAAAACTTTTGTAATCACTGACTTTTAACTTTCAAGTATTCAGTTTTTTATCTCAGATAAATACTTCCTGATTGCAGAGTTTTATAGTTTATAAGATGAAAATTCGAATTGTTGTCACTTTGTCTATATTCTTCTTTTTTTGTTCGCAAAAAATATAAAAACTATTTTTTAGAATAAAATTCTTAAAGATTTTATGTTATATTTTTATGATAAAAGAATTTAACAATATTAAAAAGTTTTTTTAATACTAGTTGATTGACAAATAAATACTTTTTTGTTATTCAAAATTATTCAATTTTATAATTTTTTAGTTTAATAAAAGTTTTCTAAGATTCAAAGTAATAAAATATTTATTTGAAAATAGTAAGAATAATTTTTTGATATTCTTTTTTTAAAATATAATATGTAAAAAATTTTAGCACATGCAGATAATTTTGTGCTCAAAAGTGTAAATACAGAAAAATTGCAGAAAACAATTTTGCACAAATAAGTAAAAATACAGATTTTTCCAAATCGTTAAATTGACTTGAATAATTGTACAAATTATTTTGATACGAGTTGGGTGCCACTTTGTGGCTGCCTTTCTGGTAACATAAATTGTTCGAGAGAAAACTGAAGATGGTTCACTGAAAATTAAAGGACTATTTTTTGAAGGAGTTTTTATGTTTTTTGGCCTATGATTCCCATTTATAAAAATTCAACGTTTCCTGTTATATCTCTTATCTCCCTAAAATGTAGCTTCCATAATTCTTGAAACTGTAATTTGGTAACAATAAGTGCAAAATGTCAATACAGGTATTATATTTTACGTTTTACAAGGTCTAAACATGTATTTCCTACATACTTTTGATGAGCATAACAATTCTGGTTCTCTGCACATAACTCAACATTATTCTCAGAGTATTGGAAACTCTGAATAACCAAGCAATAATTTTAATATTGATTACTCTATTAACATAGCATCAAGTTACATTGGGATTTTCAGCATAATAGTAGAGTAAAAGTGAAATAGTAATATATTCGAGTGAAGTAAAAGTCCAATTTTATCAACTAAAATTTTATGATTTTATCAACCACCAAAAAACCAACAAAAGAAAAACTAGCTTAGTTCCCAATTCTGTATAACACTTTCCTAAAATGTACCTTAAATTATTAATATATTTTTTTAAATTCCAGAAGGATAAAAAACTATTTTCAAGATAAAATTCATTTTACGTACATGAAAAAATACATTTTTGAGTAAATTTTATTTTTTTAAAATAAGATTAAAAATAAAAAAATATTTTTTTTTTTATTTATATCGTTAATAAAAATATATTTATTTAAAAAAAAATAAAATATTTCTCATTTGCACGATATAAAAATATAAAATATTCTATAGACGTCTTATATACTATTTTTTATAAACATAAATTTTCCAAATGTTTTTGGATATATAAAATTTCATATATATATATAAATAAAATAAAAAAATATATGAATATATATTAACATATACATGTATAAAATCTTTCATCAACAGTTCACGAATTTCAACTATTCCATATATACTTTTTTTGTATATCTTAAAAAGAGAAATTCCTTTCATTTTTGATATGCACTATGTGGTTGTAAAATAAAAGAAAAAATCGTTTTTGGAATATAAAAATAAGAATGAGATCCTTCAGAAGTAAAAAAAAATCATCTCAGCGAAACAATGATATATAAAAATTTGAAGATGAAATATTTAGAAATAGACAAATATTTTTTAAAATTGTCGTGTTTGGGTTATTAAACTACATTTTTAAATTAAATTTGTTTGGTGTTTAGTTAAGACAGTTGTGAATGAAAATTTTATATACGGGGTTTATATTCTGGTTAACTAGATTGCAAAAAGTAACTTTCTTATATTAACAAAAAAATTAGAACATTTTCGAAAAATTAGTAAATTTTCGAAAAAATTTGTAAATGTTCAAAAAAAAAATTTTATAAATTTAGTATATTATCAAAAAATTCGAGTATTTTCGATTTTTTTTGTGAATTCTCAAGAAAAATTGATAATTTACAATTTTTTTTCGAAAATTTTCAAAAAATAGTTGTAAATTTACGAAAAATGGTTGTGAATTTGACACTTTTTTCGTAAATTTACAAAAAAAATCGAGAATTCTCGAATTTTTCTAAAATACACTAAATTTAGTAAATTTTCGATTTTTATCGAATATTTACAAATTTTTTTGAAATTTACTAATTTTTCGAAAAAATTCTATTTTTTTTTGTAAATCTAAGTAAGTTACTTTTTACATTGTAGATATTTGGACCTTTGATAGTTTCTTTGATTGTTATTAGTTATTTAAAAACTCATAAAAAATGTAGATAACAATTACTTGTACTCTACACAATTCTAAGCGGTATAAATTACCTCTAATACCTGACATACAAAATTTTCTTCTCAAAAATAAAGATGCAATAACGTTTAGGATAACAAATTCTTTCTTTTATAAAAACAATCCATTTTTAACTGACTCTTTAATCATTTCTGTTAACATTAAAAATAGATAAATAGTAAAATCTAGAAAATTAAAAAAATAGTAACTAAACAATTTATTCACTCGTACCAAAATGATAATAATTCATTTATGATGGTTTCAGTAATTAAATCAAGGGTTACTCAATGACTTAATAAAATAAAATAATTTTACGGAATATCATCACACATTTTAATAGCGTGTATCCTACTGCACTATAATTAATATCCTGTTTGCTAATAAATTAAAATTAGAAATGTAAAATCATATTTAACAAATTAAAATATTTTTTTTCCTATTGATTTATTAGCAAACAATATAATAATTTAATTAATAATTATAAAATTTTATTTTCCCCTTATTACATTATATTATTAATAATATTATTTGTTTATATATACATTCAGTAAATTTAATTGATCAGATAATATTGAAATATGCATGTGCTTTCTAAAATACGATAATTTGATATGGATTATATTATTATTATATTGATTTTCGATAATTATATGTAAGCAGTATAAAATAAATTTTCAAAAAATTTTATAATATGGTATTTTATTTATTTTTCATTATTTTAACAATTATTAATAAATAAATATTTTATTAACATACCAATGGCTTCGTACGATGTTTATTTAAACTTCAGTTTTGCAGTTATTTTAAAGTCTTCCTTAGATTTTTGATTAGATTTTAGATTATATTAGCTTGAGTACGTAAAAATTAATCCCAAATAAAGTATTATCAATTACGATGGTAAAGTACAAGTCTATTTTAATATATTTTAGTTTATTCAAAAATTTTATGTTTCAAACAAACTTAAAATTAAAGAACTCTTAAAATTATCTCTATGAACACAACCAACGAGCATAGAACTTGCTAACTTATAACAGTTTTAAACTATACTCCCTAATTATTCAAAGTCCAAGAACCGAAATTATTCTAAGTTGCTAAATTCAAATTATTCTAAGTCCGTTTGAACCCCCCGATCCCACCTCCCTCCTGAATTGGGGATCTTTTTTATATGATCTATATCAGTCGCAGAATTTCTTCCTTTATTTTGACACCGATTTACCTCAATTCACTCAGGGGCTCTTGAAATATGAATGCACATATAGGCTAAATTTAGGCAGATACAAAAATAAATTTTCAAATGTATATATACTCCAGTCACATATCGGGGGGGGGGGGGGGTTTGTTTGTGGCCGCTACCAGATTTGGTCTACTATAGGTTTTTTATGTCGCTGAACACGAAAATTGGGGTATTTTCTATGATAAATTGGGGCTTGACCCTTCAATTAGCCAAAAGTACCCCTAAAAGGGGTGTTTTTGCAACTTTTACTCTAGCCCTCCAAGATTTGGTCTAATAAGGGTTTTTGGGGTCGCAGATCACGAATGTTGAAGCTGTAACTATGAAAAATCACCCCTCACCCTTAAATTGGCCAAAACTACCCTTAAAAGCGGTGTCTTCGCTACTTTCGCTCTAGCCTTCTGATGCAGCAGATCTGGAGCCAATTAATAATCTCCAGATCTCGTCAGATTATTTAGTTTTAGAGGGCATGTCCCTATTTAAGCCCTCTGGGACTTCTGGTCTATTTGATTCTACTTCTGAATTTTTCTCTTTTATTAAATTTTTGTGTTATCTTTTACTTACCTAAGATGCTCTCCCTTATTGCAGGCTGAGCTCCGGGAGTAAAAAGTAAAAAAAAAAAAAATAAACACAAGATTTGAACTTTTAAACAAATTTATTTTCAAATAAAACAGACAAAACTGAAGCTAATAAACGCGAGGCGTGATGATGCGTCTTGAGTCCCAAAACTTAGTGTGTAGGCCAGCCAAAAGACTGGCCTACTAGCCGTGAATCCAAAGTTGGACTGTCCTGTGGGCCTCTTTTGAGGTCCTATATATACTAATTATACTCGTGGGGGAGGTTGAACAGCTGTCGAAAATTTGTCATTGCCTGTGTGGACCGTGAGATCGGAATGTAATTAATATTATTTATTCATTACGCAATGACATGAATTCGACGACTGATCAAATCCCTTCAATAGATTTCGCAACTTGAACACTAAAATGTCGAGTCCCGTTAGCTTTAACGACTCTTTTTGATTTCACTTCTTTGGAAGTCGTAAAATCAAAAAGAAATAAAATAATAAAATAATAATTTTGAATTTTAATTATGGGAATGAAAGAAATGCGAAAAAAAAATGTATACCTTGTGGGGTCAAGGTGACAAAAAAAATAAATTTTAAAACGGGCGCATTTCACCATCACACTTCCAAGATTCGATCTAATACGGTTTTTGGATCGCTAATCACAAAAATTGATGTCTTTTCAATTCAAATTTAACTCTTCGCCCTTAAATTGGCCAAAACTACCCCTACAAGGGGTGTTTTTTCAACTTTTACTCTAGCCCTCTAAGATTTGGTCTAATGGGTTTTTTGGGTCACTGATCACAAAAATTGCTGTTTTTTCAATTAAAACGTAACTATTCACCTTTAAATTAGCCAAAACTACCCCTAAAGGTGGTGTTTTCAATAATTTCGCTCTAGCCCTCTAAGATTTGGTCTAAAAGGGTTTTTAGGTCGCTGATCACGAAAATCACGATTTAAAAAAAAAAAAGGCAGAAGTAATGCTAAAGTATTCAAGACACCCTTTTTAAAGGTAGTTTTGGCTAATTTAAAGGTGAAGAGTTGAGTTTTAATTGAAAAGATATCGATTTTTGTGATCAGCGTCCCGAAAAACCCTATTAGATCGATTCTTGAAATGCTGGAGTGAAAGTAGCGAAAACGCCCTTTTTAGGGGTAGTTTTGGTCAATTTAAGGGTGAAGGGGTAATTTGTCATAGTTGTAACTTCAATATTCGTGATCAGCAATCCAAAAAACCCTTATTAAACCAAATCTTGGAGGGCTAGAGCGAAAGTTGTGAAAACACTCCTTTTAGGGGTAGTTTTGGCTAATTTACCCAATTTCTCATAGAAAAGACCCCGATTTTCGTGTTCAGCGACCCAAATAACCTATAGTAGACCAAATGTGGTAGTGGCCACAAACAATACCACAAAAACCGTGATTTGATTGGAGTAACAGTAGTTAGTATAGATTTAAGCTTACCAATAAGTTGCAGTTGAATTTAATTATTTTAATTTAGAAACATACACAGGTTTTTAACTTCCAGTCAAATAAATTCTAATATCTGACTTATATAATCTAAAAATATTAAAACTAAGCTTACGAGTGCTAAAATAAAATAAAACCATGAGTTGATAATTCGATCAAAGTTAAATTAACTTATAGACAAATATGTAGATAAATATAACATATATATTTTAATATTAAATTATTATAAAGTTTAAATTTCATATTATATACAAAAATAATTATATTAAAACAAAATTTAACAATATTATATTTAATGATATTTATAACTCAGGGAAATGACCTTTTGCTAAATATTACATTCATTTATATAGTCAAATACTTTATGAAAAGCGAACACTGCTCATCCAGTATTATACAACTGTAAATTATTGTAAATGCTATAAATCCATATTTCTAAGCTACTTAAAATTTTTAACTTTGCATAATTTTTGTATAAAACTTATTAAATGATTGTAAAATTTATTTATTTAATTTAATTTTTGTAAATGCATATTTTAATTTAAAACTTTTGCAATAAAATGATCTTATATAAATATACTGTAACTTAAAGCTTTTAGGTTATAAAATTATAAATTTATGAATATGCAAAACCATAAAAAATTGAAATATTATTTTAGTATATCATTAAAAAGTTATACATATATGGACTAGCACGTATTTAATTTTATAAGAGTAAATGTGCAATTTCACATCGATCACAGAATGGCTCAAAATTTTGAAAATATTTAAAAATCGAAAAAAGCGGTTTATTATCATATTTTTACATACTAAACCCAGTTGAATTGGTTTTTCTAAAACCCCAAATTTTCACCTTTCCTTTCTCAAAATTTAACCAAGAAATCCTCATATATCAATTCACATATGAACTTTATACGTCTTAAAGATATTTTACGAGATATAAATATTTAATAATATTTCAAGCTTTTGTTAACTAAAGGATAATTAACCTTTTACAAGTAGTTAAAAGTTCATAAATATACGTAAGTTAACATACATAACTTTGTCATTTATATTTACTTACTTAGAAATACTTGAGTTACGCAGCAATGAAAGATTCAACTATTACTTAAAGCATACATTTATCCTCTTAGAAATAACCTTTAACTTATAATATTATAAGCTTTATATGCGTTACAAGTACCTCATTAAGTATTTCCTCCCTTATATCATATATACTTCATTAATTTATCTTCTATCTAATATTAAATACGCACTTAAATATATGCAATTATTTATTCAAATAAAAAGTCCTAGAAAAAATTTTAAACACATGTTCAAGCTTTTTCTTTTTGCTTTTGACAGTATATGACCGCTCATAATACTAGATTCAGTTGGTAGTACAGAGATATATACAAAATTTAATTAAAATTTAATTCTGGTTTTTGCTAATCCACACAAGTTTCCTATATATTCATTTACTATATCTCTATCTATTCCTATATTATATTACTATATTATAAACTCAAGTTTTATGTTTTTGCATCAGTTCACCACAGATTTCATCTTGTCTGAATTATATATTTAATGTATTTCTTGACAAAACTAAACTCTTTAACTTTTAAATTGATATTATTATTTATGTATTGAATTTAAATTTTAAATTTATTTATTTGATTTCATTTTTGTGGTTTATGTCAATTTTATTAAAAAACAGTAAATTATTTAAGATATTTTTGTAATATTAGACGCAATTTTTGATAGTTTGACTGCTTTTCTGTCCAATGTCAATCATATTAAGATTTAAAATTGAATTTCTTAGCGTTTTAATATTTTCTATTTATTAATAATAGCCCATATTGAAAAATATTAATGCAGTTGCAACTTACAAGGGTAGAGTATTGCTTTTTTGGAAACTAAATTACAATTTTTAGTTATTGATGAGTTTAATATTAAAAATTAAAAAGGTAAATTTTTACAAAAAAATAAGTAAATTTTATAAATTTTACTAAAAATTTATTATGACATTGACCAAATTTCATATTATAAAAAAAATTATAATTTTGATTATGGTTCTTAATCTTTTGTATGCCTGTATCCGATATATTTTTTTATATAAAAAACTCATGTTTAATCATTTGGTCTGATTTGGTTTCTAAACTTTGGTGAACTTCCCCTCTTATAATTATATAAGGTAAACAGGAGATTTTTATCTCCCTTAAGCAAATTCGTGTATTAGAAGTTTTAAGTTAAAAAACCGCTTGATGGCGAGCAACTTGACGAGCCTCATGTAAAAGTATTTCTGCAAATCTGTTAATAAGTTGATTATGTCATATTCTAAAAAAATAAATGAATTAATAAATAATTCATAATCAGCAAAAATCTTATCTAATCTGGCAATAAGCTTTTAATTAATAACACATTCTTTTAACTAAATTTTCAAAAAAATTAACTTCATTTTGAAGAGTTACCAAAAAAGATAAAAAATTTTTTATCATGAGTTTTTTAATTTATTTTGTTATAAATCCCTTTTTGTGACAAAAATAATTTTATAATTCTATTTATTCTGTACTTGACTTTAAAAATAGGTAGAGCGAAGTAAACCATCACAGAAAATGAACAATTGCAAGTCTTAAAACTAGCTATTGAAACAAAAATAAATTTTAACAAAATATGTGATTTAGTACATGTTTCAATCCTTTATATAAAAATAAAGTTAATAAATTTAAACCAAAACTGATAGGGAGTACCCACGCGGTAAAAAAAGTTTAAGTCCAAAAAATTAATGAGATCTGATATAACTCTGCTATAAAGCTTTCTCGAAAACTGACAATTTTTTCGGTATAAGGTAAAAGCATAAAATCCTTAACCGTTTATGAACTGGTATTTAGTACTGGTACTTAATTAGTTTTTAGCTAAATTTTGGAACAAATGGAACATTTGGTGCATAAAATTAGAAATCCAGAATTTTTCTTAGTGATGTTGTCAAGGAGCGGTCCACTTAGTGCCCAGTAACCGTACGTATTTTTAAAAAACTGATTTTTATCAGGTTAAAGAACATCTCCTATAACCAATTCCTCCTCATTATGATTTTAACATTTAATAAAGTTAAATACGAGGTGCTAAAAACTGTAGGAAATATTTTTGGTTCACAAAAAAAAAAAAATTTGGGAGCAGATTTTAAACCCTTTTATGATTTACAGTTTGATATGGAGTTACTCATTACGCAAATATAAAAAACAAAAATAGCATTAAGAATATTTAAAATTTTGATAAGATTAAAAAAATTAAGATTTAATCACAAAATAAAAAAAAAATTATACCAAAAAAATAAATCTTTTTAAATATTTGTATTTATAAAAACATATAAGGATTAGGTAAAAGTATCTTTGAAGATAATCAATGATTCATACCAAATTTCATTATATTATTCTTGCATATAAAATAAAATTACTTCATTATTTAAAAAGATTTACTTGAAATTGTTTAACTTTTTTTTAGTTTTTTTTTTAAAGTCAAATAATAATGAAAATATTAAATTTAAAAAAATTTTTTATCTTATTATTAATAATAAATTTAAATATTAATTTAATTACATCTAGTAAATAATTTTAATTTAAAAAAAAAAAATAAATTTTTTATATAATTAAATAATAATAACTTGTTAATTTTATAGAAAGATGTGTAATTAAAGAATCCAAATCTTATAAATTTTATGAATTAACAGAAATATATATGAAGATTAATGATACATATGATACGAATCCAAAGGAACTTTTAGATTGGCAAGCTTATGATCGTTATGAAACATGCGAATCTGGAACTTTAGGAGTTATAAATGAAGAATCTAAATACATAGATTATTGGAAATGCTCAGGAGAAAATCGACGATGCATATTAGCTTTAAAAGAAGTATTTAAATATTACGAAAATTATGAGGTATAATAAATTTATATAAATTTTTATAAAAAATAATTATTATTAATAAAATAATAAATACAAATTTTACAGTATAAAAATAAAATAAGCATCATATTTCAATTAGAATGTGGTTTAATATGTACTACAGGTTCACCTGATGAGGTAAAAAATGTAGTAAGTATTTATTCTTTATTTAATATGAAATATTATTCAAATTTTGTTTATTTAAATTGCTAAAGTTTAAAAGCTTAATACCTCAATAACAGAAGTATTTGGCCGTATTAAATCAAACGCATATATATCATATGATTAAATATAAAAAATTCAGAAAAAATTCTTCTACCATTAACAAAGCCCATATTTTATTCGATGCAGTATTGCAATCCCATGTCATCATTTTTTTAAATTCTTTATATTTTCCAAAAAAAAAAAAAAAAAAAAAAGAAACTATTCCTGAATTGATCGAGAACTATTCTTAACACCTTATTAAGTTGATTCAATCATTTTTTATATTTAATTTTTTCTTGCATATAACTAGGAGGCTCCTTTGTTTGAAATGAAAGGTGTAAAATTTATTTAAAATCAATTTGTAATAAGTAAACTTTTATTCTTTTTATCCTTATATATTGAAAATACATTTATTCAAAAATTAATAATTTAATATTTACAAAATTTAAATTACTATAATTACTTTAATTTACCCAAAAATCTAGTTTAATCATGAGTCTAAGTGACCTAAAAATATAAGTATCCTAAAGAGGCAAAAATTTACCAAAAATCTTACTGTTCCAAAAATCTAATTGTTCCAAAAGTCTAAATGTCTCAAAAATTGATCCCTATCTTTCTAAAAAAAAAAAAAAATAAATCAGTAAATAACTTATAATCATGAAAGATCTTATCTGGAACACAATAATCTGTACATCAAACATAACAATTATTTTATTTAATTAAAAAAAATTTTATTTATGATATAAGAATAAAAAACAAGAGAAAATTTTTTTTTTTTTTTTTAATTTAATTTTACTTTTTAACGAAAAATAATTTCTTAAAATGTGAATATATAAACTTTTATATATTTTCGGAATAGCAATTATTTTTCTTTTGTAATTTTATTTCAATAAATATTTTTTCTGGTCAGCGGCCAGCACTCACATATTTGCCGGCCGTTGTGCGGTCGAAAAAGACGAGTTTTTCTCTGCTGACGCAGACAAGTTTTATACGGCTCTTGTCCATAAATAATGAACATTAGATTTGGGACATACTTCTCTGGAAACGAAGCGTAAATATACTATTGTTTTTTTTAGACACTAAATATAGAAATAGTAGACACCAATAATCACAGTCCAGTATTCTTAAAAAATGGAAAAGAAACCAATTCCTATGAATATTTTTTAGCAATGCCAATTATGAAAGGTTATAATCTGAATGATAATAAAAACATAATTGCACGAGACGATGATTTACTTTTAAATAATATTGAATTTTCTATAAAAGAAGCAGAATTCCAAAACATTTTCAAAGTTAATTCAATTAGTAGTTATGATAATAATGGACCAATTAATGAAAAGAAATATTTTTATCCACAAATAATAACCAAAAATTTTATTGACTTTAATGAAGATTATAATTTCACTATTGTTGCAAAGGTATATATATTAATTACTATTATTTTAATTAATGATAATATTTAAAAAAAATCATATTTTAGAATATTGATCATCCAGATATAAATATAACTGCAGAAGCTAAAATTTATATTAAATTTGATCAAGAAAACTCATTACCGAAATTTGAACATTCTTTATACTCAGCAAATTTAACGAGTCCATTCAATTCAGTAAATATTAACATATTTTATACAATATTTTATGAGAGATTCTAGTTGAACTAGAGGGTAGCGGAAATCACTCCAAATTATTTTTTTTCAAACACGAAACTAAAAATGAGTTCTCCTACCTATTTTTAGCCTTCTTAATCTAATTTTCGATTTTTGGCGTCCATTTTCGTGTTTTTGGTTCATTTTAGTAAATTATTGTTGACAAATGCTTATTTTATGTAGAAAAATATTTTTCTTTTAAGTATTTATACGAAATTATCTTTTGGACCCGAGAATTGAACGGGAAATTTTATGAAAGTACCTGAAGGAAAATATTTTTCCATGTAAAATAAGCATTTGGCTGCAATAATAAGAAATTTTTTTTTCAATTTACCAAAAAAAGCCGAAAACACAAAAATAGCTGTTTGAAATCGAAAGTTGGACGTAGAAAGCTAATAAAAATTGTTGGAAAGATTTATTATAATAAGCGCACTTTTGAACTCAGACAATTATGTGCTGAAGATTGGGCGACCTTTGGAAAATCTCTCAAAACAATTTGTAAATCTAACTGCAAATTCCAGAAATTTTTTTTTTATTTAAAAAAAAAAAATTCTTCTGCCATACGTGGGCCGCAGTATTTGTGCCATAAGACGTGTACCGAAGGACGTATACTAATGATTTGGGTTTTGCCAAACGTCGCCTGAACTTTGGCACATACTTGCCGATACAGTTTAAAAGTGCACGGTATTAATTGCATTTTTGAAAAAAATTAGTTTGGGCCGATTCCCGCCACCCTTTAGTACCTCGTTTTAATTGTATAAATACTAGCTGCCTCCGGCTCGCTTCGCTCGCCTCGGCAACCGCCAAGGGAGCTGCGCCTCCCTGCACCTGTCATTAGGGTACAAACAAACAAACGGACAAATAAATTTTCAAATATATATAGTATTAAGATTAAGATAGGATAGGATATAATAAATGTTTATTTTTTTATTTTTTTTAAGTCAAAACCAGTAGTTTTACAGTTCATTGAAGGAAACATAAAATTAATACGTGGATATAGCAATGATACAAAATTTCAAATAACTGATCCAAATATTAAAGATTTAAGTAAATATAAAATAAAAAAATTAAATATCATTATTTTTTAATTTTAAATAATATATTATTTATCTTTAGATGTTGAAAATACTTTCAGCATTGAATTTGATAAATCAAATAGATTAATATCAATAACATTAAAAAAATTGGATCAAAAATTTTTAAATGATTACAAAATATTAACAGTGTCTTTATTAGTAAGTTTTATTTTACAATGGCATATGTAAATCAAATATTATAAATAATAAATTTTAATATTTTTAATAATAATAATTTTAGGCAGCGAAAGGGAATGCATCTGTTAATACAGTTTTGTTAATTGTACTACCATGTAAGTAAAATCACAATTTTTTATTAACATAAAAAAACTAAATTAAATAATAAAAAAATCTTTAATTATTTTAGCTGAAATTAGTGGATCTGCACCGATATCAACACCAGTACCAGCACCAATACCAATTCCAGTACCAGTGCCAAATCCAAATTCAAATAATACTAATGGAGGTGAATTTTATTTTGAACATATTTTTAAAATAAAAATTCATCAGCCTCAAAGTTCCATACATTTTCAATTTGATGCGCAACTAGATAAATAATTTTTGGTGATTTCTAGCAATTACATTTAATGAAGGGCCCAGAATTTGTCCATTAATTTACTTTATATTATAGAAATAAATGTGTAGACACTGTAAAAATATATTGCTTAAATTTTTAAGCAATTTACTAAAAATTTTTCACAGCTATTAAGTATTCAAAAATTATTTTGAATAAAAAAAATATGCAAATTATATGATTTAACCAACCATACGAAAAAAATGGATTCTAATTTTATGTAAAATTTACTTGAAAATTCAAGAAAAATATTTTTACAGTTACAGGTTAGAAATTTAATAAAATAAATAATTTTTTTCATTACTTAAGGTGCCTTAGTTCATTAATAAATTCAATTTTTGAATTATTTAAATAAGAAAAATCATTAGTAAATTATAGTAAAAAAATAAATAAATAAAGTTGGTGAAGAATTTTACCTGAGTCAAAGAATTAATTGTAGTTGAGGTATTGAAATTATTACAAAAAAACTCTGCCAAATTATTGCACTATGGATCCTCAAGCAATGGCAAAATATTCCTAATGGTTGAAAGCCAATTTTATTTAAGTATAATAAAATAAAAAACTAGAAATGATCTTGTTATTATTATTTTAAACTCACGTGAAAAAAAATTAGGTATTTAATTCAAAAAGAAAAAAAATAATGAATATTTTTTATTTTTTGACGGAAAAAAAATTCAGACCAACATTTTCAGAAAATTGGGTTTTAAAAATAGGTGGAATTGAATAAAAAAAATATTTCTAAAACGAGTACTTCCACAAAAACAATTTAGGTACTGCGTCAAAAAAAAAAATAATAATAATAAGTAACTTTTTTATTTTTTTATACAAAAAATGTCGAGACCGAAATTTCTCAAAATTTTGGTATCAGATACGAGAAATCAAGTAATAACGGTTTTACTAAAACTTTAATACTTCTTTAAAAAAAAAAGAAAAATAGGTATCACAAACAAATAAAAAAAAATGTACCTCAAGATTTTTTGATTACAAAATTTAAAACAAAATATTAGGTCTAAATATCACAACAATTTGGAAATATCACCGCTTACATCCACACGTACATGCAAATAAAACATACACACCTACACAAACACAAATACATACTTTTTTTTTAAACCGATTTTTTAGCCTCTGGGGGTCTTAAAAAGTTCTTTTACGAAAAAATTAAAAAATAAAAATTTTTCCTATCACAATGGTTCTATATGAGGAACCAAAAATATTCTTTTAAAATTCTAACCAAAATTTTAGCTTTTATATTTTCTACACGAATAAATAAATTCAGAAAAGAAACAAAATACTTAATTTTATAGCCAAAAAACAAAACTTATAGTTTTAAAAATTCGTAAAATTTCATTTAAAAAATATTACCATCACTATATAGGTCCTCGATGAAAATTCAACATTAACCTTCATTAGCAAACTTTGCTTTCAAAAAATAAAATAAAAAATTAACACTACAAAATAAACAAAAATTAAGCCTAAAAAAATTGCAGAATAAAAAAAAGCTTAATTGTCTAAAAAATTAATTCTTCTATTTTAATCCAAAATTATACATGTGAATTTATACAGATATAGAGAAGGCGTAAAATCAGATTTATCTTAATTGCATTAACTTTTATTACCTACTAAAATATAAGATTTTATTAAAATAATCCGTACCTAAATAGAAATTTTATTTATTTTAGAAGGCAATTTTTGTTTCTTTTTCAGTTTAATTATGTCAATATTGCTAATAATTATTAAATTATTTTTAAAAAAAGTCACAAATGAACACAACTACAGTTATATGAGTTTATCTGACTTTTTTGGATCGTTTTTTTTCTGTATTTATTACAGTCAAAACTGCAAAACAAGTAACGCTTGAAAACACTAGAGTCTAATTGTTTAAAAAAAAAATAATAGTTTCGAAATCATAACAAGTTGTTTATCAATTAATAATTTTTTTTTGCCAAATTTACTAAGATTTAATTTTAATCGAATAGAATTTGTTTTTAATTGTAATTTTGAAAAAAAAATAAATAAAACGTTTAAAGTTTTTAGCAAACTTTCCACTTATATTTTATGATTATTTACAGGCATTTATCACCTACCGACTCGCTTTATACACTTGGGTATAAATTAAATAATTTCGAAGAAATTTAAATCAAAAATTAAATAGTTATAGATCTACATTAATTTTTATTAATGTCTGACTTTCTCGTTAAACGTGAGAAACAAATGAACAAAATTCTATAAAATACATTAACTATTGAAAGATAATATTTTTTTGGTTCATAATAACTTAAAAAAATACTTTTTTGTTCCTTATCTCAATTTTAAAGAAAAATAGGTAAATATGAATTTGTTTAATCTATTTTCTTGCTTATAAAATATGCTTGCAGCACAATAAAATCAAGAAAAATTCAACTTATGATTATTCCAAGATTTCTTCAAAGGCCATGAATCTTAAAAAACAGTCTAAAGTATATTTTTGCTTACTATCATACACATTCAAAAAATATTGTAGAAATATAACTTATTTGAAACAAACAGAACAGCGTACGCACCCCAACTTACTATCATAATTAAAAACTTCTTTATTTATTTTAGACAAGATAGAAAACAAAAATATTTTATAAAATTAAAAATATTATCATGTTATTTTTTTTTTCCTTCTTTAAAACAAAAAATTTTTTTAACTTTATTTGTATAATATCTCATAAAACTTTTCTTACAATTTTTATGTGTCTAATATATAATATAAAAAAATAAAATAAGTTAAAAATAAACTTTTATTTTTTAATAAACTTTAAGTTAAAAGAAAAGTAATATAAAAATATATTTATTGGGTAGATGGGAGTGAATTGGTTTACTTTTTAAATTTCTTTTTAATTCAAGAAATATGTTCATGTTTATTTAAAGTTATTTGATTTCAAATTTATTTTCTATCATGATTTTTAAGTTTCTGAAACTATAAGTTGAAAAGCGAAAAAGTGTAAGTAACAACCATACCTAGCATAAGTAGTAGCATTCGAAAAGTTGTCAAAAAGCTTACTGATTTCCGTTGGAATTAGACTTTGAAAATTTACTTGAAAACTTAAAATATCATCACTTTTCAAAAAAAATATTTTTTGAGTCATTGCATTTTGAATGTTTCAAAAATCCGTTTATTTAGCATAAAAGAAATACCGTCCTTGATTTTTTTGTTATAGTCCTGGTAGGGTGAGAAACAATATTTTTTAATTTTTTAAAAAATCTCCTGGGGGAACCACTTATTAATAGGGGAACCAATTTTTAAACTGCCGTTTACCCGCGCTTAATTTTTTTTGTAAAGGCATAGAGTAGAGTCACTAGTCTTCAGTATATGACCAATACTGCGTAATTCTTATGGAAAACTTAAGCCGGTCATTCTAAATATATCCTAGTTATTAAACTGATTTTTATCAGCAGCCATCATTCTGCAGTCTCCATCATCCTATTGTGTTTATACCGACGTTTACGTGCGCTTTCTATTTTTGCTTTTTAAATACAAAAGGCACAGGTAAACGGTGATAACAGCACAGAACGATTGGTATTGCAGAATTGTGGCTATTTATAAGAATCAAGAACTAGGGCACAAAAAATTTTAAGCGCAAATAAATGGCAGTATATATTTAAAATTTTTGAGTATTAAAAAAAGGTTCCCCTTCCAGGAGTTTTTCTAAAAAATTAAAGAATATTGTTTCTTATCTTACCAGGACTATAAAAAAAAATTAAGGATGGTATATTTATTTGCTCAAAAAAACGATTTTTGAAAAATTCAAAATTGTATTTCAAAATATTAAAGAGGTGCTGAAGGCAAAAAAAATTTTTGGAAATACATGATTAAGTTTTTTCAGCCAATGTTTAAAGTATTATCTGTGTACTAAAACTTAGGCTATAGGTTTAGTTGTGGCGCTAAATCAATAGTTTATGCGGCAATAGCCTTGAAGTACGAATACACCCTAATTTTTATATAAGAAATGGCGTAATTCAAAAAAATTATCATATCTATTTTCGAAAAAATGCATTACTTTAAATTGAATATTTATTTTCGTGTCTTAAAAATGAGCACGTATATCATTGTTAATTTCATTTTGGGGACAGCTTAAAAGATTTTTTCTTCAAAGTAAGAAGTGGCCTAAGTTTTCCTAGTTTAAAGATTCTATTCTATCTCTTTAAAAAAATATAAATTTACTAAAATTTCATTTTATTTCACTTATTCCTTAAAATAATAATAATAATAAATCTGTCCTTTGTATTGTTGAAGTTTGTTTTTACTTGGAAATAATAAACAGAAAAAAAAAATAACTAAATAAATATACACAAGCCGTTGTCTGTTATATACCAAAAAAAAAGAGAGTATTTTATAAAAAATTTAATAAATACGAAATGAATCACCTCAGTTGTTGTTATTTTACTTTTTTTAATATTACATAGCAAGTGTACATTTTTTTTTCTAACTTGTTATTATTATATAGTAAATGTTATACATAGTGTAAGATGAGTTTAAAAGGAAGAAAGCAAAGAAAAAAAAAAACTTATGGAAAAATATAAAGAAAATGAGAGAAAAAAGTATGAGAAGAGCTTGGGTAAAAGCTTGGTTATTGTTGTCGAATACATGAGTTTTTATATATCCTTACGTTAGTGAGATTATATATATATATATACTTTTGTTTTAAATTTTATACATGATAACATATTTTTAACTCAGCTTTTATATTATATTATGTCTGACTTTATACTAAATTAAATGTCTAATTATACATAAATATTTATGTATATGAGTAATTCCATTAGGTTTTTAATAAAAACAAAAAAAGTGTGCTCGTTTAATTTTGTATAAATTCAAAATTTTTACATTGAGAAATTAGCTTTTTTAGAATTAGCTTTTATTTAAACATCTTAAAGCGGGACTTTATTGTTTATTTTTTATATCTTGACACAAAATGATCGAAAATAGATGAGTAAATAATTTTTGAAAACAAAGAGCTCGTGCAAAATTTTTGAGACCTATAAAATTCATTGAGTCAAAAATTACAATTTTTGTAGCAATTTAAGGTTATTTTTGGCCAAATATATACATTTGGTTTACTGACTATAAGGTAAGAGAATTTAATAATTATAGATAACAAATGCAATTTACTTGGATTAAAAACCAACACTTACATAGAAAAATCAGACCAACTAGAAGGTATTTTTATTTAGACTTGCAAAGTAGCATCCTCATTTAGAAAATATGTCAGAAAACCCCATATTATAATAGCATAGGGGACCTTGCTAGGGGATCTTTCTCGTCCCAGATAGCCACTAAGGGTATGGAAAATGTTTTTTCAACTATCACAACTTGTCCTGAATTTTAGAAGTAAATCAGCTTTCCAAACAGTTGACGCCCCCTTATAAGTTTTTTAACCCATTAAAGTCCCATCGACACAATTAAGCTATTTGAATATTTTTTAATGAAAAAATCTATATTTTTTTAAAATTTTAGAAATTACACCTAGCAGCTAATTGGGGATTATCTTTTCATATTTAATGTCATTATTTACTTACTAAATAAGGAGTATATTTAAAATAATTAAATTTTTTTCGATACAAATTTTTTGATATTTAGGGATAATTTTATTTTTGAGGAGTTTTATAAAAAAAAAGAACGTTAAAAATGAAAAGACAGTCCCAATTACCAACTAGGTGACATTTTTGACCAAAAATATTGATTTATACATTAATAAATAAATTCAAATAGCTTGAAAAGTCAAGTGGGCTATAATGAGTTAAATTAAGGGAAAATAAGAAAACAAATTGAAAATTTGTATGGAAAATCATGATTTATGTAATTTTGATTTGAACTGCATCTACTATGAAACTATCACAATTACGAAGTGTTACACAGGTTTAACAAATTATATAAAAAAAAACCCACTCATTTTTTGGTAGGATGCATCTTCCTGTAATAAATTTTGATATTTTTCAGTAATTATAGATTTAAAAAATTATAATTTCTTAATTTTAAAATTTTTTAAATATTTTCTAATAATTAAAATGATATTTTTAATGAGATCCACATAAATGTTAATTTATTTTAAAACAAAAAAATTTTTAATTTTCAATTCAACCATTTAGAATGAAATGACTCATATACGAATTATTTAATTATGCTTAAATAAATATTACAGTATATGTTATTATTTGTCATATATTATAGGTAAATACGCTCAAAATTTTAACATTAAATCGACATTTATAAATTAATTAATTTTTAATCTTTATTAAAATATTTGTAAATCAAACGATCACAAAAAACCAAATTTATATTGACAATAATAATCATATTAAAAAAAAGATCAATATTGAGATTTTAATGTCTTTCTGTATGTGTAAAAAAAAAATTTTATGTGAAATAAATTGATAAGATTGGTAGTAAATTTAGAAATAAATTCGCGATACATAAACACACATACACTTACACATATATAATATAAGGTGTGGTAATCTTTTTCTTTTCCCAAAGAGACAATATAAAAAGAAAAAAATTTACTCAATAACAGTTTTATATATATACTTTTTGCCTTCTTGGCTTTATTTTATATATATAAGAAAAAGAAAAAACACAGTTTTCTCTAAAAACGACAAGCTTCTCTGCCTTGACTTTCTGCTTTATTACTGGACAATGTTGGTACTAAAACCTCGATTGCTACCACTTTTACTACACTCTATTTTTTTTCTATACATTTTTTACAACTTCATAACTTTCAATGGGTTTTTGGTCCTTTGGTAATAATGTTTCTGTTTCTGCAATTCCCTCGATATCATTACTGATAGCTTATATTTAACTTATGTTCTTCTATATATATATATACCCTATTTTTTTAATCGGATATATATTGTATATAAAGTAATAAAAAGGCATTTATTTATTTTACTACGATATTTTATAAAAATAGCTTAAATGTAATAATATAATTAAAATTTAATGTACCAAATAATAATTGTAAAAGTAAATAGATAAAATATTTTATGACTTTATTTATTATTATTACTTTATATTTTTATCTATTAAAGTTTTTACACTGTCAAAAATTAGGTCTATCAGGGAGTAAGGGGGAATCTATAAATAAAATGCAAGATATTTTTGAATTCACTAATTCACAGTTTTCATTTTGGGTAAGAATAAATTTGCTCTTTTAAAAAATGGATCAGGTTCACATATCAACTGTTTATACCCTAAGTTGAAAACGTAACTGTGGTAAATTTATCTCTATATGATTTTGTTGTAAGTTAACGTTTTTTTATCGTAAATTATAATTTTTTAAATAATATTACGATATTTCTTTCTAAAACGACAATTTCGTAATTTTTTCAATATTACGGCGTCTTTAACAGGGTGCATCTAATAAAATTCAATCTTTCAACATTAGAAACTATGTAGAAGAGTAAAAAAATTTTTTTTATTTGAATATTTGGGCGTGCACATAATTGCAATATAAATTGTGTAATAATTCATTTTATTTGTAAAATCTTTTCCAAAAATAACTATTTTTGTAATCTTTCATAATTTAATTAAATTCTAAATAAAATTGAAAATCTATAATTAATTTTGAATAATTTATTAACAGATACTGCAGTATTAATTATTAAATTTTAAGTATATAAATTTTAGAAACTTTTTAATTTCTTAAACAAACTTTAAATTAATTAAAAAACTTTCTAATTACCAATATTTTTCAATAAATAATCAAAAGATGCTTATTAATATTCTAAACGTAACCTAACCGAGCATTAAGTAGGTTAAATCTTTCATTTACAAGAAAGTATGATTAGTACACGGTAAATAATAAATTTTTGTATCAAAGAAATAAATTTATCTGAATACCTGATATTTTTTCATATGTCTTTCATTCAAAAGAGTATATTTTAGCCATTAGGAAATTAATAACTAATGATATTTTTTTTTATTTGGCCTAGTTTGTTATTTCCTTTTTGGAAAAATACAACATTTTTATTTTTAATAGTAAAATTTATTTTTGTATTTGACTTTTCAAAAAACTGAACTGTAAAAAAACTGCTGCCGATTTTAGGATCATATATTTACAGAACATTCATAATGGTGATATTTACCAAATTTTTAATTTTGCATGACTAAAGCGAGATAAACTTTTAGGTGGCTGTTTAATGTCCAATAATATAAAAAAATAAAATTTTAAGTATTCATTTACAAGAATCTTGAACCAATAAATTTATTACTTAAATAAAGAAAAAAAAGATGTACATTTATAATTGCTCTATAGACAAGTTTATTTTAAGAATATTACCATTATTACCATTATTACAATTTATTACCATTTTAATGTTTTCTAAATAACCATTTAGCAAAGACTTGGAGCTAAAATAAAAGATCCAACATGCAGTCTAAGTGTTTGACAGGTGTGCGGCAGGTATACGAAACAAAAATACGTGCAATCTTTCAAAAGACACTGCTACCTCATTTGATTACCAAATAACTAATGACTGGTCTCATTTTTGCCTATAAGGGGAAAAAATTTGCGGTCTTGTCAACTTTTAATTACTTAAAATTCAAAAATTTTTTTTGAATTTCAAAGAAAAAAACCTCCAGCTGCTAAAATCAGAATCCTGGTAGCTGCAACCGCAAAACCGGTAGTGGTAACTGGAATTCCGGTTACGACAAATGGAAGCGGCAACCGGATTTTTTTCTTAGAGTACTTTAAGTGCTTAGAGTACTTTAAGTACTTAGAGTACTTTAAGTACTCTTAAATCTTGGAGTTATTTGAGAATCCAGAGACCATAAAATCTCCATTAGGTTAGGTGTGCGTCTTTCTTTTGGCACACACTTATAGACCGCACCTGAAACATACCCATCGCGGCGCACAGTTACTGTACTTTGAGTGAACTGCCCCTTAAAAAAATTAATATTTTAATAAATAATCATCAAATAAAATATTTTTTAATTAAAATTTTTCACAACAAATTTGTTCGTTTAAATTAAAAATAGAATAAAAAAATTTTTAAGTAGTAAAATTTATATATGATCAGACATAAAAAACAAAATACGTAGCATAACTAAAATTATATAAATAGCGTATCCTACATCCGATAATACCATGCATAATGAATTTATAAAAATAAAATTCATTATTTATAAATAACTTAAGTTTAAAAATAAAATATTATTTTTAGATTTTAAGTAAATAATTACATATAATATTAATTACTTAAATGGATGTATTTTTATATTATTCAATCACACTAAAATCTATTTTTGTTTTTCAATCTTTATAAATAGAATATTTTTTTTTCTTGCAAATAAAAAAATAATATTTGTAAAACAATAACAATTTCACTTAGAAGAAAATTGATTTAGTGAAAATAGAAATAATCAGATTCCTCAGAAATAGTTAAAAATTAAAAAAGTTTATTCTTTATGACAGTTGAAACTAATTTAACCTGATATTCAATATGTTGGTTATTTTTTTTTCTTAAAAAATTTTAAGAAATAAGAAAACTTACCCATATATATATTTGACTCTTCCTTTATATTTCAGGTGGTTCAACGTTTATAGTTTAAGTTGAAGTATATTTCGCATCTAGTATGTTGGCCTCATAAATTCAACCGAGTATCAGACCATAAATTGAAAATGTTCTCTTTATATATAAGTCTTAACATTTTCTCTTTCTATACTAAAACGCATAATACCTATATCTACTATAAACTAAGGCTTTTCTCTAAAAGGTCATATATATAATCTCATATTTCTCGCTAAAAATGTTAAAATCTTTAAAATTCTCTGTTTTTCTTTTTATTTAAAAAATTTTTTGTCTGACTTTATCTTGACTTGTATTACTGAAGTATTTTAATATCGATTTATATATTTTTCACTTTTTTATTAATTTGACTGCAAAAAACTCCACATCTCTTTCAAGCTTTTTTTGTGTATACCTCGATATCCGTAAAATTAATATATAGATTTTTAATTAATAATTATAATTATTAGACCATCAGTTTTTTCTAAAAAGCATTACTTTAATTTGTTTGCGAGCTTGAAAATCTTTTGTTAACAAAAACAACAATAAAAATACGATTTTAATAGATTAAGAGCAATCGAAATATTTCTAAATAACTTTTTGATGTAACTATTTCTTGTTTTTTGTAATTTTTTAAGCATATCACCAACTCATGTCAATACTTTATATGAGAGTCTAATTAAATTTTTTATTCATTATTGGTTAGTATTGATTTATTTTTACATAAAAAAATTCTATAAAAGTATTGAAAAAAGCTCACAATTTGAACTTTCAAAAATAGTTTACTACTGTTGTGGCAAGTATCTACTGAAAAAATTTAATTAAAAATTTCTACTTAAATAATTTATTCACAGCTTTGTCATTCTTCATCAAATTCTTCTAAATTACACCATGCCTGGATTTCCATTTTACATTTTTTATTAGTATTACGAAGTAATTTTAATTTCAAAAATTAATTTAATTATAGCTTTCGATTATATCAAATTTAAAAATGGTTTTTTATCTGTAAATCTATTTTCAAAAACAATGAAAAACTTTTTATATGCCAATTTAACAACCTAAAATAGAAATGAGTATTTCTTTTATAAATTTTATTCTTAATTTAATATTGAAAATTATTTTTTTATATTAAATTCAGAGAATCAAAAAACTATTATTAAATTTCCAATTTTCTGCTTTTGTGAGTTTTCTTTTAAAAATTTGTTTAATTTAAGTTGGCAGAGTATATTTTCTAATGAGTTTTATTTATTTAAAATTTTAAATTTGATATACTGCAAATAATAAATTTAATTGAATATGGTAACATATGTCTTCTTTAATTTCAGGTACACATTCATATATAAAATTTAAATTCATAATTTTAGTGTACATGTTTTAGTAAATATAGATAAAATACGAAATGAAATTTTTTTTTTAAATAAATTTTTAACAATAAAAATTCAGTAGTAAAAATATGAATAATTTACTAGATACCGTCAAAGACGGGTAGAGCGAAGCTGATCATGTTAGAAAAAAGCAAAACAAGAGTTTCAGTAACTTTTTAATTTAGGGATTTTAAAAGCTTTTATTAGATTGAGTTCAATAATAATGTTTAAATAAGATGTAAAAAAATGTTAAGCATAGTTAAAATTTTTAAGTATTGGCCAAAAAGTACACGAAAAATCCGCCCCTTATTTTGAAACCTTATTATTTGTTTGCTGAAAAGATTTCAACCAAACTTTTGTTGGCGGAACTTTGTTATTACGTCCTTTTTCTATAATTCACCAACAACAAAAAAGTTACTCTGAACTCTAATACCCCTCAATTAACATAATTACCAAAATAATATTACAAAAGTCAGAATAGTGTAACGGTTTCCGAATTCGTCAACCAGAGAAAGAAAAAGTCTTCTGTAAGTTTTATATGTCACTGAATCCGAATTTGGGGTCCTACTGGGTTAGAAATTGGAAAATACAGCAGAAACTTTCCATCTTATGAGTTTTTTCAGAATATTTTGGAACTAATGATCAAATTAATAGTGCCACATTTTAAGAGTAATTAACTAAATATTGAATTTATTCTTTTATTCTGTATAGATAAAGGAATATTAGAGCTAACTATTGGTGTTGAAAAATATCTCCAGGGTAAGATAAAATCGGAAAAACACAATGTGAGTTTTTTTCTTTATTTTTCTTTTAATCTTGCATTTGAAAAAGTTTTATCCTATTTTAACTTTTATTTAATTTACTGACTCCTATACGGGGGCAAAAATGGATAAAACTATCCCTGAACTTAACAAAAAATGAAAAAAACTTATAACTGATTTGTGTTTTCACACAACCAGCGATCATGAATCATGTTCACTTATAACGTTTTAACGTATATTCCATAATTATGGAAGGCAGCCCATACGAGTCAGGGTGACTTATTTGAAACCACTCGGACGGCTTCAAATGCACTATTTGCCACCGAGATAGCGAAATTCTAGGCTTTTGGCCAAGGCTCCATTGTACGAACGGAAAACCTGCTGTTTTCGGAAAGTCACCTGGGTGACCCTCTTGAAACCAGGCTAAACTTTAATACTTTATTCTACAAAGCTTTCTGATAATATACCCAAAGTTTAGCCTATGCTCCATTATCCAGAGGGGAGGTACACCGCCCCAAAACTTTGGGTCACCCAGGTGACCAAATTGAAACCAGGCTAGATTTTAATACTCGAATCTCGTCATCATCAAAGACCTACAGCTAAAGCGATATTACGGAGAAGCTGTCCTGAGTCTCGTAATACGGCCGTATTTTAAGTCACCTGGGTGACTCTCTTGAAACCAGGCTAAACTTTTACACATTACTTTACAAAGCTATTTGATAAAGTACCAAAAGTTTAGCCTATGCCCCATTGTCCTGGGGGGGGGGATACAGCCCCCCAAAGTTTAAGTCACCTAGGTGACCCAAATGAAACCAGGCTAAATTTTACATACGTTTTCTTTTCACCATAATAAATATATATTTAAAATATGGCCTTTGCCAACCTGTCCAAAGGGGTGATCTTGACGGTATATGGGGGAGTTTTCGGGCCAAAATACCGTCCAGTTCACCCCTTTGGACAGGTTGGCAAAGGCCATATTTTACATATATGTTTATTATGGTAAAAAGAAAACGTATATAAAATTTGGCCTGGTTTCATTTGGGTCACCTGGGTGACTCAAATTTTGGGGGGCTGTATCCCCCCTCAGGACAATGGGGCATAGGCTAAACTTTTGGTACTTTATCAAATAGCTTTGTAAAGTAATGTGTAAAAGTTTAGCCTGGTTTCAAGAGAGTCACCTAGGTGACTTAAAATACGGCCGTATTACGAGGCCCAGGACAGCTTCTCCGTAATATCGCTTTAGCTGTAGGTCTTTGATGATGACGAGATTCGAGTATTAAAATCTAGCCTGGTTTCAATTTAGTCACCTGGGTGACCCAAATTTTTGGGGCGGTGTACCTCCCCTCTGGACAATAGGGCATAGGCTAAACTTTGGGTATATTATCAGAAAGCTTTGTAGAATAAAGTATTAAAGTTTAGCCTGGTTTCAAGAGGGTCAGCCAGGTGACTTTCCGAAACCAGCAGGTTTTCCGTTCGTACAATGGAGCTTTGGCCAAAAGTCTAGAATTACGATATCTCGTTGGCAAATAGTGCATTTGAAGCCGTCCGAGTGGTTTCAAATAAGTCACCCTGACTCGTATGGGCTGCCTGCCTATAAGTCCTAAGATCGAAATTACAATAAATCCCAAAATATAAATTAAACTAAGTCCATAAACCTAAAGTATTCTAAGTTCTCGTGCTTACTCCCACTTTAAATTATTCTAAGTCCCTTAATCGGAAATATTCTAAGTCTATTTCATACCCCTCTCCCCTAAAAACGTCGTTAATATTTCAACCCCTCCCCCCCTAAAACGTCAATACACGGTGATCCCGGGTGGGGCGTGAATTTTATTTTATTAGGTGCATCGCTAGTTGTTGATGCTTGTAATCTTAGCTGCGATTGGTTAACTAATAAACAAAGAATGCATCCGCTCTGGATCGCTCTGTATTTACCCCCCCCCCCCCCTAAAACATCACTTTTTTACCCACCCCTGCCCGGCATTAACACACACTAACACTATTATATCGTAGTATAAGTGAACGCAACGTACGGAGGTACCATTGATACCAACCTATGAATTTAATTTTGACTTTAAAAATAATAATATGACTTTAAAAATACCATGTCCAGCACCGGAAGATCATGTAATAACAAAGATTTTGCAAGAAAAAATTTTGCTTAAGTTCCCTTATGCAAAAAGTTAACAAAGATGCAATAAGAGGGCAGATTTTTCGGAGTCTTTACTTTGCTTTCTCTAACAAGAGACCGCTAACTTTAGGAAACCAAATTACAAATTACTTTCATTAATAATTGAAAAAAACCTCCGATAACCTTCGTTTATTCCAACGGGCCTTCTAGGCACAAGAATACTGTGCACAAGGCTTTTAAATGTAGTTTTTTGGTAATATTGCTTTTTAGTTAGTTAGTTAACAAAAACACTTCTTGTTTCTCACAATTTTTCGGTATTAAAGTCATTTTTCAAGCCTTGGATACCGCAATTTTTCTCAATGTTATAGCAATTTAACCAAATGGTCATTTTTGTCCCGAAATGATTAATTTTTAAATTATCTCAAAAATTGCAATTTTAGACAAAAATGGGTTTTATAGGTCTCAACAATTTTCTAAAAGCTTTTTCCTAAAAATTCTTTATTTGTCCTTTAGAATTATTTGTTTGCAAAACATTATTACCTTTCTAATTTTTTATATTAAATTCTCTTCTTTACAGTCAGTAAATTGAATGCCCATTTTTGTCCCAAAATGATCAATTTTTCAATTTGCTGCAAAAATCGTAGTTTTAACATTGAACATGTTTCTAAGGAGGGGTAACCTGTGAATCTGAAAATCAAGTGGGGTCAAATGCCAAAAACCATGTGGGGTTAGGAACTTAAAATATTTTATATTCAGGGACTTTGAATAATTTACTTTGAGAGGCTTAGAAAAATTCAAGTTTAGGGACTTAAAATATTCCGGGTTTAGAGACTTCTAATAATTTAAGTTGAGGGACTTAGAATATATTAGTATTCATATTTTAGTATCCAACTTTTACCCTAAATAATGAGTTTCCGGTTAATTTTATAGAAAGTTTGAAATCAAATTCTGAGAATAGAGACTTTTTAACATATGGATACATTTTTAGAAAAATAGATTTTGGTTTTAAAATTAATTTAGAACTCATAGATAGGCTCTTGGGCGTAAAATGTTTAATTGAATAAAATTTGGATTAATTAATAAATAATAAAAATCGTAAAGAATTATAAAAAAGCTAAGGCTTTTTTATTTCAGGCACGATCACATATTTATTGAGTATTTTCTCTTTAATAACGTTGATGGGATCCACGCCCTCATAAATTGAAAACTATTATTTATTATTATACACCAAGGCAATTTAAGCATGTAGAGGCATCGGAATGACCTCGGGACCGAATTTCTCATTAATTGGACAATTTGAAGACTTTTTCGTTTTTTAACCTGATGAACTTTTAAGGCACGATTTCATTTATGAATAGCATACATAGATCATAGTGCCTAATCATCTATGTATTGCATACGTAGGGTGATCGTGCCTAAAAAATAAATTTCAATTAATTTAGTTATTTTCTAGTTATTTTAGATCATTAACCACATTTTAGATGTATGAAATTCATAATTTTTTTAAATATGTGAAATCAGTTTTTTGGAGATTTCTCTTCAAGGACTTGATGAAATCACTTGAAACTAGATCTGATTTAAAAAAATTTGGTCTTAGGGATTTTTGATTCATCGAGTAGGTCCTCAGATCTTGAGGATAAACTTTCTCGAACTTACGTCCCTAAACACACCAAGGCAATATAAGCATTTAGAGGCATCGGAATGACCTAGGGCTCAAATAACTCCTCGAATTGGAGAATTTAGAAACTTTTCCGTTTTTTGACCTGACAAACTTATAAGGCACGATTTCATCTATGTATTGCATACATAGGGTGATCGTGCCTAAAAATATAAGAATCTTGTGTTATTTTGCATTTTTATGATATTTCACTGATGCAAAGTTTATGCAAAAGCTATGAAATTTATCGCGCGGATAACATTTAGAAGGTTTTTCACCTGTATGAAGCAAAAGTACAAGAATAAACATGCCTTTACAAATACCAGATTGGGCCCAAAAACAATAGGTGTCATTAACTCGATAAAATAAACTCAGTTTTAAAAAATGAAAGCATTCCGTTTGATCGTTTTGGCTATATCGTGTCCGAAAGGTGTCGATTTTTGCATCCATTAAGGTAGAGCTTCGCTCTATAAATATTTGAAATTTATTTTTAGTACATTATACTAGTGTATACCTGGGTCCCAATTTTAAAATGGCTTTTTTTTAGGTATTAAAATTTATGTTATCCAAGTCACTGAATATGAATATGAAACTCGTTTTTAGCGAAAATTGTCCTACTACCTACAATAGGAGTTTTTGAAGATTTTGATTTGTTACTTTTTTTTTAAAATCTCTGAATACAAATTGATAAAAATTGCCCTACACAAAATCGTATATTTGATGGTTGTAACTTTATTTGGTAATTAATAATTATTAACAAAACAGTCATTCTAAACTTAATTAAAAAATGTAAAATTTAATTTGTATCATATTTGAAATACACGCAATAGAATCATACATAATCTATCTTTTTCTAACTATAATTTATCAAATATATAATATGAATTGCATTCTTTCATTTATCGTTTAAAAAAAAGGCAACTATTTTTCTTATATTCGAAAGAAATAAAATAAGTCAACATGCAAAGGCCAAAGAAGAAAAAAAAAATTTATGCCTAAGAATGTACATAAAAAATATTTTATGAATACCTTTTTCTTTTAGTATAAATTATAATTTTTGCTTCTGTATATATTAGACCTGTGCTTATTCTTAATTTTGTTTGATTATTTTGATTAAAAATTTTAGGTATGGGCTAGAATGGTGTAATTTAATATTACAGTCGTGTAAATTAAAAATAAATTTTTTTTTATACTGTCTATTTAGTTAAAATAGATCAAAACAAGACTAATAAAAATCAAAAACAATCCATGACCTAATATACAATGTAGTTAAAATTCCTAAATTTTCGATATATATATTCATATATTATGTGACACGGATATATTCAATATGTCATTAAATTGACGATGCATAACATAATATTCAATAAAATTGAATACAATCTATAGATACACAGAAAATTATAAAATATCTACATTAAACTACACGAGAGATGATTTTCATGATAATCTCTTATTTATCATATACATAATTCTTGATTGATCATTTGCTTTTAAATAAACATATATATTTCATAATACAATGCGTACTACATGAATATATAGATTTTTTTGAAAAATAAAATAAAAAGTAACTAAATTTTCATGTATCAAGAGAGTACTTTTAGCAATGACATTTTGAATTATTTATATATAGAAATAATATTTAGTATACATAAAGATATGCGATTAATGTATGATAGTGAAACCAAAAAAAAAAAGAATTTTTTTTTAAATATATTTTTGTATATATGTTTTTTTTCTCTATTTCGATAAATTTTTATACAATATTCATCGTTGCGTAATACTGGATAAAAATATTTGTTGGATATTTTTATAATAAAATCGATATTGATATTTTTTTTATATACATATGAACCTATATGGAATTTTTCGTGTTAAACATGCTTTAATCAATTTAAAAAAATCGTTTATTTGTAAGGCTCATTAATTTTTAAGCCCACTAATATTTGTTCATAAATAAAATATTGAGCTGCAAGGGCGCAAGAGTTTTTCTATTAGCGGGATAAGTAGTACAAATGTGACAAAGATCAGAAAAAAGTTATGCTTGATCACGTTAATGTGTAAAATTTTTTTTCCACGGTATTTACAATTTAATTTGCTTGTTTAAGCATACAACGAGTGCAGAAAATTCGGTGCACAATTTTAAGTATGATTTTACAGACAAAAAAATCCATTTTATTATTACACTACTTGTAGTCGAGTAATTGACACTCCAGCTTCTTAATATTTACATATTAAAAGGTAAACGTTCGAATTCCCTCTCTGTTACTACGTTGCGGTGTAGGCCTGCGGTTTTTAGCAAAGTTGGTACCACTGTGCACTTCTAGCACATCAATTAAGTTGTAATAAAAACGGATTACAGGCTTGTGCAACTGTATAACTTGGTACAACCAAGTATTTATTAAAAATACTCATGTGGATAAGAGTTTTTTTTACAAAACCGCTAATTATTATAAAGAAAAATTTAAAAAACATGATTCTAACCTATCCAAATATTTTTATTTTTGTAACCTAAAATATCTTTGCCGGACTTAAAATCACAAAAAATTGTGATCAAATTATTTTTTTGAAGGAGAAAACTATCGCAAATGATTTTTTTGCATATTATTCCTAATGCAAGAGAAAACGAAATAAAAAGAATTTCGAAAATTTTATTTTTACATTTATTACCACTTTCCGGGATTCAAAAATGATGTTTTTTTTTGTATTATGCAATTTTTATAACAAGGCATTATTTGCTGCTAAAATTTTAAACAAAAATCCACTTAAAAATTTTACTCTTTTTAAAATATTTTTTTTTGTCATAAAAAATTGACATAAAATGCTCTACGTACCTAATATTTCTTTTATGCTAGATTTAATAAGATATAGTATAAAGATACTTTTTTTTTTAATATATATTTAAATTTTTTTATTTTATTATTTACAAATAAAATATGCATGCATATTATTATTCAAGTTTCTAATCCTGTATTCATATAAAATAAAAAAAAATCAATAAAAATGTAGAGAGCAAAATATTTACTCATATGTTATACAAATTAGTATGTATTTGTTTTTGAGAATGCATTATGAAGGAAGCTATTAATAATTGCACATGCAGCAACCGCACCGCATACTTTAATTTTAGTATTTTGGAAATTGATAACTATACATTCTTAATGGAGTTGGCTTACAGAAATAACTGTAAGTAAAATCAGTTTTTTATGGATTTTATGCTTAGGTTTCAAGTTTTGTAAATTTCTTATACTTTTACTGATTCTAAGTATTGACTTTTATTCAACAAAAATTATAAGCAGATGACTAAATCAATTCATAATATTCATTCAAAATTTTTTTTTATCATAGAATGAAAATACCGAAAATAGTCAAAAGGCAAAGAAATGTTAGTTTCTGCAAAAATAGCAAAACAAAAATCTAAAACTAAAATGTTAGAATAGTATTTTAAGCATCAAAAGTGCAAAAGTTTTTACAACGGTGCAGAGAGATTACTAGTACGTAAGTAACTGACAAGTCTATGCGTACAACAAGTATAAGAAATTTCAAGCCAAGTTTAAGTTTTACCCCCTAAAGGGCAAAAATTATTTTCTTTTTTCAACTTTTCTGACCTAATTTGAATAAATTTTTTTAATAAAAACTGTTACAACTATTTACTGCATACACAAACTAAGTCAAGTTAAGACATAAACTAAAAAATAAGTAAATTATTTAATTATAATAAAAAGTTTATCTAAAAAAATCTCATTAAACCCATAAAATAATTTAGCATTATTAATGAAATAAATAAAATTCCACACAAACACAAACAGCAAGTTAATATTTTTAGCTTAAAAGTCAAATTTTACCTTATAAAGCAGTTTACTAAATTATATAGGAAGAAGAATTTTCATAAGCAAGAATATATACATATATATATATTACATTATAAAGGGGTAAAAGTTGACTTCAATGTATTGGTGATGTCCCACGTGCAAAGCTTTTTACGCGCGAATGTCACATATAAGCTTATCTCGAGAAAACGCGTTACAGGCTTTTCAAAAGCTGACTTTAAGTAATCATATGAAAAGCTTTGATGCCACCACATACTAACGATATAAAATAGATTTTTACCATGGTAAAATAAACTTTTTTCATATATAAACACATCATTATCTACGTTAAAGTATAAAATTTCAGAAAAATAGATTAAAAAAACCTTATTTTATGTATAAAAAAGTAAATAATATATAAAAACAAAGAATTTTTTTTTTTATCTAAATAAAAAAATACATTAAAACCTAAGAGCATTTTATTTGTATTAACGTTAAAAGAAAAAAAAATTGTATTTAACGTAAATTGCAACAACAACAAAAAAAAATTCATCGGTCATTCACTCTTTTTTTTTTTAAGTTTCGCGTGTCCTTTTTTTCTTTTCGTGATGCTTTAGTTAGTTCACCTTTCGAAAACTCGCAAATAGCCATGCTTTAAATCACGAAGCCCACACACATTTATGTACGTATATTTTTATTTTAATCGAATTCCAGAGTAACGTTCCTTCTCTCACGTTTCAGACGTCGATTGTCAGTGCCAAACTCTTCTATTTTTTTTTTCGTAAATTTATATATAATTTATATATGTGTGTGTATAGATGCAAATGTCAAGGATATATATATATATATATAATAGAAAACAATGTGGATAGATGTCAGATTCGTGTATTAAGCACATCTATCGAAGAAACGTATATAAATATTCAAATAAAATAAAATAACATGCATCAATTTTATATATATATATATATATATATCTCATCGCTTTTGTATATATCTCTACGTGCTTATACTTTTTTGCCCCACAAATTTTTCTTACAATAAGAAATTTTTTTTTTTTAAATTTACCTCACGTGTTTTTGCTCGAATATAAAGAAAAAAACACAAAATTTTTTTTTCCTCGTGTATAGTATATATTTTTTAGTATAAGAATCTGTAACCCGTTATAATCTAAAAAAAAAAAAATCATATATATAGTGTATATGTTTTTTTTCCTGCGAAAAAACCACGCGTAAAGAAGATAAAGAAGATGTGAAAAGAGAAAATGTAAATCTTGAGGGGCTTTTTTTTTTATATTTTATCTTTTTTTTTGGTTTCTTATAATACAAAGTGATACGAAGGAAAACCTAAGTAAACTGACATACAAGTCACTAGTTTTTTTTTTTTTTCAAAAGAAAATTTTTCCCACATAAAACGTCATAAAATGTTAAGAAAATATTAAAATACATATAAATGTGATTTCATATATATATTATAATATTTTTAAATATGATATAATAGTATGAATGAATGAATTTCAGAGTATTATAAAGTTAAAATATATATATTTTTATATTTTATGTGAAATTTGATATTAAAAAAAGTGTAATCATATTCATATATGTTAAATTATAATACACTGAAATTATATATTCTAAATATTTATTAAAATAGGTATACATTTGTATTTTTGTTGTAAAAAGGGATGATAAATAAAAATTTGTAAATCTAGTACTTTATGTAATGCGAGATGATTATTTGAAAACTGTGCTATTGTTTGCATAATGTTTACTTTTTTCGTTTGTATTTAGTTTACATTTATCATTTATATGTTAACGTATCTGAAGTATAAATGATAAATGGAAAACTGGAAATGGTACTATTTACAAGTAAATATTTATACACTAACTATTAAATAAGATTTTTAAACGTTTTTTGATAAATTTTTTGAATATTTTTAGTTATCTGTGGAGAAAAATTTAGATTTATTTTTACTTTATATCAGGTATTTTAAAAATTTTCTTTGTATTCCTGAAGAGGACTGATGAAAAAAGACGAAACGTTGGTATCTTTAATAAAATAATTAATAGGCCTCAAAATAACTGAAACTTTAACTTGCCTTTGGGCACTATTTCACGGAATCGTACAAAAATTTAGTTTTTCTGTTTGTATGAAAAAATCTTTCTTTGAAAAAAAAAACTGTTTGTGGCAAGCGAAATTTTTTTGTTAGCCTCATATAAAGTTTCCGTTTGCCGCTAGCGGATTTCCCTTCTGGCTGGAGGAATATTTTTTTTTGCTCAAATGATTGCAAGTGACTTAGAAAATAAAGAAAATTGAAAAAAAATTTGCCGAACATTTAAGACATGTGTGCAGTGGTACGGTGTGAAACAAAAAGATTTTTTTAAAGAAATAAAATTTTTCATTTTCCTAAATATTTCAAATCATTTGCAATAGTTAGAGCAAGATTTAGATAGCCAACGACAAGTGCAATATTAAATTCTACATTTTTTAAGGCAAAAGATATTTATTAAATTTTTCATTTATTTACAAAAAATGCACTTTAGATTTTGTTTTATTATTCTTAAAAATTCCTAGCTTTAATTTACAAAATAACCTGCATTAATTCAAGTTAAGAATTTACTTTAAAGCAATGGTTTTAAAGAAAACATTGTAGTATTTAATCATAAGATTTATACAATATTACAATTGTACATACAACATTGACATTATCGCTCATATCTTATTGTAAGCTTCTTAAAGGATATTATGTGATAAATTTAATATATACAGTAAATTCTAAAATTTATAGTTAAGCTGCAATAAAATAATGACAAATGATAAAATTTTAAATATAAGGCACATATGTACAATTGTACATTTTAAAAATACTTGTAAAGTCGATCTATTGGTGTACTTTGAGTGAAATACTTTATATTTATGTACGTATTTTTTCTTAACCTCTTTAACTTAAAGTTATGACGGAGCTCACTTTAATTTAAATTTACAGAAGCCTTTTGAATTATTGTTGTTCTTTTGTCTTACGTATGAAGTGGCCCTAAAAAGAGCCATTTGGTTTTTTTGTAAAATAATCGTGACCCCAGCCACCCGCTAAAAAATAATAAATGCAGAAACACACAATGACCAGACACGCAAAATGGAAAACAAACTCTCATACACAATCACAGAAAATTTAAAGAAACTTAAAATACAATATGAGCACCTTGTGCTTAGGCGATGTCTCCTGGCCAAGAATTCAATTTTCAACTCGAGTTTACGAACTCAGAAAATGCACCAAGCGTTTACACAATCGCAGCCTACGAACTGCTTCAATAAAGAGGTTGTCCAAGATCCACACACCAAACACCAATTTCACCAAGCGCAGTCAAACAGCAAGCAAAGCGTCCAAGATCCACACCAACACCAAGTATACCAAGCGCAGTCAAAACAGCAAGGGCATCAAATTCGCAGCGTCGAGGCTGAAGTCAGAACAGCGAATGCTGCTCCGGCCAATATCGCGGTTATATTTATAGACCTACCCCGACTCGGTCGCGCTTGCTAATTGGCGCGTGCGCGATAAAACCGTTATAAATTTTTTGATAGCTGCTAGAGCAAAAAGATCAAAGACCATCGCCACAAAATATTATAGCCGCTACGAGCAAAAGGAGCTAAAACCATCACAAAGAAATGTTACTGCCACTAAGAGCAAAGGGAGCAAAGACCATCACAAAGAAATGTTACTGCTGCTAAGAGCAAAGGGAGCAAAGACCATCACAAAGAAATGTTACTGCTGCTAAGAGCAAAGGGAGCAAAGACCATCACAAAGAAATGTCATTGCCGTAAGAGCAAATGGAGCAAAGACCAACGCTAAGCACCGCAAACTTAAGTTTGCGTTGCAAGGCTATGTGAAAGACTACGGCCGGCCGAGCTCGCCAGAGTGCAGGAACAATTGGAAAGCGTGGCAAAGCTATGTGAAAGACTACCGACGGCCGAGCTTGCCAGAGTGCAAGGAACAACTCATATAATTTTTTTTTTTATTGGCTAAAAGAAACAAAAAGTTACAAGCATTGGTGTAAGTTTATTCTTTTGTAAATTCTTGCAAGTAATTAAATTTTTTTACAATGCTGATGAGGTATTTACTTCATTCTAAAATAATTTTTTTACTGTTTTACAGTTTTAAATATTTCGGGGTTATTCTCCTTAAGCCACAATTATTCCTGGTAACTCATTTGACAGTAAATCATGAGGAGCCGAAAAGCATCTATTACATGTGGTACAATGCAAAATTTTTAATTTGAATAAAATATTCTTCTATATATTGCAATTTCACAAATATGAATAATATATGTATTTTAGAAATAACATTTCTTGTTTTCCAATAATAGTACATCAATGGTATTTCACTTCGATACATTGACCGAGATTATTAGTAAGAAACTTAATATATCTTTATACATACATGATATAGAATTATATCATTATTTATACACAACTACGCGTATAACAAGTCAAATTCCCAAAGTAATTTTCAATTCTGCAATACACGTGCGCATTAGCATATAAAATATTATTATGCAATTTTCTCATTCTTACACAGCTTTCAAACAAAAAAAAAAGGTACAAAAACACGCTTATTGAAAAGTTAAGTATGGGAATTATTGATTTTTCTAAGCATAGAAATTATATTTAGGAGAGGGGGCTCTGTTTGTATATTACATACAACGATGCGTCTATATATGGAGTTTGTGTTTTATTGTCAGAATTCAAAAGTCCTATAGAAATTGGACCTTTTTATCATAAAATGAATAAAAAAACATACTTAGGCGCGGTAAAGAATAGTTACTCATCCTCCAGGGACCTGATTCAGCATTCATATCACAGTGATAAGCAGCCGTGCTATCCATAATATGTGGTACTGCGCATGCGCAAAAAAATGTTTTTAGAAATGATAGTACTTTTCGCAATACAGTTTGGTTATAAAAGTGATATGTTATAGACGATACAAACATCAGAATCTATGCCCAGCTTGTAATTATAAATATTTTTAGGTTAACACCACCAGCCTAAAAACATTTATATTTACACGCTGGGGAATGGGTAATATTATTTACATATCTAGGGCAAAAAAAGCATATTTTCTGCCTTAGGGAGGCGGCTATTTTGCCCATTATATGTAAAACTATTGTTTAGAACACTGGACAACATATGGGATTCGACTTTTGCATGCTGTCTGCACTCGCTCGTGCATACAACTGGATGCAAAGCCAAAACCAATATTTTATCCCTTGTTTAATAAATAGCTATTACCTTGTCTAAGTATCTAATAAAATTCAAATACAGATGTTTTTGATTTCTTATATACTCTTGCAAACCCATTTTGCTTTCGAGAATCTACTATGTGTCAGAAATCATTGAGTAACATTAACCACATTTATGTAATATGTACGTAATAACTAATCAAATATGCACGTTAAATATATCGGAGTGAAATTCCATTGATGTACTATTTTTGGAAAACAAGAAATGTTTAGTAAGTACATGGATCAAAACTATGATATATATTTTATATTTTATTTGATTTAAAAAATTTTTACAAAAGATGTAAAATATAAATAAAAATCAAGTTATTCCTTGCTATTATTATTATTATTATTATTATTTTAATGTAAATATCAGTAATAAAATGTAAAATCCGTGACCCTTTTTTGCGTACTTTTATAACAATACAAAAATATATTTTTAATAAATAATAAACCTGAAAATATTTTTATTATTATATAAATATAAAATATAATATCAAACATGTATTGCAAATACATATGATCAATTCTATAGATTTATATATATACTTATATATAAATAATATTTACAGTAAATTGTATTTTTTAAATCCTTAGTTCATCTGATATTTCTTGAAAATTTTCCATATTTATACAAAATACTATAGATTCTAAGAATATATACATAAGAATATTTAGTTTTGAAATATTAAATTTCTAAATTAAAATTTGAAATCGAAAAAAAAATGTACATATATATATATATATATATATATCTTTAAATATTAATATAAAACATTCATTCATAAAAAAATATTACGACTCGGCTTTTCAACGAAAATATATATTGAAAATATGAAAAAAGACGATGTAAGGTTCAAATGTCATAGTCCGGTATATATTCGTATTTTTTTTTTTTAATAATGTGAGATATGAGTTAAAATGAACGAAGGTTATATATTATAAGTAAAATTTCAAGATGCTTTGGTTATATATATTTTATATATGTAAAAAAGTCTGAATTTCTTTTCACTTTTATAAGAATTTTCTCCTCTCTCTTTTTTTTCATTTTTCTTATTTCTATTCATGAATTTTTTTTTTCTTAGATTCCTATAACATATATACTTTTAACCTGAAATAAATATGTAGGGTTGACACAATATAAAAGTATCGTATATGTTACGGATAAAAGCAAAGCTCGCGGTTTAAGCCGTTTAATCCCGAAGGTTTTTGTGGTAATTAAACATTTTTTAATGAATCTATATCGTTAGAATAAAAAAAATATAAAATGGGCGATAGGTTAAAGAACAATATTTCTGTTCCAATAAATTTAGTACAAAGTTCGAGAAAGTGAGAATTAGATTTAAAAGACCTAATGCACCCGGGCCCTGAATTAGAGATAAAATTTACTGATCGGACTTCACTCATGTCTCGCGGCATTTGCAAGGAACGGGGTTGCTTTGTATCTTTAATTTAAGCCTATTTAATTACATTTAACAGTAAAATATTAAAGGTATTTTCATAATTTTTTTTTAACAAGCTTAAAAATAGGATTGAAAAAAACTTTCAACTGGTTTGTGTAAACACAATTTAAATGCATGGAACATGTTTATTACATCTTCACTAGGAGTTTCTAAACCCAAATTATTCCAATTCATTATATATCAGTATTATTCTAAATCCCTAAATCGAAATTATTTTAAGTCCCATTTGACCCCCCTTGTTAATTTTCGAATTCCCAGGATACCCCACCCTTTTCAACATGTTCCATGTTAAAATAACAATACTTGAAAAATCCACAAAGTTAATACGTATGGAATATTTTGTCATAAGTAAACAAATTTGGTTCATCAGGAGTTGCTTCATGTTTCTTATCTAGAAAATGCGGCGCTCATATAAAAGTGTAAAGCAAAACTATTGTAAAGTATACGAAATGTTTTTTATTATTCCCTGATGATGAAACTAATAAGTTTCGAAACGCGTTGGATATAAAAAGGTAAAATAATATTATAAAATTATTTTATGTAATAAGTAACTTGGACACCTTAACAAAATGTTTTTTAAATTATCTAGAAAGTATATATAGTTTTGTAAACGTAACAATGATGTACTTATATAGCCTCATAAATTCATTTTACTTGTGAGAATATATACATTCAAAAAACTACATGCAGGTAAGTGGAGTATCTGCTATTCAGCCAATTCAATATGCTGATGGTGAAAAACTATTAAAGAATATATATTTTATCGCGATCTAAAATTAATAAAATTAATTAAAATAATATATAACTCACAAACTCGAAATACAAATGTTCTTAAATTCATAAATCCTAGCAGTTAACAAAATAAACTTTCATATCCCCTTTAAAGACATCTCAACTGTCCAGACCATCGTAGCTTCAAACAAACTTTAAATACTAGTATATGTTACCTTATTTGCGTTGAAGTTACATTTTAATTGATTTCAACTCTATTCATAAACTTTAACATAATAAAACCTTGACCAAATCTAACTTTTAATCATCTAAACTTTACTTCAATCACAAAATGAACTTTGACCGTAACATATACATATTTCTTACATGTAAATTAAAAAAAAAAAAGCATATCTTGATAAAGTTTAATGGAGCACTTTTAAAATTTTGCAAGTCATAAAATAATGATTAATTCATTTTTTTTTCTATTACATTTATTTTAATTTTCTAAAAGTTTATATATAATAAAGCTTACAAATTTAGTTTTTTTCTGTTTATATATTACGTGCGGGTTTTATTTATTTGTTGCAGTTCATCATAACCCGCGGTTTTTAGTTGTTATAACTGTAACCTACTTGACAAACGTTTTAATATGAACCCTAGCCAAAGTTTATATATTTATTCTGCATGTAGGAAATATATTATATATGCACATAGGAAAAAGAAAGATAGAAATATTTTTTAAAAGTCTCTGTTGTGAAAAATAAAAAATTTGTCGAAACAAACTACATATAAATGTTTTATTTTATTTAGAAAAAGAAACAAACTACCATACTATGAACTTTCAACTATATATATATATAGGGTAACTGGCAGAAACAACTGTTTTTTTGCTTAAGGCGGAACAAATTAACTACTTGCATATCTTTTTGTAGTAAGCGTGTTAGTTTATAGTACAAAAAAAATATTTATTTTTTATTACAAATTCGATAAATATACTAGTTTTTGCAATTAAAATTATTTTTTTTTTTATTTAAGCAATTATTATTAACATCAATCTTGATTATTTATTTTTTTAGTAGTATTTTATTTATAAAATATCAGAATTTTAAATAAGAAATATTGGTATTGCATTAACCCAATTAATTTATTTTTAATAAATTTTTAACGAGGTTAGTTTTAGTTGAGAGTACTTAATCCTACCTTCATGGATTTTTCGTTACTTTACGTATTTTCAGTTAAGATATGTTAGTGTGAATTTTATACAATTTTGTGTTTCAAAGTTTTCATTGATTCACACTTCAAGAAAAGATAATTATCAAATAAAGGTGTTTAAAGTACAGTCTGTTAAAGTTGTACACTGTTATAATAATTGTTTTTGCTTGCTTGTATATCAGGGTTCGTACTCATCTGAGCAACTTTCTACGTAAAGAGTAAATCTCCTTTCAAACCATCACCTCTTTGATTTCCACTCAAATTTAGTATTGGAATTTAATGTTATGGATGTTGTTGTGGTATTTTAATTATTAACACGTTTTAGTTTAAAAAGAAATATCAATATTTTTATTTTGAAACAAAAAAAAAGTATAATTAAATTTTAACTTCTAATAAATATGTGATAAATAAAAATCAATGAAGCTTGCCTTATTTGACAATTATTTTAAATTAATTAACAGTTTCGTGATTTTGCTGTATTAGGTAAGTATATATGGGTTAATTTGATTAATTTCATCAGAGACAAATTTTGTTTGATATTTTTTCATGGGAATGGTTTAAATTTTAGGTCAAGCAAATTTACACCTTCAGATTTCAGATTTATTGATAATACTCAATGTTGTATAGAACAGAGAAAAAGTTGGTTATTTTACGTAATACAATAGTTGCGAAAAAAAATTTATCCTATTGCAGCTTCAAATACTCTCAGGAGGTCATTAGGTAAAAGGTTTCACAGTACCTGACCTAAATTTAACCCCTACTGAGTCATTTTTCTAACTCTGAAGTAGTTCGAAAGAATTTTTTTTCAAATGGATGTGATTGGATCTGGCCACATTTTTCTCAATCTTTTTTTCCCAACGGGATTTTTTCCCAAACTATTATTTTTCCCAAAGCCTTTTTTTCCAATGTATTATTTTTCCCCAAAAAAATAAGTTCCAAAGTAAAAATTCCCAAAGTAAAAATTTCTCAAAATAAAAATAAAAATAAAAATTTAATAATTTAAATTTATTTTAAGTTTTATTAAGTGGGGTTAAGCATGGGGATAAATTTTTTCTTACCTTTGCGCTAAAAATGAGTATGACATTATTTGTTATTGCTAACTATTATTGCTAATTATATTATTAATTATTGAGTTATTAGTAGATGAAATTCCAGAGGATTTTTTATCAGTGAAATGCACCGTTATTAAATAAAAATAAAGAAAGTAATATATACCATATTGTTTTGAAATATAATGAGTATGTAAAGAGTGGGAAAATGCTTGAATATTTAGAATTCATAGGTTACCATATAAAATTTTAAATTATATCAAAAATTAACATTAAATTAATTTAATCATTATATTTGATAAGCAGAAGGTGTAAATATAACAAATTTTGTAAGTACATTTATTAAAATTTATTTGAACAAAAAATTATTTTTGGAAATTAATGGTTCATTGGGAATTTTTATTTTTGGGAAAATAAGTTTTTGGGAAAAAATATTTTGGTAAAAAATCCTTGGGAAAAAGTCATTGGGAAAAAATGATTGGGAAAAATTTCTCCAGACGATTCTATTTGCCCCCATCCTTATTTCTTGTTAGACTCAATTATCAATAACTTTTACAAAAGAATACTTTTACAAAAGATTAAATTATGGGAAATTTTTGAAATCAAAATTGCTTTTGTGCAATAGTTAATGGAAATAATTTTTTATATTTTTTACTTACTTTTTGTTTGATAATAATTATTCGTAATGCAAAAATGAAAGCTTACCTGAAACAGAAAAATAATAAATAATTAATTCATATTCTGTAAATAATAATAGAAATTTATAATTCTTTACATTAAAAAATATAAACAAACAGACATGACTTTGAGTTTTCATGGGTATTTATTATGGTTCTATCAACTTAAAAAATAAAAGTAAAAAAAAATTGGAGAAGTAGATTTTAAAACTAGGATTTGATGCAGAACCTCTATAAAATTATCAAGAGCAAGAGCATTATGCAGACCCTTTGATTTTTTTTTCTGAATTCCATATTAAATGCTATGCAAAGGTAGGATCTTCGCAGTTAACATTTTCAATATACTAACAAAGGAACCTCCCGAGGTGACCCCCTCCGATTTTAAACTTATGGCATTTTACTCACAATTATAAAAAAAAGTTGATATATTTCAGGATTTTTGCGATAATTTGAATATAAGGGTAAAACTACCCCTAACTGTTTTTTATTTTTCTCATTATAAGCCTGCTTTCAAATCTTGCATCTACCCTGAAGTTTTTTTATTTATTTTACTTAAAATCCATTGCGCAACCCTAGTATCTATATTGCAGAATATACCTAAAAATTTTTACAATTTTCGCGAAGAAATTACCTACGTCCAATTACTACAAATATAGCATCATCGAAATCTCAATTGCATTGAATATATCTTGGAATACCTCATATATAACATAAATATAAATATCCAGGAAATTATAGTAGGTTAAATTTTAAATAACTATATAGAGTAGAAATAATACCATGGATTAGTTATAATAATTTAAATCATTCAATTGATACAAGCTGACCATGCAAATACAAATGCTTATACGAATTATGTACATTCAATTTCTGTTATAAATATGTACAAACATATACATACATGTTTATCATTACAATTTACAAAGTAAATGAAATATCATATAATAATCAATTTAATAATAAATATAACAATTTGTGTCTCTGTGTGTGTGTATAAATGAATAATTTTATCTATATGCAATTTTGTTTATAAAGAAAATTATAATATGTAAATATTTAATTACATTATCTGTTAAATATTTACTAAATAATAACGTAAGGTTTTGTTTGATTTTACACGTATTATTTTGCGTTTTTTTAAAACTCTTTAAATAATTTATGTAAATTTTTTTGTACTCACAATTAGTATTTTGGAAATCTTATAGATTTGGTAAATTGAATATTATTTCGCTAACTGCTAAGCTAATATGTATATCAATACAATATGTGTAAACTGTATTGTGGTTACTAACCACGGGATTTAAAAATCACACTGTAAAAAGTAACTTTCTTAGATTCACAAAAAAAAAATAGAATTTTTTCGAAAAATTAGTGAATTTTCAAAAAATTTTATAAATATTCGATAAAAATTGTAAATTTACTAAATTTAGTATATTATCGAAAAATTCGAGAATTCTCGATTTTTTTTGTGATTTTACGAAAAAAGTTGTAAATTCACAACTATTTTTCGGAAATTTAGGACTATTTTTTGTAAATTTTCGAAAAAAAATTGTAAATTATCAATTTTTCTTGCAAATTCACAAAAAAAAATCGAGAATACTCGAATTTTTCGTTAATATAATAAATTTAGTAATTACACGATTTTTTTCTAATATTTAGAAATTTTTTTGAAAATTTACCAATTTTTCGAAAATTTTCTAATTTTTTTGTTAATATAAGAAAGTTACATTTTACAGTGCATAGAATAAAAGTGCATTGGTAATGTCTATTTATTACAGGCAGAAATTCACTTACAAAGTAAAATTTCTTTCAGTGTATTGACATGGGATCATTCTTGACATAGTTTAAAAAAAGATTCACAGGCTTTCTTTAAACCTTTTTTTAAATTTATTAAATTTTTTCGTTTATTATAATATTTTTACTTCTTTTACAGTATTTTTTTACGCATTATATTTCTTTAAATAAAATATATAGATAGATATACTTTAGAGTAAAAATGCAATAAAGATAAAAGGAACAGAAAAACGACTTATATTCTCAAGAAAATATAATAAAAAATTCAATTGAACTTTTAAAAAAGTAAAGTCATATACCCATTTATGTATGAGTTATAAAAATAATAAAATAAAGAATTTTTTTCGTCTTTTTTCTGGAGTATACAATTTTTTATTATTGGTTTTTTAAATCTTTTTAAAAATAATTTTGCCAGTAAGTATCGTTAAAAAAATCTAACTTTTTCAAATTTTTACCTTTTTCTGGACTACTTTTTTATTTTTATAAAAGTTTCAATTTTCAAATAAACTTTTCTCTTATTTCTTTAGGGACTTGTATTTTATTGTAAAATTTTTTTTATTGAAATGCATCAAAAGGAAACTTTTGAAACACATTTTTGAATATGTCAAAGAAGAGTCTTCTTCTTAGTTATTTTTAAACTGATGTATAATTTTCCCTACTGTCCTATGAGTTTCAGTATTTATAATCCATGTTTACCCCAATATTCAATTTTTAGCAAAGCCCCATGCAGAAGCGAAGTTAAAAATGACCTATTTTTGCTTTACAATTTTTTACAAAACGAATAAAAAATATTAAAAATTTTGATTTTTTAAAGAACCCTCAAATTCTGAATGAAACCCAATTTTTATTCCACTTATACAAGTGTATGTATGTAAAACTTGAAAAAAATAAATATTTAATTAAAGTTTCTATGCTTCGCCAGTAAAGGCTTATAATAAAATTAAAATAATAAATATTAAACTCAGTTTTTATAATAAAACATTGTTAAAAATTTAATATTATGTAAAAACAACTCTTTAAAAAATTTCTTGAATAATTTTTTATTTATGCTAAAAAAAAAAAAAAATTACCAAGTTCTAAAGATCTATTCATAACAAGTTTTTTCAATGCTTTTGGCATAAGAAGTTTTTTTTTTTATTTAGTAAATAGAAGTTTATGCGGCTATTAGACCCTTTAAACTTTATGGAAAAATCGAGCGCCCGAAAAATTGCGTATTAACTTTTTTTGAAAAGAAGAAAAAAATTTATATATTTTATATTTTTATACATTAATATAAAAAATCTTGTTGCTTTACGATTACTTTGTGTATTACAATAAAAAAGTTTAAAAAATGTATTATGTTTATATATATTAGCCTGCTCATTATTTTTAAGTATGGCTTTGAATTACAAGAAAATAATTCAAGTTATCTTAGAAATTATGCGTTATATATTTGCGTAATTAATGCTCTAACTTGATGGAACCCTTGTGTTTATGGTTACGCTAGTGCCAAAACTTTTACGCGCTTGATGTATCAAAAACATGTTTCATGAATTAATGAAACTTAGAAAATTATTAATTTAATTGTTTTAAATGCTTGAAATTAATTAAATAAAATTAATTTTGTAACGGCTCTAACGGAAAATAGAAATGTTTTATAACTCAATCGAGTTCTAAATATACGAATTCAAAAAAATTTTTTTTTGTTGGATAAGATTTGCAAATAAAATAAATCAGAGGTAATTGCTTGGTGCAATACTTATAGGGTAGATTCACCAGTGAATGACCAATGCATCAAGAACTTTACTATAGTAAACATAATCTATGCATTTAAGTTATGCATTTACATAAACCGGTTGTAAGTTGTTTTTTTTCTTCTTGAAGATTATTGCTTATAGCAAGAATTTTCTTTTTTTTTTGTATAAAATAAATAATAGGATGTTTTTATAATGTACATTTTATATTGGTGCTTTTGTGACATATATTTTATATATGATATACGTTACGGACTGCATACTTTTACAATAAATATACATATATATTGTTATACAAATAAATACATATGTATTAGATTATTTGCATATTGTATTTTTTAAAATATTTTATATTTATATTATATTCCAAATAAAAGCAAAACCTAAGAAATAAATAAAAAAAGGTAGCATAAAGTAAATTGTGCCAGGTCGTTTAGACTAGATATCTTTCGTAGGCACGAAGAAAACCCGTAACTGAAATTTCGAGTTACGCTTATTTAATTTAATTTTCGATGTCTACGTATTAGCATAGTGCCAATATGAAAGTTACTGAGTAAAGTTACTCAAAATGACAGTTACTGAGCATCATGTTGATGGCAAAGATGAAACCTTTAAACAGTCTAGTTTCTGGTATTTCTTAAAATTTTTTTCAACTCTGTGTTTTACTTTTGTGCCTGATTACTGTAATAACAGATGAGGGTGCAAGATTGCTAAGAATTTTTTTTATCATGCATAATTATTAAAAATTTAAATACTGAAAAGTTTAACTAAGAGGTATTTTTAACAAAAATAAAGGAAGTGAATATTTTCTTTCGATCACTAATCTAAAATAAATTGTAAAATTTTTTTAAAACTGCTAAATTCATAAAAAATCATCAGGTATAAGTAAACGTAAATAAATATTGCAGAAAATATAACAAAGTTATCATTTACTTTAAAATACGAAAGAGCTTTATCCTAGTAGACCACTTAAAAAGCTCTTTGAATGAGTGCCAAACCCAAACACTCTTTCAAAAAATTACTCAAAAAATTTTTTTTTATCTTTTTTAATAATACAAAATTAAATATTTCTTTTTTATATTATGAGAGGGTAAGTATGCTTAAATTTTATTGTGTACATAAAAAAATTAATTAAAAAAAAAAAGTTTATGTTATTCTCTAAAAATTATACACTTGAGGATTCATTGTTATTTAATGTTTTGCAATTATCGTTTATGTATTTTTTTTTCCTTTTAACTTTAGTATTTATTACTTACGGAATAAAAAATTTATACTAACTTAAAAAATATCTTATTTTAACACTTTTAGGGGTTCTATGGTTTTTTTAATTAACAAAAAAAAAGTTTTTTTAAATATTTTAATTAACAATAGTCTTTGAACCTAGTATTTTTATACAGAATTCTAAAATTTGGGACTATATATCCCAAAAATATTATAGTGAAGCATTATGCTTCTGGCTAGCGAAATTTTTTTTTCTTGCTCAAACGATAGCAAATCACTTGAAACGAGAAAAAAAATCCTAAATGAGCGAAAAAATTGTTTTTTTTTTAATTTTCTTTACGTATCAGGTCATTTGTAATCATTTGAGCAGGAAAAATATTTCCCTACCCACGAGCAGAATTTGGCTAGCTACAAACCGAAAAATTCCCTTTGCAGCAAATGGAATTCCGCTTGCGGCATGTATATTTTTTTAGACATAATGATTTTGATTTTGGGACTTAGAATAATCCGGGTTTAGTGGACTTAAAATCTTAACATCTAGTAAGATGATAATTACAAATTATATAAAAATAGCAAATTGTATTCTAATTTTTCGTTGAAGTTATGCATTATACCTAGCACTCAGCTGTAGTAAACATGTTCCAAAAACCTATTTAAAATTCTAAATACTTCTTTTAGTCTGACTATTGTTTCTTGACCATAAAAATAAAAAAAATTATTTCAAATAACGTCAAGCTTAAATATAAAAGTTAAAACATAAATATTTACAGAATTACTTACTCATTAACTATGTAAATTTACACATAATAATTTATTAAATTTAATAAAAAATTTATACTACTTTTTGTATAAATTTATTTAAGGTATCCATAAAGTAAATCTACTTAAATAAATGTTTAAACATCAATTTTTTATTTAACGATACTTAAGTGTACTTTAAAAAAATATAAATAATTAAATCTTATTTAATAATTTAATTAATAAAAATTTTTGAAAAATAAATATTAATTTATTAATCTGAGATATAAAACTTTTTTAAAACATAAAATTTAGAAAATTTCAATTAATATATAGTCACTCTAAACCAACGAAGTACTTGCTAATTAAAGTTAATTTTCAGAGTCACGTTCAAACTACTATTTAGGAGATATATACTAAAACTAACAAAGTTCATTTATCCACGACCTAACGAAATAACGCGTATACTCAGTAACTCTTCATTAAATTAATAAATTTTAAATGTAATTTTTTTTTAAAAAATTTATTTATTATTTTTTGACACTCTATATAATATGGGATTAAATTTTTGATTATACTTTTTTTTTGGTTAATCATAAATTACAGTATAGTAAAAGTCAGTTTATAATCTTATTATTAATTAATTAAGGTAATGTTAATATTTGATGAAAAGAAAAATTCTTTTGTAATTAAAAAAAATAACTACATAAAAATAAAAGTAATTTAAAAAATGTTTCATGCATAAATATATAAATTTATATGAGCCATTTCATCTAATTTTAGCACAAAAAAAATTTTTTCTTTAATTGAATTTGTGGTTTTATTTGAATTTTAATGTTTATATTACAGGCCAGACGTGGAAATTATTTGTAAAGTATTATTATTTATCGAACATGTTTATAGAAAGGGGTACCCTATAGGAATCTAAAAATCAAGTTGTGGGGGGTTTAAAAGTGTTAATTTTATCCTTAATAGGTCGATGGAATTTTCCGACGGTTATTTATGTATCGTGGGTCACTGAACACGAATATGATACCGACTTTTATCAAAAATCGTGTTTTTTCGTTAAATTGCAAAAAACATACTTATTTTCTAGATTGAAAGGTTATAAAATTTTGAACCTAAAAAATAAGAATGTTTTTTGCAATTGAACGAAAAAACACGATTTTTGATAAAAGCCAGTATCATTTTCGAGTTTACTGTCCCAAAAAACACAAATATCCATTGGGAAATTCCATCAACCTGTGAATCGAGGTTAGCTACAGTGGTAGTTCTGAATTTGAAGAAAGTCTCAGTGGGCTTTGAACGGATTAGTGTGTGATTAGAGTATGCTTGTAAATGCTTAAGATGTGTTTTTATTTATCGTATTACAACTATTCAATAAAACTTACACCAGTATTTATTTATTTATTTTTCATCCTTTTATTAATTACAATCTAGCATTCACAGCAGTAAAGTAAATTTGTTTGAAAAATTTTGTGATACATTATTTGTTATAAAAAGATTTTTCAAAAAGTAAATTTTTTTTTATTGAAATTAGATAGATCAGCCCATATAAATATAAAGCTGTATTTACAAAACTCATAATAAAGATAAAACAGTACGTGAGAATACATTTATGCTTATCATATTGTAGTATAAGATTATATATATAAAGGTTAAATGTTCGAAAGTTATATAGTATGTAGTGCCCTAACTTTTATTATTCAAGAAGCTCATTCAAGCCATTTACAGTCTTTCTTACTCAGTTTTCACAATTGTAAACGTATGCTCTTTTACTAATAGCCAAGCGTATTAACGTACATATAAATATACATATATATACATTCTTTGAAATAAAGATAAAATAAAATACTAAAAATTTTTTTTTATTTACAACGAATGTTTGAAAGACTTGAAAAAAAAATATTTTCTTAAAATTAAAAAATATTATAACGATAAAGTACACAATTAAACTTAAATATAGCACACGCAGTTATATATAAAATAAAAAATTTATGTTTTATAAAATTTATAGGGAGCAATATTTTTTAAAATTTAAATTCTTCTTAATCTTTGTTAAAAAATAAATGAATATTTTTGTAAATTTATAGGAGCCAGAAAGTTTTAAAATTACATTTAAATATTTAATATAAATTTCTGTATATATAAACTTAAGAAATATCCATAAAAATTAATAAATAAATAAAATGAATGTGAAAAGCTCTTAAAAAGACAATTTTCACGTTGTCGTTGAATGGTAGAAGAAGAAGCAAGAAGAAGTAATAACAGAGACATCAAGCCATAATATCTGAAATAGCACTCAGCCTTCTTTATGTATACGTGTATTTGAAATAAATTACAGTTCAAGTAAGGTGAGACACTCAATAAATTTCCCTTTAAGTATCAAACTTTCTTTTAGTCCCAAGTTAAAAAAAAAAGAAATGCAACACCTGTTAGATACGTGACAGCCAGCTTACAACATAACTATATAAAGAAAATGCAGAAGAAGAAGTAGAGGAAGAAAACTTACTTTAAAATGCTATGCATAAAGAAGATCTTGCCGCCTATTTTCACGTACTCAATGTACGATGAAGAAACTCCTATGCTACCTACTCTATATAAAAGAAAATTACGAATCCAGGACATAGACTGTATATAACGTATAAATATAATAACATTCTAACCAACATCATCGAATGTTACTTGCAAATGTATAGTAGAAGCATTTCCGGTGTCACGTGCAGTTTTCCAAGCTTTAGATATTGCATATTGTGAAACTCCTATCAAGTCGTTTCATCTACATATATTTGCATCATTTTTATATATTACATACACCTCTGTGATTCTCAAATAAAAGTCATACATATTTTATATGGTTTTAAATAAGCAGCATAAATGTATGTGTGTTTGTGTGTGTGTTTGTGAGTGTCACAATTTTTTATATTACGATATAGTGTAAACAACGATATTTTTTGAATTAAGTGAAATATATATGCAACAGTGCAAAAAAAAAAAAGAATCAAGATAAAATTTTGCAAATACTGAATTTTTTTAATATTAAAATGCTTTTGATAAAAACTTGTGGAAATTTTTAAATTTTAAATTCCAGCGTTAAAATTCTGTAATTTTATATACAAAAGTTTTTGAAAAAAATATTTTGCTAATTTAAATACATTATTATATTTCAGGAATTTTATATTTAATAAAAAAAAAATTCCATTTTAATTTTTAGTATCTAGATTTTTTTAATATGTCTTCGTAGACAACATTTTTTGAATCATTTTCTTATATTAGATCTTTTTATATATCAGGCGACTTTATGCGGAAGATATGACTTACGCCACCGAAAAACTACGTCACCGGAGATTTTGCCACAGAGAGTTCGCCACAAACGTATGACCACCAAAAAATGTTGACACATAAAAATTGCATACAGAGTATAATATAAAAACATTTTTTGGATACGATTCTAATTGACCAACAGTGACTTTTACACGGATATTTTTAATGTCAATTTTTGATATGAAAAATTTAACCACCTATAAAGTTTGACACAAAAAAGTTGACCACAAGAATATTTTTTTAACATTTTAAACTTTGATGCAAAATTTTTTGTAAAATTAATCTCTATAATATTAAAAAATAGGAAAAAAAGTACCACATAGTATGAAATGTTTTTATTTTTTTTTTTAATATTCTCGTGGTCAATTTTTTGGTGTCAAACTTTATGGTAGTTAAATTTTTCATGTAAAAACTTGACATTCAAAATATACGTGTGAAAATCACTGATGGTCAAATAGAATCGTATCCAAGAAATGTTTTTAAATTATAATCTGTATGAAATTTTTATGTGTCAAAATTTTTTGGTGGTCACACATTTGTGGCGAACTCTCGGTGGCAAAATCTCTGGTGAAGTAGTTTTTCGGTGGCGTAACTCATATCTTCCCGTAAAAAGATTAAGCTTAATTTTAAAAATTAAGCCTTTTTAGGTTAGTCCGTAAGCTTACTTCAGTAAGCTTAATCCAGTAAACTCACTCCAGTAAGCTTACCCAAAATTAAGCTTAATATTTTTACAAGAAGCTTTAAAAATTAGACTTCAACTGTTCATTGAATAAATTGGTGTAAAATCAACGTACTTTAAGAAAAAAACTAAAAATCTATATATCAATTGGTTTCAATAAAATAACCTGTACTGGGCTGGGGTAGAAAAAAGATTAAAAAATTTTAATTTTGTAAAGATGTGGTGTTTCTTTTGTTAAACGTTTCGCCTGTTTCTTTAGATTCGTAGGCCTTTTGTGTATTTACATTGGTTATATATGCTAACATTAATTTGAAAGTCAAAAAGAAACCTGAAATGTTTACAACTTCTTTTCAAATCAGAATTTTCTAAAACGAAAACTTCAATAATAAATAATTTATTATTTTTCTACGATTTTTAATTTTTTTAATCCTTTTTCTAAAAATGACATGCTCATCGCAACAGTAACTATGTACATTGTTATAGCTAAAAAGTCATTCTGATTGGTTCTTGCAATAATTTACACACTGCATTAACAAAAATATAAACATAAACAAATTCATCCCAAAATTTTAGGTTAATTTCGAGGTTAATTTAATGTAGCTGGAAAATCACTAGATTTCTTAATTATTGATTATCAAATTATTCGTTTTATGCTATCAAAATATTGTTGTTGCGCGAAGCGCAGTTGAATCTAGTATTAACAAAATTATCATTTTTTGAAATTTACAACTTAAAACATCTTTATACGAGTTTTCAATCCGTTGTATTTGATTATCGATTACCTAATTTATGGAATTTTTTTCCCATACAAAAAAATCAAATTTTTAAGTTACTAAATTGACATGAAATACTCCATATATAAACTATATGTAAATACTTATACAAGTTATATAGTAATTTTATATTAAAAAAAAAAAAGGATAAGCTATCATCAAACGAAGCTCACGTCTGATCAGTTGATTACAGAGATCTGAGCTTAAATCGATCAGTAGTATTTGTACTCTTTTTATACTTTTATTATTATTATATTTTCTATTCTTTTCTCTTTATATTTATATTTGATTCTTGGATACATTTATAGCGAAGTTTATGTACGTGCTTCAAAGAACATTGGAATTTAAACACAAAAGCTTATATATATATGTGTGTGTGTCTATGGATTTAATTTATTCATTTCTATTCAGAATAATTAAAGAACTGTAATTCATTTAAGTTTAAAGTAAATAAAAATTTAAATAAAAAATTTTTTATTTATTTTAATTTAGATAGTGGTAGTGTTTTATAAAACTAATTATTTCTTAAAACCATAAGAGCTTGCAAATAATTTTATTGAAAATTAAAAAAAAAAACCATTTTTTTAAGCAGAAAATTTTTAACAAAAAAATGGATCTGAAAATTTGTTTTTTTTTGGTTTTATTGAAAAATTTGGACCACCTTTAATGCAGTATAGTTTTTTTAAATTCTCTAATTTTGAAACCCTTTTGCCTATAAAAGGAATATCTTCCAAAAGCCTAAACACTAAAAATTTTAACTCTTATAAAATATGTCCTCAAATTTTCCAACAAAGATCTTTGATTTCCATTAACTTATATATAACTTAGAATAAGACCACTTTTTACAACCGATCATTTTATTCTCAATCAAACCATAAAAATAACGCCTAAGCTAATATATATTTATTTGTATATATAACGCAATGTCATGTTCTATTATTCTTCGTGTATGTATAGTGCTCTTTCACAGAAACATAAATAACCATTATACGCTTACAATAAGGCAGTTAGGAATTGTTCGTTGTACAAGTGTACTTTTATGCTTATAGATATATATTTATATATATAAAATAGAAAGAAAAACATCAAGAGAAAACTGGTTAGAAGGATGACACGCTCGTAGAAGCGAAAAGATACCTTTCTTATTGCAAATGATACGGGTCCATACATAGAAGCGTCAAGTGTTCAGATATATAGAACAATATACGTATATATATATATGAACATTTATATATCTTCATAAATATACATATATAGAATCCTATAGTCTTGGCTGATTTATGGAGAATCGTGCTTGCAAGATGTTGCGGATTATGTCAGAAGAATACTTACAAATGTGTATATATTCTTTGTACGCATATTATATATATATGCATGAATAATAATTATTAGGGTAATAATAATAAGAATAATGTTTGTTTCATATTTTTGAATACAAAAATATGTGTCATTGATTATTTTAAACTTTAGATATAAAAATGATAAATGAACAAAAGTTAATCTTAGAATGACATGATGTTTTATAGTAGAATTGCAATTTTTTCGTATGAAATATCATAGTAAAAAGGTATTTTTTAAACTTACAGCTGTCATTTGAAAATAATAGTAAATGTAACTGAAAATTTGAGCAAAAAAAAAATGGTTGTGCCTAATTATCTGATTACATTTAATTTTAGGCACGATCACACTGTATATCCAATTCGCTCCCTGCGTCGAGGTACAGGGGAGAACTGAGATTCGATTGATGCGCCCTCGGTGCAGGTTAAACAATTATTTTTCGGGCATATTTGTTTATAATAGCATGCAAAATTTATAAAGAGTATTAATTATTTTAATATTAAAAAATTTGTGATAGATTATTGTATTGTAAATTGTTAAAATAGATTTAATAAAAACCCCGGAATAAAATTAATTTATTTTCCTAACACAAAGAAGAGAGAAAATCAAAGAAATAAGTGAAATAAAATTTAATAATTGAAAAAAAATGAAATAAATGACAAAAAATTAATAAAAAAAATATATATAAATGAAAAAAAGTAAAATTTTTAATTTTCCTATCAAATTTTAAAAATTATTATTTTAAATTAAATGTATACACAACAAAACACATAACCTTATTAACATAAAAAATAGCTTACTATTTACAAAAAATTAAATACATATTTTTCTTCAATTGCTTCCAGAATTTACTTAATATATTTAACAGGTTTTTCGATGATTAAATTGTGAAATAAACTTCTTTAAATTGAATAATTAATGTTTTTCCTGAACTTTCCTATGCTACACGTATAATTATGCCCGAAAAAATTAAGAACACCACGTGACCTACTAAACCACGCCCCTCGCAGGGAACGAATATATTTAATTCATGAAATCATGCCTTGTAAGTTTGACAAATTTAAAGATGAAAAAATCCTAAAAATAATGTCTAATTTGTGGAAAAAATTGGTTCCTCGGTCATTTTGATGCCTTTACCATGCTTATACTTAATGTCTGTGTGTAGGTACGCATGTTTGAAAGGTGTATCCTCTATTTCTCAAAACCTACTGGATGAATCAAAAATCCGCTGGAGCAAGCTTTTTGAAATCTGATATTGCATAACGGGCTTGAAACTATTTTCAATGAAAGTGTGAATTACTAAAAATGTTGAAAATGCGATCGATTTGAAGTTAATTGTCGCAAAACTTTGAAAAATTCCCAGATTCGTTTTTTTTTCCAAGGCCCTTCGTTAACATAGTTTTGTGAAATCTGAATCACCAAACGAGGTTACTTCGAAATCAAATTGATTATGTTATATTACCATGACGAGGAATAACCATTCGCTTTTTATTTTTAGCGAAATCATAACCCAAGTACCTAAAAAAAAAGTGTATAGGGATCCAGAAGCAAAAAAACTAAAAGAAAAACAGAGCCTCGACAAAAGCTAAAACATCACTCACATCCCTACTAGAGTGATTTCAATAAATAATAAAACTTTAGGCTATAAAACTATGTTCTGGACCGAAAATTCCTGCATCAAGTTTAATTCGAAAAATAATAAAAATTAACATAATATTCTAATCACAAATTTTATTTTCTTTTTCATTTTTACCTTTGCCTTTATCGTATATATAATATAATCTAATATATTCTAAATTAGCTTATCATATCTGAAATTCTGCGTTGAGAATTAAATCTTCATACAAGCATACGTATAAGTTAAATTTCTATATGTGTCAAATCATTGTTTCCTAAATTAATCTTTTACAATTTCATCGTGTTTAGTAAATTCATTTTGTGACAAAGAAAAGTCATAATAGATTAACAGTTTACAAACGTTGAAATGATTTTAGAAAATTAATTACTAACCGAAAGTTTATTTTATTTATGAAATATTAAAGGCCCCTAATTCAGGGGGATGGGTACAAGAGTGAAACGGGCGGGTCTTCCCCTAAAATTGCGTCAAATGGACTTAAAATACTTTAGGCTAGGTTTATGGAATTTTTTTATTTCAATTTATTGACTGATTATAATTTCGGTTCTAGAAATTATAATAATTAGGGAGTATAAATTAAAATTGTTACAAGTCAACATGTTCCATGCTTGTTAGTGGTGTTAGCATACAAACCAGTTACAAATTTTTTCTTCGTCGCATAAGTAAAAAAGTTATATTTAAAACATTAAATTTTTATGTATTTCAGGAGAAAAAAGCTTCATGTATAAGTCTGATTTATCGCTATAGTACAAGTCAATAATGAAGAAAGCAATAAAATAAAATAAAAATAAATACCTAGAGAACATTATAATAGTTTTAGAGGTGTTCGGTTACCCGAATTTTGAGGTCAGCTCGGGTCGGTTTTCGGGTACTATTGCAATTAAAAAAATAATGACTTATAATTATTTATTAACTGAAATAAATGAAAACTTTAGAATAATATTTTCATGGAAACGTTAAGCCAGGGAAATTTTCAATTCGAAATTGTATCTGCGAATCTTTGAAGCTCAAAACTAAACCTAAACTATTGTATTAACTCATTCAGTAAACTGGTTTGATATTATTAATTTAAATTACTATAGTTACGACGATTGTCTTGACTTATTTTATTATGTATTTATGAACTTTTTATCTTGGCTGTTCCCAGGTTCAGGATACGAGGACAGACATTTCTATCATGGTACAGTAAAGATTTGATAAAAAATATTAAAAATAAAAAGAGAATCCAGATGCTATGGAAGGATACGGGTGATCCAGATATCCGCACAGAGTTTAAAAAGTATAGGACAATTTGCATAAGATCAACACGCCTATCCCGTCGTTTTTATATTATCAGTCTGGAGGGTTCCTTCAGAAAAAACCCTAGAGCTTTCTGGTCCTATTTCCAAAACCTCAAAAAAGATAATGTCTCTCAACTTTTCATGTTTTTAAATAATAACAATGCTAATTCTCCTGTAAATATTTCCAATCTTTTTGCTAAATTCTTTCAATCAGTATGCAAACCTCCCGCCAATCCCCCATTACAGTGAAATATTAATTATAATCCTAATCCAATATTTTTATACTTCGACTTCACCCTTTGAAAGTATCAAACAACTGGCCCTGACGGAGTGCCTGAGGTCTTTATAAAATTATGCTCGTCATCCCTTCACCTACCTATATTTCTTCTCTTTAAATTTTCTCTTAATTTAGGGTACTTTCTCTCTGCTTGGAAATAAGCTTTCATTCTTGCCATCCATAAAGGGGGAGACAAAAGTGATATTTCTAACCATAGAGGAGTTACTATGATTAGTGGATTAGCTGAACTCTTTGACCTATTAATCTATCTTATACTGTATGATAAAGTATATACTCTCATATCTTCTCTTCAGCATGGGTTCATGAAGGGTAGATCGTATCCAAACCGATGTCATATACTATAATTTCTCCAAAGCCTTTGATTTGGTAGACCACAGGCTACTATTAAACAAATTCTTTAATTTAGGGATTAGGGGCTGGACCCTTATATGGCTCATCTCCTATCTAAAAGACAGGACTTAAAGTGTTTTATTCAAAGGTACACAATCAAATATTTTCTATCCCACTTCAGGAGTGTTCCAGGGATCTCACACGGGCCCCCTTCTATTCCTTTTATTTATCAATGACATCTAACATTCAATAAACTACTCCGTATTGGAGTTCCGTTCAACGAGGGATGCAGACTTGCTCCAATCCAATACTGATAGATTTTGTTCCTGGTCTCAGGCCAATGGCATGTCTATCGATGCGGACAAAAGCAATAGCATCACCTCACTACTAATAAAATTGTATTAATTTTTTAATCATATGCGTTAAAAACGACAGTTTATTTACTTGGAGGTCCTACCGAATATTCGTTTTGATTGCTCTTGATAAAAAATCATTTTTTATTTGTAAAAATCAAGTTATACTCTTGCATGCTGTCTGGCAAAACCTATATTTTGTCCCTTGATTAAAAAATAGCTTTTCATAACAAATACTAAAAAAATACGTGATTAATGATCCTTATAGTATGCCAATAAACTGGAGGAATTGGTTGGCTCACTCCACATATGAATATTCATTCTGCGAGAGATTCTGTATTTACAGACCAAAAATATGATAGACTGGAAAGAAGTGTATGGAACACCTGAACGTATTCATATTGTTAAATTTAATTATTTTCAAAACTTATGATTTTAAAAATCAACAAATTAATACTCCAGAAGTCTTTTAAAGTTAATCCATGCTCATTAAAATATCTATAAGAACCTTATTCCTTGCAAAAAATAGTTATTAATTTCAATTCTTCATTAGTTTTTTTACAATAACTGTACTAATGTTGAATCGCCAACTCTAAATAAATGCTCACGTCTTCAATTTCCACACGTGTTATTTATAAAAATCAGATTTTTTAGAAAAATTTAAACTTTCAGATACTATAATTGATCTGACCATTTCGCATGAAACATCTCGACTGTAAATTTATAGTATTCTTAAATACAAGAATCTTGGAGTAATATAAATCAATATTCGAAGATTTAATTAATACATATAAATATGAAAACCTACACTGTAAACACGTTTACAGCTAATGTTAGTAACATGTTTCCAACTTAGGGTGCGTTCAAAAAATACGTAACACTAATTTTTTGTAAAAACCCATCCATGTGTGGCAAAATAACACTATTTTTAGTAACTTTAATGTTGTTTTGGTAGGACCTTAACATTTTTGTTTAACTCTGCATGCCTGTTTTGCGCTACGTATTTTTTGAACAGCCCTTAATAACGAATATATTTAACATATTTTATAATAATTTTAGAAATATATTTCAATAATTTATTGTAAAATACCGAGATAAAAAATGTTTTAAATATATATATTTTCATTTATATTAAACATAAATTCTACGAATAATTTTAAAATGTAAAATTTAAACAGATAATTAATTTTATTTGAAGTTTATTCTAGGTACTTGATTTTATTAAATAAATAGAAATATTCATTTATATTACCTAAAGTTAATTATCCAATTACATTATTATTGCAAAAAAAAGAAAATTAAAAATTGAACGCATTAAAATATTCCACATGATTAACAATATTTGAAATAATATTTTGAGTATCTCATTAAATTATCCATAAAAGCATAAATATGTTTTTTTTGGAGTTATTTTAATAATTGCGGTTAATTTTAACTGAAAAAATTATATATATATATTTTTTTATTTATTTATATTTTTATATTTCTGCATATATTTTTTTAATTAAATGAAATCAATTAAAATTATTTTTAATGCTCTGCTTAATTAATTGAGTGATCTAAAAAATTAATAAATTATCATATTTTTTATATGATATATTATTATATACGCTTATTATTCGTTTGCATTTTTTTATAAGGATTTCAACAAAATCAAAAGAAAAAAATTCATTTGATTTCATCATTTATTCGAAAAAAAAAGGCTGATATAAAACTAGATACCGTCAAAGACGGGTAGAGCGAAGCTGATCCTGTTAGAATTAAGTTAATTTTGGGTTTTGAAAGTTTTGATTGTATTGGGTTCTTTGTTATACGTGTTCCAAGATTCATCAGAAAAACAAATTTATTTTTGAGAAACCAATTTACAATTAATAGTTTTGAATGATTTTATCAATATTTTTTTCCTTAGTGCTTTTACGCTCAAAAGAATCACCAAATGAAAGGAACCAATTTGGTATCATATAAATGTACTAAACTCCCCTAGTTGTAAAATAATTTCTACAAAAACTAAAAATAAATAATTTCCAGTACACTAAATTAGTAAGTTAAAAAAAATTTTAATTATCTTTAAGAAATATATGCACTTCAATATATAAAATTAGTTAAAGTATAAATATTTATTTATAAATTAAATATTTTTTTCTCTCATTAGTTACCATTTCAATCGTTTTGTTTACTTTTAAAGTTTTTGAATATATATATAATATGAATAAATCTACTTGTGTTTTAAAAGTATATATAAAAACTAAAAAAAAAAAAGGGAAATAGAGAGAACTTAAGTAAATACAAACTATAAGGAAAGATTGTAACCTGACCGACTTAAGAAAGTAACTTAACAAGTATCTCGATTTCACAGTTGTTCTTTCCTATATATATATATAGAAAAGTTTATATAAATACAACATATATTTTAACACACTTTTGCTTTTCTATAGTATTGTAAAACGGAACCTTTTGTTTGCTTAAACCATGTTGTAGAATATTAAGAGTCTTAAACACACAAAAAACACAAGTATTTTGTGGTTATATATTGTGGTTATAGATGAGTTTTTTTTTTTTAAAGATAAAATAAGTAGTAAAAAAAAAAAAGCTCAAAAGTAACAGTTTAAAGTATCAAAAACATTTTGGCTTTATGGTTATAATACTTGAATAGAAGACTTAAATATATTGCAACACGCTTATATATATATATACAGTATATATAGAAGAGAAAAAAGCTTAAATATATATATTTCAAAGTATTTGTATCGGACATTGCTATATATATAAGACTTTCAGGAAGTGCAACAGTTGATTTTATCTTTTTATTTTTTTTTCTTTAAAAAGTGCCTAAAACTAAACTTTTTTTATTATTGTAAACAGGAAATATTTAAAGTAACAATACAAATTTATCAAGTTAAAGTAAATTATAATAACAAATATTGACATTGATATTTATTAATTAAAGTCAATCAAAATTTATAAAGTATGAAAATGACGTACAAAGCAAACAAACACGTAGAAAATTTTCTCTTTATTAAAAAGTACAATTGAATCTACCTTTTTTTTAAATTATTAAAGTAAAGAAATAAAGCTATTGGACATATATGAATTTATATATATAAAATTTTGAGTTATATTTACTTTTATAGAACAATTCGTGAGTATTCATAACAGAAGAGTTAGTGAGGGTTTCCCATTTAAATTCTTGTTACGATAGAATGCTTCCGTTATCTTGTTTCCGCTCGTTAACACTATATATATATATATATATATATATATATATATACTGTTGTTTCAATACGTTATTTTCTATCTCTCTTTTTTTATTATGTATATTTATGAAAATAGAGAAAAGGGATTTTTAGGGTAATATTACGCAGATTTTATAAGCCCAACTATTAATGTTTTTCATGTTTTTCATTGTTAACTTTTCTAAATTAAAGCTCTTTTGGGTTATTACAGGTATTTTAAGGATTTAAAGATAGAATTTTCAAAATTTTAAGGTTTTTGTCATTTATAATTAGCATTAAATTATTTGTAAGTTTTGTGTTATTAGTGAAATTTATTTTTTATTTAATTTTTTTTTATTTTAAGGTTTCAAGTAGTCTGTATTGTTTCTGATCAGCTGAAAGCTAATATTTGGTTTATGTTGAAAAAAGTATTCATTTTTTTGTTTCTATAAACAATTTTAACAAAAAGTAATACAAATTCACATCTGCGAGTAGCAGAACCAGTTTTGATACAAATAGATAAAAAAAGACTACTTGAAAAATTTTGTTGATATATCAGCAAAAGAATGTTTCTCCAAAATGGGATTTTAAGTTTTCACTAAATAAGCTTAACTATAATCTTTGACATAGTTGTTTTAAACTCATCAAATGATTTGTGTATAATACCAATACTCAAAAAATATCATCAATTCTAGTCATGGATGAGAGTGATTTAAAAATTATTTTGTCTACGTATCTACTACAATAAATTAATATTAGAAAATGAAACCCCTCAAAAACATTTGAATTAATATTTTTAAAATTTTACAGATAAAAAATTTTTTTTTTGTTATATTTAATTAAAATGTTGGTGTAATTTTGAAAATAAAATATTTTAATAATAAAAATTTTTATGCTTTTTTATTTAACAATAAAATTTTTTTATACAAATTTTTTATTTATCTATATATAGACAGGTATATTTATTGTAAATATTTTAATTATATACTAGATATTCCATGTCATTTTGGCAAGTTAAATTGAAATGGTCGCAAAAATTGATCCTAACTGTTTTTTTCTCTGAAATATAGTTAAAAATAAGTCCTGCAAAAGTTGATTTGGACTGCACATGTGGCAGTGAATATTATTTATTGAGTTTAAACATTTTACAATATGTAGTTTCAATTTTCTTCTAGTTAAGCCTAAATTTATTTTTTTATAAACTATGAAATAAACTGAAAGCTCCAGTTTAAAAAATGGTATTTTTTAGATTATTAGTTTTTTCAACTTTTGAATTTCTCGCCATAGTAACATAATCCTATAAAAATCTGACCAAGAACTTGATTTCTTCGGAAAATTTTTCATAAGCATATAAATTTCGGTAATCTTAGAATGAAATGTGTGAAAATGTTAGCATTTTAAAGCGTAAAGTCGTAATTTAACATTCAACTTAAAGACAAAATTGTAAATAATGATTTACTCGTGAATGCCCAGTCTAAATAAACTTTGAGACCCCAAAATCTAATCTTATGAGAAATTTCGTATAATTATCTAAGTAGAATATATTTGTCAATGTAAACTAAGCATATAGCAGCAATAATATAAAATTTTTGCTTCAATTTACCAAAAAAAATACATAAACGAAAATCGAAAATTAGATCTAGAAAGCTCAGGAGGAATACTTATTTTTAGTTGCACATTTGGAAAAAAAAATAATGTAGTCTGATTCCTGCGTCTCTAAAGTCCAATTTCCACCAAGTCAACGTGGAATCCCTCATATGCAAAATAAATTTTTTTTTTAAATGAAATCAATAATTTTTATTTAATTATAAAAATTTTTAGTTTATTTTATTCAATAAAGAATTTAATTAATAAATCTATACCTACAATTAGTTATTTTTCATTTTATTAAAAATGAATTCTGTATATTTTTGATTTTTTTTACACTATGAAAAATTAATTAGTTTCAAGTTTTAAGCAAACGCGCGTTGGGGTTAAATTACATTCGCTCGAGATACTCTTTAAGAGAAGCGAATATTAAAAAATTAACAAATGCTAATATTAATTTTTGGTTATTTTCACAGACATTACCATAATTGCTGAGTTTTATAAAAATACATGTACTTGTAAATAAATTTTTTAATCTTTTTTTTTTGTGAAATGTATTTTCTTTGTTTTTATGAATGAAACTGATTTGGTGGAAATTTTTAAAGCAAACTTAATAATTTTTATATCTCTCATTGTTTTACGAATATCTCTTTCTACCGAATTTTTTCAGCCATTGGGCCCTTAAATGATACATACTTTGGTCCTACTTTTGAATGATTGTTTTTTATATTATTAGACCTCAAATAAAAAACAATTGAATTTTACCATTTGTGCAATTATTTCTACCTTTACTAAATATTCAAAGAATGTAATTTTATGTGTAAAATATAATATATCAAATATTATAATAATAAAAATAATTGGTCCAAAACGGTAAAAATGATACGCTATTTCCCGTATCAACATATACAGAGATTTCATGACTGATCCATTTGCGGATAATTTTGAAGCTTAGTCAATTTAATAATGCTTAGGCTTATCTGGAAAATTTTCAAACCAATCTGTCTTGAAATTGCATCGTTTTTACAAAAATCAATATATATATATAGATGTAGTAATCGTCGTGCCATTTTTGCCCAACTCTTAATAATAATAATAATAATTTAAAAAAAAAAATTTATTTCTTTGAAAAAAACAAATATTTCTAAAAATAATGTCAAAATGCATGTGTAAATGCACAAATCAACATTTGATATATATAAATTTTTTTCTCAATAACTGTACGAGAGTACCAACATATGTAGTAGTACGAGACATTTTTCATTTAAACGCTTGGGTTGTTGATCGAATAAAAACAAAAAAAATAAATGTTTTTGCACATACATATGTAGTTAAAAATCATTTCTTTCAATAAATCTATGAAAAAAGTATTTGCAATAAAATATAAAGCTAAAAACAAGTATTTTATTATTATAATTTTGCTAGATGAAGTTTCAATTTTATTCAATTAATTTAATTGTATGAAAAACTATGTTTTTTACAAAAATGCATAATTTAAGTTTATTTACGATTTATTTTAAAATTTTTTAAAGTTGTTGTTTATATGTGAAAATCACAAAACAGGGGTTACACTGATGAGACCCAATCTGTTTTCTTGCAGAGTCGAAATGATCAAAGTTTTTTCAAACAAAATTTTCAACATCAAAATAATAACTTTTTAACATCATACAACTTTTTTCAATAATAATTATTCTGTGTGACAAAGGGAGGCTCAGCAAATTGCAGTTTACTATCCTCTGTTTCGCCTCATAGTAAATTTACGTCCAATTTGGGTCATTATTTACTTTTCTGGACAAGGGCTCATAATAAACTATTTGAAACCTGTGATCCTATAAAATTTTTGAGAAATATAAAATTTATTTTCTACTTAAAACAATTGTAATTAAATACTCAAATTTTTTCTCACTCGATAAATCATAAATAATTAATTAACCTAATCTAAAAGATGATTATAATCTGAGAGTTTTAATCATGTATATAAATAATATTTTATGTTTTATATCAAAGTGTATAAAATAAATATATTCATAGTGAAGTATAGGTATGACATTTGGGAATCGTTTTGACCGCGTGTGTGACAGAACGCATTTATTTCCCATGTGAACAATGGTTCAAACTGGTGATATTCCCTTTTGTTATTTCATTTATCGAGCTTATACTTAAAACTACATATTATTATTATTATTATTATTATTTCTGTCAACTATTTTATACACACACACATATATAGTGTACAAATATAAACTTTTATCCTGTATATAGTATGTATAAAAGAGAATAATTACTTTCATGTATTTATAAGCATTAGTATGGAATAAACCACAATACAAAAGTTTTCTGGAAATGTATAGGTGTGGGTACATAAAAAGATGTTGAAATTGTGGTTTTAAGAATAAGAAACATTTGCTATTGATATATTATATATATTTATAGGTTGATCATAAATTTTTCTTACTTTAATTTACTAATTAGTCGTACTACATGTGTTTTTCGATATTTTTAATTATTTTTTTTTATAACATGTGTTTTTAATATTTCTTGAATTATAAATCATTGAATAATTAAATATTTCTTTTAATATTTCTTTAATCTATAAATCATTGAATAATTAAAAATTTGTGTTTATGATTTATCTATGAATTAAATAATAAAGAAAAATACCTTTTTTTGGATAATTTACTATCTTCTATTAGTGACTTCTAACCTCTTTAGTAATTTAAATATCATATTAAAATATTAAGGAGGAATTTGAGATAAGATATTTTATGGTTGGTAAAACAAATCTTCCAATATTTTGTTACTTTTGGTACATTTTTTTGACTATAAATAAAATATGAAAACTTTCAAATTTTTAGCCCTCTGAATGCAAATCTGTCATTACAAAATCAAAATTAAACGTTTTTAAATATTTTCTACTTTCTTTTATTTATGTTTTTTTAGTATTTTATTTATAAAACTGACTATGAACAAGTAAACAAGAGTTTTAAAAATTTATTCCTAAAGTGAAATTTTCCGCTAAATTTAAAGCTGCAATAAGTTTTGGGAAACTAACTTTTAAAGCTATTCTAACTAAACGTCTACACTGAAACGAGAATCCTATTTTAACTAGCGGAATTCCGCTGGCAGTTAAAGGAATTTTTTTCATTGTTGAAATGATTGCAAATGACCTGAAAAATTAAAAAAAATTTCTTCTCTCGTTTAGGATATGCGCGCAGTAGTAGAATTTTTTTTTAAATAATCATCTGATAACTAATTTTTTGAAAATTTTTATCTCCAAATTTTTGCCACAAAAAAATACAAAAAACACCGAATTTCTTTTTTTTTTCCTTTTTTTTTTTAAGTAGTAGAAAATTTTTTTACTAAGAAGTGATAATTTTAAAAATATTGTTTTAAGTGTCTCATTCCGCGGGAAAGTCCATTCCTCAAACGGAGCGTAACATAAACACATATTTTTTAAACTAAATCTTTCACAACCAAAAATAAAAATTTAAAAATCGCAAACTACTTTAATCAAACAATAATTATAAATTATATCATATTATAAAGTTTATTTGTGACAACATAATTAAAAAAAATAAAAAATATTATTAATATAAAATAAATTATGTTGAAAGATGTTTAAAAAAATGAGACCTTTTTTTATTATTATATATAAAATACACACGCAATATTATATCGTTATTATATTTTTAATATATGAGTGTAAGTGTGTTATATATATATATTTTTAGTTAGTATTAAATTTCAAAAAAGATTTATGTCTTATTATCATAAAATACCTATTATTTTTTTTAAATATAACAGTTTATCATGATAAATTTATTTATTATTTGTGATTTTTTCTTTATATTAATGCAATAAATTTTTGATATTGGATTTTCTAAGCTAAAAGTTTACCTATTGGTTAAACTACTCTTTATTTTAGGTAATTGGAGTTAGTATTTAAAAAAAATGTATTTCAAAATACTGCTAAAAATGTCAATTTAAATAAAAAACGGTGATTTTATATAGAATTCAATTTACAATCTTTGTAAAATAAAAAAATAATAAAATAAAAATAGTAATTCTTAAATATTCAGTTGTAAATTTTGTAATACGAGAAATATGGCATTATTTAAACCAAACCGGGATAAGATGCATGGTCGGGTCTTCAAATCAGTTCCAAAGTATTTTTTTCAGAAATCACTACTAAAAATAAATTTTTAAGCTCATAAGGTCCAGTCTTCGATTTTTGGCGGCCATTTTTGTGTTTTGGACTCTTATAAAAAAGTAAGAAAAATGCGATAATTTATCTTATTCTTTCTGTAAAAAACTAACATTAACATGGAAAAATTTTTTCAACTTTCGATTCTGAAACTCGATATGAAATTTCCTGTAGAATTCATTTTTGGGGACAAAAAATTTTTTTTGAGCTGCACATGAGCAATAAATCAATGAAAAACACCGTTTTTTTTTGGTGACTTATCAAAATTATAGAGATGAAAAATCCTCTAGTAGGACTTAAAATATTTCTGACTCTTTTCAAATTTTTAGATGAAAAAGAGAAAATATTGTATTATTGCGTTTTGAAAGCTCTAGATCAAAAAATAGAATTTCATTTTTTACAAATTTCAAATTTCAAATTTAAAGACCTGTTCATGCATCTTATACCGGTTAGGTTTAAATTGAGCCATATATTAAAAAAGAATCAATTTCATTTAAATACAAAGTTAATTTGCTATTTTATCAACATTTAGATTACTATTAGATTATTCGATTGGTAAACTGTACTTATTTATCAAATTAATTTAGACGTACCTGGTAAAAAATATAGTTTTTATTTTCTTACATCCTCTGTCTGCGTGTTTATCATATAATAATCTTAATAATTTTATCTCAATAGGATTTTAAGTTAAGTGTACTATAAATGAGAGCATTATAATATTATAATAAAATAAGCATTAAAAATCAATAACTTATTCTAGACATTATGCAGTAACTTTTATAATTTTTTCTGATATTATTTAAAAAAACAAGTTTACTCTTTAAAAATTTTTATAATCATATAATCATCAATTATGTTGTTTGGTAGATTTTCATTCTATCAGCAAATATTTACATTTTTTATGTATCTTTAAAAAAACTTAAACTATTTTTTTGTTGTGAAAATTGGTGATAATAATTTACAAAATGTCTATTATACGATGAAAGTGAGACCAACCAGAAGGTATTTGGCTATATTTATCTTGATATAAACATTTTTAGAAGTTAGTTTAAAAACCCTATCTTGTAACATAGCCCTATAATTCTAGACCTAAGAGACTTGTTTGAATTAACATAATTGTTAATAAATATTTTTTGTAAATAGTTTCAGGTAAATATTAGAGAATAAAAAAACACATAAATATGTATATAAAGTTCTATCTCGATAAGTAAGTTTTATCGTGACAGCCCCTCATATAAGTTCTCATAGTCTGATTTCAACATCATCATAAAACCCAAAGATAAAATTCCCAAAGAAAAACAAACTGTCATTGTATATAAATTTAATTGCTCTGAGTGTCCAGCTGCTTACATTGGTGAAACAAAAAGAGAAATGGGCATAAGACTTGGTGAACACAAAGCACCCATAGATGCATTATAGAAAAAGATGATAATGAGAAAAACAAAAATGAAACTAGTATTGATTCATTGATTGATTGTTTATTTTATTTATACAAAATTGTAAAAAAATATATACATGGGTAATATACAAAAAATAAATTGTGCGAGCCCGTTATTTACAAATTATAATTAAAATAAAAATTTTATAAAATTTAACAAAATGAAACAAATTACGGGTATACCCCGTAAGAGACCACAAAGACGCATTTTTATTACAAAATTCTCAAATTATATTGATAACAATGATAACCAAGAAAAACAAAAAATCACTAGTGAAGATAATATTGTGTTAACACATTTCAAAAAGACCAGACATAATTTTTCCAGGCCAAAGTTTAAAATTCTTTATCATGAGTCAAACTACTACAAGAGGAACACTAGTAAAGTTTTATACATTAACATTTATAACACTAACAATGAGCAAGGGGATGCTGAAAAATTGTTTACACCATAATTGTCTAGCATCCATAAAGTGAGAAAAATTATATGAATAATTGTTACAATATATCTGCTTTATCATCATTCTTTATTATGATTTTTAATTAATATCCTGGAATGTTGATGTCTATACAGTGATGATGTGTTTTCTGTTGTCATTTACATTTTTAGCTGATTTTTTAGACAACAATAGCAGCACAGGAAGAAATTACAATAATGTACTAAGATTAATAAACTTTTTGTTGTTAGTTAGTTATTCGTGAGAGATATTAAGAACTTGCTTTGCTTGTTATTTTAAGATAGATTTTTTAAATATTTATTTATTAAGATAGATTTTTTATAGTGTGAGTGTATATGTTTGTGTAATGTGTGAGTATTTTTTTGAAGATTGATTTTTTTGTTTTTTTAAGATAGATTTTGCGTAAGTGTATCTGTTTGTGTGAATGTTTTTTATTAGAGATGTACCTATGGTCCAGGGGGTACGCTACCTCTCCCAAACCCCGCGCCTCTTTAAGTGCCCTGGAAGCACTTCGGACTGCGTTATCTACATAATGCCGGGTTTTACGCCTTAATTTAACATTATGCGGATGCTTCACTCCTAAAACACTGATGGAAATAATTTTAGAGTATAATTATTTAGAATATAAATTACAATATATATATATTATTTTTTAATCAAGTGTATATAATGATTAGGATTAAGAAAAAAAATTTTATTATTATTGCAATTTCTTATATTTGACTTAACTATTAAACATCATATTGTAAGTTTTTTTATTGAAAAAATTTATATTATTTTATTATATATGTATATTTTTTAGCCTTAGTAAAAACTTCATGTGAGCCGAAAGCTCGGACTTTATTGACATCTTAATAAATTAATTTCTGTATGTAAATTCAAAATTAGATTTTATATCCCTTATTTTGATGATATTACATTTTATATCGTTATATTAAGTTTACTACAATAATAGTAAATACCTTGATAATAATATTTGCAGTGTAGATTTGAATGTAAACATTAATGCATTAGTCGATTCGTTTTAAAAATATTTTACTTCATATTTTATCTACTAAAAAACATATATTTTATGCATAAGTGCTTACAGATATATGAGTAAAATATACTTTTTATTTAGTATACGATCGAAAATTTTTAAAAAAGATTATTTTAAAATAAATATTATAAGTATTTGTACGGAAAACTTGAATCACACTATGTATCCTCAATTGAAATAAAGTTTTAGCGTATTTAAATATGTAAAAATTTTCAAATTATTAATAAATGGCTAGACTCAAAAATTATTCTCAAATTTTTGAGAGATTCATAACTAAGAATTCATATTGCTCCTAAAAATTTATGCTCTATACATAGACAAATTGACATACGCAAAAATACACGTACACGCACACGAACACGGTTAGTGAAAAAATCGAATGAATTCTATTTATTTGTATCTTTGGAGGTGGAATAATATGAATTCACGCAAAAAAATCAATACAAAAAATTACTAACCGCATAAATTTCTCTATAAAAAACCAATTTCAAACGTATTTACGCAAACACAATAATTCTTAATAATTTCAAACCTAACAAACTGAAAATAACCTAATTTAACAAAATAAGCAATATTAAAATAACACTTTAGTACTAAAATTTAAATTTTACAGATGATTAATTTTACAACATGTCTACCATTTTCAAAAACAATAAAAAATGAAACATATATGATTCAGTATTACATAACCTACAAATCATAATACACTTTACCAACATAATAATAATAATATAGGTAAATATGCAAAGAAACTGTCGATATAATATAAAAAAATAAATATTATACACTTTTCCTTTCCTTTATAACATAAAAAAAATTTATATATTTTTATTTGTGGTGTATATATGTACAGTAGTTTCATTTTATATATATTTTTTCTCTTTTATTTCAAGTACCACTTATAAAGTCTAGTATATTTCAGTTGCTTTTTTATTTTTTGCTATATTTTTTTTTTTAAGTGCATACAAATTAATGTACTTTTTAATCAAAAAAGTAAATTTCAAGTAATTAATTAAGTTTTATTTAAAAATTATTATTATTTATATTTGATACAAAATTTAATAAAAATTTTTAATACCAGATTGCAATAAAAAAACTAAAATAAAAGCAGTAATATGACCCATGAGAGTAATAACTTTGAATCAAATGATCAAATTTCAGTGAATTCTCCTTTGTACACAGTGTGAATCTATATATAATACAGAGAAGGATCGACAAGAAGACTATTTATACGATATATCAACTATATAACCGATTTTGTTCCAAACGATTACCTCATTCCAGTATTATATACTACTATTGCAATCGAATACTATGTTTAATATATATTTCAGCATCTGTTTCGTAATTCTAGGATTCACAGGTATATCTGATATCAGGGGTTTGTCAAAGCGGAAAACTATCTCATTGGTATAACCTCTTATTCGATAACAAAATATATATATCGCGATTTTAATGGACAAATCGACTTCCATACTACTATATATATTGGTCTATTTTACTTATGTATATTCAATTTTATCTTGATTCATTTGATCGTAAATTTTACTTGTTTTGAATAAGATTATATACTTGATACACAAATTACATTATTATTATTATTATTATTAATTGATCTATATAATGTTATCTATATTGAAAAGAAAAGTTTAGTTTAACAAATTACTGATAATAAGAAAAAAATTTAATCAATAATTTTTTCTTGTTTAGTAATTTAAAACTTTTATATAATGAATTAAAAATAAATAAGATAGTATAAATTTAAAACTACGGTTGATTAGGTTTCTAATAAAGTATAGTAATATAATAGTTAAAATTACATCTACTTTATTAAATTGACAAGAAGATTTTTATCATGTTGACAATACATCTTAATCTTTTCTATATAGTACAGTAATTTAAAAATCTGTTGCTCTTATTTTATTTCCAATGACATTTTACTTTTTTTTCTCTTTTTTTGTTACGAACAAATAGCCTTAAGGTAGAAAATAAAATAAGGTGATTTTCGATATATACAAGTTAAGAGTTAACCGAACTATATAATGTAAAAATTCGAAGAAACTTAAATCTTTTCTTATATACTGAATTTCTTATTCGACCATATAACTTCTTTCTATTATTGACTACAATTTATCTTTTGAATTGCTTTTTACTATTGTCAATTTTATGTATTTCACACTATATAACTATATTTTTGGCTACATTTTTATATATATATACATAAATAGTTATACTCTTTTATAAATAATTCTTTTTTATATTTACTTTAACATTTTCGTTTATTATCTACTTTTTTAGACATTATGTTAAATTATTTGGAATAAGCACCTTAATATTTATATATTACAGATATATTAACTTGGTAGTTATTAGAAAAAATTGCTTTATTTTAGAATTATTGGTTGAAACAGTTATAAGAATAGCTTGTAAGAATTTCGGTGACTTTTAGGAAACCACTTTGATGGCTTAAAATGCAGTACTAGCCACCGAGTTAACGAATTTCTTGACCTTTGACAAAAATCTATTGTACCAACGGAAAACCTGCTGATTTCGGAAATACACCTTAGAGATTCTTGAAGTTAGACTACACTTTTACACTTTGATCTCCAAAACTTCCTGATAACATACCCAAAGTTTAACCCGTGCCCTATTGTCCTGAAGGGAGAATACCCCCCCCCCAAATTTGAATTAACCAGGTGATCTAGTTGAAACCAGGCAAAATTTTAAAAACTTGATTCTTATCATCATCAAAGAACTACAGGCAAAACGCTATTATGAAATAGCTGTCCTTTTCCCCATAATACGGCCGTATTTAAAATTACTTGGGTGACTAATGAAATCGGACCTATGCCAAGCTGTCCGAAGGGAAAAATCTGAAGTTATTTTGTCCCGATAAATTTAATTTTTGAAGAGTTGCTGGGTTTAAATATCTTCTTTGGACAGGTTTACGTACATAATATTTAAAATTGAAGTTTATCATTATACTAAAATAAATACGCTTACAAAATTTAACCTGGCTTCATTTCGGTCACCTGGATTACTTAAAATAAAAAGGGGGGAGGGTACATATTCCACTGAATACTTATTTTTAATCTAAAAAAACAAGTTTTTCTATTGATATTAAAACCCTTGCCTTTTTAAAATGGAACTGGTTCATAGGGAGGGATACTTAAAAAAGGATCCAAATTCAAGGGAGCAGATAAAAAATTAGAATAATTTGGGCTTAGAGACTTGGAATACTTGTGGGAACGCCTTTTTATACTTCTTTATTTATCTTTTCGAGTAAGGTAAACATTTTTTTATTTACGCTAAAATACAAGATTTCGTCATCATTTTTTATGCATTTTCCAAAATTTTGTATTTTCAGAATTTTTGTCACCAAATAAAAATTTAATTCTGTATAAAAAAAGTCTATGAGAGTTTTTGATCACTATTATAGATGTCTCTTAAATAGATTCTTGTTTTACTATAATAGAAAAACAAAAACGAATAAGTGCTTATGGCAAATTTGCAACCATTTTGAAGCTCTAGTCCCCAAATTAAGATTGCAAAACCAACAAACAGTTTGTAACGTAAAGATTTGAGTCAATTAATCATTGAATCAGTGTAAACAAAAAAATTATTTAATTTGTTCCTTCGAGCAGTGAAAGAAAATTTTTTTTCTACATGATAAAATATAATTTTAATCAGATCCATTCACTTGTCCAAATAAAATTAATTAATATTTTATTTACTTATTTTTTTATATAATTTTTTATTACCTCAAGGCTTATGTGTTTTACTTTCAAAAGTATCACTCTAATTATTAACTTGTTAATTACTTCAGATCAACTTATAACAATTACAGTAAATAATCCAAAAAAATACAAAAATACAAAAACAACTCAAACAATATAAAAATAAGCAATTTTTAATGGTTTATCATCCGAGAAAAATAACAAGAAACTCAAAATTTATATAAACATTTTTTTAAAGTAAAAGTTGACCTATCAAAAATTTGATTCTCATTGACCTGACAAAACTTTCTATTTTTATTTTTATTCAAGTTGCTTGTTGAAAGAATAACCAAAAAAAAAAGTTATAAGATTTTAGTTATATTTTTTTCTTTTATGAAAAAAGCTCTCCTTGTTATGACTTTCTTAACTTTATTCTTTGATTTCCTTTGTTTTCTTTCATTCTTATTTTCTTATCTTTATATATTTATATATATTTTAAGAAAATAATGATTCGACAGCAAATCAATTAAAAAATATATCGATTTTATATCAATTATATTATAAAAAAAATATATTTTAATTAAATTAAAAGTATAAATAAATAAATAAAATACTTTTTAACTTTTGAAGAAAAAAAAAAGATTTATTTGGTAAGTATAAATAAAGTTTTGTTATGTTACTAATTCTTTAATTATACATTAATTAGGCAAGTAGTTTTCCTTAAGTCAACTGTATATAAGAGAAAGTTTCTTATATTTATTTTAGATAAAAATAAAAAGTATAAAACAACTAAAAACACTTAATTTTATTTATAAATCTGTCGTTGAACGTTTTCATTTTATTTTTAAGTTAAAATTAATAATTTAGTAAAATAAAAATTATATTTCTAGATAATGTAAGTAAAAATAAATTATAATTTTCTTATAAACAACCAGAAAAAAGATTTGCTTTTTTAACATTTTTTAATTTATCGCGTGTTGATTTAATTAAATTTCATCTTCACGTAGCCACAAAATGCCGTTTTTCTTAATTAACCGAGTATATATACAAGTAAATTTAAAAGTACAACTTGTTTTTCGTTTTGTCTGACTATATATAGTTTATACTACTACTACTACTTGTTTTTATATTTAGTTAAGTGTATAAACGTTATAGCTTCAGTCACGCTTGAATTTTTGTTTCTCTTTTATTTTTTTTTCTTTTTTTTTATTCATAATAATAGTATAAACAAGTTGTTTTTGAATATACTGTAAACAATTTAAGATTTTTTTTGTTTTTTCATAAATATGTGGGCATTTTTAGCTAAAATTTCTTAAAGTAAGTTTTAGGTTTGATTTTTATAAATTTTTAGATATTGAAAAGCATGGATACTAGAGAAAAGAACCCCAAGCATAATATGATTTCAGGCTGTAGAATTGAAAAAATTTTAAATTAATATTACAAATTATATTTTTGCCTTAAATAAAATATGTTGAGTACATTTGATTTGAAATTTAATTTTTTACGGTTATTGAAATAAGTAATGCCAATATTAATTATTGGGGCTGAACAATTAAGTGCGTGTTAAAAAGCTATATAACCTTAACAACAACAAAAAATTCTAACTTATAAATACATAATTGAAAAAAATTTTATAATGTTGACAGTGGCCATAGAAAGCGTGTTGTTCGAACAAAAACGCGTTTGTTTCACCATTGACGAATAAAAAATCGTATGCAATTCATAGGCGCAAAAGATAATTCTTTATTTTTCTGATCAATCGTCGTAATACCTGTTTTGTATGCAAAATAACCAACAAAAAAAATTTAACCTAGGGTCAGTGCAGGTTAAAATCCGACTTTTTTGAAAAAACCTAATTTTCAGTAAATGTTAACAAAAAATTGAAAATCCAAGAAAATGGTAACATTTCCAAGACTTTGGCGAATTCAAAACTGTGGGTTTGGGTCTTTTTATAATTTGTTTGCTCGGAGAATTTTTTCTTTAAAAAATAAAAAATAAAAAATTAAGGATAAATTTTCAAAGAAAAAATTCTCCGAGCAAACAAATTATAAAAAGACCCAAACCCACAGTTTTGAATCCGCCAAAGTCTTGGCAATGTTGCCATTTTCTTGGATTTTCAATTTTTCGTTAACATTTTCTGAATATTAGGTTTTTTCAAAAAAGTCGGATTGCAACCTGCCCCTTATATCCCAATAAATTTGCAAGAAAATAAATGTCTACAACTTACAACAAAAAAATTCAAATTTTTCAAAAATAATTTTAATCGAGAAATGTCCATATATTTATTTATTTTATTGTAAATATTTATTGTTTACTGTATTTAAAATTCAAAATTCCTAAAGTATTTAATTAATTATGCCCTAGGTAAATATTTTATGCTTTATATAAATTTATAATACATAAGTTAAATAAATTTGAAATAGTTTTCAGTTAAATTATATTATATTAATTAACAATGTTATGTAATCTGTATTAATTAATCTAATACGAACAAAGTTATTATATTAATAAATTAATTGGATTATTATTAAAATTAATCTCAGGGCAATTCCACATAAAATTGTATTATCCCCGAAAATCAGTTTTTTTTTAAATAAAGCTTAAATGAATATACAACAAATACTTAAATCAAAGAATGCAACATGAATACACAGAAAACATGAAAACGAACAAATACTTATCATAAATTCCTTTCTAAATATTAATCATTGTATGATCGATTATTTCACTAAATTTCGGTCAACGTGATCTTTTTAAAAGAACGATGAACCCAATTTCAGATACCATTTTAACGTTCTATAACGCATATACTCTTTGAATAATATAGATTCGTAGCTGAATATGTCTAGTTTTATTCAATAAATCTGAAAATCAAATTTTTTAAATTGACATTTATCAAAAATTTGATTTCATTATTCAAAACTGTGCATGGATGTTGCAATAATCTTTAATTTTTTTAAGTTTTTTGATACTTTCAAAACAATTATCCAACTCTTTGATATTTTTAACTGTATCTTAAAAACACTGAATAAAAAAATGTTACTTTATTCCGTATAATACCTGTTTAACCCAACTAATAAGATTTACACAATCAAGATTTTTACATAATAAAATAAGATTTCTTTTTAAATTGAAATGCCAAAAAAAAAAATAGGTTAAATAATTCAAGTAAGTTAAATTTCTATTTATTTACTATCAAATAATAAAGTCATTAAAAAAAAAAAAAGGCATGTTCATTTCCCGCTAAAAACGACAGAGAAAAAACCAAACACAAAAATAGCAAAACAGTAGAAATCTTTTTTGGACAACTGACTTTAGAAGAAAAAAAAAAGCTAACAACAACAACAAAACAAAGATATATTTCTAAAAATAAAACGAATCTTTTTTTTTTTTCTAAATAGAATCAAAAAGAAAAGACAATTATAGAAAAAAATAATGGAATAAAAAAAAAAAAAGAGTTTACAAAAAAATGTAGGATGTTAAAAAAGAAAATAAAAAGTAAGTATACAATATCATTCTCAATCTTAAAGTAGATATAAAACCCGGAGACAGCTATCAACGAATAAAAGAGACATTTGTTTGATATAGTGACAAAAAGGACTTAAAGAAAACCAACGATGTATATAATTTTATATATACCTATATTTTTATAATTTTAAATCAGAAACACTGAAATTTTTTTACCCTACTGGGAAATATTTTTTCGTTAAGAAATAAAAATACGCTTTATTTTTTAAATTGAAAATATTTCTTGCGTTTAATGGTTTATTATTATATTGTTTGTTTGGTTAAATGTGTTTTTATGAAATTATACCGTATGGTGTATAGTATTCGATTAGTGCGATTGCATTGTTCAAAGAATTTTAAAATATTATTCAGCTGGGAAAATGATTTCCAAAAATTTCATCATTTGAAACGTTATTCAGTACTAAGATCCACCTGCAATTTAATACCAAAAGCATACTTCTCATAATTTCTTAAAATTAAGGTTATAAGAGCTTAATTACAACACCTATAATTTTAACACTTATTCTAAATTTTATATATACCAATATCGAATACTGTACTTAACACAGTATTTTATTAAAAAAGTAGAAATTTAAAAAAAGAAAATTTTTATATTTCTTATAGTTTGTGATTCTAGGTTTACTATGATCTCATGCAGAGAAACATCAGTTATCATTATGACATGATATTTTAACCTGAATACTACAAAACAAAATATGACCAAATTATATGGTATTCTATATTATATAAACATATCATTTTACGACAAAAAGCTGACTTTCCCACTTTTTGTTATTATTATTGTTATTATTATCATTTTAAACTAAAATGTGTAAAATTTGTTATGACACATCGCACTTACATTAAATAAAAAAATATTTTCTAATATTTAGAGTTTTGGTTTTAATGTTTTTTATTGCTTTAAATCTTGTTTTATTGTCAATTATATTGTAGTTATTTGACTGACAAGGGCGTAATACAAATTATTGTTGCACATGAAAGAAAAACAATAAGACAGATGATGTTTTGTAGTTATCTTTAGTCATTCTTATTTTTTGGAAATTATTAATTTCTTTCGTTACACAATATATATTATTTAAACTACTGAAAAACAAAATAGACGTAATACGGTAATAGCAAACGTAAGTTTTAAGAGGTAATTGTTTTTACTTATAATTTTACTCTTAGGGGTAGTTTTTGTTAATTTAAGGGTAAAGCCCTAATTACTCATAGAAAAGTACCAAATATTCGTGTTCAGCGACCCCAAAAACCTATAGTATACCAAACCTGGTGACGACCAGTAACTAAACACCCCCCCTTCCCCCTATTTCGACTGAAGTAATAGCATATTTGCAAAATCAAAAACTATCAAAATACCCTCCAGGAAAGCTAATCAAAATTCAACAACTACATCTGATTCATAAAAATTTCTAGTTAAACACTGCATTAAAAAATTTAAAAAAATTAATATAACTCTATTAATTGAATTAATAATTTACATGCAAATAAAAATCACGAACTCAAATGATTTATAGACTAGACGAACTGCGAAAAAAAAAAGATTTATTAATTTACATTTAATATGAAATTTATTTTAAATGCTATAAATACAGACGAAGATAAAATCAAATTTTCATGCTTGAGGGTATATTACATCAAAATTTCAATAGTTTATTGATTTATCAAAGTATTCAATATTTACCACATCAATTTCTCTCTCAATACTGCATTATTAAATCATTATTTTTCATCTTTTTTTTTTTTATATAAAAAAATAACTTAGAACCCTATTTTTTTATGTATTATAATTTTCTTTATAACTCTTATTCATCTTTAGCACGTGATATAATTTTTGTATGATAAAAAAAATGTAATTTTTTAGAATTCCCATTGGGTTTCAATTTTTATCTTCTAGTGTACAGATGTTTATGCAGAGTTTATAATTAAATAAATTTTTAAAAAATGTTAATTTATTAGTATCCAATATTAAAATTTATCGTTATTATAATTGAAATAATTACCTTTATTAAATGCGAAGTCTCTAAATTATACTAAGTACATAAATCAAAATTATTCTAAGTCCCTAAACCCGGATTATTTTAAGTTTCTAAATTAAAATTATTCTATTAAGTCTTATTTGCACCCTCTCCTTCAAATGGGACAAATTTTAACACCGCTTTAAATGAAACACATTTGAACCCCCCTTCTCGATTTACCAATTTTGGGCTATTGGTACCTAATATGTAATCTGAAAATCCAAAAATTTTCTAAAAAAAGTGAAAAATGCGTTTATCAAAAAATTTTAATTTTGGCAGCAATTCGAAAATTGGTTATTTTGGGCCAAAAATGTTCATTTGGTTTATTAGATACCAAAGAGAGAGAATTAGTGATATAAAATCATGGTATACGCGGCTTGGAATTAAACCCTTACAAAAAAAAAGAGACCAACCGGACGGCATTTGGTTAACTTGCAAGGTGGTAGCATTTTATAGATCAGATAAAATAAAATAAGTTATCCATTGAAATGTTTTAAAATAATCAATCGATCAATAACCCTATCGTTTAATTTAGTGTTTCAAAATTATGTTTTTGGCTCCCTTGTTAGTCACATTCTATTTTTGAAAGCATTTTTACTTTTTTATTTGTGACTTGCTTTTTCCGAGATATTTACAGTGAATATTTTTCAAATATTTCTTGAAATATTTTTGTAGACGCTTAGTACCTGAAAAATATTTTTTTTTAATTGAATATTTTTCTACTAGTTTTTTATTGAAAAAAGATTGTTATTTGGATTCTTAAAGTAGGAATCCAAACTGAAAAAAAAGTTTAGAGAGCCTCTAAGCTCAAAAATCTACAATTTGTTCCGCATTCAATTAGTTTCATCCATGTCTTTCTATGCTAAATAAATGTTCATTCAAAGGAAAAAGGGAATATGTAAGTTAAAAAGGATTACCCATATAAAGCATAATGTAAATACTAATTATAACGTTGAAAAGGAAATAAGAATAAAGAATATAAACACGCATATATATTATTGATAAATTATAGTTCTACCTTCTGATCTTGACATCTTTAAGGTTATATAATAACAATTCCTTTATATATATAACTTTAATAACTTGCGTTTAACATTAAACAAATATAAGGGGAACTTAGTTATACAATATCTTACGTATAATATGTTTAGGGTGCTAATTGAGTAGGGAAGTTTAAGGGGAATTTTAAAAAGAGGGTTTATAAAATGGGATAAAAAGGTTAATAAATTTTTTTTTTCCTTCGACTTATATAGAAAAATTTTTATATACTCTTTGCATATGTTCTGTGTATAAGTTGGTGCAATTATGTAAGCTAATATTTTTTGTATTATATTTTTTGATTAAAATAAATACTTACGCTGCTGTTAAAAATGGGTAGAGCGAAGCGAACCATCTGCGAGTTTTGTGCACTCGTTTTTCGACTAGGCAGGCAAAAAATATTGTAAGATCCATAGGCGAAAACCTTTAGATACTACCGTGAACACTTATTACTCGTGATAGTGATCACGCAATTATCAAAACTATTAAAATTACACTTAATATACTATTATTCAATTACTACTTTTTATTTTTAAGTTTTTTCTTGATTTTATTTTCATGATTGTAAAAGTTTTGTAAAACCCTAGGATAACATATTTAGTACTTATTCGTAAAATTAAAAAAAAATAAACTAAAAATACTACTGGAGCAAAAACAAAGGAGATAAAAAATACGCCCTCCCTCTTATAGCACTAAAACAATGAATCTGGGTTGAAAAATTGAAGAAGAAAAACTTTAACTCTGAAAAAATTTATGTTATCCCAATACTAGGTATGCCAAAATCTAAACAAATCTTGAAGAAAATCAAAGGAAAAAAAATAAGTTTTTGGTTATTTTATTAATTTTAAAAACAAAAAGTGGTCGTCAAAACCAAAAAAAATAAATATTATCTTTGGGTTAAAAAGATTTGAAGTATTATATTTTAAAAACGCAATAAATCTAATTTTTCAGCATCAAAAATTATGAGAAAAACTTAACTTTAATTTCAATTTTATTCAGATCTACTCATATAAGTAATAAATTAAATTGAATATGCTTTTTATTTCGTGTAAGAAATAATTCAAAAAAAAGTAAATATTTTTTATTTAACATCAAATACACTATTCTTTAATAATGTTACATTTCTAATACTTTAAAAAATTCTTTTATTTATTTATTCTAGCATACTAAATAATCTTATTATTTATTAGTATACTTTATAAAAAAAATAATAAAAAAAAAGTCTGTATATTTTTAGAATAAAAAGAGTTGGTATTTATTTATTTATAAAATTTACGTTTTGTTTAATTATTTAAATTAATATTTTTATAGTCTAAAAATATTTTGAATAATTTAATTTTTTTGGATATTGAATTTCCATGAAAAAAAAGGTTTATGAACCCCTCAATTTTTTTTTTTTTTTTGAAATTCATTTAAATTTTAAAAATATGTAAAAATATTTTTATAAAAAAATAGAATTTATGCATGCAAAAAAAAGGAAAATGAATTATTTCTTAACTTCATTATTATATGGCAAGTAAAATATTTTGTTAACTTAATTTTTTAAATTTTTAATGCAAATTTCAAATGGAATATTGATAGGGAGTTATTTTTAAACATTTTGGAAAGTTTGTAGGGGAGTTTTCATGTAGCGTATATTTTTACTAAATTCTAAGGGTCGCAGCTTAGAAATAATTAATTTTTACTCAAACCTATTAAAATTCTGCTGGAGCAGGATCCATAAAATTACCTCAGAGCAAAATTTTAATAAATTTGTAGTGATAATTACGAGGTTATTAGAGTTAAATTGTTTCAATTCTAGAATATGCTCCAGGAAATCGCACCTTGTTACTATAGATAAGATTACAAAAATTAGGTGTCATTTACAAAAAAAAATTCAAGTATCAGCAATATTAAATGAATTCAAAATTTTTAATTAGCGTAAAATAGATCTATGTAAGTAGTTCCTACAATTTTGAAGGTTTCATCCATTTTGCAAAGGTCAGTTTGATTAATTATCGTTATATTTTCCAGACTTAGAAAAAAATTTGCTAACAGTACAAATTCTTGACAAATACTGATTAAGCCAATTTTGGGTCAACTCTATGGTTTGCATGATCGTTGATTATGATTCTGAACCTAGATTTTTAAAATTCAAAATGATGGACTTAAAATAGTGGATTTCTAATTTTTTTACCTCAAAATCAAAATTTTAAGTTATTTCAAGCATTTTAACGTAAAAGTTTTACTTTGGTAAGGTTAAGAATCTAATTTCAGAATGGTCAATGACTTTGAAAACTGTAAATCAACTTTAATGATAGAAAATTCAAAGACCGAAATCCGTGTTGATGAGTTCGACATTTTGAATTTTATTAATTCGATTTCAAAGCGACCCTGATAATTTAAAAGCAATTTTTTTTAATAATTTTTGTGAAATTTTTTTTCTTTTTTCGAGCGAAATATTGTTAACTGGCTATTCTAAGATGAATGAAACACTCAAAATTATATTTTGTGAAAAAAACTATATATAGAATTTATTGAGATTCATTTGACGCATTGCTGTCACTTTGAATATTAAACTTATAGTTTGTGAAAATGATACGAAATTTATCGGTTCTTCAAGGCCAAATTACTCGAGCCTTTTATCTATAAATTTTAGTACTTAAAAGTGTTCTTATCAGCATACATTTTATAAATCATTTTTTTTTTTTTATATATAGTATAAAATAAACAAACTACTTTTTATAACACCTTATACACGTTATATTATTATTAACAAATATTAAAATTTAATATGTATATTAGAGTGGACCTATTTTTGGACTTTGTGGAAAAACTTTGCTCCCCGGGTTTTTTCGTGAAGTTTTAGTCATAAAAAGTTCCCAGTTCCAAGGATTTTACTTTAGCCCTGCAAAAACACGTGCCTGTAACCACATCAATTTTACCCATTTAAATAATATGGGAATTTTGAGTTTTTAGCTATACCAATTTTCACAAAAGCCAAAAAGCGATTTAAAATGCTAATTTTTACTGGAAAACATACTTTTATATGTTGTAAAGACATACAAACCACCCTGCATTCATTCCAAAGGGAATTTTGGGGCTAGAAACGCAAATTTAGAGTCCCAATTTCAGGGTTTTCAAAAAAAGTCAATTTTTATCATTATCTTTGAAAAGTAATATCTTAAAAACTAATTAAAGAAAAGAGACGAGTAAAAAATTTTTGGAAACTTGAAGCTTGTAAAAAATTATTAAGGCCTTTAAACTCAATTTTGTCAAAATTTACAATTTTGGCAGCAAATTTAAATAAATTTAAAAATTGGTCATTTCGGGTCAAAAATTACCAGTAGGTTAATTGACTATAGCGCTAAGAGAAATAGTGATTAAAATATACGGTTTACGTCGTTTGAAAGGTGACACTTATACCGAAAAAAGTGAACCAACCAGAAGTGTTTCGGTTAATTTTTGAGGTTGTAGCTTTTTATCGAAAATTACCGAAAAACCCTGTTTTATAAGATTGAGCAAACATGTAAATTTGCGTTTCTAGCCCCAAAATTCCCTTTGGAATGAATGCAGGGCGGTTTGTATGTCTTTACAACATATAAAAGTATGTTTTCCAGTAAAAATTAGTATTTTACAACGCTTTTTGGCATTTGTGAAAATTTGTATAGCTAAAAACTCAAAATTCCCATGTAATTTAAATGGGAAAATTGATGTGGTTACAGGCACGTGTTTTTGCAAGGCTAAAGCAAAATCCTTGGAACTGGGAACTTTTTATGACCAAAACTTCACAAAAAAACCCGGGGAGCAAAGTTTTTTCACAAGGTCCAAAAATAGGTCTAATTTATATGAAAGAAATTTCCGGATTGTATTTCCGTTATCTCTAGAAAGTTTAGTTAATTAAAATGTTTATTAAAAAAATTATATAATCAAATTGAAAGATTCCATAAACTAGTGAATAAAAAATAGACTTACATAAAAAAAAGAAGGTTATCGTTTACAAATATATGTAATCTTTTCCAAAGTATATTTGTTTTTAAATAATAGAATCCAGCTAATGAGTTTATCCCAAAAATATTAAAAATTAAATTTTTACTTAGTAAATTTTTGAAAACTGCTCATATAGCCATAAATCTTTAATACCATAGAGAAAATAATAATGTATAAAATGTAAAATAATGTACATATAAGATTAGTTTTGTTAGTAGCTTAAAGAAAACAAATGATGGTTTTGATACTTTGGCATGCTGCGTATTCGAATAATAAGCAATATAGCTTTGTTTAAAACTGAAGTATATATAGTTTACGTAACCAAAGAAAATCGACTTTAAATATCAGTAACTTTTCAAGAAGTTTTAGTGGTTACAAGTTATATATTAAATACTTCAAACAAGAAATTTAGGATAGTAAAAAAGAAGGTCAAAATAAAAATAATTTATACACAAACAAAGAATTAAAGATGATGTCATTTAGTTTTTATCACTTGGAGAAAAAAATGTAAGGGAAAGAAGAAATATATATATATATATATGTAATTAAGTTAAGCTCATTTACTCTTATTTTCCTTCCTTCTCTGACTATATTTCTGTATGATTAGATGTGAGAGGTTAAACACGGTTTGTTACAAAGTTCAGTTTCGCAGGATTTCCTCAGGCAGTACTCTTTACCGGAACTAATTCAAGTCAAAGTATATTAAGTCCCAAGTGTATTTACATCGCAAATAGTACTTAAAAATTATTTATATAACACTTATATTAAGTGAGATAATTATTATTTTATAAATAATTTAATCATTTATTTCTTTTTTTAATTATTTATTAAAACTGTCCTGTAAAATTTACTTTAGTTCATATTTATTGATGCGTTTATATTTTTAAGTTTACATTTAAAATGTTTTAAACTGTTTAAAATAAATATTTAAAATTGTTTTACATTAAAATTAATTTTCATAAAATTATAAATATTTATATTCTTAAGTTTCAGAAGTTTTATAATAATTTTGTTTTGAATGTTTACTAATTTATAGAGAAATATCTTAGTTAGTAATCAATATTTTTAAAAAGCATCTATTGATGAATTATAATTAGGAATATAAATAAAGTTTAATTTTTTTTTTTTTTTTTTTTTTTTTTTTTTTTTTTTTTTTTTTTAATTTATTAGAGCAAGTTTCAGGGAAATCAGAAAACCTCTCCAGATTGGGTATGCAAAAAGGGGCTGAATATGTAATAGTGGTTTTAAGCTCTCAAAATAAGACCTCTTTGAAATTTGCAGTTCATAAAATTGAAAAATCCCAGGGAAAATTTAAAAAAAAACTATATTTTTATGTTTTTTCAGCTGCCTGTTCATTTTTTCTACGTTGCAACAAATAGGAAGATTCAAAAATTATACAAATTTTAAGAAGATATAGTAAAATTTTTTCAGGGATATATTAATCACATGATGTTTTCACAAAGTTGTCAAAAGTTAACTTTTTTTTCTTGAGGGCTTATACTGAAAAAAAAAATACGGCTCAAACAATTGCAAATTACTTGAAATGTAAAGAAAACTGAATAAAATAATTTTTTCTCTCATTTAGAATTTGCGCGCAGCGGAATGGTACACCAAAAAATTTAAAAAAAAGATAAGAAAAATAAATTTTTTTATAATAAAATAATCTTTACGTTTCAAGTAATTTACAACAGTTTGAGAATGAAAAAAATGTTTTGCTTGTTACAAGCAAATTTAGTTTTCAGGGTAAGAAAATGTCTTTTTGCATATAATTATTGTTTTTGGATACCAAATCGGGATTCCCAGAGACAGCCGGAAACAACAAAAAAACGAATTTTATTTTTATTTTCTTCATTTCTTATTGATATCTTAGAGCTAAAATATTCAAAGATTCGAAGACCAATTTTAAAATGACATTGACCCTCAAAAATTAAAAATATTAAAATTAAAAAAAATTATCACCCGCATAACTTAATAATTAAAAATTTTTTTTTCATACATCTTAAAGAAATTATGATTAATATTACCATATATACATACATAATGTTAAAGTTACTGAATAAATTTTAAGTAGTTAGAAAAGCTCGTTCTAAAAAAAAAAAAAAAGATAATGACCCCTGTAAAAAAAACGTAGTCTTACAAGAATAAAAAAAAAACTGCTTACTCGAAATGAGTTTGAAACTTTGTTTTTCTTATATAATAAAAACGACATCCTAAATCTTCTTTCTCCCCCTATTTTAATTTTAATAATAATTTATAAATGCAATATGAAAAAAAAATGTATAAAAATAAAAAAATCAATATATATGCAAGAGTTTCATGTCGCAAAAATAAAATATTTAATCACGAGGTTTCCTGAAAAAAAAAAGAAACGCATAGGAAAGAGTTGCTTACAACTGATGTACATCGTTATACTATAGATTTGAAATCACGAAATACATCGAAAAAAAAAATATTATATGTATTGGTTTACGTGATCTTTCTTATAGAATAATTTTATGGGTATATCGATTTTGATAATACAAGAAAAAAAATACCTTAACTTAGTCAAAAAAAAAAAGATTTCAATCCATGGATTCTTATTTATACGTACACTATGATTACTGAAACTCAAATCTGTACAGCTTATGTGTACATGTTTGAATGTATTTTCTTTTTTGTATTGTTAGTAAAAACTTTTTTTTTTTCTTTTCAAATTTATATTGTACTTTTTTTGATGGTACTTGTTGCATATTAGACTGGATATTATTTTTTTAAATTTGCTCATTTTTAGTAAATTATTGAATTTTCAAGCAGAGTATTTAATTTTAAGAGTAAGATTATGATTTTTATGAGATGGCTTAAACTACATAATATGACTTAAAAAAATTTTTAATTTTAACCGAATTTCCAATCTTGCTTCAAATTTCAAGCAGTTCAATAAATTTGCTTAAAATTTCAGGCAAAGCAACCTCATTATTAAATCAAATATTTCCCTTTTATACATCTCCATATTATTTTTGAAACAAAAATTAATCTTACAACTTTAAAAATACAGTCCAATCTAATATTTTTATTTTTTTATTTCAAATTTTGATATTTAAATTGTCACCTAAATTTAAGTTTTCAATAAATATAAAAATAACATTAATGTTTATTCAGAAAACATAAGTGCAGTAAATTCTATATTTCTTAGAGAAAAAATCAAATATTTTAGTAAATATTACTTTTTCTCAAGTTTATGCATTTTATTTTCTTCTTATTTTATTTGAACTTTTTTATACAATTTTTTTGTTTATTATTCTGTTCACTTAAATTGTTGATTAAATTTTTTTATTCCATAAATAAATACCTATAAATATAAATTAGTATGTAAATATTTGAAATTGCATTTTAAAATGAAATTAATTTTAAATATTTAAATTATATTTAACAGAAATTTTATATTTAAATCATGGGTCAACTGTTGGGCGCTAAAAACAGGCGCATATCTCACAAAGAGACTGGGTGGGTTATTTAGGTTGGAAAAATATTCCCCATACCGTACCTATAAACCGGTGGAATAGGACTTTTATGACAACAAATAGAGGGATTTATGTTATGAGGTAGGACTTTTAAAGCTATGTTTATAATATAACTGCTAGAGGGTCTCAATTTTTCATGAAAGGATCTAGTTTTTAAGCACTTTCATAAGCTAGGGCGATATGAGGATCCAAGAACCGTAGAGGTCTGCGTTGGGTGGATTTAAATTTATCGAATACGATATATTATTTTTTTAAATCTATTTCCAGATTTCAATTAAAATTTTTTAAATTATTTATAGTGATAAATTTGAATTACTAGAATTGTATAGTACATTGGAAAAATAGGGATTATATTTATGAAATAAAAATTGGCTTGTAAATTTACGTATGGATTTTTCGATTTTGCAATTATAGGTTATTGATAAGTACTTTAAAAAAAGTATTTATATGTGTGCAATCGATTTTTTAATGCCATAAATCGACAATACAATGAAAAAAATACATTTTTATTGGTCTGAAATAAAAAAAATGTATATTTTTTACATAACATATTCTCTGACAATGTTAAGGTAACTCTCTCATGAGCACTGGGTGTATCGTAGACTTCTTTTAAAATTGAGATATTTGACTATATTCATTTATTATAATGTATTCATGTAAGAGTTGACATTTTATGTGAATTTTTGAACAAGAAAATTAAAAAAAATTCCAAAATTTTTAATTTTTTAAACAAATGGGAAGCCAAAGAGTCTGGGCTTAATTTCTGAGAAAACTTTTTTTATTATCAGTTAAAAATACTAAATCTTAAAAAAATTTTTGTTACCTAGAAAAGAATCAATGTTTTATGTATTTAATTATTTAGAAAGCAATTATTTTGAAATTAATTTTTTCAAAACAAATGATTTTTATTTTAATTCTTGTTCGAAAAGAAATGTATTTTACTCAAAATTAGATTATAGTGTATGTAATAATGTACGTAACAAAAAAAAAGGATAGCATAAACATATATTTTAAATAGTTATTATTCTATAACTTATTTATAGAGCATAAAAAAGTATTATTAAAATCAAGCCTGACCTGATTTTGACTAACACTACTAGTTTTGATATGCATAAACAATAAGCGTTCCGGTATTATATTTAAACCATGACACTTTATGTACACGTATAAAATTCATTTGCTTATTCATTCTTATTCTCATTTATGTAGGTTATATAAATTGAAGGTCATTTTAGAATATTATCTGGTATGTGCCATTGTTTGAAAATTCAAGCATTAGTTATAGCAAAATTTTTATACTTTTTAAGCAATTCAAGTAAAAATTTAAGTAAAACAGTTTACCAATAATTTTTCCTCGATAAAAATTTGTAATACACTTATTTACAAAAAACTCATTACTTGTATTACAATAATAAACTGCAAAACAAAAAATTTTTTTTAATTAATGCTATGTAATACCTACTCTTTATTATTTTAATATAAAACAGCCTTTAATCCTTAATTAATAGTAAACATTTATTTTTATAATAAAGTACTTTTAATTCCTCAACAAAATATAAAATTCATTTTTAGAAGGATTTAGACTAAAACCATTCTTTATAATTATTGCGATTATAAAAATGTAAAATAAAATGAAAAAAAAAAGGATAAAATAAAAAAGTATCCCTAAGTAATAGGTACTTTATTATTGTGTATATCTTATATTGATCCGCAAATAATAAAAATAAAAAAAAGTAAACAATGCTTATTCTGGATATTATTTACGAAAAAAAAAGTAATAAACGTTTATATGGAATATTCCATGTTAAAATTGCTTTTTTTTTTTTTAATTTAAAGTAAGTTTGTTGACAGTGCGATTTAGTTGAAGATTTTTTTTAAACAGGATCAAGTTAAATGTTTTGTTTGCAGTAAATCTGATAAAACGATACTTTATAAGCTAGAAAGTAAAATAGCCCCCATAGTAATAATAAGTAGGGTAAAAGAGTTGCTGATTATGTAATGGATACAGTTTTTATCCATTAAATTATTATCAAACACTTCGTGGATATAATTTTTATTTATTTACATCATAAATAAATTGGTGAAAAAATCAAAATTTTGCGGCAATCTATGAAAAAATTAATTTTAATGTAAATGTAAAATAAAATCATTTTAACACGGAACATGTTTATAGGCAAGGGGCGGGGTATTTTAAGCATGCCATTTTGGGGTGTGATCAATTGTGCTATAAGAATTTCAGGAGCTGAAAATTTTTTCTTTTTGAAGGGCTGAAAATTATAAAGGCTTCAGGATTCGAAATATAAACTGAAACATGTTCCATGTTCGTTGGTTGTGCGTTTACAAACCAGATGTAAGTTTTTACAAAAAGTTTCATACGCATATAAAGATCTTCGACGCCTTTGTTATCAAAAATCTAAAGATATTTTAAATGTTTTTTAGTATGTTTTCTATAAATTTGCCATAACGACATAAAATTTAAAGAAAAAGAATCGGGTGAAATAATTTTTAGTTTTACCAAAAAAAGCATTTTATCTTGGAATACCTTATATACATATTTAGATACACACAAATATTATCTACAGATTTAAAAAGTTGAATAAAGAAAATACAATACATTATTTTTCATTTTATATTGAAATTTCAGATAAAAATAAAAAAAAAAAATAAGTAAAAGGCAATCATTTCTTCAGATTAAAAAAAAAAATGTAATAATAAAAGTATATATTTTATATTTTTTTACGCATCAAAATACTTGTTAATAAATTTTTAGTAATAAATTTCAATTTTTATAATTCCAATAAATGTAAAAATATCTATATGGACGATTTCAATTGTATTGTAAAGGAAATAAATAATAGAAAAAATAAATAAATAATTTTATTGAATTAAGATTTTATTAAGCATAAAATAGAGACAATTGAATTGCAGATTTTTAAAAAGTATAAAATTTTTTTGTAGGTTAACAATAAAAAAGTTTTTCTGAACAAATAATAATCTTAAAAAACTTCAGATTTGCGTAAGCACACAAATATCATGCAATCATGAATTAGATTCTCAAATCACATTAGTCCCTTAACTCAGATTATTCTAAATCCCTAAATCGAAATTATGCCACCTTTCAATTCCCATAAAGCGCATTTTTTATCAGTAATTCTCTTACCGTTATAGTCAGTAAACCAAATGACTATATTTGGCCAAAATTGTAAATTTGACTAAAATGGATTTTATTGGTCTCAAAAATTTTTTACAAATTTCTAGTTTTAAAAAATTCTTTTTCGATCACTTGATTTGGAATTTTCTATGAACATTTTCTATGAATATTGAAGCGAGATACAAATATTATATACATGTATTTAGATTGTGCAGAGACATATGTTGTCTATGTATGAGTATTATGTAGACGGAAGAGACAGGAGAATAAAAAGAGAGTTTTAGACGCGTAAATGTACCGCTAAAGAAATGATGTGTATTCTTGTGTTTTGTAATTAAATTAAGTCATTTTACATTGTAATATTATTAATAAACTATTTTTTATGTATTTTTATATTTAAATTATTTATCTTTAATTTCAACAACCTGTATTCAAAACCCAATATAAGATTCTTTAATAAACGGTAATTTTTAATACCATTTTATAGTGCCATATCACGAAAACAACTGTAGCAAAAAAAATAAGTAAAAAATTTTTGAAAACTAGGAGTTTATGCGGTTTACGGGGATTAAAATTTGACTCTTATACAAAAAAATAAGAACTGGAAGTTTTAGTTAAGATACAAAGTAGCAGCGTCATTTAAAACATAGACTAAAAAACCCTATCTTACAGCATAAAACCCTGCTAGGGGGTCTAATTTCTAGGCCCAGGAGACCCATTCAGGTAAATGAGGGCATAGGGAATGTTTTTTAAACTATCTAAACCTGTACTGAAACTCAAAAGAAATTCAGCTTCCCAAACAGTTAACACTTCCCTTATAAGAAATCACAAATTAATAATAAAATATTTACTCAATAATAATAATTTGTGTAATTCAAGAATTTAAAAAAATAAATACGAATATATGAGATTCGCTTTTTATAATGCGAAAAACCATATAAATTTTTATTTCAATACTTCATATTTATATAAGCTTCAAAAATTTTATTTAGTAATATAAATATTATAAAAAATACATTATTGGATATTCAACACTTTATCCTTTTTCAACCATATAAGCGTGAAAATTAAATAGGAATCTTTATATATCTTTCATATCTTATCAAATAATACATAAAAGAACGGTCATTTTACTATATGTGGATCATATTACTCGTATTTTAACATATTTATATATATAAGTATAAATTGTTGGAAAGTTTGTTTTTATACTTTTCAGTATTAAAAAAAAAATGGTTCAAAAGAAAGAAAAAAATTTTATTTTATACTGAGAGAAAAGTTACTCACGTTACCTAACTATAAAGCATTTTTTTCGGATTCTTTTAAGTTATATATACACAAGAAGAATAGATCACGGTATGGGCTTGAAACGATTTTAATTAAAAATTTACTAAAAAGCTACTAAAGATGTAGAAAATGGTATCAATTTGAAATATTTTTTGATATACTTTTTGAAGTTAATTACCGTAAAACTTAAAAAAAATCTCAAAGCCGTTTTTTTTTCAGGTGAAAAACCGTATTCTTGAGGGTTTCTTTTATTTTACTCTACTTTATAGTATATTAGGTATCAAGGGCACGAGTGACATGTGTTCACGCTCGTTTCTAAAGTATTTCGCCCATGGTGCTTAAACTATTTTTTGCCCACCTAGGCGTAGAACGAGTTCAGAAAATTTTTTACACACGAGTTTTACGCCCGGGAGGGCAAAAAAATTTTTTTATTCATATATTTTTTCTTCACGAACACTAAAAGACACCTATATCTGAATAATTTGATTTCGTTAAGCTGTGGATAGCTTAGAGGATGACTGACAAGTTATATCATTACGTATAAAAAGTTATTGTCAGATTGAGTCCCCCGATTTGACTCTTTTTGAGAACAGTTTAATATACACATTAAATAAGAACTCTTTAAAATTTTCAGCCCCCTAGGTGCAAAACTGTCAATTTAAATCCAAATTACGAAATTCAGATTTTTTTTTGAAATTCAGATTTTTTTTTTTAAATAAAATCAAATACAGGTTTGGGATCTAACCCATAAAACCAATGATATCATCAACTGTTATTACAGATAACTATGTATATGAACTTAAATCATAGACGTAGAAGTAAATTAAAGCTTCAGAACATCTAACACCTCTTAAGGCTCATATTTAAAAGACCTTAATCAAAAAATTCTAAGTTATATCAGGAAAATTGCTGGCATACTTTAAGGATCGGGGTGTAATGCAATAATTTGCATTACAAAAGTAAACTCTTATGACAATTTTAATATTTAAATATTAGTTTTTGCGCGTAGAAAAAGTAACTAGCGGGAGTGCGACACTCTCGTCTCGGCCGCTGAACAGTAAACAGCAATTGTTAGAAAGTGCTCTCTAAGAGAGGTAGAGAGAATGGGCTCTCCCCTCAGTGTAATTTAGTGTGTATTTATGCACCAGGAAGTATGGCTCCAAATAGCAGAAGCTCCAGCCAAATCAGAAAGTTTAAATTATTTAGTAATCGGTACCAGTAACCAGGCCAAGCAACCAGAAGTTCATCAAAGAAGATTTCAGCCAAGCCTGGCCAGAAAGAAGTATCAAGGTTTCAAGAAAAGGTATCACGCTTTAATATTATTTCGTTTTATTTCCTTATTCATTTTCATTTCAAAAAATTATTTTCACGCGATTACGCGTATGTATGAGTGAAATTTATGTTTATGATTGTGTGTGGAAAATCATCTATGTGTGAGTACGCGTGGCGAGAATATTCGTGGTAATTTTGGACAATTTTATTTTATATTTTACATACACGAGTATAATCGACACCCGTGCGCACACATACGATTTAATAAAATATGGCGTAGATCAAAATTAAGACATTAATTAAGGTCCACGAAGTGAATCAAAATATTTCTTTTATTTTTTATAATGGCCAATATAATTTTAAGTCTTTTTAAATAATTATAAAATATTAATCTTTTTTATTATTAAATTCATTTATTGTTTCATGAAATAAAAAAGGCGAATTATAGAAATATCCTTTTTACTCGATTTCTTGGATCTGATATAGTACCTCCTCTGAAAAATGAATGCTTCATTTTTTATAAAATCTTTATTAATTTATGCAATGAAGCCATTTGGAAAGATGCACCCATATATATATAGAATAATCTAGACGCGTCAAAAATCTACGTAAAATGTAATATAATATCATTTTATTTTGGCAAATGTTAATTTAACACCTCTAAAACATAAATTTACATTTACATACAAGAACATTATTATTTATTATATGCATATTTTTTGATGTTTTTAATATAATTTTACGCATATAAGAACTTTCACACTCAGTATACGATGTATATATCCTTAAGGAATAAATTTCTTCTACTACTACTTTTTTTTTATTGTCACTTTAAAAACTATGTATATTGAAGTTTAAAGCCTTTTCTTAGAGGTTACATAATATATATGATGCAAAGAATCTTATGTCTTTTTTCCCATGTGATTCTATATATATATATATATGGTTATATCTCATGAGAATTTATTTTTTTTTTCTACGAAAAAAGAATCACGTTGTCACGACTTTTTCTATATTTTTTAAGCACTGTGTGTATATTTCTATATACCACATCGTTTCGTATTTTCCTAAGGGAAAAATGTCGCGAGCCGAGTTTTTTTACTTATAAAAAAAAACTTTAGGTGCAAGCTATATGAAAATAAACTTGGAAAAAAAAAAGTTTAAAAAAAAAAATTAAAATAAACTTAAATTTCTTGCTCTGATTTTAAGATGCAAGAGAATATAATATTGTATAAGTAGCTTTCTTTAAAAAAAAAAGTTGCATAAATTAATTCTAGTAGAATAACATTTTTTTTTTGTGTTTAAAATTGTATCATGTAAAAGATTTTAATGACTTTCTTTTAGTTAAGAAAAAAAAATTTTTTAATTATTATTCTTACATTTTTCTTTATTTTTAGAAAAAAATGCTAACTTAAATTTTAAATCAAAAGATAAAAAAAAAGAAAACATGTGTAAAAAAAATTTTTTTTACATAATTTTTACAGATAAGTAGTCATATAAGATAAGAAAGACCTTTTTTTTAAATAAAAAAATAATTTTATTTTATTTTTATCTCCTTTTTTTTACTATTAAAAATCATACAGTAGTAGTAAAATATAAAAAAAATTTTATTTTATCAATTGAAAATATTCTTTTATTTTTTTGGTTTTTTTAAACAAAAAAAAAAATAAATAAAATTGATCGAAAGGTATTTTTCAATTCTTGTTTATGGCATTGGAATTCATGAGTTTCCATAAATATTTTACGACAAACAAACAAACAAAAAAACAAACTAAGCTCGTAAATTTTATTCTTAGTCAAAAAGTGTTAAAATAAATAAAATAAAAGCTATTAAAAATTTATATTAAATAAAATATTATAAAATCTTTATTACTCCATAAGGTATAAAAAAAGACAATATTCGATACTGAAATAATAACTAAGAAAATTTGTAGAATATTGAGAGTAAAATAAATTTTCTAAAACATTGAAAATTTTCTAATAGTTTTCGTTATGGTGCTAAAATCGTATTAACTATAATTGTTAAAGTTTATATATTTTGTTAAAATTTTACACACGTGGTTATTACTACTATAGGAAATTATTTTACACGCTTTATACTTATATGTATATATATATATTGTAAAGCTTTATGTGTTGTATATATTAACGACTTTTTTAAAAACTATAAACAGTTTTACAAACTATTAATAAAATTTTATATATTTAGAGAAAGTTTAGAAAATTAAATTTTTTTTATTACGAGGTAATATTTAAGTTATTAAGAACCTGGTATTTTGGTCTAGTTGAAAATGGAGGGTATTGAAAATGAATTTTGAAAGAAAAATTTTCTTTAAACAATAGTATTTTTGATTAATTATGGGTTATTTCAAATCATGTAATATGGGGTGTACGGTTACTCGAAATTATCTTAGTTTCGGATACCAGAAACGAAATTTAGCTGACTTTTGTCAAGTCAGGTTAGGTTTAAAGCCCAAAATTTCTCGAAAAAAGTCTGCAGTTACAGTTTTAAATAAAAAGCTTTCTTGTGTTGTGCATGACCGGACCCAGTTCGAAGAAAAAAGCCCATAATTTTGGATGTCTAACTCAACACCTCTACTAATAAGATATTTAGAAAGACAAATTAATTTTAAGGAATAATAAGTCAACTAAAACGAAATGACGTTTCCTACGTTGTCTACCATCAAGTATTGGAACAGGAACAGAATTTCAAGTTAGCCTCAGACCTTCGATAGTCGCTTGAAGGAATAATCTCTCTTGTAAACGCGTGTATATCAAAGATATAAAATCTATTAAAAAAATTGTAACCGGTTTGCGTAATGACACAGCCAACGAGCATGGAACATGTTTATTTATTCCTACTACTACTGCTACTATTACTACTACTAATACTACTAATATTTTCTGCACACGAGTGCCCGTCATTGGATTTACAACACATGTATCTGAACAGGAGTCTTTAGCAGGTGATGGAATAAAGTAATACTGGTCCTTATCAGCAAAAGAAAGGGTGATCCCATATTCCGGTCCTACTGGCGACCACTGGGACTTTTGGATACAGCAGAAAAAAGTTTCGAAAAGATGCTGCAACGATAGGGGCAGTGAAGGAGGCCAGTGACGCGATAATCAGGGCCCAAACTAGTAATTATTACTCTCGTAAATTACTCTTTTGGTTACCATTGATGTCAAGAATGCATTTAACTTGGCAAAGTGGACAAAGTTCCTCCAAGCACTAAGTGATTTGCAGTACCCAAATATTTGAAGAGCTAACTAAGTGACCGAGTACTCTTTTACGAGACCCTCCAAGGAAAAAGGAGCAGGAAAGTGACAGCTGGCTCAGCTCAAGGTTCGGTATTGGGACCTGACCTAAGGAACATTTCTTATGATAGTATCGGGATACTGGAGCTAGCGGATGGCTGCTTTATAATAGGCTATGCGGATGATATTGCCCATCATAGCAAGGAACGTGCAAAAGGCTCAGAACAGCTTGAGCGTCTGTATGTTAAATACGAGCATATGGATGGAGGATCATGGATTAAGTCTAGTAGCTGCTAAAACAGAGATCGTGATGTTTACGAGGAAGCAAATCGATACCATCATCCCAATACGAATCGACGAGGATACCGTCATAGAGACGAAAAGGTTCGTTGAATATGTGGGGATAATTCTATACACGAAGCTGAACTACTGGGAGCATATCTCTCAAAGGGTCAGGAGCAGACTGGTGTCGATCCTGTCTCGGAAACAGCAATTTTTTTTATTTCCGGAATTATCCCAGTTGCCAGAGAAGGTTGAAAGTATGCTTAAATGAGAAATCATGGCTAAGTACGTGGAAGAAATTCTGTGAACTAAAAAGCTATTGACGACACCCTAGTTAGGAGCGGTCACGGTTCTTGCACGCGGCACCAAAGGCAAAGGGGGGACAATGGAAAATGTACAAGGATATTTATTTATTTATATGGTTATGGTTATGGTTTTTTCTGAGAGATGTAAGACTTTTGCTTATATCTCTTGTTTTGTTATGCTTGTTGTATGATTTTTATTATGCTAGATTTATGTTGCTTTTTTTATAAGGTCTTTCATCCTTAGTGTGTGCGAGTTTAAATGTTTGTGTTATGTGAATGTGTTATGTGCGTTGTTAACCTATGGCTTCAGAGAATCACACAATTTCTCCTGTCCCCATGCCTGCTTATAGTGCACATGGTCGCACTCCGGACTGCGTTATCTACATAATGCCATTTTTTTTTTTTTTTTTTTTTAAATAACATTATGCGGATGTCTCAGTCCTAGAGCAATGATAGAAAATAATTTCAGAATTTAATCTATTCAGAAAAAAAACTGAAAATATTTTTGTCCGAGTCGGGTCGCGAACCTGTAACGTTCAGATCGACAAGCTGACGCGCTACCGACTGAGCTATCAAAGCTCTTTATTTATTTATAAACTTATGTATTTATATAGTTGACACGGTGAAATAACAAGAAGGAGAAAGAAGGGATCTCCAGGATGAAAGGATGAATGGAAGAAAGGATCTTCAACCAAAGAAGATACATGCCCTCAAGTCAACCGGATGTAATGTGATAAACGGTTTCGGGCTGACTTGAATAAGGTATGATGGGGGGTGAGTTTAGTAGGTAGTACGCCTGCATGAGCCAAGTTAAATCATGCTGTCATGTAGTCCGAGATAATTTGGATACCGGGCCCATTTATGCATAACGCATTTTCACCTAGAACATGTGTTCGGTTGTATAGTTTTCGTGGAGTCATAGCTGTGTAAAACTATCCAATATGTCGTCCCTGCTCGCATGCAAAACGAAAAAAAAACTAATTCCTATACATTACTAATACTATAATAAACTTAGTTATAAATTAAAGCCAACTAATATATAAACTATAACTACTGTCAATATATTTATCCTTTTGGAGCATTTAACCTTTGGGCCACTAAATCGAAAATATTCTAAGTCCGTTTCACCCCCCCCCCCCCCTTCCGAGCAGGACTTTTTTTCAAATACCCCATCCAATGAACATGTTCCGTGTTTAAAAAAATCACTGCCAAGTAATTGGCTTTATGGTTCCTCTTTAATAACAAAATGTTCTTAATGGTCTATTTTACCTAACAAAGTATAATGTCATAAGAAAAAGTAAAATTATCTTTTCCTTGATACTGCCAATTTAACATCTCATGGAAAAAATTAGGTTTTTTTACATAAAAACAAAGATTTTTCTGCACTAGTACATAATCTTCTTTTATGATAATTATGTCTGCTATCTATATATAGATAGCTTATGATGTAGCTGGAGTAAATTATATATTAAAGACATAATTACGCTATTACGCTATAACAAAAATGAAAAAATTTTTACTATTTTTAAATTGAGGAAGAAATTATGGAAAATATATTGGTGTTATAGGTTGTTGCCCCTTTGTTTAACCCTAAAACTCAGGTTTTTAATCAGTTTCAAGGCTTTTGAGCTTAAAAATGCCATCGACAAATAATTTGCATTATTGATACTCATATGATGTCAACCCTGTCAATTTGCAATTATTTTTGGTTAGTCAATAGTTCTACATCGTATGGTCTTCATGGTTTATCAATAAAAATCCAATTAATGTAATAACTGAAAATGCATTAATTTTGTTTAGGTTTATAAACCCCAAATATTTCTTTTATAAATACATTTTATTTTATAAATAATATTTCATTGAATAAAAAATATATTATTTGATATTACATTTAATAATATTATATGACATAATATTTATTTTATTTTATCAGTATTAAAATTTTTTAAATTATTAAAATATAATAGCAAGCATGTTTAATTAATAAATCATATTTTATTTTTTTATATTTATACGTGACATTTAATTAAATGCATTATTTTTTATTTTATACTTTTTAATACAAAAAAAATTATTATTTTTTATTTTTTTTTTACATAATATTATTTACAAGTTGTACATATTAATTAATATGTCATATTTAAAATATAAATTTCATGCGTATTTGTCCATTTTTACGTGCTTTTTTTTAATAAATATTTAAAAAAAATTTTTTTTTTTAATTTTAGCATCCGTAAATATAAATATTAAAAAATAATTTTAAGAAGTCTAAAATTTCCATCATATTATTCCTATAAAAAAATATCAAATTCTTTCATCTTAGATGAATACCCTAAAATCTTTCTTTACTTTAAAAAATTACTCAATATCTATAACACTTGAAAACTTGTTTATAATTTTAACTATGTCTTCTAGAAATTTTATTGTTCAATCTCTTTTTGCAAATTTCATAGGTTATATTATTTAAAGCTTTTTACTCAAGTTATCATATCATTCTATTATTTCTGGACTAGAATTTTAACATGAAACTTGTTCATAGAGAGGGGAATTTGATAAAGGCCCCAAATACAGGGGAGGGGGGATAAAAACGTGAAGTTTTTAGGGGGGGAGTCAAATGGAGACTTAGAATAATTTCAGTTCTGGAACCTATAATAGTTAGGGACTACAAATTAAAGCTATTACAAGTGAAAATGTTAAAATTAGTTGTATTTTTTAGAAAACCGTTTTATCACATAATGTATTATTCTCGAGTCAGTATTTTTTTTCATAGTCAGTTTTTGAAATAAGAAACACCCTATTTTATTCAATTACATCAATCCCTAATAATACAAATGACACAAAAATAAAATGGAAAAATCTATTTGCTAACTATAAAAGGGTTGCCCTGGTTAAAACTCGTAATAATGAGTATATGAATCATCTGAAAGCTGCGATAGTATTCGAATTACCCATCCATTACTACTGCCATCCTCTAAACCTTATATTAACCTCAAAACTTCTTAATTTCTCTTTGCTCATCATTTTTACAAGTTGTAGAATAAGTTATAAAACTCAGTTTTGCAATGATCCCGAATTTTCACGAATTTAAAATTCCAACGCCCCATATAATCAAGAGAAAGCATTTTTCAGCTTTACATCTATGAGAATATTTTCTTAGGATAGCAAAAGCTTTCATTTCAGGAAATTTTTGCCTGTTTTAATGTGGGGCCAAAATCCCATTATTTAGTTTGAGGTATTTGGATCGTATTTCCAAATTTAGAGGCAACCTAAATTTTCTATGAATCTGGGATAGGGTAAAGGATAATAATTATTTTTCTTATTCAAGATATTAAACAGTGAAGATCCAGACTTTCTTTTTTATAAATTCAAATACCGTATACTGCATGCATCCAAGAAAACATAGAATAAAGTTCAAAAATTAGAGACACTACACATTCTTGTGAAACGTATACCTTTTATTTTTTCATGAACAAAGCCAAAAATTTAATTTGATACCTCACCTACAACTTTATTCTCCTTATAATTAATAACAGCATTTTCAAAACATTACCCTAAAATAATATCCCCAGAACTACACTAATTTTTCTTATTCACATGCAAACACTCAACACATTTTACTTTTTATATTAATTATTTTCTACTTTTATAATAGTTTAATTTGTCATGTAATTTCTCAAACATTTCATTTTATTATCTTTATTTTACCAGTACAATACCATATTCGAAAATATATCTTTTGCAATTATTTTAAAATGTATACAGCATTTTTCACTAATTGTAAATTTTAACAATAAAGTAAATATCAATATAAATAATTTAATAAAATACAAATTCAGATAAATTTTATATCAATTTTATTAAGTAAACATAAACATTATTAATTTTCATGTTAAAATATAAGATAGGTAAATTTTGCCAATATGTATAGAGTAAAATAGCTTTTGATATGGAAATATCGAGATAAATCAAGCTGGTTAGAACAGATTAGCCTTATCAGAAAGTAACAACGTTGTATGATTAAAACCTTGACATTGGTATTTTTTTTATTTTTTTTACAAAATTGTACCTACAGAAAAAAAATTTGTTTTTGATTTTTTATTTTAAATTATTTTTGAATCTTAATTTGAATATCCTTAAAAATTTAATAACAATTAGATTTAATATACCTAAAATCTCTGATAACGTAATACACATACGATCCTAAAACCTACTTAGTAGTTTAGAATTCTAAAAATGAAAGTTTAATCCTCCAAAGTCAAATATATTTTAATTAACGTACGTGCAAAGGATGCATTCAATTAGAGAGGTTTAACTAAATAATTAGTGATAATTTTAACGAGTGGTAAAAACTCGTATGAAATATTCTCTAAACAATTAATGATAAAATATTTCAACTATTTTATTATATAAGTTCTTCATTATATATAATGCTGTTATTATGTAATAATAATGATAATAATAATAATTTTCCTAAAATGTTATATTATTCTTGATAACTATAAACTATGTATTAAACATAAATAGTTATTTATAAACTAACATAAAATTAATGATTTTTGGCAGAAACTTGACGATCATGAAGAGATTGTTCTCTCAGCCACAAGCAACTTCGTATAATATATGTAATATTTAAACATATTATAAATACATATATATATATATATATATGTTGGTTTAATAAACTTTCACCCCTTACATAACATTAAGATGAATTTTAAATAATTTTAGTTTGTTAAATTTTCTTCTATATTTTCTATCTTGCTTTTTAAACACATGCATATATGTATAGTTAACCTATATCACGTAAAATATGCAAAAGATTATACACATAATCTTCGTTGCATTAGCGTAAAATAACTATATATATATATATAGTGTTTGCCACGAAAAACTACTTGTAATAAATATTTCTCTATGTACTTGCAGCATGTAGTAAAAACTTATTAACTCCAATATTTATATATTAGACTGAACTATATTTTTAAGGGTTAATGCTTTTTTTACAGTATAGGTTGATTAGGCAATGGTATCAAATATTACCCACTTATTATTTTGTTTTTCCAATTGTTAAAAAGGTGCCTTCAACCATTAACACCTAATCGACCATTCTTGGAGAGATAATTTTTTATCGTAGAAAAAGTTCATTTTGAGCTTAAAATATAATCTCGAAGGTAATTTAGGTAGTTTTTTCCACTTCTAAATTCAGTTTTTTACCTACGAACCCTAGAAAATGTGATATAAACCCCCAAAGTAGGGTTAATTTCTGAATTATTTATCTATCCAAGAATGGTCGATTAGGTGTTAATGGTTTAAGCAAGTATTTTCTGATTAGTCAACCCACTGTACTTTGATGAAATTCTGCCAATAATAAGGTAAAATTTTTAAACGTTTTTAAAGCGTATTCTGGATTTTCAATATTTTTGATATACAATTGGCTTTCATCAAAAATGGTCCAATTGATCACAATAGGAACTTTGAGGAAATGTTTTGCAAATTTTTGAACATTTATATCAGTTACTTATATTTTTAAGATCCCTAAACTCAAATATGATGTCTGTTTTTAAATAAAATTCTCTAGTTATCAAAAAAAGAAAATATTTGCAGGAACCAGGTAAAAAAAACTTATAACCGGTTTGTGCAAATACAAACAAAATAATCATGAGAATTGGTGAATTTTTCGCCCATTTTAAATAATAAAATATAATGTAGATGAATTTTCGACCAAGAGGGCTATTAAGAAATAAAAAACTAAGAATCTTTCATGTAAACGTTTACATGAAAGATTCTTAGTTTTTTATTTCTTAATAGCCCTCTTGGTCGAAAAATTCATCTACATTACAAACAAAATAAATTTTACGCAGCATAACAATACAATGTGTTATTTTTATATTTTGTAATTATCACCTTTGATAGATGTTAAGATACTAAACCCAAAATATTCTAAGTCCCTAAACGCAAATTATTTTAGGTCCCTAAATCAAAGCCCCTTAATCTGAATTATTACAAATCACTAAGTCCGGATTATTTTAAGTACCAAAATTGAAATTAGTCTAAGTCCCATTTGATCCTCCCCCCCTTAAATTGGACATCTTTGACCCCCCCCCCCCCTTCCCTTGATTTTCAGATTTTCAGTTGCCCCCTCCCTATAAACATATTCCATGTTAAAAGTTTAAATTACTTTTTACGAACAATTAAGTTGCTTTAGGTATAAGTACAGCTACCAATAAAAATTTTAAGAAAATTGCAAATCATAATAACTCCATAATTCTTGTTGTAGCCAACTGGACCCTTTTAGGTAGAAACGGTTTTCATATTCATATTTAGCGATCCAATAAACCTACACCTGTCATAAAATTTTATTGATATATGAGCAAAAAAAATGACTAAAAAATAGGGGTCCAGGCCTGAACTACAATATGTAAAAAGAACCATTTTTTAATAAAAAATTTAAAAATAAGGTTTCGTCTAATATACATAAAAATAAACATAAACATACATTTTATTAAAAAATTAAAAAAAATATAAATATCGATTTATATATTTATTAGTAAAGGTTTAAACAATAAATACTAATTAATGGAAAAACCTCGAAAAACAGTTATTTGAAAATTTGTGCCAGATTACACGTGGAAAGAAATAGTAGTTTAATATAACGGTTATACGTTCTTATAATGCTTGTTAGCATGCAAATATTTTTTTTATTATAAAATATAAATATATTGGCATTTTTACCTATAAAAAATAAAAAATAAAAATTTTTTTATAGGTTATAGCAAAAATAATAATTAAAAATATCGTGTTAAACATACTTTTAATTAAAAAATATATATATAAATGAATATTTACTTAAGAAAAAAAAGTTTTTTTTAAAAACTAATAAAAAATCTTAAAAAGTTTTTTTTTTAGAGAAAAAGTAAGAAAAAAAAAAAAAAAAAAGAAAAATAGTTGAGCCAAGTCACGTTAAAGTACGTCTAAATTTAATAAGCTCATTTGGACACACTCCAAGGCAAGATCCTCGTATTTTTCCATTCCTATCATCATATAGGGCCAAATTATATACCCTTGTACATAATACACGTATAATATATAATTTAAGTCTAAGGAATAATTAATTAATTACTGCTGCAAATATAACCAATGTGCTTTATTATTTTCATTATTAAATAAATATGAAATATTTTAATTTTTAAAAAATTTTTATATTAATTAAATATTTTTAGTAACTAAAAAATACTGTTTTACAGTACATGATTATTTCTTGTGAGACGTGATATTATAACATTGTTATTTTATTCTTAAAGTGACTTGAATTTAAGATTCATAATAAAATGTTTTCCTTTATGCACAATAGAAAATATATATTTCATTATTATTATATTTTCTCTCTTTTCTTATACAACTTTTGTATAAATGTCATGAATAATATGTATATAAAATACAAATATAATATTTAAAGGAAATTTTTTTTTTTTGAATTTAAAGTACAAAATTGTATTATTAGTAAAAGTAGAATGGAAATTTTAAATTAAATTTTACACTTTTTTCTTTGAAGAAAAAAAAGAAGGGGTTTTATTAGAATTGAGAATAGTTTGGTGGGCTTTTTATGGCCCTCATCAGGTATACCTTATCTTGTTTCATAATTGTTTTTTCAAACGCAAGAATTGAGATTTATTTTGAAGACCTTAAATTACGCAAACAAATAATGAAATTAAAAAATTTTTAGCTATAACTTTCTGAAGAAATATGGAAATAAAAATATAATTTTTACATTTAAATTGAAAAAAAGCAGTAGTAATTATTGAATAAATAAATACTTTAAATGTTTAAAGCTTTGTAAATCTTATTAAATAGAATCTCAATTACTCGTTATAACTCTAATAAAGTTTTGGTTCATGGCTGGTTAGAAAATGAACAAGATTACTTGCTTGGATACGTGGGAATGCTTTCACAAAAAGCAATTATTGACTGTATGGTCTTTGCGGTTCTAGTTTAGTATTTCATTCAAAAGTTGTTTCTGCTTTAATCAAAGAGGCTATCTTATAAAAAGGGTTCAAAGTCAAAATTTCATCATCTGCTACTATATCAAGGGTATTACTATCATACTTAATAAAATTTTTGCCTAGGATTTCACGAAAGAGAAAAAAATCTTTGATGAAAGTATTCTGGAATTTACTTTCTTGTCGTTCGTAAAGGATTTAACAATATCAAAAAATTCATAAAATTGAAAAAATTTATCTCCTACTTTCAAAATCTCCGGGAATAATAAACTTAAGCATATTACTATAGAAACGAAAATCCTGTGGGCACACGACTACACGATAGCATATTGTTAAATAAATAAAATTTTCGTTGTAAACAAACCACCCTAGTCTAAAATAAATTGAATAATTATATTCTACGATACTTTTTTTATATGTTATAATTTTTTTTACAAAAACTGCACTAAAAAAATACTAAAATTTTCCATTCTAAAATGTTGTCCCAAAAGAATCACGTGTATAACATGCTCGAAAAAGCAAAATTATTTATAATTATTTAACAATGAAGGAGTCATTCTTGTATCTTCAAATTTTAAATATTTATTTTTTAATATAATTTCTTGTTATATGCCAATTTTTATTAGAATCTCTACTCAAACAAAAAAGGTAGTTAACATTCTTAATTCTAATGATAACTGCAGTCAGTATTATACCCATAAGGCCTGTATACATGATGGATTCTAAAGGAAGATATTTTTGATAGTTTAGTTTTTCGTTTTGCTGATTACGAATTTTTTGGTCCTTTTTCCGTAAAATGTTCATGTTTTTCACTTTAGCCCAAATTAGGTCATTTTTAGCCATTGCTTAATATTTCGAGTTCCCATAGATCCTTACCACTGGGAATTATGTTTTTTGGTACATAGATTATGGAAATGTTGGTCACCTTACCAGGAAATTGGCAGGTTTTTCACAGTAGCCCATCGTAGGGCACTTTTTGCAATTCTTTTAGCGTTTTGAGTTCTGGTAACCAAAAAATTAATCTTATCACTTGGCGATTTCATTTTCGGTACGTAGATTACGGAAATGTCGGCATTGAAAAATGGGCTATAGTGAAAACACTGATAATTTCCTGGGATGATTACCAATTTTTTCATAATCTATTTACCAAAAGCATAATTTCTTAAGATTAGGAGTCTTTTTTTTCAGAGCTCTTAACACTAAAAGAAAGGCCAAAAATGCCCTAAAATGGGCTATAGCTGAAAAACTAACCGTTTTTTGAAAAAATGACTAAAAAATTTGTAATCTTTGTATCAAAAAAAATAAATGAATTGCTTATAATAATTTTTTTATAGTTACAGGAGCTCATAACATTAAAAGAACAGCCAAAATGTTCTAAAATGGGCTACACTGGAAAAACTGACCATTTTAATATAAAAACTGATCTTATAATCATCATAATATCTTCAAACCCAAAATAAATCTTCAAAGTCAAGATAAATCTTAATTTTAGGAAAGACTAAAATCTAAAAAGGTAGTTCTTTATTAGATTTTCCAAAAATACAAGCCCTATTATATGATTTTCTTTGTTTCTAATAAAAAAATTGTATATTATTAATTAATCATTTTTCTCATGTACTCAATTAATTACGTTAACAGATAAAAAAAATATACTAATAAAATAATAAATCATTAATTATAAATTTTAAAAGTACATTAATTGAGATAAAGTTATTAATAAATACTTGTATAATACATTTATTATATATAATTAAATCCTGAAACTGATATAATCCTCTTAAAACATTGATCTCTAATAATAATATTTATATATAAATCTTATTAAATGACAAAAATTTATATTTATTGAAATATATGAAACATTCCAAGTAAAAGTTACCAGAGTATCAAGTGATTGCCAAAAATTTCAAAAAAATTGTTTAAGCAATGGATTTTGAATTTGTAAAAATATTATTTGAGATTCTATGAGATTAGTGGCTCTTGTTAGGTAAGTTTGTAGAAATTTTAAATAATTTCAAAATTTTTATTTTATTTCTTATTATATTTTCACTGCATGTTATCAAATTAAGTACAAAATGCAGCCAGATTGTTTTAACTAACTCTTATACAGAGTGGCAAAAATGTTACAAATGTTTTGCCCCTTTTTAAAAAGATAGTTTTTCCATGTACGAATATTTTGGAGCTTAGCCATTCCAATAATATTTAGGCTTATCTGAAAAATTTTCAAACCGATCTTAAAATTTTACCAGAATTTTACCGATTTTACAAAAATCAATATATTATATGGAAATTGGATATAGAAATCGTTGTGTTGTTTCTAGCCAACTCTGCTCTTATCTCAATTTGACTTGGAATAGCCCCTATAAACAAAATCAAATAAAAAAGTAGTAATAAAAAAAAAAGACAAATTTAACAACTGATAGTATAATATTAAACAGTCAATTAAATCAATAAAAAGCAAATAAAATAATTTAATTTTTAAATGTTTGTTAGTTTTATCAGACACATCTAAATTTGATTTATAGTATTTAATATTATAGAAATTTTATAGCTTTAATTAAATAATATATTTGAAATAAGATAATAGCGGTTTATTGAGTGTATAATGAGATTAACTGGATTAAACTTAATCATTAAAGTGTGTGTGGTTTATGTATTAAATATATTTTTTAATGAAAATAAATCTTTATTTTCAATAAATTTATTTATATTTAATTCTAGTAATATTATTTAAATGGTTTATTGAAACTAAGAAGACACAAATTGGGTAGTGTACGTATATTTCTTAAGACAGATCAAGATAGATTACCTCTTATATGTCTTAAAGGTTCTGTATTTGTGAGATTATACATGTATATTAGTCTGGCCAGTGTTTATAAAACTGTGCTTGTTAGTCAATTGAATTAAATGCCAAAATCAGAGTCGTTTGAAAAAAAATTAGGTCTTGTAATTTTGATTTTTCTAACTCGTACTTCCAAAATTTTTGACGGTAAGGAAATGTTATTCTACATATCCTAAAATTATTGATTTTTCAGTCATTTTCCAGTCACTCTAAATTTTTTTTTGCAGTATATACTTTTAATTATAAGATTTTAACAAGCTTCTAAAAATTTAAAAAATACAAAATTTTTAAAAATAAAGTCTCGACTAAAGTATATCAATGAACCCTCTTACTAATGATAATTCTTCTAGCTATATATTCTCTTTTACTCAGAACTAATATAATACTGTCGTGACAAATTTTACAAAGACTAAAATTTTACGTTTTACAAGCTATTATTCCATTCTATCAGTTATTCCTATGTATATATATTTTCCAATAAGAATTTAGAAATGACAAATGAAATTAAATTCTGTTATACTAAATGTAACAAGTTGACTTTTAATTAACAACCTATTGATATTAATTATTATAATTTTTGACATGTTAAAATTTGTTTTAATTTTTTTTATTAATATTTATTTAAAAATAAATATTAATTTAACTTTTTAGTTTTACATCTGGTCAATAATAGTTAAAATACATTTAGAAATTTTGAGTTATTAATTTTGAATTTTTCAAGTTAATATATTTAAAATAATAGACTCAAACGAACTAACCCTGAAAAACTGAAGATTGTATCAATCAATTCGATTGACTAATAGAAACTCCAAAAGAATTCCATTTTTGGCTAGCGAAATTTTTTTTCTTGCTCAAATATAATTGCAAATTATTTGAATCATAGAGGAAATTGAAAAAACAAATTTTTTTTTGGTTTACGATACCGCAGCACGCATATCTTAAATGAACGGAAAATTTTTCAATTTTCTTTACGTTTCAAGCCATTTGAAATCGTTTAAACATAAAAAAATTCCTATAGCCACAAGCGGAATACCGTTTGCCGTTAGCGTAAACATGCATTTGTGGCAAACGGAACGATTCTGATTACCGTAAGCAGATTTTTTTTTTAGTGTAGACTTAACTATCAGTTTTTGGCAGCCATTTTTGTGTTTTCGGCCGTTTTTTTAAATTGACTAAACATTGTTTTTTCCCCTCCTGGGCGTAAAACTTGTCACGGAATTTTGGGCACTCGTTGTACACCTAGGTAGCCAAAAAATATCGTAAGCACCATGGGTGAAAAACTTTAGACACTATTCCGAACACATATCACTCCTGCCCGGTTTCGCCCAACACTCGTGCTAGGTTGGTTCTACAAACGCCGTAAATGGGGGTCAAAACCGCAAGCGCAGCCGCAACGCAATGCGCACGACACGATTTATCTTCTGTGCACATTGCGTTATAGCTGTGCTTGTGGTTTCGACCCCCATTTACGGCGTTTGTAAAACCAGCCCTAGTGCTCACACTAGCGCTAATAAAATTTTACGCGCTTGAATTCACGATCAATAAACTTTTATTTATATAAATAACCATGAATTCATATTGACATTTTCATCAATAAAATATTAATTTAAAAATTTATTATTTAATGCATACTTTCACTTCTAAAAAACATTTGAAAAAAAATATTATTTATAAATACATTTATTATAAATAAATAATTTAATTAAATTATGGTTCAAAAAAAAGTTTAATAATAAAACTAAAAGATTTATTTTTAAGTCAGTATAAATATCTTCATTACAACAAGTTATTTACCAATCAACAAAAAAGCAGACCCTATTTATTTGTACTCGTAAAAAATATCCGTTTTCTAATTTCTCTACCTTCAAATTTTCTACTTTTAATTCATTTACTGGTCATTTATTTACGTGAAACTTACAAAACACAGATACAAAAAAAAAATTATTTTATCTCTTATACAACAGACCCTAAATAAGAAAGATCGTAATTATGTATATAGTAATAAAAGTATAGAAATTTTTTTAAAAAACAAGTAAAATAAATAAATAAAAAAAGTGAGAAAAAAAGACAAATAAAAAAAAAAACAGATGAAGAATACTTGAAACTTTCCCATTTCATTATTTTGTTTTATTGGTTTTCTTTAATGGCTCTAGCTTTTCTTTATACTTTTTTTTGTATGTATAAGTGTTTGTGTCTCTTTATCAACTGTGTAGTCTATAGTACCTTTTGGTTATACAGACTAAGTATTGAAACTTGTATTTTACTTTTTTCTTTTAGCTAAAATTTTTTTTGTAACTTAGTTTTACGTATCAATAAAATAAATTAAAAATTGTTGATTTTTATTTTTTGTTATAAAAATTTTTTATTTGAGTTTCTAGTATTTAAATTATTTGTTCATTTAAATATGATATTAATAAATTGAGTATAATTTTATAAATTTAAATTATTTAAAGAAATTGTTAAATTGACATTCTTAAAACAAGAGTTTCAGACAAGTTTTCCAAGAAAGAGAAAAAAGTATCCTGCAATTTAAGAATATGATCTCTTCGAAGTACTAAACTTTTTGAGCAAAGTTCTCATTCTTTTAGTGCAGTATCATTTTTTGTGTTAGTAGAGTTCATTAAGAGAATAGCTGAAATTCTTTTAGAGGTTTTTGAAATCCGAATAAATTGCATTTTAGATCGTTGAATGACTTTAATTAAAAATTATTTGTTTGTATAAAGAAAAAAATATCTGTGCCCAAGTTACACACTAAAATAATAAAAAAACTTGATAATAAATATAAAAGTTAATAATGTTATTTTAATAGTTTTTTTTTTGACTACTTTAAAATTGAAAAAGATTAATTACTCGCAGTTATGATATTATAAATTATATATTATAACATAGTATGAAAAATTACATTAGCTTCAAAAACTAAAGTTTTCTTTTGAATTATTCAGTGAATTTTACTTTCTGACATTATAAACTTCTCTCTTTTATATGGGTATGTATCTTTTAAAAGGTTATATATATAATTATCTTACTTAAAAAATTTATATATTATTATTATTATTATTTATAATAATAATTAAATTTATAATTATAAGTGTAATAAAATAAAATTACTGTTTTTTAGCGAGGAATTTTCTTTACTCGTTTTATAAATTATTTAAAACTTTTGTAAAAGAGTTTTACTCAAGTTAAAATGGTTAAATCTAACAATTTTTGACCTAGTGGTAAATATTACTTTTATAAAGGGAGAAATTATATGTTTTAGTATTTTGAGAATTTGGTTGATGGCAATTCTCTTGGAAAATATTTTTTATAGCATTTAATAGCCAACTCATTTTCTTTACTTCATTGATTAGTAATCTGGTTAGATTTGGGGCCCAGAAATAAAAAATTTTTTATTTTCATATTTTGTGTAAACAAAAAAGTCTCAGGTAACAACAAAATTAAGTTTTCCATTTACAAATTTGTTTAAATTTTACCAAAATGTTGGTATATGTGTAAGTTTTTTGGTTTTTTGTTAAAAAAGCCAAGGTGTGATTTCCAAACATTTTTCCATAATCATTATTGATTATTCCTGCCAAAATTAGCCAAAAAAGGGGTGGGGGGATATTTTTGCTGCTAATCAACATAGGATGGATATCAATATAATTTATTATAAATAAAATTACCTAAGTTTGGCCAAAATTTAATTTATAAATTGATCAAGAAAAGAACATTGATTATAAGCAAACATTGAGAAGTCTCATTTCAACAAAAAAAAATTTTTTTATGAATGTTTACCTTGCGTGTAGGGATTTTGACTAAGTGCTATGCTGTTACGCATCCAAGCTGAAATTATAATTATTTTTTATGAATTTAACGTTCGAATTGCTGAAATTAATTAATTTTAAGAATTTAACGATGATTAACTAAACAATGAAATCAATTTTTTAATCGTTAAATTCTTAAAATTAATTAATTTCATCAATTCGAACGTTAAATTCATAAAAAATAATTAAAACTAAGAATAACTATATCATGTAAGCTCTTACACCAGGAGTATAAAAATTTAACAATAACTCATTTGAACAAAAAAAAAAATAAAAAATATTGCTCCACTGCAACAACCTGAACTTGAACATATACTTTCACAAAAAACCAAAACTTAAATAAATTTTAAGTAGTAAAGATAAACTAAACCGAAAAAAAAATGCACAACTATAACATAAATTTTTTTTGGACCGTTAGTATAAAATTTCATTACACAGTGGTTTAGTTACTTTGCTTACAATATTTTTTCCTTCATTTTCTTATTTTTTATTATACTTTAATGTATATTATATAATCCAAATTATTAAAGCTAAAACTCGTTTCATATAACATGACTACATACCATATGGAAACATCATCCTGAACCTTATGATATGGTTAAATTTCTCTCTCTCTCTTTCTCCTACACTTTAGCAATATACTTTTACCATAATATTGCCTGAAGTAACAGATTCTAATGGTTATGTTTATTATTATTGCTTATATATACGTAAAAAGCTTTTTAAAAAAAAAAAAATTCTAAAAATGACGTCTAATTACTACTTTTTATATTTTTTTTATTATTTCACTTACTACATTTTTGAAATTTTATTATTAAATAAATATACAAGTTTTTAAAAACTTTGAGAAATTCAAAATCGTACCTAAAGTTCTGAAAGGAAAACATAATTTAAACTATTTAATATATTCATAAGATAAATATTTATATTATTCTAATAAAATTTATTGCATCAACGTATTGAATAATAATTATAATTGACTTTAATATTATTAGTTTTAATATCATTTTGTTTAAACACACACACATATATATGGAATTAAGTTAATGCATTATTGTACAAATATAGAAATAAGATATTACTCTAACTTAATACTAATACATATGAATTTAGAAAGTCCAAGTTTTTGTTTTGTTTTCTCTAACTCTGTTATATTTCGAATATTCTAATGTTGTTGTTATTGTTATCCTTAGAGAGTACTTTAACAGGGTAGTTCCATATATATATATATATATATTGAGCTTAAATTTAGCTTAATGAATATAGATGCTCAATGTGACCAATGACATACTTGAAAAACCCTCTGAGATATCCTAAAATTTCGAGATAATTGAGGGGAAATATCCGATGGTCATCATTTATCTATATATATAACTTTTACAATGCGTCAATTTTGTTTAATCAACTTGTAAAGCGAAAACTATGTACTGCAATACAACATTTTGACGTATTTTCTCTTTTTCTATTATCTCTTTTTATTTTATTATAATATGGGCATATATGAGATTGTTTTTTAATTTTTTGGTGTTTTGGTACGTAAGGGATTTTTGTGATTTGCTTGAGTTCAAGGAATTAATGATTTAGTTATACTAAAGACCAAATTTCAAATCTCTAGAATCTTTAGGTTCATGGAATATCTAGTGGAAATTAGGGTTAAATTCTCTGAAAGTTACAAAAAGTAGTTGATTTCGAAGATTGGTTAAATAAATTTTAGACCTGGGTTACTGAGAAGAAACAGAAAGTTAAATTTATTTTCTTTTAAAATAGTAAATTAATAATATATTCATAAAGTTATTGACGACTCTTTGCATAGAATAAACAAAAAATTAAAAAACAAGCCCATATATTAATATAAAAAGTTGTAATACTTGAAAAGGTTGTCTAGTTATTACAGTAACACAGCATCAATATTTACTCGGAATTTATACTTTATTTAACTATATACTATATTTTCATTTATCAAATTGAATAATTTAATTAAAATAACAAAATATTTATCAAATATAACAATATGTACGTTATATATATAACTGTAAAAGTGTCAACAAACAATGAGATAATAAACAATTTCACATTTAATAATATATATGTATTTATATTCAATTTCATTTACGTATATAAATTTAATTAATATTACTAAAATAATCATTTCAATTTGTAAAATTATCAGTTGCCCATTTTGTTAATTTAATAAATGTAATGCACATTTATATACGTATATTTTATTTCATGATGCGAAGTTTGTTTGAAAAATTGTATACAATTGGTTTAAACAAGTATAAAGAGATATTTATTTTTCGCCACCATTATTTAATTCAATATATAACTTTTTTTCGAGAAGCATCAAAAATTAAAAATTTAATTTATAAACAATAAAAAAAATTATTCGTTTCAACCATTACAAATGGCTTAAAACATAAAGAAAATGTTATTTAAAATGAGAAAATCACGACTTAGTGTGTCTTGAAAAAAAATTTTTTTCTTGTCAGCGGCGAGAAAGCACGTATTTCCCGAACACTGCACGTCCGACAAAAGAATGCCCCAAATAGCAATTTACCATTCTCGACATTCGGAAGGTAATTTCCGTACGGATTGGGCCATTCTTTATTTTTCTGCCCTAGGATCGTAATATACTATTTTTTGACGCTGACGCAGAAAATGTTATAAGGCCCTTGTCTATAAATACAAAATGACCCAAATCGAAGTTTAATCGAATTTATGTATTACGTTTTGGGCCATTATTTACTTTTCTAGACACCATAAATATACCATTGTAGTGACAGGATCAAACAAATCATACTGCAAATTATTCCTACTAAGTTTTCTTTCCGATCAAGCATTTGGGAATCACATCTGAAAATTTTAATCTTTAAAAAAACACATTGGCCAATTTTTCAAAAATTTAAAAAAAATACAATTATGGTAAATTGATCACCGGATAATTCAAAAAACCAAAAATTCTAGAAATAAAACAAGAAGTCGTAAAAAAACAGCCCCCAATCATTCTCAATAAATTCATTGATTTTAATATATTGAAGCTTTTTGGGAATTAAAAAATGTTAAAAAATAAATTTTCAAGCCTCTTTAATAATTTTTTTTAATATTTAACTGCAGTGAAATTACCTGAATTTTTACATACATTCAAATTTTTTACATGCGTATAAAAGAAGCACCTTACCAGTAAAAACTTTTTTACTCACGTATAGAGAAAAATAAAAAGATAAAGACTCATATCTCATACATAATTACATTAACTTTTTTTTAAAAAAATAAAGATTAAACTTAACCGGAAATATGAATTCACACGAAAAGTATAAAGTCAGAAAAAGAAATTGGCCGATTTAAAGATAAAAAAGAAGAAGAAGGATTTTCGACGTGCCTAGAGAGTCCCAAGAAAGAAAAGCACAAGGGACAAACTTATAGAAGATATAGAAAAAAAGAATAAAAAAAAACGAATTGAAAATATAAAGAAAAGATAAAAAAATAAAAATAAACTTTTATATATAATGCGAATATAATATAGTTCAATATAAAATTGTACGAAGAGTGAAAAACCAATCGATCTCTAAGTGTTATCGGATAACAGAGATACCTTGCCAAGAGAAAAGAAAGGCCTGTTTAAAAAAAGATATTTTTATATATAATAGTACCAATTTCTAGAATTTTTTTTTTTCTAAACTGAAGATACCTTTTTGACATTTCTTTCTTTTTTTTTAAAAGCAATATAAAAAAGAACAATATATAAAGAAAGGTTTGTCAATAAAATGCGATCTATTTATTTAATTACTTGATAAAGTATACATTTAAAATATCTTGACTGTAATTAGTAAATGTATTTTATATATTTTATTGAAGAATTTTTATTATTGGAATTCTAACAATAGAAATTCTAAAATATAATATTTATATTGTTCGAAACTAAAATTATAACCTTTCATATTATTGAAAATATTTTATTAGTAAATGCTAAATTAATAATTTTAAGTTAAGGTTCTTGCACCGGTATTTAAACGATGGTTTATATTTTATTTTTATATTAGTAGATTCACTCAGTTCTTGTAATTAACCGCTTTTTTCCGATTTTTTCCAAAAAAATAATACTGTAATAATACTATAATTCCTTCCGGCGTTTTTTTCCTGATATATTTCCGAAGTGAATGCAAAAGGTTTCAGGTCAATTCATCCATTTTCATAATTATGTAGAGGTGGTTTCACAGATATTACCGGACTATAAGTATTAATCGTTAAAAGAATATTTAAAAATTTAGCCCACTGTTCGCAACTGTACTCCAATTTAGAGTCTTGCAATGAGAATTAATAGATGTTAATCATTACAAGGTAATTTATAAACAATACATAAGCAATTTATAATTACCCCAATCATTATACAAGGGGGGAAGGTTGGTTTATTCTTACTGGCAACCACCAAATTTGGTCTAGCATAGGCTTTTTGGGTCGCTGATCACGAATTTTAGAGATTTTTTAATGAAAAATTAAGACTTCTCCCTTGAATTAGCAAAAGCTACCCCCAGAAAGAGTTACTTTTGTACATAATTTCAATTTCAGACTTTAGTTTTGCGAAAAAACTTTTTGCTCTTAATTAAATCCATATGGACCAAATCTGGACGCTCAAAGTTCAAATACATAAAAAATACCCTTTTCTGGGGGTTACTTTTGCTAATTCAAGGGAGAAGTATTAATCTTAGTAGAAAAATCCTTTAAACTCATGATCTGCGACCAAAAAACCTATACTAGACCAAATCTGGTGGTTGACAGTAACAATACAACCCCCGTATAATCACTAGAGAAAATGTTACAATCATTGAAGAAATTGTAGCATCCTAATTGTTATAAACAATACAACAATAATTTACTATCGAAGAATTAAATGCATGGTATGTATTTAATAATATGCTTAATTAAGATTAAATAACTTTCAGATACCTGAAATTCCTACTACCCGTACAACCATAATTTTTATACACATAAGTAAGTAGTATTATTATTATGTTGTAAAAATGATAAAAAAGAAATTTTATAGGTTTATGATTTCATAAAATATCAGATGGTTTTAACCATTGGAAAAATTGTTTAATGATCTGGAAAAAATATTGAATGTATCCCCAAGGTGACGACAGCAAGAATATGATTTTTCATTCTTACAAAAAATAAAGTAAAATTCCATTTGAAGCATGGATATAATAATAACAATAAATAAAAAAAATTTGAATTACAAAATAATGTCAAATTAAAAATAATTAATGAAAATAAAAATTAAATAAATTACACACATCATTAAAAACATTTATTTGCTTTCGATTTATAGACAAAAAAAATTTCAATAATTTTTTAAAATAATTTTAACATTCTTAGAGTAGATTTAATTGAAAAATTTTTTCTTATTAACTCCAGATAGGAAATTTCCCTGGATATCCAATTCTGGGGTCAAAAAAAGGTTTTTGAGTAGCGCATACGCGAAAAATCGCTAAGATAAACAGTTTTTTTTCAAAAGTTAATTTCTCAAATGTTTAAAAATCTTCTACCCAGGCCTAAATTTTTCCTTAAACTTTATATTCTTTGGCAAAAAAAAATTTTAATGAACATTGCTTTTTGAGAGCTCTAGATCAAAAAATAACAGCTTTCAAAGGTTCAATTTTTACAAATTTTGAATTTCACGCCAAGCCACGTGATCAATTAAAAATCTGACCAAGAATTTGGATTCCGCGGGAAATTTTACATTATGATATATCTTTTTATGTTTAAGAGCGTTTATTTATTTTACAATAAAATATTTTTTTCTTTCTCTCTTACTTTATTTAAAGTTTTATTATACTGATCTTCCGTAAAAGCAAAACAATTTTCTTTTTTATTTTTCAATAATTCATTAAACTTTTCATAAAAAATAATTTTTAAATGGTCGTAACTTTGGCAATCAGAAATTTTATTTAGTAAATAAATAAAAAAATAATTATTAATATTTATAATATTTATATGCAAAACAAATAAAAGTACAGTTAACTGACTAATTGTAAATCAGCAATATAATTGAATGCAAAAATATGATAAAGATAAAATAATAAAATATTTTTTTTTTAAAGTTGCTAGATGTTTGTTCATTTTTTACTAGATTGTATTAAATTTCATACGAATCGGGCTTTATCAAGGTCACTTTATCCAGGCGATACCGTTTAAGGGGCTGTGAAGCATCCGGTTCAAAAATCGCTGGCCACGTTGCAAAAAACGTATTTTTGTAAATATTTTCGAAAAAATTGAAAATCTAAGAAGGCCCCGACAGAGATAAATGATTTGCGAATTTATTGACTTAGATTTTGTTAATTTATTTTTTGATTTGAGTGAGAACTTCTTCTTTAGCTATGGAACGAAGGCTTCATCTAAATTGCCATTAAATAGTGCTCACTCAAGACAGAAAATAAATAAATGAAACCTACGTCAAAAAATTCGCAAATCATTTATCTCTGTCGTGGCCTTCTTAGATTTTCAATTTTCTAAAAAAAATTATATCTTATTTATCAATAAAGATAAATAAATATAATTGTAGGTTATGATATTTGTTGTTATCAAAATTTGTTCAGACCGATGTCAACAATAAATGTTCGCATGAAAAAATGAAGATGTCACTCTTGTGATGTTAATAACAGCTGACTGAGCTGATTCCGACTTTATTTTTTTAAAGTTTATTATTTTTTTAAATTGATTTTGAAATTAAAAAAATTCTTTGTAGCTATTGTTTTTATAAATTAAATTATCAATTTTTATTACTATCCAAATTGCCTTAAAATAATAAAGTGATTTTTTATACCTATAGTAATTATTTACACACTTTCTCAAATAATGTTCAATAATATTCGATCATAATAGAAGTATTTTTTGGTACTTATATTCTTCTGAACTGGAATTATTTATAAAATACAATAAAGAAGATGCAAAAAAATTATTTTGGTAATTACAATTCAGATAATAAGGACTTTATCCTGAATTTTTTATCATAAATAAACTAAAGCTTTGATTCAAGTACTACTTATATTCCAGCATTTAATAACAATTTTTGATTTTGAAAATTGTATTGTATGCAAGTGGGAAAATCTTTGTCTTTATAATAACTAAAGTGCTCTAGCAGTAATATAATTTAAATTATCAAATATTTAAAATTTTGCAGAAATTTATTTTATGGTATATTATACACCAAGTGGTCTAATCGAGCTGAGTTTGTTACAGTCAATTTTAGTTATTTAAAGGTCTTAGATTATTATTATGACTTTGAATTAATTTACACTAAAATTTAGTTATTTCACCCTAAACTCAAGTTATCTGGGTCTTGACATTAACTTTGGTGTAAAAGTACTCTAATTGTTAGTTATAATCACTAAAGATACAGGAATAACATCTTCTTAATAAAATTTGACGCATTCAACAGTAAAATAATTTCTTTATTACGAATCATATAGTGTCCATATAATATATATCAATCTCGAAGCTAGTATAGATGAAGAAAGCAAAAACCTTTCTTAAAACTTAGAAGTCATGCATGGCTTCTAATATCAATGAGGATGTTATATGTGACGAGGCAAAAATTACTAAAGAAAACCGAATATTGATGATGTTTCAATAAATAACTTCTAATAATAATTTTTTTAGCCGTGTATGAATGTAATATTAAAAACTGTTTTGTCAAATAATTTAAATTATCTGAGAATGATGTTTATAATTCTTATCTTTTCATAAATCTAATACTATGCAACTTTTGAAAATATATAGTTGTTTTTGATCATATATGATACAAAAGTTATGATTCAATATTGTAAAGAGAAAACTATTTTAAGTTTGAAGTCCATGCTTATGAACTGAAAGGTGCTTATTAGCACCTAAAGGTAATTGATAAATTGCTTACTCTTAGGTATTATACCCTCCTTTCAATCTAAAGATCATAATTTATAAATATTGATATTTTTTTAGTGTTGTACTTCATTTCTATAAAATTTTCTAATTTGATCAATTAAGGATCATTATTTCTTTTTATATGGTTTTAAAGGTATCAGTTTATCCAGTATAGTTTATTTTCACAAATTATATTTGCATATTTAGTTGGATCAGCTAATTTGGCTTTTTCAAAGTATAGACTTATTCTCATAGAAGTAAAGCTAGCAGCAAATAAACATATTATAATTATAAAAAATATATTATAATATATATGTATTTTATAAATGCAAGTTAAAAATTTAGTATCAAGTTACAAAAATTCCTTTTTACGTAAAATAAGGAAAGTAGTTCGACTTTTAGGACTTTGTTCGATATGCTAATGAAAGTTTATTTATGTGAAAATTAGATGAAACCATGAAAGAAAAGAGATAATAAGATAAGATTTTCAGTAGTGGAATAAAGTAAATTAATATAAAATAAAATTTTTTTTGGGATTTTTTTCAAGCTTTTTTTATTTAATTATATAAATTTTATGAATTCATTTTTAATCATCTATAAATGAGAAAATTTTTTAGCATAAGTTTAGTTAAAAATTGATAGAGGAAGCTGCTGTTAATATTGAATCTTTGGTTTTCCATTTTTATCTGAAAACTGAAAAAATTTAGCTTTAATAATGTTAGCAAGAATAGATGAGTTTTCAGTTTCGTTTCAGAACCCACGTGATCAAAATGAAAGTGTTGCCATCCTTTTTTATATTAACAGATTTAAAATATATGTTGCTGTTTTACAATTTAAAAAATTAGTTATTTCTCATTTTTTCATTTCTCGCACATGTAAAATAATCAGCTAATATAATACCTATTATAAAAATAAATTAATAATTTTAAATAGATATGGGTAAAAAGTTAAACACATGATCTCAAAATTTGATAATAATAACAAACTCGAACGGTAAAATAGAGAATTTCTTATTCTCTTTATACACGTGGTTTTTTTCAGTAGTAAAAATGTGTGTGGCAAAGAGGTTAACGTCGTTTATTAATTTTGAAAATTTATTTATAAATTATTTGAATTTGATAAGTGCAGTGCATAATTAATATTTTTGCAATAAAATTTTCATTTTTATTTTCTTGAAGTTTGGTTAACTTAAACTACAAAGAATAAAAGACGTGCAATTTATTTAGAAACCATCATTTTAAAACTCATAACTTTTGCCTTAAATTAATTATAAGGTTAACACTTCATCTTTCTTTATTAAATTTGTTAGTATATGTGAAAGTATTCATTATTATTAAAATGAAATATCAAGATTCACTAGCAAAGTAAAGATTACTGAACTTAAGAAAAGAATTAAACTTGAGGAAAAATGTCGATGAATTATTCAACCATGTAAGCTGCTTTTTGGAAGTTTTGCAATATTGATAATGCATGTTACAATATATTACAATACAACATTTTTTTCTACTCTAAAACTAATTAAAGGTATCCTTTCATTACATTAAATTTTTTTTTTTTAACTTAGCTAAAAAGTTAAAGTTTTTAATTATTTTTTATAGCTTTCAAGAGTAAATATATATGACAGACCTATCACTAAAATTTATTCAGTTTTTGAGAATAACGAAAGCCTATGTCTCAAAATATCACCACCGTCATCAACAACAACAACCGCACCAAAACCAAAACAGCAACAGCAGCACAATAAAGATGTCCAATTTGACTTTGAGGCTTCAGCTTGCTCATCCTCTTCCAAGATTAGATGTTAAAATATTTTGCCTCTTAATTTTGTATGTGATAATAATTGATTCTAATGATATCTGTAGAACAACACAACAATAGCAATCTCAGAACAGACTATTGGATGTTGTTTCAAAGACAGGGTACCACTAAGTTTAAAAGCACGAAAGATAATAAAGATGGAAACACATCAAGTAGAAGAAATTCTGAACAACATTCTCAACAACAGCAGCCTCATTATCATCATCAGCACACCAGTATGAATATTATAAACACCAAAATAGCACACTTATTATAAACCCCAATCGAATAATAATCATAACACAAGGTCTAAGGAATAACCTCAAAATGTAGCAAAACAGCGTTTACAGCCCCTTAATGTTGATAACGCATATATGTTTTGTGTTTGCAGATCACGAAGAAGTCATGGTTGGGAATACTGGACGCGCATCATATCCGTATATACACTGAAAAAAAAATCCGCTTGCCGCAAGCGGAATTATTCCGCTTGCGGCAAGCGGACAATCCGCTTACGGCAAGCGGAATTCCGCTTGCGGCTAGCGGAATTCCGCTTGTGGCTAGCGGAATTTTTTTTTCTTTGCAAACAATTGCAAATGACTTGAAACGTAAAGAAAATTTAAAAAAAACATTTTTTCTTTTCTTTTTCCAAAATTTTCTCAAATCTCGTCATACCGAAATACGCATACCCCAAGTAAGCGGGAAAAAATTTTTTTTTTAATTTTCTTTACGTTTCAAGTCATTTGCAATCGTTTGACGAGAAAAAAAATTCCGCTTGCTACAAGCGGAATTCCGCTTGCGGTAAGCGGAAATCCGCTTGCGGCAAACGGAATTATTCCGCTTGCGGCAAGCGGAATTCCGCTTGCCGCAAGCGGATTTTTTTTTCAGTGTAGGGAAATGAGAATTTTGAATTTTGATTTTTTGCCGTACATACGGTTTACAAAAGAACTTGCATAATTCGAACTTATATAATTCAAAAACTTCCTTAATTCGAAAAACTATGTCGGTTCCGGCCAGCTCTCATTTAAACAATGCTAAAAAAACTTGCATCATTCAAAATAAAAATTGCATAATTCGAAAAAAAATTTCATAAATTTTTCTATGTTGGGTGCACAACAAACAGATAATTTTACATTGTTATTTTGCGTTACCATTGTAAAGAAAACAATACCTATTTAAAATGCCTGCGAAATATAAATCACTAAATTTAAACCAAAAAAAATTAATCATTGCCCAAGTTAAAAAAAGTGATAAATCTAAAGGTCAAATTGCTAAAGAATGGGGCATTCCACCTTCAACATTGTCTACGTACATTAAAAATGAAAAAAAAATTTTGCTGAATTGTGATTCAAAAAAGTATAAATTGAGTAAAAGACTCAAAACTTTAAAGTATCCTGAATTTAATAAGTTTGTTGAAGTGGTTTAAGCAACAAAGGAATAAAAATATACCCATTTCCGGTCCTCTAATAAAAGCAAAAGCTTAAAAATTTGCGGGGACCTTGAAAGTAATTAATTTTAAAGCTTCGACAGGTTGGCTTGATAATTTTAAAAAGGAAAATAATATAATTTTTAAAAATATTTGTGGAGAAAGTGGCGAAGTAAATTTAGAAAAAGCTACCGAGGAAAAAGCTAACATTGGAAATCAATGTTAAAAGAAATGATATCTGATAGGGACCCTCAAAGTATATTCAACGTTGACGAGGCTTTACTATTTTATCAATGCACGCCTAATAAAAGTTTAACTTCCAAAAATGAAAAATGTTCAGGGGGTAAGTTAAATAAATAACGTGTCACTATTCTAATCGGTGCAAATATGAGCGGGTCAGAGAAATTACCTTTATTAATGATTGGGAGGTCAGCAAATCCTAGTATAAAAAATTTATTTTAAAAAATTATAAAAATAAAATTAAATAAAGGTTAATATTTTAATGAGAATAAAAAATATATATAAAGTTCAATTTTTAATAAAACTTTTATAATTCGAAATTTTTCTGTTCCCGTATAAACGGCATAGATTAATGCGCGTCAAAACCACCCGTATTTCCCAAACCTGTACAAGACTTGACCGGATGATTGAAGAACCTAAGGGATGTGAGCACGGAAAAAGTTGTTTTCGTTGATGACATTTTATGAATATACACTTTGTTTCACAAATTAGAAGTCCCACTTTTCATAGGGCACTGGGTGTGCGCAATGAATTTTATACCAATGTTGCACACATGTAAAAAATAAACTTTTTGGTTAAAAAAGGGAATTTATTTTTTGTGCATAGAATTATTTTATGTATAGTAAGTACACAGTAAATAATAATGTACAAAATATTCATAATGTTTAGTAATTTTACTGCAAATCATTATTTCACTACAAATTGTATTTACTTTATAAAAAAATCAATTATAGTCAAACAAAAATTAATATTATTGCTTTACAAATATAATTACAAAGGAAATTAACTCATTTATTTAATTTTACAGCACTCACTATTAATTAAATTTACAAAAAAAAAAAAAAAATAATTAAAATCCATTTTCTAAATGAAATTTAATAAAACCAGAGAAGAATAAACCATTTGTAAACATAAATTTTAAAAATCACTTATTGAAATTGCATAATAAATATTAAACAAAAAAAAAAACTGAAAATAAAAAAAAACAATTCATACACGAACATGAAAATAAAATCATTGACATAAAGTATCAATTTTCAATATTAAATTTTCTCTATATCACCCCTATTTAAATTGATCTTAAATTTATTGTTTACCATATATACGAATGCATTGAAATGAAAACATCATTTATAAATTTAATTTAGGTTAAAATAGGCTCTTTTTTTGTAAACAATAATATACAAATAAATTTTTATATATATATATAAATGATTGCTGTTAAATGTCGTGAACCATAGAAACTCAATTAATTTTCTGTGTACAAGCAATTTATTTAAAATAAAAAAATAAAATTTCGTTTATATGTTCTTTTACAATAGCTAGCTGATATATTTGACCTTTTTAATCGGCAATTTAATGTTGTTATTATGTATGTATGAACACGAAAATAATAAATAAATGTGGTTATATATATTCATTTAGAGATTTTAGAAAATGACAGAAAAACTACATTTATATATAAATGAATCGAGTGAGAATTATATAGAAACAAAGAGTAAACGACAACAAATAAATATAAAAGAGATTGGGCGTCATATATATGTGGTTTTTTTTTTTAAACAAAAAAAAAATTTTTTTTCTAAACGATTTGATCAACGTAATGGGAATCAAACGAATAATTGCTATGAAATGCTTTACAGTACGTAGATACATAAAATCAGTTTAGTAGTAAATTGGTGATATAGTATTATGTGTATTTATACAGAGAAATTGGAATACGACAAATTATAGGTTGAAGTTTTTAAACATTTTATGTACAATTTATCTATTGACTGTACCAATTATTTAATTTTCAGTTGCAATTTTAACTTTTTTTTTCATACTTATATGTGCTTTTCTGCTAAAATAACCAATACACTTTATGGCAGAATATTTTTCATTGTCAATTAAGGAAAATTTTTTGTTTTTTTTTTTTAAATCTATAGTATAGCTATACTCTAATAAATTTAAAAAAAATTTTTAGGTTAATTATACAAATTAATACCAAATTAATTAAATTTGACTTATTTACTGATTTATTTGTTATTGATAAAAAAGTTTTGATCTAAAATAACAAAAACAAATTTTTCATGTCACGTGTTATAGTGTATTTGCTAAATTTAAATTTTAAAAAATTACTCTAATATAAAAAAGCTAAGACTTTTTTATCTCAGGTACGATAAATTAATTATTATATAAATTATTGGTGGTTTCTAGTTATTAGACAGACTTTGAATTACTTTAAATAAAGAAAAAAGAGCATAATTTTAACATTTTTTTCTCAGATTTGTAATATCTAAAAATCAGTTTGTCTGATTCAATAAAATCATGTAATTATAGCATTGAAATGACTTAGGGACTAAATTTCTCGGTGAATTAGACATTTTTAGGACTTTTCTATGTTCTGACCTGTCAAACTTATTAGGCACGATTTTATCTATTTCTCGGATATTTAGAGTGATTGTGCCTGAAAATAAAATGAATCAATTTTCGTGTACTACATAGATAAGTTTATACATGCTTTGAGGTGAATTACGAATATAAAAAAAAATAAAACTTTATCGATACTAAAAAATTACCTACTTGAATCAAGTGGAATCTCCTTGAAGAATAAAAAAGCCTCTTAATTTTCTATATGAATCTTGAATCAATTTTTTTTCTCTTTGGTTATTATATTGAAAAATAAGCTTGATAAAAAATTGTATTTTATATTTTTATTTCAGGTGTATTTTAAATCTAAATATTGTACATCAAAAACATAAGTTTTGAGTATTTTATAATAAATTATTTTAAGTGGTCTTTTTAATTACAAAAAACTGTTTAAAGTTTTTGATTTACTGAAGGGCTCACGAATGGCTCCCCAAAGTTACAAAAGTGATGGGCAAAATCGCAAATTTAAGGTTACATTTTGCAGTTTGCACTTAAAGCCCGAGAATTTTCATGAAAATCCTATTAATTAATTTTGGTTCCTCATATAGAGGATTATTTAATTTGAAAAGTTTTTATGTTAAGATTGTTGTTCGGTATAAGTGACGGTGCCAAACGGATTATTTTGTGAAGTTAAATATAAAAATATTTGTTTATTACGATTTTCAGAAGAAAAATTTAATGATTATTTTTATTGATTAATACTTTATTTTTTTATAAAAATTAATAAAAATTAATAAAAACTTAAAATATTATAAATTTACAAAAAAAAATTATTTTTTAACTTTGGAGTTTAATATTTCTGATAAAAAATGTTCAATTCCCTTCAAATTTTAAAATGATATTCTAATACTATTCATTAACTTTAAAATTAATTTTTGTTCAATCTGACATCTCGCTTAGAAGCATTTTCAAAAAGACGCTATATTTCGGAGACGGTTTATTATAATTAATAATAAACCGAGCAAAAAGTAATGCCAAAAATTCACCTTTCTCGCAAGAGAAATGGCTTTTCAATACTATATAAGTGATTGAAAAAAATGAAAATTTGTATCTAATTTTTGAGTATACTTGTATTTAGTTACGTTCCCACATTATTATTCATACATTATAACATTTAACTCTTTGTATTATTACACGCTAATACACACGAATTGCCTGTTTAGCCAGATCGGCGAGGGCCTCGAACGAACTTGCGTTTCACGCGTTTGGAGAGGGGGCCCCAAAATTTTCTGTATACATTATTTTGATGCCGATACTCGAGCCCCTCTCCAAACGTGTGAAACGCAAATTCGCTCGAGGCCCAGAGCCCGTTCTCGTTGAACACGCCATACGCACGTAAAATTCAAGGCGTGCGGCCTATAATTTTTTATTTCAGTGCAGAGTGTTTCAGCCTAGATTCTGCTTTAGTATCATCTGTCACATATCAAGCGATATAATACAGGCACCAGCCATACCAATCACGCCCAAAAATTAAATTTCTTTTTCCGAGGATCAAAATAGAGGGTATTTATGTTTTTCAACCCGCTGAATATGAATCGGGGTCCGTTTTGCGAATTTCGTGGTCAATTTTTTGTTATTAACAAATTATTGCAAAATTGGCCTATAATTTGTTAATAACAAAAAATTGACCACGAAATTCGCAAAACGGACCCTGGATTCGTGTTCAGAGGGTCGAAAAACACAAATACCACCTATTTTTATCCTCGGAAAAAGAAATTTAATTTCTTAATTTTTGGGCGTGATTAATAATAGTTTCCAATTGGCCATTACGAAATTGGCCAAAAATTTGTTAATAACAAAAAATTGACCACGAAATTCGCAAAACGGACCCCGGATTCGTGTTCAGAGGGTCGAAAAACATAAATACCACCTATTTTTATCCTCGGAAAAAGAAATTTAATTTCTTAATTTTTGGCGTGATTAGTAATAGTTACAATAAATGTTTTTTCACTCGCGAAAAACAAATAAAGTACTGAAAAATCACCGGTTGCATGCATGATTTTCAATTTTCATGAGTCATGAAAACAAGAACTGTACGCTGAAATTATCGTTTTTTCGTAGTATTGTAATATTTAAATATTGTTATTAACCAGGTTTCATAAGCTGCGATTCTTGATCACATTCTTGATGCAATGAGGTGCCCCTGAATAAAAACATGACTTTTATAATTTTAAGCATTAGATCTTTCTAAACATACTATCGAATACATGAAAATTATATTGCATCGTATAGCAGAAAAAATTTACCCCAAAAGAGCCAGTATATTTAGTGAAAGTACTTAAAATCAAATTTTTTTCTAATTCTATACCAAGTAATCAAAAATCAAAATATTATTTTAAAATAACTGCCAGTCTAATATATAAATTCTATATGTAAAATTAAGTTATCAATATATTTATTTATATTTTAAAATTAAACGAAGATTCTGGAAAATTTGTATTTGATATTACACATATTATTTACTCTATTTATGATATAGATTACGTGATCGGTTTTAAAATTAGATTTCCATTAAAGATATACACATATGCATGAAGCTTTAAATTTTATGTTTATTAAAACTCAATAAATATATGGTAATAAAATAATAGAATTAAGATAATTTTAAGAACCAATATTATATAATAATTTTTCAATTTTAAATTAATAAGATTATCAAGGGACGGTCGAATTAATGCACTTTGAACATTCTTTTAGAAGTTTCTAGGTTATTAATATGAAATTATGAGTACAATTAAATTTAAGGCTCAATTTTTGAACTTATAGAAACTCATGAGTACAAACTGTAGATTTTATAAAAGTTTTATTGAATAATCAGAATGTTTTTTATTTTAAACGATTTCAAAAATTGTAAAAATTGAGCATAATTTAAATATACAGTAAAATTTATCTACAAAATTTTAATAAAATATGATTAAAAAAATTGACATACCTTGACACATAATAGTAATGATGTGTAAAATACTTATTGTTAAATAACGTATTCTATCTTGTCTGTGAGCCATTTTTGAAAAGTCTTTTAATCAATCTGAAAAAAAAAACAAACAAATAAATAAAAACTCTTAAAATATAATTATTATATATAAATTTTATGATACTTTAAATTAAGTTAATATTTAATAAAATAAAAAAAATTTTAATATGCAGTAATATAAAGTAAAAAGAAGGAAAAAAAGTTAGATAGGTAGGTAGGTAGGTAGATATAATATATAAAGTGAAAATATAATTTTCATGACTTTATTAGCATGAGAAGTAGAAAATTCAAAAACTTTTCAAGCATAATTTTATGTCTAACCATTACTTTTCTCTTATCAACTTAAATGCAAAAGGCAGAAAACGAATGAGAGATGGGGGATGAAATGTTGAAAAGAGAATATAACCAAGTTACAGGTAGTTAGTCCATTCATTATTTCAATTCATTATATTATATACACACATATAGAATATTATTATATATATTTTTTTTTTACTCCACATAATCCATTTTCTTTGATATAAAATACTAAATTTTTACTTTACAAAATTTATTTTTAAATTAACTAATAGAGAAATTCGGTGAAGCGATTTTTTATTATCAATTATATCAGGGTTAATTTTCTTTGTAATAAATATTTTAATATATTTTTTTGGATTACTCATTACAAAAAATGTGAAAAAAGATTACAAAATTTTTTTTTTTCAAATTTACATGATATACCTAGGGTAGATTTACCAGTTAATGACCAATACTGTACATTTCTTATGGAAAACAAGTAGTAATTTACTAGATTTTAACCAGTCATTCACTAGTGAATCTACCCTACAACAAATTTACAAAAGACTTCAAAACTTTAAGATATTCGCATAATCAACAAAAATACTTTGTCCTGACATAGTCAAACTTTTTACAATCGTCAGAATTTAATTTTGTCAATGTCTATAATTTACGCCTTTGTTGTTTAATATACTATTGTTAAAATTTAACAAAGAATTACAAAAGTTTAATTTAGTGGTTAAGGAAAAAATAACCTAACCTGAACCTAACAGTACCAAAAATTATATGAAAAAAATATATAAAAAATGCATAATGCATTAAATATACTGTCTTTATAATATATACTTTAAAGACTCTCATAACTTATTTCTTCAAATTACTGGCTTCAGAAAACTCTGCACTGAACAAAAAAAAATCGGCTTGTAGCAAGCGAGATCCTATAATTAATTTATTTTTAACCAATGAACGATAAAAAATCTCGTTTCCTAACATGGATTTTTTTCAGCGTATTATACATTATCAATAAGTTCATTGTTTCTCAATGCCAAAATGCTTGAAAGTTCATGTAAATACTTAAAATTAGTACTTTTAACTATAAGAAACCTGATAGTATAGCTGATTTATAAAGCAGTTATGCTATTCTCATTTTAGTAGTTTAAAGTATTATACAAGCAAACTCTTAAATATTTCCGGGTATGATTTATATAAATTTCAAAAGAGTTAGATTCCTACAAGAAATTTAAAAACTTTTTGAATATTTTTTATTCAAAAGGCTGAAAACCAAGTAAATCAACCTACGATATAGCGTACCCATGTATAACAACGTGGAACCACAAAGCAGTGGTTTACCATTCTTGTATTCACATCTTGAAAGTAAATAAGAGGTTTCTTATCAAGTGGTCAGTTGAGTTTACGGTTAACGATCTAATGCAGTTTTTACTTGTCTCTAATACTAAATTTTTTTTAAAGAAATCTTTGAATAGAAAACATATAAGTTTAAAAAAATGATGAGATCTTAACATGAAAAAAATTTAAAAATACTTAGAGAATTCAATGACAGTTTTCCGAAACTTGCTTTTAAAATTGATATTTTAAATAATTGTATTGTACAGAGCAAAAAGAAAAAATAAACAATGTATTAAGGATGGACGGTTACCAAGCTTTTCGGGCGGGGTTACAGGTAAACTCCAAATGTTATAGAGGTTTATAGGTAACGGTTTTGAATCTTAAATTTCCCTGGATTTACGATTTTATAAATATTTAATTATAGGTAATAATTATAGGTAATAATTATAGGTAATAATTTTTACGGTTATGTTTTTTATTTTTAAGTTCATTTCTTACTAGCTTTCCTCTTTATTAAGCGTAAACAATAAATTAAAAAAAAAACTTACAACTGATTTGTAAACTCAGAACCAACGAACATGGACCATGTTTCAAATTATATTTTGAATTCTGAAGCCTTTATAATTTTGAAGTCCTTAGACCAAAAAAAAAAATAGTTTTAGGCTCTTTAAATCCTTATTATTCTATACCCCTTTATCGAAGTTATTCTAAGTCCCTAAATAAAAATTATTTTAAGTCCCTTAACTCAAATTAAGTCCCTACATCGAAATTATTCTAATTCCATTTCACTCACCGCCCAAAAATGACATGTTTAAAGTATTCCATATAATTGTCTATAAACATGTTCCATGTTAAAAATTCATAGTGTTGTAAAGCTAAAGAAATTTGTCGATTCAAAATCATACCTGCAGACCTTTGAAACATTTCAAACTTTCCCAAAACTACCCACCAAACTACAAACCAAAAAAAGACCGAACTAAAAGTCTGGTAACCGCACACAACTGAAATTGTATACTTAATTCATTCACCTATAAAAAAATTGGAATAAAATTATTTGACAATTTAAAAAAATTTACATAAATAGGGTGACTGCACCAATTAGTGGTCAAAGTTTTGCCTATTAGTGAACAATCGTCTACCATAAGGAATTATATGGTATTGGACATTCAATAATTGGTACAGACACCCTATTTTGCTAAACTGAAAATAACTATTTTTTAAAAAAGTACTGATTTGAGTTCTTAAAAAAAAAATTTATATGTATATAATGTAACCTATAACCTAATATGAAAATACAAAGGAAATTTATAACTGCACGTACAAATTTAATTAAAGTATGCATTATTTAATACTTGATTCACTCACTTTGTTTGAAAATGTTTGATATGTATAAAATTCAATTTTAAATTAAAAAATTTTTTTTATAGTAAATTTTATTAGCTTAGTTACTGGTTTAAAAAACAAGATTTATAAAAAAGTAACTTTTATATTTGCTACGTATATGTTTAAAAGCAACAAAAAAACAATACAAAATGTAAATAAATTTTTATTATTGTCTGATTTTAACTTTAAAATGAAATGATATATCCTTATGTAAAATTTCCCGCGGAATCCAAATTTTTAGTCAGATTTTTAATTGGTCACGTGACTTGGCGAGAAATTCGAAATTTGTAAAAAATGAACTTTCGAAAGCTGCTATTTTTTTATCTAGAGCTTCCAAAAAGCTATGTCGTCTACTATACAAGTCGTCTACGCTTCATTTAAATCTACCCACATCAGATTCTGAAAATTGAGAGTTTTTTACACAGGGATACATTTTTGAAATATAAATATTGGTTTTAAAATTAACTTTATGTTCGAAAGCAAAAAAACACGTAGACATTTATAAGGTTTTTCACTTATGTGAAACAAAAATATAAGAATAAACACGCCTTTATTTAAATACCGGATTGGGTCCAAAAACTATAGGTATCATCAACTCAATGAAAAAAACTTAGCTTTAAAAAATGAAAACAATCCGATTGATCGCTTTTGTTGTATCGTGCCCATAAGGTGTCGATTTTTGCATCCATTAAGGTAGAGCTTCGCTCTATAATTAAATTGATGTATATTACATCCCTTTTTTATTAAGACATATCAAGTGGCAATAATTAAAAATTAAAATTAATTTTGTTAAAAAAAGTTAACAGAAAATGTTCAGTCAAAATACCTATTGAACTAAAAAAAAAAGTTAGATTAAATTTAAAAAATTTTGAAATTAGTTTATTTTTTCATAGAACTGTTCATATATGATAAATTTTTCTTTTATAGTTAAATCATGCATGTTATTTTTTAATTATAACCTATATATATATATAAAAGAATGTTTTTCGATTAAAATTGTTTTTATGTTATGTAGAGAGAAAATGAAATAAATCAAAAATTTTTAATCAATAAAACTTTCTGACAAAATACATAACAGTTTTATCATCTTTTTAAAAAAAAAAATACAAAACTCTCTATATAAAAACATGATGAAATAAAATTTATACAAGTTTTTAACAGCATAACTTGAGATTTATGATGTGATTTTCAAATTGGTGGTTATTGTGTTATAAAATCAGGAAAATCAAACTGTATGCATTAAATCAAAACATTCATCTGCCATCGTTCATTAATCGTTTCTACATGCATACCAATTTCTATTTTCCTATCTGTATATATTTATATTTAAAATAGATATGTATGAATACAATTCTATATTGAAAATATATACGGGCTTTTATATCTATTAATAAGTTATTGGTCAACATGAGAGTACAGAATACGTACTGCGTATATGAACTTTACTCGCTTACAAATATGCTATAAAAAGAGAGATATTATGAACAATATACGAACGTATGCATGTATATTAGGGTGCTTCTTTATTTTATTTATTTATTTTTATTGTAGGGTTTCAGAGTTTTGGCCCTTTGGGATTTTGTCTACTCGGAATTTTTTTATAAATTAAATATTTTAAATATTATTTGATTAAAAAACATGGAAATTAACTAATACCCTAATAGTGTACTCGCACCTACTCCTACCAGCAGCTACACTTTTGAGGGTCAAGGAGGTTTAGAGTAAATCCGCCGAAATAAAAACTAACCAAAGTTCTAGAGGGCCAAAATCTAGGGGACCAAACTTAGTTAAATTCTTATTTTTCTGAATATTTCTTTCCATTTCATTTACAACATATTTTCTGAAAATTGAACGTTTCGAAATTACCTAAATTTTCAGAATCTCAAGTAACAATTTTTAATTAATCTACCAGTAAAAGGGCTATTTTTGATGTATTTCACATTTTTGCAAATTTAAGGGTAAAATGCCAATTTTTAGTATACAGGACCCTGAAATTCGTGATCAGCGACCCAAAAAACCATATGGTAAATTGGTAAACTAAAGCTCATGACAGCCAGTAACAAAACATCCCCCTCTCCCACGATTTGACTAGAGTATTTCCAGTTTTTAATTTTTTTTGGCAAATTTTGAATTATGAAACAGAGATGGAGAAATTAATATGGAATAGATTGTTTCACATGTGATTAAGAAAAGTTATACCCCAAATAAACTTTATAGACTATTTTCTTAAATACTAGTTTTCACTAACGAAGTTATAAAAATATTAAAAACTTAAATAAATGGAAAAGTGATCCCTAACAGTTTGCTTTGATTTTACTTATAAACTTAACAAACTAAATTTAATACCTGAAAATTACCATAACCCCAAATTAAATGAACCACCCTAATATATAATATATAAATGAATATTATTTGCCTAGTGAGAAAAGTTTTAATCGAAACAAAATTGAATGAGCATTCTATAAAAAAAAAAATAAGCTTTTGACAATGAATTAGTATAAAAAAATAAATAAATAAACAAACAAACATTATATATTTACAAATACTATTTTGTTTACTCTATAAAATGAAATCATGAAAAGTTTATACATTTAAATTTTGAACTTTGATTACTTTTGCTTAAAGGCATTATAAATTATAATTTTATTTCAAGTTATTTTTTTAATTTTTTACTTTTTTAATTAATTAAAAATAAAAAAAAAAAAAAAAAAACTGATTAATTAATAAAGTTCAAACTCAATTTTATGTTAATCTTATTTTTACTATTCATTATAATATAAGAAAGTTTAACTAAATTTTAAAAGTTTTTCTATATATATATCGTATAAATTTGGTAAAATTAAAATTTTAAACTTTTTAAATCATTTAAACAATTCATGGAAAATGTTTAATTTCCTTATGCTAATAATATTATCTATTTTATTCTTTTGACAACTCATAAAACTTATTATAAAAAATAATAATAATAATTATATTCAACACGATATAATGAATATTATAATTATTATAATTAGGAAAGGAAATTAAAGGGAAAGAATTTTAATTTTCTATTTATAAAATTTTAATTTATAATTTTTTATAATAATGTTTTTCTTCAATAATCAAAATTTTTTTAAATTTTTAGAAGTCATGGTAATTATATCAGGGGAGCCAGCTACCTTTGCGAAACCAAATTACAATCGATAGTTATGGATGACTTAGATATGTTGAAAAAACACCCCGAAACTCTTCATTTATTTTAATGTGTCTCCTGGACTTAAAAACGCAGTGCTCAATGTTATTAAATAGGGTTTTTTTGTAACTTTCAATATAACGCTGAAATAGTAATTTAAGCAAAACTTTTTCCGGAATTTTTTTAGTCGATATCATTTTTTTAGTGTCACCTTTAAAGTCCCGTAAATCATTTTTTAATCATAGATTTTCTTCCCGTTATAGTTAATAAACCATTTAGTGTCCATTAAATGTACGTTTTTGGCTCAAAGTTATCAATTTTTAAATTGCTGCTAAAATTTGCAATTTTTGTTGAAAAAAGGTCTGAAATGTGCACCAAAATTTTTTTACAATTTTTAAAAAATTTTATATACGTCTCTTTTCTTTAAATGTTTCTATATATGTTTTCAAAGATACTGATAAAAATTTAATATTTTTAAAAAATCTTATAAAATTAAGACATTCTTATAATATCTAACAAAAATTGAAAATTAAAAACTTTTAGAAAGATTTCGAGACTTATAAAATCCATTTTCGTCAAAAATTAAAATTTTGTCAACAATTTAAAAATTGTTCATTTTGGGTTATAAATAGGTGATCTGTTAATTGGCTATAGCACTGAGAAAATTAGTGGTAAAAATTGCGGTTTATGGAGCTTGAAAGGCGACATTTACACTAATAGAATGAAACCAACCGAAAATCTTGGTCACCAAAAATTTGGTTAACTTATAATCTTGTAAGATGTCAGGTTGCAGCTTTATATTATTGAAAATTACCGAAAATCCCATTCAATAACTTCAAGTGCTATATTTCTAAGACCAAATAGTATCCGGAGTATTTTTTAAAAATATTTAAGTTAAGTCATACGTAACTTTGTAATATAATTTAGTTTCCCAAAGATAACGATCTCCCTTTATAAGAATTCACAATTAACGTTTGTCGGCATTAAAAATATTTTGACATTATTTTCAAATAATAGTCCAATTTTTTAATGGTCACAGGTATATGAATATTCAGAAAAGGCTAATAAAAAAGGAGCGTAAGGGTGAAGCGCTAGTTTCTTATATATAGGACGACCAGCGAACCAAAAAACATACAAAACCAAATCTGGATACTCAAAGTGCAAATGCGTACAATAAACCTTTTTAGAGGTAGTTCTTGCAAATTTAAAGGTAAGCACCCAATTTCTGATAAAAGAGACCCTGAAATTCTTGATCATCGACCCAAGAAATCTATACTAGACCAAATCTGGCGATGGTCAGTAATTAAAGACCCTTTCCTCGTATATTGACTGATGCAAATGTGACTTCATTTATTATTTAATTTAAAAAACTTATTTGTTAACGAGTATCGAAATTATTAATCCCATCCTCAATATTTATTATTAAACTTATTTGCCCTAAGGTATTCAATTTAATTATTTTTGTATATTTTTGTAAAACTTTATGTAAAATCAAAAATTTTAAACCAGACAAATAAACTACTGCTACAGAATTAATTTTCAAAAGTTTATACAATTGAATTTTAAATAAAGCAAAATTAAAATAAAAACTTAAAAAATTCAATTTCTGATATTATCGTTGGTAATGCTGGTAAATAAGATAATTAAATAATTAAACTACAGATAACATTTATTTACATTGAAAACACTATGCAAGCGTTAGTACGCGTTTTATGAGAATATAATGACGATTTTTACAAGTTTAATTATCTTCATTATTCAAAATTACACCGTAAAATACCTTAATTGTTATGTAAATAAATATTTATTTAGCATAATGAGAAAACGCATCAATAAAAATGATATAAATATTTAATTATCTAACGAGAAACCTGAGAAATGTACTTTACTAAAACTGGTAAACTTGAATTAAATGAAAATTTTAATGACTAACTTATACATGTAGCTTGTCTGCAAGTGTATACTCAAATAAGTTATCATATTTTTAAATTGCTTAAATTACATTATTTTCGTTAATTTATAAGTGGGTATATCCACTGGAAGGTACGTCTTTTGCAGAATGACCTTCACCGATTTACCCCGAATTTCTCAGATGTTTGTATATACATACGAATCCCTCCAAATTTTTTAAGACTTCTTGCTCCAAAAGTCCTCAAGTTAGGACCATTTAAACTTTTCTCGGAAGTTCACTGGTTCGCTAATCTTTCTTAGTAACTAATTTAAAAAAGCGACTAGGAATATTAAAAGAAATATTTTCAAAGGGTAAAATTTCCCGCGTAATCCAATTTTTTGGTCAGTTTTAGACTACAATGTCTGAGGACTCCAGAAAATGAAGAATTCGACGGCCATTTGGCTGGATATCAAGTTACGAGAATAAATAATGATTTTTCAAAATTTTATTTTCTGATTTTAGCCAATGAAAAATGTCCATGTAAAAATTTTGAAAATAATGAAAAATTCGTGTTCCTCGGAAAAAAATACTTAGATTTAATTAAAAAAAAAACATCTTTTTTGGATGTGGCCAAGATATCGTAAAATTAGAAATTTGCTATTTTTACCTTATTTTGAAAAGTCATTCTTCAAAAGAAGTACCTTCTAGCTAGGTACCCAAGTATTATTGTTAGATAATTCAATCCAAATCTTTAAATCATTCAAGTTTTTAACTTCTTATGTTAGCACACTCATACTTTATATTTATTTAAACACTTATTAATTTGAATTTTTCCCCTTATTAACTATTTTTCGGAAATTTACAACTATTTTTTGTAAATTTTCGAAAACAAATTGAAAATGATCAATTTTTCTGGCGAATTCACAAAAAAAATCGAGAACACTCGAATTTTTTGTTAATATACTAAATTTAGTTAATATAAGATTTTTTTCGAATATTTACTAATTTTTTCGAAATTTTACTAATTTTTCGGAAATGTTCTAATTTTTTTGTTAATATAAGAAAGTTACTTTTTACAGTGATCTTAATTTTTTTAGTTACGCTCACGTCTCTATTTCGTGCGTACTCTTAGAAACCCAGAGAGGGGGGGATTTGTACTTTTTTTGTGTTCAAAATTTTATTAAAATTAAAAAAAAAAAAATTTTTTTTGAAAAATTTTTCTAAATCCCGATTTTCCTCGGGTTCAAATAGAAACTTGGCGGGATTCTCGATGAAGCCCTCCTATTAAAAATAAAAAAAATTTAATACTTTTATTTTCAATTATTTTTAGTACAGTTTAATACTTTCTCCATGTTAAAAGTTTACAAAATATATACATTAAAAAAATCTATATTTTTTATTTATTTTTTTATTACATTTTTATAGCCGTTAAACAACTTTTAAATCCAATTTCCTTTGCTAAAAAATTTCAGAGATTAAAATATTTGTAATATATAATTTAATTTATTTATTTTAAATAAATATTTAACATTTAGCGCGTTAATATTAAGAAAAGTTTTTACCAATGTTTATTTTAGAAATTTGAAAATTTTCATTTATTTTAACATAAATTACTAAACTAATATAATTATGATTTAAAGAAGCTCACAGGAAGTTATAAATTTTAGTATTTAAAATAATTATAAAGCAACTTTAATCCCTTTTGATTTTAAGTATACTTATGTTAACCTTTTATAAACATGATTACACAAAAAAATAAATAATCATACAAACTATGTATAGGGTGATGTTCCCGGTGAGTGACCGCTAGTTGAGATCGCTGGATTGTACAGCATAAAACATATATTAAAAATTTAGTAAAACCCTTTAGGATTTTTTTTTAAGTTTCTGCGTTAATAAAAAACAATTCCCAACATTAATTTTTAAATTATCTCTATCAATTTATTTATTATAAGTAGATAAAGACTCAACACGTGATTCCGCCAGTAAGTGACCAGGCACCTGAGTAAGTGACCGCCTCAGAGCCAGTGAGTGACCGATGTAATTTTTATTAATAATAATTTCTTAACCTTTTTAAAAAAGATTTAATTTATAAATTTTTAGAAATAAAATTAATAATTTAGCATTTTACAAATCGCAAATAATTTTTTTAGTTTATTTTTTTTTTATTTCTCATTACTTAGTTCGATATAGGTTAGGTTTTAGCTCCCATGTTTACACATTTTGTGTCACAATTTATTACAATCGTATAATTTTATGGAAAATTAAAATTTTATAAACTGAAACAAATTTATAAATTAAACGAAATTGAAAAAATTTATAAATTGTACGACTGAAAAATAATACTAAGCTCCAAAATAGTGTAACACGCGCGTCAAGAGATATTACAGGTAGTTTATAAGGCAATGAAATTATGTGGGCATATAACTCCAAAAAACTAAATATTGTGTACAAAAATATTTAAGACCTATATTATTAATTATTAAAATTTAAATAGTTTGTGTATTAGAATAAATAATTGCAAAAACGTCTACTACCATACTACAAGGTTACCGTCTGCATTGATAGAGATCCACCGGGCATTATATTTACAATATTCGTTTTTGTTTGTTAAAATATAATTTATAGTTGCACCTTCTAAGTTGTATGAAGTGCACGAGACCTTATCAATAACTGAAAATGAAAATAGAAGATTTTAAATAGTTTTAATTAGTCTTTAGTCTTGCCGGCCACACACTAAATTTTATCCCATATTAGCACTAGTAAATGACCGGCTATTTTTTATTAAAAAATAGTGAATAAAAGTTTCAAATAATAAGTTTAATATGTTCTAATAACATTTAAACATAAAATAAAAAAATTTTCAAAAAATTTTTTGAAGAATTTTGACCAAAAAAAATAATAGGTTATAGGCTATAATATTTATTTAAAACTACATTTTTACTAAATGCACTATATTTTTTCTTTTTTACAGTTTATGCTTATGGAGTAAAAAAACAGTAGACTTGCGCAAAGTTTTTAATTTTTTTTCATTCCAAAATTTTGTTTGAGCTAAAAGTAATTATTGATTATTAAAGTAAACTCATGAAGAAATAAGATTTTATATAGTACAAAAATTAAATATACAATAATTTTAAATAATTTAAATGAATAGGTCACTCACCGGGGTCCGGTCACTCATTGGGGACACTACCCTACTGAATAAAAATTTTACTTTTAAATCAGAGTTTATATATTTGGAAATGTAGCAGAAAAAGGTTTGTCGAGAAAATTGACATTTAGGATTTTGGAATCTGAAAAACTGGGTGGGAACCCTTTATCCATTAGTAGGGTAGAATTTTTTTGATTGTTTGTTATTTGAAAACGCGTCTACCTTTTTATTAAATTGATTGTTTTAAAATTTGGTACAGAGTTGCAGTTTATGTTTAGACGATGTTGAGGTAGTAGAAGCAGTTTCTTATTGTTGTTATAAACTATCTTAAAATTTATGACAGGATGAAAGCAAAACTAATTTTTCTTTTTTCGTTTGAATCGTTGAATATTAGTTGAAAACTAAAGAAGAGTTTAAAAACAAATTTACTTAGTTAGTTGCCTCACGCCATGTTACTATTAAATTTAAAATAGTATATTACAACCCATGGCAGAAAACATAAAGAATGCCCATAAATTATCATTCAAAGTGAAGCTGGGGAAGGTGAATTGCAATTTGAGGTATTTCCTTTTATGGCCAGGAATTGATTAAAAAATTTTTTCACCGGCAAATTTATACCTAAAAAGGGAATCCCATCCCAGGGGATTATTGTTTTAGACAGTAAGAACCTAACACGTCGGCGATAAAAGCTTAGTTGACCCGCCGGTTAACTTTGGCTTCATTCACATTTTTTGTGGTGTTTTCTGAAATACTTTAAGCTTTGACAGTCTTTAAACATTGCAAATGTTTTACACTAAAATATTTAAACCCAGGAAGATATACGACCCACAAAAGTCTATAATTACTGCAAAATTTTTCATTTTCTCTTAACAAAATAAAATTACAATCGAGATAAGTTGAAAACTTTCAAGAATTATTATTGTGAATTTCAATATTGTAAATCCTGGTTCATAAAAGGTCAAGAATCATTAGTTCAATTATATCTTAAATTGTATAACTTTAAGTTAAAAAAACAATTCTTAAAAATTAAATAAAAATTCTAAGATCCTTAAAATATTTTTTCCTTATGCAATGCAGATACTTCAAATCATTAAATATTAAACTTTATTTTCTAAAAATGCATATACTTTTATTTTACAAAATAATAATTTAAAATTTTATTAGTTTTTATATATTAACCATATTAAGCTCAGTACAGATCAATAAATAAATAAAAATCATTTACAATATTTATTCATGTAAACATAACTTTAACAAAGTAATAATAAATTAAGGTAAACAGTAATTAGAAATTTCAAATAAATTTAATTAGCCTTCATTTTTCTTTATATATTTTTTTTTCTACTTCTCTTACTCTCATTTAGCTTTATACTCTACATACTATTAAACGAGAAAAAAAAATATAAACTGTTAAAGCTAATTAAAAACGTTTAAAAATTGTACTAATTATCCTTCTATATGACTTTAAATGTTTAACCAAATAAATGTAAATTTATACATTTTTTCTTTTATTATTTAATTTTAATTTTTTATTACATTATTTTTAAAATAATTCAATTTAAGAATTATTTAGAGTATGAAATTAAATATTTGAAATATCAATAATTATTAAAAAGTTAATAAAATAAAAGAATAATTTTGAGAGAACATGTCAATGATTTCTATATATTAAGAAATTATTATTTTCATATATAGAATTCTCTAACGAGGAAAGTTACCAAAGTCGACTTCTGAGTTGTTATACGAAGTTCAAGTTTCAAACCGAATAATGGTCTATTCGTATAGATAAATGTTGTATATTAGACTGGTTCTTTAATTATTTTGAAAATTTTATAAATTTTATCATGAAATTCGAATAATTTTATTACTTATTTTTATTTTGTAATTTTTCGTTTGACATTTGAAAAAAAATAATTTATAAAATATTGTAACTTACAATAATAATAAACAATTAATAAATTGAAAGCTTCAAATAAAATAACAAATTAAAATTTAAACAAATTAAATATTTAAAATAAGAAAAATCGTGTAAAATATACACTGTAAAAAGTAACTTACTTAGATTTACAAAAAAAAAAATAGAATTTTTTCGAAAAATTAGTAAATTTTCAAAAAAATTTGTAAATATTCCATAAAAATCGTATATTTACTAAATTTAGTATATTAACAAAAAATTCGAGTATACTCGATTTTTTTGTGAATTCGCAAGAAAAATTGATAATTTACAATTTTTTTTCGAAAATTTTCAAATAATAGTTGTAAATTTATGAAAAATAGTTGTGAATTTACAAATTTTTTTGAAAATTCACCAAAACAAATTTTTTGATAATATACTAAATTTAATAAATTTACGATTTTTATCGAATATTTACAAAATTTTTTGAAAATTTACTAATTTTTCGAAAAAATTCTATTTTTTTTGTAAATCTAAGAAAGTTACTTTTTACAGTGTAATAAAACTGATAATAATCTAAATATTTATTTTTTTAATTGTTTTTTGTCAAATGCCAAACGACAAAACAATTAATTACTGTACAGGTCAACTAACGATTAAATATTTTATATGCAAATATTTTATTGTACTTAAAAGAACTATTTGAAAAATTCACAAACTATTTACGCTGTATCAGATTTGTATCAATTTGTAAACAAGTTACTCTATTTGAATTTTATTTCAAATTATTAGCAAACAATATTATGATAAATTTTTTCAATATTAATGTCAGAACTAATATACATTCGTATGCAATATGTAAAATCGCATGTTGAAAATCTTTTATGTTAAAAAAAGGTAGGCAAATAAAGATGTTTCAAGAACACTCTAACAAATTCTAATTGTAGTGATACTTATGCAATTGTAAAATACAAAAATTAAATTTGATACAAAAAAGTTAAAAGTTTTAGTTTGATCTGATCAGGAAACCAAGTAATTAATATTTTAAAACTCATAAATTTAATTATAAGTTACGTAATTATTATAAATTATGTAAATCCTTACACAAATTATTTTAAGTTGCTTCTAAAGAGAATATTTAATTATGGAATGAAAGTTTATGAGTCCTACTGAAATCTTCGATTATTTTTTTTTTTGCCCAAATTGAAATAAGATTTTGAAGTTTACAGGCCAAATTTTAAAATTTGCTTGAAAAATTTATAAATAACCTATTTGCACTTTTTTTGTGCAAGAATTTTTAATAATTTACCCTAAAAAATTTAAATCATTATTTAACTAATATTTATTTATACTTAAAATTTATTTGCCCAAAAAATAAAACCTACAAAAATTGCAAAGAATCTAAAACTCTGCATAAAAATACAAAAAAAGCTTAGCACTGCAGAAAAAAATGTTTACAAAATAATAAATTCAATTTTTGCTGTATTAATATAAACCCAGCTAACACAAACATAAACTAAAGCAATTAATCTAAAAAAACAAAAGTTTTTTATAAATATACTTACAATTGATTAACTTTTTTAAAAGGTCACAAACTTGAAAAAAAGTAGCTTCTATTTCAATTTCGTACAAAATAAACTTGTTTTCTAAACTTTAATTTTTTTTCAAAGCTTTAATACAAGTTACTTTACAATTTACTATTAAGAAAACGTAAATCCAGCCAAAAAAAAAAAAAAACAAAATCACAACAAAAAAAAAATTAAAAACACAAGAAACTTTTTTTTAGTCACTTTTTTTTAATATAAAAAGTTAAAATTATTTATTTTACACTTAATTTAATATAAAAAACAAAAAAGCACAACAAAAATTTAATTAACACAAAATTATTATGCACCGCTATGTTAACGACACTGTTGCTTTTTTTTTAATAAGCCGGTAAGTGTAACTCGTGCATTTAATTTATCATAACCTCTTGAATGTTTTATTTTAGTATCTTTTTTTTCAAATTTAATTAAATTTATTTTTTTTAATATTTTTTTTTAATATTAACAAAAAAATAAAATAAAAAATTATTTAAAATATTTTTTCAAAAAAACATTTTTTTAAAAATTTAATAAATCTTTGTAAATTTATTTAAATAAAAAACCATCACTTAACATAAAAACATTTTTTAAAACACACTAATTTTCATATCAAAACAAAAAAAATAAAAATTATCTTCAGCGACAGTGTGTTACTCATTCGAGTAAACGCGTAAGACTAAAGAGACTACAACCCTATGATAGTAGATAGTAAAAAAAAAAAAAAATTTTCCCAAATATATATATATATATATATATATATAAGGGATGCTCAGAATTAAGCAATGTGAATCAAGTTTCGCGCAATCGTCCGCCTACTTCGAACCCCCACCACAAAGTAATAATAAATATCATGTGATATACATTATGAGAAAAAGCTTGCAACGTGCACAGGATATATTCAATGTGTGTATAATATAAAAGAGGAAAAAGGACTTTCAACTCTTGATGTGTTATATTCTATATCAAAAGTGGGAAGATTCTTATACCGAAAATCACTGAGTTTATGAGAAAGCTTTTATACACCTGTGTGTTTGTGTTTCTGTGTGGGTGTGTGTGTGTGTTATTATTGCATTCCTATATAAATGTATTGTGTTTTGATATGCATGCTTTTTTTTTATTACTCTTTTTTTTTATTCTTTTTAAAATATAATTTATTTAATATAAAAAACATTCTTTTACTTGAGTAATAATAAAAATTAATCTTTTATTTTACGACTTTTTCTTCTTTTAGAATTAAATTATTTATTATAATTTTATTAGTAGTCTGTCGAATAAGTGTGCTTACCTGCAAAATCTTTCCATAAAAAACTGTTACTCATCGTGAAATCACTGAGACCTTACAAGGCAATTTATGGCCCATTCAAATTTTCAAATGGGCTATGCAATACAAGTCCATGTGCCTTACAACATTTTCTCGCAAATGCAAATATTTCAAAAGAAAGGACATCTAATATATTGAAGTATAAAAACAAAGAAAAAATAATAAAATTAAATTATGCTATACCGAAAGGGGTCAAAGGTGACGCAATCCTTCCACAGGGGTTTGAGGACAAAGCCCCCGGAAATAAAATCAAAAATATCTCTCACTCCCAAATAGTGTTCTCGCAACTACCTCAAATTTAAGCTAAACCGATGGAGATCAATGGGAATATAATATTGACAACTTGTTTTAAGGGATGAATCATTCTGGCGAGGAATTTACCAAGAGAGAATTTTAAGAGGGGGCAGCCTGGTAATTCAAATGAATAATTTCAATTTAGGGTTCCAGAATAATTTGGGTTTAGTGAATTAAATTATGTAAGCTACAGTATTTAATCCCAGGTAGAAATACGTTACTGTTTGGATGCATTTCTCGCTGAAAGTATAATAGTCAAAACTGCTATAATTTTTGTACTCGGTTTTGTATAAGTCAATATGCTCCATGACTATTGGTTGCGTTAACATACCAGTTATAAGTTTTATTTACTGCCTAACACTCAAAAAGCAATATTTTTACTTGAAAAATATTTTTCATATGCAAAATTCATTAAAAAAATAAAGAACAAACAATAAATCATCGCTAATAAATAACGATATAATAAATCACGATTGATGTGAAATAAAATCGAAGTAATAGAAAATATAATATTTTACTTGAAATTATTAAAATATCTGAAATCTGTATATAAATATGCCAATTTCAATTATTTTAGTAAGCTTAAAATAAAATAAAACTATTTCTCCATTGTAGTAACCTCCTTTTTGAGGTTACTTGTCATCATAATCGTTTCACGCCATTCACGCTATTCACTATTTGTGGTTTTGATTATAAATAAAAAAGAATTATCGAATCGTAAAATAAAAATATTGTGTAAAAAAAAATAAAATAAAAATCGTTTAATAAAAAAATTAAAGTGCAGAATACAATATATCAGAATGCAAAATTAATTATATGAAAAATTATAAAAGCCGTTTTTTACGTAACTAATTTTTTGCAGAAAATGTATAATTTAAAAAAAGTTTTTTTTTTCACTTCAGTGATAGGCATTTAATAAATTTTTATTTGCGATTGATTAAATATTCTTAATTTTTTAATCAATTAATAGCTCATTAAAAAACTATAGATGTTAGGAAGCCTGAAAAAATAGTATATTAAGTATCCAGGGCGCAAAAGTTTTGGTACGAGCGTGAAGTGCTCGAGGGCACAGCAAAACCACGTAAATGAATGAAAAGTATTCTTGCTAATATCTAAATTTTTTGTCTATGGTTATTATTGGATAGACAAGGAGACGCCTCGGTCTTTGGCTCCTGAAAGCATTCGAAACTTACGGAATTTATTAATATAACCGAAAAAACATCCCTCATGTTTATAATTTGGTTAAATGGGGCTTCTAGGTCTTGGAAATAACTTTTAACGGTTTGTGTAAACACAACCTAAATGCATGGAACATGTTTACTTCCAGCTGAGGACTACAAGTGTTAATACAAATGTTACTCAACATTACAATACAATTTTCTAATTTTATAATTTGTGATTATCACCTTACTAGTTGTTAAGATTGTAAACCCAAACTATTTTGATTCCCTAAACCTGAATTATTCTAAGTCCCTTAATCAAAATAATTACAAGTCCCTAAACCCCAATTATTCCAAGTCCCTAAACCTGAATTATTCTAAGTCCCTAAATCAATATTATTATAAGTACTTAAACCCAGATTTTTCAAAGTCCCTAAATTTAAATTATTCTAAGTCTCATTTGACCCCCCACCTTAAACCGGACAAATTTGACCCCCCCCCCCTTAATTTTCAAGTTCTGAAGTACCCCATCCCTATAAACATGTTCCATGTTAAAACAGGACTTCATGTTCCAAAATTGGATTTTAAATAAAACAGACACCTAATTAATTCATTTTTAGTGCAAGGGTCTACTCTTAAACCCTTGCAAACTGTGTCTTTTTAACATTAATTGCTTCTCCATAATAATCAATTAACAACAAGCCTATTTTTTGCTCAAAATAACCGATTTTTAAATCACTAACAAAACTACCAATTTTGACTAAAATAAGTAACTTTGTATGCGTTTCCAGTTGACGTAAATTTTTACTAGTTACTTATCTGTTATTTGATTATTTCATTTGCAAGGTATAATAATTTAGGGTCAAATTCCCAATTAACGGTTTTTAAAAAATATTAAATTTTTATGATTATTATTATTGAGCCATATCCTAAAGCAAACGGTCGGGTAAAGAATTTTCAAAAATTTTAAGATCGTAAAAATGGGATTTTGATTTAATTTTTTTATTTTAATTTAACGATTATTGTGGAGAGAAAATATGGTGCTATTGCAATTTTAAAATTCTTATTAACATGTAACATGTTTATAGGAAGGGGGTACCCTGGAAATACGAAAATTAAGAGGGGTGGTCAAAAAGGTTGGATCTAAGGGGGGGGGGTGTCAAATAGGACTTAGAATAATTTCAATTTTGGGACTTGAAATAATTCAGGTTTAGGGACTTACATCAATTCAGTTTTAGGGACTTAGAATAATACGCGTTTAGGAAATCAGAATAATTTCGGTTTAGAATCTTAACGTCTAGTAAAGGTGATAATTACAAATTATAAAAATAGCAAATTGTATTTTAATATTGCGTAACATTTATGAATTATAGCCTTCAGCTGTAAGTAAACAGGTTCCATGCATTTTGGTTGTTTTTACACAAACCGGTTATAAGTTTTTTATTAATAAGGAGCCTGTTTTTCAGAAGGCTCATTTACCCGAGTCATTTCACAATCCAAAGACCATGCAGTTTCTTTGTTAGGTGTACAGAAAGTGCAGAAATTTCCATGTCAAGTCTTAATACGCCTGAGCGTACAATTTATTTTGTTATCGACAATTTATTTAAATAATTTTTTTTACTCAATTCAAATACAGAACATTTTAAGTGTACATACTTTTATTTGTAATTTTCAATTAAAAAAAAAATTAAATACAAAGCATAAAAATATACAAGAAAAATGATGTATTTTAAAAAAAAATTCATCCATACTTTTTAGATAACAGCTTTTAAACTCTAGAAATTTAATTCTATCTTAAGTAAATAAAGCAAAGCAAAAAAATTTTTTATTTTCAGTATAAAAGTTATAAAGAAGTTTTTTTCAATGTCAATAACGAATAGCAAAAAAAAGACGTAATAATGAAAGAATTTAAAATATTTTCTTTCTCTTTCTACCACTATCTTTTATATATATAAATTTCAATGAAAGAAGTTAAAAAAAAAAATGAAAAGCTTAACAAGTCTTTCGCTTCCTTGTTATTTCGTTTGATCGATAAGAAGATACTGAGCTATGCTTATATAAAAAATCGAGGTAAGAAAAAAATTTCTTAAGAACTATTTAACAATCAGTTCATATTGCATTCGTTGGCAAATTTAAGAAAATCATTTTAAAATAAAAGTATTGTCTTATCGTGAAAATAACGTAAATACCAAAAAAAAAAGGGGAAATTCCATTTTTTTTTTCTATTAAACGAAGAATACAATATTAAACCATGATTTAATTAGTTGATATGATCTAAAAATGTGAATAGGCTGCTTAAAAAGAACAAGACAAAAGAATCTTTTAAGTATTCCATTTTTACACTATAAGGATTTTCTATTAAGATCATTATTTTTTATGTTACCTCGTAAATCACAAAGTTGATTATTTTCTTTTTGCTCGTGGCTATAATACTACTATTACTATATAAATGAAACTATATTTTTCTATGTGAAACCTTTTTTTTTTTTACTGTAGATTAAATCAAAACTGCAAAAATGTTATTTTATTTTTATTTTTTTTTTTTATTTTTTTTTTTCATTAAAAATTAAAATAATGCAGTATTTTTTTCTTTATAAAAGTAATTTAAATTTTTTATTATTTATTGTGCATTTTATAAATTATAAAATATGATTCAATTTGGATTAAATGAGTTTTTTCAATTAAATAACCAAAAAAAAAAAATTCATTACGCCTAAAATAGTGGGCTATCCTTATTAATTTTTATTTAGTAAACTAGTCTAGTTAACCTAAAAAAAAAAACTTAATATAAATATAAGTTCAGAAATATCGAAATAAAAGTTTTCATGGACAAAAGTCCAAAGTTATTTAAGAAATAATGCAATCTTGAAAAATTTACAACAGGTTGTCAATGGCAGTAGTATAACTGTAGATATAGGGAGACTAGGAAAAGATATAATAAATTTATAAGACTGCGGACTGCAGTTATTTTATTATTTAAACTAAATTTTTGAATTCTATCCAAACTTGAGGATGTTAATAGTTCTTTTTGGTGATAAAATCTCCGGTTAAAATTTTTTTAAATTAATAGTTTTTAATTATTGAAACCATAATAAACTAAAAAAAAATAATGAAAATGTATACTTTAAAATCCAGCATATTTTTTATTCTTACTGATGGAAGGGCTGATACAATAATTGTAAATTTTTTTATGGTTGACCAAATACGGAAATGATATTTTTATCTTTACATATCAACCGATTACGATATAAGGATGCTGCGCTTGAATTTTGCTTATATTGAATAAAAATTACTTAATAGCAATTCAAACTAAGTGCCTTGAAAATTGAAGCAAATACTCAAAAATGTTGATTTTTTTTCTTTTTTTTCTTGGAAATCAGCTATTCAAAACTTTTCCCAGCTCCTACAAAGACAAATATTAATTAATTTTAAAAAAAATATGCAGATCATCATAAAATATACAAGTAACTTGGTATTACAATGCCCAAATTGTCTAATAAAAGTTTAGATTCTAAAATTCGACGAGAAATCTGAAAATCAAATAAAAATTTTCCTGCGATAACAGAAAAAGCTCAAAAATGGAAAACTTTGAAAAATGAAAAATTATGAAAATTTCTTTTTTGAGTTTTAAGTACTTAAAACGTAAATACCCCTAAAAAACTATTTATCAAAAATACTTGCATAGAATATCACAAATTTTGATACCAATAAGAAGGGAAAAAATTTCATTTTTTGAGAAATTCTTATTTAAAGTTCTTGTCAATATTTCGACTTTTCCGGGTTTCCTATAGGTATTTTCAAAAAACTCATGGCAGGAGTTTTATTTTACTTATTTTCTATTCTGGAATTAATAATAATTAAAAAACTGCCTCGAAAACTGCTAACTTAAGAACCTTAAAAATGGCCATAATGTGAGATTTTTAAATACTTAGCCCAGTTTAATCGATTTTTTTTTTCATCCCAGCAAATTTTACCTTCCTGTTAGTTCTACTTCGCTAAGAATTTTTAAAATACTATACTAAAAAAAAATCCATTTGCTAAAAAGAAAAATATTCTGCTTGCGCTAGCTAAGCTTTTGTCCGTTTGAGCAGGGGCTCTATGGGGAAAAGCTTATGTTAAAATTTCGCAGGTCACGATTAGCCTGCAATGAATGATTATAATTTTTATTAATATTACTATTACGTGCCCAATTATTCTGTAACTGTTGCTATGAGGTTGATTGTTAACTCGAGTGCTGCTGACTACTTTGGACGCCTTAAGTAAAAGGCTGTTGATGAGGCTGTTGATGAGAAGGCTGGTACAGAGGTGCCTGTGGTTGTTGTTCAGCAGATAAGTGTCCACGTTGAGTTATTTTAGCTGAGATTGAATTTGTAAAGTCTTGAAGGTCATTGGTGTTATTTATAACTGTCCCCTTATCTTGGGCAATTTAATTTAAATGTATTTAAGATGATAAATTTCATGTTTTCTGAATCACCTATCTTCATTTATTCATTTTTTACTTCATCTAGAGTTAGTTTTTTAAAATAAATACCCTTTTACAAAAAAATTTTAAAGGTTTTTTAATTAAAAACTTAAAACAGCTAAAAGGTGCACAGTGCTATAATGAATAAATTAAAACTTTGAAATTTTCCACGAAGGATTATTTTTTGATGAAGATTGAGATAAAGTAATTTGCATCATAATAAGAAATCTTACCATATATACTGAAATACATTGACAAAAAATTACTTGAATGAAAAAAAAAAAATCCTGAAAAGTATCAATTTATATTTGTAACCTATTATAAGTTTTATACATGTAACACATAACTGTCAAAAAAGTATAAAATATTGTAACTATATTGCAATTTTGTAAAAAAGTAAAGTATTAAAAAGTATAAAAATTTTTTTTTAAAGACAAAAATCGTGTCACATTCGTCATCATAAACTATCGTTTATTATATATATCCCAGTAGAGTTGAATAGTGCAAAGGTTGTTGGCGAATATATATATCGAGAAGTATATAAACTATCATCTTAGCTTATATACAAGAAAATACACAAACTGTTTTGTTATAGCATATATGTGTGTGGTAGAGGGTATATAGAGGAATCTCATGAGGGGTAGAGTACCAAGGAAGACGAAGGTATGGTTCGAACGTGTTTCTCGTTAAGTGAAGCAATTACTCGACCTATCTATTACTTACACTAACGTCAGCAACTACCGCAGCCTTTTAGTTTTGAAGAGTGCATTAACAGTATTTCAATTCCCTTGTTAAACTATATATATATGTGTGTGTGTGTTTGTTTTCTTTTATTTAGTTTTTCTTTATTATATTTATATATTTTTCTTTTATTATTATGATTACTTTTTAACTTCATATCTTTAATTTATGTCTCTTTATAAATAATGCAACAAACAGATATCACAATAACATTATAAACATGTAACCATTGTATTCTATATAGGCAAAAGTACTCAAATAAACAAAACAAAGTATACATAGAGTTGATTTTTATAAATAAAAAAAAAAAAAAATATTCCTTTGTAACATTGGCATGTATTGCAAAAAGAGAATTGAGTGCATAACCCGAGGCATTATGTTGAACATATAAAGTTATACACGTACTTCATCATCACGCTCGTCATACGTGCGTTTACTGCTTTTGGATTAATTTTGCGTGACCTGTTAAAAATATCAGAATATAAAATTTTCTATCTCGTTTTAATGATTTCACTATATCTAGGTTACATATATATCTTTTGCATATGATTTACTCTCTAGATTATACTAAAGAACGTTAAATATTTTCTATGAAAATTTCAAATATGTTATATTTATTATGGTCAATGTTATTCAATTTTCAAAAAGCGTAAATAATTTAGATGTTTAACAAAACGTTATTATTGTATTTGGTTATTAAATATTAAATTAATTTTATTAGTTTTATGTTTGTTTGTTATTACGAATTATTTTTGAATGAGTATTTGAATTTTATTAAATAAATTATTTACAATGGGGCTTTATTTATAATTAAAGGCAAAATGTTTTTCAACATATAAAATCATGATCTTGCCAGTTGAAAAGGCTGGGATATAAAATTTGATAAAATAAGGGTTGATTTGCAAATTTAGGGATGTTTTATCAACTTTACACACTTGGGAACCTCAAATTCGTGATTAGCGAGCCAAGGGTTCTATTATAATCTGCTTAAATTGTTATTAATAACTCAAGCAATATGTCAAGTAGTACATAATATGAGAATCATTCTCGTGATATCTAAATAATTATAACCCAGATTATTACTGATATACCCAGTTACTTCTGATATGTTAAGTTTTTAATTCAAATCTAAATTTTTGTTTTAATTGGGACCCAAAATCTTCCAAGACATTTCCAAGAGAAAATTAATAATAACATTTCAGTATAAACTTTTTGATCATAAATAATTCCTTCAATCAGGCCTTAAAATTAGATTTATATTTTAAATTAAATTATAATTATTATTTTTCACACATTCAATAAAATATATATATATAAATCAAAGAAAATTAGGGTAAATGAACCAGTGAATGACCGGCCTCCAGTGAATGACCAATACCGTGTATTTCTTATGGAAAACCAGTGGTTATTTATTAGATTTTAACCGGTCATTCACTGGTTCATTTACCCTAAAGGGTGCACTAAAAACCTAAAAATAACGTACTCTAGTAATAATTAAATCTTACGATAAAAATAAAAATATAAATTTAGTGATTTTTTTTTGTTAATTATTTTTTTAAATTAATCTACTTTTTTATTGTAATTTATACACAAATACATATAAATTGTACTTTTATAAATTTAATTAAATAAAATCAATAAAAAAACATATATACATATTTATTAATACAAATTTTACTTCATGTTAATTTAAAACAAATATCTATATTTGTTAAATGAATTTTAAATAATTGAATCTAGAATCATATACTAAACACTTGCCAATACTAATTTATTTTATAATTTTAATTTATATAGAACATTTTTAAATTAAAATCAATTAAGTTAATGTTTAACCTAAATTTTAAGTTTGTTTGATTGTTTATTTTATTTTATTTTTTCAATAATTAAATTTTAAAATAATAATAGATAAAATATATATCGATAATAGAATTATTTGATTATTTTTTTGCTTTTCAATGAATTTTAATATTTACTTTTAAACGCATCAAAACTTGATAGATGTGCTAAAATTTTTTTTTTTAAATTTTGGTGTGTGAGTGTGTACTCAGAGTTTTCTCCCTTTCTAGGATGTATACCAAAAAATTTTATAATTTGGATGTGTTACGGGTAATTCCATGGATAAATAGCACAAAATGGAACGCAAGGTCTCAAAAATAAAAAATTTTATTTTTTTTCGAAAAAACTACTTAAAATTAGATGATTCACCAAATCTGAAGGTTTTTTATGGATTTTTAAGAGAGTTATGCTATTTAAAGTTTTTTGGTAAAATTGCTCTCCTCAGCCACCATTTTTGAAAGTTCCCTAAAAAAGCTCCGGAAAATGTTAAAAAATAAAAAAAAAAGTTTTTCGATGTAAAATTTGATGAGGAATTCGAATTTTCAGTCAGATTTTCCCCATACTGTGCCCATTCGCGGGAAAATTTAAATTTCTGCCCCAAATTTGGCAACTGTAAGTGAAAATAGCCAAAAGGTTTCCCAATGAAAAAAAAATTTTTTTTTCTGAAATTTTTTCAAAAGTTCATATATATCATAGAAAAAATTTTCCTGAAGGTAATTTTTGATATAAGAGAGTAATGCTGGTTTTAGTGAATTTTTCAATTTTCCCAATTTCGGCTTGTTAGCTATTTTGCTGATTTCCCGCTTAGTCACGTGACCAAATGAAAATCTGACAAAAATTATTGAATTATGCAGGAAATTTTACAAGGGTATAGTAATTTTGGTAGCCTTAGAATGATAAATCTCAATTTGACAAAATAATTAAAATACATTATTAAAATATAGAAAAAATGAAAATTGACAAAATGTGATTTTATTGATTTTTGTGTACTTTTTTAATGATTTATAGACATTTCGATGAAAAATAAACTTAAAAAAAAACTTACTTTTTATTGTTAGTAAAACTAATTTTTTGTTTGTTTTTACTGTCCATCACTGTTTATGAAACAATAATAATTGCTAGTAAAGCTCCTCATGAAATTAAGAATTGAGCTCTAAATATATAAATATTCTAAAATATATTATTTGATTTGGTTAATCATGTTGAAAATCAGTCACAAGAATATTTTGAAGAATTCATACAGGGCCTAATCTAAATAATAGCTGTAGGCATTAGAGTTAAAGGGGTAAATATTGCGACTGAATTAGCGTCTGTATGTAGATACGTATACATTTTTGAAAAGCTATATCTTTTATTTTTCAGAATCTACTTAATAAATCAAAAATCTTTAACAAAATTTTTGAAGCTAGATCTAGTTGTGAGATTTTCAGTATGAAGTGGTTTCATCTATTCGTTACAGAGAAATTGTTAAACAATCGAAAAACTTTATGTACTCTAAAATATCGTATTTCACTGAGACAAAATTTCCTCAATAATTGTATATTCAGTAGTATACATAAAAAGTGTATTGGTTTTGAGATAATTGAGCCTTATTAAAGTCCTAAAAATCAAAAATCTAAAAAAAAAAATAATTTTCAAACATACATTTTTGCTAAAAATTAATATTTTTCAAGAATTATGATAATAACGTCAATCCAATACCTAAATATAATAATACATTAAGGTATTTGGTCCAGTGAGTTAAGTGTTTAATACCCATGAGCTTTATGTACGTGTCGTTTTTTAACGTTTTAATTTTTTTTTTTAACCAACTTAACATGCAATATTGAATTTTCGGTTAGTTTTATTGTAAATCTGACTTTCGATTCTAAGAATAGAGACATTTTTACATAGAGATACAATTTTAAAATAAAACATTTTTAGATTTTAACTTAATTTGGTGCGTAAAAACAAATCGACCCGTACCCAAGCTCGTAGGCGATAAACATTTAACCTGCAGTCAACGAAAAAAACTAGTACAAAAATTAAAAAATATATCTATACTTCTAAAAAAACTGTCCCTGATTATACTAATACTAATAGTTAATGGCATAATTAATAATTAAATTTTTTCTCGTTTTTCCGAAGTAAAATTATATTTACTATGTACAGATATAACTTGCTTTATCTTTATCAGTTTCGATTGTCTATAGATCACCATGCAAACAAATGATCACCTTTGTATATGTATATCAAAGGAAGTGACACAGGGACATTTGCAGAGCATACATAAAGAACCTATATAAAATATATATGGTTCATTTCAGGAACAAAGCAGTCTCAATTACCTTACTTATTATTATGTTTTATGGATTACAAAGGTATTTCATCTTAATAAACAAATTTTTCTGAGAGTATTTGTTGGCTTCTAAATTTTTCATATATTTATAACTCAGGTGATTTTTTACAATATTTCAAACATTAGTTTTGAGCAAATTGGCGCAGAAAATACATTATTTGGACAGTTAAAAACTATATAAGGTAAATTCACCAGTAAATGACCTTTTTTCCATAAAAATTAAACGGTCATTAACTAGAGTTGGTTATTCAAACGTGCATCTTACTAATTTATTTCAAAAATATCATATTGATTTTACTTGGTCCTTTTTTAATTAAAATTATAAAATATTTAAAAATGGGCATTGTAATTTTTTTAATTTTGAGTATATCGTTTAATCCTTCTTTTAATGAAATGGACCATATACGTATAAATTGATAAAGTTGAAAATTTAGTGATTGTATTAAAGCTTGTATTGAAGATAAGCGTTAAGGACTAACAAAGTGACATAGTTTGATCATTCGCGATTGATGCTTTTATATATATACATACACTATTAAAAGAATAGAGGGCGTGTTGTATAATAAATTTTGAATACGTTTTCAAAGGATTTTATACATAACCTATAAAAGATCTATTCTTTGACTTTCTGACTTTTCAAAATAATATTGTGAATAATGTTTATTTTATATAAAATATATATATATGTATATAACAGATACAAGAGAAAAGAGAACAAAGTCAGGTTTAATGAATAAACTTTATTGAAATTTCATGAGTGATTTTATTAACTGATTAAAAATACAAAATTATATAAATATTTATATATTAATTAAAAATTTTTTTTCTATTCTTTATAAAAAAGGTAAAACTTTTTTCATTTTAAATTTATTTTTTTTTTTTAGAATTCTTTTACTATTTTTATAGCTTTATAAAGAGTTGATAAAGAGAATAATATTAAAAGTTGCTCCTTTTTTTGTTAAAGATGTCTTTTTTTCAGTTTAAAATACTTAACTTTTTTTGCACAAAGGTTAATATATATATATATATATATACATTTTTAGATTATTAAAACAGTTATGACAAGGTCAAATGAAAATGAAATTCTAAAAATAAATAACAATAAGTAGCTTGGAAACAATTAGCTTCTTTTAAACTGAAGAAAGTTTTTATTTTTGAGTAAAAGTTAACAATAAAATGTTTATATTGTTTTAGATTGTATGTCATTTTTTTATTATTATTATTTAATTACTGCTCTTGTACATCTTTTTTTAAACAAAAATATTTGTTATATAATAGCATTGTAGATTTTTTTTTACTTTTTTGTGCAAATGATGAAAATAAGGTTAATGAAAGATGTAGATTACGATAACCTGTTTTTGTTTTTGTTTTTTTTTTTTTTTAGTGTAAAGAAACTTTTTTAGCGTTGAAATAAAATTGTTTTTTAAATTAAAGCGTTTTTTTTAATAATATTTTGAGTTAAGTAAATTATTTAATAAGATCGTACTTTTATATTTAATTATGGCGAAGAAATTTTTAGTCTTGGTTTTTGAATTTTAAACAGTACACAATCTTGATAACCCTAAACTTTGAATATCATCCAAAAATTAAATAGGGTCTAAAGGTCATCAAACTGTATACTCCCAGTCATTTGCTTTACCATATTTAGACTGCTGTAATCCAGTCTATTCTGATGAAGAAGTAATGCCTCTTCCATGGACTACTTTGAACTACTCACTCTGCATATATTAGTAAGAAAGAATTAACTTCCCCAACTTAATTTCTTAATTTTTGGACATGTACATGTTTAATTAATTCACGTAATTTACTGTTAGGCCTCAACAAAGGGCCCACAAAGTTTTAGAATTCGGTCCTTGTCAACTGACTCTAGACTTTTTAAGGGAGATTTTACAATATTTTTTTGACATTTTAGGAGTTTTTTAAGTAAGGATTCTGAAGATAATTGAGTAAATTTTTTTTTATTATTTTACATATGTATTATAAAATTAAAAAATAAAAACGCTGCCAAGTAATTGGGACTATAGTTCCTCATTAATAACAACAAAATGTTAAGAAAAAGAAGAGTACTGCGTCCCAAAAGAAAAAAAATATATCTGTTTTTTGATTTATTATGTTTTTTATTTTTTTATGTAAACAATTTTAAGAGAAAAATTTTCAAAAAATTAATTATTAGATTCGAGATATGAAGTAAAACCATACTTTCAGATATAAGTACTTTCTTAAAAAAAATTAGATTCTGTTATTAAGTAATTTGCAACATATAAACTATTTATGTATCTGTGTGTTCTACCTATTTTTATATATATGTTTAATATAAACTTAGTCAGGCGCAGATAGTCAGCGCGGTAACACATGGTATTAAAGATAATTACTTAACCTAAATCTCATTGTGTATAGTTTATTACAAGATATCTTATTGCACCTGTCGTTAAATCTCTTAAGGATATAAATTAATTCTAATTAACAGAATATCAGGTTATGGGCCCATATTAAGGGTCAAAAATTCTTTTTTGTGAAAAGCAGGTGATAAGGCGTTAAAAAGATTTGTGTTTTTCCTTTAAGTGCGTCAATTTTAATCGTACATGTGCAAAGTTTTTTCATTTCGCTGAAAAATGGCTACGAACAACTCAAACAACAATGTAAAAATGTTTTAAACCGTTAAACGATTGATTGGGCAAGAAAATTATTTCGACTGAGCCGTCGAAATAAAGGCATGTGCATGGTTAGCTCAATCATGGGATGTCCTTGAAGCCGATACAGGCAAAGTTTCGACGGATAATGCAAAAATGATTCAAATAAAATCCCTACTAATAATGGCGGTCGAACCTGAAGTTAGAGATTAGACTTTAATAAAGAGGATACTGCAAAAACCATTTGGGAAAACCTAAAAAAAGTGTATGCAGATAATGCACTCACTAGCAGGGTCAATTTATTAAGGGAAATCTGCACCACTAAATATAAAGGCTGCAACAGTGCCCAAGAATACATATCTAAAATCATAAATGGTCAAAAAAGATTAAGAAATACCGGTTTAGTCCTCCCAGATGAACTCGTAGCTTCGTTATTATTAGCAGGGTTGCCGGATTTCTTCAAACCCATGATAATGGCCCTAAATAATTCTAGCGCCAAAATAACGACTGAAAATGTCAAATTAAAAATCATTGAGGAAACAACAGTAGCACAAAGTTCGTCAACATTCGAATCGAGTCAAGCTCACGGTTTATACTCCCGCTCCAGTTTTCAAAAGTTCTCACAACGCCGCCAAAATTCTAATACACGCAGTAAATACCAACTTCAAAAAGTAAGATGTCGCTTGTGCAGCAGACACGGTCACTACCAAAATGACTGTCCTAATAACAAAAACACAAAAACAGCATATACAGCAGAAGACAATTTTACTGAATTTTTTGATGAGAGCGACGACGATGACGATGAAGATGATGATGATATACCTGTAAATGTATGTGTTTTCCTTGCCCTTTTAGCATCTCAACATGATAAACAAATTGAAAATAATTACTGGATCATCGATTCTGGAGCATCATAAGTGAAACCAAGGTAAAACACATAAATTTATCAAATAACTTAAAACTTTACTTAAAATAAAAACAGCTAGTCAAGGCGATATAACCTTAAATTGTACTAACAAAAATGGTTTGTATCAGATACAACTAAAAAACGTCTTATACGTGCCTGAAATTACATCAAACCTTCTATCAGTAAGTAGATTGGCTAAGAAAGGTGCAAAAATCAAATTTTTAGGAAATGCGTATGTAATAAAAAATAAATTTGATAATGTAATTACAACAGCTTCTATTCAAGATAATGGTATTTAGAAAATTTATCTTAACGATTTTTCTAGTTCCAAAAACATTTACTTGAAACAACAACCATTAGCATGCACCAGTAACTTTGAACTTATTTCAACATCAGCCAACAAAAAATCAGCAACTACAACCGACATGCATATTTGGCATCGCAGACTGGGTCACTTAAATTATAAGTATCTAAACCAACTTCAAAATGCTGCTGAAGGTATATATATATATATCTTTTAAAAATTCAACTCCACCACTTTGTGAACCATGCATTCATGAAAAATTTTTAAGAAATTCATTTAAACCAACATCATCCAGGGCACAGCACATCTTAGACTTGACTCATACTGATCTACGTCAAGCCGATAGAACATCATTTGATGGTTACAAATATTTTTTAATTTTTTATAATGATAACTCACGTATGAAATTTGTATATCTTCTAAAAAAACAAATTTCGAACTCCTAAAATTTTCCAAACATTCATTACATTCATACAGAACCAAACTAACAAAAAAATTAAAGCTTTCAGATCTGATAATGGAACTGAGTTCATTAATTCAAAAATATCTGAAATATTACAACAGCATGGAATTCCACATCAAAGATCTGTCCCTAGAAATCCTCAACAAAATGGTTGTGCAGAACGTTCAAATAGAACTCATATCCAAAGCGAGGTGCCTATTATCAGACTCTGACTTAGACAAATCATTCTGGTCGAAAGCAATTACAACAGCTGCATATCTTTCTAACAGATCACCAAAAGATATACTGGATAAAAAAACACCATTTGAAATATGGTACAACAAAAAACCAGATGTATCTCACCTAAAAATTTTTGGATGTCTAGCTTATGCCAAAAATGACCAACCCACTCTAGGAAAATTCAATGATCAAGCTTATAACTGTAAAATGATTGGTTACACTCTCCACCAAAACACATATTTGTTATATAATGAAAAGACAAAAATATGTTTTCAAAATCGTGATGTTGTTTTCTATGAAACAAACCCAACCAAAAATACAATCTTTAATAATCTATGTAATTCTGACAGCGATACAGATATAATTCAAAATTATACTGATCAAAATATTACTCAACATCAGCCTATAAACTCTGATCTTCAAAAAAAATCCACAAATGCAACACAAGAAAAATTAAACTCTGATACTGGCCAATCATTATCGTCAAATGACTCAGACCAAGTTCCAGTTTTCAAGATCACAAAGATGTTCAAAACATCTCAAATCCAAAAATCATTCTAAAACCACCTACATTTACAGTTAATAAAACTAGAAAAAGAAAATCAAGTGACATCAGTAAGAAAGTCACTCCAAAAAGAACAAAAAGCACCACCAAATTACCCAACAAATTTAATGACTATATAATGACAGCATCAACATCATCTCCAAGCACTAATACTACTAATACTACAACACCAAAAAACTTTAAAGAAGCTATTAATTCTGAAAATGCTGCAGCTTGGAACTTAGCTATAGAAAATGAATACACATCCATAATGTCTAACGATACATGGAAACAGGTAGATCCCCCTTTAAAGGCAAATATAGTCGGCACAAAGTGGCTATTCAAAGAAAAAATTGGTCAAAATGATAAAATTCTTTTAAAAGTAAGACTAGTAGCACAAGGTTGCACTCAAGTACAATTCAGAGACTATGAAGAAATCTATTCACCAGTTATTAGATACAGTACCATTAGAATCCTCTTTGCCTATGCTGCACAGTTTAATTTAAATATAAATCATTTAGATGTTAGTACAGCATTTCTTAACGCTGATATTGAACATGACATATACTTAAAACAACCACAAGGCTTCATTGCAAGAGGAAACAAACGCAAAGTATGTAAACTAAAAAGAGCCATATATGGACTCAAACAATCAAATAGACAATGGTACAACAAATTGGAGAAGTTTTATATAAATTTGGGCCTCAAAAAATCAAAGGTTGATTCTTGTCTATACTATATAATAAAACCCCAAAGTGTTATATTTAATGTTGGTATATTTGTAGAGGATATACTTGTTTTTTATAATTTTAAAAGTGATTTAGGTTCATTTATCAAAAAACTTTCTGTTGCGGCCAATAGCTAGAAAATCATAATTTTCTATTTTTTTTCATTTAAACAATCGCGGTAAATATAGTCTTACTCGATATCGTAATTATTTAATTTATCGGCCCCCCGTTTTAGGGCCCCTTCTCTCACGTTAAACTTTCACCGGTTCTATAAAACCGATTCATGCGCATCAATCGCTCTCATTCTGTGGTCGGTCGTCGCGCCTTCAAGTAAAATCAAAATTCAAGTATTTTTGTTAATCACGTGCCGCCCGGCTTGTTAAATCAAATACAATTTTTATTTCAATCAATTATACAGTCCACTAAATCAATTTCTTTATTATAATTATTAATTCATTTATTTTATTTATTTAAATTCACGGGAGTACAAACGTTTTAATTTTAACTGCCAAAATTGTAGTATTTTAGATTAAGTGATTTATTTAATAAACGCGTGTGAAGTAAAACTCCACATGCAATATCAACATAACCGAACAGTGTTAAACTATTATTTTTTCATACATTTTCGACTCCCTCTCAGCAGCAACTCCAAAAATTAAGCGAAAATATTACATGGTCAGTGTCTCGCCGGATTTATAGAACAATAATCGCGGAAAAACGTGCGAATTCGAGCAAGGATTGCGCGTAAAAAACTAGACTTAAAAAAGTGCTCATGAAGTGATTTTCATTTAACGTTTATTCAAGTGACAAAATTTTCAAAAAAAAAAAAAAAAAACAGTGACAAATCATTATAATTATTTGTGTTGTGCAAAATACATAAATTTCAAGTGCAAAAAGGGTTAAGTGCACTACAGGACCTAGTGCACCGCATCTTTTATCAAGAAACTATCACGCGGGCAGGCCCTGTGTATCAGGAGCTTAGAAATCGGCAGAAGCCGCCATCATCATTTTCAAGAAGAGAGAAAGGCGAGTAACGAGGCTCCCCTCTCAATACAAAAATCAGCGCACGCTACCACAGACGAAGTCATCATCAATTTTCTTACCACAGACAGCAATATCTCTCCCCACCAAGTCAACTACAAGCAAGTCAACTTTACTTTCACTGCCAGCCACAGACGCATGAACGGTTGCTGCTCTTCAGGCACTTCAAATTTCTACAACGTTGGGTAATTTTGATCCAGCATACAAGGTATTATCTTTCTTTCTCTTAACTTACAACTAAGATGACAGAACCAGGTGATCTTTTACTTGATCAAGTTACTGACGGGAATTTGATACTTCCCGATCAAAATTAGGAGCAGGGAGCGCTGGTGGTCCGGCGAGGGAATTCCATCTTTTTAGAGAGGGTCCGCTTAGTGGAATGTCACAGGGCACGAAGAGGGACCCTAGGTGGAAAGCCACTGTTTGATTACTGCGCATGTGCTATGATTGAATGTTTTTATACTTAATATAATCAGCTGTTTGAGATGAAATAAAAAATTTTAAATTTTAATAATTACAACTTTATTTTTATGATTTTAAATGCAAATAGTTTTAATTTAATTTTGTATTAGTATAACAGAAATACATAAAAATATATAAATAATAAAAAAATATAATAATAATAATATACCATAAATAATAAAAAACGATATGCAATAAGTTGCAAATTAATTAAATAATATATTTCCACATATAATATCCGCAAAAAATTAAAAAGAATTAAATTTATGTATATAGTTTTGTAACTTTCAAAATTATTTATTCAAAAAAATTATAATTCTTGCTGTGAATATTTAAGTATATAAAATAAAATAACTTATATTTAAAATCAAATAAATGAAGCATTTCTATTTTATTTAATTTGAGTAATGAATTCAAACAAAAATATATATTCAATATGAATAAGTAAAATATTGTAAAATATTGTAATAAATAATAAAAACGAAGTCCGCATATAATTATATTAATTTCTTAATTTCTTAATAATGAAATAATAAAATGTAATTCATGTAATCTAAGCATCCGAGATTATATATTTTAAGCTGACATGTTTTATTTTTATGAGAAATATGGCGAGTCTATACGCTTGCGCAGTAACCAAACAGTGGCTTTCCATCAAGGGTCCCTCTCCGCGCCCTATGACATTCAGTAGAGGGCCGCGCGATGGAAATCCGACAGAGGGCCAGACGACTGAAGGTGGTAAAACCGTAACTCATTTCGATCGGGTTAACTTCATTAAAAATTCTAAACTTGATGGGGGAGAAAGTCCAACGTTATCTATTTTAATAAGTAGAACAGAACTACTGAAAGAATATTGGGTTAGCTTTCGTGACAGACACCGAGAGCTCCGACATTTTGAACATAATTTAAAAGACACATCCTACTTTAAAAAAAATCAATTTTTAGAAGTCGAGGAAAGCTACGTCAAGGCTTCAAGTTTTCTCAACGATGCCATCTCCAAGAAATCAACGGCAACAACACCACCACTGGTAGCGCACAGCATCATTCACACATCGCTGCCTAAAATACCACTGCCAACCTTCGACGGGACTCAGCACAACTGGGACTCCTTCAAGGAAATTTTCAGAGACAGGATAGTCGACGATGACAACATTGCACCAGCTGTCAAGCTTCAACATCTCTTGGCCTCTCTTCAGGGTGACGCTGCCAGGCGATTCAGCAATCTTCAGCTCACTAGCGCCAACTTTCAAGTAGCATGGGACACACTCACACGTCGATACGACAACAAACGTATCAGGCTCAGCACGCACCTGTCATGTTTGATTTAAGCTCCTGCCGTCAATGCCAAGGTCACCGGAGACATCACATGACTTCTAGACACCTTCGAGGAAAGCATCAGGGCTCTTCGTGGTCTGGACCAGCCAGTCGATCAATGGGATGCCTGGTTCGTGCAGTTGATGGTCTCAAAGCTCGACTACAGTACACGCAGTGACTGGGAAAAATTCAGGGAAGCAGACGACATCTTCTCCACGCACAAACAGCTGATTGACTTCCTGGAGAACCGTGCCAGAACGCATGATGCTGCCCAAGCCTCCAGCGGTTCAACCAGCCACACTCAGGGCTCTTCAAATTCCAACAACAGGTCGAACGTCTCAGCCAACACCACGAGTCACCAGCGATCTACGCCAAGCTGTCCACTCTGCAGCGGGGAATTTCACTACTTATCCAAGTGCTCCAAGTTCCTGCAGATGGATGTACAACAACGACGTAAGCTGATGACATCTTATCCAGGTACCTGTTACAAATGCTTGGGGCCTGGACACCAGCCAAACAAATGCCCCTCCAAGCGAACCTGTTTCTTATGCGGTGAGCAACATCATACTCTGCTCCACCAGTGACAACTTGGCAGCTCCAACAGCAGCAAACTCAGCGGTTCCAATAGCGGCAAGCTCAGCAGCTCCAATAGCAGCAACCTCAGCGGCTCCAATAGCAGCAACCTCAGCAGCTCCAATAGCAGCAACTTCAGCGGCTCCAATAGCGGCAACCTCAGCAGCTCCAACAGCAGCAACTTCAGCGGCTCCAATAGCGGCAACCTCAGCAGCTCCAATAGCGGCCAATTCAGCAACCTGTTCCAACCAACGTGGCGTTCCAGACGTGGGTCAGTTCACGGCGGGCGGTTCAGTTTCAACATCATACAAAACTAAAATTTATATTGTAAAAATTAAATAAGTTTTGTCCTTTTCTTTTTCAATTTTTAATTAAATTTACAACTTAATTAATTTTTTGAATAAGTCATGTAAAACACATTCAAACATAGCATTCTATAGAATCACGCGATAAATTCAATTCAACTTTCAATTAACGTTTCAACTCATTTTTTTTTCATTTTCAACAAACTTATTTTGTTAAATAAGATTTAACAAGGCAGGCGGTATGTTGCGGCCAATAGCTAGAAAATCATAATTTTCTATTTTTTTTCATTTAAACAATCGCGGTAAATATAGTCTTACTCGATATCGTAATTATTTAATTTATCGGCCCCCCGTTTTAGGGCCCCTTCTCTCACGTTAAATTTTCACCGGTTCTATAAAACCGATTCATGCGCATCAATCGCTCTCATTCTGTGGTCGGTCGTCGCGCCTTCAAGTAAAATCAAAATTCAAGTATTTTTGTTAATCACGTGCCGCCCGGCTTGATAAATCAAATACAATTTTTATTTCAATCAATTATACAACGTGCCCACGAAAAGATGTAGGGTCAAATTTTAAGGGATACAAAACTTATAAAAAAAAAAAGTAAATTGGTGGATCATCATATTTTTGCGTGCCCTTTCGATTGGTGATATCCAAAATTGGATAAATTTTCTGGATTTTCAAATAAATACTCGATTTTCGCGAAAATTATTTGAAAGTTCAATTTTTTTTATTGAAATCATGAAAAAACCTATTAGAAACATATTCCCCCAATTTTTATCATCAAAAACGAAGTATTTATTGAAATATCTTAATTTAAAAATCCAAATTTAATTATAATTTTAAAAGTGTAAATGGAGTGTGAACATAGAGTGAGAACACGGTAATTTTTTGTGACTACGTGATCAATGATGAGATAAAATGAAAGGTAAGGTTAGGCAAGTGTTTATTTTTTCTGGTAGAAATAATATAACCTTGTTTTCAAATAATAAATTAACGAAATTATTTATTTTTTTAAGCTTATTATTTATATTATTATTTGTAAAATTGTATTTGTGGTAATATTTTAAAATTTAATTTAAAATTTTATTTTTAAATTTTAGTGCACAAGTATTGAGTCGCGGAGCCAAGTCTGATCACATATTATTTTTCAAATGAAAATTTACAAATTTTTCGCAAATAAACTAAATGTTTTGTAAATCATTTATTGCTCAATTTAAACCAAGCTGGGATAAGATGCATGGTCGGGTCTTCAAATCGGTTCCAGAGTAGTTTTTTCCGAAAGTACTACTAAAAATTTATATTCCGCCCGAAAGTTTTACATAAGAGGAAATACACATAAGCTTTCCGACACCGAAAACATATCACAAAGTATAAAAAAATCAATTTTAAAAAAAAAATTTCGTCGTTCACAGCCACTTGAGAGCTACCCTGGGTTTGGTCGACCTCTCCCGATGAATTTTCGGTAGATCTATTTAGATATAAAATTAAGCAAGATATATGTACGTCTCCGCAGATCATTCTTGATCTCTGGAGATCAAAAGTGATCCCCGGAAATCTAAATAGATCTGAATAAATCTGAAAATCGGCAAGATATATTTACATCTCCGCAGATCTATTTTGATCTCTAGAGCAAATTATTTTTTTTTAACGACCAAAAAAATGCATTTTGTCAAATTGAAATGATCAAATATTAAGAACATACAGGTACACTGAAAATTTTTTTTTTCCACAGTGGTCACGAAAGTACGATATTCCTCCGTGGCCAAGAAAATCGCAATCCTTCGCTACTGATGCAGAAAAATCGTATACGACCCTTGTCGATAAAAAAAGAAAGCTCTAAATCACAGTTTAGCATCAGCAGTTTCGCTTTGGAGGTTTATTTATTACGTATGATTTAAGCAATTCTGTATTTTAGATAATGCTGGAGGATTCATCTAAGATGCCTCCCACTTGCATTATCCAAGGGGTCTCCCGCTTGGATTATCCAAAAGGTTACCCCGCTTGCATTATCCAGGATGCTCCCCGCGTGCATTATCCAAGAGGCCCCCCGCTTACATTATGCAAGAGGTCTCCCACTTGCATTATCTAAGAGGTTATACCGCTTGCATTATCCAAGAGGTTATCCTGCTTGGATTATCCAAGAGGCTCCCTACTTGCATTATCCAAGAGGTCTCCCGCTTGTATTATCCAAGAGGCCCCCCGCTTGGATTATCCAAGAGGTTATCCCGCTTGGATAACCAAGAGGCTCCCTACTTGCATTATCCAAGAGGCCCCCCGCTTGGATTATCCAAGAGGTTATCCCGCTTGGATAACCAAGAGGCTCCCCACTTGGATTATCCAAGAGGCTCCCCGCTTGCATCATCCAAGAGATCTCTCGCTTGCATTATCCAAGAGGTTATCCCGCTTGCATTATCCAAGAGGCCCTCCGCTTACATTATGCAAGATGTCTCCCGCTTGGATTATCCAAGAGGTCTCCCGCTTGGATTATCCAAGAGGTTATCCCGCTTGGATTATCCAAGAGGCTCCCCATTGCATTATCCAAGAGGCCCCCCGCTTGCATTATCCAAGAGTCCTCTCGCTTGCATTAACCAAGAGGTTTTCCCGCTTGGATTATCCAAGGGGCCACCCGCATGCATTATCCAAGAGGCCCCTCCTTGCATTATCCAAGAGGTTATCCGGCTTGGATTATCCAGGAGGCTTCCCGCTTGGATTATCCAAGAGGCTCCCCACTTGCATTATCCAAGAGGTCTCCCGCTTGCAATATCCAAGAGGCCCCCCGCTTGCATTATCCAATAGGTCTCTTGCTTGCATTATCCAAGAGGTTTTCCCGCTTGCATTATCCAAGAGGCCCCCCGCTTGTATTATCCAAGAGGTCTTTCGCTTGCATTATCCAAGAGATTATCCCACTTGGATTATCCAAGAGGCTCCCCGCTTGCATTATCCAACAGATCTCTCTCTTGCATTATCCAAGAGGTTATCCCGCTTGCATTATCCAAGAGGCCCTCCGCTTACATTATGCAAGAGGTCTCCCGCTTGAATTATCCAAGAGGCTCCCCACTTGCATTATCCAAGAGGTCTCTCGCTTGCATTAACTAAGAGGTTTTCCCGCTTGGATTATCCAAGGGATCACCCGCTTGCATTATCCAAGAGGCCCCCTGCTTGGATTATCCAAGAGGTTATTCCGCTTGGATTATCCAAGAGGCTCCCCACTTGCATTATCCAAGAGGTCTCCCGCTTGCATTATCCAAGAGGCCCCCCGCTTGTACTATCCAATAGGTCTCTCGCTTGCATTATCCAAGAGGTTTTTCTGCTTGGATTATCCAAGGGGCCACCCGCTTGCATTATCCAAGAGGTCTCCCGCTTGCATTATCCAAGAGGTTATCCCGCTTGGATTATCCAAGAGGCCCCTTGCTTGCACTATCCAAGAGACCCCCCGCTTGCATTATTCAAGAGGTCTTTCGCTTGCATTATGCAAGAGGTGACCCGCTTGGATAATTTAAGCGGGATAACCTCTTGGATAATGCAAGCGGGATATCCTTTTGGATAATCCAAGTGGGGGACCTCTTAGATAATGCATGACGGGGGCCTCTTGGAAAATCTAAGCGGGGGACTTCTTGGATAATGCAAGTTTAATTTCCTTCGATTAGATAACAAAGATCTAGATTCATTAATTAAAATGTGTCTCATTTCGTCAACTGACGTTGGCCGAAAATCAAAAACTTCACTAAACGACCACAAAAAGAATTTATTAAAGGCTTAGAAGTATTAACGGGTGCACTATTTTTTCAATTTGACAACAAATTTTACCGTCAAACAAGTGGCTTACCAATGGGACTGAGTTTAGCTCCAATTTTAGCAGATCTATTTATCTAAGATCTTGAAGAAGAAGTTTTACCATCTTACCGTGAACACATTCTTTCATACTCTTGATTCGTAGATATATATATGATACTAAACAAAGATAAAATTCTTAAAGTTTTGAACTCATTTAATAATTTCGACCCTCATATAAGATTCACTTTTGAATTGGAAAAAAATGAACAGCTCAACTTTTTAGACATTCTCGTTATCAAAAATGAAAATCAATCCATTTCAACAGACATCTATAGAAAACTCACCTTCTCTGGCCGTTATTTAAATTTTGCTTCAAACCATTCTCACTCTACAAAAATTGGTATCATCAAAAACACTTTACACAAAATAGTTAATCTTTCTAGCCAAAAATTTCATAACAAAAACTTAAAAATTTTCAAAAAGGATCTTGTTCTCAATAGTTATCCCACTAAATTTATCAATAACCAATTCAAAAACTTTTTCAGCAAACTCAATATCCCTTCCAACACAGAGGAAAACAATTAACAATAATAATAACACTGAATATGAACCTGTAACTTACAATCACAAAGATACTATTGTTTTACCTCTCATTCCTAAAATCTCAAAAAAGATTCAACACTTTAAGGAATAAATGTAACATCAAAACAGTTTTAAGAAATCCTTTCAAATTAAATAAAATAATAAAAACTGACAAAGACTCTTTAAAAAAGTGCAATAATAAAAATTTGGTTTACAAAATCAACTGCAAACATTGTCCTAAGACTTATGTAGGCCAAACAAAACGTTTACTAAAAACCAGATCTACTGAAAATGAAAAAAACATTAAACAAAAAACATTAAAGCGGGATAACCTCTTGGATAATGCAAGGGGGGGGCCTCTTGGATAATGCAAGCGGGGAGCCTCTTGGATAATCCAACTGGGATAATCTCTTGCATAATGCAAGCGGGATAACCTTTTCGATAATCCATGCGGAGGACCCCTTGGATAATCCAAGCGGGATAACCTCCTAGATAATGCAAGTGGGATACCTCTTGGATAATGCAAGCGGGGAACCCCTTGGATAATCCAAGCGGGATACCCTCTTGAATAATGCAAGCGAGAGACCTCTTGGATAATGCAAGCGGGGGGCCTCTTAGATAATGCAAGCGGGATAACCTCTTGGATAATGCAAGCGGGGGGCCTCTTGGATAATGCACGCGGGGAGCTTCCTGGATAATGCAAGCGGGGTAACCTTTTGGATAATCCAAGCGGGAGACCCCTTGGATAATGCAAGTAGGGGACCTCTTGCATAATGCAAGCGGGGGGCCTCTTGGATAATGCAAGCGGTGGACCTCTTGGAGAATCCAAGCGGGATAACCTCTTGGATAATGCAAGCGGGGGGCCTCTTGGATAATCCAAGCGCGGGACCTCTTGGATAATGCAAGCGGGAGGCATCTTAGATGAATCCTCCAGCATTATCTAGAATCATTATCCTCCAGCATTATCCACATTTATAGTTCTCCAGCATTATGCAGAGCTAAATCGTCCGCCATTATCGAGAGCAAGAATCCTCCAGCATTATGCTGAGCTAAATTATCAAGCATTATCCAGATTTATAGTTTTCCAGCATTATGCAGAGCTAAATCCTCCACCATTATCCAGAGCTAAAACTTTCCAGCATTATTCTGAGTAAATCCCCTGCTGCAAAGAATGTGTCCTCATTTCGCAGAATTTGAATAAATTTTGGTACATTTGTTATTTTTAATAATTTTAACTCATTAAATGATTTTTTTGTGAAATAAAGCTGTAAATACATGTAATAGTTAAATTCTTATTTTTCCAGTAAGTTAGGTTAGTGGAGATCCAAAATGGTATAGTAGGATAATTTTGTACAGTGACAAAAACATAAGAAAATAAAATTTTCTTAAATCACAGTCGGTTTCCTGAAGTCAAGAAAAGCGAATTTTAGGAACCCAATTTATTTTGAATACCCAAATCATTTTTCAGATTTTTCAAGATGGCTGACTTGTAGTAAACTCAAAAATAGAAGTTCCTAATTTACAGGGTTGCTCTTGGATTCAAGAAAAGTGAAATTTATGAAAAAATTTAAAATTTTTCACATTAATAAATGTTCCCATTTTCCAAGATGACGGATGAAATTTTTGCAGAAAGTTTTGGCTTTTTACGTCAGCAGATTTACCTATTGCTGCAAGCGGGTTAAGTGGAATTTAATGCGTGACCAGAAGAAAATTCCCCTTGCAGCAATTGAAATAGTATAATTTAGTCCTATGGCCAGAAAAATAAAGAATTGCTTAAATCATACGTAATAAATAAACCTCCAAAGCGAAACTGAGGATGCTAAACTGTGATTTAGAGCTTTCTTTTTTTATCGACAAGGGTCGTATACGATTTTTCTGCATCAGTAGCGAACGATTGCGATTTTCTTGGCAGCGGAGGAATATCGTACTTTCGTGACCACTGTGGAAAAAAAAATTTTCAGTGTACCCACATTTTCAGATCTATTTAGATCTATTTAGATTTCCGGGGATCACTTTTGATCTCCAGAGATCAAGAATGATCTGCGGAGACGTACATATATCTTGCTTAATTTTATATCTAAATAGATCTACCGAAAATTCATCGGGAGAGGTCGACCAAACCCAGGGTAGCCCTCAAGTGGCTGTGAACGACGAAATTTTTTTTTTAAAATTGATTTTTTTATACTTTGTGATATGTTTTCGGTGTCGCAAAGCTTATGTGTATATCCTCTTATGTAAAATTTTCCGCGGAATTTAAATTTTTAGTAGTACTTTCGGAAAAAAATACTCTGGAACCGATTTGAAGACCCGACCATGCATCTTATCCCAGCTTGGTTTAAATTGAGCAATAAATGATTTACAAAACATTTAGTTTATTTGCGAAAAATTTGTAAATTTTCATCTGAAAAATAATATGTGATCAGACTTGGCTGCGCGACTCGATACTTGTGCACTAAAATTTATAAAAATAAAATTTTAAATTAAATTTTAAAATATTACCACAAATACAATTTTACAAATAAGAATATAAATAATAAGCTTAAAAAAATAAACAATTACGTTAATTTATTATTTGAAAACAAGGTTATATTATTTCTACCAGAAAAAATAAACACATGCCTAACCTTATCTTTCATTTTATCTCATCATGGATCACGTAGTCACAAAAAATTACCGTGTTCTCACTCTATGTTCACACTCCATTTACACTTTTAAAATTATAATTAAATTTGGATTTTTAAATTAAGATATTTCAATAAATACTTCGTTTTTGATGATAAAAATTGGGGGAATATGTTTCTAATAGGTTTTTTCATGATTTCAATAAAAAAAATTGAACTTTTAAATAATTTTCGCGAAAATCGAGTATTTATTTGAAAATCCAGAAAATTTATCCAATTTTGGATATCACCAATCGAAAGGGCACGCAAAAATATGATGATCCACCAATTTACTTTTTTTTTTTATAAGTTTTATATCCTTTAAAATTTGACCCTACATCTTTTCGTGGGCACGTTGTACAGTCCACTAAATCAATTTCTTTATTATAATTATTAATTCATTTATTTTATTTATTTAAATTCACGGGAGTGCAAACGTTTTAATTTTAACTGCCAAAATTGTAGTATTTTAGATTAAGTGATTTATTTAATAAACGCGTGTGAATTAAAACCCCACATGCAATATCAACATAACCGAACAGTGTTAAACTATTATTTTTTCATACATTTTCGACTCCCTGAATTCCCAATATTTTCCAAAAATTAAGCGAAAATATTACACTTTCAAATTAAAAACTTAGGTGATGTTAAAAAATTCCTTGGTATCAACGTCATAAGAAACAAATATTGAAGAACTTTTAAAAAAGTATGGCATTCGACAATTAACACCAGATACCAAACCCATTGAACCAGGTACGTCACTAAGACCAGATTTCGAAGACAAATCTCTAGTAAAAATAATGGAACTAAGCAAAATCCCTTATCAAAATGCCATAGGCACGACAATGTACCTTTTACAAGCTAAAAGACCTGATATTGCATATTCTGTCAGTTATCTCTCTCAATTCAACCTTTCTTATAACTCAACTCATTGGCAATATTTAAAAAATCTGATGAGATACTTAAAAGGTACAGCTCGTCTAGGCTTAACATTTTACAAGCATAAACACAATCAAATCTTTAGTTTTTGTGATGGAACTGGAATAAAATGTGAATCTTTTACTGGTTATATTTTTTTAAAACAAGGAGGTGCAATTTCATGGAGATCCAGAAAACAACATGTAGTAGCCAGATCATCCACAGAATCTGAATTAAAATCTTTAGATGATGCCGTAACAGAAGTCTTATATTTAAGAAAGATAGAAGAAGTACTTTTATTATTACATTTAAAACCAACTCTAATCAACTGTGATAATAAAAGTACCTTAGAATTTTCTAAAAATTTAAGATTCAGCCACGCCTTAAAACATGTCAATATAAAATATAGAGCAATTAAACAAAACATAATTTATATATTACTAATTAAGGGATAATATTGTTAAGTAATTTGCAACATATAAATTATTTATGTATCTATGGGTTCTACATATAACACATGGTATTAAAGATAATCACTTAACCTAAATCTCATTGTGTATAGTTTATTACAAGATATCTTATTACACCTGTCGTTAAATCCCTTAAGGATATAAATTAATTAAAGGGATATCAGATACTGTACGTCTAAAAATAGATTATTTTGATGTTGCTGGTCCCATTCTCTGTTTTTAGCCATTTTGGTACTACGACGTTAGCTTTGTAAGGAACCACAAATATTGCTGCTTAATTTACATCACCAAACAGCTCTAACATAATTTCTAACAACTAAGGAATAATTAGATGTATGATGAGAGAAAAATTGATGTATATTTTTAGAATAATAAAGCTGTGTGCCCAATTTCTTAAAAATGTAAGCTTGACGGCGCGCGCTAAATGGGCTAAAAAATATGTTTAGAGAAGAGATTTTGAGGAATTTTTTTGAAGTATTTAGTGCCCTTAAAGGTAAAAAAATACTCATAGTTGCTGATGTGAATGGACTATCACTGCTATGGTGCCTGACTGAGGATAGTAGCGACAAGTTGGTTGAAGACCTTATAGTAAAACACGATTTAATTGTGGTGAATAAACTGAATACCAGTCCAACATATAAATCTAGGACCTGTGAATCTTTTGTTGACGTTACACTCGTAACTCTTTCTATGTTGCGAATGGTCACTAATTGGCAAATTAGAGATCTCACTTCAAGTGATCATAAGATTCTTCAAATTAAGATTGAAACTCCGTCCGGGAGTAGCATAGAGAAATTAGAACCGACACGTTTTTGCCTATCAAAAGCAGATTGGGATAAGTTCTCTGAATACTTTAAGACTCCAGGACGGAATCTAGGATTGGAGTTATAATATCAATAAATCCTACTGCTAGATTGCTAGCAACATAATTTACAAAAATAATCATTAAATCCTGGAAAAAGTCGATTCCCAAAAAACGATGCTTTATCCGATCTAAACCGTGGTCGACACGCGAATTAACCATCTGGAAGCGAATTGCCCACCGTGCCCGAAGGCAATATCGCAGGGTGAGCAAATTTTATCCAAAATGCAACTGTTAAAGTTGCAAAACCATTAAGGATAAAGTCAAAAAATTACTTTGAAAATATACCCGATTGATAGTCAAGACGAAACGTGCTAGTCTAAGAGATTTCATTACAGTCGAGGCAAACGAGAAGCCGTGAAGATTTATGCACAAATTGGCTGCTGGAAAACTCAAAAACGACAATGCACTTAATAGTCTCCGAACAATGTCGGGCTTTAACGAGAGAATGCAAGATGCGGCTCAAACATTTATAGAACACCACATTCCCGTGACCGTGCTGAACTCGATACGCTCGAGCAGAGGCAAATCAGAGGGAAAATACATGAAACACCACAGTCCGAAAAGTGGGTGCCCTTTTCCATACACGAACTGAGACGAACCATTCGATCGATGAATAACGGTAAAGCCCCAGGGCTCGATCTTATCAAGATAAGGGCTCTAAAGGTTGCCTTTAAGGCAAACGAAGAGCCCTTCCTCATCCTTTTTAACTCATTACTTGAGAATGATTTTTTGCCTTATGAATGGAAAGAAAGGTCTTTAATGTTACTTCCTAAAGGCGACAAAGACCCTGAATTAAAAGAATCTTATAGGCCCTTATGCCTTTCATCAACTCTTGGTAAATGGTATGAGAAGCTCATCAAGATACGGCTCGAAGAAAGCATAATAACCGCGGATAAAATGAGTAAAAATCAGTATGGTTTTACGCGAAACAAGAGCGCTGAAGACACTATAGTACACATGAGAAATGTTCTTAGAGACTCCTTTGAAAACCATGCGATTGGTATTTTGTTCGACACCAAGGGAGCGTTTTCCAAAGTTTGTTGGTCCCTGGTTCTTGAAAAATTATCAGTGCCCACAGAACGTTTACAATGTAATCTTTGATTATTTTGAAAAAAGGAAAGTTACGCTTTCTTGGGGTAGTGGGAAAACCTCTAAGACACCAACTAAAGGCTGTCCTCAAGACTTTATACTCGGACCTTCCGTGTGGAATATCCAATTTGTGTCCTTCTTAAGAAACTCGACAAAGCGAACGTTGTGTATGCTGACGATCTGAGCGTCATAGTTAAGGCTAGCAGCCGAGACAAAATTGAAAAGAAAAGTCAACCCATCGTTGACATAATAAATAGTTGCTTCAAATTCGCAACTCTTTAGGTTACCGAATTCAAAACAGAAGCTATTTCCCTTAAGAAAGATATTCGTAAAGGCAAGTGGAAAAAATCCCTCAATTTTGTGAAGTCGGATAAAAACCCAGCAATTAAGCTAAACGGTAAACATATTATCTTTAAAAAATCTGTCAAATACCTAGGTGTCCACTTCGACACTGATCTTCGTCCCTACGATCACCTATGCCGCTTCAGGTTGTTGGGACCTGTGTAATGAGAGTCAAAAGAGAAAAATAAATAGCGTGCAACGAAGTGCACTACTAGCCATTACTAGGGCCTACTCCACGATATCAAATAATGCCCTGCAAGTAATTGCAGGAGCATTACCAGGTAACGTGGAAGTAGACATGGCTGCTGCGAGATATAAATTTAGGAAGATTGGCAAAGTTAATTTTTACGTCAGGAACTTTGACTCTGATGATGGGGACAAGATCACAGAGCTAAACTTCATTGCGAATGAGGAATGGCAAAGGAGGTTGGAGATCTGTCACTTGGCAAGCTCCCGCAATATGCATCTTTGTGAGGAGATCTGCCGGAGCAATCAGGGAATCAGGGAACTTTGCTAATATGCCCACACCGCCAAGAGGTACCCGCGGATAGGTCGAGCACTCAATGGGAGCGGTCATAGCAGAAATGGTGTCCCTCCGCAAAACCCGAAGGATCTTTCCACTAACGAGTCACATCATGGTGTAAAGGTCCCACAGGGATCGCCAGCGGATTTCCCTGCTTAGTTAGCTGAGATACTGTGTAGCTGAGTAATAGATTGGGCTCTGTGGGGTCTAGGTCTCAGGACCTAGATCTTGGATATGCCACTTTATGGTGTGATATGCCCATATATACATTATTTGTTCACGTATCTCAATAAATCATTATTGAAAATGGTTATCGGTCCTACCCGATGGAACGTCGACCATTATATTTTTACTTGAATAATCTAAATCACCATAAATAAAATTTATAATATAAGCCAACGCGTTGTTAATACATAATTACGAAATTCAGACTAATTATTTTAATAATAGAGTGGTTATCAAAAAAAAAGGCATTAACCTATTCTTGATAATCTTCTCGAAGATTTCGCAAATTTTGCAGTAAGTGAATTAAGCGAAGTATTTCTATTACTAAATACCATTTGTAATAAAAATTTCTTTTTCAATTCATTTATTATAAATATTTAGCTTATAATTCTTTTATTAACTTTCTATATATACGCCAAATGAATAATTAAAAAGTATAAATGTATAGAAAATTAAATTTTTTTCTTAACATTAAACATTAAAAATAATGTTAATATTATACAGAATTACAATATTCATTATAACCATGAAATATAATTGAAGGGTTAAAATATAATAAACATATTGTTGAATCGTTAAAGTAAATGCATTTTATAATGGTTATAATGTAAAATGGTTATATCAAGTATCCATGTATACTATTTTTATGTAGCATCTGTTTATTGTGCTTATGTAATTATATATTAGAGTTATTCTAAATTTTGAATTTTAGTTTCTTTTTTTTCTCAAATTATGTATTTAGAAGTTATTCGTTAAATTAAAATAAATAGAATCTTAAAAATTACAGTTTAAAAAACCTACTTTTATGTATCTTTTAAAACCCACTATGTAATTGATGGTACCAATTGGTGTTGGTAGTTTTTGTGGTACCAATAATATTGATCTTAAAAGTTCAAAAATTTTATAGATTTTTCTGAATTTTACTAGGTCAATTTTATCATCTAAATATTTCCAAATAAATAAATTTTGAAAAATAAGCATCAATCTAATATACACATATATGAATAAATATAGAACAATAACAGCATTGTAAAAACGTATAGACAATATACTTTTTGACTATATTTTCATATATACCTTATAATATAAATATATACAAGACAACAAAAAAAACATTGAAAGAACGTGCCGATATTGTTAAAATTTTCTGAGCTTTAACGCTTATGTATACATAAATGATGCGTAGAAAGAAAAGCCATTTACCTTATGCAAAATTATATGATCTTGTAGTGTATAGAATATATTTTTTATACTATACATATCGATTTTATTTATTTATTTTTATACATACGTGTTTCTTATTGCATTTTTTTTTTTTGCTTAATGTTATTTATATTGAGCATTAAAATATTTTTATTTTTTTTTTTTTGTAAAGGTAGTAAATAAAATCACTGTGCATTTTTATATTTTAATGATACTATATTTTTAATGGCAATTAAATGGCTGTATCATAACTTTAAAATAAATTCCACAATTCATACATTCATCGTTGAGTAGAAAGTTTTTGGGGTCACTAATCACCGTCCAAAAATCAGATTCTTAAAATCCAAATTGGTTAACATTGCTGGCACTAATTTTTAATAAATTTTATGCAAACAATTCCTAGCCAAACAAAAAATATTGTAAGCACCGTGGGTGAAAAACTCCTTACACTAGCGGGAACATATAACACTTGAGCATGGCTTCTCCGGGAACTCGTGCCAGTAATCATGCTAGTATCAAAGCTTTTGCACCCTACTCCAGTTATAATGTGGGAACGGGTCTTAAATCTGTAACCAGCATGAAAAAAGATCTATTATATGTTATCTGGTCGCTAAATCCATATTCGGGGTCCAAATCAGAACATTTTTGATTTAGGGACTTAGAACAATTTAGGTTAATGGACTTAGAATATTTAGGGACTTAAAATAATACGAGTTGAAGGAATCAAAATAATTTGGGTTTAGAACATTCACATCTAGTAAAGGTTATAATTACAAATTATAAAAATAGCAATTTGTATTGTAATTTGTGTGTCTATGCTCAGCTGTAAGTAAACATGTTCCATGCATTTTGCTTGTGTTCACACAAACTGGTTATAAGTTTTTTTGGTAAGATGACAAAATTGGGATTTTATGGTTAATTTTAGAGGGTAAAAACTATCCCCAAAATGAGGAAAATTATAAAAAATATATGATTTAAGTTTATTTTCTTAATTTATTTATTTTTTTTTTTTTTGGATCTTGTTATTGAAAATATTTTATAGTATTTTAGCAAATTCGTCATTTAGTAAAAATAGGTTAAAACTACCCTAAATTCAAAAAAATGAAAAAAATATTGTATTTTAAAAATTAAGTACCTGTGTTAAGTACTGTGCTTAAATTTTTAAGCAAATGCTAAAAATTGATATTTTAAGCAAAATGCTTGAATCACTTAAAAATTCAAGCAGTTCAAGCAAAGCAATCTAACCTTGCATGCTTTCTTCAAATTTAAGTTTGGAGATCTTTTTAAATAACTTACCCTACGCACGTCGACATCTATCAGACTTAGACTTGTAGGAATCAGGACTATTTGATTCTTTGTCACCCTTATTAATAAGCTATATATTTTCACCGCTCATCTGAAATTTGCTAAATTTTAAATGCGTATTAAAGAGTTTGAAAATGAATTTCTTACTTTCTTGAATGAACTTTTCAAAACCTTAACCTCGATAAAATCTGATCCAAGGACTTTAACACATTTTATAACATACCATTTTTGACCATTTTTAGCCATTCTTGATTAGGGGAGTTTTCCCTGAAAACGTTACCCACCAAATCAAGTTTTTAAAAAAGTTAAAATGGCAAACAAAAAATAATCAACCCTATAAAAAAATCAATGATACTGTTTGAAATTATTAAGGCCAAAGAACCTAATATAACTACAAACATAGAATATACCCACTTAAAATAATTCTAAATCTCTATAATCTCTCTGTAACAAGCTTTTATGAAAATTGAAAATTTTATGTACATATAAACTTTTAATTACAATTCAAAGCTAAACTGACTAATTAAATTAGTAATTATATTTACAGCAATATAGTGTAAACAAATATATATTGCAAAAAATATTTAATTAAGTAGAAATCCACCATAAATATTTGAAATTTCATAAGTGTTAATATTTTGATATAAACAAATGATAAAATCTATTGCAATTTTCAAAAATAAACATAAATATTTTACATATTTTTGTATTTATTTAAACACAATTTTACATGTTTAGTTAAATTCAATATTTTTATCTAAATAAATTTAAATATTAATATATATTAACTAATAATTTAATATTTAAATATTAAATTTACATATTTATACAAAAATAGAATGCTTTAATAATTCTCTCAATTTTATTTAAATTTATTGAAAAATATTGTTAATAAATTGTTCGTATTTTAAAAACGATTTGTTAATAAATTAAATTAAATTTCAATAAATTAAATGTCAATTGTTTTATTAAATTTTAATCTGTAACCTAGAAAATTTACAACTAATAAAGAATTTTACGAGTAAATGAGTAATTTGTTAAATACATTTTTAATAAATTAATGAATATAAAAACCTTTTCTTGATAATTACTTAATTAAATATACTTTGATTTTTATATATTTTAATTATGCATAGTTTTGTCGTAATTTTTTCAGAAAAAAAAGAGATATATACGCATTTTTAAAGATACAATTCTCAAAAATTTTTTCTGGCCAAATTTCTTTGAAATTGACAGGTCTTGCTTAGCAAAAGTTCTTATAAGTACAAAGCTCTTTGAGATCCAAGATATTTGCAATTCAGACCTATATTTTTCATATCTCAAACAACCATAACCGAGCCAACAACTAATATAGCAAAGACCCTCGTCAAAAAAGCACCTTAAATTTTGGTATTAATACCCAAAATTGGGTCTTAACACCTAATTTATAGTGTAATTTAGAAAATGATTGGTGTTAACACTGAGCTTCAGGTATTAATACCCAAACATTTGGAATTTACACTAAAATTTTAAAAAAACACTGAAACAATCGGTGTTAGATTAAATTTTCAGAGTTTACACTGAAGTGTTCGGTGTCTGCATTGACATTTCGGTGTTTACACCAAAATGTTGATACTAAACCCGAAACCAAATGCTATATTCATTGGAGTTGGTGTATCGCATATCTTTGTTAATAATCTTTTTAGTTTTTATGTCACAGTGATGAAGAGTAGACGTAGTTAAAGGCGAAAAGGTGAAATAGTGAAAATTATTTTAATTTTAAAAAATTTTTAATATATTTAATTATTAATAAAGTTTTATCTGATGCAATGTTAAGTAAATTGTAAGTAATAAAAAATTTATTTTTATATCATTCATGACATTGAAAAAAAAAATTCGGTTTTGGCAAACAAAAAAATTCAGGTTCCCGTATCTGGAAAATTTCGGTTAACGTAAGCAAATTTTTTTCTTTGTTTAATCTGCTAAAAATAGCATAAAACTCCGGGAAATAGAAACAGAAAAAATTTGGGTGAGGGGTCAAAAATTTGGGTTGAGGGACAAAACCTAGTAATGATAATAATTATTGTGTAAATTTCTTTAATAATTAAATTTAAGAAGCAATTTAGAAGTAATGTTTGAAACAATTGAAAACTTTTGAGATTACGGCAAAAAATATTAGTATTTTTCTAAAAATTTTCATTTCGGGGGGCCAGGATACGTGCTTAAATGTGCATTATATTTTAATAATTATTTAAAATAAATTATTAATCGTGAACTTCACCAGCAAAATAAATATATTAATAAAAATTTGTTTCTTAAAAATTTAATTTATCGCGTCGATCAGGCAAGCTTAGTTAAAATTCTCTAAAAGGTGTTAAATATCATTGATACGATAAATATAATAAATAATATGCAGCAGATAAAATTTGTATCCCTTCTTATTCTCGTTCTACTCCTACAATTCCAATGTCACCCCCACTACTGTAGTTAGAAATTACACCTAAATTTTCAGCGTTTTTATGAAGGTTTTTATTTGGTGTTATTTTTGGTGTTTATTTTGGTGTTTTTTTTCGGATTCCGAAATTACGCCGAATTTTCTCGGTGTTAATTTCGGAGTTTTTTTTTGGTTTTTTCTTGAGTGTTTTTTTGATGAGGGGAATTAGACATTTTTAAACAAATTAAAAGTAATGAGTTAAAAATGATATAGTTTTTGCTACAAAAACTCAATTTTTATTCAATCAAATTTGAAACATTATGAATTTGTTTTTTCTGTAGTTCTTTATTACAGAAAGGGTCGTTTTTTTGCACAACTAACCAATTTTAAATCCAAAATATATTGAAATCTCAAAAATTGTAAAGCTCAAAAAATCAATTTCTTATATTAGCAGAAATATTCCACTTGCGGTAAGCAGAATTTTTATTTTTTGCTTTAGCGATTACAAATGACTTTAAAAAAATTTTATTTTTTCGCATCGTACCACTGCGCGCATATCCGAACTGAGAAAAATAAAATGAATCAATGATACTGTTTGTTTTTAAATTTTTGCATTTCAGGTCATTTGCAATCTTTTGAGCAAGAAAGAAAATTCCACGAGCTATAAGTGAAATTCTGCTAGCCGCAAACGGAAATTTGCTGGTGGCAAATGGAATCCCGTTTGCTGCAAAATTATTTTTTTTGCAGTGTACCAAATATGGTACCTAATAAATGCAAATGAAAATTATTTTTTCAAAAAATTGTTGACTTGATTAAAAAAATTTTTATAAAATCATATTATAAACTTCCATAGATTTAGAAGCTTTGCTTTTTCGCATGAAAGTTTTTTTTTTTCATGGATTTTTTAACGATAAGTTTATATTTTTTACATCTTTGATCACGCATGCAATATTTGTTTTTACTACAAACAAAGAATATATTGCTACAAGTGGTTACACCTACTTACAATTTGAGTAATAAGTAACTTTAGGTTATTTTTACTTTAGGTTTTTTATTTTTATTTTTTTATTTTTTTTTTTTTTTTTTTTTTTTTTTTTTCTTTTTAACTTTTTTGATAAAAATGGATCTATTTTTTAAGTTTAGCTACCCAAAATGCTGGTTGAAAATGCATAAAAACATAAAAACTTAAATACTGGTTGAAAAATCCCATCTGGAATTGTCAAAAATTCTATGTATGTACAATAAATAAGCTGCACCTGTAAATATAATTCACATTTTTTATATTTTACAAAAAAAATTTTAAATCAGACACAAAAAGAAAAAAAAATATGTGTTACTTCTTTCATTTTACATACATATTATAGGGTTTGTGTAGTACATAACAAAAAACACCCTTTCTTCATTTTAATCTTCTTACGCCTGAGCTGCATTTGTTGGAATTGCATGCTACGCATTTAAAAATTATTTAAGTTTTTTAACATGAAACATGTTCATAGGGAGGGGTACCCAGAAAAGGGGGGAGGGTCAAAAGGACTTAGAATATTTTCGGTTTAGGGACTTAGAATAATTTGAAATTGAAGTCAGGGCTTAATCAAAAACTGAGAAGAAAAAGAATAGAATACTTTAGGTTTATGCACTAATAATTTATATTAAAGGACTTATTATAATAACCCCAATATTTTGATAACCAATCTTGTAAAAATGGCATTAGTTTAATCATTTTAGCTTCAGTTACAAATTTTTGCAACAAAAACCCAAAAAATCGTAGTTTTTGCTGATTTAAGGGTTTTCCCTTATTTTCCAGCAACTTTGGACCCCAGGTTCTGATTCAGCGACCCAAAAAACCTATAGTAGACCTTTTCTCAATCTATATCAGAACTCCGGGGCCACGATATATCTGGAGTATATTAGGTAAATATGTAACTGGCATGAAAAAACTTAAGATCAGATATGATAATGAAAAATTAAGAAAATAGAGCCTTGATTCTTATTAAATACAACAGACTATTTGTCCTGAATAAATCATGTCCAAAGCTTTTTTTATTCAAACTAGGGTAGATGCACCAGTGAATGATCGGCGCCAGTGAATGACCAATACCATGTATTTCTTATGAAAAACGAGTGTTAATTTACTAGATTGTAACCGGTCATTCACTGATGAATCTACCCTATAACAAATAACTTGGGACTTGTAAATAGACTATTTTTAGGTATAGTCAATAATTTGTAATACATTTAAAAACATAGATGAAAATTTTATTTTCAACGAATTTTTTTCATGAAGTACGAAAAAATCCCAGATGGAAAAAAAATTAGGAAAAGATGAAAGAGTGATTCGGAGACAGGTTAGGTAAATAATAATAAAAAGATAACGAAAAGAAATTTAAAAAAAATATGTATTCATAATTTGCAGAAGACTAGACAAAATTGAAAGCAGAAAGATGCACATGTGTACACAAAAGAAAAAGGGAAAGGAAAATAAAATGTACATAATAAGTACACATATATAAAAAAAAGTAATTGAAATATGAAAATACAGGGAGAAAAAAAAAGCTATTGTGTAAAGTTAAAGTACAGTAATGAAACGATCACAGGTAAATGATCAAAAAAAGATGAATTTAAATAATTGGTTAGGGGTAAAATGTTCATTTTTTTGTGGAAATTTTAGTAATAAATGAAAAAATAAAAGCACAGTTCTATGTAAATTGAAAAAATCGAAAATTCTTGATTGAAGATAAAATTTCTACGCATTTGTGCATAAACTTTTGCATTATTTAATATAACAAAATAATCTAAACTGATATATCCTTCATGTCCAAAAATTATGTTAAATTTCATAAAAAAACGTTAAAAAATAAAAAGGTAAAAAATAAAGTAAGTATAAATAAACAGTAGGTGAAACCAAGCAAGAAAAAAGAAAAATCTTTTTTTGCTCAAAGGCAAAAAATAAAAAAAAACAAATTTGTAGACGATTTTAGTATATAATTCTATGTATATAATATAAAAGGACGTACTTATATACCATTTTAGTCTTCAGGCGGTTTTTTAGTTCTATATAAAATCCTATGCTTCATAACAATGTTATATAACTTATGAAAAAACAACTAGATGAAGGGTAAGTATGTCATTTATGAAATTGAGTAAGTCAAGTTTATATACATGTTTATTTTTTACTAAAAACAAAGTAAATATTTTTTTTTTTTATTTTTCATGTTACTGTGAAAAATATATTAGTTTCAAAAAAAAAGTTAAATTCATATGCTGATTTTATTTATTTACTTTAAGTGACATGCATTTTACTTTTTTTTTATGTTTTAATGTAATTTTTATTTATTACATTAGCCAAATAATCCTTGCCAGTCAATCATAAAATTTATTAGCTATTTTTTATGAAACGAGAAAAATTGGGTGGTTTTTTCATATGTTGAGGAGAAAAGGCGTCAGATGTGTCTTGAAACACCAAACGTTCTTTATATTTAACCTGAGAAACAATCATTTAAGTCCAAACTGTAATTAAAACTGAGCTTTTTATCATGAAGTTTAACGTGACGCCATATTAGTATTTTTAAATTTTCATAAATTCAGTACAAATTTTATACAATTTTTTACCTCTAGAGACACATCTCCGAGGAAGCCTTTAGGAGACCGTGAAATTCAAAATATGTATCAGTTTCCTTATTTTTTTTGCAATATAATATATTAAAGTATTTGAGAAACAAAAATATCTGATATTTGCTTTAGGGGTAAAAGTATAAAAAATAAGTATTTTCACCCCTAAAGAAGAAATATAATAGTGCGAAATTTAGCTGCAACGCGTATTATAAAATAACTATTAATTAATAAAGTAAAATTCTTAAAATATTAAATATACTGAAAAAAAATCCGATTGTCGCTAGAAGAATCCCGGTTATAGCAGCCGGAATTTTTTTTTTATTTTAAATGGTTGCAAATGACAAAAAACCTAAAGAAAAGTGTTTTAAAAAAATTTTGTTTAGTTCAAAAATTTTTTTTTCCAAGTCGATCCCATAATGCTACAATTCTCGCATTTTAAATGAGTAAAATTCATTTTTTTTTTTTTTTTTTTTAATTTTCTTTACGTTTCTAAGACGTTTGCAATCATTAAAAAAAAAAAAAAATTCGGTTGCCACAACTGGCGTGGAATTTGGTGAAAAATAAAGAATATCTCAGATCGTAAATTATTTCCTGTTAAAGCAACAATTGTAAATTGTGATCACGAGCATTCTATTTTTTGTGCCTAAGGTTCGTAAATGATTTTTCTTTCTCAAAGGCGAAAAACGCATCTTTGCCGTCCACACAGTGGTCATGTAATTTGTATTATCTGATCATTCTGACAAGAAAAAATATAGACCTGTAGTTTAATATAAGCGATAACGTGTTTTAAAGCTATCTTTATCTGCTCTAATGAAATCACTTTAAATCGAGCGCATTAATGTTAAACCTTATTATTCAGAAAATAATGCAAGTGCAGTGAAATAAAGAAATTTAACATCTTTTTCATCTTTACACTTGAAGAATCGTCAAAAGGTATCCACGTAAAATATATACTTTTAAGTACAAAAAAAAGAATGAAAAAATAAATAAACAAACAAACAAACAAAACAGAAATTTCATTACGTAGATGTATACTGACTCTACAGCTTTAAATGAAATGTTGTCACAGGAAAAAAAAAATCTTTCTAATTTTTTCTTTTTTTTTTTTTATTTGTCGAGAGAAAAGAAGCCTCCGGGATTTTTACCCGATAGTCATTAAAACGAATCGAATCTATGTTACATTTATAAAAAATAATCAAAACAACAAAACAAATATTATATGTAGCGAATAATGAATATTACACTGTATAAAAGAAAGAAAAAGTTTTTATTAATAAAGTTTTTCATGGAAAATTACTCAGGACAAATAAATAGCATAAACTTTTATTTATAATACAGGTAATAAGATCAAAAATAATACTCGAGTCAAATTACGGGAAAGTGGGTTGTTTTTCAAAATTATATGTGGAGTAAGATTCTACTGCAAGTTTCTCGGGTCGCTGATTACGAATATCGCAGTTTTGTTTGAGGAAAATTGAGGTAATACTTAAACTAGCAAAATACTTTTTTGTCTATTTTCACAAGCCGTAACGAGGTTTAACCTTTTACACATTTTTGGATCTGCTAATTATGAGTTTTGAGGTCCTGTGTATGAAAAATTTATTTAACAACCTTGAATAAGTAAAACCACCACCAATATCTCTTTTTTGGAGTGTGATTATGCAATTTTTTTACTAATACAAAGGTGCACCGAAGTATTATTCATGAGTAACATACTAAAATTTGTAATTAGTGACCCAAAAAACGTATAACAGGTAAAGTTTTCATAATTATTGAAAATTGCAAAATCATCATAAGAAAACCCTTGAAAAAACTTGTTTTTTATTCCTTGAAAGTGAATTTTTTAGGTATTAACTCTCCAAAATCTCTCTAAAATTTTAAGCGACTTATTTTTTGGTATGAAAGAGCTCCTGGACCCTGTAGGTGAGTAATACTATGAAACTCATTTAAAAAGACATGACTATCAGTTTCAAACTTGATAATTTAAAAATAGTCTTATTGGTAAAAAAATGGGCATTGTTTGATAATTTAGGAAATCAGTATTTTGGTATATTTTTAAAATTTCTAACGATTCCCATTTTTAAGGAATCTCATTTTAACATTTTTTAAAGTCACTAATTTCCAGAAAATTGGGTAATTTAAAAATCAAAGATTTTCAAAATAAAATTTTAACACAAGCTATAATTAATTCTATAAATGTCCCTCAAATAAATAACTTCCGTACAATCATTTTTTAGTACCATTATTTTTATCAAAAGTCTTACATAACTAAAAAACCAATTCATACTTCCTTACATTAATATTTAATTACGAAAGAAAAATAGAAGTAAATTATAATAAATTCATCAATAATTCCTTTGTATTACGAATAAAATAAAATTTGGCAACTGAATACCCATCTTTATTAAAAATTATCACCAAATAACTACATACACAAGTTTATATACGTGTGTCATATTTGTATAAAATAAATTAACTGTCCGTTAGATTAACTTTGATCATCAATTTCATAACATAAATAGAAGATTTCTTCTACATAAAATATAGTCATATTGGACATATACACAAAATATCAAAGCATGAGTAATGTTATAAATTTCTCTATTCTACTTAGTTTTCGATCAAAACGATATTTCTCGTGTGTGTTATAATATATATATATAGTTTAATCCTATGGGACATTTTCTACCTGCTCAATTTTATATATTACTCAAAAAAAAATTTAGTTTTATTAAGTGTGTCTATGGATAAAAAATAACAATCATATCAAGAAAAATTCATCGATAAAAAATTGACATAAAATAAATTTTGCTTTTTCTTCTTCAAAATGTTTAAATTTTGGATTTTTTTTATTTTTTTTATATTATTCAATGTTTTGGATGGAAAAAAAACATTTAATATATTAGGAATATGTCCAAGTACAAGTTACAGTCATCAACAACCATTTCAAGCATTAATGAAAGCACTTGTTAAAAATGGACATAGAGTAACTGTCATATCACCAATTCCACAAAAGGTAAAAAAAAATTACTTTTATTTATATTCAAGAATAAATTTTATTATTATTTGCACAAAAAAAACGAGGTATTAAATATATTAATTTTGTACGTGACTTGTTTACATAAACTATCAAAAAATACTTTTTCTTGGTTTGTCCAGTGAAAAAAAGAGTATCTAAATCTCTAGAATCAAATTGGTATTCTTTGTTACATACAAAAACTTTTTTTTTTAAGAGGATTTTTTTTTTCTTTTAGTTCTTATGTAAGATTTGTGTGATCAATTAAAAAGCTTTGAAGTAACAAATCTTTTTTTATTCGATTGTTCGTGTCTCTTTCTTTGAATTCAAATAAAAATCTATCTTTAGGATCTTTATTTAATATGTAAATTTAAAAAGTTTTTTAGGCAAAGAAAAGTTCAATTTTCACAATATTATTACTTTTGTAATTTAAAGTTTTTTTTTTTTTTAATTAATTTATTTTTTAATATAAATAATTTAAGTTTAAATATGATAATTAATATATAAATGAAACATTTGAGTTTTAAATACTTTTAAAATCCTATCAGAAAATTTCTCTCATTTAACATTTAATACTTTCTTTTAATAAAAAAGCTTATCTTTTTTTTTTTACTTCTTTATCTTTCTCATTGAATTTCCGGTATTTCATTGCACTAGGTTTCCTTGTAAACTTCCTTTTATAAGAGAGTTAAGGGAAAACTTGTAGTTTTCTCTCATATATAGACTCGAAATTTCTATATCTTTTCTAATTAATAGGCTTTTTTTAATTTTTCTTTACTGGCTGTTTGAATTATTTAAAATTAAGTAATTATTTTTTTTTTTTAGTTTTTTAATATTAATAATTTTTTGGATTTCGTTTTTTAGGTACCAATTGAAAATTATACAGATATTGATTTATCGTTTACTTATAAAAAAGAAGACTGTACGAAATTAAGGTTACTTTTTTGTGAATTAAAATAAAATTGTATTGACGTTATATCAAAAAGCTCAGATTTTTTTTGAAAAATATCATCAGCAAATAATTCTTAATTCAAGCAGATGCTGAAATTTCATAGGTTTTATTTATTGCTGAAATATCGGTTTTTCGTATAAATTACTGTGTTAAAAAGTAGACTTATTTTTTAAATAAAATCCGCTAAAAAAATTTCTTTACTATTTTTATTAGAGCCAGAATTGTTCGAATTTTATTAGAGAAATATAAATATTTTTTCGTATTATTTCATTTTGTTAGAACTAATTTACTGATGATAAGTTAAGTAAAGTTTCAAAAAAAATTTTATTATAATCAGCTGCTAAACTGAAAAATAAAAATAGCTCTTTGATAAACAGTCAAAGCGCTAGTGCAAGCAATGTTAAATGCATCTAAAAATTTTAAATTGAGTAATATGGATCCAACCCAGTAATTCTTATGTATTTTTGGTCGCTAAAAACGATTTTGAAGGTTTCATCATTTCAACGATATATTGTCCAAAAAAGGCAAACATTTTACAAACTTAAAAAATATTGCTTATTAAGCCGAATTTAGGAAAACTCTATAAGATTTTCGAGGTCGCTCTTAACCTGGAAATAGATTATTTTGGTGTTTTCAAGCGTTTCAAAGTTATTTAACTAGTTTTCGGAGTGCTAATCAAGACTCTGAAATCAGATTTTTAAAGTTAAAAATAGCGCTTCTAAAAAATATTATTTCAAAATAATGATCAACTGATCAGTGACCCTAAAAACTAGTAAAACAACTTTAAAATGTTTGAAATTACTTAAACCTTAAATCTTTTTTAAGTTTGCAAAATTTTTGCCTCTTTTGGACAATATATCGTTAATTATGCAAAACTGGTTATCGGAAAATGGATAAAACCTTCAAAATCGTTTTTAGCTACCAAAAATACATATATTTTTGTGTATTTTAGGTCGCTAAAATTAAGTCGGGTCACTGGTTCGGAACAATATTACTGAATTTAAAATTTTTTTGATGCATTTAACATTGCTGGTGCTCTGACTAATAACGTCGTGACTAAAATATGATAAATAAATTTTCATTTAATAATTCATCATACTTTTCAAACAGATTTTTAAATGCTTATGAATTATTACACAAAAATATGATTGAAGCAAATAAATTATGTGAAAAACAACTTTTCAGCAAAGAAATAGCCAAATTAATGTAATTAATCAATTAATATCTGTTATATTATTTACGATTATTTTTCTAAAAACATTTTTTTGCAGAAATAAAACAGAAAAATTTGATGCAATCATAATAGAACAATTATGGTACCAATGTTATTATAGTTTAGTAAAAATTTATAATTATCCAGTTTTAATTGGATTCTTGAGTGTTGGCAATCTTCCATATGCAATGGATTCAGTAGGTAAAAAGATTTTTTTTTTCTTTAAACAAGTTATATTTTAATCGTTTTAATAAGAATCCATTTAAAATTTTATTAGCCTTGATACTAAAATTTATTTGATTCAAATTTCTTTTGAATCTTTAAAAAAAGTCTCGTATAGTCAGCAAAATTTTCGATTCGCAACTGTGCCTAAAGATTTTTTTATAAAATTTTGGGCATACACTGAAAAAAAATTTGGTTAGGTAACCAAAATCCCGCTTATTGCGAATGAATTTTTCTTTTATCTGATGCAAATGCCATAAAACATTAAGGAAAGTTAATAAAAAAAAAGTTTTATCTGGTTGGTTATCACGTGCCAGAGTTAGAAAAGAAATTTTTATTTTAATTTTCTGAATTTTTTTTAATTCTTGCAGCAATTGAAATGAAAAAAAAATTTGGGCGCAACAACCGAAATTTTCGGGTTTTTTTTTCAGTGTAACCCGACCCTAACCAAAAAAATAAAAGCCTGAACTTCAGTTCCGGTAATTGCACACCCCTATTACTTACAACAACTTATAATTTTATTTACTTTTATAATTTTAATTTAAAAACTAAACATGCAATAATATACCAACTCTCAAATTTTTGACAAATTTTATATTTTTTCAAGCAAAACAAAAAAAAAATAAATAAAACTTCTAAAAAAAAGTTTAATTTTAATTTCGTGTTTTATAATATAATTATATCAAAGAAATTTTATTTATTATTTCCTTAACATATTAAAAAGTTTTTATTAAATTCTACATTAAATACTTAAAATATTATTTTTGACATTTAAAATTATATTTACCAACAAAACAACTTTTTTATATTCAATTATCTTTATAAATCTTACATATTTATTTATACAACGTTAATTATTAAAAATTTTTATAAAATGACAGTACACGCGATTATTACATTTAATTTTGATTTAAAAAAAATAAAAGAAACTTTTGAGTAAAAAGTATTTATATATTAATTTAATATAAAATATATTTTATATATTCAATACAGGAAATCCAGATGATCCTTTACTTAATCCAGATATGGCTTATCCATTTACTGATAAAATGAATTTAATAGAAAGATGTTATAATTTATTTTATACATTTTATACAAGATTTTATTATAATTATTATCATTTATCAATATCAAAAAAAATATCTGAAAAATTAACACCTGGAATTTTGACTTCGGATATTGATAAAAATTTTAGTCTTGTTATACTTGGTAATAATCATATTTTTGGTTATCCAAAACCATTGTTACCAAATGTTATTGAAGTTCATAGTTTACAAATTAATGAAGATTCAAATTTATTGCCAAAGGTATTTTTATGTTATTATTCTTTTTTAAATATTACTTTCTGATCTAGACAAGATGGTTTTCTGACCTTTATGGGAATAATATCTTAGGGGACATTCAAAAAATACGTAACATGAATTTTGTGAAAAAACCCATGCATCCGTGGCAAAATAACAACATTTTTAGTAACTTTAATGTTGTTTCAATAGGGCCGTAACATTTTTGTTTAACCCTGCATGCGTTTTGGGTTACATATTTTTTGAACAGCCCCTTACTAAACTGCTGTAATTACTTAGGACTATGCCTTCTGTAGAATCTAGCTTGAATTTTAACGAATTATAACATTATTTAATACAAATATCAATTATGTTATTAAAATTTACCCGAATCTTCATGATTTTATCATTTTGAACTTAATATCTTTTTTTAATTATTTTAATAACTTAAAATCTAACAAAAAATTATAGTAAGTTATTTTTTTTAAGTCAAACTAATATATTACGTATATTAGCCATATTATTTCTTAATTAATTAAACTGCATATGTTCGAAAAAATTTTCTCGCAATAGAAATGAGCTCATGAAGGTATAAATATAATGAAATATATTTACCACAGTGAAATAATCAGTATAAATTTTGTTATAAAAATTTGAAATTGAATCTTTATTAAATTGTCCATTAAAAGTATGTTCGATATATTTTATCGTTTTCATTTTTTAAGCAATTTTGTTGTTCAGAACCTAAATAATTTAGTAGTAAGTGTATTTTCAATGTCAAAATGATTTATTGATTTATTCTTTGGAACTCTAAAATAAAGCATCTTGCCAAATTAGAAATCATATATATTGAATAATATTTTTCATTTAAGCCACATAACAAAGTATAGACCATTTTTAATAAGTTAATAAGAAGTTATTACTAGTTGTAAAGTATTAATAAGATGTGGTAAAGTTGGTAAAAATGATTTTTACGAGTGGAAGATGATTAAAAATTTTATTTTTAACGACGTTTCGATCGATTAAGATCCTTTTCAAGCTAAAAAATATAATGAATTTTTTAATGAAAATATAATAAGTAATTTATTAATATGGACACAAAAAATTTTCTCTTACTCAAATGTTTACAATTTAGATAATAATATGACTTGTGGTAAGATAATATAAATGCAATTCAGTCTATTTTTATCACTTTTTAAATATCTACAAATTTATTTATTTATTAATTTTTGGCAAAATATTGACCAAGAGAATCAATATTCTCAGTATGTAATCTAAATTGTAAACATTTGAGTAAGAGAAAATTTTTTGTGTCCATATTATTAAATTACTTATTATATTTTCATTAAAAAATTCATTATATTTTTTAGCTTGAAAAGGATCTTAATCTATCGAAACGTCGTTAAAAATAAAATTTTTAAACATCTTTCACTCGTAAAAATCATTTTTACCAACTTTACCACATCTTATTAAAGTATAGACAAAATTGAAACACTTTTAGTTCGGAGATATCAAAAAAAGTTTAGTAGTTTCTGCAAATTTAAGGATAAAGCACCATTTTTTTCTTGACAGAACCCTAGAATTCGTGATCAGCGAACCAAAAAATCTTTAGTAGACAAAATCTAGTAACGGCTAATATCTATAAACACCCTGAAGCGTATTTTCAATGGCGTATAAACTTACCTGCTATAAGTGTGCGTATGTTAAAATTTGCACCTCTGTACGCAAATATCTCTAAATTATGCTTAATAACCAACTAAAAGAGCCGCATTAGAACCCTGAGACTTTTTTCTAAAAAACTGTAATATACCTTTATGCAAAAATTCAATGATCAGAGCATCTAACTTAAATATGATTAAGAAATTTAAATAATATGTTGAATCTAACTTACTTACATAATATGATTGTTGCATGTTAATGAAATTCAAAGCAAGTCCATGTACCCCTTAGATCAGCTTTATTATTTTCCTTCTGCTATCATAACTACAACTCAAGCATACTATTTTATAATTAAAATAATTTTAATATCTATATATAAATAAAATGTAGAATACATAAACGAAATTATTTATAAAGCTTAAAAAATAATTTATTTTTTATTTTTTTTTTATGTGTGCATAAAAACAGGATATTCAAGAATTTCTAGACGATGCAGATAAAGGAGCTATTTATTTTTCTTTAGGTTCAAATTTGCAAAGCCAGCAACTAACATCAAGTACTTTGAAAGCGTTATTAGATGCTTTTACAATGGTTAAACAAAGAGTACTTTGGAAATATGATGGTCCCTTGCTTACTCAAGCGTCTAATATCAAGTTTCTAAAATGGGCTCCACAACAAAAAATTTTAGGTAAAAAAAAAAATAGTATATAAAATGAAATTTTTTTTTTTCTTTTATTCTTATTAAGGGCACAATATCCTTTAAAAAGAAAATTGATTTTTTATATTTATATAAAAATAATATAAAAATGAAATTTTATTAAACTGTACTTTAAAGCTTGTTTATAAAAATATATATATTTTTTTCTTTTATATATAAAATAATCTTATTTCAATTCTTTTTTTTTATACTTTAAGTATTGTATTTTTAGTAAAGATACTGAAATATAAACCCATATGTTATTGTTAAGAATTATCTTATTTTTTTATTTTTTTGAAACTTATACTACAAATGTTAAAAAAAAAAATTATTTTTTAAATTGTCTTTAAATAAACTTAACCCTTTATCAATTTATAAGTTAAAGTTTATGTCAATTTTAGTTTAAAATTGGTATTTTATCAGTTAATGGACTTTTTTAGCTTAAGTTATTGTTTATTAGGTTGAGATAGGAAAATTAGGAAATAGATATTTTTTTGGGGAAATTGATCTTCAAGGTAGAATCGAAGATTCAGGAAGAAAACTAAATTTTTAGAGAATTATTACTTTTTATATTTATTAAAATGGTCTTCCAAAAGTGAAACTTATACACGCAAGGGGAGGCATGTACCTTTGGGAAAGAAAATTACAATATGTATAGATTTGGATGAATTTAATTTGTTGAAAAAATATTCCCGATACCCTCCGTTTATTCCAATAGCCTCTTGGGATTTAAAGCACAGGGCTTGATGTTACTAAAAAGGATTTCTCTTGTTTAAGTAATTTTACGAATAACCATACCAAAAAGTCAATTGCAAAACTTTAGATTGGTCTCATTTTTTTTATGTAAGAACTATTTATTAAGTCCAATTTTAGGTCACTAGCTCTCTCATTGTGGTAGCGAGGGGCTACCGTCTTGGAAATCATGAATCTGATTTTAAAAAATTTTTGTTGATTTTTTTCTGATTTTGGCTTGTTTGTACCTCAATTATGAATCGTTACTAGTTGAGATGGTTTATTTCCGTCTTTTAATGATTTTTCGTGATTTTTTGTGATTTTCTGTGATTTTTTTCGTGATTTTTCGCGATTTTTGGCGTTTTTTAGCCTTATAATTTACCTTAGACCTCAAGAATCTATTTTTTACTATTTAATATAATATTTAGCAGTGTTTACCAAAAAAGAATCACAAAAAATCACGAAAAATCAAAAAAAATCACAAAAAATCAAATTTGTGATTTCCAAGACGATAGCCCCTCGTGTGGTAGTTAATAAACTACATTTTTGGCAAAAAATGACCAATTTTTATATTGCTTCTAAAATAGCAACTATTGATGCACATACTTTTTATTAGTCTCAAAAGTTTTCTACGAAATTCTTCCCGAAAATTTTTTACTCATCTCTTTTCAAGTATTTGTTTTCTAAATATAATAATTTAAAGTTAGAGTTTCAATTTTAAGTTTTTTTGAAAAAATTTTTAACACACGTTTTTGTAGAGAAATTTTGGGAACCATTAAAAAAATAGATGAGCAAGGAACTTTCAGAAACTTGGAGGTTTTATCAAGCTTAATCCAATAAAACGCTTTTACCTCAATAATTGTCACTTTAGAATACATTTAAGGTCCTCTTTTCAAAATGAAATTTTTTTAACGCATTTTCTGTTTTTTTGATTTTTTTTGCTTAATTAAGAATGTATAAAAAAATTTTCAAGCAAAAAAAAATATATGTTTTTGAGATATTTTGATTTTTGTAAATTGTAAATTTAGTTGTGCGTTCTTATCTTTACAGTCAGGTACATTTCACCTCAAGGGACTAATTTCGACCTTAGTCAGTCTGTTTTTTTTACCAAAGAAAAATTTTTCTTTTAAAAACTTATTTTTTCTGGGGACTTAAAAAAAATTTTTAATAATAAAAATTTATGTACCTGTATAATTTTTCACAATTAATTTTCTAATAATCAGCTAAAAAATAAAAAAAAATGTTAAAAATGCTAATACATTGAAAAAAAAAAGTTTGAAAATAAAATAGATAAAAATATAAATAAAAGATGCTTCTTACATATCAAAAATGTATTGAAAAAAAAGGGTAAAATTTTTTTTTTTTATTTTGTATGCACATATACAACAAGCTTCAAAGTTTTTTAACGGGCATCCGATATCGAAAAGGAAACGATATAAAAGCAATTTAAAGAAAGCTCTTTTTACGTTCTTATATATAACAAAATAAAAAAAAAAGAAAAAAAAAAATGCGTGGTAAGAAAATATTTTTGAAAAAAGATTTTCTGTTGTTGTTGCTAAAGTATAATATTATGTTACATTACACATATAAAATTTTAATCTTTTATAAAAATTCAAATTATTAAATTTTTTTATATATCACGAAAAATATCACGTTTTTTTTGTACTTATAAATTGACACTTATAATAAAAAGAAAAATTTTATGAAATATGGTTATAATATTCTATAACGTTATATATATTTTTTATTATTATGTACAGGACATGAAAACCTTAAGATTTATATAATGCAAGGTGGTTTACAATCTTTACAAGAAGCTGTATATTATAATGTACCATTGATAGCAATGCCATTTTTTGGTGATCAGAATTTTAATGCAAGAAAAATTACACATTCTAAAATTGGATTATCACTTAACGTTGATAATATTACTAAAGAATCTATTGTTGACGCTGTTGATGAATTGATACAAAATCCAATGTAAGTTCAAAAAAAAACTTGAGTAATTTATTATTTTGTTAAATATTCTCTATTTGATGGAAAATTTATTGGATATACTTAATTATAATAGAATAATTCGGGTTTTTACTTGGCTTTGACATTTTTTCGATACTGAACTAAATCAGTGCGATGAATTTGCATGTTTAAATTTAATTTTGTTAATCTGTTTTTTTTGCGGATTTGTACAATTTTATCAATTTTTTCTGTTTATTGTCTATTTAGAAATTATAACTCCGTTTTTTATTTAAGATTTTTTTATAGTAATTTACCAGAGGAATTTTATGACTTAATGGAAATCTTCCATATTGTTTGATCCTAAAAGCCTTGCTCCCTAAAATTTTGACCAACCCTAAATTTCGGCCCCCAAATAATTTGCTCAATTTTGAAGTTATAAATAGATCTTTAACCGGTTTCAAATTTTTTTTTTCAAATATATTACCAATATAACTATAAGTAACAAAAAATAATAAAATCCTCATTTGTGAAATAAATTAATTCCGGTAAAAGTACACAATAGTATATTACGGTCCTAGGCCAGAAAAATAAAGAATGGCCCAAATCGCACGTAAATTACCTTCCGAGGCGAAGCCGAGGATGGTAAACTGCGATTTGGTGATTCTTTGTTTATGGCCGAGGATTTTATAAAATTTTTCTGCGACTGTGGCGAGAAAATACGTCTTTGCCGGACGCGCAGCGTAAATACGTACTTTCGGGCCGCAGTACAGAAAATACTATTAGCATGGAACATGTTTATAGGGATGGGGTACTTCAGAACTTGAAAATTAAGGGAGGGAGGGTAACATTTGACCGATTTAAGAGGGGGGGTCAAATTTTTCCGATTTAATGGAGGGGTCAAATTAGTCCAGTTTAAGGGGGGGGGGGGGTCAAATTTGTCCGATTTAAAGGGATGGGTCAAATGAGACTTAGAATAAATTAAATTTAGGGACTTTGAAAAATCTGGGCTTAGGGACCTAGAATAATACAGGTTTATGGGCTTGGAATAATATGAATTAAAGGACTTAGAATAATATCGATTTAGTAACTTAGAATAGTTCAGGAATAGCGCATAGGGACTTGGAATAATTTTAATTTAGGGACCTAGAATAATACGCGTTTAGGGAATCAGGATAGTTTGGGTTTAGAATTTTAACATGTAGCAAGGTAATAATTACAAATTATAAAATTATAAAATTGTATTGTCATGTTTAGTAACATTTGCATATTACCTAGCCCTCAGCTGGAAGTAAATATGCTCCATGCATTTAGGTTGTGTTTACACAAACCGGTTATAAGTTTTTTATATATAAAAAACTTTTATATATAAAGTACTCGATTTTAAGACAATCGAGTCCTCCTAGATGTCGATTCTCAACCTCGAGATTGAGGAACAATTTTATTGGAATTGAAGCTCCTGCAAGTAAATATTTTCGTAAAAAGTTTGAATATATGAATTGAAAATTCACATTTAAACTCCCGCTTTTTTGAAAGTATTTAATTTGGAGGTTTCATTTTTCATCAAGCTTTTTAGTAAGCAATAACGAAAAATAGAATTTTTAAAAAGAAACTTAAGTCCCTGCACTTAATGAAAATTTCTAAGGAATGAAGTTTTTGAAATGTGGCAATAATTTGAGGGTAAGGTCAAGGGTAGTGGTTGAAATTTGACTTTTGAAATTTCAAAGCTGCTTATTTTTTGTTAATATTTTGTTAATTTTGCTCTAAATTCAAAGGATCTCTCATTCAAAAATCTAAACAGTTCATTAGGAATAGAACTCCTAAGCGCTTTCTGAATATAAAACTTAGCTTTTCAAAGTCGTGTAGGTTCCCGAGAAAATTGCTCGCATCATTTTAAAACTTTTAAATTTAAAGGGCTTAAATTATCTAACTATTGATTAATATTTTAAAAGCAAAAATTAAATAGTCAAATTAATTGAACAAAAATGAAAGAGCCCATTCTACAATAAATGTTAGCATTTTAGATACCAGCATTTTACCCATATTAAATAAATCCAAAATAATTAATTTTTGACAAAAAAGAAAGATTAATCCAACAAATAATAATCTTATATGATCAATTTGTTGAATAAATGAAGAGTATATATGACCACTAAATGAAAATATACACATATAGATTACATTATTAATGATAAAGAGATAAATCATAGGAGTGAGATATATAGATATTGATAAATTTTAGTACTAACACATATCTAGGTAGATTAAGAGAAGTAAAATTTTGAATGGCAAGTAGATATGGGATCAACTATAATAATGAAGGAGTTGAATGACTAAATTAACATTGATGGATAGTTTTGGGTATAGGTGTTATGGATTGATAAATTAATCAAGATAACTATATATATAATATGTGATGTACATGAATTTCATGAATGAACTTTGTATTAGTTTTGATCAATCTAGTGTACATTAATGCGTGTACATGCGTAAATGCTTCTATATAGTTAATTTAATTTGTTGACTTATCTAATTATTTTACACTCTACACAACAACGATTCACTAATATTAATTTTTTTTTGTGGTTTTTTTACAGATACAAAGAAAATATAAAATTAATGTCAGATATATTAAAGGATGAACAAATCAAACCAATGGATAAAGCAGTATGGAATATTGAGCACGTTATTAAATTTTCAAATTCTGATCATTTAAAATATCATGGAAAAAATATTAAATTTTTTGATTATTTTTTGACTTATTTTATATTCATTATTTTTTTTATTTTTATTATTTTTTTTGTACTATTTTTATTTTTTGTGTTACCTTTGATTTATTCTTTTGGTGATATTCGTAAAAAAGTTAAATGAGAAATGTTGGGTAAAAAAAAGTTTGAGAAAAATTGAAATTATAAAAATGGCGACAAAATGATAAAAATTTAAAAACTTTTTTTTTGTCAAAATATTATGTAATTTCTAAAAAATTATTATTATTTTTTTTTTGCAATTTGTAAAATTTATTTTTCATTACACGCTAAAATATATTTTTTCTACCCTAAGACCATCATTGTTTTAGCTTTTGATGAAAAACCATGTCTTTGAAAAACAGAAAAAATTATAAGAATTTTAATTCCTAAAGTTTGTTGCTACAATGCACTGTAAAAATATATCGCCTGAAAATTCATGCAATAACTTGAATTTTCAAGCAAAACTTATATTATTATAAAACTAATTTTTCTTTCGATGGATGGTTAGATATTTAAAATTTTAAAATTATTTTTTGCTTGAATATTTGCTTCAATTTCCAAGCAAATCCTTGTCAATTCAAGCAATATATTTTAATAGTGCTTGTAAACTGCACTGTAAAAAATAACTTTCTTAGATTTACAAAAAAAATTAAATTTTTTCGAAAAATTAGTAGATTTTCAAAAAATTTTGTAAATATTCGATAAAAATCGTAAATTTACTAAATTTAGTATATTATCGAAAAATTCAAGAATTCTCGATTTTTTTTTGTGAATTCACGAAAGAAGTTGTAAATTCACAACTATTTTTCGTAAATTTAGAATTATTTTTTGTAAATTTTTGAAAAAAAATTGTAAATTATCAAGTTTTCTTGCGAGTTCACAAAAAAAACTCGACAATACTCGTATTTTTTTTTAATATACTAAAAGTAAATATACGATTTTTTTCGAATATTTACAAATTTTTTCGAAAGTTTACTAATTTTTCGAAAATGTTCGAATTTTTTTGTTAATATAAGAAAGTTACTTTTTACAGTGTAGACTCAGTTTTTTCTCATTATAAGATTATTATTTATCCATACTTTATAGGGTATAATGATAAAATGTCAAATTTGTATTTGCTAGCTAATAAATAAACTTATTTTATAACATTGTTGAAGAAATAAATAAAAAATGACAAAAAAATTAACATAACTTTTAAAATTTTACCCATCTTACTCTTTACTTCTTAAAATTAGCTAATAAAAATATATTCATTAACAAAATTTTTTTAATTAATTATCAATTGTGAATTCTTTATTATTAAATCACAAAATTTAATGTGAAAAAAATACAAGTAACTCCATCAAGATCGCAAATATTAAAATAAATGTTACCCTGTTGTATGTCAATAAAATAGATAACTAGTTTTATAAAGAACCTACCTACGATTATGCAGATTTAAAGATTTTCCTTAAATATAAGAATTCAAAATTACTGGCATCTGTTTTCTTTTACGTGAAAGTACTTATATTTATCAATTTTCAGAAAAATATAGTTTATTTAAGTATCGTCTTCATTGTTAGTTATTTGTCAATTCCATAATTTTTTGAAATTTTTTATTTTGACTATAACTCAAGAAAGGGGCATAATTTTCTTTTGTATTCATATTATGACTTTTATTTTTTTTTTATTTTTTTATTATTCAAGCAATAAAAGTTTTCATTTTCTTTAAAAAAAAAATGAGTTTATTTGAAAATGGCATAACATAAAAGAATAATGGGAATTTTTTGTATTAATTTCGAAACACAAAAATTTTCTTTAAAACATTAAAATTTAATTATTTTTAAATTTAATTATTTTAAAATTTAATTATTTTTAATTATTTTTAATTATTTTTATTTTTTAACCTAAAAATTTACATACTTATGCAAAATTTTTCACAGAATTCAAATTGTTGGTCAAAATTTTATTTAGAGAAGTGACTTGATAGCAAATTTGATATTTTTGAAAATTAAATTTGATTTTTTTGAAACTTTTAAAAGCTGTTATTTTTTAATCAAAAACTTTGAAATTAAGTCTTTGTTTTTTTTTCTGAAAAAAATTGAGGTTTCAAAGGTATAATTCAAGTCTTACTAAAAAATTTTTGAACCATATGTTTTTAAGAAATTTCAACTTAAAAAAAAAAATCGAATTATGCTTATTTCCTCAAAAAAAATTTAACCCCAGAATCGGATTCTACGAGAAATTTCCCATTGGACCCTAATAAGAAATAATATTTTATGATAAAATAGAGTAGTAGCTCTAGTTTTGAAAAAATCGGTTTTTACTTGATTTCTTGGTTCTGTTACCTAAATTTTGGAAAATGATTGTCTCAAAATTTTTTGCATAAAAAAATTAAAATATTTTTTTGCTTTCTGATGGAAGCGCCTAATCCCTAATTTTCTTACACTGGAGTTCAAAATTTAAGATATTCATTATTACTCAATTTCTCTGTTTTGAATTCCGAATATGTTAAAATTTTTGTATCAAAATTTTTTCCATCGAAAAATAAATAAACTCTATTGTTTATTTTATTTAATAATGTATTATATTCTATATAGTTATAACCTACTATAATACATTTCAATTAATCTCTGTTTATTCTACTGACACTTTTCATTAAAATGTATAAAATTCAATTGTATTTACTTCTGTATTGCTTCTTAATGTATATGAGGCATTATTTTTTTTTTACTACTTAACTTGATCTAAAAACCGAAAAAAAAAATTTGAAGGCCTGTGTATAAGACCTGTGTTTTCAGGTAGTTTGAACCTTCAGAAAACCGAAAAAAATCGTGATCAAGAAATCGGCAATAGGTGACAAAAAGATTTTTCCTCTTTTATGTCAAAAACTGCCTTTTTTCGTAACTGAGCTACCCTTTGAAAATTTTTATTTCAGGGGTTTTTCATGGTATTTTTTCTTTTGGATTTTCTTTTTTGTTAAAACAAGTTCAAAACTAATAGAAACAAGGATTTAGACTAGACTTAATTTGGACTAAAAATTATCAATATTTACCATTTTAACTCTTACATATATTAAAAACAGCCTAAGATTGTAAGAAAAGGTAATAAAACAAAATTAGAAAAAAAGTAAAAAATAAAAACAGGTTTTCTAGCTTATAAATGTCAAAATATTGTTAAAAACCGATACCAAATCCTTGTTTCTATTAGTTTTGAACTTGTTTTAACTTATTTTAAACAAAAACCCCGAAAAATACCGTGAAAAACCCCTAAAATAAAAATTTTCGAAAATCGGGTAGCTCAGTTACGAAAAAAGGCAGTTTTTGACATAAAAGTGGAAAAATCTTTTTGGTACCTATCGCCAATTTCTTGATCACGATTTTTTTCGATTTTCTGAAGGTTCAAACTACCTGAAAACATGAGTCTTATCGATGTGCCTTCAAATTTTTTTTTTTCGGTTTTTGGATCAAGTTAAGTAGTCAAAAAAAAAGAATGCCTCATATAACTTTCACTATTTGATATCTTTTATTACAATAAATAAATCAACAAATATCAAATAAAGTAAGTAATTATGTTAAAAAAAACTAAATGTAATCTTTTTCTTGATATTGTAATATTAAACTATATTATCAAACAAAATTAGGTATTGAGATGTTTTAAGTAAAGTGACACTAAGTTTTTAAAACTAGAACTCCGATGGAAAAATTTAGCTATTATGCAATTAATATTATGATCCGTAATCATTTTAGCGATTTTAATAAAATTGTTATTCCGAATATGGAAAAATTTGGTAAAATTCGAAACTTGCAGTACTGTAATAATTGAATTGAATTAAAAAACACGAACCATTTACTGTTCGTAAAAATTTGTAGCTCAGTTTTCAGGTCATACTGGCAGGCAATTGAATTGTGAATTTATGACTTGGCGTCTTGTCCTGGCGAGGTGCTCTTTGCAGCATGGCTCGTTGTTCCAAATGCTTGTAATTTTTTGCACCTATTCAAAAATCCATCTTCTTAATATGATGCAAAGAGACTACCTTTATGGGCAAAAAAGCAGATGTATTATGTACTTATGATAGATCAGATTGATTAGATTCTCTCAGATCAGATAGTAATAGAAGAAACAATAAATATCTACTAATGCACAGTTATCGGTATTCATTTATAATAGAAAAATAACATTTTAAGGGAAGATCATGAAACTTAAAAATTTGAGTTGAACTCAGAATCCCCTGACCCAAGAGGCAGAAAGGCAATCAAAATCAGCAAAGAGGGCAACAGGATAATAGAAAATATGATAATTTTGCGTAGTATACTTTATATATCTTAATTTGTTGTAATTTTTAAATTTTTTCAACGTTCGTTTTTATTTTCTGGGTATATTTTTATAGACAACCGAAATAGAAATTTAATTAATAACAATTAATAAAAGAGATTTTAGGTCAACGAGTAACGGCAGACGGTGAGAAAAAACGCGAGAAAAAGTGAGAAAATAATAAAATGATGTAAGAAGTGGTTGAAATTTTGTTTACAGATAACAAGGTATCTTAAAGTTCGAATATAGGTGATAAGAAGCTTATAAAAGACATGACAATTTGGTTTTAATTTCTAGTATGCTGTTAAATTAAGTCAGCATAATGAGTTTATTTCACTTACTGGTTTCATTTGAATTGGTTCGTTGGGTAGTGCCATTAGGGCTTTACCAGTTTCAATATCGTGGAGTAGTAGAACCACGATGGAGTGGACCTCATTTAATATTCGATAAATACATAGAACAACCTTTAGATCACTTTGATCATCTAAATAATAATACATGGCGTATGGTACGTTTGTAAATAAAAAATTATAAAGCTTTTTATTAAAATTTAAAATGTAAAAAAATAGAGATACTATGAAGAGGATAGATATTACAATTCGACGGGTCCAATTTTCATAATGATAGGAGGGGAATGGACAATTAATCCTGGTTATTTGCAAAAGGGTTTTATGTTTAATTTAGGGAAAAAATACGGGGCTTTAATGTTTTACACGGAACATCGTTATTATGGAAAAAGTAAACCAACAGGGTAATTAATTTTTTTTTTTTTATTAAAGCTTTTATTTAAATCATAAGTCATAGTAACGAAAAAATTCAATATGAACAGAAATATAACTACGGAAGCTTTACAATATTTGAATGTTGACCAAGCTCTTGCAGATTTAGCATACTTTATAAATAATATTAAAAAAGAAAAGAAAGCACTTGATTCTAAAGTAATTGTGTTCGGAGGATCTTACGCTGGTAATGTAGCAGCTTGGATGAGGATCAAATATCCTCACCTTGTTCAGGTATGTATCAACTTTAATTACTACAGTCGTTGGTTTATTTAGCTTTAATACTTTCACATGTACAATAGGGTGCTGTTGCAAGCAGTGCACCAGTTTATGCAAAAGCAGATTTTCATGGTAATTTGTAAATTTTATAACTTATTGGAAATAGAAAAAAAAATTTTTTAATTTTTTTAATCATAGAATATTATGATGAAATCAGTAAAACTTTGAATAAAACTGATCCTCAATGTTATGAGAATACAAAAGAAGCATTTAAAACAGTTCGTAAAATGATCGATAGCCCAGAAGGTAGAAAGGAGTTAAAAAATAAATTTAAGCTGTGTTATGAACCAAATCAAAATAGTTCCAAGGACATTGGTTATTTTATGAATTTTTTAACCGAGGTATTATATTTTATTAACAGAAAACAGTTTACAAAATTATAATTTTAATTAGGCATTTTCAGGAGCTGTACAATATTGTAGAAATAAAAATGGGACTAATTCAGTTCAAAAAATTTGTTCTAAATTGACGTCAGAAAAAATTAAATCACCCGTTGATAAATTAGCAAGTTTGTTTGGACGTCCATTTAAGTGTTACGTCAATTACGAAGGGTTTTTAAGAAAATTGTCAGTTATTGATTGGAGAATATTATCTTCTCCAGGTAAAACCATTCTTAATGATTTATAACATGATAACAATTTAGATAAGATGAATCAACTTGTTTACCGAGTGGATTATAAATTAAATTTTCGAAACGGTTTATGCTATTTTTTTTACAATAAAGTATTTTATGTAGTTTCAGCAACAATTAAATCTAAAAAAAACAATAGATTTAATTTAACAAGTTAGTTTTTTTTTAACTAATAAAATTTTATTTACTGGGCTGACGATTGTCGTAAAATTTAACCCAAGGAAAATATTTTCAAGAATTTTTTCAGTTAAGTTTCAGCGCTCAGCATAAAATTGTGACGGTTAAAATATAATCTGTAAGGAAAAGTTCAGAACTGTTTGTTTAATAGCTATTTATTAAACAAGGGATGAAATATTGGTTTTGGCTGTGCAGACAGCATGCAAAAGTCGAAGCCCATATTTATTCCCGTGTTCTAAAACATAGTTTTACATATAATGGGCAAAAAACTGTCTCCCTAGGGCAGAAAAGGCTTTTTTTGTCTTAGATATGTAAAAAATTTTTTTTTATCATTGGAAAGCAAACAGATATTTCGCATTTTCTTTTCCATTTGCCCGAAAATTAAAATAGAAGTATAACTTTACGATGTAATTAGGTATACGAATGAATTGTAAAATCTAACCGAAAATCAAAATACCATAAAATAAAAAATGCTTTTTTTATTGGCCTAATCTAAGATTGATTTTAGTGAGACAATGGACTTTTCAAACTTGTATTGAATATGGCTATTTTCAAACCTCGAATGAAGCAGATTCAGTCTTCGGAAAAGATTTCCCATTGAGTTTCTTTACCGATCTTTGCCAAGACTTGTTTGGCCCCACGTAAGCTACAGCACATCATTATAAAGGGGTTTTAATGGGTTTGAATTGAAAAAAATTGAAATTATTTGCAGTTACAATCAGCTTCTTTTGGAGCGAGGTATAAAAAGAACAAATTTATTCTATGGAGGTAAGAGACCGGACATAACAAATGTCATATTCGTTAATGGAGATGTCGATCCCTGGCATACGCTTTCAGTACTTGAGGATTTGAATGCCAAGACTCCGTCAATTTTAGTAAAAGGTAATTCCTTTGTTTATAATAGAATTGATACTATTCATATTAAAATATTAATATAGGTGCGGCACACTGCCAAGACATGACAATAGATCCTGTGAACGATGTACCAGGCTTGGCCACTGCTCGAGAGAAAATGTCAAAAATTATTGATTCTTGGTTGAATGAATAAAATAAAATAAAAATGATTGAGTTTTTTGTATAATTTTATTTGCATTTTGTACATTATAATATTAAAGAGTTAATAATCAAAATAATAAAAAACAGTTTGTTGATTTGACATGAATAATATTAATACCTAGAAATTAAAAACCCGCTGCATACTTATTTGTGTAACCTAAATAGATTTTTTTTCTTTTCTAATCTAATTTAATCATATTTTAGATAAACGTTAAATTTATTTACATTAAACTAATAATTTTTTTTTACAAATATTTTTATCATCGGAGCCTAAAATATTTTCGCCTGTTCGCCTACAATATTGACAAGTATATAGTCCTATAGCATTTTTCGTCTTTTTACCATTAAATGCCAAAAGGTTATCTTGGGATAAGATAAGTGAAATGCCCCTGTACGCGGATTTTAAAACTTAGGGTTTAAAATTTTTTTTTTTAATTTTATTTTTTCCATTTTAAAAAGTAGAAACAGAGCAAAATTTTATTTTGTGGTTCCTTTTTCACCATCAAAAAAAACTTTTTTTAAACAAAATTTGACAAAAATCCCACTTTTTTAACGGTTTTCTTTCAAGAAACTGTGATCCTATAATATCCTTTTCTTTATTTTTTATGATCTTGAAAATTCATTTAAAAAAAATAAAAAGTATAAGGAGAAGGTGTAATAAATTATGTAGTACGTATTTTAAAAAATAATTTAATTTGTTTTATTAAAGAAAAAATTTATATGTGGGTTTTTTTACACGATTTCATTAAACATACCGAAAATAGAGATAGAAAATACATTAAATAGGTTGTTAAGGTCTTAAAAATATTAAGGGTTAATTTTTAATAATAATTTAATTTTTTTTGCGTAGGAAGTGGAAAAATGCGTTACGCATACTGTTCAGCATCCGAACTGACAGTTATTTTTATAGGATAACTTTATAATATTTTTCACATTACTTTAGGACAGGTTCAAGGCCATTTAGTTCTGTTCGTGAACTCCATCTTTTGACAAAAAAAATATATGTTCGCTAAAAAATATACGTCATTACCTAATATCTTCAAAAAAGAAGGTTAATAAATAGGTATATAAATAAATAAATAAATAAATAAATACATCAATACAAATAAATTATCCTACCATCTGCGATTGGTTGAGGTATCACGTGTAGGTGCTAGGCTGATTGCCTGTAAATAAATGCAGCCAGCCTTGATTTCTATTCAGATCACCGCAATACGTCTCCATATTAGCCTATACCTACGTCTGGTTTATTTGTTCGTAGTATGTACTCCGCATATTCGCTAATTTTGGATCATACTTCTTCATTTCTTAGCATCAGACTAATCACATTATCATGTGATGAATCACATTATAGTCCAATATTTTTTTCTAGTTCAAACTTCTGTCGCTTTCGAAGATTGTGTGTTCTTCCGTGTCTTTTTTGGCAGGGCACTATATGCATTCTGCGCTGTCCAGTGTATTGATCCGAAAGAGACAGGAGCAAAAAAGTCCATGTCCGCTTAAAAATTAGATCAAAAAATAGTTTATGTCCCTATGCCCTCTAGTTATCCAAGGTGATATTTCAACGATTAACCTCTTGGTCTATTGACTCTCAAAGTAGTCCGCCTACCATTGGGTCCTGCCATGTAATAAGGCTGTTTAGGCGCGAGAAAGTCTTCACGCGATCAATGTCTTCCCTCTCCATGTTCGAAATTTTTTCTGTAGATGTACTGTCTTTCGAGAGCCAGAAGATCTACCGGAATAACTCCGGTCATGACTAGAGCTGCATCCAAGGATACTGTACGATAGGCACGGGAGATTTGCAGAGCTCCTTGCTTTTGAACGCTCGTCAGCGTAGCTGCGTAGGTGACTTTCCATATGCTATCCGCCCATACTTCTGCACCATAGAGGAGTATGGAGTGGGTGACCGACGTAAGAATCCTGCGCTTGCTGGACTTGGGTCCACACGTGTTAATCGTCAACCTGCTTAGCGCGGTAGTAATATCTGCGACATAAAAGTAAGCTTCGTATCCAACAGTACGCCTAAGTACTTTAGGTTGTTCTTTGTTTCAATCATAGTATCTTCGGTATATATTGGGATGATGGTCTCAATATGTTTACGGGTAAAAAGGAAATCAACGTTTTTGCTGCCGCTAGTTTTAGGCTGTAATCTTCCATCCAATAGTTTATACCCCTATTTGCCTGGTTGAATTTCACCTCGGCAATTTTGGTATCTTTTGCCGTGATAACTAATGCCAAATCATCGGCGTATCCAACTATAAAAGTTTCTTCGGGCTTTGGAAGCCTAAGTACCTAATCGTTCATGATGTTCCATAAATCCGGCCCGAGAACTAATCCTTGCACTACTCCTGCAGTAGCTTCCTTCAATGTTATTACTCGATCGCTCAGATAGTTGCTGATGATTTTTCGCAGATATTTTGACACCTGGAAATTCCTTAGCCCCTCCATAAAATCGCCCCATCTTGTTGAGTTGAAGTCATTTTTCACATCAAGGGTCATTAGTAGTGATTGCATCTCTGTGCATTCACGATGACACGGATGATACTGCTTATGGCATAGTTGATTTTCCTCGGCAAAACCCGTAGGGGAGAGAGATCTGCCTTTACTTATAAGTACCAGTCTGGCTCTTTTCCAGTGTTTGCTGAAAATACGCGCTCGTGCACAAGTATTTTACATACATAAGATGAGTTTTGGATACTCATGCGCAGCTATCTTCAGTATCTCAATAGGTATCCCATCAGGTTCTGGTGCCTTTTCGGTGACTCCATCACTGTGAAAAGCTCCTCCTCGGTGGATTCGAGAATAGCCTCATCACCTTCTCCTAAGTCATTTTTCCTCCCCCCTCTCCGGGTGGGTAAGGAAAATTCCATCAACTATATGCCCTCTTGCTTCTTTTTACAGCGAATCTCAGGATTTTTTTGATCTGCTTTTGTTCTACCATGAGCTCAGCAGCTTCCCTGGTCCATACGCGAGTAGCTCTCCTTCTCATTGTTAAGCTCACACTCCTTGTCGGACTATTTTTTAATTCAACTAATAAGCTGGTGATCTTCCTTCGCGAACTTGCCTTTGGGGCATAGCTTTGTTTCCAGCAGCGTCATAATACCCTTGACTATATTCCCTGAATAATCAATGTTTCCTGGTCTTCTTGCTTTCCTCAAGGTAGTAATCTTTCCTTTGCTAAGATAACAATAATTTATAAATAATATAATTTAATTTAACAATATAATTTTTCTTATCGAAAAAATGTTGCATATGGAGTTCTCCATGCAACATCATCAAGAAAACTTAAAAAAACCATTAAAAAAGTAGGTTTTTTTATTTTTGATCATGCACACCATGCCTAAAGGTAATTTTTTTTTTTAAGTTTATTTTAATAATAAAAAAAAAACCACGAAATAAAATTTTGGGTACCTCTGTTTCTACTTTTTAAAATGGAAAAAATCTAATTTTTGAAATAAAAAATTTTTTTGGGGTTTAAAATGGTCATAGACGGCCCAAAAAAATTGAGTCGAGAAATATTTTCAATGGGACCATTTTAGCAAATATTTAGAGATTTTTACAATGTCGTTCCAGAGAAAAAAAATAAAGGCCAAAAAACAGGAGTGGAAGGGGGGATAAACAAACAGACTACGGTGACCACATTTTTTTAACCACAAAAAACTTTTAAAAACCCAAGTTTGAAAATCCACTGACAGGTGAATTTCACTTATCTTATCCCGAGGGGCCCTTTAGAAATAATTATATAATTAAGTTATAAACAGCGCGAGAAAAAATAATAGAGAAAATAATAAAATAATCTACGTAAAAAATGGTTTGAATTAATACAACTAAAAATATGTGTAGTTACAATCAGCTTTTTATATTTGAATATGTATATATATTCTGTTTATAAAACAATATTTGAAATCAACACTAAAAAAATTCAATTAATTGAGTAAATGATTACTGAGAATATAATGTTAAACACCGTCTGAAACAAAAAATCTATGAACTTAAAAATTTAGGTGGATTCGTAAAAAAAATTCCCGAATCGCCTTCGAATTTTGTTAACAAATTTATTTAAATTATTTTCTACATTGAAATTTTTCCTTCGTTTTCAATTTTTTATTTTTTTTTTTTAATTTAAATAACAATTTTTAATCCAATTTTAAAAAGCAATAACAAGATTTATACAAATTTTTTTCTTGGAAAAACAATTTATTTAAAATATAGTATATTATGAGCCCATATCCAGAAAAGTAAAGAATGGCTCAAATCGCACGTAAATCGCCATGACATTTTTTGGGATATTTTTTATTTATGCACAATTTTTCTTCGTCAGTGGCGAGAAAACAGGTCTTTTCCAGTCGCGCAGCGGCCGGGAAATACGTGCTTTCTGGCCGATGACAAAAAAAAAATTTTTCGTCGTTATCAATGGAAATGGAACCTAGCCTATGTTTTTACCGGTAATTTTTGCCTTTACAGCACGTTTTTTTATAATAATATTTATTTTATTTTTGCCTGGGTGGGGGGAAACAAGCTCCGGAGCACCCAACTTAATTCAAAAGCCCCTAGCTCTCCATTTATTTAATAATAATTTAAAATAAACAAATTTTTATAATAATGCAAATTTTTGAAAAATCAAAATTATAAGTTAAAATTTCGTGATTTTTTGACTAATTTTTAAAATATAAATGCATTCTAGATGCCGCCTTTTCCTAATTCTGAATTTAAAAGTATTTTTAAAAATCTGCAACATCTACAGTAGATTCTCAGATAAACTAGATGTCTATTTTATTTACATATTAAAGTGCAATTTATTTTGATATTTTTGATCTTGGTGGAGTTACTTGACTGTAGTAGTTACTTGCATGTTTTTTAAAAAATTTTGAAAAATTAAATTTTTAAAAAATAGATATTTTTATTGTACAAAAAACATTTTGGGTATAATATACAAATCTATACAAGTTTACAGTCATATTTTTACATGCTATTTTATTTGGCATATTTTGCACGCAAATTATATCCTTGTATATTCCTTTTGTATACTTTTTAATTATTAATTTATGACGTCATTATAATTTCTCCTAGAAGTATTAAGTTTATCACATTTGATTAGTAATTTTTTCATTATATTCTAATACTAAATAGAAATGTTTAATTTTAAAAAATCTAACTAAAACTTATTTTAAGAAAATAATAGGCATTTAGTTTTTTTTCGCATTTAAAGATCCCGATGAATTTTTGATAGATCTCTTTAGATCTCCAGAGATCTGTGGAATGAAAAAAAAAAAATTATAAAAATTTATAAATGTCATTTAAAGTATCATTGAAGGTATTAAAGGATAATTTGATTTTTTATCCGTTTTAAATAACTTCAAGGAAATAGGACCTGCTTAATGAATGCAAAATGTCAAAGTACTTAAATATTTATAACTTTACTAACAACTTATTATTTAGCATGCTTTACTTTTCAATTTGAACTCTTTTTTTCACATTAAAGGGGCAGTGCAGGTTAAAATCCGAATTTTTTAAAAAACCTAATTTTCAGAAAATGTTAGCAAAAAATTGAAAATCTAAGAAAAAGGTGACTTTGCCAAGGCTTTAGCGGATTCAAAACTGTGGGTTTGGGTCTTTTTATAGTATGTTTGTTCGGAGAATTTTGTTTGAAAATTTACTCTAAAAAATTGAGGATAAATTTTCAAACAAAAAATTCTCCAAGCAAACATACACTGTAAAAAACAACTCCGGTGATTTTACGACAAAATTGGTAAATTTACGAAAATTTAGTAAATTTTCAAAAAAAATTGCAATTTTTCGACAAAAATCGGAAATTTACTAATATTTGTAAATTTGCGAAAAAATAGTAAAAATTAACGATTTATTTTTTCGTAAATTTTCGATAGAATCGTAAATTTACAACTAAGTCGTAATTTTACGCTTTTTGTAAAAAAATTGCAATTTTGAAAAATTGCATTTTCTAGGTCCAGAAGGGTTTGACGCATAATCCTGGGAGGGTACCTGGATATTTTTTTAACATAATAATTTAATAGTATCGTCTTCTGTAATCAAACAGAATATATAAATAAAAATAAATAAGTAATTTTAAAAAAATTTGGTGATTTAAGTGCAGTAGTACACCCCTTGTTAGTCAAGCAAAGGTTTTTGTTAATTATTGAATTTTACCTTTATTTCCTACACTGTAAAAAATGCTCTCCAGCCCGAATAGAATCGGAAGTATGGACCGATCCGGCCCAGATCTGGCCCGGATCTGGCCCGGATCGGCCCATACTTCAGATTCTATTCGGGAGGTAAACTATTCTTATCACAGTTGTTATCAGGATTACAATTTTTCCAGTCCATAAGAATCAAATTATTATCATAAAAAATTTTTTAATTAAAATTATTTCATATACGTATTTTCATTTTATATTGTGCTTGCTAAAAAATATTTTGTTATTTATGAGGATCACTGATGATGATGATATTCATAGGTTTTATTTCAATGAATTTTTAAAAGGAATTTAAAATTTAAATTAACATGCATATTTAAATATACATCATACGATTTAACGGTGGATTTTTTGAAAAAACTTTTACAGACAAGCCCACAAAAAACAACCAATAAGAAAGCATAAAAATAAATTGTTCAATAAATTCAAATCATTCTATTATTTATACTATTATAATTTTTAAATAAATGTAAAATTTTTATGAAATATTCTTTTATCTTGATGAGTTTAAAACCTGCTTATATAGCAGCTATTAAAATTGATTATGCAATTTTTTATTTCTCTTTTACTTAACGAGCCTCCAAAATCAACCAATAAGAACGAAGCTGATATCTTATAAAAAAATGTATTCGCATATATAAATTACAACGGCTGACGTAAATTTTTGTAAATATTACTTTTTTATTTATTAATTTATACTTTTGTAAAGTATTTTATATGCGTTAATAAAATTAAAACACTGTAAAAGTAATTTATATTTAACGACTTGTGGCCTGAAAAAAAAAACTTATAACCGGTTTATGTAAACACATCATAAATGCATGGAACATGTTGAGGGCTTGGACACATGCATAAATGTTACTCAACATTATAATACAATTTGCTATTTTTTAATAATCTGTAATTACCACCTTTACTATTCTAAACTCAAACTATTCTAATTCCCTAAACTCGAATTATTCTAGGCCCCTACTAAATCAAAAATATTCTAAGTCCCATAACCCGAATTATTATAAGTCCGTAAATTAGTCCCTAAATTGAATTATTCTAAGTCCCATTTGACTTAAATCGGACACACTTTGCCCCCCCTTGATTTTCTTATTTCCAGGGTACCCCCTCCCTATAAACATGTTCCATCTTAAAAGAATGGCCCAGTTCGCACGTAAATTACCAACTTCAGCTTCACCTGGTAAACTGAATTCTGGGACATTCCCTTTTTTGGCCTAAGAACGTGTAAAATTGTTTATAGTTACAACCAGAAAACATGTAATTTCCGGCCGCTGCGCACTCAAAAACGGCGTATTTTTCCACCAGAAAAATTTTATACGGTCCTTGTCCATAAATAAAGAATGTCCCAAATGGCAGTTTATTAATTAATTGGAAGGCGAAAACGAATTGATGGGCGATTTTTTAAATTCTTTAAATAAAATTTTCTGGAGTATGTAATAGCTATTTTTTAAACAAAGGAAAAAATATTGCTTTTGACCGTGATTGAAAACATAGTTTTGCATATATTTGGCAAAACTGCCGCCTCCCTAGGGGCAAAAATAAGCTTATTTTACCCTAGATAATGTAAAATGTATAACTATTCTGTATTTTTTATTTTCCGGACTCTCAGCGGCCGCTAAGTACGTGTTTTCGGGCCACTGGGCGCTGACCAGAAAAAGTATATTACGGACCATGGTCAGAAAAATAAAGAATGGCTTAAATTGTACGTAAATTATCTTCCGAGGCGAAGTATCTGAGACGGGGTATCCTTTTAGATTTTTCTGCGCCAGTGTATCGTACTTTTGTGCCCATCGTCCAGAAAAATTTATTTTATTTTAAATTTTACGCTTATCGCATAAAAAATATATTAAATTTCTGTTTATTAATCTTAGAAATATGTAATTGATAAGTAAAATTTACAGTTTTTAGAAGATGATTGATTGATTAAATTTTAGAACAAAATAAATTTTTAAATTACCTATTAAAAAAATGTTTAAAATATTTATAACTATATCTATCAGAGCTATATATTTCATATCAAATAAAAATTCTTATTTTAAAAAATAAAATATCTTCGAAAACTATATTTAACTATTTATTTTAATTAAATAATAATTAAATATCCGTAATCTACAAGAAATTAATTAAAAAGTTAGTAATAAAAAAAATTTTTTAGATAATATTTTATTCTACTAAACAAAACTGTATTCAAATGCTTTTCAAACATCTTGGCCCATTAGCTCAGTTGGTTAGAGCGTCGTGCTAATAACGCGAAGGTCGTGGGTTCGATCCCCCCATGGGCCATTTTTTTTTTTTTTTTTTTTTATTTAATTTTTTTTCTACATTTTAATATTTTATTTTATTTTATATAATTTTAATTAAATAAAAATTTTTTTTAAACCAAAAAAAAATTAATCAAATTATAATAATAATCAAACTGTTAAACCAAAAAAAATATTTTATAACTTTTGAATTACATAAACAATAATCATAATTATTATACAATAATTTATTACGAAAACACAAAAAAAAAAAAAAAAATTGAGCAGGAAATATAAATGAAATAATTCATTAAAAAAAAAAAAAAAAATAAAATAATATGGATGACATTGAATAAAAAAATAAATAAAATAATAATTTTACACAAGAAAAAAAGCAAGGACTCTTTTTCAAAATAATTTTTATCTCTCCATTCAAATGATACAATTATTAATAAAATAAAATATCAGAGAGACATATTTTACAGGATCAATAAAAATTAAAACAAGCCTTGACATAATTATCTAGTCTTTATTTAATTGCTATTCATCTGTAAGTAGTAGTAGATGCCTGAATAAATTAAAAAAAAATTGCAAAGTCATAATTACAATATAAAAAAAAAAATTGATGCTAATAACTTGCAAGTTGAACTTTCCCTGTTTTGGAAAGTAAAATAAAACGACGCTTTGGTGGAAACCAGTTTTTATATATCAAGTTTTACCATTGGTTGTTGTGTATAGTGTGTTGTGTAGGAGAGAGTGTGAGTGTATATTTTTGGTATAAGAAGCTCTCTAGAAAAATCAATGAACGAAATCAGTTGTGTTGTTACTGAGTTACTAGTCACTTGGTAAGTTTTTTTAATACTTCTCTTTGTTTATTAAATAAATCATGACAGTGAGTTAAAATAATTTTTTTATGATTTGTCATTATTAATTTACAATTGTGTGTGTTTCTTTTACGTAAAGAAAGTTTCTTTTTATTTTAAATCAGCTGATGTTATGCATTAACCAAAACAATGGCGTGTTTCTTTAAAATACATTTTTTTATAATTTATTTAAATTTTCTTCAATTTTACATTAATTAATTCTTTAAATAAATAAACAAATTTTTTTTTTTTATTCCATAATTTTATTAATATTTTTCTCCGGCAGCCTACACTCTAAGTAACACAAATAAATTATTTGAATCTTGTACCATAATACGAGATAAAGTAAATAAATAATACATAAATCAATAAAATAATAAATTAACGCCTACTTAAAATCCATTATAAATACAGGAAATAATCTAAATTTCTGTTTATCTAATTACAGAAAAAAGAAAATTCTATCTTTTAAAAGTACTTATTTATTTTTCTAAAAATGGATAAATGTTTAAATGTTTTAACCTTCAGAAAAGAGTAATTTTAATCCAAAAAAAAAGCGCGTGTATTTAAAAAAATTTTTTAAGTTAAATCATATCTTTGTAAATTCGCAGACAGTAATGACGTTTATAAATTGAATTAATCATGATACTTAAATATCAATACCAGACACAAGTGGTTTTTTTATCATGCTGAAAGAAATGATACAAATCAATCATTGTTTTTATTATTCTCTGAATTATTACGCTGCAAAAAATTTATTTAACTGCGAAATTTATAGCTTTGATAAATCTGGCAGAATTACAGCTCGTTGAACCAATTTTCGGTCCCAAAAAAATCTAATGTTACTTTCATGTACTTTTGAAATCTTTAGCAACTAACTTTACCTAATAATTGAAAAACCGAGAATTTTTTAAAAAGTCACTGTCAGGCTAATATTTAAATTGCGTCAATTTTTTTATTGATTATCAATAGACGTTATTATCTTATGTACATCTCTGATAAAGATAATTGCTTATATATATTGGCTAAAACTTTGTAATATTATAATTGTATAACAAATTAAAATTTTTTTAAATTACAATTTTTACTTTGGATTTTGGCTATAGTCAGAGTGTAGAAAGACGTAATGTTTTATTTAAATTTTTAATTTGTTTAAATGTCAAAAGGTGAATGAAACCATTTACGACGTTAAGAAACTTCTTGAAAGAAAATATTCATAAATTATACAGTAAAATTTCAAAATTTCACTAAGCAGATTAAATAAAATTATTCTTTTCTTATTTTAATGAAACAAAACAATTAATTGACGTAAAGTCTTTAAAATCTACTTATAAAACTCGTCAGCGAGCTCATACGATATTATTTTTCTTTTATTTAGGTCTTTCTCTTTCTATTTTTTTGGGTTCTATCCAATAATCGTAAACCATTTTATATTTTTATACTTTTTAACGAGTTTACCGTTAATTCATTATAAATTGCCTCGTGTTTGTATTAAAATATGTGTATCAGATAATAAAAACTATTTTTTTTTAGTTAAAGTGGTTATCAATAATTAAAATAAATAAATTAATTCATTATTTTTTGTAGGCTATATTATAAAATATTAATTTGATAATAAATAATAGACGCTTCATAATTAAGTTAGGGTGGGGAGTATGCAAATGATTGGTGGATTTTTATGATTTAAGAGTAGGGAGCGCATAAATATGAATGCGCAGTAGACTTTTTGTATTTTACTTCGCTGTTTATTTTTTTATTATTTTAATGACTTTACGAGGTACAATATCATATTTTTTTATTAATTATTAATTAAATTAATTATTAAAATTATTTTAAAAAATTGAACTTAAGTAAATGTTAACAGTTTTATAATATAATTAGATACTATTTTTATTTAAATAAATAAGGAAATAATAATTTGAAAAAAAAATAGTATTTGATAAAATAAAATAAAAAAAATTAATAAAATTTTGAATTTTCTTTTCTTTTTGTTTCAGAAAAATAGTATGTGCAAGGAAATTCATATAAACGAAATTAAAAACGTGACGCGGACGCGTGGGCGGTATATATTTCCTGATCATTTTAGGGAAGAAAAACTTGTTTTCTTATAGTATAATTTTTTTGAATTTTTTTATGAATTCGAAAATAATTATTTTGTAAATAGTGTAAATAAATAAAAAACAAAAATTTTTTAATTATTATATAAAAATAAAAAAGAAAAAGTTTTTAAATACTTCAAAAATGAAAATGGATGCTCAAGATAATACATCACTTCCTGTCAAATTACTTACGGCAGGAACTGCTGCTTGTATTGCTGATTTGGCAACTTTTCCACTTGATACGGCAAAAGTTAGAATGCAGGTAAATATAAGTTTGTAATTATTTAGTTTTTGTAAAAATAAAGAATTCCTCTTTGTGATAAAAAAAAAGTCTAATAACATTGTTTACGGTGTTACAAACGTGCTTTTTCTTCCTAGTGGGTCGAAAACACTTTTTTCGACCGAAAGGAGATTGAAAAAAAAACGCGTTTTCTCCCCACTGAGAAAGAAAATTTTCGTTTTGCCCATGGGAGCAAGAAAAGGATACCCCAGATCGCAGTTTACTATCCTCGGCTTCGCCTCGGATGCTAATTAACCCACAATCTGCGCCATCCTTTTTTTTTTGCTCCCTTGGTTAAATTCAGCGGTGTAAATCGTATTTTGTTTTATTTAACTTTTTTCCCTGGAGCTAACATTGTCAATCCTATGTATTGAATGAGAAAACAAAGAGGGGCCCAATATATAGTCCTCATTTAAATCCTGATTTAATAATTATTTTAATAATCTAATAAAAATAGTGTCGTACTGAGGAGCCTCACACTATATTTAGCAAGAGGCGAAATATCCAAAAATTATTAGCTCAATATATCGAATAAATTATTCATAATTAATTTACAATTATTTATTCAAACGCACCCATGGCCACATTATTCTCCAACGCTACAAAGATAAGAGACAAAAATTACCCGATTAATGTTTAAAATCTTTAAAGCTACTCATATTGTCTTTTCCACAGCAAATTATTTTATTTACAATATTAAATTTGTATACTTTATAATATAGTGAAATATAATTTGTTTACTTTGGTAATTGGTTTAAGAAAATACAATAGGGGGCTTACATGGGTCGAAATTTTAATGATTTTTTTGCATAATTTGAATATAGATCAAAAAATATTAGATACGTATTTTTTTGTTTTTCAAAAAAATGATAATTAAAAAAGTTATGACGTCACGCCTACCGTGTACAAATACATTGTGACGTCAAACCTCTGACGAAAATCTGGTTTTTGATACCTCTATAACTCCGTTAATTTTTGTAATTTTAAAAAATCAAAAAATACGTGTCTAATATTTTTATGCAATTTCAGATTATGCACAAAAATTATAAAAATTTTGACCCATGCTAGCCCCCTATTCTGTTCCTTGAACCTACTTAACAATAAAATTTATCACTTTCATTCCTTGTAAAAAAAATAGCTTTAGTAAAAAAATTAAATAGTTTGAATTCACATATACATAATATTTCTCTCAGTGTAGCAAAATATTTCTTTAAAATTTGCATGAAATTCTTTGTAACTTGCTTTAGTTTCTTCAGTCAATAATATAGGTCATCAAATCTTTTTTTGACAACCTGGTTTCGAAATAAAAAATGTATATAAAAATTAAAAAATTAAAATTTTAGTTTTATTTAGACGCTTAGGCATAATTAAAATTTTTATAGAAAAGTATACTGGAGAGGTAATTTTTAATTAATTACTTATTGATGTTGCCTTTACCTGAATTTTACCGGTTAGCGTTACCGGAAATTTTTTTTTTTATTTTAAACGATTGAAAATGGCTTGAAACGTAAATAAAATTTTTTAAAAAATGAGTTTCACTCATTTAAAATCCGAGGACCGCTGTTGGACTTTAAAAATTTATACCCTAATATGAAGAATTTTTATATTTTTACTTTAACCATTGTTATTCAATTTTATTGTATTTTTTATTGGGTTTTTGAAAAATATCTACTAAAAATAGTCGATTTTAAAAGATACCAATGAAAATACGACTGTTTCAAAAAAAGTAAGCGTGTATGAATTCTTGAACTATCCGAAGTTAGAGTTACTTTTTTTGGGCTTAATTAAAAGTCATTTTATACAATAAAAGACTGTTACCTTTTTTATGATAAAAACCTACCCCTTCAAAAATTCTGAATACATTAAGAGACTTGCAGTTATAGAAAATTATTTTTTTGTTCATTTTTTTACAGATTGCAGGTGAAAATCGAGCAATTCTCTTATCAGCTGAAGGATCTTTAATGGCTGTAAAATCTACCCAACCAGGTTTATTATGCACAATTGGAAATATCTACAGGAATGAAGGATTCAGGTGCGTTATTTTTTTTATTTATATTTTTTAATTATTTGGTAAGTACTTATGTACAAAAACAGCAATAAAAATTTTATATCAATGAATCTCATTAAATGTTTTATCAAATTAATTTATTTAATATAATAATAATAATTTTTTTGTAAATAAAGATATAAAAAGGAATTTTTAAAATTATCAACTATCGCTTATAATAATCAAATTTAGTTTTTATTTTTTTTAATTCTATGTAAGGCTATATTCTATATTAATAATTAAAATTTTTATGAATTTTGAACAACGAGTTTATCTTTATAGATGAATCTTGTAAAGCAATAAATTTTATTATGCCTATTTAAATTTTTTATCATGTTCAAATAAAATATTGATAAAATTTTTACAATCTAATTTTTTATTTAAACTCAACAAGCGAAACGGCCTCTGAATGCAAAATCAACCCTTCAAATCAAGTCTTTATTTATTAGTAAGGTTATCATAACATGACAAGGGAGGGGTTCAAAAATTACGTAACGCTGATATAGGTTGGTCAGTTTTCTAAATGTTACGGTCCGTTAAAAGCATTCAAAAAATTTTCTAAATAAAAGTTACTAGGGATGGGCGATATTTATCGATACTTGAACGTATCGATATTTAGAAAGCGTAAATATCGATATTTTAATTCGATACTTCTGGTAACCGATACTTCGATACTTCGATATTTTCAGGCAGTATCGTATCGAAAAAATTTTTATAAATTTTGTTAATAAATATTTCTCAAAAAGGTCAAAAATCTGTTTAAAAAAAAAAATGATTTTATTTATTTGTGAAAACTTATAATTGCTACATTTAGCACATTTAAATTCAATCTTATCTGTTTTGATCATTAAAAAAGCTTCTGTCTTCTGCTAAAATTCTTTAAAAACTTTGATTTTGATTAGAGTATCGATACTATAAAATATCGATATTTTTTACTCAAATATCGATGCTCATTATCGATATTAAATCTAAATATCGATACCACCGATACTCGATACCTGACCAGTATCGCCCATCCCTAAAAGTTACTCTGGGTATTTACAACAAATATACCCGAAATTTGAAAAAAAAGTGCTACGTTTTTTTTTTGTACGACCCTCAACCTTTTTGAATCAAAAATAGACTTATAAAAAATTTTTGATCGAACCCAGAACGGTCACAATTATATCTATGATCAGCGACCTGCCCGCAACTTTTTGAAAATCCATTTCTAGAGTTTTTTAGAGGCGAAAAAATTTTTAATTTTTATCACGGTATTTTTAAAGATCATTCAAAGTATATTTTTTTAAGATGTTCCTAGAATTTTGGAAAAAGTAACTTTTTGAGAAAATAGATTTGAAATTTTATTTAAAATATGTCGCTAAAATCTAAAAATATTTGAACATAATGGTTATTAATTCAAATATCTAGAGATCTAAAATTTTTTTTTTATACGTCAATTTCTCTTAAGGATGATGAGTACTTTGGTGGGGATAATAAACATAAGAAACTATTACTCTCTCCTTCTATCATATTACTATAGAAGCGAGAACCTTGCGCGCGCCCAGCTATACGATAGCATTGTTAAATAAATAAAATTTTCGTTATAAACAAACCACCCTAGTCTAAAATAAATTGAATAATTATATTCTACGATATGTTTTTTATATGTTATAATTTTTTTATCAAAAACTGTACGCAAAAAATACTTAAATTTTTTATTGTAAAATGTCGTCCCATAAGAATCACGTGTATAAGATGCTCGGAGAAGCAAAGTTATTTTTAATTATTTAATAATGAAGGAGCCACCCTAGGATCTTCTAATTTTAAATAGGTATTTTTTAATATGATTTCTTGTTATATACCAACTTTTATTAAAATCTATACGCAAACAAAAAAGGTGAGCAACATCCTTAATAAAATACTGACTAGATTTAGAGGGTTGATATAGCGTCCAGAGACAACTTCACATGTTTTACCACACTTAATAGATTATTTTATTAAATATTTTAAAAATTCCTGTTTATGAAAAATGAAACATAAATAATGGTATTTATCGTTTACACATGACATTGAAAATTGCAAACAAATTAAATTACCCTTGAAAATAAAAGTTTGAATTATCGCAATTTTTTTAATAGAGGAAAAAATTGATTTTAGAGTTGTTTAAATAATTTATGCATTGCATTTTTAAACAAATAATTAATTCAATCAATTAATTTTTTATTTTTGAAACAATACGATTATATTTACCCAAGACCTGTAAAATTATCATTTATTTTTAATTAATTATAATTTTTGGGTCATTTAACAGGAATGAGATATCTATTTTTTACATAAATTGTCCAGTTACCTGCAGTACACTAAATTTATGTTTTCCGATAAATCTGCAACATTTTTTTAATCAAATCTTTCTCTCCAGTAATTATAATTTCGTAATGAATAAATTATTATTTTATAGTATTTTGCAACCCATGGCCTAAAAATAAAGAATGGCCTAAATTACACTTTTGGAGCATTCTTTTTTTTATGGTCTATGGTCGTAAAGGTATCATTTTTCTGTGCCAGTTGCGAGAAAATACGTCTTTGCTGAACACTCAGCGGTCAGAAAATACGTGCTTTCGGGACGCTGACCAAAAAACATAATTAACTTCTATAAAAATTAGAATGTAATTCACATAAGGCTAATATTAAACCCGGAAATAACCGAACGGTCATTGGTTTCGGGACACAATAGATTGGATAAATAACAATTGTTTCAAAATTATAAACGATTTTAAAACGTTTCTGACATATTTCCAAATTTTAAATTTATTTTACTTATATTTTGGCAAATAAAAGTGAGAAATATCAAAATACCTGCCAAAAATTGAAATTTATGTATTAAAATTTGATTTTTAAGGGTTTGTTTATTTTATCATGTCAAGTAAAAAATAAATACCATTATATTAAAAAAGATCAATAAAAAAAAAAATTAAAATAAATTATTTGAGAAAATAAAAAAAAAAAAATTAGTTGAGGTTGATGAGATTGTAAATATCTTGTGCGAGAAAATTAGTTAGGGTTATTGCAGGAGGTTGTATGGTGGTCTTTCTGCGGGCCTTCAACGTCAGATGTGTTTTGCCAGTGTGCGATTGGGCCTTTATGATACCTTCAAGACTTTCTACGCCGGAATCGCAAATGGTACTGTCTGTCAAAACAAAAAAAAACAAAAATTTCTAGAAAAAAATACGTTTTACTGATATTTATTAATAAATAATATTCATAATAATAATAATAATCGATCAGGAAATGGTATTAATATTACCTCATAAACTAAAAAAACTTGGAATAAATTTGAAATTCAATTAAATTTATAAAAGTAACAAAAAGTTTTAATTTATTTAGAAAAATAAATAAATTTATGATAATTTTGATTATTTTTATCAGTAAATTTTAATCAAACACTTGTAGAATTCTTACAAACGTAAAAATATTCATACAAAGAATTCATTATCAATTGTAATTTATTAATTGGTAATATAAAAAAAAGTTTATTATAATTTTATCATGTCTTATCACAAATTTTTTTATATAGTAGACACTTAAGATAAAATACTTATAATGATTACTAAACAAATATTGGAATTAAAATAAAAGTAGCTATATCAGTTATATGGTGGTTTCTGAACCAACTGAGCCCAAGTTGGACTGAAGGGACTCGGAAATTGGTTCCAGAAATTTTCTCGAAAATGCAAACAAAAATAAGTCCTATCACCAATATTCAGCTTTCTAGATTCAATCTCGATTTTTGGTAGCCATTTTTGTGTATTTATCTTTTTTTAAATTGACCTAACATTTCCTAATTTTTTGTGAAGATGAAAATAGGTTATATGAAACAATAAATTTATTTATTATGCCATCCTAAACCCCTATGCTTTTAACGTAGAGTCGTTAAGGCAGAGTTCATTTTGAAAAAGGTCGCCAATCCATTTCTAAACATTTGTGGCTTTATATTATTTCGCTCCCTTGGAAAAATCATTTTTCATAGCCTAAATATTTTTTTTGTTTTTTCTACAGCTTAGAAAAGAAAACCGGCATTTAAGAAATTTTTACCGACATATTTGGGTTTAGGATAACCCTAACTTTTTCAAAATCGCACATTAAGCTCAATTAAAATTTTAGGCCATAAGTTACCGAAATAATTTTTTCTGATACCCAAAACTCAGCACTATAGTACCTCAGTTACAAGGACCCAGCAACTCGATATTAAACTTTTAGTTCCTTTATCTGATTTATTCCAAAACCCTAATATGAAATTATTTTTAATTTATGATTTTAATAAGGGGAATGTCAACTGTTTGGGAAGCCAATTTGCTTTTAACTTTCAGAACAGGTTGTGGTAATTGAAAAAAATGTCCTCCATATCCTCAGTTTACGAGTGGGCCTCTTGTGCCTAAAAATTAGAACCTCTAGCAGGGTTCTATGGTAAGTCAACCTTTCGGTTGGTCTCATTTTTTTTTTATACATTTTTTATTTCAGCTTTTAACTTCCATAAACCGCATTTTTTTGTCAGTAACTCTCTTACCATTATAATCAGTAAACCAAATATATATTTGACCAAAAATGCCCAATTTGTAAATTGTTGCCAAAATTCTAATTTTTAAATAAAATGGGTTTTGTGGGTCTCAAAAATTTTGTAAGTTATTCTCTAAATGATTTAAAGTTCCATTTCAGTGTTTGAAATATTTTTGCCCTCCTATTAGTACTTAAACCACTGAGTTTCCATCATACTCTTTAAATCTAAATAATTTATTTGATAAATTGAGCTAACAACTGTTTGGATATTTCGCCTCTGGCTAAATAGTGTGAGGCTACTTTATATAACACAATGATTTATTTTATATACCCTCAGTCTCAGATTCTATACTCTTCATGCAAATCTTGATAACACTAAATTTAAGACATTTTTTTTATATAATTGACATAATTATTAATATTAAAAATTCAAAATATTTTTTAATAAATGCATAATAAATTAAATCTTAAATATTTCTTAGAAAATCATGTGCCAAAAAAAAATTATAGAATAAATTTATTCCAAGTTTAAATCACATTATATTTAATAACTTTAATTTTATTTCAAATATTTCTACTGCTACAACAAATAAAATTTTTTTTATTTAACTTTTTAAAATTCTTCTTGACTTAAATAATAATAATAACTGACTGGATAATACATAACATTTAAATAAAGTATTACTTTTTATTTTTGCAATTCATGCTGTACGTATTTAATACGTTTCCTGTTTTAAGTATTATTTATTTACATTTTCTTTTTTTTTTATTATTTCTTTTAAATAATTATATATTTGAATTTTGTATTATTCAATGCACTAAAAAAAATTTTTTTTTTATTAATTTTTTTATCATAAATTTTAGTATTGAATAATTTAAAAATAAATTTACCTATTGCAAAATTAAAAATAATTCTTAAAATGTAATTAAAATTTTAAAAATTTGGCATCTTCTTATGAAAAAAGTAATGTAATTGCATTAAATTAATATCTTGTTATTAAAAATAATGAGAAAAAATGGTAAATTTCACTTTTTTCGTGTTTTAAATTTCAAACAAGTCTGTATAATTTTTGAGACTGTAATTGATGACTGAATGAATAACGATTTATTTTTAACTTTAAATTGCAATTAAAATAATGACGAATAACAGTTTTTCTAAATATGTAGGGGAGAACTTCCAAATAGTGCTGTGAGTGTATTTTAAATAATGCACTTTTATCAATAAAATATTAGAAGTTAAAATCAATTTTCAAAAAAAAATCTTTCCTTATAAATTTCACGATATTAAATAAAATGCTTCTGATAATTGCTTAGATATAGTTATGAATTGAATAATAATTACTTATCAATAAAAGTTATATAATTTACAATTTAATATTAATGCTCTTTTATGATGAGTAAAATAATTTTTTTTTATTATAACGAGTGTAATCTAACTTATAAAAAAGCAGCATTATGCAATATTGTTATTTTTATGTTTATTAAGGTGGCTCACGCAGTTTATAAAAAACGAATAATATGAACTAAAATTTACTGAAGATAAAGATAATGAAAAAACGAATCCATTGATCCCAAACAATACCCAGGTTCCCGATTAATTAAGAAAGAAATAAGCAACTGAAAATTTTTAAGGTTAACACGCGTTATGGGAGTTGATATTGTTTTACTTCGTACTAATTCAATAACGAATCTTTTTAGATACAATTCTACACACGTGTTATTTAACAAAAATGTAAACTTTTCCAAGAAAAAAATACAGTAGTTGCCGATCAAATTATGGACACATAATTTTAATCGCGGGCCCCTTTCAATAAAATGTTTTGTATTTTAAAAATTTTGTTTACACCGCACTCATTATAGAAGAAAATGCATTATTATTAAAGATAACTTCTAAATATTCACATATCTATATAAAATAAATAATAAAATTTAATTAATTAGTTATGCCCCTCTGATGTAACCCTAAAATATACGGACCTAAAACCGTGAGACACCTTAATCAAAATCGACGTACATATTAAGTTCTTTGTTATTTCAAAGCTATAAGTCAGATTGCTGATCTTGAATTTTGCTTGAGTTTTTAATTTTCAAGAATTTTCTTGTATTTTCAAGCAAATTCTTGAAAATTAAAAATTTAAGCACTAAAAACTGTAGATGAAAAACAGAAACTACTTGAATAAATTTATTGGTATTTTTGAAAATATAAAACTGCATTTAAAATACCAGGCACCAAAGGAAGTTCTCTCTTAAAAATTTTCTTTTTTTGACTCTAACCGTACTTTTTTCTAAAATAAAAAAAAACTTAAATTTCATAAAGTTTAAAATTCCATATATATTAAATAAAAATTCATATCTAATATAAATAACCAATCAGACAGTATTTTGAATTGAAAAATCAACTGTTTAATTTTTAACAATATTTTCAAAAAAAAACATGATTTTTAAAAAAATTTTATTCAAAATCAAAATGCTTTTGTTTAAAATTTTATTTTTATCATTTTAACAGGTAATAATAAGGAAGGAAACATAAGTATTGGAATACGTATTGCAGCCGGATTTACAACTGGTGGTCTTGCAGTACTTTTTGCTCAACCAACGGACGTTGTTAAAGTTCGCCTTCAAGCTGGTAATAATAACGCAAATAATTTTGTCAGATATAAATCAACATTCGAAGCTTACAAGACAATTGCTGTTAAGGAGGGAGTCAAAGGATTATGGAGAGGTATAAAAATTATTTTTTTAATATTCTTTGTTTTACGTCATTACAGATTCTGAACGTGCAAAAAACTTTTCATTGCTAGTAAAAATTACAAAATCATCCCTTAAAATAGAAGTCCCTGTAGACTGAATTTCTTTGCGGTTTTAAAAAATGTCAAAACATCCCTAATTTATGGATTTTTCACAATTCCTCACGATTTTTGTAATCAGCGATCTTGTCTCTGTTTTCAAAAAATATCCTCTTTCCCCGTAATATGGCGGGAGGGATAGAGCCTAAAAAAGCCTGTAAAGCTTTAAAACAACCTGTATTTTCTATCTAGGTTTACATAACATATTTCTTTGTCAATGTCGAAAAAACTGAAATCCCTATTAGTTATTTCCTTCTAAATCTCGTTCTAAATTTTATTTTTCTCCAAAATTTTTAATATTTCTGTTTAATCAAAAAAGAGTCGGTTTCTTAAAGTTTAGGCTACCCAAATTATGTATAATTACTTAGTGAACCTAAAATTTTGACTACTTCAAGCATCTGTAATGACATAAAATTAATTTTTATTTCCAAAATCAAAAACTGATAAAATAATTGTTTTTCTTCAAATTTTACAGGAACATTTCCAAACATATCAAGAAACGCAATAGTAAACGTATCAGAAATAGTATGCTACGACATTATAAAAGAACATTTATTAAATTCTGGTTTTTTCAATGACAGTATACCATGTCATTTTACATCAGCATTAGTTGCTGGTTTTTGTACAACTGTAGCAGCAAGTCCAGTTGATGTTGTTAAAACGCGTTACATGAATAGTTCACCTGGTGAATACAAAGGTGCTATTGATGCTGCTATTAAAATGTTTACTAATGAAGGTCCACTTGCATTTTATAAAGGTTTTGTACCAAGTTTTGTTAGACTTGTATCTTGGAATATCGTTTTATGGATTACTTATGAACAAATGAAAAAACAAATTAGACAAAATTATAACAATAATAAGTAATTTTACTATTTTTCAATTTTTTTTTGTATCTAACTTTTTCTTTTTTAAATTGCATTTTATATATTTGTTTGTTTAATTAGTATCATAATTTAAAGTATTGAGACAAAAGTGTGATAATTTTTCATACGTAAAAATTATTTAAAATTGACAATGTTTTATATTGTAAAACTAGTAATATTTAGGATTCAAAAGACAAATCAACATTTTTAAAAATTTATTATACAAAATTAATTAAAAAAAACACCATTAATTGTAATAAAGAAAATAAATTTTTTAATTATCATATCTTTTTAAGCAATAATGTATTTGTCAATGTGATAAAAAATAAGCTAAAATATTTTGATTAATATTTTAATGTGAGTTTATAGAAAAAAAATGTCTATTATTTGTGATTTTATATTTTTTTTAAATGCTTTGTTTTGCGCAATTTTTTTATTTATCGATTTTTAAGATTTTTAGATATAATTTGAAAGTAAAATTTGTAAATTTGAAAATTATTTTAAAAAACAGGTGCTGTTATTAATTTTTAATATTAAATTTCATTTTTTTTTTTTTAGTTAGTATGTTTTTATGTTCTTAATTTATGTTCATTTTAAATTTTTATTTCTTTTTAAATTTTGCAAAATTATCATGATTTTATAAATAGAAATATATAATCAGCATATATTTTATATATGAATTAAAGTGAATAAAAAATCAATGTTTTTAATAATTTTTTTCTATTTTAGTTTTTATTTGAAATTACCTTTTTATAATAAAAACAAACAATTTTTGTACAAATTTTTCAATTAGTATAGCTAATACCAGGTTACTTGCTTAGGTTTCTTTAAATTATTAAGAAAATTTAATTGTTAAAGTGTTGTAAGTCAAATTTAGTATCGTGGTAGTATAAATAGTTATCCAATTTAGTGAAATTAATCGCAAATTTTTTTGCAATTAATTACGAGAAACTGATTGAATATATAAGTAAATTTATGTAAAAGTCGAAAAAAGAAGCAATCTAAAATTTGTGCTCAGTGACCCAAAAAACGTCTAGTTGACCAAGAGTTTTCATTATTAGTGAAAATTGCAAAATCCCTATAAAGAGTGTATTTTGTTACCTAAATTTAACTCTGTATTTTTGGCTGAAAATCGAAACTTGGTTTCTTGTTTAGCATGAAAAAGTAAGTAAAGATAAAAAAACGCAATTTACGAGAATTAACAGTAAGCCCCAGCTCAAAAAACCTAATATAAAGCAAAATATATTATTTGGTAAGAAAAAAACGTAGTATACATACTAAATTTATTTTAAAAATACTAACTTATAAAAACCACTATAATTATACTACCTTGAAAAAAATCCGCTACTTGTGACAAGTGGACATTTTTTTCATGTTCAAAGGATTACAAATATCTTGAAATGTAAAGAAAAATGAAAAAATAAATTTTCATTATACGCTGCAAAAAAGATCTACTTTCTTACTTTCGGGCGATCTCTTTTCGCTTTTAATGAAAAACTATATGTTGAACACGGGGAAAAATGTAGGAAATTTTACTTTCAATGCTATCTGCACTCGTTCGCTACGCTCACTCGTGCATACAACTGCATTGAAAGCCGAATCCTATTTTTGGTTCCTCATAGAGGAACCTTTGTGATAGGTGAAATTTTGATTTTCGATATTTTGGCATATAAGCGCGTTTTGGGTCCCCAGGAAGCTAAAAAACCGGTTTTTAAAAAAAGTCTGTGTGTGTGTGTGTGTATGTATGTATGTATGTATGTATGTATGTATGTATGTCGCACTGTAACCGGTGATATTTCACAGCCAACACGACATTAAGGTTGATTACTCTGTATTTTGATCACGATAGAAATCGATATAATTTTTATAGGGGCTTCATATTATAATAATACACATAAAAAAAATTTTTTAAGAAAACTGTGGTTTTCATTTAGGAGATACAAAGCTCCAAAGTTGAGTCCTTATACGGGAACATGTAAAACCCACCGGTGGTGGCGCCATTTAAATCGGCCGACTCGAGCTTGACTACCGCGGTTTCAGTAAAATATTACATATTTTTTGCAAAATTATTCTGTTTTTATAATAGCAATGATGGCATATAATATATATAATAATATATGCCATCATTTCTGTTATCAAAGCAGAATAATTTTGCAAAAAATATGTAATATTTTACTGAAACCACGGTAGTCAAGTAGAATTTAATGGCGCCTCCACCGGTGGGTTTTACATGTTCCCCTTATACATTGCAAGCATAGGAGCTGAGTCAAAAATCAGGGGTTTGAGATTTTTATGTTATGTCAATATTAAAACTAAACGATGGATTTAAAAAAAAAAATAGCACAATGTAGATAAATAGTTGAAGAAACTAGTATTCGATTTTTAAATAAATTGTGGTTTTCGTATAAAAGATATTTTAATTAGAAAAAATAAAAAACCGATAAAAATTTTAAGGCGACAACGTCGCTGTTTAAAATACACGCATAATATTATAATAATAATCATGTAAATAAGAAACGCGATCCTACAAACATTGTGCGACGTTGACGCAATTTTTTTTTTATTTTACCTCCAACGAAAAATGACCGGCCGTATACCGTCAAATTTTTGTGACGATAAATCAACCTTAAGACCTAATTTTTTTTTCAAAAATTTTTTCACCAAAAAAGCTCGAGGTACTTTTTTTTTTTTTTAATTTGGATGTAATACCTCATTTATTTCCACGAAAGTACTTATATTTGAAAGTATGGTTTTTACTCGATATCTCGAATCTGATACTTAATTTTTTGAAAATTTTTTTCCCAAAATTTTTTTCATAAAAAAATACAAAAAACACCAATTTTTTTTTTTTCTTTGAACGTAGTACATAATTTGCTTCCATGGAAGTACTAGTTTTAAGAACCTCTATAAAAGTAATTTTTTGGACCTGATACTTAATTTTTTGAAAATTTTTTTCTCAAAATTTTTGCCGCCAAAAAATATAAAAAATGCCAATTTTTTTTTTAGGATGTAGTACTTAATGTTTTTCTACGAAAGTACGAATATTTAGAATTATCGTTTTTAAAGGATTTCTCCATTTGATATGTAATTTTTCGAAATTTTTTTTTTCAAAATTTTTTGTATAAAAAGATTAAAAAAACACAATAATTTTTTTTCTTTTTGGACTTAGTACTTAACTTATTTCTATGAAAGTACTAATATCCAGAATTATGGTTTTAAAGGATTTCTCCATCTTATATGTAATTTTTCGAAATTTTTTTTTTCAAAATTTTTTGTATAAAAAAATTAAAAAAACACAATAATTTTTTTTCTTTTTGGACTTAGTACTTAATTTATTTATATGAAAGTACTAATATCCAGAATTATCGTTTTATTAGATAAAATAGACCATTATAAATATTTTGCTATTGTTGATGAGGAACCATAGTGCCAATCACTTGGCAGCGTTTTTTCCCCTTGTTGAACAAATAGATATCTCCTCTCATTTAGAATACCTGTTCAACGATAGGTGATCCAAATCAATTTTTTAAATAATTTTTTCGTTCATTTATAGGATATGTGCGCAGCAATATGGTAGACAAAAAAATTACAAAAAAAAAAAAGAAACTTGCCGGAAGCGGATTTCAGCGTGTAAATATCTATTTGTTCAACAAGGGGAAAAAAATAGGATTTGGCTTTCAATGCAGTTGTATGCATGAATGAGCGTAGCGAACGAGTGCAGACAGCATTGAAAGTAAAATTTCCTACATTTTTCCCGTGTTCAACACATAGTTTTTCATTAAAAGCGAAAAAAAGATCGCCCGAAAGTAAGAAAGTAGATCTTTTTTGCAGCGTGTAATGAAAACTCTATTTTATAAAAAGGACAATTTAGCCGAGCTGTTGTACAGGTATTATAGAATCCTCAAAAGCTGGAGTGAATTAGGCTCTCAAAGACCATTAGGTCTCATTGTGTTAGCATACATGTTGCATAATGTTGATGACATCCCAAATATTTGAAAAAGAAAGTATTATGTTTTGCATAAAATTGAAAAAATTGGTAATTTTTGACAAATAAACGTATAAAAATGAAAAATATTTGGGCTGTACAGTAATTAATGGAATTTTATTTGCTTGGAAAAATATATTTTATGAGATAAAAAAAAAAAGACAAAATATTTAACATAGAAAAGTATTTTTACTTCATTTTAACTAAAATTAAAAAATTGGGACTCTAGGGGTTCTATCATTGTATCTCATTAAAATAATTATTTTCGAGCATCTTAATGGTATGTAATAATCAGTTTGGATTAAAAATTATCGATATTTACCATTATAACTTGTGCATAGATTAAAAACAGCCTAAGATGCAAGAAAAAGTAATAAAACAAAATTAGAAAAAAAGCAAAAAATAAAAACAAGTTTTCTAGCTTATAAATGTCAAAATATTATTAAAAACCGATGCTAAATCCTTGTTTCTATTAGTTTTGAACTTGTTTTAACTTGTTTTAAACAAAAATCCCGAAAAATACCGTGAAAAACCCCTGAAATAAAAAATTTTTTAAATCGGGTAGCTCAGTTACGAAAAAAGGCGAGAAAAAAGGCAGTTTTTGACATAAAAGTGGAAAAATCTTTTTGGCACCTATCGCCGATTTCTTGTTCACGATTTTTTTCGGTTTTCTGAAGGTTCAAACTGCCTGAAAAGACGGGTCATATCGATGTCCCTTCAAATTTTCTTTTTCAGTTTTTTGTCCGTTAAGTAGTAAAAAAAAATAATGCCTCATATTATATACTCAAATCTGTACAATATCAAAATTTAATAATTAATACAATATATTATAAAGATAAAACAGATGCACGACAGCTGTTATGGCTACAGTTTCTTAAGTATCTTTGATTGTAACTTCCTAAAAAATTTTTCATAAGGAATATTTTAAAGAACAGCTAGATTCCATTTAGTACTGTACGTGGGTAGTGTTCAAAGCAGAAGTAACTTATATTAAAATAATTTTACACAAATTAAAACCTATACGAAGCATCAAATCTCAAAATTTTAATTTTCAAATAAAACTATAAATTGCGAATTAGGAAATCGCGCTTTTTTTGAAAAGTTACTATAATAAAAACTAGAGAAAAAGCAGAAGACTCCAAATATTTACTAGTTTTTTTAAACCTCTCGTTATTATTGAAAGAGTGTCGGCTAAAAAAATATAATCAGAATTTATTGTCATTATAATATAATTATTTTAGAAATAAAATGCTTATTGCAATTAGTATTTTATAGTATTTTATGTTATCAGAAAATCAGGTATGTTTAAAACAAAATCAAATTTTAAAATTGTTTATATTTCATTTATAATATAAGTACATGACGGAAATTGACGGTTACAATAATAAATAATGGCCATGTGGTTATTGTTTAATTACTTTAAAGAAATGGTTTGTTTTCAAATGTTTATTACACGATTATTGGATATTTTTCTGACGTTTTCTATTCTAGTTTAATTGATTTATTCTTTTTTTAAATGTATTTTTTATTGTTTATATTAGCAAATGTATCCCCTAAATTATGCAATCTGTCGTACATTGATAAGTCACAAAATATAAATGCTAAAATATTTTTAACCCATTAAAACCCAATCATGACATTCATACGATTTGAATATTTTTTCATGATAATGAAGTCAATCAAAGAATGTTACCATTTTCATAATTTCAACAAAAATCAATATTTTGGACTAAAAGTGTCACCAGTTTTGGTCTACTATAGATTTTCGGGTCACTTATTACGAATTTCAGGCTCTTTTCTATAATAAATTGGGAAAACATCCTTAAATTTGCAAAAATTAAAAAGGGGGATTTTTGATGTATTCGAATTTTGAGTGGACGAATTTGGTTCACAAGTTTTCTGGTTAAATTAGCAAAAAATACCTCTAAAAGGGATGTTTTTGCTATTCTCGCATTTTCAGTGTCCATATTTCAACTATACGGGTTTTTTGGATACCGCTGATCACGAATTTCAGCGAATTTTTTGTCATAAATTAATTGTTTACCCTTATATTAGCAAAATTACCCCTAAAAGAGCGACCCAAATACCTATAATGCAGTACCTATAAATTTAAGGGTTAGTTTTTGCTAATTTAAGGGTAAACAATTAATTTATGACAAAAAATTCGCCGGAATTCATGATCAGCCACCCAAAAAACCCAATATGAACCAAATCTGGACTTGAAAGTGCAAAAATAACAAAAACACATCTTTTCGAGGTAGTTATTGCTAATATTAAGGTTAGATATTAATTTTTAATAATAAAATCTCCGAAATTCTTGCTTAGTGACCCAAAAAAATCCATGAGTACTAAATCTAAACTCTGAAAGAGTGAAAATAGCAAAAACACCCCTTTTAGCGATATTTATTGCTAATTTAAGGATAAAATATAAACTTTTTGTAAAAAAATCCCCGAAATTCTTGATCAGCAACCTAAAAAACCAGCAACCAAATCTGGCCACTCAAAATTTAAATACATCAAAAGCATCCCTTTTTAGGGGCAGTTTTTGCAAATTTAAGGGTATTCATCCAATTTTTCATAAAAAAGCCCCCAAAATTCGTGATCAGCAACCCAAAAAACTTAAAGTAGAACAAATCTGGTGGTGGACGGAAATAAACCTGCAAAACCGTATATAGACTGGAGGAGTACTTATTTACTTTTGTTAACTAATTTTATTTTCTTAATTTAATTATTTATTATTGTAGGTAGTGGTATTTATTGGTATTTATTAAAAAAATTTATTTCTTTTCAGTTATCATGGAATTAAATCACGATTGTCTCGTTGAAATATTTCAATATCTTCCAATTCGGGATAGAATAAGATACGAACGTGTATCTAAACTATGGAAAGAAGCTAGTGAAACTTCCTGGAGAAGTTTTAAAAATCTTAATCTTAAAGATTTTAAAAAATCAACTAATTTATTTCCCGCAAAAAATCATAAATTTAATGAAAATCTGATTTTTTTTAATTTATTGAAAAGAACTGGCAAATTTTTACAAAATGTTGATATAACCAGTGCATTTGGAAAATATCATGAAATTAAATATAAAAATGAGTTAAATTTATCTTCTGTTATTCAATATCTTAGTATTTATTGTGAAAATATTTTGGAATTATCTGTTTCTGGTTGTAATTTAAAAAATCCAGATGAAATTTTTACTGCTTTATTTCTTAGAAATAAAGGCCTCAAATGTTTAGAAATTTATCATTCCAACTTAAATGGAAACTGTTTTTTATGTATCCCTGCTGATATTGAGAAATTAATCCTTGTTGAAGTTCAGTTGTCTCCAATATTTTCAACATCACCAGTCTGTTTCAATAATTTAAAATCTTTCAAGCTAATTAATGAAGATTATGAAAGACATTATGATGACAGTTACATGAATAATGTTTTAAATTTTCTGTCCAAAAGCTTGTTAAAATCTGCACCAAAAATGACAGAAATTGTAATTAAACAATCATCAGAAATTGATGATTTAAGTGACAGTCATGTGGTTAAATGGTTTTCAAGGATGAAAAATCTTAAAAAAGTGGTTTTAGGTAACTTTTATATGGGTGATGATATTTTTGACAGTTTACCAAAAAATTCTGTTGAAACAATGATTATAGATACTCTTGATTTTTATGCTTCTGATCTTGATGAATCTCTTCCAACTTTTGAAAATTTGAAAACTCTCGGATTACAAAAAATAACTTTTGATGAAGATTTTGCTAAAGCTATTAGCTTATGTAAGAATATAAGATTTTTACAAATATCGTCAATATTTGGTTATAATGTTTCTTTAGCCGATGCTAATAAAATGTTTCATGGTTTGATTAATCTTGAGATACTTGATATATCAATGATGGCTGCAGATAAAATAGGAACTAATGATGAATTCTTGAAAATTATTGGATCAAATTGTAAATCTTTAAAAGCAATTAATTTGCGACAAAGCGATTACAAAAGCATTAATTCTAAGAATAAAATCACAGATATAGGCTTAAATTTCATAACTTCAATAGAAGGCTTACAAATATTGGAAATTGGAAATTTAGAAGAAATAACTGATAAACCATTAAGTTTCATGCCAAATATAAAAGAGCTGTATTGTAAAAATAATGATTTAAAAAATGATGGATTAATTAAATTATTGAAAACATCGCCTTATCTTCAAAAACTTGATGTTTCTAAATGTAAAAAAATTGATAAAAAATTAATTGATACTGCAATTGAAACAATAAATGTTAGGAAAAATAATTTAATTATTTATCTGGCTAACTCTGGAATTGATCGTAAAACAATTGATGTTCCATCTTCTATTATATTGAAAGATGAATTTGAATTGCACGTTCCAGATATTTTTAATTTGGTTGAATAATTATTCATAAATGTAATTAATTTTTATTTTGTAGCAATTTTGTACTCAAATGAATTAAATAGTTTTATACAAAAAGTTTCTTAATAGTTTATTTTTTAACATAAAAACAAAGCAGAATTATTCACTAGAAATAAAATCTTAAATGGCTTAAGTTGGTAGTGCCCATTATAAGGTTTTCAGTTTAACGTATAGGTACACAATTTTTTGATTCCATGGGCTTGAAACAAATTTTCGTCGTATTGTGTAAAAGCGAGTTTTCGGCATAATTAATCAAAAATAACTTCTAAAAAACCTAAGAATGGCGGCCATTTATTGTTTAGAAGCGTTTATAACAATCCGGGTCCAAGTCCAGTAGTTCAAAGAACATATTTTTTTTAAATCAAATATTCCCGAATTCTTTTATTTTAGAATAATAATTAGTGAATAATATTTCATGATAAAATACGCGTTTTATAGAAAAAATTCGAAAATTGATGATTTAAATTTACCCATTTTAACTATAATCCTTTTCCATCAAAATAAAATCTTTTTGAATTTATTGAATTTTGATTCTTTAATCAAATTAATGAATTTTAATTACGGTTATTTTTTATTTATTAATATCGAAAAAATTCTTTCTGCGATCTTCTTTGTCTGATTTTAAAACTTTTTTTTATATACTTAATTAAATTAGAATTAGATTATAAATAAATTAGAATGTTAATTTTTTGTTTATTCTCTCAAATAACTTCAATAACTTAATTTTTTTTTACCAGTAACCGAAGAAGCACTTATTTCCCGGAAAAATCGTTTTTCCTCGCCACTGACGAGGTTATTCTTTACTATTCTGCACACAGATCGTGTAAATATACTATTTTAATTTACGCGGTCGTTTTAGTTCATAAAAATTCCACCACTTAAGTACTCGCGCCTTTTTTTACGCAGCCAATCAGCCTGAAAGTAAAATTTAAAATTTTTGTTGTTGATTTGATGGAATTTTCCATAAAAAAAGGGTGTACTAGGCCGGTTTGTAAAAATACTCGTAAAATTCGGAGCATTGGTTTCATTCATAATAAAGTGTTTTTAAAATTCTAACCTATACAAAATTAATATTAACAATTATTTTTTTTTTAACTATATAAGTTAAATTCAATAAAAATATATTTAATTGTAATGTTACACTTAGTTTCTAATCATTAAAATATTTATTACCATTGTATATGTAAAATTTATTTTAATATATAGTTTGAGATTTCAAGTAAGTTTCCAAACTCACATTTTCGTGCACATTTTTAAGAATTTGAAAAATTAAACATTTCATTTAATTTTCAGTGAAACTTTAATGAGAATAAAATAACTGCTTCTTCTTATCAGAATGCCTTTTTCAATAGAAAACTTTATTTTGGAGCAAGCACGAAAAATTCAAGACCTGGAAAATGCTACGCGTTTGATAAAACGTAATAATCTTTGGAGATTGAAAATCTTTTATTTATATTCCCTTCTTAAAATATATTTTATCTTATTAATTTTTACAAATCCATTCTTTCTAGACAAAAGTTTTTTCATAGATGAACTCTTACAAGTGGATGAAGTTGTTCGGACGTTAGGAAAAGATATTGAAGAAATTCATGCTGACATAAAAACCATAAAAGCAAATCATGAACAATACATTGTAAGATTTCATAACATATTTAATTATTTAAAATTTTCATTTTGTAAATAATATATCTTACTTTTTAGAAACTATCTCAAGAACTGCAAATATTAGATAATCAAATAAATCACATGGAAAAAAATGTTCCTGAAAAGTTAATAGAATACATAAAGTCTGAAAACATAAATGACTCACAATCTAAAGAAAATAAAGAAAGTGGTAATCGTATCATAAGCAAAAAGCAAGTAAAGGAAGAAATTATTAGAAATGGAACTCGTTCAGTTGAAAAAGTTAAAAATTGTAAAAAAACTTTATTTAACGAACCAGAAATATTTCAAATACAAATGTTATCGGAAGAAGAATTTAAAAAAATTCCAAAATATATTATCGGCAGATATTCATTAGAAACATTAAATAATTTCATATCAACCATTAATACCATTTTGAAAAGTAAATATTCCATAATTTCTCTGGGTAAAAATGGAGCTAGGAAAAAAGGGGAATTAGATCTCTACTTGCATTATATGAAGCAACAAACTAGTCTTGGACCAGATGAAGGTAAATTTCTTATTTATATTTAACCTTTTAGTGCAGAATTAGTATAAAAATCACATATATTTATGACAATTATACTAGTCATAGCGCACTAAGGGGTTAAATAATTAAATATTACTTATTTAGAATTTAATTTAATTTTTAATTACAGAAAACACTCTATTTTTTATTGCCGAGGATTATGAAAAATATATAAAAGCCAAATTAGATAAACTAAAACTTAATTTTATAACAGCTCTAAGGCATTGTAAACGAATAAGAGAAATCAGAACAGCAAAAACTGTTCATTATGCTGCAATTTAGCCTGACTTTTTTACACAAAATATTTTCTTTAATTAAGTTTTAACTTACAAATACTCTTAGAATCTCAAATATTTCTACATAATTTTTTCAAAATGTGTAAAAATTATATTTATGTGCAAAAAAGTTATTTATAAAAAAAAAGTTCGTTGCAATTTTTCAAAAAATATATGTATATTATAAGAAATCAATTAACGTGTACAAAAAAAGAAAAAAAAATAATATTTTTATGATGTTTTAGACTAAAAAAAATAATCAATTTATATTTTTTCAATTATGTATAGACAAAATATATTTTATACGGCTACATTGAATTGTAATTTGTAAATAAATAAAATAGTAAGTAACAGAAAATATACATTTTGAATTTTTTTTATCTTATCAATTTACTGATTTCTTTTTCTGCTTTATTAAAAAAACATAACCTTATTAACACTGTGTACAGTTACTGTAAAATGTGTAGTGTGTACAAAAAATAAAAGTACAATTAAAAACCACTGATGTAAAGTTGAAAACTTAGGATCTATAAAAGTAATATCAATGTCATCAAACATAGGTTTGAAAATTAAAATAATTTGAAGTTGAATAATAAATAATAATGAGTTAAATATTTTCAAATAATTTAAATTTTTTTAGCTTCTGTTATAAACTTGGTATTTGTGGGTTTATTATGGGGTACGACAAATCCATTTATGAAAAAAGGTGCCCAAGGATTAGAAAAAGTAAAAGCAACAAATCCTATAAAAAAATTTTTTTATGAACTATTATTTCTTATTAAAAATTTCAAGGTAAATAAATAAATTATATTTTTCAATTAAGAAACTAAATTTAATTAATGTCTGCTTCTTTCAGTACATGGTTCCATTTTTATTTAACCAAATTGGTTCCTTAATATATTTATTTACTCTTCAAGATGCCGATTTATCATTAACTGTTGTAGTTGCAAATTCATTAACATTTATTTTTACTGCGTTAACTGGTGTTTTTTTAGGAGAAGAAAAAATTAACAGGGGTAAAAATTTCCTTGTCGAGAATTTTGTTTTTTTAAATCACATTAAAATTTTTACATCTTACAGGTACATATATTGGTATTCTACTAGTTTTAGCTGGTACAGCATTATGTTGCTTAGATAAAGTGAGCTGATCAAAGAAATTACTTTAGTTTTTAAAAAATAAAGTTTTTATTTTTATAAATACAATCTTATGTACAATAATTTATTTAGATTTATAACATCTTATTACTTTCAAATATAAAAATTTTTAACTGAAAATTCATATTTACTTTTTTGATACATTGCTAAGGGATACACCAATATAAATGGAAAAATTGTTTAAATTAATTGTGTTATTTTTTAATATACAAATTTCTTTATTTTTTATGAATGTAATATTATTAAAAACTTTTTTTTTTGTACAGTTAGATACTTAACATTAGACAAAAATTAACAAAAGGTACTGAAAAAATTAAGCTTTTTGAACAGCTTCTATTGTCTAGATATCGTATTATTTAAATTAAAACATTTTCATTATGTTACCTAACTTTAAAGTAGAAAAAAAAAATGAGTATTATTAAAAATAATAAATCTATAATTAGCATTGTATAATCCTTATAGTAACTTTTACTAAATACTACTTTTACATAACTTTCCAAGTATTAATAAATAAATACTATTTTTATATGAACAAATTTTGTACATAAAAATCTGTAAGTATGAATATCAAATTCAAATATACTTTATTATGTGTATGAAAATCAAAAAATGGCAGTATGTTTTAACAATATTTTTAAATATTCTCATTATCTTTTGTTATAAATAAGTACTGCTTAATTTTATCAGATGTTTATTTATTATTGCAAAAATTATTTTTTTTAATACTGATGCGTTTGGGAAATATTATTTTTATGACTCAAAAGTTTTTTCATGTAAGAAGTTAAATGATAAAAAAAATCTGGACAGCCATCGTAACTAGGAAATACGTTAACATCAATAACAGCATACTTTCCTGTATGATTTTCTACAACAATATCAATTCCAACTAACACTAAGCCAAAAATTTTTTGGATTTTATCAACTACTTTTTTTATTATTTCATGACTTGGTCTTATTGTTAAATTTACATCTTCTTTTTCAATAATAGACCATTTAGAATTTGAATTACTTTTTGATATATCATGAGAACTGAATGATATTGTATTTAATAATTGACAGTCTTTGTCATAAAAATTTTTGAAACTTGGTCTTTCAACGATATGGAAATTTTGACCACAAACAAATACTTTATATAATATAGCATTGTGATTAACAAACTCTTGAACTACGCATGGTAGTTGAAGATCCAATAAACTTTTTTCATTAAATATTAGCATCATCTAAAATATTAAAAATAAAAGATTTATTTTTATGTTTGTTTAAATATAAGGTGATATTAGATTTTAATACCTTATGAGAATCGCTAGATCCATGAGCCAAAACAGGTTTACAAATACATGGAAATTTTAAATCCTTTTCTCTGAATACATCAATGCTTTTTAAGCTAATTTCATTAAAATCAACAAATTTTGGAATGAAAATATCATCTGTAAAATAAAAGTTTATTAGTAATCAATTTAATTTTTAAATGTTTAAATAAAAGAATTTAATACTTACCATCATTTTTAAGTCCATCTTCAATCATTTTGTAAGACTTATAACGATTCCTTAAATTTTTTATCTTATCTAATGGATCAATTACTATTAAATCAGGATTTTTTTTAATATAGTCCTGAACTCTATTAGTAATAGCTATAGCCTTTAAAAACAAATTTAATTTCTAATTATTTATTCAAAATGTAAAATAAAAATATTAAAAACTTACATTCACATCCCCATCATCGGCATGTGCCAAAACATCAGTTAATTTATGTAAAAAAATATGGAATGGTCCTTGCGATTCGATATTTGATTCAACATCAATCTAAAAATTGAAAATTAAATGAATAATTGAAATAAGCAAAAATAAGTAAAATTTTACCTTTTTTAATACCAAATCATTTTGTCTACATGTTTCTTCAAATTCTAACCAATTAAATTTTTGTCTTTTTTTATTAGATATCCAGTACCCAATAATGTTCATTTTGTTTTGACAGTACATGTTATACTATTTAAAACTATAAAATATTGTGTTCTTCACATAAGTGTGATTCATTTGGATGTTAATTGTAATCTCATTCTAAACGAGTGTACCTAATATGCTAGAAAAACGTCAATAAATAGCAACATAATCTAATATAATTGTATAATCCTGATACAATGAAGTATTACAAGTAAACTGAAAATAAAAGGTGATTCAATGTAAATATAAAATAGATTTTGTATTACATATGTTCTCTTCATGATTATATAAAATTTTCATACTTGTAATTCAAAATAATTAATAATCTGCAATATATCTACAATTTATGTCGTAATACTTTGATGTATAATCAATTGAAATATTTTTTTTTAAATTACACTGTTTTATTATTTATTTGTTTACTTGAGAAAACTACAGAGAGTAATTAAGTATTTATTTAACTAATTAAAATCAGTTAAAATTTATCTAATATGCAAATCACTCAGTAACCTCATGCATGCTCAATTGTTTCACTTGTTTGTATACAAATAAGTTTTCTGCTAATTGTTAAGTTTTTTATAGGTTAAGTTAAATTAAAATATATAAGAAAATAAAACAATTTAAATGTAATGGATAAAAAAATAATTATTAAAAACAATCGTTTTCCATTAAAATTGTTGTTACCTAATTAATTTGTTTACAACTCTATTTTATAGATTTTTTTATATGTGTATGCATATTGCAAAAAAACAGCAAAATTATTGGTAGAAAATTATCCCGCCTATTTAAATTCATTTTTCAAAAATAACTGTGTGAGAAAATTTTTGCATAATAAAACTAATGAAAAACAAAATTATCAATAAAAATACTTACAATTTTATTAATAACAATTAATAAACACATAAAATTGGAGTCACGTGCATGATTTATACTGATTTATACTTTTTCTAGTAATAAAAAAACGTACTCATATTGCACCATTATTATTATTAAAATTTATCACGTGCATTATTATGATTAATCAATAAAATGGTTGTCAACAATTTATATTATTATATAATATGTGAATTACCTCAATTAATTACTTAATAAATAATATCATATTTTTTTTTAATTAAAAAATATTTATTAGACGCCATATATGAGCTGATCCAGGTAATTTTTTTAGAGAAAAATTTTTTTCAAATTCTTTACTTTATTGGCCGATTTTTATATTTTGAATTTGCATTTTTATAGAAATCTCTTGGATTTAGGTATTTTTATTTGTGAAAATTCAGAATGAATTCATAAAATTTTATTACATAAAAAAATTTTTTTTAGTTTTGACTCTAATTCTTTAATATAATTCAACCGCGAGTTTATCAAAATTGCTAAAATTTCTACAGAATTTAATTCTTTTCAAAAAAAGGTCGGTATTTGTGAAATTTTTAATATTTTTAAGATAAAAACGATTATTTTTGATATTTCATGCGTGATTTAATAAACTAATTTTTCTACCCTATAGAAAATTAAATTTTACAGACAATTTCATTTATATATATTATTTTCTAATTTCAAAAAACAAAAAGAAACTAGCCTTTCCAAGAATAAATATGAAAATTTGCGAATAATTTTTAATAAAGGTCATATAGCCCAGAAAAATTGGAAATGAGATCTAAAATCATTAAAAATGGGAAAATTGAAACCGGATCTAATCGATGATTTTCCAGTAATATCTCTCATAATGAAACTGCATTTTTCATGGGGCGTCGATGGATTTACCAAAAATTATGGTTACACCTCGGGTTACACATATTAATACAAAAATAAAATAATTTTAGAATAAAGATTTTTTATTTGTCATTGTAATTTTTAAGAATTCTATCAGTTGCGATTATACAAACAAATACAAATGAACTATTTTTGCGCTTATATAATTAAATAATATATAGATATTTCCAAGATAAATTTTGATTTTCAATTAAAAATGTTAACTAAATTAATAATTTTTTTAACTTATATTTACAAAATTAAAAATTAAAACTTTTTGAAGTAATTTTTCAAAAAATTTTGACGGTATTTTATGCAATGCGGTAAATAGAGCTTAATTTCTAAATTAATTCAGACTTTTTTGAATTTCACCAGCGCTAAAACACATCGACTACAAAAAAAATATTTTTTATTAATTAAAAAAGAAAATATGTTTAAAATTAATTTATTAAAGAAATAATTTAAAACTTACAGAACTAGAATCAGTTTTTTCATTAGATGTTGATTTAGCATGTAAATTTCTTAATTTTGAACTATCATCTATTATTTTTCTAATTTCACCATGTGAATGAGAACCTGAGCTACTAAAATAGATTTCTCCTTCAGAATGTGAATCACACGATGATTCAGACTGAAAAATATAATTTTTTTTAATGAAAACTTTTTTTAATTTATAATTACACTTGAACTCTAATCAAATCACGGTTTAGTGATTGTTTTTTGGTAACTGAGGTAAGAAAAGGTGTACTAAAGGTTTTTAGGTTGCTGGCTCCAAAATTTAAGGTTTTATTTGAGCGGGCGCCATTCAATGGTCATAATTGTCGTTGTCCATCCGGGGCAGTTTTCCGAATCCCGAAAATCAAGTGTAAGAATTTTTTGTTGCAGAATAATTAAAACTAGAAGGATTGAAAAACGGATACGCCGAAATTCCTAATAATTAGTTTCAAATTTGATGAAATCTCAGAAGTTGTTATTTGTAAAGAGCATAAATTTACCATGAAATACAAAGTTTTATAAAATGAATTTCGAAAATTATCCCATTCTAAATTTTGATGTATTCTAATTTTACGAATCTGGAATTAAATATTTCTGCGAAATTCATTTATGGGTGTGTTTTCAAAAATTCTAGATTTTAAGGTTCAGAGAATTGATCCGGATGGACAACGACAGTTATGACCAGTGAATGGTGCCCATTTGAGCGAAATGCGAACCCTCGAATCAGAAAAAAAAATTTTAAGGGTGTTTTTGCAATATTCAAAAATCATATCAAGATTTAGCTCATAACATATAGGTTTTTGGAGCTGCTGATTACAAATTTAAAGGCCTTGAGCATGAGAAATAAGTCAAACATCTAAAATTAGTCAAAACGCCCCATATTAGAGGAGAATTTTTCTACATTTGTAAATTTTTACAAAATTTTGCCTCCAATAAGTTTTTTAGGCCATTGAAATAAATTTCAGGGTCCTGAAGCGGTCCTGTACGTGAAAATTTCTCAAAACTTGCGGAGATTGATAAATGACTAAAAAGAGGCATTTTTGGCTTATTTAAAAATGTTAGACAAATTTCACATAAGCAAAACCTTGATTTTCGCAAATAGGGACCCAAAAAACCTATATAGTAGAACTTTTCCTATCTTAATCGCCAATCTCCTTTCTCCGTGATTTGACTGGTTTATAATATTGTGCATACCCTTGTCTTTGTGAAATTAGAGACATTAAATTCACTTAAAACCGTTGATGTAAAAACTCTTTTATTACTAGAATTTGGTATCGAACATTGATTTAATTTACTTAATAAATTTGCTTTTTCTCGACTACTTGATTCAACTCTTACATTTCTATTATCTTCTAATATTCTAATGATTGATCTGAAACAATATAATAATTTTTTTGAAGAAATTTCCATACAAATTTAACTAACAAATAAATAAATTACCTTCCATAATTTTTACCAGGATGAATGTGTAATAAGCTATTATTCATTAAAATAGGCTGAGATCCATGCCCATTTTTGTCAATTCGATGAATTTCTGTTTGTTTTTCAATCGTATCATTAATACTTAAAGTCATTGATTTATCTAAATTATCATGGCTTTCTATTACTCTTGTCGGATTTTCACTAAATTGACTTTTTGCTAAATTTTGTTCATTTGTATTATCATTAATACTTAATTGCTTAGTTCTAACAACAGGATCATTACATTCTTCGCTCGTTTTACAAAAAATAACGTCTGATATACTTTTAATTAAATGCGAAGTTTTTTCAGAATTATCATCATTTACAAAATTTTTAATCATTGATTCATTATCATCAACTGTTTTATCGATATTTTTAACTAAAGGATTATAATTTTTCAATTCATTTTCTATTTCTTTATCTAATTCATCGATTTCTTTATCAAAATTAATATCATCAGCTAAATTAATATTTTCAATCAAATTATCATCAATTAATGATTTTTCTATAAAATTATCATTACTTAACGACTGATTACTTTTAGAAGTATTATCAATAACTGAACTTTTTTTATTGGCATTATCACTTATCGAATAATTCTTATCATTAGAAAATTCAATCGTTGATGAATTTATTGTTAAATTGTTATTATCATTATTTTTACATGATAAATCACTTATCGTCGTATCATTTAAAATATTACTTATTGAACTTATATTTTCTAAGCTTGATAATTTTAATTTACTTGAATGCTCACTATTATTATTATTATTATTGTTATTATTATTTTGCTTTATCGATGATTTATTAAAAGTTAAATCATTGTTACTTTTTAATAAAATACTATCATAACTTGTATCATAATCTTTGATATCATTGATTTTATCTTTATCAATGATATTACGTTTTTCTTCCCAATAAATATGATTTGAATTATCTTTTTTATCATCCTCATTTTTTAATTTGTTTTTTTTACAATAATTATTTAATTTTAATGTGGTTTTATTAACTTGTTTAATTATTAATCTTTGCTTTTCTATAAAATTATCAATATCGTTAATTTTTGGCTCGTTTAGACTCAAATCACAAACATCTAATTCGATTATTGCCTGTTTTAAAGCTTTACTGTAAATTTCTTTTTCAATTTGAATTTTTTCTTTTGGTTTATCAATTTTTTGATTTTGTGAATTTTCAATTTTATCATTTTCAGGATTTATTGGTGTAACAGATTTAGTTTTGTAATTATCATGGCATAAATCAATTGTTGAAACATTTGGAATTGTTAGGCTAACATTTTTTTGTACTTTTGGTTGAATATCAACAATATTTGATGTTTGAATTGAAAAATCACCTTTTATGTTAATTGGAATGCCTTTTTGTACAGAAAATTTTTCTGCTACTTCATTTATTACTTTATCATTATCATGAGATTTAATTTTATTGGGTGATTCTTTATTAGATAATTCTGTTTCTTCGTTATTTTCAGTCAATTCTGTATCTTTTTTGGCAAATTTTTTATTTTCTAAAGTATTTATTTCATGTAAACAATTACGTAAACAATTTTTACATGTAGTTTTTAAAATTTTATCTCTTACTGTATACTTACTACGTGATTTAAATTGATCGAATTTGTAAATTAATTCTGGATCATAGTATCCTTTTTCAAATGTTGATGCTACGATGTTTCGTATGTAAAGATGTTCATCGTCCATTTCATCCTTTTTTGGCCTGTCATAAACAAATTAATGAATTATCTTTTGATTTTATGAATTGTAAATTATTTATACATGCGAAATTCCGTACGAATTGGACCCATCTAGAGTATGAATTAGGCATTCGTTGGATATAAACCGAGATACAAACTAAAATTAAGGAACTAAACTAAAATTTTTTGGGTATCCAAATGTCAGATATTCGTAACTTTAAAAAATTAACCGCACCACCAAATAAATTTAAAGATAAAAGAATTAAGATCTTTTAGAAGCAAAATCATTTCGGATATTGAGATAATAAAGTTTTAGTTACATTTCATTTCGTTTCAACATTTTCATTTCCTTATTTTAGGAACGAAAAATTAATTTCAAGGGAAATTTCCTTTCCTTTCCATCATCATTTAGTAAAAAAAAAAGAAAATGTTTACCATAAAATTAGCATTTTTGAGAATGAAATAGAAAACATGGAGCTTATTTTTAAAAATTATCAACAAAAAAAACTAAAATTGCTATTAAAACTCGAAAATTAATCTAATGAAAAAATTAAAATAAAAAAAATAATTAAAATTAAAAAATAAATAACTTACACATCCTCTTGTAAAGCAACCCTAAATGCATTTTCAAAATTAATTTTTGATAATTGAGAATCCACATCATTCAAAAGTTCTTCTGCTTTATCAATTGCATTTAAAGTTTCTGGACTTATACAAACTCTTCTTTTAGGTAATGTAATCTCTGGTGCTTTTACCGATTTCTATAAAATTTATTAAATTAAATTCAAAAGATTCAAAAATGATAACATTAATTATTAATTGAGTCTTTCGGTTCCAAAAAAAACTTAAATTAAGTTAGTTTTTTTCGAAATAGCAAATTTCTTTTTATTGTAAATATGAAAACTAAACCAAAAAACTCCAAAATTATACAAAACGTTGTATTTTTTAAGTATGCTTCGAGGTATGCTGTAAATCTTTAATTTTCCCTAACGCTTATTTTCCAGCGTAAAAAAAATTTTTCAATTGTCTGATTTTTCAACTGCTTAACGAATTTTAAGTTAAAAATTTCATTAAACGTCGAATATAAAAATTCATTTTTAATAAGTTTTTATTTAGCCAATTTAAATTACTTGTTATTTTAAAAAAAACTTTCAATAGTGCTTAAAAATCTTCTAAATAAATATTACTTGAAAAATTTTATGGAAATTATTGAATAAAATTGTGAAGGCTACGAGTTATTATCGATTTTTGGAAAACAGATACTTTCGATTTTCTGGGATTACTCCATAACCGAATCGCGAATGGGAGGAGGAGGGTTACAGTTACTGGCCACCACCAGATTTGGTATACTATAGGTTTCTATAGGGACGCTGGACTCAAATTTCGGGGTCATATTTATGTAAGAAAGTATAAGTATTTCTTAAATTCTTAAATCAGCAAAAATTACCCCAAAAAGGGGTATTTTTTTATGTATCCGTATTTTAAGCATTCAGAATTGATGTATAAAAGTTTTTTGGGTCGCTGATCACAAATACCGGGGTCCTATAGCTATGCAAAGTTGGTACTTCACGCTTAAATTAGAAAAAATTATCCCTGTAATTGCTATTTTTGCGGTTTCAGTGTCCATATTTGGTCCACATAGGTTTTTTTAGGTCTCTGATCTCGAATTTCATTGTCCTGTCAATTGTAAATTGGGCTATTCACCTTTAAACTTGTAAAAACGTGAAATACATCAAAAATACCTGTTTTTGAAGTAGTTTTTGCTAATTTAAGGGTGAAGCATAAATTTCTTACATAAATGACCCTGAAATTCGAGATCAGCGACCTAAAAAACATCAGAAGACCATATCTGGTGGTGGACAGTAACTATATAGTTATTATATATGCAACCAAAACCGTAATTTGACTGTAATATAGATCTTCCATTGATTTTTGAAAAACTAATAACAGAAGTGACTTTAAATGAAATTTTTACGGTAATTCAGTAATTAAAAATGTTTTGGAGGTTCTGGTTTAATAAGATTTTAAGTTTTTTAAAAACTTGTTTTAAAAAAAAATTGATCAGCCATGTATATATTCCTCTAACCCAACAGCGCTGTTTGAGACATTCATAAATTTCTCAAAGCAAAATTTAGTATTTTTGAACCCCTTCCTCTCTTAAGATAACGCTTTTCCTGAATCTTTTAAGATGGACTATAACACAATGCTTGACCCCCCTTCCCCCTTCAAGGGTTAAATAATTTATGAATGACCCCTTTTAAGAAAGACTCAAATAAAAATATTTTTGCAAGAAAACAAAAATTAAATGTACCAAATAATCATCAACTGATTTTAAAGGAGGTTTTGGTAATGGTGCAGTTTTTTCTTTTTGAAAATCTATCCAAGTAACTGCAGGTATTTCTTTATTTATTTTCATTGGATCAACTTCTCTTGTTTCAGCTGGGCTTACCTTATCCATATTTTGTAAATTATCATTGGATCTAAAACATAAAAACATAAAAAAATATAATTTATTAAAATAATAAAATTATAAATTCTTTTAAGTGTATTAAAACTTTATGAAGATAATAATAAAGCTGATTTAATTAATTAAAATTATTTTATTCTGAAGGTATTATAAGCAATAGGGTAATTTTTTATTTTTGTGCCATGTTCGTCGTCAAAAACTTCGTCAATTTTGGGGAATAGCTATTTTAGAAACATAGAGCTTTTGAATGACTTTTAAATAAAAGATCAATATATGCGATTTGCTATAGATTTTTTATTTCTTATATAAATTTTTTTGAATACTAAAATTTACCCCTAGTCAGATCGATTCTTTGAAAATTTTTTTAATTCTTCATGCAATTGCAATAGACGATAACATTTTTCATCAAATCGAATTCTCGAGATACTTTTTAAAAATTAATTTTTTTAATTAATTTGTGGCAAAATATGTACTATATAGAGCACAGAGATAAAAATTTCGTTTTTTGATAAAAATATTTCTTTTTTAATACAGGGCGGTAGTTGAAGTCTCTTTCAATATTAAAAATATATTTTTTTGCCTTTGATTTTCAAGATTTAAAAAAATTATAATTTTGTAGAAATTTTTTGGGATTTGTTTCAAAATAAAAACAAAAAAAATAAGCTAGGCCAACATTCTATCCAGTACTTGTACGTAACTACTATTTTATAAAAGAACTTATGCTTTTAAAATAACATTAAAACTCTAATTTAATCCAGTTTCTTGTGAGTGAAAATTTTTGAAAGAACTAAAATTTTATCAGTAAATTCAAACGTACAGGATGTCAAATAAATATGTATAGACTAGTATAGGGAAGGATTAGGATTTGCTTAGGTTTTTAAAAATTAATAAATAAAAGTCCATTATTTATGCACATCAACACATATATTTTGTTTTTTTGTTTTTGCAGAAATTGCAGAGTTTGCATACATACGACAAACAGTACATAATAACGCCTTTTTCTCAAATATAGTTATAATAATATGGTACACTAGAAAAAAAAAACAAAATCATATTAATTTGCTATACTACATAGCGTAGTTTAATATAATCATAGTTTTTCTTTTGACTTATATTTTAATTATTTAAAAATTACTCTCTCGTGCATTAAATTGAGTATAATTATATACATTACGCATAATATATTTTATATATTTTTTTTTAATAGAAAACAAATAGGGTTTTTCGTACAAAAGTAGGGAATTAATTGGTATATTACTTAATTATTTTTACTTATCTCATTTTCTCTTTGTTTATTTTATTTTTCATACGCAGGAAGACCAGTGCCTACTTTGTACGATGTAGGGCCAGAAAAAATGCGACTGCTTTGGCTTTAATTTTTTTTTTTTACTTACTTAAATAAAAAATACTTATCGAAATAGATTTTTTTTTATACAATTTTTATAAAAAATAAAATAACATAATTAATAAAAATTTTTTTTTAGCTTTTTTTTCTTTTTTTTAATTAAAAATTCCAGACAATAAGAACCGCTCAAACTCACTGCAGATCACACATTTTTCCTGACTTACATAAATCAATATTTTTATCGGGCAAAAATTCAAACTTTTATTTTTAACATTCGAAAAAAAAAAAAAAAAAATTTACAAGTAACTTTTTTTTTTTAATCTTTCTCTCTTGATCAACTCTCATTCTTTGTAAAACTTTTTTATATTATTTTATGAAAAAATTGAAAATTGTTCAATATTTTTCATTTTCTTTAATAATAGATTACATTTTATTAATTCCAATCATCATTAATACACAGGGTTTTCTTTTAAAATCATTTTTTTAAATAATGAATAAACGGTTTTCACTTTGTGCTTAAATTACTAAATAAATGAGTCAGTGTGCAGCAAATAAAATATTTATATAATAACAAATTAATTAAAATTTTAAAATAAAAACATGAAGAAAAAATTTTTTTTTTAAAGCGAAAATTCGTTTTTACTTATAAAAAATCCCTGATATATATATAAAACATTTCTCAGACATAGCGAGTGTGTGGTTCCTATATGTCGGGCATATTTTTATTATTTTTCACAATAAAATGAAAAATCAACAAAATCTAGCCCTCACTTAAAGTCTATACACAATATTTAAATATTTTTTTTTAAACTTAAAGGTGTAGAAATTACTTTTTTATCAACCTTTATTAGTTTTCGCCTTTACAATATTATGTGTCATATTTTATTTAAATTTTTTTTTGCCCAGTTATAAAAATTCTATTTTAATTGTTTTTATTATTAATAAATTTAATTTACATGCATAATTAATGAAAAAAAAAAAAAAAAAAAAAAAGAAAATTATATTTTATTATAAAAAAATATTCATTGCATAACTAAAAAAAAAAAACCTGATGACAAATTCTTTTCATGTACATTTTTCTTTATTTACACAAAAAAAAAACATTTTAAATCGATAACAAATGCAATGTAAAAGTAATTAATAAACAAAAAAAAAAAAGATTTATTTGTACATTAAAAGATGCCTTTTTTTATTAATTATACTTATTTTTTTTTCGTAAAATCTTTATATACGAATATATTTTTTATGTTTTTACAAATAAACTAATTTATTATAATTATATATTAATATAAATGTGTAATACACGTACTATATATTTACAAATATATACAATGTACAATATATATATAAAAAAAAACCCATAAGAAAATAAAATTTGTAGATGGGTTTTTATTTTTAACTGTCCCAATTTTTTCTTTATTATACATAAATAATAGGACATATTTTATTTTATAAAAATTAAGAAAAAAATTATAAAAGCTTTTATGTTTTGTCAAAAATTAAATTGAGATTTTTTTTTAAATCTTGTTTCTTTGCACAGTCATAATATGAAAAAAAAAAAAATGAAATAAAAATTAAAGGTACTTCATAAATCACAAAAATTTGTAAAGGCAAAAAAGCCTAGTTATTAGTACAAACAAACCCAAATAATTGAATTGGGCATTAAAATTTCTGTTTATATACGCGTTGACATTGCGTTCTTTACAGATTAATATACGCTTTTTACATTTTTAAATGTAGTAACAGCGTGCTTATACCTTATATTTTAAAAAATTTGCGTTTTTCATTTGGAATTGTTACATATTTACAAAAAGACAATATTTTTTATAACAATCGTCCTAATTTGCCAAAGACTACTTCTCAAGACAGACGATTGATTATGCGTCCCTTTCAAGCAATATATTTATGATGTTTATTTTATATTGTTCTGCTCATCATTTTTAACAAAATTAACGCGTAATCACAGCATTGAATAAAGCCATATAAACGTCTTCAGCCATAAAGATGTTAGTTTTTTACACTAACGGGCAACTTTCGATAAAGTTATAATTTTCTTTGTCATTAAACATTTAAAAAATTTTAAAAAAAATAATTGTTTTAAAATATGACGTTTCTTCACGAATACGTCAAAAAGATCTCATTAAAACATATTTTTTCTCCCATTTTTTTTTGTTATTAAAATACAAAAAGGGAGATCCAAAAAAATTTTAAGTCTTGATGTTTTTTGCTTTCTTCAAAAAATTTCTTGCTGTTTTTAAGTCTCACGTTCTTTTTTAGTCTTTAATCCTGTAGTTGGTGCTTCTTCGCCAAGAATCGTTGCTATTTCACCTTGCATAAATGCCCATGGTACTTGACTGTTTGCCAAAGGACATTTTTCGCCACTTGGACAATAAACCTACAGATAATATGCATATTATTAATTACTTAAAATCGTTTTAAATTTAATGTATTTAATGCTTATAAATGGACATTAGTTATATTTTTCCAAATTATAAGCTTGTGTCAACAAATTAAAAAAAAAAATATAATTGTCAAACCATAAAAAATAATTCTTTTTGTTATTTAATCAAAGATTATTAATAAAAAATGAATTTTTACGAACCTCTGAACCAGCACCTTGCCTCTTAATGCTATCCCGACTACATGGGAAGCAAAATTTGTGATGCGGTACACTTGGACATTGTACAAAGTGAGTATCTTCTAGTCTTTCTTGACATAATGTGCATTTAAGGGTTGGTGCTGTAACTTGTTCAGCTCCAGCTGCTGCCGCTGCAGCTGCAGCAGCTGCTGCGGCTGCTGCTTGTTGTGCTGTATTACCATCAGAAGTTGTTGTTACCGTTGTAGATGAAACATGCCTTGAACCACTTGCTCGTCTACTTGTTTGTCCTAGAAATTATACATTTATTAATAATAACTATTATATACAAAATAATAAATTAATTAAAAATACCTGTACTATTAGGACTGTGTTGTGAACCCCTTGAGTTACTACGCTGTTGTACATTTGCAGCGGTAGTTGGTGGACTTCTACTTGTTGGACTTGGATTATTGGGTGCTTGTGATACTGGTTCTGGTGATGCAAGATTATCAGCTACTGACATTAATGCAGCCATGGGCGATGGTCCATTTCCTGTTCCCTGTAAAATAAAAATTAATTTTAAACAAAAATCTTAAAATTTCTTATCATTGAAAAAAAAATGATGAATAATATTTCCAAGTATAATTAAATATTATTTAATAAGTCGTAGTAATTTTAATATTTACTTATTTAAAAGTCTAAAATAAATGAAAGAAGCACGTTTTTTGCGATAAGAAAAAAGTTTTTTTTTTTTTTTTAAGATAAAAAAAATGAGTATATTATAGAAAAGATTATATTATTATTATATTTCGCATAGTAATCAAATTTTAAGAGTAAAATAAAACTTTTATTTACACAAGGAAAGAATTTTTGGCTAAAAATTTCTTAGAAAAACAAAAGTACAAATGATAAGATAACGACTGAGTAAAAAAAAATGAAAGTCAAAGTACGTACTTTTGACCTTATTACATAATAGCCTAGATTTTTGGACATTTTACCTGATGATGATTCGATTGTTGATTGTCTTGTGAATTTTCTTGATTATTTTGATTAGATGATGGGGGTGGTGTATTTCTAGCACGTAATGGCGAGCCATTACCATTTGTTGATACATTTGCTGCTGCTAATGGTATCGATGGTCCTACATAAGTTCCTGAAAATAAAAAAATTAAATTTATTAATTTTATTTAATATTTAAGCAACTAAAATTAATTTATTATTAAATAGCGTGACTAGCATTAAACAGACGACAGAAAATGAAAAAATAATAATTATTAGGAAAAATACAATTAATTTAATTGATAAGAAGACGAAGGAGCAGTAAAGTGCATTAAAATAATTAAGTTACGTAATAAATTAAAAAAAATTCTCTTATCTATTTTTGCATTTAAATATAAAAATCAAAAAAATAATAAACATAATTAACCTTGAAATAAAAAATTTATTTCAAAATTTACAAAAAAAATTATTTATTTTTTTGAATTCTAAAGAAAAATTATATTTAAAAAATTGATAAGATATCATTATTATTATTATTTATTACATAAAATGTAATAAATTACTTTATTATTAAGTCAATAATATCGATAAGAAATTATATATTTATTTTTTATGTTATAAAATAACATACGGTCTTATAAATCCATTTAAAAAAAAAAAGATAATATTATTTTTTTTTTAATTGAAATTATTTATACTTTATAGTTTAATAAAAAAAACGCGTATTTTCTAAAAATATGTACGTCAATGCGTGATTATTATTATTATTAAGGTAAATAAATGATAATTATTTTAAAGTTTTTATCTTTTTAGGAATGAATATTAGGCTGGTATTTAATTAAGATTTTTTTTGAAGCAATTTTCGGTTCTAAAATATTAAGGAAATTTTTATGACAATTTAGAAATTTTGCTAAATGATAGCTATACTTTCAAATTAGTTGATAAACTTGAATTTTTTGTACTTAAAAAAAACAGCTGCCCTTTTTAATTTATCTCAAATCTATTAAATTTCCTAAATCCATGTCCCATTTTTTTTAAATCCAAATCTCCACCCCAAAAAATTCATAACACCAGTTTGGTATCATCAAATATTGGTTAACAATTTTTATAAAAACACAGTACTTTTTATTTATTCATAAATTTATTAGTATGAACGTAAATTTAGCAGCGAAATTCACATGCGACTAGCAGCGAAAACAGTGGTTCCCAATGAATTTAAAAAATATATGTTAAATTATGTTAAATTAACTTACTGATTTAAAAATAGGTATCCGGGAGTTATTTTAGCCACTAAGATCAAATTTTTCATCAGAGAAGTGAATATTTTTAAATTTAACAGGGAAATCCGGAAAATTATGTTATGTTTAATTTTTAAAAACTTCAAAAACGTATATAACTATATTTTAAGAATCTTTCAATAAAAAATCCGCACCAGGATGGTCTAATAAAAGATATAGGAGTTTTCGCCAAAAGAAAACCATATCCGGAAAATTTGGAAAATTAGAAAATTTCCTCATTAAAAAATTAAAAAATTTTATTTTTAATTTTTAAAAGCAAATAATCATGAAAGTTTGATTTAAAAAGAAAATTAAAAAATGGAGTGGAAAACATGGACAATAATTGAACGATTTTTACCTAAAAATTAATTAGGTATATTTTACAAATTTACCGATTTAGAATCGAAAGCAAGAGATACTTTAGCTCTCTGGAACCTGATATTTGTCTAAACAAAGAAAACTATGTCCGGAAATTTCGGAAAATAATTTAAATTTTTTATTTGCATTAATAAAACTATTTTCAAATTTCGTTAGTTAAAAATATGGAAGGTTTACTCGAAGAAGAAAAAATAAAATGTAAGAAGGAAAAACTTAGAAAATAATTAAACACTTTCCACCTAGAAAAATAATATGTATACTTTTTTAAAATTCTCATTTACCAATTTTACCCAGATATAATATTGCTATGCTAATACCATACTTTTGGCAGGTACAAGAAAACCCGGAAATTTCAAAAAATTATTTAATTTTTAAATCCAATATAAAATAATATATTTTCAAATTTTTAATCATCGTTAATTATAAATGGGAAAATATTGATCAAAAATATGATATAACCCAAATCATTAAACTCTTATGGCCAAGGAGACCCGAAAGAACTAGCTTTAGACGTCCTCACAAAATGAAACCTGCAGATATTTTTGCCCACTTAGGTAATAACCATTTTCTGATGAAATGTTTTAATCCCGAAGGCCGCCAGGCTAGCCAGCACTGGCATTTATGGCCATTTTTAAAAAAATTTTTGACTCCGATGGCCAAATATACCCTGCTGTGGCAGTATGAGACGTCCTCACAAAATCAAACCTGCAAATATTTTTGCACATTTAGCTAATAATGATTTTCCAACGAAAACTTTTCATCCCAAAGGCCGCCAGGCTGGCCAGCATTGGCATTTTTGGCCATTTTTTTAACATCTTTAACTCTGATGGCCAAATAGACCCTGCAACAGCAGTATGAGACCTTCTCACAAAATCAAACCTGCAAATAATTTTGCACATTTAGGTACTAATGAATTTCCGAAGAAAAGGTTTAATCCCAAAGGCCACCAGACTGGCCAGCATTGGCATTTTTGGACATTTTTTTAACAATCTTTAACTCTGATGGCCAAATAGACCCTGCAGCGGAAGTATGAGACGTCCTCACAAAATCAAATCTGCAAATATTTTTGCACATTTAGCTAATAATGATTTTCCAACGAAAAAATTTCATCCCAAAGGCCGCCAGGCTGGCCAGTATTAGCATTTTTGGCCATTTTTTTAAAAATCTTTAACTCCGATAGCATCATAGACCCTGCAGCGGCAGTATGAGACCTCCTCACAAAATCAAACCTGCAGATATTTTTGCTCACTTATGCGATAATGATTTTCCAATGAAAATTTTTCATCCCAAAGGCCGCCAGGCTGGCCAGCATTGGCATTTTTGGCCATTTTTTTAAAAATCTTTAACCATGATGGCCAAATAGACCCTGCTGCGGCAGTATGAGACGTCATCACAAAATCAAACCTGCAAATATTTTTACATATTTAGGTACTAATGATTTTCCAACGAAAAGTTTTCATCCCAAAGGCCGCCAGGCTGGCCAGCATTGGCATTTTTGGCCATTTTTTTAAAAATATTTAACTATGATGGCCAAATAAACCCTGCTGCGGCAGTATGAGACGTCCTCACGAAATCAAACATGCAAATATTTTTGCATATTTAGGTACTAATGATTTTCCAACGAAAAGTTTTCATCCCAAAGGCCGCCAGCCTGGCCAGCATTGGCATTTTTGGCCATTTTTTTAAAAATCTTCAACTCCGATGGCCAAATAGACCCTGCAGCTGCATTATGAGACCTCCTCACAAAATCAAACCTGTAGATATTTTTGCCCACTTAGGCGATAATGATTTTCCAATGAAAAGTTTTCATCCCAAAGTCCGCCAGGCTGTCCAGTATTAGCATTTTTGGCCATTTTTTTAAAAATCTTTAACTCCGATAGCATCATAGACCCTGCAGCGGCAGTATGAGACCTCCCCACAAAATCAAACCTGCAGATATTTTTGCTCACTTATGCGATAATGATTTTCCAATGAAAAGTTTTCATCCCAAAGGCTGCCAGGCTGGCCAGCATTGGCATTTTTGGCCATTTTTTTAAAAATCTTTAACTATGATGGCCAAATAGACCCTGCAGCTGCATTATGAGACCTCCTCACAAAATCAAACCTGTAGATATTTTTGCCCACTTAGGCGATAATGATTTTCCAATGAAAAGTTTTCATCCCAAAGTCCGCCAGGCTGTCCAGTATTAGCATTTTTGGCCATTTTTTTAAAAATCTTTAACTCCGATAGCATCATAGACCCTGCAGCGGCAGTATGAGACCTCCCCACAAAATCAAACCTGCAGATATTTTTGCTCACTTATGCGATAATGATTTTCCAATGAAAAGTTTTCATCCCAAAGGCTGCCAGGCTGGCCAGCATTGGCATTTTTGGCCATTTTTTTAAAAATCTTTAACTATGATGGCCAAATAGACCCTGCTGCGGCAGTATGAGACGTCCTCACAAAATCAAACAAGCAAATATTTTTACATATTTAGGTACTAATGATTTTCCGACAAAAAAATTTCACCCCAAAGGCCGCCAGGCTGGCCAGCATTGGCATTTTTGGCCATTTTTTTAAAAATCTTTAACTATGATGGCCAAATAGACCCTGCTGCGGCAGTATGACACGTCCTCACAAAATCAAACATGCAAATATTTTTGCATATTTAGGTACTAATGATTTTCCGACGAAAAAATTTCATCCCAAAGGCCGCCAGGCTGGCCAATATTGGCATTTTTGCAGGCATTTTCGGCCATTTTTTTAATAATCCTTAACTCCGATGGCCAAATAGACCCTGCTGCGTCAGTATGAGACGTCCTCACAAAATCAAACCTGCAAATATTTTTGCACATTTAGCTAATAATGATTTTCCAACGAAAAAATTTCATCCCAAAGGCCGCCAGGCTGGCCAGCATTGGCATTTTTGGCCGTTTTTTTAAAAATCTTTAACTATGATGGCCAAATAGACCCTGCTGCGGCAGTATGAGACGTCCTCACAAAATCAAACATGCAAATATTTTTGCATATTTAGGTACTAATGAAATTCCGACAAAAAAATTTTACCCCAAAGGCCGCCAGGCTGGCCAGCATTGGAATTTTTGGCCATTTTTTTGAAAATCTTTAACTATGATGGCCAAATAGACCCTGCTGCGGCGGTATGATAGGTCCTCACAAAATCAAACATGCAAATATTTTTGCATATTTAGGTACTAATGATTTTCCGACGAAAAAATTTCATCCCAAAGGCCGCCAGGCTGGCCAATATTGGCATTTTCGCAGGCATTTTCGGCCATTTTTTTAATAATCCTTAACTCCGATGGCCAAATAGACCCTGCTGCGGCAGTATGAGACGTCCTCACAAAATCAAATCCGCAAATCTTTTTGCACATTTAGCTAATAATGATTTTCCAACGAAAAAATTTCATCCCAAAGGCCGCCAGGCTGGCCAGCATTGGCATTTTTGGCCATTTTTTTAAAAATCTTTAACTATGATGGCCAAATAGACCCTGCTGTGGCAGTATGAGACGTCCTCACAAAATCAAACATGCAAATTTTTTTGTATATTTAGGTACTAATGAATTTCCGACAAAAAAATTTCACCCCAAAGGCCGCCAGGCTGGCCAGCATTGGCATTTTTGGCCATTTTTTTAAAAATCTTTAACTATGATGGCCAAATAGACCCTGCTGCAGCGGTATGAGACGTCCTCACAAAATCAAACCGGCAAATATTTTTGCACATTTAGATAATAATGATTTTCCAACGAAAAAATTTCATCCCAAAGGCCGTCAGGCTGGCCAGCATTGGCATTTTTGGCCATTTTTTTAAAAATCGTTAACTATGATGGCCAAATAGACCCTGCTGCGGCAGTATGAGACGTCCTCACAAAATCAAACATGCAAATATTTTTGTATATTTAGGTACTAATGAATTTCCGACAAAAAAATTTCACCCAAAGGCCGCCAGGCTGGCCAGCATTGGCATTTTTGGCCATTTTTTTAAAAATCATTAACTATGATGGCCAAATAGACCCTGCTGCGGCAGTATGAGACGTTCTCACAAAATCAAACATGCAAATATTTTTGCATATTTAGGGAAAAATGATTTTCCGATGAAAAAATTTCATCCCAAAGACCGCCAGGCTGGCCAATATTGGCATTTTCGCAGGCATTTTCGGCCATTTTTTTAATAATCCTTAACTCCGATGGCCAAATAGACCCTGCTGCGGCATTATGAGACGTCCTTACAAAATCAAACCTGCAAAGATTTTTGCACATTTAGCTAATAATGATTTTCCAACGAAAAAATTTCATCCCAAAGGCCGCCAGGCTGGCCAGCATTGGCATTTTTGGCCATTTTTTTAAAAATCTTTAACTATGATGGCCAAATAGACCCTGCTGCGGCAGTATGAGACGTCCTCACAAAATCAAACATGCAAATATTTTTGCATATTTAGGTACTAATGAAATTCCGACAAAAAAATTTTACCCCAAAGGCCGCCAGGCTGGCCAGCATTGGCATTTTTGGCCATTTTTTTAAAAATATTTAAATATGATGGCCAAATAGACCCTGCTGCGGCAGTATGAGACGTTCTCACAAAATCAAACATGCAAATATTTTTGCATATTTAGGGAATAATGATTTTCCGATGAAAAAATTTCATCCCAAAGACCGCCAGGCTGGCCAATATTGGCATTTTCGCAGGCATTTTCGGCCATTTTTTTAATAATCCTTAACTCCGATGGCCAAATAGACCCTGCTGCGGCATTATGAGACGTCCTCACAAAATCAAACCTGCAAAGATTTTTGCACATTTAGCTAATAATGATTTTCCAACGAAAAAATTTCATCCCAAAGGCCGCCAGGCTGGCCAGCATTGGCATTTTTGGCCATTTTTTTAAAAATCTTTAACTATGATGGCCAAATAGACCCTGCTGCGGCGGTATGAGACGTCCTCACAAAATCAAACCGGCAAATATTTTTGCACATTTAGCTAATAATGATTTTCCAACGAAAAAATTTCATCCCAAAGGCCGCCAGGCTGGCCAGCATTGGCATTTTTGGCCATTTTTTTAAAAATCTTTAACTATGATGGCCAAATAGACCCTGCTGCGGCAGTATGAGACGTCCTCACAAAATCAAATATGCAAATATTTTTGTATATTTAGGTACTAATGAATTTCCGACAAAAAAATTTCATCCCAAAGGCCGCCAGGCTGGCCAACATTGGCATTTTTGGCCATTTTTTTAAAAATCTTTAACTATGATGGCCAAATAGACCCTGCTGCGGTAGTATGAGACGTTCTCACAAAATCAAACATGCAAATATTTTTACATATTTAGGGAATAATGATTTTCCGAGGAAAAAATTTCATCCCAAAGGCCGCCAGGCTGGCCAATATTGGCATTTTCGCAGGCATTTTCGGCTATTTTTTTAATAATCCTTAACTCCGATGGCCAAATAGACCCTGCTGCGGCATTATGAGACGTCCTCACAAAATCAAACCTGCAAAGATTTTTGCACATTTAGCTAATAATGATTTTTCAACGAAAAAATTTCATCCCAAAGGCCGCCAGGCTGGCCAGCATTGGCATTTTTGGCCATTTTTTTAAAAATCTTTAACTATGATGGCCAAATAGACCCTGCTGCGGCAGTATGAGACGTCCTCACAAAATCAAACATGCAAATATTTTTGTATATTTAGGTACTAATGAATTTCCGAAAAAAAAATTTCACCCCAAAGGCCGCCAGGCTGGCCAGCATTGGAATTTTTGCCATTTTTTTAAAAATCTTTAACTATGTTGCTAAAGTAGACCCTGCGACTTTTCTGTTATATTTTTTTAAGGATACTTTTTCAAATTAGGCTAAAGAATTTATTGATATCTAGAATTAGCCTGGGATGTCTATTTTTTTTAAATATATTTTTTCAAATAAGTCTAAAGAATTTATTGATATCTTGGATTAGCCTGGGATTACTGAGTTTTTTTTATACATTAGACATCTTAAATTTACATTACACCTTTTGTTGCTTTTTTTCTATCCCTGCCGGATCCGTAAGGCAATAATTAAATTATGCATAATAAATATTATCAAAATGCTAAAACTTTTTATTAAAAATATTGGCTTACAGACCCGGCAGGGATAGAAAAAAAGCAACAGAAGGTGTAATGTAAATTTAAGATGTCTAATGTATAAAAAAAACTTAGTAATCCCAGGCTAATCCAAGATATCAATAAATTCTTTAGACTTATTTGAAAAAATATATTTAAAAAAAATAGACATCCCAGGCTAATTCTAGATATCAATAAATTCTTTAGCCTAATTTGAAAAAGTATCCTTAAAAAAATATAACAGAAAATTCGCAAGGAAAATATAGTGTCAATCCCATAAAATATTATACTTTTTCAAAAGTAGGTAAAGTAAGTAAAGATATCATAACAGTCGCAAGGTTTAAAAAAAAACTATGTGAAACATTTAATAAAACTATAAATAATGAATAAAAAACGCTGCCAAGCTTGGTCTATTTAGCCATCGGAGTTAAAGATTTTTAAAAAAATGGCCAAAAATGACAATGCTGGCCAGCCTGGCGGCTTTTGGGATGAAAACCTTTCATTGGAAAATCATTATCGCCTAAGTGGGCAAAAACATATGCAGTTTTCATTTTGTGAGGAGGTCTCATACTGTTGCTGCAGGGTCTATTTGGCCATCGGAGTTAAAGATTATTAAAAAAATGTCCAAAAATGCCAATGCTGGCCAGTCTGGTGGCCTTTGGGATTAAATCTTTTCTTCGGAAATTCATTAGTACCTAAATGTGCAAAATTATTTGCAGGTTTGATTTTGTGAAAAGGTCTCATACTGCCGCTGCAGGGTCTATTTGGCCATCGGAGTTAAAGATTTTAAAAAAATGGCCAAAAATGCCAATGCTGGCCAGCCTGGCGGCCTTTGGGATGAAAAGTTTTCGTTGGAAAATCATTATTAGCTAAATGTGCAAAAATATTTGCAGGTTTGATTTTGTGAGGACGTCTCATACTGCCACAGCAGGGTATATTTGGCCATCGGAGTCAAAAATTTTTTTTAAAATGGCCATAAATGCCAGTGCTGGCTAGCCTGGCGGCCTTCGGGATTAAAACATTTCATCAGAAAATGGTTATTACCTAAGTGGGCAAAAATATCTGCAGGTTTCATTTTGTGAGGACGTCTAAAGCTAGTTCTTTCGGGTCTCCTTGGCCATAAGAGTTTAATGATTTGGGTTATATCATATTTTTGATCAATATTTTCCCATTTATAATTAACGATGATTAAAAATTTGAAAATATATTATTTTATATTGGATTTAAAAATTAAATAATTTTTTGAAATTTCCGGGTTTTCTTGTACCTGCCAAAAGTATGGTATTAGCATAGCAATATTATATCTGGGTAAAATTGGTAAATGAGAATTTTAAAAAAGTATACATATTATTTTTCTAGGTGGAAAGTGTTTAATTATTTTCTAAGTTTTTCCTTCTTACATTTTATTTTTTCTTCTTCGAGTAAACCTTCCATATTTTTAACTAACGAAATTTGAAAATAGTTTTATTAATGCAAATAAAAAATTTAAATTATTTTCCGAAATTTCCGGACATAGTTTTCTTTGTTTAGACAAATATCAGGTTCCAGAGAGCTAAAGTATCTCTTGCTTTCGATTCTAAATCGGTAAATTTGTAAAATATACCTAATTAATTTTTAGGTAAAAATCGTTCAATTATTGTCCATGTTTTCCACTCCATTTTTTAATTTTCTTTTTAAATCAAACTTTCATGATTATTTGCTTTTAAAAATTAAAAATAAAATTTTTTAATTTTTTAATGAGGAAATTTTCTAATTTTCCAAATTTTCCGGATATGGTTTTCTTTTGGCGAAAACTCCTATATCTTTTATTAGACCATCTTGGTGCGGATTTTTTATTGAAAGATTCTTAAAATATAGTTATATACGTTTTTGAAGTTTTTAAAAATTAAACATAACATAATTTTCCGGATTTCCCTGTTAAATTTAAAAATGTTCACTTCTCTGATGAAAAATTTGATCTTAGTGGCTAAAATAACTGCCGGATACCTATTTTTAAATCAGTAAGTTAATTTAACATAATTTAACATATATTTTTTAAATTCATTGGGAACCACTGTTTTCGCTGCTAGTCGCATGTGAATTTCGCTGCTAACTTTACGTTCATTTATTAGTTTATCTATTTTTAAAAAGCCTTCAACTCGAAAATATTGAAAAAAAGTAAATTTTTTTTATTATAATTATTATTATCGATTACGAAAATCAATGCATAATTAAAACCAGGGCATGTAGTAACAAATTTAATTTTTTATCTTTATTATCATTACATTTTTCAACGACTTTGAATATTACAATTTTTAAAATATTATGCTTCAACTGCTGACATACTTTACAGAAAATTTAAAAAATCTTTTCATTTAATTATTCGCTGTTTTTTAATTTTAGAAAATAAGAAATTTAACTGTAAACGAGAATCTAAATAAAGAAAAATTTTTTTAATTAACTTCCAGACTAATATACATAAAAATTCTTAATAAAATTTAATTTTTGGTAATTTTCCATTGACAATAAAAAAAAATTAAACGAATAGAATAAAAAATTAGTATTATTAATAGAATTAAAAAAAAACGCAAATATTGAATATTTAATTACTTCAATTACAATTTAAAATTACAATAATCAGAAAAAAAAAAAATAATTATTATCTTATGCTAGATAAGAAAAAAAAAGGAGAAGTCTATTTAGACTAAGTTTGACACGAATAAACAATTTATTTAATGAATACTGTGCTGTGCGCATGACGTATTAAGTAATTATGAAATCATAGTTATTGTTGCACGTGACTTGTATTTATAAATGAGAAAAATGAGAATATTTTCTCATTGATAAAATTATTTACTTAATATATAACTGATTTAAAAAAAAAATTGTTTCGAAATTTATAAATAATTCTAATTATTGTTGATATTATTGTATTATAATTAGCGAATCGGCGCTTTGTTTGATTAATTATATTAAAATTTTGAAAAATTTCTAAGACTGATAACCTTTCATTTGTTAAGTAACTTTTAATTATTAGAGTGGAATTTATATAATTGTTTTTTAATATTTAGTTTTTAGCTAGTTTCTATTCGCGTAGAAAATAAACGCATTTCAAGTAAATTGCTCTATTTAAATTATCCAGCTTATGGAATTTTCAAACAAGAATCAACTAAAAGTTCATCCTATCAATGAATACTTAGATAAATATTACTTTAATTACCATTTTCCAAGGGGTAACTAGTAAATTTGGGCTAATTGGTCCCTGATTTCCCGAAGCCAGCAATTATCACTATAAATTCTCCTCTTACAGAAAATTTACTTTTTAGTTCCTCTGCAGCGCTGTTGTCTTCGATTTTTGATATTCAATAATTTTTTTTATCAAAGAATAATTCATAACTTCCTGTTTATTTAACACCATTTGATTCAACGCGAATTGTTTATTATCACAAATTATTATTTAATAAGAACAAAAATCGAATATCAAAAATCGAAGACGACAGCGGTGTAGAGAAACCGAAAAGAACATTTTTTCTAAGACGAAAATTTGAATTCTTTATTGCTTTTTGGCTTCAGGAAATCTGCAAGCGACTAACTCAAAATTTTGGTATTTACAGTAATTACATAATTAATGCTATGAAGTTCGCTTATCGAAATTCAATATGGCTGATAATTCCACTTAAAAAAAATAAAATTTAAACAAATTTCAAGTTTATCCATCCGGAAATTTTTTTCACTGTAATATTCCGCAAGGGTGTCAAATTGGCAGTAAACCATCACATCCTCCTATACTTCCTTCGACCAGGCGGAAATCACATGGTCCCTAGCTGGCCCTAAGAAACGCCGTATGAAATATTTGAGCGCTAATTTGATTTATGTCGGAAATACAATAGTGCAAAAAAAATTTTGCTCTCGTTTTTCAATAATTAAGATTTTAAAAATCGTTAATAATTTAAAAAATTACAAAAAAATCAGGTAATTGGTGCAAAAAGTTTATTTTTTTGTATGTAATATTATTATTTTACTTTAACAATATTTATTTATATAATTTATATTTTTGTTCTAGTTTTTATATTTTTAAAGTGCATTGTACTAGAAGCCATTATTCTGTAAAAAAATACAATAATAAACATCGTTCAATAATAATAATAAAAAAAAACAATTACTTAAAAAACGATAATATGCATAAATTATTCATAAATTGTAATAATTACTGTAAAAGTTCTACGACCTATTAAATACGAGTCCTACTTGAAAAAATAAAATGAAAATGAAAACTATGAAAATATTAACGGTGGTTTTTAACAAAAACGAAAAAAAAAAAGTAAAATAAAAGATTCTCCTTTCTAATTATTAGTACAGTTATAATTTACAAAACGATTAAAAACAACGAACAAAATTCAATAATTTTCAAATCGGAAGTTTCTAAAAATTATTTAAATTCCATTATAAAATTCAAAATTAACGGTTTTTTTTAAATACTACCAATATTTTTGTTTTTATTTAGGGCGCGTTTTTCATAGAAAAAGTAGAACAAACGATTATTATTATTATTGTTAAAAGGAAAACATTACATAATAATTAAACAGCCCTTATAAATTACAAATACCGTACACACATGATAATTATTATGACGATGACGTAGTTTGGCACGCCGGGCGCAGCTGTTATACATTTAACGATTATTATTTACTTATTTTGTGGAATTTCAACTAGAGGGCGCTGTGTTTTTACTTTTATTTGCCAAAATTATTATAAAACTAAATAATGCATTGTTATCTATAAAATAATAATCAAAAAATATTTTATTATCAATAAATGTATGATAAACCCAAGCTAATATATTTATATACTGATTATTTTAAATTTTAAAAATTTTAAGTAAAAATTAAAAATTCGCACGTGCGTGAATTTTTGTATACTTAATTTAAATTTTAAACACATAAAAATTCCATTCTTTATATATTTAACCTTCAAAAAATTTCTAAAAACATCCTATCACGCCTGTCAGTGTGCGGTAAAAATATAAATATAAAATTTTATTTCAATCCTACTAAAAATAATCAAATTCCAAATTTTTAATATTATACAAGTTTAGAATAAATAATAAAATGTGATTATCATTATTATTATTATTATGATTATTATAATACTGATGATGATAGTCAAGGTCAAGAGGGGAAGAGCCCGTTAAGTAACGCTTCCCTGCATCGATCATACGAGTCTTTCTCTTTTATATGTGTGTCGTGTGTATGTGTATTTAAGCTAATATATAGTCAACAGCTGGGAACGTTTTAATAATTTGTCATATTATAAAAACATCAGACACAATAATAACAATAATAATAATATCAATGCCGTTCAACGCACTGTTATATTATAGGTTATGTAAAACTAGGAAAAAAATAAAATATATTTATAGATAAATTATATACTCAAATTAGCTATTATTATCGCAGTTATCACGTTTTTTTTATTTTGTATTTTTAGTTTCTTTGCGCATGCGCATTTTATAGATTAAAGACTTTTAGTTTTTATGCTTGATTTCATTTTTTTGTTTATCTAAGCAATTTTTTTAAATAAATATTTGCTGATTTTGTCACGTGACACAATAATCGAGTGTTTTTGATACGAAGTTTATTATATACCGGAAACTCCGATTTTTTTTTTGAAAACACTGACCGAGGCACTGGCTTTTTTAAAATAAAAATAATGATTATTAATGCAAAATTATCGCAGAATTACAAATATTTGACCATAAAAATTCATAAAGTTGCAAAATTAAAAAAAAAACTTTATTTTCTTCTAACCTAAAACAAATTCATTAAATATAAAAATAAAAAATAAATTTGAATAAATTAATAATTTATGCATAATTTACGGTACCTCCAAAACCTAAACACCAAAAAAAACTAAGAAATTAAGGTTAGAATTTCATAGCGGTACTTAGATAAAATTTAAGAAAACAAAAATTAGAAGAAAAATAAAAAAAATTTACCGTAATCCAAATGAATTATAGATTTTATTACGGTAAATACCAGTTACTGAAAAGAATTATTAAAGAAAACAAAAATTTCGAAATGACTTTAATAAAAATACAAATAGAAAAGAAAAACAAACATTATAGGTATAACTTTCATTTTTTTTACTTCTACCTGTTGTTGTGCGTGCACTGACCGCAATTTAAAGAAACTATTATTATAACATCTTTTTATTAAATACATAGATAAGAGGTTATTTAAGTCAATAAAAATTGACCTATATTTGAAAAAAGCCTGTTTTTTTTAGTTTTTTAGTAGGCATGAAAGGATTAAGAGAAATTATTTTTAAAATGTAAGCGTATTATTAGATTTAATTTTACGCTTCGTCTGTTAAACAGCTGATTTATATAATAAAAATATTTATCCATAAATATTTTCATTTACGCAAAAGGAATTTTCACAATTTTTATGTTAAGTTATTACAAAAGTTGTTTTGTATGCGTTTTTTCTTACATAACCTATAAATCATTGTACAATACTCTGAATTAAAAAAATTCCATTTGCTAAGAGTTAAATTAGAATTTAATTAATTACTTAATTTAAAAAAATTCATATTTTACAAAGAAAAACATAAAATGGAAAAATTCGATATTTAATTAAAATCTGAATGCTTGGTAAAAAATATTTTGCATGCAAAAATACAAACTACATTAAAATTGAGTACTATATTTATTCCGGAGGGTTCTACCCTAAATTTTGTTTTTTTTTTTTTTTTTTTTTTTTTTTTTTTTTTTTTTTTTTTTTTTTTTTTTTTTTTTTTTTTTGTTATTTTCAAGATCACTACTGAATATGTAGTAGTAAGAATATATACAATTCTCATTCGAGCAAAAACTATACCAAAAAGGTTCCCCATTCAAAGTTATATAAAACGCGAGAAAAACATCATGACGTCACGCATAAAGAAAACGAACGTTTTAGTTGATGGTTAAAAATATTACAAGTTAAATATATTTGTACTTATAGGGGAGAATGAGGTATTTTGGTAATTTTTTATATTACAAGCGTCTTAAATTTTGGATTGTTGTTAGTTTTGGGGGAAGTCAATTTAACTTCAATTTATTTTCAAATTTTAATTTTTACAGAAAAAACCAATCAAAAATATTTCAAAAATCAGCGTCATAAAAAAATGTTATTAACTTTTGAAAAAACCTAACGATAATGCGCGCGCATTATTTATTTAAATTACAATACAGTAAAGAAGAATTTATTTATTATACTTATAATCATGTTAATAACCGACGTTTCGAGAAGTAATAATAAAAAATATTTTTTATCTATAAATATATACTTAATAAACACACACACACACACACATATTTATTTTCTTATCAATATTTAAAAAAATGAGACGATATAGATTACTTTTATCTTTAATTTATTATTATGATTATTATCATTTTCATGTCAATAAATACATATACTAATAACCTCCAGACTCATAAATTAATGAAAAAGAAAATAATTATTTTTTTATTGATTAATTAATAAATAATAAAAGAAAATATTTTTCTTCGTTTTAATTCGGTTAAAACCTATTTTACATAAATATAGGTACTTATATCGATATTTAAATAATCACGTGTACAATATTTTAAGTATGTATGTGTGTGTGTGTTTAAAATTATAACGATTAGTTTAGTTATTAAAAAAAATTAAAAAATAGTTCACGGTAATTAAACGATCAAAGAACTCTTGAATTATACTTATTATTTACTCATAAATAAATATATAGTTTTTAAAAGTTTTAATTTACGTCATTTTTGAGTACCAGATATTTATATTTCATTAAACACAAAAATATTAATCAGATAAAAAAATTGGAGTTGTATAACTACGTGACACAAATATCGTGTAGCTTCTCTTTAAAAAAAATAAATTCCTGAAAATGCCTACACTGAAAAAAAAATCCGCTTGCCGCAAGCGGAATAATTCCGCTTGCGGCAAGCGGACAATCCGCTTACGGCAAGCGGAATTCCGCTTGCGGCTAGCGGAATTCCGCTTGTGGCTAGCGGAATTTTTTTTTCTTTGCAAACAATTGCAAATGACTTGAAACGTAAAGAAAATTAAAAAAAAACATTTTTTCTTTTCTTTTTCCAAAATTTTCTCAAATCTCGTCATACCGAAATACGCATATCCCAAGTAAGCGGGAAAAAATTTTTTTTTTAATTTTCTTTACGTTTCAAGTCATTTGCAATCGTTTGACAAGAAAAAAAATTCCGCTTGCTACAAGCGGAATTCCGCTTGCGGTAAGCGGAAATCCGCTTGCGGCAAACGGATTTATTCCGCTTGCGGCAAGCGGAATTCCGCTTGCCGCAAGCGGATTTTTTTTTCAGTGTAGCAAAAAAATGAAGGGAACATAAGAAAATCAAAATAACTCGTCTGCTTTGTTAATGTTTCTACAAAAAAGAACCGTTATAGAATAAAAAGAAGAAAAAAAAATACCTACTCCTTCGTCCTCCCTCGAGCGTCGCGTTTTAAAAATACAAAGAAATTCTAAAGAAAGAGAAATAAAAAAATAACTTACCATTAGCCTTGAATGTTGTTGCAGTTTCAAAACTAGGTGCCCTAATAGGATGTTTATCTTTATTCCGATCAACATAACTAACAGCTAAACTAACAGCTGGTAATGATTCCCCTCTAGTCAGTGGTGGTCTACCTGGATGTTGTTCATCTAATGTTAATCTTTTTTCTGGATGTCCATCATCATCATCAATACTACTCATACCTCTTTTTAGTTGTCCAATTGATGCTCTACCAGTATGTCCTATTTGAACGTGATGTCCAGCTGCGGCTGCAGCGGCAGCAACAGCTGATGCCGTCATATGAGCATTGGCTGATACACTTGATGACATCCTACCTCGTAATCCGTTACTCATCTCGTGACCATCTTCGTGTGATTGTTGGATTGATAATTGCTGTTGTCTTGAGTTGGCTTGCGATGTTTGATATTCGCTTATTGAATTCCGATGATGTAATTGTGAATAGGCAACGGAATTATTACGTAAACGACAATGTGCTTGTCCTTGTGATTGTGGCTGTCCACTTGCGTTTGATCCAGAACCACCGGTACCAGTAGAGCCTTGTGCCACTACGACTTCTTGTTTAAATGGACCACCGGACGATATCATTTCTAATATGGCTTGGCCATTTAATTCTGGATGATTCGAAGCTGCCGCTGATGCTGCTGTTGTACGATAAGATGCTTTTGCTGCGACAGCTGCTTGTGCTGCGACTTGAGCTGCTTGTGCCGCGGCTGCTACTTGTTGTACCGCATTTACTGAAGATGTTGATGAACGTGAATGAGAATCTTGAAAACCATGTGCTTTTTTTAATTGTTTTGCTTGTTCTAATACCAAATCAATACGATCAGCACCTTCGTAATTAACACAACCACGACACACCGGTTCAGAAAAATCCATTATCATTGCCCAAGGCATGCGCGGTAAATCGCACAAATAACATTGAGTACGTTTCGTCATCATCTTGAATATTTTTTTATGGCAAACTTTTCAAATTTAATTAATTTCACTCTTAAGTATGTTACTTTTATGCAATTAATTTATCGAATGATCACAATTTTTATTTTTTCAAGTTATAAAAAAAAAAAAAAAAACGGAGCACACAAAAAATCACTGTTTTTATCTTATAATTGATAAAATTTTAATGTTGTGAAGACTCCGAAAAAAAATTCGATGAACCAATGACGATTATATGATAAAATGAGACACACCAGCACTAAAAACACATACACTTATATTTATGAAAAAAAGACACTATTATCATTTATATACGTATTTATACGCGCGAATCCGCTAGTTGCGGCGCATGGTCGTCCGCGCCTTCTTTCCTCCTTTGCTGATAATAATAATAATAATAACAATGAAATATGTTATCAAAATTCACGTTAGTGTACATGTATGAAGATATGTTTTTTTTTTATAAAAAAAGTACCTAATATTATGTGATAATAATAAAAAAGATAATTCGATGTATATTTAAAATATACTTGGGCTTTATGTATATTTTTGCAATAATATAAAAAAGGTAAATCCAGAATTGCAAAAAAGACGCGTTTCGTTCCAATGACGGTGAACGACTGACCAGCCAAAGCCAGTCAGGGGCTCAAAACCAACGACGACGACGGCGGCGGCGGTGGCAGACGGAAGGAAGCGTTTTACGGATTGAGAGGGGCAGACTATTGAAAATGTGGCAACGTCGTAAGCTACTCAGCAGCACGCATAATATAAAGTACATGTATATCTTTAAAGTTGTATGTGTGAATATTCTTGCGGGAAAACGGCATTCTCGACTATATATATATATACGCGGCGGCGACGACGGCGGCTGTTACGTGCTTGATTCCTTTCCCCTCTTGTCCCTCTTCATCCCGTGAAACGCCTGAGAATGCGTCGAACTAGGTCTACCGCACACTGGTTTTTTTTCTATATGTATGAGTAAATATCTAGAGAGGATACATGCCATGCACTGCCATGCTCAAATACATAAACATTTGAAAAATATGTACATGAAATGCGAATTCAGAACCAGCCGCCACCCGCCAATCGGCGATTAAGTGCGCGTCACGGGCAAAGGCTACGTCACAGTTTTAAACTGCGCATGCGTAATTTTTTTTTTTGGATGCCACATACACACAAACATAAACATGTTCAATTTTCGTACATATTTTCTGCCGTAATATGTGTTAGTTTGTATTTTAATTTTTGTTTTTTTTTTCGTTCATTTCTTTTGTTTTGCAAGGAATACAATAAATGAGGGGGTGGGGAACTGATGTGCAGGCAGTGACCGGGACTTTGGTGATGGCTTGATTGCTAACTTCTTGATGTTGGCTCTTTTGGTGCATCAAGACTATAAAATTTTATTGCAATGGTTACGCAAGAAAAATATTCTTTCCAACGATAAATTTTCAAATTATTTTCAGAGAGCTTTAATTTTTTAAAATTTAAATACACTGTATACATTAAATGCACATTAAATGTCTAGTAATAAATTTAAATGTCTTTTTTTGTCTTTTTAACGTCTAGAGTTATTGGCTTTTTAAATTTTATCCATTCATCAAGATAGGTAATCTCCAAAAGAAAAAAGAAAAATTTTATCTAAAAACAAGTTCTTTCTAGATAAAATAAAACAAAACAAAATAATTAAATTAGATTAAATATGTTATATCCATATGAAGCATAAATATACAATGTGTATAAACCGGTAAAAAAATATACCTGAAAATATGATATTTCTGATGCATGTCATTTTATTCTGCAGTTCCGCGAAATACATAACACGCGCACGTGAGAAATAAAATCGTTCACATAAATCCTCCTTCTATTAATTCCTTTTATTTAAATATTGCACGTCAAAATATAATCAAGGTTGTTACTTGTTATATATTATATATATACTATTTATTATGTTTTTTTATTACAAATGTAAATAGGGTCTGACATTCATTTTTTTTTATTATGTAAAAATTCCTTTTTCTTGTTAGTGTCCAGAAAGTGAGTGTTTTCTGGCCGCTGTGCTATTTGAAAAAACGCATTTTCTCGACACTGAGCAAGAAAAATTATGTTTTGTCCTTGGCCACAAAAAAAGGATGCCCCAAATCGCAGTTTACCATCCTCGGCTTCGCCTCGGACGGTAATTTACGTGCGATTTGGGCCATTCTTTACTTTTGTGGCCATGGGTAAAAATATACTATATTTTATATGCTCGTGCCAAATGTTTTCTTATCACGCCTAACACTCGTATGACTATAAATTTAGTAAATGTGTAGTAAATTATTCGTATCAGGTATTTAAAATATATTTAACCGAAAGAAAATTACTGGATGTGAGCTTTTCTAAGCAATTTATGGGCCATATAAGTTTTTAGGTAGATTTGTCATGTCAACTCCATAGGCCTTGTAAGTTTGCAATATGCTTTTAATGAAGACTAAAGTTTAGAAAAACGCTAACTTTTTCGCAATATGTAGTTAATTTTTACAATAGCATTTGAAATCATTAGAAAAACCGTATGGAGAATCTTATTTAGCATATGTAAATAGAGCCTTGCATAAGCATAAACTGCCAAGCATAAACTATAAAAAAAGGCATATGAGCACTTCTACCAGAAAATACATCTTAATAGCACCACAAATAAAAATAGTACATTACGACCCATGGCCAGAAAAATAAAGAATGGCCCAAATTGCACGTAAATTACCTTCCGAGGCGAAGCTGCGGATGGTAAACTGCGATTTGGGGCATTCTTTTTTTATGGATTCAAAAAATTTTTGAAGTGGCCGTGCCTGCTGTCATTATTTTCTGGTAGTTTGAACCCTACAGAATGCAAAAAAAAAATGTGAACACGAAATCGGCGATGGAGGCCAAAAAGATTTTTCCACTTTTATGTCAAAAACCGGGTTTTTCACATCTGAGCTAGGTACCCCAAATTTTCAAAATAACTTTTTTGGTAAATAAAATTTAAAAAAATAAATGAAAATTTTGGAAAAACCACTGAAGAAAAAATAGTATATTTACGGCTCGTGTCCAGAAAAGTAAATGGGACATTCTTTATTTATGGACAAGGGTCGTATACGATTTTTCTGCGACAGTAGCGAGAAATAGCGATTTCCTTGGCCACGCAGCGCAAAAAAACTTTTTTTTTTACAATGAACTTAGCCAAGTTAATTAATTTTTCACTGACCTTTCACTCGCCTTTCCCAGAGATTTTTTCAATTTAAGAATTAAAATACTGCTGCCATTTTGAAAAAAATATGAGAAAATAGCCATCATGTCATATTCTTACATACTAAATCCAAATTTCCTAAATCCTAAATCCCATTCGAATAAGATTTTCACCTTCCTTTTAGGTTCCTCTTAGGTTTCACTAAGAATCAGTCATATATATATGGGCATATCCATTACTTTTCATACAAAAGTGTGCGCAACCATGACTCCGATTGGGCTCAAATTTTCAGGGGTGGTTTAAAATAATAAAAAACTAAGCCAGCCAAAATTTCAGCCATTTTTCAGGACGTGTTGCCGAGATACAAGCTCTAAAAGGTCTAAAAATAGCTGTTTTTAGCCAATTTTCAAAAATTTACTGGGCTTCAAGGATTAGTCCAAAAAACATCCAGCTGGTCTCATTTTTTTCCTTAAACTTTCAACTTTTACCAAAAAAATTTTCAAAAAGTTTCATGGAGTTGATTTTTACTGGCATTGATTAACGTAAGATTTATTTTATCGAAAAATGCTGATTTTTGAACTTGAATTGTGACTCAGCATCATTAGTTAAAGACTTTCAATTGGTCTCATTAAAAGTGTCTAGCAAAGACCTTTCAAATGAGACCTTAAACGTTAAAAAAGCTCATCAGGGACCGGAGATATAAGCAATTAAAAGTTTGCTGTTTCCGAAAATATCGATTTTTTAACAACTTTAATCGTCTGCAAAATTTTTCTCTGAGCACTTTAAGGGTTGAAAATTTCAGGGAAGCTTCTTTTAATATAAAAAAAAATTCCCTAAAAATTTAGGTGATGGTATTGGCTTCTGTTCGTAGATATAAGACTCTGAAAATGTGTAATAATTGGACCAATATTGGCCAATAAGTGGTTAAGGGGTCAATCAAAAAAATTTTCTTCTTCGATATTCGAATAGCCAGGAAAAAATGAGCTGATTTAAAAAAAAAAATTTTTATTTTTGACCGAAAAATAAGCAAGTTATCATCATTTTAAGATTTTTTAAAAAATTTTCCAAAAATCCCAATTTTAGGGTCATTATACAGTATTCTAACTTGAAATAATGATAACTCGCTTATTTTTCGGTCTAAAATAATAAAATTTTTTTTTTTTAAATCAGCTTATTTTTTCTTATATGCAAAAATTATTTTTTTTTGGCAAATTGCTTTAAAACTTACTTTATTTTGTCAATGCATTAGGGTAGTTTTTGGCCCAAAAAAATAATTTTTGAATATAAACAGTTTCTTTTTAATAAATATTCGAATAGCCAGGAAAAAATTCGACAATTTCAAAAAAAAAAATTTTATTTTAGACCGAAAAATAAGCGAGTTATCATTATTTCAAGTTAGAATACTGTATAATGACCCTAAAATTGGGATTTTTGGAAAATTTTTTAAAAAATCTTTAAATGATGATAACTTGCTTATTTTTCGGTCAAAAATAAAAATTTTTTTTAAAAATCAGCTCATTTTTTCCTGGCTATTCGAATATTGAAGAAGAAAAATTTTTTGATTGACCCCTTAACCACTTATTGGCCAATATTGGTCCAATTATTACACATTTTCAGAGTCTTATATCTACGAACAGAAGTCAATACCATCGCCCAAATTTTTAGGGAATTTTTTTTAATATTAAAAGAAGCTTCCCTGAAATTTTCAGCCCTTAAAGTGCTCAGAGAAAAATTTTGCAGACGATTAAAGTTGTTAAAAAATCGATATTTTCGGAAACAGCAAACTTTTAATTGCTTATATCTCCGGTCCCTGATGAGCTTTTTTAACGTTTAAGGTCTCATTTGAAAGGTCTTTGCTAGACGCTAGACGAAAGTCTTTAATTAATGATGCTGAGTCACAATTCAAGTTCAAAAATCAGCATTTTTCGATAAAATAAATCTTACGTTAATCAATGCCAGTAAAAATCAACTCTATGAAACTTTTTGAAAATTTTTTTGGTAAAAGTTGAAAGTTTAAGGAAAAAAATGAGACCAGCCGGATGTTTTTTGGACTAATCCTTGAAGCCCAGTAAATTTTTGAAAATTGGCTAAAAACAGCTATTTTTAGACCTTTTAGAGCTTGTATCTCGGCAACCCGTCCTGAAAAATGGCTGAAATTTTGGCTGGCTGAGTTTTTTATTACTTCAAACCACCCCTGAAAATTTGAGCCCAATCGGAGTCATGGGTGCGCACACTTTTGTATGAAAAGTAATGGATATGCCCATATATATATATAAATACATATACAGAATTAGCAATGAATCTTTTATTTAAAAAATTGAAGATAAGACTTTATCAACATCCCCTCAAATGATAACGCATATATATGTATGTATTTGTTAAGTTCAAATGTACCACATACTGTACAAATAAAATATTTAACTTTTAGATATTTTTTGAAAGTTATATTATAAAATTATAATATTAAATAATATTAAGATAAGGTATTTTGATTATTCCCCTATACCAATGGAGTTTTAATTAAACTTTATGATATACTAATTAATAATTATAATATCATAAAGGGTTATAAATGAAAATATAAGCCCAATAATTAAATATGAGACATTCATCCCTAGTTATAACTTCAACAGCAATAAGATTTGCTATTAAATGCTCAGCGAAAATTCCAAGCAAAGGCTTATTTTCGCTTTGATTGTAATCATAAAATCCGAGAAAAAAGACCTTGAAAATTGGTTAACAGATATCGAAAAAGTTTTTAAGTGGGATTTGCAGGCTAAGATTTTGAATTTTTAATACTTTTTCTCGACTTTTTCATACATTCGAGTCTAGGAAAACATGCTTCCTAACTCTTCATGATAAATTTCGACGAGGACTTCTTGCCAGAAAAATTTAATTACAGACTAAATGACTCCTCAGTATGAAGAAAAAATGGTAAGCATTGGCAGGAAGTTTGAGAATAAAAATTTTAACATTTTAATTTTGTTCTACTAAATTAATTATAAAAGGGCTTAATTACTATCTGCAATTTTTACGAATCCTGGAACGGATTTAACTTCTGATTGATATCAAACATAAATTTATAAAATAGGTGATTATTATTTAAATTTAAAAATAAGTAAATGAAAAATATTTTTTTATTGACAAATTTTTATGTTATCTTTAAATTATCAGACTAGTAAAAAATTTAAATATAATATTATTTTATACAAAAATGAGACGTTTTTGACAAAAAAAAATACTGCCTTCAAGGATTTCACTTAATTCTATCGTGAGAACGTACCTGCAAATGTGTAAATTTCCCCATGTTATTTAAAGGCAAATTTTGAATATATTCGTCAAAATTTGAAAAAATCGTACAATGTTAGTCAAATCAAATATACCATACTTTATTTTTTTCCTTTTTCATTCCAGTATGTGTTACTTTCATATAATACAAGCAGGCCAAAAATATTAAAATAAAAAATATGACTATTTTATTTTTAAGCTAATTATCTTAAAGTTTGAATTATTTTTGTGTTACATTTCTGGCCAATATGAGATCTAGGAGTAAAAATAATTATTTTTTTCTTAAAAATTTGAATTTCCAAGGAAAAATTAAGAGATTGAAAAAAACTTATAACTGATTTGTGATTTCACACAACGAACGATCATGGAACATGAAATTACAACAAATCCCGAAACATAAATTATTCTATAAAGTCCATAAACCTAAAGTATTTTAAGTTCTTGTTTTTATCACACTTCAAATAATTCTAAGTCCCTAAATCGAAAATATTCTAAGTCCATTTAAACCTCCCGCCCCTGCCGAGCAGGACTTTTTCAAATACCCCATTCAATGAACATTTTCCATGTTATAAATTATTTTACGATAAAATTTAAGAAAGATACGTCATCTTTAAACATATATTTTAAATGCCCAAAAATTGAGACTTTAGGGATGCACAACAAATAAAATATTATTTTTATCTTTTTTAAATCGTTTAATTTTTTGAAAAATTTACGTGCTTTCAGGCACAGTTTCCAGATACAATTAAACAAAATCCTTGGAGGTGGTGTATTTTTATGTTGAAAACATCTCATTTTTGCCCAGTGAACAAAGAAATTAAAAAAAAAATAATAAAATAATTCACACCTTAATCATTGCATAAAAACCACGATAAAAAATAAAACAATTGCAAAAATTTAATTAAAAACACAAAAATTTCACACTTGCTTAAACATTAAAATGATGTGATCTATTTAGATATAATTAAATTCTGATTTACATAACAATCACTCATAAAAAGCCAAAAATAAAAAATTAACACAATTTCCTTATCATTTTATCATTAAAAAAAAAAACTAATATAAAATAAAATTTGTTATTTATCATAATGTAAATATAATAACTAATACAGCAATTATTTATAAATATTTTTTTTTTTATTAAAAAAATTTTGTATTATTTGCACAGCTTACATTTAAAAATTGTATATAAATGCGTTATCATAAAATTTTGTTTTTTAAATGTTTGTCTTTAATAATAAAATCGTTTTATGTTTTTGTAACAATAATTTATAATAATAATAATAATTATAATCTGAAGAAAAAAAAAATTTTATATTTTTATAAATTGACATTATCGAAGACACGTGATTAATTGATATAAACACATGTTTGATTCAACGATTTTTTATATATTTTTCTTTATCAATTTATATAAAAGAGGATGATAAAGAATATATTATCTTTAAACGTATTATTTTAGTTACAAATTTTTTTTTTTTTTGATAGATAATAATTAACATGGAAAATGTTCATTGGAAGGCGAGGGGCTATCGTCTTGGAAATCACAAATTTGATTTTTTTTGATTTTTTGTGATTTTTTTTGGTAAAAACCGCTAAATATTATATTGAATAGTAAAAAATAGATTTTTGAGGTCTAGGGTGAGTTATAAGGCTAAAAAACGCAAAAAATCGCGAAAAATCACGAAAAAAATCACAAAAAATCAAGAAAAATCATTACAAGACGGAAATATACCATCTCAACTAGTAAAGATTCATGATTGAGGTACAAACAAGCCAAAATCAGAAAAAAATCAAAAAAAATTTTTTTAAATCAAATTCGTGATTTCTAAGACGGTAGCCCCTCGTTGGAAGGAGTATTTGAAAAAGTCTAACTGGACAGGGGGGAGGGAGTGAAAAGTGACGTTAGAGGGAGGGAAATGACGTTAGAGGGGGGTGAAATAGACTTAGAATATTTTCGATTTAGAGACTTAGAATAATTTGAAGTGAGAGTTAGGGGCTGATCAGGCCCTGATAAGAACAAAAACTTAAAATATTTTATGTTTATGGACTTAGGATAATTTATATTTCGGGATTTATTTTAATTTCAGTTTTTGGATTTATTACTGTTATGAGTGAACATGTTCCATGATCGTTGGTAATTTGAACACAAACCAGTTGTAAGTTTTTTTTTTAATGTTTTGGGTCTTTTTTGTAATTTGTACATAGTACAATAATGCTGTATATCAATTTTATTATTTTTTTTTTTCTAGATTATACCTACTATCAGAAAGTTACATAAAAAAAATAACATTTATTTATTTATATCAAAAATTAAACAATTGTGTTGTTGAGGGAATAATTGGGGCAAATTGGGGTAGGTGATGTTAGTATTTAAAATGTAGATTAGGCTGTTTCAAAAAATATTTCAAATTCTTTTTCTATTTCCCCGTTTTTTAAAGTTCCTGAATTAAGATATTTTTCGTACAGATTTCATTTTAAGCCACCATGCAAGTTTTCAGTTCTCTCTAGAGTTCCGCGATATCGATACGATACGATATTTTCATAGATATCGATATCGATATCGAAAATATCGCTTTTTCTAATATCGTATCGATATCGACAGCGTTAATATCATATCGATATCGAAAATATCGAAATATCGAAAAAATATAATTATTCAATGAAAAATTTTTTAAAAATTTAATTTAAAATTAAAATTATGATATTATTGGGTTTGAAGTTGCTGATATTCTTTTTTTTTTTATTTCCTTTTAAAAATTTCCATAACCTCGATTTATATTAAACATTTGGATGAAAATTTTCTGTTTTAATAAATTATAATGGCTGAAATTTCTAATAAAATCACAATGAAAACATATTTTCAATATATCACTGAAAGTGGCGATAAATTCGGTGTGTGTTTATTGTGCCGGGAGAAAAATAACAGCGAAAAGAAAATTAAAATGAAACAAGGGAACACCTCTGGATTGAAGTAGCACCTAAAAATTTACTATCAAAGATGATTCTCTGAAGGCACTGATGTGCATAAGCGCTTGGTCCAAATCAAAATTGAAAGATGAAATTTGTGAAATTTAATTTTTGATAAAAATAGTTAAACAAAATAAAAATTTTTATAAAAATTGCATATTATTTTTCATTTTAATTATTCTTATCGATATCGATATTTGTCAATATATCGGACCTTTGATATCGATATCGTATCGTAATGAAAACGTTAATATCGTATCGATATCGTTTCGATATCGATACAATATCGATAAAATATCGAAATATCGCGGAACTCTAGTTCTCTCAGCTCGTAAAAAGTTTAATTTTACTGGAAAGCTTATAATCTTTTTATGTGAGTCTTAATGTTCAATTCTTTATTTTTGGCGTCAATTTTTGTTTTTAGGCCATTTAAAAAAAAGGAAGTTAATTTTTTCTTATTTTTTTCTGTTAGGTCCGAATAGGAAATTTCCCGTAGAAAATTATTCAAATTTTTTGAGGAAAAAAGAATATAGTTTAAAAAATAAAAGACTTTAAAAGTTCAATTTACAGAAATTGGCCGAAAAATCGTAAAAGCTAAAAACTTGCATGTAGGTATATTTTAAGTAGTACTTTTTAGTAGAAAAAAATACTTTGGCATTAATTTTAGATAAAAATATACAATTTTATAGACAAAATTAGTTGCTCTTTCGGATTCGGAAGTCAAAATTTTAAAATTAAAATATCCCTCAAAGTTGGCTAATGTAAGTAATAATCAACTATATGATAGTATAGTTGATTACTATATAATAATGGAAGCTATTGCGAAGAAAAAACTATGAAAATTTCCATTTTTTGCACCTCCAAAATCTTTGCCATTCCAAAAAAATACTGAAAATATATTATAAAAATCTGGGAATTACCCATTCTTAAATTAACAATTCTAAGTTACACAATAATGCACTTCCGGCGAAAAATTTTCAAAATCTTTTATTACTCTTTTACATAGAAAAACAGCTTAGTTTTAGCAATTTGTGAATTTTTGCAAAATAAGCTTTTTTCATCAAAATAAATTAAATAAAAGTTTGGGTTATTAAATAAAAAAGAAAAATTATATTACCACTTTAAATTAGCTTTTTATTTGGCCCAATCTAAAATTTAATTATTTTTTTTGGTAATCTTTTTGATACGTGTATAATTTAGCTAGACTCAAACTTATTACCATTTTTTTAATATAATTTTGTCAATTACATCAAAGTGTACTCTTTTTTACCTTTATAAAAATTTTGCAGCTGCTAAATAATACTTCAAACATCAAAAAATCAGTAATTTTAGCTTATCTTTTTTTTTTTTTTTTTTTTAATATTTATCTTTTTTATGGGCACGTGCCTAAAAAAAACGTACTCACAAAATAAAAACTTATAAATAACCTTGGTGTAAGTTTATCTAACTTTATCTATAATTTAATTTTTTTTTTTAGTCTGCATCACTAAGTGTATCAAGAAAAAAAATGAAAGTTTATTTAAATTTTAGCTAAATTAAAAATTGAATTTTAAAGTGTTAATTATATTTTATAAGTTAATATTAACATTTATATAAATAATTAGGAGTAAATTTTTTTTTGGATTTGACCTTGAAATTTATTAATCATAGTAGACCCAAACGAGTATGAGTTATAAAATTAACATAAAAATCCAAAGTCTGTTTTTGAAACAAAAGTATGAGGTAATTTATGCAAATTCAAAATTTAATGCTCAAATTTTAATAATTCTACTTTTGAAGTTTTTTTTACATCGGAGCTTTTTCAGAGCTCACCAAGCTTTTTAAGTCGTTAGGGACACACCTTGGACTAGTGCAACATGAAATATTTTAAATTTATTTTCAATAAATTATATATAATTTTTCATTAATTAGTTGGAAATTTAAAATTTCTGTAAGGTTTATGGCTATTTGAAAAAAAAATTCAATTTAACATTAATAATCATTATACATATAAAATTAAATTTAAAAAAAAAATTTTTTTCTATGATAACTCAATAACTGATAATTTAAAATAATAAATTCTTAGAAATTGTTTAAAAATATAATATGCATAATCATACGCATTTATCAAAAATATTATTATTTAATTGAAATTTAATATTTACGACTACTTATACATTAGTCTGGGATTCATTAAAAAAAAAAATTGCATTCTTGATTGTGAATTTAATTTCCATTTTATATACGAATGAATACCAGAACTATCCAAATCAGAGAATAGTCTTTCTCCAATTTTTGGTTAAAATAATATACTTTTGTAGGGTTCATTAAAAAAGAGGAATTTGCGCCTTTCCTCATAGTCGTTTCGTCTCACCACCATCTTAGGACATCATCAGATACGTTCCTAACACTTGCGAGAAACTGTAGCCATCTAACTGCTGGGTTGGAACCACCAATCAGCCCAATCTTACACTTTCATGATTTTATAGGAGTCAAAAATTTATTAAAAATTCATTTCACTTTCAAGAATATTTCTTATCCATAATCTTATTAAAATTTGCCTTAAGATCATCCTTAACCTCTATGTTTTTAACATAGAATTACCGACTGAGCTTTAAATTTGTAAAATGTAGTTATTTCGTTCCTAATAACATTTGTAACTTCATATTGATTCATTCCCTTGCAAAAATTATACTTTAAAGCCTGAAATAATTTTTTTTTATTTTTTAAAGCGTAGAAAAGTAAAAGTACATTTTTAAAAATTTTACCGACGTATTTGACTTTAGTATGACGTTAAATAATTTTTTAAATAATTTTCATACAATATGGCTCTGAATTTTTTAAAAAACTTTTGGACTACCAAACAAAAATTTTGTAATACCATGACGAGTTACGAGCAAAACATAATTAATTCTAGGTTGCACCACATAATAGGCAGGGAGCCCATACGTTTTAGGGTGACTTACTTGAAACCACTCGGACGGCTTCAAATGCACTATTTGCCACCGAGATAGCGAAATTCTAGACTTTTGGCCAAGGCTCCATTGTACGAACGGAAAACCTGCTGGTTTCGGAAAGTCACCAAGGTGACCCTCTTGAAACCAGGCTAAACTTTAACACTTTATTCTACAAAGCTTTTAGATAATATACCCAAAGTTTAGCCTATGCCCCATTGTCCAGAGGGGAGGTACCCCACCCCAAAAATTTGGGTCACCCAGGTGACCAAATTGAAACCAGGCTAGATTTTAATACTCGAATCTCATCATCATCAAAGACCTACAGCTAAGGCGATATTACGGAGAAGCTGTCCTGAGCCTCGTAATACGGCCGTATTTTAAGTCACCTGGGTGACTCTCTTGAAACCAGGCTAAACTTTTATACATTACTGTACAAAGCTATTTGATAAAGTACCAAAAGTTTAGCCTATGCCCCATTGTCCAGAGGGGGCATACAGCCCCCCAAAGTTTAAGTCACCTAGGTGACCCAAATGAAACCAGGCCAAATTTTACATACGTTTTCTGTTCACCATAATAAACATATATTTAAAATATGGCCTTTGCCAACCTGTCCAAAGGTGTCAAATTAACGGTATTTCGGCCTGAAAACTGCCCCAAAACTCAAATTCCTTATGTTTTTCTTCCATTTTCTTACCGAATTGAGCTAAATTGATGCAAGGGTTTTAATATCAATAGACAAACTGGTTATTAAATTTTAGCCTAAAAAGAAAGTATTTAAGGGGGTAATTCAACCCCCCCAAAATTTCAGTCACCCAGGTGACCCAAATGAAACCAGGCCAAATTTTAAATACGTTTTCTGTTCACCATAATAAACATATATTTAAAATATGGCCTTTGCCAACCTGTCCAAAGGGGTGCAATCAAAGGTATTTTGGCCTAAAAACTGCCCCAAAAGTCAAATTCTTTATGTTTTTCTTCCAACTTCTTACCAAATTGAGCTACATTGATATAAGGGTGTTAATATGAATAGATAAACAGGCTCTTAAATTTTAGCCTAAAAAAAAATTATTTAAAGGGGTGATTCAACCCCCCCAAAATTTTAGTCACCCAGGTGACCCAAATGAAACCAGGCCAAATTTTACATACGTTTTCTGTTCACCATAATAAACATATATTTCAAATATGGCCTGTGCCAACCTGTCCAAAGGGGTGCAATCAAAGGTATTTTGGCCTAAAAACTGCCCCAAAAGTCAAATTCCTTATGTTTTTCTTCCATTTTCTTACCGAATTGAGCTAAATTGATGCAAGGGTCTTAATATCAACAGACAAACTGGTTATTAAATTTTAGCCTAAAAAGAAAGTATTTAAGGGGGTAATTCAACCCCCCCAAAATTTCAGTCACCCAGGTGACCCAAATGAAACCAGGCCAAATTTTTGGTTCGCCTAGGTTTACACAGGCTTTTATTGAACTTGCCTACATTGAAGTAGAATCTGCTCAAAACTTTGAGCAATTCTCAAACAGCTCATTATTCAAAGTGATAGAGGAGTTCACGTGTGCTATCTATGGCTTACAAAATATTAATTGTGTTAATAACGCACGATTATTAGAACCTGTTTATCTATTCATATTAAGACCCTTATATCAATGTAGCTCAATTTGGTAAGAAGTTGGAAGAAAAACATAAAGAATTTGACTTTTGGGGCAGTTTTTAGGCCAAAATACCTTTGATTGCACCCCTTTGGACAGGTTGGCAAAGGCCATATTTTAAATATATGTTTATTATGGTGAACAGAAAACGTATTTAAAATTTGGCCTGGTTTCATTTGGGTCACCTGGGTGACTGAAATTTTGGGGGGGTTGAATTACCCCCTTAAATACTTTCTTTTTAGGCTAAAATTTAATAACCAGTTTGTCTATTGATATTAAAACCCTTGCATCAATTTAGCTCAATTCGGTAAGAAAATGGAAGAAAAACATAAGGAATTTGAGTTTTGGGGCAGTTTTCAGGCCGAAATACCGTTAATTTGACACCTTTGGACAGGTTGGCAAAGGCCATATTTTAAATATATGTTTATTATGGTGAACAGAAAACGTATGTAAAATTTGGCCTGGTTTCATTTGGGTCACCTAGGTGACTTAAACTTTGGGGGGCTGTATGCCCCCTCTGGACAATGGGGCATAGGCTAAACTTTTGGTACTTTATCAAATAGCTTTGTACAGTAATGTATAAAAGTTTAGCCTGGTTTCAAGAGAGTCACCCAGGTGACTTAAAATACGGCCGTATTACGAGGCTCAGGACAGCTTCTCCGTAATATCGCCTTAGCTGTAGGTCTTTGATGATGATGAGATTCGAGTATTAAAATCTAGCCTGGTTTCAATTTGGTCACCTGGGTGACCCAAATTTTTGGGGTGGGGTACCTCCCCTCTGGACAATGGGGCATAGGCTAAACTTTGGGTATATTATCTAAAAGCTTTGTAGAATAAAGTGTTAAAGTTTAGCCTGGTTTCAAGAGGGTCACCTAGGTGACTTTCCGAAACCAGCAGGTTTTCCGTTCGTACAATGGAGCCTTGGCCAAAAGTCTAGAATTTCGCTATCTCGGTGGCAAATAGTGCATTTGAAGCCGTCCGAGTGGTTTCAAGTAAGTCACCCTAAAACGTATGGGCTCCCTGCCTATAATATAGTAAATTTATAAAAAGTTTTTTTTCTTGGAAAATGTAATAATAATATTCTTTCATAAATTGTTAAGAACATCATTAAAATAATAATATAATCTTAAAATATTGACTGATAAGAAAAATAAAAAGAATAAGAGAAAATGAATAAAAAGAAAGAAGAAAAAAAATTACGAACGTTTTTTTCTGTTTAATTACTTAATGGAATTTAACAGAGAGTATTATTCATGTATTTGTAAATAAAAAAATGTATAAAACTTTTACTGATTATTAATTTATGCTTCTTATCATTTTTAATAATATTAATTTAAATAACAAATAATGTAAAAAGTATGTAAAAAGATTAATTATTATTATTTTTATTTTTTAATTATTTAATTTTGTAATCTTAATCATTTGGCACTGACATAATTTATTGCCATTAATAAGGATAAAATTAATTGTTTACTTAATTCATTTCAATAAACAAAATAAGGAAGCTAAAAACGATAAAATTGTAGCATATATAATGATAGGTTCTATTTTTTATTATAACTAGGGGGCAAGCCCCCTGCGCGCTAAAGCGCGCCAACCCCCTACAATTCAATTTTAAATGAGAAACAATTTAAACTTTAAACAAATATTTAAGTAATAAAACAAATTGTCTATTTTATTTATACATAATCTTCATTTTTGAGTATATGCTAAATATTCGAATGTTAAAAAATGGCTATAATTTTATTGACGAATAAAAAAAAGTTATTTCTATAAAAGGAAAATAAAAAAGAAATTTATTTTTTTAAGTTACTTTTACTCATTGGGGGGTTACTTTAACGCTCTTTTAAAATAAAATTATGTATGAATTAACCCTTGATATAACTGTATATTTTACCAATTATGCGATCACTGTCCCTCGGTGCTACGCACCTCGGGACCTGTACACCTTCCCATTTTATGTATTATAACTTTACATCACTTATTTCATAAATGGATCCCTCATAAAATAACTAATTTTTTATTTAGCCAAAACGTGAAATTTATCAAAAATACCCCTTATTCAGGTAAGTTTTGCTGATTTAAGGGCGAAGCGCTCATTTCTTAAATAAATTACCCCGAAATTCGTGATCAGCGACACAAAAGTTTATTTTAGACCAAATCTGGTAGTGACGAGTTTCTATACTATAACTTTTATTTTATTTTTATTAAACATAAGTTTTAAAAATTAATTTAATGATAACATTTTTATATATAAAACATTTAATTAAATATAAATAAACATTTAACATAAAAGTTACTTTTTATATTGTTATTTATAATATATAAATAATTTAATTTAAAAAAAATTTTTAAATGCGCGCCATTAAAAATAACAGAACAGTATAAGGTTTAATTTGTACACCGCAAGAGCGCGCTAGTATTAATTTCTAAATGAATAACAGCTGACGATTGACCAATCGGAATTAAGTGCCTCAAAATTCTTCTGACATTTCTCGATTTTAATAGAAGATCTATTAGTATATTCTCTAATTGTATTTAACGATTTTGCGACCAATTTTAATTTTAAAATTTTATTCAGTTTAAAAAAAAATTTTTTCTCATACATGAAATGCACTTGTAAAGATATATAAGAGTATCTGGAAAATAAAGGTGAAAAACATGTAACTTATAATTTTTTTCAAATTGGACCCGCACCAAAGGATAGGAAATGGCCCTTCGGTCAAATTAGCTGAATTTTTGATATGTTGTAGATTTTATTATTCTGAAAAAAAAGTCTCCATGGGCACAAAGCTCCAAATTCTCAACTTTGGCTGCTACGGAGCCTTAAAGCTCCAAATCTAGCAAGATTGCTTAAAAACCTTTTTTCTTTTATTTTTTTTAAAGTATACTTTTATTTTTTTTAAGGTCGCTAATTTCGAATTTGATGTCAGATTGACAAGATTGTCAATTGACAGCTGTCAAAACTGTAAATAACCATGTAAAACTTTATAGATTAGCTGGTATTTATGTTTTTGAGGTCACCAATTTTGAATTTGATATCAGATTGACAAGATTGTTAATTGACAGCGCATGCTAGGCAAAGTTGACAGTTGACCGCTGTTAGTTTAAATAGCCCATTAAAGTCAAATAACTTTTTTAGTCATAAAAATCCGTTGTTAGCTTTACCCAGGACCAACGACGTGGACTAGAATGAATTAATATCATATTTAACAATCTCAAAAACATAAAACCTGCATAAAATCCTTTATTTTTGTTCTGACTTTTTGACAGGTACTTGACAGCTGCCAACTGTCAAATTTAATCAGTAAACCCAAAAATATTTGCTCCGATTAAAATGTTAAGATTTTTTTAAGCATTTGGCAACTGATTGTCAACTGTTATAACATTGTTAATTCGATGACAAATTCATAATTAATGACATAAGATCTAAAATAAATCTGTTCTTCTATTATTTTTTTTTTTTTGACTATTTGAGTTAAGTTAATTGACAGCGACAAAATGTCAATAATGTTAATTTGACATCAGATTTGAAATCAGCGACCTCAAAAACATAAATCTAAGCTACTCTATGAAGTTTTCTACGATGTTGTAGAGTTTTGACAGCTAGTTGACAGCTGGAAATTAGCAATCTTGTCAATCTGATATCAAATTCGAAATCGGTGTCCTCAAAAACATAAATACCAGCTAATCTATAAAGTTTTACATGGTTATTTACAGTTTTGACAGCTGTCAATAGACAATCTTGTCAATCTGACATCAAATTCGAAATCAGCGACCTTAAAAACATAGAAATATACTTTAAAAATAAAAGAAAATTGGTTTTTAAGCAATATTGCTATGATGGACCTTTGGAACTTTCAAGCTCCGTAACAGCAAAAGTTGAGAATTTGGAGCTTTGTGCCCATGGAGACTTTCTTCAGAATAATAAAATCTACAACATATCAAAAATTCAGCTAATTTGACCGAACGGCCATTTCCTATCCTTTTGTGCGGGGGCCTTTTACCGTTAAAAATATTATAATAAATGTAAAAATTACTAAATGTACGTATTTTAAAATAATTAAAAATAAAAACCGTGATAAAAACATTAATATTAAATATGTATAGAGCTTATTATGTAGGCTAGGAAACGTAATATAATATATGTCTAAAAAAACTTATAACTGGTTTGTGTAAACACAACCAAAATGCATGGAAGTCCCTAAATCTGGATTATTCTAAGTCTCAAAACGGAAATGATGAAATGAAGTCCTATTTGATCCCCCCCTTAAATCGTACAAATTTTACTCCCTTCCCTAAATCGGACATACTATTCGACCCCCCCCCCCTCCGTAATTTTCAGATTTTCAGTGTTTTTTGCTAATTTAAGGGTTTAAGATAAATTTTGCACTCGCAAAACAATGATTTTCAGAATCAGCGATCAAAAATACCCTTAGTAGACCTCTTCTCATCTTGGTTGCCAAAAACAACCTCCTACGTGATTTAACTCGAGTTTTTGTTACATTTGCGTAATCAAGGCCCAGATACTTTTTTGCTAATAATGTCGACTTTCGCAATTAATTATCTTAAAACGCATATTTTCAATGATCATTATTCAAAATCTATATTTAGCAGATAAAATTATATTATTTAGGTACAACTGACTTGACTGTTACTACTGATATTTTTGTCTTTTTTCACTTAAATACTTATACTACTGATTTTGTCTGTTTCTACTGATTTTTTGTAAACGCATCTCGACGCATCTAAATGAATAAATTCCATTAATGTTATTCAATATCACGTGAAAAAATCATGGTACTCTGAATATATATTTAGAGAGAGATGAAGAAGAGAAAAAAAATAATAATAAATGTTTAATGTCAATTCTAATCATTTATACTACTACATTATGGAATATTTCTTTTTTAATAAGATAAAAACAAAATAATCGTTTTAAAATACCAGAAGCTTCATTCGCTTTTTCGCTTTCTATAAATACACGAAGAAAAAGAAAACAAATACATGAGAAATAAAAACAGTATTATTTGAGTCTTCAAGAAGAAATAGCAAAACGATAAAAATATAACCTCTCTCATCGCTTCGCTAAATAGCTCACATAGTGACTGTGTATTTACAACAGTAAAAAAGGAAACATTAAGGGAAAAGAAAGAAAAAAATGACACGATTCAGCAGTCTTTACAGTCGCCAAGCACATTCACACAGTACAATACACGCATATTTTTAGTATATGCTGGTTATGTAAACCATCGCACCTATTTTTCTGAAGACATCATAAATACACGTGTTATCCATTCTGCCTGTTTTTCAAAGAGCTAATAAAGTATATTCAAAACGCGCATTTTCTATATAAATTTTACTATAGTACGTGCTTTTGCTGCTGTTGCTGCCTGCTACTAAAAATATATATAAAAACCAGACAATAACAACTCTCGCCCATTAAACTTTGCATGTTTTTCCGTGACGTCACTTACATATTTCTCTCTCATTTTCTCTCCCTCTACATATTCTTTCTCTGAATAAGGGAGTATTTGTTTTGTTGTTTTGTTTTATAATCCTATGAAAAAATGACAACACTGTTGCAAAATTCAAACTGGAATATATATTTGCAACGTTGCCGTTATTATCTATACTTGCCATTTCTCTTATTATGATTTTTTTATTTTTTCTTTTTAAAACATATTATCTTCTCTTTTTCTTTAGAAACTCGCTTCTTTTATTATAATATACACAATATATAGGTATATTATATGCTTTGCCATTTCCGTTGGACCTCTGCGGATCTTTAAAAAATCAAAGACCTTTTTTCTAACATGTTTTTCTCTTATTTTTATTTAACAATTCTCAGAAATCACAAATATCTTCTCGAGGTTCTTTTTATAATAAATTTTTTTTTTACTTATGCTTTCTTTTTTTGTATACTTTTTCGATTGTATAATACTTTTATAATAATGATAATAATAATAAATTGCCAAGTTTTTTTGTGTCAAATAAAAAGTGTCAAAAAATAGCAGAAAATAAATACCAAAAAAGGCGAAAATTTTTAAAATATCGATTAAAATACAAATAGAAGAAATGTTATTTACCCATAATATGATAAACTTGTATGTATGCGTGGTAAATAAATCAAATTCTCAGTAATTGCTTTGTTCGCATGTATAATACAGTATAATACCCTATAATGTATTTTATTCAAGGCCACAGGTCAATTATTCCTTGCTATCCCCTATACTATATATTTAAGGTATTTAAGTAGGTTTATTTATAGGGGTGATAACTACTTCATTCAAAAATTTCAGTGGATTTTAATTTATAGACTATTTATACGTTTTTTTTATCGCGTAAATTGCATAAAAATTTCATAAATTTTAAGTTAAATAAATATTTAAAAATCTCGCTTATATAATAATAAAATAATTTTTTTTATCTTTTATACAATATTATTTATGTATATAAAAAAATATTCATGGTCAAGTTCGAAAAAAAAACAGTGTATTATATTTAACTAGTATATATAACGAAGTGAAACCCGACTTGCAAAAACCCATACCGCCATACAGTTACGTCATAGTGAGAATAAAAAAACCGCAAGAGAGCCTATATAAAATGTTTACAAACATAAAAGGTTCCGAAAAAAAAAAATTAAATTCCCAGAAAATTTAAAATTATGATTATTTTGTTTTAATTTTTAAAGAACGAAAAAAAGATATTAAAAAAGTAAAAAGTAAGCCAAAATAATTATGAAAAAAATGTGCAGCATATAAATTTAGACATGGAAAATTTAAAAAACCAAAATGTAAACATTTAAAAGAACAAAAAAAGTATATATTTTGAAAAGTTGTCACGTAAAGCCGTTATATGCATACATTATACGCGCCTTGAAATAATCAATGTTTTGTGGGGGCGCTCGGAATTTCCGGCAAATTTGCAAGCATCAGCTTTTGTTTTATATATATATATTTGCAGGATAAGAAAATCGATCGTATCCATATACATTCAAGAAGAGAAAGAGAAAACAAGGAGAAAATGACAGAAAAAGAGAGAGAATTTGAGGTGGTGGCCGCGTACTTACAAACGAGAATGAAATTCCAACAACGTGCCAAGACGCAGTGCGTTGGGTACAAAAAGAGAGAGGTTTATATTGCTGATGAAGGGAAAAGAAGAAAGTTTTAATAGTATGTGTAAAAGAGGTTTATGTATTTGTGCGGAGGCTGTGGATCGAAGAAACAAACGAACGAACCATAATATAGCAACATTGTACCAGCGTGAACGAAGTCCGGTGCGCGTTGGTGGAAAAACAGAAGAAGAACAAAATCAATCCGGTCGCATATTCGCTTGTCTCGACATTGTTATGTTTTATGAACCCGAACCTGCTCTATAAATATACATGTATTAATATGTGTTATACTAACTCTAAAGAAAACGTTCGGTCACCATCAGTAGAAAAAAAAGTTTGCCAGTACGTTTTTTATACGTATATTTCTTTTCGCACGATATTGACCTGCCTATATATACTTTTGTCCGCGAGTCGCCTTGCCATATTTTATTTTGTAAGAAAAAAAAATAAATATTTTTTAGTCATCATAAGAAAAAGAATATTTAAAATGAGAAAAAAATAAAAAATCCTATTATGCAAAAAAAAATAACAATGCAAAAGTTTTTTTTCATTCTTGCGCGTCTTGTTATTTGAAAAAATTGGTTCTAAGAACTCTCAGTGAGTTTTTCAGGATTCCCGCTGAATTACCAAAAATAAAAGAAAACTGCAAAAATAAAACGAAAACAATGAATTTATTTTTGTTAAAAATTCTTTGTATACAAAAAACTTAAAGATTATAGATTTATTTTTTTCTCTTATGTTCTTTTTTAGGCCATCCCGTTAATGGGTTTATAAAAATATAACGGTTTCAAGAAAAAGAAATTGAGTAAATGATCATCTTGAAACCTGATTGAAATCTGTCTTGTATGATACTTATGCCATTGCCATCATTTTTGTCAGGATTATAAGATGAGGTCGTTTACTTGAACATTTATAATCTATTGTGTAGGACATGGGGGGGTCAAACATGCTTTTGCGAAATTTGTGTGGATTTATCCAACAAAGTCGACAACCACGGAGGAGGTTATTAAGAGAATAAGGTAGCATCAAAAGGCGTTCGGAAATCCCCGAAGATTTATTTCTGTATGGGTCACGGCGTTTACATGAGGAGTTTGAGGATTACTGTAATTCAGAGGGGGTGCAACACTATAAAATAACCACTGGCGTGCCAAGGGAAAATGGCCAGGTAGAAAGGGTAACAGTGTTGTGGAGGGAGTTTTTCGGAGACTGGGCGCGGAGAGTCCAGGGAGATGGCATAAAAAAGTCAACAGGGTGCAAAAAGCTATAAACAGCTCTTATCAGCGGGCGATTGGCAAGAGTCCGTTTGAGGTCATGTTTAGCGTAAAAATGCGTACTCCTGAAGATATAGACCTAGTAAATTTGTTAGATACAGAGATCTATGAGAGGTTTCAAGACGAACGAGATCGAATTCGGGAGAAAGCCAGGCAGCAGATACAGCAAATTCAAGAAGAAAATCGTCGGACGTTTGATGAAAATCGGGTTCCAGCTGTTAAGTATCAGGTGGGAGACATAGTTGCCATAGTGAGAAAACAATGCGGACCAGGTTTGAAGTTAGCAATTCGAAGTTTTGGACCTTATCGAATCATGAAGGTCAAAGAACATGACCGATATGAGGTGGGGGATGGTGATGGTCCCATACATACAAACGCAGATGCTGAAGATATAACACCATGGCGAGGTCATGTGGACGACCTGGACAGCTTTTGTGATCTAGATGACCTTGGGGATGGAACAAGATTTGAGGACTAAGGTTACCTGAGGTCAGGTAAATGTCAGGACGGCCGAACTGTGGGATTGGTATTCATATATATGAATAAGCATTAAAATAATAATAATTAAAACTACCAATCCCACAATTGGGATACCAAAATCTTCATCATATCAAGTAAATTGATTTTATTAATAAATTATTATTATAAGCATACTTGATTAGAAAAAACTGGAAAAAACAATAAAAACTTAATTTTTTTTTTCTTTGTCATTTTGCTGTGCTTGAAATTTGCTGAAAAATTGAAGCGATGCGAGCAAAATTGAGGCAGAACAAGTGCTATATCAATTTTATAATAAAGCACTGTATTTTCAAAAATAGAAGTAAAGACTATTTTATAGAAACTCCTCTCAGTCAAAAAGGTCCACCTTGAAAACGCAATACACTGAGAAAATTATATATAACTATGACAATGATATTATATAATTATATTTGTAAGATTATAAATGCAATCGCCCTCATGGTGTTATATCAGCAGGACAATAATATACTGTAATGGTGATAATTTTACACATAATCCTCTTGATGATATGATGTAATCATGGCAATTATATTAAATTTCAATGTTTAATATAATTGCCAAAAATGTTCAAAATATTAATTTTTTGGATATATGAGCAGATGTTGTTGAATTGCTTTTTTTACCAACTAATTTTAAGTTCAAAATATAATTTTTTTTTATCTTTTACCTTTGGCATTTTTGTAAAATTTGTTTTTCGCAGTATAGTATCATTATCAATTACCGAACCGTAGCCTAATTTAATCGCATATAATTAGAAATACCGAGAGCTTAGCCAATCATTATTCTTATTGTTTATATTATCTTCAGTCTTTGTATACTTAGTGGAATTTATTTTTGACACTTACGAGCAAATAAAAGCATCTAGCGAAAGATAATTATAACAATGTATTGGGCCATGTTTAAATTTAAAAATTTAGTTGTTTTAAAGATTTTTTTAAATTTAAATTTTCCCGGTGTATTGTTTCAATTTTCTTCCGCTAGGTACAAGGGGTTTTTCTCCCGCAAGTGTCGAAAATAAGTTACGATAAGTATATAAGGACCAAGGATATAATGCACAATAAAAATGATGATTGTCAAGATATCGGAACTTCTTGAGATATGTGATTACATTAGATTAGATTACGGTATTGATAATTGATAACGATATCAATAGCGGGCGAGCGAAAAAAATATTAGATAAAGAAAATATAAAGATTCAAATCTTTTACAAAACTCATCAGGGGCGTTCATTAATTACGCAATGCTAATTTTGGGAAATTGTCAAGGCGACTGTGTAAAAAAAAGGGCATAGCTGAAATTTCTACGAAAATAGATGAATTTAACTGACACCTAGTGGTATCTTCTCAGGAAGACCTAAGGAAAAGTCTCGTAAAAAAAAATTTCATAATAAAAAATTTAAATGGGGTGGAAAACACTTTCCATTCCCCCCCTTGACCCAAAAATTAAAAATAACCTTAGGTATTTTGGGCCGCTAAATCAGAATCTGACCTACAAAACCAAGTTACAGGTGTATCAGCCTTATTTTGGTCTAATGAGTTGGTCTAATAAAGATTTTTGATCCTCATTAATTTTAATCATTCGATGTTTCATTAAATTAAAATTTACTAAAACTTTTCGCTTTTTCAGATACTTATTTCATTTTTATTTGATCAGTAACTTAAGTTCTGTTAGAGCTGAATTGGATTTGGGGTTTTATTGGATTTTTTAGAAGTGATAGGACCACCTTAAATTGGTTCTTTATAGAAAAGAAAACTTAGATTTGGCGCGCTCTGTCTTATAAAAAAGGACTGGGAAAAGTCTTCTGAGTACTTCCAGGCTCCAAGATTTTTTGAGAAACTGTCGATTCTAAGGCGCTTGTTCAACATTAATGACAGAGTTTGATGGCTACTAGTGCTTAAGAGCATTCCGTGTGCTCTACTATACGTCGATAATCTGGTAAGTTTTAGAAAGAAAAACCCCTGTTTTGCTTTCCAAGTTTTCTCAGCGGAAAAACGTTGGATCAAAATTTCCTCTTACAGAAAGTTTTGTTTATCAATAATCTCGAGCGCGCAACTATTATTTTTTGGAAAATTGATAAGTATTCGCAAATATTAGAAAATAAAGTTAAATTTTTAACATTCGCGGGTTCTGCAAAAATGCTTGTCAGAATACTTCATTACTTTATTTTCTAATATTTGCGAAAAATTATTCATTTTCCAAAAAATAATAGTTGCGCGCTCGAGATTATTAAAAAAGAAAACTTCCTGTAAGAGGAAATTTCGATCCAACGTTTTTCCGCTGAGAAAACTTGGAAAGCAAAACAAGGTTTTTTTTACTAAAACATACCAGATTACCGACGTATAGTAGAGCACACGGAATGCTCTTAAAATAATTGTTTCCCGTGTAATATTTCTAAAAGATCTGTAGTTATTTTGGAAATTAAAGGGTATAGTGGTAAAATCTAAAAGAGGCCAACTAATATTTGTTTACGACTTCTGCGAGGGTCAGTTCTTGGCTCCAATCTTTAGAATGCTCAATATTGACGCTCTTGCTCTATAAAATTGAAATAAATTTTATCGTTATTACCATGGCAAGCAGATGTGCAAGTCTTTAAACTAAAAGTCAAGTAATTGCTAATGGTTATGATATTTTAAATACTTTAATTCTATAAGGAAGTACCACCGAAGTACTAAAGCTCTACTTGCAGTTTTTTTAATATTCAATTGACATTTTAAATTAAATCCACAAGCTTAATATTTTGTTGCTTTTCTGCGTCTAAAGAATTTTTTTCTTGATGCAATACTTGTACATAAAATATTTTATTCCAAAATTAGTGAAATTCAAATACCTACTAATCTATAAAAAACATTAAATAAAAAGCACATAAGATAATTTAAACTAAAAGAAAAAAAAGCGAGTTGAAAAAACGCCAAAGTTTAAAAAATTCTGAGAATTAGGCAATTTTTTTTGTCTTTATAAATAAATAATTTTTATTTTTTAATTCATTATGTCTCCACGTTAAATTTTGTTAAAAATATCTATTTTTTTGATAAAAAATTAATTATTCTTAGAAAAATAAAAAAAGTAATACAATATAAACTAATTACAATATTATTTTTATTGTTTTTATTTTTTTATAAACAAAGTATAGAATGATGCATCATTTGTAAGTAAAGTATAAGCTTCAAAAGAAGAATAAAAAAAAATAAGAGAAACCTTGGCCTCATATTCAGAAGTCTGGCCCCGAACAAGTCCCCTTCTCAACTAAAAAATTGGAATATATCACATGATTATAAGTAATATTTTCATCAGATAAATTTTTTTCTTAATACATAATTTTGAATCTTAAATAAAAATTATTATTATTATTCAATTCATGTATTTATATGTTGCATGAGCATAAACATTTTTAAAATAAATTTTACATCTGATTATTTCTATTCGACACCAATTTTGGAGAGCTTAAATTCTCTTTTTTTTTTTTGTAATTTTTTTTTTTTACATAACACAATACTTATTGGTATTTTTCAATACATAACAAAATTTTATTATTTAAAAATAATATTTAACTCATATAAAAAAGTAAAAGGTTTTCAGTGTGTAGAATTTAAAAAAAAGAAAAAAAAAGAAAGGTTTAAAAAAAAGAAAAAAAATTTTTTTTTATGTATTTCTCATTTTTTCAAGGCTATTGTTTAAAAATAAATATATATCGACAACTCGTTTAATTTGCAAAAATCAGTAAAATAGGGTTTGCTTTTTTTATTTTTTACGATCGTCTGTTTTTATTTTAAGCTTATCTTTTTTTTTAAATAAAAAATTTAAGTTTTTTTTACTTTTTAATTTGCCAATTTTATATAATGTCTAAAACTTTTATTTTATTGCAAAATCATTTGGTACATAAAATTATGATATACCCCACACTAATATCCATAGCTGAATTATTATCCACAGACTTAAACCCAAATTATTCTAAGTCAATTTGACCCCCTCCCCTGAAAACGTCAATTTTCGAACCTCATTGGTTTCTTTTTCAAGTAATTCTCTTTAAGAACATGTCCATGTTAGAACATCAATTTGGGTGCCATCCTAAGCACAGAAGTGCTGATTTACAACTGTGATAATTGATAGAATTTTAAAAAACACAAAAACTGATTTGACGAATGACAGGTAACTAAAAAATTCATAAATTTTAATTTTAAAAATTAAATTTCAAAAGTCAGAATCAAAAGTTATATCAAAAATTTTGTTAAAATAATTAAAAGCATCAATTTATTTATAAATTCATAAAATAAATCAATGGTCATAATTGTCGTTGTCTATCCGGGGCAGTTTTCCGAATATCGAAAATCAAGTGTAAAAATATTTTGTTGCAGAATAATAAAAACTAGCTAGAGGGATTGTAACTCACGTAAAAGAATTAAGCTTAATTTTGGGTAAGCTTACTGAAGTAAGGTTACTGGATTAAGCTTATACTGAAGTAAACTTACGGACTAACCTAAAAAAGCAAAAATATATATTTTAATATCTTCCAAATAACCTATCTTAAGCTTAATATAACCTATATTAAGCTTAATCCTTTTACGTGGGAAGGCAGATAAATCAAAATTCCAAAAAATCAGTGAAAATTTGATAAAATATCAGAAGTTATTATTTGTAAAAAGCAAAAATTTACAATGAAATACAAGACTTCATAAAATGAATTCCGGAATTCATTAGAAAAAATTATTGACATAGAATTATACAAAAGAATTTAATGAATTAATTATTTAATGTAAATTTATAAATACATAATAATTAACGACTTCGTCATTTGTTTTGACTGGAAATTTTGAATAATTTAAAAAAAAAAATTATATTTTCCAAACAATAATAATACATAAAAATAATTTATTTATTAAATTTTAATATAAACTGAAGTAAAATTTTTTCCTCTTATGTAAAATGTCATAAAAATTTATTTTTAACAAAAAAACAATTTATATAAGAATAGATGTAACTAAAAAAAAAAAATATATCAATAATAGTAAGATGTTGATTTATGATATTACATAAATAATTAATTTATATAAAAATAGAACGTTTTTATTTTTAAATTTTAAATGTTAAACAATGAAGTTATTCTAATTATTGAGTTTATTAATCATCAAGATTTTATATTAAAAATTTTTTTATCAAAATATGTAACAATATTATAATTTATTGTTATGAAATCAATGAAAAGTTCGCGAGGTTCAAGGTTAGAGAGTACATTTATTTTTATAAAAAACAATAAATTATAAATTTAAAAGTTAAAAATAAAAATTTTTTTTTTCAAATAATGTGATTGTAATATGTTTATAAGTTATTTTTATAGTGAAACTGACCTAAGGTTCCCAGAATTCAAAAATTTTTAAATTTAAAAGGATCCATCTTTGTGGATTATACGTACTTTTGGTCGTTAGAAACGATTTTGAAAGCTTGATTAATTTTTCGATAGCTAGTTTTGAGTAATTAACGCTATATCGCCCAAAATAACCAAAAAAATAAAATTTTTTGAAAAATATTGTTGATTGAGCCAAAGAGCAACCCGGAATTTTAGGGGAAAATCTGCACCAGAATGAAATCTAAAAAAACCTGTCAGTTTTTTTATACATAAAAAAATAATAAATTTTCTGTTTGAATTTTGTTCCCAACTGCTCTTTATGGGGCAAGAAAGTTTTTTTTTTCTTCAAAAATTCATATCTCTGATTCTTTGCTGATTCTATAGTACCAAAATATATCTACAACGTCTTAGAAAATTTTTTCTTTGATACATTTTTCAGGTGCAAAAGTCAAAAACATTTTGCTTACTCTAGTAACCCTTATATTCAAAAATACTGAAAATAAAAATAAAAAATTTAACGTCTGGAAAAATAATTTCTGGATATGTGCCTGTGAAATATAATCCAGATATAATACCACTTTTTTCTATTAATATTAATTACTTTGGGGATTAATCTGACTTAAATACAATAATTTTTTGTATTGGAAAATTGTAAAGGGATACAACCCCGTTAACCCTTGATAGAATTTGAATAAATAAATAAATAAATATTTGCTATTTATTTGGCAAATTTTTGATTTTCAGCTTGAAATATTAGACTGGAACGAGACCATTAGAGACCTTGAAACTATGAATCAAAATTGGAATCAATTAAAATAAATGCTTTTTTAAACATTTAATTTAATTAATATAATATTCATTAATATAAAATTACACATATTGAAAAACTTACTTTATAAACCAATAAATACCCAGGTATAACCAAATAATTTAATAATTATAAAAATTGCATAACAAAAAAAAAATTGTATTTCGAAAAAACATATTATTTAATTTTATAAAAATAATAAAAAAAATCAACTAATGTAAATTTTTATATAATAAAAATTAATTGATCAAAAAATACATACCTCAGAGGAATATGATATAATTTATTTTTTAATTAACAAGAAACATTAAATGATTTTTAAATGTAAATTAATTTTTTTTTTTTTTTTAAATGCGTGGATGAGTTATTCAAAAAAAAAAAAAAAATGTAATTTATGTTTATATTTATTATTGCAAGGGCACGTGACCGCGAAAAAGAACAGCTGGTTATATAGTTTGAGAATAAGGGACTTTGTAGTCTCTCACTGCAATGATTTTTTTTTAAATGTACTTTTACTGCATCAAGAGTTAAAATAATAAGAAATAATAATAATAACAATGTCGACCCTGACTATTTTTGTATACTTTCATGCAGTTGGTTATGCATGCATATTTAGACGCCCACCATAAGTTCATTCTTTAATGGAATTCTTTCTTTTGTACTTTTTAAAAATGACTTTTTCGTTGATGTTGGGGAAGTTTAATTTTTTAGACAGTTTTTATTTATGATGAATATTTTAAAATATTCTTATTTGATTAGTCTCATTAAAAAATTTATTAGTTTACTAAATTTTATATTAGCTTTTCTTTTTACGAAAATTTAAAAAATAGGTTTTTAAAAAGATTCTTTCGTAAAAAGGGTTAAAAAGCCACGTTATCTGAAGACTTCTTCTAAACCTCTTTTTGAAGATAAAAAGGTTTATATTTCAGGGTTTTTTTTTTCTAATTTATTAATTTAAGAAATTGAAATATATATGAGCGATTCTTAGTAAAAATGACCTAAAATCGAGATGAAAGTCAGTGATTCTGAAAAACCCCGATTTTATTGACTGAAATTAGTATGTAATTAATAATAAGTCTTTAATATTTCAAAATATGTAATTTTTTTAATGTAATTTTTCATGTAATTTAAATTTTAAACTGTATTAACTGTTTTAAGCTTGTAACAATTACGTATATAATTTGACAAGAATAAACTACTACTGCTACTACTACTATAATCCCATGCCACATTCTAAGGTTCCAGGTTCAATGATTTCGAAATGGCAGCTGCTTTTTGAATTTAAAAAATATTCGAATTTTTTAGCGACAAATTGAGCTAACTTTTCTATTTCCTGCGCTCTAAATATAGCTAAAAACTATTTTTTGAACGGAGAGAGTAGGTAAAATTTGCCACTAAATTTTAATCTGCCATCAATTTTCCGTTGTAACCTTAAGTGAATTTCTCAAAAACTGTTTTTTCTTCCAATTAGCCGTAAACTATTTATTTTTCTATGTAATTTTTCTTGGTAAATAGTTTTGGTTCTTCAATGAGGAACCATTATGATGGGTCAAATTTTGGTTTTTGATTTTTTGGCATATAAGCACGTTTTGAGACCTCGGGAAGCTAAAAAGCCGGTTTTTAAAAAAGTCTGTATGTGCGTGTGTGTGTGTGTGTGTGTGTATGTAATTGGTGATATTTCACAAACATTATGGAGTTAAGACCTAATTTTTTTTTCAAAAATTTTTTTACCAAAAAATCTCGAGGTACTTTTTTTTTTTTAATTTGGATGTAATACCTCATTTATTTCCATGAAAGTACTTATATTTGAAAGTACGATTTTTACTCGATATCTCGAATCTGATAATTAATTTTTTGAAAATTTGTTCCAAAAATTTTTGTTCAATAAAAAAAACTTAAAAGTTAATAGAAATGAATGTATGATTGCATGGATGTAGGCAATCGGTGATATCTGTGGCATATTGAAGTATTAAGCTCATTGTTTGAGGAACCTTAGTGCCAGCTAGTTGGCAGGGTATTTTTAATAGCATTTGCCTTTTTAAGTATTCAAAATATTATAGAAAAAAACGAATTTTCAATATTTTACTTTTTTCGGCATTATCTAACACCCACTGAAAAAATTTGTATTTGAATTCAATTTAAAAATCATCTCAGATTTCAGTTGCCTGCCATTGCAAAACCATTAAAATTAGAATCCTAAAAATGGACATGGTGTCATATTTTTATATAAAGATAGCAGTCGAATCAGTTTTTTTCGAATCCTAGACATTTATCTTTTTTTTAGGTCTGGCAACCATTAGGTCAGTTTCGCAAAGGATTGCTCATATATAAAATGATAGTATAATTTCTTTTTTGCATGTAAATTTTAAATTAGGATTTATTTTAGGTATCTGAGTTACATAAATTTTAATTTTTTTATTTTACTTGTGTAATTATGTAGTATGTGTAATAAACTAATGGTTTAAATCTAGTTTAAATGAAATCAATATTTTCTAGTTATCCATAAAGTATGTCTGAAAACAAAACTAGAACAAAAATTATGCCTGAACCTCTTTAAATCTTTCTAAAAATATGCTTGTGAAAAAAAGTTCGAATTTTCCTTTGAAACTTTGAGTTATTCCAAAAATGCTCGATTGAGAATTATATATTATATTTTTTGTAGTAAATAATAATTTCCAAAATATATTGCGAAAATTAATCTGATACTTGGAATTGTTTAAGGCCAAACTTCCTTGATAGATCCGACAAGTCTTGAACATATTTTTGTTTTTGCTGTTGGATCCAGACAAGAGCCATTAGCGACGATGGCAAGGGCCATGAAAGAAAATATCAACTTTCTACATGCTCACCATCTAATCCTTTTGTCTCCAAATTGCAAAAAAATTAGGATTTGATTGGATTAGATGGTGAGACCAGACAAAAATGAATATTTTATATGTCAACCCTTTTAGGGACAAAATTTGTTACACAGTGTTTCGGAAGGGAACTTGGTCTTTTTAAACTCGAATTTATAGCAAAATTTTATACATACTTGCAAGTTAAACATTTTTTTGCAATTTACGAACAAACATAAAACCAACCCCCCTTGAAATAGGACATGAGAAATTTTCAAGGCCTTGTGTAACGTTTTTTTTCGGGGATACTTAAAAAAATATTTTGAAAAATAAGTTAAAAACTTCATTATTTTTATTCTTAAAAGGCACATATCATATAACAAAGCAAAAATTGAATATGTACAGTACACAATATAACAATAATATAATTGGTAACATCACTCATACAAACAAAATTAAATTTATAAATGTAAGCAAGAAAAAAAATAGAATGCAAAAAAAAAACCTGCTATATTTATTACAAAGGCTCATCACGAAAGGAGAAACTCAGCCAAGCATGTAGTATTCTTTTTTTAAATTTATGTGTGTATGTGTTTATATTTATATGCACTGACTGACTGGATGTCCGAGTGTCATGAAATAAAAAAAAAATGCATCGTGCGAAACTAATGATAAAGAAGTTGGTATATGACGTCACAAAATTATATCTATAATGTATTATACCCCGTTACTACTATACTTGTAATGAAAAGTCTTACTGTCAAAGGGAATGACTCACACGAACGTGACAAAGATGCTTCATTATCGTATATTAGCGTGGATTTTAATTTTTTTTTTGCGTATTTGGGTGCGAAAATAAATGTTTTTCAAAAATAAGTTTAGAGCTTGCAAGTTTCTTGGGAAAATTGAAAATTTTCAACTTACATTATTCAGGATTTGAAAAATTTATTTGCGATTTCATAAAAACAACCAGATTTTTTTATTAACTGTTTTTATTTAACTGAGTTAATCTCATTAGTTTTTTTATCGTTATTTTACCTTTAGAACTATATACTCCCTTACGTTGGTACCATAGTCGCCATAATTGAATTTTCAAAAATTATCTACAAATGAACATCTTAACTGTTTCTTACAGAATTTTTTGACAAAATTTTCAATTTCACCAAAAAAAACTCAATTTTTTCTAAAAATCTCATTCTAACAAAATCAAAACCGCTGCAAGCTCTCCGCCACAATAAAAAACAATTATAACTGTAACTTTAAGGAGGTTTATCCGTGGTTTACTACATTTTTGCAGGAATTACGATTACCGACATAAATTTTTTTTTTTTAAGTTCATTTTGGAAGCTACTAATTGGAAAGAAACTATATAAAAAACCATTAATAATCCAAGAATATTACCAAAAAAAGTCTCATAGTATTATAGAATTTAAAAAAACGTCACTAAAATAATGAGCTTTTTGGTTATGTTACGTGTTTTTTATTAATTTTACGAAAATAAAGTCGATAAAGTATGTAAAACTAATTTGGAATGTAAACTTTAAGTAATTATTTATCAGGTTTATTAAGTTTCATCGATCTGTGACATTAGCACCCTACTTTTTATAAAGCCGAAACAAATTTTCCCATAAGCGCAATGTTAAAATACGACTTTTATTTTATGAATAAAAAATTAATTAAGTCGGTGACATAGGTAAAAATAAGTTGATTTTAGTTCAGAAATGTTTAAATTTTAATACTATTCACGTTTTATTACATTCTGTCATTATTTTTTTTAACGGATAAACCTCCTTAATCCACAAGCCAAAATTAACCACAACGTACAGGCTAATATACAAACTATGATAAAAAAAAAAAATTTATAGTAAAACTTATGAATGTAATAAGAAAAAATAATGATGATTCTGAAAAGGAGAGTCTCTCTACACAACTATATTATTACTATTGACCTAAATTTTTTTATAACATTGCAGTAATAATCAAAAATAATTCTATTAAAATTATCAATACAAAATTCAAGCTCTAAACAGTAAAAAAATCATAAAATCAATTAAAAAATTTCAAACTAAACCCACAAACTGTTAATTTATTATTAAGTCATAACAAAAACTATAATTATGTAATTTTTTTAAATTTATAATCTGATAATATCATAGCATTAAATTTTTATTATCTTTTAATAAGATGAAAATATAATAATAATAATAAATGACTGTATTAAATTTAGCGATGCATGAATTAAATAATAATATTGTTATTATTATTATTATTTAACGTCATGGTAACTTGATTCCTTTAATTTAGGACATATATATGTAAATGGACGAAATATTATGATAATGATAATAATATATATGCTGATGTGTGGTTATACGAAACATGTATGAAAAAACATTCCACCTGTTTTAAATTTTCACGTATTGTACATTTTTTATTTTATTCAACACTGAATATATTATGATTTTAATAAATATTTATGTATAGTAGATAGGTGACTGTATTTTAAATTGGGGTTTTGGATTTTGATTTTTTCTGGAGCAGAGAAGAATGTAATTTTCAAAAAAAATTGGGTACCTAAATTTCGGCTCTTAAACGAGTAACTACGATGGTATTGTGCGTATAGCTGTTATGGGACCGAATATATAATTCCCTGTTTAATACCATTCAAATTCCGTAAACCTCATTTTTTATCACTGATTTTCTTAACCGTTTTAGTCAATAAACCAAACGCCCATTTTCGGCCCAAAATGGCCAATTTTCAAATTCGTATCGAAGTTGCACACTGTAAAAAGTAACTTTCGTTAACAAAAAAATTAGAACATTTTCGAAAAAATTTGTAAATATTCGAAAAAAATCTTATATTAACTAAATTTAGTATATTAACAAAAAATTCGAGTGTTCTCGATTTTTTTTGTGAATTCGCAAGAAAAATTGATAATTTACAATTTTTTTTCGAAAATTTTCAAAAAATAGTTGTAATTTTACGGAAAATGGTTGTGAATTGACAACTTTTTTCGTAAATTCACAAAAAAAATCGAGAATTCTCGAATTTTTCGAGAATATACTAAATTTAGTAAATTTACGATTTTTTTCGAATATTTACAAAATTTTTTGAAAATTTACTAATTTTTCGAAAAAACTCTATTGTTTTTGTAAATCTAAGAAAGTTACTTTTTACAGTGCAGTTGTCAATAAGATTTTTTTGTAAACTATAGTTTTATGATTTGAGTTTTCAAATAGTATTTTAAAATGACAATATCAATATCAAATTGAAACCCACTCGTCGATTGGCCAAGTTAAAAGTATACTATTCTATAGAATTCCTCGTTTTGATTTTAAAAAACCTCATGAGTAATTCAGTCTAGTAAGTGCATTTATTTTTTTAAATATGTACATTCAAATGAGTTAAAGTTTCATTTTTAGACTGGAATTTCTCTGTATTGAAAAATAAGTAACACTTTAATGTACAAAGTAATACCTGAATCTATAAAATATCCTGACTTAATACGAAAAATTTTTGTAATTTTTATCAGGATTATATTTTTAGCAATACATATTTTAATAATAAATTAACTCTATCAATTTTTCGTTTAAATGTCACCCATGAAATATTTACAAAAATGTATATTTTGGCATAAAAAAAAAATTACATGTAATAAAAACTCGCTTATAAGAAGATTAAAAAAAATAAAATGTACATATTTATGTGGCCCAAGAATAGCATAATAAATATTTCTGTTTTTTTCTCATTTGATCAGGTATAAATAAATGAATATTGATTAAAGAATTTTATTATAATAAAAATAACAATGAAGGTTAAACATAGAATATTCACATATTAATAACGGAATCTTTCATACCCATTTCAAAAACAAATTCTTTTTCAAGAGTATATAATAGATTCCTTTTTTTTTTCAATAAAAAAAAAAATTTTTTAATAATGTCGTTCGATGTAATATAAAATATATCTCTTCCGGGAGTGCTAAAAAAAAATTTTTTTTTTGTATTTTTAACTTCTGTTGATATATTCACATATAATAATATATTATGATATGCGACCTTTTTTTTTGTCGGTTCATCCTCAATTAAATGTAATATGGCTTGACGAGATTATATTAGACTGGGTCTTAATTTTTAATAATTTTGGACAAAAATTTGCTTTGATTTTAAATAATTGAAAGTTCGCTCTGATTTTTAGATTCAAATCTTTAGCGAAAATATTTTTAGAGACTGACCGAGTCAAATTACCTATATGACCTAAATTGTACCACTTCATATTTTTGAAAAACTGTTTTTAAAATGTGTAAATTTTTAAACTCTAACCCAGGCTAATATTTTGTCTAATAATAAAATTCACAGGTATGTATCAGACAATTTTTTTTGAATATTTGTGAGAAATAAAAAAATGAATAACTTATTATACTTATTTACAGATTGGTATTCTTTTATTTGTCCTATTGTTTTTTTAATATTGAAAAGTTTATACCACATAAATTTGTTAAATAATAAGACGTATACTTATTATGTTATAGCCGACGATAATACATTTATACCAACATAATGAGTGTCAATTTTAATTCTTCTTTATAGGTACATAAATAAGTGTAGTAGAGTAATGTATTTTCATTTTTGGTAACCAAAAAATACCTTAAATAACTTAATTTTTACGGTATTTTTCGGAGTTTCAATCCTTCAATTTGCTTTTTTTTTTAATTTTTGATCCGATAATTGTGTAAAACAGTAGGGAATTTTTATTTAATAAATATACTTTAATTATTTAAATTTTATCCCTATTTTCCTAAAGTACTAATTGAATCTTGAAATCCACACAAAAGGATAGGAAATGGCCGTTCGGTCAAATTAGTTGAATTTTTGATATGTTGTAGCTTTCATCATTCTGAACAAAAGTCTCAATGGGCACAAAGCTCCAAATTTTTAATTTTGGCTGCAATAAAATCTTTTATCTTTTATTTTTAAAGTAGACTGAAGAGTTCATTAAAATACCCTAGGGCATCACGATATGTTGGAGTGGTGACTCCGTATGAAGATTAAACTCTACCACCAATCTACCACCTTCTTAATTTGCATTATATATGAACTAAAGCCCTCTTCCTTTCACTTTCGAGAAACTGTAGCCATCTAACGTTGGAACCACCAATCCTACAATATTTTTATATCAGCGACCTTAAAAACTTAAAGCTAACTAAACTTTAAACCTAGCTAAACTTTAAAGTTTTTATGATATTCTAGAGACTTGATAATTTTATCAATCTGACATCTGATTCGTAATCAGCGATCCCCAAAAATATAAAGGTGAATACATTAAAAAGAAAAGAGTTTTGGAGCTTTCAAGCTCCGTAGCAGCCACAGTTGAGACTTTTGTGCTCCTGAAGACATTTGTTTAAAATGATGAAATTAACATAAGATAAAAAATTTAGTCAATTTGACCAAAACTTCATTTCCTATCATTTTGTTCGGAATCTTTTTAAATAGAAATTATTCTAAGTCACATTTGACTCCCCCCCCCTTCTTGATTTTGCGATTCCCTTGATGTTCCATCTCGTGTTCCATATGCAAACAAAATACGGAATTCTAAAGTACTCTAGATTTATTTTCAGCGTACACAAAAACGCGCAGAAAAAATATACATTTTGCAAAAAAAAATTTAGTTTGTACATAATTTTTTCGAATCAGCAAATCAGCAAAAAAATTTCCGAAAGACAAAACTAAGCAAAATAAATTACATGAGAGCCAAAAAATGCTTATGCAGATATTAATCAAAACAGATAAAAGTGCACATACTTAACTTAGTATTAAATTACAAGCAAGCTTAACAAAAAATATTTTCAAAGGATCAAAAATTTAATAAATTAAAATATAAAATAATAAAAAATCAATATTATGTAATAAAATCAAGATTGATGTATTACAGAGAAGGTGAAAAAAGGTGAAAATATTACGACGTTATACATGTAAAAAAGAAAGTTTTTTAATTAAAATAAAATTATGTCATAAAGTTGATAGGAGAGGCTAATAGATTAGCTGAATGAAAGAGAAATATTGATTAATGTACTATTATTAGCTATTTATTGCAGCTATAAATTTGTGCTAGAAAATGATAAATCAATAAAACAGAGGTCAAAGATTATCAAATATGTATTTGTAATAAGTTTATTGACAGACATTAAATTTAATATTGCAATTAATTTTTGACACATTTTTTTAAACTATCATTAAATTTTTAATGTTTGAAAATGTAAAATTTCTGCTTGCACTGAATTTTAACTTTTGGTCGAATTTAAAGTTTATTATTAGGGTTGTAAATTATTTTTTAATTGCTGATTTTTGATGCCTTTGTAAATGAACAAATTTTTAAACATAAAATTATCTTAAATACGACAACAAATTTAGATGAATAACAAAAAATTGAAGGTACTTCAATAAACTTTAAATTATTTTTTGGCAAATTCGCCTATTAGCTCATTTGATGACGAAAAATTTCATTGAGATTTTATAATTTTTAAAATTAAATTTATTGATCAAAATCTATGAATTAAATTGGAAATTATTCATACAAGCTTTTTATATTGCATTCAAGAGTTCATAAAACAATGAGCTTTTTAGTTTGTGTTATTAAAATAATATTTTTTTGAACTTGGCCATGAAGTATTGAAAAAAGTACTTGATTTGAAAATAATTGATTTTTTTAACACTCAAAAAATTTTGCATTTTTTAACAAAATAATTGTAATTTAAAACAACTTTCAATTACAATTCTAGCAAAGTTTCCAATTTTTAACAAAAAAAATGATAAAATAAGCAAAAAAAAAGATTTATTTTATTATTTATTTAGGATATAAAAAAAAATGATGTGTTTTATTTATTTTTTTAAAAATAAAAAAAAACGTATTATTAAAATGGATTGACCTTGGCGTGTTAAACTCAGTTATAATAATAATAGCAAAATTAAGTGCGTAAAAAACAAATTCCAATTCATCATCAAACCTATATATATTTTTGATTTTCATTTTATTAAAATTATCAAGTCACGTAAATTTTTTCACACACACACAAACAAGCATGAAAATTTATCATCTTTATTAGCAAAATAAAAAGCTTTAATAAAAATTTTCATTACGTCATTAAGGTCAGTGTTCCAAGTAAAAAAAAAAAGGAAAATAATTGTAGTAGAGTCTAATTTACTATTTAAACAAAATCATTCGCCAATTTTTAAAATTGCATTCATCAAAAAATATTTACAAAGGCGAGTATACTCTCTCAAAGATGTATAATATCATCATACCCTTCCCCAACTAAAAATAATAATAATAATATGGTCATAGACTCTTCCGTTTATATTTATGTAAATGCATATATAAAAATACTACTACATTGAAAATCAAAAAAAAAGCAATAAAATCCTTGAAGGTCTTTTTTACTCTCCCCTTGATTGTAATGTATTTTTGCTATAGTATAGTCAAGTTAACTGATGACGTCACAACGCTTCTCTTTTTTTTATTAAAAAAATCTGCAAAAAAAGTACAATGTTGCCAGATTTTAAATTCGCATGCGCTTTAAAAAATTATTTTTATACGTATATTTCAATCAGAAAATGTGAGTCTGTCTATTCCAAGTGTTCTACTACTAATACATGTATACGTTAATCTACACGTACATTTACTTGTACTACTGCAAATAGTAATACACATAGTAAAAACGTACATAAATGACGATGTTTTTATTTTTTATTTTACTACTGCTATATGTGCAATTTTAGTCAGGACTGTATATTTATAAATCAGTCCAATTTTTAAATGATGACGTACTTGGCAATAATATTATTTAATCAAGTTTTAATGCATGAGAATTTTTTTAAATGCATTTTATGCATTATTTTTGCATATTAAATATATCCGGTCCTGAGAATTTTGCATCTTTTAGTCTTTTTTCTATACTCTTTCGATATAATCAGAGGCCACGGTCTTTGTCTTGGCTCGAGACGAATAACCGAACCGGTTCCTTTATATATACATGCATATTGAGGGGGAGGTAAACGAGTATTATAAGTTTTATAAAAAAAAAAGCCGGTGCAACAGCAAAATCAGCAGCAGCAACAGCTATAACAAACCAACCAAGCAAACACTTATTATTATATATATAGATTTTTTTGCAAAAACAAGTATATAACTGCGCCTCCTGCCCTGCTGCCCGCGAACTCAATGCGCAATTTATATGTATTGCAATTTTGTTTTTTTTTTCTTTTCTTACCCGGACGACAGACTTGCGCTGGAGACTTAACGACCCGCTTCTCTTTTTCTGAACATATATGTATGTAGACATAATATACAGGCTTTGATATAATCAAACGAAAATTGGATTAAAAAATTGTATTTGTAAAAATTATAATTAGTCTTTAGCCTGTTTCAAAAATAAAAAAATTGTAAAATTTTAACGAAATCTTTCAAAATATTTTAATTTTTTAATTAAAAATTTTTATATATTAGTAAAAACATATAAATTTTTTTTTGAAAAAAATTGCCAAATTTTAAATGCAAGGGTACCTGTATATCCAAATTTTTTTTTCGTGTAATGACAAGTTAGTTTAGCGATGGAAGACAGTCTACAAAAAACTTTGTTTTACTGGGCCTTTTTCTTAAGTCCTGAAGGCTTATCAGAATAAACTAAGCGTACATCGGGAATATTTTTACGGAATTTTGAACTCATCTTTTGCTTTATGATAACTGATGTAATTTAGTGTCCCGAATCTAATGTCCTATCCTTGTTAGATACTTTTATATGGGTGATTTTCATGTTTTTGCAAAAATAGGTTTTTAAGTAAATAAAAAGATGAAACTTTTTGGGTCCTGATCTAATCTAGACTTTTTTTATCATAAAAAAAGCAAAATAATATAAAATATAAAAGTAAACAAAAAATGCGCTTTGATAATTGTCCTGAAAAATCAATTATAAACTGAAAATTCTTCAATATAGGCAAAAAATCTTTTATACTAACAATGAATCGTTATTAGATAGTATAAATTATTTATTAAAAAATCGAAGATTCAAAAAAATAGCTAGTTACATTAATTTGCAAAAAAATTACAAATCAACCATATATCCACGACTTAAATTGTATATTAGAGCTGTAATTTATTTCTTTTTCAATTTTAAAACTTGTATATTTGAAAAAATAAAAATTACATGCAGTTTTTATACTATATTTAAATCGAGTTACAAGGAGAGTGTCAAGTTTTTGGGACACTGATTCACTTCAAAGTTTGAAGATAGGTATGGGTGTTCGTTACCTAAATTAGCTTCCTTGGCCATGTATATGAATGTTTTTCACGGAGAACGGTATAAATACTGACACCCTACTTATATATACGAAACGAAAGCTCTTTTGCACTTTTTTTTCTTTTAAAAAGTTAAAAGTATTTTTTGGAAGCCCAAATCAACTGCGCATATATTGGCAAGTTAACAAAAAATTTACTTGAGCATATGCGTTGAACATGTCAAAATGTCCTTCTGCATAACTATATGAACTTTGAGCATTAACAGACGGCTTAAAATTTAAATTAAATGCTTTCTGAAAGGTAAATGTGACGTTATACCTAATTAGGTACCGAAAATTCATTTTAACATGGAACATGTTTATAGGGAGGAGTACCCTGGATATCTGAAAATCAAGGGGGAGGGGTCAAATTTGTCCGATTTAAAGGGGTCTATACCAAAGAGTATAGTCAAAACAGGCAATATTTAATTAATTACATTTGCAATTTAAGGAGGTTCTTTAGCACATTGTATGTCAATAGTAAATGGTATATTTTAAAACTGTGATATTCTTTAAATCAGAATAAGATTAGTAGTAATTATTAATATCAATACAGTAATTATTGTCAATAAGAGTCGATGCTTTTCTGGATTCAAAATCTTCAGAAAATAAAAAAAATTTGAAAATGTTTATCAGTTTTGATGATGCTATGGTTATGACTGAAATTTCAGATCTGAGTAGCTTGGATAAAAATGCTGCTTATCTGTTGTTGAAGAGTATTCAATTTTAGGGTGAGGGACCAGGGAAAATTTTTGACAAACCCTTTCTGCAAATAGTTATAGCTATATTTGTTAATAAAATAAAAATTACCTAAAATTTATTTTTAAAAAACTTAATCCAAAGCATGCATAGATTATTTAATTGTCAAATTAGTAATAATTATGATTGAAATATAAAAGTTTCAAAAAATTCCACACAGCATACCCACACTGTGCAAAAGAACCTCCTTAAAATTTTTTTCAAAAATATTTCAAATCTTAAAACATGTTTTTTATTTTAAATGCATTAATATAGGCTAGACTATGAAAAAAATTGCATGTTACACCTTTAAAATACCAAAACCACAAGAAATATAATAATAAAAATTTGTACGTTATAGCAGTTTAAAAAATAAGTCGCTTTAGGGGAATTTCAAAAAAAAAAATATGGCACACTAACCAATTTAAAATTTTAAATAATTCTACCATTATGTGCTTAAATAAAACATTGTAAAAAAGAGAAAATACATTTTTTTTCGATACTTAAATTAATAAAACAGAAAAAAAAATTATAATTTTCTTAATTTGATTATTATTTAAATATAACGTTAAAAGAAAGCACTTTTTTAGCACTTTGTAAAAAACAAAATTATTATTATGGTTAATAAGACGTTAAGTTTTAAAATTGCAAATCGTATAATGTAACGATCGCTAATTAGCATATTTTTTATTAAATATATGTTGATTTTTTAAATAATTCATCTCAGACATTTTACGTAATAAAATATTAAACATCATCATGAAGAGAGACGTCTTTTTTACCTCATTTTTTTCTGAATGCAGCTTGTAGCTTCTTAATAAAAATTGCAAATTTAGGCAAACTAACTCTTTAATAAGCAGCTGATGTCTATATGAGTACACTTAAAAAAAAATTTAATATTTGAAACTTATTTAATATTATAATCCTTTTGAAAAAAAATGCCATTACTTGGAACACCATATATAAATTTGAATTAATTCGAAAATTTATATTCAATTTTTTTTAGTCAAATTTTGTACCATACTTATTAAAAAATGATAATTTTCACTTTATAACGAAATTATTAAACTTGTTTATTTAAAAAAAAATAAAGTAAAATATTAAGACACGTGTCGAGAAATAAGCTAACGTGCACACATTTTTTCACTAATAATAAAGGCAAAATAAAAAAAAAAACAAAAAAGGGTGACCCTCAGGGTTGACCGGTAAAAATGCTAAGAAACTTTAAAACATGAACATGCAATCAGCAGGTGAATTTATAGGTATATATACCTTTAAGTCAGGTGTTTCAACAGCTGGGTAGATTCACTTATGTGTATATGTGTGTATGTGAGAATTTATATAATATTATGAAGTCAGAATATGATAAATACTTACCTATACCTATACTAAAAAAAGCTCAGAAGCATATATAAGCCATAGCAGAATTACTTAATTCGAGGATTAATGAAATTGATATATCGAGTAGATAGTAAATTTTCTAACAAGGGTTTAAAGTAATTGATATAGGTATTACTGAAAGTAAAAGTATATAATATATATGGCTTAAATTTTAATTTCACAATTTAAGTAAAAAAATTCTTAATAAATTTCATATCAGAATTATTCTCTGTTAAAATATAATAAATTGCTTAATAGCTTAATCAATGTCTTATTTGTTCAAAGAAAGATAAACCAAGAAATATCAGTAAAAATAGTTAAATACAAATTATAAAAATACTTCATACTTCACTACAAAAAAATGAAATTCGATTTTTATTAATACCAATATTTTATAAGATTGTATATTAAATTAATTATTTTTTGATAAGAACAAAGAGCGAATAAATTCAATCAAATTCACCTGTATATTTATATTTTAATAGTTTCTTAAAAGTATATAATCAAATATTATTATTTGTTATTATTGCCTGACCAAATTATACATATGCACGTACATTAAAATTATAAGATAACATCATCGCTTCTATGATTATTACATTGTACGCTTATTATATACCCAATCTATATATAATTATAAAATACCAAATATACAAAGTCAATTAAACATGATTTTCATTTTCAATTATAAAGACTTGTAATTTATTCTCTTAAAAAATATGATTTTTATTTTACAAAATTTTAATTGTCTCATATAACATGATTTAATTACAATCCTGAATACTATAACTATATATAATTATTTTGAAAATTTTTTTATAAAAAATGATCACTTATATATAATAAATTCATATTTTTAATTATACATTGATGCTTTTTCTTGATTATTAATAGTGCAAAATTATACAAGCTTAAAATAATATATATATAACCCTTGATGTTTTTATAAATGATACCTCTATTAATTGAAATTTTTTTTATCTGACAAATTTATTTTATATAATAGCTTTTAAAAACCACCTGTCTATATATTATTATAAAGCGAAGACAAAAAAAAAACAAAAAAGAATTATTGAATGCATTATATACATTTCTCAAACTGATTTGATCATGATTGATTAAACAAAAACTAAAATAATTTGATTTTTAATTTTCGGGTTATAAGTAAGATCCTATATTTATTATTTCAACGATACATTTTTTAGCTTCAAATAAAAAGCTTTTTAATTTTCTTTTAAACTTAAAATAATTATTAAAGAATGGTAACACATAATATAAAGTATCTTTGAGATTCAAAACATAAAAAGTAATTACATTTTAATTATATTGATGATAATGTAATTTACGCTTAGGCATAAACAAAAAACATTTAAAAAAAAATGCTTATTTTTTATGTGTCTTTTCAAAACTAAAAATGCTTATCCAAATATTTCTAAAATATTTATCTAATCTTTTTCAAATACCCACCAATCATTTTCATCTCCTTCATTAATATGTTCCAGTAACGTTTTCCTTAATTTTTCTAAAAATTCATACTTTGATATAATTTTTTTTTTAATTTCATAAATGTCTTGAAATTCTTTTTCCAATATTTCTGATAAATTTTCTGTTTCAGACTCAAATTTCCTTTGATTAAGTTCAAAAATTTCACTTTGATTATTTATTTTAAGGTAATAAGCAAATACGTAGGTATAGATCAATGTTCTTCTACATGAACATAAAATTTTAACTGCATCTAACAAAAATTTGAATTCATAGTATTTCTGGTCGCCATTTTCTTTTAACTGGTTAAGTAATTCTTTAGAACTTTCTAGTAAGCTTTTTTCAAGCTTTAAAGATTGTTCATGATTAAGATATCGATCTTTATAAAATTTAAATCTTTCCAATGAAAATATTAGACTAGTATTTTTTTTTTGATAAGTATTACAACCATAATGATTGCTTAAAAGCTGTAAGCAATTCCAACAAAATCGGCATTGACAAACTGTACAATACATATTATTACAGCCACTAATTTTTTCAATAGCTGCTTGACATTTTGGACATGGCTTTGTCTTATTTTCTATGTAAAGTATATTTTCACTTTCTGTTGGTAATTTTTTTAACCAGGCTCTTAGTAACTCACAATTAATTGGTTCATGAGAATTTTCTAAACACTTAAAGCAAAAGTTAAACCCGCATTTGCAAATTACTGACTTTACTTCAGGATAACATATTTTAACTACATACTGACAATCTGGAGCTGGGCAACATTTTAGATACTTATTGTATTGAATGAAGTATTTTGTTATAAGTTTTTGATACTTTAATTTAAGTTCGCTAACTTTCAAAATTTTCATAATTTTATCTTCATTGACTATAACATCACATGAATTAGCAGGACATTCTATTCTATCAACATCATTACATTGCATAATCTTCACTTTTAAATATTCATTCCAACAATCAATACAAAATTTGTGTTCACATTCTAGCTCACTTGAATTTGATGGTTCAAATATTGTGATACAAATATCGCACTCTTCTGTTTTCTTTGACATTATTTTGGGTTTTATTTCTTTAGGTAATTTTTTAACGTAAGGATTGATAATCTTAGCATCTGAAAACAGTTTATTTTGATCGCTATCGTAAAACTGTTCCAATAATTTTTCTTTATCCCAATTAAAATAATTTAACAATGATCTTAAAATAGATATTGATGGAATTTCTATTATCGTGTTAACTTCCTTTATGGACTCAATCATAGTTTCAGCCACATCATCATATGATAAAATCACAAAATTATCACTCATTTTTAATTTATTGGAGGAACCATCAAAATTTATTCTGCGTAAAATAAAAATCAATAATATATCTATATCAGGATAAATTTTTCCGTTATACACTTATAATAAATAAGCTTTTAATGTAAAATCTATATTGACTTTCTTCAAAATTAGCGATTTAAAAATATAAAACTCAAAAAACTTGCAAAAAACACTATCAACATTTTCAGTCAGCTGTTAAAGCGGTCAACCGCGAGAATTCCTCTGAAAGTTCAAATAATCGATATAAATCGATATGTCATTACAATATCGCGGTAAATCTAAAAAATAAACAAACTTTTTAAAATAATCATTTTAAATTAAAATATTTTAATAGTTAAGTTTTATAGGTATGAACATTTATATTCAATAAATAAAACTTACTTATTATTTTTTTTATTATCAATACTGGATGCTCAATAGTTCTAAAATTTAACTTTAACAACAGAAACTTTTTAAAAATAAAAAAACTTCATTTATTTGACATGAAATACAAAATGTATATTATAAAACAAAGAGATTAAGGAATATATAGGTATATTAACAAAAGTGCATAATTTTGATGATAAATCTTTATTTTATTTTTATTACACACAAACGTAAAAAACCATACATTATAAATGAAAAAAAAAAATAAAACTGTACTTTTTTAATAAGAATATTCCCACCAATTATTTTCAACTCCTTCATTTATGTGATCAACTAAAACCTTTCTTCGACTTTCTAGATATTTACATTTATCTAGGATTTTTTGCTTAATATTCGGATCATTGTCTTTCATAATGTCTCGTTCTATGTATTCGGATAGAAATTCAACAGCTCTTTCAAAATCATTTTGGTTTTCAGTAAAAATAAATGATTGATTGTTTTCTTTGAGATAGTAAGCAAATACATACGAGTACATGAGTGTTTGCCTACACATGCACAAAATGTTTACTGAATTATGTAATACTTGAGTTTCCAGCCATGTCATTTTTTTTTTATCTACCATAACTTTTATTAGCTTTGTTATGTCATATTTTATGTTACTTTCAAATTTTAATGATTGGACATGGTTTATATATCTCTGATAAAAAAATACATACTTCTTTAATGCAGCTTCGGCTTTTTGTTTACTATCAAGATACTTATCTTCTTCTGCCTTATATCTATTACAATTATAAGTACCATCTGTATGTGCAGGGCCTAAACACACCCAACAAAATACATATCTACAGCTACTTCTTGTACAAGTCATATAATTACAACCACCATTTTTTTGAATTGAAGTATCACACTTTGGACAATGCTTTGTATTTACTGAAATCCAGTTTAGAGTTTCCGAATCATCAGAGCATTTTCTTAACCATGCTTTTAACAAATAGCAATTTACTGGTTCGTGGAAAGCTTCACCACATCCAAAGCAAAAGCTAAATCCACATTTACAAGTTATCAACTTAACTTCTGGGTGGTCAACTTTTACGGCATAATTACAAGTTGGCGATGAACACCATTTAAGTAGCTTGTTACACTCAATGAAATTCATGGTTATTAGATGTTTATATTTTAGCTTTACTTTTAAATCTTTTAAAAGATCCATTACAAGAGCATCGCTGACTAAAAGATCACAAGATGAAGCAGCACATTCTATAATTTGAACATTTCCATCTTGCATAATTTTTGTGGTGAGATATTCTTCCCAACAATCATTACAAAATAAATGATCACAACCTATGCCTATCAATTTTACTGGTGGTACAGTCATGAAACAAATTTGACACTCTTCTTCTGTATTATTCATTGGATGAATTAAGCTGTCAAAGCAAAACTTTAGATTTCTGTCGCTAATCCCAGCTTCTTCAAAAAGTTTTTCTGCATTACTAAAATATCTTTCAAAAAATTTCTCTTTGTCCCAGTTAATTCGGGTTAATAATATTCTAGCTATTGTAGTCGGTATAAGTGCTATAGAAGTAACTTCCTTAAGCAAATCTATCATGTTCTGAAAAACTTCTTCATTGGAAAGAAAAATGGCCTGATTACTATTCTTAACCATTGCTTGTTTTAGAGAATTTGAACATTCCATTTCAACATCTGCATAATCTTCAGGTTCTGAATCATTTTTGGAATCAACAGATTCACATTCTGACAAACAAGCATCTAAACCATAATCATTTACTTCAAAGTCATTGTAGCTGAGATTATTACACGCGGCTTCCTTTTCTGAATCCATACTTATGCTAAATAAGCAGTCTAATTAAAAAAGCAAGATAACGTATAAAATTAATATTGTAAGATAGCATTTAATATAGATTACAGATATTTACATCTTATAAAAATAGCGGCTTTAATTGATAGCTTCTTGCCAAAGTCGAGACTGCAGCAGTCTTGTTGAAAAACTGTAGTTACGTATACGAGAATCCAATATATAAGCTATAATTTTTCAATTTTATTAATATATATTTGTTAATATGTTTTCGAAAAGGTTTATTTATAAAAAATCTAAAATTAATTAAAATAAAAACTTTCAAGATTTACGGAAATATATTTTATACCTATATGACATTTTTTGCTACCGCAATTGGTCCCTCTATCACCTGTTAAGTCTAAGTTTTATTCCATGTAATCAGTGTTGAAATTCTAGTGAGAAAAAGAAAATTCTATACATTTTTTTAGTAACACAATGTAAATTTCTCACTAGGATTTCATGCCTGCATGTAATGCGCAAAATGGCGATTTTTTGATTTTAGATACCGGCTGATTCTAATGCAATATAATATTATTTAAAATATTGGTCATTTTTCATTTGAATGCTATAAAAAATAAACAATTTTAAAGTAAGAAAGCAAAATCTGTTTTTCGCAACTCGATTTAATTGCAACAAAACAAATATTTTATATATATATATAATATTATATTTGAACCGGTCGGTAAAAAATCGAAAAGTCGCCATGCATTTTGCGCATGGAATAAAACCAAGACTGAATGAGCTTTAATTTCTAGAAGCGCCCTAATTTTTTCATAAACATTTTAACGGTGCAGTTATTTAAAATAATATCAAATAATAAAATATTTTATTTACATAACTAATTTATTAAGTTAACAATAATTATATATTTATAATTGATTTTGGTTATTTATAGTATTTTGAATAAAATGAAATAATAATTTTTTCAGAGTTAAAAAGCACTAAAAGTTCAAGTTCATAAGATTTTATTTGATAAAAATTTTGTTGCTTCAAAACTACCTAAGAATGAATTGAATTGGGTCTTTATGATAGCACACTGGATGATCTTGATTTACCTAGTCTACAAAACTATATTGGGACTGGAGCCAACGTTGATTTGACATTTTTGCATCCATTACAGGAGTTCAAATTTCAATGCAAGTTTCGTCAACATTCTTTGTCAATTATCGAGATTTTTTAAACAACTATTGAATAAATGTTAGAATGTAGAATATAGGTATTACAGGTGTAGATTATGCAGTGAAAAATGCTTCATTTTAGACCTAATTTTAGAACAATATATTACCAACCTAGACAATTTAAAATTTGATCTGCAATTTAATTCCAATTGGATCAGTCAGTATAGGACATTGATGTCCATTGTTAATGTTTTATATATTTGAGATCAGCTTAATAATTCATTCAGATTGTATGATTAACAAATACATACCATAATGATCTGGATAGTTTATAAATATAGCCATGGACAAATATTAACAAAACATTTTATTTTTATATATAACACACAATTTTATTTAGTTTTTTTATGATTTTTACTTATTTATTTATTATTAAGAAAATATGACAGAATAAATCATTTGATTATAGATTATTTATATAAAAATATAAATAAATTTTAATTTTTCTTAAATAATTAAAAAAACTTAAATTTAATTAAATAAATTTAATATTTGTATCAAACATAAAGTAAAACAGTTACTCGTAAATTTAAATTTTATAATTTTTAAGTATAAGAATAACATCAGTATAATTATATAGAAATATAAGTCAATTAATACCTAAAATATACTTTTAAAAAGATACAATATTCAAGTTCTGCTCATAATAAGATTTAAGTCATAAATATATGAAAATAATAATCCTAGAGTATATTTCATGCTATCAACTTGAAGTCTCTGGGACCTGATTCAGCATTTATATCAGATTTAAATCCAAATGCGCGCGATCTCACGCAAAATAAAATTTTTGAATTTTACAGACATAAATCCTGTTAATCAGATAAAATAAAAAAAGGTAGATTTACATTCATCAGAAAACAATTTTTCATTTTAGAGATTAAATTAATTACCAGCATATTTTAATTAATCAGACCTTAATTAATATAACTCTTTTTAGACTTAATTTACACTTATTACTTTTATAACTCAGATTTTAATTAATAAATACATATTCTGCAATTTGAGAAGATTATGGTTATAGGTAAATTTATTTAAAATTATATTTAGTTTTAATTTGTAATTTTTTTTTTTTTAATTTAAGTATACTTTTATTAATAATACAAAGTAAGGAAAATTATTATAGGTATACCTATTTTTTTATATATTATACACAGAATAATAAAAAAAAAATAAACAATATAATTAAATTAATAATTAATTGTTTTAATGCTAGGTTGTAATAGCTTATAGTATAAATCATATATCAGGTTTAACCTGTTTTCATTTTTGCAATGATATGAAATTTTTTAAATATCAACATACATATATTATATCCAATATTGTATTCAATACAATATTATAAAAGCTATGTATAAATATACTTGAGAAATAATAGCTCTTTATTTTGAATATTCCCACCAATTATTTTCAACTCCTTCATTTATGTGATCAATTAAAACCTTTCTTCGACTTTCCAAATATCTACATTTATCTAAAATTTTTTGCTTAATATTTTGAGAATCATCTTTTGTGATTTCTCGCTCTAAGTAATCGGATAGAGCTTCTGTAGCATTTTGAAAATCATTTTGATTTTCTAAAAAAATGAGCTTTTGATTATTTTCTTCAAGGTAATAAGCAAATGTATATGAGTACATGAGTGTTTGTCTACACATGCATAAAATATCGACTGAATTATTTAATTCTTGACTTTCCAACCAGGTCATTTTTTTACTATCAATAAATTCTTTTATTATTTTATTTACATCATCTTTTATTTTATTTTCAAATTTTAAAGAATGTTGATGATTAAAGTATCTTTCATAGAAAAATAAATATTTTTCTAAAGCTGCTTTTATGTTGCTTTTTGATTCTATTTCTGTTGTTTCAAACTTATTACATTGATGATTGTAATCCACAAAATTCCCCAAACATAACCAACAAAAATGATATTCGCAACTACTTCTGGTACACTTCATATGATTACAGCCACCATTTTTCTCAATTAAGGTATCACATTTTGGACAATTTTTTGTATTTAGTTTTATCCAATTCATAGTTTCAGAATCATCGCTACATTTTTTCAACCATTTTTTTAAAAAATCACAATTCACTGGTTCGTGGAAAGATTCACCACATCCAAAGCAAAATTTAAATCCACATTTACAATTTACAAGCTTAACACCTGGATAGTTCACTTTTACAATATAACAGCAATTTGGTGATGAGCACCATCTAAGAAACTTGTTGCATTCAATAAAATTATTCGATATCAGCTGTTTAAATTTAAATTTTACTTTTGAATCTTTTATAATATACATTACAAGAGCATCGCTAACCAATAAATCACAAGATGGAGCAGCACATTCGATAATTTCAACTTTTCCATCTTGCATAATTTTTGTTGTGAGATACTCTCTCCAACAGTCATTGCAAAATAAATGGTCACAACCTAGGCTTATCAATTTTATTGTTGGTACAAGCATAAAACAAATCTGACATTCTTTTTTTTCGTTACCACTAGAATGTGTTATTTTTAAATTATCAGAACAAGTTTTTAAATTATCATTACTAACACCAGCTTCTGCAAAAAGTTTTTCTTCATCGCCATTATATAATCTTTCTAAAAACTTCTCTTTATCCCAGTTTAACTTGTTCAAAATTATTCTTGTTATTGTAGTAGGTATAAAAGTTACAGAAGTAATTTCTTTAATTAAATCTAACATGTTTTGAAAAATTTCGTCAGCAGAAAGAAAACTATGCTGATACATATCAGCATCATTGCTTTCTTCTTCAGAATCAGATGATTCTGCATCAAAATCCATATTATCTTCTTGTCCTGAATCACTTTTGGAATCTACAGTTTCACATTCTGATAGTGAATTCTCTAAATTGTTACAATCCATATCCATGTCATTATAACTTATTTTTTTTCTGGGCTTATCACTATCACTATTAAATGCTGCTTCTTTTTGCCAATCCATATTAATATTATATCTATGTACTAAGTGATCTGGTTATCTAAACAAAAAAATAATATACCTATTAAGATTTATTTTACAGAGATAAATGAGACTTAAAAATTATTTAAAAGTTATAACATTTATGGTTAATTTCTTTTGAATTAATTTTTATATTTAAGTCAGCAGTATAAAAAATCATGCAAAATTAAGGAGAGGGAGGCTATGAAAATGAATTCCAAAATCAAAAAAATTTTTTTTATCTGAAAAGTTAGTATAACATTTCAAAAGTATGTAAATAAATTTTTAGGTATTTATCTTAACTACTTTTGATGTTATAGCTACTTTACCGAGAGTAGTCACGGTTCGATTATTTCACTATTTTCGTTCAAAACCAATTTTTTAAGTGTCAATTAATTAGGAAATTATTAAACACTTTTTCAATACGTAATACTTTAAAAGATTTATTAATTATCGAAAGAAGGTACAAACCTTTTGACCCTACTAAATTAAAGGTTTTATCGAGTACAATCATTTGAAATAAAAATTATATAAACGAGGGCCTATTTCCATGCAGGAGCTATTTAAATGGGCGATCATATTACTTAGCATCATTTCTGTGATTGGTGGAAAAATCTCTAGAATCCTGATCTCTTTGAAATGTGGAGAATGCACGCAGATTATAGATAACTTTCATTTTTAAATGCCTAACTTGGGCCCTGGGGTCTAATTCTTATTTTTTTCTTTGAAAATAAAAATTTATTAAAAATACACATATTTGTATAGGTTTTTTCCAGAAAAGGATTTCTTTTTATTTAAATCAAAAATAGCTATTTTTTAAACAAGAGAAAAATATTAGTTTTGGCTTTGCATGTACGAGTGAGCGTATAGAGAGCGAGTGCAGACAGTATTGAAAGTAAAATTTCCTACACTTCTTTCCGTGTTCAACACATAGTTTTTCATTCAAAGCGAAATAAATATTTACTTTCTTTTTCAAGCAATCTTTTTTTCGCTTTTAATGAAATAGTACATTTTTAACGAAGGGAGGAAAAAAAAGAATGGCCCAGATCGCACGTTAATTAGCATCCGAGGATGGTTAACTGCGATCTGGGGTATTTTTTTTTGTTTCCATGGACAAAACGAAATTTTTCTTTCTCAGTGGGGTGAAAACGCGTTTTTTCCTGACCACTAGGAAGAAAAAATATTTTTTGCTCCCGGGCGTAAAACTTGTGTGTAAAGAATTTTCTGAACTCGTTTTACGCCTAAGTGGGCAAAAAATATTTTAAGAGCCAGTTAAGAATCTATACTTTGTATTATGTGCAAAAAGTAAAAATGACAATTCATCAAAAATTTAATGTAGTAATTTTTGCTCGCTAGTTTGTAAATAATAATGATAATTGATATAACTTATTAATTACTTTTCATATTTTTATTATTTATAATAAACTCATCAAATTAATTTAATTAATTGGAACGTGGAGTAGTACTGTATTTATACTGTTTTCTCATCATTATATATATTGCATGATTTTTGTTGTAAGATATTCTTCCCAAAAATTATTAATTATCTACACTATCACATAATCATCTTTTATGATAATCATGTCCGTTTGATATTTTTTAGTGTAGCTGACGTAATTATGCCTGAAAGTTATAATTACGCCAGCTACACCAAGAACTGTCTATCAGACATGATTGTAATAAAAGATGATTATGTGCTGGTGTAGAAAAGGCCTAAGGATACTGTTTTTGATAAGGCCTCTTTAACTTTATCTGGTTTATATTTTACAACCCTGATCAAAGATAATTTACTTTAGACTCATATCTGAATTCTAGCCTACCTGAATATACTCAATATACCTAATACCTAACTCGTATCTGAATTCTAGCCCAATTCTAGCTTAATCCTTAAAGGAGAGTTTTGCTGCTGCAGGACTTTTCTAGATTTCTGATGACAGATACCAAAGTTCAATTATTTTAACACAAGTGTACCTAAAAGTACAGCAAGAATATGCCAATGAAATCATCCCTTAAAAATCAATGAAAAAAGGGTACCTTAGAGACAACTTAGAATTTAGGGTAAAAAGGGATTTTTAGGGACTTGCTACAAGCCCTGCTATTACAATAAATCAATACATTAAATTTTTCTCTAAATAAAAAATATTTCACTAAACTTATAGTATTTTATGACATTTGGCATCAAATAGGAAAAATCAACAAGAAAAAATAAAAACATATCATGATCAAGTTTTAGAAACATTTTTATTTTCAAAAATTGACAATTATTAAAACAAAAATTTCTTTATCTTATTTGCTTTTATAAATAAATTTGTAATTATTAAAATTTTCTTAAAACACTGTTTCAAAATCAAATATTTTAAAATAATATAGTAGTTATTTTAGAAATAATACTATAGTACTTCACTCTGAATATTCCCACCAATCTTTTTCAACTCCTTCATTTATATGATCAATTAAAACTTTTCTTCGACTTTCTAGATATCTAGATTTATCTAGCACTTTTTGTTTAACATTTTCATCATCATCTTTCATAATACCTCGCTCAAGGTATTCTGATAGATATTCCACAGCTCTTTCAAAATCATTTTGGTTATCTACAAAAATGAACTTCTGATTACTTTCTTTGAGGTAGTATGCAAATACGTATGAGTACATGAGCGTTTGCCTACACATGCACAAAATATTTAATGAATTATCTAATACTTTAGTTTCCATCCATGTCATTTTTTTATTTTCTATCAATAGTTTTTCTATTTTTTTTAAATCATTGGTTATTTTACTTTCAAATTTTAAAGATTGTAGATGATTCAAGTACCTCTTATTAAAAAATAAATATTTATCTAAGGCTATTTTGGCCTTGCTTCTTTCATCTGTTGCTTTAACTTCTGCATAATTATTACATGCATGGGCTTTATAATTTTTAAAATCTGCTAAACACATCCAACAAAATTCATACTTACAGGTGCTTCGTGTACAAACCATGTGATTACAGCCACCATTTTTCTCAATTAAGGTGTCACATTTTGGACAATTTTTTGTATTTATTGTCATCCAGTTTACAGTTTCAGAATCATCATTACATTTTTTTAACCATTTTTTTAAAAAATAGCAATTTACTGGTTCGTGGGAAGTTTCACCACACCCGAAGCAAAATTTAAACCCACATTTACAATTAATAAGCTTAACATCTGGATAGCTAACTTTTATAATATAACAGCAGCTTGGCGATGAGCACCACCTAAGGAACTTGTTACATTCAATGTAGCTATTTGTTATTAGCTGTTTAAATTTTAACTTAACTTTTGAATCTTTTACAGCATCTATTACAATAGCATCGCTGACTAGCAAATCACATGATGGAGCAGCACATTCTATAATTTGAACATTTCCATCTTCCATGATTTTTGTAGTAAGGTATTCTTTCCAACAGTCATTGCAAAATAGATGGTTACAACTGAGCCCTATTAATTCTTGCGATGGTACAGTTATAAAACAAATTTGACATTCTTTTTCTTTATTATCACTTGAATTTATCATTTTTAAATTATCAGAGCATGTCTTTAAATTTTTATCACTAATACCAGCTTTTGCAAAAAGATTCTCTTGATTGCAGTAATATTTTTCTAAAAGTTTTTCTTTGTCCCAATTTAATTGGGTTAATAATATTCTTGCTATCGTAGTTGGTATAAGTGCTACAGAAGTAACTTCTTTTATCAAATCTAACATATTTTGAAAAACTTCTTCATTGGAAAGAAAAAAGAGCTGGTTATCAATAGTATCCTTTTTTTGGCTTTTAAATATAGAAGCTTCTATTTCAGAATCTGTATCATCTTTATTTCCTGAATCATTGTCAGAAACATTAGATTCACATTCTGATAAAGCGCTTTCTAAATCATAATCATCCATGTCTAAGTCACTATTGCATGCTGCTTCTATTTCTGAATCCATAATATATTTGTGTATATTATATGAACGATTTGATATTCTAAAAAAATAAATGATAAACCTAATCACGAAAAGTATAAACTCATACAATTAGTGTTATAAAAAAAAATGTTAAGCTTTTTGGGATAGCAAAGCTATATTATTGAATATTTATTTAACTGAATTTAATAAACTCTTATAAAGTGCATTACCCGGTACCGCACAGTATACGTACAATATACGTATAAAACAACTAACAACGCGAGTACAATCTGTACAACGTAAACTCAAATCCTAACCTACAATATCTAAAAATAAAGTTTTTAGAACAAAAAATTCAAAATACTTTTATTTTTATTTTTAAAATATTTATTATTAATAATTAATTAATTAAACAATATTTACCTATGTTATATCTGTGAAATAGTATAAACCACTAAACTATTAAAATGAGCTCACACATGAAAGTACCAACAAAGAAAATAATCTTACGAGAAATCTGAATTGACTGATGAATAATATTATCAACATATTTAGAAAGAGATAAGCTTGAGAGGTGAGAGCGGGAATGAGAGAGATAGAATGAGAGTGAGGGGGAGGGGGGTGCAGAGTCTGTGTAACTGTAGGTAAATTAGGTATATTACATATCGTCACCACGCCCGCGCCAATTCAAATTTTATAATTAATACTATAGTCAGGGGTATAGTGTTTTTCACCTTTAACTGCCTCTGAAAGTGGATGGATTTTGATGAAACCTTTTGCATTCGCTTCAGAAAATTCATACAAACAAAGCGTCGGAAAGGAAAATTGTCGGAAATGTCAAGGGGTGATTTTTCCACCCATTTTTCACCCCTTTCCCCCCCCAATTTTGAAATATAGTAAAAAATGTTTTTATCGACTTTTATATGATGCTATATGGTTAAATAGGTCACTAAGTTAGAATTTTGGGTCAAAAATGACATTTAATAGGTTCCAAGGGGTAAAATTGGACATTTTTCACCCCTTTCACCCCTAAAAAACTCATTTTGCCAAAATAACTTATTTTTTTATTTTCAAAGGTCCTAGTAGGGTTTTTTGGACGCTGATTTCAAAAATGGTGTCAAAAATGACATTTAACAGGTTCCAAGGGGTGAAATTGGCCATTTTTCACCCCTTTGACCCCTAAAAAACTCATTTTGCCAAAATAATGTATTTATTTATTTTCAAAGGGTCTATTAGGTATTTTTGGACGCTGATTTCAAAAATGACGTCGAAAATTACATTTATCATGTTCTAAAGGGTGAAATTGGCCATTTTCACCCCTTTCACCCCTAAAAAACTCATTTTGCCAAAATAATGTATTTATTTATTTTCAAAGGGTCTATTAGGTTTTTTTGGACGCTGATTTCAAAAAAGACGTAGAAAATTACATTTAACATGTTCTAAAGGGTGAAATTGGCCATTTTCCACCCCTTTCACCCCTAAAAAACTCATTTTGCCAAAATAACTTATTTATTTATATTCAAAGGGTCTATTAGGTTTTTTTGGACGCTGATTTCAAAAATGACGTCGAAAATTACATTTAACATGTTCTAAAGGGTGAAATTGGCCATTTTTCACCCCTTTCACCCTTATAAAACTCATTTTGCCAAAATAATGTATTTATTTATTTTCGAAGGGTCTATTAGGTTTTTTTGGACGCTGATTTCAAAAATGACGTAGAAAATTACATTTAAAATCTTCTAAAGGGTGAAATTGGCCATTTTTCACCCCTTTCACCCCTAAAAAACTTATTTTGCCAAATGAACTTATTTTTTTATTTTGAAAGGCTCTAGTAGGTTTTTTTGGACGCTGATTTAAAAAATTATATCAGAAATAAAATACTACAGGTTCTAAAGGGAGAATTTGTCAATTTTTCCCCCCAAATACCTGCAACATTGACACAAACCTTTAAGGTACTTTTTTTTTAAACTAAATGAACTAAATAGGTTTTTTAGGTCGCTGATCTCAAAAATGATATCAGAAATTACATTTAACATGTTCTAAAGGGTGAAATTGGCCCCTTTTCAAATGGTTTAGTAGGAATTTTTATGCACTGTTTTCAAAAATTATGTTAGGAATGACATTAAATAGGTTCTAAATAGTGAATTTTTTAATTATGCGTATATTGTAATAAAATAAGAGAAATTATAAAATTTACTAAAATAAATTTATTTTTTACTTTTTATTCACTTTATTATAAATTTAAACAGTATTTTTTTTTAAATATTTTTGCTTAACTATTTATTTTTTTATAATTTTTAATAAAACGAAAGTAAAAATAAATGTTATATTTCCTCTTTAAAATATTTCATTATAATTTTTTTTTAAAAAATGATATTTTATTTATGAATACATTATTTTACAATAGAAACTTACAAAAGAAAATGTTCTTAAAACGTTTCTTTTTACACTTAATTATCTTCAGTCTTTTCAACTTGTTGGCAATTTTCTTCACCATCTGACTCATCTTCAGATTCTGAAATTTGTGCTAGAGCATCCAAAATATGCATTTCAACTTCTTCGTCATCTTGCGCAAGAACTGCTGCTGTATTTTTGCATGAGGGGGTATTTGGGGTGAAAAATAGCCAATTTCACTCTTTAGAATATGTTAAATGTAATTTTTGACATCATTTTTGAAATCAGCGTCCAAAAAAACCTATTAGGACCATTGAAAATAAAAAAATAAGTTCTTTTGGCAAAATGAGTTTTTTAGGGGTGAAAGGGGTGAAAAATGGCCAATTTCACCCTTTAGAACATGTTAAATGTAATTTTTGGCGTCATTTTTGAAATCAGCGTCCAAAAAAACCTAATATACCCTTTGAAAATAAATAAATACATTATTTTGGCAAAATCAGTTTTTTAGGGGTGAAAGGGGTGAAAAATGGCCAATTTCACCCTTTAGAACACGTTAAATGTAATTTTCGACGTCATTTTTGAAATCAGCGTCCAAAAAATCCTAATAGACCCTTTGAAAATAAATAAATACATTATTTTGGCAAAATGAGTTTTTTAGGGGTGAAAGGGGTGAAACATGGCCAATTTCACCCTTTAGAACATATTAAATGTAATTTTCGACGTCATTTTTGAAATCAGCGTCCAAAAAAACTTAATAGACCCTTTGAATATAAATAAATACATTATTTTGGCAAAATGAGTTTTTTAGGGGTGAAAGGGGTGAAAAATAGCCAGTTTCACCCTTTAGAATATGTTAAATGTAATTCTTGACATCATTTTTGAAATCAACGTCCAAAAAAACCTATTAGGACCATTGAAAATAAAAAAATAAGTTCTTTTGGCAAAATGAGTTTTTTAGGGGTGAAAGGGGTGAAAAATGGCCAATTTCACCCTTTAGAACATGTTAAATGTAATTTTTGACGTCATTTTTGAAATCAGCGTCCAAAAAAACCTAATAGACCCTTTGAAAATAAATAAATACATTATTTTGGCAAAATGAGTTTTTTAGGGGTGAAAGGGGTGAAAAATGGCCAATTTCACCCTTTAGAACACGTTAAATGTAATTTTCGACGTCATTTTTGAAATCAGCGTCCAAAAAAACCTATTAGGACCATTGAAAATAAAAAAATAAGTTCTTTTGGCAAAATGAGTTTTTTAGGGGTGAAAGGGGTGAAAAATGGCCAATTTCACCCTTTAGAACATGTTAAATGTAATTTTCTACGTCTTTTTTGAAATCAGCGCCCATAAAAACCTAATAGACCCTTTGAAAATAAATAAATACATTATTTTGGCAAAATGAGTTTTTTAGGGGCGAAAGGGGTGAAAAATAGCCACTTTCACCCTTTAGAATATGTTAAATGTAATTCTTGACATCATTTTTGAAATCAACGTCCAAAAAAACCTATTAGGACCATTGAAAATAAAAAAATAAGTTCTTTTGGCAAAATGAGTTTTTTAGGGGTGAAAGGGGTGAAAAATGGCCAATTTCACCCTTTAGAACATGTTAAATGTAATTTTTGACGTCATTTTTGAAATCAGCGTCCAAAAAAACCTAATAGACCCTTTGAAAATAAATAAATACATTATTTTGGCAAAATGAGTTTTTTAGGGGTGAAAGGGGTGAAAAATGGCCAATTTCACCCTTTAGAACGCGTTAAATGTAATTTTCGACGTCATTTTTGAAATCAGCGTCCAAAAAATCCTAATAGACCCTTTGAAAATAAATAAATACATTATTTTGGCAAAATGAGTTTTTTAGGGGTGAAAGGGGTGAAACATGGCCAATTTCACCCTTTAGAACATATTAAATGTAATTTTCGACGTCATTTTTGAAATCAGCGTCCAAAAAAACTTAATAGACCCTTTGAATATAAATAAATACATTATTTTGGCAAAATGAGTTTTTTAGGGGTGAAAGGGGTGAAAAATGGACAATTTCACCCCTTGGAACCTGTTAAATGTCATTTTTGACCCAAAATTCTAATTTAGTGACCTATTTAACCATATAGCATCATATAAAAGTCGATAAAAACATTTTTTACTATATTTCGAAATTGGGGGGGCAAAAGGGGTGAAAAATGGGTGGAAAAATCACCCCTTGACATTTCCGACAATTTTCCTTTCCGACGCTTTGTTTGTATGATTTTTCTGAAATGAATGCAAAAGGTTTCATCAAAATCCATCCACTTTCAGAGGCAGTTAGAGATTTGACCATTTTTTTCACACTATACCCCTGACTACTAGTGGTACATATTTTAATGAAATTTTTTGCGTGCGCATTTACCCAAAAAAACTCAGGGATATTATATATGCTTCTTCGCGCAAAGATTTAAACTAATTTTATTCAATTCTTTTACCGAAAAATATTAATTTTTTAAAATTAAGTTAACAATTATTAATCAAATGAAAATTAAATTAAATGCAATTATAGAAAGTTAATGAAAAACATTAGAAACAAATTTGTTTTTTTTTCCTATATTTTAATATAAATTTAAAGCTAATTATCCACTGTCCATAGAATTAATTTTTCGATCTTTTTTTCTCAAAATTGCATACATTTTTCTCGAAATTGTTGAATTTTTTAGAATATGTAGCTAAAAATTGAATTTTATATAGTTTTTTTGATTTGATAAGAATTTTTTAATTGTCTCGAAACTCATTCAAGATTTAAAATTTCAAAAAAACTTTAAATTTCAAAAACTTCGAGTTAGTCAAAATCTAAAAAAAAAATGAACTGTAATAGTAACCTCGATAGTAAATTTCTTATATAAACAAAAAAATTAGAACGTTTTCGAAAAATTAGTAAATATTCGAAAATAATCGTATATTTACTAAATGTAGTATATTAACAAAAAATTCGAGTATTCTCGATTTTTTTTTGTGTATTCGCAAGAAAAATTGATAATTTACCATTTTTTCTCGAAAATTTACAAAAAATAGTTGTAAATTTCCGAAAAATAGTTGTGAATTACAACTTTTTTCGTAAAATCACAAACAAAAAATCGATAATTCTCGAAATTTTCGATAATATACTAAATTTAATAAATTAACGATTTTTATCGAATATTTACAAAATTTTTTGAAAATTCACTAATTTTTTGAAAAAATTTTATTTTTTTTATAATTCTAAGAAAGTTACTTTTTACAGTGTATATTTTAGAATTTCAAAAAAAAAAATTCTATATAATCAAAATTATATAAATAAAATATATAAATCAACAGGTACATGTACGTCTAGATGAACAGGTAAAATTTATTCAAGTTTTAAAATTCACGGCTAAGTGTATAAAAGCACAAGAGATAAGAATTTGAAGGATTGAGTGCGGTCAGTGTTTGAGTTTAATCATTTGTATTTGCTTATATGGAAAAAAAATGTTTAATAAGGTATATAATATTGGTTTCAGAAATATTCGCATAATATTATTCCTACATGAAGGACCGCTGGAATTCAAGGTCAACTTCTTGTTAAATATTTTTATACGTTTGTTGTAATATATAAATGTTTTTAATGTATTTGTATATGTAACATGAATAACATAAATGCATTTTTAATAATAAAATACGACGCATTTATATCATCATTCGCTAATCAGGTTATTTTCATTTTTCATGAAAAAAAAATGTATTTCTTTTTTTTTATTATTAAAGCTTTCAACTTTTACATATAAAGAAAAGTTATTTAGCTGATACATTATGTTATAATGCAGTTTTGTCATACAATATTTCATTTTACAATTTTATTACAAATTTACTTATTACATACCATCTTCTCTTGTCTAATGTATTTTGAAGTATGAATTTACAAATTTTTTTTTAAGTTAGTTTTTCAGAAAGTTTTTGACAGAGCACCTACAAAATACGATTTGTGGCTAAAATTTGACAAAAAAGCCCTTACCGTAACCCACAAAATTTTAAATGTTTTAAGTGTTTTAGGCGTTTTACTAATTAACTTCCCACGTAAAAAGATTAAGCTTAATTTTGGGTAAGCTTACTGAAGTACTTTTCACATAATAAATTCAGTTTCACATTAGTTTTTGAATAATAAAGGCCATAAAATTTTTATTTGACAAATAATAGAAAGATAGAAAAAAAAGAATTCCGGCTGCTATATACAACTTGATTTTTTTTTTAGTTATGTTACGTTTTTATGTCAAAAATTATTTTTAAGACAAAAATTCAGCTAAAATTATAACCTGCCTCATTTTCCATTTCGATTTCCGATAAAAAACAGACCTGCACTGTAAAAAGTAACTTTCTTATATTAACAAAAAAATTAGAACATTTTCGAAAAATTAGTAAATTTTCGAAAAAAATCGTATATTTACTAAATTTAGTATATTAACAAAAAATTCGAGTATTTTCGATTCTTTTTTGTGAATTCGTGAGAAAAATTGATAATTTATAATTTTTTTCGAAAATTTTCAAAAAATAGTTACAAACTTATGAAAAATAGTTGTGAATTTACAACTTTTTTCGTAAATATACTAAATTTAGTAAATTTACGATTTTCATCGAATATTTACAAAATTTTCGAAAAAATTCTATTTATTTTGTAAATCTAAGAAAGTTACTTTTTACAGTGTGTTTAAAGCAACAAAATTTCACCAAATATGTTTGATTTTTGTGTAAACCTTTTAAAATTCTATGAAAAATATATTTCCTTTGCATTCATAAAAAATATAATTTGCAGTATTATACAAATGAAAATAATAGTATATTACGACCCATGGCCAGAAAAGTAAAGAATTGCTTAAATCGCGCGTAAAGTACTTTCCGTAACCAAACCAAAACCGTAAACTGCGATTTGGGGCATTTTTTTTATAGCCAAGAGTCATAAACAATTTTTCTGCGCCAGTGGTGAGAATCTGCGATTTCCTTGGCCACGCAGGAAAACGTTAGGAAATCGTACTATGTGGCCATTGCCCAGAAAAAACATTTTTATAATAAAAGACAATTCACTCGAAACAATATTTTATTTGAGTCATGCTTTTTTTCAATTATGTACGACATTTTTTATAAGATATTTAAAAATGATATGCTAAACTATACTTTACCTTAATTTTTTTTCCGAATAATTTTCTGATCTGCTTACACGACTGCCACAACTCACAACTAAAACTAAACTAGCAAGAGAGTATGAACAGGGAATTTTATGGCCAAAAAATTTTTTATTCGTGTATTTTCCAAGTTCATATAAGTTGGAATTTCCCCCTTTGATTGGGATTTTCTACGAACAAAGTATTTTAATATATAAACTTATAAAAATTTGTTGCATAGCATATTATTATCCTTTTACTTTTTACTCGTATATTTTTTTTAATATATAAGGATTTAAAATATTCTTTTCATTATAAATTAAATGTTGATTGTAAAATGAAGAATTTCAAAAAAACAAGTTTTCAAAAAAGAAATTTTCAAAAACAATTTTTTCTTACTTCTTTTTTTTTTATAATAATTAGGTTCAAAATTTATTTTATCGAAGTAACGTAACGAAATCTTAGGGGTTGGAGGAGCCGAATTATTTGTTACGATGAGTTATATAAAAGAGGGTATCCAAAATTTTAAAATTTTGTGTTACGTATTTTATTAACTACCCTAATTTGGTTTTTTTTCCAAATTTTTTTTTAGAGGATGTAAATAGGGTATAAAATAAAAAATTTAAGCCTTAATAGAAGAAAATCGTCAAATTTTAAACCTCGGAATCGAATTCTGCGGGAAACTTGATAATTTCCAATAAGAACACAAGGGGAAAGGGTTTTTTTTGGACAGGAGCCACAAAAATACGATTTCCTGTCCGCTGCGCGGCCGAGAAAATCGGAATTTCTCGCTACTGCCGCAAAAAAATTTTATACAGCCCTTGTCCATAAATTAAAAATGCCCCAAATCGCAGTTTACCACCCTCGGCTTCGCCTCGGAAGGTAATTTATCTCCGATTTGGGCCATTCTTTACTTTTCTAGACACGAGCCGTAAATATACTATTAACCGCAAAATAATATTATTTGGTAGCAAAACTAAGAATATTTTTGGTCAATTTACCAAAGTAGGCCAAAAACACAAAAATTACTGCCAAAAATTTACTTTTTGGAAAAAATAGTTTGGACCGATTTCTGCGACCTTTTAGTTTAACTTGGGCCCAGTTGGGGTGAAATCCCTCCTTTAAGAAATTCGCAATTAATTTTATAATCAAGAAAGTTAAATTGATTAAAAAAATTTTTTGTTTAGAAATCTGTTAAATAAGAACTGATTTCTCATAAAAATGTAACATAAAAAAGAAAAATACTTATTTTGTAAAAAATATGAGTAGAGTAACAGTGGAAAAAAGAAGTAATAGAATACAATAAAAAAATGTTTGCCTGTTAAAAATGTAAGTCATATATAGTATATTTTTATTTTTTGAAAAACCGAGCACGTGTCATTTCGCATTAAACAGAAAGAAAGAAATGAAAAAAAAGTTCAAAAAAAAAAATTGCAAGTATGTATAAGGGGATTCCCAAACACATATATATTTGCACACATATATATTATATTCCATCCATTAAGAGAAATGCTCGTCACGTATAATTCCCTTAAGTTATATACGAGAGTATGGAAGCTGCAGCATGCATATATACACGCGGAAGCACACTCTTGAATACTATAATAGCATAAAGGTGCAACTACCCCGATGACTTTAGAATTCACGATATAACATTTTTGGTATATTAGGCTGGCCAATATTAAAAAAATTTTTTTTTTTTTGGGTTTCTGGGTGCCAAACAGCGAAATTTGTTGAAAGCATGAGAGTCCTAAAATTTAAGCTCATAAGCACTTTTTAAATGGTAAGGTCTACAGTTTGCAAGGATGTATGAGACAAATATTTGGTCCCAAGTTAAAGTTTAAAATTTCGAGTTTTCAGGACTCTATTTATGCCATATGATCAAATTTGGCACCAAAAATTCAAAAAATAAGTAAATTTTGAGAACAGCAGCTAGTCTAATGTACATAAATTTAAACATAAACTTGAGCATATCAAAAGAATCACTTCCAATTCGTCCTCAACGTCCTTGCATTTTGTCGTTGCCCGCGAGGATGTATACATATAGATTTATCATTAAATATTCAAATCACGTTTCTTTTAAACTATACATACTATGCCAATATAATATGTCTATGCAATCAGTACTTGTAAAAAGACTTACAATGATATTTTCTTTTTTATGGTATCATAGTACGTGCATTTTGAAATAAATAAAGTTTGTTAATGCATTTGAAACAGCTGTTATGTTAAATATTCATTTAAAAAAAAAATATTAATTGGTGACTTTCACAGTTTTGCACATTTATGTTATGTTAATTGGCTATGTTTTATGAATTATGTCTATGAAGAAATTTTAATGGCACATTATTAAAAATAAGAAAAAGTAAAAAATGAGTACATTTTTTTAAGGTGATTAAAATTATGCTGCGTTATTATTTTTAAAAGTAATTTAAAAATGTAACTTTTGAGTGCAATATAATGTTAACAAGATTGTTAATTAACAACTGTCATTTTCATGCTAAAAAGTAAAAATCGTAAAAAATTTTGAATTTTAGTTGGGATTTCTGTTTTTGAGGTCACTGATTTCAAATTTTATGTCGAATTATATGGAGATTGTTAATTGACAGCTATCAAATAGCTGCCAAAAAACTAAAAAAATATTTATAAACTTTCTAATAACTATTTTGACATCAGATTTGAAATAAGCGACCTCAAAAAAGTATAAATCTACTATAAATTTAAAAACTTTTTAGTTTTTCTGCAGCTAGTTGACAGCTGGCAATGGTTAATCTTACAAATTTGATATCAGATTTTAAATCAGTGAGCTCTGAAGCATAAAATTTTATACTATATTTACTGTAAAATTATTTTTAAAAATTTGTTAACTAACGCTAACTTAAGCAATAATGCTATATGGTAGATATTCGGAGCTTTCAAGCTCCTAACAGTCAAGGTTGAGACTTTAAAGGGTCGTGTCCTTAAAGACTTTTGTTTGGAATGATAAAATATTCAATATATCAAAAATTTACACTGTAAGAACTCTTGTCTGGGTAATTACTATTTGTAAATTTACTACTCAGATAGCAATTACCCAGACAAGAATTTTTGCAGTGTAGTTTTCATGAAACTCAATTTCCTTTACTTTTGTGAAGGGTTCTAATTAATTCATTAAAGCAAATCTTCGATTAATGCATGGCTAAGACTTTATAGCTTGAACCCAAAAAAGCTCAAAATATACGTTTTTGCAACAATACCGAATAGCGCTGTATTCAAATTTATGTTCTTAAGAACATGGGATCTAAAAAAAATGTAGACAGCGCTTCAATGAGCTAAAATTGAGGAAATATCATTTTTTTTAAATGGCAAGCAACTTTTTTTTAATCGACAGACAAATAAGTATAGTTTTTTCATGCTACCGCAAATTGTTGCAAGAACTTATATTTAGAGCTTTTTTGGATGCTTATATTTAGAGCTTTTTTGGATGCAAGGTATAAAATTTTAGCCATGCACAATTCAAGCAAAGCAACCTAACTGTGTGAGTCTTTTAAGCTCAAATCATTCTATTTATGCTCTTGCCATACATGTAATTATCTATTTTGTAAAAATTAAATTTTTCAGTAAAATATCAATTGCCTATTTCACCAATTGGTTACTATAAAACAAAGAAAAATCACCCACCATAATAATTCAATAAACGAAAAACAACCATTTATTAAAAAATCTTTAAAGAAATATAAAAATAAGAAAAAATATGTAACTGAAATATGAAACTGAAAGAACCCTAAAAAAAATAGAAAAACAATAAAAAATAGGGTATAAAATTGCGACTAATATTTATATAAAAAATTTATATAATACTATTATACCCAGTATGGTTTTCCTTTTGTTATACTTTACAAGACATTTTACTAAAAACAGTATATAGGGACTTGTTAGATATGTGCTTGCGCGACTCATGAATACCGAAAAAGTCCAAAAAGTTCTTTTTTTTTTTTGTACGTGTTACGCATTTGCCAAAAAAGTAAAACTAACCACATCGAATACAAAATCAACCCTCTAATGTATAAACTTATATATACTTTTTTATAATATACGTGTTAGTTTTTTTTTCTTCTTTTCTTATAATAATATAAAGTATATATGTATTTTATAACCATTTTTACAATTTTTTTTTATTATAATCACGTAAAATTTTATATTATATTACTTGAATTATTAATATTTTATTCAGATAAAAAAGTATGACATATAAAGTTATAACCATTTTTTAGTTTTGTAATGGCTAAAAATATTGATCCTGAATTTTAAAAATATTCTCGATAAAGTATAAGTTTCTCTTTTGAGAAAATTGGAAATTTTTTTCATAATTTTAATTTTCTCTCAGAAAGCATGTATTCCCCGGACGCTACTGAGGGAGAAAAATTAGGGGTGTGCGGTTACCCGAATTTTCGGGTACCCGAGCTTCGGGTCGGTCTTGGATTTTTCCGGGTCGGGTCGGGTCGGTCTTCGGGTATACCCGAAAAGTTTCAGAGGTCCGAAGGTATAGTTTTTTCATCTGAAATTTCCCTGGCATTACGAATCCATAAATATTTTCCCGGGAATTAACCATTCACGCTTAAAAAAGAGAAAAAATAGTAAAAAAAAAGCGCATTAGAAAAAAAATTATAATTTTTATTACCTATTAGTAATTAATTACTTTTTCATGTTAATTAAACAACAAAATAAATAAATTTGTACTTTTTTTAACACTTGTACTTACTGTTTTAAATTTGTGATTTTCTTAAAAAATAGTAATATATCCCAATTTATATTTTTACAAAAATAATAGTAAGAAATTAATTAGTTTATATTCAAAAATTTTGAAGAAACTATTTTTCTAAGTACTAGTAGGTACTTGACTTACCTTAAAAAATAATTATGCAAAAGGTATGTCAAATATTTTAAATGTTTTAAAAATTCTTAGCTTCAAGGCTTCGCTACGCTCGGAAAAATATAAAAATACTTCTGGACAATATGATATTGGTGTGCAGAGTCCCTGGCAGAGTCTCATTTTGAATTTTTTTTTTGAATTTTTTTGTTCAAAAATATGTACAAGTACCTACTTAACTCGGCACAGGTATGGTTATTTATAGAATTAGGATTAAAATTCCTTGGCACATATTATATAATAAAACCTCTATAGAGGTATTCCCCTGGTATAATTTTGGTGTAGATATAAAGGCTTTTGTAAAAAGTGATTTCCACCGTTTTTCACTCCAATTTTCCAGCCCTAGATGAAATATAGCATTTTTTGGAGTTCATATTTGAAACCTGCAACCTCAAAAACCACCGATATAGTTTTTCAAGTAATAATAAAGTATTTTATAAAAATCAGTTTTTCACCTTTTTTCACCCCAGTTTCCATTCCTAGATGAAGATTTATGATATTTTTGGGTTCATATTTGAAATTAGCAACCTCAAAAACCTCCGGGTGCTGATTAGAAGAATAAAAAACATAATATTTTACGAATAGTAAAGACTTACGTCAAAGAGGCATGTTTTGGCCTAAAGGTTGTGCTAAAATCGAATGTTTTTCAAGTTTCCGCCACTTGTAGACATTTCCTGAGGGATTGTTGGTTAAAAATGATTCAAAAATTGAATTCCTCATCAGTTTCTAGTCTCAAAACAATTTTAAAATTTAATTTTTTATAAAAATATAAGCTGGAATTAATCAAGTGGCACGTTTTGGCTGCCTGGATGGTTTTTAAAACATTTAAAAAAATTTTGACTTATACCTTTTGCAGAAAAATAATTTTTTCAAAAATTTGAATACAAATTATTTAATTTTTTTTAATTATTTTTATAAAAATATAAATTGGGATATATTACTATTTTTTAAGAAAATCACAAATTTAAAACAGTAAGTACAAGTGTTAAAAAAAGTACAAATTTATTTATTTTGTTGTTTAATTTACATGAAAAAGTAATTAATTACTAATAGGTAATAAAAATTATAATATTTTTTATAATACGCTTTTTTTTTACTATTTTTTCTCTTTTTTAAGCGTGAATGGAAAATTCCCGGAAAAATATTTATGGATTCGTAATGCCAGGGAAATTTCAGATGAAAAAACTATACCTTCGGACCTCTGAAACTTTTCGGGTATACCCGAAGACCGACCCGACCCGACCCGGAAAAATCCAAGACCGACCCGAAGCTTCGGGTCGGGTAACCGCACACCCCTAAGAAAAATACTATACTCGGTTTCGCATCGTAAGGTGATTCTACGTGTGATTTATACCAATCTTTGTTTTTCTTGCCATGAGTCGTAAGATACTATTTCCAAATTCTTACTTTTAGGTAAAGTCTAATCACTTCGTGGCCTCAAAGCTCAATAATTCGCTTTTTCCAAATTCTGCAAAGTTACCTGCAGTTACAAGGATTTGCAAGAATTTATAAAGTTTAAGGGGATATAGAACCAAAAAAATTTTTAAATCAGTTTTTTTGATTTTTAACAAAATTTATTGATTAAATTTTTAAAAAATGATTCTCATGCCAAAAAAATTCTGGATTTCCGAATTTCCAAAAATTCTCGAAGGGATGGTAATATCAAAATTTTTTTTTAGACTAATTTGATGTTTTTTTTTTTTTATTGTGAAGGACAGACTCATTGTCGACTCATCGAGACTCATTTTTTAAAAATTGAATCAATAAATTTTGTTAAAAATAAAAAAAACTGATTTTAGAATTTTTTTTGGTTCAGTGGCCCCTTAAATTAGAAAATTACATTAATATTATCCAGGTTTATAACTTTTTTACCCTAAACAGTGTTAAAGGTCAAAAGATTATTTCAAATTTAAATTTTAAGGAAACTAATTTGGACTCCTCATTCACTAAAAATTGTAATGTTTAGAAATATTTTCACAAAATTCTAAATCGTTTTCAAATCAAATATAAAAACGAAATAATATTATATTTTTTGTTGGGGTTAACCCCAAAGGGTGCAATAAAGAAAATTTTGTTAAAAAATTTATATTTTTACTACAATGAAAAAAACACGTGTTTGTCTTACAACTCCAAAAAGGCAGATGTTTTTTACTTTTTTATTAAAAATTTACAAAAAAATTTCCAAGGGGATGCAATTAGAATAGAAGGGTTAAAAAATTGATAATAAAATATGAATATATTTAAGGAGGTAGCCTTCGAAAACAAGAAACAGTTCAAGAAATAGTCCTTTGTTAGTACCCAGCCTAAGACAGCTCCCTTTTTATTAGCAAAAAGGGTAATTTAACACTTCGTATTGTTATAAATACAATAGATTTATTTTAGATTCTTACTGTACTTTCAAAAGCAGATGCTACATTTTACAATAATTTAAATAAATAAATAAAAAAAATTGAATTGGTTTTAAATTTGTCTAATAGTTTGGTACACTTTTCAACCACTAAATTATCCTGCTTATCTGCAGTAAAATTAAATTTAATTTTACAATACTACATCTTTTAAGATTTAAATGCAGGTTTCCTTGGAAAATTAAAAAATGTATTAAAAAATTTTGTAGTTTATTGTTTTGTTATAAAAATAATTACTCATTCATCAGGCTAATTAAATATGCTTCAATTACAGTCTTAAGCACTGTAACCTAATTGTGTGATTTTAGTTTTAAAAAAATAAACTAAATAGGAATGTAAAATTTAAAACGAACAAGAAAAAATAATCAAAAACGACATTAAATTTTGAGAAAAACCCTTATGCTATTTTTGGGAAATCTCATAAAATTTGATTTTAGGGTCAATTTTATTTTTCATTAATGAAAAAAACGAAAGAAATTTAAATAATAGCTACATTTTTAATAAATTTTTAAATAGTTTTTTAAATTCATTTAATTTGCTTAATTGCTTATTACAAGTTATATAAAATTTTTTACTTTAAGTATTTAAATTTCAAGGGAAGGATTAATGCACATCATTAATAATAATTTGCAAAAACTAAATAAAAAATTTAAAGAAAATATGTTTTAAAAAAAAATATTTATATACCTACTTGTTTAAAGCACTTGAAAGTGACCTAATTATCAAGTAATAAATTGTTAAGTATAATAATATTATAATAAAAAATAATAATAATTCAGGCTTGCCTATATACCACATCAAGTTTTATGAGTATGTATGCAAACTAATAATCTGCAATATATGTGCGTGACTCCTCATTACCGTTTTCAAATGTTGTTTTTACATTATATCTGGAGCATTTTTAATGATTGATCAGCTGATTTAAGAAATTTAAAAGAATTTAACGATCCTTTAAATTGATCCATGGACTGCTGGGTTGCTGAACTTAAATTTTGCTTGAATTTTTTGTAAATTTATGTTAAGCAATTTTTTTTATGACAGTGAAAAATTTTTTTAATTATTGATCAACTTTTTGAATAAATCTTATTTGTTGAATTCCAAGGCTTAGACGAAGGTTTAAATTATAAAAATTTAAATATATTTACAAATTTTACAGCTTTTATTGTTTTAAGTATACTGTTAGTTTACTCTGCTTGAATTTGAGTTAAGTTGCTTGGATTTTTAATCAAATTAGTCGAAATTAAAAAAAAAAAAAAACTTAAAATTTTTAAGTAATTTTTAGTAAATTCTTGCCAGTGGCAGATCCAAAAATTCGATTGATTTTGTTATATTTGCTAAATCAACTTCTGATTCTTGTGAGTTTTACCTCTAATTTTACCAAAAATATTGTAATTTCTGAAAATTCAAGTGGCAATTTAATACCATATCATCAGTTTTTGGTTATTTTAATTATAAATTTTCATCAAAGTACACTGTACTTAATTATCTCATTTTGAATATTCTAGCAACTAATTCAAAAATTTGCAATTTGATTTCAACTTAAAAAAATTCAAATAATTTTTTAAAAAAAGATAGGGAAAATAAACGAATTTCAAATATTAATTTTTATACTTACATGTAAATAATAAAAAAAAACATGTTTTTAATCATGTAGAATTACACATTCATTACCACAATAAGTTATAATCTTACAAGTATTATAAAATTTAAACTAAACCGCAAAAAAAAAAAATTACTGAAAAACCGGTTGGAATACTTTCGAAAATTCCAGGACGATATATAATACATGTGGGCCTGTATCACGAGCTGCAATATTTATACTTACTTAATATCATCTCTCGAAAAACTTCATTTATAACAAAAATTTTATTTATTTAATTTTTTTCTAAAAAATAAAAAGGTCTTGTGTCCTTCGTTTACAGTTATTACGTATTTATATGATATGCACTTATATGGACCTCTCTTTATTTAACCAATATGAATTATTCAGGCCAATGTAAAAGTCACTTTTTTTTTGTCAATTATTATTAACCAATTATTGTTACTCGTTTTTTAAAAAGATACAAAGTCTTGAATATAATTTTATTGAAATTTAAATTATTGCTTTTTTTAAAGGGAATTTAACGTACATATGTGATGTTATTCAATTAATTTTTCAGTGTATATGAAAAAATGCAATTTTTTTTTATACTTTCAAAATTTAAATTACATGCACATAATTACAATTATTTTAATGGTTATTGGGTAAATTTAAAAATACAAATTTTGTAAATGGAATTTTTTTGAAGCACTGGTGCTTAAATTTTTATTATAAGTCTGCATCCATTAGACATCAAATTTAATTTTAAAATGTACTTTTTGATGAATTTGTGTTAAAATTATAACGGGCTTACATAAGTGCATTTGCATGGAACATACTTACTGACCATTTACCTGTTGAAAAGGTAAATACTTTTTAAAGCACCAACTAAAAACCCAAAAATTCGAATATTTTAAATCACAAAACTTAAATTATTTTAAGCTCTTTTACTCTCACTACCTTTAAAATTATAGATCCTCTGGAGTAGCCCTCTTATAAAACATATCCCATGTTCCAAAAACTCAAATATACTTCGTAAGTTACCTGTTGTTATGGGATATGTTCATTAGGAGGGGTACTTTAGAAAAGGGGGTCCAAAATTGACGTTTTCGGGGTAGAAGTATAGGTCAAATTGACTTGAAATAATTACAATTTTAAAGAGGGAGGGGGTGAAAAATTGAAGCTTTCAGGGTGAAGTCAAATGGACTCATAATATTTTTTTTTGGGATTTTTTATAATTTCGGTTCTAAGACTTATAATAATTAGAAAATATATGTTAAAACTGTTATAACTCAACATGTTTCATGCTTGCATTTTTGAATGAAAATGAAAATACTTTTTTTGAAATATTTTCAGGTAAAACAGGTAATATTTCTACAAGATAATGACTGGTACTTCTGATACTGGCAAGAATATAATTTTACTTGGATCAAGACTTGGATTAATATACATAAAAAAATTTTTTTTAAACATTTTAAATATTATAATTTCTGCTTTGTATACTGAACATAATGAACAAGATCATTAAAATAATTTTTATTTCATATTTTCGCTAATATTACTAGTTAGTTAAGATTATTAACTGCTAATTAGTTCATTTATTTAGCCCAATATAATAAATTTCAGATAATAAAATCCTTTTTCCAGTATCATTTATCGGGAAAAATTTGAAACATTATTTTGGGATTCATTTGCCTTTAATTTAAAAAAAAAAAAAAAAATAGCACAGTGGAATAAATAAACCCAAAGTTTCTAAATTTACTAAAGCTATTCAAAAATTTTTCAATTAATATTTTTAATTTTCTCCTACATAAAAATTTTTTTATTCAACTTACCTGTAATACCTAAAATTTAATAACAATGAATAACAATAATATTAGAAAATTACTTAATAATATACAAAATAAAAAAATTATTACATAGAAAAAAAAAATAATAATTACAATATTTTTATAAGTAAAGGTAGGTTGTATACGTTGATAATATAGCGATGATGTCTTTTTTTCAAAATGACGATATAAAAATTACAGTTAAACGACCTTGAACTAATTTACAACTTATAGTTAATAATAAATATAATTTTATATGCCTGTACCTAAGTATTAAAATACTTTAATTCGAGTCATTGATCTTAAAATAATTTTTTTCTCTCTAATCTTTTATTAATGCTTAATTTAAGTGGAAAAAATAATTAAATGTAATAAAATTTGATACTAGTTCAGTAGTAAAAAACATTATTAAAGTACTTACGTATTTACTGTTTGATCTTTTTTACTATTTATCGTTTCCAAATTGTAAATTTCTGATTTATCCTCTTCACTGCTAAAATTTTCATCTAAAAAAAAAAAATTTTTTTTTTAATTAAAAAATTAATAATGTAAAAATAATAATATAAAAAATTATTAATTTAATAAAAAAAAATTAAAAAAAAAAAAAAAAAAAAAAAGTGATTGCCGAAACCCGGGATTGAACCGGGGACATTTAGATCTTCAGTCTAACGCTCTCCCAACTGAGCTATTTCGGCTTCTGTCTTTTGAGGTCTTTTGTTTCTACATAGTTCAAGACATAAAAATTATATAATTTTTTTTTTATCTGAGAAGTTTATTTTTTTAGCTTACCAGAATCTGGTGTTACTGAATTTTTATTATCTAATATTTCTTTTCTCCAATCACTTATTTCTTTTTTAATAGCATTTATTGATTCTATTTTATCTAACAATGATGTTGTGTTTGTTGATTTTATTGAGTCAGTACTTTTAACATTTTTTTTAACTGGTTTTTTAGTAATTTCTGCTTTTCTTTTATTGTGCAAATTTAATGGTGGCACTAATAAACTATTTTTTAAATCTGCTGTTGATGTATTTTTTAATTTTGGTTTTATTTTTAAGTAATTTCCATTTTTACTGATATTTTCAAATTTTTGATTTTTAAATATTGTTCTTGTTGTTGTTATTGTTGATGTTCTTGTTGATGATGCTAAATCTTTTTTTAATGTTTTTGATGTTGACGGTGCTTTTGGTATTAATTTTTTTAGTGGACCTACAAATAATAATTTAAAATTTGTAAAAAAAAAAATTTTTTATTTTTATTTTTCGGGCAAAAATATGTATCACCTTGTCTCAATTTTTCGACGTTACAATGTGGGGCATCATCTGTTGTTTTTAATTTCTTTTTGGTAATTGGCATTTTTGATCACAATTTTTATTATAATTTCAGTTCACGAATAACCTCATTTAAACCTAATTTATTTTTTTTTTTATTTTACATTTTATTATAAATTGAATTTTAATAAGCTCAGAGCTATAAGCAACCTTAATACTTGTGTTATTAAAACATTTTTTTCAAGTATAATAAAAGAAAAGAATTAAAGTTATTTTTACAAACTAAAACTAGAAAAACTTTTTACAAAAATATATTTTATTGAACACTTAAAAAAAATTTTTTATTTCATAAATTTTCACTTTTACTTTTTATTGCTGCAAATTAATTTGCAATGTTTTTATTTTTTTAACGAATTTTGTAACCTCATAGTTTCTAAATTTAACACATGGTGGCATCAGCATCCAACAGCCCAGACAGCATGGTTTTTTATTTTTCAAAGGAGAGGGGGTTACGAAGATTGAAGCATTTGCATCTGTCGTCTGCTGTGGTTATAATTTGTTATTTTTTTAATATTGTAATAATTTTTTTTCTAGTTTGTTTGCAGTGAATTATTTGAAAAAATTCATAAAAATGATTATCGACGAAAGTAAAAATGATTTTTGGGAAAAATTTGATGAATCCATAAAGGAGTTATTTGTTCCACGTTTTTCATCAGGGGAAATAATTCCAAGTGAAGAAAAAGATTTTGCAATTTACAGACTATCCCTTTTAAGTAAATTAAATAAATTTATTCCATTATTGGACTATATTTTAAATCCTGGTGTAGAAAATTCAGAAACCAAAATAGAAAAGAAACTTTTACAAGTTATAATAATTATAGGTGAACAACATTGTAAAAAACCATGGAATACAAATGAATGTGTTGATGTTGTTAAAGAAGAAATAATTCCAAAAATTTGTGAAATTTACAAAAAAAAAAGTTTAACTGAAATACTTAAGAATGATAAATTTTTTGATAATATTCTTTTAATATTACGCCCAAAATTATTAAAAGACACATGGAAAACATTCCCATCTGCAGCACTTTGTTTTGGTTGGCTTTTAAATTTGATTGAAAAGCCTCAATTACAATTTCATCTTCACAATATTTTACCCACATCTTTAATTTTGTTAGATGATTATATTATAGAAAACCAATTATTAGGTCTGAATTGCTTACAACAAATAATATTTCATTGTGAGAAAAGTAAATGTTTGCAAACATCTAACTTTGATCAAGTAATTTTCCAAGCGCTTAAAAAAATGACTTATGGTCCTAAACTAAAAATTATTATTAAACTTTATTCATGTATTGAAACACTTTTAGAAATTATAGAATACAATGAGCCAAGTTCTAAAACTTTCAGCTGGTCAAAACGTGATGAAATATTTGGAAATTTATTAGATCAAATGGAATTAGAATCAAATAATGAAAATAGATGTGCATATATGATAAGTTTATCTCTTCTTATTACAAAAAGTAGTTTAGGAAAATGGTCAGAAAGACTTGCTAGAGTGTTTAGCGAATATTGCGAAAATAAAACAGATTTAAAAAATTTAAAAGCATCTTATGATGCGTTATTCAAATTTCTTTCTATTTATCAACCAAAAAGCATGAAATTTTATTCTGCTATTTATGTATCGGCATTAAAACTGCGTTTAGATATTAATTTATCAGAAATAAAAGATGAAGAAATAATTAATAGAGTTAATGAATGTATTATTTTGTTAAATAAGTTAGTTCCTAATCTTACATTAGAACTTATGAAAAATGATAACTTAAAAGTTCTCATAGAGCCTGTATTATTTTCCATGACAAATTAATTATCGATAAGGACATTTAATTTCTCATATATGTTAATATTTTGTAAATAAAATTATTTTTCTCTGAAAACATATTTATTTTGTACAATAATAGTATAATATTATAGAATAGCAAGTTGTAATTTTAAAAAAATCAACAGGTTTTACATTGTAAGAATAATTATAAAATAAAAAATTTTTTATTCACAGCATAATTTGGTATTTATTTTTATTTACATTATTCAACCTGTTCTTACTATCTTTTACTATTACGATAATTGAATAATTTATCTTTACATGCATTAATGAAAGTATATTTATAGTGTGTGTGGGGAAAATTTCAGCTGTAACCAATCACATGCTTTGTTGTTGTAATACTAATATAACTTAAAAAATTATAAATGAGATTATAAACAAATAAACATTACGTACATTCATTATTATTATTTAAAATTTTTTTAAAAATACTACGAGAAGAAAGAAGCTTATACTTTTTTAAAGCAGCATTTTCATCAATGAAAGAGATTCCATTTTTTTTTGTGCCTTTGTTTTTATACTGTTTTTTTGTTTTTTTTTCTAGTGTAGGTGCTTTTTTTTTAAAATGACCAACCGATCGGCGTCTGTCGGAGAAGATGGCGGCTTCTGAATTGAAGCCGGATGAAAATAGTAAAAATAAAGTTATGAAAAATGAAAATAAAACATCAATTGAATTAGATCGAAGTAAAAAAATTAGAAATTATGAAATATTAGATACTATTTTTTATGCATTCACCGTTGGTATTTATGTACTAACATTTTTATCAGGTAACAAAATGTACCCATAATATCTGTTTTGTTTGCTTTTTTTTTGTTAAACTTCAATTAAAAAATTTATTTTCATTGTTAATTCTACATTTATACAAAAAAGTTTATTTAATTGCTTATTTGAAAATATAAAAATTTTTTAGTTAATTACTTTTTAACTCAAAATGTTTGAATGAAATGATTTATTTATTTTCAGTACTGTTTGTTATATTTGAATATTGGATTAAGGATCATAAATCATGGGCATTTTATTCTTTTGGTTTAGCACTTATCCCATCTTATTTAATTCAAATATTGAGTTTAAAATTATATAAATCAAAAGGAGAATTAACTGCTTATCATTGGACAACTCATGTATTGCATTTAGCAATTGTTTACAGGTAAATTTTTTATTTTAGCTAAAGTTTTTCAATTACGCTTATGAATGTCTGAAAATAATTTATTTTTCAATAGGTTTTGGGTTTTATTTAAAGCAGCAGTAAAAGAATTCAGCGTTTTATCAAGTTATTCAGAAAAAGAATTTGTTTTAAAATTTGAAAATGATTCATTTGTTATTAATTTACTCACATCAATTTTAGTCTTCTTACCTCAAATTATATTTGGAGGATACGTTATAACAATACTTCGGACAATAACTTTTGGTATTGGTGAGTTGCATTTTAATTTCTTTATCAAGTATAATAAAATATAAAGTAATATGATACTTAATTTAAATAAAAAATTCACCAATTTTTGAATATGATTTATAAACAGCAATTAAATAAAAGGAGTCAAATTTTTGAAAATTTCTTAATTAACTTGACTGTTTATATCAAAACTGGTAAGATTTTAAAGGCTTGTATTAGATAATTTTATTTGTGTTTTTGTGTGGTAAAAATTTTTTTTTTCTTATTTATCACAGTAATCTTTTAAATTCTATACACATATTTTAATGGAGTAATTAGATGAAAGATTTGAAGCGTATTTTGTTATAAATTTTTCTAATACTTTTACGACATAGTCTTTATTATATATTGAATAAGTTGCTTCTTTTAAATAATTCATTTTATGTTAATAAAGATTATGGATTTTTTATGAACCTTTTTTTATTTTAATGCATACTTTGCTTATTTTTTTTGTGTACTTATATACTGTTTGCTGTATGTATAAATAGTTCTTGATCTTATTTTATAGTTGAAAATTGAGTCAATAAATAAAGATGCTGTTAGCAATTTTAAAATAGATTATCTAATAAATTGTTAAAAGTTATTTTGTACTATCGTAATGAAAAAAATATTGATTTTACTTATTAGAAATTTTAAAATTTATAATTTTTTTAGGCGTTGCTTTTATAATGTGTCATTTCTCTTTAATATGGTCTCTGATGACTTACAGTATAATAAAAAGCAAAAAGAATCATAATCGATCTCAATTTATTTGGTCTTCTATGATGGTTTATGGGTTTTGGAGAGGTGGAATGCTTGCATCTAGAATTGCAACTTTAGTTTTAGCTTCAGTGTGTTTTAAGTCATGGATATTTCTATCTTTTTGTAAGTATATTTAACTTCATGTTTTTAAAAATTTAATATAATTATTTTAAATTCATTTATTGAATTTTTCAGTTTTACATATATTTATAATGAATCTATGGATAACAAATTTTAAAACGATATTTTTTAATTCCACAATCAGTGACAGATTAATATACAATTTCATACTGGGATCTGTTTATTTTTTTGATTTTTTAAGATTAACAGAAAATAAAAATAGATATTTGTTATATATATTTTATTTCATTATGAGTATCGAAAATATTTCTTTATATATATTTTGGACATTATTTTATCAAGACATAAGCGTATATATTGGCAGCAATTTATCTATAGTTATAACGGTAATGATAGTAGGTGGCACGTTTATTGGAATAATTAATATGTTTATATACTTTTGTATGTTTCAAAACGTTAAATCTAATATCAGTAATCAGTTACAAGTGAAACATAATGTAACTATAAAAAAATCACTGAACAAAAATAATGATAAAAACACAAACATACATTCAGAAGAAGAATCAAAAAACAATTTATCGTCATTAGAAGTTGTCTCAGAAAACGTATCTGGAGATGAAAAACTATTATTATCAAACATTGTACAAAGTCCTGAAAATTTTGATAAAGGCATTGTAAATGATAGTTTTATCCAAATTGATGAAAGCAATGTCAAAGTCCAAGTGATTGTTGAAGACAAGTCAACTAACAATATGGAAAAATTTTTGGGAAATTCTATATCCTTAAAGGAAGAAAACCTAGATGATAATGCAATAGCTAACACTGATTTAGGATCTCAACTGAGTTTACAAAAGCGTCGAGGCATTTGTTCTTTGACTCAGCTAGGACTTGAATTAGCAAGCAATGAAGACATTGAAAAAAATCAGACATCTGATGATTTGAAGTCAAATCCTGATATATCTCTAAATATTGAGCCAAAAAGTATAGAAAGTAGTTTTATCGATTCTTTGCCAATAAAAAGTTTAATGTCCAATAATGAAAATATAAAAATTAATAAAAATTTTGTAATTAGAGAAAGAATGAATACTCCTTCAGTAGCTGCTGAAAATGATGAAAGTGAAAAGTCCTCAACTTTAGAAATATTACAAAAAAATGATGAAACAATGAGTCATGTAACTTCAGTTCATGATTATGAAAATTTATGTCCTATAGGTGTGGCAAGACCTCCTTGGTGTATCAGAAGTTGGCAAGGATACACTGATATTGAAACATATGTGCATGATGATAGTGTTATCCATGATTGTAGAAGAGATACATTAACAAGCACTGCTACAGTTAGCTCTGATTTCTCTGAAGCAACTTATACCAGCTTACCAATAAAGAAAATTTTTAAAAGAACTAGACAAGACGATTATCTTGATACCTTAACTTATGATTTAGCAGATTGGGAATCAAATCAGTCTGTAATATCCTATGATAATGAAGAACAAGAAAATGCAAGTTTATTTTGTGCTAAGCCAGCTGTTGTAATAGATGAAAGAGGTGGAGTTTTAGCTCTAGACCCTATTTTGGAGGATCGAGAATCTGATTTTAACCCATTAAAAAATCCTAGAATATGTGCTGTTAGTTCTTTAGTTGCTACTATTGATGAGATAAATAAGTATACAGTTGAAAATTCGCCTCGACATATTTATCATAGAACAGAATCTCAATGTGAGGATCGTGGACAATTAACAAAAGTGTTATTTGCAAATGAATATAAACAATCATCAGAATCTTTGCTTAAAAATACACTAATAAATAATAAAAATAATGAAAAACTTAATATAATAAGAGAAATAACAAAATATTATTTAAAAGATTCAAATGGTAAAACACCTTTAATTAACGCGATTCTTTCAGATTCCCCAATCTTAGCTCCAAAAACAGAAACTCAAGCTTGTGAACAAGATGCTGATGATGAATTGTTAGGAAATAATGTTTATGTTGACATGAACGATCTTAGTAGTATCACTGAAGATGACAGTAGTGATATTTTAGTGAAAATTTCAAAAGAAGAAAGTTCTGCAAATACATCCATAGAAAATGAAAAAAATTTAGAATCTGAAAATTTAAATATTTATAAAGAAAATAGTAATGAAGAATTAAATAAATTTAATATAAAATATTCCTTATCCGAAGTCAAGACTGATGCAATAAAAAATGATTTAGAAAAAAGTATTAATAGTTCCAGTCATGAATTACATGAAATTATGATGTGCAGCAGTACAGACAAAAAGAAAAAATTCTCAAGTGCTATCACGCGACCTAGAAGAAAAATTTCATTATTAAGAGATAGATTTGAACCAAATAAATCAAATATAAGTTCATTAAATAAAAAAATTTCTATGATTTTTAATGATCCAGAATCTTTAAATTCTACACTTACTCAGGAAGAAACTAACATAAATAAAAGTAATACAAATTTAGACCTAAAAGAAAAAAGAAGTATTTTTTTAAAACAAGTTTTATCGCCTCCAAAGTTTTCTGGTTGGGGTAAAAAAAGAATTTTCAGTCCTAATTCTAAACAAGTCCCAAAGACGTATTGAATTACATATTTTTAAAAAGAATCCTAACTCTGATTGTGATTATGTTAGAAAATTTGCACTATAAATAATTATTTGCAATGATCTCTAGGCCAGTTTAAAATATTTAGATATTAAGGTTTTGTAAATAATCATTGTATATTTCAATTAGCATATAATTAGCAAATAAGATGTACTGATAATTTTAGCTTGATATTAAGTATTAGTAATATTATTGTAAAATTTTTTATCAAATTTTAAAAGTTTAATTTTTTAATAAAATAAGTTTATTTAAATAAAGCTCTGTCTACATCAGATTAAAAGTTGATTAAATCTGGTTATCTTTAAAATTTATATAATGTTGGGATTTATTCACGATTAATAATCAGAAATCTCCAACTATATAAATTTTAAAGATGACCAGATTTAATATCGACTTTTAATCTGGTGTAGAAAGGGCTTAAGAATTCAGGCATTCATTTTTTAAGTAATACATTTTTATTGGATTTTTTGCTGAAGCTGTTCTTAAATTTTGTACAACTTGTTTTTACTTTATACTGCACTTATTTTTTTAATAAAAAGGCAAAAAATAAAATACTTAATCAATGGATATTTTTATTATAACTGTTGATGCAATACAAACATAAAAGTTTTAAAATGTTATATAAAGATCAAATTTTTATATACTCAAACAGTCTTTGTGATTCTATAAATATATACCTATATATATATATATAAAGCTTACATTATGAACTTATACAATAAAATTATTAACAATTTTTCATATTAATTAGTTATATAATTATATTTATGCATTCTTAATTACATTTTAAACACTTTCATATCATAATATAATTTTTATTTTTAACAAAATTTTGTATATATAAAAAAAATTTTGGATGATGACTTATATAGTATAGATAAAGCTTAAATTTTAAATTTATACTCAGGAAATACAATTGCAATACAAAAGCTCATGCCCAATTACAGCTTTCTAAGAGCAATTAAAAATTTGTAGAAAAGTTCCAAAGTTATAAAGTTTCACTTATTATTTTAAAATTTTCCTGCAATATTCAGAAGAAAATTATAGATAAAAATTTGTTTTTTCTTATTTCCTGCAGGTAAATTCAAAATTTTAGCTTTATCAAAAAACTATCTTATGGACACTGAAAAAATGCTTGTAATAAGTTATTTTCAATTAATTTTTATAATTTTATTTAATATTTAAATAATAGAATTAAATTAATCATAGTTTTTCTTAAAAAAATTTTGCTCGTATAAAACCTTAAATTATATGATAGTTTATTAATAATCTTGTCATTAAAATAAAATAAATATAAGATAGGCCTACTATAAGAAATTTCCTACTAATATTTCGTTTAAAATTCTAAATTTTAAAAGATCAATCTTCCTTACTAATATTAAGTTTAAAGTAAATAGTTAAATGTATAAATATCCTCAAAAAGATATCTTATTGTATAAGTAAATTTTTAATAAAAAGTATCATTACTTTTAATATTTTAAAATTGTAAATCTTTTTGTTTGTAAAATAAATAAGTTATATACAAATAAATTATGTTTCTTAAGTAAATCATCTTTACAAATTAAGTCAGTTTTACTTTGTTTTATGTGCATGCATTCATTTTTTATAAATAGATTATGTTTACAATTGTATAGGTACCAAAAATTTAACAAGATTTTAAAATATAAACTACTTTTTTTAACTCCGTCATTCAAAATAAGCCCAAAAGTATCAAATTCAGATTACTTTTTAGCATTTTTATCTATCAGCTTTTAATACTGATTGCTTAAATTGGGACAAAAAAAAAATTGCCAGACTTTGGTAAATAAAAAACCATTTTACTAGCGAGAAAAATTTTAATTGATTAAAATTTACTTTTAGTTAATTAATGTAACTAATATTATTAATTGCTTAATTTTGAACAACGCTGTTAAAAAAGTTAATTTTTTTAATATGAGAGCATTTATGTGAATAAATTTTACACTGGAAGAAGAAATAGACTCTTTGAACTCTTGTTAAGAAAATTACTACTTTATAAATTTTTATTTTATAGTAGTTTTTCAAAAGTCAATAAGTAATTGAATAACAGTATAAATATATTTGTAAATTTTAATTTTTTTTTAAGTGATTTTTTTCACTTTTTAACTTGTGTAAATTGATTCATGACTAGCAATGTAGACTAAACAAATAGTCTTAAAAGTGGCAAGATTTTTCATAAATGCAAGATTTTCATTTTAAATGCAAAATAATTATCACTTTTGGTATTTTTTTTTCTATAAAAATTAAGTTAAAACGAAATACTGAAGAAAATAATACTACTTAATAATAAAATTTTTTTGATCAAATCATTACTTAAAATTAACTAAAATTACTTATACACTGATGAATTTTATAATCTAAAGAAAAGTTAAGTACGTTTTTAATTTAAAAAATTTTTTAAAATTAAAATTAAAATGTAAACTAAATATACTTAAATTATAAAGTTAAAGGGTTTACCTTTAATTTTTTAACATGAACATATTGTAACTTGAATTTCATATGGGTGTTGTTTGATTTGCCTTATTCTCAAGCTTAATAATCCAAGTGATTCGATGTGCCATAGGCAAGCTTTTAATATTACTGCAAATTCTTGTCAATAAAGAAACTTTTCTTAACTCTTGAGCGATTCGATTTAATGTTTTATCTTTAGTCTCAGGGTAAAGCAAAAATATATAAAATACCGTAATAAGGCACATAAAACTATAGAATAAGTAAGTGCCTGCTAATGTCATGGCTCCTAAAAAGTAAATATTTCAATAAATTTTAAATATTAAAAAAAAAAAAAATATCTTTATAAAAAATAGCTTACGAGTCATGTTTCCAATAGATTCAAACAATAAAACGTGCATGATCCACATAACAATTACACATACTCCAATACATTTACCACGAACAGCTGCAGGAAATACTTCAGTTAATGTTAGCAAGGGTACTGGACCTAATCCCAAAGCATACGCTGATTCAAATACAAGTAAAGTAATAACTGCAAGAATTTGTAACCCACTTGAAAGTCCAACAGATGTAATAATATTTTGTGCCTAAAATCAAATAAATTTTTTTAATACAAACTTTTTTACCTAAAGGAATTAAATAATAAATATATGAGTTATTTATACTTCGCAAGAAGCTTTAACTTGCGTCCAAGTTTCAGTATTTGCTGGAACTGAAATAGCTACTGGTGTTGGTAATAATGGAAATGGAGGTGGTGAACCTGTTGGTGAAATGTATTTTACTTTGTTTATAAAACTTGTTGCCATGTTTGAACTTTTCATAAATGTACATGGTTCATTAGGAAAATTTAATAATTCTGGTCCTTTATCAAAAGTAGCTAGTAAAGATAAAAGAGATATCGATGTCATGCAAATTGTAGCGGATGTTATTAAAGCAGTTCTACGACCACATTTTTCTGCAATCACAAGACTCAATATTGTGCTAAATATTCTAACAATTCCCAATGCAATCATGGATGTAGTTTTAGCAACATCTGCAAAAGATAAAAAAAAATTGATGGATAAATTTTTATTTATATGTAAAATAAAATTAACTTACTAGAACAGACTCCTAGAAGTGCAAATAACCTAGGAGCATAATATGATACTTGTTGTCTTCCAGTAGCTTCTCTTAAAGCTAGCATAACCATCATAACAATAACACTTTCAAAAACATAAAGCCAGGAATTTTTCACAGGTACTCTTGGAATTTTAGCAATTCTTTTAAGGAGCAAAAATGATGAAGATTCATCAAGGAAAGTAACTATTAAAAGACATGTAAACGTGGTTGAAATAACAGTTAATCCTATACTGTAACGCCAATAATCTGTATTATTTTTAACAGCCATAATAATAGACAAAAATATTCCAACAACTGCTCCGATTTGATGTACTATTACATTACATCTTCCTTTATTTGAAACTGAAACTTCTGTCATATAAATACAATGTGACATAGCAGAAACTGTGCTGGAATAACCACAAATAATTCTTGCTATTAAAAACAATGCATAATGGTTTGCAAAACTAGAAATCAAAGAACCCAGACTTAAAAATGTCAATGATAAAATCATTGTCCATCTTCTACCGCAAGTATCAATTAAAATCCCTGTTAAAATAAGATGTTTATTATTTTGAAAATTTTAAATTTAAATAAATATAAAAACCTCCAAATACTGCTCCTAGCAAACTTCCAATAAACCAAACATTTGTAACAATATTTTCTTCATAACACTCTAATTCAAATTCATTTTTTATAGATTGAGAAACATGCTTTCCAATGCCCATATCATATCCAAAAGAAAATCCTGCTAACACAGCAACAATTGATACAATAAAACTTTTATTTTTTGATTTCAAAGGTTTTGTAATTGTTGTATTTCCTATTGACAATGGTTTTGTTAACAATTTTTCATTGTTACTTTTTGTTAATGTTACATATTGGCATTCGCTTTGAAGAGGTTTTAATACTGTAGAAGGCCCTATTCTACAGTTATTGTTATTTAAAAGTACAACCGTATCTTCGTTTTCCGACATTTTTAATAAATATTATTTGAGCTTTATATCACATTACAAATTCGTCTCTATAAATAATATATAAAATTTGCAAAATTAGGTTTATTCACTTAGTTTTATGTATCAATTAATAATAATGAATTATTTCTTCTGCAATATTCATTGATTTGTAATAAAAAATTTTTTTACAAAAATGTTTTTCAACATGCGAATTTATAAAATAATTAAATTGTTTGTTATGATCAAATCAATATACAAATTAGGTATACATTTTAAGGACCGCCGCCCGCACGCTATACTTTGTTTTGCAACTTTGCAAATAAGCAGGCCGCGTTCTGGCCGTAAACTGCGAGTACTGTTTTACCTACAAAACTCAGAAATGATATTATCCAAAGAAAAATTCTCGGAAAAATTCAAAATTTTAAAATTTTAGATTAGAATACTAAATTTTTTTACTAATTTATTTTTTAAAATATCGAAATAACCATGCTTTATTAATGAATTTTTGAATTTTAATTTAAAATGAAGGATATTTGTTTATTTCTTTATATTATATATCGCATTTTTAGCAAAGTTTTCACAATGTTACCAGATATTACCTACCTAAAAAATATTTCGTGCAAATAAGAAAAAAAAAATAGTTCCTGTAAAACAATAAATAATTATAAAGTAAAAAAGAATCGCTCAAATTTTAACAATAAAGGTATATAGGCAAAAATTATTAAAAATAAAAATTTTTCAATTGCAATTTTGGTAATTTTTTTCTGTGGTGGTTGACATTTTATATATATTTAAATTTTAATTTTTTGAGTTATTTTGTAAAAAAAAAAAGAAATAAAAATGATATATACAAATCACACAATGATTATTATCACTGTAAAATTAAATTTCTAAGGTCCTTACAATAAAATTTTCATTGTGTAATTGGATATTTGAAAATATATTCGACAAAGGAAAAAATAAAAATAGGATTTTGTATAAATTCCAGTGTTCAACACATAGTTTTTCATTGAAACCGAAAAAAAGATCTATAATGAAAAATATTTATCAGCTGAAAATTAAATATTAAAAAAAAGTATACTTTCCAATATATATTTTTACTAGCGAAGGTTTTTCATACTAGTTTTTCAAATGTTCAAAGAAAATTAATTTTTTACACACATTTACATTTTATACACACCCTGAATTCTTTTTTTTGTAGTAATAAAAATGGTCAAAATCTGGCCAAATAGTTTATTGTCGTTGAAAAGACCCATATTATAGTATTATTTTGAATGTATTCTTGAAGATGCTCACAGGCCTAATTTTAAGCGCGGAAAATATTGTGGAAGGTATACTTTTTTTAACATTTAATTTTCCAATAAGTATTTTTAAAAAATTATTATTCTGAAATTCTGGTATCGATGGGAATCTGGGAAATTTTTTATTAAGGACCTCACTATATCAAAGATCTTACTTTCAAGAAAATTTAATCAGAGTTTAATTATGACTTCTAGGAATTATTTGAAAAATTAACTTTAGAAATTTAGGTATACGTTTAGAAAAAATTTAATCCGGCACAACTTTGGTAAATAGATGATGCTTAAATTTGGTGGAATTTCGTACGTTCTCATGTAGACTTTTGAAACTGCTTCACGCTTTTGGTTTCCTATGATTTTAAAGGATTTTTGATTAGGAGCACAATACGCTATTATTTTCAAAAAAATTTTCTACATACTTGCATATTTGATACAGTAAATTTTACCTTACATAAAATTTTGATTATCACCGGTCAAATTTAAAAATTTTTTTTTCTGATGTCTATATTTTCAGAAATTTATAGATAGAAATCGCAGTTCTTCAATAATTCTTCAATAATATTTCCGAATGAATTTTAGGTATGGTAAATTAAAGTTTTGAATTTAAATGAAAGAAAATTTAATTAAAAAAATGTATAATTATAATATAAGAAATTTCTTTTTATTAGAATTTCATTATAATTAAAAATGATTGTAAATATAAGCTTGAATTACAAAAAAAGAATTTCATAAATTTTCCAAAGATCTAGAGCTTTTAAAATTTTTAAAAAAATGTCAATAAACCCAAGTTAGCTAAATTTTTTGAATAGTCTAATTTGATAAATTATTGATTTTAGATTATGGCAATACAAACCTTTTTTTTATTCTCAAAATAAACCAATTATTAAAGTTAAATATAAAAGTTGTTGAAATGTTAAAAATTTATTTTTATATATTTCTTAAACTTTTATTAAAAAAAGCCAATTTTTTTAATACATATATCGATATATATATGTATGTATTAGATCAGTTTTATATTCTTCGAAGGCATATTATAGGTGCTTTACAGATATACCATTTCTATAAACTAAAATTTATGCCAAATTGGCAATATGCCCAAATATTTTATGATTATTTTCTCTTTTTTTTAGAAAATAAATGAAAATGCTTTTATATAGTTTTGCAAAGATAATAATGAAAGAGATATACTTACAATATATAGTTTTGAATGACGTCATTATTTAATTTTCGTATCATTTTACTACTTTTTTGTCATTTATTTAGATTTTAGAACGACTATTTAAATCTACTGACAAATTATTTTTTACATACAATCTTTTTTATGTATATATATACTTAATTATCTAATAATTATGTCAAATTATCACAATAAAAAAATTGTTTTAACTTTTATTTTTTAGGCACGAATTTTCCTCTTTTAATTTTTTTTTTTTGTATTAGTAGATGCTTCTAATTAGAGCTATTTTTTATATTTTCATATAGAAATTGTATACAAAAAAATGAAAATTTTTGTTTTTTTAAAATTTTGTTTATTTTTTGAAAAAAGAATTTTTTATAGATATATACTTACATATTTATATTTACATATTTTTGACGTAATATGAGAGTAAATACATAATTTGAAAATTATAATAATTGCCAAAAAGAAATGTTAATAATTATAATTTATTTATTTTTAATAGTCTTATGCACCAATGTAAAAAGTTTTATTTTTGAATTCCGATACAAAATTTCTGCCTGATACAAGGAAAATTATCTAAATTTAAAAAAATTAATGAGGAACTTAAAAATTTCTTTAATTTTTATTACTAAATTTAAGTTCTATCGAATATACACTTAATTAAAAAAAAAAAAAAATAATTGAGCTATACTTTTCGAATGGCACATTTTTTTATCAAAGTTATATATATATTTTTATAAAAAATTATTACTTAATAAAGTATAATTTAAATTATTTTAAGCATGTTGACTGAAAATTAATTAACTATAATTTTAAAAACGATGATTAAATTGTAAATAAATTAAAAAAAAAAATCACTTCATTTCATTTAGATTGTTAAAGCTAAAAAACTATTTTTCTTAAATGATTTTACAATTTATATTTTTCATATAATTAAAATCAACTTTTATTTAATCTACAGCTAAAATGCTCTTAACGTTAAATTATTTATACTGCATAGAACTGATTTTTGTATAATAAAATAAATCAAATCAAATTTTAATAAATACTGGCCTTTTAATAAAAATAAAAATAGCTATTGAATTATTATTGATTACAGCTCTCTCAAAGTAGCAGTCAAAATTTAAAATATCAATAATTTTTTAAAGTCTTGTAAGTATTAATTTTCAATTAAAAAGGTAATAACATAGTGAAAAATAACCTGAGCTAGGAATTATACAATTTTATCATAATTTTTTTACAATTTTTTTTTTTTTTTATTAAAAAGTAATTTTACAAAAGTATCCAGAAAATCAATAACAATATATTTTAAAGGGAGCACTTAATTTAATTATGGAATTTTAAAATATTTTAGATTATTGTTTTTTCTTGTTAATAACGAAAATAAATTGATTTCTTTACAATTTTTTTTATCAAATTTTATTGCTTACAAGTATTATCTCATTTATATTGCAAAGCCAGGCAATTTACATGAGAAAACACAAATTTATTAAAAAAGAAAATTGAATTTTAATCACTTAATTATCAATTAATGGAATATATAAATATGCACACTTTTTTTTACACAAAATTTAGGCAACTTTTAAGAATTTAATATATTATAAAAATAACTTTTACTTTATTTTTACAAATATTGAAATACTTATTTTGCCTAAATTTTGAAGACAGAATAAAATAATATCAATTGATAATTATGTGATTTTTTAGAGCCTTTTTTATTTACTTCGCATTACAATGTAAACTTAAGTTAATTACTTAGCATTTTAAACAAATAATATACTTAGATCAAAGTAATAATGTATGTTTATTGACTCTCATCACTGTATATATGAAGATCCCTTGCACGCAGCAAATACACTGAAAGGTAGCCCAATCCGCCTTTTTTTCTCTTCTATTTGTACAATTAATGCAGACGAAAAAAAATCACTCACTGCTTATTTTATTCAGGTAAATGGTCTTTTTTTTTTAATAATTTACATTATTTAATCGTATGTAAACGTCGTATATTATATAAAGTCTGTAATAAATTGTGTACATTATTTTTTTTAATTATTTTCAAATGTAATCTAAGAAGCGCATGGACGTAAAAAGTTATATTATATAATCGTGCTATGCACAATTATTCATTTGATCTTGAGAGAAAGAGAAAGAAAAATGGAAATATTATAATATTTCCGAAATTTCATTGATGCTTAATATTTACAATATTGTTTTCTCTTCGCTCATATTGTCAACAATACAATTAGAAAGAGAAATAACTAAATACATTTTTTTTTTTTTTTTTTTGTTTTTTTTTGTTCTTGCTACTTGATTATATGCATCCACTTGATACTTATGCACCACACATTAATTTGGTTACATTTTCTCATGTTAATGTATATCGTTGTATAACCTGGAAAAAATGTAAATATAAATATCACTAAAAAGAAAAAATTATTTAATTTATTTACTTGTATGCAAATAGATGTGCTAGAGTTTGTCTTGGAATAAGAAGAGATTATTTGTGGCTGCAACTGCGACAACATTTTCAGAAGGATGCCATGCAGTATGCAATATTTTTTTGTTAAAGTCCAAGCAGTCTACACTAATATCGTCTTTTTTCCTTTTACCACCAGTGCATACCTAAAAATTATTTAATTTAAATAAATATACATGTGTTTTAAAAAAAATATAACAAATTTATTAATTACTTTGCGAGGTTTTAATAAAGTCTTAGGTTTGGCAATATCCCTTGTAGCCTCTAATGTTATATCTCGTTTTGTTGAGCGATCAAATACTCGGAAGAAATTATTATATGAACCAGTCATAATGGACGAATCATTACCACTCCAGCAGCATTCAAATTTATCAAAAATACAGTCATTTTCGTATAGTGAACACAGTTTTGATCTTAAATATTCATGTACCTAAAAACATTTATTAAAATAAATAAAAGGTTAAAATTTTTAACATTTTTTAATGAACTTACAGGGTAGCATTCTATTGGTTTTGTTTCCATATGAAGATCCCAAACTTTCACACTTAAATAATCTCTGCTAATCATATATCTTCCGGAATTGCTGAGTTTCACATCGCTTATGCTTGAAATTATTTCAGAAAAGAAACTTTTGGTAGCTGGATCCTCTGGCTCTTCAAATAATTTACTATGGCGATCACATAAGGCTGCAGATCTCATATCACAAAGGCGTATTGTTCCTTTACTACTACTGTAGACTAATAAATTACATTCAACAGGGTGAAATTCAGCAGCAGTAATAACTTCTGTTAACTCTTCCATATTAGTTGGCTTAATATCTACAATATTGAAACTTTGATCTGTTATTTCTAAATGCCAGAGATTAATTCTAAGATCATCAGCACTGAGGTAAGTCTCTTGATCACTATTGACACTTATACTGTTTATGTGGTAAGTGTGCGCATTAGCGAATATTCTTCTTGGTGATGCCTCAACCATTAATTCCATTGGTTTAATTGCCGGTACCCTTAAGGCAGTGATACACGAAGGATCTCGGATTAAACCATTTTCTTCTTTGGTGTTATAACCTTCTACTCTTTTATCACGTTCACTTACTTTCCATAACTTAATTGTTTTATCGTTTGTTGATAGTAAAAAATGAGCTGGATTTTTGCGTTTCAGCCATCTTATTTTATTAATCTTTTCTTCTATTTCTAGTGATTTCAAGTAATCAAATTCTGGCTCATGGCTTTGAAATGTACTGTAAACATTATACTCGCCTCGCCTTGGTATGCTGTTTTTACTCTATTTGAAAAAAAAAAAAGTATATATTTTAGTTAATTCAATAAACTGTTAATAATTTTTGCTTTACTTACAATGGGATCTCTTTGAAAAATTACTACCCGGCCTCCTTTATCTCCTGTAGCCAAAAGATCACCATCGTGGTTGAACTCAACACAGGATATAATATCAGCTAAAAATATAAAAAGTATTTTATTTGTAAAAATTTGTTTTATACCAAGTTGGGCTCAAATTTAAAATAAAAAAAACTTAATTAACATAAATAAAGCATAAATTTACCTTCTGTGACATCGTCTTCTAAAGTTCCCTTAACCTGTGAGAAACACCACTGTATGTCTCCATTACCTGTGATCATAAAACAAATATAAAATCAGTAACTCCGTTTTTATTATAAAATGTAAATAAACATTATTTTCTCGTAAAAATTATTAAATAAACTTGTAAAATATAATAATAAAATATTTTTAAAGCTCATATAAGCTACAGGAATATATAGTATTAATAAAAACTTGTAATAATCAATCGCAATATATATAATAATCATACTTGAATTTTCTCCGCAATCCATCGTGGTGTTTAAAGACATTGTTAAAATAGTTGCATCTGCTTTTATTTATTAACAAATTATTATTATTATAGGAAGCCCTTAATTAAATAGTTGAAATACTTAATAATATAATTTAATATAAAAATATATGTAATATACCGAAGAACAAATCTTTTCGTTAATAATTATTAGTGTTGTTGGGGAACACACTACTGGCTCCGTGCCGCCAGTGTTACTACTGACAGCATCGTACTCTTATTGGTTATTTTTTAAACCAATAATATTTTAGTATATTTCGGGGCATTTTTAAATCTTTGATAACAATATTATATTAACGCACGTTAAATTTTTATTGATTATTCTTTGATAAATTAAATTTTTAATTTTTTGATTAGTAGGTATTATTGTGATTTTAAATACTCGTATTAAATTTTGAATAGCTGACAAGAGTGAAGTAATTATTTGGCGCTAATATTTTAATTAAGTAGGTGCAGTAACCTTTGAATTAATTATTGTGAATGGATGAAATTTTTTGTAAAAATATTTACCTTTAGTCATTAAAAAAATTCAATTAGCTTCTAATTTTTTTTCAAATCACAACGAATTTCTGATTTAAAATGACTGATTCTTTATTTTAAAAAGAAGACCTGCAAAAACTGTTAGTCTTAAAACCAAACTAACTAACATCAATTTTTTTCATCTAAAGAATATATCTATTTTTGGGCATTTAATAAAGCTCCCCCCTTATTACTGAAAAAATACTACACACCTGTAAATTGTGCATGGTTGTTTTGATCTTTTTATGTATGTAGTTTTATAAATTATGCTGCAGGTGCAGTCTATTACCGCAGGCAGATGAATTTTTTGTTGTTGGGAATATTATGCGAAATATGAATTTGTTTGGATATTTTCACGATTATAAAAAAATGCACAATTTTTGTATTTTTACTTAAATAAAATTATTTTTTGTGTGGAAAATTTGCTTTTTTCAAATTAAATTTTTTTGCTATCTCTCATTTTTATCGAAATTTCCAAAAAATTCGTAAAAAATTTTTTCTTGAGTTTTTGAAGATAAAAAGATTTAGTCAACAATCTTAATTTATAAAATTGCAAAAAAATGTGTAAAAATTTCAAAAAAGTATTAATTTTACAATTTGAAAAAAAATGAAACAGTGATGCTGTTAAAAAATTGAAAAATAAAAAAATATAAAATAAACGTCAATTTTAAAGTACCTAATAAAAAAATTTTATCATTAGAAATTAATATTAATTGATTGACACTTTCAATTAAGTAAATAAATACACAGAGGAATAGTTTTAATTGAAGTTCATAAATAAATTGTATAAATTTATAATTTTTAAATTAATAAACCTGAATAATAATTTAAAAATTAAATATGTATTTATTTTTATCAGTGCAGTGCAATATAATATTAATTAATTTGTGATTTTTATTTTTAAATTATCGAACTCAATTAACAGATATAAAATACATATTAATGATAAAAAAAAATATTTAATTTACTGAGATTAAATAAAAATTGTACTAAATTACAATCTTAAAAAATTTTTTTTATAAAAAAAAAAAATAATTACGTTTAAAAAAAAAGTAGGTCAATGTTTATTATAAATGAGATGTTTATGTTATTAGATTTATCAAGCAAATTTATAAGTGTATTACAATAATATGATGATTTTAAATTTACAATTCTATGCTAATGAATGAGAAAATTATTTTTTGTTTTTTTGCATATTTTAAAATAAAAAAGATTTTTTTTTTTGCTAATGTAAGATGGCAAGTTGTTAAAATATTTATGCATTGAATTATGAATTGGGTAAATATTTAGCTAAAGAAAAATATACATCCTTATCGCTAATAAGAAATATAACATTAATATGCATATGGAATTATTCAGGTATTTTTCAACAGATTTTAAGATAAATTAAACACTGATTTGGATTTTTCATGAGATTTTTCAAGATTTTTTGCGGGTTTCAAATATACTAAAAATCAAGCTAATAATATAAAATGCTCGTGAATGGGAAAATTTTGGTTTCTGTTAATGCTGCCATTTTTTAACATGAAACATGTTTATAGTGAAGGGGTAATCCAGAAATCTGAAAATCAAGGGGGGGGGGAGTCAAATGGGACTTAGAATAATATTCATAATATTGATTTATGGCATTTATTTGATAATTAGTTCCAAAATATTGTAAAAAATCCATAATAGGGGCAGTTTTTTTCATGTTCTCCTATTTCTAACCACTCAGAACCCCAAATTCGGATTCAGTGGTACAAATAAACCTACAGTTTAATTTTTCTAAACCCCGCTGTTGCATCCGGATCTCTCACACCGCATTATGACTGGAGCATAATATTTTACACTGAAAAAAAATTACAAATGACTTGAAACGTAAAGAAAATTAAAAAAAAAAACATTTTTTCTTTTCTTTTTTCAAAAAATTTCTCAAATCTCATCATACCGATATATGCATATTAGAGTGGACCTATTTTTGGACTTTGTGGAAAAACTTTGCTCCCCGGGTTTTTTTGTGAAGTTTTAGTCATAAAAAGTTCCCAGTTCCAAGGATTTTGCTTTAGCCCTGCAAAAACACGTGCCTGTAACCACATCAATTTTCCCATTTAAATAACATGGGAATTTTGAGTTTTTAGCTATATAAATTTTCACAAAAGCCAAAAAGCGTTTTAAAATGCTAATTTTTACTGGAAAACATACTTTTATATGTTGTAAAGACATACAAACCGCCCTGCATTCATTCCAAAGGGAATTTTGGGGCTAGAAACGCAAATTTACAGAGTCCGAATTTCAGGGTTTTCAAAAAAAGTCAATTTTTATCATTATCTTTGAAAAACGATATCTTAAAAACTATTTAAAAAAAAGAGACGAGTAAAAAATTTTTGGAAACTTGAAGCTTGCAGAAAACTTTTAAGGTCTATAAAACTCAATTCTGTCAAAAATTACAATTTTGGCAGCAATTTAAACAAATTTAAAAATTGGGCCTTTCGGGTCAAAAATTACCAACAGGTTAATTGACTATAGCGGTGAGAGAATCAGTGATAAAAATACACAGTTTACGTTGTTTGAAAGGTGACACTTATACCAAAAAAAGTGAACCAACCAGAAGTGTTTTGGTTAATTTTTGAGGTTGTAGCTTTTTATCGAAAACTACCGAAAAACCCTGTTTTATAAGATTGAGTAAACATGTTAATTTGCGTTTCTAGTCCCAAAATTCCCTTTGGGATGAATGCAGGGCAGTTTGTATGTCTTTACAACATATAAAAGTATGTTTTCCAGTAAAAATTAGCATTTTAAAACGCTTTTTGGCTTTTGTGAAAATTTGTATAGCTAAAAACTCAAAATTCCCATGTTATTTAAATGGGAAAATTGATGTGGTTACAGGCACGTGTTTTTGTAAGGCTAAAGCAAAATCCTTGGAACTGGGAACTTTTTAAGACTAAAACTTCACAAAAAAACCCGGGGAGCAAAGTTTTTCCACAAAGTCCAAAAATAGGTCCACTCTAATGCATATGCTTAAATAAGCGGGAAAAACATTTTTTTTAAATTTTGTTTACTTCAAGTCATTCAACTGAGATGAAAAATTCCGCTAGCTACAGGCGGATTTTTTTTTTCAGTGTAGTAATCAAGTGGATTTCGGGGTATTCGAATTGAGGAAATATTTTTTTTTTTGGTGAATTTAGGAAAAAGGATAAAATAAATAAGATTTAGCACAAAAAAATTTTGATTGAGATCTGTTCAGCAAAAAATAACGTAAAGGTTACAAAAAAGGGCGGATTTTTTATGTTTTTTCCTCGAAAGCAAGTTGGAATTAATGTAATCTTAAAACAAATTGCAAGGGGAAAAGTTAAATTTCCTGCTAAAAAAACCAGAAGTATAAAGTAATACCATAAAAATCCGAAAGCTCCCAAATCCAATTTTAGCCCACGAAAAGGGGTGCCAGTCAAAACTCAGAACTGCTGTTTAGCATTATCGGTACCTTTTAGATCAATTTTTTTAAAGAATAACGAATGTTAAGAAAAAACTGAATAATTTATTATTAATTTTAAAAATAATTAGGTGTATTTTAAACTGAAAACTTCTTTCTGTATTTCGAAATTCTGCCTGGCGCTGATTCTGTTAAACTGCAGTTCTGTGTTTTGACTCGGTTTTGACTGGCACCCACGAAAAGACCTACCTTTTATTTTTTTTACTATTCAAAAATAACGATTATGGAGTATCTTGTGATTAACATTAAATAACTTAAAATTTTTAGAATTTTAAAAAGTTCATATACCGATTTTTAGGGTCGGAATAAATCATTTCCATTTTATAATTTTTTTTTGCCTACGAAATATTTGCAATATATTTTTCGAACAATAAATTCTGCATCTGAATCCAAAATATCAAGCAAAAAAGCCTCAAAAGATCAACAATAAAGATAATGAAAAGCTCTAAAAAATTCATTTTTGAGCTTTTTACAGCCAAGTTGACTTGAATTGAACATCTCAAAAATACTTCAAATCCAGCACCTAAAACTTCCTGATTTTTTAAACAATTTTTTACCAGCCGAATCATCTAGATCAAACCATATTATAGGTAAACAAAAGTTAAACAGACCGAAGTTTTAATATAATAATAATTTAAATTGTTTTATTTTCCAAACACGTTCTTGTTCCATGAAATATAATAGAAATAATCGCCATGCCGCTTGAGGAAGAGAAAGTACTTACTATGTTATCGTGCGCGAAAAAAAAGCTTTAACCAGCAAATTTTCTAAAAACAAATAGCGTATATAATCCACAAATAACTATGTGTTTAATTTTGTCATTAACGTCATTAACCGTTTTTAAAATTTAGATACAAAAAGAAATTTGGTATAAACATTTTTTATAAAATATGCAAAAAAAGAAATTATTATTGATTAAATTTTTTTTGGACAACCGGAAATACAGTCTCATCAATTTTTTTCTTTAAAACTTGCTTTCCTCCCTCGAATTCAATGCAGTGTTATTCTTTTCTCCTTTGTATATTTCTTTGTGTATTTTTCTATGTATGTAGGTGTATACATATTAATATGTTATGTAATTCTATTACTATATGTATATGTAACAAATCACGGGCGGCAAAAAGTGGAGTTGCGGTATTATATAGCGGAAATTGTAACAGCAAATTTATTACTTGTTATAACTTTAAGTTATTTATTAACACGCTTTTGCAGCAAAGTAATAATATTTCAAAGTAGTAGCCTTTTATTATAAATTATTTTTTTAATTTAATTAAAAAATATTAAAAATTTTTAAAAATAATATTTGCAAAAAATGAAAAAAATTGCAAACTTTTGAAGAAAAACAAAAATCTTTTAATGAAGTTTAAGGTTATGTTTGAAAGCCGGCTAAATTATCAATATACATATATTGCCGAGTATATTGCAAAATGACTTTTGGTGTATAATACGTTATCCATTGAATAAAATTTGTGGCGGGTAAATTATAAATTGATGGGATGGGGATTCACGCACGCACCGCTATAGGAGATCGCCATTTTCTTGTTATTATATTGTTGATTGCGAATAATTGAAAACGGTGGCGGTAGCTTGCAGTGTGCAAACTTAGCTCGAAACTTTGCACCTGCGTATAGCCTGTCCTATATACATACAAGTGTTTTACCCCTTCTTTACTTTTGAAAATTGATCTAATATGTTATATTTTCTAATAAGCAGTTTCAGATTTTCAAAAACAATAAATCATTTGCTAGTACTAATAATTAAGTGAGCTGAACGAAAATTCCGGTTGCGGCAAACGGAGTTCCGGTTATGGTGAAAGATTTTTTTTTACGTCAAGTGAATTTTAAGACTTTAAAATAATTTTACTTAAAAAACTGATGAATATATCTGAATTGGCCCTACATTTAATAACTAAGACTGTCCAAAATTGAATTTCATAATTTCAAGATATAACCTCCGAATTCCTATTGCGGGCAACTGGACCATATTCGGTAAAAACCGATATCATATTCGTGCTCAGCGACCTCTAAAAACCTAGGAAAAACGTAGGAAAATTCCACCGATATTTTAAAGATAAACTTTGTCTACGAAATAGGGCTCCACGTCTGGTCTATTAAAAAATTAAATTTTTTATTTTTTAAAATACGAAAAAGTATGACCTGTAAATAATTTAACGGTGATTTATTGCGTTATTGTAAAAGTCATATAGAAGCATTATTTACATTCATTACTTACAGTGTTCTAATAAATTTTATAAAATTGTATTTGACGTGCAATTAATGTTATAGTCAACAACTTTACAAGTTGTATGTTCAAAAACGTATTAAACATAACGTGCAAATAAACATCTGATGAAGCTTAATTTTTAGTCTATTTAGTAAAAATGGAAAAATGTCAGTGCTTCCAAATTAAAAACATTACACTGAAAAAAATTTATATACTACTTGACTAAAATAGTATTTTCTTGTCAGCGGCCATAAAGCACGTATTTCCCGGTCGCTGCGCGACCGGAAAAGACGCCTTCTCTCGCTACTGACGAAAAAAAATCGTATACGATCCTTGTCCATAAATAAAAAATGACCCAAATCGCAGTTTAACAACCTCGGCTTCGTCTCGGAAGGTAATTTACTTGCGATTTGAGCCATTCTTTACTTTTCTGGACACGAGCTCGTAATATACTAGGGCAAAAAAGGCTTTTTTGCCCGTTATATGTAAAACTATGTTTTAAATGATGGGAAAAAATATGGGGTTCGACTTTTGCATGCTGTCTGCACTCGCTCGTGCATACAACTGCATGCAAAGTCAAAACCAATATTTTGTCCCTTCTTTAAAAACTAGCTACCTATTGTTTGAGTCAAATAGACTTCTATAATTGACTAGAGTAGAACCAAAGAATACAAAGCCGTTGTTCGTGTTTACTCTTTCACTGATTTTAGAATGATAATTTTAAGTAATAACTCTTCTCAAATAATAATTTTTATAATTAAAAATTTTGTAACAAAAGTAGACAATTAGACAACTTCTCTTTTTGCGTAAAAAAATCAGTTTATATAAACCTGATTATTTAGCTTGTTAAATATATTTAACAAGGTAAATAGTAAATAATTTTGATTTGGAAATTTTGCTAAAAAAAACTATTTATTCGAATCAAAAATCTTTCACCCAAAAATTTGTGCAGCTTAATATTTGTTTTGGCATTATTGAAGGGTCGATTCACTTAGTGTGATGACATAGATCTGTACTTTTTTATAACAAGGAGGCTGAGACGGTTTATTAGGTTGAAAAAACATCCCCTATTTCTATAACCTAGTTAAATCGGCCAAAGCACAGGGGACTCCATGTTGTAATGGAGTAATAGAAGAAAAAGTTCTTATTACATAGAAAAAATATGTTCTAATTATTACTTACAATGATGCATTGAAAAAAATTTCTGTTACCGCAATCGGAATTACGGTTGTGCTAAACAGATTTTTTGTCTTTATTTAAACTGCTGTAAATGGCAGTAAAATTCAGAAAATTATGTTTTAAATCTTAATTTACTAATGGCACGTTATAACCAACTAGGTAAAATTTTTTTTATTAACTTTTCTTTATGTTTTATGAAATTTGCAACTGTTTAAACAAAAACTGGAAACGAATTGTTGCGGAAACCAAATTTTTTTTTCAGTGCAGAATTAACTTGATTATTTAAGTTAAATTGCGGTTTATCATAGAGCATGTTCATAGGGCCATCTCCCTGTACTTGGTGATTCCAAGGGTGGATCAGAAAATCTAGGGGGAGGGGAGTCAAATGGGACTTAAAATAATTTGGGTCTTGGAATTACTTGATCTTGGGCACTTAAAATAATTTGGGATTAGGTACTTAAAATAAATTAGAAGATCTAGTTAGTTGGTTACATTATTATTATACCCATAATTTATTTGTAGTAAACATGTTCCATGCATTTCGATTTACATAAACCAATAATAAGTTTTTTTTTAAAATTGAATATAATAAGAATAAAAATACAAACAATAAATTTTTTTCCATAAGTATAAGTAGGAATTTATTTATAGATTCTTTATTAAATTTACTCAGCATTTATTTACATCACGTAAAAAAATATTTTTTAATTTTGTTCAAGACTCGAATTTATTATAAACATCTGAGGTATTTTTTTATACTATACGGATAAGTTTATAAGAATTTAATTTTACTTTTAAATGGATTTCAATAATGTAATACTTTATATAAGAAATGTGAATTGATTTTCAAAGTAATAAAACTTTGTATCATTTTTTATTTTGTTGTAAAAAAATTTTTTATAAAAATTCTGGAGCAAGAATGTTTTTCAAATAAATGTCTGTTAAATTTATTAAATTTTTAATTTTAAATATAAAGTGAGTGCATGCAAAATGACAGGAAAATATTTATATGAATGAAAATGGAAATTTAATATTAAAGAAAATTTTTTTTTAATTTTGGAGCCTTTTTCTCAGATTATGTGAATATTTATGTCTTATAAATTATTTTTAAAGATTTTTAAATTTGAGCATTTCATATTTTATTTTTTTTCACATTTCATTTTCTTAGCCTATTGACCAAGATCTTATAAAATTTTAAGGAAATTTTAGTTCTAAAAAGCGACCACTCCCCTGTCGCTCACATGACTTGGAGGATATTAACCTTTAGCCAGCACACTTCGATAAAATTACGTAGCCGGCACACTGGGAATTTCGGACCCCAAAATCTTAGACCCGTTGTTAAAAAAAAAAAAAATTTAATTTTTTTAAGCAAGTAATTTTCTTTTCTAAAAAATTTTCAAACAAGTCTAAAACTCTTTGGTTATCTTTTTAGAAGCTTTAATAACCCGAAAAATGATGAAAAAATTTGAAAAAAAAACTAGATTTTTGGCGTATTCTGGACCCCTACTGCTTGCTAAAGGTTAATTAACTAGACAAAAATTTCAGTTTTCCATGTCCCAAACGTGTAATTTGGCAACTGAAATTAATTTTAATACATTATTCTAAAGGGCATCATATATAAAATGTTTATTTCTAACTTTTTCTAAGTGAAACTCTTTTATGCTCCAGGAGAAAAAAAACTTTCATACTTAAAAAAAAAAAAATTATTTGTAAGCTGGAAACTTATAGTGAAACTGTTCCAAAATCTGTATTATGACTGCAAATTAAAGTCTGAAACTATAGTAACAAAGTAATAATAAACATGCCCGCAGGTTAACTCACAAGAGCAAAGTTTTTGTTCCTATAAGTTATTTTAGGTCTTGAATAAACGTTTTGTCGTAAATTTTAGAAAATATTAAGTACCTACTCCTAAAAATTTATAATGCTTGAAATTAAATTAAATTTTTTTTTTATAAATTTTTTAGAGGACTTTTAAATGCGTTTAATTTTTCTTATCTGGACTATCCAAATATTTTTTGTTTATTTTTAATCACTTCCGGTTTCATTTTTGATGGTTTGAAATTTTTAAATGACGAACCAGAAATTAAATTTGCTTAAAATTTTTCAGAATGTTGGCCTATTTGTGAGTACGTCACAAAAAAGTTTTTGAGATATTTGTCTAAGATTCCCAAATTTCACCCGGGATCATTATTGTAGACTGGTAAAATTAAATAAAATTACTTTAAAATTTTACCTATAAAAAATTATATTGGTACCGGTTCTATATTGATTAGGTGCATTCAAATACTCCCCTTTCTTAGGCTGTTATACATCCTCAACCCATAAAACAGAAAAAAGAAATTTCAGTTTAATAGGAATTCCTTGAGAAATAAATTAAAATAGTGCAGTGATGTACCAGCATATGTAATTGTTAGTGATCTTTGTCAACAGATATTGAAAACAGAAAAATTAAAAAAGCAAAGAAATTCAAAATAATAGAAAATTGAAGAAAATACAAGAAATAGATCGGAAGAATTTTTTCTAATTTTAAATTCATGCATAATTTTACTTTAAAGTCAAAACATGTACGTTTGTAATTAATTAAATAATTTTTATGTTTATACTTAAAATTTTGTATTAATTTATTTCAATCTTGTAACAATTATGTATATAATTTGACAAGAATAACAATTACTACTACTACTACGACTTCTCTTTCTTTGTTAGCTAATTTTGGCTAATTTTTTGCAAGAAAAAAATTAGGTTAGTTGATAAAAAGTTTTTTTTTTTTGTCAAAAACTAATGTAACATGTTAAAGACTGTTTTTGATTATTATCATTTTTTAACAAAAAAAATAAATTTCTGTCAATAAAATTAATTTTTTTATTGGATAAACGAATAGCCAAGAAAAAAATATTCCAGAATAATCTTTAATCTTTGACAGTATCTTTACTTGATCATAACTGGGTTAATTTTCATCGAAAATAGTAATTTTTTTTTTATTTAGGATTACTTTTTCCCTGGCTATTCGATTCTGAAAGAAAAAAAATAAATTATTTTAATCCCTTATGGTAAATTAAATAAAGAAGTATTAAAAATGTGAAATTATTCTAAAACAGGCTAAAATCGACCTTAATGGCCGAAACCAAAATTCGATGGGATTTCGGTTGAAAAATATTTTTTTAAAAATTTTCAAAAAAAAATGGCGGAAAAAGAAATTTTTGCGTAAAATGCGTTTTCTAATTTTCCGGAATTTCCCGAGGTTTTTCTGAAAAACTAATGGCAGAAATCGTTTTACCAGGGATTTTCCTACATACCTGCTTTTTCAGAATTTTTTCAAGCTTATATTTACTCCAGTCAAAATACGGGGGGGGGGGGGGGGGTTGTATTTTCACTGGCGAACACGAGATTTGCTCTATTAAAGGTTTTTTAGTCCCCCGAAGAGGGACTGTTTTTGCTATTTTCGCACTTTAAGCATCCAGGATATGCCGATATAGGTTTTTTGGGTCGATATTCAAGAATTTCGACTCCGTTTTTGTGATGAAATATTGATTATTTATTAAAAAGTCGAAATTCTTTATTAGCGACACAAAAAACCTATATGGACATATCTCAGATGCTAAAAGTACGAAAATGTCAAAAACAACCCCTTTTCGGGGGTAGTTTTAGCCAATTTAGAGGTAACATTTTAATTATATATGAAAAAGTAGTCGAAATTCTTGATCAGCGACCCGAAAAACCTATACGGGCATATATCCTGGATCCTAAAAGTACGAAAATAGAAAAAACACCCCTTTTAGGGGTAGTTTTAGCTATTTTAAGGGTAAAATATTGATTATTTATGAAAAAGAAGTAAAAATTCTTAATCAGCGACCCAAAAAACTCGTATGGTGAAAATCTGAGCGCTGAAAGTACGATATGTAAAAAAAACCCTTTTTGGGGGTAGTTTTTGAAAATTTAAGGGTGAAGCCCCCATTTCTTTACAAAATGACCCCAATTTTCGTGTTCAGCGAGCCAAAAACCTGTAGTAGAGCAAATCTCGTGTTCGCCAGTGAAAATACAAACAAATTCGTATTTTGACTGGAGTAATTTGTGATTTTTAACTATTTTTCCCTCATCCCATTAGAATTTTTTTTTCTCAGCTGTTTTATTATCGATTAACTTACAATTTTTTTAAATTAATTATTAACATTTAAAGTTTTGGAAAAAAAAAATGTTTTTCATTATTAGTTCCATTTATATATGGCAGCAAAGTAGAGGCCTCGAATCGATTTATTTTTTTTTTGCAATGGGATCTACTACCTTAACGCTGGTCGAGAGCCGCCTAATGAGTTTATAACTCGGGCTGTTTAAGACCTAGAAGGCTAAAATTTTCAGGATTTTCTTATCTTTAAGTTATAAAAACATGGGAAAAATTTTAGGCCGATCCGATGACCCAACCTGCCCACCATTGCTGTTTTGACAAAGAAAGACATATATATAACGAGATATATAACGACTCACGAGATGGCCCTTTATTAAAAAAATCTCGAAAAAAATATAGAATACTCCAATCACAATACGGGTTTGGTTGTATTATCACTGTCGAACACCAGATTTGCTCTACAATAGGTTTTTTAGGTCGCTAAACACGAAAACCGAGGTAATTTGGCGCAAATAAATTGGGGCTTCACCCTTAAATTTGCAAAAATTACCTCTATAAAAAGCGATTTTTTACATATTCGCACTTTGAGCGCTCAGATTTGCATCATACGGATTTTTTGGGTCACTAATCAAGAATTTCGACTTCTTTTTTATAAATAATTAAAATTTCACCCCTAAATTGGCTAAAACTACTCCTGAAAAGGGACTGTTTTTGCTATTTTCGCACTTTGAGCATCCAGGATATGCCCATATATGTTTTTTTGGTCGCTAATCAAGAATTTTGACTCCTTTTTCATAAATATTCAATATTTCAACCCGTATAGTGTAAATCTGAGCGCTCAAAGTGCGAATATGTAAAAAAAAACCTTTTTGAGGGTAGTTTTTGCAAATTGAATGTGAAGTCCCAATTTCTTTGCCAAATTACCCCGATTTTCATGTTCAGCGACCCTAAAAACCTATAGTACAACAAATTTGGTGTTCGCCAGTGACAATAAAACCCCTCCTCCCCTGTATTTTGACTGGAGTAGAATGGGTCTAATGGTTCTTAAATTACCTTTCGAGGCGAAGTTCTTGATAGTAAACTATGATTTCGGACATTCAGAATCACTTGTATAAATTTCGCCCGGTTAAAAAAGTTATAAAAAATAGTTATGGGATTTACAATAATCAGTTATATAAAATAGTTATGGGATTTATAATAATCAGTTATTCGTGACTCTTTTATAACCTATAGTTAATTCATCTTACTGACAATGAGTTACGATCATCAATTTAATTTAAACAACGCTTTTTCATACCGGAGAATATTTTATTAGGGTATGTGACCGGTCACTTTTTTTCCAAATAGGTCATGACCTATTAAGATTTTGCTGGTTCATCTTAATTTTTTGTCATAAATAAAATAACCATAGCCTCAACTTATAACAAAAGTATATAAACATCAAAAATAAACAAAAAAACCTTTATTTTAAAACCGCCATTTTTTTAATATGGCTTTTGGCGCGATTTCATAGTTATAAAGTTATCTATATTATGACCTAAATCTACATAAGTTCAAAGCAACAGATGAAAAAAATAAATAATAAAAAAAAGTATGTATTCTTAAATTTACAAAAATTTACCTAATAACTCAGTCAATTTTTCATGTAATTCTTCAAGAGTCGAAAATAATGGACCTTCAAGTTTTATTGCAAATGGTGACCTTTTTTCTTCTTCCATTATCAATATTATTATTATTATTATTATCCATCGATATTTAAATTTATTTACGACCAAAAAAAAGGAAAGAAAAATTCAATTGTCAATCGTAACCTGCCTTTTTTTTAAAAAATTGATCCATTTTTATCTATAAATTTAAATATTACGTCAGCAAATAATATAAAAACCAAAACTTTTTTTTATACAAAAAAATTTTTTTTATATTAAAAAACTATATTATTATTATTATTGTGAATAAAATATATATGATATTAGTTACCTATACTGTATACTAAAAGTTTAATATATAAAAATTATCATAAACTTCATAATAGAAGTGAAAAGTTTTTAAGTACATTTGTACTCGTACTCGTACTATTTATTTTTTCATATACATAAATAAAAAATTTAATTTAAGAATTTTTCAATTAAAAATTATTTTAATTTTTATTCTACCACAATAATAACAATAATTTAAAAATTTTTAGATACTAAATCACTTTTTTCTCATGTTTAATCACATTTTAATAATCACAAAACTTTAACACAACTTAATAAAAATAAAAATAGACATTCAACAATTGATATAAAATAATAATAATAATAATAAAAATGAAAAAAAATAAAACACAGAGTATATATTAAAAAGAGTGATAAGCTTTTCCTCTCAACTTGCTTGTATCTCATATAAACTCTGTATTAAAAGCACACACGGTCTCAATATTTTTTAACAAAATTAAGCATGCGCATTTTCATTCAAAGGGTTTTACGTTATATATATATATATATATATATTAAAAAGGATCAAATATTATATAATATATATACAGGCTGAGCTAGTTCATAATATGAACCCTTTTGTTTAATACAAAAAAAATGACATTTTGACTCATTTTTAAATTTAGGTTAATACAAAAAGTCTATACCTAATGGTATAGGAATAGTCTATGAAATAAAAAATTTTTTTCCGGTTATTGATTGAAATTTTATACAAAAAAAGCTTTCTTTTAATTAAAATAAAGGTATGGCTAAAGGCGTTAACGATCTGCCCCTGTATATAATAAAATTTTTTGATTTTAATAGTAGGTTTATACATATTTATATTCTTTTTTTTCTCGCGTGTGTCTTTATTATGTACATAAAAGAAAATTTATGTATTTTGGTATATTAGGCTGGTCTATATAGATTTTTGAGTTTATCGTAGAGTAGATTTTTAAGCAGATTCCTGAAAAAGGTCTTTCAAGTCAATATGGGGTTAAAGTGAAATTGAAATAATTTGGGTTGAAGGGCTTAGAGTTATTGAGTTATAAATATTAGTATAGGTACTAGGTACTACACTGACAGGTTTTTGTGCTTGAATCAGTGGCTGATACAGGGGGGGGGGTCAAAGGGGTCCATTGACCCCCCCTCATAGGTCAGTTTTACCTTTTTTAGCTAAAATTTTGATGAATATATTTCAAGCAATTATTCAAGCAGATTAGTTAAAAATTCCAGGAAACTACTTTAAAATCAAAACGAATTGCTTGAATATTTTGAAAAATTCTTGGAAATTAAAAATTTAAGTGAAATTTAATCTCAGCAATTTTACAGTATACGTTGAAAAAAAATCCAGTTAACGCTACTAGAATTTCTTGAAAAATAAGTATACTCTCCTGGCAGTTAAAAAAACGCTTAAATTTTTGATTCCCGAATGAAATTATAAACAAAAAAATAAGGTTCCCAAAATTATAACATAAACATAAGCACTGCCACCAAATACTCGAGCATAGTAAACTTTCCCTTAAAAGCCCATATATTTGGTGTTTACACTTAAGAGTGATTAATTGAGTTATAATTTTGGGAATCTTTTAATATAGAACATGGTCATTGGGGGGGGGGGAGTGACGTTTTTAGGAGGGGGAGGTCAATTGGACATAGAATATTTCCGATTTTGGGAGAATCATTTGAAGTGGGAGTCAGGCCCTAATAATAACAAAGAATTTAGAATACTTTAGGTTTATGGACTTAGGATAATTTATATTCCAGGATTTGTTGTAATTTCGGTCTTAGGACTTATAACACTTAGGGAATATACGTTAAAACTGTTATAAACGAACATGCTTCATGATCATGTTTGTGAAAACACAAACCAGTCAAAAGTTTTTTTTTTGTTGAAAATGGTGCCTAATTTTACGCAATAATCAAAAATCTAAGTAACTTTTTAAACTTTCTACCAGTCTAATGTATATGATAGTTATATTTATTTTTCTTGATGTAGGTAAACTTAATGCATGTGTCAAGTACCTGGGATTGCCTTATTAAGGGCGACTCGTAAAAAAAATACACGATTTTAACACGTAATGCTTATACGATATTTACTATACAAAGTAATATATTATTTTTTATCTATAAATTTAGTCATATACAATTTTCTTTAACAAAATACATCGTCCTGATTTCCTTTTACTTTGTAAAAACTATTTCATGTTTTATGACGGTGACAGGAGTAAGCTAGAAAATTTGTATAGATTTTTGCAAAAATACTACACTGATAAAAAAATGGGCTCATTCATTTAAGCATTTTATACCTAAATTTTTTGGTTAGCCCGAAATGATCCAAAAAATGTTTAAAAATGTTTTTCTTTGCTAAAATATGCAATTATTTCATGCATAAAAATTGAAAAATAAATTTATTTTTAAATTAAAATTAAATTTTTCAATTTTTTGCATTTTACGGATAACTAAATAGGAATTTAAAAAAATCCATCGTGCAACCAGGGGAAATTTCAGATCTTAAAACAGTACTTAAAAATTATTTTATCTTAAAAAAATAGAATCCGAGAAATATTAAAAAATATGTTGCCACCGACAATACATTAGGTTAGAAAGAAAGGGTTTAAAAAAAAAATTTTTTATATAAGTTAAATAAACTTTTTCAAAGTTTATGAAAACTGTTAAACCTGTGTAAAATTTGTTGAAAAATCCGAATTATTAAGCAAATTTTCATTTGGTTGCATGACTTGGTGAGTGATTGAAAAATTTTTAAGAATTATCATTTGTTTTGGAGCTTTCAGATTAGCATATCTCATGGATTTTTAGGGAGTAATAATAGGTCATCAAACAAATACCTTGACAAATAGGAAATCAAATCTGAGCATTTGTGATATTTAATCTCAAAGGCAAAATTATATATAATGATTTTTTGTGCATGTGCAGTCCATATTAACTTTTTAATCCCGAAATTTAATTCTACGGGAAATTTGATAAATAAGAGAAAAATATTTTTCAATGTAAAATAAGCATTTGGCAGCGTGAATAAGAAAATTTTGATTCAATTTAACATAAATATCTGCTAAAAATCGAAAATTGAATCTAGAAAGTTAAAAATGTGTGGAAGAACCTATTTTTAATTCTACTTGAACATTAATTTGGAATCAAAACTTGGTAAAAGTGTAGTCAATAAAAAGCGGACAACAAAACGTTTCTGCGACACTTCTCAAACGTTTAAAAAAAATTTGTTATGATAATTTATAGTTTTAATTTTTATAAACACAATAAAGCCTGTCGACGGTAGTGAATAAAAAATATAAATAGGGGATAAAAAGGAAATTAAATTACCTTTAAAATTAAATTTAATTATAAACTAACATTTTTTTAAAATTAATTAACAAATCGAATAATTTAATATTAATGACCCTTATAGTTTTTTTTGTTTGTTGAAAAAAGTCCAGTCTTTCATGAATAAATTTATAATCTTTTTCACATTTAGAAATGATGTTAAAAAAAAAAAAGAAAAAAAAGAAAGTGTTAATGAAAAAACAATTATAGGATTTTGATTGAATTTGTGTTTTTTATGTGTATATAAAAAAATAAATGTGCTTTTATCGATAGGTTTATATTTGAATGAATGAATAATCATTGATTTAAGAACTGTGAAAAATTTCAATTTAATGTATTGGAATAATTGAAAATTTATATATAAATTTTTTTATTACAGAGGAAAATATATAATGCATTTTTCTTAAACAAATTGATTTATTTCAAAATTTTTTGCAAAAATATGAAAATATTGATTTTTATTTTTATTTCATTCATCCGATAAGTTTTCAAGAGATAATGTTACACGTGAACGTTTCAAGGATTTTTAAGGAAGTTTATTGTCAATGGAAGGTTTTGGATGGGTTTTGCATGAGGAAATCATTAGCTTAATTTAAATATAGTAAATCGCTCGCTGTTACATTATAACATTTTTTTTATGATGATCCTTATATATAATCTTAGAAAACCATTTCACTTGCGAGAAAAATTTTATTAGAAAATTTTTATGAAAACCTCTGATTTCAGGGAAAATTTGGAGCAAATAACTGTAAATAGAATTTCCCATCTTTGTTTCTACGGGTTTTTATATTAGTTAAGTTTTTATATTATTTTCAAGTATTTTCTTTGTTATTTTCATAATTTTCATTTTATAAAGTGTAGCTTATCAATTACGATCAATTGCAATTAATTAATTCTTCAATTGCAGTTTATTTTTTATTATAATTAAAAAGAGTAAGTTTTTTAAAATTTTCCTTTTTCCTAATAAATAATACATTTTTTTTTAGACACCCTAATGCATATATTCAAAATAATAATAATAATTTTACATAATAAATAAAAAATTTTAACAGAACAATAAAATAATATTTAAATAATTTAAATGCTATGAAAGAGAAAGACAGAAAAAAGTAAACATTGAAAAATTTAAATATTATAATTAAATAAACACATAAATTTGCAAAAATTATTTAATTTTATAAATACACCAAATTAAAATTTATTTTAAAAAAGTATTTATTTAATTTTTGTTGCCTAATTATTCAAAAAATTTTATTATTGTTTTAATTTATTTAAATAATTATCATTAAATTCGTTATTTATTAAAATTGTTGACAAAATATTCAAAAAAAAAATATACGTTAAAATAAAACTTACAATATTCGCCAGTATAACTATTTGCTAAATCATAATTTTTTACACTATTTTTTCTTAAATTTTCTTGTATTTTTAAAGAATTAAGAATTTTTTTATCAATATTTTTGGCTGTATCGTTATTATTATTATTATTATTGTTGTTGATATTTATTGAACGACGAGAACGTAAATTTCTACGAGAACACATATTTGTATAAATAAAAACACAAAACTGAATTATATATTTTTCTATAAAACTGTATTACATGTGGTTTTTAAATTTTATAGTTTAGATAAATAGATAATATTATCTTTATCTATGTTTATCTTAATTTGGAAGTTTGTTTGGAAGTTTCTTTGTCTTTGTCTTTGTCTAAGTTATGATTATTTTTGAATAAAAAAAACGTTGACGCAAAAAATTTTGATCCCATATCAAAATCAATCATGAGCAGATAAAATAAAAAAAGAGTCATTTTTACGAAATTCTGATTACATTGTACCTCTCTCTACTTTGCCTTGATACTTCCCCCAAACTATGGTTATTCAACCCAATTTCGCAATAGAATTATGAATTTCGTGGTTTTAATTTTGGAAAAAAATTTTTTTGGGCTTTTTGTAATATTCAAAAGCTATAACGAGAATTAAGCTTCTGTATTCGTTTTGAGATACAAGATTCGAAGAAATCGTAAAGATTTTTAGGACCGAATACAGTAGCTTTAGTTTTATCTAAATTAATACCTGTAGTTGATTATCATGAGCCCAATTGATTATATGCATATTATATCGTCTATGAGCTTGTTGAGATTTAATTCTATATTATCATATTCAGTGGAAAGATAGATTTGGAGATCATCAGCAAATAATTGATTGTTAGAATTCAAAATAAAAACTTAAATATCATTGATGAAAACTATAGGAAAAGCAGAGGACCAAAAATGGAGCCTTGTGGGACTCCAGTCTTGATATTTTCCCATTTTGAATAGGAATTATTACTACTGTTGATTAAACTTTGCTTTCTGTTTAATAGATAAAATTTGAACCAAGCAATTATTTCAGCTGAGAAGCCATAGAGTTTTAGTTTATTCAGCAAAGGCCATGGGAAACAATATCGAAGGCTTCTTTGAAATCGTATAGAATTAAGAAGGTTAATTTCTCTACTTCTATATTACTAGTGATATCATCTAAGAGCTTGGCGAGCAGAACTTTTGGATTTCTTCGTTTTCTGAATCCGCACTGCAGGTTGTCTAGCAGGTTATTAGATTCTAAAAATTTTTTATTTGGTTGTGGAGTGTCTTTTCAAAAACTTTAGAAATTAGGCAAAGTAGAGCGATTGGACGGAAGTTTGTGGAGCTTTGAGGTCTACTGGCTTTGTTTACAGGCATTATCAAAGCTTCTTTCCACATATTTGGAAAAGTGTTAAAATATTAAAGTATAGGCATTAATATTGATAAAACTAAAGCAAAAATTTTTACTGGAAGCCCGTCGACGCCTACAACTGTTGAGGTGAAAGAGGATACCGCTGATTCAATTTCTTTAGCAGAAATCTTAGAGAACTTAAACTCTTCATTTATATTTGCTTTGAAAGATGCTAAGTTTAGAGGTAGATTAGGAGTTGGTAATGGATTCTAAAAAGCAATAAAATATAGTGTCAGCAGAGAGATTATAAAAATTACTATTAGTTTTGACTTTGAGCAAGATTTCCAGATTTTGTGAGATTTATCGAGATTTGTATATTTTCAAGCCATTAATTTGCAATCACTTGAGTTCAAAAAAAAATATTCTGTAGTAATTAAATTTTTCTGCTAATTACAATATTTTAGAATAAAAACAACTATTGAACTAAATAAGAGATCTTATATTTTTGTCATAAATTAGTTAAATTTTTTGCAAAGTTAGTTAAGCGGTAAAAAAAAATTAGCTAAACATGAAATTAGAGTGCAGTAAAAAAATGTAAAATGTATATTTGTTATATTTTCCATTTTATTGAAAACGAACCATATATATAAAAAAATTAAATGTTCAATATTCTACAACACTTTCAATTAATACAAATCATCATCTTTATAAAAGACTTAACCTTCATTGATAATCATATTAAATAATTGAGAATATAAATTATGAGTTCATCATAATGTTATTATTATTTTTTTTTAGATCAATAAATATAAATTTTATTATCAAAAGATCAAATAATTGAAATTTTTATAATATGAATTACAACAATAAATGAAAATTAATAGAAATTTTTCATCGATTATTTTCTCTGATTATAAAAATAATTAAAATTTAAATAATATTGAGTGAATAAATACAGGAATCAAAATTTTTATGTTTATCGTTACTTTTATTTTTTGCTTGAACTTTTAATTAATTTCTGTGCAATTTTATAAATTTAAAAAGATGTTTTTAAAAACTTTTAAGAAGTTTGTGAATTAAATTTTAAGTTTATACTTTTAGTCATAAAAACGTTTTTAGGACTTAAATTATTAATAATTATTTAGAAGGATAAAATTATTTTAAATATGAGGAATTAATTTTAGTTCATAAAAACTGAGGTATAGAATACCTAAGTTTAGAATAACGATTATAGTTCATCATAGTTACAAAATTAATTAAAACAAGAATACATATATGTATAAGTATTTATGCAGAATACTTCTATTTTTTTAATTTTTTGGCAAATTTATTTGATTTATATTATACATACTCCGGTCAAAATATGAAGGTGGGGGGGGGGTAAGTAACACTGTTACTTGCAACCACCAGATTCGGTATATAGTTAAGGCTTTTTGGGTCGCTGATCACGAATGCCGGAGTTTTTTTTAAAGAAATTGTCGCTTCATTTTTAAATTAGCAACGAGAGACTACCCCTAAAATGCGGTATTTTTTATATACTCTCCCTATAATATTTTATATACTCCCCCACAGATTTGGTACATAGGGGTTTTTTTGGTAGTTGATCTTGAATTTCAGGGTCCAATTTATTAAAAATTGGCACGTCACCTTAAATTTGCAACAACATGAAATACATCAAAAATACCCCTCTTAGGAACAGTTTTGCACATTTAAGGGTGAATTGCCAATTTTTTGTTGATGCAACCCTTAAATTCGTGATCAGTGACCTAAAAAACCAATGTGGATCAAATCTGGACGCTTTAAGTGGCAAAAATAGCAACACCCCTTTTTGGAGGTAGTTTTAGCTAATTTAAGGGTGAAATTTTACCTTAAAAATCACAAAAATTCTTGATCAGTGACCAAAATATAAGTACTTTCATAGAAATAAATGAGGTATTATATCCAAATACAAAAAAAAAATAATTTGAGATTTATTTGATAAAAAAATTAAAAAAAAAAATTTAGGTCAATAAAAAATTAAGTTCAGCTCCAATTCTGGTCAATAAAATATCATTTTTACTTTTTTAATACCATAATGGTTGTGAAATATCGCCGGTTACACACATTCATACATTCATACAAACACACACACACACACACACACCCAGACTTTTTTTAAAAACCGATTTTTTAGATTCCTGACGAATTCCTGAGGTCTCAAAACGTACTTATATGCCCAAAAATCAAAATTTTACCTTTTTAATCCCAATCGTTCTTCTATGAGGAACTTCGGAGGAACCAAAATTTCATTTAAAACATTTTTTTTATCCTTCATTTGAACCCTTATTATCAAATTATATTTAATAAAAGTTACTAAAATCAAGATTAGCTGTATTTATCCTTGTATTAATTATTGTAATGTGTACTTAACATCTTTGTAAATTTTAATCGAAACCCCTTTTCCGAGTATATTTATAAGTAAAGTTTAGTGTCTGTAGATAATATTCTCTTAAGAAGTTCAATAATTTATATTTATTTAAACAAATTTAATTAATTAATCACTTGAAATATTTTACTAAAAATATTTTTGTTTGATAAAAATTTTAATTAATACAACGCTTTTTAATAATTTATCGTGTAATTTATATATATATAGAACACAGATTTTGGTATATAACCATTTAATTTTATTTTTTTTTAACTTTATATTACAAAGATGTCAAACAAGTTTCTTGTAAGTAAATTTTTAAAAACAATTTTTTTTTTTTTTTAATTTATTTATTACATATTGTAAAATTAAGTAGAATAAGAAAAGTGCTAAAATTGGTAAAATAGGGTAAAACATAGTGTAAAATCTAGTTGGCTTAATACATATTCGAAAAAGGCTTTCATCAAAATCAATTATGCAAAATTAACATTTATTAACTTTTCAAAAAAAAAATTTTCGTTGGTTTCTCGCTACTGTCGCAGAAAAATTTTATACAGCCCTTGTCCATAAATAAAGAATGCCCCAAACCACAGTTTACCATCCTCGGCTTCGCCTCGGAAAGTAATTAACGTGCGATTTGGGCCATTCTTTACTTCTCTGGATACGAGCCGTAAATATACTATTTTTTCCAAGTCTCACCATGCAATGTCATGCCGCGATGTTTGCGTTTTAAATGAGTATTATTACAATTTTTTTGCGTCTGTGGTGAGAAAACACGTCTTTGCCGGGTGCGCTGCATCCGGGAAATACGTGCTTTCGGGCCGCAGACCAGAAATAGTATATTTACGGCTCGTGTCCAGATAAGTAAAGAATGGCCCAAATCGCACGTAAATTACCTTCCGAGGCAAATCCGAGGGTGGTAAACTGCGATTTGGGGCATTCTTTATTTATGGACAAGGGCCGTATAAAATTTTTCTGCGACAGTAGCGAGAAATTTGTACTTTCGTGGCTACTGTACAGAAAAATAATATTTTCAAAAACTCATGAATTACGTTATATTTTGCAATATTAATTGTATACAAAACATTTCCGAGTAAAATGATTTATCGAATTTTTTTTTAAATTAAAAAAAAATTTAAATACCTGGATTTGATCTCTATTGCCGTCTTACGATTACAGCTCTCTAAAGCTACGTGCTTCTAATATTTTGCATTTAGCTAAATAAACTTTTCCAAGATCTGGTTTAGAATGTTACCATAAATACCTATGTTTAATAATTGATTTTCTTCCTAGCGGGCCGAAAACACTTTTTTCGCCCCGCAACGAGATCGAAAAAAACGCGTTTTCACCCCACTGAGAAAGAAAAATTTCGTTTTGTCCATGGGAACAAAAAAAAAATACCCCAGATCGCAGTTTACCATCCTCGGCTTCGCCTCGGATGCTAATTAACATGCGATCTGGGCCATTCTTTTTTTTTGCTCCCTTGGTTAAAAATGTACTATTAATGAAATTTATTCTAAAATTTGCATTTTTATTTGATCCCATATTCTTAATTATTTCATGTTCTTGATAATTAAATCATTTAATTTTTGGCTTAAAAAAATTTTTTGAAGAATTTACAAAAACATTTTTTAACTCTCGATAATTCAGGCAACAAATTTTATTATAAATATAATGTTAATTATTTTTTAAATATTTTTTTTTTAAATATAAGATAATTATACTAAAATTGTGTACATATGTGTAAAAATAATAAAAAATTCAAGGTTAACTAAAAAAAATAAAATTGAATTAATTAGCGTGTTTTTATGTCCGTGTGTTGATTTATCCAGTAGAAATATAAAGGTATTATGACGGTATCGACGCATTAATTGCAAGTAAAATGGTTGAGCTGCTGGAAATATCTTAAATTTTTAGAATATGGAGATATATGTCTAAAGATTTTCATCAGCTTAAAAAATGTTACTTTTAAAAAGTTTTTTCTACACGTTAGGCCTGAATAATTTTTAATTGATTAGCAAAGAATTGAATTCTATAAAATTTAAGCTCATTTTTTAAGTTTCTTGAAATTTTAAGCGCAGCAACTTAAACTTAAACGTGTAATGTAAAACAAAAATTTTTCTCATTATTTGGACGCGCATCGAGCCAAGCATCGGATCAGAAATACTTTGAATTTGATAAAATAAAGTTTTGTAAAGGCGGCAAAGAATTATCAGATTATTACACTAACTTTTTTACCTATATTACATAACAGCATATTCAGTAACCAAAAATTGAGCATTCAAGCAAAATCATACAATCTTGTTTTGATAATTAAAAAACCAAAAATTTTGCTAGCAAAATCTTGAAATTATAAATTACAAAATACTTTTTCAGATCACATTAATGCTATTAAGCATTTTGGCTATAGCATTCGCTGTAACTGATGAAAGAACCAAGGAAAATAACAAAATTACAAATGAAATACAAACCAAAGAAGCTGATTTAGAAAATGCAGAAGTAAGTCCATTGATACCATTGATTGGTATTTTATGGATTACTGGAAAATTAGCTCAAGTTTTTTATCAACTTATTTCTGGTAAGAGAGAAGATCGAAGTGGATTAGGATATCCATATAACAATGCTCGTTTTCAAGGGTATCAATATGGTGCTATTTACAATAATAATTATGATTACCAAAATGAATAATTTATTTTTGTAATGATTAACATTTAATTTATAAATAATATACTCGAGAAAATATAATATTTTTAAAGGCTTTAGTTTGTGTCATTTATTTAAAATATTAAAAATTGTGGTACTTATCAGGTACAAAGCTTAGCCAATTTTTTTTCTTCATACTTTGGTTTAAAATGCTTGTTTTCACCTTTATTTTTGCAGCTGAAAGTTATTCTTTTAATCCCGCACAAATTGCTAAGAGCGTTGCTAGCGATATTGGGTCAGAAATAAAAACAAGGAAAGAAAGAGAAAAAGAATTCAGCAAAAGGCACGAGATTTTTGCGTATTTAAAAATATTTATTATTCACAATTATTAGTTAAGCTTTAAAGCTGTCTTATATACTCGATATAAACTACTGTATATTAAGTATCAAGGGCACAAAAGTTTCGGTAAAATTTTTCGCTCTTGGTGCTAACAATATTTTTTGCCTACCTACGCGATAGAGCAGCTTTGGGTGAATATTCAACCAATTGGTCAACCAATCAATTAGGTAGGTGTAGAACGAGTGCATTAAACTTGGTACGGAATTTTCATTCTACGCCTGGGTAAGCAAAAAATATTGTAAGCACCATGGGCGAAAAAATTAAGTGTGAGTATATATCACAGGGTTTCCCAAAAACTTTTCGCCCTTGATACTTAATATATATTATTTAAAATTTTTGCTTTAATATTTAAAGGCTATAATACTGTTAAAGAATTTAAAGAAAATAGAAAAAAAATTTAATGAAATGTATGCAGAAAGTAGTCAAAAAAATCTAATGAAACCAATAAATCTGCAGTCAATCTTTTAATTGATCTTGCATGGTCTATATTAACAGCTGTCGTACATTACAATTGACCAAGTTTTAAATGGAAACGTTTTTAAAAGTGGATTAGGTTATCACAGTTTTCCATATTGAGTAACAAAAATCGTATTATTTTAATTTGATTTTTTGAGCAATTTATTTTCATATTTTTGATAAAAAAATTCCAAATTAAAAAAAAAAGTGGTTTTTTTTTCTTTTGAATTTTATTATTATTGTTATTGAATATCAGTACTGTTGAATATAAAATAAAATTATTAACAGCGAATAAGCTCAAAACGATACTTTACTTTTAGTTAGCTGAAACTTTTGTTATATGATCAGATTTCATTAAAAGCTTGAAAATATAGAACTATAAAGTATAGAGTGTTTTTGAAATGATTAATTTATTTATTATTGAAAACGTACTCTTTGAATTAATTATATTATTTACTTCGAATATTCATTTTCAGATTTTAAAATTTCAATGTAGTTTCAAGTGGTATTTCTAGTTTTAACTGTAGATTATATGCCAATCTTTAAAAAATATATAAAGTAATTAAGACTCTTTTTAGTTTTTACACTGTTAAAAACCCAGTTTAAAATTATATATTGTGATACTACCTAAATTTGAGAACAGATATAGTTATTTCGATAATATAATAGCGAGGGTAGGTAAATATAGGATTTAATTTAAAAAAACTTATAACTGCCCGAGCGAAACAATCGGGCGGATTGTCACGCGGCACTCCGGTGGCCACCGTGCGGCCGCCGGTGGGCCGCCCGACTTTAAGGCGGCAATCCGCCCAATTATTTCGGTAGGGTGGATTGGGTGTTAACGCAACCGACGAGCATGGAACATGTTCACTTAGTTTTAACTGTTATAACTTATACTATTACTCCCTTATTCTCACAATTTCCAGAACTTAAAGTATTTCAAGTACTCCAAAAAAGTTAATTTATAATCACCCCCTAAAAAAGCTACTTTTTCAACCCCTGTCCCTTGTATTTGAGCCTTTTTGAAGTATCCCTCCATGTGAACATGTCCTATGTTAAAATAGTTATTGATATTTGATCAAATGTACATTTTTTCGTAAAAATTAATCAATGATATAGTTAGTAATCAATTAATTACAGATATCCTATTTAAATTAAAGTATTGTTATAATGTAATAATAATAATTTATTAAAAGCATGGAAGCAGTACTGTTAAACAAGGTGAAAAACGGTATTTATATTAATAAAATCACTCAAATAACAATTAACTTTCCTGTCAATAATAAAATTGTTATTAATTTATGCTCCACAATTTAATCTGCACTGAATAATTAAGGAGTTCATTTTATTAAAAAAAAAATTTAGTCCACCTTCAGTTAACTCCAAAATTGAAAAATTTTGTTTTTATGTTGATTCTTGCAGGAGAGAAAACTAATTTTTATTTTATTTTCACTAAAAATCAAACGATTTCAATTTTAATATTTTAGTCCCATAACTTTTTGATAATTAATTAAATGAAATTATTGGTCTTACCCATAACTTTTTGTTAACTAATATTTTTATAGTTTTTATTATAAAATAAAATAAAACAACCACGTGAATAAGAGAAAACATATTTTTATATTTTTATAATTATTTGCGATTGATTAAATAATTTTTTTCTGTATTAAATATTGATAATACATTTTCCGAAAAATTTACTCTTTCCAATTTTCGATTTAAAGATCTTAAAAATATACCTGCACGTTTGTTGACTGCAGTGTTGATAATAGACCCAAGTTTCGTAAGGCTTGACTGCCTCATTATACTGGCAGTATTTTTGATTGGTTTGTAAGTAGGTACTGTTGATAGATTCTGCATTCGTGAATGGTGCTGTTGATGTGATAATATTGGACCACCGTTTGTCCCAATATTGGGACTTGGGGGGTCCCGCTGTTGATGCGGAGCCCCCCATAGACCCACCACTCCTGCGTGACGCGTACTGAAAACTAACTTGATTCTTATCTGTCACTAGTGACAATTTTTTTCCAAAATTGGCTTGCTCTATCCAAGGATAAATCATTCACTTCTGAAAACAAAGTAAGAGAAATTATTAAAACTTAAAAATATTCGCCAGTCGGAAAGTAAGTAATTTACGTGAGCAAATCGTAATTTACATGATTTGGGTCATTTTTTATTTTTCTGGTAGGTCGCAATAAAACCAAATATTTTACCAACATAAGTTTCAGAACTCAAATGTGATAAAACCCCTTCTAATTTGTACAAAAAAATTTCGAATTTTATTTTTATGTATTACCTTCGTTAGTTAATTTGACGGAAATACTGATCCAGTTATTAATAATATGCTTCATTTTATAAACTTCAAACCATTTAAATTATGAGAAATTTGAGATATGTAGTCAATTTTCTCAGATTCACTAGAAGTAAATCCATAATAGCAGAAAATAATAAGTACTTTTTTCACTAGCATAGTGAAATTATATCAAATTGCATTCTTTTTGCTACGGCCCAAGCCAAAAATGTTGCCTATTGATTACATATCAAACCGTCTTCGTCAAGCCTCCAAGGGGTAAGGTTCTCTTTTTTTGCAGGAAGGATTATACTTTTTTATAAAATATTAGAAATTAATTGATTTTTTGATTCTAAGACGAAAAAGCAAATTTTTTAATAAAATGTTTATTCCCATTCTAGAATTCTGATTTTAAAAGTTTTTGGTTCGAGCAACCCTGAAAATAATACGAAAATTTTTGCAAAAAAGCTGTGTCAGCCCGGAAATTGTGATTTATACCCTAATAATATTCACTTATAATTTCAGTCAACTCATTGGAAGCTAGGGTTGTTTTTTAAAAACAGAGGAAAAAGCTACAAAAGGTTTTTTGGACCACTTTGGAGATATTCCTTTAAATTAGTAAAAAACGTAAGAAATGGTGTTTTTTTTCAAGTACAGTACCCCAAATTTCGTAACTAGCAGCGCCGAATTAGTATATGTATAAATTAGGTAAATAGTCGTTACGTTTTTTAAAAATTTGCTAATACACTCCTACAAACTACAAACTATTTGCTAATTTAAGGGTGTTCCCTCATTTTTCTACTAGCGAAACCACCATTTTTGTAAGCAGCTACCAAAATCCGTAATTTGACGTAATCGGAGTAAAAATAATTTAGTAAGAATCTAAAACTTTTTCAGTGTATACAAATATTTAAGTATTTAATTGGAATTCAATAAAGTTCATAGGCAGTTCAAGGTGAAAAATAATTCAATAAAAACTTAAATGATTATACAATATCCTAAAAATATTGATTTTTAAAAAATTAAATATTTTTATAATAAAATTGACAATGTTTAAATTTAGTGCAAAAACAATTCAATACAATAATTTCTAATTTAGATTATCAACATAAATAATAAATTATTGGTAAAAATAAATTAAAATATAAGTTACATATTTATTAGATAAGAAAATCTTGATAATTGCTCTGTCGAACAAATTGATGAATAGTTTATTACAGCAACAGGTTGGAGAAAGCTTTAAATGAAGAATCGTCACCTGAAACGTGACTGACAAGGATTACTACGACTTTTTCATACAGAAATAAATATTTTATACTTTTTTCTCTCTCTTTCATTTTTTTATACATGTAAAGCAAATTTTTGTATAGAAAACACATGACCACTAAAATATCATATGAATATAATAGTGCAGAATCAAGTGAAAAATAAAATAAGATAATTTGAAAACAAAGTGGGAGCTTTCGTGTTATAAATTTCATGTCGTGCTTTACTTCAGAAAAAAAGTAAAAAAAAAAAAAAGTAATCATTGTTACAAATCGAATAGTATGTACTTACATGTATGACACGATGATTTGTTATTTTAGACAAGGACATTTTTTCAAATATTGATTAGTTTGCTTGTGTTTTACTGAATAATTTATTTGAATTATATATTATTACACGATTCTTTTTTTTTGTGGTGAAATGAAATTTCAATTTTTTTTTCTTTTTTTTTTATTGCAATGATTTTGTTTAATACAGCAAAAAATTGTTTTTAACACTGGAAAAATTACAATTGAGAAAAAATTTAATGTTGAATATCTATAAAGCTCAAATCTTTGAATCACAGAAAATGCTCGGAAAATGCCTAGGGAAATTCAGTAAAATTTGAAATAAAAAATGTTTGCACTATTACTCCAGTCAAAACGCGGTTTAGGGTGTATTTTCGAGTGCCGGCATGAGATTTGCTGTACTATATGTTTTTTGGGTCGCTGATCACGAAAATCGGGGTCTTTTCCGGGAGATATTTGCGGAACACCTTTAAATTTGCAAAAACTACCCCCAAAAAGGGGTTTTTTTGATATATTAGCAAACTGAGTTTTTAGATTTAGCCAAGAATTGGCCTAGGAGGGTTTTTTTGGGTCGCTAAACAAGAATTTGAGGTTATTTTTTATAAATAATCAATATTTCACCCTTAAATTAGCAAAAACTACCCCTAAAAGGGGGTGTTTTTTCTATTTACGGACTTTGAGCGATCAGGTTACGTCCATGCGGGTTTTTTGGGTCGCTGATCAAGAATTTGGGGGAATTTTTGATGAATAATTAATATTTCACCCTTAAATTAGCAAAAACAACCCCTAAAATGGGTGTTTTTGCTATTTCTGCACTTTGAGCGACCAAATTAAGTCCTTCAGGGTTTTTTGGATCGCTGATCAAGAATTTGGGGGAATTTTTGATGAATAATTAATATTTCACCCTTAAATTAGCAAAAACAACCCCTAAAAGGGGTGTTTTGGCTATTTCTGCACTTTGAGCGACCAAATTAAGTCCTTGTTTTTGCTAATTTAAGGGTGAAATATTAATTATTTATCAAAAATTCTTGATCAGCGACCCAAAAAACCCGTATGGACATAATCTGGTCGCTCAAAGTCCGTAAATAGAACAAACACCCCCTTTTAAGGGTAGTTTTTGCTAATTTAAGGGTGAAATATTGATTATTTATAAAAAACTACCTCAAATTCTTGTTCAGCGACCCAAAAAACTCTCCTAGGCCAATTCTTGGCTAAATCTAGAAAATCAGATTTCTAATATATTAAAAAAACCCCTTTTTGGGGGTAGTTTTTGCAAATTTAAGGGTGTTCCGCAAATATCTCCCGGAAAAGACCCCGATTTTCGTGATCAGCGACCCAAAAAACATATAGTAGAGCAAATCTCATGCCGGCACTCGAAAATACACCCCCCCTCCGCGTTTTGACTGGAGTATATGTCGTTAGCAGGAATTTTAATTGTAACATCTAAGCGTTAAAATTCATTTCAATTAATTTAGGGGGGGGGTGTATTAATCCTGGGTTCCGCACCAGATTTGGTTTAGTTTTGTTTTTATGGGTCGTATCACCTTTGAATTAGCAAAAAAAAAACCCTGAAAGAATTTGGCCATAATATAGGTATTTATGAAAGGATAATTATTATAATTTCAGGGGTGGTTTTTGATAATTTAAGGGTGAATCGTGCATTTTTGATACAATGACCTGGAATTTAAATTCAGCGACTCAAAGAACCTATACTATGGCAAAATTAAGGCTTTATGTGCGAAAGTATAACAAGTTCTTTTTGCTAATTTAAGGGTGAAGTCGAGGGTGAAGTGCTCATTTCCCTTGGGCGTTTTCCGAAATTTGTATTCAGCAAATTGACTATTACTAATTATTTTCAACTGTTTAGATTTTGTTTCCCGCTAAAAACACAATCATTTCCTACCTCGAGTTTCATTCCAACTAAAAGAATGGCCTTTGCTTATATTATGTTTTTATATGACAAAAGAAAAAGGACATGTATTTAGTGGGGGTAGTGGATGGTCAGAGGAGTACTTTAGTATTACCGTCCGTTTTTTACTTTTTGTTATATTACATTTTTTGCCCAAAACCGAGCTCAAAAGTTATCGAAATTTGACATATTTGGGTTTTTAATATTAAATAAAAATATTTGATTTCTGAGCTAACAATTTGCTTTATTTTTTCAATAAATTGCCCACGTTTCGAAGACCTTCAGTCTTCATTATCAAGGCTAAAAATTTACAATATTTTACAATTTTATAAAAACTTTTTTTACATAATTCCAAATTTAAAAATTAAACATTACCTTATTAAATATTTTAAAGTAAAGAATATACAATATTCTTCACTGAGTAACGATCTTATACTAATCTTTGAGCTTTTAAAAAATTTTACAAGTGCTAGATTTTTTTATACGAAGGAACATAATATAAACAAAATATAAAGTTTGTAACTCTAACGTACATTTTTAATGACTATTTTTTAATATGAAACTTATTACTCATTATTAAATACTCTGAATCTATAAATTTTCAAAATAATTTATTTGTCGGTCCCTAAACTCTTCTATATGATTTTTAACATATATCTAAATGTTCAAGTGCTTTCGGTTTAAAAAATGTTTTATTTAATTTTTATTATTTCCGTTTTCTTATTATTCTACTCCTTCTGTTTAACCCCAGTCTATTTTTATAACAAAAAATTCGTTTTTTAATCTTTTTGCTCTTTTTAATCAAACGTATCGTGTTTTTAAAGTGACCTTTTAAAAAACAGGTGTCTTTTATCAGCCTGTTATTGCCCAATAAATACAATTCGAACCAATTGATATTTGTTTTAATTAATTTATCTTTGGTCAATTTACGTTTGTTTATTTAAGATTGAATCAGATGGATAAAATTAGCATTTTTCGATTTAAGCTTTCTGGAAATCAAAACTTTTGCACTGTTTAATTATTATTATAGCCATTTAACAAGTTATATGTCTTTTAGAATTCAAAAAAAAAATTTTGAAAATTTATTGACTGCAAAAAGAAATATTAGCGCTTAAAATTTCATTCATTTTTGTGTTACTAAATTAATCAAGCTTCTGATTTTAAAAATCTTTTAATATAAAATTTATTAGAATCATCACTAAAAAAAATTTCAATTTCTAAAAATAATATAAAATATTTTTTAAGATTTTTGATTTTTGACCTAAGCTATAATTTTCAAAATATCGATTTATTCGGAGAAAAATTTAGAAAATAAAAATTTTTTCCACTGAATCGATGCTGAATAATTTCCTAAATATTATATTCAAAGATTTTTAAATCAGAAATTTTATAAAAAAGTCTTGATTAATTTAGTAGCTCAAAAATGAAGGAAATTTTAAGTGCTAATATCTCCGTCTGCAGTCAATAAATTTTCAAAATTTCTTTTTTTAGTTCTAAGGGACATATAACTTGATAAATAGCTATAAGAATTAAAGATTTTAGAAGTTTTGATTTCCAAAAATCTTAAATGAAAAAATGCTATTTTTATCCACCTGATTCAACCTTAAAGTATAGATTTTGTCGTCATTTTATTACATATATAAAATTCTATTTGTTTATTAAATATTTGAACTTATAATTACAAGTGAATCGTAACCAATCTATGATTATACGTTAAGAATATTTAATGCTATAATTTTGTCGTTTAATGTACCACATGATGACCCACGTAATTCTATATAATTTATTGCTCATTGTTTTACAACGTTATAAAAAACTATGTTTGATAAATAAATTTAAGCTTCAATCTTTTGAAGAAAACTTTTAATTAAAAAATGCGTCAAAGTTTATAAAAAAAAATTTCAATTTTAATTAGCTTAAAATGATAAATAATTTTAACAAGCGATAATTGTGAAAATTAAAATTGTCTTTTATTTATTTTTATTTATTTAAAGTCATTTTTAAGTAAAAAGATAAAATTTTGCAAGAATCCGTATATCAGAAAAAAAGTACTTTATTTTGTTAGGTTTCTAAAGAAGCTTCAACAACGTTTTTTTTTCACGATTCATGGAAATCTAATAAACTAATAGCTCGGCTATAAGAATAAATATCTTGTGCGCTTGCGGCTTCTTATTAAGGTACAAGTAGTTAATATCCGCATTTCATTTTTCAAAAATTTTATTTATTATATATTTATGGAAGTTTTTAAATTATTTAAAAAAAAAAAAATTTTATTATCGTAAAAGGTTCACAGAAAAATTTGCAATGGATTAAATTTTGTGAAATAAAAGCTTGATATTATAAATTGTAACTCGATTATTCTCCGGATGTAAAATTTACAGAATCGTAATAAGATTGTACTTTAAAAGAAGGTCACGAAAATAATAAACTTAGACGTGGCCTTAAACCAGCATTTTACGCAAATATTGAATCCGGTCATTTTGCGTTTAATGCTTGTATTAAGCAATTCTTTGTTTTGAGTAACATTTAAGCGCTAAAAAATTTCGAACTTAATGAGAGCTTTTTTATTCCTCATATTTTATTTAATCTCTGAATAATTTTTGTAATTAAAAAATAATGCTCATTGGAAAACTAGCTCCTGTGCCCTTTTCTGTTACCCACCTCGCGACCTATTCTGTTAACTCATTTGCAATTATCTTGGCAATTATTTACTTTCATCCTTTATAAAACAAATACATATTTTATCATTTACAGATCGACAAAATTTGCCTTGAAATTTGTAATAATTTATGTCCTTTTAGGACGCTGAATACACATTAATGATATCCATTTTTGCAAAAAAAAAATGGTCCTGTTACTCCTAATAGGAACCTTAGAAAACCTTTCGAAAAGAATCGTAAATTTACCAAATTTAGAATATTAACAAAGAATTCGAGTATTCTCGATTATTTTTTCCTTTTGTGAATTTACGAAAAAATTTGTAAACTCAAAACTATTTTTCGTAAATTTACAATTATTTTTTGTGTGAATTATCAATTTTTCTTACGAATTTACAAAAAAAAAAAAAAACGAGAATCCTCGAATTTTTCGTTAATATAATTTTGTTAATACAGAATAGAAAATATCGAAAAAACCGCAAATAATAGCCTAAAGTTAACCACTCTATACAAATAAAAACGAGTACCATTTTCGTATTGACGTATAATTGATCTATGAAGATTGAAGAATAAGTACCTAATTATGATACAGGGGCTTACACCAGAAGACTATCAGCGTAATAATCTAGTTCTGCAAGTAAAATTGATAAAATTGTGAAATGAAAATTTTCCTACAATTTTTTTGAAAATTCAAGCAGATCAACTAAAAACAGATATAGTAATTTTTCCTGTTCGAAACTAAACTTTAACTTTTGATTTTAATTATTTCTAAAAATATACAAAATATAATCCATCAAAACTCAAAAAAGCCAAAATATACAAAATATTTAACAATAAATCATATATAATTATAAAATAAACTTATTATACAATGTCATATATAATTATAAAACAAAATATACATAATAAATTAATCTGTTCTTAGAAAAAGCAATTATTTAAAAGTTATTAAATTTATGACAAATCATTTTTATAAAAAAAATTATAATAAATTTGTACATTGGAAATTTTAGATCCAATAAAATAAAATTAAATTTTTTTATCCAAATTGATTTTAACCATTAATATTAAAAATTCAATCTAATAAGATAAACATAAAACATGATCATTAATTAGAGTTTGGATTTTTTAGGTCTTTTAATAAATTAAAAACTTCAATGAACTTAAAAAGCGAGCAAAACAAATTAAGATAAAAAGTTTTAACAAGGTTAAATAGTGGTGAAAGATGCAGAAAGTCTAATCTTTTTCTTTTAAAGTAGAAATCTTAAAATAGTCACATCTATTTTAAGATTTTATACTCATTGAAAAGATCAGTCCTTTTTTTTTTTTAATATTTAAATTCTTAATGATAAACTTACTTTTTTTTATGTTTAACTAAAGTAAATACTTGGCAAGTTTTTTTTCCTTAAAATTCGAGTGTTCTTGCATTGGGAACAAGGTATTCCAACAACTTTTTAAAGTAGGCATGAAAAGCTTCAAGCTTCTTAAAAATTTAAATTAATACAAATACTATACGTTTAGTAACGTATTTGCATCAAGGTGAAAAAATCCTCCAGTTATGAGTTATGATTAAAACATAAATTCTTATGAATTAGTACGGCCATAAAACAGAGTGTCCAAGAACCATTATATGACGCATTATTTTTTTTTTTACTACTTAACTTGGACAAAAAACTGAAAAAACAAAATTTGAAGGGACATCGATATGACCCGAGTTTGAACCTTCAGAAAACCGAAAAAAATCGTGAACAAGAAATCGGTAATAGGTGCCAAAAAGATTTTTTCACTTTTATGTCAGAAACCGTGTTTCTCATATCTGAGCTACCCCAAATTTTTAAAATAACTTTTTAGGTAAATAAAATTTTAAAAAATAGATAAAAAAATTTGATTGCCAGGGAAAAACCACTCCAGAAGAAAAAAAAACTTATCTTTTTACGATGAAATTTAGCCAAGTTATCGTCAATTTAAGATTTTGCTCAAATTCGTCTTAAAAAAGATTGAAATTTTATTGAAAAAAGCCTGTTTCTGAACTTTAAACATGCATTATTCGCTTGATTTTCATCGTAAAATAATATTTTTTTTTTTTTAAATCGATTAATTTTTCCCTGGCAATTCATTTCTTTAAGGCCCCCTTTTCAAAAATTAAAATTTGTAATGCACTTTTTTTTTATTTCATTTTCTTGCTTAAAAACATTTCAAGAGTGTGTAAAAAAATTTTCAAGCAAAAAAAATTATATGTTTTTGAGATATTTTGATTTTTATGGGACGGATTCATATGAAAACATAAGCATTTAAAAACTTTAAACGCGTTTATCTCAAAACTACTTTTTTAAATCGGTTCCAGTTCTAGCTCAAAAACTTATTCAGCTATTGACCTAAACCTCGGTGCGTTTTATTTGTAATTGTAGTGCCAAGTGCTGGAACTAGAAGATCAGAAAAAAGTAGATTAGAAAATTTTTTATTGACCATATTAGGCATTTTTTTGTACTTAAAAATCTCCATTTTTCGTTTTTGGCGCACCAAATGGTCAATTTTTGGAATTTTTGCAATCTTTTAGTTCCAGCACTTGAGAAGTGTATAGAGAAGAAAATGCTCTTTTATTTTTTTGTTTCGGATGCCCACAATAGGCGCTAGGTGTGGAACCGTTTTTTACTTTTTTTTTTCAGCCTCTACTTTCACGCCCTCTATAAAATGTAAAAAATTTGGAAAATAAAAATAGTAATTTTTTTTGTATTCTTTGATAGTTTTGTAACAATTTTTAAAAAAATTTGAAGTTCTTGTATAATAAAATAACTAAAAAAAAAGATGTTTAAAATTCATTAAAATTACACAAAATAATGAAAAGGGGGCCTTAAGAAAGAAATCATTTTTATTGACCAAATTTCAATTTTTAGGTCAAAAACTGTCTTAAATAAATCTTGCTACTTACAGTTTTCAAAGGCTTTAGCTCAGATACGAAAAACATGGTTTCTGACATAAAAGTGAAAAAATCTTTTTGGCACCTATTACCGATTTCTTGTTCACAATTTTTTCGGTTTTCTGAAGGTTCAAACTAGCCAAAAACACGGGTCATATCGATGTCCCTTCAAATTTTTTTTTTTCATTTTTTTGTCCAAGTTAAGTAGTAAAAAAAAAATAATGCGTCATATACCCAAACCAACTTGTTTCTAAGCGCAGTAATATCCTAGCCATTGCCAATAAAGTACCTCAATCCCGAATCTAGATTGGTTGCTAGTATTAAAATTAATTACTAATAGTTTAGATAAAAAAAAAAAATTATACATACAAATTTAGAGCTCCCATGAAAAATCGAAAAAAATTCTATACGGGTGCCTTAAAGCCCTAAAATTTTAAGCACATTTTTTTATTTTAATTCTGAAATCCGAAGATTAACTGTCAATCATCTGAAGAACATTATTTTACTTTGACGCCTTCTTTAAGTGGCACAAACTTATCAAAATTAAAATTTTTTGTAATTTAGAATCATGTAATAAATGTTTTAAGAATTATCAAGCATGCAGATCCCCAGTATGGGGTTTATTAAAAATTTTCCATAACTTTTAAGTTTTCACCAAAAAACTTCTTGTGGAGCTTTCAAGCACAACCGCTCACCTCGACCATAAGTACTTTTATACAATGGAGCACACCAAACATTATAATTGAGTTTTATAATTTAACAAAATCTCAATGGAATTTAATGACAGATAAAGTCAAGCAACATATGTCATACAAAGGCTTTCGTAAAGGTTTTAATGCTTCTTCAACTTTTCATTATGTATTACATATACAAACGTAGAAACAATAAGTAAAATTATCAAATGAAAACTATTTCATGATAATTTTTAAAAAGAAGCACTTCGTCTACTCTGACTTTCTTATTAGGTACTTAATGCATTAAAATTTTTTTTTAATGTCTTAATATATTTTTTATGCACGCAATGAGTGCCTTTTAATTTATTAATTTATGAAATTGTTGTCGTATTTAGAATCTAATAAAATTCTTGTAATTTGTTATTTTAAAATTTTAAATATAAACTGACTTTTACATTTATAAAATACAAACACAAAGTTTCTTTTTTGGTTTTATTTAAAACAGTTATTATTCTAACCTTGAAATTTTATATATTTTGACTTAAAATTTGCATAATTAAAGACTTTTATAATAATATTTACTCTAAATATATTTTTTCCTCTAAAAAAAATTCAAATATTTATTTTATAATTTTTTTTATTTGTTTGAATTTTTATGAAGATTGGATACACTTAGAACAAAGAACAAAAACAATTCATAAAGCTTTTATTTGAAATAAACATATAGTTACCCGTGAATCTATAAAGCTCACATGCAGAGAAATAGGCTATCAACAGTTATTGTTTAGTATTGAAATAATGGTGGACTATTGCAGGTTTTATTTAAAATGCATATATACTAACAGACTGGCTGTACCAAGGAGATATTGAACACGTCACACCACACTCGCAATAAAAGTTTGCATAGCTGGCCCTACATGTATGTTATTACTAACATTATTGCGCTATTTATGACGCGTTTCTATGTTAACTCTTAGAAACACACTAACATACGCGAAAATTTTCTTTTTTTAAATATGATAACGTTGATGCTAACGTCATCAATGATCTCGGGGTATGTATCATATTCCTCTTGATTTATTTTTTATGCAAACCTTACATGATTTGCAAACTTTCCTTATATTTTTTGTAAAATTTTTAGCCATATAAAAGGGGCCAATTTTCTTTTGCATTTGTTTTAAACCTATGTGGAACCAAATTTCATGAATGTTTTTAATAAGATCTATACAAAATTCTTCTGAAAATAAAATTTTTTCTTTTCTTTAAATTTATCTGTAGTAGGCATTATTTTTTCTTGATTAATTTTTCTTTCTTGTTTTCTAGACATATTTTTTTTAATCTTCTAAAATATCATCTAATTTTATTAAATTTACAATTTTTAACTGTTCATTTTTATTTTCATATGGTTCTAAGACAGGATCCCTGTTTAGGCTATCAGCTTCTGTGTTGTCTATACCTTGGTTATATTCCATCCGACAATCGTATTGTAATAAATAGTATGCTAAGTCTCTAAGTTCTTTATCTGCTCTGGCTTTGATATTTTGATTTTCAAGTGGTTTTTGATCTAAAAAAACTAAAAATTGTTTTTCGATGTGTCAATGTTGCCAATATTGTACTGCTTCTTTTATGACTAAACATTCCAGGTAAATTGCACTCCTTCTTTTTTTGTGGGTTTTATTATTTTGGAGAAATATACAACAGGTTTTTCATTGCCATATTCATGTGATTATTTTAAGAGAGTTTTTTGGTATGTATTTATTATAAAAATTAATTTTACCTATAAATTGCCGAGTATTTTTTTTTGAGTCTGCAGTGGGAACATCTATTATTGATATTAAAATATATTTAAGAGTACTAACAAAATTATTACTTATTATATGTAAATATTTTACTGAATCTGCTGCAAATACATTTTAAGAATTTTAGTCAGATACCATCTGTCAATATGTCATCCAATAATCTTTATAAATGATCAAAATGTTCATCAAAAGTTTGAGAAAAAATTAATACATCATGTATACAATTTCATACAAAATTTGAAAGACCATATTTTCTTATAATGTTTACGCACCAAACCTAAAAGAATTTTTTTTACGCAGAAAAGAATTAATGTTTATTTAATTCTTTAGAGAGGAATTATTTTGAGTTTAATTCTTTTATGTATGTATGTATGTGCTTTATGTTTAACCTCTTGAACCTTACGTTATGTCGGAGGTCACCAACAATTAACACAAGCAGCTACCGAACCGCATATTTTGCTTTTCTTTCCTCGGAAGTCGATATATACATAGAGATATATACCGCTTTTTCCTTTATTGGAAAATAACTCTAGGTTCTGGAAGCATGTGGATAAATTGTCAGTGAAACTGCAGGATTAGAAGGTGAATTAAAGGATTGATGAAGGGATTGAGGGATTTTTAGGGTTTGGGAGGCCAATTGCGGTCTAAGGTCCGACTTTTTGTAGGAGCCATGCTGACAATTCCGTCTTTAAAACACAGAGTTGCATTTCTACAACTCTATGCTTTAAAAGAGGCGCGAAAAACCTTAGAAAAACGCCCTCTATGCATGAAACAATTATTTTCAATTTAATTCTTTTTGAACAGAATTAAAACAAAAATAATTGTTTTTAAAAGAATTAACCTCACAATAATTCCTCTCAAAAGAATTAAAGGGTTTTGGTTTTGTTTTAACAAACATTAACTCTTTTCTGCGTAATAAAAAACTCTTTTAGGTTTGGTGTGTAGAATTATTTGAAAAATTGCTGGTGACGGTTTTCATCCAAATGGTAAGCAAGTCCATTGAAATTGCCCACTTTGAGTAAAAACAGTTATTTTATGTCTGTCTTAAATCCTTGAAGGAACTGACCAAAAAGCTAAGTTTATGTCTAATTTAGTAAAATATTTACAATTTCTTGTTTTTACCATTAAATCTTATGTTAAAGGGAAAGTTTGAATTTGAGGAACCAATATTTTATTTAAATCCTGAAAATCAATACATAGCCTTGATTTCTTATTTTTTTGAAGGTCATAGTCACTGGATCAGAAAATGGACTATAAGATTCATGTATTAGTTATTTGTTTATTAATCTTAAAGTTTGGTATGCAATTCCATTATTCCTGGAGAACATCTATTTGGTCTTTTGTTACAATATTAATTTACAAGCAAATCTAGTCTAGCTTCGTAATCTTTTACAGTATCTATATCGTATTTATTTCTTGATAATAGAGACCTATAATTATCTATAATTTTTTTTATTGTATGTTTTTACTCCATATTTATATGGTTTATTTCAATTTTAAAATTTTTCCACATTTATGCTAAATTTATTTCAAAACGTTCGAACTCTTTTTAAACTAGCTTATCAATTGATGCGCATTTGAGCTTTACTTGAAAATTTTTCAATCAACAATCTTGCCGATATTTTTTCTAAATTTTGATTTTTAGTTTTACTTTTTTTAATTTCTAGCAGTTTTTCTAATATTTTGCTATTGATTCATCTGCATTTGCAATATTACCAGGAAAAGTATCTTCTTTTTCTTCTTTTAGGTAACTCCTTAAACTGCAAATTTTTGTCTCGATCTAAATATACGTTTGCTAATTCTTTTGTTAGAGTTATCCATACTCTCCTTACTTGATATCTTTTTTTAAAAAAATTTTTTACTTTTTTAATGCGTTAGCATATTTTTATGTAACAGAATGTATTTTTTACCATCAGGTGTAGCTATTTTAATAGTGCATTTGATTTACTGTCACTTGTTTATAACAAAGATAACTCGAACTGTAATTGAAATTCTTCTTGTTTATTTTTGACGGCAATCATCGGTTTATAATGCGTTATATGTTTTTTATATGCGGTTCATAAAGTAAATGTCTTTTATTTAGTCTTGCTAAAAATAAGAAATTATTTATTTTAATTTTAATTATTACAAATTAACAATAAATGATATATATTTCATTATATTAAGTTAGTTTGTATTGCTTAAAAATAAAAAACGACAAGGTCTCTTATTCTATCTGTTTATTCTATTACTAAAACTTATGATTGACCGTTAGGGACTTATGATTATATCTTATCTATCATATCTTAATATACGTAATGTTCAAGTGAACATTTGTTAAATTACTTATCTTTATCTTAAAACTAAAAATAAAGAGTATACATTCTCTTTATATACATGACCAAATTGATAAAGTAATAATAGTAGACAGTCCCCCACCCTTTAAGGAGTTTAAGGAAGGAAGGAACCTTATTTTAGAAGGGAGTTAATTCCAGCTTTTTGTACCTTGTTCTTGAAAGGAGGAATTTCCATTCCATTTTTCAAGATAAGGCATATCCAATTCACGAGTTAGTAGATCATCTCTGGCTATTTCTTTAGGTACGTATTTAACAAAAATATGACTCAAATATTCAGGTCTATATAAGCGAAGAATTTTGTACATGATTATCAATGTAAAATACATTCTACGCATGTAAAAAGTTAACCATCCTAGTTTTTCTCTATATGGAGTGATATGATTGTCCATACTAACCCCAAAAATATACCTTAAACAAGATTTACTCAGCCTCTGAATTCTGTCATGTAAGTTTGTCGAACAGTCAAGGTATACAACAGAACAGAAGTCCAAATGAGGAACAACTAGGGCCTGTACAAGTTTGATGCGTAGAGCTTCCGTTGTACACTGCCTGATAAACCTGAGTGTGTAGAGGACCCTATTAACTTTCTTACCTATTGATGTTATATGTGCTTTTCAATTTAATTTGTTATCAAGTATGACTCCTGGGCTTTTTACTTCCTTAACAAAAGGAACAGTAATTCCTTCACTTATTTTAACACCAGGAAGCTTCAGTTTTTCTATTTGGTCTACAAAGTAGCCTGCACCAAAATAGATTGCCTTTGTTTTATCAGAGTTAAGTCTCAAAAATACAGTTTTTGCCCAGTCATTAATGCTATAGGCTGCTAACGATAGTTTATTAATGTATGTAAATTTGTAAGTCATCTGCGTATAGCAGATGATAAATGTCATTATGGAGATATTGTTTAACGTCATTAACGTAAATACAAAACAGTAGAGGTCCTAAAACAAACCCCTGCCGGACTGCGGGACACTAAGATTAACTTCAAGTGGGTCAGAGGTTGATGACTTATTAGTAACTTGTAGTTGTCGACCTTGAAGGTAGGATTTGATCCACAGTAAGGAATTTTTCGAAAAACCCATTGATATAAATTTTCCAATCAACTTAGAAGGAGATATGGAATCAAAAGCCTTACTAAAGTCAAATTGCAGAAGTAGTGTCATAGTCTTTTATTTCTACCAGATCATATGTACTCTGTAAGCTTTATTAAAGCCGTCTCACAACTACTGTTAGGTCGAAAACCAGTCTGTAGTGGGTCAAACAGTTTGTTTTGCTGTAAGTAACTGGAAATTTGGTCATGAGCCAGCTTTTCAATTACCTTTGCTAGGAAGCATAGCACTGGCCGAAAATCTGATGGTGAGGATGGAGCAGATGAATTTTTAATGGCCACTAATAATGATCTTTTCCACATTGTGGGAAAAGCTCCACCTATCAATGATTCATTGAAAAGCTTGACTAGATAAGGACCCATTGTGGGAAGTGACTTTTCAACGACTCGGTGAGGTGTTATGATTAGTACTAGTTATGATTTTATGATGTTATGATTTTTATAAATCATTGAATATTTGTGATAGCACTAAAATTTTATAGACCTGATTAAAAAAAATAAAATTTGCCCACATTTATTACTTTGAATAAAATATAAAATTCAGTATTCTAGATGTAGATTAAAACTGTAAATGAAACTAAAATTTTGAATTCTTACATATTAACATAGTTCATTATTATCACTTTATTTAGTAGAAAAATAAAAGCAATATATTTTAAGTAAAAGAAATATGTTATAAACATATGTTAAAAGCATTCAGGTCTAATAATAATATAAGACTATATTATATACGTACATATTCTGATACACATAGATAAGTGTATGATGAAGTAACAATTATATGCTATAATTAAAAGGGTCATATAATCTGTATAATATATAAGTTAAAAAAGAAAATAAAACTACTTATAACATGAAAGAGGAGAAATATATAAATTTTGTATACATAATGACGTACGTGTTCAAGCTTGTAATGACGTTTCAACCCTTTACTGACACATTATTCGTGCATCGATCATTTATTAATGTATTAGTTAACATATACTTTACCTAAAATCTCAAATATCAGGTTCATATTTTCTCTATATATTATAAAGTTATAACCGCTGCCGCCGCTGCCGCCGCTGTCGAATGACACCTTTGGGCCATCTGACACTTTTGGGCCACACAATATGGTACTTTTGGGCCAGTCTGACACTTTTGGGCCACGCAATATGGTACTTTTGGGCCAGTCTGACACTTTTGGGCCACGCAATATGGTACTTTTGGGCCAATATGACACTTTTGGGCCACGCAATATTGTACTTTTGGGCCAGTCTGACGCCTTTGGGCCATTCTGACACTTTTGGGCCACGCAATATGGTACTTTTGGGCCAGTCTGACACTTTTGGGGGCCACTCTGACACTTTTGGGCCACTCTGATACTTTTGGGCCACTCTGACACTTTTGGGCCATTCTGCATCATTTCCATTTTCTTAGTTATTGACAATTTTGGGCTAATTTGATACTTTCGGGCCAATAAGATACTACTGGGCAAAACCAGCCCTTGTGGGTCTAAGTGATTTTATTTTTTTTTATTTATAAGCCGATAAATCAATTAATTATAAACCTATTAACGAATTTTAAAATAAAAGAAAAACAATATAATCAATATTTTTAATTGAAAGTAATTATTAAAATTGTATTTAAAATTTTACATTTTTTGTTCTCATGACTAACCCACTTTTTCAATCACTCAACGGGGGTTGGCGCGCGAAGCGCGCAGGGGGCGGAGCCCCCTAGTATATTATATATTATTATTTAGCTTGATCGAGCTTTTTTTTCTTTATGTACTGAAATTTTTTACATGTATACTTAACTCCTTTCATCATCTTGTTACTTTTTTCTCTTGTCTATTATAGGTGAAAACTTATAAAGAAGATATTGCTTTTTAAGGCTACGTTGATAATGGCGTGACTTCCTTAACCCTTTTACTCATTTACATATGGATTGACCCATGTATTTTTATAGCAAATACTAGCAAGCTTTTAAAAGATTTTATTGATATTTTTGTTGCCCACATTAATCCAAACTCTGCAAGCAAACTAGAGCATATTTTGAGTCCCTTAATTTTTCGCAAACTTAGTCATTTATGTATAAGAATGATATTTGAAAAATTAGCCGTATATGCACTAATATCTAGGCTTCTGAAAAATCCAAAAGAAATCTTGAAATAAAGGTTATAGCTTTCTGATTTTCAAAAAATTATAATCAAAACTCTATTACAAAAAAGTATAGAGCCTAAAATTTTCAATCAGGTTTATCTTTTAAATATTATATTCTAAACGATTTATCAATTAAATCAATTTTTACTTTTAGATATAATAAAAAAATATGTGCCTCTAAAAAAAGATTTTCCAAACTTAAATTCTAACCACTTGAAATAAAAATTACACAGTTAAAAAAATTATCTCAGAAGAAATGCCAGTAACCCGATTGAAGAAAAATAACTTTACACGAACCATCTTCTTAAATTAAGAGTTATTTCTGCACGTATGCCATCTTAAAAAAGGGTTAGTTTTACCCTATTATATATTATTTATCTCACCATTTTGAGGGTCAATAGTTTTTTATGAGTTCAGATTCGAATTCAACGTCGAAAATTACGTAAGGATGTTACTATCAGTAACTTAGGATAACAACTTTTTGTGTGCAGCTTTGTATTTTTTAATAAAAGATTTTGCTTTTCTAAAATATTCTGAATGACCTCATATATTTTTTTTATCTCTAAAAACTCTTTTATAAGTTGTATGCTATATATATACAGTTTTTCTTTTTTCTTTTGTTATTCTTTGTACTTCCAAATTGGAACAACTTATGTTCGATGTTTTTTTAATAAATAGATCAGGTTACGTAATATTTAATAAAAAGTTCAATTGATAAAAATAAAACTTAGTTTTTTACTTTTAAAATACAAATATTAACATCGATTTTCATTTATTTTGGTTATTTTTTAGTAAAACTAAAATTGAAAATAAAATTATTATATTATAATATTAGCTTGATTTATTTAATTATTATTGATAATTTTAATTTATTTACAAATCAATTAAAAATGATTTAATTACTATTGATAATAATTTCTGTTTAAACCTTGTTTAACAGCAATTAAAATTCTAAAAACACACCTAATGCAAACATTTATATCTTATCGACTCGACTACTAAAACTAAATATAAAGCTTCACCAATAAAACATTAACTTACTTTTTATCATTGATCTTTAAGTTTTGTTTTAATCTTAAATTTGTAAATACATAAACTTTTAGTATCTTTTAGATAATCAACTGTTCAAAAGGAGAAATGTAATGTAAAATAAATGGATATGTTAATTTGGTGTAATTTATTTTAACAGTAAAATGTAAATTACACAGGCACACAAAAAAAAAAAAAAAGTCATGTACCAGAAGGTAGACCCCATGGACTGGGGGTTTTTGTTGGTGCTAAAACCGAATATGGCCATATAAATGCGATTTAACTAGCCAATTTGCCCCCAGCGCCCAGCGCCCCCATGTGCCCCCCCAAGGAGGTGAAAAAATTTTTCTTTTCGAAAAATGAAAATTGTACTATATACTTATGTTTTTTGGGTCGCTGATACCAAATATGTATATAAAAAATCTTTTTAGCCAACACTTGGCCCTGTAGACCACTTGAGCCCCCCCCCATTCACCCCCCCACCAAACGGGTTAAAAATATTTTTCTTAAGAAACCTAAAAGTCAAAGTGTTTTCTTATATTTGCTGAGACGCTGAAACAAAAGATGAATATAAAAAATATGTTTAACCAACGCATGGCCCTCCAGAACACCCCAGTGCTCCCATTCACCCCCCCCCCCTCCATAACGGGTTAAAAATGTTTTTCTTAAGAAAATTAAAATTCAATGTGTTTTCTTATATTCGTTGAGACGCTGAAAGCTAAAATGAATGTAAAAAATGTGTTTAACCAATGCTTGGCCCTCCAGAACATCCCAGTGCCCTTATTCACCCCCCCCCCCCCCGATGGGTTAAAAATGTTTTTTTTTTAGAAAATTAAAAGTCAAAATGTTTTACCGGGCTAAATGTTTCTACTTAAAGTAGAAATTATTTTTTACATTCATTTTTGGTTTCAGCGTTTCAACGAATATAAGAAAACACATTGAATTTTAATTTTCTTAAGAAAAACATTTTTAACCCGCTTGGGGGAGGGGGGGTGAATGGGAGCACTGGGGTGTTCTGGAGGGCCAAGCATTGGTTAAACACATTTTTTACATTCATTTTAGCTTTCAGCGTCTCAACGAATATAAGAAAACACATTGAATTTTAATTTTCTTAAGAAAAACATTTTTAACCCGCTTGGGGGAGGGGGGGTGAATGGGAGCACTGGGGTGTTCTGGAGGGCCAAGCATTGGTTTAACACATTTTCTATATTCACCTTTGGTTTCAGCGTCTCAACAAATATAAGAAAACACTTTGAATTTTATTTTTCTTAAGAAAAACATTTTTAACCCGTTATGGAGGGGGGGGGGGGGTGAATGGGAGCACTGGGGTGTTCTGGAGGGCCATGCGTTGGTTAAACATATTTTTTATATTCATCTTTTGTTTCAGCGTCTCAGCAAATATAAGAAAACACTTTGACTTTTAGGTTTCTTAAGAAAAATATTTTTAACCCGTTTGGTGGGGGGGTGAATGGGGGGGGGCTCAAGTGGTCTACAGGGCCAAGTGTTGGCTAAAAAGATTTTTTATATACATATTTGGTATCAGCGACCCAAAAAACATAAGTATATAGTACAATTTTCATTTTTCGAAAAGAAAAATTTTTTCACCTCCTTGGGGGGGCACATGGGGGCGCTGGGCGCTGGGGGCAAATTGGCTAGTTAAATCGCATTTATATGGCCATATTCGGTTTTAGCACCAACAAAAACCCCCAGTCCATGGGGTCTACCTTCTGGTACATGACTTTTTTTTTTTTTTGTGTGCCTGTGTTATTAAAAAAAGAAAAAAAAACAAATATTTATATTTTTTAATTTTTATTAGCATTTAGATGTCAATAATGCAATTTGGAAGTATGTGTGCTGGATGATTTCCAAGAAAATCAAATTTTTTTAGAAATCAAAATTGAAAACTCACCAAACTAATCAAAATGTAGCCCACATGAAATCGTTTCGTTATTTACACTGTTTTATACGATATTCTACCATCGATCATAAACTTTTACATATGGTGTCAAATTGGCAGCCGTTTTTTGGGTAAAAAATAATATTTTTATATTTAAATTTACACATTAAATCCAGTTAGTGTACTTTTTACATGTGAAAAAACTTTTAATTTCTGAAAATTTGACAAAAATTTATCACTACATATTTTTTCAAAACTTTTTTAGATTTCATCCTATCGCAGATCCTATCGTAAATCTTCTAGGAATCGAATATTATCAGAAAGTTCACAAAAGCTTTGAAAAATCCCCAGATAAAAGAAAGCCCAATTTGATCAGTAATGGGTAAAAGTTTAATATAAGTAAATCAATGACCAAATGAATGCTAATCTGCTAATGACCATCTATATTTTACTTTAATAATATATTTGAATAATCTCCGGGTTTCGGCACCAAAAAAATTCTCATCATATGCATCTTGTATATAAAATTGATTTTTTAAATTAAATGTCAATATTAATTTGTAAACACTAAAAAAAAACAATTTATTTATTAAAAAAATTATAGTTTTTATTAAACTGTTTCCGATGTTTTACAAGACAATAATATTGACAATTATTAAATTATACTAACACGAAATAACAACGAAAGTTCTTAAGGAGCTTAATTTCTTTTCTGAATATTTCATAAATCACTGTTAATAAAAATATATTAAATAATAATTATCAAAAGAAATAAATAAAAGTTTTTATTTATCCTATTAATGTCTAATGGGCACATAAAAGACAATTACATTTTATTAAATGAAAAAATCGATATTTTGGGCTAAAAATGTTATCTACCTTGTAAGTAATTTGGACTGCTCATTTTATTTCTGAATTCTATTTTCACGTACAAACCTTATGTAATTCGGACTTCAGAAATGAAAAGAGCAGCTCTGATTACCTACTAGGTAACACTTTTAGCCCAAAATATTTATTTTTCCTATTTTGGTATAATACCATCCGCTTACACCCCATCTAAGGGGGTAAAATATGACAAATTGATATAAATTTATTTTTTTTGTATTAGTGATATATGCCTAGAGATTTCGTTTGTGCGCAGTATCATTTTAAATAACATTTAAAAAATTTAACCCACATTTGGGGGATGATATTGCATATTCTAGGGGTTGCACATTAAAAGGGACTACAAAAAAGTGAAAAAAACAGCCCTGATTTCCTACTGGGTAACATTTTTAGCCCAATATATCTTGTGGCTTGTATTTGTCGATTAGGAATTATTAACATGGAACATGTTTATAGGGAAGGGTACCGAAAATCAAGGGGGGGGGTCAAATGGGACTTAGAATAATTTCGATATAGGGACTTAAAATATTATCGATTTAGAGACTTAGAATAATACGCGTTTAGGGAATCAGAATAATTTTGGTTTAGAATCTTATCATTCGCTTATCATCTAGTAAAGGTGAAAATTAAAAATTATAAAAATAGCAAATTGTATTGTAATGATGCGTAATATTTGCATTATACCTAGTCCTCAGCAGTAAGTAAACATGTTCCATGCATTTTGGTTGTGTTTACACAAACCGGTGATAAATTTTTTAAAAATTAATTTTAAAATTGTTATCTAGTTTTCAGACGTTTTTTAAGATAAATTAAAACATGTACATTTACATTTGTATTAGTATAAATACCAAATATATATAATATGTCATTCATTTTAATACTTTTCTAAAAAATTACTAGAAAAAAACAATACCCTCTTTCAGAACACAAAAAGCAGCTTTATTGTATAATACCAAAAAAAAAAAAACCTTCAAGGATATGTCATGAAAATTTTATCTTCTAGTATGCAACAATAGAAAAATCTCTCCACGAATATTAAAATAAAGTATAAATACATTTCTTTTTGTTGTATTATATTATAATAAGAAAATTTCAGAAGGTTAAAGAAAGTTGATTCATTATTATATGAATGCTCTAAAAAAAAAAAATGATCCAATTCTATATATGACTTTGACGTAAATTGTAATTGCAATTATAATTAACGACATTTGTTTCTCACTTTTTGTTCGTATATATATATATATATAGTTACTATATATTATTCACATTGAACATAATTAAATTTTCTTCTTCTTCAGCATCATCAAGCTTATAATATATCTCAATTAAATTCTATTATTTATCTTTTTTTTTTAGATCAGTTAATTACATATTTAAATAATAATTTTTTTTATTATCATAAAAAATATTTTTTATTTCTTATCCATGTTGAATAATGTTTAGTTATTGGTTTTTTTTCTCTACTTTTTTTCATATATAATAATTATAAGTGATTTTACAATGTGCGCATTCTTGAAAAATTGGATCAGGTGCTTGTTCTCGTTTTTTTTTTTCCTTTCTTTTTGTTGACTTTGTTTTTTTTTTTTAGTTAGTTTTTCCACGTTGTATTTTTTTTACGATATATTAAATTTAAAAAAAAAAGCTCGTCGTTGAACGATTATTATAAAGCAATTGCGCAAACATGTAATTACAATAAAATTTTCTTAACTGCGTTTAAATTTGAATGAATATAAAATAAAAATATAAAAACAGAAATTTAAAAATACATTTTTAGTGTATGTAAAACAGAACATAAAATAAAAAGATATAAAATGAAATTTCAAGACAAATGAATGTCAAAAAGGGTGTAAATTACAATGATATATTTTATGTACAATACACATAATATTGAAATAATTAAGCAATCATTAACTTTAATTTAATATGCTATAATTTTAGTTTTATATGTCAGTTATGTTATGTGTTGCAGTAAAAGTAAATTGTGTTAGTACGTTAAAATTAATGTTTAATTTATTTCATAGGGGAAAGATAGGAGAAAATTGGCATACTCTATTATAGTTTAAAAAGGCTAGAATTTTTTTGGTAATTTTATTGTTATAAAGTATCTCTTTGAAAAAATTTAATGATAATTAATTATTGCGCCTACTTGAGTAATCTTCGAGTAATCTTAGCAAATGCTATGTACTGGGATAAGATAATCTCTTCTCGGATTTTTAGGCTACTTGTTTTAAGAGTTTTTTGTGGTTACTATGGTGTTTTTGAACCCAAAGGTAATTTGAAAGCTCTAAAAATTTGCCAGATTACTTGCAAAAAATATATCTTTTCACCTTATTTTTTTGTTCGAGACATTTCTTAATTTTTTTAGACCACTAAAAATAATATTTAAAGAATTCAAAAATCAGTTTTTTGTAGTCTTGAATATTAGAAATGGAGGTCTTTTTTTCAGTTAACTTGGTTTGGTACGCGATACGTCATGAAATATAATTGAGAATATAATTCTTTTATAAACACGTTAATAATTTTTTTGCGAAAATAATTGTCTTTTTAATAAAAATGAAGCTTTTTATATTTTTAGAGCTTTAACAAGGGTTTTTCCAGAAAGCAGAAAAACGAACTAAACGTAGAAGTTTTAATTTTTCAACATAAAATTATTTTCCAATTTTCAAGATGGTGGACCAAAATACAACTTTCTTCATAACTGGCAGTTTTAAAGTTTGATAAAAACGAATCTCTTGCAAAAATTTTTAGTTTCTGGCACTACAAAAAAGTTTTTTCCATTTTTTAAAATGGCGAACTACTCGGCGGACTAATAAAAAAATATTTTAATTAAAAGGATGTCTTTATGGTGCAGAAAAACAAACTGAAAGTGGGATATTGTTTTTCAATCTACAATGCTTTTTCAATTTTCCGTGATGGCAGATTTCAGAAGGGGGGGGGGGGGGGTGAAACCATTTCTTGTACTACTTATGTTACTATTTTTCTGGTTTCAATAGAAAAGGCAAGAAAAAAAGTAGTCTTCTTATGTTTTTCGTAATTTTCCTTATTTTAGGGGTAGCTCCCCCCCTATAATTAGCCCTAATTTCCAATATTTGGTCCATTATCAAGTATGTCTTAATCTTGGAAAAATGACATTAATTTGATCATATTAGTTTTGGTTCCAAAATTTCTCAAAAAAAAATCTCTAAAATGTGAGTTTTAAACTGGGTGTTTTTCGCGCAGTATATATGTAATTGAAATATTTTAACCATATATTTATTTCTAATAATTTTATTATGAAGTATCAATGCTTTACAGTATTTGGTATAAGAATATAAAAAAAAAATTGAAAATGTTTATTTGTTTAAACAAGTATTACCTGTTAAATTTTTGTAAATTTTTGGCTCATAAAAGCCTGAGATTTCAGATCTGGGCAACTTGGATCAAAATTCTGCATGGCCCATATTGAAGATCATTCAATTCTAGAGGTAGGTATTGTGGGAAATTTTTCGCTGAACCTTTTTATGGGGAAGTTTTCGGGTGAAAATACCGTCAAGTTCACTTCTTTGGACAGGTTAGCATAGGCCATATTAGAAATATACTCGAAATATACGTTTATTATGGTAAAAAGAAAACGTGTCTAAAATTTGGCCTGGTTTTATTTGGGCCTGGTTTTATTTGGGTCACCTGGGTGACTTAAATTTCGGGGGGCTGTATTCCTCCTCAGGACAATGGGGCACAGGCTAAACTTTGGGTATATTATGAGAAAGTTCCGAAGAATGAAGTGTGAAAGTTTAGTCTAGTTTCAAGAGGATCAGTCAGGTGAGTTTCCAAAACCAGCAGGTTTTCGGTTCGGTCAAGTGTCCAGAAATTCTTAATCTCGGTGGAAAATAGTGCAGTTGAAGCCGTCCGAGTGGTTTCAAAAAAGTCACCCTAATTCTTATGGGCTGTTTGCCTATAAAGAGCGTTGCTTGCAGAAACCACGCTAGGGTCTTTTAAATTGGGCTTTTTAACGGTTCAGATTTTTGGATATTTAAAAAAATATTTGATACGTATTATTTCATTTTAGTAAAAATTATTATCAACGAAGATATAGCGATTTTGAGCAAGATTTTGAGCGATTTTAAGACGTTAAAAACTGGTCTTGGAGGTTTGAGATACCATATTGTTAAAAACGCTCCCTATGTAACTCTGTATAAACTGACGTCATTTAGCTAATTAAAAAATTAAATCTATTATTTCTCGGGTTGAACTTTGTTTAAACTAAAAAATAAAAAAAAACGTATCAAGTATTTTAAATTCAGCTACCAAACCAACCAAATAGTATTAAAAAATTTTTTTTGACAAATTAACATTCCATTCTTTGCACTTGTACGTATCTTCTTTTTTTTTATGATTCTTCAATTACAATAATAATTTTTTTCATTAATAATATCCCAATAAAAATACATAAAAAAATAAAGCAAAAAATTACATAATTAATAATTTTTTTGCAGTCTTTTTTATTGAAAACAAAAAAAAAATTAATATTTATGAATACTGTTTAATAAAAAATATTTTTTTTTTTGTTATTCTATTTATTTATAATTTATAATTTATTTTTTTGTTCAGATATACTAGTTATGTGTAAACATCCTATGTAATTAAAAAATGACAGATGTGTGTACATTATACCAAATTGATGATTGATATTTTTTTTTTGTATTCAATTTGCAATAATAATAAAAAATAAATTTTATATAGAAAAAAAAAATAGGTAATCTAATAAATTATTTATATAAATATTTATTTCAAAAATTTTTTTTTGGTATTTCTGATATTTTTTTACTGTAAGTAAATTATTGTAATTTTATAGCCTTTTTTTAAAATGTTTTTTCTTAAAGTGTGCAATAAATAATATTTTTTTTATCAGTTTAACATTTTATTTATATTAGATTTTTTCTTATTTCGAATTCTGTTGATTTTTTTTTTTTTCTTAAAGAATTTCTGAATAAACTAAATTCTTCTATTTTATATTTGTTTTGATAATCTGTATGGTTTATGCAAACTTTTAACCTGCACAACTTTTAAAATACATTATGGTTTATTAATATACAATTGGATAAAATTAAAAAAAAAGTTTAAAAAAAAATTACGATTGGTTTTTTTTTTTATTACAATTTAAAAGTTTTAGAAAATTTAAAATTCTTTAAAATCAAGTTTTAAAAGTTTTAATACAATATTGAAAGTTTTAGTAAAACTTTTAATTTAAATGTAATTTGAAAAATATAGTTTTCAGACAAATCCTACATAGTGAAGATTTACCATTACAATCCAATGCAAGCACCACAGACTCAAAAATAAAAATTTTTTTATAAACTTCTTTTTTACATTTTATTTGCAACCATTTTGAATAAAAAAAAAAATCTGGTTGCCGCAACAGCGATTACGTTATTGAAAACCGTAATTTCGTCAGCTGGAACTGAAATTTTCTTTTAGTGTACTGATAACTACTCATAATGCTGGTTTTATTAAAAAATCTGAGGCACTAGTTTCTATTACAAGATTGCAAAGTTCACCAAGGCATCGCTTGTATTTGTTTTACAAGCAATCTGGTCCATGCATCCTGCCATGCACAGTCATAAGGTATAAAGCTGATAAATTGAAAGGGTAGCATAAAAATAAAATTTCGGGGGTTATCTGATAGGTTTTTTGGTCGCTAAAAGCGATGGAATCCAGGGGAAACATAATTCAGTGATTCGAAATCACGTTTGATGGCTAAAAATGTCAAGAAAACTATATAAGAAGGTCTGAATCACTCTGGATCATATTAACATGGAACATGTTTATAGGGAAAGGGTTTTTCAGAACTTGAAAATTAAGGGGGGAGGGTCAAATTTGTCCTATTTAAAGGGGGGGGGGGTCAAATGAAACTTAGAATAATTAGGAGACTTTGAAAAATCTGGGCTAAAGGATTTAGGATAATACAGGTTTATGGACTTAGAATAATATTGATTTAGGAACTTGGAATAATTCAGGTTTAGGGATTTGGAATAATATCGATTATGGGACTTAGAATAATTCATGTTTAGGGAATCAAAATAGTTTGGGTTTAGAATCTTAACAGCTAGTAAGGTGATAATTACAAATTATAAAATTAGAAAATTGTATTGTAATGTTGAGTAACATTTGTATTATACCTAGTCCTCAGCTGGAAGTAAACATGTTCCTTGCAGTTAGGTTGAGTTTACACAAACCGGTTATAAGTTTTTTTTAAACTTTTACTAGATAATCGTTAATTTCGTATAAAAACTTTTCAAAATTGCTTAAAATGGATTAAAATAAATAGAAAAATATTTAAAACGACCTGAATCAGTCTGAATCAGTCTGAATTACAGTTTTTCTGCTCAAAATCATTATCTAAATTTTCTAATATGGTATAAAATCCTCAAAAAATCTTTGGAAATCGCTTAAAATGATTCAGATATTTTAAAATATTTTTCTTTACATTTGCAGTGATTTTAAGCGATTTCTAAAGATTTTTCGAGGATTTTATACAATATTTGAAAATCTAATTAACGATTTTCAGCAGAAAAACTGCGTTTCAGACTGATTCAGATCGTTTTAAATATTTTTCTTTTTATTTTCATCCATTTTAAGCGATTTTGCGACCTTCTTATATACTTTTTTTTACATTTTCAGTCATTATAAGCCATTATTCCCGAAAAAAATTTTTTTTAATCATGATTCATAATTCACACACTCATTCCGAATCACTGAATCACGTCATTGATGGAATCATTTATTTTAAATTATTTTATGGACTAATTTCAATGTTTAAAATAGATACAAGCAAAAATCTTAAATCAGATTTCTGAAATCAGACAAAAATCAGAACTTGCTTGTGGCTAACGTAAAAATTGCGCCTTCGAATTTTTCTTTCAGTGTACAACAAAAATTCACAAAAAAACCAAAATAAGCCAAAGTTCAATATGTATAGCTATACAGTCTAAATTCGAATATTTTATTTATATATAAAAAAAAAAAATCATATGTTTTATTATATTTCAACAAATGAATTATTATTATTGCCACGATAAAATATTCTTTAATGTATATGATAGAATATAATTTATTTAGTTCTTCTATATACTGTATCTATAATACAATGTATATTTCATATATATATAAATTTTTCCGATCAATCAAATCGTCAATTTTGAATATATATATATAGAAATAAAATTATAATAATAAATAAATACATATGCAATTGTATTTTTAATCTTCGTCAAGTTGGCTTATGAGCTTAAAACGGAACTGATTGACATATTATGAATACAAAATGATATTTAAATCATCCAATTTTATTCTAGTAAAAAAATATTTTTAAATAAAAAAGGATTAAAAGTAAATTAAATTTTATATATATTTAATTTTTATTTAATATTTTTAATTACTTAAATATCGCGTGTATTTTCATGTTTAAAGTTTATCCGGTTACTGTGTCTGAGATAATTATTAAACATTTTATTGAATTTTATGTAATCGTAATTTATAATCATTGACTTAAGTTTCTCTATATACACATTAATCATAAAAATAAATTTAGGTATATTAAGATTAAACAAAATATATACGTAAGCAAATTTATATTTTTGAACTTCCGGAAAAATTGTTTATTTTTTTTTTAATAGAATCCATCAAGGAATCCATTAATCGATCCATCTGTTTGACATAAAAATTTATTATGTTTTTATATGTGTGAACATGTACAGAGAATATTACTGAGCTTTAAGTATTTGATGCTAGTCGAGATACTAGTACAATTAGCTGGTAAATTGTTAAAGCTATACAGGATATCATTATCTTTGTTTTACTCACAGAAAGCAATGTTTTAAAGAAAATTTTGGTATATTAGTAGTTACAGTAAGTGGGAAGAGAACGTTTTTTCCTATAGGGCTCCAGGGATCAGGAAAGTTTTGCTCTGCATATGTGGGAAGACGAATATAGAGTCTATTCCCGCATTGGGTTTCGTTACGTAGTTGTACATGCAAGCTATGGGTATTGAGTGATTGAGTTACTACAACTTACTAACGGGATTTGAAAATTTTCGTATTTATTATTGTAGCCCATGGGGAAGTAGTCTGTAGCCGCATGTATAATGTAATTTTAAATTTTATAATGTTAAATTTTGAATTTTAAAAATGTTTTTAACACCAAATTACACCAAATAATTATGTATTAATTTATTAGGTAGAATAAACATGCCAACCACCCTCTGTTCATAACAAATTTTTGTCTCTAAATTGTTTGCGCCGAAAAACAAAATATACCATAAAAAATTAGTTATTTTAATTTTAGTATCTAATTTTTTTCAAGTTTGTGTCTCCCTAAGGAATTTTAGTTTTAAGAAATTCATTGCTTCTTAATTTCTATGATTTTAATTCAAAAATTGAATAATAAAAAACTTAAAAACTTTGTATGTTCTCACAATCTACGAGTATAGAACGTGTTTACTTGCAATAGTTTAAACATCCTCGTTGTAACATATACTCCCTAATTATTACTATTAATAATGCCTATATTCCGTACTACTATACTACTAATACTGCTTTTACTACTATACTGCTCCTGGGGTGTACAGACTGGAATCTTAATAAATTAAATAAGGAACGATTTATGCATGTCTTAATGATAGGACAAAGGGAAATTCTGTAGAAACCCCGCAGAGTAGGATGTAAGGAAGACGTGGAAAAACTGGTTTTCGAAGTAATGAAGCTTTTAAAGAAAGCATGTGTACTGGTGGATTCTAAAAATTGCGGAGCTCCGCAGACAAATCCACAAGACGCGAAAGGCAACCAAGGCCAAATCCCGCACAGAAGCCAATGAACTGATGCAAGTTCACAAGGAAGTTAAGCACCCCTTCAGGCATGCGATCAGCGTTAGCAAGATTCGCTGCGAAAGGAAGCTATATATGCATCGAAGTCCGATAACGACCCTTAGGAACTGGGTTTTAAGATCGTTACCAAGCATTTGAGGGGCTTTGTAGCCAGTTCGTCAATGGCGGAAGGAAAGGCACAGAGAGTCGTTGACGCCCTTTTTCCGACGCACCCGACAAGACTGGACCAAGAGGATTACATCAATATATACGATATTCCGGGCTTCACAGAGGAGGAACTATGTTGCCGCCGTGATCTCCCTTAGAAATAAGAAAGCTTCTGGCCCAGGTTGCATACTAGGCGAGATTATTAAAATAGCGGCACACGAATGTCCTACGCTGATGCTTAGAATCGCTTAAGATGTATAATACCTGCATCCAGACAGGGATGCCGGGTCTTTAGTAGACAATGGAAAGTAGCTGTACTTAGTAAGGGAAAGGCCCTTATTAATAAGGGAAAAATTTATCATACTGGTGACCGTTAGGACTTCTGGACACGTCAGGCAAAGGCTTTGAAAAGATGATACAGCCTCGCAATTTAAATGCAGTTGAATTTTCTCTTTGACAACACGGCTTCAGATGAAGGCAGTCCACGTTTGGGGAAGTAAAGGAGGTGACAGATGCAATAACTGGGGCCCAAACAGGTAATCATCGTTCCCGCAAAATTACTCTTTTGGGTACCTGGATGTTAAAAATGCTATTAACTCGGCAAAGTGGACATAGTTCCTGCAAGGACTAATGAATTCGCAGTACCAAAATAATTGATGCGGGTAATAAAGAGCTACCTGAATGACCAGCTATTCTTGTACGACACCCCTTAAAGAAAGGGAAGAAGAAACGTGACAGGTGGTGTGATAGCTCAAGGTTCGATATTGGGACTTGATATATGGAACATCTCTTACGATGGTATCATGAGATTGGAGCTAGCAGATGGCTTCTTCATGATAGGTTACGCGGACGACATTGCCCTCGTTTAATCCTATGAGTACACACCGATTTTTTCTAACACGGTGTACGAACCGGGTCAAAATGACCCGGCCAAGTTTGCAGTCATATACAGTAGTCCCTCGGTATACGCGGATTTTTTATACGCGGATTCGCTTATACGCGGTTCATAAATTGTAGACATCCCTCGATTTACGCGGTCTTTTCCCTCGCTTATACGCGGTTTTGATGTTTTTTTGTTTTTTGTTTTTATTTTTATTTTTATTTTTATTCGATCCTGCCATAACCATAAATTATTATTAGTTGTGTTTTACTGAGTTAAATTGTTGAGTTTTATTTACAATTATTTTTGAAAATTTATCATGGCACCAACTATAAAAAATTTATCTAAAACTGAAAAGAAAAGAAAAGTTTTAAATGTAGCAGAAAAATTAAAAATTTTGGATCTTTTGAAAAATGGCGAAAAAATGTTCAGATGATGAAGGTGATGATAATGACGAATTAAGCAAACATTTTCATTCAGTTTCTCTTAAAAAAATTATGGACTCCCTCCAAGATGCTATTGAAGAAGCAATTCGTTTCGATCCCGTGATGACGCGAAGCCTACATTTCCAACATAATTGTAATATCGCAGTGCAAATTTATGAAGATTTATTTAAAGAGTATCGCAGAAAAATAAAACAAACGCAAATTACTGATTTCTTTTTGTAAATAAATTGATTATTGATAAAAAAAGTGTAAGTTTGAGTCATTTTTGGTCTTTTACATTTTTGGATTCCCCTAACCCCCAATTTCTCATAAGACTAATGCTTCCGTATACGCGGTTTCTGTATACGCGGTACTCTGCTGGAACCGAACCCCCGCGTATACGGAGGGACTACTGTAATTCAGTAATTATGGCATATTTAGCTTAACCAAAGTTCTTAGGCAATACATCAAGTCCATAAATAAGATTAATTAATGGTATGTAGGTTTTCAAAAGGGAGAAGGTATTCAAATAGTTTTCCGAAAATAATTTTTTTTTTAATGTCAATCAATTCAATTCACAAAATTGCACGCCAAAACTTCAATTTTTAATATTTTTAGCTATAAATGTAGGTTTGAAATATGCTTAAATCATAAAAAAAATTGCTTTATACTGTATCGTAAAAAAAGGTATTTATTTTGAAAATCGTAAGTGGCTATTTTGAGGATGTGAAAAAATTAGTTTGTTCATTCAAAAATACTTGAAAAATAAAATTTATTCTGTATTAAGCATGACAGTTTATTTTTTTATATTCAAACTCTGAACATAAAAAAAGCAAATAATTTTAATATTATCACTCATATCCCATGCATTCAAAGCACATATAAGCTCGATGCTTAACGCACATCGGGCGCAAGCAAGATGGACACTGTTATTTGTTTTATGGTCTTTTTTTGTTGGGCAAAGTCCACACTTAAGTTTGTTTCTTAAAACTGGTCTTTCTTCAGAAGGTTTTTGACTCTCATTGATACCAAGAATTGAGTTGATTCCTTTTCTTAAGTCGAGTCGGAGCGTCGGATTTTCTAATCTCTGTCGCAGGTGAGGTTCAATCAGGTGTAAGACAAGCTGCTTCAAGGCATCTTTTGCCGAAAGCTTTTTTGGAGGTACAGCAGATGAAAATTTGCAAGTGTACCAAATTCTGGAGTTAACTTGATTGATTGATTGATTGATTGGTATTTTTATTTATACAGAATTTTACAAAATTAAAGATACAGAGTTAAATGTAAATAGATAATATTTTGCGAGCACGTTAATTTACAAATGTTTTAAAATATGAAATTAAAGTAAAAGTATAAATTCTAGCTACTAAAAACTTGTGACTGGTCTAACATTCCAGAAAAACCACGTTGGTTAGCGTTTCGTTGAACGAGCCGTAGTATACGCGTGACAAAGCTTGTCAAAAATATCTGTTCCTCCTTTGTTTTGATTGTAATATAAAACAACATCTGGTTAACCTGTTGGTTCAACTTTTGTATTAGAAATTTTGTTACTGGATACCAGAACTACTTTATTTCTTTTTGGAGTATAAGACGCGAGAGTTATATCTTCATTGTGGCAAAATTTCGTAAAAGAGAATTCTTTACTTGCAACTTTCATTTCATTTGAAATGTCAAATTTATTTTTACGTATAAAGCCTGTAATTTTCATATTAAGGATCCTTATATACTTCCTTCATGAGAGGAGCAGTTGTAAACCAATTGTCACATACAACTGATTTATTACTCCCATGTATAGATTCAGTCACCTCTTTGAAAAAATATTCACCTCATGCTTTTTTACGCTCATGACCTGTTTTACCTAAGTAAGGATTGTGTGGCATTGTATAATTTTTATACTTTTATATGGAGAAGAAATTTTTGCGAAAGGCATAATAAGAGTACAAAGGTAAGGTACCTTAAGGGTTACCTGTGCATGCAAGACTGTCTCTGAAGCGGCAGCTCTTGTGATTACTGGAATTATCCCAATTCAGCTTTTTGCCAAAAAACGCAAACTCGTACGCGACAGGGATAATGAGGGCGACGCTAATGATCAAAGATCCGACGCGACCAGATCAAAGCGGATCTTAGGAAGGATACGATGCTCTGGGAAGAACCCGCGGTTTTTAACCCAGTTCCGTATCACACGTTATTTGACTGCGATCGCTGGATGACCAAAAAGATACTGCTAGAAGCAGAAATAGGCGAAATAACGCCTAACAACATCGTTGGAAAAATACTTCAACTATTGGGAGCATATTTCTCAAAGGGCGCCATTCAATGGTCATAATTGTCGTTGTCCATTCGCGGCAGTTTTCCGAATCCTGAAAATCAAGTGTAAGAATTTTTTGTTGCAGAATAATTAAAACTAGAAGGATTGAAAAACGAATACGCCGAAATTCCTAATAATTAGCTTCAAATTTGATGAAATGTCAGAAGTTGTTATTTGTAAAGAGCATAAATTTACCATGAAATGCAAAGTTTTATAAAATGAGTTTCGGAAATTATCCCATTCTAAATTTTAATGTATTCTAATTTTACGAATCTGAAATTGATTCTGCGAAATTCATTTATGGGTCTGTTTTCAAAAAATCTAGATTTTAAAGTTCGGAAAATTGATCTAGATGAAGGTAAAGTTATCCGCCAGAGGAATATATTCTATCCGCCAGAAGCTTTTATAAAAGGGGCTGTTAACCATCTTTTAACTTGAAAATAAAAAATATGTAAATAATTGTTATTTTACAATTTAAGTTAGTACTGGGGATTTTTTGGGGCGCTGAATCGATATTTTTGGTCAGGACCGTGAAAAAACTTTTGCATTTGCGGGAAAATCGGAAAATAGATGGTTTTTCATCCTGAAAAATGAAAATTGTAAAACTTTACTTTATTTAATTACAAAACGGTCTCTGGGGGTTTTTTTCATTCAGCGCCCCAAAAAACCCCCAGTACTAACTTCAATTGTAAAATAACAATTATTTACATATTTTTTATTTTCAAGTTAAAAGATGGTTAACAGCCCCTTTTATAAAGGCTTCTGGCGGATAGAATATATTCCTCTGGCGGATAACTTTACCTTCATTTGATCTAGATGGACAACGACAGTTATGACCAGTGAATGGCGCCCTTCTCAAAGAGTCAAGATGAAGGGCACTACTACTGTCGCCCGATACAAGGAGGGTATTCTGTGAACAAAAAAGCCATTGGCAACACCCTAATTAGGAGACGTGTGCAAGAGTAGTTGAGGTAGACTAAGTTTTTAAATAAAATATTAACTGCAAAGACTTTTAATTTTAAAATGTTGCCATTTTTGATTAATATCAACTATTTAGAGTAAAAATCTCTCTTTGCCCACTCGAGGATTTAAGTTAGCAAAATTACAAAATATGCACTACGGAAAAGAGGCACTCAAACCTGCTCGCAAATCTTGGTTCACCTGGCTCTCTTGCTAACTAATCATGCTTAATCATGCTGTAACAGGTGCTATAGCATCGAAAATTTTACGCTCTTGATACTTAACGAACTGTTTTTTAATTTTACGATTTGCTTTGCATGATAAAGAGGCAAAAACTAATCAATAAAAAAAATTTATATTTCTTATAATAAATCTTTTTTTTCAGTACATTCCTTTCAAACTATGAAATTTTAAACATATATATATTTTTAACTACTATAGAAGTTTAGTTTCAATAAATATAACCTAGTTAAAAAATCAAAAAAAAAAAAAAGGAAAAAAATTGTACGTTACATAGATAAATATAACTTTCATATAAATATTGAAACCAATAAATTTACAAAACTGACAATCAACTGAATGAAGCATAAATTTTATATCGCTCTGATTCGCATAGTCGAAAAATCTGTCTTCTATATATAATAAACGGAATTGCACTCTCAATTACAGATTCTTTTAACGTTTTTTTTTTTTATAAAAAGTATAAGTATATATAAATAAAAACATTTAAATTACGTATATAAAATTATTTGCTGTAATTTAATGCCTGTATACTAGAAAAATAAAACAAAATTGATGAGATTCTTATTTTATTTTTAGATTTAGTTAGAAAGTATAAGAGTATAATAACCCTGTCTAATTTTTTTTTTTTTAAATTAATATCTCAATTTTTCTTTTCTAATTTATTAGAATATTAATAATCAATCATCGAAAATATTAGTAAAATTAAGATATTGATTATGAATTTATCAAAAAAATATCAAGAGAAATTTTTTAATTCTAATTTATGTCAAAATTTAAGACTTAATTTATGTTTCATTTATATATGCTTAATTAAATTTCTTATTTAACTGTAATATTATTTTAGTAAGCTCGAGCTTTTTTTTATTTTTTTTATTTTGACGGATTTTGATATACCGAATGTCAGATTTTTATTGTTAGTATAGTATTATAAACAGAAAATATATTGATTTTCTACACTTTTTGTCTATCAAAACATCAAAAATTTTGATTTTTGAAATATACTTTTTTTTGGAAAATTTCCAATAAATTTTTTTGAAGATTTTACTTTTTTTTAATCTCGTTTTTAATTCAATATAAAATTGTTTTTTAAGTCACGAATTTTTTTTGAAGTTCAAGAAGGGCTTTTGATGTCATAGAAATATATATCGTTGAAAGCATACTTTAAAAATTTTTGTTTTTAGAAAAATTGATATTCTAAAAGATTCTTCATAAAAAAAGAAATTCAAGCAGTGATCAGCTGCTTACGAAGATTAAAGTTTATTAAATTTTTAGCATCGTGGTCTTTTTAGACCCAGTCAGTATTAGCTACTTTTAACTTCTGCTAACAGGGTTCCCAGGCAATATTCATCTGAAGTCATGATACCATGTATTCTCAATAAAATCCAAATTTCAAATTTCGAATTTTCCGAGAATTTTCATACTCTAATTTCTCAAAAACGAGCTCAAAATTTTGGTTAATAAATGGCTAAAAGAACTATACAATTGGATTCCTAGGAATTTCAGACTTCTGACAAAACCATGTATCCCTTTTATTCTAAAAAATTCATTTGAGAAAGTACAATACGAGATGAAATAATTGGCCAATACAATGGTATATTTATGCATAATTTTTGAATCAATCTTAAATTCACCAAATTAAAAATTGAAAAGATTATTAAACTAAGGTTCAAGTTGCTAACAAGCTCCAGCAGTTAAAAATATGTCGCATTTAAGTTAAAATTTTAATCCATAAAATTATGATGGTTTTCAAAATCAAATTTAATTAACACATTCGCTTACCCCATTTAAAATACCTGGAACCATAGTCGTATTTCGCCTATGCCGCAGCAAATAAGTTAAGTTCAACGAAAAAAAAAATTGTCTTTTTAACTTTTGTGTTATTATCATTGATTAACGTCGCTGTCTTATGAGCACTGGATGTATCGTAGCCTTTTTTTGAAACTGAAATATTTGTTCATATTCGTGTATAATAGTGTTCAACAAAAATCTGACGTTTTATGTGTATTTTTGAATAAAAAAATAAAAAAAAATTCAAAATCTTAATTTGTTTAAACAAATCCAGTATATTTAAATGTGGCTTTCAAGTGAGTCGTAAAGTCAAAGAGTGCCAGGTCTTGTTTGAATCAAAAGTCTTCTTGGCTCATTTTGAAGAGCATTAAATTTCAGTGGGAAAAGCAGCAAGAAAATTTTCGGAAAAATCTTTTTTATCCTGAGATATAGCTAATTGCTTATAAATTTTAGAACACTTTTAGCTTTTATTTTATGTACAATTAGCCATAACTCATGATAAAAAAGGTTTTTCGAAAATTTTCTTGCTGCTTCTCTGAAATTTAATGATCTTCAAAATGAGCCAAGAAGAATTTTGATTCAACCAAGATCTGGAACGCTTTGGCTTTATGAATTGCTTAAAAGACAGATTTTAATATGTCGATTTTGAATTTTTTCGAAATTGCGCATAAAATGTCAACTCTTTCATTGACAAATTTTTGTAAATGAGTAAAAAAACGGCTACGATACACCAAATGCTTAAAGAGAGACACCTTAAATGTTTAAAATTTATATTTTTTTACAATTTACAGAAATTTTATATAAAAATTTTTTAAATCACATACTTAAATTGAAAAAGTATATTTTACCAAAAATTAAAATCAAAATTTTATACAATAAAAAACAAAATAAAATTATAAAAGTTATAGGTACACATTAACAACTGTGTTTAAAACAAAAGTTTAATAAAAAAACTTTATATTACATTAAAGTATAAAACAATTTTAAAAAAAAAATTTATAATTAATGACTTTTTAAACAATAAATAAAATGTGCAACAGTTGTACATACTTATAAAAACTCATATAAAATACAAAACTTTAGCTGCTACTGTAAAAAAAAAATATAAAAATTGTAATAATCTAACATTAAATATTTAATCTATTAACAAATCATTACAAGATTGTTAAATAGTAAAAAAAAAAATAAAACATGAATTAATTTGATATAAAATAACATTAATTCAAAAGATACACAGTCCTCGACACAAATTTTTCTTACAAATGTTTATATAAATTTAATTTTTATAACAATTTTTAATTGATACAGTAAATGCAAAATTTTAAATAAATTTTTAATCATACCCAGTAAACACAATATTTATTTAAAAATAAATCAAAAAATTTTTATTACAAACAAAAATAATATTTAGATAAGAAAAAATACACAAAAATTGTGCCAAGTTTGTATACTCGAATAATTTTTTCTTCCTTTTAAAATACAAACACAACAAAACAGGAACAAAAAAATAATAATAAAAAAGTCAGGTCGCTTGAGGTCCCTGACTTTCTTCGCTTTTTTTTATGTCCCTCTGATATTCTAAATGTATGTTGAGGGAGAGTTCAGGGGCTCTGCGTCATATGTGTACTAAAAAATCATCTGATGTACGTAAAGGCTTTAATATTTTCTTTTAATTTTAGTAATGCCTTCAGGAATGCAAAAAAAACACAATGTTTCACTTCATTACTCGGTTTTTCTAGATTCAGCTAGATTTCCTTCCGTATGTAAAATAATAATAATAAATTATATTTTTTATAAATTTTATTCAAAACCGGTATTTGTTTATTAATAAAATTATTAATTAATTAATTTTTAATGGTATGACATGAATATTATTATCTGATAACAATAATAATAATAATAATAATAATTTCACTACCTTTTTATTATTCTGCTCTTTATTTTTTATAACATAAAAACACAAAAGTCACTGAACTACTTTTTATTTTTACCAATACACAAGAATATTATAAAAACAACGCAAAATCAGGTCCTACTGTAGCATAAATTTTATATTTAATGATGCAATAATTAAAAAAATTTTATTTGTTTAAGATAAATAAAAAAAAATTCATATTTCAAATAAAATGAAATATTTTTGCATTATACCTATAATCAACAAAAATGCATTTTATGTGATATTAAAACTCTAGAATAATGAATCAGACGCGCGCGCCAAAAAAATGCAACAATAACAACATAACAGCACAACACTAATAATATTTCAGTACAGAATTCAACAAAAAGTTTTTTTATTTTAAATAAAATTCAATAGAATAATAAGTAAGTGTACTTATAAACAAAAAAAGCCTAACGTCTATCTCGGTATAGACGAACGAAGACACTAAAAGCAAAAAGCACGTTTAGTTTTTAACTTTCATTCTCCAATGTTGTATAAATGTATATATATATATTTATAGTTGTGCATGTATGCATTGTACAAGCGCCGCCGCCACACACCGGCCACTATAATATGTTGACTTTATATATATACCGGTGTGTTATCTTCTTTTTTCTTTGTTATCCCTATCAAATCTAACCCTCTTTCTTATACATGAACCCTATAATACATGTATTAAATACAACGGAAACTCCATAACCGCCCTCCCTCCCATAATTCTGGATTTTTTTTATTATTTTCATTGTAGCTTCATTTTTTACCATTGAATTATATTTAATTCAATTTCTTCTTTGTACTTTTTAATCTTTCTGAAAGATTAAAAAAAAAAGTTCTAATCAATATTTCAAATAAAGTGAAGAATTAAAATGTATGCCTTGCATTATAAAATGCAGTTATTTTGTATTCATATTACATATATTAGTGACCTGACCTAAACACCGCGTGGTCCACGCGCAGACGCATTTTCTAAAAATTTTCTTTATGTACAAAATGTAGTACTTATTACCATTATTACTTTATTTAAAATTTTTTTAATACAAGAAAAAAAATAAACAAAAAATAATAAAATATGCCTATAGTTATACATGCTTATTAAAATAAGTTCACGCCTGCGTATGCTTTTTAATTATACGTTTTAAACTATTTTAGAATAATTTAGAATATATTTTTAATGTTTATAATGGAATATTTTTTGCTAATTTGAATATTTAATATTTTTAATTTGTATGAAGCGTGTTTATTTGGTAATAATGCCTGCAAGCTCTTGAATGGAAGATTTTTAAAATTTTGTCTGTTACTACTGATTTAAATATTAATATTTAAGTAGATTCAGACTAGATGGTCAGACAAGTAAACAGTCAGTACGCATGTAAAAAATATAGGTAAAATATTTTTTTTTTTTAAATAAGTGGAATAGGGTTAGACACAGTTCACATACGATATGTTTTTTGTTTTAATGTCTAAGTTTTAGTAATTGTTTTAGTTTTTGAGCCTAATAGCGAACTCACATCGATCCTATTTAATATAGTATATTTACGGCTCGGTGTCCAGAAAAGTAAAGAATTGCCCAAATTGCACGTAAATCACCTTCCGAGGCGAAGCCGAGTTACGTAAACTGCGATTTGGGGCATTCTTTATTTATGGACAAGGGCCGTATAAAATTTTTCTGCGGCAGTAGCGAGAAATTTTGATTTCCTTGGCCACACAGCGGCCATGAGGAAACCGTACTTTCGTGGCTACTGTCCAGAAAAACATATTTGAAATTAAATGTTTATAAGTATTATATTTGTATTAAATCTGATATTATTGTTAATCTATGTTGTTTTTTAATTTTTATAAGATAATTAATGTAACTTTTAAAAATTTTTAACGCAAATCTCGATGCAAAATAAAAATATATTCCAAAATATAATTATAATATGATTGCATAAATGAATTTAAATTTACTATAATACATTTGCCACTGTGTATATGGAGCTAAGGTATCTTTAAAAAAAAATGCTAAAAACTAAGTAAAACTCTCGAGAGTTGAAATAAAAAAAGAAAATTTTAAATTTTCGTTATTTTTAAATTTCTTGATAATGCAGAAATCAATGTTATCCTGCACCTTACCCCCTTAATATTCATAAATTCATTGTTAGTCAGTTGTGTGTATATTCGTGAGCATATAAATAAATAAACGAAAAAAAGAGTTTTTTAAATACTTCTTTTTTTGGAGTTTTTTATATAATTATTGACTTAAATCAGACTTTGATTATATAGTCTTTTGAAATCTAGTCAAACGGCTTTCCACTTCTCTTAAAAAAAATGTTTTAACTTATGAAGATGTGCAACTGCGGTTAAAAATTATAATAATCTTGTGATAATTTTTTTTATAGTATGTGTATAGAAAAAGAGAAGAAGCTGTGTTTTGTAATAGCAGTTTTTAGATTATTATAAAGTCGCGAAATAATTTCTACGCATAATATATGATTGCAAAACATAATAAATTTTAATATTTTATGTAATAAATTTTAAGAATTTTAGATTTTTTATAAATTTTGTGAATTATTTTTTGTATTTTTTGATGAAAAAATGGCAGCATTAAGCGGCTTCGTAGAATTTTTTCAAAAAGGAAAGGTAATTATAATTTATTATTTAAAATTATAAATATATGCTCATTTAATTTTTGATTTATGTATTTGAAAAAATTTTTATTTCAAATTAAATTATTATACCGCAAAGCTTAAACAGAAAATATTTATTTTTTAGACTTTTCGACCAAAAAAAAAGTTTGCTCATGGTACTTTACGATATTCTTTATATAAGCAAGCACAAGCATCACTTAATTCTGGATTAAACTTAAGATCTGCTGTTACGTTACCACCTGGAGAAAGTCTAAATGATTGGATTGCAGTTCATGGTATCATTTTCCAAGCATGATTTAAATCAATCACAATTTAATTATTTTTATTTTTACAGTTGTAGACTTTTTCAACAGAATAAATCTTATTTATGGAACAATATCAGAAAATTGTGATTCGACAACTTGTCCAACTATGAGTGGTGGGCCCCGGTATGAATACCTTTGGGCTGATAAAGAAAGGTACAAAAAACCTACAGCTTTGCCAGCACCTCAGTATGTAGCATTATTAATGGAATGGATAGAACAACAAATTAATGACGAAAGTGTTTTTCCAGTTTCTACAGGTGAATTATATTTTTACTTAAATATATTAAATAAATTGTATACTTTAGATATTTTATGAACTGTTTTTAATATACAGATGTTCCATTCCCAAAAAATTTTGTACAGATGTGTCGAAAAATTTTAACAAGATTGTTTCGAGTATTTGTACATGTTTATATTCATCATTTTGACCGAATAGTTTCGATAGGAGCTGTATGTATATTAACTCTTTAAAACGTATAAAACTAAATTTAAGCAAATTTTATAATTTTGGTTTCAGGAAGCTCACGTTAATACCTGTTACAAACATTTTTATTATTTTGTAACTGAATTTGAATTAATAGATAATAAAGAACTTGAACCGTTATCAGAAATGACTTCTAGAGTATGTAAAGATTCCAATATATCAGGAACTGCTCATAATAGATAGTTTTTAAACGTTTGATAACTTTAACACAAATTTATTTTGTATATACATAATTGTTTTAATTTAAGTATTTTTATTAATTTTTAAGGTATGAATTGTACATTTTAATTTATTAATATTCATCAAGGCTAGTCATTATTTATTAAGAAAAATAAATAAATGAATTAATAAAAATTATTTTAAAAAAAACGAGTTTTTAATGAATTACCATATTTAATTTGAAATATTCTTTTGAAAAATATAAATAAATCTAATTTTAGGTTTTTACTGTATTCAGCCCTTTCTAGACCTAATAAATTTTTTTTAAAATGCATGTACTTTTACTATACCAAATAGTAGAGTCAAAGTATACAAGATTAAAAAAATGAATTATGTCTAGAAAGGGCTTTTCTCATAAATAATTGATAATAAAAAAAATATAACAATGAAAAAATGTTTATTGACGTTTAATTAATAAATTTCTTTTTGCTGATAAAAGAATAATCTAATTAAGATTAAGAGCTAACAAGTAGTAATAAATTATGATGAAATTATAAATTGTAAATACATTTACTACACGAGTCGTTTAAAATTATATTAATCTTAATAATTAACAAATTAGGATAATTTAGTTTGTGTGTCAATTTTTTAAACTCTTAACCAATACATGTTACTGCGAATCATATTATAATCCATCAAATTTTCTACTGGACCAACAGCTGCTACTACTGGACAATGATCATAAATGTATTTCATGCCAACTTCTTGTATTGTTTTTGCAGTTACGCTCTGAAACAAAAAAAGAAATTTTATTTTTAATTTCTAATTTTGAATTAAAAGAAAATATAATATAATTATTTACATTGATTCTAGCTTCTAATTCATGAATTGGTATTCTCCTATCATAACAAAGCATCTGTCTTCCAATATCTTCACAAACAGCTGTTGTTCCATCTAATTGTAAAAGCATATTTGTTTTAAGAATATTTTTAGCTCGATTAACATCTCTTTCTGTAACATTTGTACATATTTTCATCCATTCTTGCTGAATATTCCAAGCCATGTCTTCGCATTGCATTGGTTCGCATACAAAATAAACTCCCCATAATCCAGTTTCCTGTTAAAAAAAGATATTTTATGTAACAATTTTAAATAAAATACTGTAAATTGATACTATTTTTAAATATTCTAATAGGACTCATATTGATATTGCTTTTGGGGTCTTTATGAGTATCATAGAAATAAATTTTATTATTAATTACCTTATAACAAGTATTAAAACTCTGAAAACTATGACATAAGCCTGCACTGGCTGATTTCCTAGCCAAAGTTGTAGCATTATTTCCACCTCCTCCGTGGCTTCGATCCCAAGCCCCAATTAAAGTATTGGCTACCATTAAAGGAATGTTATCTGCATCTCTCCACCCAGCACCTTAAAAGAAATTATTGAATAATTTATAAATTAAAACCTTGAATAAAAAAAAAATTATTTTTTTTATTAAAACTTTTCATTTACATTTATATTAAATTTAAATGATAAATTAATAATAGCTGCTTTGTACAGATTAAATTTTAATAATCTACATTAGATTATGTTTAATATAACTTATGTATTGGACCAAAGACCAATCATTAAATAAAAAAATAATCTTTATTAGCATTAGATTATTATTCCCAACTTACTTTATCTATTATTATATTTTCTATTTATAATTTTATCATTTAAAAATTGTCAAATAACAAGAGGACAAAGAATCAAACTTGGATAATAAATACTCGTTAGAAAATTTTTTGCCAATTATTTACGGTTAATTAATTTTAAAATGTATTGGTAGTATAAGTATGAATTAAACATGTAAATTTAAACCAGTAACACATAAGTATTTTTATTTAAAAATAAGATTTTTGCTAAAAAATTTTATTACCTTCTACAGCCATTGCTATATGCGCAAGAGGCATTGAGTCATCACGCACACGAACTTCTGATCCAGTATAACGACAGGCCATATTAAGTGATGGTATTTCATCATAATTAGGCCCAGACATTTTACCAAAATGTTCTTCAGCTAATTTGACAAGTTGATTATGATCTACACCACCTGCTCCAGCTAATACAAATCTAAAAAAAAAAATCATTTTGAAATTTAAAATCCACAACTTTTCAGTGACTATGATTAATGTATTATTTTTTATTTATATTATTAGTATGGGTTGCAATTATTTTGAGTTACCTAGGTGGACCGTAGTTATTTTTGACATATGAGAGAAGATCATTTTTTGTTATTGACTTGATATTTTCAGTTGGACCAAGAATAGTTCTTCCCAATGGTGTCCCTTGATATGCAATTGAATGCAAATGATCAAATACAACTTCTTGTAAATTAGTTTCAACTTCTTGCATTTCTCTTAAAATAACACCTCGCTCTCTTTCTATTTCATTTTCACCTAATTTTGAATTTTGAATAATGTCACTGAGTATTTCAATGGCTTTTGGTACATCTTGTGCTAAACATTTAGCATAAAATACTGTCTGTTCTCGACTTGTGTATGCATTTAAATGAGCACCCATATTTTCAATTTCAAGTTCAAGATCTGTTTGAGAACGTTTGGCAGTTCCCTGTTAAAAATATAATATTTTATTAATAAGAAATAAATAAAAGTCTGAAGAAAAAAGTTAAAGTACCTTAAATGCCATATGTTCCATAAAATGTGCAACACCATTGTTTTCATCAGTTTCATAGCGACTTCCAGAATCAATCCAAAGTCCCACTGTTGCAGTTGCTGCTCCGCTATCTTCACTTGCGATTCGCATACCATTTTCCAATGTTGTTGTTTTTGTTGGTGGTTGATTAATAAGAGCTTCATGCAGTGAACAGGCTGTTGATCTCCATTGCTTTGAAATCTATTTACATTTGATAAACATTTTTTTTAATTAAATGACGTACTTTTTAGGTTAGAAAATCTTAAAATTTAAATTGTTATGTAAAAATTGATTTTACAAAATATTTCTGTTGTATATTTATTTATTAATACATATTTTTAGAAATCAAATATTTAAATTTTCATTTTTTTAACATTTTAATAACATATTACGTAAGAAATAGATGATTTTGTTTGTAAATTTATAAATTATGACACATAAAATTTTTAAGAAATAATTGTAACAGCAATTGTTGCAAAACCTAATAGAAGAATAATAGTAAAAATCACAGAAGGTGTACCTTAAAAAGACTGTTTTTATCTGCAAATTTTCGTAGGGTAGAGTTAATTTTTAGCAGACGAGTCGCCATTTTCACCAATTATAAATTTTTCCAACCCAAAAGTTCTCGCCGACTAGTTCTCAAGAGTCGAGACTCGAGACGATGCGTGAGATGCGCGAGCGATGACACCGCCACACACAGCGGTATACACCCAAATTAAAAATCAAAATATACCCCGGAGCCCCCGGAGACTTTTGGTTAATTGGTTTTAAATCATAATTAGTTAATAAGTAATAACAAGTAAATTATTAAATATACAGTGCAAGAACTTATATTTTCATTAAAATTTCCATTATTATTATTTAAATTCAAAATTTATTGTTAGAAAACTACAAATTAAAAATGTCTGGAAAGATAAATATGTTGAAGCTCACAAAACTAAGAGAGTTAATGAAAAATGTTGCATTCAAAACAAGTTGTAATAAGGAAAAAACTGGAATTGAAGCATATATAATTCCTCATTGTGATGCACATCAATCAGAATATACTCAAAAAAGAGATCAAAGAATAAAATTCATATCAGGATTTAGTGGATCTTATGGTACAATTATAGTAACAGCAGATAAAGCACTGCTATGGACAGATGGTAGATATTTTAGTCAAGCTAAAGAACAATTAGACCCTCCAGATGCATGGACATTGATGAAAGAATTGATGGAAGGCACACCAACAGTTGATGCATGGTTGACTGATAATTTACCATCAAATTCGTCAGTTGCTGTGGATCCTATGTTAATGAATGATTCAGAATGGAAACAGCTAGAAACAAAGCTGACAATAGCTGGTCACGAGTTGATACCTCTTGATGAAAACTTGGTTGACAAGATTTGGGGCAATGAAAGACCAGCAGAAGAGCTTAAACCTGTGATTGCCCAAACTATACAATATTCTGGAAAAACTGCTAAAGAAAAAGTTGATTATTGTTTCCAAGAAATGAAAAAACAAAAATCTTCAATTTTAGTTTTGTCTGCTTTAGATGAAATAGCTTATCTTTTAAATTGGAGAGGATCAGATATTCCTTTTAATCCAGTATTTATGGCTTATGTAGTTTTAGTTTCTGATAAAGTCCATATATTTATGGAAAAAAGTAGATTAACTGCGGAAGCAGAAAATCAATTGGTTCAAGAAAACATTAATGCTGTTTTTCATTCTTATAACGAAATTAGATCCTTTCTGCAAAATTTAGCAAAATCCTGCAAAAATGCTAATGTATGGATACCAAGTTCATCTAGTTATGCTTTGCATGCTGCTTGTAAGCCTCTGTTTGTACAAAGTAATATTACACCAACAATGTTGATGAAGTTAGTTAAGAATCCTGTTGAAATTGAAGGCATGAAAAAAGCGCACATTAAGGATGCTGTAGCCATAGTTAAATATTTTGCTTGGTTAGAAAAAAAAATAAAAAACGGCGAAGTTGTTACTGAAATTACAGGACCTGAACAACTTGAAAAATTTAGACAGTAAGTAAGCCAACAATCAAATAATTAAAAATAGAAATTCATATTTCTAATTTTATTAATTTGCAATTTTCAAGTTAATTATTTTAAAAATTGCTTATTGCTTAATTTACATTCATAAACTCATAGCTAATGTGTTTTTATGATTATATTTTAACTTATAATAATAAACAATGTACTTTAATGTAGTGAACAAGAAAATTATAGAGGACCTAGTTTTGAAACAATATCAGCAGTTGGTGCCAATGGTGCAATTATCCATTACAAATCTTCTAAAGCAACAGATGTTCCTATTAACAATCGTGAATTTTATTTGTGTGATTGTGGTTCACAATTTCCTGATGGCACAACTGACGTAACTAGAACCTTGCACTTTGGTGAACCAAGTATGTTTGAGCGTGAATGCTATACTAGAGTTTTTAAGGGACAAACCAGCTTAGCAAGAGCAAAATTCCCTGCTCGTATAATAGGAAACTATTTGGATACATTTGCAAGAAAGGCTCTTTGGGATGTTGGGTAATAAAATTTTATTTAATAAATTTATTTAGTGAGATTCTAATCTTTGTAATCAATATTAACAGACTTGATTACTTGCATGGAACTGGTCATGGAGTAGGAGCATATTTAAATGTTCATGAATATCCGACAATGATTTCTTGGAAACCATATCCTAACGATCCTGGAGTTCAACCAGGAATGTTTCTATCAAATGGTAAAAATTTTTATAATTAAAATAGTTTATGTAACAATTAATATACATTGATACTTTAGAACCAGGTTACTATGAAGATGGAAAATTTGGAATACGTCTTGAAAATGTTGAACTGATTGTAAAAACGGATACAAAGTATGATCGTTTAAATAGAAATTTTTTAACTTTTGAAACAGTTACTCTTGTTCCGATTCAAACAAAACATCTGGTCAAAGACTTATTAATAGACGAAGAAGTAAGCTATTACATTTTTAAAATTTAATATATTCTTAAAATTTAATGGGTAGTTTAAAAATAATTATTTTATTGTTTAGATTCAGTTTATTAATAATTACCATAAAAAGGTATTCACGATTTTAAGCGAATACTTACAAAAACCAGAAGATTCAGAAGCATTAGATTGGCTAACAAAGGAAACAAAACCAATATGATTTGTGTTAATAAATATTTAAATTTTAAGATTAAAAAAAATAATTCTTTATGTATTTCCTTTACTATAAAAAAATGAATTGTTATAGAAAAATAATGTAAAATAAAAATGTATACTTTTTTTAATTCTGATGGTGCTTACAACTTCCAAAAAGCTTCATCATATAGTTTTTATAAAATTTCATACACAATATTATAAGAGCTTAATTTTTTAATGTTTTACAAAATCTATTTTATATAATCAAGTTTAAATTAAATTAAAAGTAAATCTGTAAAAATAAAATGGATTTATACTAATGAAGTATAATTTTCTTTAATTATTTTAATGGTATAAATTTAAAAATTTTTTAAACTTTACCATTTTTTTACCATTATACCATTGTGACCTCTAGTAGATGTTTGCAGAATTAAAGTATTAAATTTATTTCGCGTGGAGCGCGGATCAAAGTTATTTTTAAGAATGCGCAAATATTTTTTATTTATCAAACAATATTACAGTGTAAAACAAAATATCATTCACTGATTATTCTTTTATACCTGCTTAAATTAATTTTAGAATTAATTATTTCATTTTTTTAATAAAAGTTAATCTTATGTCTTATAAAAGTTTACATTTAAGAAACTGACAATTCAAAATATATTTACAGTACGTATTAAAAATTATAAATTTTTTATTAAACAAACATATAATACAAGTGTTAATTACATTTTCAAAAAAGATTAAACACATATATTGTTGTTTAAATAAATATTAAAAGATAAATTTTTAAAATTAACCTATATATTTTTGCACATTTACAGAAATACAGGTTTATTTAAAAATGTCACTTTTGAAAGAAAATACTGGTGTTTTACCATTACCTTCTGATTTGATGCCAAAATGCTGGAATGAAGAAGATCGAATGAAATCTCTAATGGCTCCATTTAGAAATCGTGCAGTAAATCCTGAAGATTGGAATTCTAAATTTAAATTTTGGCAACAAATGATTAAAGATTGGTCTAGTTATCATGCTCGTTGTAGTTTTAGTTTATCTGATTTAAACAAAAATTTAAAAAGAAATGGTTGCACAGCATTAGCTTTGCCCACAGTATTACAAGAACTTTACAGGTAATTTCAATGACAAATTTTTTTAAACAAACAAATACCTTATTATAAATTTTAGGAATGGGGAAGTGATTTTAGAGAGTGATTTTTTTAAGGAACCATCTAATACTTGGACAGGATGGACGATTGATTTACTAATTAAAAAGCCAGTTAGTTGGTCATTTTCAAAATTAAAAAATTATGTGACTGAACCTGTTATCGATTTAGAAACAAAATATATTCATCTTGCAACAACAAAAGAACTTTCTGAAATAATACTTTCAGTTATAGACACTAGTAAGGAAAATGTGCTTCTATCAATTTCAGATTTAACAAAATTTTGTATTGAAAAATCTGGTAATAATAGAATAACAGAATCAAACATAAAAATAGCATTAATTTATTTAAGGCATTCAAATAAAGCATCGTTTAGAGAATCAATAAATGATGCTAAAAATGATTTACTAGTCAAAGTTTCAACAAATAAAGCAGAAAAAGTAACAGAAGCTGATGAAGGTATTCATAAGCTTATTCAACAAGAAAGTATGTTAATAAAAAATATTGAACAATTAGAATTGGAAAGAAATGAAGTTATATTAAAAGCAAAATCATCATTATCAAATGGATTAAAACAAGTTGCAAAAAGTTTTTTAAGAAAAAAACACGAAATTGATAGATGTATTGAAAAAAGAAGTTCTGCTTTACATAATGTTCAGACTCTTTTATCAAGAATTAATGATGCTCGTGCAGACACTGATACTTTACATGCATACAAAGCAGGATATAATGTACTGAAAAAGTTCGAAGATACTGGGTTAAAAGAAGATAATGTCCAAGATACAATGGATGACATGGCTGAGGTATTTTTATAAGAATAAATAATTTTAAAATAATTGTAACTAATTTTAGAAGAAATCATTATTTATTTTGCTTTTTCGTTTTAGATTTTAGAAGAATTAAAGGAAGTTCAATCAGTAATGGCTCAACCTGTAAATACTATTTCAGAATCAGATTCTGAATTAGAAAAAGAGTTAGCTGAAATAATGGAAAGTGCCTCTAATGACTCAGGAGCAAATGACCTAAACAAATCAACTATAGTTTGTGATTTACCAGATTTAAAGGACTTGAATTTACAAGGTAAAATGATATTATTTAAAAAAATTTATAAGAAAAAAACTATATAGCTATTAATATTAATTTCTAGATTTGCCTGCTCCTATATCTAAATCTTCTGTAAATAATGTATCCCACATGAAACAAACACAATGAACAATCAAGTTTAAAAAAAAACTAGGTAATATATTAATTTTATTATATATAAATAAGTATGTTAACTAATTAATTTCTATAATATTTATTAATTTTATTGATTGTATTTATTAACAATTTTCATATATTATGCTACTGACAAGATTGTAAAAATAAAATAAAATTGTTATTTTGTATTCCAATAGTTGCATTAAAAAATACATTTTTGTTCTTGCATAAAGTTAATGTTATAAAGTAATTTACTAAATTATTTTGAAGGTTCATTTATACAAGTTGGACGAGGTTTGTTATTTTCTACCATTGTTATAACTTTGCGAATAAACTCCATATGTTCATTAACTTTAGTATACAAAGAATATTTATTATTATCACAGCGTGCTTCTCCTCCTTCAATTTTTGTTCCTATACCTACACTAACAATTCCTTCAAAGTAATAAAGTCCATGGTGATTATAAACAAAACCACCACCGCTGTCTCCATCACATACAGAGGTTCCTGAAAAAAATTTTTTCATGAATAAAAGTTTTAATTTTTTCCGTTTATAATTATATTAAAAATTTAACGTACCATTTGTATAGCCAGCACAGAATTTATCTTGAGTTATATATTTAATACTGTCCCCAGCAGCTCGATTACATTCGTCGGGTGATACATATGGAAGTGTAGCAGTTAATAAAATATCACTTTGTTCTCCAGTTTCAGTTTTTCCAAATCCAGCTACTTTACCAATTTTTCCAGGAAGTAGTGCTAAACCAGTTACTTCATCATTTGTATCAAGACATATAGGAAGCAAATGTGAATTGTATTCAAAAGGTCTATCTACCCTCAAAATTGCTATATCTGATTGGTAGTTACCATCATAACCCAGATAACTACACAAGCCGAAAATTTCTATTATCTAAAATAATAAATAAAATAAACTATAAAATTCATTAATTAAATTTTAACTTTAATTAATAGCTTAAAATTATAGAATCAAAATTAAAAAAAAAAATTAGGTATAGTTTTAATTAAGTAAATTATATTTCGTCGGAATTTTCGATCTATGTATTTCATTTTTTTGTAATCGCAGTCGACAAATTTATTATATATATAAATCTTTAATTTTGCATGTTTGTCCGAAAGCGGTAAACTATCTATTTAGTTAAATTCTAGAGACATTCGTTTTGCGGCAAAAGAGGGCAAAAATTAGCAAAAAGAACATCGGATAACTTCCATTGATCCGAAGGACCAAAATTTATAATTTTGATAAAACTGAATTTCCAAGAAATAAATTTGTATCAAACTTCAAAAAAAACCTAAAAACCTGGAAAGTAAGGAAAAATTATGCTGTGAAAAAGAATTACATTCGGTTCGGGAATATTTTTTACGAATCTAGAGATTAACTTGAAAATTTAGGTATTTCTAATTCTTAATGGTCACTAATTTAGTAACTTAATATAGTAACTAAAAGAAGCTTGAGCAGCTATTATCAGGGAGAATCCTAGAATGGGTATATAGTCAAGGGAAGCAACGGCTACTTGTGGATCCTAGAGAAGGGTAGCGAAGCTTTAAATCGTGGGCACTAATTATCCGCCTGGGTTCCTATGTTCCTATGTCCGTAATTTGTATGATTCAGTAAATTTTAGATAATACTTCGGGTAAAAAAGGTTATTATAGAAAATATTGAGTAAATATTGAGGGCAATAATGAACAAAAAATAAATATTGGCCCAGATAATGCATAAATTCTGATTTGAAATGAAGCCTCAAAATTAATATCTCTTTGGTAGGTAATACGCAAGGAGTTTGAATAATTTTCTTTTCATGTGTTGCTCTATATTTACTATTTCAAAAATAATTCCGCTCATATAGAGAAAGAATTATAAAATTACAGTTAATTTGGAAAAAATTAAATTTAACTAGTAATTTTTGTTTCTTTTTTTGTATTAATAATTTATTCCGGTATCATTTAAATTTTTCAAACTATACAACTTTATTTTTTTTAAATTTGACAGTAATTTCAATGAACCTGACTATAAACTAGGCTTGAAAGAATACGGGGTCGCACCATATCTGTCCGTACGGAAATAAGAATTTTGAATGTTGGTTTTTTGCCTATATACAGTTTAATTGATATGTAACCCGAATAGTGAAAACCATATATCGGTAGTTCTTAGCTATTTTTACCCAAATCCGAGATTGACGTTTTGAATTTAAAAAATATACCGATTCCACTGCATTTGGTAAAAAAAAATTTTGCTATTTTTTTATTCTATTTATTCGTTTGATTTTAGCAGATTACTTTGTTGTTCTATTCTTTACAGCGTCATAGAAGCCTCTAAAATTTTACACAGAATAGATTCCAAGGTGAAATTTTCCGAGGAATCTGAAAGTCAAGACAAAATTTTTATTTTCTGCTAGGCAAAGCGAGGAAATTGAAAAATTCAAAAAATGAAAAATTTCATAATTTCAGATTCGGAACGGGCGGGAAATTTTACTACCTACCTTATAAACAAAAACATTTTTAAGGCTTATTTAGGGCGTTCAGAAAATAATAAAGAAACGGGTAGATGTAAAAGCATGTAAAAAAAATCAAAATTGGAAAAACACCTGCTAGATCACAACTATGCTATCTAGAGCCTTAAAAATTGGTCTGTAACCATATTTTTACATACCAAACACAGTGAAATCGGTATTTTTTAAATTCAAAACAATCGACCTCAGACTTGGGAAAAATATAGCTAAGAACTACCGATATAGGGTTGGAAAATGTACGGATCCGTATTTTGAAAATCGTATAAAAGGATAAATTTATAGATTTTACTTAATTTCAAAATATTTTGAGTTTTAAAACTTAGCTTGGTTTAATTTTTAATTTTTTTTTGAACCCAATTAAATTGGTTTTTTTAAAATCCCAAACACTTACATTTTTTTGAATTTAATACCTTTTCTCATTATTTTTCATTAAAAGCGGAAACAATGATCTCAGGATAAAATGTAGATCATTTTTTTAGTCATATTTTCATTTGAAAAAAATTCCAATTTTATTTGAAAACACGACCAAACAAGCTTTACGGTAAAGCTCATATTGTAAAGTCGTGTACATATATAGGGCAAAAAAGTCTATTTTCGGCTTTGATCATTATATGCAAAACTATGTTTTAAATCACGGGGCAAAATATGGGGTTTGATTTTTGCATGCTATCAGCACTCGCTCGCTACGCTCTCTCGTGCATTCAACTACATGCATCAAAGTCAAAACCAATATTTTGACCCTTGTTTAAAAAATGACTATTTTTAAATAGAGTGAATTTTTAAACACTCTTAACGAATAAAATTACTTATTACTACTTAACTATCTAAGATTAATATAAAGTAATAAGCTTCTGTTAATTTTTTTTTCATTTCTTAAAGGATAATGTTATTCGCCTTACTTATTACGCCAGAAAGTCAAATCACGGAGGGGAAGGGTTTTTTTTTGGCAACCAAGATGAGAAGAGAAGGTCTATACTAAGGGTTCATCGTGTCGCTGACGAGGTTTGACTCATTTTATCCTTGTCTAATAACTAAAATGAGCAATAATCACCCTTTTGTGATTTTTAAATACTCGCAAATTTTGAGAATTTTTCACGTGCAAGACTCTTTCAGGACCCCGAATTTCCAGATCAATAAACCAAAAAACTTACTAGCGACAAAATTTTTTAAATCATTCTGATAAGGGGTAGGTGCTTTTCCTATATGCATTATAAACATTACATAATAGACCCATTTTTCATGTACGTAACCATATTACAGAACCTTTATAGTTAGCAGCCCAAAAAACCTATACAGTAATTAATAATATTGAAAAACACAATCTTAAACTTTTTGCGAATTTCAGTGTGTAGACAAATTTTGCAAGAGCGAAATCCCAATTTTCCGGTAAAATCCTTTGTAGATTTTTTTTCATCTTGGTTACCAAAAACAACCACACAATCATGATTTGACTGAATTGTATTAATTAAATTAAACAATTAAACATATATAAAGGGACATCACCACATTTTTGACTCCAGGTTAGATAATACTTATGAGGATAAGTTGAAATTAATTGAGACCTATTAACAGGTTGTTTTCCCAAGGCTACAGTCATAAAATCAATTTTTTTGCTCTTTTAATTAATTTACGTTTTTGTAGGTCTAAAAAATTTTTTAAGGGCTTTTAGTTTTTAAAAAACTTTAACTACAGTGTTATTGTTTAACTGTATTTAAAAAGTAATTTTCCAAAAGTTAAAAGCTATTTGGAAATTTGTAATCTTGCAAAGTTTTTAGACCTATAAAATTCCTTAATATTAAAAACTAAAATTTTAGTTAGCTCGTAAGGGGAACAAATTAATTTCAATTTGGCGTTTGAAATCCTATCTGATAATATCACAATAATAATATTAACTCCTATATTCTTGTTTCAGGCTGGCAAGATTTAAAAGTGGAGGCTAAATGTACTACACGGAGACTAAGTATATCGGGAATATTCTTTTTGGGATGGTTAACTAATCCATAACAATGTTGTTGTAAAGTCCAAAATGTGGTGTTCTCCCTTTGGTTATTATTTATTATTGTCACCTGTCTTTTCACGACAAATTGCGAATGTGAAGGTGAATTATATACTCTATGAGAATTTCCTATTGCAATGTAATAATGTTTAGGATTTTCAAATCTTTTAAAAGCTTCACTATATACGCAATGAGCTGCTGTAACAATTAAATCATTTTTTATAATTGTACCACCACATATAAATCTTTTGTTTTTATTTTTTTGTCCAATGTACAAAGTTGCATGCCATGGAAAATTTGTAACATTAGCAACTTGACCATTAACAATTAATGGTAAAGCAATAGCATTAGGAACTCCACAAACTGAAATAAAAATTAATTTGTTAATTTAACTTATTTAAACAAGCATTTTTCAATTTTTTTTTAGCAGAAAGAAAGAATTTAAAATATAATTAAAGTAAAATTTAATTTATTGCAATCAAATGATAATTGTCATAAAAATAAATTATTTACTATATTCAACGCTTATGTGGGTACTTTTCACAAGAACAGTATACATAGTGCCCCCCCCCCCCTCATATATCCGAAACGAAAGCTCTTTTGCATTTTTTTTTCTTTTAAAAAGTTAATAAATAATTTTTTTCAAAGTCCAAATCAACTGCGCATTTAATGGTGAGTTAACGAAAAAGTTTTCTAGAGCCTATGTGTTCAAAATGTCAAAAACGTTCGTTGTCCTTTTGCTTAACTATAAACTTTGAGTATTAACGTACAGCTTAAAATTTGAATTTAAACTTTTCTGTTGGGTGCATATGACGTATTTAGGTCCCAAAAATTCATTTTTTCATCGAAAAAAATTTTTATGCATTTCTCTTAGAGTATCGTCCTATTCAAGTCTGTCCTTCGGTTTTAGCTATTTTTAAGCTTCCAACCATTTTACTAGTGCGCAGCCCATATTTATGTACTTTAAAGCTCTGCCTTATTTTTTTTTTTTTTAATTTAAATACTCATATTCGAAAATTTGCAATTTTAAATTTTTAAACGTTCATATAAAATAAAAATGTCAAAAACGTCCGGGTATTTTCTCAAACTGTAAGCAATATTTTACTTAATACATCTTGTTCAGTAACGTGTTTTGATGAAAAAATAAGGTACCTACCCAAAGTTTGAGAAAATTTTGTGGCTTCAATCAAGAGCTATTTAAATATTTGTCTAAAAACGTCCACGTAAACAAAAAATCCCATAAGAATAATATGCAGAATTTATTTTTACGTTTGTAGTAGTACCACTGAAAATCTTAGGTATTTGGACCTTGAAAAACATAAAACTTCAAAAAAATTTGAAAAAAAAAGGTAATAAGTGTTGAGCCGTAAACAATAAAAAAATACACAGTTCCCGTGAAAAGCACCCATATATATTATACATGTATATAATTCAAAAATAAATTAATAAATAAATTAATAAATAAAAATAGACTTCAAACAAAAAGAAAAACAAATTATAACATTTTTTAAAAGTTACTTAATGTTATACATTTTTTTTGAGTCTATTAATTTCTTTATTAAGAGAAACAACTAATTTTAACAATTTTCCTTGTGTATTAAAATCTTTGGTTGAATTAAATAATTTAATTAATTCTTTTTTTAATTTATTAAGTATTAAAAACATTTCATTAATAACGATTTGTTGTTGATTATCAAGATTTAAATTTGTTTGCGAACCTGGAATACATTTAATTGGTTTATAATTCCATTCTCCATTACTTTGGCAAGTAACAACATCTTTTTTTTCAATATCGTTATCTCTTTTGTAACTATTTTTACAGCTAAGTGAGACTCTTGTACCAGGCACAAATTTGTCGCATTGAAGTAAATCTTCACCATTTAATGAGCATTGCATGCTTAATGAGGCTGACACCAAAGATGGACATTCGATCACTAAATTAAAAATAAATTAAACGTCATATATTAAACTATTTAAAATTTATTTAACAGAAATTCATGAATTTAAATAATAATACTAACAAAGACACGTTGGTGATTCTGACCAACTTCCTTTTAAACCGCAATAAACATCAGTACTTCCATTAACTTTATAACCATTTTGACAACTATAGTTTATTCGGACTCCAGGCGGAAAGCTTTTCATATTTGATGGTGGATCACAATCTTTCTCATCAGTGCACAATGACTTATCTAATTTCCAATGGCCATGTTGAGGATCATTAGGCTTTGAACACCAGTTTGGCGATGTTGGGGTTTCTTCAACTGGCTTTTCAGTAGTTGTGTCTTGTACTGGATAAGTAATTGGTGGTTTGATTGTATCAGGTTTTTCAGTTGTAGTGGTTGTTTTTGGCGGTTTCACTATAACTGATGGATTGCATATAGTTGGATCTTCATCGGATCCGTCAGCACACTCAATGCGTCCGTTACATTTTTTAAATTTATCTATACAACCACCGTAAGCGCATTGGAATGCAGCTGGAGGACAACTGTAATAAGCGCAAAAGAAACTTTAGTTTGATAAATTCTTATTTGCATAAATTCGTGAAGCGTTTTACTTCATCAATATTTTAAAGGCATTATAACTTGAAATTCATATTTTCAAATTATTTTATCATACTACGCTAACAAATATTAGTTTTTATATTTTTTTGTGAATTTGATACCGATAAATTGTTTTTATTCTAATTTTTAAGTTTAAAAATTTTTTTTTATAGACAATCGATTTAAGTTTTTTTGTGGAAAATTATAAAATTAATAAAATATTATAAATTATAAATTTTATAAAATACCTTGTAAAAAATTAAATGGTACGCAACATTAAGATTTTCTAATTTTTAATTCGTAAGTCTCTAAATCGAAGTTATTCTCAGTCACATTTGACCCCTTCCTCCACTCATTGATTTTCAGATCCCTCAAGTACCTCCCCTATAAAAATAGGGATTATTCTAAGCCCCTCAAAATTGACAATTTATTTTTTAATGCAAAGTAAAGTAATTAAAGTAAAAAATATTCAGCAATATTTTATAATTTTTTTTAAAAAAATCATTAAGGTCTATTGTATTTGTCATTTAATTTTATAATATAGGTACACTAAAATTTTTTAGCACTCAAAAAATTTTCGATAGTTAACCTTTAACAACGAACTTGGTTCCATTTTTATTCAAAAACCAACAATCAATTTCCAAATTAAAAAAAAAAACCGGGGTAATAGCCATCATGCGCTTATTTGACAAATAAATCAATACTTTTAAGTCAATTAATACCACGTTTAAAAAGTTACTGTGACGAACCCCTCACCCTTCGCATTCTCTGCTATTCATACTTTATTAGATTTATTATTTTAAAATTCAGTTTTCTTGATTGAAAACAATTTATAATCTTACTAAAAATCACCACAAGTAGAATTGATTTCATCAGATCGATCTCTGCAATTGATAGCTCCATCACAAATCAGCAATGAATCAATACATTGTCCATTTTTGCATTGAAATTCTGTATCCGAACATTTTTTAATTCCTAGAGGAATTGCATTATCTGAATTTGAATTGACAGGGGATGTGGGACAATTTGCTTCATCACTATTATCGACACAATCTCTTATACCATTACAAATTTTATCTTTGTCAATGCATGCCCCGTAATTACAACGAAATGCACGAGGATGACACAATGTTTCTTTACATTCACGTTCAATTTCATCTGATCCATCTCGACATTCTCGTTTACCGTCACACAAAAATTCAGATCCTATGCAAGATCCATCATAACATTTAAATTGCATATAACTACATGATGAATCAAGTTGAGCTTGTGTTTTGATAACAAAAAGAGCTAAAAAAAAGAAGAATTTTTATAAAATTATTTATACTAATTAATATTGATTTCAATGTTAGAATGTTAGAGAAAAGTGGAGAAGTAAAATGTTTCAGTTTATAGCTACATAGATAACAGAATAAAATATTTATTTTTGTAAAGAGATAAAAAAATTTATACCCTTAGAACCAAAATAAATGTTACGAGGTACCCAGGCAACCTGGTTAGATATACGAGGCGAGAACGAGGCGAGTTTGAAAATTTTAAAACATCGTTAAACCAAGGCGAGACCGAGATTTAAATTTCCAAAACCTCGTTCTCGCCTCGCCTCGCCTTGCCTCGTTTTGCCTCGTAAATTTTTTAATTAAATATTTGCCGAAAAATAAGAAACTCCAGTTTATTAATAGAAGAATTAAGAGATTGTTAACCTTTCAAAATCCAATTTGTCAAACCAATATTAGATTGCCGAACACGCTGGAATAGCAGTTTAAATATGCTAACTGTTTATCTAAATTTGAAATTATCCATAAAATCTTTATGTGAAAATAATTCAGAAATGCGTAACTACAGAATTTCAGATATTGAATGAGAGGCAATTGATATCATAATTTCTTATTTACAAATTTTTAAGCAAGTTTCAGATTTATTGTCAGCTGAAAAATATCCTACTCTTCCAGTAGCAGTTACATTAAAAGCTAACTTTTTATGTATTATTTTATTAGGTTGAGAAAATTTTTTTTGATTTGGACGAGAAAATTAATACAGAATCGCTTAGATGAAATTTTGATCAGTGCATTTCAAGAAGATAGGGATAAGATTTTGAAGCATCGTCGACTGTGCAACTGGTTTTATAGTGCTTCGCTTATCTTGGATCTTAGACACAAGGTTAAAATTTTTCAAACAAGGAATGGGGGAAAAAGCTAGAAAAAGATAGTAAGAAATCTTTTAAAAAAATATATAAAATTTTCTTATAATAACCTGAAAGCTGATGGAAATGAAAAAGAAAAAAAAGAAAAGAACTTTTTTTCACCTCGCCCGAGGTCGAGGCGAGGCAAGATAGAACTCCTCCTCGTTCTCGTTCTCGCTAAATTTTGTTGAACCTTGCCTCGCCTCATTCTCGTAACAGGTCTACTCTAGGGTACGCAAGAGAAGAAGTTTAAGATCCATATGAAAATTCCCGGATTTCGCAGTCTCTGTTATTAATCCAGTAGCCACCCATAAGCCCTCTGTGCATGGTCGATTCTAAAGGAAAAGACCTTTGGTTTTTCAGTATGCTATTTACAAATTTTTTGGCCCTTTTTATAGAAATTGATCGTGTTTTTAACTATAGACTAATTTAGCTCATTATTAGCCATATTTTTAATATTTTGAGTTCCTGGAACATAATAAAGTTATCCTAACCACTAGCAATTATTTTTTTGGTGAGTAGATTATGAAAATATTGGTCATCTTCCCAGAAAAAATTTAAGTATCAAAGGTCTCTTCCTTTAGAATCCACCATGCACACAGGGCTTATAGGCGGCTACTGAACTATTATAGCAGTTGCATATTTTTTTAAAGTTATAATAATAATAAATCATCAGTATTACAAAGTCATTCGAAAACAGTGAAAGAAATAAATATAATGATAATTTTACAAAAAATTAATTTTGTTAAATAAAAATTAATAAATTATTACAAATGTATAAAAATTATTTTACTGGAATACTTATCATTATATTAAAATATTATTTTATTCATCAAGGTTATAAAAAAATCAGCGAAAAAAAACCATATTTTTATAATATATAACCAGTTTTTATGCACGTATAGTTAGAAATTCGCAGTTTTCTGTAAATATTTTTATAAAAAAAACAAACGTGTTTTTAGGTTTAAATATTTTCATATTGCGCGTAAACATTGTGATTAATTTATGATATTTTTCAATTTTTTTCAAAAAAATTTTATAACATTTAACCTTTTTATTATCAACATATATATATTTAAATAAACTATTTTATATTTTTGATATACGTAAGAATTATGATTTAATTTGTAATGCTTAAATTTGCTAATTTCCAAGAAATTTGCAATTATGTAAAATTTTTAAAATTATTTACCTATACACCCTGATTTTAATTTTTATATTAAATCATTAATTATAATATTATCATAATTATCATAAAAATTAAAACACTTGTAATAACATTAGATAAAAAAATTACGAATATAATTAAATTTGATTATAAAATGCTTATCTTAAAAATAAAATAAAGAAATTAAAAAATAAAACAGATCTATCTATATAAGAAAAAATTTAAATAATACAATAAAACTTACCAATCAGATGAATTATTATAAATAATAATTTACGATGCATAATAAATATTAGCGTTTTAATAAAATAAAGAAAATAATTAGTGAAATTGACGTTTTTAATTATTTATAACATTTATTAAAAAAAAAAAAAAAAAGATTCATTGATAAGCTTTCTCTTTGCTCATCAGAGACGTACTGATATTATGACAATATTATACGTCATAGTAATAATGTATATTACTAGGTGTAAAATATAAAGATTTATTTTTAGTTTTAATAAATATTTGATAAGGCTTTAATAATATGATAAAAAATTTGCATTTTTCACTCATGAATAAATATTTTCGTAATTTTTACTTAATTTAATTATCCTTTTTTTTGCAGTTCATTGAAAATTTACCTAATCTTTAGTAACGTACACTGAAAAATTATTACGATTGCGGCTGTAGCGGAATCTACTTGTTGCAAGTTGATTTTTTCTTGTTACGTTTTTAGTCTGAGTGAAGTAAGCGTTAGCATAATTAATAAAATAGACATAATAAATACATAATAAATAATTAATAAAAATGATTAGAAACTTTTGGAATACGGATTTAGAATTTTTGATTTGAGGAGAATGAAGAGTTAGGAATTTAACATTTAGAATTTGGAGTTTGAGGATTGGGGAAAAAAGAAGGGTAGGAAGTAATCAGGAGTGGGACCAGGGGAAATTAATACAGATCTGTGAGAAGTTTATTGATATTAAAGAGAGGTAGAGGAGTCGTTCTGTAAAAGATAGTGATAAATGTTGTGTTTAAAAGAGTGAATGTAAGGAGTAAGACGGATAAATTCAGGGAGGGTATTCCAGAAATTCAGCATGTGAACAAGAGGGGAATTGTTGAATTTAGAGCATGTAGAGGTGGGGACGGAAAGATGAGGACGTAAATGGGGCGTAGATCACAAGCAGGAACGTAGACATTAATTTTATCCTTTAGGTAAAGAGATAGGCAATTATTTAAGGTGTTACAAATAAATACAGTAAAACCCCGATATTCGCGGGCTTTTGTATTCGCGGATTCGCAAATTCGCGGTTTTTATAATAATACCATGCTTCAATATTCACGGTATATGCTTCGCGAATTCGCGGTTTTTCAGTAAAAAATTTTTTTTTAATTTTTGAATATTGATTTAAATTTTCAATTTTTTTGGCTATATTATTTAGTCATTTGTTTATTTTTATTTTATAAAAATATTACATTTATAACATTACATTTATAACTTTTTACATTTTATAACCTTTTTGAAATTATAAAAATTTTTTGTTCTTTGTAATTAATTTATTAAATTTATTAAATCATGGCTCCAAAAAATAAATCACCTATGAAAAAAGTTGAACGGAAAAAATCAAAGATGGATTTGGCGCAAAAAATGATTTTAAGTAAAATATTTTGATTAGATTAGAAACTTAGAAAAAACGGAAGACATGCTAATTATATGGATGCAAAATATGATTCATAAAAAATAGATAAATTCCACTGAGTGGTTTGGCCATAAGACAACAAGCTTTAGAATTTTACAAATTTCTAAAAAAACAATTTATTGGTTCTTCAAATGAATTTTTTTTGCTAGTAGGGGTTGGTTTGACAGATTTAAATGTAGATTTTCTCTACATAACGTCTCATTCAGTGGTGAAAAAGCTTGTGCTGATCAAGAAGCAGCTGCAATATTTCCATCAGAGTTAAAAAGTTTAATCCAAGACAAATGTTATGTAACAGATCAAATATTTAACTGTGATGAAACTGGTTAAATTGAAAAAAAATGCCTTCACGTACTTTCTTGACCAAAAGTGAAAAATCTGCACCAGGTTTTAAGATTTCCAAAGACAGGTTCACATTGTTATTTTGCGCTAATGCGTCGGGCTCTTATCGGTGTAAACCTAATTTATAAATCAGAAACACCCAGGGTTTTAAAAAATAAAAGCAAAGAGCACCTGCCTGTATTTATGAGATCTACTAAAAGTGCATGGGCAACAAAGGTTATTTTTAAAGACTGGTTTCTTAACTCTTATGGCAAGAAGTAAAAAGCAAAAAAATATTATGGATTATTTTTCTAAAACTTAATTAACATCACTAAAATTTACTAAAAATTAATAAAAATCTTAATATTTTCAAAAAAAAATTCAATTTTTTTCAAATTTCAGATCCTAACCCCCTATTTTACATAAGAAACAATACTTCTTCGGATTCAGCATTTGCGGCACTTTTGTGGAACGCATTAACCGCGAATATCGGGGTTTTACTGTATAGCACTTTTTATTTTTGACTTAACCTGATATTCAACCAACCTAGTTTTAGTCTAGCAGGTGATGTTCTGATAGGAAATTTGATATCAGAAACATATCATACAGTGGAATTTTGCAGTTTTTATATACGGTCATATTGATACCCTAACAGGTTACCCATTGCAAATGCACCATAGTCAAAGAGAGGGAAAATTAATGAGCAAACTAAACGTCTGCGAAGTTAAAATTATTTTGAGAAGACCAAGTTTCAATGTTTCTTAAATCGTTTTGTAGAAGAAAAATACCTAGGTTGTAGTCTTTCTTGGGAATTAGGTAAATTTGTATATCATCCGCGAAAAGTAGTCTTTTGGCGTATATCGTTCATGTAAATTAGGAATAGTAACGAGTCCAAAACAGAACCTTGGGGGACACCACTTTTAACTACTTCCACGGAGAAGATTTTTTCACCTACTATGACGGATTGAGTTCTATCTAAAAGGTAGATGGAAAATCAGTCCACTGCGTCCTTGGATATGCCAAGATTCAATAACTTGGGCAATAGGAGATTGTGAGAAACTTGATCAAATGTTTTTGTGAGGTATATAGCATTAATAAGATGGCGAGATTACCATCATGGTAGCCTCTACAAATATCATCAACTAGATTAGTCAATAGAGCTTGGGTGCTGTATTGTTTTTGGAAGCCTGATTGGAAATTTTCAAGAACTTTATGCTGAATAAAATATTATGATAATTGATTATGAAGTATTTTCTCAGAAATCTTGAATAGAATTGATAAAAGAGAAACCGGACGATAGTTGCTTAAGAAGAGGCGATTAAGTATTTTAATAACAGGGATAATGTGACTATGTTTCCAGGCAGACGAAAATTTTTTGAGAATTATAGACCTATTGAAAAGGGATATAAAAACTTTTGAAAGAGCTGGTAGACAGAGTTTGAGTACGTCTAATGAAATACCATCGAGGCCTTTAGATTTGTTAAAGAATTGTTTGAAAGCCTAGTTTAAATTGTCTAACGTAATGTTAGTAAATTTAAAAGGGGGGCGATTCAAGACTGCTGGAGGATTATTTTGTTGTAGTGAGGGATCAAAATTTGTGGACAAAAAATATACTGTGAGCGTCCGAATTGAAGCGAGGTTTAGTAGTGGTAGAGGAACTGATAAGACCCAGGTGCTCCAGTTCGCTCCAAATAACTGCAGGAGGGTTATTTGTTGATAGTTTGTTTAAGTAAAAGTTAATTTTTACTGTTGAGATTTTCTTATTTAAAATGTCTCTGAAATCTTTATTCGCGTCTAGGCGAGGCTGAATACGTTTGCGTCTATAACGACGATAAAGATAATCTAGATGTTTAGATTCCTTTCTTAACTCAGGTGTTAGCCATGGAAGAGAATTCTTAGTAATTCTATAATATTTTAGAGGAGCTACAAAATCAAGAACAGATATGATATTTTTAGCGCTTCTATCCCAGATAAGGTCAGCATTTCTACTTTTAAAGGCAAATGACCAGTCAAATTGTTGAAGACGAATTGTGAACTCCTCAGGATTAATATTTTGGATATTTCTGAAGGAAACATTCGTTTCAAGGGAGTTGGGTGTGAAGATGTCAAGAGTAGCGTGTGATAAGTAGTGGTTGTTAATGAATAATTTTTTATCAAACGAAATTACCTTATCATTTTCATCGATAATTATTAAATCAATGAAAGAATTAGAAACCGGTCCCCGGTGGGTTATACCATAAGCGATAAGGTAATAGTTATTAATTTATTATCGATTATAAAGTCACATAGTAAAGTAGAATGACGATGAAAAAAAAATATATTAACGTTGTAATCACCGAGAATTATTTTATTGCTATAATTGAGGGCAAGGGTGGATATAAAATCGAGGAAATCCATATTATAGGAGAGCGAATGATCAGGGGGTCTATAAACTACCGCAACCATAATCTTAGTATTTAAGTAGGAAACTTCGCAGATCAGGTATTCCGGGAGTTTATCTACCCCTGTGTCTTTACTGACTGATAACACTTTGTAAGAAAAGTTTGATTTAATGTAAAGAGGAACTCCACCAGAACTTCTTCTCTGTCTATCATTTGTAACTAAGGAATAGTCATAACTACCTTATGTATAAATACTGTACTCAAAAAATTTTAAGTACAGTATTTACGCGTTATATAAAAGTGGGGACCGTTCCGAGCTACACAGCTCTGGTTATAAGGCATTCCTATGATTGGACAAGTTTATTGAAAAAAGAAAAGTATCGAGAGACCATAATTTAATTTGGCTATAATTCACCAGAAGGATAAAGTTATAATTATATTAGAAATTTTCATCATTTTGGATATGGGGACTTATTTCATTTAAATTTAAAAAAAAAACTCTTAATTTTAAGGGGGTGGAGTACACCTAATAGGGTAAGATTATAAATAAAAAAGATATTTTTTTTGTAACCGAAACTTGATATTTCTTATAAGGAATCCCAAAAAATAGAATTAGATTTTTTTTTTTTAAACAATCAGGAACTAATTTAATCTTTAAAATAAGGAACCCTTTTGGTTAGGGTAGGTCTTATTTAAAAAAAAGATAAATTGAGGCCAATATGCCACATAGCTATTATCTGCCCATAACTCTAAGCTTTGGTTCTGATTATCATAAAAAAATTGTATCTCTTTGGGATTTTATAACAATTGTGACGATATTTTGCAGGAAAGGGTTTCCATTGAATTTGACATTTCTCTTGACCGAAAATTCAGAAACAATTATTTGCGATACCCTTTGATGTTCGAGAACAAATACGCCATACTCCAGTAAATATTAAAAAAAAAATTGTAATGTAAATTATTAACTCATTAACGCCGGGCGGAGAGTTTTGGAAGTGAGAAAAAATAAATATATTCCCTTATAGATAAGTGGCTAATAAGTAAAATTTTATGCTCTTTCAGAATCTGACTTTAGTTTTTACCTACAACCCTTAAATATACCCTAAAAACGGGGGTAAAAGGGGTAGATCAGGCATTATTAGGAAATGCTTGGAAATATTAATGAAAAAAGTATCCAATTTTATTGAAAGATGTTTGAAAATAATATTTTTTATGTAAACTTAAGTATACTTCGTATGCATTGAGGTCTCATTCATTTTCGCCCTATTTAAAACCCTTAAATGGTGGATAGGGGCGGTACTCCAATCAAAATACGGGTTTGGTTGTATTTTCACTGGCGAATACGAGATTTGCTCTACTATAGGTTTTTTGGGTCGCTGAACATGAAAATCGGGGTCATTTTGTAAAAAATGGGGGCCTCACCCTTATGTTTGCAAAAACTACCCACAAAAAGGTTTTTTTTTTACATATTCGCACTTTGATTGGTACCATACGGGTTCTTTGAGTCGCTGATCAAGAATTTCGACCTATTTTTTATAAATAATTAAAATTTTACCCCTAAATTGGCTTAAACTACCCCCGAAAAGGGGGTGTTTTTGTTATTTTCGTACTTTTAGCATCCAGGATAGCCCAAATAGGTTTTTATTAGTGACCCAAAAAATCTATATGGGCATATCCTGGATGCTCAAAGTGCAAATAGCAAAAAACCCCCTTTTAGGGACAGTTTTAGCTATTTTAAGAGTGAAATATTGATTATTTATGAAAAAGAAGTTCAAATTCTTGATCAGTAAAGCCCCCATTTCTTTACAAAATGACCCGGCTTTCGTGTTCAACGACCCAAAAAACCTATAGTAGAGCAAATCTCGTGTTTGCCAGTGAAAATACAACCCCCCCCCCCCCGTATTTTGACTGGATTATAACACGTATTCTAAAGTACTTATTGTAGGAAAGTTATTTACTTTTTTTGGCATTTACTTTTTTAATAAAATTGTAATTTTAGATAATTGTAAATTATTATACGTCTAGAAGCCGCCTGTGTTAAATGTATGCACTTTTTTAAAACGCCTTGTGTAAGGCTACTTATACGTGATTCTTAAGTTGGCGGGTACGCTGATTCCGAATTTCCAGGTCCCAACCCCAAAAACATAGCCCTAATACCGATTTACCGTAATTTTCGGCCAATTTTAAGTGTTTTTTTGACATACTACATATAAAAATTTTCTTGATTGACTTTAAAATGTCAGGTACTATGTTTTTATGGTCGCTGATTATGAATTTCAAGGTTAGGAACCCGAAAAAGTATCCCGTATACCATATTCGGCCATTTTTTATTCATTTTCGGCTAACTTTTCGGGGTCATAACCTCAGAATTCATAATGAGCGACCTCAAAAACCTTAATTTAGTCATTTTTATAAGAACCGAGTATGTTTTTTGTGAAACATGTTGAAGCAACGCCGAAAACGGGTAAAAAATGGCCGAACATGGTATACGGGATAACTTATCCGGTTAACCTTGAAATTCATAATCAGCAACAACAAAAACATATTACCTGACATTTTAAAGTCAATCTAGAAAGTTTTTATATGAAGTATGTCAAAAAAACTCAAAATTAGCTGAAAATTACTGTAAATCGGTATTATAGGGCTACGTTTTCGGGATCGGGACCTAAAAATTCGGAATCAACGTACCCGTAAACTTACGAATCACGTATAAGTAGTCTTACAGAAGGCTCAGGAAAAAAGTGCATACATTTATTGCAGGCGTCTTCTAGACTATATGTTTGTAATGAAATAATAATTAATAATATAAAATCAAATATCTTATTCAGTATTTTCAATACATAATTTAAAATAAATATACAATTAATTTTCTAGCCAAAAGAAACAAAATAAATTTTATTAGTAAACATTTTGAGTTCCTTTAAGTTTATTAATTTGTTTATTAACAGCAACAATTAGCTCTAATAATCTTCCTTGGGTAATATAATCACTTGTTGAATTGAATAAACGGATTAATTCTTGTTTTAAATTATTAAGTATTGAATACAGTTCACTAATAGTTTTTGGTCGTTGATTAGTTTGAATTAAATTTGATTCAAAACTTGGAATACAAATAATTGGTTTGTAATTCCATTCTCCATCACTTTGACAAGTTAGAACATTAGTGTTTTCAATATTATTATCATCTCTTTTGTAATTATTTTTACAGCTAAGTAATACTTTTGCATCAGGTAGAAATGGGTTTTCACACTTTATAAAAGTATTGCCATTTAATGAACATTTCATGTTAATTGAATTTGATTCCAAAGATGGACATTGAATCACTGTATTAAAAAATGTTAGAATATGCATTGCTTAAATTCATAAAAATAATATAAATTAGATTTATTATACTTACAAACACATTTTGGTAATTCCGACCATTGCCCATGAATTCCACAATAAATATCAGAACTTCCATTGATTTTGTAACCCTTTTCACAATAAAAATTAATGCGGACTCCAGGTGAAAAGTTTTTCATGTTTGGTGGAGGTTCACAATCTTCGTCATTTGAACATAATGATTTATCTAATTTCCAATAAGCATGATTTTGTTTTTGTGGAATCGAACACCAATTTGGCAATTCTAAGATATTATCAATTGGTTTTTCTGAAGTTGCATTAACTGATGGTTTTTCGGTTGATGAAGGTGTAGGTTTTTTAGTTGTAGTTGTTGAAGTAGTTGTAGTTGTAGTTGTAGTTGTCGTTTTTGGTGGTAAATCGGTAACTGATTCAGTGCATTGTTTTTCATCGGATCCATCAGCACAATCAGCAAATCCATTACATTTTTTAAATTTATCAATACAACCACCATAAGCACAAGCAAATGAACTTGGAGGACAACTGCAATAACAATACAAGAAATATTTATAACACTTAATATTTGCTTGGTTATCATAAAGGTTTTGAGATATTTCAGGTTAAACTCGGCAGCGGATATCAAAAAATTGAAAAAATCATACTTCTATACTATTTTTCATATGTATATATTATATTGTTAACTTTTTGTAATTTTTTCAGTACCCAAGCACAGTTCTTTGACAGAGCTCTTTTGGGATACTTTAAGTATTGTACTGAACAAATAAATAAATAAAATTTGGTAAAAAAAAAAAAAAAAAAATAAATACTTTGGAAATCTCAAAATTATGCGTCAGGAAGTGTAAAATCTGAGTGGTTTCATAAATCCCAGGTAAAAAGTGACACAAAAAAAAAATTGTATTTTTATGTTTTATTTTTCAGATGGTCGTTCTATCCTGGACCTGTCCAATATGTATAAGAATATATCGTTGAGGCTAATTTTACTATTTTTTTTGCTAGCTTTAAAATAATGCAAAACTTTTTTTTTTTAATTTTAATTAAAAAAAAAAAAAAAAAAAAAAAAACAAGTACAGTGTACATAATTTTAAAAAATGATTTAATAATTTTAATATTAAGCAGTTTTAAATTTACAAAAGAATGGAATTGATATTGAAATATTAATATTTAAATAAAATTAGAATCAATAAATTTATTTAGATAAGATCAAATACGTAATACATAGTACATTCTTAACCCACTCGTAGAAATGTTTAATAAATATTTTTAGATGAGGTTATGAATATTTTTTTTTGCTTTACGAAGCGCAATATTGACGACCATTCAAATATGGAATATAGTCATTATTGCCCGCTAGTAGAAAGTAAGAAATGTATAATCGATCATATTTAACGATTAAAACTAGGAAGTCTAGATGTCAACCATTTTTCTAAGCATCAGAAAATCAGATATTTTTTTTGACCTTAGAAAAGCACAGCTGCATTCTCCATTTTATATTGATGAAATTAAATATTTTCTTAAAAATTTAGGCTGTATTTTGTTGGCAAAAATTAATATTTTACGTAGCCTCTGATTGATTGAAACCTAAAAAAAAATAGCTACACCCAGCACTCTTAATATTTTTAGCAAGCATTATGTATTTGATTTTATTTAAATAAATTTATAAATAAAACGTAATAAATCAGTATTCCAATTTATAAAAAATTACTTACAAGAGGATTTCAATACATTTGGAACACCAAATTACACCAAATGGTTATGCATGAGTTTTTTACGTTGAAAAAACATGCCAAATACCCTTCGTTCATTCCAATGGGCCTTCTGGGCCTAGAAACGCAGAGCTCAATGTTATAAAATTGAGTTTTTTTGGTAATTTTCAATGAAACGTCAAAACCTGGCAAGTTTACCAAAACTCTTCTGGTTGGTCTCATTTTTTTGGTTTAAGTATCACCTTTCATACGCCGTAAACCGCAATTTATTATCACTAATTCTTTCATCGCTATAGCCAATTAACCAAACGAACGGTCATTTTTGGCTAAAAATGACCAATTTTAAAAATGCTGCCAAATTTGTAATTTCTGACGAAAATGGGATTTATAGGTTTGAAAAAATCTGTACAATCTTCAAGTTTCCAAAACTTTTTTACTTTACCTTTTTCAATTATTTGTTAACCAGATATGATAATTTGAAGTCACAGTCCTAATTTAACGATTTTTTAAAAAGCTCATTTTTAATAATTGTTGTTTTGTTTATTGCCCATTTTTTAGTAAATTAAATTCTTGTTTTTTAAATTTAAAAAAAAAACAAGGACTAATTTTTAATGTTAACTTTAAAGAGCCATTTCTTAAAAACGTATCAAGGAAATGAGACGAGTAGACAATTTTTGGAAACTTAAAGCTTGTGGAAATTTTATGAAACTTATAACCTGTTTTCGTCAAAAATTACAAAGGCTATTGCCGGATAAATATAGTGATTTGGCCCCCCTCCCCAATTTCAAAAAAATTATTTGTATCCAAAAAGTATTATAAATATAACTAGCCGATCGCCGTTGGAATTAGCTTCCTAGCCCATATTAGGCGCCCTTGAACCTTAAAAAACCTTAAAAATCGTGTTTTTGCGTTTTTTTTTTGTTTCTCCGCACTGTTTTGTGCTATTAATCTGAAAGTTGCGTAGAAAAAAAGGGCACAGAGTTTATTTTCAATCTTCATTGGTTTTAGACCCTTAAGATTTTACTAATTTGAGCCAAATGCTCTAAATGGAAAAGGTTTTACAACTCTGTCAAATGCAGTTTCTTCTTAGGAATTAATGGGTTAATCGTGTCGGGGCAAAGAAACGCGTTTTTTGAGTTTTGAAGGGGTGGGGATGAGCCCCCCCCTCCAGGACAAGACTGATATCGTTAAAAAATAATTTTCTTTGCCTTTTTAGTCGAATTGGAAAGAATTAAAGGCAGGTATAATTTTTTAATTTCAAAAAAACTGATTTTTCGAAAATGTAAAATCAATTTTAGGGCTCTTAAGGTGGTCTTAAGTGGTCATAAGGGTCTAAAAACAATAATTAATGAAATATATTTTAGTTAAAACGTAAAAATAGATGCTCAAAAAGATGAAGGGAGGTTTCAAAACGAATTTTCGCAATTCTATTGCATTTTAATCGTGTAGAGACAAAAAAAGATGAGCTCCCCCTCCAGGACAAGACTGAAAGCAGTAAAATAAACCTTTTTTCAACTTTTTAGGTCAGTTTGAAAAAATTTAACGCTGGTTAATTTTTTTATGCTCAAAAAACCGATTTTTCGAAAATTAAAAATAAATTTTCGGGGTCTTAAAATGGTCTGAAGGGTGTAAAACCAATGAGGATTGAAAATAAACTCTGTGCCCTTTTTTTCTACGCATTTTTCAGATTAATAGCATAACACAGTGCGGAGAAACAAAAAAAAAAAACGCAAAAAACACGATTTTTAAGGTTTTTTAAGGTTTAAGGGCGCCTAATATGGGCTAGGAAGCTAATTCCAACGGCGATCGGCTAGTTTTTATAATACTTTTCGGATACAAATAATTTTTTTGAGATTGGGGAGGGGGGCCAAATCACTATATTTATCCGGCATTTAATAGCCTTTGACACCAATAAAAATTATTACACATTTAAAAATTGGTCTTTTTTAGCAAAAAATGACCTTTTCGTTAATTGGCTATAATGACGAGAGAATTAGTGATAATAGATTGCGGTTTACGGCCTATAAAAGGTGATACTAAAACCAAAATAATCAGACCAACCAGAAGAGTTTTGGTTAACTTGCGAGGTCTTGGCGTTTCAATGAAAATTACCAAAAAACCCTATTTTATAACATTGAACCCTGCGTTTCTAGGCCCAGAAGGCCCATTGGCATGAACGGAGGGTAGTCCGCATGTTTTTTCAACATAACAAACTCATGCATAACCATTTGGTGTAATTTGGTGTTCCAAATGTATTGAACTCCCCTTGTTAATGTATTAAATTGTAGCAATTGTAAATTCAGCCACAAATTTAAAAATTACATGTGAAAATAATAAATTCTTACTGAAAATCATGACAATTAGACTCGGTTTCATCAGAATGATCACTGCAGTCAAAAACTCCATCACAAATTAGCAATGAATCAATGCATTGTCCATTTTTACATCGATAATCAAGTAAAGAGCATTCATTTGGTTTGTTTTCAGTTACTTTTACTATATCTGAAGTTGAACAATAAAGTTCATCGCTGTTATCCACACAATCTCTTACACCATTACAAACTTTATCTTTGTCAATGCATGCTCCGTAATTACAACGATATGCACGAGAATCACACAATGTATCTTTACATTCATGTTCAATTTCATCGGATCCATCTCGACATTCTTGTTTACCGTCACACAAAAATTCAGATCCTATACAAGTTCCATCATAACATTTAAATTGCTTATAAATACATGATGTATCAAGTTTAGCTTGTGTTTTGTTAAAAAAAAGAGCTAAAAAAAGAAGAATTTTTATTAGCGCTCAAATGTTAGAAAATCGTAGGATTAAAGTATTTTAGTTTAGCTATAGACAACCTGGAATAGAATATTTACAAAAGAATGTCAATCTACACAATCAAAATTAATATATATTAATTAGGCGTCTAAATGTTTCAAAATATAAAGCTCCACCAAATCTTAAACGACTAGGCCTCAAACTGCCCGATTTATAACTGCTTAAAATATAGTAAATCTTTAAAAAATCTTATTTTCACGATGCAGGTTATTATTATTTAATTTAAAAAAATTTTAATAATTAATTAAAAGTATCGGTCTTTACGAGCAAAGAATGTTAGCTATATTACTAAATGTAATATTAGTAAATATCAGTAACTTATTCATAGAAAGTTATTGAAAATTTTTTTAAATCAATTTCTTAATGATTTTATGCATTAACATCTAGCTTAGTTGGCTAAAGCGATTTCACTATTAGATATGAAATAATCGTGAGTTCGAATCCTGCCGGCTCTGGCATTTTTTTTGACTCGAGAAATATTTATTGAAACCACTTTTTTTCAATTAATTAATGTTCATAACATCATTATATAATTTTTTAATGCATAAAATTATTGGAAAATTAAAAAAAAATTTTTTCAATAATTTTCTATGAAAAAGATACTGATATTTACTATGTGAGTATTTAAATGTATACCACATTTAGTTAGTAGTATTGCTAACACTCTTTGTTCGTAAAGACCGATTTCTTTAATTAATTATTATAAAAATATAACGAACAATAAAAATTAGATTTAATAATTAAAAAATTTTTTTTTTAATTTGATAGATTTTTTATAAGGTTTTTGAATTTTACAACATAAAGTCCTTTGTTCCTTCGCCTACGAGGTCCATTCAAATGGCAAAGGTATTTGTTTAACACATCGATGATTCTACACAAAAAATTTGCGCAAGATAGTTTTACACCAAAAATCGTTGTGTCGAAAAGTTCAATACAAATTTTTTTTAGATGAAATATTCAATACTCTGTGTTAAGTGTTATTTATCTATGATAGTATATGAAAAAAATAAGTTAATTAATATTTAAAATGGGGTTTTGAACTTTTTGGCACAACGATTTTTGGTGTAGAACTTTTTTGTGTAGAATCATCGATTTGTCGAATATTTTTGTGTCGAACAAATACCTTATCATTCAAGTTAACAAGGATGTTTTTTTTATCTGTATTAACTGACCCATCCTCAAAACTTTTAGCAATTTGAGGATCCGTAGACTATATGGAGACACCTTATAATTTAAATTTAAAATAATTTAATCTTACATAATACGTTTATAAATTAAATTAATTTTTTACTTTTACGTATTATTTTCTGAAGGTGATTATTATCACGTTATAAATTTCTTTTATTTTATAATTATTAACATATTAATCGGGTAATTCCACGGATAAATAGCACAAAATTATGGTCAAGGTCTTAAAGATAACAAAAATTTTTTATTGTTAAAACACGGTAAAGCTGCTTTGGTTGAAAATTCATGTTAAAATTATATGATTCCCCAAATCTGAAGAACTTTTATTACTCTTTAGATTTTATTACAGCTCAAAGTTTTAACATGGAACATATTTATAGGGAGGGGGTACTTCAGAACTTGAAAATTAAGGAGGGGGGGTTAAATTTGTCCTATTTAAGGGGGGGGGGTCAAATCTGTCATATTTAAGGGGGGTGGTCAAATTTGTCCTATTTAAGGGAAGGTGGGTCAAATGAAACTTAGAATAATTAGGAGACTTTGAAAAATCTGAGCTTAAGGACTTACATTACGATAATACAGGTTTATGGACTTAAAATAATATAGTTTTAGGGACTTGGAATAATATCTATTAAGGGACTTAGAATAATTCAGGTGTAGGGAATTAAAATAGTTTGGGTTTAGAATCTTAACAGCTAGTAAGGTGATAATTACAAATTATAAAATTAGAAAATTGTATTGTAATGTTGAGTAACATTTGTATTATACCTAGTCCTCAGCTGGAAGTAAACATGTTCCATGCATTTAGGTTGTATTTACACAAACCAGTAATAAGTTTTTGAATTATACAGGAAATTTTACTAGAGTATTTAAATTCTAATGTCCTTAGAAGGATTCGTTTCAATTTGGCAAATTAATTAAAATAAATTATTAAAATTCAATAAAAATGAAAATTAATAAAAAGGGATTTTCTTGATTTTATTATATTTTTAACCATTAGGTACTAGGCATTTTAATAAGAAAAAAACTCAAAAGTTTAAAAAAATGATTTATGTGTTTCAAGCAAATATTACTGCCAGTGCATTAATTTACAATAAATTATAAATTATATTTTTTGTAAATTAATATAATTATAAATTAATTTAAATTTACAATAAATTTTAAATTTAAATGTTATTGAGTTACGAGACAACAAAAATTCTCCTTTTTTTAAAGCCAAATTATTAACTTGAATTAGCGTAATTTTTCGTTTTATTATGCTCCTTGGAAAAAATTTATTAAATTATCACTACTTTTCCAAAGTTAATAAATAAACGACGTTTTCTTAAATATTCTATATTAAATGTAAATCAACAACAGGTTGTTTCAAAATAACATAAATATTTTTTTCGCAAAACTTAATAAGTCGTAAAAAAATCAAGAAAATTAGTTATTTTGCGGCAAATAAATTAGAATTAAAAATAATAACTTTGTTATCATGATGAATGTAATAAGCATAGTATTTATTTAAAATGATAATAATTCACGTGTGCAATATACATTAGTCTGACAGTTATTTTAATAAATTGTTTTTCGATTTTCGAATGAAATAAGGTGCCATATTTATCAAAAAAATAAGATTCCCAAAATACTTTTTTAATCACTTCAAATGTTATCAGAAAATGGAGTGATTTTTTTTTCCATATAAGAAGTGATGTATTTGTTGGCATAATTTAAGAATGATAAAAGTGATATAATTTTGGAAATACTATTTTTTTGGCAACTGGTAAATGGCAAATGGCACTTGATTTTATCAATCAATATCCGGTATAATCGAAAATGCAGGAAAATTAAAAATAACTATCAGAATGATTTTCTATCTGTGTACATTTTGAGTTATGTATATAAAATAAATGAAAATTTAAATATCATATAATATTTGCAAACTCACCAATAAGATAAAAAATTAACAATATTTTGTACATAACAACTGAATAATGAGGAAAAAATTAATGATTGATAAAAATTCTATTAATAGTTAAAAGTAAGTTAATAAAATAAAAAAATAAAAAAAAAAAATCTTTGATAAGCTTTTTCTTTGCACAACTAATAGCAGTACTGTTTTTAGTAATAATGTTGCATTGTTAAGATATAGTGTATTCAAGAACGATAATTATACAATGATAAAAAATTAAAATTAAATTATTAGTTATTATTATTAATTTCTTTGCTATATGTGTAAAATTTTTAATGATAATAGTAGGGTCTTAAAAAAGTTTATTACTGTAATCACATTTATCATAATTATTATCCAAAATAAACATTTCTAATTTTGGTTTTTTAGGGTACTTTTTACCACCTGCGTTAAGGGGTCGAGCTTGGTTGCCATTCTGGTTTTAAGGTTGGAGAGTCACGCGGGACAAGCTGGAGACGGATCACGGAGTAGGCTAGCCTATTTAACAAATGCGCAAGCGCACAGATGATATTATTTATTATTTACATATTATATATGCTGCTTTATATATGAAATAAATAAACTGCATCATTGCTATTACTTGAACATATTATAAAGTGATTTTAATAATTCGTGTTTTAATCAAATAAATTATAATACCTTAAAATATACTTTGGTTATCATAAATATCATATAGTAAGTTGCACAAAAAAAATAATAAATTAACAAATCATTATAGGTACAATCTAAATTTTATATCAGTAGAATTTAAAGATTGAATATATTTAAGAGAATAAAAAATTTTATTATTTACTTTATAATACTTTTATTTGCCAGTTTTTATTATATTTTTAAATAAAATCAGAGTTTTATAAAATAGGATTAAAATTTAAAATAAAATAAATATAAAATTTTATTTAATCATATTTTATTTAATTAATACAAATTTGATTCAAAGGTAATTTTAAAATAACAAAATTTAAGAGAAATTTTTTTTTTCTGGATTTCTTCATGTTCTATAAAAATGTTATAATTACATTAAATTTATTACTATAAAAATATTGTATACAACACAAAATTAAAAAAAAAATATTTTAGACTTTTTATTACCTATAAGTTTTAAGTTAACATATTATTATAATTTATAAGTATGTATATGCACCAGCTGCATCAAGACACAAACTAAAATTATAAAATTTTATTTCTGTATATATTTCGATTTCATCTAGCTTTTTTTATAATGTTCATTCACGATATCATTTATCATTTTAATCTTTTTTAATTATTTAAAAAAATTCAACAAACTAAATAAAAATAAACAACCACAATAATTAAAATTTTAATTTGAATACGCTTGCACCGAATATGAACAGGACATGCAAAGTGGATCCCCAGCTTACCTCACGTAGAGCCTACCAGCGCTGGTAAAATGGCATGCCAACCTCGGTCCCTGCTGACTCCATGTTTTGACTTCTGATCGGGTATTAGCCTAGCAAATAAGAACACGCTTTTTCGTTTTTCCCCCCCACCAAATCGTTAAAATTTTTGTTGGAAATTGCAAAAAAACACTTAAAATGATGTTAGAAATAAGTTTTGGGTAGGAAAAATGCAAAAAAAATTTTTTTTTTAAAATAAAAATATAAATATAATAATATAAAAAAATCAGGTGGCGCTGTGCTAAGTAGAGTAATCTTTTTTTTTTTATATATTATATTAATTACATGAAAAATTTTGTTTTTAATATAAATTTATTTAATCTCACTATTATTATAACTTTTTGATTAATTTTTTATATAAATCTCAATTGCAACTTCTATAGTACTCAGTAAAATTTCAATTTTTAAAAAATAACCTTAAATTCCACATGTGCTTAAATCTTTTATAATGACAGAAAGCAACAACAGTGACAAATTTAAATGTTATCTCTGTCCAGCTAAAAGCTGTATGAAAGATGAAGGTTTAAAGTGTAATAAATGTACTGCTAGGTACCATAAAGCATGTGCTAAAAGAGCTAATAAACAGAGTGATGGCTCTTATGCCTCTTGTTGTGGTAAATCTGACTCTCAATCGATGTCAAATAGTAGTCTTTCTACTAATTTTGAGTAATGAAGGCTTAGATAGTGACGAATTTAAGCAATTTGCTCCATTGTGGGTAGTGTTAAAACCTTACTTAGATTCTTATACTAGTAGCTTCAAAAAAATTGATAATGAACTTATTAATCATAGCAAAATTTTTGATGATATTGCTGATAGGATTGATGTGAACGATGAGAGAATTGATGCCATGACTGATAAATTGCATGAACTTACGGATTAACTTAGTAATAATGATCCACTTAGAGATCAGGGTATTATCCAGGAAATGTCTGAACAGAAGAAGAGAGAAAGCCATTTTCTCCTATTTAATTTTCCAAGATAGTAAAGAAGCATATAAGAGTTATAGTAAATACATCAAGGAACTTCTGACTAAACTTAAAAGTAATGAAGTCCTGTTTAATAAAAATAACATCAAAACGAGGAGGATGGGAAATTATGCTGAAGGTAACTGTAGACCTCTCCTTGTAGAGCTTAGTGATAAAGAGCATGTTCACTGGTTCTTTAATAACAAGAAAAGGATTTTGATGATGCTATACGCCTAAGTAGTGATCTTGTTAAATCAAAAAGGGAATGCTATAACATTTTTAATCAAGAGAGAAAAGAGAGAATAAAAAAAGGTGAAAAAAATTTAGTCATAAAAATTGTTAATGGTTTTCCAACTATAGTTACTATAAAAAAAGGTACTGAAAAGTCAAATACTTCTGATTTACCAAAAAACTAATTAACTCCAGTAATGTAATTAATGTATTTTACCAGAATGTTCAAAGCATTATTGGTAGAATACCAAAGTTTAAAAGAGAAATTTTGCTTCTTCCTCATTATGGAGGATTCATCTTAGCTGTAAGTAAAAAATTTAATTGTGTTCAGTTTAAAGGTGACAATTCCATTGACCAAGTGTTTGTAAAAATCTGGTCAAATGATTTTTGCATCTTGGTTGGTTTATTATATATTCCACGACTGTCTTCGCTTGAAAAATATATTAGTGCTTATGAACTTATTCAAGATCTTATTGGTGACTTTGAAAGTATTTTGATAATTGGGGATTTTAATCTGCCTGGTTACTTGTGGTATAACTCAAGTTCATATTCGTATATGTCTGGAAGTAATTTGAATTGGGTAGTTCGTGATGCTCAACATATGAACAATTTTTGTAGAATTTTTAAACTTTATCAATTTAATTTAAATTTAAATAGTTTTGGCAATATATTAGACTTAGTATTATTTAATAAAAAAGGTGTAAAAGTGAATACTATTCTAGGTATATTAAAAGATAGTGATAGATCTCATTCTTCTTTAAAGATTGAAATAAATGTTAGCCATTCTAAAAGTTATTCTGAAAAAACCAAATATTATAATTATAACAAAGCAGATTTTGCAAATAATATTAATTTTTTGAAAAGCCATAAGATTGAAAGTATTATTAATAATGAATGTGATATAGATTCTAATCTTAAGAAGTTAGTAGATCTTATTTATAAATCTATAGAATTATATGTACCTTATGTTGTTAAATTTAAAAGTAGTTATCCAAGGTACTTTTCTGAGGAATTAAAGGTAGAAATGAGAGAAAATAGAAGAGCTCAATTGATGTATATACGCTTTGATAAATCAAAATTTTATTACGAATTATTTAAAGATTTACGTTGTATTTGCAATAAAATGTCTGCTAAAGATGAAATTTCCTAAAAAAACAGTATTGAAACTAATATTAATAACGACTCTGTTAACTTCTTTTCTTATATTAGATCCTTAAATGATAAAAAAGATATCCCTCTCTCTATGTATCTAGATGATATAAATGTTAATGGAATTGACAATATTGTCAATTTGTTTGCAAGAAAGTTTGGGAGTGTTTATACTTCCAGTAATCTGCATTATCGACGGATTCCCAGTATAATTATTGATTGTATTAATACTATGTCATTTACTGTAGAAGAGGTAAGTAAATGCATTTATGAACTTTCTGATAAGTTGAGCGAGGGCCCTGATAAAATCAATATTATTTTTATTAAAAAATGTAAAGAAGTACTTGTTGCACCAAGAACGGAATTATTTAATTTGAATCGTCTTTAACCCGCTAATTTTAACCCTACTAACTTTCCAAAAGTCTAAATCGAAAATCTGACCTCGAATTCTTAAAAAGCAACTCTTTTTACTTAATGGAATGTCATTTTTTTTTTAATTACTAGTATATTATATATTTTTTGAAGTGGTTTACAAATCGACACGTAAATACGGCCTTCGGACTTAATGGGTTAACATCAGGAACTATGTTAGGAAATGGCTGAATCTATCATCAGATGTTCCGATAGGTTACTTTTATGCGCCTTTAAAAGAAGGGAGAGTCGGACTTCAGATGGCTTGCACCAGTTCATCGCCTTAATCGTTTGACATCCCTTTTGCCTAGTGAAGATGAATTTGTTAAACCGTATTTGTTTCAGGAAATAGCCATAAGCAAAAGAAAATTAAATAAACACGGAAGATACTTATTAAATACAGATCATATCAACGCTTAATCATTGTCTCTTACCTACTACTCATTTATCTTATTATTAATAATCATATTTACTATATTTACTATATTTTAAAAATTTTTCATTATTTTATTTTGTATTCTAGTAAGTTGAATGTATGTTGAAATTGTATAAATTTTTGTGATGAAAAATAAAGATATAATAATAATAATATATGTTTAAAAATTTTTTTCTCAAATTTTGGTTCCTCATAGAGGAACCTTTGTGATAGGTGAAATTTTGATTTTCGATATTTTGGCATATAAGCACGTTTTGAGACCTCAGGAAGCTAAAAAACCGGTTTTTAAAAAAAGTCTGTATGTGTGTGTGTGTGTGTGTGTGTGTGTGTGTGTGTATGTGTGTGTATGTATGTATATATGTATGTCGCACTGTAACCGGTGATATTTCACAGCTAACAGGACATTAAGACCTAATTTTTTTTTTCAAAATTTTTTTCACCAAAAAAGCTCGGGGTACTTTTTTTGGTTCCTCAAAGAGAAACCATTGTGTTAGGTCAAAATTTGATTTTCTATTTTTTGGTATATAAGCACTTTTTGGATCCCCAGGAAGCTAAAAAACCGGTTTTTAAAAAAAGTCTGTATGTGTGTGTGTGTGTGTGTGTGTGTGTGTGTGTGTGTGTGTGTGTGTGTGTGTGTACGTATGTATGTAATCGGTGATATTTCACAAACATTATGGAATTAAGACCTAATTTAAGCTCGAGGTACTTTTTTTTTTTTAGATTTGGATGTAATACCTCATTTATTTCCATGAAAGTACTTATATTTGAAAGTATGGTTTTTACATGATATCTCGAATCGGATACTTAATTTTCTGAAAATTTTTTTTCTAAAATTTTTTTCACAAAAAAATACAAAAAATACAAATTTTTTTTTTCTTTTTGGACGTAGTACCTAATTTATTTCCATGGAAGTACTAGTTTTAAGAACCTTGTTTATTGTTATTTTTTGGATCTGATACTTAATTTTTTCAAATTTTTTTTGTCAAAATTAAAAAAATAGAAAAATAAAAAAAAATGCAATATTTTTTTTTTTTGGGTGTAATACCTCATTTAATTCTATGAAAGTACTAATATCTGAAAATATTGTAACTAGTGATATTTCAAAACCATTATCGAATTAAGCAATAATTATTGTTTTTAACTCATTAACGTTGGGGCGGAGAGTTTTGGGAGTGAGCAAATATATTACCTTATACTAAAATTTCACGTTCTTTCAGAATCTGTCATTAGTTTTCACCTACAACCCTTAAATATATCCTAAAAACGAGGGTGAAAGGGGTAGATCAGGCATTATTAGGAAATGTTTGGAAAAAACAATGAAAAAAGTATCCATTTTTATTGAAAAATGTTTGAAAATAATATTTTTTATGAAAATTTAAGTAAAGTTCATATACATTCAGGTCTCATTCATTTTGGCCCTATTTACAACCCTTTAAAGGTGGATAGGGGTGATACTCCAGTCAAAATATGGGTTTGGTTGTATTATCACTGACGAACACCAGATTTGCTCTACTATAAGTTTGTTGGGTCGCTGAACACAAAAATTGGGGTCATTTGGCAGAGAAATTAGGGCTTCGCCCTGAAATTTGCGAAAACTACTCCCAAAAAGAGGTTTTCTTTACATATTGGATATGCCCATATTAGGGGTATTTTTAGCTATTTTAAGGGTGAAATATTGATTATTTATGAAAAAAATTCGAAATTCGTGTTAAACACGAATGTATATATTTCAACCAGAATAAAACGAATCATTTAAATAACCAATTGCTAATTAAAAATCTTATAACTCAAATTCCTACTTTGGTTTTAAATATGACAACAAATCGTAAATCGCATACAAAAAGTGATATTATAAATTTTTACAATGAAGATATTGCAGCGTCTATACACTTTGCTATTCTCAGTAAAAATATAAGTTTAATAAAATTAATGACCCATTTTCGTAAAATAAGATATTCAGCTCTCTACTTGACACAAGTAAAACTTTTTCTAATAATTAATGAAAATTCATATTCATCAAAATTAATTAATCAAATTTTTCGTATTGTCAAAATGCAAAATATAGTTTATTTTACAATTTTAATTAATGTTCTTCAAAATTCTTCAATTATTTATTATGATTATATTTTTAACAAGAAAAACTTGGAAAATATCAACGAGACCACAAAAATTGTCTTTCCTGATAAATCTAAAAGTATGAGTAGTTACAACATGAAACTAGGTGTAAAAGACGAATTTTGGCCTGATTACTACATGAATTATTCTGAAATTTGGAAGGCTCATGATGATTTGTATTTTTTAATATTTTTGATGAAATCGTTTGGTTACTTTTCAGAATCTCTTAATATAACCATGACATATAAGCCAGTTAAAATTGATGAATTTGTTAAGCAATCTATTGAAGACAATGGGATTGATTGCTTCTTCTGGGAAATTTCTTTTAATTTTGTTGACTTAGATTGTTATGTATTTATTAAAAGCTCTGAACATGTTCTGGTGGTTCCTGTGATAGAAAAAAAAATTTTAAAAGCATCAATTACAATTTTGTATCCTGTCTTGACAATTTTTGGAATTATTGGAATAATTTTTATTTTCGCGTATTTCTTTAAATTGTCTAGAGAAGATTGGTCAATTATCAATATTTTTCAATTAATATTAGGCTTTGGCGTTTGTATTAATCCTCGACGGAATTCAATATCAAAAATAATGTTTGCTATTTGTGTTGTTATTTCCTTGTTCTTTATATCCGATTTAATTTCTGACTTTACAAGTTTAAAATACGAAGATGAAGAAATAACAGAAATAAAATCTTTCGACGATGTTGTAAAAAAAAATTTTACAGTTTTTTATTGGGATCGTTTATTATTTGATTATAGATTTGCGTTTGGATTTTTTGCAAATGGTAGCCTTAAAAAAATTTTTGAAACAGCAAAACCTAAACAGTTGAATGAATCTTACCGCGACAATATAGCTTTTATTGCTGACAATCATAAAATAAAAAAAATTTTATTCAATAATAATCAGACTTTGGGCAATGTAAAATATAAAATTAGTGATTTGAATTTGTTCGATGGATATTCAGGGATTTATTTTTTACCGAATTCTCCTTTTCGTAAGAAATTTGCAAAAACATATCAAAAAATAATGGAAGCTGGTTTGGATATAAAATGGAAGGCTTTATGATCGTGTTAATAAAATTGATGGTAGATTAAAGTCTGATAAATTTGATGATAATTCTGAATATGCGTTACCCTTAATTTTGAACTATCTCGTGCTTTTAGGATGCAGTTTATCCGTAATGGTTTTTATTTTAGACTCGATTTTAATAACACACGAGATTTGGTGAAAACAAAGAGAAAAATCTCCTAAGCTTGTACAAGAGAGCATTTTTCTTATTTTTTTTATTAATTTAAGTTGTTTTTTAATATCGGTAACGTAGAAATTAGTTCCTTAGGGTTTGTAGTTTCATAAGAAAATTCGGTTTTAGATAAATGATGCATGTTTTTTAATATAAACGCTAATTTGTGTGTATTTGATCGAAAGCCAATACGTTCGAAAACTGGCTCCTATACGGTACTTTGCTGGTAAAAGTTGCTGAATGTTAAATAGGTTTTTTAAGATTGTCATTGTTAAATTTTGTTTTTAGATTGTAATGATCGAAAATAAAATTGTGATTTTTTTCTTTTTTGAGTGATAGATTATGTCAGCAAAGATTTAAAATACCAAAAAATATCTCAACATTTTACTTAACATAAAATTAAATGTTTAATTCACGATATTTATCAGTGCTACTATTGCATAAATAATTAAAAAGGTGAATTTCATTAATGATTGCGGATAGCGATCTATATTATTTCCATGCTGTTGGGGTCTGTTCTTCATCTGGCCTCGTGGAAATAGTGAAGCTTAAAATCAGATCACCTGCTCAAAATTAAAATCAATCTTATAAAAATTATTGTTTTGTTTAAAAACTTTGCTGAATTTTAAACTTTTATTATATTTATATTGCATGCTTTATGTGTTTAAATAATTTATTAAATTTAAAACCAATTTGCGTCAGACTATTTTTTATTTAATTGAGAGTTGAGAATCGGTAACGCTTATTGTTTTAATGAAATTTGCGGTTTCGATAAAATATTTAAATAAAATAACAAATAAAATAAAATGGTTCCGATACAGAGGGATAATTTAAAAAGTTTAAGAAAATTAAAGTAAGAAGGTTAAAAGTTTAATAAAAAGTTTTTAAAGGTTAATTAAATAAAATTTGAATTGTAAATTTTTAACTAAAAATTAATGCTTATAAATAAAATTAAAATTTAATATTATTAATTAAAGTAGGAAGCCTATTTAGAGAAAAAAATCTCTTTTTCTGGATAGGTTTTCGGGTAGTAATAATTTTTTCGAAATGGGCACTTTTTTAAATTATAAGTTGCTAGATATTTTTTTTTTTCTTTTTTTTTCAAAATGGCGTGGATTACAGGTGCTCAAACTTAGGCCTCACTTTTGATTGTGTGCACGATTGCAGCCTCCAACTTGTTCTGAAACATACCAAATTAAATTTTATATGTTTATAAAATATTTTTTTTCTGGATTGATGTCTTCAAATTTCGAAAGATGGAAAATTGTGAAAATTGTTAAATTTTTTTCAAAAATTGCAATTTTTAGCGCATATTTTTTTGCAATAAAAAAAAGTTGACACATTATTTAAAAAATAATTCCATTAATCCAAAAGAAAATTGTATTTTAAAAGTGTAGCCAAAAAATTAGGAAGATATCTTAATTATTTTTTGAGTTATCGTGTACACAAATTCAAAAAACGTTGTTTCGAGAAAAAACTTATAACCGGTTTGTGTAAACACAACCTTAATGCATGGAACATATTTACTTCCAGATAAGGACTAGGTATAATGCAAATGTTACTCAACTTTACAATACAATTTTGTAATGTTGAGTAACATTTGTATTTGTATTTTTCTATTTTTATAATTTGTAATTATCACCTCACTAGCTGTTAAGATTCTAAACCCAAACTATTTTGATTCCCTAAACCTGAATTATTCTAAGTCCCTTAATCGATATTATTCCAATTCCCTAAACTTGAATTATTCCAAATCCCTGAAAATCCTTAAGCCCAGATTTTTCAGTCTTTTAAAAGTATTTTATTCATTTATATATACTTACCCAATTATTCTAAGTCTTATTTGACCCCTTAAATAGGACAAATTTGACCCCCCCCCTTAATATTCAAGTTCTGAAGTACCCCCTCCCTATAAACATGTTCCATGTTAAAACGCGTTTATAGTTTAGAATACTGTATCTTACGTCCTTCGTGGTGTCTCGTTAATCTTCTATAACTTCCTTAATATTCAAGATATCATTATACAATTTTTTTTCCATATTCTTAAGATGTTTTTGAACCCAAAAAAACAATAAAAAAATCGATTTTTTTTCTTACAAATAGGCTTGCCACCTTAAGCAAACAATTATCTTAAAAATGTTACCTACATATTTCATTTATTATTTATTTGTTATTATATCTTTTTTTATATCTTTTATATATATTTATTATTTATTTACTTATTGAAAACCAGCATAATAAATTTATAAAATAAAGATTTCTAATTTAAATAAAATGAAATTTGAGCTAAATTTTATAGCAATTTGCTAGTCAAGCTGGCTTAACAATCTGGCATAAAACAATAGCTAATCAACCTGGTTTATCCAGCTGGCTTAAAAAAATGGCTAATCAAACTGGCTTATCAAGCTGGCTTATTAAGTTGGTTTAAGCTTGCTTAACAAAATGGCTTAACAATCTGGCTTATTAAGCTGGCTTAACAAGTTGGCTTAGCGAATTGGTTAACCAAACTGGCTTAATAAAATCATCTTATCAAGTTGGCTTATCAAAATGACTAATAAAACTAACTTAATAATCTGGCTTAACAAAATGGCTAATCAAACTTGTTTATCAAGCTGGATGAACAAAATGGCTTATCAAGCTGGCTGATCAAGTTGGCTTATCAAGCTGGCTTATAATACTAGCTTATCAAGTTAGCTTATCAAGCTTGCTTAACAAAATGGCTAATTGACGTGGCTTAACAATCTCGATAATCTAGCTTAACAAGCTGATTTAATAAAATGGCCTAACCAAATGGCTCATCAGACTGGGTTAACAAGCTGGCTTAACGAAATGGCTAATCAAACTGGCTTAAAAAATGGTTTATCAAAATGGCTTATCAAAATGGGTTATCAAGCTGGCTTGACAAAATATGGCTAAACAATGTGGATTAACAAAAGGGCTAATCAAAATTGCCTATAAAAATGACATAGCAGTCTGACTTAAGAAAATGGCTTAACAAGTTGGCTTAGCAAAATAGCTAATCGAACAGGCTTAACGAAATTAGTATTCAAACTGGCTTAACAAAATAGCTAATCATAATGGATTTAAAAAATCGTTTATAAAGCTGGCTTATTAAAATTGCTAATCATACTAGCTTAATAATCTGGATTAACAAAAAGGCTAATAAAACTGGGAATATGAACATGGCTTGTTTAAATCGGCAATCAAGCTGGATTGACACTAGCCATTTTGTTTAGCTGGTTTAAATATAAAGTGGAGCTCTGATTATTATCATGCTAATAAAATTGTTAAAAGCCTCAAATCTGATAAATATTTTAAAGATACAGAAACTGCTTTACTTATAATTTTGAATTATCTTATGGTTGTAGGACTAAATTTATCAGGAATCGTATTTCTTTTTGAATTACTCTTGAAATATTATTTCAAAAACTCGATTAAAAAAAGATCAAATTTAAAAATGAAAACTTTGATGGTGAAAACGCGTAAAATAAATGTTCGACCACAACAGTAATGTATCTAATTCTTTAAAAAGATTCAATTTCTCATTTTATTGCCTTGTTCCTAAAGTTTTGTGGTTCTGAATAATTTAATTTAAGACGAATTTTGTTTTTGCTCTAAAAAAAAATGTAGCCTAAAAAATGTAGCTCTGTTAAGGGACGATTGGTAAAAGATGGTAAATAATGTTAAAAATAGATTTTGCTTTTTTACCACTTGGTCATGGTTCTGGTGCCTTCACATGGTATGCTCTTTCATTCCGTGTTACTGCTTACTTATATACTTCTTCGCACATTTAATAAGTTTAGCGCCCTTCATATTCCATTATTCCTATTGGATAAATATGAAATTAAAAATATTTTTAGTTAATTAAATAAGGAAAAATTGTTAATTTATCGATTTTTGAAGAAAAATATTTTATACTTATATATACTTATATATATTTTATACTTAAATTTTATACTTATATTTTTTATTTTTATATTTTTTATATTTTTTATAATTTTATATTTTTATACTTTTTATATTTTTTATTATTTTTTTACTTCGCAAATTTCTTAACGGTTTTGTCATGCACGTTCCAATCAGCGGGTGAGGCCTTAGTCAACAATAGTAGCATTTGCTATCCTGACTTCAGCAACTTACGCTTGCTGTTATTTTCGATGCCTATAACTGTTTGTACTTGGAAGAGTCCTTGGTATCAAGACATTGGATTCTCATCTATTGAAACGGCTCGTAAACAGCGATTCTCGAACCGCTTTGTGCAATTTTCCGAGTTCGTAGGCTAGAAGAAGTTTATATTGAAATTTCTGGCCAGGAAATATCACCTGAGCACAAGGTGCACCAATTGAAATAAATGTAAGTTTGATTTTTTTTTCAGTGTTTATGTAAGAAATTGTATTTGTAACTTATGTATTCTTGATTCTGTGGTGTGCTTGTGAATTATTATTTTTAAAGTATCTGGCTGGAGCCACAGACCACATAATTATAACGTATTATAAAAGAATAAATAATTCAGGAAGCTTCTGTAAAACTAATAAATTTTCTTAGTTACATGCAATTTCTAAATGCTTTACCTTTTTCAATAAATTTCAGTTGTATTGAACAAACATTAAACTAAGTCTAAATAATATAAAATAACGCCTGTGGAGTTAATTAATATTGAATAATAATTGTTTCATAATCATGAATAAACAAAAAATAAAAAATATTATTAATTAAGTAAAAAAGAAAATTACCAGATAATCGATTTTTCTACAAATCAAATGAGACGCAGAAATCAAGAAAGATTAGGAATCCAACAATTTTAGTAAAAGCAAGAAACCAATTATTATTGTTTTTAAAGTACGCTAAATAATAATTTTAGTTGAATAGAACATAAGAATGACTTTTAAATAAATCGCTCTATTCATTTTCAGATTATTGCGGTTAAGTTATAAATGATTTACAAATTAGTGGATCATACAGCTTCAGGACGTTTTTAAAAATATGGGTTTGGAATATCGTTAAACTTGATCAGGAAGAATACAACATTAATTGCAGAATCAAACTTAATTCAAGGTCCAAAAGTACTTCAACTTCGAATAATAAAGATCAAAAGCATTAAACCACGAGCTAAGTTTTCATTTACTTCTTTTAGATTAAATTTCTAATAACTAACTATAACAACTAATTGGAATATGAAATTCATAGCTTTGATAAGTTTTTTTTCTTTTTTTGACCTAGTACAAACTAACGTAATAAATAGTTTAGTAGACCAAATTTTAAGAGAAGTAAGACCACGAAGGTTAAATTTTTATTCAGATTTTAATGAAAATAATAAAACGGATCTTTTAAATAATCAATTGCTAATTAAAAATCTTATAACTCAAATTCCTACTTTGGTTTTAAATATGACAACAAATCGTAAATCGCATAAAAAAAGTGATATTATAAATTTTTACAATGAAGATTTTGCAGCATCTTTACACTTTGCTATTCTCAGTAAAAATGTAAGTAAAATTAAGTTATGGATGTATTTACTTAAAATAAGATATTCAGCACTCTACTTGACAAAAGTGAAAATTTTTCTCATAATTAATGAAAATTCATATTCATCAAAATTAAATAATCAGATTTTTGATGTTGTCAAAAACAATAATATAGTTGACTTTACAATTTTAATTAATGGTCTTCAAAATTCCTCAATTATTTATTATGAATATATTTTTGACAAGAAACACTTGGAAAATATCAACGAGACCACGAAAATTGTATTTCCTGATAAATCCGAAAGTATGAGTAGTTACAACATGAAAGTAGGTGTTAAATACGACTTTTGGCCTGATTACTATATGAATTCTATTAAAAATTGGAAAGCAGATGATGATTTGTATTTTTTAATATTTTTGATGAAATCGTTTGGTTACTTTTCAGAATCACTTAATATAACCATGACTTATAAGCCAATTAAAAATTATTCATTTGTTAAGCAATCTCTTAAGGACAACGGAATTGATTGCTTCTTGTGGGAAATTCCTTTTAATTTTGCAGAGTTAGATATTTATGTATTTATTAAAAGCTCCGAAAATGTTCTGGTGGTTCCTGTGATAGAAAAAAAAATTTTAAAAGTATTAATTACAATTTTGTATCCTGTCTTGGCGATTTTTGGAATTATTGGAATAATTCTTATGTGTGCGTATTTCTTTAAATTGTCTACAGAAGATTGGTCAATTATGAATATTTTTCAATTAATATTAGGCTTTGGCGTTAGTATTAATCCTCGACGGAATTCAATATCAAAAATAATGTTTGCTATTTGTGTTATTATTTCTTTGTTCTTTATATCCGATTTAATTTCTGACTTTACAAGTTTAAAATACGAAGATGAAGAAATAACAGAAATAAAATCTTTTGACGATGTTGTAAAAAAAAATTTTACAGTTTTTTATTGGGATCGTTTATTATATGAATATGCATATGCGTTTGTATTTTTTGCAACTGGTAGCCTTAAAAAAATTTTTTTAACATCAAATCCTAAACAGTTGAATGAATCTTGTGGCGACAATACAGCTTTTATTGCTGACAATCATAAAATAAAAAAAATTTTATTCAATAATAATCAGACTTTGGGCAATGTAAAATATAAAATTAGTGATTTGAATTTGTTCGATGGATATTCAGTGATTTATTTTTTACCGAATTCTCCTTTTCGTAAGGAATTTGCAAAAACGTATCAAAAAATAATGGAAGCTGGTTTGGATGTAAAATGGAAGGCTGATTATGATTATGATAATAAAATTGATGGTAGATTAAAGTCTGATAAGTTCGATGAAAATTCTGAAGATGCTTTGCCCTTAATTCTGAACTATCTCGTGGTTTTAGGATGTAGTTTAGCAGTGTTAGTTTTTATTTTAGAACTTACCTGGCACTATTTCAAAAAGGTATCCAAAATAAAGTCAAAATCTAATTCAAGAAAGAAAAACTTTCTCGTGCTTTTAAGATGCAGTTTATCAGCAGTAGTTTTTATTCTAGAAATTTCTTGGTACTATTTTAAAAATATATTAAAAGTAAAGTCAAAATGTAATTTAAAACAGAAAAGTTATATAAGTAAAGCAAGTAAAATTACGGTTCAGCCAAAACAAAATAATGGAATTCAGACAAATAAGCTAACCTAAAAGTTGTTAAATATTGGGTTTTAAAATTTAAAACAAAATAATTTTTATCATCGATCACATTTTTAAAATAAATGGATTTTATTTTAATAGTAGATAAATATATTTCTAAAATTAATAATCTTTTAAGACGCAGATTATTATTACTATTATTTTTTATCAAGAAGACAATAAAATATAATTTCAAAATAGGATTAGGAATAAATTTAAAAGAAATATGGCTAATAATACTAATATTTCACACAATTAAGGTATTCCTGAATTATATTATATTTATTAAGAGAATTTTCAATGTTGCAACAGAATGTTAAAGATCTGAATTGATTTCTTGAAGCTGAAATTAGGATATTTGCCAGTAGTTAACATGAAAACGTTAAATATACTATAATCCTGAAAATCCGCCAAAATGCTGGAATGGTTTCTTTTTTTATAAGATTTTTTAGCAGCTTATTTTCATGCTCATTTGTATTAGTTTTATCATTTAATTATTCATTTATCTGATTTGAATATAACCTTTCCCGCCGTTTAATTTCGCATAGACGCAAGGCAAAAATAAGGTATCGTATTAACAATCTCGTACAAGCTTTCCATATATAAATTTAGACGTAACAGAGGTAACAGCTAATTTAAAAATATTTTTTTCATAACTGAATAAAATTTTAACCATTCATATATTAAATTTTCTATATATATTTATATTCCTTTCTATCTATTTAACAAATTAGGGCCTTATCAATATTACCGAGTACTATTTTTACTTAATTGCAGGAAATGTTCGATCCCTTCATAGTCAACTCTAAATATTAATTTTCATATCGTTTAAATCTAAATAAATTCAAAAAATAAGGTAAAACAATCAGGTTTATCGTTTTACAACTTTGTTTTTTTTCCGAGGGAGTGAAGAATGCATTTTACGCATATCCTTTGGCAACGAACCAAGGGATTATGTGGAGACTCTACCTTGCATTATCGGCAATGAAATCATCGATCTAAACTATAATCCACGATTGTACGACCAAATGATGCAAGGCCCTACCCACTAATCTCCCCTCTATGTTACCTTAGACACATATTATCCTGAGCTGGGACTCCCTATTGAGGTATAACTTCAGCCCAGGACGTGCCCCCCGCAGATCCGCCCATCGTGCTTAAAAAAATAAAAAATAAAATAAAAATCAACCCCATAACCTAAAAAAGACGAATAAAATTAAAAAATTAAAAAGTCATAAATTAGATAATTAGATTCCAAAAACTCCACTTACCTGACAGTAGTAGCGTTTCCTCTAATCGTAGAAACCCCCCTCCTGCTTCCGCTTCAGCGTGGTCCTTACGTACTCCTGCTACCCGGTAACAGATTTCGGTACTACGTAGCATTCCATGAACCACGCTCTCTGGTCTCCATTCGCGAAAGGCTGGTATCTTAAGAGCTGTCTACGGAAGTATCCGTGTCCAGATAGGAACCTGGTGAGGTAAAAATCGATCTCCTTGTGTCCCTGATCAATCCTCACCCTGAGGTCGGTTATGAGGCTGTGTGTTCACCGTCCCCTTAAGTCGCCATTCCATCGACGCTGCCACATATCAGTAGTGCAGGAGCATGCGACAACTTTGTTTTATGATACTAAATATTCTTATAAAATATGACGATCTCCAGAGATCACTTTTGGTCCTTAGAGATTTGAAAAGATAAGTGGAGATCATATGAGATATTTCGAAAAATTTTTCGGGCTAACAAGGATTGAGCCCTATAAAAGTTGGTGCATAGCAATTTTAAGCCGAGTAGGGGCGAAATTTCAAAAACCTAACCTCAGATTCGGTTTCAACGGGAAATTTTACCATTTTTCATGTCTTGTTACTATTTTTTTTAAATCAATTAGTTAATTTTAAAAAATTATTTACAAAAAGTAGCTAAAAATACCGAAAAAATCTAAAAAGCTTCTTTTGTATATAATTCGGCATTTTGAGCACCTTAAGGGCTGAAAATTGTTTAGAAAACATATTTTATAGATATATATAAAAGTGGTAAAATATCAGCCCGATCGGTAGGCTTGATCTGTCAAGGCTATCACACAGTATTCAGAATGACTCATATATAAAATACGAAGTATTAAATTTTTTAAATGCCTGAGTTTAAAATATAAATAAGTACCTGTTTATGACATGATTATCAGTAATTCACTTATTCTGTCTTCAATAATTAAATAGTAATAATTAAGTAATAATTAAAATAAGTTGTAAATTTTTAATGGTTTATTCGCAATTAAAAAAAGAATTAAACACCTTGTTTTGCTTGTTAATCGATTTTTATTAAAAATAAAACTGGAAAACTGTGGTTAAACTATATGTATCAAATGTTAAATTAGTTGAAAGTTTTACTTTACCTTAAAAATATAGAACTAAAGATGATAACTGTTAAAATAATTTATTTTCTAACCTGTTTCTTGAAACTCCGCTATACCGGTCCTAAGCCCGGCGCCTCATAAGGCTGAGGAAGGAGGAAGGTAGTTCAGGCCACCTTATTAAAGTTGAACTGGAATCAGAGATACTGGATATGGATTCCTGGAACAACTGAGGCTGCCCTATAAACTGGTTCCATGTCTTGCTTTTCTCTGTGGGACACGCATACTGCTGAACCCAACACACTGTCATTGAGTATGCTGCAGACAGCTTATGGCTCTCTGGAATAAATGAGGCTCCCCTATAAATCCGGCTCATGCCTTGCTTTTCCTCTTTGCATTCTTAGTGAGTGTGCTGCAGATTGCTATCCATTAGTATCTCTGAGGAAACGGCACACCAAAAGGGGCTCCAAGGTTTTCTCCAAACTTAAGTGCGAATTAAGCCACATACGGGGCCGCCTTAGACCTTATGTATTGGCTCTTAGCATGGGAGATTTCCACCTCGAGCTCAGCGATGCAGCCGGTTAATGGTTAGTTGCGAGTCCCGCTAAACTACGACTCAAGGTTATTATTTTATTTTCTAGTTTAAGTAATGTGTGAAGGTAAGCCTCGGGGCCAGGAAGTCTTCGGCTTCTCTGGATGGGCTTGGCAAACCCAAGGAACCCTAGCTGAGTTTGAGGAAACTCTAAAAGCCTCCGCCGTGTGTCTGCCCATACGGGACATGTGTGTTTACAAACACAGCCAAATGTGTTTGTCTACACACATGCACGGTATGGACAGTATGCCGTGCTGCGCGACCTGTCAGTCCGGATGCTGAATAGTATGCGTAACGCATTTCTCCACTTCCTACGCAAAAAAAACCTGTTTCTTGAACTGCTTGGAACTAAAGGAGTTTAATTTAGTTTTGTTAATCAACTATTAACTATAAACTTATCAATTATCAACTTTGACTATTAATAAACAAGAGAAAAGTTACAGAACGACGTTACTTACGTACCAAATTGTTACTTTTTCCCTTACATACTCCAGTCAATATACGAAGGGGGAGGGGGGTAGGTTCAAATTTCTGGCCAAACCAAATTTGATCTACTATATAGGATTTTTGTGTTGCTGATCACAAATTTCAGCGTCTTTTATACAAGGACAGTAGAAACATAACAGCGCGAAAATAGTAAAAATACCAACTTTTAGTAATTTAGTATGCCTCCTTTAGTAATTCAAGGGTAAAATATTAATTTTTCAAAAAGACGACCCGAAATTTGCGATCAGGAATCCAAAAAATTCATATGGACCAAATCTGGTGGTAGTCGGAAACTTAAACCCCTCCTCCACCCCTTATATTGAATGGAGGAAAATAGAATTTTCACTTTTTTTAGTTTTTTCGATGTTAAAAATGAGTTAGCTAGTTTTATTCACCTTTAATAAAATATTTAATTATTTTCTGATCTTAACTTACCTTATTCTTTTCTCAAATAATTAATTTTAGTGTTAACTATATACAATTTGAGTAAAACTTTTCATGCTCGTTGACTCCATTTTTTTCAAGAATTTTCAGGCTACCAGGTTAAAAGTACTCAAAAGTAGTTACTGGATATAATTTTCTAGAGATTACCTATTAGTTTAACGCTTGTAAAGTTGTTTTAATTTATTTAGAATGCCAAGAAATTTTCAATGATTATTTATATAGTATATATTTGTACTGAATTAATATAGATTAAATATTGTTATGTAAACCAAAATTTATTGTTTTTATTGTTTATATAAATAAATATTTATATGTTTATTAAATGCAAATATGAAAATTGTTCATTGATAAATTTTTATTTTCTGAAAATATATAAAGGCTGGAATATTTTTTTAAAAAACGATAGTTATTACTATGTCAAAGGGGGAGCATTTTATTAATTAATTTACTATATATTTAATATTATTAAATAAAATACACAATTTCACACTACATGAAATTACTGATACGTGTTAGATAATACAATAGTTTTCAATTTATTAAAATTCAATTGATTTACTTTTAGAAGTCTATCAAAAATGAAGATAATTTATTTGCTAAGTTTTTTTTCATTTTTTGATCTGGTAGGAACCACAAGAAATAATGCAATGAATAATTTAGTAAATCAAATTTTAGAAGAAATCAAGCCTCGCCGCTTAAGTATTTATTCAGATATTAAAGAAAATAATTCGAAATATCAATTGATTTTTGAAATACTCATTAATAAAATCCCAACTTTGGTTATTGATATAAATACTATAATTTATGGTAATAATGTCTTTCTATATGATGAATTTATTGCAGCATCTTTGCATATTATTTTTCTTAACAAAGATAAAATTTTGTCTAAATTAAACAAACATTTTCTTGTAATAAAATATTCAGTTTTTTACTTAACAGAAACAAAAATTTTTCTCATAATTAATAATAAATCATATTCAGCTGAATTTATAAATGCAATATTTAAACAAGCAAAATATTACAGTATTATTAATTTTGTAGTTTTATTTACTGGTCTTCAAAATTTTTCAATTTCTTATCACGAATTCTTTTTTAATATCACCAATTTTAGAAATGTTAGTGAGACTTCCAAAATTGAGTTTTTTCCTGATAAATTCAAAAATATTAGTAATTACAATCTAAAACTGGGTGTAAGAGATAATTTTTGGCCTGCTCACTATACGAGTAATACTGAAAATTGGAAAGCTGATGACGATTTGTATCTTTTAATATTTTTAATGAAATCTTTCGAATGCTTTAAAAAATTACTGAATGTTAATATGAATTTCATAAGATTCCAAATTTCTGCAGACGCTAAAGAATCTCTGAAAGGTAGTAAAATAGACTGCTTTTTGTGGGAAATGTCTATGACAATGGATGATACAAGTGACTTTTTTATTATTAAACCTTTAAAATGTGTCTTATTTGTTCCTGTAATTTCCAAAAAAACTTTAAAAGTATCCACTACCATGGGATATTCTGTTTCGACAATTTTTGGCACTATTGGGTTAATTTTTTTATTCACTTATTGCTTCAAGCTATCCAGAAAAGACTGGTCAATTATTAATATTTATCAGCTAATATTAGGCTTTGGCGTTTCTATCAACCCTCGAAATTTAAGAGCAAAAATAATTTTTATTATTTGTGTTTTAATTTCCTTGTTCTTTATATCTGACTTAATTTCTGATTTCACAAGCTTAAAATACGAAAATCAAGAAACAACCGAAATCAAATCTTTTGACGATATTTTAAGAAAAAATTTTTCTGTTTTTTATTGGAATGCTTTCATATATAAAAAATCACATTTATTTAAACTTTATGTGAATGGCACTCTTAAAGAAATTTATAAAATAGCAAAACTTAAAAAATTAAACGAATCTTATGCTTACAATGAAGTTTACATCGCCGTTGAACATAAAATGAAAAAATTTTTACTTAAAAGTAATCATAAGTTGGGTAATGTAAAATATAAAGTTAGTGATTTAAATTTGTTCGGTGGATATTCAGGAATTTTTTTCCCACCGCATTCTCCTTTTCGTAAGAAATTTGCAAAAACATATCAAAAACTAACGGAGGCAGGTTTGGATCTAAAATGGAAGTCTGATTATAATTTTGATAATAAAATTGATCGTAGAATGAAGTCTGATGAATTATATGAAAATACTGAAGATGCTTTGCCCTTAATTCTGAACTATCTCGTGCTTTTAGGTTGCAGTTTATCAGTAATAGTTTTTCTTTTAGAACTTACCTGGTACTATTTCAAAAAAGTATCTAAAAGAAAGTCAAAATCTAATTCAAAAAAGAAAAATTATACAATTAAAACACGTAAAATTAACGTTAAACCAAAAAAATAAATTTATAAAATAAACTGCAAAAGTTACTGCAAGAAAAGTCACTACAAGACTTTTTATTTGTTGTGTTATTGTAATTTTGTGTATCTTTTCAAATAATCTAAATTATTTCATTAATTCTAAAAGCCTGTAAAAATTAATGACTAAATTTATTAATTTAAAATATTGAATAATTTTTTTAATAAATTAAAAATTATGTTAGTAAATCGATTTTTTTTAAAATTGTAAGGCGCAAAAATGTTTGCCATTTTTATTTAAAAAAAAAACTAAACGAACGATTATTGCACTGAAAACAGTGCAAATCTAAAATTTTTAAGTTACAATAAAAATTATTTATTTGATACTTTTTTTGTCGTTTTTAAATTTGTTACGATTTTGTGTTATAAAAAATTTAACTAATCAAATTATGAAAGAAGTTAAACCTCACAGTTTAACTGTTTATTTAGATTTTAAGAAAGGGAATTTTGAACATCAGTTATTAATTGAAGAAATTTTTTCTCTAATTCCAACTGCAATAGTTAATCTGAATAACTTTCAATCGCCACTCAATAACAGAGTTGTAAGATATAACGAAAATATTACAGCAACGTTGCATTTTATTCTTCTTGACGGAAATCAAAATGAAGGTAAAATTTTAAGGTTGAATCAGGTGGATAGAAATAGCATTTTTTGACTAAAAATTTCTGGAGATCGAAACTTCTGGAATGTTTAATATTTTTAGCCATTGATCATGTTATGTGTCCCTTAAAATTAAAAAAAAAATTTTGAAAATTTATTGACTACTGACGGAGATATCAGCGTTTGAAATTTCATTAATTTTTGAGGTACTTAATTAATCAAGACTTTTTTATAAATAATCTGATTTTAAAAATCTTTGAATATAATATTTAGGACATTATTTAGCATCGATTCACTAAAAAAAATCTAAATTTTTAACAATAATGTGAAATATATTTCAAGTTTTTTGATTTTTGGCCTAACCTAAATTTCTCAAAAAATCGATTTATTCGCGGCGAAACGTAGAAAATCAATATTTTTTAATTATTTTGGAAATATTTTAAAAAATCGTTAAAAATAAGATCTGACACAAATTTTAAAATGAAAACTATGCGGATAAAAACTCGTAAAATAAATGTTCGACCAAAACAATTTCGGAATACTAGGGTATAAAAATAAAATTCTTCAAAGTTGGGTAAGTTAAAATTTTTTTTTTCAAAAAAGTTTGATGATTACAATTTATTGAAAAAATTCGATTTTTCATTTTATTTTCTTATTTTTAAATTTGGTTGTCTTGAAAGATTTATTTTAGAGAACACTTTTTTTTTAGCTGCTTGCATTTTTAGGTCTTTCTTGGCCTTATTTATCGAATAAATAATAAATTAAAGTCGAAGCCCATAAAAAATAATTCCTGTGTACTTGATCAATATTTTATCAATTTCATGACCTTAAGTAAACAAAGAATAAAAAATATTTTTATTTGAATAAAATGGAAAATTGCTAGGAAATCGATTTTGTTAGAAAAAATAAAACGTAGAAGATTTGCAAATGTTTTTAAGAAAATGACTGATTGTAAGTTGGTTAAGAAAATTGCTTCCTAAATTGATCTCCTAAACTTTGAAAAATGAAGTGTAAATAATTGCATGCCCTTAAACATAGAAAACTGTAAAGTGCTTCGAATTTACAGATCTAAAGACCCTGTTATTTTTATTATTTTCTCCACAACACTGATATCGAAGGTATAAATTCATTTAAAGATTTTGGAGTTATCTCTAATGATACATTTAATTTTGATGAACATATTATCTATGCAATATCTAAAGCTAAAAAATCTTTAGGCTGGCTAAAAAGGAGAACTAGTATATTCAGAAACATACTATGTTTTTTTCCACATCTATAGTATGCCTCTGGAATATGGTTTCCTTACACATCTAAGTTGTTGTATAAAATAGAACAAGTACAGCATCTATTCATTAATTACTTGTGTAAAAAATCTAAAATGCCAATGAATTATTTCAATCATGACTATCAGGGACCCTCGGTGTGTTTTAATATTCATACCCTTTGTTAAATAATTTAAGTATAAAATATAATTAAAAAAAATAATAAAAAAGGAAAGAGTTTAGGAATGGGGATTTTGAGGTTAACTTTATAAAACTTTATTTTTAAAAAACCCGACTTGATGGTGTTTTGTCTGAGAAGCCGCCCTTACGTTTAATATATTTGTGCCCGCCCTGCAAAGGGTAGAACTTATAGACCTTGCTGACGCTGCTCAGAAAAATAACAAATTAACACGTACGCACACACAACCACACAAATATATATCAAAAAAATACATGGATTTAACCAAAACACTAACTGGACCGCGTCCAGTTACGGCCTCACAGACTCAATTTTTGCACACTTTTGCGCTTTGTCACTTGGCCAAGCACACGAATTCCCACCAATTCCCTTCCAGGTATCTACGCAAGTCCTACGCATAAAATCCACCAGGCACACACAAAGCAAAGATTGAATCTCAACTCCAAGACAGCGGCTTCAGAAGGAAGAAAAATTCTTGATGTCGGACCAGCAAAAAAACGCAATGTGCAATTAGCAAAAAAGAATGCCGGTTAAGGGGCGATTTCATGGAGCAAATTTTTACTAGATTCTAGGGGCACTAGAGTAGAAATAATTAATTATGACTCAAAATTTATTAAATTTCTGCTCGAGCAGGGTCTATAAAATCGCTTCTGAGCAAAAATTTAATTAATTTTTAGTGATCATTACTAGAGTTCAATCTATTCAACTCTAGAGTCCCCAGATTCTAGTAAGAATACGCTCCATGAAATCGACCCTTTAGGCGCGACGCTACACTTCGATCTCCCTCCACGTACAACGCGCACGCTAATTGGTCGAAAAAAAGTTACTACTTACTAAATTTGTAATAAGATTGTGATTGGACTAGGGACATAATTATACAGTTTAAAAACTTTAGCTGATTATAAAATACGAATTTGTTATTAATAAAATAGTATTAAGAGTATTAAAATGTATCTAACTTGAACGCGAAATAAAGAAAATATACTATAATCAATTGTATTTAAACAATTTATGTTATTTTACTTATAATTTTGTACATCCCTTTTGCATTACCGGTCGGTGCTGTCATCCTCACAATCTAAACAAAAACTAGTCTTCCCCTCCTGCCCCACGCAAGAGGAGAATACTGGCCCTCGCAAATCGTGGTATGTTTGTGTTTAGATAAATATGAAATGTTTTTTAACACTATTGAATCGCATCATTGGGTTCAGGATATGGTAATTACTCACAAAATATTGCATGGTTTAATCAAATGTCCACTACTTAGAGACAAATTCAGTATTCAATATGTTCCATTCGCGAATCTAGACGCTTGGTTGAACACCTTTCTCGCAATGACTATATTTATTTCTCTTTTATAAACCGTTATAACAGACTTTGGAACACTATTCCCCTAAATATCCAATCAATTACTAATCCTCTTACCTTCAAACTCAAAATCAAATCACTGTTTCTAAAATATTATGGTTAGCTAACTTAATTACTTTTATATTGCAAATTTATCTGTTATCTATTGTAATGGAAATTTTGTTAATTTTAATCTAGTCAAAATAATTTAATTAATTAATAATGTATTTTTAGATTTTATAAAAGAACTGATTTTTATATATTGTTATTTATGTATTGGCCTGCAGAGGCTGTAAATGTATTAAATAAATAAATAAATAAATATTTTGCTTTTTGTCTCCCCCCATCCAGGCAAAAAAAAAAAAAAAAAAAAAATATTTTGCTTTGTTTACTTCCTAAAATTTCATTTTGTACAACTTTTTTAACTTAAAAATTATTTAATATTTTTTCTTTTTATTAAAAATTATTAAATAAAAAATTAGAGCATTTTAAGTTCTGTATGGTTAAAATATGTGAAACTAAATTAGAAAACTGATGATTAAACTGACCAAAAAATCACAACCGCTGCGTTAAACCTATAATTCAGGTTTTTTTCGGGTTTTTTGTACCTTTTCCAAACCAAATACTAAAAATATTATTCAAAAAATTTTATAAAGTATAAAATACTTTTTAAAAACTAACATTTTTCTATATATGAAAGTTTTCCATGAAAGTTAATAAAAAAGTTTTAATTTAAAATTTAGCGTATTTTTGACTTTTTTTTGATTTTTTTTGAATAGTTTATTATTATTTACATTTATTATTATTTTTTATTATTTACAATACCTCATTTATAACTAAATTATTTTATTATTTTACAAAAAAAAAAACAGGTTACTTTGTTTTTAAATTATTTTTTAAGCCAGAAAACCAAATTTACTTTTATTTATATTTTTGATTTTGAAGCTAGCAATTTTTTCCTTTATTTATGCAATGAATTGCCCTTTGTTTCGAAGACTTTCAGTCTTAATTATCAAGGCTAAAAATTTTACAATGTTTTATACAATTTTACAATAATTCTTTTACATTATTTTATTTAAAATTAATTTTGTTGAATTAAAATCTTAAGTAATTTTAGTCCAAGCCATTGTAAAAAGTTTTAGGTAACTAAATATAGTTTATTATCAACCCCCTAGAAAAAAAAGAATTTGTAACCTACGTTGAACGTCATTTCTGCCCTTTTAGTATTTATTTATAAAAAAAAATTCAAGGAAGTCTATTTCATCATTTATCGTACTTTCTCCGTTGTCTAAATTGTCATATTCTAAGATAAACCTACCCCCAAACTCTGGACGTCATTTATGGTAGACCCAGTTTGGAACCACTTTGGAGATTTTTCTGATTTTATGAAAAGCAAGACTCCTTTCTTGTTCATTTACGCACTTTTTAGTGAAATCTCTAGACATTTAATTTGTCAGTTACCCACCCAGATGTTAACAGTTGATGTACAAATAAGAGTATTCATTTATTGTCAAGGTCAAGAAATTATTAAGTATTTTTAATTTTTTATATATATTTGTATTGAATTAATTTTATGTAAATAAGTAACTAAGTATGTATATAAGTAAATATTAAAATGAAAAATAGAGCTAATTGTATTTAAAAATAAATATTTGTACTTTTAAATATAAAAATTGTTAAAAAATCAATTATTTTTTCAAACGTTGGTATATATAAGACTAGAAAAATTGTTTAAAAGCAATCGTTTTTCATTAAACCAAGAGAAAACATTAAATTAAGTAATTTAATTTTTAAATTATGTTTTGTTTTTTGTAAATAAGGTACGTAATAAAAAGATTTTTAAATTCATATCTTTGTGGAAAATTTGCAAAACAAATTTTTATAATGTTTAGTAAAAAAGTAATACTTTGGTAAGAAGAATAGAATATGCAGAATCAAACTCAATTCAAGGTCCAAAGTACTACAATTTCGATTATTAAAGATGAAAAGCATCAAACCAAGAACTAACTTGAATCTATCAAAAGGTTTTCAATTGCTTCTTTTCGAATAAATTTCTAATATCTAATTATAGCAACGAATTGGAATATAAAATTCATAGCCTTCATAAGTTTTTTTTTGTTTCGTGACCTGGTACGAACTAACGTAATAAATAGTTTAGTAGACCAAATTTGAAGAGAAGCAAAACCTCGAAGATTAACTATTTATTTAAATTTTAATGAAAATAATAAAACGGATCATTTAAATAATCAGTTGCTAATTAAAAATCTTATAAACCAAATTCCTACTTTGGTTGCAAATCTGAAAATGAATCGCAAATGGTCAAAAAAATATAACATTTTACATTTCTACAATGAAAATATTGCAGCATCTTTGCACTTTGCTATTTTCAGTAAAAATGTAATTCCATTATTAAAGTCGTATTTAGTAAGAATTAAACATTCAGCACTTTACTTGACAGAAGTGAAAATTTATCTCATAATTAATAAAAATTCCCATTCATCAAAATTAATTAATCAGATATTTCAGATTGTCAAAGAGTATAATATAGTTGACTTTACAATTTTAATTAATGGTCTTCAAAATTCTTCAATTATTTATTATGATTATGTTTTTGACAAGAAACACTTGGAAAATATCAACGAGACCTCGAAAATTGTCTTTCCTGATACATCCAAAAGTATGAGTGGTTACAACATGAAAGTAGGTGTAAAAGACGATTTTTGGCCTGATTGCTATACGAAATCTACTGAAAATTGGAAAGCTGATAATGATTTGTATTTTTTAATGTTTTTGATGAAATCGTTTGGTTACTTTTCAGAATCACTTAATATAACGATGACTTATAAGCCTGTTCATATTGATAAACATATTAAACTATCTATTCAAGACAACGGAATCGATTGCTTCTTGTGGGAAACCTCTTTTAATTTTGACTTAGATAGCTATGTATTTATTAAAAGTTCTAAACAGGTCCTGGTAATTCCTGTGATAGAAAAAAAATTTTTAAAAGCGTCAATTACAATTGTGTTTCCTGTCTTGACAATTTTTGGGACTATTGGGATAATTTTTTTATGCACTTATTGCTTTAAGCTGTCCAGGAAAGATTGGTCAATTATTAATATTTATCAATTAATATTAGGCTTTGGCGTTTGTATAAACCCTCAAAATTCAATATCAAAAATAATGTTTGCTATTTGTGTTATAATTTCCTTGTTCTTTATATCCGATTTAATTTCTGATTTTACAAGTTTAAAATACGAAGATGAAGAAATAACAGAAATTAAATCTTTTGACGATGTTGTAAAAAAAAATTTTACAGTTTTTTATTGGGATCGTTTATTATCTGATTATTCATTTTCGCTTGAATTTTTCGCAACTGGTAGCCTTAAAAAAATTTTTGAAACAGCACATCCTAAACAGTTGAATGAATCTTACCGCGACAATATAGCTTTTATTGCTGACAATCATAAAATAAAAAAAATTTTATTCAATAATAATAAGACTTTGGGCAATGTTAAATATAAAATTAGTGACTTGAATTTGTACGATGGATATTCAGGGATTTCATTTTCATCGAATTCTCCTTTTCGTAAGGAATTTGTAAAAACGTATCAAAAAATAATGGAGGCAGGTTTGGATCTGAAATGGAAGGCTGATTATGACCATGATAAAAAAATTGATGGTAGAATAAAGTCTAATAAATTTGATGATAATTCTGAATATGCTTTGCCCTTAATTCTGAACTATCTCGTGCTTTTAGGTTGCAGTTTTTCAGTAATAGTTTTTATTTTAGAACTTACCTGGCACTATTTCAAAAAGGTTTCAAAAGTAAATTCAAAATGTAATTTAAAAAAGAAAAATTGCACAATTAAAAAACGTAAAATTATGGTTCAGCCAAAAAAATGTTTAATTGTAAAAAAAAAATAAACTGCAAAAATTACTACAAGAACAGCTACTACTAAGTCACTAAAAGACTTTTTATTTGTTGTTTTATTGTAATTTTGTGTATCTTTTCAAATAATCTAAATTATTTCATTAATTCTAAAAGCCTGTAAAAATTAATGACTAAATTTATTAATTTAAAATATTGAATAATTTTTTTAATAAATTAAAAATTATGTTAGTAAATCGATTTTTATTAAAAATTGTAAGGCGCAAAAATGTTTGCCATTTTTATTTAAAAAAAAAAACTAAACAAACGATTATTGCACTGAAAACAGTGCAAATCTAAAATTTTTAAGTTACAATGAAAATTATTCATTTGATAGTTTTTTTGTCGTTTTTAAATTTGTTACGATTTTGTGTTATAAAAAATTTAACTAACAAATTCTGAAAGAAGTTAAACCTCACAGTTTAACTGTTTATTTAGATTTTAAGAAAGGGAATTTTGAACATCAGTTATTAATTGAAGAAATTTTTTCTCTAATTCCAACTGCAATTGTTAATCTGAATATCTTTCAATCACCAATCAATAACACAGTTTTAAGATATAACGAAAATATTACAGCAACGTTGCATTTTATTCTTCTTGACGGAAATCAAAATGAAGGTAAAATTTTAAGCGTCTTAGAAATATCCTTAAATCATATATCAGATTCTATACTTTACTTATCAACAACAAAAATTTTCCTTTTCATCAGTGAAAATACTCACTCGTTTAAATTAATTGAAAAAATTTTTGATTCGGCCGTAAAATTTAATTTAATTGATTTTACTGTTTTTCAAAATTCTTCAATTATTTATCATGATTTCTTTATTAATTCTACGAATTTTGTAAATCTTCAAGATCAATCAAAAATTACTTTTTTCCCTGATAAATTCAAAAATATTATCAATTTTGTTAGTAAGGTTGGTATAAGTGGTAATTTGTGGCCAAAATCTTGCGCGCACATAATGCAAATGTGTTTAAAAAAACCCCTTTTTGGGGGTAGTTTTTGCAAACTTAAGGGTGAAGCCCCCACTTTGTTTATGAAATGACCCCTATTTTGGTCTTCAGCGACCCAAAAAACCTATAATAGAGCAAGTCTCGTGTTCGCCAATGAAAATACAACCAAACCCGTATTTTGGCTGGAGTAAAATTAGTAAAATAGCAATATCTTTTTTCTTTTGGGACGTAGTATTTAATTTTTTTTCTATGAAAGTACTAATATCAAGAATTATCGTTTTTACTAGGTAAAATTGACCATTAAGAACATTTTGTTATTTTTACTGAGGAACCATAGTGCCAATTACTTGGCAGCGTTTTTTTTTTAATTTGAATGTAATACCTCATTTATTTCCACGAAAGTACTTATATTTGAAAGTATGGTTTTTACTCGATATCTCGAATCTGATACTTAATTTTTTGAAAATTTTTTTCCCAAAATTTTTTTCATAAAAAAATACAAAAAACACCAATTTTTTTTTTTTTTTTGAACGTAGTACATAATTTGCTTCCAAGGAAGTACTAGTTTTAAGAACCTCTATAAAAGTAATTTTTTGGACCTGATACTTAATTTTTTGAAAATTTTTTTCTCAAAATTTTTGCCGCCAAAAAATATAAAAAATGCCAATTTTTTTTTTTTTTTAGGATGTAGTACTTAATATTTTTCTACGAAAGTACGAATATTTAGAATTATCGTTTTTAAATGATTATTTCATGTGATACGTAATTTTTCGATATTTTTTTTTTCAAAATTTTTTTAATAAAAAAATTAAAAAAATACAATAATTTTTTTTCTTTTTGGACGTAATACCTAAATTATTTCTAGGAAAGTTCTAATATCCAGAATCATCGTTTTTAAAGGATTTCTCCATTTGATATGTAATTTTTCGAAATTTTTTTTCTTCAAAATTTATATTTTTATTTATATATTGTGTGTTGATATTTTAATGAATATCGTTTTTTAACTTGTGTAAAAAATTTTGTTTAAAATTTTTGTCTAATTATTTTTTCTCTCTAAAAATAATATTATTTTTTATTCTAGTAATTATTTTTTTTAATTTCTCCTGCCATTATACTTTATTATGTAAAATAGACCGTTAAGCATATTTTGTTATTGCTTGAGGAACCGTAGTGCCAATAATTTGGTATTTTTTTTAGTGAATTTATTAACGTACAAAAAAATGTTTATCCCCCATATAATTCCCCTTCTACTATCATCTATAGGAGTTCAAAAATGTAATTTCAAAGTGCAACCTTTTAAAAATTGTTTTATAGTATAGTTTTATTAGAGTTCATAGATAAATATTAATTAAAGAGTTACTCCATAAATTTTGAAAGGTTTTATTATACACTCATGAATATCATTTGCATTATACAAACTTCATTGATTATTATTTTTTACAACATAATTTTTATACATAGGTTCATTTATACAAGTTGGACGTGGCCTGTTATTTTCCACAAGTGATATAACCTTGCGTATGAATTCCATATGTTCATTAATTTTAGTGTACAAGGAATATTTGAAATTATCACATCGGATTTCTCCTCCTTCAACTTTAGATCCAATTCCAACACTCACGATTCCTTCAAAATAATACAGCCCATGATGATTATAAACAAAACCACCACCACTGTCTCCATCACAAACAGAAGTTCCTGAACATTAATTTATTTTTTAACAATTTAGCTCTTTTACATTTTTATAATTAAGTTTAACATACCGTTTGTATAGCCAGCGCAAAATTTATCTTGAGTAATGAATTTTCTACTGTCTCCTGCAGATTTATTACATTCGTCGGGTGATACATATGGAAGTGTAGCAGTTAATAAAAGATCACTTTGTTCTCCAGTTTGAGTCTTTCCGAATCCAGCTACTTTACCATATTTTCCAGGAAGTAGAGCTAATGAAGTAATTTCATTATTTGTATCAAGGCAAATAGGAATCAAATGTGAATTGTATTCAAAAGGTTTATCTACCCTCAAAATTGCTATATCTGATTGGTAATTACCATCATAGCCCAAATAATTACACAAATTAAAAATTTCAATTACCTAAATTAATAAATTAAAATTTCTTATTCAGTATTTTGAAAAATAGTTATTTAATATTGTTACCTGTCTTTTAACCACAAATTGTGTATGTAATGGTGAATCCCATTCTCTATGAGAATTCCCAGTTGCAATATAATAATTTTTAGGATTTTCAAATATTTTAAAAGCTTCACTGTATACGCAATGAGCTGCTGTAACAATTAAATCATTTTTTATAATTGTACCACCACATATAAATCTTTTGTTGTTATTTCTTTGTCCAACGTACAAAGTCGCATGCCAAGGAAAATTTGTAACCTCAGCAACCTTACCATTAACAATTAATGGTAAGGCTACAGCATTAGGAACTCCGCAAACTGAAAAAAAAAAATTATTCATTGAATTTAAATTATCAGGTATTTAAAAGTTTTTTCTGAAACATAAAGTTAAAAATTAAAGGGGTAATTAAATAATCAAAAAACTAAATGAAACCAAGTGTAGAGGAATTAATTTATTATTCCAAGTAATATGCAAAACTATACATCATGAGAAAATAATTCCGCTTGCCACAAGCGGATTTTTTTTCTCAATAAGCGAACTGATGGACTCGTATTAGCTCATTAAGTCCGAAGCGGCTAATTACGTGTCAATTTGAAAATCGCATAAAAAAATGACTTAAACTTTAAAAATTAAATTAAAAATAACGATTTCCGAAGTAAAAATAGTTTCTTTTTTCAAATTTCAGGTCAGATTTTCGATTCAGAAGCCTGGAAAATCAGTATGGCCAGTCAAAGTTATTTTTACTAATATTATTCAATGTGTCGATTTTCGCTTTTTTTGAAAATTTGGTCAACTTTGACCGGCCATACTGATTTTCTAGGTTTCTGTATCGAAAATACAGACTATTTTTACTTCGGAAATCATTATTTTTAATTTAATTTTTAAAGTTTAAGTCATTTTTTCATGCGATTTTCAAATCGACACATAGTTAGCCGCTTCGGACTTTATGAGTTAAAAAAAAAGAACGATTTTCATGAAAATATAAGTGATTTTTTATTCAACATTTATAAAATATAAAGGTGATTTTTCAAACAAAGAGAAAAGAATTTACATTTCATACAATTCCTTGAGTTTTTTAATTGTTATATTAATAGAAACAATTAGCCTTAATAAATATTCCTGTACTTTAGAATCATTAATTGAGTTAAATAATATAATCAACTTTTTTTTAAATTCATTAAGCATTAAACAAATATTATTAAGCGCTGTATTAATTTGATGCTGATTATCAAGATTTAAATTTGATTGCGAACCTGGAATACATTTAATTGGTTTATAGTTCCATTTTCCATTGTTTTGGCACGTTAGAACGTCTTTACTTTCAATATCGTTATCTCTTTTGTAACTGTTTTTACAGCTAATTGAGACTCTTGTACCAGGCACAAATGGTTTTTGGCATTGTAATAAATCTTCACCATTTAGTGAGCAATGTAAATTCAACGAAGCTGACACCAAAGATGGGCATTCAATCACTAAATTTAAAATATATTAAATTTTATAACTGTATTTATGAAATACTTATAAGAATTTTAAAAACTAATGCAATAATACTAACAAACACATTCTGGCAATTCAGACCAACGTCCTTTAAGTCCACAGTAAACTTCAGTACTTCCTTTGATTTTGTAACCATTTTCACAGTAAAAGTTAATTTGAACCCCGGGTGGAAAATTTTGCATGTTTGATGGAGGATCGCAATCAGCATTATTAGAGCATAATGATTTGTCTAATTTCCAATAACCATGATTTGGTCTCTGAGGTATTGAACACCAGTTTGGTGAAATTGGTTTATTGTCAACAGGTTTTTCAGTAGTTGTATCATTATTTTTTATTGTAGTTGTTTTTGGTGGTGAAATTGTACCTCCATTTCCGCATACACTTGGATCTTCATCGGATCCGTCAGCACAGTCAATAACTCCGTTGCATTTTTTAACCTTATCGACACAACCCCCATAAGCACATTGAAATGAAATTGGAGGACAACTATAAAATTTCAAAAAATAAAATTTAGTTTTAGCACGCATAAGTTTGTACAAGTTTCATTTTTTTTTTCATGCACAAACGATTTCAAATGACTTAAAACCTAAAGAAAATTATAAAAAAAATTTTTTCTTTCTTTTAATAATTTTTTTTGGCTTATCATATTTAGGCACATGTCTTAAATGAGCCGTAAAATTTTTTGTTGTTGATTTTCTTTACGTTTCAAGTTATATCTAATTGTTTAATAATTAAAAAAAAATCTGCTAGCCGCAAACGGAATTCCGAAAGCGGATTTTTTTCAATGTACTTAAAATAATGGTCTTTCAAGTAAAAGCTTATAATGGACTTACAAATATACACCAATAAATTGTAAGGAACGGGTTTAATTAGTACTTCTAGTATAAACATACTAGCTTCCTAAAATACCCTCTTAAGTCCCATTAATTCAGATTATTCTGGGCCTCTAAACTCGGATTATTCTAAATGCCAATTGCCCCCTTCTCCTCAATCGTGACCGTTTGACCCACCTCACTCAATTTTCGGACCTTCAAAGGTAACACTACATACAAAAACAACGTTCCATGTTAAAATAATTGCTTTTTTAAAATCAGAAGTCAGACTTTTGATTTGGCCTTCCAGAAAGTCGCTACAGTTCTAAGTGACGTTACATATAATAAAATCTGAATGTTGTGAATAAAATCTTGTAATTTTACTGAAAATCTGTAAATTTTCATTTCTTCAACGTGTAGAACTTATTTTTTCAATACGACAAAATTTTAAAAAATTTTTTAAATAGTGGTTATAAAATTTAAAGTAAGATTTTTGCAAAATGTATTTTAAAAATTTACCTATGAATTTTAAGTTTTACTGTCTTAAAATCGGTGCCAAAGTATTTTAACATGGGACATGTTCATTGGGAGTGGTACTTAAAAAAGGGCCCAAATTCAATGGGGAAGGGGGGGGGTGAAAAATTGAAGTTTTTAGGGTGTGGTTAAATGGACGTAGAATAATTTGGATTTATAAGGATTTATTATTTAGAATAATTTTAATTTAGGGGCTTATTATAATTTCAATTCTGGGACTTAATAGTTAGGAAATATAAGTTAAAACTGTTTGTTCTATGCTAGTTGGTTGTATAAACACACCACTCAGTTAAAGTTTTTTACTAAAAGTACTACTAAAAATAAGCCTCTATACAAAATTTTAGCTCCTAAGATTCAATTCTCGATTTTTGGTGACCATTTTTGTTTTTGACAATTTTAAAAATGAGAGAGCTAATTTTTCTTATTTTTTCTTTTGGGTCCGGATAAAAAATTTACCGTAAAAATTATTAAAATTTTTTGAGCAAAAAAGAATATTGGTAAACGTGATCTTATAACTTGAAATTCTAAGATTAAAAAATAACAGCTTTTAAAAATTCACTTTTCAGAAATTTCTAATTTCCCGCTAATTGTAAGTCGCAAAAAATTTTTTCTCGACAATTTTGAAATTTCAAAACCTTTAAATGAGTATTTCTCAAAATAAATTTTTCTAAACGGTTTTTACGATGTCTCTAAAACTAAGCTATTGACATAAACCTTGGTGCATTATCTTTATTAAAGTTACATCTAGAGTTGGTACTTCAGACTCAGCTTAATATGCACCAGAAATCAGTTTATAGCCTGGTTTCGGGCCATTTTCCGTCCAAAAATCGTACTTTTTTTTGAACTGCCGACCAAATGGTTAATATGAACAATTTTTCCTCATTCTGGTACCAACTCCAGAAAATACTGTACAGAACATAATGCTATTTTTTTTGTTTTGTTTTAGACGTCCTGAACGGCCGTAATCATGGGAACCGCTTTTTTCAGACGATACTTCGACACCCTCTATAAGATGAACAAAGTGATAAATATAAAAATTTTCTTTTTTTTCTTAATGTTTAATAATAGTGTAAAAAATTTTTTAAAAAATTGTTAACGTTGATAATAAAATGATTGAAAAAAATGATTTGAAATTTTTTTTTAAAAACTATAAAAAAATCAAAGACCCCCCTTAAACTGAACTCGTATTCACTGAACACAGTCAACCAATAATTATCCATTGATAATATCCGTGACACAGGAAAGCTGCAAAAACCCTATGCCAAGAACAGCCCTTTTCTTATGTACAAAATGTTTAATTTTGAGTTAATAAGTAATATTGTATAATTGTTTGAAATCCAAGGAATTCTGAAATATATTTTGTGCAAAACAAGTTATTGAAAAGCTACAAATTAAATTTTAATAGGATTTTTATTACAATTATACAATAATTTTGAGTTAATATTTATTTAAAAATAATTTGTTGAAAAAATATAAGAAATCTTACTATTTATCACGGCAATATTTTTTATTTTCATCAGAATGATCCTTGCAATGAAAGGTTCCATCACACCACAGATTTATATCAATGCATTGTCCATTTTCACATTGAAATTCAGTATAACTACATTTTGGTAGAGATTGAAAGAAACCTTGCGTTTTGATAACAGAAATAGCTAAAAAAAAGAAGAAAATTTTTAAATGATTTTTTAAACAAACAAACACAAATTCTTTGTATAGAACTGTGAAAAATTAATGCCAGGTAGTTTTATAAATACCTAAAGAATTAGGGAGGATAAAATTGTTTTATCCTGTAGAGAAAAACAAATACTGAAATACTTAAATAGCTAAGAAAATTTCAGATAAAAAACTAGCTTTTAAAAGTTATATTAATGAAAAATTTGATTAATACAATGGTCATTTTCAGTGAATGGGATAATAAGCACACTTTAACAGTTTGTAAAGTTTGACCATATTAACAATGAAATACAGTTTTTACTGTATACAACTTTATTATTTTAATTATTTAAAAATATAATAAACTATAAATTATCATATAATTAACTCAAGTTTAAATAACACTTCACGCATACAAAAAATTAGTAAATATAACTAAAATTACGATATTGTTTACTAAATTCAGTTTGGTTAAAAGTCACTATAAATTATTAGTAAAATTTACTAATAAAATTTGTTTATAAAACTAAAACCTCAATTTTTTTAGTAAAATTTACTCATTTTATGGTTATATTTACCAATCTATATTAATTTGTTTTTACTACATTTGTATAGGTTAATTTTACTATTCTTTTTTTTGCGTGTTGATAAAATAATTAATATATGATTTTTTTAAGGTGACTTTAGTATTTAAGAAATACCAAATTTTATTAATTAGAATTTAAATTTAATTTAAATAATTAAAGAGCTTAAATGTTACTTAAGTACTAAAACCAGCTAAATATTTTGAAGGTTAAAACGTTTCGTTGTGGTATGGCCAAAAATTCTAGAATTTCCAAAAAACGAGGATCTTTAGTAACATATTCTTCGAGGAAATAAAGTCAAAATTTTAATTTGGTGACAGAAAAAGTCTGAAATTGGAAAGTTATTTAAATTTATTTTTTGAGGTTTTCAGTACTTTTTTACCAAAAAAGTACATAAAAAAATAATAATTTTAAGAAAAGAAAGAAAAATATTTTGATGTCTGAGAAATATTTATTTAAATTTTCTGTTATTTTCCGGCTGTCCTCAAGGTTTTCCTAAAAACTAAAGGCAAAATTAACTTCAGTGGTAAATTTTAGACACGTCTACTGTTTTCGTTGAAAATTTATTTTTAGCTTCATTTAAAGCAAAAGAAAATTAAAAGAGAAAATTTAGTTTAAATTTTACTTAATTCGAAAAGCAGCTGATATTTCTAGAACCTTAAAAAGTTACATAGTATAATACTTTTAAAAATTTAACCCAGTCAAATCAATATCTTTAAAACCTTTCCTTTAGATCAAATTCACTAAGAATTACTCAAAGAAAAAAATTGCTAAAAAATAGTACTACTAAAAAATTATATAATATATAAAAAAGACGATTAGTACAAACTAGTTCAAATAAAGTACACAAATATAAGAAAAATTTAATTTAACTCGGGTTAAAGTATGAGAATACATTTTCTTTGCCAGCTGCCAGAAAGTACAATGTGATTAATAAAGACGCATTTTCTGTTCATTGATAAATAAAAATCGTTAACCATAAAAAAATCATTTTATACTTTACTAAAAATACAGAAAATGTATACTCCGTATACTTGTTTTTAATACAGTCGAATTGTAAGTGTGTATAACAAAGTAATATTTTTATTTAGTTAAATGATTAGAGCGAGATAATTAAAAAATTAAATTTTAATTATTTGAACAAATTATTTGTAAGAATAATATTTCAGGAACTTACCAATAACATGAAAAATTATAAATAGACAATTATTCATATTTTTTATAAAAAACAAGTAAAAATTTTAATAATTAAACTTATAAAAAATTAAAAAATAAAAAACAAACAAAAAAAATCAGATAAGCATTCTCTTTGCTTAGCACTGGCATACTGAGTTAATATTATGAATGTAATAATTAATTTTTAAACACTTGTTTTATATTAAGAAAGGTTTATCAATAATTATTTTAAAGATTTTGTTAAAATTACTACACTGAAAAAGGATGTAATATAAATTATTATCAATTATGTATTATGCAAATTTTCTTGGTATTAATCGAAAAGTTTTTGAGAAATCGTATTATTTTATAATTTTTTATCATTATCTTACAATGTTATCTAGAAAATAATAAATTAATAATTTTATTTCTTAGAAATTTTATCTGAGATGTAATTTGTGTAATGGTCACAATATACCACAGTTTGACCTTTCAAAACTCATCCATAGGAATACGAAGGGAGTTGGGGTTCAAGCATTAAAAATATTAACTTCATCAAATCTTAGATCCCTAAAAAAATAACAATTTTAAGAAAAAAATCATAAATGAAAATAGTTTTTATTAAGGGGGATCATTGGGTAATTTTTTTTCCGACAACGAAAATTTTTTTTTTCTTTTAATGTATTCGTATATGTTTCAAGAATATGGAAAAAAAATTTTGTTTTGAAATTCGCTTTATTTTTGATTCTATGAGGCATAATAGCGCGCGCCGCAGACGCATATTTTTAAAATTTGAACGCAGCTGTTGCTTGAATACCGTTAATAGGTCTAAAATTTAATTATTTTTGTTATATTATCATATTATATTGATATTATACATATATACAAACACATATACTGTGTATTAGTGTTAAAAATATTCAAAATAAAGCATCAGACAGCATTTTAAGTACCGAGTTAGCTAAAAACCGGAAAATGGAATTAAGAGAAGAAAATACTGCTCAAGAGATGGAATTTGAGGAAGTTGAAGGATTGCTGTATGGTCCCGGAATCGCAGAAGATTGGTCAGTTAAGTATTTAAGTAATTTTCAACTCATATTTTTGTTTTTTTCGACGTTTAAAATTTTTGCTCATTTTTTAAAAACGCGTTTTTCAATCTTTTGAATGAGATAACTCCACAACTACTGAACCGATTTTCAATTTTCTTATTTTATTCTCTTCCTAATAAGTTGTACCAACAGAAAAAAAATTAAAATAAAAAAAAATTTAATTTTATATAATATGGAAAAACTTGTTTTCAAACTTTAAACGCGTTTTTCTCGAAACGTGTTTTTTCAAATCGGTGTGCACGATAACGGAAAAACTACTCAACCTGCCCTTTTCACAAGTCACTTTTCACAGTATTTGCCAGGGATTGACGTATAGTTTTTTTTTATAACTGCCCCAGAAAATTTTTAGGACCGATTACAAAAAAAAAAACAGGGCACTTTTTTGACTTTTTTTAAATTTTTTCCGTCACAGCGTGAAAAATGAAAATTTTTGAAAAAACTTTACGTTGATCCCTGGCTTTAAGCTTTAAGAAAAATAATATATATTTTTTTTTTTTTTTTTTTCTTTTTTTTTTTTTTCAGACGATCCTAAATTGGGTTATCCTGCACACCGCAATGCACCTTTTTTTTTTTGTGCCTCTCAATAATCTCTCATACACCGGCATGACGTCATGGAAACAAAAAAAAAATTTTTTGAAAAAAAATCTACATAGTTCATTAAATAAATTAATCAATGTATTGAAAAATCATAATTTAATCATAGAGTAGATTCCATACTTATCAGTAGTAATAATTAATTGTAATATAAATTAATCATAAATTAACATAGATGTCGTATTAATTGTATAATTGTAAGATCGAGAAAACAGAAGCACAATGTAAATAAAGTATAAGAAATAACTATACCAAAAAAATTCTTTTAAAAACAACGGCTAATAATGTGTAGCAACAAAAGCTTTGATGATGTACAGAATATTCTGTACATCAAATAATTAAGTGTAACAATAATTTTATAGACAAATAATTTGTTTTAAAATTTAGTAATAACTAAATTTAAGATAAAAACGCTGCCAAATAATTGGCACTATGGTTCCTTATTATAACAAAAACAATAAAATATTCTTAATGGTCTATTTTACCTAGTAAAAACGATAATTCTAGATATTAGTACTTTCATAGAAAAAAAATTAAGTACTACGTCCAAAAAGAAAAAAAAATTGCTATTATTTTTATTTTTTTATGTAAAACATTTAAAAAAAAAAAAAAAAATTTTCAAAAAATTAAGTTTCAGATCCAAAAAATTGACTATAAAAAATATTTCTAAGACTAGTACTCCCACAGAAAAATATGAGGTACTATTTTCAAAAAGCAAAAGAATATTGCTGTTTTTTTATTTTTTAAAGTAAAATATTTTGAGAAAAAAAAGTTCAAAAAATTTAGTGTCAGATATCGAATAATTACCATATTTTCAGATAATGCTACTTTCATAGGAAAAAATTAGGTACTACATCCAAAGAGAAAAAAAAGGGAAAATACACACTCGGCACACTTATTACGAGAGTATAAATCCAAAAAGTCTTTACACGTCTTGATCAGAAAAATAGAACCTGAAAAAAATGAGCTCAAATATTTTGCCTAAAACGCCTGGACTATACATATATACTAGACTGTCTTATTTTTTATTTTTCGATATTTTTTGGCTCCCCCCATTTTTTTCGAATATTTTGGTCATAAAAAACCCCCAGCTCCAAGGATTTTGATTTTCGATTTTTTTTAACCCGTGCCGCCGAGCACTTGAAGTTTCCCATTTAAATAACATGGGAATTTTGGGTTTTTAGTTATACAAATTTTTATAAAATCCAAAAAGCTTTTTTAAAAGCTAATTTTTACTGAAAACATACTTTTATATGTTGTAAAGACATGCAAAAACCCCTGCATAAAACCCCAAAGGGAAAGGAAAGGCAAAACACCGTAAAATATTAAAAAAATTAAAAAATAAAAAAAAATATAAACTGAGATCATATTTTCTCTATTTTTTCTTATTCTGGGGGTAGTTTTGACCCTCTATTATTAGACCTTATATTCCAATTTTGGCGGATAATCAAATGAAACCAATTTCTTCTTGATTATTCGGAAAAAATGGCATTTATTTGTTAATGTTAGCTTTGTTTCCAAAATATTGGAAAAAAAACTAAGAAGGCATTGTTTTGCTGTTTAAAGGGTATTTCAGGAATTTCTGACATTAAAACCGTAATCAGTGACCCAAAAAATATGTATACCAATACCTATTTTCATCATGTAATAATTCTCGAGATATTCAATATTTTTAATTTTTGGCACAAAAAAAATATTTTGGCCAATTTTTACAGTATTTTCGATCAAACGTTCCTAACCAAACTTGTTTACTTCTGAACTTGACATCTTTCTTAACAAATTTCAAAAAATTTCAAGTTAATCTGATCGGTCACTAATTACTTAACAGTTTCCCAAAAAAATTTACTTGCTTTCTCGTATTAATTATATTCTTTTGCATTTATTATCGTGCTTCTAAGTATAACAACTGAACCATGAACTAGTGTTAAAAATTTTATTTATTTTTACATAATATGAATTAAATAGATTTATAAGTAAATAATAAAATAAATAAACGTTATAAATTACATAATGAGCCATCAAAACAATAGAGTGTAAATTATATTAAAATAGTAATACGTATACATTTTTTTTGATCTTTTAATTAATTTTTTATATAATTTAGTAAATCAAAACAATATGTTTACTTCTTTTTTATTTTACTACTATTACGTTGTTCTGCATCGTCATACACGTTTAAAAGAAAAAAAATAAACAATTAAATTGTAGAATTTTTTTTAAATTTAGATTATCTTGATTTTGATAGTATTTTATTTTAATTTTTATGAATTATTTTTATGTTTTAAGCATACTTCATTATTATTTATCATTCTTTATTATTTTCTTTATTTACTGTATATGGCATATTGATAATAGTAAAGATTATTTCTCTACTAGCGGGCAATAATGACTATTTTCCAGTTTTGAGAGGCCGTCATTGTTGCCCTAAATAGAGAAAATACATTCTGAAACTCTTGTTAGAAATGTTTATTGTACTAAATGCGACTACAGTCCCTCAGCGCTAAAATCCGTCACAATTGCCAAAATAAACTTTTATAAAACCCGTTTAAGAATGTACTATTATTCAATAGTAACTTTTTAAATTAGCAATTTTAAATTTGCGTTTTATCTTAAATCAATAAAATACTTTACTTAAAATATTTTACGTATCTAAAGAAAAAAGCCCATTTTCGACCCCAGGGGAACGGCTTTTTTGCCAATTGTATGTAAAACTATGTCTTAAATCACGGAGCAAAAAATGAGGAATTGGCTATCGCATGCTGTCTGCAAAAGTCAAAACAAATATTTTGTCTCTTGTTTAAAAAAGCTGGTTTGTGGGTTAACACAACCAGATGGAATGGAGTGTGTTGATTTATAATACTTTTAACTTATACTATCTAATTATTAAAGTCTCAGAACCGAAATTATAATTAGTCCATTAATTCAAATTATTTTAAGTCCTTAAACCCAAATTATCCTAAGTTCCTAAGTTGAAATTATTCTAAGTTCATAAATCAAAATTATTCTAAGCCTATTTGATTCCCTCACCTAAAAACGCCTTTCCCCCCCTCCTCTCCTGTACTGCAAGGAACTTTTCCGGTTAGCTTCTCCTATACACATGTTCCACGTTAAAATAGCTATTAAATATCATCATTTTTACAGTGATTATAATATTTTTCGTTTTTTAACTTTTTGTAGATTTTAAGCTTACTTTCTTTTTTTTTTCAAACAAAAGCGTATTTAATGGTGAAAATTAATTTCCTTCAGGAAGCCCAGGAAATTTTATGTAGAATCTGATTTCAGGGTCAAAATTTTTTTTAACTGTGTATGCGCGAGAAAATCAACATTTAAGGCTTGACACTGCAAGCCTTAAAATCTCTGCTGCAGAAACCTAAATTTTGTTCTGGTTGGTTTCAAATGGGCTAAATCGAACTGGTACATTTTTATCTAAGCTGAAAGGCGTAATGTTGAAAAACGCAATTTCTTATGCATTCACAGTCTAAATCAAATTTCGAATCTCAAAATTAAATTCTGCGGGAAATTTTCTATAAGCATTATATACTTATTTAAATAGTGTGCTTAAATTCATGTATTGATAATATGTTTATTAAAATCCCTGCACATAGTAAAAATAAATTAAATTGTACACCAATAATCATTAATCATGCTTTCCCAGATGGGGGAATTATCATTATCATTATCCAATAATGACAAGCATAAATTTTAAAGTAGCATAAAAACCTATCAATTCCAATAATACATATTTAAATAAACATATATTACTTAGAAACTGTGAACAAACAAATTGGAATTCCCTTCACGAAATACATGAGCCTGAAAAAGCTATTGATAATTTAATTGATCAAATTCATTCCATTATAGATAAATCTACAAGAAAGATAAAAAAAAAGTCTAGCAAAAATTCTGCAAGAAAACATTGGGTTACACCAGCAATTTTAAAATCAATTATAACTAAGAATAGGCTTGGAAAAATTATAAAAATAATATATCAGATAATGATAATTATGTAAAATACTTGGAAAATAGATATAAGAGCTACAATAAAGAGTTAAATACAATTATTTATAGAGGAAAAAAAAAATCTGAAAATGATATTATAAAAAAATGTAGTACTATCAAGAAACTATGAGATTATATTAATTGTAAAATAAATGGCAAAAACTACAAAGATGGCAATAAAAACATTGACTATATATAAATATTAACAACAAAAAAATATATGATCCTAAAGAATTATCTGAAAATTTCAATAACTTCTTTGCTAATGTTGGGCAGACTATAGTTGCAAACATTGATAAAACTAATGAACCCAAAATAAAAACTCACAATCATAATTCAATATTTTAAACCAAAACAAATGAAAGTGAAATACATAAAATAGTCTTAACATTGAATAAAGCCTCAGGTACTGACAATATTAAAGCCTCTGTGCTAAAATTAATAATTGCATATGTAGTCTCCCCAATAACTCATGTGTTTAATCTGTGCTTAGATAAGGGATATTGGCCTAAAGCATTAAAAAAACCTAAAATTATTCCAATATTTAAAGAAGGTGATAAAAATAACATGACAAATTATAGACCAATTTCTCTTATATCTAATTTAGCTAAAATTTTTGAAAAAATAATTTACGTTAGATTATATAGCTTTTTAAATAAATGTAATATACTTGCAAATAATCAATTTGGATTTATGCAAAATAGAGGAACTAATGATGCATTAGCTTGGATATCTGATTATATTTATTCGAACTTAGATCGTAATAGACCAACAATTGCAACATTTATTGAATTAAAAAAAGCATTTGATACTGTTAACCACTCTGCCTTGATACGCAGGTTGAGCTCATGTGGTATTAGGGGATTAGCACCGAATTTATTGATAAGTTATCTAACTGATAGAACTCAAATTGTAAAAATAAACAAACATTATAGTAAATGTTGTGAAGTCACGATGGGTGTACCACACGGTTCGAAATTAGGCCCTTTGCTTTTTATTATATACATAAACGAACTATTAAAATTAATGTCGTTAAATTTAATTTCTTATGCTGATAATACTGTAATTATTTTTTCTGGTAAATAGGTTGGAATGAGGTACAACGTCTCCTGGTTATCCAGTAACCAACTATCTTTGAATGTAAAGAAGTCTGTGTACATGGCATTTGTCTCAAATAATAAAAATATTCCTAATAATATACAACAATTTAATTAACAATAATACTCTGGATAGAGTAAATGAGTATAAATATCTTGGTGTCATTTTTGATTCTATTATGAAATGGAGCACACACATATTAAATATAACTAAGAGAAGTTATAGGAAGCTCCTGCTTGAAGAACAAGGTATATGCATTTGCGATACATAAACTAAAGCATCAATTGTTACCATCTACAATGATTTCTATATATTTTGCATTATTTCATAGTGTAGCTAACTACGGAATAATAACCTGAGATGTAGCGTATGAAAAATAAATTAAACCCATTGCTAATTTACAAAAAAGATTAACAAAGGTATTAGAAACCAAAAGTGATAAAAAAATACTAATAATTGATGAATCTTAAATTGTAAACTCCATCATGGGCTATCATAATAAACTAATATTTATAAATTCGAAATCTAAAACCAGAAATAAAGTAATTGCATTACCAAAGGTAAAGAAAAGCATTGGCAAAAATTGAAGCTATCTTACAGCAATTAGAAATTTTAACAGAATACCAAATAGCTTAAAAATTTTAAATAATAGCTCTAAGTGTATAAAAAATAAAATCATAAAGGCTCTGTCATTTTATTAATTAGACTAATAAGTGTTATCCACTTTAATAAACTTCTATATAAATGTTATATCTTTATATTGTAAATTATCTATATTTTTTTATTGTAAATTATTTATTATATCTTTACTTTTTATTTTATTCTTATGATTATATCTTAACTTTTAAGCCGGGCTCATAAACAGATAGTTACTATCTCCATGAGCATCATACTTTGTATGTTTTAAGTGTATTAAACTTTCTGGCAATAAATAATAATAATAATAAAAAATAATAATAAAATGGGTTAGTCCTACTCCTTCCTACATAAAGCCTGGTTTCCTAGTTTCCCAGATATTGGTGTTTAAAAGTATTCTAATTTAGCTAGGTGGCGAGCGTAATCCTATTAGTTGAATATACCTATTTAAATAGGTCAAGGCACAGATGACTCCATATTAAATATATTAGAAGTGTTATTTAAAATATTAAGCTAAGAAATCCTATCATATAACATGGATTCCTCTGCGCGTTGATCCATTTAACTAGGTTATAAAAATATAAGACGTTATTCTAACCTAATAATCTCTCTCAGCTTCCTTGTTAAAAATCCGCACATTTGGTGAATCACCATTTGCTTCAACCCCACTTGGGATCAGTTGGAATATAATCTAAATTATATACCTAATTGGTCTCAAACATTTTCTTGATCTACTGCCAAAAAATCCTTTAATTTACACCTAACTCTATATAAATGGCCATTCCTAAGAAATCGCCTTGCCGTTTGAAGATTAAATTTTTGGGGTTCAAATTTAAGTTTACGTTCGTTATTGGTTGATTAGAGTTTCAGAAAATTAAGAAAATAATTTTTTTCTTAAAGAATCGTGCTTCCTAGGAAAAATCAGTCAAGAGAATAAAAAACTTCTTTTTTTCGATAAAAATTAATTTGTACGTGAAGTTAAAATTCTATAAAAAATCACTTCAATTTTGAGATTAGTATAGGAAAACTCTAATTTATAAACACAACTTGTTTATTTTTAATTTCAAAAAAAAAAATCATTATTAACTAATTTTACCTGGGAACTAGATTTTTTAAGACAAAAATTATTTTATACATCCATATTAATTATTTTGGCTAAAAACTTGTGTAATTAGAAGAAAAAAATTTTTTTCCCGGTGATATAATTCTTCAAGAATAGGTATAATTATACTTTTTTCTAACCATTTATCTATGCTTTAATTTCTTACTCAAATACAAAATACGTGGAAATGATAAAAATCTTTTATTGAAACTGAAAAAAATGCTTTATTTTACGTAAATATCTAAAATTAAAAAAAAAAATTTACAATTAGTTTGCGAACTCACAACCAACGAAAAAATGGGATATGTTTAAATTTATATTTTGAAATTTTAAGACAAAAAAAATAATTTTAAGCTTCTAAAATCCTTATAGTTCTATACTCCTTCATAGAAATTATTCTAATTCCATTTAACCCCTCCCCCTCTTTAAGTGACATGCTTGAAATACTCCCTTGCTTATAAACATGTTCCATATTAAAACAGCAGAAAACTATTTGCAGGTCTATTTGAGTTAACTTTATTTGGGTGCTGGATAGAATATGAAAAATTTACTTATTTAATGTAACATATTGAAAGAGTGTACTATTTTTGATTTCAAAATAAAGATTATTATTATTATTATTATTATAATTTTTCACTTTTTCTAATTTTTTGTACCATACGGCGAATGTTAATTTTTTTCTTTAGTGGTGTGTAGCAAATCTTAGGTATTTTCTAAAAAAAGTTTAGATTTTATAACTATCGAATACCCAGACTTATGAATAAGAATCTGCAAAATATACGCAAGTAGAATTTGTTTATTGGTTTTGTTAAAACTTAAACCAAATGCTAATCAAATAATTTTTTTATTATTAGAACTCTCAAAGTATAATTTTCTTTCTGTCGTATCACTATGAAGTCATAAATTTTTAAATTTATATTAATAGTTTATTTTCTTAATAGATAATATTTACAAAAGGATTAAATTTTTACCTTGACACAAAATTATAAATTATGGTTTTAATGATTAATTCCATTTTGATAGAAAATACCCATATTTTCTATTAATTAAATTCAAAATAATGGTAATGACCAATTAGCTTAAATATTCTCAAATTTATATTAAAAAATGTATTGTAATAAGAGATTAAATTTTTCCATATCAATAAATAATTAATTTAAAAAAAAGATAATTATATGATTATTAGGTGATTTTATTAACGTAAATCATTTTTATCAATATTTTTGTTATAATTAAAATGAAAATTGATAAAATAATTTAATAAATACCGACGAAAAATTCAAGTTTTTACTTACTTATTGTTAATTATATTTTTTGAAAAATTAATTTTATTCGTATAAATACAATAGTTTTTAATCTAAAATTGTTTTTGCATGCTTGAATATTTTTTTTGTTTAGATTTGGAGATTATAGAGAGACTAAAATTTAAATTAATAAAAGAAAAAGACAAAATTTTGATTTGCTATTTCTTGAGAATATAAGAAATCATCTAAATTTAAAATTAAATTGAAATATTCAAGGAAAACTAAAAAATTTCGGTTAGAAACCAAAAGAAATGAAAATTTTGCAAAATTTTCATTTAAAAACTGTTTGAAAGTTTTAATTTTTTAAGTTTTTAGAGCAAAAATCAAGTAAAAATTAAAAACTAATTTGATTTTTAGATTCAGAGGAAATTTTGTCATATGAAAACCAGGTACATACCTAAAAACCACTTTTCTCTCAACCATTTAGAAGAAATTTAGTATTAAACAAAAAGTAAAAATAAAAAAATAAATTTATTATATCATTAATGCAACTGTTTTAAATAATAATATTAATAATTATGATTTACAAGTATAATATCTGTAGTTACTTTCTTTATTTCTTCTTAAAAAATTCAAAGTTATTATCATTAATAACAAAAATAATAAATAAAAAATATACACTGAGAAAATAGATCCCTTTGTCTCAAAAGGAAAATCTCTTAATGAAAAAGTATAATACATTTTTGACAAACGGCTCATAATATTTTGCTTTATATATGCATTTTTTTTATAATGAAAAAAGCTTTTCAAAATTCAAGAGTGAATTTTTCTCCGATAGAAAATTATATTAAATTAAGAGGTTAGACTCTATATCGTGAAGTTGAAAGTAACAGGACTTGAAATAATTAATATGAATATTCAGGTAAAAACCTCACATTGGGGAAAATTTGAAGAGAATTGTAGTAAAAGTTTGGGTAGGGGTACACTGACAGTGTAACACTGAATAAATGAAGAGTAGAAATTACCATTAATGTTAGTAAAAATATTTGAAGCGACTTCTATGAGAATTTTCACTAATTTATACTATTCTTTGGAGCGTTTTTTACTCTGGTTAATAGTAATTTTTAAACTAGAACTAGTAAATGTTACAGTTAAGCTTAGGTATGGAATTTCTACTATAAATGGTTTGAAAAACGTATACACTATTCATTTTAGGGAAAATTCCAACCTTATTAGGATCTTATTTTCTTTATGCTGGGAAAAAGTTCCTAAACCAGCCGTAGTAAATTTTTCATTAAAAATGTTTGCTATAATAGAAAATCAATGCCTGAACCCCGCGATTACGAGGCAAAAGCGCGCTACCCCCTGGATTAAATACTGGATACAACCAACTCTTTAAATATTCAGTATTTTCATTAATTACTTTGTTTTATCAAATAATTCATTTCTTTTGCAGCACAGTGGTATGATTAGATAAAAATTTTTCTTGAATAATTTCCATTACGTTTTAAGTCATTTATAATCGTGCAATTTCGTGCGCAGTATAGGCAGATTTTTTTTCAGTTTAGTTATTTTTTTATTTTTCTCGTACTGTCAATAGTTAAAACTATAAATATAAGTGCCACAATCCAGAATAAAATTTCGAATTATTGAAATAAAACATTTTTTCTTTGAGTAAATTTAAAATTATTCTATTTGAAAATACATTTTCCAAAAAATTTTCATCCTCAGTGTATAAATCCCTAGAGAAAAATTTGATATAAATAGTTAATTTTTAAAATACAAACTAAAGTTTTTTTTCTTCTCAATAAAAATTCTCAAATTTTTTTTTGTATTCTAACAAAAAAAAAAAAAAAAAAAATTAATTAATTAATACTGAAGCCTATTGTTTAAAAAATAAAAGATTTTAAAGATATATTATAAAATAAATGATATATTTTTTAAGATTATTATCATATCCTCCCAAAGGAGCGCTTGCGCTTTTTAATGATAAAAAAAAATTTTTCTTTTTTATATATAAAGCGTATCTTGTATATAAAAGACACCACTTGTTGAGCGATGCCCATACTTAAATCACTCAGTGAGTATTATTATTTTTTTAAGTAAAAAAAAGTCATATAAATTGATATTTTAAAACTTTTTAAGTGCAAGTGTACTTTTTTTTTATTAATTATAAATCAAGGTAAACAAATAATAAAAATTTTTTAAAGGAAAAATTAAATAAAATTTTCCATTTATTTTTATCTGAATAAACTTTCTTCATAATTAATAAATTAAAAAAATAAAACTATTTTTTATACATTTGTTTAAATAATTTTAAAATCAATAGGAAAATTGACAAAAAAATTATTTTAAACAAAATTAAAAAAATTTTTTTTTTAAACCATAAAAATATTTATACTATTAGGTAAAAAAGAACGAATATCTAGAAAAGCTAAGGGAAATTACAAAAGTCGGAAAAAGGAAGTGATAGAAGGTTGTGATTCTAATATATTATCGAATGTCCCTCCAAGTCTTTAATTATTAATTTATTTTTTTTTTTAATTTTATATTTTTTTTTGTAATTATTAAAAAAAAAAAAAATTACCAAATAATAAAAAAACATGTCATTTATTTGAATACAAATTTTTTTCAAAGTTTCTTGAAACGTGCAAAATATTATAAAAATAATAAATTTATTATTTTACTTATTTATTTTTTCTTTATCTATTATTATGTATTTTTAATAATTAAATTATCAAATTACTTCGGTTTTAAATGTAAAATGAAAAATGCATTTTTTGTTGCTGTAAATATTTATTTTAAGTAAAAAATATGAGTAAATTTTTGGCTGAGTAAAAAGTGTATTGTTTGAAAATTTTGATTAGATTCAAATTGTTAAAATTTTATGAAATATTTTTAGTGATTTTTAGTTAAATTCAGCTTGTTTGTGTTTAAATTTTATTTAAAATTTCTAGTTAATTACAAGTCCAAATAATTTTATTTTATCAAATTTAAATACTAAATATTTAGTTCATCAGTGGTATAAGAAAAAGAAAACAAAAAACTGTGAGAGTGAAACAATTTATTGCATTTCTTGTATTTGGAAAATTGAATTTATCGATCAATAGGGCAAAAGAAATAAAAAACAAAGTTAGACAAGATTTTACAAAAAAATGGGCGATCAAGTCATTATCAATCAATTTATTGCATTTCTATTTAGGGCGATCAAGTCATTATCAATCTATTTATTGCATTTCTACCAAAGATCTTAGTATCAAAAGTTTTTAATATTTTTAATTTCACTAATAAATTTTGGACATTGGACAAAAGCTTAAATATTTTAAAATTATAAATAAATTTTTTGTTAAAAATTTGGTTAATTTAGCTTTAAATTCAATGTAATTGATTGAATTTTTATAATTATCAAAAATGTTTAAAAGTTTTATACAAATATGGAGGAAAACCAAAATGATAACACGTTTTATATCTTCTGTAAAAGATTTTTTACAGTGCATTAAATTTTAATATTAAAATAATGAATGAGATAAAATTTTTTTCATGTTTACCTAAAAGAGCTCTAAAATATTCAATATTCCAATATAAATCTTACTTAATACCAAATTGACCATAAAATTTAATTCGATAAAAATTAATTTTAACTAATTTAAATTTTACAGAAATAACTGACTCATCAAAGCGAATTAATAAAAAAGTTTGCATTGTAAAAATATTATATTTTGATACACAAAATTTAATTTTAGCTAAAACAATAGTAATCGATCAGTTAGATCAGAAATATGCTGAAGAAAATATTTTTTTACTCGGGAACAATGCTGATTTAAATATAATAACGTGTCCATTTTTTCGAAAAATTAGTAAATTTTCAAAAAAATTTATAAATATTCGATAAAAATCGTAAATTTACTAAATTTAGTATATCAACAAATCGAGTATTCTCGATTATTTTTTGTGGATTCGCAAGAAAAATTGATAATTTACAATTTTTTTTCGAAAATTTTCAAAAAATAGTTGTAAATTTATAAAAAATAATTGTGAATTTACAACTTTTTTTGAAAATTTACTAATTTTCCGAAAATGTTCTAATTTTTTTGTTAATATAAGAAAGTTACTTTTTACAGTGTAAATGCAAAGAAATTGGTATATTTTTTATTCAAAAACGGTTATATTCAATATTGTCTATTGTGGAGAAGAGTAATCATTACTGGCTGCATATTTCATCTTTTATAAAAATATTTCTTCTGCTGTGAGAAATTTTTTTTTACTGACCTCAATTAAAATTATTTTACATATTTAAATAATCCATGGGATAATCGGAAACATTATTTGCTGAACTTGTAAAAATCGTGTAGATAAGATTTTGCCTGGATTTTGCCCAATTGATAGAAATTGTTTAGATAATTTTTAGAGTTTTCTGATCTCGGAAACACTCAAAAACCTGTACTAGTTTTCTTTGCAGTGTAGCTGACAAAAGAAAAATACATTTAAATGATGGTTAAAATATTTATTCAATATTTAAAAACACATAATAATCCAAGTATAAATTATTCATAATAAATTATTTACTTCATGATTGGATCATCTTGAACCAATGACAATTTTTTGATTTATATTTTTTGTTTTATTCTAAAACAAATAAAAAAAACTTAATTTTCGCTTTTCAAGGAAACTCCAAATTTCGATTTTATTTCATTTATATATTAAGTATAATAAAAAACTAAATTTATAAGTGTATTTTCTGACTTATCATAAATATTATTTATGGCTCGTGTCCATCAAAAAAAAAAGAGTGGCCCAGATCACACGTACATTAATTTTTCTCATCAGCGGTGAAAAAACACGTATGACGTGTTTTCTTGCCACTGAAGGAGAAAACTAATATGTTTAGCCATAAAAAAGGATGCCCCGCATTGCAGTTTACCAAATTGTAATTTACGCGTGATTTGAGCTATTCTTTAACGTTAGTTTCAAACGTTTTACGGAAACATTCTCAATCAGGATTTTTCTTTTGTAAAAAATCATAATTGTATATATTAAAATATCAGTACAAAAGTTAAAAAATAAAAATGCTTAAAAAACTGTGAACAAATTTTTGCAGAAAATTCAAATTGTAAAATCAAATGTAGCATAGTTTTTCAGCAGCGTATTATCCAGGGGTGTGTAGTCACCCGATCCAAAGGCACGGGTCAGTCTTGGATTTTTTCAGGTTAAGTCGTGCCGGTTTTCGTGTATATTCGAAAAGCTTCGGAGATCCGCAGGTACAGTTTTGAATCGGAAATTTTCCCCGACTTTACGATTCCATGAAAATATTTCTTAAAATTTTCCGTTAATTTCAGCTAATAAATCACTATAAGTCATTATTTTTTTAATGGTATTAATTAATTTTTCTGTACTGCGGCCCGAAAGTACGTATTTCCCGGACGCTGCGCGTCCGGCAAAGACGTATTTTCTCGCCACAGTCGCAGAAAAATTTTGTACAATCCTCAGCCATAAACAAAAAATGACCCAAATTGCAGTTTACCATTCTCGGCTTTGCCTCAGAAGGTAATTCACATGCGATTTGGGCCATTCATTATTTTTCTGGCCTAGGACCGTAGTATACCCGAAAATCGACCCAACTAAAATCAAAACCGAACTTTCGGGTCGGGTACCCAAAATCAGATAACCGCATACCCCTAATATTAACAGTCATCCTAAAAATGTATTTTCCTACGTAATAAAACGTCAAAAATAAACAAAGTTAGATCATATTAAATAATTTTATATAAAAAAATAAAGTTGTTCACAATAAAATCCAATAAATTAATAAAAATAATCGTATATACACTTATTTGACTTCTTATAAAATTTTAATCATTAAATTTTAAATCTCTTTCCATTGAAAAATACGATAAAATTTAAATTGTCATTTACGTAAAGAAAATTTAATATATGTGAATAAGAAATAAACGTAAAAAACTAAATGCGTAAATGAAAATAACTGCATAAAATGTTTAGCTTCGATTTGAACTTTTATTAATGTAAGTTTTCAAAAATTTGATTATAAAAGATTTGAAAGGTGCATTTTTTTATTATAACTAGGAAAAAGTATAAACAAATAATTAATTGAGCTCTAGGCCATGACATATCTGTGACACTATACCCTAATAAGCTCTTATATTATTCAATGACAATCAATCGATTTCATGAATCCTTAGAAATAATCGGCCAACGTTTTATCATTTAAAATACAAAAAAAGTCTTCATTTGTTTAACTTGACGCATGCCGCCAAGATCATAAAGTTTCAGTTTCTATTTTATTTTCATTTTTTATTTAATTTTATCCTAAGAAAAAATAGAAAAAAAAATAATTAAAAAATTAAAAAACAAAAAAATTTACATATAAAAATTTTATTTTTTTTATAGTTGAAAAATAAATTTTATCCATGCGCATCAAACGCTGTGACCGAAATTTTGAAATCTGGGTCCTGTAAGACCTCCAGGTACCAGAGGACAAAAATCATTGATTTATTTTTTTTTTTTTGAAATTATTCATTTTTTGTAAAAATTTAAAAAATTTGGAAATATTTTTATTTTACTAAAATTTTGATTAATTGTTTATCAAAAAAAAAAAAGAAATAAAATCAGTGTTTTTTGTTTACTTCATTTGAAAAATCAAGTATGAATATCGAAGATTATCGTCAACATGGTGAGTTTATTAATTTATTAATTATTTTAAGCAAAAAATTATATTTCACAGTCATTAAATTATTAGATAGTTTTTAACAATCCTCGACCAACTGTAATCTCCACATGGAGTTGCATACAAATTTAAATTAACGTTTTCCAAGGGCAATTTTTACTTGTTAAAGCATTCCTACATTTATTAGCAAAAAAAATGCAACTTATATAGATTTTACAGTTGGTTAAGCTATTTTAGTATCAAAATTTAATTTTTTAGTTGATTAACTAAATAATGAATTCTTCTCCTAACAAACCAAAAAACATAATTTTTCAAAACCTTAAAAATTTGATTTTCCCCTAACAAAACCCAATAAGAATCAATTGAAACATAAAATAAAATCTATAAATAAAACTATATTGATAAAAAAAAAGAAAAGAAAACTACCAATAAATTTTATTAGATTTAAATAAGAGAATAATATTGAGAATATAAAATTTTATTATTAACTCTTTTACATATAAAATTTAATGTTTTTTGTATTTTTATTATTAAATTTTTTTATACACAATATCAATTTATTTTTATTTATTTTTATAGTTATTCAATTGTCTTCTTTTTTTTTATTCGTTCCGCATTTAAACAATAAACACCTTATTGTCATGTATATAAATAAAACATAATTGGATAAATCGACATAATATTTTCTTTAAGAATATGTATATTATGTATACTTTGTTACTGTTACACAATATTTAATGTCATTATTATTACTCTTTAAATGCATAATTTTATGTAATATTATTTTTTTTTTTGTAAACAATTTAAAGTTATTTGAAATTTTTTTTTTTTTACGATCGAAATTTAAGGTTCCCAAATCCGAATAATTTAAAATCCTTGAATTAAGTTCTATTTGATCCATATCTTTTATCTGTGTCATATTTGTTATGTAACAAATGATTTTTCATTTTTCATCAAAATTGAAAACAATGATCTTCTGAGGGTAGGGATTAGAATGCATAATATTTTATGATTTATGGATAAAGAACAAAGCTTATCCTCTTTATGAAAAAACTCCTCACAGTATCTAATTTAATTGTTTGTTTTTTGATTAAATTTTATGCCGAAAACAAGACCCAAACCCCACTGAACTAGAAAAAAAGCGTCAATAAAAGCTTTGATCGAGAAATAATCCAATTTGACGCGTCTCCAATTTTAATGCGGTTTGTGGCATTAAAGTTGCCTCTATTTTAAGAAAAGTGAAAGTATTTTTTTTCCATTATTTTCCATCCTTAAATTGTTAAAAACTACCCCTACATATTAAAATTTTTTGAATATCCTATTTTCGATAAAAAAATATAATTAAAGTACATTTTATTAAAATGATTGAATTATACCCCCAAGCAAAAACTACCCCTACATGACCCACAAACTACCCTTGAAATCCAAGCTATCACATAATTTCGCAATTTATTGAAAGTTGTTCTAAAATGCGAAATTGTGTAAGGGCTTGGATTTTAAGAGTAGTTTTAAGGGTCTTAGTGGATTATATTGGGGTAGTTTTTATCTAAATTTTTCAGTATTCCATAATAGAGTTAAAAATAACGACCTAAAGTTGCTTGTAGTTGGCAACTAGAAAATTTTAGGTAAAAACTAATGTCACATTCGTATTTAGCAACCCAAAAAACACATTTAACCGACAAAAATCATAAAATAACCACAAAGCATAACCTCTACAAATTCCTATTGTGGGCAATTGGATCATTTTTGGTTAAAAAGGATTTTATATTCGAGTTTGTTACTCATTAGACTATGAATAACTCTTTGTTCCTTTCATTGTCAAATTCTCAGTTCAGATGTTATACACTGAAAAGTCATTATTAGTGAGAATAATTTTAATACAAATTTTCTTTTAAATGTGAATTCTTACTAATTATGAAATACGTAAAATGTATAATTACTAGAAAATAAGATAAATGGAATTTTTTTGCGTTCTTTTAAACTTATCGCGAATTTTTTGCTATTTTAGCATTCAAAATTTTAAATACCGAAAATTATTTTACTAAAACTACTATTAATAATTTAGAAACTTATCATTGAATTTTTTTTAAAATTATAGTAGATTCGGTATAATAATTTTTATAAAAAAACCAATTTGACTTTGTTTTCCAGTAAAGTGCTAATAGTATATTACGACCCATGGCCAGAAGAATAAAGAATGGCCCAAATCGCACGTAAATTACCTTCCGAGGTGAAGCCAAGGATGGTAAACTGCGATTTGGGGCATTCTTTTTTTATGGCCCAGGGTCGTATTCGATTTTTCTGCATCAGTGGCGAGAAAACACGTCTTTGCCGGAAGCGCAGCGGCCGGGAAATACGTGCTTTCTGGCCGCTGACCAGAAGAATTCATTAATTTTCGAGGCTTTACTCCACAAGATCTTTCAAAAAATCCTAATAATAGAAATAAATTTTATGAGTTGGAAAAATTTTGGACAAATTCTGCACTCTATGAATGTTTTTTAAGATAAAAATTTCAATTAACTATTATACTTTATAGTATATAAGATAGTATATACTTGATATGTATATGTTACGCCTGAAACGAGGTAACGGCCGGTTCCGCGGAATTGGACAGTAATCCGGCCGGTTCCACGGAATGGGACATCAAACCGGCCGGTTCCGCGGAACGGGGCATCAAATTAAATAAATTAACACATTAAAAATAAGAAAATTTTCTAAAAATAGTATATTTTTACCTATGGCCACAAAAGTAAAGAATGGCCCAAATCGCACGTAAATTACCTTCCGAGACGAAGCCGAGGATGGTAAACTGCGATTTGGGGCATCCTTTTTTTGTGGCCAAGGACAAAACATAATTTTTCTTGCTCAGTGTCGAGAAAATGCGTTTTTTCGAATAGCGCAGCGGACAGAAAACACGCACTTTCTGGACACTAACAAGAAAAAAAAATTTTTTTAAATTTATTTTACATTTAAAATACTATTGACTGTCCCATTCCGCGGAACCGGCCGTTACCTCGTTTCGGGCGTAACATATATACTTGATAGCTTAAATGAGCGCTAATTGCCCAAAAACTCTAAAATATTCAATTCTGTCAGCAGTGGCAGAGGCAGTGGTTGTAATTTTATAATATAAATTTATATAAATTAATTTAATTTTTGTTTTTTCATTAAAACTTTCTATTGTAAATCAAAATATAAATATACATATATTTAAATATTTTTTTAACCACCAGCAATATTAATTTTTCAATAATTTTTTTTTTCTTTTTCTTTTCTTTTTAAACAAAGAAATTTAATTGTAAAATAATTTTTTTTCTCCTTTAATTCCACATATTTAAACTCGTTATTTATAATTAAAAGCATTCGTATATTAGTCTGGATGATATTTTAAGAGTTTACTTAGATTTTCAATTATAAAGTGAAATAAAAGGGTTAGTCAGTAAAAAATTTAAATACCCAAAAATTTAGGCATTGAATGTCACAAATAAACAAACTAAGAAAGTAATTTCCAGGCTTTAAAAATTATATAAATATATATATTTTTTTTTAATTAATTAATACCTAATTTAGCTTGTTAGGGTTAGATCTGACAATTTCTATGACTTTTGGTTACTTTGTTTTTTGCAAAATAAACGATAAATTATCAATTTAATTAATAATTTTGACAGTTTGAAAAGCAGAAGTCCCTATAACCGAGTTTTTTTATTAATAAATTAAAATTCTAATTGCTTACTCATAAACATGATAAATTTTGCATATAACTAAAAATAATAAAATTAATTAAAAATGTGGAATTTATATAAATTTCGGGATCTTCAATAAAATTTAAAAAATCAGGCCCTCTATTCTAAAATAAAAAATCAAATCCAAAATTTTAAAAATAACTCCCAAGCTAATTTATAAATAAGTTAATTTTTTATAAAAATTTTTTGTTGTTAAATTATACATTTAATTTTAGATTAAAATTAATGCATAATTAAATATTTAATGCTTATTACCTTATAATTTCTATTATTATAAATTTTTAAGATTTAATTAAATAATAATTATTTATCATAAAATTATTTTTATATGCTCTAGTGATTTCAATGACTTGTAAATTAATTTTACAGATTATGGTCCTAATAATAATAATCCTGACGCAGATCCTTGTTTGGTAGACAGTTTTTACCTGTGTAGGTTGATGGAGTTTCCCACAGAGTATGTACGTTTTTTGGGACACTAAATACGAATATAAAATCCATTTTTATGAAAATTCCCTAGTTACCTACAATAGAAGATATTTATGTAGCAATTAGTTGCTTGGTTTATCTTACTAGGTTATTCAAATTAGAAATGGATTTCACGTTTGGATTTAACGACCCAAAAAATATAAGTAACCGACAAAAATTTTTTAAAACTGAAAAAGAAAACCTAAAAATTCCTATTGTGGGCAACTGGGACATTTTTGGTAACAACGTATACCATATTCGTATTCAGTAACCCACGTGAAAATTTCACCGACCTGTAAAGAATAATAAGCGTATACTAAACAGGGGTCCAAGTCAGGTCTATATAAAGAAAATTTCTTAATTTAAATATCCTTGATTTTTTTTATAATAAAATAAAAGCTTTTAGAGACGCTAGAGTCTTAAAAAAGATTCCTAATGTTTTATAAGATTTCGTCTTTTAATATTTGTAATTTTTGTCGAAAATTTTCTCCCAATTCCTAAGATTATTTTCAAAACCTTCATGCTATCATTATTCAAAAAAATTTTTTTCCGAAATAACGTGCAAATAATTTTTTCATACATTCTTTTTGATGCCTAGATTTTATGAGAAACAAAAAATATATTTTTTTTATACAGTAAGATATAGAACTCTGGACTATGACCTTCAAAGATCAAGATTAGTTACAGTGTACAGTCTAATTTTTAAAAGCATTAAACTTAAAAATTGTAATTTTGGCAGCAATTCAAAAAATTACACCAATCGACAGTTTTAGGCTACAAAACATATAACCAGAATAATTTTTAAAATACAAGACTACATTGCTTTTATTGAATTTTTAATTAAATTAGTTAGAAGTTGCATTTTCTCAGAAGACTTAATAATTTTAATTCAATATTCAGGCAATTGTTTGAAAAAAAAATTAAACCATTAAAGCTTAGATATTTCAAAAAATACAATTCCGAAACATTTAAATCTACCTACACCACCTAAGAGATTTTAAAAGTCCTAATTGACAAAGGAAAGAAGCTTATTCCAGCAATCTCTGGAAATAGTACACCCATAATTACACAGTCAGATTGCTGTGCTTGAATTTTCAAGCAAAAATTATGCATCATTGTAAAATCATTCTTTTTTTAAATGAGTGATTAAATCATGAAATTTTATCATGATTTGCATATTTTAATTTTCAATTTAATTAATATTTGTCTTTGTATAGCAACTGGGCAAAGTTTTGAGAAGCTGCTTCAATTTTCAAGAAAAAAAAATTAAAATTACCATTTTTAACTATTTGCTTGAATTATTTTCATGCAACTTTTCTTGAATTTTTTAATAATTTAAGTAAAATTCAAACGCAGCAGCCTGAAAGTGTATATATATATTAATTAAAAACAATTTAGGACTTAAGAAACTTATTTTTTATTTAGAAGCATATCTAACTTTTCACCAGAAACCCATATGCATAGAATAATTTACTATTATGAAAATAACTTATCATAAAATTTAAATTAATTCATAAAATAATAATTATAAACTTGAACAGGAAAAGAAATGGTTGATTACATCGCCGATTATTTGGGAGATATACGAAGTCGTAGAGTATTTCCAGCAGTGTCACCTGGATATTTGAGAAATATTTTACCACCATCAGCCCCAGTTGAAGGCGAGCCATGGGAAAATATATTTAACGACATCGAAAAATGTATAATGCCTGGTGTTACTCATTGGCAAAGTCCCCATATGCATGCTTACTTTCCAGCTTTAAATTCACCAGCAAGTCTTTTAGCTGATATGTTAGCTGATGCTATTAATTGTATTGGATTTACTTGGGTATTTTATCAATTAATTATGTTTAAATTAAGTTTATATTTTTAAATTACTAAATTTTATTTCTTAAAATTCAGGCCTCTAGTCCAGTATGTACTGAATTAGAAGCAATCGTAATGAACTGGCTTGGGAAAATGGTTGGATTACCAGATGATTTTTTACATCATCCGGGTGGATCCGGTGGTGGTGTTATACAAACAACAGCGAGTGAATCTACTTTAGTTTGTCTTTTAGCTGCAAGAACTAGAGCTATAAGAGATATTCAAGAATCTAACCCAGAATTATTACCTGCAGAAATCAATTCTAGGCTGGTAGCTTATTGTTCTGATCAGGTAAAAAAATAAGAATTATAATTTAATTTTTTTTTATAAATATAAAAATTCAAAAAATTTTGAGTTATATTTAATTCTACAGGCTCATTCAAGTGTTGAAAAAGCAGGACTCATAGGATTAGTCAGAATGCGATACATCGATGCAGACGAAAATCTGAGTATGAGAGGTGCGATGCTTGAAGAAACATTAAATCGAGATCGGGAAGAAGGGCTTGTACCTTTTTTTGTAAGTTAATATTTTAATTAAAATTTTATTTTTTTTAGCTCATTAGATTTATTGCAAATTGCTGGAAAATATTTCTAGCCTTCAGTTTGTTGTTATGAAAGCACGAAATATAAATTTCAATTGAAAATGTAGCAGCAGGGACTTAAAATGACTTTTTATAGATAATTTAATACTCTTAAAGTTATTTAATACTCTTAAACGTTAGCTCCCTAAATTCGTTTTTATTTTTCATCAGTTCCCTGTAAAAAATTTTTACCATATTATGGCCATAATTTATGGTGATCAGACATAAACTAGCCATCAATTATGGCCACATTATTACCATCTAATTAACGTTAAACCATCATTAAAAAAAATATTTCTTGTTTTTATTGTATGAAATCCTCATTTACTCTCCTACAAAGCCTATAGCAAGCGTAAAAACCCACAACTTTTTTCTAAAGTCTATAAAAAATAAAAAAATTGAGGTTTAAAATATTTTTGTATTATTTCTTACAAAATATCTTTGTAAGATTCATTTCTGTTTGCAATATTTTTAAAAAATAGCTCAAAAGTCATTCCCATAATATGCAACAGTGCTTGGAAGTATATTTTTAAACTTTCTTTTCAGAATTCAAAACCAATGTAGCTCATAAAAAAATACTGCCAATTATTTTAATAAAATGTTAACAAAATATTTTACAAAATAATTCAATTTTTTAATTAAAAGCCTATCACTTTTAGTGTTTAATTATTACATCTGTAAGCCCAACGGTTTAGTAATAATCATAATTGATAAGTTCATAAATTAAATTAGATTAAAAAAGATAAAATTGCAGTAATATACTGATTTAAAGTTTTAAAACTAATTTTTTTTACTGATAAACCTCGTTTTTTTATTTTTTATGAGCTTAAAAAAAAGGTGTGGTTATTTTAAACTTGCCACGGGCTAAAAACGGGCAAATTGATGATTTTATAAACAAAAGCAACAACAAAAAAATTATAAAAAAAATTATGGTCAAGCGTCAATTAGGTGGCCATAAGTTATGGCCATAAACCCTACCATCACCATAAATTATGGCCTTATTATGGTAAAAATTTTACACAGGGTTAAACCAATTTTTTGAAGACTCGATAATTAACCATACTTTAAATAATTAACTTATCAGTAAACTAAATATTAAGTAAGCAAAAACAGTGATGAGTTTTAAAAATTTAATTTATGCTAATTAATGATATTTTTAGTTTTTTCTGATGAGTTAAACATTTTTAACGAAACGTCGAATAAATGAACTAAAGATTTTCTGCTCGTAAAAATTAAGAACAATTCTATAATAATTATTTATATTCAGCAGAAAAGTTGATTAACCAGTTACAATTTTGAAATAATATAATATATTATCTACTTTTCAAGTTATCACTGTTTTAATGTACAATTTGAACTTTTCCAAGCTATTCATATTCCTTCGCTCTAAGCGAATAATTAATTCCTCTAATTTTTCTCTCAAATAAAGTTTATTTTCAAAACCAAAAAATTTCAATTCATAATATCATAATAAATCAGATAAAAATTAAAAATTTTTATCATAAATGATGTCACATATTTACAAAGATGACACAAATAAATTTTTATGCAATATTTTTTTTTACTGAAAATCATAATTATAATAAAAATAATAATAAGAAGAAAGATTTTGATCCTCTTATAAAATAATAATAATAAGATACACAATTTTTTACATTTAATTAATTTGTTTTGAAATTAGTTACTTTTTTTTTCATAATACTTTTCAATTTAATGAGATTTTTTTATATATAAATAAAGTTTAGCTTCTTAGCTTAGAAAATTTATTATTATTATTATTATTATTTTACAAAAATAGCTCATTTTTATTGTTAGTATTTATTTTTAAAAAAATTTTATTTATTATTTGTTATTTTATTTTTATGATAAATAAATTACAGGTTTGTGCAACATTAGGTACAACCGGTGCATGTTCATTTGATAATTTACAAGAAATTGGTCCAATATGTAAGTTATTAAAAAATAAAATTAAAATGGATTTTGTATTAAAAAAAAAAAAATTTTTTTATTCATAGGTGAAAAAAATGGTTTATGGCTTCACGTTGATGCAGCATATGCTGGTAGTGCATTTATTTGTCCTGAATTTCGTGTTTGGTTGAAAGGTGTTGAATATGCTGATTCTTTTGCATTTAATCCGAGCAAATGGTTGATGGTACATTTTGATTGTACTGCAATGTGGTTAGTAATTTAATTTTTATAAATTATCAAAATTAGGACAATAAAAGCCCTAATAATTTTAGCCCTTATTAGAAAGAATTAATCTTTAAATTTATTGCAATTATTTCCTCTATAAAATTTATAAATAAAATTTATAAAATCCGATATTTAAAATGTACTGTATATATATTATGATTATAATTAGAATACAAGAAACTTTTTTCAGGATCAATTTCACCCCAATTTCACCCTCTAAACAATAAATGTTTTTTCGCAAAGCTTTATTTTTTTTCTTTGGAATTTTTTTTAACAATTTTTATTAGTTTCTTATTTACAAGCAATAATGAACGTAAAATTTTTATGCAATTTGTAAACATCATACATTTTTTGTTGAATACGCTAAAGATTAAGTTTGACGTAACTTATTTTTAAATGCTTCTTTACTTTTAATCGATATTGGTTAATGACGTGCACGTAACAGCTATTTGTTTTACGAGGAAATAAGAATAATTGTAACAAGAGTTGACGGGAAATACGCGAGGTCAAGGGTGCTAATCCAAGTTTTCTGTTTTTGAATAAAACTAAATTTACAACTATTTTCATTGTATTTTTAATGAAAAGTATATTTAACGTTACGTGCCATTTGGCAATTTTTTATTTTTCAGGATTTTTTGCTCAGATACTACTCGTATAGTATTAACGCGTATAAAATTTTCTAGTTGGAGTGTGCGATTACTGGAATGTTGAATCGGGTACCCGAAATTTCGGTTTTTTTGCTTCAAGTTTAGTTTTGAGTCACCAAGAATGCTTTCAATTCAAAACTGTAAGTGCGGATTAATTTTTTTTTCGAAAAATTTTGGACTTTTCGGGAAGTCTAATCGAAATTTCGGGTAACCGTACACCCCTATTTTCTACAGTTTTGCGAAAAATTTTGAAAATTAATTTAAAAAATGTTTTTTTTCTTTTTGATATATGTTGTAAAAAATAGTTACTTAAGATTATTAATTTTACTCCCACGTACGAGATATTTCTTTACAAGCACTGAAAATTCACACAAAAATTTTCATATTCATAAAACTTGAAAAAAATAAAAATTTTTTCTTAAAAATATTCTTTAAATTTGAAATTAAAAAAGAATAATATAAGAAACATATAAGTTTATTTAAAAAAATACTACAAGTTAAACTTAATACTTCTTAGAGTAAATATATAAATTAAAAGACATTTGTACTAAACTCATAAGTAATCGAAACAATTTAAAGAAGTACTATTGTGGTTAGAAAAAATAAAGTTTTAATAAATTTTCTTATACTTTTTTAAATCAATTTCTTTTAAATCTTGTTAGTTGTTTAAGTATTTTCTTTTTATTTAACATTATATTTAAACGGTTTTGTCCTATATAAGATATCGAGTATTATTTACTTTTATGAGTACGTATACCTTGTAAATTGAAGTTTATAAACTCAAATATCTTTGAAAAATGTTTGTTCAAAATAATAGCAAACAAAGATTTTAAAAAAAAATTAATTTAGCTTTTTAGGTAAAAAGTTTGAAAGACTTAGATCTCGAGGCCGAGATATTATTAATGATTCATAAGGATTATTAACACTCGTATTAAAAAAAAAAATACTTTGGGGTATCCATAAATTATGTAAGATAATAATTGGATATTAAACCTACCTTTCCCCATAAATATACTTACATTTTTCCAACGAATATTTGATTTTTCTGTGGGCCAAAACTCAGTTTAACCATTTAAGTACATACTCTGCAGTAGTGTATCATGGAATATTTTTAATTTTTTGAGTCATTTGGGTAATAATGAAGTTACATTTAAAAAGTAATGTTGTTTTTAAATTTAGTAACCGTATCGGAGATATAAAAGTCTAGAAAACTAATTCTTACTTCAATTCGACTATTTTTTAATATTCAGTCCTTAAATGGTCAAAGAAAATTTAAATCTAGGGGGCTTCGCTACCCTAATCTGTCTTATATAGTTTAGAGTTCCCAAATAATTATATATCAATTGTTTATTTTTCAACTATAATTTATAAATATAAATTAATTTTTTAAATTAAAATAAATATGTATATTTAAATTAATTTTATAGGGTCAAAAACAGTCAAGCTCTTCACAGGACATTCAATGTTGAGCCTCTGTACTTGAAACATGAAAATACAGGTAAATAAAATTTAGTACCAGAAAAATATCTGCATTAAAATATTCAACAAATTTTTTAACTATGACCAGTTCGCGAATTCGGTCAAATGGTCAGTTTCACTAATATAAAGTAACATATGTGCTCAAAGACTACCTATTTGTAGAATGCCTGTATTTTTTTTTAATTTAACGTTACTTTTTAATAGATATGTCAGTAAATTTCATATTTTGGCTTTAAATTTCTTGATATTCATTAAAGTAATCATGAACTTTAAATTAAATATTTGGTTTGAATTAAATTTAATTCTTTCTTCTGTTTCAGGATTAGCAATTGATTACATGGTGAGTATTTGATACTTTTAATAATAAGTAATTTTAAAAAAATTAAAAACACAAGTTTTATACTTTTTTTTAAGCATTGGCAAATTCCACTATCAAAAAGGTTTCGTGCTCTCAAACTCTGGTTCGTTTTACGGAATTACGGAGTAACAGGACTTCAAAAACATATACGCGAGGTACAATTGAATGAAAAATCAAACTTGAAATTATTATTATACAATAATTATTTAATTTTAGGGAGTTAGATTAGCAAAAAAATTTGAAGCTTTAGTTTTAGCCGATACTCGTTTTGAAATACCAGCAGCGCGTCATTTAGGAATGGTTGTTTTCCGTCTTTGTGGAGAAAATACGTTAACTGAACAATTATTAAAAAAAATGAATTCAAGAGGCCGTGTTCATTGTGTTCCAGCTGCATTGCATGGGAAATATGTTATAAGATTTACAATAACATCTACACAGTAAGACTAAACTTTGTTTTTGTACTGATGAAAAAATGCAATATCTGTCGTTTTTTAAGAGCATTTCCACTTAAATTTTTCAGAGTATTAGATTCGGAAATGCAAATAAAAAATATTTTTTTCACAGCTTTCTCTCTTCAAATTTAATATTTTATTAAAATTTTGGATAATTTATTTGTACATACAAATTTATATTCCAATATTTCTAATTTTATTTTCATTTTCAGTACAACTAACGATGACATACTAAAGGATTGGGCAGAAATAAGGAATACAGCAACTGAAATATTAGGTATAAGAGCAATTTCACCAGCAAGAGCAAGAGTCACATTAGCAGGTAAATAAAATAAAATTTACATGTATATTACTTCTATATCCTCAGTTATCGCTATTTCTTATAATTATTATATTTTGGGCATTTTGCACCGTAAGCATTTTTTCCTTATTGCTACACTTTAATGTGTAGCAAACTGCACTGAATATTTTATTGTAATTTATCCTAAACTCTCATATTTAATATGTTTTTTAGTCCACAAAAACTGCCTATATTATCATATGGATATTCAAAAATTCATAAAGTAACATACATTTTCATAAATACAAATTTTATTATAATCTGAAAAAAGCACCCTTGATTTTAATTCATATTTTTTTCGATAGTTTAGCTAAATATAACCCTATAATAATTAAACTTTTAAATTAAATTTAAAATAGTCAAAGTTGCACAATGCCCTAGCGATAACTGAGGTTAAATATACTAAAATACATTCAGTAATAGTTATAAGTTACGATATTTCATTGAAAAAGTAAAACTTTAGAAAATATATTCGTTGCAAAATAGTTTTTGTAAAATTTTCAGAAACTCGCGAGAAAAATGAAAATTTCGGCTCGAGCCTCCTCCTGGCCAATTCTCCGATGTCACCAAAAATAGTGAACGGCAGTTTTGCCGCCATATACGATGCGGCCGACGTCTTCAACGAGTGCATGAAGACTTTTGGCCAGCTTCGTTTGGAGGCTCGGGATAGTCCAGGTATCAGCTATAAAGTAGTAATATTTGGCATGCGTATTCCGTTTTGTAAAATAATTAATTAATTTATTTTTTTGCAATTTATATGCATGCCATTAGCCTAGAAATAGCTTTTGTTTTATTGTTTTATCTAAATACATGGGGCTTATATTTCAATTTTGGGTGTTTTTTTGGGGAAAAATAATAATAACTAATTAATCATGTAGCTTATCTTATCAAACTTATTTTTTGGCTGCTCAAAAAGTTTTACAGGCATAAATGTTTAATTAATTTAACTGAAAAATTTCTGTTTTGCAAAGATTTTTTTCAATATTCATTTATAATCATGAGAATAAATATAACCAGGTTGGTATCAGGAAATTCACAGCGGATTTGGCTTAGAACTAGCTTTATTAGGATAGTTCCAATAAAATCCAGTTGAAATTTTCAGATAGGACGTTGGTAATATTTCTTCCCAAAACTTATTATTTTTCGAATTAAGCTTTTTCATATTTTTCCTTGTAATGGCTTTAAAATATTAGTGAAAATTATGACAAAGTTATACACATACATTGATCAGAAAAATATTTCTTCAAAAAAAACTTAAAAACTGGTTCACAAAGTTATGCTAAATTTTAGGATTTAAACTTTTTTGAAAAAATTCTCACAAAGAACCCAGCGATTTTCTTATCAAAATTGGGTTTTGGACAAATTTTCTGAAATCTTGGGAAAAACTTGGGAAATAACTTTTTCCAGAATTTTAGAAAACTTGGTCGAAACCCTATTACCATAAGAAAATGGTGGGGTGCTTTACAATAGATACGGGCTAATCCAAATGATTACACTGGAACAAGATTTAAAAAAACATTTTTTATTGCTTGTGCTAAAATTAATCACTTTTTGCTCGGAAAACGTTAATTTTTATATAGATTTTAATAAAAAACGTGTCTTAAAATATAGATTTCAACTTTTGCATACTATATTATATTATGTGCACCTATTCGTGCGTGTAACTCATCGAGTATAACTGCATGCAAGGTCAAAACTTATATACGAACGCGTTATAGCAATTTTTTTACAGATTGTATAAATAAAATTTGGCTGTTGATTTTTTTTACAATCGTGAGATATTTTATGTAACAAAAAATTAAATTCCGTTTATCCATAATAAATAGGACAGAAACTAACACTTGCTTAGACTGGGTGCTTTTTGCCTTGTTAATCTAATAAGTATTTGCCATATATATTATTAGTTTCAATTTGTCAAGACATATTTTTTCATCAAAAGCGAAAATGATAATCGTCAGCGGATAGAAAATAGATCATGCGTATGATAAAAAACATTTTTACCCTCCCGGGCGTAAAACTATGCATGGCATTTTCGGTACTCATTTTAGGCCTAGATAGGCAAAAATTTTTTCTTGTTAGCACTGCACGACCGGAAAACACTTGTTTTCTCGCCGCTGACGAAGAAACATCGTATATGACCCTTGTCCATAAATAAAGAATGACCCAAATCGCAGTTTTCCATCCTCAGCTTCGTCTCGGAAGGTAATTTTCGTGCGATTTTGGCCATTTCTTTACTTTTCTGGACATGGGCTCGTAAGATACTATATAGGCACTGCAGCGGAAAAATTCTTGAAAAAAAAAACGGAAATCAATTTATCTTTGAATGTAATTTGTAGCTTAAAAGTTTAACCAAAATTCCGTCAAATTAGAAATCTGATTTTCAAAAACAATATAAAAAAAAAAAAAAAAAAAAAGTTTTTGTTCTAACAAAATTAACTGGATCAGTCTGTATAATATGTAGTTTTATTTTTCTGTAATTAATTTATATTTGAGTTTATTTAGTGTATTTTAAATATTTTGGGCTTGAAAATTTCAGAACTTACTTTTCATTAAAATAAATAACCTGAAATCACATATAAATCCTTGAAAATATTGTATTTATTTTTATTTTATTTAAAAATTGGACTTTCGAAAATAAAATTAGATCTTGTGACGAAGATAACTCATTCACGGGGAAAAAAGTGGAAAAACTGGTTCTTATAATATGGCTTTTAAGGTAAAAAATCGTGTATGAATTTCTGAAATAAAATACTTGATTGAAAAAAAAAATGCAAACTATATGGACGCTTGTAGTGATGAGCAGTAAATAATTTTTCTGTATTGCGGCCTGAAAGTACGTATTTCCCGGGACGCTGCACGTCCGGCAAAGACGTATTTTCTTGCCACAGTCACAGAAAAATTTTGCACAATCCTCGGCCATAAACAAAGAACGGCTTCGCCTCGGAAGGTAATTTACATGCGATTTGGGCCATTCTTTATTTTTCTGGCCTAGGACCGTAATATATTATTCCTGTTCTATGGTTTACCACAAGCAACTGCAACAGACTTTTAAACTGGCATTTTTCTCAGAGTTATCATTTAAATCTTTAGGAGTCTATTTTTAAATAAAAAAAAAATTAAACTTAGTTTCAAAGGGGTTCAAAAGTGATTTTGGGTGTCACGCATTTTAAAATTAAAGTAATACTGAGTGAATTCATATAGTTTTGCCAAAATAATTATTTTTCGTTAAAATGTTTAGGTGCTTAATATGTTAAATAACATGTAGTTTTTTTGTAGTTTTACATAACTTTAAATGGTTACATTTTTATTAATATTTGCATTAAAAATAACAATAATATATATGTTTTAGCTATGAGGCGACGTATTAGAGGAATACTTATGTCTGGGAAACAGTTTTCTCTTGATTCTCGTATGGATTTAGTGCAGGTAAATTTATAAAATAAAAATATAAAATAAAATTTATAAGATTATTTTTTAATTTATTAAAATATTTTGAGTTTTGAGCTTGGCTGGGATAGATGAAGTTAAATGTCAGGCATATAAAAAAAATATAGCTATATGTAATAATTTAAGGAGTCAGAAATATCAAATTTTTGCATTGGCTTTGTATACTTTCATCCCCTTGCCCTTTTTCTAAATTTAAAAAAATGTTAAAAGTCTTTTTGGGAACTTTTTTTATGATCATTGAATATTTAATTATTATACCTACTTTGGAATCTGCAGATCTCAGGTTTATATTTTAATAAGAATAGAATTAAAAAGTAATGGAAATTTTAGGAATCAATACTTGTTGCTTTAACTCAGAAACGTTAGTTTTTGGGTAACTTTACCTATCTTAATTGGCCAAACTCATTTATTATTATTATTATTCATTTATTTTTTTGGTAAAACTTTTAGTAAATAAATTTTTTTTCTTTTGATAAAAATTAATTATTTATTAATTTATTGATTTCAAAATATTAATGGATTTTCTTCTGCAAATTTTAATTTTTTTTTTAGTTTTTTAGCAGGCAAGTACTTACACTGTAATAAAAAATAAAAAAACTAAAAATTAAATTTTCCAAAAATAAATGTAACAGCTTACAATGCTAAAACAGATATTTTCAGGGTAAAAATAAACTTTTACTTGAGGAAAAATTCTGTCAGCTCGACCTCTCAAGACTTCTCCGCAGATTTACGAGCGGGTTCACATCCAAAATATCGTTTTAAAAACAGTCCTTCGTAAAATTTTCCGATCAACCTATTCCTGACGTTATATTTTTGGATTCCTCGAAAAATTTTGCTTAAGTCTCCTTTTTTAGGCAAATTTCAACAAATAATCAAAAGGCTTTGCACAAAAAATTAGATTATGAATTTTTATTGAATTTTATTATAAAAAAGTACAGCGTTTTTCTGAAGAAGGTGACTAAAGCAAAATTTTTTGAGGAATCCAAAAACAAAGGCAGAATTTTAAAAAATTCTTATCTGTTAACAGAAAACCGGGTCCCAGAAATTCTAACTAGAATCTGCCCAAATCACAGAAATTCTATTGGTTTTATATTTATTGCAAAAGCTTTTTTAAGTTAAACTTTTTTATATTAGATAATAAACCATAAAATCATAAAAAAATGCTGTGCAGTTTTGTTGAATTTTTTATTTTTAATTACAGTGTAAACAAATTTTTATTTTTTAAGTATATTTTAAAGTAGATTTAGGTAAGAGTCTAAATTCATTGAATAACTAGAAATTTTATTTCATATATTAATGTGAAGATCACCTTTTCATAATATCATCAAAAACAGCCAATTTTTTAAAAATAAAAAGTAAAGAAGTAAAAAGTAAATATTATTTTATGGGGCTTGAAAATAAAATTCTGTTTAAGGGCTTTTCAAATATTTTGGTAAATTGCACCTAAAATGTTTTTAGGCACGATCACCCTATGTATGCAATACATAGATGAAATCGTGCCTTATAAGTTTGTCAGGTCAAAAAACGGAAAAGTTTCTAAATTGTCTAATTCGTGGAGAAATTTGGTCCCCAGGTCATTCCGATGCCTCTAAATGCTTATATTGCCTTGGTGTGTGTAGGGATGTATGTTCGAGAAAGTGTATCCTCAAGATCTCAGAACCTACTCGATGAATCAAAAATCCCTTAGACCACATTTTTTGAAACCAGATCTAGTTGCAGGGTTTTCAATTTCAAGTGATTTCATCAAGTCCTTGCAGAGAAATGTTCAAAAAACTGGTTTAAAATACCTAAAAATGAATTAAAAATAGTAGATTTTTGGAACAACTCGATGAATAAAAAATCCCTTAGACCAAATTTTTTTAAATCAGATCTAGTTTCATGGTTTCCAATTTCAAGTGATTTCATCGAGTCCTTGCAGAGAAATGTCCAAAAAACTGATTTCCGTTACCTAAAAATGACCTAAAAATAGTAAACTTCTGGAACAACTCGATGAATAAAAAATCCCTTAGACCAAATTTTTTTAAATCAGATCTAGTTTCATGGATTTCAATTTCAAGTGATTTCATCAAGTCCTTGCAGATAAATGTCCAAAAAACTGATTTCCGATAATACCTAAAAATTAACTAAACTAGGTAATTTTCTAGAACAACTCGTTGAATAAAAAAGAAGCTTGGTTCAAAGCTTGTTTTACAGCATCTAGTTGTGCTTTCTTCAATTCAACTAAGCTTCATTCTGTTGTTGTCAGCTAATCACAAAAATACTGATTCCTGGTGCCAAAAAATGAACTTAAAAACCCTAAAAAAAAAGCAAATATCAGTAATAACTAGAGAAATAAAAATAAAATTTAGTACATATACACACTTAAAATATTACTTGAAAGGATAACTTAACAAATGTATTTGGAAACATCATTTTAATCATCACTTGTATAATATGTATTGCCATAAACACAATTCTAATGCTGAAAAATAAAAACAAAGAAATTACGTTCTTTACATAAATTAAAAAAAAATATTAAAACTTTTTATACTTATCTGAATTAAACTTTTGTTTATTTAACTACATCAACCCAAAGAATTAAAAACATATCTGAAAAAAATAATAACAAATTTATAAACACATAGCCATTAACCTAGCGCAGTCGACTAGCAGACTAACCCTAGACTAACCTAACTATACTACTTTAGTTTAAATTTAAGCGCGTAATTTAAAACAACTTTTTAAATTTTTTTTACTATTTTTTTAAAAACGTGGATAAAAATAATAAATAATCTTATATAAATTTGTAAATTTATATTATTTTTAATTATTATTTTTATGCAAAATTTTTAAAAAGATGATACAGTAAGTTCTATTATATTAAGTACTCAAATTTAAACTAATACTTGTTTTACAGCAGTATTGACTTTTAATTACCTTACAATAAGCATACATTGCTGTTAACAAATTTGTTATTATCTTTTCTCAGATAAAAATTAATATATTAAGGCACGCAGGTAGAATTTGATTTAGGTAATTAAAAAAATGTTAATATATTATTTTTAAAGAATATGGGAAATTAAAATTATACTTTGATTTTTTTCAGAATTAAGAAAGATTAATATATATTTGAAGATTCAGATATTTTAATCAAATTTAGAAACTTAAATTTTATATTTTCTCGGCATACTTTAGTAAATTATTATATAAGAATCTTTAGCAAACGATCTTGCTATGGTGAAAAAGAAATTAAAATAATCTAAACCCTATTATTTTTATTAATGCAGATAAAAACTTTTAATTAAATAATTATTTATGAATACTGTAAATAATAAATAATAGTTTTCAATTTATGAGAATGTGGATCCCATCAATGTTATTAAAGAGAAAACACTCAATAAATTTGATCGTGCCTGAAATAAAAAAGCCTTAGCTTTTTTATAATTCTTTGCGATTTTTTTTTTTTTTTTTTTAAACTACAAGGTTAATACTTACTTATATAATATATGGATTTGATAGTGTTTGACTAACCCAAAATTAAAAATTTTATTTTTGTCTAATTATAGAGATATTAAAATTGTTGCCTTCAACATATTATAATATATCGTAATTATTACACTGAAAAAAAATTCTGCTAGGAACAAGCGAAACTAAAACTTATATTTTTCCCACCATTAAATAAAAATGAATAAAAGGCTATAATTGATAAATAAAAAAAAAAGTATTAAAAGTTTTATCAGTTCTACCAGTATTTTTCTATCATATAAAATTATTTTTCATTATACGCTGCAAAAAAGATCTACTTTCTTACTTTCGGGCGATCTTTTTTTCGCTTTTAATGAAAAACTATGTGTTGAACACGGGAAAAAATGTAGGAAATTTTACTTTCAATGCTGTCTGCACTCGTTTGCTACGCTCACTCGTGCATACAACTGCATTGAAAGCCAAATCCTATTTTTTTCCCTTGTTGAACAAATAGATATTAAGTCTTAAGCCAAACAAATTATTCAAATTCTCATTTAGTCCTCTTTTGTCTAAATTAAATTACATTGAACCCTCCCTCGTCTCTTAATTTAGAATTTCAGTAAACATTCTTATAAACATGTTCCAAATTAAAAATCCATACATGTACGATTTTTATTTTTAAAATTTCTCAAATGCACTTAATAAAATAAAATTCAAATGTTATCACATAATGCAATCTGGCAAATCATCCATCCAATAAATTCATTGAACTTTTGTGTATTTGTACAACTTTTAAAATCATTGTTCTTGAAATCAAATTTAAGTAATCAGTATATTATTGCAGTTTTTTATTTGTTTTTATTTAATTTAATTTATGAAGAATAGCAATGGTTTACAAATGCAATAATTAAAAACGATAGGCTTTTGATAAGAAAAATTGAATTATATTGTGTAATAATGTAAATTATGTAAATAAATTGATTAAAAAAAATTTTATTATATTATTTAATTAAAATTTTAATATCTTTAGGGTTATGCTTCCTGTGCTCGACCTTTATCCGAACCTTGCGCAAATCTTCCACAAATGAAGGAAGATGATGATTTTAACAATAAAGATGATTCAACACTAAGCTTAGAAAAATCTGGATCAACAATTGGTAAGGAAAAAATTCACGTTCAAGAAGGCTTTTAAATATTTTTTTTTTTTAATTTTTTTTTTAACAAAAAAAAAGTACAAAGATCATAGACATTGAAGCAAAAAACAAGTTATATTTATTTGAAAAAAATAAATTTAGGAGATTCATGTTCAAGTCTAACAGATATATCTGATAATCATCAACATGGAAATGGAATTATTTTAAATGGTTTTTATGAGATTAACCATCTTATTAATCCTGGAATTATTAGAAGAGAAACAATTGGTGCTATTAGCTGTTGCTTAAATAATATTGATAATGAAAAATCATGTTTAGTTAATGATAATCATAAAGAAAATGCACAATTTTGTGGAAAATGTGGTCATTATATTAAGTAGTTATTATTTAATTAAATTATATTTATACATATTTTAAATTAATTTAATTTTATGTTTTTTTTTTAAATTATATTCCCAATATTGAGGTTCGAGAAAATTTTTTTCTTTTTAAGTACTTTTAAAAGTACTAGCTGAATAATTAAAAGAAAATTTTTTAAATCTTCTAAATTTTTTGATTTTTGAAATAATTTTATAATCTTAGGACTTTTCTCATTAGATTTTAAAATTTAATATTTTTTTTACTAATATTCATAAAATTTTTAGACTTAATTCTAGATAATTAGACAATTAATTTAGGAATTATTTTTCAAGAGCAATGAACGAGTTGGATCAGTCAGCTCTTTACCAAACTTAGCAAAATAATCTGGTGTTGAAAAAGCATCTACCGTACATAAACACTCGATGTCAGTTTAATTTTATAAGCCTCTTGGGCCTAATATAAAAAAGATCTTCTTAGACTCCATTTCTTTAACTTTGCACCAACCAACTTCCAACTGGTTTCATCTTTTTATAACTGCTCCATTTTTTATATCTTGATTTTCTATCCATTTTATAGTAAATAGTCTAAATGCCTATTTCTAGCTGAAAACGTCCAATTTTTAAATTACTGGTAAAATTTCAGTTTTGACTAAAATAGATTTTAAATGTTTTAAACAATCTTCAAATTTATGAAGATTTTTCACTTTCACCTTCAAGAAATGGTTCTTCAAAATCAAAGTCCCAATTGAATATTTTTCTTAAGGCATTAATTAAAAAATTAGCTATGGAAATCTATATTATGAAATTGAACTGCGAAGTTACAACTAATATTTTTTCAATATGTTCAAGAACTAAATGATCCAACTCGTTCCTTGTTAGTGTATTTTATTTTTATTTTATTTAATTTATTTTACAATAAAATAAAAATAACCAAAAAACACAAAAATATGTATAAATAAATATTTATTAAATAAACTTAAATTTATCATTCTATATAAAATTACTATAAATAAATAAAGTATTTATAAAATAATAAATTCATTAAAAAAATTTAATTAATTTAAAAAAAGAAATGTATAGTATTATTGAAAGTATTGTAAAAATAAAAAAACAAAAAACTCAGCTTAAAAAAGATTAAAAAAACAAAAAAATTAAATTAAAAAAAAACGCATAAGTTTAAATTTTGTTTTATAAATTTTAAATTTTATTAAATGATTTATAATTATATTGTACTTATTAATTTTATTAAATTTAGTAAACTAAATTATTATAGTTAAAAAATTGTATAAATAATAATTATAATGAATAAATTAATAAACGCAAGTATTAATTAATTGATTAAAATTTTTTAAATCCATTAATAAATTTATCTTTTTTTTTTTTTAAATATGCCTCATTTTCATTTTTTTTTCAAAAATAGATTTAAAAAAAATAATATAAAAATTTTTTTTTAGTGCTGTAAATTTTAGATAACATAAAATAAAAGTTTTTTTTATCAAAGGATCAACTTGTTATGTTATGTGTATGTGTGGGTGTGTGTGTATGTATGTAATCGGTGATATTTCACAAACATTATGAAGTTAAGTTCTAATTTTTTTTTCAAAAATTTTTTCACCGAGGTACTTTTTTTTTTTTAATTTGGATGTAATACCTCATTTATTTCCACGAAAGTACTTATATTTGAAAGTATGATTTTTACTCGATATCTCGAATCTATAATAATTAATTTTTTGAAAATTATTTTTCCAAAATTTTTGTCACAAAAAAATACAAAAAACACCAAATTTTTTTTTCTTTTTGGACGCAGTACCTAATTTATTTCTATGAGAGTACTAGTTTTAGAAAGTTTATTTGCATAATGTTCAAGTTCGAAATGTTCATTCATGTTTGTTTGATACAATAATATAAAACGTTTTACATGTATTGACCATGCTTGTTAAAACTTGTCGTCCGAACTGTCGCACACATTTGGCCAATACAATTCGTAAATTTTCAATGTTATTAAAAGTATATTAGTTTTTTTTTAAAGAGATTTAGCTTTTTTATAAATCAAAGTATTTTTTAAAGTTTAATTTAAAATTGACTTTCGTTTTTTGTAACATTTATTTTGAATATATTTTTTATAAAATTTATTCCTTTTGTTAACGTTATTGTAATATAAATTATAAAAATTTTTTTGTTTTTTCTTAATCGTCAAATGGAAGTAAATATTTTCTATTAAGAAAACAAACGTTGCTATCGTATAACATGTTAACATAAAAATAAATACTGGTATAAGTTGTTTTAAACCTAAAATATCTTCACTATAATCAGTTAACAAGTTTTCATTTGTTATAAAATTTTCACTGCAATGACTCAGCAGTCCAGTATCAGTAACACGTAAAATAATTTTATTTAATTTTTCAATGTAAGGAAAATCCCTAACTACAGCTAATTTTAAAATCATACGATTAATTTTTTCAGGTAATGTATATGCTTTTTTGTATATGATATCTGTCTTATCGACCAAGGGTATATTAAATAGGATAGCAGTTGAATCAGTTATAATTCCAGTTTCTATTTTATCATGTATTTTATCAAACACATCAATGTTAAAATATTTTATACGATTTTTAATATAGAGATCATTTTTAGAATACTGGATCGTTGGATCATCTGAATCATACACATATCTATAGATGTCACAAGATATCAACTTTAAATCTGACTTAATTAAATCTTCGATACTAGTAAGTTTGTAGTTTGAACCAGAAATTAGCCTACTTGATAATGAGGCTGTATAAAATTGTGTTAAAAAATTACCAATGAATGACCAACTTATATAAAAAATTCTATACGAATTTCTTGTTGGTTGACAAATCTGAGAAACCCCAAGAAATAAACCAAATAATACAATGCTTCCGCGCATATCAAATTTAAATAATTTTATCGCAACACAAGACATAAGGAATAATCCAATAATAATAAACCAAACATCATCAGCTAACGGCAATGTTAAACCTCTTAAAGAAACAGTTGACTTTTTTGGTATTATCCAAACTACTGAAGATATCTGTAATAAAAAAAAATTGGATAAACTTAATAATTACTTATAAAAAATCAAAACTAACATCAAAAGGAAGAAGAAAATCTACATGCTCTATGAACTTATCAGCTATTTAGCTCAAAAAGAATTGATTATAATTTTTTAATGTTGCAGTTGTTGGAGCAATTAAATCAGTAATGTCTTCTATTTTATTAAATTGTATTGTAAAGTTAAGAGTGAAAGAGCTTATATTACATAGTAAAATTGTAATCCCATCCATGCAACCATCACTTAAGATTTCTACAAATTGTGGAATTTTAATGAATGCTACCTTTACAATACATTTGTTGAATTCTATTTCTCTAAATAACTCAGCTGCCAAATCATTGTATTTATTTTGTTCGATACAAAATGTTCCAACAATTTTATCTTTACTAGGAGTACAATATTCATTGTATCTGAATTTCATATATCTTGCGTACCAAAATTCACTACCTATTAATTTAGTTATTAAGACGTTATTTACTTTTTTTTTATAATAATTGTACCAAGTAAGAAGTATCTTCCAAAAAACTTTCTTCGTATTAATAAGCTTTGCTCATAACAACGATGTATAATAAACAATTTCTTGCACATAGAAACAGTAAATCAATCGAATTATAATATTCTAAGATACCTGGTTTTTCAATCAAAATAACTGCATAAATGTTTTTTTGAATATTTACTTTTTGAATCAAGACGCCCTGAAACTAATTGTATATGCAAAACAGACTCCATGAAGCTTTTTATAATAACTTAATTTTCAGGTGATAAAATGCGGGTTATATTTTTTGTTATTAAAAACGTAATTCTTCTGTTTTTGATCAATGTGTGATTTAAAAAGTTGATTAAACAATTTATACCATTTTTTAAACTTTGTATTTGTAATGCTCATCGGTTATGTTATTAGAAATATTATCATTTTTCATAATATTGTTGTTTAACGCTAAAACGTTATTTAAAATTAGCAATTTAAAATAAAATTTAAATTTTATTAAAGACTTCATTTTTTGTAATATTTTTATTAATTTAACCAATAAATTGGTTAATTTTCAACTAATAGTCACGTAACAGCGTTTCGCCATAGTGTATTAGGTTGGCTCGTCAGTAGACTCCTAATACACCTTATCTAGACACCGTTTAATTATTTAAAAAACAAAAAATATTAAAATTATAAAATTATTTTTTTTTGAAATTTGTGTAAGTACTTGCCTTGCACATGTTCCTAAAACGACTAAAAATGCTTGCTTTTGTATACCGTTAGAAAGAAGAAGTTTTGTTTTCTCTCTCTAATTTAAATACAGCTGGCATTTTTATTCTATTAATTTTATAAAATTACATTCGGAGATTTTTTAAATTTAATAAGGCTAAAAATAACACGAACTGATAAATCAGTATCAAAAAATGTCATAGCCTTATTTTTGAAAATAAATTTTCATCAGTTTATTTCTCAAATAATTTACAAAATAAGAGTTTTGTTAATACACAAAACTAAAGTAAACTAAAAAATTTATTGCATTATTATCTTTTTAGGTATAATTATATTATAAATATTATTTTAAAAAATACCAAGGACAATAAATAATGCACATAAAAAAATATTATTACAATCATAATTTAATTTTTCCTTTGTGGATTTAGGCAATTAATTTTTTAGAAAATATACCAGATTCAATAGAAAAAAAATAATACAATAAACACATTTTTTGCAAAATATTTACATATTATAAGAACTTAAACGTTAAATTGATATTGTTTTCGTATTAGTACTACACAAATATCGTGCATCGTTATTATAAAATATATTTATTTGTTTGATAAAATAAAAAGAACACTGTATTGAAAAATATATTGCTTGAATTTTCAATTCATATGTTTTTACAATAAAGGCTTTTAAAGTTTAATAAACCTATATTAAAATCTAGATTGAATCAAATGTAATTATTTTTTTCCTTTTTTCCTCCGGAACTTACATCGATTTCACATGACGAGCCTAAAATACTTTATGATGGCTTTCGCCAGCATATGCTTGGCTTCCTTGTATTCTCCAGAGCGCGTAACCAGCTCTGGGTGGCCATGCACTCTTTGCCTTCTTCTGCGTGCCCTGTGACAGACCCGCCTAAGCTCCGCAATTTCCTCATTCCTACAGTGCACGTTCTTTTTCCCCTTCCAGGGCCGTTTGCGCGGCATAGAGGCATTGCAAGCTCCCCTCAGAAGAGCAGTTACTCTCTTGACAAGATTCTCTGCCTCTCTCGGGGTGGTTGGTCCTCCATGCCAGGCTGGGATAGACGAGGACTCTTCATGAAGATATTTCGTAAATCTGTCCTTGTCCATCTTTGACTCATTCCAGCCTAGTGGGCGCTTTTTTTACGGGGGCCGATTAACGGCTCTATCACGCCCATTCTTCCTGCCAACCCGGCGGAGGCAAAAGTAACGTCGAGGATTGACTCACCAAAGCCTGGCCTTACGTAGGTGGAATTGTTCCCAGATTTCAAGACCACCAGATTGGTTCTAGCGGCTATCTCTAGGATCAACGTTCCCCTATGGTTCATGGTTGGCATTCTCCATTCCACGGCCCTGGCATTTAAGTCCCCGGAAAATATGATATTGCCAGAGACTTCCCTTATCGTTTCCTCCAACGAGGCCAGCTTTGCGGTGAACACCCCAATTGTTCCAGTATATATATATATATGTATTATATGTATTATACGTCTCTTTGTATTATATGTCTTATTATATTGCGCATGACAGCGCCTCTATTGTATAACTGCGGTCGAGAGTCAGTTCGCTCTCCGACACCGCCATGAACACACACTGCAAATATATACTATATTAACAATAATGGCTGCCGCATTACATATTCAATTCAAACCTCAAATCCATCCCATCTTGGAACATCTGGTCCAATCGAGCCGAATCATAGCGTTTTTTGTGCGGCACAGGTTTTCATAAATAGTATTTTTTATATATTTTTTGCAACAAAACGTTTTCAAAAAAGTGTGTGTGTTCTATATTTCCTTGCACGTGTTAGTGTCTTTTTTTTGTATGTACATTTTCAAGATCTGTGCATATCATTAAATCCATTGCATCCTGGACCATCTGGTCATTCAAGCGGATTTTTTGTTGTCAAAGAGTGTATTAAAGCCCGTTAACTAATTATTTAATTATATTTTTTGTCGGTGGCCAAAATTGCAACAATTTTCAGTGACTTGAAATTAGCGTGCACGTGCAAACAATTATTTTTTTTTTAGTGCTACAAACAGTTTTCAAAATTATTTTTTTTCTCTTATTTTGTGGGAGCGAACAACCATTCATAAAAGTAAAAGTGAAAAATTACTGTTTTAGTCGTTTTAGTGCACGTGAAAAATCTAAACAACAAAATACAAAAATATATTGTGCACGTGCAAATATTCAAGAATATTTTTTTTTGGTCTTGTGCATTTTTATACTCATAATTTCTCAAAACATTTCAAGTCAAGTCGACATCCTTCAAGTCAATATATTTTGTGCACGTGTTATAAAAAAAAAAAAAAACTTAGCTTGAAAATTTTCTTTTTCGTCGCCTGTCTTCCGCAAAATTAGTATTTGAAAATTTTAACCAGGCAAAATTTTCTTTTTCGTCGTCTGTTGTCACCACGTCTACTGTCAAAATTGATAAAAAGGGAAAAAATCATCTACAAGGCATAATTTCGTCACCAGGTATTCAAAAAATTCAAAATTGTCACTTTGGAGGGGCGGCATAGTATCATTTGTCAGCCATATTTGCTCTCGCTTTATCATACATCAATGCCATCGAGCTTCGTCCACAGTCGGCAACCATCGCTGTCCTTCAATCGTCATCGTCATAGCGCTTCGATTATATTCGACTATCTTCGCTGCTCCTCGTAGTCAACATTGCGTACAGTCCACTGCATGGTTTTCTTCGTCTGCTGTCCAAAGTAAACAAAGTCAACATGTTCATCAGCTGTGTCAACAATAGTACTCGTTCGTCTGTCGTGAAATTCGTCGTCTGCAGTCAGCTGATGTATCTTAAGTTATGTTTACTTTATTTATTTTTCTCTATTTATTTATAAAAATTCATATAGTTTTATTGTCTTAAATTAATTATTTATTTATTTTTTATTACTTATTCTCTGAATTGATCAATCCTTTAAATAATTAAGTCTCATTTTTAATTATTTAAACCTGGCATATTTTTCAGCAATTTTAAAACTTAGTCTTTTTCTCTAAATTGATCAATACTTTTAAATAATTAGGTCTAAATTTTAATTATTTAACTTAGCAAATTTTCAATTGATCAATACCTTAAATAATTGAGTCTGAGTTTTGATTATTTAAGCTTAGCATTTTGTCATTTGTCAAATAATATAAATAAATAATTTAATCAAATCTTTGTTTATAAATAAATACTTTGTTTTTTATGTCTACAATTAAATTATTTAATTTAATTATCTAACTTTAGTACATTTTTCAATTGATCAAACTTTCAAAAAAATTATTAATTATCTAATCTTAGCAAAATTTTCTATTGATCAATTAATAAATTTTAAATCATAAAATTGTATTTTTTTGTTTCTAATTGTCATAAATTGTCATACTAATTATATATTGCGTCGTTTGCAGGTTATATACTGGCTTAAATCTAAAACATCTGGTTGATAATTGCTGCAGTCTTCAAGTATCCTGTTTACCAGTGAAGTCTTCTGTCATTCTGTTGGGAACTGCAATCATTCAATATTATTTTTTGTCATCAACCGAAGACGTTTCAAGTCAACTTCAATGTCGTATTTTGGATTTTATTTTATATTCAAGTGGATACCTTGCTTCGTTTGGGTCAACAATTATAGTTTTTAGTATTTGAATTTCGTATGATTTTTATTTTTTTTTGTTATACATTAGCTTCTGTCAAAGTTAATTGTAACTTCAAATACTTAAACATGTCTTGTAAATTTTTAATATTTAAGGTATATCACTGCTCTCACGAATCTAGGTTATTTACAAATATGACTTATATAGACAATTTTCGTTCCTTTACAAATTAAATATTTACATGTTTAATTCTCATTGTTAGCTTCAAAACAAAACTAGTCAAAATTAGTCTTTTAGTAAATTTTAAAATTTTTGAATATTATAACCTCTAACTGTACATTTTTCTATTTCTCTCATTCTTTTATTTGGGCTTCACCTCTATTTGTAATTCATTTATTTTCTCTAATTTTAGTTCCATCAAATTTAACATGGTGGGTGCCATACTTTCTCATAGTAATCAAATAAGGTGGGTGGCGTAATTGATTTTAGTACCAGTCTTTTCGGTTTTCTTTTTTCTTTGTCGGGGGAGAAACGTAGAATAATGTATTCTTTATTTAATAATGTAACAATATTTTAGTCTTATAACTCAATTATTCTTCAGTACCTTTTTACATTTTTCATTTACATTTTTGAGACTATTTTCTTTAAGGGTTATTTTGTTTTGCTTAGAATCGCGGGAGCATTGTTTAATTACTTATTAATTCTTAAATTGTATGTTTCACATGTGTTGATCTAGGCGAATCAATGTTACTGTTTGATTTTTTAATTATATCATAATTTTGATTGGAGGTCTCAATAGATTGTCAGATCCGCTGATCTGGTGGCTGGTGCTGAAGATTGTACTTTATTGTCAAAAGATTGTAATTCATTGTCAAAATTGTATTTTATTGTCAAAAGATTCTATTTTTTATATTGTCAAAATTACTTATTTTAGAATCATTTTAGAATCAAAATTATTGTATGTATACTATTATTATAAACTAAATTATATTTTATTGTTAATTAATTTTAAAAGCTAAATTTTTTATTTATAAACTTTATTAATAGCATTTTGTATTAACATTCTACTCCGTAGAATGGGTGGGTGGGATGTTCCAGTATATATATATATGTATTATATGTATTATACGTCTCTTTGTATTATATGTCTTATTATATTGCGCATGACAGCGCCTCTATTGTATAACTGCGGTCGAGAGTCAGTTCGCTCTCCGACAGCGCCTTGAACACACACTGCAAATATATACTACATTAACAATAATGGCTGCCGCATTACATATTTAATTTTAACCTCAAATCCATTCCATCTTGGAACACCAATAGTGTCATTCGGTGACAAATAATAACTAATGAAGCTTGTATTACCGCACTTTGCCCAGACGTGGCAGTTGCCTTTTCCATATCGGGACATAGACGTCTTAGCATGACCTCGTAGCCATATAGCGCACCGGCCTGTGTCATCGGTGAACCAGAATTGCCGGTTTCTATTGCAAAACGGCTCGAATAGCAAGACGACGCTAGAGTCTGTCTCGCACACGAGCTGACCGAGAAAAAGGTCGGCAAGTCTGGTCCCGTTCATATTCCCTTGTAGGACTCCGAACATTACCGATGACACTCAATCTTCCTTGCCGTAAGTGCCTCTCGATAACACTTAAATGCTCCGCATCCTGGAAGGTGGTCGGTCTTGGCCTTGTCAGTTCTTTCCCTGCAGAGGAAGCATTCTGCTTTTTCCACAGTGCATTCTCCTGACTTGTAACCTTAACCGCCACATTTAAAACACGCCGACTTGTGGTCCGTGCCCTTACACGATCACTGGTTGTGGCCGAAAGCAAGACACTTGAAGCACCGCAGAACCTCGGCTCTTAGACGTACTTGCCAGTTAGACCAGCCATTATTCAGTCGGCCTTTATTGGACTATTTTAGTGCGGCGGCCTCTGGCAACTCTACGACCGCCATATTCGCCTTAGAGCCCGTAGCCTTGAACTTCAGGTCGCCATCGTTCTGCAGCTTGTTTGCCTCCTTGACCACCTGCCTCACTTCGTCGCTGCCAGTAGTACCGTCAACACCTCTGATCTCTACGTTTAGGTAAGGAATCAGCTCTTTGACTGTACTTTCTGGGCCTGCGACCGTCTGGACAACGTCTAATAGCTTTTGCCGGTTTTTCAACGAGCTTAGCTCTATTAGAACGCTGCCATCCTGGGTCTTCTGAACCTCTGTCCCCGAATCCTTTAGTTGGACACCTCTTTTGATCTCCAACAGGGCTGTCGCATTAGACTTTCCTTCAGGAGGCTTTATTAATAGAGACTCCTTACGCATAGGAATCCTTATGTACCGGTTCTTCTTCCTCCTGCCTTTTTCTGCTACTTCGTAAGAAGGAGATTCACCATCTCCTTCCTTCGTCTGCGGCTTTTTGTTTTTCCTTCTTTTATTCTCTACCCCCTGCCGTTGATCTGCTGAAGCTGCAGTAATTTTTTGCTGCTGACATTGCTGCTGCTGCTGCTGCTCCTTCTTTTCCTGCTCTTGGATTTTACGAGCCTCTGCCTCCTTTCTTTCAAACTCTCTTTTCTTTTTCCTCTTGACCTTCTTTTTTTGACCAACGCTTTTAACGGCGACGAAATCTTCATCATTTGGAGGGGGGGTACTTGTACGTACCTTCGTTGGCTGCGATTGCTGGTCAGAAGCTACCGTACTCCCTCCTGATTCTTATCTTTCTGAGGATACGTCACAGCGTTAGCTCTTTTTAGTATTCTCCTTTCCAGGTGAGCTTTGCGACGAAGACCGAGCCCTCTTCTTTCCTTTTTCAGTCAGGGTCCCTATTTCTTTTATAGGAATATCGGGTCTTTGTTTTCCATGAGCTATGTTAAATACCTCCTGCTGCAGTTCGAAAATTGTCTTAAGCCTGACTAGATATTTTTCGAACTGAGCTATTTGACAGTCATATTACAGTTCTTCTGTACTTTAATTGAATCGCTCATCTGAGTTATATCCCTCTCCATTTTTGCGTGCATTTCGATGCACGCCCTATTGTATTTCTTTAATTCCCGGAGATATCTTTCCACATTTTCTTCCTTCTTGCCTTCATCATCAAAGCCAACTTTGTTAACATTAGGCAACGAACATGACCTGTAGTCCTTCAAAATGGAAGGCCGAATCAAGCTATTGCTTGCCACCTTGTTCGCTAATACCACCTTCCAATGAGGATTTGCAGGAGGAATCATCGTCCCCTAGCCTAGTTAAGACTACCTTTGCCGTCTTTAATTCAGCAGCAGTTATAGCTAGATGTTGTTGCTCTGTGGGCGTGATGTTCTGCCCTTGCTGCTGGAAAATTCTAAATTGGAGACCCCCAAAATCCTTGTCTCCGACTCTGACCACCAAGGCTTTCACTCGATCAGAATCAGAGGTTGAATTAGCCTCCATAGGAGGGGTATCTACCTGGGGTAATTCATCGTATTTATCTAGAATTGTTCACAAAATAAGCCTGTGTACCTGTACTAAGAGTCCTTAAGAGGGTAAGAGTACCCTTCAGAGTATTATTGAAGGATTTACGTTAGACGCTAACAGAGAGTGTCTATTAGCTTCCAGCGTCCATCCAGTAATAATAGTCCTAAAAATCGGGGATTTTCGCCACCATGCCTGATGACATCACATACAATTATTAATCCGGCATGTAACGGACTTTGATTGAGATCCTCAATCTAACAGGTGGAGGATTTCCATGTTTGTTACCATTCCACAATGTTTTATACCCGTCATGGAACAGGTCAGGTATCTATCAATGGAATCATGAAGGCTGATGTCAGATTTTACTCTGGAACCAGACAACATTGATTCATTTGTAAATCCCCTACAGATTGGAGAATTGCTCCTCCTTTTCTGATGACAATGCCACTTCCCAATAACCCATCCTTCCTGACACTTGGTTAATAGACCTTCATGGCGCATATGAAACATTCAAAAGATGCCACTTGGTAAAACCGTCTTTACCATCATAACCCATCAGATTCCGACGCCAAACACAACCATAGAGTGCTAGACCCAACCAAGCCTCCGTTACTCCGACAAAGCGTGTATCATGATCATCAACACCATCATCATCCAATGATGCATCAACCACAGCAAACTCATATGATAAATCACACAGGCCCTTATTCTGGTGGACCAATGCTACAACAAGGGCGACAGCAACATATGCATCCTCAACAACAACAGCAAGTACAAGCCCAAATGTTAGGACCAGGAAATCCTTACAATGGTGCTAGTGTGCAAGTTAAACCCAGTGCGCCTAACACAATACAGTATTTACCAGCAAGGCCTATAGGACATCCAAATATAGGACATGCACCACGAGGCCCTCCAAGCCTATTCTTACAAAGATTTTCTATGTCAGGTATAGAAGTGGCTGCTGTAAAACAATTTATATTTTAAATTTTCTATTTATATAACCAAACGACATCTTTGAGGTGGATTTTCGTTATTGTTGTTTTTGGAACATTTTTTTATTTTTTATTTACATATAATGAAATTTTTATTATAAATTTATTAACGAAGTAATGATTAATCTATAGGAGAAAAAACTCGTTAATGTTCTATTCGACTAAAATTTTTGTAGCGAAGAAATTATTAATCTATAGGAGAAAAAACTCGTTAATGTTCTATTCGACTAAAATTTTTGTAGCGAAGTAATTATTAATCTATAGGAGAAAAAACTCGTTAATGCTCTATTCGACTAAAATTTTATTGACGAAGTAATTTTTAATCTATAGGAGAAAAAACTCGTTAATGTTCTATTCGACTAAAATTTTGTAACGAATTAAGATTTTTAATCCACATAATATCTTGAGACAGCGAAATTTGAAAGAATTTTCTGATTAATGTTGATTAATTTAGCACAATTAAAAACAAGAAAAAATATAATAGATACTTCATACACCTGCAATTTTTATGTATTAAATAAATCATTTTTATTTAACTTTGTTTCATTGCATTCTATTTTATTTTTACTTTTGCTATTAAATTATTTATTTGTATGAAATAATTTATGTTACCAATATCAAATTTCATTGAAAATTACTTATCAAAAAAAATGATGTATCAGAAAATAGAAACACAACATCTTCTAATAAATATTGAATGATTAAAACAAAAGTAAACTACAACTACTAATGACACTTTTTTGAAACATAATTTTTGGAATATGTACCTTGTTATGATAAACAGTTTACAAACAGAACCTGTTGTCGTTTCGCTGGGTGATGTTACTTTGTAAAATGATTTATGTAAATAAAATGAAATAAATTGATAAATTAATATTTCAATTTCCATACCAAAATCTTTGTATTTTTTTTCTTGACTTGCCAATATTGTTATCATTAACTGCAATGCTAATTGTGTTTTACCTGTACCTGAATTACCATAAAATTGTGTTACACCAGTTTGTTTTAGTCCTCCTTTTAAAAAATGATTTAACACATGGCAGCAGCCGGTTGGTGAATATTTTTCCATTTGCATGTGAAATCGTAACACTTGATCCTTTTCAAATTTATACATTCTTTATCTTTACAATCCTTACTCATATCAATGTATCAATTTAAAAAAAAATTTTTTTATCTTTAATTTCTTTAAAGTGACACTTTCAATTATTTTCAACATTGAACTATACGACTAAAAATGAAAAAAAATATTTGAATTTTTACCACAAACAAAAATGGCATAAAATCTATTTATCCAGAAATTTTTTATGTAAATGCACTCACACATTCATAAAAAAAAATATTTTGAAACTCGACTTGAGGTATGTTTTTGCTTGCTTTTCGACACTCTGTATTGAATATTTAAATTTTTTAAGAAATTAACTATTTTTTCTAATTCTTTATAAAATTTAAATATATTTTTTTACATATTAAAGTTATTAAGAGTGTAAAATTTGTAAAAAAGTAACTGATATTTTAAGGTTATATTTGTCCAAAATTTCTGGGTAAATACATGCAGCCTATTTAATATGTGTAAATTATGATAATAAATTTATGATACATTTATTTATTCATAATGTTCATAGTTTTTGTTACCTTTGTAATACGATTTTTCCATCCACTTTTATTATTAAGTTTTCGAAGAAGAAAAAAAAAGAAAAGCAGAAGAAAAAGCTGCTGTAAGAAAGCGCTTATCTCAAAACATGTTTAGAAATTGCACGATTGAAATAATCTACAATGTAAAGCAGTTAAGTTCATCCTGATGTAAATATTGAAATAAAAGGGATAAATAAAGAATTTTTGTAAAATTTGGAATGTACAGAATTTTTTAAAACTATAAGACCAACTAGAGCTATATCTATATTTATAACACCTAGATTTATTTTGTTATAAAGTCGAATACAGTCAGACAAGCCTGTCACGTGATCATGCACGTGATCGTGACGTAGGAGTTGGTACTACCTTGTGTCTAATTTATGGGGTTGGCTATATGAGAAACTCAGCGTAGAGGGCGAATTGGTATTTTTTCTCTAGTATAACTGATACTATACAGCTTTGTCTGTATGTAAGTTGTTTATATGTGTATATGTGTTCGTTTAGAGTAAAATTACCAGTGCGTCACCTAGTGACAGAATTGATCGAATAGTTTCCAAAAGCCATCCTCATACTCTGATTTCTAACACGTGTTATTAAATGAAAACTAAAAATGTCTGTCTTAGAAGAAGATTGTTATAATATTAAACGGAAACGTGATGGACAAATATTTACATTTATATACATAGAAGATGAAAAATTAAAAATTCCTTTAGATAATAATGAATGGGAAAGAGAGATTAAAGTTAGATGGACTGTTACCAGATATAAATTTGCTGATATTTATTACTACACTTTAGATAAAGATAAAAATAGAGTTAAGAAATTTTCAACATTGTGTGGAATTGAAGGTATTCATTTTTAATTTCTTTTTATATTCCATAGATTATTTACAGCCCTCCTTTAAAAATAAAGAATTTAATTTAGTATAGATGTTAGTTGAATAGATTTTTATTCTTAAAAATTAATCAGTAATTTAATAAATGTAATTAAAAAGCAATAAATTTAAAGACATGTATAGAGACGCGAAAACACCCGATAGATTCCGAACGTTTCGAAGCCAATAGTGATGTCACAACTCAGTTTTTTTTGTAAATTTTAAGGTCGTTCTTCCAAGGAAAATTATTTTCAATATTTATTGTTATAATAATACATATTCTTTCGTTAAGTTTTAATTGAAAAGACATCGATTTTTTTTATCAGCGACCCAGAAAACCCTATTAGACCAAATCTTGGCGGGCAGGAGAGAAAGTAGCTAAAACGCCCCTTTTACGGGTAGTTTTGGCTAATTTAAGAATGAAGAGTTAAATGATTTGAAAATACATCAATTTTCGTTATCAGCGACCGAAAAACCCCTATTAGACTGATTCTTGGAGGGCTAGAGCAAACGTTGCGAAAACACCGTTTTTAGGGGTAGTTTTGGCCAATTTATGGGTGAAGGGGTATTTTTTCATAGTTATAACTTCAATATGCGTATTCAGCGACCCAAAAAACCCTTATTATAGTAAATTTTGGAGGGCTAGAGCGAAAGTTGAAAAAACACCTCTTTTAGGGGTAGTTTTGGCTAATTTAAGGGTCGGTCCAGATTTCTCATAGAAAAGACCCCGATTTTCGTGTTCAGCGATCCAAGAAACCTTTAGTATAGACTAAATCTGGTAGCGGCCACAAACAATACAACCAAAACCCTGATTTGACTGGTGTATTTGGGTTCAAAAGTTATAAGCCGTGTATACTTAAAAAAAAAAATTGAAAAAAAAATACATATAAAGGTTTCTTATATCCATGTTTTAATATATACATAAAGTGAATTTGTACTATTGGCAATTTAAATTAATAGTGCGCCCCAAGTGTTAAAAAGTTGAAATACACAATATGGCGTCTCACGTCATGATGTTATTATTGTATAAATGGGTATTTTAGTTGATTTTATAAATAATAACTTATTTTATAAGATTAAAAATTTATCAATGTGAATAAAATTAAGTAAAATAAAGACATAAATGATTTAATGTGAAATTGTAATGGATTCTTCAACCAATGTAATAAAAAACGGAGGTAATGGATGTTGTTTACAATGTGATTCACAAGTTATTGTTGACTCCAATTTAACTTTTCATAGAATACAAAAATTTTTTCAGTTTTGTGTAATAAGAAAAACTATTTTTGGAAATACAGAAATAGTAGATAAAAGGACAGAGTGGTTAAAGTTATTGAAAATTTAAAACTGTAAAAAGAATGTTGAATTATACATTTTTTCGTTACTCTTTAGAAAAGATAATTACTTATACTCCAGGTATTATTAATATTAACAAATTATTTAAAATATTTTTCCTTGAAATTAAAAACATGTTAATAAAACGGATTTGTCCTTTTTTATAGATTTGCCAAAAAAATTTAGGAAATTAAGAAAAACAGCTGCTTCAATAGAAGTTGGTAAATCATCAAAAAAAGTTAATCAAATAGAAGCAAGAGAAGCATGATTTGTAAGTTTAATAACTATAATAACTATATTTTATGAAAGAAAATACTATTTTTAAATATTATTATTATTATAGAACTAAAGAAGAAAGTTAAGCGATATTGCAAATTCAATAAAAATGTATAAATGTGTAGTTAAAATAAAAATTCATAGTCTTCGTCAAAAAACAGATGAAGTGGAATTTGTGAAGCAAATAGAACCACAACTGCATGAATGAGATTGCAAGGATGTATTTGATTGTACTGAGATCAAGCTTGAAAAACCAAAATGTCTCAATGTAAAACTTCAATATGTAAATTAATAAATAAAGTATACAAGGGGTTATTTGAAAATATTACCTTATTAATAATTTATACCTTACATTGTTTATTTTAAGAGATTATTAATTAGTAACTACAATTTTTTCATTACAGCGTGAAAAATATTTAATACTAATATTAAAACTTATCATCGCCAAGTATCATTCTAAATCAGTTGACGATGGTTCTTGAAGTTTACAGATATCATTCCTAAAAATATTATTGAAATATTTACTATTATTATTTATTAAAATAGAAGAACAATAATAATTAGATTGTTAAAAATTAACTTTAATAAAACATTATAAAAAAATAAAAAGCTTTAAATACCTGTTGCAATATAATAATACTGCAACTACGTGTTTGCAAATTTCACTTTGCCCAGCTTTACAAGTACAACTCATTGATGATATGAAAACATCTTGACACATTTCATTGTTCAAAATTTTTGAATTAATTAATAATTTTCCTTTTACTTCATATGGGTTACTTGTAATGTTTGACGCTTGTAAAATTAATGAATATAGAAAAACTGCATTATTTTCTATCCTAGTTATCCCACATATAACAATTAAATTAGAATTTAAAATTCTTTCACCTTCAACATAACTCCTAGACCAAGTATTAGCGTTTGCATAATTGTATATACTTCTCATAGAAATTCGCAACATTTTCTTAAAATAATTTGAAAAAACTTGATAAAACAATAATATTTATATTATAAGCTATTATGCAAGCATGTTGTGAGACGCCATATTGGATTTTTTAACAGCGCCACCCATACCCGCGGTGGTAGATTTTTTTGCCAATATACAAAATATAAATAAATCATATAAATAAACATTTTTTTTTTTAATATAACTTTTTTTTAATAAACTTTTAAAAAATATAAAGAAGAAGTAACATTTTTTTTATGCTACAATCCTATTATAAGTTTTTTAATATTGTAATCTTGTAAAAAAAGTATTTATTATATCAATTGTTATTTTATTTAATTTACATAATTTACTTGTAGCATATTTGAAAGAAAATAAAATTAAAAAATATACAAAGGATAATTTTTCTATGGGTATTTATGTAATCAAAAAAGATAACAATCCAATGGAATCCATACGTTTCTGTTCACCGAAGGTATCTAAAAACTCAAAAAGTTCACTGCAACAAGCTTCTGGAAAAAAAGTTCTTAAAAAAATATTTAAGTTATCAAAAAAAAAAAAAACATCCCTGAGGAAGAGGAATCAGATCTTGATTCTAATGATGTATGTTTATAAATTTTTTTGGTGTTTTATTTTTTGTTATTTAAATTTATGTTATTTTATTTTTGAGACAGGTTGGAAAATTTAACGTTGAAGAAGATAATTTGCTTTCTAAAAAAAAAAAAAATTTTAAAAGAATAAACGTTTCAAAAAAAAGAAAGTATATCCCTGAGGAAGAGGAATCAGATCTTGATTCTAATGATGTATGTTATAAATTTTTTTGGTGTTTTATTTTTTGTTATTTAAATTTATGTTATTTTATTTTTGAGACAGGTTGGAAAATTTAACGTTGAAGAAGATAATTTGCTTTCTAAAAAAAAAAAAAAATTTTAAAAGAATAAACCTTTCAAAAAAAAGAAAGTATATCCCTGAGGAAGAGGAATCAGATCTTGATTCTAATGATGTATGTTATAAATTTTTTTGGTGTTTTATTTTTTGTTATTTAAATTTATGTTATTTTATTTTTGAGACAGGTTGGAAAATTTAACGTTGAAGAAAATAATTTGCTTTCTAAAAAAAAAAAAAATTTTAAAAGAATAAACCTTTCAAAAAAAAGAAAATTAATTCCTGTGGAAGAGGAATCAGATCTTGATTCTGATGATGTATGTTATAAACGTTTTTTTATTCATTATTTAATGTTTTTAAAATATAAATGATATTAATTTATTTCATTATTTCAATTAGGAGAAAACATTAGATGACACGTTTGCAGGTACAAAAAATTTAAATTGTAGATCTTCCGTAAATGACACTTTGCCAATGTTAAATTTTAGTCCACCAATGATAAAAACTTCTCAAAGTGTTAAAAATTATTCACCTATATTCTCTCCTTCACCAGAAATAAAAAGATATTCATCACTTATAGTTAATTCATCTCATTTAGTAAATAACGGAATAGAGTTGAAGGAAAAAAAAATAAAATCATTTGATAAAGACGTTTCACATCAATTTTCGAATGAGGAAGTTAATTCTACTCAAAATAACAATGATATCTACAAGGATTGTAACATTAGCGACGATGTAAGTTAATCATTTTTTATTTTAACATTTAAGCAATGTTTTATTTTATTATGTAACCTATATAGGGGGAATCATCTAATTCATTAGAAGCAAAGAAATGGTTTTCAAATAGTCCCAATAAAAGTTCTAGATACTTCTCGCTTTTAAAAAATGAGAAAATTTCAATGCGGTCAAAAAAAATGAGACCAAACGGTAGTATTTTGGTAGAATTGCAATATGACAGCGTTATTTGGAAAATTGCCTAAAAACCCAATAACATTGTTATGGAATTGAGACCTGCGTTTCTCGGCCAAGAAGGCGCGTTGGAATAAACGGAAGTATTTTTCGGTATTTTTCCAACATATTTAAGTCATCCATTGTAATTTACGATCCAGATGTTCCGAATATTTACGATTCTCGCTATAAAATCCAAAAATTTATGGTAAAAAAAGGGTGTTTTCGGAGTTTTAAGGGTGTTTAATGCATTTTCGGAGTCTGAGGACCTCATTTTCGAGTTTAGCGACACCAAGAACATATGAGGTAGTATAAAAAACGTATTTTGAAAAAAAATTTTGTCGTTCACACCAATTGTCGGCGTTAGACAGCCGTTTGAGAGCTACTCTGGGTTCGTGCGACCCCTAAATCGATTTCAAATGAACTGAAAATTGGTATGGGATCATTTTGACACCTTAACTTCAACATACTTCAGAAAGAATTTTTTTGGAGCACTTTTTTTTTGTGAATAACCCTAATGGAACATTCTTAGTAACTACTTCACGCGTTAGATTTTTGGACGAAAATTTGAAATGGAAAAATTTTTTATTTAATTATTAAAAATTTAAATACATATATGTATCATTTCAATTTGACGTGCCAAAAAGCAAACGGCTACCATCCTAACTCAAAATTCCTTTGTCCTATTTTCTCCAAATTTTAAACACATTTTTATTCTTTCTATACTTTTTTGTAAAATTACCATGAAAAAAAATTGTGTTTTCTATGATTGTTATTCAAATCTTCATACCTCCCTCAGGAATCGTCGTTTAACCAAATATAATAAAGTTTTATGACTTTATATTTAATTTTTTAGGATAAAAAAACGCCTGTTTAACGAATTTTCCAATTAAGAAAGCATTTTTTAATTTCCTAACTAAAAATATGGATTTAGCGTTTCTAAAAATCCCTAGAGACCGTTTTAACATATAACATGTTCATTGGATGGGGTATTTGAAAAATTCAGGCTCGGCAGGGGGGGTGAAAAAGTGACGTTTTGAGGGGGGGGGGGGTCAAAAATTGACGTTTTTAGGGGGGGGTGAAAGACTTAAAATATTTTCGATTTAGGGACCTTTTAGGGTGCAGAACAACCTAAGGAGCATTGGTGCATAAGTACCTAGGGACCATTGGTGCAAAATTACCTAAAGAATTTTGGTGCAGAAGTCCCTAGGGACCTTTGGTGCAGAAGTACCTTGGGACCATTGGTGCAAAATTTTTAAAGAATTTACTGTAAAAATTAATAAAAAATAAATTCATATTATTTAAAAAACAATAATAATTTGAAAATGCAATTAATTTTGTTCACTTTGATGTATAAGCAGCATCATTTCTATAATAAAAATTTAAATACAAATATTTGGATATAAATATTGATATTATGAACACAATAGATACATTATTATCAGTGTTATAAGTAAACATGTTCCATGCTCGTTGGTTGTGTAGTTACACAAACCAGTTATAAATTTTTTTAATTGAATACAATAAAGTTTTATGATTTTAATTTTTCAAGATGAAAAAACACCTATTTTCCGAATTTCCCGCAAACGCAAACGTTTGTTAACAATGTGAATTCACATTCCTGGCCAAAAATAGCGATTCAGCGCCCCAAAGAACGCCCATGAATCGTTGTTTAACCAAATATAATAAAATTTTATGATTTTAATTTTTTAGGATAAAAAAACGCCTGTATGCGATGTCCGATTAAGAAAGCATTTTTTTAATTTTCTGAAAAAAAATATCAATTTAGCGTCTCAAATAACCCCCAGAGACCGTTTTTTAATTGAATAAAATAATGTTTTACGATTTTCACTTTTCAGAATGAAAAAACACCTATTTTCCGAGTTTCCCGCAAACTCAAACGTTTTTTCACATTCCTGACCAAAAATATTGATTCAGCGCCCCAAAAAACCCCAAGTTTTAACTTAAATTGTAAAATAACAATTATTTATTTTTTATTTTCAAGTTAAAAGATATAGTTAAGAGCCCCTTCTAGAAAAGCTTCTGGCGGATAGAATATATTTCTTTGGCGGATAACTTTACATTCATCAGGAAAGCACAATAAAGCTAAATTGTCACGAATTAGTTTAAAAATATATAAATCATTTAATTAAACTTGAAAAAATATGAATTATCACTTTACGCCTGTTTATTTAAACAAAAGCAGTTAAATTATTTTTAATAATTAATAACACGTTAATAACGTTAAATTAAAAAAGAATTAAGTATATTTCGATAACCAAACCAATTCGTTAAACAAACTTGAGTTAAAAATAAAAAATATATACTCATAACCTCATTTCAAAATATTTTTTTCGAAAAAAAATCTTTTTCCTGAAAAAACAAAAACAATAAGATTAAGAAGAAATTAATTAGTTTGAAAAGATTTATTTTTAAATTTAATATTTTTAAAATATTAAATACAAAATTTAATAAAAAGTAGTATTAAAAACAATCTTTTTGGTTTAGTGTGTATAAAATTTATTTTTTTTTATATATAACATCAATAATTAACATTGTTAAAATATAAATATACACATTTAAAAATAAAATTTTTTTTTCCTACAGCTAATTTAATATTTAAAGCGAATTCATTGTGGAAATCAAAATCAACATAAAAATTACAAATTGACATCCGATTTTAGATAATTACAAACCTCAAAAACAAAAAAATGAATCCAGAAGGTAATCAAAATTATCAAAAAAATTATTAATCATTTATAACAAATATTTAACAAATATTATGTATTGGAAACTTTTAGAAACTATGAACGCCAAGAAATTTAAATCAAACGCTGTTCAAATATCATCAGATTTATATGCATCAACTAATTTAAATCATTATTGCCTAATCAATGTATTCCAATACTTAAATATGAAAGAAAAATTAAAAATCGAATCGGTATGTAAGCAATGGAACGAAGTAGCAAAAATTTCATGGAATGATGTTAAAAATTTAAACTTAGATGAAGTTTCGCCTTATAAATTGTTCGATAACAAACCAACTGCAATTAAAAATGAAATGTTAAAAAAAAACACGAAATTTATCAAAAATGTCTTGGAAAGATGCGGATTTTTTTTGAACATATTAACAATAAATCTTTCAAAATTGACAACTTTGACAAATTTTAATGAATTCTTAGGAAAATTACCAGAATACTGCAACAACATTTCTGATTTGGAAATATCGGGAACACACGATATAATAAATGAAGAATATCTAAAAAATTTATTCAAAAAAAACACAAGTTTGAATTGCATTTCGTTATCGTGTATTAGAGTCAACGGAGACTGTTTAACAACTTTAAATACCAATGGCATAAAAAAATTAAAATTAGCACATTATAATTTCAAATACCAAGGTTTGCTAAACGCCATATTGGGAAACTTGAGAAATTTAAATCACCTTGATTTACAACGAATTGACAAAATGTATGAATTAGTCGGTTCACTAATAATTGGACAAATTCATAACATAACTGAACTAACTTTGCAATTAACAAGTTTAACTGAACTTAACAACCTTTCCTTGCTAATATCCATGCAAAACAAATTAAACAGATCGTTCTATCAAATGTATTAATGGATCAAGAATTTGTTAAGAATATATCAAAGGACTCATTTGAAGAATTTTCTTTACAATATTCAACAACGCCGCCTCAAGAAATTTACTTAGATCTCTCATTGTTATTGAATAATCAAAAAAATATAAAAAAAATTTATTTAACAAATGTGTCCTTAATTGAAAAAAGAACGAGATATACATTTTTTAATTGTAATTATCCGAAATTTCTAAACAAATTTTATTTAATATATAATGAAACGGAATTTGGGGACAACTTTATAAACATATTACGATTTCTGTTCCAAAAAAAATTTTATATCGAAATCAATGAAATAATTCAAGATTGGACAACATTTATTATCGATGAATATCAAACTGTCAATAAAATACAAGTGGTAATTAGCGAAAACGTACTTACCAATTATCCAATTGAAAATGACATCAAAGAATTAGAAATAAATTTCCATGGAAACAATCATTTATGTATTGAAAATATTCTACAATCACTTGAACGTTTCATGAATTTAACCAGTTTTACAGCCAAATTTGATGCACTAGACGATAGTGATTTAGTTATTTTAACAAATTCATTAAATGAAAATGTGAAGACAATTGATATCTCCTTTGCTCATTACAATCCAACAATAGAAAAATTTTCTTTCAATAGATTAAGAAATCTTGAATATTTTAAGATCTGTGTACTTTTCAATGAATATGATTACGTTATGCCAAACATAGATAATATTTTAGAAAAATTATCTGAATCGGAATCCTTAAAACATCTGAAAATTAATGGCTGCATGTTTACTGACCAAGGATTAAATGACATAAGCCGCATAAATAGTTTGACTGTGTTAGAATTGGAACAGACTAGCAATGGCAATGATGAAGATTTTTTAAAAATTATTAAAAATTCAACAAATCTCGAAGAGTTTAGATTTTACAGTGTCCATAATATAGCCGAAATTGCAACAGAAAAATTGATAATTAAAGCAAGTGAAATAAAATTGAAACGTGGGGACACTGATTCATTGAAAATAATATTGGAAGATTGTATGGACGTTTATGGTATCGAATGGCAAGATGAAAAGTTGATAGAAATTTACAAAGATTATTAAGAGTTATGTACAAATGATATATAACAATATAACAGGATCCTAAACCTTAAATATAATTATCAGTTTTCCTCTTATTGAAATTAAAATTTGTTAAATGTGAAACCACTAACAAATAAGAAAATTTAGAAAATACTCACATTTAATATTTGAATTTAATTTAAAAAATTTGATATTTAGATAATATTTATATATAATATTTATATATTACATTTATTATAACTTATGACTTATAACATTTACTTATAATATATAGACCTGTTATCAAATTCAGAAGAAAGAAAAACAATGAAGTTAAATAACAAAAAAAAAAATTTAAAGACTATTTTATATACCATTTAAGCGTTACTGAATATATAAATATATAACCGAGTATATAACATAAAAATTTATAAAAATCGTTTCATAAAATTTGAAAATTAGTTAATTAGATTCATCAAAAATTATTTTCTTTTCTGGATTACGTTATGAAAATGAATATAATAATTAAATTCATTGTAAGATATAAATAAAAAAAAACTGCTTATCTTGAAAATTAAATATAGTAGTGTAATTTGTATATAGGAACATAATTGCAATACAATAAAATAATAGTGATATTATAGCAATATAATTAATAAATTACAATATCAAAACCAACCTAGAGTTATAAAAAATAATTTTAATTTTTAATAATTACATATATTAAAAAATATGAAATAAATTTTTCTATATCAAAAACGAAACAAGAATTTATTTTTTTAATGATAAAAAAAAATTTAATTAAACATATTTTTGTGATAATGAAAAAAATGAATTCGCGTGCAATATATTGATTTCGATGAAAGAGCGTACAAGTAGAGCGAGAAAAAGTAACTCCAGTTCCTATCAAAAAATTTGACAAAAAAATTAGACTTGGTCTATTCAGTATCCAAGAACACAAACTCACGAACATTCGTAGAACACGAACGTGCATCTTTCACGCCTCGGAAAAATTTATTTAATATATAGACTAATTTATATAAATTAATGGATATTAATTATATTAATATTAATATAAATATAAATATAGTTCGTGTTCCACGAACAATTTTCCAACTGAAGAAAAACAGCTTTCACGAACGTTCGTGAAATAAATAGCTTTCGTGAAATAAATAAGAAAATTTAAAAAAAGGCTTAAAAGAAAAGGGGGCCGAAGGCCCCGTGCCCCAATTGATTACAAAAAATTAACTCAGCACATGTAAAAAAAAGAACTCAATAATTGAATGTGGATGATTTGATTTGATGATTTGATGATTTGATGATTCGTGTTCCAAGTTCGTGTTCTTGGATACTGAATAGACCAAGTCAAAAAATTAATTCAATTTCGACCATTTTGTATAGGCATTATTAAAAGACGCCCTTAAAATGAAACATAAATGAATAAATAAGAAATAAAAGAACAATCATAAAAAAGTTTTTAAAATATAAAAATATACGAGTGAAGAATCAAATGCAATTATAAAAAACTCACCAATTTCGGGCTGGTTGCCGTGAATGTGCATCAACTTTATGTTTAACTTCTACCTCTTCTGGAGAATTTTGCATTCTTTCGTTAAAGATTCATTATAATTTATTTTTTATTTTATGACAGAAATAATTTAACAAAAATTATTTTATAAATAAATCATAAAAACATAATTTTCAACACAAAACACAATATCACTAAAAATTTAAAATTCACTTCTTTTCTATCTGGCATTTAAATTTTAAAAAAACCATATAAGGAGACAGTTTGATAAAAAAAACCAAAGAAAATTTATTTATTATTAATAAATTTGTAAAAAAAAAATTATAACAAAAATAAAGTAAGTAAAAAAAAAATCTAAGAAAAAAAAAGAAAAAAGGGTTAAACAAGAACAGCCATTTTGTGGCGTTCTTTTTTAACAACACCAACCTACGATTACATAACCACAATGGAAAAGCAACATGAAATTATAAAAATAGAAAAATTTTGAAAATTTCCAAAATGCAAAATCAATTTCCAAAAATAAATTGAAAAAATAATTTAACGCACAAATAGTTTTTAAAAAATAATTAAAAAACACCACACTGCATCACACAACTAAAAACTAAAATTTGGATTTTTCAATTTAATTGACACTCAAATTTAATAAAAGTATTAAAAAATTTATTGTTACAACTTAACTCCTTTTTTAGGATTTACGCAACCGAAACCAGAAGGCTTTTTAAAGTGTTCGCATATCAACGTCGAAAGAAATTTTTATATACAATTCTTAACCGCAAAACAAAACCGATTTTCAACGCCACGTAGCATACAACGTAGAGACATTCTACAATGACGGGTGCGTTTGAACGCTGCGTGGACGTTTGACAGGGAGGCAACTGCTTGAAAAAAATAAAGAAAAATACAAGAGAGTAGGGTTTATGTATAAAGGAGGGGTATATGTTTGTATAAAATAATAAACAGAATCACTTTTATAACCTGTACTGTAAAATGAAATTAAAAAAAAAAAGTTATACAGGAAACCCCCCGTATTCGCGGGTAATTGAGACCGGAAAAAGACCGCGAATAAGAAAACCCGCGAATAACGCGGGACTGGGACCGTAATATATATATGTATATATGTACATAAAATAAAACAAAAAAATTTTGAGAATAAAAATTATTTTATTGACAAGTGAAATAATCTGTAAGGGTCTTCTGTTTAGCTGTACGGATCATATCTTTATATAATTCTTCGTATACATGCACTGCTTTTTGGCAGTCTTGTTTAAATTTTAGACTTCTCGTCATATTTGGATCATTGTCAATTATATCATCGATAACTTTTTGAATAGAAGTTAACACTCTTGTAACTGCATGTATGCTAAGAGTTGGTGCATCAATTAACAAAGATTCTTCCTCACCTTGTTGGGGATTTGTTAATATTTCATCGATTTCTTGTGCAGTTAATTGATCTTGATGCGGCTGAATGAGTTCAAGAATCTCAACCTCATTCAAGTCTTGGAAACCTTTTAGAAATTTTTATAATGTTTATAACCAAAAATCTTGTGAAAAAAAAATTAATAAATGTGAATATTGCTACAAAACCGCGTAAAATTGAATTCAAATCCGCGAATAAAGAATCCCGGTATATTTTGAAGAATCGCGTATATTTGAATCCGCGAATACGATTACCCGCGAATACGGAGGGTTTCCTGTATTTATTAAAAATTATTAGTTATTACTTATTATTTATAAAAAGTGATAAAATTTGTTAGAAAAAGTATTTAATTAACGGGGAAAAGCCTGATGTAGAAGACTTCTTCCAAAATTATGCGATTATAATTCAAGTAAATGCAGATACCCAGACTCAATCAGATTTTGACCAACCACATTTTATGAAAAATTTATGGAAAAAAGTAAAAGTTAAATATTTAAGACCTATTGGCGAAAGAGCAATAAGTGTAGCTATTTTTATGTCAAGCTTAGTTAGTTATTGTAATCCAAAATATAAATTCTTTCAAAAAAAGCTGCCGTCAAAAATGAATCTTAAGTTTTGGTATTAGATACACAAGTTATCTTAGAAGAAGAAAAATTTTTTTAAATCCTTAAAAGATAGAGAAAAGGATAAAGTAGCAGACGAACAAGTTAAAAACAAGTTTCAAAAGGATGCATGGTCAACTTCGAGCAGGTCGAGTTGAACTTATAAAACCTGAAGCTTAGAATACTTAGGATAATATTCTATTGGTTTTTTTAAAATCCTAGAAACATAAGTAAAATAAAGTCCAAATTTATTTAATCAAATTGTTTCCTATCTTATTTTGCACATTAAGAACATTTGAATTTGAACATTGAAGTTGTGTATAAACCATTAGACGCACTTGATAAATTGAATCGTCTTGCTCCATTAATGGAAGAAAATGATCATATCCAGAAATAATAATAGCACCTCAATATTCTAACAAAAAAAAAAAAATGAAAGAATAACTAACAGTAATTTATTGGGCTGATTTAGAAAATCATAATAGAGATGGAGGTTATTGGGTTGTAATAAATAACAGTGTTTACGATATTCAATATATTACATGTTAAGTGATGTTTCTTCAATTTTACTTGACACTGAGAGATCCGTAAGTTTTGTTTTTGGATTACATGCTCATAGATTGCGTCAAAACAACCTGCTGAAGAAGAAGCTGGAGTATGGCTTGAAGCGAATTTCTTAAGAGGTGGACTTAAAATTTTACAGCCTCCATACCTAGCCTATAGCTCTTGAAGGGTTTGGATACCTTCAAATAATTTAAAATTTATTATAATCGAAAATTTTTGTGAATAAAATATTAATATTCATAAAAATTATCTACATCTATATAAGTAATGTAACGTAAAAAGATGATGTATAGTTATATGCTTGCACGAAGATTTTTAAATATTTTAATACTGCCAAAAATGATTATTTTTACTCAAAATAAAAATCCTATTGCTGGAATTAATGTATAGGAAGAAAAAGATGTCAACTATGATTATCATTTGGAAATTGCAACATCAGCTTTTGCTGATATGTTACATAACTAGATATTCAAGCTATTTTATGTCAATAATAAAAATTTCAGAATTTAAAATATTATGCTGCTTTGAAACTAGCAATTACTAAAATATATGCCGCAGAATAAAAAGCAAACGTTCTGGATATTGGAAGTGGTACAGGTTTACTTTTAATCATCAGAAATAGAAAAAGGATGTCAAACTTGTGTTAAGAAAGTTTTTTTTTTTTTTTTTGGGCCCCTTCAAGAAGGGGCCTTTTTCGTAGGACGAGGAGAATGCATTTACGCATACCATACACGCGTACTGTATGGTTATGTGGGACTCAACCTCAAATTTGTATCTGGGGTTGCCCAGATATACACAATTGAGGAATTACAATACCCACTAAACTCCCCACCCTCCTGCATTTATGACAATATCATAGAATCCGGACCGGGACTCCCTGTTTAGGTATTACTTCGGTCCGGAAACAATGCAGCCCAGGCATTTCTTCGCCATACCCTGTCAATAAAGGAGGAGATTTTCCTACGAGAGGAAACCTTCCTCCTTTTTTCCAATCAGTGTCGCCCGTACGTACTCTGCCACACTGTACCAGTTAGCGGCACTGCGCAGCATTTCCGGGACGACTACTTCCGGCCTCCATTCATCGAAGGGCGGTCGCCCTTCAGCGAAGCGAGGACACCCAAAAAAGGTGTGCTCAGCGGTATCCAGCTCGCCCGGGCAATGCAAGCATTCCGGATATGTCACCTTGCTCCACTTGAAAAGCATATCGCGGAAATAACCGTGACCAGTTAGGAACTGTGTGAGGTAGAAGTCTACCTCTCCATGATCACGGTTCATCCAGCTTTCCAAATCGATGATAAGGCGGTGCGTCCAACGTCCCCTCGGGTCACCATTCTACCTATACTGCCAACATTCCATTGTGCGGGAGCGGGCGCGAACGGCAGCTACGTCGCGCTCTTCTTCCCCACGGTTATAGATCGCCTGCCTTTCCAAGGCAAGCAGGTCGATGGGAATCACCCGAGCCACCACCTGGATCGCTGGCTCTGATACTGTCTTGTACGAGCAAGCGATTCGAAGTGCCCCCTGCCTCTGTACTGCCTTTAGTTTCTTGCAGTACTTTTTTATGCGGACATTGTCCGCTCACACCTCTGCACCGTAGAGCAAGATGGAGTTAACTGTCGTCATCAACAGCCTCCTCTTCTCAGATCTGGGACCGCCGATGTTCGTCATTAGCCACGAGAGGGACTTTGTCACCCGGCCAGCCTTTTCACAGGCCTGCTGGAATTGTCTATTGTAGGTCAACTTGTTATCCAAGAAGACCCCCAAATATTTGACCGATGGTTTGGTCTGGATCACAAGGGGATTACCTCCGTCATCAAAGCTGATGCCGAATATGGTATCAACCCTTCTCCGGGTCAGAAGGACAATCTCCGTTTTCGGGACTGCCAGTCTTAGTCCGTGATCCGACATCCAGCTATTGATAAGGCGCATGGCCTCATCCAAGGTATTCTGCTGGTCCTCTGGCTCTCGAGCTGTTATGGTTAGAGCAACGTCATCCGCGTATCCGATCATGGAGCATCCATCCGGGAGCTCAATCTTTAGCAAGCCGTCGTAAAAGGCATTCCACAGATCAGGACCCAGAACTGAACCCTGCGCTATGCCTGCGCTTAATACTTTACCTCTTGTGCCATCGAGCGTGTCCCAGCGCAGGTATCGGTCCCGGAGGTAATCTCTGAGTATATTTCTCAGATAATCCGGAACTCTGAATACCTGCTCGAGGGAGTGCAACATATCGTCCCACTTAGCCGAGTTGAATGCGTTTTTCACATCCAACGTGACAAGCAGGACGTCCGGTTTAATATCCGGCCGCACTTGTCTGGCCCTCATAACCACCTTCACGACCTGCTCGATGGCACCGATCGTGGAACGCCCCTCACGAAAGCCGTGTTGGTCGTCGCTAAGGTCACCCGCTTCCCTAATTGCTTGCCGCAATCTTCCTCTGACCATGCTCTCCATCACCTTGCCAATGGTATTTAACATACACAATGGTCTGTAAGATGATGGAGATCCTGGTTCACCCTTTCCCTTGCTTATCAGAGCCAGACGGGCCACTTTCCAGTCCCTTGAAAAGGCGCCTGCCACGAGGCACGCGTTAAACATGCCAAGCAGGAGACCAGGGATTACCTTTGCAGCCGCCTTAAGGGCTTCCGCGGGTATTCCGTCTGGTCCTGGCGCTTTCCCATTTTTCATTGACCTAATTGCCTGAAGCATCTCCGCCTCGATAAATAGCGGAACTTGCTCCCTCGGGACATCCAAAGCAGGGTGTTGTTGGGTTGGATGATCCGGGAAGAGAGCGTCCACTATTCTTTTGGTCGTTGCTTCATCCATCGTGTTGTCACATCCGGACTTAAGTTTGCCCATGACAACCAATCAATAAATTAAAGATATCGAACTCATCTCTATCGGGTCTCCAAATATAATTATAATACCTTACGTACATATCCCTCATTACTCTTCTATTAGTTACAAATTCCATTTTTTCAAAACTGCAATTTATAATTAAAAAAATATAAAATAATTATATATAATATGTAAATTTAAATAATATATAATAATAATTACAAATACCTAAAAGTTTTTAAAATTTTCTATGAGCTTTAGCTATCCTCTTCTCTTTCTTCTCTAAAATTGTCTAAGCGCATCTCGCACCAATAGGCATCTCTTCCCGCCAAGTATAAATGTGTATACGGCTGTCTATACTAAGGCGTAAAATTTAATAAGCCTTTTTTTCTTCACAATATGCGAATGAATAATAGGTATAAAAGATTTTTTTTGTAGTCATTCACACTATACAAAACAAGACTCCGAAATAATGTTTTTTAAAACATCTAAAAACAATTTGTTTATATTTTTCGTGTATAGAATGCATTCATAATGGCTATCGGAGTAGTAGCAATGAATGATTGTCTTGGTTATATTTTTTACATGAGATCAAAATATGATTCAATGGGATATTATGCTGCTGTTGAAGAGTATGGTAAGGAAACTTTTAAAAAAGAAGTATCAAATTGGAATATTTAAAGATAAATCAATGAATTTATATAAATATGTAAATAATTATATTTAAATCAAGTAATTTTATCAATATATATAATATGAAATAAAAGACTTCAAAAATTTCATTTGTAACATTTATTTATTTTTTTCTTAATTCAAATAATTTTAAACATTTTTTAATGTAAAACTAAATTTTGTTCCTACATAATTTAAGTTCCATTCACATTATTTTCTTCAAACTATCCTATGTTTATAATTTAATTTTTTTTAATTTTGTCTTGTGTAAGATCTAAAAAATTAAATAACATAAGGATTTGTATGTTTTTTCATTGTTTAAAATATAATTTACTTTTGTATATTTTCAACAGACAAGAAAGATTAAAGTCATAAAATATATTTAAAATAATCAAATTATTATTCATTAATTATAAAATCACCAATTAAAAGTATTTACTGCATTATATTTTGATAAAAATTTATTTTTCATTTTTTTATCGAACATAAAAGTAAAAAATATTTTTTAATTATAAATTTCCCAAATTGTGAAAAGTTGGCAGTTTTTACAGTATAAAATTGGATTCTTTTGATTATACTTTATTATCATAACACGAAAATTTCTATAAAAAATATCTTTCTTTTACTTAGACAGATTACATTGATAATTTAGATTGTATATAATGCTATTGTACTGATTTTTTTTTTTTTTTTTTTTTTTTTTTTTTTTTAAGGGAAATATGTGAATCTTACATCAGCCATGGAGTGTTTGCTTAAAGACCCGCAAATTTCCATTCCCGCCCAGTTGTACAAAGTGTACAACCGGGAGACCACCAGCGACCGCGGTCGCCGGCTAGGCCCCAGATACTTACTGGATAAACACACTTTAAACCCCCCGCGCTTGTTTGTCCCAAACCGGAACTCCCTTTTCAGGTATCACTTCAGTTTGGGACGCGCAGCCAAGGCAGCTGGCCGCTGCCTTCCCCCCTGCCTAGGGGCAGGAGAGCTCTCTACGATAGAAAGCCCTCCTCCTTCTTCTGCAACAAGGTGGTCCTTACGTACTCTGCTACTTTGTTCCAGTTTTCGGAACTCCGTAGCATTTCCGGGACTACCGTCTCCGGCCTCCAAATCGGGAAGGGCGGGCGCCCCTCCAAGTAGCGAACACATTCGAAAAATGTGTGCTCTACTGTATCATATTTATTTATAATAATTGTATTATTATTATTCAAATGGGACCAAATGAAAGAGACCTGAATGTATACGAAGTTTACCTAAATTCACATAAAAAATATTAATTTCAAACATTTTTCAATAAAATTGGATACTTTTTTCATTGATTTTTCCAAACATTTCCTAATAATGCCTAACTTAGCCCTTTCACCCCCGTTTTTAGGGTATTTTAAAGGGTTGTAGGTTAAAACTAATGAAAGATTCTAAAAAAGCATAAATTTTTACTATATGGATGAACTTTTTAGCCACTTATCTATAAGGGAATATACTTATTTTTGCTCATTTCCAAAACTCTCCGCCCCGGCGTTAATGAGATAATTAGGCCTCCGCCGTATTTAGGCCCCCTAAGTGTTTATTTGGCCCTGTTAAGGATATAAATATATATTATTAAGCTAATAAGATTAAATTATCACAATAATTTTTTTTATATTTGTATTTATTTTGAGCTCATTCTGAACTTTTTTGAATTCATTTTGAACTCGCTTTGAACTCATTTATACCATCATTTTCGGAATTCATAATGAATCGAATTGAATTCAAAATAAAAATTGTGCCAACTGGGATAATATCCCATTGAATCATATTTTGATCTCATGTAAAAAATATAACCAAGACAATCATTCATTGCTACTACTCCGATAGCCATTATGAATGCATTCTATACACGAAAAATATAAACAAATTGTTTTTAGATGTTTTAAAAAACATTATTTCGGAGTCTTGTTTTGTATAGTGTGAATGACTACAAAAAAAATCTTTTATACCTATTATTCATTCGCATATTGTGAAGAAAAAAATGCTTATTAAATTTTACGCCTTATTATAGACAGCCGTAAACACATTTATACTTGGCGGGAAGAGATGCCTATTGGTGCGAGATGTGCGCTTAGACAATTTTAGAGAAGAAAGAGAAGCGTATAGTTATACCTATACACCTTGCTAAAGCTCCTATTAATCTCTGCTAAAGCTCATAGAAAATTTTAAAAACTTTAAGGTATTTGTAATTATTATTATATATTATTTAAATTTATATCTTATATTTAATTATTATATATTTTTTTAATTATAAATTGCAGTTTGTTAAAATGGAATCATTAACCAATAGAAGAGAAATGAGTGAAATGTTCGTAAGGTATCAGAACTTTATTTGGAGAGCCGATAGAGATGCCTACGATATATTGAATCTGAATAATTTGTTAGGTGGCTATAACGATGATGATGATCAATTTCAAAATGATGATGAAAATGCAGCAGATGAAGATCGTGAATATATATATTACGAAGAATATATAAATTACGATCATCTGGAACCCGATTGGGAGGACGACATTCAATTTCCAGAGTATGACTCTGGCTTTGAAGAACCATTGTCAAGTAATGAATCGTATGATTCAGATTCAAGCGATTTTTGATATTTTATTTTAAATAATTGTATTATGATGTTATGTTATATATTTTATTTATAATAATTGTATTATTATTATTCAAATGGGACCTAATGAAAGAGACCTGAATGTATACGAAGTTTACTTAAATTCACATAAAAAATATTAATTTCAAACATTTTTCAATAAAATTGGATACTTTTTTCATTGATTTTTCCAAACATTTCCTAATAATGCCTAACTTACCCCTTTCACCCCCGTTTTTAGGGTATTTTAAAGGGTTGTAGGTTAAAACTAATGAAAGATTCTAAAAAAGCATGAATTTTTACTATATGGATGAACTTTTTAGCCACTTATCTATAAGGGAATATACTTATTTTTGCTCATTTCCAAAACTCTCCGCCCCGGCGTTAATGAGTTAATTAGGCCTCCGCCGTATTTAGGCCCCCTAAGTGTTTATTTGGCCCTGCTAAGGATATAAATATATATTATTAAGCTAATAAGATTAAATTATCACAATAATTTTTTTTATATTTGTATTTATTTTGAGCTCATTCTGAACTTTTTTGAATTCATTTTGAACTCGCTTTGAACTCATTTATACCATCATTTTCGGAATTCATAATGAATCGAATTGAATTCAAAATAAAAATTGTGCCAAAAGGGATAATATCCCATTGAATCATATTTTGATCTCATGTAAAAAATATAACCAAGACAATCATTCATTGCTACTACTCCGATAGCCATTATGAATGCATTCTATACACGAAAAATATAAATAAATTGTTTTTAGATGTTTTAAAAAACATTATTTCGGAGTCTTGTTTTGTATAGTGTGAATGACTACAAAAAAAATCTTTTATACCTATTATTCATTCGCATATTGTGAAGAAAAAAATGCTTATTAAATTTTACGCCTTATTATAGACAGCCGTAAACACATTTATACTTGGCGGGAAGAGATGCCTATTGGTGCGAGATGTGCGCTTAGACAATTTTAGTGAAGAAAGAGAAGCGTATAGTTATACCTATACACCTTGCTGAAGCTCCTATTAATCTCTGCTAAAGCTCATAGAAAATTTTAAAAACTTTAAGGTATTTGTAATTATTATTATATATTATTTAAATTTATATCTTATATTTAATTATTATATATTTTTTTAATTATAAATTGCAGTTTGTTAATATGGAATCATTAACCAATAGAAGAGAAATGAGTGAAATGTTCGTAAGGTATCAGAACTTTATTTGGAGAGCCGATAGAGATGCCTACGATATATTGAATCTGAATAATTTGTTAGGTGGCTATAACGATGATGATGATCAATTTCAAAATGATGATGAAAATGCAGCAGATGAAGATCGTGAATATATATATTACGAAGAATATATAAATTACGATCATCTGGAACCCGATTGGGAGGACGACATTCAATTTCCAGAGTATGACTCTGGCTTTGAAGAACCATTGTCAAGTAATGAATCGTATGATTCAGATTCAAGCGATTTTTGATATTTTATTTTAAATAATTGTATTATGATGTTATGTTATATATTTTATTTATAATAATTGTATTATTATTATTCAAATGGGACCTAATGAAAGAGACCTGAATGTATACGAAGTTTACTTAAATTCACATAAAAAATATTAATTTCAAACATTTTTCAATAAAATTGGATACTTTTTTCATTGATTTTTCCAAACATTTCCTAATAATGCCTAACTTACCCCTTTCACCCCCGTTTTTAGGGTATTTTAAAGGGTTGTAGGTTAAAACTAATGAAAGATTCTAAAAAAGCATGAATTTTTACTATATGGATGAACTTTTTAGCCACTTATCTATAAGGGAATATACTTATTTTTGCTCATTGCCAAAACTCTCCGCCCCGGCGTTAATGAGTTAATTAGGCCTCCGCCGTATTTAGGCCCCCTAAGTGTTTATTTGGCCCTGTTAAGGATATAAATATATATTATTAAGCTAATAAGATTAAATTATCACAATAATTTTTTTTATATTTGTATTTATTTTGAGCTCATTCTGAACTTTTTTGAATTCATTTTGAACTCGCTTTGAACTCATTTATACCCTCATTTTCGGAATTCATATTGAATCGAATTGAATTCAAAATAAAAATTGTGCCAACTGGGATAATATCCCATTTAATCATATTTTGATCTCATGTAAAAAATATAACCAAGATAATCATTCATTGCTACTACTCCGATAGCCATTATGAATGCATTCTATACACGAAAAATATAAACAAATTGTTTTTAGATGTTTTAAAAAACATTATTTCGGAGTCTTGTTTTGTATAGTGTGAATGACTACAAAAAAAATCTTTTATACCTATTATTCATTCGCATATTGTGAAGAAAAAAATGCTTATTAAATTTTACGCCTTATTATAGACAGCCGCATACACATTTATACTTGGCGGGAAGAGATGCCTATTGGTGCGAGATGTGCGCTTAGACAATTTTAGAGAAGAAAGAGAAGAGTATAGTTATACCTATACACCTTGCTAAAGCTCCTATTAATCTCTGCTAAAGCTCATAGAAAATTTTAAAAACTTTAAGGTATTTGTAATTATTATTATATATTATTTAAATTTATATCTTATATTTAATTATTATATATTTTTTTAATTATAAATTGCATTTTGATAAAATGGAATCATTAACCAATAGAAGAGAAATGAGTGAAATGTTCGTAAGGTATCAGAACTTTATTTGGAGAGCCGATAGAGATGCCTACGATATATTCAATCTGAATAATTTGATAGGTGGCTATAACGATGATGATGATCAATTTCAAAATGATGATGAAAATGCAGCAGATGAAGATCGTGAATATATATATTACGAAGAATATATAAATTACGATCATCTGGAACCCGATTTGGAGGACGACATTCAATTGCCAGAGTATGACTCTGGCTTTGAAGAACCATTGTCAAGGAATGAATCGTATGATTCAGATTCAAGCGATTTTTGATATTTTATTTTAAATAATTGTATTATGATGTGATGTTATATATTTTATTTATAATAATTGTATTATTATTATTCAAATGGGACCAAATGAAAGAGACCTGAATTTATACGAAGTTTACTTAAATTCACATAAAAAATATTAATTTCAAACATTTTTCAATAAAATTGGATACTTTTTTCATTGATTTTTCCAAACATTTCCTAATAATGCCTAACTTACCCCTTTCACCCCCGTTTTTAGGGTATTTTAAAGGGTTGTAGGTTAAAACTAATGAAAGATTCTAAAAAAGCATGAATTTTTACTATATGGATGAACTTTTTAGCCACTTATCTATAAGGGAATATACTTATTTTTGCTCATTTCCAAAACTCTCCGCCCCGGCGTTAATGAGTTAATTAGGCCTCCGCCGTATTTAGGCCCCCTAAGTGTTTATTTTGCCCTGTTAAGGATATAAATATATATTATTAAGCTAATAAGATTAAATTATCACAATAATTTTTTTTATATTTGTATTTATTTTGAGCTCATTCTGAACTTTTTTGAATTCATTTTGAACTCGCTTTGAACTCATTTATACCCTCATTTTCGGAATTCATATTGAATCGAATTGAATTCAAAATAAAAATTGTGCCAACTGGGATAATATCCCATTGAATCATATTTTGATCTCATGTAAAAAATATAACCAAGATAATCATTCATTGCTACTACTCCGATAGCCATTATGAATGCATTCTATACACGAAAAATATAAACAAATTGTTTTTAGATGTTTTAAAAAACATTATTTCGGAGTCTTGTTTTGTATAGTGTGAATGACTAAAAAAAAAATCTTTTATACCTATTATTCATTCGCATATTGTGAAGAAAAAAATGCTTATTAAATTTTACGCCTTATTATAGACAGCCGTATACACATTTATACTTGGCGGGAAGAGATGCCTATTGGTGCGAGATGTGCGCTTAGACAATTTTAGAGAAGAAAGAGAAGAGTATAGTTATACCTATACACCTTGCTAAAGCTCCTATTAATCTCTGCTAAAGCTCATAGAAAATTTTAAAAACTTTAAGGTATTTGTAATTATTATTATATATTATTTAAATTTATATCTTATATTTAATTATTATATATTTTTTTAATTATAAATTGCAGTTTGATAAAATGGAATCATTAACCAATAGAAGAGAAATGAGTGAAATGTTCGTAAGGTATCAGAACTTTATTTGGAGAGCCGATAGAGATGCCTACGATATATTCAATCTGAATAATTTGTTAGGTGGCTATAACGATGATGATGATCAATTTCAAAATGATGATGAAAATGCAGCAGATGAAGATCTTGAATATATATATTACGAAGAATATATAAATTACGATCATCTGGAACCCGATTGGGAGGACGACATTCAATTGCCAGAGTATGACTCTGGCTTTGAAGAACCATTGTCAAGGAATGAATCGTATGATTCAGATGCAAGCGATTTTTGATATTTTATTTTAAATAATTGTATTATGATGTGATGTTATATATTTTATTTATAATAATTGTATTATTGTTATTCAAATAATAATTTTAGAGTGTATAATATATTAATGGTCATTTATTTTTATTTAAATTTGGAACAAAAATTTATGTACTTATTCTAATGTTATTTCCATAATTTAAAACACATGCAGTCATTTTTTTTTTATAATTGAAATTTTAAGACTTATGAAATATTGTGTAAAGAAAGCGAATTAAAAAGTGACTGAATAAAAATTATTATTTTACTATAATATTATTGGCTTCGTTCAAGTTGTAGATATAAGAATTTTTTTTAAAACATATTTGAAATAATAAAAATTTATTTTTTTGATGAAAAATAATTAAAGCTCAGAGTATTACATTCAATACATTTTTGCATAGATTTTAGTAAAAATAAAGCTTTGTGATCACCCAAGTAATCAAATAAATTTTTCTCTTTGAATATAATTAAAAAATATTATTAATTTCTAATTTAAATATTTAACTTATCAAATAAAAAATTAAAATTTTGTACATACAGAATATAAGCTAAATATTTTTAAATTTGATGATATAAAATTGTAAATTAAAATCAATAATTTTAGTCAACACATATTTAGAAAAACATATAGTTAATATTCTTTATTCTATATTGTTTTTTTTTTTAAATTACGTTTGTTAATATTTTTATAAAAATTTTTTAGCGATAAGCTATTTATGGTTAATTATATAATAAAATAAATTTGCATATTTAGTTTTTCAATTCAATAAAATAAAATTATATGTGAGAAAATTATGATAAAGTAATTTATAAAATTAATCAAAATTTTTATATACACCTTGAAATTATATTTTTAATTTTTAACAATTTATAAGGTAAGAATTATAATAATTAGACATTTGTTTGATATATAATTTTTATTTACTAATAAAGTGATTAATTAAAAATAATTTCAATTTTCGCAAATGAATCTTAATAATAATTCTTATTAAATTTAATTTTTTGTACAAATTTATGTTTAAATTAAATTTATAAAATTAAAGTATTTTATGAGTAGGCATTCTGCTAAACCAAAATCTTGCTCTAAAATCATCGCTACAAGTTAAAAATGCTGGAGCAACCGGGGAATGTACGATCATTCGTACAGGTTCATTATGACCTAATGATAAAAGTTGTTTTCTTGTGGCATTTCTTGAATTCCATGCACAAAGTGATGTAGTAGCTTTGTCAGGAAACATTACATAATCTTCAGTATGATTAAATATTGCCTGTGCTCTATGTTCTTGTTTACCTGTAAAAAATGTTATAATTTTATTTTTTTTAATGATCAATTAATTATTTTAATTAATTTAATATTACCTGTTGTTCCTGCTCCAGTATAAGCTATTAAACATCTACTGGTAGACAATTCCCATAATTTAACCAATGAATCTTTACCCGAAGATAGTAAATACTGTCAAAAAAAAATTTCTTTAATCATTAATTATAATTTATAATAAATTTATTGTAAATTTATTATACCAAGAATAAGTTGATTTTTGTAACAAACCTTTCCATTTTTTGTAAAAGTAACAGAACAAACTTGATGACCATCGATGTGCTTTTGCAAATGTATTTATGCAACGATTTGAAACTCCATCCCACAACTTAATACTTCCATCTTTACTTGCTGAAGCATAAGTTTTAGCATCTGGAGAGTACTTAATGTTACAAATACCGTCAGTATGTTGATGATTTGGTATACTACATACAAAGCATTGTCCTGTATTTACATCATATAATCTTATTACAGAATGATTTGTTCCAACAACAATGTAATCTCCTGTTGGATGAAATGACAAACATCTTATTTGATCAGCATCAGTAATTGTTCTGAATGCCTTTTTAACACTAGCTTTACTATAGTCAAATAATTTTATGGTAAAATCTCTACTTCCTGATACTAAAATTGGTTCTCTTGGATGGAATTCTAAACATGTAACTTCTTCTAAATGATCATATAGTGTTCTGATAACAAAATGTCCTCCTGACTGATCACCTGGAGTTACTTCTTCTGGTGCTGACTTTGCTAACATTCTATCAACATCAAGAATTTTAATAGATGCATCAACTGAGCCAGTTGCTATTAACTGACCATCTGCCGAAAATGCTCCAGCATGGCAATAACCTTTATGTGAAGTAAACCTGGTCTAATAACATTTTCAATTGGAGTAAACGAAGACATTTGACTATTTTCTTTTTTGTTTCTATCAGGCTCATGTGCTAAACCAATTTGCATTAAATGTAATAATCGTTCTGATGGAGGGCATGGTTCTGGTAAAGTTGCATTTAATAATTGGACAGCTACATTTTGATGACCATCATAAAACAGCTGACTAAACTTTGAAGTAATCACACAATAATTTTAATCATTGGTAATAAATAACTATATAATTAAAAAAATTTTTTATTTTTCAAATAAAATAGCATTAGCAAATAATTTACCCAATTATAAGTTTATAAAGTAATTCTCTACTTTTAACTTAAAAAAAAACTTGTAAAAAATGAAAACTGTTGAACTTTTTAAATATATATATATATTTTTAACTCTTTTTTAGAAATAAGAAATTTATGTGTTTGATGATCTCTCGATCCCCTTTTCTCCTTCAAGCTTTCTGTAACTGCAAAAATTTGTAAAAATTATGAAGTAAATAAAGTCAAAAATTTCAAAAATAATTTTTTTTAATTATTTTTTCATGTTTCTAAATGCATATCTCTTTTTTTTTTACATTAAATAATAATAATTTTAGAGTCTGATTAATACAGTATGCAAAATATTTGAGTGCTTTAAATTTATATAATTAAAATTTCCTTTTTTTTTTTATAATACAATAAAAAAAATTAGAAATACACCCATTACTTTTTTTATCACAAGTAGCTTGTAAAGTATCGAAATAAACATGTAAAATATTTGAATAATGTTAAAGCTTTTTTTTTCAATCAAACATATAAAAATTTTTTAATTTTTTAGACACTAAAATACAAAAAACATTTGAAAATGCTTAAGCATTTTAACACAGTCCCTTATAAAGTTTTAAAATATATAAAATAAATTAATAATTAAAAACTTTTTTTTTCAATAACTTTTTTTACAATATTATTTTTAAATTTTGTATACACATAAATTCATTAAATCATTAAAGATTTGAAAACTATATTATATACTATATTATTATACTATAATTATACTAACGGATCTTTTTTTTTATTTGTTGTTGAATGGAAAGAGTAAAAATAGCATGACTTCGACTGCTTTGATTATTCATAGCAGTGGATCCAGTAGCTCTGCAAGCAGATCCATTTGAAAGACATTCTAATGTCTTTTTGGTATTATCAACTTCTATTTCTGACAGCCCAAATATCTTGATTCCTTTTAAACCTTCTCTTATGTCAACGAGGTTCTGATTTATAGGTTTCTTAGATAATAATAATGAAAATTCCCCAGGCACTTTCTTAACACAAGTTTGACATCCTTTTTCTATTTCCTGTATATTCCGAGCCCACCATAAGTACACCTGCTTCTGTCGTTTCTCTATTTTCCTTTGAGGCAGTTATTCCCATCTTTCTTTTTTTTTTGTTTATTTTCCTATTTTTGTTTTATTGATAATTTTAATATTACTCTTGAATCGAATATTAATTAAAAAGTAAGTTTAAAAAATCAACTTGTTAAATACTTACCTGATGGACGGCTTATTGAAGAATGCCTATTATCGCGAGCGCACGGAAGTCTAATTCTTGGTAAACCGACAGCTAGCTTTGTTGTATCATTTTCCAATTTTAAAAAAAAATTTAAAAATAAAACAAATATTTTCCAGATATCGAAATAAGTCGTAGTTTGTTATCGTTAATTGAAATTATTTTTTATTATGAGAGATTATTTTAACTTTAAATTTAAATAGATAGGTATATAAGATATATATAGGTATTGGAAAATTTCATAAATAGAAATTTTAAAAGATTTTAATATGGCGGTCAAAGAGAGAGAGAAGCTAGATCTTAAAAATTGTCTGCGTCCGTAACAGCTGAGGATCTGTTTTATCAACATAACATGATCGAGAGTAGCATTGGACGTGTCGCGCTTAGGTGTGCAAAATTTTATTGATAAAGTTTGAGTTTGATAACTCAATAAATTTAATGCCTCATAACGCAGTGGGTAGTACTGGCTTACCAAATAAAATGATACCTCATCATCATCACCATCACCATCATTAACATCATCATCATCCAATGATGCAACAACCACAGCAAACTCATATGATAAATCACACAGGCCCTTATTCTGGTGGACCAATGCCACAAGGGCCACAACATATGCATCCTCAACAACAACAGCAACAAATGTTAGGACCAAATCCTTACAATGGTGCTAGTGTGCAAGTTAAACCCAGTGCGCCTAACACAATACAGTATTTACCAGCAAGGCCTATAGGACATGCACGAAGTAATATATTTTTTATAATTTTCTATTTATTTAACCAAGCGACATCTTTGAGGTGGATTTTCGTTATTGTTCTTTTTGGAATATTTTTTTATATTTTATTTAGATACAATAAAAATTTTATTATAAATTTATTAACGAAGTAATTTTTAATCTATAGGAGAAAAAACTCGTTAATGTTCTATTCGACTAAAATTTTTGTAGCGAAGTAATTATTTATCTATAGGAGAAAAAACTCGTTAATGTTCTATTCGACTAAAATTTTTGTAGCGAAGTAATTATTTATCTATAGGAGAAAAAACTCGTTAATGTTCTATTCGACTAAAATTTTTGTAGCGAAGTAATTATTTATCTATAGGAGAAAAAACTCGTTAATGTTCTATTCGACTAAAATTTTATTGACGAAGTAATTATTAATCTATAGGAGAAAAAACTCGTTAATGTTCTATTCGACTACATTTTTGTAACGAATTAAGATTTTTAATCCACAGAATGAAAAACTTGTAAAAGTTCCTTTCATTTTAAATAAAAAGCGAATTTAATTTTTTTTGTTTTTGAAATTCCAATACTGTATATGAGTTTTTATACAGAAGTTAAATAAATTAAGTATTATAAGTTAACATTGCATTATGTATTAAAATAATATTAAAATTTTTTAATTTGCATGGTTTCTAAGGATATGAAATTTTATCAGTGAATGAATCAAAGATGTGCATTTATGTGTTTATGATTTTATATGGTTTTAATTTGTGGAATATTTATTCCACTGTATATTTTAATTTATCCAAAAAATTTTTTAAAATTATATATAATAAAAATTATAATTGGTATTGTAGTTTATTTTTAAAAATTGCTTGTATGATAAAGTTAGGCAAAGTTTTTCAAAAATTTAAACTCCTAAAGTTTAATCTTGTTTCATGAAAATTAATTACTGTCATGAGGTAAATGAAATTTGCATCATTCTTATGGGACTAAAAACTTTTTAGATTAGGGATTGTATTTTTTTATTTTTTCACTTGGTAGTGAATAAGTCAAGCAATTTTTTATAAAAGTTCCCAGAATAATAAAAGGTTAAACTTTAAATTTTAAATACATTGAACATAGACTAACTCATTTTCATTAAGTCTAATTATTATAAATTGGACACACTTATTATTTCCTTAACAAATGTTATTTGTACCTTTTATCTTTTGTTAAAGCCCAAAAATCTAATAATATTTTATAAACTTGCCTTATTATTTGTTTTTCAATAATTATTTTATATTTTATTTAATTATTATATTATATTATATAAAGATATTTTTTTGTCTGTTTTTAATTGTTATAAACTGATAAGAAAAAAAATTTCAATAACTTTTTATTCAGTTTTTATTAAAAATGTTAATACAACAAAAATTTTTTTTAAAAACATTCTAATGTTTTTTCTCTCTGTAAGAAAAAAAAATATTTAATTATTTTTCTTTGGAATATTTATTAAATTATTTTATGTTATTTAATATTTACTAAATTATTTTTCTTTCTGTAAAGAAAAAAAAACATTCAAATGGTTTTTCTTTCTGTAAGAATAAAAAAACATTCAAATGGTTTTTCTCTCTGTGTAAGAAAAAAAAAATAAAATTATTTTTCTTTCTGTAAGAATAAAAAAACATTCTAATGGTTTTTCTCTCTTTGTAAGAAAAAAAAAATTAAATTATTTTTATTTCTGTAAGAAAAAAAAATATTCTAATGTTTTTTCTCTCTGTGAGAATAAAAAAACATTCAAATGGTTTTTCTTTCTGTAAGAGAGAAAAAACATTCAAATTGTTTTAATTTTAATTGTAAATACAACAAAAATTTTTTTAAAATAATAAATTTTTTATTTATTCCAGGTCATCATCATTATCATCCAACAATGAGGCCTGTAAATCAGCAGCAAGCTAATGTTATGAAAATGCACATGGTTGGAGGAGTTTTTTCTGCAAATCCAATGGAGGACATGAGTATTTCACATGGTCCTAACCCTGTGTATGGTGGGCCAGGTGTAAATAAGTTACCTGGTTTATCTGGTCCACAACAACCTCCAGATGCCACACAACCTCTACCAGCAATGGGTGGTGTTAATGCTAATCTAGGTAATTTTAAAATTCCATTTATGAATGGATCCATGAGCGATCCAAACTATAGGCAACAGTTTCACAATTTTCAACAACAATTGTATGCAACTGGTACAAGGGGCACTGCAGCTGCAGCAAATGCAAGTGGTGTAGGTCCACCATCACATCCTAATATGCAACCGAATTCTCATCAACAGTTTTTTATACCTAAGTAGATATCAGTGTTTTTTTTTTCTTGTTTTAATTATGTTTTATAATGGCCTGTAACAGAAACTTTATCGACAATGGTCAAAAAAATAAAATTGTTAGATTATAAAAGTAGTACTTGGCGGTGCTTTCTATATTTATATAAATATTTCTTTTTTAATAAAAAAATTTAGTTTTATTACTTAAAAAAGTCCAATCTTGGCAAATCGAAAGAATATTATTGTGAAATTTTGTAAAAATTTTTCGAATATTAAAAAAAAAATAAGATACCATTTTTTTAAGAAAATAATGGCACAATTGTACATATATAATTAATAAAATAGATATTAAGGCAAATAAAATTTTGAGCTTTTCGCAATACTGATATGTCAACGCAGTCTTATTAATATAGAATATTATTATATAACTATCTATCTTATTATTATATAACTTATATTTAATCATACATATACATATACCAGAGTATAATATATTATATGTGTGTTTACCATAGAAGTATAGTTCAACTATATTTCTATGATGTTTACTATACTATACTATACAACGTGGTATCTTTGAGAATACACAATTTCAGATGTGTGTATGTATAGGTTTGAGTAAAAAAATACCACAGCGTCGCCTAGTGACCCAATTTATCGAATGCTTTCTCAAAGCCATCCTTCTCTAAGTAGTCTTCTATTAATATTTAGGGATATACATTGAAATGGAGTATAGTATAATAAAATCTTCCTATACTATCTTTTATATCTTTACTAAAAAACTCATATCTAAACAATGCACATCCATTCAAACTAGTGAAAGTAGAAGAGCGCCAAAATAATTCAAAAATTTCTATGCTAGTGCTCATGGTGCTCTTTTAGTGGGCGTGGCTTCACTACTTCTGTTTCACAAAGACCGTGTATATACCCCCACGCATAAAGCAAGGGTACAAGTGGATATACGTTGTATGCTACGTGGCGTTGAAAATCGGTTTTGTTTTGCGGTTAAGAATTGTATATAAAAATTTCTTTTGACGTTGATATGCGAACACTTTAAGAAGCCTTCTGGTTTCGGTTGTGTAAATCCTAAAAAAGGAGTTAAGTTGTAACAATAAAGTTTTTTATACTTTTATCAAATTTGAGTGTTGATTAAATTGAAAAATCCAAATTTTAGTTTTTAGTTGTGTAATGCAGTGTGGTGTTTTTTAATTATTTTTTAAAAACTAATTGTGCGTTAAATTATTTTTTCAATTTATTTTTTAAAAGTGATTTTGCATTTTGGAAATTTTCAAAATTTTTCTTTTTTTATAATTTATCTTGAACTTTAATTATTTAAATCGCCGAGCTCCGTTTTATGTGCTCGGCATTTCTTGAACTCTAATTATTTAAATCGCCGAGCTCCCTTTTATGTGCTCGGCATTTCTTGAACTTTAAGCATTTTGGAAATTTTCAAAATTTTTCTTTTTTTATAATTTCATGTTGCTTTTCCATTGTGGTTATGTAATCGTAGGTTGGTGTTGTTAAAAAAGAACGCCACAAAATGGCTGTTCTTGTTTAACCCTTTTTTCTTTTTTTTTCTTAGATTTTTTTTTTACTTACTTTATTTTTGTTATAATTTTTTTTTACAAATTTATTAATAATGTGATATTGTGTTTTGTGTTGAAAATTATTACTCCTTTTTTTTTTTATATATGAAAAAATCAAAAATATTTATATTATTATTTTTTGTCTAATATACAATTATAAAAATTTAATAATTAAAATTAACTTTATTTTTAATTAAATTAAATTAAATTTAATAATTTTATACCAAATAATTAAAAATAAATGAAAAAATCGAGTAAAAAATAAATGTATAAAAAAAAATAAGATTAAACTTTTGTCTAATGGTAAAAAAAAATGTAAAATCTTTTTACAAGAATAGTATTCTACAAGGAGTAAATTTTAAATTATTAAAGTTTTTAACCAAACGACTTTAGAATATATCTTTGAGGTGAATTTTCGTTATTATTCTTTTTGGAATATTTTTTTATGCAATAAAATTAAAATTTTTTATTACAAATTTATTAATGAAGGTATTTTTAATCTATATTTTAATCTTTAATTTTTTCTTTAACAAATATTTTTCATTTAATTATTATATTACGTTATATATATAAAGATATTTTTTTTTCTCTGTTGTTAACTGTAATAAAATGGTAAGAAAACATATTTCAATTACTTTTTATTCGGTTTTTATTAAAAAAAAATAATAAGAGGAAATCTGTAATGTCTTTAATGTGTAAAAATTTAATTAAAATTAAATTTAATTTTATTCTTTATAATGTCCTTACCCTTTCTTCTTTTTACTTATTTCCGTTTATTGGTGTTTCAATTTTTCTCTCGGATTCTTTTTTTTTTGTTGTTCCTTTGCAACAAACAAAGCATTAAGTAGCACTCTGAAATAGCAAGTGAATAGAATAAAAACATTAATTTACCTTATAAAATGAAAAAATAAAGTAATCCGATAAAACGCAATAATTAAATAATTTATTAATTTCACTAATCTTTTTCAAGTAATTTTATAAATTAATATTTAATTTGTTATAATTGTTAGTATCATATTGAAAATATCAGACAATTTTTATTAAAAAAAATTGAATTAAGAAAAACCCACTAGCGGTCATATAATTTTTTTGTTTTTTTTTAATTTTCATATTTTTTTATTCTGAGTCTTGCTCGATGTTTATTTTATCAATCAATTTTTTTATATTATTATTATTAATAATTCGTTTTTTTAAACTGTTAAAATTGTACATCAGGAAGTTTCTGAATTATTTAATTATTTTGTTAATCTTATTTATTAAAAATTAATCTTAATCGATATTTGAATTACACGGTAAAAGTTTGCAAGATTTTTTTGTGCTACACTGGCTCCATCTCTAAATCAAAGTTGCCGTTAGTTCTTTTAATTCTGTGAAAATCCACTAGGATAGTTATATAAAATGGCTGTTATTGTTTAACGGTTTTTTTCCTTTTTTTACAAATATTGTGAAACTTTTTTTATACTATTTTCCCAATCATAGTGCCTTCTGTCGAGTTCGAGCTGCAATTTTTCCCGGAGCATTAATCTAGTTTCTTTTTCAACTAATGTTAATATTTGCATTGGAATATCCACGCTACCAGCTAATTCTGTTAAGTGGTATTTTTGAACTACCTTATGTCTTATCCTTTTATGATATGGACAGAGAGCATTTTCTATTCCATCCTTTGTAGAGGCATAATTTTTGCATCTCAAATTTGCTTTATATATACGAAATGGATGTTTTCTAATTATTGGTACCGCTGCATTATTGAAAGCTCTGCATTTAATATAATCTTCACTTTTCATTTTCTCCAGACATATGTTCCAATTTTTAAATATCACATTTTTTATCCATGTTATTTTTTTTTTTTAAACTTGTATATTGATTGTGAAAAAAATAATATTTAACAGATAAGCCCTAAAATGACAAATTAAAAAAATTGAATTACAACGCCCTTGCTTGAAAAAGTAAAAAAAATTTTATTGTTTTTCATAGAACAATTTAATCAAAAGTAAATAAAATTAAAATTTTTATAATTATAATAGATATAAAAATTCTTTGTTTTTCAAAAAAAATGTGTGCGTTCCTTTCGCTGCTGTTAAATGTTAATATATATATTAAAAATTTTTTTTTCGGTCAAGGTATGAAAATAAAAAAAAAATCGATTTTGAAGTGTGCGTAATCGTCGAAAAATTTTATGTCAAAAGTATTACTTTTAGTATAAGGAAAATATTGGAAATTTAATTAAAGGGGCAAATTTAATTTCATAAAATTACTTTGAACGGTTATATTTCCTTATGAGGAGGGAGTAAAAAAATAAATGAAAAATAAAAACGTTCGGAAAATTGGCCTTTAAAAGCTTGGTTATAATATTTATCTTTAAATTGAATATTTTCCCTAACATTTTCCAGAAACTGAAAATTAGTCTCAGAAATAGCACGTTTTTGAAGCATTGCAATAGTATAGATAAAAAAATAGAGCATCTAATGCAACGAAAATTTGTGGAGATATTAATGAATATATGATACATCAACCCCTATTAGATTTTTGCTATCTTAGTTTTCCTTCATCCCCCCAGAGTCACCTTTTTTTGAAATTAAAAGCAAAAAAAAATTTTAATTTGGTCGTAACTTTTTTTCTATTAATTCTATAAACCTCTGATTGGTCTCAAATTCAAGATAATTTTAGGCCTCACAAAAAAAGAAGAACAAAAATTTTGCCTAAAATTTACTGGTTCTACGGAAATTAACTAAAAAGACTAATTATTCGATGTTGTCAAGTACAGCGCCACCTATTATGGGCTATAATCATTTAAACAGTGGTGGGGGGGGGAATATTTTCCTAGACAATTTTTAATTTAATTGCGTTTTTATTAAACATACAAAACTAGATTTTAAAATATGAATGAATGCAGAAAAAAGTAGTAATAAAAATATTTTGTTCTGAAGCCTGCCCCATACTAATATAATAAAACAAACCAACATTACTAATATTAGTCAATATATTTAGAGCTTTTTTTTATAAAATCTTATTTTTTTTTTATTTTTTTTTTTAATAAAAATAAAAGGACTTTTATAGTTAGTCGCTGTAAAGAAAAGGACGAAAAGACTTTTTTCGCCCCGCAACGAGATTGAAAAAAAAAGGGGTTGTCCATGGGAACAAAAAAAAATATCCCAGGTCGCCATATTGCCACGCAAGATAAATGTGTTAGTTTCTAATTTTTTTTTGTAAATTTTTGGCGTTGTTCACATTTTCTTTTCGTTATATCATTAATATATATTTATTGAATTAGTGGTAAAATAGATAATTAACTAATGCAAAATATTTTACCTGATTGCTATTAAAGTTCTAGAGATGTTGATGTTCATCATGTTGAATACCTATAGATGTTCTCTCGTTGACGACTATTTTGAGAATACCTGTATCATTGGAACCACACGGAAGTAAAACTCTTGTTAAATTCTAACTGAAAGTTTGGTTGGCATTCTTGAGGCATTCTTCAATTCAGGAATAAATTTTCAGGTATCAAAAAATTAGTGGAAGTGAATAGAAATTAATTATTATTAAGGCAAATTATTTTAATTTTATATTTAGATGGGTCCATTATTTTATTTTTATATTGTTGACAAATTCCCAAACTTGTAAAGTTACTTTCTACCAACCTTCGCCTTTCCAGAAAAATTTTTTTAGCTACAACGTCGACCATGCATGCTCGGTGCGCTTAAGCCAATCATAGCACTGGGATATTTCTCACCCTCTCAATAACTTAATTTTTTTTAAAATAAAAAAAGAAAAGCAGAAAAACAATCTCCGGAAAATTCTGAAGATGGGGCAACTTTGCCTGGTCCCGGAAAATTTTCTTAAAAATAAAAGAAAATTTTTTGTCAAAAAGTCGTCTGCTGTGCACTTATCGTACACGGGGGAAGACTGAGAGTCGTCGGGGAGAATATTTGAGAGAAAAAAAATAATAATTGTTTCGCTAATAAATAATAAATACTTCATAGTACACTCAATTTGTAAATTCGTGTTTGTGATATAGCATTGTGAAATAAAATATAGCTCCAAATTTATAATTTCACATCTTGGCCTTTTTTTTTTTTTTTTTTTTGGCCTCTTTATTTTATCAAAATGTCACTGCTGCATCATTTATAAGATTTGCTGTTTATTTACATTTTATAAAGATAAGTTTGTGTATTAAAATATTTATGTGCATTTTTCAGTTCCGATTAAGGAATGTGGGGATCGATGCAGTAATGGTTGTGTGCAGGGGATTGGAAGTTATATTATATTAGAGTTATATTATATTACATTATATTATATTATTGGAAGTTATATTATATTACATTGGTTATATTACTAGTATATATTTAGCATCTTTATTTACTATTAATGACATTTGTTTAATCTAAGCAAGAAAAGTTTCCTTTTTTCATATGTCTGTCTGCTAGTGACTCGCATGCATTTTAAATTATTAAAATATTAAATTATTAAATAAAATAAAAATATAAATTATTAAATTTTTGTTTTGTTCTATATAAGCATGATTGTTAATTAATAATATAGTACGTAATATATGTTTGAGCAACGATGACTTTTTTTTTTCTTATCGATATTGTAAGAATGAAAATTTAAAGGGGATGTTTATAAATTATTATATATTGAAGAGAAAGAGAGCTGTTTTATTAAATAGTAAAGCTTCAAGTTTGTACATAGAAAGATCCTAATTATAACCACATTAATCATCATGAATAAATTTTCTTGGCATCATTTTGATCTAAAAATTTGTATGTAATTTAATTTTCTTAACTAAAATTGTACAGATATATAAAAGTTTCATAAATTATTATGTTTGTTTTAAGACAACAAACTAAAAAAAAAAAATAATTTATCTATAATAAATCATTGAATGCAAAATTGTAAATTTACAAAAAATGCAAGAAAAAAAATCTTCCTATATTATGTACATTTGATTTACATAGATAATATATTTAAAAAAAATTGACTTTAAAAATCTACAAAATAAAAATAATATTATGAATTAATTCTTAATTATACGACTATAATTCTGTTTTTGATTAAGTTGATTTTACGTATATATATTTACATGTTTACAATAATTATTATTCAGAGCTTTTGAAGAACTAGAACTGGAATGTTTTCTAGAACCAGAGCTGCTTCTTTTGTCTTGTTTAGCTTTTTTTCTTTTTTCTTTAAACAAAATAATTAATAAATTATCAAAAAATTAATTTTGATAATTTTTATCGACTTTTTTTTTTATTTCTTCCGCTAACCAATAAAATCCAGCGTTTAAACCTTCTCCAGTTTCTGCGCTGCAATCCTGAATTTTGAATTTTAATTTGTATTCTTTTGCTGCTTCTTCAAGATTTAATTTTTCAATTATTAAATCCTCACTGATTGCTGTGAAATTATTTTTATTATAATTTTTATTAATATATTCTATCAACTGTAAGAAAAAAAAAGACTTTACCTCTTGCTAAATCTTGTTTGTTTGCGAATATCAATAATATTATACCCGATGAAATTTTTTGAGCCATAATTTCATCCATTATGGCCATAGCATCTGGTATATTCCAAATGTCACTCGTATCGATTACGAGTATTAATCCTTTCACTCTTTTACCGTAAAATATTGACCATACAGAACGAAGTATAACTTGACCTGGTAAGTCCTTTATACGAAATTACAAAAAATTATCAATTAACTTATTATTATAATTGTGATGCTATAAATTATACATATTACTCACGTGTATCGTAATTCTTAGATTTAATATGTCCTTCTGTTCTATATTAAACGCTATTGTCGGTATGGTTTCACATAACTCACCAAACAAATATTTATATAATATGCCTATTTATTTTGTAATTAAGGAAATACAAATAATTGTTTTGATTTTTATGTTTAATTGTTTTAATTATATTAAATTATTTTTATATAAGATTGAAAAAATTAAAAAAGATAAAAATAAAAATAAAAAAATTGAATTTTTATTGACCAAATACTAGTCGTAAATAAAACAAATTCATTGTTTCTTATAAAAATTATGTTGTAACTCAGTCTTATTGTTAATAATTAAATAAAAGAAACTTCTGATAATAACATAATTTTTATGACAAACAATAATTTTGTTCTGTTTATGCATAGTATTGGTCAATAAAAACTTAATTTTTTTTATAAATATCGATAAATACAAATTTTTTTAAAAGGATACTGGTTTTGCCTGCTCCTTCTGAGCCAACCATTAATACATCAAGTTCTTTCATTATTTGTGGTCCATTAATAATTGACGCCATTTGGCCAATAATTTTTTTTGTTGGCATGTATATATAACAATAAACAATGTTCAATATATACCATAACTTAACAATTAAATAGTCTTTCATTTTTTTTCTTGTTTAAATTCCTATTTTTTGTTTTATTTTTTAATCGAATATTAATTAAAAAGTAAATTTAAAAAATCAACTTGTTGAAGACTTACTTGCTTGACGGCCTTATGAAGAATGTCTATTATATTTTCTTTGCTATTATTGCGACCGCACGGAAGTCTAATTCTTGGTAAACCTACTGCTAGTTTTGTTGTATCATTTTTCAAATTAAAAAAAAAAAATTTTTAAATAAAACAAATATTTTCCAGATATCGAAATAAGTCGCAGTTTGTTATCGTTAATTGAAATTATTTTTTATTATGAGAGATTTTTTTAACTTTAAATTTAAATAGATAGGTATATAAGATACATATAGGTATTTGAAAATTCCATAAATAGAAATTTTAGAAGATTTTAATATGGCGGTCAAAGAGAGAGAGATGTCTTTATAACGAATTCAACCAATAGCTTTACAACAAATTTAACCAATCAAAATACTACACGAACTAGAATGAAAATACGGTTCTTTTTAAACGTCTGCTAGAATATTCTACAGTGCAAACAGCCTTGAGAAACCTATGTGGGTTTTTTTTTGTATTTATTAATCTTATAAACTTTTCGCTATTATCGACTGATTTAAAATAGTTGACAAGTTTTAATTCAAAGCTTTACCGGGTGATGGCCAAAAGACACACTGTGTCAGAGCCAGTAAAGAAGAAGAAGAAGAAGTCTGCTAGAATAGCAGGCTTTAAGTTTATGTGGTTAGTTTCGATTAATTTATTATTAAATTGTTTGATTTCTTTGGCTGGGTAAGTTTCTAATATTAATATAATCTATTTTCTTTTTATTTCAAAGCATGCAATTATTTGCATAACTTTGAACATAACCTCGTATTTTACAAACAACTTTTTATTTGCATTAACTCAACTTAACATTTATATTTTTTTCTTGTATAATTCTGCTTAAACTCATAACTGTTTTAATAAAAATCAATAAGAAGTAATAAACTATTAATTTATGCAACAATTATTGTTTATGTTGCAGGAGAGACTTTTATGCTACTTTGGGATTATCTGGAAGTGCAAATAAAATGCTTTTTAAAAAGCATACAGGAAATTAGAAAAAGAATTGCATCCTTATATAAACACCCAAGATCCAGATGCTTCAAGAAAATTTCAAGATTTAGGTGCAGTTTACGAAGTACTTTCAGATGATGAAAAAAGAGCATTATATGGCAAATGTGGGGAAGAATGTTTACAAATAGATGGAATGATGAATAATGCTGAACCTTTTGCTAGTTTTTTTGGATATTTTGGTTTCTATTTTGGAGATGGTGATTCAAATTAACAACAGCGAACACTAAAAGGTTTTAATATCATAATGGATCTTCATGTTACATTAAAAGAATAATACAGTGGCAATTTTTATTATTATTATTTTCAGATTACCAGAAATAAACCAGTGATGAAGACAGTGTCAGGAACACGAAAATGTAATTGTAGACAAGAATTATTGACAAGAAATTTAGGTAGTGGACGATTCCAAATGATGCAACAAACAGTTTGCTTTGAGTATCCTAATGTTGCAGTTGTAAATGAAGAAAGAACTTTAGATGATTGATGGTGAGGAAATAAAATTTACGGCTGAAGGTGAACCCCATTTTGATGGTGATCCAGGTGATCTTATTTTTAAGATAGAGAGAAGAAATAATAAGAGCATATCCGAAGCCAGAAGAGATTCGAAAATTAAAAATTTGTCAGGAAGAAAGTGCAGCTGCAGCAGCTGTTGGTGCCAAAAAAGCAAAAATCGATGTTCCAGTAATTGCTGATGAATTAGAACCAGCTACATTGCCAGTCCCTTCTCCTGCAGCACCAAATGAATGGAATTCACTAAAAATTTAATAGTCGAAAGATTAAGTGTTGAAATTGATGCAGAATTAGTAATGGACAGTATGGTAATTATTTGGCTTATTTTTTGACCTATTTTGCATGTTTCACGTTATAAAATCTTTATTTATTAAGTATAATAATAATCTTTTTTTTAACATCAGATGTTCTACGCAGAAGAAATATTAAACTACAAAAAAACCACAAGGGCAGATTACCAAAATTTTTGCTGGCTGCAACTTTGTCGGAAAAAGCTTTCAAAACTCGTATCAAAACATCTAAAACATCAGCTTAAGATGAAATAGATGAAGTTGAAATTCCTGCAGCATGGTAGCTACCAAGATTAGGTTTGCATGCAGCCTCGTTACTAGCTTCTGGAGCGTTGAAAATATTTAAAATACAACTTGATAATCTTGAGAGTAATGGTTTTTTTGACAAGTTTATAATCTATGAAATACATGATTTTACTTAACATTTTATATATGTCGTAGGTGAATGTTTGAAACTACTAAAGAAAATTGATAATCCAGGACAGGATGAATCAATAAGGTAATTAATGCTCTTGGTTGATTTTAAAAAATTATTTAAAAATGGTAAAAAAAAAGATAAAAATCTTGTGATTGAAGTCGATCCTGTAAGTAAAACTTAAATTATGTTAAATGTAGTTGATTAGTTATTTTTTGAAATTATTTTAATATTTACAGATACAACTTCAGGATGAACTTTCATTTGGACATATTAGGTTTAATGATGAACACAATAGAAATTCGTCATATTTTAGAGAGTAAAAATTACTATTTTAATTTATTGTTTGTTATTTTTATAAAATTTAAGTTTTTAATTACATTTTTTTAGGCATGAAAATATCCCAGAGGAGTTTTTAAAAGGAGGGTTGAATTTTATGGAAAATAATCCAAATAATGTCATTCTGAATATAAATTTACAAGATTCAACAAATATGGGTGATTTGATATAAAAACAAAGAAATATAAATTTTATTCTATCTTTTTATAAGCTAAAATTATACATTAAAGATTAAATTTAAAAAAACATTTAATATCCAAACATAATTTTAAATAATTTTTTTTATATTGAAAATCTAAGTAAATTACAGATAAAAATAAAGTCTAATTTGAAAATAATTATTTTTATTATTCCAGATTTTGAATCAACAGTAAGCGGTAGAATATCTAATATAAATGGTGAAGTAGCTCCAGAAACACCAAGTAAACGAAAAACTAAGAAACTACACACCGAAACACCAACAAAAAGAAAAAAAGTTTGTTTTTCGTTAAATGTTTATTTTTGAATTTGTTACGATTTTTCTTTTTCTTATTATAGATTTTGGAACTTTCTACCAATGAAGTTTTATCACCTAGAGGTAATTTTAAAAAGCCAGATGGTGCTGCACATGAAAATTCTGAGTTTGAACCAAGGGCAGCAGAACCTGCGGAACAATTTTTCCAAGAACAGGGAGTACCTGAAAATTTTCAAGACCAAGCAGCTGAAACTAACATGCAACATTCTCAGCAGCAACCACCATTTACTGATCAGATTTTTTAATTTAAACCTTCAAATAAATGAAAATAATTTGGTAAATGATAAAAAATTCTTCTTTTTCAATTTTTTGAATACTATTAACTTTAACATGAAATTTTAACTGTGTACAGGAAGAAATGGTCATGGAAGTAGAACCAAGCGTAATAAAATCAAACAAAGATGCTCAACCAGATGAACAACTTGATAATTCTTTGTGGTTATTAAAATCTCCTATTACAAGCGGCAGAAGCAAATTTACGAAAAAAGTTACCTTAATATTTGACGATATAATTCAAATGAAATTGCAAACACCCAAAAACAAAACATTTGCAAAAAAGTCACCAGGAATAAAAAACAGGAGTTTTGCATCAAAGTTACCGGCTCCGCTTCAACCAATGGCATCATCGGTTAGGTTAAACGATCCCCCTTCAGCATCATCCGATACTTCTAATCCAATTGAATTACCTGAAACTCCTCCTCATAGTGTATTTTCTCCTATATTAGGAAATAGTCCTCAACTTATGTCTCCTGGTTTTTACTTATCTCCCCAAATTTCTCTTCTCTTGTAGGAAGTCCAGGAGCAGTTTCATTAATGCAAACACCTCCTTCAAATAATAATTTACCATCTCCATTACCACCCAGGACATACAAACGTCGAGAAATTGACAATAATGTACCAGTCTTACCACCACGCGAAGGCATAACTCCTCCACCTTTGCCACGAAGACGCGATTCACCTAGGATTCCAGTTGTTTTAAATTCAAGTAGCTCAGAATTATTAGCTGGAAAAAATTCCACGCAGAATCACGGACACGTATCTTATAATGGATTTAGTCCAAACAAGCCTTCAAATCAATCTCCAAATGGTGGTAAGTAAAATAAAAATATCTAAAATTAAATAAAGACTATGATTTAAGAAACCCTTTTAAAAATTTTTAGGAGAGTTAACTCCAAAACTGCCTCCAAAACCTCAAGTACTAAGTGTTCCAAGATCACTGCAAGTCTTTCAATTTCCTGAAAGAACCAGCTAATAAATTTCTTTAGAGGATTAATCAATTTATGGCCAAGTAAAAAAGTGCTAACAATTTCATTTTGATGTAATATAGTTTTTGAAATATACTAGCATATTTTCAGATAATTTTTACAACTGGTATAAAAAATCTTCAAGTAAATATTTGTACTCGATCAAATATAAATATGTTTTTAAAAACATGACCAGATAAAAAAATGTATCAAATTTTTTACTAATAAAATATTTGATTATTTTGGCATATGTCAAAAGTGTATGATTATATTATAAATATGTATATAAGCGTTAGCTTATTTATTATAAAAGTGAATATTATAATATAGGTACTATATACATATCTATATATTATATATAATATGGCTATGTGCTTCGAAATTTTTTATATTCGTATATGAATTTTAAATGTATAAATTTATTTATTATTTGTTTTGAATATTTTTAGATCTCACACGCATTGATGAACTTTATTTATTTTAATTAATTTAAAAATATTTTACCCTTTTCATTTTATATATCAATAATTTTTCAAACCGAACTGTGATATAGTATAAATTTGACTTTAAATAATTACTGTAGAGGTAAAAAAAAATTTTTAAATAGGCATTTCAAGCATATACACAAGTGCAATAATTAAAAACTCTTTCTGTATAATAAACTGTATAGCAAAATGGAATTAAAACTTTTGATAATTGTATTAATTGTTTGTGTAAAAATTGTAATATGATCATTTGAATCATTTTTTATGATCTCATTATTTCATAATTTTTTTACATAAATTAATTAATTTGAGAGACTATGTAAATTATATAGACTTTTTTAAAATATATTTTTTTATGACTGATAAAAATTGTAGTATTAAAAAAAATAAGTCAACTTGGGAGACTTTTTATCTCTATCTCAATCGTTTTGTTCATTTTATTATTAAAAATAAAATAAATAGTTAAAAAAATGAATTGTATGTTCTTTTATTTTATATCATTATCGTTGTTAACAAAATATTTTGTCAATTGTATTATATTTCAAAAAAGATTTATAGGTATAGAAACTTTATTTTTTATTTTTACCCATCTGTATATAAAATTTTCTAAGATCAATAGAAGGTGTTTTTCAACAATTTTTTTATTTATCTTAATATAATGACTTCATTTATTTAATTTATGTAAATTTGTACAGAAAATCAGCAAGCACTGATCAATGATGGACTCTTCTGTCTCTGATCCAGTGATCAAGCCCTGATGGAGAAGAATTATCCTAAAATACCAGCCAATTTAGGGGTGAAATTTAAATTTTTTATGAAAGTTAAAATTCTTGATCAGTCACCCAAAAAAATGGTTCAAATCAGAGCGCGAAAATAAAATTGCGAAAATGTAAATTTCGTACTTTTAGCATCCAGGATATGCCCGTACAGGTTTTTGAATCGCTAAAAAAGAATTAGAATTTTGACTTCTCTTTCATAAAGAATTAAAATTTCACCTACTTCGGACGCTTAAAGTGCAAAAATAACAAAAACACCCCTTTTAAGGGTAGTTTTAGCCAATTTAGGGGTTTTAATGATTTATGAAAATAAGTCGAAATTTTTGATTAGCGACCCAAAAAACCTATACGGGAATATCCTGGATGCTAAAAGTACAAAAATAGAAAAAAAGACCCTTCTAGGGGAAATTTTAGCTATTTTAAGGGTGAAATATTTAATATTTATGAAAAAGGGATTAAAATTCTTTTTAAGCGACCCAAAAACTGTATGGGCATGTCCTGGATGTTAAAAGTACGAAACTAGCAAAAACACCCCCTTTTTGGGAGTAGTTTTAGCCAGTTTAGGGGTGAAATTTTAATTATTTATGAAAAAGAAGTCTAAATTATTCATCAGCGACCCAAAAAATCCGTATCGTACAAATCTGAGAGCTCAAAGTGCGATTATGTAATAACAATCCCTTTTTGGGGGTAGTTTTTGCCAATTTAAGGGTGGAGCCCCAATTTCTCTTCCAAATTATTCCGACTTTTGTGTTCAGCGACCCAAAAAACCTATAGTAGAACAAATCTGAGGTTCGTCAGTAATATTATAATTAAAACCGTATTTTGACTGGACTACCACCCCTATCCACCTTTTAAGGGTTGTAAATAGGACCAAAATGAAAGAGACCTGAATGTATACGAAGTTTACTTAAATTAACATTAAAAATATTATTTTCAAACATTTTTCAATAAAATTGGATACTTTTTTCATTGATTTTTCAAACATTTCCTAATAATGCCTAACCTACCCCTTTCACCCCCGTTTTTAGGGTATTTTAAAGGGTTGTAGGTTAAAACTAATGAAAGATTTTAAAAAAGCATGAATTTTAACTATATGGATGAACTTTTTAGCCACTTATCTATAAGGGAATATACTTATTTTTGCTCATTTCCAAAACTCTCCGCCCCGGCGTTAATGAGTTAATTAGGCCTCCGCCGTATTTAGGCCCCCTAAGTGTTTATTTGGCCCTGTTAAGGATATAAATATATATTATTAAGCTAATAAGATTAAATTATCACAATAATGCTTATTAAATTTTACGCCTTATTATAGACAGCCGTATACACATTTATACTTGGCGGGAAGAGATGCCTATTGGTGCGAGATGTGCGCTTAGACAATTTTAGAGAAGAAAGAGAATAGTACAGTTATACCTATACACCTTGCTAAAGCTCCTATTAAAATTTTAAAAACTGTAAGGTATTTGTAATTATTATTATATATTATTTAAATTTATATCTTTTATTTAATTATTTTATATTTTTTTAATTATAAATTGCAGTTTGATAAAATGGCATTAACAAGAACAGAAAACCGTTTAATGTACGAAAGATATCAGAAGCACATTTGGAGAGTGGACAGAGACAATCACGATATTTTTAATCTTAACGACCTTTTTGGTGGCTATGTTGATTACGAAGAAGTTGATCAGTATGAAAATTTTGATCAAAATGAGGATCGTGAATACGTTTATTTTGAACAAGATGTTAATAACGATCAACTTGAAGAGGATTGGGTATTCGATTATAGATTGACAGGGTATGACTCTGGATTCGAGGAGCAATATGATTCAGATTCTCAAGATTTATGATCTTTTATTATAAATAATTGTAACATTATAGATTAATTATTATTAATGTTAAATTGATTGTTATTGTAAATTAATTATTATTATTATTATTAAATAATTGTAATTTTATAAATGTTATTAATATTCTTTATTCTATATTGTTTTTTTTTTTTTAATTACGTTTTTTAATAATTTTATAAAAATTTTTTAGCGATAAGCTAATTATGCTTAATTATATAATAAAATAAATTTCCTTTTTTTGTTTTTCAATTCAATAAAATAAAATTATATGTGAGAAAATTATATCTAGAATATATATTTTCACCCAAAATTTTTAAATAGGCATTTCAAGCATATACACAAGTGCAATAATTAAAAACTCTTTCTGTATAATAAACTGTATAGCAAAATGGAATTAAAACTTTTGATAATTGTATTAATTGTTTGTGTAAAAATTGTAATATGATCATTTGAATCATTTTTTATGATCTCATTATTTCATAATTTTTTTACATAAATTAATTAATTTGAGAGACTATGTAAATTATATAGACTTTTTTAAAATATATTTTTTTATGACTGATAAAAATTGTAGTATTAAAAAAAATAAGTCAACTTGGGAGACTTTTTATCTCTATCTCAATCGTTTTGTTCATTTTATTATTAAAAATAAAATAAATAGTTAAAAAAATGAATTGTATGTTCTTTTATTTTATATCATTATCGTTGTTAACAAAATATTTTGTCAATTGTATTATATTTCAAAAAAGATTTATAGGTATAGAAACTTTATTTTTTATTTTTACCCATCTGTATATAAAATTTTCTAAGATCAATAGAAGGTGTTTTTCAACAATTTTTTTATTTATCTTAATATAATGACTTCATTTATTTAATTTATGTAAATTTGTACAGAAAATCAGCAAGCACTGATCAATGATGGACTCTTCTGTCTCTGATCCAGTGATCAAGCCCTGATGGAGAAGAATTATCCTAAAATACCAGCCAATTTAGGGGTGAAATTTAAATTTTTTATGAAAGTTAAAATTCTTGATCAGTCACCCAAAAAAATGGTTCAAATCAGAGCGCGAAAATAAAATTGCGAAAATGTAAATTTCGTACTTTTAGCATCCAGGATATGCCCGTACAGGTTTTTGAATCGCTAAAAAAGAATTAGAATTTTGACTTCTCTTTCATAAAGAATTAAAATTTCACCTACTTCGGACGCTTAAAGTGCAAAAATAACAAAAACACCCCTTTTAAGGGTAGTTTTAGCCAATTTAGGGGTTTTAATGATTTATGAAAATAAGTCGAAATTTTTGATTAGCGACCCAAAAAACCTATACGGGAATATCCTGGATGCTAAAAGTACAAAAATAGAAAAAAAGACCCTTCTAGGGGAAATTTTAGCTATTTTAAGGGTGAAATATTTAATATTTATGAAAAAGGGATTAAAATTCTTTTTAAGCGACCCAAAAACTGTATGGGCATGTCCTGGATGTTAAAAGTACGAAACTAGCAAAAACACCCCCTTTTTGGGAGTAGTTTTAGCCAGTTTAGGGGTGAAATTTTAATTATTTATGAAAAAGAAGTCTAAATTATTCATCAGCGACCCAAAAAATCCGTATCGTACAAATCTGAGAGCTCAAAGTGCGATTATGTAATAACAATCCCTTTTTGGGGGTAGTTTTTGCCAATTTAAGGGTGGAGCCCCAATTTCTCTTCCAAATTATTCCGACTTTTGTGTTCAGCGACCCAAAAAACCTATAGTAGAACAAATCTGAGGTTCGTCAGTAATATTATAATTAAAACCGTATTTTGACTGGACTACCACCCCTATCCACCTTTTAAGGGTTGTAAATAGGACCAAAATGAAAGAGACCTGAATGTATACGAAGTTTACTTAAATTAACATTAAAAATATTATTTTCAAACATTTTTCAATAAAATTGGATACTTTTTTCATTGATTTTTCAAACATTTCCTAATAATGCCTAACCTACCCCTTTCACCCCCGTTTTTAGGGTATTTTAAAGGGTTGTAGGTTAAAACTAATGAAAGATTTTAAAAAAGCATGAATTTTAACTATATGGATGAACTTTTTAGCCACTTATCTATAAGGGAATATACTTATTTTTGCTCATTTCCAAAACTCTCCGCCCCGGCGTTAATGAGTTAATTAGGCCTCCGCCGTATTTAGGCCCCCTAAGTGTTTATTTGGCCCTGTTAAGGATATAAATATATATTATTAAGCTAATAAGATTAAATTATCACAATAATGCTTATTAAATTTTACGCCTTATTATAGACAGCCGTATACACATTTATACTTGGCGGGAAGAGATGCCTATTGGTGCGAGATGTGCGCTTAGACAATTTTAGAGAAGAAAGAGAATAGTACAGTTATACCTATACACCTTGCTAAAGCTCCTATTAAAATTTTAAAAACTGTAAGGTATTTGTAATTATTATTATATATTATTTAAATTTATATCTTTTATTTAATTATTTTATATTTTTTTAATTATAAATTGCAGTTTGATAAAATGGCATTAACAAGAACAGAAAACCGTTTAATGTACGAAAGATATCAGAAGCACATTTGGAGAGTGGACAGAGACAATCACGATATTTTTAATCTTAACGACCTTTTTGGTGGCTATGTTGATTACGAAGAAGTTGATCAGTATGAAAATTTTGATCAAAATGAGGATCGTGAATACGTTTATTTTGAACAAGATGTTAATAACGATCAACTTGAAGAGGATTGGGTATTCGATTATAGATTGACAGGGTATGACTCTGGATTCGAGGAGCAATATGATTCAGATTCTCAAGATTTATGATCTTTTATTATAAATAATTGTAACATTATAGATTAATTATTATTAATGTTAAATTGATTGTTATTGTAAATTAATTATTATTATTATTATTAAATAATTGTAATTTTATAAATGTTATTAATATTCTTTATTCTATATTGTTTTTTTTTTTTTAATTACGTTTTTTAATAATTTTATAAAAATTTTTTAGCGATAAGCTAATTATGCTTAATTATATAATAAAATAAATTTCCTTTTTTTGTTTTTCAATTCAATAAAATAAAATTATATGTGAGAAAATTATATCTAGAATATATATTTTCACCCAAAATTTTTAAATAGGCATTTCAAGCATATACACAAGTGCAATAATTAAAAACTCTTTCTGTATAATAAACTGTATAGCAAAATGGAATTAAAACTTTTGATAATTGTATTAATTGTTTGTGTAAAAATTGTAATATGATCATTTGAATCATTTTTTATGATCTCATTATTTCATAATTTTTTTACATAAATTAATTAATTTGAGAGACTATGTAAATTATATAGACTTTTTTAAAATATATTTTTTTATGACTGATAAAAATTGTAGTATTAAAAAAAATAAGTCAACTTGGGAGACTTTTTATCTCTATCTCAATCGTTTTGTTCATTTTATTATTAAAAATAAAATAAATAGTTAAAAAAATGAATTGTATGTTCTTTTATTTTATATCATTATCGTTGTTAACAAAATATTTTGTCAATTGTATTATATTTCAAAAAAGATTTATAGGTATAGAAACTTTATTTTTTATTTTTACCCATCTGTATATAAAATTTTCTAAGATCAATAGAAGGTGTTTTTCAACAATTTTTTTATTTATCTTAATATAATGACTTCATTTATTTAATTTATGTAAATTTGTACAGAAAATCAGCAAGCACTGATCAATGATGGACTCTTCTGTCTCTGATCCAGTGATCAAGCCCTGATGGAGAAGAATTATCCTAAAATACCAGCCAATTTAGGGGTGAAATTTAAATTTTTTATGAAAGTTAAAATTCTTGATCAGTCACCCAAAAAAATGGTTCAAATCAGAGCGCGAAAATAAAATTGCGAAAATGTAAATTTCGTACTTTTAGCATCCAGGATATGCCCGTACAGGTTTTTGAATCGCTAAAAAAGAATTAGAATTTTGACTTCTCTTTCATAAAGAATTAAAATTTCACCTACTTCGGACGCTTAAAGTGCAAAAATAACAAAAACACCCCTTTTAAGGGTAGTTTTAGCCAATTTAGGGGTTTTAATGATTTATGAAAATAAGTCGAAATTTTTGATTAGCGACCCAAAAAACCTATACGGGAATATCCTGGATGCTAAAAGTACAAAAATAGAAAAAAAGACCCTTCTAGGGGAAATTTTAGCTATTTTAAGGGTGAAATATTTAATATTTATGAAAAAGGGATTAAAATTCTTTTTAAGCGACCCAAAAACTGTATGGGCATGTCCTGGATGTTAAAAGTACGAAACTAGCAAAAACACCCCCTTTTTGGGAGTAGTTTTAGCCAGTTTAGGGGTGAAATTTTAATTATTTATGAAAAAGAAGTCTAAATTATTCATCAGCGACCCAAAAAATCCGTATCGTACAAATCTGAGAGCTCAAAGTGCGATTATGTAATAACAATCCCTTTTTGGGGGTAGTTTTTGCCAATTTAAGGGTGGAGCCCCAATTTCTCTTCCAAATTATTCCGACTTTTGTGTTCAGCGACCCAAAAAACCTATAGTAGAACAAATCTGAGGTTCGTCAGTAATATTATAATTAAAACCGTATTTTGACTGGACTACCACCCCTATCCACCTTTTAAGGGTTGTAAATAGGACCAAAATGAAAGAGACCTGAATGTATACGAAGTTTACTTAAATTAACATTAAAAATATTATTTTCAAACATTTTTCAATAAAATTGGATACTTTTTTCATTGATTTTTCAAACATTTCCTAATAATGCCTAACCTACCCCTTTCAACCCCGTTTTTAGGGTATTTTAAAGGGTTGTAGGTTAAAACTAATGAAAGATTTTAAAAAAGCATGAATTTTAACTATATGGATGAACTTTTTAGCCACTTATCTATAAGGGAATATACTTATTTTTGCTCATTTCCAAAACTCTCCGCCCCGGCGTTAATGAGTTAATTAGGCCTCCGCCGTATTTAGGCCCCCTAAGTGTTTATTTGGCCCTGTTAAGGATATAAATATATATTATTAAGCTAATAAGATTAAATTATCACAATAATGCTTATTAAATTTTACGCCTTATTATAGACAGCCGTATACACATTTATACTTGGCGGGAAGAGATGCCTATTGGTGCGAGATGTGCGCTTAGACAATTTTAGAGAAGAAAGAGAATAGTACAGTTATACATATACACCTTGCTAAAGCTCCTATTAAAATTTTAAAAACTGTAAGGTATTTGTAATTATTATTATATATTATTTAAATTTATATCTTTTATTTAATTATTATATATTTTTTTAATTATAAATTGCAGTTTGATAAAATGGCATTAACAAGAACAGAAAACCGTTTAATGTACGAAAGATATCAGAAGCACATTTGGAGAGTGGACAGAGACAATCACGATATTTTTAATCTTAACGACCTTTTTGGTGGCTATGTTGATTACGAAGAAGTTGATCAGTATGAAAATTTTGATCAAAATGAGGATCGTGAATACGTTTATTTTGAACAAGATGTTAATAACGATCAACTTGAAGAGGATTGGGTATTCGATTATAGATTGACAGGGTATGACTCTGGATTCGAGGAGCAATATGATTCAGATTCTCAAGATTTATGATCTTTTATTATAAATAATTGTAACATTATAGATTAATTATTATTAATGTTAAATTGATTGTTATTGTAAATTAATTATTATTATTATTATTAAATAATTGTAATTTTATAAATGTTATTAATATTCTTTATTCTATATTGTTTTTTTTTTTTTAATTACGTTTTTTAATAATTTTATAAAAATTTTTTAGCGATAAGCTAATTATGCTTAATTATATAATAAAATAAATTTCCTTTTTTTGTTTTTCAATTCAATAAAATAAAATTATATGTGAGAAAATTATATCTAGAATATATATTTTCACCCTGACCCAACAATCATCATATAATTTAAAAAATCTTTTCACTTATTCTGAAGTTAATATGTAAACAATTTTTAAAATTTTTTAATAAAATAAATTTTTTCTTATTTTCAGAGTGTTACTGTATATCATGGCACAGTGACAAAAGATTCAATAGTATAGCATTAAGTTATAAAATAAATGAACGTAAAACAAATTTTAGATATAAGAATAAAACTTATAGTGATTTAGAATCTTTAATAGTACGTCAATCATTGTATATTAATAATATTAAAAGTATTCAAAAATGTTATTTTCATACTGGTCCCTTATGGCGAAGTCAAGAATCTTCATCAAAAGTAGAAGATACAATAAAAAGTATAAAAGAAGAAAAGGAAGAAAAAGGAAAATTAGAAATAATATCAGCAGCAGAAATTTCAAAAACTCCAGTTAAAGTAGTTGAAAAAAAGTCAATATGGCAAAAAGTTAAACATGAATTAATACATTATTATCATGGTTTTCGATTATTAGGGTTAGATATGAAAGTATGTTCTAAACTTATATGGCGAATACTTCAAGGAAAAGAATTAAGTATAAAAATTAAGTATAAAAATAAATCTCGGCCCTATAAATTGTCAATTTTATTTAAAAATTACATAATTTAATTAAAACTTTTATTTTACCTGTTTATTAATTTATCAGCTAAAGCATTAATACTTTTAATTCTTGCATCGTCAACTATCATGTTGCTATAAACATCGCTATAAATTTCATTTTATCAGTATCCATCATTATTTTTTTTAACAATCTAAAATGATTTGATTCCTCCAAATTTCTTCTGCGTCGTCTCTGACTACTTGCCTGAAAGGCATTAGAGCTGATACATTTGGAGAAGCATTAAATGGAGTAACATCACCAAGATCTTCAGTACTTGAACTAGATGTGTCAGATCTGGTAAGAGAATTATGTCGATTACAGTTGGGAAGCAAAGACAATGATGACAGAGGAAAAATTTCTTGTAATTAACACCCCAATTAAAATCATCTGTACTCTCTCTCTAAAAATAGAAATTTTTCCAGTATAGAATATTATTATCGGTAGTTAATTGATAGAAAAAAATTACCTCTACACTTTCACTCTAGGAAATCCAACCAAACTGTTCATCGTCCCTTCTAGAACCACGGCTTAAATCATTATTAGCACCTGAAACTTCTTCTGCCTTAGATGATCTGAACTTTGACTGAATATCACCTGCAAGATTTAAGTTTTAAATTGTTTTTTCTAGTAAATTTAAATTTTAAGTAAATTTCAGTTATACATTAGACAAATATTAATGTGATAAAATTAGATATATAACTATAAATATATATTTTTGTTAGCCTATGTTTACTAAAATACATATTTTTTAAATTACAAATAAAAGCGTGAAGAAAAGTTTTTTTTTATATCAGTGATGCAAGTGTGCAACAAGACTTCGACTTCACGTGAGAGACACTTTTTTTATACATTTACAAATTACCTTACTGATTAATGTCATTGAAGTAACATGTTCATCCGAAAAATGAAATTAGAAAACAGTTTAATTATTATAATTAAACGTTTTTTTTTTAAATTAATTAACACGTGAATAACTTTATTGAGAAAATAAAAGTGTGCGTTTTATGGCAGCATGGTCAGCGTGTCGACTGTCGCGCGGAAGTTGATATATGGCGCACGCATTGTTTATGCTTCTCTCACGTTAGGTTGGAGTATTGTATTTGAAAAATTGAAAAATAATAATTTTTGACAGTATACAACTTATAAATTATTTTTTATAATTAATTTTGTACCTAACTTTTGGAAAATTTTTTTCTAAAAATTGTTTGCATTAAAAAGTAAAAAAAACAGCAATCTTTTTTTTTCTGGATATAATACTTAATTATTTTCTATCCGAATATGATAATTAATAATTTGAAAATTTTTCTCTCAAAATTCTTATTTTAAATTATATGAATTTATAATTTATAGACTTTAGATACTTTAAAAGAAATTAATCGATTAACTCAATTTTTTATTCATATAATTTAAAATGAGAATCCTAAAATTTTACTGACTTTATAAGCTAAGAAGAACATTTCCTGCATATATCTACGAATTAAATGTTTCCAGTAGCATATTTCAAAGTTACTATTTTAATAGTACTTATTTAATAATAACATATAAATGTAGTATTATTGAATGGAATCATATATGAATTATTTATTGTAAGTATAAATTCATATATGAATACGTTATTTTAAAAAAGATTTTTATTTTCAGAATCTTTTTTAAACATAATTTTGGACTCAAATTATTCTTGCAACAAAAATGTTTTTCAATCAAAACAAATATTAAGATCAAAAAAGTAAATTTTGTTCCGAGCACTTTTTAGAAAAGTGCAGCTTGCAATAAATTTTTGTTATTACAATCAGAGACTAGTATAAGCTGCAAAAAATGTGAATGGAAAAGAACAGTACATTAGTGTACATTAATCAAATTATTTAACAAAAATATATTGCAAATACTTTTCTAAAAAGTGCCCGGAACAAAATTTACTTTTTAGATCTATACATATATTTTGTTTGAAAGACATTTTTGTCGCAAGAATAATTTCAATTCAAAATTATGTTTAAAAAAGATTCTAAAAGTACATAAAAAATTTAATTTTTTTAAAAATGTATTCATATGTGTATAAATTTGAATAAAATATGTTTTAACATGTGTTTTATCAGGATGGGTTAACATCAAAATTTTCTCTTACAATAATTGAGTTGGCTTTCTCTACTCTTTTTAGCTGTTAAAAATTGAAAGAAATTACTTTACAATTTAACTGATTCAGAATTACATGATTCGTTACTCAAACCTTAACTAGATATCCAAAGAATAAAAGCAAGCTTCACCCAATGTCAAAAATTTAGAAGTCAAATCAGGAACCTGATATGCTGGAGCTTTGGTCTATCCAGGATTTGGTCTATTCAAGATAGAATAGACCGAGTCTTAAAATTTGCTTCTTCTAGTTCTAATGAGCAAATAGAACTAGGAAAAACAAACTCTAAAGCTCTAGCATATCAGGTTCCTGATTCGACTCCTACATTTTTAATAGAGGGATAAGCTCGATTTGATTCTTCGGATAACTGGTAAAGCTTTTGAGTATCAAATTCATGTAATTCTAAACCAGCTAAATTCTAAATTTATGTCTTAATAATTTATGATAGGTAAAGAGAAGTAGAAACCATTTAAGTCACCAATAAGTTAATTCCAATCTGGTGCTGATGCTGAAATGCTTAACATATTTAACAATTTTTTTAGTTTATGCTCATTAAAAACTATTGAATTTTCATTCATCAAACTATTAGATTCAAAAATATTTAAATTAGATGAGCTGCTTTTATTAATTTTGCATTGCAATTCTCTCAATTGTAAAATTTTCCAGCCTGGTACAATGTTTAAAATACATGCAAATTAAAGCATAAATAAAGTTGTATCTGAAGGATCTTGATCCGATGATTCAAAAAAATTTATAGGCTAAACATCAATATATTGGTTATTATAATAAAAAGATTTTAATAATTAAAATTTTATTAATAAAATCAATTAACAAGTTAATGCTGAATTGAAATTCCTATTATAGTTAATTAATTTTTGTATATGAAAAACATTATATTTTAGGCTAAAAACCTCACCTATCTATCCATTTCTAAAATCCATTTATATCTACAACCCCTAGGTAAAGAGATATCAACCCCTAAACCAGGGCGAAATTTTAATAATTTTTAAAATAAATTTAAAGATCTACCCAAAATATGTATTAGGTGAGTTTTTTTAGCCCGAAATATAGTTTTTCATATAAACAAAAAACCATTATGCATTAACCATGTAATTAAGATACTTACTTCTTTAAAAGAGTTTTATCAAGATTGTGAAAGTTTCCACGTAGACATAAACTTATTTTCATAATCAATACATCTTTGGACATTTTAACTCGCCACTCATATTTGACTTAGCCATGATAGCACTTACTCCACTAAATAATACACCAAATACGTTAGCAAAATCACTGAGGCTTCCTTTACTCGACTAATTTGCACTGTAATTTGACCTAAGAGTTTCAACACAACATTAGCTTTATTAAAAAATAAGGTTCCAATAGATCCACCAAATTCAACAGCTCCGTTTGTTGATATAGCACACACTGAAGCTACAGTAAAAAATAATATACCATAGGCTATTCAGAATTTGCCTAAAGTAACTAACAATCTAGCATTTTGAACAATATAACCCATTCAAACAAAAATTAAGGCACTAAACACAGACTGAGTTACTGGACTAAATACACCAGCAAAAGTACCCAATGTTCGATTATTATGTCAGCTCCTAAACTACTAAATTTAAATGTTCATTTGTTTCTATATTAGATGAATTTGATCCAAAATTATTTAATATTCTATTGAAAAATCCTCTACTTCTTATCAAAGACAGTTTTTCTCCAGTTGCTCTTGGTGAACTATTATTAGTCGATCCAATTTCAGATGCAATCATTTTAACATCATTTATATTTTATCAAAAATATATTAATTTCATTTTCATAATTTATTAATTATTAAATAAAAAATTAATTTTTTATAATGCTATACTGTTTCTTATTTTAATTGATTATGATTAATTATAAACTTGAAAATTCTTTTGAAATGATGTTTAACCTTCACTGCTAATAATGCTATATCGAGCGCAAACTCCGCAGGGCAATTACAACACGTGATATGTTTGGAACGATGAAAAAATAAATATTTAAAAATGTGAGTCGATAAAAATCTGCATTTTTTTTTTTTTTTTTATTAAAATTTGGCCAACGGTCGCGGAAAGTTTATAAAAAAATAAAGTAAAATTTACGATTACATGAAATTTAATAATGTATTTATATCTTTTATTTGTGAATGCGAGTGATGACTCGGATTCTCAAAAAAAAACATCAAAACGTAATAAAATTTCATGAAATTTAATATTTTACTTTGTTTTTATTTAATCTACTCTCGTGCGTTGGCCAAATTTAAAAATATTGCCTCAAAATATTAAAAAATTGCATTTTTTGCAAAAAAACGCCATTGGCGCCATCTGCAGTATGTTGCATACTTACAGATTCTCTTAAAAAAAAAATTCTTTGTTTTACTAATTTCCGAATATTTTGTAAGAAAAATATTTGTTGGAAAAAAAAATTGGCTAAGGTAAAAGTTGAAATTAATATTTGTATTTTAAAAATAAAATTTTAAATGGAAGCTTAATGATCGAGAATTTGCGTGTCTTCACAATTTTATAGATGAATAAATTTAGCAGACGACGTTATAGATTTGCAATTTGCATAGAGTTTGCTGCAGATGTCGCATCGTGTGTGTTTTTCATGGGAGAAAATACTAACAAAAAATATTTAAAAAATACACAAAATTTACGTCAAATTTACAATAAGATATTCTCATTAATAGTTTTCAACACCAATAATTAGCTCTAATATTCCTTTATTGATACAGAATAAAATAATAAATGCAATATTTAATTATTCTTAAAACATGGCACTTATTAATTTGATCATTAGTTCCAAAAAAATATTGTGAAAAATCCATAAGATGGAAAGTTTCTGTTGTATTTTTCTATTTTCTAACCCAATAGGACCCCAAATTCGGATTCAGCGACATACAAAACCTACAGAAGACTTTCTAATTCTGGTTGTCAAATTCGGAAACCCTTACACCGCATTCTGACTTGAGTATAATATTAATATGCGTAATTAAGTGAATTGAGGGGTAATAGAGTTCAAAGAAATTTTTTTTTTATGAGTAAGCATGGAACAACAAAGTTCCGCAAACACAAGTTTGGTTGAAATCTTTTCAGCAAAAAAATAACAAGGTTAAAAAATAAGGGGCGGATTTTTGGTGTCCTTTTTGGCCAATACTTAAAAATTTTAACTATGCTTAACATTTTTTAACGTCTTATTTAAACATTATTATTGAACTCAATCCAATCAAAACTTTTAAAATTAAAAAATTACTTTTTAATTCTTTTCTTGCTTTTTTCTAACATGATCAGCTTCGCTCTACCCGTCTTTGATGGTATCTAGTATATATACAATAAACACATTTTTTGCAAAAATATTTATATTTTATAAAACGAAATTATTTTCGTATTAGTACTACACAAATATCATGTATAGTTATAATAAAATATAATTACTTTATTTGATAAAATAAAAAGAACGCTGTATGGAAAAATATATTGATTGAATTTTCAATTAATAATTTTCAATTAATTTTTTTACAATAATAAGGCTTTTAAAGTTTAATAAACCTATATAAAAATTTAGATTGAATTAAATGTAATTATTTTTTTCCTTTTTTTCCTCCAGAACTTTCATCTATAATTTCACATGACAAGCCTAGAATACTTTATGATGGTAGAGGGGGGCGCTGTCGTCAAGTTTTTAAGATTTCGATGTTAATTTTGTCATTTCTCGATGTCAAATTTGAGATTAATAATACGTATTGCAAGCTATATACAATTATCTAAACAGAAAATTAACGTTTTGTTTGTTCTATAACCCAGTCTGCATATACGTAGAATGTAAAGTTAATATACTGAAAAAATTACATTGACACACTACATTTATTCCAAAGCGCCTTCTGGGCCTAGAAACGCAGGGTACAATATTATGACAATGTTATTAAATAGGGTTTTTAGGCAATTTTCCAAATAAAGCTGTCATCTAACAATTTAACTAAAATGCTTCCGGTTTGTCTCATTTTTTTATGTAACTACCCCTTTTTAATCACCGTAAATCGCAATTTTTATCACCAATTCTTTCATCACTGTAGCCAATAACACAAAAGCCTATATTTTGTCCAATATGAACAATTTTTAAATTTCTGCCGAAATTGCAATTTTCAATAAAAATAATCCTCCAGGTCTCAAAAATTTTTTTTCAAAAATTCTATACTCTTATTTTTTGGTTATTAGTTTATTGGGGGTGTTTTCACCCAATTTTCATTTCCCCAAAATTATTCGTTGTAGCCTTTGTTCTTTAGTATTGTCTTAACCCATTAACGCCCAACCGACAATTCCTGGACACTCGCATATTTTTATATGAAAAAATTGAAATTTTGGGCCAAAAATGGTACCTAGTAGGTATTTAGGGCTGCTCTTTCCGAATCTGAAGTCCGTTTTCACGTACCATCCCTCGGGGGTGCGATATTAACCCCCAAAGTGGGGTATGTTTTAAATGAATTTTTGAACTTTCTTTATAATGTTATTTAGCTAATAAAAACAGTTGATTATTATAAAAAATTATTGCTAGAACCTTTAAAAACCTCAAAAAATAAAAGAAAAATATTGTTACCTGTTTTACCCCATTAAGGGGCAAATTATGGGGGTGTGGGGGATGGACTTTTTAGGTACTTGAATAAATTGAAATTTTTACCTAAAAATGTTAAATAGTAGGTATTTTAGGCTGCTCTTTCCGAATCTGAAGTCTATTTTCATGTACCACCCAAATATTTTTTAACTATTCAACACTTGGAAAAGTGGTTGTTCTTTAAAAAAAAATAATTACACGAACTGTAAAAAATGTCAAAAAATTACGTGCATATCTTAAATACCCCATTTCAACCCCTTAGAGGGGTGGTAATAGGGTGAACTTTATAAATAAACGAAATTATGATTTTTAGGCCTAAAAATGGTGTCTAGTAGGTACTTTTGACTGCTTTTTCCGAATCTGAAGTCCATTTTCACATAAAATCCCTCGGGGGCGCGATATCAACCCCTAAATTGGGGTAAATTATAAATATGCTCGCAAAAATATTTAAACGATTTAACACTTGAAACAATGGTTTTTCTTTAGAAAAAATAACTAGACAACAATCAGTAAAAAATTTCAAAAAATCACGTGCGTATATAATTATTCAATACCTAGCAAGCTATTTTTTTTGCGTAATTTTAATAATTTTAAAACATTAAACGTAAATTTACAATTTACCCCATTATAGGGGTTGATATCGCACCCTTGAGGGGTTGGTGTATGTAAAAATGGACTTCAGATTTGGAAAAATCAGCCAAAAATACCTACTAGACACCATTTTTAAACCTAAAAATTATAATCTTGTTTATTTATAAAGTTCGCCCCATTACCACCCCTCTAAGGGGTTGAAATGAGGCATTTCGATATGCACGTGATTTTTTGAAATTTTTTACAGTTCGTGTAAATATTTTTTTTAAAGAGCAACCTTGGAAAAGTGGTTACTTTTCCAAGTGTTGAATCGTTAAAAAATCTTTAAAAGTATATTTACAATTTACCCCTATTAGGGGTTGATATCGTAATCCTGAGTGGTGGTACGTGAAAATAGACTTCAGATTCGGAAAGAGCAGCCTAAAATACCTACTAGATAACATTTTTAGGTAAAAATTTCAATTTATTCAAGTACCTAAAAAGTCCATCCCCCACTCCAGACTCCTCTTGTGAAACCTTTTTGTATGCAAATAATTATTTAATTTATTTTGTGTTATTTTAATTTATAAAATTAATTTTTGAAAATTCACGCAAAAAAAAGAATAGTAAAATTAACCTCAAAGAATTTAGTAAACACAAAATAATGAATATTGGTAAATATAACCAAAAAACTAGTAAATTTCACTAAAAAGTTTATTTATTTATTTATTTAAGAATTTATTAGGCGCAGGCGTGGCCGATGCGCAACAGTTTACAATAGTTTACAGTGTAATTATTTGTACATAGTACATACAGATTCTTTGAGAAAAAAAAAAAAAACAAAAAAAAAAAAAAACAAAATAATGAATTTAATAAATTTACAAGTAAAATATAAAATATAAAATATAAAATATGTAGAAAAAAAGAAATAGTAAAAATTTATAGTTAATTAAGTTATACATTAATAGAAAAAACATGTAATATAATTAATAGCATCAATATAAAAATATTAAAAATATCAATAATAGATCTATGAGTTTATTACGATTAAAGATCAGGTGTTTTTTGTAGGTATAGAAGATACTTCATAATATGTATTTTGAATGTATTTATACATGTATATGCTTTTAACGTAAACGGTAAATTATTCCACTCTGTAATGGCTGTAATAAAGAATGAGGTTTTATAGAACTCAGTTCTATAAAAGGATGGTAGGGAAAGAGTAAGTGGTAGAAACTCCGATAAGGAAGTGTCAGGAAGATTCCTTTGTGAACGCCTTATTTCTTCATCAGGTTCTTTAAACTGAGAAGAGAGATAAGGCGGCCTTTTGAGTGATATTAAACTATGTACAAGAACTAACTTAAAGTATTTTCTACGAGATTTTGCTGTCAGCCAATCTAATTGATTTCTTAGTGATGTTACTGAGACTCGCTCATATCGCCCAACACCAAAAATGAATCTTATAGCTAAGTTTAAGATCCTTTCTACTTTATCTATGAGAGTAACATCAAGAGCATCATAGACTAGGCAACAATAATCGAAGAAGGGAATGATTAAGGAAGATACTAATAGTTTACGAAGACCAAAGGAAAGTAGTCTTGATTTTAATCGTAATCGATGCAAGGTGTAATGAACATTTTTTGATAGTTTCATTATGTGCTGTGACCAATTTAATGTAGGGGTTAAAATTACTCCTAAATTCAGCACAGATGTTGAATAAGGTATATATACATTAGAAACCATTATTGCAGGAATATTTGAATTGTATATTGTATCTAAATTATTTAACTGAAAAACTGTTCCAAAATTAATGACTTTTATTTTATTAGGGTTTAGTTTTAAGCGATTAATTGTTTTCCAGTCTACGATAGCATTGACATCACTCTGCATATTAGCCAATGCAGTTTCATAAGAAGAAACCTTACTCTGTATATAGATTTGCAAATCGTCAACAAACAATTCTGAATAGCAAAATGTTACACTGTCAATAATGGAATTCATATAGATTAAAAATAATATGGGCCCTAGGACTGAGCCTTGAGGGACACCTGAACTGGTCGTGATGAACTCAGTGGGGTTACCATTTTCATCCATTACTGCTTGCTGACGAAAAAGTAAATAGTCATGAAACCATTGTAAAGTGTGATGTGTAAAACCTAAATCATATAGCCTTCGCAAAAGAATAGTTTTAGTTTTATAAACAAATTTTTTTAGTAAATTTTACTAAAAATTTATAGTGACTTTTAACCACACTGAACTTAGTAAACAAAATCGATATTTTGGTTATATTTATATATTTACTAATTTTTTATATGCGTGTTAGTAAAAAATAAAGACACTGATTAAAAAAAAGCAGGAAGGTTTCCTCTCGTAGGACAATCTCCTCCTTTATTGACAGGGTATGGCAAAGAAATGCCTTGGCTGCATTGTTTCCGGACCGAAGTAATACCTAAACAGGGAGTCCCGGTCCGGATTCTATGATATTGTCATAAATGCAGGAGGGTGGCGAGTTTAGTGGGTATTGTAATTCCTCCTTTTGAGGTTGAGTCCCACATAACCATACAGTACGCGGTGTATGGTATGCGAAAATGCATTCTCCTCGTCCTACGAAAAAGGCCCCTTCTTGAAGGGGCCCAAAAAAAAATTAAAAAAAATAAAAATAAAATAAAAAATAAATAAAGGTACTTTTTAACTATAAAAAATTGTATTTATTTGAAATTCTAAATTTTTTCATATTTAACTCATGTTTTCCTACATTGAATAATAAAGCGAAGAGTTCTTATTATATTCTATTGGCATATTTTAAAGTCGCTCGTTGTTGATTAAAATGTGTCAGTTTTTCAGTGTATGTACATAGTTTTATGGAAAGTCTACACGGCCAGGCTGCTTTGCTTGAAATTTTTTTGTTGCTTGAATATTCAAGCAAACTGCTAAATTCAAGCAACTGCTTGAATTTTAAAGCAAAGCAGCCTGGCCATGTATGGAAAAAGCTGATTAAATTAAAAAAAATTTTCCATAAAAAGTCGATATAAGTTATTTTTAGAATAGACATAAATATTTATGAAAATATTTAATGAAATTTAGATTATAAGTAAGCGTTATTGTAACTTTTATGTCTAAAACATTATGTTAATAATTAAAAAGCAATAAAATAGGATTTATAAATAAAGAATTTAAAGTATCTTATAATTAGTCATTCCTCAGTTTCAGAGCCAAATGAAGTAATACATAAAAAATCACTAATTGTAAATTAAATTAAGAAAATTAATTCATTTTTAATGGATGCCCTGATCCTTTTTTACCCTGTATTATAATAACTATTTAGCCTGTATTTTTACCCTGTATTATAATAGTTTTTATTTTGTATTTTATAGCTTTTGGTTTAAAATTAAACCAGTTTTGGTTGAAAATTCAACCAATTGGTTAAATATTCACCCAAAGAAGCTCTACCGTGCATATTACTGCAATTTGACTTTAGTAAAGCATTCGCCTTCGAGTTTGCCTCTATATCGCCTTCAAAGCTCATTGTTAAATTACAAGCTATGGGTTTTTCTAAGAGCGTTTTACTATAGATCAAATTTTACCATCAGAATAGACAGCTACAGGTTACTGCTAAATCATCTCTCTATAATGCCCATAGTGTTAATCTTCGTGTTATAATATTAATACAAGTCCAAAATAAGAAAGTTATAGCGTAAAATCGTAGTCTTTTGAAATATTATAGGTATACCAAATTACAAGGGCTTTTATCGAGTAGCTTCAAATTTAGCAATTTAAGAGACCATTTTAAAACCAAGTTTGATGTATTTTTTATCAAAAAATTGCCTCAAAGACTTGAAAATTTCTATTCTTTATTTCTCAAATTCTCAGTGGCTTTTAAATATAATCATTATTAATATTTTTAGTTAAGTAGTAATCCTTCAGCTTCGATATTTACTCGCTTTTTTTAATTCAAAATTAAAAAATAACATGAATAAAATTAAAACCTGAACGATAAAGCATATACTATCGTATGTTTTTTTGAATTTACCAAAAATTTCACCACTACCTAAAATTTCCCGAAAAATCTGAAAGGGGGGGTGCGAAAATAAGCCAAAATCTAGTGTAAATTGATTTGGCTGAAACTCTCGTATTTTGCAGAGGCTGAATCCTTCAAAAACTCTCTACAGTTGGTTTCTCCTGAAATCGTTTTCGAATAATAAGCCCATGAATGCCCCATTAAGGTGGTAGATTCATTTGGAGATAAAAAAAACATCACTTTTTCTGGATAGGTTTTCGGTTAGAAATAATTGAGATAATTTTTCCAAAATTGACACTTTATTAAATTATAAGTTTATTATTTATTTATCCAAAACATTTTTTTTTTCCAAAATGGCGCCGAATACTGGTGCTCAAAGTTAATCCTCACTTTTGATCAAGCTTTTGATGGCGTGCACGATTGAAGCCTCCAACTTGTTCTGAAACATACCAAATTAAATTTTATATGTTTTTGAAATATTTTTTTTCTGGATTGATGTCTTCAAATTTCGGGAATTGGAAAATTGTGAAAATTATTATATTTTTTTCAAAAATTGCAATTTTTGGCACATGTTTTTTTGTAAAAAAAAAAAATTAGCACTAACCTATCCAGAAAAAGACACCTTTTTTTCCCTACAGAACGACCTGCCACCTTAAAAAGAATGTATATTTTACGCACATTGGTTATTTTAAAGCACAACTATAAAATACACTTGTTATTTTCTTTAAAAAAAAAAATTTTTTTAGTACGCAATTATTTTAAGGCTTATTATAGAATTTAATTGTTCGTATATTTACTTGTTTGTAAATTACTTGAACCGTAATATAATAAAAGTTTTTTGACATACTTTTGAAAATAAATATGACGTTATTTACGGAAGAGGATTTCCTCAGTTATCTTTTAAATTACAAAGGTGTTAGACATTTTACCTATGACAATTTTATACAAAAAAGTATATTTTAATTTTTAAGAAAAAATGACTTTAAAAGCAATACTTAATGGTATTTCAAAGTATACTCATGCATCAACTCCTACATTAGATGCTTATCATCCAGGTAGATTTGATCCAGGATCATCTCCTTGGCATAGGTATAGTTAAAAATAATTATTTCATGTATTTTTTTGCATATTAGACCCACAGATGATAACAAAACTGTTTTTGGTTCCTCAAAGAGGAACCATTGTGATAGGTCAAATTTCGATTTTTGATTTTTTGGCATATAAGCACGTTTTGAGACCCCAGGAAGCTAAAAAACCGGTTTTAAAAAAAAGTATGTATGTGTGTGTGTATGTGTGTGTGTGTATGTGTGTGTGTATGTATGTAATTGGTGATATTTCACAAACATTATGGAGTTAAGACCTAATTTTTTTTTCAACAATTTTTTCACCAAAAAAGCTCGAGGTACTTTTTTTTTTTTTTAATTTGGATGTAATACCTCATTTATTTCCACGAAAGTACTTACATTTGAAAGTATGGTTTTTACTCTATATCATGAATCTGATACTTAATTTTTTTTAAATTTTTTTCCCAAAATTTTTTTCACGAAAAAATACAAAAAAAAACTAATTTTTTTTTCTTTTTGGACGTAGTACCTAATTTATTTCTATGAAAGTACTAGTTTTAGAAAGTTTGTTTATAGTCATTTTTTGGATTTGATACCGAATTTTTTTCTCAAAATTAAAAAAACAAAAAAATTAAAAAACCTGCAATATTTTTTTTTTTTTTGGATGTAATACCTAATTTAATTTCATGAAAGTACTAATATCTGAAAATATTGCGACCGGCGATATTTCACAACTGTTATGAAATTAAGACCTAATTTGTTTTTCAAAAATTTTTTCACTAAAAAAGCTCTAGGTACCTTTTTTTTTTTAATTTGGATGTAATACCTCATTTATTTCTACGAAAGTACTTATATTTGAAATTATGATTTTTACTCGATATCTTGAATCTGATAATTAATTTGTTGAAAATTTTTTTCTCCAAAATCTTCTGCTCAAAAAAATACATAAAACACCAAATTTATTTTTCGTTTTGGACATATCTAATTTATTTTAATGAGAGTACAAGTTTTAGAAATTTAGTTTATAGTAATTTTTTGTATCCGATCACAATTTTTTTTTTTATTTGATATAAATTATAACACACAAGAAAGAGTGATGGAAATCTTGCCTCTTTTTGACTTCCTTGGATTATTTTGCTCGTTGCTATGTTTATTTATGTATGCAGCTTAATGAAATTATAAACAATAATAAACAGCCTAAAAATATTAAATGGTTATGTTTGCATTTTAAAATTAAGATTTAAAAGTTACATTGGCATTTTTTAAAGAATCAAACAATTTATAGAATTAAATAATTTATTATTTTGTGATTAATAGAAATAATATAAATAATGTTAAAATCTTGAAGCAATTAATGTGGTTATTTTTTTTATTACAAAATATTATTATTATTATTATTATCATTGGTCAAATGCAAGAAGTACACTGAGAAAATAAATTATAAGAAATTATTATAAATTCTGGTAAAAACTCCTATCTTTTTATAATAATTGAGCGAATATTTGTAACTTTCGCATCGTTACCAACCATTTCTTTGACAAAACAAAAAAATCATGTTACCCAATATTTTAATTATTAAGGGATAATTATATATTGTAATAAAATAAAATTTTATAAAAAAAAATAAAATTAGCTTTTTTTATATTTGTCTCGACTTTTTAATTATGCAAAAATGATTTAAAATCCATTAACGCCGGCGCGACCAATCCATGGACGCTAGAATTTTCACTTTAATAACAAAATGATCTTAATAATCTACTTTACCAGCTACTAAAAACGAAAAATGTATGTATAATTGCATGGTTGTAATCAATATTTGTTGTAAATTAAGATTACAGCCCATTGTTTGAGGAACCTCAGTGCCAGCTAGTTGGCAGGGTATTTTTTAAATTCTCTGTATGCGTATATAGGTGCAGTACATGCGTATGTGTGTGGGTGTAATTAATTTATTAAAAGTAATTCCTATTATTTTTACCCCTATTTTACATGCGATATTCTGTAAAAATTGTCCAGTCAATTCCCATGCATAATTAGACACAAAAAACTAAAATTAAAAAATGTTGTCCATTTTAATTGGCTAAAAGTTGGCGTGGAAAAAAAATTGTTATAAAAAATTTGAAAAGCTTATACAAAATACTAGAAAAAATAGATTCTTTTGACTAATTTTATTTTGCCAAAAGTTATAGTAATAACTTCACCAAAATTTCCAAAAAAAATTCTAATTGTAAAAAAAATTTTTTAGCTCAAAACCAAAAGGAGATAGCTGTTGCGGATCAGCGATAAGTGCATTAACATTGCTTGCATTTTTGTTTTTATTAAATGTTATGCAGGTTAATAGATACTAAATTTAATTACATTTTTTCAAATATTTAAAGACTTATTACTTTTTCTTTATTTTTTAAGCAATCATTAGAAGAACATCAAATGCCGACAACGTCAACAACTACAACAACTGCTATTCTTCTTAGAGATGAAGAACCATTTGATTTTACTATTGAATCTATTGATGATAGGGTATTAGAAAAAGAAATCATAAATGAAAATAATTCTGATGAAGTAAAAGAAAAAATAAGTAAAAGTCGATCACACAAAAAGAAGAAAATCATTTCCAAAGAAGATGAGTGAAAAAACTCATTTGAAGCTGTAGGGTATAGATTCACCAGTAAATAACTGATTAAAAGCAAGTAAATGGACACATTTTTTGTATAAGGACAAAATTCACTGTATTTTAATCGGTTATTCACTTCAATAAAATATTATGTTTTCATATTACTGATATTTGATTTTTTATGTTAAATTAATTATACTAGATAATATAATAAGTGTAGCAGTTTCATTATTAAATTAAAAAAATAATATAAATTAAGGGCGCATACCTATTTTTTGAGGTACTACTGAACAGATTTTGTAAATGATTCCCAAAATCTCGAAATTATGGCGGCCATTTATTGTTCAGAAGCGCTGATGGCAATTCGGGTCTAAATTCAGAATTTTTAAGAACAGAAACGTTTTTTTCAAACCAATTATTATAGGTTCCAGAATTTTTTTATTTTAGAAAAAAATTTTTAAGAAATCTGTACACATTGGAACATGTAATTTTAAGAAGAGCATTTCACAGAAAGAATTAAGTCCTAAATAAAAAATTTTATTTCTTTTTAAGTCATTTTTCCGAATTCGTATGAAGCATAATATTTCATAGTTTTGCATTAAAATGAACAACTTCAAATTCGGAAAAATTCAATTCTGGGCTTTGCGATTTCTTAAAATTATAATATTTGGTTAATTGAATATAATTTTTATTCGGATATTTTAAGAATTCTACTTAGCACTTTCTGACTATTGACTTAGCTATTTTTTAATGGTATTTTAAATTCTTAATTCTTAACATTGAACCTTGGGTTTCGGAATTTCTGATTTTGAAAAATTAGCACGGATTGCGATCAGCGCTTATGAACAATGAATGGCAGCCACAAATACAAATTATTTGGGCTGTAAATTAGGAAATTTTTTATGGCGTGCAAGCAGAATCTTGACCTTTTGTTTCACCTCTACGTTGCGTGTCTATAATATAAAGAGAGAATTCTCTCTTTCTCATAAAAATTTTAAAAATGGTTTTGATTATATCTCAATTAATTTGTGCACTAATTCGTTTTAAGATTTTGGAAATCTTATTTTTTAATCATCAAGAACGTATTTACAGCTTGCTAAACTTTCTCGTGCATACAACTGCATTAAAAGCAAAATCCTATTTTTTCCCTTGTCTAACAAATGCATGTTCTTTTAAACTTAAAAATATCACAATATTATAATTGGGGTGGGGTACTTTACGACGAAAAAAAAAAGTCCATAATGAAAAGTGTAACGAAATCTTTTGCACCTAACCCAAATATACCGAATATTTAAGTCTGTAAATAAATTGTAACGATTCATAAGTAAAGCGAATGGTCTTCAAAATGAAATTTAAGAACCCGAATTTTAATAATCCTTCAGTCCAAAAGTTAAATAATCTTTTTCAAGAAAAATTTATTCTATAAACGTGCACACCAGAAGTTTTATTTTACGAATAAGAATTATTCCGAATAAAAATGTAACGAATGATCAGAAACCCGAAAATAGAAAATATTTCATACTCAAGAGGTCGTAGAAATTTTTCGGGTATTTGAACTTTCGGGGTAATTTTTTTCTTTTTTATATTTTTTGTTACATAATATTTCCTTACAATATTAATGGGAATTTTTTTATGCTAATTATATTTCTAGAAAATAGGTTTTCTAGAAATATCTAATCCTTAAAAATTGATTATGTTATAAAAATTTAGGGGCAATAAATTTCGTTACATTTTTCATTCTGGACTTTTTTTTTTCGTCGAAAAGTACCCCACCCTTATAATTGTATTATAACTGTAAAGCAAATCTGTAATTTTTTTTATAAAGTAAAAAAGTGGAATTTAATTATTAAGAATTTTATTATTATTTAATTGTAAAATTATTTTTACGTTTATTAACACGCTATAGCGGTAGTTAACCCCTCCTCCACCATATCCTACTTAATAGTGCACTGGTCACTTAAAAGAGTAGCAATTGGAAAAAACTTGTATACCACTAAGCTAAACGAAGTCACACACTCGATTTTTTAAGACTTTACAACGTAAAAGGATCATAGGTAAAATTGCATGTGAAATGAAATTTAAAGTTGCGAAAAAAAAACAGTTTAAAATTTGATGTTACTGGAAATATCTTTACAAATAAACGAATTTTGAAAAATATTTCTTGAGAATGTTCGTTTAAAAAAAAATAATGAAAAATTGTGAATTTTGTCGAAAAGAGATCAAATTGAGTTTTATAACATTTGAATTTTAAAACCCGCTTGCGGCAAGCAGAATTCCGCTTGTGACTAGCGGAATTTTTTTATCTTGTCAAACAATTGCAAATGACTTGAAACGTAAAGAAATTTTAAACAAAATGTTTTTTCTGCTAACTTGGGATATGCGTGTATCAGTATGGATGAGACTTGAGAAATTTTTTTAAAAAAGAAAAGAAAATTTTTTTTTGATTTTCTTTATACGTTTCAAGTCATTTACAATCGTTTAAGAAAATTTTTTATTGAAAAGGTTTTAAAGAGTTTTTTATTTTATTGGGATTTTAATTTAAGAAATTCTTACTTTATCAAAATTTTCATTTCTTCATTTATAGAAAATTTAATTTTATAAGACTGGCAAGGAGAGAGTCAACTGTTTGGGAAGTCAGTTTGCTTCTAACTTTCAGAAAAGGTTATAGTAATTGAAAAAACATTTCTCATATCCTGAATGGGCCTCCTGGGTCTATAAAATTAGACCCCGTAATAGGGTTATATATATAAAATAAGAAAGGGTTTTTTAAGCTATCTTCTAAATGATGCTGCTAAATTGTAACCCAACCAAATACCTTTCTGTAAGTATCAAAATTAAATTTCCATAAACCCCAATTTTTTATCATTAATTCTCTCATCGCTAAAGTCAATTAACCAAATTTTCATTTTTGGCAAAAAATGTCTAATTTTTAAATTGTTGCCAAAATTGTAAGTTTTTATGAAATTAGGTTTTATTTTTAAAATTTCCTACTAGCTTCAATTTCCCAAACATTTTTGACTCGTTCCTTTAGTTTCAGTTATTTTCATGATGCAGTTCTGTAAAGATGGTATTTAAAAGAAGCACTTTCTAAAAAATCTTAAAATGCGACTTAAAATTAACATATCTCGAAAACATTATCAGCCTGTCATTAGGGAACCCCATAAACGCATAAAATTTAATATTATAGTTTAACTCTGACACCTTCTACTGTTCAAAAATGGAGACAAAGGTAAAGTACCGATTTCGGGAGCCCGAAGGGTCGTTAGCCGAAAATCAAAAATGCAAAATTTAAAAAGATTTTTGAAAAATATTATTAATTTTTTTTTCAAAGGTTACTAATAACCAAAATGAAAATATCAAGACTATTCTGATGTTAATACGTTCATTTCTAACAAATTTGATGGTTGCTATGTAGTTTTAAAAACTTTAATTACATATTTCTCTGAAGCTACAGGTCTGAAGTAAAAAATTATAATATATAAAAAAATCATAGTTTTTATATAATAAGTCTGTAAAGTGACATGGGATTTCATAGAGAAGTTTCGGTATTAGCAATTTTTGGGTATTAATACTTGCAAAAAATATTTTTCAAAATAATGTCTTAAGGTTCTATCCACCACTCTGTGTTTTTGCGCATCATATCCGTAATCGAAATATTTGAACCATATATTTATTAATAATAATTTTTTAATGAAGGAAACAATGCTTTTCTGTTTTTGGTACAAGAATATAAAAAAAAAATTAAATATGTTTATTTGTTCTAACAAATACGACCTGTTAAATTTTTGTAATGAGATTCCAAATCTGGACAACTTGGATCAAAATTCTGCTTGGCTCATATTGAAGATCATTCAATTTTATCTTGGGCTATCGTGGGCATTTTTCCACTAACCCATTTCAGTAATGAGTTATAGCCATTTTATTTATAAATTTTAGAGCATTAAACTTTATGAAGGCCCCTTAACATAGGCAAACCCTATACCAAACGAAAACACCGCGTCGTCTAGCGTCGTCTGCATCGCCTATACATAATATCAACAGATGGACACGCCATTTATTTGTTGTTTGTTTATTTTACAGTGTTATACCCGGTTAATATCTGCAGTGGAAATATCAAAATGAGTGGTAAAATAATAATTAGAGGAGATAAAAAAATGTTTTATTGGAAGGGAAAAAGGGTAACAGAAAAAGTCTACAATTGTAGGTTAATGTTACAATTAAAAATGAAAGATAAAAATATTAACAATTGTAATAAAAATGAAAGTGATTCTAACCTAATACTACGTTCTAATAATAGTAAAACCTATAAAAACACAACATTTGAAAATATTAAGGGTAGACGAATAATTCATTACAAACATCTTGCTTACCAATTAATTTGTAAAAGATGTAAAAGCGTACTATCACTGTTGGATACTGTGAATGAAAAAAAATGTGGTTTAGCATTAACAGTTGATATTCGTTGTAGAAGTTGTAATTTAGTAAACGTTGTTACTACAGACAAAACACATTATGTTCCACCTAATATTATTCCAGGAAGAACGAGAAGTTCTAAACATTTTGATGGAAATACTGGATTTGCTATTGGTAAATTAATATTTACAAAATATTAGTAATGTAAGCCTATAATAATGTCTCTAATTCCTTAAATAATATACAAAATAGATTACTAAAAATTATAAACGTGGAACAATATATAATTTTTCTATCTATTAATAGTTATAAAATTTTTAATTTTATAATTTATAATTTTTCTATCTATTAATCAATCTTCATTCCAATGTGACAGAATCAAATCTGAATTCATTAATAGTACTAGTTAACTAGAAACAAAAATCATTGTAACAAAATTCAAAATAATAAATATATAGCAACTAAATACTTAATTCCAGTAAAAAAAACAATGAAAAATAACTTAAACAATACATACTTTCTTCTAAGCTGAAAATTTAAAAACTTCTTTTTTTTAAATATATTGTAGCATTGAACTTTAAGATTCTTAATTTTTCATTTTTTTTTTAAAGATATTGTAATTTAAACATTATAACTCTAAATTGACTAAAATTTTAATATTTTGAAAACAAAGCAAAATAACGAAAAATGTTTGAAGTGTATAAGTTGCTAGGTTTGGAGGGGAACAACTTATGGCATCTAATAAAATTTGGGTCTTATAGGACTCATAGAGCCCAGCAGGACCAAACTTTGAAATTTTAAATGTAAAGTATACTCTTTTATTTCAAATTCTGATTCTGCAGTATATTTTAGGTCCAGATATGATTTTGGATAAAATAAAAAATACAAGACCCATTTTTAAGACCCAAAAAACCCTTTATACGAGTATAAACAAAAAAAAGCTATTTTTCGAAGTTAGTGCAAATTTTATTGTATGTTTGTGGTCGATAAAAACTTTTGGTGATTATTTAAAATTTTGGGCCTTACCAATTTTAACGATCCCATGTCAGCTTTTTTAAACTCAAAATGAACAAAAGAGATATTTTTAAAGTTAGGTGCGCCATTTTAATTGTATATTTTTTTTTATCATTGGACTTGGTGATCATTTGAGATTTTTGGCCTTAACAACCTTAAAGGGTCCCAATTTTGCTTTTTTAAATGTTCAATACGAACAAAATGATTACTTAAATGTTTCCTAACATTTTTTTTAAGTTTATTTTGGAGGAAAACTTTTGATGATTATTTGAGATTTTATGCCCTACCAACCTTAGCGAAGCTAATTTGGCTTTTATTAAAGCTCAAAATGAAGAATAGGATCCTATAAATCTTTATAGGACCCAATAACTAAAATAATTAGCAAAAGTATTCTTCTACAAGAACCTTTAAAATATTAAACTTAAAACAAGCCTAATTAGGCCCATTAAGGCCTGTAGGACCCAAAAAATCAAATTATCATTAATAGTTTCCCATTATAACAAACTAAAAGAAAATGGTAGTATCTAAAAAAAATATTTTTTGTGTTCATTTTGAGCTTTAATAAAAGCCAAATAGACTCCATTTAGGTTGGTAGGGCCCAAAATCTCAAATAATCATCAAAAGTCTTCCCCCTCAATAAACTTTAAAAAAAATATTAGGAAATATTTAAGTGATCATTTTGTTCGTATTGAGCTTTTAAAAAAATAAGATTGAAATTTGAAACATGAGATGTTACCCTCCAAATCTAGAAATTTTCATTCGAAACTTTTTTCGTTATTTTGCTTTGTTTTCGAAATATTTGAGTGCATCGATTAAAATGACTCAGTCTGTAAATTAATTTTGTAATTTTAAATTTTATATAAAATTATGTATTTTATATACTCTTATAATATGTTCCAGTACATGCATACGAGTTGACTCAGGAGTTGACTTGACAATCTTTGCATGATACTCTATAATATTTCTGTTTTATACATAAGTATTTTGTATTACTGGTAACAATAAATATATATAAATGTTTAAGATTTTTATAACTATAAATTTTTATTATTTTTTAGGTGTTTTGAACAGTGGTTTAAAATTAACGCAAGTTAACAAATTTTTAGCTAGTTTAAATATACCACAGATCAATCCAAGTACTTATGCAACACATGAACAAGAAGTTTTTCATACTATTAAGAAAATGGCAGTTGAAAGTTGTAAGAAGCCTGTATTAGATGAAAAGCATTGGAAAAAAAAAGTTTGTCAAACATCCTCGAAACAATTTAATCAAAGTGAATAAATAAAAAACATTTGGTTTGACAATCTTATGAAACTAAAATTTTTTTTATTCTAACTAGTGCTGCCATGAAGCTTATTTTATTACCAGGAAAAAATGCAAAATCTGAAGTATAATGTTGAATAAATTTAATTTTAGTTATAAGTGTTAACTTTTTTCATATATTTAATTAATTAGATTTAATAAATGCATTAGTTATATTTTTTTCAACATAAATAAATTAAATTTAAGAAAACTTTAAGATAAGTAATTTTTGGCTTCTTCAAGGCAGAAAAATAAAATTTATAGGGGTAAAAATGATGTAAAAAGTTTCGAATGGTTTTTAAATTGTAAGCTTTATTGCATAAATGCTTTTAAAAATTGCATCTCTTGGTAAATTTTTCCGGGTAGTTTAAATTTGAAGTCAAAGTTTTATTTGGTCATGTAATTTTGAGATGTAAAAAAAAGCTGCTTTCAAAATATAAATAATTTGAAATAACTCTTTTAAATTGCATTGAAAGATTGCTGTGATTGAATTTTGTATAAGTTGTTTAAAATTGCAAATAAATTACATTTCAATAAATGAAAAATTTCTTATTCAATTTTTATGCTTTGGTTATCGCCTAAAGCTGTAAGCTTGCAATAATAATTTTATTTTAAAAAAATGAAACCAACAACTCAACGAATCTTAAGATATTTAAGCTCTTAGATAAAACGTATAAATCAAATACATATTTATTTTATCATATTTATAATAATAAATTAAATGCGTTCAATAATTTGATTATAAAGTGTCAAATAATATACCAATGACTTATCCAAAGGTTTTCTTATATGGCTTCTTATTATTTTTTCTTACGCAATAAACAAGAGAAAGAGATCAGCTATATAAGAAAGTTATTTAAGGAGGACCTATTTATCGATATATACTTTGCCCAAAAAAACAAAAAGCAAAGATTGCAAAGTAAATGCGATAATTTAAGATTACGATACAGTAAAAAAGGCTTATATTTGAATTCATTAAAAAACAATATATAATTGTTTAAATAAAAAATAATTTAAACTTATAATAAACAACACAATATGAGCCATAGTAAAATTTTTTAGCTTAATTATTTAAGCAATTACCGCTGTTTTCGGTTTAAGAGCAATAAAAAAATAAAAAGTTCCTTAATTTTTGACCAATTTTCAATCTGAAGGGCTCATTTTTTTGTTTTCCAAATTAGAATCAATTATTAAAATTTTAATTATTTTATGCTTAATGCGTTCAAATATAAGCCTTTTTTACTGTATCATAATATACCTTAATAAATGTATTTATGATTGTCAAAATTTAATAATGCAATGATTTAAAATCATCATTATACAATATCTATTTGTTCAACAAGGGAAAAAAATAGGATTTGGCTTTCAAAGCAGTTGTTTGCACGAATGAGCGTAGCGAACGAGTGTAGACAGCATTGAAAGTAAAATTTCCTACATTTTTTCCCGTGTTAAACACATAGTTTTTCATTAAAAGCGAAAAAAATATCGCCCGAAAGTAAGAAAAAAAGTAGATCTTTTTTGCAGCGTGTAATGAAAAAAATATGAAACATAAAGACAAAAGTGAACGTCTTTTGCGAATGAAACTTGTATAAAAACTCTAAAATAAATGCATGATAAAAGTGATGATGTAACTACAAAATTTTTCTAACACCAATAAATATCGGTTTATATTTCTGAAGCGTATATATAAGTCAAGTCTTTAAATTGGACTCAAAATATTTAGAGGGATCTAGGGATATCTCCATATTAATGAAGAATCCGACATCTTCCAGATGCAAGCATAAAAGATGTCGGGGTCTTCTTTATTAGTCAAAAGATACGTGCAGTCTTGCACGCCCTGTCCCCCCTATTGTTGGTTTGACCCTCCACCCCTCGAAAAAATTTCTGGATTCGCACTTGGATATGATACCTAAAATGGTAAACATTTTCAACTCTATGAATATTTGTCATTGCTTGAGGAATCGCAAAACCAATAATTTAGTATATTTTTTTTTATTAATTTTCTCAAATTTTTGTCACATTTGTAATAAAAATCAAATTGTGAAAAATTTTGCTTTTTAAAAAAATAAATATTATTATTTTGATTAAGATTATAATATATTATAAAAATATATAAAAATTATTATAAAAATTATTAACATACACATATCAAGATAGGACAATTTATATTTAATTCATTTAACAATTATGCCCAGTACAGGTCAATGAAATCAAAATAATAATATATATTAGAAAATATGGGCGATTAATAGAAATAACTAATAATTCAATATTAAAAAAATAAAATTTTTTTTAGCATGTTTAGGACTATAGATGTAAAATAATTTTTTTAAATAATTTAATTTTTTAATCAAAATACATATATATATATTTATTACTAACAAAAAATTTTTTATATATTTACATAAAGTAATATTTTTTTTATAATACAAAAAAATGCTATATTATCACAATATATTTAGAAATAATTAAATACTTTCAATTGCCTCAAAAAGAGCATCTATTCAATATTACAGTTTTTTTATTGTATAAAACTAGGAATAGTTTAGTTAAGTTTTCTGCAGTTTATTAAAAATTAAACTATCAATATATCAATCATAATATAAATGCAGAATAAATATAAATAAATCTAATTTTATTTATGAACTTGCTGTCTTAAAAACGAGTTCAATGAAACGTAACTTTAGAAATACTGAATATTTAGTAAATAAAATGCCATTTATCTTAGTAAGGCTTAAGTTTCTAAAACTAAAGTGTAATATGATTTATAGTTTTCTTGAAAATTCTTGAGCACAAAAACTGGACATTTTTGAGTTTTTATTTTCTTATACTACAACATTTGGATAGTTGTGATAATTTTCTATTTATTTTTTTAATTTATTTTAATAAATATTGTAGTCCAAGTTATTTAATTGGTATTTCCCTACCAACTTCTTAAAATCTGGAGTGCTTCTCAGTAGTGAGATTGGTATCAGTGATAAAATCAAAATATCTTTTACTGAAAATACCTTAGGTGATTCACCCTTCATTCTTTGAATTGATTTGATTTTTAGTTTATTATATTTTTAGCTGAAAAATATAAAATAAAAATTATTAATTACTATATTACTATTGGAAAATTATTATTAAAAAAAATAAAATTACAAAACTAAAAATAAATTATTCTTGTTTCTTAATTTTTTAAAAAAAATTAAATATTTGAATTAAAAAAAATTTTTTGATTACTAATTAATATAATATTAGTACAAACATTCAAAATGTTTTCTTTTTTTGAATTTTAAATAAACTAAATTAAATGTGAATACTTGTAAAAAATAAATTTTTATGAAATATTCGTTTATACTACAATGAAAAAACGCAATTTATAGCCGAGTCGAAGCAAAAAAAAAAAAATAGTAAAATAAGTTAATGCTAATTATTTAACCACATAATATTTATTTTTTAAATAACTTTTTTTTTGCTATGAATAAAAAAAATATTTGCATTTTACTTACATTAAAAATATAAATAAAAATTTGTTATTGACCTCCTGTTAAAATAAGAACGCATACTGCTTAAAAAAACAGAAAAGCAAAATCTTTTATATCTTTGTCTTAGTCCCTTTTTACACTCCCACTTCTTTTGGGCTCTGACATGACATACGCATACATGAACGTTTTTCCAACGGAGCGTTCTATTAAAACCGTTGTGTTTACATGAAACAAGAATATGTAATAAAAACGTCACAAAAAAAAAGATAAATTTAGTTTTTATTTTGTTTCCAGAGGAAAGGGGCATCGTAAATAAAAACAAAAAGAAAGTTTGACGTCAATAGGTAATACCCTATAAGAAATATGTAATTTATTTTGTATATACATACTTCTTTCTGAAAATTATATTTTAAAATATTCTGAAATTTTTTTAACAGAATTTGATATGAGGGATTCCTTATCTATGTGAAATTTCATAAAAAATCCGAATTTAATATTACTTTACTATAAATATTGATATTGTGTTATTATTTTGAAAGGGGTACAAAATTCAATTTGTTATAAATGCTAAATTTTTGTGGGATCTCTAAGTCGTTTAGATAAAATGATATGATTTTGTTTTTGTTGATTTTTGTATTTAGAAACATCGAAAACCCACGGAAATAAATTTTCAGTAAAAGATAACTATTAGTTTTTAAATAATGAGCTTTTTTGGGATATTTAACCCTTTATATATTTTTTCTGATGGCCGCAAGTTAAAATTGATTATAAAAATGAAATATTGATCAATTTTTAATTCTTGTTATTGTTAAATTTTTATTACATTTTAAGCTAAAGTTATGATTGTTTGACAAACTACCCAAAAATGATTTAATTTTAATAATAGAAAGACTAGCTGATTGGCATCGCGATGCTCGGCGTTACTTAATAGTTTCTCATAACAATTAATTTTATAGGTAGTTAATGTAGTATTATTATTGTTTATCCTCCGCACTTTAATCCCTTTTTGGATTGTCTTGCAGAGACTACAACAACCACACCATGCATCCACAACCTTCTGTACTGTTTTAATGTTTTTATTTCTTAGGGAAGCCGGTATATCGTCTATGTTACAATATACCGATCGTTCCTTTCAGAAAACTGTTTTAATCTGTTTTAATATGGGTTTTTGCAGGAGGAAGTAGTTACGTGATTAATGGTTGCGAGCTTTCTATTTTAATGAGGGGATAAATGCGTCCGCAGCCGTCTTCAGATCTTATGGGAACTATGCTGACATTTGCCTGGCTCAGAGGAAACTGCAGAAAACCTCTGTTAGCATAGCGCGGAGCCTTGTTTTCTTCATAGTATTCGATTTTTCTTTTAAATACTAGGCTGGAAACAAGTTCCTGGGCCATAAGTCGCAATATAACATAAAATTTTTCACTTGACAATTAATTTTTAAATTAATTGAAAAATAAAAACTGTTAAGTCATCGAGGGGACTCGAACCCACGACCCCCATGAATATACTTATAGTATATACACTAAAGGTCGCGCGCCTTAATCCACTCGGCCACGGCTGGCCATTCTAGTTAATGTAGTATTAAATCGTAAATTTTTATGAGTAAAAATAATTTTTCAGCTGAAAAATCTAAATATAATATGTATCTCCATTTTATGGAGATGTTGTAATTTCAATTATATTTTATGCAATGATAGCCTATAAATATTAGTATTCAATGTAGCAGAATATACACAAATATAAATCTTCTTCAAGAAATTTCCTTTTTTATATAAATATATTATTTTCAATTGTTTTTATGCAATGATAGCATTGAAAAATTAATTGAATTTAGCAGAATATATCCGACTTAAAATTTTTTTTATTAAATTAAATTTTAATTAAATTTATTTTATTAAATTTTACTAATTTTCTTTATTTTCTTACTTGAAATGATACTTATTATCGAAATCACTAGCACTAAGATCCCTGAAGGAAAATATTTCTTTGCACAAGAACTACATCAATATTGGTTATTACATTTTGTCAAAAAAATTTTGTTAAATAAATTTACGTATCAGACTCAGAAAATCAAGCAACAGCGACTCGTAACGATAGCCCTATTTCGTAATCATATATTTTTTTTTCTGATAGATCCATTAAATTTTCAAAAAATTTTTCTGTTTATTGGGTTGCTAATGAATACGAAACCCGATCTTACCTAATAAAATGAACAAGTTGCCCATAATAGGAATTCTAAGGTTATAATTTTCGGATTTTTCGTCATTGAACACGAAACGAAATTATTTGTCTTTACTTATATTGCTGTAATTGCCCACAATAAGCAACTTTAGATAATTTTTTTTCTTTGTTTTTCAATATTTTCTATTGGGGGCAACTTGAGCATTTTATTATAAATATATTTTATAAAAATTATTTTTTTGCATTTTTTATCATAATTCTCAAGAGTTTTTAAAGACTCCCGAGAGTTTTATGAATTTTTTTTGCATTTTATATCATAATTCTCAAGAGTTTTTAAAAACTCCCGTGAGTTTATGATTTTTTTGTGCATTTTTTATCATAATTCTCAAGAGTTTTTAAAAGCTCCCGAGAGTTTTATGATTTTTTTTGCATTTTTTATCATAATTCTCAAGAGTTTTTAAAAACTCCCATGAGTTTATGATTTTTTTTGCATTTTTTATCGTAATTCTCAAGAGTTTTTAAAAACTCCCGAGAGTTTTATGATTTTTTTTTTGCATTTTTTATCATAATTCTCATCATAATTCTCAAGAGTTTTTAAAAACTCCCGTGAGTTTATGATTTTTTTTGCATTTTTTATCATAATTCTCAAGAGTTTTTAAAAACTCCCGAGAGTTTTATGATTTTTTTTGTGCATTTTTTATCATAATTCTCATCATAATTCTCAAAAGTTTTTAAAAACTCCCGAGAGTTTTATGATTTTTTTTTGCATTTTTTATCATAATTCTCAAGAGTTTTTAAAAACTCCTGTGAGTTATATGATTTCTTTTTACATTTTTTATCGTAATTCTCAAGAGTTTTTAAAAACTCCCGATAGTTTTATGATTTTTTTCAGTTGAACTTGGGTAAGTAATAAGTAATAATTTATAAGAACCTTTGATATAGGTAAAATTTTTGATTTTCGAGTTTTTTGCATATTAGTCTTTTTTGTAATCCCTAGATACTAAAAAACCCATTTGCATATCATGTTTGTGTTTGCGTGTATGTACAAACAATTTTCTCTCACTCTATAGATTGTAAACAAAAAATTTTTAGTTTCAAAAATTTTTAAATTAAAAAATCTCAAACAACTTTTTTTTTGGACGTAATACCTAATTTCTTTAAACTAAAGTTCCGGCTTTAAAAAATTTACATTTCTTAAATTCTGTTATTTAAATTCAACTTAGACTAATTTGGTATATGCACACAAACAACTTGCACTTGTTTATTTTTATATTACAAATATTCTACAAGTACCTTGCAAAAGAACCTTCTAAACCCAAATAAGTCCTTAAATCAAAATTATTCTAAGTGCCTAACTTGGGCTTACTCTTAGTTCTAAGACCCTGATTATTTAAAGTCCCTATATCGAAACTATTCTCAGTCCCATTTGACTCGATCGTAATTAACCATTTGATCCCCCCTCTCAATTTCCATGCCTTCTGGGGCACCCCTCCTTCATAAAAATATTCCATTTTAACAAGGTAACCGTGTTATTTTTTTTATTTTTGGACGTAATACCTAGTTTTTTTATATGGAAGTACTGCTTTAAAAATATCGTTATTATTCGATTTCCCGAAATATATAAAATATATTTCCCGAAAAATTATTATTTTATAAAATATATTTCCCGAAATATATTAAAAATCATAAAACTCTCGGGAGTTTTTAAAAACTCTTGAGAATTATGATAAAAAATGCACAAAAAAATCATATAACTCACGGGAGTTTTTAAAAACTCTTGAGAATTATGATAAAAAATGCAAAAAAAAATCATAAAACTCTCGGGAGTTTTTAAAAACTCTTGAGAATTATGATAAAAAATGCACAAAAAAATCATATAACTCACGGGAGTTTTTAAAAACTCTTGAGAATTATGATAAAAAATGCAAAAAAAAATCATAAAACTCTCGGGAGTTTTTAAAAACTCTTGAGAATTATGATAAAAAATGCACAAAAAAATCATATAACTCACGGGAGTTTTTAAAAACTCTTGAGAATTATGATAAAAAATGCAAAAAAAAATCATAAAACTCTCGGGAGTTTTTAAAAACTCTTGAGAATTATGATAAAAATGCAAAAAAAATCATAAAACTCTCGGGAGTTTTTAAAAACTCTTGAGAATTATGATAACAAATTCAAAAAAAAATCATAAAACTCTCGGGAGTTTTTTAAAACTCCTGAGAATTGTGATAAATGAAAAAAATACCCTGCCAACTAGCTGGCACTAAGGTTCCTCAAACAATGAGCTAAATACTTGAATATGCCACAGATATCACCGATTACAACTTTGGATAATAATTATTCAAGATAGTACTTTCATGGAATTAAATGAAGTATTACACCAAAAAAAAAATATTGCAGCTTTATTTTTTTTTAATTTTGAGAAAAATTTTTGAAAAACTCATTATCAGATCCAAAAAATTACTATAAACGAACTTTCTAAAACTAGTACCCTCATAGAAATAAATTAGGTACTGCGTACAAAAAGAAAAGAAAATTTGGTGTTTTCTATATTTTTTCGTGAAAAAAATTTTAGGAAAAAAATTTTCAAAAAATTAAGTATCAGATTCAAGATATCGAGTAAAAACCATATTTTCAAATATACATAATTACTTTCGTGGAAATAAATGAGGTATTACATCCAAATTAAAAAAAAAAAGTACCTCGAGCTTTTTTGGTGAAAAAATTTTTGAAAAAAAAATTAGGTCTTAACTCCATAATGTTTGTGAAATATCACCGATTACATACATACACACACACACACACACACACGCACACACAGACTTTTTTTAAAAACCGGTTTTTTAGCTTCCTGGGGTCTCAAAACGTTCTTATATGCCAAAAAATCAAAAATCGAAATTTGACCTATCACAATGGTTCCTCATTGAGGAACCAAAAAAAAAATACACACCATAAAGTACATGAGTTTTTACAGATAATGACCTACAATCAATGAAAAATGAAGGAAATATAAAAAAATCGCAATTTGACCGTATTTTTAGCCACAAACCGGAGCCTAGAGACCAAAAAAATTTTCCGATCAGGTTCATTGTAGATCATAACTTGTAGAATTTCATAAAAAATTGATTAAAAAAATTGAAGTCGAACCAATAGTTTTTTTTTTTATCGTGTTGGCCGTTTAAACAGCTCTGGTAATTTTTTTGATTTTTACGGCATTCAACTTGGAAAAATATTTCAAATTGATCCCATTTTTAACATTTTTATTAACTCGCACTTCGATTTAAAATCGATTCAAGCTCGCCGGGTAAGGTAAATTTGCCTATATTGTGGGATGCTGGAACAGAATCGTGTTCAGTGGTCCAAAAAACTTAAAGACCCCTTAGAAAATTCCATGAACCTATTCTACTCCTATAATAATACAAAACGGTAATTTATTTTATGTTCATATAGGTAGTATTTAGACATTAAGAATCATTTTTGAGTTGTGTTGATTTAGACATAGAAGGAAAAATTAAAAGATAAAAAAAATGCATCAAAACAAAATAGGTGAGGAATATTTGTGAAAAATTGACTTTGTAGGTAGGTAAGGATAAATACATTCAGAATAAGGGAGAATTAAAAAAATAAAAATAAATTTTAACCCCCAACTTCGGTATATACTTCCAATTTTAATTATACATAACATGTAAGAATGGGAAAAGAGGAAGTAAATATCAAAGTAAATATCGGAGGTGCGGGTTAAAAAAATTTTTTTTGCCCTCCCGGGCGTAAAACTCGTGCGTAAAGAATTTTCTGAACTCGTTCTACGCCTAGGGGGGCAAAAAATAGTGTAAGCACCATGGGTGAAATACTTTAGACACGAGCGTGAACACAAATCACTCGTGCCCGGCTTCGCCGAGCACTCGTGCTAGTGCTCACGCTAGTGCCGAAACTTTTACGCCCTTGATACTTAATATACTATTTTAATTTAAAATTCTTTTTGCTTCTGAATGTTCTTTAATTTTGATTGGTGAAAAGAAAAATTCACTGTATAGACTTTTAATAACTTTGGACATTAACTAGGTCAGTTTTAACTATGTTTTAAATCACGGGAAAAATATGCGTTTGACTTTTGCATGTTGTCTCTGGCATACAACTGTATGCAAAGTAAAAACCAATATTTTGTCCTTTGTTTAAAAAATAGCAATTTTATTACATTTCTGCATGAATTAGTAGTTTTAAAACTATGAATTCTAGTAACATGAATTTTGGATCTAATGACTTAAATAAAAAAAAATAGAAATAAAAACTTATAACTTAAAAATTTTAACTTTACTAAACTTTTTTATCTTAATTACAAGGGAACTGAGACAATTAAATAAGCCAGATTTTGATCCCTCTTGGCAGAACGCTTTTTTATAATATGTTTAAAAAAACTCTCGTAGACCTACATGTTAATAAAAATGGGGTTAAAAGTCTTATCTTAATCTTAAAAGTAGAAAATTATCAGATTTTGTGTAAGTTCTACATCAAGAACTAAAAAACAATTTCAACTGGTGTCCAAGGCCATTTTTACTTTATTTTAAGCCTATATATTTTAAAAAAAATTCATCTTGGGAAAAGACCACTGCGGGGTATCAGTGTATTATGGGCCCCAGCAAATTTTTGAATTTTTTTTGGTTCAGCAAGTAGTATTTTCATAAAAACTCAGGTTTTAACGGTCGGAGCTTCCCCACCCTTTTTCATTTGCCAACCCGCATCATTTTTTGAATTTCGTTTAACAATTAATATACACGGAAAAAAATTCTAAGTTGTATTGACAAATAACTTTGTTGAAATATGCCAACAAAGTATTTGTTGAATTGTCATAGTTACTTAGTTGATTTAAACAGAGTGAAAATTTTATTTCAAAAAAATTATTTTTTTATTTTTTTTTTTATTTTTTTTTATTTTTTTAAATTAATTATTTTTTTTTTTATAATTATTTTTTTATATTTATTTATGTACTTATAGGTATATATTTATTAATTTAAAATCTGTTTAAAAAAACCGAAGAAAAATTTTGACTGCTACTGGGATCGAACTGAGTACTGCGGCTTCCGAGACTGCGTGATTATCCATTCTGCTAACAGGACATTTGTATTTAATAAAAAAATTTTAAGTACTATATGTTACAGATAATAATTTTCGAAATTATATGCAGAGTAAATTATACGTACCCAGCGAAATGCATATTTAAAAATAATAGTTAAAACTATCATAAATAATTTTTAGGAAATCCCATTTCTTTATTATAATAATAATGAATAATAATATAAGCAAAAGTAAATTATGCATACCCGCAGTGAAATTTATATTTAAAAATAATACTTAAAACTATCATTAAAAATTTTTAGGAAATTCCATTTCTTTATTGAATAATAATATAAACAAAAGCGCGCTGCTGAAAGAGAAGAGCATAATAGGATAGAAAGAGAAAGAATGAATAAATATTTTAATATAAAAGAAAAAGCATTGACCTAACTATTAAAATTAATCATATTAATGTTGTAGGTTGTTGGTTTATCTAACACTATGTTGATTCAACAAAGATTTAAGTGGTTAATTTAACAATTTTAATTTTGCTTGAATCAACAAAGTTTTTGTTGGTTTAATGTTTTTATTTGACAATTCAACGTTTAATCTTTCCATTCAACAAACTTACAATACTAATCATATTTCAGTAACGTAATACGTTTAGTTTGTCTTATATTTTTTTTACGTGTATGAAAATATATGAGTTAGAATAATCAAGTTTAGGGACTTCCGGGTTTACGGACTTTTAATTAAGGAACTGAGAATAATTTTTATTTAGGGACTAGAATTTAGAATTTTTTTTTTTTTTTTTTTTTTTTAAGACGCTACTGTGCTCTGTCACTCTAAGGAGATCTAAGTGTAGTCGTGTAGTAAATAATGTATAATAACTTTTAATAAAAGAGTTGCTTTTCGCGATTTAATTAAAAAAAAAAACGTTATACCAAATTTTTGGCATTACGGTTCCTTAGGCAATGACAAATATTGAAAATTTTTAACATTTTATGAAATGACAGTAAAAGTTTTAAAACTGGAACTCCCTTGCAAAAAATTATAGGTATTACGTCAAAAAAGAAAAAAACTAATGATATCTTTTTTATTTTATGAAGAAAAAAAAGTGATTGAGAAATATCAGATCCAAGAAATATAGTAATAAGAAATTTCATAAATCTAGAACCCCGAAAAAAATTAGTTATTACGTCCAGAGAGAAAACAAATTTTTCGGTAACCAAAATTTGGAGAAAAAAATTTTCAAAAAATTAATCATCAATTTCGAGATATTGATTAAAAACGATATTTCTAGCAATTAGTTTTTACATTAAAAACAATTAGACATTACACCAAATTAAAAAAAAAATGAATACCTCAAGATTTTTTGGTGAAAAAAATTTTGGTTTTAATACCGTACAATGCTTCGGAAATACCTCCAGTTACATACGTATATACACACATACACACACCCTTATTTAAATAACCAGTTTTTTAGTTTTCTAGAACGTGCTTATGTGCAAAAAAAATCAAAATGGTTCTTCTAGATGAGGAACCAAATTAAAAATTTTTATTTGTTCAAGTAATCGTATATATATTAAATTTTAAGGCGTAAATATCGAGGAATTTCTAGATCTGGGAACTATAGGTCAAATTTCTGTGTTAATTGGCTCATATTGAAGTGCATTCAATTTTGGCATTTACGACTCAAAATTTAAAATTCCTGATGACTTAAATTATTTTTTATTCAAAGTTTAAAGCTATAAATCATGTAATAGGTGTGTATATTCACAAAAATTAAACATTTAAAAAATTGTTACGATAACAATTGCTCTTTTATCCCTCTGAATCTTTTGGCAAATTCCCATGTTGAACACAGAGAACTATATTATCACAGCAATATTATATTATATTTTCTGAATATTAATTGGACCTTTTTCGTTTCTGAAATTAATACAAAAATTTTGTTTTGAATTGCGCATTAAGAAAAATGGAAAGGTGAAATAAATTAGTATTGGCAAAAATTTAATTTGTGTATACTTTAAACAACAAAAACATTTACATGTAAAAATGACGTAAGTTTGCTATACGTGCTTGTATTTTGGCCTTTGTTTTTAGGTGTAAAAATTTTTCACTACTAAAGTTTTAAGATCTGAAAAACTTTACGCAAGTTTTAAATATTTAAAAAATATATTTTATTTAAATTTGCTGTATTGAAAATTACCAATTATTATCTGAAGCGAAGTGACCCTTAATTAATCGAACTTACAATTATCAAAAATTATTTGTAAAAACTTGCCAGGCCGCCAAGTAAAAAAAAGTTGAAAATTTGAAAATTAATTTGCAAAATTTGCAAAATAAAGCATTTTTCATAACTAATTAACGGCCTGACAAGTTTTTTTAAATAATTATTGATAATTGTAAGATGAGTTAATTAAGGGTCAATCCGCTTCAGATAATAATTGGTAATTTTCAATACAGCAAATTTAAATAAAATATATTTTTTAAATATTTAAAACTTGCGTAAAGTTTTTCAGATCTTAAAACTTTAGCAGTGAAAAATTTTTACACCTAAAAACAAAGGCCAAAATACAAGCACGTATAGCAAACTTACGTCATTTTTACATGTAAATGTTTTTGTTGTTGTAAGATTTCATTCATTTCATTAAAGATATACATTATTACACAGTCAAATTGGAGTTTTTTCTATCCCATTCTACTATTATTTGTTATTATTATTATTATCTCTCTATTCGTATTATACTTCTCCTAGGCAGTCACCTTAAGTTTATATACAATTTTTTTAAAAGTACCGCCGCTGATCGAATCGAATCTCTCGAACTTCTCGAATATGATAAACTTAAGGACGTTCTTCAGTCGGAAGTTTTAAATAATGAGATATATCATTTTAAAGGATAAAATCTCCCGAATCGAATGGTATAGGATATTTTAGCGATAGCCGTGCAAAATTTTGAAATATTTGTAAAAAAAGATCCAACATTTTAACACGACTCCTTATGAAAACAACTCCGGAAGTTGCTATTTATTCTGTCAAATCAAATTTTTCCAATCTCTGTGTAGATTAGTTATAAAGTTTAAAGTCCAAGGAATCTATTGCTTACTATCTCATATTAGGTAGCCGTGTGTTATTTTGAGCAATTAAACTCCAAAAATTAGTAAACAAGGTTTTAAAGAGAAAGCAGCCATGATAGTACATGGATAGTATACTATACAGGGGCACGCGTTTATTTGTAAATATTATGTATTTATTGATATTATTTATTTAATTTTATTTTAAAAATAAAAAAGCTTATAATTACTTGTAAAGGATAAATCTAATATTTATTTGATAAATAATAAAAGTCATACAATGCTTTAAAATACGGTAAATATAAATTCTAATATCTGTACTCCAAATAATAAATTAAATTTTACACTGAGCGCGCCTTCAGTTGTTTATATACTACGTAAACTTTTTGTTATCGGTAATTAGTAAATAAAGAGAATATTTGTTATTTTATTAACATTAAATAATTAATAAAATTAAAACATGATTTTTCATATTCATATTTCACATAAATTTACAATATCAACAAAAATTTTTAATAGCTTCTCCAATGACTAGCGAGTACACTGAAGAGCCTCCTTAAAAGACTACATTAGAGTGCCAGTCTGAGAAACGGAAGAGAAAATTCTCGCCAAAATTCTCGTATATATAGGTGTCGTTCAAACTTGCGTCCCGAGACGACACGTCTCTGTAGATTTTGTTTTTCTGTAAACATTTTTTTATAATTACATGCTTTTATCACTGTGCTCAATTTTATATTTTGAAAGAAGTGAGAAATTAAAAACCTTCCAAAAAATTTTCTTTCATAACTTTTTTTTAATCTTTCATAGAATTTACGGGATTTGCGAGCCCGTTTTAACAGCTTGGAGAATCGAAGATTAGATGAAATCCCACAGCTTGCAGGAGTTTTTTCATAAATGCCATGTATGAAATCCTCCGCTTTCTTAAGAAGTTCTTCAAAACTTAGTAATTCATGCTCATGACTTGTATTTAAGTCTTTATTTATTACTGGATCATCATTGTCAATATTATGTTTAAATTTTTCGACTGAATATTTTTCATCTTTTGGATTCACTAACTGATTTATTTCTATGTTTTCTTTAACACTGGGATCATTGGCCTTTTTGACAGATGTATAACTTGATAGAGCCATTGGTATTAATGAGAAAATCAGAAGATTTCTTATTAAAGTTATCTGACAACAATCGTTCTTCATTTTCAATAATGGAATTTCCGATGATTATTGAATCACTTGTTTATACTGAAATTTTAAAAAATAAATAATTAAAATCTAAAATATAAAATTTTCTTTTTTAAAATTTTTCAAAAACTGCAATAAAATCTACTTCATGCGATAAACTAATAATTTTTTGAAATAAAAAAATTTATGAATAAAAGTTTAATTACAAAATCGAATTTTATAATTTATTTACGTTTAATTAAATATCATTATAAATAAACTACATTTGTGTACCATGAATTTGAATCTTTATGCAGTAATTTACGAAAATGATATTTTTATTTTTACAATTTCAATATTTATTTTATAAATTTTTTAAATTTTTTATCATTTTTATATTTTTTTTACTTTTTTAAATTTTAAAATCAAATTTTCAATAAAAAAAAATCGCTTTGGTGAATAACAAACTACTGGTTACGTTAATTCAAAGAAATAGAGATTATATCCACGTGTCAAAACACTGAGTTAATTAGTTATATAAATTGCAAAAAAAAATTTATTAAAAATTTTTAAAAAATTGGACAAAACAAATATTAAAATTTTTAATGTAATACTTACATATATATAGGATTTTGAAAACTTTCTGTCAAGTCTTTTTTCAATATAAAGTTTTTATTGTTTTAACTTTAATCTTAGCAAAATTTTATTTGTTGCGTTGTTGAGATCAAAACTTAAACTGTTTGAAAATTTATTTGAAAAATTCTTTTATACAGCTAGCTTTGATTCCTTTTTTTCCCACTTTTTCGTTTTCATAAAGCATATTTAAAAATCATAAAAAACCCGAGAAAAAACCTACTACCACATGACTGACGTCACGTAAGAAGAATAAGATGAAAACGAAAAGGAAGAAGATGCTTAAATTATTATTATGCAGCAGTTATGCAGGGTTTTTTGCACTTTGAACAAGAATGCAGTATAAGAAAGAAAGGTATAAAGCATTGTAACTCCGTTATAGAGTACGCTACAGTAAAAATTAACCATGACGTCATATTGACGAAAACACCTACAAAATCAGTACAGTTTGGTATTCAGTTTGTTTCATTAATCTATAATCAGCAAAAAAAATATCTAAGACAAAAAAAATGGGCGAAAACTTCAATAATCAAACTAAAAATGTTTGAATTTTTATATGAATAATTCTAATCTTGAAATCAAATCTAATCTAAGTCCGTTTGACCCCCCCCCCTGATCCCTTAATCAGTTGAATTTGTGATTCACTCTGTACTTGCAGACTTTTTCCAAAAAATTCTGGGTCATATAGCTGAAGCTTTATTTGACCTCATTTGATCTGAAAAGAGCCCGAATTTTCAAGTTATTTCGTATTTTAATTGTATCAAACCATGAATGAGCGAAATCACGAATATGGGGTACAACTGATAGTTAGAGATGGCTTTATGAAATTCTGGTAATTGATATTTAATTTAAAATTTGCATTTAAATCTTACATTTAAATAACAAAGAAATATGACATTTGCCCTACAGTAGGTACGTCCAAAAGGAATTATGTATTTCGAAGGAATATTGTATCGCTTGGCATCCCTTGTGGGGATGTGAATTCTAATTTTCACTATTACCAAAGTTGAGTCAGAAATAGCTTCTATTTTACATAATACAAAATAAAATAAAATTTTAAAAAATATGGTCTAAAAATAACGAACTAATTTAAAAAAAGTACCAATCCTGATTCCTAAACTACTGATCTTGTTATACTAACTCATTTTAATTCTAAAAATAATAATTTTTTTCTAATTAGTGCATGCGTCAAAATACTAAAGAAATGGCAAATGAATTATTTATAACATATATAAGTCCCTTTTTTATTATATTTATTTTATTTATACATTTACGTCACTGTCAGTAAAAAGTGGGGCAAAAAAGGGACTAAGGCAAAGATATAAAAGGTTCTTTGAAATAAACTTTTCAGTTTATAATACAGTAACTTTTATGATTTCAACATGATATTTGCTAATCTAAGAGTTTTCTTCACAAATTAATGTAAGTAAATTTCGAATAATTGAATTTTTATGTTTAGTATTTATATTATTTTATTTATTTCAACTATTTCCTTTTTTTTTAATTTCAGTAATGATTTTCAAAAGCTGAAAAATTCAAAATGAAGGGTAATTTTTCAAGTATTATTTCAATAAAGAGTCTTATGATTTTAACATTAATACACGCTGTATTATCACAACCCAACGATAATTTAGAAGAAAACATGAAACAAAAATCAAAAGATCATTTTATTAAATTAATAGCACAAAATATACTTGGTAGCAAATTAAGAGTAAATTTACCTTTGACCGAGAATCCAGACTTATTCAAATTATGGTCTCAAAGTTTAATCAAATATCTACAAAATCAGCAATTATTCATAAATATGAGCAAAACATATTCAGAAGGAAAAATAAGAATCAAACGAATTTAAAAAATGTGTTATAAAAGTTGTTTAAATAGCAAATAATATTAAGATTTGATTAATTAAATATTGTATGTTTAGTATAATAAATTGTATCCAATTATTTAATATTATCTACATTTATATCATATCTACATTTTGTTATTTAAAATAATTAACTAGATTTAAATGGTCAAAGGATATCAAATTTAATCCTCAATCAGTTAATTAATATGTAGAGATTTTTTGTTAATTTTTTTTAAGAATAACCGTAAGTGACATATTTACTAGCTGTAGCTTCTGCCTAAAAATTTTACATTACCATGGAGCAAGTTGATAGGGGCCGGTACCCTGTAACTCCGAAAATCAAAGGGGAGGTTCAAATGTGTCCGATTTAAGGGTGAGGGGTAAAATAGGACATAGAATTAATCCGGGTTTAGAAACTTAGAGTAATGTCGTTTTAGGGACTTAAAGTATTTTTGATTTAGGGACTTAGGATAATCCAGGTTTAGGAACTTTTAATAATTCGGGTTGAGGGTCTTTATTTTTCAACTTAATTAATTTTGAAAAAAAACGTTATGCCAAATTTTTGGCATTACGGTTCCTTAAGCAATGGCAAATTTTGAAAATTTTCAACATTTTATGAAATGACACTAAATTTTTTTAAATTGGAACTCCCGTACAAGAAATTTTGGGTATTAAGACCAAAAAGAAAAAAAAAGTTCGAGGCATATCAGATCCAAGAAATCCAGTAATAAGAAATTTGATAAATCTAGAACCCCAAAATAAAAAATTTAAGTATTACGTCCAAAAAAAAAAAAAAATTATTTCAGTCCCCAATTTGGAGGAAAAAATATTCAAAAAATTAATTATCAAATTCGAGATATTGATTAAAAAACTATATTTCTAGAAATTAGTACTTCCATTGAAAAAAATGAGGCATTACATAAAAGATTTAAAAAAAAAGCATAACTCGAGATTTTTTTATGAAAAAATTAAAAAAAAAAAATTTGGTTTTAATACCACACAATGCTTGGAAAATACCACAAGTTACATATAATACAATTTAGGTAAAAATTCTGCTTGGCTCATATTCAAGAGCATTCGATTTAGGCTGCAATTCAGGCATTTACGACTCAAAATTTAAAATTGCTGATAACTTAAATTATGTACAAAGAAAATCAAAAATAAATATGATAAATATATTTCAAAATTATTATTCAAACTTTAAAGCTAAATTATGGCTCTCTTATCCCTTTTAATCTTTTGGCGAATTTCCATGTTGCACACAGAGAACTCTATTATCAGAGCAATATTTAATTATATTATATTTTCTAAATACTGATTGGACCTATTTCGTTTCTGAAATTAATGCATGAATTTTGTTTCGAATTGCACATTAAGGAATATGGAAAGGTGTAATAAATTAATATTGGAAAAAATTTAATTTGTGTTTACTTTATTTTATTTTTCTATAAACATTTTCTTTCTTTAACAATTTACATTTCAAACAAATACTTCATGCTTATTGTTTGCACAATACAGGGTGAGTCATTTTAAAAGATACACCTAAATATCTCGAAAACTAAGTTAAATCGAAAAAAATGTTTGGAACAAAAGTTTCAGGGTTTTGAGGGGGACATCCGATGGCGTTATTAGATATTGGGTCCTAAGGCCCAAAAAAGGCCCACGGGTACCAACTTTAAAATTTTAAATGGGAAGTATATTTTTTTATTTTAAATTCGGATTCCGCAGGAAATTTGGCGTTCAAATACGTTTTGGGCCAAAAAAGAAACATAAGGCCCTTTTGTATTTAGGCCCAAAAATCGATTTTCTAAGGTTTATTATGATGAAAAAGATATTCCAAATTTTTCCTATTCTTCTTAATGCATGTAAGTTTTGGTGGGACATATCTGATGATAAAAACAGATTTTGGGCCCTAAATAATAACCAAAAGGACCTCATAGGGCCCAATTTTAAAATTGAAAACAGATTAAATAACTTTTTTTTTTAATTTTAATGATGAAGAAAAAATTAATTATGCACAAAATTTTGGCTAAAATAAAAAACATAAGGCCCCTGTCAGGGCCCAGTAATGATTTTTTAGGTCCTGGTACAAAAAGAAAGACGTTTCAATATGTTACTAATTTTTTTATTTCATGCATGTTATGATACAGAATACATAATGGCAAAAGAAAGTTTCTGGTCATAAAGCACCAAATGGGCCTCATATGGCCCAATTTTTAAATTTGACACAGTTAAAACCACTGTTTTCATTTAAATTTGAGTGATCTCATAAAATTTATTTTTGCACAAAATTTAGGCATAAATATTTTGTTGAAGCTACTTTAGCGTTACCCAGAAACAACGGCGTGAGATCAATCAAATTTAAATGAAAACAGTTGTCTTATCTGTTTCAAATTTTAAAATTGGGCCCTGTGAGGCCCATTTGGTGCTTTCGAAACCAGAAATTTTCTTTTGTCGTCATGTTTCCTCTATCATGACATGCACAGATTAAAAAAATTAGGAACATCTCAAAACATTGTATTTATTCGTACTAGGACCTGCAAAATCATTTTTGGGCCCTGACAAGGGCCTTATGTTTTTATTTTAGCCAAAATTTTGAGCATAATTAATTTTTTCTTCATCATTAAAATTAAAAAAAAAAAGTTATTTAATCTGTTTTCAATTTTAAAATTGGGCCCTATGAGGTCTTAGAAGAATCTTAGAAGTGATATTCGGTACCAATTCAGTAGAAAAAATAAAGTTAAACATTTTAGTATTTTTTAAAAAAATTTGGTCCATTTTACCCACTTCACCCCTATTTTTAAGTAAAAGGAGGGGTTGTATGTCAAAACGAAGATTGGATTTGGATTCAGCAGAAAATTTTACTAAAGGAAGTCCATTAAAAACCAAAAAAAAAGTATTTTTAAAGTTTATGAAAAAACCACCCCTATTGACTAGATAAGGGTGAAGTAAGATATTTAATCAAAGTTTTATATGCAAAATATAAATTTTGGATCTGAAAAAGCTATTTCATGAACTTGATTATTATTTTGTGACATTAAAAGTCTTTTGTCCGTCGTTTTCTCGAAATTCTCATTTCACCCCTTTTCAACCTTATTTTTCGGGTATATAGAGGGGTGGTAGGTCAAAACTAACAGCAGATTTGGAAAAAGCATAACATTTTACCTATAGGAAACGATTTTTAGCCTTCTATCGACTGATTTTCTTATTATTTTCATTGAGTGTCCGTTTACTTCCGCTTGGGCACTAATGGGTTAATGGAAAATAATGTAAAAATAAAATTGGGAGTAATGACAAATTCAAAAATTTTCTTATTGATAATATTTTGAATATTTTTATCTTCATTTTAATTTCCTTTTGATTTTTATTGGATTCTGATGACTTTCACTATAAAATAATAAAATACAAAAAATTAAAAATTAAAATAACTAATTTTCATTGAAGATTTGTAATTAAAAAATTTTAAACTTGACTATTTATTAATAGCAAAACAAGTTTATTGGTAAATTTAGAAGTTAATGATAAATTAAATAAACAGATAAAAATTATGTTTATTAAAAATACACTCACAATTTGATTTCAAGTTTTCTTCAATCAGCAAAAGTTTCAAATTCTTTGTTTATTTATTTCAAGTTGAGAGATAGAAAGTCTTTACACTTATGACGATTATATGCATTGACTGACTTGCTTTAAGCGAGCCCCAAAACCCAGCGAGATAACAGGCTATTACAAATTTGACGTGAATATCAAACGTAATAAGAATTATTAGATAAGTCAAAAAAAACTTATGACTCATGCAATAAGTCTTTACTCATCGTATGATAATAAAAATTAAGCTTTATTATAAATATTTACAATTTATTTTTGATAATTTTCTAATTGTTTAACCTTATCAACACTCTTCCTAACTGTAACTAAAACTTGTAACTTCTGAAAAAAATAAGAAAAAATAAATAATCGACAATTAGGGTCTTTTTGGTTCCTCATAGAAGAACCTTTGTGATAGGTGAAATTTTGATTTTCGATATTTTGGCATATAAGCACGTTTTGAGACCTCAGGAAGCTAAAAAACCGGTTTTTAAAAAAAGTCTGTGTGTGTGTGTGTGTGTGTGTGTGTGTGTGTGTGTGTGTGTGTGTATGTATGTATGTATGTATGTCGCACTGTAACCGGCGATACTTCACAGCCAACACGACATTTATACCTAATTTTTTATTCAACATTTTTTTCACCAAAAAAGCTCGAGGTACTTTTTTTTTTTTTAATTTGGATGTAATACCTCATTTATTTCCACGAAAGTACTTATATTTGAAAATATGGTTTTTATTCGAATGCTCGAATCTGATACTTAATTTTTTGAAAATTTTATTCCCAAAATTTTTTTCATAAAAAAATACAAAAAACAACAAATTTTTTTTTTTCTTTGAAAGTAGTACATAATTTGCTTCCATGGAAGTACTAGTTTTAAGAACCTCTATAAAAGTAATTTTTTGGACCTGATACTTAATTTTTTGAAAATTTTTTTCTCAAAATTTTTGCCGCCAAAAAATATATGAAATGCCAATTTTTTTTTTTTTTAGGATGTATAGTACTTAATTATAAGTATTAGAGAATTTTTCACCCATTTTAATAAATAATAATTATTGATATGATTCTTTTGACCGAGAGGGCTATTAAATAAAAATATTCAAGTTCTTTTTTTATTCAGCGTAACGTTTCGTGTACAAACTGTACACCTTTTCAAACTGAAAAAAATTTTTATTATGATGATATAATATTAAACAGTTATTTACATTATATTTTATAAAATATTTTTACATATGTAAAAATATTTTACATATAAAAAGCATAACATTTTACATATAAAAAAATTAAAAAAACATTATTTTTATTAGATAAAATAGACCGTTATAAATATTTTGCTATTGTTGATGAGGAACCATAGTGCCAATCAGCGTTTTTTTTATTATTTAAGTGATTAAAAAAATTACCATTGATGTCAGCCTCGAAATTCCTATATGAATTGAGAAGGGAATCTCGGGAATTTCAATTTTTTTCAATCCTACATTCGTTATCAAAATTTAAAGTATTCGAAAATCCCATAGATATTAAACATCATTTCATGATATTAATTTCTCGTTCATGGGGTTTTTGAAGTCGAAAAAAATTCACTCTTAGGTGTAGTAAAAGCACACGAAATTAAACAAAATTTATTAGATCTAGAAAGGGCTTTACTTAAGATCGTTCTATCCACCTCGGGATGTTTTTTGCGCAGCATATTTGTAACTGAAATATTTTAGCCATATATTTATTTATAATAATTTTTTAATAAAAGAATTACTGCTTTTCAGTATTTGATACAAGAATATAAAAAAAAAATTGAAAATGTTTATTTGTTTAAACAAATATGACCTGTTAAATTTTTGTAATTTTTGGCTCATAAAAGCCTAAGATTCCAGATCTGGGCAACTTAGATCAAAATTCTGCTTGGCTCACATTAAAGATCATTCAATTCTAGGGGGAGATATCGTGGGAAATGTTTCGCTAAACCTCTTCAGTAATGAGTTACAGCTAATTGTTTATAAAAAAAAAAATTTTAAATGATCGAAATTTTATTAACAATTAGCTGTAACTCGCATTATACTTAATCACTATTATATTTTTTCTTTAATAACGTTGATGGGATCCACACCCTCATAAATTGAAAACTATTATTTATTATCACACTCCAAGGCAATATAAGCATGTAGAGGCATCGGAATGACCTGGAGACCAAATTCATTCATAAATTGGAAAATTTAAAGACTTTTTTATTTTTTAACCTAATGAACTTTTAAGGCACGATTTCATTTATGTATTGCATACGTCATAGGGTGATAGTGCCTAATCATCTATGTATTGCATACATAGAGGGATCATGCCTAAAAAATAAATTTCAATTAATTTAGTTATTTTAGGTCATTAACCACATTTTGGATGTATTAAATTCAAAATCAATTTTCACCATTTTTATCATTTTTTCATAATTTTTTTTTAAATCTGAAATCAGTTTTTTGGATATTTCTCTGCAAGGGCTTGACGAAATCACTTGAAATTGAAAATCCTGCAACTCGATCTGTTTTCAAAAAATTTGGTCTAAGGGATTTTTGATTCATAGAGTAGGTTCTGAGATCTCGAGGATACACTTTCTCGAATCCCTATACAAACCAAGACAATATAAGCAGTTACAGGAATCGGAATGACTTGGGAACCAAATTTCTCAACGAATTGGACAATTTAGAAACTTTTCCGTATTTTGACCTGACAAACTTATAAGGCACGATTTCATGTATGTATTGCATACATAGGGCGGTCGTGCCTAAAAATATAAGTATCTTGTGTTATTTTGTTTTTCTATGATATTTCATCGATGCAAAGTTTATACAAAAGCTATGAAATTTATTTCGCAGTAGACATTTATAAGGTTTTTCACCTCTGTGAAGCGAAAATACAAGAATAAACGTGCTTTTAAAAATAGCGGATTGGGCCCAAAAACTATAGGTTCCATCAACTCGATAAAAGAAACCCAGTTATAAAAAATGAAAGTAATCCGATGAATCGTTGTTGAGATATCGTGCCCACAATGTGTCGATTTTTGCATCCATTAAGGTAGAGCTTCGCTCTATAATTAAATCTTAAGGCGTAAATATCGAGGAATTTCTAGATCTGGGAACTATAGGTCAAATTTCTGTTTTAATTGGCTCATATTGAAGTGCATTCAATTTTGGCATTTACGACTTAAATTTTGAAATTCCTGATGACTTAAATTATTTTTTATTCAAAGTTTAAAGCTATAAATCATGTAATAGGTGTGTATATTCACAAAAATTAAACATTTAAAAAATTGTTACGATTACAGGTGCTCTTTTATCCCTCTGAATTTTTTGGCAAATTCCCATGTTGAACACAGAGAACTGTAATATCACAGCAATATTATATTATATTTTCTAAATATTAATTGGACCTTCTTCGTTTCTGAAATTAATACATGAATTTTGTTTTGAATTGCGCATTAAGAAAAATGGAAAGGTGAAATAAATTATAGTATTGGAAAAAATTTAATTTATGTATACTTTATTTTGTTTTTCTGTAAACATTTTTTTATTATAACATGTTTTATCACTGTGCTCAATTTTATATTTTGAAAAAAATGAGAAATTAAAAATCTTCCAAAATTTGTTCTTTCATAACTTTTTTTTAATCTTTCATAGACTTTACGGGATTCGCGAGCCCGTCTTAACAGCTTGGGAAATTTGTAGAATCGAGGATTAGATGAAATCCCACAGCTTGCAGGAGTTTTTTCATAAATGTCATGTAAGAAATCCTCCGCTTTCTTAAGAACTTCTTCAAAACTTAGTAATTTGAACTCATGACTTGTATTTAAGTCTTTATTTATTATTGGATCATCATTGTCAATATTATGTTTAAATTTTTCGACTGAATATTTTTCATCTTTTGGATTCACTAACTGATTTATTTCTATGTTTTCTTTAACACTGGGATCATTGGCCTTTTTGACAGATGTATAACTTGATAGAGCCATTGGTATTAATGAGAAAATCAGAAGATTTCTTATTAAAGTTATCTGACAACAATTGTTCTTCATTTTCAATAATGGAATTTCCGATAATTATTGAATCACTTGTTTATACTGAAATTTTAAAAAATAAATAATTAAAATCTAAAATATAAAATTTTCTTTTTTAAAATTTTTCAAAAATTGCAATAAACTAATAATTTTTTGAAATAAAAAAATTTATGAATAAAAGTTTAATTACAAAATCGAATTTTATAATTTATTTATGTTTAATCAAATATTATTAAAAATAAACTACATTTGTGTACCATGAATTTGAATCTTTATGCAGTAATTTACGAAAATGATATTTTTATTTTTACAATTTCAATATTTATTTTATAAATTTTTTAAATTTTTTATCATTTTTATATTTTTTTTACTTTTTTAAATTTTAAAATCAAATTTTCAATAAAAAAAATCGCTTTGGTGAATAACAAACTACTGGTTACGTTAATTCAAAGAAATAGAGATTATATCCACGTATCAAAACACTGAGTTAATTAGTTATATAAATTGCAAAAAAAAATTTATTAAAAATTTTTAAAAAATTGGACAAAACAAATATTAAAATTTTTAATGTAATACTTACATATATATAGGATTTTGAAAACTTTCTGTCAAGTCTTTTTTCAATATAAAGTTTTTATTGTTTTAACTTTAATCTTAGCAAAATTTTATTTGTTGCGTTGTTAAGATCAAAACTTAAACTGTTTGAAAATTTATTTGAAAAATTCTTTTATACAGCTAGCTTTGATTCCTTTTTTTCCCACTTTTTCGTTTTCATAAAGCATATTTAAAAATCATAAAAAACCCGAGAAAAAACCTACCACCACATGACTGACGTCACGTAATTAGAATAAGATGAAAACGAAAAGGAAGAAGATGCTTAAATTATTATTATGCAGCAGTTATGCAGGGTTTTTTGCACTTTGAACAAGAATGCAGTATAAGAAAGAAAGGTATAAAGCATTGTAACTCCGTTATAGAGTACGCTACAGTAAAAATTAACCATGACGTCATATTGACGAAAACACCTACAAAATAAGTACAGTTTGGTGTTAAGTTTATTTAATTAATCTATGATCAGCAAAAAAAAATATCTAAGACAAAACAAAGGAAAGATGATAGTCTTGGACCCCTCCCCCTCCCTTAATCGGTTGAATTTGTGATTCACTCTGCACTTGCAGACTTTTTCCAAAAAGTTCTGGATTTTATAGCTGAAGCTTTATTTGAACTCATTTGATCTGAAAAAAGCCCGAATTTTCAAGTTATTTCGTAATTTGATTCAAACCATGAATGAGCGAAATCACGAATACTGGATACAGATAGTTAGAGATAGCTTTATGAAATTCTGGTAATTGATATTTGATTAAAAACTTGCATTCAAATCTTACATTTAAATAACAAAGAAATATGACATTTGCCCTATAGTAGGCCCAAAAGGAATTATGCATTTCGAAGGAATATGGTATCGCTTGGCATCCCTTGTGGGGATGTGAATTCTAATTTTCACTACTACCAAAGTTGAATCAGAAATAGCTTCTATTTTACATAATACAAAATAAAATAAAATTTTTTAAAATGGTCTAAAAATAACGAACTAATTAAAAAAAAAGTAACAATCCTGATTCCTAAACTACTGATCTTGTTATACTAACTCATTTTAATTCTAAAAATAATAATTTTTTTCTAATTAGTGCATGCGTCAAAATACTAAAGAAATAGCAAATGAATTATTTATAACATATATAAGTCCCTTTTTTATTATATTTATTTTATTTATACATTTACGTCACTGTCAGTAAAAAGTGGGGCAAAAAAGGGACTAAGGCAAAGATATAAAAGGTTCTTTGAAATAAACTTTTCAGTTTATAATACAGTAACTTTTATGATTTCAACATGAAATTTGCTAATCTAAGAGTTTTCTTCACAAATTAATGTAAGTAAATTTCTAATAATTGAATTTTTATGTTTAGTATTTATATTATTTTATTTATTTCAACTATTTCCTTTTTTTTTAATTTCAGTAATGATTTTCAAAAGCTGAAAAATTCAAAATGAAGGGTAATTTTTCAAGTATTATTTCAATAAAGAATCTTATGATTTTGACATTAATACACGCTGTATTATCACAACCCAACGATAATTTAGAAGAAAACATGAAACAAAAATCAAAAGATCATTTTATTAAATTAATAGCACAAAATATACTTGGTAGCAAATTAAGAGTAAATTTACCTTTGACCGAGAATCCAGACTTATTCAAATTATGGTCTCAAAGTTTAATCAAATATCTACAAAATCAGCAATTATTCATAAATATGAGCAAAACATATTCAGAAGGAAAAATAAGAATTAAACGAATTTAAAAAATGTATTAAAAAAATTGTGTAAATAGAAAATAATATTAAGATTTGATTAATTAAATATTGTATCTTTAGTATAATTAATTGTATCCAATTATTTCGTATTAATTCTACATTTTGTTATATTGAAAATAATTAGATTTAAACAGTCAGTGGATATCAAATTTAATCCTCAATCAGTTAATTAATAAAGCTCTCGACAGCAAAAAATAATCTGAAACTGTTATTTATTAACCATGCAAATTAATTTACAGTAAAATATATTTCACATATTATAAGTAAAGATTTTTTGTTAATTTATTTAAGAAACCGTAAGTGACAGAATTACTGGTCATAGCTTCTGCCTAAAAATATTAATTTAAGATGGAACATGTTTATAGGGAGCGGTATTCTATAAATCCAAAAATCAAAGGGGGGGGGGTAGGGTCAAATGTGTCTGATTTATGGCAAGGAAAGTCAAATGAGATATAGAATAATTTTAATTCAGGGATTTAAAGTAATCTAGGCTGAGGGACTTAAAGTATTTTCGATTTAGGGACTTAGAATAATCCTGGTTTAGGCATTTTTAGAGGACTTTTAATAATTCGAATTAAGGCACTAAGTTTTTTTTTAAAGACGCCTCTGTGTTCTGTCATTCTGTGTGTAGTCGTGTAGAACACAATGAAACTAAGATATTTAAATATTTATTTATAATAACTTTTAATAAAAGAGTTGCTTTTCGAGATTTAGTTTTAAAAAAACGTTATGCCAAATTTTTAGCTTTACGGTTCCTTTTAAGCAATGGCAAATGTTAAAAATGTTTAACATTTTATGAAATTACACTAAATGTTTTAAAACAGGAGTTTCCGTGAAAAAATTAAATAATTATATTTTTTATTTTATTAAGAAAAAAAGTTTGAGACATATTAGATTCAAGAAATCCAGTATTCATAAATTTCATAAATCTAGAACCCCCAATAAAAAAATTAGGTATTACGTGCAAATAGAAAACAAATTTTTCGGTGACTAAACTTTGGATAAAAAAATTTTCATAAAATTAATTTGAGATGTTGATTAAAAGCGATATTTCTACACTGAAAAAAAATTCCGCTTGTAGCTAGCGGAATTTTTTTTTCTTTGCAAAGAATTGCAAATGACTTGAAACGTAAAGAAAATTAAAAAAAAACATTATTTTTTTCTTTTTTCAAAATTTTCTCAAATCTTATCATACCAATATACGCATATCCCAAGTAAACGGGAAAATTTTTTTTTTTAATTTTCTTTAAAATTTTTTTTACGTTTCAAATCATTTGCAATCGTTTGACGAGAAAAAAATTCCACTAGCTACAAACGGAATTCCACTTGCCGCAAGCGAATTTTTTTTTCAGTTTAGAAATTAGTACTTCCGTTGAAAAAAATGAGGCATTGCATCCAAATTAAAAAAAAAATTTTTGAAAAAAAATTTTGGTTTTAATATCATACAATGCTTCGGAAATACCACCAGTTACATACGTATATGCACAATAGCACACATACATACACCCTTATTTCAATAACCAGTTTTTTAGTTTTCTAGAACGAGGTTATGTGCAAAAAAATCAAAATTTTACCTATCAAATGGTTCTTCTAGCTGAGGAACCAAATTAAAAATTTTTATTTGCTCAAGTAATGGTATATATTAAATTTTAAGGCGTAAAAACATGAATTTCCAAATCTGGAAATTTTAGGTAAAATTCTGCTTAGCTCATATATTGAAGAGCATTCGATTTAGGCTGAAATTTAGGCATTCACGACCCAAAATTTAAAATTCCTGATGACTTAAATTATGTAAAAATTAAGAAAATCAGAAACAAATATGATAAATACATTTCAAAATTAAAGGTGTAATAAATTAGTATTGTAAAAAATTTAATTTTTGTTTACTTTATTTTATTTTTCTGTAAACATTTTCTTTCTTCGTCAATTTACATTTCAAACACATACTTCATGCTTATATTATTTGTACAACATATCAATTTGTTGTTTTGATACATTTTTCTTTTTTTTATGTAGATATAAATGATTCATAAAATTGATTCAAAACTTTTCTTTTCTGATTCACATTCAAATTCGTCACTTGACCCCGCATTTATTATTAAATATGTAAATGTTTAAAAAATGACGAAAAATGTTTTCTGATATCGTACGTTCTTTTTTTTCTTAAATTTTCTTGAACTTATCTTAATATAAATAAATATTTTAATTTAAATCCTCCAATGGGTTTTTTTTCTAAGCTCCTCCTGGCTAGAAACTAACCAGCTTCAATACATTTAGCAAAGGTCTAGCCATAATAATTCATTTTATTATTGTCCTTTAGCCAAAAATTACTAAAATGCTATCCAAGCATTTCTTTAATAAATTCAACTTGCATCAGTCAACTTGCAACGATTTCTCTGTCTTGTAGCATTAATTACAGCTGCTTTTTGTAAAGATTTTGTCAACATTCGGAGGCATTTTTGTGTAAGTTTTACAGTAAGGCGTGCTGTTATCGGTGTTGAAGCTTTGCTCTTTACTTTACTCTTTCTTAATGGAAAATAATGTAAAAATAAAATTGGTAGTAATGACAAATTCAAAAACTTTCTTATTGAAAATATTTTGAATATTTTTATCTTCATTTTCGTTTCCTTTGGATCACTATAAGATGATAAAATACAAAAAATTAAAAACTCAACTAATTTTAATTGAAGGTTTGTAAATGAAAAAATTTTAAACCTGACTATTTATTAATAGCAAAGCAAGTTTATTGATATAATTAGAAGTTAATATAATAAATTAAGTAAAAATATTATTTTTAATAAAATATATTTGTTAAAAAAACTCACAATTTGTTTTCAAATTTTTTTCAATCAGCAAAAGTTTCAAATTCTTTGTTTATTTATTTCAAGTTGAGAGATAGAATGTCTTTACACTTATGACGATTATAGTATTGACTGACTTGTTTTGAGCGAGTCCCAAAACCCAGCGAGATAACAGACTATTACAAATTTGACGTGAATATTGAACGTAATAACTATTATTAGATAAGACAAAAAAAACTTATGAATCATACAATAAGTCTTTAATCATCGTATTATAATTAAAATTAAGCTTTATTATAAATATTTAAAATGTATTTTTAATAACTTTCTAATTGTTTAACCTTATCAACACTCTTCCTAACTGTAACTAAAACTTGTAACTTTCGAAAAAAAAATAAAGAATGTACAATTAGGGTCTTTTTTTTTTATTATTTAAGTGATTAAGAAAATTACCATTGATGTCAGCCTCAAAATTCCCATATGAATTGAGAAGGGGATTTCAATTTTTTTCAATCCTACATTCGTTATCAAAATTTTAAGTATTCGAAAATCCCATAGATATTATAATCTCAGTTAATCATTTAAGAAAAATTGAAATTTATTTTTACTATCAAAAAACATCAGTCCATGATATTAATTTCTCGTTCATGGGGTTTTTGAAATCGAAGAAAATAAATTTCAGTTGGGAAATTTTAAGTTTATCAGCATGAAGTTCCCTTTAGCCATCTTTACAGATCTGCATCTTTAATTCATTAAAGATATAAACATATCATATTAAAAAACAGTAAGTAAGTTAAATTTTAATTATTTATAAAATTTTAAAGCAAAAGTATTAATTGATTATTTTATATATATTATGCCCCGTTTAAGCAATGGGTCATTCCACGGAATGTAGAGCTTTCACCCCGTTTCAAGAAACGTAACGGTCGTTTGCCCATTCCGCAAAATGGACAAAAAATAGTCTAAAATCTGCTATACTGCAGAATAGAATACCAAATCTCATTCTCCGATTTTGGACAGTTGAAATTCTTAGTGGATGATTTAATTTTTTTCATAGGTTATAAAAAATAAAATTAAAAAAAAATGCTTATTGTATGAAATTTAATAAAAAAATAAATGTTTATATAATTTTTAAATTGAAATATAGCAAAAATCCCTTTAATCACTTTTATTTATAAAAACTTAAATAATTTTTCTTACTATTAAAACCCACGGAAATAATAAATCATAATCAAAGAAACGCAACTGTCCCAAATCAGGGAAGGAGAGTCAGTTTTGATGTCTCATTCCGAGAAATGCCTGATTTTAGACTATTATTTGGCCATTCCGTGGAATAAGCAGGTGACCGTCACATCCCGCGGAACGGCTCGATAAGCATCCCATTCCTCAAACGAAGCGTAACATAACTAGCAGGGTTTTCCCCATTTTGATATTTTTCTCCACTTTTTACATAAAATAAGAAATCCCAAGTGAATTTCCCAAGATTAATTTTTTTTCTTTATACTTGTTTTGCCGTTACTATTATCTCTTTCATTTCGTAAGTATTCTGTTGCTTATTAAAAACTAAACAGAAAAACAAAAACAAAAAAAATTAATTTGATGAGTTTATTATAAATAAAAACCTCATGGAACTATAATGTAGTATAAAATAGTATATTTACGGCTCGTGTCCAGAAAACTAAAGAATGGCCCAAATCGCACGTAAATTACCTTCCGAGACGAAGCCGAGGATGGTAAACTGCGATTTAGGGAATTCTTTATTTATGGACAAGGGCCGTATAAAATTTTTCTGCGACAGTAGCGAGAAAGTTAGATTTCCTTGGCCGCGCAGCGGCCAGGAAATCCTACTTTCGTGGCTACTGATGTACAGAAAATATTTTTTTCAGAAAATGAATTTACGTTTTTCATGTAATATTATTTTATTTATAGTTGAAAAATAACAAACTATTGGGTAACTAAAAAGATGGATATTTTTATTTACCTTGAGAAATCTTATATTTTTATGCCTTGCCACTATCGAGGCATATTATTGTAGATGTAAAAAACTTTGATGATTCGTCAAATGATTTACATCCAGCATAAGATATTAATAATAATGATATATCTAGAAAATGAATCTTCAACAAAGGAAGCAACAACAGTTGTCAATGATTATCCAGAAATAATTTGAGGAAATACAATGAACTAAAGATATTCTTTTGATTTTAAATTTGCTGTGACAGCTTATCAAAATAAAATAAGGAAAAAGCTCAAAAATAAAATTAAGGGAATTTTTTATAGCATCCATGCTGATGTTAATGATGAATATGAAAACGTTCAAAGGTTCAAATGTGTCCGATTTAAGGGTGAGGGGTAAAATAGGACATAGAATTAATCCGGGTTTAGAAACTTAGAGTAATGTCGTTTTAGGGACTTAAAGTATTTTTGATTTAGGGACTTAGGATAATCCAGGTTTAGGAACTTTTAATAATTCGGGTTGAGGGTCTTTATTTTTCAACTTAATTAATTTCGAAAAAAAACGTTATGCCAAATTTTTGGCATTACTGTTCCTTAAGCAATGGCAAATTTTGAAAATTTTCAACATTTTATGAAATGACACTAAATTTTTTTAAATTGGAACTCCCGTACAAGAAATTTTGGGTATTAAGACCAAAAAGAAAAAAAAAGTTCGAGGCATATCAGATCCAAGAAATCCAGTAATAAGAAATTTGATAAATCTAGAACCCCAAAATAAAAAATTTAAGTATTACGTCCAAAAAAAAAAAAAAATTATTTCAGTCCCCAATTTGGAGGAAAAAATATTCAAAAAATTAATTATCAAATTCGAGATATTGATTAAAAAACTATATTTCTAGAAATTAGTACTTCCATTGAAAAAAATGAGGCATTACATAAAAGATTTAAAAAAAAAGCATAACTCGAGATTTTTTTATGAAAAAATTAAAAAAAAAAAATTTGGTTTTAATACCACACAATGCTTGGAAAATACCACAAGTTACATATAATACAATTTAGGTAAAAATTCTGCTTGGCTCATATTCAAGAGCATTCGATTTAGGCTGCAATTCAGGCATTTACGACTCAAAATTTAAAATTGCTGATAACTTAAATTATGTACAAAGAAAATCAAAAATAAATATGATAAATATATTTCAAAATTATTATTCAAACTTTAAAGCTAAATTATGGCTCTCTTATCCCTTTTAATCTTTTGGCGAATTTCCATGTTGCACACAGAGAACTCTATTATCAGAGCAATATTTAATTATATTATATTTTCTAAATACTGATTGGACCTATTTCGTTTCTGAAATTAATGCATGAATTTTGTTTCGAATTGCACATTAAGGAATATGGAAAGGTGTAATAAATTAATATTGGAAAAAATTTAATTTGTGTTTACTTTATTTTATTTTTCTATAAACATTTTCTTTCTTTAACAATTTACATTTCAAACAAATACTTCATGCTTATTGTTTGCACAATACAGGGTGAGTCATTTTAAAAGATACACCTAAATATCTCGAAAACTAAGTTAAATCGAAAAAAATGTTTGGAACAAAAGTTTCAGGGTTTTGAGGGGGACATCCGATGGCGTTATTAGATATTGGGTCCTAAGGCCCAAAAAAGGCCCACGGGTACCAACTTTAAAATTTTAAATGGGAAGTATATTTTTTTATTTTAAATTCGGATTCCGCAGGAAATTTGGCGTTCAAATACGTTTTGGGCCAAAAAAGAAACATAAGGCCCTTTTGTATTTAGGCCCAAAAATCGATTTTCTAAGGTTTATTATGATGAAAAAGATATTCCAAATTTTTCCTATTCTTCTTAATGCATGTAAGTTTTGGTGGGACATATCTGATGATAAAAACAGATTTTGGGCCCTAAATAATAACCAAAAGGACCTCATAGGGCCCAATTTTAAAATTGAAAACAGATTAAATAACTTTTTTTTTTAATTTTAATGATGAAGAAAAAATTAATTATGCACAAAATTTTGGCTAAAATAAAAAACATAAGGCCCCTGTCAGGGCCCAGTAATGATTTTTTAGGTCCTGGTACAAAAAGAAAGACGTTTCAATATGTTACTAATTTTTTTATTTCATGCATGTTATGATACAGAATACATAATGGCAAAAGAAAGTTTCTGGTCATAAAGCACCAAATGGGCCTCATATGGCCCAATTTTTAAATTTGACACAGTTAAAACCACTGTTTTCATTTAAATTTGAGTGATCTCATAAAATTTATTTTTGCACAAAATTTAGGCATAAATATTTTGTTGAAGCTACTTTAGCGTTACCCAGAAACAACGGCGTGAGATCAATCAAATTTAAATGAAAACAGTTGTCTTATCTGTTTCAAATTTTAAAATTGGGCCCTGTGAGGCCCATTTGGTGCTTTCGAAACCAGAAATTTTCTTTTGTCGTCATGTTTCCTCTATCATGACATGCACAGATTAAAAAAATTAGGAACATCTCAAAACATTGTATTTATTCGTACTAGGACCTGCAAAATCATTTTTGGGCCCTGACAAGGGCCTTATGTTTTTATTTTAGCCAAAATTTTGAGCATAATTAATTTTTTCTTCATCATTAAAATTAAAAAAAAAAAGTTATTTAATCTGTTTTCAATTTTAAAATTGGGCCCTATGAGGTCTTAGAAGAATCTTAGAAGTGATATTCGGTACCAATTCAGTAGAAAAAATAAAGTTAAACATTTTAGTATTTTTTAAAAAAATTTGGTCCATTTTACCCACTTCACCCCTATTTTTAAGTAAAAGGAGGGGTTGTATGTCAAAACGAAGATTGGATTTGGATTCAGCAGAAAATTTTACTAAAGGAAGTCCATTAAAAACCAAAAAAAAAGTATTTTTAAAGTTTATGAAAAAACCACCCCTATTGACTAGATAAGGGTGAAGTAAGATATTTAATCAAAGTTTTATATGCAAAATATAAATTTTGGATCTGAAAAAGCTATTTCATGAACTTGATTATTATTTTGTGACATTAAAAGTCTTTTGTCCGTCGTTTTCTCGAAATTCTCATTTCACCCCTTTTCAACCTTATTTTTCGGGTATATAGAGGGGTGGTAGGTCAAAACTAACAGCAGATTTGGAAAAAGCATAACATTTTACCTATAGGAAACGATTTTTAGCCTTCTATCGACTGATTTTCTTATTATTTTCATTGAGTGTCCGTTTACTTCCGCTTGGGCACTAATGGGTTAATGGAAAATAATGTAAAAATAAAATTGGGAGTAATGACAAATTCAAAAATTTTCTTATTGATAATATTTTGAATATTTTTATCTTCATTTTAATTTCCTTTTGATTTTTATTGGATTCTGATGACTTTCACTATAAAATAATAAAATACAAAAAATTAAAAATTAAAATAACTAATTTTCATTGAAGATTTGTAATTAAAAAATTTTAAACTTGACTATTTATTAATAGCAAAACAAGTTTATTGGTAAATTTAGAAGTTAATGATAAATTAAATAAACAGATAAAAATTATGTTTATTAAAAATACACTCACAATTTGATTTCAAGTTTTCTTCAATCAGCAAAAGTTTCAAATTCTTTGTTTATTTATTTCAAGTTGAGAGATAGAAAGTCTTTACACTTATGACGATTATATGCATTGACTGACTTGCTTTAAGCGAGCCCCAAAACCCAGCGAGATAACAGGCTATTACAAATTTGACGTGAATATCAAACGTAATAAGAATTATTAGATAAGTCAAAAAAAACTTATGACTCATGCAATAAGTCTTTACTCATCGTATGATAATAAAAATTAAGCTTTATTATAAATATTTACAATTTATTTTTGATAATTTTCTAATTGTTTAACCTTATCAACACTCTTCCTAACTGTAACTAAAACTTGTAACTTCTGAAAAAAATAAGAAAAAATAAATAATCGACAATTAGGGTCTTTTTGGTTCCTCATAGAAGAACCTTTGTGATAGGTGAAATTTTGATTTTCGATATTTTGGCATATAAGCACGTTTTGAGACCTCAGGAAGCTAAAAAACCGGTTTTTAAAAAAAGTCTGTGTGTGTGTGTGTGTGTGTGTGTGTGTGTGTGTGTGTGTGTGTGTGTGTGTGTGTGTGTGTGTGTGTGTGTGTATGTATGTATGTATGTATGTCGCACTGTAACCGGCGATACTTCACAGCCAACACGACATTTATACCTAATTTTTTATTCAACATTTTTTTCACCAAAAAAGCTCGAGGTACTTTTTTTTTTTTTAATTTGGATGTAATACCTCATTTATTTCCACGAAAGTACTTATATTTGAAAATATGGTTTTTATTCGAATGCTCGAATCTGATACTTAATTTTTTGAAAATTTTATTCCCAAAATTTTTTTCATAAAAAAATACAAAAAACAACAAATTTTTTTTTTTCTTTGAAAGTAGTACATAATTTGCTTCCATGGAAGTACTAGTTTTAAGAACCTCTATAAAAGTAATTTTTTGGACCTGATACTTAATTTTTTGAAAATTTTTTTCTCAAAATTTTTGCCGCCAAAAAATATATGAAATGCCAATTTTTTTTTTTTTTAGGATGTATAGTACTTAATTATAAGTATTAGAGAATTTTTCACCCATTTTAATAAATAATAATTATTGATATGATTCTTTTGACCGAGAGGGCTATTAAATAAAAATATTCAAGTTCTTTTTTTATTCAGCGTAACGTTTCGTGTACAAACTGTACACCTTTTCAAACTGAAAAAAATTTTTATTATGATGATATAATATTAAACAGTTATTTACATTATATTTTATAAAATATTTTTACATATGTAAAAATATTTTACATATAAAAAGCATAACATTTTACATATAAAAAAATTAAAAAAACATTATTTTTATTAGATAAAATAGACCGTTATAAATATTTTGCTATTGTTGATGAGGAACCATAGTGCCAATCAGCGTTTTTTTTATTATTTAAGTGATTAAAAAAATTACCATTGATGTCAGCCTCGAAATTCCTATATGAATTGAGAAGGGAATCTCGGGAATTTCAATTTTTTTCAATCCTACATTCGTTATCAAAATTTAAAGTATTCGAAAATCCCATAGATATTAAACATCATTTCATGATATTAATTTCTCGTTCATGGGGTTTTTGAAGTCGAAAAAAATTCACTCTTAGGTGTAGTAAAAGCACACGAAATTAAACAAAATTTATTAGATCTAGAAAGGGCTTTACTTAAGATCGTTCTATCCACCTCGGGATGTTTTTTGCGCAGCATATTTGTAACTGAAATATTTTAGCCATATATTTATTTATAATAATTTTTTAATAAAAGAATTACTGCTTTTCAGTATTTGATACAAGAATATAAAAAAAAAATTGAAAATGTTTATTTGTTTAAACAAATATGACCTGTTAAATTTTTGTAATTTTTGGCTCATAAAAGCCTAAGATTCCAGATCTGGGCAACTTAGATCAAAATTCTGCTTGGCTCACATTAAAGATCATTCAATTCTAGGGGGAGATATCGTGGGAAATGTTTCGCTAAACCTCTTCAGTAATGAGTTACAGCTAATTGTTTATAAAAAAAAAAATTTTAAATGATCGAAATTTTATTAACAATTAGCTGTAACTCGCATTATACTTAATCACTATTATATTTTCTCTTTAATAACGTTGATGGGATCCACAATCTCATAAATTGAAAACTATTATTTATTATCACACACCAAGGCAATATAAGCATGTAGAGGCATCGGAATGACCTGGAGACCAAATTCATTCATAAATTGGAAAATTTAAAGACTTTTTTATTTTTTAACCTAATGAACTTTTAAGGCACGATTTCATTTATGTATTGCATACATAGGGTGATAGTGCCTAATCATCTATGTATTGCATACATAGAGGGATCATGCCTAAAAAATAAATTTCAATTAATTTAGTTATTTTAGGTCATTAACCACATTTTGGATGTATTAAATTCAAAATCAATTTTCACCATTTTTATCATTTTTTCATAATTTTTTTTTAAATCTGAAATCAGTTTTTTGGATATTTCTCTGCAAGGGCTTGACGAAATCACTTGAAATTGAAAATCCTGCAACTCGATCTGTTTTCAAAAAATTTGGTCTAAGGGATTTTTGATTCATAGAGTAGGTTCTGAGATCTCGAGGATACACTTTCTCGAATCCCTATACAAACCAAGACAATATAAGCAGTTACAGGAATCGGAATGACTTGGGAACCAAATTTCTCAACGAATTGGACAATTTAGAAACTTTTCCGTATTTTGACCTGACAAACTTATAAGGCACGATTTCATGTATGTATTGCATACATAGGGCGGTCGTGCCTAAAAATATAAGTATCTTGTGTTATTTTGTTTTTCTATGATATTTCATCGATGCAAAGTTTATACAAAAGCTATGAAATTTATTTCGCAGTAGACATTTATAAGGTTTTTCACCTCTGTGAAGCGAAAATACAAGAATAAACGTGCTTTTAAAAATAGCGGATTGGGCCCAAAAACTATAGGTTCCATCAACTCGATAAAAGAAACCCAGTTATAAAAAATGAAAGTAATCCGATGAATCGTTGTTGAGATATCGTGCCCACAATGTGTCGATTTTTGCATCCATTAAGGTAGAGCTTCGCTCTATAATTAAATCTTAAGGCGTAAATATCGAGGAATTTCTAGATCTGGGAACTATAGGTCAAATTTCTGTTTTAATTGGCTCATATTGAAGTGCATTCAATTTTGGCATTTACGACTTAAATTTTGAAATTCCTGATGACTTAAATTATTTTTTATTCAAAGTTTAAAGCTATAAATCATGTAATAGGTGTGTATATTCACAAAAATTAAACATTTAAAAAATTGTTACGATTACAGGTGCTCTTTTATCCCTCTGAATTTTTTGGCAAATTCCCATGTTGAACACAGAGAACTGTAATATCACAGCAATATTATATTATATTTTCTAAATATTAATTGGACCTTCTTCGTTTCTGAAATTAATACATGAATTTTGTTTTGAATTGCGCATTAAGAAAAATGGAAAGGTGAAATAAATTATAGTATTGGAAAAAATTTAATTTATGTATACTTTATTTTGTTTTTCTGTAAACATTTTTTTATTATAACATGTTTTATCACTGTGCTCAATTTTATATTTTGAAAAAAATGAGAAATTAAAAATCTTCCAAAATTTGTTCTTTCATAACTTTTTTTTAATCTTTCATAGACTTTACGGGATTCGCGAGCCCGTCTTAACAGCTTGGGAAATTTGTAGAATCGAGGATTAGATGAAATCCCACAGCTTGCAGGAGTTTTTTCATAAATGTCATGTAAGAAATCCTCCGCTTTCTTAAGAACTTCTTCAAAACTTAGTAATTTGAACTCATGACTTGTATTTAAGTCTTTATTTATTATTGGATCATCATTGTCAATATTATGTTTAAATTTTTCGACTGAATATTTTTCATCTTTTGGATTCACTAACTGATTTATTTCTATGTTTTCTTTAACACTGGGATCATTGGCCTTTTTGACAGATGTATAACTTGATAGAGCCATTGGTATTAATGAGAAAATCAGAAGATTTCTTATTAAAGTTATCTGACAACAATTGTTCTTCATTTTCAATAATGGAATTTCCGATAATTATTGAATCACTTGTTTATACTGAAATTTTAAAAAATAAATAATTAAAATCTAAAATATAAAATTTTCTTTTTTAAAATTTTTCAAAAATTGCAATAAACTAATAATTTTTTGAAATAAAAAAATTTATGAATAAAAGTTTAATTACAAAATCGAATTTTATAATTTATTTATGTTTAATCAAATATTATTAAAAATAAACTACATTTGTGTACCATGAATTTGAATCTTTATGCAGTAATTTACGAAAATGATATTTTTATTTTTACAATTTCAATATTTATTTTATAAATTTTTTAAATTTTTTATCATTTTTATATTTTTTTTACTTTTTTAAATTTTAAAATCAAATTTTCAATAAAAAAAATCGCTTTGGTGAATAACAAACTACTGGTTACGTTAATTCAAAGAAATAGAGATTATATCCACGTATCAAAACACTGAGTTAATTAGTTATATAAATTGCAAAAAAAAATTTATTAAAAATTTTTAAAAAATTGGACAAAACAAATATTAAAATTTTTAATGTAATACTTACATATATATAGGATTTTGAAAACTTTCTGTCAAGTCTTTTTTCAATATAAAGTTTTTATTGTTTTAACTTTAATCTTAGCAAAATTTTATTTGTTGCGTTGTTAAGATCAAAACTTAAACTGTTTGAAAATTTATTTGAAAAATTCTTTTATACAGCTAGCTTTGATTCCTTTTTTTCCCACTTTTTCGTTTTCATAAAGCATATTTAAAAATCATAAAAAACCCGAGAAAAAACCTACCACCACATGACTGACGTCACGTAATTAGAATAAGATGAAAACGAAAAGGAAGAAGATGCTTAAATTATTATTATGCAGCAGTTATGCAGGGTTTTTTGCACTTTGAACAAGAATGCAGTATAAGAAAGAAAGGTATAAAGCATTGTAACTCCGTTATAGAGTACGCTACAGTAAAAATTAACCATGACGTCATATTGACGAAAACACCTACAAAATAAGTACAGTTTGGTGTTAAGTTTATTTAATTAATCTATGATCAGCAAAAAAAAATATCTAAGACAAAACAAAGGAAAGATGATAGTCTTGGACCCCTCCCCCTCCCTTAATCGGTTGAATTTGTGATTCACTCTGCACTTGCAGACTTTTTCCAAAAAGTTCTGGATTTTATAGCTGAAGCTTTATTTGAACTCATTTGATCTGAAAAAAGCCCGAATTTTCAAGTTATTTCGTAATTTGATTCAAACCATGAATGAGCGAAATCACGAATACTGGATACAGATAGTTAGAGATAGCTTTATGAAATTCTGGTAATTGATATTTGATTAAAAACTTGCATTCAAATCTTACATTTAAATAACAAAGAAATATGACATTTGCCCTATAGTAGGCCCAAAAGGAATTATGCATTTCGAAGGAATATGGTATCGCTTGGCATCCCTTGTGGGGATGTGAATTCTAATTTTCACTACTACCAAAGTTGAATCAGAAATAGCTTCTATTTTACATAATACAAAATAAAATAAAATTTTTTAAAATGGTCTAAAAATAACGAACTAATTAAAAAAAAAGTAACAATCCTGATTCCTAAACTACTGATCTTGTTATACTAACTCATTTTAATTCTAAAAATAATAATTTTTTTCTAATTAGTGCATGCGTCAAAATACTAAAGAAATAGCAAATGAATTATTTATAACATATATAAGTCCCTTTTTTATTATATTTATTTTATTTATACATTTACGTCACTGTCAGTAAAAAGTGGGGCAAAAAAGGGACTAAGGCAAAGATATAAAAGGTTCTTTGAAATAAACTTTTCAGTTTATAATACAGTAACTTTTATGATTTCAACATGAAATTTGCTAATCTAAGAGTTTTCTTCACAAATTAATGTAAGTAAATTTCTAATAATTGAATTTTTATGTTTAGTATTTATATTATTTTATTTATTTCAACTATTTCCTTTTTTTTTAATTTCAGTAATGATTTTCAAAAGCTGAAAAATTCAAAATGAAGGGTAATTTTTCAAGTATTATTTCAATAAAGAATCTTATGATTTTGACATTAATACACGCTGTATTATCACAACCCAACGATAATTTAGAAGAAAACATGAAACAAAAATCAAAAGATCATTTTATTAAATTAATAGCACAAAATATACTTGGTAGCAAATTAAGAGTAAATTTACCTTTGACCGAGAATCCAGACTTATTCAAATTATGGTCTCAAAGTTTAATCAAATATCTACAAAATCAGCAATTATTCATAAATATGAGCAAAACATATTCAGAAGGAAAAATAAGAATTAAACGAATTTAAAAAATGTATTAAAAAAATTGTGTAAATAGAAAATAATATTAAGATTTGATTAATTAAATATTGTATCTTTAGTATAATTAATTGTATCCAATTATTTCGTATTAATTCTACATTTTGTTATATTGAAAATAATTAGATTTAAACAGTCAGTGGATATCAAATTTAATCCTCAATCAGTTAATTAATAAAGCTCTCGACAGCAAAAAATAATCTGAAACTGTTATTTATTAACCATGCAAATTAATTTACAGTAAAATATATTTCACATATTATAAGTAAAGATTTTTTGTTAATTTATTTAAGAAACCGTAAGTGACAGAATTACTGGTCATAGCTTCTGCCTAAAAATATTAATTTAAGATGGAACATGTTTATAGGGAGCGGTATTCTATAAATCCAAAAATCAAAGGGGGGGGGTAGGGTCAAATGTGTCTGATTTATGGCAAGGAAAGTCAAATGAGATATAGAATAATTTTAATTCAGGGATTTAAAGTAATCTAGGCTGAGGGACTTAAAGTATTTTCGATTTAGGGACTTAGAATAATCCTGGTTTAGGCATTTTTAGAGGACTTTTAATAATTCGAATTAAGGCACTAAGTTTTTTTTTAAAGACGCCTCTGTGTTCTGTCATTCTGTGTGTAGTCGTGTAGAACACAATGAAACTAAGATATTTAAATATTTATTTATAATAACTTTTAATAAAAGAGTTGCTTTTCGAGATTTAGTTTTAAAAAAACGTTATGCCAAATTTTTAGCTTTACGGTTCCTTTTAAGCAATGGCAAATGTTAAAAATGTTTAACATTTTATGAAATTACACTAAATGTTTTAAAACAGGAGTTTCCGTGAAAAAATTAAATAATTATATTTTTTATTTTATTAAGAAAAAAAGTTTGAGACATATTAGATTCAAGAAATCCAGTATTCATAAATTTCATAAATCTAGAACCCCCAATAAAAAAATTAGGTATTACGTGCAAATAGAAAACAAATTTTTCGGTGACTAAACTTTGGATAAAAAAATTTTCATAAAATTAATTTGAGATGTTGATTAAAAGCGATATTTCTACACTGAAAAAAAATTCCGCTTGTAGCTAGCGGAATTTTTTTTTCTTTGCAAAGAATTGCAAATGACTTGAAACGTAAAGAAAATTAAAAAAAAACATTATTTTTTTCTTTTTTCAAAATTTTCTCAAATCTTATCATACCAATATACGCATATCCCAAGTAAACGGGAAAATTTTTTTTTTTAATTTTCTTTAAAATTTTTTTTACGTTTCAAATCATTTGCAATCGTTTGACGAGAAAAAAATTCCACTAGCTACAAACGGAATTCCACTTGCCGCAAGCGAATTTTTTTTTCAGTTTAGAAATTAGTACTTCCGTTGAAAAAAATGAGGCATTGCATCCAAATTAAAAAAAAAATTTTTGAAAAAAAATTTTGGTTTTAATATCATACAATGCTTCGGAAATACCACCAGTTACATACGTATATGCACAATAGCACACATACATACACCCTTATTTCAATAACCAGTTTTTTAGTTTTCTAGAACGAGGTTATGTGCAAAAAAATCAAAATTTTACCTATCAAATGGTTCTTCTAGCTGAGGAACCAAATTAAAAATTTTTATTTGCTCAAGTAATGGTATATATTAAATTTTAAGGCGTAAAAACATGAATTTCCAAATCTGGAAATTTTAGGTAAAATTCTGCTTAGCTCATATATTGAAGAGCATTCGATTTAGGCTGAAATTTAGGCATTCACGACCCAAAATTTAAAATTCCTGATGACTTAAATTATGTAAAAATTAAGAAAATCAGAAACAAATATGATAAATACATTTCAAAATTAAAGGTGTAATAAATTAGTATTGTAAAAAATTTAATTTTTGTTTACTTTATTTTATTTTTCTGTAAACATTTTCTTTCTTCGTCAATTTACATTTCAAACACATACTTCATGCTTATATTATTTGTACAACATATCAATTTGTTGTTTTGATACATTTTTCTTTTTTTTATGTAGATATAAATGATTCATAAAATTGATTCAAAACTTTTCTTTTCTGATTCACATTCAAATTCGTCACTTGACCCCGCATTTATTATTAAATATGTAAATGTTTAAAAAATGACGAAAAATGTTTTCTGATATCGTACGTTCTTTTTTTTCTTAAATTTTCTTGAACTTATCTTAATATAAATAAATATTTTAATTTAAATCCTCCAATGGGTTTTTTTTCTAAGCTCCTCCTGGCTAGAAACTAACCAGCTTCAATACATTTAGCAAAGGTCTAGCCATAATAATTCATTTTATTATTGTCCTTTAGCCAAAAATTACTAAAATGCTATCCAAGCATTTCTTTAATAAATTCAACTTGCATCAGTCAACTTGCAACGATTTCTCTGTCTTGTAGCATTAATTACAGCTGCTTTTTGTAAAGATTTTGTCAACATTCGGAGGCATTTTTGTGTAAGTTTTACAGTAAGGCGTGCTGTTATCGGTGTTGAAGCTTTGCTCTTTACTTTACTCTTTCTTAATGGAAAATAATGTAAAAATAAAATTGGTAGTAATGACAAATTCAAAAACTTTCTTATTGAAAATATTTTGAATATTTTTATCTTCATTTTCGTTTCCTTTGGATCACTATAAGATGATAAAATACAAAAAATTAAAAACTCAACTAATTTTAATTGAAGGTTTGTAAATGAAAAAATTTTAAACCTGACTATTTATTAATAGCAAAGCAAGTTTATTGATATAATTAGAAGTTAATATAATAAATTAAGTAAAAATATTATTTTTAATAAAATATATTTGTTAAAAAAACTCACAATTTGTTTTCAAATTTTTTTCAATCAGCAAAAGTTTCAAATTCTTTGTTTATTTATTTCAAGTTGAGAGATAGAATGTCTTTACACTTATGACGATTATAGTATTGACTGACTTGTTTTGAGCGAGTCCCAAAACCCAGCGAGATAACAGACTATTACAAATTTGACGTGAATATTGAACGTAATAACTATTATTAGATAAGACAAAAAAAACTTATGAATCATACAATAAGTCTTTAATCATCGTATTATAATTAAAATTAAGCTTTATTATAAATATTTAAAATGTATTTTTAATAACTTTCTAATTGTTTAACCTTATCAACACTCTTCCTAACTGTAACTAAAACTTGTAACTTTCGAAAAAAAAATAAAGAATGTACAATTAGGGTCTTTTTTTTTTATTATTTAAGTGATTAAGAAAATTACCATTGATGTCAGCCTCAAAATTCCCATATGAATTGAGAAGGGGATTTCAATTTTTTTCAATCCTACATTCGTTATCAAAATTTTAAGTATTCGAAAATCCCATAGATATTATAATCTCAGTTAATCATTTAAGAAAAATTGAAATTTATTTTTACTATCAAAAAACATCAGTCCATGATATTAATTTCTCGTTCATGGGGTTTTTGAAATCGAAGAAAATAAATTTCAGTTGGGAAATTTTAAGTTTATCAGCATGAAGTTCCCTTTAGCCATCTTTACAGATCTGCATCTTTAATTCATTAAAGATATAAACATATCATATTAAAAAACAGTAAGTAAGTTAAATTTTAATTATTTATAAAATTTTAAAGCAAAAGTATTAATTGATTATTTTATATATATTATGCCCCGTTTAAGCAATGGGTCATTCCACGGAATGTAGAGCTTTCACCCCGTTTCAAGAAACGTAACGGTCGTTTGCCCATTCCGCAAAATGGACAAAAAATAGTCTAAAATCTGCTATACTGCAGAATAGAATACCAAATCTCATTCTCCGATTTTGGACAGTTGAAATTCTTAGTGGATGATTTAATTTTTTTCATAGGTTATAAAAAATAAAATTAAAAAAAAATGCTTATTGTATGAAATTTAATAAAAAAATAAATGTTTATATAATTTTTAAATTGAAATATAGCAAAAATCCCTTTAATCACTTTTATTTATAAAAACTTAAATAATTTTTCTTACTATTAAAACCCACGGAAATAATAAATCATAATCAAAGAAACGCAACTGTCCCAAATCAGGGAAGGAGAGTCAGTTTTGATGTCTCATTCCGAGAAATGCCTGATTTTAGACTATTATTTGGCCATTCCGTGGAATAAGCAGGTGACCGTCACATCCCGCGGAACGGCTCGATAAGCATCCCATTCCTCAAACGAAGCGTAACATAACTAGCAGGGTTTTCCCCATTTTGATATTTTTCTCCACTTTTTACATAAAATAAGAAATCCCAAGTGAATTTCCCAAGATTAATTTTTTTTCTTTATACTTGTTTTGCCGTTACTATTATCTCTTTCATTTCGTAAGTATTCTGTTGCTTATTAAAAACTAAACAGAAAAACAAAAACAAAAAAAATTAATTTGATGAGTTTATTATAAATAAAAACCTCATGGAACTATAATGTAGTATAAAATAGTATATTTACGGCTCGTGTCCAGAAAACTAAAGAATGGCCCAAATCGCACGTAAATTACCTTCCGAGACGAAGCCGAGGATGGTAAACTGCGATTTAGGGAATTCTTTATTTATGGACAAGGGCCGTATAAAATTTTTCTGCGACAGTAGCGAGAAAGTTAGATTTCCTTGGCCGCGCAGCGGCCAGGAAATCCTACTTTCGTGGCTACTGATGTACAGAAAATATTTTTTTCAGAAAATGAATTTACGTTTTTCATGTAATATTATTTTATTTATAGTTGAAAAATAACAAACTATTGGGTAACTAAAAAGATGGATATTTTTATTTACCTTGAGAAATCTTATATTTTTATGCCTTGCCACTATCGAGGCATATTATTGTAGATGTAAAAAACTTTGATGATTCGTCAAATGATTTACATCCAGCATAAGATATTAATAATAATGATATATCTAGAAAATGAATCTTCAACAAAGGAAGCAACAACAGTTGTCAATGATTATCCAGAAATAATTTGAGGAAATACAATGAACTAAAGATATTCTTTTGATTTTAAATTTGCTGTGACAGCTTATCAAAATAAAATAAGGAAAAAGCTCAAAAATAAAATTAAGGGAATTTTTTATAGCATCCATGCTGATGTTAATGATGAATATGAAAACGTTCAAAGGTTCAAATGTGTCCGATTTAAGGGTGAGGGGTAAAATAGGACATAGAATTAATCCGGGTTTAGAAACTTAGAGTAATGTCGTTTTAGGGACTTAAAGTATTTTTGATTTAGGGACTTAGGATAATCCAGGTTTAGGAACTTTTAATAATTCGGGTTGAGGGTCTTTATTTTTCAACTTAATTAATTTCGAAAAAAAACGTTATGCCAAATTTTTGGCATTACTGTTCCTTAAGCAATGGCAAATTTTGAAAATTTTCAACATTTTATGAAATGACACTAAATTTTTTTAAATTGGAACTCCCGTACAAGAAATTTTGGGTATTAAGACCAAAAAGAAAAAAAAAGTTCGAGGCATATCAGATCCAAGAAATCCAGTAATAAGAAATTTGATAAATCTAGAACCCCAAAATAAAAAATTTAAGTATTACGTCCAAAAAAAAAAAAAAATTATTTCAGTCCCCAATTTGGAGGAAAAAATATTCAAAAAATTAATTATCAAATTCGAGATATTGATTAAAAAACTATATTTCTAGAAATTAGTACTTCCATTGAAAAAAATGAGGCATTACATAAAAGATTTAAAAAAAAAGCATAACTCGAGATTTTTTTATGAAAAAATTAAAAAAAAAAAATTTGGTTTTAATACCACACAATGCTTGGAAAATACCACAAGTTACATATAATACAATTTAGGTAAAAATTCTGCTTGGCTCATATTCAAGAGCATTCGATTTAGGCTGCAATTCAGGCATTTACGACTCAAAATTTAAAATTGCTGATAACTTAAATTATGTACAAAGAAAATCAAAAATAAATATGATAAATATATTTCAAAATTATTATTCAAACTTTAAAGCTAAATTATGGCTCTCTTATCCCTTTTAATCTTTTGGCGAATTTCCATGTTGCACACAGAGAACTCTATTATCAGAGCAATATTTAATTATATTATATTTTCTAAATACTGATTGGACCTATTTCGTTTCTGAAATTAATGCATGAATTTTGTTTCGAATTGCACATTAAGGAATATGGAAAGGTGTAATAAATTAATATTGGAAAAAATTTAATTTGTGTTTACTTTATTTTATTTTTCTATAAACATTTTCTTTCTTTAACAATTTACATTTCAAACAAATACTTCATGCTTATTGTTTGCACAATACAGGGTGAGTCATTTTAAAAGATACACCTAAATATCTCGAAAACTAAGTTAAATCGAAAAAAATGTTTGGAACAAAAGTTTCAGGGTTTTGAGGGGGACATCCGATGGCGTTATTAGATATTGGGTCCTAAGGCCCAAAAAAGGCCCACGGGTACCAACTTTAAAATTTTAAATGGGAAGTATATTTTTTTATTTTAAATTCGGATTCCGCAGGAAATTTGGCGTTCAAATACGTTTTGGGCCAAAAAAGAAACATAAGGCCCTTTTGTATTTAGGCCCAAAAATCGATTTTCTAAGGTTTATTATGATGAAAAAGATATTCCAAATTTTTCCTATTCTTCTTAATGCATGTAAGTTTTGGTGGGACATATCTGATGATAAAAACAGATTTTGGGCCCTAAATAATAACCAAAAGGACCTCATAGGGCCCAATTTTAAAATTGAAAACAGATTAAATAACTTTTTTTTTTAATTTTAATGATGAAGAAAAAATTAATTATGCACAAAATTTTGGCTAAAATAAAAAACATAAGGCCCCTGTCAGGGCCCAGTAATGATTTTTTAGGTCCTGGTACAAAAAGAAAGACGTTTCAATATGTTACTAATTTTTTTATTTCATGCATGTTATGATACAGAATACATAATGGCAAAAGAAAGTTTCTGGTCATAAAGCACCAAATGGGCCTCATATGGCCCAATTTTTAAATTTGACACAGTTAAAACCACTGTTTTCATTTAAATTTGAGTGATCTCATAAAATTTATTTTTGCACAAAATTTAGGCATAAATATTTTGTTGAAGCTACTTTAGCGTTACCCAGAAACAACGGCGTGAGATCAATCAAATTTAAATGAAAACAGTTGTCTTATCTGTTTCAAATTTTAAAATTGGGCCCTGTGAGGCCCATTTGGTGCTTTCGAAACCAGAAATTTTCTTTTGTCGTCATGTTTCCTCTATCATGACATGCACAGATTAAAAAAATTAGGAACATCTCAAAACATTGTATTTATTCGTACTAGGACCTGCAAAATCATTTTTGGGCCCTGACAAGGGCCTTATGTTTTTATTTTAGCCAAAATTTTGAGCATAATTAATTTTTTCTTCATCATTAAAATTAAAAAAAAAAAGTTATTTAATCTGTTTTCAATTTTAAAATTGGGCCCTATGAGGTCTTAGAAGAATCTTAGAAGTGATATTCGGTACCAATTCAGTAGAAAAAATAAAGTTAAACATTTTAGTATTTTTTAAAAAAATTTGGTCCATTTTACCCACTTCACCCCTATTTTTAAGTAAAAGGAGGGGTTGTATGTCAAAACGAAGATTGGATTTGGATTCAGCAGAAAATTTTACTAAAGGAAGTCCATTAAAAACCAAAAAAAAAGTATTTTTAAAGTTTATGAAAAAACCACCCCTATTGACTAGATAAGGGTGAAGTAAGATATTTAATCAAAGTTTTATATGCAAAATATAAATTTTGGATCTGAAAAAGCTATTTCATGAACTTGATTATTATTTTGTGACATTAAAAGTCTTTTGTCCGTCGTTTTCTCGAAATTCTCATTTCACCCCTTTTCAACCTTATTTTTCGGGTATATAGAGGGGTGGTAGGTCAAAACTAACAGCAGATTTGGAAAAAGCATAACATTTTACCTATAGGAAACGATTTTTAGCCTTCTATCGACTGATTTTCTTATTATTTTCATTGAGTGTCCGTTTACTTCCGCTTGGGCACTAATGGGTTAATGGAAAATAATGTAAAAATAAAATTGGGAGTAATGACAAATTCAAAAATTTTCTTATTGATAATATTTTGAATATTTTTATCTTCATTTTAATTTCCTTTTGATTTTTATTGGATTCTGATGACTTTCACTATAAAATAATAAAATACAAAAAATTAAAAATTAAAATAACTAATTTTCATTGAAGATTTGTAATTAAAAAATTTTAAACTTGACTATTTATTAATAGCAAAACAAGTTTATTGGTAAATTTAGAAGTTAATGATAAATTAAATAAACAGATAAAAATTATGTTTATTAAAAATACACTCACAATTTGATTTCAAGTTTTCTTCAATCAGCAAAAGTTTCAAATTCTTTGTTTATTTATTTCAAGTTGAGAGATAGAAAGTCTTTACACTTATGACGATTATATGCATTGACTGACTTGCTTTAAGCGAGCCCCAAAACCCAGCGAGATAACAGGCTATTACAAATTTGACGTGAATATCAAACGTAATAAGAATTATTAGATAAGTCAAAAAAAACTTATGACTCATGCAATAAGTCTTTACTCATCGTATGATAATAAAAATTAAGCTTTATTATAAATATTTACAATTTATTTTTGATAATTTTCTAATTGTTTAACCTTATCAACACTCTTCCTAACTGTAACTAAAACTTGTAACTTCTGAAAAAAATAAGAAAAAATAAATAATCGACAATTAGGGTCTTTTTGGTTCCTCATAGAAGAACCTTTGTGATAGGTGAAATTTTGATTTTCGATATTTTGGCATATAAGCACGTTTTGAGACCTCAGGAAGCTAAAAAACCGGTTTTTAAAAAAAGTCTGTGTGTGTGTGTGTGTGTGTGTGTGTGTGTGTGTGTGTGTGTGTGTATGTATGTATGTATGTATGTCGCACTGTAACCGGCGATACTTCACAGCCAACACGACATTTATACCTAATTTTTTATTCAACATTTTTTTCACCAAAAAAGCTCGAGGTACTTTTTTTTTTTTTAATTTGGATGTAATACCTCATTTATTTCCACGAAAGTACTTATATTTGAAAATATGGTTTTTATTCGAATGCTCGAATCTGATACTTAATTTTTTGAAAATTTTATTCCCAAAATTTTTTTCATAAAAAAATACAAAAAACAACAAATTTTTTTTTTTCTTTGAAAGTAGTACATAATTTGCTTCCATGGAAGTACTAGTTTTAAGAACCTCTATAAAAGTAATTTTTTGGACCTGATACTTAATTTTTTGAAAATTTTTTTCTCAAAATTTTTGCCGCCAAAAAATATATGAAATGCCAATTTTTTTTTTTTTTAGGATGTATAGTACTTAATTATAAGTATTAGAGAATTTTTCACCCATTTTAATAAATAATAATTATTGATATGATTCTTTTGACCGAGAGGGCTATTAAATAAAAATATTCAAGTTCTTTTTTTATTCAGCGTAACGTTTCGTGTACAAACTGTACACCTTTTCAAACTGAAAAAAATTTTTATTATGATGATATAATATTAAACAGTTATTTACATTATATTTTATAAAATATTTTTACATATGTAAAAATATTTTACATATAAAAAGCATAACATTTTACATATAAAAAAATTAAAAAAACATTATTTTTATTAGATAAAATAGACCGTTATAAATATTTTGCTATTGTTGATGAGGAACCATAGTGCCAATCAGCGTTTTTTTTATTATTTAAGTGATTAAAAAAATTACCATTGATGTCAGCCTCGAAATTCCTATATGAATTGAGAAGGGAATCTCGGGAATTTCAATTTTTTTCAATCCTACATTCGTTATCAAAATTTAAAGTATTCGAAAATCCCATAGATATTAAACATCATTTCATGATATTAATTTCTCGTTCATGGGGTTTTTGAAGTCGAAAAAAATTCACTCTTAGGTGTAGTAAAAGCACACGAAATTAAACAAAATTTATTAGATCTAGAAAGGGCTTTACTTAAGATCGTTCTATCCACCTCGGGATGTTTTTTGCGCAGCATATTTGTAACTGAAATATTTTAGCCATATATTTATTTATAATAATTTTTTAATAAAAGAATTACTGCTTTTCAGTATTTGATACAAGAATATAAAAAAAAAATTGAAAATGTTTATTTGTTTAAACAAATATGACCTGTTAAATTTTTGTAATTTTTGGCTCATAAAAGCCTAAGATTCCAGATCTGGGCAACTTAGATCAAAATTCTGCTTGGCTCACATTAAAGATCATTCAATTCTAGGGGGAGATATCGTGGGAAATGTTTCGCTAAACCTCTTCAGTAATGAGTTACAGCTAATTGTTTATAAAAAAAAAAATTTTAAATGATCGAAATTTTATTAACAATTAGCTGTAACTCGCATTATACTTAATCACTATTATATTTTCTCTTTAATAACGTTGATGGGATCCACAATCTCATAAATTGAAAACTATTATTTATTATCACACACCAAGGCAATATAAGCATGTAGAGGCATCGGAATGACCTGGAGACCAAATTCATTCATAAATTGGAAAATTTAAAGACTTTTTTATTTTTTAACCTAATGAACTTTTAAGGCACGATTTCATTTATGTATTGCATACATAGGGTGATAGTGCCTAATCATCTATGTATTGCATACATAGAGGGATCATGCCTAAAAAATAAATTTCAATTAATTTAGTTATTTTAGGTCATTAACCACATTTTGGATGTATTAAATTCAAAATCAATTTTCACCATTTTTATCATTTTTTCATAATTTTTGTTTAAATCTGAAATCAGTTTTTTGGATATTTCTCTGCAAGGGCTTGACGAAATCACTTGAAATTGAAAATCCTGCAACTCGATCTGTTTTCAAAAAATTTGGTCTAAGCGATTTTTGATTCATAGAGTAGGTTCTGAGATCTCGAGGATACACTTTCTCGAATACCTATACAAACCAAGACAATATAAGCAGTTACAGGAATCGGAATGACTTGGGAACCAAATTTTTCAACGAATTGGACAATTTAGAAACTTTTCCGTATTTTGACCTGACAAACTTATAAGGCACGATTTCATGTATGTATTGCATACATAGGGCGGTCGTGCCTAAAAATATAAGTATCTTGTGTTATTTTGTTTTTCTATGATATTTCATCGATGCAAAGTTTATACAAAAGCTATGAAATTTATTTCGCAGTAGACATTTATAAGGTTTTTCACCTCTGTGAAGCGAAAATACAAGAATAAACATGCTTTTAAAAATAGCGGATTGGGCCCAAAAACTATAGGTTCCATCAACTCGATAAAAGAAACCCAGTTATAAAAAATGAAAGTAATCCGATGAATCGTTGTTGAGATATCGTGCCCACAATGTGTCGATTTTTGCATCCATTAAGGTAGAGCTTCGCTCTATAATTAAATCTTAAGGCGTAAATATCAAGGAATTTCTAGATCTGGGAACTATAGGTCAAATTTCTGTTTTAATTGGCTCATATTGAAGTGCATTCAATTTTGGCATTTACGACTTAAATTTTGAAATTCCTGATGACTTAAATTATTTTTTATTCAAAGTTTAAAGCTATAAATCATGTAATAGGTGTGTATATTCACAAAAATTAAACATTTAAAAAATTGTTACGATTACAGGTGCTCTTTTATCCCTCTGAATTTTTTGGCAAATTCCCATGTTGAACACAGAGAACTGTAATATCACAGCAATATTATATTATATTTTCTAAATATTAATTGGACCTTCTTCGTTTCTGAAATTAATACATGAATTTTGTTTTGAATTGCGCATTAAGAAAAATGGAAAGGTGTAATAAATTATAGTATTGGAAAAAATTTAATTTGTGTATAATTTATTTTGTTTTTCTGTAAACATTTTTTTATTATAACATTCTTTTATCACTGTGCTCAATTTTATATTTTGAAAAAAATGAGAAATTAAAAATCTTCCAAAATTTGTTCTTTCATAACTTTTTTTTAATCTTTCATAGACTTTACGGGATTCGCGAGCCCGTCTTAACAGCTTGGGAAATTTGTAGAATCGAGGATTAGATGAAATCCCACAGCTTGCAGGAGTTTTTTCATAAATGTCATGTAAGAAATCCTCCGCTTTCTTAAGAACTTCTTCAAAACTTAGTAATTTGAACTCATGACTTGTATTTAAGTCTTTATTTATTATTGGATCATCATTGTCAATATTATGTTTAAATTTTTCAACTGAATATTTTTCATCTTTTGGATTCACTAACTGATTTATTTCTATGTTTTCTTTAACACTGGGATCATTGGCCTTTTTGACAGATGTATAACTTGATAGAGCCATTGGTATTAATGAGAAAATCAGAAGATTTCTTATTAAAGTTATCTGACAACAATCGTTCTTCATTTTCAATAATGGAATTTCCGATGATTATTGAATCACTTGTTTATACTGAAATTTTAAAAAATAAATAATTAAAATCTAAAATAGAAAATTTTCTTTTTTAAAATTTTTCAAAAATTGCAATAAACTAATAATTTTTTGAAATAAAAAAATTTATGAATAAAAGTTTAATTACAAAATCGAATTTTATAATTTATTTATGTTTAATCAAATATTATTAAAAATAAACTACATTTGTGTACCATGAATTTGAATCTTTATGCAGTAATTTACGAAAATGATATTTTTATTTTTACAATTTCAATTTTTATTTTATAAATTTTGTTTAATTTTTTATCATTTTTATATTTTTTTTACTTTTTTAAATTTTAAAATCAAATTTTCAATAAAAAAATCGCTTTGGTGAACAGCAAACTACTAGGTACGTTAATTCAAAGAGATATAGATTATAATCCACGTATCAAAACAGTGAGTTAATTAGTTATATAAATTACAAACAAAAGTTTTATTAAAAATTTTTAAAAAATTGGACAAAACAATTATTAAAATTTTTAATGTAATACTTACATATATATAGGATTTTGAAAACTTTCTGTCAAGTCTTTTTTCAATTTAAAGTTTTTATTGTTTTAAACTTAATCTTAGCAAAATTTTATTTGTTGCGTTGTTGAGATCAAAACTTAAACTGTTTGAAAATTTATTTGAAAAATTCTTTTATACAGCTAGCTTTGATTCCTTTTTTTCCCACTTTTTCGTTTTCATAAAGCATATTTAAAAATCATAAAAAACCCGAGAAAAAACCTACTACCACATGACTGACGTCACGTAAGAAGAATAAGATGAAAACGAAAAGGAAGAAGATGCTTAAATTATTATTATGCAGCAGTTATGCAGGGTTTTTTGCACTTTGAACAAGAATGCAGTATAAGAAAGAAAGGTATAAAGCATTGTAACTCCGTTATAGAGTACGCTACAGTAAAAATTAACCATGACGTCATATTGACGAAAACACCTACAAAATAAGTACAGTTTGGTGTTAAGTTTATTTAATTAATCTATGATCAGCAAAAAAAAATATCTAAGACAAAACAAAGGAAAGATGATAGTCTTGGACCCCTCCCCCTCCCTTAATCGGTTGAATTTGTGATTCACTCTGCACTTGCAGACTTTTTCCAAAAAGTTCTGGATTTTATAGCTGAAGCTTTATTTGAACTCATTTGATCTGAAAAAAGCCCGAATTTTCAAGTTATTTCGTATTTTGATTCAAACCATGAATGAGCGAAATCACGAATACTGGATACAGATAGTTAGAGATAGCTTTATGAAATTCTGGTAATTGATATTTGATTAAAAACTTGCATTCAAATCTTACATTTAAATAACAAAGAAATATGACATTTGCCCTATAGTAGGTCCAAAAGGAATTATGCATTTCGAAGGAATATGGTATCGCTTGGCATCCCTTGTGGGGATGTGAATTCTAATTTTCACTACTACCAAAGTTGAATCAGAAATAGCTTCTATTTTACATAATACAAAATAAAATAAAATTTTTTAAAATGGTCTAAAAATAACGAACTAATTAAAAAAAGAGTAACAATCCTGATTCCTAAACTACTGATCTTGTTATACTAACTCATTTTAATTCTAAAAATAATCAATTTTTTTCTAATTAGTGCATGCTTCAAAATACTAAAAAAATGGCAAATGAATTATTTATAACATAAATAAGTCCCTTTTTTATTATATTTATTTTATTTATACATTTACGTCACTGTCAGTAAAAAGTGGGGCAAAAAAGGGACTAAAGCAAAGATATAAAAGGTTCTTTGAAATAAACTTTTCAGTTTATAATACAGTAACTTTTATGATTTCAACATGAAATTTGCTAATCTAAGAGTTTTCTTCACAAATTAATGTAAGTAAATTTCGAATAATTGAATTTTTATGTTTAGTATTTATATTATTTTATTTATTTCAACTATTTCCTTTTTTTTTAATTTTAGTAATGATTTTCAAAAGCTGAAAAATTCAAAATGAAGGGTAATTTTTCAAGTATTATTTCAATAAAGAGTCTTATGATTTTGACATTAATACACGCTGTATTATCACAACCCAACGATAATTTAGAAGAAAACATGAAACAAAAATCAAAAGATCATTTTATTAAATTAATAGCACAAAATATACTTGGAAGCAAATTAAGAGTAAATTTACCTTTGACCGAGAATCCAGACTTATTCAAATTATGGTCTCAAAGTTTAATCAAATATCTACAAAATCAGCAATTATTCATAAATATGAGCAAAACATATTCAGAAGGAAAAATAAGAATTAAACGAATTTAAAAAATGTATTAAAAAAATTGTGTAAATAGAAAATAATATTAAGATTTGATTAATTAAATATTGTATCTTTAGTATAATTAATTGTATCCAATTATTTCGTATTAATTCTACATTTTGTTATATTGAAAATAATTAGATTTAAACAGTCAGTGGATATCAAATTTAATCCTCAATCAGTTAATTAATAAAGCTCTCGACAGCAAAAAATAATCTGAAACTGTTATTTATTAACCATGCAAATTAATTTACAGTAAAATATATTTCACATATTATAAGTAAAGATTTTTTGTTAATTTATTTAAGAAACCGTAAGTGACAGAATTACTGGTCATAGCTTCTGCCTAAAAATATTAATTTAAGATGGAACATGTTTATAGGGAGCGGTATTCTATAAATCCAAAAATCAAAGGGGGGGGGGTAGGGTCAAATGTGTCTGATTTATGGCAAGGAAAGTCAAATGAGATATAGAATAATTTTAATTCAGGGATTTAAAGTAATCTAGGCTGAGGGACTTAAAGTATTTTCGATTTAGGGACTTAGAATAATCCTGGTTTAGGCATTTTTAGAGGACTTTTAATAATTCGAATTAAGGCACTAAGTTTTTTTTTAAAGACGCCTCTGTGTTCTGTCATTCTGTGTGTAGTCCTGTAGAACACAATGAAACTAAGATATTTAAATATTTATTTATAATAACTTTTAATAAAAGAGTTGCTTTTCGAGATTTAGTTTTAAAAAAACGTTATGCCAAATTTTTAGCTTTACGGTTCCTTTTAAGCAATGGCAAATGTTAAAAATGTTTAACATTTTATGAAATTACACTAAATGATTTAAAACAGGAGTTTCCGTGAAAAAATTAAATAATTATCTTTTTTATTTTATTAAGAAAAAAAGTTTGAGACATATTAGATTCAAGAAATCCAGTATTCATAAATTTCATAAATCTAGAACCCCCAATAAAAAAATTAGGTATTACGTGCAAATAGAAAACAAATTTTTCGGTGACTAAACTTTGGATAAAAAAATTTTCATAAAATTAATTTGAGATGTTGATTAAAAGCGATATTTCTACACTGAAAAAAAATTCCGCTTGTAGCTAGCGGAATTTTTTTTTCTTTGCAAAGAATTGCAAATGACTTGAAACGTAAAGAAAATTTAAAAAAAACATTATTTTTTTCTTTTTTCAAAATTTTCTCAAATCTTATCATACCAATATACGCATATCCCAAGTAAACGGGAAAATTTTTTTTTTTAATTTTCTTTAAAATTTTTTTTACGTTTCAAATCATTTGCAATCGTTTGACGAGAAAAAAATTCCACTAGCTACAAACGGAATTCCACTTGCCGCAAGCGAATTTTTTTTTCAGTTTAGAAATTAGTACTTCCGTTGAAAAAAATGAGGCATTGCATCCAAATTAAAAAAAAAATTTTGAAAAAAAATTTTGGTTTTAATATCATACAATGCTTCGGAAATACCACCAGTTACATACGTATATGCACAATAGCACACATACATACACCCTTATTTCAATAACCAGTTTTTTAGTTTTCTAGAACGAGGTTATGTGCAAAAAAATCAAAATTTTACCTATCAAATGGTTCTTCTAGATGAGGAACCAAATTAAAAATTTTTATTTGCTCAAGTAATGGTATATATTAAATTTTAAGGCGTAAAAACATGAATTTCCAAATCTGGAAATTTTAGGTAAAATTCTGCTTAGCTCATATATTGAAGAGCATTCGATTTAGGCTGAGATTTAGGCATTCACGACCGAAAATTTAAAATTCCTGATGACTTAAATTATGTAAAAATTAAGAAAATCAGAAACAAATATGATAAATACATTTCAAAATTAAAGGTGTAATAAATTAGTATTGTAAAAAATTTAATTTTTGTTTACTTTATTTTATTTTTCTGTAAACATTTTCTTTCTTCGTCAATTTACATTTCAAACACATACTTCATGCTTATATTATTTGTACAACATATCAATTTGTTGTTTTGATACATTTTTCTTTTTTTTATGTAGATATAAATGATTCATAAAATTGATTCAAAACTTTTCTTTTCTGATTCACATTCAAATTCGTCACTTGACCCCGCATTTATTATTAAATATGTAAATGTTTAAAAAATGACGAAAAATGTTTTCTGATATCGTACGTTCTTTTTTTTCTTAAATTTTCTTGAACTTATCTTAATATAAATAAATATTTTAATTTAAATCCTCCAATGGGTTTTTTTTCTAAGCTCCTCCTGGCTAGAAACTAACCAGCTTCAATACATTTAGCAAAGGTCTAGCCATAATAATTCATTTTATTATTGTCCTTTAGCCAAAAATTACTAAAATGCTATCCAAGCATTTCTTTAATAAATTCAACTTGCATCAGTCAACTTGCAACGATTTCTCTGTCTTGTAGCATTAATTACAGCTGCTTTTTGTAAAGATTTTGTCAACATTCGGAGGCATTTTTGTGTAAGTTTTACAGTAAGGCGTGCTGTTATCGGTGTTGAAGCTTTGCTCTTTACTTTACTCTTTCTTAATGGAAAATAATGTAAAAATAAAATTGGTAGTAATGACAAATTCAAAAACTTTCTTATTGAAAATATTTTGAATATTTTTATCTTCATTTTCGTTTCCTTTGGATCACTATAAGATGATAAAATACAAAAAATTAAAAACTCAACTAATTTTAATTGAAGGTTTGTAAATGAAAAAATTTTAAACCTGACTATTTATTAATAGCAAAGCAAGTTTATTGATATAATTAGAAGTTAATATAATAAATTAAGTAAAAATATTATTTTTAATAAAATATATTTGTTAAAAAAACTCACAATTTTTTTTCAAATTTTTTTCAATCAGCAAAAGTTTCAAATTCTTTGTTTATTTATTTCAAGTTGAGAGATAGAATGTCTTTACACTTATGACGATTATAGTATTGACTGACTTGTTTTGAGCGAGTCCCAAAACCCAGCGAGATAACAGACTATTACAAATTTGACGTGAATATTGAACGTAATAACTATTATTAGATAAGACAAAAAAAACTTATGAATCATACAATAAGTCTTTAATCATCGTATTATAATTAAAATTAAGCTTTATTATAAATATTTAAAATGTATTTTTAATAACTTTCTAATTGTTTAACCTTATCAACACTCTTCCTAACTGTAACTAAAACTTGTAACTTTCGAAAAAAAAAATAAAGAATGTACAATTAGGGTCTTTTTTTTTTATTATTTAAGTGATTAAGAAAATTACCATTGATGTCAGCCTCAAAATTCCCATATGAATTGAGAAGGGGATTTCAATTTTTTTCAATCCTACATTCGTTATCAAAATTTTAAGTATTCGAAAATCCCATAGATATTATAATCTCAGTTAATCATTTAAGAAAAATTGAAATTTATTTTTACTATCAAAAAACATCAGTCCATGATATTAATTTCTCGTTCATGGGGTTTTTGAAATCGAAGAAAATAAATTTCAGTTGGGAAATTTTAAATTTATCAGCATGAAGTTCCCTTTAGCCATCTTTAATTCATTAAAGATATAAACATATCATATTAAAAACGCTGCCAAGTGATTGGCACTATGGTTCCTCATTAACAATAGCAAAATATTTATAATGGTCTATTTTATCTAATAAAAATGATAATTTGAGATATCAGTATTTCATAAAAAAAAGTTAAATACCGTATTTTAAAAGAAAAAAAATGTTTCTGTGATTTAATGTTTTTTATTTAACAAATTTTTAGAAAAAAATTTCAATAAACTAGGTATTACACTTAAAAAAAAAAACAATATTACAGATTTTTTAATTTTTTTGTTTTATTAATATTGAGAAAAAAATTTTGAAAAAATTCGGTATCAGATCCAAAAAATTACTATAAATAAGCTTTCTAAAACTAGTACTCTCATAGAAATTAATTAGGTACTACGTCCGAACAAAAAAAAATTTGGTATTCTTTGTATTTTTTTGTGAAAAAAATTTTGGGAAAAAAATTTTCAAAAAATTAATTATCAGATTTGAGATATCGAGTAAAAATCGTACTTTCAAATATAAGTACTTTCATGGAAATAAATGAGGTATTACATCCAAATTAAAAAAAAAAAAAAAGTAGTTTGAGATTTTTTGATAAAAAAATTTTTGAAAAAAAATTAGATCTTAATTCCATAATGGTGGTTAAATACCACCGATTGCAACATTTTCAAATATTAGTACTTTCATGGAATTAAAGGAAGTATTACACTAAAAAAAAAAAAAAATATTACAGATTTTTTAATTTTTTTGTTTTTTTAATTTTGAGAAAAAAATTTTGAAAAAATTAAGTTTCAGGTCCAAAAAATTACTATAAACGATATTTCTAAAATTAGCACTCTCATAGAAATCAGTTAGGTACTACATCCAAAAATAAAAAAAAATTAAGTTTTTTTTGTATTTTTTGGTGAAAAAAATTATGGGAAAAAAATTTTCAAAAAATTAGTTATCAGATTCGAGATATCGAGTAAAAATCGTACTTTCAAATATAGGTACTTTCGTGGAAATAAATGAGGTATTACATCCAAATTAAAAAAAAAAAAAAGTAGTTTGAGATTTTTTGATAAAAAAATTTTTGAAAAAAAAATTAGATCTTAATTCCATAATGGTTGTTAAATACCACCGATGGCAAAATTTTCAAATATTAGTACTTTCATAGAAAAAAACTAAGTATTACGTCCTAAAATAAAAAAAATTTTGGCATTTTTTGTATTTTTTGGCAACAAAAATTTTGAGAAAAAAATTTTGAAAAAATTAGGTATCAGGTCCAAAAAAATGCTATAAACCATAGTTCTAAAACTAGTAATCTCAAAGAAATAAATTAGGTACTACGTCCAAAAAGAAAAAAAAAATTAGTGTTTTTCGTATTTTTTTGTGAAAAAAATTTTGAGAAAAAAATTTTCAAAAAATTAGTTATCAGATTCGAGATATCGAGTAAAAATCGTACTTTCAAATATAGGTACTTTCGTGGAAATAAATGAGGTATTACATCCAAATTAAAAAAAAAAAAAAGTAGTTTGAGATTTTTTGATAAAAAAATTTTTGAAAAAAAAATTAGGTCTTAATTTCATAATGGTTGTGAAATTTCACCGGTTACATACATACACACACACACACACACACACACACACATACAGACTTTTTTTAAAAACCGGTTTTTTAGCTTCCTGAGGTCCCAAAACGTGCTTATATGCCAAAAAATCAAAAATCAAAATTTCATCTATCACAAAGGTTCCTCTATGAGGAACCAAAAACAGTAAGTAAGTTAAATTTTAATTATTTATAAATCTACATACTGTTCAATTACTTGAAATTTTAAAGCAAAAGTATTAATTGATTATTTTATATATGTTACACCCCAAACGTGTAATTGACCAATTCATGAAATGGTCAACTTTTTGACCAATTCATGAAATGGTCAAGCCCCTTGCCCATTTCATGAATTGGTCAAAAAATAGTAAAAAACGCTGCCAAGTGATTGGCACTATGGTTCCTCATTAACAATAGCAAAATATTTATAATGGTCTATTTTATCTAATAAAAATTATAATTTGAGATATCAGTATTTCATAAAAAAAAAGTTAAATACCGTATTTTATAAGAAAAAAAATGTTGCTGTGATTTAATGTTTTTTTTTTAACAAATTTTTAGAAAAAAATTTTCAATAAACTAGGTATTACACTTAAAAAAAAAACAATATTACAGATTTTTTAATTTTTATGTTTTATTAATATTGAGAAAAAAATTTTGAAAAAATTCGGTATCAGATCCAAAAAATTACTATGAATAAGTTTTCTAAAACTATTACTCTCATAGAAATTAATTAGGTACTACGTCCGAACAAAAAAAAAATTTGGTATTCTTTGTATTTTTTTGTGAAAAAAATTTTGGGAAAAAAATTTTCAAAAAATTAATTATCAGATTTGAGATATCGAGTAAAAACCATACTTTCAAATATAAGTACTTTCATGGAAATAAATTAGGTATTACATCCAAATTAAAAAAAAAAAAAAAATAGTTTGAGATTTTTTGATGAAAAAATTTTGGAAAAAAAAATTAGGTCTTCATTCCATAATGGTTGTGAAATATCACCGGTTACAATATTTTCAGATATTCGTACTTTCATAGAAAAAAATTAAGTATTACGTCCTAAAAAAAAAAAAATTTTGGCATTTTTTGTATTTTTTGGCAACAAAAATTTTGAGAAAAAAATTTTAAAAAAATTAAGTATCAGATCCAAAAAAATGCTATAAACGATATTTCTAAAACTAGTACTTCCACAGAAATAAATTAAGTACTGCGTCCGTAAAGAAAAAAAAAATTGGTATTTTTTGTATTTTTTTATGAAAAAAATTTTGGGAAAAAAATTTTCAAAAAATTAGTTATCAGATTCGAGATATCGAGTAAAAATCGTACTTTCAAATATAGGTACTTTCGTGGAAATAAATGAGGTATTACATCCAAATTAAAAAAAAAAAAAAGTAGTTTGAGATTTTTTGATGAAAAAATTTTTGAAAAAAAAATTAGGTCTTAATTCCATAATGGTTGTGAAATTTCACCGGTTACATACATACACACACACACACACACACACACACACACACATACATACTTTTTTTTAAAACCGGTTTTTTAGCTTCCTGAGGTCCCAAAACGTGCTTATATGCCAAAAAATCAAAAATCAAAATTTCATCTATCACAAAGGTTCCTCTATGAGGAACCAATTGACCAATTCATGAACTGGTCAGAAATATTCAATTTTTTTACACTAGTTGGTCAATACTTAAAATTGAATAAATATAATATTTTATCATGCATATAAATTATAGGTATAAAATAAAACATTTTAAATGTAAATTATTTATGAATTTTTAATTTTTATTTTAATTCAAAAACAATAACATCCACAAACTATTTGATTTTATTTTATTATTATTATTATATATCTTATATATTCTTATTATTTATAAAATCTGCGCTGCTTATTATGTTGTTATTAAGAGCATTCCGTGTGCTCTACTATATGTCGATAATCTGTTAATGTACAGACGTGAGATGAATATTTTTTAAAATGTACAATTATTCCAGTAGAAAGTTAAAAATTGGTACCTAAGTATATTTTTTATCATTAAGATAAAAAATAAAGCAAAACCCCTATTTTGCTTTCCAAGATTTCTCAGCTTAATCCTGATAAAACCAAAGCAATTTATTTTGGCACAAGCTACTTTGTGGATCAATTGGATAGACAAAATCTACCTGGTGTTAAGATAAGTGATGGTATTACTGTGCCTTTTGTGAAGGAAGTAAAAAGCTTAGGGGTCATTTTAGATAGCAAACTAAATTGGAAATCTCACATAACATCAGTAGGCAAGAAGGTAAATAGAGTTCTGTATACACTCAGGTTCATTCGACAATGTACAACGGAAGCTCTGCGTATTAAGCTTGTACAGGCTCTAGTTATTCCTCATTTGGATTTTTGTTCTGTGGTTTATTTAGACTGCTCAACGAACTTACATGACAGAATACAAAGATTGAATAATTCTTGTTTAAGGTACATCTTTGGGGTTCGTAGGGACAGTCATATTACTCCATATAGGGAAAAACTAGGCTGGTTAACCCGCTACATGCGTAGACTATATTTTACATTAATCATAATGTATAAAGTCCTTCGTCTAGGTAGACCTGAATATCTGGCTCAAATTTTTGTTCGATACACTTCGAAACAGACAGCCAGAGGTGAACTATTAACTCGTGAGTTAGTTTTACCTGAACTTGAAAAATGGCATGGCAACTCTTCCTTTCAAGTTCAAGGCACAAAAAGTTGGAATTCCCTTCCTTCTAAAATAAGGTTCCTTCCTTCACTAAACTCATTCAAGACAGCCTTATTTACCTACCTATCAAACCTAAATTATACATATGAGGGCTCGGTTTTTAAGTGTATATAAACTATGTTTTTAAAGAAAAGATAAAATATGTTGACACGTATTACTTGGATTGCTATATATTATTGTTATTATTTATATGTGTTATTTGATAGTTAATATTAATAATAACTTGACTGTGATGTAAATCATTTAATTTTAGTTACAAAATGCTATCACTGTTACTTACTATTATTTGCCACTGTTATTACCATACTGTTAATTTTTTTTTTTTTTTTTCAATTAAATTTTTCAATTAAATTTACTAAATCAATATATTTATAAAATAATATTAAATTTAAACTATGTTATGCTGTTACTATGTTATAATTATGTATAAAATTTTGTTTTAGACAAATAAAGAATATTTACATTTACATTTACATTTACATATATTATTTGAATTGGAAATAAATTATTATTATTATTATTATAAACGTTATTTTTATTCACTCCAAAATTATTGACCAACTAGTGTAAAAAAATTGAATATTTTTGACCAATTCATGAAATGGTCAAAATTTTGACCAATTCATGAATTGGGCAAGGGGCTTGACCATTTCATGAATTGGTCAAAAAGTTGACCATTTCATGAATTGGTCAATTACACGTTTGGGGTGTAACATATATATTATGCCCCGTTTAAGCAATGGGTCATTCCACGGAATGTAGCGCTTTCACCCCGTTTCAAGAAACGTAACGGTCGTTTGCCCATTCCGCAAAATGGACAAAAAATAGTCTAAAATCTGCTATACTGCAGAATAGAATACCAAATCTCATTCTCCGATTTTGGACAGTTGAAATTCTTAGTGGATGATTTAATTTTTTTCATAGGTTATAAAAAATAAAATTAAAAAAAAATGCTTATTGTATGAAATTTAATAAAAAAATAAATGTTTATATAATTTTTAAATTGAAATATAGCAAAAATCCCTTTAATCACTTTTATTTATAAAAACTTAAATAATTTTTCTTACTATTAAAACCCACGGAAATAATAAATCATAATCAAAGAAACGCAACTGTCCCAAATCAGGGAAGGAGAGTCAGTTTTGATGTCTCATTCCGAGAAATGCCTGATTTTAGACTATTATTTGGCCATTCCGTGGAATAAGCAGGTGACCGTCACATCCCGCGGAACGGCTCGATAAGCATCCCATTCCTCAAACGAAGCGTAACATAACTAGCAGGGTTTTCCCCATTTTGATATTTTTCTCCACTTTTTACATAAAATAAGAAATCCCAAGTGAATTTCCCAAGATTAATTTTTTTTCTTTATACTTGTTTTGCCGTTACTATTATCTCTTTCATTTCGTAAGTATTCTGTTGCTTATTAAAAACTAAACAGAAAAACAAAAACAAAAAAAATTAATTTGATGAGTTTATTATAAATAAAAACTTCATGGAACTATAATGTAGTATAAAATAGTATATTTACGGCTCGTGTCCAGAAAACTAAAGAATGGCCCAAATCGCACGTAAATTACCTTCCGAGACGAAGCCGAGGATGGTAAACTGCGATTTAGGGCATTCTTTATTTATGGACAAGGGCCGTATAAAATTTTTCTGCGACAGTAGCGAGAAAGTTAGATTTCCTTGGCCGCGCAGCGGCCAGGAAATCCTACTTTCGTGGCTACTGATGTACATAAAATATTTTTTTCAGAAAATGAATTTACGTTTTTCATGTAATATTATTTTATTTATAGTTGAAAAATAACAAACTATTGGGTAACTAAAAAGATGGATATTTTTATTTACCTTGAGAAATCTTATATTTTTATGCCTTGCCACTATCGAGGCATATTATTGTAGATGTAAAAAACTTTGATGATTCGTCAAATGATTTACATCCAGCATAAGATATTAATAATAATGATATATCTAGAAAATGAATCTTCAACAAAGGAAGCAACAACAGTTGTCAATGATTATCCAGAAATAATTTGAGGAAATACAATGAACTAAAGATATTCTTTTGATTTTAAATTTGCTGTGACAGCTTATCAAAATAAAATAAGGAAAAAGCTCAAAAATAAAATTAAGGGAATTTTTTATAGCATCCATGCTGATGTTAATGATGAATATGAAAACTTGTTTACCTCTTAAAATTGTTAATTTTAACTATGCAAAAGTAATTTACTTAAACTTGAAATTTTATTATATAGTGGAAATTAAGGATCGAACACAAGATTTTTTAATTTTCAATCTGATTTTTTTCATTACTTTTGTTATAAGATAATTTAAGATAATTTTATAAAAATTATCTTAAATTTTAAAATTTATGTTTTGATTTATGAAAATAAAATCTATTTTTTAAGAAAAAGGTGTACCTATTAATTGATATTGAATTATCAATTATTATTGACATTTGAAAGCAAAATTTATCTTATAAAAATTAATTAAAAATTTTTTTTAAATGCACATTAAAAATATATTGTTTGAAATTATTCATTTAAATAAGCTAATTTAAGGGTGAAGAACTAATTTTTCATTAAAAATACCTCAATATTCGTGATCAGTGACCCAAAAAACCCCTGAATACCAAATTCCAAAGAGCTAGAATGAATATAACGAAAATGCCATTCTTAGGGGTAGTTTTGGCCGATTTAAGGGGGTGAAGCCAGAATTTCTCATAGAAAAGACCCTGATTTTCGTGATCAGCGACCCAAAAAACCTATACTAGACCAAATCTGGTCCACCATGGTGGCCAGAAATAATACAACCCCCCCTCCCCTCCATATTTTGACCGTGGTACGGGTTGCCTTCATATGGGTACGATTTTTCCATAGAATTATATATATAATTCAATGGATTTTCCGTAAGGACTCCGCTGATTTTGAGCGTTTTCGGAGATTCCTTATTTATTAATTTAAATTTAAGCCTTTTCTAGACCTAATTTTAACACAAAGACAAGTTTTAGAAATAACATTTTTTGTGTCAAGCCCTCTTTGACTCTGTAAAGTTTGTTTCAGTGTTAATTATTCGATTGAAAAAAACCTGGTTCTTAATATAAAGAAGTGAATGCCAGCAAATTAAAATTTCTGTCAGCAGCCAAAAAGCACAAGTTTCTTAAGATGTAGCCAAGAAATCTGAAATGCCGCTAAATTTTAGTGAATTCGTTCCTCCCTGAGAACATTTTTGGATCCGCCGCTAAAATCAAATCCTGAGATCTTAGTTTACTTTCTTTCGCTTTATTATATAAAAGGTAATTAACATGAAATTAAAGAAATTTTTTATTTTTAAAGCTATAGTTGTAAAAAAAAGTTGCATGCCACACGATCAGTTTCGTGTATAGAACATTAATCTCTGGTAGAACGAAAAAACGTCTTGCAAATTTAAATTTTACCGCTCCAAGCAATATTCACAATTTTTGCAAAAAGTAAAACATAAATTTCCCCTATTTTAGAACCATATCCTAGTAACATTTTATTTTTTATAATTGGTAAAGTTATGTTTCCTGATGAGATTAGCATCATTGTTTTTTATTAAAATCTTCCTTATTTTTTTATCTTTTGTATGAATTTTATTAAAAAGTGCAGAATGTGTGTGTTGTGTTTATAGTTTAATTCTTACATTTATTTAAAATTTTTTATGTGTAATATAATTTTAATTATTAAAATACGTGATTCTTTTCAGTATAATAGTGAATAAAAAATATTGGTTTTATCGACAACATGTATTATACAAGTATGTGATATGTATTGTGTGAAGTTTTATGTTTGTATTGTATTTTGGAGCAGCTGCAGATTTTTCTCATAAAAGACTTCCATTTTTTAAGAATAAAATAAATCAGATATTTCTATTGAAAAGTGAAATAATAATTTATTCAAAAAATATACACAAAAGGAATTTCAATTTTTAAACCACACGATCTAACAAAAAGAAATAAATCAAAAAATAGTTTTAAAATAAAGGCCATGAAATTTTAAAATAATTAATACCTGAATAATTGTTTCAAATAAATATATTTTAAAATAGTTTTTTTTTATTTTAAACTAAGTATGATAATATAAAAAAGTGATATTTTAATTATAAATTAATATTTAAATTTATTGCAAATGTGTGATTCAGAAGATTCATCAATTTTGCATAAATTAAGTTACCTTAGATTTGATGATGACCACTCAAATTTTAATGAGTGTCGTATATCGAGTTCCAGACCAGAGGCTCAGGTACCTGTATCACGAAATACAGAGCATAGAAGAGATATTAAAGACAATAGACCAATAGGTGCGATTGAAAGTTTTTTAGAACCAGATAACCATCGGGTACCTTTACCTTCTACAGAATATAAATTGTATGAAAGAGAAAATATTATTGCGGCATCAAGATTTGCAACTCCAAAACCTGTCGAACAAATAGAAGAACAACTTAATGATAAAAAACAACAGTCACCAGTTTATGAAAATATTGAATATTATCCTCAACAAGGTCAGACCTATCCACCTTATTATCATAATTTAGAAACTAACAAAAATTTACGAGAGAGCCCAAGATCATCTTTAGCTAATGAATCATTTGATGGAGGATTTAAAAAAGCTCAGCCTCAGGTACCAACAAATAACAGATACCAATCTGCATCTCCTGCTAAAGATCTTCTTCCACCTTATGAAGCACCACCTGTTTATGAAAACATTCAAGATGTACAGTACACAGAAAGCAATAAATCTAAGGCTACACCTCAAGTACCAAGTAATTATTATCATTCCTTAAATATTAATAGTGGTGATTATGTTATTATGACTGGAAAAGTGAATCAGCAACAAAACCAGAAAAATATTTCTTTTGGATTTTCAAAACTTGAACATAATCAGAATTATGAGATTTCTCAAAGATCAATTGACCAAACACTATGCAACAAATATCTTTCAACTTCTTTGGATGATCATGCCAATAAAGGAACTTATGTTCAGCCATCAGAGATTCAGCAAATGAAAAGATTCTCATTTGATCATACCCAGCAAACACAACCTCAGCAAAATTTTCCAAGACTGAATATGTCTTACCATAATGACATTCCTACTGCTCATTATCCTGCTGATCAATATCTTTACCATAGAAACAATACTAGAACAGAAAGCCCAAATTTGCATGGCCAATATGGCCAAGAAAATTCTCAAGCAAACAAACAATATTATGAAACAAGAACACATTCCTTAAATCCTGCAAATCCTAATTATTACCAAGATTTACAATCTAGAAATTCATCATTATACAATAATGTTCATTCTCAAGGAGAATCTATCAACAAGTAAATATTTTTTATTCATTATTCAAATGTTAAATATTAACAAAAAAAAATGACACAAAATATTTTTAGGAATTATCGCAGTTTTTCTCCCAATTCAGGAGGACATCAAAATCAGCATTTGAGCAACAGTTCTGAAACAGAAATTCAAAGTCCTCAATATCCTGCAAAAAATCGAATTAATCATTCATTTTCTTCTAGTCCATGTGATGAAAAAATTGGCAATTCAACTGCGCAGTCAAGAAGACCATATTTATCAAATGAAATTGTACAGGTTTCTTCAAAAGCAATTTCTGATTCAGAAAATGCTTTATGTTCTCCTATTCGTTACCATTCCTCAACTGCAGAAAGCCCATTAAGAGGACAAGTTCAAGCCCCAGTTAGCAGTGCAGCTACAACATGTGTTAACGACTCTTTAGGGACCAAAGGACCAAGAATTACTAGTTTACCACCAGGGGTTACAAGTGGGGTAGCTGGTCCTGTAACTCTTAATGATGGTATACCTATTTTACAAAAGAACTTTGACTTTGATGCTGATCAAAAAACTGCCAAACCAATGAATAAACCAACATTAGTTAAGGGACTATTGCCTTACAATGTGACACCACCAAGACCTTCAGTAATATTTAAATTTATTTCTACTCAAATTTTTTTTTTGTATGGGAACTTTAAAAAAAGTATTATTTTTTTTATAGGGTCCAACTGAGGCGGAAAGGAAAATTGAAGAATTAACCAGACAACTTGAAGAGGAAATGGAAAAACAAGAAGAAGAAGGAGAATATTTTGGTAAATATTTAACACCTGTAAAATTGCTTCAAATAATTTTCAAATAATCAAATAAAAATATAAAATAATTTAAAAAATTAAAAATTTTAGGAGTATGTCATACATGTCATGAAAAAGTTACTGGAGCAGGACAAGCTTGCCAAGCAATGGGTAATTTATATCATACAAATTGTTTCATTTGTTGTTCATGTGGTAGAGCCCTTAGAGGTAAAGCTTTTTACAACGTTGATGGGAGAGTTTACTGTGAAGAAGATTATCTTGTAAGTAACTAATACTATTTATTTAAAAATTAAAAACTTTATTTTATACAAGTTCAATCATTTTTTCAGTATTCTGGTTTTCAACAAACTGCTGAAAAATGTGCTATTTGTGGTCACCTTATTATGGAAATGGTAAGCAGTCCTTATTTTATAAATATACTTTATTTTTCTTATGTTTTTATCTAATTAATTTAAAAATTTTTTAACAGATACTCCAAGCAATGGGAAAATCATATCATCCAGGATGCTTCAGATGCTGCGTATGTAACGAATGTTTAGATGGGGTTCCATTCACTGTTGACATAGACAATAAAATATATTGTGTAAATGACTATCATAGAATGTTTGCCCCAAAATGTGCATCATGTGGTAAAGGAATAACACCTGTTGAGGTAAGATTTTAAACTTTAATATTTTGTATTTTATGATGCTCAAAAAACAAATAAAAAAATTTATATTAATTTATGAATCATAATAAATAATTCGAGAAATAATTGACATTAACAGGGTACAGAAGAAACTGTTAGAGTTGTTTCTATGGATAAAGATTTTCATGTTGATTGCTACGTTTGTGAAGATTGTGGCATGCAATTAACTGATGAACCAGACAAACGGTGTTATCCTCTTGAGGGAAGATTGATGTGTCGCGCGTGTCACATCCAACGTATTTCTCATATACAACCACGAGCACCACAACCTGTTTCAGCAAGCTATCAATTTATGGGTTAAAGTTATAAATATAATTTATTTACCCAATAAGAATCATAATGAAAAGTAATAAATTAAGTGGATCTAATCCTTAAATATCCTTAGCTTAACCTAATGATGATTTTTAAAAAAATTAAATGTTTTATTTAACAAGTTTGCTACAAAAGTAAAAAATAATGATCGGATACCGAGTGTAAGACCTCTGAAATAAATATTGGGCTCATGAGTTATCAAGTCCAAATAATATTGGAATACCTATATGTTTTATGTTGCAATTAACGTAAGTAAAACTTAACCAATGCATGATTCACAAAAAAATATTTTAAATTTTACTCCATAAATTTGACTTATTATTTAAGTAGATATAAAGTAAATTTAATTATATTTTAGTTATCAATACAATCAAATATTTAGAAAAATATTTACCAAACTTAAATATAGATTTAATTAATATACAATATACAATATTAAGTTTATAAATATTTTACTTAGATATAGAATTAATTTATTATCTAATTTTTTTAAAGTTTATTAGGATTTTTTTATCGCAAGTGACCATTAAAATTATGCGCCTTTGTGTGATATGCTGGTGCATATAATTGCACATTTTATCACACTTGTGCCTATATAAATTTTTTGCTGTTTTTATATAAAATATACCATTGACAGGCATAATCTAGCTAAATTTTATAAATTTTATAATGATTATTTATAAAAAAAGAAAAATTGATATAAAGTAGTAGTAGAAAGTAACTGAAATTTTTGCCAATTAAATTATAATATTTAAAATTTTTATAAAAATGTTTTTAGCATAATTAATTATGCATAATTTTAAATTTAATTTATTAAGATTTTAATAAATAGATGTAATATTAATATCCTAATAACACAGAAAACAATTTTAAGTATGTTTTAAAATAAAATATGTACAAAAATAGGTTATACAATTTTATTCATATATACATTCTGATAAATAATTAATGCAACTTACCAAATCTAATCTGCAAATTTATATTAATATAATTTAAGTTAATTTTATTTAAGTTTACAATAGCCTGATATTTTGAAAAAAACTTCAATAAAAAATTATGACTTTGAATTAATAATGACCATGTTACTTAATTAATAATTTTTGATGAAAAAAATATATAAATGAAACAAAACATTTCCTTATTATGTGATATAAAATATATAATATTGTGATATAAAAAAATATAATTTTTTTTGTATCTCTTTTTATAATTTTTTATACTAAAAACTAAATTTTTTTAAAAAAATGAATTTTACTCGCACAATTTATGTAATAATAAATGTTTACATTGCTCTATTATAATAATTTAAAACAAAAATGTTAAATATGTTTATTTATAAATTAATTTTAAAATGTGTTAATTAGTACTAATCTGAAAAATAGTAATTTTGCATGCGAAAGAAAAAAAAAATGAAATAATTTCATTCAAAAAATGTTATATTACAATTATTATTGTATAAATTATGAATATTAAAAGAACAACAAATTTTTAAACAAAATTTTTAGAATTAGTTTATTATTATTATAATAGATATTTAAATCTATTTTTTAATTTTTTTTTTATTAAATTATATTAGAATACAAATTATTTATAAGTTTTTACATTTTTTATAACATATACAATTTTTAAATAAATTAGTTGTGTATATTATTTAGATTAATTTTATCGATGTAGAATTTTAGATCTTTAGAGATCTTATTCCATTTATATAAGCCTTTTTATTGTATAAATAAAATTATACACGTTTTTTTATAATTGTAATTTTATAAATAATTTTTTAAGAATTTGAACTTGGATGTGACTTTATTTAATAAACATTTTAGATGAAAATAATTAGAAATTTTTTATTTATTACTGATACCATTCTTTATAGATCATTTGCGAAAAAATGATTCACTGAAAAAAAAAATCCGCTTACGGCAATGACTTCAAGGTATAAAAATAAATAAAAATAATAATTTTTCCTCCTATTTATCGGACAAATGTTTGCCCATTTATACACATCTACTATATATGCCAGTAGATGCGTATAAATGGGCAAACATTTGTCCGATAAATAGGAGGAAAAATAGGTGAAATTTCTAGACCAAAATATTCATTATTTCATACAGAAAAATTAATTTGTTCAAGAAATGACGATGAATAACTGCTTTTAATAAAAAGTATTGCAGCACCGCGACAATATGAGAGTTAAGACATTAAAAAAAATTTTTTTTCTGATCTGCGGCCAGAAAGAACGTAGGTATTTCCCGGACGCTACGCTTCCGGCAAAGGCGTATTTTCTTACCACAGACACAGATAGAATTATAGTATATTTGCGGCTCGTGTCCAGAAAAGTAAAGAATGGCCAAAATCGCACGTAAATAGTAAACTGCGATTTGAGGTATTCTTTATTTATGGACAAGGACAATTTTTCTGCGACAGTAGCAAGAAACTTTGATTTCCTTGGCCGCGCAGCGTACTTTCGTGGCTACTGTACGACCCTTGTCCATAAATAAAGAATGACCCCATAATCGCATTTTACCATCCACGGCTTCGCCTCGGAAGGTAATTTACGTGCGATTTGGGACATTCTTTACTTTTCTGGACACGAGCCGTGAATATACTGTTTTTTTTCTATAGAACCAAAAATTCCGGTACCAGAAACTGGATTTTTTTCTGTGTAAGGGAGCTAAGATATTTATTATTTTAAAATTTGCCATCTCCATCTTTACACTGTAAAAAGTAACTTTCTTAGTTTTACAAAAAAATAGAATTTTTTCGAAAAATTAGTGAATTTTCAAAAAATTTTGTAAATATTTGATAAAAATCGTAAATTTACTAAATTTAGTATATTATCGAAAAATTCGAGAATTCTCGATTTTTTTTTGTGAATTTACGAAAAAAGTTGTAAATTCACAACTATTTTTCATAAATTGACAACTATTTTTTGTAAATTTTCGAGAAAAAAATTGTAAATTATCAATTTTAATTGCGAATTCACAAAAAAAAAGAGAGAATACTCGAATCTTTTGTTAATATTTTAGTAAATTTACGATTTTTATCAAATAATTACAAATTTTTTCGATAATTTACTAATTTTTCGAAAATGTTCTAATTTTTTTGTTAATATAAGAAACTTACTTTTTACAGTGTACTTTTCAACAGCTTTTAAATTAGACCTTCATTTTCGGTTGTGAAGTTGCAAAAAGGCACTAAATTTGGTAGCGCTATATTTAATTCATATTGTTCTAATTTATATTTGGGATTATTTATGTAATAATTTAAATTTAGAAATAGCCGATATAATCTTCCCCGATATGTCCTTCTAAAAGTGACCCGATATTTTAAGGAGAGATGTTTTATAAATATAATATTGAAAAAAATGGAAAAAAAATTTCGGAAAACCCTTAAAAATCGCAAAGATAAGTTTTTGAAACATTTTCCGATGACTTTAGTTTTCCGGGAAAACAGATTTTTGCAACAAAAAATTTTTTTCCCAAAAACGTTTGCAATTTTAATTGGCCGCTTCAGGCTTCAAGATGCTTCAATCTTCAATGATACTTTTTAGAATGAATTACAAAAAAAATTTTAATTTCAATATTTGCTTTTTAAACTTTTTCTCAGTTCCACCTGAATATTCGTAGTGACATCGGGAAAAAGTTGTGGAGGTAAAATAAATAAAAAACAAAATACCTTACAAAAAAAAATTCATTAAAAAAATAATTATGAAAAGTAAAGCTTTTGTAAAAATTTACTCTTTTTAAAGAATGATTTCGCAACCTGGGAGTATTTTACGATAATTGACTCTTTTTCTCTTACATATAATATGAAACAAATTAAATTATGAAAATAATATATAAAAATTGGTTCAATTTTTTCAAAATGTTTCAGAACTTTTTGAGGACAGATATAATAAGGCCCGCTTTTCAGGTTGATCAAGTGATAATGGATCTCGTAGACAGTCCCCATCTAATACAAGTTATTTTTTCCTAACGCGACCAGCCCAAAAACCCTTATATTAAATTATTTTATTATTAGTACATAATTTTATATTTCGTTGGATCAATTTCATTTAAAATTACCTAAATATAAAAATCTTACATAATTACATTTTTTCAAAACTTTTTTAAGAATAAAAATAAAATTACATTTATATATATTATAATCATTGAATATTTTATTACCTCACAATTTGAAACTTTGAAAAATTTTATATATACCTAAATCATGTAAAAGAGTACAGTAAAAAAAATCAATGTGGGTTCATTGTACAGTAACAAAAGTTCTAGTACTATAAATACCTGCTGATTACAATAAATTAATCATATTAGCATAATTAAATTCAAATTTTTAAAATGAAAAATCCAAAAATTAGATATTCAAAATTTTCAATGACAGTTCATAAAAATATCAAATTTCACAAACAAAAAACAAATAAATAAAATTCTTATATAAAAATAGATACTCTAATAAATAGCAAAAAAAGTATAAATTCTAATAAAGCATCGTCAATAATGATAAGCAAGATAGTCTTAAATTCATAGTATTTTCCCTTTAAATAAAAATATAGAGCAATAAGTCGTTATAAATAAATACATGTTTACATTTCAAATTATATAGGTAAAATACAGGGGGTGGTTTTTCAGAGGAAATCACGATATAGGAAAATTGCGCATGCGCTTTTAAGAATTATTTTAGCACTGAATGTATCGGAACGAGGAAAAAGTGAATTTTATCAGTCACATATAGAAACCTAAGTTTAGGTTTCATATTTTTGAAAGTTTTTAAATTATTAAAATATTTTTTGGCAATAATTTCGGACCAAAAGAAATTTTTTTTATTTCAAGTGTTCCATTTTGGTTCACTTTCCACCTGAGTATCGTAAGTAAATTAAAAAATTTTAATTAATAATTTTGAGGAAAAAAAAATTAATTTTACAAAAAAGTAACATGAAAATTAATTTTTCTTGAAAATAATATTTTTTCAAAATGCTTGAAAAGCCTAATTTTTAATAAAAAATTAACAAAAAATTAATAATTAAAGGGAAGCTGCATAACATAAGGGATGATTTATAAGATGATAATTTTAAGAGTATACGAAGAACGTTGTCGCCGGCGAATTTTGCCGGGCATATAAAAAACATATATCCTACAGAGAAAAACAACCCTTATTATTATTATTATTATAAAGTATAGTACGCCCGCGCAAAATAAACTTTATTTTCAAAAAGGATCGATATTATAAACGAGCTGATGTGCAGTAAAATGCAAGCTCTAACGCGCAAAATCTCTGATTGATTGGCGAATATAATACATTTATTATAGTGTAGAGTTAGAGTAACTCAGAATATTCAAGAAAATTTAAGGAGAATAAAATGAAAAATTGATTTGTTTTTTAGTGTAGTTTTAATTAATTACTGTAGATTTATTCAATTTTTAAATTGTTAATTTTAACAAATTTAATTAGGATTGTTTTCTAATTTTAATAAATAGTTTTACTTAAATAAATACCTTAAAAAAGGAAAATTTCATCTCGACGTCACATATACACACGCTGTAAGTCCATGATCGATTGTTTCTTATAAAAAAACCTTCGTTTTTATATTACCCTATAATTAAGAATAAAGAAAATAAATTAATTACAATTAGTTAGGTTTATTTAACGTTCTAGAAATAAAATCTTTTTATAGAAAAATATTAGGATAAATTATAAAAAATTTATTTTTTTTGTAAAAATTTAGTCATTTCTTTAAAGAATATTTTAACTTACAGGAGGAGCGATATGCGGTTTAACGAGGCAGCCGTTTGTAATAAAGTTATTCCTTCACACTTTGAATTCAAAAATAACAAGTAAATAAAAAAAATTAATTAATTTAATATATTTAAAAAAAAAAATTTAATTCAACCATTTTTTTTTCTTATCATCAGCCATCGTCTACAAAGAAGTTCATCAGAAATATTGTTTAATCAAAAAATTGGTGAAACAGTTATTGAAGATACTGACAATTTAAAAAATTTTCAAAACGAACAAGAACAAAATCAAAAAGAATTATTTTTAATAAATAATAAATTAAAAAATAATTATCAACAAAATAATAATAATATTAATAATAATATTGAATATCAAAGTAGTTCAACAGAAAGTCTTGCTGATTTAGAAGGTACGAAACAAAGATTTATCTTTTCCGCATGAGTTATATATTTAGTACTATAGATACAAACTTTTTTAAAATAAGGGCAAACTTTTTTTTTCTTGGGGGTTAGAGAATACTTAAGTGGGTTTAAACTATATAAAAAAGAAAAGTTTATAGAAAAATTATTGAATTTTTGAAACATTTTTTTTTAGATTATTACGAAGATCCAAGTCAAGATTTGACAGGATCTGATTGGTCAATTTATTCAGAAGACGGTAATTTACCACCTGGTTGTCGTGGTATTGTTAATCCAAATTATCCAGGGTTTCAACATTTAGGTCCATCATTGCTTTCTGATACTGACGATACTGACGAAGAAGAATCAGAAGATAATCAAGATTTAACATCAGAAGACGATAAGGAAGAAGACGAAGACGAAAAAAGTGAAGACGAATATAACAATAACGTTGAGGATACTATTAATCGTTTAGACGGACGCGGTGATCTTAAAATTTATTACGAGCAACCGAAATTTGTTATTCATGTAAGAATTTATTTTTTTAATTTTTATCATTTTTCTGTTTTGGATTTTTAATTTTTATTTTTTTACAGCCTACGAATCCTTTCTTAGACTGCATGAATCTTGTAAGCATTCCACAAGAGTCAACTGCTGCAAGGCAGTTTTTTCAAACTGAAGTTGAAATTGTACAATTAGGTACATATGTTAAAGAAACTCTTCAATTTCCGGAAATCGAACAAATACCTGTTGATTGCTCTAGATCAAGTGAAACTGAAGAGGTAAATATAGAAAAACAAGCTTTTTTATTTTATTAAAGAAAAGTTTTATATATAAAGTGACTTTGTGAGATATAATGAATTTTCACTTCAGTAGAACGTCATTGCCTTGTCTAAAATTGGTGAAAAAACTACCAATCCATTGTTTATAGATCTACATAAAATTTTTTATGTTTAGTTTCGTAACTTTAATGCAATGAAAAGCTAAACCTTGAAAACTTGATTAGTCAGTACCAGTTTTTGAAAATGTCAATTTTCAAGACAATTACCCCAAATGGTAGCTAACAATTAACAAATAAAAATCACTCTAATGAAATAAAATTTTTTTTTATTTAATCTTGGGGTCGTTCAAAAAAAGCGTAATTCAAATTTTTCCGTTTTTTCTAACTACTCTGTGTCACATTTTTGTATACCCCCTACCCACCCCTGAAAGCGTTACTAATAAAAAGAATATCATAAATAGGAGTGCTTTACTCATATAAGTTCTGCGAAAAAGCAGAATTTTGATAATTATATTTCACAATTTACTGATAATTTTTAAATTAAACCATTTAGGCTTTTTTTTAAAATCAAATATATGAAAACCTAATGATTACGTCCTCAAATCGATCCCATTGAGTTATTTCTCAGAATAACTGTTAAAAATTACCTTAAATGCCAATTTTTAGCTGCTTAAGGCAATTCAATAACCTTAGTTTTAAGCAGAATATTTTTTGAGCAAAATTGAACCTCTCATTTTTTTAAATGTCTAATAAAATGAAAAAAAACTGCCAAAAATAGAAAATTTAATTTCAGGAGCTAAAACTTGGTAAAGATACTTATTTTTAGTAGGATTTTCTAAAAAAAAAAAAAAAAAAAAAACTTTAGAACCGATTTGTATACCCGATTCTTGGGTTTGGACACATTTGATTTAAAAATGCTTATATAAAATACTTTTTGCCCATTATTTTAATATTACGCTTTTCGTTAAATACCCACACCCCTCATGTAAAATAAGTAACACTTTTCTTTAACACCCACCCACACTAAATTTGTTACGTTTTTTTTTAACGATCCCTTGTTACGTTAACCGCTCTCAAAAAAAGTTTATAAATAATTAAGAATTCGGAACTCAATTTTAACATGGAACATGTTCATTGGATGGGGTATTTGAAAAAGTTTGGCTTGGCAGGGGGGGGGTCAAAAATTGACGTTTTTAGGGGGGGGGTAAAAAATTGACGCTTTTAGGGGGGGGGGGGTCAAAAATTGACGCTTTCAGGGGGGGGGGTCAAAAATTGACGCTCTTAGGGGGGGGGTCAAAAATTGACGCTTTTAGGGGGGGGGTCAAAAATTGACGATTTTGGGGGGGGGTGAAATGAACTTCGATTTAGGAACTTAGAATAAATTGAAGTTGGAGTCAGGCCTTGATAACAACAAAAACTTAGAATACTTTAAGTTTATCGACTTAGAATAATTTATATTTCAGGATTTATTGTAATTTAGGTTTTTGGATTTATTACTGTTATGAGTGAACATGTTCCATGCTCGTTGGTTGTGTAGTTACACAAACCGGTTATAAATTTTTACATTTGAATAAATTTTTTTTCACCCAAAATCACAGTGGGAGTAAATATCAGAATATTATAAAAAATTTCATATTTATGTGAATTATTTATTTAAATAATTAATGAACAATTTTTTGTTCCAAAAACAGGAATTAACAAATGATGATCCAATAGATTTAATTCGTGAAGCAAACCAATTAACCCGAGAAATGGATAATACAACAACTACAACAACAACCGCATCAGCATTAGAAACAACAACAATTTTAGACAACACAAACTTAAAAATTGACGATGAGAACAATGAAAAAAATTTAGATAAAAAACTTGATGAAATTGATTTATTATCAAACATCAATAATCGAGATAATAATAATTCTCGGGAACAATCAGTGCCTGATTTAGTTTCTATGAAAAATGATGTTAAACAATATAATAACGACATTGATGATAATGATGATAAAGATAAAAATGCTAAAAATTCTAAAAAAGAAAAAATGATGAAAAATCAAGCACGCAGAAAACAACATCTTCATGAACATTTGAAATCAAATAAAGATAAACGCTACTTGGAAAATAATGAGCATGGTCAGTATTAAAATTATTTTCTCATTTTTTTTTTGTTTGGAAAATATCATCTCTAAATAAATGGAAATTTTAATTAGTTAAAAACCCCTTATTTCAAATCCTTAGAAATTTTTTTGGTACTAACTTTTTGAGAATTTTATTTAAATACTCTGGGTTTAAAATTATTTCTTTAGTATAAATTATTGATACCAACTGGTATCTAAGAATTAGTTTTTTAAAACCTAAATCAACAGTTCACGTAGAGTTTGTAACAATATAGTGATTATATATTAAGTATAATGTGAGTTTTATGAACATTTGATAATCCGGCATTTTTGATTATCCGGCAACTCCCATGTCCCGACGATTCCGGATAATTGGAATTCTGCTGTATTTATTATTTATTTTTATGAATATTTACTATTCTTAAAGGGGAGCCAAGTTGTTGAAAAATAAAATCATAACATTATTTTTAAAATTTGAAAAAATATAGTAACCTGATCAGCTGGAATTTTTTATCTTCAACTTTTCTTTAAGTTTTATCTTATTTGCAACCATTCAATAGAAAAAAATTGCAAACGGTGAATATTTTTTTCAAGTAGTTAAAATATAAAAGCTTATAGATTTTTGATTACCATTTGAAATTCATTGTCATTTGCTAAAAAAATAAAATTTCCAAAATCATAAATCGTTTAATCATTCCTAAATATTCGGTTCTTAAGAAGCATAATACTTAGAAAAAAATAAATAAGCTATGATTTTGTGAACCTAAGTATTTTTGAACCTGGTAATCGAAAAACCAATAAAATTTTTAAATAACTGCCAAGACGAGGTATACATTTTTTCTGCAAGCTTACCTTTTGATAAATTTATACTGAAGCATCTATCCTCAAATGCATGAGTTTTTATCTAAGCGTAAAATAAATAAAGCTTCACGCAAAAGTTTTGAAAACATTAAAAAAATTTTTTATTTAATTTCTAAGTTATATGAAAAATAATTAATTAAATCAATCTAACTTATAATTAATTGATCGAAAATGAAAACTTCTGTGTATAGTTAATTATATTTATCTCGTTATTTACTAAATAAATATTTTCATTAATTAAGTCATAAAAAGTTTTGAAAATAACTTAAACGGATAATTTAGTTAATTACAATTTTAAAAGCTTTTTAAAGTATAATAATAAACTTTTTTCAATAATTATATCTTATTTATAAACCGGACGGAAGTTGATAAAAGTAAATATAAAGAGTTTGTGATATATATTTATAATAATTTTCAAGAAATTTTTTTTTTGAGTTTATTTTTTTACTAAAAAATAGTTTTTTAAGATTTCGTAAAAAAATTTTTTTAAATGCAATAAAATGATAACGAGTTTGATAATTCCGTCTAAAAGGTTAATACTCTAACGGCAATCTGTCTTAGTCGAAAAAGTTTGTCAGGAAAACGTGTTAAAAAATTTTTATGTCACTTTTTATACTAACATAAAATTTTGTAGTTCGCGTCGTCTTGAATATTTTATGAGCTTTATACCTTATATAATATCAACACAATACGTGTTAAATGTTTCAATGTGGGGATAAAATTACTCTTATAAAATTTTTCAAAGTCTTTGTATCCAAGTTTTTAGCTATTGATAAACATTGTTACAATAAGCAATTTTTTTTCTGTTTATTTAAGAAAAATAATCGATTTTCTTAAAGCTTGCGGCCCTTATGGGCTCCAAAGGCTCAATAGTAGTTGAAATTGCATGCACTATTTATCCTTTTAATCGAAATCAGGCCACCAAGGCTGATAATCTAAGGAAAAAAAACTAATGATTAAATTCGATAAATTCCAGATGGATTTGATGTTTACAATATCGAGACGATGCCAAAAATTGACATGGATGCCATTGAAAATCATTTAAAAGCAGCGAGAGAAGAAGAACGTAGAGTAAGTTTATTTCATTTATAATTCTAAATCTTTAACTTTTATCTTATTAAGAGAAGGGTTTACGTTTACCCGAGTTTTCAGGTATATACAATCTAAAAGTTCGGTTTTTTTTTGGTCGAGCCAGGACGGTTTTTGGGTAAACCCGAAAGTACAGTTGGTCCGAAGTTGCAGTTTTGAATCGAAAATTTCCCTGGCTTAACGATTATGTAAATATTTTTTTTTTAATATTTCGTTTACGCTTAAAAAAGAGAATGAATGTTAAAAAATTAACTATGTACAATTGAAATAAAAAAATAATTAACGAAAATTAAAAAATATATATTCATGAAATTACAATCCAAAACTGTACCTGAGGGCCTCTGAAGTTTTAAGGATTTACTAGAAAACCAACCCAAATCTTATGGTCGGGTAACCGCACACCTCTAATAAATATCATTGTTAAATTTTCAAATGACTTTTTTTTTTAAAATATAGAATACAAATTGAAAAAATAAATACATGAAAGCTCAAAAATTTATACTAATAATTAACAATAAGTTTTTAAAAATTAACTTTTTAAATGAAACATTAAATTTTTACAAAAAAAAATCCTAAAAATTGACCCATAAATTACGCCTAAAATTTTCATCATTAATTTCTTAAAATCTGTACTCAAAACCAAAAAAACTTCTTAAACATCCAAACTGTAAATTATTAAAATTATTATTAATTTATTAAAAAAACTTAATATAATAATAACAATAAATAATATACGCAAATACATGCGTGTCTGATTCGCATGATCAATCAAGCCAACTGTAAATTACAATAATTATATTTAAACATAAAAAATATATCAAACAGCAGAATAAAAAAAATTTAATCAAATATAAAAATAAAATTTTGACATTTAAAAAAAATCTATTAAATAAGAACACTGACATCTAAGTATATAAATAGTTTACATTTAAGCTAACTTTTACGTACACTTACAAAATTGTATTGGTAAAAATTACCCTTTTGATTAGTAAAATAATTTGAAGTTGTCAAAATGGCGTTTTATGTTATTTTTTACCAACATGTATTTTATAAACTACCCGTAAAGGAAAAAAAAATTACCCTTAATTTTAGTAGAATTTATTTTACATATTTTTTCTCGCAAGTGACAAAATTTGATTTCAGATACTATATAAGGAATGAAAATTGTATAAATTATAAAATATAAATTATAAAAAAAAATTTAAAAAAAAATAAATTAAAAAAAAAAAAAAAATAAAAAAAAAAATAAATAAAAGTTATACACATGTGAGAGAGTGAGAGTATAATATTATTTTGTAGAAAATCTTACTCAAGAAAAATTACCCTTAATTATAGTAAAATGTACTATTTTCAATTCTTCGGATAACTTTACTAAAATTAATAGTAAAATCTTCCAGTTGCAAATGTACTTTTTCCTCTACATTTTTTCTCAGTGTATACTTTATTTTGCAACACAGCAAAAAAATTTTTTTATAGTTTATAGTTTACAATAATAATAGTTTCGTTATTTTTTTAATGTTACAGAGCGTAACAAAAAATTATAGTTATCCTACCCAGTAGTATTATTATAAAATTTTTGCGTAAAATACATAAAACACTTTCACTATGCACTACTCTAGTTTTATGATAATTTTTAGTAGTTTTGTTTGTACATTTTTAAACATTTTAGACGAGGCATTCATATTTTTGTTTTAAAAAATGTATTTGTAAATTAAATAATTTATAAAATGACAAAAGAATTTTTAAAGAAAAGACATTACAAAGTTGATTCAAGATTTGTTACTGATTTGTACACGTTAACTTATGATAATAATGATAATAGTGAAACTGATAGTGTTAGTAGTAATACTGCTGTAAGTGATACGCAATTTTTTTTTTAAGAAGTGTTTTTCTGAATTTAGAAAAAAATATACAGAAGTAAAATTTAAAAAAATATTTTGTGTTATTATTGTTTTAGCGACGAAATGATAGAGAAGAAATTCGAAGAAGATTGGCAATGGGTCCAGAAGCCGATGACATACGTGCTGAACGTGGTAAAAAACCGAGTTTACAGTCAAGATTACAAAGTGGTGAGTTGATGAAAAAGCAATATCAAATAATATTTAAATACTAATTAAATTTAATTAACACATATAGGCATGAATTTACAAATATGTTTTATGAACGAAACATCATCAGATAATGAATCAATAGCTGGTTTAGATATTGATAATGATAATATAATATCATCGACATCAAATTTAAATATAAATTCATCAACTTCAAATAATACAAATCCAAAAAATAAAAATATGTTAAATGTTGTTTTAGAAAATGATGATAATAATAAGCTAATTAAATCAAATGATAATTTACAAATAATAAGTCTTCCACCATTAACAAGGATTGATACAACACCAGTTATTGATGAAGCTGATTTTTTTGCTAGACAAGCTAAGTTACAAACTGAAGCTAGACATGCGTTGTCGCAAGCTAAAGATATTGCACGTATGCAAATGGAATATGAAAGACAAAATCTTAAAGTCAATCCTATGACAGAAATGGTTAGATCCAGTCTTCAAAAGGTAATATTTTGTAAAACTTTTATTATATTATAAATTAGATATTTTTATCGAGTATCAGTAGTGGAAATAGCTATTTATTAAACAAGGGATAAAATATTGGTTTCGGCTTTGCATGCAGTTGTATGCACAAGCGAACGAGTGCAGACAGCATGCAAAAGTCGAACCCAATATTTTTTCCCGTGTTCTAAAATATAGTTTTACATATAATGGGCAAAAAAGCCGTCTCCCTAGGGCAGAAAATAGGCTTTTTTGCCCTAGATATGTAAAGTTTATTTTGTCGCACTATAGAAATTTATAAGTTTGATACACGTTGTAATCTAGACTGGCAAAATAAGTTTTTTGGCCAGGTAGTTAAATTGATTTTTTTGTCAGCGGTCAGAAAACGCGTATTTCCCGAATGCTGCGCGTCCGGAAAGGGCATATTTTCTTGCCACTGACGAATAAATAGTATATTACGACCCATGGCCAGAAAACTAAACCATTCTTTACTTTTCTGGACACGGGATCGTAATATACTATTACATATCCAGGGCAAAAAAGCCTATTTTCTGCCCTAAGGAGACGGGTTTTTGGCCCATTATATGTAAAACTATGTTTTAGAACACGGAAAAAAATATGGGGTTCGACTTTTGCATGCTGTCTGCTCTCGTTCGCTTTTGCATATAACTGAATACAAAGCCGAAGCCAATATTTTATCCACGCAGAGTAAATTTACTATTGAATAGTGATTTCACTTATCCCTGAAGTTCAGATTACTGTGATTTCACATTTATATCCACAAACTCATAAAATTGACTTTTATAGTATATAGGAACCAGTTTAATGAAATATTTTTAATTTAAAAAAAAATGCCTATCCTAAATTACAGATTGGAGTAACGCTCAGCGAGGATCGTCGTAGATTAAGTCGAACTTTGTTAACCGATATGAACATAGCACAACTCCAAGTTTTAGCAAATGATTTTCATGCAAGGATAGAGACCTTAAATGAACATTTAATGGAAGGTTTACTTCTTCGGGATGATTTGCATATGGAACAAGATTCAATGCTCGTCGACATCGAGGATCTTACACGTTACTTGTAAGTTTTATTATTTTCAAAAAAAAATTGCATCAGCTTCGCACTTAACGGACAAAAAAAAAGCATATTTTTCTCAAAGCAGCTCATCCGCTTCAAGAATCATTGAAATACCAAACCTTCGCTCTATATTTATATTTTAGTTCACTTTTTTTCTTTATATATTTCACATTAAAAAAAAAAAAGAATGCCAAATTCCGCAATATCATAAGCCTTTTTTGCTATATATGTGTGTAATATCAAAGCTCTTTGCACTATGTATGTGTATAAATGTCACAAGATTTTAAAAATATATACTAAATCCGGTTTGTACGTGGTATGTTGTTTGCTCTCTGTTTACCCAGAGGTGCCAAGCATCAGGAATCCTTAAGAAAATGTCAAAAATCGAATGGTGGTTCAACAGCTAATAGGAAACGTCATCAACATAAGCACCAGCAACAGCAACAGCAGTCGTCAAATGGTTTCTTATCTAAGGCTGCAATTAAACCCAGATTAGCCAGCCAAGCACTAGTCGGTATGGTGAGAAAATAGTATAACCCAACGAGGCTTGCCAGCCTCGTTAGAAATCAAATGGATCAAGCCAAGTACATCAAAGATGTTGCTACTTCAACTTGGCGTTGGTTAACTGCTACAGACAATGAATCTTGAATTTTTACGTAAATATTAATTAATTAATACTGAGCAACGGCATGCTAAAATCATTATTTACTGCACAAGAAAATCTGTTAATCAGTGAATGGTAGTACTTTTGCATATACAGCAATCAAATTTTTCTTAAAATGCAGTAAAATTTTAATATAAGAATCAGCATGGATACCTATTTTTCCCCATACATACGGTAATAAGTATTAATTACAAGTCCCGTAATTTTCTAAAACTGTACCCCCAAAAGATAGATTCATGCTTTTGGCAAGGGATCTATAGCATTTATATGAATGCTATAGATCCTTAAAATACCTTTGTAATTAGAAATTCTTCTTTGTAATTACAAAGGTATTCTTACAGTTTTTAAATGTTCAAAATAGTACAGTGAAAAAAAAATCCGGTTTCCGTAACCGAATGTAATCTGGTTTTCTTCTCTTCTTATAGTAATAATTACAAATGACATAAAACCTAAAGAAAATTTTTAAAAAAATTTTTTGTTAAAAAAATTTTGCTGCAGTGCTCGCATTTTAAATGAGTAAAACTCTTCTTTTTTTTAATTTTCTTTGTGTTTCAAGCCATTTGCAATCATTAAAACAAAAACAAAAAATTCCGACTACCACAAACGTAATTCCAGTAGCTGAAACCGGTATTTTTTTTCAGTGTAAATTTTTCAACAGAATATCGATCCATAATTTCTATATTTAAAATACTGATTTTACATGCCAAAAAAATTGCATACTTATGCTCAGTGATCTGACATATATTAAAACAAACAAACAAACAAACAAAATTTCCGTCTGTAAAAGAATATAGTATTATAAATACAAGTTGCTGTTGCAATTTAAGAATATTATACAGTTAAATACAGCAAGTAAAGTAAAATAAATAAGTATAATTAAAAATTATGTGTTAATAAAATGCCATATTTTATTTTTTAAATTTAATATTATACCTATACTTGTTGTATTGGCTGTTTGAGACTGCTTAATATACACATATATATAGAATTTAAAAAAATTTTTATTTATTATTTTTTATTTAATTTTTAAGCAGTTTGTATAAAAAATGTTATGTTTTATAAAAAAAAAACAGCTCTGTTATTTAATCTTGTATTTATTAAATTATTGATATATACTTAAATTGTTCGTTTTTAAAATAATAATAATTATTATTATTATTACATGCATTAATAAAATGTTAAATTAAACCTCGAGCAACTGTTTTTAAAATTTATTAACAGAGTTTCAGAGTTCTTAAAAGATTTTTATTTAATTCTTTTTAAAACTCTAGGGGTATATTAGTATTTTGATTTCTGAACTCTTCGATAACACTGTTAATCAATTTTGTTAACGATTCCATTAGCAAAAATAAGGCTAGTTTGATCCGAGTCAAAAACTAACTTCCATTTTAAATGGAAATTAGTGTAATCTTTGAATCCAGATTAAAATTAACGCCTTTTTTTTACTATTGGCATCAAAACAATATGAGTTTTTTGAGGATTAAACAAAATAAATAACTTATAGTACTTATAAGGTAATTTTTACAAAAAAATAAAATTAAAAAATATTTACTAATAACAATAATTTAAAAAACTTGTGTGAAATTTATAATATAGTGTTGATTGCATTTTGAATTCATTCAATTAAAAAAAATTTACAGAAAAAAATATTTAAAAAAAATTTTTGTTTGAAACTGTATTTAATATAACGTATAGTCATAAAAATAAATTTAAAAAATATATATAGTTATGTATTTAAGCGCTCACAAAAAAAAAAACTAATATTACACAAAGTGCTGAAGTACCCACAATAAAGCTCTTTCTACATCATATTAAAAGTTGATATTAAATCTGGTCATCTTTAAAATTATATACCTAGTACAGTTGGGGATTTTTGATGATTAATAATGAAAAACTCCCAACTACGCTGTATAAATTTAAGAGATGACCAGATTTAATATCGATTTTTAATCTGATGTAGAAAGGCTTAATATAAATTTTCTGCAAAACAAAAAATAAAAAATAATATAAATAGTAAATATTTGCAAAATTTTTTACTATTTTAGAATCAGCATTTATAATATTGACTGAACAATAAATCATTTGTTTAAGTATTTCAGTTTTAGCTATAATTACAAATAAATATTACTTTTAAGTAATAATTTTCTTTTAAAAAAACATTTATTTTTTTGTTACTTTTAAATATTTTCTTTGAAATTAAAATTTGTACATTGAAATAAATGAAAATTGCAATAATGTTATATACAACAATGAACGATGAATTTTTCGATAACATGCAGTATTTTAAATAAATGTTATAATTTAAAGGTTACATAAAATGTAGTAAATTTGATTGAATAAATGAAAAAAAACTAATTAACTTTATTATTATCTAAAAAATAGTTTTAATTGTATTAATTAATTATCAAATATACAAGTTGTAAATAAGTAAACAATAATAATATTAATAATAAAAATACGCTGTAACAAATAATTCGTACTTATTAATTTTTATAATAGTATAAGCAATTAACCCTATATAATAAAAAATATTTAGATTCAATTTTTTAAAATAATTCTTTTAAATATACCATTCAGACTTTTACACACTTTTAAATAATATGTATATTTATAAATATACAAAAAAAAAAAAATTTTATTGCTGCACGCACATATCAGCCATAATATATTAACATTATTTTACGCTTATTTATAAATATAGTTTAGACAGATCATTATATAAAAAGGGGATTAAAGGCACAGGGGTTTAGTTTTTAAGTTTCTTTCATTAATTTTTATTTGAACGAACTATTATTAAGTTCTATAAGGCATTTTTTTTAACGACTAAAACTTATTAATATTCACAATTGAGTTATAGGTGTACGAAGCACCATACTTATTCATTTGATACATATAAATCATATTTACTCAAATTCAACGTCAGTCGATATTAAAATTTGTTTATATCATACAAAGTCATTATAAACTAAAGCTTTTTTTTATTTTAAAAATAATACAATATAAATCAATTGCCGCGTTTTAACACACAAATTTAATGACTATAAATAATATGAATGTCGAAAATAATAAAGAAAATTTGAAATATGTATAGGTAAATTTTTTTAACTTAAAATAAATCTAAATTTTGAAGTAAGTATATATTATAGTTATTCCATAAAAAAAAAAGCATATTCACAAAAGCATTCTTAAAAATATAGCATTTTAATTGTATGATAATTTATACCCTTTTTAATGGTAAATTAATTTTTTTTAAATATAAGGAATACTTATATATTTATTGAAATTTAATTTTTTCAAATTAAATTTTATCATTTTTATTTGTAAAATGCTAATCTAAAGTGTTTTCAAGAAATGGTACAAATTTTAACTCATTCCGATAAGTCATTTTGGAGATATAATTGTTTTGATTTCAATTTCTTAAAGTGACTTTTTCATTAATCAAGCAGAGAGGCACTAAAACAGTTAAAAAATTTATGAATCTCGGTGATGAAAAATAATCAAAAAATAGTCGAATATATGTTCATTGAGGGTGCAAAACTATGTTAAAAATAGTCAATTTTTTGTCGATTGACTATTTATCATCACTATGAATAAAAATTTTAACTCAAAAATTGACCACTCGTTTTATTTTATACTCTGCCACGAGAGAAATTGAAAATTCATTTCAAAATTAAAATTTAAGCTCAATTAAACTCATTTAAACAAAATTGCAACAACTGATATAAAAGGAGCTAAATTTTTCACCAAATCAACTTCTAGAGTAACACTTTATAATCAAAATCAACAATATCTCTTTTGAATAATTTAACTTATAAATAAAAATGATATTGCAAGAATTGTATAAAATTAAAAAAGTTACAATACCCATTGTCAGTTTAAATTATTTAAAAAATTTTATTGCAACAAAAATCCAAAAAAAAATATATGAAGTTTATTATATATGTATTTCTAAACTAAAAATTTCCATTAAAAAAAAAAAAAAGAAAAAAAAACTTAAATTTATATTACTAATGATGATTTTAACTTTAAAAAAATGTATATATATATAACATACTGTGTTGAAAAATATTTAACAGTTTATTTTATTAAATCAATGATTCACACAAAAAAATTCATTCGCACACACTATGTGAGTTTAGTCAGTTATAACAATAAATGTGTATAATAATAACTTTTCGAAAAAGTTAATAATTTATATTGCTCCCTTTTGTTAAACTTATTGTTGGCATATTTTAATATATAAATTTTAAAAAAATATATAGAATCCATTTTATTTTTTTTTACCAAAATTTCATTTCTTTTGTTTGTTTTGGTATTAATATCAACGTTCGATATATTTGTAATTTATAACGTTTCATTAATGATTTGTCACAATAAATGAATCTTTAATATTGAAAAAATAAAATTGCTTCAAATTTTACGTATTTTTCATAATATAGGTATATATTATCAAATTCAGTACTTCAATCAATTGAACTTTTATATTTAAATGAAAAATTTAAATATTATTTTTAAAATTTAATATTGTAAAAATATTCTAAAAATATTAATGGTTTTTAACATTTTTTTAATAAACTTTAAAAATTTTTGTTTTTTTTAAATTTAGAGTTATTTATTTAGACCCGATAAATATCGAATAAAAAATTGTGACATACCATAATGAATCCTATTTATATAGAATACAAAAAGTCTATTATTTTAACTCTAAGTATCAATAACAATTTAGTATTTTATATTAATTAACTAGGTATAGAAAAGTATAAAAAAATAATAATAATTTATAGTCACTTTCCCATGCTTGCATTTGCAGGAAGAGTAGCTGATCTTTGTTGAGCAGACAAATATGGTTTAAGCGTTGATCTTGTAGATTCTCTGTAAGCAGATGCATGCATTTATTTAAAGCCGAAAAGATTAGTATACTAAACATTATTTTTAATTTATTTTAAAAGGCACAGAGAGGGTAAATATTAATCACCAAAAGTATCGCATGCAGTTGAGAAAGCAAGATTAACTAAATGTTTATGTATTAATGTTTAATTTAAAGTACATAAATTTTACAAAAATTTTCTTACAATAATATTAAAATATAAGTACTGATTTATAAGTAAAAAAATATAAATAATTTACAAAAACAAATATAAAATACTTGAAAGTAACTTAAAACCTCTCTATACCCGATATATAAAAAAGTTATACAATATTATAGGATATTAAGAAGCTACCTTGGTGAAACTCGTTGGCCAGTACCATCGATATGTGAATTAGCTTTGTAACCGCATTTTTGTATTCTTCTCGATAAACGATTAACCCAATATTTTTGTTCATCTGGACCACTAGCAAGTATTAAAAGTTCACGAGCACTATTAGGATCATAATGTAATTTACATGGGGCAATTGCATCTTCTTTTTTATCTAAATGTTCTTTATGCACCTTAATATGACAACCTAAAAGATTTTTTTAAATATACATTTTAGTTATCAGAATTTTTACCGAAATAAAACGTTTACCTAATTGAATTTAATAATGGTTTAAGACTTGAAAAAGCATCAATTTTTTTTAAAAATTATTTCTTTAATAAAATTTTAATAAAACTTTTTTTCTCTTTACTAGTTTTTTGTTTTTTGAAAATGCAGTTATATTGTTTCAGTTATTGTTTTCTATTTGCTATAACGTATGATAATTTTCGAAGATATATGCATGCATTTTAAAAAAATAATTATGATTAAATAAATTTAACATACGTCGACATTCAAGAGCTGGAGGTGGCCTAAACATATGCCATAATTGTTTAGAACAAATTTCACATGTAGTCGGCATGTGATATGAAATTGATATAAATTCATGTCCCTTGACTGGTTGAGTTCCAGGTTTATCAGAATGTTGTGATTCAGTTCCTGGTAAGGCATTGCCTTCATCCCCTGGTCTTCTAGCTTCTCCCTCTCCAGCATACAGTAACTAAATAGAATATTATTTTACTTTTTTACATCAAGATATATATTTTTTAAAAGATATTTTCCATTTCTAACATCTAATGCCTAATGGTAAGCTACTCATTTGCTTGTGTGAGATTAATGAGAACCATCTTAATAAGATAATAAATATTGTAGCTAGTTGAATATTTATGTTTCTGACTGAATAAGAGCAGTTTATGTAACATTCATATCTTTTTCTGGATCAGGTGTTTGGTTGTTGTAATTATTTTTTTTGGTGGGCCTAAATTTTTCTTTTCTATTTGATAAAAGACGTTTGTACCGAAATATTTAATTAAGGGTAACACTTAATTTTAAGATTCTTTAGTATGAATTGATTCTACATATTACAATAAAAAAAAAATATACCACAAAGAATGAAAACCGCATGTCCGAACCATGATTTTTTTGGCAAAAAAAGAAGATAAAACATTTGTTTTATATATTAAATTAATGGTTAATAAAAAATTAATTTAGAATAGCTCCATTCCCTAAAGCCCTCTTTCTATATAGGTTTAAAATTAAATAAAATCGACAAAATGAAATTTAGTATCTAGCGTAGCCAGGAGGACAGAGAATCGAATCTCAGTGAATTCTACACTGTCTCTGAATGCTTATACATTAAAGTTGGCTAAGTTTTCTTTAATGGTAGACGAGAGTCCTCTCGGCTAAACTAGATACAAAATTTCATTTTCTGATTTTAAACCTATAGAGCAAGGACTTAATGTACCTGTAAGTAAATTCAAAATCACATAAAATTGTTCTATTATGAAGCAAATGAATAATAGTATATTACGACCCATGGCCAGAAAAATAAAGAATGGCCCAAATCGCACGTAAATTCGGCGAAGCCGAGGATGGTAAACTGCGATTTGGGGCATTCTTTTTTATGGCCGCTGACCAGAAAAATCTAGTATTATTTTGTTTGTAGCTAAAAAAGGCAAGGATTGTATTTTCACTCTTTTCCATACTTCTTTTATCTATTCTTAATACATTTTTTTGGGATCAAAATTTAATCAAGTATGTAAAAATCAAAGAAATCTATTTGCGACTCTAAATCTAATCTGTACTTAAGTTTTATAAAATCCGAAATCTCCATAAATTAAATTTAAAAATTATGACAGCTAAACGTTAAATCTGAAGCCCTAATATCTATTTTATGGTAATTGGCTCTAGGTATTTCTTAGCACACAAATACACAGAAATATATTTTTAAGTATATATCATTGTAAAATATGATAAAAAATTTTTTATAGATAAAATTTAGTATTCAAGTATAAAACGAATTACCGTCAAGTAATTTTTAAAAATAATACTTACTTGAAATATCCTAGGAATATCTTTGGCATCTGCACGAATCACATCCCCTTGGGTTACAGATCTTACATGAAAGACTTTGCTTAAATCTAGTATTAAAACAGGATCTGCATTGATCTTGTCATTTTCACTATTATAAAAAATTATTTTTTTTGAAGATACAACGACATACTGTTTTTTCCAACCATGCCTTTTTATGTTTTGTTTATTCGGTATACTCAACCATCCCTCTAATCTCATGGCACCATGTTCTGATAAGACTGAATCTTCCCCATCATTTTCTATAGATGAAACACTGGCAGTTTCAGAATTAATTGACGTTATTTTCATTTGTAAAGTTTCAATTTCAGAATCTTTTGAATCAAGTTCCATCTGTAATCTTAATTTTGATTGGTTTTCTTCCACAAGTTGGGCCTAAAATTCATATAAAAAAAATTCATAGCATAATTTAATTTTTAAAAAATCTTTGCTTTGTTATAGATTACCTGTAGATCTTGCAAATCTTTTTGTAATTTTCCAGCCAATTTACCATATTTTTCTCTTTCCATTGTTAGTTCTTGTTGTAAACGTCTGCAATCTTTTTCTTTCTTTTTTAAATCAGCGGAGGATGCTTTATTTTTAGTTTTACCACTTAATTTTTCAACAAGATCTTTACGACTCATAATTTCTGTTAATTTATTAATGGCTGTATATTTTAATAAAATTTCAGTTTCAAGTTTATTATTCAGTCTTTCAATTTCATCAGAATTGAAATGAGCTTTGTTTAACTGCTCTTGCAATTCTTTTACTCTTTTACTCAAGTCTTCTTTCTCTTTATTATAGAGTTCAATGGTTTTTTTAGCATCTATTTCAGATTCTTTCAGTCGGTTTATTAATTGATCTTTGGAATTTATTTCTAAATTATGTTTTGACAAACTGTCTTTATATTCTAACTCTTTCATTGTTCGCTCTTTTTCTAAATCAGCAACAGTTTCTTCAGCTATTGAACGTGCTAAAGCTTCGCTATCACCTCTAGCTAAAGATAATTGCAATTGATGTACTAAGGAACTGCGTTCTTCATCTAACTCTTGCTGGAGTCTTGATTTTTCCTCTAACTCCTCTCTGAGCTCTTGAGTTTGGGTTTTATACAGCGTCTGCAATTAAATTAGATTCACAAATAAATAATACAATTAAGAAAAAAAATTTATTTATGAAATTTAAAAGCTTACCGAAAAATATGCTTCTGCTTCTAATTGCTCTTGGAGCTCTTTAATTTGTAATTGGTCAACGTTACGTTGAGTTTTCAGATTCTGCAATTCCTCTTCAATTTGTCTTTTTGATTCTCTTAGCTGTGCAACTTCACCAACTAATTGTTGTTCTCTAGCTCGTAATCTACTAACTTCTGATGACTGTTGAGTAAGTTCACTATTTAAAACATTTCTTTTTTGTTGTTCCTGTTCAATTTGACCTTGAAGTGCCTTAACTTTTTCAGTTTCTTGCCTATGCTCTCCTTCTAATTTTTGTAATCTCTGTTGTATTTGACGATAGTCTACAGATAGCATAGATGTTTGTCGTTCTTTCTCTTGAGCTAATAATTCTGCTCTTTGTCTTCCATTTTTCTCTTCATTTAACTTGGCTTGAAGTCCTGTAGATTATTATACTCAAAATAATAAATATTTTGACCAATTTAACAAAAATAAACAAATTAACAAATAAACTACCTTTTACTGTTTCCAGATTAGCCTCTTCTTTTGAGAGGATTCTAGAACGTTCTGTTTCTTGATGAGCTACAACTTCTTGATTATATCTAGCTTGTGCAGCTTTTAGTTCTAAAGTTAAACTCGCAGTTTCTTTTTCCAAGGCTGATATTTTCTCATTAAGTTGTCTGTTATCTTGCGTAGCTTTTGCTTCTTTTTCACGAGTTTGCTCCAATTCTAAATGAAGAGAACTCAAGCGTGATTCTAATTCTATAGTTAATGAAGAAGCTTGTGACCGAGAACTGCGTTCTTTTGATAATTGTCCCTAATAACAAAAAGTAGAGATTAAAAAGAATTTAAAAAAATTGAAAATTAATATGAAAATTTATATCTTATTTTCTTAATGACTTATTCTTTCAATAGTACTTAAACTTGTATCTCTCTAAAAAAAATGTGTTTTAACTTAGAGGAGGGCATGATATATTCTGATTATATTAAATATGTAAATATCTCCAAGATAATAACACTCTTTTTTATATAATTATTGTACTTTTAATAAAAATTTACTAAAAAAGTAATATTCAAGTAACCTTACCTGTAAGCTTGCAACTTCCTGTTGTAAAGAGTCTCTTTGAGCTTGCAATTGAGCTCGTGCAATTTGGAGTTCATTAGCCATTTGTTCGGCAGTTTGTCGAGCAACCGTTACTTCAGTTGCTTGTTTGCGAAGTCTTGTTACAGTCTCAGTTTCTCTTTCCAATTTTGTTTGCATTTCTTTAATTTGCTTTTCTAAACTAATCATTTTTTCTGATGTTTGATGCGATGTGCTAGCATCTCGAACTCTTCGGCTTTGATCCTCATCAAATTTCTTTTTTAATTCAATGAACAATGCTTCTGCTTTTCTTCTAGATTCAGTTTCATGTTCAATACGTCTTTGAGCTTCTTTGCACGAATGTCTTAAAATAGTTAATTCTTTATCTGCTCTTCCTACTTCTTCCCTTAATTCAGATTCTCTTTGAGACATATTTTCTAACTGATTTATCAAAATCCTATTTTTAGATTCCATCATTTCAATTTGCTTACGTTCTTTATCTAAAAAAGACTCCAGTTGAGATATTTTTGCATCATCGCTCATTCCATTATTGATATGATTTTCTAATCCATCTACAGATTCTTTTCCATTAGCTGCTAAGTATTGATAATCACCAGAGTATGTGAACCCTATAAAAGGTAAATGGTTTCCAGAAAATGCTTTAGGAACTGGAAAACTCTCTTCCGGTCCATCATCTTTTTCAATCTCATCAAAATTACTGGTATCATCATCTCCAGAAAGCTCTGGTACAATCGGTGGTACCGACTCTCTCAAATTATCAAAATTCCATTCATCATTTCTAAAAAATGGATGGCATTTTATTTCATTAATACCACTTCTACCAAGACGCTTATTTCTATCTGTTAAAAAGGCACATATTAAGCTTTTAGCTGAATGAGATATATCAACTTCTTGTGGAAAGTGCAATGAATTTCTATAATCCATTATTTTGGAATAAGTTCCAACTAAAGAATCTGCACAAAAAGGTGTATCTCCAACTAACATTTCATATAAAAAAACACCAACAGACCACCAATCACATTCACGACCATAAACACCTTCACCTCCTTGTGACTGAAGCACTTCTGGAGAAATATAATCTGGTGTTCCAACAGCAGTTTCACTTCTAACAAGGCCATCCTAAAATAAAATTTTTGAATGTTAGCTAATGAAATAACAAATGAAGTTTTAAGAAAAATTACAAATGCACATACATCATCCATTCTCATACATGTTCCAAAATCAGCTAATTTTAGATGACCATATTTATCCAGCAACATATTGTCTGGCTTAACATCTCGATGAACAAAACCCATTTTATGTATTGCATCTAAAGCAAGCACCACTTCAGCACAGTAAAACATAGCCCATTTTTCAGGTACATCATATTGAGACATTAAATTTACAAGATCACCTCCTGGCATGTAATCCATAACCATATAAAGATATTTATGATCTTGAAAAGCAAAATGTAATTGTACAATCCACTCTGAATTTGCATGTGCCATAATATCTCTTTCTTCCCAAAAAAATGCAGAATCTGATCTTTTAATCTGAATAAGAAATTTACATAAAGAAATTTACATTAGCGCTAAAATTCAAACAATTTAATATTCATACCATTTCAAATTTACTAAGTACTTTCATAGCGTATACTTTTTTTGTCGACCTATGTCTAACCAGTTGTACTTCTCCAAACGAACCTCTACCAATAACTTTAATTAATGTAAAATCATCTGGTCGCATTCTCATTTTACAAATTTCATGTGCAACAGTATCATCTAAATACGAATAAAAATATATTTATTATATAATTTTTTATGACAAATAAGAATAACTTACATCTATTCATGTAAGCTTCTATGTTTTTCATTCGTTTTACACTTGGATGTTCGCAATCTGCGACTAAAGCTTGCACAGTATCCAATAAACAATCAATATTTGTAACACTTCTTGGATCTTTTATGCGCTCTTCTAAAGATCTTAGGCGTCTTCGCCTATCCTCATCTCTTACTATTTCCATTTTTGTTTATTAAAAAGTAGTGACTATCACAACTTAATTAAATTCTAAAAAAAAGTTAATTTTCATTAAGATCATGTTAGTTTGAATTTTTATAAATTTAGCATGAAGTATAAATAAAAGCTTATTTAGTGCAGTTATTCAAAAATTGATTTAATTTATTTTACTAGAAAATTTTAATTCTTTTTCTAAAATCAAATGACTTTAGATTAACTTTTAAAAAAATGATAATAATAAACAATGTATGCACATGCAAATTTACTGCACACAAAGCTATTGTTTTTTGCAACTAAAAATATTTGCAAACAAAAAAAGATTTCAAATATTAGTTTCAAAAGCCACAATAATAAATGTAAAATTGCATTTAAAATTAGTAAAAAATGTGTTTAAAATTTGTAAAAAGAAAAAAAAAAGAAAAATTAATAATATAAATAGTAAACTTGCCGAAATTTCATGTATTTAAAAAACATCAACAACTCCTGGAAAAACTGTTGATTAAAAACAAAGGTTTTATTTTGCTCATTATTAAACTGAATATATTGATGATTTCTATTTAAAATAAATATTTAAAAATTACGAATTCACTTTAAAATGCATCGCAATTAAAAAAGAATTAGGTTAAGAAAAAGAAAAAAGTTAAGGTGGGTCCGACCTTCAATGTTGAGGATGACGGAGGTGGCGGCTGCAACAGCAGCAGTCTTGATGAGGGGCAGGTGCCCTTACTTTGTTGCAAGAAGAGGGACTATGAAGATAGACTTCGTGTCACTATAATCACAATAGATTCCAAATTTTCCGCATTTTGGTTTTTAAACAATAACATAAAATTATAAAATATTAGAAATAAACGTCTTCTAAAATAATTAACTTTCCAAACATTCCGAAAAATAAAAAAAAATATATAAAAAATAATTTTCACCGCGCTAACTACATTCTCAATAGTGTTTTACAGCTGAGCTGTTGTTAGTATTAGTGGCTTATTACGTGTGCGCCATTTGGAAAACGCACCACGCGCATCAAGTTCGCATCAAAATATAAATAACATTTTTAATATATTTATTGTTTAATAAATTTTTAAAACTTTAATCTATATACATTTTTACTAACACTTTTAAAACAAATTAATTTAGAATTAAATATTATAAAAAAATTTTCTTACAAAAAAAAAAATTAACACGGTAATGAAGCTGACATTTTAATATAATATATAGCATATATAGGGTGTTTCAAAATTTTGAACGAAAGAATTAATGGCAAAATTTTGCCCCAGTTGCCAGTTTGCTCCAAATACAGAAAAAATTAATCAACTCATTTTCAAAATTGAAAATGATTGTTTTCCACGTGAAAAAATGATTTTTTATTAATAAAATATATCTATTTGTTCAACAAGGGAAAAAAAATAGGATTTGGGCTTCAGACAGCATTGAAAGTAAAATTTCCTAAATTTTTTCCCGTGTTCAACACATAGTTTTTCATTAAAAGCGAAAGAAAGATCGTCCGAAAGTAAGAAAGTAGATCTTTTTTGCATCACGTATAATGAAAAAACTTTTTTTAATACCATTTGCATAATTTTCTGCATTTTTAAACATTAATTTTACATTTTTCTGCATTTAGCCCAACTTCTGTTGAAAAAATATGTCCTGTACAAATTTTAACATCGGTATTATACCTAATGTGGGCAAAAACAAAAAAATTATTGCATACGATTCGAATATATTCTAATTTTAGGTATTTTATTAAGTTTCTATTATTTTATCAAAACTGGCCAAAGTTATATTAAGTTTGAGGTTTAAAAAAAACTAATTTAAATTTGATAAATGCGATATCGAGCTATTTAAGGTTCAATGGTTTTCTGATGTTTTCTGGTATATTGTAGCTATTTTTTAAAAATATTTTTAAAATTGCGATTGAAATCTGAGCTCAATCATTTGTTTAAATTTTTCTACACTCTAAATAAAGCTAAAAAATATTTTTAATGCAAGAGGATAATATTATGTTAAATTTTCAAGCTTACACGCAAAAAAAAAGAATAGTAAAATTAACCTTTACTAATGTAGTAAAAACAAATTAATATAAATTGGTAAATATAACCAAAAAATTAGTAAATTTTACTAAAAAAATTGAGGTTTTAGTTTTATAAACAAATTTTATTAGTAAATTTTACTAATAATTTATAGTGACTTTTAACCAAACTGAATTTAGTAAACAACATCATAATTTTAGTTGTATTTACTAATTTTTTGTATGCGTGTAAAATAACCGGAAAACTAATAAAACGAACAGAAGAATATAATAGTAGTTTGTTTTTTTTAAAGAAATTCTTAATAAACCTAATTTTTTTTTCAAAAAAAGTTCGTGAAATCCAACGTGGGATCCGACGTGGGAATTTCACCGATATTTCCCATTTTTTCAGTTTTTCTCCAATTTTCTAACATTAGAAAATTCATTCCAACGTTAGAAATTTTATTTAAAACATTTTTTTAAATGAGAAAACTATTTGACACCCTACGAGACACCCTGCAAGACTTTTTAGTTTTTTACCGATTTTTCAACGTCGCAGCAATTTAAAATTTTTTTAATGTGAATACATAGTATTCATATTTTCTGTCCGAATATTTCATGTTCTATAAGAATTTTCGGTTTTTCATTTTCGACGTTGGAAATGTGAAGTAAAACTAAAAAATGTGGATGATTAATTAAAAAATTGTCTCTAATTTGAAAATTGAAATGTCTATAATGTTGAAAAAAAATTTCCCAAGTGGGAAATATCTCAAATATCGGTGAAATTCTACATGAGTTCCCACGTACACACTGGTAAAAAAAATTCTGTAAATTTCTAAAAAATTAAATCATTTGCAAAATAAATATAAATTTCAAAAAAATTTGTTTACTGCAATTTAGTAAATTTACAATTTTTACCAAAAATCCCACAATTTTTCGCAAATATAATACATTTTTAACCTCGGCTTCACCTCAGATGTTAATAAACGTACGATCTGGTCCGTTTTTTTGCTCCCATGGATATAAAACGCAATTTTTCTTTCTCAGTGGGGAAGGAAATGCATTTTTTTCGATCACTTCATAGGACGAGAAAAGCGTTTTCGACCTGCTAGTATAAGAAAAACTATTTTTCATTATACGCTGCAAAAAAGATCTACTTTCTTACTTTTGGGCGATTTTTTTTGCTTTTAATGAAAAACTATGTGTTGAACACGGGAAAAAACGTAGGAAATTTTACTTTCAATGCTGTCTGCACTCGTTCGCTATACGCTCACTCGTGCATACAACTGCATTGAAAGCCCAATCTTATTTTTTTCCCCTTGTTGAACAAATACATATTTTTTTGTAAATTTACAACAATTATTTTTAACAGTGTACTTTTTCGATTATGATTTTTGATCTTTGTATTTTATTTTTATGTGTACTTGTTCTGGGAATTCAAAAATCAAAAGGGGGTGGGGGCAAATGGGATTAATATAATTTCGATTTAGGAACTTAGAATAATTCAGGTTTAGAGATTTAAAATAATTCAATCTCAGGGACTTAAATTAACCGGGTTTAGGTATATACTTGTATTTTAGTATAGGGTTTATAGAATCTTAACATTAAGTAAAGGAGATAATTACAAATTAAAAAAATAGCAAAAAATACGCATAAAACATATAATGTGAATTCGGATCCAGGTATTATGGTGATCGCGGGTGATCGTCCATTTAAAAGGCAAAGTTGGATAACCCCAAAGATTAGGTTACAGCAGCTATATTAATCTCTGGTTACAGAGATCACTCACCCTGTGTTAAAAAATAAGAGCGAATTTTATTCTACTTTACGAGAAAATTTTGCTGGCATAGAAATATTTTTTTCTTCCTAGCGGGCCGAAAACACTTTTTTCGCCCCGCAACGAAATCGAAAAAAAACGCGTTTTCACCCCACTGAGAAAGAAAAATTTCGTTTTGTCCATGGGAACAAAAAAAAAATACCCCAGATCGCAGTTTATAAACTCGGCTTCGCCTCGGATGCTAATTGACGTGCAATCTGGGCCATTCTTTTTTTTTTGCTCCCTTGGTTAAAAATGTACTATTTCTTCCTAGCGGGTCGAAAGCACTTTTTTCGAACCGCAACGAGATCGAAAAAAACGCGTTTTCTCCCGACTGAGAAAGATAAATTTTGTTTTGTCCGTGGAAACAAAATAAAAATAACCCAGATCGCAGTTTATACCCTTGGTTAAAAATGCACTATTATATCCAGGCTGATTTCAGACAAGCCGTTTTTATTATTGTTTTTCATCCGGTTATTTTTCGAGTTTCCGCTTATATTCACTTTATTTAAAAAATATATTTTAAAAATTATAAAATTATTATATATGTTACACCCGAAAAAATATTTATGTTGATCCCGGCCCAGTTAGATTGTTTCTTTTTTAAATCTGAAATAGACTTTTCCTTGTTTTATAGTATATATATATATGTCAAATAATATCTCGCCAGAAAAATGAAGAGTTTCTCGCTCAAATTCACCCAGATTACCTATAGCTTTTAGCATCACGTCCAAAGGAAAAATATATATTTAAGAATCATATTCTTAAATTTCAATAGAATTAAATTGGAAAATCCAATATATATCCTATATGCGCATACCCTGCTTGAACATACCGGAAAGCTGAACTAAATTGACGACAAAATCGGGCTTTGTACACTTTTTTGAAATATTTTTTTTATGTCGATTCCGTCTAACATGAAAATTCAGAAAATCTGACCTGCTCATCAGTAGTTACCCGACTTTTATACGGGACCACCAATGGTCAATTTTTAGTTTTTTTCTCACAAATTTTAATTTGAATGCCAAGTTTTGTGACCAAGTGAAAATTTTACTAAAAATTTGAATTCTCCAGGAAGTTTTACACATAAGGTTGAAAATTTTGGTGTCTTTTGAAGGATTTGTTTGAGATTGCTGAAATTTTATAGTTAAAAGTCATTTTTGATATTTTTAAAATAACACGGAGAAAAATAACTGTTAAAAATAACAAAAATTGCTGGTTATGTTTACATTATTAAGTTTTGTTATTTTCTGTTCAAATATTTTGTAAATATAACCATGTTTATAGTTAGAATTACAATATTCTGACTTCATATTTGTAAAATTTACAAATTTTTTTTGTAATTAAAACTAACCCCGTTTTACTAAAATTAACCTTGTAAAATATACAAAATATTTTTCTCCGTGAAAAATTAATTAAAACAATTTTTTTTTCTAAAAATGTCCAATTTGAACTTGTAACTTTAAAATTACACTATTTTACATCTTTCAAAATTGGGTCCCAAAAAAATTTACCAAAGTTCATTTGGTCACGTAACTTGGCGGTAAATTTGAAATTTGTGAAAAAATTAAATATTCATGATTGGTGATCCGGTAAAAATTGGTCCAAAAGTCAGTTAGATTATAGCTCAAATTTTCGGTAAGAAAAAAGTCGATGTAAAAATATTTAAAACAAGTATTTACTAAGCCCGATTTTCTCTTCAGTTTAGTTAAACTTCCCGTTCCCGGTACATTCGAGCATTTATAGGTATTTATAGGTATTTATATAATATAAAAAAATTTACTATACGAAAAATAATTTTTTTTCGTGAAATACGAGATATTTTTGCCGTTGAAAAGATTTTTCATAATTCGCATTAAAAAAAATTTCCCTCGCGAAAAAGATATTTTTTGATTTTACCGTGGTTTTTTGCACAAAATCAGCGCACCACTCTAAATCACGGTGTATAATATTCGCGCGTGCGTATATATATATAATTATATTCAAAAACTATAATGATCAATGCGTATGTATAGCTATACGTGTAGCTTGTAGGTGTGAATGGTGTGATTAAATCGTAATTAAAAAGTTTATTATTTCTATGTTATTTTTTTTCGCAACTTTTAAAAACTTAAATTTTAATTAGTGTTGCCATTATAATTATGTAATATAAAATTAATACATTAAAAATAACGTGTATACATTTTACATTTGAATATGATAAATTAATTTACATTTAACATGTGTGTGCAAACTTGTAAATAAATTTTGAGGTTATATTTACATTTTGCTATAATTATAATTTTTGAAAAAAACAATATACAAAAGGTGAAAAAATGTATGATTAAAAAAAATTTTATTATAAAATATAATTATATAAAATAATTATATTTTTAATTTAACTTTTATAAATATTATTAATTTTCAGCTTACAGATTTTCAAATGAATAAAAGGTTTGTATAAAATATTATGTGACATACTTTATATAATTGCATTATTGAGATTTGTTTACATCTGTTAAAAGATTCTTCTACTTAGTACTTAACATTTTTGCAATAGAAAATTAAAAAAAAAATACTTTGAAAAATTTGTTATACTGCAAATTGTTATATCTAACAATTTCTATAATATATTAATTTTATTAAGTACATTGTATAAAACTTTTTATTTAGTTAATTAATGCATGAATGGTTGCTAAAATATTATAATTTAATGGTATGTGTAGTTAAAAAATTTTTTTTTCTATGTAATTGATAATTTGTAATTAATTGATTAACATTTAATGTGCATGTAGTATTTGGTTGTATATTATAAAATTATTTTCTTTTGAATATTTTTTATTATTATTAAAATTAGTTATTGATTAATTAACCAGTAATTAAAATGACATTAAAATAAGAAATTTAATAATAATTAAACTAGTTGCTTTCTGATAATAATATTTGAGTGCTTTTATAGTTTATCAATATTCTATGTATGAAACTAAATTTAATTATAATGTATATATAGGTTCAATGCGTAGGAAAATTTTAGTCTTATAATTTTTGCTAAAATAAAATTTATGTTAAAATTTTCTTTAAAGTATAATTTTCTATAATTTTTTGTATGTTTTTAATACTAATTATTTTTGTGCAAATTTTGCTAAAATAATGTAAGTTTCAAAAATATTTAATTTTTGTATGCGATATTTATTAACCAGTATAATTTTCATACTAATTAATGAGTTTAACTTGCATGATAAGTAAAAAAAAAAAATTTAGGTATTATAGAAATTATTTTTTAAGTTATATTATTTTGTTAATACAAAATGAATTCATTAATTAATTATCTATGTATTCATAAAAGAAGAAAAGAAGATATGGATTTTGAAAGTCCTGATGTTGAAAAAGAATTTCCTGGACTTTATGCATCTGATTCAACTAAAAAAAGTAACGAAAGTGATTGTAAGTTTTCATTTTTTTTTAACATCAAATAGTTGATATTTTATATATAATTTTTAATATTATACTTTAGTTAGCGATGATGCAGTACATGAAAAACATTCCAAAAAAAAACTTTTAGGAGTTAGTAAGCGTGAAGATAAAAAAGAAAAAAAAGATAGAGGGTATGGTAAATTACAGGGAGAAAGTTCACCTGATGAAGATCAAGGGACAAAGTAATAATATTTATAAATCAAATTATGTATTAAAATTCCCTTTATTAAATTATATTTCAATTGTACAGAAGTCCTACAAAATCTAAATCAAAGACAAAAGCATTTAAATTTGCATCTAAAAAAGAAAAACGAGAAAAGTCAAGAGAAAAGGATATTAAAGAAAAAGATTCAGATAAAGATAAAAAAAAGAAGGACAAAGAAAATGATAAGGAAAACGATAAAGAAAAACGTAAAGATAAAGAAAAAACAAAGCATAAATTAAAAGACCGAAAAAAACATAAACACGGAGCTGATCTCCCTGATATTGGTGGTAAGCTATAAGCAAACTTAAAATACTAATTTTTATTTTAAATATTTCATTAAAAAACTCAATTTTTAGAAGAAGAACCAATTTTTGGAGTTAATTTACATATAGCAAATGAAAGAAGTCATTGCCATGATGGCGTTAAATTACCTTTAGTTGTTAGAGAATGTATAGATTATTTAGAAGAACATGGAATGTCAGTAGAAGGTTTATATAAGGTTCCAGGGAACAAGTCAAAAGTACAGCATTTAAAAAAGTTGTATAATCAAAGGGAAAATGTTAATTTATCAGAATACGATCCAACAATAGTTGCTAGTTTACTATTACTTTTTCTTAAGTAAACAATTTTTTTTCTTATTACTACATTAATAATTTTATTTTTTTTAATAATTATATTTTTAACAGAGAACTTCCAGAACCCGTTTTAGAGAATAGTGAAAATATTACCCGTTTTGAGCAAGCAGCTTCCACAAATGAATTATCTCAAAGAGAAATGTTATTAATGGATTTAACAAATCAGCAATTATCTGAATGTAATAGAGTATTGTTGGCTTGGATTACCTTGCACTTAGACCATGTAACACTTTGTGTAAGTTGGTTATGTATAATTTATTTTTGTGAAACTATAAAAAAATAATTTATTGCAGGAAAAAGTGACAAAAATGAATGCTCAAACTATAGCTATGACTTTAAGTCCAGTATTACAAATGAGTCATAGGTTACTATTAGCTTTACTGTTTCATTGCAAATCTCTTTTCCCAGGAGTTAACCTAACAAAATATATACCCCCTTTATCACCTGGTAGTACAAATTTACCTGAAACACCTGAAAGTATATCCCAAGAGTTGTTGAAGCAAGAATCTCTTTTATCACAAATCCATGCATTGATGAATGCTGGTTATGTCAATAAAGCTCGAGAAGAACAATTATGGGAAGTGCAACGAATGATTACGCAGCTAAAAGTAAATTATTTTAAATATAAATAATTTTTTAATTAAATGTTTAAATTAACATAAATTTTTTTCCTATTTTCAGCGTAAAAATAAATTAGTTTTGAAACGGGATGGTTTGCTACAAAAAAGCGTAGATGAAGAGCCAATAAAAGGAAATGAAGATAATCAATCACAATTAACAGATAGCCAATCAAATAAATCGTCAATTGTTACAGAAGATGATAGCGAACATCCAAAAGTATCTGAAACCATGAAAGAACCAATTATTAAGGCTGTTCCTACTGAAAATACTATTGCAAATGAAAAAGATGTTGTTGATAACGCAGTTCCATTATCTCATGAAAATAATGAAAGTAGAAATGAAGCAAATGTAGTTAATAATAAGGATGAAAAAAATGGTAAATAAGCATAAATTTTAAAATTAAAAAAAAATTAAAATAATATTATGGGTAATAATTTTTATTCTAGATATCGAAGAAAAATGCATAGAATCTAGTGATGTAGAATCAGATGAAATAGATATGTTAAGAGAAACATTTATACATTACGAATTATTAAATTTACAAAATTCATTAAAATTACGAATTTTGCAAGAAAATAAAGAGATAGAAAGACTGAATGAATTGTTAATAGAACGTTCATCAAAAAAATCAAAAGTGCCCAACGATAGAACACACAGTCCAAGTGAGGCAGAAATGACAGCAATGATACAATTGGTTAACGAAAACCAATTATTAGAGGTTTGTTTCAATTATACTTAAATTATTTAAAAAAATATACATATAATTATATATATTTTAATTTAATTTTATAGAAAAAAATGACTACCCTAATACGTAGTATCGTTGAAGAAAAAGATATTTGCGTTAATTTAAGGGTAGAACTTGCATTACAACAATATTTGATGGCTCAAAATAACGTAAACGCTGTGTAATAAAGAATAGATAATTTATTCTCGTTATTATATATACCTATATAACTTCTATTAACTTTCATGTTAAATTTTAAATTATTTTTGTTGGGACCCTACTACTACTATTATTATTATTATTGTTAATCATTTAAAAAATAAAAAAGTATTATTACCTAAGTATTTGTTGAACTAATAATTTTAAAAAAATTAGGTATATTTTTATTAAAAATAAATTTGTTAAATTTTATAAAAAAAAAACTAGTAAATTCATGAATGATCGATATATTTTGTATGTATAAAAAAAAAATAATTAAATGAAATTAAAAAAAAAAAACATTTATAAATTTAGATTTTCTATATAAATATGTATGTATACGACTAAATAAAATATATTTAAAATATAAAAAATAAAAATTTGTATATTAAAAAAAGTATTTTTTACTTTACTGTGTATACGAAAAATTAATAAATTATTTATTATAAATAAATTAGTTAACGTGTATATCCTTTTAATTTAAATATTTAAATTAACTAATTATAATTTTTAAGAATATTTAAACAAAGTAAACAAATTTTTTTTCTTTTTTAATGCACTATATGGTATAAAGGGATGTGAAATTTAAATGTTAAACAAATTGTTTCACAGGAAAAAAAAAATTTATGGGTATTTAGGTCGTCAAATTCTTTTTTTGTTTTTATTATTTCACTAAATAAAAAACCCCTTCTTTATTTTACACTTTAAAAGTCGTTAAAATCCCCACGTATTAATGACCGGTTCTGCATTTAATTCTCTTATTTACAATTGCAAGGTCAATAGATTATGCAAGAAAAATTGACGATTCAATGAATAAATAATTTTATTTGTAAATAAAAAAAAAATTTACAAAAAATTTATTTCATACAAAAAAAAAACAGTTATAATATTTCGCATGTTTATTTCGGTTGTAAATTTTCACTTTTTTTTTTTAGTTTCAATTTAATTTACAAATTTATTATAATTACACAGTAGTGATAAATACAGAGAGAGTTTTAATATTTTTAAAAAGCCAAAAAAAAAAAAAAAATGGGTATTGAATATAAAATTATCGCCAAAAAAATTTTTTATTATGGTAATTATCATTTTTTGAAAATGATATGTGTGTATTATAAAACTGCAAGCAATTTTTACGATGATGGGATGATGAGAGATGAGATGCGTGTGGTCAGAGAAGAAATATACTGCATTAAAAGTGCAACGCACATAATCCCTGTAAGCATTCAGAAAAAGTGAGTGCTTGCAATGACAGCTATCGATTATAATATAATCTTGAATAAAACGCGCGCGAATAAATCAGTATAAAAATGCGTTAAAAAAATTTTTTTAAATTAAAATGTAAAATTATAATTATTTGTGACAATTGAGAGGAAGTTAAAGATTAAAAAAATGAATTTAATAGAAAATTTTTTAGTTTTTTATTTAGTGATATTAAAAATTTATTGTCATGCGAACGTTTTGGATGCCGGAACTTACGATTTTATAATCGTAGGGTCCGGTCCCGGTGGTTCAGTTGTAGCAAATAGATTGAGTGAAATAACAAATTGGAAAATTTTACTATTAGAAGCTGGAAAAGAAGAATCATTTTTAACTGATATTCCATTAGTGGCACCATTTTTACATATAACTGATTATAATTGGGGATACAAAACAGAACCAAGTGACTATTATTGTCAAGCTATGGTTGATAAAAAATGTAATTGGCCAAGAGGTAAAGCACTTGGTGGTTCTTCTGTTATTAATTTTATGATTTATACTAGAGGTTCTAAGGAAGATTATGATGAATGGGAAAAATTGGGCAATAAAGGCTGGAGTTATCAAGATGTTTTACCTTATTTTTTAAAATCAGAAAATAGCAGGTAAATCGCAGTTTTAGTTTATTTTAATTTAAAAATAGTTTTTTTTATGTGCACTAAAGTTTTTGAAAAAAATCATTATTTTATATTGCAAAAAAGTGTGTAAAAATTTATTACTACCGCACTCGTCAGAATTTATAAATAATTTTTAAAAAAATTATCTTTTTTGCTATTTAAAATTTATTTATGAGAAATTTACAAATTAACGAATCTACAATCTTTTTGAAATATTAAAAATAAATTAAAAATTTCTAATCTATAAAGTTATGAAAAAACAAATATTATTAAACTGTATTTGATATTAAGCCTCTCCTTTTAATATTATTTTTATAAGCTATTTATCTTGTGTAATAATATTTTATTTATTTATTATTACATAATATTTATTTGTTAAATTTGTTAATAAACAAGGGAAAAAATAGGATCGTTCGCTACGCTCACTCGTGCATACAACTGTATTGAATATAAAAATGCCTATTTTTTTCCTGTTTTCAACACATAAATTTTCATTTAAAAGAAAAAAAGAACGCCCGAAAGTAAGAAATTAGATCTTTTTTGCAATTTATATAATGAAAAATTATAAAAAAAAGTTTTTGTGCTTTAACATTAATATAATACCTTAGTTATTTAGTCAGATTGATGTGCTTGAATTTTTGAATTTCTATTTTCTTGATATTCAAAGTTCAAACAAACATTTGAAACTAAAAATTCAAGCATATCAAACTAACAGTGTATTATCATATATATCAATTATCATATAAATTAATGTCTATGGTTAACTTGAACCTATTTCAAAAAGCTTAGGATATATTTCAAACTAAGTTTGCTCTAAAGCATTTAAAAAATTTTAATAATAAAGAATAAATAATTAATTTTATACGAATATAATAATAATAAACTTAAACACTTTATGTAATAATTATTAATAAATTTCGTAAGGATTAATAATTTCCATAAATATAAAAAAAAAGAAATCAAACTTATGATAAGTGCATGTATTGTATATTAAACCTTGACTTATTTTAGCTTTTGTCAAATAATTATTTCAATATTTAGGAAAAATATTTCATGAAATGAAAATTTTATTGAGGCAATATTTCACAGACCTTAGTTTAAAAAAAAAAATTGGTTAAAATTTACACACTAAATAAACTATTTTTCACAGGAAAAATAAAATAGAGACAATTTCTAGTATAGTAAATAACAAGGGCGTAAAACTTTACTAGTATCTAAATTTTTTCGTCCATATATGGTGCTTACGATATTTTTCGCCTGCCTAGGCGTACAACGAGTGCAGAAAGTTCCATGACAAGTTTTACGCGCGAGTTTTACGCCAGGGAGAACAAAAAATTAATTTTTTTTTTTAGATGAAATTGTAGTTCCAAAATATATATTTATTAATAAAACATTTCAAAAGTTCCGTTGTAGACGAAAATAATCCGGTAGTGGGTACCGTTATTCAGCTTACACGCATACAAAAAATTAGTAAATATAACTAAAATTACGATGTTGTTTACTAAATTCAGTTTGGTTAATAGTCACTATAAATTATTAGTAAAATTTACTAATAAAATTTGTTTATAGAACTAAAACTTCAATTTTTTTAGAAAAAATTACTAATTTTTTGGTTATATTTACCAATCTATATTAATTTGTTTTTACTTCATTTTTATAGGTTAATTTTACTATTATTTTTTTTGCGTGTATGACAGTGAACTCTTTTTGTGAATTTTAACTTAATTGCGAATACAATAAATTCTTTCCTATTTGTTTAACTGTTTTAGGAGATTATAACAAATGTGGGTAAAAATTTGGGAATAACTAAAAATTTCAAAACCATTTATTAAGCAATTTTTATTTATTTGTGTTTCAAATAAATTATTTCCCCAATACATTTTTGGACTGTTTATTTTCATATATACCTATACATACCCTATGAAAAGTAACTTACAAAAAAAATGTTTATTTTCGAAAATTATTATTTGTGAATTTTACGAAAAAATTAAAAATTCTGTTTTTTGCAAAATAATTGTAAATTTCAAGTATTTTATCAATTCACTTATTTTAGTAAATCTGCGATTTTTATTGAAAATTAATTAATGATTTTTATCAAAGTTGATTTTAAGATTTTTTGAAACTTGAAAAATCAGTGGGAGCGGATAAAACATTTTTCAAGCCTTGTGAAATTTTGAGAGAAAATTAAAAAAAATCAAAAGTTTATACGGGATTAAAATATTAGATACGTAAAACTAATTACAAAAAAAAAAAATAATAAATCGTCAATTCATTTGTATAGTCAAGGCTGCAATTAAATTTATAGCAGAAATATACACTGCAATGTGTTGCCAGTGTTTGCAAGGGGGGATGACTACATTTGGAAAATAGGACGAATCTTTTTTTTTTCATCTCCAAAATGGACCTTCTGGATCGAAAACGAAAAATTTCTTGTTACTCCACTAACATCTTGCAAAGTAAATAAAAAAAGTTCCATTTGTTCAATCTGTGTCATCGTCATAGTTTTTAAACACTAAAATAATGATTTTCAGTCGTCAATTTTCTCATCGAAACACTGTAAAAAGTAACTTTCTTATATTAACAAAAAAATTAGTAAATTTTCGAAAAAATTTGTAAATATTCGAAAAAATCGTATATTTACTAAATTTAGTATATAAACAAAAAATTCGAATATTCTCGATATTTTTTGTGAATTCGCAAGAAAAATTAATAATTTACAATTTTTTTTCAAAAATTTACAAAAAATAGTTGTAAATTTCCGAAAAATAGTTGTGAATTTAAAAATTTTTTCGTAAAACCACAAAAAAAATAGAGAATTCTCGAATTTTTCAATAATATACTAAATTTAGTAAATTTTCGATTTTTATCGAATATTTACAAAATTTTTTGAAAATTCGCTAATTTTTCGAAAAAATTCTATTTTTTTTGCAAATCTAAGAAAGTTACTTTTTACAGTGAAACTTCAATAAAACAAAAGCTTATTTTTCACCCAAAATGACCAATTTTTAAAATAGTGCAATGAAAATTTTTGATTGAATAAGTCAAAGAGATTTATAATTTTTTTTTTATAAGAAAAAATGCCGAAATAATTATAATCTACCTGTAAAATTCTAATTTCCCACAGAAATTTAAAAATTGATAATCTTTGTCCAAAAATTGATAGTTGGTTTTTTTGTAATATTGATAAGAAAAAAAATTAACTAGAGATTTTTGTTAATTAATATCTAGGTAACCGTGTTATTTTGATAAAAATCAAAGAATTTCTAACTTTTAAGTTTAGGGATAATGTTTTCTAAAATGAACAAAGGGTATCTAGGATGCTTTTTCGATATAATGAAATGATTCTGTCCTATTTGATATCATTTAATTTCCAAATATACTCTAGTATATCCTCGAAGTGAATACTAGTATATCACTACATGTAATGTTAGATGTATGTACTTTTTACCTAAAGTTTGTGCAAGGCTATTTATATGCGAGATATGTAATTTTTAGATTTCGACCCCGAATAATTAGCCCAAATACCGAAAACTGTACTGTAACTGTACCGAAAACTGTACTGAAAAACTATATTTTTCGATTGATTTTAAAGGTTACCATGATATATTTCATAATAAATTTTTTTTGATTTTCCTCAAAATGATAGGCAATATGTTTTTGAGGTTGCTAAATAAGAATATTTAGGTCCTGGTATCATCAAAAGAACATTAACTATAATTTGAAACATTTCTTATAAATAAGTCAAATCTTTGAAATAAGTCAAAAAAATCTTCAAATTGTCCAAATATACGGTTCTTCTGTATTAGGGAAAAATTTTCGTGGTCAGGGCCTGAAAATTTGGAATCAGCGACCCTGCAGCGACCCTAAAAATTGTAACTCAGTTTTTTTTTTATGAGAATCAGATAAGTATCTTATGTTATGGGTAAAAAAACGGAAATAAAGGACCGATAGATGCCTCTAAATGACATTAAAAGTTTTCGGGGTCAGGACCTAAATATTCTTATTCAGCGACATTAAAAACATATTGCCTATTATTTTGATAAAAATTTAAAAAGTTTCTTAAGAAATATGACAAAATACCATTCAAAATCGACCGAAAAATATAGTTTTTCTAATTGTCGTGACCTAAAATTTAATATCAGTGTACGAAAAAATTTATGAAAAAAATGCATACATCCAACATATACGGCTTCTGGACTATTCTTATTATAAATGGACTGCAAATGCAAAAAAAATTTTTAAACCCCCTAAGGGTTTGAAATCTGCTTGAAAATATTTACTTTCAATTGAAGACATCATAAAGAAGACTCAAAACTTGTTTCTTCTGTAAAAAAAAAAATATATAAAAATTGACAAATTTATTGCTCCCAAATTATCAGAATATTAATTACCTATATTAAAATTAAAACTTTTTTATGGACATCAAAACCCAAAATAAGTCATGGTTTGATATATATATTTACATAAAATGCATAAATAAAACATTTTTAAACGTTTTCATTATAAAAAAAAAAAAACTGTTATACATAAAAATAATGTACTACCTACTTATAAATTTTTGTTGATACATATAAATATATACATTTAAATATAAAAAAAAGAAATTTTAATTTATATATTACAATATAAATATTTGTTTTCTTTACCATATTTAGATTAAAGTATCAAAATAAAAAATATCATTCATACGGTGGCTACTTGGACGTCGCAAATATCCCATACGCAACGAAATTAAGAGACTCATTTTTAAAAAGTGCCAAAGAATTTGGTTATTTAATAAATGATTATAATGCAGAAAGGTAATATATAATTTTTTTTCTTACCTATATATAGGGAATTTCAATTACAATATAAAAAAAATTATTAAAGTAAACGATATTTAATTTTACATCGATTAACTTAATAATCAGTTATTGTAAATATATATGCGTTTGTGTAAGTATTTTTTTTTTTAAACTTTATAACGGTGATATTATAATTATTATATTGTGAAATAAGCTTTTATTATAAGTAATTTTAATTTTGAAGGTGATCTTATTTATAATTTATTATTATTTGTTTAATACGCAATTTGGTGATTTATTTAATGTATGTTATTTATGGGCAGTAGTAAGATATCGCTTTTCTTAATTTTTGAATATTTGATTTAATGCTCAAGCATCGTCACTATATAATTATATTTTGTTAATCTCAATTTAAGGCATGGAACTTTCTTGTTGAGGTAAAATTGTATCCTTTTAGTTTTGTTATTTTTTTTAGTATTCAGTGAAAAAATAGTGTCTTTTCGGACTAAAAATCCACTTTAAGGTGGTTCAAAAATTATGTAACGCTTATAGGGTAGGTGTGTGAGTCTTCTAAGTGTTACGGTCCGTTAAAATCATTCAAAGAAATTTCTCAATATGCGTTACTCTAGGTACTTTGGTACCCGAAATTCCAAAAAAACGTTACGTTTTAATGTTAACGTTAACGACCCCTTTTGATAATTAACATGGATAAATAGATAGTACATAGATTATTGAAATTGAGAGAACTTTTAAAAAGCTTACAACTGGTTTGTGTATTCACACAACCAACGAGCTCGGAACATGTTCACTTATAACAAATATATAACGTATATACTCATTATTACAAGTCATAGAACCGAAATTATTCATAGTCCATTTGGCCCCCTACCTCTCCTCCAAAAAAACATTTTTTCTTCACCCTCTTAAAACGCAAATTTTTCACCCCCCCCCCTCTTACTGCGAGGGACTTTTTCGTGTACCACTTATTATTATGAACATGTTCCATTTTTAAAAATATGGCTATATGCCCTCATAGACAGCATGCAAAAGTCAAACCCCATATTTTGCCGCATGATGCAAGACATAGTTTTACATATAATGGCCAAAAAAGCTCTCTCTCTCTCTCTCTCTCTCTCTTTCTCTCTCTCTCTCTCTCTCTCTCTCTCTCTCTTTTTGCCGTAGATATGTAAAAACATTGTCTTCACAGGGATGATTCCTTTTGATGTATACTTTATTTTTATTTACAGGAAAACATCGTTATAACTAACAGAAAATAATTTTTTCTTGTCAGCGGCTGTAAAGACCTGTTTTTTAACCTATAATGAAGAAAAATCAAATACCACCCTTCTCCAAATCGCAACTAACCAATTTACTAATTGAGATTTGGACCATCCTTTATTTTTCTGGCTTGAGGTCATGAAGGCTCGACTTAAGCCATTGAAATATTCAAAAGTCTGTGTTTACCTTAAAAATTCAATTTTATTATCTCAAATTTTAAGGGTTTAATGCTAAATGGGTCCAAGTTTGACTCAAGGGTATAAGAAATTGGTTTTGACTATTTTTTTCCGAAAGTGCAACTAAAAATAAGCCTTCTAACAAGTTTTAGCTTTTCAAATCTAACTCTCAATTTTTGAAAATTTTGGTTATATCATATTCGTTAGCCAAATTCCTGTGTATTAAAAATTTTTTTACATAGGTGCCAAACATTTTTAACCCCTCTTCCCTCAGGTCGGATCAGATATTTTACAAACCCATTCAGATATTTTACAAAGCTAAATTAACCAATTTTGGATCATTTTTAAAATAATAAAATCAGTCTTGTTTTTAATGATTTTCTTTATTACTAATTTTTTTACAGGTTTTTTTATTATTTAATTTAATTTTACATATTTTGAAGTATTATCTTTCTGTTGAAAATAATTTTTCTTTTAATTTTCAACGTCTTAGACCAGTTCAAATATTAAATATTGGGTTTTTTTTTTAAATTCATAAAATTGGGATTCTAGCAGATTAAAATGATGTTACAAACTGGACTAAAAGAATTACTTAGTAATTTTTCCCGTGAAATTCGAAATCACTATTTATTTTAACATTTTACTACGATTTACTGGAGAAAAATTCATTTCTTTAGTTTTTTAGGGTACCAATTATGAGGGGACCAATTTTTAAAAGTTTCGCAGTCTTCAAGAAAAAATTTTCTGAATAATATTTGCAATTTTCACTTATATATTTTTTCCTCAGGAATTCGATGAAACAACTACTTTTTTCATCTGGAGTTTTCGTTAGCCTTAAAATCTTATGTTTCTGTTTTTATTGGCTTTGTCCACTCTTATATATTTTGCATTAGTGGCCCATTTGAGCCTAAAGAGTTTGAAATATTTAAAATTATCTTTAATAAATAAATAGACCCAAAAAAGTCCAATTTGCGAATAACAATATTTATTCCGGAAGCTGATTTAGATCAATTAATATATAATTTCAAATTAGAATATAATTAATTAATTATAAATTCTTACGATAATCAAGCAATAAAATTTTCCAATGAGTGATGAAATCTTTTATTATAATTTTTTCTAGTAAAATAGTATATAAAAGTAAATGGTGATCAATTCTTTTAATATATTCGTAATATAAATATTTTTTATAACATTTAGATTAATCATAACATCGCTCATTAATCATAAATAACTTATATTATTTAAATGACTCGTAAAAAGTAATATCTATTATCTGTATTACCTATAATATGTTCTATAACTAATTATGTAAAAAGACATTGAAAGTCAAGATCAAATATGCATTTTTTTTTCATTTTTTTTTTATCTTTACAATTTACATTAAAATTAAACTAGGTCAAAAACAAAATTTTTGTATTTGTATATAATTAATAATATTTGCTCAAAGTCAAAGTAATAATGTGTATTATCATAAAATAATATAATTATAGAGAATCACGATTTTGAATTCCGAAAATTTATTTTATTTTTAAACAGTTAATTATTTTTATTCAAAATATATATAATAGGATACAGTTTTTATAATTAAAGTAATAAAATATATAATTATATGGTATTATATAATTTTGTGTTAAATATGTACGTTTAATAAATAATTATATAATAAATATATAATTATTTATGAATGAATTTTAAACTGTTTAAAAAATTTTTTTTGGTGATTTGAGGAAAAAGAAAAACTACCGAAAATTTGTTCTTTCGCAAAGTGCCTTGGGCTTTTAATTATCTCGTATAGGGCAAAACAAACTTTTAGCAACGCGGTGACCTATATAAACTGAGAGGATTTTTCACTATCAAATTATTTGATTTAAAAGAACTGGATTACGACTTTATTTATTTTCAGCCGAAAAATCGGATTTTGGCGCATGAATTTTTCAATGCAGTTTAGTATAAATTTCAAATTTTTAAACAGATTTTTACAAAATGAAATGGGAGAAAAATATATTAAAGAATCCAAGGAAGCTGACACCCAGTGGGATATCTGCATTTTAAAACCAATTAAAAATTTTTGTTATATGAGGGATTCTATGCCAACGGGGTATAAGTTGGACTGAAGGGTCACGGAAATTGATACAAACTACTTTTTTTAAAAGTGCAATTAAAAATAAGTCCTTTCATCAATTTCCAGATCCCGTTTTTAATTTTGGACAGCCATTTTGGTGTTTTAGCCTTTTGTGACGCAAAATTTTATTATTATTTTTGCCAATTACTTATTTCAGATACACATAAGGAAACTTGATTGAGATTCAAAAGTTATTTGGGCGCCACCACATGAGCAAGAAAATCATTACTTATATTTTGTACTATTTTCTTCGTAAAAAATTGCAAATGACTTGAAACGAAAAAAAAATTTAAAAAAAAACATTTTTTCTTTTTTCAAAAAAATTTCTCAAATCTCATCATGCCGAAATTCGCATATCCCAAGTAAGCGGGAAAAACATTTTTTTTAAATTTTCTTAACGTTTTAAGTCATTTGCAACTATTTGACGAGATACGAAATTCCGCTAGTTACAAGTGGAATTAGGATTGCTGCAAGCGGATTTTTTTTCAGTGTATATTAGCATGAAATCCCTTCATTAAAATTTTAAATTTCAGAAATTTTTAATCACAAAATTGAATTCAAATAATCATTTCTATCAGACGTTACTACTATGCAAACATAAATTTTTAGCAGTCATAAAATGTATCAAAAAAAAAATTCACTAGAGTGTAAAAAAAATATAATACAAAATATAAAATCTCATCTCATGTCGACTTTAACAACCAAATGCATTCGTATTTAAATGCAAACAAGTTTTTGTTAATTTGTAAAATAAATAAAATGTCTTATAACATTTGCAAGAATCAATTACAATTCATTGAAAATAACAAAATATTCATGTTTTTAATAATAAATATTGACATACTCTGTAGCTCATAATATTGTGGTAGTTAATAAACTTATTATATTCAATTGAATATTAATAGATTCAAAATTAAGTTATATTTGATTTTTATTTATTTATTTTATTAGCTATAAATTCTCGTCACCACATTTTTTCTAATGAGTAATTATTGAATATAGACAAAGTAAAAAATATGGGTATGAAATAATCTTCAAGGTGTTGATGTTAAAAAGCAACATAAAAATTTATAAATAAATTAAAATTAAATTTTTTATTTTATTTTTTCAGTTTAATGGGATTTTCGCCTGCACAGACGAACATTCGCAATGGTAGACGAGTAAGTGCAAGTAGAGCTTTTTTGGATCCAATTCGTTACATACGTGAAAATCTTTATATTTCAACTTACTCTCAAGTTACAAAAATAATAATAGATCCAAAAACTCATAAAACTAAAGGAGTGAAATTTCGTAAAAACAACAAAGATTACATAGCTAAAGCAAAAAAAGAAGTTATTCTATCAGCTGGAGCAATAAATTCACCGCAACTTTTAATGCTATCTGGTATAGGTCCAAAAGAACACTTAGAATCACATGGAATACCAGTAATCGAAGATTTACCTGTTGGTTATAATCTTCAAGATCATGTTAGTATGGCAGCCTTGACCTTTCTTGTAAACGAGAGCGTTACAATCGTTGAACCAAGAGTTGCAACAAACTTACGCAATACTTTTGACTACCTGTTCAGGGGCAGTGGCCCGCTTACTATTCCTAGTGGCGCTGAGGCACTTGCATTCGTTGACACTAAAACTGGTTAGCCATCAATTTTTTTTTTTTTATGGTGATCGTATTAAAAGATTATTTTACAAATTCTTTTATATCGAGCTGACTTTAATCATTATTTTTAAATTTATAACGCCTTTACTATGTAACTCTTATTTTTATTGAAAACTGCAATTAATCCCTTTCGTTCTTATATTTTATTTTCTAGGTGAAAACTATTAAATGCATTTATTTATTTTTTATTTAAGATATGTAGGTACATTCATTAATTATTTTTGTGCAATCTTTTTAAGTATAAGAATGATAATTAATTCTTAATATGTATTATCTTTGCCTACTTTATTTTTATAGACTTGTAAATGCAATAAATTTTTTTTTCATTTAAGGCTTCTTTGATAATTGGACGTGTTTTTTATTTTAAAGTACTTTATTCTTATTTTTTTGTCTGATCAATTTTTCTGTTACTACTTAAATATTTTTAATTATTTTATGCCCAAAAAAAGAGATTAATAAATGAATTTTAAAAAAATTTTTATCTTTTAAGTTTTAGAGCCTGAAAAAGGACGAAATTATTCAAGTTATCCGGACATTGAACTTTTTCTTGGTAGTGGTTCATTGACCGGTGATATTTCCGGTGGAATGAGAACACTTTTAGGTTTAACCGACGAATTTTATAATCAAGTTTTTGCTAATTATACTGGATATGATGGATTCAGTATAGTACCAATTTTAATGAGACCAAAAAGTATTGGACGCGTTATGTTAAGAAGTTCAAATCCATTTGTATGGCCTTCGTTATACGCTAATTATTATTCACATCAAGATGATGTTGACGCAATGGTTAGAGGAATTAAAGCAGTACGTTTTGTTTATAAATTATTAATTAATTATGAATTTTCATTTATTTAATTTTTAATTTTATTTTAGGCAATAAAAATTTCAAAAAGTCGAGCATTTAAAAAATTTAGTACAAATTTATTACCAATACCATTTCCAGGTTGTAAAAATATAAAATTTAATACTGATGATTATTGGTCGTGTGTTGTAAAACAAGTAAGTACAACACTTGGACATTTTGTTGGTACATGTAAAATGAGTCCAAGATCAAATTTTGGTGTCGTTGACTCGAGATTAAAAGTTTATGGTATTACTGGTTTAAGAATCGTTGATGCAAGTATTATGCCAAATATTATTGCTGGTCATACATGTGCACCGGTTTATATGATTGGTGAAAAGGCTAGTGATATGATTAAAGAAGACTGGAATGCGTTTTATACAAAAACGTATAATAATAACATTTTTTATAATAATAAACTCTTTTAGTTTGTATGAGTACAAATCAAAATATGCAAAATTTTTTTTACATTAATTTGGCGGCCATTCATTATTCATAAGCGCTGATGACAATCCGTGCTAATTTTTCAAAATCAGAAAATCCAAAACCCAAGGTTCAATGTTAAGAATTAAGAATTTAAAATACCATTGAAAAATAACTAAATCAAAATTCAGAAAGCGCTAAGTAGAATTCTTAAAATGTCCGAATGAAAATTATATTCAATTAACCAAATATTATAATTTTAATATTATATAATTTTAAGAAATTGCAATGCCCAGAATTGAATTTTTCAGAATTTGAAGTTGTTCGTTTTAATGCAAAACTATTAAATATCATGCTTTATACGAATTCGGAAAAATGACTTGAAAAGAAATAAAATTTTTCATTTAGAACTTAATTCTTTCTGTGAAATGCTCTTCTTAAAATTACATTTTCCAATTTGTACAGATTTCTTAAAAATTTTTTTCTAAAATAAAAAAATGCTAGAACCTATAATAATTGGTTTGAAAAAAACGTTTCTGTTCTCATAAATTCTGAATTTGGACCCGGATTGCCATCAGCGCTTCTGAACAATAAATGGCCGCCATTAATTTAATTATATTTATTTAAATACCGAATTTGTATTAATTAATTTTTTATCTATGATGTTTGTAATTAATTTAATTATAAGTTTTACATAAGATTTATAAATATAAATAAATTATTTAATAGTTTTTAATACTTTAAATATTTCAGAGTATTATTTTTTTCCCCTATTTTTGGCTGATCAACTTTTCTGTTACTACTTAAATGTTTTAAAAAATACATGCTTTTTACGTTCAAAAAGAAAAGGTTTATTAACATGGAACATGTTCATTGGATGTGGTATTTAAAAAAGTCCGACTCGTCAGGGGTGGTGAAAAATTGACGTTTTTAGGGGGGAGGGGGGTAAAATGGACTTAGGAGCATTCAGACAAGAAAAAATTTTCAACCTCCACTTTCGATATTAACTTCCTCTAATAAAATGGTATTAGATACCATTGGGAGTAGGTAAATATCGAAGGTGGGAGTTAACATTTTTTTCTCTTCTGAATGCTCCCTTAGAATATTTTCGATTTAGGGACTTAAAATAAATTGAATTGGGAGTCAGGGCCTGACGATTATTTATAAATCGGGACTTATTGTAATTTCGGTTTTAGAACTTATAATAATTAGGGAATAGACGTTAAAACTATTATAAGTGAACATGTTCCATAATCGTTGGTTATGTGTGAAAGCTCAAAGTAGTTTTTTTATCCTAGGCCATAAAAGTAAAGACTGCCCTAAATCGCACGTAATCTGCGATCTGGGAAGTTCTTTTTTTACGACCGAGGGCAAAAAATAATTTTTAATTGATTCTAAATTAACGAAACAAAAAAAGAAATAAAATTGTAAGGCCATATTATATACTCTGGACAAATCACTGTACTGTGGGGGAGGGGGACTGATTTCGGTAACTATTATAATATTAGAAAAATTCTTGTGAGGGTTTTTAAGGTAATTCCAAAAATCAAGGTCGGCCTTGCATTATTCACAGATTGTAATGAGATTTAGTCCATTATATATAAGTTTATTTTGAAACTGCTTATTGCGAAATTAAAGATCACGTGAATGGAAAATGAGCCAAGAACCCATAAATTTGAAAAAAGGATCATTTTTTCGATATTCGCAAAATCCAAAAAAAAATTAACCTTCTAGTATGTATTATGGGTCGCTGATCTCGAATTTTGGAATCCTTAAAAAATAGAGCGTACTCAAAACGCACCCTTAAATCATGAGTAAAAAACACCCTTTTTCAGGGGGGAGACTAAGGACTCTAAAATTCGCGATCATCAACCTAAAAATCATGCTGGAAGCAAAATTTTATTATAATTTACGAATATAGAAAAATCATTTTTAATAAATAAATACTTTTAACCCTTTTAATAATGAAACATAAATTGGAAACAATACAAGAGTCGTCTGCTTAATCTTTAGCAGACGACTCTTGAGATTATATTTTAAGTGCCATAATTATTATACAGATTCCATAATTATTATACAGATTACCTATTAATATTTTTTTTATTTTTCAATTTGATTAAAATGAAAAAGTTCTTATTTAATTCTATGGTTTAAGTTTAACCAACCCGTGGGCCGTGAACCAACCGGATTGGCTTACCGCTAAAACACCCTGCACACCCTCTTTCGGCTGAATGCAAGAAAAAGATCATCAGCACTGGGTGCGTGTTTTGATTGTAAAATTTGTAAAAGCCGCATAGGTTATATACAGGCAAATTTTGTATATTTTTATATATTTGAATTTATTGCCTATTTTTTCAAAAATACTAAATTTTAAATGTCAATCGTACGTCGAGCCCAGGTAAATTAATAACATAAGTCAGTTCTTTTCAAGAGTAAACATGGTGCACTAAAATAATAATTCTTGTTCTTAGCAATGGAAAACATTTGCAGCAGTTTGGCACATTTTCGATGCTACATGGCAGGATCCTTTTCAGTTTTCTAAAGTAATAGCTACTCATTTAAAAGGAAAGCATAAGGCTATTTATCATCCCATGAGTAAGTCAATTCTTAAAACTTTAAAAACTTAATATTTAACTTTAAAATGTATTTAGATAAATGTGGAGATCATGTTGTTATAATAAATAGCAAAGATATTGCTATGAAAGGAGAAGAGTGGAGGCATAGATTATATTTTCATCATAATACAAAACATAGAGGAGACACTTACACAATGGCTTGGCAGCTACATAATTTAGATAAAACTATGGTATAAAAAATTGTGCTTTTATTAGCTACCGCATAATTTGCTTAAATTTTTTATTTGTTTAGGTTGTCAGAAAAGCTGTATACAGTGCTTTGGGAAATTATTTACAAAGAAGATATCTAATGCAGCATTTGCATATATTTCCTGATGAAAATGTTCCAGAAAATATTTTAGGGAATGTTAGCAGTCAAATTAGACAATTAAGACCCGTACCAATTAGATATGATCAAATACCTCAAGAAGAAAAAGATCAGTTCCCACTTATATGTAAATTACCAGAAAAATACATTGTAGAATAGAATGTTGATATATAAATTATTATTAAATTTTATTATTAATTATTAAAAAAATTTTTTTTTTTTTGCTTAAATATAAGCGATACAAAATTTTTATAAAATATGTAATTAATGATTAAAAATACTGTTACATAAGTTTATTCATTAAATTTATATTTAGTTATACAAAAATGTAAACTGTACAAATTAATAAAAAAAGTAAGAATATTGGCTTGCAAGTTATTAATTTGAAAATAAATGAAATAAAAAGATACAAAAAGTGGTTTTAATATTTATACACAGCCAAATTTTTAAATTGCAATAAATCAAAGACCATATTTTAAAGTATGTATATCAAAACTTAAATAAAGTTTTCTATTATACTGTTAAATGTAAATCTTTAGCGACCATTTGTCTAGTTACAAAAAATAGTTTATCTCTATTTGCTAAATAATTATCAATTGCTCTTTGACGCATTTCTTCCCATGCATATAATCCTCTATAAATAGGTCTAAGATATTTTATTCTACCAACACTTGTAACAAATTCTAAAGCATTATCTACTTTTGAGTCCCATTTGGATTTTATGCATAATTGTAGCCATTCGCATCTAAATAAAAATTTTATTGTTGTTAATATAAATTATTATGATACTTGTTTTAATATTTAGAATAAATAATTTTACCTTATTTCTGCATTTTTAGTTGAATCAAAATAATATAATTCACTCATTAATTTTAATTGATCAATGGAGAGCGTTTTTTCATGTAAAATTAACTCTGCTAAAAATGCAACTTTTTGATTAGCTGACCAATTATTTAAATCATCTTTACTAAATGAACTTGGCTTAAAATCATCATTTATCCATTTATCAACTAAATCTTTACAAACATTTATTAAGGTTGTATCATATTTTGGTATTACTGGAGGATCACCAGGCTTATAAAACCATGCTTTCCAATCAACAGTGTTTAGTAACTAAAACAAAGTTTTTAAGAACAAATTCAACAATTTTTACATACTATTTTTACGCTAAACTTGAGCTTACATCATTTTTATTTTCAAAATATTTGTATAAATGATCTTTCCATTCTGACGAACTTAAGCTTTTGTATTTATAGGTTTCAATATAATTTCTTAAATATGCATTAAATACTTCAGGTCCACCAAGTAACTCTTCTAAATAAAAAAGTAAAGTATGTCCTTTCTCATATGGAATAACACTAAACTGATCATCAGGATCAATTCCACTAAAATTAGGTATAAGTTTTGTGTATTCACTAGTTTCTCCTTGTGCTGAAATCTTATAAGAATAAAAAGAGTTATGACCTTTGAATATAAATACATCTTGTGTTTAATTTACCTCTTTCTTCAAAGATTGCAGACCTTCTAATGCATGAAAATGTCTCATTTTGTCACCATACATTTTACCAATGATTTTTCTTTCTATAAACACTGTAAAACCTTCATTTAACCAAAAGTTTTCAAAATTATCATTTGTTACCAAATTCCCAGTCCAGCTATGAGTTATTTCATGAATTACTACATTTGCTAAAGAACGATCTCCAGCTAATAAAGTTGGAGTAACAAATGTTAAGCATGGATTTTCCATACCACCATAAGGAAAACTGGGAGGAAGAATCAAAAGATCATAAATTCCTAAAATAGTAATTAGTAATTAAATAAATTAAATTAATTAGAAGAAAAAAAAAAGTTTTATACCCCAAACATAAGGGCCAACTAATTCTTCTGCTGTTTTAAGCATTGTTTCAGTTTCTTCAAACTCATATGCACTACGCTCCAGTAATTCTTTCTCAGTCCAAACTTTGGTTCTTGGTCCTATTTGTTTTGAAACTAATGGCCCTGCAACTAAGGCTATTAAGTATGATGGCATTTTGACTGGTTGATTAAATTTGTGAACTCTAAATGCATTATCTGATTCCACATTTTCATCTTTTAAAGCTGACATCAGAACATTTAATTCAGAAGGTGCTCTTATCTAAGTTTACAATAAATTGAATAAATAATTATTAGATGATTCTTAAATTAATTTTAATTTAAAAAAAATAAAAGTATAAAATTATTACTTCTGCTGAATATGTAAATTTTACACTTGGAGTATCTTGACATGGTAACATAGATCTTGCATTGATTGCCTAAAACAAAAAACATTTATTAATATAAAAATTTTAAAACTTTGATACATGAAATTTGTATTGTAAATGTACTTGATTTTGAGAGAACATATATGGATATTTTCCACCAGCAGTTTGCTCAGGGTCTAACCATTGTAAAGCTTTGGAATCTTGTGAAGTTCTATATTCAATTTTAATTTTATATCTGCAAATTTTTCAATTGTATTTTATTTATTTTGAGCATAAATTAAATTTATTCTAAAAAATAGGAGAACAATTATTTATTACTTGTTTTTATTCCCTTCAACAATCGGTGATTCTGGTAATTGAATACTTAATTTAGAACCATAATAAACACCTTTTTCAATACAATAATCAAGTCTTGATCCATCTGGCACATTTGTGATTGATAACAAAACAAGAGATTGAACATCTAAAATCTAATTATCAGATTAATTTTAAATACATTGTAAAATGTAAACCGGCAAAAAGTTATTTTAAAATCACGTGTTACGTTTGCAAAAAAAGTTGTTACAAACCAAAAAATTAGTTTCTTCTTTTCTTTCAATGTCAAGAACTACAGAACCATCCAATATTTTTTTTGTAAAATCGATTTTTAAATCTAAGTGTACATGATTTATCACAGCTAAGTCTAAAAAAATTAAATTTAAAAATAATAAATATGTATTTAATTTTACAGGTTATAAAATTAATTATTTTCATACCTGGTCTGGAAAACGAATTCGGATCTGTCGGACTCAAAGCCATACTAAATTTGCATAAAAATATTAAATTGATTTATTTAAGGAATATTTTATATTTTTTATATTTATTAATTTATTAAATAATTATTACCTGTATTTTTTATAATTGTTTTGCAAAAAAAATTGTTTCCCTGTAACAAAAGCACGGCGCAGCAGGAACCGCGACATCTCTTTTTGCATTTCATGATCACGTCGTCTGCTACTTATTGTTTTTTATTTAGAAGTGATAAAATTGCAGTTATTTTTTTAATTTCCGTAAAAAATTTGTTTATACAACAAATAGCATATGCTGATATATGATGAAATTGCAATTAAACTTTACATTGTTAAAAAACTTTTCCTCGAACTTTCATAAATATTTTAGCAGATAAAAAATTTAAAAGTATTTGAGGTGACTCATAAAAGTTATAATATGTCAACTTCCTCAGAAATGGAAAGTGCAGAATCAGAAATTTCTGAAGAGCATTATTTAGAATTATCATCAGAACCAGTAAAATTTGAGCCAGTGAATGATATCACCGATGTTTTTTTTGATGACTCTAAGCAACAAGTAAAGTTTACCTGCCAATAATAACATTGAAGTTGTAATTTTTTTTTCTACATGTGTAATTATTTTAGGTTTTTGCAATACGTTCTGGAGGAGTTACTGGTGTTCTTGTTAAGGGACCTGAACATGATATTAGTTTTCGAATGGACGATAAAGGATCAATAATATCCATTAAATTTTCACCTGATATGAATATTCTTGCAATCCAAAGAAATATTACTTCTGTTGAGTTTATAAATTATACAGCTTCTGGAACTTTAGATGGATTACCATATTCTCAAACATGTAAAGGAAAAAATGCAACTATATTAGGTTTTGTATGGACTCATGGGAATGAAATTTTGTTGGTCACTGATCATGGCGTAGAATTATTTCAAGTATGATTTACATTAATTAACTTATTTATATTAAGGCTATTTTGATTAATTAAATTTTTTCTCAGGTAATACCAGAAAAAAGAGCTGTCAAGGCACTAAAATCTATTAGTTTAACAATAAACTGGTTTATTTTTTGCCCAAAGAGTTATTTAGTTTTACTTTCATTAGGAACCTTGGGAAATCAAATGCAAACCTTGCATATAACTCCAGGAAATTTAAATAAAATCACTAAATTTGAAAGTAATAAGTTTTTTTTGCATTAATATTGGTAATTATAATTAAACTTTGGGTTAAATTTATAAAATGTTAATTTTGATATTAGTGGATGCCATATCGATAAAAGCAGGAAAGCTTGCCGTTTCTGAAAGAGATGTAGCTTTGGCAGTATTATATGGGACCCCATGTATAATAGTATTACGTCATCAAGCCTCAGATAATCTTAATGCTCCTGGTACTGCATTTGTTTTTGTATATACTGTTCACAAGTAAGATTCATGTTTGTACTTAATAAAAATGTCATTGTTTATTTTAAATATTAAATTCATTTTTATAGAATGGTCACTATTAGAAAAAGTCATATTTTGAAATTGGACTTGAGCGGCAGATTCGCTATAAATGTTGTTGATAATCTTATAATAGTTCATCATCAAACTTCAAAAGTATTTATTTTTTTACTTATATTTTTGTATAAATTTTTATTTTTTTGAATATACAATATACATTAGCTAAATTTATTTAGACTTCAATGATTTTTGATATAATGTTACCTGGTGTCAGTGATGGAACTGTAATGCATCATACATCAATTGCACCTGCAAAATCTATTAAACCATGCTTATTAAAAGTACCAGGTCCTAATATTTCGGAGTATTCTACTGAGCAATGTCAATTGTGTATCCTTTTTATATAAATTATGTTAAAATCGTATTAATTTTATATTTTCTTAATAAAAATAATAGATTCTCCAAATTGGGTAGTTTTTCAACCCAACATAATAATTGACGCTAAATTAGGTTGCTTATGGTGAGTGGTTAACTTTTAAAAAAGTTTATTTTACAAAAATTTTTTTAAATTGAATATTTTTTTCAGGTATGTTGAATTAAAATTAGACAACTTAGTAAAACTTATTACTGATAAAGTGAAATTAGTTGAATTTCTTATGCAGCGAAAAAATGCAAAAAATATTTTACTAAAAATTTTAAAAGATTACGTTTTGCAAATGCCTACATCTCTAGGTGATATGCCTTTGGTTTTTGATAGATTAAATGCTGTATACAGAGATTATTTACAAACTGAGATACAAAGTGTCATGGGCACACCATTACAAAATAATCCTAAGAATATAAGTTTAATTTCAGAAGATTATAAATATAAATTAATGATTGATCAAAGTGATTTATACACTCATATTCTATCAAAATTACCCGATAATACCATGGAGTCAAAAATGGTTATTTGGATTCTTTTAGAATACATAAGGTAATAAAAAAAAATTTTAATTATTGCTTTATTAAATTTAATTTTTAAAAATTGTAAAAATTTTTAGATCACTTTCCGAATATGGGATACCTGTTCAACATTACCTATATGAATTATTGATAACAACTTTAGTGCATAAGAAATCATTTTATCAACTACATCAATTGTTACAATATCATATTGTCTTTGATTCAAAACCTTTAGCTTGTTTATTATTATCATTGGAAAATTCATATCCAGCAGCTCATCAGCTTGCTTTAGATATGCTACAACGTTTAGGGAATGCTCATGAAGAAATTATTGAAGTATTACTTTCCAAAGGCCAAATACTGCCTGCTTTGAGGTATATTAGATCAGTTGGAAAAGCAGATCAAATATGTTCTCGAAAGTTTTTAGAAATTGCTAAGTTATCTAATGATCCAATTTTATTTCATTCCGTTTTTAAATTTTTTGAACAAAGAAATATGAGATTGTATAATACGACTTCATTCCCAAAAGGAGAACATTGTCAAATGTATGTTCAACATTTTAAAAACTTATTTCAGACTTCAGATAATCAAGGTGGCTTAGATTCTAATTCTATAAAATCTGGTAATTCAACGTAAAAGTATTATTTTTAAATTGTATTTTATTATTAAAATTTTGTACATACTATTTATATAAATACTTATAAGTATTTTTATTATTTAATTTTAATATTAAATAAACGTTTTAATATATTTAAATTATCTTTTTCTTTTTTGAAAATTATGTATGACTGTGATTATATTTTATATGTGGGATTAAATAAAAAAAAGCAACTTGAGATATTGTAAATTCTTATAATTTGTTCTATACGCGCATGTGCGATAAATCACAAGGGGTAAAATATGACTGATTCAATATTTCTTCAAGTCTTTCTTCAAGTCTTATTTATTTGAAATCGATATATTTGTAAACCTATTAAAAAATGAAAATTCTAGTTAACTGTTAAGTCACGAGTTAAGTCACACGACCTATAATGAAAATACAAATATTTAGGCCAGTTTCCCTGAAAAAACTGACCGCAATAATAGATTGGTTTTGAGTAGTAGTAGGAGTTGTTGGTCATCTCATCTATGGAAAATATTTAATTTCTCTAAAATTTCAAACCTTTCATCAAGTTCATAATTTTGATAGTTAGCAGAATTTCGTAGGCAATTTCTTATGAAAATGGTTTTTACGATGAAATTGTACGCGCTCCCAAATGAGACATCCCGTACTGAAAATTCTTTTACAGATCTGCAAAGAAATTTTCGGTAAAAGAAGGTAGCTGATTTATAGGAAACTAAAAATTTAGAACCATTTAACGATCCATTGTAAGAAAAGTAAAAAATAGTCTCAATTGGACGCAAATTACCGCCGAGGATGATAAATTGCGATCTGGGGTCATTATTTCTGTGACCAAGGGTTTTTTTATCTACGGCCAAATTTCACGTATTTTCTTGCCATGTATCAAGAAAAAGCTAATACGATCCTAAGTTACAGAATTTAGTGATCCAGATCGCCGTTTACTATATATGATTTTAATTTCCATACTTTCTGAGCCATTCTTAATTTTCTGACCAAGGGAAATTATTTGTACTAGAGTGATTGTACTAATTATTGACCAAAGTTTTACCTGTTAATGCCTTGTCGTCTTCCATAAAAATAACATGCGGTACTGGACATTAATTGGGGGTTGGTAATTAATTGGTACAGTCTCCTTATATAATGCATTTGATTTAAAATCGATTGCAAATTCAGTATTTACATATATTTTAACCCAAATCCAAAAAAAGGTAAGTATACTATAGATCTTTTTAGTTGTATTTTATAATAAATTTATTTATCTATTTTTTACCAATAAAATATCATATATATTTTAATAAAATTTTTACATTTTTCTTTTAATAATAATAACAAAGTTATAATTGTTTTAAAAAATATCAATCGAAAAAACAAAAATATTAATAAATACAAAAAAATTTGTACCAAATGTATACACCTATACATTTGATTATTTTTTGAATTATTAATTATTTTTGATACAAACAATGTATGCAAATTTTTTGTGAGGCATAAATTTAAAGCCCGCATACGAATAATTAAAAATAACTTCTACATTATATTATTATTATTATTATTATTAGTTATTATTATTATTAACATTAAATATTGAATTTAATTTATAACTTCTATATATATTTTGTATTATTTTTATACAAATATAATTTCTTTTTTTTTTATTGTAAATAAATATTAAATTTAATATTTTGTTTTGTAGGATTTTAATTTACCCTGGTGAAAAAAATAACATGAAAGCAAGAGAATTTTTGGGATTTAACTTTTCTGGTCAGCGGCCAGAAAGCACGTATTTCCCGGACGCTGCGCGTCCGGCAAAGACGTGTTTTCCATAGAATTAAAAGATAGTCTGGGCCATAAATAAAGAATGCCCCAAATCGCAGTTTACCATCCTCGGCTTCGCCTCGGAAGATAATTTACGCGCGATTTGGTCCATTCTTCATTTTTCTGACCATGGGCCGTAATATACTATTTTGCCATTAGGTTAAATTCTGACTTGATTTTTACCAGGTCAATTTAAAAAATTTTTAAAAGGTATATTAAAAAAAATTTCACTTTTTAAAAAATTTTTATTAAATTTTTGGTTTTTATTTTTTTTATCAAGCCTTTCAAACAGTTTAAAAAAAAATTTTTTTGAAAAAAATTCCGAAAATCGAGTAAGAATTTTTCAGAATTTTCACCTATAGTAACGGAGTCTTCAAAATTCTGTTGCTTACATGTTACTTTTTTTTAACACTATAGTAATTAATAATTACAAATGTAAATTCAAATTTTTTGATTAATTTATATATTTTTTGTTTTATTTTATAAAAAAATTCATATAATATATTTTTTTTAATTATTAATAATTAATATATAAATTTATAAATTCGTAAAAGGATCACATTTACATTTTTTGGTTTTTTTGAAAATTATATTAACGAATATCGTGGTTTAACCCCGACAAGTACACTGTTTTTAAAATTAAATTTTCACAGTAAAAGATGAATAATAATAACGCAGGAGACAATAATTATCAGCTCCTAAATGTGACCTTAAAATTTATGTTTTTTTTAAAATATTTTTTTAAAATAATTTTATTTATTTTTTGTTCTTTATACTTATGGCTATTAATCATCCATTTATATCTTAAACTACGAGTATACAAAAATTTTCACTTTTCGCACTTAATATATTAAAAAATTTATTACTGTATAACAATAAGGACGTTAAATATGTATGTATACTAGCCTGGCTTTTATTAAAAATTTCTTGTTTAAAAAACAAATCTATTTGACACTCAGAGAGACATAAATTAAAAATATTTTTCAATAATAAGTGTCAGCCTAATATATAAATATTGGCGAAATAACGATTATATGGGAGTGGAGCCAGGAGCGAGTCTAAATCATGCTATAATTTTAACACACTCATTTTTAATATAAATTATTTTTTGCAGCATTGTTGCGTGTGCAGGTATCAAAAATTTGATATATAAGAGTTTTACGCTTATACATTTTATGTAGTTAACGCATTATATGCAAGATAAATCTTTTTTTGAAATAAGCTCAGCTCAAGTTTTAATAATTAATAACAGATAAAATCCTATTTAAGCACTTAGTAATATAAAGATATTTCTGAGAAATTTTTTTAATTACAATATTAAGTACCCAAACAGGATTTTTTACAAAATTTTATATTTTAATAATTGAATTGCACCTTTAATTATTTAAATTGTATTTTCTTGTCTATTGAAATTTTAGCCAACGTTATGTGTCTGTTATTAACTTTTTTGCTTTAATTTTGCATGTACTCCAGTCAAAATACGGGGGGGGGGGTGTATTTTTACTGGCGAACATGAGATTTGCTTTACTATATGTTTTTTGGGTAGCTGAACACGAAAATCGGGATCATTTCGTAAAGAAATGGGGGCTTCACCCCTAAACTTGCAAAAAACTACCCCAAAATGGGGTGTTTTTTACATAGTTGCAATTTGAGCGCTCAGATTCGCACTATACGGGTTTTTTGGGTCGTTGATCAAGAATTTCGATTTATTTTTCATAAATAATTAAAATTTCACCCCTAAATTGGCTAAAATTACCCCCGAAAAGGGGGTGTTTTTGCTATTTTCGCACTTTGAGCAACCAGGATATGTCCATATATGTTTTTTGGGTCGCTGATTAAGAATTTTGACTTATTTTTCATAAATAATTATCATTTCACCCCTAAATTGGCTAAATTTACCCCCAAAAAGGGGGTGTTTTTGCTATTTTCGCACTTTGAGCAACCAGGATATGTCCATATATGTTTTTTGGGTCGCTGATTAAGAATTTTGACTTATTTTTCATAAATAATTATCATTTCACCCCTAAATTGGCTAAATTTACCCCCAAAAAGGGGGTGTTTTTGCTATTTTCGCACTTTGAGCAACCAGGATATGTCCATATATGTTTTTTGGGTCGCTGATTAAGAATTTTGACTTATTTTTCATAAATAATTATCATTTCACCCCTAAATTGGCTAAATTTACCCCCAAAAAGGGGGTGTTTTTGCTATTTGGACATTTTGAGCAACCAGGATATGTCCATATAGGTTTTTTGGGTCGCTAATCAAGGATTTCGACTTACTTTTCATAAATATTCAATATTTCACCCTTAAAATAGCTAAAACTACCCCTAAAAGGGTGTTTTTGCTATTTTCGCACTTTGTGCATCCAGGATATATATATGTAGGTTTTTTGTGTCTCTACTCAAGAATTTCGACTCCTTTTTCATAAATATTCAAAATTTCACCCATAAAATAGCTGAAACTACTCCTAAAAGGTGTGTTTTTGCTATTTTTCACACTTCGAGCACCCCGATTATGTCCATTCAGGTCCCTGGGCCGCTGATCATCAATAAAAATTTGTTATTTTTTTATAAAAAATTAATACTTACCTGAAAAATAAATTATTATAGTGAAGGTAAAAATGAACAAATGACATTTAATATTTTTTTTTTTTTTATAATGCATGCTCAAGAAATATTGAATACTTATGAAAAATAAGTCAAAATTCTTGATTAGCGACCCAAAAAACCTATATGGACATATCTTGGTTGCTCAAAGTGCGAAAGTAGCGGAAACACCCTTTTTTGGGGTAGTTTTAGCTATTTTAAGGGTGAAATATTGAATATTTATGAAAAATGAGTCGAAATTCTTGATTAGCGACCGCAAAAACCTATATGGACATATCCTGGATGCTCAAAGTGCCCAAATAGCAAAAACACCCTCTTTTCGGGGGTAATGTTAGCCAATTTAGGGGTGAAATTTTAATTATTTTTGAAAAATAAGTCGAAATTCTTAATCAGTGACCCAAAAAACCGATATTGACATATCTTGGTTACTTAAAGTGCCCAAATAGCAAAAACACCCCCTTTTCGGGGGTAATTTTAACCAATTTAGGGGTGAAATTTTAATTATTTATGAAAAAGAAGTCGAAATTCTTGATCAGCGACCCAAAAAACCCGTATGGTGTGAATCTGAGCGCTCAAAGTGTAACTATGTAAAAAACACCCCATTTTGGGGTAGTTTTTTGCAAATTTAGGGGTGAAGCCCCATTTCTTTACGAAATGACCCCGATTTTCGTGTTCAGCGACTCAAAAAAAATATAGTAAAGCAAATCTCATGTTCGCCAGTAAAAATACAACCAAACCCGTATTTTGACTGGAGTAATGTAAATAAAAAATTAATATGTTTAAGAGATTTTCCCAATTAGACTCAAAGTTGCAATGGCTTTGGCCTCGGGTTCGTCTAGCTAGGTAACTTAATTGCGATTTGGGCCATTATGTATTTTTCTTTCCATGTGTCGTAATGTATTATTTCTGAAAATCTATACTGTTAGATTGTACTACTTAAATTTTGCTTGAATCATTTATGACTCTAATTTTCAAGTAAAAGTTTTGCTTTAACAAAAAATTGACTGCATTTTGTTTAAAAATTCAAATAGGGCAACCTGACAGTGTTAAAGAAGACAAAGTCTACCAATTTTTAGTTCTTTAAGCTCAGTTCTTGGTATTAGATAGCCATTTTTGCGTTTTTACAATTTGTTTGTTAAAATAAGCTCAGAATTTTATTCTCTTTTCCCTCAAAAAGCGGATTCCGCAACAAATATTAATATGTTCATTGGCAGCGCGGGGGGGGGGATTCAAATAGACTTAGAATAGTTTCAATTTAGGGATTTGGAATAAGTTCGATGTTAAATAATAGAAAATTAAATAAACACATTTTTCAGGTATCTTAGTCATTAAAGCTGGGGCGGAGAGTTTTGGAAGTGAGCTAAAATAAATATATTCCCTTAGAGATAAGTGGTTAAAAAGTTTTTATCATTTTAGTAAAATTTCAGGTTCTTTCAGAATCTGTCATTAGTTTTCACCTAAAACTCTTAAATATACCCTAAAAACAGGGGCGAAGGGGTAGGTCAGACATTATTAGAAAATGTTTGGAAAAACCAATGAAAAAAGTATCCAATTTTTTTGAAAAATGTTTGAAAATAATAATTTTTATGTAAATTTAAGTAAACTTCGTATACATTAGGGTCTCATTTAATTTGGCCCTATTTACAACCCATTAAATAGGGGTAGGTAGGGGTGGTACTCAATTCAAAATACGGGTTTGTTTATATTATCTTATATGGCGAACACGAGATTTGCTCAACTACAGGTTTTTTAGGTCGCTGAACACGAAAATTGGGGTCATTTGGCAAAGAAATTGGGGCTTCGTCCTTAAATTTGCAAAAACTACCCCCAAAAAGAAGTTTTTATTACATATTTGCACTTTGAGTTTCAGATTTGCACCATACGGGTTTTTTTGGGTGACTGATCAAGATTTTCGACTTCTATTTCATAAATAACTAAAATTTCATCCCTAAATTGGCTAAAACTATCCCCGAAAAGGGGGTATTTTTGTTATTTTCCCACTTTGAGCGTCTAGGATATGCCCATATTAGGGGTACTTTTAGCTATTTTAAGGGTGAAGTATTGATTATTTATGAAAAAGAAGTCGAAATTCTTGATTAGCGACCCAAAAAACCCGTATGGTGCAAATCTGAGTGCTCAAAGTGCGAACATATAAAAAAACCTCTTTTTGGGGGTAGTTTTTGCAAATTTAAGGGCGAAGCCCCAATTTCTCTGTCAAATGACCCCAATTTTCATGTTCAGTGACCCAAAAAACTTGTAATAGAGCAAATCTGGTATTCGTTAATGATAATACGATACCATATTTTTGACTTAAATTGCTGTATTGTCTACAAGTATAATTTAAGATAACTATATATATATATTTAGATATCCAAAGAAAATTTAATATGTTACTTTATTAATTATTGTATTTTATAGTATAATTTAATTAATCCTTATAAATTTTAATCATTTTATATTATTGTATATATTATAAATACTGAGATTGTATTAATCATTATAAAATTTATTGTATATATTTAACAAGTCCCCTTGTTTTTTCATTTTTAATACTAATAAATGGGACACCTTGTAAAAAGGGCGTTCGCGCCCGTTAAATCTTAAAATAAAGAATAAAGAATAATACAACCAAATCCGTAATTTGACTGAAGTACCGTCCATATCCACCATTTAAGGGTTGTAAATAGGGCCAAAATGAATGAGACCTTAATGTATATGAAGTTTACTTAAATTTACATAAAAAATATTATTTTCAAACATTTTTCAATAAAATTGGATACTTTTTTCAATGATTTTTCCAAACATTTTCTAATAATGCCTGACCTACCCCTTTCACCCCCGTTTTTAGGGTATATTTAAGGATTGTAGGTGAAAACTAAAGTCAGATTTTGAAGGATAAACTTTTTAGCCACTTATCTATAAGGGAATATATTTATTTTTGCACACTTCCAAAACTTTCCGCCCTGGCGTTAATGAGTTAACTAATTTACACCGACGTGTTTTGAGACGTTGGTCTCATCTGCAGGCTAAAAACTTTTTAGAAAAATTGAAGCCGATTTTCACAGCGAGCTGCTCTCGTAATATTAATGTTATAGTAAATTATCATTTTTGTTTATATTTTTAAGTAAAATGTAAATTTTTTGTGAAAAATTTTTACCCAGAGATAAGACTAAAGTCTCAAAATGCGTTGGTATTGATATGCGGAAAATATCAAATTTAATGAAAAAATTTTCTTTTTATACAATAAATACGCGTTTTTGAGAAAAAATAAAAATATTCTCGGCTAATTTTAAAATTTAGTCATTAAAAAGAAAAATACTGCCAAAAGTTGAAAATTTGCCCTAGAGAGCTAAAAATCGTAAAAGTATGGTCTATCGATATACTTGAAATTAAGATTGTTGACTTGGACTCACATAGTTAGCATAAGATTTCTCAATTGTGCATGCCTCAAAATTTATACTATCCTGCTATCAGTTTAAATTTTTTTAAATCGATATATTATATAATGATAAAAATATTTTTCTTATAATTTAATTAACAAATTTTTAGTACTTTCTATACATATTCTATATGTTTACACATATTAAAGGGGTATAAAAATTATTTTTAACTGAATAGTGTACCAAAAACTAAAACTAATTAAAAAAATTTTTTTTGTTTAAATAAATATTTGCATTTTTTCGTTGTTATTGAATATCAAAATTATAACAAATATTTACTTAATTAAGCGTTTACAGAAGGTATACAAACAATAAATATTTTTAACGTTTCAATATTAAACCAATTTGTTTTTTTATAAATTTATAAAAAATTTATAACATTCTGTTACAAAAAATTTATTTACAAAACTATTATATTTTAATTTTAAAAAATTTATTCATTTTTTTTTTAAATTTAATAAAAAAAATTACTATATTTTTTTAAAATCAAAACTGAAATAAATTTTTTATTAAATTTTCAAAAAAAAAAAAAAAAAAATGAAATTTTTTGAAAATACAGTTTTAATGAAAATAAAAATTTATTGATAAATGTCAATCACCAACTCGTATAATATAATCAAATAATCATCAACTTAGTTATAGCATAAAATAATTATTTTTATGATTTTTTTTTTGATTATAAATTTCACCATTTAAATAATTAGGATATAATTTATTTTAAACTTTAAAGTATAAACAACAAGATTTTATAAAATTTTCTAAAAAAACATTTTTTATAAAAATGAAAATTAAATATTTAATGTACAGAAATATTTTTAAAGCTTATTTATCAAAATAAATCAAATTAAGTACTTCAATATTTTAAAAGATTAACTCATATTTTTCATTCTTAGATAAAAGTAAAGTTTAAAATTAAATATACACACACACACGTATATATAGATGTGATAAGCTGTAACTTTTTATATCATGAATATCTTTATATAAAACTTTTTCTATAACAATACGTAGAAGATAATTTTATAAAATATAAGTTTATACTAAATAAGTTTTTATGTATAAAAAAATTTATTTTTTACTTTCACACTATTTTGTTTAGAGGAAATTTTGATTTATTGTTTTTATGAAAATATTCAACAAATGGAGGGTAAAAATGGTGTTTATGGATTATTTACTGCAGAAAAAGGGATTTCAAGAATAAAAAAAAATTAATTAAAAAAATATGTGAGCGATTCGGAGTTAACCCATTAAGGACCAATCGTAGATAGCTGGACTTTTAATTACCAAACTGTTATAAATACTTTTTTAAAATTGATTGCTTTTTCTAAATTTAACAACAGTTTTTACGTAAAACTCCTCCGAAAGGAGTAAAAATAGGGTTAATTATGAATTTTTGGCTTTTTAAAAATTTGTTCTGAACTTTTAGCTATAAAACCTTTACGACTTACTCCTTTTATTACCTAGACCTCTTAATACAGTTAAAAATGTGGACTGACCATAATTTTTCATTTCTAACCCTTTAGGGAGTGACTACCCGTATGCATAAATAAAGAAAATTTTTTGAATTTGTATTTTTGACTTTTTTACCCGCTATATAGTGGTATTAATCCCCTAAATGGTAAAATTAAAAAATTATTGTCAGTCATTAAGAGGTCTATATAATAAAAGGAGAAAATTATTAAGGTTTTATAGCTAAAACTCTAGAACAAATTTAAAAACGCAAAAAATTCATATTTAGCCCTAAATTTTTATCCCTTTTGGAGGGGTTGTACGTAAAAACTATTGTTAAATTTGGAATAAGCAAGTAAACTTGATAAATTAAAAAAAAAAGGTTTTGTAACAGTTTGGTAATTAAAAGTCCAGCTATGTACGATTAGTCTTTAATGGGTTAAATTAGCAAAACCTTTTAACTACACGTGAGTTATTCAATTTAATCGAGTTTTCAAGTAAAATTTTTGGTCCAGTTTTTAAGAAAATTTTAGAATCTATCTAAAGTTTTTATAGCTTTTTAAACTTTATACTGCTGTATTGTGGAAAACAAAATCGGGGAGCTCAGAAAAACTAAAAATGCTCTGTTTTTAAAAAATCCACCCTGGACTTTAATTTATATTTTAAGGTCTGTAAATTTCAAAGAAGGAGGGAGTATTTTTAATTGTTCATTATTTTTAATGTTCCATTTGAAGGCGTATTTTTAATTGTTCAATTGCTCCAGATTTTAAGGATTTATTCAAATATGCTCATAAAAATTGCTGGTAGATTCGAATTTCAATTAAAATTTTTTATTTTTACGGTTTAACTTTTATTTGAATAAGTGAAGTGTTAAAATGAAGAAGGTCGAAGAAAAGTTCAACAAAAGCTTAATAAATGATGGACAGTAATTTCAGTTTATTCAAAATAAAACTATTACAGTAAGCTTTAAAAATAACTCAATCATTAATAAAATTCAAATATTTACTTGTATAGATAAAAATATTTAAAAAATTTTCATTTTATAAAAAATTTTTTTAGTTTTAGTAAGGATGAAAATCTCGAAAAATATACTTGAATTAAAATTTGTGTTTTCGATTTTTAATTGAGAGAAAACAAAAGAAAAATAAAATTCATTTTTTCAAAATACGTTATATAACTGCGGGACTATATTATTTGACGATCAAATTGCTCTGCTTGATTTTCGTCAAGCGAAATTCAGACAGATAGAGAAATATGGCAGGTTATAATTTATAATTTTATCACTATAATAAACTGATATATAAGGATCAAAAAGTCATATTAATGTTAATTAGAATTTAATATAATATATAATTATTTTTACGATAAAATATCGTGCCAAATTCATTAAAACACGTATAAAAAATTTAATAATTAGTTTTAGTACTAAATTGCATCAAATATGCGATATAATTAAACTTTAATTATATATGCACCATATTTAGGAATGGGATGTAAAAATTTATCAGTGCATTTTCTTTTAATTGGTCAGTGTATGAAAAGAAAGCTTAAAATTGGCCACTCTAAAATATTCTTACATCTCATTCCTAGACACGGTGTATTAATTAGAAAATAGGGATGTATAATTATGAATATATTTTGTCGAATGGAAATTTTCATTAATTAAATTTTTAATTTAATTATAAAATTTTATATGTTTAATAAAGTTTTTTTTTTGGTACACTATTTTAAAAATTTTAATTGTTCCACATAATTATTATTATTTTTATTTTATATCGATCACAAATATGAAATATGTATATTAGCCTGTCAATTATTATAAAAAAATTGCTTAGGAATTACTCAGAACTGGTAGATGAGAAATAATTTTAAAAATATTTTTCAAATTTTTTTAATAAATTACGGTTACTAAGTTAAACCAACTAACCGAGAATAAATGCATTTTCTTAAAATAATTGTCAGGGTAATACATTGAAATTTATTTCCACTATTTTATTGGCTTGTGGAAAATTTGTTCAGTGTATGTATTTGTTAATAAGCCTGGTAGTTAAAAAAAAAAATTGGTATACCCAAAAAAATTAATAATCTTAATTATTTTTCTTGTCAGCGGTCAGAAAGCACGTATTTGAACTCAAGCTCATTTTGACTACTGTATGGTCGGAGAATACTTTTTTTGCGACTGACGAAGAAAAATTGTATACATTGGTCACAAATTGCAGTTTATAAAATCGTTTCTAATTTTATTGAACATGCCTCGTAATATACTATTTAAGCACTGCCATCTAATTGAGTCCATTACGGAACGAATTATTGGAATCTAAGGAATAATATAATTTTCATGTATTTGAAGGCAGTGTTTAGGAGTGATTAAGTGAGCTATAATTTTTTGAATCTATAATTATAACTTGAAATGTATTTATAGGGAGGGGTATCTAAAAAAGCCACCACCATAGGGTGATTCAAAAATTGATGTTTTTAGAAGGGCGGGTGGAATGGACTTAGAAGAATAATTTCGGGTTTAAAGACTTATAACTATTTCCATTTATTGACTTTAAATAATTTGGCGTATTTATTAAAACTGTTATAAATCAAAATATTCTATTAGTGTTGTTACCTTAAAAAACTATTGGCAATAAACAAACTTCTTTTTAACTTTTTTTTAAAAAGCATTTTTTTTAACTGCCAGGCTAATATATACATTTATACATGTTTTATAATATTTTTAAAAACATCAACAAAACTCAACATTATAATTAACAGATTCATTTTATTTTATTATATTATTAACTTTATATATAATATAATAATGTATACATTTTGTTATTTTTATTAATTTTTTAATTTTTTTAAATATAAAATATTTTTTATGAGATATTACAATCTTCAGCATGTGCATCACGTATTTGTTGTTTTGTTTTTCTTGAACCTCTTCTTATAAGACTACGACTGCGAGGTTTACTTTTTGGTGGTTCTTCAACAACTGCTACAACATTTGAACCTTGGGCTGCTAATACTTGTGGTGATGGATTTGGATTACTTGATTTACCTGGACTGTCGGACCTTTTTTTTGGTAACATAAAAATATTGAAATTTATTTTAATTAAATTTCTAATTAATTTAAATTTAATGTATATTTTACATTTATATCTCTAAAAATTTTAATTTAAGGTTTTAAAATGTATTAAATGAATTTAGTATCTAATTTGTTGGTTGAAAACGTTAAAATTATAATTAAGCAGATATGAAATGAATATTTTCTCATATTTATGCTGTTAAAACGAAATATAAAAAGTTTTTTATTTGATTATGAAGTTACTTTTAATTAGGAAATTTATACAAAATTACGTAAAATATACATACTAGAGTTTATTGTAGAAAATTTACTATAACGCTTAGTTAATTTTTTCTACGGTCAGCGGTCAGATAGCACGTATTTGTCAGCCACTGCGCGTCCAAAAAAGGCTTTATTTCTCGCCAGAAAATATTTATACGACCCTTGTCCGTAAATAAAGAATGCCCCAAATTTCAGTTTACAATCCTCGGCTTCGCCCAGGATTTACGTACAATTTGGACCACTCTTTACTTTTCTGGACACGAGCCGTAAATAAACTATTTTTTAGTACCAAAAAATACAATCCCACACAAAAAAAATCTAAAATGGGCAATATCGTTAACTTAAATATACGCAATGAAACTTTGAACGATTTTCTGAATGATACGAATTTGCTTAGTCCGGGACCATAATATGCACCTGAGTGATTAATTTATTAGTAAGCAGGATTCCTGTAGATTCTACCACTCTGTTTAAGGCGGGCGGGTCCTTTATAGACAAAAAGAAAAAAGGATTTTTGTTTGATTTTTTCATAGAAATAATTAACTTAGACACATGAAAATTGTTGCAAATGAAAGATAACTTATTAAAGAATACGATTTTATTTATTTTTTAAAATTATATATGGAGCTGATGGTTGCTATTCCGGCGTAACACCTTTTTTGCTTGCGAGCAGTCTAGCGGCTGCCAGGATGGAGCAGAATATTTATTTTTTTCAAAATTTAAAAGTTTATTTAACTCAAAAAAAAAAAAAAAAAAACGCTGCCAAATAATTGGCACTATGGTTCCTCATTAACAATAACAAAATGTTCTTAATGGTCTATTTTACCTAACAAAGTATAATGTCATAAGAAAAACTAAAAATGATCTTTTCCTTGATACTGTTAGCTTAGAGAAAAAATTAGGTTTTTTACATAAAAAAAGAAAATTTTTATTCATTAGTAATCTTCTTTTATAATAATTATGTCTGCTAGACAGTTTTTGGTGTAGCTGGTGTAGTTATATCTTGACAAGCTATATAGGAATAATTAAATAATTTTAGCTAGTAAAAACGTTAATTCTAGATATTAGTACTTTCATAGAAATAAACTTAGTACTACGTCCAAAGAGAAAAAAATTTATGGTGTTTTTTTAATTTTTTATGTAAAAAATTTTGAAAAAAAAAAATTTGAAAAATTAGGTATCGTATTGGAGATGACGAGTAAAAACGATAATTCTAGATATTTTTTTCTTTTTATTCTTTCATGGAAAAAAATGAGGTACTACGTCCAAAAAAAAAATTATGGTGTTTTTTTAATTATTTTATGCATAAAATTTTGAAGAAAAAAATTTCAAAAAATTACGTATCAGATGAAGAAATCCTTTACAAACGATAATTCTAGATATTCGTACTTTCATAGGAAGAAATTAAGTACTGAACCATAAAGAAAAAAAAATTGGTATTTTTTGTATTTTTTGGTGAAAAAAATTTTGAGAAAAAAATTTTCAAAAAATAAATTATAAGATTAGAGATATCGAGTAAAAACGATACTTCTAGATATCAGTACTTTCATAGAAAAGAATGAGGTACTACTTCCAAAAAGAAAAAAAATTATGGTATTTTTTTAACTATTTTATGTAAAAAATTATAAAAAAAAAAAAATTCGAAAAATTACGTATCAGATGGAGAAATTCTTTACAAACGATAATTCTAGATATTCGTACTTTCATAGGAAAAAGTTAAGCATTACATTCTAAAATAAAAAAAATTTTGGAGTTTTTGTATTTTTTGGAGACAAAAATTTTGAGAAAATTAAGTATCAGGTCCAAAAAATTACTATAAACGATATTTCTAAAACTACACTGAGAAAATTAACATGTAAATATTCCTATATATTCAAGTAAAAATTACTGTATTTTCTAGTAATTGGCGACCCTGGTTAAATTTATTGTAATATTTATTATTTAGTATACAGTAAAAATTGCTTGTACTTTAAAGAAATATAACTATAATATACATTAATAATTACTGGATTAATTTAGAATTTTTACTATACGAGGAATATAATTTTTATTTCAGTATTTTTTTAATGTAAATAAAAAACATATTAAAAAATAATTTTTTTTTTTTTTTTTTTTTTTTTTTTTTTGTGGTATATTTATTATTTTTTATTTATTGATTATTATTTTTTTTTTATTTTATTTTTTATTTTATTTTTTTTTATTTTTTTTTTTAAGTCGCAGTTTGGGGATTTGAACGCGGGTCCCTTGAGTTGCCGGTCTATCACACCGAAAAAAAAAGGAGTAATCTGCAATGCCGACGTCACTTCTGCTTTATCGAATTACGAGATTGTAGTTGTATTGTAAAACGAAACGTCTGAAGTCTGAACGATCACAATGGTTCCTCTATGAGGAACCAATACTGAATTTTTAGTTTTTTTTTCTTTTGTTAATAAAAAAATTTTGGAAACCAATATTCAAAATCCCTTTTATTCATATTCTTAGAAATATTATTATCAACATTTATAGAAATAGAAATATTATCAGTAACATTTATATAAATTTAAAAATAGAAAATAGAAATATTATCAGTAACATTTATATAAATTTTCGTGATGAACTCATTGGTTGATTAGATTTTGAGCTACACTGCACGCAAGTTCAGAAGACGTTTTTTTTCAGGAATAGCAACTTTCAGCGCTATATTTAATTTATTAAAAAAAAAAATTGTATTTTTAAATAAATTTCCTTTTTATCAAAAGTTTTCAAATGTTTAAGTTAATTATTTCTGCTTGAAAAAATTAAACAAAAATTCATTTTCCTGTTCATGTATGTAAAAGTCCCGCCCGCCTTAAGACAAACTTTAAAACATACTTCATCAATATAAACGAAACAATTTTATCCTTCTCTAATGGAAGGGAAGTTTAACGTTCTTTGCCCTATGGCAAAATTTGTTTTATAGGAATTTCGCTAAAGAATATAATATAAATATAGCTGATTTGCAAAATCGTGCTCCTGAAAAATTGATCTAAACAAAATTACGTTGGTCAATTAAAATGTGAAAAATATTATCCTACGTGACATCGGAAAAAATATACTGAAGCGAAATAGGAGAAGAAGTAAATTTTTGGTTACACTATCTATAAATGAAATGGCTATTTTAATACTGAGTCATTAAAAAGTTTATTGTGTCACACAAGAGATTTGCGTACTGCTGATGGCCTTGTAATCGAGTTCGTGGAAAAAGAGCTTTTTTAAATAAGAGTTAATTAATTTGCTTTTGTGTATAAAGGGCAATTAAAAATGATCGTTATAAAACTCATATTATTTTCTCGATTCGTAAATTTTATTTTTACTAAAACAAAAGTTTACAGATAGTAATTAAAAGAGGAATAATGAACTTTTTATAACTAGTTTAATATCAATTATAATTTGCACAAAGGAGGATGAAAACCTGCTCTGTCCAATTTATTTTTTTCTGTATTACACTGAAAATTTGTTCTAACTATGGCCTGAGAAATCCTATCTTAAAACTTGGAGGCCTATTGAAATAAACGGTGGGCACCGGAATATTTATTTGGTATAGTAAACTCGCCTCTATAACTATAAGTTGTAATTTATACTCTCAAATGCACTGATATTTCCTTGTAAGTTTAATTAAAATTATTTCTATTTCATATATGAGGGATTCCATTCCAACTGAGCCAAGTTGAATGTGAAAATTGAAAATAACCCAAACTATTTTTTTCTACACTGAAAAAAAAATCCGCTTGCCGCAAGCGGAATAATTCCGCTTGCGGCAAGCGGACAATCCGCTTACGGCAAGCGGAATTCCGCTTGCGGCTAGCGGAATTCCGCTTGTGGCTAGCGGAATTTTTTTTTCTTTGCAAACAATTGCAAATGACTTGAAACGTAAAGAAAATTTAAAAAAAACATTTTTTCTTTTCTTTTTCCAAAATTTTCTCAAATCTCGTCATACCGAAATACGCATATCCCAAGTAAGCGGGAAAAAATTTTTTTTTTAATTTTCTTTACGTTTCAAGTCATTTGTAATCGTTTGACGAGAAAAAAAATTCCGCTTGCCGCAAGCGGATTTTTTTTTCAGTGTAAATTGCAACTGTTAATAAGTCCCTATTTTTAAGTTTCACCTATTTTTAAGTTTTTAGGTCCAACTCCTGATTTAAGCAGCCATTTTTGCGTTTTTTAAAAATGGGCCTGTTTTTGTAAATTGGCTCAAAATTATGTTGTTATTGTTGCCAGAAGCAAATCTTACATTGAAAAATATTTTCTTGTAAGTTCTTGGTATAAAACCAAATTTAATCAAATTTCTCGTAGAATTCGATCCCGGGGTCCAAAAGATGATTTGGACTGCACGTACAAGAAATTCATTAAATTTATAATTTTGGTCTTTAAGCTTAAATATCTTAAAATGTGCAGGTTCGATTTCCTTCTAATTGGACTTAAAAATTTCTTGTTTTATAATTTATTTTTATTTTCTAAAAAAATCAGTAAAAAAATTAAAAAAAGAATTTTGATTAAAAAATATAAAAAATATTAAATTATGAACTTTAATTTTAAAACTTTGAATTTTCACACAATTTTTCCAAAAGGTATTACCAAAATTTATTTACCTATGTACGCGCACGCGCAGACTTAATCATCTCTTAGATCCAGGAATTTACGGACTTATTAATGGTTAAACTTTATGAAAAAGATGGTTTGGACCGACTAAAGTGAACAAATCAATTTCAGCCGAATTTTAATAACTTTAAAAGAAATAATATTTACCTTCTTGAACCATAAGCAGAACATCTTCTCCTTAATCTTGATTCATCAGTTTCTCCAGGTGGATTTCTAGGAATAATCTTTGAAAGATTTACAAAACTTCTAAAAATTTCTTTGATATTAAAATCATTTTTTGCAGAACATTCAATAACTTTTGCTCTAAGGTTTGGAAGTTCACCAGATACCCAATTTTTAACATATTCTAAAGATACTTCACGTTTCGATTCCGGTAAATCATTTTTATTACCAGCAAATACGATTGGCAAATCCTATGTTTACATAATTTATGAAATTAATATAAAAATAATTTTTTTTTGAATAAATAGCTTTTTACCTGAAAATCTGCTCTTTGCTCTCGGATTTCTTCGAAGCAAAGCTTTACGTACTCAAAGCTTTCTCGCGAACAAATTGAATATACAAGTAAAAAAGCATGAGATGTTGCTATACTAATTCTTCTCATTGCTGGAAATTGTTGATTACCTAGAATAGTAAAAGACAAAAGGGTACTTAATTTTTAATGAATTCCTTGAAATTCAAATTTAATTACGTTACTTTACTTTAATTTTACATTGTACAAAAAAATAAATCTTTTTGATTACGCTCTGTAATAAATAATACGTCCCTGTAGAAGTGACATAAATTGTATAAATTCAATAATTTTTTACTTGAATAGGAAAGGTAAAAGGGAATCAGTAATGCCCCGATTTTCTTTCATTTCTGAATGTTACTCTAGATCTTTTGTTTTCTAGTGATTCACTTATATAATATTTATGAATGCACACGTCAGTATATTTCAATTTATATATACCTTTATATTGACAACCATGCCCATATGTATATGTGTGTATGCTTTGTAAGTAATATTGTATACAATGTACTACTGGAAAATTCAAAATTGACGATAATTTAACAAAGTTTTATTACAAATATGTGAGTTCATATGTGTATACTTTGTTATAAATATATATATATGGGTGTATCCATTACTTTTCATACAAAAGTGGGCGCACGCATGGCTTCATGTAATTTAAATGGAGTACTTTTTTTTCGTTTATTACCGATAAAATCGTTTTAAAAATATTTTTTTTGGCTACTTGAGGTTGGGTATCATTTTTTATATATTTAAATAGTACTTTCCATTGATTAGTAGCTTTTCAAAACATTCTGCAAGCTTTGTAAAAAATTAGAAAGCTGAAAAGTCAAAATTCCTATGTTATTTAAATGGGAAAATTGAGGTGCTTACAAGCACGTGTTTTTGCAACGCAAAAGCAAAATCCTTGGAACTGGGAACTTTTTATCCAAAACTTCACAAAAAAACCCGGGGAGCAAAGTTTTTCCACAAAGTCCAAAAATGGGTCCACTTTAATACACAAAATACGTGAAGAATAAGGTTTTTTTGGGAATGTATAAAAACGGATAGAAGCCAATATCATCCACCAAAATTTCAGAGATTATTTATTAATGTTTGAAGAATATTCTCTGAAATTTTTGGCCATTTTGGTTATGATAGAAAAAAGTTATAGTAATTTGAAAATGCAAAAAAATCAAAATTTCCGAAAAACGACCAAACTAAAATACGCATAACTCCGGATAAAATAAGCAGTTTTTAATTTTGTAGGTCGCATTCGAAAGGTCTTGAGTAGTACAAAATTTTGCGACTAACCGGAAGTAGTTATATAAAGATTTCCAGATTTGGCACCAATTTGAAATTCCTGTTTTTTTTCGTTTCAATCATCTAACATTTTTTATCGCCAAATAAAATCTACGTGATAAAAGTATCTATAAATTTTTTTGGTAAATTCTGAAACTTATACCAAAATAATGCAACCAACCGGAAGTAATTTGACTGAAAAATAAGGGAATGGCGAAATTTTGAAAATAGGCTAAAATAGGTCATTTTTTGGACCTTTTGGAGGTCATAACTTGGCCCCATATTGTTCTAGAGGGCTAAAAATTTAGCTAGGTGAGTTTTTTATAACCCCAAACATAATCTAAAAATTTGGGCCCAATCGGTGACATGCGTGCGCCCACTTTTGTATGAAAAGTAATGGATACACCCATATATTTTCTTGATAACTTAATTAAACTTACAAAATAATTACTATTTTATTTGATATTAGGTATAGAATAATGTTTTATTCAATAAATTTACTGTAAATTAATTAAAAGAATACTAGTTTATAACTGCTCATGTAATACAAATTCAAATATTAATTGTTTTTAATTATAAATAGTTTTTCACGCAAAATTACTTAGAAATTTGCATTTTTTAAATATTTAACGAGTTTTGAAAATAAAATATCAAAAGTATTTTTAGAATTTATTGATAACTAAATTAACTTAATATTAACTTTTCTTGAATGTTTTTAATCTTTTTATTTATAAATTAGTATAACCACACTGTAAAAAGTAACTTTCTTAGATTTACAAAAAAAAATAGAATTTTTTCGAAAAATTAGTGAATTTTTAAAAAATTTTGTAAGTATTCGATAAAAATCGTAAATTTACTAAAAGTATTTTATCGAAAAATTTGAGAATTCTTGATTTTTTTTTGTGATTTTACGAAAAAAGTTGTAAATTCACAACTATTTTTTTGGAAATTTACAACTATTTTTTAAAATATCTTTTTTAGCTATTTATGAAACAAGTGCATCTTTAATATATACATCTGGTATAGGTATATGAAAAGTTTTAAATTTTAGTTTATTTGCAACAGATTGTAGAAAGTTTTTAAATTTGTAATTTTAAATGATTGACTTGTGGTTACCAAGTTAATTTAAATAATTTATATTATAACACATACACAAAACCAAATTAAAAAATTTCTTAAACAAAGAGATTTGTGAAAATAGTTTGACAGAGTAATTTCGTTTTTTCACCGCAATTAAATTTTAATTTTCAATCTAACCGCAAATTTCTTGTAACCACCTAAGCAATATTTGTTCGAGAAGTATCTGATTTATTTAGTAAACAGTTTTAATTCCTTATAAAAGATCAATTTTATGGTAGGTTAAATTATGATTTAAAAAAATTATTTCCTATACTTTTTTATAGATTTCAAGTTATTATGCTATCATTTAATTTAACGATTGAAAATAGCCACTGGGCACAAATTGTCATAGATCTTTTTTCAGTGAAGTGAAACCTGATGGTTACGTATAGGTTATTTTTGGAAGATTTTACTGTACATTGTCAGACTGCTTCGCTTGAATTGCAACTGAGTGCAAGTTGACAGTCTATAAATTAAAAGTTCAAACTTATTCCAAATTTTTTAAACCATTTATTGATTTTAGCAAAAATTAAATTCTAATTGTAAAATAACGCTTATTGCACTTTTATTCGATTATTATTAAATTTTCTCAGGATAAAAAAAATATTGTTCTGAGAAAAAAGATCTATTTGTGGCAATAGCACGAGTCTTATGTTGGAGGAAAAAATAAATTCCGTTTATTGGAATGAGAATCTTTTGTCACAATTCTCTGAAAAATGTATTGCAAATGAATTGAAAAAAATATAATAAAAAAAAATGATAACATTATGCATTAAATGAAGCATTTTGACTGCTTTCATATAGGTACAAGTTCAAGATTTTCTACTTCCATTTTATTTTCTATTTTGTCAAAAAGATTTGAAATTTTCGATAAAAGTTTTGACTAAAAAAAAAGAATAAAGTTTTTTAATATATTACCTGAAGTATCGAGAAGATCAACTTTTAAAGTTAAAGTACCCAAGATAAAATCTCTTGAATAAAAATCTTCAACTGTTGGTCTATATTTATCATTGAATCCTTGTCCTAATAATCTACGCATTATTGAACTTTTACCAACACTAGCACCACCATAAAATACTAAACGTATTCTTTCGTAATCTGCCATTTTTTTTCTTAATTATAAATAATTTTTTTTAAAGTTCTTTTAATTAACATTTTTATTTTTATTCATTATTTTAACAATTATTAAAAAAATTTTTATTTTTATTCAAAACTTGTACTTTCTATTATTTTTTTTTTTTTAATTAATTTAATTTGTTAATAAAACTGAATAAATACAAAAAATAAATTAATTTATAAAATAAAAAAAAAAAGTAAAAATTTTAATTTAGTCTTCCATTAAGTAATTATTATCTTTATTTAAATATTTAAATTTTTTCTTTTTTCTTGATTTCTCATCTAATTTTACAGCAATTAGCGATTTCATAATTTTGTTTTTTGAATCTGAAACAAAAAAAATAATAAAATTATTTAATAATTATTTAGTTTTATTATATTTTAAAATTAAAATAATTTTTTTTTATTCTATAGAAATAGCTTTTTTTACAGAGATTGGGAGAAAATCCTTGTTTTTATCCTGGCTCTTTTGAATACCATTTTTGTATAAACGGTTTTTGTAAACTATTTTATGCAATTAATTTATTTTAGAAACTAGTTTTGTTACAGTTCTCTTTGACAGCGTGTTTGAAATATCAAATAACTCTTTCAACTCATGTTTCATATATCAATATTATTGTATATGTTTGAGGGATTTAACACAAAAATGAGTCAAGGATAGATTTAAGATTTTCTGATAAAATAATTGTTATATATTTTCCTGTAAAGTGCAATTAGAAGTAGATTCTTTGACCAATTTTTATTTTCTTCAAGATTTGACGCGAACAGACATTTAGACCAAAATTCTGGGAAAACATAACTTGGTGTCCGGTGAATTTGAAAAATTTAAACCGCTCAAAATAAAACCAAAAGTGGCCCAAAATTAAAAAAAATTTTTTAATGTGGTCCAGGTAAACAGAAACTTTTTTTCCAATCATATGTATATATATAACAAGTGCATTGGTTTTTAGATAATTTAGCCTTTTAAAGTCCTAAAAATCAAAAATCTAAAAAAAAACAATTTTCAAGCTTCAGAAATTTTTTGCAAAAATTCAGATGTTTTGTATGTACGCATGTCTGTAAAACCAGAAATACTTCACAACTATTATGGTATTAAGACCTAATTTTTTTTTCAAAAATTGTTTTATCGAAAAATCTTAAACTACTTTTTTTTTCTTTAATTTGGATGTAATACCTCATTTATTTCCATGAACGTATTTATATTTGAAAGTACGATTTGTACTCGACATCTTGAATCTGATAATTAATTTTTTGAAAAATTTTTTCAAAAAATTTTAGTCATAAAAAAATACAAAAATCACCAATTTTTTTTCTTTTTGGACGTAGCATTACGTAACATTTAATTTTGCTTTACGAAGAAAATATTAATTTTACAACATTGCAATATAAATATTTAACTTGAGTTAAAATTTTGATAAAATTATTTAATTTCTATATATTTATTGAAAATAATTTATTTAAATTTTAAAATAACATACAAATATTTATTTTGGAATGATTTTTTTTCTTTTACAAACAAGTATAAAACATGTACCCTCTGGTTAGATGTAACATGTAACCGCGTACTGGCTACAGAAAAAGAAGTAGAAGTAAGACCATAAAAAAAATACCACCTTAAATTTTTTTTAATGAATGTGCTAGAATGTAGAAAAATATTCTTATAGAAGAACTTCCCTAATAATTAGAAACTTATATATGAAAACCCAAAAACTTTGGCCACCGTTTGCAACGCTTAACCAAAAAAAAATTTTAAACAGTTATTATTTTCTAAAACGAAAATGAATTTCGTTAATATCAAATGCCCTGAAGTCCTAACTGAACAATACTTTTACCTCTTATTTACCCGCGCTTTACGTATTTCTTTACCTTTAGTAGGACTTGATCATACGTGGTTATTTTTATCATTTCAGTTACACTTGAAAATACTCACATCTTTTGTTTTTTTTAATTTACCGAGTCAATAATTTATTATTTATAAACAAAAAATATTATTACTTTTTATTTTTCATTTATTAATTACTCCCTTTTTCATTTATTACTGTTGACATAAAATAAAATTACAAAAAAAAAAAACATTATAAATATTAAAATATACACACATAATATATAAAAATAACGTCAATTATTTTAAGAGTTTTCAGAGTGACGTACAATTGACTGGACTTGACGAAATTCATTTATATACACTATAGTGTTAAAATGAGTTTTTTTTTTATTTATACGTCCATACATATAGAAATTTATTTCGAAATAAAAAGAAAATACTGAGCCATACATGAAACTTGTTTCTTTGTCATTGACTGATTTTGACAAATTAGAATTTTATGGTACTATTATTATTATTTTTCTTTTGATATATTTAAGCTTATATGTTTTTACTTTATTTTTCTTTTATTTATTGTTGAATATTTAGAATTGGTAGAATGAAAAACAAAAAAATGGTTTTTGAATTTTATGCAATTTTTTCAATAAAAGTATTTTTTCAATAAAAGTAATTTTTTAATTTATTGAAAATTGTGTTTTTATTTTTTATATATATTTTTGTTATACATATTATTTTTATTTATTTTTTTCTATATTGAGTCCAGCCCTTACCCACTCCGAAAGAAAGTTGGAGCCGTGAAATGGCGATCTTTATAACTTTAGGTCCGGCTAAAATTGAAAATATAAATAATAATTCGTTTTAAAAATTTGATTTTTTAAAATGGTTGTTAAAATAGATATTTTAAATAGTTATTCTAATTAAAAAATGATTTTTAATGTTGATCATTATATTTTATTCAAAATTTTTATTTATTTTTAATTCAAGCCAAACCTAAAAAATCACCTTTTCACAGTTCCAATTTGCTCTTGGAATGGAGAAGGGCCGAACTCAATAGAGGAAATTCAATAAAATTTAAAGGGAAATAGAGATTTCAGGGCAAAGGAAAAAATAATGAATTTTACTTATTTGAAATTGTTTGTTAATATAATAAAGACTAGATTGGCTATAATTACTTTAATCGATGTCTAGGATCATCAAACAGTTACAACAGTTTGTCTCTCTTAATTTGGTAAGTAGACAGTTACCTAATATTTTTAAAACTCGAGCTTTATCGTTTATTATAAATGCACCTTTTAAGTCTTTAATTTTACACTTACTAAAACAATAAAAATTTTTGGATCAAAAAAAAAGAATTTTTTTTTAGGTTTTATGTATATTTTATAGAATAATAGTATATTAGAATAATGTCTTGAATTTGGTCAATAAGGAACTAACACAATTGTTTGACTTTTACAAGCTTTTATTTACTGTAAAATTGTTCAAAACTTTATTTTGAAAAATAAAGTACGAGTTATTTTGCAAAATAAATTAGCAAAATAAAGTAGCAAAATAAAATAGCAAAATAAAGCTAAATAAAGTTTTGAACAATTTTACAGTAAATTAAAGCTTGTAAAAATACAACAATTGTGTTCCTTATTGACCAAATTCAAGACATTGTTCTAATTTAAAACTTTTAAAGGAACAATATTATATAATAATTTCTTATAATAATAGTGTATTACAACCCATGGATAAAAAAGTAAAGAATAACCCAAATCCTACCTACTAAAATTCAATCGAGTATTTATAACAGTACTATATATTCACGAAAAAAAAAAATAATCTTAAAATTACATAACTTCATTTTATACCTGATCATAATTTAAATATAGAATAAATAAAATTAAACCATTAAACACCATTGAAAATTTTAAAACTAAAAAAATAACGTTTAATTCTTTTGTTTGCTCGTTTAGTAATGTAAATACCATTTAAAATTTTTTAACATTTAATTTTGGTTTACGAAGAAAATATTAATTTTATAATTTTGTAATATAAATATTTAACTTGAGTTAAAATTTTGATAAAATTATTTAATTTATAGTATATAATTATATATAAATATTAAAAATAATTTATTTAAATTAAATTATTTAAATTAAGTAATTCATTGAAAATATTTTATTTAAATTTTAAAATAACATACAAATATTTATTTTGAAATGATTTTTTTTTCTTTTACAAATAAGTACAAATCAAATACCCTCTGGATACCAGTGTATGAGCTACAGAAAAAGTAGTGCTGGTAAAAACATGTAGTTTCAATTAAAGATTCAAAAAACTAGTTTATCGATTTATGAAATTAATTAAAATAGTAAAAATTCAGATTAATTATTTTTAGTTTAATATTTATTCAAATTCTCTCGGTACATACTGATGATTTTTTATTCACGTTTCTTTTTTCAGTTTTCCATACGCATATACGGTTTGAAGTAATAGAAAATTATGGTGGTAGACTCGGATTTGGCAGAAATTAAAAAAATGTTTGATTAATATAAAGTATGATTTTTTGTAAATTTGCTTTTTTATTTGCATGTACACTTTATTTATTTTGTTGAAGCCCTGAAGTAATTTCAATAAAAAGTGTAAATTATTTTTGTCTGACATTTTATTGAGTTATACTACTTACAAGGAGAGTGTAATAGCGAAAAATATCCTTCCCGTCCCCACTACTTACTTGCATGTGCCTTTTTGGGCTAACTTTAAAATTACGTTAATAGCTTGTAACTTAACCATTTTGCTGTCTGACATTTTATTGAGTTGTACTACTTACCCGCTGTATTTCAGGTTTCAAATAGTTTTTTAAGCTATTATGCTTCAATTAATTTGTAATTTTGAAAAGTATAATCGTACATCTATGCACTCTTTACAACGTTTAATTGAATCATAAATTAAAGGAGCATCAAACTTATATTTTAAGCTGCCAAGGCATTCATTCATACCTCAGATTAAATAGTAGTAACATATTAATGAATAAACTATTGAAAAGTTTATTTTATTGAATAGGAAAATTTGAAAGCCCTTAGGTATTTATCACTAAATAAAATGTAATCACATTTACTAAAATGAAAATTTCAATTATATATTCACTAAAAACCATGCATATCAAATTAAATTTGTCAAATATTAATTTACGTTCACAATTTCTTAACATTTAATTCTTGGTTTTCTAGAAGTGAAAAATGACATTAATAAAAATTTTTTACGGTGACATCAATTTTATTATCGTGAAATAATATGAATTATGAGTTTAACTCTAAGAATATAAAATTTCTTTGTTACTTTAAACTCCTGTGTCAATAATATAGTGCTCTAACGCTTTATATGTATATATATATTATATATAGGTATATATAGGTTAATATCTAATGTATATACTAAACGGGAAAACGATCCTTCAAGTAACTAAATTTTGTATCCTCTCTCGCTTATATTATGTATTATCCCGTCAATGTAAATGGAACGGCAAAGACCTTTCTTCTCTTATTATATATATATTCACTACTACCATTACAAAATATCTTCTATATGTATACTTCGATTAATCATTTCTATTATACTATTTGATAATCGTTTCCTTTATACAAATAATCATTTACCCGATGTTTTTTATTTAAAAAAAAATAAGTTAAATTTATAAAATATTGATTTATTTTTAAGCATTATTACTTAAAATATATACACTGTAAAAAGTAACTTTCTTAGATTTACAAAAAAAATTGAATGTTTTCGAAAAATTAGCGAATTTTCAAAAAATTTTGTAAATATTCGATAAAAAACGTTAAACTAAATTTAGTACATTATTGAAAAATTCGAGAATCCTCGATTTTTTTTTGTGATTTTACGAAAAAATTTGTAAATTCATAACTATTTTTCGGAAATTTACAACTATTTTTTGTAAATTTTCGAAAAAAAATTATAAATTATCATTTTTTTTTTTAAATTTTAATACTAAATTTTTCGGAAATTTACAACTATTTTTTGTAAATTTTCGAAAAAAAATTATAAATTATAAATTTTTCTTGCAAATTCACAAAAAAATCGAGAATACTCGAATTTTTCGTTAATATACTAAAAGTAAATATACGACTTTTTTCGAATATTTACAAATTTTTTCGAAAATTTACTAATTTTTCGAAAATGTTCTAATTTTTTTGTTAATATAAGAAAGTTACTTTTTACAGTGTAGGTTTACTATTTTATGTAAGAAGTCATACGGTATATGAACTCTCTCAACTCTTTAGCTCTAGAAATTTGTCCAATTTAGACCTAAATTACGTTTTTTAGGAATTTTTCATTTTTTAATGACATTTTTTAGTAATCTAAAAACAAAAAGCAGTTAGTTCTAACAGCTAGTTCGTAGTATCGCTGAAATCGAATTGGACATTAGTTTTTCAAAATTTTGAGAGGGCTCGAAGGTTTTGAGATTTCATATTTCATCTATGAAAAACTGTACCCGAAATGAGACAAATCGAGGGATTCAATCAGGGTTCAAATTCACATCATATGTTTTACGTGTAATTTTATCATATAAAAAATATAATGTGAAGTAGGTCCCTGGTAACCGTATTAGTTCTCATATGCAATGAATCATATATGATGATTTTTTTAATTTGATATTTTTTACTTTATTTTTTTTCTGTAATTTAAAACTTTAATTATATATAGCTTTGAATTTTTATAAAATCATTTTTTAAGTTTAAAGTCAAATATTTATTAATAACCTTGATTTTACTAAAATTAAATAATCTATACGTATGCAAATACTTAAATTAAAACTAGAACTATGCTTATATTATTATTTAATATTCAAAAGTAATCTATTAACGTTTATTATAAAATTTATAATATTATTAACTTAATATGTAACGTCACGTAAATATAATATGTAAAACAAAAGTGGAAATGCATGTAAAATTTTGAAATAAATGATTAACCTGAAAAAAATTAAATCCGAAAGTATCCGTACACAGTAAAAAATAATGAACACAATATTACTACCGTTTAGTAATTTTACTACGATTTAGTAATATAACTACAAAAATATTAAATTTACAGATACGACTAAATATAGCTACAGGAGTTCATTTACGTTTGTAATACACAATATTAACTCTTATTTTTCGTTTTGAATATTATAAGCATACTATACCTGCGTTTATATTCAACAATAATAATGAAATAATAACTAAAAAGGGGATACCGGAACATTTGGGCCTCTTCAACCTATAGGTTGGGGGTTCGCGTACAGCTTCGGATAAAAAATAATCGTAGTTTTTTTTTCTGCAAAGATAAAATTCTAAAATTATTTCCATCAGTGCTTTAGGAGTGAGGCATCCGCAGAATGTTAAATTAAGGCGTAAAACCCGGCATTATGTAGATAACGCAGTCCGAAGTGCTTCCGGGGCACTTAAAGAGACGCGAGGTTTGGGAGAGGTAGCGTACCTCCTGGACCATAGGTACATCGCTAATAAAAAATATTCACACAAACGGATACACTTACTTACAAAATCTATCTTAGTAAATCTATCTTAAAAAACAAAAAAAAAAAATCAATCTTCAAAAAAATACTCACACATTACACAAACCTATACACTCACACTATGAAAAATCTATCTTAATAAATAAATGTTTAAAAATCTATCTTAAAGTAACACAAGAGATAATAAGCAAGTTCTTAATATCTCTCACGAATAACTAACTAATTAGTAAAATTGCTACAACTTATAGTAAATTTACTATTTTTGTGGTAATATTACTAAATCGTAGTAAAATGACTAAACTATAGTAATATTGTTTTCATTATTTTTTACTGTGTACATATTTTACTAGCATATTTTAGAGGGAGGGGGGCTCCGCAAATAGTCTTACCTTTTAGATTCAAACTAACTTGGTAAGGAAAATTTTTTCCGTTCTTTACATTTGACATTCCCATCAACAATACGTTTTACAGCGTTTACGAAAGGTTTTGTAACTTCAAACTAAGAATTTTTTATTTTTTTAAACATTCTTTCCTTACCTAATAAAAATTGCAATTAAAAAAAATTGATGAAATTTGAGCCATGTTTGTTGGAATAAATTTAAAATTAAACTGGCAAAAATACACTCGTTTTACTAAAAAAATTCATTAAAATTTATTATTTATTGCACTAAAATTTATTATTAATATTTACTTGGTTTTAAATGAAAAATATTAAAGTAAAAATTAAAAAATTATTACATTTTTTCACTAGTACAATATTAATAAATTTTTTGATGTAAAATATATATATGTTTTCTAGCTGGGTTAAATGTAGTTTTTTTTAATTAATAACTGAATAAATATTATTTTGATTTTGTCAAAGGACATATATAACCACAGTTTTTTTCTAATAAAACAGTTACAAATTGATTTTGACTTTCGCATGTATTTTAAGGAACTATATATTTTCGAATAAAAGATACAGGGGACATATTGGCATATTTTATACTAAAATGATCATTAAAAAAATTGCAAAAAGCTAAAAATATTATCTACTATCTATTTAATAATTTCAAGAAAAAATGATATTACCAAATTTTATATGATAGTCGGATCAAGTCATTATTTTAAACCACAAAAGCAATAACTATAAACTGGAAAATAATTAAATTTTATAAGTTTTTTATGATAATTTCTAATGCATGTTCTTATAGATAACGATTTTTCATGTATTTGGTATTAAGACTAATAAAATAAACAATAATAAAATATTATTCTATGTTTGTATATTAAAAGCTTTTTTTAAAGCCCAGATCAAAAATTTTAATTTGTTCTTCTAAAAATTTCGTCATCGATTTTATCTAATTGGTCGATTTATTGATGATCTATAATGCCATCATATTTTTTAGATATTTTACTTTTTAACGAAATTTTCAAAAAAGTTTTAGTTTTCATCCTAATCGGATTACGCTAATCCGTTGTTTTTGAAAAAAAAAAAACAAAAAAATAGTTTTATTTAAAAAAAATTCAAAAATTTTTTTTTCATTTATAAAGATATATAAAATAAAAAAAAGTAAAAAAATAAAAAAACTTTAAATCTTTGAAAGTTTTAAGGTCTGTTTGCAACAAAATACTATTTGAACTTTGAATACATAAGCTTTTAATTGAATGGCATTCATAACAGCATACTAAGTAAATACTTTTAGTAACGCATATTCATTATCGAGTTCATTATAGAAGCCTAAAGTCAAAGAGAAACATTAATGACTTTGTGAAATTGTAAGCAGCATAAAATATCTTTTCTTTTAAGTTATTACTTAGGTAAATATATATGCATTAGAAATGCATAATATGTATGTGATGCAAGCAAAGACTTTGCTAAATGAATAAAAACTATTTAAAATACTATTTTTTATTCTTGGAATTTTAGCAAATTAATCTAAGTTATAAGAAAAAAAAGGATATTCGTGTTTTAATAAACGGTAAAGCTTAAACAAATATTAATTTTTACCTGAAGAAAGTGCAGATAAGGGTATCTATGTGTGTGCGTTAGCATGTGTTTATTGACAGTCCTTCCTACAGCTACGCAGTAAATAATAATGTTTGAAGCATTTTTTAATCATAATAAGATTTTATATTTTAGAATAACGTGTTTCGGGATAAAACTTTAATCTTCGGGTAAATATTTATTTTCAAGCGAATTCTTGTGAAACTGACCTAACGAAAGGTGAAAGACTGGGATTTAAAAAAGTAATTGAAAATAAAGATTCAAAAAAATTTTATTATTTAGTTCACTCACAGTTTACGTTTATCTAATTTTAATTTTTTGTAACCAAATAAATCTTACCTTCCAAGCTAATATTGTTTACTGTTATTTAAAATTTTACGATTTATGTAGATAATTTTTAATTATGCGTAAAAAAATTGTTCTTAAATTTATAGTAAACAACTTAATCTCTTTGTTTTTAAAATTATTGATTTTTATACGTTTATACACTATTTTTATTTTAACTTCTGTTTAAAATATAAAAAATTAACTTAAAAAATATAATTTAAGTCGCTGAAAGGATAAAATATTAAATCCAAATTATCTCTTTTATTCATATATAATTTTATTTTATTTTTTAGAATATAATAGCGTATATTATACACTTATTATATATAAATATATAATTGTTTTTTTTTTAAGTCATTGTCTTTATAAGAATTGAAGTATATTAAAAAAAAAGTAATTTTTATTATTCAAATTTTTTTCTATTAAATTTTTTTTTCAGTTTAATATAAAAAAATTTTTTAATGTACATAAATAACGTAGGGACGATATACCTTAGAGTTTGAGGTTTTTTCGGGGGTTTTGAAAAAATTCATATAGTTTTAGGTTTAAGTACATAGAATTAAAAATATATATGAGAGTTCGTTTATTATGAATTTAAAGTTTATTTTTTGCTATCGTAGTTTGCTAAAATGAAGTCGAGATAAATATTGCCTATGTGAATTTCTACTCTGTTATGAATTGCAAAAATAACTTGCTTTACATAGAAGTAAAAATTTTGTTATATAAAAGTTTTGTATATTATAGCAGACACGTATCTAGAAAATTTTTTTGGAGGAGGCCAGAACCTAATAATATTAAAATGAATGGTTTAAATTTCTTGAGTATCAAAAAAAATTTAATTGTTTCTTATTTTAAATTGTTTATAAGCAATTGTTAATAAAAAAATTTTTAAATTTTGAAATTAAGGTAAAAAACGTTGCTATTTTTTCAAAACATTTTCATTTCGGGGGGGGGGGGGGAGCATGGGCCCTTTCCCCCCTCTTGATATGTACTTGATTATAGTCTACAAGACTGGGAATGAAAATAGTAAAAAGTAACTTGATAATTTCATGCAATGCGGTGGCGAATCCATGATACTTTCTCAGAGGGAAGTGGGAGGGGGAGGTAATTCTGTTAAAATTTGTGAGTTTTTGCAAAACTTTTTTAAATTATAATAATTCATTTTTAGTTCACAGGAGGTTCTCTTCGTCTTTGACCACTGTCTAACAGATAAGCAGCTGGGTTTCGATTTTCGTATGGGAATAAACAGGACTTACTTATTATAAAACATATATTATTTTTAATAGATATTATAAAGTAAGTACAGGTAATATTTATAAATAAGATAGAAAAAAAACTTAAGTATCAAAATCTGTATGAAAGTAAATATTTTAAAAAATTCGGCCGTGGTCTAGTGGATTAAAGCGCGCGACTATATGTACACTGTAAAAAAAACTCCGGTGATTTTTCGACAAAATTGGTAAATTTACTAAAATTTAGTAAATTTTCGAAAAAATTCGCAATTTTTCGAAAAAAATCGGAAATTTACTAATATTTGTAAATTTGCGAAAAAATAGTAAATTAACAATTTTTTTTTTCGTAAATTTTCGACAAAATCGTAAATTTACAACTGTGTCGTAATTTTACGATTTTTGTAGAAAAATTGCAAATTTTAATCGAAAATTTGCGACAAACAATTGTGAAATTACGAGTCCTATTTTTCGTACCAAAAAACGCATAGCAAACCAGTTAGAGTCATAAAATAATGTTTTTTGATTTTATACCATGAGAAAAGATGAATACTTTTATTTTTTTTCGCTACATTTCTTTTAGCAAATAGGTATATAATTATTAATATTTTAAGAATAAAAAATATTTTTAATTACGTGAAAAAGGATAATCTGGACGAACAAGTTATTATAAGTAAAAACAGGATGAGTCAATTATAATTTAAATGGGACATTTTTACTTTAAAAAAAAAAAAATTAATTTTGATAGTAATTTTTAGTATATATGAGGCAATATTTTTTTTTTACTACTTAACTTGGACAAAAAAATGAAGAAAAAAAATTTGAAGGCACATCGATATAACCCGTGTTTTCAGGTAGTTTGAACCTTCAGAAAACCGAAAAAAATCGTGAACAAGAAATCGGCGATAGGTGCCAAAAAGATTTTTCCACTTTTATCTCAAAAACTGCCTTTTTTCGTAACTGATTTTCGAAAATTCTTATTTCAGGGGTTTTTCGCGGTATTTTTAATGATTTTTTTTTTATAACAAGTTAAAACAAGTTCAAAACTAATACAAGCAAGGATTTAGCATCAATTTTTATCTAGGTCTTCTGGGCCTAGAAACACAGGGTTCAATGTTATAAAATAGGGTTTTTTGGCAATGAAACGCTTAAACCTCACAAGTTAACCAAAACACTTCTGGTTGGTCTCATTTTTTTGGTGTAAGTGTCACCTTTCAAACGCCGTAAACCGCAATTTTCCATCACTAATTTTTTTATTAATGTAGCCAATTAACCAAATTACCTATTTTTAATTGCTGCCAAATTCGTAATTTCTAATAAAAAAAGGTTTTGTATATCTTGAAAAATTCCTACAAGCTTGAAGTTTCCAAAAAATTTTTCTCGTCTCATTTCCTTGAGTCGTTTTTAAGAAATGGCTCTTCTAAGATAACATTAAAAATTAGCTTTTTATAAAACCATATAATTGGGACTCCGACTTCTAATTATCAAATATCTGATGATTAAATAATTCAAAAAAGTAGAGTAAAGAATTTTTGGAAATTTGAAGCTTGTGGAAATATTTTGAGACTTATAAAACCCATTTTCGTCAAAAATTACAAATTTGGCAGCAATTTAAAAATAGGTCATTTTTAACCAAAAATGACCATTTGGTTAATTGGCTATAGTGATGAGAGGATTAATGATAATAAATTACGGTTTATGGCGTTTGAAAGGTGGTATTTACACCAAAAAAATGAAACCAACCAAAGAAAAGTGTAAAAGAGTTTAAGTTAACTTGTAAGGTTTTAGCGTCTCATTGAAAATTACCAAAAAACCCTATTTCATTGAGCCCTGCGTTTCTAGGCTCAGATGGCCCTTTGGAATGAACGGAGAGTAGCCGGCATGTTTTTTCAACATAATAAACTCATTCATAACCATTTGTTATAATTTGGTGTTCCAAATGTATTGAACTCCCCTTTTAATTTAATTCTACATCTTGAAAATATGCATAATCGGTCAAAAATTACGTATTGTATAAAATTGAAAAAATTGGTAATAAACGTGTAAAAATGAAAAATATTTGGGCCCATAATCATTAATGGAGTTTTATTTGCTTGGAAAAATATATTTTATGAGATAAAAATAAAATAGACAAAATATTAAGATAGACAAGCCTAAGGTGCGAGAAAAAGTCTCAAAAGTAATAAAACAAAATTTGAAAAAAAGCAAAAAATAAATACAGGTTTTCAAGCTTATAAATGTCAAAATATTGTTAAAAACTGATGCTAAAACCTTGTTTGTATTAGTTTTGAACTTTTTTTAACTTGTTACAAACAAATATCCCTAAAAATACCGCGAAAAACCCCTGAAATAAAAATTTTCGAAAATCAGTTACGAAAAAAGGCAGTTTTTGACATAAAAGTGGAAAAATCTTTTTGGCATCTATCGCCGATTTCCTGTTCACTTTTTGTTTCGGTTTTCTGAAGGTTCAAACTATCTGAAAAAACGGGTTATATCGATGCGCCTTCAAATTTTTTTTTCTTCATTTTTTTGTCCAAGTTAAGTAGTAAAAAAAAAATAATGCCTAATTTATGTGCATTTCTACGAGAAAATACGTTTTATGAGCACTAAAAATGATTGATGATTTTCTGATAGTTTGCAACCTATAGAATGCAAACAAAAACGTTATCACGGAATCGGCGATGGATGCCAAAAAGATTTTGCCACTTTTATGTCAAAAACCGTGTTTTTCGTATCTGAGCAACCCAAAATAATTTAAGAAAAATAAAATAGGCGATAACTTCATTAATCAAGATAAAAATTACTTTTTTGTTAATTAAAATTTAAAATAATAGATGACAAAATCTGATTTCCAGGGAAAAACTACTCCAGAAGAAAAAAAAACTTTTCTTTTTACGATGAAATTTAGCCGAGTTGTCGTCAATTTAAGATTTTACTCAAAGTTTTATATTGAAAAATGCCTATTTCTGACTTGTTTGATTTTCATCGTAAAATAATAACTTTTTTTAAAAAATCGATTAATTTTTCCCTGCACGGTAGAGCTGCTTTGGTTGAATATTCAACCAAAAGTGGTTTAATTTTCAACCAAAAGCTAAAATACAAAATAAAAACAATGTTTTTATAGTACAGGGTAAGAAATGATCAGGGCATCCATTAAAAGTGAATGAATTTTATTATATTATTGTAATTAGTAATTTTTTATGTACTACTTCTTTTGGCTTTGAAACTGAGGAATGACTAATTAAAAAGGTTATCATACGATATAGAATAACAAAATGGCGGCTACCTAGAGAAAGTTAAAATGAAATAAAAAGCCTTTAATTTTCGAGCAAAAGTAGCTGTAAAATTTTTTTTAAAACATAAAAATACTAAAACTCGACGACATCCCGAAATTAGTGCATTCATTAAGTTGCTTAGCAACACTGTAAAAAAAACTCCGGTGATTTTTCGACAAAATTGGTAAATTTACTAAAATTTAGTAAATTTTCGAAAAAATTCGCAATTTTTCGAAAAAAATCGTAAATTTACTAATATTTGTAAATTTGCGAAAAAATAGTAAATTAACAATTTTTTTTTTCTTAAATTTTCGACAAAATCGTAAATTTACAACTGTGTCGTAATTTTACGATTTTTGTAGAAAAATTGCAAATTTTAATCGAAAATTTGCAACAAACAATTGTGAAATTCCAAGTCCTATTTTTCGTACCCAAAAACGCATAGCAAACCATTTAGAGTCATAAAATAATGTTTTTTTATTTTATACCATACTTAAGGACGCTTCGTCATTTGAATTTCCGAATAAAGACATGTACAGTTTGTTAGAGGAATGTCTCAGGAATCGAATGATATGGGCCATATAGTCGATAGTGATTGCCAGAGAAAAACTACTCAAGAAAAAAAAAAACTTTTCTTTTGACTATGAAATTTAGCCAAGTTATCGTCAATTTACGATTTTACTCAAATTTTTCTTAAAAAAGACATTAAAAAAAGTCTGTTTCTGAACTTAAAATATGCATTATTCCCTTGATTATTATGGTAAAATACTCATTTTTTTTTTAAATCGTTTACTTTTTCCCTGAGTATTTATTTCTTCAAGAAAATAATAATTTTTTACCACATTTCAACATTTAGGTCAAAAACCAATGAAAAACTGTGTTAAATAAATTTGGCTAATTACAGTTTTCAAAGGTTTCTGACCTAAAAATTAAAATTTTGTGAACAAAAATGATTTTTTTTTTTGAAGAAATGAATACTCAGGGAAAAATTAATCGATTTTTAAAAAAAAGTTATTATTTTACGATGAAAATCAAACAAGTCAGAAATAGGCATTTTTCAATATAAAACTTTGAGTAAAATCTTAAATTGACGACAACTCGGCTAAATTTCATCGTAAAAAGAAAAGTTTTTTTTTCTTCTGGAGTAGTTTTTCCCTGGAAATCAGATTTTGTCATCTATTATTTTAAATTTTAATTAACAAAAAAGTAATTTTTATCTTGATTAATGAAGTTATCGCCTATTTTATTTTTCTTAAATTATTTTGGGTTGCTCAGATACGAAAAACACGGTTTTTGACATAAAAGTGGCAAAATCTTTTTGGCATCCATCGCCGATTCCGTGATAACGTTTTTGTTTGCATTCTATAGGTTGCAAACTATCAGAAAATCATGGTGGTAATCGTTGCCTCTTAAATTTTTTTTTTTTCATTTTTAGTGCTCATAAAACGTATTTTCTCGTAGAAATGCACATAAATGAGGCATTATTTTTTTTTTACTACTTAACTTGGACAAAAAACTGAAGAAAAAAAAAATTTGAAGGCGCATCGATATAACCCGTTTTTTCAGATAGTTTGAACCTTCAGAAAACCGAAACAAAAAGTGAACAAGAAATCGGCGATAGATGCCAAAAAGATTTTTCCACTTTTATGTCAAAAACTGCCTTTTTTCGTAAACTGATTTTCGAAAATTTTTATTTCAGGGGTTTTTCGCGGTATTTTTAGGGATATTTGTTTGTGACAAGTTAAAAAAAGTTCAAAACTAATACAAACAAGGTTTTAGCATCAGTTTTTAACAATATTTTGACATTTATAAGCTTGAAAACCTGTATTTATTTTTTGCTTTTTTTCAAATTTTGTTTTAATACTTTTGAGACTTTTTCTTGCACCTTAGGCTTGTCTATTTTAATATTTTATCTATTTTATTTTTATCTCATAAAATATATTTTTCCAAGCAAATAAAACTCCATTAATGATTATGGGCCCAAATATTTTTCATTTTTACACGTTTATTACCAATTTTTTCAATTTTATACAATACGTAATTTTTGACCGATTATGCATATTTTCAAGCTGTAGAATTAAATTAAAAGGGGAGTTCAATACATTTGGAACACCAAATTATAACAAATGGTAATGAATGAGTTTATTATGTTGAAAAAACATGCCGGCTACTCTCCGTTCATTCTAAAGGGCCATCTAAGCCTAGAAACGCAGGGCTCAATGAAATAGGGTTTTTTGGTAATTTTCAATGAGACGCTAAAACCTTACAAGTTAACTTAAACTCTTTTACTCTTTTCTTTGGTTGGTTTCATTTTTTTGGTGTAAATACCACCTTTCAAACGCCGTAAACCGTAATTTATTATCATTAATCCTCTCATCACTATAGCCAATTAACCAAATGGTCATTTTTGGTTAAAAATTACCTATTTTTAAATTGCTGCCAAATTTGTAATTTTTGACGAAAATGGGTTTTATAAGTCTCAAAATATTTCCACAAGCTTCAAATTTCCAAAAATTCTTTACTCTACTTTTTTGAATTATTTAATCATCAGATATATGATAATTAGAAGTCGGAGTCCCAATTATATGGTTTTATAAAAAGCTAATTTTTATTGTTAACTTAGAAGAGCCATTTCTTAAAAACGACTCAAGGAAATGAGACGAGAAAAAATTTTTGGAAACTTCAAGCTTGTAGGAATTTTTCAAGACATACAAAACCTTTTTTTATTAGAAATTACGAATTTGGCAGCAATTAAAAATAGGTAATTTGGTTAATTGGCTACATTAATAAAAAAATTAGTGATGGAAAATTGCGGTTTACGGCGTTTGAAAGGTGACACTTACACCAAAAAATTGAGACCAACCAGAAGTGTTTTGGTTAACTTGTGAGGTTTAAGCGTTTCATTGCCAAAAAACCCTATTTTATAACATTGAACCCTGTGTTTCTAGGCCCAGAAGACCCATTAGAATGAACGGAAAGTGGCCGTCATGTTTTTTCAACATAATAAACTCATTTATAACCATTTGCTATAATTTGGTGTTCCAAATGTATTGAACTCCCCTTTTAATTTAATTCTAAAGCTTGAAAATATGCATAATCAGTCAAAAATTACGTATTGTATAAAATTGAAAAAATTGGTAATAAACGTGTAAAAATGAAAAATATTTGGGCACATAATCATTAATGGAGTTTTATTTGCTTGGAAAAATATATTTTATGAGATAAAAATAAAATAGACAAAATATTTAAGATGAAAAAGTATAATTACTTCATTTTAACAAGAATTAAAAAATTGGGACTCTAGGGGTTCCATCATTGTAGCGCATTAAAATAATTATTTTCGGGCATCTTGATGGTATGTAACAATCAATTTGGACTAAAAGTTATCAATATTTATCATTATAACTTGTACGTAGATTAAAAACAGCCTAAGGTGCAAGAAAAAGTTATAAAACAAAATTTGAAAAAAAGCAAAAAATAAATACAGGTTTTCAAGCTTATAAATGTCAAAATATTGTTAAAAATTGATGCTAAATCCTTGCTTGTATTAGTTTTGAACTTGTTTTAACTTGTCATAAAAAAAAATCCCTAAAAATACCGCGAAAACCCCCTGAAATAAAAATTTTCGAAAATCGGTTAGCTCAGTTACGAAAAAAGGCAGTTTTTGAGATAAAAGTGGAAAAATCTTTTTGGCACCTATCGCCGATTTCTTGTTCACGATTTTTTTCGGTTTTCTGAAGGTTCAAACTACCTGAAAACACGGGTTATATCGATGTGCCTTCAAATTTTTTTTTTCAGTTTTTTGTCCAAGTTAAGTAGTAAAAAAAAAATAATGCCTCATATACTAAAAATTATTATCAAAATAAATTTTTTTTTTTAAAGTAAAAATGTCCCATTTAAATTATAATTGACTCATCCTGTTTTTACTTATAATAACTTGTTCGTCCAGATTATCCTTTTTTACGTAATTAAAAATATTTTTTATTCTTAAAATATTAATAATTATATACTACCTATTTGCTAAAAGAAATGTAGCGAAAAAAAATAAAAGTATTCATCTTTTCTCATGGTATAAAATCAAAAAACATTATTTTATGACTCTAACTGGTTTGCTATGTGTTTTTAGGTACAAAAAATATGGCTTGTAATTTCACAACTGTTTGTCGCAAATTTTCGATTAAAAATTGCAATTTTTCTACAAAAATTGTAAAATTACGACATAGTTGTAAATTTACGATTTTGTCGAAAATTTACGAAAAAATAAATCGTAAATTTACTATTTTTTCGCGAATTTACAAATATTAGTAAATTTCCGATTTTTTTCGAAAAATTGCGAATTTTTTCGAAAATTTACTAAATTTTAGTAAATTTACCAATTTTGTCGAAAAATCACCGGAGTTTTTTTTAACAGTGAAGTTTAAAGTAAATTGGTGCAGATTTTATCGCGCAATCGTGTGCATTACTTTTCAAAAACGTTGTTTCGAGTAAAATGGCTTTAAAGTTTTAGATGAATTTTTTCGGTACTTTTAGTTATTAAATTATTTATTTTAATGCAAGAGATCTGATCAACACAAAATTATTCGATACATCAATGATTCTACACAAAAAAGTTTTTCGGAATCGTTCTATACCAAAAATCGTTGTGCTAAAAATAACACAAATTTTTTTTAGTCAAAGTATTCAACACTTATTTCTTTCGTATGCTAGCATAAATAAATATCACTTAAAACAGTGTATTGAATATTTCGATTAGAAAAAATTTGTGTTGATCTTTTTGGTACAAGGATTTTCGGTGTAGAACGATTCCGCAAAACTTTCTTGTGTAGAATTATTGATTTGTCGAATAATTTTGTGATGATTAGATCCCTTGCCTATTTTAACATGGAACATGTTCGTTAGATAGGGTATTTGAAAAAGTTTGGCTAGGCAGGGGGTGGGGTGTGAAATGGACTTAGAATATTTTTGATTGAGGGACTTAGAATAATTTGAAGTGGAAGCCTGATCAGGCTCTGATAAGAACAAGAACTTAGAGGATTACTTTATATTTATGGACTTACAATAATTTATATTTCAGGATTTATTGTAATTTCGGTTTTTGGATTTATTACTGTTATGAGTGACATGAACATGCTCCATGCTCGTTGGTTGTGTAGTTACACAAACCGGTTATGAATTTTTTTTTTATTCGTTAGAGAAATTTATAACAGAAAACTCTAGATCAAAAAAATTAAAATCGGTCACGTAGTTTTAGAGAAATCTTAATTAGAAGGTGTAAAAACATAGTTTTCTAAATAAGAATACAAATTTTTTTTTGTATATTTAAGTATAGACTTATAAGTTATCAGTTATTTTTTAGCCATAAAGTTATCTTTTTGGTTTTCATACTGAACCTGTAGCTGATTTTACCCCTGCTGCTTGTCTGATTTGCCATTTTTTACCATTTTGGCACGGTTGAATTTGGCGTCATAAACAATCGCGAATATTAGCAAAATTTGCTCATAATTTCTATCAATGACCAGTTCCGACATAATTTCTAACTATATTTAACAAGAAGGATTTAAAAATAAATTTTTTTACATACTCCTGAGACATATAAAAAGTAATTAATAAAAAAAAATAATTTGATTATTAAAAAAAAAATTAGGTAAAACGACAGGAAGTTAAAGCATACAATATTAAGTTTAAAAAAATTTATCATACTATGTACAGAGCCAATAGATGTAGTACATAAAAAATTACTAATTACAATAATATAATAAAATTCATTCACTTTTAATGGATGCCCTGATCATTTCTTACCCTGTACTATAAAAACATCGTTTTTATTTTCTATTTTAGCTTTTGGTTGAAAATTAAACCAGTTTTGGTTGAAAATTCAACCAATTGGTTGAATATTCAACCAATTGGTTGAATTTCGCAGTTTTTGGTTGAATATCGCAGTTTTTGGTTGAAAATCGCAGTGTTTGGTTTAATATTCAACCAATTGGTTGAAAATTCAACCAAAAACTGCGAAATTCAACCAATTGGTTGAATATTCAACCAAAGCAGCTCTACCGTGTGAGTATTCATTTCTTCAAAAAAAAAAATCATTTTTGTTCACAAAATTTTAATTTTTAGGTCAGAAACCTTTGAAAACTGTAATTAGCCAAATTTATTTAACACAGTTTTTCATTGGTTTTTGACCTAAATGTTGAAATGTGGTAAAAAATTATTATTTTCTTGAAGAAATAAATACTCAGGGAAAAAGTAAACGATTTAAAAAAAAAATGAGTATTTTACCATAATAATCAAGGGAATAATGCATATTTTAAGTTCAGAAACAGACTTTTTTTTATGTCTTTTTTAAGAAAAATTTGAGTAAAATCGTAAATTGACGATAACTTGGCTAAATTTCATTGTCAAAAGAAAAGTTTTTTTTTGTTCTTGAGTAGTTTTTCTCTGGCAATCTCTATCGACTATATGGCCCATATCATTCGATTCCTGAGACATTCCTCTAACAAACTGTATATGTCTTTATTCGGAAATTCAAATGACGGAGCGTCCTTAAGTATGGTATAAAATAAAAAAACATTATTTTATGACTCTAACTGGTTTGCTATGCGTTTTTGGGTACGAAAAATAGGACTCGTAATTTCACAATTGTTTGTCGCAAATTTTCGATTAAAATTTGCAATTTTTCTACAAAAATCGTAAAATTACGACACAGTTGTAAATTTACGATTTTGTCGAAAATTTACGAAAAAAAAAATTGTTAATTTACTATTTTTTCGCAAATTTACAAATATTAGTAAATTTCCGATTTTTTTCGAAAAATTGCGAATTTTTTCGAAAATTTACTAAATTTTAGTAAATTTACCAATTTTGTCGAAAAATCACCGGAGTTTTTTTTACAGTGTAAGTAGAGATACTGTCATAAACGTCTTGGGTTCGATTCCCAAGTTAGTAAGAATATTATAACTGTATATAGACGTTATTTGTAGTATGAAAATACTTTCGTAAATATATGTATACAGATTTAAAATTCTTCACCACTCTGAAGCTAGGATTCTGTTTTCATCATAATATTTAAAGGAAAAATCTAATATTATGAAGAAAATAGGGTCTGGGTGGAAGGCAAGACACCACCTTAAAAAGTATTCCAAAAAGGACTAATGCTGTACATAAAAAATAATTTATGTAAAAAAAAAAAATTAATTAATGTTAAATGCTTTCGAGCGTATATCCCTAGTAGGAACTAATAAAAAAAAAAAAAGGATATTTTTATAAGAGTTTTACTTTACTTATCGTATTTGTTTTCTTTTTTTTTTCCCTAAAATATTGTATTTATTGAGTACTTAAAAATAATGAGAAGAAAAAAATCTAAAATATCATAGATTGAAAACTTGACCTACATTAAAATGTAGCGACTCATTTTTTAAATCCGTATTTTTTTTTTTTGCTTAAGGTATTTCTCCAGTAAACTTGATAACAAAAAGAATTTGATAATATTTGACAAAAATGCTTTTTATAATCATAGAAATCTATTGTCAAAATTTCAGAACCTCGGGTTGGTGATTTATCGAGATATTAGCAAAATAAAATCACACGATTTCAAAAAAAATAACATGTAGGGTAGATGAACCAGTGAATGACCGGCCTCCAGTGAATGACCGAATCATGAATTATTATTTCTTAAATGTTATTATTTTATAAAAAAGTTAATATTAATCCACGATCTGATAAATAAATGTATAAATTTTCATTTCATATAATTATTTTAGGCCCAATGTCTACCGCAATCGAGTGAAAAATAATAATGATCAGGCTATTTAAAGACTATGAAAAAACGCCATTTTTTTAGTAAAAGTATGAAAAATCGGCCAAACTGGGAAATTCTATTTAAAAAAATAAAATACCGCTAAATGGTTTTTTTTTATTGAATATTATTTATAAATGTTTAAAAAACAACACGGCCAGGCTGCTTTGTATAGATGCTTGAAAATTCAAGCAAATGCTTGAAAATTCAAGCAAATTGCTTGAATATTCAAGCAATCAATTAAAACAGATAAAAAAGACTGCAGGAAAGCTTAATTTTTGTTCCCCTCCCTTTTTTTTTAAGAGTCATTTGTTTTTATTAAATTTTATAATTTAGTGATAAATTAAAAAAAAAAAAATTAATATTATTTATTATGTGTCTAGCAAGGGGAGTTCAATACATTTGGAACGCCAAATTTTATTATGTTGAAAAAACATGTCTACCACCCTTCGTTCATTCCAATGGGTCTTCTGGGCCTAGAAACGCAGGGCACAATGTTACGAAATAGGGTTTTTTGGTAATTTTCAAAGAAACGCTAAAACCTCATAAGTTAACCAAAAGTCTTCTGGTTGGTCTCATTTTTTTGGTGTAAAGTCAACTTTCAAACGCCGTAAACCGCAATTTTTATCATTAATTTTCTCATCAATGAAGCCAATTAACCAAATGGCCATTTTTCGCTAAAAATGACCAATTTTTAAATTGGTCCCAAATTCGTAATTTCTGACAAAAAGGGTTTTATATGTCTCGAAAAATTTCTACAAGCTTCTAGTTTTCAAAAATTCTTTACTCGTCTCATTTCCTTGAGTCGTTTTTAAGAATTAAAAAAATGAGACCAATTAGAGTTTTGGTTAACTTGCGAAGTTTTAGCGTTTCATTGAAAATTACCAAAAAACCCTGTTTTCTAACATTGAGCCCTGCACTTCTAGGCCCAGGAGGCCCATTGGAATGAACGAAGGGTTTTTTCAACATAATAAACTCATCCATAACCATTTGGAGTAATTTGGTGTTCCATTGAACTCCCCTTGCTAGACACATAATAAATAATATTAATTTTTTTTTTTAATTTATCACTAAATTATAAAATTTAATAAAAACAAATAATTCATAAAAAAAAGGGAGAGGAACAAAATTTAAGCTTTCCTACAGTCTTTTTTATCTGTTTTAATTGATTGCTTGAATATTCAAGCAATTTGCTTGAATTTTCAAGCGGCTATACTTTTTGCTTGAATATTCAAGCAAAGCAGCCTGGCCGTGAATAAATTAAGATATTTTAATCGAAAATTACCTCCGTTTGACTTTTAATTTAAATTAATCAGCAGTCATTCATTGGTGATCAGTAACGTAGGTAGTTCTAGTGAATGACCACTAGTCAAATTACTGGATCTGATGGTAAATTACATCACCAGTGAAAGATTGCTATAGAGCACGTGTACGTATTTATTTAATTTTTTGATAAATTAAATTATTTTTGCGCATCGCATGATTTAAAATATGATTTATTTACTTATTAATTAATTTTAAATAAAAATTAATTTTTTTTAACCTTTATCACAAATATACTTACTTACTATACAGTCATCTGTAAGGTTAGTTTTCCAATATGGCCAACCCGAAAACTCTAAAATGAATATCCTTCATAAGATATGGGTTTTCAGACACAATAAAAACGAATTTGAGATGCATATTTAGCCCTTTACCATATTTTTCGGTTCTCGAATATAGCAGACCCGAATATTCTAAAAACACCCAAAAATATTATCTTCGTAAGATTTGGGTTTCGAGCTTAATAAAAACGAATTTTAGATGTAAATTTTTATTGTTTGAGCTTTACCATATTTTTCGGTTTTTCAATATGGCAGACCCGAAAATTTCAAAAACAAACGAAAATAAATTTTCTGCAAAATTTACAACTCCATTTCATTTTTATTGAGCTTAAAAACCCAAATCTTATGAAGAAAATTGATTTTCTAGTGTTATTAGTTTTCAGGTCCTCCTTATTGGAAAACCGAAATATTTTTGCAAAGTTAAATTTTGAAATTTTTCATCTGAAATTTGTTTCTATTGAGACTGAAAATCCAAATTTTATAGAGGAATTTAATTTTTGGTGTTTTTAGAGTTTTTGGGTCTGACATGTTAGAAAACCGAAAAATATGGTAAAGGTCAAATACGAAAATTTGCATCTAAAATTCGTTTCTATTGAGCTTAAAAACCCCAAATCTTAATTTTTCGTATTTTTAGAGTTTTTGGGTCCGCCGTATTGGAAAACCGAAAAATATGGTAAAGATTAAATATGAAAATTTGCATCTAAAATTCGTTTCTATTGAGCTTAAAAACCCCAAATCTTAATTTTTGGTATTTTTAGAGTTTTTGGGTCCGCCGTATTGGAAAACCGAAAAATATGGTAAAGATCAAATATGAAAATTTGCATCTAAAATTCGTTTCTATTGAACCCGAAAACCCAAATCTTATGAAGGAATTTAATTTTTGGTATTTTTAAAGTTTTTGGGTCGACCATATTAGAAAAAACCGAAAAGTATAGTAAAGGTCAAATACTTAAAAAAGATAAAAGATATTTAAAAGCATGTATTAAAAAATGGTCATTTACTGGTTCCTCAGCGGTCATTTGCTGGGAGTAACCCGCGGTCAATTACTGGTGATTTTTACGGCTTTGAAGAAATATGTTTATTATTTAAAAATTAGTTGAGTAATTTAAAAAATTACAATTGCTAGTCATATTTTAGACCTTAAACAGTAGTACTAACAGTATGTATCTTTTTTAAATCTTATTTATAATAAAAAATAAAGCGTTAGAGCTTGAGAAAACGCGAAATTGGTCATTCACTAACCAGTGAATGACCAATTTCATCTACCCTATTTTTAGAGATTTTTATGGAGGTCTTTTTTTAAAATAAAAGTTTTAAATACTTCCAACAAAAAGTTTTTTTTCTAAATAACAGAATCGATAAAAAATTGAATCAAGAAACAAAATATATTTTTTTCATTATTCAAGGTCTTGGTTTTGAGCTAAGATATTTATAATAAAGTGAGAAAAATAACAATTTTAACGGGAAACAAAACAACTCCTATTGGTTTCACGTATGTCTGTCTCTATCTTTCTCTAACATAATGAATGTTATCTAATACACAAAAATGTAACAGTTGGCTACATGACGCATACTTACGGAAATTCAAAAAAAAGTTAATCAAAGTAGAAGTACATATAAGCTACTGAAGTCAAATCAATTCACTGGAGAATATTCTTAAAACAATTTTTATGATATTAATTTCATCACTTTTGGTAACTATGCAAATAGCTTACCAAAAAATAATTATTCGATCACAATCTCTGATTATAAGTTAACTAGAGTATCGTCTTGTAAGTATTTGGGTATATATTTTGACAAACACATGCGTTAGGATACTCATACACAAAACCTACTAAAACGAATTAAATATCTACTGTTTATTTTTTATAAGTTTAGGCACATTAACAAAAAAGTACTAAAGATTATAATTAATAATTATTAAAATTATAAAAATTGATCCTTCGAAATTCTCGGATTTAAAACAGCTTTTCATGCTCAATGCTTAACACATTATTATGATGATCTTAAAAACTTATATAAAATTTCTACTTTCAGTACTAGAAAAGATCATATCAAGTTACCTACTATAAACAAATCTGTTTACAACAAAATCCCTTACATTATATTCTTAAAACTTTATGATTTACTCCCAAAAAACTTTAAACTTCTTTATGTAAATTACTTAATAGGTAAACTTTTTTTAAAAAATATGTATTAATAATTTCAAATGACCAAATTTCAATTTTTAGGTCAAAAACTGTATTAAGTAAATCTTGCTACTTACAGTTTTCAAGGGCTTTTGACCTAAAAATTGAAATTTGGTCATAAAAAATGATTTTTTTCTTAAAGAAATGAATTGCCAGGGAAAAATTAATCGATTTTAAAAAAAAAATTATTATTTTACGATGAAAATCAAGCGAGTAATGCATTTTTAAAGTTCAGAAACAGGCTTTTTTCAATAAAATTTCAATCTTTTTTAAGACGAATTTGAGCAAAATCTTAAATTGACGATAACTTGGCTAAATTTCATCGGAAAAAGATAAGTTTTTTTTTCTTCTGGAGTGGTTTTTCCCTGGCAATTAGATTTTCTTATCTATTTTTTAAAATTTTATTTGCCTAAAAAGTTATTTTAAAAATTTGGGGTAGCTCAGATACGAAAAACACGGTTTCTGACATAAAAGTGAAAAAATCTTTTTGGCACCTATCACCGAATCCTTGTTCACGACTTTTTTCGGTTTTCTGAAGGTTCAAACTATCTGAAAACACGGGTCATATCGATGTGCCCTCAAAAAAAAAATTTACGATTCCAGGCTCGAGTTAAGTATCAATTTTAAAATATATGCTCATATAGAATCCCTCGAAAAGGATTCTTATAAAGACTCGAAACGTTGGGAAAAATTATTATAATCAACATCTTTGCTGATGAAAAGTCGATTTCTCATTTATTCAACTATTTATGTATCTAATTCTAAAATTTAAAAAAAGAGACTCTTAAAGCCTTTGAGCATTTTGAATCATTTTAATAATTAAGTAAGATATGCATAATGATTTATTATTGAAATTATACTTGCAATGTATTAAATTGTATTTAGTAAATATATTTTATTTTAATTTTGAATATTTGAAATTTATATTAATAATTATTTATGTAAAGACTACAAGTCATTTTAACTATTGTTTTTTATAATACTAAATGTTTAATTTTATTTTTGTATTTAAATTTTATTTTTTTTTTTCTATTTTCTATTTACTTTAATGAATTTATTTAATTGATATTTACCTTTCCTCGCACAGTCAAACTTTGATTTGACTCTGAGGACACGGAAATGTTTTGTATATTACTCATATTTGTTTATGTACAATTTTCTGTATTTTATAATAAATAATAATAATAATAATAATAATAATAGTATCATATAGGGTTTTTGAAATTGCATAGATCAATAGTTTTTTGGTGATATTAAGTAATATGAAAAAAAATGCATCAGAATTGAAGATAAATTGTAATTTGCAGTTGATTGCAGTGGGCAGCTAGAGAATTTTAAGTAATAAAAAAAGTCCATGTATATAAATACTTCTTTGTGAAGTATAGTTTTAAGGATTTTTTTATAATTTTGTAAACCTATTATATGTAATATTTTGATATTAAATAAACAAAAATTTATTTCAAAAGGACCAAAAAACATAAATACTCGTTGGAAAATTTAATGGATCTGTCAGCAATAAAAGTGACTACGAAATAGGGCTCTACGACTACACTAAACACATTAATAAAAAATAAAGAAAGGCGTGCTATTACATCTTTATTTCAAAATTTATAAAAAAAGTTTCAAATTAACATTTTTCTTTACTAAAATTAAAGAGAATAGAAATTCAAGATCTTTATAGAAAATTGACAATTTTTGTTTTTTTAATTTATAAATCATTTCGCAAATTAACAATTGTTACTTTTTACAGTATATATGTAATATCACTTCTTTTCTTTAAAATTAAGCCAATTTCTATGTGTGTGTATAAACCATATACGATAGGATGTGGTTTTATTTATTAGCACCAAAATCATACTCTATCATTATCAATAATCCTAAACCAAACGTAAAATAATAATTAATAAATTTTACATTATTATGATCAATTTTATTTTTAAATCATTAACGAAGAGACAAATTAACCACAAAACGAATTGCCACAAATGTATGATATATAATTAATTAAATTTTATAATAACAATCGCATGTACTTAATTAGCTATTCATATATTTATTTAAAAATTAATTTAAATTTTGACTAATATATTTTTTAACAAACAAAGATAATAATGATTATTATTGTTATTATTATTTTGTCATGATAATTTATGCTTCATCTATCTATTTTAATGTATTTTAGTTTTGTATACATTACATATTTTATTAGCTAATTAATTAATATTAACCAAAGTAAATTAGGTTCACAGATTCTTGATTATAATAATTTAATAATAAATTTATTAGTTATTAAACTAATTACTTATAGATTAATCAATCAAAATTGTAAATATAAAACTTTTTTATTATTTAATGGAAATAGAAAATTATGGTTTTTAACATGGAACATGTTCATAGGGAGGGATTGGGGGATCAAAAGGACTTAAAATATTTTCAATTTAGGGACTTAAAATTTAGTAATTGTAATTTTTATAATTTTGGTTCTTAATTAGGGAGTACGATTTAAAACTTTTATAAGTCAACATGTGATGAAAACTAGTTATACATTTTTTTATTTTCTTATAAAAGTTAAAAACAGTAATTAGTAAATCAGGACAGGAGCAAATTGTATTTAAAAAACAAAAATTAAAAAGCACTTGTTTGCTAGAATTAAAATTTTTTTTATCAGGAACTGATTTCAAAGGGTTTAAAAATAATTTTTTTTTAATTTTTCGCAAAATTTAAAGGGCTTTTTTTAGTAAAAAAACTTGGTTTAAAATGCGGAGTTTTATACTTATTTCTTTTGCAGGTATAAAAATTTACACGAATTAACTGAAACAAACTTGGGAAAACAAAAAATTTTTTTTAAATTTAAATGATTTTAAAAAAATAAACAAATTTTTATAACAAAAATTTACTTTTATAAAAAATTATACAAATAATTTTAAATAATAAAAAATATCTGAATTTCTAATAATTTTATTTAGTACGTCAATATAAAAATAAATATTTATTGAATCTGAATATGCTTTTTGTATAAAATTTTAAAGCTTATTTAAATAAATGACTTTAATTTAAAATGCAAAAAAGTAAAAATGTTTTCAAAAAAATTTACATATATTGGAAAATTTATTGAAAAGAAAATAAAATTAAGTGTAATGGATTCTCTTTTAAATCCATTATTGTTGTAAGTAGCTGAAATGTGGTTAGAAAATTTTCTATTTATTTTCTTTAGAAATTTAAAGTCATTCTTTTTATAAATAATTTATAAAAAAAAAATTTTTAATTTTATGTTGTCGATTTTGTAAATTTTTGCGTTATTTGACTAAAAATTTAAATTGTTATAGAAAATTTGGTTTTTAGTGATTAATTAAAAGTTTTTGACAACTACCTACTTGAAACGTTGAAATTCAGTCTTAAAAGTAATAATTTTTTTTATAAAATGCAATAAAAACATTTATTTCATTTTAATAAAAAAAAAATTACTTAAAAATTAATTTTCTTGCCAGTGATCTGAAACTTTTGTTTTTTGAAAAAATCTGCATTTTAAGAATGGATTTTTTTATATTCAAGTCATTCAGAACAAGGATTTCTAAATTTTACATAAAAATTTGTCAGCTTTTTTGATTTATATGATATGAATGACATAAACAGCATTATATAAGTAAAATAAAATAAAATTACGTTAATTATTTTGAGAAACAAGTATATATATACTGTAAAACGTAACAATATTTTAACAAAAAAATTAGAACATTTTCGAAAAATTAGTAAATTTTCGAAATAAATCGTATATTTACTAAATTTAGTATATTAACAAAAAATTCGAGTATTCTCGATTTTTTTTTGTGAACTCGCAAGAAAAATTGATAATTTACAATTTTTTTCGTAAAATCACAAAAAAAAATCGAGAATTCTCGAATTTTTCGATAATATACTAAATTTAGTAAATTTTCGATTTTTATCGAATATTTACAAAATTTTTTGAAAATTCAATAATTTTTTGAAAAAATTCTATTTTTTTTGTAAATCTGAGGAAGTTACTTTTTACAGTGTATATATACTTGTATGTTCCAATGTAAAAAAATTATGTGTAGTTTTTATTTGCAACAGTTTGAGCAAAAATGAAAATTGGTTATTGTTCAGTATTATACTATAATAGGAAAGAATAGCCGCATAAAATGTTTGAAAAATGTATTTATTGAAGCACAACCAAGCTTCTTTTACACTAAAATAAACAAATAAAATAGTATAGTATACTCTATATCATATTTAAATTTTTCGATTTTAAAAGCTCTCTATAAGGTAAGAGTGTAAAACTTGGGTATTTTGCAATAATATATAGATTAAATTGAAAAAAAAAACGATTATATTATATTTCATAAATCGGATTCTAAAACTAAAAAAAAAAAGTATCCATTTAAAGGTAGTCCGCGTTTTAATGAGATCTATCTGGGAAAATATTTATGATGGTCTAAGAATTTACGTACTTCAAAATTAAAAACAAAAATTGGGAAGTTAGTAAATTTTAGAAGCTAAATTACTGTAGTAACATTAATTTGAACATTAATTACCATTAACATTAAAAGTTTCATTTGCGATTACATAAAAACGATATAATATTGGTTATTTTACCTTATATAAACGTATATGAGTTACCTTATATTCTTTTATACTTATATATATTAAAAATAGTTATTCATTGTATTCTTTCAATGATTTTATGATCTACTAACTTTCTATTGATACCAAAATATCTAGTTTTATAACTTTAATAAGTATAAAAGATTTTATATTTATAATGTAAAAATTTTTTGCGCATAAAAGAATTATTTTTTTTTACATTTTCGAGAGGTTTTCAGTTCACTTTATATACAAGATGTATAAAAAAGGCTTTTCAGACGCCATGGAATTTTAAGGGAGGATATAGACATTTTTTGGAGGACCATTTTTAATATAAATTACAAAAAATTAACTAATAAAAGGTTTCTAGAAATTTTCTTAAGCGACTCAATCTAAGTTTGCGGAAAAAAGGTACAAATGACGTTAGATGGGATTCTGTATTATATGGATTCTGTTTATATAAATACAACCAAAAAGAAAGAACTAAATATTAAAGACCTATTTAAAGACTTGATATCTCAAACAGAGGATCCACAATGTTTTGAATATTAACAATAATAAAAATTACATAAAAATAATTGACTATAAAGAACTTATATATCATAAAATTATATACTGCTTGCCAGGAAACTATAATTAACGTTTAGTGACTATAAAACCGTGCTTTTTCATTGTTACTTTTCCTGTTACCGGAATAGTTAATAAACTGAATGTACATTTTTTGCCCAATTATTAAAATTCTGGGTTTTACAGGTCTTACAAATGTTGTGTAAAAATTGTATTAATATTTTTTTTAATTAAAAAAAAAAATGATTTTAGAAGCGAGTAAAGAATTTGAGAAAACTGGATGCTTATGTAAAAATTTTGTAGTAATTTGAAAATTGGTCACTTTGGGCCAAAAAATGGGAATTCGGCTTATTGAATATCACGATGAGAGAGTTAGTGATAAAAAAAATCACCATCTTACAACAAGTTACCCTGTGTTTCTAGGCCCAAAAAGCTTATTTGATTTTATAGCATAGTAAACTGATTTCTATCTATTTCGTTAAACGAGTCGTTAAATTTGGTGTTTCAAATGTACTGGGATCCTCATATGAGATGATATTATTATTCTTGTCAAAATGAAGTGTGAAGCATTCCTTTTCCGGTTTCTGCACACTAAAGAAGAAAGGCAAATCATATCCAATTGCTGACATAAAAAAGAATGGCCTAAACCACAGATTACAATTTTCAGCTTCACTTTGGATATTTATTCACGTTCATTCTTAATTTTTCTGGGGCAGTATCTGAGTTCTATTAAAAAATATACGAGTTCAACAAATTTTAAGCTACTTAATTTTCGATTTTTTTACGAATTCCACAAAAAGATTATCCCTATTGTTCAAATTTTAATACAGATTATCGCTTTAATTACTTAATAAGATTTTACGAATTCCGCAAATTAAAAAAAAAAATATTTCGAATATACTTACAAGAATATTATGTCAATACGATATGGTTATATATTAATGAATTTTTGGTATTATAATATATAGCTGAAAACTATATTGATTGGGATATTTTTTTTTAATCCCAATAAGTGGGCCTCAAAAGAATTTGACAAGAATCAGACGAATAATGCGTGTGAATCATTTCACTCAAAGTATACTTCATGTTTTGGATCTAGTAGTCCTAATATTTATGACTAAGTAGAAAAAAAAACAATTTTTAAACCATTAATATTTGGATGAACCAACTATTATCAGTCCTAAGTCTGTTTTAAAGTGTGAGGAAATATTGTTTTTTTTTTCTTTTTGGGGCATTTTCACAGTAAGGGGTACTGGAAAGAAGCCACAATTTAGCGGGCTTGGGGAAGGGATTGTCGTTATAAGAGGTTGGTCAAAATTGATGTTATAAGGAGGGGTGGGGGGGGGGTGATCAATAGACAACTTATATATTTATAAGTTAGTATAGGTTAACATTGATAATACACAAAATAGTTATAAGTTTTTCATCTCGTTTTTTATCTTATAGTATTAAGCGCGCGTCGCGCGCAAAATGATTTAAAACTATCAACCTTAATTATTTTCTTAAATACCAAAATTTATTCTTACTTTAATTTTTTTATTCATATCAACTACTCGGCGTACTATAACTAACCTCAAAAATAATAAAAACATAATATTGGGAATCACGATTAAATTCATGCTTACATTTTTACCCCCTCCACACGTAGGTGTGTATAAAACATGGCTACTCTTTTTCCATGAATAACATAGGAAAAGTAACAAATAGTTCATTATTAGTTAAAATAAAGATATTAAATTGAAAAAAACACATAAATTTATTAACACAATACTATTTCTAATATACACTGTTTTATTTTTGTAAAAATTTTAAACCTTTAATTCATTTTATTAAAAATATCAATTTTTGGTCTATATGCACAATGTTAATTCATACCTTAGGGTATGCCATCTTACTTACACCTACGCGCGTGCATGTGTTTAATCATGAATCCCAATAAACAATAAAACAATTAATTTTAACCTATTAACAATGAAATTTATATGAGCCAATCAGAATGACTCTTTAGCTATAACATAGTACATAGTTACTGTTGCGATCAACATGTCCTTTTTAAAAAAGGATTACCAGTACTAATTTTGAAAATAAATTATAAACGCCCTTATAGCAATTTTATGCAAACTTCTGTGCGAATATTTTAAAAATTTATCAGACTCAGAAAATACTACACCTTATTCTATGTATTGTAAATTATTTTTTATAACTTTTAATACAAAATTATTTTCAAAAACTTTCACAAATAAAAAGTTCTAAAATTTTTGAGACTGTACGTTACACCTTTTTTCATAAAAAAGTTTTTATAATCGAACGAGTGATTTTTTTATTTTATTTTTTATTATTAATTTTATATGGATAGAACATTATTAAATATTAATTAGTTTCTTAAATTACTTTTGAAGATAATATAAAAAAAAAGCTTTATTAAAACCAATAGTATCACTTTTATTTTTCTCTCGAGACTAATAACTAATATCAGGAGATGAAGATCATAAAAGTATTTGGTCTTTATGGCTATGTTTAATTCGATGTTACTTTATATATTACACGTTTGGGCAAAAGTTAATTTAATTAACAAGTTCAAATTCTGACTTATTCAATTTCAATTTCTGGCCTGGCACATACATTTTCGTAATAAACTAATATTGACTTCATAAAGCACACTTTTAATTAAAGCCTTAGTATAGAGGACCTAAAAACCTTTTAATATTTAATAAGAGCTGATAGTGAATAAATAATTTATAAAAATTACCTTATTATTTTAATAATTGCATAGAAGAAAAAACTTATAATCAGTTTGTGTAAATACAACCAAAATGCATGGAACATGTTTACTTACAACTGGGTGATAGCTCGGATTATTCCAAGTCCCCAATTCAAAATTGATTTAAGTCCCTAAATCTGAATTATTCTAAATCCCAAAATTTAAATTATTCTAAGTCCCTTTTAACCCCCCCCCCCCCCACTAAATTTTCAAGTTCTTGGTTCCATTATAGGATCCTTCTTTTTCTAAAAGTAGATTAATAATATGCCCTAAAAATAATTAATAATAAACCATAAGACTATTCATCTGCTATTTCTTTCGAGAAACGACCTAAATAATATTTCCAATTATAGGAATTTCAGTGAGTGGTTATACATAAAACTTAAAATTTCTTGACAATAAATAGATTAATTTCAATACAACAATTAATATGTAACAAAATCATAAATTCATTATTACAGACAAACTAATCAATAATGTTTTCATTAGATAGTTTACGAATTTATTATCTGTTAATATTGATGTATTATTAAGTAGAATTATTATAATATGATTAAATTATATATAAATCAAGTGAAATTTAAATCTGTTGAAATTTATTATATAAATAAAATATAATTTTATGTATTGTATTGGTTAATGTAATATATAACTATAAAAAAATTAATAACTAGCTTATAAATGTCAATAAAATATGATTTCTTTTTAATAAATAAAGAAATATATATAACATTCTATAAGCAATGGAAGATTCAATAATGTAAATAAAGAAATATTTATGTTTTTTTTTCCTTTGATGAATTTTTATTGATTTTTTATTCAATTTTATTATAAATTTATTATTATTTACTTTCTTTTTTATTATTATTAATATATTAGCCAGACAGTTGAAAAAAAAATTTTTAGGATCATTTTTGTTTAGCTTTTAAATTTCAATTTTTAAGAAAAAACTAAATAAATTATGAGAATAACTTTATACAGTGGAACCTTGATAATTCAAACCTCTATAATTCGAAATCCTCGATAATTCGAAGTTTTCATTTAAATTTTACTTAAAATTTTTTTTTAAATTCACAATTTTAAATGAAAAAATTTAAGCCCAAGAGTTTGGAATTCCGCTTAACACCTTGTTTACATACTTGAAAAATAAGGAAAAACTTTTCGAGTTAGCTTTAAAACACAATAAGAATAGAAAAAAAGACAAGGGTGCTAAAAGTCCAAAACTTGAGAAATGTGTTATGAATTGGTTTACTCAAGCTTGCGATCAAAATATTCTCATAAGTGGATCTATCCTTAAAGCCAACGCTGAATATTTTGGTGGAAAGTTAAAAGATACAACTTTCAAGGGCAGTAATGGGTGGCTTGATAAATTCTAAAGTAGAAACAACATTGAATACAAAAAGGTTTGTGGAGAAAGTGCAAGTGTAAATATTGATTGCCGACCAGTGGAAAAGTGTTACATTATTGTATCATATTAAGAATTATGAACCGAAATACGTTTTCAATGTAGATAAAACTGTATTATTGTATAGATGTACCTACCCCAGATAAAACTTTGTCCTTTAAAAACGAAAAATGTTTTGGTGGAAAATTAAGCAAAGAACGAGTAACACTTTTAGTAGGATGGCAAATATGGATGGTATACAAAAATTGCCACTATTTATGATTGGAAAATTTGCTAACCCTCACTTCTTTAGAAAAGTTAAATGAAGGCCTGTTGAAGATTCGGCTAACACAAGATCATGGATGACGTCTGAAACATACTAACTATATACCAGTTAGCAGTCAGCAGTCTGCAAAAAATGTGACGGAATTTTTTGTTTGTTTATTTTTTTTAAGTATAAGTGTTTGAATGTCAAAATCTTCTATAATTCGAAGTTCTCTTTAATTCGAAGTTTTATCGAATAATTGAGGTTCCACTGTACTTAGAATTACAGTGAGTAATCAAGGTTTACTCGAATAGTTCATGGGCCATATATAAGTTTAATATTTTTTTCCATAAACTTTATTTCGAGTAAAGCAATTTCAACTTTCGAAACACCATTCGAAATTTTTCTGCTCATTGAAATCAGGATTTTTTTAGGGGTTTACCATAATTCAAGACAACCTTATATTTGCATATCATATATTGAACTTTTAGACAGGGTGTGTCTTCTCGCTGCTTCAATAGATCATATGTACCTAACATGAAACTGCTATTGTTTTTAGTAAAATCGAAAAATAAGAAACCAATATCAAGTAAATATAAATCAATATCAAGTTAACTTTTAACACTGTATCTAGCAACAGAAACATATGTCTAAGTATTATTTTTTCAAACCCCATTTAAGATTAAACCCAAGCAATTACTTCACATTAGCATCACAAAATTTTTATGAAAATTGTAATTAAATTAATTTATTCAACATTTAAATTAAAAAAATTTTAAATCAGAAAATGTTAAAATACATTTTAATGCGGTATTAATTACTTTGAAGTAGGGAAATGTTAGTAATTTAATTATGCAAAAAAAGTAAATCTAACTTTGTAATGCTTTTTGATAAGTATGAATATTCGAAATGCTTACGTAATTCAATTAACGGTATATAATAATATTGTAATCAAATTCATTTAAACATTCAAGTTATTTAATGGGCTTCGAGTAAAATCTTAAAGTGAGAAATTTTGTAAAATATGCAGATTTACGCAACGCGTCCATTTTTTTTTCTTAATTTTTTAGTATTGAGGTTGCATAATCTTAAATAAATACTCAAAAGCTATTATTATTTACATATTTATTTAAAAAAAAGATAATTTTAATATTTAATAGTAATTTTTTATCATTATAATATTTTAAATATTGTGAAAATGAGAAAACTTTTAAAATAGATTAAATATAACAAATTAAATCCTCTCTTATACCTTTGTACAAATATCATTAACTAATCCGAAACTTCCTTTAGAAATCGTATATAATTGAATTCCGCAGATAATAATTTTGATAATTTGTGAGATATAGACTATTGCGGCATTGCATTTGCTCAATGAGCTATATTATTTAAAAAAAAACTGTAGTAATACTCCAGTCATATCGTAGAGGGGGGGTGTATTTTCACTTGCCAACATGAGATTTGCTCTACTATATATGTTTTTTGCGTCGGTGATCACGAAAATCGGGGTCATTTGCGGGAGATATTTATGGAACACCCTTAAATTTGCAAAAACTTCCCCCAAAAAAGGTTTTTTTTTATATATTAGCAAACTGAGTTTCTAGATTTAGCCAAGAATTGGTCTAAGAGGATTTTTTGGGTCTCTGATCAAGAATTTGAGGTAATTTTTTACGAATAATTAACATTTCATCCTTAAATTAGCAAAAACAACCCCTAAAAAAGGGTCCATTTATAGCAGACACACCTCCACTCCTTTTAGGGGTTGCTTTTGTTAATTGAATGGTGACATATTAACTATTCATAAAAAATTCCTCCGAATTCTCGATTACCGACCCAAAAAACCCGTATGGACCTAATCTGATTTCAAAATTGCAAAAATAAGGAAAAAAACCCCCTTTTAGGGGTAATTTTTGCTAATTTAAGGGTGAAATATTAATTATTCATAAAAAATTACCTCAAATCAGTGACCTAAAAAATCCTCTTAGACCAATTCTTGGCTAAATCTAGAAACTCTAATATATAAAAAAATTTATAACCGGTTTGTGTAAACACAACCTAAATGCATGGAACATGTTTACTTCCAGCTGAGGACTAGGTATAATACAAATGTTACTCAACATTACTATACAATTTTCTAATTTTATAATTTGTAATTATTACCTTACTAGCTGTTAAGATTCTAAACCCAAACTATTTTGATTCGAAATCCTAAATTATTCTGAGTCCCTTAATCAATATTATTCCAAGTCCCTAAATCGATATTATTTTAAGTCCATAAACCTGTATTATCTTAAGTCCTTAAGCTCAGATTTTTCAAATTCTCCTAATTATTCTAAGTTTCATTTGACCCCCCCCCTTAAATAAGACAAATTTGACCATCCCCCTTAAATAGGGCAAGTTTGACCACCCCTTAAATAGGACAAATTTGACCACCCCCCTTAAATAGGACATATTTGACTACCCCCCTTAAATAGGACAAATTTGACCACTCCCCTTAAATAGGACAAATTTGACCACCCCCCTTAAATAGGACATATTTGACCACCCCCCTTAAATAGGACAAATTTGACCCCCCCCCTAATTTTCAAGTTCTGAAGTACCCCCTCCCTATAAACATGTTCCATGTTAAAACCCCTTTTTGGGGGTAGTTTTTGCAAATTTAAGGGTGTCCCGAAAAGACCCCAATTTTCATGATCAGCGACCCAAAAAATATATAGTAGAGCAAATCTCATGTTGGCCAATGAAAATACACCCTCACCTGCGATTTCACTGGAGTATAACGGAAAATGAACAAAACCTTTACATTCGTTTTTAGCGACCAGAAATACAAATGATCCACTGGGTTGAAACTATTTTACTCCATTTAAAATTTTTCAATGCATTTAACGTATATGTGCATTTCTACGAGAAAGTACATTTTATAAGCACCAAAAATGAAAAAAAAAAATCAAAGGACTACCACCATATTATAAAAAATAATTTACAATACATAGAATAAGATGTAGTATTTTCTGGTAGTTTGACTCTTTAGAATGCAAAAAAAAACGTGAACACGAAATCGGTGATGGATGCCAAAAAGATTTTGCCAATTATATGTCAAAAACCGTGTTTTTCGTATCTGAGCTACCCCAAATTTTTAAAATAACTTTTTAGTTAAATAAAATTTAAAAAAATAGATAAAAAAATTTGAATTCTAGGGAAAAACTAGTCTAGAAGAAAAAAAAACTTTTCCTTTTTTTTTTTTTTTTTTTTATTTAAGCTTTTAGAACTTACATTATATAGAAGTTATTAAACTAACAGATTAAATTGATAAAGTATTTGAACAGAATAAAATAAATTTACATTTTTTGGAATTAATACAATAAGACATTAATTTTCATTAGATTTTAATATTTCACCTTATAAATAGATATATTATTTTCTTCTAGAAAATCATTGATAACTTGATCCCTGTTGAGTTATCGTCAATTTAAGATTTTAATCAAATTTGTCATAAAAAAGATATTGAAAAAAGTCTGTTTCTGAACTTAAAATATGCATTATTTGCTTGATTATTATGGTAAAATACTAATTTCTTTTTTTTAAATCGTTTACTCTTTCCCTGAGTATTCATTTCTTTAAGAAAAAATCATTTTTTTACGCTATTTAAACTTTTAGGTCAAAAACCAATGAAAATTCGTGATAAATAAATTTTGTTACTTACAGTTTTCAAAGGTTTCTGGCCTAAACATTAAAATTTTGTCAATAAAAATGATTTCTTTCTTGAAGAAATAAATACTCCGTGTTAGAAAAATCGAAGTTGTGGATCAATTAATAAATGCTCCTTTTATATTAATTATAACAAATCAAATATTTATTTATCTTAATGTACATCTTAATTCTTTTACATTTCTATATCAATTGGCTTATTTAAATTCTCATTTCTCTCTACACAACTTTACTTTTACACATAACCCTTTTTAATCTTTTCTAAAATAAAAACAAAGTATTAGTATGAAATACAATACATTTGAAAAATATAAAACTTTTATTTTTTATTTCAATATAAATATATGCATATTTCAACACTCCAGGAAAAAATTAATCGATATTAAACAAAAAAAAATTATTATTTTACGATGAAAATCAAGCGAGTAATGCATGTTTAAAGTTCAGAAACAGGCATTTTTCAATATAGAACTTCAATCTTTTTTAAGACAAATTTGAGTAAAATCTTAAATTGACGATAACTTGGCTTAATTTCATCGGAAAAAGAAAAGTTTTTTTTTCTTTTAGAGTGGTTTTTCCCTGGAAATTACATTTTTGGGGTAGTTCAGATACGAAAAACACGGTTTTTGACATATAAGTGGCAAAATCTTTTTGGCATCCATCGTCGATTTCGTATTCACGTTTTTGCATTCTATAGGGTCAAAACTACCAGAAAATTATGGCGGTTGTTAGATTACAAAATAAAAATATTAAACAATAAAGAGCAATACGAGCAAAAGCTATTTTAAAAGGCTATCCATACCGTACGAGAGGGTAAGAAAGGCATAGGGTCCATGATACTTAAGTTAGGAAAACTCAGGGTCATGCGTGAGCTGGTATTCTCCTCTAGCTAAGAAAAATCTTGAGGGGACGACTAGTTCACGCACCCGGACACCTAGGGGTAAAGCTTTATTTAATTGTAAAACAATATTAAAAACTTGAAAAGGTTATTTCGGCAAGATGTTTTACTTATTGAAAAATCGATGGCCCCAAAAAGGGCCGATTAAAAATCCCCCCTTACCAAGTCTTCGATTCTATTTCCTCTTCTTAATAAAATTATTATACCGGTATGAGAACGACCGTTATTATTTTCTCTCTTTTTCTCTCTCGTTGCCCTTTTTTCTATTGGTTCTCCGGTGCGCTTTACTTAGCCCGCCGAAGTCTTTATATATAGGGTTAAAGTAAATTCGCGACATTTAGAGAGAGGCTTTGCTTTGGACCACATCGCATCGAGTCGCTTGCTGATATTTGCTGTCATTGGTGCTGCTATTTTTGCTATCATTTTTGCTTTGCCGTTGCCGTTCTCGAGGAAGGCTGTTGTGTGTGTGTGCATGAAAGAGATACTGAAGGTATTTGGTTCTTCTGTGGGGCTTGGCCAAGCTCGAGGTCATTGTTGGGACCTCTCGACGTCTAGTGTGCGTCAGTTCAGCCGGCTGCAGGTTGCAGGCCGGACATTAGGACTAGGACTTTCAGAGTCACCAGGTATTTTTTTAGTATTTTGTGTATATGGGTATGCATGTGAGTGAATGAATTTTATTTTAGGTGAGAATTTTTGAGTGAGAACTTACAAAGCAAAGCAAACCGGCCCTTTTCAGGGCCACAAAAATTAACGTACTATTCATACAAAGTTCTTGCACCAGAGTATTAAAATTAACAGTGGTAGTCCGTAGATTTTTTTTTCATTTTTGGTGCTAATAAAACGTACTTTCTCAGAGATTCACTCTGATTTTTGTGTAAATGAAAATTCATGTGTTAAATTTACTTCTGCCTGCATAATAAAAAAATAAACAGTTTAAATGTAATTTAATGTTTACCTAAATAAGACTTTTAATTTTTTTACTTTTTGGAGAAATTTCTATATTTATTTATTGTTTATTCAATGAGAAAAATTTGAAAATTTATGAGGCAAATAGGCCTGACCTTAATAAAAATATTTGTAAGTTTAAAAACAAAAATGATACCCTGAATTTGTACGAGTTAAAAAAAATCACCCATATAAAAAAGAATTCTTACATTATATTTTATAAAAATAAAAACGAAAGCTAACTAATATTTCCAATAAATTCAATAGAATTTATAATTTTTTTAAAAAGAATTTTCAAATATTTATATAAATTAATAATCTTTAAGAATTATGGAATGAGAATAATTTTGATTAAAACGTATTATATGAAAATATGATATATATTTTAAGTTATGTAGAGTTTGAATAGAAAACATTCCATATAATATAAAAGTATATATATATATATATATCCATTATACCTATATAAATGATTTATTTATTATAATATAATCTATTTGAAAAAAAAACTAGCGCATACCTAAAAAGGTGACCGTAAGGTTTGAAATCCCATCAAAACTACTCTAAGCTGTGAGAGTGCTTGAAAACTTGACTTTAACACGAAAAAATTGAGACCCAATAGAAAATATTTGGCAAAAAAAATAAATCTATTTGGGAAAAAAATCTAAGAAATTCTATCTTACAACAAGTTTATAGGTATGGGGGATGTTTTTATAACAGGATAAACCTACTCTCATAACTTGGAGTACTTTGCAAACCCAAATACCGTGGAGTCTCTTTTTTCGGGATTGACTTGACACACTTTTAGGATACAGTTAGTATGCGCTGAGTGAACTTGCCCTTGGTTACTCCAAAAAATTACACAGATTTGGGAAAATGGGAAAATTAGCCTTATTTCAACATAAAATGTCCTTTTTGGAAAAAACAAAAAATCTTACGTTTAAACTTATGAAAAAATTTTCTGACGTACTAAATAAAATATTATTTTATTTATTTTTTATTATATAAATTACTTACATTTTTATAAAATTTTACAAATAAAAAAAAGAAGAATTCGACATTAAGTGGCACAAATATTTCCTGTAGTATGCACTTTGAATAGCAGTCGATAAATGTTTGTATTCAAAAAGAATTTCTTTGTAAGAGAATAAAATTTGATTTTCAGAAAGAATATAATGATTTTTCAATTAACCTATTAAAAAGAGAAAATAATCAACATGAAACATATACGAAAATACAATTAAACAGTAACTGACACAGTTCAGTAAATATTTGGTACGCTTAATAATGTTCTTTTAGAATAGGTCATCGAGTTTTTAAGGAAATCTGAGATGAACCATTGCAGAAATACCGAAGGCTTAATTTCTAACAAGGGTTAATAATTCTGTTTCTTTTGCATATATTTAATAAAAGTTCGTTTTTTGGGTGTTTAAAATTTTTTTAGTAACTTTAATTAGCTATTAAAAAAATGGCGAGGGGGGCGAAAGTTATAGAAGTGCCGCTTTCAAACAGTATTTTTTTCTTAAGTTTCTGAATATTATCATACTCATTTATGCATGTGCAATGTAATTTCTATCAACAAAATATAGATTTTGAGATTTTTAAACTATATGGCAGAGTAATATATGAGGTTTTAGGACGTTGATGACTGCTTACAAAGTTTCCGTATCCTGGAGTTTTCGGAAAAAGAGGCACTTGGGGTCTTTTTTTAATTTTTTTATTAAAGATCATTCCTGGTCTTACTTCCATAGTTTCCACAATTTCTGAAAACAATATAATTTTACTTTTCTTAATGCTTTTTAACAGCAAACTATTATATCATTTAGCAAGTACAAATTAACTTTTTATAAGTGCAGATCAACTATATGATTATTAAAAATATTTAAAAAAATGCCATAATACTAAATTAATCCCATAAAAAGATTATAAAAAATAAACATCTAAATATATATTATTAGTATCGATTTAACTGCTTTTTTCGCCCATAAAATATATTTACAAAATTTAAATATATATATATTTTTATATACTTTTGATAAAAATAATACTTTCAAGACTTAGTGATTTTTATTAAAAAATTATATATTCATTAAAAAATATATATTTTTAGATATTTTTTTTCGATATATAAATAAAGTTACATTGATTTTACATATTTTTTATAGTAAATATAAAAATATGTAACAAAAGATTAAAGGTTTCATATTTACGCTTAGTCGACCGAACAATAACTAACACTGAAAGAAGATTATATAAATATAAATATTGTAAAAAAGGGTGTTCGTTCGTTAACCGATCAAAGGCTAGATTTACTTCTAAACCCTATGTATAGAGTATTCTTTTATGCATAATTGATTATTCAAAATAAAATGACCTATAATCGATATATTTATGTATTACGCTTAAATATTACGATAAATTTATTTTTTTATATATGTATTTCTTGTAAATAACAAAATTAAAAAAATTATTTTTTACTCTATTTCCATAAAAAAATCCAATAAATTTACAACAAAGTGTTACTAAAGTGCTAGAGATATTGAATTTATAGATTTATTTTTAATAAAATTTCATATAATATATTGAAAAATTAACTTTAATATTTGCGGGTACTTTATAATAGTAGAGGCTTTTATAGAAAATATTTATAGTTATTTTTATTTAAAACGAACTGTATTTCTGCAAATAAATAAAGAATTTGGTTTGCAGCCACTGCGCGGAAAAGACGTGTTTTCTCGTTTCTGACAAAGCAAAATCGTATATACGATCCTTGTCTATAAAAAAGAATGCCCCAACTCACGGTTCAACATCCTCGGCTAACAGCTACGCCTCAGAAGGAAATTACTTACGATTTGGGGCATTATTTACTTTTCGGGACACGAGCTTGTAATATACTATTACCACAAATTTGTGCAACTTTGAGATCGCGTTTTAATTTTTTAGAAAATTTTATTAAAAAGTAAAATAATAAATAAATATTGAATAATAACAATAATTAATTAATACAAAAATAAATTAAGCAAAAAAAAAAATATTTTAGCAAAATTAAGCAAAATAAAATAGTTTTATTATTTTTTTAAAAAATAAGCTCTCATACTATTTGTCAAGCTATAAAGAATTTTTTTTATAGAAAAAAGTAATATAAGAAAAAAGTCTTAAAAATAAAAAGTAGTAACTCTTTTTATATCTTTGGCATATAAAATTTATGAGAATTTTGTACTATTTACATTGTTTACAATGAAACTCACAATTTTCAGTGGCTTAAAATTTTGACTCTTTACTGGTGTTTCAATAATATTCGAAGTTAAAACCTATTTTAATACTGAAATAAATAAAAATGAAAGACTTAAGCTTTTAAAAAAATTACCATATTTTGGCAAATTTTGAACTGTACCTAATTTCAAATTTAGGACTAAATATTGTAAAATATTTTAATAGGGTAATTTTTTTTGTTTATAATGTTTAAATATTTCTGTTTGAGTATTCTAATTTAATTAAAGCCAAGCCCCAAAAATTGACTTTGATAATGAAAATTATTTTTGAAAGTTGAACATGGCATTGGGCTTGTTAAAACGATGGACTCAATTTTTTTTTAGTGTATGATACTAGTATTAATATTTTTTTAGTTCCTCAAAACAGTAACCATTATGTTAGATAAAATTTTGTTCTTTTTTCGTTACAAAAACGTTTTAAAACTCTCAAAACCTGAAAACATTGTTTTTGATAAACATATGTGTACGTGATGACACCCATTTTTTCCAAAAATAGCCAAGCTGTCCCCAAAAGGAGATGACTTATACATCATAAAAAATAACCTAAACTTGCTTACGGTGGTCAACAAGTTCGTTTTAATTAAGAGCCAAAATTATATTCATATCTAGCTTTCTAAAAAACATAAATAACTGATAATAATTTTAAAAAATTGGCAAATCTTGAATTACAAATTCCTATTGAGAGAAACAGGAAATTTACCAACGAGAAATTGTATCGATCCTCAAAGGACGTAAAGTATCTGCGAAACAGAGTTATACGCTAGGACTACATGCAGCAAAATTAATTTAAGGAAATTTTGGATCATTTTTGTAAAAAAATATCTGATTAGAGATTGTACTTAACATCAAAGACTAAAATTTTTCATTTTAGATACAAGAAGTTCTAAGATTGAAAAATAAATTTTTTTTGGAAAGTCCTTACCTATATCAGAGATTATTTACATTGAATGCACAGTTAACTAATGCATAAAATTAATTTATTCAGCTTCATTAGACAAGCACGCTCAACTAATTTAAAAAATTTTTACATATTTAAAATAAAATAACTGCATACTTATATTTTTAATGAACATATAAATTAACACATACACCTAGCTGCTAAATAATCGTGTTTTGTCAACTATATGATTAATACTTTTTCAATTATTGAATTATAGCATGTACCGTTGTAATAGTGTATATAACATTCTTTTGTTTTATGATATATTACAAATGAATGATTTATCTATATAGCACAATTTTTTAATTAAGATACATTTTTTAATTATTAAGTCACGCTTCAAAGAACACTATTATATAAGACTAAACGAATGTAATATGTTTAAATGGTTGTAAAGCTCAAATTTAAAAATGTTTTATTTTTCACATTTGACCAAACTAATTAAGGACGCTCTGCCGTCCACTACGTGTAGTGGATTTTATTGTTGAGTTTATTAGAAAAATAATTTTTTAATAAAAGGGTTGCTTCTCAGGATTTGGTATTAGAAAATGAAAAAAAAATTGAAAATTTTTAAATAAATAAGGCATGTTAAATTGTGACTTGAATGTCTTGATCTAGGCACTTTAGGTAAAAATTTTGCTTGCCTTGGTAATTCAACTTTGTATCCTAATTTTTCTAAACGTGGTGAATTTTATTAGACCTGGAATCTAAGTTTCTACATCATTTTGAAATAGGTTACAGTTATATAATGTGCATCTATAGTATTAACGAGTGCCATTCACTGTTCATAACTGGCGTTGTCCATCCGGGTCCATTTTCAGACCCTTAAAATCTAGTTTTTTTGAAAGCAGACCCATAAGTGAATTTTGCAGAAACATTCAACACCAGATTCGTAAAATTAGAATATACCAAAATTTAGAATGGGTCAATTTCCGAAATTCATTTTACGAAATCTTATATTCCATGGTAAATTTATGCTTTTACAAATAATAACTTCTGACAATGACATTTGAATTAATGACACTTGATTTTTGGGAATCGAAAAACTATCCCGGATAGGAAATGAAAATTATGACCAGTGTATAGCACCCACATTAACCTGTAGCAAAAATTTTCAAATATAGAATTAATAGAATCAATTGAATAAAAATAGATGCTTTATTTAAAATTTTTAATATTCTGCAAAAAATAAAAAAATGCATATAAAGTAAATATGAATTTTAAGCCATTAGTAAAATCTAAAAAGTTTGTCATTATTTTATCAAAGAGAATATTATAAAAATTAAAAGCATGACTCTGAGATTAACTTTATATATAAAAGATAATCTTTAGTATATATATATAATATATATATATATATAATATATATATATATATAGTACATTACTGTTGATATCTAAGTCAGAGAGAATTAAAAGACTTACTACTTTCGTCATTTACTATATCTAGTGCTAATAATAGTAGAATTTATTATACACAAAAGTTTAAGTAACATCAAATCTTGATTATATTTAAGAATTTTATCACATTCATATTTATTTGATAAACTTTTATAAGAACAAAAGTTTTTATATTAATGGACTTTTTAAATACTGCGAATAACAAAATATATAAGTATTTTTTGGTGACGCAATTTTTGCAAGTTGACTTTCTTATCTACCACTCTCTACTTATGAATACTTTTTTTTTAAATTTCTTTATTCTTATTTTTAGGTACCAAATGTACACATAAGTATTCTTGGGGGAAGTCAAGTCAAACGAGGGATTTAGTGTAAAAAATGATACTAACAAGTCGAGAGAGGGGGAAGGGGTACAAAATAAGGTAATTCAAAAATTTCAACTTTAGAAACTTTTTTAAAATAATAAATAATAAAAAAAAATTATTAAATTATTTGAACACGTAAAAAATCTCAAATATTACAATATAAATTTTAATAATTTTTTGGGTATTAAAAATAAAAGTAATTATGTGCAAAGTAAACAAAATTAAGATCATTGTCACAAAATTTATTTTAGTATAATGAATTTCAATTTCCCTTGGTCCTACTCCTGATTACTTTTAGCACTCTTTAGTTCTTCTTAATCCTTAATCTCTACACTCTTGACATCAAATTCATAATCATACTCCTCAAACCAAAATTCTAAATCCGAATTTTAAAGTTCTCTAATTATTTTTCATTTTTTATTTTTAATTAATTTTACTTTTACTTTTTCTTTTTTGTAAATAATTTTACCTGAAAAAAAATTTTTTATTAACTGTTATCTAATAGCTTAATTTTAAAATTTTATATATTAAATTATTCCACTGTTTTATTTTGTTAAGTTTTATAAATTTTTATTTTAAATATAATTTGTAAATTACGTGCTCGCACAATTTACTCGTTGTTTATTATTTCTGCATAAAATACAATTTTGTATAAATAAAATTATTAATCAATCAATGAAAAATAGTTACACGATAATACGGTAAAAGCTTTAACATTCTGCTAAAATTTTAATTTACATAAATTTATAATTCAAAAAATGAATTAATATTACATATATACTCTCTTAAAAATATCTCCTTGAAATTTAAAAATTTATTTTCAAAAATTGTAAATTTACTAATTTTTTTTTTTTTAGAAATCAGTTAATACTAACATTTTCCAAAAATTTTCACACAAATATATATATAGGTATTAAAAATAATCCATATATATGTACTATAAAGATATTTTTTTTTATTGAATATTAAGTTACTCTTATTGAATGGTCAGTTAAGCTGAAATTATTTTTATGTATGTAATATAAATGAATATATATTTTTTTATAAAATAAAAAAAAACGTATTTATCAATATTCCGCCCTAATTCACTCTTGATGTTACGTTATTATCCAAACTATATGTCTATCTTTTTTTTTTTTACTCAATATTACAAAAAAAATTTTTTTTATTTCAATAACTATTTCACTAAAGAGAATAATAATAAATAAGAGTAAATTCATCTAACAAACTAAAGAAATAAAGAAGAATTTTAATGACAAAAAAAAGCTTAGTATATTATAAAAAATTTTCAATATTACATATTTCATCGTCATTATTTTTACAATTTTTTTCATCTTTTTTAAATATCAGGTGTACCAGTACATAAGGATTTTCGATCATTAAAATTGAATTATTTAATAAATAACGTATTGTTTTTAATGATTATACTTTGACCCCTTGCTAATACGATCACAGAGGATTTTTGTCCTAAGCAGTTATTTATTTCATAAAATTAAGCAATATTCACATGTTTTTCGCTCCGACTCACAAAAAAAAAATTTTGATGGCACATTGCTTTTAGAGAGTTCTAGATAAAAAACAGCAGCTTTCAAAATTTCAAATGTTTATGAGTTTTTTTTACAGTAAAAATAATAAAAATTATCCCTTATTTTTCTTACTTTTTTTATAAAAGTCCAAAACACAAAAATAGCTGTCAAAAATCGAGTTTTCGCTCTGGGAGGCTGAAAATTGGGCTGGTGACTTAATTTTGGTAGTACTTTCAGAAAAATAATACTTTCGAGCAGTTTTGAAAACCCGACCATACATTTCAAACACAATTCATTTAAATCTACCCATATATCAGTAATTTTTTGTTGTATATTTTTTTTACTTGTAAGTATGTATAAAATAAAATCTATTCTTGTAAATAATATTAAGTTTTATTTATATAATAACCTATATATTCATTTAATGGTTAATAATTTGTTGTTTTATTATATTTCTTTCATTTGTAGTCTAGAAATAATAATTAGGCAGTTTTAAAGCCTTATAATAGATCTGATTAGACTTTTTTATTTTTATTATAATTATTGTTTAAAGTAATATAATTATCATGGGTAAATTTAAAGGTGATAATGAAACTGATGGTCGAGGCTGCTGATAACAAAAAAATTTTAACGATCTTTTAAGGCCATGAGATCGCATACGTTAAAAATTACGTAAAATAAACGAAAAAGATAGTAAAATTTAGAGTTGCTGAATAAGCTCCAAATATTTTTTCTTATGATTTTTTTTTCATTTTTGTGTTAAACAAAAAACAGCGTCTCATCGAGTGTGACAAAAAAATTAGATATTTTGAGCCAATCAAAATAAATTAAAAAAGGCCCAAAACCCAAAAAAACCGTTTTTAAAATAACAAATTTCACATGCAAAATTATTCAAATAATTAAATTTGTGTAAAAATTTAGTTCAGGGTACCTTTTACAAGCCAGCTTTACTGACAAATCCCAATAGGTAATTATTTTGACCTCTTAAAAAAAAAATTTTCTATTTATAACGAAAAATTTTCATTTTTTTCAAATTGACGTTAAGAAAGTTGACTTAGCTCTCGCGCGACCTTTAAATGTTAATAAAATTTAGAATAAAATTAAAATAAAATCTAGGCACCTTATTTTTTTAACAAATTAAAACTTTTTTTTTGATTATTCAGCTAAAAATTTGATATTTTGATTTTTTTCGAACACCCCTAACATACGTACATCTTGTTATGAAGTACTCTTTACTTCAAGAATTTTTTTTTCTTTTTATAAATTTAAATTTATTTAAAACTTTTTTATCAATATTTTTATGCAAGAATAAACGTTTAAAAATTTGCAATTTAAAATTTTTTTTAAATATTCTTTATGCACGTATTAGATAATTTTTCAGAGTTTTAAAGCTAAATTAAATTTATAAACAAATTATTATTTATCTCAAATTAATAAATTTCGTTTATGAAGTAAGCAACTATTTCATTGCGCCATCAGTGTACGTGACAATAATTAATAACAATAATTAATAATTTATTAAAGGAATATAAAGAAGAAATCTTTTATTAATACGAGTTTAGTTCTTATTGGCAATTTATTGTAGTTTTTGCTTACCATAATTAATGATCGCATGTAGTTTGTATTGAATAAATGTAATTTACGATTAAGTTTCATTAAATTAATATTGAATAAGTGAGGTGTACCAAAAATCGTTATCAAGACATTTGATTTAAATTTAACATTTTGAATAATGTTTTCAAATTGGAAACTATTTTTAACAACATTTTTAATTTTAGAGCTTAAGCTATGTTCTGCACAATATTTAGCAATTTTTCAATTTATTTACACAGAAGCACTTAGAGCTTACGCTGCTAAAAATGCCATATCGTCAGTATTCTCAAAGTCCGATACGTCATTAATATTAGAAAAAGTAGATAGTTTGAACAGAGACATTCAAAGTATTCAAAGGAAAATTGAGGATTCTAACTCAGACATGATGAATGAGTTGTTACCAGCAATAATAAATTACATGAATTATGCTGAAATTAAAAGAAAAATCGATGATGACATTATAAAAATTCAACTGGAATATGAAAATTATTTTCTCAAATTTTCAAAAACAAATTTTTCTAGCAGTACTTACACTGAAAATAAAACAATTTTTGATTGGTCATTAAGAATAACTAATGAACAGTTTCCTCATTATTTAGAATATAATCTGCAGCACATGCATTTGTTGTATGATACCTATCTTACTATGCTCGTTGACTTCATAAAAGTAAGAATTTCAGCAATGACTTTTTAAACTTTTAGCAATATTTATTTGTTTGATTTGTTATGTAATAAAATCTACGATTATTTAGGGTGGCGAAGCTAAATGCGTTACAACTGGACAATCGCCTCAATTAATGATCGCATCTCAATATGCCAATTTTGCGTTACTTCAAGCAAAAGGGTTTATTATGATTAAATTTGCAAATGAAATTTTAGGTTCTATAGGAAAAAGTAAGCATTTATTATAAACAGATAAGGTACACTTCAGAATATTTTTTTAAACTAAATTGTTGCAGTTAGAGATTATGAAGAAAAAATATTTAAAGTTCATAATGATACAATAAAAAGGTTCAATGAAATTAACGATGCAATGAAGAGAAATATTCCTTTCGTGTCACGAAAATTTTGGCGGTGTGATCCAAAAACTCATAGCAATTGTTAGAATAACTTATAAGTTTGTAAGTTTCAATTAAGTAAAAAAAAAATAATGTTTTTAAAAATTTCAGATACTTATTCGGAGATACGAGTTTTTCAAAAATTTTTAATTCATTCAAGGAACTTTAGGTTTGGGTGTCAGTATAATAACCTTGATTGCAGCATGAGAAGTAAAGAATTATCTGCGAATTGCAAAGAAGGCGATTGTATGGATAAAGAGTTAAAAAATTGTCCTGGTGGGACAATATCGGATTGCCAGATGATTGGTAAATTCGTAAAAGTTTGTCCTAACGTAAGCTGATATTAAAAAAAAAAATTAATTTAAGGAGGGAGTGGGATCCTGGTGAAATAGAGTTTAAGTTTTAAATCGTTTTTGAATAAGAAGGCGTTGTAATAAGCAAATTAAAATTTTTGAGCATTATATTTTATTCTTTAAAAAAATTAACAGCAAAAAAATTTTTCCAAGATGTGGGGGGCCCGGGAACCCGGCGTGACAAAAAAGCTTCCAATTTTTTAATAATGGATATTTTTTTAATGCGTAGACTTACATGTATGAGGTATTGATGCATATGTAACATTTTATTTTTATTACCCATTTTGGTGGTAATAGCCGCCATCGTGAAAAATAATTTACCAAACATTTTTTTAGAACAAATAAAGTATAAAATATTAACCATAAAAATGTTCAGTATTTTATTTCAAATCTTTCCTATTCAAAAGCGATTTAAAAAAACTTCTATTTTACCAGACCCACCTTAAGCAAAAAAGATACTAATTTTATTTCTATCTAAAAAGGATTCTTATAGAAGATACAAATTCATAATAAACGATATGCACAAATCGGAAAACAATGTTTTTGGCAAAATAGAATATTGTCCAAATTCATTTCAATTATATCATACCTATGCAGCGTATGGCATCATAGGATCTTGTCATTACTGCATGTGTACTTGTTCTGACATGGATGAATTGAATAAAATAAATACAATACCAGTTTATTCGGATTATGAGAAAAATAAGTAAATTTTTTCATTATTTTATAAAATTCTCTGAATAACTAACAACGCAAGATTAATTTTAGAGTTATAACAGGCATTCAAATGGTACTTGAAAACCGAATTTTTAGTTTGAAAATTCAGGAAGGCAAATTATTACCAAACGCTAGTATTGATGAAAATTCAGTTAATTGGAGAAAAATACGTTACTTAAAATATTCATACCGAAACTTCGAAGCTGAAAATCAAACTCTTGGATATGGAAAAAATAAAGTTTATTTAGATGATCTAGAATATTCAGAAAAAGACTATTTATTAATTGGTGTTCAGTTGAATTTTGATTCAAAACACGGTGCTTTGTATTTAATGGCATATTTCATGAAATTTGATTTTTCATCTGGAAAGTTAAAAGAAAACAGCATGACTGGTGGGATTTATAACCCCAAAACTGTTGAAAGGTATGTAATATTATAAGTATTAAATTTTGGTTTTTTCAACTTTTGATTACATTTGTTAAATGCTTTATAGACCTGAATTGCATTTTAAAAGAGATGATTTACCAATCAACGTAAAATTCAGTTCTGAAATAAATAACGAACCAGATAAATTCATTCAATTTAAAACATCAGACCTAGAAGAAGATATTGGATTGACAACAATACCATTATTAGATATTCAGCCTGTAGAGCCGATACCACATGTACCGATATCAGGAGTAGGTCTTTATCATAAAAGTCATTTATCTAGTGGTTTCCTAGGGATAAAACTGATTACTTATAACATAGAACCACATATTAAATTTAAATCATTAAAAAATGTAGCTTTACAAGACTCACCTCCACTTTTATTTGAAATCAACCAAAAATATAATACGAACGTAAAAAAATCAATGCAATTAAATTATAGAAGAACAACAACAACTCAAAGATCAAAACCAATGGAATCAAATTATACAAGAACAACAACAATTCAAAGATTTTTTTGTATCATTCAAAAATTTATAAAATTTGTTATTAATTTGAAGAGAAAGCAGTAAGAATTATAATACTTTCTAACATTGATTATTCTAGACGCAAGTAAGCTTTTGTTAAGGCATACCTCTGATTTCTTAAGTAAAAAAAAGGCACTTTTAAATTTGTAATAATTTTTTTATTTTAATATTTATTTAAATTTTATTTTTTTTAAATGAATATATAAGTCTTAATATACATTTTTTTTTAATTATTTTTTTTTTTTATTGATCCGTCTTGGAATTATGGACCGGAAATTTTAAGGCTGTTATTTCGCGGTGACCAGGATATCTCTACTCCAGGTACCCTGAAACAAAAAAATCGAACGAGGTTATTTTTAGAACCGTTATACCGAGTGGGTAAACCAACAAAATTTTAAAATTTCAAAAAAATAAAAATTTGGCCCGTAAAATAAAAAAAAATTCTATTTTCGCGCACGGAATTGCACCTTATACGTTAAAAAAAAAGTACAAAAAAGGTAATTTTATAAATTTTTTTTGGTTTACCCACCAGGTATTTAGTTAATTAAAAAAAAAAAAAAATAATGTAGTCAATCCAAGCAGTATTTTTTGAGCAATCGTGGTCACCGATTTAAAAAAATGGTTTCCAGAAAAACGTGTTTAAAGTTTTATTTTCCCATTCACAAACCTGGTTTCCTGCTTACAACAACCTTAATAACTTTTCAACGGTAACGAATTTTTGTACAAAATTTTTTTTCCATATTCTTGAAACATTTTTACATCCAAAAAAAAATTTTAAAAAAAAAGAAAAATTTTTTTAAATTTTTCAGAGGTACGCCTTAAAACAGTTACAAATTGTAAAATTTATACTAAATAAGCAAAAAGTTTATAATAAATTTATCATAATATAAAGAATTGAAAATATAGCTTATTATAAAATATTTCATGCTTACACCATGACAACAGCCCAATTTTTAGCCTGCTCCAAATGGAAATTTGTTAAAAACAGCGTATTTTAACGATTTCTCGAGCAGGTACACATCAAAGAAATTTGTTGACCCTGGAATCGGACTCCAAGAGACATTTCCTATCCAGACCTAAGAAGAAAAAAATTTTCACGTTTATGTAAGTTTTTTTCAGAAAAAGTAAGTAAAATTATCTCTCACAAATATGGCTGCCAAAAATGAAGATTTGGTTATAGGAGGCTAAAAATTGGGCTAGTGGCCTATTTTTGGTAGTACTTTTAGGGATAAATACTTTGTTGCAGATCAAAAGACCTAACCATCAGTTTCATTATAATAAAAATAAAAAAGTATAATCAGAGCTGGTAAAAGCTTTTTCAACTGCCTAATTATTATTTCTAGACAAAAAAACTTATAACCGGTTTGTGTAAACACAACCTAAATGCATGGAATATGTTTACTTCCAGCTGAGGACTAGGTATAATACAAATGTTACTCAACATTACAATACAATTTTCTAATTTTATAATTTATAATTATCACCTTACTAGCTGTTAAGATTCTAAACCCAAACTATTTTGATTCCCTAAACTTGAATTATTCCAAGTCCCTTAATCGATATTATTCCAAATCCCTAAACCTGAATTGTTCCAAGTTCCTAAATCGATATTATTTTAAGTCTATAAACCTGTATTATCTTAAGTCCTTAAGCTCAGATTTTTCAAAGTCTCCTAATTATTCTAAGTTTCATTTGACCCCCCCCCTTAAATAAGACAAATTTGACCACCCCCCTTAAATAGGACATATTTGACCACCCCCCTTAAATAGGAAATATTTGACCACCCCCCTTAAATAGGACAAATTTGACCACCCCCTTAAATAGGACATATTTGACCACCCCCCTTAAATAGGACATATTTGACCACCCCCCTTAAATAGGACATATTTGACCACCCCCCATAAATAGGACAAATTTGACCCCCCCCTCCTTAATTTTCAAGTTCTGATTTACCCCCTCCCTATAAACATGTTCCATGTTAAAATGAAACAAATATAATAAAACAATAAATTTCTAACGATCTTTTAAATACATGAGATCGTATACGTTAAAAATTACCTTAAATAAACGAAAAATATAGTAAAATTTACACTGTAAAAAAAACTCCGGTGATTTTTCGACAAAATTGGTAAATTTACTAAAATTTAGTAAATTTTCGAAAAAATTCGCAATTTTTCGAAAAAAATCGGAAAGACTACTGCGGAATAAGGTATGGTTTCCGGCCCCAGCATATTTTTCGCATTTTTTTGGCTCAATTTGATGATATATGATAAAAAATAAGATTCCGAGGGTCGGCACCCCCCCACCCCCCCTGCGTTACCCCTGGGGGGTTGAAACGTGTTTTTCAGTAAAAATTAATATCTCCGGGCCGAATCATCCGATTGGGACGTGGTTGGTATCAAAATTTTTGTTTTGAAAAAATACACCAAAAAAAAAATTTTTTTTTTTATTTTTGAACTCATTTTGAGGTTCAAAACTTCGAAAAACCTCATTTTTGGCTTTTTTGACGGTCTAAAAATTGAGATATCTCAGGATAGAGGAAAAACTCCTTTTTTTCGCGCTCAGGGGAACTTTGTCTAAGACTACTTTTCAAAATTCCGTCGGAAAAATGGCAACTTTTACGGTGCATCACTCGCAATTGATGATTATGTAAAAAAATCGTGTTTTATTTTTTGATTGTTTTATCATACCATCTAATATTTTATTTTAAATCTAAAATTAGCTTTTTTATGGTCTTTTTTATGTTTTTCTCATAATTTTTTCATAAAAAAACGACATTTCACCTATACTCTACCAAAGGACTTCATTTATTTCATGAAATCTCTTTTAATTTTGGCAAATAATATCTATTTTTCTTATTAATAATAATTAAAATACTAACACTTTTATTATAAATAATTGTTTTAAAGAAAGTTATTTATTCTTAAAATATGTATTAAATTAGTTCATAAATAACGATAAATTTAATTAATTAACAAATTGAAATATATAATTATTTGAACATAAAACCTCATTTTTAACTATTATATGGAAAATCCGCAGAAAGATTGCGCTTAGGATGATCAACTTTTTAAAGAATAATAAGAAAAGAGATATCTCAATTTTTAGACCGTCAAAAAAGCCAAAAATGAGGTTTTTCGAAGTTTTGAACCTCAAAATGAGTTCAAAAATAAAAAAAAAAATTTTTTTTTGGTGTATTTTTTCAAAACAAAAATTTTGATACCAACCACGTCCCAATCGGATGATTCGGCCCGGAGATATTAATTTTTACTGAAAAACACGTTTCAACCCCCCAGGGGTAACGCAGGGGGGGTGGGGGGGTGCCGACCCTCGGAATCTTATTTTTTATCATATATCATCAAATTGAGCCAAAAAAATGCGAAAAATATGCTGGGGCCGGAAACCATACCTTATTCCGCAGTAGTCTTTACTAATATTTGTAAATTTGCGAAAAAATAGTAAATTAACAATTTTTTTTTTCGTAAATTTTCGACAAAATCGTAAATTTACAACTGTGTCGTAATTTTACGATTTTTGTAGAAAAATTGCAAATTTTAATCGAAAATTTGCGACAAACAATTGTGAAATTACAAGTCCTATTTTTCGTACCTAAAAACGCATAGCAAACCATTTAGAGTCATAAAATAATGTTTTTTTATTTTATACCATACTTAAGGACGCTCCGTCATTTGAATTTCCGAATAAAGACATATATAGTTTGTTAGAGGAATGTCTCAGGAATCGAATGATATGGGCCATATAGTCGATAGTGATTGCCAGAGAAAAACTACTCAAGAACAAAAAAAAACTTTTCTTGACAATGAAATTTAGCCAAGTTATCGTCAATTTATTTTACTCAAAGTTTCTGAACTTAAAATATGCATTATTCCCTTGATTATTATGGTAAAATACTCTTTTTTTTTTTAAATCGTTTAGTTTTTCCCTGAGTATTTATTTCTTCAAGAAAAGAATAATTTTTTACCACATTTCAACCTTTAGGTCAAAAACCAATGAAAAACTGTGTTAAATAAATTTGGCTAATTACAGTTTTCAAAGGTTTCTGGCCTAAAAATTAAAATTTTGTGAACAAAAATGATTTTTTTTTTGAAGAAATGAATACTCAGGGAAAAATTAATCGATTTTTAAAAAAAAGCTATTATTTTACGATGAAAATCAAACAAGTCAGAAATAGGCATTTTTCAATATAAAACTTTGAGTAAAATCTTAAATTGACGACAACTCGGCTAAATTTCATCGTAAAAAGAAAAGTTTTTTTTTCTTCTGGAGTAGTTTTTCCCTGGAAATAAGATTTTGTCATCTATTATTTTAAATTTTAATTAACAAAAAAGTAATTTTTATCTTGATTAATGAAGTTATCGCCCATTTTATTTTTCTTAAATTATTTTGGGTTGCTCAGATACGAAAAACACGGTTTTCGACATAATAGTGGGAAAATCTTTTTGGCATCCATCGCCGATTCCGTGATAACGTTTTTTTTTGCATTCTATAGGTTGCAAACTATTAGAAAATCATGGTGGTAATCGTTGCCTCTTAAATTTTTTTTTTTTTTTCATTTTTAGTGCTCATAAAACCTATTTTCTCGTAGAAATGCACATAAATTAGGCATTATTTTTTTTTTACTACTTAAATTGGACAAAAAACTGAAGAAAAAAAAATTTGAAAGCGCATCGATATAACCCGTTTTTTCAGATAGTTTGAACCTTCAGAAAACCGAAACAAAATGCATATTTTCAAGCTGTAGAATTAAATTAAAAGGGGAGTTCAATACATTTGGAACACCAAATTATAACAAATGGTTATGAATGAGTTTATTATGTTGAAAAAACATGTCGGCTACTCTCCGTTCATTCCAAAGGGCCATCTGAGCCTAGAAACGCAGGGCTCAATGAAATAGGGTTTTTTGGTAATTTTCAATGAGACGCTAAAACCTTACAAGTTAACTTAAACTCTTTTACTCTTTTCTTTGGTTGGTTTCATTTTTTTGGTGTAAATACCACCTTTCAAACGCCGTAAACCGTAATTTATTATCATTAATCCTCTCATCACTATAGCCAATTAACCAAATGGTCATTTTAGGTTAAAAATGACCTATTTTTAAATTGCTGCCAAATTTGTAATTTTTGACGAAAATGGATTTTATAAGTCTCAAAATATTTCCACAAGTTTTAAATTTCCAAAAATTCTTTACTCTACTTTTTTGAATTATTTAATCATCAGATATATGATAATTAGAAGTCGGAGTCCCAATTATATGGTTTTATAAAAAGCTAATTTTTAATGTTAACTTAGAAGAGCCATTTCTTAAAAACGACTCAAGGAAATGAGACGAGAAAAAATTTTTGGAAACTTCAAGCATGTAGGAATTTTTCAAGACATACAAAACCTTTTCTTATTAGAAATTACGAATTTAGCAGCAATTGAAAATAGGTAATTTGGTTAATTGGCTACATTAATAAAAAAATTAGTGATGGAAAATTGCGGTTTACGGCGTTTGAAAGGTGACACTTACACCAAAAAATTGAGATCAACCAGAAGTGTTTTGGTTAACTTGTGAGGTTTAAGCGTTTCATTGCCAAAAAACCCTATTTTATAACATTGAACCCTGCGTTTCTAGGCCCAGAAGACCCATTAGAATGAACGGAGAGTAGCCGTCATGTTTTTTCAACATACTAAACTCATTCATAACCATTTGTTATAATTTGGTGTTCCAAATGTATTGAACTCCCCTTTTAATTTAATTTTACAGCTTGAAAATATGCATAATCAGTCAAAAATTACGTATTGTATAAAATTGAAAAAATTGGTAATAAACGTGTAAAAATGAAAAATATTTGGGCACATAATCATTAATGGAGTTTTATTTGCTTGGAAAAATATATTTTATGAGATAAAAATAAAATAGACAAAATATTTAAGATGAAAAAGTATAATTACTTCATTTTAACAAGAATTAAAAAATTGGGACTCTAGGGGTTCCATCATTGTAGCGCATTAAAATAATTATTTTCGGGCATCTTGATGGTATGTAGCAATCAATTTGGACTAAAAATTATCAATATTTACCATTATAACTTGTACGTAGAATAAAAACAGCCTAAGGTGCAAGAAAAAGTAATAAAACAAAATTTAAAAAAAAGCAAAAAATAAATACAGGTTTTCAAGCTTATAAATGTCAAAATATTGTTAAAAATTTATGCTAAATCCTTGCTTGTATTAGTTTTGAACTTGTTTTAACTTGTCACAAAAAAAAAATCCCTAAAAATACCGCGAAAAACCCCTGAAATAAAAATTTTCGAAAATCGGTTAGCTCAGTTACGAAAAAAGGCAGTTTTTGAGATAAAAGTGGAAAAATCTTTTTGGCACTTATCGCCGATTTCTTGTTCACGATTTTTTTCGGTTTTCTGAAGGTTCAAACTACTTGAAAACACGGGTTATAACGATGTGCCTTCAAATTTTTTTTTTCAGTTTTTTGTCCAAGTTAAGTAGTAAAAAAAAAATAATGCCTCATATACTAAAAATTATTATCAAAATTAATTTTTTTTTTTTAAAGTAAAAGTGTCCCATTAAAATTATAATTGACTCATCCTGTATTTACTTATAATAACTTGTTCGTCCAGATTATCCTTTTTTACGTAATTAAAAATATTTTTTATTCTTAAAATATTAACAATTATATACCTATTTGCTAAAAGAAATGTAGCGAAAAAAAAATAAAAGTATTCATCTTTTCTCATGGTATAAAATCAAAAAACATTATTTTATGACTCTAACTGGTTTGCTATGCGTTTTTAGGTACAAAAAATATGGCTTGTAATTTCACAACTGTTTGTCGCAAATTTTCGATTAAAAATTGCAATTTTTCTATACAAAAATCGTAAAATTACGACATAGTTGTAAATTTACGATTTTGTCGAAAATTTACGAAAAAATAAATCGTAAATTTACTATTTTTTCGCAAATTTACAAATATTAGTAAATTTCCGATTTTTTTCGAAAAATTGCGAATTTTTTCGAAAATTTACTAAATTTTAGTAAATTTACCAATTTTGTCGAAAAATCACCGGAGTTGTTTTTTACAGTGTAGGGTTGCCGAATAAGCTCCAACAATTTATCCTATTTTTTCTTATGATTTTTTTTATTTTTTTGATGAAAAAAAAATTGTGTATTGTCAAGTATGGTATAAAATTGGGAATTTTAAGCTAACAAAAATAAATGAAAAAGGGCCCAAAACCTCGCCCAAAACCCAAAAAACCCGTTTTTAAAACAACGAATTTCATATGCAAAAGTGTCAAAATAATTAAATTGTAAAATTTAATTATATTTATAAGATATTTCATTTTTTAATCAAATTTTCAATAAATTTTATTTTTTCAAAAAAAAGTAAAAATTGAATATCTAGAAAGGTACAATAGTTGAGCCGCAAAACTATGGCCTATGTCACCCGTGGACTTTTTTTTCCTCATTATTACACCAATCTCATGTCATTTCGTTCATCATTTTGACCCTGACGATCAAGCGAACAGACACACACACGCACAAATAAATTTTTAAATATATATACTCCAGTCAAAATACGGGTTTGGGTGTACTTACGGTTGCGAATACGAGATTTGCTCTAGTATAGGTTTTTTGGGTCGCTGAACACGAAAATCGGGGTCTTTTGGTAAAGAAAATGGGGCTTCACCCTTAAATTTGCAAAAACTACCGTATTTTTGAAGTATTCGCGTTCTGAGTCGATAGATTTGCCAAACAATTGGTTTCTAAGGTTTTTTTGGGTCGCTAATTAAGAATTTCGATGATTATTAAAGGTAACATTAATATTTCACCCTTAAATTAGCTAAAACTACCCCCCAAAAGGGGTGTTTTCGCTATTTTCGCACTTTTTGCGACCAGATTAGGTGCACAAGGGTTTTTTGGGTCGCTGAAAACGAATTTCATGGATTTTTTAATGAATAATTAATATAACACCCCTAAATTAGCTAAAACTACCCCTAAAATGGACGTTTTTGCTATTTCTGCATTTTGTACGCCCAGATTAGGTCCATAGGGTTTTTTGGGTCACTGAAAACGAATTTCATGGATTTTTTTATGAATAATTAATATATCACCCCTAAATTAGCTGAAACTACCCCTAAAATCTACGACCCAAAAAACCCTATGGACCTAATCTGGGCGTGCAAAATGTAGAAATAGCAAAAACGCCCCTTTTAGGGGTAGTTTTAGGTAATTAAGGGATGATATATTAATTATTCATAAAAAATTCCGCAAAATTCGTTATCTGCGATCCAAAAAACCCTATGGATCTTATCTGGGCATACAAAATGCAGAAATAGCAAAAACGTCAATTATAGGGGTAGTTTTAACTAATTTAGGGGTGAAATTTTAATGTTACCTTTAAAAATCATCGAAATTCTTAATTAGCGACCCAAAAAACCTTTAGAAGCCAATTCTTGGACAAATCTATCGACTCAGAACGCGAATACTTCAAAAATACCTCCTTTTGGGGGTAGTTTTTGCAAATTTAAGGGTGAAGCCCCATTTTCTTTACCAAATGACCCCGATTTTCGAGTTCAGCGACCCAAAAAACCTATACTAGAGCATATCTCGTATTCGCAACCGTACACGTAAAAAAATATAAGACAAACTAAACGTATTACGTTACTGAAATATGATTAGTATTGTAAGTTTGTTGAATGGAAAGATTAAACGTTGAATTGTCAAATAAAAACATTAAACCAACAAATACTTTGTATTATGCTCTTCTCTTTCAGCAGCGCGCTTTTGTTTATATTATTATTCAATAAAGAAATGGAATTTCCTAAAAATTTTTAATGATAGTTTTAAGTATTATTTTTAAATATAAATTTCACTGCGGGTATGTATAATTTACTTTTGCTTATATTATTATTCATTTCTGATTATTATAATAAAGCAATGGGATTTCCTAAAAATTATTTATGATAGTTTTAACTATTATTTTTAAATATGCATTTCGCTGGGTATGTATAATTTACTCTGCATATAATTTCTAAAATTATTATCTGTAACATATAGTACTTAAAATTTTTTTATTAAATACAAGTGTCCTTTTAGCAGAATGGATAATCACGATGTCTCGGAAGCCGCGGTACTCAGTTCGATCCCAGTAGCAGTCAAAATTTTTCTTCGGTTTTTTTTAACAGATTTTCAATTAATAAATATATACCTATAAGTACATAAATAAATATAAAAAAATAATTATAAAAAAAAAATAATTAATTAAAAAAAAAAATAAAAAAATAATTTTTTTTAAATAAAATTTTCACTCTGTTTGAATCAACTAAGTAACTATGACAATTCAACAAATACTTTGTTGGCATATTTCAACAAAGTTATTTGTCAATACAACTTAGAATTTTTTTCCGTGTAAGTACACCCCCCCCCCGTATTTTGACTGGAGTAATATAGTAGTATAAGATAAACATTTTATTTGCAACAAAAACTTTTAGTTTAAATTTCGATCAAACTAGCTGCATCCTTTTTTTTTTTAATTAAAATTTTTAAAAACTTTATTTCCCATTGTTTATATTATTTATATTTGCTTTTATTAGTTATTTTGCTAATGATATATAAATAATAATTTATTTAATTGCTATTTTTGTATATAAATTATTTATTATTTACATAAATACGTAGTAATTAAAAACAAAAATAATTGAATGCTCAAGCATCGGAAAAAATTCTATTTATCAATAATTAAAATCGATAAAATAGTACCTTTAATTTGATCACTAGTAACTACTGCCAGGATTATAATTATGATCCTTGATGTGATCTGAACAACGTAATTTTTGTATGTTCTAAAGCAGAACTTTAATTTATACTTCCATCTTACGACTTAAATAATATTTGAAAATTTATTTGTGTATGTGTATATGTATGTGTGTTTCATCATCAGGGTTGATCTAATGAACAAAATTACATAAAACTGGTGTCAAAATAAAGAAAGAAAGTCTGCGGGTGACATAGCCCATTGTTTTGCGGCACAGCTATCGTACTTTTAGAGATATTCAAATTTTACTTTTTTTTAGGAAAATTTGATTAAAATGTGAAATATCTTATAAATATAAGCAAATTTTACTATCAAAATTGATATTACTTGATTCAGCACTAATTTGTAGGTACTTAGTTAATTTTTATTAAAAACGGATATGAGCAATTATTTTAAAAGTGCTACTTAATTTGAGCCTGAAATCGTAATTTTTTTTGTTGAGGGCACATCGATATGACCCGTGTTTTCAGTTAGTTTGAACCTTCAGAAAACCGAAAAAAATCATGAACAAGAAATCGGCGATAGGTGCCAAAAAGATTTTTTCACTTTTATGTCAAAAACCGTGTTTTTCGTATCTGAGTTACCCCAAATTTTTAAAATATGGATAAAAAAATCTTATTGCTAGGGAAAAACCACTCCAGAAGAAAAAAAAACTTATCTTTTTACGATGAAATTTAGCCAAGTTATCGACAATTTAAGATTTTGTTCAAATTCGTCTTAAAAAAGATTGAGATTTTATTGAAAAAAGCCTGTTTCTGAACTTTAAACATGCATTACTCGCTTTATTTTCATCGTAAAATAATAATTTTTTTTTTTTTAATGGATTAATTTTTCCCTGGCTATTCATTTCTTTAAGAAAAAAATCATTTTTATTGACCAAATTTCAATTTTTAGGTCAAAAACTGTGTTACGTAAATTTTGCTACTTACAGTTTTCAAAGGCTTTTGACCTAAAAATTGAAATTTGATCAATAAAAATGATTTTTTCCTTAAAGAAATGAATAGCCAGGGAAAAATTAATCGATTTAAAAAAAAAAATTATTATTTTACGATGAAAATCAAGCGAGTAATGCATGTTTAAAGTTCAGAAACAGGCTTTTTTCAATAAAATTTCAATTTTTTTTAAGACGAATTTGAACAAAATCTTAAATTGTCGATAACTTGGCTAAATTTCATCGTAAAAAGATAAGTTTTTTTTTCTTCTGGAGTGGTTTTTCCCTGGAAATTAGATTTTCTTATTTATTTTAAAAAAGTTTTTTTACCTAAAAAGTTATTTTAAAAATTTGGGGTAGCGCAGATACGAAAAACACGATTTTTGACATAAAAGTGAAAAAATCTTTTATCGGCACCTATCGCCGATTTCTTGTTCATGATTTTTTTCGGTTTTCTGAAGGTTCAAACTAACTGAAAACACGGGTCATATCGATGTGCCCTCAAAAAAAAAAAATTACATTTCAGGCTCAAATTAAGTAGCACTTTTAAAATAATTGCTCATATGTAAAATTTTTTTGAAGTCAAAATTAATTTTTGATTATTCAAAAAAAGTTTTTTTGGCAAATTACGGTTAAAATAAGACACCTAGAGAAATATTCATGTAAGTTTCTAGATTCTTTAATATTCAGAAAACAAAAAATTGCATATCCACGAAGTTTAAATTATTAAATCGCTAGCCTAATAACATGATTCATAATAGGTCTTGAATATTACACAAAATACTAATACTAAAAATGCTAGTAATTAATAACTACAAATTTACTGGAGACCTCACTGGGTGTTCCTCTAAAAACCCTGAATATGTTTATTATAAATTTGCAATGATTTTTTTAAGCAACAGAAATAGAAGTAAATGCAACTTTTGCTAGTATTTTAATATATACTGGGAAATCTCTTGGAAAAGTCGCGTCGATATATGACAGTAAAAAAAAATATATTTTTTGAAATATTCAAACTTGCCTCAATCTTTTCATTTTATATCATAAAATACTATTATGTTTTCTTTTATATTCGTAGTCAAGTGACAAAGCTTTTTTTACTTGCATATATTTTACTACGAGGTTTTATTTCAAAGGTTTTGATTAAATTATAGACTTGTGAAATGGAAAATTTTGAAACTTTATAATGTTTTATATTGTATATGGGTCAATATTTGTGAAGTGTATATAGTTTAAATTTTCAAGTCTCAAAATATGCTCCAACATATTTTTATTCGAAAATATACATCAAAAATATAATTTTTTCCAATTTTTAGCCTTCTAGAGCCAATCCCTATTTTTTGCAGCGATATTGCTTTTGGTAAAATTTAAAAAATTTAAAATTTAAAATTTTTTACAAATTGTTTTTTCATAAATTTTACGTACTTTACAGAAAATTTTTTTTTCCTTTTTTGTAGCAAAAAAAATTACACCAATCTAAAGGTATTTGGTTACCTTACAAGATAGCAGTTTCATTTAGAATATAGCCTAAAAAACCCTATCTTATAGCATAGAACCCTGCTAGGGGGTTGGATCTATTAATATGGCTTGAATTCCTAAAAAAATTGGATTGTATAACATTCCTATGTATAATTTCCCAAAGAATCCGAATTTTGAGTCAGAATTTCATATGGTCACGTGACTTGGTGGAAAATTTGAAATTTGTGAAAAATGATATTTGAATAATAAATGTTATGCAAGCTGGTGTTTTGAAAATGAATTTAACTAAAAAAATGATTTCATATGTTGAAAGTACATGAGTAAACATAAAATTTGAGACCAACAGGATAAAAATTGAAGTGTCTGCAGTTGAGATATCAGAGCTATAGAAGAGACAAAGCAAGAAAGTTGATTTTCACGTGCATGCATAGTTCAAAAAAAATTTCGACCTCAGAATCGAATTCTACAGGATATTTCTTATGGGGTACCATAAAATATTTACAGCTCGTGTCCAGAAAAAAAGTAAAGTAAAGAAGCAAAGCCGCGAGGATGGTAAACTGCAATTTGGGGCAATCTTTATTTAATATGGACAAGGCCCGTATAAAATTTTTCTGCTTCAGTGGCAAAAAAACACCTCGTTTTTAACCTTTCACCGAGCGGGAAATACGTGCTTTCTAGTATCTGACCAGAAAAAAAATGTTTACCGTAAAGTACGCGTTTACGAGAAAAATTAAGAAAAAATAATTTGGTGAAAATTAAAAATTTTTAAAAGAACGAAAAGACAAAAACTGTAAAAAGTAGACAATTGAAGGCTAAAAATGAGAGAAAATGATTTTTTTTATGTTTGATTTCGAACAAACATACTTCTGAGTGCATTTCGAGACCCGACCATGCAAAGCTATATACAGTTCAAAAATATTGACCCATATAATATCTTTTTATAGTATGCTTTAGATGTCTTAGACCGACGGAACGATAAATAAATGTCATATAATACAAAGACACAAAAATCAATATACACTAATGATAAAGTATACATCTTTTATAAATATTTATAATGAATATTGCAACAAATTTTTATAAAAATTACTTAGATTGATGCTAATTTATGTTTGATTCATTAACTTTATTGTTTGTTTTGTAAAGTATTCCGCGCAGTTTTCATGAAGTTCTTACTGTCTTATTATATGTACATAATTATCATGCACTTTACTAATTATATGCGAATTTACAAATTTGGTAAATTTTTTGCAAATAAATAATATCTATCTATCATACCATCTATCAAAATAAAAAATCAGTTCATTTTTTTAACGTTTTTTAGCAAATTTCGAAAATTTAATTTAGTTTTATTGGGATTATATTTTTTATATATACTATCCATGTAAAACCGGTAAAACCTACCGAGCACCAGTATGATAGTCTCCGGAAATTTCAAAATACTTTTGTAAGGTATGTTGGTGACATCAAGCTTCCAGTTAGAAAATTATCTGATATAATCAAACTTGGTTGGCTGTATGTAAAACTTAGAGTCAAATATTTTTGTACTATTAAGATTTATATTTTTTACATTGGTAAACCTGACTTCCTCACGAACAAAATACAAATTTATATTCCTATATAAGGAGTAGGCTAGACCGTTTTTGGTAAACAGCCATTTTTATCATATTTAATTTTTTGCATCTGAAATTATTATTTTAAAAATAAAAAATAGTAATATTCCACAAAATAATTAATTCATAGTTTAAAAACTGTAGCACGGAGTTATAACAGTAAATTAAACCGGGTGCCAGTGTTTCTATCAGTCTGGTTTAGTTAATATATTGTTTTTATTTACGTATCTTTAAAACTAACCTATAAATTTTCAATGCATGAAATGATTGATGTAATTAATTTTATAAATCAATTTTTGTTGGTGAATGGATGTTTTGTAAAAGTTACAAAACCATTTTAAATTATTCTTATACCTGAGTCAAAAACCTAGTTTGTCTATCATTTCATGCATTGAAAATTTATAGGTTAATTTTTAAGATACGTAAATAAAAACAATATATTAAATAAACCAGGCTGATATTATACTGCTACAGTTTTTAAACTATGAATTAATTATTTTGGAAACATGTTATTAATTTTTATTTTTAAAATAATAATTTCAGATGCATTCGACTTAACAAAATAGAAGAGAATTTTTATTTATCTTAAAAATAGAATTGGGCGTGAATTATACTATTCAAAGTATAGTAGAAAAGATCAAGTTCTACTTTTAATAGTAGACGCCACCGACATTATATACTTTCAATAGTATAATAACTAGTTGATTATACTATACAAAAGGGAATTATCGCTAAATTATACTTTCACGGTGTTTATTATATACCATGATGTTGAGAGGGTATCCAGTTTTTTTTTGTGATGCGGCTCCTCTTAACACTCCAAAATGAGGGTGAAATAGGTAAAATGGACCGAAAAGTCTTAAAAACCGCTAAGGTGTTAAAAAGTCTTATTTTTTCTACTAAATCGGTATCGAATATTACTTCTGAGATGCAATTCTTTATGCATTTAAAATTGGGGTGCTTAGGATAAAGTGGAATATTTTTTAGTTGCTAATAGATAAATAGGGGCAGTTTTTTCATTATCATTATTTTTCGATTTGCGCTTCATGAACTTTTCTATATTATTTTGTATCATGAACAGTCTCTTATCCATCTTTTTCTTAAAATTCTCGTTGTACCCGTTCCCATCCCTATTTTTCGGATACATAGAAAGTTGCTAGGTCTAAACTAGGCTCATTTGAAAAAATTTGACATTTTACCTAGAAGAAACAATTTTCAGTCTTCTATCTATTGAAAATCTGTTTTCATTGAGTTTCCATAATATTCTGCTTGTACGCTAATGGATTAAAGAATTTTCATAAGCTCAAAAAACCGTGTAGAAGATCTTGAATTTGGTATTAAAACGTAAAGGAAAATTTTTATGAACAAAATTTTAGAAAAAAGATATCCACTTATTTAAAAAAAAAAAAAATATACATATAAATAAAATTTTAAAATTCATACTGTTATATATTTAATACTTACTATATTGAATTTAAAAGCATTGTTTTATTTTTTATTCAAAAGCACAAACTTCACAAAAAAAATATTATTTAAGTAAAAATATGCTTTGTCAAAAATATATATCAAAGAAAAAAAAATTTATATGCATATCCTTGCGCATACTTTGTAAGTTAATAGAAAATATATATTTAAGTAGTATAAAAATGAAATAGTTGGACGAATCGTCTATATATATATATATATTTATATAGTTTCTATCATGCATTTGTACTTTTATGTTATATGAATTCTCAGTTGGGTGACTTCTATATTTATATGAAACTATATATAGTATATCTAAAACATATTTATTTGAACAATAGTGGTCACTCACGCGATCTTAACTTTTTAAAGTTTTAAATAGCAATTTAACATGAATTTTAAAATATAAATAAAACAATATTTGAATGTGTTTTTTAATTAATTTTTATTTGGTCTTTCTTAAAACTTTTAATTTTTTAATTAAAAATAGAAAGAAGGGTCAAAGATATTTTTTCTTTAATTATGTACACTGTAAAAAATTTTATCTTGACATCATTTTAAAAATTCTTATTAAATTTTTACTCTCCGATGATAAGTGACTATAAACAAAATTTTTTACAGTTTTTTTTAAGGTTTTAATAAATAAAATATTCGCAGATGTGTAGAGAAAAAGGGATCTTAGCTAGCCAGTGGATTACAAGATGTGAAAAATAGGGTACTGCAGATACAGAAGAAAAAGAGTGACTATAGGCATCTAAAATTCTGTCTTTTGAAATTTATAATATGTCACTGTTGCATAGGGAACCAGTACCTTGTCATGTTCTGCAAAATTTAAACTTTTTGAAAGGCGTGAAAATTGTCATGCTATGTAAAATTTTTTGAATAATCTGAATTTGAAGACAGATTTTCGATTGGTCACGCGATATCTGTGAATTTAGAAATTTGAAAAATCAATAATTTAAGAAATAAATTTATGGTTTAATTAAAATACACAAAGAAGGTTTTCCTGTTAGAATTCTAGTTGCATGAGCATAAAGCTTTGTCGAAATTCTTATTAAAATATATTCAAATTCCAAATTATCCGGTAAAAAATAGTTTAGAAATTAGGGAAATATTTTTACTAATGATATTCCGGAAAATTATGAGTTCTTTCCTTAGATGTGGTGGGTATGTATCCGAATTTGCCTCTTGAGTTAAATCTTGATGCGTTAAAGAAAAATTGGAGATATTTGAGAGATCATATTCTATTGACAATTAATGAATTCACAGGGTGAAAACCAGTGACATTTTTAAATAAAATACGTAATTTATCTTTGAAAATATTAAAATTGCCGCTCTGCCCCGATTCATCTACGACCTCAGACCAATCAGACATGGACACTCGAACGGACCAAAAGAGAAGCGCTCAAGCGTTGAGGTAGACTGACGGTAGCCATCAGATTTTTCATGGTTTTCCTAGAATTTAAGTAATTTTTGTAAACAATGTTTTCTTTGTATGTATTGTTATAGTTTCGATATTTGCTAGAAAACATCGTGACGCTCAAGGAGTATTTTATTTAATTAAAAATTATAATTAATAAATTTAAAGCTATAATTAATTATTCAAAATTTCTCCATTTTCCTTATAAATAAGATTCAAAGTAAGCATCTTTTGGCTATTATTCTCCCGTCGTTTAGATGCCGGTCGCATAACAAATTATATAAACAAATTAAGGGTACAACTATGTTGTAAAAGAGTAGAATAGTTATTCTATTAATCCGATTCTAGCTAACATAAACTTGCAAGAATTGGAGATAAATTGTTTAGAAAAGTTAACAAGCAGTAATAGAAATTTTGTAAACTATTTATATAACCCCATTTAAAAGTTAAAAGGAATAAAAATGAAAGAGCTAAAACGGATTGGTTCCGAAAAGAAACATAAATTGGTAGATTAGTAAATTTTTTAACCCATTAACGCCTAATCGACGCATTCAAGCCATTTGAATTTTTTTTAATGAAAAAATCGATATTTTGAGTTAAAAATGTTACCTAGTAGGTAATCGGGGCTGCTCTTTTCATTTCCGAAGTCCGTTTTAACGTGCAACCCCAAGAAAATGTTATATCATCCCCTAAAAGTGGGGTAATCTTTTTATAATTTTTACATGTTATTTAAATTAATATAATGGGCACAAAAAATATTTCTTGGTATTAAAAATTTAATATGGGACTATCAGGAACATAAAAAAACGAATTTATGCCAATTTTTTATCTTTAACCCCTTGAATGGGGTAAGGGGTGGATTTGTAGCATGAAAGAAAAAATGAATATTTTGGGCTAAAATTGTCATCTAGTAGGTATTTTTGCCTACTATTTTCATTTCTGAAGTCTGTTTTTACGTAAGATCCCTAGAAAATAAGATATCACCCCCTTTTGCATCGAAAAAATAATGTAATATTTACCTTATCTTTTAGGGATGATATCTTATTTTCTAGGGGTCGTATGTAAAAACCGACTTCAGAAATGAAAATAGTTGGCAAAAATACCTATTGGATGACAATTTTAGCTCAAAATATTCATTTTTTCGTTTATGCTACAAATCCACCCCTTACCCCATTCAAGGGGTTGAAGATAAAAAATTGGTATGCATTCATTTTTTTTATGTTCCTGATAGTCCCATATTAAGTTTTTAATGCCAAGAAATATTTTTTGTGCCCATTATATTAATTTAAATAACATGTAAAAATTATAAAAAAATTACCCCACTTTTAGGGGATGATATAACATTTTCTAGGGGTTGCACGTTAAAACGGACTTCGGAAATGAAAAGAGGAGCCCCGATTACCTACTAGGTAACATTTTTAGCTCAAAATATCGATTTTTTCATTTAAAAAAATTCAAATGGCTTGAATGTGTCAATCAGGCGTTAATGGGTTAAGTCACTCGCCGATTGCACAAAAAATAGCTATAGTATATAATTTGATAGACAAATGCGTATTATTATCAGACAAGATATTTCAGGAAAAAAATACCAGAATAGCAAAAAATTACTTAAAAATGAATAATTATCCTTCGAAATTTATTTTAAAATGTGCCAAAAAAAGACTTTCCTATCACTTTAACAAAAGTAATGAGGATTTAGGTCAGATTAGAAATTAAAGTAAAAATAATTTTAATAGTTTTAATAATGAAATAAAAAAAAATAAGTCTGACTTCTTACAAGTATGCTTCCCCTTCTTTAAATAAACATATAAATTGAGTCAAATATATTCTGGTAAATACGGCCAAAAGTAAATTAAAAAAGTTCGTAAAATTAGGCAAAGATAAAATTAACAAAGACGAAAATTCAGGAGTATCATTTGATCATAAGTATATAGGTCAAACTTCTAGGAAATTGGGTGTCAGGGTTAAAGAGCATAAAAAAGATTTTAAGAAAAATTGTAGTCGCAAAGTTTTAAACACACACACACAGCAAATTTTATAAACATAATATTCAGTTTGAGAAAGTTATTCATTTAGATAGGGAAAAAAATTGTAGAAAACAGTTACTTTAGGAAATGATGTTTATAGAATATAATGAAAATACCATAAATAGAATAGAAGAAACTTGTTTTTTAAAAATACACTTTAAAAAAACTGTTCGCCTAATTACAAAAAGGAAACAATTAAGAAAAGAATATTTTATCAGAAAAATAAACTAGTTTTAAGTAAAAAGAGTAAAAGAATAAGAAAACGTAAATAATAAAAATTAATAAAATTTTTTAAAATCTAAGGCTTTTGAATATTTCTTTATGTCGAAAAATTAATTATAGTATCAGATCATTACTCAGTGGAGAATATTATATATTCTTTACTTAAGAATATTCAATAAGGTAAAATTAATATTAAATAAAATATTTGATTTCTGAGCTAACAATTTGCTTTATTTTTTCAATAAATTGCCCACGTTTCGAAGACCTTCAGTCTTCATTATCAAGGCTAAAAATTTACAATATTTTAAAATTTTATAAAAACTTTTTTTACATAATTCCAAATTTAAAAATTAAACATTACCTTATTTTAAATAAAATAATTTAAAAAAAATTATTTTGAAATGTGCCTTGATAATGAAAACTTAAACGTGGGCAATTTATTGCAAAAATAAAGGAAAAAATAGTTAGCTCAAAAATCAAGAATTTTTATTTAATATTAAAATTTTTTTAATCTGAAGCTTTTAGATTAATTTAACTGACAGATATTCTTTTTGAAGGAGTAAAAATTGGTTATAAAACAAAAATTTATACTGAATTCGAAGGAAATCGAATCTTTTAAAATCGAAGATTTTAATTTTTTTAAACTTAGCTAGTTAAAAATCTTTTGGATAAAAAATAATATGTCTTAAAAAAAAAATCAAAAATGGAAAAAAAAAGAAAAACTTACGAAGTACATGATGTTAAAATATTAATATTTATATTTTCACTTTTACAAGTATATATATATATTTTTATTTAAAGAAATTTTCTTTCAACAAATCTACACAAAATCAAGTTGATTCAAGAGAAAATTAAATTATCTCAAGAAAAAAAATGATCTATATAGACTTGTCATCTTAGCTCTTATTCAATGTAAGTTGGATATTTATGTTTCTTTTTAAAATTTTTACTAGGTAAAGTATATATATATTTTCTTAAATCTTAGAAAATTCTCCTAATTACAAATCGATCAAATCGTATTAGCTTCTTTAACAAAGTTTTTCTGCATCTGTGAATGACAATTTAATTTCCTTTTTATATAAGTAAAATCAATATTTTATATTATTATTATTATTATGATTATTTATTTTAATAAAAATTTTAATAAAATAAATTGAGTGAAAAAAATATTATTTTATTATTTTTTATTAATATTATAATATATATTTTAATCAAAAAACTTTTTTTTTAATACAGCATGTACAAAACTTTATAAATAAAATTATACAAAGATTTAGTTTTACAACGTGTTGTAAAACTTTATTGCATTATTTTATTACGTATTTTAAAATTAATTTTATTTTTATACAGGGGATAGTAGAATACACATGAAGTTTTAAAATAATAATACAGTTATTTTATTATAATAGAAAATTGTGTTCTTAATTTTATAAGATTTTTAATTGGATAAGACGAAACTTAAATTCGATAATCAAATAACCAATTTTTAGAAGATTTTAATTAGATTACATCCTTAGGGTAGATATAAAAAAATTTTATTTTAACATGCAATTAATAAATTAAATACTTAAATAAATATATATGCAATTAAATTTCTATTATGATTTCTCGGTTTTCTTCAAAAAAAGTAATGTACAAGTAACTTGGAAGCGTTTTCGAACTATCGCATTGTCCAAGTTGCTTGTATATCACTTTCCTGGGTCGAAGACGAGAAATTAGTCAATTTTTTTTATTGCTGAAAAGACAGGTACCGTTAAATCTTCTAAATCTTACTAATAATTAAAAAATACCCTGCCAACTAGCTGACCCTAAGGTTCCTCAAACAATGAGCTTAATACTTCAATAAGACACAGATATCACCGATTACAAGCATGCAATCATACATACATTTCTATTAAGTTTTAAAAGTTTTTTTATTGATCAAAAATTTTAGAATAAATTTTCAAAAAATGAATTATCAGATTCGAGATATCGAGTAAAAACCATATTTTCAAATATAAGTACTTTCATGGAACTAAATAAAGTATTACACCAAAAAAAAAAAAAAATATTGCAGTTTTTGAATTTTTTTGTTTTTTGAATTTAGAGGAAAAAATTTTGAAAAAATTCGGTATCAGATCCAAAAAATGACTATAAACAAACTTTCTAAAACTAGTATTCTCATAGAAATAAATTAGGTACTACGTCCAAAAAGAAAAAAAAATTGGCGTTTTTTGTATTTTTTCGTGAAAAAAATGTTGGGAAAAAAAATTATTAAAAAATTAATCAGATTCAAGATACGAGTAAAAATCATACTTTCAAATATAAGTACTTTCGTGGAAATAAATGAGGTATTACATCCGAATTAAAAAAAAAAAGTACCTAGAGTTTTTATGGTGAAAAAATTTTTGAAAAAAAAATTAGGTCTTAACTCCATAATGTTTGTGAATTATCACCAATTACATATACACACATACACACACTGTACACATATACAGTCTTTTTTAAAAAACCGGTATTTTAGCTTCCTGGGGTCTCAAAACGTGCTTATATGCCAAAAAATCAAAAATCGAAATTTGACCTATCACAATGTTAACTAAAAAAATTAGACACATTTTTGAAATAATTTTATACAGTTTTATTCAAAAATTAAAGTTTTTTTTTGTAGCCTACTTTGCCTACTTATATCCAATTCTCGATTTTTGCAGCCATTTACGTGTTTTTACTTTTTGCGCTTTTATGATAAATTGACACAAATATAGTCAAAGCACACGGAATTAAAAAAATGTAATTTAATGGATAAAAGGGCTTTTTAAAAAACTGGCAATTAAAAGTTTTTAAATTTTTAGGAGTTTTAGATAATCTTGCAGAAAAAAATGAAAATATTTTGCATACTTACTTTAAATGACAATTTCTATTACAATATACAAAATTTTATAAAAGTCTGACAGTGTTGTATAACAATCTTAAAATAAATGTTGGTAAAAGATATTTTACTCAAGAAAGTTTATGACCTTATTTTCATTTTTAGTTTATACTTTATTTTAATCTAATTTGATTTTTGAAGTTTTTTGTTAGTTTAAAGGATTTTCTAGCAGTAAGTGTAAAAGCGTGTTAGTCTATAATCTAGAATTTTGAATCTCCCTCGAGTACATATTTTTTTAACGTTGTATACGAATCACTTGCAAGCTCGTTGTCAGTACAAAAATTAATTTTTCTTATTTAAAAATCAGAGTTATATACCTGGGGTTACCCAACGTTTTAAATACTAAGCAATCATTTGCTCTGAAAAAATTACATTTTTTTCATACGACCAATGTATACAGCGGAACCTCGATTATTCGAAACTCGCGAATCAAGCTAAAACTTCGAATTATAGAGAACTTCAAATTATAGAAGATTTTGACATTCAAATACTTATATTTAAAAAAAAAAAATTCTGTCACATTTTTTGCAGACTACGAAGTTAGTGAAGAAATTTTTTAAAGTGCTCGGGTACTATACATATTAAATATATTATGTTTTACTATGGTTTCTCGTTCAATTTGATATATTTTCAAAATTTATATTGACATAAATCTATAAAAAAATGTAAAAAAAAAATGTATTATTTTTCAGTATAAAAAATGTTAAAAATATTTTTTGTTATTTTCTTCAAGTTTTTAGGTTATATTTGCAATAGTTAAAATGGCGGCAACTAGTTTTACTTTATTTAAAAAAGTCAAACTTTATATCAAAACTTTTTTTCCTTTGATTAACTCATCATGTTTAGTTTATAAAAAAGTACCCCTTTTTTTAGTAGAATATTCAGTATAAAAGTTTATTTTTAACTTTTTAAAAAATGTTTTGCAGATTGTTTAAATAAGAAATCGGTATACCTATACTTAAAAGAAAAATAAATTTAATTTTATTCGTTTATATTTACCAGTGTTGCAAGGAAAAACTACGCCAATTTCTATGCAAAAGCATATGAAATGGCGTTGTTTTCGTTAGCAGTGCCTCTATATAATATATCTTATTGATTTATATTCTCTATACTTTATTGACTTTATCATTTTAAAAAATTTTTTTTTTAAATTATATTTTAAAGTTTTATTTTCTTTACACTTTAAATATATATTTACTTATATTTTTTTAAGATCTATTGTAAAAAGATTTTAAAATACTATATTATAATATATGAAGGGTTTGGGTCAATTGCGCTAATCCCGTGTGCCAAGATTATAGATTAAATTTACCTAATTAAATATTCACGGCGCATTAGTTGCGCCAATGAATTAAATTAATTAAATGAATTAAATTCATGTTTTCAAATAATTAAAAATAAACAAGGAATTTATTCCCCCTATTACGCATTTAAAATGCCCAAAATGTTAAGTTCAAAGGGTAAAGAAATGAGAATTATATTCTTCTTAATGTTTTGGTATTTGTAAAAGTTCAATTCGGTTAGAACTACAAGAAGAAGTTTATATTTTGTTACAGTCTGAGATAAAAATATCATCACGAAGTATCCTAAATAATAATTATAAAAAACATATCGAACGCTTAACAAGTATAGATCAAGAGCAATATCACATTTTGATTATGTTCAAAAAGTTTGTAAAAAAAAGTTAAAAAATATTTATAATTTAAATAAATAAAATTTGTAAATAAATAAAATGTAAATATAAAAATAAAATATGAATACTTATTAGTTTTTAATGATGGCAGAGACAGTTATCACAACTGTTACCTAGGAATTAGCGCAAATTGTACCTTTTTTTAATCCTCAATTAAATCATGGCACACGATTAGTGCAACTGCGCCCAACCCTCTATGGACAGGTCTAGGTAGAGCGTGAATGTAAAATTTTATTATTATTATTTTTTTTACAAATTTTTATTTAATTTCTTGATTTTATATAATCTTTAATTTTCCAAAGTTAGGTATATAGGTATTTTATTGCTTGTAGATTTGAGTTCAATATACAGTCGAACCTCCTATAAAGATCACTCTCACTAGCGACAACCTGCCCATAAAGATTGCCAATGACCGGTCTGTTTCAATTCCCTATAATTTAACATAGACAAGAACCTCTGTCTAAAGACCACTCCCGATAGCGACCACGACCACTATTTTCATATTTATAATATACAAAACATGTATAAAAAAAAACTCTCTATTAAGACCATATTTTTTTTCTTTACGCAATTAAATCCTAAATTCATAAAAAATTCAATAAAAATTCAAAAAACTGTCTATTTACAATTTAGAATGAAATGTAAATAATTAAACAGTTTTAAGCCTGCAAAAATGTTTAAAAAATTTTTTATTTTAACTTATGTCACATTTCATCGGAAAATTCCCCTCACCCTCTCTAAAGATCATCTCCCAATAGCGACCGCTGATTTTTGGTATAAATGGTGGTCGCTAATGAGAAGTTCTACTGTAATTGTTTATTATAGTAAAATTGTTAAAAAATTAATTTCTGCGTTGAAGAAAACAAAAAAAAAATAATTTTCCTCATTTTTTAGCTTATTTCAGAAAATTATAAAACAATAAATACGGGGAAACATTTCAGAGTTACACCCTAAAATTTTTTGAACATCGGACACACAAGTAAATCAACTTCAAAAATCTAATTCACCAAGAATTAAAATTAGACAGTATCGGTTAACATAATTATTAGGTAGAAAAAAGTTATACCTAATGAAATAAGCTGGATCAGGCCATATAATTATGAATCTGTTCTATTTTCTAAAATAAATTTCATATTCTAAATTTAATACGATTCACGATAAAATAAGCCTTTTAATAACACCAGAGTTTCATTTACCAGTGACATAACTTCTACAGTTACAGCAATAAGTAATAAAAACTTATGTACAAACTAAAATTAAATAATAAATTATTATACATAAAATTAATGATTGTTGTAATTTTCTATTAAACTTATATGAATAAAAATTTAGCAAAGAAACATTTTGAATTTTTTCGGTCTTAATTTTTTTGTAAAAAATTACACAACATTATTATTCATAAATATGGTTAATATATTTAAGTTTAAAAATATTTATTAGATATAGATTTTTTCCAATATTTCTTACAATGTTCTTAATAGATTGGACTCTACTAGTAGAATATTTTTTGGTGTATTGTTTTTGTAACCTAAGCTCATTCTGATGGATGAATTTTGAATCTTTTAAACTTTTTTTCAACTTATATTTTATTTTTGGAAAAAAATACAGAAACAATCCATATTCTTTTATTTGTATGACCTGGCTCTTGTAGAATATTATTAATGTTGATGTTTTCTGTTAAATTTTCAGCCTTCTAGGTCTTATATCAAAAAGAAGCTTTTTAAATTTCTTCGATTTTTTCAAAATATTTATAAAAATTTTGTATGTTACGACCTTATTGGATCAATAATATAAATCTTTTCGATTTATAAATATTAACTTTCTGTTTTGATACGTGGATATAATCTATATCTCTTTGAATTAACGTACCCAGTAGTTTGCTATTCATCAAACAAATTTTTTATTGAAACTTTGATTTTAAAATAAAAAAAAATTAAAATTATAAAAAATTTTAAAAACAGAGAATTAAAATAAAAAATTGAATTGTAAAAATTACGAAAAATTATACAAAAAAATGGGTTAAAGTTAAAGTGGCTTAGTAAGGACTCACGACAATACTATTTCGCCATACTAACCATGTATAGGTTAGTAAGGATGAAGGAACCTCTGCTAGTTACTTATAATTAAAATGTTTTTAAAAAATTGAAAAAATTTAATTCTTAAAGTATATATTAATAAATTTTATTATTCAAAAATTATAATTTTTTTTTCGCTTTAAAATGGTTAAAAATAACAAAAAATCTGGATTACGTCAGTATCTGCTTTTAAAAATGAAAGTTAGTAACAAAGAGTTTTGTCCTTTAAATAATAACTGATTTATTAAATAATTTTGAAATAAAAATTACTACAAAATGTTTAGTTTTTTAAACAAATTTTTTAAAAATTAGTCTATTTTTATCTAGTTGGTGTTGTACTAAAAATTTATCTTTTAAGAAATAACATCACGTACATTTAAAAATCTCATTCAAGTGGAATGAATTAAGTTGGTTTTAACATTCAAAAAAAAGCTAAAAAATATTCTTGTATATATTTTTATTATATTCTTTACATACAAAACGAAATGTCGGTATAAAAATATGAAAAATAATAACACATTTTCTTTTATGTATTTTTTTTTAAATTTATGTTACATGAAGTAAAGTTATTAGATTAATTTAATACGTGATGCATTTTGATGTTTTATAAAATTTTTAATTTATGAAAAATTAGTAAAAATTAAAGTTTTTGAGTTTAATTAAATTATTTATGGTAATTTAGCATTTACATTAATACATCTTCTTAAAAATTAAAAAGAAATAGTTAGGATTCTCAACTTTTTTAAAGAAATTAAATAAGAAATTAGTTACAAAATTTGTTTAAAATTTTGTTATCATTTAAGAATTTCTGTAGCTGGTATCCAAAAGCAAAAATATTCATGTAAAAATTAAATTTAAATAATAATTTAAATCTGGGGCATTATCTGGGGCATTCATTTTTAATAGCCAAGGACAAAATATAATTTTTCTTTGTCAAACACGTATTTTTGAATTGCGCCGCTGCTGAAAAGTACGCGGTTTCTGGACACCTCTGACAAGAAAAAATTATTTTTTTTTGTATTCTTAAAAATGATCGGATCATCCCATATGAGCAATTATTTTAAAAGTGCTACTTAATTTGAGCCTGGAAACGACCCTTGTTTTCATGAAGTTTGAAACCTCAGGAAGTCAAAAAAAAGTCGTGAACAAGGATCCGGTGATAGGTGCCAAAAAGATTTTTTCATTTTTATTTTAGAAGCCGTATTTTTCGTATCTGAGCTACCCCAAATTTTCAAAATAACTTTTTAGGTAAATAAAATTTTAAAAAATAGATAAGAAAATCTGATTGCCAGGGAAAAACCACTCCCGAAAAAAAAAAAATTAATCTTTTTACGATGAAATTTAGCCAAGTTAACATCAATTTAAGATTTTGTTCAAATTCGTCACAAAAAAGATTTAAATTTTATTGAAAAAAGCCTGTTTCTGAACTTTAAACATACATTACTCACTTGATTTTCATCGTAAAATAATAATTTTTTTTTTTAATTTTTCCCTGGCTATTCATATCGAAAAAAATCATTTTTATTGACCAAATTTCAATTTTTAAATTAAAAATGAAAAAATCTCTTTGGCACCTATCACCGAATTCTTGTTCACGACTTTTTTTGACTTCCTGAGGGTTCAAACTTCACGAAAACAAGGGTCGTTCCGATTTGATCTCAAAAAAAAAAATTACGATTCCAGGCTCAAATTAAGTAGCACTTTTAAAATAATTGCTCATATACTTATAAAATTGTTATATATAAAATTGCATTTCATTGATAAATAGATTGAAAATTCCAAACAGATTCCAATTGAATTTAAATTTTAGAATATTTGAATCGTACAGGATATGATGTATTTATATATACGTGATCAAATACATATATATATACCTATGTACACACATATATTTAAATGTATATGGGCACTTTCCAAGGGATAAGATCGACCTGTATATTTTCTTACTGTTTACGGCACAAAATTGATTATCTTTTTTTTTAATTTTTTTGTATTTGAATGTTTATCAAGGTCCAAATACCTAAAATTTTCATTAGTATTCTACGTTTTATTATTTTATTCAAGCAGATGGTGGCGACAAGAATGGTCGCGACATTCCGGATGTATTATTGAAATAACTCTGTATTGAAGCCATCAAATTTCCTCAAACTCTGGGTACATTATTTTTTCATCAAAATATATAACTGAACAAAATATATTAAGTAAAATATGGCATACACTTGGAGGAAACGACATGGATGATGGCGATTTTTTTTTGTAAAGGCGTTCTAAAAATTTGATAGTTTTAATTTTCATAGTCAAAGCTTTCATATTTAAAATTTTAAGTTTTCCGCGTTTCTTATATGAGTAGTTAAGTAAGAAAAAAAATACAACAGTGCTTTCAAGGGCATAAATATAGAGTGCGCTCCCATAAAAGATGGGAAGCTTAAAAATAGCTAAAATCGAGGGATAGACTTCTATGTAACGATTAGCTAAGAGGATTGCATGAAAATTTGTTTCGTTAAAAAAAATGAGTTTTTGGAACCTAAATACGTCATATGCATCCTACAAAAAAATTTAAGTTCAAGTTTTAAGTCTTATGTTAATATTCAAGGATTGCGGACGGTCGCGACATTCTGAACACATATGCTCCAGAAAAATTTTTTATTAACTTACCAATATATGCGTAATAGGTTGTGACTTTTTGAAAAACACCCATATACGTGTGAGTATAATGTTAATTTTGTGGTTTTAATGACTTAATTAAATGTGTATAAGTTTTGTGGTAAATTTGTTAAGTCTTTTTTGTATAAGCAATGCATATATATATATATTGCTTTTATTGTAAACAACAGCTTTTATTAAATTTTCCGAGATATATACTAATTTAATGTAATTAAAGTCATTCTAGTTCATTCTATTAAAATTACTAAATTACTATATTTAATTTAATTTATATTTATTTATATTGTACCTAAATAAATAAATTTACTGATTCATTTTAAAGGAAAATCTCAAGTCTTGTTATCAGATATTTTCCACTATTGTTTTATTTTATGTAAGACTTAACAGAAGAATTTTTTGTCTAATTTCATAGCAAGTTTTACCTCAAAAGCTTAGTGTAAAAGTAAATTTGGTAACTGATCGAGTTTCCTATTTGAAATAATTACTCAAATTTAAATAGCTTATCAGATTACTTTTAGTTACTACCATTTAATTATCCATAAAAAAATTCTACTCGCCTTATGCTGTTAAGGTTATTTTATAAAGAAAAAATCTAAATAATAAAAAATTTTATTTTTTTGTGAGAAAAAAAAATTATCCTATACTTACTTAGTATATTTTTACTTGTGACAAGATAAACTACAAATTAGGGCATTAATTTTTTCTTATATATAATTTTTTGTAATTTGCGACGACAAAACACATTTTTGCCAGTCAGTGACTGTTTAGAAATATTTATTTTTCTTTCTAGTGTTTCAGAAAAATGTATTTCAAATGTAACGCACAATGAAACTTATGTTCGGGTCTTCAAATTGGTTTCTAATAAAAATAAGCCTACATGCAAGTTTTTAACTCCTAAGATTTAATTTTTTGGTATTTTTTAAAAAATAGCAGATAATTTCGCATTTTTTCTCTTGTATGAGTATTTTATCGCAAAAAAAAATTATTTTCTTTTAGTTTCCAATAGGATGTCTCCCGTAAAATCCAATTCTAGGAAAAAAAAATTTTTTTATTGGGCATGCGCGACAAATTAATATATTCGTTTTTTTTTCAAATTGAAATTTCTTAAAATCATATGGTTCCAAAATCGTGTAGTAGAGCTTGAATTAATTCTGATAATTCAATTTTTTTGAAGAAAAAAGCTTATAACTGGATTCTGTTTTCACGCAACCAATAATAATGGAAGATTTTCACTTATAACAGATATAACGTATATATATAACTCCCTAATTATTATAAGTCCTAAAACCAAAATGACAATAAATCCCGAAATATAAATTATCCTAAGTCCATAAACCTAAAGTATTCTAAGTTCTTGTTCTTATTAAGGCCTGATCAGGCCCTGACTCCCACTTTAAATTACTCTAAGTCCCTAAATTGAAAGTAGTCCATTTCACCCCCCCCCCCCTAAAAACGTCAATTTTTCACTCCCCCCTGCCGAGCCGGACTTTTTCAAATACCTCATCCAATGAACATGTTCCATGTTAAAAAAAAATCTCGAGCGGTGATAATTTGAATGCTATAGATTAAAAAATAACAGCTTTTAAAAAAAAGTCATGTGACCAACAAAATTTGTATTCCACTGGAAATTTTACATAAACATGTAACTTTTTATATTTTTAGAAGAGTTTATTCGAAAACGACCAAATTTAAAAGTCTAAGTTTGGAAAATCTAATTTTTAAAGAAAATTTTTTTCTTTCGAAATTATTACAGAATTTTTTATTAATTTTTCAATTTATTATGCCATTTTTGAATAAACTCTGCATGTATTTTATGACCCGACAATAAGTTTCATATTCGTTCTGTTAGAAAATGTTTCGTTCAAGAAAATGTAAAGTCCTTGATTGCAGTTACTATCCAAAATTTTTCCGTAATTCACTTGCAGTCTGAACAGTTCTTTATTTCCTGGATAATCAATTACTTGCTAGTTATTAAACATTTTTGAAACTACTTACATTAAAAGTTTAACTATGAACGAATAAGTCAATTTGAAATAAAATAAAACTAATTCTATCAATTGTCACCTATAAACTTCATTCATTCTTTGTAACGCCAGTTTCATATCATTATGCTCGTTAGTTATAAACTTGTAAATGCACAACTTATAGGTCACGCAGATAAACTGACAGACACGGAATATATTTTAAAATACGAATATCCATAAAATATATCTATTAGTCTGACATTAATTTAAAAAATAATTATTTGTTTTGAAAAACTCTTGGTATTGACAATTAAGCAAAAGAAGAGTAATAGATAAATATTCTAGTTTATATGGGCTCCAACAATTATATGAGTACCTATAGCTTTAAGCATTTGCTTTATAATTATAGTATATGTGCATTTCTACGAGAAAGTACTTTTTATGAGCACCAAAAATGAAGAAAAAAAAATTTACAAGGCCGCGACTGCCACCATGATTTTCTGGTAGTTTGAACCCTACAGAATGCAAAAAAAAGCGTGAATTTGTCTTAAAAAAGATTGAAGTTCTATTTTGAAAAATGCCTGTTTCTGAACTTTAAACCTGCATTACTCGCTTGAATTTCATCGTAAAATAATAATTTTTTTTTTTAAATCGATTTATTTTTCCCTGGCAATTCATTTCTTTATGAAAAAAAATCATTTTTGTGTACCAAATTTCAATTTTTAGGCCGAAAACTGTTAAGTTAATTTTGCTACTTACAGTTTTCAAAGGCTTTTGACCTAAAAATTGAAATTTGATCAATAAAAATGATTTTTTTCATAAAGAAATGAATTGCCAGGGAAAAATTAATCGATTTAAAAAAAAAAATTATTATTTTACGATGAAAATCAAGCGAATAATGCATGTTTAAAGTTCAAAAACAGGCATTTTTCAGATAACTTGGCTAAATTTAATAGGAAAAGAAAAGTTTTTTTTTTCTGGAGTGATTTTTCCCTGTCAATCAGATTTTTTACCTATTTTTTAAAATTTTATTTATCTAAAAAGTTATTTTGAAAATTGGGGGTAGCTCAGATACGAAAAACACGGTTTTTGACATAAAAGTGGCAAAATCTTTTTGGCATCCATCGCCGATTTCGTGTGTCACGCTTTTTTTTTGCATTCTATAGGGTTCAAACTACCAGAAAATCATGGTGGCAGCCGCAGCCTCGTAAACTTTTTTTTCTTCATTTTTGGTGTTCATAAAAAGGATTTTTCGTAGAAATGCACATATATATTTTCAACTTCACTGAAAAAATAAATATATTTACCGCAAGCAAAAATATATCGCTTGTGGTTACCCGAATTCCATTTGTCAGTATTGGATTTTTTTTCCTTTCTTAATAATTGCAAATAAGTTAAAACGTAAAGAAAATTAAGAAAAAAATGTCGAATGAACCAAAAAATAGATAATGTTTTTTGCTTTTGTTTGGTAAATAATAATGGCTGCCATTCATTGTTCATAAGCGCTGATCGCAATCCGTGCTAATTTTTCAAAATCAGAAATTCCGAAACCCAAGGTTCAATGTTAAGAATTAAGAATTTAAAATACCATTAAAAAATAGCTAAGTCAATAGTCAGAAAGTGCTAAGTAGAATTCTTAAAATATCCGAATAAAAATTATATTCAATTAACCAAATATTATAATTTTAAGAAATCGCAAAGCCCAGAATTGAATTTTTCCGAATTTGAAGTTGTTCGTCTTAATGCAAAACTATGAAATATTATGCTTCATACGAATTCGGAAAAATGACTTAAAAAGAAATAAAATTTTTTATTTAGGACTTAATTCTTTCTGTGAAATGCTCTTCTTAAAATTACATGTTCCAATGTGTACAGATTTCTTAAAAATTTTTTTCTAAAATAAAAAAATTCTGGAACCTATAATAATTGGTTTGAAAAAAACGTTTCTGTTCTTAAAAATTCTGAATTTAGACCCGAATTGCCATCAGCGCTTCTGAACAATAAATGGCCGCCATAATAATAACTAAATTTTGTAGAAAATTTTAAAAATAAGAACTAGGCTAAAGTATTATATCAGAATCTATAAAATTAATAAAATAGTTTGTCATAATTTATGTCATTTAATAATAATGTGCAAAATTATTATATGATATGTTTAAATTATTTGTATATAATTTATTTAAAATTATGTTATATATAATTATATATATACTAGTGGTTCGGATTCATCCGGGTTATTATCTAAAATAACTTTTTCACTAAAACGTGTTTCATCAAGCTTTATTTTCATTATTATATCACCTATTGAAATAAAATTTTATTATCGGCTATAATAGTTTACTTTTAGCTAATATGTCATTTGAAAACCTAACTACCAAATTATACCCAGATATTATTTTTTAATATACTCATAATGATATTGAAGGTAACATATAGATATAACCTATAATAATAAAATTTAGAAGAATTCAAAGTATACATCTTCGCGCATTCAAGAATTGGAACTTCTGGCCAAAGCAGCTATTGCTGTCCTGACTTCAGCCATTGCTACCTTTGATGCATTCTTTTAGCTGTGCAAGGTGCTTGTGGCTGGGACCACGCAAAAAATTTTTACTTGATCATCATTGGTACTTTTCAGGGCCATATTTAACGTAAAACAAAGTACAAATAAAATAATGCAGAAAGCTTCTGAAATTAAAAATATGCTACTCTTAATTTTAAATATTAATTATGGTAGTACGTTTAATAATGGATCCAGAGTTGTAGGATAAATCAGAAGAATCGCGTTATTTTTCATGGTAGAAAAGTTGTATTCAAAAATATTAAAAAAAAAATTTTTTTTTGTATATGTATGTAACATTAATAAATTATGCTATACTTGATACAAAGAGATATTTTTCATTGTTTTAATATAAATGTACACCTACGATGTAAAATGAAAAATTAAAAAAATTCACATAATGTTAAAATTTAATTTTTAGAAAAATTGTAAACAAATATGTTTTTAAGAATGAAATAATAAAGGCTACTTCCTGATAAAAACAGTAATTTAGCCCCAGGAACCAAAACTAATCTACTCTATAATTGTTTACAGTGTACGCACATATTTTTATCTTTTTCAAACCATACAATTTTACATACAAAAATACAATATTATTTTTAAAAAAATATTACATAATCAAAATTAACCACAAAAACATAAAAAATTCATAGAAAATTGGAAATTAATATTCTGACACTTCTGTTTATCCGCGCTTTACGTATATTTTTTCCTTTTAAATGCATAATGTACGGATAAATGGCAAAGACAGAATAGCACGATTGTGACTGCAGAATGGTGGCTATTGTGAAAAATCAGTTTAATAACTATGCTTTTGCATTTTTGGTACAACAATAAACTGTTAAAAATAAAAATTTCATTGTAGTTAAAAAAGATCGGATAAACGGCAGTAGAAGGTATTGAATTTTAGAGTATTCGAAAATAGTTCCCGTTCCAAGAGATTTTCTTCAAAGTTAAAAAATGGTTGTTTAAACTACTAGGACTATAAAAAAACGTTTATACTCAAAAAACCGATTTTCGAAAAATTCAAAATTATATTTTGGGATCTTAAGGAGGCTCTAAAAGCCCACAAAAAATTTTTCTTAAAAAGTGATGAAATTTTATGTTTTCCAGCCTATGAACAGCGAATTATCTGTTTACGGGTCCGAGATATTAAATTAAATTTTTTAAGTTTCCGGGGTCTTATCGTGGCCTAGAGGTCTAATTCTAACGGGAATCAGAGAGTTTTTTGATAACTTTTTGGATGTTACTATTTAGTACTTACCCGGAAAAAGCCCCTAGCTAAATACATTATTTAGGTGGGCCAACAACTTCAGATTGGCCAATGGGCAGCAAGGAACTCCGCGAGGAAGGGGAAGAGGCGTCAGAAGTCCACCATTGAACGTTCGTCAAGAAACGCCACCTCCTGGTCGAGTTCAGCAACAGCAGGAAGAAAGACAGGAGGGCAATGATGGCCCGGAAAATCCAAGAAGAATGGTGGGAGTAGATGACGTTGAGTTACTGCGGGAACGCATTCATCAGCTCGAAGTGGAGAGGCAGCAGCTACTCCGTGAACGTGGCGGTGGTGCACGCAATGCGAATGGGAGACAAATGGAGATTCGACGAAGGTCGACTCAGGACAAGGTTAATGCAGTAACTAAAAGTATTTGGCAAGCGGATGTAAACTTTAATGGCAACATCAAGAAGACAAACCCAGTGTGGTTTGTGAACCAAATCGAGGAAGTGGCGAACCAAGAACTAATAGGAGACGAAGCTATCAAAAGCGTATTTAAGGCTGCGTTGAAAGGAGATGCAGCGAACTGGGTTCGTTTTGCGGATGAAGGAAACTATCAGCAATTAAGGCGTCGATTCTTGGATAAGTATTGGTCTGAGACCATTCAAAGGGAAGTAAGTGCCTACTTGAGGGCAGGATGCTGCAAAAGTAACAACGGCAGAGAAAGTTACTTCCTGAAGTGGGCCAACCATGCTCGTCATCTGAATCATTTTCTTAATGATGAGGAAATAATTGATCAATTGAAGTGGCATTTTTCTGAGGCAGTAGTTGACCGGCTGGAGATGAGACAACCTCGAACTATATTGGAAATGGCCCAGATACTAGGAAGAATTGATGGAAAGGGTGTCTTAGACAAGGATGGCAACAAAGCAAGAGGTAAAGATGGCACGTCAATGGGTTTTTACAAGAAAAACTTCCGTGGTGATCAAAGTTCTAAAAAGGAAGATGGAAAGCCACAGAAAGACCAAAAGGAGCAAGAAAAGGAGGCTTATAAGTCAAAAGAACATCGATACGGAGGGAACTTTAAGGGGACAAATGGCAATTACCAACCGCGTGAAAGAAAAACAAGAGCATTCAACTATAAAATGAATCAAAACTCAGATTCAGAAGGGGAATTCAGAGAAGCAAATCACCAAAAGCTCGGAGGAAGAATATTCATCATCTGAAGCTGAAGAATATGAAATGAACTTTATAGAGGAGTTGAAAGGAAAAGATAGTCCAATAATAGAGGTTTTGGCAAATAAAAGACCAGTAAGAGCACTTTTAGACACGGGTGCTCAATTATCGGTAATCTCCAAAGCATCGTTAGCAAGTCTAAGAGAAGAGGAAGATGTTAAAATATTACCAGTGAGCAATGTGATAATAAAAGAAGTGTGTGGTAATCAGAGAAAGATAAAGGAACAAGTACACCTGAACATAAAAATAAAAGATAGGTGTGTATCATGGATATTTTTAGTAGTACCATGGAGGAATAATGATATGATAATCGGAATTGACTTACTGAAGGAAGTTAAAGCAAGAATTGATGTAACAAACCAATCGGTAATAATTAAAGGAACGAAGATCAACTTTATACAAGAAAAGTTACAACATCAAATAGAAGCAAAATTGGAAGAAGATATCAGAAAATTGGTGGGAGATTTCCCAAAAGTATTTAATGAGGAGATAGAGGCCATAAACGCAGAAAAAGTCAAAATCAACATGGTAGACAAAAGGCCATATAAGAGACCGATGAATCCAATATCGGTCATACATATGCCACAAACCAGGATATATAAAAAGGAAATCGACAAAATAAACGTAAGAGTGGCCCTAGAAAAAGCACAGCTAGCGAAAGAAGAATTTAATGAAGAAGAGCGGAAAGAGAGGCATGTATGGCGGTGTCAACAGAAAAGGGAATCGAAAGCAAGAAGAAAGAAAGAAAGGAAGAAAAGGAAAAGAAAAAAGAAAAGAAAAAAGCAAGGATACGAAATAGTGGTAGTGAAAAAGTGATTTTCAATAAGTGCATAGTGGTAGACAAATAGTAATAGTAAAAGAAATAAGCAAAGTGATTAGGGGTAGACAAATGGTGATAAAAAAAAAGTAAGAGGTGATTAATAATAGTCAAATGGTGATATTATAAGAAAATTTATAAAAGAATAAACATTTATAAAACTGTTAATAAATATTATAAAATAAATAAAATATTAATTGATTAATAGCGAAGTAAATGAACAATCACAGCACAAACCAAGAAAAATTTAACGAAAAAATAATCGTTAAATGGAAAACAACCTGTAAATTTACAAGTTTTTTTAGTTTTCATTTTCAAACAATTATTCTTTAATAAAATCAATTAGAATAAGTTTTCGTTAGTTTTATCAATTCAGGATATTAATATCTTTTAACAATATTTTTTTTTGTTTGTTGGTCAATTTTTATTTAGCTGTGATTGACTAACAAAATATATAAACATAGAATAATAAAGTAACTTTAAATAATTTGTATTATCTATATCACAACTAAAATGTAATAAATAAATAATAAGTAAGCAACACACTACTCAAGCTCTCCAGTCTAATCGATACAAAATACGATCGGGGGACAAATGGTCACCCATAACAAAATCTAATACTAGCATATTGTTATTAAAAAATAAAGTTTGGTTTTATAAGTAGATTAATAGAGTTTAATAAAAAAAAAATTTTTGTATAATAATTATTTGTGATTAAACTGGTGGGAGTGTAAGAGGGGATACTGGATGGCATGAGTAGGGGTGCAAGCGCCTGGAGTGCAGCGTATGATTCAGTGTATCCAAGATACTTGAACAGACTGGTTGTCCAATTGCTATATCATTATATGCACTGGATCCACCCAGTCTGAATAAAACTAATTGTTATATAAATTAAGTATTGTTAATTAATTGAGTTACATTCCTTTGACCTCCTTATCCTCTTCGAGATTTAGGTCCGGAGATCAAAGTAAGTAAAAGAGAATATCGTGGCGACCGTGTACTCTGTAATGGTGCGCTCACAGTACTAATATTTTAAAATATTGTAACCAGTGATATTTCATAACAACTATCGAATGAATACCTAACTTTTTTTTCCAAAAAATTTGTTTATTAAAAAAATCTCAAAATACTTTTTTTTTTTTAATTTGGATGTAATACCTCATTCATTTCCATGAAATTACTTATATTTGAAATTATGATTTTTACTCGATATCTTGAATCTGATAATTAATTTTTTGAAAATTTTTTTCTCCAAAATCTTCGTCACAAAAAAATACATAAAACACCAAATTTATTTTTCGTTTTGGGCACATCTAATTTATTTTAATGAGTGTACAAGTTTTAGAAATTTAGTTTATAGTAATTTTTTGTATCCGATCACAATTTTTTTTTTATTTTGATATAAATTATAACACACAAGAAAGAATGATGGAAATCTTGCCTCTTTTTGACTTCCTCGGATTATTTTGTTCGTTGCTATGTTTATTTATGTATGCAGCTTAATGAAATTATAAACAATAATAAACAGCCTAAAAATATTAAATGGTTATGTTTGCATTTTAAAATTAAGATTTAAAAGTTATATTGTCATTTTTTAAAGAATCAAACAATTTATAGAATTAAATAATTTATTATTTTGTGATTAATAGAAATAATATAAATAATGTTAAAATCTTGAAATGCAAGAAGTACACTGAGAAAATAAATTATAAGGAATTATTATGGTAAAAACTCTTATCTTTTTATATAATAATTGAGCGACTATTTGTAATTTTAGCATCGTTACCAACCATTTCTTTGACAAAACAAAAAAATCATGTTACCCAATATTTTAATTATTAAGGGATAATTATATATTCTAATAAAATAAAATTTTATAAAAAAAAATAAAATTAGCTTTTTTTACATTTGTTTCTTTTTAATTATGCATAAATGATTTAAAATCCATTAACGCCGGCGCGACCAATCCATGGACGCTAGAATTTTCACTTTAAGGACTTACGAGGGTAAATAGAAAATTTGAGTCAATATCCACATTACCGACGCTATTTTTTTTTTTCATAATTTGCAGTTTAAAATAAAATTAGTCTAAAAAATATTAAAAAATGTGTTTATTATGTAATATTATTACAAAAAAATGGCAAAAAAATTATTTTAATTTTATAAATTATGAAAAAACATTATTATTTTAGGTTATGGTACTTGCTAAAACTTGGTTTTTACCGAATAATTAATGATTGAATGTGGTAACCTAGATAAAATAAATTGGAAATATAATCTTTAACAATTTATTTATCATATTTAATTAGTTTCATCTCCCTGTGTCATCACCATCATACTTTTTACAAGCTCCAAATAAGACTTCCCATAAGAGCATTGTTAAGCTGCCGACTTTTATTTTTCAATTAAAAAAAAATTAATGTGGTAAGGTATATAAAATCAAGTTTAATTCAATTTTAAAAATGTTTAGCTTTAATAATTTTCCTGTTTCATTCAGTTCATCATTTCTATTTACCCTCGTAACTCCTTAATAACAAAATGATCTTAATAATCTACTTTACCGGCTACTAAAAACGAAAAATGTATGTATAATTGCATGGTTGTAATCAATAATATTTGTTGTAAATTAAGATTACAGCCCATTGTTTGAGGAACCTCAGTGCCAGCTAGTTGGCAGGGTATTTTATTAAGTAATGAAATTAAAATTCTGCGCAAATAATAAAGTATTTATAAAGCTGAGAAAACATATTTTTAATGAGGCTGATACTTGAGAATAAATGATTTTATTTAAAAATGAAAAAATAAATCAGGGGACGGTCCACTTAGAGCGTAATCAATATTCGTTGTCGAGCTCTTTTTGCTGCAGCGACAGCTATTTAAATAATACGCAAATACATGTGCTCTACTTGTTATACTTTTGATTTTTTTAAAAATGTATATATTTCTATATTTACAAAGCCTTGGTTTCAGTGAAGTTCGTTTTGGCACTAACTGACTGTGCTCAAAGTGGACCGTCCCCTGAAATAAAATTATTTTTAAAAAAGAATGCTATTTTACAGAAAGTACTCTTATAAATAAATACACTGTTTAAAGTGGATCTTGTAATTTTACGATAATTTCGTAAAATTATGAATTATTGTCAAATTTATTAATATTTTAGTAAATTTATAAATTTTAAAATTTGCTATTAATGAGGTTAGCCCCAATACCTTACTTAAAAATCTTAGATTTTAATGTTTAAACTCGTTAAGACGCCCATTTATTTCTATCAAGAGCATACAAAATTCTACAGGGAAAGTGAGATTTTTTAAGATCAGTTTCATATGCCATGACATGAGCCTAAAACTCCCCTACTTTACGAGTAATGTTTCACATAATTTTTTTTTCTGAATGTTAATTAGCAGCGTCTGTAAAGTCAAATTAATTAACAAATATAAAATATGTTCATTTATTAGGATTTATGACCACCACCGAATTAAGTTAGTTAAATTTAGAATTAAGGCTCAATAGACAGCTTAGATTAATGTTAAATTCATTTGATAACAAAATGTCCAAGTACTAAATTAAATTAGCTTCTTACAAATTAAAGATTATTGTATACCCTTTACGTACGTAAAATTTTTTTTTTAATTTTCGAAAATTAAAATTAAAAATTAAACCTTCTTCATTATTTATTGATGCATTTTTTTTGTTTTATCTGTTTCAAATATAAAGACAACCCGAGGAGAATTTAAATTGCGAAATGTTCTGGACAGGACATGGCCGTAAATGAACATTTTTCCGGGTTCTGCCCGGAATTGCCCAAAATTCCATTTTTGCTCGGGAACTTAATATTAGTTCATCACACAATTACTGTATTTTGCCTTCCTGTACAAACTGTCGTATATTACTTATTGATATATACTATGTATATTATTATTTTAGTGTGTTTTTGATGATTTTCTATCTTATATTTATAAAGTTCTATACCATGTATATTAGGGACAAAGAGAATGTATTATAGATATTTATAAAGTCGATTGATTAATAGAGCGTTAGAATTTTATAAAAAATATCTTTTATATTAATAGATACAAAAAACTTCTGAAATATCAGTTAATTTTGTTTTTCATATTTTTCTAGGTTATGGTATACTATTTGAGTCATTACAAAAAATCATTCGGTTGTTAGAACGTATACTTCGATTTTGTCCTATTTCTGGTACACTATTTTTTGCTCAAAAATATGAAACCCTCAATTTTTCAGCCTTCTATATGCAAATCTGTCCAAATTAGACTCAAATTTTTTTGGTAATTTTTTATTTTTTTATACAATTTTCTAGTAAGGCTGCTTTCACACGCAAGTGAATTTGTAAAGTGAATTTGTAAAATGAATTTGTAACGGCGCGAAATTTCAAATTTCAAATAAACCTGAAAATCTAAAATTCGCGAAGTTAATTAAATTTTTAAAGAAATTATTGTATAAATGAATAAAAAATGAAATAATAATATTTAACAAACAATAATTATTTAAAAATTTAATTAATTTCGCTAATTTTAGATTTTCAGGCTTATTTAAATTTTGAATTTACGCGCCATTACAAATTCATTTTACAAATTCACTTTACAAATTCACTTGCGTGTGAAAGCAGCCTAATATGTTAACAAAAACAGTTAAATCGAAAAAAATTAGCTTATTATTTTGGTTTGCTTGATATTTTTTCTATTTCAAAATTTTGCCTCTGGGACATTGTAATCTCTATTTTGGATCAAATTCTGCAAATTTAAATATGTCCGGTTTTTCAACCATTAGAAAGCTTAAACTCAGTCAAGAGGTTTGTTTGACTTAAAAATTTCGACATTTTTACACCAACCTGAATTTTTGTTAAAATTTTTATTTGGTCCCGTGATTTGCCGAAATATTGAAAATTCATGAAATAGTAAATTTTTATCCTAGACCGCAAAAATAAAGAATGAAAACATAATTTTTCTGGACAGTAGCCACGAAAGTATGATTTCCAGGCTGCTGTGCAGCCAAAGAAGTTGCAGTTTCTCGCTACTGCCGCAGAAAAATTATAATTTCATATATATATACGACCCTTGTCCATAAATGAAGAATGTCCCAAATCGCAATTTAAAATCCTCAGCTTCGCCTCTGAAGGTAATTTACATGCAATTTGGGCCATTCTTTACTTTTCTGGACACGAACCGTAAATATACTATTTCTTCTTCAGTGGCAAGATACGAGTATTTTCAAATCAAACCGTGGCCGGAAAATGCAATCTTTCTGGCCGCTGATAAGAAAAGTAATTTTTTATTGAACTACTTCTTATATATTGAATAATCCAACTGACATTTTACTTTAGATTAATTTGTGTCTGTGATTTCTGATAAATAAGATATCAAAGTTTTAATTTTTTAGAAGTTTAAAATTTTTAGAATTTTGTGAAAAATAGATTAATATTACTCTGGAAATTAAGCTTTTACCATAAAGTTCATATAATATGAAGACGATATGAATCCGTTCTTAATATCTTGCTTTGCTTAAAATTTTTTCGATTTAAATTTTTAGTTGCTTCAGTTTTTCAAAAATATACAGAACCGAAATATTTTATTAAACGGTATACTGCCGTAATAATAAAAGAATACAAATTTTTTTGGATAAATTCCCATATAGTTCATTTATCAACTCGATACTCATCTCGCTTACTACATGTCAAGTAACAAAATATATAGGTAGATACATAATAGAAGCAAAAATATGCCAGATATATAAAATACACATGTTATTATATTTTAATAAACGATGTTATTAAATAGAAAAAAGATAAAATAAAAAAAGGTCAATCAATATCCCAAATGTAATTGAAATTATTTGCTGACTATAGCTAAAAAATTAAAGTATATGTTTGTATAAAATACATAAAATAAAAAAAAAATTAATCTTATAAAATTAAACATGTATATTAGTCTGTCAGTTATTTTAAAAAATTGCTTGGGATTTTGATTAGCGATCGAGTGAAATTTATTTTTATTTACTGAAAAAACAAATAAATAATTTTCAGGTTATTTACAATTTCTTGTGAATTTTTATCTGAATTCAAAGACATCTATTTTATTCTTATTAAATTTTGTGAATTGGTATGTATTTCATTGTATTTTAATTTTCAATGTGATTTAAAAATCCATAAATAGCCTATTCTATGTTATAAAAAACAAACTATTTTTTACATTTAACGTCTGTTCCTTTTTTATAAACATGAATAACCACCTTTTTACACATATTTTGCAATAAACAGTTATAAACTCCGACTGCAGATATCTTAGATAAATTTTTATTATTCTATAATAAACGGTGTATCGGAATGAATAGATTCAAGTTTATGCCAAAGAGCTAAAAAATTTCATGGCTCATGAATAGTTGCTCATGAGTAAAACTTGAAAGGCCATGTCTAATTGTCTATAACACTTCTTTTCGGGCTAATATATTACGTACAATTTTCTTGCATTAAAGGTTTGACCGGAAATTCCGCTTGCGGCAACCAAAATTTGTTTTCATTTTAGCTAATGTCCCTATTTGCAACGTTCTCCCCTGGTTCTCCCCTATTTTAAAATAACAAAAATATTAATATAAATTTATTTAGCTAAATATAATAAAAACTTTCTTCATAAATCGATTCTTTTATTATAATTTTACATTGTTAGCTTTTTATAAAGTATAATTAAGACAAAATTTTCAATATAAAGTAAGAATTAATGAAGTAAATGATTCGTTATTAACAATTTTTGTTTGTTAAGTTGTTTCTAACTAAAAGTTTTAATAAAACTTTTTTAAAGCTTACAATTTTATATGAAATATTTAACTTTAAGTTTGATACGCGATTAAAATGCATTAATACATTAAAATTTTAAATATGCTGGAATAAAAGTGTGTAAAATAAAATTTATAATTGCGATTATACTTGTATTTATCTATTTAAAATTACATGATAATTATGTGTTAAGTCCATTAAGGTATAATGTTTGAGTTTTATCTGTCAGGCTTTAAGGTGTTTAGTGTGTGTAAAATTTTAATGACAGAAGTAAATGAAAATATGAAATATCAAAGATGAACTATTAAGAAACTAAAAAAAATCTTTTTAGCAAAATTGCTTACGTAATTTTCTTTTAATTAAGAAAATAAAATAGAAGTTATAAAAGATCATCTTTAAACTTTATAAAAAGTATGATAGAAATGACACAAATTAATGAAATTTTATAATATAAATAAATACTTAAATTTTGCAATGCCAAATCATTTTTTACATTTTCCTGCTCTAATAATTAATAATTTAATAAAAACTATGAAAATAACCAGAAATCACACTAATACACATATGAATTCATGCGTATATGTGAGTCGATAGTATAGAAACCGAGTCTTATACGTCAAAGTTAATTAACCAAATGCCTATTTTCGGACAAAATGGGCAGAGATTTTATTGAGTGTTACGGAAAATTAATGGTTGTGATCTTATTTTTCCATTCAAATTTTTTTAAAATATGGAAAAATTCTAATTAACTAAGGAATGGTAAAAAAAGGCTCATTTTTGATAAGTCCATTAACAAACAAAACGATTTCTTTTTACCAATTTAAATTTGCATTTATTTTATCCCAGGGTGGAAAACTGCCTACTCGGCACATCGGATTAAAAAATATACCAACTCGGCGTCGGTCCTACTCGGCAGATCCGTCTTATCGGATAATAAAGATTACTTTGCAAATTAATGAAAATACTATATACCAACTCGACAAATTTCATATTTTAAATTTTATTTTAGTAAATTTTAATTTGTAAATAAATATAATCAATAACAATAGATATTTATAGAGTCTGTGTTCAATTACTTACGTTAATAATTTTTGCGCGTTTAATTTTTTTTAATTATCATGTATATAATGAACAGTCACCGCGGTAGTGAACTTTTAGTTTACGATGGCTATAAATATTCCAAAGGAAGATTAACGAATGTAGGACAAACCTAGAGATGTGTTAAGAAAAATATCTGTAAAACTTCTGTTGTTACCATCTCGAATGCACAAGCAATCGTAAGAGAAACAAATGTAATACATAATCATTCGCTAGAAAAAAATTTAGAAAGACACTTTATTTCCAATTCTGCTAAAAAAAAAGCTACTGATGACATATCTAAAAGACCAGCAAAGTTAGTGAGACAAGAAATACAAATATCTCCAGAATTTGTCAGCGAAAGATCTAAAATTGGCGCGCAGATCTTGTTATAAGGCTAGAAGATTTATCCATCTCTACCAAAGAATATTCAGGAAGTTCACGATTCTTTAGAAAATATAAATATGTTTTGTGCAAACGATGATTTAGAATTTTTGTGTAGCTTATTAAAAACATGGACGGTACTTTTACGTATTGTACGAAAATTTTCTACCAATTATTTTTTTTTACTGTGCAGAGTAGGTAGTCTAAATCTAAAGGTAATCTACTACTTATTAGTGCCGAGTGGGACCGACGCCCATGTGCCGAGTAGGTCATTTAATCGCATTAATTTAAGATTTTATCTTATAGATATGCCGAGTAGGTAGTCGTCCCCCAGGGTAAACCACTGTGATACGCTGAAAAATTATTCCACTGGCGGCAAGCGGAATCCACTTGAGGTAAAAGGCTCGGTAAAAGGATTGTTTTTTGTACTACCTGGTTGCAGGCGTCATAGAAATTGATAGAATATCGAATTATTATCTTATCATTATGATGATAAGTTTCCCTATTTATCAAAAAATATAAGAAATCTAATATTATTTTGAAAATCATATGTAAATATGTATAAACATCTCATGCTTACATTAATATTGCTCAATTTTTCTTTTACAATTTTTTAACAGTTACTATAATGATACCTGCATCCAGCAAGTGGAAAAAAAATCCTTTTACCTCAAGCGGAAATCCTCTCCTGCTTGCAACAAGTGGAATAATTTTTCAGTGTAATTAAAATGAAAAATGTCATAACTCTAAAAAACTATCCCAGAGTATAGTCCTAGCGAAGCCGAATCAAAGTGCTAGTATACTTTTTTTTAATAATTTGTATTTTTTATAATTTAAAAAATAATGTAAAGTGGATAATATTAAATTGAATATAAAATAAACTTTTGTTTAAGAAAAAAAAAAAGTTCAAATATAGTTGAATTCCTGTAAACCTTTATTTTTTTTTCTTTTCAATTAAAATCATTTTTTTTTATTTTTTTTTATTTTTGAATTTAATAACTTTTATTTTCCTGGTATGGAACTGACGTATATAAAAAATTACAATACATACATTTTCTTTGTAAATTTAAATTTTGAATGATCGGTTTTTGTTATTTTTTTCTATAAATTTCTTTCACTTTTATTAATTTTTTTATTTTTCTTATAAAAATAGTAATTTCTATAGTTGCATTGTTCCTTAAATAATATTTTTTAAACATTCAAATATTAATAACAACTGCTTACAGAATTTACGTTTTTTTTCTCAATAGAAGATCGTAATATAGATATTTTTTATGCAAGGGTCAAAATATTGGTTGTGGTTTTGCATGCAGTTGTATGAACGAGCAAGTGTAACGGATTAAAGGACAAAAAAAGGCATCCCATCCAGGTTAGAAAATAGTATTTTTGCCCTAGATATGTAATATTATCTAAGTATCAAGGACATAAAATTTTGGTGCTAGTTTGAGCATAATATAAAAATAAATTAAATTATTTTAAACACATTTAATAAATTTTATGTCTTACTCCAGTCAAAATACGGGTTTGGTTATATTTTCACTGGCGAATACGAGATTTGCTCTATTTTAGGTTTTTTGGATCGCTGAACACGAAAATCGAGGTCATTTCGTAAAGAAATGGGGGCTTCACCCTTAAATTTGCAAAAACTAACCCCAAAAAGGATAGTTTTTTTACATATTCAAACTTTGAGCGCTCAGATTTGCACCATACGGTTTTTTTGGGTCGCTGAACAACAATTTTGACTTCTTTTTCATAAATAATCAATATTTCACCTTTAAAATAGCTAAAACTACCCCTAAAAGGGGTGCCTTTGCTATTTTTGCACTTTGAGCATCCTGGATATGCCCATATAGATTTTTGGGGTCTCTAATAAAGAATTTCGACTTACTTTCCATAAATAATTAAAATTTTACCCCTAAATTGGCTAAAACTACCCCCAAAAAGGGGGGTAGTTTTGATATTTTCGTACAATTAGCATCCAGGATATGCCCATATAGGCTAAAACTACCCCCAAAAAGGGGGGTAGTTTTGATATTTTCGTACAATTAGCATCCAGGATATGCCCATATAGGTTTTTTGGGTCGCTAATAAAGAATGTCGACTTACTTTCCATAAATAATTAAAATTTTATCCCTAAATTGGCTCAAATTACCCACGAAAAGGGGGTGTTTTTGATATTTTCGTACTTTTAGCATCCAGGAAATGTCCATATAGATTTTTTGGGTCGCTAATCAAGAATTTCGACTTCTTATTCATAAATAATCAATATTTCACCACAAAAAAGGAGTCCAAATTATTGAATAGAAAACCTATATGAGCATATCCTGGATGCTCAAAGTGCGAAAATAACAAAAACACCCCTATATGGGGTATTTTTAGTTATTTTAAGGGTGAAATATTTATTATTTATGAAAATTAATTTGAAATTCTTGATTGGTCACCCAAAAAATTTATATGGGAATATGCTGGATGCTCAAAGTGCGAAAATAGCAAAAGCACCACTTTTAGGGGTAGTTTTAGCTATTCTAGGGGTGAAATATTGATTATTTATGGAAAAGAAGTTGAAATTGTTGATCAGCGACCCAAAAAACCCGTATGGCGCAAATCTGAGCGCTCAAACTGCGAGTATGTAAAAAATACCCTTTTTGGGGGTAGTTTTTGCAAATTTAAGGGTGAAGCCTCCATTTCTTTACAAAATGACCTCGATTTTCATGTTCAGCGACCCAAGAAACCTATAGTAGAGCAAATCTCGTGTTCGCCAGTGAAAATACAACACCCCCTTCCCCCCTGGATTTTGATTGGAGTATCTGTGATATTTATACTACATGTTATACCTGTAAATTAATTTATATTATTACCTGATATTTACTTGTAAAAATTAATAAAAATTTGATTAGTAAATTTCGTCAAAATTCAATATTATAATATAATATAATTTGTTCCGTTAAATTTAAAGTTTTTCGCCCATGGTATACCTAGGCATACAACGAGTACAAAAAATTCAACAAAAGTAAGCTGTGCATTTAAAATTTTCGGAAAATGTCAAATTAGAAAGTTTAAAAAATGAAATATGTATTTTTTAATATTTAATTTAAAACAATATATACAACTATATTTTAATTCTTCAATAAAATACAATAACACAAAGTTTATTCATGTATAATATCACCAAAAAATCATAAAACTTTGTATAAATTTATTTTATATAAAACATAAAGATAAAATATTTTAGAAATGAGAATATAATAACCAAGAGAAAATCAGCGACATATACATATATATTATATTATATTATTATATATATATTAACTTGTATATATATAAGGATCCTTTTGATAAATATGTAGCTGTCTCGCTTAACTTTCATCTCTTTCACTTAAAGCTATAACATGTATACGTAGTGTATACTTATAATAAGTTCAACGAGTCATAACACTTTGCTCAATAAACTGCATACATACGTATGTATTGCATATTAGCATGGAAGTTATTTTACAAAATTTAGTTTATTTTAAATGCTTTAAGAGCCAACAAGTAATTTACAATCTTAAAGTAGATGTAGGGTAAAATTTGGAATATAATTAAATTTTAATTCTGGAAATAAAAATGACTTTAGCATATAATTTGTTTGTACTTAAAAAACAAAGATGCACTGCAAAGTAAATTACATTAACAACTAGCCTCATAATAAAATTAAAAAATTTTTTACATTAAAAACGTAAGCATTTTTCGCTATTCCTTTAAACATAAACCAGCTTGCCCATAATCAGCAGAAATTAGCTTGCTCAAAAACTTCTTTGCTTTCAAAAATCTAAATAGATTCATATCAACAAGTGCACTGTAAAAAGTAACTTTCTTAGATTTACAAAAAAAATAGAATTTTTTCGAAAAATTAGTGAGCTTTCAAAAAATTTTGTAAATATTCGATAAAAATCGTAAATTTACTAAATTTAGTATATTATCAAAAAATTCGAGAATTTTCGATTTTTTTTTGTGATTTTACAAAAAAGTTTTAAATTCAGAATTATTTTTCGGAAATTCGCAACTATTTTTTGTAAATTTTCGAAAAAAAAAAGTAAATTATCAATTTTTCTTGCGAATTCAAAAAAAAAATCGAGAATACTGGAATTTTTTGTTAATATATGCAATTTATAGTAAATATACGATTTTTTTTAAAATTTACTAATTTTTAGAAAATGTTCTAATTTTTTTGTTAGTATAAGAAAGTTACTTTTTAGAGTGTAGACCTAAATAAAAGACTAACCATCAAATTTTAAAATTAAGCAACCAAGCTAATGTATAACAAATTATGTTTACTCTCTTAAAGCATAAACTTCAAAGTATATATCCAAATAATTCTCTTTTTATGCCAAAAAATTTATAAATACATTTTTATAAATATACTATTAAAAAAAAAAAAAAAATAACAAGTATTATTTTATTGAGTAAATATATTTTATATATGTACATAGATCTATATTAGGGTGTCTGTTAGTTCAGAATCTCGTTATGTATAGGCTGAAACTATACATGAAACAGTTATTTTTCATCCAAAACCGACAACAAATTTTTTTTAAATAAAAAAGCGCTTTTAACCCATATGTTCCTTCGCAATGCTGTTTTTTATTTAAGTAACATGGGGAAAATGAGATGAATCAGAATAGTTTGGGTTTAGAATCTTAACATCTAGCAATGGTGATTATTACAAATTATAAAACTAGAAAACTGTATTGTAATATTTCTTAATATTTATGTATTATACCCAGCGATTAGCTGCAAGTAAACATGTTCTATGCATTTAGGTTGTGTATAAGGTTTTCTTAAATTTCACCAAAAACCTCAATGTTAGAGTTCAAGTAATATTTTATAAATTAAAAGAACGTAGCGAGCTTGATTTTCATCTTATAAAAATTTATATTTTTTTTATGTTTAATTTGAGCCTATCTCAAGAAAAAAATTAAATTAAATTATAAAAACTCACTTAACAGAAAAAAAGTTTTCTCAATTAAAACTATGGCGCTTTAATATTTTAAGTTAATTTAATAATCTTTTTTAAATGAGTCTGTTTTCATTTTTGTTGAAATTTAAAAATTTTTAGTTCTAACTCCGCCACAATTCATTCAAAAGAGATATTTTTAGTTCTAAATTTGTTAATTTATCATTGAAAGTTTAATTCTTTATAAAAAAAATTTGTTTTTAACCAATTATGCTCTTATTGGCCAATTTGGTGTACTTAAAATATTAAAAATATTGAGTCCTAACCAAGTTTAAAAAACCCTATAAAATTCAAGTATTTAGGTTACACAAATTAAAACTTATTCGAAAATTATAATTTTTTGCAGTGGGGCACGGGTTAAAAGCGCTTTTTTATCGAAAAAATTTTTTTTGTCAGTTTTGGATGGGAAAAAAATGATTCAGATAGTGACAGATAATATATAGCGAATTTGGAAAATAACAAACACCCTAATATTTAGCAATTAAAGACTTATTATTTTTTTTTCTGATTTAATATTTTATTGATTTTAGTATTATAAACGTATAATAATTATGATATTATATCAAATAACAACATATCATATTTTATAGCTCATACTAATATTTTGTTTTTAGAAAATAGAAAATTTTTATAGACTATTTTACAGATATTTTATTTTTTTATTTTTTATTACGTCATATACATAAATCTTTATAAAAAAATATATAAACTTGAGTTAAGTTTATTAAATTTTTTTATTATTTTCAAATGTCTTTACTTTAGTAAAATTAAAAATCTAAATACTAGATATTTCTTTATTTCATAAACATATGATTTACGGGATATAGAGCCCTTTTTACATTACATAATATAGTCTAGGTCACCTCAAAATACTTATTTATAAATCTGAATAATTTATTCGATAAATTATTCGGATTTAAATATACAAATGAGCGAAAAAATACAATTATTATTACTTATTTATAAAGTTTAAAAAGGGGACGAAGATTTTACAAATATTCTTCACAATATTTACAAAATTTTGATAATGTCTCTTCAAACAGATTTTTTAAAAATCAATTTCAAGATATCAAAATTTTAAACCAGATCTAGTTGCCAGGGTTTTTAGTATGACAAGTTACAAATTTTTTCGAAAATATTCTATTTTTTTGTGAATCTAAGAAAGTTACTTTTTACAGTGTACTTTTCTAAAAAAGGTAATTCTTACGTTAATACTATACTTTTTGAATGTAAATATAAAATTAAGTACAGTTTTGACGTCGAAATTTATAACCAGTTTGTGTAACTACACAACCAATGATCATGGAACATGTTCACTCATAACAGTAATAAATCCAAAAACCGAAATTACAATAAACCCTGAAATATAAATTATCCTAAATCCATAAATTTAAAGTATTCTAAGTTCTTGTTCCTATCAAGGCCTGATCAATGCCTGATTAGGCCCTGATTCCCACTTCAAATTATTCTAAGTCCCTAAATCGAAAATATTCTAAGTCCATTTCACCCCCACCCCCCATAAACACGTCACATTTTCACCACCCCCCCTGCCGAGCTAGACTTTTTTAAATACCCCATCCAATGAACATGTTCCATGTTAAAATCAATAATTTATTTAAAAAAAGAAATATAAAAAAAGTTCATAGAGAAATAATTAAAAGTAATATTTATTATTATTGATTAATTTTATAAAGATTTTTATCAAACGAAAATTAAATATTATTTTATTCTAGTAATCACGTGATATCAAAGACTTATAATTATAAATTCGATCAGTATTTCAAATATTATTTTAGTATATAATTATGAATAATATACACATAGCTATTTTTCTTTTAAATTACGTCTCATTTTTAAATTTACGCTTCTTTTAATTGACGTTTAACTTTAGAAAATTTGATTCATTTATGCATAAATTAAATAATTGCTTTGAAACATTCATTAAAATTTCTCATTAAAAATAATATTCAATTATAAAATATCTCAATTTTTAATATTAAAGAATTCAAAATAAAAAAAATTATATCGGTAGTGCTTATCAATTTTTACTCAGTCTTTGTCTTTGATTTAAAAAATACAGATTGCACTCTGTTAGGTATGTAAAAACATGGTTTAATTTTTAAGGCTTTGATTTGGCAGTTGTTTTTTCAATATTAAAGACTTTTGCATTCTCAGCGACTCTTTTCTTTTTTATTTTTTGAACGCCCTAAATAAGTCTAAAAAATTTAGTCTTTATACAGGCAGGTATTAAAATTTCCCGTCCGATCCGAACCTGGTAATATTTTTCGGAAAGACCTCAGGAAAATCCGGAAAATCGAAAAAAAAGAAGAAAATTTTAAACACAAATTTCCCAAAAAGTTCACTTTTTTTTAAACGTATTTTTCTATTAAGAATAAACTTCCTTTTTGTCATACTTTCCTTTTAAATACTTTAAAACCAATTTTAAGCGCAAAAAAACTGAATTTTCCGATTATCTCGATTTTTGTGAAAGAAAATGAAAATTCTAATTTGTTTTTGGATGCCTCGGGAAATCTCACCTTGGGGACCCTTCGGGGTGAAATTTTAGAGGACTTAAATAACCTGCTAAAATAAAACGTACAAATAGGATAAAAATATGTCCAGATTCGGATCAGGTGGGAGTTGTTACTACCTAGCTTTATATAGACAAAATTTTTTAGATTTTTTGGGGCGTTCAGAAAATAAAAAAGAATCGAGTTTATTCTTAATTTTGCTGAGAATGCAAAAGTCATCAAAATTGGAAAAACAGTTTCTAAATCGCAACCATACCAACATAGAGTTTTGCAAGAATCATAAATGTTAAACTAAATTTTTGGTATATATCTGGATTAAATATTAAAAACTTAATTTGGAAATTTTTTTTAAATTTTAAAATTATTTCATAATAATATTTGTTGGCCTGCGGTATAAGAAAATATATATTTATAGAAAAATCTAACTACCTTTGAACCTTTTCCTTAAAAAAAATTCCCCAAATCGTAGTTTTAGTGATATTTGGGCCATTCCTTACTTTTTTGGACAAGGGCTCGTACCGAATTAATATATTGAAGTAATAAAGCTCGTAATATTTTCTTTGGTAATAAATATCGAGGGAATAAATAAATGCAAAATTCATCAAGGCTTTATTTGAAACACAAATGTTTATGGAAAAAATTAGAAATGGATTTCAAATTTGACTTTTAAGGAACCTGAATATTTGGTCAGATTTTCTTTTGCTCTTTTGATTGGCGGGATATATAAATTAGAGCATATTTTTATCAGATGATTTAAAATCAATGTTTATAATATGAGCATTAATTGATTTATTTAGCCCTTTAGATTTCCAATTAAAAATAATGCTAAACCAATTATTTTTTTTAATTTTAATTAAATTTTATATTACTGCAAACAATTGATAAATAATAATAAATAATAGATTATAATTTAATAGCTGTATTCACGTATAAAATTTTATAAATATACATATGTATGCAACGCAAAATAAAATAAATATATATTTAAATGATTTTTTAATAATCGATAGTAATTAAAATAAATTAATTAATGAAATAACAAATCATTATTTACTTTTATTTTGATATTATTTAATTGCAATTATTTTTTTCATTTATTTTCACTATTTGTATACTCTACTGTTAAATTTTGATACTTGAAAATTTAAGAAAATATTACTCTAAAATTCTTAAGCAGACTCTTAAATAAAGGAAAAAATGTAATTAAGTATTTTGGTGTTAAAAAACAAAATACATAAATATATAATACAAAATTACATAAAATAATATGAAAAAAATGTTTATTTTCATTCTTTTTCAAGTAGGTTTAGATCTCTGATTTGTAATTTCATTGGTATGTTGGTGTTAAATCACTTTACACGGAGAAAAATATTTTGTATATTTTACAAGGTTAATTTTAGTAAAACGGGGTTAGTTTTAATTACAAAAAAAATTTGTAAATTTTACAAATATGAAGTCAGAATATTGTAATTCTAACAAAAAACATGGTTATATTTACAAAATATTTGAACAGAAAATAACAAAACTTTATAATGTAAACATAACCAGCAATTTTTGTTATTTTTAACAGTTATTTTTCTCCGTGTATACCAGGGAAATTTAAAAATTGAAAAGTTTATAACAGCTTATATATCATGGAGTATGTGCAATTTTTAACTAATATGAATGTAATTAAACCGAAAAGATTTTATTCTACTCAAAGGGCCAAAAAAAAATTATTCGAGTGGTTCGTTGAGAAATTTATCAGAATTTAATTTTAGCTTTATTTGATACTAATTTGTAGTTTTTTTTAAATAATTAAACCATCTTTCAAAAAAGCAAGGGGTGCTTGGCGCACACTGGGCGCACAGTTAGTTGAAAATACACTGTGCGCCAAGTGGACCGCCCCTTGCAAAAAAAATTTATTTAGGAACAATTTTACAATTTTTAGGGGATGTTAAAGACGAATACTAAAATAAAAGCGCTGCCAAATTATTATCACAACGGTTCCTCAATCAATTTTTTTAAATTTTAATATCAAATCTTAAAATTGAAAAATAATGGATTTTAATTAGAATTTATCGGTCTAAAAATAAAATAAATAATAGTGTTTGTTTACTTTTTGATGGCGAAAATTTTGATATAAAAATTTCCCTTTTTAAATTTAAATAAGAGAAATTGAGAAATTATGAAATTCTTAAAATTCGTAGTAACCTGTAAGAAAATTAGGTATTATTTTCAACAAAAAAAAGTAATTTTTATTTTTTGTATTTTTTTCGCCAAAAGTTTTAAAACAAATATTTTTTAAATGTAGCAAATCAACAAAATCCAGTAATAATGAAAATTTCTGAAACTAGCATAACTATGGAAAAAAAATTAGATTTTACGTCCAAAAAAAAAAAAAAAAAAAAAAAATAAATATGTCTTTTATTTAAAGCAAAAAATTTGAAGTCAAAAATACAAATCTAGATATCAGATCCGATACATCAATAATATAAACGATATTTCTAGAAATGAGTACTTTCATAGAAAAAAAATGAGGTATCACAACCAAATTAAAAAAAAAGTAGTTTGAGATTTTTTGACGAAAAAATTTTTGAAAAAAAAATTAGGTCTTGATGGTTATGAACAATTACCACAGGAACTTATTTTTAGTTATAATTACAAAGAAAAATATTTTTAATAAATTTCCGCGCCTTTCAGTACTTCCGCGTATAAAATTTTATTTTTTTAGTTATTTCATACAAATTTTAGATAAATTTATTGAATACCAGTTTATATCCAATAATTTTTAATTTTTAAATACCATATTAAATCTACAGAAATACTTCCAAGTATTTTAAAAATTATAAAAATTTTGAAAATTTAATATTATAAATTTATATTAGATCAATAAAAATAAATCATTAAAAATTCTGTATGGATTTTTTTTTAAATTTTCTAATAAAACACAATAATATTGCAGCAAAAAAAAAAAGGAAAAAAAGTAGCATCGTATAAAATAATATACCATCATTCTTATTTAACTCCTTGAAATTCAATATGAGAAATAACAGTTTATTATATCTGCTGCAACCTGTATTATTAAACTATTATATTTTTAAAAATAAAAAAAGTATTAATATATATATATATATATGTATTCTCTAATATAATAATATACTTGCAATATGCTATTTAAATAATTTAAAATTTTAGAAAATAAATAATTAAATTTATTACGTGTAAATTTTGGTTTCTTAATGATATTTTTAAATAGTTTATTTGTTATTACATTAATTTTAAATTTTAACCCTCCGAGAACACCGTGGGTCGATATGACCCTTATCCTTTTTTGAAAGATACACTATAAAGCTATTTTTTTTTCATTCTAATACATCTCGATAACACAAATCTAGATTCTTAGCTAAAAATATTAAGAATTGCCAATTTTACAGATAAAAATGTAAAGTGCAATTTTTTGAAAAATTTTTTTTTATACCTTTTTTGAAAGATACACTATTAGGCGATTTTTTTTTTCATTTTAATACATCTTGACAACACAAATCTAGATTCTTAGCTAAAAATATTAAGAATTGCCAATTTTACAGATAAAAATGTAAAGTGCAATTTTTTGAAAAATTTTTTTTTATACCTTTTTTGAAAGATACACTATTAGGCGATTTTTTTTTTCATTTTAATACATCTTGACAACACAAATCTAGATTCTTAGCTAAAAATATTAAGAATTGCCAATTTTACAGATAATAATGTAAAGTGCAATTTTTTGAAAAATTACTTTTTTTCAAACGTCTCTAAAAATACTTAAAATAATTCAGGAATACACCTAAACTTATACATATCAATTAAAATGCTTCAAATCATCACTTCCTACAAGGGTAAGTTATTATCTTTAGTTTATTCGGAGATATAGATTTTAAAAGTGTGATTTGGTCATATTGACCCACACTGTACTTATTGATGCAAAATATATGTGTGTTCTCGGAGGGTTAAATTAATAATTTTTGTTACTTTAAAAAAATTGCCCATATATGATTTATTAAAATTAATTACTTAAAAAAATTCATTTTGAAACTTTCATTTACTTTTAACTATTATTTAAAATGGTAACTACCATGCTTGTGCAAATATTTCAAATATTAATAACTGTATCTCATGCTAGCTAAATATTTAAAATTTAATTTTAATGCAGAAAAAAAATCATGTGACAAAAAATTCAGATTTTTGGCGAATAAAATGCTTAATTAACCATAAAGCGTATTATATTGTACTAACGTATAACGTCATTTTTTAAACGCGAATTAATATTCATGTCAGTGCAAATAAACAATTATTTCAAAATATATGACACATCATTTATACCGTTGGCTAAATATAAAAATTTAATAGCATGTTTTTATTCTTTTAGCTCATAAAAAATTTACTTAATAACGGTTAGACATTTTATAAACATAAAAAAAAATCATCCCGTATTAAAATTAAATGAAGCATGCGATAGTTTTCTGCATTTTTAAATTTTAAATAACTACATTCTGTTAAACAAACTTGCGGAAATTCATTATAAATTTCACAGTAACATTAAACATGCCTCGTCTCAGTAAATTTAATAGATCAAATTCAATTTTAAAGACTTTATATTTAAACAGCTTTCTCACACAAAAGAGAAATTTAGTCAAGCTTAGATATCGTCAAATAACAGAGAAACATTGTGGTATGCATATCCTACAACACTTCTTCATTTGTACGAAAGCTTTATCAAACTTATCGTTGATTACTTCACTTTTTCCTATTATTCTTCAATGAGAGACTCTGAACTAAAGGTTGAATTTATTGACAATTTAGTTATAAAACTTTCTCTAGTACGATTAAATATCATTCTTATTGGTAAAATAAAGTTAAAGGTATTTCCTGCGTGGAATTTTTTGTTCGATTGAGATTTTTATTGGAAAATAATTTTTTTATTAAAAAGTTTGCCCTGAATCGTAAATAAAGTCTTATGCTTCTGTAAAATGTAATTTTTTTCATTATACGCTGTAACAATGTTCTATTTTCTACCCTTAGACTATTTTTACGAACGGAAATATTAAATATTTGAAATTTTGAATTTAAATTTTATCTGTTACTAAGCAACATTGATTGTTTAATTTTTTAATGTCATAATTGTTTTTATTGAGTTTTTTATTAGTACATGATTAGATTCAGATAATAAATAAATAAAATTGATTTTTTTTTTTTGTAAAAAATTGTGAATAAGAAAAGTAATAAATTTTTTGTAAAAAGAATTGATAATAAAAATATTTGAATTGAACTGAGTTTTGTATTTCATGTTCTGAAAAGAACATTTTGATGCCAGAAACCCACGAGTTTGGACTTAGGTGAAAAATTTTGTGAAAGAATAATGTGAAAACCTAAGATTAAAAAAAAAAATTTATTGAAAAAGTTTGTAATTTATTATTGTAATGATTTTTATGAAGTGCTTCATAATCAAGAAAAATGGGAAATAAAAATTAATATTAAAAAACCTGCTCTAATCTATTAAATAAAAAGTTTAATGAACTGTAAATCCTCTGATACTATTGCAACGCAGTAAAAATTTTTTAAAAATATATGATTAAATATGAGATAATTGTTATGTATGGCAGTGATATAAATATTGAATGATGATTTAACAAAAATTGAATAAAATTTCGGTGAAGATTGTTACAGCAATTTTATGCATGTTTTACATAAAATATATAGAGTAGAAGCGGGTTGCTTGGCGCACCCTTATCTATTAATATACGGTTATTTTTTCATAAAATAGTTATTGAAAATTAAAGTTATAAAAATTATTATCTAAATAAAAAAAAAAAAAAATTGTATTGAGTAGCATAATATTTAGAAGTATAAGGTCGTTAAAAATATCATGTGTTTTTGTGTTTGGATGTGGTTTTCTAAAACTTTATTAAATAAAAAAAATTAATTATAAAAAAAATTTTGCTAATGAAAAAAAGGTGGCTGAATTTTAATTTAACATAAATATTGTTTTAACAACCTGTTTATTTTAAGAATAATAATAATTTAAAATTCAATTTTTTCGCGTCCGCCAATCAGACACATTTCTTCCCTATACATGGAGAGGAACATAAGCATATTATTTATATATTTGATTTTGAAATTGAACCTGGTATTAGTAAGTCAATTGTGTTAAAGTAAGTAATTAATTGTAAGATTCTATACATTTAGAGGAAAAATTTTTAATCAAAGTGTGCTTTATTAGTCAAGATGTTAATTAAAAACTCGACTTACAGGCATTTATACTCGACAAAAAAATGGTTAGTAATCAGTTTATTTTAGCTCTAACTTCAGTTTTAGATGCAGCTAATCACTACTGGTATATATGAACATGGTTAATTCATGTTTGGTTAAAATCTTTGGCTGTAAAAACTTTTCAGTCTCTTTCAAAGCTTGCAACTATTTGTAACTTCTTGCTACTATTTGACTGATATTATATCTTAAATAATGGTTGACTGGCTATTGAACAAACAAGATATGAAAATACTGTTATTAATACTACTCAAATTAATGTCACTTTTTCTGCATTACTTTTTTCAGTGAATAGCTAGTTTTTTTTGAAGAAAATTCTTGTAACTGGTGATACAATAGAACTTTTCACAATGTACCTAATCGGACACATTGCTCTGGGTTAACAATTAGTTTGGCTTCAATTCATTGTAAAAGGATTACTGCATAGCTGATCAATGTATGATCAATCAAGATGTAGTATTTAAAAATTTCACTGGTCCAGAGTTTTTGTTTTTAGAGAAACTAATTGATGAAACAAATGACGTGAAAATTTCAAAGTATATGATTTTGGAATCTCATGTAAAAGGCAAAGTTACATTCAAATTATAATGTATGTAGAATAATAATTATTTGCAATTTTGTAAAATTTTATATTTAAATGCCATTGAGAATATGATATAATTTACTGTGAAGGTACGTTTAATTTGACATCAATGAAACTGGTAAAAATATTAAAACTATTATATGGGTATTATTATATTTTAATAGATAATTTTAATAGGTGATATTATAATAAATCGTTTCTTTTTAAGTGGATCCACTAGGTAGGGTACGGTTCATAATAAAGGTAGATACTATTTTCTGCTAAGATAAAAGTTCAAATTTTACTCAGGTGCAAGAAAAATATTATATAAAATAAAATATATCGACTTTAGAAACATTTATAATATCAGTAAACATGCAGCTTGAAAAAAAAATATAATAAAGAATTAGGTTAGCTTTTAAAGCTAAGAAATGTCAAATACTAATAGTATAATTATTTTAATTAAAAAAATAAAAAATAAAAAAATAATAAAACTTCCGGGGGAATATTATTTTATTAGTTGGTAAAAATATGAATATTCTATGTATTCCATAAAGTGATTGTACACTCTAGACGAGGGTTTTACTGTAAAATCTGTCGTTAAACCGTGAAGTGTAAATAGGTTATCATTGATTTATTTATACGTTCACATTTTTTCTTCGAAGAAAAGAAGGGATTCTGTGACCACTGTGGTTGGTAACAGGTTACAGGGGTGTGCATCATCGGAAATATAAAAACTAAAAAAAAATATTTCTTTGAACAGAATTACTTCGAAGAAAAGAAGGAATTCTGCAAACACTGTAGTCAACAATATATTACGGAGATGCGTACAAAAATAAATATGTAAAAATAAAAATTTTTTACAAAAATCTTAAAATTTTGTTAAAAAGTATATTTTTTAATTTTTCTGCGAATTTAAAATTTAAAATAAAAGAATTTAAAAAGTTTTCTTTTTTAGATATACTAGTTTTCAATCAATTGTATTCTTTAAAATTTAATTATGATACTTTTCAATTTTTACAGAATTATTTTCAGCAAGAAATTTAGGAATGATCCAAAGAAGAGCCTGATCTCATGTAAGTACAAAACTTCAATAAGTCTTGTACGGGGGAAGAGTGTTACGAACGCAACTATTAAATATTTGAAATTTTGGATTTAAATTTTTATCTGTTACTAAGAAAAATTGATTGTTTAATTTTTTAATGTCATAATTGTTTTTATTGAGTTTTTGATTAGTAGTTAGTATATGATTAGATTCAGATGGTAAACAAATTAATTTGATTTTTTTTTGTTGTTAAAAATTAATAAAATAAAAAAGTAATAAATTTTGTGTAAAAAGAATAAAAATAATAAAAATATTTGAATTGAACTGAATTTTGTATTTCATATTCTGACAAGAACAACTATTATTGATGGGCAAAAATATAGTGATTTTTTTTCCAATGCTGTCTAAAATTCGACCGCTACTCTTGCTCGTGCAAACAGCTTTTCAACTTTTTTAATAAATAGTAATTTTATAAAATTACTTAAAGTAAAGTCAACAAAGTACCTTAAACCAATTGAGAATACAATCTTTAGGTATCTATTTATCTAATTTATTAAATTTCATGCATCTACTGTGTTATCAATACCCTCTTTTCAAGCAACAAGTTGATTTTCCAAATAGAAACTTCTTTATTTTGCTAATTATAAATTAATTAAATTGGTTATTATGTACTTTTTTGATAATTATAATTTCTTTATTGCTTTATTTCATATAATATGATTTACGGGCTATAGAGCCCTTTTATTCTATGTACCCTTACACATTACATATAGTCTAGGTCACCTCAAAAATTCATATTTATAAAGTTTGTTCGTATCATTTACACATTGTTCACTGCACATTGGAGATGTTTCAGAAGTTTCACTGAAACATTTAGTGCAACTCTTGGAATTTTCATCCCCTACAGCACCAACGTACTTGACAGGTCAATTGAGCATATCGGGAACAATTTTGGGTATCCTATTTACATATTTAACTGACTTTTTCTTACTTGAATTCAAATTATTAATTTTACCAGTTTATTATATTGATTCCTTTGTTTCTTTGTCCTATCATGAGTAAAATTCATTATGAAATAAATTTTTATGCTTTAAAATTTGAGGAATACTATTCTTATTTTTAAAATGTATTTTTATAGAACGAACCTTGTTATATTTTTGTAAACCTATTTTTTCTATAGTTTGTAAATTTTATAACTATAATAATGCTAAAAAAATATTATATTATATTTTTATTCAAATCATTTTCATAGAAATTTATTCCCACATTAGATAAATGTGCATGTACCCTTAGGGAGATTCAAATTATATAATCTGTTGTACTGAAGGTTCTTTAGAGAAAATGTTATAGTTTACAACTATTACAATGTGAAGGAAAAATTCGAAGTTTGCTGATATTTTGAACAAATAACGTTTTTATTTACAAAAATTTTTGATCATTTAGTTTTGGTTATAGTTCTTTTTACAATAGACATTTTTTTTGTATTATTGTGTATTGTGGTTTTAGTTATAACTAAAGAAATCTTGTAAACAAGAGTGTAAATTAGGACAGGGATTCTGAATAGCAGCAAAAGAAACCTAGGTTATACATAATTTTGATAAATTGTAAAAAAATTTTTTAGCAACAAAAAAAAATAATTGTTTGGAATGTATTCATTTTTGATTTTTTTTGAAATTTTTAAAAAATTGTAAAAAAAAAAAATATGATAATTTTTACTACCATCAATGTGTTTATGAGATCCAGAAATATTTTTTGCGCATTTACCTAAATTTTCAAGCAAATTGGTTAGATTTTTTCAAAAAGCTACAAGTATTCGACCAAAAAAAAGAACTTGATTTATAATATTGTATACCAAATTATGTAAATTAAAAATTCGATGTCAAATAATATAATTTTTTTAAATTTCATTTAATTTGATGATATTCAGAAAAAGTCTACTTTTCTTCAATAGAGATTGATAAATTAAATTTTAAATGGAATAACCATTGAAATTATTTTTTAATAATAATAATAATAATGTGGATAATCCGGGCTAAACAAAATTTTAATAATATATAATTTTCTAAAAAACTATTCCAGAGTATTATCTGGTTAAAACCGGGCTATGTCGCTAGTATAAATGTATATATATGTTTTTATATATTTAATTTAATTATATAATTGCGTGTTCTTTATATATTTGTATAAAAAAAATTGTATTTATACATACGTGAGTAATTATAATTTTTTAATGAAAAAAGTTAAATTAAAAAAAATAATTATGTGTGAAACAAAAAAAAATTTTTTTTTAGTATAAAAATCTTGTTTTAGGGACGTATATGTCGCAGTATTATAGACATTTCAGTATTATTTGTAGTTAAGAAATAAAGTTTAATAATAATAATAATATTATGTACTAATAACATTAGCACATAATATATAGTTTAAACTTAAATAACTTTTCAGCATATTATTTAAAAAAAAATCAGTATCACCGAATTTAAGTGTCTTTTAAAAAGGCATGTTTTTAAACTCTTTGGACACAAAATTTAGGACTGGTTAAATAAATTTAAATATTCAATTTCTAACCTCTTCGAAAATTAATAAAAATTAATAATTTAATATTTTTAGGTCCCAAGATACCTGAAGTTGATGGTACTATTGATTTTTTTTCTTAAAGTGTTTCTTTAATGTTAATGTTATTATTTAATATGGATATTTGGTTACTAGACTGGCAGTCATTTTAAAAAATTGCTTGGGTTTTCAAATTACCGGGTGAAAAAAATTGCTAATTAAAAAACAAATAAGATACACAAAATTATAGCTTATTTAATTATTTCTAAGTTTTATCACCAAATGTATGGGATCTTATGGGACCAAAAATTTTTCCATAAAAGCTCACAAGTTTGGTGCAAAAACTTAGGAGTGATTAATTTTTCAAATAATCAGGCCAGATCAAGTTTCGGTCAAAGTCCGAAATTTTTCAATAAATAACTGCAGGTATAGACTGAACCGAAAATTTGTCTAACTAAAATCCAAAAAACCCAAAAAAAACCTGAATTTTTGGGTCGAGTATCGAATATTTCGGGTAACCGCACATTCCTATTATACAAAACTGCGACATATATATATATTAGATTGTTAATTCATTTAATTGCAGAATAGTATTTAATTTATGAAAAAATTTAATAAAATATTTTTTATAAAAAAAGTAATTAATTAAAAATTCAAATTTTGAATATTTCAGCTTTCGCAAGTTTATTACACATCTTATTTGAAGTTTAAAAGCAGTTCTGATTAAATTTTTAAACTAAAACTTTTTTAAATATCTTAAAATTAACAAAAAAAAAACTATTATAAACAAAAATTGTTAGTAAAAAAAAAAAGTTCTAATTACATATCAGTAAACTGTTGTACTTATTTTTCCAAGCTTAACTTTGTTATATCATATTTAAAAAAATAAAGTAAAAGAGTCCTATATATATACCTATAAAGGTAAAAAAAAACTGCTGACATTTAATAGTAAAAAAATAAGAGTAGAAGAACATACAATTGGATTATTATTATTTAATATTAAATTTTAATTACTATTTTTTTTATTTTCATAATAATTATATTTTTTTTTTAAGTCACAAAGTAATTATACACGATGAATATTATATATAAAAGTCGTTAATAAACACACGCATAAACGTTATTAAATTTAGATTTTTAATTCAAAAAAAAATTGTGATAATTATCGCTTTTTCTAACGTATGGTGTATACGTGCTTAATTTTTTTAAAAAAAAATATGCTTGGCTTGATATAAAATAAAATTACCTTATTTTCTCATTTTTTTTTTAATCATGATTATTTTTGTCATAAATGTAATTAAAGTATATATATATATATATATATAATGCTTGTAATTTATTTGGTCTTGGTCAATATAAACCTGTTGAAATACGTATACGTTTTTTATTTGTCGAATAAATATTTTTAGTAACTTTTTTTACTCTGACGAAATGTAAATAAATTTATTTTTTGATTAATTAAACTTATAAACATAATTATTATTAATATGATTAATAAAATTATTTTAAATATAAAACTCACGTGTTTAACTGCATGTAAAATTATTTCTTGCTAAACTTTAATGCAACAAAACCTTATAAATAAATTTTCAAAAAACTTTTTAAAACTATTTTAAAACTTTTCTTTTTCTAACAGATCTTATTTTATCTATTAAATAAAACAAACCAAAAAAATTGAATAAACAAATTTTTTTTTGTTAATTTTCACAGAGTTAAATAATTAAATTTTAACAAAACTTTTAGATAAAATTACAAAACAAAACATTTTCTACAACAAGCGATAAAAAAGTTTATTTTATATATAACAATATACCCATATATTCATTTATTTTTTATAAAATATATAAATTTCAACCGTCACGGCGAGCCGACGATACGGCACTGAAATAAGCTTTTTTTTAGATTTTTAACATCATATACAAACTAGAATCAACTAACGCGCACTAAATATATTTTCTATATAAGACTTGCGCGTCGTAACATACGTACGGTTACTCTACTTAAAATTTTTTACGTTACAAATAATTTTTTGGAAATTTATATTTTTCTTTTTTTATGACGGTTATAGACGATTTTTTTTTAATAAATAAAATTAAATTTTTATTTTATAATTGATTATTTAAAATAATATTTTGTGTTTAAGCAAATCTTACATTATTGGTATGTGGGTGAGATTTTTAGTTTCTTAAGAAATTATTAATGCTAAGATCCCAAATTTTACTTAAATTATATTGATTTTTTTTTTAATTTTTGAATAACAGTTCGGCTTTAAATTTATGCCTTGTTTATGGGAGGCTAAAATATTTTATAAAACTCTACTAAACAAGTAATTCTTAAAAGGGGCTCTGATTTTTATTTTATTCCTTTTAGCTTATATTTTTCAATTTTTTTTTACTTTTCTCTTATATTGCTTCATTCGTAAGATATATATCGTCTTTAAACTTTTAATATCGTAGAAATATTGGGAATGAAAAGCTTAACTACGTACGAAAATTACTTTTATAGGCACTTTCTTCTTATTGCAGCTACAAGACTTCGAATTTTTGTATTTTAGATCATTTTTTTCAAATTAAAGTATTGGAAAAAAGTAATTAAATTTTTCTTTAAATTTTGAAAAGCAAGGGAAAATAACCCGCTAAAAACAAATTAATTTTTTAGTTTCCTATAGGGATCATTTATTGGTAATTGCTTCTAACAAAGTTTAATTTCTGCGACAATGTTTCCAAAAAATTTGAGTTCATAATCGTAATACCCAATTTGACTCAAAAATATGAAGCGATTAATTAAATAATACATACACTGAAAACAAATTCTGGTCTCGGCTACCAGAATTCTGGCTAAGATAGCTGGAATATTTTCTTTTCTTACTTTAAACGATTACAAATGGCTTGAAATGTTAAGAAAAATAAAAAAAAAATGAGTTTCACTAATTAAAAAAAATTTTTTTTAACACTTTCGTTGGGTTTTATGCCATTTGTAACTATTTAAAAGAAAAAAAACATCCCGAATATCAAAACCGGAATTTCAGTATCAGCAACCGGATATTCCGTTCAGTGTATTTGACTGGAATATATATTAATATTGATTGACAGAAAAATATGAATTCGCAAAATTTTCTAGAAAATAATAGTTTGAAAGCATTGAATGATTACATCGTGAATTTGACTTTTAAGAGCAAGAGATTTAGTGACTTATTCATGAGTAAAATATTGTTTAAATAAAAATGTTTATTATCTTGACGTTTTGGTACGTCAGTTAACTTTTGACTTTTATGATTTTTGTATACCTTTATAAAAAGATATTTTACTCTTGCATGTATAATTTTTCAATATCACTATTTTTTAGCTTTAAAAAGTTCGAAATAAATATTATTTGTAATTAATAATCATAAAAAAAATTGATGCATAATAATTTTTAATGATGTTTTAAAATTTTAGAATAAAAAGACGTCAGAAAGATTAATTTTAAAAAGTCAGGAAGGGCTTAATAAGCGTATAATAACTGTGCACCAAATGCGATACCGGTGCACGACAGGCATGCACCAAAAAAGAGTGCACGCGTAACCAGGATCCTCCAGCAATTCTAGGATGTGAAGGTGCTTAAAAAATAGACCCAGCATTATTTGACAAAAAAATAAAGTAGAAAGGTTTTTTTAAAGAAACTCAAGAAATCCTATCTTAAAACGTAAAGCCCTTTGTGGCTTGGCCCATTCAACTAGGTTACAGGTTAAAAACCCCACTTATTCTGCTTGTTAAAAAAGTCTCACACTCGGTGCCCAATTACTGTTTTATTTTTGAATGTAAAAATTGCATTCAAGAGCAGATAATAGAAATAATCTAAAGAATCAATTTGTCAATATATAGTTACTGCATAAAATTCATATTTTAACTCATATAAATTTAGATGAAAAGGCTGACTATGCATGGTTAAAACCAAGTAATATCATAAACTATATATAAGACGCGCTACTTTATAATACATTATTCATCTATTCAACTATAATATTAGACAATATATTATTGCATATAAAAAAAAATTGAATAATAAAGAATATTTTTTTATTATTTAGTATGATGACTAAGTATTTTTTATTACAGTCATTTTAATAAAAATCAAATAAATTTTTTAAAATTTATTTACTGAAAATAATATTTATGTTTTTATTAATTGTTGTGTTGTTGTATAGAAGAAATTTTTCGAATGACGAGGTATATAAAACTTTTAAGGAGAATAAAATGTTATTATTGTATTGTAAATTCTTGAGATGTATTTAAATGTTTAAATCTTATTCATAAACATTTTCATTATTGTTTTTGATTTTGATTAATTACCGTATAGGAGCCAGTTTTCGAACGTATTGGCTTTCGATCAAATACACACAAATTAGCTTTTATATAAAAAAAGTATGCATAATTTATCTAAAACCGAGTTTTATTATGAAACTATAAACCCTAAAGAACTAATTTCTACGTTACCGATATTAAAAAACAACTTAAATTAATAAAAAAAATAAGAAAAATGCTCTCTTGTACAACCTTAGGAGATTTTTCTCATCGTTTTCACCAAATCTCGTGTGTTATTAAAATCGAGTTTTAGGGATACCTACTCTATGCCGAATACTAAAAATGCTTTTAATTACGTTGTGATGCTTTAATAAATGAAGGGAAAGGGTTATATTCACTTATTTATTGCAAATTTATTTTAAATAGGTATATCGATAATCGAATCCGAACTTTTTTACACGTATGGGTATTTTCGATATTTTCAATTTATTTACACTTTTTTTAATTTAAACGATATTTATTTAATAATAATACACTAAATTTGTCATAATTACATTATTTATACTATATTTTATAATAATTAATAGAATATTTAATAAACTAACACACATAAACACAATTTAAAGTACTTATATACTTATGTATCACTTTGTTTATAACACAATAAATGCTCGTAAATGCTTTGATTTTAATAAAAATTACGTATACACGCTTTGAAATGAAAAAAAACCTTTATTTTAATATTAAAAATATATAAAAACTATATTCCAACACTTTTTTCATAAAATTTATGTCGTTTTTACTTTTAAATACACAAATAATTAAACAGGTAAACGACCCCTAATAAACTCGCGCGCAAACTGAACATATACAGCAGGTTGCTTACATAAGGCGCCTATTTTGTTTCCTTGAGTTTTAAAAACATTATATCAACTATTTTCTTTCGTTAATTAAAATTAATAAGCAAATTTTAATAAATAAATGTTTAAAATACATGCTTATACAAGTGTGTAGTTCATCTATTGTTTACTATATTTTACTCTTATTATAGGTATTTTATATTAAAAAAACAAGAAAAAAGAAGTGAAAAGGGAGTTAAGAAATAGGTATAGTTATACCTATAAGAATTCTATTAAAACGCGCACGATTTTAACTTAGTTTTAGCGATTTTCAAATTATCGAAAATTAATTCGATCAAAATGATACTATTATCAAAAATAGAATTTGCATTATCGAAATTACCTTACCTTGCACACTTGTAATAAATGTAAATTATAAATTATCCATCAATAAATTTGACATTTTTTTAATTGGGATAGTAAAATATAGGATTTCCCTGATCAAATGCAACAATATTTAACTCCAAATATTAATTTTAAAGTATATTTTTCAACAAATAAAGATACAGCTAGGTATAAGAAAGTGACTTCTGATCGAAAACCGGCTCCTATACGGTAATTAGATTGCTATTTATTTTAATAGAATTTTATGTACCGAGTTAAAAAAACGCTGCCAAGTAATTGGCACTATGGTTCCTCATTAACAATAACAAAATATTCTTAATGGTCTATTTTACCTAGTAAAAACGATAATGCTAGATATTAGTACTTTCATAGAAAAAAATTAAGTACTACGCCGTAAAAAAAAAAGATTGCTATTATTTTTATTTTTTTATGTAAAACATTGAAAAAAAAAAATTCAATAAATTAAATTTTAGATCCAAAAAATTGACTATAAAAAAGATTTCTAAAACTAGTACTCCCACAGAAAAAAATGAGGTACTACTTTCAAAAAGGAAAAAAATATTGCTGTTATTTTTTATTTTTTAAAGTAAAATATTTTGAGAAAAAAAAATTCAAAAAATTAAGTGTCAGGTTGGAGATATCGAATAATAACCATATTTTCAGATAATGGTACTTTCACAGAAAAAAAAATAGGCACTACATCCAAAGAGAAAAAAAAATGTTGCTGTATTTTTTATTTTTTTATGCGAAAAATTTTTAGAAAAAAATTTTCGAAAAATTAATTATCAGATTCGAGATATCGAGTAAAAATCGTACTTTCAAATATAAGTACATTCGTGGAGATAAATGTGGTATTACATCCAAATTGAAAAAAAAAGTACCTAGAGCTTTTTTGGTGAAAAAATTTTTGAAAAAAAAATTAGGTCTTAATTCCATAATGGTTGTGAAATATTGCCGGTTACCCATATACATACATACATACACACACAGTCACACACATGCACACACACACACAGACTTTTTTTAAAAACCGGTTTTTTAGCTTCCTGGGCTCTCAAAACGTGCTTATATGCCAAAAAATCGAAAAAATAACGTGAAAGCAACAGAATTTCTAGGATTTGAGCATATTCTTTTTCAATTGATTCATCAATTGGCCTGAATTACTTAGACTCAATTTCTATAAACTATAGTAAGATTTAGAAAATTCTGACTCAATTTGAGGATTCCTTGAAAAATTTTTACCGTACTCCTTTTCAGGAAAATTCTGAACAATTTCTAATAAGTTGTACACGTAAAAGAAATTACTATATATTTTTTAAAATTTTTATGAAATTTTGTCTTTTATTTTTTGGTTCTTCAATGAGGAACCATTGTGATGGGTCAAATTTTAGTTTTTGATTTTTTGGCATTTAAGCACGTTTTGAGATCTCAGGAAGCTAAAAAACCGGTTTTTAAAAAAAGTCTATATGTGTGTGTATACGTGTATGTATGTAATCGGTGATACTTAAAAAAAATTATGGAATTAAGACTTAATTTTTTTTTCAAAAATTTTTTTACCAAAAAATCTCAAACCACTGTTTTTTTTTTAATTTTAATGTAATACATACCTCATTTATTTCCATGAAAGTACTTACATTTGATAATATGGTTTTTACTCGATATCTTGAATCTGATAATTAATTTTTTGAAAATTAGTTCCAAAATTTTTGATCAATAAAAAAAAAACTTTTAAAAGTTAATAGAAATGTATGTATGATTGCAAAGTTTTAATCGGTGATATCTGTGGCATATTGAACTATAAAGCTCTTAGTGCCAGCTAGTTGGCAGGGTATTTTTAAATTATTTAATTAGGTATAAATCATTTAAAATATAAAAAGTTAAAAAAGAATTTTTTTATTAATTAAGTTATTTTCTTCAATCTCTTTTAAAAACTTTATGGAATCTTAAAGAAGGCTCGTTTGATCAAAACGGGTTAAGTGAAAAAAGTCTTAATTATACATACATTTCAACAATTTTAATTAATAATTAATATACAAAAAAACGTAAAGATCTTTGTTAAGCCATGAAACTATATGAGTATACTTAATCTTAATTTAATAGCAAATTATAAAGGTTAAATGAGTATAAATTGCTTATTTTTTAGTACAATTAGATAAGGTTAAGTTCACTCATATACTGAAAATCTTTTTTATTTGATGACCAGTTATATTAATTCGTCAACGTTACTAACTATTTGTTGAACATGAAGCCGAATTTCGGGGAGGAGAGCTCAAACATTTCAAAATACGGAAATTTTTAGCATTTGAACTCATTCTGGAACGCTCCTGAGCGTTCAATAATAAATTCATAATGGTGTTTTCGGAGGATTAATAAGTTATTAATAAGGATTAATAAGCATCCACATTGTAAATATATAGTAACGTTCCCATTTCAAAATAACCAACAGTAATCTTCGAAAACGATTTTGTAAAACAGATTCAAGTTGGTACTAAAGGTGGGAAAAATAAATTTACGTATTTTTTTAAGCATTTGAAAATTTTATCAAACTAGGAGTCACCACAAATCGATGCAAACAATCAATAGCTATTTATTAAACAAGGGATGAAATATTGGTTTCGGCATTGCATGCAGTTGTATGCACGAGGGAGCGTAGCGAGCGAGTTCCCGTGTTCTAAACAATAGTTTTACATATAATGGGAAAAAAAGCCGTCTCCCTAGGGCAGAAAATAGGTTTTTTTTGCCCTAGATATGTAATAGTACATTTTTAACCAAGGGAGCAAAAAAAAAGAATGGCCCAGATCGCACGTTAATTAACTGCGATCTGGGTTATTTTTTTTTGTTCCATGGACAAAACGAAATTTTTCTTTCTCAGTGGGGTGAAAACGCGTTTTTTTCGATTTCGTTGCGGGGCGAAAATATCTATTTGTTCAACAAGGGAAAAAAAGTAGGATTTGGCTTTCAATGCAGTTGTATGCTCGAGTGAGCGTAGCGAACGAGTGCAGACAGCATTGAAAGTAAAATTTCCTACATTTTTTCCCGTGTTCAACACATAGTTTTTCATTAAAAGCGAAAGAAAGATCGCCCGAAAGTAAGAAAGTAGATCTTTTTTGCAGCGTGTAATGAAAAAGTGTTTTCGGCCCGCTAGGAAGAAAAAATAATTACATGGTTGCGACCCCTAGTTTGATCAAATTCTTTAAAAAAATACGTGAATTTGTACCTCCCTCTATATTGTGCCAACTTAAATCTGTTTACATAATCTTTTTCGTGGACAGCCTAACATTTTTAATCTGATCTCCCCTTATCTAATGATAAGATAATGCAATTAATAAAATAATACAATTATTAGAAAAATCGAAAAGAGATTGTATATTTACATTTAATGCGAATTTAATATTTTATTAAATAATTATAAAAAAATAAATTATATAATAAATGTACTGATGGAACGATTACTAGATACCGTCAAAGACGGGTAGAGCGAAGCTGATCATGTTAGAAAAAAGCAAAAAAAGAGTTTCAGTAACTTTTTAATTTAGGGATTTTAAAAGCTTTGATTAGATTGAGTTCAATAATAATGTTTAAATAAGACGTAAAAAAATGTTAAGCATAGTTAAAATTTTTAAGTATTGGCCAAAAAGTACACGAAAAATCCGCCCCTTATTTTGAAACCTTATTATTTGTTTGCTGAAAAGATTTCAACCAAACTTTTGTTGGCGGAACTTTGTTATTACGTCCTTTTTCTATAATTCACCAACAACAAAAAAGTTACTATGAACTCTAATACCCCTCGATTAACATAATTACCAAAATAATATTACACAAGTCAGAATGTGGTGTAACGGTTTTGGAATTCGTCAACCAGAGAAAGAAAAAGTCTTCTGTAGGTTTTGTATGTCGCTGAATCCGAATTTGGGGTCCTACTGGGTTAGAAAATAGGAAAATACAGCAGAAACATTCCATCTTATGAGTTTTTTCACAATATTTTGGAACTAATGATCAAATTCATAGTGCAACATTTTAAGAGTAATTAACTAAATATTGAATTTATTCTTTCATTCTGTATCAATAAAGGAATATTAGAGCTATAACTATTGGTGTTGAAAAATATCTCCAGGGTAAGATAAAATCGGAAAAATACAATGCGAGTTTTTTTCTTTATTTTTCTTTTAATCTTGCATTTGAAAAAGTTTTATCCTATTTTAACTTTTATTTAATTTACTGACTCCTATACGGGGGCAAAAATGGATAAAACTACCCCTGAATTTAACAAAAAATGAAAAAAACTTATAACTGGTTTGTGTTTTCACACAACCAGCGATCATGAATCATGTTCACTTATAACGTTTTAACGTATATTCCATAATTATGGCAGGCAGCCCATACGAGTCAGGGTGACTTATTTGAAACCACTTGGACGGCTTCAAATGCACTATTTGCCACCGAGATAGCGAAATTCTAGGCTTTTGGCCAAGGCTCCATTGTACGAACGGAAAACCTGCTGTTTTCGGAAAGTCACCTGGGTGACCCTCTTGAAACCAGGCTAAACTTTAATACTTTATTCTACAAAGCTTTCTGATAATATACCCAAAGTTTAGCCTATGCTCCATTGTCCAGAGGGGAGGTACACCGCCCCAAAACTTTGGGTCACCCAGGTGACCAAATTGAAACCAGGCTAGATTTTAATACTCGAATCTCGTCATCATCAAAGACCTACAGCTAAAGCGATATTACGGAGAAGCTGTCCTGAGTCTCGTAATACGGCCGTACTTTAAGTCACCTGGGTGACTCTCTTGAAACCAGGCTAAACTTTTACACATTACTTTACAAAGCTATTTGATAAAGTACCAAAAGTTTAGCCTATGCCCCATTGTCCTGGGGGGGGATACAGCCCCCCAAAGTTTAAGTCACCTAGGTGACCCAAATGAAACCAGGCCAAATATTACATACATTTTCTTTTCACCATAATAAATATATATTTAAAATATGGCCTTTGCCAACCTGTCCAAAGGGGTGATCTTGACGGTATATGGGGGAGTTTTCGGGCCAAAATACCGTCCAGTTCACCCCTTTGGACAGGTTGGCAAAGGCCATATTTTACATATATGTTTATTATGGTAAAAAGAAAACGTATATAAAATTTGACCTGGTTTCATTTGGGTCACCTGGGTGACTCAAATTTTGAGGGGCTGTATCCCCCCTCAGGACAATGGGGCATAGGCTAAACTTTTGGTACTTTATCAAATAGCTTTGTAAAGTAATGTGTAAAAGTTTAGCCTGGTTTCAAGAGAGTCACCCAGGTGACTTAAAATACGGCCGTATTACGAGGCCCAGGACAGCTTCTCCGTAATATCGCTTTAGCTGTAGGTCTTTGATGATGACGAGATTCGAGTATTAAAATCTAGCCTGGTTTCAATTTGGTCACCTGGGTGACCCAAATTTTTGGGGCGGTGTACCTCCCCTCTGGTCAATGGGGCATAGGCTAAACTTTGGGTATATTATCAGAAAGCTTTGTAGAATAAAGTATTAAAGTTTAGCCTGGTTTCAAGAGGGTCACCCAGGTGACTTTCCGAAACCAGCAGGTTTTCCGTTCGTACAATGGAGCCTTGGCCAAAAGTCTAGAATTACGATATCTCGTTGGCAAATAGTGCATTTGAAGCCGTCCGAGTGGTTTCAAATAAGTCACCCTGACTCGTATGGGCTGCCTGCCTATAATTCCTAAGATCGAAATTACAATAAATCCCAAAATATAAATTATCCTAAGTCCATAAACCTAAAGTATTCTAAGTTCTTGTGCTTACTCCCACTTTAAATTATTCTAAGTCCCTTAATCGGAAATATTCTAAGTCCATTTCATACCCCTCTCCCCTAAAAACGTCGTTTATATTTCAACCCCTCCCCCCCTAAAACGTCAATACACGGTGATCCCGGGTGGGACGTGAATATTATTTTATTAGGTGCATCGCTAGTTGTTGATGCTTGTAATCTTAGCTGCGATTGGTTAACTAATAAACAAACAATGCATCCGCTCTGGATCGCCCTGTATTTACCCCCCCCTAAAACATCACTTTTTTACCCACCCCTGCCCGGCATTAACACACACTAACACTATTATATCGTAGTATAAGTGAACGCAACGTACGGAGGTCCCATTGATACCAACCTATGAATTTAATTTTGTCATATGACTTTAAAAATACCATGTCCAGCACCGGAAGATCATGTAATAACAAAGATTTTGCAAGAAAAAATTTTGCTTAAGTTCCCTTATGCAAAAAGTTAACAAAGATGCAATAAGAGGGCAGATTTTTCGGAGTCTTTACTTTGCTTTCGCTAACAAGAGACCACTAACTTTAGGAAACCAAATTACAAATTACTTTCATTAATAATTGAAAAAAACCTCCGATAACCTCCGTTTATTCCAACGGGCCTTCTAGGCACAAGAATACTGTGCACAAGGCTTTTAAATGTAGTTTTTTGGTAATATTGCTTTTTAGTTAGTTAGTTAACAAAAACACTTCTTGTTTCTCACAATTTTTCGGTATTAAAGTCATTTTTCAAGCCTTGGATACCGCAATTTTTCTCAATGTTATAGCAATTTAACCAAATGGTCATTTTTGTCCCGAAATGATTAATTTTTAAATTATCTCAAAAATTGCAATTTTAGACAAAAATGGGTTTTATAGGTCTCAACAATTTTCTAAAAGCTTTTTTCTAAAAATTCTTTATTTGTCCTTTAGAATTATTTGTTTGCAAAACATTATTACCTTTCTAATTTTTTATATTAAATTCTCTTCTTTACAGTCAGTAAATTGAATGCCCATTTTTGTCCCAAAATGATCAATTTTTCAATTTGCTGCAAAAATCGTAGTTTTAACATTGAACATGTTTCTAAGGAGGGGTAACCTGTGAATCTGAAAATCAAGTGGGGTCAAATGTCAAAAATCATGTGGGGTTAGGAACTTAAAATATTTTATATTCAGGGACTTTGAATAATTTACTTTGAGAGGCTTAGAAAAATTCAAGTTTAGGGACTTAAAATATTCCGGGTTTAGAGACTTCTAATAATTTGAGTTGAGGGACTTAGAATATATTAGTATCCATATTTTAGTATCCAACTTTTACCCTAAATAATGAGTTTCCGGTTAATTTTATAGAAAGTTTGAAATCAAATTCTGAGAATAGAGACTTTTTAACATATGGATACATTTTTATAAAAATAGATTTTGGTTTTAAAATTAATTTAGAACTCGTAGATAGGCTCTTGGGCGTTAAATGTTTAATTGAATAAAATTTGGATTAATTAATAAATAATAAAAATCGTAAAGAATTATAAAAAAGCTAAGGCTTTTTTATTTCAGGCACGATCACATATTTATTGAGTATTTTCTCTTTAATAACGTTGATGGGATCCACGCCCTCATAAATTGAAAACTATTATTTATTATTATACACCAAGGCAATTTAAGCATGTAGAGGCATCGGAATGACCTCGGGACCGAATTTCTCATTAATTGGACAATTTGAAGACTTTTTCGTTTTTTAACCTGATGAACTTTTAAGGCACGATTTCATTTATGAATAGCATACATAGATCATAGTGCCTAATCATCTATGTATTGCATACGTTGGGTGATCGTGCCTAAAAAATAAATTTCAATTAATTTAGTTATTTTCTAGTTATTTTAGATCATTAAGCACATTTTAGATGTATTAAATTCATAATTTTTTTAAATATGTGAAATCAGTTTTTTGGAGATTTCTCTTCAAGGACTTGATGAAATCACTTGAAACTAGATCTGATTTAAAAAAATTTGGTCTTAGGGATTTTTGATTCATCGAGTAGGTCCTCAGATCTTGAGGATAAACTCTCTCGAACTTACGTCCCTAAACACACCAAGGCAATATAAGCATTTAGAGGCATCGGAATGACCTAGGGACCAAATAACTCCACGAATTGGAGAATTTAGAAAATTTTCCGTTTTTTGACCTGACAAACTTATAAGGCACGATTTCATCTATGTATTGCATACATAGGATGATCGTGCCTAAAAATATAAGAATCTTGTGTTATTTTGTAATTTTATGATATTTCGCTGATGCAAAGTTTATGCAAAAGCTACGAAATTTATCGCGCGGATAACATTTAGAAGGTTTTTCACCTGTATGAAGCAAAAGTACAAGAATAAACATGCCTTTAGAAATAGCAGATTGGGCCCAAAAACAATAGGTGTCATTAACTCGATAAAATAAACTCAGTTTTAAAAAATGAAAGCATTCCGTTTGATCGTTTTGGCTATATCGTGTCCGAAAGGTGTCGATTTTTGCATCCATTAAGGTAGAGCTTCGCTCTATAATAATTTAAACGTTTATATTGAATTTCATATCGTGTCATAATATTAAAAAAAAAAACAAAAAAATTAGAACGAATGCTATTTTATATCCTTAGAAATATAAATTATTAAAATTATTATTACACAAATAATTATATTTTATTTCATTGTTAAAATGTATTGCTTTTACTTTTATTTGGGTACCTGAAAATTTATAAAATAAAACTAAAATCTTATTTAAGGTAAATTGGAATTTTTGTGAATTAGAATTGAAATTTCTCAAATAATTTATATTTAATATAAGCCGAATTGGTCTATATTCATGAATATAAAATGAAAAAAGCATATACATTACAAAAGAAATATTATAATATATGAATAAATTTAAATCAAACGATTTTCAAACTGATGGTCGAGTCTTATTAAATCGGTACTATAATACTTCTTCCCAAAAATGCTACTAAAAATAAGCCTCCATGCCGATTTTTAGATCTCCAGATTCAATTGCTATTTTTGGCAACCATTTTTGTTTTTTTAAGAAATAGAAACATAATTTTTCTTCTTGTTCTGATATACTAAAATTTGAAATTTTGTTTGAAAAAACTACCATATATAGCGAACGCGTGGTTGCAACCACATATATAACTATGAAAATGTTAAACTACCCATTATGTACTTGTGCAACTCACATGCATTTTATCCATTTTTCTCATACAAATGAGTTCTAGACATAAGCTAAATACTATATTCAGTATCAAGGGTGCAAAAATTTTGACTTTAGCGTTATCACTAGCATGAGAGCCCAGTCAATCATGGGCTATGACAATTCTACAACCAAATCATATTGTTTACTTTTGCAACCGTCATTTTTTAAAATTTTAGAAGATTCTTAAAAATTTCAATTATAAAATTTAGATGTGTATTTTATTTTCATAATATTCCAATACAAAGAGTATTTAATCAATAATAACAATAATTAAAATAAAAAATTTCAATAAATAAAAATGAATATTTAATATCATTATATAACAGTAATTAAAAGCAAAATAATGAATCATTATTTTCTGTTTCTTTTCTTTGTAAATTAAAAGAAATATGAAAAATTGATTTTTTAATTAGTTACTTACGTAAAATTGTTTTTTCATTAGAAATTATAACGTAATTGTTATTTTCTTTTGTTTTTATAAAAAGGTAAAATTATTATTTGAAGTTTCAAGTAGTTTAAGTATATATTAAGTCAGACATTTCATTTTTAACGGTTTGAATTTTTCAAATCGACCGGAAGTCAAGTCTCCTTAATTATTTTTGCTTAAAATTTCCCAGAACATTCTTCAAGCTTTTATGTAAATTCATTAATAAATTAACGTTTCGTTACTATTATTCTTGAAAATTGTTAATTAACTCTTAGAATTTATATACAGGTAATAATTTTAGAAAATCAAATAACTAATTAATAAATAATAAAAGAAAATGTTCTTGTCAAAAAAGGAAAAATAAATTAGTTTACTTTGTGCCCTTATATTTCTTTCTCGCGCACGTTTAATAATACGAATTGTGTATTTTAATTATTTATTGATTGTTATTGTTGAAAAAAATTTTTGTGTACAAATAATCTTGAGGTCTTTCTCGTTTTCTCCCTCACTTCAAGTTTTTTCTCAAAATTCCCTTAATACTTTTTTGGTTTGACGTTAAAATTTGGTTATAGTGAAAATTTTCGCGGAAAAAATTGTTTCTAGTTAATATTTTAGCCCCAAGATTTTTTTAAATTAATTTTTTTTGCCCCTAAGTGTTGAAATAATGTTTGAATAAAATTATAGCAAATAAATACAGGGATTTTTTCAAAATTTTTGTACAAATTTCAAAACTATTTGAAATATAAAAAAAAAATTATTTTAATTCATATTTATCTCAAATAATTTTTTTTAATATTTATATTATTAATATTTTTCCAGTTTATCACAAAAGAATTGTTTCATTATTTTAATTAATTCATTACCATAGTCATTTAAAAATCTTATATTTTATTCTTAAATTTATATATAGCAACGGAAAAATAGCAACGCTTCCGAGCGTGGTAAATATTATACAAATTACAGGAAAACCCCGTTATTCGCGGTTTCGTTATTCGCGAACCCCGCTTATTCGCGGTTTGCCTTTTACGGAAATACCCCGCTACTCGCGGTTTTTGCTTCGCGTATTCGCGGTTTGAAAAAGCCAGAATATGTTGCCTCAAAAAATAAATCTAATGAACTAAATTTACAAGAAGTCGTGCAAGATACGGTAAATGTGGCAAAAAATTTTCAAGCTGAAGGGTTCAAAGATATGCACGAAAGTGAGGTAGACAAATTGGTGCTGGAACAAGGAGAGTTAACTACGGAAGAAATTTATGAAATATTAAGTCATTCGCCAGAAAATGATGAGGAAACTGCAGCAACAAGTGAACCTAGCTTATCTGCAAAAAATATCGCAGAAATTATAAATTCAGTCCAAAATGCTGTAGATAAAGCCTTTGAAAAGGATCCTATCATGCTAAGAAGCATTAATTTTAAACATGACTGCGAGAAAGCAATAATGGTTTATAAGGAGCTGTACAAAGATTACGTTAGAAGAAGTAAACAAAGCAAAATGACAAATTTCTTTCATAAAATAGATTAAACGATGTACTTTTATAAATTTTTTTACAAATTTAAGCTAAATAAATGGCAAAAAAAAAAAAAAAAATTTTAATTTTTAAATTTTTTCAGATTTTTGGAACGTATCCCCCTATTTCCCATATACGCAATACTTCCGTATTCGCGGATTCGGTATTCGCGTAGGTTTTTTGGAACGTATCTACCGCAAATAACGGGGTTTTCCTGTACAAGGAACGTATGTTAGGCAGAGTCTACGTAAGCATCAGTATACGAATACGCATACAAATATTCGCATAGTGCCAACCGATGATTATATATTCATCCTTCTCTTATAACAACCTTTAGTGAGCAGCAAAAGCATTACTAAAAACTTATGACCGGTTTGTGTAAACACAACCTAAATGCATGGAACATGTTTACTTCCAAATGAGGACTAGATATAATACAAATGTTACTCAACATTACAATACAATTTTCTATTGTTGTAATTTGTAATTATCACCTTACTAGTTGTTAAGATTCTAAACCTAAACTATTTTGATTCCCTAAACCTGAATTATTATAAGTCCCTGAACCTGAATTATTCCAAGTCCCTAAATCGATATTATTCTAAGTCCATAAACCTGTATTATCCTAAGTCCTTAAGCCCAGATTTTTCAAAGTCTTTTAACAGTATTTTATTTATTTATAATATACTTCCCTAATTATTCTAAGTCTTATTTGACCCCCCATCCCTTAAATAGGACAAATTCGACCCCCACCTTAAAAAGGACAAATTTGACCCCCCCCTTAATTTTCAAATTCTGAAGTACCCCCTCCCTATAAACATGTTCCATGTTAAAATAAGCATGTGTTGGCACTATACGAGTATTTGTATGCGTATTCGACGACTGTCTTTTGCACCGCACGTATAAGGACTTTTCTATCTTAAAGTATATGAATAAGGACAGTTCTAAAAGCCAGCGCAGCGCGTATAAGGATTCTGCTATTTGGAAACAGATCTATAAGGTGTAATCACGTGATCAAGAACAGTTTTTTTAGGTTGCTGATCACGAATTTCGGGGTATTTTTTATGAAAAATTGGTGCCTAATCCTTTAATTTGCAAGAATTACACATAAAATAGAAATTCTTAGTTTTCAAGTAAAACAAAAATACCCCTTTTAGTCGTATTTTTTGAAAATTTAAGGGTGGATCGCCAACTTTTGGTATCCAAGACCTAAAAATTCATGATCGTTGACTTAAACTCCATAAGCCGAATATTAATTTTCATATTAATGCAGGTTATCGATCTGAAGCCCTAAAAATATAATATTTGTGACCGAGGTTATTTTAAAAGGGTCAAACAAAATAAAATAATAAAAATAACAAACCTGAAATTCCGGGAAATACAGAAATGAAATAAATTTTATAATAAAATAAATGCAGTCAAATTTTATATACAAATAATGAAAATTATTTATTTGAAATGAAAATTATAAGTTTATTTTATTTACAGAAAGTATTGATTATTATTCTAATTTCCGGAATGAACATAAAGTTGAGCGCCACTAGATTTATTAAAATCTAGAAATTTTGAATAACTAAATAAGAAAGAAATGACAAAATTAAATAACTTAAAAAAACACGAAAACAATGGTCACTATATTGAAAAAAGGGAGAGCATTGAGACGATCTCGGGCGTCTTTCCACAACTTTAATTATACACAAAATTATAAAACTAAAACCGTACTTATATAACTAATAATTATCTAAAAACTGAATTAACTAAATACGCGAAAGAACACACACATCATTGGTAAATTAACATATCTTGTTTTACCATATAATATCCGATCGGTGTCTGAAGATCTCTCCTTCCGAATATTCTTGATGATGGCGGTATCTTTCTCGTAGTCCAAATATAAAGTCACAAATATAATATTTATTCACACAAATAAGTTATTAATAAATCACAAAATTATAATTAGTTTGCTTTCTTTGAAAGTCTGTAAATTATAAATTTTCAAAATTTAAACTTGGTGTTAACACATATTATTTTACGGAGCGAGCAACGACTGCGTGTCACTCGTCCGGAGTCCACAGTGGGAATGGCGTCGCGGCCTGGTATGGATGAAGAACTCTGTTCTTCTCCAAACGTGTCGAATTCTGATTGGCTCAGAGAATCGATCACGTGAAAATGCCTTATTGGTGGCATTTTATGTCACAAAACTGATGAAAATTTAAATTTATAAATCTTATTATTTTTATGAAATAATACAATTATTTAAAAATTGCTAATAAATTATAAATTCCATGTAACCGGATTTCACCCTGTTACATACCCCCCCTCTTAACCATAGTTAAGGGTTGAGTTGATTCATGTGTGTGTTCTTTTCCTACCTATCTTTGTGGGCTTTATTACATAAAAACACTAAGCTAACGAAACTAAATAATCCAGATTTTTTTTTTTTTTTTTTTTTTTTTTTTTTTTTTTTTTTTTTTTCGGATAGCCTATATAGAAGGATAAGGAAAGGGCACAATTTGGTTAGGTCAAAATAAGGTTCCTTATAAATCATAATTGGTGAGAATGTCATTTGCACAAGAGAATGGATTTTTGAAGAAAATAATATATACTAATATTTTAATAAAATGATTTAGATTAACTAAGAGTACCAAGAGTTAAAAATTCAAAACTTAATAAAGGAAGAGTTTAGATTAATTCAGAATTTTATCAAAAATATTTGCAGAACAAAAACTAAGCATCTCTTACCTAAAATCAAATCCAGCAGATGCTTTTCCGGGAAGCAAGTAGCAAAGAAAATTTAAGTAAACAAAGGATATGGAAAATAGATTTTCTGAAGAGGTTTATTCTAAATGAAAAATAATTTTACCAATCCTGACACAAAATATTTTTGTAGAAATAAGAATAAAAATATTATTCCTAAATTCTACGGAAGAAATCTGATCACTGAAAATAACCATTTTCAGTTCTCATTAAGACTATCCTCTAAAACGTCAATCTCCGTCTCGGTTTTAGAGCTAAGGTGGTTTTCTGGGAAGTCACAATAGTCAATGAATTTCAAAGAGAAAATAACTCGATGAAATTCGGTCACTAATTGAAAATATTTAAGGAGAATCTCTCCGCTAAATATTATCATTTGAGCATGAAAAACATACTCGCGAACTAATACTACATACAAACTATTTACAAAATTCCAAAAGCTTAAATTTTCAAAGACCAACTTTCCGGGGATTATCATTTAAGACAAAAAAATAATTTAATTCTATATTTCACAAATACCATAGAATAACTGAATCAGGGGCAAATAAGAATTTTATAAGGACTAAAAACCGTATTAACGAAATTGGGAAACTAAACACAATTTTATCTGAGAATTACATCTCCAGATCAATTCATGAAATTTTTTCGAGAGCTATGCTCTACGATTTTAATCAAAATACGTTTTTACAAACATACAAAATCTCAAAATACATACAAAAAGATATTAAAAAGAAACTTGAAAATAATAAACATTAGGCTAAATTTTTAGTTAAATTGGGCTAAATACAAAAATAAACAAGCCATGTCCGAGAATTACATCTCCGAACTAAGCAATTACTAAATTACAGAAACAGAAGGAAATTTCTTCCTCTCTGAAAAATACTAAATTTTCAAATACGAAAAATTTCAAAAAAAACTAAATTTAGAAGACCAAAAATCAGTGCACTTGATTTTGGAATTCCAAGGACAAATAAGGAAAATTGCGAAAAATTCTCCGAATTTTTCCTGGTTCAAACAGCTACATAGAGAGAGTCTTTTTTTTCAGCTTCTCTAATTCACATATTCGAATTTACCGATCTCCTTTAATTCAATGTAGAATTGTAGGTCACGGTATACTACTCTCCCCCCAACGGCTACATGTTATACAAAGAAACAAGTCCGGTCTCTCAGAATCCTCCCCTTCCCCCATTACGGAGCGAAGGTTTGATAAAGAAAACTTAAGGAAGAGCAGGGCCAAAATTGACTATATATCGAAATATATAATCGGATCACAAAATCTCAAAACTAAACTAAGGATTAAATATAAATCTTAGAAAAACAAATTTGTATCTTAGGGCTTACCCCTTAAGAATACGGAAAAAATTATGACTAAAAAGAGATATAAAAATTAGACTAAATCAAAAAGAAAACATATTTACAAAATTCGGTCAAATCAAATTGAAATAACCTAAACCACACCATTTTTTTTTTTTTTTTTTTTTGGTGGGTAGCTAGCGGAAGCGTGGGTGACAACCACGACGGAAGATGATCTTAGATCGAAACTTTACCGCGCCTGCTTTAAAAAGCATTAGAAATTTAAAAATTTCAATTTCGAAACGAAGAGGTACATGTTTCGTAAATGGAGACAAAAATTTGAAATTATACCGAGTATACTTTCAAGGTCAAATATCTAGTAATTTCTCAGGGATCTACCCTCGAGAAGCAAAAACAAAATATATTTACAAAAGACTGAATAATCACAAAGGCAAAATCCATAATTCCTTAAAGGGCAGACAAAAGGGGCGAAGCTAAATAGATTAAATCCAAACTCGTGCAATAAATATAAATTTCAAAAGAACATTAGAAAAATGTTCACAAAAGTGAAGAGCAAAATATATGTCATAAAAGCATATATAGTATCAGGTAAAGTTTTACCAAAATTCGAAAACATAATTTCCAAAGTTCGAAAGCAAATAACCAATTTCTAAAACAAGACTAGTATAGGAAGCTTAGGTAGGTTAGGCTAGGATGAGTCAGGATAGTGAAATGCCAACTCGGCAAATTCACCGTATACAATACATTTTTTTGTATTAGTTACAATATTTTACAAATATATTTATAATGCCCACGTGTGTGTTCTTTCACGATCGCTGCGCAAAACGTTCCTAACCTAATTCTTATATACTAGAATTCATACCAGCATACTTCCATACTCAACATACAAAAAGTTCACAATTCTTCATAATAATCTTGATAAATTCGTTTTTTAACACTTTATTAAGATTTGTGCACAAAAGTTCATTTATATACAAAATACGCCATATATATACAAAAAAGTTCGGTTTTATATGGAATATACCGTATATGTGTAAAAAAGATTCTTCTAAAGAAGAATCTTCTATGTAATTTACCATATACATGAGTTCAAAAATCGGTATATTTTTCAAAAAGGTCAAATTTTGTTGGAATTGTCCATATATAGCTCAATAAACTAAATTTTACCAAAACTAATCATATAAATTACAAAGTTGTTAAAGAAATTAATTTTAAAAAAAATTTCAGAAAAAGTCAAATTTATACGGAAATTACCATATATAGTCAAAAATTACAAAAATTGAGGGGATAATCCGTATATACTAAAATTAATTATAATTTTACAAAATTATAGGTAACTAAACAAAATACAAAAAAAAATTTACAATTTTAGATGATTTTATACGGATTTACCCGTATATAACTTAAATTTTGCGAAATTTTAAATTTTTGCACAATTTCCGTGGAATATTTCATATACTAGGCGAATTAATTAAATTTTGAATCGTTAGTTAAATTTTTACGAAAAATTAAAACTTTTACAAAAAATTAAAATTTTAGTGAAAGCACCCATATAGCGTGTTCCACGAATTTCACTTTATACTAAGAATCACAACAATGTAACAGGTATAAACAAAAACTTAAACGAAAAAAAATTTTTTCTTTCTAACACACACATACCAATGCACAAAAATTTTTGGTTTTCAAAAAAAAAACCTTTGGAAGAAATTTAATTTAAGAAACAAAAAAAATGGCTAAATGGGACTAAATAATAATTTTAAATTAAATTAAAGTTGTCGAGCCCCACGTTGGGCGCCAAAATATGTGACCGAGGTTATTTTAAAAGGGTCAAACAAAATAAAATAATAAAAATAACAAACCTGAAATTCCGGGAAATACAGAAATGAAATAAATTTTATAATAAAATAAATGCAGTCAAATTTTATATACAAATAATGAAAATTATTTATTTGAAATGAAAATTATAAGTTTATTTTATTTACAGAAAGTATTGATTATTATTCTAATTTCCGGAATGAATATAAAGTTGAGCGCCACTAGATTTATTAAAATCTAGAAATTTTGAATAACTAAATAAGAAAGAAATGACAAAATTAAATAACTTAAAAAAACACGAAAACAATGGTCACTACATTGAAAAAAGGGAGAGCATTGAGACGATCTCGGGCGTCTTTCCACAACTTTAATTATACACAAAATTATAAAACTAAAACCGTACTTATATAACTAATAATTATCTAAAAACTGAATTAACTAAATACGCGAAAGAACACACACATCATTGGTAAATTAACATATCTTGTTTTACCATATAATATCCGATCGGTGTCTGAAGATCTCTCCTTCCGAATATTCTTGATGATGGCGGTATCTTTCTCGTAGTCCAAATATAAAGTCACAAATATAATATTTATTCACACAAATAAGTTATTAATAAATCACAAAATTATAATTAGTTTGCTTTCTTTGAAAGTCTGTAAATTATAAATTTTCAAAATTTAAACTTGGTGTTAACACATATTATTTTACGGAGCGAGCAACGACTGCGTGTCACTCGTCCGGAGTCCACAGTGGGAATGGCGTCGCGGCCTGATATGGATGAAGAACTCTGTTCTTCTCCAAACGTGTCGAATTCTGATTGGCTCAGAGAATCGATCACGTGAAAATGCCTTATTGGTGGCATTTTATGTCACAAAACTGATGAAAATTTAAATTTATAAATCTTATTATTTTTATGAAATAATAGAATTATTTAAAAATTGCTAATAAATTATAAATTCCATGTAACTGGAATTCACCCTGTTACATATTAAACATAATTTAATGACTAAAGTGAAAAGAAAAATGAATTTTAACCTATAAATTTCTAATATTTTTCATTTTTAAACATCTTTCTGGTGACTTATATTTTTAAAAAATTATCCCAAATAGTAAAGAATAAAATATTTAAAATAAATACAAAAGCTTTACTTGGGAAAACCGACTATAAAATCTAAATGCCAAAAAATTATTAAAGAGTAGAAAATTTCTTTTTTATGAAACAACCATTTGAATTTATTATTTTTTGGAAAAACCTGCCGAAAAAAATAATAATCCAGCTAAAACCCTTTTTTTAAAAGCAATTTAGGTTAGGTATTGTTAGTCGAACGTTTAGAACGTCAATGACATACAAAATCTCTTTAGTTTTAAAAAAAACTTTTTTTTAAATAAAATAACTCTATGAAGTAATAAAAAGGTACAAAATTGCTCTTGGCATTTGAAAATTACACGTGTCTAGTAAAATCTGTCTTCTTATGTCACTAACTATAAAGCTGTTAGTAATTTCATTTTAAGCCCGAGTATATATACATATAATATATAAAGTTGGTTATATCTCTAAAATCGTTTTAAAGTAATTTTTTTTTATACACAAGTTATATAGCTTAGAAGTATATTATATAACGAGTAAATTTGCGGTTTCAAGAGACGACATATTTTGCCCTAAGGTACATAAAGCTTATAGTATAACTACATCACTCGTTAATGACCATTGCTTGAAGAGGGACATGATAATATAAGTGGTAACATCTCGTATCTTTGCCTCGAGTCGTTTTCTCAACTCTTATAATACTCACACGTATACATTAAATTCTTGTCTTTGAAACTTAGAAATGACTTTCTTCTCTTTATCCTGATAAACTCACACCTATGTACTTTTATTTTAATATACATGTGAAATTTATAAATATATTAAATTATTCAAAGTGGTTATAGCATCAAAGAAATGTGTAGATTTTATGGATAGATATTGTATATAAAAAAAAATAAGGAAAAATCGTATTTGCTGGATAAAGAGTATACATTATCGTTTTTTTTCCTTTTTATGAACTCTATGGAGACATTTTTGATCAGCTATAACTGCTTTAAATTTAATGTTGATATATTTTTTTTTTTGCTTAGTTTCTTTAACTTTCTTATACCATTGAGAATTTATAAATAAATATTTTTCTTATTTACTTTTTTTTTATAGTGGTAATTTTCTTACATTTTTTATTGAGAAATATTGAATTAAATTAATTTTCGTATAAAAATGTAGGTAATATTTGATATAAGTTTATTTTTATTTTATTGAGATAAAAATTTTTATTATTAAAGTCGTTGTATTTTTTTTTATTAAACAACAGTTTTTATTAAATGACAGTCAATTAAACAATTTTCTCGTCAGTAGTGTTTTTCCGTCAAATAGTATGAAACTGTTTGCCATAAAAAAGAATGCAATGTATCAAAGTTTACTATCTTATGATTACCTCGAAAAATAATTTTCATGCAATTCAGGTCATTCTTTGATTTAGCATGGAAAAATCTCAAAATCTGAGGGTGTTTAAAAGTATCCAATTTAAGAGAAGGGATGGTTAAATGGACTTCCGCAGCCTTTTTTCCTATAAATTTTAAAATATAAAAAGCCAAAAGGCCATTAATTCTAAATCTGAGGTCAGTAATTAACCCCCTAGCGCCTATTCGACCGTCCAGTAACAGTTAAATATTTTTATATGAAAAAATGAATATTTTTAGCTAAAAATGTCACCCAGTAGGTTTTTTAGGTCGCTACTTGCATTTCCGAAGTTCATTTTCACCTACAAACCCTAAACTGAAAAAAAATTCCGGTAACATTAAAGTTTTTTTTTACGGCAAATGATTATTAAAACCTTATATACAAAAACTCCATGCATAAAAATTGATATTTAAAAAAAGTTATTAAATTTTTTTATACTTTTCAAAAGTTGCGTATACATTATTTTTTTAAACTAATAGATAACTATTTTTTTTATGTTAGTGCATTAAAAATATCCTAACCTAACACTAGGGGTGCCCTAAATTTACCCTACTTTAAGAGTTGATACTTCCTTACCTAGAGGTTGCAGGTGAAAATGGACTTTGGAAATACAAATAGCGACCTAAAAAACTTACTAGCTGACATGTTTAGCTCAAAATATTCATTTTTGCATATAAAAATATTCAACTGTTACTGGATGGTCAATTTGGTGCTAATGGGTTAAATTAGGGGGTGAGGCTGTGACACTATTTTTCTATTTTACCACTATACCCCATTACAAAATTACAATTTTTTAACAATACTTCTTTCTTTTATTTTAAGAGGTTTGCATAGATTTTTTGGGTTGCTCAATTAAAATCTTATGTCAGAAAATATCCATTTCACCTCCCAACCCTCAAAAAATTAATTTTTGAAAAAAACTACATAGCTCCCAAACAAGTTTTTAAGAAATCAATGAATTACCGCGCAAATGGTATTGTTTTTTTGTCCAAATAAATAATAAATTTTAAGAGAAAATTTTTTTTGAAATTTAACGTTAACCTACTTTTATTTTAATTTTTATGATTTTTAAATGTCGACCTGTCGTCGGTCAAGCGCCTAAAATGGGCACAATAGATTTACAGAGTTTAAAAGGCCAATGAGAGTATAAAACTAGACCTTGTTCCCGTAAATTTGAGAAAACCAAAATCCTTTTAAGCTTCCTCCATTTATGGACAGAGCGGGGTGGCCGGATTGAGAAAGAATCGCCTATTTATAAACTGTTGAATACAATTAATATAAAATTTAGAGTCGCAACATTTATTTCAAGACGATTTCATTAACAAGAAATAAACAAATTCTTATAGCAACTTAGGCAAAGCTTCTATTGATAATAATCAATAATTTCAAATGAAAAAAGACTCAAATAAAGCACAAAATTATATGAGTGATCGTGCCTGAATTAAAAAACTGAAAAATAAATGCAATTAAGATAAAAATTACAAAGGATAAGTATTGAAATAATTAGCTTGTATTTTAGTACAGTAAAATATTTATTAAAAATTATATAAAACTACAAAGGAAAAATAAATTTACTAAAGATCTTTTTAATACGAGTATGAACATATTACACTAAAAATATTATATGCGACATACAACAAATGCTTTATATAAAAGTTTATAGTTTTATTTTTATATAACAATACTCTCGAGTATATAAAGTGTTACATACAATAATAAATATAAAATTATTTTACGCTTGTAGACTTGAAAATATATCTTAAATTTATTGAATACAAAGTTTTTTTTTATTTATTTTTTTTTCTATTATTAATAACAAAAAAAGTAGAAGATTATTTATCAAGTATGTATTATATTTTTCTAAATGCAACTGATCCCTAAGGTGCATATACACTGTAAAAAATTTTTTCTAAGTATTTACTATCCATATTGTAAAAATTACTTGAAAATGCATCAAAAAATTTTTTAATATCTCGATAATTAGTATAAGAATAGGATTTTTTACAGTGCAGTGCTGCTAACGTTCAGTCGAAAATATTCAAGAAAATAATCAAGCTATATAACACTAACATGCACATTGGCCTTTTACAAAAAAATTTGCTTTAAATAAACTTATTAATTTTATTAATTTCAACGCGGATCTGTTTACTAATCTCTATTGAAATTTTCGTTTGAAACGAAAAAAAATGTGTATATGAAACCTTTATTATGCAAAAAGGTAACTTTTGGTGTACCTCAGGGTTAAGTTTTGGGACCTATTCTTTTTAATCTCTCTATATTATAAAACTCTAAACGCTGCCGCCGCTGCCACCGACGACATGGGTCATTTGGGCACCCCCCATTCACCCCCCAGGTAAAAATAAAATTATTAAAAAGCATAAAAAATTATTAACTTAATATAATTAATAAATAGATAAAAAACGTACAATATATTTAACTTTGATAATAAATTAATACGAATTATACTAAGTTTAGAAGAATTAATGGAAGGCCAAGAACTATTAAGAGATGCAGGTATAGATGCTTTTTGAAAATTAAAAAAAAAATTAATTATTTATAAAAAAATAATTTTATTTATTTTTTATAGATGATAAAAAATTAAAATTTAACAATGGATTTCATATTATTGCATTTAAAATAAATTTTTGTGAAAGAAAAATTAAATTATTTAAATAAAACAAAAAAAATTATTAGCAAATATGCTTAAAGTTTTATTCTTTCTAATTAATTGTCTTTTAATTTCTAATTCTAAACATGGGCCTTTTTACCACACTTAACGCTTTGCGGGGGTTGGCTCGCGGAGCGTTAATTAATTAATAAATGACTTACTTAATATTCATGAAAATATTGTCTCCTTTACTGACGATAGTGTCATTCTTGTACAAAGTAATAATAGGGCCAAGGTGCTAAATATAACCAATAGAATCTTAAATGAGACTTACGATTGGTTAAATGATAAATTGTTATCTCTAAATGTTAAAAAATCATGTTAGATCACATTTGCCTTAAGTTATAATATGATTCCTATAAATACTGATGTATCAATATTTTATAAGACTAATGATCTAAGGCTAACACTAAATAGGGTGGAAACCACCAAATATTTGGGTATTATAATTGATCAATACAAACGCATAATTGATCTGCTGAAAAATACAAAATTTTTTGGTTCCATAAACTTAAGTATACTTTAAGCATAGCAATCAAGTTATAGAGTAATGTATTATGCTTCATTAGGGTGGGGTGGTGCTATTGATACTAATACTATTAATCTAGTCCGAAGATAGATTATTTAGAATTGTGAATTTAAGTAATAATAATGATAAAAGAAATTTTAACAAAATTTTAAACAAAACTTTAATTTAAACAAGATTTTAACAAAATCAAATAAATTACTCATAGAAAAAAATGACGGTGAATTCGAAAGTAACAGAAAAAAATATATTAAAAATTCCCAAAAAGATAAAAGTTAATGGACTTTTTGTTAAAAAATGTTACTCTTTTTTAGCCTATATTTAAGCAATTTAATAATTTTAAAAAGGTTAGTAAAATTTGGTCTGGTTTTCGAAAGGCCCATGTATAGACTTGGAGTCTCTATGGGGTTGTGGTAACATTACAGTTATCATAACATGTATATTTTCATTGTACACCTGATATGAATAATAAATAAAAAAAAATTAAACGCAGAAATTTGATGTTAAAGATACATCTCATCGACGTATAAGGTGAAACCACTCATTTTTCAGCTGTAAGGTTAATGTGTTTATTATTGAAGCTATTATACTCTTTTCAAAAACCTTTTTCAATTTATAGGTACATTTGACATTTTCCTTCTTAATTCAAACAATTTTCAATCTCTTGATGAATCACTTAAATCACCCTCTTTAGAAATATAGTTTATGCAAATAAATTTAATCTAAAGTTCTTACTTAAATTTAAATTACAAAACATGTTTCTTTTAGTATTTTTTAAAATAATAAAAAATTCAATTATTTCTGAATTATATTGTGATTTATAAACCAATTATGTAGATAATGTATTCCAAAGTGCTTCGAGAATCTTAAAGAAGCGCTAGGTTTCGGATAGTCAACGTATCTTAAGGACCATAAATAGATCATTAATAAAAACATTCACATGTAACACAAAAATCGAAACTCGAACACACCAAAGAGAAAATTTTATAAAAAAAACACAAGCTAATCTAAAAAAAAACAAAAAATACATGATACAAAACTTTTGGGATATGTAGGAAATTTTGGCCAAAATTGACACTAGTTGAGAATGCCTGAAAAATCTCACTGAATTCCTTGAAAAAATTTTTTCAAATTTCAGGTATTTCCGAAACAGTGTGACAACAAAAAAAACCAAAAAATTTCACTTAAATGTGATGATGATTTTCTGCTATTCAAATTAAAAGATGTTAAATTTTAATTTTCTTAGAGTCAGATTTATAGATATATCTAAACAAAGAATATAATATAAACTTCTATATTATATTCTTTGATCTAAAAGACGCCCTAATGTATTAGGCAGGCAGCCCATACGAGTCAGGGTGACTTATTTGAAACCACTCGGACGGCTTCAAATGCACTATTTGCCACCGAGATAGCGAAATTCTAGGCTTTTGGCCAAGGCTCCATTGTACGAACGGAAAACCTGCTGGTTTCGGAAAGTCACCTGGGTGACCCTCTTGAAACCAGGCTAAACTTTAATACTTTATTCTACAAAGCTTTCTGATAATATACCCAAAGTTTAGCCTATGCTCCATTGTCCAGAGGGGAGGTACACCGCCCCAAAAATTTGGGTCACCCAGGTGACCAAATTGAAACCAGGCTAGATTTTAATACTCGAATCTCGTCATCATCAAAGACCTACAGCTAAAGCGATATTACGGAGAAGCTGTCCTGAGCCTCGTAATACGGCCGTATTTTAAGTCACCTGGGTGACTCTCTTGAAACCAGGCTAAACTTTTACACATTACTTTACAAAGCTATTTGATAAAGTACCAAAAGTTTAGCCTATGCCCCATTGTCCTGAGGGGGGATACAGCCCCCCAAAGTTTAAGTCACCCAGGTGACCCAAATGAAACCAGGCCAAATTTTACATACGTTTTCTCAATAGTATCTCATTTAATCTGCTAGTCGTAGTATACATTACTGGATTTGGTTGTAATAAATATTATTTTTTTTGTTTTGTTTTGTTTTTTTCGTTTTTTAATTTGATTAAATTTTAGAGACTAAAAAAAAATATGTGCTTTTATTTTTTAAAATTTACAAGCTTTTACAATATTAAAAGAAATATTTTTATTTCTACTCTGTAATACATTCAGATAATTGATTTTTTTTTTTTCATTTTTTGAAAATTTTTATTATTGAAATTCTAAAAATTTAGCCTTAGGAAAAATTTGTAATTGGGATAAAAATAAAATATTTAATATTTAAGGTGGCTCTCTCGTAAGCACAGGGTGTATCGTAGCCTTTTTTTGAAATTAAGATATTTGACCATATTCGTATACAATAATGTGTCCATTATAAACAAACAATTAAATAAATTAAAATGGATGCATCTCAGTAAATTATACGTATTTTTGGTCTCTAACAACGATTTTAAAAGCTTCATCCATTTCCCGTAAGCCGGTTGTAAGTAAATAGAGCTAAATCACCAAAAATAAGCAAAAAAATTGCAAAAAATATATATATTTTTAAAAAATATAGCTGATTGATCCTATCTCTAAGGTTTTTGGGCACCACTGAGCACGGTTTTAAAATCAAATTTTTATTTTGGGCGGTATATTTGGGCGTTTATTACTTTAAGCTGGACATTTTGAAATGATTGAAACCTGCAAATTGTTTTTAGTGACCATAATACGTATGATCCACTTAAGCGGTCCATTTTACTAAGAAAAGCCTATAGTAGACCAAATCTGATGACTACCAGTAACTGAACACTTTAAAAAGTATATTAACTGAAGTGTTTGTTGAAAAAAGTTTTTACTTAAAATTTTTGGATGCATTTAACATTTCTGGGCCTTGACTATTTTCATCAAAGCTCACTTTAAATTATTTTTTTATTTTTTTAATACTTTTATGCAAATGAAAATTAATATTCATAACACATTTCTTTGTAAAAATGATTTAACTCTAAAAAAAAAAAATAATTAATCTTTTGTAAAAAAAAAACTGCGAAAAGAATATAGTCAAAGGTTCGTCAAAGTTTTATGTATTTTCTTTTATGTGAAGAAATTAAAAATTAAAAAATATTCTTTCATATTCTTTTATATATATTTTATCGCCTCATTTATATTTATAATTTTTAAAAAGCATTTTTTAATGAAGCATGTTATAATGAAGTTAAATAAGCGTATAAAATTAATTTTAATGCTTTTTAATAATAACTAGAAAATCACGCTTGTGCTTTTCTTAGGTATAAGATTTAGTTTAAACTTAAAGAAATAAAATCGTATTATTTAATAAAATGTAAAATTACGACATTAAGGTTAAAAATTCGTTAAAAATTGTACAAGCTCCTTTACAGTCAAAGCATAGAGTAAAATGGATCCATTTTAAAGTTTGAAGGTTTCATATATTTTTGATGGCCATTTTTCATCAGTAATTAACAAAATTTTACCCAAGACAAGCTACAAATTGTAAAAAATACAAACTCTTAAAAAATATTGTTGATAAAACAAAGTCTTGATAAACTTCTATAGTTTTCAAAATCGCTGATCACGATTCTGAAATCAGATATTTAAAATTTAAATCAGCTAAGTTTTTAACCTTAAAATCGGTAATTTAAGTTACTTCAAGAATTCTAAAGTTATAAAGAAATCAAATTTTTAGCCTCATCAAAAAAAAATAATTATTATGAGTCCTTCATTGTAAATTTAAAAAATTTTTAGATGTTTTTAGCATTTTTGGCACCTTGACCATTGAAAACATCAAACTTTCTATGTGTGGTTTTCGGTAAATCCGAATTTTTAATTAGATTTTTCATTTCATTTGATAGTTTAGCAGAATCTAGTGATTTTAAATTAACCCATTACGTACACAACACGATTTTTCATCTCATTTTGTTTTGTTTTAAGATTTTTTTTTTTTATTAATGGTACTGCTGCGCGCATATGTTAAGTGAAAGACAATTTTTTTTTAATTTTCTTTACGTTTCAAGTCATTTGCAATCGTTTAAGAATGAAGAAAAAACCGCTTGTCACAAACAGAAAAATTTTGTAAACGACAAGCGGATTTTTTTTTTCAGCATAGTATTGCATTTTGTAAATTTATCACATATAAGAATTTCAACTTAACTTTATGTATTCTAAAATGGGATTCTATCAGAACCTAAAGGAAAAAATAATAAAATGTTCATCTAATTTTAAAAAAATGGCCATATAAAAAAAATGACTGTCAAAAATCAAGAATTTGACCTAAAAATTGACAAGAAATGTAGGACTCCTTTTTAAGAATAGGGCTAATTTACCTTATTGAACAGTCCTCACTCCTTTTATCTACAGCGCATATGCATAAAAGATTTCGTTAGCTTCGTTAGTAGAAGAAATGTATTTTTTACAAAATAAAATGATCAAACTCCTAATTTTGAATTTTAAAGAAACAATCATTAGATTAAACTAAGTTTTATTTAAAATTTCTCCAACAGAAAAAACTAGGGTACACAGAACCAAAAAAATTTTAAAATCGAAAAAAATTCTAGGTTTCCGAATTTCCTGAAATTCTCCTAAGGATAATAATATGTAAAAATTTTTTTAAACTATTTTAACGGGGTTTAAGTGTTACTAGCCTAGTCAAGTATTTCGTCAATTGGATAGTGTAGTAAATTCACTAAATTTAGTTATTTTAAAGATCCCTATACGTAATTTAATATCAATTTTCATGTATTAAAAAATTATCTTTTAAAATAATAATAGAACAAATAATTTAATTTTAATAAATATTCAATTAGTTTTCTTTATATTTACATTTATTTATATTAAATGCTCCGTTTTTATATTATTTAAATGCGCGCCAAGCATGTGCACTGCAAAGGTTACTAGATATATGTCGAGATTGTTATTTTCTATATTTATTTTATTAATTAATATTCTTAAAAGGTTTAAAACATCATCAACTTTTTTTTAAAATATTCCTAATTAATTTTTTTCTTACTCCAATGAGTTTCTTGAAATTCTCTTCTGTAATTTACGATAAATCTTAAAATATGTACGTTTTTTTGGCTTCCGCCATTTGATTTCCATGTTAAATGTTTTTATTAATTTCTCATCGTAAAAGGTATGAAATGTTATAAAATTTTAACAGTGTTATTAATACATTAAAAACATTAAGTCTGTGTAATTTAAACCTAATCTGTTCTGTAATTGCTCAGCACTTATACCTCCTTAACGTGTTTTTTTTTATTTCGGAGGGCATGAAACTAATTTTTTCAAAATTATATTAATAAATCTTGTTAAAAATAAAAAAAGACTGACTTAAATTTTTTTTTGGTTTCGTATACCCTTAATTTTAAAATAAATCAACAGTACCAATCGAATACTGTAAAATACACAGTAAAATTAATAATTCAAATTATTCAATAATTTTCCTTCATACATTCTTAATAAAACTTTTGATTAAAATTTACTATACTTTTACAAAAACAGTAATAATTTATAGCCATATAACTGCAAAATCTAATTAAGAAAATATTATTGACATTTGGTATATATTTGTAAGTATAAGGTAAAACAGAAAAGAAAATTTTTAATTTATTTTTTAAAATTGCTTACCTTTGACATTTATTTTTCAATCATAGCGTATAATTAAAAGTAAGAAATAAAAACTAATAATTATAATTAAATAAATATATAATTAAAAATTTATTTATTTTGTACAATATTTATAAAAAAATTTAAGTATTTTTCTTTTAATAATTTTAAAATATCATTTTGTAACATAAAAATAAAAAATTTAATATCTTATTGGTTGCCATAAACCAGTTGTTTCATCTCTACGATAATAATGTGGTCTATTATCTGGAAAAACTGTAACTGATGGAAATGGATTATCTTGTATGTATTTTAATGTTGCTCTCATCTAAAAAAAAATTAAAAATTTAATGATTTAGAAAAAATACAGATAAAAATTTTTTATTTACTTGAGATACAAAATGAGGTGGTTCAACATCTGGCGATGTTGATAAATGTTGTAATATAAATGAATCTGTTTGTGATAACCATAAATCAACACCTTTCAATGGATCATAATTAAATGGTCCAATTCTTAATAAACCAAGTGTACTATCGTAAACATCCATAACCTGCAATAAATTTTTAATTTATTTTAATTTTTTTTCATTGTTTATTTTTAATATAAATATTAATTATACATTTTCATAATATTATAAAAAAAAATCATAAAAATAATAACGAGGATTACTTTTAATATAAAATTGAACATAAAAATTCATGTCACGATTGTATAAAAAAAAAATAAATAAAGAAATTGAATAAAATATAAGAATAAAAACTTGATAAAACAAACATTACGTGATGTTAAGAGAAAACAATAAAAAAAAAGTAGAACTTTACCTGATGACCATGACTAGTTAAATGTCTAGCTGATCTAAGTTGTTGGTCTGGTCCTTTATCTGGAAATGTTGCTGGAAATATTTCACCTGTTTTTATATTAGCACCAATACCATAAATTAATGGCCAATTTACTCCAGCTCTAAGGGTTGTATTTAATTCTCCTACGCAACATAATGTTAAATCTATTTCTATAAGCTGTTTGTGAAATGCAGCTGGAAATTAAAAAAAAAAACAAATTTAATTTTAAAAGATTGAAAATATTTATATGGGAATGTCTGGTTACTATTGCTATACATCTTGTAACTATAACCAAATATTAAAATGGAACATATTTATAGGGAGTGGTATCCTGGGAATCAGAAAATCAAGGGGGGAGGTCAAGTATGTCCGATTTAAGGGAGAGGGTCAAATGTATTCGATTTATGAAGGGGGGAGGGGGTTAAGTCAAATGGGACTTAGAATAATCTGGATTTAGGAACTTAATTTTTTATAGGTAATTAGAAGAATCTGGGTTTAAGGACTAAGAATATCTATCGGAATTAGGGACAATATTGCTTATTCTGGGGATAAATTATTAAATAATTTATAATGTAATAATTTATATGATAAAAAATTCACAATAACTTTTTGAAATTTATTATTAAGTATTATGTTTCGAAGGTCTGATATTCGGTATATATGTTAGTTTGTCCGACACCCTTCACTCAGACAAAAGCAGAAATTGTTTTTGCGTGATACTAGTTTAGATTATTTATCTTTCTATATTTAAATATAACTATAATTATTTCTATTTAAAAACTTCTATTTTTTTTTTATTACAAAAGTTAGATTATTTTTATAGTCTTCATTTAAGAAACAGATATTTGTAATTCCTTTTAATACTTTGAAATACTTACGTATAAATATTCAGTCCAGTATTTAATTAAAAAAGTTAATTTGTTTGCATAAAAAATATTATTTAAAGTATAATAATAAAAAAAAATATTTTTAAATTACAAATGTAAATCGATAGTTTGTAAAGCAAAATAATGATTTTTTTTATGGAAATATAAATAAAATGAGTTTTATAAAAAATACTTACAAAGTATATTGAAAAAAAGTTCTTCGCTATAATTTTTTGGATCAGAATAACCACCAATAAGTTGAAGTTCAAAACGACCTTCCGGAAAACCAATTGAAAGTTCAGAAACTCTTTGTAACATATGTGTTACTGCATCTGGCATGCCAGAACCGTCCATATGAGCTAAAGCAACTGCTCCAGAGCCTTTAAAATAAATATTTACAAATTTTTATATTTTATAGAATATAGTGTAAAAAAATCTATAAACTCTAATGTAATTTTTAAAATTTAAGAACAATTAAAATATTTTTGTAATTTTTGGTCGTAATATGATTGACTTTTCTCTACTTTACTCTATATGCTACCTAACTCTGTTCAGATTTGAAATTTTGTTATTTAAATTTAGGTTCTTTACCTTTGAGTCTGAATTAAATTAATTAATTTTTAAATCTTAAATTTCTTCCTTCAAATATTTATTTTAATGAGATAATTAACTCAGCTTTTTATTAGGTTTCATTTCCAAATGGTATATTTACAGGGTATCCTTTTATGAATCATATAAATGTTTAAATATATTTAAAAAGAATCATATAAACAATATTGTGAATACTTAATTAATATTGTTTTACTCATACCAATACAGATATAACTACATTGATGCCATTTTAATTAAAATGTTTATGTCATTAATGAAAAGGCACAAGAAACCAAAACATGAGAGTAAATTTTATATAAATAATTAAAAAAATATATATATAGTCACAGGGATGTGTTATAAAAAATATTTACTTAATATTCGTTTTGCACATTTTATTGTATGTATAAAACTTTACTTTTAAAATAAAATTTACTTATACTTTAAGTTACTTCATTCAAGCAGATTAAAAGCTGAATCGATGCATGTTTATTGTTTACTCTAAAACATCTCAAGAAGTTATGAGGATCAATTTTATTAATAAATTTTCTAGTTTACTAAGCAATAAGTTTTCGCTTGTTTAAGCTCAAGTATAGCATTTATTTATGAAAACTTGCATTATATGAAATAAATTTATTATATTTTTATTTTACATATTTTAATTTACTTTATAAATTTGTGTCAAGTTTTGAAGTGTTGAATAAATTAGCTTAAAATCAATATGAAATAGTTATTTATTAACTAAGGTTCAAATAATACTGAAGTATGCAAATTTCAAACTTTTTGTTAATAGTGAAAGTTAACCAATAATACAAAATAAGAAATTTAAGCCTAAGTAGAAGGAAATCAAACCTGCACTTTTTTTTTAGCTGAAATGCAAAGTGGAATTAGCCAGGTGTTATATGGGTGTTACATGGTTTTCCACTATTCTTTTCAATTTTAAGTATTTTTAATAATTTTCTTTGATTATTTTTAATAATATCTTTTGATCCTCCTATTTTAATAAATAATTCCTCTATAATATTCTATAAATACTTTTTTTTTAAATTGCATCAGAAGTTTATAGTTACAACACAGCTTTATTTTAATTAAAGTAAGTAAAACAAAATATTTTCGATTTTCACTACTCCCAATTTCTCAGATATTTAATTCGGAATTTCGCAAAACATGATTAATTAATGTAATTCTTAGCATAAAAAACCATTGATACATTCTTGATAATTTAATTTATTAATGTAAGTTTATGTTTAATCGAGTCTTGTATTATTTAAAGTTTAAATAACATCACTAAATTTGCATTATTATCATCCTTAACAAGGGAAAATGAAATTATAAAATGCTTTAAAACTCACCAGAATGCCTTATTATTACAATAATGCACGTTGTCATATCATCGGATCCTATTATATTTACATTTTCTGAAAATCAAAAAACATTATTTTTAGATATTTTGCATTGTTTGAAAAATAATTTGTTTGAAAATCCTAATGTTCAAATTAATTAACTTTGCCAAACTATTTTGTTTATTTTCTACAATAAATCGTTTGAGAAAAAGCAAAATAAATTATAAACGTACTATCATGAGGTAAAGTTGCAGCCATTTCACGTTGTTGAACATAAAGAAGCCCCACTGGACCAACTAATTTTGTAGGCATCATATGCAATTGAGAAGCTGTTTCTCGATATATTGGATGAGCTGCATATAAACAACGGCTGTCAGGAGGAGCCTCCTCTTGTAATACACCATTTAATACCAAAACCATTCTGCAAAAAACAATCAGAAAAAAAAAATTTTTTAGTCAATTTTTGATCAATTTTTTATAATGTTGATTTAATTTATTAAGAATTTGAAACAACGTGGCAAAATATTTAGATCTTTCTATTATAAAAAAAAAATTTTTTGACGGTGATAAAAAATTTTGCCCTAAACGGAATTTTGGTTGTGGCTGCCGGATTTTTTTTCAGTGTAATAATTTAGTCTTGCAATAATGTAACTAAAATTGATGAAATGGAAAACCAACATTTAAGATTAAACAAAAATTTTAATAAATTCAGATAAAAGAGAATACACACAATATTCCAACTGGGTCAGCTCGATAAACACTCATAGTAAACATATTAGTTTCTCTTTCAATAGTTGTTTTCAATAGCTCAACGCAAAATTTATTGATCCCTTAGTATTTTCTTTTGATTGATATAAATCAGAGTATTTTGATATTAAATTTAAATAATTTTATAGTAAATTTTTGTTTTTAATATCAAGATAAGTAAAATTCATGTTTCATGTAGTCCATTTTAATTTCAGAACAGTTCGCCTTTTATCAGGCCTTTTATAAAAAATCAATAAATAATAAAATTTTAAAATTAACAGTATAATGTTAAATAAAAACAAGTACTCTGTAATGCAGTAAGTATTCAATTAATAAATAAAAGTAAATACGACACGTACAGAAAAATAATTAAAAAATTTTATTACTGTATTGATCAACCCATAATATGAAAGGTTTTATGATCATTTATGAAAGTTATAATTTATCATTATATTTATTAAATAATATCTTGGACAAGATTAAAGCTTATAATATGGTAGAAATAGGCTTTATTATTAGATCGTCACTGTTATATGTATTGAATTTATATGCAAACTATACACCTAGGAACAATCAAGCATTAACTAAATTTTCATAAGTTCATGGATAATAGATAAATTAATTATACTTAGATTATCACCATTCTATTCATCTACGTGACATTTTAGAAGATACGACCAATTAAGATATGTTTTAGTTAAAATGAAAATTCAAATTTATTTTTTTCAATTTTAATCATTTAAAATATTTTTATCAAGTCAATAAAAAATTAAACATTACGCTTCATTTCAAAATTTGTAAAGCTGTTATTTTGGTGATAACCTTAGTTTTAAGCACAATTTTGTTTGAACACAACGCAGTTAAACACCAAAAACTAGAAAACATTTTTTTAAACACACGTTTCACTGAACCCAAAAAATTAAGCACAAAAAATTGTACCTAGTATTGTCATGAAATTAAATATATAAATTCAGACAAAAGATATTTCAACAATAAATTTTTTGTCTGAAAATTATTTTGGTGAATTTATGAGTTAAATTTCACGTTTTGAAAATACTGTACACTTAATATTATACTTAGTATTATAATTTTAGTGTTCAATTTCGTTGTGTTTAAAAAATTTTGTGCTTAAATCTAAGGTCATCATTTTGGTTATTTGGACAAAGTATGTTTTAAAAACATATGGTGGTTCGTGGTTGGATAACCACCATATTTTTCACAAAAAAACTTGCATAAAAAACACGATTCAACAAAAAAATCCGTACTCGCTACTTTATTCCGAACCGTGGTCCAAACCTAAGTCCCTCAACACAAAATTTACAAAATTAAAAATATTTTTATGCGTAAAATAAATAAAGTCACCACGGATTTGCATATGGAAAACAACTGCTTATACATCTTCTAGACTATAAATCTAGTACATCGCTTTCATTATAAATTCCTCTGAGACTAATTAATGAAAAATCAAAAATAGATGTTTACAACAAATATAGGTTAAACCTATAAAGAAAATAGAAAAATTCAAATTTTCAAACAAGCACCTTGATTGGCTAATAAACTGTCGACAATATGACTTGACTATATCACATTATAATTTTCTCTTAGCTTTATTAAGAAATATCAAAGATAAATGTTTACATTAAACAAGCAATTTCACTGATAATAGATAATTAACTTTTGAAAACCTCAGCGAACAAAAATTTTGTCATAGGCTTCCACATGAAATCAACTATTTATGCGTGTAATTAAAATCATAAGCATATTTCAAAAATTGATAATTCTGTAAATTGCTTGAAATTTATTAATTGAAATTTTGGGTTTTACATGAAATCTGACAAAAAATAACAAAAAGACCACGACCCGACTTTCGGGTAACCGCACACTCCTAGTATGTATGTTTTGAGAAGTTCAGGAATAACCACACCGATGCACAAGTCCTCAGAGTTAAAAATAATTTTGCAAATTTTTCTATCTAAAAAATCTTACATCTATATAATAAAAATAATACGGAATTTAATTCTACAAATTTCAAAAATTTTAAATAGAATATGATTAAAAAATTTTTTTGTTACTTAAGCTGTTTAAACTTTCTAAAATATTAAATCTTTAGTTTTTAAGCTGCTTATATATAAAATACATATTGCAAATATGAAAATTTACCTAAGATTATAAACAGCAGTGATATTAGTAGTAATAATGTAATGAAACTTTCTAGAAAACTTTTGGTGTAGAGCAGAGTATACCCATATAAAAATAGAAGTCTATTATATTACGTTATAAGTACAAATTCTAGGAAACATGTTTTCATAAAATCAGTAACTCTCTAAACACTATTCTGTAAATATATGTCCAAAATTACAGAATAACAGTGTATAGACTGTAATAATTATTTTATACAGTCTATGCTATGTAAAAATTTATAGTTTACATTACATAATTGGTAAGTTTATAAATTACAGAATAAGAAATAAATATCTTAAACTGTAATTTATAAATTTACAAATTATAGAATGTAAAAAGTAAAAATACAAGCCGTAAAATGTAAACTTCTGAATTACAGAATTGGTGATAAAATTTTCTAATCTGCAAATTTAAAAATCACAGAAAGCAGCAGCTGATGCTGCTTTTCCGATGTAGCTGCTTCTTCGCGATTAGCAACTGCAGACATTGCTTTTCGCGACAATCTGTATTTATTTATTCTATTTATTTATTCTTCAATTTTTAGGTTATAAAAATTTATTTTAAATATAATAACATAAAAATAAAGATTTTTTAAAAAGGGGCTTTCATATGCGAAATTGGGACTTGACCCTTATATCAGTCAAAAATATCCCAAATAAGATTTGGTCGGAGGTTAGCTTGGAGGGCTAGAGCAAAAGTTGAAAAACACCCCTTTCAGGGGTATTTTTGGCTGATATAAGGTTCAAGTCCCAATTTTGCATATGAAAGCCCCTTTTTTCGTGTTCAGCGACCCAAAAAACCTATAGTAGACCAAATCTGGTGGCGGCCACAAACAATACCACCCCCCCCCCCCCCGTGATTTGACTGGAGTATTTGTTGTTCGTACACGGAGCGAACATAGTGATAGCTGCTATTTCGGCCGCAGTAGCTACAGCTTTTGCCGAGACTGCTGAAATGTCGAGATTAGCAACCGCAGCGGTTGCTATTTGCGACGTCTGCCGTAGTGCCTCTATCTAAATTATTTATTTTAATGAAGTATTTTATCATTAATATTTAGGATGAATATTAAAAATTTAAATGCTTATAGATATATATTTATTTTCATATTTAAATAATTCAATTAATAACAAAAAATCTTTATTTTTATGTTATTATATTTAAAATAAATGTTTATAACCTAAAAATTGAAGAATAAATAAATAGAATAAATAAATACAGATTGTCGCGAAAAGCAGTGTCTGCAGTTGCTAATCGCGAAGAAGCAGCTACATCGGAAAAGCAGCATCAGCTGCTGCTTTCTGTGATTTTTAAATTTGCAGATTAGAAAATTTTATCACCAATTCTGTAATTCAGAAGTTTACATTTTACGGCTTGTATTTTTACTTTTTACATTCTATAATTTGTAAATTTATAAATTACAGTTTAAGATATTTATTTCTTATTCTGTAATTTATAAACTTACCAATTATGTAATGTAAACTATAAATTTTTACATAGCATAGACTGTATAAAATAATTATTACAGTCTATACACTGTTATTCTGTAATTTTGGACATATATTTACAGAATAGTGTTTAGAGAGAATAGTTAACTAAAATAAAATATTACTAGAAGTTAATTGAAATTAAAGCTGAACATGCAAGTAAGCTTATGTTATTATGTTTTCTTTTTGTGTAATTAAAATTTAAGCTTATCAAAAATCAAGTCAGACATATATTTCTTCTTTTAATATTTTAGCTTCTATGGAGCATGCATCTTCGTAGCTTATATGCATGAAGTATGTCGATTACTAGGAAAAATTTTCGTCCATAATAATAATTACCAGAAAGAGATTATAATTTCTCATTAAACAAACAAATGAACAGACCAAAGTTTTCTTTACATTTACAGCAGGAATATATAAATATCATGTCATTAATGTAACTGAAACTTAGCTACTCAACGCGTTCACAGATGTTTTGGTTCAAATTCCTGGGTACACATTAATCAGAAATGATAGTCAAGGTAGTAATTCAAGTAGACTAGCGTTATATTGTATTTGTAAAAATATTAAGTACCAAATTTAAGACAAGAGATATCAAACAAGAAACAGTTCTCAAAAAGTTACCTGAGTACCTTACATCTGAAATAAGTTCGTATAACTAGAAATTTACATTTAAAAAGCTATTTTTCTCTTTGAATTTTCAATTTTTCCTTGAAGTATTAATGAGATATTTGATTTCAGTAAAAAGTTTTACATATCCTCTTTTCTTAGAAAATATATTTTAGCCTCATTTAGAGCACAGAATAATAATAAGTTAGAAATTTAAAAATACTAAAAAATCAAAAAACAGTCCTGCCAATTCGTAACCATTGAAACTATGATCTTAAAAATCGACAAAATGATATTTTCAATACAGAAAAATTGAAAATCTCATTTTTTTGGTAAATGAAGGGTCTAAGAAATCTAATTTCACCCAATAACTAATCAAAAATTCAAGCAATTTTATTGAAACAACTGCCAGAACAATACGATGTAAAAAATAAAAATATCAACAAATATGAGAAGTAAAAAAAAATAAAGAAAAAGAAAAAAAAAACTAAAAAGAAAAGTTTGGAATATAACTTTTATAAATCTATATTATGTCCATATAACCGAGTAGTATTGTAAGTATCTTATTTTGTATATATTTCATGTATTTATATTTTTTTCCTAGTCATATTATCTATTTTCACTGTTTAATACAAGAATACAATATATATATATATCTCTATATATTATAAAGTTATAACCGCCGCCGCCGCTGCCGCCGCTGTCGCATGAGCCCTTTGTGCCAATGGACCTTTTGTGCCAAAATGGACCTTTTGTGCCAATGGACCTTTTGTGCCAATGGACCTTTTGAGCCAAAATGGACCTTTTGTGCCAAAATGGACCTTTTGTGCCAATGGACCTTTTGTGCCAAAACGGACCTTTTGTGCCAATGGACCTTTTGTGCCAAAATGGACCTTTTGTGCCAATGGACCTTTTGTGCCAAAATGGACCTTTTGTGCCAAAACGGACCTTTTGTGCCAATGGACCTTTTGTGCCAAAATGGACCTTTTGTGCCAATAGACCTTTTGTGCCAATGGACCTTTTGTGCCAAAATGAACCTTTTGTGCCAATGGACCTTTTGTGCCAAAATGGACCTTTTGTGCCAAAATGGACCTTTTGTGACAAAATGGACCTTTTGGGCCAAATTGGACCTTTTGTGCCAAAATGGACCTTTTGGGCCAATGTGGTCCTTTTGGGCCAATGTGGTCCTTTTGAGCCAATGTGGTCCTTTTGGGCCAAAATGGACCTTTTCGGCCAATGTGGTCCTTTTGTGCCAATCTGGTCCTTTTGGGCCACAGTGGTCCTTTTGGGCCAAAATGGTCCTTTTGGGCCAAAGTGAACCTATTGGGCCAAAGTGGTCCTTTTGGGCCAATGCGGTTTTTTCTATATTTAACCAATTATTATAAAGTTGTTTTTTTTATGTTTTTATATAATCTATATTTTTTATACTTTGTTTAAGTTTAAAATATAAGTAAAAATAGAAAAATCAAATTTTTCATTTTTTGACTAAATTGCAAATGTTGACTAACACCTCTTTATACTACATACAACCATCTAAAATTATACTAATATACTTTTTTTAGGTTTATTTATCATTTATGTGCATATTTTAATACCGATTTTTGGCCACTTTTTTTTTTTACTACACTGTGGTACGCCTTACAAGTGATTATAAAAATATACTATCGCAATACTTCAATCACTCTGCGGGGGTTGGCGCGCGTAGCGCGCAGGGGGCGGAGCCCCCTAGTATATATATATATGTGCATCGATTTCTTATCTTTTAAATTCAAGAAGAAGAAAAAAAGTAAAATATAAGAAGAATATCTTTCAAACATTGTTCGAATTATTGCTTGCACGAATAAAGCTGTTTATTTTATACTGACAGATTTATTCTTAATAGAAAATGAATATAATATAAAAAAGTAGCTTTTTTTTTCTTCTTTTTGTTATTTTTATGTTAGGTATCTCAACCGATTTATGATGAAAATTTTAATAATAAATTTTAAAGTATTCTCTTACATAAATTTTAGGCTGAGAAAAACATATTGAAAATTTTTTAGTAGTAATTTAAAACAAATAATAAATGTTTTTTAGATATTTTTTATAAAATTATCTTAATAGTATATTATACAACAAGGCCTTAAACATTTTAGAAATCATAAACATGAATGCTAACAAAGGTTTATGTCAAATCTACTATTTTTTTCAATATTTATAAATATTTAATACAATATCGCCATATAAGGTCTAGCAGTGTTATTTTAGGACTCTAAACTTATCAATATTTTAGTTTTACAGTCAATTTTATTCTTCAGAAAATATTTATTAAGGGTTTAATACCCGAAAGAAATAAACAATTTTGGGCCTATTTCTTTCACAACCGTGTCAAATTTATAAAAAAGCTTAATATTCAACCAAGGGAGCAAAACAAAGAATGACCTAGATCAAGTCAATTATGGACAATACGAAATTTTTCTTTCTCAGTGGGGAGAAAAAGCGTTTTTTTCTATCTCGTTATGAGGCGAAAAAAGTGTTTTGTCCATAGGAGCGAAAAAAGAATACCCCAGATCGCAGTTTACCATACTCAAACTTACCATTACTTGGCTTCATCTCAGATGCTAATTAACGTGCGATCTGGGCCATTCTTTTTTTGCTCCTTTGGTTAAAAATGTACTATTACTATTGCTGACGCGAAGACATTTGAGACAATCGAAATTATCACAGCGGCAGTCAAATTATTCATTTTCGGGCGTCTTGACGCATTATAAAACTAACAAAAAAATCGGATTTAGTGGAAAATTTCACGTCGGGATATGTTTTTAATCTATTTTTTTTTTGTACATCTATATAGTTCGTTTTATAAATTTATTACCAAAAATGGCTAAGAAAACTGAAAAATATCCTAATTATTAAACCTATAGAGAGTTGAGTTAAGAAGGAATCATATTTCATACATAAACCAACAGTCCAAAATTTGGGGGTAATCGGTGAAGGACGTTCTACAACAGTTGTAACTTTCAGATGATTCAACCCTTGATATAAAATTTAATTGTTTTATTATATATCGATTATATAATATATTTTTTTAAATTTAATTAAAATAAAGTTATTATATTTTAGAAAAAAAAATAATAATAATAAATTTTATTTTAACGATCAAAAATATGAAAGAAAAATGTTTGTAACATTGTATAACAGCGTAAATAATATTTTACTTTGATAATTTTATTGCGTTTCTTTTTGTTATAGACAAAAAATTAATTAAAAGAAAATAAAAAAATATTTAATAAATAAAATTATTTAATGATGTGAAATTTTTAATAAAATTTTTTTAATAAATTTATATTTTTATATTGTTTTATTTATTTTCCATTTTATTTGGCAATTTTTTTTCTGCAAAAATGATCATTTTAATTACAATAAGTTAACGTCAAGCTTATATTAAGCTTATGTTAAAATAACATTTTAATGATTTCAAAGGTTGTATCCATTTTTGATGACGAATTTTGAGTAATTAAAGATTTTCTCCCCATAATAAGCAAAAATTTTGCAAAACAAGTTATTTAAAAAAATTACTGATATATGATTTTCAATATTAAAAATGGTTATTTTTTTACCTTAAAACTGGCAATAATTAACGCCAATATCATTTATACATTATTTTAACTATTTTTTGATAAACCAAAGAGTTTTCTAGGTTTTCGAATTCGGATATCAAATCAATAAAATTTTTAAATTCATGCACGTTCTTCACCTCAAAATCGGTAATAAAAGTTTTTTTTAACATTTAAACAACGATTAACAAGTTTTCAAGTCGCTGATTACGGTTCTAAAATAAAATTTTTTAAAATTTGGCTTAAACATGGCAAATTCATAATATTTAAATTAAAAAACTAATTATTATCTGTTTATAAGATTATTGGGTGTGCGCCATATTATTTTTACTTATTTTTTATTTTTATGAGTTTTGAAAATTTTTTTGGGAGCAAAGAAATTTTTTCACGTTCTTTATTCAATTTAGAATATTTTGCATATTAATGATAATGATGATTCTTTTGTGGATCTACCAAATAGGCTAATAACATTCTGTTTCTATTCTGGGGTTACCCCGAAAACCATAAACGCTACATTTTCTCTATAAATTATGTTGGTTCACAAAGCGGACAAAAATTCATACTTTTTAGTGTTCACTTTTTTATATCACATTCATTTGTCCTACTTATAATTAAAAATTATATTAACTTACTTTAAATTCAAATTTTTATATTCGAATTAATTCTAATTAACATACACAAAACTTCTTTAATTTGTTTTTTTTTTAAATAATACACATTTATTTTTACACTTGTCGACCTTTCTTAGAGGGCATCAGTTCAAATTACATTTATAATATCTTTATTTATATTCATAAAAATTTTTGTATAAAAATGAACAATGTTGAGAAAAAAAAATGGATTAATTAAAACTAAAATTTTATATAACATGTTTACACTTATCAAATTTAATGAATATTGGTATAAATAACTGATATCTACATACGATACTAGGAAATTTATCAAAGTTTCAAATACAATTTTTTTTTTTTTAGTGGGAATGAAATACATGACGAAATTATTATAATATTATATAACCACAAATGCATACACTTTTAAATTGTATTAATTGAATTTTCAAGTAAATTTGCATTTATAATTGGTTATTTTTTTTCAGCTATAATGTACCTTGTTCTATAAATGATGATTTATTTATTTACATATAAAAAAAAGTACAGAGTGTTAATTTTACCGGAAGCTTTCTGAATGGTTTGTTCGTATGTTTTAAATATTAGGTGGCCCTGAAAAGGGCCAGTGGTTTTTTTTTTGCATTTGATGCGTGGCCCCAGCCACACGTTTTAATATTCAATAATTCACAAGCATACAAAAGAGAAATCAAAAACTTACAAACATGCGAGCACCTTGTGCTCAGGTGACTTCTCCTGGCCAGGAATATCAAAAATCTCAAAATACCTCTTCAAGCCTACGAGCTCGGAAAATCGCAACAAGCGTTTCAAATAATCGCAGCTTACGAGCTGCTTCAATGAGGATTCAACGTCCGAAAGCCATGGACTCCTCCAAGTGCACAGCATCAGAAACAATCAAACCAGCAAACAATCTCATTCACAGCATAGCGAAGGTGTCAAGGTAGTCGCGTGCAGCGCGCAACATAGTCGTTACGAAATTTACTATGTAAAAATCGTGAGACGTGGCAAGGGAGGATTTCACCAATCGGCCCTTTTTAGGGCCACGTTCCTTAAAACGAAAAATCACAAATACTCGACGTGGTAAAGGAGCAAAAGTCAAGAGGTTAGGCTGGTTCTACAAACGCCGTAAATGAATGTCGTAACCGCAAGCGCAGCCGCAACGCAATGCGCACAACATAATCTTCGTTTGTGAACATGCGCGTTGTGATGTGCGCATTGCGTTGCGACTGCGCTTGCGGTTACGACATTCATTTACGGAGTTTGTAGAACTAGCCTTAGGCCTAGTCTACATAACCGCACCACACGGCGCAACCCAATGCTATTAATATATGCTTGCGCTTACGGTGTCACGTGACTCCTATACCAATAGCATTGGGCTGCGCCATGCGGTGCGGTTATGTAGACTAGGCCTTAGGCTGAGTCCAGATATAGTGCGATACGCATGCGACAATGAAAAGCGTGCGATAAAATGTATTGAATCCCTATATTAAAATCGCACGCTTTTTCATTATAGCATGCGAAACGCGCTATGTCTGGACTCAGCCTTAGGCACATTCTACAATCATCCGGTAAACTCTTGCGGTCGTCCGTTAGAAGTCCGTAAGTCAGTGGTGCCAACTTGATATAAAATAAATACCACATGTTTATTTTAATTTATCATTTAGTTTCGGTTGGCGTCACTACCTTGCGGACCTCTAGCGGACTACCGCAAGAGTTTACCGGATGATTGTAGAATGTGCCTTAGAATCAGCCTTGCAAAGCAAGACTGCGCGCGGCAAAGCTCAGCATTATAAAGAGCAAAGCGAGGTAAGACCAAGGTAAAGAATACGCGCGGCAAGGTTAGAGGCCCGCGGTAAAGCGCTAAGCAAAGACTGCGCTTTATCACGGACATTTATTTTTAATGCCTAAAAATAACACAGAGATATTATAAAAACGTGAGTTTTCGGATAATTCAATTTTTAAAAAGGATTTCAAGCTATACTACTTAACAGTGTATGAACTATAATAATGAATAATAAACTAAATTAAAATTAGTTTATCGAAATAAAATTTAATTATATTTTAACATAATATAGTCAAGCTCAAACTTTTTCTTACAATCTGTGTAATATTTTTGAGGATTGGCTACGATTACAATAAACACGGAGAAATTAATTATGTTAAGGCCTCGTCTACATAACCGCACCGCATGGCGCAGTCCAATGCTATTAGTATAGGAGTCACGTGACGCCGAAAGCGCAAGCCTATATCAATAGCATTGGGTTGCGCCGTGCGGTGCGGTTATGTAGACTCGGCCTAAGGCTAGTTCCACAAACCTCCGTAAGCGCAAAAATGCAACCGCAACGCAATGCGCACAACACGATTTTCGTTTGTGGAAGTTTGTGGAATCAGCCTAAATATTAATCTTCCTTGGATTACTTTTTACGACTCTGATATTAAAGGCGACACAGGCTGACAAAATGAAATTTCTACCATGTTTAACGAAAAATTTAATATGAATTTAGATAAATTTTTAATATTGGAAGTAAAATTTATTATAACCAATGATCGAAGCGCCACCTAGAAATTTTATTTCAAGTTTCGTAAAAATTTGTATAAATTCATATTAAATTTTTCGTTAAACATGCACGGAGAAAAATATTTTGTATATTTTACAAGGTTAATTTTAGTAAAACGGGGTAAGTTTTAATTACAAAAAAAATTTGTAAATTTTACAAATATGAAGTCAGAATATTGTAATTCTAACTAAAAACATGGTTATATTTACAAAATATTTGAACAGAAAATAACAAAACTTTATAATGTAAACATAACCAGCAATTTTGGTTATTTCTAACAGTTATTTTTCTCCGTGTGGTGGAAATTTCCTTTTTAAAAGTCTGCCACGCCTTTAATATCAATGCCGTAAAAATTAATTCAAGGAAGATTAAAATTTAACATAACTAATTTCTCCGTGTAGATTATAATTTATACAAAGTTACTGTTTAATTTACATAAAATTTGCATCCTTTTATAAATTTATAACAAACGAAATATTTATTTCGTATTTATTAGTAAGTCAATCACCTCTTAAATATTTAAAATTAGTATTAATGTAAAAAAAATAGTTTGTAAATGAAATTCTGAAAAATGCGTCACTAAATAAGTTTCAATTAATTGGAAAAATACAGACGTTTTTAGAAAAAATAATTGAATAAATTCTTTTGATAGCAAAAATAATCAGTAATTAATATAAATTTTCTTAGTTCATTTGTGTTTAATCAAAAAACCAGGCAAAAACGTATATTAACCCATTAGTTCCCAAGCGGACCTGAGATGTCGTTTGAAATTACGTCTATAAAGCTTGTTTAAAATCACAATTTTTTTTAACAAAAAATGTTCCCCTATGCAAAAAGAGTTGCTCTTTCATATTTTTGGGTCAGATTATTAAAATCTTGGACCGGAAGTGAAATATAACCACTCAAAGTTCGCTAATTTTAAATTATGGAAGATAACTTTTTCAGGTGATTTTTTGAAAAATCGGACTATATTATGGATCTAGCCTATTAAAAGTTAGGCACGATTATTTCTTAGCAACTTTGAAAGATTTTTGTGATTTTCCAAGATGGTAGACATCAAAATGGCGATCAATTTAATTGAAAAAACCAGGAAAAAACTAAAAGTAAAAAAAAAAACATCAGATTTTGATTTTTCCAATATTTTTTCAAACAAGTGAGGTTTCTTAGTGACAAATTTATGTATGCATGGAATATTTATAAAAAATTTAAATTTTGATGAAAAATGATATCAAATCTAAACTCAGACACCTAAAAAATGTATAGGATATGGATAGGATACCCACAGCCCATATATTTTAAAATATTGTCACGATTTATTAGAATTCGATCATTTTCCGCCATTTTGGACGCCATTTTGAATTCAATTTTTTATAAATATTCCATGCATGTATAAATTTTCACTAAAAAACCTCGCTTGTTTGAAAAAATATTGGAAAAATCAAAATCTGATGTTTTTTTTTACTTTTAGTTTTTTCCTGGTTTTTTCAATCAAATCGATCGCCATTTTGATGTACGCGATCTTGGAAAATCACAAAAATCTTTCAAAGTTGGTAAGAAATAATTGTGGCTAACTTTTAATTAGCTAGATCCATAATATAGTCCGGTTTTTCAAAAAAAACGGCTGAAAAAGTTATCTTCCATAATTTAAAATTAGCGAACTTTGAGTGGTTATATTTCACTTCCGGTTCAAGATTTTAATAATCTGACCCAAAAATATGAAAGAGCAACTCTATTTGCATAGGGGAACATTTTTGGTTAAAAAAAATTTTAATTTTAAACAAGCTTTATGGACGTAATGTCAAACGACATCTCAGGTCCGCTTGGGAACTAATGGGTTAATTAATAGAGTTGATTCAGAGCGAGTTAAATTCATATAAATCTATTTTTTGATTATATTTGGTTAAAATGACAGCAAAGTAATCTAATATTTCTAGCAATATTATTTCAATATCAGATATTATCTCTAAAAATATACTTAAAAATTAAAATTAAACGAAAATTCTTAATTTTTATGAATGTAAAGTTATTCGTCAGAGAATTATATTCTATCCGCCAGAAACCTTTCTAGAAGGGGCTCTTAACTATATCTTTTAACTTGAAAATAAAAAATATGTATATAATTGTTATTTTACAATTTAAGTTATAACTGGGGGTTTTTTGGGGCGCTGAATCGATATTTTTGGTCAGGAATGTGAAAAAACGTTTGCATTTGCGGGAAATTCGGAAAATAGGTGTTTTTTCATTTTGAAAAGTGAAAATCGTAAAACTTTATTTTATTCAATGAAAAAACGGTATCTGAACGTTTTTTGGGGCGCTGAATCGATATTTTTGGTCAGGAATTTGAAAAAACGTTAGAAGTTTGTGGGAAACTCGGAAAATAGGTGTTTTTTCATTCTGAAAAGTGAAAATCGTAAAGCATTATTTTATTCAACTAAAAAACGGTATCCGGGGGTTTTTTGGGGCGCTGAATCGATATTTTTTGTTGGAAAATTGAAAAAATGCTTTCTTAATCGGAATATCTGGATCGTGATTTACAATGGATGGCTTAAATATGTTGGGGAAATACCGAAAACTACTTTCGTTTATTCCAACACGCCTTCTTGGCCGAGAAACGCAGGTCTCAATTCTATAACAATGGGTTTTTAGGCAATTTTCCAAATAACGCTGTCATATTACAATTCTACCAAAATACTACTATTTGGTCTCATTTTTTTTGTATAAGTGCAACCTTTTATTCCCCGTAAACCGCAATATATCAACTTATCACCGATTCTCTCATCGCTATAGTTAGTAAACCAAATGTCCATTTTTTCCAAAAATGATTAATTTTAAAATTGCTGTAAAAATTGTAATTTTTTATGAAAATGAGTCGCAAAAGGTCTCAAAAATTTTGTATAAGCTCTAATTTTTGAAGAATTTTTTACTCATTCCTTTTCGATTTTTTGTTTAGCAGATATGATAATTTAAAAAAAAGAGTCTTAATTTCAGGTTTTTCAAAAAAAAATCATATTTATCACTATGTTTGTCGAGGCATATCTCCGAAAGGTCTAAAGCAAAATGGACAAGTGACAAATTTTTCGAAACTTGAAACTAGTACAAAATGTTGGAGACTAATAAGACTTATTTTCATCAAAAATTACAATTTTAGCAGCAATTGTAAAATTGGTCATTTTTGGCAAAATAAAATGGACATTTGATTTACTAACTATAGCGATGAGAGAATCGGTGATAAAAAATTGCGGTTTACGGGGAATGAAAGGTAGCACTTAAAATAAAAAAATTAATAAAAAAATGAGATCAAACGGTAGTATTTTGGTAGAATTGCAATATGACAGCGTTATTTGGAAAATTACCTAAAAACCCTATCTTATAACATTGTTATAGAATTGAGACCTGCATTTCTCGGCCAAGAAGGCGTGTTGAAATAAACGGAAGTAGTTTTCGGTATTTTTCCAACATATTTAAGTCATCCATTGTAATTTACAATCCAGATGTTCCGAATATTTACGATTCTCGCTATAAAATCCAAAAATTAACTTAAAATTTCTTTGTCCGATTTTCTCCAAATTTAAACACATTTTTATTCTTTTCTATACTTTTTTGAAAAAATACCATGAAAAAAAATTGCGTTTTTTACGATTGTTTTTCAAATCTTCATACCTCCCTCAGGAATCGTCGTTTAACCAAATATAATAAAGTTTTATGACTTAAATTTTTTAGGATAAAAAAAAGCCTGTTTAACGATTTTTCCAATTAAGAAAGCATTTTTTAATTTCCTAACTAAAAATATGGATTTAGCGTCTCAAAAAATCCCTAGAGACCGTTTTAACATGGAACATCTTCATTGGATGGGGTATTTGAAAAATTCCGGCTCGGCACTAGGGGGGAGGGGGGTGAAAAAGTGACGTTTTGGGGTGGGGGGGGTGAAATGGACTTAGAATATTTTCGATTTAGGGACCTTTTAGGGTGCAGAAGTACCTAGGGATCATTGGTGCATAAGTACCTAGGGATCATTGCTGCAGAAGTCCCTAGAGACCTATGGTGCAGAAGTACCTAAAGACCTTTGGTGCAGAAATACCTAGGGACCTTTGGTGCAGAAGTACCTAGGGACCATTGGAGCAGAATTTTTAAAGAATTTACTGTAAAAATTAATAAAAAATAAATTCATATTATTTAAAAAAACAATAATAATTTGAAAATCTAATTAATTTTGTTCACTTTGATGTACAAGCAGCATGATTTCTATAATAAAAATCTAAATATAAATATTTGGATATAAATATAAATATAAATATAAATATTTGGATATAAATATAAATATAAATATAAATATTTGGATATAAATATTTATATTATGAACACACAATAGATACTTTATTATCAGTGTTACCCCCCTTTTTATAGGGGCTGACGTCAGGGGGGCTCCTGACGTCAGCCCCTGAGAAAGGGGGGTAGCACTGATAATAAAGTATCTATTGTGTGTTCATAATATCCTATATATATATAAATCTTTAATTATGTTCGTATGTGTGTATGTGTGTGTGTCCGAACGCGATAAACGCGAACACGATAAAAGCTACAGACATAGGGTTTATGGCAAAAGACGGCAAAAATTACGGGTCAAAACATAGGCTAGGTTTTTTTTCGATTGATAACGACAAAAAATTTTTTCCAGTTCCAACGTCCGTAAATTTTATGATTTAATAAATTTTAGATAATAATTCGGGTAAAAAAAGTTGTTATACAAAACATTGAGTAACCTAAAACAATATATCTTTGGAAAAATTAAGTTGCAGGGGTCCAGGGGGGCGCAGCCCCCTTGGCGGTTGCCGAGGTGAGCGAAGCGAGCCGGAGGCAGTTAGTAAATATTTATCTCCAAATATTTATATTTATATTAAGCCTTTTTAGGTTAGTCCGTAAGCTTACGTCAGGGGCTGACCTCAGAGGGGCCCCTCTGACATCAGCCCCTGACGTCAGCCCCTATAAAAAGTGTATGCGATGTCCGATTAAGAAAGCATTTTTTTAATTTTCTAAAAAAAAATATCAATTTAGCGTCTCAAATAAACCCCGGAGACCGTTTTTTAATTAAATAAAATAAATTTTTACGATTTTCATTTTTCAAGATGAAAAAACACCTATTTTCCGAATTTCCCGCAAACGCAAACGTTTTTTCACGTTCCTGACCAAAATTAGGCCTTGTCTACATAACCGTACCGCACGACGCAGCCCAATGCTATTGGTATAGGAGCTACGTTGCACCGTGCTGTGTGGTTATGTAGACTAGGCCATAGCGATTTAGCGCTCCAAAGAACCCGTAGGAATCGTTGTTTAACTGAATATAATAAAGTTTTATGATTTTAATTTTTTAGGATAAAAAAACGCCTGTTTTGCGATTTTTCTGATTAAGAAAGCATTTTTTCAATTTTCTAACAAAAAATATCGATTCAGCGCCCCAAAAAACCCCCAGTTGTAACTTAGAATGTAAAATAACAATTATAGTGATATAATTGTAGTGATATAATTGAGTTAACAATTTTTTCTATATTGAGTTATTTTTACAAGAAATTGCTCAAGTTTCGAAGACTTTTAGTTTTCATTTTCAAGGCTAAGAATTCAATAATTTACAATATTTCATAAACAATAAATGATGATTACTACTTTAAGGTATATTTTAACTATTATTTTTTAGTGTGATACTTAAGTACCAGTAATCTGTACAATTTAAAAAAAAATTTTTTAGTGTGCTCAACTTTTCTATATAATTTTTTTTTAATATACCGAAATATTAAAGTGTTTTAGTAAAATTAAATTTACCAAAAATTTCTGACCCAAAATATTTTTGAAAAATTGAAGTTAAGTTCTGTCAATAATCATGTGGTAAATTTTTTTTTTATGAATAATTTTATATTTTTTAATTTATAATCGTATTAGCAAGTTCTTGCACGTTCAAAAAAAGAAAAATTAATTTTCGACCGAACTGTAAGGTTGCAAAGTCACTAAGGGCGGCTAGATTCCACCCGTACCTTAACGTTTTTGGGCTTCTGAGGATTAATTAACTTTCACGATGGAAAAATTTGCCTTTTAAGTTTTAATAAGTGAAATTATTACTTAGAGCTTTTATAATTAAGCGTTTTAGTAAAAAAGGATTAACACGGTATGATTCCTTGAGAAAATAGAAAAAAGTAATAAAATGAAGTAAATGTATTAATTTATAAATTGAAGGAAAACCTTTTACTTAGTCTCTTTCGAGCCTGCTTTCAAGCTACTAAGATATCAAATCGAATATTCAATTATTGGTTTTATATGTGCTTTAAGTAAAAAAAAATTTTATTTTTTATATCTCAATGAACTTACATTTTATTTACAAATTTAACTACATAAAATATAAATTAATTTATAAATATAATTAATTATTATTTTTGGGCAGTGATATGCTATGCTGTGAAATCTAATTTGGGTTGGCAACAAAAGTACCATAAGATAAAACAAGACAGAACGAGATTTCATTTTCTATCTTATGGTAATTTTAATGCCAAACCGTACGTTAATTTCACGGCCTAGTGCACCACTGTTTTTGGGAATGCTTTTTTATATCTGCTTATATCTCAACTTTTATGCACATCTTTTAAAAGACAAATTACCAATATACATAATATCCTAATTCTAATATAATATCTAACTTCCTAATTTTTCACATACAATTGATGTAATTACTTCATTTACACTTTCTCCCTTTCTCCAGTAACATCTGAACAAGTGTCCAAGGCCTTAACAAAAATATTACCAAAATGCAAAGGTCGTAGTCCTGATAATTTCAATCTTAGTCATTACAATGATTCCATACATGTCCTGCTAAATTATATAACCTTTTTATTTCATTCTTCTATCAAAAATGCTAAATTTCCGAATTGTTGGAAATCATTATTTATTTATGCCTTAAGCAAGATACCTCGACCATTATCTCCTTCAGACACACGTCCTGTTGCCAATTTATGACACCTTGCTAAGGCTTTAGAAAGATTAATTGTAGATCAAGTATCTGAATAGAATCTGAAGTATGGGCCGATCCGGCCCAGATACGGCCCTGATCTGGCCCAGATCGGCCCATACTTCAGATTCTATTCGGGTAGTTGCCTACTTAGAAAGCAATAATCTGATCAATGAGCATCAGTCTGGCTACAGGAAAAATTTCAGTACCCAGACTGTCTTATTGAATCTTACCGATATAATTAGATGTAGTGTTGAACTAGGTTAAGCCTTCGATACTATTGATCATTCTATCTAACTAAAAAGGTTATATAATCTTGGCTTTACCCATCACACGCTACAATGGTTTCATGACTATTTGCTATTTCGTCGACAGGCAGTAATTGATTTAGATGGTAACCCTACTGATTTTATAACAACTAGTTCGGGTGTTCCTCAAGGATCCGTTTTAGGAACAATTTTGTTTTTAATTTATATGGATTCAATCTTAAATTGCATAAATTATTGTTATTATGAATTGTTTGTTGACGATTTACAAATTTTCATTCAATGTAAGCCTTCTTCCTTTAATACTGATATACTACAAATGCAGAGTGATGTCAATGCTATAGTGAAATGGACAGCAGAAAATTATTTAAGACTCAATCCTAATAAGATAAAAGCCATAAAATTTGGTACGTCTATTCAATTAAATAAACTTAATGATGAAGATATCCTTTCTATTATTGTCTCGAATGTTACTATAGATTATTCCTCTTCAGTTCTAAATCTGGGTGTTATATTAACAACTACTTTAAACAGGTCCTTACACATAATGAAACTGTCAAAATCAATGCATTTTGCATTGCATAGATTACGACTAAAATCCAGGCTTTTATCTTACGGTCTTCGTAAATTATTGGTAACTTCTCTAATTACTCCCTTTTTTGATTATTGTTGTCTAGTTTATGATGCTCTCGATGTTACTAGTATGGACAAAGTTGAAAGGATATTAACCCATTTACGCCCAAGCGGACGTAAACGGAAAGTCAAAAAAAAAATAGGTTCCCGTATAAATAGAGGCTTCTAAATTACATGTTTATAGTAAAATTTCATGCTCTTACTGAATCTGAAGCCAGATTTTACTTACAACCCTTTCAAATGCCCCAAAATTAGGGGTAATTGGGGTGAAAAAGGGGCTAAAATAAAAATGACGGAAAAATCAATATAAAAATAAAAAAATGATACCAAAAAACATTTAAAATTACTTATTTGTGCAAAAAACTTAGATTTTTTAGGTTCATGGGATATTTAATTGGATTTCAACCCTTATATTGCAACTAGGGGTAATTTTCCCAAAAACTTCAAATATTGTTTTTTTAGTTCCAAATCGGTTCTAATAGGTAAATTTTACTCCTAATTCCATTTTTTGAATTTGTTTTGAGCTAAAAAGCTTCTATAAGCGTAAAATTCTAAAATTTTGTTTCCTATATAAAAATAATAAATTCTTTAGGTTCCATTTAGCCCTGATTACCCCTATTTTTACGCTTACAAAAGCGTTTTAGCTCAAAACAAATTCAAAAAATGGAATTAGGAGTAAAATTTACCTATTAGAACCGATTTGGAACTCAAAAAACAATATTTGAAGTTTTTGGGAAAACTACCCCTAGTTGCAATATAATGGTTGAAATCCAATTAAATATCCCATAAACCTAAAAAATGTAAGTTTTTTGCACAATAAAGTAATTTTAAATGTTTTTTGGTATCATTTTTTTATTTTTATATTGATTTTTCCGTCATTTTTATTTTAGCCCCTTTTTCACCCCAATTACCCCTATTTTTAGGGCATTTAAAAGGGTTGTAAGTAAAATGTGGCTTCAGATTCTGTAAGAGCATGAAATTTTACTATAGACATGTAATTTAGAAGCCTCTATTTATACGGGAACCTATATTTTTTTTTGAATTTCCGTTTACGTCCGCTTGGGCGTAAATGGGTTAAACTTAGCAATACGGTTTATTTTTGGAGTGGGAAGATATGAGCAAGTTTCAATAACTTCATTAAGGAATGAATTGGACTGGTTAACTGCTAGTACACGTAGAAAATACTCTAAATTAGTGCTTGTACATAGTTTGATATCCTCTCAAAGACCTCCATATTTCTCATCAAAATTCAATGTTCCTGATGATACAATTAGCCGCTCACAACGCAATTTACCCGATACTTACCGAATTCTTACCACTTACTTTTTCCCTGCCCAGTTCATATCGAACAGACTTCTATAAAAACTCATTCTTCATAACAGCCATTAACGAATGGTATAATTTACCTTTTACTTTGAAAGCTTATACATGCTTAGAAACATTTAAAACCAATTTGATGAAATACCTCTTGTGTATACAATCCCAATATCTGTCCTTCAATCGGTTTAAAATTCTTACTTATTAAATTAAATTTTGTTAAATTTTAAATTTTGCAAATATATATTAAATTCTTTTCTTTTGTCATGAAAATTTTATTATAAAGCTACTACTTAAATAGAAATATTTTTTGTTCTTATTATATTATTTTTTATTTATATTGTTATAAAAATTATTATATTAATGTATTATGTACTTTTTCTAAAATTGTATTCAAAAATGCTCATTGGCATTGCACAATTTTTTTTCTAAAATAAATAAATAAATATATAATCATATCTATTCTGATCGTAGTGAAACTATGTTCTAAAAATACGTAGATTTTAAATGTCAGCATATTATTAAGAAATTTTTTAAGGTTATATTATTTAGATTTTTTTTAAAAGTGAAATGGATTCATATTCAGAGTTGCTTAAATTCTTTGGCAAAATTTGGGTGCTACGTTTAGGTGAGGTTAGGTGCAATACCAACTTCAAAAAGTCGCAGGCGCGCACAATTTGAATGTTAGTTTTGTTGATGTACATAACAGATTGATAACTGATTTTTATTTAATCAAACTAATTAATAAATAAATGTGAATAAATTCATGGTTACTTTTTTAATTTGTTTTATTTATATAAAAAGCTTTTTATATTATAATTTTTTACCATTAAAGATACATTTTTTATTTTATATCATTTGAACATGTATAATTAAAGTTAATCTTAAAATTTTGATACTCTAACAGAGTAAAACTTTAATTATTATAATAAAAAAATTTTAATTTATAAAAGGAATTTAAGAAAAACATTTTTTATAAATTAATTTTGTTTTAAAACATGCAATGTTAAAAAAAATAAAAATTATTAAAATTACAAAAGTTAAAAAAAATATTAAATTATTATATATTATTTGCAAAATTTTTCTCGTTTATTTTTATTTTGCATTAATAAAATTAATATTATTAAAGGTTACATGAAATGTCTATAAATTTGATTAAAGTAATAAAAAAAATATTTTTGAAAATTTTTGATACAATCTTATATACACTGTAAAAAATTTTCTTTGCAATTTATTATCTGGATCGTGAATTCCTTTACAACTTAAGCATAAGAATTTACTGGAAATTTACCATTGATTAGAAATATAAACCATAATAGAATATTACGGTACGGTCCATGGCCAGCAAAGTAAAAAATGCCCCAGATCGCCCGTAAATTACTGTCCAAGGTAAAGCCAAAGACAGTAAACGGCGATCGGGGGCATTCTTTTTTGCTAGCCAAGGGTTGCACACGATTTTTCTGAGTCAGTGGCGAGAAAATGCTTATTTTCTGGAGGCTGGCCAGAAAAAATATTATTGCTGTAGAATTAACTATCCGGATATTTTTATATTAATTTTACTATTTGGATACTGAATTATTACCCCATATCAGAAACACAGGGATTTACTATCGGGATATTAAATTCTATAGCAATGTTTTTCAGGGTTAAATTTTTATATGTATTTTTTATTTCATCTTAATTTTGTTTATCATTTTTCGTACTTTAAATATTACTAAAATATTTTATTTTTCACCTTTTTGCCAGTTTTAAAATGATAAGATTTAAGGTAAGTGATTGTAATAAAAAATTAAAAATATTTTTTTAAACAAAATAGAAAAAACATTTTTGGTAAGTATGTAAATTTTGTATATTTAGTTTTTGTTTTTGTAAAAAAAGCCGCTACTATATGCAGTTCCAAAAATATGTATTACAATTGACGCCTCGACAGACAACACACAGAATCATGTCCTATGTATTATTGTCAGATATTTTGATAAAGTTAGTGGAAAAATAAAAGAATCATTATGGGACCTTCTGGAAATCTACGATGAACCAGATTCATTAGCATCAGCTGAAAATATTTTTAAAAAAATTGTTCAGTCATTTGAAAAGGAAGGCGTTTCCCTAAATAATCTTGTTGCATTCTGTTCCGACACCTGTTCTACTATGTTCGGTATAAATGATTCGGTTTTCCAAAAATTAAAACAAATAGTACCAAACTTGATGGCTGTGAAATGCAATTGCCATACGGAGATAAACGTGGTATTGTCCATGACCTCGATTGCATGGAGTGTAAGGCGGCTAATTGAAAATTTAAGGATCTCTCCAAATTTAATTACATGTTTGGAAACCACATGCTTGCACGGTTGCACAAATTCAGTAAGAGTACCGAAACCTGTAATTGAAGTGGATTTCAATTTAAATAATTTACATGCAGATGGATTCATGCCTCATTTACAAGATAATATACAAAATAAATTGAATCCAGAAATTGAATATTGTACAAATTGCAAAAATTTTACGTTGCAAAAGCAAATTATACTTGGCCCGTGTCTATTTCTTGATGTTGATTTTCTGTTCCCACCTAGGCCTAATAGATTCGCTTTCTCTTGTTCCTTAGAAGATATCCCTTTACAACTGATTTTAGATTCAAAAATGTATGAATTAAGTGGAGTAGCAAGATACATCGATGGCCACTATATATCCTACATTAGAAACAGGAATAACCACGAGTGGGAATGTAGAGATGACTTGAACAGATACAATTTTATTCCTCACATTATCAATCAGAATGAATTACAGGACAAGTCCTTAAGATTTTCATTATTTTTTTATGTGTTAATTTCCTAATTCAAACTTTAAAAATTATTGTTTTATACTTTACAATTTGAATATAGCCAATTCACGATCCAGATAATAAATTGCAAAGAAAATTTTTTACAGTGTATATAAGATTGTATCAAAAATTTTCTAAAATATTTTTTTTATTACTTTAATCAAATTTATAGACATTTCATGTAACCTTTAATAATATTAATTTTATTAATGCAAAATAAAAATAAACGAGAAAAATTTTGCAAATAATATATAATAATTTAATATTTTTTTTAACTTTTGTAATTTTAATAATTTTTATTTTTTTTAACATTGCATGTTTTAAAACAAAATTAATTTATAAAAAATGTTTTTCTTAAATTCCTTTTATAAATTAAAATTTTTTTATTATAATAATTAAAGTTTTACTCTGTTAGAGTATCAAAATTTTAAGATTAACTTTAATTATACATGTTCAAATGATATAAAATAAAAAATGTATCTTTAATGGTAAAAAATTATAATATAAAAAGCTTTTTATATAAATAAAACAAATTAAAAAAGTAACCATGAATTTATTCACATTTATTTATTAATTAGTTTGATTAAATAAAAATCAGTTATCAATCTGTTATGTACATCAACAAAACTAACATTCAAATTGTGCGCGCCTGCGACTTTTTGAAGTTGGTATTGCACCTAACCTCACCTAAACGTAGCACCCAAATTTTGCCAAAGAATTTAAGCAACTCTGTTCATATTCTGCGTCACCTTAATTTTACATTTTGCGACAAAAAGATATTTTTAATATAAATAATATGGTAAACAATTAAATAAAACTAAACTTACTTTATTATTAGCTATGAATCTTCAGATTTTAGTCATAAACAATCCATTAATTTTATGACTTTTGACCTGCAAAAAAAAAGTTATGTTATTAAACATTCACATCAAAATTAATAAACAATATAAATTTAGCGCCAATTTTCAGGGTCGTAAGTTTAAAGATATTCAAATTTGCAACTAAAATTTGAGCTAACTTTTGAATTTTATTTTTCTATTAAGATCTACAAAATATCTTCTATAAAAAGCAGATAAAAAGAGGATAAGTAAAATTTACGGGACAAAGTTCGACACAACCCAGGAAATCAAAAAAAAAAAAAAAAAAAATAATTATTTTTTCTACAAATACAAAAGGTTTTTTAACATGGAACATGTTCATGGGGAGGAGTACCCTGAAAATTCCCTTGCAGTACGGGGTGAATGGGGTAAAAAATTTACCTTTTACTGGCGGGGAAATCAAATGGACTTAGAATATTTTTGATTTAGGGACTTCAAATAATTTTAAATGGGAGTCAGAGCCTGATCTTGACCTGATAAGAACAAGCACTTAGAATACTTTAGGTATATAGACTTAGGATAATTTATATTTAGGGACTATAATTTCGGTTTTAGGGCTTATAATAATTATGAGTAAATATTTTTCATGATTGTTGATTGTGTGACACCCAAGCCAGTTATAAGTTTTTTACTTTCCTTATGTACTTTTTCCTAGTAAATATTTTTTTCGATATCTTTGCATTTTTAATACTTAAGAACTCAAAAAAGAATTTTCATAATTTAACATTTTCCAAAATTTTCCATTTTCAAGATTTTCCTGTGTCGTAATGAAAATTTAAATTCAATTTTCGGATTCTTCGAAAAATTTCCCTTACGACTAATTTTACTGCACTAACTGTTAATTGGGACACGGATTAAAAATATATTCAAAAAGATTGTTTTCAGAATTTCTAAATTTAATTTAAATTCTTAAAATTTGAAATACGGGAATTTTCAAGCCAAACGTGACAAAACCTAATGGTTTAGTCATTTAGTCATCAAATTGTTTCCACAAGTTCTTCCGAAAGTATTACTAAAAATAAGCATTCATGCGGTGGCCCTTTGGAATTCAGAACCGCTGATATGCAACCGTTGCATTTTGACGAAATTCAAAAATAAGAAATCTTATTTTCATAAAACAGAAAATAAAATTTAAGTAAGACTAAATAACAGATGAGACATAATTACTAAAAAATACTATAAAAAAGAAAATTTAATAATATTAAATTTAAAATTTATGATATTATTTTTGTAATTATGCCTCTTTTTCTATTTAGTCTTACTCTAAATTATATTTTCTGCTTTATGAAAATGAGATCTATTTTTTTTAAATTTCGTCAAAATGCAACGATTGCGTATCAGCGGTTCTGAACTCCGAAGGGCCGCCATTCATGCCAATTTTCAGTTTTTACGGTTCAATCCTCGATCGAGTGCCAGTCAAAAATCAGAACTGCTGTTTAGCAGAATCGGCACCTTTTAGATCAATTTTTTTAAAGAATAATGAATATAAAGAAAAAATGGAATATTATAATACTAACTCTAAAAATAACTAGGTGCTTTTTAAATTGAAAACTTCTTTCTGTATTTCAAAATTCTATCTGATGCTGATTATGCTAAACAACAGCTATGAGTTTTGACTAGCGCCTCTCGATTTTTGGCAGCCACTATCGTTTTTCGGCTATTTTTTGAAATGGAGTATTTTTTATGATTTTTCTAGAATTCTAATTTTACCATGAGAAGTGATTTCCCAATAGTTTCCAACAGTTTTTTTTAAAATCACAATTCGTGCATTAAAAAATCTTTCATAAGCCCTTATATATTTGCAAATAAATTAGAAATCAATTATATTGAATCTTAAAAATGTATAAATAAGTATAATTTTAAAACCATATAAAATGCTAAAATTTTAAAACTAATATGAAAATGTACGAAAATGTATAAATATTAGCCTGGCAGTTATTTTGGAAACTCGCTTGGATTTTCTATCACTGGGTGGAAAAAGTTGGCAGTTAAAAAAAAAATAAGATTTCTAAAATTAAGTGTTGCCACTAAATAGGCTCTTATGGGACCAAATATTTTATCCGTAAGACCCTGTATAGTTGGTAGCAACATTTAGAAGTTAATGGGCTATTATTTTGGGAATCTTATTTTTTTGGTAATTGGCAGTTTTTTTCACCCGATAATCAGAAATCCATGCAATTTTGAAATTAACAGCCAGGCTAATAAATATGCAAATACCTAATATTAAAAATTGGCGAAATATTATAAAGGACTAAAATCAGTGCGTTTTATTAAAGCTAATAAAAGAAGGAGAAAGATCTTAGAATTCAAGAAACTCAATTTTTATTAATAAACCAAAATTAATAAAAACAGTAGGTAGCCAAAAGTTTACCTATTATTAATATATATATGTTGGCCTCGTAGACCATTAAATGAAAAATAAAAGAATATAAATATTTTAATAATATCAAGAGAAAACCAAAAAATAGAAGAATTTTAAAACTATTTTCACGAAACAACTCAAAATACCTAGTATAAGACTTTGGCTAATATATATTTGGACACAATCAACAGGTATTGCAAACTATCAGTGCTCTTGCGCAAGCAAAAGTTTTTTGAACATCTGGTACAATATATTATACTGTAAATGAGCTAATTTGAATGAAATAAATATTTGATGGTTTATTTACATAAATATCGAATAGTTAAAATTTTATGAGCATGATAAAAAGGATTTTATGCGAGATTTTATGTAATTTGCTTCTAAATTAAAAAATAAATAAATTCTAGAATAAATTTATAAAAATAAAGCTTATGCTTTATTTAACTTAATTTTCTCAAATACGAATTTTTACATACTATTTAAATTTGCATATTATAAATAAATGGGTTACGTTAATTTTAAGAAATAGTACATTCCTCAAAATAAGATGGTTATTATTGGTATATTTTAGATATTATTATTATTGCGTGTCTGCTTTGCGGAATGGATAAAAATTGAAAATCTTATTTCGTCGAATAAACAAAAAGAATTAAAAAATCTGTCATTTTGCAAAATTTTTTTCATACCAAGTATACAATAGTACTTTTTATATTTTAAATATATGAAGAATATTTATTTGATGATTAGTAGCATGACAAATTTAGCAAAATATAATGCTAATCCGTACGCTTGAAATATTCATTCGTACAATGTTGGTTCAACTTAAGCCAAGTGTTATGTAGTAGGCAGGTAATTTTCCAATTAGTAGGTGTAATTTTCCAATTTAAGTAGACTCACGAAATATTACATAGATTGGCTACAATTTTGTATAGCGGGTACTTAAAAATGAATGTATAAAGAATAACTCATTTTCCTTCGTTGTTTTAATACTTATTTTAAAATCATATAATGTTTCATTAAAACAAAATAATAATAATAACAACTGAAATAAGAGTCTTTTGAATTTAATAACTTTAAATTTCAAGCAGTTAACTTTTTAAAAGAGAAAATTTTAATTAAATAAATAATTTCTAACTTGTTAATTATATTTTAATGAGCATAATGCCAAAACCTTATTGTTTTTTTGATAATTTTTAGAAGTAATAATTAAAATAAGTTTTTACATTAAACTGCTAAAAGTTTGTTTGATTTAATAGGCACGATGATATCTCACGCCAAAAAAGTTTGCCAAAAATGTTCGATCAATCTGCCTTTAAAAAAATTATTTGTTTACCCTATATTTATGATAAAAACTGTCAGTAAATCGGTTGTACATTTATTATTCGCGATTTTCTTGGAAAATATACATTTGAGTACGTGTTAGAATATAGTTAAAAAAAAATGGGGCATTTTTATCATGGGATCATCATAAAAATCGCGATACAGTATGAATTTTCTGCTTAGTATTTTTCGAAAATAGAGGGAAAAAAATTGTAATTGTAAAGACAGACTGGCTAAACATTTTTGGAAAACAAAATGATTCAAAAAATGCCGGCTCATATATATGCATGCATCACATAGCTTTACATATCTAGGGCAAAAAAAGCCTATTTTCTACCTTAGGGAGATGGCTTTTTTGCCCGTTATATATAAAACTATGTTTTAAACCACGGGACAAAATATGGGGTTCGACTTTTGCATGCTGCCTTTGGACTTTACAACTGCATGTAAAGTCAAAACCAATATTTTGCCCCTTGCTTAAAAAATAGCTCTTTATTTTATTTTTAAAAAAAATGAGAAAGGGTGTAATTAAATTGGCGAAAATGAGAAACTTTTTTATTAAAGGTGGAATATGAAGCAAATTTTCGGATAAACCAAAATCAACTGAATTAAAATTTGAGTACTTTTTTCGTAAATTAAATTAATTCACCTACCTCGACAAAATTATCTGGCTAAATATTAAAATGTATTTCTAAGAAAAATTTTTAATTTATTTTATAAAAAAAAAATAATTTCATGTTAACGCTTATATTTTCTTATTATATAAAAGCTTTTTTTATTATTATATAAAGAAGGAAGTATTTAATTTCATATTTTCCTGCAGTTTTATTTAAAATTTTGTATATTATAAAAGAACACATATTTTTTTCTTCTTTAATATTATTAAAAGAGAAAAATAAATGAAGCTTTTTTCTTTTATTATTAAAATTATTTTTTTTACATAAAAAATAAGGAAAAAAATATTTTTTAACAAAAAAAAAATTAATTTATAGAGTTGATTAAAATTATTATTAAATTTTTAAATTAGAATTTTAAAATCAAAAATTCATTAATATACGAACAATACTGCAATAAAATGTTGAACATACTTTATTATAATCAAACTCAATTAAATCAAATGAAATTTTGCTAACCACTTTAACTCATATATCCATGCATTTATTTATGTTATTTATGTTATTTTACTACAAATTTATATTTTATAATACATTTATTGATTATTGTATTTTATAAATTTTGAATTATAAACTTTAATTATATGAGTATTTCTTTTACAAATAGGTTATTTAAAAAGTAAGAAAATGCAAATGAACTTTTGGGGAGTAAATTTAATGACTTAACTTTACTTTAAAAGCATATTCGCCGAAAAAGGTGGTACAAAAATTCTCTAAAAAGTGAGAAAGTGTAAAAATAGGAACCAAAAGGAATAGAAAACTAGAGGACGAAATGAATAATTCAGCATAATACACAAAAGGCGATAAGACTCGAAAATGAACAAAATTCGGCTTCAGGGTAATTTGAACGTAAAATAAAATTTAAAACATGGAATTTGTAGGTTTTCGTATATATTATACGCTTTTTTTGAAAGTTTTGGAAAAATTTTTTTAAGTGGGATAATCCAAAAAAAAATGTATTTTTTTTTATAAATTTTGCATTGAAGTAGGACAATTACATGAAAAATTTCTAAAAAAATGTTTTTGGATGATATTTATACATTAATACATGCTGAAAAAACCATAATTAACGTCAAAATTTAATTTTAGGAGTATGTGTGTACTATAAAAGAATTTTGTAAAACAATAAAAAAAAAAAAAATATATTTAAACAAATTTATATGCTTGTTACTTTTTAAAAGTACATATATAAAGTGAATAAGGGTTTTTAAATAACTCTTGTTCTTCCCTTACATTTGTGGATATTTTTGCACGTTTGTGTGCATGTGTCAATTTGCATTTTGGTATTTACAGTACATTTTTTTTTAATTTAGCATAAAGATATTAAATATTAATGAGATAAGTTAGTCAATCAATGACTGAATTTGAACATCTGTGTGTATGTGTATGTAAAATGTATGTATAGATGTGTTTTTGTGTGAATGATATCATTTGTATTTTTTAATTTTCAGTTTTTATGCCAATTAATGCTAATTTTATCCAAAAAAAGAATTTTTTTATTTTTATGTATCCCACTTAAAAAAATTTTTTCAAAACTTTTTTTCAAAAAAAGCGGAATCACATGTATTATATATCGGTAGTTCTTAGCTATTTTTACCCAAGTCTGAGGTCGATGTCTTGGATTTAAAAAATACCAATTGTACTGTGTTTGGTAAATATCAAACATAATTAAAGATAATTAAATTTTGTTATTTTGTTATTTTGTTTATTTTTTTGATTTTAGCAGGTTACTTTGTTTTTCTTTTTTTTACAGCATCAAATAGGCCTCTAAAATTTTACCCAGGAGGGTTTTCAATGTAAAATTTCCCGAGGAATCCGAAAATCAAGTCAGATTTTTCATTTTCTATCAGGAAAAGCGAGAAAATTGGAAAATTCAGAAAATGAACAATTTTCAAAATCATTTTTTTGAGCCTAAAATTGATTTTTAAGTGCTTAAAAGGCAAATGTGTCAAAAAAAAAGTTTACCAGCATGAAAAGTATGGGAAAACATATGTAAAAAAATTTAAAAAAAAAAAAAAAGTGACGCTTTTTGAGAAATTTGTATTTTCCAGTTTCCTTTCGTTTTTCCAATTTTCCGGCTTTTCCTGAGGTTTTTCCGAAAAAATATGGTCAGATTCGGATTTGGCGGGAATTTTTACTACCTACCTTTATATAGAAAATATTTTTTAGGCTTATTTAGGGCGTCCAGAAAATAAAAAGCAAACGGGTGGCTGAGAATTCGAAAAAAATCAAAATTGGAAAAACAGCTGCCAAATCGCAACCAAGCCACCTAGAGCCTTAAAAATTGGCCAGTAACCATATTTTTACATACCAAACACAGTACAATTGGTATTTTTTAAATCCAAGACATCGACCTTAGACATGGGTAAAAATAGCTAAGAACTACCGATATACGAATACCTACAAATTCCATTTTTTACATTTTCTTTTCTCCAAAGTTATATTGGGTTATAACTTTGATAGGATATAATGGTTGATATTTACTATAGAATCAACACTGAAAAGAAATACCGGTTAAAGAATTACAGTTGTAGTAGCAAGATTTTCATTTGTTTTAAACGACTGCAAATGTTTTGAAATATAAAGAAAATTAAAAGTTTTACAAATTATGAGCACTGCGGCATAATGTAATTTAGAGAAAAAAAATTTTGAAATGAAAAATTTTTTTTAAACAGGTTTCTATAGGTTTTTTATCATTTGCATCAAAATTCGTTTATTTGAAAAAGAATCAGTAATTTAAAAAATAATTAACCTTTAATATTCTACAATTATGAGCAAAATTGACCACAGTACAGTATTAATAGTATTAGTTTTAAAAATTAATTTAAAAAATATTAAAATTTTTTTATGATTATATAGCTTTTAATATTTATAATTATATACATCCAGTATATATTTATTAATGATATACTTAATCTAATTATATTTTATTAAATATTATGCACTTTACTGTCATTACAATTTAATAATTAAAAATTTAAACATATTTTATATTATAAAATATACACATTATACCCAATTTTGGATTATATTTTAGTTTTTACTTATACGTAAATAATTAAATTTCAAGTATATTATAATTTTAAGTGGATTGATTTTAGTTGGTAACAAAATAAATTTTACAAAATTTAATTATTTGATAAAAAACATTGCATACGTTTTATTCAGTGTTTGAGGAATTATAATTTTTGACAAAATGGGCTTTAAAAACTTTCTACAAGCTTCAAATTTCCAGAAACTTTTTACTCGTCCCTTTTCACTTGTTTGTTTGCAAAGTTTGATAATAATATAGTATCATACTCTCAATTTACATTTTTTTTTATAAAAAGACAATTTTTATCATTATCATTGAAAAGAAATATCATTTAAAATACCGATTAAGATTCCGTCATTCCATCTCTTTCACCATTGATTTTTAGTTCAAACATAAAAATTTCCACAAAAATTTTCCCAAGTCACTGTAAATCTCGAGCATTAAATTAATAATAACACAGATAAAAATAAACAAATAAACTCGGTATGGCGTAGCGCGACCCAAGTTTGATTCTGCAGGATAATAATATTGACAACAAGCCGTATATTATAATATATTGTGTACTACTACTACACAAACGTTCATATATCTATTCAGATTAGGTATCTATATACAAATGAAATATTAAATGAAATTTGAAACATAAACTGACATTCAACGTTTGAATCAAAGCACTGTGAAATACATTTCACAGTTGTATATTGTGGCTTGAATGTCAGTTTAGATCATTATTTGTTAATTTCTTTATTATATATTGTCATCAAGATTATCAAATTTAATGAATATTTTCTAAATATGCACGTTTTACTAAAAATTAATTTATATAACATTATATTATTTATAACAAATAAAAGTATCTTAAGATCCTAGGGCAGCCTCGGATCAGCCTCCTACGTGCGATTCTGCTCATTTTTTGTTTATGGCGGAGGGTCATATAAAATTTTTCTGTGACTGTTTCGTACGTACTTTCGGGCCACAGTACAGAAATAGCCATTTATTAAACAAGGGAAAAAATTTTGTTTTTGACTTTGCACACAATTTATGCACGAGCGAGCGAGTGAAGACAGCAGGCAAAAGTCGAACCCCATAACGGCCATTAACGGGCAAAAAAGCCGCATCCCTAGGGTAGAAAATAGGCATTTTTTGCCCTAGATATGTAAAGTTTATATATTGTAAAGTATAATGGAAATTAGTTTTTTTTAATTAATTTAATAGTACATTTTTAACCAAGGGAGCAAAAAAAATAATGGACCAGTAAATTAGCAATCATAGGATGGTAAACGGCGATCCGGGGCATTCTTTAGTTGCTCCCTTGGTAAAAATATACTTTTTTCAGCTGGGAGAAAACGCCTTTTTTTCGATCACGCTGCGGGATGAAAAAAGTGTTTTCGACCCGCGAAGAACAAAACTATTATAGATTTAGATAGGAGCACTTTTTACGATATTACGTCATTTACCCATTATACCGTTTTTTAACGGCAAATAACTCTATTATTGTTAATTATTAAAAAATTAAATAATACATTGCAACAACCCTATAGTTTGAAAACCGTTTTAGGCTAAATTAACCAAATTTTATAATTTTAACAGGCAAATAAAAAAAAATATTGCACACTAACTTGTCAAAACCTTGTATTTTATTTATGGAAGTCATAAGGTCTTTTGTTCAAACACTATTCATAATTAGTCAGTATGCATTAAAAGCAATTCAAATATTAAAATATTCCTTATAACTGACATGAACACAAAGACTATATAATTATAATATTTCAAAGCTTTGTACGTTGCTTATTTAAACAAACCTAACATCAGACAATATATATTAACTAAAAAGCCTTACAATATATTTTAATGGACAAGTGTGTCCATTAGTAACTTGAGAATATTTTGATGGAATAGAATGTCTTCAATAATTTACTCTCTAAGATAATTTTGCTTAGAAAGGGTTCCATTATTTCATCTTATTTATGCAATCATTATAAACTCAATATTTTTAAATAAAAATCGTTTCATTTATAAATTATAAAATTATAAACTACCAACTGTAATTTATTAACAAGAAACAAAAAAATAATAATAATCAATTTTTTTTAAATAAAAGCTTTTCTTAAAATAAAAAATTATTCTCTATATTATTTATAAATTAGAAGTTTGAAGTTACATGAAAAAAGAAAAAAATCAATAAATTTTTATAAGCACTTTCTAGGATTAAATAGAAATATAAATGATCGTTGATTGATTAATCTTGTTCTATATTGAATTGGAGGGATTGCTTAAGAAAATGCTTTTAATTACTTCACAGGCATCTTTAATTAAGACATCATTGTGCTTTTAAAAACCTACAAGTTATAAATAAAATATATATATGAGCAGTTAAAAAAAACATCGTTTTAAGATAGCGCTGTGCTTCTAATCGAAATAGCATTCGATTGCAGGTTTTTCCAACCTTAAAACTTCTCCTTTCTAACGGTGTACACAAGCAAGCATTTTTAGTTGTTTTGAAAACATGTACAAAGTAAGTACTTACACAAAATTTCAACAAAAAAAATAATATATTTATATTTTTAATATTTTTTGTTTTATAATTAAACGGTGTCTAGATAAGGTGTATTAGGACTCTACTGACGAGCCAACCTAATACACTATGGCGAAACACTGTTACGTGACTATTAGTTGAAAATTAACAAATTTATTGGTTAAATTAATAAAAATATCACTTAAATATAAGTTTATACTTTAAGAGTCACTCTTACAAGGGTTAAAATGGATGTTTGGAATGTATTTAAGGTTGCTCCAGGCACATCACAAGTTTCGTCCACGGAAAAAATACTTTTGAACCGATTAGAAGCCCCAACCATTTAGTTTAGCTGGATTTGATTTAAAATTAGTCATTCATAAATTAAAAAATTTGTTTGATTTGATTTTAATAGTTAAATCAAAGAAAATTTACAAAAATGAAATAACTCTAAAAGTATATCAACTGGGCTATAAAAGGCATTATTAAATAATATAAAATAAAAAGAAATCACTAAAAAATGTCTAATCGCATAACTGAAAAAAGAAAAGAAATGTGAAAATATTATGAATAGAAATAGGAATTATTCAGGTAAGTGAAAATAATAATAGACAAGGAAATAAAAAGAATAAGCATACCGGAAAAAGAAAAAAGGTTGAAAAGAATGAACTCAAGAGTGAACAAACTATGTAAAAAGCTCAGTAAAAAGTAACATACAATGTAGATAGTTTTAAAATTTCGAATCAATGATAAAAATGAATACATTTAAAAAAAAGTAAAATTTTTAAGAAAAATAGAGAAATAACGCACTGTAAAAAGTAACTTTCTTATAATCACAAAAAAAATAGAAAATTTTCGAAAAATTAATAAATTTTCGAAAATAATCGGAAAGTTTACTAAATTTAGTATATTAACAACAAATTCGAGAATTCTCGATTTTTTCTTGTGAATTTACGAAAAAATTTGTAAATTAGCAAATATTTTTTGTAAATTTTTCTCGTGAATTTACAAAAACTGGACAGGTGTGTCTAGGGACACGCGGATGAAGTTTACTTCTTTCTATAGCAATCGGTATAACGAACAGCTTTTAAAAGGCCACGTATTATTTCTCTAATTTTTTACTTGCCCTCTTAAAATTAAGGACAAGTCAGATCCCATTACCGACTTTTCATCGTTTTGCTGCAGAAAATTGCATTTTTCTCCAAATTACCGCCGATAATCAAAATTCTAAAAAAAGGAAAACATTATAAAATGGTTTATAAATACAATAGTAGATTTGATGTATTATTTTGCAGATTCATATGCAAAAATTTTTGTTTGAAAAAATAAATCCAAGCAAGATCAAATTTTCCAAACAAAAATTTTACAAACAAGTCTACAAAAAAGTATTTAAAACGGTGCCAATCGATTCGTAAATCATTTTTTTATGTTTTCCTTTTGGGAGTTTTTGAAAATTTTAAGCGAATTATTTTTTATTTACAAAAGTAATATTCATTAGTGGGTTATGACGATAAGAGTAACATGACAATTTCTGGTACTGACTGCGACTTTTAGTGTCCTCCTCGATTTTATTTCCTAACACTCTCTATGAGGACACTTAAATTTTATGCAAGGATGTGTTAGTAATTATGTATAGTGTGGTGTATATATGCACTAAAATCATATGAGATTGTGTTAGTACAGGATATGCTATACTACACTGTATAGTATAAAACTAGTATAAGGAACACGTGTAAATAACCAAAAAATATTTATTAAATAAATAAATACAATTTTTAAATCATTCTGAATGGTTTAGTAAAATATTTTATTCCTAAAAATTAGTATCTTTAAAAATAAGGATTTATTGAAATATGCAGCTTTTCGTATAATAACCTGTGAAATAATTTTATTATGCGTTCTTTATTGTGTTCGAAAAAATGTTAATATTTGATATGCATATCATATTTATGTAATTATACAGATTTGTTTTAGTATTGGCATGTTCAGTTTATAAATTATTGACAAATCTTGTGTATATTTTTTTATTGTGCATGTACGTAAAATTTTTTGGCATTTTTTACTCGTTGCGAGTATAAAAAAGCAATGCATGTTAGATGATATTGCTTTAAAATAAAGTATTTTAATACTTGCATAAATTAAAAAAAAATTAATTATTTATTTGGTGCATGGATTAATAAAGACTGATTTGCTTTAATAAAAATATTTTGCAAGTATTTAAAAAAAGGATACTTATGTATTTTTTTTGCAAAATTACTTTTGTTTAAAAAAAAAAAAAATTTTTTTATTTTCTTATTTTTAGAAAATAATAATATAAAATAAAAAAAAAAGATCAGAATAAAATTCAATAATGATCTGAAAAAAATTGCTTTTTTAGAATGCTTGATTTCTAATTTAATTGCTAAATGCAAAAATTTATACTTTGAGAAAGACAATATTTTTTTGATTACCTTTTCAATATTTCACAAGCATGTTTTAAAAAATCAAATTTAGCGCGTAAGTTGAATTTTTTTTATTTTAGTGACCAAGTCATTACGAGTAGGCATGACTGTCGTATGTTTGACTAATCTGATCTGACTCGCCCTTAAATAGTATAGAATAAGGAAAAAAAAACAATAAAAAATAGAACAGGTATAAATTAGTTAATCTTTATTAAAAAAATTTATACCCGTTCTATTTTTATCATCAAATTTTATTTGAATAAAAAGGATTTATTAAATGCATATACATATAATTAAAAAACAGTAAATAAATATAAAATAAAAGAAGTATACAAAATTATGATGTGTACCATGACAAGAAAGAAGTAAACTTCAAAAAAATCGAATCCATCCAAACGCCATCGATTACGATCGGATCTACCTACGAACAAACTCACCCGACAGCCCTCGATTAATTTCGGATTTACCGGCAAGTGGGGATAAGTCACTATTCTGACTTTCTAATCTCGTTACGAGTTCATCATGACGATTTTACATGACGATTTTACATGACGATTTTAACATGACGATTTTTTAAATTTTAACTCCTCGTAGAAAAATAAAGGAGATGTGTACCATGACAAGAAAGAAGTAAACTTCAAAAAAAAATTGGAAATACTCAAATTTTTAGTTAATATACTAAATTTAGTAAATTTATGATTTTTTGCGAAAAATTACTAATTTTTTGAAAATATTCTATTTTTTTTTGTGAATCTAAGAAAGTTACTTTTTACAGTGTAGTTATGGCTTGTTTGAATTAGTAAAATGAATTAGTTTTAGCAATAAAAACAGGTAATTAATATGGAGTAATAGATGGAATTGGAATGTATAAAAATATATTGTTTATTTATTCATTTCTGTCATATACTAGGCATATCGAAATTTTTGTAACCTACAGCCAGAAACTTAGCATATTGATAAGTTGGAAGGTTTCCTGTGAGAAACATTCAACTGTCCACCAACGGAGAATTAAAATGTGAATCAGCTGCTTACTAAGATTTAAAGTAATTAGATTTTTAATATTTGAGGCTACACGAGGCATTTACTGATTTAATGTTTAGGCCTAATTTTTTGAAAGTTTTAGTAAACATAACATCTGCATTTCCAAAACAAATAGCATTGTTTGAATTAAAAATGTTCACGTCCTTTTTACCAAATAAACTAACTTGAATTTTGTCCTTCTGATTATAAGGAAATTATTTGAAGTTGTAAGTCATCCGCAAATGTGCATTTCTACGAGAAAGTACTTTTTATGAGCACCAAAAATGAAGAAAAAAAAATTTACGAGGCCGCGACTGCTACCATGATTTTCTGGTAGTTTGAACCCTATAGAATGCAAAAAAAAGGGTGAACACGAAATCGGCGATGGATGCCAAAAAGATTTTGCCACTTATATCAAAAACCACGTTTTTCGTATCTGAGCTACCCAAAATTTTAAAAATAACTTTTTAGGTAAATAAAATTTTTAAAATCTAAGTAAAAAATCTAATTGCCAGGGAAAAATCAGTCCAGAAGAAAAAAAAACTTTTCTTTTTCCGATGAAATTTAGCCAAGTTATCGTCAATTTAAGATTTTGCCCGAATTCGTCTTAAAAAAGATTGAAATTTTATTGAAAAAAGTCTGTTTCTGAACTTTAAGCATGCGTTACTCGCTTGATTTTCATCGTAAAATAATAATTTTTTTTTTAAAACCGATGTATTTTTCCTTGGCAATTCATTTCTTTATGAAAAAAATTATTTTTATGTACCAAATTTCAATTTTTAGGCCAAAAGCCTTTGAAAACTGTAAATAGCAAAATTTACTTAACACAGTTTTTGACCTAAAAATTGAAATTTGGTCAATAAAAAAGATTTTTTTCTTGAACAAATGAATACTCAGGAAAAAATTAAATGATTTAAAAAAAAAAATTATTATTTTACGATGGAAATCAAGCTAGTAATGCATATTATTGCTGAAATTTGTTTTAAAAATGATTGAAATTCTATTGAAATATGCCTGTTTCTGAACTTAAAATATGCATTACTAGCTTGATTTTCATCGTAAAATAATAAATTTTTTTTTAAAATCAATTAATTTTTCCCTAAGTATTCATTTCTTCAAGAAAGAAATCATTTTTATTGACCATATTTCAATTTTTAGGTCAAAAACTGTGTTAAGTAAATTTTGCTATTTACAGTTTTCAAGGGCTTTTGGCCTAAAAATTGAAATTTGGTACATAAAAATGATTTTTTTCATAAAGAAATGAATTGCTAGGGAAAAATACATCGGTTTTAAAAAAAAAATTATTATTTTACGATGAAAATCAAGCGAGTAACGCATGCTTAAAGTTCAGAAACAGACTTTTTTCAATAAAATTTCAATCTTTTTTAAGACGAATTTGGGCAAAATCTTAAATGGACGATAACTTGGCTAAATTTCATCGGAAAAAGAAAAGTTTTTTTTTCTTCTGGACTGATTTTTCCCTGGCAATCCGATTTTTTTATCTATTTTTTTAAATTTCATTTACCTTAAAAGTTATTTTTAAAATTTTGGGTAGCTCAGATACGAAAAGCGCGGTTTTTGATATAAGTGGCAAAATCTTTTTGGCATCCATCGCCGATTTCGTGTTCACGCTTTTTTTTGCATTCTATAGGGTTCAAACTACCAGAAAATCATGGTGGCAGTCGCGGCCTCGTAAATTTTTTTTTCTTCATTTTTGGTGCTCATAAAAAGTACTTTCTCATAGAAATGCACAAATACAGTTTTTGGATGATGAAATTTAAGACCTAAATCTTTTATGTATATTAAGAAAAGTAGAGGTCTAAGGAGTTTTAAGAGGTCCAACTAATCATCTTTCTGACTGCAGAGACTATCTTCGAAAATCACTAATACAATTTGAGAGATAAAAAGGAAGGAAAACAAATCAATGGCCTTGTTAGAGAATCAATAAACGCTTAAAATAAATCACTTATAAATTAAATAGTGATAAGATCAATATGATAACCTCAACAAATATCATCAGTTAGGTTAGTCAGAATTATTTCATACTCTGGAAATTTTGAAAAACTGACTGAAAAGCTCATTGTGCTGATTTAGGTATACAGTGACTTGGATGTAGTGACAGTAGGTTGTGTAAAATTTTTGGAGATAATACTTGGATTTAAGGTTTTCACTACAAAAAGAATTCCAAACTGTGTTTTCAAGTTTTATAAAACTTATTCAAAAAAAAAAAATTTGAAGGTATAATCCAAATCCTCTAAGGACATTTAGGCATTTAAATTTAAAATTAGGTCAATTTTTTAGCAGCTTATAAGAACAGAGGGATAATTTTAATTTAGACAAGAGTAAATAATATAAGCTTGAATGAAGGTGTTTCCTAGGGTTTCCCAGTTTTCTTTTACTATAGGTTTAGTATGGCTTAGATGACTTAATTTTTTTCAAAATGATTGTATTAATTACCAAAAAAAAATGGGAGAAGTAATTGGGGAATCTAAGAATCGAGGGGGGGGGGGGGTTAAAGGTGTCCTGAATAAGAACTCCCTCGAAGATGGTCTAATTGACACCTGTCAAATAAGACTTAGAATAATTTCGATTTAGGTTCCATGCATTTAGTTCCATGTATTTTCCATTGTATCTTAACAAACCAACCATAAGTTTTTTTTTAACACATTCGCTGCAGCAGGAAATTTCGCCCCATTTAAAATACATGTAATAATAATCATATAGCCACAGCGAATGTGTTAAATAAAAAATTATATTGATCAACAAGAAAAAAAATATGATATTTTTATTAAATATATTAAAATTTTTTATTGAAAATAAAATACTTTAAAATACAGTCTGTAGCTATTACAAAAATTTAAAAATAATATAAAATAAAAGTACAATACAAATAACAATACATTTTTTAAACGAATAATAATGTAGGTACGATAAAAATTATGAAACATTTTTATATTATATCCTAGATATTCTGTTTATATAATACTAACTCATTTTTCAAGCTATTACCTTTTTTTTTAACTCCACCCTTTATACTCATCCTTTGAAGTAATGGGGCGATAATAATATATACATATATATATAACAGGAAATAATATTATTCGTGCCGGAGGCTAATAAGTGATTACTTTCTGTATTTAAAATTGCAAAACTTTGATTTTAAACAGATTTTCAGTCCAATTAAGATATATTATTCTGCACGATCAATTTCTTATTTTTTTTTTTGCATATAAATTGCTCTATTTTATTTTATACATATTTTTTGTAACAAATTTATATGAAAAATTTTTTTTTTCGTATGTAAAAATGTATTTTATAACAATATATGAAGATATATAATTTAGATTGTATGCAAAATTATAGAGTTTAAAAAAGGATGAATTATATGTCAAGTATTTTAATTGTTCTTTGGATTATACACCTATTTAAATTTCATTTATCTCATTTTTTTTTTTTAATTATTATAGTTTAAATACTATTATATTTATTTGTTTTAAAATATTTATCTATGTGAAACAGAAATTCATGAAATTATAAAGATTTACTAAAAATTTTTGTCAAATAATGTGAGAATTGTGTGAAAATGGATTACTGAATGGGTTTAAAAAAAATTAAATTATCATTTTTAAAAAATGAATTCTATTTATAATATTTAGGTCATAACTAATATTATGTCCCTGTTTTTGTTCTTTGGTTAAGAAATAGCTATTTTTTGCAAAACTATACTAACTTTCTTTTAAAATACCGATTAAAAAATTTCCACTCACATTATTTTCTAGCCGAATGAAAGTTAAGTCTGGAACTTGACTTTAAAAACTTATAATCGGTTTGTGTAAACACAACCGAAATGCATGGAACATGTTTACTCACAGCTGAGAGCTTGGTATAATACATAAATGTTATACAACATTACAATACAATTAGCTATATTTATAATTTTTAATTATCAACTTACTAGATGTTAAGATTCTAATTATTCTGATTCCCTAAGCCCGCATTATTTTAAGTCCTTAAGTCAAAATTATTCTAAGTCCCATTTGACCCCCTCCCCCCTTTATTTTCAGATTTTCAGGGTATTATAAACATGTTCGATGTTAACTCTGGTCCGGGTTTGGCTTCCGAGCTTCGCCAGACTACGATATTTCTGATTTTATTAACTATATAATCCTATCCTATCCTATCCTATATATATATAAATCTTTAATTTTGTATGTTTGTTTGTTTGTTTGTTTGTTTGTTTGTCCGAAATGGATAAACTAGAAAACGATAAAAGGTAGAGACGCGGGGTTTACGGCAAAAGATGGCAAAAATTACGGGTCAAAACATAGGCTAGGTTTCGTTTCGATTGATAACGACAAAAATTTTTGATGTTGAAAAAACTGAATTTTCAAGAAAAAAATTTTTATCAAATTTTTAAAAAAAACCAAAAAAACAAAAAACCGAGGAAAAATTTTACTATCAAAAAGAATTTCATTCGATTCGGATATATTTTTTACGTATCCACCTAAATTTTCAAGGCGATCGGTTCGATCTGTCAAAAGATACAATAATTTTTCGAAAATTATAAAAGTTTAGGACTAATATTATATATATTTCTAATTTTTGTCACTGATGTAGTAACTGAATATAGTAACTAAAAGAAACTTGAACAGCTTTTATCATCAAGCAGAACCCTAGAATGGATAGTCACGACTGCTTGTGGATCCTATGGAAGGGTAGCGAAACTTTGTATTGCTGATCACTAATTATTAGTCTGGGTTCGTATGCCCGTAATTTTTATGATCCAGTAAATTTTAGATAATACTTAGGGTAAAAAAAGGTTATTTTACAAAATATTGAGTAACATAAAACAACATATTTTTGGAAAAATAAAGTCGCAGGGGTCCAGGGGGGCGCAGCCCCCATGGTGGCTGCCGGGGCGAGCGAAGCGAGCCGGAGGCAGCTAGTATTATATATATATTTCTAATTTTTATCAGTCACTGATGTAGTAACTGAATATAGTAACTAAAAGAAACTTGAACAGCTTTTATCATCAAGCAGAACCCTAGAATGGATAGTCAAGGGACACAACGACTGCTTGTGGATCCTATGGAAGGGTAGCGAAGCTTTGTATTGCTGATCACTAATTATTAGTCTGGGTTCGTATGCCCGTAATTTTTATGATCCAGTAAATTTTAGATAATACTTAGGGTAAAAAAAGGTTATTTTACAAAATATTGAGTAACATAAAACAACTTATTTTTGGAAAAATAAAGTCGCAGGGGTCCAGGGGGGCGCAGCCCCCATGGTGGCTGCCGGGGCAAGCGAAGCGAGCCGGAGGCAGCTAGTTAACTATATTTAGTTATCTAAAACTTTTTATAAAAGTAAATAAACAACTTTTTTCTTAATTTTAGACATTTTTTATTGTATAAAATTAATGAAATTTCATTTTATTTGTGAGTCAAAAAAAAATTTTTTTTCGTAAAACTCGTGCGTAAAGAATTTTCTGCACTCGTTCTACGCCTATGTGGGCAAAAACTAGTGTAGGCACCATGGGCGAAATACTTTAGACTTTTGCGTGAACACAAGCTCACCCTAGTGTCTAAACTTTTACGCCCTTGATATTTAATGTACTGCAATAACCTCGTAAGGTTAGGTAAAAAATATGTTTATATTATTAAATCTAAAAATTGAAATGTACTAAAATTTGATAAAATAAATAATGATCCTCGATTATTAATTACAACGCGTTTATAGAAAAAAATAAATATACAAGTTTAGTTAATAATATTAGTTAATTTATTATAGGAAATAGAATTAATTTTAACCTTAAAACTTTTTTTTTTACATGTAATTTACATATCAAATGTGGAAGCGGCTCCAGCCCTAGTTCGTACTTTAAAGAATGCTGATCTTGCCCAGTTAGCTCGCCAGTTAGATTTGCGTAGTCTGGCTTCCGAACCGGTCCTAACCATGGCAGCTCAGACTCACAGATTCTATTCGGGTAATAAAAACTTTTTCCCAATAATTCATTTTTACTCTTTAAAGTTATTATTACAATAATAAACAATTGAAATACGCATAAAGATACTATGAAACATACCTGGGGAATTTTATACATTTGGAATCGATTTGGAACACCAAATTACATCGGATGGTTATGGATCAATTTATTATGTAGAAAAAACATGTTAAACACACTTCAATCACATCAATGGGCTTTCCAAGCCTAGAAACCCAGGGTTCAATGTTATTAAATAGGGTTTTTTGGTAATTTTTACTAGAACGCTGCAACCATGCTAGTTAACCAAAACACTTCTGGTTGGTCTCATTTTTTTGCTGTAAGTGTCTCATTTCAAGCACCATTAAAAAATTTTCTTTTTAATTTATCCTCTCATGTATAATGCTAATTGACCTAATTATAATTTTTGGCCTAAAATGACCAACTTTTAATTGCTGTTCGATTGCTGTCAAAATAAATTTGGTAAATTTTTATCACTATCTTTGTAGAGCCATATCACAAAAACAATTTAAGGAAATCAAATGAGTTTTTTGAAACTTGTAGCTTTGTAGAAAATTTTTGATGCGCGTAAAACTTGTTATCATTAAAATTGCAATTGCGGCTAAAATTTAAAAATGGTCACATTGCACTCATAATGGCTATTTGTTTAATGGACATCAACAATGAGAGAATTAGTAATAAAAAATTGCGGGTTACGAAGCTCGAAAAGTGACACTTCTAACAAAAAAATAAGACCAACCTAAAGTGTTTTGGTTATGGTCCAGAAGGTTCATTGGCGTGAACCAGGGCATGAATGGAAGGTGTTCGCCATATTTTTTTAATACAATAAACTGATTCATAACCATCTGGTGTGATTCAATGTCCGAAGTTGAACTCGCTTTGATAGTTTCAAAGAAAGTAAAACTTTCAAAAGAAACAAATTATTTTTTTTACATTTTTCACATATTACAAAATTTATAAAAAAAAAAACACATTTTTCTATCGATACGCATTTATGTGTCCTACACTGTTAAAAATACCCGATGGTAAATTTACGAAATAATCGTAAAATTACGATTTTGTCGTAAATTTACTAAAAAAATCGTAAATTTACCATTTAAATCGTAATTTTACGATCGATCGTAAATTTACGATTTTTTCGTAATTTTACGATCGATCGTAAATTTACGATTTTTTCGTAATTTTACGATTTTGAAATCGTAAATTTACGACAAAATCGTAATATTACCACCGAATCGTAAATTTACGATTTTTATGGTAAATTTACGATTTTGCATTTGTAAATTTACGACTGCCATATTTGAGTATTTAGAAGCCTGAAAACAATATTTCCGAAACCGAGGGGTAAGTACAAATTTACCTTATTTTTTCGTTCCTAAACTCAAATACGAGTAAAAACTAATTTTGTCATAAAATTTTTGTATTAACACTAGAATATCTAAGTGGTATCAAAGAAGGTATTCTCGTCTCAAAAGTTATTTTAAAGCCATAAAAATTTTGTTTTGGCATTTTAAATTTTATATATACAAGCCACAATCGAAATGAACTAAAAAGAATTTGAATATTACATAAATCTTTTATTATATAACATTTTTTATTTACATAAATGTTAACAATTGTTTAAAAAAAAATTAGAATAATTGTTTTGTTTGGTTTCTAAATTAAAAAAATTTAAGGCCAAAGAGGAAAAAGTTTACTAAATTCAAGTAAAAATTTTCGGAGCTCAAAGGCAATGTTTAACATGGAACATGTTCATTGTATGGGGTATTTGAAAAAGTCTGGCACGGCAGGGGGAGCGAAAAATTGACGTTTTTAGGGGTGGGGGGGGGGGGTGAAATGGAATATTTTTGATTTAGGGACTAAGAATAATTTGAAGTGAGAGTCAGGGCCTAATTAGAACAAGAACTTAGAATACTTTAGGTTTATCGACTTAGCCCATTAGTTCCCAAGTGGACCTGAGTTGTCGTTTGAAATTACGTCTATAAAGCTTGTTTAAAATTATAATTTTTTTAAACCAAAGATGTTCCTCTATGCAAAAAGAGTTGCTCTTTCATATTTTTGGGTTAGATTATCAAAATTTTTGACCGGAAATGAAATATAACCACTAAACAAGCTTTATAGAAGTAATTTCAAATGACAACTCAGGTCCGCTTGGGAACTAATGGGTTAGGATAATTTATATTTCGGGATTTAGCGTGATTTCGGTATTAGGACTTATAATAACACAGCTACACAAAAAAAAAGTTCTGATCCTGTAACTAGACCTACCTACAGGTAAGTTTTTCGATGTCCTAAAATCGAATCTGAATTTAGAATTTAGCCTACACTTTGTAATACTTTAAAGCGATTAATTAACCTTCCTCTGGTGGGTTTTAGAGGGTAACTAGGCTAGCTGGGACAAAAACTAAGGATGATGGATAAATTCTGACTTAAGATTCGTTTTTAGAACATCAAAAAACGTAAAAAAGATACTTTTATTTATAAGTTTTGCACAAAGTAAAATATTCACCCTCTGGGGTATTTTAGAGGGTGGTTGGGGTAGCTGGGGCAAAAAATAAGGATGATAGGTAAATTCTGACTTCAAATTCGTTTTTAGAACATCCAAATACGTAACTAAAGTACTTTTATTTTTAACTTTTGGGTATAGTAAAATATTTGCTTTTTGGTTCGGTTTAGAGGGTGGCTGGGGGTAGCTGGGGCAAAATCTGAGGGTGTAGGCTAAATTCTGACTTCAGATTCGGTTTTAGGACATCGAAAAACTTACCTGTAGGTAGGTCTAGTTACAAGATCAGAACTTTTTTTTTTTGTACAGCTGTGTAATTAGTATATGATAAAGCTGTTATAGGTGAACATGTTCCATGATAGTTGGTTGTGTGAATACACAAACCAGTTATAAGTTTTTTTATTTTTGAAAAATGAAAATTAAACTATATAGATATGTTTTTTATAAGGCTGAAAACAAAGATAACCAACATAAATAACCAACGCACAGTGATCTAGACAAAAAAAAACAGAAATAAATTTGCTTCAATGGTGTTACCATCCAATTTTAATGCGGGTTAGCTTCTTTTACTCCTGAAGACCTGCATTTTACGAAAAGTACAACAAGAAAATTTTTTAAAAAGAATAAAAAGTATAAAAAACAAATTTTATAAGCCCATAAACTTTAAGGATAGATTTTGAGGATTTAGAGGTAGAATAGAGGTAATTTTTTTTTTAAACATATTTTCCGATCAAATTTAGGTATATATATAATTTTTCAAAGACTGGAAAATTTTTTTTCGCTAAATTATATAATTTTTGGATTTCTTATGGATTTTTCCGAAAAAAGGGTGAAAAAAAAGTGGGAAAAAATTATCTTGTCATACTTTTCGTACAATACAGGTCTTCAGGAGTAAAATAAATCAATCCGTATTAAGATTGGATGGAAACTCAATAGAAGTAAATTTATTTCCTCTTTTTTGTTAGATCACTGTGCAACACTTGGCCCTCTAGATAGCCTCCCCCCATTCATACCCCCCAAATGGATTAACATTTTTTTTATTAGGAAAATTAAAAGTCAAAGCGTATTCTTATATTCTTGGGACGCTGAAACCAAAAATGAATATAAACAATGTTTTCTATCAACGTTTGGCCCTGTAGACCATCCCAGTACCCCCATTCATTCCCCCGAAAAGGGATAAAAATATTTTTATTACAAAAATTAAAACTCAATGTTTATTCTTACGTGTTTTGGATGGTTTCAGTGTCCTAAAAAAAAATAATACACTTTCTATACACTAAGTTATAATTTTTGTAATAAAAATATTTTTAACCCGTTTGGGGGGGGGGGGGTGAATAGGGGCACTGGGATGGTCTAGAAGGCCTAGCATTGGCTAACAACAATTTTTATATTCATCTTTGGATTCAGCGTCTCAAAAAATATAAGAATACACATTGAATTTTAATTGTCCTAATAAAAACTATTTTTAACCCGTTTAGGTGGATGAATGGGGGCACTGGGGTAGTCTAGAAGACCTAGAATTGGTTTAAAACATTTTTTATATCCATGTTTAGATTCAGCGTCTCAGAAAACATAAGAATACACATTGATTTTTAATTTTTGTAATAAAAATATTTTTATCCCTCTGGGAGGAATTGAGTAGTTTTATTGCTTTTCTATGGCCATATTCGGTTTTAGCACCACCTAAAACCCGTCTACCATGGGGTCTACCCTCTGGTACATTATTTGTGTGTGTGTGTGTGTGTGTGTGTGTGTCTGTGTAATTGATCATTTTTAATTATTATTTGATACGACCTTGATGAACAAACAAATCCTTAGATTCGAAAAACTCACATTTTTGATACGTGGAGTCAAACCGACTTCACTTTTTTTATTTTAACGTATCAAGTAGTTTTGCTAATTTTTTTAATCAACAAATTTGTTTGATTAAATATTTTTTTAAAAATCTAATTTTTGCAAATTAAATTTTTAAGTAATGAAATGATGTTAAGAATAATATTTTTTATGAAAAAACATTGAAAAAAAGTTTGTGAAAAAATTTGTTTGTTCATCAAGGTCGTATCAAATAATAATTAATTGATCATTTTTAATTTATTAAAACAAAAAATAAGTAGAAAAAACCTATTTAGGTCATTTCTGATTATTTACTTAAATGTATACACCAAATAAGAATAATGTGGCACTAAAACGTTTTTTTAATTATTAACAGTTATTTGTCATAATAATTGAGCAAGGCTTTAGAAAATTGAAAACTACGATATTGGATCTAAATAATATTCTCTAAAATAATAAAAAAGAATAATTACAAAAACTTTTATGCATATAGGACTATAGGTGTATAAACTATAGGTCCAAACAAATAGATAAACTTTTGTAAAGGTGTGCAGACTAGTCCTCATTTATTATTATTATTTTTTTTGAACCTGTAGTAAAAATTTTCGAAGCTTAAAAAAGGAGAGAAAATAAAAATTATACAGCATATTTTTAGAAATTTTTATTTTCTCTCCTTTTTTAAGCTTCGAAAATTTTTACTTGAATTTAGTAAACTTTTTCCTCTTTGGCCTTAAATTTTTTTAATTTAGAAACCAAACAAAACAATTATTCTAATTTTTTTTTAAACAATTGTTAACATTTATGTAAATAAAAAATGTTATACAATAAAAGATTTATGTAATATTCAAATTCTTTTTAGTTCATTTCGATTGTGGCTTGTATATATAAAATTTAAAATGCCAAAACAAAATTTTTATGGCTTTAAAATAACTTTTGAGACGAGAATACCTTCTTTGATACCACTTAGATATTCTAGTGTTAATACAAAAATTTTATGACAAAATTAGTTTTTACTCGTATTTGAGTTTAGGAACGAAAAAATAAGGTAAATTTGTACTTACCCCTCGGTTTCGGAAATATTGTTTTCAGGCTTCTAAATACTCAAATATGGCAGTCGTAAATTTACAAATGCAAAATCGTAAATTTACCATAAAAATCGTAAATTTACGATCGATCGTAAAATTACGAAAAAATCGTAAATTTACGATCGATCGTAAAATTACGATTTAAATGGTAAATTTACGATTTTTTTAGTAAATTTACGACAAAATCGTAATTTTACGATTATTTCGTAAATTTACCATCGGGTATTTTTAACAGTGTACTTTATTTATATGTACAATTCCGTTTAAAATTTTTCGCATTCCTTGACTCAAACACATTTTTTTAAACTTTTTTTTAGGAAATTTTTTTATTGACAAGTGTACGTATAATTAAATTGAAAATTTCTTTACTTCATTAAAAATGCAAGTATATGCAAAATTAAAGTAAATATTTTAACAACAAAAATTTTATGCATACAAATTTACATAGAAATTGATAGTATAGTTGATATATTTTTTGATTTTTAACTAGTTTTTTAATAAATATGTATGAATAATAGTTCTTTTTTTTTATTTTTTGAAAAACATATATATATGTATTAATATTATTCACAATCAATCGCTAAAACATCATGTCGAAATAAAATATGTTTAACTTTTTATAAAAAATTGAAGAATGAATTTTAAAAAAATACTTTTTATGAAGTTTATTTATTTGTCAACCGGATGCAGAAAACTTATAGAGCAAACAAGTTGAAAACCTGTTAAAATGCGCATCCTTTTTAGTCAAATAAATTTAAGAGGCATGTTGTTTAAATTATATATTTTTTAATATATTCATAACCTAAATAGAATTTCAAGCTGATAAAAATGATGCCAATGACCGTTTCTTGTATCACATCAAAATTTTAAGTAAAATTAACTTTGATAAACAATGATCGCCATTTTTACTCATATTTTATGACTTTAATTTTATTTTTATACCATACTGGATTCAGTAAAATGGGCTAGAACATTAATTCATTACAATCAAGTTTTCAATCATCAAAAATTAGAATAAAAAAGAAAATAAAAAAAAATTCAGATAGCTTAATAACTTGAAAATTGGTTGTGAAAAAATTATTAAATAAATTTAGACTATAAAATCAATATTACGAGCCAATGTACAAGAAGATTTAATCTGCTTAGATAATAAATCCAAAGCTCTCTCAACATCTTAAATATGACAGGTTTAGCTATTCCATTTTTTCATGTAACAATTTTTAGAAAATGGTACGTAAAATTGTTAAAAGAATCATTCTTATAACATCAAATTATAAGACCACTGATGATTCTTGAGGTTATCGAGTATAAGAAAATTACTACCTTATACGATATTCAAATTCTTACCTAATTAAATTTTTAACCTACGCAAATGAAAAAAAATAGACTCAGAAAAATTATTTCATTGTTTTGAGCTCATTATTCGAAGGGACTACTAACTAGAGGCCTGAGAAAGGGGCCAAGAAAATGCTGAAGAGTGCTAAAAACTGTTATAAAAGAGCAGAGTACGCGATGTTTTTATTCTGAAATTATCACAAAAACGGAGGGTTGTCTGCATATCTTTTAAAAAATGTTTTTGACTATAATATAAAATGAGTAAAATAACTATATATCTGTAATCCTTTTTTGTGACATTATCTTATCAGCAACAATTTTAAAATTATAAGAAATATTTAATATAATACAATATAAATCTCTTAAATCTTAGAAAATAAAAGCTAAAAATCTAAATCTCCAAATACTTTTATCGAATTTAATATATAAAATATGAAAATACTATTAAGCTTTATATCTTATATTTAACTTATTTTTAAAACTTTATCTTTTTGAATTTAAAAAAATTTTTTGTAAAACTGAGTTAAGAAATAGGTCTTGGATTTTGAAAAAACTAAATAGACTGGGTTCAGTGTGTTATATTATAATACCATGCCACTTTTTAGAGTTCTCAAAAGGTTTCAAAATTGTAACTGATGTTTTTCGATTTTTAAAAATTTTCAACTCAAATTCGAGATAACTTATCAATTTTAATTAAATTTTAATGTATATATTTTTACATATTGCATACCCAGCCCAATGGATTTTTTCAAAACCCCAGACCTTCCCCTGTTACTCCAGCTGCATACTTTTCGGCCAGTACCAGATTTGGTATAGAGTAGGTATTTGGGTCGCTGATTACGAATTTCGGGATCAATTTTATGAGCAATTGGAAGTTTACTCTCAAATTAACAAAAACTATACCTAAAAAGGGGTATTTATTATGTCTTTGAACTTTAAGTGTCCAGATTTGGTCCATATAGATTTTCTGGCTCACTAGCCACGAATTTCAAGGTACTAATTACAAAAAATTGGTGATTAACCTTTAAATTTTCAAAAAAATGAAATACATCAAAAATACCTTTTTTTGGTATAGTTTTTACTTAATAAAAGGTGAAGCCTCAATTTCTCAAAAAAGAACCCAAAATTCGTTATCAGTGACCCAAAAAACTTATGCTAAACTAAATCTGTCGATGGCTAGAAAGTATACTGCCAAAACCGTATATTGACTGGAGTATACTTCAGTATACATCCTTTAGGTCCATAGATGCATTATTTTTTAATGTCTGTATGCTAAAGTAAGTTTCATTATGAATTACTCATCGAATAAATAACAATATTCAATCAAATACATATGCTTTGAATCATTATAAAGATTTATGTTTTTTATAAAGATTAAAGTTTTTATCATAAATCATTTTGAGTATATAATCACTATAGATTTTATAAAAGATTTTGTGAAATAAAAACCATGTTGAAAAATATCCAATAAACGAAAAATTTTGCAATTTTTTATAACTCTTTTTAAAATAGGGTTTAAAATATCAGAAATTCTTTAAATTAAAAAAAAAATTTCTTTTACGTGTTTGTGATTCTGCAGTAAATACGTAAAGTTAACTATACAGTAATATTAATGTAAACGAATTTAAAAAAAAATAAACTTTGATGTTGTTGATCTTTTAGTAACATGATGTTGAAAAATAAATTTTAACTTTTATCTCAAAAAATTTTCTCCAGATTTTTAGTTTGAATTTTAGAAATTTTTTTATTTCCAGGAGAAGACTCCAAAATTTTAAAAAGATCTAAAGCTTTACATAAAAAGTATTAATCTTTTCTGACCAATTATAATTAATTCTTATAGGTATGAGACCGAAACTTTGGCGCAGATTTGTGTCGTTTCTAAAATTAAGGATTGTTGAAAAACGAACTGTTATCGTCATAAAATATTGACATCCATAAATTATAGTAAAAAGAAGCAACGCATCAATGACGATTTTTCTGTTCCTTTCCTTATACACTTGGTAAAAATCCAAATAAATCGATTTATGTGAATATATATTTTTTTAAAGATTATGATTTAATCTATACGAAGTTTGTGAAACATAATTTTAGAACTTTTACCTCACAATAAACTTTATGATCAAATCAAGGAGATACTAAAATTTTCATATGCCAATCTTAATTCATATTTTAGAAAGTATAATAATGAGAAAAATCAATATGTTTGATGATAGATACTTCGTTAAACTAATTCTACTACGGCCGCGGCATGAAATTTGAATTAGGCAATTTTAAGTTGGATAAACTCCTCACGTTGATTATTCTGTCAATTATTTAGATAAGGATCTTAATAATTTATAGAATAATCAACGTATTTTAAAAAGAAATAGAAACAACAAAGAATCACTAACAAAGTTTTGTATAAAAAATTATTCAAAATGCTTGAATAATAAAACTTTTTTGAAATGTAAAAATCTTGTATTCAATACTTTAAAAGTTTATAAATGTAAATATTGTAATAAATGTATAATTTTTATATACTCTTTAACGTTAAACATGATTATTGATTATCCTATAACTTTAAATTAAAAAGTCCATTAAATAATTGATAACTTTATGCTTTTAAAACTCTATATTTTATAGCCAAGGCATTTACAATGTTAAATGTAGTAAAATGCATCCATAGAAAAAAAATCCGCTTTTGGCTATTACTCCAGTCAAATCACGGGGGGGGGGTGGTATTGTTTGTGGCCGCCACCAGATTTGGTCTACTATAGGTTTTTTGGGTCGCTGAACACGAAAATCGGGATTTTTTCTATGCGCAATTGGGGCTTGACCCTTAAATCGGGCAAAACTGCCCCTAAAAAGGGCATTTTTGCTGTATTCATTGTAAGCCTTTGAAATTTGGTATACGGGGGTTTTTTGGTTCGCTGATAACGAATATTGCAGTTATAACTATGAAAAATTACCCCTTCACCCTTAAATTGGGCAAAACTGCTCCTAAAAGGGGAGTTTTCACTACTTTCACGCTATCCCTCCAAGATTCGACCTATTAGGGGTTTTTGGGTCGCTAATCACAAAAATCGATGTCTTTTCAATTAAAACTTAACTCTTCACCCTTAAATTAGCCAAAAGTACCCCTTAAAGGGGTATTTTTGCAACTTTCACTCTAGCCCTCCAAGATTTGGTCTAATAAAGGTTTTTGGGGTCGCTGATCACGAATATTGAAGTTATAACCTCGGTTATAACTATGAAAAATAACCCCTTCACCCTTAAATTGGCCAAAAGTACCCCTAAAAAATCGCGTTTTTTTCAATTAAAAATTAGGTCTTCAGCCTCAAATTTGCTAAAACTACTCCTAAAAGGTTTGAAAGGTATAAATAAATGAATCATACATTTTACAACTTATCTTATTTATAAAATAAAGGTAAGCAAATGTTTTATCATTTGAAAAATTTTTCAAAAATTTAAAAAAAATTTTTTTGCATTAAACAAAACTTTTATTATATGCCTCAGAATAACCCTTCAAGGGCTGTTCATTCTGATCAGCGACCTAAAAAACCCTATTAGACTAAATCTTAGAAGGCAAGAACAAATATAGCGAAAGCACCCCATTTAGGAATATTTTCGGCTAATATAAAGTTGAAGAGTTACGTTTTAATTCAAAAGACATCGATTTTTGTGATCAGTGCCCCAAAAAACCCTATTACACCAAATCTTGAAGGGCTAGATTGAAAGTAGCGAAAACACCCCTTTTAGGGACATTTTTGCTCAATTTAAGGGGGAGGGGGTAATTTTTCATAGTTATAACTGCAATATTTGTTATCAGTGACCCAAAAAACCCTCATATACCAAATTTCAAAGGCTTAAAGTGAATACAGCAAAAATGCCATAGTTAAGGGCAGTTTTGCCCAATTTAAGGGTGAAGGGGTAATTTTCCATAGTTATAACTGCAATATTCGTTATCAGCAACCCAAAAAACCCCCGTATACCAAATTTCAAAGGCTTACAGTGATTACAGCACAAATGCCATAGTTAAGGGCAGTTTTGCCCAATTTAAGGGTGAAGGGGTAATTTTTCATAGTTTTAACTGCAATATTCGTTATCAGCGACCCAAAAAATCCCCGTATACCAAATTTCATAGGCTTACAGTGAATACAGCAAAAATGCCCTATTTAAGGGCAGTTTTGCCTAATTTAAGGGTGAAGGGGTAATCTTTCATAGTTATAACTGCAATATTCGCTAACAGCGACCCAAAAAACCCCCGTATACCAAATTTCAAAGGCTTACAATGAATACAGCAAAAATGCCCTTTTTAGGGGCAGTTTTGCCCGATTTAAGGGTCAAGCCCCAATTGCGCATAGAAAAAACCCCGATTTTCGTGTTCAGCGACCCAAAAAACCTATAGTAGACCAAATCTGGTAGCGGCCACAAACAATACCACCAAAACCGTGATTTTACTGGAGTATATAGCGTAATTTTTTTTCTTGCTCAAACGATTGTAAATGACCTAAAGTGTAAAGAAAATTCTTTAAAAAAATTTTTTTTGCTCATTTAGAGAATGCGCGAACAGTACGAAACGAAAACCTTTTTTTTTTAAAAAGACAAATACCTAAACATTTTTTTTATTTTAAATTTCTTTAGGTTTAGGATTGGTACATTTTGAACCAGCTCGTCGGAATGTTTATTTTACCAAATGCGATGATTTACATGGAGACGCGTAGCGCCTTCAAATTTTACATTAAAATCCCTCCCCCGAAACCCTCCCCGAAGGAAAATCCTGGCTACGTGCCTGTATGTATGTCCTATGTATGTATGGATGTAACCGGTAACCGGTGATATTTCCCAACTTATTTTTCAAATCAATATAATTATAATAAAATTCAATTTTTTCATTTATAAAATTTAGTATTTTAGGGGAAACGCATTTATTTAAATTATTTCTGTGTTCTTCAAAGGTTTGAATCAATATTTCATGTTCAAATAATACATTTTACTGTAAAATATAATAAATTAATATCTCATTTATTTAATAATGCATGTATATTAAAATAAATCTCTTTTTATTATATTAAATTGTTTTTGATAATGATTATAATTGTAAAAACTATTATTTTGATAAAAACATTTACACATGCATTTATTCTGAAAATTAATTGATTTTATTATTATATTTACATTATATTATATTTATTTATTCATTTTTAAATAATTTTGTGTATATTAATTAAAAAATTAATTAAAAACTATTTTATAAATCAAAAAGTACAAAACAATTGATTAACCTTTGGTTAACCGTAATTGGTTAACCTTTTTTGTTTTACAATTTTTTTTTCAAATCAAAAAACAAGTATTTACATATCTAGAGCAAAAAAGGCCTAATTTCTCAGGTAATTTCTATCCTAGGGAGACCGTTTTTTACCCATTATATGGAAAACTATGTTGTAAATCACGGATTCAAAATATGGGAATCGGCTTTTGCATACAGTCTGCATGCAAAATCAAAACAAATAATTTGTACCTTATATAAAAAATAGCTATTTTAGGATTGTTCAAAAAATACGTATCGAAAAACAGGCAAGCAAAGAGTAAACAAAAATGTTTCGTATACATACCAAATATAAAAACTACTCCCTAATTTTAGTATTAAAAGAGCAAATTATTCAGTTGGTTAGTAATAAAATTGAAACTTAATAATTTTAGATTATTATAATCAACTTAAAATCGATATCAATATAATTAATTATCGGTAAAATTGACCAAAAAAGACCAATAATTAATTTGACCGATATTTTTGGCTGATTTCGAGCTAATTTTTGCTGTTTTTGGCAGACTAAAATAATGATTGTGGGCGCTCATTTGAGTATCACATATCCAAAATTTTTTTATAAAACTGACACATAGGCCAACATTCTGGGAAAATTTGAGCAAAAATAATTATGGCGAACTTGACTTCCGGTCAATTTGAAAATTTCAAACCATTAAAAATAAAACCGGAAGTGGCCCAAAATAAAAAAAAAATTTTTTTTCGGGTAGGCCAAGTAAAAAGAAAATTTTGTCCCAATCATATGTATATGTTAAAAGTTTCATGATTTTGAGTTATTTCAGTTTGAACTGGGCAGCTGAAATCAAAAAATTGAAAAAATCCAACTTTGGAGCAGCTGTATCTCAAAATTATGCGTCAGAATGTGTAAAGTATGAGTGATTTCACAAATCCCAGATAAAAAATGACCAAAAGAAAATTTTTTTTATTTTTTTTATTTTTCAGTCGGTCGTTCTTCCCTGGAAGTGCCCATTATATATTATTTTGTCCCAATAAAATTATTTAAGGATGCTCTGGCTATTGAATTTCCGAATAATGGTGTATACAGTTTTTTAGAGGAATTTCTTAGGAATCCAATGATGTGAGTCTTTTACTCGTTAATCGTGCACAATTGAGATATATTTGCGCACAAAACTGCGAAATTTAATACGTGCTCTTATGGGGAATACATGGTATCACGGCATTAGATGGATATGGAACGTCGCCTGTGATCAAAGTATAAAACTGAACTAACCTTACCTACCATAATGGCCCGTATATTAAAAATTGCATGTATTAAATTTTGCTCGACCTAAACGATCCATACACATTTCCGAGATTTTCTTCCAAAAAACTGTATATATCATTATTAGGAAATTCAGCGGCCAGAGCCTCCTACAAAAAAATAAATAATTAAATAAAAAAATATAAGCATTAACAATGTTTAACCTATATTAGATCAACAGTATTTACTTGAATGCAGTGACCGAAGCAATTAATTCAAATACACACGGAGAAAAATATTTTGTATATTTTACAAGGTTAATTTTAGTAAAACGGGGTTAGTTTTAATTACAAAAAAAATTTGTAAATTTTACAAATATGAAGTCAGAATATTGTAATTCTAACAAAAAACATGGTTATATTTACAAAACATTTGAACAGAAAATAACAAAACTTTATAATGTAAACATAACCAGCAATTTTTGTTATTTTTAACAGTTATTTTTCTCCGTGCATTGATTGTTCGAATACTGTATACGATCAGAGCTCGGTACATAAATACTTTGAACATTATAGTTATCTTCTGGTATTTGTAAGATGATTACTTTGTATGAACAAAAATAATTACTGTATTATACAATTAAATAAAATCTTAAATATATTTAAATACAGTAAATAAATGGTAAAAAATTAAAATTGAAGACACACCTACCGAACATGAATTTTCTTCATTTTTTAACTATCTTATCGATATTTTGCCAGTAAACATGGGACTTTTTATGTGGCATAAAATTTTCGGTAAAAATCAAAATTTTATTTCAATTTCAAAACTCAAGTTATGGTACTTAATTAAGTCGGGGAAATAGGTAAAAATAAGTCGATTTTAGCTCAAAAATTTTTAAATTTTAATACTATTCACGTTTTATTACATTCTGTCATTATTTTTTTTAACGGATAAACCTCCTTAAAAGAAACTTTTTGCAAAGAGTTGAAATTAGTGAAAATATGACAAAAATACATTACTACTTATATTTCTAAAATTTAAAATTTTGTTGTTTACTTTTTATATTTTTAAACCATTAAAAAGAATATTTGATATTAATGTACTTGACCATTTTCGGTTAACGTAATTTTTCCCTTTTAAATATCATACTTTTTAAAACTTCATTAAATTTCTTAGTAACCCGTTAAAATATACAATTTAGTATGGTTATTAAACATTTTAAACTAATACAAGATAATATTTCATCTTGAAAATATTAAAAATTTCATAATTAACTTATAAGGCTCCCAAATTTTATATGGACTTTTTACTTAAATCATTATTTTTTTTTTTTGCTTAATTTTAATTTTTTATAATTAAGTCCATATAAGTCTTTTATCATGGTTAAATATATTATTTTAAAATAAAAAATGGATTTAAACTTTTAAATATCACAGAAATAATTTAAAAAAACGTGTTAGCCCTAAAACCCAATTTTTTGATTGAAAAAAATTAATTTTTTAGAGATATGTAACTACTTTAAAATACACGAATTTCAAGGTTGCATGGAAATTAACTGCTAAAAGATTAAAATATATGTTTTTTTCAACAAATATATTTGACTGTGATAAAAGACTTAAATATAAAAATTAAACTTATTTTGAAAAAAGTACTGAATTAAGTTAAATTAATATTAAGTTAAAAAAAATACAGAAATTTTCGGGCGTACCCCTAAAAATTAAATTATACGATTACTGATGTTTCCAATGTAAAAAATTGTCTAATACTAGTGCAAGTTAATGGCAAATTTTTAGCTATATCATATTGAATTGAACATTTAAAACAATTATTAAGGATATTTAAAGAAAATTGTTATAAATGAAGAAAAATAATATTAACTTAAAATGGTCAAATACGTTAATATCAAATATTCGTTTTAATGGTTTAAAAAATAAAAAAAAAAATTTTTAAGTTTTGGAATTATATTTGGTGTGATATATTTTAATAAATAAATTTTTATCAAATTTTCACTAATTTAACCCTTAACAAAAAGTTATACACTTTTAAAAAGTATATTTAAGTTTTTGTTAAAATAGAAATACAAAATTTGGTATTTTAACGAAAACTGGCTGCTAATTTTATGTCGCATGAAAAATTCGAAAAATGGTGAAATATGGTTTAAAAAATGAAGAAAATTCATGCGGGGTAAGTATGCCTTCAATTTATATTTATGCCAAAATTTGACCCTCTATACTTAAAAGGGCTTTATTTTTTAAGAAATCGTCATATATATTATACATATACTTATCTCCATATAACCTCAAATAATTTTAATTTTATAAATAAAATTTTATGAAAAAATATTTAAAATATTGATTAAATTATTTAACATACCAATTCTTATTTTATACAGCAACCAAATTAATATTGAATAATCAAGGATCAAAATCTTAGATCAATATAAATAAACAATCAAAATTATTATTGAATGCAAAAAAACAAGTCAATTATAGGTAACTTTTTTAAAAATTATGTTAACACTTTAAAAAAATAATGTGGAATAAAACTTATAACAAAAAACTGAAATTCAATTTTTTTTTTAAATAAAATAATAGACAATATTTTCAATTTTACTGTTTTTTGCGTAATTACAGTGTTTTTGTTTATAAATAAAGTTTGACTGTGTGTGTAAGAATAACACGCTATCTTGAGCGAATTGTCGGTACTGTTAAAACCTAATAAAAAAGCTTGTTAAAGCAGTAACGACATCTGGAATATATAAATAAATTCCCAAACTTACGAATGGTTGGTAATATCACTTCCTTATCATTTACTATTTTATTGATTAAAAATTATTTTTGTATAATTCAAAACAAATTCAAATTACGGCCTTAAAAACTAAGCTATTATAAGTAACATATAATTTAATTATCCAATAAAATCAAATTCAGTATTGGAGAGTTTAAGAAGGTCAAATATTGACCCATTTTGAAAGACCCCGACATCTGCTATAAATATGCAGAAAAAATGTCGGAGTCTTCCATTAACGTAGCACATGAGGATTTCTAGGGATGAATGGGAGGTTCGTTCAGCAACTTGCCCCCCCCCCCCCTCCTTCCGAAAAAATTCTAATCCCATCTTTGAGCAGATTTCAAAATATCATTCAAAAATAAACAAGAAGATTAAACAAAATTTTATTTTTACAATTTCAGTCTAATTTATCCCTTGTGAAAACCTTTTGAATTCTTTTAGAATATTTTTAATATTTTTAAAGCACAATTGATTAAAAAAATATTGCAAAATAGCGTTACCAAAATAGCATTATTATTAGAATAAATTTACAATATGTCAATATCATATAATAAATACTGATGTTGGAAAAAGTTGTTATTTAATATACCAAAGCTTGTTATTTAATTTATAATGGAATTTTCATATACATTTTAATTTATTTAATATTTTTAACTATTTAGTATTCTTGAAAAGGTCTGCAGATGGCAAACGAAACCTAGCACAATATATAAATAAATTATTGTCTAATTTATTGCCCTCTTGGTCAAGAAATTCCTTATCACTCGCAAATATCAAACTCTGATTACTATATAGGGTGTTTAAGCAGTACATACTAGCAAAATTTTTTAAAAAATTAAAAAATTATTTCGAAATGATCTAAATTTACACTAACTTAAAAAAAGCAGTTTTAAAGTTCCGAATTTTCCATTTAAAACAATTTTAAATAATTAAGTTTTGTTAAAAAATAATTCTGTATGACCTTGCTAATAAAAAATTTGGCTTTATCAGTTGAAAATACATAAACATTTTTCAGGTGCTTTTCAAAATTTCAAAATCTTTTCAGGGTATATAAAAACCCTTAAATTCATAATAAACCCTTCAAATTCTTGTAATATTACTGAATTTAGAATGAATATTTAGAAAATTTTATGTATAATTTTGAAATTAAGTGTAAAATATTCTTTAAAAAAATTTTTTTATAGATAAAATTTAGAAACTATATTTATGAAATATATTTTATGAAAAAAATATATATTTTAAATAATTGTACTTTTTTCCTAACTTTCGTTCCAGCAATTTATACACTGTAAAAAGTAACTTTCTTATATTAACAAAAAAATTAGAACATTTTCGAAAAATTAGTAAATTTTCGAAAAAATTTATAAATATTCGGAAAAAATCGTATAGTTACTAAATTTAGTATATTAACAAAAGATTTGAGTATTCTCGATTTTTTTTTGTGAATTCGCAAGAAAACTAATTGTAAATTTACAACTTTTTTCGTAATATCACAAAAAAAAATCGAGGATTCTCAAATTTTTTCGATAATATACTAAATTTAGTAAATTTACTATTTTTATCGAATATTTACAAAATTTTTTGAAATTTCACTAACTTTTCGAAAATATTCTATTTTTTTTGTAAATCGAAGAAAGTTACCTTTTACAGTGTAGGTAGAATTTAAGTTTTTAGACTTGATCTGTTTCTGATTATTAATGTTTCAACCCTGAAAAATAAGACCTGATAACCAATAAGCACTTTTTTTCGGGCCATTTTAAAATTTTTTCTACATATTTCAAATTATTCTCGATAAGAATTAAATTAACCGAATATAAATTAAAAAATGTTAATGATTGATATTACGATGTATTTTTTAAGATCAAAATCTAAAAATCCGTATACAGTGACAAATATAGAGCCTACGTCAGTGATTTCTAAAAAGTAAAAGAATTAAATAAATTTTTAATGTGGCTAAAAAAAATTCATTTACCCCACATAATTAGTATCAAGATTCTTTTCTAGAATCAAAACTTAAAAATAAACATTTGGCTAATATTAGAAAAAAAAAATTTTTTTCCCAATGTTTTAAAAATCTTATAGATATCATATTTTTATGTTTTTATTAATAGAGTGATTATTTCATAAGATCCATGTATATGATAAAATTTAATTTGTTACCCTTAGGTATATTTATTTTTTAATTTCTCTTATAGTGCCCAGATTAAATTTATTTATTTTTCAAAAATTTTTTTGGTATACTAACAAAAATTGTCGAAAAATTTCTTTGAAAAGTATCTTGCTTAAAAGGCATGTTCAATATAAAAAGATAATATCAATAACGATCACTAATTAAAATAAAAAATATACCTAATATATTTTTGCTTTTACAATATTAAAATCTAATGCAAATAAAAAATAATACAGCATTTAATAACGAATTTCCCTTATTACCATTTAAAATTTATTAAGTCATGCAATAATTTCAAATGTAAGAAATGTTGTAATAAAATTTTATTTTTGTCCTTTATATAATACAGTAATATAAAATAACTAAGAGAGAAAAATAGAATTCTTTGTCCGCATGCGATTGACATAGAACGATTCGTATGAAAGCAACGAGTCCATAGTTGGTATAATTGCACGAGGGTGAAAAAGTCTTAAGTCCGAGTTGCTAAAGTATTTTTAGCTCGTCAGGGTGTAAACTTCGTGTATGTATTGATCGGGGTTTGAGATCGGAATTAGGGATGAAACTGACAGAAAAAAATTTGAGGTTTAAGAATATATAGAAAGTGTAAAAATAAAACCAAAAAGATGCCAATAAAAGGGTCAAGAATTAAAACTTTAATTTTATGAACTCTAAACAAATTTTTTATACAGTCCCTGTAACTGTATAAATCTATTATAATTAGATGCACAAATTTTATGTAGATACTATTTTATTTAATTTACGAAACTTTACTGTATGTCCCTAGAAAATCGAATTTCAAAAAAGCTGTCTTTTTTGGGGTGAAATTAAATATTATGTTATAATATTCTTTAAATCACCCTTCTGGCTCACAAGTACTCCCATCCTTCTGCAAGGGGAAATAAATTTACTGAAATTTACTAAAATGTGAACTTTCATTTTTATTTGCAGCAGATTAAAGATTTTTATTAGCTGTATAGGAAAATATTATTAGCTTGAAATATATCGAAAAATATATAAGTAACTTTCTTTATCTTTTTTCTTGCTTCTGCAGATAAATGAACAAGCTAGAATAAAATAATCACCTAATGTTTTACTCAAATCATGTAAAAACAAAATGGGGAAAAAATTAAATATTATATCGAAAAAAAAAAAAATAAATAATTTTATTTTTTTAATTTTTAAAAACAAAAGTTTTAAAACTGAAAATTTTACAAAGGCTATGCCCGGATCTATATAGTGAATCGGCCCACGAAAGATATTTAAAAACTAATTATATTAGGTCAAAGTACACCTAAAAAAAATAGGATCCTGAAGTTTTCAGACCTCCAGGTGCCTTCAGCTCTGATTGGCGGCCTATTAACCAAAAAAAAAAAAGTACATTTTTAGCGACATTTTAGTCAACTTTCTGACACTCCCGTGGTAAAACGATATTGTCAAAACGGTCTTGCGACCTCTCATTCAAAAGGCTAGACGATATACTTTGAGATGAAATTACTTTTGTAATTGATTTTAATGCATCGTTTTGATTGGTGGACCATAAACCATCCAAAATAAATTTTTTTTTTTCTTAAATTTCAACTTTGGCGGCGATTTAAAAAAATTTGAGAGATATGCCAATTTTATTTTTTTTTTTTAATGTTGACAAAAAACACAAACTTTCATTTGCGACCATCCGCGCTCAAAAGCATCTGGGGCAACATGTTCAAATACTTAAAAAACTGAAATAACTTTTTTTTTTAATTTTGCGATTTTTTGAAAAAGGACCCCGCACAAATGAATAGGAAATGGCCGTTCGATCAAATTAGGTGAATTTTTTGTATGTTTTAGATTTTATTATCCTGAAAAAAAGTCTCCATTGACACAAAGCTCCAAAATCTCAACTTTGGCTGCTACGGAGCTTGAAAGCTCCATAGCTCTATTACACAGGAACCCAAAAAAAAAATCATGTACCATAGGGGATTTTTGGTGGTGCTAAAACCGAATATGGCTAAAGAAATGCAATGAAATTAGCCAATTTGCCCCCAGCGCCCCCATAAGCCCCCCAAAGAAGTGAAAAAATTTTTTTTTCTCGAAAAATGAAAATTGAACTAAATACTCATGTTTTGGGACGCTTATACCAAAAATGTATGCAAAAAATGTTTTTCACCAACGTTTGGCCTTGTAGACGACCCCAGTGCCCCCATTTATACCCCCCCCCCCCCAAAACGGGTAAAAATATTTTTATTACAAAAATTAAAACTTAATATGAATTCTTATACTTTTTGGGACGGTGAAACCAAAAATGAATATAAAAAATGTTTTCTACCAATGTTTGGCCCTGTAAGCCGCCCGTGACCCCGTGCACCCCCCCCCCCCCACCAAAACGAGATATAAAAATTTTTATTACAAAAACTCAATGTGTATTGTTATGTTTTTTGAGGCGCTGAAACCAAAAATGAATATAAAAAATGTGTTTAACCAATGCTTGGTCCTCTAGGCCACCCCAGTGCACCCATTCAACACCCCCCCCCCCAAACGAGTTGAGAATATTTTAATTATAAAAATTAAAACTCAAGGTGTAGTCTTATTTTTTGTGGACACTGAATCGTTTGAGGGGGGGGGGGGGGTGAATGGGGGCACTGGGGTCGTGTAAAGGGCCAATCATTGGTTAAAAACATTTTTTATATTCATCTTTGATTACAGAGTCTCAAAAAACGTAATAATACACATTGAGTTTTGATTTTCCTAATAAAATTATTTTTAACTCATTTGTGGAGATGAATAGGGGCACTGGGGTGGCCTAGAGGACCAAGCATTGGTTAAACACATTTTTTATATTCATCTTTGGTTTCCGCGCCTGAAAAAACTTAACAATACACATTGAGTTTTTGCAATAAAAATTTTTATATCTCGTTTTGGTGGGGGGGGGGGGGGTGCACGGGGTCACGGGCGGCTTACAGGGCCAAACATTGGTAGAAAACATTTTTTATATTCATTTTTGGTTTCACCGTCCCAAAAAGTATAAGAATTCATATTAAGTTTTAATTTTTGTAATAAAAATATTTTTACCCGTTTTGGGGGGGGGGGGGGTATAAATGGGGGCACTGGGGTCGTCTACAAGGCCAAACGTTGGTGAAAAACATTTTTTGCATACATTTTTGGTATAAGCGTCCCAAAACATGAGTATTTAGTTCAATTTTCATTTTTCGAGAAAAAAAAATTTTTTCACTTCTTTGGGGGGCTTATGGGGGCGCTGGGGGGCAAATTGGCTAATTTCATTGCATTTCTTTAGCCATATTCGGTTTTAGCACCACCAAAAATCCCCTATGGTACATGATTTTTTTTTTTGGGTTCCTGTGTAATAGAGCTATGGAGCTTTCAAGCTCCGTAGCAGCCAAAGTTGAGATTTTGGAGCTTTGTGTCAATGGAGACTTTTTTTCAGGATAATAAAATCTAAAACATACAAAAAATTCACCTAATTTGATCGAACGGCCATTTCCTATTCATTTGTGCGGGGTCCTTTTTCAAAAAATCGCAAAATTAAAAAAAAAAGTTATTTCAGTTTTTTAAGTATTTGAACATGTTGCCCCAGATGCTTTTGAGCGCGGATGGTCGCAAATGAAAGTTTGTGTTTTTTGTCAACATTAAAAAAAAAAAATAAAATTGGCATATCTCTCAAATTTTTTTAAATCGCCGCCAAAGTTGAAATTTAAGAAAAAAAAAAATTTATTTTGGATGGTTTATGGTCCACCAATCAAAACGATGCATTAAAATCAATTACAAAAGTAATTTCATCTCAAAGTATATCGTCTAGCCTTTTGAATGAGAGGTCGCAAGACCGTTTTGACAATATCGTTTTACCACGGGAGTGTCAGAAAGTTGACTAAAATGTCGCTAAAAATGTACTTTTTTTTTTTTGGTTAATAGGCCGCCAATCAGAGCTGAAGGCACCTGGAGGTCTGAAAACTTCAGGATCCTATTTTTTTTAGGTGTACTTTGACCTAATATAATTAGTTTTTAAATATCTTTCGTGGGCCGATTCACTATATAGATCCGGGCATAGCCTTTAGGTCTCAATAAAAAATTAGATATATAATTAGGTGCCAGACTCGATAAATCAAGAAACTAAATAAAATATTTTCTAAAATTATATCTTACATGCGGAGAAAAATGATGGTATTACGTTCAAATACATTTTCAGATTGTATGAAGTCAAAAATTTTAAAAAAGTTAGTTAATACTGATTAACAAATAACTGAAATGGGCAGAGTGAAAAATTATATTTTGAAGCTTGTAAAAATTGTTTGAGATCTATTAAGTTTAAAACCCGTTTTCGTCAGAAATTACAAATTTGGCAGCATTTTAAAAATTGGTCGTTTTAGGCCAAAAAGAACCATTTGGTTAATTGGTTATAGCGATAAGAAAATTAATGATAAAAAATTGCGGTTTACTAAATACTGGGGCTTGAAAGGGAATACGTATATCAAAAAATAAGACTAACCAGATGTGTTTTTGTTGCGAGGTTCTAGCGTTTTAGTGAAAATTACCAAAAAAACTTATAACTGGTTTGTGTAAACACAAACTAAATCCATGGAATATGTTTTCTACAGATGCGGATTAGGTATAATGTATTAATGTTATGCAACATTAAAATACGATTTGCTATTTTTATAATTTGTAATTATCACCTTTACTAGATGATAAGATTCTAAACCCAAGTTATTCTGATTTCCTAAACTCAAATTATTCTAAGTCCCTAAATCAAAAATATTGTAATTCCCTAAACCCAAATTATTCTAAGTCCCTAAATATGACTTATTTTAAGTCCCTGAATCGAAATTATTCTAATTCCCTAAATTAAATTTATTTTAAGTCTCATTTTCCCCTCCTTAAATCGGACACTATTGACCCCCCCCCCCTTCCCTGAATAATGTTACATGTTAGTACCCTATTTTATAACATTGAGCCCTGCATTTCTAAGCTCAGTAGGTCCATTGGCATCAACGGAAGGTGGTCCGCATGTTTTTTTCTACATAGACTCGTCCATAACCATTTGGTGTAATTTGGTGTTCGAAAGGTAGTGAAATCCTTTTTTTAATTTTAAAAAAATTATATATTTACAGAAAAATCCTGTTTTTTGTATTAAATTTAATAATTTTGATAATTAATTAATTAATTGACCGAAAAATATTCGAAAAAATAAAGAAATATTAGCATTACATACATGTCATGATGCCTCTTAAATGGTTAAATTCATCCCTTAAATTAAAATTAAATAAACTTTAAAAATTAAAGGGTTAACTAACACTATAACTAGCAGAATCAAAAGTAATATGCTCTTCCTTTACATTAATTAAAGAAAGTACAGATTACACTCATAAAATTACACACTTTGACTGTAACATATATAAAATACGTGCAGATAATTTGCATAACAGATTTACTCTAATCTCATACATAAAACGTATCGACATAAAAGTATTAAGATTTCTTTTTATACAGGCATATTTGTATCAAAATAAAATTCTCATATATATAACATAATAAAACTGTAATTTTCGGTCACATTCCTAGGCCACAAGTGTAACATAAAAAAGCTAAAAAAAACCCCTCGATTGTAATGTAATTCTTATATATATACATGCTTATATATTTTTTTCGATAAAAAAGACGTTTAGTACCTCGAAACACGCGACCCTCATCTTATTCAATTTAACAAAGTATCCCTTCAACAGCGCAGTATATAATATGATATAAGTATATTTACAAGTATTCATGTTCACATTGTTTTTTTCTAAATATTATAGATGATCCATTGGCTGATCAAGTAGAAAACGCCCATCTTTTTAACACTTATATATAATAGCTAAAAAAAATCTAGTCCTATATATACGTATTTATTATCATAAAAAAGTCATCCCTATGTAATAACATTTATATTTATAAGTACTTATTCTTATGTTTCCCCCTTGTGTTAAGTAAATCAACAAATCTTTTTAGAAATATGTTTTAATGCGAGAGAGCTTGCGGAAATCACAGTTGTTTTTTCACGCTACACCTGTGTCATTTTTTGGAAATTATATTTTATTCAGAAAATTTTTTTAATATATTTTTTAGATGTTACATTATTTTTAAAAAAATGATATTTTTGTCCATTTTTTTTTTATAAAAGTTAATTACTTAAAACCTACCGGAAGACACTATAATCAAAGATGGCGCTAAATAAAGAGGATAGGGTTGCTATTTATGTGTGCTTGTGAATTATTCTTACACAAAGAAGAATATATATGTATATAAAAGTTATATGAAAGTGTGCTTGAATACTCCTTAGGGGAAAGACAAGACAAATTTTCAAGACAATGAACAACAATAGCTTTCTTTCAGAGGATAATAAAACCTAAGTTGAATACGACTAAAGGTCTGTCAAGTTCTAGTTTATATATTAAAGAACTTTTAAATCTGCAGTATTTTCAGCACTTTTATTTTTAATCTTTGCATGTATAGATTTCATGGTGGTCTAGGAATGTGTAAATTTGTCGCGGATACGAAAGAGACGTAAATAAAGAATTTTTTTCATTTTATTCGTAATTGGCATGAATTCGTGAAGATGAAAGTAATGCTGTTTAAATTTTGACATGGATAGTGTGAATTAATATGAATTTTAGGGGCATTTCAAAACTTGAATGAAAAAAACATAAAGTATATCAATTTTTAGATTCTATGAGACTATGCATCTAAAAAATTTCATTTTTAATTAATTCTTAATCCTTAAATTGAGTAGATATGTGTAACAAAGTATTTTCGAAGAGCGATGGTATCGTCAAAATTTATTTTATTTAACTTCGTGCATAAAGTCGATCTTTACGCACTGACAGGATGATCACGACTTTATCGCACTTTTTAAATAAAATTATTTTTGAAAATTAGATTGGAACGTCCAGATAATAATTTTCAAAAATTTATAATACACATTGACCAGAATTGTGTTAAAATGTTTTTCAACAGAATAAAACAACTTTATGGTGAAGAAAGAGTAAGTCTTATCCACAAGAGTTAAAATCAAAGTTTTTTGAATTTTTCCTTATAATTTGTCTAGCAAGGTCGTTTTAAACTCAATTAAAATTATTTACAAAATTCGCAATATAAATGCATATTTCACCGAATGCAACTACAGTCCCTCGGTGCCACGCAACTTAGGCCTGTAAACCTTTGTATTCAGCGAAATACAATTTTATATTTATTGTATATAATATTATTTAAATCTACTATAAAAATTGAAATCAGCTCTGAAAAAGTTATTGAAACTGGTCTTTTTCGAGCTATAAAAAAACATTCAGAGAAAATGTTAATTAAGTTAAAGAGAAACGCGACTTGTGAAAAAAACATAAATTAATCTTTTGAGGATGCTAGGGGACAGAGCACCTAAAAAAAAATTAACTGGCAAGTCTGATTTAAAGAAAGAAAGCATTGCAATAAGTATGAGCAAATTTTTTTTCTTTAACAAAAATAATGAACCTCCTAGGTATAAAAATATTTTTCAGAAATTATTTGTTATCTTAATGCTAAACAGAAAGACCTTCAGATTCCAAAACAGAGTAATAAATGAAAAAGAACATTACTATTTTATTTTCTTAAAATTCGGGTAATAGTACATCTCTAATAATAACAATAATATTATATTATTTTATGTATATAATATAAATATAATATTATATTATGTTATATTAAAATTGTTATAAATCGCTATTACTATATCTATGTAACCTATGTATCAAATTTTTGTAAAACAAAATAAAATATTATTTACATTTACATTTACAATAAGCAAATTTAAATAACTAGTTAAAAAATTAGCTATTTCAAAATTATTTCCTGTTTTCGTACAGTTTGCAAAAAATGTTCAACAATTTTACAAAAAAATTAAGTATCTAAATAAAAACAATAATCATTTAAAAATCTTTTTTAAAAAAATGTACATTATTTAAAAAATTTTTATAATAAAAATGATACTTTTTGAGTTAGAATTTAAAGAATGTAAAAACGGACAAAGATCAAATACAAGGACATAGTTAAACTATTTTGTTAAAATCAAAGGAATGCCAAATTTTTTTTAAATATAATTTTGATGTCGCATTTAAACATAAATAAATTCACGAAAAATTAGCAAAATTTTTGTATTTTATAGCCAAAAAAAATACTATTTCTCATGATTAGACATAAATTTTGTTACCATATGTAATATTTGCAAGTAATAATTGGTGAATATTGTTTTAATGAACTTGTATGCATTCATTTATTTTTGATGCAAATAATTAATTAAAATGCTTATACATAAACCTTTTATGCTTATGAGCCTTGTAAACAAAAAATTACTTTCATTAAAATGAATAAAGTTACATAAAATAATAATAAGGCATATTATATCGTATTTCGTTAAAAAATAAATACATGGGCCGATCTAGCTAATAATTTTAAATTCTCTGAGACTTTTACTTTTGCATTAATATAATCTTTAGGACGGACTTGTTTCCATTATGTTGTTTTAATTGATTATTTATTATACATATACTTATTAACATTGTTCATATAGGGGGAGAGGGTACTAGAAAAAGGCCCCAAATAAATGTAGGGAGGCAAAAGGAGTTATAATAAGTTTAATTTAAGGACTTAGAATAATTTTATAATAATTTTACCATTTTTACTCTATCCTAAATTGCTCCAAAGTTTTGCATAAAAGATAAATCAACGGATAAATCCATTTTCAACTTTTTTTGGGTTAAGGCACTTTGATTATTTTGTGAATTTTAATCATTTTTTTTTTATTTTCCTGAAAATTGAATCCTCAATAGTATATTTACGGCTCGTGTCCGGAAAAGTAAAGAATGGCCCAAATCGCACGTAAATTAACTGCGATTTGGGGCATTCTTTATTTATGGGCAAGGGCCGTATACAATTTTTCTGCGGCAGTAACGAGAATTTTCGATTTCCTTGGCCGCACAGCGGCCAGAAGGATTATGTGAAAATTATTGAAATTCATGAATCTAAATTTTCAAAACTTCAAGTTAATGAACTGCACAGTAAAAAAAATGTATACAATATTACTAGAGTTTAGTAATTTTACTATAATTTAATAATATTACTACAAAAATAGTAAATTTACTATAAATTGTAGTAATTTTACTACTGGTAGTAAAAATTACCACACTTATAGTAAATTAAAAATGTATTGATTTTTCACCCAGAAACCCGCGATAGAGATGCTTTTTAACCAATTGGTTGAATATTCAACCAAAGCACCTCTACTGTGAATGTCCCGGAATTTACTACAAGTGTAGTAAATTTAATACATTTTTTTTACTGTGTATATTTAAACTTTTAGATATAATTTAATCAGCATTTAAATCCATCAAATTTCATATTGCAACAAAAACCCAATTTTTCAGTTAGGCATATCAGCAATCTTTAGTAACCCAGGTAAAAATAGCTTAACAGGAAAAAAGTTGTACTCACTTTGACATAATATTTAATAATTTCAGAAATTAAAAAACCGAAAAACTTTTTTCAGCAAAAAATTTTAAATTAATTAAAGCATCAAAATTTGAAAATATCAACAACAAAAATTTGACCAAATTAACTGGATAACCTCACATATACATGAAAAAAAAATTAGCATCTGTTAATGCACATAATATAAGGGATATAGCTTTTAGCAAAAAACTTTTTTTTAAGTTTATAGTTTGCATATATATACATATATATATAAAGCATACATATAAAATATAAAATACGTGTTGCTTACGCAAAGAAGAGGCTAAGAAAAGAATACATAGTAGTATTATATATAGCAAAGAAATATATGAATGAACTTAAAGAATTGAGGTTGAGGATATAGTCTGTTTTGGTATAATGTTTATTTTTGACCGTACATAAAAAAGATCACGCCTGGGAATTTTATTCAATTTAATATTTCATTCACTACTTAAAAGTTCAAATCATTTCTTTACAATATTATTTTTTTATATTTTAAATTGAAAATTAATGTAATTAAATTATTTTTTAATATTAACTAATAAAAATTTTTATTGTGAAATTAATTTTAAATTAACAGAATGTAAATATGAAATATTTAATTATACTTTTATGCAATTGTTTTTATTATTTGATGGCAATTAATGTAAGCTATAAATAATAAATTTCAATTAATTACTGCCAGTTAATTTTGATCTAAGTTAATAGACGGTTGTAGTTAATTGTTTATCGTTAATTTTAGATAATTTATTTCATTTATTGAGATGTTATTAATTTATTGAATGAAATTATTCTTAACGGTTTATTCACTGAAATTTTTCTGAAAATATATATTTTTTCACATTTTTAGGCAAGATTATCATAAATAAACAATATAAGAAAAATTTGTGTTTTCCTATGTACTTTTTTTTAACTTAAAATTCAAACGACGAATTTACTTAACTTTCAATTTTCAGTTATTCCCTGTGACCAAATTAAAATGCTGACTCGATTTTCAGATCCCTCGGGAAATGCAGCCAAGGATATTTTATTTAACGAAATTTCATATATTTCTTAAACACTATATGCGAAGAATTGAAAATAAAATATTAAAAAAATTAAGCTTTTTATTGTTAATGTTATTAGCGTTTTTTGTTTTCTTTTCTTTTACAGAGTTACAAATGTGTTTACAAACAAAAAATACTAAGGAAAATATAAATTTTAAGGCAAATTAATATCCTGGTTTTTGAGTAATTCGCACTTCAAGTTCTTGTAAGTTTTTTCAGAAGAGGTCATTAGACATCCTTCTTATCACTTAAAATTAAAAAAAAAGTTCCACTTTTAGCATTTTTTCTTTAATTATTGGATATCTAAAACCAGTGTTTTTGTGTTTATTTGAAAACAATTTAATGAAATTTAGTCAAACTGGAGGAGGCACAAGTGTAGATACAATTTAATAAATTTTGTAATAACTTTTTAATTCAATAATCAGTGAGTTGTTTCTGATAATTGCAATTTTTTAGTATTTTTAAAGGAGGCACAACTAAATACAATTTTAAAAATTTTATAGCAATTTTTTTTTTATTTCATCGATTTTTTCCTGATATTTTATCATTTTTATCATTTTTTCATTAATTCTTTTAATACATATGTATCTGAAATCAGTTTTTTTAACATTTCTTTGCATGGATTGAATGAAATGACTTCAGATTGGAAACCCTGCAACTGCAGGGGATTTTTGATTCATCGTGTAGGTTCTGAGAAACAAAGACTTTTCTGTTTTTTGAACTGGCAAAATTATAATGCACGATTTCACCTATGCATTGCATGCATAGGGCGATCGTGCCTAAAAATTTTAAAGCTTAAAATCAAAAGTTATAACGATTTCGAAAAATTTCTGCTGAAAATGACCAATAAATTCATTTACAAAAGATGGCTGATTGGAGAGATGGGAAAGAGATTTAACGATTAAGACAAATTTTTGCCTGTAAATTTATATACAGATAGCCGAATTGAGACATAAAATGAGTGATTCTGCCCAAAAATAAAAAAATCTTAGTTTTCTATAAATAAATTAGTGTTATTTTTCGCCTTAAAATACAAAAAAAAAATTTGATTAAATTAAACACAAAAAATTACCTCATAAATCGAATAAAATCATAATAGAATTAAATTTCAAAAATAAAAAAGAAAAAAAAAATAAATATCGGGTTAAAAAGGAAGTAAGAAAAAAAAAACAGCTTTTAAAAATAAATTTAGAAGTTAAACTACCCGTAAAGTTATTTTAGACACCCTTGTATTATATAATAAATAAAAAACTAGAATAATTCAATGAATTGTAATACTAGAATAGTTAGATGAGGTAAGTGAAAAAATTTGGGGCTTAATTTGATGAATCGTCCATGTATCACATAGTAAAAGTTTTTTTTTTCCCCTATTGTAAATTAAAAAAGTTTTTCTGAATGAACCTGACAAATGACGAGGGATTATATAGTTTACGCGAGTTTCCCCCTTATATATAATTCTATGTATAAAAAAAAAAACAGAATATCAATCCCTCATAAAAAAAAAACTAACAGACACTTGTTCCCTATTCAACTTGATCTTTAGTAAATAGCTATGAAGATAAGATAAAGAAAATCTTATCATTTGGAAAAGCAAATCGAGGGGCTCATCTTCATAATATACACCAGTTGATATTTTACTTTTTGATTGAGACTATATTATATTTTTATTAATATGATAAAATAATATACCATCGTCATATTTATGTATAAATTGATAAAATATGTTTACTTTATATAGGAATCAAATTTATTACACCTAGTTTTTATTGAAATTTTTTCTTTAGTTCATTGATATTTATTGTATTCATAATAAAATTATGTAAAATAAATAATTAGTCTGAAAAATATTAAAATTTAATTAATTAATTTAATTGATAATTTTTTGGTAATTTTTTCTTATCCATTTATAATTTTTTTTAAAACTAAGTATATTTAGAGTATAAAATTTAATAGGCTCAATTTTGTGGAGCTTATTCAAATTATATTCTAGGGGTACTAGAGTTGAAACAATTGAACTCTAGCAATTATCACTAAAAATTTATTAAAATTTTGCTCTCAGGCGGCTTTGTGGATTTTCAGAATTTTAACAGATTTTGAGTCATAATTAATTATTTCTACTCTAGTGTCCCTAGAATATAGTAAGAGTATGCTCCACGAAATCGACCCTTATTCAAAAAAATTAAATTTAATTTGTTACATAATATTTAAAAATATTTTTTTACAATAAAAAAGAGTTGAACTTTTGGTAAAAAAAGTAAAGAGTTGAATTTGTTTGAAAATACTTAAGCATTGAAATCCCTTACATAACAAAAATATGCTCATATGTGATGAGTTCAACGATTTCTTTAATAAATAAAAAAAGTTAAAGAAAACAAATATTTTATCTTATAAGTACTGATAATAAAAGTGTAACAGGTAAAATTCGTATTTACTTTTTTAATATTTTTATTTATATTTGAAAAATAGAACCAAATAAATTTCAAATTTTACTTTTTACAATATTTATACTATTACAATTAAATTAATTTAGTTTTTGCTTATCCACATGTATAAAGTATTAAGGATAAATAGAGAACTTTTATTAGAAAAAATTAACCTTTTCTCTGTCAGACCTTTATCAGTGCCTCTACACCATTATTTTCAAAGCAATTATTTTAAGTGCTTTATTGATTAGGTATCCAAAAATATCATAATTTAATTATTATTAAGTTTTGGAAATTTAAGCCATATTTTAGAGATTATAAATTTTTTAGTGATGAAACCTTTGTCAATCAGAATTTTTCATTAATGAGATTGGATAAAAAAATTATTATAAAATAAAAAAAAGCAGAGAAGTAAAATTATGTCTACTCATAAACAAAAATCCATTAGCAGAGTGGCAGAACTCTGCAGAACTGTAACAGATTTTTTATTCAAAATAAATATTTACAGTTTATTTAGCTTAAAAAATTTTTTAAAAAATTGAATTCCTTCTAAACAATAGGGTATTAGCATAGTTGGTAAAAAATTAATATTTCAGAAGGAAAGACGATAGACTGGAGTTTTAAATTTAGACACAACTTCACCTCTTACACGGAAAAAAATATTTTGTATATTTTACAAGGTTAATTTTAGTAAAACGGGGATAGTTTTAATTACAAAAAAAATTTGTAAATTTTACAAATATGAAGTCAGAATATTGTAATTCTAACTATAAACATGGTTATATTTACAAAATATTTGAACAGAAAATAACAAAACTTTATAATGTAAACATAACCAGCAATTTTGGTTATTTTTAACAGTTATTTTTCTCCGTGTAGTAAAATCAATTTTTACTTTTTCCCGAAGCATTTTTTTCATACAAGCGACAATCCATGATGCTTTTCTTGAAAATATTACAACTGAAGATAACTTGCGATTAAAAACAAATATTTTACGTGGAAAATTTAGTCTGAGAGAGCTTTTTTTTTAGAACACAAGATGATTGATCTATTAAATGATTTCGTGATTTTACCCTGATAACTCAAAAGTTTTTTTTTCAACTTGCGTCTAAAGTATTTTGTAAAAGAAGATTTTTAGAACTTTTAACAAAAGTTTTTCTTACTTAATTTTTATTTTCTTTTAGAAATATTTTTGAAAAAGTATTTTTTCATGAATTGAAATTTCCAAAGAGAATTCAACTCTGAGATTTTATTAATGAAGATTTCATTCAAAGGGAGATTTAGTTTTAGAAGATTTGAATGCCAGAAAAAGTTCATCAGGCAGAAATTTGCTTTCTGGAGAAATTATTGACATGCTTATAATTATATACCCTATTTCATTACATCTATGGAGGCATGGATTTTGGGTGATTTGGTCGAGTGGCAATACCTTCTATTAGAAAATTTTATTTAGAAAAAAATGATACAACAAAGAGTTTTATATTAAAATGTATTAATGGTTACATCATAAAATCAGTGAATCCTTAAATCAAATAATGTGCAGGCAATTTTGATAGAGAACTGGTACTCATTACTTCTGTATAATAGAAGCTCCTTTAAAACTATAACGAAAACTAAAAACATTATATAAGATCATATTTAATGCCTAGAAGGTAGGGGTGTGCGGTTACCCGACCCGAAGCTTCGGGTCGGTCTTGGATTTTTCCGGGTCGGGTCGGGTCGGTCTTCGGGTATACCCGAAAAGTTTCAGAGGTCCGAAGGTATAGTTTTTTCATCTGAAATTTCCCTGGCATTACGAATCCATAAATATTTTTCCGGGAATTTTCCATTCACGCTTAAAAAAGAGAAAAAATAGTAAAAAAAAAGCGTATTATAAAAAATATTATAATTTTTATTACCTATTAGTAATTAATTACTTTTTCATGTAAATTAAACAACAAAATAAATAAATTTGTACTTTTTTTAACACTTGTACTTACTGTTTTAAATTTGTGATTTTCTTAAAAAATAGTAATATATCCCAATTTATATTTTTATAAAAATAATTAAAAAAAATTAAATAATTTGTATTCAAATTTTTGAAAAAATTATTTTTCTGCAAAAGGTGTAAGTCAAAATTTTTTTAAATGTTTTAAAAACCATCCAGGCAGCCAAAACGTGCCACTTGATTAATTCCAGCTTATATTTTTATAAAAAATTAAATTTTAAAATTGTTTTGAGACTAGAAACTGATGAGGAATTCAATTTTTGAATCATTTTTAACCAACAATCCCTCAGGAAATGTCTACAAGTGGCGGAAACTTGAAAAACATTCGATTTTAGCACAACCTTTAGGCCAAAACATGCCTCTTTGACGTAAGTCTTTACTATTCGTAAAATATTATGTTTTTTATTCTTCTAATCAGCACCCGGAGGTTTTTGAGGTTGCTAATTTCAAATATGAACCCAAAAATATCATAAATCTTCATCTAGGAATGGAAACTGGGGTGAAAAAAGGTGAAAAACTGATTTTTATAAAATACTTTATTATTACTTGAAAAACTATATCGGTGGTTTTTGAGGTTGCAGGTTTCAAATATGAACTCCAAAAAATGCTATATTTCATCTAGGGCTGGAAAATTGGAGTGAAAAACGGTAGAAATCACTTTTTACAAAAGCCTTTATATCTACACCAAAATTATACCAGGGGAATACCTCTATAGAGGTTTTATTATATAATATGTGCCAAGGAATTTTAATCCTAATTCTATAAATAACCATACCTGTGCCGAGTTAAGTAGGTACTTGTACATATTTTTGAACAAAAAAATTCAAAAAAAAAAATTCAAAATGAGACTCTGCCAGGGACTCTGCACACCAATATCATATTGTCCAGAAGTATTTTTATATTTTTCCGAGCGTAGCGAAGCCTTGAAGCTAAGAATTTTTAAAACATTTAAAATATTTGACATACCTTTTGCATAATTATTTTTTAAGGTAAGTCAAGTACCTACTAGTACTTAGAAAAATAGTTTCTTCAAAATTTTTGAATATAAACTAATTAATTTCTTACTATTATTTTTGTAAAAATATAAATTGGGATATATTACTATTTTTTAAGAAAATCACAAATTTAAAACAGTAAGTACAAGTGTTAAAAAATGAAACTGATTCCAGCACCGAAACTCCAGCACCGAAACGAATTACGCCCGAAACACAAACCATAAAAATAATTTTTTTTTTTATTTATTTTTAATCAATTTACTTTTTAATTTATAAACCATTATTAATAAAAAACCAATTAAAATCATTTTTGGCCATTAAAAATCATTTATTAATGATAAACAAATAAAAATAATGTTTTGAATTTTACTCAGTTTTTCGATAAAAGGGATAAACTTATTAAGCCCGGCGGCCAATGGGCCAAAATATTTCTGTGTGGCTTTACTCAATACATCATTGGTAATAAGATTTGGCCACTTAGATCACGTTACTCGGCATCCAAAGTGTCATTTTGGCCTAAATGGCGGTTACTAGTTATACTGGTTTTGAGGATTTCTTTAAAAGGGCCTAAACTGACAAGTCTGGCGGCCCAAGGGCCAAAATATTTCTGTGTGGCTTTACTCAATACATCATTGGTAATAAGATTTGGCCACTTAGATCACGTTTCTCGGCAACCAAAGTGTCATTTTGGCCTAAATGGCGGTTACTAGTTATACTGATTTTGAGGATTTCTTTAAAAGGGCCTAAACTGACAAGTCTGGCGGCCCAAGGGCCAAAATAATTATATATGGGTTTACTCTATATATCATAAGCAATAAGATTTGGCCACTTAGATCACGTTACTCGGCAGCCAAAGTGTCATTTTGGCCTAAATGGCGGTTACGAGTTATACTGATTTTGAGGATTTCTTTAAAAGGGCCTAAACTGACAAGTCTGGCGGCCCAAGGGCCAAAATAATTATATATGGGTTTACTCTATATATCATAAGCAATAAGTTTTGGCCACTTAGATCACGTTACTCGGCATGCAAAGTGTCATTTTGGCCTAAATGGCGGTTACGAGTTATATTGATTTTGAGGATTTCTTTAAAAGGGCCTAAACTGTCAAGCCTGGCGGCCCAAGGGCCAAAATATTTCTGTGTGGCTTTACTCAATACATCATTGGTAATAAGATTTGGCCACTTAGATCACGTTACTCGGCAGCCAAAGTGTCATTTTGGCCTAAATGGCGGTTACGAGTTATACTGATTTTGAGGATTTCTTTAAAAGGGCCTAAACTGACAAGTCTGGCGGCCCAAGGGCCAAAATAATTATATATGGGTTTACTCTATATATCATAAGCAATAAGTTTTGGCCACTTAGATCACGTTACTCGGCATCCAAAGTGTCATTTTGGCCTAAATGGCGGTTACGAGTTATACTGATTTTGAGGATTTCTTTAAAAGGGCCTAAACTGTCAAGCCTGGCGGCCCAAGGGCCAAAATATTTCTGTGTGGCTTTACTCAATACATCATTGGTAATAAGATTTGGCCACTTAGATCACGTTACTCGGCAGCCAAAGTGTCATTTTGGCCTAAATGGCGGTTACGAGTTATACTGATTTTGAGGATTCCTATAAAAGGGCCTCAACAGTCTAGTCTGGCGGCGCAAGGGCTGACATATTTCTAAATAGGTTTACTCTGTACATCATATGTAATAAGTTTTGGCCACTTTGATCACGATACTCGGCAATTAGTAAAAAAACGCTAGCGAGTAGTGATCCAAGTGGCCAAATCTTATTACCAATGATGTATTGAGTAAAGCCACACAGAAATATTTTGGCCCTTGGGCCGCCAGGCTTGACAGTTTAGGCCCTTTTAAAGAAATCCTCAAAATCAGTATAACTCGTAACCGCCATTTAGGCCAAAATGACACTTTGGATGCCGAGTAACGTGATCTAAGTGGCCAAATCTTATTACCAATGATGTATTGAGTAAAGCCACACAGAAATATATTGGCCCTTGGGCCGCCAGGCTTGACAGTTTAGGCCCTTTTATAGTAATCCTGAAAATCTGTAAAACTCGTAACCACCATTTTGGCTAAAATGACATTTTAAGTGCCGAGTAACGTGATCACAGTGGCCAAATCTTATTACCTATGATGTATAGATTAAATCCATGGAGGAAAATTTTGGCCCTTGGGCCGCCAGGCTTGACAGTTTAGGCCCTTTTAAAGAAATCCTCAAAATCAGTATAACTCGTAACCGCCATTTAGGCCAAAATGACACTTTGGCTGCCGAGTAACGTGATCTAAGTGGCCAAAACTTATTGCCAATGATGTATTGAGTAAAGCCAAACAGAAATATTTTGGCCCTTGGGCCGCCAGACTTGTCAGTGTAGGCCCTTTTAAAGTAATCCTCAAAATCAGTATAACTCGTAACCGCCATTTAAGCCAAAATGACACTTTGGATGCCGGGTAACGTGATTAAAGTGGCCAAAACTTATTGCTTATGATATATAGAGTAAACCCATATATAATTATTTTGGCCCTTGGGCCGCCAGACTTGTCAGTTTAGGCCCTTTTAAAGAAATCCTTAAAATCAGTATAACTCGTAACCGCCATTTAGGCCAAAATGACACTTTGGCTGCCGAGTAACGTGATCTAAGTGTCCAAAACATATTGCCAATGATGTATTGAGTAAAGCCACAAAGAAATATTTTGGCCCTTGGGCCGCCAGACTTGTCAGTGTAGGCCCTTTTAAAGTAATCCTCAAAATCAGTATAACTCGTAACCGCCATTTAGGCCAAAATGACACTTTGGATGCCGAGTAACGTGAGTAAAGTGGCCAAAACTTATTGCTTATGATATATAGAGTAAACCCATATATAATTATTTTGGCCCATGGACCGCCTGGCTTGACAGTTTAGGCCCTTTTAAAGAAATCCTCAAAATCAGTATAACTCGTAACCGCCATTTAGGCCAAAATGACACTTTGGATGCCGAGTAAGGTGATCTAAGTAGCCAAATCTTATTACCAATGATGTATTGAGTAAAGCCACACAGAAATATATTGGCCCTTGGGCCGCCAGGCTTGACAGTTTAGGCCCTTTTATAGTAATCCTGAAAATCTGTAAAACTCGTAACCACCATTTTGGCTAAAATGACATTTTAAGTGCCGAGTAACGTGATCACAGTGGCCAAATCTTATTACCTATGATGTATAGATTAAATCCATGGAGGAAAATTTTGGCGCTTGGGCCGCCAGGCTTGACAGTTTAGGCCCTTTTAAAGAAATCCTCAAAATCAGTATAACTCGTAACCGCCATTTAGGCCAAAATGACACTTTGGCTGCCGAGTAACGTGATCTAAGTGGCCAAAACTTATTGCCAATGATGTATTGAGTAAAGCCACACAGAAATATTTTGGCCCTTGGGCCGCCAGACTTGTCAGTGTAGGCCCTTTTAAAGGACGGTGTCTATTTACACTTACCGTTTCCACACGGCATTCCGTTTCTCAGATAAAATCCACGGGTTTTCATCTTTTCCGTGTATATCCGTGTGACTTACAAATAAGCCAAACTTCTGCCGTGTCTAGCCGTATAAAAATTTGTTTTACATTTTCCGCCGTTTTTAGCCGTGTCAATATAATAAAATGAGCTCAGCCGTGTGTAACCGTATGAAAAATGAATGTATGAAAAATGCTTTTAACGAATCAACCGTGTTTAACCGTGTTAAAATAATAAAGAAGAGCTCAGCCGTTTGTAACCGTATGAATTCAGAGCTGCTACCGTGTTGAACCGTATCAAAATTAACGATAAAAAGATTAACCGTGTCTAGCCGTATGAAAAATGAATTTCAAGCATCAACCGTGTTTAACCGTGGATTTATAAGCATACAATCGATCAACCGTGAACAACCAGATGAAAAATGCTTGCCGTGTGTAACCGTATAAATGTATAAATATGGCCGTTAAAAAAAAGAATTATTAAAAGTGCATAATATTGGCGCACGGGGCCTTCGGCCCCCTTATGTGCTGTCATTCAATATTTCTGTCAATAATTTAATTTAGTTAAAATTTATTTTTAAGAAAGGGGGCCCAAGGCCCCGTGAGCCAATATTCGGTTACACACGGCTGAGCTCTTCCTTATTATATTAACACGAGTAAACACGGTGAATTTTTTAAAATTATATTTCATACGGCTAGACACGGCTGATCTCATTATTGTTAATTTTGATACGGTTTAACACGGCAGCAGCTATAAATTCATTTTTCACACGGTTAAGCACGGTTGATTCTTTAAATAAATTTTTCATACGGTTGGACACGGCATTCCTTTATATTTATTTAAAATGACACGGTTATACACGGTTGAAGTATTTGAATTTTTTTCACACGGTTTTTTACGGTAGATATATAATTAAACCTACGGTTACATACGGTTACTTACGTAAAGATAAAAAACCGTGAATATTATCTGAAGAACGGAACAACCGTGTGGAAACGGTAAGTGTAAATAGACACTGCCCTTTTAAAGTAATCCTCAAAATCAGTATAACTCGTAACCGCCATTTAAGCCAAAATGACACTTTGGATGCCGGGTAACGTGATTAAAGTGGCCAAAACTTATTGCTTATGATATATAGAGTAAACCCATATATAATTATTTTGGCCCTTGGGCCGCCAGACTTGTCAGTTTAGGCCCTTTTAAAGAAATCCTTAAAATCAGTATAACTCGTAACCGCCATTTAGGCCAAAATGACACTTTGGCTGCCGAGTAACGTGATCTAAGTGTCCAAAACATATTGCCAATGATGTATTGAGTAAAGCCACAAAGAAATATTTTGGCCCTTGGGCCGCCAGACTTGTCAGTGTAGGCCCTTTTAAAGTAATCCTCAAAAACAGTATAACTCGTAACCGCCATTTAGGCCAAAATGACACTTTGGATGCCGAGTAACGTGAGTAAAGTGGCCAAAACTTATTGCTTATGATATATAGAGTAAACCCATATATAATTATTTTGGCCCTTGGGCCGCCTGGCTTGACAGTTTAGGCCCTTTTAAAGAAATCCTCAAAATCAGTATAACTCGTAACCGCCATTTAGGCCAAAATGACACTTTGGATGCCGAGTAAGGTGATCTAAGTGGCCAAAACTTATTGCTTATGATATATAGAGTAAACCTATATATAATTATTTTGGCCCTTGGGCCGCCAGGCTTGACAGTTTAGGCCCTTTTAAAGAAATCCTCAAAATCAGTATAACTCGTAACCGCCATTTAGGCCAAAATGACACTTTGGATGCCGAGTAACGTGATCTAAGTGGCCAAATCTTATTACCTATGATGTATTGAGTAAAGCCACACAGAAATATTTTGGCCCTTGGGCCGCCAGACTTGTCAGTTTAGGCCCTTTTAAAGAAATCCTCAAAATCAGTATAACTAGTAACCGCCATTTAGGCCAAAATGACACTTTGGATGCCGAGTAACGTGATCTAAGTGGCCAAATCTTATTACCAATGATGTATTGAGTAAAGCCACACAGAAATATTTTGGCCCATTGGCCGCCGGGCTTAATAAGTTTATCCCTTTTATCGAAAAAATGAGTAAAATTCAAAACATTATTTTTATTTGTTTATCATTAATAAATGATTTTTAATGGCCAAAAATGATTTTAATTGGTTTTTTATTAATAATGGTTTATAAATTAAAAAGTAAATTGATTAAAAATAAATAAAAAAAAAAATTATTTTTATGGTTTGTGTTTCGGGCGTAATTCGTTTCGGTGCTGGAGTTTCGGTGCTGGAATCAGTTTCATGTTAAAAAAAGTACAAATTTATTTATTTTGTTGTTTAATTAACATGAAAAAGTAATTAATTACTAATAGGTAATAAAAATTATAATTTTTTTTCTAATGCGCTTTTTTTTTACTATTTTTTCTCTTTTTTAAGCGTGAATGGTTAATTCCCGGGAAAATATTTATGGATTCGTAATGCCAGGGAAATTTCAGATGAAAAAACTATACCTTCGGACCTCTGAAACTTTTCGGGTATACCCGAAGACCGACCCGACCCGACCCGGAAAAATCCAAGACCGACCCGAAGCTCGGGTACCCGAAAATTCGGGTAACCGCACACCCCTACTAGAAGGTATTACAAATTTTCTTTGTCCATTTAAGGATAATGAATAAGAGTATGCGAGAGTATATCAAAAAGTTGCAAAATTTGCCTAAGGATATTCCTGTAAGTTAAATGTTTGCAAGTTGCGAAATCTGAGGAATCGGCATAGAATGGAAATAATGCACTGTAACCAGACAATTTCTAATGAAAAGGCAGTCTAAAATATGTGCCGAAAATGACTACGACTGCGACTTGGATTACATAGCTGCCTTGGAAGAAATATCAAACCCATGGTACCTGAGAAGAATGCAAAATGTCATACAAACGCCATGGAAGCAAACACAATAAGTTATTTAAAATCAGAAGCGTACCCTAAAAATTAAAGGCTCTGCTTGAAAATTCAAGCATTTGCTTGGAAAAAATATTACAGATTAATATAAAAATTTTTACTCATTTTTAAAATTATAATTCATTTTCAGCTAACCAGCCATTTACTAATCGATTTTTTAAAGTTTATTGAAAACACCCAATTATTAAAAACGGGCTTTAAATATACTTTTGATTTTATTACAATATAGTAAGAAATATATTCGTAACCTCTTTTTTTGAAAAAGAAATTAAATTTCATTAATTAATTTTCTGTTTTAGAGACAACCTTACATATCCCCTTTTAAAAAACATAATATTAGAAGTACTTTTTTAATAAATTTTTACACCCTTTAGCAAAAATATTTTCGCAATCGCACCACTAATATCTAAAGTCAATTTTCACTCTATATCTTTTTAAACGTCATTCAAGTGGCGTTCTTTGTAAATAAAATTTAAGATAGTCTGAAGACTTTATATTGCGCTTTTAATTGCATGCTAAATCAGCAAAAGTATATAATCAAATTAAAGATTTCGTTTATTTAAAGTCTGCAGAGTTTTTTCGTGTTAATTAAAATGATTCATTTGGCTGCTCGTTAATCTGTTTTATAAAATGAAATTATTTTTAATGTTGCTTTGATTTTTAAAAATTAATATTTTTATAGTTTCATGTTTTATTTATTTATTTATTTATTTATTTAATATTTTAGTATCAAATGATGTTAAAATTGTACGGGTTTGTGAACCTTTACATAGTATATTACATATGTTTTAGTTAGATAATTTGACTGTTTTTGCTGTTACTAATTTTTAATTCATATGTATAGTTTAACTAATTACCCACCCTAATTTTTTTAAAGAAAATCCCTTATTATTTAGAGTACAGGTAAAATAATCAAAAATAAAGCGTTTGCTGGAAAAAATTTGTAAAAGCAAAACTTTTGCTCAACCGGTATTTTGGACCATGTAGTGTAGGCCTGAACCTTTATTTTGGTGACCCTTTTTATTGCTGATAGGTCAATTCTCCAATGAGTCTTTAAGTTTTTGGGATGCTGAATACACATATGAAATCTGTTTGTACCAAAAATGGTATAGTTGCCCACAATAGGAATTTTGAAGTTACGTTTTGCGGCTTCTTTAACATTTTTATCTGTTACTTATGTTTTTTAGATCTCTGAACACGAATATGGTATATGTTTTTATTTAAAATTCTAAATTTTTATTCTAAATCTAAGAAAAAATAACCTAAAGTAGTTTGTTGGGTAACTGAGTCGTTTTTGGTAAAAACTGATACCATATTCGTGTTCAGGGACCCACCATAATTTTATAATAATGATAAAATGGCTTGAGAACTCGCACAACCTTCTATACGGGTCTTAGTCACCATATTACGGGCGTAAAACGGTAAAAAATAAAAGTCATCGTAGAAACTTAGAATTTGGCACAGAAGCTCATTTTGGTAATAACTAAATATACATATGAGAAATTCCACCAAAAGATTGCGCGTATATGTTCAACCTTTTAAAAAAAAAAATTGGAAAAATCCCAAGTCTATAAATTTTTAAAAAACCCAATATTTAACATTCGAACTGCTCTAAGACATTGAAAATTAAAAGAAAAATTATTTTCAACAGAAAGATAATACTTCAAAATATGTAAAATTAAAGTAAATAATAAAAAAATTTGTGAAAAAATTAGTAATAAACAAAATCATTAAAAATGAGACTGATTTTTTTTTTTTTTTAATGATCCAAAATTGGTTAATTTAGCTTTGGAGTTGTTTTCAGCTATTTTAGGTAATTTCTAAAGCTCGTAAATAATGAATTATATTTTATTTAACTTTTTATTATTACCTTGTAATAATAATTTCACTTAAAAAGTTTTAAAAGCTAAATAAGCAATCTTTATCTTAAATAGGTATATTGATTTTTCGGTAGTAAAAAATTTTTTTTGTCAAACTTCTCCCGAAATCAACTTTTGGGAGTGATCTAGAACAATAAAATTTTATATATGTTGCTGATTTACCAAAAAAATCAATTTGTCAAATTTGAAGTTTCTACGATGACTGTTATTTTTGACCGTTTTAGGCCCGTAATACGATGTGTATGGCTGGGAAAAGATTGTGCAGATTCTCAATCAAAGCATTTTTTCATTATCTCAACTTTTTATTACAAATTTTTTTTCATATCAAAACTCACTATACCTGTACTATTATTATTTTTCTACTGCAAATGACAACTATAACCTGCCTACAAAAACAGGAGATTTTGCTCCCCTAAAAATGACACCTCTCCTCTCCTAATTTTCCCCTTTTCTAATATACTTATTATTTACTTTGCGCTTCTCTTTTCTTATCAAACAAAAACTACCTAACCCACCTTTTTCATCTCCAGCTTTCAGAGCTTTTTAAAAAATATCCCCTCTATAAACATCCTAATTTAATTAACAACAATAATAATAAATAAATTTGTGATTTAAATTTAAAATAAATAATAATATGAAACATAAATTGAATAAAATATGTAAAACAGATAATAATTTTAAATTTTAAATTGAATGATTGATATATCAGAAAATACGATGAATAGATTTAAAAGTATGAAAATTTAATATAAAATTGAATATAAAATTATAATATTTAAGATTATTAGTATGCATAGAGCAATTCACAAAACAATTCAAAGTTTGCAATAAGGGGAAACCACTCAATCGTATACACATGACTGAAACGGTTATATGCGTGGAACAAACCGATCAATGTTTCCGGCATAAATTTAAGTATAGAGATAGGGCAAAATATTCTATATAAATTTACGATTTGTGTGATGACTTTCGGTCATTTACTCTCCTTTTCCCTATCGCGATAAGTATCGATCGTATCTTTCATTTCTAACATTTTATCTTTTGACACATCAGGCAAGTGCAACTATTATAAATGAAGATTTTTCTTTATATTTCTTTTATATATACCAGATATAATATTATAAGGGAATATATTTTTCTTTTCATATATGGGCATATCTCACCAAGTGGTTATATTTCTAATTTTATAAAATAAATTTTATTTTTGAGAGCACAATAATGACATTTGGACAGAAGTTTAATATAACAATAAAAATTAAGATTTTCTTTGCGTAACTTAATTTTAAGCTACGGCGTTTGATAAATGAACTTCTTAAATTAAAAAATATATTTAAGGTTATAATTACTAAATGATGAAATTAGTTCTCAAAAATATTGGAAAATATAGAGGTATATAATAATAAATTTTATTTCTGTCCAAAAACCAATAATAAGAAGATAAATTTTCAATTTTTTTATAAACAAAAAATTAAATATTCAACAGACTTCGCTATAGGTATAGCTAGGCTAAGCTCCCTAAATCTTTAACTCATTGCTCACATAAAACCTAAAATATAGTTAACGTTAAAGCCTAAAATATAGTTAACATATTAGTTGTTAAAAAATTATTTTAAAAAAATTTTTATTTTTGCAGTTTTATAAAATTTTAATTTGTAAGAAAAGTTCCTGATTGTTTTAAAAAATTACTCAAAGCATTCAAATTATTTGTCATTAAACTTCCTATTACTAAATAATTGTTTTAAAAATTCTTTATCATTATACCTAATTTTTATTTGACTACTGCTAAAATCATGAGTGGATCAAAATGGGGGTGGTAAGGGTGATTGCCTCCCCTGAGCTCCAAAAAATGCATGTTTTTTGTTCATAATTTTGTTTTTTTATACAAATTTCATAAGATAACATTTTTGCTTAAGCGCCCCACCCCCTTAGGCCCTTTTCTGAATCCACCACTGATTAAAATATGATCGCATTATCTTATTATAATTTATAAAACCATTTAGTTGTGCCTTCTATGATTTTTGAAACATTTTTTTTGAGTTTTTTCAAAATGTATATTTCTTGAAATATAGATTTTAATGATCCACTAAGTATGACCTACAACTATAAAATTTTATTTATTTTTTTAAAGCTCTAAATTGAAATCAAAAACATCTTTTTTGAACTAAGAACGAAATATACGTAATTCTTACACGTTTGTTATTTTTAGGTTATTGGTAAACAACGCTTCTAAACTGTACGATTAGTTTATATAAAATTGCAATTTATACATATAACGCATTGAATTAAGCTATGCCGTTTTTTTTAACTGGAATCTTATAACATTTTACATAAATCACAAAAGATTTTGCGAAAATTTTTTAAAAATTGAACAAGTGCCATTAAAAAATGTGATTTTAGTACCAAAATTACGCATCAACATCGAAGCCTTTTGATGTCGATATCTACTAAATTATTGGAGGCACCAGTATTTCTCAAATCACTTTCAAATTGTGAAACATTGTAGAGAATTTACACAAGAGTTAGAAGTAAAAATTGTTCACGGCATTCATTTGTGGATTAAAAAACTTTCTTTGGTCGTATTTATTTGAAAATGTGGTTACCAATATTTCAGCTGGCAGTATTTTTTTTAGAAAAGGAGCACACTGTTTTAATTATGTGAAGAAATTAAATATATTATTAATTTATCAAAATCTATTTATAAAAAGGCAAATGGTTTTACGGCATTCCCACTGTAATGTTAAGAATTTAAAAAACTTAACAAGGTTACCAACAAAATATTAGGGTTTCGAATCATTCCAAGGTTGTTATTTCATAATAATTAACGAAATTAGGCAAAACAATTTCTTGAGGCTTAAGAAGAAATATATATAAATAAATTTCAATAATTTTTTTTTTAAACAGAAAGCTGGATTTTCATTAAAACCCTCATGTATGCAATATAACCACTTGGTGAGATATGCCCATATATATAATACGATTATTATATATATATTTTTGTATATATGTGTGAATAAAAATTATGTAACGTATTTGTAGAAAAAGTTGATCAAAAGATATTATTCCATATTCCTTATGTTCTCATATATTATTAAATATACACATCGTTAATCGTCTTTTACTATTACTATTGTATTATTTGAATTATTGCCAAAAGATTAGAAGAAAAAAAAAATTAATGATCCAAAATGTTGTTATATATATAGATAGCACTATTTATAAGATAAATTTGTAAAACTAATATTTTCAGAATTCTTATGTAAACCCCCTTGTATATGTGAAATATTTTTATATATAACCCTTCTTTACTTACTTTTTTTAAGACCTGTTAGACTAATATTGACATTATTAGTAAGCAATTTTTTTTTTTTGTATTTGGATTAAACTGATTTTTATATATAAATATGTGTTGTGTATGATTTGCAATATTTTAATTCTTTGGATTATATAAGAATTTTTTTTTTCTTAATGTGTTTTTATTGTTTGGATAAATATTTGTTTAAGTAATATGTCTGTTTATACTAATAAGCTTTTTTTGTGTTGACAAATATAGATTTATTGATGTTTTTTAAATTGTAGAGGGTATACTTTAAATTATAGTTTTATGGGTATGAATTATGATATAGGTAACACGTTAATAAATGCATGCTATCATTCAATTAATGTGCTTTAAATGTGTTTATTTTAAGTATGGAGAACTTTTTATTAAAATTTTATGTTTTCATTAAAAATTTTTTTGTACTATGGTTTACCGGTTTTAGTAATACTTAGAGTTCTGCAATATATCGATACGATACGATATTTTTATAGATATCGATATCGATATCGAAAATATCGCTTTTTCTAATATCGTATCGATATCGACAGCGTTAATATCGTATCGATATCGAAAATATCTAAATATCGAAAACATATAATTATTCAATTAAAAATTTTTTAAAATTTAATTTAAAATTAAAATTATGATATTATTGGGTTTGAAGTTGCTGATATTCTTTTTTTTTTATTTCCGTTCAAAATTTCCATAACCTCGATTTATATTAAAAATTTAGATTAATATTTTCTGTTTTAATAAATTATAATGGCTGAAATTTCTAATAAAATCACAATGAAAAAATATTTTCAATATATCACTGAAAGTGGCGATAAATTCTGTGTGTGTTTATTGTGCCGCGAGAAAAATAACAGCGAAAAGAAAATTAAAATTAAACAAGGTAACACCTCCGGATTGAGGCAGCACCAAAAAATTGAAAGATGAAATTTGTGAAATTTAATTTTTGATAAAAATAGTTAAAAAAAATAAAAATTTTTATAAAAATTGCATATTATTTTTCATTTTAATTATTCTTATCGATATCGATATTTGTCGATATATCGGACCTTTGATATCGATATCGTATCGAAATGAAAACGTTAATATCGTATCGAAATATCGCGGAACTCTAGTAATACTGAGGTAATGATTTTGCTTATGAAACTGACGAGTTGCGATCGAGTCCCATTGGTAAAAATCATACATCCTTAAAGTTTTTTTGGAAGGTTTTTGCAATGTTTACAAACCATAAGGAATCTTTGTCTACTAAAAACATTTTTGGGGTCACTAATGACAAATTTAATGAAGCAAGAACCAAAAAATTCTCGGAACACCCTGAAATTAGTAAAAATAACCCTCTTAGGAGTGATCTTGCTAATTTAAGGGTGTTCCCCCTATTTTTTATGAACGAAACCACGATTTTCGTAATCAGCGACCCAGCAAATTATAACAAACCTTTTCGTTATCTGTTTTCAAAAAACAACATCCCTCCTTGGCTGGTTTAGACTATAGAAAACCTGCGATATAGAAAGTGTTGGGTGGCACCTCTTTATGTCATTTTGATGGATATTTTTCTAAAGTTTTATATGACACGTTTGCAGGCGCAATTTTTGCCATAGCTTCTATAAAAAAAATAAAAGCAAAAAATGCGTTGATGAAGCTGTCTGTGTATAATGTATATTGTTAAGTTACTTCTACCATATTTTACATCCAGCACAGATCTGATCCAGCAGCTGATACAGTGAAAGAATAGGAAAGAATTGATTAGTAACACTGTCAACTTTCTTTTCTAAATCAAGAATTTAATAATTTGTTTAAGTAATTTTAGGATATTTTCTCTAAAGCATACTTTTCATTAACCACCATTATTTTCTGAAGGGAGTTAACTCTATCCTACTCTCTCAAATAAGTTAGAAGTCTGTACAAAAAAGGAAGAAATTAAAAATCCTATTTAGTGAGGACTCCTATGTGAAAATACACATAAAACCACATGAGGGCTAAGTTACAGTAGCCAAAGACACTATCAATTTTTAGCTTTTATTTCTTATAACTAGATAAAGATAAAGTTAAAAAATACGACAAAAAACCCTAAATTTATCTTTTTTTCAAATCATGATAAAAAAATAGATAAAATTGATTAAAATTATATATCAAACTATTCTAAGGGTTGAAAATAAATTTTTTTTAATCTGATCTAGAAAACTAAATTAATATAAAAAGAAAAAATACACAAACAAATTTATCTTCACTGTGTATATAAAATTTTATTTTTATAAAAAACTAAGAAAACAAAGTATAAACTTTCAGAATAATTTATTTTTATAAAAATAAAATTTTAATTATTTAACTCTTTTAATTAACGAAAAAAAAGAAGTTTTTTTTAAATTCGTTAAAAGAATAAATTTGTACATAGCCTGTTATATATATATCACACGTAGTAAACATTTGAAAAACTCATTTTCTAGACACAAAGAATTTTTTTTTTCAAACATTAACTTTATTTTGTGTTAGGTATATATATTGTATAAGAAAAACTTTTTTTTTTTCATTGACTCAAAGTATCCCTTTGAGTAAAACATTCTTTTTTTATCACAGATTTAACTTTTCTTTTATTTTTCTGAGTAGAATACAAAATAATATTAAACTAATATATATATACCTTTTAATAAAATATTAATCAATATATATAATGTATATATAACAGTAATACACACATTTTTATGTGAAAATTATTATTGTTTCATAAGAATAAAATGGAAAAAGTAGTCTTCTTAATATTATATTTATCATGAAATCAATAAAATATATAAGAAACTTTTACTTATACTACTTAAGTAATATGAATTTTTAATTAAAAGAAATCTATTTCATTTATTTGTTTTTATTTTATTTTTTGGTTTGTAGGGTAGTAGAACTAATTATTGACCACTGAAATTTCATAAATTCGCCAATATTTAAAATAAATTCACTGTAAAAATAATGTCTAGAATTTACTATCCAGATTTTGGAGAAATCGATATTAGGTCCACAATATTCAAAGCTTGAAACCATCGAAAATATCTTTAGGGTTGGCCAAAAAATCTATAATTTTTAGGTAATATTTTTTGATCATATAAGGTCTCTATGCCGAATTTCAAGTTTATAGCCTGACTTTTCATTTTGGCCATTTTGTTTCATATTTTTTCTTTTATATGGAAAGTACAGCACTTAAAAATTCACCAAGATACTGAAAAAATATGCAGTTTATTAGTCTTTATCTTTTTCATTTAACTCGTTTTTATTTAACGTTATTTTTAAATTAAAAAATTTTTTGGGAAATATTAAAGTTTTAATTAAAAATTAATAATATTTTTAGTTTTAGCAATTTGTGGAAAATCAGATCTAGAGTCATAACATTTAATAGGAAAAAATTGACTTGAAATTGGCAAAGATTTACTTACAAAGATCTTTATGAATCATCTAAACTTACAATGTGGACGTTGAAAACGCCTGTTATCATTTTTATCCCAAAAATTGCTTACGATATCAGCATCCAAATATCTCTCAAATTTTTTCTTTCGTGCATTTTTGTGTTCCTGAGGATTCAAGAACTAGCTATTTTACCCTATATAATTCTATAAAAAATTTCTTATTTCATATAAAAATACACTTAAAAGGTATTATAAAATAAACAAACAAACAAATGATAATTCCTTAATAATAAAAATTATTTTTCAATCAATAAAATATTAATAATTGAAAATTCTAAGATAAAGATCTTAATCAAGATATCATAAAATTACATAACAGTTACATCCTCCAAAATAATATACAATATATTTTTATATATATCTCTGAAAAATATATATATCATTTTTATTTGATTAAATATAAGGATATAATAGAAGTTTTTGATAAAATGACGAAATAAAATTTAATAATAATAGAAATATTATTACACACATTTTATCTCGAAATATGAAATAATAGAAATACTCTTGTCAAATCGAAGAGGGAGGGTATTTAGTTACTGGCTGTCACCAGATTTAGTCTACTATTAGTTTTTTGAGTCGCTGATCACGAATTTCGGGGTCCTAATTATGCAAAGTTGACGCTTTATTCTTAAATTTGCAAAAACTAAACCAATAAAATTAACCCTAACAGAGGTAATTCTGATGTATTTGAACTCAATCTGCTCATTGCAAGGGTATTTTTTGCAAATTTAAGATTGTGGCCCCAATCCCCTAAATAAATCACCACGAAATTCGTGATCAGCGACCCAAAAAACCCATTACTAGACCAAATCTGGTGACGGCCAGTAATTAAATACCACCTTGACTGAAATAAAAAGAAAATTATGTAAAAATATCAATATACATATTTTTATGTGTAACTATAAGTATGCAAAAAAAAACTATTTACAAGAAAAAAAATTATGTCAATTTATGCAGTATTAAAACTATTATAGATAAAAAAAATAAATAAATCATATACCTACATTTATTTTTTTACAACAAGTGTTATTATATTATAACTAGGGTATATCAAAAAAGATATATTTATTTTTTTATTTTATATATGTAGGGTAATAGATATACTATAAAGAGAACCTTTTTTTTTTTATAAAAAACTGAATGAAATCTTTTTTATTCGTATTAAATTGAATAAAAGTCAATAGGACAAGTTTATATATATAAAATAAATTTTATTTAACACACATAGTGTATAAGAAAACTTAAATTAGCTGAAAAATCACATAATCCTTAAAATACAATATCGTTTATGGTATATCTTAAAAATAGATACCTTTAAAAAAAGTCCCTCGTACTTTCACATAAATGTATTTATCAAGAGGCAGCAAACTTTTTTTTTATTCTCTTAAAATCTCATATTATATCAAAGTTATAAGTCTTGATCGACTGTAACGTGTACCAGAGGGTTAAAAATTGGCTAAAGCCATGACTAACCGCGTGTACGTGTTTGATCCAAAAGGGGGTTATATAGTAGTATAAAGATAAAATTTTTTTTTCAGTAAGAGAAAATAGGCGGCAGAGGAGGGAGGGGGAGTTAGAAGAGTTATATATATAGGAAGGATGAGGGTAAAATAAAAGGTTAAAAGGAAAAACTTTTCTTTTATTTTTTCTATCTTTTATTTCTTTAGATGGTGACGGGAAAAACTGCCTTATTTTTTCTATATGTTTAACTACTATACTGCCCGTTACTAGTTAACTGACTGCCTTGTTGTTAAGATTATATTGGGAAGTTGAATCACAGAGAGAAAATTTCTTCTAATTTTTTTTTTTTGGATTTATACTTTTTCTTTTTCTATCATCAATGTACACTCTTTTCTATATACGTCGAACTAACATCATATAAACTTTAACCAATATATGCCATGTCCGTTTTCTCTTATACTAATAAAAAGATATATATATATATGTAACAACATTTTGTATTAAGTATATAGACACCTATCATCAGCAAGAAAAGACTCAAGAGAGAAGAAATCCAACAAAAAAATAAAGGGGGTTAAGAATCAACGAATATAACCCATCGTACGTGTACTCATATCAAAGAAGATAATAAAAAAAAATATATATAAGAAAAAAAATAAACGAGTATAAGGGACTCCCGTGACGAAAGTCACTAGCTTAATTGGACTGCGAGCCTTTCTCATAGATATAAATTCGCTTATCTTTTTCCCTTATATATATCTTCTCTCTTTTTCAGCCTCTGGTTTTTTTTTTAACTGGCGCTACGCAGCAAATAAAAACTAACCACGCATCATCATTTTATGTTGTACACGACTAAAATATATTCTAGTCAGGTTCCATGCATGATTTTGTTTCTGAAAAAGTCTTTATAGTATAGTACTTAAGTCCATTCTTAATCGAACCCGACAAAAAGCCCCCTTGTTTCTGTACCACCCAAAAAAAAGAAAGAAATCAGCCCTATACGTAATTAAGCCTATCACCTTCCCCTTTCTTCTTAATTCCTCTCTTCTTAAAAAAAAATAAAACTTTTTCTGCTTCCTTTACATTTTATTTATATATTATATAAAAAAAGGAACATCCAAATAACACTAAACTAAATGTGAATTTAAATTCTTTTAGATTCGATCCTTTTTTTTTACCCTACATTTATAACTAATCTAAATAAAACATATATATAGCTTGTTATTGGTGAAATCGAGCGGAAATCATTTTAAATATACATCGTATTTAAGTAATTATTTATGTTTTTGTATATATTTAGATAATTAATTTAAAAACTAGTAGCACGTACACTGTTAAAAGTAACTTTCTTAGATTTACAAAAAAAATAGAATTTTTTCGAAAAATTAGTGAATTTTCAAAAAATTTTGTTAATATTCGATAAAAATCGCAAAGTTACTAAATTTAGAATGTTATCGAATAATTTAAGAATTCTCGATTTTTTTTTGTAAATTTACGAAAAAAATTGTAAGTTCACAACTATTTTTCGTAAATTTACAACTATTTTTTGAAAATTTTTGAAGAAAAAAAATTATCAATTTTTTTCGAATATTTACAAATTTTTTCGAAAATTTACTAATTTTTCGAAAATGTTCTAATTTTTTTGTTAATGTAAGAAAGTTACTTTTTACAGTGTATTATAAGACTATCTTTTAACAGTTTTATTAAATTCATTTTTCATACTTTTTTTTTTTATTAATAAGATAATATAGGTTTATTTACAAATAGTATCAAGTGTTTTTTTTTATATTTCATTGTTGAAACTATAAGCTTATTATTTGTAAGAAATAACCCCTTGAAAATTTTCTTGTTTCTTTGCTTTTTAAGAAATGACTTGCTAAAAAGTTTTTTTTAGCTACTGTTTTAAATTGATTTTTTCTTGTTTGCCTTTATTTGTTGAATATTCTTGATTTAATTTGAATAAGTGTTTTTTATTAGTGAATTTACACGAAATGTAATTTTATTTTGAAAAAAATTTCATACTAAAAAATCTGTAATCATTAAGATAAAAGGTTTCTTATAAGCTTTTTCTCTCGATTCAGACTTTTGAAGTTTTAAAATATTTTTGGCCTACCCCTTTATCTTATATATTTGAAGATAAAGCACTTTAACCCTCTGATATAAGCCATCGCGTAACTAAAGGACTTTTATATAAAAGGTTATAACTTTGTGTTTGTAGAAAATGTTTGTATTAGTGTTCATAATTAATGCGGAAGACACAGACTAATATTTTTTCTCTTTTTAACTAATTTTTCTATCTCATTTTATTATACTCTTTTCTCTTTGCAAGCACGAAAGAAGCTGGTCGATTTTTAGAAAAGCCAGACGATTAAAACTACTCGTTTTAAATGTTAAATTTAAATCACTGTAATTATATTTTTTTTCTTGCTTCTTAATTTAATATTATGTTAAATTTTATTTTTAAAATTGCTACTAAATTTGGTAGATTTAAAAAATAATTTAAATGTTAATTAAAATAATATTGTTAAGGGAAAATAATGTAATTACAGCTGTATGTGAGTTTATTAAGAAAATTTTAAGGTTCGAAAGTCTATGGAAAGAAACAACTGAAAATTTTTATGGTTTTAAATTTACACGACAAGAAATTCCATCCCTATTTACTTGATACGAAATCTAATGAAGCGAAATTAATTTTCACATTACTTGAGAATTTAAGGTCAGTAGGAAAATAATCGAAATAAGCAAGGATCAAAAAAATATTTTAAATAGTTTAAATATATATTGATGAACTTTTTAAGTCAAGTGTATTTAACAAAACACATATAATTTTATGATACTGAGTTGATAAACAAAAATTAAGCAATTGCTTGAATTTTGAAGCGATATAGTAAATTAATAGAAAAGTAAATTACGATGTCAATTTTTAAGATGAAGAATTTTCTTCGTTACTGGCAAGAAAACTCAAATATCGGTTTCTATCTTATTTCGTCTGAAGAGGTGCCAAGCACTAGTACAAAACGTTACAAAAATTAAATTATAGGTGTATTAATTTTTTTGGCACTTTTGGTCAATAAATTCAACATATACTAAACAGATATTAATCTTATTTAAAAAAAAAGTCCCTTTCAGCAGGGATGTGAGGGGGGGTGAAAAAGTAACAATTTAGGGGAGGGATCATATAAACTTAGAAAATTTTCAATTTAGGGACTTATAATTTTCTATTTAGAGACTGCTTAGCACCCTAGAATATTTTAGGTTGATGGACTTTGGATAATTTAAATTTAGGGACTATCGGTCAAATCCAATTTTTGAAGTCTTATTTAAGTCCTCGCCTTTTCTCTATAATCTTAGTCGTGTAACATTTTCAAATTTTTTCCCTTAATGAAAATTACAGTACCAATAAGTTTCTAAAAACTATGATAATCATGAAAGTCAAAAATCTAACTGTACTGTGAAATCTGATCTAGTGACTATTACATTATATATAACAATCATCGAATAGTTTTGAGAGCCTCAAGCTAAATTTCTTGCAATTATTATCTCTGTCTACATCCATTATTATCCCACCCTGTTTATTATTATCACCCATTTTCATATTTTTTTTTAGGAATTTTTTTAAAAATAGCTTTTAATTTTTGTTTCTTAGATTTTTTTGAATTTCCGAAATACTGAAGCAAAAACTGCAAATTTAGCAGCTTATACATCAGTATACTTAAAACTTAATAGCAAGGATTTTTACGATGGCTACTACTTTATCATTTCTGTTTATGTAACGTATTTTTACAGTTTCATAGTAACGCACTAAAAACTGACAATTAGTTCTTTCTGCAGCTAAATCTGCAGAATCCACATTTTTTGATACAGCTTGTTTTTTGCGTCATTGTGTTACTTAAAACTTTTTGTGCAGTGATTCTAGTATTAAAAAATTTTTGTTTCAATATTTAGAGTTCTTAATGTATCCTTAGTTAAGAAATTTTGGTTGGCAAACTGTACCACCTTAAAAATCCCAAAAAATCTGCAGGCTAGAATTCAAATAATAAAATTGAAATAAAAGGATTTTAGATTTATTTAAATTATTTATTTTCTATATTTTAATACAAAAAATAGCTCAATTTTAATAAATAATTAAATATTTTATAATCAGCCTACAATGAAAAAAAAAACTTTTAAGATTTAGTAGCATTCAAATAACTGAACAAAACAAATAAATTAAATACTTAGTACGACTATATTAAAATATTAACTAAATTGGCAAAAGTACAAATTACCAAATATATCATTGTTTTTTTCTTTTTCCCAGTATCAAATATAAATATAGATTGTCTCACATAAATAAATTAAATATGTTAGGTATGAATTTTTTACAAAAAATTTTTTTTATGCACATAATATCAGTACCAAGAACACCTAAAATTAAACAGAAGCTTAAAAAAAAAGGACATAAGAATTCAAGACTACTTTACTTTCAAATTCTTAATATATTTTTTTTATTTTAATAAGAGAATATGCCATTATTAATTTCTTAAAATTAGCTCTAGAAGTATAGACCTTGAAATAAACTAAAACTGCATCGGAGGTCCTTTAGTGATTTCTAAGTAAAAACTAAGACACAAAAAAAAAATTCTGCAAAAATGAATTGGAATTCCCGAGCGACATCGATGCCAGTGTAGTAGCATATTAGAGAGATTTTTTTATTCTTATTTCAACAATTTTGTATCGCATCTTTCTTTCTGACTGATATGTATAAGAAAAAAATATTCAAGTCTCTAACTGCACATGACAAACTCATAATCATCAATGTATTTTATTACAGAACTCAGAGAGTAATAAAATATTATAAGAAGCACTGTCAGCATTTATAACAGAATCATCGTTGTCCATGATGATTTCTTTTCGAAAAACATATATAAGAGAAAAATTCTCAAATTCTCGTGATTACTCATCCAAAAGTATTAAAGAAAGATAGAATAGTGTATAAGCCTGGCTGGTCGCACGCTAAAATTACAACATCGATCCCCCTTTTATTTTCTGGACCCGCCAACTACCGAGTTCTCATCTCTTTTTCGTTATATATATACCAGACTATGTACAATTAAACCTATGGAGTTTTACGTATATATAGAAAATGAGAGAGAAAGAGTCATTCGAAAGGGGAAAACGCGACGTACATATATATATATATATATATATAAATACACTAACTAACAAAAAGAGAAAGATAGATAATGAAGAAAAAAAGGAGAAAGAAAATCCAGATGAACGAGCTAGAGGCGAGAGAAAATGCTCTCTTGCTAGCTTCGCCCTCGCAATCAAGGGGGTACCACCACATCATCAAGGGTGGACACTATGTTTTATATATATTGTGGAATATATAAAATTGCACACGACAAAACATTGGCTAAAAATATTCTCTCTTTATCATTATTATTATTATATACAAATACACGTATATTCATTTAGTTTTGTTTTTCTTTTTTTTTTTTCAATGTATTAGTATTATACACATAGTGGACGTCACGCGAGATAAAATTTAACAAACAGGGCTTTTTGCTCTTTATATATATTTATAAAGGTATATATATAATACAAGGGTTCGTATAAGGGTAAAAACAAGAGAGAGAAAAATATAAATAGGGGGGGGGGTGGTTAAAAACGATTGGCAAGTTTGACGCTTTTGAGAATAAAAGAGAACTGCCCGTTACGATAATTCTATTTAACCACAGAGCTTTTTTCCCTGTCTGAACATTAAATTTTACAATGTAGCAAAGAAATAAGGGAGCCTTAAAGAGTTTAAAGAATTTACATTCTCAAAATATTTACATCCTATAATCTTATATATATGCAAATTGTTATTTTATATATACAAAGATCTAAGAGATCGGAAATTCTATGTGGTTAAATTACCTGTTTAACTGACTTCATTACTATTATTAACTTTAACTAAATTATATATTGAGATTTATATTATATTTATTCACTGCTACTTTTTTTTTCATTTAATATATATATAATATAATTATGTAGTAAAATAATATATATATAATAAAAAAATTACTATCATTAATCATATATAATTTTCCATATTCATAAACATTAAAACCCCTAAAATTACAAACACATATACACGTAATATTATGAAAGCTGATGGAAGTAAAGTTTATAGCACCATAAGGGGTAATAAGTATTTCGTACTTATTAAATATATATGTATATATATTGAAGAAGAAGGGGGAGTAAAAGCTGAGTACCAAGGAGAAAATCGCGAGAAAGGGTTGACGTCTCTCTGTTTAAAACATTATATGGAAATTTTTAGTTGAAAGTTTTCAGTATATAAAATTTTTTCAGTATTTAATTATTTTGCGAAAGCAGAAAGTAGTTCTTAATGAATCTCTGAATTATCTTAACATTTTCTGTTTTTGAGTTTTTATCTTTTCCTAGGATTTTTAAATATTTTGGTTCCTCATACACAGTGTAGGTGAAATTCTCATCTATTTGCATATAAGCACTCAGCAAGTTTTGACATCCCAGAAAGCTAAAAAATTGGTTTTTAAAAAAAGCATACAGTCGTCCCTCCTTATACGCGGGGGTTCGGTTCCAAAAAAGTACCGCGTATAAAGAAACCGCGTATACGGAGACCAACTTCTTATGGGAAAATGAGGGTTACGTTTTCAGTCACTAAAAATGTTCAAATTTTCAAATGAAATACAAAAATATTTTCTGAAATCTCACTGTTTTATTGGCATAAGTACATATGTATACTAAAAAAATTAGTTAATCAGTTAGATTAAATATTATCACTGCTTCTATTTTTCATTTTTGTTGACTAGGTCAATAAATTCTAAATATTCTATAATCAGGTAGATAGTTAATTTTATTGCCTATCAAATTTCTTTAAAACTAATCTAAGAATTAATTTAATACTATTGTATAATAGTTCTAATAAAAGCACCACTTATTTTTAAAAATAAATATGTTGGTCTGAAAAAGAAACTATTGATGTAGGGTCGAATCTGCGGTACAGTAAAAATTACTATGAATTAGAATTTTTCCAGTTATTAGCAATAGTGAAATCTCTTGAGGAACTTGTTAGAAAAGTTATTTACTCCTCTCCAAAAAATACAGAAATGAACAAGGAAGAAAACCGGGGTTGTAGGTCACTGAACCCATATTTGATGTCAAAAATAATAATGAGGGGGGTAATTTTGGGTGTCAGAAAAACCTTGTTGGGGCCGGTCGATCCCCGGCGTAACCCTAGCCAGTTAGGCAATATCTGGAAGGGTCTTCAACTGGAAGGTGGCTTTTAACGGAAGCGATAACAGACAAATCACCTTCCAGGTACGGAATTGGCAACAATATCGAGTCTCGTACAGAAAGGGACCCCTGAGATGGAATCTGGCAAAGATGAACGAGGAACTCTAGGAAGAATGCCTTCGAGGAGGCCCTGTCCTGGCCTGGCATGGCCGGCTTAAAATCACTAGTACTCACGACACTGAGGAGTTCATGAAAAAAGTAACGGCCTTTGTAAAAGGTGTCTGTAACGCCTCTATGCCTCGGAAAAAGCAATGGAAAGGAAGAAGGTCGGTACACTGAAATTGCCGACACAGGAGATTGCAGACCTGCGACGGAAGTGCCACCAAGCCCGAAGAATAGCGCAAAGAGCGCGAAATCGGCCGGAAGCCATCGAGCTCTCTCAGCCGTTTAAGGACGCTAAGCACAATCTCGCAAAAGCCATCCGTCTCAGCAAGGCGCGCTACTTAAGTTCACTACGCGAGGAAGTCAACAATGATCCCTGGGGTCTTGGGTTGTCATGGGCAAATTTAACCCGAGATCCGACAGCACAATGAACGCGGATGTGACCAAAAAAATAGTGAATTCTCTGTTCCCTGATCACCAGATTATCGAACACCCGGAGCAGGAGGTTCCGAGGGATGAGATTCCACTGTTCAGCGAGGCAGAGAAGCTCGAGGCCATTAAATCTATGAAAAATAAGAAGGCACCGGGAGCAGACGGGGCACCAGCGGAAGTACTCAAGCGTGCAGAAAAGATAATCCCTGGTATCCTGTAGGACATGTTTAACGCATGTCTGGCCTCGAAGACCTTCCCGAAAAAGTGGAAGGTCGCACGGCTTGTGCTTATTAGCATGGGAAAGGGCGTACCAGGCTCTCCGTCATCTTACAGACGGAGTGTATGCTAATACTATTGGCAAAGTGATGAAGAGCATGCTTTGCTCTAGGCTCAGGAGAGCAATTGCCGTCAACGGGGGTCTCTCTGACCAACAGTATTGATTTCGTGAAGGGCACCATCAAGCGCGTCGTCGATATTGTGTATAGGATGAGGGAGGTTCGGCATGCGATCCAGAAGCAGTCTTCCTTCTATCGTAGCCAATGATAGCACCGAGGCTCAGTCATGGCTGAATGAGGCCATGAACCTGATCAGCTGGTGGATGGAGGAACCAGGGCTCTAGTTGGTGATCCCGAAAACCGAGATTGTTTTGCTGATCCATCGAAGGGTTTTTACTGAAATCGATATAAGATTCGACGATAATGGGAATCCTCAGATGATTTCTACTAGGCCACACGTAAGGTATCTGGTGGTCCTGCTTGACAACAGGCTGACCTTCAGTACCCAGTTAAAGAAGTCGTGTGAAAAGGCTACTAAGGTGACGTCGTCCCTGGCGCTATTAATGGTAAATATTGGCAGGCCTAGATCAGGAAGGCGGAAGCTTTTAATATTCTACGATCAACTGCATCCTGCTATATAGAGCAGAGTAATGGGCGGACACGGCGGACACCGTCCAGATGAAAAAGTACTGCAAGAGAATCTGTGTAGTAAAAAGACAAGGAGCACTTCGGATCGCTTGTGCGTATCGAACGGCGGATAGCCGGTGATCAAGATGATTGCGGGAGTCATGCTTGCGCTGGAGACTAAAAAGGAATACCAGAGTGATGTGGAATCATGCGAAACGGCATCGGCCGCCTCACGCTCCTACACACGATGCGTGGCAGCAACAATGGAATGGCGACCCAAGGGGGCCCGAGCGGTAGACACTGCGGAGTGTACCATTTTCGCGTGTACGAGATTCACCGATGGGCGACCAGCCCTCCACGAATGGAGGCCAGAGAGTGTGGTCCAGGAAATGCTACGTAGTACCGAAAAATGGTACAAGGTAGCAGATTTCGTACGGTCCACGTTTAAGCGGAAAAAGGGGCTCCTCCTAAAGGGACTTTGGGGTTTATTTTTCTGAAGTTATACCTCAACAGGAAGTCTAGGTCCGGGACAACATGTGTCAAAGGTAATATAAATGAAACCCTAAATCATTTTTTTTTTCGGCAAATTTCCTATCGAACCCTAAAAAGAAATAATTTTTCATTTTAACATTTCTTTTTTCAAATTGGACGAAAAACTAAAATGGTTGCCAAAAATATAGAATTAAACCTTAGGAGGTACTTGCAATGAGGCTTCTTATTTTTATTAGTACAGAAAAAAATTACAGGAAAAAATACTTTGGTACCAATTTTAAGACCCGACCATAAGTTTCATATACTCTGCATTTGAAAATACCCTTGGGTGAAGCAAATTATCAAAAAGCACCCTTAAAAACAGGTAGTTTTTATATATCCGCACTTTGTGGGTCCAGATTTGGTCCATATGGGTTTTTTTGATCGATGATCATGAATCTTGGGGTCCTATCTACTAAAATCTGGTGCATTACCCTTAAATTTAAAAAAAATAAAAATACACCTTTTAGGGGCAATTTTTGCTATAAGGGTGAAATATAAGTTTTTCATTAAAAAAACTCCCCGAAATTCTTGATCAATGACCAAAAAAACCCACATGGATCAAATCTAGACGTTCAACGTCCGAATATATAAAAAATACCTCTTTTTTTGGGATAGTTGTTGCTAATTTAAGGGCGAAGCGAATATCTTTAATAAAATGCCACTGAAACCTATCATAGACCAAATTGATGTAAATTCTTATCTAAATATTTAAAATAATGCCTATACAAACTCAGACGGCTTCGGGATGAAGCTGTATTTTGTAGAATACAAATTTTGTTTAAGAATACCAAATAGGTACAGTTCTATTACGTATAAGAAATTTAAACCTAAAAAGAAGGTACTTTTTTTAAAAAACCTGAACGTTTTTTTTATTCAAGCTGAAAGACTTAATAACGAAAAACGTTCATTGTTGTCCATGCTTAGTCGCAATTTAATTTTGAACCCAGAAATCAAATCTTGCGTGAAATTTCGTATTTGTACCTAAAATAAAAATAAAATTCTTCACCGCAAAATTGCATTGGGCAGAAAAAGCATAAAAATGGCTGTTAAAAATTGACGATTTAATCATAGAAAGCTAATATTGCCTGAGAGAACTTATTTTTAGTTGTGCATTCGGAAAAAAATTGTTGGGACCAATTTTGGCGACCCTTCAACCCAAATTTGGGTGGAACCTATTATGCATTAATAGTATTAATTTAATACCCAATTTAGCATGGAATTATCTTAGTACTGAGCTTTGAAATCTTATAAGAATGCGATTCTGCGAAATTAAAACGGACACATCTAAAGTTTCGTTGAATAATAAAAGTTTTTTTTGAAAGATTTAGTTTGAACAAAATCATCTGATCACTCCATATACATATAAAATATAGATATAAACATTGAAATGGAAAGAGTAGAGAAACTCGATAAAGGACATCCGGTTTTGGAAAACTGCTACTACTGCTGCTTTTATATACATTATATAAAAGTACTATATATAAATATTGGGATGAAAAGAGGAATTTTTGAGAGGAAGAAAATTTCACAGCCTACTACTGCTAGGGTTACCTCGACGACGTCTAAACTTTCGTATCTCAACTCTTTCTCACTTACACATTTAAATCTATGTGCTTTTATGCAGTATATATTTACACTTATACTTTTTCTCTCTTGTCATATCACTCTTTCTTCCTCGTTATATATATATATATATATATAACAAAGTAGTAAAGTCGCGTTATCGAACTTTATAATTGCGCTTGCGCAAGCTTAAGCCTGCAAAAGCATAGCGGACGATTTTAAGTTTTGTCTCAGCAACATGTATAAATATATATGTATATATGTACGTGCATTAGCCGGCAGCGGTAGATTTTACGAATCGTATACTCGTCAGTCTATTGCTGGCAGAAACGCGGTTAGCCTCGTGCCCGATAACGAATTCCGGCAGTGGTATCAATATATATATATATTTACAAAATATATATATTTTAAGTTCTTTAAATTCAATGAATCGCTGGTGATTCCGACGCCCGCTAAAGCGAGCGAGAGATATTTTCTTTTCACATATATATATGTGTGAGCTTTAAAAAAAAAGAGTTTTTTAAAAATAAAATCTATTTTTATTTTCACCATCATTGCTGTACTTGCACAAAATATATGTTATATTGTATGCACTGTACGTAAAAGTTCAAATAAATAACTTATCAATATTTACTTGTTATTTTTATGATAAAAAATAACAGTTTGTGACTTTTTTTTTTAGTACTTTAGCGATAAGAATAAAACAAGTAAATCCGATAAAAAAAGAGCTCGTGACCTAAGAAGAAACAGGTGTATATATATATATATTCGTGTATGCATAAAAAATAAGAGTAAACAATTTGCTGTGCAATCATATATACAACTTAATTGTGTATGTAAATATATATATATATGAACATGTATGTAAAGTTTTTAACAAAAATTAATACCACCTACATTTTATTATTGAAATATTTTTGAGGCGTGCCGACAAAAAAAACTGATTAAAAAAAAAATTATTCAATTTTTACAAAAAAAATGTGTATTTTCTAGTCAATATTTTAACATAAAATTTTTTTTTTCTTCAATATATTTGTGTGAGTATGCATGAATTTTTTTGTTATCAGTAAAAAAAATATAAATGAAAAAAAAAACAGCTATGCGTCAATTGATAAACGTTTAATTTTTATCGTAAATTCAGTATATAAAGGGAACATTTTTAAAGTATTGCGTAATGAATTTCTTGGATGGTTATATTAGTTCAGTGTAATTATATATACATATAGAAAATGAAGAAAGACAAAGATAATTTTAATTAAGAAGATATTTTAAAATAAAAGTTCTAATTTTTAAAAAATACAAAAAAAAAATAATACAAGATGTTAAGTCAAACTCAAGTTTATCAACCTCAACAAGATATTGAATTAACAGAATTAAGACCAGTTGAACATTCTCGTATAAATATTAATAATTTTGATGATTACAATGTAACTGATGGTTTAAAAGTATTACGTAGTTATTCAAATCGTAATTCACAAATAAATGATTTAAATAATTATTACGAATTAAATAATACAAATTACAATAATTATAATAACAAAAAATTAATGAAAAAATCAGTAAAATGGAAAAATTCAAAATTTCAATTAGATAATGATGAAAATACGTATATTGTTAATATTAAAAATAATGATAATGATAATAATATTGGTGTTAATGAAGATGAATATTATGAAGACGGTGTTAATGGTGATTTTGATTTTGTTGATGATAAAGATCAAGAAGAAGTTTATTTTTATCGTCAAAAAGATTCGTGTTCTAATCCTGAAAATCAAGATGAAGTTGAAGATGAAGAAGAGGACGAAGAAGATGACGAAGAAGATGACGAAGAGGATGACGAAGAAGATGAAGATAATGAAAGCATTGATTTGTCGGAAAGAATCCAAAGTTCAAAACAACCAAAAATTGTTGAATCAGCTAGTAAAAAAAATCCAGTTAATGAAAATAATTCTAAAAAACCTCAATCGACCAAAGATAACCCTAAAGATAAAGAAGATCCAGCAAAAAAATTACGTGAAAAAATTAATGATCTCATACAGGCTAATTATGTTTTAGAACAAGAAAATAATAATATTGATGAGGGTGACCGTAATAATGTTGAACATTCGGAGCCTAAAACTTTTCCAGCAGAAATTGATGAAAATCATCCAAAAAAATATGGTTGTATAATTTGTAAAGCTCGGTTTAAAGGTAGTGGGGGTTTAAGAAACCATTATAAAGTTGCTCATGGTACGGGACCACTTTTTAAATGTGATGAATGTGGTAAAGAATTTCCTTTGAAAGAGCGACTAAAACTACATGTACGCACGCATACGGGTTTTAAACCTTACAAGTGTCCAGAATGTGATAAAAGCTTTGCAAGGGGTGGTCAATTGGTACAGCATCGAAGAACTCATACTAAAGTCAAGCCTTTTAGTTGTAGCCTTTGTTCTGGTACATTTACTTGTGCTGCCAACTTAGCACTTCACCTAAAGCGACATAGTGGACAAAAAGATCATAAATGCGAAATTTGTGGGCGTGGATTCGTCAGAAGAGATGCTCTTAAAAAACATTTAGAATGCCTACACAAGGATGTAAAATCATTCCTTTGTGTTATTTGTAATAAAACTTTCAAAGGTCACTTGCCCCAACATATGCGTACTCATGCTCAAGACAAGCCTCATGGTTGTGCAACTTGCGGGCAAAGATTTGCTCAAAAATCACAGTTGACTGTACATCAAAGAACTCATTCCGGTCAAAGGCCATTTAGGTGTTTAGTTTGTTGGCAAGCGTTCGCACATTCTACAGCATTAAAGCTTCATACGCGAAGGCATACAGGGGAAAGGCCGTTCAAGTGTGCAGAATGTAATGCTGGATTCACGCAATTACCACATTGGAAAAAACATATGAAATGCATTCACGGAAGGCATGATCCTTATTGCTGTCGTAAATGTAATAGTTTTTTCAGAATAAAAAATGAGTTAGAAGCACACGAAAAAAATTGCCTTCAAGATGATACGATCGATGCTGAGTCGGAATTAAATTCTGGAGATAACTCAAGTGATTTAGGAGATAAAATGACCAGTATGTCGAATGGTTTTAGGATGATGTCTATCGAAAAAATGAGATTGTTATTGGCGGTTCTTTTGAAAAGGATATCCGAACAAGAAAGATTAGATGAACTTGGTTTTGGTAAAAGGCTCATTGACGAAGTACTCATTGATTCATTGGTATCGGCTGGAAAAGAGGCGATAAAACCTAATAATGGAATTACAACAGAATTTGAAGCATTGAGAAAAAATTTGATAATTTTCTTAGAGTGGACTGTACCTAAAGAACATTGGGAAAATTTTAGGAAATTGAAAAAAACACCCGAGGAAATACTTGAAGCACTTACTGCTGCGTAAGAAAAAAAGATAACAATGATGGGTGTTGATTATAGGGTAGTATTAAACTTACATCTATAGGTATATAATACTACTTTTATTTTTTATTTTTGGATCCCCCCATTTTATGTGTGGTTTATATAAAATGTTATAAAAAAGTTTATAAAAGAATGAGAGGCTTGAATTTTAACTATTTTTTAAGTACATATTAGGATTTATTTTTTGATTTGATTTAATCTTTGATTACAAGTTTACTTTTGACTTTAATTTTCTATCAGTGCCACAAAAGTGCAATTATTTATATTTAATATTCTTGTACTTACAAATTTATTTTACTTCTCAATTTGTACTTTTTTTTAATAAAATTGATCTCAATTTTTGGACAGTGTGTTAGATAATAATAGTCTTCCAGAGGGTAATAAATTAATAATACATAAATTTCTTAAATATCGTATAATAATATAAAAGACAAATATGATTACTCTAAGGATTTAGATAAAAACCATTAGTTTTCATTTTCTGTAAGTACATATTAAATAATAATAACAAGCATAAAGGAATTATAATCGTCCCTAATATTTGTAGAAAAAGTCTTATACATGTGTGTGTGTGAAAGGAAATTTTTATTATTTGGCAAATTATGATTTTTGTGTACTCATGTTGAAAATTTTGGGATACAGAAGAAAAATATTTTAGTACTGTCAAATGGTCATTTTTAACTTAAAAACAAAGCACTCAAAAAAGTCAGTAAATGTAAATACTTAAATATTAAAAATGCACGCCTTTATTATAATATTTAAGAAAATTATATACCATGTGTAATAATCATAATACAAATGCTATTTACCAAAATATATATGGGTGCTTTTCACAGGAACAGAATACATAGTGTCCCCCCCACTTATATCCAAAACAAAAGCTCTTTTCCACTTTTTTTTCTTTTCAAAAGTTAATAAATAATTTTTTTTCAAAGTCCAAATCAACTGCGCATATATTGGTGAGTTAACGAAAAAGTTTTATTGAGCCTATGTGATCAAAATGTTAAAAACGTCCGCTGTCCTTTTGCTAAACTGTAAACTTTGAGTATTAACATACGGCTTAAAATTTGAATTTAAATTTTTCTGCTGGGTTCATATGACGTATTTAGGTCCTAAAAATTCATTTTTTTCAACAAAACAAATTTTTATGCAGTCCTCTTAGCGTATCGTCGTATTCAAGTCTGTCCCCGGTTTTAGCTATTTTTAAGCTTCCCACCATTTTACTAATGCGCAGTATATATTTACACGCTTTGTGGGTCTGCCTGCATTTTTTTTTTACTTAACTACTTATATATGAACTGTGGAGAACTTAAAATTTTAATAATAAAAGGTTTATCAACGAAATATTTCAATTTTAAATTTTTAAAACGCTCATACAAAATAAAAATGTTAAAAACGTCCGGGTCGTTTTCTCAAAGTTTATGCAATATTTTACTTAATGCATCTTGTTCAGTAACGTGTTTTGATGAAAAAATAAGGTACCCAAGGTATGAGAAAATTTTGTGGCTTCAATCAAGAGCTATTTAAATATTAGCCTCAAAATGTTAAAAACGTCCGCGTTAAAAACGTCCGGATAAATAAAAAATCCCATAAGAATAACACGTAGAATTTTTTTTTACATTTGTAGCAGTGCCATTGAAAATTTTAGGTTATTTGGACCTTGAAAAACATAAAACTACAAAAAAATTTGAAAAAAAAGGTAATAAGTGTTCTGCCGTAAACAATAAAAAAATATACAGTTCCCGTGAAAAACACCCATATAATCAACGTACTTGATAGTCATTTATAGTTCTCTTTTACTTATATATATGGAAAAAAAAACTTACATCAATAAAAAAGAGATTTTAATGCCCTGAAAAAAGTAAAACTTATATTGTAGGAGGCACGTGTACATAATAAATAAAATGACTAGTTTTTTTTCTTATTTGTGTTCAGTTATCATATTTTAGTTTATTAAAAGGAAAGTAATTTTTAGTAAATTTCGGTGATTCAATTTTTTCAGACCGAATAGTTGAAAAATGACTTCCAGCATTTAGTTTGGTAAAAATATATCGTTCAGATTTATTATCTGATAAATATCTGTGGTAAAATGTTTTTTTTAGACCCCCAATAACAAAAATTAAGCATAAAAAGTAAAGTCGACAATAAAAACTCTTACTTTTTAAAAAAGTTTTATAAATTATAATTTTTATTACATTTCTTTTTCTATATACAATATTCAAATTTTTCTATAAAAAAAGTTTCATTAAGAGTTTATATACATGACTACTGCATAAAATTAATGTAAAAAAGTATACTTAACTTTCTTGATTGAAAATTAAGATATTTATAGTCAAATCGTAAAAATGCAAATTGGGATCGAAAAAAAAAACATTGAATATTCATGAATAGAGTTTTATAAAAAGTGATCTAAAAAAATTATAAAAAAAAATATATTTTTTCTGATTATTCTAACATTAAAAATTCTTTGTGTGCCAAAACAAATTTTTTCATTTAAAAAACACATGAACTAAATAAAAATGTAGACTTTTGAAGGTTAAAAAAAATTTTTTTTTTTTTAGAGTGTGAAAATGAAATAAAATTAATTAATATGTGTCAACTCTTTTTTTTTTAGTTAAAGATTGTTTTTTTTTTCTTTTAAGTGCCAGATGTAACATAAATAAGGAAAAAAAAATATTTATAGATATTGTGGTTAAAATTTTATGTTATTTTAACACAGAAAAAATGATATTAAATTTTTAATGTTAAGTGAGTGAGGCAATGTAATTTCCAAAAATGAAAAAATGTAAATTTAATTTTCTGTAGTTTTAAGTTTAATTATGTGATTTCATGATAAAGAATGTACTTGTATCGAATAAAATATACGAAATTATTAAATTATTAATTTGTGCAATTTTTCAAAAAAAAAAAAAAAAATTGGAATTTTCAAAATTTTTTTTTTAGTGATAAAAAAGCGATTAAATCAAAATTAATGTATTCAATGTATTTTAATAAAATATAAAACTTTAATCAAAAATTAAAAGTATTATTTTAATCAATTAATTAGAAAAATTTAATTAGTTAAGAAAAATTGGTGTTTTTAATATAAATTAGAAAATTTTTTACTTTTATATAGAGGCAATGTTACTTTTATAAGTAAATTAATTAGGTACGATTATTTGTGAAAGAAAATGCAATATTAAATATGTAATATTAGGGTCAAAGCTGAGTCTTATTTGATGATTTTTAATTATTTGGTCAAGATTCGAGAACTGTATTAGAAAAATATGGGCTACCTTTAACGATTTATTTTAAATATGGGCCCAAATTTTCATGAATTTATTTAAATGAATTTAAAGCACAGTAACAATATTGCTCTAATTACCCAATGTAAATTGAATAAACTCTAAATGTAAATTGACCAATTTTCAACAAAACCAGATCATTAAAAAATTGTCATTTACCACCAGCTTTGACTAAAATATAACATAAAAATTTATCTTAAAAGTGGCCAAAAATGCTTAATTTTAAGTAAAAGTGCACAAAATATATAAATATCATGTAATTTATAAAAATTTAAGGAGTATACAATTTTCTTAATAAAAAAATAAAATCCAAATAAAATTTATGTGATTGATAATAACTAGAAACATAAGTACTGTAATATTTTTTAATTTATTATATCATAAATTGTAAAATTTTCAATAATTAAAAAAAAAATCAATAAATAAAAAAAATGTCATTTTAAAATTAAAAAAAAGTGTCAATTCATTATCCTCTTGTACCCAATTTACACTAATAATAATCCTTTATTTTTAATAAACAATTTCATAAACCAATCCTTTTTCAATCAAAAAAATATTCTATCTCTCTCTAATTTAAATCCAATAAAGTCTAATATGTTTTTTTTTCATAAGATTGAATATAATCCTCATATCTGATTAAAAATTTTATTTTAACCCTTTTTTTCATTTTAAATTTATCATTTAGATTTAAATATATATCTTGAATGTAATAATTTTAAATATGAATGATTCCCCATGAGAATTAAATGTACTTTTTATAGATTATGAAATATATACACTTATAGAAGATTCTGATACTGACAGATGGTTGTATTTGTTAAAGTCGAAATAAAGGCGAATAATTTTTTTTTTTTTTTTTTTTTTACATTGTTTAAAATCAGTTGTAATGGAAACACTATATTATGATAAGGGTAAGGAACCCTTATTGGTTTTTAAAAATAGAAAGAATTTTTTTTTTTTTTTAATATGTAAAAAGGATTATAATTTAAAACAACATGTTTTTAATTTTATTTAATTTACACTTGGATTTAGTGTCATTTTTTGAGCTTTTTAAATTGACTTTTTATTGAATGACGCTTTTATGTCGGAAGTGAGACTATGAAAATCACTATTTTTTTTGAAAATAAGTCAAAAATAAGTTGATTTTTAATCTTCTATTAGCAAAATGAGTCTAAATTTAAGTTTTATATTTTCTTTATCACAAAAGAGAAAGAATTTTGGTAAGTCTGGACTGCAATTAAAACTTTTCTATTTTAGAAAATTTGGCTAAATAAATACTAAAATTTACTCTTACCTGAAAATTTGTTCTAAAAAATTAAACATCATAAATTTCCTGGGAATGATTCACTCAGGAAATAAGCTATTTTGTCAAAATATGGTTAAATTTTTTTTTAAAATTACGTCAACACAGCATTTCTTATTTATCTTAAAGAACAATATATGTACCCATCAAAAATTTTTTTTTAAATATACCCTAACCCCAATCTTCACCCTTTCATTGGAGACACTTTTCATTAAATATAGTTTACATACATTCTATAGTGAAAGTCTTCTCAATTTTTGAAAGGGTTAAAATTATATAAAAGGGTGAGTAAAATAGAAATTTCAAATAGCTGAATAAATCATTCTTCAAGATTCAAGTTTGAATTGTATTTTAGTGTGATCCTAATTTGTTTAACCATGTTTTAACCATTCATTCGACTTTTTGAAACTGATAAATTTGATTACCATCAAAATTGTTTAATGCAATATTTTTTTGACAATTTTTAAGTGAGAAAGGGAGTCAAGTTTTATTTTTTTAATTTTACACACCTATTGATATTGAATTTTGTTTCAGTGATTTGTGAGTGGTAAAGTATGTTGTACACTGTGAAAATTCTTGTATGCACTGACTATCAGTAGAGTAAATTTACTATTTTTAAAACTTACATAAATTTAATAAGTTATTTGACCCTTTCTTACAACATTTAATACGAATCAATATTATACAAAGTCAATGGTAATAACAATTCTAGTTAATATTTTCCGAAATCATAAATCAATTTAAAATAAATCTGAACTAATTCAAATTATATTTCTTGAAAATATAAATAATTTCTACACAGTTATTGGGCACCTTTTTGTGCTCCCCACGTGCTAAAAATTGACGCATTATGCAAGCACCGTTTTATCGAAAAATCCATGATAAAAGTTTTCCAAAAGTTTTCTTATCGAAACTGAATAAAAAAACGCTGCAAAATTATTGGCACTGCGGTTCCTCAGTCAATATCTAAATATTTGTAATGTAATTTGTAATAAAAATCTATTTTACCTAAATATAGTGTAGGCTTGAACCCCCTTTTCGTAGTCACTTTTTTTTACTGATATAGGTCCATAAAATTTTCCAATGAGTATTTTTGTTTTTTAGGTCGCTGAATATTAATATGAAATCCAATTTTACCGAAAACGGTTCAGAAAATTTGTTCCAAATTTTACTAAACAACTAGAATATTTTAGTTAAAACCTATTATCATATTCATATTCAAAGACCCAAAAAACATAAGTGACAGATAAATGTTTAAAAAAGCCGCAAAACTTGATCTTAAAATTCCTATTGTAGTCAACTAGACCGTTTTCGATAAATTGGAATTTCATATTCATATTCAGCGACTCAGAAACCATATCAGCAAAAAAAGTGATTACGAAAAGAGGTTTTCAGGCCTGCGATTATATATAAGAAAATTAAAAAAAATAAAAATTATCTTTTTGTTGATAAATCGTTATTTAAAACTCCTATTTGATGCAAAATATTTTGAGATAAAAGTTTAGGTTCGCAGGTATCTGATCCGAGAAATCGAATAATAACAATATATTTATAAGAAATAATGAATATCTGGAAAATAGAACTTGCATTTAGAAAAAAATATGGCTATACGTACAAAAATTAAATAAATTAATTTGGATTTGCTAATATTGCAAATTATGAAATACGAGACACAGAATTCAAAACATGAATTTACGTAATTTTATATTTTCCGAAATTTTTCGTTTTCGAGTTTTCCTGTTGTCACATGAAAATTCTGATCCCTTTTTCGTATTCTTCGGGAAAATTTACGAAATTACCTCTCTTTAGGAAATCTTGGAAGATCACTGAAACGCTGTATCTACAAAGAGAAGAAAATAAAAATTGTAAAAAAATTAAAAGAATTTACTACCTAATTTATTATTATAGAAACTTTAGTTTTTTTATTATGTTTTGTTTATAAAGTGTTACAGGAATCTTCAAGATACCTTAAAAAGAGGTTCTATTGTCAAATTTTTTTAGGAATCCAAAAATTAAGTTGGTCCATGTGGTGAAAGGAAAAATCTGAAAATGGAAAATTTCAGTAACTGAAAAATTATGTGAATTCATTTTTTGAGCTTTCCCGACGAATTTTCGAAATATCTCTTATGATCTCCGCTGATCTTTTTAGATCTCCGGAGATCACTTTTGATTTCTGGAGATCTCCGGAGATCTCCAGAAATCAGAAGTGATCGCAAATTTCAGGTGATTTCTTTAGTTCTCTGGAGATCTCCGGAGATCTCCGGAAATGACTTTTGATCTCTGGAGATTACTGGAGATTAAAATAGATCTAAAGTGATCTCCAGAGATCACTGAGGTAAAAAAAAAAGTTCGAAAAATTTAGAAAGAATATTTAGAATCATTAAGCAAAGTTGTAAAATGATAAGCATAATAGATTTACCTTATTTTTTGACTTTATTTAAATTTGAAAAATGATACTATTAGTTATTTTACTAAAACCTTATGAAAATATCAAAAAGTACAGCATTAAGTTTACTAATTTTTATAATAAATATAATTATTGGAATCGTCTCAGTAAGAAATACAATTAATAGAAATACAAAAGGTAAATGAATAAAAAAAATTAGTTATTTGATCATTAATAATTTTAATAAATATTTATAATTTTAATTACAATATATTAATATTAGTTAACATAGTCAACAATTTCTATAAACAAATAATTATAATTCATTTTTATAATAACAATAATTATTACCATGTGAGGTACTTTATAATCTATTTATAAAATAAAAAAATAAATAATTTTTTACTTATCTAGCTAATTTTTGAGATTTTTATAATTAAGTTTATTACCACGAAAAGTACTTTTTCATCTGATTGTAAAATAAAATAATAAATAATTGTTTACTAATCTGGCTTAATCTTAAAAATTATTAATAGTATTCTTTAAGTCTCAATTACCATAAAAAATAGAATATTACATTATAATATAAGTTCTGTTATTTTTCTCTGCATTTTATAATTAAATTTTTCATATATAATTAAATTTTTAAAATCCTATAACTACGGTAGAATATAAGAGACTATTAATAAGTGATTTAAACATTTTAGTATCCAATATTTTACCAGTGAAGATACTACCACAGTTGGTGATAATTAAAGTTGAGGAAATAATAAAAAAAATTAAGCATCTAATTGCTGTTGAAAATTATATTTGCATAGAGCCTAATAGTTATAATGTTATAATGTAATATATGTAATTTTTTACGATAATTGAGACTTGTAGAATACTATTAATAATTTTTAAGATTAAGCCAGATTAGTAAACAAATACTAGTAAACAATTATTTATTATTAACATGGAACATGTTCATTGGATGGGGTATTTGAAAAAGTCCGGCTCGGCAGGGGGGGGGGGTGAAAAAGTGACGTTTTTTAGGGGGGGTGGGTGAAATGGACTTAGAATATTTTCGATTCAGGGACTTTTGGTGCAGAAGTACCTAGGGACCTACGGTGCAAAAGTACCTAGGGACCTTTGGTGCAGAAGTACCTAGGGAGTATTGGTGCAGAAGTAACTAGGGACCATTGGTGCAGAATTTTTAAGAATTCATTGTAAAAATTAATAAAAAATAAATTCATATTATTTAAAAAACTATAATAATTTAAAAATTTAATTAATTTAGTTCACTTTGATGTCTAAGCAGCATGATTTCTATAATAAAAATCTAAATATAAATATTTGGATATAAATATTTATATTATGAACACAATAGATACTTTATTATCAATTTTATAAGTGAACATGTTCCATGCTCGTTGGTTGTGTAGTTACACAAACCGGTTATAAATTTTTTATTTTATAATGAGATGAAAAAGTACTTTTCGTGGTAATAAACTTAATTATAAAAATCTCAAAAATTAGCTAGATAAGTAAAAAATTATTTATTTTTTTATTTTATAAATAGATTATAAAGTACCTCACATGGTAATAATTATTGTTATTATAAAAATGAATTATAATTATTTGTTTATAGAAATTGTTGACTATGTTAACTAATATTAATATATTGTAATTAAAATTATAAATATTTATTAAAATTATTAATGATCAAATAACTAATTTTTTTTATTCATTTACCTTTTGTATTTCTATTAATTGTATTTCTTACTGAGACGATTCCAATAATTATATTTATTATAAAAATTAGTAAACTTAATGCTGTACTTTTTGATATTTTCATAAGGTTTTAGTAAAATAACTAATAGTATCATTTTTCAAATTTAAATAAAGTCAAAAAATAAGGTAAAACAATCAAGTTTATCGTTTTACAACTTTGCTTAATGATTCTAAATATTCTTTCTAAATTTTTCGAACTTTTTTTTTTACCTCAGTGATCTCTGGAGATCACTTTAGATCTATTTTAATCTCCAGTAATCTCCAGAGATCAAAAGTGATTTCCGGAGATCTCCGGAGATCTCCAGAGAACTAAAGAAATCACCTGAAATTTGCGATCACTTCTGATTTCTGGAGATCTCCAGAAATCAAAAGTGTTCTCCGGAGATCTAAAAAGATCAGCGGAGATCATAAGAGATATTTCGAAAATTCGTCGGGTTCAAGCTTAAAATCAGTTTTCCAATAAAAAGTTATGGGAAAACAAAAATTTCAATTCTAGTTAGAAGTATGAATTTTTTTTTTTTTTTGGTCCCTTCAAGAAGGGGCCTTTTTCGTAGGACGAGGAGAATGCATTTACGCATACCATATACCGCGTACTGTATGGTTACGTGGGACTCAACCTCAAATTTGTATCTGGGGTTGCCCAGTATATACACAATTGAGGAATTACAATACCCACTAAACTCCCCACCCTCCTGCATTTATGACAATATCAAAGAATCCGGACCGGGACTCCCTGTTTAGGTATTACTTCGGTCCGGAAACAATGCAGCCAAGGCATTTCTTCGCAATACCCTGTCGATAAAGGAGGAGATTTTCCTACGAGAGGAAACCTTCCTCCTTTTTTCCAATCAGTGTCGCCCATACGTACTCTGCCACACTGTACCAGTTAGCGGCACTGCGCAGCATTTCCGGGACGACTCCTTCCGGCCTCCATTCATCGAAGGGCGGTCGCCCTTCAGCGAAGCGAGGACACCCAAAAAAGGTGTGCTCAGCGGTATCCCGCTCGCCCGGGTTAGAAGTATGAATATGATCCATGTGTTAAAAAGTACCATTTTTGAGTAGTTAACATTTAAAGTTATCTAAAGTGTTAGGTTTTTTTTTTAAAATAGAATAGAAAAAAAACGATGGATCGATTATAGATCCGATCAATTAAAAGCTTAAAAAAATTAAAAACAAGAACTTAGCTCAAAATTTTGGAAATGTGTAAAACTCGAAAAACAGAGCTCCAATTCAAAACTTTTAAATCTAGAACCATAAAAAGTAGTCTGTTATAATTTTTTTACACACTAAATCCAGTGGAATTGATTTTTTTAAAATCCCATACTTTCACCTTCCCTTTGGGTTAGTTTCACTAAGAATTGCTCATATATTATGTCTATGTATAATAATATTGTTTAGTATATCAAATAATGTAAACAATGAATGTTTGCTCATTTTTACGCTTGAAAACATTGGTATTACTGGACGAGTGGACGATAAAAGATCTGCGTAGTCAGAAGATGATTTTGCTTTTTCTAAAATTAGTAAACTATGTCTCGTATTTCGTAATTTGCAGTGTTAGCATGTCAATTTATCAAATAATTTATTTTTTTTTTTAGTGAATACTGCTTATTAAAGAGATTTTTGGAATTTTCTTTGCAAATGCTACTTTATACATTGTTTCGTCAACAGATTTTTTTTTACTTTAATAAAAATTAGATGATAAAAAAATCATTAAACATTATTTTATTGATTTATTTTTTTATTATGTCTAAATAAAGTAATTTTTTAAATGCTTATAGTTTTTGTGATTTATTCACAAACCTTGGCCCATTTAATTAGAAAAAAGCCCAACTAATTTGTTTATTATTATTTTTATAAGTTTTATTAATGATATAAAATTTTAACTTGAAATAAAGGTCCGTATGTCAACCCGTACCCAAGAGTCCTTTAAAGATCTGTATACAGATCTGCATACAGATTTGTACACAAGTATGTATACAGAAATTAATTTTTTTTTTTTCTGTATTCAAGTGTCGAAATCTGTATGCAGATCTGTAGACAAAACTGTATATACAAACCTGTATATTTGTAATATAAAGGACTTGAGTACAGGTAGGCTTTTTTCAAAGAAATAATTAAGACAAAAAAGACCAAACGTTTCCTTCGATAAGAAATGATAAACGATTTTTATTGGCTTTAATCACATTTAAATATAAATTTATTATAAGTTTATTTAAAAAGAAACGCTAAACAAATTATTGAAATTACAACAAAAAAAAATAAGTTTTTAAAATTCAACAATCATATTCATAACAGAAAACATCCTGGGATATACCTACTTTTTATAAAAACTGCAACGAAAGCCATATAACATCACGATATTAATATGAAATTTTATATGCTTTTTTTTTTAAACAATACCAAAATACAAAAAAAAAAATATATTTCAACATGCTTCATAGTCTCCCCTATATAATAATTTTTAAAAGAAGAGATGAAAATAAAAAAAAAAGTATTTAAACGTACAACCCTTTCGCAAACACTGCTATATGTATAACTGTACAAACGAATTTAAATTTTTTTTGTCTTAGGATGATTACTATGAATCCTACCCCTATAGCAGAGTGACTAGAAAAAATTTTTTTCTCATTCAATCTACTTGAATCTTTTGTATCTGTACAACCCTTTTTAATTTTATATTTATTACACTAAAAATAAAATAGTGAATTATGCATCAAGGGCGTAAAATTTTGGCAGTCTTGTTACCAATATTTCGTTGACAAGTACTTATGATCACGTGTATCGCCCTTTATTAAGGACTCAAGCAATTGATAGAGAAAATGCTTGATGTTATAAATAAAAAATTCTGGACCAGTTTTGGACTGATCTGGCATGTTTAAAATTGAACGTGGCATTTTGGCTTATAGTACTTGCGTTTCTGTACGGGACTATTTTTCAACATAAATTCAAAAATACTTTTAAAGTTGAAAAAAAGAACTATAACGCTTTACTTATAGAAAATAAATCTGCATTCAAAATTTGAGCTTTATTATAATATAAGATATAACAGAGGCAGGGCATTCATGCATATTTGCTAGACAATCCTATCGCAATCCTATGTATATAGTATAAAATAATTTAGTTATACATATGCCGTGCTTTAGTTACTGGTGAACAGAGGTTAATGACATTTTGTATGGTATTTCAAAGAAGAGAAGTACCAGTAATAGCTATTTTTTTAACAAGGGACAAAATATTGCGAGCGAGTGCAGACACCATGCAAAAGTCAAACCATATATTTTATCCCGTGATTATAAAAATATTTAAAAATTTATTTTTGCAAGAAAGTATAACAAAAAATACTCCAGCCAATTTCATAGAAATTTACAGGCATGTTCTGAATCAGCCATGAAAACCTTCAGCACCCAACTGATCTGTGACTTATCTAAAATCTAGTCCTGTATGGGGATCTACAATAAAAGCTTATAAAAATTTTTATATTGAATTTTTATATAATTTTGGCACTACCTTTTTCAATAAAAAATGTATACCTACCTAAGATTTTAATATTCACTGCACCCTGCTGGATCTAACAGTAAAGAGTAATTTTTTTTCAATATACAATTTCATTATAATTGGAAAAAGTCAAGAAAAATTGATTAAATTTATTGAACTATACCTAAAACTCAATATTATAAGGTAAGTATAGGAGAAGTTTAATTTGAGCTTGGTAATAAACTAAAAATGACAGTTGCACTATAAAAAATAATAAAATTTTAAGAAGTTAATATTAACTTCGTACCCATTAAGTCCTCGAAAGTGAATAATCCCTTGATTCAAGTTAACGGGGTTAAATCAATGCATCCCAACCTTGAGTCAGCTGACGCCTATTTGTTAAAATAGCTGTCTTTTAGACTCAGGTCAACTTAATATTAGGTTGAATCCAGTAACTATATATTTGACTTACGTATTAGTTATAAATCCCTGAAATTTCTATCATCTCCTCGAATACCTTCGGGATGAAAATGGACCGTATGAGGGAAAACTGATATCCTGCAGGAAAAATTTTTAATTTTTCATCCAAAACAATTTTCCAATTTTCCAAGATGGCGGACCAAAAAACATGAAAATAGAAACTTTCTACATTATCTGAGGGTTTTCGAGGTCGACAAAAACGTTTCTATTAATGAAAATTTTAATTTTTTGGCCCCAGCAAATTTTCCAATTTTCCAATATGGCGGACCAAAAAACATTTAAGAATAAGCTTTTTACATTGCCAGGGGGTTTTCGAGGTCGAAAAAAACGTTTTTATGAATGAAAATTGGAATTTTTTTGCCCCAGCATATTTTCCAATTTTCCAATATGGCGGACCAAAAAACATGAAAATAAAAACTTTCTACATTACCTGCAGGTTTTCGGGGTCGAGAAAAACGTTTTTATGAATGAAAATTTTAATTTTTTTGCCCCAGCATATATTCCAATTTTCCAATATGGCGGACCAAAAAAAATTTCAGAATAAGCTTTTTACATTGTCAGGGGGTTTTTGAGGTCGAGAAAAACGTTTTTACGAATGAAAATTGGAATTTTTTTGCCCCAGTATATTTTCCAATTTTCCAATATGGCGGACCAAAAAACATTTTAGAATAAGCTTTTTACATTGCCAAGGGATTTAGAGGTCGATAAAATCGTTTTTATGAAGTTTTTATTTACATGTTTTTTGGTCCGCCATCTTGAAGAATTTGGAAAATATGCTGGGACAAAAAAATTAAAATTTTCATTTATAAAAACGTTTTTCTCGACCCCGAAAACCCCCAGGTAATGTAGAAAGTTTCTATTTTCATGTTTTTTGGTCCGCCATATTGGAAAATTGTTTAGGATGAAAAATTAAAAATTTCACTTCCAGGATATTAGTTTTCCCTCATACGGTCTATTTTCATCCCGAAGGTATTCGAAGAGATGACAGAAATTTCAGGGAGTTATAACTCCCTAAATCAGAGAGTATATTATATTTACGGGTTTGTACTATATTTTTTTTTATGTCTAAGATAAGGTTGAATTTATTTCAATGTTATATTTGGATATAACAAATTCGAATTAGCTTAAATTAGCCCAATTATATTTTTTGTATCAAGCTAATATTTTGCTGAAAGAAGCTTGCTTTCAATTGAATCACGGGATCTCCCGTCAAGTCACTGTTTAAGTTGATTCAAGTAAATATTCGCTTCGCCGTATTTACCTTCGCGCTTAGGTTGCGTCAACTTCGCATAGCTTGGCAATACTCTATATTTTTCATAGTGTGGTCTTAATGCCACCCCTGCGGTAAACTTCAATTTTATATAAAGAAATGGGTAAAAGTATTTACAAAGGGTAGGTACATAAATGTAATGAAATTTTTGAAATATTTTGTAGACAGGATTAGATGAGAATGACCAGAATTAAAAATATTATTTATAAAAATTTCATTATTTTAGATAAACAAGTTTCATATACTTTGACAAACTAAATATCTCTGCGTTCTTTAAATTATATAAAAATTAATAAAAATATTTTTTTACTTCATATTTATAGAATATATTATAAATAAAATTTTTGAAATAAAGTATTATGCTGCCTTATATAATTTTATTTATTAAAAGAACAGAAAGTTCAATTTATTGTAAAATATCAGTACAATTTTACAAAATACTTACAACCGGTTTTTGAACTCACAAAAAAAAATTTTGATTTTAAATCTTGAATCCTTTATAATTTTAAGTCCTTATGCCAAAAAAAAAAATAATTTTAATAAGCTCCTAAAATCCTTATTATTCAATACCCCTTTATCAAAATTATTCTAAGTCCATTTGACCCCCCTCCCACCAAATATGGCATATTTGACCACCCCCCAAATGATATGCTTGAAATACCCACCCAGCCTATAAACATGTTTCATGTTAAAATAGTATATATATACTACTGTTGAGATTACTTATTAATTGAAAAACTAAATACATAAATGAGTATCAATTTATTATTATTGAAAAAAAAAATTTACAAAATACTCCACATGTTATAGTAGGCCTTTCTTTGTTGACACTAAACCTTCAGTCTCCATGTTCTAAGTTAAAAAACTTATAACCGGTTTGTGTGAACACAACCTAAATGCATGGATCATGTTTACAACAGTTAAGGGCTAGGTTAATGCTTAAAAATTAAACAACATTGCAATACAATTTGCTATTTTTATAGTTTGTAATTATCACCTTTGCTAGATATTAAGGTTCTAAACCAAAATTATTCTGATTCCCTAAACTGACCCTAAACTTGTATCATTTTAAGACTCCAAAATCGAAATTATTCTAAGCCCCTTAATACGAATTATTTCAAGTTCCTAAACCTGAATTATTTAAAGTTCTTAAATCGAAATTATTCCTGGTAGCATTTGACTCCCCCTCTCTTTAAATTGGAAAATTTTGACCAACCCCTTTATTTTCAGATTCCCAGGGCACCCCTCCCTGTAAACATGTTCTATGTTAAAATAACTTATCTTTTAAATAACGCTACAGCTTTATCCAAAAAACTTGATATAACTTTAATTTTTGTGTATAAAACGTAAGGTTTCAAATCTCTTATTTTATTATGTATGTAGTAGTATTTATTTCTTGCTTATAATTTACATAAATTGTTACAAGAAAGTATAATTAGTACAAAAAATTTAAATTAGTACAAAATACAAAGTCTTTTACAATAGAATTTCTATTATTTATAATGGTTACAAGATTGAAATAAGTTGTTAATACAAAATTTAAAGTATAAATATAAAAATTATTTAAAGAACATGTTTTGATTTTAAAGTAAAAAATGTATGATTTTAAATTTAGATAAAAATTCTTCAGTGTTTTCTTCTATTTTCTATTATTTTGAATTTCTTTGCTTTTTTTAATTTTTCTGTTTTCAATATCTGTTGACAAAGATCACTAACAATTACATATGCTGGCACATCACTGCACTATTTTAATTTATTTCTCAAAGAATTCCTTCCTTTTTCTATCTTAATGGGTTGAGGATGTGACAGCCTTTTTGCTACTGCTTGTGCTGTTTTCATGATATGTATCTGTTTATATTGCTGTGTATTTACTATTTTAAATTGCTGTTCGCTTACAATTTCACTTCTTTTCATTGTAAATGTGTGATGAGAAATTTATAAGTTACTTACTCTTTTTTCATTTCTTCCTATATATGAAAATTGCCATTTTCCCCTTTACTATTATAAAATTATCTGGATTTCTCCCTATTATTATTATTATTTTTTTTTTTTTTACTATTCAATATATGAATATATAAAAAATATATTTTAAGCAAAAAACGGCATTTTCATCAGGACTATTTTTATTACTGTTTTTATTACTTATTATTATATCAAATGTTAGTATATTTTAAACTCTTGTTTTAAATACTATACTTGATCTATACAAGCCACATTTCTAACCTAACTTTCTCAACTTTTTTCTTTCTTTTAATTTTGATTTAATTTTAATGCTGGAGTTTTTCTTTTATTATCATTTATTTAGTAAGTTTTATTTTGACACTTTTGACCGATTTTTTTGGTATTTTTTAACTTTTTCTGTAAATAATAACTATTTTTACACGGAGCTATTTTATAACGTGACTATGCGCTTTCGCGCCCATACCCCTCTCCTCTTATTTTATTATTAAATCGTATATAACTTATAGTAAGCGAATTTTTGTTTTCAGTGTAAAAATAAAATTTCCGTGTACATCGCAAAATTAAAACTTGTAGCGGAAAATACGGAAAATGAGTATAGAGATGAGAATAGATAGAAATACCTCTAGCTCCGCTTCATAAGCTGTGGGCGTGTCTCTGAAAGAATGCTAATAAAAAAAATTTTTCCTCCATAATTTTTTTTAAACAAAAATTATGTTTGGTAAACTTTTACCATTTTGTTTAAATAATTAAAACGAAAAAATTATAATTTTAAAATCTTTTGCTCTAAATAAATAATTAAAATAATAATTTTAAAATTTAGAATTTGAAAAAAATAGCACTGATTGGTACTAAGGACTGAAATTGTTCAGAATATTAATCGTTCAGAATTGTTAATATTAAATTTAAATTTTTAATAAAAAAAGTTTATTCTTTAAACAACCAAAAAATACAATAAAAAAAAACTGCCCTTAAATATTTTGACACCCTCTCGTCTAATTGTTATCTTGTTTAACAAAATGAAAACGAGAATTTAATCAATATATTTCTCAATTTTTAGCGAAGCCACACAAAACACTGTGAAAGAGTAATCCATCCTGAATATGTGTATAGAATTTTTTTTTCTTCTTATTTTTTCAACGTTTGGGCTCAATGAATCCTGACACATTGAGTTATTAATCATTTTTAGAATTATTAGGTACTTATATAATTTTGTGTTTTCCAATAAAAAAAACCCCCTCAAAAATAAATCGAATCAAAAAAAAATATATATTTATGTGAAACCATTACCAAATTAATTAAATAAATAATTTATTTTTCAAACCACATAAATTAAATAAAAAAAGTAAAATCATGAAAGGAAATTTTTTCATGCGTGATTTCATTTACGATTTTCGATACCGAGTTTAGTTTTATTATAAATATATCGAACGTATTTATCATATGAAATAAAATTTCAAAAGAAATTTTTAACATATAAAAAAATAAAAATGAAAAATGCGAGTGGCATGTTTAATTTAAAGTAAATATTTTTGCCTAATCAATACGTTTGCGCACTCTTTATTAAGGGGAAATTAAATACAACCCTTTCTGTCTATTGCTTTCTATTTAAGCCTTTCTAGTTTACTTGTCAAAGAGTTATTTTATCCTCATTTCGTGTATCTAAATATTCAAATTTAAATGGTCTTTCTCCCCTATATGTGACATTGATAATAATAATAATAATATAAAAATTTAATTTTTAGGTAAATTTATAAGGAAAATTGAAAAATCAAAAATGACATTTTGAATTTGAGCAACTTTGAGTATTTTCAAGTATCCTTTTTGAGGCTAGTGAGCCTGCGTGGATGTACTTTTTTTTAATCGTTGTTTTTGCGTTAATTGTTGTATTTAACACTTTATATATAATTGCGCGCGCAGATGTTTGTGAAAGTATGCTAAAACAAAGTCAATAAATTACAAAATATATCCCGCACCAATTAACTATTTTGTCATTTAGGGTTAAAAACTAATAGGGCTTATTTCTTGTTACAGTAAAACTTACAGGCATATTTTGTTGTATCTATGATTTTATATTTATTTTTCAAATTGAAAAATATTTTTTGCGATTTTTTGATTAATTTTAGCAATTCTTAGGATTTACAGTCACGTATTATTTACAGTCACCTACCCGATTCCGAATCTCCAAAGATTCACTTTCCCGATTCCGTATTCCTAACTAAACAAATTTTTGACTAAAAATTGTCAACTATTAAATATATGAAATTAACGTTTTTTGTATTAACTTTTATACAAAAATATTTGAAATAATTTTGTCTTAATTATTCTAAACCAAAGTTTTCAATAATTAAAGCAAAACTGTTTCAATATTCGAGCATAGTTTTATGTATCGAAATCAGCAAAACTTCCTAGATTAGCTTTCGTGATTGAGCTGAATTTTAATGAATAGTTTATATATACGCTAATGAACAGAGTATATATTTATATACATCTATTTATTCAAAGCTTTAGCTGCGTTGAAAACGTTAATTGCAAATGAAATGAAATAAAATCTTTTCAATTTCATTTTCATTGTAATAAATTTAGCTATACTTTCTTTTTTAATTTAAAACTTACTTGAACTTTGGAAGTATAATAAAAAAGTTATGTATTAAAAAAATTTTGCAAAATTAAATTCAATTATTTAACAATATGCGTGTAGTTATGTAAAAATTTTATATTTGGTTCCTTGCCAAATTACGTATCATACAGGATGCTCGTTTTTTAACTGTATATTTAAACGAAAATCGTGCAGTTTAAGGAAATTAATTTAGTTTACAGGCAATTAAAAATGCGAATATATTCAAATAGTATTTAATTGGATTATATTATCCAGGACTGACAAGGAAGGGGATTTACACATGGTGCACCAAATTTTAGCATGTAATGTGATGAAAATTCATTACAAGAGTTGCACAGTGTTCCGATTCAATTAAAAATCTGCTGACTTCATAGAATTTTATATTTTCACCCATTTATTTTTTTAAATTCTCCCTATACTATTTGACTCTTATGGAAGCCTGTTACTTATTTGAAAGCTTTACTCTTTGAAGCAAGGAACAGGTAACAGATTTCATAAACAACACGGCTAGGCTGTTTTGCCTGTAAAAGTTTTTTTAATTCTATTTAAAATTGGTAACACTCTTAAATACAATTTTTGCATGTACACATCAATGCATAAGGGGTAAATTTAAATTGTAAAAATTTTAAAAATTAGCAGGTTTCCACAAGAGTAGGATAGTATTCAAAGGATTTATACAAATAAATGGGTGAAAATATAAAATTTTATGAAGTCAGCAGATTTTTGATTGAATTGGCACACTGTGGGTCGTAGGGGAATTTTTTCGATTATGGCTAATTTTCATTCAGTTGTATTATATCTTAAAAATCATGCTTTTTAGTTGCAGTTCAATAAAAAAACTTACTATACACGTTTTCATCATTTATTCCTTCTTCGTAATAATAAAACTTAATTTTTTAAAAACAAATGAAAAATGCAAATGGTCAAGAGCCGGATAATGATCGAAAAATTTCAATATTTTCGGTGAATCTTACACCAAAATCCTTAAAAAAAGGGTAACAGCGAAATGACGAGAGAAAAAAGAAACCTGATTTTTTTAACCTTTTAGAATTTTAAAATAAAAAACATAATAGGATTAGATTATTTATTTTGCAACTTTTAAAAATAAAATAAGGGCATTATTTAAAATAATCATATAATGCAAGAACGTAATAAATTCCGAAAAACCCTTATATTTGATAACTATGATTATGAGTATATGCAAATACATTTAAACTTTAATTTAAACACATAATTTCAAAGCAATTTCCTTCACCAATAAGTGCATACAATTAAACAGTTAATAAAAAATTTAATTACCGTCATAAAATGCTTATCATTTTTACTTATTGTAATTTACATGTAGATCTAAGATAAAATTACCAAAAATTATTTATACAAATCATAATAATATAGGAGTATAACTAAAGATCATTTTTACATGTGCATAATTGTAATCATATACATAATAATTTTTAAAATAATTTTTTAAATAATATAACCCTTTCTATCGAGCTTTTTATTCAACTACTGGGTGTTTTTGGCGCAGCGTATTTACAACTGAAATTTTTTAACTATATATGCTTTTGAGTATTTGGTACAAGAATATAAAAAAAAAATTTTCGGCTTGTAAAAGCCTGAGATTTCAGATCTGGGAAACTTGGATCAAAATTCTGCTTGGCTCATATTAAATATCATTCAATTTTAAGGGGAAGTATCGAGGGAAATTTTTCGCTTAACCTCTTCAGTAATGAGTTACAGCTAATTGTTTATAAATTTTACAGCATTTTTAACTTTTTTTAATAACAATTAATTGTAACTAAATACTAAAAAGGTTTAGTAAAAGATTTCCCATGATTTCAGGATTAAAAATTTCCCCCTAGAATCGAATGGGGAGAATACCAACTCGGCACTTGAGGATTAAAAACACTACCAACTCGGCAATCTGGGCCCAAATCAAACTTACCATCTCGGCACCAAGCTCTTAAGTCGATTAAGATAGAATAAATTATAAATATAAAAAATCTATACAGTAAAATTTTTTTTTTAAATTTTTATCGAATAAAATTTTGTAACTAGTAATAATATTTTGACTTTGTCTATACACCTATATAATAAGAAGGGGAACAAATCTTTAAATTATGATCATTATGAGCCAAGCAGAATTTTGATCTAAGTTGCACAGATTTGGAATGTCAGGCTTTTATATGAGCCAAAAATTACAAAAATTTAACAGGTCGTGTTTGTTTAAAAAATAAAAATAAAAATTTATTTTTCTTATATTCTTGTACCGCAAATACTAATAAAAGTTGATTCTTTCATTAAAAAATTATTATAAATAAAAATGTGGTAAAAATATTTCAATTACAAATACGCTGCGCAAAAAACACCCAGTGGTGGATAGAACGCCCTTAAAAGTCATCAGTGAATGCAAACAACTTGCGTGGAACATTTTTATGTTTATTTTTTATTACAAGCATTCTAGCTTTCTAAAGTACCTTGTAAAATCAAATGAGTCTCTGAAACTGGATTATTTTAAACCCCTAAATCAATATTATTTTTTTAAGTCCATACATGCAAATTATTCTAAGTTACATTTAACCCCTTCTCCCTTCGATTTTCAGGCCTTCTAGCATACTCCTCCTCTATAAACATGTTCCATGTTAATAAATAGTAATTTATTAAATGTAATGTACCCTGTAAAAATACTGTCCTCGAATTTATAATATAAATTATATAAACATTTAGGTATCATAATAATAAATTCTCTATATTTGAGGGGAAATTCAAATTGATAGTAAATTTACTATAACGATATTTAATTTGATGATAGTTTTTTTACTAATTTGATGTTAAAACTAATTAATTTTATAAAAAATTATTGTTTTAAAGATTATTTTTATTCGGCTACATCGCATGCTCTAAATTTTGACTGTTTTGAAAGATCATACGATTAAAATTCTAACTCACGAAAAAAAAATATTAATATTTCACTACAAAATTTACAAGAGTATGTTTTTTGTATTAAAATGTAAAACTAAAAGGGTTCAGTTGACCTAGACTATTTATAATAATGACGTAACTTAGAAAAACGTCAATAATGATAATATACTCTAACAAAAGAATTAGGTATAGAAATAAAATTACAATAGTTTAATTCCATGAATAAATATATTTTGTACTATTATACAAAATATCAATGAAGGTTTGAAAACAAAATAGTATATTTTTACCCATGGCCACAAAAGTAAAGAATGGCCCAAATCGCACGTAAATTACCGTCCGAGGCGAAGCCGAGGATGGTAAACTGCGATTTGGGGCATCCTTTTTTTGTGGCCAAGGACAAAACATAATTTTTCTTGCTCAGTGTCGAGAAAATGCGTTTTTTCGAATAGCGCAGCGGCCAGAAAACACACACTTTCTGGACACTAACAAAAAAAAAAAATTTGTTAAACATGCACTCGAATTACATTCATTTTTCACGATTCACTAATATTTGGTTATATTTTGCATGAAAAATGAATCAATCTTGAATCATGAATTATGACATGTAACCTTAAAATAAGGTTAAAATGCAAAAATCATTATTTTTCTTAGTAAATAATATAAATATTAAAATAATCGAAGTTAAAACTGATTTTATAAGAAAATTAATCAACTATCGTTTTATATAAAAATTTAATTTGAACTGTCATTCACGATTCATTCATTTTTCACTAAATATATAACCAAATATTAGCGATTCGTAAAAAATGAGTGATTGGAATTCGACCCCTGCAAACGTTTTTGGCTATCATTAGATTTGTTCCTACTTCAGGTTTTTTTGGTCTCTGATCCCAAATTTCGGGGTTTTTTCTATGATAAATTTTGCGGAACACCTTTAAATTTGCAAAAACTACCCCTAAAAAGGGGTACTTTGATGTATTCGAACTTTATTTGTCCAGATATGGTCCATATGGGTTTTTTGTATTGCTGGTCACGAATTTTGGGGAATTCCGGGGAATTTTTTTTAAAAAATTAAAATTTTATCCTTAAATTAGCAAAAACTACCCCTGTTGCTATATTTGCGCTTTCAGTGTCCAAATTGAGCCACGTGGGTTTTTTTGGTCGCTGATTACAAATTTTAGGGTCTAATCTATTTAAAATTGGCTCTTCAACCTAAAATTTGCCAAAACATGAAAAATATTTAGAAAATATCTATCTTATGTAGTAAGGGTAGTTTTTACTATTTTAAGGGTGAAGCGCCCAATTTTTAGTAGTCAGGACCGAAAAATACGCTCGTTAACCACCTGGTATTTTAAGAAAGTAATAAGACCCTCAGGATGAAAATGAACCATGCAGGTAGAAGCGGATACCCTGGGGGTATAATTTTTAATTTTTCAACCCAAGATATTTTCCGATTTTAATATGGGGGACCAAAAAACTTAAAAAAATTATATTTAACTTTACAAGGGGGTTTTTAAGGGTGCGAAAAATGAATTTCGGGTGGAAAATATTAAATTTTTCGACCCAACATATTTTACGATTTGTAAAGTTAAAATGTAATTTCTTTAAATTTTATGGTCCGTTATCTTGGAAAATCGTGAAATACGTTGGGTCGAAAAATTTAATATTTTCCACCCAAAATTCATTTTTCGCACCCTTAAAAACCCCCTTGTAAAATGTAATTTATTTAAGTTTTTTGGTTCACCATATTGGAAAATCGGAAAATATCTTGGTTTGAAAAATTAAAAATTATACCCCCAAGGAATCCGCTTCTACCTGCAAGGTTCATTTTTATCCTGAGGGTTTTATTATTTTCTTAAAACACCTGGTGGTTAACCAGATGGTTAATAAAATCATGGTTTTTTTTGCGCGAGCGTATGCACCAAATCTGTACACTTAGTGTTCGAATACATCAAAAATACCCTTTTTCACATGAAACATGTGTTTAGGGAGGGTTATCCTGGGAATCTGAAAATTAAGGGGGAGGGGGTGTCAAAAAGGACTTCGAACACTAGGACATAGAATAATATCTATTTAAGGACTTAATCCGGATTTAGGGACATAAAATATTTCGGATTTATGGACTTAATAGTATATTACGACCCATGGCCAGAAAAATAAAGAATGGCCCAAATTGTACGTAAATTACCTTCCGAGGCGAAGCCGAGGATGGTAAACTGCGATTTGGGGCATCCTTTTTTTGTGGCCAAGGACAAAACATAATTTTTCTTGCTCAGTGTCGAGAAAATGCGTTTTTTCGAATAGCGCAGCGGCCAGAAAACACGCACTTTCTGGACACTAACAAGAAAAATTTTTTCCCAAATTTAAAAAAACAAAAAAAATAAAAAACCTGCAATATTTTGTTTTTGTTGGTGTAATAACTCATTTAATTCAATGAAAGTACTAATATCTGAAAATATTGTAATCGGTGATATTTCACAACCGTTATAAAATTAAGACCTAATTTTTTTTTTCAAAAATTTTTTCATCAAGTTTTTTTTTTTTTTTAATTCGGATGTAATACCTCATTTATTTCCATGAAAGTACTTGTTTTTGAAAGTATGGTTTTTACTTGATATCTTGAATTTGATATTTAATTTTTTGAAAATTTTTTCCCCAAAATTTTCGTCACATAAAATCCAAAAAAACACCAAATTTTATTTTATTTTTGGACCTAGTACCTAATTTATTTCTATGTGAGTACTAGTTTTAGAAAGTTCGTTTATAGTAATTTTATTAACTATATTAACTCTTTTTTTGTAAATTTTAAATTTTGACTCCCTATACGTAAAATTTCTCGCTAAATACGTATTTAAATGAAAATCTATAAATGAATTGCTGATTATATTTTTACAATCATTTCAAAACTTATAAAATATACTTTTTTAAGCGTTTAACTAGGCAAATTTGAAGTGCCATAATATCAAGTTAATAATTATACTATTGACAGCTCATATTACATCTTATAGAATGTGATAAAAAATTATATCAATTATTTTCTTTTTAAATATGATCCTTGGGATGTTATATATATATTTTTTTTAATTTTATCTGCATTGTTTCAAATGATATTAAATTAATAAAAAGTGTACTGTACAGAATAAACGTTTATAAACGAAATAGTTTAATTAAGAGTATGAAATTTGGCTTTATTTAAAATTGAAGTTCAAAAATTTAGCTTTTTATAATATAATCTGTTACCCAAGTTTTCCAACAGTGAGGCCAGTTAGATATCTCCAGAACCTTCATAATATCTTTAACTAAAAAAGTACGATTTTTGATTTTTTTAAACAAATAGAAAACTTTATTTATTTTTAAACATTTCATATTAAAATATTACACAATCACTTGCAAAAATATTACATTGTTATAATTATATTTTATATAAAATATAAAATTTATAAGAAATTTTAACATTATTTTTGCATTTTATATTAACATTATTTTATTATCAAAATAATATATTTTTCACTATGTTTATTTGATTAAAATCAGTCACAAAGTACTTTGGAAAGAATAGCTATATAGAAATAATAGCTATATAATAATATTTATTATTCTTTCTTAAAAATTATATATAGGTAAATATCTTTAAAAAAATAGTTATTTATAAGTATCAATCATAATATATCCCATATATATAAAATAGTTATAACAAATATTTGATTAGTTTTAGTAAATATTTTTTTTGTAAAATCTTAAATTAAAAAATATAAGTCAAAATAATTATTCCTTATAGATTAAGCAACACAATTTATCAGATTATATTAACCAACATTTAGTAAAAATTGAAAAAATATTTCAATGCTATAAAACTAAAAATGAATTTAAAATAATTAAGATTAGTATTGGAAGAAGCATCATTCGAAGATAAAGTTTCTTTTAGCTTATTGTATAATGCTTTGTGCATTGGTTCATTGATAACTTCAGGTTGTTTAACTTCAAGGATTTCATCTTCATATTTTTCAACTTCAATTCTTTTACTGCTCCATCTCATAACAAAATTGACTTTAAAGTTAATTAACGTATCGATACGTAAAACCTGTAAAAATAAATGTTTTTAAAAATAAAATTTTATTTATTAATTGAACAAGAGCTTAAATTTTTACCTGATTTTCCATATTATAATCAAATTGAATTTCTTGGTCATTTAAAAATACTTGTCTAACAACACCTGTAATTCCCATTACTTTAACTTGTCCAAGTGTCATTTTATCATTAAAACCATTGTGAATTACAGTACTTGTAAGCGTGTTATCAGAAACAACAAATTTAAATAATTTGTAACTTTTATTTTTAATTGTGCCTGTAAAAAATAAATTTATTTTTTAGAATCAATAGTTTAAAATATATATTAAAAATATTACAAGATAATAAAACATACTTAAAGTATCCCCATCATCCCAAAATAATTCTCCTTCAGCTTTTCCTGTATTATTAAGTGCTATTAATAAACCAAATGGTTTTTTACGACTTAAAGTAGTTGTAACACTTGGTTCTTGAACTGGTAATATACATCCACCACGTAATAATAATGGAATAGTATCTAATGGTGCATCTAATGTCATATTTTTACCAACTGAAAATGTTGATTCCATTGTATAATAATTGTACCATAAACCTCTTGGGATATAAGCCTCAACTTCAGTTTTACCCTAAAAAAATTAACAATTAATTTGTATGTTTTAAGTTTATATTAGTTTTAATTATACCTCTTCAAGAACTGGAATTATCATTAGGCAACTACCCCACAAGAAATGTGTGTCAATATCATAAGTCATTGAGTCATATTGAAATCTTGAGAAAAAAAAAAGAAATTTATATTAAAAAACAGTAAAAATTTTTTTCTTTACAAATAAATAAAGTAACAACTTACTCTTCAAATAAAGGGCGTGCTACTGTTTCGCCATATACGTGAGCTCGATAAAAAAGTGTGTACAAGTAAGGAAGAAGATAATACCTTATTTTAAAAGCTTTTTTAGTTGACTCAACAACTAATTGACCCATGGCTACTGGATCTTGTTCCTAAAAAAATATTTATTTTTTATTATTACTTTCTAAGTTATATTTTATTTATTTAGACATATATGTTATTATTACGATTGTGTCATCAGAATTGTGATTTCTTGAAAATGGATAAAATGCACCTAATTGCATCCATCTATTACATAATGCTACTGTTGTGTTACCATCAAAGCCACATATATCAGCACCAACCATTGGTACTTGGAAAAAACTAAATGCTAAGATTTCTGGTATGCTCATTCTTAAATCGTGCCTGTTATTTTTTTTAATATATTTAATCATTTTTTTTATATATATAGTTTTTATCACTAAAAATTTTTGATCCTTTTTTTCCAAATTTTATTTAATCAATTATAGAATTATTCTAAAATTTTAATTTTATTCTTTAGTTTTAATAGAAACAATATTTTTTTATTAAAAATTTGTATATATAAATTCTTGTAAAATTAAAGTATTCAATTGGAAACAAAGTTGAATTTTTTATGATAAAAAAACGGTTTCTTGAAAATTAACATTATTTTTACCATGAAGAATAAATATCTCCAGTCCAGTGACCAGCATAAGCTCCATGTCCAACCCAAGTTGAACGAGAAATTATAAATGGTCTTTTGCCATGCCTAATTTTCGCTAATGCACTAAAATATCATAAAAATATTAATTAGTGTTAATTCAACGATAAAAATGAAATTTTACTTGGACTTTATTTTGACTTCTAGTCCTAATTTTATTAAAATCGTTATTTTTATTCGATTTCCCGGATCTGACATCTAAATTTGGGGAAATTTAAGCCTCAAAATTTTTTAATACCTAATTTTTTTATATGTAAGATTAATATTATTAGGAAAATCGTTACTATTCGATTTTTCAGATCTGATACATAATTTTTTTTTAATTTTTTCCATCAAAAAATTATGCAGATAACTAATTTTTTTTTTTTTTTGACCAATTACCATATTTTTTTTCATCTATTAGGTACTAATTTTAGGAAAGTTGTTACTACTCGATTTCTCGGACGTGATCTGATATCTTATAAAGTAAAAAAATCTTTTACTATAAATTTTTTCAGTGTATAAGTATAATAGGAATTCTTAATAAAAAAATTAAAAAAATATATTATTTTTTTCTGCCTACACTGAAAAAAAAATGCACTAGCGGATTTCCGCTTGCCGCAAGCGAAATTCCGGTTTTAGCTAGCGGAATTTTTTTTTCTCGTCAAGCGATTGCAAATTACTTGAAACGTAAAGAAAATTAAAAAAAAAATTTTTTCCCGTTTACTTGGGATATGCGTATATCGGTGTGATGAGATTTGAGAAAATTTTGGAAAAAAGAAAGAAAAAATGTTTTTTTTTTTTAATTCTCTTTACGTTTCAAGTCATTTGCAATTGTTTGCAAAGAAAAAAAAATTCCGCTTGCCGTGAGCGAATTGTCCGCTTGCGGTAAGCGGAATTTTTTTTCAGTGTAACTTTTTCATATGGGAGTTTAAATTATGTAGTTTTTTTGCAATAACTAATAGGTATAGTAATAATATTTATAAATGATTTTGTTCGTGGAAATTACTTAATAAATAAAAACTAAATTCTAAACATATTTTGATTCTGATTTTTTGGCATATTAGGTCGCTGAATCCGAATCTGAAGTCAAAAATTATATTTAAGGGTTTAATTTAAATTATTATACACCATTATTTTTATCTTTCTACCCTTAAAATCAACGATTTAAAAAAGAGATATATGTTTATTCTGACGGCTCGTGGCGGAAATATTCTGCTTGCGGTAAGCTGGCAATCCGCTAACGGCAAGCGAAATTCCGCTTGCGGCTAGCGGAATTTTTTTTTTCTTTGCGAACAATTGCAAATGACTTGAAACGTAAAGAAAATGAAAAAAAAAAAAACATATTTTCTTTTCTTTTTCCGAAATTTTTTCAAATCTCATCATACCGATATACGGATATCCCAAGTAAGCGGGAAATTTTTTTTTTAATTTTCTTTACGTTTCAAGTTATTTGCAATCGTTTGACAAGAAAAAAAATTCCGCTAGCTACAAGCGGATTTTTTTTTCAGTGTAGGTTATTTTTTGTCGTTTTCTTTTTGTTTTTCGGACGTAATATTTAATTTTAACACGACTACGTTTTTCCTAATCCATTTTCCCCATAGGTTTTTTCCCAAAGTCACTTTTTTTCAAGCTCTTCCTCCCCTCAAAAAAAGTTCCAAAAAATAAAAGTTTGTCCCTAAAATAATGTTACTACACAAATTTTTTACACGAGAATTCTAATTTTAAGAAATTCATTATCTCTTAATTTCTCTAATTTGAATTCTAAATCTGGGAAAATTTTTGGCACAAGATTTTTGTAAACCAAAAAATGAATGAACACTGCTATTCATTTTATTTTTGGTTATTTGAAAATTAATTTTTGTTTCGTGGGAGTTCTGATATTAAGATATTAATGATTTCTGCATTTCTCGGATTTGAACTCAAAATTTCATTGTGAAAATTTTGATTTTAAAATTGTTTTTATTTATTACTAAAAAAACTCAAATAATTTTCTTTTTTTTGACGTATGCCTAATTTTCTTAAGCGATAAATTTTTAATTTACGTTTTTTGTATAGCGTTACAGAAATTTAAAATTTTCCAAAAAAGAGGGTCTATAGTGAAATTTCCCGAGGAATCTGAAAATCAATTTAGAATTTCTATTCTGACAGAAAAAGTAGGAAAATTGAAATTTCGGAAATGAAAGGTTCAGAATATTCATTTTTTAAGCTTTGATAAGTACTTAAAATACCCCTGAAAACTGTTTACCAACAAAAAAAAACATAGGAAAAATACAATTTTAAGGCCAATAAAGAGTCCTGAGTATCCACTACTTTTTTTGTGAAAATTTTAACTTATTAATAAATTTTTTATTTATTTTGGCTTGTGTATTTTTTCTTTGAAATTAAATTTTTTTGTCAAAATATTTTAAATTTAATAAAAAAAGTTAGAAAACTTTCCCCGGTTTAAAAGAAAAATTACTGAGCCCAAAAAAAAAACAAATAAATTAAAATTTTTATCCTACTTTCTGATAAATTTCTATTTGAAGATTCTTATTAGTTTTCCCGGTTTTCAGGCCTCAGATTCTGAATAATGAAAATAATTTATGTTAATGAAAATAAATGTTTAGCTATATATTTGGAGGGTAGAAAAATTTAAATCGCTTTTCAGGTTGATCACGTGATAATGCTTTAAGTATGGGGTTCTCGTGAAAAGTCCCCATCTGATACGTGTTATTTTTTCATATCACGTGACTAGCCAAAAAACTCTTATACGAGAATTTTTAAAAATCAAAAAATGTCTATCATTTCGAAATCTTAGAATTCAGAAGTAGTATGGTATCAAGTAGTATGGTATCATATTTTTACATACTGAACTTACAATTGGTCCAATCGGTTTTTTCAAAATCCCAGTCTTTTACCTATCAGTTCAGTTTCACTAGGAATCACTCAAAAATTATTTATGTTGTTTCTATTTTCTACATTTTTTTTACCGACCAAAATTTAAAAACGATTCAAGGATAAATATATCAAAGAGTAATCTTTTTTTTTATAGTATGGTAAATATTTTGGGCATAAATTTGGATCTGTAAGTCTCTTTTACTTTCTTGAATTATAAATAATTATTATTGTAAGATAAATCACCCAATTCTCATAGTATAAATCTTGTTATTGTTTTTGATTAACGACCAGAACTGGGCTAAATTTATCTCTTAATAAAAAACAATATAACATGATTTATTATTAAATTATGTTTTATTAAATGTATAACTATAATCTCTGTAATATATACTTACAAGGGGAGTTCAATACATTTGGAACACCGAATTACACCAAATGGTTATGGATGAGTTTGCTATGTTGAAAAAACATGCCGACTACCCTCCGTTCCTTCCAATGGGCCTTCTGGGCCTAGAAACGCAGGGCTCAATGTTATAAAATAGGATTTTTTGGTAATTTTCAAAGAAACGCCAAAACCTCGCAAGTTAACCAAAACTCTTCTGGATGGTCTCATTTTTTTGGTTTAAGTATCACCTTTCATACGCCGTAAACAGAAATTTATTATCACTAATTCTTTTGTCACTATAGCCTATTAACCAAACGGTCATTTTTAGCTAAAAATGACCAATTTTTAAAATGCTGCCAAAATTGTAATTTCTGACGAAAACGGGTTTTATAGGTCTGAAAAAATTTGTACAAGCTTCAAATTTCCAAAAATTTTTTGCTCGTCTCATTTCCTTGATTCGTTTTTAAGAAATGGGTCTTCAAAGTTAGCATTAAAAATGAGATTTTTTAAAAAATCGTAAAATTGGGACTGTGACTTCAAATTATCATATCTGGTTAACAAATAATTGCAAAAGGTAAAGTCAAGAAGTTTTGGAAACTTGAAGCTTGTACAAATTTTTTCAGACCTATAAAACCCATTTTCGTCAGAAATTACAAATTTGACAGCATTTTAAAAATTGGTCATTTTTAGCTAAAAATGACCGTTTGCTTAATTGGCTATAGTGATGAGAGAATTAGTGATAATAAATTGCGGTTTACGGCATATAAAAGGTGATACTTAAACCAAAAAAATGAGACCATCCAGAAGAGTTTTGGTAAACTTGCGAGGTTTTGGCGTTTCTTTGAAAATTACCAAAAAATCCTATTTTATAACATTGAGCCCTGCGTTTCTAGGCCCAGAAGGCCCATTGGAAGGAACGGAGGGTAGTCGGCATGTTTTTTCAACATAACAAACTCATCCATAACCATTTGGTGTAATTCGGTGTTCCAAATGTATTGAACTCCCCTTGTTAGTACGAAATTGAAAATAAAAATCTGTCTAATCTATTTAATTTTTTTCATACTGCTAGTATTTTGAATATATTTCAATTAAAAAAAAAATTAAAAACTAATCGTGTCTAATTCTGTTTATATTATTTTTGTTATTTTATGCCTCAATTTTATGCAAGATATTTTACTTACTAATTGGTAGCTATAGCTTGACTTGTTCCATATGTATTGTGGAGATCATAATGATATCCTAAATGATGTTTTGCTCCCATACAGAGTGTTTTCCTTGATAATAAATTTCCAACAACATTTGGTAAGTAGGGAGGATTTTCGAGTTTTGAATTTTTACATCCATTAATATGCCCATTATAAAAATTTGAAGGTTCATTCATATCCTAATAATAAATTATTTTATTTTAATAAAACGTGCTAATTGATATAAAATTTTATTAAATCTTATTATAATTCACTTACAATCCAGGCACCATCAAATTCAAATTCATTATGCATATCATTCATCATATCAGCATAATATGAAGGTGTGTTTGGATTAGTAAAATCAGGCCACGTCGTTGAATTTAAATTCCAAACTTTACCTTTAAAAGGAACATTATTTTCATCAAGAATAAGTACACCTCTTTTTACACCTTCGTTATACGGAATATAAGTGCCATTTTCATCCGAAGCAGATATTCCTGCATCGATGAGTGGAATATAATGCATTCCTTCCTTTAAAAAATCATATAGAAATCGTTTTATCAGATTAATAAATATAAATAATAAATATAAACTAATAATTTATATGATAAATTAAATTGAATTAAAAATTTTTAACTTACGGAATGAATCTCTTGAATGAAGTCTGGTAAATTTTTAAAAGTTTCTTTATCATAAGTAAAATCATTATTTTTTTCCATATAATCTAAATCATTCCATTGAGTATCCTGAAAGTTATTTAAAAGTAATATTTAATAAAATTTGCTGAAGTTAAAACACATTCAAAAATAAAATTAATCATTACAAAAGGAATTCCTGCATCTTTTGTCCTTTGTAAAACTTTTTTTGTATTATTTAATGACCCATATCCAAATCTGCATAAATGAAAACCTAGTGACCAATATGGAGGCATGAAAGGTTTCCCTATAACTTCAGAATATTGTTTTAATACTTCTTTAACTGTAGGGCCCAAAAAGAAATATATATCAAAAATTCCTCCAATACTCCTATAAGTTATTGCAGGTGTTGGTTGTAATATGATGTCTATAAAAATTATACATTTTATAAAAAAGGTTGTTTTTAATTATTGCAAATAAAATTTAACAAAAATTTAATTTTACCCATAGCATTGCTATTTAAAAATAGAACTCCATGAGCTTTACCAGAATTTTCAATAACTATGTAAAATGGATGCGATCCGTAAAGGTTGGCCTGAAAATATAATTTCATTAATAATATTGTATACTATAGTATATATTTATAAGAAAATGTTTTTATATTCAATTATATAAAAAAGATGAATTACATTTTCTGTTGGAGGTTGATCAGCGTTAAAAAGAGTTAATTTTTGCCACTTTGTATTTAGCCTTAAATTTGTTCTATGCTCTCCTAAACCATAAATGTTATGTGAAGGTAAGGTAGAACTTATTTGTAAAAACTGATCAGCAAAAATAAATCCTCCAATACCAATTGAATTAAATCTAAAAAACAAAATTGAATCATAAAATAAAATTTTTAAATTAGTTTATTAAATTTATTAGAACATAACTTACAAAGTTTGTTTATCATCTGAACGAGTTACTTTAAACCCTGGTAAATTATCATCAACATTAAGATTATATAAAGCTTTATTAAAATCTTCCTTATTATGATTTAAATTTGTTTGGTCAGGAATTTTTGGTTCATATCGCTTATGATCAGGATTAAAAATCTATGAATAAAAGAATAAAATAAATTTTAAATTTTACATTATTTATAAAAACTAACACAATAAATCATTTTACCTTTACTCGCAATGTTGTACTATCGATTCCAGTAGTTTCAATTCTTATAACTGGTAAATCATTTTTATAGAATGAATTACGCTCTAATTTCATTAATCCTGAAAAGTCATTTCCACTTTTACTATAATTTTTATAAGTATACAATTGCCAATCTCTTGGGTAGTAACAATAAGGCACATCTAAAGGTACTAATTTTTCAAAGTTCAATTGATGAAGTGGGTTCCAGCAACATCCTCTTTGAGAACAAGAGAGCTGAGAAGCTCCACTTTCTGGATGGCAATCAAATCGTAAATTCAAGGGAGTATATTCACATTGATTTTTAGAATGATTTATTTTTAAGTCATGGTTTTGAAAAGGAAAAGAGTAAAAATCCTTAATTTTTTCATAATGATTTTCTCGCTCAAAAATTAATTTATTTTGTTCATCTTGTATATTCTTATGTGTATTATTCAACTGCTTAAAAAGTTGTTGGGCATCAATATTAAAACTATTTAACTGATCATTTATTTTCTGTTGTTGTTTGTTTGCTATTTTAAAATATTCGTTACACTGCCATAAAACATAAGAACCAAGAATGAAGATAATAATTAAACCAAAAAACTTAGTATAAAAATATATTGGTTCTAAATATGGAATACAAAAACTTTTATTAGTGTTCTGAGTAATTAATTCGGGTCTGTCATCATCTGAATTCTGTATTTTAGGATTTAATTCATGAATTTCTGAATCCTTATACGTTTTGGAGTGTTTTTCTTCAGAATTCCGGATACTGATTAGACTAACTCTATTTTTAAATATTTTATTCATGTCAATAAATGTTCTCATGTGCCCTATATAAAATAAATAATTTATATTTTTAAATCCTAAAATTTTTTAAATTTTATATGCTTACGTTTTTTAACCTTTAAATTATAATTTCACCGGTAATATTTTAAAATTTAATAGCATATTAAAAATATTCAAAAATCAAACTAATATGTATAAACTCTTTAGATTTAAAATGATACACTAAAATTTAAAGTATTTCTATTTTATTTATATATAAACAAAAATATTTTTAGTATATAGTTTTCACAATAACATAATTGATGGCATTGTTGCCTATCTACAGGGAGAGTGTGGATATCTTTGTTTTCAGTGTTTTCACTATTTTTAAACTCCAAATATGATAAGTAAGCATTACTTATCAATTTTATTTTTTTCATTAAAATTCTTTAAATCGCATTATCGCAGACAGTATATATATATATGAAATAATACAGATAGAAAATGTATTTATAAACTCGCATATAAAAATGCTTAAACATTATCAGGAAATCTTGCTTTATTTGAAATAAATTTAATGCACAACAAATGCTTATTGTATTACAAAAAAAATTTTATTTTTATTTAAAATATTTACAAAATTTTCATATACAATTCATTGCATTTGTATAACACTATTTTAAGCAATTCATGAATATTTTTAAAAATATATTATATCTTTAATTATTTTACAAAAAAATATACTTTCTGCTTTTTTTATAATAAAAATTATAGTAACGTATGTACAAAAGTAAGTATTTTTTTCTTCCTAGGAATTATAATGCAATATTTTCGACAGTCTCGCATTTACTAATGATCTCTGTAAAATAAAAATAAATAATGTTTTAAAATTTAGGTAGATATGGCAAAAAAAATTATTAATTAGGTAGATTTAGTTATTTAAAGTAAAATTAAATGAACTAAGTGAAAATTTAATAGTTTTTTCAACTATAAATTCATTTATTCAATAAAAACAAAAGGAGCTAAGATTTTTTACAATCAATTTAGTAATAGAAGTGCAATGAATCAAAACAAACATTGAATAATTTAACATAATATTCTGCAGTTAATTTGTAATATAATTGTAATAAATATTAATAGTATTTTTATGGCTCGTGTCAAGAAAAGTAAAGAATGTTTCAAATCGCACGTAAATTACCTTTTAAGGCTAAGCCGAGGATGGTAAACTGCGATTTGGGTTATTCTTTATTTATGGACAAGGGTTGTATAAAATTTTTCTGCGACAGTAGCAAGAAATACTTTCGTGGCTAGTACTTTCGTGGCTACTGTACAGAAAATTTATTTATCAATGCTGTATAAAATAATAAATAAAAGTACATTTCTATTAAAATAACCATAAAAAATGTTTCTGATATTTATTTAGAATTTAATTATAACTGATATAATAGCCAGTAAAATATTATCTATAAATGTTAATTGAGCAAATTAAAAGTAAATAAATATGTTCAATTCAAATAAATACTATTATTATTAATAATTTTTATACTTACTTTTCATAATTTCTTTGAGTGCAGCTACAGTAGGAGAATCTGACATTTCTGTTAAAAAATTTCTTCCTTCATCGCAACATCTTGTCAACAAAGGATCTAATGGTAATGATCCTAAATATTCAATATTTAAATCCTTTGACATTTTTTCAGCCCCACCAGTGGATGCTGGAAAAATTTCTGCTGAATTCTATAACAATAAATTAAATTAATTATGAAGGTATTAAAATTATTAATAATACTAGTTATATACGATTTTAGATTACCTTGCATTTTGGGCATACAAAAATACTCATATTTTCAATGACACCAATTATAGGAATTTTTATTTTTCTACAAAAATCTATCTCTTTTCTTACATCTAATAAGGCTACTTCTTGTGGAGTAGTAACTATTACAGCTCCAGTTATTCCAGCTTCTTTTAAATAGGTTGTAGCAGATAAATGCTCATCAGAGGTGCCAGGTGGAGTATCCAGAATTAAATAATCCAAATTCCCCCAATCAACTTCAGATAAAAATTGTTTTATCATTCCAATTTAAACAAATAAAAAATTATATTGTATAAATATTATTAATTAAAAATTATCTTTTATAATTAACTTGCATAAATTTTATGTGATATATGTACCATTTTTTTTTGGCCCTCTCCAAATAATAGCATCATTTAAATTATTAAGTAGAAAGCCAATTGACATTAGTGATAAATTGTCATCTATATACTGTGTATAAAAATCATAAAAATTTTCAAAAGGCTCATAAAATTAAAAAATAAATGAAATGATCTTATCCTTACTACTGGAGACCATCCTGATGCACTTTGATGTACTTGCTCACCAAGAGCACCTAAGACTCTTGGCTGTGATGGACCACAAATATCTATATCTAAAACAGCAACCTACAGAAAATTCGTTTTTATATCTTAAAAAAATTTTTTTATTTTGTGAAATATTTTATTTTCTAAAATGACGTCAAATGGATTCACAAAAAAAAAATTGTTTGACATATTTTATTTGGTTGCTTAGTAAAAAAAAATCAATACAAGTTAAAATAGCTATGACCTAAATAATTCCTTTAACTTAAGTAGAAATTTACATATTTTAAAGTTACATATTTTGAAAAATAAATTAGAGTACAAATTTTCCATTAAATAATAACAAAAAAAAAAAAAAAAGGTAAGTAATCTAATATTTTTTTTTTTATTATAATTTTAAATATAATTTTTTAGTTTATTAATAAAAATTCAGTGAAAACTTACATTTCTTTCTGGATCATCTCCAGCTAAAGCTCTAGATAAAAGTGATGTAATTGTACTTTTTCCAACTCCTCCTTTTCCGGATAATATTAAAATTTTATTTTTAACCGAAGATAATCTTTCTTTTACTAACAATATACCTGGATCAGGTAATTTTGTTGCTCCAGAAGAACATAAATTTTGATTTGGACATCCTGCACATGCTGAACTTTTTCCAGCTTCATCGCTTTGCGTACCAGGACAATCTATAAAATTTTTATAACATTTTATGTGGATGTATAAAACAGTTGGATATTTTGAATTATATTCTTAGTATTGTTAAAATTAAAATTACTTTATTTAAAGTTAATCACTTATGATTTGTAAATATTATTATATTCACAACTCATAAAACTTTTAATAACCTTTAAATAAAGTAATTACAAGGTATATATATTTATGCACAATTTACTATTTTATAAATTTATTAATTGCAATTTGAATACTTGAACTTTGAAAAGTTTTATTTTAGTATATTTTGGTTTTACAAAACAAAATATTTAATTGAATTAATAACTTACTGTCAGGAGTATTTTCTGATAAAGTTTCCATTTTTAAAAAATGATATTTTTTGGTTTGGTGGAGGGGTGCGAGTATATATGTATATGTCGTAGTACAATAGACATTTTAGTATAATAGAAAAGTAACATCGGTTTTTCGCATATAATTCTTAAATGAAGCATTTTAGAAAAAAAATTTATTTTACCAAATTTAAAGATTTTTTGAAAACGCATAATTTGAGACCAATTAGAGCTCGAAATGTTGACTCTTTAATTTTTTATTAACAAAAGTTTATGAATACGATATAAATTTTTATAAAAAATGGTCTCAAATTACGCGTTTTAAAAAGATCTTTAAATTTGGTAAAATAATTTTTTTGCTAAAAATGCTTCATTTAAGAGTTATATGCGAAAAACCATTGTTACTTTTCTATTATACTAAAATGTCTATTGTACTACGACATATATATGTATTACTAAAATTATGATTTTTTAATTAAAAACTAAATTTTTATATTTAAATATCAGAAATTAAGAGCGTAGAGATGCAGCCAATATTTTGAAAATTAAATAGAAATAAAGTAATACAAAATGAATAATAACATGGAATTTCTTCCTTTGTAAGTCTAAAAATGTTTTTTTTCTTTTACAAATTTTATATTAAAATATTTTTTTAATTGTAAAAAAAATTAATTTGAAAATTTTTTGATTTTATATAATTTAAGAAAAATTTTAATTTAGTTGCACATAAAATGCTTTCATGTAATACATAGTTTAAAAAAAATATTGATTAAACAAGTTAGTTGCTTTGCTTGTTTAATCTTTGATGTTAAACATGCAAAACTATTTTTAAAATAATATACAACTTATAAATCTTTCATCATTTTTTAATATAACTATATAATACATTCAATTAAAAATTTATTAAAAACTTAATAAATTGTACAATAATTATTTTATAAGTATATCTAAATAAATCTTTATAAATTTTATTTATAGATATTCTAAGTCTGCTGCAAGCTATATTGTAAATCCATTTTTTGAAATGGTCACCGAGCCGTTGAAATTTCCTAATTTGATGAATAGGCTTTCAACCAATATGCCTTATTCGCAATCAGTTCTTTGCACAAGATTCACACCAAATGAATGGTTTCAAAAACAAGTTAAATTCTATAATGCATCTGACTCAAATCGGTATTATTCTGAAAGAGTTAGAAGTGATGCTGTAAAAATAATGAGGTATGAAAAATAATTATTTAAATAACATATTTTTAATAAAATTAATTTTAAATTTAGAGAGGCAGAGGAAAAAATTCAAAATGCTCAATATGATACAGGAAAAAGACTTGGAGAAAGAATAACTGATGTTACATTTTGGCGAAACGAAGTTGCATCTGAATTAGAAAAACAAGTTCAAGAAATTGAAAGACTTCAAGATACTCGTTCTACATTAGAAAAGGCAATTCAAGATATTGAAAGTCCATTGCACGTTGTTGAAGAATGCCTATATCATCGAGAAGCACGTAAAGGTTTGTAAGTTTACTTGGACAATTATTTACCATTTCATTTTTTTTAAATTATTTAAACAATTTTTATAGCTACTGAACTTGTTCATGACGATGCTGAAAAATCATTACTTTTTGAAACTGAAGTTTTGAAAAATGGACAAAAGAAATTAGAATTGTGTTTAGATAAATGTAAAGATCAGGTAAATATTTTGATTAAAATATGTTTAGAATATTTGGGTGTAAACGTAAATATCTTACAGCTCAGAAATTGCAGGATTTCTCAGAATCAACTGGAACTTGATTTAAGAAATAAACAAAGCGCTCTTGGAATTGATGTTCTTTGTCATCAATTAAGTAACCAAAGTAGCAATTTGCAATATTATTCTGAAATTCAGAAACTTGATCCTTGGTAAATGCCTCATGTAATTTATTTCTATATACATAATTCCAAAGAGTAATTCATTGCAGAAATGAAATAAAAAATCCCAAGCTTTTAAAGCTCTGAATTAGAGACATGACAATTAGAAACCACAAGTTCCATTCTGAATCAAATTTGTTTAATGAATAAATAAATTTAGCTAATTTTAAATTTTAAAATTATTTATTTTAGCATTTCTAAACCAGAATCTTGGAGTGAGACAGTAAACCGTTTAATACAAAAATCCCAGTTGGAAAGAACAAAATCCTGTCAAATGCGTGCTGATGCAGAAGCTTTGATTAATCGTGTATCTCAAGAAATGTGGGATGCTTGGAATACTAGCAACAATGCTCTTTCCCGCAGATGCTCGGAAATTTTAGAAAGTAAAAGTAAACTTCAGCACCATTTACATAAGGTATACAAATTTTAAATGTATAATTTTTAAATTAATTATTAATTATAATAAAAATGAATTTAAAAAGGTACAACAAGAAATTTTTGATGTTGAAAGAAATTTAGAATTAATGCGGAAGGCAATTGCTGATAAAAGCTATGCAATAAAAGTTGCTCACACAAGACTTGAAGCTCGTATGCATCGTCCTGAAATAGAACTTTGTCGTGATAATGCATACTTAAGTCTTCAAAAAGAAATTGATAACATTCATTACCAAGTAGAAAAAATGCATAAATCTTTAAAGGAATTAGAAAATCATCATCAGAGATTACTCAAAACCAGAAATGAATTGGAACATGATTATGCTTTAAAAATTGATGCTTTATATATAGATAAAGAAAAAGTTTGCGGTCTTAGACGCTCTTATCCAATAAATGCAATGTTTCGATTTTAAATGTTAAAAAACTTTTTAAAAACTTTAAATTGTTGATTCTTACTCTTATTAATGAAGCTTCTTGATGTATGACGGTATTGGTAGTTTCATATCCCCTTTAGATTCAAAAAATGTATAATGTAGAACTAATTCTGTTACTCCTTCCATTTTTGGATCTTCAGAAAAATCTGGATCCACATAGAAAAACACAGGCATATCAACCTATTAATAAAACAAAATAAAAATTTAATATTAATTATGCTAGTTGTAATCTTGTAATTTTATCATATGTTCTAGCATTTACTTATTATTAGCTTATTAATAAAATATTTAATTTGGTATATATATTTTATTAAATAGTTTATGCTAAATAAAAATAAAAAGTATTCTAGACTATTTAAATTTTTAAATGTCAAAGTCTGTTAAGAATACAAAGAAAGCAATAATAAACTAATTAAAAATTTAATCTTTTTCAAATTTTGTTATTTTTTACCTTTTCCTGAGGATTTAGCATTTGTTCTTCAAAACAAAAACATTGAATTTTATTAAAATATGGCCCTGCTTCAAAAGGTACAATATTATAAGTTGATACTCCACAAATTGGTTTATCTGTAGGATTTTTTGCTGTATAAAAAGCTAACGCTGTTTCTCCTGGAATAACATTTATAGACTCTTGTTGAGGTACGAAATTCCATGCCATTTGTGCTGCAGTATCAGCAGTAAATTTTATTTTAATAGGCCTTTTAGGAACAGGTTTCATTTCAGCAACTTTTTCAGTATCATGACTAACAGTACCACCGTATCCAAATTGCTGAAAGTAAGTTTATATTATTTAAAACATGCTAGACAATTCAATACTTGTTATAAAAAATTTGTACCTGACAAAAAATTCCATACATTGGTACTGCAGCATAAGTTAACCCAAGTGTTAAAATACCTGCTGCAGTAAAATAATTGACTGTTGTTCTGAGACGATTTTTGAATACTTTATCTTCATAATATTTATTAAATAATGTTTTGTTTACGCTAGTATTTATGCTTCTCGTGCAGCAACAAAATATATAAGAACACTTTCTTAAAAACATTTTTTGTAGCTATATATATGAGATTCTGGAGAATTATTTAAAAGAAAATTTATTTTTTAGCCTTGATTGAAATATTTTTTTTCTACTACTTTTCATGACTTAAAAACACTGTTTTTAAGCTTTGCATAAAGGTTAGCTTATACTTATATTTTAGGTTCTGTAAAAAGAACTCTTATTACATTTTTTTAAAACTAATTTTTAAATAATTTTTTGTTTAACATAGAATTACATTTTAATAATTTAGATTTGTTTAGATATAATTAATTTTATTTTTATAACGTTTTATAATATATATTTGCATTACATAAATACCACATTTTTACATCACACATATGCCATGGATTTTTTCTCATCTATTCGAATCAGCTGTTTTAAAATAAACACAGAGAGATAACTGATAAAGGCAGTGAGTTATAAAATATTTATATTAAAAAAATTTTACTAATTAAAAATTTATCATATTAAATTATTCGTTATTTAACGTAAATAAAAACAAAGTAAAAACAATTTTATTACTAATAATTTAATTAAATCTGAATAATTATAGTTTTTATATTTTCTTTTTAAATTATCCCACCAAGGATTAAAATTTAAAATGGAAGATATATAGAGGGCCGGATGCCGGATCAGATGTTTCCCCTTTCTCCTCCCTCCCCGGTAAACATCGCCTTCCATCCGCCAAAGCCGCTGGATGTGAAAATAAAAAATTATTTGCAAAAAAAATGTTAAAATTTAGTTATTTCATTGTTCAGAAAAGAAAAAATCAAATGGGACAAATGCGTAAGTAAAAATAAAAAAAAATACATTACGTTTTTTAAGATGCACGTTATTACGCAAAGTCTAATGGCACGAAAAAATCTTCCACGAGATTAGGGTTATGTCATATAAAAAATAAATTAATTTTAACCGAAACTAATTAAATTACGAGATAATTTATATTTTTTTTTTTCTGCACTTTGCATTTTTAAAATTTTATACATTTTTATATAATTTTTGATAAAATATTGAAGATTAGAGGCATGAACTTTCGTAAAGGCACGAAAAACAATTGTTTTTTTCGTGTCATTAGATCTAGCCTAATAACTAGCCTTAACTAGCCTATATCTTCATAAGTCTGTGACGAATATTATTCTTAAGAAAATAAAATTTTTAACTAATATTTTCTTGTGTTGTTTTATAATAATTTATTTAATTAAAAAGAACTAAAATAATCGCAAATATTTGCTATCATTATTTACCACATCCCTCCATGACCAGTACATCAAACACGTGTTTTGAAAATTGAAAATTCGCATGTATTATGTAAATTAAAAACAACTAAAATTTTACAGATTATGGACTACCCAAAAAAAAAAAGCATAAATAAATTACTGATACATACGCATAGGTATGGGGTAAAATTTTGAATTGAAGACTTACAGAGACTTCAGAGTACCTTTGAATAATGCTGCAAGTTGTTTGAAACTTACTGTTTGTGCAACGTAAAAAATAAAAAATTTTGAACATATAAATTGTAAGTTGTAAAAACTAATTAAAATATTTGATTATTTTTACAAAAAAATAAAAATTTATTTTAAGAGTAAACAATACTGAAATTTTGTTTTAGGTGAAAGTATTATTTTAGTCAAAGGATTCTAAGCAATTGGCTCAGCTCAGTTAATTTCAGATTAATACAGGTTGGTTACAATTATAAATGTTAATACTTTAAAACCTTCATTTTAATATTCTATTATTGATTCCATGGGTTATTTGCAATTAAATTAATTTTTTAATTTATATAAATAGAATAGAATTTAAAATTTGTTTTTATAAACTGATAGTAACATACTAACAATTTATACGAGTAAAGAGTGACCCCAAAATTCGGTATTGATATATCATTTTAATTTAAAATTTGCCCATTTATACAACCTCTGTAATTTTGACCGAAAGAAAGATATCTAAACCAATAGTCTTCTTTTATAGCTCTCAAAAATTGCAAATAAAATGTTTTTTTTTTAATTATCTTAGATATTTTTGCTGAAATAAGAACACACTAAAGCTCCATTAATTCATTTCTTAATGTGAAACTATTGAAACTATTTTTCAGTAGTTTCATGAATTTTTATTTTTTTGTAGATTTATTTACAACACAAGTTTTCGAGTCCTTGAATACTTCACTTTTAGCATTTTGACTAAAGATACTGTTATAGTATACTTGATTTTGACTCATATATTATAAAACCATGGCTCTGTAAAATAATAAATAAAAAACTAAATCATCTATTGGATTGCTGAATGTATAAATTAATATACTGAATATGAAGTATCACAGACATGAAAAATGAGAAAAAAAAATTTTAATATAAACGAAAGATTTATTTATATTTAAATTTAATATAAAAATTCAGGAAATTCTACTAAAAAATAGATTAACATAATAAATGAATTTTTAGAGCTTTAGTGTTCCATTGTTGCTAGCATATTTAAAGATTAATAAAAAGAAAAATATGGTTTATATCTATAATTTCTGAGAGCTTAAAAATGAAACCTTGGAGAATCTTTTTTTAGTAAAAAGTTAAAGGTTGCAAAAAGGTGTGAAATTTTATTAAATTTTGGAGTTTCTCTTTAATAATGGAATATATAAATTTTTATATTTTTTTATAATGATGTTGTATTTTACATATTCTAGCTGCTGTTATTTTTCGTTTACGATTCAATTTTTTTCGTAATTATTTTTTAAATTATAGAATATTGATATGTTTGAATTTTATTTAAAAAACTTAAATTAATTGAATACTGGATTTAATAATTAAATTGTTCAAAAATTATGCAAACATTTTTCAGAACTATTTAATATAGTATACTTAAAAAAAAGTATTTTTTATTTAATTTTTTATTTCAAAAATTGCTAATATTTTTTTTTCTTGTATCATATTTTTACTTTTAATTTTCAGATTATCTAGATAAAATGTGAAAAATTGGCAAAATTATGTTTTCATATTAATGAAGCAACAGTTTTAACAAAAAATATACATGAATTTTTAAAATTAAAATAAAAGCAGAGAATTTATCTTCTTTTTATTCAATTTTATCTGCTACCTTACATAAGAATGGAATAGATCTAAAGAAAATCAGAAGATATTTATGTTTCACCAAAGTATTTAAGCCGTATGTACTATTTTTTATGCTTGTTTTATTGAAAATTATTTTTTTAATTATAAAAAATATAGAGCAGTAAATTTTATGTTAGAAAAAAATATTTAAATATTATAAATTAGAAAGAAAACTAAAATTTAAAATTTTAATGTTTAAGTATAACTATTTAAAGATTTTTTTGATTATACTAGAATCTAAATTAAGAGCAATATTTAGATGTTCAAATTAGATTGTTTATTTGAATATTTAAAAATTATATATATATACTTTTAAAATTAAATACAATGCAATGAAAATGTAATATAAAATAATATAAAATTGGGAATTTAGTGTTTTTAATAACGAAAACAGATAAAAATGCTAAAAAAATTTCTTAAATTAAAAATAGTTTAAACTTCTTATTATTAACTTATTATTCTTACTGGGCTTGCATTTTTTTTAAATTTTGCTTTGTTGGGAAGTCATAATAAGTTTTATTCTTAAGTTTTCGATAAAAGATTCCAAAATTCAGTTTTAGCAGGATTTTAAATTTTATACACTTTGACAAAAAATTTATTAAAGCTGAGATAAGTTATATCAATATTATTATTTAAATTCAGTGGAAAAAAATTTCAATAATCTTTAAATATGAAATTAATTAATTTATAATATTTGTATATTACTTGAAATTGTAATATTATAATTAATAATTTTATGCACGAATTTAATATAAAGATAAATCTAATCATTTTTCTCAGCAAGAAAGTACGTGAAAAAAAGTATATACATTAACGCAGTTTTTTTATAGAGAAGTTATCTTCTTGTTAATGTAAAAATATTTTAAATTATTAAGTACTTCTTTCTTCAAAAGTACCTCGAAATCAAGGGAAAAAAGTAAAAAAAGTATTTTGCTATGTATAGGCAAAAAACATTGTTTTTTAACTTAAAAATCACAGGAAATAAACTTTTCCTTTTTTGTTTCCTTTTTAATAACTATTCGTAATTTTTCGGATTCCCATGACTCAAAATAACTTAAGAATTATTTTTACACATGACAATTTATGATGGAAGCCGAGGTAAAAGCAACAGATATTCAATCTATATTAATTTTTATAATTTTATGTAATAATTTTTTAATTACGTAGTTATTTTTCTGGAAATTATATAATAACTTTGCAACGATTTTTTTTTTAAATATAAGATTTTATTTTGTTTATAACTTTTTTTATAATAAAAATTTAAAGTTACTTTTTTTTTGAATTTATATTCAACGTAAAACGTTATGAACCGGTTCATATCTTAGCTTTAGAAGGGCTCTGTCATGTACATGAATATTCCCTCCCTAGGATTCCAGTTGTTATCGTAATAATCATCCGGATGGATCCTTGTACAACAAGTGGCACAAGTCATGATCTTTTGCTAGAAATATACGTAGAAATTTTGGTTATGGCTTTTGGTCATTCTTCCTCGTCAACATTTTTTCTGCTGCAGGACCTCATAAATGTTGGACAAATATGGGCTCCTGAGCAGATTAAAATTCCACCCCTCTTCTAGCTGTTATGCGTACTGAGTTTTTTTTTCGTTGTCATCTTGTATACGTCTCAACCTGATTTCTTCTTCCCTGGAGTTTCTTGCAGCCTTTTGTTCTTGTCTGAGTTGTGCTTATTGTTCCAATCTTTGGTTCTGCATTTTTAGCTTGTGCCTAATTACTCTTTCGATTGATATCTTATTGCTGAATATAGTAGTATAGCCTAAATAAAGACGAGTTAAAATTTCCTTGATTTACATAGTTAACAGAATTTAATAGAGTGAATATTGAATAATTGATTTTTTTTTTAAGTTCACTTTTTGCCCTGTTTTTGAATTCTGCAAATAAAATAGATTAAAGGAAAAAATAACAACAAAAAATGATGGTAACTTTTATTAATACTCTAGTAATCTTTTTCTTCGTCACGTCATCTTCAAAATCAAAATTAGTGTTAAAATTAGAATTATAATTGATGTTCATGGTAATATATTGGCCAGTTATTCAATCCTTTGTAAAAAAATTAACTGTCATTTTTGCAGGTAAATTTAATAAACGTTTTCTTGCTCTTCCTAATATGATGAAAGGCTATGCCCGGATCTATATAGTGAATCGGCCCACGAAAGGTATAATCCGAAAGTAATCTCGGAGGTACCTTCAAATTCTATTTAAAATTGTTTCTAGCCAACTGTGTATTACCAAATGAATTTGTCACTCCGTTTTTGAAATATTGTTGTCTCACCTATAAAGTTTTTATGAAGTTCGTATACTAAATCATCGATTATTAATTTTACTGACGAGTACAGTTGAACATTATTGAATGGATCATATTCTAATGTTAAGCTGAATAATACGATTTTATTAAATTTTATGCCAGCTTTATAATATTTATTTTTCAAATGCTGTTGCACTACGGTTCGAACTTTTCTAAGAAGATCGTTTTTGGTAGTTTTACTCACTTTTGTCTCAAATATAAATATTGAGTCCTCAGTCTCTGCTACAACATCTATTCTGTTTCTAGAATTCTGAGAAAAATTCTTTATGCTTATTTCGGCAGACTTTCCATTCGAAGGAATACAATATTTTAAAACAAAGTGAACATCATCTCGTTTAAGAAATAACCACTTTTAGATTTTATTTTTTCTTTGTGCCATACCATACTTTTAATGTTCCAGAAATGACGTCAGAAACAGGTCTATGTTAACTAGGCTGGAAGATTTAAGATAAATTTAATAAACATTTTCCTGCTCTTCCTAATATGATGAAATTAGGTGGAATTTCCAAACTTTTCTTGGATTTTAACTTATTAATAGACGCCAAAGAGATTAAAAATTTCATGCATTATAAAATATACAATAACATACTACAAATATAAATAAAATATTGTTAAAATATTTAAAACATTTGTTTTATATACTTAATAAAAAACAAAAAAATAATTTTAAAAAAGTTGCTGGAGCGCTAGGGGCTTTTAAATTCAGTCGGTTGCTCCGGAGCTTGCCTCCCCCCACTCAGGCAAAAAAAATAATTTTTTTATAATTCAATTAATAGTGCTACGCAGCTCAAGCAAATTTTTTAAAATAAATTTTTTTTTATTAAGTATATAAAACAAATGTTTTAAATATTTTAACATTTTATTTATGTAGATAAAATTATTTTCAAAAACTGAAATAGATTCAATATAGAAAATGTCTTTTTATGCATTCTAAATTATATATTTTTATATTGAGAGATTATGTATTTTAAATATTTCAAAAAATTTGATAATTTTACGTCTGGTATGAAAATTACGATTATTAAATAATACGACCTTTCCAGACAATGATAAAATTCTTAAATACTCGTCCTGATATGTGGTGTAGTATTTACACTCTAAATATATTGGACAGTGTAGTATTAAGTTAAGAGCAATCAATAAGATGTTGTTTAAAAATTTTTTATGTTGGGAAATTCCGAATACATTTTCGGAAAATCCCAAGGTCATTTCGCCTCTTGGCTAAACAGTGTGAGGCATCATCAGTTTCACTGTTTAGCCTTAATCATAGATGACCAAGATTTAAATAAAAAATCTAAAAAAGCCATCTGGCTCGTCATGCCCTTGGTTTTGAAAATGGTGACCGGGAATAATAAGTATACTACCCATTCCAATCCACTAGGAGAAGTAGGCCCTAGATCATCATCTTCTGTCTGATCAATATCTACCACCTCTGGAACCTCTTCTGTAGTCTGCTTCTATTGCTTGTCGAGTTTTATTGACTAAGAAAAGGCATATGCAGTCATTTTAGCTGTTGTCGTATTATTAACAAATTTGATGTCACAGAGAAATTGAGCATTTATTGATCTTTTCCAATGCAATAATGATCCAACTGCATGTACAAGGAAATATAAATGGGGATTTTTAACTCCTGGTCTACCCTATAGCATCCTATTGCTTGTTTTTTTCTTGCATAGCTTGCATAGATAATTAATAGTCATCAAATGGAATGTCAGCAAGCTTTTTATCTTTAACTCTGCAGTAGTTTATAAGATAGTGGACCTGAGTCACACTCTCGACAACAGGGAGTTCCTTAGGGAAGAATTTCACTATTGCAGACTTCACCTCTGATCTATTCCAATCAGCTATCCCTGTTTTGACAGCTTCAACTGCCTGAGTTTTAAGAGTTTCTGTTAGCATGGAACCTCTAGAAGCAAGTATGGCATATTTAGTGGATGTTTGAAAATAATCAACTGGAGTTCATGCCTTGTGGCTCTCAGTGATATCTGTCCTCCGTGATAATAAGCTTTGGTACATATTATGTACCGCAAAGATGACTCCCAATTTGGGAGTGGTCTTAATGGCATCCTCTGATATTATTCCTGGGATGCAGTTGATGGAGGCTGCAATGGATCCAGAGAATCCTATTTCACCCTATGATATGGGATGTGATGGAATCTTTTATGCCATCAAAAATAGCATAGGTGGTGTAAGAAAAGATCATGGCTATTCGTGGTAGAGTGATTGAATGCAATTTGAATGCAACCTTTAGGAGAGATCATCTCAGACATTCAAACTTCAAAAAGCATAGTATGTAAATCATTATATTTAAAAGATTTAAAATATTCAAATGCATAAAGAGTCATTCTTAACTCATAAGGGAAAAGGTCATGACTTCTTGTAAATCTCGTTACATCTTAAAAATTAACTAGATCATAATCATCATACTATGGGAACTGGGAAGATGAATTATTGACTAATTTAGAGGTGGGATTGAACCCTTTCTTTAAAACTTCTGAGTAGGTTTGCTTTTTATATCTTCTATGAGGAGAATCACTTACACTATTAATTCCTGCATCTGTATCTATATCTCTATAACTGAAGCAAGACTTTCGTTAACACTTGAATGTTCATTAAACTCATTTTGATTATCTATTTCATTCTTGTGACGTTCCTGATACCAAGTAGATGGTTTAGGTTGTTTTTTCATTAAATCATTAACTAACTTCTCTAAATGGGTAAGTTTATGTTCTACTTGGTTTTTTAATTAATTTTTAGCTACCCTTTTCATAGACCTCTCTATCAGGACAAAATCCCTTATGAGCCGCTAATTTTGTATTTGCTACAGGTTAAACTAAACGCAGCGAGAACAATGATTTATAAAAGGTTCTATTCGAATTCGGAATACGTCTGCGGGTTTCCGAACTCATTGACTGGTGGCAGAAATGGAAAATAACTAAAAGTCCGTTTAATTATTATATTGCCTTCTTTATTAAATTTTAATTGTGACACAGCTACCCTTTTCATAGACCTCTCTATCAAGACAAAATCCCTTACGAGCCACCATGTTTGTTGTATTTGCTAAGGTTAAACGCACCCACAACGATGTTATTATAAAGGGTTCTATTCGGATTCGGAATATCTCTCTGACTTTCCAAACCCATTTATTGGTCACAAAAATGTAAAATAACTAAAATGTCGTTTAGTTATTCTATTGCTTTATTGTCTTGTAATAATATCACCCGTTGCTTAGATCTCTTAATGATACTTATCGGTAGATATAATTGCTCGATAGACTAACCAAATTTTAAATTTAATTGTTTTGTGCATAACTGTCAATAAAATATATATTTATTAAAGACACTTGTTGCGTCGGTATGATAGTTGATGAACGTCGCCTAAAATAAAATAATAATTAAAATTAAATATTTAAAACTAACTATCCTGGGGTAGGTAAATATGTTCATTTTCATACGCCTGACGTTATTTATAATTTTGGTAAAAAAATAAAAATGGTCAATTTCAGGCAAAAAATAAACTTCTTTATTATTTATATATTTAAGTTGTCAACGTTTCACCTGTTTCCAGGCCTCTTCAGGACAAAAAATTTTTTGAAAATAAATTATTTTACATATTTCTTACAAACAATAGAATGTTCATAGTCGTAACCTATTATGTTAACTAGGTGAAAATGACTCTTAACTTCATTATTATTGTTAATGATATTAATAAATATAAAATACATTATTAGTTAGCGTCCAAGCACGGGATAATTTTAGATAATTTATTAATAATGATATAAAAATATAAAATAGAAATAAACAACAATTGCTAATAACTTAATGTACTGGAGTAGGTAAGGTGGAGAAATCACCATTTATCAAAATTTAATAAGAAAAAAAAGTTGAGGGGTTCCTTGATCTAGATAATGCATCATGCGTAAGAGAAAAATACAGTACTTAACAATACAAAAAAAAATGTAATTTAATGTATCAACTTAATTTAGTTTAAGTTAAGAAATTAGAGCCATATATCAATATGCTAGAATTGATTGAATTCTTACTAAATTAAATAATATGCTAATAGTTAGTAAGAGAAAATAGCATTTTGTAATGAATAACAATATTGAAGTGCAGTACAATCCCAGGATGATCTTGAATTTGTGAGTTAAACAGCAAGCAGGATAAATGAAAAGACATCCAAGTGTGAATCCCATGACACCAAATAGTCTAGCAAAGTAGTTCCACTTAATTTCAGCAAGTTTGAATCTATGTAACATCCAATATTATTAGCAAAAAATTTATAATTTAGTAATTTCAGTTAGTAAGATCAATTCAAATTTTACAAAATTTATAAGAAAAAACTTTAATCCATTTAATTTAAAAAATGTTTTTTCCATTTAAAAATTTTAATTTAAGAGAAAAACAATGTTTATCAAAAATGTTAATGTTCAATAAATAATAAGCAATTAAATTCAAAATGAAATTGAAAATAAAATTTTGAAAAAATAAATAATAATTGAAATAAAACAAACATCACACTTACATACACTCCATTTTATAATATTTTTAATTTTAAAATATTCTGAATGAGTTTACACTATAATTTAATTATGTAAGAGTTATATATTCAAGTGAAATATGTAAACTAATACATTTGAATAATATATTTTCTAATAAAAAAAGAATTTCAATGTTTTTTCCTGTATATACAAAATTAGCAACTTATCTTTTATGTAAAAAAAGTTGTCTGCTTTTGAGCTGAATAGCGCAGGAATTCGATGCGTTAGAGTAGGACCTCTTGATTCCCATATATTCTTAGTATCGTCTGCTTTCATAAATGATGAGAAGCCGCCATCACTGAGTTTGATTTTTGCGCCGCTTTTTGATGCGCGGTGGTAGGGCCCTTCGTCATTCTTCTTCTTCTTTTATCGTTAAAAATAGCTGCCATCAATTTGAAAAAAAAATATCTGATGCGCGCGCAATGGCGTCTTCTTTTTGTTAGATTGAAGGGGCGGTAAAATTTACGCGCCAATACTAAGATGACGATGCATTTTTCTTCTTTTTTTTGCAGATTTTTGAAAAAAAATTTTCACAAATTTGATGATTTTTCCCTTGATAATTTTTTGCAGAAAAAAACTTAGTCGATGATTTTTTGAGAACCGATGAAATGCGTGTTCGTCGTCTAATTTTAAAAAATTACGCAAATTTTTTAAATTATATTCACTTTCCATCATCAATAAAAACTTCGTAATAAAAAAATTTAGCACAAATTTTACTATAGTACAATTCACTAAACTGCATGAATAGCACTGAAATCTATATAACTGATAATCTTGTTATAACGAAATGAGAAAAAAAAATTGATGATCAAAAAATGACGATGCTATCACTTGATGCTTGTTGTAAAAATTTTGCACGTGCTTCTGAATTAAATTTTTTTTTTTAATTTTATTTTTCTTGATTTGTGGTTCGTATTAATCCAGGGATGCCAAAAATGATGGATTATTAGTGGATTTGGTGATGGATGGATTTTATAAGTGAATACACAATATATAATCTACTACTGGTTTATTATGACGCTCGCTGCATGGCGTCTCAACGAACACTAAAAAGTAAAGGGAGAATATATATACAAAAAGGGAGGGGAGATCTCCTACATATACATACCATATAATACATTATAATCAGAGATTAGTTTAGAGAGATAGCTAGAGAGATAGGAGAGGCTGACTCCGTTTTATTTTACATCGCCAAAGCTGTCACGTGGTCACTCTCTCGCATCTTTGTTTTATGCGGTTATTTGTACATATATCCTTTCTTTTCTATTTCTTCGCTTTTCTAGAAAAGAAAGGATATATTGCAAAAATAAACGTATAAAAGAAAGATGCGAGACAGTATGACCACGTGACAGCTTCGGCGATGTAAAATAAGACGGGGAAAAAATTTAACACGGGGCTGGCAATCTCTTTAAACTCATCTTTGTTATAATACATACATTTACATTTACACAACAATTATCATGTACATAATGTGCACGAAATAAATGAGCAATTTGATACTTATTAGCATCATGAATAGACAAATTTTTTAAATAGAACTGTAGTAAAAGGTTATTGGCAAATGTGAGCAGCATAAAGAGATGAGCTGAAATTGTTCTTCCATAACCATGGCTAAAATCAAAGTAGGCTAAAGTTGAAATAAATATTTCCTGCGTTCTAACTGATAATTGTGTTAGTATTCTAGCAAGAGTTCAAATTTTTAATATTTCTAAAGAAATCTTTTCTTAATCAATTCATTTTATAGAATTCCGCATTGTATGATAGGGTAGGTCTAAAATTTATATCACTGTATAGATATACTGCATAAACAAGAGTTAATTGATAAGCAACTAAGGTCATGTTTGAAATAAAAGGATTAACTTTTACAATTAAGTTAGAATTAGTGAGATACATCGTTGAAATAATATAATGTAAGGACTTATGTGTTTTTGTGTGAATGTACCGTGAAAAGCTAGAGGGCATACCTACCGGTATCAGTAGAGATAGATTAGTCTGATGTATTTTCCCTCTTTCTTTCTTCCCTTTTTTTCTTTTCATAAAATCAATAATTTATCTGAAAAGTATTAAGAATTTAAGTTTTATAAACTGCATGTAAGGCTTAATAATTAAAAAATATTGTTAATAATAAATAAAGTAATTAATAAAAAAATCAGGATTTTAAATATAATATAATAGCATAAAATTATAATATTCAATCAGCAGATAAGTTCGATAATAGTAAAGTTTAATATCAAAAAATGGAATATATTCATAATTACTGATATTTTATAATCTTAGCTTAAAAACCAAAAATATATTATAAGAAAAACATAATTAAATAAACTATAACATATTTAAAACTCCAGAAAAACTTGATTATTAAGAAACTTGATAATAAAAAAGTATTAACTTAATATGAGTCAGAGGTGTGTGGTTCAGACTAGTCTCCTTACTAATTGAACGTAAATACACTACTTATACTGTACGAGTAAAGTGTTGACGTGCTATTATAGTATGGAGACCAGTCCGATCCGCCTATTGCTAGTATCACTAATATTTTTTAAATAACAAATAATTTGTTTAGTTAAAAACATGAAATAATAGTTATGATCATTCATTAAATGATTAAGCCAAGATGGCGAAGTTTATTAATATTAATTTTAAAATAATCAATAGAATTTACGATTGTTTAAAACTGCAGGTAAGCTCGAAAATTTAAAAAAAATTAAACGATTAAATGATTAAGCATAAAAAAATTAATTTTAAATCTGCAGGTAAGCTCAATCATTAAAAAAAATTAATAAGAAGTAAATATATATGTACAGTAATTTAGGTTATTTACAAAGTAAATACAAGATATTTGATCATATTGTAATGAAAAAAGGTTAATATTATATTTTTAATTTAAAAAATGTTCTCAATGAGTTTATACTTTAATTTGATTATTTAAGAGTTATACATTCAAGTGTAATATGTAAATTATTACACTTAAATAATACCATTTCTAATGAATAAAAATAAAAAAATTTCAATGTTTTTCTATATAAAAAATTATCAACTTATCTCTTATGTAAAAAAAAATTGTCTGATGTGCGGCTATGCTGTTGAGCTGATTCGCGCAGGAATTCGATGCGTTAGAGTAAGGCCCCTTGATTATCATATATTCTAAGATTCTTCTGTAGTTACCAAAGATGATAAACCGCCAACACTGAGTTTGAGTTCTTGCGCCGATTTTTGATGCGCGGTGGTAGGACCTTTCGGTTCTTCTTCTTTTTTCGTTAAAATATAGTTTCCGCCATCATTTCTGTATAATTTATGAATATTTGATGCACGCGCAATGGCGTCTTCTTGTTCATCAACTTATATACACATCAAGGGGCGGTATTGTTTTCGCGCTAATATTCTGCGGTAATGATTTTTTGTAGATTTTTTGCAAAAAAAAAAATTCTTCTCTTTTTTTTTTGTAAATTTAAGAAAATTATATTTTATGAGTTTTCACTGGCAGAAAAAACTTAGATGATTTTTTTTTTTTAAACGATGTAACGTGTGTTCGCTTGAAATTACACATAATTTTTTATAATCACTTTCACAACCCATCACCAATAAAGCTCCTTAATTATTTGAAAGCGAGTAGCACAAAATTAAAGAACATAAAACGTAGCACTTAACACTTTCCTTTTTTAACTTTTTTTGATGATTCGTTGGTTCGAAATCCGGGATGCGAAAAATGTTGATTTTGGCACTTTCATTGTTGTAAATTAATCCATTGTTGATAATTACTGTGATGCAAGTTCTCACTTTCGTAACGGCACATGGTTTTTAGAAAAATAATTGCACATGTTTTTTTTTTTTTAAGAAAAAATTTGCACTGATTTTTTTTTATAGGTTCTATAGTCCAGGGTTGCCAAAAATGTTGATAATATGATGCTTGGCGTCTCAACGAATACTAAAAAGTAAAGGGAAAATATATATACAAAAAGGGAGGGGAGATCTCCTACACACATACCATATAATACTTATATACACAACAACACCTTATCCACCATCTTGAATTTTATTCTTTTCTTGCACATGTTTTTAAAATTTTTTAATAAAAGCAAATCACTTTTTTTATAATAAACTTTCTCGTAGATTCGATCCTGGGATGCCAAATGTTAATGAATGGTAAAGTTTTAGGTGATTAGGTTTAGGTATAACTTAATAAACACTGTAATTAAATATATAATAGACTTTATTAGCTCTTATCAGTGACTTTGGCGTCATCGTTGACTGTGGCTTCATGAGTGACTATGACGTCATTTACTGGCAATATTGCAATTTTTGTAATAGACCTTTTGAATAAGCCCTTACATGTTTTTACAGTCACTGCTCGTGTTACATTGTCTTTACTTGGATGAATTTCGTGTATTCTACCAAGGGCCCATTGTAGGCTTAGAAGATAGACAGTTACTAAAGATATCATTTAGTAACACGAACATGCTTATTTTCCATTCATTTCCATTGCCGTTCCACTTAGCTCGAATATTTAATTCGTTTAAATATTCTTTATGCCTCCGTTTCCAAAAGTCTTGGCGAATTTTGGAAATGTGTTGCCAAGCGGACAATCGATTAGACGGCAAGGGCAAAAAATCATGTTCTATTAAACTCTTTAATGTATCACCGATTAAAAAATGACCAAGTGTCAGTGCTATTAAGTATTTGTGATCAGATGATATAGGCGTTATGGGTCTTGAATTTAATATTGCTTCAATTTCAATAGCGAACGTATTAAATTCCTCAAAAGTAAATATTACATTCGCAGCTACACGTTTAAAGAGATGTTTGAACGATTTTACTGCTGCCTCATAAAGACCGCCGAAATGGGGTGAAGCAGGGGGTGCGAAATGAAAATTAATATTATTGTCATTTGCGAAATTAACAACCGGTTTTTGATGAGCTTCGGATTGCAATAGTTGGTGTATTTCAGCTAATTCATTTTTTGCCCCTTGAAAATAAGTAGCATTATCAGAACATATAGACTCTGGTGAGCCCCGACGAGATATTAATCGCCTCAAAGCTGCTATGAAAGCATCGGTGCTTAGATCGCTTACTACTTCGATATGTACGGCTTTGAGGACCATACAAACAAAAACAGCCACGTAAAATTTAATTTTGTTACGAAATCGGTACTTATGATCTTTGATGTAGAAAAGGCCGCAATAATCTACTCCAACATTGTAAAATGGTCTTGCACAGGTTACACGTACCCTGGGCAAATTACCCATTTTTTTTAGTTAATGTTGGCTTCACTTTAAAGCAATTTACGTCTTTTCGTATGACACCTTTGACTTGATTGCGCCCGTCTATTACCCAATATTTCTGTCTTAAAGAGTACAACGTGCCTTGCACTCCAGAGTGCAAATGTCTTTCATGCAAGTGTCGAATTAATAGCTTAGTCACATGATTCGATTTTGACAATATAATTAGATGTTTTGAGGAATATGATATCTGTACATTTTCTAATTGACCTCCGACGCGTAAGATTCCGTTTTTTCTAAAAATGGATCGAGGCTAAGAATAGAACTTTTGTGACTGATAGTGTTATTTTTTGAAGATTTTGTACTTCTCTTGAATAGGCTCGTTGAACAGCTTTTGCAATAACCAGCTCAGCGTTATTTAATTCATTTAGTGTAAGTGGCATTATCAGTTTTTCGACCCTATTTTCTGGCATTATTCGAAGATAAATGGCAATAATACGTTTGAGTTTCGTGAATTTAGAAAATTTTAAAAACAAATCAAATTTTTTATATACATGTAAGACATTAACTCTTTTAAGATCTAATACTTGTTCCAGCAGTGTGTTCGCTGCGGGCTTGAAATTTGATTTTGACCAATCAGATTGTGGAGAAGCCATCCAGGCAGGACCGTCAAACCAAATTTTATTGTGTACAAAATCCCTTGGGAGCTGACCCCTAGACTAACAGTCGGCTGGATTGTGGGCTGAGTGAATGTGGTGCCAATTTTTTCTGATCGTTAAATTTTGAATCGTTTCAACTCTGTTCGAGACAAATTCTTTGAATTTATTGGACCCAGAGTGAATCCAATGTAGGACTATTTCTGACGCAGACCATAGAAAAATACTGCTGTCATTTAAATTCATTTTTAGTTTTACGTCATAAATATTGGAGCGTGTAAGAGTGCCGCGGACAATTTTAATCTAGGGATTGTGAGCTTTTGTTTATTTAAGGAAACAACTTGTGATTTTGAACACACTAGGGACATTTTGTATGTACCTTGTTTGCTTTTTGAACGTATGTATATGCATGCACCATAACCGATTTCGCTTGCGTCGCGAAATCCATGCATTTGGAATTCTTTGCAGTTAGCATTGAAAACCCACCGATTAATTAAGAGGTTATTTAACGATTCTAACTGTTCTCAAAAGTTGACCCATCGATACCATATTTCGGATGGAATCGATTCATCCCACTCAACCTTTGTTTGCCATAAATCTTGCATCGTTTTTTTTTTGCATAAAGGCTGACAGGCCCGATAAGACCGAGAGGCGATAAAGCTAAACCGAAAGTCAAATCGTTTAACTTATATTCGGCATAATATATGTCCGGGTTACTTTGATGGTTTAGGGATACGTGAAATGGATTAAATAAAATGTTAATTGTCAAATTATTCGAATACAAATTAAATTTAAAAATATTTTTACAAAAGTATATAATAAATCTCAGCTTTAATATTTATAAATATCATAGTCAATTTATTTATTCTGGAAAATTTTAACATTTTTTTTTGCAATTTAATTATCATTGCATTGTATTTAAGCCTACAGATACAACAAGTGTATTAATGAGTAAAAATTATAATTGTATTTTTTTATAATATTGTTTGTATTAGTATTTAAGAATTACTGAAAATGTTTTTATGTAAATATGATAAGCTACTCCGTTTATATTAATAATTAATAATTAATAATTTATATTATTTTATTGTAAATAATTATAAATAAAATAAACATTAAAAAAAAATGTTTTTTTCTTTTTTGTTATTGACAAAGAAAAATAACATTTTAAATGCTCCGTATAAAATTGGACATGTTCATAGGAAGGGGTATTTGCAAAAAGGGATTCAAATGGATTTCGAATAATTTCGATTTAGGGACTTGGTATTATTTATGCACTTAAAATAATTATGGAGTTAGTTGTGTTAAGGAGGCTCTTTAGTGTACTCGCTAGTCATTGGAAAAACTATTAAAAATTTTTATTAATATTGTAAATTTATGTAAAATCTGACTATTTAAAAATATTTTTTAATTTTTTTAATTTTATTTGAATTTATTTTATCATATTGAAAGAGTGTACTATTTTTTGTGATTTCAAAAATAAAGAATTATTATTATTATTATTATTATTAATATTATTTAATGTTATCAAAATAACAAATATTCTCTTCATTTACAAATTAGTGATGACAAAAAGTTTACGTTGTATACAAACAACTCTATGCGCGCTCAGTGTAAAATTTAATTTATTATTCGGAGTGCAGATATTAGAATTTATATTTACTGTATTATAAAGCAATATATAACTTTTATTATTTATCAAATAAATATAAGATTTATCCTCTACTAGTAATTATAACATTTTTTATTTTTAAAATAAAATAAAATAAATAATATCAATAAATACATAATATTAACAATATGTATAGTATACTATCATGGCTGCTTTTTCTCCAAAACCTTATTTACTCATTTTTAGCGTTTAATTACTCAAAATAACGCACGGCTTCAAAACTTTTTTTACCAGAATTTTATAAAAAATTTAATAAAGAAAGTCAGAAAACTTTCCCGTGATGCAAAAAAATGTCTAAATCGAAAAAAATGTAATAAATTAGTTTTATAAAAAATAAAATGGCGAATACCCCGTACTCTTAAAGGTAATAATTATAAATTATAAATTCCGTAAATCTGGGTTTTAACAAGTTCAGTGAAATGGTATTTTTTTTTCGTGCCACTTATGAGTTGTATATCATAAATTCACATCTAGAATTTAATTTTTGAAGAAAAAAGTAATTTTTTATTAAAATTAAAAGAAAAAAAATAATTATTAAACCTTACCTGATGCTTTAAAATAATATAAGTGTGTACATAAACTCTCATTTTATGTGAATGGCAGCATGCATAGGAGTTTTTAGGTAAATTAATAAACTAAAACAACAATAGGTTTATAATTTTTCTTCTCATTTAAACAATTAAGTTACTTTTGTATTTTATTTGTATTTATTAAGTTTGCAATTTTTTACTTCATTGATTTATCAACAAAAATTTTTAGTTACAGAATTATACATATAACAAGTACTTAGCTGACAGTAAGTTAATTTTTTCTGATGTTTTTAAAAAATTTCAAGAGTATCGTTCAAAAATTGGAAATCGGTTGTCCAATAATCTATTTTATTGAGATTAGGAACCGGAAACAAATGTTTGTATTTAGGAAACGTTTAAAAACTGCATCGCTTATTTTTCGGATTTTGGAATACAATGTCGCCTAAAGTAACGTTAAAAAGGAGCATTTTGCCTATTTTCTAATAATAATGAATGATAAAACAGGGGAATCATTAAATTGTGGGAAATGTTCAGAGTTAAATAACAATTACTAAAATTTAAATGATTAGATGATTGAAGCTAAAGCAGGGGTATTATAAAAATTGAAATTTCGATTTTGTGATAAGCATCTAAACATAAAATTATGAAAAGTTATCTATATTTAAAGTGTGTTTAGTCGGTAAGAATCTGACACAAAGTTGGGGACCGGGTTCGCCGGCGATGTCTACTTATTGTACTTTGTACATCTAGCAGGTCATGGGGTTCTGCGGGTTTCTAAGACCCACAAGCGCCTCACGATTGAAGCAAAGTTTACACATTTCCCCTTGAAAAAAAAGAAAAAAAAGTCTATATGCTGGGGGAAATTAAAATCTAGAAAATTAAGAACGTTTATCTTCAGCCTTTTTTAACGCAAATGTTTTAATGTTTTTTTTTTTTTGAGCCAGGCGCGGTGGCGCTCAACTTTATTTTTGTAAATAATAATCTAATTTCTAATAAATAAATAATTTTTATTGTTCTTTTATTAAATTTGTCTATGAAATTATCCATCATTACCTCCCCTTTAAGTACTTTATTTTCAGGGTCTTCTGGCAACAACAACAACAAAAGGTAGGTCCAATATGGCAGTTGTTGCTGAGAAACATATTTATGATGTTAATGAATTTCCGATCTAAATATTCTAAATTAATTTATTGGTCTCGTATGACCTCGGCCTAACGATATTTTAATATATAAAATCTGTAATCTTTCTAATAATAATTAGATGTGTTGTCTAAAATTCTATATGATCTGTCATACACTGAAAAAAAAAATCCGCTTGCACTAGTGGAATTTTTTATCTTGTCAAACGATTGCAAATTTCTTAAAATGTAAAAAATTTAAAAAAAATTTTTATTCTGCTTACTTGGGATATGCGTTAAAAATAATGATCCTATTAATTTTTTTTAACTGACTGATGATTTTTGCGTTGACATAATTTGCTTTATGTAGTTTTGAAAATTCATAAAATTTGCTGTTTGCTGTTTTGATAGCCAAAAATGATGTACAGTGTTGTAATTTACTTTGAGTAAACATAGTTTAATTTTAATTATTTTCTATTTAACTTATAGAAGAATCATTTATGATGAATGATTCAAAGTTAATATTCAAAATGTATTTTTTTGAATACAATTTAATGATGGTACCAATGGACCCTTAATTCAGTCACATTTTTTTGCTAATGGGTGCATCAAATATTTCAACGAGTATTTATTTTTTTTTCGCTGAATAAGAATATGAAACCTTATTTGACCTAAAATAGTCCAGCTGTCCACAATAGAATTTTTCAGGTTGTGTTATGCGGCTTTTTTAATATTTTTATCTTGTGCTTTTCTGATGGGTCCCTAATCACGAACGTGGTATTTGTTTTTATCTAAAATGACTATCATAATATTATTTGTGGCTTCTTAGATATTTTCTTTTCTGGATATCTGGACTTTTTTCGGCAAAAATAAATCATTTCACATTCGTATTTAACGGCCCAAATCGTAATAACTCGTTGGAAAATTTTGTTGATCTACATCAACAAAAAAAGTTACTACAAAATAAGGGTCCACACCTCCTTCACTATTAACATAATGTATCATCTAAAAATATAATTTCTTTTGTTTTAATTTATCGCATAAAATTAAAGTAATCTTTTTGACAGAACTATAGGTTTTTGGAACATAATAGTTTTGAAACAACAGAAAATCAATCAAGTACCTTAATTTTATTATAAATACAGATTATAGAGCAAAACTTATGACAAGAAAATTAAAAAAATTTTATTTAAAGATGTTTTTTACATATCTAGGGCAAAAAAAAGCCTATTTTCTACCCTAGCTAGAGAGACGTGTTTTTTGCCCGCTGTATGTAAAACTATGTTTTAAACCAGGGGAAAAATATGGAATTCGACTTTTGCATGCTGTCTGCACTCGCTCGCTATGCTCGCTCGTGCATACAACTGTATGCGCAGGCATAAACAATATTTTGTCCCTTGTTTAAAAAACAGCTATTACATCGCTTGTATTTAATTAGCAAAGTTTTTTTTATAAAGTTTTTTTATCGTGCATATAAGATTCGGGTATTAAGCTTTACCAAATTAAAGCGTTTCTTTTCTGTTTTTGTTTTGAATAGATATTTAGCCAGAGGCCAGAAAAACTGTCCAATTTATGGCTTTATAATGTTCATTTTTGCTACAAGGGTAGATTAAATTTAGAAAAAATTAATTTTGGTTGAAATTGATTCTGAATGAAGTTTATATGTAGGTAAAAAAAACGTGAACAGCAAAACTCTTGCAAAACTCCGAATTACACTGATTTGTTGAAGCCTTTTGAGCAATGTTTTAGTAATAGAGCCGATTAGATAAGAAAAATAGTTACAAAAGTCGAGTTTTGGTAAAGTTTCTGCTGCATTCTATTTTTTAGTCAGTTTCAGCATACTTTTATTATATTATAAATTAACAATCAAAATTAGCTATTTAACATATTACAATCTATGAGATACACTTCTGACAATTTGTAAATAAAGCTTGCACTAGCTCCCACTAAGCTTTCTTTGAAACTGCTTTAAATGAACATTCCATTCTTCTTTTTTTGCGATTTGTATATAAAATATTTTACTGAATTGTTTTAAAAGTTAATTTCGCCATTAAATTTTAGATTGTGATATTAAATATATAATTACATATTTTATAATTAAACAATTTTTCGTAATCTAAAAACATTTAATACTTAATTAGAATATTGATTTAAAAAAAAAACCAATAATTTTATGTATTTTCCGCTTCATAACAATTAAAAACACACATTTATAATACATTAACATTAATAATTAATTATTGAAATCGAAATTATTATAAAAATATAACGAACGATAAAAATTAGATTTACATTAACATTAAAATACAAAAATAGAATTATAATAAAATGCCAATATTATAATTACTATAAGGTAATTTTGTTCACTGACTTTTTTTTTAAATTTATTGATTATATAATTAAAACTATTATATAATATAAGAGTTGTATTATATGCTATTACACATTATAATAATATCATACGGTTGCTAATATTGAATCCTCGCATTTGGCTCATTTTGAGCACACTGTAAAAAGTAACTTTCTTAGATTTACAAAAAAAATAGAATTTTTTCGAAAAAATTAGTAAATTTTCAAAAAACTTTGTAAATATTTGATAAAAATCATAAATTTACTAAATTTAGTATGATATCAACAAATTCGAGAATTCTCGATTATTTTTTGTGAATTTACGAAAAAAGTTTTAAATTCACAACTATTTTTCATAAATTTGCAATTATTTTTTGAAAATTTTCGAAAAAAAATTGTAAATTATCAATTTTTCTTGCGCATTCACAAAAACAAACCGAGAATACTCGAATTTTTTGTTAAGATACTAAATTTAATAAATTTACGATTTTTTTCGAATATTTACAAATTTTTTCGAAAATTTACTAATTTTTCGAAAATGTTCTAATTTTTTTGTTAATAAAAGAAAGTTACTTTTTGCAGTGCATGCTTTTTTATATACATATGAAATATAAACTTTTGGGTGTTTTTAATGTCGAAATTTAAATATTAAAAGTCTTAAAAAATGAAAATATCGTAATTTTGATATAAATTAAGTACGATTATATTATATGATTTTATTGGGTGGCTGTTATGAATTAAGAATTTTGGGGTCCTTTTTAAGTGCAAATTTTGGGTTCAGCTATCCAAAAAGTCTGCACAGTAAAAAAATTGGATTCAAAATTACTACGCAATTTAGAGATTTTACTAACTATTAGTAATGTTACTATAAATGATGTGAATTCACGACCAATTTGAGTAAAATTACTATAATTTGTAGTAAAAGTACTAACTTGTACTCTGTCAAAATGAATGCACTTTTTTCTGCTATGTTTAGTAGATAAAATCTCTTCATGGTTAGTATTACCTCTCGCCAGACTTTCTGGATAAACAAAGAAGATTTATTAAATTGCTCCACTTGAATGAACGTCAATAACTGTTGTTTCTAACAAAACGCTTAATATTGAATAGCACCATCTTAAAGCCTGGAAATAAAATTAAAATTATTATGTTAAAGTATTATCATGACAAACGCAATTTATTCAAAAAGTAAAGCAAATAATTGTTAGCTCAGAAATCAAATAATTTTATTTAATATTATATTTATAATTCTCTTGTAACTGCGGTTTTGTTAAATATTGGTTTTAACAGAGCTAACTAGTTTAGTATAACATATTCTTGCAATATATGTTGTGAAATAAAAGTTTATTAGAGCCTTTCTTAAAAATAATGTGTAATAATTCTTATTTTAACACGATTAAAATGTCTGAATTAAATTTACCCGTTATGAACATTTTGTAATTGTTTGACGAACCGTAGTGTCAAGAAGTTAGTAGCGTTTAACAATAACATACTTTTACCCATCTTCCTGCCTATCCTAATCGGCAAAATTTCTTACTTGCCCCTTTCCCTAACGAGCGTCAAATCTTATAAATTTCGCTAAGTCTCCTAATAACAATTATTTAAGTCCCTAAATCGAAATTATTTAAAATCAACACTGTAAAAAACAACTCCTGTGATTTTACGAAAAAATTGGCAAATTTACGAAAATTTAGTAAATTTTCGAAAAAATTTGCAATTTTTCGACAAAAATCGGAAATTTACTAATATTTGTAAATTTGCGAAAAAATAGTAAATTAACGATTTATTTTTTCATAAATTTTCGACAAAATCGTAAGTTAACAACTATGTCGTAATTTTACGATTTTTGTAGAAAAATTGTAAATTTTAATTTGAAAATTTGCGACAAACAGTTGTGAAATTACAAGCCATATTTTTTGTACCTAAAAACGCATAGCAAACCATTTAGAGTCATAAAATAATGTTTTTTTATTTTACACCATGAGAAAAGATGGAGGCTTATTTTTAGTAGTACTCCAGTCAAAATACGGGTTTGGGTGTACTTACGGTTGCGAATACGAGATTTGCTCTAGTATAGGTTTTTTGGGTCGCTGAACACAAAAATCGGGGTCTTTTGGTAAAGAAAATGGGGCTTCACCCTTAAATTTGCAAAAACTATCCCCAAATTGGGGTATTTTTGAAGTATTCGCGTTCTGAGTCGATAGATTTGTCAACCATTAGAAGCCAGTTCTTTGACAAATCTATCTACTCAGAACGCGAATACTTCAAAAATACACCATTTTGGGGGTAGTTTTTGCAAATTTAAGGATGAAGCCCCATTTTCTTTACCAAATAAGCCCAATTTTCGTGTTCAGCGACCCAAAAAACCTATACTAGAGCAAATCTCGCATTTGCAACCGTAAGTACACCCCCACCCCGTATTTTGACTGGAGTATAGTACTTTCGGAAAAAAAATACTTTTGACCCGATTTGAAGACCCAACCATGCATCTTATACTTTTGGTTTAAATTGAGCCTCTTAAAATATTAATAATTATATACCTATTTGCTAACAGAAATGTAGCGAAAAAAAAAGTATTCATCTTTTCTCATGGTGTAAAATAAAAAAACATTATTTTATGACTCTAAATGGTTTGCTATGCGTTTTTAGGTACAAAAAATATGGCCTGTAATTTCACAACTGTTTGTCGCAAATTTTCAAATTAAAATTTACAATTTTTCTACAAAAATCGTAAAATTACGACATAGTTGTTAATTTACGATTTTGTCGAAAATTTACGAAAAAATAAATTTACTATTATAAATTTACTATTTTTTCGCAAATTTACAAATATTAGTAAATTTCCGATTTTTGTCGAAAAATTGCAAATTTTTTCGAAAATTTACTAAATTTTCGTAAATTTGCCAATTTTTTCGTAAAATCACCGGAGTTGTTTTTTACAGTGAAGCCAAATACCCCTTCCTTTATTAACACGCTCTTAGTTAATAAATATTGAAATACTCACATAGATAAAAGAATTCAAATCTACATTGATTATGATACCAGAAAATATTTTAATTGGTTTTGAAGAAATCGTCATCATTATTAAAACCGTTTTTTTGGCACTTTTGCTCAATCTGTACAACTCGTAGCCATAACTTTTTTGAATAATTATTGTACTCTAGAAAAAATAAAATAAAAAATATATTTTATATTTATGCTTAAGTAAAAATTTGATGAATTTAAAAAAACTTACATTTTGTAAAATCATATCTCCATGACAACAATAAAGAAAGTACTGAGATATCATAGCAATGCCATAAGTAATAATTGAAAATGGAATTTCCTTTTTAAATGAATATTGAGATATTAAATAAACTGTACTTATTAATATAGTAATACTTGAATAATGTTGTACGACGATTAATTTTCTGAATTTTTTTTCAACCAATCTTATAAATCTATTAAAATAAAAATTAATTAAAAAGTTTATTTATAATATTATTATGTACGGTAAATTTACCCATGGAAGACCGGCATCCAGTGAGTGAAATTCTTATGGAAAGTGAATGGTCATTTACTATATATTTAAGCGTCTAGGTTACAAAGATTTTAAGCTAGTGGGAATACTAGCAAGAATCTTGGTAAAACTGATAACGAACAGTGATACGTGATATTTTTATGCGCGTCCCTAGCAAAAGATAATAAGATAAAAGTAACAGATTTTTGAGATCTCGGATCTTCAAGAAAATCATACTTGACTCCTTTATTTAGCCAAATTTTAAACTATAGATTCAACGTTTTTTGTGGATTTTCAAAAATTATACGAGAATTTTCAATTTTTACCGAAAATTTACTAATTTTTTGTAAATAAACTATTAACATAAAACATGTTTACAAGGAGAGGTACCACAACAGGATTTGAAATCAAGGGCGTGGGGTCAAATGGTCACCTTTAAAGGGGGGGGGGGGTAGTCAAATGGGACTTTGAATAATCGTCTAGGCACAAACAAATAAACGAAAATTCCACGCCAAACTTTATGCACAACTTTAAGCTTGGAAGGAAGATAATAAAATTTTATAAATTTATACTTACGAAATTATATCAACATGATGTTTAACACAATCAACCGCAATTTCATTTTGCTTTCTAAGGTTATATTTAGAATTATATTTTTTACCAATTAATTTACTTAAATTTTCAAATCTGTGGCCCAATAATTGGTATTGTAAGTGAATATTGTGAATCAATGCAAATATGAAACAATCGATTAATAAATGTTGATGTGCACAGTACCATGCTGCTATCGCTTGATGAAAATAATGCGACCAAAAACAGTATTTATTTTTTATGTCACATAAACTCCAAAAAGGAACAATTAAATCTCCTTTACCATAATTCAGTGTTATTGGAAAAATAATGTAAGAGTAAAGACTAACACTCATTAGTGTAATATAAATAATAACTATTTTTTTATGATATTTTTTCCAAGTTTTAAATATTTCAATTTCTTTATCATCACGCATTTTTAACCAATTTTCATTGCAACAGAAATCAATTAATTTTATTATATTGTTTCTGTTTGCTACTATAAAAATTGTTTTTAAAATACCAACCAATTCAGTTGACATTAGGTATATATTTCTTAGTATTACTGAAACTGTATTTTTATTAGATTTTAATAATATTAATTGTAATATTATAATCGACGTCATGAAAAAAATTACCAAATTCATATAAAAATAATAAAAAAAATTATTTTTCAAATTTGTAAAATTTGGTTTTAATAAACCAAGATATTCAAGAAATTTTACTGTTATTGGAAATGCTTTATATTTTAAATTATCTTTAACATTTGCTGCTGTCTTGATATCTTTGACTTTGTTTTTATGACAATTGAATATTTTTAATTTTGGTATTTTTATTCTTAAAGAAAAAAATTTTTAACATTACTTATTTTTGATTATATAAAAAAATAATTCATTGAAAAAACTTTTTTAACTTACTTCTTTTTAGATACTTTTAAATATTTTAGATAATTCCAAAATTCTGAAAATTTTTTCCTTACTTCCATAATTTTTTATATAGCTTTGCGATTCAAAACATTCTAAATAATAGACTAAAGTATAATATTTACAATTATTTGTGTATTACATTTTATTTTCTTGCGCTGGAATAAAATGAGTTTGCGCCTTTGTTTGCTTATAAAAAACTTTTAAAAAAATTACAAAAAGCTAATTTATAAAAAATTAATACATATTTTTGCGTCTGGTGACATTTTTCCCAATATTTTTTTCCAAATAAAAAAATTCTCAACGAACCATTATTTTCTAAAAATAATTTTTTTTTAAATACATTTTAATAAATTTTAATTATATGCGTTACAAAATTTTTTATATTTAAACCTTCTGCTTATTAAATACAATTATTTAATTAATTTAATGTCAAATTAATCATTTTAATATAATTTAAAATTTTATATGATAACCTATGAATTATAAATGTTCAAGCACTTTTCCACTCTCTACATACTCATATTTCAAAACAATATTATATGTATATTACTTTCTTTTTTTTTATTTAATAAAGGTGCATTTCTTTTTATTTTCTGGCCTAAGTTCAACTGCCTTATAATATTATCTGTGATTTGCCTTATACTCCAGTCAAAACGCGGGGGGGGGGGGGGTGTATTTTCGCGTGCCGGCATGAGATTTGCTCTACTATATGTTTTTTGAGTCGCTGATCACGAAAATCGGGGTCATTTCCGGGAGATATTTGCGGAACACCCTTAAATTAGCAAAAACTACCCCTAAAAGGGGGTGTTTTTTCTATTTACGGACTTAGAGCGACCAGATTACGTCCGTACGGGTTTTTTGGGTCGCTGATCAAGAATTTGGGGGAATTTTTGATGAATAATTAATATTTCACCCTTAAATTAGCAAAAACAACCCCTAAAAGGGGTGTTTTCGCTATTTCCGCACTTTGAGCGACCAAATTAAGTCCTTTGGGTTTTTTTGGGTCGCTGATCAATAATTTTGGGGAATTTTTTATGAATAATTAATATTTCACCCTTAAATTAGCAAAAAAACGTTATGAGCGAAAACCCCAAAGGACTTAATTTGGTCGCTCAAAGTGCGGAAATAGCGAAAACACCCCTTTTAGGGGTTGTTTTTGCTAATTTAAGGGTGAAATATTAATTATTCATCAAAAATTCCTCCAAATTCTTGATCAGCGATCCAAAAAACCCGTATGGACGTAATCTGGTCGCTCTAAGTCCGTAAATAGAAAAAACACACCCTTTTAGGGGTAGTTTTTGCTAATTTAAGGTTGAAATATTAATTATTTATAAAAAATTACCTCAAATTCTTGTTCAGCGACCCAAAAAACTCTCCTAGGCCAATTCTTGGCTAAATCTAGAAACTCAGTTTTCTAATATATCAAAAAAACCCCTTTTTGGGGGTAGTTTTTGCAAATTTAAGGGTGTTCCGCAAATATCTCCCGGAAATGACCCCGATTTTCGTGATCAGCGACCCAAAAAACATATAGTAGAGCAAATCTCATGCCGGCATGCGAAAATACACCCTAAACCGCGTTTTGACTGGAGTATTATGCATGTGTACTCCCTGGGGATTGCGACCTATGACAAGATTAAATCTGCTGTACCAACCTTCTGCCAAATTGTTTGTTCTTGCTGCTATTTGTAAGACTGACTCAGGGCGCTTTCACAAACCACGTAACGCCGTCAAGGTGGGTGAGTTTGAAAGAAAAATACTCATAAAACTTTTTAGGGACTATGGGTATTCAAATAAAACGTTACCTAACGAAAAAAAAATTTTCATAAATTTTATGTGATTAGAAAAAAAAACGCTGCCAAGTGATTGGCACTATGGTTTCTCATTAACAATAGCAAAATATTTATAATGGTCTATTTTATCTAATAAAAATTATAATTTGAGATATCAGTATTTCATAAAAAAAAGTTAAATACCGTATTTTAAAAGAAAAAAAATGTTGCTGTGATTTAATGTTTTTTATTTAACAAATTTTTAGAAAAAAATTTCAATAAACTAGGTATTACACTTAAAAAAAAAACAATTTTTAATAATAACTTCCTTGATAATAATCCTCTTTTTCTCATTTCAGGTTTTTCTAATTCTACTCGATTACGTAAACCAAGTTCAGCTAAAATACATCCTCGTAAGCCTGAACTTATGCAGTCATTCCAGAATGATGTGTAGCCCTAAAAGATGTTTTGTATTATAAATGCGACAGTCACTCCCTCTGCTCTTTTTCGCTTTTTTTTTTTTAAGTTGGTGGCACTGCGCGACGTTCACGCGGCGTGTTGAGAACGTCCAATTCTGGGTACTGCCTTAGGGGTCTAGGCATTTAGTACGTTACATTAGTTTCTAAGTAGTCTACACCTGAACTATATTTCAAATAGGTAATAAATTAATTATAAAATTATAAAATTTTTTTAGTAAATAAAATAAAAAAAATGCGATAAAATCAAAAAGAAAATGTATATTGTAATGATTATATTATTTTAATAATTTCAAATTAAATTTAAAATTTCAAGTCTCCTTAAGATATCTTTAATAAAATGATATAAAAATTATATACAATTATTTATTAATGTGAAAAAAAGAGTTCAAATTTAAAAGTAAAGCATGTTAAATAATAAGTTGTTTTAATAAAATTATAAATATTTAAGTACTTTGACATTTTACATTCATTAAGCAGGTCCTATTTCCTTGAAGTTATTTAAAACGCATAAGAAAACCAAATTTATCCATTAATAGTTTCATTGTCATTTTTTAAACATTTACCAGGTCCTATTTCCTTAAAGTTATTCAAAACGCATAAAAAAAACGCTGCCAAGTGATTGGCACTATGGTTCCTCATTAACAATAGCATAATATTTATAATGGTCTATTTTATCTAAAAAAAATTATAATTTGAGGTATCAGTATTTCACAAAAAAAAGTTAAATACCGTATTTTAAAAGAAAAAAAATGTTGCTGTGATTTAATGTTTTTTATTTAACACAATAAACTAGGTATTACACTTAAAAAAAAAACAATATTACAGATTTTTTAATTTTTTTGTTTTATTAATATTGAGAAAAAAATTTTGAAAAAATTCGGTATCAGATCCAAAAAATTACTATGAATAAGCTTTCTAAAACTAGTACTCTCATAGAAATTAATTAGGTACTACGTCCGAACAAAAAAAAAATTTGGTATTCTTTGTATTTTTTTGTGAAAAAAATTTTGGGAAAAATTTTCAAAAAATTAATTATCAGACTTGAGATATCGAGTAAAAACCATACTTTCAAATATAAGTACTTTTATGGAAATAAATGAGGTATTACACCTAAATTTAAAAAAAAAAAAAGTATTTTGAAATCTCTTGATGAAAAAATTTTCGAAAAAAAAAATTAGATCTTAATTCCATAATGGTTTTTAAACACCACCGATTGCAAAATTTTCAAATATTAGTACTTTCATGGAATTAAAGGAAGTATTACACTAAAAAAAAAAAAAATATTACAGATTTTTTAATTTTTTTGTTTTTTTAATTTTGAGGTATCAGGACCAAAAAATTACTATAAACGATATTTCTAAAACTAGTACTCTCATAGAAATCAATTAGGTACTAGGTAGAAGGGGTGGTTTTCGCCACCATTAAGAAAATTTGAAATTAAACTATGGATATTTTAAAATATTATGCAAATACATGGCTAAAAGTGTTTAAATGTTTTTGAGAAAGATAATTATTAATTAAAATTCCGACCCTGGTAATTTCCAAAACTTATTTTTTGTAAAACCTAACCTTTAGGTCCAAAACCCTGAAAAACCGGGGTTCTCGCCACCAAGCATATTAGCGAAATGGGTGAATATTCTTGTGGCTAGATGCAATGAGTCATTAAAAAATAGATTTTTTAGACTTTTAAGGTAATTAGCACCAAATTTTAAAAGGTTAAAGTTCAAATAACGAGGGTGGCGAAAACTGTATACACTGGCGAAAACCCCCTTCTCTACCCTACATCCAAAAATAAAAAAAAACGCTGCCAAGTGATTGGCACTATGGTTCCTCATCAACAATAGCAAAATATTTATAATGGTCTATTTTATCTAATAAAAATGATAATTTGAGATATCAGTATATTTCATAAATAAAGTTAATTTTAAATCTGAACCGTAAATCTTTCTAAACTGCAAGTAACTTATAAACTTTACCATATGCTTATCGTAATACTTCTAAATATTAATACTATCATAGCAAAAATTAAGTACTACGTCAAAAAAGGATAAAAAATTAGGTATTTATGATTTTTTTATGTAAAAAATTTCGAAGAAAAAAAAATTTTCAAAAAAATTACGTCTCAAATTCTTAATTCCTTTATAAATGATAATTCCAGATATTAGCACTTTCATAGAAATAAATTTAGTACTAGGTCAAAATAGAAAAAAAAATTTTAAATTTTTTTATATGAAAAATATTCAAAAAAAAAAATTTGAAAAATTACGTATCAGATGAAAAAATCCTTTAAAAACAATAATTCTAGATATTAGTACTTTCATAGAAACAAATTAAGTACTAAGTCCAAAAAGAAAAAAAATTATTGTGTTTTTTTAATTTTTTTATACAAAAAATTTTGAAAAAAAAAAATTTTGAAAAAATTAAATTTCAGATAGAGAAATCCTTTAAAACCATAATTCTGGATATTAGTACTTTCATATAAATAAATTAAGTACTAAGTCCAAAAAGAAAAAAAATTATTGTGTTTTTTTAATTTTTTTATACAAAAAATTTTGAAAAAAAAAATTTCGAAAAATTACGTATCAGATGGAGAATTCCTTTAAAAACGATGATTCTGGATATTAGAACTTTCCTAGAAATAAATTAGGTATTACGTCCAAAAAGAAAAAAAATTATTGTATTTTTTTTATTTTTTTATTAAAAAAATGTTGAAAAAAAAAAATTTTGAAAAATTACGTATCACATGAAATAATCATTTAAAAACGATAATTCTAAATATTCGTACTTTTGTAGAAAAACTTTAAGTACTACATCCTAAAAAAAAATAAAATTGACATTTTTTATATTTTTTGGCGGCAAAAATTTTGAGAAAAAAATTTTCAAAAAATTAAGTATCAGGTCCAAAAAATTACTTTTATAGAGGTTCTTAAAACTAGTACTTCCATGGAAGCAAATTATGTACTACGTTCAAAAAAAAAAAAAAATTGTAGTTTTTTGTATTTTTTTATGAAAAAAATTTTGGGAAAAAAATTTTCAACAAATTAAGTATCAGATTCGGGATATCGAGTAAAAACCATACTTTCAAATATAAGTACTTTCGTGGAAATAAATGAGGTATTACATCCAAATTAAAAAAAAAAAAAAGTACCTCGAGCTTTTTTGGTGAAAAAAATTTTGAAAAAAAAATTAGGTCTTAATGTCGTGTTGGCTGTGAAATATCACTGTTTACAGTGCGACATACATACATACATACATACATACATACACACATACACACACACACACACACACACACACACACACAGACTTTTTTTAAAAACCGGTTTTTTAGCTTCCTGAGGTCTCAAAACGTGCTTATATGCCAAAATATCGAAAATCAAAATTTCACCTATCACAAAGGTTCCTCTATGAGGAACCAAAATAAAGTTTTTTTTGTATTTTTTGGTGAAAAAAATTTTGGGAAAAAAATTTTCAAAAAATTAGTTATCAGATTCGAGATATCGAGTAAAAATCGTACTTTCAAATATAAGTACTTTCATGGAAATAAATGAGGTATTACATCCAAATTAAAAAAAAAAAAAGTAGTTTGAGATTTTTTGATGAAAAAATTTTTGAAAAAAAAATTAGGTCTTAATTCCATAATGGTTGTGAAATTTCACCGGTTACATATATACACACACACACACACACACACACACACACACACACACACACACACACATACAGACTTTTTTTAAAAACCGGTTTTTTAGCTTCCTGAGGTCCCAAAACGTGCTTATATGCCAAAAAATCAAAAATCAAAATTTCATCTATCACAAAGGTTCCTCTATGAGGAACCAAAAATTCTTATTTTTATTTTATGTCTTTACAAACCCGCGTATACCTGTTCCTTCAATTTTTTTTATATTTTTATGTTAATTGTAAGATAGATTTATTTTATTGATTTTAAGAATTTTTGAAATAATATTATGATTTTATATAAAAAAAATTTTAATAAAAAATCTAAAGAGATTTTCGAAATTCAAGATTCCGATGAATTGCAATTTCAAAATTAAGAAATGTAATCCCAGATTCCAGTAATTTCTGGAACTGGGTATTACTCCAGTAAATCTGGACTGAAGATGATTTTTAATAATTATTATTTGTAATCAAATTTCTACTTTAAAAATATTATTTTACTTAAAAATATTTTTTTTAAAATAATTGAAGATAGCTTAAAATAGTTACAACTTATTAAACTATAAAAATGTTTACATATAAATTATTTATTATAAGCTCTAATAAATTTTTTTGTATGAAAACTGAATGTATATTACATATATCAATAAAAAAATAAATTAAAAAACTATTCAAAAAATATTTTAAAATTAGTTTGCGTTAGTAACGCTTTTATGGGGGGTAGGATAGAAAAAAAACGTAACATAGCGGTTTTTAGGGTAGTTGGGTATCGCGAAAACGGAAAACATGCGTTACGTAGTTTGTGAAGTGAAACAGCCCTCATACTGGTTCCATAATGACGGGCGATATCGAGGTTTTAATCTTTACTTTTTATTTTAGGAATTTTCACTTTGGAGCTTATTTTTTTTGGGAAAATACGTTGGAAAAAAAGGGTTTGGGAAAAATTATAGTTTGGATAAAAATCCCATTAGGAAAAAAAGATTGGTAAAAATGTGGCCAGATCTTTTTTTTGTGTTATCTATTTAACGTTGATAAGTCCTGGCATGGAACCCTTTCTCATTACAGTTTTTATTCTTCATATAGGTCTATGGAATTTTCTGTCAGATTTTTAGAATTATGATTTTTAAAATGTATCGAAAGTACGATTTCCTGCCTGCTGCGCGGTTGAGAAAATCGAGGTTTCTCGCTACTGCTGCAGAAAAATTGTATACGTCCCTTATTCATAAATAAAGATGCCCCAAATCGCAGTTTACCATCCTTGGCTTCGCCTCGTAATTTACGTGCGATTTGGGCCATTCTTTACTTTTCTGGACACGAGTCGTAAATATACTATTTTTCGTAAAACAAATTAAATTTTGATGTTCAGAAGTCAGGTTTTTCGTTTAGCAGCGAAATCTCAATAATTTAGATTTATCTATGTAGTCAGAAAAATATAATGACAATAATAAATAAAAAAGCCAATAAAAACTTTAAAAAATTACTTAATTGAAAATTACATTGTATTTAAAAAAAAATATTTTCAAACATTGTTTTCCAAAAATTTATTGATTTTAAATTTGGCGAATATTTGGTGCATGTATGTACGCACACGATGCGCAGTATATTTTTAAGGCTGAGTCTACGTAAGCGTTTGTATACGAATTCGCATGCAAATATTTGCATCGTGCCAACCTGAACTTATTTTAATAATACTTTTGCTGCTCCCTCTAGTGCGATAATTAAAGCGCGAAAATTCAAAATTTAAATAAATCTAAAAACCTAAATGGTTAAAATTATTAAATTTTTAAAAAATTTATTTAAAAATAAACTTAAAATAAAGTAAAATGGTTTTATAAACAATAATTTTTTAAAAATTAAACTATTTAACAAGTTTATTACTTTTCGTTTTATTTAAAATTTGAATTTTCGCGCCATTCGTCGCGGACTATAATTATTTTTTTTCTCTGCATAGGTTGGCACTATGCAAATATTTGCATGCGTATACGTATACAAACGCTTACGTAGATTGCGCCTAAGGCTGAGTTTATGAAAGCGTATGCATGTATATATATGTATACGATATACGAATATTCGTATATTGCCAACCTATGCTTATTTTTAGTTATGCTTTTGCTGCTCTCTAGAGGTTGCTATAAGAGAAGGATGAATATAAGCAAAAGTTGGTAGTATGCGAGTATTGGCATATTTGTTTACATATATATGCATGCCTACGCTTACGTAGATTGCGCCTACATACGTAAATTCGTTACTGCGCATCCGTTTGCCTTTATATATGTCGTATTGAAGTAGAGAAATCCGTGATTTGGCCAAATCCCTAAAGATTCGGCGAAACCGTACGTAGTAGACAAATGAAAGTTTTGATTGCCTACTTCCTTAAAATTTTTAGTGAAGTAGACGAAAATTATAGTTGTTGTCTACTACACCGATAGCCTTTAGGGAAGTAGACGAATCTTCTACTTCACTGATATAAACTCAGTGGAGTAAACTAATTTATTTTATTTGTCTATTTCACGGATGGCTCTTAGGGAAGTAAAGAACAAAGAGAATTTAGTGTTTATGCCTTATACATGTATTATATTATATAATAAAAAATTATTGGAAAAAAGAGAGTTACATTTTTTAATTATTATAAACATTCCTTATTAAGCATTGTCATTTACATTTTTTTTAAAATGTTATTTATTATTCAGAAATAAAAGTTCTGTATGACATTGAGAATTGCACGGGATTCCTGACTTAAAACATTTGCAACTATTAGTGCCACATAATTTTTTGGTTGATTTACAGTTGCATTTGCGGAAGCCTTGTCCGCCAGTCATAGATTGTTGAGTAGCATCTTCACGTAAAGGAATTAAAACATCTTTAGGCACTTCGGAAATTTGAATTAGCTTTGATTTACGTTTATGCAAATCGCTTCTCAGAAAATATCAGTTTATGACACCGTTTTTTGTTCCGATTTTATATAAACATATATCCCGACGAATTTATGATCAATTTCGAGATCTCTAGAGATCAAAAGTGATCTCCGGAGATCTAAAGAGATCTAATAGATCGAAAAATAGGCGAGATCTCTTTGGCTCTCCGGAGATCTCTGGAGATTCAAATAGATCTAAATAGATCTTCAGAGATCTGCGGAATAAAAAAAAAGTTATAAAAATTTATAAATGTCATTTAAAACCATTAAATGAAGGTATTAAAGGATAATTTGATTTTGGTTCCTCATAGAGGAACCTTTGTGATAGATGAAATTTTGATTTTTGATTTTTTGGCATATAAGCACGTTTTGGGACCTCAGGAAGATAAAAAACCGGTTTTTAAAAAAAGTCTGTATGTGTGTGTGTGTGTGTATGTATGTAACCGGTGAAATTTCACAACCATTATGGAATTAAGACCTAATTTTTTTTTCAAAAATTTTTTCATTAAAAAATCTCAAACTACTTTTTTTTTTTTTAATTTGGATGTAATACCTCGTTTATTTCCATGAAAGTACTTATATTTGAAAGTACGATTTTTACTCGATATCTCGAATCTGATAACTAATTATTTGAAAATTTTTTTCTCAAAATTTTTTTCACCAAAAAATACAAAAAAAACTTAATTTTTTTTTATTTTTAGATCTAGTACCTAATTGATTTCTATGAGAGTACTAGTTTTAGAAATATCGTTTATAGTAATTTTTTGGACCTGAAACTTAATTTTTTCAAAATTTTTTTCTCAAAATTAAAAAAACAAAAAAATTAAAAAATCTGTAATATTTTTTTTTTTTTTTAGTGTATTACTTCCTTTAATTCCATGAAAGTACTAATATTTGAAAATTTTGCAATCGGTGGTATTTAACAACCATTATGGAATTAAGATCTAATTTTTTTTTCAAAAATTTTTTCATCAAAAAATCTCAAACTACTTTTTTTTTTTTTTTTAATTTGGATGTAATACCTCATTTATTTCCATAAAAGTACTTATATTTGAAAGTATGGTTTTTACTCGATATCTCAAGTCTGATAATTAATTTTTTGAAAAATTTTTTCACAAAAAAATACAAAGAATACCAAATTTTTTTTTTGTTCGGACGTAGTGCCTAATTAATTTCTATGAGAGTACTAGTTTTAGAAAGCTTATTCATAGTAATTTTTTGGATCTGATACCGAATTTTTTCAAAATTTTTTTCTCAATATTAATAAAACAAAAAAATTAAAAAATCTGTAATATTGTTTTTTTTTTTAAGTGTAATACCTAGTTTATTGAAAATTTTTTGTTAAAAATTTGTTAAATAAAAAACATTAAATCACAGCAACATTTTTTTTTTTTTAAAATACGGTATTTAACTTTTTTTTATGAAATACTGATACCTCAAATTATAATTTTTTTTAGATAAAATAGACCATTATAAATATTATGCTATTGTTAATGAGGAACCATAGTGCCAATCACTTGGCAGCGTTTTTTTTAATGCGTTTTGAATAACTTTAAGGAAATAGGACCTGGTAAATGTTTAAAAAATGACAATGAAACTATTAATGGATAAATTTGGTTTTCTTATGCGTTTTAAATAACTTCAAGGAAATAGGACCTGCTTAATGAATGTAAAATGTCAAAGTACTTAAATATTTATAATTTTATTAAAACAACTTATTATTTAACATGCTTTACTTTTAAATTTGAACTATTTTTTTCACATTAATAAATAATTGTATATAATTTTTATATCATTTTATTAAAGATATCTTAAGGAGACTTGAAATTTGAAATTTAATTTGAAATTATTAAAATAATATAATCATTACAATATACATTTTCTTTTTGATTTTATCGCATTTTTTTTATTTTATTTACTAAAAAAATTTTATAATTTTATAATTAATTTATTACCTATTTGAAATATAGTTCAGGTGTAGACTACTTAGAAACTAATGTAACGTACTAAATGCCTAGACCCCTAAGATATGCAAATATTTATGAATAATGCATGCAAATCATAAATTTTAAGTTTGGTTGGAAACTCGCATAAACTCGATGCGAGTTTCCAACATAAGAAAACCACGTATGGCATGCATTAGTGCTTAGGCGCCTGCACATAAGCATCCCGTACGGACAGCCAACCAGAGTGGACTTCACCGTCGTTTTTCGAAAAGTATAAACTTTGCGAAATATGATGGCAGCACTATCCAGTGATTTAATCAGCTGATAAATTCAAATTTCAATTTCAAATAATAAATAAATAAATTAATTAATTATCAGCTATCAAAAAATGTAAATAGTTGTAAATAATAAACTGATTAACTTTTAAGTATTTAAAAAATAAAAATATAAATAAAATAGTCGTTTTCATAATTAATTAATAATTAATTAATAATGATTCTTTTACCAATAATTTAATAATACATAAATTAATTAATCACAATAGTTTTATATCAAATCATTACGTATAAAACGAGATATTACATAATATCTTGTAACGGTCTTTTCATATATTTAATTAATTAAAAACGACTATTTTATTAATAATAATTATAAAAAATTATGATAAAAATTTAAATATATTAAGTAAGATAATTAAAGAAAGTCAAACTTTCATGTAATATATAAATAATATTGTAATGGAATATTCTATGTAAATGTATATAATACCATAGAACATTTCAGAAAGTTCTAGAAGGAAATTCGCAAGTAAAATCTTTTTGCAAGTGTGCGTGAGTGGGGAATCGTATATAAGAGAGAGCGATTCCAGCCTCAAGTAACACTTGGCTAAGAGATTTCTTGCGAACTATTTGCTTATGTATATAGTTCATTTGCAATCAATAAATTGTAATTGAATTTAATTAAATTTGATTATTATTTAAATTGCCCTGATTCTCTACAGCCATCTTGTGATTTTATCACAAGTGCTTTCTACAAGAACATCTGTCTTTTTCCTGCTGGGAATCTGTAAAACCCTGAAGGGTAAGGGCTCTGCGGACCCCTTATCCCGAAGGCCAATTAGGCGGGCAGACTAATTAAAGACATTAAGTGAAAAGTTTAACATTTTATGTTAAACCCCATTCAAAAGGGTTACACTAATAATTTAATAAACTCTTATCACTCTGGTTATAAGAAAAATTTTAGTACGCAGACGGTTTTGTTGAACCTTACTGATACTATACGTCGTGAAATAGAGTTAGAATTAGTCACAATCTTATTGCTATGTGATTTTTCCAAGGCCTTTGATACTATAGACCATACTATCTTACTGAGAAGGTTATACGATCTAGGTTTTACGCATCATACCTTATCATTTATCATGGTTTCATGACTATTTGCTTTATCGTCAACAAGAAGTCATAAATTCTGATTCTAATCCCACAGAATTTATTAAAACTAGCTCTGGAGTTCCTCAGGGATCAGTTATTGGTCCCATTTTATTTTTAGTTTATATGAACTCTATTTTGGACGTAATTAAATTCTGTTACTATGAGCTGTTTGTTGACGATCTGCAAATATATATACAATGTAAGACTTCTTCTCTTAATATGGATATTGCTAAAGTACAGCAGGATGCCAATGCAGTAGTAGATTGGACAACAAATAATCACTGAAAATTGAATCAAGATAAAATCAAATCTATAATTTTTGGTACTACATTTCAATTAAGTAAAATCAATGATCTTGAACTACCATTTATTACAGTCTCAAACACGAACATTCCATATTCTACGTCAGTGACCAATCTGGGTGTTATTTTAACCCCAACGTTAAATTGGTCTGCACAAGTTCTGAAATTGTCAAAATCAGTGCGCACTACATACTACATCGTCTGCGCTTAAAATCAAGACTATTATCTTATGAGCTACGAAAATTACTAAAAAATTCTCTAATAATTCCATACTTTGATTATTGTTGTCTGGCTTATGATGCCTTGGGTGTGACTCTTATGGATAAAATAGAAAGTATATTAAATTTAGCCATAAGATTCATATTTGGTATTGGGTAGATATGAACAAGTATCCATTACACCTTTAAGAAACGAATTGAATTGGCTTACTGCCAAGTCAAGAAGACAGTACTTCAGATTGGTACTTGTGCATAGCTTGATAACTTCCCAAAGACCGCCTTATCTTTCATCAGTTTTTAAACCCCCTGATGAAGAAATTAGGCGTTCTCAACGTAACCTACCGAATACCTCATTGTCAAAATTTCTCCCACTAACATTTGCTCTTCCAAGCTTCTATCGAACTGAAACCTATAAGCAATCATTTTTCTATTCAGCCATTACAGAGTGGAACAATCTACCATTTACTCTAAATGCTTATTATAATCTCGATACTTTTAAGGTTCACTTAATGTCACACTTATTGAGTATTCAAAAAACCCCTATATTGTGCTAAAAATATCTGTCATTCAACAGTAAATTCTTTATTTTTATTTTTTACTTTTTATATTTTTTTATCTTTGTTCATTTTTAAATTTATATATGCTATATGATAATTTTCACTTTATTAAAATTTTAATTAAACTTGTTCAAGTCTTAAATCAAATTAAATTACTTTATATTATTTTAAAAATTGTATCATTCAACTATAATTTGGTAATATGAATATTGTAATATGTACTCTAACTTAAAACTGTATCACATGCGCATCAGCCATGCCTGCGCTATAATTTCTTCTTAAATAAATAAATAAATAAATAGTTAGTTTTATGAATGGTGTCCAAAATCGCATAAGTTTCATGTCCAAAGCTCTATACTTAGTGTCCAAAATCCTGGTATTATAGGTTTTCTCTATCAAAGCGTAGTTTTTCCGTGGCAATAAGATTTTTTTATGTATTTTTTTTAAATTTTATTTACCTAAAAAGTTATTTTGAAACTTTGGGGTAGCTCAGATACAAAAAACACGGTTTTTGACATAAAAGTGGCAAAATCTTTTTGGCATCCATCGCCGATTTCGTGTTCACGCTTTTTTTTACATTATATAGGGTTCAAACTACCAGAAAATCATGGTGACAGTCGTAGCCTCGTAAATTTTTTTTTCTTCATTTTTGGTGCTCATAAAAAGTACTTTCTCGTAGAAATGCACATATATGTATTACTTAACTAATAATAATTATATTATGCTGAAATAAATAAATAAATAATATAAATAAAATATTTATTTAAAAAAAAAGACCAATAATTTTATGTATTCATAATAATTAGAAATACACATTTATAATAGATTAACATTAAATTACAAAAGAAGAAATATAATAAATTTTTCACGAACTTTTTTTTTAAATTTATTGAATATTTTATAATATAAGATGTATTATATTTCGTTCATCGTCCTCGAGATCACTAGGTAGTTCGACTTTTCGAACGCATTATTATCACATTTTTTAAAGCAAAAACAAAACAAAACACTGACATACCTGAAGCTTGCTATGCCTAATAAGTAATATGTCATTACGATTTTTTGTGCGCATTAGTAAACATGTCAGAAAAATTTAAAATCCTAGAAAATTTTTTACAACAAAAAGGCGTGGATGTTAATGATGTCTTAAAGGAATATAGAAATAAAAAAGAAACTATACGCTCTCCGTCTAGAAAATCGTACGAACAACAGAGTCGACGAAAATCTTATCGTAGCCGTAGCCGTAGCCGCATTAGGAAAAATAAAAATTATAAGAGAGGACAAGGCAGATCAAGAAGTCGAAGTTATAAGCGTAGTAAAAATACAAGCAGGCGTGACAGAGATAATAGAAAGCGTAAATATAGAAGTCCCAGTACTTCAGATAGCAGTTTTTTAAGCGATTCATCTTCAGATAATGGTAAGGGCAGAGAATACTACTATCAATATAACAAGCGGTTTCGGGGACACCGAAGCCGTTCATTTTCTTATTGCAGCAGAGGAAGCAAATGTTCCTCATATCAAAGCGACCTAAATGATAAACAAAACGCCACTAAAGATGACAAAAATCCTGGCGATTTAAATACTGCATATAATGAGTTAAACGAAAACTTATTACTCATACTGGGTAACGATAACCAATCAAATAAATCATATGATAGTGAAATACATGCTGCTATTGAAAATCGATGGTCGATAATACTGAAATCTGGATTGTCAAAAGAAATCCAGAAAGAGCTTTATGAAAAATACCCACCACCAATGAACTGCAAAATGTTGAAAGCACCTATATTAAATGATGAAGTTGCTACATGTGTTTCATCTTATAGTAACACACGTGATAATTATCAAATGGTAGCTCAAAATTTTACTGCTGCTGGAACTGCTGCTGTGGGTAAAGCTCTAACTAACCTATTAAATTTATCTAATAAGCCTGGTGAAATAAAGGAATGTAAACAAGATGATTTGGAAAATATTATTACGTTGCTTAGCGACGCTGGACGTATACTATCAAATGCTTTATTTACTATGTCAAAAAATAGAAGGGCTTTATTATCGCCTTATTTTAAATCAGCTTTAACTAAAAAAGTTGCTGAATCGTCTATAATTGATGAATATTTATATAGCAAAAATTTTGGAGATGACCTTGACAAAGCTCAAAAAATTGCTAAACAAGCTAAAATTATAACAACAGAAAATAATAATAATAATAACAATAACAACAATAATAACAACAATAATAATAATTTTAATAATAACAGACAAGGCTATAAAGGTCAAAATTCCCCAAACTTCAGACGCCCATTCCGTCGCCAGAGATACTTCAAACGTCAACATTACAATCAACGTCGTCAACGACAGGATGGGCATTCGAGACAGAACAAGCCAGGGAGACGACAAAATTAACAAATAACGTAAGTAAAGTTGGAGGTCGCTTAAGGTTATTTGTAAACGAATGGACTAAAATAACTTCTGATCAAAATATTTTACATATAGTAAAAGGGTATGAAATTCCTTTTAATTCAACTGTTAAACAATATTTTGTACCTAAAGTTGCAAACTTAGACATTTCAGCCACGAAAGTAGCTATTAACAAATTAATTAATATTGGTGCAGTTAGAAAAACAAGCTATACTTCAAATCAATTTATTTCATCTTATTTTCTTAGAGAAAAACCTAATGGTGAAAACAGATTTATTTTAAATCTTAAAGCCTTAAATAAATTTATCAATACTACTCATTTTAAACTTGAAGATATCAGAACTGCTACTAAACTCATATCCAAAAACTGTTTTATGTGCTCTATTGACCTAAAAGATGCTTATCTCACAATTTCCATAAGCTCAGAGTTTACAAAATATTTAAGATTTATATTCTTGGATCAAATTTATGAATTTACTAGTCTTCCTTTTGGATTATCAACTGCTCCTTATATCTTCACTAAATTAATGAAACCAGTAGTAGCTAAACTCAGAGAAATGGGAATACTAATTGTGATTTATTTAGATGATATTTTAATTTTTGGTAAAAATAAAAAGGAATGCTTTTCTAATACTATACAAGTTAGGAAAATGTTAGAAAAACTGGGTTTCATTTTAAACATAGAAAAATGTAATTTAGAACCATCAATGAAATGTAAATTTTTGGGTTTTATTCTTAACAGTGCAGAAATGAGGCTAGAATTGCCTTTGGACAAACAAAATAACATTGATAAGTTAATAAATAAATTTTTATATACAAATAAAAGTGTGATAATAAGAGATTTCGCAAGGTTAATTGGGACTTTAATTGCTATTTGCCCAGCTATAAAATATGGCTACTTGTATACAAAAATCTTGGAAAAACATAAATCAAAATATTTAAAGAAATATAATAAAAATTTTAATAAAACTATGGCAATAGAAAGTGAAGTTAAAAATGAACTTATATGGTGGAAAAATAATATTTTTAACAACTTCAACCCCATTCGAAATTTTGATTTCAATTTAGAAATATTCACAGACTCTTCAAAGTCGGGTTGGGGAATACATTGTAAATCAAATAGATACTTAGATACCTACGGGTTCTGGGATAATAAAGATAGGCTGAATTCTATAAATTTTTTAGAATTAAAAACTGTATATTATGGATTAAAATGTTATGCAAAAAATCTTCAATCTTGTGAAATTCTATTTAGAGTAGATAATACTACTGCCATAGCTTACATAAACAAAATGGGTGGTACTCAATTTCCTAAATTAAATGAGTTAGCTAGAAAAATTTGGCAATTTTGTGAAAAAAGAAATTTATGGATATATGCATCGTACATTAACACTAAGGATAATATTCAAGCTGATAAATTATCTCGTATTAAATATGTCGAAACAGAATGGACTTTAGCCGACTGGGCATTTAATAAGATAAATCTTTCATTCGGACCTTTTGAAATTGATTTGTTCGCTTCAAACATCAATAACAAATGTAGAAAATACATATCATGGTTTCCGGACCCCTTCTCATTTAGGACTGATGCATTTACAATAGTTTGGAATGAATATTTCTATGCATTTCCACCTTTCTCTTTAATAAGTAGAGTTCTTCAAAAAATTATTTATGATAAAGCAGAAGGTGTCATCATAGTACCTAATTGGCCTAGCCAGCCATGGTACCCATTATTTGAACAACTCTTAATTAGTAAAAAACTAATTTTAGAAAATAAAAGTAACAATTTACTTTTTTCTCCTTTCAGTCAGAATCATCCTTTAGGAATGAAGCTTACATTGGTAGCAGCAATATTGTCCGGGAAGCGTACAGATTAAGAAATGTTCCTGAAGACACTATATCAATTATGGAAGCATCTATTACAAATTCGACGCTTAAACAATATGATACTGTTTTTAAACAATGGTGGGAATATTGCCAAACCAATAAAATTTCACCTTTTCAATTTTCACAGGAACACCTGTTGAATTTTTTAACTTTGAAATTTAAAAAGGTCAATAGTTATAGTACTTTGAACTCTTATCGTTCAGCAGTTTCTTATTTATTTTTTAACGAGTTTTCTAACAATTTAGTAATTAAAAGATTTTTCAAAGGGGTTGAAAAATTAAAACCTGCTAAATCAAAATATGCTTTTACTTGGGATCCTAATATAGTCATTGAATATCTTTCCAAACTACACCCAAATTTAGATATAACCCTAGAAAAATTATCCAAAAAATTAATCACTTTATTAGCTTTAATCACTGCTCAAAGAATTCAAACTTTAAGTCTTATTTCAATAACAAACATCATAGTTAAAGATAGTGAAGTTTGGATTAAAATAACTGAAAATATTAAAACTTCGGGAAAAAACAGTTTCCAACCTTTACTAAAAATTCCATTTTTTCATGATCATCCCGAATATTGCGTGGCCTCTGCTCTTTTATGTTACATTGAAAGAACGTCAAGTCTTAGAAATGATAATACATATTTATTTCTCACTTTTAAAAAACCTTATCATACTGCAACTAAGCAAACGCTGAGTAGGTGGATAAAAAACGTTTTAAATGATAGTGGAGTAGATACGTCAATTTTTAAGAGCCATTCTACTCGTCATGCATCAACCTCTCTAGCATCTAATAAAGGAGTTAATCTGGATGAAATAAGAAAAACAGCTGGTTGGTCAGATAAATCTAATGTTTTTGCTAAATTTTATAATAGACCTATTGTTTCTGATAATGAATTTGCTAACTCAATATTCAATAATTAATAAAGTTGTGTTTATAAATGTTTCATTAAATAAAGATAATTAAATAAATTTGTTACTAATTTAATAAATATATATAAATGTTTTTGTAAATTATTTTCTTTAAACAGCTACCTAGTGATCTCGAGGACGATGAACGAAATATAATTAGATGATCGAATGAACTTACCTGTAAGTGAAATTCGATCATAATTATATGAGAGAATCGTCCGAAGAGATCACTATCACCCTCCCGACCCAAAAATTTTATAACAAAAAATTTTTTCCCAAATTGATAATTTACAAAATTTAAAAATCGTAATGACATATTACTTATTAGGCATAGCAAGCTTCAGGTATGTCAGTGTTTTGTTTTGTTTTTGCTTTAAAAAATGTGATAATAATGCGTTCGAAAAGTCGAACTACCTAGTGATCTCTTCGGACGATTCTCTCATATAATTATGATCGAATTTCACTTACAGGTAAGTTCATTCGATCATCTAATTATGTAGTAAACACTTTGTTTTATCAATTTTTTAGTAATAGAACCGATTTAGATACCCAAGTAAAATAGTTACAAAAGTCGAGTTTTGGTAAAATTTCTGCTGCATTCGATTTTTTAGTCAGTTTTAGCTTAACTTTTATACTTTTCAGCTTATACTTTTATACTATAAATTAACAATAAAAATTAGCTATTTATAATATTACAATATCTTTTAGACAATAAAATTTTTTTTTAAATGAACGATTATGAGTACACTTCTAAGTGTAACTTAGAAGTAAGAGTAACTTAGAAGTATCCCACTAAGCTTTCTTTGAAACTGCTTCAAATGAAGATTCCGTTCTTCTTTTTTGTGTTTTATACATAAATATTTTACTGAATTGTTTTAAAAGTTTATTTCGCCATTAAATTTTAGATTGTGATATTAAATATATAATTACATATTTTATAATTAAACAATTTTTCGTAATCTATATAAAAACATTTAATACTTAGAATTATTATTATTATAATAAGCAAATAAATACAGTGTATATTATTTTAGCCCTCTTGGTCAAAAATCAATCCTTTTTTTCACATTTAATACTTAATTAGAATATTGTTTAAAAAAAAAAAACAATAATTTTATGTATTTTCCGCTTCATAACAATTAGAAACACTTATTTACAATACATTAACATTAAATTACAAAAATAGAAATATAATAAAATGTCAATATTATAATTATAAGGTACGTTTAATTTTTTTCACTTACATTTTTTTAAATTTATTGATTATTATATAATATAAGAGTTGTATTATGTAGTATAATATACATTTAAAAAAAAATCCGCTTGTGGCTAGCGGAATTTTTTCTTTCTTTGTAAACAATTGCAAATGACTTGAAACGTAAAGAAAATTAAAAATAAAAATTTTTTCTTTTCTTTTTCCAAAATTTTCTCAAATTTCATCATACCGATCTACGCATACCCCAAGTAAGGGGAAAAATTTTTTTTTTTAAATTTTCTTTACGTTTCAAGTCATTTGCAATCGTTTAACGAGAAAAAAAATTCCGCTAGCTACAAGCGGAATTCCGCTTGTCGAAAGCGGATTTTTTTTCAGTGTATTATAAATATTGATAATATCTTACGGTTGCAAAATTAAACCCCCCAATTGGGCTCATTTTGAGCATAATTTTTTATATACATATGAAATATAAACTTTTTCAGCTTTTTTACCCTCTAATGGCAAATCTAATTTTACCCTCTAATGCAAATCTAATCAATGTTAACTCAAATTACGTTTTTTGGGAAGTTTTCATTTTTTAATAAAATTTTTTATTAAACTAACAAAACTAAAAATATTTAACAAAACCAGTTATATAAGCGGGTATAATAAATAAAATAGTTTACAATATAATTTTTAGGCGAATTCGAATTTAAAATTAATTTTTCAAAATTTAGTTTATAGATGGCTATATTCATTATTTTTGGCCCGTAATATTACCTGCTCCCGGCCTTTGCGGGGAATCCGTGGCATGGCAGATAACAGAAGCAAAGAAGGTTTATTAAATTTCTCCACTTGAATGAACGTCAATAACTGTTGTTTTTAACAAAACGCTTAATATTGAATAGCACCATCTTAAAGCCTGGAAATAAAATTAAAATTATTATGTTAAAGTATTATCATGTTAAGCTGCAACTATTGCATTGCTAATAAAGAGCAGAAGCAAGTTTGGCAGGTAAAATAATATGAAACTTAGAAACTGAGTAAATTTATCTTTTTGTATAAAGCTGATTTAGAATTTTAAGTAGATATTTAATATAACATACTATATATTTTTGCAAAGGAAGTTTAACTCTTTGGGAATGTGGTTCACATCAGATATACAAAATAGTTTAAACTAGTTAAATTTAATTTTGTGTATAAAAATTTTATTCATGCAGAGTCTTGTTTTCATTTGGAAGAGTTGTAACTTAAAGTAATTGATGGCTTACTAATTTTGTCTACGACCTGGTACATATACTATATGGATATACGGAGTAAGTGATAGCTTAGTGGTGAAGTCATTGGCCTGACGTTCGGCGGACCACGTTTCGATCCCAGGCATACAACTTTAATTTTTTTTTTAGTAAAATTAATTATTGTGTTTATATCGCTTGCGAGTGGTTAGGATGCCATAGCATAGCCCTATATACAATTCAGGGGGTAAAAAATACACCCGTAAAAGGTAAGTTGGGAAAAATAAAAATTATTCTTCACAAGCAAAGAAAACTGTAAATTTTTTTATGAATTTTTAAAATTTAAGACATTTGTCATAAAGCCCAATTTTAATGCGGCTATTTTGCTGCATTTACCTGTTTTACCCCGTTCAACCTTATTATAGTGGGTGTGGCATAATATTAGCACAAAGCTGATAATAACTTTAGAACTAGCAACCAATTTCACTCAAGAATATAGTTTTATTTATGAAAAACAAGTTCTATATTTTAATTTTTTTAAACTACTCCTGTATACCCTTTAGAGGATGAAAAATACAAGCCTTCAAATTGGAAAAAATAGCAATTATTCTTAACGACTAAAAGCAACTAACATTTTTTTTCTTATTTTTTAGACTTGACACATTTGCCATAAAACATAACCCTAATACGGCTGCTTCACGCCGTTCACCCCTATTTTAGAGGGTGCGGTAAAATTTTTGCGCAACACTGATGTAGAATTTGAAATTAGCAGACAATTTTACTTAAGAATGTAATTCATATTATAAAAAATAAGTTTTATTTTAATTTTTTTTTAAACTATCCCTATCCACCCTTTAAGGGTTGTAAAATAGGGCCAAAATGAATTAAACCCCAATACAAACTTTACTTAAATTTACATAAAAAATAATATATTCAAACATTTTTCAATAAAATTTGATACTTTTTTCAATGATTTTTCCAAACATTTCCTAATAATGCCTGACCTACCCCCTTCACCCTCGTTTTTAGGGTATATTTAAGGGTTGTAGGTGAAAAATAATGTCAGTTTCTGAAAGAGCGTGAAATTTTATTTTAGGGATGAACTTTTTAGCCACGTATCTACAAAGGAATGTATTTATTTTTGCTTTTTACAAAATTCTCCACCCCGGCGTTAATGAGTTAAACGAAAGACTCCTTTTTTGTAAGACTGATAACCGGCATTTATTGTAACTCATATCGCTAGCGCTTCCAAATGAAATCCAGGCAAACGATAGGAAAAACCCTTTCACCCATCAAAAAAAACTTTAAATGCTATCTATACTAGATACCGTCAAAGACGGGTAGAGCGAAGCTGATCACATTAAAAAAAAGCAAGAAATAAGTTTCAGTAATTTTTTAATTTTGGGATTTTAAAAGTTTTGATTTGGTTGAGTTCAATAAATAATGTTTTCTTGTTAGTGTCCAGAAAGTTCGTGTTTTCTGGCTGCTGCGCTATTCGAAAAAACGCATTTTCTCGACACTGAGCAAGAAAAATTATGTTTTGTCCTTGGCCACAAAAAAAGGATACCCCAAATCGCAGTTTACCATCCTTGGCTTCGCCTCGGACGAATTTACGTGCGATTTGGGCCATTCTTTACTTTAGTGGCCATGGGTAAAAATATACTATTAAATAAGATGTAAAAAAATGTTAAGCATAGTTAGAATTTTTAAGTATCGGCCAAAAAGGGCACCGAAAATCCGCCCCTTATTTTTTAACCTTGTTATTTATTTGCTCAAAAGAATTCAACCAAACTTTTTTTTGCGGAAGATTGTTATTATTGCTTTTTCCATAATTCAAAAAAAAAAAAAAAAATTTCTTTGAATTCTAATACCCCTCAATTCACTTAATTACAAAATTATTATTATGGGTTTTTTTTTTCCATCTTATGGGTTTTTTTACAACATTTTGGAACTAATGATCAAATTAATAAGTGCCACGTTTTAAGAGTAACTTAATATTGAATTTATTACTTTATTCTGTATCAATAAAGGAATATTAGAGCTAACTATTGGTGTTGAAAAATATCTCCAGGGTAAGATAAAATCGGAAAAATACAATGTGAATTTTTTTCTTTATTTTTGTTTTAATCTTGCATTTGAAAAAATTTTATCTTATTTTAACTTTTATTTAATTTACTGACTCCTATACGGGGGCAAAAATGGATAAAACTACCCCTGAATTTAACAGAAAATGAAAAAAACGTATTCTTATAACTGGTTTGTGTTTTCACCCAACCAACGATCATGGAACATGTTCACTTATAACAGTTTTAACGTATATTCCCTAATTATTATAAGTCCTAAGATCGAAATTACAATAAATCCAGAAATATATAAATTAACTTAACTTAAATTAACTTCGAAGTTACGCGCTCCATCTCGAATCAGTCTAATAATATACATATTCATCAAATTTTGTAACGAAATAATGCTTAACAAGAGAGTTTATAAAACTAGATGTGTCATCCAACATATCTTCCTGTCTATCCTAAACATAAATATCGCTAAGTCTCCGAATAACAATTACTTAAGTCCCTAAATCGAAATTATTTAAAGTCAAGCCAAATACCCCTTCTTTTATGAACACGCTCTTAGTTAATAAAGATTGAAATACTCACAAAGATAAAAGAATTCAAATCTACATTGATAATGATACCAGAATACATTTTAATTGATTTTGAAGAAATCGTCATCATTATTAAAACCACTTTTTTAGCATCTTTGCTCAATCTGTACCACTCGTAGCCATAACTTTTTTGAATAATTATTGTACTCTAGAAAAAATAAAATAAAAAAGATATTTTATATTTACATGGTAGAGTTGCTTTGGGTAAATATTCAACCAATTGGTCGAATTTTTAACCAAAACTGGTTTAATTTTCAACCAAAAGCTAAAATACAAAATAAAAACGATGTTATTATAATACAGGATAAAAAATGATCCTGGCATCCATTAAAAGTGAATTAATTTTATAATATATAATACTTATTAGTGATTTTTTATGTACTACTTCATTTGACTCTGAAGCTGTGGAATGACTAATTATTTGTTGTATTATACAACATTGTATTATACGACTAATTATTGTTGTATATTTTATTTGAAACTTCACAAATTTTATGCAAATTTATAATGTATATACAATTTATAATGTATTTATTAATAAGTAAAATGAAATGTACATATTTATTTAAGATTATATTACTGAAAATTTATTAACTAATTGTATATATAAGAGTTTACCAAATATGTAAAGAGTGTACTGTATTTTTGAGCTACAAAATAAAGGAAATAATAATAATAATAATAATTAAAAAGGTTATCCTACATAGAATAATAAAGCGAAGAATTCTTAATATAGTATACTTTAAATTCTTTATTTATAAAAACTATATTTATTGCTTTTTAATTATTTACATAATGTTTTAGACATAAGATACAATAACGCTATTATTTAATATATTTACTTATAATCTAAATTTCATTAAATATTTTCATAAATATTTATGCCTATTCTAAAAATAACTTATCTCGATTTTTTATGAAAAAGTTTTTTAAATTCAATCAGCTTTATGACATTAAATTAAATCATAATTTTTCTTTTTATTTTTGAAAAAGTTAAAGTATTTATAAAAATAAATATAATTAATAAACTATTTACAAACACTGAAAAACTGACACCTTTGAATAAATCACGCGCGATATTAAAATATGCCAATAGAATTTCCATTAATTTAATGGGATTCTAAAGAATTTAAAGTATACTACATTAAGAATTTAAATAAAATTTAAATCATTTAAACTTTTTAATTAATTATTCCGTCAAATGAAGTAGTACATAAAAATTCACTAACAAGGGGAGTTCAATACATTTGGAACACCAAATTACACCAAATGGTTATGGATGAGTTTGTTATGTTGAAAAAACATCCCGACTACCCTCCGTTTCTTCCAATGGACCTTCTGGGCCTAGAAACGCAGGGCTCAATGTTATAAAATAGGATTTTTTGGTAATTTTCAATGAAACGCCAAAACCTCGCAAGTTAACCAAAACTCTTCTGGCTGGTCCCATTTTTTTTGGTTTAAGTATCATATTTCATACGCCGTAAACCGCAATTTATTATCACTAATTCTCTTAACACTATAGCCAATTAACCAAACGGTCATTTTTGGCTAAAAAGGACCAATTTTTAAAATGCTGCCAAATTTGTAATTTCTGCCGAAAATGGGTTTTATAGAACTGAAAAAATTTGTACAAGCTTCAAGTTTTCAAAAATTGTTTGCTCGTCTCATTTCCTTGATTCATTTTTAAGAAATGGCTCTGCAAAGTGAACATTAAAAATAAGCTTTTTTAAAAAATCGTAAAATTGGGACTGTGACTTCAAATTATCATATCTGGTTAACAAATAATTGAAAAGAGTAAAGTAAAAAAGTTTTGGAGACTTGAAGCTTGTACAAATTTTTTCGGTCGTATAAAACCCATTTTCGTCAGAAATTACAAATTTGGCAGCATTTTAAAAATTGGTCATTTTTAGCCAAAAATGTCCGTTTTATTAATTGGCTATAGTGATGAGAGAATTAGTGATAATAAATTGCAGTTTACAGCGTATGAAAAGTGATAGTTAAAACAAAAAAATGAGACCAACCAGAAGAGTTTTGGTTAACTTGCGAGGTTTTGGCGTTTCATTGAAAATTACCAAAAAATCCTATTTTATAACATTGAGCCCTGCATTTCTAGGCCCAGAAGGCCAATTGGAAGGAACAGAGGGTAGTCGGCATGTGTTTTCAACATAACAAACTCATCCATAACCATTTGGTATAATTTGGTGTTCCAAATGTATTGAACTCCCCTTGTAAGTATAATATATTACAAAATTAATTCACTTTTAATGAATGCCCCTATCATTTTATAGCCTGCATTATAACATGGCTTTTATTTTGTACTTTAGCTTTTGGTTGAAAATGAAACCAGTTTTGGTTGAATATTCGGCCAAAGCAGCTCTACCGTGTATGCTTAAATAGAAATTTGATCAATTTAAAAAACTTACATTTTGTAAAATCATATCTCCATGCCAACAATAAAGAAAGTACTGAGATATCATTGCAATTCCATAAACAATATTTGTAAATGGAATTTCCTTTTTAAATGAATATTGAGATATTAAATAAATTGTAGTTATTAATGTCGTAATACTTGAATAATGTTGTACAACAATTAATTTTCTGAATTTTCTTTCAACCAATCTTATAAATCTGTTAAAATAAAAATTAATTAAAACGTTTATTTATAATATTATTATATGTGATATGTGAATTTTTGCCCATCCCTAGCAAAATATGATACGATTAAAGTAACAGAGTTTTTTCTTCAAGGAAATCATACTTGACTCCTTTATGTAGCCAAATTTTAAACTATTAAAAATAAATCCCGTTAATTTATAAAGGAAATAGTTAATTTGAGAAATAAAAATGTAAATCAAGAAAAAAATTGTGAATCTTACAATAAAAATCGACAATTTTGTGTTTTAATTATTGTTTCCATTTTTTTTCGTAATTTTATAAATGATTGTTGTAAACTTACAATGTTTTTTTTGGATTTTCAAAAAAAATTCGAGAATTTTGAATTTTCACCCAAAATTTACTAATTTTTTGTAAATAAACTATTAACATGAAACATGTTTACAAGGAGAGGTACCACAACAGGATTTGAAATCAAAAGCGTGGGGCAAAAAGGTCACCTTTAAAGGGGGGGGGGGGGTAGTCAAATGGAACTTTGAATAATTGTCTAGGTGCACACAAAGAAACGAAAATTCCACGCCAAACCTTATGCACAACTTTAAGCTTGGAAGGAAGATAATAAAATTTTATAAATTTATACTTACGAAATTATATCAACATGATGTTTAACACAATCAACCGCAATTTCATTTTGCTTTCTAAGGTTATATTTAGAATTATATTTTTTACCAATTAATTTACTTAAATTTTCAAATCTGTGGCCCAATAACTGGTATTGTAAGTGAATATTGTGAATCAATGCAAACATGAAAGAATCGATTAAAAAATGATAATGTCCACAGAACCAAGCTGCTATCACTTGATGAAAATAATGCAACCAAAAACAGTATTTATTTTTTATGTCACAAAAACACCAAGAAGGAGTAATTAATTGTCTTTTATCATAATTCAGTGTTATTGGAATAAAAATGTGACAGTAAGTACTAGTACTCGCTAGTATAATGAAAGTAATAATTATTTTTTTATAATATTTTTTACAAGTTTTAAATATTTCATTTTCTTTGTCATCACGCATTTTTAACCAATTTTCATTGCAACAGAAATCAATTATTTTCATTATACTGTTTCTGTTTGCTATTATAATAATTGTTTTAAAAGTAGCAAGCAATTCAGTTGACATTAAGTAAATATTTTTTAGTATTATTGAAAATGTATTTTCATTAGATTTCAATAATATAAATTGCATTATTATATGCGTTATTATGATAAATAATATTGATGTTGTATAAAAATAATAAAAAAAATTATTTTTTAAATTTGTAAAATTTGATTTTAATAAACCAAGATATTCGAGAAATTTTAATGTTATTGGAAATGCTTGATATTTTAAATTATCTTTATCATTTGCTGCTGTCTTGATATCTTTGACTTTATTGTTATGACAATTGAATATTTTAAAATTTGGTATTTTTATTCTTAAAGAAAAAAATATAACATTAATTATTTTTGATTATATAAAAAAATAATTTATTTAAAAAACTTTTTTAACTTACTTCTTTTTAGATAATTCTAAATTTTTTAGATAATTCCAAAATTCTGAAATTTTTTTTCTTACTTCCATAATTTTTTATAATATAAAATTAGCTTTGCGATTCAAAACATTCTAAATAAGAGACTAAAGTATAATATTTACAATTATTTGTGTATTACATTTTATTTTCTTGCGCTGGAATAAAATGAGTTTGCGCCTTTGTTTGCTTATAAAAAACTTCAAAAAAAATGATAAAAAGCTATCTTATAAAAAATTAATACATATTTTTTTTGCGTTATCTATTGAACGCCGATATGTCCTGGTATAGAAACCTTTCTCGTTACAGTTTTTATTCTTCATATAGGTCAATGGACATTTCTGCCAGATATTTATAATTATGATTTTTAAAATGTATTTTTTTCTTAAAACAGATTAAATTTTCTTCTTTCAGAAGTCAGGTTTTACGTTTGATAAATAAAAAATGACTATAACTTTTAAAAAATTACTAAATTGAAAATTACATTGCATTTAAAAAAGAATATTATCAAGCTTTGTTTTGCTAAAATTTAGTGATTTTAAATGTGATTTATGTATTTTCTTAAAAGAATTCGGTTTTAATTAATATTTTAATTAATTCGGTTTTAATTTAATTAATAGCGTTGTAATTGCCCAAAATTTACCACTTATTTATGAATAAAATTTTATTTATTTAGAAGTGACTAGGAGCTTGTACAAAAATTTTGAGACCCATAAAACCCATTTTAGTTAAAAATTTCAATTTTTTCAGCCAATTAAAAATTGGTCATTTTATGCTAAAGTAATTTTGATAATTGTCTCCAATTGTAAATATATAATAATAATAATTATAAAACAATTTTTTTTTTTTTAAATATTATATTTATTGTGGAAGGTATTTAGTTGAGACACAAAGTAGCAGTGTAATTTAGAACATAGCATTAAAACTTTATCTTATAGTATAGAACCCTGATAGACGGACTAATTTCTAGACCCAGGAGCCCCATTCAAGTAATATGAGCGTATAGGGGATGTCTTTTCAACTACCACAACCTGTCCTCAATGATAGAAGTAAATCGCTTTTCCAAACAGTTGCCAGTTCCCCTGTAAGTATTATTTTTATAAAGTTTCCCTTCTGAATAATATAAAAATATTTCTTTACGTCAATAAGAAATTTTAATGACAATTAATATTTTATGCGTAAAAAAACTATTTTTACTTATAATTAAGCGCAGCTAATTGTGCAATATAATAAATTTAATAAACACGAAACACTCATAGCCATCAAAAAACGCTGCCAAGTAATTGGCACTATGATTCTTCATTAACAATAACAAAATGTTTTTAATGGTCTATTTTACCTAGTAAAAACAATAATTCTAGATATTTAGTACTTTCATCGTCCCAAAAGATAATAAATATTGATAGTTTTTTATTTTATTATTATTATTATTATGAGATTTATTTGTATAAAAACAAAATACAGTAACACTCTTTTACAATTAGTTAATATATATATGGTAAATAAAACAAAATAGATTATTACAATTAGGTAACAATATCAAATATCTTTAATAAATATATACTAAAGTAAATTTTTATGCAAAAAATTTTAAGAAAAAAATTTTCAAAAATTTAAGTATCCTATTAGAAATATAGAGTAAAAGCAATATTTTCAGATATTAGTACTCTCTTAGAAAAATATTAGATACTACCTCAAAAATAAAAAAAATAATAGTGTTTTTTTTATTTTGTTTATACAAAAAATATTAAGAAAAATATTTTCAAAAAATTGAGTATCAGATTCGAGATATAGAATAAAAACCATATTTTCAGATATTAATACTTTTATAGAAATAAATTAGGTACTACGTTCAAAAAGAAAAAGAATGTTGAAAAAAAATGTTGAAAAAATTAATTATCATATTCGAGACATCGAGAAAAACCACTATTTCAAATATAAGTGCTATCATAAAATAAATGAAGTATTACAACCAAATTAAAAAAAAAAAATTAGTTTCAGATATTTTTTATGCAAAATTATTTTGAAATTATTTTTATTACTGATATTTTCGTTAAACTTAAACACACATGCTTATTTTCTAAAGGAAATGTTTATTAAACATTTTTCAAGTTTCTCCAACTACATTACAATTAAAATTTAATGTTTAAAAATATTCATTTAAGTAATTCTTAAACAACATTTATAGTAATGAATAAAATTTTATTATGTTTTTGAAATTTATTTGCAATCTATAATCACCAATATAACCTTCTCAACCAATAATACCCCTTTACGAAACCGCGAATAAAAAATATTCACATAATATAATTATATAAATGAAAAAATATTGGACCTATTTGTCTCTAGAGCTGTGAACCCTATTAAATATTAATATATTAATTTTTATTATAAAATAATTAATCAGAAATATATAAATCATCTGATTCATGAAAACTTATTTGGGTATTTCGTCATCCCTACAAAATGCAATATTATATCGCCCCACGTGAAACTATTATTTTTGATTATTATTTAAAATTATAAATCGGTATTTCTTAGCTATTTTTACCAAATGCACTGTGTTTGGTATGTAAAAATATGGTTACTGGCCAATTTTTAAGGCTCTAGGTGGCTTGGTTCCGATTTGGCAGCTGTTTTTCCAATTTTGATTTTTTTCGAATTCTTAGCCACCCGTTTGCTTTTTATTTTTTGGACGCCCTAAATAAACCTAAAAAATATTTTTTTTTTTTTTTAATTTTTTTTACATATGTTTTTCCATACTTTTCATGCTGGTAAACTTTTTTTTTGACACATTTGCCTTTTGAGCACTTAAAAATCAATTTTAGGCTCAAAAAAATGATTCTGAAAATTGTTCATTTTCTGAATTTTCCAATTTTCTCGCTTTTCATGATAGAAAATGAAAAATCTGACTTGATTTTCGGATTTCTCGGGAAATTTTACATTGAAAATCTTCCTGGGTAAAATTTTAGAGGCCTATTTGACGTTGTAAAAAAATGAAAGACAAAGTATAACTAAGTATATAACTTTATTACAAAGTATATAACTTTAGCATACAGGTATTTTTCGGTTTTTAGTATTTTGGGTCCTCAAAGATGAACATTATATCCTTGTTTACCAAAATAAACTCTTTCAATTTCTGGTGCCATTGGATTTTTCAAAATATGTCGATAAAAATAAATTTATAATCCTTAAAACTTTTTTAATCAAAATCAAGATGATGGAAAAACAAATTTCATTGACATCAATTCTGAATGAGATTTATATGTGGGTAAAAATACGTGAAATTAGATACCCAAAAACAATAGTTACAAAAGTCGAATTTTGTTAAAACTTCCGCTGCATTCGATTTTTAAGTCAGTTTTAGTTTATACATTTATATAGAACTAGGGGGCTCCGCCCCCTGCGCGCTCCGCGCGCCAACCCCCGCAAAGCGTTAAGTGTGGTGAAATGGCCCTTGTTTAGAATTAGAAATTAAAAGATAATTAATTAGAAAGAATAAAACTTTAAGCTTATTTGCTAATAAGCTTAATATTTTAATATTTTTTACTATAATATTTTTTTTTTTTATTTAAATTATTTAATTTTTCTTTCACAATAATTTATTTCAAATGCAATAATATGAAATCCATTGTTAAATTCTACTAATTATTTCTTATCATCTATAAGTTCTGTTAATAAAAATTTTTTTTCATATTTTGACCTGGAATAGTAAAAAAGTTTACAATAACTTATAGCTGAAGTAGTTTAAAGTAAAAGGCTGCAAGTTTAAATAAAATAAACTTAAAATTAATATTTTCATTATATTATATTTGTCTAAAAATAGTGTTAAATAGAGTAAATAGATTTTATACGTTATACAATAATTTAAATATTGTAATGAAGAAATAAATCAAATACAGTTATAGTGATATAGTAGTGAAAAATTTAGAAGTGCCCAAATGTACCATGTCCAAATGGGGGGTGCCCAAATGGGGGTGCCCAATTGGGGGTGTCCAAATGAGGGTGCTCAATTGGGGGTGTCCAAATGGGGGTGCCCAATTGGGGGTGTCCAAATGACCCATGTCGGCGGCGGCGGCGGCAGCGTTTAGAATTTTATAATATAGAGAGATAATATGATAAATACTCTAAGCAATTCATAAATTTTGTTTCCTATATATAAGAATTATAAATTCTATATGTTCCATTTAGCCCCAATTACCCCTATTTTAATGCTCACAGAAGCGTTTTAGCTTAAAACAAATTCAAAATATAGAATTAGGAGTAAAATTTACCTATTAGAACCGATTTGGAGCTAAAACAAACATTATTTGAAATTTTTGGGAAAAACTACCCCGACTTGCAATATAAGGGTTGAAATTCAATTAAATTGTCCATATACCTAAAAGTTTTTTGCATAAAAAAGTAAATTTAAATGTTTTTTGGTATCATTTTTTTATTTTTTTATTGATTTTTCCGTCATTTTTATTTTAGTCCCTTTTTCACCCTCATTACCCCTATTTTCGGGACACTTAAAGGGTTGTAAGTAAAATCAGACTTCAGATTCGGTAAGAGCATGAAATTTTACTAAAGGTATATAGACAAAAAGCCTCTATCTATAAGGGAACCTATTTTTTTTTAATGATTTTCCGTTTACGACCGCTTGGGCGTAAATGGGTTAATAAATGGGTTTAAAAATTTACAATTATGTAAAATATTATCTAAAATATACTTATCATTAAAAAAGACCAAGCTTTTATACATTTTTTAGTCTGAGGCCATTTTTAAAATTTTAAAGTGATAAAATAGAGCAATTATTTTTTTGAATTTTTGAAAAATCACTTACCGCGTTGAAAAGTGAAAATCCCAAAAAAATGTTTTGATGCATCAAAAGTACATAAGAAATGAAGTTTTTTGAGATCAGTTAGATAGAAAACTTTTTTTCTGCTACGGAGATATTAAAGCCCAAAGTCAAGGTTTTATTATCACGGCTAAGTTATATTTTTGAACGAAATTGGTTTGGGGTTGATTTGCCGACCCACCCATAAACTTTATATACAGTTGAGAAATAATAACCCATATAAGATAAGAGTTGTAATATATATTATATAAAAACATACGGTTGCTAGATTGAATCCCCTTATTTGGTTCATTTTGAGCATACTTTTTTTTATACATATGAAACATAAACTTTTTCAACTTTTTTACCCTCTAGGTGCAAACCTAATCAATTTAGACTCAAATTACAAAGCTGCGGTACCCTTTCCTAGTATCCACAAGCAGTCGTTGTTTACCTCGACTACCCATTCTAGGATTTTGTCTGATAATAGCTGTTTAAGCTTCTTTTAGTTACTATATTCATTTATTAAATTAGTGACTGATAAAAATTAGAAATATATATATAATGTTAGTCCTAAACTTTTATAATTTTCGAAAAATTATTGCAACTTTTGACAGATCGATCCAATTACCTTGAAAATTTAGGTGGATTCGTAAAAAACATTATCAAATCAAATGAAATTCTTTTTGATAAAAAAATTGGTAATCAAACGAACTTACCTGTAAGTGATGTTCGATTATAATTATACTTAGAGTATCGACCGATAAATTACCATGTAGTTGTGTCCCCGTACTACAGATGTCCCACGATTTTAGCAGAACAAAAAAAAATCGCCGCAGCGTGCTCCGCCGGCGCCGGTTACCTTCATTATGTTTAAAGCTAATAGAGCAAAATCTGAACCCTAAATAGGGTGGGTGAAGCTTCAGGGCGGGATTGGTAATTTATCGGTCGATACTCTAAGTATAATTATAATCGAACATCACTTACAGGTAAGTTCGTTTGATTACCAATTACACTACTAGTAACGACCGATAAATTACCATGTAGATATTTAGAGAAAAATTAAAGGTGAAGATTTTCATACCAAAAAATAAAAATAAAATTGTAATATATATATATATATATACTAGCATAGGTAAGAGGGGGGGCTCCGCCCCCCCTGATCTATTCCCGGTGTTGTTGTTATTGATTTTTTATTATTATCATGTTGTTATTGTCCAAAATATATATCAATGCCAAAAAAAATTAACGCCTTGAAATAAGCTAAAATTTTTTTCTTAATGTAGACCTTTTACCAGTTCAAATGTGACCAATAAGATAAAATTTGTAGTAAATTCAAAGGAATGGCGTAATTTTAAAAATGGGCCAAATCAAGCTATTTTTGGACCTTTAAACAGACATATCTCGGGCCCATGAGGTGCTAGAGGACTAAAACTTTGGCTGAGGGACTTTTTTATCACCCCAAACTATACCCTAAAATTTGAGTTGAATATATATAATATATAGTAAAAAATTTTAACTCATATGAATATATGCATTGCTTAAAGAACTGTAGTGCCAATAATTTGGCAGCGTTTTTCCTATATTTTAATTTAAAAAAAAAAATTAAATATCGTAGAAAATGTAATTAAAACTAATATTAACTAATTTATTTTTTAACGAAAAAAATTATATTCTATCATTAATTTCTTGAATTTGTCTTATTTTTTATTATAATTATTTTTAAAAACCAAACATTATTTTAAATCCATCAATTTTTTTTTTTTTAATTTTAAAGAAAAGTACGTTTTTAATAAAAATTTAACTAAGTACGCATAAATTACATTTTAATATAGGATATAAATTACATTATAATATACACAGACCCACAAATAAATGATTAAAAATACCATAAAAAATAAAAAAATGAAAAAAATTTTTTTACCAGCTTTAAAAATATTTTATAAAATTTTAAAGATACCTCCGTTTTGAATAAAAATTTCAGAGAATACGTAAAAATTAGTGCTGAGTCGAATACTATGAAGTGCGATGACAAAATTTTTCGATAGTCTCGAAATATTTTTCAATTTTTGTTAAAATTTTTTAAAAATGTTATCAGGTTCAAAAATACTAAAAATTAAATATCTCAAAAACTACGATAGCTAATCAGAAAATATGGGGCCTATGTCACCCGCATTTTTTTTTCTTGATTTTGACGCCGGTTTCATGCCAATCGGTTCGGTGGTTCTGGAGTCATTAGGGTACAAACAAACAAACAAACAGACAAATAAATTTTCAGATATATATAGTATTAAGATATATATATATATTTTTTTTTTTTTTTGAACATAAAAATTTTTAGTATGAAGTAAAGTCATTTAATTTTCATTAAATAGTACTTGAACAAAACTATTTGGACCCTTAATAGGTCGATTATAAAATTTAAAGAACGTTTTTGATCTTTCTGACCAACAGGTCAAGTCCTTGATTGATTCTAAACTAACACCTTTTTTAAACGCAGCAGAGGTTGAAGCGTGCCTCGTACTGTGTGCTTTATAAGTAGGATCTATCCCACATACTACTAAAGTTGAACGAATCCATCTTCCTAGTTTAGCTCTTGTAGTTGGCTTATAAGGCTTACGTGTTGAAATAAATAATTGCTCTACAGTACCCCTATTTTCCTTAGTGGCTTCCAAATAATATTTCAAATGACTAGCTACACATAGCTCTTTACGCTCAAAAAATGGTAGTACGAAAAATGGCTGAAATGCACCCGGACGCGATGTTTTTAATAAGTCTGGTATCTTAATTTCTACCCCCTTTTCATTAAACAAAATATTTTGAATTTTTGCCAAAGCTAATAGAACAACCAACTTATTTGAGAGCTTCATTATATCCAAACTTTCTAAGGGATACCATTTAGCCAATTCTTCTAAAACTGGGGATATATCCCACGTATCTTGATATCTAGGTTTCGTAGGATTTATACGAAAAACACCTCTCATAAATTTGTTTATAGATTTGTTTTCTGACAAATCGGCCTCAATTACCCAAGAAATTGCAGCCCTTGCAGAATTTACCGTTCCATATGAGGCTCCTTCCTTTAATAAAATTGAAAAATATTCCAAAATAGACACTAAAGACGGGTTACAAAAATCAACATCTTTCGTCTTACAAAAATTATGCCATTTTTGCAAAGGACCACTGTATTGTTTAACTGTGCTATCCGCCAAAGACTTTAATAAAACATCAGCTATTTCCGATGAAAAACCCCTATTCATAAACGTTTTCCGGATAGTCTCGCCGCAATCAAATTTAGATGGTCCGCCAGAGGATGTACTATCGATCTGCAAGGTGATAATAATAAATCATGAGACTTCTGAAACAGAATGGGCTTACCAATTACCAATTTGTAAAATAATGGGTACCAAGCCTGGCTAGGCCAGTCTGGTACCACCAAAATCCCTTCAGCCTTATCCTCGACCACCTTTCTTAAAATTTTTAAAATAATAGAAAAAGAGGAAATGCATAAAAGTACAAATTAGACCAGTTTAAAGTAAATGCATCTATTTGAAATCACTCCGGATTTCACAACCACGTGAACAGTAAATCTCACACTTTTTATTACTTCTAGATGCAAATAAATCAATATTAGGAGAACCAAAACATTCTACAATTTTATTATAAGCAGAACTAGAAAGCTCCCACTGGGTGTCAATGTTCTTAACCCTAGAATATTTATCCGCAATATTTTCAGCTGACTTGATGTAACTAGCAAACAATCCAATCTTCCTTGCTTTGCACCACTGCCAAATTTCCCTGGTAATTTTATTTAAGATTGGATATTGCATACCCCCCATACGATTAATATACGAAATTGCGGTTGTATTATCAATTCAAAGCAAGATTCTACAATTAGTGGAGCTCCTTGCAAAACATTTCAACCCTAAAAAAGCTGCTTTTAATTCCAGTTAATTAATATGCAACTTACACTCGCAACCTTTCCAGAAACCAGAAACTTTTTCACCATCACATACAGCACCCCATCCGGTTAAAGACGCATCCGAAAAAATTTCCAATTGGAATTCCGAGTCAAGAATAGGTTGAATCCCTTTTAAAATATTGGCTTTCCACCACTGAAAGTCCTCTTGCAAATAACTCTTAAGTAAATTTTTTAATGGGGTACCTATATGAAAATTATTGAAAGTGGCATATTTTCAGCTAAATTCTTATTAAAATTTTATACATTCAGTTTATATTTACTATAATAAATATTATTATTTTCATTAAAAAATAAATATAATTATTTTTAAAGTTAATACTGTATAACTATTAATTTAAAAATCTCTGTCTTCTGATTTATTCAACTCGATTTTTTTCTTTATGATTTTAGTCTATAATTTTTATATTATTTTTATTCCAATTTACACTGTATATTTATCTTGAAAAGTGCTTATACTAGACAAAAATAATATTAAAACCATCTAATATTTTTATATTTATAGAATTTTTAATTGAAAAATTATCTTTACTCATAAATTTAAAAATTTTATGATTTGATATTACATTAGCTACCAACAAAATTTATTGTTATAAGAATTACTGTTAAATTACGCCAAGCATCGCGAGGCCAATCATCTAGTAATAAATAAAATTAAAAAAAATATAAATGTCAATGTTTAATAAGGAATATTTATATTAATTAAAAATTTTAACTCTCTTTTTTGCAAAATTTTTTATTATATACTATAATATATAATGCATAAATAATAAATTCTCTTTGTTCTTTATTTCCCTAAGAGCCATCCGTGAAGTAGACAAATAAAATACATTAGTTTACTCCACTGAGTTTATATCAGTGAAGTAGACGATTTGTCTACTTCCCTATAGACTATCAGTGTAGTAGTCAATAGCTATAATTTTCGTCTACTTCACTAAAAACTTTAGGGAAGTACACTGAAAAAAAATTCCGCTTGTGACTAGCGAAATTTTTTTTCTTCGCTAACAAGTGCAAATGACTTGAAACGTAAAGAAAATTAAAAAAAAAAAACATTTTTTCTTTTCTTTTTTCAAAAAATTTCTCAAATCTCATTATACCGATATATGGATATCCCAAAAAAAAATTTTTTTAATTATCTTTACGTTTCAAGTCATTTGCAATCGTTTAACGAGATAAAAAATTTCGCTAGCTACAAGCGGATTTTTTTTCAGTGTAGGTGATTGAAACTTTTATTAGTCTACTACGCGCCATTTGGCCAAATCACTAGGGATTGGGCCAAATCACGGATTTCGCTACTTCCCTACGACATATATAAAATATTTTACTGAATTGTTTTAAAAGTTTATTTCGCCATTAAATTTTAGATTGTGATATTTAATATAATTATATATCATCACATAATTTAAAATTAAACAATTTTTCGTAATCTAAAAACATTCAATACTTAATTACAATATTGATTTTAAAAAAGTCCAATGATTATATATGTATTTTTCGCTTCAATTAAAAATCTATTAATAATAGATTAACATTACAAAAGAATTACAACAAATTAAACATTAAATTACAAAAATAGAAATATAATAAAATGTTCAATTTTTTTCACTGACTCTTTTTTTTAAATTTATTGATTATTATATTATAAGATAAGAGTTGTAATATATATTATATAAAAACATACGGTTGCTAGATTGAATCCCCTTATTTGGCTCATTTTTAGCATACTTTTTTATATACATATGACACATAAACTTTTTCAACTTTTTTACCCTCTAGGTGCAAACCTAATCAATGTAGGCTCAAATTACGTTTTTTGGGAATTTTTTATTTTTTAATGAAATTTTTTAGTAAACTAACAAAACCAATATTTAACAAAACCAGGTATAAGAGAATTATAAAAATAATAGTTTGTATCGTGACATTTTTCGCCGAATACGAATTTGACATTAGTTTTTGAAAATTGAGTTTATAGATTGCTCATATTCATTATTATTGGCCCTAATCGCGAATATTTAATTATCTCAAATTCTTCATCTCTTAGAAAAAACTCTAATAAAAGTTATACGCATTTTAGTGGTTTTATAAAAAATCAATTTACGCAAATTTTAAATTTATTGCCAAGTTACATAACCAAATGGAAATTCAAACAAATAAAATTTTTTTTTTCAATATTTTTGCCGTTGAAATATGGCACTAACTAAAACGACGGTATTTCAATTGGCAGGTGTAATTTCTCAAAAATTCCGATTCAATTCTTTGAACCACGATGAATATAAGTAACCAATTTTCTCTGCCGTTTTTTTTTACTATTTTGAGGGAAAAATTTTCGTGATTATGGGATTTTTTTTGTATAATTTGTAATTTCTTTAATATTTAATATTTTAAATTCAAAAAAAAAATTTAATCTTGTACTTTTTGAGAACTTACCCCGTCAATTCGAAAACCAGAGTTATAGTAAGTGCCATATTTATTATTATTATTATTTTTTATTCAAAACCAGTATTATTTACACAAACATTTACAAAAAGCATTACAAATGTAAAGTAATCTGCTGAAGTAATATAATTACCTGTGCGCAGACTGGTTGTAGCATAGATATAATTTTAAAAATAAAGATATAATAAAAGTTATAATAAACTTAAAAACTAAACTTAAGACTAAGAATTAATACATAAAAAATATAATATACATTTATATTTATAGTTTCCCCTTATAGGGTAAATTAAAAGAATAATAACATTTAGTATAAATTTAAATTGTATAACAACTAAATATTATTTGGTTTACAAAGTAGATGGTTTTTGATTTTATTTTTGATGGATTTTCTTTTTCCATCTAAGGCTTTTAAATTGTTAGGCAATGAATTAAATTTTTGTATGGCAATGACTTTGCTGTTTTTGAAATTAATAGATTTATGAATATCAGGCAGTTTTAGATTTTTGAATCTAGTATTTTTATTATCAGTTAAGTAAAGTTGCTTTAGTTCATCGTAATTTAGAACAATTGATTCAAGAATAAAAACATATTCAGGAGATAAGATGTCTTTAGGAGAATTAATTGTTTTTAATAATCGATTATGAAGATTTTTCAAGGGCTTCAGTACGTTATTGTATGCACCACCCCACGCTATTATGCCATAATATGCAACATTTTGAAATAGGGCAAAGTAGATCATACGCAGTATGTCAATAGGAGCATGATAGGATATTTTCCTTAGCACGAAAAGTAAATACCTGGTGCGTTTCACTGTTAGAGATATATGTACATCCCATCTTAGGTAACAATCAAAGTAAACACCCAAATATTTGCAATGATTGACCCTCTTTATAATCTGATTACCAATGCTTATCTGAAATTGCTCAGGAATGCTGTTTTTGTAAGCACCATAAGTTATAAATACAGTTTTCTCTAGATTTAAAGAAAGTTGGTTAGCATTTAACCAATTATATACAATCAGAAGGTAGTCAACCATTTTATTGCGAGCCAAAGTCCATGTCCTATCACTACTAACAACTGCTGTATCATCAGCATAGGAAATTATTACATCCTTAGGCAAGATATTGAAAATGTCATTTATATATAAAATGAAGAGTAAAGGACCTAAAATGGTCCCTTGTGGTAAACCCATGCTTACTGTGGTGTACGCGCTCCTCACATTATTAACAATAACACTTTGTTTGCGCCCTGTCAAATAACTCTTAATTAAGTTAAGGATTTTACCCCTAAAACCATAAATAGAGAGCTTTTTGTACAGTATGTTATATTGTACTGTGTCAAAGGCTTTAGCTAGATCTAAGTAGGTTACGACCGTGGGAAGACTCATGTTCACATGACTGTATAAAATATTAGTAATATGCGCCAGAGCTTCCTTAGTGCCAATATTTTTCCGGAAACCAAATTGGTTATCGAATAAGATATTATTTTTTTTAATGAATCTAAGAATTCTGAAATGTAATAATTTCTCTAATACTTTCGCAAGGTTAGAGATTAAGGAAATAGGTCTGTAATTTGTGGTAAACTGTTTGTCACCACTTTTATATACTGGAATGATATTAGCAGTTTTTAAGCCAGTAGGCCATTTGTCATAAATAAAACATAAATTAAAAATGTGCTCAAGAGGCATTGCGATGTAAGAAGATAAAGTTACTAGCACCTTCTTATTTATATTATCCACACCACCTGTCTTATCAGCCATATTTTTTATGACCCTAATGATTTCAACAGTAGATGTAGGATATAAATAAAAAGTGTAATCACATTTTTTAATAATATTATAATTTATAGTTTCTTTTTTAATTTTTTTTGCTAAGTTATTGCCAACATTTTCATAAAAACTATTAAATTCATTTGCAATTTCTAACTTATGATATATTTTTTGGTTTTTTTCATTAATTAGATAATTCACCTGTGAATTATTTTTTACCTTATTATTAATTTTGGAATTTATGTATTGCCATAGTTTTCTAGAATTATTTAATCTTTTTTTGACTTGTTCTTTTTCATAATTTGATTTAGCTACAGAAATTACTTTCTTGTAAATTTTTAAATATTCTTTATATTCATTTTTAAGTAACAAGTTTTTAGGATTTTTCAATGACTTAGTATGGAGATTGTTTTTAGTGATAGAGGATTGGATAATGGCGTCAGTGATCCAGGGTTGTCTTTTTTTAAATTTATTATTTTTATATTTTTTTTTACTTTTTTTTGATTTACTGACAAGATGTTTTAGGACAGTAATAAAATAATCAAAAGCATGTTCTGGATCAGGAATTTTCAAAACTGAGTTCCAATCGAAACAGGTAGCAAGATTTTCCATTTTTTTGTAATCAATGTAGTTTATATTATTAGTATTTGAAGATTTAGTGAGATTAAAGTCAACGGATAAAAATAAAGGATAATGATCACCAAACTGTTCAAGTAGTTTATGCGATTTAAAAGAGTTGATGTTAGTAGATTTAACAAAAATATTGTCAATACAAGTACCATTATCATTATGTGGGTTTGGCCTAGTAATTTGATTGAAAAAAGGAATGTATTCATAATCAAAAAAATTATTTATAAAATCCTCGCTATCAATTTCATTGGTAGAGTAGGTTTATGTTAAAATCACCTACTATCAGATGGTTTTTATTCCCTTTATTCTTAAGTAATAGTTTATGCATAGCTTTAACATACTTTTTTTTAGAAATTACCTGACATCGGTATGTAGAAGTGATTTTAAGATTGATTTTATTAAATTTAATTAGAACACTTAAGAATTTAACATTGTCAATTTCTACATTTTCCATTTGATATTCAAAGTCAGTTTTTATGAAAATTACTGATCCGTCAGCTTTGTTAAGAAAAGATTCATTATATATCATATGGTAACCCTGTAAATTAAAATACTGAGGACAAGGTAGGTACCAGGTCTCAGAACAGATAATTATTGAAGGTTTAGATTTAAGTTTACCTAATAAATAAAATTAATTTGATAAGTTTATTATGAATAATAAAACGATCTACATGGAACTAAAAATATATAACTTTTTTCATTATTGTTATCTGTGTTTCTGAGGACTGAGCCTCCCTTTGTCACACAGAATAATTATTGAAAAAAAGTTAGATGGTGTAAAAATGGACAATTAGATTTTTCATTTTTTTAATCATTTTTTTTAAACATTTTTAACATCAAAAAATGAATTTTTACACCATCTAACTTTTTTTCAATAATTATTCTGTGTGACAAAGGGAGGCTCAGTCCTCAGAAACACAGATAACAATAATGAAAAAAGTTATATATTTTTAGTTCCATGTAGATCGTTTTATTATTCATAATAAACTTATCAAATTAATTTTATTTAATTAATTGGAACGTAAAACAGTATTTATACTGTTTACTCATTATTATTATTATTTACCTAATAAAATTTCCAGCTCTTCAAAATTTGCATTCAAGAAATTTAAACAAGAAAGATATTTTCAAAAATAATAGGTAACAATTTTTTTTTGTTTATTTCTTTAATACGTAAAGTATGTTTGCAAAAAATTTTTTAAAATACTTCCCAAAGGTTCAGAGAAAACACATATTTAATAACGCCTATTTTTTTAACTTATTTGCCACAAACCTGTCCTTAATGTAATAATGCCGAAATTTAAATATTAAAAGTCCTAAAAAATGAAAAAATTTCCAAAAAACGTAATTTGAATATAAATTGTGTAGGATTATATTATACGATTTTAGTAAAAATTACGAATTTAGTAAATTTACGACAAATTTCAGTTAATTACTATAATTTGCAGTAAAAGTACAAACTTTTACTCTGTCAAAATAATTCCACTTTTTTTTGCTATGTATAGTAGATAAAATCTCTTCATGGTTAGTATTACTTCTGGCCTGCCTTTTCGGAGAATCCGTGGCATGACGGATGACATATTAAAGAAAATTTATTAAATTGCTCAACTTGAATGAACGTCAATAACTGTTGTTTTTAACAAAACGCTCAAAATTGAATAGCACCATCTTAAAGCCTGGAAATAAAATTAAAATTATTATGTTAATTATTATGTTCCCTCGTTATACGCGGGTTTCGGAAATCCGCGGGGGCCCTCCTTTAAAATTCCCTCCATATACTCATATTCCGCCCTCTAAATACGCGAGTTAGTCGGGCCGCCACCAATGTATTTCGTAACCGACTTTTTTATTTTTTAGGTCCGTGGATAAAAATAGGTGTATTATATGTTTTTTGACCTTCTAAATCCGAATCCGGAGTCTATTTTGACCTAAAAGTGGCAGATTAATTGTTATTAACAAATTATTGCAAAATTAGCCCAAAATTAAGATAAATCGAGTTGTAAATGTTAACAAGCTTCACAAATTTGTGATCTAAGCAAAACTAACTGATATAATTTAACTTACAGTATCTAAATTTTTAATATTTAATACTTTAGATTAATTATTTAAACAATTTTTAATTATTTAAACAATTTGTAAATGTTAATAATTGCTTTTTTGGATCAAAACTGAGTGCGATACTAAGTTACATGTATTTTTTTATGTCCTGAATGCAAAATAAAGCTTAATTTTACGAAAAATTAAAAGGGGCGAATGTTTACTCAATTTTCAATATAATAAATTGAATACACTTATAGTATCAAGGGCGCAAAAGTTTCGGTACTAGTGTGGTCACTAGAACAAGTGCTCCGTGAAGTTATAGGCTCGAGTGGTAGGAGCTCAGGCTATTTTCTGATGTATATTAAAAATATGAATAGAAAAATTCCAGGAAAATTTATAATATTTTGTTCAAAAAACTTTTAATTGTTTAAAAAATTGCCAAAATAATTTTCTTTGAAATTGATATTTGAATTCAGGATATAAAAAAATACGTATAATTCAGTATCGGACTTACAAGGGGAGTTCAATACATGGAACACCGAATTACACCAAATGGTTATGGATGATTTTGTTATGTTGAAAAAACATGCCGATTACCCTCCGTTCCTTCCAATGGGCCTTCTGGGTCTAGAAACGCAGGGCTCAATGTCATAAAATAGGATTTTTTGGTAATTTTCAAAGAAACGCCAAAACCTCGCAAGTTAACCAAAACTCTTCTGGATGGTCTCATTTTTTTGGTTTAAGTATCACCTTTCATACGCCGTAAACCGCAATTTATTATCACTAATTCTCTCATCACTATAGCCAATTAACCAAACGGTCATTATTGGCTAAAAATGGCCAATTTTTAAACTGCTGCCAAATTTGTAATTTTTGACGAAAATGGGTTTTATAGGTCTGAAAAAATTTGTGCAAGCTTCAAGTTTCCAAAACTTCTTTACTTTACCTTTTTCAATTATTTGTTAACCAGATATGATAATTAGAAGTCACAGTCCCAATTTTACGATTTTTTAAAAAAGCTCATTTTTAATGCTAATTTTGAAGGGCCATTACTTAAAAACGAATCAAGTAAATGAGACGAGTAAAAAATTTTGGAAAACTTGAAGCTTGTACAAATTTTTTTAGACCTATAAAACCCATTGTCGTCAGAAATTACAAATTTGTCAGCATTTTAAAAATTGATCATTTTTAGCCAAAAATGACAGTTTGGTTAATTGGCTACAGTAATGAGAGAATTAGTGATAATAAACTGCGGTTTGCAGCGTATGAAAGGTGATACTTAAACCAAAAATATGAGACCAACCAGAAGAGTTTTGGTTAACTTGCGAGGTTTTGGCGTTTCATTGAAAATTACCAAAAAATCCTATTTTATAACATTGAGCCCTGCGTTTCTAGGCTCAGAAGGCCCATTGGACAAACTCATCCATAACCATTTGGTGTAATTTGGTGTTCCAAATGTATTGAACTCCCCTTGTTAGTTTTAATCCAAAAAAGTAATAAACATTTAAAAATTGTTTAAACGATTGCCTGTATAATTTTTATAGAAATTGAGCTTGAAATTCGTATCCAGCGTATAAAAAAATATATGCAACTTAGTGTCGCACTCAGTCGTAAACCAAAAAAGTAATTAATAACATTTACAAATTGTTTAAACAATTAATAATTGTTTAAATAATTAATCTAAAGTATTAAATATTAAAAATTTATATTCTGTAAGTTAAATTATATCAGTAAGTTTTGCTTAGCTCACAAATTTTTGAATCTTGTTAACATTTACAACTCGATTTTGCTTAATTTTGGGCTAATTTTGCAATAATTTGTTAATAACAATTAATCTGCCACTTTTAGGTCAAAATAGACCCCGGATTCGGAATTAGCAGGTCAAAAAACATATAATACACCTATTTTTATCCACGGACCTAAAAAATAAAAAAGTGGGTTACGAAATACATTGGTGGCGTCAAATCTTTTATACGTGACGCTAAATCTCCTAATAACAATTCCTTAACTCCCTAAATCGAAATTATTTAAGGTCAAGCCAAATACCCCTTCCTTTATGAACACGCTCTTAGTTAATAAAGATTGAAATACCCGCGTAATTTTAGATTATGCGAGCCATATATGGGATATGCATTTTTCCATATATGGGCGACATATAGCCGATATATGGGAAAATGTATTTCCCATATATCGCCAGAGATCATTTCCCACATATGGGGAATATATAGACAAAAGCTTTTTTATTAATTCTCAAATCATTGCTTTAAATTAAGTACGGTATAGAAAAATATGTAATATTGAATAAAAACCATTTTTTAAAGTTAAAATTCACATTTATTTTAAAAAATTAAAAATTTTTTTTACACAAAGGAAATATAATATATTTAAGAAATATTTAAAGAGAAGATCACAGAAATAAATTTATACATTTGTTTTGCATTATTTTTCAACAATTTGTATCATGAACACTGGACACTGCTGGAGCATTCCTTAATGAGCCTGTAACAAACAAAATAAGCAGAAAATTATTATATGCATTGCAAAAATATATCCTTTCATAAAATCAAACTTTTTAGGATAAAAAGTGACAGAGAAAAATCCAACTTAAAAAGATTTTAGAATAAAGTTTGCAAAAAACTTTGGAAATTAAGGAAAAATTCCAAATTAGCAATTTAAAAGTGCAAGTATCCTGCGATAGAGTGTAAGTAATGCAAAATTTTTAAATTTATTTTCTTAAAAAGAATCAAGAATTATTAAGGTCAAGCATTTCTTTAAAAATATTATAGGTTATTGTTAAAAAAAAATCATTATTTTTTGAAAATTTTACGTTTTTTAGACGTATTTTTTGGGGCTTCGCCCGCCCCCACCCATTTCCCAGAAATGCTTCCTTGATCCGCCCATATCTTTCTTAAATCATATTGAAAAATCTCACCATTCTGGACGCTTGAGAAAATCCAACTAGCAGTTTGTCAAACAGATACCAGTATGCAAGAATGAGGTTATGGCCCAGAAAATTAACTAGAAAAAAATTTTTTTTATAGTTTTGCTAGCAGTTTTTTAGTAGGAAGAAAATAAGCAATTTGTAGTTTTAACTTACAATTTTGCTGCTTTTTTTATAGGTTGCACTGATATTTTCAAACTTTTATTTAAATATTGTCGCTGATTATTTTTCTTGAAAAAGTTAAAAAAGAAGCAAAAATTATTTCTTGAATATTTTTTCCTGTTTCAAAATTTTTAATTATGAACTTTATTTATAAAATATTATAATTAATAAGAAAAAGTATTTAATTTCTTATAATAATCAGTAAAATAATTTATTTAATTAATTTATTGGTTACGTCAAAAGTGAGAAAACAACACTAACTAAGTTCAAGTAAAAGAGTAAATAAAAAAAATATTTTTGCAAACAATAACGTAACATAACCAAGAGCAGTATCTTGTCAAACATCGAAAATAAAATTTTTTTTAAGAATAAATTTATAAGTAATCATTTAAAAATATTAATTTGAGTAATCTACAAGAATAAACCTTAAGAAGTTGCAGAAATCCAATTTAAAAAATATTTCAATTTTTGTTTGAACTTTTTCAAGAAAAATAATCAGCGACAATATTTAAATAAAAGTTTGAAAATATCAGTGCAACCTATAAAAAAAGCAGCAAAATTGTAAGTTAAAACTACAAATTGCTTATTTTCTTCCTACTAAAAAACTGCTAGCAAAACTATAAAAAAAATTTTTTTCTAGTTAATTTTCTGGGCCATAACCTCATTCTCGCATACTGGTATCTGTTTGACAAACTGCTAGTTGGATTTTCTCAAGCGTCCAGAATGGTGAGATTTTTCAATATGATTTAAGAAAGATATGGGCGGATCAAGGAAGCATTTCTGGGAAATGGGTGGGGGCGGGCGAAGCCCCAAAAAATACGTCTAAAAAACGTAAAATTTTCAAAAAATAATGATTTTTTTTTAACAATAACCTAATATTTTTAAAGAAATGCTTGACCTTAATAATTCTTGATTCTTTTTAAGAAAATAAATTTAAAAATTTTGCATTACTTACACTCTATCGCAGGATACTTGCACTTTTAAATTGCTAATTTGGAATTTTTCCTTAATTTCCAAAGTTTTTTGCAAACTTTATTCTAAAATCTTTTTAAGTTGGATTTTTCTCTGTCACTTTTTATCCTAAAAAGTTTGATTTTATGAAAGGATATATTTTTGCAATGCATATAATAATTTTCTGCTTATTTTGTTTGTTACAGGCTCATTAAGGAATGCTCCAGCAGTGTCCAGTGTTCATGATACAAATTGTTGAAAAATAATGCAAAACAAATGTATAAATTTATTTCTGTGATCTTCTCTTTAAATATTTCTTAAATATATTATATTTACTTTGTGTAAAAAAAATTTTTAATTTTTTAAAATAAATGTGAATTTTAACTTTAAAAAATGGTTTTTATTCAATATTACATATTTTTCTATACCGTACTTAATTTAAAGCAATGATTTGAGAATTAATAAAAAAGCTTTTGTCTATATATTCCCCATATGTGGGAAATGATCTCTGGCGATATATGGGAAATACATTTTCCCATATATCGGCTATATGTCGCCCATATATGGAAAAATGCATAAACCATATATGGCTCGCATAATCCAAAATTACGCGGGTACTCACAAAGATAAAAGAATTCAAATCTACATTGATTATGATACCAGAAAACATTTTAATTGGTTTTGATGAAATTGTAATCATTATTAAAACTACTTTTTTGGCATTTTTGCTCAATCTGTACCACTCGTAGCCATAACTTTTTTGAATAATTATTGTACTCTAGAAAAAATAAAATAAAAAAGATATTTTATATTTATGCTTTAGTAAAAATTTGATCAATTTAAAATACTTACATTTTGCAAAATCATATCTCCATGCCAACAATAAAGAAAGTACTGACATATCATACCAATGCCAAAAAAAATAATCCCAAATGGAATTTCCTTTTTAAATGAATATTGAGATATTAAATAAATTGTAGTTATTAATGTCGTAATACTTGAATAATGTTGTACGACGATTAATTTTCTGAATTTTTTTTCAACAAATCTGATAAATCTATTAAAATAAAAATGAATTAAAAAGTTTATTTATAATATTATTATGTACAGGGAAAAAAATTCTATGTTGTATTGACAAATTTTTTTGCAATATGCCAACAAAAAATTTGTTGAATTGACATAGTTGACTTAGTTGATTCAAACAGAGTGAAAATTATTTTTGTTTAAGAAAAATTACAAATAATAATTTTCGAAATTATATGCAGAGTAAATTATGCATATCCAGTAAAATGCATATTTAAAAATAACAATTAAAACTCTTGTTAAAACTAAAATAAATAATTTTCAAGAAATTCCATTTCTTTATTATAATAATAACGAATAATATTATAAAAAAAAGCACGCTGCTGAAGAATATGATCTGACTTGCCGTGGTGGTAAATACACACCTATATTAATGTTGTAGACTGTTAGTTTATTCAACACTATGTTGATTCAACAAAGATTTAACTATTAATTTAACGATTTTAATTTTGCTTGAAAATCAACAAAGTATTTGTTGGTCTAATGATTTATTTGACAATTCAACGTTTAATCTTCCCATCCAACAACTTAAAATGTTAAACGCATTTCAACAAAGTGAATTTACTTAGTATAAAAACAGAATTTTTTTAATTTTATGATAAATTTATCAGTGGATAACCGGCATACAGTGAATGACTAATTATCTTTTCTTATGGAAAATAAGTGGTTATTTATAGATTTAAACCGTTCATTCACTGGTGAATCTACCCTACCAATTTTATATTTAAGCGTCAAGGTTACAAAACTTTTAAGCTAGTGGGAATAATAGCAAGAGTTTTTGATAAAACCGATAACGAACAGTGATACGTGAATTTTTTCGCTCATTCCTAGAAAAAGAAAATAAGATAAAAATAAGAGTTTTGGAGATCTCGAATCTTCAAGGAAATCATACTTGACTCCTTTATTTAGCCAAATTTTAAACTATATTAAAAATAAATCCCGTAAATTTATAAAGAAAACAGTTAATCTGAGAAATAAAAATATAAATCGAGAAAAAAATTGTGAATCTTTCGATGAAAATCGAAAATTCTCAATTTTTTTTGTAAGTGTACAACTGATTGTTGTCGATTTACAACATTTTTTGTGGATTCTCAAAAAATATTCGAGAATTTTCAATATTTACCGAAAATTTACTAATTTTTTGTTAATAAACTATTAACATGAAGCATGTTTACAAGGAGATGTACCACAACAGGATTTGAAATCAAGGGCGTTGGTCAAATGGTCATTTTAATAATCGTCTAGGCGCACACAGTGAAACAAAAATTCCATGCCAAATTTTTATGGGCAAACTTTCAGCTTGGAAGGAAAACAATAAAAGTTTATAAATTTATACTTACGAAATTATATCAACATGATGTTTAACACAATCAATCGCAATTTCATTTTGTTTTCTAAGGTTATATTTAGAATTATATTTTTTACCAATTAATTTATTTAAATTTTCGAATCTGTGGCCCAATAATTGGTATTGAAAGTGAATATTGTGAATCAATGCAAACATGAAACAATCGATTAAAGCATGACGATACGTACAGAACCATGCTACTACGACTTGATGAAAATAATGCAACCAAAAACAGTATTTATTTTTTATGTCACAAAAACACCAAGAAGGAGTAATTAATTGTCTTTTATCATAATTCAGTGTTATTGGAATAAAAATGTGACAATAAACACAAAGAGTTGCTAATAAAATGTAAATAATAAATACTTTTTTATAATTTTTTTTACACGTTTTAAATATTTCATTTTCTTTATCATCGCGCATTTTTAACCAATTTTCATTGCAACAGAAATCAATTAATTTTATTATACTATTTCTGTTTGCTATTATAATAATTGTTTTAAAAGTAACAAGAAATTCAGCTGACATTATGTAAATATTTCTTAGTATTATTGAAACTGTATTTTCATTAGATTTAAATAATATAAATTGCATTATTATATGCGTTATTATGAAAAAAAGTATTAAAGTCATATAAAAATAATAAAAAAAATTATATTTTAAATTAGTAAAATTTGGTTTTAATAAACCAAGATATTCGAAATATTTTAATGTTATTAGAAATGCTTGATATTTTAAATTATCTTTATCATTTGTTGCTGTCTTGATATCTTTGACTTTGTTATTATGACAATTGAATATTTTAAAATTTGGTATTTTTATTCTTAAAGAAAAAAATTTTAAATTACTTATTTTTGATTATATATAAAAATATATTTAATTAAAAAAATTTTTTAACTTACTGCTTTTTAGATAATTCTAAATTTTTTAAATAATTCCAAAATTCTGAAAATTTTTTCCTTACTTTCATAATTTTTTTTTTTATAATATAAAATTAGCTTTGCGATTCAAAGCATTCTAAATAATAGACTAAAGTATAATATTTACAGTTATTTGAGTATTATATTTTATTTTCTTGCGCTGGAATAAAATGAGTTTGCGCCTTTGTTTTCTTATAAAAAAATTCATAAAAAATAATAAAAAGCTAACTTATAAAAAATTAATACATGTTTTTTTTACTTGTCTGTTTAACGCCGATAAGTCCTTCATGTAGGTCAATGAAATTTCCTACCAGAAATTTAGAATTATGAATCTTAAAATTTATTTTTTTCATAAAACAGATTAAATTTTCATGTTCAGAAGTCAGCTTTTTCGTTTAGCATCGAAATCTCAATAATTAAGATTTATTTATCAAAGTAGTCAGAAAAATAACGACATTTTATCGACTAGAATTGTCAGATTACTTTTTTTTTACTTTTAAAAAATGAAAAAATTACTACTTTGAAAATTACATTACATTTAAAAAAGAATATTTTCAAGCCTTTTTTCCCTAAAATTTATTGATTTTAGATTTGATTTATGTATTTTTTTAAAAGAATTCGGTTTTAATTAATATTAATATTGTTGTAATTGTCCATAATTTACTATTTATTTATGAATAAAATATTATTTATTTATTAGTGACTAGGAGCTTGTACAAAAGTTTTGAAACCTATAAAACTATTCAAAAATTACAATTTTTTTCAGCCATTTAAAAATTGGTCAGTTTAGGCCAAATATGGCCATTTGGTTTACTGACTAAAACGGTTAGTGAATTATTGATAAAAAAATGCAGCTTACGAGGATTAAAGCTAATAATTACGCACACAAAATGAGACCAAGTGAAAGGTATTTACTTGATTTACAACTGATTTACAAGTAAAGTCGGTGTCATGGGTATACCATCTTTAGCTACTACTATTCCATACCTCATTTATTCAAGGATGGAATCGCTTAAGGTAGTATAAGCGTGGAGCGACAGAGCGATATTTTTTTCGGACCTCTTTCTTCCTCTCGCGAGTTTCGTATAAGAAATTCCAAAATGTTTTTGTTTATATTTCTGTAAATAAACTTCTAGGAGCTCTGAAATTTTTTCTATGAGTTTTTATAATAATAAATTATATTTTAACCAAGTATTATCAAAATCTGTTCTGTAAATTTTTTACAATACGTGCTTATTTATATTACATACTTATTCACCGTAAGAGATTTTAAAAGCTTCAAAAAAAAAATTTACAGAACAGATTTTGATAATACTTGGTTAAAATATAATTTATTATTATAAAAACTCATAGAAAAAATTTCAGAGCTCCTAGAAGTTTATTTACAGAAATATAAACAAAAACATTTTTGAATTTCTTATACGAAACTCGCGAGAGGAAGAAAGAGGTCCGAAAAAAAAATATCTCTCTTTCACTCCACGCTTATACTACCTTAAGGATTCGAGTTGAAGAATCGTAAGGAGTGTGTATCTCAATGATTGGGTACAAAAGAGTATAAGTTGGGCACAAGGAAGGTTATACCTATATGGCGAATATAGAGTTATAAAAGGCACCACCAAAAATTATTGGTGTAAAAAGTTATATTCATCTGTTGACGGTGCTGATTTAAAAGAGTGCTTCAAGACCTCAGTAAATAATAAATGGATTGTAGCTAGCAGCAATGCTATTCCTGTTAGAGATTATATCCAGTATCACCAAGTCAGGATTAACGCTCTCCCTACTAAGAGTAGAAAAAGTAGACGTAGAAGAACTGAAGAGTCAGACAGGTTATATCGTGCTGGTTGTAATGCTATAGAGACAGCAACACATGTTGTATAGGTTTGCTTCAGAACACATGGAGGCAGAGTGAAGTGACACGACGCAGTATCCAAAATCTTGGCTACGGAACTAGGGCAAAAACGTGGGAAGGTAAACGAAGAAAAAGAAAACCGCATAATTACATCAGAAGACCTTATAGAAAACCAGATATAATCTGTTAGAGACAAAACGAGGTTTGGGTCATTGACACGCAAGTAGTAGGGTTCTATAAACCCTTGAATGAACTACATAAGGATAAAGCTAACAAATACAAAAAGGACGAGATTCGCATAGCAATAGGGAGTGAAAGGAAGTTCCCAGCTGATAGCGTCAAGTTCATTTCTTGTGCGATATCTTATAAGGGCATATGGAGTGAAAGGTCACTTGAAGATCTTTTAAGCTTAGGCTTAACCAAAGGGTTCTTGGCAAAATTAATAACGATGGTGCTTCAAGGAACGCACACAAATTGGACGAGGTTCAATAGCACGACTTCAAGAGTCCATTGAACCAGGAAAACAAGAACTGAGTATTAGAAGCTTCAAGTTACTAACAAAAGGAATACCCGTTTCTATGAAAAAGGCGTAAGTCCGCAACGGGAAAAATAGTGGCATACTTCTAGCAATGCAGTCCAACGCAGAAGAGTAGATTCAAAGAAGATCAGTTGATGAACTCTGCTAGAGTATAAACGAAATGGGGAGTGAGTTTAGTGGATAGCTGCCGGAAAAGGAGTACTATAGTCCTACACTATTCAGAACACCGGGTGCTGTTCGTGCGTAATGCATTCCCAGGCAACCAACGACGTTTCGGAAACGTCTCCAACCCGTTTCTGAAGAAACGAATTAAACCAATTTGCACCGTTTAAGAAACGTTTCTGGAACCGTTTCAGAAACGTAAAAATGCGCCTTAGAATTTTAAAATCCTAATTTTAGAACTAATTCCATAGCGAATATTCTTTTATTTATTCATACTAGAAGTTATTTGCTAATGTTTTTAATTTTACATATAAATTTTTTAGTATACTTACACTTATAAGTATAATATAATTAAAAATTTATAAATAATTTTTAATTATTTTGATTTTCAATGAAAATCATAGCAAAAATACAAAAACGAACAAGTCGATTTTGTAACATAATAAATATTTAACGAGGTCCTATATGCAGTTGAAAAGTCATTTTATTTATGACTTTCAAAAAATCCATCTATTTTAGAAGAAATGAACTAATTAAGATGATTAATAGGTGGCGATTACTGCTTTTCTCAAGTCATATATAAAATGATCTTCCAACTGTATATAAGACCCGGTTAAATATTTATTATGTTACAAAATCGACTTGTTTGGTTTGGTATTTTTGCTATGATTTTCATTGAAAATCAAAATAATTAAAAATTATTAATAAATTTTTAATTAAATTATACTTATAATTGTAAGTAAACTAAAAAATTTATATGTAAAATTAAAAACATTAGCAAATAACTTCTAGTATGAATAAACATAAGAATATTCGCTGTGGAATTAATTCTAAAATTAGGATTTTAAAATTCTAAGGCGCATTTTTACGTTTCTGAAACGGTTCCAGAAACGATTCTTAAACGGTGCAAATTGGTTTAATTCGTTTCTTCAGAAACGGGTTGGAGACGTTTCCGAAACGTCGTTGGTTGCCTGGGAGAATTCTCACTCCCCTGCTCGTATGCAACAAAAAAAAGAATAGCAGCGTCACTTAGAACGTAGCACAAAAAACCTAGCATAAAACCCTGATAGAGGGTCTAATTTCTAGGCCCAGGAGGCCCATTCAAGTAAATTAGGGGTATGGTGGATGTATTTTCAACTGCCATAACCTGTCCCGAAAGTCAGAAGCAAATTGTGTTCCCAAACAGTTGCCACTTCTTATGTAAGTATTATTTTTATAAATTTTTCTCTTTTTAAAAATATAAATATATTTTACGTCAATAAGAAATTTCAATGACAATTAATATTTAATGTAAAAAAAACACTTTTAATTAGTAGCAATTAAATGCGTAATACAATAAATTTAGCAAACGCTAAACACTCTTTGCCATAAAAAAATTGCAAAGAATAGAATTATAAAAAAGATAAAATTATAAAAAAGAATTAAAAAAAAATAGAATTATAAAAAAGCAAAAATTTTTTTATTTCAGACACGATCACTTATATAGTTATGAAAATAATTAAAATACGCTCCAACCAGTTCAGCGTTACGCATTTTTTGAACATCCCTTAATGAAGAAATTGGACGTTAAAAATAAATTGGAAGAAATTTCATTTATTTTTATAAAATGATATAATGCTATAATTAATACAGTTAGGTACGATTGGATCGGCCCCTGTACAACAATGTAACTACTTAAGTATGCAATTTACATGTACAGTCATTTTAAATTCTCTTTACGCAAAGATCAATCATTAATGTATTATAATAGATAGGATTTTATGATTAAGTAGGAATTAATTGACCAAATGGAAAAAATTATGCAAATCAAATTTTTAAATAAAAATTTATTTATCTATTTTTATAAGTAATCTAGTAAGTAAGCAATGTCCTTATTATATATTTTAGGATTAAAGACGTTACATAATTTAAATAGTTTGTTAAATACATTATAAACAAATAAAAATTTCCTTAACCCCAAAGTTTCACAAGAGATACTGGACATGACGAATGTTTAGTCCTAACGTGTTGGTATCTGGTAGAGTTTTTCTTACATTTGAATTTTTAGTTTTTTCATATAGCCAAAATCTATTTTATTCTAGAATGAAGTTTTTTGGGTTTTTTCATTTATAAAACAGCTGACCTCATAGAAAAAAATTTAAAGTTGAGTATATTCGGCTAAATTCAATACTAATATTTCAATGCTATCATTTCATAAAAACAATTGAAATAGTAAGGCTAGTTCCACAAACCCCCGTAAGCGCAGAAACGTAGCCGCAACGCAATGCGCACAGCACAACACGCATGTGCACAAACGAAAATCGTGCTGTGCGCATTGCGTTGCGGCAACTTTTCTGCGCTTACGGGGGTTTATGGAATTAGCCTAACTTTTCTATAAAACAGGACTCCCGTAAAAACGTATTACGCCCAATTGAAAAAAAAAACGATTAGGTCAGAAATACGATTAGAAAAATACATACAAAATATGCAGGTCTGTTTCATAAATTATTATTGCCCACGCTTACGTACACATACAGATTTCATTTAAAAATTAGGTTCTCAGCATTAAAAAACGTGCTTACATTATTTGCTTAATAACGAAAATAATGTATGCATAATTTAGAGTATTACTTTTTTTTCTTCAAAGCATCTGGAATTCTAAACACACCGGCAGAAATCGAAAATATAAGTAAAAATAATAAGTTTCTTATTGGATTTATACTAAAACATCGGTTTTTGAGCCCACGATAGCCCTCGAAAGTTTTTTTTGCCCTCCTTAAAATTTTTATCTTCTTAAGACTTTCAGATTTTCTAGTGGATTCAAATAGTGTTTTAAATTATTTTAAAATTGATACCCCGTAGTATTTTTTCACCAGGAGTCCGATGAAACCATTTATGTTAGCTTTTGACCACGTTTTATAGGAGAAAAATCAATTTTTGTTGTTTTTTAGGGTCCAAATTTAAAGAGGACGAATTTAAAAAGTTTCGTAGTTACCAAAATAAATTTTTCTGAATATTATTTACAAGAGGGGGTTATGTATTTTTTCCCCAGGAATCTGATGGAATAATTTATTTTTTTATCCATTCTTTTCTTTTGTGAGAAAATCTATGTTAAGAAAGGCTTTTTCCAAAATTTTCCCACGGGTTGTCCAGTTGATATTTAATGCTCTTCAAGATGTGCCAAGTAGAATTGTGATCTAAACCGCCTAGACCTGACACTCTTTGGTTTTATACGCCTCTCTTAAAAGCCACATTTGAATATGTTGTATTTGTTTAAACAATAAAAATTTAGGAATTTTTTTTTATTTTCTTGTTCAAAAATACATATACAATGTCAACTCTTTTATGGACATACCTTTAAAATAAATTATTTCGTTTTCAACACAAACGTTTATATAATATGTATAATTTAAAAAAATTATAATTCTTGACAGTTAATGATATTTGAATTTCTCTTAATAACGTTAGCATAATGCATATTTTGTACGAAATTAATTTATATTATGTGATCAAGCACTAAAAAATCAGGTTACTCCGTTTGAAATTTGCTTGGTTAAAATATCAATCGCATTGCTGTAAAAAATTTTGTGCAGGTTTTATAACACTGATGATAAATTTACGATACAAAAAAAAATTTATTTGAGGTATGAAGTTATATTTTGGCTTTTTGTGACAAAAGTATTATAATAGACAAACACAACTGCCAGTTAACATCATAAGAACACAATTGATTTTTATTATTAAATTCAACATGAAATGATCTGAGGGGGTTGGCGTGCTTTAGCACGCAGGAGGTTTACCCCCTAGAAAAGGCAGGATATAGCATTTTTGACATAATTATTGAATTAAATAACCCAGAAAGACATTTTAAAATTAAAAAGAATAGTGTTTTTAAGGAATTACATATTTTGGGGGAAAAAGGCCAAAATCACCCCCGGAAAGGCGTTAAATAGCATTTTCTTCCTAGCGGGCCGAAAACACTTTTTTCGCCCCGCAACGAAAACGAAAAAAACGCGTTTTCACCCCACTGAGAAAGAAAAATTTCGTTTTGTCCATGGGAACAAAAAAAAAATACCCCAGATCGCAGTTTACCATCCTCGGCTTCGCCTCGGATGCTAATTAACGTGCGATCTGGGCCATTCTTTTTTTTTGCTCCCTTGGTTAAAAATGTACTATTCTGACATTATATTAGAATGCGACCCAAAAAATCTATTTGGACACCTCAAAACTGAAAAAAAATCATTTCTTACATTCATGGGATAAATGTGGGGGGGGGGATGGCGTGAAAATGTCGCCCTTCATTTAACATATTTTCCTTTCGGCGCTTTTTTCCTGACATGAAGAGAATGCAAAAGGTTTCAGGTGGATTCATCCATTTTCATAAATATGTGAAGGTGGTCTCACAGATATTCCCAGACTATCTCTTATCTTTCATCTTTTTATACCTAAAGATTAGGTATAGGCCTGGAGCATGGTTTTATTTGCGATTTTTTTTGAAAGCATGTCCATGGAATTTTTCGACGGTAATTCTAGTTTTTGGGGTCGCTGATTCCAAATCCGAAGTCCATTTTGACCTAACGTGGTCCAATTTTGCGTAATTACCCATTTTAGGTCATTTTTAACGTTTTTTTTCATTTATTGTTAAAATTTTTAATATATTACCATTTTTCTCACATTACACTAATGTTTTTTGGGTCTCTATACCTAATTAGCATATCTACTCATATAAAAAAAAATGGTAGCCCATAATAGGGATTCTTAGGCTATTTTTCACGCTTTTTGGGCTAGTTTTATCTATTTTTATGAAATAATACCATTTTTTATCTACAGCTTCTGGTTTTTGAGTATTTTAAAGTAGTTAAATACGAATATTATTTTTAATTTATCTAAAAACGGTGCAGTAGCCTATAATAGGCACTTATAGGCTGTTTTTTGGTAATTGGTATTATTTCATAAAAATATCTAAAACTAGCCCAAAAAGCGTGAAAAATAGCCTAAGAATCCCTATTATGGGCTACCATTTTTTTTTATATGAGTAGATATTCTAATTAGGTATAGAGACCCAAAAAACATTAGTGTCGTGTGAGAAAAATGGTAATAGATTAAAAATTTTAACAAAAAATGGGAAAAAAACGTTAAAAATGACCTAAAATGGGCAATTACGCGAAATTGGACCACGTTTGGTCAAAACGGACTTCGGATTTGGAATTAGCGACCCCAAAAACTAAAATTACCGTCGAAAAATTCCATGGACATGCTTTCAAAAAAAATCGCAAATAAAACCATGCTCCAGGACTATACTATAAAGAAAGAAAGGTAAATTGGAATGATGTACTATATAGCGCTCTTTAATTCAGAATCCCCCACCATTTTTTTTTGTTTTAAGCTCTGTATGAAAAGGCATATATATAGGTATACAAATTTTTGCACTCAATAAATAAATATAAATAAATATAAAAATAAACACTCGTGGCACTTTAATCCATTGGTTGCGAAACGAATAACAAACAATAACAAGAATCTTGTGAATTTAATAAAACAAAAAAACGTGTATAAAAATCATTAGAAAGCAGTATAAACTTGAAGTTTGATTTAAAAAAAGTTTAAAACAAGTATATTTTTATAAAACATCAAATAGTTAACAAAAAACAAAAAGAAAAATATGATGTGTAAAATTTTATTAGTGGTTAGTGGTGTAGTTTTTATAAAAAAAAGTGTAAATGAATAACGCGAGATAAAAAAAAAAACAAGGAATAAAAATGGATGTCAGTATAAATTAATTATTCAAAATTCTTTTTGCAATTAAAATTTGTAAAATAAAATTATTTTTTTTTCAAAGAACACAACATCTTTAAAACTGGCAGATTATCTTGTTATAGGATTAGTACTTTTATATTCAGCTGGTATTGGTGTTTATTATCGTTTTACTGGTGGTAAACAAAAAACTGCAGTGGTAAGTAATATTTTTTTTTATAGTACTAGGATTTTAAAATGATTTTTACAATAATGTGCGTTAAACGTGTTTGGCATTCTTAGAATCGTGTAAAAATTTAAACGTATGTCATTTAATAAACGCAAATTATGTCAAAAAAATATTAAGGAGGCTCTTTCGTGTACTTGTAATTGGAAAAGGTATTAAAAATTTTTATTAATATTGTAAATTAAAGTGAAATGTGAATAAATGTGATTAACGATGACAAAAAGTTTACGTTGTATACAAACAACTTAAGGCGTGCTCAGCGAAAAAATTAATTTATTATTTGGAGTATGTAGATATTAGAATTTATATTGAACATATTACAAAGCATTATATAACTTTAATTAATATCAAAGAAACATGAGATTTATCATTTACAAGTAATTATATGATTTTTTATTTTTGAAATAAAATTAAATAAATAATTTTGATAAATAAATATTTACAAATAATCGCGTGCCCCTGTATAGTATACTATCATTGCTATACACTATCAGCTCACTATCATTGCTGTTTTTTCTCCAAAACCTTGTTTACTAATTTATGGAGTTTAATTAACACACGGCTACCTACTACGAGAGGCTGAGCCATAATTTCCTTGGGCATTAAATTTTATACTCAGGTTTTATCATTTTTTTGTTCTAAGAGCATAAAAAACAACTTCCAGAATTTCTTTCATTAGAGTAGTAGTGTTAAAATGTTAAAAAGGTAGCTTTTTCGCTAATATTTTAAAATTATGTACGGCAATCGAACATATGCTCTATACCATTCGATTCGGGGGATTTCACTTTATTCACCCTTATGTCTCACGATTTATAATTTTTCACTAAAGAGCCTCCTTAAAATAAGCTTATCCTAAAAAAAAATTAGCTTGCAACTACTAAAAAATGCATAAAGGTTTACGAACAGGCATAAACAGAACCCACTCACCAATTTTACAAGCTACTTTATGTTTGTTGTTTATAATTTATTCTATTTTTACAATTTATTACAATTTAAAAAAATTTTTTTAAAATAAACACAAAAAGCACTTTGTAACCTACAGAGGATGCTTTATAGAAATAACAAGCTTACCTTAATTAATACTTTGTAGTTTGTATCATAAACTAAAAATATTGATCTTATAATCTTTTTTAATGCATTTTCTTAATATTAAGTGAATAAAAATTTAAATAATTTAAGAAACGATCAAATTGAAAACTCTAGATTACGCTTTCTTAGTCTTTTTTGGGATAAAATATTAATTTCAGCTAGGAAAAAATGTATACCAAAATGCAGGAAAAAATCAAAAATTGTTTATAAATTTTTAATTTTAAATCGTTTCAAGAAAAAATGCTATTTTTTGATAATTTTTATTGTTATTTTTTTTAACACGAAATAAGAATTAAAGTTTATTTTCAAAGGTTCAAAGACCTGAAAAAGCTAAGTTAGATAGGCTGCTTATGATTCTTACTTCTTATGCTTTTTAGCCTTAAAATTTAATAGTATATTACGACCCATGTCCAGAAAAATAAAGAATGGTCCAAATCGCACGTAAATTGCGATTTGGGACATTCTTTTTTTATGGCCTAGGGTCGTATACGATTTTTTTTGCATCAGTGGCGAGAAAAGACGTCTTTGCCGAATGCGCAGCGGCCGGGAAATACGTGATTTCTGGCCGCTGATCAGAAAAACTAAGTTTATTAAATTTTCTAATTTTCCTAATTTTAACACAAAAAAATATTTATTATTTAATTTTAAGTTAACAATTAAACAAATACATCAATAAAATTCATTTTTTTAATAAGTTTTAACATAATTATCAGAATAGCAGAAAGTTAGATTATTTAAGTAATTGTAAATAAAAGATTTTATTTGTCATTATTAATAAAAACTTATGTTTTTATTGTTGTTTTAACGTCACTCATTGCAAAAAAAACATTTTTTTATTATGTATTTTAATTTTATGATGCAATTTTTACAAACAAAAAAATTAAATTCAAATTTTAGCTTTAAGAAGCATAAGAAGCCCATCCAAAAGCACCCTTAGCAAGGTGTGTCTCGCTATTGAAATTTGATTACTTTTATTTTAACTAATCAAAACAATTAATTCAAATTTTCATCCATATGACTTTTTAATTAAAATAAAACTCACAATAAAGAGTGCATACCTATAATATTTTTAAAAAAAATTTGCTGAGCTCGCAATAATTCAATTATTATAAAAAAAAAATAATGACGTATCAAAATGTGTTATGTAACATAATAAAATATAAATATAATAAATTGAAACATTAAAACCATGATAATTCATATAATATTTGACTAGATCTGAAATCTGAAAATAATAAAAATAATAATAATTTTCTTTTATGCATTTATAGGAATATTTTTCAGCCGATAAATCAATGAAAACTGTTCCTCTTGGTATAGCATTAATGGTATCATTTATATCAGCAATATCAATGCTTGGTATTAGTGGAGAAATTTATTCGCATGGTACAATGTTGGTTATATATTACATTGGTTTTTTGTTTTCACCATTTGTTGTTTCTTATTTTTATTTACCAGTATTTTTTCAATACGAGAATGTCAGTCTCTATGAGGTAAAAAAATTATATTATTATCCTGAAATCACAGTAATATTATTATACTCAATTTTTAGTACTTGGAGAAAAGATTTGGTGTTAGAGCTCGACTAGCAACTAGCATAGCCAATTACTTGCAATTAACTTTGTTTACTGGTGTTGTTTTATTCGCACCATCATTAGCAATCGAAGCAACAACTGGCTTATCAAGTTACAAAAGCATATTAATACTCGGAATAATTTGCATATTTTACTCAGCAATTGGTGGCATGAAAGCAGTATTAGCTACTGATTTACTTCAAGGAGTATTAATGTTTGTATCGATATTAATAGTATTATTAATTGCCAATAATCAATTAGATGGTGGTTTATTAAGTGTTTGGGAATTGGCAAGAGAAGGACACCGTCTGGTTTTTTTTGAGTAAGTTCTTCTAAATATATAAGTTGTCGATTAATATCATTATACATTGACGTAATAATTACGGCACTTATGAACATCAGTTTATAAATGACCCCATTGCCATAGATCTTACTTATAAATTATAGAAACACTCTAAGAACAGATGCAAAAGATTCAAGTACATTAAATGAGAAAACGCTGGAAAAAATTTCTTAGTATAGGAATTCTTTTCTTTAAAATCAGCATTTTTTAATATTGTTAACATGAGAAAAATAATTAACAAAAAACAACTTTTCCAGTTTTTTATAAATTTTCCGAAGTCGAAAAATTTTTGGTTCCTCAATGAGAAACCATTTTTTCTAAAGTCAAACTTTCTTTATTAGCAATTTCAAATGTTTTTACAATGAAGAAATTGATTAGTAACCAACAAGATTTTCCAGTTTTTCACTGATTTTCCAACGCCGGGAAATTTTAATTTTTTTCTAACGTCGGATTTTTTTCTTTAAAATCAGCAGCTTTATATTGTTAAAATGAGAAAACTAATTAACAAATAAGAATTTTTCATTAGAAAAAATATTAAATTCCGACATTGGAAAATCATTGAAAACCTGTAAAATCATGAAAACATGTAAACAAAAAAAAAATTCAACATTGGAGAAAAAATTACCTACGTTGGGAAGTTTTTGAAATGCTGGAAAATATTAATGAGAAATGAGTTTATTTTATTTCCTTATTTCAAAATTTAAAAAAAGAACGTATAGAAAAAAAATTTCCTTGATTATATAATTTATTATTATGAAATATATAATATGACATTATTATAATTTGTTATGAAAAACTTCATAAACGTGCATGTAAATAAAAAATTTATTATTTGATTAAAATGTTACAAGCGCTTTTCGATAGGCGTTTGCGATATTCGTAACACATGTGCAGATGTTTTTCCGTGTAGTCAGCAGATGATTTTGTTTATTTTAAAATTATTAAACTATATGTCTCTATTTCGTAATTTGCAGTGTTAGCAGGTCAATTTATTAAATAATTTTTTTTTTTTACAAAATTAAAGAGATTTTTGGAATTTTCTTTGCAAAGAGTACTTTGTACATTGATTTGTCTACAGTTTATATTTGCCTTCATAAAAAGCAGATGATAAAAAATCATTAATTGATTGTGGTTCAAATTTGTTCTAATTGAAATCATTATGAAGGTCTTTAATAGACCAATAACATATGAATTTAACAGTGTCATGTTTTTATGTTCATGTTTGTGTTCATGTTTTTAAGAGCGTTTGTGTTAAAACAGCGAAATTTTAAATTGAAAGATTAAAATAACTCATTTTTTTAAGGAATTTTTTTATTTTTTAAATTATACGAAATTATTCAAAATTAATCAGCAAATTCTTTATTATTTAACTGTTTTAACATAAAAGCTCTTAAAAACATAAAATGATGTATCCTTACGTAAAATTTCCCGCGGAATCCAAATTTTTGGTCAGATTTTTATTGGTCACGTGACTTGGCGGTAAATTTGAAATTTGTAAAAAATAATCTTTTGAAAGCTGTTATTTTTTTATCTAGAGCTCCCAAAAAGCAATGTCCCATCTAAATTTTTTTTTTGCCAAAAAATATAAGGTTTAAGGAAAATTTTAAGCCTGGTTAGAAAATTTTTCACTAATAGGCATTTGAGAAATCGACTTTTGACAAAATCAGCCTATCTTAGCGATTCCTCGCGCACGCGCTACTCAAAAAAAAATTTTTTACCCCGGAATTGGATTGGAAAAAATTTTTTCATGCTAATGTTAATGTTTTTTACAGCAATAATAAAAAAAATTATGACTCATTTTTCTTACTTTTTTTACAAAAGTCCAAAACACAAAAATGGCTGCCAAAAATCGAGATTTTGCTCTGGGAGGCTAAAAATTGGGCTGGTGACTTATTATTTGGTAGTACTTTCAGAAAAAACATTTTGGGGCAGTTTTGAAGACCCGACCATACAATTTGCCTTCACTTCATTTAAATCTACCCATATATAAAATTTAAGATACAAAAAAATAGCCTTAATTGGTGCCAAGGATAATAGGTCTGAAATCGTTCAGAATATTAATCGCTGAGAATTGTTAATATTGAATTTAAACAGCCAAAAGGGCACCATGTAGTGGTCATAACTGTTGCTGTCAATCGGTGTCTGTTCTCAGAATCTAGAAAACTAGATTTTTCAAAAACAGACCCATAAATAAATTTTGTAGAAAAATTCAGTTCCGAATTTGTAAAATCAGAATGCATCAAAGTACAGAATAGCATAAATTCCGAAATTTTTTCATAAAATCTAGAATTTAAAGTAAAATTTTGTTTTCTCTTATATTGAGTCTGCATTGGCTTTTAGGATTTTGGATATATCTATTATTAAATCGTTCTATTTTTTAATATTACAAAATAAAATATTCTGATACTTGATTTTCGGGGTTCAGAAAACTGACAAGGATTCATAACAACAGTTATGACCAGTGAATGACTCCCTATACGGTAGAGCTGCTTTGGTTGAATATTCAACCAATTGGTTGAATTTCGCAGTTTTTGGTTGAATTTTCAACCAATTGGTTGAATATTCAACCAAATACTGCGATTTTCAACCAAAAACTGCGATATTCAACCAAAAACTGCGAAATTCAACCAATTGGTTGAATTTTCAGCCAAAACTGGTTTAATTTTCAACCAAAAGCTAAAATACAAAATAAAAACGATGTTTTTATAGTACAGGGTAAGAAATGATCAGGGCATCCATTAAAAGTGAATGAATTTTATTATATTATTGTAATTAGTAATTTTTTATGTACTACTTCTTTTGGCTCTGAAACTGAGGAATGACTAATTAAAAAGGTTATCCTACGTAGAATAACAAAATGGCGGCTACCTACAGAAAGTTAAAATGAAATAAAAAGCCTTTAATTTTCGAGCAAAAGTAGCTGTAAAAATTTTTTGAGAACATAAAAATACTAAAACTCGACGACATCCCGAAATTAGTGCATTTATTAAGTTGCTTAGTAAGTTTAAAGCAAATTGGTGCAGATTTTATCGCGCAATCGTGTGCATTACTTTTCAAAAACGCTATTTCGAGTAAAATGGCTTTAAGGGTACCTTGTCTGAGTTTTGAGTAAAAATAACGTAATTTTTCTTATTGATTTTCTCAAAAAGTTTATTGGATAATAAAAAGATTTTTTCACAGCTATTTTATACACTCATAATGAACACAAAAAAATTTTTTTTTTTTTATTATCTCTTTTTTTACATAAATGAGATGGCGCTGAAGTTGGTGCCTAAAAAAAAAGTTCCAAATTGGCCCACATCATAACTCGGTTTAGAATCGTCTAGAATAAAAAAAAATAAAAACACCTTAAAGGACATGAGTTTTTGCTTGGAATGATCTACAATCAATAAAAAATATTAAAAATTAAAAAAGTTATGAAGGTAAATAGAAAAAAGTCGAAATTTGACCATATTTTTTGCCACAAAACGGAGCCTAGAGACCAAAAAAATCTACCGATCAGGTTGATTGTAGATCAAAAAATGCAGAATTTCATAATAAATCGATTAAAAAAAAAAAATTTGAAATCGGAGCAATAGTTTTTTTGTTATCGTGTGGGCCGTTTTCAAAGAGTTCGTTTTGAGAAAAACGCTTTTAAAGTTTCGAATCTTGTATTCTAGCATACTGGCACATTTACTTTCAGGTGCTGTCGTTTATTTATTATTTGCGAGATTCATTTAAAAATTTTTTTCCATATTCTTGAATACTTTTTGAACACAAGTCAATAAAAAAAAAAAATCGATTTTTTATTTGAAAACTCAGACAAGGTACCCTTAAAGTTTTAGAAGAATTTTTTCGGTACTTTTAGTTATTAAATTATTTATTTTAATGCAAGAGATCTGATCAACACAAAATTATTCGACACATCAATGATTCTACACAAAAAAGTTTTTCGGAATCGTTTTATTTGTGCTAAAAAGATCAACACAAATTTTTTTTAGTCAAAGTATTCAACACTTATTTCTTTCGTATGCTATAGCATAAATAAATATCACTTAAAACAGCGTATTGAATATTTCGATTAGAAAAAAATTGTATTGATCTTTTCGGTACAAGGATTTTCGGTGTAGAACGATTCCGCAAAACTTTCTTGTGTAGAATTATTGATTTGTCGAATAATTTTGTGTTGATCAGATCCCTTGCCTATTTTAACATGGAACATGTTCGTTAGATAGGGTATTTGAAAAAGTTTGGCTAGGCAGGGGGGGGGGTGTGAAATGGACTTAGAATATTTTTGATTTAGGGACTTAGAATAATTTGAAGTGGAAGCCTGTTCAGGCCCTGATAAGAACAAGAACTTAGAGGATTACTTTATGTTATGGACTTACGATAATTTATATTTCAGGATTTATTGTAATTTCGGTTTTTGGATTTATTACTGTTATGAGTGACATGAACATGTTCCATGCTCGTTGGTTGTGTAGTTACACAAACCGGTTATAAATTTTTTTTTTTATTCGTTAGAGAAATTTATAACAGAAAACTCTAGATCAAAAAAATTAAAATCGGTCACGTAGTTCTAGAGAAATCTTAATTAGAAGGTGTAAAAACATAGTTTTCTAAATAAGAATACAAATTTTTTTTTGTATATTTAAGTAGACTTATAAGTTATCAGTGATTTTTGAGCCATAAAGTTATCTTTTTGGTTTTCTTACTGAACCTGTAGCTGATTTTACCCCTGCTGCTTGTCTGATTTGTTATTTTTTACCATTTTGGCACGGCTAAATTTGGCGTCATGAACAATCGCGAATATTAGCAAAATTTGCTCATAATTTCTATCAATGACCAGTTCCGACATAATTTCTAACTATATTTAACAAGAAAGATTTAAAAATAAATTTTTTTTACATACTCTTGAGACATATATAAAGTAATTAATTAAAAAAAATAATTTGATTATTAAAAAAAAAAAATTAGGTAAAATGACAGGAAGTTAAAGCATACAATATTAAGTTTAAAAAAATTTATCATACTATGTAACATTTTTAATTAGTCATTTCTCAGTTTCAGAGCCAAAAGAAGTAGTACATAAAAAATTACTAATTACAATAATATAATAAAATTCATTCACTTTTAATGGATGCCCTGATCATTTTTTACCCTGTACTATAAAAACATCGTTTTTATTTTGTATTTTAGCTTTTGGTTGAAAATTAAACCAGTTTTGGTTGAAAATTCAACCAATTGGTTGAATTTCGCAGTTTTTGGTTGAATATCGCAGTTTTTGGTTGAAAAACCAATTGGTTGAATATTCAACCAAAGCAGCTCTACCGTGTACACTTAATTATACTATAGCATATGCTCCATCACTCTCATCAAGCGATGTTCCTATACCCATTTTTTTTTAAATTCAATTAATATATATTAAATTAATTCGAACCCGGAACCTTTCCGTTAGAAGGATAACAAGCTACCACTGCAATATATGCGTTATCACTGAAGTTTGATTATCATGTGCTTTGAATATTTGTTTGTTATACACGTAAATTATTGAATAGATATGCAATTTTAATCTTATTATCCCGCCAACTCGTCAAATATTATTCTCTTTCATTCATTGTAAGGCAAATAGATATTTTTATGTTTTTCAATTTGCATTAAAAAATTACATTCTTTGTATAGTAAAAATTGGACGATTCAGTATTACTGGGTGGCGGTCTTATTCGCCACGAAAAAAATTAAATACATCACTTTTGAAGACCAAATTTAAAACATACAAAACTCAATACAGTATATTTTTAACACTAATTGTTGCACAAGATTTAAATTAGACACAAAATTTTTTAGGACATTTTATTTAACACAAATTCAACAGAGAAAACTGAATTTTAATTGCATAAAAAATTTATTTTTGTGTTGAATAAAACGTGTCACATAAATTTGTGTTGGATTTAAATGAAAGTACAAAAAATAGTGTTGGAAAATAATGCGTGTTATAAGGTCGGTGTTTAAAAATGACGTATTCAATATTTTTTGTGTTGAATAAGACCGCTACCTTTTGTTTTCTCAGTGAATTAGTCAAATTCTATTTTTTGAAAAATCAGACACGTATTTTCCTAAGCTATAAAATATTTAATTTTATTTTGAAAGTATTAATTTAACAGCCTAATAAAAAGCACTTATTTATTTTAATTTTTTTATAATGCAGCAAAAAACTTATTTCTTTAATTTTATTTTAAATTTAAACTTTATTTATTATTTTTATATAGTTTTCGCCTAGATCCAACAATTCAACACACATGGTTCAGTGTAATAACAGGATCATTTTTTACATTTCTTTCATTGTATGGTGTTAATCAAGTAGAAGTACAAAGATTAAAGACTGTTAAGTACGTTTTTATTATCTTCTAAAAATATTTTTTGCAGCTCGTTAAAGTTTAAAAAAAATTTCTTCTAGAACGATTGCTGAAGCACGTCGAGCTTTATATATAAGTACAGTTTTGGCAGCGAGTCTTGGCATATTAACTGCATATTCTGGATTGGTTCTTTATGCAGTTTATAAAGACTGTGATCCAAAAACAGTCGGGTTAATATCGTCGTATGACAAAATTCTGCCTTATTTTGCGGCAACTAAAATGTCAGTTTATCCAGGAATTGCTGGTCTTTTTGTAGCTGGCGTATTTTGCGCTAGTTTAAGCACCGTTTCTGCAATGCTGAATTCTTTATCAGCTGTATTTCTCGAGGATTACCTGAGGCCATTGTATCCAAAATTTGGTAAGGAATTTCCTGAAGACAAAGCAACCTTGTATGGAAAAATTATGTCCACAATCAATGGATTACTCATTATGGGTGTAGCATTTTTGGCTGGTCGTTACGAAAGTTTGATTATCCTGTCAATGTCGATAGTTGGTTCAATATCTGGGCCAATATTAGGTATTTTTACCCTTGGTTTATTCTTTGAAAACAGCAATGAAAATGGTGCTATTATTGGAATGATCCCTGCCTTATTAACTTGCTTATATGCAAGTTTTGGACCCAAAATACAAGTAACGCCATTACCGTTCAGTACAAATGGTTGCAATTTCACCTTATCGTCAGCAAACGCTAATTACTCAACATTTTCGACAGAGTAAGTATAAAAAACATTGCTGTCTCTTTCAATTTAATAGTAATTTTTAGTCTCACATAAATAAAAAAAAACGCTACCAAATTATTGGCACTACGGTTCATCAAACAATAACAAAATATTCATAATGGTCTATTTTACCTAATAAAGTAAAATAACATAAAAAAACTAATCATTATCTTTTCCTTGATATTGTCATTTTAAACCACTCGTAGAAAAAATTAGGCATTATATCAAAAAACAAAATTTTTTTTTTTTTAAATAATAATGATATACAGTTTTAATTTTTTTATGTAAAAAATTTTTTAAAAAATTAAGTAACAGATCCAAGAAATCTAGTGTAAACGATGTTGCTAAAATTAATACTTAGTTTAATGAAAATCACTTGGTACTACGTCCAAAAAGAAAAAAATTTTTTTTTTTGTATTTATTGGAGGCAAAAATTTTGAGACAAAATTTTCAAAAAATTAATGATCATATTTGAGATATCAAGTAAAAACCATATTTCTAGATATTAGTACTTTCATAAAAACAAAAGAGGTAGGGTGATTGTACCAATTAGTGACCACTCCCCCAATGAGTGACCAGAGGAGGAGTATTGTAGCATTTATAATAATTTTACTTAATAGAAATTGTCTTTTGGATAAAAAAATCAAAAAATGTAACTATTCATTTTCCTAACAAAACACTGTTTTTGTGAAAAAAATTATACATTTATGAAAAAAGGTAAAAATCTCACAATAGAGGTCTGCCGCGGTAATAGTAGTAGTTGTAATAAAAATTTAATTTTTAAAATAGTATATTTTTATTATTAAAGTTAGTTTATAGTCTACATTAATTAAATTAAGGGAATATTACCGTAATTATTTATTAATTTTTCATGTAATTAAATTAGGTGGTTACGATTTGTCATCTGGGAAAATAAGTATTAAAAAATTAGTAACCACTATATTTTAACATTTTGAGTTTATACATATTGTTAATTTTCACTAAAACAATGTGAAATTTTTAAAAATGTGTTTAATTTTTAATGTAAATTTAAGTTTAAAAATATTTCGCACAGTATTATTATTGTTGTATAAAATAAACGTACCTTTATGTGAAAATTAGTAACTGACAATATTTTTAAGGTTGTTGATCAGGATAAATAATAATAATTTTTGAAAATTAGATTGGAATGTCCAGATATCTTAGATTTCAATTGAGTTTGAAAACAACCATGCTGGACAAATTGTAAGGGAAAATTCAAAAAACTTTGACTTTCACTCTTGTCAATATTTCATTCTCAATATGAGAACCTCTTCAAAAAATTACATATGGGCGATTATTTCTCAACCCGGCCACCCCCCTCTGTCCAAAAATGGTGGCAAGTTAAAAACATTGGTTTTGGTTTTGGTTTTTTTTTTGGTTTTTTGGTTTTTTTTTGGTTTTCTCAAATTGACTGAAAAAGGGTCTAGTTTTTTATTCTCATTGGCCTTTTCAACTCTGTAAATCTACTATGCCCATTTTAGGCACTGAGCGGCGGCAGTTTGACTTTTTAAAAACAAAAAAATTGAAATAAAGCGGTAAGTTTTTTGAAATTTTTTCTCTTAAAAGTTGTTACTTATTAAAACAAAGAAAATGAGACCACTTGCGTGGTAATTAGTTGATTTCTTAAAAAGTTTTGTGGATGCTATGTAGTTTTTAAAATTGGGTAAAAAACGGCTACTAGGGGTAATTCTGAAACAAATTTTGACCCATTTTTAAAAAAAAAAAAAATTTTTTAAGAGAATTAATACCTGAAAAGTGCTAAATCCGAAACTACTCGATCAAATCTCTTGATATTTGGCACACTTATTATGTATCAAAATACTACCATTTTGCACTAAAACTTTTTTATTTTGGATTTGTAGGTTCAGAGATATCATCAGTCAAAGTAGCCGCTTTTTACCCATTTTTAAAAACTACATAGCACCCACAAAACTTTTTATGAAATCAACCAATCACCACGCAAGTGGTCTCATTTTCTTTGTTTTAATAAATAACAACTTTTAAGAGAAACAATTTCAAAAAACTTACCGTTAATCTACTTTTATTTCAATTTTTCTGTTTTTAAAATGTCGACCTGTCGCCGCTCAGGGCCTAAAATGGGCACAGTAGATTTACAGAGTTGAAAAGGCCAATGAGAATAAAAAACTAGACCCTTTTTCAGTCAATTTGAGAAAACCAAAATCTTTTTAAGTTGCCACCATTTTTGTGCAGGGGGGGGGGGGGTGGCCGGGTTGAGAAATAATCGCCTATATATATTTTGAACATACCAGTTAAAAAGCTTAAAAAAAGTGATTTCATAGCTCAAAATCATTAATTTTCATCATATTTCTCTGCAAAAAAGAGGTCCATCCAATATTACAGACGATGTCTTATTTTTTAGGAACAATGAAAACGAAATTCCATACATAAATCGAATCTCTTACATGTTTTACTGTGCGATGGGTGCTCTAATAACAGTAATCGTTGGTTACACAGCAAGTATAATAATAAATAAATTACAAGCAAAGACAAATAACAACGAATTAGATGCCAGTTTATTTACACCATTCGTAGCATCAAGAATAAGGCGTAGACGAAACAGAGAGGAAGGCTTGAAAATTGAAAAAATACAATCTGCTGATCAATCTATTATTAGCGATAGCCGTGAATTAAATCAATTATTAAAATAATATTATTTTTAGAGTTTTTATAATGTTAATTTTGAGTATATAACAGATTTTTTCATAGTAATTACTCACGTAAAAACTTGTATAACAGAACTAAAAAAATAATTACCCATTCACTCGCCTGAAACAATTAGAGGCAATAAAAATATTGAATATGCTTAAATATTGTTTAAAAAACTTGTTTCAGAAAAAAAAAATTTGTAAGATTTATAAAAAATTCTTTTTAATTAAAATAGTGTTAAATGTATAAAAAAAAAATATCGATAGTCCTCATTTTTGATATTTTTAAGTGATTTTTTCAATGTAATTTGATGTGTTTTTATAGGATTAAAAAAAAATAATTATAATCAGTTTCAATTATAATAATGAAAAATATTTTGCCAATTACGTTACATGCAGGCAGTAACGTCATATAATTGTTATAAATTATTTATTTATTTATAGAGATAGTGATAGAATTATGTATTATAAAATATTGTTATTTTTATAATTTTTTCTCTAAAATAAGTGTCATTAACAAAAATTTTGTATTAAATTATTATTATTCAACAATAAAAATTTTTTTTTTTTTTTAAACTCTAGTATATTAAAAAAAAAGAGCTGAAAACTGTATTAAAATAATATTTAAATTATCCTTTCATGTTTTACTAATTTTTGAAATCATTACAACTAAACATATGGATTATTTCATTACAACTACCCATGTAAAAAAAATGATACAACGAGTATACAATATGTTTACAGGATTGTAAACAAAAAAAAAAGTATACTAAAATCACTGTATACAATTTGTTAATTGAATACAATACGATCCGAGATACGATCAGATTTCACGAATGAGAATTAGAAAATTTATAAAAAGAGAAAAAGAAAAGAAAAATATCCCCGCAATTTTCCCGCTCCAATTTGACAAGGGGCGCAAAATTATAAAAATAATATAATAATAATTTTATTTACAAAAAATATATACAGATAAAAGAACTGACTGTTGTGAATTAAGAAGTTTGACAGGTAAAACAATTGAAACTTAGAAACTGAGTAAATTTAACTTTTTATATACAGCTGATTTAAAAGTTTAAGTAGATATTTAATTTATAACATACATTTTTGCAAGGGAAGTTTCTTTGGGAATCTGGTTCGCATCAGATATACAAAAAAGTTTAATCTACTTAAATTTAATCTACTATACTATGTAACAAGTAACTCCTTAGATTAACCAAAAAAATAGTATATTCTGGAAAAATTAGTATGTTTTCAAAAACATTTGTAAATATTCGAAAAAAATCGTAAATTTACTAAATTTGAGAATTCTCTATTTTTTTTTGTATATTTAATTATATTATTTGTATATTATTTTGTATATTTTTATATTATTTTTTTTATATATTTAACTGTTTTAGTTCAGACCCGATTAGTAGAGGAAATTATTACATCAAAATGAGGTAATTGGCCGATTTCCACCGCCAATTAAAAGTGACCAAATTTTTGTGAAAATCGCTTTAGTACTACCTTAACTAAAAAGTTAAAACTTTTTGGACGAACCCCTTTTTGGGTTAGTTTGCCCCTTTTTGGGGGTAAAAAAAAAAATTGTTTTTAAGAAATTAGAATCGATTAATTTTTGCATTTTAAAAAGAAAAGGTGAATATGAAATTTTTAATTAAATGTACCCCTTTAAAGTTACAGCCCTCAAAACTTTGATTTTTTTGATTTTAATCCTCAGAGTATGGCGTAAATACTTCACGCCATACTCGTATTAAAATATTAAAATAAAAAAAATCGAATTTTTGAGGGCTGTAACTTGAAAGCGGTACATTTAATTAAAAATTTCATATTCACCTTTTCTTTTTAAAATGCAAAAATTAATCGATTCTAATTTCTTAATAACAATTATTTTTTACCCCCAAAAAGGGGCAAACTAACCCAAAAACGGGGTTCGTCCAAAAAGTTTTGAAAGCATAACTTTTTAGTTAAGGTAGTACTGAAGCGATTTTCACAAATTTGATCACTTTTAATTGGCGGTGGAAATCGGGCAGGGTATGTAACTATTTCCTCTACTAGATCACTTATATTCAATTACTGTAGGCCTTTTCTCTTGTCCCTTTTTTGCATAAGTCAAATTATTAATTTCTTTTTATAAACATTTTAGAGGTATCTTTTTTGTTCTTAAGTTTCCTCGCGATTGTGTAAATGATTCTAATTTGTTATGAAGGGAAAATCAGAGGTAAAAATTTTTATTTGATATTTAGTTATTGTAACTACCTAAAATAAAGTGGATCTGCTGAAGTTATGAAAATAAGTAAAATACAGTCTTAAAATAACATTGATGTATTGAAAATTCAGTTATTTTGTGATTACTCGATAAACACTGGATTAAATAAATTTTGGTTTCCTGCTGGGCCAACTAGATCAAATTCAAAAAATTTTCATCCATGGTTTTTTTTTATTCAGACAGGTTTCGGATTAAAAAAAGTTAATTTATAGGATTTTTATCAATTTTTTTCCCATATAAAATCAGTATTTTTGGGATTTCTCGATAACAACTAGATGAAATAAATTTTGGCTTCCTGCTTGCCCAACTAGATAAAATTTAGGAAATTTTCATCCAGTGCTTTTTTTATTTCTTGTCAGGATACTCCTTTTCGAACATTTATACCTACACACAGACATTCGATAAAATCATGTTAAAGGCATCGAAATTACCTAGGGACCAAATGACCAAAAAAAAATTTAATGTAATAATAAAAAAAATTTTAGAATGTTTTTATTTATTTTTAACCTGAAATCCTACACCAATATGACCTTCTCAACCAATAATACCTCATTACAAAACCACGAATAAAAAAAAATTCACATAAGATAAATGAAAAAATATTGCATCTATCTGTCCCTTTTTTAAAATATTTTAATACCTTCTTAATCTATTTTTTGCTTAAAAAGGGGTGTAAATCTTGTTAAATATTAATTTATTAATTTTTAATGTGAATGTTATCATCGCCCATCATTTACAGATTATTTATAAGTAAGATTGTTTTTTTTAAAGACCAATACTGGGCACTTATAAATTCTTATTATAAAATAATTAATCTGAAATATATAAAACATCTGATCCATGAAAACTTATTGGGATATTTCGTCATCCCTAAAAAATGCAATACTATTGCCCTACGTGAAACTATTATTTTTTGCTTATTATTTAAAATTATAAATATAATTTTTAATTAAGTAATTAATCTTTTTATAAGCAAATAAAATAAAATAATTTTTTTAAGTTTTTTGTTATTTATGTTAACTGATCAAATAAAACAAATAAAATCTATAAAAATATTGCTCGTATTAATGTATAAATTAATTGGGTCCAGGTGTTGACAATCATATTATTAAATTTACTATTAAAATCGCGATAGTAAGAATTTTTTAAAAACCGAAGTTTATATTATCACAATCGAGTCTGTGTTATAAAGAATTTGACATTTTTTCAAACAATATTTTTTTACTACTGTTTTTAAGGTATTTTGCAGTTAGAATTTCTAAGGAAAAGAATTTCATAATATTTGGCAAAAATGATGTTTATAATTTTATAAATCTACTAATAAATTTTCAAAACCTTGAGTTGGTTATTTACCAAGATACAAAAAAAATAAAATTGCACGATTTTAGGAAAATAACATGTATTTCTAGCGATTCTTATGGAGGTCTTTTTTTTAAAAAAGCAGTTTAAAATACTTCTGAGGAAAAATATTTTTTTTACTATTCGAGATTTTAACCACAATATTTATAAGAAATTAAGAAAAATAAGAGAAAATAATAATCTTTACCGGAACACATATGTAATACAAGTTGGTTAGTCATCATAATAATCATAATAATGTATAGTAAACACATATCAAAATTCAAATATAATGAAAGAATAACATAATAAAAATATTATCGACTGCTTAAGTCAAATCAGCTTAACTGTAAAATACCTTAAGGAGAGCTCGCGTTTTTAAATTTATTCTGAGATATGAGAGGGTTCTGGCCCAAGGTGCGTACAGCGTCGAGGAATAGTAATAGTATTACTAATTGCTTTCAAATATTAATTTAAATAATTTTTTATTAATATAAATATAACGTATTTTGTGATTTTAGGATTAAAAAACAATGTTCTATCGAATATGGTTTCGAGAAAAAAGTATTTTTTAATTAAAAGAAAAAAAATGTTTATTAAACCTTACCTGCTTTAATATAAGTGTGTACATAAACACTCATATTATAGGAATGGCAGCATGCATAGGAGTTTTTAGGCAAATTAATAAACAACAATACGTTTCTAATTTTTCTTGTCATTAAAACAATTAATTTGATTTTGTATTTTATTTTTATTTATTAAGTTTTCAATTTTTTATTTCATTGATTTACCAACACAAATTTTTGTTTACAGAATTATACATATAAGTAATTAACTGACAATAAGTTAATTTTATGATATTTAAAAAAAATATGTGTGTCTCGTTAAAAAATTTGAAATTAGTTTTATTAGTTGTCCAATTATCTTTGTTATTGAGATTGGGAACTGGAAACAAAAGTTTGTATTTTGGAAACGTTCAAAAATTGCATAACGCTTATTTTTCATATTTTGGGATACAATGTCCCCTAAAGTAACGCTAAAGGAGCATTTTGCCTATTTTCTTATAATGAACAAAAAGGTTTTCGACATAACGCTCCCCCCGTTCAGCGTTACGCAATTATTGAAGATCCCTCAATGAAGAAATTGGACGTTACAAATAAATTTGAAGAAATTTCATTTATTTTTATAATATGATATAATGCTATAATTAATACAGTTAGGTACAATTGAATCAACCCCTACACAACAATATAACTACTTAAGTGTGCCATTTACATAAATCCTTTTTACGCAAAGATCAATCATTAATATTATATAAGGTTTTATAAGTAAGCTAGTAAGTACGCAATGTCTTTATTATGTATTTTATGATTAAATAAGATAAATAATTTAATTATTTTGATAAATAGACTATCAATAAATAAAAATTTTCTTAATCCCATAGTTTTACAAGAGATACTGGACACGACGAATGTTTACTCCTCACGTGTCGGTATATGGTAGAGCTTTTCTTACTATAATATTCGCAATATGGACACTTGAAACGAGGAGCCTTGCCACAATAGTAACGGAAATGCCGGCTTAAATTATATATTTGAGCGAATGCGGTTCCACAATTTGGGCAATGGAATTTTTCAGTTTTTTCGTTGAATGTGCTATGAAGGTAATTTCGTTCGCGTCTGCGCATTTGACGTCTTGCATAATAAGCTGTTGGTTTTTCTGTAAAAAGAAAAATGAATATTTTTTTTATTAGATTATATTTTTTCAATTATTAGACATTTTTTACTATATACATAATTATTAAAATATCAAACAATAATACTACGCTACGTTAGTTTTATTAAATTTAATCCTTGCAATGTTAGAACTGCAGTCGACCCCTGTCTTATGGGTATTTTTTATAAATTTTAGTCAACTTTAGGATATAAGTATTTTTGAGTTTCAGTATTTTGAGTTCTTAAATACGAACATGATATCCTTGTTTACCATAAGACCCCCACAATGGGTTAATGGGCACGTTTTTATAATCCGTTTGTTGGTAAAAACAGAGATCATATCCGCGTGTTCAGCGAACCAGAAATCATAAACATTAATTGCGAAATTTCATTTCGGGATTTTATAAAGGATAAAAATTTTCTAAAAAACAGGAGTCTATACTAATATATATAGATAATAAGCCATCGCAGGTCTATAATAAAATTAATAAAATATAATAGTTTTAAATATTGGAAATAAGAATCAAAAAGAAATTATTATTAACTATTTTTAGATTTTTAATAATAATTATATTAAAAAATATGCATTGTTGCATGATATTATTTTAAAATAATTTTTTTTTTTATTTTTCATTTTGGTATGTATAAACCCTTTAATAACAATTTTTGGTTTATCTGTAATACACGGAAATCAGAGCATTACAATGATGATGGCTCACACTAATTTCCACAAGAGCCGAAATAGACCAATTAATATTTTTTTGTTACATTATGAGCATACATTTCTTATTAAGAAATGTATGCTCATTAAGAAATGTATGTTTATTAAGAAAAATTCAATAATTTTTATTTATATTAAAGCTTGATTCATTTCTGAATACTTGACTACCAACTTGACTACCAACAAATGTCTATTAGACCTGACGTGGAGCCCCGTTTCGTAGACAAATTTTATCCTTGATAGTTCGATGGAATTTTCCAACGGGTATTTATGTTTTTTGGGTCGCTGAACCCGAAAATGATATCAGTTTTTACCGAAAATGGTCCAGTTGCCCGCAATAGGCAACTTTTGGTTAATTTTCGAAGATTTTTTTATTTTCGCAAGGGTTACTTATGTTTTTCGGGTCGCTGAACCCGAATATGATATCAGTTTTTACCGAAAATGGTCCAGTTGCCCGCAATAGGCAACTTTTGGTTAATTTTCGGAGATTTTTTTATTTTCTCAAAGGTTACTTATGTTTTTCGGGTCGCTGAATACGAATATGATATCGGTTTTTACCGAAAATGGTCCAGTTGCCTTCAATAGGCAACTTTTGGTTAATTTTCGGAGATTTTTTTATTTTCGCAAGGATTACTTATGTTTTTCGGGTCGCTGAACATGATTATGATATCGGTTTTTACCGAAAATGGTACAGTTGCCCACAATAGGTAGCTTTAGATTAATTTTCGGGGATGTTTTTATTTACACGAGGGTTACTTATGTTTTTCGGGTCCCTAAACATGAATATAACATCAGTTTTTACTAAAAATAAGTGCCCACAGTAGGTAATTTTAGGCTATTTTAGGCATCAATTTCGATTTTTAATAAATAACTCAAAATATTTTTTATTAATTATTTGTATTTAAAAAATATATTTTTTTGGTACTTGCTGTTTGGTTCATAAAATAATAATGTTAAAAAAAAATAAAACATTATCAAATAAATAAGTTTTAATTATTTTAATTTTGTTAATTACAGGCATTCATAAAAATTAATCTAAAGTTGCTTTTTTCCTGGACATTCGACCAAATTTGGTAAAAACAAATATCTTTTTCATGTTCATATTAGATAAAAAACATAAATAATACTAAAAAATGTTTAGAAAATCTAAAAAAAATAGCCTAAAATTACCTGTTGTGGGTACATGAATCATTTTTAGTAAAAACTGATATTATATTCGTGTTCAGCGACCCAAAAAGCATAAGCAGTTGATGAAAATGTTAAAAACCCCGCAAAGTATAACCTCAAAATTCCTATTGCGGGCAACTGAACCATTTTCGATAAAAATCGATATAATATTCGTGTTCAGCAACCCGAAAAACACAAGTAACCCTCGCGTAAATAAAAAAATCCCCGAAAATTAACCAAAAGTTGCCTATTGCGGGCAACTGGAGCATTTTCGGTAAAAACCGGTATCATATTCGTGTTCAGCGACCCGAAAAACACAAGTAACGGATGAAAATATTAAAAAACCCGCAAAAAAAACCCTCAAAATTCCTATTGTGGGCAACTGAACCATATTCTGTGAAAACCGATATAATATTCATGTTCAGCAACCCGTAAAACATAAGTAACCCTCGCGTAAATAAAAACATCCCCGAAAATTAACCTAAAGTTGCTTATTGTGGGCAACTGTACCATTTTCGGTAAAAACCGATATCATATTCGTGTTCAGCGACCCGAAAAACATAAGTAACCCTTGCGAAAATAAGAAAATATCCGAAAATTAACCGAAAGTTGTCTATTGCGGGCAACTGGACCATTTTCGGTAAAAACTGATACCATATTCGGGTTCAGCGACCCAAAAAACATAAATACCCGTTGGAAAATTCCATCGACCTATCAAGGATAAAATTTGTCTACGAAACGGGGCTCCACGTCAGGTCTATATTGCTTTATTGTTTCTTTCTTTATTTTTAGTAATTAGTAGATTTTTTGTTATTTATCAAAAAAAAACTAAAATAAGCTTTCTAGTGATTCAAATTTTGTAGGTATATCTTTATAATTTGCATTTTGATTATTAAATTTAAAAAATTATTTTTACTTTTCTTTTCTCTCTCCGTCCCATTCCTTCCTACTAAGGTAAGTAATATTTAAAATTAATATTTTTATTTATACAGTTCCACTTCATAATTTGAATATTTAATACATTTTGTAATCTCGAAACCAGAATTCCGATTGCGACAGCCGGAATTTTAGTGTACAGCAACTACTGTCAATCAGTTGTTACCAATATAATATTATCTTTCCAAAGCTGGATGAGCTTTTTTTAATCTACTGAACATTTACTGAACATAAAAGTTTTATTTTTCTTATTGTTTCCATTTTCTTTACCAACGAATCTGGACTTAATTTAAACGTCGATAAAGTCTTCAAAGGTCATCAAGATAAAAATGTTTTTGCTAAATTGTCACCTAAAACAAAATAAATACATTAATCAATTGTATTTAAGACAATTTTCAGTTATTTTATTGTTTTTGCTATATATAAAATAAATAATTAGACTTCTAGATCTGGCGTGGAACCACGATTTGTAAAAATCTGATTTTTTTTGTTCATAAAAATTATAATTAAATAAAATATTCAGATTTTAATAAATTTTAAGGAATATTTTTTAGATTATAAATTTATTGCTATTTTCTTTAATTAAATTATATTCAAATCAAAACTTTATTTTTATACTTCATTATAGGTCAACGGATTTTCACAATGAGTTATTTTATATTTTTTAGATTACTACAAAAATGCAAATCAATACGAATAAAAAATGTCTAAGAAACGGGGATCCGTACCAGTTCCATAACGTCCATGTCATTAATTAGAATTAAATAGTTTATTTTATTTTTTAAATTTATTACATTTCAATAGAATATTTGAATTTATAGTCAATTAAACAGTGGGTGACATATTACAAGCAATAATTATCAAAATTTATTATTTTTCAGTATCTTAAAATTAATACAATGTTTATCATAATTTTCTCAGCCAAAGTGTTAAAAAATTTCATGTTCATAATAAACTATCTGCAAAGTACTATTTTTTCTTAAAATTAGAAATTGCCTCTTTTTGCACAATATCTCGTCTAATTCTTTGTATACCTCGTAAATAATCTTTGCTCATTTTATGATATTTTCGGAATTCCTCATTTGAAACCCAGTAAATATACACCTACTGTTCACTCTCTAAGTTCTAATTTGTAAAAATACAGCGAAAACAACAATTTAACGAACTACAATCTGTAATGTCTATATTTTATGATAAAAGATTTTAGTCTGTATACTAAACAAAATAATATAAATATAAAAATGACCAAAACAGACAATTATAGTTAAACTATATAAAAAATGTTAATTTATAGAATAATTTGAATTCATCATAAAAGATGTTAATTTAGGACTATTTCGTCTCCACAAGTTAGCTGAGACATCGTTGACAAGAATACTACCTTGCTATCTTAGATAATTTTAATATAAGCGAAATGTTGGAATTCTTGGTTTATATATTAGTAAAAAGACTTTTCTTGTGGGAGAAATAAAAAAAAAACATCAGAAATTATTGATGAATAAGTTTTACTTGTATGCACCAAGCACAATATTACTATAATTTATTATTACATTGACCCAATGTACAAAACTAAATCTGAGAAAACTTTTTTTCCTCCAAATGGTATTATGTATAGTACAAGTAAGTAAAACTAAAAAGAGTATCATTATTTTAAAAAATTTATGGACCCTCTTGCTCAATAAGGTCGATAAATTCTTTAAAATAATTAAGAAAAACAAAATGGGCGATAACTTCAATAATCAAGTTAAAAAGAGTATTGTTATTTAACTCAATAAACCTAATTAAAGATTTAGCGTCTGTACTAAAAAAAAATAAATAACTTCTGATTTTTTTTTTCACACAAGAAAAGTATTTTTAATATTATATAAACCAAGAATCCCAGAATTTATTTATATTAAAATTATCTAAGATAGCAAGGAAGTCTCCTTACTGAAGATGTCCCAGCAGCGTTGTGGAGACTACATTAACATCTTTTATTTATTTTAACTATAATTATCTGTTTTGGTCGTTTTTATTTTTATAAATCTATATTTTACAAATCGTGCGCTGTAAATACTTTAAAAGTTTTGTGTGAGAAACAAGTGTTGTATATTAAAATTATCGATATTTCAAATATAAAATTTAAAAAATGACAACTTCAAGTATACCTTTTCCAGAACCTACCGTCGGAAAATTTTCAACTTGAAAATATCGCATCAACATAATTTTGTATAAGGAAGGCAAAGGTTCGGCGTTAGAGAAGACTCAAAAAGAGATCGAAGCTTTAAGTGCACCTGAAAAAGCTTCGTTTATAATAACAATGATAACAAAATACTTTTGTGCTATTTAACAATCTTTACGATAACAAAGCACTTTTGTGCTATTGTACAATCTTTACCTGATAAGTTTGTAGAATACGTACGAGGAACAGAAAGTGCTAAAGGCATGCATTTGCTCTCGCAGATCTCTTTGAAAGAAAAAGAATATTGTCAAAAATATACGTATTGAAAAAATTGCTAAAACTTAGATTTATCGATAAGGAAATGCAAGACCATTTCGTCCAAATGGAAAAACTGTTTCATGAAATGGAATCAACCGGCTCAAGGCTTGAAGATAGTGACAAAATGTGCTATCTACTGCTGACTATGCCGGATAAATATGAGAACGTAATTACTTTAATCGAAACAAATATGAATAGGTGAAACGAAAGTTTTAATTACGATACTGCAAAAATCAGACTTTTAGACGCTGTATTTAAGTTAAAAGAAAATGCAGATTAAACAAATACAATTATAATTGAAAAATAAAGATTGCTCTTCTTCTATCGATACTATATCGTATTTTGGATGTGGACGATATGGCCATTGAATACGTGATTGCCCACAAGCACAAGGTAACAATTCGCATAGTAATTATTGAGATAGAATTATAGGATATTTTCATCGCGGTAGAGGTAACCGTGGGCACAGGGGTAGCTCACGGGGTGCAGAAAGGCATGATGGGAATTCCCATATAACAGAAAGGGATAACCATGACATATATTTTGTAGCTACGAATTCATGTGAATTTAATACTGCTCTTTTCTCAGATCAAAACAAGATTAGTTTTATTTTAGTTAGCATTGCCACGGCTAATTTAGTAACGAAGAAAATGGAAAAGTTCGTGGCCGACACTACAAACATAGAAGAAAAAGTTCTTACCAAGATTGCTAATGGAGTTATAATTAAAGGCACCAAAAGAGACAAAAGTGAGAAATGAATACGCAGATTTATATACAAATATAAATATAGACGCTGTAATCATTCCGTATATCAAATACAATCTGATTTTTATCTAAAAGATGAGCGTAAAAGGGAACGAAACAACTTTTAATAGCAAAGGCGCCTACATTAAAAATGAAGATATAAACTTTCTCACCACATGTAAGCCTATTGGGAATTCATATATAGTAGAATTTATAAACAATATTAATAATGTAAATAGTACATCTAGCTTTTTAAGCATTACCGACGAAAATAAAATTACAATAAATAAAAATAAAATAATATTTAATTATGGCATCAAAAGCTTGTTCAAGTAAATAAAAATGATTTAAAAAACTTAGGCTTTTAAGGCAACTAGAAAATCAGGGTAAAGCAAGACGCCAACCATTTTCAGAAAGTAAACCGTAAGTAACCTTATTCGTACAGATATTGCAAGGCCTTTACTTTAGAATTAGCAACGCTTTCTTCACCCCAACCAAATGGTATGGCTGAAAGGGTTAATTTGACCCTGTTGAATTCAACAAGAACTCTTTTCGTAGAAACAAATCTTCCAAAATATCTGTGGGAAGAAGTTATAAGATGTGACGCATATCAGCTGATCAGGTCTTCATTGAGTGCTTTAGACGAAAAAATTCTAGCACAGATATATTTAGGGAAAGTAGATTATGATTAGCTGAAAGTTTTTGGTTCAAGGGCATATACTTGCAAGTTACCAGTACCAGACATTAAGTTAGGTGCAAGAAGTATAGAATGCATAATGGTAGGTTATGCAAGTAATGGCTACAGACTTTGAATTCTAAAAATCAAAGACATTATAATTTTAAGAAATGTTATTTTTTAAAAATATTTATTTTTCAATAGACTAGAAAATATTAGACGTTAACAACCCGATATAAATTAATTAAACGATAAATTAATTAAACTAATAAAATATAATTAATTCAACGATAAATGTGTTCCGTATAATAACGAAGCTGGTGGTTCGAAGGATATCATGATACAAGAAGTGAGTACAACTAAAGAAAATCTTTTATCTGATAGTGAACCAAATATTTTACAAGCTGACGTTATTGAGGCTAATAAAATTGGAGCTCCAAATATTAGAAGATGTTGGGTTTCTAAAGTATAATTTAGATTTTAGGTAGTGTGACAAGTTATGATGTTTCTTATTGTGAGTAGTTTTTATAGAGTATGTATGTATATTAGACTGTGTCTTATTTTTTATTTTTCGATATTTTTTGGCTTCCCCCATTTTTTTCGAATAATCTGGTCATAAAAAACCGCCAGCTACAAGGATTTTTATTTTCGATTTATTTAACCCGTGCCGCCGAGTACTTGAAGTTTTCCATTTAAATAACATGGGAATTTTGGGTTTTTAGCTATACAAATTTTTACAAAATCCAAAAAGCTTTTTTAAAAGCTAATTTTTACTGAAAACATATTTTTATATGGTGCAAAGACATGCAAAAAGCCCTGCATTCATTCCAAAGGGAATTTTGGGGCTAGAAACGCAAATTTACATATTGGCTCAATTTTATAAAACAGGGTTTTTTGGTAATTTTCGATAAAACGCTACAACCTCAAAAATGAACCAAAATACTTCTGGTTAGTCTACTTTTTTTGGTGTAAATGTCACCTTTCAAACGACGTAAACCGTGTATTTTTATCACTGATTCTCTCACCGCTATAGTCAATTAACCTATTGGTAATTTTTGACCCGAAAGGCCCAATTTTTAAATTTGTTTAAATTGCTGCCAAAATTGTAATTTTCGACAAAATTGAGTTTTATAGGCCTTAAAAGTTTTCTGCAAACTTCAAGTTTCCAAAAATTTTTTATTCGTCTCTTTTCTTTAAATAGTTTTTAAGATATCGTTTTTTAAAGTAAATGATAAAAATTGATTTTTTTTTTAAACCCTGAAATTGGGACTAATCATCTCTGGTTAACTATTTATTGAAAAGCAGTGAGTAAAAAATTTTTGAAAATTTGAAGCTTGTAGAAAATTTTTAAGACCTATAAGGCTCAATTTCGTCAAAAATTACATTTTTGACAGCAGTTTAAAAAAATTCAAAAATTGGTTATTTTTAGTCGAAAATTACCAGTAGGTTAATGACTATAGCGCTGAGAGAATCAGCGATAAAAAAACGCAGTTTACGGCATTTGAAAGGTGACATTTACACCAAAAAAAGTAGACTAACCAGAAGTATTTTGGTTCATTTTTGAGGTTGTAGCGTTTTATCGAAAATTACCAAAAAACCCTGTTTTATAAAATTGAGCCAAAATGTAAATTTGCGTTTCTAGCCCCAAAATTCCCTTTGGAATGAATGCAGGGCTTTTTGCATGTCTTTACATCATATTAAAGTATGTTTTCAGTAAAAATTAGCTTTTAAAAAAGCTTTTTGGATTTTGTAAAAATTTGTATAGCTAAAAACCCAAAATTCCCATGTTATTTAAATGGGAAACTTCAAGTAATGGGCGGCACGGGTTAAAAAAATCGAAAATCAAAATCCTTGCAGCTGGGGGTTTTTTAATACCAAATTATTCGAAAAAAATGGGGGGAGCCAAAAAATTTCGAAAAATAAAAAATAAGACACAGTCTAATGTATATGTATTATAGTGGGGAAATATCATGTATGAGTTATATATTTTTAGATGAGTCAGTCAAATTGCAAGTTTTTAGATTGTCAGAACAAAGTCAGTATAAGGAAAGTATACAGACGTTATTAAGAAATTAATTATTAAGTTAAAACTATCATATTCTTGTAAAAAGTAAAACAAAGTTTCATACGTTTTTCTAAATAAAATAAAGGTTTAAACTTATTTCCACTGCATAAAATATAGGAATTTACAAAAAGTTAAGCTTTTTTTTTGATAGCGTCTAGTGAATCATATAGTGTGTCAGTGCATATTTATACACTTTTAAAAGTGTTTTTTGGGATGACTGTAAGTGTAAATAAATAAATTAGAAATGGATGCAAAATTAGTTATTGGTAGAATCACAGGAAAGAATAACTATATTGTCTGGCGCTTCAAACTAAATTTAGTTTTATGCTCTAAAGAAATGTATGACATAGCAACAGGTGAGAAAGCAAAGCCGCTCGTCACTGACGCAAGTTACGCAAGTTGGAGTAAGAAAGATTTAGTAGCGCAAACACTGATCGGTTTAAATGTAGATGAAAATATTGCATTAAAAATGCATGTATGCACGTCAGCAGCAAAAATGTTAGAAAGACTTGAAACTCTGTGTGGAAGTAACGCACAGTTATCGAAAGACGGACTGCGTGAAAAATTTTCCGGTTTTGTATGATAGCTCAAAGGATGCAGTTAAAAATTGTCTGGAAATCGACAATTGAGTACTGGAATTACATGTTGCAGGTTCAGAAATCAAAGACGAGTGAATTATATCTTGTATTTTAAATTAGTTAATAACTAGATATACCATCAGACCTTTTAAATAGTTTTTTAGATACAGAAATATATATAGAAGTACCTAAGGGAGTAAAATATAAGGTTGAAGCTCTAAAGCTAAAGACAAGCTTATATGGTTTAAGTTCTGCACCAAGAAAGTGGAATGAAAGAATTAATACTGCAGTTGAAAATTTTGGGCTTGTAAGGTTAAAAAATGATTTTTGTCTGTAAACAGGTAAAAATTTCTGGCTACTTATATGAGTAGACGATATAATAATAACTGGCAAGGAAAATGAATCTAGAAATTTAATAAGATTTTTACAGAAAGAATTTCAAGCTAAAGATTTTGATGCCATCAAAAACTTTTCTGTCACCAAAATAGAAGCTAGAAGGGATTCAATTAGAAAATCCCAGGAAGATTTCATACAAATAGTTATCGACAAGTTTATTCTAACAGATTTCACCCCAGATCCAATACCAATGAAACATGGTTTTCAAGCAAATTTTCTGACAAAAATTGCAAAAATTTGCTAAACAGAGAATTCATTTACTCACTCGTTTATATAGCAACAGTGAGCAGACCATATATAGAGTTTAGGGTATCGTGTCTCAGCAAATATCTTGATAAACCAACAGAAGACCTATGGATAACTGGTAGAAATGTTTCTTAAAAAGGACAAGAGATAGAAGGTTAACATTTACACATTCGAAGGTTAAAGAAATTATTACCTACTCATATGCAGATTGGGCAGGTAATATAAAAGACAGAAAAAGTACAAGTTACTGTTTAGTTTTTACTCATAAAGAAATAATATATTAATAGACACAGAAGTTAAAGAAGTAATAAAAATGGATTCTATATTACATCTACCACCAAGCCTTTCCTTTGAAGGAAATTTAAAAGAAAATTGGAAAAAATGGTTGCAGAGGTTTGAGATTTACTTAGAGCCCACGGTAAATGATACTGTGGAATATGATTGGTATGAAAATATTATTATAAATAATGTAGAAAATTAAATTAGATAGGCGCAGATTGTAACTGTATCTCAAAAAAAGACGTTTCAAAAATATGTAAAAATATAAAATATGAAAATTCAAAAAGAATTATAAAAGGATACGGCGGCAATATGTTAGAAGTCATGGGAACATGCCTATTAGCTTGCAAATTCTTAAATTGGGATGTAAAAAACCTTGTATTTGTGATTATAAAAACCAATAAAAATGTACCAATCATAATAGGTAAGGTTAGCCTAAATGAGAGTTGATACTATTAAACTTGATGTAGAAACAAATAGAATACTACATGGGCATAAGGAACTTTTTACAGGTATAGGTAGAGTAAATGATATAAAATTAAATTCAGAAAATATTAGAGGTTATGCAGCTACCTGTAGAAAGGTAAAAAAGCCACGTAGTAACTTTTCCCCAAGTGGGATACATAGTATACATAGAAGAATTGTATATATGTATATCTAGTAGAAAGAGAAAGCGCGCGGAGAAGGGACACAGCTGTCTCCAAGAAATTTTTTTTTGAATTTTATTGAAGCGTGCGAACACTACGGACGTACGCAGAAGCCGTATATATATAATACGGAATCATTTTGGATTCAAAATTTTTTAAAATAAAATTGCAATCCAAACAATAAATGGTAAAATTAGTACAGTAGGGGTACCACCTATTATTGGTCCCCAAATTATACCAGTTTTATCTCCTAGTGATCGTGATGTTGATCAAAGGTCAGTTTTTCTTAGCACAGAAAATAGTCAAAGTTCTCTACGCAAACAGCCTTTTGCTTCTCCCACGCAAACCCTTTCTAGAGGGGGAGGGGTCGGTTCTAGAACGTATTATTTAGACCTAATGTTTCAAGTGTAGGTCATAGTGGTTAGATTGAGGTAAGTTCCGCTTTTTACACGGGCTCAAAAGACATAAATGAGATTGTAAGATAGTGGAGCATCAAGTTTAGTGATGATGGAAGTCAAAACATCGAAGAATTTATAGATGAAGTTCTAAGAAGAGCAACTTTAATTAACCAGTCCGAAGACGAATTGTTATTAGCACTCCCAGAACTTTTCACTGAAGTGTCTAAGTATGGCACAAAGCGTTGAGTGGTGAATGGAAAACTTGGAGTCAGTTCTACTAGGACGTCATCTGCCATTTTGGTATCGAGAAGGACTTTCAACAAAGGTTAGAAGCAGAGCTTCTTACAAGAACTCAAGGGGAAGACGAACCAGTCAGGGCTTATATGTTTAAGCTACTAGAAATTGCTAACAAGTTCCAGCCATCACTTACGGCGCAAAGAAAACTATAAATTTTATTCAGAAATTTAAAACCTGATTTAAGTTATTCAACTTAAAAATTGATTCAGTTAATAAGTTTGTAACCAAAGCAATTGGTGCAGAAAATTCACTTAAAGCTTCAGAAACATATACACCACCACCTCCGACATCTTTAGCTCTGCTACCACAAACCGCTTACACTCCGGGAGCAGACAAAAAGCAAATGATTTTACATAAAAGCAGCACACCAAATACAAGTGCAATAGATGTCAATGCCATTGCAGTACAAGTTGCAGCTATAATGCAAGAAACTGCAATTGGAATGCGAGAGATACGCACAGGTAGTGATGCTAGAAATAGACGCACATCAGATTCCAATTCTTCAGATGAGGAACCGGAAAAACCAAGACGCACAACTAGGTAGCAGCCTTATCAGCAAAGGCGATAAACGAAAGATTTGGGGCAAAATAGTAATGAAAGTAGCAAATAGTGTGATAATAGAACGTATAATCGAACTCAAGAAGCTGATGTTCAACCTCCAACATTCCCTAACTGCAAAAGCGTGAATTTTTACATTGTAGGTTTTATATGCAGTAAAATGTATAAACATTTAGGAAAATGTCAAGAGTGCCAAAAAGAAAAAAAGATTTTCTTTAATTTGACACCGGTTTTATATAATTTCGTTCACTGGTTTGACCCTGATGATAATACACACACACACACACACAAATAAATTTTCAAATATATATAGTATATAGTAGTAGTAAGTAATAATAGTATATATATATATAGTAGTATATATAGTAGTAAGTAATAATAAGTAATAAGTAATAAGTAATTTATATTGTTTACGCTACAAACTATTAGGACTATAAAGAGGCCCCTCTGAAAATTATTTGATAAATTTTTATTATGAGGCCTTAAATTTTCTAGATCAAAAAATACAGAAAAAATTGCATAGCCAGTTAATAACACAAAGTTTAAATGTGAAACATGATTTTCTTAAGCAACAGAAACAGAAGTAAATGCAATACAAGGGGAGGGGGCGAAGCCACCTCTCTAACTTTTGCTAGTATACATATATATGTAAGTTAGACTAAGATTGATTTTTGTGTTAATCTCATACATTAGTCATTCTCAAAAGAAAGTTATTAAGGGGAGATTATGACTAATTGAGACGCGTTAGTTCCGGACAGATTGTAATACAAGTATACATAATCTTTATACAAATCAGTATATTCAATATTAGGAGTGTGCAATTTATTTATTACCTATATTTGTCCCAAACTCCAAATTGTTTAATTAAATATCACTTGCAATACACATAAAGCTGAAAAATTTGCGGAATGTATACATTGGGCTAAAAAAACACTTTAAAAAGTAGCAACTTTATGCAAGCTTAAGGCGGTTAGGTCTACCAACATCCGCAGAAGATTGCAGTCTATGTCACAAAGGGAAGGCCAAAACAATTCCATTCAAAGAGGTTCCTCGACCCAGGTCAAAAAGAATAGGAGAATTACTGCACACATACATTGGAGGTCCAGTAAGCACACCGACCTCAAATGGAGAAGTTTATTATCAAACGATTATCGATGACTTCTCGCATTTCACCACGGTTTATCTCCTTAAAACAAAAGGTCAGGCAAGCGAAAACCTAATGGATTATATAAGAATGCTAAGCGCACAAGGATATAAATGTGCAAAAATTAGGTCAGATCGTGGAGGAGAATTCAACTCAAACAAACTGCTAGATTTTTGCAAAACAAGAGGTATAGCAGTAGAGCATATACAACCCTTAAAGCCACAACAAAATGGGGTAAGTGAAAGTATTAATTTCACTCTCTTAAGTAAAGTTAGGACATTATTAGATGAAACCAAGTTACCAAAACACCTTTAGGGCGAAGCAATAAGGTTTGCAGCATACCAGTTAAACAGGTCTCCAAGAAAAGCTTTGAACGGTGAAATACCGGCTGAAATATTTCATGGCAAAATAGATCTGAAAAACTTGAAAGTTTTTGGAGTAAAGGCATGGACATATATATTGCCTACTCCACAAGATAAACTGGATCCAAGAGCAGAAGAGTGTATAATGGTTGGATATGGTAAAAATGGCTACCATCTATGGGTTCCTGAAACAGATGATGTCATCATATCTAGAGATGTGACGTTTGACGAGCAGAATCTTATATACAATCCAATCCAGAAAGAGAAAAACATAAATGAAACAAGAATTCAAGAGTTCATTATAAACCACAAAAATAAGGATAACCAAGAAGTAACGCTGGATCAACTAAGAGAAGAAAATTCAGATACTGAAAGCGAAAACAGCGATACTGGCGAACAAGAATTCTTCAGTCCAAAAAGCTCATCAGAAGATGAAGCAAATAGTAAGGCAAGTACAGAAGAAGTTACAAAAACTAGAAGTGGAAGAGCGGTAAAACTTCCTAAAAAGCTCACCGACTATGAGACCTACACAGCGTATTGTCTAAGCGCTGGTGATTCAGAAAGTTATAACGAAGCAATAAAAGACCCAGAGTGGTATGGTCCAATCCAGAAAGAAATAAAAGCACTGATTCAAAGCATCCATCAAAAAGTTTACAGAAAAACTAAAAATGAAATTCAAAGCGAAAGTACTAGGTTCAGTAAGTAACTATCTTGGACTTGAAGACACAAGAACAGGAAATAAATTCAAAATATCACAATGCAAATTCATTGAGAAAATGCTCAAAAAGTTCAAAATGGAAAACTGCAATGGTGTGAGTACTCCAATGGTACCAAATTTTCAAGTAAACAAGGACGATGTAATAGATGAAAATATACCATACAGACAGCTAATGGGATCACTCATATACATATAATTAATTTCAAGACCAGACATAACATATGCTACATCCTTTTTGAACAGATACTTACATAAACCATCACAACATTTATGGACAGCAGTAAAACGTATTTTGCGTTATTTAAAAGCAATGAAAGATTTGTCACTGACATACACCAGGTCAAATTATAATAATATTGTAGCATACTCAGATGCTGACTGGGCAGCAGACAAAATAGACGGAAAAAGTGTAAGCGGCTCACTTATTTTCCATTCAGGAAATGTCATAATGTGGTCTTCTCGAAAGCAAAATACAGTCGCCTTATCAACAGCAGAAGCAGAATATGTAGCAGGAGCTCAAACCTCGGCTGACATATTATACTTAAAAAATGTCTTCAAGGATCTGATAGCTAACAAGAGACCAACAAGCAAACCAAATTTACTAGTGGACAACCAAAGTGCAATCAGCATGGTAGACAGCTATGACAACAGCAGCAGGTCCAGACACATCGACATAAAATATCATTTTATTAAAGACTTAGTTTATAACAAAAAGTTGAATATTAACTATGTAAGCTCAGATGAAAATATAGCTGACACTCCTACTAAATCACTAACTGAAATCAAATTCGTAAATTTTAGAAGTAAATTAAAAATAAAATAAAAATATGTATATTCTAACTTTTTAAATTTTCAGTTTGCTTTCTATATATGTATCAAATAAAAATTATATTGTAAATTCTTTTAAAGTAAAAATTAGCTCTTTTATACTTATATATTCAAATCAAAGAAATTTTAACTTAAAAGGGAGTGTCAGAATTATACAATATTATATATATATATACATAACACTATGTATATTGTAAGCTATTCATATGCTAATGTTTCTTTTATATAATCGTAAATGTCTTTAAACTAATTATATGAATCATTATTTACGCTATCTCTACTTTCTCCCACGCAACCCCTTTTAGTTCCTTCTAAGCCTCTGACAATCCTTTTGTACCGTTACAATAAACATTACATAATACAAAGTATCTCTGTCTCACTTTATTTAGTTAACCAATTATTATTAACATTCTGACATTTATAATTTATTTAAAATTAATTATTATTTTGCAACGCGTTTTATTTTTCAAATTTGGAATTTATAAACATATTTTCAAAAAATGATAATTTTCTTTTTTATTCTGTAATTTTCAAGTTAACAAATTTTAATTTGTAAGCTTATTATTTTCTCTTTTATAATTTATACATTCAAATTTGTAACTTAAAGAATTTACAGCGCATGCACGGTTTGTAAAATATAGACCTTACAGATTGTAGTTTTTTAATTTGTTATTTTCGCTGTATTTTTACAAATTGGAACTTATATAGAGAACAAAAAAGATATCTATCAAAATGAACTCTTTCGAAGTTTGCCCCGTCACAAATCAGAGCACACTTTATAATACTTCTGATGTTGAATATTAATTGAAACCGTCACTAGTGCACTGTTTGGTGCCTGGTATTCTAACATATACTGCAGTTTTAGTGAGACACTCCTTGGTATTTTACTTTTTTTGAAACGATTTTTCATAAATGTATAACTAGCTTTTAAATTATTTTTTTTTGGTTTGAATGATTTACATTGACATGGTTTCTAATATCTACCAATTTAAATAATTCATGGCAAAATAAACAAACATATTTTCTGCCACAATGAGAATTCCGGTGTACGTCTAATTTTTGTTTTCTTTTAAAAAATTCAGGACATTTGTTGCAATAATACTTATTATCTTTTTTAGGTTTGATTACTGATTTTTCGTAACAATATTTGGCATATGCTAAGCAGTAAAATATTACATTTTTATGAGTAATATCAACATGTGTTTTTATTTTTCCTGTTCCTGGACTTTTAACTTCAAAATCACAATAAATGCAACGATATTTATATAACTTAAAATTTGTCTGATAATGTTTATTGAGATCATTTTCGTCTAAAAATTTTTCATGGCAACCTTTACACTCAAAAGTCTTAGGTTCATTTTTCATTACTTCGAGGCTTAAATCATTTAACTCAGTTTGGAACTGCCGTACTTTTAAATAACCTTTTGTTTTATTATCTCCAGAGGTTTCATTTAAATTTATTTCTACATCTGTACTTGTATCAAAGATTTCATTATTCTTGGAAGTTTCATCAACTGTTTCATAAATTTCTATTTTATTTAGTATTTGACTATGATCTTCAGAGTCTGAATACAGAACATCAATTTCTGTATTATCTTCATTGTACTCTAATTTTCTTAAAAGAATAATTTCTGAAACATAATTAAAAAATATTAGTTGCAAATCGTTGAGAAAAAAGTAGAATATTAGCTAATAATAAACTTAAAAAACTATCTTAAAATATAAAAGCAGGATTTAAAATAGCGCAAGCATTTAGATTCAAAGCATTCATATAGTTAAGAATAACATCCAAATAAAAGTTTTTTTTTGGTTAAATATAAATAAAAATAATGATTCACTAAAAAATAATTTTTTTATAATGATTTAATATTTATTTTATTATAACTTTTTACATAATTTATCTATATGTTTATGTTTTGGTAATTTCTGAACTTGTCTGCCAATTTCAGTTCCTTTTTTTGTTTCTTTTTGGATTCTAAATAGTATATAGTCAGATGGGATGTTACTAATTGTCAATATAATTCCCAATATTACTAAAATATCTTGAATTTAACAGAAATCTGAAAAAAAAAATAAAAAAATTAATACTTTTTTTAAAAATAAAGCCCTAGTATTAGAATTTGGTACATATGGTAAATTAAGGCGCAAATACACTTTTATTTTAATTTTAATTTTATTCAATAATTGTACATCAATTTTTATGGATCATAAAATTCTTACATTTTATTAGGTATTTCATGGTCTGTAGCTTGTCAATGAGATTGAGTTTTTATTTATTTTATTTTTATAAATTGACACAAAGAGGAACGCATTTTTTAAATAAGTTTAAGGCTTCAATATACATGTAAATTTGTATATTACTAATAAATAAAAGTACTAATTGTTTTATTATTTACACTGTTAAAAATGTCTCCTGTAAATTTATAAAAAAAATATTTTATTTGCGAAAAATTAGTACATTTTCGATATTAATTATGAATTGACGAGAAATATTTGTGAATTTACAAAATAAAATCGAGAATTTTCGATTATTACGTAATTTTAAAATTAGTAAATGTACGATTTTCACAAATCTTTTTGAAAATATACCAATTATTTTGAAACTTTACTATTAGTCTATTACTTACTTTACTTTGAATATAATTTCTTTGTAAATTTAAAGGATTTATTTTTAGACAAATATTATAATTTACCAAAATGAACATTTTGATAAAATTATGAAAAAATGAACTTAACTTTTATAATAAATAAATTACAAAATATGGAATATTATATATATGAATTAATATGCCTAAAACTAGGATGAAAAAGGTTAAGTTACATTGTCTTTAATATTTTTTATAGGTTCTACTTTAATTATTCTCATTAAATATATTTCTGTTAATTTTTTATTTGTAAAAGGAACTTCTCTTTAGACTTCACTAGCTTGGTATCTATAATGATTTTAATCGAAAAAAAAAATAAACCTGAAAAACCAATAATACTAATCAAATTGCTATCAACTTCTTATAGCATAATATTTTTACGCCATTTCGCTCTTGCATTTTTAAACCAAACCTGGAAGAAAAATAAAATGAACTTTAGTATAATTAAATTCAGACTTAATACATAACATACCTTTATTACTCTTTTTGACAATCCAGTTTTTTGAGATAAATGTTCGAAGCCATTAGCATCTGGATTTTGAATCATAGAAAAATAATTTTTCATTGTACGTATTTGATCATGCTTGAAACTTGTTCTCATTCTTCTTGTTATTTGATTATGTTGTGGTGTTCCAGGTGAATGTAATGATGCATCATAACTTGATAATGATTCCATTGATGATGACAATCCGTTTAGCCTGAATAATCCTAAAATTAGAAATAATATGCAAAACAAATTAATTTATTTTCAAAATTCAATATAACTGCATGCAAATTTTCTAATTCTACCTGTCACCACCAAAAAAGCAAGGATGTGGCTCTAACATATGTACTACAAAAGTGCATGAAAATAATTAGCAATAATAAAACTTGGAAATAAAAAAACATAGAAAGCATCATGCTAACTAAGTTTTTGAATATTTGTTGAATAGCAACTTTAAATTCTGGTGATGTTAGAATTTATCAAAAGAATTATTTTTAGTAGTTTAATATTAAACAAATAATTTAACAAAATTTGGATTGAAATAAAGTTGTATATTTTACATCAGATTTTATTAATTAAGTTTTTGCAAAAATTATGCTGTTGATGCAAAAATATCTGTTGTGAGTGCATAGATTGGTTACGAGATAATTATTAATAATCTACCACTCGGCACTTACTCGACACCTTATTCACCGAGAGTTGCAAGACCCCGAAATTCAAATGTTCAAGGTATCTTGTTCTTAGGTCTGTTGATATTTATGGATTTAAATATGAGATAGGAATATGAATTTTTTTTTATTAATTCAATACAGTTAATATATTTTTTGTTTTTACTTAAAACTTAACTATAGTACATTTTTTCCTTTGTGAATCTGTTCGATTAATGATATACCTGTAAAAAATATTAAATTGTTAATTTCATGATTTTCTTTGTAAAGTAAACAGGTAAAAAATTCAAATGAACTGCCAAATTGTCAAAATTATTCTATTATATTAATTCGACAAGCTAGTATTTATCAATAATTTAAGTTATGATATAACTTGAGAGAGGAAAAAAGTAAGAGGATTTTAAAACGAGTTTTTAAGAAAGCTTTAATATTATTTGGACAAAAAATTTTTTTTGCAAGTTATTCAAACAGTATTAAAATAAGTTTTTTTGCATAAAAAGATTGCGTTAAAATCGGTGTCAAAAAAAAGGTCCAAATCAGCCCACATCATAACTCTACTTGTAATCGACCGAATTTGAAAAACAAAAACTCAAATTAAAATCGATGTAAAAGTATCATTCAATTCAAGTTGTACAACCTCAATGAGCAACAAATTTTTGCAACTTTCAATATTTTTTGCTCATTGAGGTTTAAATTTTTCAATATTGTATCTATTTGAATTGATGTAGGCCGACTTTCACCCTTTCTTTAGGATTATATGACACAAAGTCTAGGCACTGGTTTTAATACCAACTTTTTATATAAAGAAAAATCTTACACTGAAAAAAAATTGCAGCAAGCAAAATTCCACTTGTTTTTTTGCCTCTCAATGATTGCAAATGGCTTGAAATGTAAAGCAAATTAAAAAAATTTTTTTTTTTCTTTTTAAAAAAATTTCTCAACCGGGGGGGGGGGGAGTAGGTGGGAGTGAAAATTAAAAACTGCCACATTTTCTATTTTCACCCAATTTTCGCGAGTTCTCAGCAGATTTTTGGAATTCAAAATGAATTTTTATCAGGTTAAATTATATAGATTAAATAAATTTGTTTAATAACAATATTTGTTAATTATTATTTGATGAGAATATAAGATTGTATTTTGTAAAACTAACAGCTGCTTTGATTTTATGATACTTACAAAACATTTTCGTTATTATTCGTTTCGACAAGGGTAATTAAATTTTTACGACTTTTTCAAAAATAACAAATTTAATTTCTTTAAAAATGAACACAAAATAAATATAATAAATGCTAATTAATAGAAAATTTAATATCTTTAAATTTATTACCTTTGAAAACTTGGAACTACTTTTATAAAAAAAATTTATAAAGAAAACAAATTTTTAATTTCGGGGTGGCTCCCATGGTCCCCTTCCTAAATACATGCCTGTTTAATGTAATCAGTAATTTTTGTTCTGAAAAGCAAGTTTTAGTACGTAATACTAATTTTTTTCTTAATTAAATGAATAATTCGGGAAAAATTAGCCAGTCTAAAATAAAATAATTTTTTTAATATGAAAATGGCAAAATTTCACTTTTATTAAATTAAAAAAAAAAATCTATGAAATTTCACATTTCTATGAAATATTAAAATTTTTATTTTAATGGTGTTTATTATCTGTTGTGCCTCGCCATGTAACATTTTTAAACTAAGATATTTTAACCATATAGTTTCGGAGATGGCTATGGTAAACAGTGCGTGTAAGTATTACAGTTGAATTTTCGTTTAGAGATAGTCAAGGCCAAAACATGCTCATCTTCTGTGTTTTTTTGTTCGCGGGGTCTGGGTTGTTGTGTGTCTCTGTGTGTCTCTGTCTCTCTCAGAGTTGACAAGTTTTTCGAAAAAAAAACTGAAAGTATGACACCGCGGAATAGTCTAGATTTTTAGATAAGGCTGAAAGATACTTAATTTGTATTTAACATTTTTCGGTATCTCGGGTCTGGAGAGGCAGGTGATTTATTAAAGAAAAAAAAAAATTTATTTATGAATAGTCTGAGATTTTTTTTATATTTCAGACGTGATCACACATTCCATTAAGTTTTTTAGTGGTTTTTTGTTATTAACCATACTTTGATTACTTTAAATTGAAAAATGGTTCAATTTTTATCATTTTTTCTCTTTATGATACCTAAAATTGGTCACAAAGTCTCAGCAACGTCTGTATGAAATGACTTCATACTGAAAACCTCACAACTAGATCTGATTTAAAAAAAATTCTATAGATTTTTTGGATTCATTGAATAGGTTCTAAAAAATAGATAATACGCCTTTTCGAACGTACAAATCTGCATACAGCAATTCAATAATAGTACATTTTTAACCAAGGGAGCAAAAAAAAAGTAAACTGCGATCTAGGGTAATCTTTTTTTGTTCACATGGACAAAACGAAATTTTTCTTTCTCAGTGGGGAGAAAACGTGTTAGTATATTTTGCCCTCCCGGGTATAAAACTCGTGCGTAAAGAATTTTTTGCACTCTTTCTACGCCTAGGGGGGCAAAAAATGCCCTCATAGGTGTAGAACGAGTGCAGAAAAATCTTTATGCACAATTTGTGCGCCCGGGAGGTCAAAATATACTATTTCGACCCGCTAGGAAGAAATGATCCAGGGACAAAATTTCTCCATGATTTGGAGATCAGTTATAAACATTTCGTTTTTCGATTCTGATCATCTGACAAAATTATAAGGCATGATTTAATCTACAAAATAACCTATTTCATTACAATTTTGCTCAGTTCTTGTGGAAAAACATTCAATATAAATTTTTCAAACAAATCCTTTTAGCAATGAGCATAATGTGTTTATTTCTTTAACTATTCTGGAATATTTTTAAATTTTATTTTATGGAAGTCTGTTGTAATATAAATATACCATATATTATATGGTATATTTTTATTCTATTACTTACATTTGTAGATATTACATTGTCTTGGATATATAAAAAAAATCATTTTTGTTTTTTAAAAGCCAGACAGAATAATAAAAATATACTAGCATGAATTTTAATTAAAATATCATTTTATTGCAAACATGCTTTATGCGTTTAGCTATAAAATGCTATAATGACTTTAAAATACTATAATTAGAATGATTCACATTTACAAGTATATAAAGCAATAATCCTATAAACTATAATTTTTTGTGAATGCGTTTTATAACTGTTTATAAACAAATATTTTTCAGAACCTTAATTTAATTGGTTGTGAGTATTAAAAGAACTAAGAAAATAATCTTTAGAATTCCTTAATTAATTAAAAATAATAGCATAGAAGTAGCAGAATTTCTGGTAGCTATATTTTTTCAGGAAATTATAGGGTATTTCTATGGATAAATTGTACAAAATGGTGCGCGAGTCCTCAAAAATAAAAATTTATCGACTTAAAAATAGATGAATTCCCGAATCCGAAGGTTTTTTATAAATTTTTAAGGGTGTTATGTTCGTTTAAAGTTTTTTGATAAAACTGCTCTCCTAGGTAGCGATCTTACTCGACACGAATAAAATTGAACACATCACTTTTGAATACCAAAATTAAAACATACAAAACTCAAACACAGTATATTTTTAACACTAATTGTTGCACACGATTTAAATTACTCACAAAATTTTTCAGCACATTTTATTTGACACAAATTCAACGCGAAAAATAGTTTTTACGAGATTTTCATAAAAAATTTAATTTTGTGTTGAATAAAACGTGTCAAAATATTTGTGTTGGATTAAAATGGTGTGCATAAAATAGTGTTAAAAAATAATGCATGTTGAGTTTTGCGTGTTTTAATTTCGGTGTTCAAAAATGATATGTTCAATTTTTTTGTGTTGAATAAGATCGCTACCCTCTCCTAGCCTTCATTTTTGAAAGTTCCGTAAGAAAACATTAATAAAAAAAGAAATAGGTTTCTTTGAAGGAAGAAATAGGTTTCTTTGAAATGAAGGCTAGGAGAGAAGTTTTTTATCATTGTGAACTTTGATTAGGAATTCGAATTTTTAGTCAGATTAATCCCACTCTGTGTCGATTCACAGGAAAATTCAAATTTAAGCCCTACTTTTAAGTGAAAATAGCCAAAAAGTTTCCCATTATAAAAAAAAATTTTATTGTGCTATTTATCCATGGAATTATCCTATACTTAAGTCTTTTTTGATGAATCTTAGATTCGATTCAAAATTTTCAGTTGATTATAGTGAAAGCTATTCACATAAATTCTGGTCAGAATATGACTATAAAACTCCACAAAATTCTGTTGCTTTTAAATTATTCTTTTTAACTAGGGTCTTAAAATTAATTTAAGTTTAATAATTATATTTAATTTTTATTTAAATATAAATTGTTTCTTAAATCTATATTATTTGAATTTATATCGAGAATGTTAGATTCTATAAATCCCAATTCGGAAGACTTCTTAGAAGGCTTGTTTCTGGACCCGTAGTGAAAAAAAATTTTATGTTTATGGTAACTTGTAAATTACATAATATCTATACGATACAATTATCTTTCAGCATTTAAAATAAATTAATATTAATTGCTATTTAAATTTTTATCGTTAATAATGCTAAGTCTTGATTGATGATAATATTGCAAGTCTTGACAGGTGACTTTCTTTGGTCCTTTTTATCTTCAAGGTAGTAAATTTTACGTGTATAAAAAATATTAAATAGTTTTGGTAAAATTTTTGTTAAAACTAGCAAATTTATTAAAATATAATCTAGTAACAAATCTTATTTATTATTTAAAATATCTATGAGTGCTTTTCACGTAAACTGTATATTTTTCTATCACTTATTACTATGTTTTTCAAAATCTGAATACCTGAAATTTTCAATTTTACTGCTACAAATGTATGGGACTTTTTATTTATGCGGACGGTTTTGATTTTTTGAGTCAAATATTTAAATAGCTCTTGATTGAAGCCACCAAATTTTCTCATACTTTGGGTACCTAATTTTTTCAAAACACTTTACTGAACAAGATAAATTAAGTAAACAGACATTTGTATTCTATATAAGCATTATAATAATTTTAAACTAAAAATTTTCGTTAAAAAACCTTTTTTATATCAAAATTTTAATTTTTCTAAAGCTTATACATGAATAGTTTATTAGAAAAAAAAGTGCATTAGAGCTTTCAGGTGCATAAAAAAAGCGTGCACGCAAGTAAAAGGTTGGAAGCTTAAAAATAGCTAAAAGCGTCGGACAAGCTTGAGTATGACGATACGCTAGGAGGACTGCATAAAAATTTGTTTTATAGAAAAAAATGTATTTTTTAGACCTAAATACACAATACAGAAAAGTTTAATTATGATTCGAATGTTATTATTTAAAGTTTCTAGTTAAGCAAAAAGACCGTGGACGGATTTGACATTTTGAACACATACGCTCAAGAAATTTTTTTTATTAACTTAACAATTGTTTTAGATACAAGTATATAGGACAGTATGTATACTGTTTTTGGGAAAAGCACCCATATAAAATATACATAAAGATTTATAATTATGTACTCTGGACTCAATAATTGTTTGATTCAAAAACTACATTTAATAACATACGCTTGTGTAATTAACAAGAATTGCGTAAATGTAATTTTGATTTTCTTAAAACAAACTCATTAAAGTATTTTAAATTAAAAAGACGAAAAATCTTATAAAAAAGATAAAAAATACTTATAAATATCATTAAAAGTTTTTAAATTTCTAATATTAAAAGAATGAAATTGATTAATCTAAGTAACAAATGTATTTTAAAAAATTAGTGATATCTTGACTAAGGCGATTGAAATTTAATTTTAAAATTAGCGAAAGTCGTTAAAATTATTCAAAATTATAATTATTATAATCATAATAATTTATTCTTGAGTTCATCAAAATTATCTTTCTTCAGGATGATTAGTTTTTTTTTAAAAGCTTGGATTATCCTGTTGTTGAGCAATACAATCTACCATGAAGTGTTAAATTGTGTCGAACGAAATTCGCTTTTTGATGGAATCCTTTCTTGCAGATGTTACAAAAGTGTTTTGGATCTTTACCACATTCATCTTTCATATGCCGTTTTAAGCTGCCTTTGTTAATATAAGATTTTCCACATCGACAAATAAATGGCTTTGGTTTACTATTGTTCTTTACTCGTGGTACTAAAGTTATTGATAATTGATCAGAAGGTACTATAATTGAAAGTTTTAAATTAATATTTTTTTTTCAATAATTTTTTTTATGAAACACTTCATCCTATCACTTACAGACTATTCCATATAATGCTCCAACTGAAGTATCTGCAATCCTAGAACTAACTCTGTTTTTAATCGGTGTTTTGGGTTTTTGTACTTTTGCATCCCTATTTAACATGTAAGGAGTTGACGTTTTGTAATTATTGGCACTGCCAATTTTTTTATCAAAACTGCCACCTAAAAAATAGAATTGTGAAGATCAGAGACAAAGGTTTTTTTAAAAACAAAATCTATGATTCAAGTTCATTTTTACACAAGTAATAGAATCATATAAAATAAAGGATTTTCATTTTCTATTAATAAGATAAGACCAAAATATTTGAGACTCCAAATTATCTCTGGGCTTAGAAAAACAAGGCTCCGTGTTATTCTTTATATTACAATAACACAGAGTTTTCAGGTTAATTTCTAAAAAAATTTTCTACTGAGGCACTTAACCTTATGGTTGGTCTAATTTTTTTTGCTACAGTTAGCTTTCATTACTTGTAAACCGCATTTTTTTAACACCAATTCTCTTATAGTCATTAAACCCAATGTCCATTTTTGGCCCAAAATGATTAATTTTTAAATTGCTGCCAAAATTGGAATTTTTAAAGGGAATGGGTTTTATAGATCTCAAAATTTTTTTACAAGCTCCAAATTTTTAAAAATTCTCTACTTATCTTTTTTGAATTATTTTTTTGTAAAATATCATGATTTAAAGTTAGAGTCTCAATTTAAGGTTTTTTTAAAAAAATCATATTTTCCCGGGTAGGAATCACGAATAGTTTTTGAAAAGAAACTAAGCAGTTTAACTTCTTTCCGTACAGTAACTAGATAGTAAAACTGCTCAGTTTACCACTGGAAACGACATGCTTTGAACGCAGTTCCTACGCAGTTTTGCGTTTCAAAACTGAACAGAAATTTTATAAAAAACTAAAGGAAATCTGATTTGAAATTTTTAATATTAATATTTAAAAAAGATAAAGACGCTGCACCACCATTTTGTTTTAGAAGAAAATTAACACGTAGTAAAATAATTTAACTATTTTAACGAAAATGATAATTTAGCGTCTTTATTTTTCAATATATTAAATGTAATGAAATTTCAAAAAAGATGAGGATTAAGAAAATAATAAAATTTGATAAAACAAATTATTTTAAATTTTGTCTGAAGTGGCCTTTATTTTTTACAATTATGCTTTTATTTTAAATACATCATGCATATATTTTTATGGATTTATTATTACGTAAGAATATAAAAATATTATAATTTTTACTGTTCGTAAGACTTTAATTACTTAAAATAATAATTATTCTATAAAAAGTAATTCACCACTATTATCAAAAATATATTTAACACTCAATAGATAATTTAATATAAGTTCACTCTTAATTCACTACGTTTTTTAATTTATTAAATTTTTTTCACATTTATGTAATTTTAAAACCTTCCATTTATTTAATTTTTTTTTAAATTAAGTATAAACCAATTTTAGTAAGCACAAAAATTATTTTACTATGAAACACGTGGACATTTATTGTTCTTCCTGATGCACTATACGGAGCAGAGCGTTCATCTATTAAAGAAATACTCCGGCGCGCCATTGCCGCGACTAGCGCCAACCGCCATGAATTTAGAAAAATAAAACTAAAACCCTTAAATCTTTCATTAAAACTAATAAGAAGCTTAAAAAATGTTAAATATACCCTTATCTTCAATGTTTGAAAATATAATATTTATAAATAATTTATTCATAAAAAGTAAGGAAATTAATTTAGGATGCATTTGAATAATATGAACTACGTTGTGTATTATTTTCAACAAAAATTAAATTTTTTTACTAATTATTAAAAAATTTGTTTATAAATTTAATTTAGATTAATATATATAATTTTATTATATAATAAATTTATAATTACAGAAAAATTATAATATTCAAGATTTCAGTAATAAAATATTTCATATATTTATGCATTTGTTAAGCATTAATTGGCCAGTTTTGAAGCATTTAAACTGCAGACATTTTCTATTTCAATAACTAAGCAGTTTTTGTACAGAAAGACTGAAATATACTTTAACTCAGTTAAACTGTACAGAAACTGCGCTTCAAATCAGATAACTTGCACCGATTCCTACCCGGGTTATTACTCTCTTATAAACCATATTCATCCCAAAAACCACTAAGAGTAAATAATTTTTCGAATACTTAGGGCACGAATAAAATTTTTGAGACCTATAAAACCTATTTTAATCAAAACTTTTGGCAGCAATTTGAAAATTGGTCATTTTGTGCAAAAAATGGGCATTTAGTTTATTGGCTACAAGAGGATTGGCAATAAAAAATTATGGTATTTGGGTATTTAAAGGTGAAAATTATGCAAAAAAAATGAGAACCAGTCATAAGTTTTTTATTTTTAAGTTTGGATTACTCATTTCACAACGCGCTGTTTAAACTTTAATAAAATAAGGTTGAAATTATTTCTTTTTGATAATCAAAACTTGAATGAATCATTCTTCACAACAATAAAAAATCTCAAAATTATAACTAAAAATTTAATGAAATTTAGAAAAAACTATCAGATACCAAAATTAAAATTATAATTATACCTTTTTGAGATTCAAAAATTAATTTATCTTTTTTTGATTCAAATAAATTTTAGTAAATTATCTTAGAATAAAAATATTAAGAAAGTAAAATTAATAAAATACTATATAAAATAGAAAAATTTTCAAAGACCTTACTATAAAATAATATTTTTTTAAATTGAATTTATTTTTTTATTGCAACCCTCAAAAAACTGAAAATCCTGTATTGAGTTACAACAATTAGTTACACGGAGTGGCATTAAAGTTGCATTCTGAATTTTAAATTAATAAGAGTTGTATAATTTGAAAACGACATGCATTACAAACTTATGCTTTTATAGTTTTTATAAATTTTTAGTAAAAAGAAAATGCTTACTTGCTAAATAATGCATGCCTTCAAGTAATGGAGAAGTCACAACTTTACTTCTTTCAGTATCGTAATTAATTGAAAATGATTTGAAATTTTTCGAAGAATTTGTTAACCTTTCTGATGCACGAATGTCACTTAATGACCAATCTTCAAAAAATATATTTTCACCTAAAAATAAATGATAATTTTCAATTAGTAAAAGTTTAGCAAAATAAATGAAATTACTAATTATAAATTTATTTGCCAAAAATTAGGGTTCAAAAATTTTATTGCAAAATTTTAAAACTGCAATCTGTCCAGAATGCAAAAATTACTCAATTAGAACTCAGAATACGCATTTTAAGACCAGGAAAAAATTTTGGACAAACATACATATTATTCAGATAGATGATTAATATAAAAAAAAAAAAAAAAAAAAAAAAAAATTAGATTATTTTTTTATCACACGTACATAAAGTTTTAAAAAAACAAATTGACAATTTTAATGATAATAATTTTCAAGTAACTTACTAGAATGTTTAGACCCTGTAAAGTTATTATTATTATTGTTGCTAGAATTTAAATTCTTTTCTTTGAATCCTTGTTTATATTTTAATACAGGACAGCATACAATACCTGTAATGACAAAAGTAAAGTTTTTAATGTTATTGTCATTAAAATTTAATTTACTAAAGTATATTTTAAAAATTTTTATGATACAACAATATTAATTTTCAACCTTTAGCAAACATTTTGGTATTTAAAATAAATAAATAAAATTTTCCAATGTCAAAATCTGTTAAAATATTATTATTTATAAATATTATTTCATGCAAAATAGAAATGAGAAAAAAGATTTTTTTATGATGTTTATTTGTGTTTTAATTTAATGAATCTTCATATGATTATTTTTAACCAAATTATTGAAGTTTAATAATGTAAAATATATATAATGATGAGGATTAGGAAATGAAGGATGTTAATAATATTTTATTAAATTCAAAAAAGAAAAATAAATTACATAAATAAAAAGAAAAATATTGATTAAGTTTATTTTTTAATTTGTAAAATTAAAAATTTATTTTCGCTAACAGCAAAAAATTCTTCTGAAAACAAATATTTTGGAGAATACATTTTTGCTTTGGATCTTCAACAATAGTAGAAATTGTGTTTTCACCTGGAAAAAAAAATATTATTAACATAATTTATGAATAATAATTATTCTGATTATATTGTTTACAAAAATAAAAGTAGAAATGATAATTTAATAATTTAATTTACTATTTATTACTTTCAGAGATATATGTGAGAATGGCTGTTCTTTTCTCAAAACTTGAGCTGAAAAAAAAATATATATTTTTTTTTGAAAATTGTAAATTATTTTAATAATAAAAATTGGTAAAATTTATAAAAAAAAGACTAAGACTTTTTTATTTAAAGCATGATCATATATCCCTCTAAGTTATTTTGTGTTTTCAGTTATTAGACATCCTTTAAATAAAGTAAATAGCTGAATTTACAGCATTTTTTTCCTTAAATTTGTAATATCTAAAACCGGATTTTTCGTGATTTCTTCGCAACGATTTGATAAAATCACTTCCTACTGAAATCCCTGCAACTTCAAATGATTTAAAAAAATATGCTCCAGGGGATTTTCGATTAATTTAGTAGATTCTGAGAAATAGAGGATATTTATATATACCTTTTCGAACATACGAACCTGCACACAGCATATTTATACAAATATTAGAGGCATCGAAGTGACCTGAGAACTAAAATTCTCCAAGAATTAGACGTATTTAGAAATATTCCATTTTTTGAACTGACAAAATTACAAGGCACGATTTGCTCCATATAATGGATATACTTACGTATGTTGGATGAACGTACCTAATAAACAAAAAATATAATACACTGTTTATTTGCAGGAGATTATAAAACAAAAATTGAAAATAAATGTATTTTTTTTTCATTTTTCAAGTAATAAAATTGTTGCTAAAATTATTTTTCTTCTTTAGAATTTTTTTATTGCCATAACGCAATTCAAAAAATTTTTGCAGCCCATTTACAAGTGACCTTTTATCTCTGAAATAGAAAAGTACAAAAATTTTATTTTTCTTTTAAAAGTTAAATTAAACATTATACAAAAATATGAAATTGGAGACAACAACGAGTCTAAACGACAAAAGAAAATTATTTTGAAACAGTATAAATTAATAAAATAATCTTAACCATAATGTAATTTCAAGTTTCTATAGGGTTGCTGAGGGCCTTTTTATGTATAGAATAAATGTATCTTCAAAAGTATCTTCAAAATGTTATCAAAAAATTTTAGTATTTATTTCTAAGCCCTTATTAAACAATAAGTAATTTTTGCCATTTCTATTAGCTAAAAACAAAAGCAGAAAGGGTATCATAAATTAATTTTTTTTTGTTATATAAAATGCCGCCAATATAAAATTAATTTATTTTAAAAAAAACTTTATTTTTTACTTGAAATAGGTAGTTATCGTCAGATTAAGTTTTTTTTAATTTGCCTTTTAGTATACAATTTAAAAAAAATAAGATTTTCAAATCTTCAAAAAAATTTATTTTTTTAACCCTTTACTTTTTTCTGCAGTCAATAAAAATGGCCAAAATTACTCAATGTTGGAAAAAGGCTTAAAAACAAAATATTTGTGTAGGTAATATGAAAATATATAAAATACATTATTTACAGATACTTTGCTTCCAGTGAGAGCGTGGGAAAAATTGCAGAAGGTATTTTTTTTTTTAATTTTTTTTTTTCATTTTAATTTTCGAGGACAAAGATTTTTTTTTTTTAGAGTTGAGTGACCTAAATTAGAGCATAGTTAGAAAAAATCTTTTATACTTATCGAACTTACGAGTGCAGATTTTGCAAAAATATCATTATTTGACATATCTTGGACAAAAAGACTATTTTCTTACCTGGACGGAACGCCTTTTTTCCTTTTATATGTAAAACTATAGTTATAAATCACTATAGGTAAAATTTGGGGTACCATCTTTGCATGCTATCTACTGAATGCAAGGTCAAAACAAATATTTTGTCCCTTATTAAAAAAAATCTATTTTATTGCAAATCTATGTTGAAGTATTTACATACTACACTAAAAGTTCACATTGCTAATTTTCAATCTTAATTTTTCAAATAAATCACCATAAAAATTATAAAAATTTTATTTTGAGTTTTGATGATGAAACAAATTATACTTTTTTTTTAAACTTTACACCAAAATATTGTTAAATTTAATAATTTTTCCTATTTTTCACATTTTAATTAAAAAACTTTAGTGAATATTATGACAGGAAATTCGACACAAAAAAAATGCACACTTTTTTATCTTTACGGCTTTAAAAAAAACTGGTAAAAACTTAACAACAAGCAATAAAAAACGAATACTGAAAGATTAAAATAAATCTTTAACATTCCAAAAATCACAAACGACTAAAAAATACATCTGTGAATCTTCTGGTCCCCTCATTAACGTAATATTAAACATGCGCATAGACACTTTAAATACTACGTATAATAAATTAACATGTATAATTGTAATATACATAATTACATATTTCCTTTATCTGTTCGATCAGGATCTAGTAGCGTCATGCGTTTTAAAAAAAAAGTCTGGTTTTTAAATATATTTTAATATTTATATTCTGATATTCATATAAATTATATAAAATTCTCATTTATTATACAATATGTGAAACATATTTTATTCCTAAATTAAAATGTATCCTTATTAAATTAAAACAACTTTTTATTTTATGCGTAAGATGCATTGAATAATAACAAATTATTTCAAATCTATAACTTCCACAGGGAAAATTGAGGTTTTATTCAAAAATAGAGTGATAAAAGAGGCTTATATTTTATTTTTTAATGGTACGGATACAAATTTTTAAAAATTAAGGTTTTTTATATTGAAGAAGTTGAATAATCAGGAATTTCGTAAAACTCGGTAATACTAGAACTAACTCCCATAAAAGTGTATTAAGCCCAATTGAAAAAAAAACGTCTAGGCCAAAAATACGATTTTTAATTTTGATAAATTATTATTTCCCACGTTTACGTACACATGCAGATTTTACTTAAAAAAAATTAGTTTATCAGCATCAAAAAACGTGCTTATATTATTTGATTAATAACGAAAATAATTTATGCATAATTTAGAGTGGTTCTTTTTTTTTCGAAGCATCCGGAATTCTAAACGCGCCGGCAGAACTCGAAAATAAGTAAAAATAATAAGTTTCTAGTTGGATTTAGGTTAAAAGATTGATTTTTGAGCCCACGATAGCCTAAGCAAGTTTTTTTGGCCTCCTTAAAATTGGGATCTTCTTAAAACTTGCAGGTTTTCTAGTCGATTCAAATCGTGTTTTAAATTATTTTAAAATTGATACCTCGTAGTATTTTTTCCCAGGAATCCGATGAAACCATTTATTTTAGCTTTCGACTACGTTTTATAGGAGAAAAATCGATTTTATTCGTTTTTAGGATCCCATATTTTAGGAAATTAATTATAAAAGTTTTTTAGTTATCAAAATAAATTTTTCTGAATATTATTTACAAGAGGGACTTATGTATTTTTTCCCCGGGAACCTGATGGGATAATTTATTTTTTTATCTAAGCTTTTCTTCTGTGAGAAAAATTTTCCTACGGCTTTCCAGCTGAAATTTAATGCTCTTTCAGACGCGCCAAGCAGAATTGTTATCTAAACCGCCTAAACCTGGTACTCTTTGGCTTTATACGCGTCGTTTAAAAGCCATGTTTGAACATGTCGTATTTGTTTAAACAATAATAATTTTGGAATCTTTTTTTTATTTTCTTGGTCAAAATACATATAAGACACCAACTCTTTTATGCACCTTTTATTGTACATGAATATGCTCAAATACCTACTCAATTTCAAAAAAAGGCTACGGTATACCCAGTGCTCATAAGAGAGATACCTTAAATTTGAATATTGTTTTTTAATTTGATTCAAATAGTGTAATATTTGAAGGATCATCAAATCCATTTCTTACTAAACACAAAACTAATGCTATTGCTCATAAGGATTATTATTATTGTTCTGGATTATACAAGCACAGTGCAATAGGGAGCTTGCATGGGTCGGAATTTTAATGATTTTTTTGGATAATTTAAAACTAGATAAAAACATATTAGACACGTATTTTTTTGTTTTTCAACAAAATGAAAATTAAAAAAGTGATGACGTAACGCTTACCAAATACAAATACATTGGGAGAATCACAATTACGAGAATTACAATCACTCAATACAATTAGATTGTACGAATCTCTTATTATCAAAATGTCTACTCCGTTAATTTTCGTAATTTAAAAAAAATAAAAAAATACGTTTCTAATAATTTTTGATCTAGTTTCAAATTATACAAAAAAATTTTTTAAATTCCGAGCAAGCCCCCTATTAGATAAGTAAAAAATAGTAAAAACTTTGAGCTAAAATACATAATAAAAAAATTAAACTTTAACTAATGCAAACGATTCCTTATTCTTTATTTTTTATTTAACCAAATTAATACAAACATTATATACAATCTAGTGTTAGAATTAAATCAAAGAAAACAGAAATTAAGAATGTGTAAATTCAATTCGAACAAGTAATTCTGTGTACCTAACTATAGTCAAACAGAATTAAAAAAAATTAATCTGGTACAGAAATTCGGTTTTGATTAAAAATATTATAAATACACTGTAAAAAGTAACTTTCTTAGATTCACAAAAAAAATAGAATATTTTCGAAAAATTAGGAATTTTTTGAATAAAATCGTAAATTTACTAAATTTAGTATATTAACTAAATATTTGAGTATTTACGATTTTTTTTTATAAATTCACGAGAAAAATTGATAATTTACAAATTTTTTTCGAAAATTTACAAAAAATATTTGCTAATTTACAAAATTTTTCGTAAATTCACAAGAAAAAATCGAAAATTCTCGAATTTGTTGTTAATATACTAAATTTAGTAAATTTACGATTATTTTCGAAAATTTACTAATCGTTCGGAAATATTCTATTTTTTTTGTCAATATAAGAAAGTTACTTTTTACAGTGTAACTGTCATGAAACTTCAGAAAATTATTAATTATTTTTGAATTTCATGTACCTTTTGTATATGCTTTTTAATACTACTTTTATTCGCTACCATTTTCTTACAACACGGATACACACATGCATAAATTTTGCAACATTCATTTTTTTTATGTTGCATTAGTCTTGATCTATCTTTAAATGCCCACTTACATTTATCGCATGTATGAAATTTATCAAAAGAATCCTTCTTACTTTTACGTCTGATTTTGTATGTTGTTGAGTATTCGATATTTACAATGCAATAAATTTTATTATGTTTAGCAATGTGTTGACGAAGTTTATCATTAATTACAGTTGATTCTTCATGATAATCACATTCTGGGCATGAGTAGCTAACAACTTTCGTACATCTAGGTAAATGTTTTGCAAATAAGTTTTCATTTTTGTATTCTTTGGTACAAAAACCACAAATTAAAGAATTGCCTTTAGCTTTATAATATTCTCCGATTTCTTTGCCATTATTATCATAATTCATCATTTCAGTGTTTTCAACATCAATTTCATCTTCTTCACTGCTATCGAATCTCAAATCCATTTCATCATCCGTTTCTTCTCCAAGATCGATAACTTCGATGAACGATGAATTTTTTTCTATTTCTGTGTATAAAAAAAAAAAAAAATTTTTAAATATATTTTATTATAATGAACAAAATAAAAAATATCTGCAGTTGCACAAAAATGCTCATATATGCTGAAGCACGAAAAAGCTTTTACCAGAAGCTGCCAAAGCACTTTTTATGTATAATTATGAGTTAAAATGTTAGCTGTTAAAAAAATGATGAAAAATGCACAAATTTTTTTATTAAAATATTAAATAAAACTTAATTTTCTGTAAAAAAAAATTGATTAGTTTATATAAATAAAGTTTGATTCTATATATAAAAGAACTATTTATGCATAGAATACAATGTTAAAGTAGCATCAAGCTTTTCGTTCCTCATATAGAGGAACCATTATGATAGGTAAAATTTTGATTTTTTTGCATATAAGCAAATTTTAAGTAAGACCCCTCCCCCCCAGCTAAAAATCCACTTTTTAAAAAAAGTATGTGTGTGTGTGTGAAGAACTTAAAATGATACTGATAAATTGAATACTGTAGGTATTTGTTGTTATTTGTTCGATGATAATATTTATATTTCTTAAGATTATAATTATAAATTACCTTTGATAAAATATTAAAATGAGTTTATTTAATTCTTTAAATTGAATATAGCAAATAACAAAATTTTAATAATTTGTAAACTATTTAAAATATTATTCAGAGTATGAACTTTATTGTCATATTTTTTTGAGGATACAAAATTATCTTAATAGTACACTGTAAAAAGTAACTTTCTTAGATTTACAAAAAAAATAGAATTTTTTCGAAAAATTAGTGAAATTTCCAAAAATTTTGTAACTATTCAATAAAAATCTTAAATTTACTAAATTTAGTATATTACCAAAAAATTCGAGAATTCTCGATTTTTTTTAGTGATTTTATGAAAAAAGTTGCAAATTCACAACTATTTTTCGTAAATTTATAACTATTTTTTGAAAATTTTCGAAAAAAAATTGTAAATTATCAATTTTTCTTGCGAATTCACAAAAAAAATCGAGAATTCTCGAATTTTTCGATAATGTTCTAAATTTAGTAAATATACAATTTTTTTTGAATATTTACAAATTTTTTCGAAAATTTACTAATTTTTCAAAAAAATTCTATTTTTTTTGTTAATATAAGAAAGTTACTTTTTACAGTGTAATATTAGTGCAAAATAATTCTTTTGTAGGATGTAGAAGTCTTATATGTTTCCGTAAATATCATTTCTTTGAAGAACTGATACACCACTGAATGAGTGTCCAAGCTCTAATTTAAGTTTAATATCTCGGTCCATTGAACCTGGAAATAAAAATGCAATTAATTTTTTGCGTACACTTTTATATGCTGAAAAAAAATCTTATTTTAAAATTATCTTTTAAAAAAATAATAATTTTAGCAGACCTAGTACGAAATTTTTTGAATTTTCGTTACCATCTTTCCTCCTTGTCCCATTTTGTAAAAAAAAAAACAGAAATAAAATTAGGTAAGTTTATTATTATAAAAAATTAGAAAGTTATAAAATTAAATTATCTTATTAAATTAATATTTTATTTTATTTCCTTGTGTTATTACGTAATATACACAAAATTTATATTATATACATTAAATTAATTCAATTAAAACTTTAGATAATTAAAAACAAAAGTTTCTAAAAATATTTAAGTATTGAAACTTGTTCATTTGGATGATGTCGTCTAACATGTCGATAAGTAGCGGATGAATACTTACTAACGTAATTGCAATATGGACATTTGAAACTTGGCATTCTGCCAGTGCATTGATGTTCGTAATGATAAATCATTCGATATTTTTGTGCAAATAATTTTTTACATTTTGGACATTGATATTTGATGCTATTAGCTACGCAGCTAAAGTCTAAATTATGTTCGATATTTTGTGTATCCCAAGAATTTTGCATAGAACTGCCTGTAAGAAAAAGATAATTTAAGAAGTAAGAAGATTTTTTAAATAAAAGAAATTATTTACTACTCTACTGTTTTCATGCTTTATAATACATTATTTTTAAATAAATATATACACAAGTAATCTACTTTTTATCATAGATTATGATTTTTCAAAACAAATTTATATCAAATAAATATTTCTATTAATAATTTATGCTTAACGAATACTTTGGTCAACCAAATGCTTTTTTGAAACATCACGATTTTTCTTTTTTTGGGCCCCTTCAGAGAAATTTTGTAATTTAGGTTTAAATTGGCATATTTGCACCTAGAGAGCTAAAAAATTGTGAAAGTTCATATTTTATGAATATAAAAATGTGTCCATAAAATGAGTCAAATCGGAGGACTAAATCCGCTAATGAATATTTATACGGAATGAAATAAGTGCTCAGCCACCCTCGCAGCCACCCACGGCTTACCGGAATTAAATTATACAAGTATAAGTGTACTTTAATGCTCGAGAAATTAAACTTTAGAGATACATTTTGAGATGCAAGTAAAACTGATAAATAAAAAAGCTTTAACTATTGACCAAATTTTGACAGTAATAATTAAATGTATATGAGAAATTCCACCAAAAGATTGCCATTATCATGGTCAACCTTTTGAAAAAAAAAAATTTGAAGGTACACCTTGCTAATACGTTTTTTTGTGTTCCTTAGATCATATATAGTCACAAAAAAGCGATGAACAGAAAAAATGTTGCGTGTACAATAGTTTTTTTTGAGTTGGAAGGCTAAAAATCACGTTTTTTCAATATTTAAAAAAAACAATTTTTGAAAATTTTTTTTAATCAATTAAAATCATTCTAAACAATATATTTCTGTTTTTTAACTTATTTTGTACTCATAATTTACTAAAAAAATCGTTTTTATTCAGAAATAACACAAATTTTTAATTATTAGCGTCTTAAAGCAGCTCAAAAATTAAAAAAATGTTTTTAAAAATAAAAATTGCTTATTTAGCTTTTAAAACTTTTTTTAGTGAAATTATTATTAAAAGATAATGATAAAAAGTTGAATTAAATATAACTCATTAGTTACGAGCTTTAGAAATTACCTAAAACAACTGAAAACAACTCCAAAACTAAATTAACCAATTTCGGATCATTTTTAAAATAGCAAAATCAGTCTCGTTTTCAATGATTTTGTTTATTACTAATTTTTTTACAGATTTTTTTATTATTTACTTTAATTATACATATTTTAAAGTACTATCTTTCTGTTTAAAATAATTTTTCTTTTAATCTTCAACGTCTTAGAGAAGTTCAAATGGTAAATATTGGGTTTTTTAAAAATTCATAGACTTGGGATATTTCTAGCAGATTCAAATGATATTATAAAATGGACTAAAAGACGCATTTCCTACTAATTTTTCCCGTATAATTCGAACTCACTATTTATTTTAACATTTTACTACGCTTTACAGGAGAAAAATTCATTTTTTTAGTTTTTTAGGGTACCAATTATGGGGGACCAAATTTTAAAAGTTTCGCAGTCTTCAAGAAAAAATTTTCTGAATAGTATTTGCAAGAGTTATTTATATATTTTTTCCTCAGGAATTCGATGAAATAACTAGCTTTTTCATCTGGGGTTTTACTTAGCCATAAAATCTTATTTTTCTATTTTTACTGGTTTTGTCCAGTCTTTTATATTTTGTATTAGTAGCCCATTTGAACCTAAAGGGTTTGAAATATTTAAAATTATCTTTAATAAATAAATAGAGAGGAAAAAACTGCTCAATAAAATACGAAATCGTTTAGTCTTATGATGAAAATTCACTTATAAAATTTTTAAATTATGGAACTCCAAGTAACGTGAAATTGAGATTTTAGGAGAATTAGTGCAAAATCATTAATTATTAATTAACTCGACTATTCAAAAACAAAAAGTTTTAGTATTTTATCGAGTAGTTTTTCACTGACTATTTATTTATTAAAGATAATTTTAAATATTTTAAACCCTTTAGGTTCAAATGGGCTACTAATACAAAATATAAAAGACTGGACAAAACCAGTAAAAATAGAAAAATAAGATTTTATGGCTAAGTAAAACCCCAGATGAAAAAGTTAGTTATTTCATCGAATTCCTGAGGAAAAAATATATAAATAACTCTTGCAAATACTATTCAGAAAATTTTTTCTTGATGACTGCGAAACTTTTAAAATTTGGTCCCCCATAATTGGTACCCTAAAAAACTAAAAAAATGAATTTTTCTCCTGTAAAGCGTAGTAAAATGTTAAAATAAATAGTGAGTTCGAATTATACGGGAAAAATTAGTAGGAAATGCGTCTTTTAGTCCATTTTATAATATCATTTGAATCTGCTAGAAATATCCCAAGTCTATGAATTTTTAAAAAACCCAATATTTACCATTTGAACTTCTCTAAGACGTTGAAGATTAAAAGAAAAATTATTTTAAACAGAAAGATAGTACTTTAAAATATGTATAATTAAAGTAAATAATAAAAAAATCTGTAAAAAAATTAGTAATAAACAAAATCATTGAAAACGAGACTGATTTTGCTATTTTAAAAATGATCCGAAATTGGTTAATTTAGTTTTGGAGTTGTTTTCAGTTGTTTTAGGTAATTTCTAAAGCTCGTAACTAATGAGTTATATTTAATTCAACTTTTTATCATTATCTTTTAATAATAATTTCACTAAAAAAAGTTTTAAAAGCTAAATAAGCAATTTTTATTTTTAAAAACATTTTTTTAATTTTTGAGCTGCTTTAAGACGCTAATAATTAAAAATTTGTGTTATTTCTGAATAAAAACGATTTTTTTAGTAAATTATGAGTACAAAATAAGTTAAAAAACAGAAATATATTGTTTAGAATGATTTTAATTGATTAAAAAAAATTTTCAAAAATTGGTTTTTTTAAATATTGAAAAAACGTGATTTTGAGCCTTCCAACTCAAAAAAAACTATTGTACACGCAACATTTTTTCTGTTCATCGCTTTTTTGTGACTATATATGATCTAAGGAACACAAAAAAACGTATTAGCAAGGTGTACCTTCAAATTTTTTTTTTTCAAAAGGTTGACCATGATAATGGCAATCTTTTGGTGGAATTTCTCATATGTATTTTACAAATAAAATTTATTTTTATTATAATTATACATAAGTAAAATTTTATCTATATTAAAGTAATGACAAACAATATATTAAATTATTTTTCTGTCTTTTAGACTTAGTTTTATATCCTTAATTATTTGGTCATTTATAGTTTATTTATGAAGTATCAAAGCAATGAATTTTAGATCCCTGATGCATTTTACGGATATGTTTATAAATAGCGAATGGCCATTTACTGCGTTGTTTGCAATAAGGACAAGCAAATCTTGGTTTGCGATTACAATCGTATCGAATATGTTGAATAACGCTACTCTTATTTAAAAATATTTTTGGACATTTAGGGCATTGAAACTTTTTTCTCAGGCATGTTGTGGAATCCAATGGATCACCAGAATCAGCAGGAAGTTCAATAATTTTTGAAATCAATTGTTGTTCCAATGCTGATGGTTGCACGATTCGTCGATTTTGATTTTGTTCTGGTACTAAAATCTTCCAATACCCAGCTGTAATCATAGAATAAATTTTAAAATTATTAATTTTTTTTACGTTAGAATCATAAATTTTGCAAACAAAAGTAAGGCAAAAATTAACAAATTTTCATAGTAAGGGTTAAATCAAAGATAGTTTTAATTACTATAAAAGTCTTCCCACGTAAACAGATTAAGCTTAGTGTAAGCTTAATTTTGGGTAAAGTTACTGCCGTAAACCGAAGTAAGCTTACTTAACCTAAAAAAATTTCTTAATTTAACCATTTTTTCGAAAAATAGGTTAAATTATTAAATTTTTTAGGTTAATTAAGCTTACGGTAAGCTTAATCTTTTTACGTGGGTTTGTAAATTCAAATAAGCATAACATTTTTCTACTAAATTATGATTCATAAAATTACGCATTTTCTACTTTTCTAGTTTACAGTAACTCAAACAAAACAAAAAAACAAAAAATAAACAGAATAAAAAAATAGCAAAATTTAAATATGTTTAATTATGTTTGATTTAAGCAGGTTACTTTGTTTTTGATAAATAGTATTTACTTTTATCGGTCTTTACGGACTATTATTATTATTTATCAATACAAATGCATGTAATTGATGAATAATATTTAAACTGCTTTATTGTTAATGATCGCCAATAGCGTGTATCCATTAACAGCAGTTTAATAAATTTTTTCTAAATTAAAAATAAATTTTTAATTTAATTTTTATTTTGTTTCTTAGATGTTAAGAAAAAAATCTTTGAGAAAAAATAAATGCCTCATCAGTGCCAACGAGAATCGAACTCGTGATCTTCTATTTGCCGGATAGACGCTTTAGCCAACTAAGCTACGGCACGAGACGACACTCGATGATATCAATGATACATTTATTCTCTCTCAAAGAAGGCAACTATTCGACCAAGTGCCAGAAATTATATATTATTAGAATAATATTTTATCGTCCGATGATAATTGAAATATGATAAATAGTATTTACTTTTATCGGTCTTTACGGACTATTATTATTATTTATCAATACAAATGAATGTAATTGATGAATAATATTTAAACTGCTTTATTGTTAATGAATAGTTGCCTTCTTTGAGAGAGAATAAATGTATCATTGATATCATCGAGTGTCGTCTCGTGCCGTAGCTTAGTTGGCTAAAGCGTCTATCCGGCAAATAGAAGATCACGAGTTCGATTCTCGTTGGCACTGATGAGGCATTTATTTTTTCTCAAAGATTTTTTTCTTAACATCTAAGAAACAAAATAAAAATTAAATTAAAAATTTATTTTTAATTTAGAAAAAATTTATTAAACTGCTGTTAATGGATACGCGCTATTGGCGATCATTAACAATAAAGCAGTTTAAATATTATTCATCAATTACATTCATTTGTATTGATAAATAATAATAATAGTCCGTAAAGACCGATAAAAGTAAATACTATTTATCATATTTCAATTATCATCGGACGATAAAATATTATTCTAATAATATATTATTACTTTGTTTTTCTTTTTTTTACAGCGTCACAGAGGCCTCTAAAATTTTACCCAGGAAGGTTTTCAATGTAAAATTTCCCAAAGAATCCGAAAACCAAGTCAGATTTTTCATTTTATATCAGGAAAAGCGAGAAAGTTGGAAAATTCAGAAAATGAACAATTTTCAAAATCATTTTTTTGAGCCTAAAATTGATTTTTAAGTTTAAAAGGCAAATGTGTCAAAAAAAGAGTTTACCAGAATGAAAAGTATGGGAAAATACATGTAAAAAAAATAAAAAAAATTTTTAAAAAGTGAGGCTTTTTGAGAATTTCGTATTTCAAAGTTTTCTTTATTTTTTCCAATTTTCTAGCTTTTTCTAAGGTTTTTCCGAAAAAGTATAGCCAGGTTCAGATTGGGTGGGAAATGTAATACCTACCTTTGTATAGAAAATATTTTTTAGGCTTATTTATGGCGTCCAGAAAATAAAAAGCAAACGGGTGGCTGAGAATCCGAAAAAAATCAAAATTAGAAAAACAGCTGCCAAATCGCAACCAAGCCACCTAGAGCCTTAAAAATTGGCCAGTAACCATATTTTTACATACCAAACACAGTGCAATTGGTATTTTTTAAATCCAAGACATCGACCTCAGACTTGGGTAAAAATAGCTAAGAACTACCGATATATTTTTTATTAAATCAACTCACCAAATATGTACTTGAATTTATTAGAAAAATATTATTTTAAAAAATCTTGTGCTTTTCACAAAAAAAATCTATTGTTTTGAGACTAACTTAATTTGCAACTGAAACCAAATTATACAACCTATCTATTTTACTATAATTTATTTCCTGCTTTATTTATTAATTTTTATTATAATGTAATTATTTAAAGATTATAAGATAATTTGAGTAATTGACTAAAGGTCATTTAATTTCAAAAAATATCTTAATAATTTTGAAATTTTATTAACTAATTACATTTGAATTATTTGTAATTTTTTAGGCAAAGAGATCCAAATAGTTGAAATTTTGAAATATGAAATGGCTGTATTTTTAAAATATGATAAGAAAATTTAGTATTTTTATTATTTGAGGAAAAAAATACTTAGTTTCCTAAAAATGATTACGAAATGTGCTTATCTATATTAGAAAAAAAGTATTTAAATATTTTTTAGATATACACAAAAATAATCTTAACTATTTAAATTTGATTAATTTTTTATATTTATTTCAAGCGATAAAAATAAAAAGATTAAATAAGTAGTTCCATTAGTTAAATCATTTAAAGACATTTTTTTTTTTTTTTTTTTGACGCAAGATTGTTATTAAAACCTAGAGCAAAAATTTTTAACTATTAAAATATATTTAATTTAAACTATTAAAAATTCTTTAAACATATTTAAAGATATTTTTTGAAGATAGAAATGATGATTATTGAAATTATTTAAATTTGATGTCATGTGAGAATTGATGCTTTTTAGAATAAACTTACGTATGTCAAGGTATTGAAAGTGCAGATACAGTGCAACTTTGATAATTCGAAGTTTTGCCTTTGCCGCATAAATTTTGTATGCTTATGAGTGCTAAAATTTCTTTAATAATTTGAACAACTTCTTTGATAATTCGAAGTTTTTAAAACAATTTGGCGAAAAAAAATTTTTTTCTGGTCTGCGTCGAGAATTTATCGTCGCTACACGTCCAGCAAAGACGAGTTTTCTCACCACAGATACAGAAAAACGTTATACGACCCTTGTCCATAAATAAGGAATGACCCAAATCGCAGTTTGCATGCGATTTAGGCCATTATTTACTTTTCTGGACTCGAGCCGTAAATATACTATTTTATTATTTAAATTTTTTAATTTTAATAGTATTAGATTATAGAAAGAAAGGATCTTAATAATGAAGGATTATACATTAAGAAATAAATATAAACTACGAGCATTATTTTTTTTTCTTTTTGGAGGTGGGCCTTTTAAAATTAATTTTTAGAAGAACAGTATTATCCGATAATTACACTTACAAAAATTTATCTTTAAGTTTATTTAAAGGATGAATGAAATTTGAATCAAAAGATATTATAGAGGTGTATTTTTTAATGATTTCAAAGAAGGTGCACCATATATCAATTAAACTTGCTTACTTTAATTTTTAAGAAGAATTAAATTTTTAAATAAAACATATTAACAGCTTTAGCTAGCAGTCCGCAGTCTGCGTAAAATAAGACGGAATTTTTTGTTATGTTTTTTAATAATTTTTAGCCATTAGTCGAAAATTTTGAATAATTCGAAGTTTTTACCTTGCCGCATGAACTTCAAATGATTTAAGTTCTACTGTAATACAAACATAATGCAGAAGAGATTTAGATTTGGTAGACTAGAAAAACGTTTACAAAATTTATTACTTTTTCTTAAATTAAGTTTGTTTTGTTATCTTTCATTTATACTTTAAATTGATTTCCTGTTACTTTCTTGACAAGAATCTTCTTAAAAACGAACGATGAATATTTCTGCTGATTTTCTATAGTTCATAATATTTTCCAAAAAATCTTAGCCTTTAAGTTCATTTCCGCTTTGTGCTACAGGTTTCTCCGTTAAAACTTTATGGTAAAGGAAGAAAAAAATAAATTTTAAAGATAAATTTATACAACACATTTTTAATTTTAAAGTTTTAACAATATTTACACATTGCGTTCAATAAGACAAAGAAAGTAAACAAATTAAATTGGAAAATTTTAAAATTTATAATTATAATTATAATATTTAATTAGACTAAGTATGCAAAATATAGTACGAGTGATATAAAGAACTTCAAATTATTGAACTAAAATATTAAAAAATACATTTGAAATCCTAACTAAAAAACTCTAAAAACTATTAGAACAGTAATTTTAGATTCTTTACAAAGATGGCTATAGAAGTCGTCGGAACGCCAAGTCAATAACGTTTTTTTTTCATAAATATGATTTACAAATTACAAACAAAATAAGATGAAGCATTCTTGATTTAAGATTGTTCCATATCAATTACGTAAACTTCAAAATTCGGATGCTGAGATTGAATGTGCCTTCTTATATGAGTACGACGTTTGGCCATGTAAGTGCAGTAAGGACATTTAAATCTTGGAAGTTTTCCACATTCGTTTCTCAAGTGATGTGTCAAAGTATATTTTTTTGTATAACCTTTACCACACTGTGTACAAATAAATGTTTTTGCTGTTCCTGTAAAATAGGATAAATATTTTATGAATCATTTTTTTGAAAGATTGATTACGAATATTAGGAAGAAAAAACAAAGTATAGAATTTTTATCGATATACAATTTCCAAAAAAAATCGTAAAAACAGGACGAGGTATAATTTAAAAATTCCGCCAGCACAGAAGGGGAAGATTTTAAATTTGGCAACTTTAAGGAACAAGGGGTCATTTAAATGGGCTAGGAATCATTTTGATTTAGATAATTAAAACAATTTCATGAGATATTTATGGAGTTTTTTTGAGACTGGTACTTTTACAGGATTTTTTGGGACACTTACGTTAAGAGCCATAATTATTAGGGCGCAGTCTCTATACGTTAATTATAAAAATAACTTGAAAGGTAGAAATACTTATAATTTTTATATGTCTATATTAAAATGTTGTATGATCGTTTGTTTTACAAAAACCACTTTTTAATTTAGAATTTAATTCGTTTTAAAAGATTTTCTTATTTTCTTTTTAATGATTATGAAAAGTGTATCTTACATCTAAAATGACTGGTAAATTTTATGACAAGTAAATTTTTATAAGTACCTTGGGATTGTGCAATCATCATCGAAGATACTTCATATGGATAGTACATTCCCAGTGGATCTAAAAAATTATTGAGTATTAAAATTATAATACAAAAAACTAAGAGCATTCACCAGTCCATACCCGATGTATACCACTTATCAGTTACAAAACAAGAGTGCTCATGCTTAATATTAAAGTTTTGTTTTCTTTTTAAGAGCTACACACTACAAACATGAAAGTCAATAAAAGTATAAAATGAATTGAATATTTTATTATTGTATATTTATCAAAATATAAAAATCAATATTATTGGCTCTTTGGTTGATAGAAAAATCAATATATTTGAAAAATAGTTTTTATTCAAAAAAATAATAGAAATATTTACAAAATTTAGACTATTAGAATCCACCAAAAAATTATTAAACAGACTTGATTAATTACAATTGATAATGAACAATATTCAGAGCAGATTTACAAAAATTATTATATAAAATGGCTTTTAATAAGTATAGTGCTGCTTTTTTACTGTTAGGCCAATTTATGTTTTTAAGACGCCAGAATTTTAAAAATATTTATATCTTTAAAAAAAATTATTTTTTGGTTTATTCATTGCTTATTTCTTCTGTTTTATTATAGAAAATATTTCAAAATGGAAAAATGGAAAAACGTATTAGAAAAAATTTTTTTTCAACGGCAGCTTTTTATCTTTATAAATGATAATTATTTTAATTTTTTTCTTAATCAGTCAACAATTCTATTTACAAAGCTCGATTACAGAAATAACTTGATAAGGATGTTTTAATCTCATATGATTTTTTAAATCATCACGGCGTTTTGAAGTTTGCGGACAGTAAGCGCATTTGAACCTGGGTTCTTTACCGCATACAAATTTCTCATGATATTGAAAATTTCTTAACCACTTGAATGTTGTGCCACATTTTGTACAAGTTATTTTGTCACCTGTCTTTGATTTGCGACTCCATTTAACTAAAAGTAAATATTCAGTAGTAATATTATTATTAATATTTTGTGAATTTGAATTTTTTAAGCTTTCATGGAAACTTTATTTTTCGAATTTTCACTAAAAAAATTTCACTAAAAAAGCTTTTTTACTCGGTCTTATGGGAGATAAAAAAATTGTTACTAATTTTAAACGACCACTTTTTAAAAAATTGATAAGTGTTTAAAATTTTATAAAGAAATATTTTTTAATAAAAGAGAAAAAAATTCCCAAGTAAATTGCAGCTTTAGGAGTACTATTTTAAGGGTCGTTTTACCTAAACTTTTTTTTGATAATCGAATTTTTTTTTTTCTGTTAATTACTTTATATATGTCTCAAGAGTATGTAAAAAAAATTTATTTTTAAGTCCTCCCCCCTAAGTATATTTTTTGGCCTGTTTTGCGCGCACCGTCAAACGTACTTTTGATAAAATTTAACGGTATGGCTCTATTATTATCTTACATATCTTCTAACTATTGTTAAAAAGTTAGAAATTATGTCGGAACCGGTCACTGATAGAAATTATGAGCAAATTTAGCTGATATTCGCGATTGTTTATGACGCCAAATTTAGCCGTGCGAAAATGGTAAAAAATAGCAAATCGGTCCAGCAGTAGGGGTAAAATCAGCTACAGGTTCAGTATGAAAACCGGAAGGATAACTTTATGGCTCCAAAATCACTGATAACTTATAAGTCTACTTAAATATACAAAAAAAAAATGTTTTGTTAAATTTCTACGAAAAAAAAATTTTTATTCTTATTTAGAAAACTATGTTTTTACACCTTCTAATTAAGATTTCTCTAAAACTACTCAGCTGATTTTAATTTTTTTGGTCTAATATATTTTTGTAAGTTCCTTTACGTAATAAAAAAAAAAAATTAATAATTTAATAACTAAAAGTATCGAAAAAATTATTCCAAAACTTCAAAGTCGTTTTACTCGAAACAACGTCTTTGAAAACCATGTACACGATTACGCGATAACTTCTGCACCGATTTACTTTAAATTTACTAAGCAACTTAATAAATGCACTAATTTCGGGATGACGTCGAGTTTTTTTTTTTTATGTTCTCAAAAAATTTTTACAGCTGCTTTTGCCCAAAAATTATAGGCTTTTTTTTCATTTTAACTTTGTGTAGCCGCCATTTTGTTCCTAATTAATTTTTTTGAAAAAACTCGACGTCATCCCGAAATTACGGGTTTTAAGTCTTACCAATTTTTTTTTTGTATGTTTTAGATTATCCTAAGTCAAGATATCCTGTACATAACTTTGGATTATTTTTTTTCAGAGACGCAAATACACCTCTCTTACGCAAAAATGACGTCACAAAAAACAAAACAAAATTTTTTTTTTTAATTATTAATATATTTCTAAACAATAAAAAAAATTTGATTCTAATATCTCTATCCGTTATTTCACAATCCTACCTTGAAAATCAGCTAAAATATCGACATATTTAGGTAAAACGACCCTTAAGTTCTACTTATTTGAAAATTTTCTTAAAATTATATTTATTTATTTTTTACTCACCTTTACTGGAGTTTCCTTTAATTTCAGATTCTGGAGAAACATTTGCATATTTTTTTGTTCTTTTTCTGCCTAAAATTAGTAACAATTTTTTTAGCTTTATGTTAATTTGTCAACTTAAAAGTTAAAATAATTACTTACGAGATGTGACCTGATGCTTTTCAAAATTGTCCGTTACTTGAAGATCAGCTTGCGTTTTAAAATTCTGATCCTTTGCTGAATGAATTGTGTCCTGCATCATCATTGTTTTGGTGACATCTGTAAATTTAAAGGAAAATTAGATTTATTCATTGTTTATTAATAAAATTTTTAATTTTATTTCCTACCAACAAATCTGAAAAATGTTTGTTGCATTAATAAATTTGATTTATTTATTTTCATAAGTAGTCATTTCAAGTAAGGATTTACTAAGAAGCACAATAAATTAATAAACAAAACAAAGTAGTCAACCTGAACAGTAACATTTTTTTACTATTTGAAGGTTAGTTAATTAAGATGGATTAAGGGCATAGTTTAAAAAATTTATTTAATACATTGTGATACACAAATCTTGTTTTAATTTAGTCTTTTATTTATTCACCAACATCTGCATAACAAACTTCCTTGTCCGGATGATATTCTCTTACATGTTTGCGAACGTTACTTAAATGTCTCGAACAGTACAGACAATAAGGACATTTAAATCTTGGCGGTTTACCACATTGAAACTTTAAATAATAATTAACACTATACTTTTTTGTAAACTTGCTATTACATTTTTGATAAGAAAATGGTTTAAGTTTTATTTTTATCAGAGGCAAAACTTGATGATTTTTTTTTTATTTTTTTCATTGAATCCCCTGTAAATAAAAAACATTTAATTAATTAAAAAAAAGAAATTCATGTGATAAAAAGATTTAGGAAAATCAAAAATAATTTTTCTGTTCATGGTTTTTTTATTTTCAAAGTACTAGAAAATTTTTTTACATATTATCATTCTAGTTTAATTCTAAGTTGTACAAATATTTTTGGTTATAATCATTGCATTTTCCTTGCTTGGAAAACCGATTACTTTTTCTTCCAATTTTAAATTATATAAAAATAAAACTGATTTACAACAAAAATGCATGTAGCATTTGTACTACGATTGAAAGCTGGGTATTGTACATAAGTAAATTGGCAATCCATGGTGCTAGTAGTTAAATTAGTACACAAAACATAAAAATTTCTCAAAAAATAATAAGTTACTAAATTCTAGGTTTCACAACTGCACCTGTAGAGACGTCTATGCAATATACTTTTGTATGTGGGTGTACGACCATGATATGCTTCCATGTATTTGTTGTAAGTTTTGAAAGTTTTTCACAATAAGGGCACTTATATCTAGGTTTTAATCCACATTTAAATTTAAGATGCCTAGATAAATTCCCATCCGAAGTATAAGATTTGTTACATTGGACGCAAACGTAATTTTTTGGAACGTTTTTATTCTTAGAATGATTTGTTGATTTATTATTCAGCTCTGTCATTGAAGGATCTAGAAACAAAAAAACAAATTATCAGTAAATAAATGAGAATTATGAGATGAAAAAATTGAACAAAACAATAATTAAAGACAGTAAGGTGAATTTGTTTAAATAAGTGAACTGTAGAAAGTATTAATTTTCTTAGATTTACAAAAAAAAATAGAATTTTTTCGAAAAATAAGTGAATTTTCAAAAAATTTTGTAAATTTTCGAAAAAAAATTGTAAATTATCAAATTTTCTTGCGAATTCACAAAAAAAATCGAGAATACTCAAATTTTTTCGAAAATTTAATAATTTTTCAAAAATGTTCTAATTTATTTGTTAATATAAGAAAGTTACTTTTTACAGTGTGTGCTTTATATGAATTAATAAAAATAAACAAAAGAATTTATTTATACATATTTTTTTATTCCAATAGGTTCAGTGAGAAAATTTTTATTTCAACCATAACAGTTTACTTGCTAGTAAATATATGTTTTAATCTATAAATAATGGTGTTTAAAACAAACACAAATAACAAAAAATAACATTATGTAAGCTCGAAGCTCTTATTATTAAAACTTATTCAAATAAAATTTTCTAATCCTGAAAAAGAATGAAATTAACATTTTATTAGCAAAAGGAGATCATAATGAAATTGCTGCTAACACACAATTTATATGAAGATTGGTTTCAGGTATTCAATAGTTTGATGTAAGATTCTAAAATAGAAAAGTTTTGGAATTTAATATAATAACAAATAAGTTTCAGAGTTGATTGCGGTGGATTTATTGGTAAATAAATAAAATAAGAAAAGATTTAAGTAAAAAAATTCATTAATAAAATATATTCATTATTTGCAAACAAATGAGTTCAAGAATATGAATTTTTATTTATTTTATTTTTTATTTTTTAGTTTAACATTAATTTTCGTTAACAATAAAGTTCGTCAGAAAGCCTGCATTTCTGGCAGAGTAGTTATTGCTATCTAAAATAAATTGGCCCTAGACCAATTGGTGCTGGGTTCCAAAAACATATTTTTATTGAAAAAATAATTTTATTTAATATTACAACAAAGAGAAAGGATTAAAAGTCCTATTAAAATTAAGTGAATTGTATAAAGCTCTTTCTACATCAGATTAAAAGTCCATCTTTACTATATAAATTTTAAAGACGACCAGATTTAATATAGACTTTTAATCTGATGTAGAAAGGGCTTACATATGAATTTAATTTTAAGAATGTTATTTTAATGAATTTAATATTATATTCATATTTTTATTTAAAATTATTTTTTATAACTTTTTAGTAATTATAGTGATGTTTGTAAAATATGAGATCTTTCAAAAAAAAAAACGTAACACAAAATTTTTCGTTTTTGAGGTACCTGACGAACCTTGGTAACACCATTTCACATTTTTATCTACCCCCTACTCAGCCTTGAAAGCGTTACTAACAAAAAATATTTCATAAATGGGAGAACTTTTAATTTTTAATTTTTTTTAGGCTTCGGTCTCAAAATGTTTTTTTCAACAATGTCAGTACAAAATACTTCATCAAATGGATGAACACATCTAATGTGTTTCCAAGCAGCAGCAAGATATTTCGCACATTTTCCACAATATGGACATTGAAAACGAGGGTCCTTTCCACATTCGTTTTTTAAATGTTTCCTTAGATTTCTTGCAACTGAATAAGATTTATTGCAATCAACGCAAATGAAACTTATTTTTGGGCGAGGCAAATTTGTCGAAAGTGGATACTGTATGTTACTGTACATTTTATCCATTTTTTTGTAATATTCTGAAAAAAAAATATAAAAAATTAATATACCTATTCTTATCAAATAACGATTTAATTATATAAAAGCAATTATTAGAAAATAAGCGATGAAAAATTTTATTAAAGAATACCAAGTTTAATAAAGAAAGAATGTTATAAAAAAACACCAAGAATGGGTAGAGCTTTGGATATCCTTAGTGGATATGAGAAGTAATTTTATAAATTGTAATTTTATTTTATTCACTTTAATATATAATTGGTTTTACATTTAAATTTATATTCCAGAAGTTGTATAGGTTAGATGCATGCACTTTTTAGGCACGATCACCCTATGTATGCAATACATAGATGAAATCGTGCCTTATAAATTTGTCAGGTCAAAAAACGGAAAAGTTTCTAAATTGTCTAATTCCTGGAGAAATTTGGTCCCCAGGTTATTTCGATGCCTCTAAATGCTTATATTGCCTTGGCGTGTGTAGGGATGTATGTTCGAGAAAGTGTATCCTCAAGATCTCAGAACCTACTCGATGAATCAAAAATCCCTTAGACCACATTTTTTGAAATCAGATCTAGTTGCAGGGTTTTCAATTTCAAGTGATTTCATCAAGTCCTTGCAGATAAATGTCCAAAAAACTGATTTCCGATAACACCTAAAAATTAACTAAAATTAGTAATTTTCTAGAACAACTCGATGAATAAAAAAGAAGCTTGGTTCAAAGCTTGTTTTACAGCATCTAGTTGTGCCTTCTCCAACTCAGCTAAGCTTCATTCTGATGTTGTCAGCTAATCACAAAAACACTGATTCCTGGTGCTAAAAAATGAACTTCAAAACCCTAAAAAAAAAGCAAATATCAGTAACAAATAGAGATATAAAAAGAAAATTTAGTACATATACACACTTAAAATATTACTTGGAAGGATATATTAACAAATGTATTTGGAGACATCATTTTAATCATCACTTGTATAATATGTATTGCCATAAACATAATTCTAATTCTGATAGATAAAAACAAAGAAATTACGTTCTTTACATAAATTAAAAAAATATATTAAAACTTTTTATACTTATCTGAATCAAACTTTTGTTTATTCAACTATATCCACTAAAGAATTTAAAATAAACCTGAAAAAAATAATAACAAATTTATAAACACAGCCATTAACCTAGCACCCTAGCAGTCGACTAGCAGACTAACCTAACTATACTATACTGAAAGTCTTCTAGTTTAAATTTAAGCGCGTAATTTAAAACAACTTTTTAAACTTTTTTTACTATTTTTTTAAAAACGTGGATAAAAAAAATAAATAATCTTATATAAATTTGTAAATTTATATTATTCTTAATTATTATTTTCATGCAAAATTTTTAAAAAGATGATATAGTAAGTTCTATTAAAGTACTCAAATTTAAACTAATACTTGTTTTTCAGCAGTATTAACTTTTAATTACCTCACAATAAGCATACATAGCTGTTAACAAATTTGTTATTATCTTTTCTCAGATAAAAACTAATATATTAAGGCACACAGGTAGAATTTGATTATGGTAATTAAAAAAATGTTAATATATTATTTTTAAAGAATATGGGAAATTAAAATTAAATTTTTCTTTTAACCAAATTTAATTTAATTTTTTAATAAAGTATTTATATACTTTGAATAACATGTTAATAATAAATAATAGTTTTCAATTGATATATAAATTTTATAATTAAAATCATGATTTAAAATTTTTAGGACTTCACCTCGAAAAATTAGCTTTAATACCGAAAAACCAAATCTTTTGGTCAATTTTGAATGTTATTTTGACTTATTTTATAAGAACATTTCAAATGATAGTTAATATGCATTTGAGGCCATATTACCTACCATTTTTAGAAAAATTAGAACCTTCAAAATTAACCGAAAAGTACAGTTTTTCGGTATCAGGGCTGTTGTTTCCGGGTTATTACCTAATAATTTTAAATCAGCGTATCGAATAGCTTACTTATGATATATGAGTAGCCTTGCACAAAACTTAAGAAAAAAGTGCACGCATATAACATATACGGCTTCTCGATTCGTAAAAACTTATGATCTAAAACTTATCTTACATTTTAATAAAACTAATATAATAATTTGAATGTATTTTGTTTAGTTATAAGTTATAATTGATTCTACAGGAATCATTGGGCAATTATATTATTTTAATAGGTTTACAGATATTTACTTATTACTACGACAAATACTTCAATGCATTGAAGTATAGAGAACATGTTAGTATAATAAATTTTTTCAGTTATGCAACGTCTAATATATATACTAATTTTACTCCCCTTGAAAAAGCAAAGAATAAAACTTTTTTAATTTTAAAAAATTTAATTATTTATCAGACTTTTCAAATTTAAATCGATTTTTCCATTTTTGATTTGTGAAAGTATTTCGCTTGTTATCTTAAAGTTTAATTGCACTTCTTATGCATTATTATTATTAAGTAGAAGAAATAATTACATATTTTTTAGGTATCTAGGATTTTGTCACTACCACAATAAAAACGACTGAAATTTTTTGGATTTGGTTCATTTTATCCCAACCAAATTCCTTACATATCAAACTTCTTTGGACAGATAAATTTTTTTTTAAATATTACGATTCAAATAATTTTTTAAATTTAAGAAGAAAAGGTGGACAAATATTTTTCAAAAAAAAACATCCCTTGCTAGTTACAGCCCCTGATTTTTTTGAAATTTAAAGTGGCGTTAGTCAAACTTCTGGGGGCTATAACTGCCAAAGGATGCATGTTTTTTGTTGAAAAATGCTGCTTCTTATTTTTTGTCTTAAAATCAAAAAATGAATCGAATTGTAGTGTTTTAAAAAAAAAGTATATTTTACCCCCAAAAAATTAAAACCAGCCCCATTATTAAATAATTTGATTTATGTATAATACATTTTATTAGTATTTTAAATTTTCAATAATTGAGTTGTGTCTGGTTTAAAAATATAGCATCCAAAAAATAAAATTCCAAATAGCGGACTAAAAATGTGCGGAGCACACCTTGAATTTGCAAAAACTACCCCCAGAATGGTGAATTTTTTATATACTCGCACTTTGAGTGCCCAGATTTTTCCCATATGGGATTTTTAGGCCCCTGATTTTGTAATGAAAAATTAATATTTTATAACCTTAAATTATCTTAAATTGCGAAAATAGCAAAAATAGCCTTTTCACCAGTAGTTTTTGCTAATTTGAGGGTCATATATTAATTTAATGGACTAAATCTAGACGCTCAAAATGCGAAAATAGCATAAATACCCCTCTTTTGTGTTAGTTTTAGCTATTTTAAGGGTTAAATATAAGTAGGTACAATTATAAGTCTTTTAATGTTTTAAATTTCAAATTCCAAAATTCTAATTTTTCAAAAATTTGCTTATATGCAAAAAAATATAAAATCGCACCTATCAAAATGGTTCCTGTATATGAGAAACCAAAAATATTTTAAATGATTGACGAGTTAATGATGAATTTTGAAATAATTTCAATTTTTGTTATAAACCGTGGAATAAAAATATTGGTTTTATATTAATTTATTGAGTCCACGATCAACTGCCAAAAGCTCCACGAATTGCAATTTTTTAAATTGTATATAAATACTTTAAATAAAATATTAATGTTTATATAAATCAGTAACCAATATTTGCATTCAGATGCAATGACATATTTTTTTCTTGAGATAAATTTTTAAAAATAATAATAAATCATCGAAAAAGCTCATTATTTATTTTGCAATTAGTACCTGTATAACTACTTTTCTACTTTTATTAATTAATTAAGCCAGTTTTACTGTGATTAAACAGGCAATATTATTTTGTGGGAGTTGCCACGCTTGCAACCGAAAGGTAAGAAAGTTTTAAGACATATTACGCTATGACGATAATAATTTACGCGTATCTCAGTGCGTACCTTATAATATCTTTAATCTTTTTATATCTAAAGAGCGAGAGAGAAAGATATACTGAAATGATGTACTATTCAGATGCCCACAGATATTCTCTTAGTCCAGAATCCCCCACCATTTTTTTTCTATGATATTTTAGTTTAAACATAACCACTTGTGGCACTTTAATCTACGGTAGCACAAAATCTTGCGAATTTAATCAAACAAAAGCACGTGTATAAAAATCATTAGAAAGCAGTATCAACAAGTATATTTTTATAAAACATCAAATAGTTAACAAAAAACAAAAATAAAATATGCTGTGAAAAATTTTATTAGTGGTTGTTGCTGTTCATAGTCTGTGGTGTTGTTTTTATAAAAAAAAAGTGTACCTGGATAACGAAATATAAAAAAAAAACAAGGAATTATAATGGAAGTCAGTATACAGAAATTATTCAAAATTCTTTTTGCAATTAAAATGTGTTAAATAAAATTATTTTTTTTTTTTTTAAAGGACACAACATCTTTACACTTGGCAGATTATGTTGTTATAGGATTAGTACTTTTATATTCAGTTGGTGTTGGTATTTATTATCGTTTTACTGGTCGTGAACAAAAAAGTGCAGTGGTAAGTAATATTTTTTTTATAGTAATATGATTTTTAAATTATTTTTACCGACATAATTCTTATAATTTAATATATACTTAGAATCGTGTAAAAATTTAAACGTGCAGAACCTTTTGCATAAAATACTGTCATTTAATAAACGCAAATTATGCCAAAAAAATATTAAGGAGGCTCTTTGAGAAGGTATTAAAATTTTTCATTAATATTTTAAATTTATGTGAAAATTATTTTTTAATTTTATTAATTATTTAATCTTAATAAAATATCGAATATTTTCTTCTTTTACGAATTAGCGATTACGAAAAGTTCACTTTGTATACAAACAACTCAAAGCGCGCTGAATGTTAAATTTAATTTATTATTCGATAGAATTTATATTGACCATATTACAAGGCATTATATAATTTCTATATGGGTAGATTTAAATGAAGTGAGTGCAACTTACATGGTCGGGTCTTCAAAACGGCCCCAAAGTGTTTTTTTCTGAAAGTACTACCAAAAATAAGTAACCAACCCAATTTTTAGCCTCCCAGAGCGAAATCTCGATTTTTGGAAGCCATTTTAGTGTTTTTGACTGTCGTAAAAAAAGTAAGAAAAATGAGTCATAATTTTTTTTATTATTGCTATAAAAAACTCACATTAGCATGAAAAATTTTTTCCTTGTAGGTCCAGATAGGAAATTTCCCTGGCTATCCGATTCCGGGCTCAAAAATTTTTTTTGAGTTGCGCATGCGCGAGGAATCGCTAAGATAGGCTGTTTTTTTTCAAAAGTCGATTTCTCAAATGCCTATTAGTGAAAAATCTTGTAACCAGGCTTAAAATTTTCGTTAAACCTTATATTTTTTGGCAAAAAAAACATTTCGATGGGACACTGCTTTTTGGGAGCTCTAGATAAAAAAATAGCAGCTTTCAAAACCTCATTTTTTACAAATTTCAAATTTCCCGCCAAGTCACGTGACCAATCAAAAATCTGACCAAAAATTTGGATTCCGCGAGAAATTTTACATAAGGATATGTCTTTTCATGTTTTTAAGAGCGTTTATGTTAAAGCGGCGAAAAACAGTGAAATAATAAAGAATTTTCTGAATAATTTTGAATAATTTGGAATAATTTAAAAAGTAAAAAAATTCCTTAATAAATGAGATATTTTAATCTTTCAATTTAAAATTTCGCTGCTTTAACATAAACGCTCTTAAAAACATGAAAAGATATATCCTTATGTAAAATTTCCCGCGAAATCCAAATTTTTGATCAGATTTTTGATTGGTCACGTGACTTGGCGGGAAATTTGAAATTTGTAAAAAATGAGGTTTTAAAAGCTGCTATTTTTTTATCTAGAGCTCCCAAAAAGCAGTGTCCCATCGAAATGTTTTTTTTGCCAAAAAATATAAGGTTTAACGAAAATTTTAAGCCTGGTTACAAGATTTTTCACTAATAGGCATTTGAGAAATCGACTTTTGAAAAAAAACAGCCTATCTTAGCGATTCCTCGCGCATGCGCAACTCAAAAAAAATTTTTGAGCCCGGAATCGGATAGCCAGGGAAATTTCCTATCTGGACCTACAAGGAAAAAATTTTTCATGCTAATGAGAGTTTTTTATAGCAATAATAAAAAAAATTATGACTCATTTTTCTTACTTTTTTTACGACAGTCAAAAACACTAAAATGGCTGCCAAAAATCGAGATTTCGCTCTGGGAGGCTAAAAATTGGGTTGGTTACTTATTTTTGGTAGTACTTTCAGAAAAAAACACTTTGGGGCAGTTTTGAAGACCCGACCATGTAAGTCGCACTCACTTCATTTAAATCTACCCATATAAGATTTATCGTTTACAAGTATTTATATTTTTATTTTTAAAATAAAATTAAACGATATTCATAAATACATAATATTTAATCGCACGCTTGTTAACTAATTTTTGGAGTTTAATTATATGGGGCTATCCATATAATACGCGTAAGGCAAAAAAGGGGTAGCGAGGATTTGATTTTATTATTTTTTCTTACTCAGGAGGGTACGAGTTTTAAAAATGTCTTATCTAAGATAAGAATATTATATAATTACTATTGTTTTTATTTTAATTTAAAAATCTTTTGGCTTTTTCAAATGCATGAACCTGTTTTAAAATATACATAAAATTTAAAAACTGCAAATAAATAATTTTTAACCTTAACTTATTTTTTTTTCTTTTCTTATTAAAATACAACAAAGAAAAAGATTTTCTGAAGTCTTTTCTTTTTCCAAAAATATTCCAAACAGCTTTGGCGCCAATTGCATTATAATGACCTTCAAAATATAAAGAAAATTTATTTAAAAATAATTTATGAAAAAAGTTTATTAAAAAATAATTTTCTGGTCAGCGGCCAGAAAGCACATATTTCCCGGCCGCTGCGCGTCCGGCAAAGACGTATTTTCTCGCCACTGATGCAGAAAAATCGTATACGACCCTGGGCCATAAAAAAAGAATGCCCCAAATCGCAGTTTCAATTTACGTGCGATTTGGGCCATTCTTTATTTTTCTGGCCATTGGTCGTAATATACTATTTCTTAATAGGTTTTACTGTAAAGTAGACAAGGGTGGTTTCAAATTAAGATATAAAATATTATATCTATTTTCTAAATATAAAAGCTTATAAAATTTTGAAATTACCTTTCTGATTATAAAAATAAAATTGTACTTATTGAATGTTAATTTAAATTTTTTATAAGATTATTATTATAATTTAAAATTTCCTATAAATTCTATAAGTGGTTCGGAGATTATAAGTAGACTAGATTTTTAAAATTTGTCACATGAAAATCATTTAATATTTAAATTTAATTTGGGGGGGGGGGTTTAAAACTCATTTTCAAGCAAAAAAAACATTAGAATAATAAAATAAATTTTTTTTTTTTTAAATAAAATTTATTTATTCCGTCTAATAGTGATAAGTCAATTATTGTAAACAGACGCGTTTTGAAAAATGTAATCTCATTTTCTTAAATCTTTGAAAATCGAAACGCGTCAGTTTACAATAATTGACTTATCACTATTAGACGGAATAAATAAACTTTATTAAAAAAAAAAAATTATTGTTTTTAATTTATTTTTTTAAATTATGTAGTGAACAGACACATAAAATAATAAAATGTTTGAGTAAAATCTTACAAAGGGGAGGGGGGCAGGTGAAATTCTTATTTTCTCTTATAAAGGGGGGAGCGGGGGTCAAAAAACCCTGAAAATTGTCTTAAATATTATTTGGATAGCCCCTATTCTCAAAATAATACACGGCTACCTACTGAGAGGGTCAGCAATAATTTTCTTGGGCATTAAATTTTATACTAAAATTAATCAAGTGTTATAATTTTTTGTTTTAAGAGAATAAAAAGCAACTTACGGAATTTCTTGCATTAGAGTAGTATAGTCTTAAAATGTTGTAACTTTTTCGCTAATATTTTGAATTTTGCACGGCTATCGAACATATATGCTCTATACCATTCGAATCGAGGGATTTCGATTTATTCAGCCTTATATCTCACGATTTATAATTTTTCACTAAAGAGCCTCCTTAAAATGAGCTTATCCTAAAAAAAATCTAGCTTGCAACCACTAAAAAATGCATAAGGGTTTACGAACAGACATTAACAGAACCCACTCATGACCAATTTTACAGGCTACTTTATGTTTGTTGTTTATAATTTATTCTACTTTTATAATTTATAAAATTTTTATTTTCATAAAATATAGAAAAAATTTATTTTAATTTTATTTTTACTTCAAGCTGCAAAAAATTTTTTTTGGTAGAATATAATATTTATATAAGTATAAAATAAGCACAAATAACACTTTGTAACCTACAGAGGATGCTTTATAGAAATAACAACTTTACGTTACTTAGTACTTTGTATCCCAAACTAAAAATATTGATCTTATTATTTTTCTGCGGCAGGAAATTTGGCCTTATTTAAGGAACTTTCTACAATTGAGTGATTGACGTCTGCACTTGAACGTTACTTTTACGAAAAAAATTTATACCAAAACGCAGGAAAAAATTTTAAAAAAATGCCATTTTTTAATAATTTTTACTCTTTTTTTTTAACACAAAATAAAGAATTAAAGTTTAATTTCAAAGGTTCAAGGACCAGCTAGGTTATGGTGCATTTATGGATGGGCTTCTTATTATGCCTCTTATTTCTTATGCTTTTTAGCGTTAAAATTTAAACTAATTTTATAAAGTTTTCTAATTTTCCTAATTTTAACACGAAAAATGTTTATTATTTAATTTTAAGTAAACAATTAATCAAATAAATCATTAAAATTAATTTTTTTGATAAGTTTTAACATAATTATCAGCTAAAAAATAATCAAAACAATTAATTGAAATTTCTATCCATATTACTTTTTAATTAAAATAAAACTCACAATAAAGAGTTAATTTAAAAAAAAATAATATTTTACTAGTTCTGAAATCTGAAAATAATAAAAATAATAATAATTTTCTTTTATGCATTTATAGGAATATTTCTCAGCCAATAAATCATTGGAAACTGTTCCATTTGGTTTAGGAATAATGTTCTCATTAGTATCAGCAATAATATTGATTGGTATTAGTGGAGAAACTTATGCGAATGGTACAACATTTGTTTTTTCGTATCTCATTGGTTTTTTGATGGCACCATGTGTTATTTCTGAATTGTATTTACCAGTAATTTGTCAATTCGAGAAACGCAATCTTTATGAGGTAAAAAAATTATTTTTTATTTCATGATTTTAATATGCTTGACTTTCTGCCCTCCAAACTATACATAAAAATCCCACTTATTTTCTCTTTTTTTTTCTTGGGAAGAAAGTTATATGTTTTAACATATTTTTTTTTTTAATTTTAAATTAAATATTTCTTATAAAAAAGAAAACAGTATCTTTAGCGGGGCTCGAACCGATCATCTGCCGATTACGAATCCAATGTCTTAATCACTGAGCCATCGAAACAGACATACGTGAAAAGAGAATTTTGATTATCATATGCTCTAAATATTAAAGAGAGAAAATTACGAATAAATCGCGCAAAGTATATGGGCATATCCATTACTTTTCATACAAAAGTGTGCACACCCATGACTCCGATCGGGCTCAAATTTTCAGGGGTGGTTTGAAGTAATAAAAAACTCAGCCAGCCAAAATTTCAGCCATTTTGCAGGACGGGTTGCCGAGATACAAGCTCTAAAAGGTCCAAAAATAGCTGTTTTTAGCCAATTTTCAAAAATTTACTGGGCTACAAGGATTAGTCCAAAAATCATTCGTCTGGTCTCATTTTTTTCCTTGAACATTCAACTTTTACCAAAAAAATTTTCAAAAAGTTTCATGGAGTTGATTTTTACTGGCATTGATTAACGTGAGATTTATTTTATCGAAAAATGCTGATTTTTGAACTTGAATTGTGACTCAGCATCATTAGCTAAAGACTTCCGGTTGGTTTTATTAAAAGCGTCTATCAAAGACCTTTCAAATGAGACCTTAAACGTTAATAAATGGTTAAGGGGTCAACCAAAAAATTTTTCGTCTTCAATATTCGAATAGCCAGGGAAAAATAAGCTGATTTTAAAAAAAAAAATTTTATTTTTGACCAAAAAATAAGCAAGTTATCATCATTTTAAGATTTTTTAAAAAATTTTCCAAAAATCCCATTTTTAGGGTCATTATTCAGTATTCTAACTCGAAATAATGATAACTTGCTTATTTTTCGGTCTAAAATGAAAATTTTTTTTTTTTAATTGTCGAATTTTTTCCTGCCTATTCGAATATTTACAAAAAAGAAACTTCTTATATGCAAAAATTATTTTTTTTTGGCAAATTACTTTAGAACTTACTTTATTTCGTCAATGTATTCGGGTAGTTTTTGGCCCAAAAAAATAATTTTTGCGTATAAGAAGTTTCTTATTTGTAAATATTCGAATAGGCAGGAAAAAATTCGACAATTTAAAAAAAAAAAATTTTTATTTTAGACTGTAAAATAAGCAAGTTATCATTATTTCGAGTTAGAATACTGTATAATGACCCTAAAAATGGGATTTTTGGAAAATTTTTTAAAAAATCTTAAAATGATGATAACTTGCTTATTATTCGGTCAAAAATAAAAATTTTTTTTTTTAAATCAGCTCATTTTTCCCTGGCTATTCGAATATTGAAGAAGAAAAATTTTTTGGTTGACCCCTTAACCATTTATTGGTCAATATTGGTCCAATTATTACACATTTTCAGAGTCTTATATCTACGAACAGAAGCCAATACCATCGCCCAAATTTTTAGGTAATTTTTTTTTTTAATATCAAAAGAAGCTTTCCTGAAATTTTCAGCCCTTAAAGTGCTCAGAGAAAAATTTTGCAGACGATTAAAGTTGTTAAAAAATCGATATTTTCGGAAACAGCAAACTTTCAATTGCTTATATCTCCGGTCCCTGATAAGCTTTTTTAACGTTTAAGGTCTCATTTGAAAGGTCTTTGATAGACGCTTTTAATAAAACCAACCGGAAGTCTTTAGCTAATGATGCTGAGTCACAATTCAAGTTCAAAAATAAGCATTTTTCGATAAAATCAATCTCACGTTAATCAATGCCAGTAAAAATCAACTCCATGAAACTTTTTGAAAATTTTTTTGGTAAAAGTTGAATGTTCAAGGAAAAAAATGAGACCAGCCGAATGATTTTTGGACTAATCCTTGTAGCCCAGTAAATTTTTGAAAATTGGCTAAAAACAGCTATTTTTGGCAAGGGATCTGATCAACACAAAATTATTCGACACATCAATGATTCTACACAAAAAAGTTTTGCGGAATCGTTCTACACCGAAAATCGTTGTGCTGAAAAGTTCAACACAAATTTTTTTTAGTCAAAGTATTCAACACGCCATTTTAAATATTAAATAACTTATTTCTTTCGTATACTAGCATATTTAAATATCACTTAACACAGTGTGTTGAATATTTTAATTAGAAAAAATTTGTGTTGATCTTTTCGGCACAAGGATTTTCGGTGTAGAACGATTCCGCAAAACTTTTTTGTGTAGAATTGTTGATGTGTCGAATAATTTTCTGTTGAACAGATCCCTTGCCCTATTTTTGGACCTTTTAGAGCTTGTATCTCGGCAACCCGTCCTGCAAAATGGCTGAAATTTTGGCTGGCTGAGTTTTTTATTACTTCAAACCACCCCTGAAAATTTGAGCCCGATCGGAGTCATGGGTGCGCACACTTTTGTATGAAAAGTAATGGATATGCCCATATACATTCTTTATTAATATACTATATATTAAGATATATGTAAATTATTTATACATATTATTTTAATCATATTATTTTTACTTTTGCATCAAGTCAAGCAATTTATATCTCAAAATAAAAAATTATGTGTAAAACATGAAATAAAAGTAAATCTTTTTACTCGTCGACTTGATTGGGCGCTCTGTAAAAATATTTAGAGAAAAAAAATTTTTTAGACATTTTCAGACCTCGCGACCAATCTCGTCAAACACGTAAAAAAAATTTACATTTACCACTTTTATCTCTTGCTTAACAAATAGATATGATTACCCCGAAATGACAGCAATAATATTTTACTCAACTTTCAGTACTTGGAGAAAAGATTTGGTGTAAGAGCTCGACTAGCAACTAGCATGGCCAATTACTTGCAATTAACCTTGCTCACTGGTGTTGTTTTATTCGTACCATCATTAGCAATCGAAGCAACAACTGGCTTATCAAGTTACAAAAGCATATTAATACTCGGAATAATTTGCATATTTTACTCAGCAATTACTGGCATAAAAGAAGTATTAGTTGCTGATTTACTTCAAGGCGTATTGATGTTTGTATCGATATTAATAGCAGTATTATTTGCCAACAATCATATAGATGGTGGTTTATTAAGTGTTTGGAAATTGACAAGAGAAGGACACCGTATGGTTTTTTTTGAGTAAGTTCTTCTAAATTTATAAGTTGTCAATTAAATTCATTATGCCTTGAGTTAATGGTTTCTGCACGTATGATTATCAGTTTATAAATGACCCCACTGCCATAGATCTTACTTATAGATTATAAAAATACTCAGATTCAAGTAAATTAAATGAAAAAACATAGAAAAAACAACATTAAATAAAAAAACACAGTCTTAGATTTTACAATGCTGGAAAAAATTTCCTTTTTACATTTTGAATTATTAATGTTTAGTATTTTATTAATACATAAAACAAAATTTGAACTTTAATTAAGAACGATTTGATGAAATAAGAACGAATAGGCTTTTTTGAAAGAAAATAAAAAAAACTCATTGTTAAGAAATCTCATCATCAAATATGTTTTTTTCTAAACAATATAAAAAAAATATATATCAATGTGTTCACTAATAACTGTTTTCACTTATATTCCTTAATTGTTATAATTCCTAGAACCGAAATTATAATAAGTCCCTAAATCGAAATTATTCTAAATCCCCCCGACGAATTTTCTGGAGATCTTTAGAGACCTCGAAACTTGTTTTAAATTATTTCAAATGAATAAAGCTTTTACAGTAGTAAACTGAATGTATAATGGACCACTTGTCTACTATCCTAATTTACCTAGTAAAATTTAAGCTAAAAGCTTATTTTTTGTATTTTAGATTTGCATGGTGCCCGATTACATGCTAAAACGGTAAATTTTTCTAGAACATACAGTAATATTTACACGTTTGTTTATCATTGTATTAGTCAAATTCTAACTTATAAAATATCTATTTTAATTTTGAAAGTATTAATATATTAATATATAATATTTTATATATAACAGCCTAACAAAAAGCATTTTTTTACAATGCAGCAATTTTCTTTCTTTAATTTTATTTTTAATTTAAACTTTATTTATTATTTTAATACAGTTTCTTGCGTCCAACAATTCCACAAAAATGGTTTAGTTCATTCATAGGATCATTGTTTACATTTCTTGCATTGTATGGTGTTAATCAAGTAAAAGTAGAAAGATTCAAGGCTATTAAGTACCCTCGTCAAATAAGTCGAGATTTATGTATATGCACAGTTTTGACAGTGGCTATTGGCGCATTAACTGCATGTTTTGGATTGGTACTTTATGCAGTTTATAAAGACTGTGATCCAAAAACAGCCGGGCTAATATCGTCGTATGACAAAATTCTGCCTTATTTTGTGGCAACAGAAATGTCAGTTTATCCAGGAATTGCTGGTCTTTTTGTAGCTGGTGTATTTTGTGCTAGTTTAAGCACTGTTTCTGCAATGCTGAATTCTTTAGCAGCTTTATTTCTCGAGGATTACCTGAAGCCATTGTATACAAAATTTGGTAAGGAATTATCTGCAAACAAAGCAACCTTGTATGGAAAAATTATGTCCACAATCAATGGTTTAGTCATTATGGGTGTAGCATTTTTGGCTGGTCATTTCGAAAGTTTGATTGTAGTAACAATTTCGATATTTGGTTCAATATCTGGGCCAATATTAGGTACTTATACCCTTGGTTTATTCTCTGAAAACAGCAATGAAAATGGTGCTATTATTGGAATGATTACTGCCATATTGACTTGCTTATATGCAGGTTATGGACATAAAGTACCAGTAACGCCATTACCGATCAGTACAAATGGTTGCAATTTCACCTTATCGTCAGCAAACGCTAATTACTCAACATTTTCGACAGAGTAAGTATAATAAAAATTGTTGTCTCATTCAACTTAATAACAATTTTCACCTTCACATAAATAAAAAAACGCTACCAAATTATTGGTACTACCGTTCCTCAACCAATATAGTATTTATTGTAACTAGTTACTATAGTATGCTGATAGAGGCATGGTTGAGAGGAAAGATAAAAAACGAAAGACAGAACGCGTCAGCGTCAGCCAGCGTTCTATATTAACGCGTTACAATCGGTATTTTTTGTAACAACATCTTCATGTGTATTGCATTCACGACCATGACTAATGAGTATAATAGTTAAAAAAAGAAAAAAATTTATTTGATACTCTTATTTTTAAAAAAAATTTAGTTGTAACTCGATTTTAAAATTAATCATTCTATTTAAAATTTTATTTGATACTTTTATTTTTAAAAGAAATTTATTTTACAATTCTTATCGCACCCATAATTCTTTCTCTCTTTAACACATGCGCTGACTGAATATAAAAATACGTGCGTCTAAATCAATATGATTATAATATTGCAACAGTATCATCTTACATTACCAAGATTTTTTCTCGCTTCAATAAAAGACCTCTATTTCATTCACATAAACTCGTTGACATGCTATACATTTGAAGGTGGCGTTACAAAAAAAAAAATGTCATAATGGCCTACATAAAAAAACTAAACATTACCTTTTTTTTTTTTTTTTTTTTTTTTATTAGTTTATTTATTGTATAAATGTTATACAAAATTTATGAATTACATTAAAAATTACATTAATTGCATTGCACAGTAAGTTAAATTAAATAAAAATGAAAAATAAAGTTTAACAATAAACATAATAATATAAATTTGTAAATAAAAATTTAAAATAAAAGAAAAAAAAAATTTTGTTTAATTATATTTGATTTTATTTAACTACTATTAAAGTAAAAAGAGGAAACAGTTTGCAGGAAAATTACAGGGGTTAAAGGTGAGGAGTGAGAGATGAGATACCCGATTCTCGTGAATCAATCTCTAAAAGATATTTGTGAAGATTAGCTTTGAAAGTGTTAATGGAAGACGAGACTTTTTCTTAATATTGTCATAAATAATAATAATTTTGAATTTAAAATAGCCCTAAAACTATTTTTGAAATTCAGACGTTAAAAAAAAGGGCTCAAGTCGTTAATTTTTAAGATTTTAAATGGGTTATGCCATTGCAAACAACTTGTTTTAATAAAAATATAATAAATACGTGAATTCAAAAGTAAATAAAATTATTAAGATTATAAAGATTTCCTTGATGATACTCCTGCACTTGTTCAATAAAAATATACAAATTCACACATCAAATCTTTAAAAATGTAATAAAATAAAAGTACCTACTAAGAGAATAAAAAAATTAATTAATTTTTCTGTAAAAAAGGAGGTCGATCCAATATTACATACATTTTTTTTTTTTTTTAGGAACTATCTCGAGAACTATGAAAATGATGTTCCATTCATACATCGAATCTCTTACATGTATTACTGTTTAATGGGTTTTCTGATAACAATATTCGTTGGTTACGCAGCAAGTATAATAATAAATAAATTACAACCAAATACAAATGAGGACGAAATAGATCCCAGTTTATTTGCACCATGCGTAGCAGAAGAAATCAGGGATAGACGAAATAATACTGAAAATGATACTGAAAATAATACTGAAAATAATATTGAAAATGAAACAGGCTTCTGATCAATCGATTTTTATCAATAGCTTTGAACTAAAACGATTATTTAAATAATATTATTTTTTGTGCTTTTAAAATGTTAATTTTTAGTATATAACAGATTTTTTCATAATTATTACTCATATAAAAAAATTGCTTAAAAAACAAAACAAAAAATTACCCTTTTACTTGACTGAAACAGAAAAGACAATTGAAATATTAAATATGCCTTAATAATATTTAGAAAACTATTTGATAGATATTTCAGAAAAAAAAAATTTTTAAGATTTATAAAAAATTCTTTTTATTGTGGTGTTAAATGTATTAAAAAAAAATATTGATAGTCCTTTTTTTAAAGTGACATTTTTAAGTGACTTTTTCAATGTAATTTGACATATTTATGTTAAAAAAAAAAAATTATTTTTAGTGGCAATTATAATTATGAAAATTATTTTTTTTAAAACTCAAGTATATTAAGAAATGTATTGTATGATGTTTGTTTAAATATTTAATTGACGTAATAAATTTAAAAAAAAAGAGTTGAGTCTGTATTAAAATAATATATATTTTGAAAAATGTATATATACACTAGACATATTTTATATATTAAAATATATTGTAAATTATGGCGCCTAATCTATTTAATTCATGTTTTTGTACTTCAGTTTTTTGTAAATTTATGTATAAATACAGTTTTTTAATCAAACAATCAATCAAATTTTTAAGACCTAGGAAAAAAAACTCGTTATTTTAAGAATAATTTCATTTGTAATAATTATTTGCTATCGAATAAAAATAGTATGTATAATTAGTCGGGTCCATTTCGTTATTCAAAAATTAAAACCACGATAGAGCTTGAATTAAGATTTTACCTATGGGAATCTCTTCACAAAACACTAAAGATCAAAGTCTAGAAAAATTCATTTTGTACAAATGAAAATTTGGTGAAAACCCCCCCAATTTTCACCTCCTTAAGCCCTAAAATTTCCATACATTCTTTTTTGTGATTTCAACGACCCCTAGTAGGTATTTTGGGTCGCTGAGTCAGAATCTAAAGTCGAAAATTGTTTTTAAGGGGTGCAACGCCCTTATTTTAACCTTTTCTACCCTTAAAATAAGCAATTTTTTATAAAACATTTTTATATTATTTTGGTGGCCTCCAGTAGATATTTTGGCTTGCTGAGTCAGAATCTGAAGTCAAAAATTAGTTTTAAGGGGTGAAACGCCTTTATTTTAACCCTTTTCTACCCTTAAAAAATGCAATTTTGTATAAAACGTTATTATTTTATTTAGGTGGTCCCTAGTAGGTATTTTGGGTCGCTAAATCAGAATCTGAAGTCAAAAATAAATTTTAGAGGGTGCATCGCCCTTAGTTTAACCCTTTTCTACCTTTAAAAAGTGCGATTTTGTATAAAACGTTTTTATTTTATTTTGGTGGCACCTAGTAGGTATTTTGGGTCGTTCAGTCAGAATCTGATGTAAAAAATTATTTTTTAGGGGTGCAACACCCTTATTTTAACTTTTTCAACCTTTAACAAATGCAATTTAGAAAAAAATTTTTCTTTTGCTTTTACGACCCCTATTAGGTTCTTTTTGTCGCCAAATCTGAATTTCATGCATAAAATTACAATTGAGGAGTATGGTACTTAGGGTACTTTTACCCTCAAAGTAAGTAATTATTTAAAATTTTATTAAAGGTTCAGCACGACAATAATTAGTAATTGTATTTTTATTATTAATAATAATTCAGTTTTAAGAGAAAATAAAATATTTGTGCTCATTTAATTAGTTCTTGAGAAGTGTTAATATACTTTTCATATGTAAAAACATTTTTAAAGATTATATGAGCAGAAGTTTTACTTTCCCTGAATAAATTTCAGAAATATTTATTTAAAAAAATTTTATTTACATAATGTTTACATGAAATAAAAAATAACAATTTTTCAGTTACTGCATAATTTATTAATCTTTTATTTAATTTTTTTTTTTTCTTAAATTTATTTTTGACTTCAGATTCTGATTTAGCGACCCAAAATACCTACTAGGGACCACCTAAATAAAATAATAACGTTTTATACAAAATTGCATTTTTTTAAGGGTAGAAAAGGGTTAAAATAAAGGCGTTTCACCCCTTAAAACTAATTTTTGACTTCAGATTCTGACTCAGCAAGCCAAAATATCTACTGGAGGCCACCAAAATAATATAAAAATGTTTTATAAAAAATTGCTTATTTTAAGGGTAGAAAAGGTTAAAATAAGGGCGTTGCACCCCTTAAAAACAATTTTCGACTTTAGATTCTGACTCAGCGACCCAAAATACCTACTAGGGGTCGTTGAAATCACAAAAAAGAATGTATGGAAATTTTAGGGCTTAAGGGGGTGAAAATTGGGGGGGTTTTCACCAAATTTTCATTTGTACAAAATGAATTTTTCTAGACTTTGATCTTTAGTGTTTTGTGAAGAGGCCTTTTTTTTTACATCTCAGCCCCGACTAAATCTGTGAAATTAAACATCCTTTGTTTCTTCAAAAATTGGGAAAATCTTTATTGAAATCTTCTTTTCCTTTGTTAAGCTATTCTTTATTTTTACTATGGGATGCAGGTGTAGAATTCTAAATTAATTAATATTTAATAACAAATAAGTCTATTCGGGAATTAATTTAAGATTTTCTAATTAAAAACAAAATCTGCTAACCTATGCATTTTAGAGGCACTGTTAGATTATCCTGCTTGAAAGTAACCTAAATTTAGACTTTTACAATAATTAAAACGCAGTGGAAGTATTCGAAAAGTATTTTTTTTGTAAATGAAAAATTTTAATTAGTTATTTATTCTAACAAGTTTTGTTCTAATAAATTGCAAAATTTTAGTTTATGCATTTGATTTGGAAGTTTACAAAATATTCTTTAAAAAGTGGGGTAGTCAAAGGGAATACAGAAGTTTATAGCTGGTATATGACTTAGGCCAGTCTGATTAAAAAAGTTCCCTTTTTGTAAAGCTATATTTTAATTGTCTCAATTAATTTCTTAATATTTTTAGTATCAAAGGCCCAAGTTGAACTCAAGTGTCGCAGAAATCGGAGCAAACTAATTTTTACGAAAGTAAAACTAAAAATAAGTACATTGTAAAAAGTAAATCCCTTAGTTTAACAAAAAAAAAAAAAAATATTTTCGAAAAATTAGTAAATATTCGATAAAAATAGTAAATTTACTAAATTTAGTATATTTATAATTATATATTTATTTATTTATTTTAAAATTAAACAGGTGTTACCGCCTTTGTAAAATGTATAATACAGAAGTTTTATCTGAACACTTGATTTAGCTAAATTGCAACTATTAGCAAAAATATATTTATCTAGATTCTGGATTTTTTTTAAATTGTATTTTTTAAATAAATCAAATATAAGTGTTAAAAATATTTTAAATATAATATTAAACATTTAATTTTTACATAATCTTTTTTAAATATCAAGAACCTTTAATCAGATTTTAAATAATTTAAAAAAAAAATTTAATTTTAAGTATTTCTTAGTATGCTCATGAGCAAAAATAAATTTAAGAAAATGAAACACTACAAATTTAGTAAATACAAATAAATATTGGTAAATAGAACCAAAAAATTAGTAATTTTTGCTAAATTTTTTTTTATACGCACAGTGAACCTGAAAATATTTTGAAATTTTTTTAGATAAAATTAAAAATAAAAGTTGTTAAAAATTAAAAATTATTCTTTTGGTTCCTCATTTAGAGGAGGCATCGTGATAGGTGGATTCGGGATTCGCCGAGCACTATAGTGTCTAAGCTTTTTCACCCTTGATACTTAATATACTATTTTTTTATGAAGGAGTTTAAAAAAATTTATTTGTTGTATTAGAGCGAAAAGTTTTTTATTTACATTATAAACAAACATCATTATGATATTTCAGAGCTTAAAACAATTAAAGTTTAGCTATATTGATTTGATTGAAAAATATCAATAACATAAACTTGAAAATTTGGATGCAATCTTTTTATGTGAGAGCGTACGTTCGAAGCATGTTTTGTTCTATAATCACATAAAACGAGGTTGTTTACCACATTGATATCTTCGATGATCGTACAAGCTAGTTTTTCTTGAAAATACGTTACCACATTTTTCACATGAAATAAGAAGAAATAATTACATATTTTTTAGGTATCTAGGATTTTGTCACTACCACAATAAAAACGATTGAAAATTTTCGCATTTGGTTCATTTTTATCCCAACCAAATTCCTTACATATCAAACTTCTTTGGACAGATAAATTTTTGTTTAAATACTACGAAACAAATAATTTTTTAAATTTGAGAAGAAAAGGTGGACAAATATTTTTCAAATAATACATCCCACGCTGATTACTGCAGGCCTTAAAAGTTTGATATTTTTGAAATTTAAAGTGGCATTAGTCAAACTTCAGGGGGCTATAACTGCCAAAAAATAAATTTTTTTCTTTGAAAAATGCTTCTTCTTTTTCGTCTTAAAATCAAAAAATGAATCGATTTGTAGTGTTTAAAAAAAAAATTTCTTATACCCCCAAAAGTGAAAAACCAGCCCCATTATTAAATAATTTGATTTATGTATAATACATTTTATTAGTATTTTAAATTTTCTATAATTGAGTTTTGTGAGGTTTAAAAATATGTTAAGTACAATAATATAGCATCCAAAAATTAAAATTCCAAATAGCGGACTAGAAATTGTCCAATTTTAGAAAAATAATGCACCGAACTTTGCAAGTAAAATAAAAATCAGGTTGAATAATCCAAAAGTCTTTTGGTATGCTGAGTTAAAATCTGGCACTTAAATTTTAAAGTGACTTACCAAATTACCAATACACATTTTTTAATATTTTTAGAAAAAAATAAATAAATGATAATTAAAAATCTTTATTAAATATATTTATTAATAGTAAACTCTTATTCCTTGGAACCATCGATGCATACACTGTAAAAAGTAACTTTCTTGTATTAACAAAAGAACATTTTCGAAAAATTAGTAAATTTTCGAAAAAAATTGTAAATATTCGAAAAAAATCGTATATTTACTAAATTTAGTATGTTAACAAAAAATTTGAGTATTCTCGATTTTTTTTTTTGTTAATTCACAAGAAAAATTAATAATTTACAATTTTTAATTGTAGCGCGCTTTGAGTTGTTTGTATACAAATAAAACTTTTCGTAATCGCTAATTCGTATAAAAGAATAGAATATTTGATATTAATTAATAAAATTAAAAAATGATTTTTCATAGTCGTCTCACCTAAATGTAAAATATTCATAAAAAATTTTAATATCTCTTCTCAATAACTTGCGTTTACTAAAAAAACAGTACATTATGCAAAAGGTTCTGCACGTTTAAATTTTTACACGATTCTAAGTATATATTAAATTATAAGAATTATGTCGGTAAAAATAATTTAAAAATCATATTACTATAAAAAAAATATTACTTACCACTGCACTTTTTTGTTCACGACCAGTAAAACGATAATAAATACCAACGCCAACTGAATATGAAAGTACTAATCCTATAACAAGATAATCTGCCAGTTTTAAAGATGTTGTGTCCTTTAAAAAAAAAAAAATAATTTTATTTAACACATTTTAATTGCAAAAAGAATTTTGAATAATTTCTGTATACTGACTTCCATTATAATTCCTTGTTTTTTTTTTTATATTTCGTTATCCAGGTACACTTTTTTTTATAAAAACAACACCACAGACTATGAACAGCAACAACCACTAATACAATTTTTCACAGCATATTTTATTTTTGTTTTTTGTTAACTATTTGATGTTTTATGAAAATATACTTGTTTATACTGCTTTCTAATGATTTTTGTACACGTGCTTTTGTTTGATTAAATTCGCAAGATTTTCTGCTACCGTAGATTAAAGTGCCACAAGTGGTTATGTTTAAACTTGAGTACGAAAATTGATATATACCTAAAATATCATAGAAAAAAAATGGTGGGGGATTCTGGACTAAGAGAATATCTGTGGGCATCTGAATAGTACATCATTTCAGTATATCTTTCTCTCTCGCTCTTTTAGATATAAAAAGATAAAAGATATTAAGGTACGCTGAGATACGCGTAAATTAATATCGTCATAGCGTAATATGTCTTAAAACTTTCTTACCTTTCATCTTTTTTAACTAACTAGGGTGCAAGCGCGCCAACTCCCACAAAATAATATTGCCTGTTTAATCACAGTAAAACTGGCTTAATTAATTAATAAAAGTAGAAAAGTAGTTATACAGGTACTAATTGCAAAATAAATAATGACCTTTTTCGATGATTTATTATTATTTTTAAAAATTTATCTCAAGAAAAAAATATGTCATTGCATCTGAATGCAAATATTGGTTACTGATTTATATAAACATTAATATTTTATTTAAAGTATTTATGGGTGTATCCATTACTTTTCATACAAAAGTGGGCGCACGCATGTCACCGATTGGGCTCAAATTTTTAGATTATGTTTGGGGTTATAAAAAACTCACCTAGCCAAATTTTTAGCCCTCTAGAACAATATGGGGCCAAGTTATGACCTCCAAAAGGTCCAAAAAATGACCTATTTTAGCCTATTTTCAAAATTTCGCCATTCCCTTTTTTTTCAGTCAAATTACTTCCGGTTGGTCGCATTTTTTTGGTATAAGCTTCAGAATTTACTAAAAAAAATTATAGACACATTTATTTCGTAGATTTTATTTGACGATAAAAAATGTTAGATGACTGAAACGAAAAAAAAAACAGGAATTTCAAATTGGTGCCAAATCTGGAAATATTTATATAAATACTTCCGGTTAGTCGCAAAATTTTGTACTACTCAAGACCTTTTGAATGCGACCTACAGAATTAAAAACGGCTAATTTTATCCGGAGTTATGCGTATTTTAGTTTGGTCGTTTTTCGGAAATTTTGATTTTTTTGCGTTTTCAAATTACTATAACTTTTTTCTATCATAACCAAAATAGCCAAAAATTTCAGAGAATATTCTTCAAACATTAATAAATAATCTCTGAAATTTTGGTGGATGATATTGGCTTCTATCCGTTTTTATACATTCCCAAAAAAGCCTTATTCTTCACGTATTTTGTGTATTAAAGTGGACCTATTTTTGGAGTTTGTGGAAAAACTTTGCTCCCCGGGTTTTTTTGTGAAGTTTTTGTCATAAAAACTATTTAAATATATAAAAAATGATACCCAACCTCAAGTAGCCAAAAAAAATATTTTTAAAACGATTTTATTGGTAATAAACGAAAAAAAAGTACTCCATTTAAATTACATGAAGCCAAAAAAAAGTACTCCATTTAAATTACATGAAGCCATGGAGTACTTTTTTTTCGTTTATTACCAATAAAATCGTTTTAAAAATATTTTTTTTGGCTACTTGAGGTTGGGTATCATTTTTTATATATTTAAATAGTACTTTCCATCGATTAGTAGCTTTTCAAAACATTCTGCAAGCTTTGTAAAAAATTAGAAAGCTGAAAAGTCAAAATTCCTATGTTATTTAAATGGGAAAATTGAGGTGCTTAAAAGCACGTGTTTTTGTAACGCAAAAGCAAAATACTTGGAACTGGGAACTTTTTATGACAAAAACTTCACAAAAAAACCCGGGGAGCAAAGTTTTTCCACAAACTCCAAAAATAGGTCCACTTTAATACACAAAATACGTGAAGAATAAGGCTTTTTTGGGAATGTATAAAAACGGATAGAAGCCAATATCATCCACCAAAATTTCAAAGATTATTTATTAATGTTTGAAGAATATTCTCTGAAATTTTTGGCTATTTTGGTTATGATAGAAAAAAGTTATAGTAATTTGAAAACGCAAAAAAATCAAAATTTCCGAAAAACGACCAAACTAAAATACGCATAACTCCGGATAAAATTAGCCGTTTTTAATTCTGTAGGTCGCATTCAAAAGGTCTTGAGTAGTACAAAATTTTGCGACTAACCGGAAGTATTTATATAAATATTTCCAGATTTGGCACCAATTTGAAATTCCTGTTTTTTTTTTCGTTTCAGTCATCTAACATTTTTTATCGTCAAATAAAATCTACGAAATAAATGTGTCTATAATTTTTTTTAGTAAATTCTGAAGCTTATACCAAAAAAATGCGACCAACCGGAAGTAATTTGACTGAAAAATAAGGGAATGGCGAAATTTTGAAAATAGGCTAAAATAGGTCATTTTTTGGACCTTTTGGAGGTCATAACTTGGCCCCATATTGTTCTAGAGGGCTAAAAATTTGGCTAGGTGAGTTTTTTATAACCCCAAACATAATCTAAAAATTTGAGCCCAATCGGTGACATGCGTGCGCCCACTTTTGTATGAAAAGTAATGGATACACCCATAAATACTTTAAATAAAATATTAATGTTTATATAAATCAGTAACCAATATTTGCATTCAGATGCAATGACATATTTTTTTCTTGAGATAAATTTTTAAAAATAATAATAAATCATCGAAAAAGCTCATTATTTATTTTGCAATTAGTACCTGTATAACTACTTTTCTACTTTTATTAATTAATTAAGCCAGTTTTACTGTGATTAAACAGGCAATATTATTTTGTGGGAGTTGGCGCGCTTGCACCCTAGTTAGTTAAAAAAGATGAAAGGTAAGAAAGTTTTAAGACATATTACGCTATGACGATATTAATTTACGCGTATCTCAGCGTACCTTAATATCTTTTATCTTTTTATATCTAAAAGAGCGAGAGAGAAAGATATACTGAAATGATGTACTATTCAGATGCCCACAGATATTCTCTTAGTCCAGAATCCCCCACCATTTTTTTTCTATGATATTTTAGGTATATATCAATTTTCGTACTCAAGTTTAAACATAACCACTTGTGGCACTTTAATCTACGGTAGCAGAAAATCTTGCGAATTTAATCAAACAAAAGCACGTGTACAAAAATCATTAGAAAGCAGTATAAACAAGTATATTTTCATAAAACATCAAATAGTTAACAAAAAACAAAAATAAAATATGCTGTGAAAAATTGTATTAGTGGTTGTTGCTGTTCATAGTCTGTGGTGTTGTTTTTATAAAAAAAAGTGTACCTGGATAACGAAATATAAAAAAAAAAACAAGGAATTATAATGGAAGTCAGTATACAGAAATTATTCAAAATTCTTTTTGCAATTAAAATGTGTTAAATAAAATTATTTTTTTTTTTTTAAAGGACACAACATCTTTAAAACTGGCAGATTATCTTGTTATAGGATTAGTACTTTCATATTCAGTTGGTGTTGGTATTTATTATCGTTTTACTGGTCGTGAACAAAAAAGTGCAGTGGTAAGTAATATTTTTTTTATAGTAATATGATTTTTAAATTATTTTTACCGACATAATTCTTATAATTTAATATATACTTAGAATCGTGTAAAAATTTAAACGTGCAGAACCTTTTGCATAATGTACTGTTTTTTAGTAAACGCAAGTTATTGAGAAGAGATATTAAAATTTTTTATGAATATTTTACATTTAGGTGAGACGACTATGAAAAATCATTTTTTAATTTTATTAATTAATATCAAATATTCTATTCTTTTATACGAATTAGCGATTACGAAAAGTTTTATTTGTATACAAACAACTCAAAGCGCGCTCAATGTTAAATTTAATTTATTATTCGGAGTACGCAGATATTAGAATTTATATTTACCATATTACAAAGCATTATATAATTTCTATATAAGATTTATCATTTACAAGTATTTGTATTTTTATTTTTAAAATAAAATTAAATAATAATGATAAATACATAATATTTAAGCGCACGCTTGTTTACTAATTTTTGGGGTTTAATTATATGGGGCTATCCATATAATACGCGTAAGGCAAAAAAGGGATAGGGAGGTTTTGATTTTCATATTTTTTCTACGTGGTTTGAAAATATCTCATCTAAGATAAGAATATTATATAATTATTGTTGTTTTTATTTTTTAATTTAAAAAATCTATTGGCTTTTTCAAGTGCACGAACCTGTGTTTAAAATATACAGAAAATTTAAAAATTGCAAATTAAAAATTTTTATCCTTAACTTAATTTTTTTTCTTTTCTTATTAAAATACAAACAAAGAATAGTATATTTTTACCCATGGCCACAAAAGTAAAGAATGGCCCAAATCGCACGTAAATTACTGCGGTAAATTGGTAATCGCAGATGGTAAACTGCGATTTGGGGCATTCTTTTTTTGTGGCCAAGGACAAAACATAATTTTTCTTGCTCAGTGTCGAGAATGCGTTTTTTCGAATAGCAAAGCGGCCAGAAAACACACACTTTCTGGACACTAACAAGAAAAAAGATTTTCTAAAGTCTCTTCTTTTTCAAAAAATATTCCAGACAGCTTTGGCGCCAATTGCATTATAATGACCTTTAAAATATAAAGAAAATTTATTTAAAAATAATTTATTTAAAAAATTTATTTAAAAATAATTTTCTGGTCAGCGACCAGAAAGCACATATTTCCCGGCCGCTGCGCGTCCGGCAAAGACGTATTTTCTCGCCACTGATGCAGAAAAATCGTATAGGACCCTGGGCCATAAAAAAAGAATGCCCCAAATCGCAGTTTCATTTTACGTGCGATTTGGGCCATTCTTTATTTTTCTGGCCATTGGTCGTAATATACTATTTATTAATAGGTTTTACTGTAAAGTAGACAAGGGTGGTTTCAAATTAAGATATAAAATATTATATCTATTTTCTAAATATAAAAGCTTATAAAATTTTGAAATTACCTTTCTGATTATAAAAATAAAATTGTACTTATTGAATTTTAGTTTAAATTTTTTATAAGATTATTATTATAATTTAAAATTTCCTACAAATTCTAAAAGTGATTCGGAGATTACAATCAGACTAGATTTTTAAAATTTTTCACATGAAAATCATTTAATATTTAAATTTAATTTGAGGGGTGGGGGTTGTAAAACACATTTTCAAGCAAAAAAAAACATTAAAATAAAAAAATAAATTAAAAACAATAAATTTCTTTTTAAAATAAAATTTGTTTATTCCGTCTAATAGTGGTAAGTCAATTATTGTAAACGGACACGTTTTGAGATATGTAATCTCATTTTCTTAAATCTTTGAAAATCGAAACGCATCAGTTTACAATAATTGAGTTACCACTATTAGACGGAATAAATATATTTTATTTAAAAAAAAAATTTATTGTTTTTAATTTATTTTTTTAAATTATAAAGTGAACGGACTCATAAAATAATAAAATGTTTGAGTAAGATCTTACAAAGGGGAAGGGGGCATGTGAAATTCTTATTTTCTCTTATAAGTCCCTTAATCGATATTATTCCAAGCCCTAAATCGATATTATTCTAAGTCCATAAGCCCAGATTTTTCAAAGTCTCCTAATAATTCTAAGTCTCATTTGACTCCCCCCCTTTAAATAGGACAAATTTGACCACCCCCTTAATTTTTCAAGTTCTGAAGTACCCCCTCCCTATAAACATGTTCCATGTTAATACTAAAAGGCTACCATTGAGAGGGTCATCAGTAATTTTCTTGGGCATTAAATTTTATACTCAAATTAATCAGGTATTAAAATGTTTTGTTTTAAGAGATTAAAAAGCAACTTCCGGAATTTCTCTCAAAAGAGTAGTAGTGTTAAAATTTTGTGACTTTTTTCGCTAATATTTCACAATTTCGCACGGCTATTGAACATATGCTCTATACCATTCGAATCGAGGGATTTCGCTTTATTCACCCTTATGTATCACGATTTATAATTTTTCACTAAAGAGCCTCCTTAAAATAAGCTTATCCAAAAAAAAAAATTAGCTTGCAACTACTAAAAAATGCATATGGGTTTACGAACAGGCATAAACAGAACCCACTCATGACCAATTTTACAGGCTACTTTATGTTTGCTGTTTATAATTTATTCTATTTTTACAATTTTTAAAATGCTTAGTTTCATAGAATATTGAAAACTGAAAAAATTGATTTCAATTTTATTTTTACTTCAAGCTGAAAAAAATTTTTTTTAGTAGACTATAATATTTATATAAGTATAAAATAAGCACAAAGTACTTTGTATCCCAAACTAAAAATATTGATCTTATAATTTTTCTGCGGCAGGAAATTTGGCCCTACTTAATAGTCAAGGCTCCTGAGTAAAAAAAAAGGTCAAAGCTGAGATTTTTACGAAACCCCATGGACGCAGCTGAAACCAAGTAAAATCTTCTCAGGAAGACCTCACGAAAAGGTACTGGAAAAAAAAATTTCCGCAATTTAAATGGGGTGAAAATACCCCCAATTTTCCCCCCCAATTTACCTAAAAAATTAAAAATAACCTTTTTTGCAATTTTAAAGGGATCTAGTAGGTATTTTGGGTCGCTAAATCCGAATCTGACGTCAAAAATCAAGTTAGAGGAGTGTAACACCCTTATTTTAACCCTTTCAACCCTTAAAATTCAATATTTCTTAAAAACCCAATTTTTTAAATTTTTATTAGATGTAATAGGTATTTTGGGCCGCTAAATCCGAATCTGGCATCAAAAATCAAGTTAGACGAGTGTAACACCCTTATTTTAAATCTTTCAACCCTTAAATTTCAATATTTCTTAAGAACCGAATTTTTTAAATTTTATGTTATGCAGATATGATAATTTGAATTCGCAGTCCCAGTTTTATGATTTTTTAAAAAAGTTTATTTTAATGTTAAATTTGAAGAGCCATTTCTTAAAAACGACTGAAGAAGTTGAGACGAGTAAAATCCATTTTCATCAGAAATTTAAAATTTGGCAGAAATTTTAAAAGAGGTCATTTTTAGCTAAAAATTAGTATTTGATTAATTGGTTATAGGAATGAAATAAAGAAAGATAAAAAATTGCGGTTTACGGCGTTTGAAAGGAGCAGTTACACCAAAAACATGGGATCAACCAAAGGGTTTTTATGAGGTTTTATTAAAAAATATCTTCTTATAAAACTTTTAATTTTAAAATTAGTTTAAAAAATTCTAGAAAAAAAACCAAAAATTGTAAAAATCCATACATGTTTTATTTTCCCTTAAACATTCTCCATTATTTATAATACAAATATTTAAATTCCTTACAATTCTATATCTAAAATACCTAATTTCGTAATAAAAATTTAAAAAAATCGTTTATTACCAAATGTAAAATTTGAAGGGTTGAAAGGGTAAAAAAAAGGGTTTTACACTCCTCTAACTTGATTTTTGATGCCAGATTCGGATTTAGCGGCTCAAAATACCTACTAGATCTAATAAAAATTAAAAAAATTCGGTTCTTAAGAAATATTGAAATTTAAGGGTTGAAAGGAATAAGGGTGTTACACTCCTCTAACTTGATTTTTTATGCCAGATTCGGATTTAGCGATCCAAAATACCTACTAGATCTAATAAAAATTTTAAAAATTCGGTTTTTAAGAAATATTGAATTTTAAGGGTTGAAAGGGTTATAATAAGGGTGTTACTTAAGAATGTTATAAGTTATAAGTTAAAACTCCTCTAACTTGATTTTTGACGTTAGATTCGGATTTAGCAGCCCTAAATACCTACTAGCTGCAGTAAAAATTAAAATGAAAACGATTTTCAAAAAATATTGAATTTTAAGGGTTGAAAGGAATAAGGGTGTTACACTCCTCTAACTTGATTTTTGATGCTAGATTCGGATTTAGCGGCCCAAAATACCTACTAGATCTAATAAAAATTTTAAAAATTTGGTTTTTAAGAAATATTGACTTTTAAGGGTTAAAAGGGTTAAAATAAGGGTGTTACACTCGTGTAACTTGATTTTTGACGTCAGATTCGGAATTAGCGATCCAAAATACCTACTAGGTCCCTTCAAAATTGCAAAAAAGGTTATTTTTAATTTTTTAAGTAAATTGGGGTGGGGGGAATTAGGGGTATTTTCACCCCATTTAAATTGCGGAAATTTTTTTTTTCCAGTACTTTTTCCTGAGGTCTTCCTAAGAAGATTTCACTTGGTTTCAGCTGCGTTCATCCGGTTTCGTAGAATCGATGGGTGGGTTCACAAGGGAAACCCGACTATAAGGGTCTTTCTACAATTGAGCGATTGTCGTCAGCAATTGAACGTTGCTTTGCGCAGAAGTCAATTCCTCATATCAAAAACTTACTGCGCAACGTAGCATTCAATCGCAGAACAGCGAATGTGAAAATGTATTTTCTTATTATTACGTGAATAAAAATCTTAATAATTTAAGAAACTGCCAAATTGCAAACTCTAGATTACACTTTTTTAATCTCTCTTGGGATAAAATATTAATTACAGCCAGGAAAAAATGTATACAAAATGCAGGAAAAAATTAAAAATTGTTTATATGTTTTTAATTTTAAATTCTTTCAAGAAAAAATGCCATTTTTTAATAATTTTTACTCTTTTTTTTTAACACAAAATAAGAATCAAAGTTTATTTTCAAAGGTTCAAGGACTAGCTAGGTTAGGGTGCATTTATGGATGGGCTTTTTATGCTTCTTACTTCTTATGCTTTTTAGCGTTTAAATTTAAAGTAATTTCATTTAACTTTTCTAATTTTCCTAATTCTAACACGAAAAAATATTTATTATTTAATTTTAAGTTAGCAATTCATCAAATAAATCATTAAAATTATTTTTTTTTATAAGTTTTAACATAATTATCAGAATAGCAGAAAGTTAGGTTATTGAAGTAATTGTAAATAAAAGATTTTATTTGTCATTAAAAATAAAAACTTAAGTTTTTATTGTTGTTTTAAGGTCACTCATTGCAAAAAAACATTTTTTAATATTTTAATTTTATGAATTTTTACAAAAAAAAGATGAAGGAAATAACTGTTAGCTCAAAAATCAAATAATTTTCTTTAATATTAAAAATATTTTTATTTCAAATTAAATTCAAATTTTAGCGCTAAGAAGCATAAGAAGCTCATCCAAAAGCACCCTTAGGTGTGTCTCGCTATTGAAATTTGTTTTTTTTTTTTAACTAATCAAAACAATTAATTGAAATTTCTATCCATATGACTTTTTAATTAAAGTAAAACTCACAATAAAGAGTTAATTTAAAAAAAAATAATATTTGACTAGATCTGAAATCTGAAAATAATAAAAATAATAATAATTTTCTTTTATGCATTTATAGGAATATTTCTCAGCCAATAAATCATTGGAAACTGTTCCAATTGGTTTAGCAATAATGTTCTCATTAGTATCAGCAATAATATTGATTGGTATTAGTGGAGAAACTTATGCGAATGGTACAACATTTGTTGTGGCGTATCTCATTGGTTTTTTGATTTCACCACTTTTTATTACTGATTATTATATACCAGTAATGTTTCAATTCGAGAAACGCAATCTTTATGAGGTAAAAAAATTATTTTTTATTTCATGATATTAATATGCTTGACTTTCTGCCCTCCAAACTATACTTAAAAATCCCACTTATTTTCTCTTTTTTTTCTTGGGAAGATAGTAATATGTTTTAGCATATTTTTTTTTTTGTAATTTAAAAATAAATATTTCTTGTAAAAAAGAAAACAGTATCTTTAGCGGGGTTCGAACCGATCATCTGCCGATTACAAATCCAATGATCACTCAGCCATCGACACAGACATACGTGGAAAGAGATTTTTGATTATCATATGCTCTAAATATTAAAGAGAGAAAATCACGAATAAATCGCGCAAAGTATTCTTTATTAATATACTATATATTAAGATATATGTAAATTATACATATTATTTTAATCATATTATTTTTACTTTTGCATCAAGTCAAGCAATTTATATCTCAAAATAAAAAATTATGTGTAAAACATGAAATAAAAGTAAATCTTTTTACTCGTCGACTTGATTGGGCGCTCTGTAAAAATATTTAGAGAATAAAAATTTTTTAGACATTTTCAGACCTCGCGACCAATCTCGTCAAACTCGTAAAAAAAATTTACATTTACCACTTTTATCTCTTGTTGAACAAATAGATATGATTACCCCGAAATTACAGCAATAATATTTTACTCAATTTTCAGTACTTGAAGAAAAGATTTGGTGTTAGAGCTCGACTAGCAACTAGCATGGCCAATTACTTTCAATTAACCTTTGTCACTGGTGTTGTTTTATTCGTACCATCATTAGCAATCGAAGCAACAACTGGCTTATCAAGTTACAAAAGCATATTAATACTCGGAATAATTTGCATATTTTACTCAGCAATTACTGGCATAAAAGAAGTATTAGTTCCTGATTTACTTCAAGGCGTATTGATGTTTGTATCGATATTAATAGCAGTATTATTTGCCCACAATCATATAGATGGTGGATTATTAAGTGTTTGGAAATTGTCAAGAGAAGGAAACCGTCTGGTTTTTTTGGAGTAAGTTCTTCTAAATATATAAGTTGTTAATTGATAGCATTATACCTTGACGTAATGATTCTTAGATTTTACAATGCTGGAAAAAATTTCTTTTTTACATTTTGAATTATTAATGTTTAGTATTTTATAACATAAAACAAAATTTGAACTTTAATTAAGAACGATTTGATGAAATAAGAACGAATAGGCTTTTTTGAAAGAAAATAAAAAAAACAATCCCCCCGACGAATTGTTTGGAGATCTCTAGAGACCTCGAAACTTGTTTTAAATTATTTCAAATGAACGAAGCTTTTACAGTAGTAAACTGAATATATAATGGACCACTTCTCTACTATCCTAATTTGCCTAGTAAAATTTAAGCTAAAAGCTTATTTTTGTATTTTAGATTTGCATGGTGCCCGATTACATGCTAAAACAGTAAATTTTTCTAGAACATACAGTAATATTTACACGTTTGTTTATCATTGTATTAGTCAAATTCTAACTTATAAAATACCTAAATTAATTTTGAAAGTATTAATATATTAATATGTTTAATATATTAATATATTAATATATAATATAATATATATATCAGCCTAACAAAAAGCATTTTTTTTACAATGCAGCAATTTTCTTTTTTTAAATTTATTTTTAATTTAAACTTTATTTATTATTTTATTACAGTTTAAAGCGTCCAACAATTCCACACAAATGGTTTAGTTCATTCATAGGATCATTTTTTACATTTCTTTCATTGTATGGTGTTAATCAAGTAAAAGTAGAAAGATTCAAGGCTATTAAGTACCCTCGTCAAATAAGTCGAGATTTATGTATATGCACAGTTTTGACAGTGGCTATTGGCGCATTAACTGCATGTTTTGGATTGGTACTTTATGCAGTTTATAAAGACTGTGATCCAAAAACAGCCGGGCTAATATCGTCTTATGACAAAATTCTACCTTATTTTGTGGCAACAGAAATGTCAGCTTATCCAGGAATTGCTGGTCTTTTTGTAGCTGGTGTATTTTGTGCTAGTTTAAGCACCGTTTCTGCAATGCTGAATTCTTTAGCAGCTTTATTTCTCGAGGATTACCTGAAGCCATTGCATACAAAATTTGGTAAGGCATTTCCTGCAAACAAAGCAACCTTGTATGGAAAAATTATGTCCACAATCAACGGTTTAGTCATTATGGGTGTAGCATTTTTGGCTGGTCATTTCGAAAGTTTAATCGTTGCAACAATTTCGATATTTGGTTCAATATCTGGGCCAATATTAGGTACTTATACCCTTGGTTTATTCTTTGAAAACAGCAATGAAATTGGTGCTATTATTGGAATGATGACTGCCATATTTACTTGCTTATATGCAGGTTATGGACATAAAGTACCAGTAACGCCATTACCGATTAGTACAAATGGTTGCAATTTCGACTTATCATCAGAAAACGTCTTTTATTTAGCATCGTCGATAGAGTAAGTGTAATAAAAATTGTTGTCTCATTCGACTTAATAACAATTTTCACCTTCACATAAATAAAAAAACGCTACCAAATTATTGGTACTACCGTTCCTCAAGCAATATAGTATTTATTGTAACTAGTTACTGTTGTATGCTGATAGAGGCATGGTTGAGAGGAAAGATAAAAAAACGAAAGACAGAACGCGTCAGCGTCAGCGTTCTATAGTAACGCGTTACAATCGATATTTTTTGTAACGACATCTTTATGTGTATTTCATTTACGACCATGACTAATAAGTATAATGCTTAAAAAAAGAAAAAAATTTATTTGATACTCTTATTTTTAAAAAAAATTTAGTTGTAACTCGATTTTAAAATTAATCATTCTGTTTAAAAATTTATTTGATACTTTTATTTTTAAAAGAAATTTATTTTATATTCTTATTGCATCGATAATTCTTTCTCTCTTTAACACATGCGCTGAATGAATAGAAAAATACGTGCGTCTAAATCAATATGACTTTATTGCAACATCTTACATTACCAAGATTTTTTCTCGCTTCAATAAAAGACCTCTATTTTATCAAAGAATATATATTACTACGTATATATATTCTTTGATTTTATTCACATAAACTCGTTGGCATGCTATACATATGAAGGTGGAGTTACAAAAAAAAACAATTTCATAATAGCCTATTTTACCTAATAAAGTATAATAACATAAAAAAACTAATCATTATCTTTTCCTTGAAATTGTCATAAATAATAATAATTTTGAAATTAAAATAGCCCTAAAACTATTTTTGATATTCAGACGTTAAAAAAAAGGGCTCAAGTCATTAATTTTTATGATTTTAAGTGGATTATGCCATTATAAACAACTTGTTTTGATAAAAATATAATAAATACTTAAATTTAAAAGTAAATCAAATTATTAAGATTATAAAGATTTTCTTGATGATACTCCTGCACTTGTTCAAATTCACACATCAAATCTTTAAAAATAAATGTAATCAAATAAAAGTACCTACTAAGAGAATAAAAAAATTAATTAATTTTTCTGTAAAAAAGAAGGTCCATCTAATATTACATCCTTTTTTTTTTTTAGGAACAATGAAAATGAAGTTCCATACATACATCAAATCTCTTACATGTATTACTGTTTTTTTGGTTTTCTGATAACACTATTCGTTGGTTACACAGCAAGTATAATAATAAATAAATTACAAGCAAAGACAAATAAGGACGAAATAGATGCCAGTTTATTTACACCATGCATAGCAGAAAAAATCAGGTATAGACGAAACAAAGAAAAAAACAAGAGAATTGAAAATAATCCTGAAAATAATCCTGAAAATAATACTGAAAATGAAACAAGCTTCTGATCAATCGATTTTTATCAATAGCTTTGAACTAAAACGATTATTTAAATAATATTATTTTTAGTGCTTTTAAAATGTTAATTTTTAGTATATAACAGATTTTTTCATAATTATTAATCACGTAAAAAAATTGCATAAAAAAACCAAAAAAAGAATTAACCTTTTACTCGCCTGAAACAGAAAAGACAATTGAAATATTAAATATGCCTTAATACTATTTAGAAAACTATTTGATAGATATTTCAGAAAAAAAAAATTTTTAAGATTTATAAAAAAATTCTTTTTATTGTGGTGTTAAATGTATTAAAAAAAAATATTGATAGTCCTTTTTTTAAAGTGATATTTTTAAGTGACTTTTTCAATGTAATTTGACGTATTTATGTTTAAAAAAAAAAATTATTTTTAGTGGCAATTATAATTATGAAAATTATTTTTTTTTAAACTCAAGTATATTAAGAAATGTATTGTATGATGTTTATTTAAATATTTAAATGACGTAATAATTTAAAAAAAAAAAGAGCTGAGACTGTATTAAAATAATATATATTTTGAAAAATGTATACATATTGTAAATTAACGCGCCTAATCTATTTAATTCATATTTTTCTACTTCAGTCTTTTGTAAATTTATGTATACATAAAGTTTTTTAATCAAGAAATCAATCAAAATGTTTATCAAATTTTTAACACTTAGGAAAAAAACTCGTTATTTTAAGAATAGTTTCATTTGTAATAGACTGTGCTTCGCAGTATGTATGTTTACTGGCCAATTTTTAAAGCTGTAGGTGGCTTGGTCGCGATTGGGCAGCAGTTATTCCAATTTTGTTTTTTTTCAAATTCTTTATTTTCTGGACGCCTATATTTAAGTAGGTAGTAAAATTTCACGCAAAATCCGAATCTGACCATATTTTTTCGGAATAACCTCAGGAAAACCCGGAAAATTGGAAAAACTAAAGAAATCTTTCAAATACAAATTTATCAAAAAGCGTCACTTTTATATTTTTTACATGTGTTTTCATTAAAAAAAGTATGTATGTGTGTGTGTGTGTGTGTATGTATGTAATTGGTGATATTTCCCAAACATTATGGAGTTAAGACCTAATTTTTTTTTCAAAAATTTTTTCACCAAAAAAGCTCTGGATACTTTTTTTTTTTTTAATTTGGATGTAATACCTCATTTATTTCCACAAAAGTACTTATATTTGAAAGTATGGTTTTTACTCGATATACCGAATCTGATACTTAACTTTTTGAAAATTTTTTTCCCAAAATTTTTTTCACGAAAAAATACAAAAAACACCAATTTTTTTTTGCTTTTTGGACGTAGTACCTAATTTATTTCTATGAAAGTACTAGTTTTAGAAAGTTTGTTCATAGTCATTTTTTGGATTTGATACTGAATTTTTAAAAAAATTTTTTTTCAAAATTAAAAAAACAAAAAAATTAAAAAACCTGCAATATTTTTTTTTGTGGGTGTAATACCTCATTTATTTCCACGAAAGTACTTATATTTGAAAGTATAGTTTTTACTCGATATCTCGAAACTGATACTTAATTTTTTGAAAATTTTTTCCCTAAATTATGCTGAGTTAAAATCTGAAACTTAAATTTTAAAGCGATTTATTAAATTATTAATACACATTTTTTAATATTTTTAGAAAAAAATAAATGGTAATTTTAAAATTTTTAATCCTTATTTAATATATTTCTTTAATAGTAAGCTATCTTATTCCTAGGAACCTTCAATATGTACTTTTTTTGAAAACACACTGTAAAAAGTAACTTTCTTATATGAACAAAAAAATTAGAACTTTTTCGAAAAATTAGTAAATTTTCGACAAAATTTGTAAATATTCGAAAAAAATCGTAAATTTACTAAAATTAGTAGATTAACAAAAAATTCGAGTATTCTCGATTTTTTTTGTGAATTTGCAAGAAAAATTGATAATTAACAATTTTTTTCCGAAAATTTACAAAAATTAGTAATAAATTTACGCAAAATATAACAAAACTATATAATTTATACAACAAAAATTTTGTTTACAAATTTTAAATAAGAGATATATATATCGAAACGAGGTAACGGCCGCTTCCGCGGAACCGGACAGTAAACCGGCCGGTTCCACGGAATGGGACATCAAACTGACCGGTTCCGCGGAACGGGGCATCAAATTAAATAAATTAATACGTTGAAAATAAGAAAATTTTCTAAGAAAAAAAATTTTTGTTTTGTTTCTTTTACATTTAAAATACATTTTTGAATGATACTGATTAATTATAAGATAAAAAATTTGTTTGACTTATCAAATTTTATTCATAATTTCATTAAACCGGCTGATGAATGCCCCATTCCGCGGAACCGGCCGTAACCTCGTTTCGGGCGTAACATATACATACATATAAATAATTACGTATACCATATTTTTCTGTACAGCATTTTTCAGGTAAGAAAATAGTTAAGATAAGGTGTATTTGTTAATAGCTGGAAAACACGGAGATAAAAATATTACTTCAATGTAAACTAAATTAGATAAAATTTTATGGGAAGAATCATAAAATAGGTACTATTATTATAAAAAATCTTTAAAAAATAGATAAAATAGATAAACATCAAGCTAGAAAAAAAATTAAATCTGATAATAAATGTAAACTCATTTATCGAAATTATTTATTATTCCTTAATGATAGTAAAAAAAATTTTTAAATTCATATTTATTTTTATTTTTAACAAAAAAATTTTTTTTAACTTTAAAGGCCTTTTACTCGAAAATATATAAGAGGCGGTTGTAGGCTTTTTCCCTGACGCCACATATATAGTTTATATTGTAACTAGTTAATATAGAACGCTGATATAGGCAAGGTTGAAAGGAAAGATTTGTATCTTTCCTCTCAACCATGCCTCTTTCAGTGTTCTTTAGTATCGCGTTATAATCGATATTTTTTGTAACAACATCTTCATGTGTATTGCATTCACGACCATGACTAATAATACTCCAGTTAAATCACGGGATTGCGGTTGATTTTTTCCCCACTAACGAGGTTTGTTCCCCTATATGTTTTTTGGGTCGCTGATCACGAATTTCGGGGTCCCGAAGTCCGTCTAAGGGCGGAACACCCTTAAATTTGCAAATTCACCCTTTTAAGGGGTATTTTAACAATATTTTTAACAGGAGTTATTAATAACAATTTAAGCAGATTATAATAGGTTTTTTGGCTCGCTAATCACGAATTTGAGGGTCCCAAGTGTGTAAAATTGATTAAGCACCCTTAAATTTGCAAATCAGCCCTTATTTTTGCAGACTTTATATCCAAGCCTTTTCAATCGGCAGGATCATGATTTTATAGGTTTTTGGGGTCGTTAATTACGAATTTTGGGGTTTCAATATCATAAAATTGATTAAGTACCCTTAAATTTGCAAATCAACCCTTATTTTTACAAACTTTAAATCCAAGCCTTTTCAAACGGCCAGATAATGTTTTCATATAGGTTTTTGGGGTCGTTAATTACGAATTTGGGGGTTTCAACATCATAAAATTGATTAAACACTTATATTTGCAAATATTATATTTGCAAATCAACCCTTATTTTTGCAAACTTTATATTCAAGCCTTTTCAAACGGCAGGGTCATGATACTATAGGTTTTTGGGATCGTTAATTACGAATTTGGGGGTTTTAACTTCATAAAGTTGGTTTAACACCCTTAAATTTGCAAATTCACCCTTTTTTTTCAAAATTATGTATACAATCCTTTTCAAACGGAAAAAACTTTCTTTCATACTCTTTTTGAGTTGATGGCTGTGAATTTGGGGTACCAAACTTAAAAAATATTAATAAAAAGTAATAGAAAAAAAATTCCTTTATTAACTTTAAAATTTTTATTTATTAATTGCAGTAACATTTACATTCTGTTTATATATTTAATTTAATATTTGATTTAAATAGCTCCCCGAAAAGAATGCAAAGGTGGCAATCTTTCAGTCCTCAGTAGTTATGAAATGTGAAAGGCTTATATTGATATTTTTGCAAAAATAAAGGGGTAAATTTACAAATTAAGGGTCGTTTAAATTACTCTAAAGCCTTGGATGCCACAAAATCATAGCCAACGACCCCAAAAACCTATGAAAACAATATCCGGTCGTTTGAAAAGGCTTGAATATAAAGTTTGCAAAAATAAGGGTTGATTTGCAAATTTAAGGGTGTTTAATCAATTTTATGATGTTGAAACCCCCAAATTCGTAACTAACGACCCCAAAACCTATAAAATCATGATTCTGCCGATTAAAAAGGCTTGGATATAAAGTTTGCAAAAATAAGGGTTGATTTGCTCATTTAAGGATGCTTAATCAATTTTATGATGTTGAAACCCCAAAATTCGTAATTAACGACCCCAAAAACCTATAAAATCATGATCCTGCCGATTGAAAAGGCTTGGATATAAAGTTTGCAAAAATAAGGGTTGATTTGCAAATTTAAGGGTGCTTAATCAATTTTACACACTTGGGACCCTCAAATTCGTGATTAGCGAGCCAAAAAACCTATTATAATCTGCTTAAATTGTTATTAATAACCCCTATTTAAAATATTGTTAAAATACCCCTTAAAAGGGTGAATTTGCAAATTTAAGGGTGTTCCGCCCTTAGACGGACTTCGGGACCCCGAAATTCGTGATCAGCGACCCAATAAACATATAGGGGAACAAACCTCGTTAGTGGGGAAAAAATCAACCTCCCCCCCCGTGATTTGACTGGAGTATAAGTATAATGTTTAAAAAAACAAAAAAATTTATTTGATACTCTTATTTTTAAAAGAAATTTATTTTATATTCTTATCGCATCCAGAATTCTTTCTCTCTTTAACTCATGCGCTGAAGGAATATAATAAATACATATCATCTTACATTACGAAGATTTTTTCTCGCTTCAATAAATTCTCACTCGTAGACAAACTCGTCTATATGCTATTCATATGAAGGTGGCGTTATAAAAATGTTATATTTACATCTCTTTTATTTCGCATGATTCTATAAAGAGCAAAGGAGAGAGTAATTTTACCTACGTTGCTCACTAGCGGCGCGTGGTGGCAACTTCCAGACCCCCTTTTTTCGTCTTAAGGTAGCATTCAGACGAGAAAAAATTTTATCCACCAGCTCCAAAATTTACTCCCACTTTTTATTATTTAACATGCAAGAATGGGTCGAGAGGGGGTAAATATCTAAGGTGGGGGTTACAAATTTTTTCTCGTCTGAATGTTCACTAACTGTCCTACTCTATTCAAGTCTTTTTGTATTATAATTTTTTAACCAGCGCTAAATAGTTCAGAATCCCCCACCATTTTTTTGTTTAAATTTCGGCTATGATTATATAGGTATACTAATTTTTGTACTCAAGTTTAAAAATAACCACTTGCGGCACTTTAATCTGCGGTCGTGGATTGAATAGGGTCGTCTCTACACCAGGCAAGATTATATTTTTTTTAAATTACATTTTTATATATTTTAAATAGAAACATAATAATCATGAAAATCATATCGTCTAGTGTAGAAAAGGCCAAACAAAATATAACAAAGCACGTGTATATAAATCATTAGAAAGCAGTATAAGCTTGAAATTTGATTTAAAAAAAGTTTATAACAAATATATTTTTATAAAACATAGTTAACAAAAAACAAAAATAAAATAATCTGTGAAAAACTCAGTGGTGATTGGTGTTGTTTTTATAAAATAATAAAAAAGTGTACCTGGATAACGAAATATAAAAAAAAAAAAAAACAAGGAATAAAAATGGATGTCAGTATAAATAAATTATTCAAAATTTTTTTTTGTAATAAAAATGTGTAAAATAATTTTTTTTTTTTTTTAAGAACAAAACATCTTTACAACTGACAGATTATCTGGTTATAGGATTTGTACTTTTATATTCAGCTGGTGTTGGTGTTTATTATCGTTTTACTGGCGGTAAACAAAAAACTGCAGTGGTAAGTAATATTTTTTTTTGTACCCGCGCACTTTTGAACTGCACCGGCCAAGTACGTGCCGAAGTTCGGGCGACGTTCGGCAAATCGCTCTGCCGACGTGTAGCGCACGTATAGCATAGGTCCTTCGGTACACGTCTCCGCGACGTATGGCACATACTTCGGCCCACGTATGGCAGAAGTTTTTTATTTTTTTTTTAATAAAAAAAAAAAAAAATTTACTTGGTTCGGGAATCGATCCTATGACCCTCTTAAACATTTTAAGAGAGTTTAGGATTATACGATTGCGGCCAACACTCATATTTGAAATTAATTGCATAAATGGCTCTAAAATGTTGTATCTTATTGTATTTCAATTAAATTAATAACCAGATTTTTCAAATTCAATTAGAAAGTACTTCGGACAGAAAATATTTTTTTTTCACAGCCCGATTATTTTTCAGTTTTCCCAATATGGCGAAATATTAATTAAAATATTGATCTAAGAGCCGTAAATTAGGTAAGGCGCAACGATAAAATTTAATTTGAAAAAATATTTTTGGTGCTGGAAAATTTTTTGGTTTTTCCGACATGGTGGACCATAAAATTTATTTAAAAACTATAAATTATAAATATTTTATTCAAATTAATTCGATAGTCGATACATTATTTTAGAATGCGCATAAATAAAAAAAGATAAAGTATTTAGAGATTAAATCTATAGGTGGGCGTGTAGCGTATAATTAGGATTAAGTGTCTAGCGACACATCTTTTTGTTTAGAGGTCCAATAAATTACGTCCGATAAGTATTCAAAATAGGATATTATAAAAAAACAAATGCAATAAAATTTTACAACGGACCTCGAAACAAAAAATTCTGTCGGGAGACATTTAATCCTAATTATGTTATATATCCGCTCCTTAATACGCTCTCTTTTATTATCCATTCTTAAAATAATGTATTGACTATCGGATTTATTTATAAAAAAATATTTATAATTTATAGAAGTTTTTAAAAAATTTTATAATCCTCTATTTTGCAAAAACCAAAAAATTGTCCAGCAACAAACAAATTTTTCAAAATAAATAGAATCCCTTGAAAAGGAGTCTTATAAAGACTCGAAACGTTGGGAACAATATTTATAATAAACATCTTTGCTCTGAAAAAGTCGATTTCTCATTTATTAAACTATTAAAAAAAAAATAATATTTGACTAGATCTGAAATCTGAAAATAATAAAAATAATAATAATTTTCTTTTATGCATTTATAGGAATATTTCTCAGCCAATAAATCAATGAAAATTGTTCCACTTGGTTTAGCATTAATGGTATCATTTGTATCAGCAATAACATTGATTGGTATTAGTGGAGAAACTTATGCGTATGGTGCAATATTCGTTGTGTATTATGTTGGTTTTTTGTTTTCGCCACTTGTAGTTTCTTATTTTTATTTACCAGTATTTTTTCAATACGAGAATCTCAGTGTTTATGAGGTAAAAAAATTATTTTATTATCCTGAAATCACAGTAATATTAATATACTCAATTTTTAGTACTTGGAGAAAAGATTTGGTGTTAGAGCTCGACTAGCAACTAGCATAGCCAATTACTTGCAATTAACCTTGTTCACTGGTGTTGTTTTATTCGCACCATCATTAGCACTCGAAGCAACAATTGGCTTATCCAGTTATAAAAGCATATTAATACTCGGAATAATTTGCATATTTTACTCAGCAATTGGTGGCATGAAAGCAGTATTAGTTACTGATATTCTTCAAGGCTTATTGATGTTTGTATCGATATTAATAGCATTATTAATTGCCAATAATCATATAGATGGTGGTTTATCAAGTGTTTGGGAATTAGCAAGAGAAGGACATCGTCTGGATATTTTTGAGTAAGTTCTTCTAAATATATAAGTTGTCAATTAAATTCATTATACATTGGCGTAATGATGCCTGTACGTATAAGCATCAGTTCATAAATGACCCCACTGACATAGATCTTACTTATAGATTATAATTACTATCAAAGAACAGGTAAATTTCTTTTTTCTAAAATTTTTTTCTAAAGTCGGATTTTTTTTTAAATCAGTATCTTTATATTGTTAAAATGAGAAAACTAATTAACAAAAAAAAATTTTTATCAAATAATCTGACGATGGAAAATTATTAAACAACTGGAAAATCTTGCTTGATAATTTTGTCATTAAAAAAAATATTAAATGCTGACATTGAAAAATCATTGAAAACCTGTAAAATCTTTAAACATTTTATTATTTTATGTGTTCGTTCACTATATATTTTAAAAAATAAATTAAAAAACATTAAGTTTTCATTTTAAAAACAAAAAAATTTATTGTTTTTTTGTAAAATCATTTGTAATTTAAAAATGTAAACAAAAAAAAATTCAATACTGAAAAAAATTACCTAGGTTGTGAAGTCCTTGAAAAGGATTTTATTTTATTTTATTTTCTCATTTCAAAATTTAAAAAAAAGCGTATAGAAAAAAAAATTTCCTTTATTATATAATATTTTGAAATAAATATTATATTATTATAATTTGTTATGAAAACTTCATATACATGCATGTAAATAAAAATTTTAATATTTGATTAAAATTTTACACGCGCTTTTCGATAATGAGATATTTTTATTTATGCTGTTGCAACTTGTTTGAATTCTGTTGATTAGATCCTCAGAAATGCTACGGTTGCAACGGTATAACGCACCAAAGCGATTTTGCTCGTGACACAAGTGCCGATGCTCGTGACACACGCACGTGCCAATGTTAATTTTTTCGTGCAGTTGGAAGATGATTTTGCTCTTTTTAAAATTAGTCAACCGTGTGTCTTATTTTCTAATTTGCAGTGTTAACACTTCAATTTGTTAAATAATTTTTTTTTTTTACAAAGTACTGGTTATTAAGGCGTATCTCTCATTTCTTAAAATTTTTTTTGAAAATTTTTTAATTCTTTTTACTTGTTAATAAACCTGTTAAGAGTGCGCGCAAAAAACTTTAGGAAAAAAAATTCAGGAAGATCTCCGGAAATCTCTAAATTGGGAAGATCTCTTGAGACCTTGAAACATGTTTTTAATTATTTCAAATGATTGAAGCTTTTACAGTAGTAAACTGAAGGTATAATGGATCACTTGTCTACTATCCTAATCTACCTAGTAAAATTTAAGCCAATGAATTTCCCAAGAAGCTGACATTTTTTTTTTGTATTTTAGATTTGCATGGTGCCTGATTTACATGCTTTAGCGTACAGTAAATTTTTCTAAAATATACAGTGATATTTACACGTTTGTTTATCAGTGTATTAGTCAAATTCTAACCTTTATAAAATATCTAATTTTATTTTGAAAGTATTAATATAACAGCCTAACTAAAAGCATTTTGTTAACATTTTTTTACAATCCAGCAATACTTATTTCTTTAATTTTATTTTAAATTTAAACTTTATTTATTATTTTTTTATAGTTTTCGCATGGATCCAACAATTAAACACACATGGTTTAGTTTAATAACAGGATCATTTTTTACATTTCTTTCATTGTATGGTGTTAATCAAGTAGAAGTTCAAAGATTCAAGACTGTTAAGTACGTTTTTATTATCTTCTAAAAATATTCATTGCAGCTTGCTAAAGTTAAAAAATATTTTTTCTAGAACTATTGGTGAAGCACGTCGAGCTTTATATATAAGTACAGTTTTGACAGCGGGTATTGGCTCATTAACTGCATATTGTGGATTGGTACTTTATGCAGTTTATAAAGACTGTGATCCAAAAACAGCCGGGCTAATATCGTCGTATGACAAAATTCTGCCTTATTTTGCGGCAACAAAAATGTCAGTTTATCCAGGAATTGCTGGTCTTTTTGTAGCTGGCGTATTTTGTGCTAGTTTAAGCACTGTTTCTGCAATGCTGAATTCTTTATCAGCTGTATTTCTCGAGGATTACTTGAGGCCATTGTATCCAAAATTTGGTAAGAAATTTCCTGAAGATAAAGCCACCTGGTATGGAAAAATTATGTCCACAATCAATGGTTTAGTCATTATGGGTGTAGCATTTTTGGCTGGTCGTTTCGAAAGTTTGGTTATCCTGTCAATGTCGATATTTGGTTCAATATCTGGGCCAATTTTAGGTACATTTACCCTTGGTTTATTCTTTGAAAACAGCAATGAAATTGGTGTTATTATTGGAATGATCACTGCCGTATTGACTTGCTTATATGCAAGTTTTGGACCCAAAGTACCAGAAACACCATTACCGTTCAGTACAAATAGTTGCAATTTCACCGTATCGTCAGCAAACGTTAGTTATTCAACATTGTCGATTAAGTAAGTATAAAAAAAATTGCTGCCTCATTCAATTTAATGGCATTTTTTACTCCTACATAAATAAAAAAATGCTACCAAATTATTGGCACTACGGTTCCTCTAGCAATAACAAAATTTTCATAATGGTCTATTTTACCTAATAAAGTATAATAACATAAAAAAACTAATCATTATCTTTTCCTTGATATTGTCATAAATAATAATAATTTTTAATTTAGCCCTAAAACTATTTTTGATATTCAGACGTTAAAAAAAGGGCTAAAATCATTAATTTCTAAGATTTTAAGTGGATTAGGCCATTATAAACAACTTGTTTTGATAAAAATATAATAAATACGTGAATTTAAAAGTAAATCAAATTATTAAGATTATTAATTGATTAATTAATTAATTTTTTTAAGAATTTAACGATAATTAAACGAACAAAGGAATCAATTTTTGATTTATTTAACTCATTTTTGACAGGTGGACGAATTATTCGCCTCTTTTTTTATTAAACCAAAGCAAAACAAAGCAGCCTGGCCGTGTATATGTTAGGTTTAATAAAAAAAGAGTCGATTAATTCGTCCACCCATTAGTGTAGAGTTAAATAATCAAAAATTGATTTCTTTGTTCGTTTAATCATCGTTGAATTTTTAAAAAAATTAATTAATTTCAACGATAAATTAATAAACTCATTAGAGTTAAAAGATTATTTTTTTTTTAAATGGGCAAAATTTCTGTTGATTTTAATATAATAAAATTAAATTTATTTGGTGGTTAAATTTTTACAATAATAAGAATGTTTATTTAAAAGATTTAGAGGAAATTCGTCAGAAAAAATTTTGTTTTTAATTAATTTCTTTGACGAAAAAGTAGCAATTTTAAAATATAAAACTGAAAAAAAAGTTATCTCATAGTTCCAAATCATTCATTTTCATCATATTTCTCTGTAAAAAAAGAGGCCCATCCAATATTACAGACGATGTCTTATTTTTTAGGAACAATGAAAATGAAGTTCCATACATAAATCGGATCTCTTACATGCTGTACTGTGCAATGGGTTTTCTGATAACAATATTCGTTGGTTACACAGCAAGTATAATAATAAATAAATTACAATCAAAGACAAAAAACAACGAATTAGATGCCAATTTATTTACACCATTCGTAGCATCAAGAATAAGACGTAGGCGAAACAGAGAAAAAAACATGAAAATTGAAATAAATACAATCCGCAGTTAAATCGATTATTATCGATAGTCGTGAATTAAAACGATATTATTTTTAATTTTTTTTTAAATCTTAATTTTGAGTACAAAAAAGATTTTTTCATATTTACTCAGGGAAAAAATTGTATAAAAGAACCAAAAAAAAGAATTACCGATTGATTCGCCTGAAACAAAAAAAGGCAATTTGATATTAAATATGCTTAAATAAAATACTATTTTAAAGAAAAGACAATTATTTAAAAAACTATTTGATTGATGTTTGAGAAAAAAAAAATTGTATGATTTATAAAATATTCTTTTTATTATGGTGTTAAATGTATAAAAAAAAAATATATCGATAGTCCTCATTTTTTAGTGATATTTTTAAGGGAGTTGAAGCGTGGAGGAAAGAAGATATATTTTTTTTCGGACTTCTTTCTTCCTCTCACGAGTTTTGTATAAGAAATACCAAAATGTTTTTGTTTATATTTCTGTAAATAAACTCCTAAGAGCTCTGAAATTTTTTTAGTGTGTTTTTATAATAATAAATTATATTTTAATCAAATATTATCAAAATCTGTTTTGTAAATTTTGTACAATACGTACTTATTTATTTTACATACTTATTCACCGTAAGAGATTTTAAGAGCTCCAAACAAAAAATTTACAAAACAGATTTTGATAATATTTGGTTAAAATATAATTTATTGTTATAAAAACACACTGAAAAAATTTCAGAGCTCTTAGGAGTTTATTTACAGAAATATAAACAAAAACATTTTGGAATTTCTTATACGAAACTCGTGAGAGGAAGAAAGAAGTCCGAAAAAAAATATATCTTCTTTCCTCCACGCTTCAACTCCCTTAAGTGATTTTTTAAATGTAATTTGATGTGTTTTTTATGATAAAAAAAAATAATTATATGTAGTTGCAATTACAATAATTTTTTATATTTGCCAATTTCGTTAGACGCAAGCAATAATGTGATATAATTGTTCTAAATGAATTATTTATTTGTTTGTAGATGTTGTTAGAATTTGGTATTATAAAATGTTTTACATTTTTATAATTTTCTCTCTAAACTAAGAAAGTTTCATTAGCAAAAATATCATAATTATTAAATTAATAGTAAAAGAAAATTTTTTTTTTTTAAACCTAAATATATTAAAAAATGTATTATATGACACACATTTAAATATTTAATTCAAATAATAAATTTAAAAAAAATTGCTGAAGACTGTATTAAAATACTATATACAGTAGGCGTCCACTAATCCAGACTCGCATGATTCGGACGACGCTTAATCCGAATCAGGCGGCACCGGCGACGGATTATTTAAAAAATTTTGTATAAATTTTTCAAAAGATACTTTTAAATTTAAGACGAAAAAAAGATTTAAATAATAAAAGATATGTAAACGTATTAATTTAAAAAAGATTATATAAAAATAAAAGGCTTAAGAAGGAGTACTTTCTTCATTCAGTTTTGTATTTAAAAAGAGAAAAAATATTTTTTTTCTTTTATTTTTTCTTTAAAATCTTTCTTTTGGTAGGCGTTACCATTTCTATAGTTATGTAAAGATATTTTAAATTTATTAATAAAAGAAAGATTGCACTTATTTAATTCATCTAACTTTTAAGCATTAATATTCATTAATATATGCACTCCGCTTAATCCGAATTTTTCATAATCCGGTTCGGTCTTCGCCCCAGTTAATTCGGACTAACGAGCGCCTGCATAAATATATGGATTATTTCATTACAACTAGACAGATTTTATATTAAAATATAAAATATATTGAACTCATATTTTTGTACTTTAATCTTTTGTAAATTTCTGTATAAATAAAGTTTTTTAATCAATCAATCAATCAAAATGTTTACAAATTTTTAACACTTAGAAAAAAAATTATTTATCGCTGATATTTATAATAGTAATGATATAAAACCTTGTAAACTTGTTATTTTACAAAAAAACCATCAGTGAATCAAGTGATCTAACAAAAGAAACCTTTTTACCGTTGTCCGTTATAGAAACCTCATTGTCTCCTGCTCCTGAATTTTTTTGCCGTTTTTGCGGTAAAGGTTACAGATGGAAAAGTACAAATTTGAATGTCCTGAATGCCCATAAAAGGCTAAACAGCGAGGAAATTTGACTGTTCATATCAAACGACATCATCCCAAGTTTTAATTATAAATTGGCGATTTATGTTCGAAACTGATACTTAAGCTAAAATAGTGTAATTAAAAAATATTTACGAATCACCTTAACTACATTCCATTAGATACTTTACTACTTTATATTGTTTACACTTTTCATTTTTTCGTACGTTTACTTCTTTAGAGTTTATGATAGGGTACTTTTTTAAATTTAATAACAAATTTTAAGGAGATTATTTTTTTTATTACCGCTTGGCGTAATCATATAATTTTATATAATAATTTGCTAACTGTAAAATTTTAAGCCATATGAAAAATGTTTCAAGCGTTTTTTTCTTTGGAAAACTTTGGAGAAATAAAGGGTATGTCGGGTTAAGATAAGTGAAATGCCCCTGTTCTTGGATTTTCAAACTAACCGTTTTAAAAGTTTTTGGCGGTAAAAAAAATGTGGTAACCGTTGCCCGTTTGTCCATCTACCCCTCCCCACCACCAAAATGGCCAAAAAACGTCCAAAAACCTGTTTTTTTGGTTATAATTTTTTTTTCTCTGGAACGACATTGCCAAAAACCTTGAAAATTGGCCACAGTGGTCCCATTGCATATATTTTTCACCAAAAAAATTTTCGGACCCCTACGACCACTTAAGACCACCAAAAATTAAATTCAAAAATTTCAAAAATCAATTATTTTACAAAATTAAATATTAGGAAGGGGGCTGCACAAAATTTTATTTCAAATTATTTTTTCTAACATAAAAACACAATTTTTCCATAAGGTTTTAGACCTCTAGACCCGGTGCGACCCAGTGAAAATTCCAAAAAACTCGTTTTTTTATCGTTTTTTTACCGTTTTATCGACGATATCGCATGGAAAATCCAATGCATTCATGTTAAATTAAAAAAATTATTTGTATTTTGAACGGAACTTAATAATAAGACCGATTAAAGACCTTTATACCCCTTTAGACCACATATTTTGCACTTCAAATTTCAATTTTTCAATATTTTTTCTCAATTATTTTGTTTTTTTTATAATTATTTGACGGAATATCCCATATATAAAACTTTTTAGTTAAAGATATTATACTTTTGATCATATAACTTATTTTTTTATTTTTAGACCCTTTAGACCCCATATTTTGAACGATGAAGTTCAAATTTTTGAATTTCTTTCGACTTTTCTTACTTTATTGCATGGGAAATCCCATATATATAATTTTTTTAGTTGAATATTTTATATTTAAAAAAAAAAGATTTTCTTTTATTTTTTAGACCCTCAACCTCTACTTGTTTCTCTCAATATTACAAGTATTGTATTTCTTTTCTTAATAATTTTGGTTTTTTTATTATATTGTGTGGAATTACCCATATATAAACTTTTTGTAGATCAATATTTTATTAAAATTTATGCAATATTTTTTGGTCAAATAAAAAATTTTTATATTTCTTTAGACCCTCAGACCCTTTGTTTGAACTTCATAGCTTAATTCATTATATAATGTTCTTCTCGATTTTTTAAAATTAAATTGCATTGAATAAACATTGATAAAAATAATTTTTATATATAATTTTTATATCTTTTTCTACTAAACAATAAATGATTATTGTTGCAATTGTCCCAACGGTTGGCGGAGTGTAGGATGTTGCTCACATACAGCTGCCCTTAAATATTATTTATCACATAGACGTTACCTTTCCATCAAAAGCATAAGACCTGCTGAAGTATTGACTAATTTATTCGATTTGGATAACATATGCCCGGTTATAAACGAAAACAGCGATGAAGAATTAAAAAAACATATAAAATATAAAAATTATTTTTATCAATGTTTATTCAATGCAATTTAATTTTAAAAAATCGAGAAGAATAGTATATAATGAATTAAGCTATGAAGTTTAAACAAAGGGTCTGAGGGTCTAAAAAAATATAAAAATTTTTTATTTGACCAAAAAATATTGCATAAATTTTAATAAAATATTGATCTACAAAAAGTTTATATATGGGTAATTCCACACAATATAATAAAAAAACCAAAATTATTAAGAAAAGAAATACAATACTTGTAATATTGAGAGAAACAAGTAGAGGTTGAGGGTCTAAAAAATAAAAGAAAATCTTTTTTTTTTAAATATAAAATATTCAACTAAAAAAATTATATATATGGGATTTTCCATGCAATAAAGTAAGAAAAGTCGAAAGAAATTCAAAAATTTGAACTTCATCGTTCAAAATATGGGGTCTAAAGGGTCTAAAAATAAAAAAATAAGTTATATGATCAAAAGTATAATATCTTTAACTAAAAAGTTTTATATATGGGATATTCCGTCAAATAATTATAAAAAAAACAAAATAATTGAGAAAAAATATTGAAAAATTGAAATTTGAAGTGCAAAATATGTGGTCTAAAGGGGTATAAAGGTCTTTAATCGGTCTTATTATTAAGTTCCGTTCAAAATACAAATAATTTTTTTAATTTAACATGAATGCATTGGATTTTCCATGCGATATCGTCGAGAAAACGGTAAAAAAACGATAAAAAAACGAGTTTTTTGGAATTTTCACTGGGTCGCACCGGGTCTAGAGGTCTAAAACCTTTTGGAAAAATTGTGTTTTTATGTTAGAAAAAATAATTTGAAATAAAATTTTGTGCAGCCCCCTTCCCAATATTTAATTTTGTAAAATAATTGATTTTTGAAATTTTTGAATTGAATTTTTGGTGGTCTTAAGTGGTCGTAGGGGTCAGAAAATTTTTTTGGTGAAAAATATATGCAATGGGACCGCTGTGGCCAATTTTCAAGGTTTTTGGCAATGTCGTTCCAGAGAAAAAAAATTATAACCAAAAGAACAGGTTTTTGGACGTTTTTTGGCCATTTTGGTGGCGGGGAGGGGTAGATGGACAAACGGGCAACGGTTACCACATTTTTTTTACCGCCAAAAACTTTTAAAACAGTTAGTTTGAAAATCCAAGGACAGGGGCATTTCACTTATCTTAACCCGACATACCCTTTAAATAGACTATTTTCATGCATTAAAATGAATGTTGTAAAACATTTAGAATTATTAGTTTTGTAAAAAAATATTTTTGTTGAAAAATGTCACTCCTGTTAAAAGTTAGTTTCTACTGACAGATTTGTAATAAGACTTTTACGAATGGAAAAAATAATATTTTTATAAATATATTTTTTATATTATACAATAAATAAAATTTTTAAAATATAAAATTATTATGAGTGCCTAGAAATTTATTTACAAGGAGATCAATTTCATATAAATTAGATGATACGAATTTTCTTGTTAAAAGTAAATTATGTGCCTTAAATTAGACTAGTGATCTTTAAAGTATTGGTTTTTTATTATATTTTTTATTTTTTATTTTTTTTTTTACGTATAAAAGTAATAAATTGGCTGCTTAATATTGAATAAGTGATCTAATTTATATGACAAATGTAAATCTTTATAAAAACTGTAAACTGCTCAATGCTGACAAACTAATATTATAAGCAATTTAATATTATCTTACACACTAGATTCAAGTTCATGAAAATTCCTGGTACAAGTAAACAAGGATTTCATAGCTTATTTTTGACTTATTTTTCATAAATTATCAATATTTCAACACAATAAAGTAGACGAAATTCTTGAATAGCGATCCAAAAAACCTATATGGGCATCCTGGATGCTCAAAGTGCGAAAATAGCAAAAGAAACCTTTTAGGGGTAGTTTTAGCTGTTTTAAGAGTGAAATATTGATTATTTATGAAAAAGAAGTCGAAATTCTTGATCAGCGACCCCAAAAACCCGTATGATGCAAATCTGGGCGCTCTAAGTGCAAATATGTAAAAAAAACCCTTTTTGGGGATAGTTTTTGCAACTTTAAGGGTGAAGCCCCCATTTCTTTACAAAATGACCCCAATTTTCGTGTTCAGCATCCCAAAAAACGAATAGCAGAGCAAATCTCGTGTTCGCCAGTGAAAATTCAACCCCCCCCCCCCGTATTTTGACTGGAGTATTAGTTCATATTTTTGTACTTTAATCTTTTGTAAATTTCTGTATAAATGAAGTTTATTAATCAGTCAATCAATCAAAATGTTTACAAATTTTTAACACTTAGGGAAAAAATTATTCATCGCTGATATTTATATTAGTAGTGATATAAAACCTTGTAAACTCGTTATTTGAAGAGTAATTTCATTTGTAATAATTATTTGTAATCAAATAAAAAATTTATGTAAGTCACATTAAATAGTCGAAATTGTATTACATGTGCTTAAAATAAATTTTTATAACCTGTGAATTTAAGCATCCTTAGTTTCTTCAAAAAAAGAGAATTAAGCAAATGAAAAATCTTTATTAAAATCTTCTTTTCATTTGCTCAGCTATTGTTTATTTTTACTATGGGATGCAGGTGTAGAATTCTAAATTAATTAATATTTAATAACAAATAAGTCTCTTCGAGAATTCATTTAAGATTTTCTAATTAAAAACAAAATCTGCTAACCTATGCATTTTAGAGGCACTGTTAGTTTATCCTGCTTGAAAGTAACTTAAATTTATACTTTTACAGTAATTAAAACGCGGTGGACGTATTAGAAAAATGCATTTTTTTTAAATGAAAAATTTTAATTATTTATTTATTCTAAGAGGTTTTCTTCTAATAAATTGCAAAAGTTTAGTTTATGAAGGTGATTTGGAATCGCACGTAAATTACCTTCCGAGGCGAAGCAAAGAATGGTAAACTGCGATTTGGGGCATTCTTTATTTATGGACTAGGGTCGTATAAAATTTTTCTGCATAGCAGTAGCGAGAAATTTCGATTTTCGAAATCGTACTTTCCTGACTACTGTCCAGAAAATTATTTTTTTTATATAAATCTAAAATGCATTTTTGAATTGTAAATAGAAAGTATATAATTCTTAATATTAAATTAAAATTGATTCCTTAAGCCAAAAAAAATTATTTTAAGGGATTTTTTTTATTGAAAACAGGTTACTTTTGAAAATAAATAAATCCAAAGTGAAAAAAAAAACATTTATTAATTGAATGAATAGTTAAAAAACAATAAAAAAAACAGATTTTTTTAAATAAACTAATTAACTGAAATAATAAAAAATTTCAGTTCGTGAATGTATTCTTTCAAAGGTTATGCTTATGTTTAAAACGAAAACCACAGAAGGTACGAATAAATTTTGGTTTAACGCCACATTGATGACCTAAATGTCTACTCAAATGATGTTTATGTTTAAATCGATTTCCATACAATTTGCAATAGAACTTATTGTCAAAATATTTATTTATCTGAATTTCTGATGAGGTTGGCAATAAGGCCAAAGAAACGTTAAAAACACTGTTGTATTTCATTTAATATAAGAACATTAGCCCAGTCTTGGTCACTTTATTAGTTATAAAATTTAATTAGTTATAAAAATCAATATGGGCATAACAAGATTCATAACTAAAAGTAAAATAATAGTAATTTAATGGATTTGATAACAAAAATATTTTTTTTTTTATGAAGGAGTTCAAAAAAATTTATTTATTGTATTAGAGCGAAAAGTTTTTTATTTACATTATAAACAAACGTCATTATAATATTTCAGAGCTTAAAACAATTAAAATTTAACTAAACTGATTTGATTGAAAAATATCAATAACATAAACTTGAAAATTTGGATGCAATCTTTTTATGTGAGACCGAACATTGGAAGCATGTTTTGTTCTATAATTACAGTAAGGGCAATTAAAACGAGGTTGTTTACCACATTGATATCTTCGATGATCGTACAAGCTAGTTTTTCTTGAAAATACGTTACCACATTTTTCACATGAAAATGGCTTTGGTGTATAAACATCCTGCAATGGATCTGAAAAAAAATACATTATGTTAGAGGTTTAGTAAAATTTATTTAATTTAAATAATAAAAATTTTCATTCAAATTCTAGTATTTTATTAAGGGCTCTGACGTACTCATATACAAAACAACATTATCTGAATTTTCTAAAAAAGGCTTGAATTTCACGCGTCTTTTATTATATTTTTTATGCTGAAAGGCAAGAAAACGAGTTCTAACGAGTATCAACAAAGATCAGATAACGATGCTTCTTATATATGTGACTGAAAATTGTAAAGTAATTACAGTGGAATAAATTCTATAATAATACATAAAAACACGAAATCTCCTGATATGACAAAGCGACTCAAAAACAATAGTATATTTTTATTCTCGGCTGCAAAAATAAAGAATGGCCCAGAGCGTACGGAAATTGCAATCCGAGGCGAAGCCGAGGATGTCAAACTGCGATCTGGAACATTTTTTTTTACGGCCGAGGGCAAAACATAATTTTTCTTCGTCAGTGACAAGAAAATACGTATTTTCTTGTCAGCGGCCAGAAAGCACTTATTTCCCGGCCGCTACGCGACCGAAAAAAACGTGTTTTCTCGCCACTGACGAAGAAAAATCGTATACGATCCTTGTCCATAAATAAAGAATGACCCAAATCGCAGTTTACCAACCTCGGCTTCGCCTCGGATGGTAATTTACGTGCGATTTGGGCCATTCTTTACTTTTCTGGACACGGGATCGTAATATACTATTTCAAATCGCGGCACGACTGGGCAATACGTGCTTTCTGGCCGCTGACAAGAAAAAAGTTTTTTCTAATCAGTCTAAAATTTTCTGATTTTCCTATGTTAAATTAACTTTCTAAGTAAAGAAATATGTATCATTAAGATTTTTTCGAACAAACACAAATCTTATATTTCAGAAATACTTAAAGCCCTTCTCGAGGCGAAAATGATGGACACTTTTTTCATTCAAAACCACTTTTTTAACTTAAATTATTAATTAATTGAACTTAAAAAATTATTTACCATCAATAAAAATTTGTTTAAAATTGTAAAAAATTTTAAATAAAAATTAATAGCATTAAATTGCCTTTAAGTAGGGTAGAGAAGGGGGTTTTCGCCAATGTATACAGTTTTCGCCACCCTCGTTATTTGAACTTTAACCTTTTAAAAAGTTGTGCTAATTACCTTAAAAGTCTAAAAAATCTATTTTTTAATGACTCATTGCATCTAGCCACAAGAATATTAACCCATTTCGCTAATATGCTTGGTGGCGAGAACCCCGGGTTTTCAGGGTTTTGGACCTAAAGGTTAGGTTTTACAAAAAATAAGTTTTGGAAATTACCAGGGTCGGAATTTTAATTAATAATTATCTTTCTCAAAAACATTTAAACACTTTTTAGCCATGCAATTGCATAATATTTTAAAATATCCATAGTTTAATTTCAAATTTTCTTAATGGTGGCGAAAACCAACCCTTCTACCCTATCTTTAAAATATTAGATTTGCGTTTGTTCGAAAAAATCGTAATGATAATTATTATTTGAAAAAATATGTCTAATGTAAAATTTAATTAATATAAAGGAATATGACTAATAATTACTGCAAAAATTTAAACAAGTTAAGAAAATGTGACATGATTTAATAGAAAAACAGCTAATTTATTGCTTTAAACACTTGCAAATATTCGATACTAATTCAACATCAACACCTGATTAATTTTATGTATAATTTTTTTACATAAAATCTAAAAATTTTCAGATAAAAACATGAAATTAAAATTCTTTCCATCTTTACTAGCATATACGTATAACTATAACTTCAAAACATCACAAACCTAAAACTATCTACTTTTTCATTGTAAATTATATCAGAAAATAAATGCAATTTAAACTCCAGGCTCATCTGCGAATACAATGAAAAAAAAATGTTCATTATAACTTGTTTTTACTAAAAAGAACAGAAAAATAAATACCAAATTTTTGATAAATATTTTACTGATTTATTTTTTTAGCACAAAACTTTTTTCCTGAAATGTCATGTCAATGAAAGTGTACCTACCTAAATTTTCGGTATAATTAAAAAAATATATTAATGACGTATAAAAAATTATTGTCCAGTCAGTAATGTTAAGTAATAATTTTATTTAACAAGCAAATAAATATCCTGAAATTTTTTTGTTCTTGGTATTTTTTTCTGGTAATCTACAATGTCGTAACCAAAAATTTCGTAACTAGGCTTCCACAAGTCACTTTTGCATAAATTGCAATATGGACGTTGAAATCGTGGTGCTTGGCCACATTCATATTTCAGGTGCCTCCATAAACTTCTTTCTGCTGTGTATTGTCTGGAGCAATTGACACAAACATATTTTTTCCTTTGCTGATTTTTTCTATTCATTGACGTACCTGTAAGTAATTTAACTATTAATTTATTATAAAATTAGTTGCATGCTTAAATAAATAGCTAAAGATATCAATAAAATAAAATTTTCAAAGATATTATGATCTATTTTACTGTTAAATAATCAATCAGCAAGATAAATATTAGTAAATAATTTAAAATAAATTTTGAAAAATTAGGGCAGGTTCAACAAGTTATTTTATGATCAATAATTTTTTACATTTACATTTTATTCATATCACATATGTAAGAATAAATTACCATAAACTTTTTTTAGCTACTAAGGATTCGTAATGTAATTATCAGAAGCAGAAAATAACCAGATACCAACAATGTGAAAAATTTTGATATTTTAATTTTAATCTTTCAAAATGTAAACTAAATAACAAAAACTCTAATGCACCCATATGGTAAAGTTAACAATTGATCCTTTTCTTTCAGCAATTTCATATCAACCTGTTGCTTCCATTTTCACTATGTCTGAAAAAAATTGATTTGACAACATGGGTGTAAGAAATTAAGGTATAAGAGTAAAAAACTCCTTAAAGAATTTGTACAATTTACATACATTTTTTTATTAAAATAATTTTAATGTGACAAAACTAAAATTAATCTTAATCATTTCAATTGTTTTTTTAATATTAATTATTTGTGGCTCAGTTTTTATTTTTTATCCAGAATAAATCTTAGTAGTATCCTAAGAACAGATATTGATTTTCATTAAATAAAATTAATGACTTAAAAATAAATATTACTTATATTGAATTAAAATTATTTGGTTTTCTTCTATTTATAATGTGGAATGTAGTAGATTTCAAATTATTAAAAAATGACAAAATTTTATTTTCTCATAGCAGATCACAACTTCTTTTACCAGATTATTGTGCATAATTCTTGTATGTGCGGAATACTGAATTTACATTTAACCTATTATGTGCGTTGAATCAAAAAGTTTTAATGCTTTTTAGATAAGAAACTGTTGCTATTAATACATTACAATAATTATTTTATATTAGTAAACTAAAATTGTTCAAAATAAACATGCAGTTATTCATTTATGCACATTTTTTCACATAAAGCGTTAATTATTTTTAATTTTTCTGGTAAGTCAGATCCTTTTTGTAATTTCTTTTGTTGTAAAAAAAATGAAAATATTTATATTTTAATATTTTGAACTATTATTAACAATTTTAATACGGTGGAAGGGATAAATCAACATAGCAAACAGTTTGATTAGGGTGTCTTGCTCTAATATGTCTATAGATGTGGTCCTTTCTTTTGTTTAAAAATTGGCAATATGGACAAGCAAATTTTAGTACTCCAACGTCGGCTTGCTTTGCAGTTTTAAATGGATTAACTATCTTTCCCAAATAGGTATTTCCAGTATTAGACCAGTTAACTGAAAAAAATAAAATTTTTTTTATGAATATGAGTTTTAAAAATAAGGATTTATTTGAAATTTTAAAAAATTTACAAAATTTTAAAAAAATAAGTCAACGATTTTGTTAATTTTTTCAAAATTGAAAAAACTATTTCGTGCAAATCAAATACAATACGACATGCAAATACAAAACCAAAAATTTTATAAAGTAAGAGACAAACTTAATAACAAAACTTTTGGGCTTATAATTAAAAAATAAGCATAACAAGGAGCGTATATACACGCAAAAAAAATAATAGTAAAATTAATCTATAAAAATGTAGTAAAAACAAATTAATATAGATTAGTAAATATAACCAAAAAATTAGTAAATTTTTCTAAAAAAATTGAGGTTTTAGTTTTATAAACAAATTTTATTAGTAAATTTTACTAATAGTTTATAGTGACTATTAACCAAACTGAATTTAGTAAATAACATCGTAATTTTAGTTATATTTACTAATTTTTTGTATGCGTGTAGGATCATCAAAAATTATTACTCTAATTAGGTTTAAAAAAATGGGTACCAATGACTGGTTCATATAAGATTTGATGACATTTATTATAGAATAGAATTCATACATATAATTCGTTGATGATGTTATATTGTATGAATAAGACGACTTTAAAAAAATGCTACACTTGAAATCTCAAAACCACTTGCTGAAAAATTCAAAAAAATCATTAAAATTTTAATTTTCATATACTGCAACCCAAAGATACCTTAAATTGTAAATCTGAAATAAATATTATTAAGAGTATAAAGAAAGAGCATTCAAAATTTATTTTAAAAATTTGACAACTTTATTGCTTTATTAACATTAGTTAACATAAAAATAATTATTAACCTACACGGTTGGCTAGAAACAATTTTAAATAAAATTTGAAGGTACCTCCGAGATTCCAATGAATTTTGATTGTAGGGTACCTTCAGGTCCTAAAAAAACAAAAAAGAAAAAAATCCGCTCGGCGCATTTTTATTTTTGCCCAAAATAGGGCTATCTCGGTGAATATATTCAAAAAAACGTTTGAAAAAGAAATAATGAATTATTAATTTTACAATTTTAATTGTAATATACTAGAATATGAAAGAAAAGTTAAATTTATACATTTTTATGTATTTTTAACTCACCTGCGCAGAGCCAGATGTAATGGAAGGCTGCAAAGCTGACCTAGCTGAAAAAACTACATAAAAAACTACATATCCAGGACAAGATGTGATTTTGTCGAGGAAAGTATACTTGTCGATTTCAACTATCATATTTCTAGACCTTATAGGGTCTCGTCACTGTTTTTGGACACTTTTACTTTAGTCGAAACTGTGATTTTTTCAATTTTTTCGAATTTGATGAAAAAACTAAGATTCAGATAAAATAAGTTATAAAAAATATTAGGGAGATAGTACCCTCGAATAAGGAGTTTTCATTGGGGGTATGAGCAAAAAAAAGGGGTTTGCTATTTTTCGGGGATGGCAACTTAAGGGATGCTAGTACTGTAATTGGGGTAAAACTTCGAATTTACGCACGCGTAACGTTGACCAAACCAATTCACAGTAGACTTGCATAATAATTTCACCAAGTCGAATTTATATTTATGCTGTACGCGTGCGAAATAAATCGACGCAAGAAATCTATATTTTCTGGTCTGCGTCGAGAAAGTACGTATTTCCCGGACGCTACGCGTCCGAAAAATACGTGTTTTCTCGCCACAGACACAGAAAAATGTTATACGAGCCTTGTCCATAAATAAGGAAGGACCCAAATCGCAGTTTACCATCCTCGGCTTCGCCTCGGAAGGTAATTTACGTGCGATTTGGGCCATTCTTTACTTTTCTGGACTCGAGCCGTAAATATACTATTTTGATATTTTGGATATTTTATCCATCAAGTAATAATCCCCTTAAAATAGCAAACCCCCTATCTCCTAAATAAAGCTTATAACCAGGGGGGTATTATCCCCTTAAATGGGCTTACAACTATTAACATGGAACATGTTCATAGGGAGAGGTACTTGGGAAAAACTACCACTACAGTGAGGGGTGGGGGTGAAAAACAGATGGGTTCAGGGGGGGGGGGGTATAATGTACTTAGAATAATTTCGTTTTAGGAACTTAGAATAATTTCGATTTAAGGACGTAGAATAATCCGGCTTTAGGGACTTGGAATAATATTGTTTGACTTTATTTAATCATTTAAAAATTTCTATTACACATAAATATGTTCTATGCTCATTAATTGTGTTTACACATGCCCGCTACAAATTTTTTTATCTTATTCTAAGTTTTTTCATCAAATTCGAAAAAATTGAAAATATCACAGTTTTGACTTCAGTAAAAGTGTCCAAAAACAGATCTGAAACCCTACATGGTCTAGAAAAATGATAGACGCAACAGTCAAGTACACTTTTCCTAATAAAAAACACATCTTAACCCGGGTATGTAGTTTTTTATGTAGTTTTTTCAGCTAGGTCAGCTTTGCAGCCTCAATGACCATCCATTACATCTGGGTCTGCGCAGATGAGTTAAAAATACATAAAAATGTATAAATTTAACTTTTCTTTCATATTCTAGTATATTACAATTAAAATTGTAAGATTTATAATTCATTATTTCTTTTTCAAACGTTTTTTTGAATATATTCACCGAGATAGCCCTATTTTGGGCAAAAATAAAAAAGCGCCGAGCGGATTTTTTCTATTTTTGTTTTTTTAGAACTTGTAGGTACCCTACAATCAAAATTTATCGGAATATCGGAGGTACCTTCAAATTTTATTTAAAATTGTTTCTAGCGAACCGTGCCTAGAAGCAATTGCGTGTGCTAGTTAATATGTACACGGAAACTACAAGTCATGTGAATACACAGGCTGGATCTACATAAACGTAAAGTCGAAAAACGCATTTTTATAAAAATTGTAATTGAATGGATAAATTTTATTTTTCATTCTCGTTAAAATTATAAATACTTGCTTTATTTGAAACAGATTTTAAAGCAACCAATTAGGTATCAAATTTCTGAGTCGCAGAATAGTATTTTCTTTTTCATTGTTTTAATAGTATATTAATTATCAAGGAGGACCAAAAATGCACTGAGAAGTTATTTAACTTGAATTCAAATAAATTAACAAACAAGTGTAAAATTGAGTATGAATTTAATTTTTATTTTTTTATTAAAAAAAATGTTCATATAACTAAAGAACTTTAATTTAATAAAAATAAAATTTAATAATATTTGAACAAAGAAACTTTCTCATTAGGATGATGTTTTCTTACATGCCGATAAATAGCGGATGACCATTTACTAACAGAATTACAGTAAGGACACTGAAAACGTGGTGCCTTACCACATTGATGTCTATGGTGGTAAATCATATCCTTTTTTTGTGAAAATAATTTTTTACATTTTGGACATTGATATTTTCCATTAACTATACAATTTAAAAGTAAGCAATCTTCAATGTTTAATACATTCCAAGAATTTTGTATTACGTTATCTGAAAAAAATAAATATGATAAATTAGTAAAAATATACACGCAGATATTAAAGAATGAAATGAGGGTTATAGAAAAATTAACATGTCCAATTTTAATGCTACAAATTAATCATTGATATAACCCATGGATAAAGAAAATTTTTAGAGTTCGATACAAGAAAAGAAAAATTAAATTAGGTTATCAGTAAGCAGATTTTCTTTTTAATTAGAAAACCTTAAATGAATTCCCGAAGAGACTTATTTGTTATTAAATATTAATTAATTTAGAATTCTACACCTGCATCCCATAGTAAAAATAAACAATAGCTGAGCAAATGAAAAGAAGATTTTAATAAAGATTTTTCATTTGCTTAACCCTCTTTTTTTGAAGAAACTAAGGATGCTTAAATTCACAGGTTATACAAATTTATTTTAGGCACATATAATATAATCTAAATTTAGACTATTTAATGTGACTTACATAAATTTTTTATTTGATTACAAATAATTATTACAAATGAAATTACTCTTCAAATAACGAGTTTAAAAGGTTTTATATCATTACTATTATAAATATCAGCGATGAATAATTTTTTCCCTAAGTGTTAAAAATTTGTAAACATTTTGATTGATTGACTGATTAAAAAACTTCATTTATACAGAAATTTACAAAAGATTGAAATACAAAAATATGAACTAATACTCCAGTCAAATACGGGGGGGGGGGTTGAATTTTCACTGGCGAACACGAGATTTTCTCTACTATTGGTTTTTTGGGTTGTTGAACACGAAAGTCGGGGTCATTTAGTAAAGAAATGGAGGCTTCACCCTTTTTTATAAAGATTTACATTTGTCATATAAAATAGACAATTTATTACTTTTATACGTAGAAAACCATTATTTTAAGGATCACTAGTCTAGTTTAAGGCACATAATTTACTTTTAACAAGGAAATTCGTATCATCGAATTTATATGAAATTGATCTATTTGTAAATAAATTTCTAGCACTCGTAATAATTTTATATTTTAAAAATTTTATTTATTGTATAATATAAAAAATATATTTATAAAAATATTATTTTTTCCATTCGTAAAAGTCTTATTACAAATCTGTCATTAGAAACTAACTTTTAACAGGAGTGACATTTTTCAACAAAAATATTTTTTTACAAAACTCATAATTCTAAATGTTTTACAACATTCATTTTAATGCATGAAATTAGTTTATTTAAATTTATTTCTCCGAAAAAATTTTTCTTAAAGGAACTCGTTTCCCAAAGAAAAAAACGCTTGAAACATCTTTCATCTGGCTTAAAATTTTACAGTTAGCAAATTATTATATAAAATTATATGATTACGCCAAGCGGTAATAAAAAAAATAATCTCCTTAAAATTTGTTATTAAATTTAAAAAAATACCCTATCATAAACTCTAAAGAAGTAAACGTACGAAAAAATGAAAAGTGTAAACAATATAAAGTAGTATCTAATGGAATGTAGTTAAGGTGATTCTTAAATATTTTTTAATCACACTATTTTAGCTTAAGTATCAGTTGCTAAAATAAATCGCTAATTTATAATTAAGACTTGGGATGATGTCGTTTGATATGAACAGTCAAATTTCCTCGCTGTTTAGCCTTATATGGGCATTCAGGACATTCAAAGGACGGTGTTTTATTTCCACATTCAAGGTTTTCATGACGTCGCATTGTACTTTTCCATCTGTAACCTTTACCGCAAAAACGGCAAAAAAATTCAGGAGCAGGAGACAATGACGTTTCTATAACGGACAACGGTGACAAGGTTTCTTTTGTTGGATCACTTGATTCACTGATGGTTTTCTTTTTTGTTTTTGCCTTTAGCTTTATTGTTTCTTCTTCGATGACTTTTTTAATATCATTTTGCAAGCCACGGTCCATTAAGGCGAAGTCGAAGAACTTTGATTGGCGATTCTTCTTTTCGGGCAAAGATTTGTTTTTATTTAGTTGACTATGGTTGTGTCTTAATACTGACATCAGACTCAGTTTATGTTTCTTACCTGGAACATAAATATTTCATCTATTTAGTTATAAATTTATATTTATGTACCAATTCAGGACGAGGATTTTTATTAGAGGGTCTGGAGGTTATTTAATGAAAAATTAGATCAATGTAACTGCATTGATTTTTTTAAAGCAAAAGTTGTGAAATTTTCTGACCAGAGCTGAAAAATTTAGGTAAGCAATAATAAATATACAATGACCTAAATTATTACTTTTATTATGCAAGACAATTTGAAAAACGTAATTTTAATGTTTTTTCAATATTTAGTAAAAAAATACCTTTTCAGGCGTGAAATTAATTGAAAAATTGTAATAACTGAGAATACAAATTATATGATTTTCTTAAAAATATCGTAAAAAGAAAAAACTATTTCGTAATACCTTAACCAAAGCCATTACCAAATGCTACGATTTATCTATTTAGAGGGTTCATTTCATAAAATGAGATTTTTGCGTCATCATTAATCTTTATTTTACAATTGATTAAATACATTAGTTGTAATTGAAATAAATTCATACAAGAGACATATATTTGATTCAAACGTGGTTTGATACGTTTAAAAATTTTCCCTAATTTTAATGATTAATAAATAGTGCCTATAACATTCAAAGTAACCTTATTTTTGCTCATTGACAAATCATGGTAATTTGGTTGTTGTAATTTTACAATAATATACATGCTTAAAGTTTGAGTTAATTAGATCAGAGTATAACCATAACTGGGAACGTGCATTTAGTTGTACTAATATTGCATTTTTTGTTCCAATTCCATCAGTTTTTTCCCCGCTGCCTTCCTAATACATCCTTTTTTTTGCTGACAAACTTCACAAAGGCTTAAAAATATTTTCACATGATCATACGTTATGTTTTTGTATTGTCTTTTTAACTCTTTTGTCATGCGATCGCGCCCAGCATGATTGATGACTTTGTGTGTTTCAAAAATTATGTCAAAAAGATCTTCAATGCAACAATAATATCTTATATTAGGATTTTTTTTTGTAATTGGCTGAATTAGTTTTTCTACACCATTAGAATTCAAAATGTCATAATGCTGAAGTAAATAATAATCATTTGGATGCTTTTTGTAGCCTTTAGTTTTACAAATTTTTAATTTTTCTATTAATTCTTGAGTTTTCATTTTTGTTAAAAAAAAGCTGTTTTTTTTGTCAACTTTACACAACTCATTTATTTTATCTTCGAATCTTTTTTTAAAAACTTCTTTCTTCTCACTACTAATTTCCACGTTTTTAACTAGAAATCAAAGAATTAAAAATAATTTTTATTAACGTACTTTGTCAATATAGTTATGTCAGTTTCTCAAAAAAAGCCCTTACACTGGAAAAAAAATCCCATTGGTTGCCATTACCGGAATAATGGTTTCCGTTACTGGATTTCCAGAGACAGCTACCGGAATCCCGGTTGTGACAGCCGGAATTTTGTTTTTCTATTTTAAATGGTTGCAAATGATATAAAACCTAAAGAAAAATATGAAAAAAATATTTTATTTTTGGTTCAAAAATTTTTTTAAAGTCCCATTATGCCGCGTTGCTCGCATTTTAAATAAGTAAAACTAACTTATTTTTCATTTTCTTTACGTTTTCAGCAATTTTTTAAAAGAAAGCAAATTTCGGCTACCGCAGTTGAAATTCTGGTTGCGACAACTGGATTTTTTTTTCAGTGTAGGGGGTAAAATTTTAGTATAAATTAAAATTGAAGGCATATACTATTATTCATTTTCATACTATTATTCTTTATCAAAAATTAGCTGCCAATTTTAAGCAAAAAAAAATTCCATGTTCACTGGTAAAATATTTAATAAAGTTTGAAAATGAAGAAAATTCATACGGGGTCAATTTTAATTTATACTAAAATTTAATCTTCTATAAGGGCTATTTTTTGAGAAATCGGCGTATATAAATTGTATTTACCTAAATAATTAAAATTATTTAAAGATTGGTTAAAACTGGACAAATCATGTAAAGATGCTGAACTATCAATGAATGTACTTGGATCAGCTGAAATCAGAGAATAATTTAAGTACAAAAAAGTTTTAAAGTATTGCCAATTTTACTCACCAGAATAATAATTTCTATTCTCAGATGCATAAAAACCAAGGGGGTCTAGAATAAAAATTTAATTACTAATAAATTATGTGACATTAGATTATTATTTAAACTAATTAATTATCCAAATTATTTCTTATAAAATAATTATTTAATAAAGAAACTAGGTAATTACAAACATGCAAAACTATTATAAATAATGGTGAATATTAAATTAACTAGAAAATCTATATTTATAGGTGAAAATTTCAAATAAAATTGTACAAGGCAAACTATACAAAAGGACAAACTTTTTGACCGATTCAGCAATTTCGAATTAATTGCTTTACATCTTTTCAATGTTGGATTATTAGTTGGACATGGACTATTTTTGTAGGTAATATATTTTACAATTTATCGTAATCCTTCCATTATATATGATCTTTTGGCATAATTATTTTGATGCATAAAAATACTCACATAAAAATGGTTAAATATTCGTAATCGATCTGTTTACAAAATAATTATTAAATTTATTTTTATTAAAATCAAAATACCTATTTTCTTTAATTTTTTAGTAAAAAAAAATTTTTTTCTTTAATTTTTTGTTAAACTACCACCAAATAAAAATTTTTAACTCAAATGGCGAAATTTGAGTAGAGTTTGCAATGAAGGTTGCTCTAATGGATCATTGTCAACTGTCACAAAGTTGAAATTTTTGCCCATAAAATGAGTACTGTTAATGTAAAATCCTGCAAAATAAAACAATATTATTAGTTATATAGAAACAAAAATATTATTTTTCCTTATAATATAAATATTATTTAATTTTATTGAAATAAGCTAGTAATATTGTATTGTATTGTTTTATCCTCTATATATTAAAGGTCCCATACGGGAACTGTGATAGAGGTCGCCAACAATTACAACTGTAGCCACACCACCACACTGTTTTAATTTATTTCTCAAAGGAACCGCTATATATACAGATATATAACGAATTCCTTCTTGAAACTATTTTTTTTATCTATTCAAAATCTACGAGGGATGTGATTGCACTTTTTGCAGTTGATGGAGAGCTGTAGGATTAATGAGGGCGGGATAATTTGTGTTTGGATGTGGGACTAGATGCGTCAGCAGCCGACTTCAAGGTGTTTGGGTACTTAACCATGCATTCGCCGAGACAGAAGGGAAACTGCTGATATGTTTTTCCTCATAATGCTTTTTTTTTGCATTATGATGAAAAACATATCCTGAGCGTGATTGAAATAATTTTAAGAGTTTAATCCTTTCAGAAAAAAAACTTAAAATTATTATTGGCGGTAGTGGGATTTGAACCCGGGACCTTTCGGACGTTAGGCACAAACGCTAACCCCAGAGCCATCTTCGAGGCATTATCTCAATATTTTCTCAAGCTTTACAAAAAAAGTTAGCCATAAATGTTTGGTGATATGATATTAATTAACAAAAATGGTTTTTTTTTATAATAAGTAGCCAAGGGTAATATAATCTTACTTTGTTGATTCCAGTCAATGTTTGGGCTGCAGTTTTATACGGTATGAAGGAGTGTATGCAATGGGCCAGTTATGTAAACAGAAGTTTATTGATTTTTATAATTAAAAAAAAAAATTATTTGCAAGAAAAGTATATTTATTAAAATATGTTATGATAATCTCATGATGGTAGTTCATAGTCTACGATCATGACAACAAGCTAGCTCATTTTTATGTTTTGTCCTTTGATGTTCGATTTGTAAAGGCAGTATGGACATTCAAAATGATATGGCTTCATACGCTCATAATTTTGATGGCATCTCAAATTATGAGCGTAACTTTAAGATTTAAAACAAACTGAACATTGATTTTCAGTAGAATTTTGCAAGCCTAAAACAAAACTTTACTATAAATTAGTTTTATATTTGTAAATTAAAGTGTTGATTTAATTTTATAGTGAAATTTAATTAATTCAAGGTTTGGGGATAAATCATAAAACATTTTGTATTTTTCAAATTTATTTTTTACACAATTTGACTCAAACTATACATATTTTTAACAATAAATCAGATTAATAATTTATTTCTTAACCAACTTCATATAATTTATTGTTGATTTATTTTTACTTTAAAATTTTACTGATTGGTTTCATCACATACATAAGTGATTTTAGAGTATTATAGTTTCTTTTAGAATGGGTATTTGTGGTAATTAACAAACCCATTACATTTAATTGAAAATTATAACGAAGTAAGTGAAGTAGAACCCGACAGTGTTTAATTTTTTTGGAATTTAATTCTTACAATTTGGTACTAAAATTTCGAACAACATTTTGTTCGTAATTTCAAGTTAAAAACTAAACGTAAAATATATTTTTTAATTTAATTCTTTTGTTTGCAAGACTCTATACTACTTGAATTTAAATCAAGGTTAAAAAAATAATTTACATATTTGAACCGCTCTCAAGTTATTTAATACTAGAATTCAGAACCCTTTTTTTCTTTTGCTTTTAATAAGATATTTTTTTAGCTAAGAAAATTTAAGCCTGATTTTTGACTGAAAATTTAACTTAGCAATATTTTATCTAAAAGGCATTGGAAATTGAACGGGTTAAGTATTCTTGCGGGAAAAAACTAGAATAGCTTTAAAAATTAATCAAAAGCTAAATAATTTAATTGTCAACTAATTAATTTTAATAAATAATTGTATTAGAGAAAAAATTACTAACCCTTTAGGGACATACGTTGCACTAGTTTTTTTGAAAATACAAAGTTAAAACATTAATTATCATGAATGGTATTCAATTTATTTCAAGTACTGGGTAGATCCAGTACTTGTCAATATATGAAAACAATTCAAATTAATATTAAAACATTAATAATTTTATTAAATTTGGGTTGCATATGATTCAAAAATTATATGCATTAAAAAATTATACTTATAAGAAAATAATGAAGAAAAAACTGAAAAAACTTCCGCCCCGCAAGGGTTAAATAAAATTATTTCAAAATAATCCAGTCATCGTAAATAATAAAATATATTAAATAAAATACATTAAATAAAAATTCTAATATTAACGAGGAGTGATTTTAGTCTTTAAATTATCTAAATCCAAGCAATATATTTTATTTTGAGGATGATGTTTCTTAACGTGTTCAAAAACATTGTATTTCCTTTTTGCAAGATACTTGCAATATGGACAAGCCTTCCTTGGTTTTTTACCACAGTTGACTCTTAAATGTTGATTTAAATTATTTATCCTGTTAAAAACGCTTGGACAATTTGGACATGGATAAATGTTGTGTCCTTCGGCTCTCAGTCTCTCGAATCGGTTTCTATTTATTGATAGTTGGGTCATTTCGTAAGATCGGTACCAACCTAGAAATAAAAAAATTATTATAATTAGAAATATAAATTAAAATTTACTAAAAATTATTTATTTTGTTTTAAGTACAATAAGTGCAGATAGATTTTTCTAACAAAACAGTAAGTTGCAATTCATATTTGTAAGCTTAATGAAAAAAAGCATCAAAAGTTTGTATCTATTTAATATATAAAAAAAACTGGTTTCTTAGACCTAGTATTACAATTTAATAAATAATTACATAGAAAAATTTTTTTTTGTATTGAATCTAAATCGAAATTTTCTAATTCAAAAGTAAAGTGCGGCTTCTAACTATTACATGCAAAATTACATTACTTTATAGTTTATAACACATGTTCAGGTCCAGATTAACTCACCAAAGTAAAATTTTTTTTCTAAAATTTTTGTCTCAATGACTTATTTTAGGTCTTGGATTTTTGGAAAGTACTATTTGCGATAAAAAATCTGGTAAAAACGTCGATCCAAGACTTGAAATAATTCATTAAGCTTGCTCTCTCCGTTACTTGGTGTTCCCACGCAACACATTTTGAAATTCGATGTAATTGCAGGATCTAGCTAAAAGAGATATTTTATGGTTGAAAACTGCTAATTAGGAAGTAAAAAAATGTATTGGGAAAAATTCAATAATAGGAATAATGCATTAGTTAATACTAACTTTTTTTTACAATTGTTTACTCTTTTTTAGGTTTAATTCTTTTTAATTTAGAATTAATTGGTAAAAATTCTGAAGGCATATTAGGTTTGAGTATTATAAAAGTATCTCACCAGTGGAATGCAATTAGGCACACTTTTTGGCATCAGGAAAGAATTTCTTTTCTGACAACAAAAAAAACCTCTTTTTGGCATTGAATACAGCGATAAATCACGCAAAATACATTTATTTACAAAGTACAAGCTATCTAGGTACTACAATAGCATGGATTTTCTAAATCTCTACATAGAACTTCATATTCTGGATGTATGTTACGAACATGCGCAAAAACTTCGTATTTTCTTTTGGTTATGTAATTACAATAATGACAAGCGTATCTTGGTTTTTGATAACAACCGGTTTTAATGTGTTGCTACAAGTTACTTAATCTATTATAAACTTTCTGACATTTATCACATGGATAACGGTTTTGATTGCTTTCTTCCCTGTTCAAATTCCTCTTATTATAAAGAACTCTATTTAAATCCCCACTCCCACTGCCACTGATAAAGAATCAAGATATTTTTTGGCCAACCAGTATTCACAAGATTCTTACCAAATAGATGTTTTTAACTAATAGAGTATCTTGTAATTTTTTACAGGAAAGTTATAAGTAAATAAATGATGTAAAATAATTTTATATTTTAAAATTTGTCTTTTTATTTAAACCAAGTCTTTAGCCCCATGGACTTTTATAACGTGACGCGTATAATTTGATTTTTGTTTAAAACCTTTTCTGCAAACTTGACAAATGTGCTTTGGTGGTTTTCTGCATTCGAATTTTAAATGCCGAGATAAAGTACCTTTGCTGGCGTATGGTCTTCCACAGATGAAACAGCAATATATCAAATAACTTTTACCTAGAAAGAAAAATTTATTAATAAGCATTGATTCAGCTATGAATAATTGTGAAAAGATTTATTTATGGTTAAAATTGACAGCACACAATTACTTTAGAAACAAATAACTTTTATAAAACCTGTTAGTAAGATGCAACAAAGTGAATTTTTAACATACATTTTAAAAACTACATATTTTCATCTGCCCTTAATTTCGTAGGCATTTACTTTTCTGAACGTGAAATTCCTTGAGAATGATAATGTAATTTTTGAACATTAAGTTGTTTCTATTAAAGTTAGCTAAAATTTATAGAAAAAAAAATAAAATAAAATTTTTTTATTAATATTCTTACAATGTTAACATACACACAAAAAAATCCTGTATTCCTTGAGCCCGAGCCCCTGTGATGTATACTACCAATATTATCGTGCAGCTCCTCAATTATTTCCGGGCTGCTGACGCCCAGAAAAATTCAGAAAATAATATCGAGTTAATTCGTGTAAAATGACGGTAATGTTATAGAGTCAAATTATATTGATTTTTATAGTGCGCGCTATTAATTAATATTTTTATATTACACTGCATTTAAAATTGACAAAAAATTGATAAAAAGTCTTATTTAATTTAATTTAAATTACAAAACGAGCGCGTATAACCTAAAAAAGAAATATAATACATGTATAATATTATATATATGTATGCAATTTATTAAAAAGGTAAATTGTATATGTAAAATATAAATACATTTTTGAAACGGGTATAGCAATTCAGATAAATTACCATCCTGTAAATTATTATTTAAAAGACACATAAAATTTTCATTAAAAAAATCTAAATACTATTTTTTTACTCGTGAATATAGGTTCAAAAATCTATTCTATTGCATTGAATCTTTTATTAATCTAAACAATATATCTCATTATCACGATGGAACTCATTATTTACTCCATTATCTATAATTGCAAATAAAAAAAATAGTACATAATATACACCAACAAATAAATATTATTACAACGTGCGTGCCGGGCGCACGGTACGTATACTATCGTGCTCTCGTATGATCATGCGCATTACTTTTTTAATATTCCGGGCTCAGGCAGCCCGGAAACCGTGCATTTTTCTTACGGCACGAAGGTTCACGAGGTCTGAAATCACATGCAACAAAAGCATTGTAATCTGTGGAGCAGTAACCCAGCTTCGGGCTGACGCCGCACGGGATTTTTTTGTGTGTATGCATCTTTTAATATTTTGTTTTTCATTAATATTTTTTGATTTTCCGCTTTTTTTCGGTGTACAAATCCCCCCTACTTGGGTAAGAAAGATCGATCTGGAGATATTTGATCATTTCAAGAATTTCGTTTCTTATCATATTTATATCAAGTCTGCTGGAAAGATGAAATAAGATAATCTAAGGAAATTTAAATTAAAAAAAAATTCGATACTTTTCAAGTCTTTATTTTACTCTAAAAGTAAATTACAGTTAAATTTTTACAAACTTCAAATTAATATGTTGTTTAAGTGTTTATTACAAAAATATTTTTATAATAATGAATATTACAAAAACGAGTATGAAATTTTTTTTAAGTTCCCAAAAATTTAAGTAAACTGATCTCTAGGTTTTGATATTCAAATTTTTGATATTTTAATTTACCAGCGCAGTAATTTCATTATCATGATAGTAAATTTACGTTTCTATTGGACAACTCAAAATAATAAATGAGTTTGTTGAATAAATGAGAAATCGACTTTTCCAAAGCAAAGATGTTTATTATAAATACAGACGTAAAAGAATCAACAACAAATGAGTTTGTATTGTAATTGATTGCTCTTGTATCATTTAAATATAAATATTATAGAGAATTTATTTATTAGAGAATTTGTAGATTTAAATGACGATTGTTTTCAGTTGTTAATGGGATACAAGTGTGTCTTTTTTACTTGATCAATCATACTATTATACATACGTTAGGCATTTTCAAATTAGATATTATTTGAATAACCTTTCAAAAAATATGTCATCCATAAAGTTTAAAAATCATTGATTAAAAATAGAATTTTTATTAACTTTCTCAGTTGGAGTTGGTTTTATTTATTACTAACTTCAAAATGTATACAATTTTTTATTTTAAAAATTAAATTATAAAAGAACCAAAATGCACCATTATATTAGAATAAATTTTTACGGTGGACCTTCGGAATTCAGAAATAGTAGCATTTTGATGAAAATTTAAAAAAATGGATCTGATTTTCATAAAGTAGAAAATACAATTTAAAGTAAGACTAAATAAAAAAAAATATCCATAATTACAAAAATAATATTATAAATTTTAAATTTAATATTATTGTAAGAAATAGGCTTTGTCCATTTCTTACACTCAAATATATGTGAGTATACTATGATGAATTATGCAGTTAGATTTAGCACACTGGTTTGGGAGGGAGTTCCAGCTAGGTATTAAATTTATATAGATTAATAATACGATAGATTAAAATCTGAAAGATGATAAATTTTTGATCAAACGATATCTAGAAGTTTAAAGTTTAATAAAATGCAATGAAAAAATTATATACTTACTGGGTTCAATGGCCAAAGGAGACTTGTGGTCAGTATCCTTTGACCAATTGACCATAGAATTTGGTAGAATCTCAATAATGACCAATAAATGTAAATGTTCGTGTGCAACCCAAAATCGATTAATTTATATAGTAACTCACAGAATTATGTATCGATGAGTGGTGTGCATGTGTGGTATTCATGATAAGAAACTGCAATTTCTCCTTCTCTACCAAGGCAATCACTATGTTCGTTTGTCAGGGTTTAGAAGCATGAAATATTTCTCTATGATAAAAAATAAAAGTAATTATCTGGTATATGATGTAGTGACATAGTCGCTCCTTTATATAGATAAATACGAAAAGTTAAATAAAAGATTTAATTATAATTCAGAACATATACTAATAGAGAATATTTCTAAATCCCAGGTCAGATGGCTAACAACAATGATAATAATGAAATTCAGGAGGTACCCTATTAAAATTATTATCCGCTAAAATTTAATAATTTGTGGTTTTGTAGGCTTAGCATTTTTTTGTGTAAATAAATATACATACATGTATATAAATATACACGTAATTATGTAGATATTTCTATCTTTGTTCTTTTAATGAATTTTATGGCACGACACTTATAAAATAAAAACTGAATTTTTTTGAATCAAAAACACATGCTTAATTAGAATATCTTACGCGTTATTAGTTCAGTATATGATTGGTTTTGGTGCTGTATATTTCGTAAAGAATTTTATTGTTTTAAGCGTTCATTTTTATTTCTTTAAAAATTCGTTCTTGTTGTTTTGTTCATAAAGTAGTTGAACTATTGTTTTAAGAAAACTGTGGTTTAAGGTTTGGCCGAAACTGGCGACGAAGCGTCAATATTTTTGGCTGCAGAGAGCGGTCATTTAGAAGAGTAGTTGCAAAAGCAACCAATTATAAATATAAGGAAAGTTTTAGGTTTCTTATTTTTTTATGCGTGTTTAAGGATTAAGAAGTGGACTTTTTGCATCAAAACCAATCGGCCCCTACGGGAACACCAAATAAGTACAACTAAGAATAACTATTTTCATGCAAGCTCTTACACCAGGAGTATAAAAATTTAACAAACCCCTTGATATGCGGATATGGGTTAACGCAGAAGAAAATTTTGGCTTTTCTATATGAAGGTTCATTGGTTTTTTTAATTGACCGCAAAATAGTATCATCGTTGGGCTTAAAATATGAGCGAAGTACTATAATGGTAAGGGGGTTAAATGACACACCATTAAAAGTTGAAATCCTTTGAAAGGTAAATTGCCTAATTTCCAACATATTTAATACAGAATTTTATGCCTTGAATGACTTGTAAATGTAAGAAAATATTAATTTTCCTCCTCGATCTTTGCCATCAAATATTATAGAGCGTTATAATCATTTTAATGATTTGCCTATAAGTCCGTTTGGAAATGGAAGCACACGCATATTATTAGGTCAAGACAAGTAGGAACTTATAGTAACTCGTAAATTACGTGATGGAGAACCTAATGAGCCGGTTGTGTCGTTTACCCGTTTAGGATGTGTCATCCACGGACTTAAAAATAAGCAGCCAAAAAAATTGTTTTAAATATTTCAGCTACAACGATGATTAATCAAAATGAATCTCTTAGATACAGTGAGGATGAAAATATACATGAATTAATTAAACAACATTACGCTTTAGAAAGTTTAGGAGTAAGCACAATCAAAGTCGTAAATCAAAATTACAAGAGCGTGCTTTAGAGATATTAAAGAAAACTACTCGGTATTGCGATGGCTTTTGGAAAACTAGATTATTATGGGCACGAGATGATTTAAAGATGACAAATAATTATCAAAGCACTCTTGCTCGCTTAGAATCTTTAGAACGAAGATTGGATCGTGAACCACTGTTTGCGATATTACATTATAAAGAAGTAAAACGCTTTTTTAAAGAAGGTCGTGCGATACCGGCTAGTACAGCAGATATCTTACGGGACGTATGGTACCTTCCTCATTTTGCGTATATAATGAAAATTGGCTATGCCTGCAAAGGGCGATCATTTTGATGAAAAGTTGCAAAAGCAACCAATTATAAATATAAGGAAAGTTTAAGGTATCCTATTTTTTTATGCATGTTTAATGATTAAGAAGTGGACATTTTGCAAAACCAATTGGCCTCTACGGGAACACCAAATAAGTACAACTAAGAATAACTATTTTCATAAAAGCTCTTACACCAGGAGTATAAAAATTTAACAAATCCCTTGATACGCGGATATGGGTTAACGCAGAGGATGCTAACCCTCCCATAAGACGTAAGTATACCTTTTAAATTAAATATATTGTAGCCATCTATATTTGACTGACAATTATGAGAGTTGTGAAAAGTTGAATGAGCTAAGATTTAGCTGGGTTAAAACCCCAGAATTCTCTAATTGAATGAATGATATAATTAAAAGAGGAAGATCTCAGGATTTTAATAAAAATCGCTGGGAAATTAAAGATGAAATATATTTTGATGTGAATGAGAACTGTCAGATCTGATACAGAAGAAATTCAGAGGCAAAAGCCAAATTCGTTGAAAATGTTAATCAGATAAATCAACAACAGTTTGTTAAAAATTTTAATCAGATGAATCAACAACAAATAGTTCAAAATGTTAATAAGATGAATCAACAACAAATTGCCCGAAATGCTAATCAGATGAATCATAAACCAAGAGGTGAAAATGCTAATTTGCCAAATCAGCAAAATCTAAATGTTGAACTTGATGGATTTCCAAATCAGCAAAACTTAAATGAATAGGGACTGTAACAAGTGCTGTAAAATGCAAGATTTCTAGCCAATAGCTTGCCAATGATAAAAGATGTATTGGATCAAATGGCTCAGACTCATAGAATGTTACACGAAGCAGAAGAGCAAAAGCTAAGAGAACTTCTATCGAATAAAAACAAGTAGAAGACGATAATCAAGACCAAACGAAGTCCTTGGAAGAAATGGCTAGATTTCAGAGGCAGTAGAAGCTGTCGCCGAAGTCTAACTTCTAGTTGTGGTTAGACTTAATATAAACAGAACTAGTAAAAAACAGAAGCTAACAAACTTAATAACAAACAGAAGCTAGTTATGAGCTACTAGATGTGATCGACAAAAATATACCAGCGCCACCAGCCCTTACAGAAAAGGATAAAAATCGCAGAAAGAAAAAATAACAGGTGTAGTAATTAACCTAGATGATGAATACCATAAGAAGGAGTTTGATAAAAACGAACCGATTGAAATGATTGAAAGATTGATACAAATAAGAAAAGGTTAAGTCAGCATTACACCGACAGAAATTCGAGAAAAATTATGGAGCTTGAAGATGGAGCCTCACGAAACAGTTCTTGAGTTCTGCAAAAAGTTTGTACTGCTCTTAAGAGAGTATGAACTGAGTGAGGACTCAGTCAAATTAACGGAATAGGAGAAGCGTTCTGCCTTCCATCGGGCAATAATAGAAGCTGTCCCAAAAATAAACATGACGGAAACAGCTGTAAAAATGTTTAGAAAAGAAGAAGAAATCAAGAAGTTAAGGACAATAAAGTCAAAAAATCACAAATAAGCCAACAGCATCTAGGGCCACTACGTATAAAAAAAAACAATAGACAAGGATGCTATGAATGCAAAAGGGCCGGACATTTTCAAAGAGATTTTCCTTTAAATTCCCCAAATAGATAGTCTTGCTATAAGTGCAACATTGAAGCTGATCATATTGCCGAAAATTGTCCATTAAATAATGGCAATCGACAATACGGAAAAAGGGCTCCATTCCAAAAACTCTGGGCCTCCAGCTAAAAGAAACAAAGCCTTCAATAAGGACCATTACAGAGGTTCTTACAAGGGTTTCAACAGAGCAAACTATAGGGGGTCAAACAGAAGCCAGCATAGATGACGTGACAGAGGAAATCATAGTGGCGGCAGTAGGTCAGAAACTGTAAGAATGGCTGATTTCGACAATTCCAGTAATACTAGGCTTTTAATAATCGTTCTACTCATAATCATCAGATAGAATTTATACCCGATTCGAGTGCCACTGAGCACATTGTAAAAAAAAGTTTTATATTAACCAATTTTAAGATATTAGAGAATGGGATTATAAAATGTGCTAAAAAAATAAATTTGCTGATATTGTAATCGATGATATAGGTAATTTATTACTTGGAAATGTTATATTAGCTGAAAACCCAATAAAATTGTTGGAGAATATTCAAGAATATTGATTGATGCTGCCATCTGATCATATACATACATTTATCGGAACGATACGTCGTCCCGCTCTTCTTATGTCATATCAGTTAGTATATTTTGGGACTTATAGAAACACGTATATGCATATAAATGTAAGATAAGACTCAGAATTCACTCAGATTCACTCAGATTATTAATAAACAAATATTTAGAAAGTTAAATAAAGTGTTGTTATATTGCGTTATTAATTCTAATATAATCTAAGGATTATATTAATCCATCAGGTTAAGGGCCACCAGCCACGCGTTTTATTAACTTAAAAAAATTTTTAAGTAGTCTTTAAATATAAAAGGAAAAGTAGACTTATAAATGCACATGTTTAATCTAAACAAATAAACAAAAATAGAAGCATTTCTTTGTTACTTAGTTTAAATAGATTAGATCTTTTTTTTAAATGTGCATGACGCGAAAAATTTTTATTCAATACGCATTGTACAATGTAAATATATACATACACACACATATATGTAGTAAAGGCGTAATACACGTCTTGTCGAATGTCGAATGACGATAGAGAAAGAATCACCCGTGTTTGAAATGTTACTCGCTTGACGGAGTTAGTTTAACTTTTCTGGTGTGAGTATGTTACTCGAAAAAAATAATTAAAATTGATTTCTATTAATTTTTTTTTCTCAATTAAATTTTTTTTTCTCATTTTTCAAAGTAGATTTAAATAATTTATTAACATATACACACATAGGTATACATTAATATAACTATATGAATTTATCATCATAATAAAAATTATACATAAATTGCTTATGAAAGTGATTTATATGTAAAATAAATATGTTTTTATAAACTCAGAATAGAATTTTAATAAACTCAGAGCAGAATTTTAATTATACAACTAATTTAAAAAAATATTTTATAACAAAAATTATTCTGAAATATTTAACATATAGAAATGTTTAGAAGTTATTTACAACATATAAAGTACTGATAAAAATCATATCATTGAAAGTAATTACAGAAATTAAACGAAATTTAAAAAGAATGGTTAAGAATATCAAAACTCAGATTAAATAAATAATTATTTTCAGACAAAACTCAGAAAAAAGTGACTGACTATTTTGAAATGTCAAAAATGAAAACTGTAAAAGAAATATCAAGTTTATTATGCACGACTATGGAAGCAGCCCAGAAAATCGTAAGCAACTGTTTAGAATTAAGAAATAACAGCAAGAGTTCACCAGTAAACAATAATCAATTTTTGAATTCAACAATGATTAATAACGATACAATAGTCAGTAATGATCAGACAACTAGCTTAAATTCTGATGCAAGCACGAACTTGGATAATTTAAATAATATAATATTAAACAATACTTTAAAATGTCTACAGGAAACTATTAAACAAATAAACGAAGTAAAAATTGACATAAATAGAGAATACAAACTAACGAATAAAATGTCTTTCAGTTTATGGTACGATTTTCTGAAATCAGAATTAAAATCCTTTGAATTATTCGATATGATAGATCCTGCTGCTACAGCATGTACATATCCATATGAAGAAAAAGAGAGAAGAAACATCAAAGTTAGGGAAATAATAATAAATAGAATTCACAACTACTATTACAACCAAATATCGGATATAACAGATCCAAAGAAAATTATTGAATTCTTAAAAGAATATAAGAGGATAGAATCAAATACCTCGAACTTAGCAATAAGACAACGCTTACAGAATATACGAATGCACTCAACAGAAGAAGCTGTAGAATTCATAATCAAATTTGAATCAATTTTAAGAGATGGAGCAACAAATGATGGTGCTGATCCCATTACTACAGGAGAAAATCGATCATATTTTTACAACGCAATTAAAGACGTTGTTAAAAATCTAAACAATTTATATCTCTTATACAAGCTCAACGATAAAGAACGAAAAGAAATGGGATATAAAGAATTGAAAAACACGTTACTATCGTTTGAAGCTGAAAAATCATTTGAAAACGAAAATAAATCCAGAAACGACACCAAAGTCAAAGCAAATCTAGCTAATGCTAAACAGCTTCAAAACAAGCATAATATTGAAAAATGTTTTAGATTCTCCAGATATGGACACTTAGATACTGTTTGCCCTGTAATAGAAAAAAGGCATTATTTTTGCTACATCTGCAAGAAAATTGGAAATCACAAAGGTAAATTAGAATGCAGATTAAGCCCTGATTATAATCCGAAATATGATCAAAATCTCAAGCCTAACAGCAATAATAAGGGTGAAAAGACATTCAAAAATCAAAGACAAGGCGGTGGTAAAATAAACCAAAAATCTAATGGACTTCATCATCCGTACAATAGAAGCAATAACGCGGAGTAACGTACACCTAAGGCTAATGCGGCATGTACAGCTGACGCTTCAGGTAATTTATTAAATTATGATAAATATTCAAATAATATTACTTTTATTGCGGACTCAGGTGCCACAGAGCACATTTTTAATAAAGGGTTAATTTTTTCCAATTTTGAAAAATTTGATGATAAAATTATTAAAAGTGCAAATAAAAGTCAAACCTTGACTCAAATCAAAGCATAGAATTAACTAACATTATAGCCGCTAAAGATATTGCCAATAATTTACTATCACTTAGAAAATTTGCAGACATAGGATTAAGTATTTATTTAGATAATAAAATTTTAAAAATATACGATAAAGAAACAATTCAAGAATATCTCTTGGGTATATATGAAAAACCAAATTGGTTGTTAGAATTTACAGCTCAATTCTCAGAAAATTCTTGCTTAGATCCGAATCATGAAAATTATTTTTGTACAGCGCAGATAGTGACTCTTGATGAGTTCTTACAACAATATTAAGCAGATATACAAGATTTTTCCCGAACAATTTTAGAGGACTCAAATAATATACAAAATTCAGATTGTAATCCGTCTGATCTTGGGAGGGAAAATGAGCAAAAACTCAATCAAGAAGTTTTAGACTCAGATTATTTTTTAGATTCAGATTTCGATAAAAACAGGATAAATAGAAAAAAAACCCGCGGGATTGTCATATGATATGTTTCTAAATCAAAACTCAATAAGTCAGAATTCTAATATAAAGAAAATATGAGAAGGAGTGCTATGGCATATAAGGTTAGGCCATGCATCCATTAATTATTTTAAATGTCTACAAAAGAATCATAATAAATTAAAAAATGTTATGTTTGAAGAATCTATAAAAGATTGTGAAGTATGCAAACTGGTGAAAATGACAAGGCTAAAAGAGGTGTTGGAGCGAGCAGCTCGTTTTGGCATCAAAATCAAATGGTTAAAGTGCACATTTTTATCCAGAAAAGTTGAATTTCTTGGATATGAGGTTGAAAATGGGACAATCAGACCATCGCCGAGTAAGGCGGCTGATGTTTTAAATTATTTGCAACCAAGGACGACGAAAAAGTTGCATAGTTTATTAGGTTTGGCGTCATATTTTCGCAAGTTTATTGAAGGATTCGCGAAAATAGCTAAGCCACTGTCTGACCTCTTGAAAAAAGATGCAAAATTTCACTGGGGTCCAGAGCAGCAGGAGGCCTTCGTGACGTTGAAGAGAGCTTTAGCAGGAGGGGCTGTGCTTCAGCTTTACCAAGTAGGGAGAATAACGGAGTTGCATACGGATGCGTCGAAGGATGGTTACGCGGCCATCCTTTTGCAGGTTAATTCTGAGGATAATAAGCTACATCCGGTATACTACTATAGCAGAAAAACGACGACAACAGAATCCAAGTATCACAGTTATGAGATTGAGCTTTTGGCGATAGTTAAAGCTCTGGAGAAATTTAGAATTTATCTCCACGGGATACCATTTAAAATTGTAACTGACTGCAATGCAGCAAGGCAAACCATTGAGAAACCAGACGTATCCGCGAGAGTTTCGAAACTGGTTGGTGGTTTGGAAGGTTTTGACTATAAGATCGAACATCGTCCGGGGACAAGAATGAGGAACGTAGATGCTTTGAGTCGGCAAGCTGCAGTTTTAATGATTTGAGATGGGTTAGTTGAGAGAATAGGGAGGGCGCAAAAATCAGATCCTCACTTAAGGGCGGTTTTCAAAGCCTTGGAGTCAGGTGAGTTTGAAGACTTTATGCTTCGAGGAGAATATCTATGCAAGGTCAAGGATGGAGAGCCTTTGCTAGTTATACCAGCGGGCATGCAAGAGGATATTATTAGGAGCGTACATTAGGCGGGCCATTTTGGTTCGAAGAAAACTATGGAGGTACTTAAGACAAGGTACTGGTTCGAAAATATGCAAAAACGGGTGGAGAAGTTTATTAAAAATTGCGTGTCATGCATTTTAGGCAATAGAAAGATGGGGAGAAAATAGGGATTTTTACACCCGATGCCGAAAGGAGACGTGCCTTTAGACACAATCCATTTAGATCATATTGGACCATTAGAGTCGAGCAAAAAAGGATACCAACATTTCTTGTATTAGTCGACGCTTTTGCGAAATTCGTGTGGATTTATCCAAAAAGTCAACAACCACGGAGGAGGTTATTAAAAGAATAAGGGAGCATCAAAAGGCGTTCGGAAATCCCCGAAGATTTATTTCTGATCGAGGCACGGCGTTTACATCTGAGGAGTTTGAGGATTACTGTAATTCGGAGGGAGTGCAACACTATAAAATAACCACTGGAGTGCCAAGGGGAAATGGCCAGGTAGAAAGGGTTAACAGTGTTGTGGAGGGATTTTTTCGGAGACTGGACGCGGAGAGTCCAGGTAAATGGCATAAAAAAGTCAACAGGGTGCAAAAAGCTATAAACGGCTCTTATCAGCGAGCGGTTGGCAAGAATCCGTTTGAGGTCATGTTTGGCGTAAAAATGCGTACTCCTGAAGATATAGATCTAGTAAATTTGTTAGATGCAGAGATTTATGAGAGGTTTCAAGACGAACGAGATCAAATTCAAGAGAAAGCCAGGCAACAGATACAGAAAATTCAAGAAGAAAATCGTCGGACGTTTGATGAAAATCGGGTTCCAGCTGTCAAGTATCAGGTGGGAGATATAGTTTGCCAAAGTGAGAAAACAATGGGGACCAGGTTTGAAGTTAGCAGTTCGAAGCTTTGGACCTAATCGAATCACAAAGGTCAAAGAACATGACCGATATGACGTTGAAAAGGTGGGGGATGGTGATGGTCCCATACATACCAACGCAGAGGCTGAAGACGTAACACCATGGCGAGGTCATGCGGACAACCTGGACAGCTTTTGTGATCTAGACGACCTTGGGGATGGAACAAGTTTCGAGGACTAAGGTTACCTGAAGTCAGGTAAATGTCAGGACGGCCGAACTGTGGGATTGGTAGTTTTTATTATTATTATTATTTTAATTCATTTACTTATGCTTTTATTCTAATATGTTTTTTTTCTAAGTTTTTTCGTAAGTAACGGGAGAAAGGCCGAGAAGGCCCGGGCGACTTTGGGCGGCTTTTGTTTTAGGAAAGTAGCAGCTGTCTCTTTCTTCTAATTTCAGGGGAGAGCAGATTAACGCGTCAGTCTGCCTTGAGATGAAAGAAGTTAATGATGCGTAATATGTATAATGAACTGATTTTATTGTAATGTAGTTTCTGTGTGTTTTATCGATGAATTATGAAGTATTGTATTTTATATTGATTATGAACTTTTAATTTGGTGCTGTTTTTTAATAAATGTTTAAATTGTATTTTATTATTAATTAACAAAAATGTTATTAATTGTTTTTAACCCCCCCAATGTCCTACAAAAAAACAGCCTTGTATAAAAATTAGAACAAGAGCAGATAATCCCTTACAAAGAATTCATCGTGGTATGATGGGACGTTTTAAACCAATTTCATTCCCGGGAGGAAATAAATATATTATTACCTTCATTGATGATTTTTCTAGATATGCAAAAATTTATTCAATTAAAAAGAAAAATCAAGCAGGTGAATGTTTAGAAAAATTTTCACAACATAGCAGCAATATTTTAGGCGAAAACAAAAAAGTTTGTTATATTAGAGCAGATAACGCTAAGGAATATTTATATGGGCATTTCTTAGAAATCATGAATAGAGAGAAAATTGATAATGATTTTGCTCATGCATATATGCCACAACTCAATGGTACGGCGGAACGTTTTAATTTGACGTTAAAATGGAAAATTGCATCCTTATTACTAGACTCAGGTTTACCTCAAAGTATGTGGATATTAGCAGCTGAAACTTCTACATATATTTACAATAGAACATCTCATAAATCAAATAACTTCATCACTCCAATAGAAAAATTTGTTCCTAAACAAAACTTACACCTTGATAAAATCAAAAGATTTGGATGTATCGCGTATGTTAGAATACCAATTTCAGAAACTAAATTCTCGGCAAATGCTATAAAAACAGTATAAGTAGGTTTTTAAAATACAGACTGCGTTTAATGGCATCCTCCTTCTGGGAAATTTCTATGTTCTAGACATGTAAGATTTAATGAAAAATTAGTATACAAAGACGAATACAAAAATTATAAATAGTCCAAAACGCAGAAAATGGTGAATGTCAAAATATTATAGATTTAGAATTGATCTCATTTGAAAATTCTGATTCAGAAACCGAAATGGAAAATGATTCAGATTCAGAGAAAAAAAGTTGACAAACGAAAATGAGCAAAATAAAAGAAAAAGAGGAAGGCCAAAGAAACGAACTGCCGAGATGAATATTTACGAAAACTCAGATATAGTCAGAAAACAACCTGACAGAAAAGCAAAACAAGAAATTAAACGAAATTTAAAAAGAATGGTTAAGAATATCAAAACTCAGATTAAATAAATAATTATTTTCAGACAAAACTCAGAAAAAAGTGACTGACTATTTTCAAATGTCAAAAATGAAAACAGTAATATAGAATATTCTGAAGTAACAATACAACTAGAACGCGTAAAAGAAATATCAAGTTTATTATGCACGACTATGGAAGCAGCCCAGAAAATCGTAAGCAACTGTTTAGAATTAAGAAATAACAGCAAGAGTTCACCAGTAAACAATAATCAATTTTTGAATTCAACAATGATTAATAACGATACAATAGTCAGTAATGATCAGACAACTAGCTTAAACTCTGATGCAAGCACGAACTCGGATAATTTAAATAATATAATGTTGAAAAATACTTTAAAATGTCTATCAAACAAATAAACGAAATAAAAATTGACATAAATAGAGAATACAAACTAACGAATAAAATGTCTTTGAGTTTATGGTACGATTTTCTGAAATCAGAATTAAAATCCTTTGAATTATTCGATATGATAGATCCTGCTGCTACAACATGTACATATCCATATGAAGAAAAAGAGAGAAGAAACATCAAAGTTAGGGAAATAATAATAAATAGAATTCACAACTACTATCACAACCAAATATCGGATATAACAGATCCAAAGAAAATTATTGAATTCTTAAAAGAATATAAGAGGATAGAATCGAATACCTCGAACTTAGCAATAAGACAACGCTTAGAGAATATACGAATGCACTTAACAGAAAAAGCTGTAGAATTCATAATCAAATTTGAATCAATTTTAAGAGATGGAGTAACAAATGATGGCGCTGATCCCATTACTACAGGAGAAAAACGATCATATTTTTACAAGGCAATTAAAGAGGTTGTTAAAAATCTAAACAATTTATGTCTCCTATACAGAATTGATCTCATTTGAAAATTCTGATTCAGAAACCAAAATGGAAAATGATTCAGATTCGGAGAAAAAAAATTTGGCAAACGAAAATGAGCAAAAGAAAAGAACTAGAGGAAGGCCAAAGAAACGAACTATTCAGAAAAGAAAAGTAAAAGATACTTCAGATTATACTCAACAAGTTCCATATAGAGAAGCTATTGGGAGTTTATTATACTTAGCAGGTAAATATATTATTAAGAAAACAGACTAATCCTTCTGCTGAAGACTGAAAAGATGTCAAAAGATTTTTGAGATATCTAAGAGGAACTACTTTTCTCGGGCTAACTTATAAGGCCAAAACTGATACATTAGAAGCTACCACAGATGCAAGTCATAGGGATTGGAATGATTAATCATCTACCATTGATTATGTATTTACATTATACGGCGATGCTATTGCTTGGCGTAGTCATAAACAAGGACAAAATACTACATCTACTTGCTATTCAAAATATTTATCAAACAGCGAAGCCTCTCGAGAATTAATTTCGTTAGATAAAGCCATAAGAGAGATCATAGAAAAAACATTTTACCCAATTACAATCTGGTGCGATAATAATACTATATAATAATGTAATAATATAATAATATAATAATATAATAATATAATAATACTTCAGCAAATAAAATACTTAAATGGATGGAAGTCATAAATTTAAAGATTTTGATTATCCAGTTGAAACAATTCAAGAAAGTCTTAGATTTAGAGAAGAAACAGGAAAGAAAAATCCAATTGCAGAAAGTCATGGAGACTATGTTAAATCCTTAGCTTAGTTATTTGCAAATGGGTTCAATCAAAAGAAAATATTGCAGATATTATGACAAAACCACTAGACTGAAGAAGCCACGATAAACTGTCTAAAAGAATCTTAAACGCAGAGAAAATAAAATTAGAATGAAACTTTATGAATTAATCTAAAACCTATAGAATTAAAATTGTTTATTAAGTTAACCTTTAATTTTATTTTGTTTTTTTGTTCACAGATAACAGCAAATAGCGGAAATACTGAAAAGTCAATTCATAATCATTAACAAAATTAAAATGAAAATAATAAATTTTCTTTTCATTATTACAATAAAATGTTAAAATAGATTATTTAAGTAAATAGGGACTACTTTCCTCTGCATACTTTAATACTTTCATTTATAATTAAATAATTAAATAATTTGTTTGTTGAATTGATTTTGAAATCAACCATGTCGAATGGAGGGAAGGTTGGAGAATATTCAACAATATTGATTGATGCTGCCATCTGATCATATACATACATTGATCGGAACGATACGTCGTCCCGCTCTTTTTATGTCATATTAGTTAGTATATTTTGGGACTTATAGAAACACGTATATGCATATAAATGTACGATAAGACTCAGATTAAATATTATAAATAAAACTCAGATTCACTCAGATTATTAATAAACAAATATTTAGAAAGTTAAATAAAGTGTTGTTATTTTGTGTTATTAATTCTAATATAATCTAAGGATTATATTAATCCATTAAAAATTAACAAACATATTAGCTGCAAAAGACATTTCAGAAAATCTACTTTCCTTGCGCAAGATAAATTTTATTTATTACAGTACTTTTTAGTAATTATGTCTCATCTGTTATTTAGTCTTACTTAAATTTTATTTCCTATTTTATGAAAATAACATTTATTTTTTTTTTAATTTCGTCAAAACGCTACGATTGCATATCAGTGGTTCTGAATTCCGAAAGGCCACCAAAGAGCTTTTTACAAAGAGTTCTAATTTGATTTTCTTTAAAAACCAGAATTTAGAAACTTTAAGCAATTATATAAATATTTTAAATGTAATTTACAACTGTGTAAAAATATTATTTCGAAATAAATTTTCATTGTTTACATAAGTCTTGAGTTATCGTGTTTGTATTTTTAAACGTTCTTTACAAGCCAGAGAGTGTATGATACTTTTTTTGATGATCAATAAACTTATCTTTTCTGTAAAATTTTTTTGCACATAGTGGACATTCAAATTTAGGATCTTCAACGTGGAGTTGCGTATGTGCAGTTAAATTATGTTTATATTTGAACCAGCCATTACAAATTTTACACTGATATTTTGGTGCTTTTCCGCATTCTACATTAAGATGACGAGTTAAGCAGGATGCTCTCATGTAACCTCGGCCACATTTTTCGCACTTAAAATTCCCTTTAGTTTCCCGAATGGGCTTTCGTATCATTGATAGATAGTCATAAGAATCCAAGTTATCTGCAAAAATAAAAATACAATTTTATAAAGTAGAGTTCCTAAGGAACTTTTTTATTAATAATTTTGCTAGAAAATTGATAAGCTAATAAAAAAGGCGATTTTTAAAACTTTTTTCAATATTTAGAAATAAATTATTTATGAATAGCGAAAATAGATAGAAAGCAAGGTTCAAAAGCAAAGATTTATTCTCCATTTCTTATAAAATAAACGTAAACAAATTTAAAAAAAAAAACAAATAAAATAAATAGTTGTAACTAATATGCCAATATTTCCTAGCATTAGGAAAAAATATAATTTAACTATATTCTTAACAAGAATATATTTATTTAAGAAACGTTGAATTAAAATATTTAGAAGTGAGGTTAAAAATAGCATTCGTTTCTGATTACTTTTTAAAAATATTTTCTTAATGTTTCAAGCCATATGCAATAATTTTAAAACAAAACAAAAAATCCGGCTGCTACCACCAGAATTTTTTTCAGTGTAGTATTTTCTTTCCACAACTTTTGAATACATTCAAGTGTTTAATAAATATCTCTGAAATCTTAAGAAAGATTTGAACTATAATTAGAATAGATAGTAATTACCCGGACAAGAATTTTTACTATGTACAGTTTTACTAGAAACCAACCTCTAATAGTTCAAAACTTTTCAAGATCTCAAAATTTCAATTTTTATTTATTTTATAATTGCACTACATAAATTTAATACTTCATATTTCTTTAATACCAAATTTAAAAATAAACTGTAAAAATTTTTAGGGAACAGCATAAAAATTTAATTTTTGTATAAATATCAATTTTTACAGGCTTAAAGCGAATAAAGTTCTGGATGTCTATTTTCAATATGCTTCATTATACTAGCTTTGTATTTGCTGTAATGGTTACAATACGGGCATTTGTGTTTTGGTCTCTGTCCACATTCTATTATTAGATGTCGCTTTAGGGAACGCTGAAGTTGGTAGGCTCGGCCACATTGATGACAGAAAAATCTTTTGTTCCTGATTCCAAACGTAGGGAATGAAAAGTATTCTGAAAAAAAATTAATTTTTTTAATTAAACTACAAGAAGATAAGTATTTTAAAATTATTTAACTATTATTTTAGGTAAAAGCTAATAAATTTGACAACCAAAAAAGTTACAGAAATTAAAACCATAAATGAACTTCCATTTAGCTGCAATTAAAATTTTCATTTGCCAGGACTAAAAATCTGGGTATTGTGATCTTTAAAATGTAGTTAATTTTTACAACTTTGCAAAATAAAAATGATCACTGCAATTATATTTACCATGCAGCAAATTCATGCTTCTCAAATTATTGTTTTTAAAAAAATTAATTGATTTTTTTAAAATTATCATATTTTTTAACAACGATTAAGTTAATGTCTTTGATTATTATATTGTACTTTTTCTTATTTTAAATTTAAGTGATTCTGAAGCACACAATCCTTTTTTTTCTGATTTCTTTAAGGATTCGAAGATGAAAAATATTTTTTAGACATTTAGATTGGATTAAACTTGAATGTTTCATTGGACAACCTGAAAAAAATAAATCATTATTAGTTTTTATTCATTTTAATTCATCCACTTCTAGCACTCTGCTTCAACTGAGAAATTAATTTTTTTAACAAATAAGCAACAAAATCGATTTTAGAATAATTTGTTTATTATCAAGAAATCTACATTTCAATAATTATCTCAATAATCACCAGAATTATTTTTCTAGTTATTATGACTCAGGTAACGATAACAATTTTTAAAAATATTTTTTATACAAGTAATTTAAATATTATTAATTATTTTATAATATTAAGAAATGAACAAGCTCATTTTTTGATTACTAAAAATTTTTAAATTTAGCCGAAATTTCTAAAATTTTTATTAATATTCGTATACAAAATTATTAGACTAAACAAACATTAGTATCTAAATTAATATTTAAAACATCCATAATGTTCTAATATGGCATAAAAAAGTATCTTTTCTGGTCAGTGGCCAAAAAGCACGTATTTCTCGACTATTGGGCAACCGAAAAGAAAAACGCATTTTCTGGCTAATGACATAGAGGAATGTTATAAGGCCCTTGTTCATAAAGAAAGAAAGCCTCAAATCACAGTTTACCATGCGCTTTGCCTTCAAAAGTAATTTACGGGCGATTTGGGCAATTCTTTACTTTTCTAGACACGAGCCGTAAATATACTATTTATTTCAATGGGTAAGCTAAAATAAATAAATTATTTTGAGAAAACAAGTATATATATACTTGTTATTATTTACCTAAAAATAATAAATAAAATTATGAAATATTGAATAAATAAAATTAATGTAAACTACAGTGACTTAGTTTTAACTTTAATTTCTAGACTAGTTACATCAAATAAATCAAATTATTATAACATGAAGTTTTTCTGACATCTAAAAAGTATGCAGGTTATTACACAGTAAATGAACGCCAGTAAGAGTTTCACTCAACAATTTAGTTCGCAAGGAAACGAAAGCTCAGGCCAGATCTAGTAAATGTAATTTCAAGTCTGCTAAATCTGGCCAGTTTATTTTACTTCGCTTCCTTTCTGATACCAACTTAGAAAGGTTTATAATTTATAAAATGGATGCGTTAGGATAATATTTGTATAACATCCTAGGAGTAATTGTTTCTTTGGTTATAACATCAATACAGTAAACTTCACAGTTTGGATGATTGACTCTAATATGACTCCATGCATGAGTTTGTTGCCTTATACTAATTTCACAATATGGACATTTAAATCTTCTCGGCATTCCACATTCATAACGTACATGACGAACTAAACTTTTCTCAGAAACATAAGTTTTACCACATTTTTCACATGAATGATTTTTTCGTCCATAGTATCCACTTCGACGATGATGTTTCGGTGTGAACATTTGATAAACAGTTAAAGATTGTGTTTCAAAATCATCTGTGAACATAAAACAAAATAATTTATTATTTCAAATTCTATTAATGCGAATAAATTCGTGAAATTTCTTATTAACTATCATTAAATTCCTGTTTTATACAGAAACAAAAGCTTTTACAGACATAATGAAGAATAAAATGAAAAGTGAAATTGTGTCCATCAATAAAAACTAAAATGCAATTTACTTTTTTGCAGTTTAAAATGACTATCAATTAATCGTTAAGTATAATTGAACGAACTAATATTAACACCAAGCAGCTTATCAATAAATACTTAATTTAATATATTCGATGACGGCCTTTAGTATTAATTTAATTGTCTTTAACTTTTCATTAAAATACCTAAAATTTATTTCGTTTTCTAGGCTTTATGACTGTCTCTGTTGTGACGTCTATGCAATATATTTTATTGTCACCATGTACAAGATTTATATGCTTCCATGCATTAGATAGAATTTTCGATAGTTTTCCACAATAAGGACATTGATATCTCGGTTCTATGCCCCATTTTATCTGCAGTTTATGATTTGTTACATTGGACACAAATGTAATTTTTTGATTCAGATTGATTTTTACTGGAAAAAACTTTTACTGGTGGAGAACTCTTAACTGTGATTCTTGGATCATCTGAAAACAAAAAACAGTTTATCATTAGAAAAATAATTAACGAGTTGTAGAAATGCAAGCGAAATATGTGTTTAATGAAAATTAAAAATAAACTTTTTTCCTTGGTTATTAGGTTTTATTTAAATTATTTTATACATTATATGAATTTCTTTTTGTTGGCAATTAAATTCAAAAATTATAAATTTTAAACAGATTTCAATTTACAAATATCAATTGTTTTTTAAATTATTTCTTCGGATATTCCAGGAAAAAGTTTCACCTTGTTTGATTTCGCCTTACAACTGTTTCTTTTGTGAGAATATCTGTGCAAAACATACTTTGATTAGGATGAAAACTTTTAATGTGAGTCCATACATGATTCTTTTGCCTTATTTGCGTGTTACAATAAGGACACTCAAATCTTTTTGGCATTCCACACTCATATCTTAAATGCCTCATCATATCAAATCTGTGCTTGTAACTCCGGATACATTTTGGACATTGATGACGAGTTTCCAAGGAATTTACGTCTACGTACTGTGCCATTGGTTTATCCCATTCTGTGTATAATCTACCATCTAAAAAATAAAAATTCTAAAATAAGCTAGTATTTATAAACCAGAATTTAAAAAAATTCTAAAAAAAAGATTTTCAGGCCTACAGAAAATTTAGAATTTTCAAATAGTACATTTTACATTTTTTTAGCTAAAAGAAATATTTTTAAACAAGTAATGAATATTGTTAATATTGAATTATTTCAAAATACATGCAAAATTTAACATAAAAATTAATTTAAAAAAATATTATTGTAGTATATTAAGTATCAAGGGAGTAAACGTTTTAGTGCTTGTGTGATTACTGACTCGAGCTGAGTGTTCGGCGTAGCCAGGAACGATAGATATGTGTTTACGCTAATGTCTTAAATTTTTGCTCAATGCTATTGATATAGGCTTGCGCTTGCGGCGTCACGTGACTCCTATACCAATAGCACTGGGCTACGCCGTGCGGTGCGGTTATGTAGAGTAGGCCTTAGTCTACATCTACAAAACCTGTAAAAAAAGTCAAGCCGCAACGGAATGTGCACATTGCACAACACAATTTTTGGCTTCTTGCGTTGTGGCTGCGACTGCTGTTGCGACCCCGATTTGCGGCGTTTTTAGATGGAGCCTTAGGTTGGTTCTAAAAACGCCGTAAAAGAGAGTCGCAACCACATGCGTAGCTGTAACGCAATGAGCAGAGACGAAAAACCGTGTTGTGTGCTTTACGTTACGGCTGCACTTGCAGATATGACCCCCATTTAAGGCGTTTGTGCCTTAAGATTTTATCTACCTACTAGAGCGTAGAAATTTTCATGCACGCCTTACGCCTGGGAGGTAAAAAAAATTAATAAAAAAGAAATTATTGCATCGATTATATTGAGTTTTTACTTTAAATTTAGATTATACAATTAATTTAACATAAATTTTTTTATTTACTCTTGAAAAGCAGTACAGTAATTACGCAACTTTTAAAGCTAAAATAATTTTTAATTTGGATTAATTCCTGTATCTAATGCATAGATTTCACAAAACTGGTGATTATTTTTTATGTGAGTGTATACGTACGGTCGATGTTTAGCAACGTACGGGCAATGAGGACATTGAAATCTTGGTTGTTTACCACATTCATAAGTTAAATGACGTTGGAGTCCACGATACCATTTATAAGTTTTACTGCATGTTACACAACCAAAAGTACCAGGTGCTGCATGAATTGAAGTTTGTGATCTTGTATTAACATGTGATGCTCTCTTTAATTTTTTTTAATTACTTTACCATTTCTTTCTGGGTTTTTTACTTCTGCTAATGTTGGTTTTGATCAATCTGAAAAAAAATATTACCAAATTAATAAGACTTATATTAATTTATATAAAAAAATTACCAAATTACTTTTCTCAGTAACAGTTCTTGAAATGAACCCTTAGTTAGCAAGATTTCAAAGCAAATAGACTTTTATGAATTGTTAAAAAATTATGAAAATTATTTTTTATTTTTTTTTATTAACAAGGAAAACGTTAACAATGAAATTACTTATATTTTTGTTAGCATCAAATCTTTTATTGGTTCATCTTGAAGGTGATCCATACTGTATATTAACTAAACTCACCGGTTCTTTGATGATATACAGCAGATGATCATACTTGTTAATACTTCTTGTTAAATCATCAAATAAAATGAGAAACTGTACACAAAATAATAATCTTAAAAATATTTCATCAGTACAGTCATTTGATTTTTCAGGTAAAAGTTTGTGCCAATTTAAATAAATCAGATTATTAATTTTTATTTCTAAATATTATTTTATAAAATCTTATTAAAGAAGTCAGTCTCGAAATTAATATGTTAAACCATTAACTAGTAAGTAACTTGTATTATTTTTTAAATTATTTTATTTTCTGCAAAAATGTATAAATTCAATATAAAATTCATTATCTTTACATTTTAATTTCTACTAAAACTAGCAGACTTTGGCTTTTATCTAAATATATTTTATCTAAAATTAATTTTATAACTACGTGATAAAATATTGTATAAACTTCGTTTAGAATATGTTATTGAATCATTAATTTCTTAAAGCTATAAAACTATAAATCAGCTCTTGAAAAAGAAATATCCTATAAAATTGTTACAATCGTTTTCTTAAAAACTAAAAACATGATTCATTTTTGATTACGAATATATGACTTTTGTGATTATGAAATTTTTAAGGTTTGTCAGCTTGATAATCAATGCAATAGACTTGACGACCATGGTGTTTAGCCCGAATGTGAGAATACAAGTTATGAGAGTAGTTTCTTGTGCAGTTGCAATACGGACAGCCATAAGTATCGGTCGGTTGCCTTTTCCGTGAACTATTGTTTCCTCTTGGTCTTCCCCGACTTGGAGCTCTAAAAGCAACATCCTGAGCATGGGACTTTTCTTCCAAAAGTGGGTAAAATACGAAATGTTGAGCATCCACATCTTTATTGCCATCTAATAAAGCACCTGTCGATTTTCGTCTTTTGTTCTCTTTTCCTAAGAAATAAATAAAAAGGAACATAAAAATTAGTAAATTTAATAAAATCAAGCAACATTCTCTACTTTTTAGTCAAAACGGATAATCATGTTATCACTAACATTCTTAGTAAGAAAAAAGCAGTTCTAAATCATTTTACTTTTTTAAAAAAACTTGCACAACTGTTATTACTTTTTTCGCAAACAATACTAAGTCGAATTAACATTACTATGATTTTCCTAACGCATTTCAAAGGAACAAGTTCGTTATAAGCTTTAAGTTTAATTAATACTAAATTAAATCCAAGAAAAAAATGTATCAATTTTCTTGCTTCTTTTCACTTCAAGAAAAATCCAATCTATTCTGTTTTAATCGCTGTTAAATACATTGAAAAAAAATTGCAAATGACTTGAAACGTAAAGAAAATTTAAAAAAACATTTTAAAAAAATTTTTAAAAAATCATCATACCGATATACGCATATCCCAAGTAAGTGGGAAAAATTTTTTTTTCAATTTTCTTTACGTTTCAAGTCATTTGCAATCGTTTGACAAGATGAAAAATTCCGCTAATGGTAAACGGCATTATTCCGCTTGCCGGAAGCGGATTTTTTTTCAGTGTAATATTCTTCTTCTAAAAGTGCATCTGCAAAAATAGTTTCAGAAATGTTCTAAAAAAAATAAAATTGACTTTTCTTAATAAAAATTATTCTTATTATATAAGTAGAATGAAAAAATGTTTCTTATTTTTATTTTGTTCTATAAAAATAATTTTTCTGTACAGTAGCCACGAAAGTACGATTTCGAAAGTACGAAAGAAAAATTTTATACGACCCTTGTCCATAAACAAAGAATGCCCCAAATCGCAGTTTATCATCCTCGGCTTCGCCTTGGAAGGTAATTTACGTGCGATTTGGGCCATTCTTTACTTTTCTGGACACGAGCCGTAAATATACTATAAACAAGTTTAGAGACTTAAAATAATTCAGGTTTAGGGACTTGGAATAATTTTGATTTAGGGACCTAGAATAATACGCGTTTAGGTAATCAGAATAGTTTTGGTTTAGAATCTTAACACCTAATAAGATACAAATTATAAGATTAGAAAATTGTATTGTTACGTTGTGTAACATTTGCATTATGCCTAGCCCTCAGCTGGAAGTAAACATGTTCCATGCATTTAGGTTGTGTTTACACAAACCGGTTATAAGTTTTATGTTTATAATAAATATTATGATATTAAGGAGACCTGAAAAATAAAAAATATTTAATTAGTTTTGATTATTTACCCAAATATTAATAATAGTATTTTATGTATCAAGAACGTCAGTCCGAGTTGATTGTGTAGAAAAAAAACTTGCGCATTGAGCCTAAGGTTGCTTCTACAGACCTCTGTAAACGCAAAATCGAAGCCCCAACGCAGGGCACACAACACGATTTTTTTTGCGCACATGCGTGTGTGTTGTGCGCATTGCGTTGTGGCTGCGGTTTGCGTTTATGGAGGTCTTTAGAAGCAACCTAATTGTACCTTTTACCTACTGTGTTTGTACACCTGTTGTGCAAAAGGCATATTCTTCAATCAACTGTTTCACGCATTCGGATTTGCTGAGTAACTTATGCGTAGCTACGTAAGGCCTTGCGTAGCTGCGCAAAACTTATTACGCAACTCTGCACGCGTAAAACGGTTGATAGTAGAATGTGCCTAAGGCACATTCCTCAATCATCCGGTAAACTCTTGCGGTCATCCGCTAGAGGTTGGCAAGGTAGTGGCACCAACCGAAAGTAAATGATAAATTAAAATAAACACGTGCATTTATTTTATGTCAAGACCACTGACTTGTGGACTTCTAGCGGACGACCGCAATAGTTTACCGGATGATTGTAGAATGTGCCTAAAAAGTAAACTTTTTTTGTCTTTTTTGTAACGCAGCATATAAACGCAGTAGGTAATAGGTTCAATCGGGTACAGTGCCTTAATAAATTTTTGTTTAAACATGTAAAATCCGTCCTTAATGCATAATATACTGTTTTAATCAAAAAATTGTTAGCAGAAAATGTACCAAATGATAACTATTATTTGTAAAATTTATGTATAATAATCTTTATTCAAAAATATAAATAACATTTTTTTTGTATAATCTGTAATATAAGTTTTTCAGGTATAAATATTAATTGCATTATAACTATTTTTAGAATTTAACGTTCAATTATGATGATGAATTAATCCGAAAATTATTATAATTATTAATTATTATAATTACAGCTTTGAGATTTGTTGTTTTGGTTAATAATCATTAACGTCTTAATTAATTAATTAATTGCATTTATTTAACTAAAGGTTATGGAGCAGTTTTTGTGATAAAAAAATTTACCTGCGTTCTCGAATTGACACTTTGGGCCTGGAATTGCAGGGCTTAATTTTATAAGATAAGGGTTTATAGTCAATAAATCAAATGTCCATTTTTGGATCAAAATGACAAATACATAAATTGCTGCTGAATTTTTAATTTTCGATAAAAATAGCTTTTGAATGTTACAAAAATTTTGTATAATCATCTGAGTTGTTTTTGAGATACATCTGAAAGACAGAGTGATAAAAATTCGACAGTGATAAGACATTCTTAAAAAAAACCTAGAATTTGAACTTATACTTTAAATGATAATATATTGTAAAAAAATAATTGGAAAAGGGCCAGTATATAATTTTGGAAATTTAAGGCTTGTACAAAATTTTTAAGAATTATAAGCCCTATTTTCACCGAAAATTGTTAATTTGCAGCAATTTAAAAATTACTCATTTTGGACCGAAAAATGTAAAAAAATTACTGATGAAAATTTCGGTTCAAGCTGGGACACACAAAAAAAGTTCAACCGAATGTTTAAAGCTTATAAAGCAATATTTTAAGCCTAAAAACGCTTATCTCATATCATGTAACTCTGCATTTCTAATCCCAGAAGACCCATGGGCATGAACGGAGGGAATCTTATATTTTTTTAAACATGATAAACTCATACATAACTATTTGGTGTGATTTACAAGGGGAGTTCAATACATTTGGAACACCAAATGGTTATGGATGAGTTTATTATGTTGAAAAAACATGCCGACTGCCCTCCGTTCATTCCAATGGGCCTTCTGGGCCCAGAAACGCAGGGCTCAATGTTATAAATTAGGATTTTTTAGTAATTTTCAATATAACGCTGCAACTACTCATTTTAACCAAAACTCTTCTGGTTGGTCTCATTTTTTTGGTTTAAGTATCACATTTCATACGCCGTAAACCAAAATTTATTATCATTAATTCTCTCATCACTATAGCCAATTAACCAAACGGTAATTTTTGGCTAAAAATGGCCAATTTTTAAATTGCTGCCAAATTTGTAATTTCTGACGAAAATGGGTTTTGTAGGCCTGAAAAAATTTGTACAAGCTTCAAGTTTTCAAAACTTTTTTACTTTATCTTTTTCAATTATTTGTTAACTATATATGATAATTTGAAAGCATAGTCCCAATTTTACGATTTTTTAAAAAAGCTCATTTTTGATGTTAACTTTGAAGAGCCATTTCTTAAAAATGAATCAAGAAAATGAGACGAGCAAAAAATTTTTAGAAACTTAAAGCTTGTAAAAATTTTTCCAGACCTATAAAACCCATTTTTGTCAGAAATTACAAATTTAGCAGCATTTTAAAAATAGGTCATTTTTAGCCAAAAATGACCGTTGTGGTAATTGGCTGTAGTGATAACAGAATTATTGATAATAAATTTCGGTTTGTGGCGTATGAAAGGTGATACTTAAACCAAAAAAATGAGACCAATTAAAAGAGTTTTGGTTAACTTGCGAGGTTTTGGCGTTTCATTGAAAATTACCAAAAAATCCTATTTTATAACATTGAGCCCTGCGTTTCTAGGCCCAGAAGGCCCATTGGAATGAAGGGAGGGTAGTCGGCATGTTTTTTCAACATAACAAACTCATCCATAACCATTTGGTGGAATTTGGTGTTGCAAATGTATTGAACTCCCCTTGTTAGTTTTCCACAGGTAGTGAACTTCTCTTATAAGAACTCGTGTACCTATTCAAACTTTTTTTCACTCTCGAAATCAGTGCTAAATGTTGAATATTTTGAACTACGGGATTATAAAGTGTAATTATACACTGAAAAGAACGCCTTTGATTTAAAAAAATTTTTTTTAATTTCTATAAACTAAGCTCTTTTCAATTGTGGTAATGAAATCGAGGGTGGTTTTTTACAGTGCGAGATTTAATCTAATTTAATTTTTTTATTAAATGTTTTTGTGGTTTTTAGTATTAAAAAAAAAGATAAAATAATAAATCGTATACATATTATAATTTGCAAATGTTAGTAACATAGATATAATTATAACAAGAGCTAAAATACTATGATAGCAAATTTTAATACTATGATTAATAATATTTATTTTTTAAAACTAGTTCAAACTTTATAACCGCTGAGTATTCTATGTTTATTAAAGTACTTAAATATATTTTTATTTCTGGTAAATAAGTTTTTTTAATAAATCTTAAATTTATTATATCAATTTAAAAGTATTCAATTAATTTCATGTTTATCATAAAAAAGCATCAATTCTTCAAAAGCTTAACATTTATCAAATTTTCTGTCTGGAACAAATTTTTAACTCTGAAAAATTTTGTACTAATTGTGTGTTATTGTGCGAAAAAAAAAAAAACTTGAAATGATGAATTTTTTATATAACATGTAATATATCAATTAAATTTTCAGTCATATTCACTGCTTATATTGATAAGGTAAAATGCTTGACCCTCGTGTTTGTTCCTAACATGAGCCTTGATATTATGAGGTCTCTTGGATTTTAGATCGCAGTAAGGACATTTGTATTTCGGAAGTTGTCCGCAAGTATCTCTCAAATGAGAAACCAGAGTTTCTCTGCTCTTGAATAACTGAAAACAAATTGGACATTTGTGATTCTTCGGTACGTTCTTTCTTTTCATTGGAATTCTTGTAGACGATTGACGGCCTGAAGATGATTTTTTTAAGTAATCACAACCGTTTATAAGATGTCTTCTTAGAAAACCTTGGCTTGAATATACGTAATTGCAATACTTGCACCGAAACTGGTCATCTGCATAGGGAATCAACACTGTAACACATAATCAAAAATATTTTAATCTTCGTTCTTTTAAATTACCTGATCACTGTTTAATTTATTTGTTTGCTGTTTTATGATGATTAGTATTTTTTGAAAAAAGCTGCATCAAATAACTTTACATGCATACGAAACATTGTTTATTTTAAAAGTTGTAAGTAAAAAAAGCTACTTAACATAAAACTTGGTTTTAGTAGTGCTCTAAAAAAACCTTAAACAATTCTACAGTTTGTTTACTAGTATTTTGTTATTTTCTAAAAACTATTTTAGTATATTGCTTGTTAGATAATTAATAAATATTTATAAAATTACAATGTGACTAAAGTTCCAGTGCAAGGAACTGTTATTTTCTTATCAAAATCGTAAGAAGTTATTAATCTTTTAAAAGTAGTACATTATTTAACAAGTGTACAAAGGCCATAAGTAGACACAAACAAGCAGACTGGGCCAGATTGTATTCATGTTTTTATCTATCTGTACATGTCATGTAAGGCAATTTACACAAAAAAATTTATTTCTTTGTCTGGACTGAATTAATTTTTGATATATCCATTAAAATAAATCTGCAAAAGAAAAACATTAATTAATATTTTTATAATTTAACTTTAGTAATGGCATCATCAAAATAAATATCTTCATAATTGATAATTATGTAGAATTATAGGTGAAGCAAAAATAAATAAAATATTAAAATGATAATTAAAAAAAAAAATTTAACCAATTACTGCAAACGCAGCCAAAACGTGCTCCTTTTCATGTTTGATTTTTAGGTCCAAAATCTTATTGACTTTTCTGTTTTAAGGTTATTTTTGGTGTACACTAGGGTGATTAAAAAAAAAAAAAAGTGCTTGAAATTAGCTCTTAATGGAGTATGTTATTGTAAACATGATAACAAGATACCATGGAAAATTTGAGCCCATTTGGTGACGTTTTAGAGGTCGCGCAAGTCTCTAAGCTTTTTCAAAATTGAAAAACGAGGGAAGCTCACAGTGGATTCACAAAAATTTTTTAAAAGGCTTTAAATATCCCTAGAGATACGTTTTTTTGGTTGCTAGTTTCAAAAATCATGGTTCCAGAACATAAAAATGTGTTAAAAGCCCCTAAATTGGCGAAAAACACCCTTCTTTTAGGGTAATTTTCCCAATTTTTCGCTAAAAATTCATAAAAAACCAATGAAAAACTGTTATCTTAGTTAGTTCTCTAAAAATGTGATTTACTGATTGCATATTATATGCAAATAAAGTATTTTCTTCCCATTTAACCCCTGTATTAAGGTTTCAATTTGCCCAAAATAAGGGTTGAACTACCCCAAATATCACAAAAAAATAGTAAAATTTGTTAAATTATATGATTATTTTACAAAAAAAAGCAAAATATGCAACCCCTAGGAATGAAAACCACCCCTTTATTTTATTTCAACCCTTAAAATTAATATTAATTTATTACAGAAATAAAATAAGGTTTAAAATAAAATAAAGGGGTGGTTTTCATTCCTAGGGGTTGTATATTTTGCTTTTTTTTGTAAAATAATCATATCTTGCATCAAATATAAGCAATAACCTTGTTAAACATAAAATTTATCAAATTTTACTATTTTTTTGTGATATTTGAGGTAGTTCAACCCCTATTTTGGGCAAATTGAAACATTAATACAGGGGTTAAATGGGAAAAAAATACTTTATTTGCATATAATATGCAATCAGTAAATCACATTTTTAGAGAACTAACTAAGATAACAGTTTTTCATTGGTTTTTTATGAATTTTTAGCGAAAAATTGGGAAAATTACCCTAAAAGAAGGGTGTTTTTCGCCAATTTAGGGGCTTTTAACACATTTTTATGTTCTGGAACCATGATTTTTGAAACTAGCAACCAAAAAAACGTATCCCTAGGGATATTTAAAGCCTTTTAAAAAATTTTTGTGAATCCACTGTGAGCTTCCCTCGTTTTTCAATTTTGAAAAAGCTTCTAGAGACTTGCGCGACCTCTTAAACGTCACCAAATGGGCTCAAATTTTCCATGGTATTATGTTATCATGTGTACAATAACATACTCCATGAAGAGCTTATTTCAAGCACTTTTATTTTTTTTTTTAATCACCCTAGTGTACACCCTTCAGAAAAGGGGTACAAAGGGTAAAAACATCAAAAACATGCCTTTTTTACCCAAAAAAGTGAAAAATTAACGTTGTTAGGGGGAGGGAGGTCAAATAGATATTTTTGATTTAGAAACGTAGATTAATTTAGATGTAGGGATTTAGGGGGAATAATTTTGATAACTTCTTGATACTTTTTATTTAAGGACTTAAAATACTTTAGACATGGGCTTAGAATAATTTCAATTTAGAGACTTATTATAATTTCGGTTCTAGGGCTTATAATTATTAGGGAGTATAAGTTAAAACTGTTATAAGTGAACATGTTCCGTGCTCGTTGGTTGTGTTAACACACAAACCTGTTATACGTTTTTTCTTTCATGATTTACAAGTGTAAATTAAATCTCAAATTATTTGAAGGTATATTCTGCTATATTAAATACTAATACAATGATATCATTGCATAAAAAAATTGAAATTAAAACTTTTCTATAAAACAGGACACTATTCGAAGAAAATTTATTATTGGATATATGCTGCTACATTCAATACTAATACTTCAACTTTTCTATGAAACGAAATACTATTAAAAAAAAATGTTTAATGGGGTTTAGACATTTAAAAGAAATTAAATGGCATGAAAATATTGGTATGCAACAAAAAAATAATCAAAAAAGCACATTCCATTAAACTTCTTTCAAAAGTATAAGATTTATTGCAATCAACGCAGTTACAATGTTTTGAATGATATGGCAAATTGATTACAGGTGGATACTGAATATTTATTTTTATATCAATGTTCTTATAATCATCTGAAAACAAATAAAAAATAAAAAATATGAAAAAATAGTTTTTAAAAACAAGTAAATCATAAAATCGAGAAATAAATATCAATAAATTAGTAAGTATTTGGGAAACAAGAAAAAAATTTTAATAACAAGTATAAGAAAAAGAAAAAATTAATTTAAATTTCAACCAAAAATTATAATTTTTTAATCCTAGGTAGCTTTTCTTCATTACTATCGATTACTATCTTAACAAAAAATTTTAAGGCCAGGACGAATGTTTCTAATGTGACTCCATAAATGACTTTGCTTAAATTGAATTGAATTTATTTACATAAATTGCATTATGGACATTGAAATCTTGGTGATTGACCACATTCGTATTTCATGTGCCTCCATAAACTTCTCTCGACAGAGTACGGTTTGAAACAATTAACACAAACGAACTTTTTCTTTTCATCGTTATTATAGTAAAAATCTGTAAATAAAGTTTTATGTCATTACAAATTACAAGCGCAATTTTTCTAATTTTCTTAAGTACTTAAAATTTAACTTATTAACAATTTTAAATTAATTGATGGCAGGAAATAAACTTAAAAACGAGTAAAATAATGTTCAGTAACTTTATTTAAAATATAAATATTTTCTATATCCAAGGTTCTACATTCTTTTGTTTCTGTTATTTATTTGATGTTTAAAGGAAAATTTTAGTATCAAAGAAGAAGTAAACCTAGTTTCTACATTATTTTATATAAACAATATTTTTTTACAGAGCAACAAATCTGCTTGTTTAAGGGAGTTGACGCGTGGAGGAAAGAAGATATATTTTTTTTCGGACTTCTTTCTTCCTCTCACGAGTTTCGTATAAGAAATTCCAAAATGTTTTTGTTTATATTTCTGTAAATAAACTCCTAAGAACTCTGAAATTTTTTCAGTGTGTTTTTATAATAATAAATTATATTTTAACTAAATATTATCAAAATCTGTTTTGTAAATTTTGTACAATACGTACTTATTTATATTACATACTTATTCACCGTAAGAGATTTTAAGAGCTCCAAACAAAAAATTTACAAAACAGATTTTGATAATATTTAGTTAAAATATAATTTATTATTATAAAAACACACTGAAAAAATTTCAGAGTTCTTAGGAGTTTATTTACAGAAATATAAACAATAACATTTTGGAATTTCTTATACGAAACTCGTGAGAGGAAGAAAGAAGTCCGAAAAAAAATATATCTTCTTTCCTCCACGCGTCAACTCCCTTAAGAAGAGACAAAAAATAGAATTTGACATTTCATGCATTGGTATTTTTTTTGCTCGACATGGAAATTACAAACCACATATTCATCATTAAATATGAAAACAATGATCGTTTGAGGTTAGAAAAAGCGTAAAATCAAGGAATTATTTCGTCCGTCTCATTCCAGGCATGACCATTGAATTAGTAAATTTATCAGTACAATATATTTGTAGGTTAGGATGACAAGTTTTAATATGTTTCCACATATTCGGTTGTAATTTAGCAACAATATCACAATATGGACATTGGAATCTTCCACTTTTACCACACTCATAAATAACGTGCCTATTCAGATTGTTCTCGTAACCGTAAGCTTTCCCGCATTCACCACAAACATATTTTTTCTCAATTGGCTGTTGTTGTGGGTTTATCATTGGCATAGTAAAGTCTGTTTTGATATTTAATATCGTTGGTAAAATAAAATCCTTTACGTCATCTGTAAAAAAAAAAATTAAAGTATTTAGATTTCTTATAAATTAACATTGAAAATAATTAAATGCAATTGATGAGTTCATATATCTATCTATCTATTAAATGAATTTTTTTTTTTTTTTTTTTAAAGTTCTCTTAACTGAGAGATATAAAGTTTACATAAGGTTTGGGTACTTGCCCATACAACCCCTATATAAAAATTGATGCGCTTTATGGGAGCCGCCATTTTGTGGACAGTATAAAGACCAATCAAATTGATTGCTTACAAATTTGAATTTTTATATTTTCTTTATAGGTTGTAACCTATATTTGTTTGATGTTTTTTAATAAAGCTAAGGGAAAATTATAATGCGGGCGAACAACGCAACGTGAGCCCGGTATAGTCTAGTATTTTTAAACAATTAATTGAAATATAGAAATTAACTTTACATGTGCATTAATAACTGAATCAAATTCTATACATGTGTTATTATTAGTGAAGTGTTTAGAGTTTGAATGGTCAAGTTTTTGAATCGGCCACAAATATTTTTTGTCGAAATTAAACATAAAAAAATAATTTTTCGAAAAATTTCTAGCCTTCCATATCTAATCCTCGTTCTTTACCGCGGCCTTAATTTTTTTTTTTTTAATTGTTAATTTAAAGTATTTTGAAACGTATTTTGCGACCTCTCCATGCAAGCCTATATAAAAAACTTTACTTTAACCCATTTATATGTTATACCCAGCTTATACCTTTAAAACTGAGCTTTGTTTTTATTAATTTTTAGTATTTATGTTATTTTTTGGTTGAATTGACCCTCCTACGCTAGATTTCTTTCACTTTACAGAGAACTAATTACGTAAGAGGGAGATATAGGAAAACGCATGTAAAATGCTCACTGCTTTTAAATTAACAAAAAATGGTTTATTTGCACAAAATTAATAAATTTACGGTAAAAATCATAAATTTACAAATTTTCGTAAATATATAAAAACTTTTAAATGTAACTGAAAAATAGAATAAGATTTTGGAAATTATTCATTATTAAAATTAAGCATGAATTGCACTTGGCATCGATTTAAATTCGTTTAGTTAATTTGACACTCATGTCAGTGTGACAAAATAAGTACCACTATTAAATTGTACAAAACCAGTAGAAAAATTTGTAACCCACATTTCTAGTGCAAGGTTTGATTACAACAATAAAAACAATATTTATTAGGTAATAATTTATTTTACAATTAAAATTCCATAATACGATTTATGAGTATTTAAATAAAGAAACTTGATTATTCGGATGGTATCTTCTGACGTGTCGATAAATAGCTGATGAATATTTACTTAAAAAATTACAATATGGACATTTATATGAAGGTTTCTTTCCACATTCGTAACGTCGATGACGATTTAAATTAGAGTGCCTTGTAAATATTTTTTTGCATCCAAGACATTGAAGGTTATTGATTTTAAGACTTTGGCCTTGATAAGCTACTCTATTTGGTCTTTTTTCAGGCCATTTCTTTGAAGTAACGGCAACTGAAAATTTTAAATTAATGAGTGAAAAAGTATGGTTATAAATTATTGTTAAATTGGCATTTAAAACATGATTTGATTAAAAATAAATTTTTTAATGTAATTCATTCAAAAATAAGAATTTTGATTAAAGACAATATTAAATTTCAATAATTTAATTGCATGTAATATTGCTGAATTGAATTTTTTTCTACTTAAAATCCCTTAAAAGTAATTAAGATTTTTGAAAAAAGAATTCTGATTTTTAATTTTCAAAATTGTGTTTTAGTGAAAATAAAAAGTAAAAAATAATGAAATTTTCAATCACATTAACACTAAAAGTTTACTAATAAGGAGAAACTGCTACCTTTGGAAAACCAACTTACAATGACTTTATTACAGAAACCCAAGGCTCAATACTCTTAAATAGTGTTTTTTGATAATTTTTAATATAACGCTGTCACTTCGCAAAGTAACCAAAACACTTCTGGTTGGTCTCATTTTTTTTATGTAAATGTTACCTTTCAAGCCCTTTGAAGCACAATTTTTGATAAAAATTCTCTTTTCGCTTGCAATTTTCAAATAATAATTCCCAAATTATGGATCGTAAAATGATGTTAATTCTAAAGACCTGTTCAAAAGTTTATTAACTAAAATTTTAAAGAATTTAAATATTAAAAAATAAACGCAGGTACATCAGAAAATTTAAAAGTTTATTCTAATTACATTCCATACACTTCTGATATAATTTACATGAAATAAACTGAAAATAATTAAATAAAGATTTTAATACTCTAAATACTCTAGAAAATGACAGATGTAAAGATTTTCAGGTGTTTTAACAACAATTTTTTTTACATTTTTTCTTTCATTTAGTATAATGTAATTAAAAAATATTATTTTAAAAATATTGATTTGAAAAAAATTTTCGACGACTTTTACGTGGTATAATTTCTTTATTATTTAGAATGTCAATAATGTAAGAAGTTTCTCCAATATGCCTTGTTCTAATGTGTTGATAAACTGTCGACGTCTGTTTAGTCAAAAAATTACAATAAGGACATTTAAATCTTGGCTCTTTTCCGCATTCATATTTAATGTGCCTCCAAAGACTGCAATATTGTGAAAAGGAACGAGGACATTTTGAACAATAAAATTTATTTCTTAAGTGTTGATTTGTGCTTGCTGTATTTAATAACTCTTTTGGAAATTTCCCTGTGCCTTCGTATAGTGTTTCATACATGTTACTTGGTAAATAATCTTGAAAATCTGAAAAAATACAATAAAACGCTTATTATAAATCAAATTGCTTTCACTTGTTCTGCAAAAACATTAAATTTGCATTCATAAAATTATATCAATACTTTTCATTCAAAAAAATTTTTCATTCAAAATAGTACAACTAAAATTAAAATTATTAAGTTTTATGCACCTGCAACGTTAACTATTTTACATAAAAAATGCTTTCTAGGGACAAATTTTTTCTTAACAACGACTTAAGATTATTATGGCTTAATCTAATGTTTAATATCATACTTTTTTCTAAATTAGAGCTTTTAATTTTTCTGTTTATTTTAAATTCAGGCTTCTTATTTATTAATTTTTTTAAAATCATGGCACAAACTAAAAATTCAAGCTCACATTTAGAAAAAAATTTCGCATTTGTAAAATATTCAGAGTATATACTTCTAAGTGCAATCACAAAAAAATTATAAACAAATATAAAATATTAATTGTAGCTGATAATAGTTTTAAAATTTGTAAAATTCAATTATTATCTTTAAAATGATTTAAAAAATAAAATTTTGTTTCAAAAAATTTTTTAAGAAGAAAAAAGATCAAACAATGATTTTTGTGTAAAATATCTAAAATTAATTAAAATCAATGAATTAACTAGGTGCTTATTACACTATCTTTTTATTTTTTTTCAGCATCGATTCCTAAATAAATTATGTATTGTTTTTCATGGGGATTATACTTTTTCAAATGATGGTTCCTTAAATTGGAAGCATGCTTGCTTGAGTAATCGCAATATGGGCATTTAAAACGTGGTTTTTGATCACATTGATATTTTAAATGCTAATCCAAATTTTCTCTATGTGCGAATGTTCTTAAACACCGATCATTTGATACAGTTTTCTTGATACCTAAGCCATTAAGATCTGAAATTAAGTTATTTTTTAGTATTAAAATAAGCTTATACTTAAATCCTACTTCATGCTCACCTTCATCTTGGATTGTTTTATCCATACCATTGACAGCTGAATGGCCATTAGTTGCCTCTGGGTCTGTATTGAAGAAATAAAAATTAATTTTAAATTTTAGATCTAATTTTACAGAAATACATACTTTGCATTCACGAGCTGACTTCGTCTGAGACAGCAAAGTTCAAATCCTACATTTTTAATAAAAGTTTTTTCATCATAAGTGAAAAAAATGTTCTGAAGGTAAAAAATAGATCATTATTTAAGCGTATGATGAAAAAAAAAAATTTATGCATACCTGAAGATTTCTTTCGCGCTTAATCGTATGCCAAAATTTAAATTTATTACATTTTTTTTTACTACTAGGTATTTACCAGGTTTCTTGAATTTCTAATTTTTATGTATTCAAATTCGTGCTTCTTATATTTAATTAACAATTGTAATTTCTAAAATAAATTTATCTACCAGGGGAAATAGTTTCAGATAAGAAAAATAGACATTTTTGTAATGTTTATTTCTTATTTTATATTTCTACAATTTTTTAGCAATAAAATTATTACAACGTTTTTTTATTTTTTACAAAACATCAGAATAATCAGTTTTATTGACTTTTTCCATGTCAATAATAAAAATTTGATTATCCGGGTGAATTTTTCTAATATGCCTTCTTAAATGTGAACTATGTTTGGTAATATATGTACAATAAGGACATTTGAATCGTGGATTTTTGTTGCATTGGAACCTTAAATGGTAAGTTAAGCTTCCTTTTGTTCTGTAGAAATTTCCGCAGCGCCAACATGAAAATTCATTTACAGGTGCTGTTGTGCGGTAAGGGTTGTAATATTGCATAGCAGAACTGCTTTGAGTTTCAATATCAACAGCCAAGGGGTCTTGAGCTGAAACAGCAATTATTTACTTACATTTGAATAATCACATGATTATTTTTAACTAATCTACATAAGAGATAAAAACATATTTACAAGCAATAAATAGCTTAATAGGATTAAAACTTTCTGCTGCAGAAAATTCAGGAAGGAATAAAAGTTTAATAAATTATTTTCAAAGTATTTATTTCCAAACTTATGTATAAAATTTATCAAACAGTTTCAATTTTAACTTTACAAACAAAAGTTTAATTGGCTCCAATATCTAATACATAAACAGTTTTCTGTGAATGCAAATTACGAATATGTTTTCTAACAGCCGAAGCGTGTTTCGTTCTGTAAATGCAATATGGACATTTAAACCTTGGTCGCTTTCCGCATTGATAATTTAAATGATAAGTAAGGTTCCCTTTTTGTGTATAATCTTTATTACATCGAAGACATGCAAAAAGTTTTGGCGCTGTACTTGCTCGTCCTGTATGAACTAGAAATAAATCAAAAAAATTTTGGTGTTATTTTTCTTCTATTATTACTTTTTATTACAGCTATTTTTAAATTGTTATTTTTTTTAATCACTACTTATGCATAATACGAAGCACTTACTCATTTACACAAAATTTTGTTAGTTGGAACAAAATGATAGAGATTACTATTCGATAAACTCTGACTAATGATGCAAGCGATATCGATTTCTATTTTAAATTGATTTCCATGGAACCAGTATTTAGTAGGCTGTTTGTTTTATATAAAATTCAATCAATTCAAAAGCTCAAATTATAAGTAGAAGAGCGACTTTTGTCCAAATTGTCGCAGTTTGAAAACTATTTTACGTACATTTTTTCTACCAGAAAAATAATATATATATTTTTTTTTACAGAAAGCACGTATCTTTTCATTACTAACAAAGAAGAACCGCATATGAACCATAGTTAAAAAACAATAATGCCCAGAAAAGTTATTTTACATATCTAGGGCAAAAAGAGCCTATTTTCTCCCCTAGGGAGACGGCTTTTTTGTCCATTATATGTAAAACTATATTTTAGAATACGGGAAAAAATAGCTATTAGTTTGTTACCCAGAAAAGAATTAATGTTTATTTAATTTTTTAGAGAGGAATTATTTTAAGGTTAATTCTTTAAAATAAATTATTTTCAATTTAATTCTTTTTCAACATATAACAAATATAATTCATTATTTGTGATAAAAACTTAATATGTTTTCACTTATAGGTCACTAAGAGGGGAGGAGATAATATTCCAGCTGGCCTTGCTGTTTCGATGCTTTCGGGGGTAGTTAGTGACCTATAAGTGAAAACATTATTTTTAGCACACATAATGAAACATACCATTTTAATACAGTTGAAAACAGGTAAAATATTTTGCATGCAAATAATTTAAAAAAAATGTAATAAACTACTCACGGCTAATTTTTGGCTTAAAAACATCTTCAAGAACTGAATCATCAAACTTTTTCGGCAGTTTTCCTAAAAAAGATTAAAATATTTAATTTGAAAATATAGATAGAAGATAGAACTTTATTTGTCAATGACAAAAGAGTAAATATAAATTTCATTGATCATAACAGTCTTTTTACAATATATAATTGAATAAATTATATTTATAACATATGCATTTTAAGTAAAATTTTATTTGTGTAAAACAATAAATATAAGTATTAAATATATACAATGGAAAGTATAAAGTATATATAATATTTGATAATAATTTTATCACAGACAACATATATACAAAATGGAATAGGAAAAATGTTAATGATTAGAATATCAAAAAACAGTGCATTAAGTTGTGACTAAGTTATTAATGTAGGTGTGATAATCCCACATTATATAGATAACCATTAAAGATCAAGGGCCAGTAGGTATTTAAATAATGCCGTTTTAAACGAATTAACAAATGATAGGACTCTGATGTCTTACGGAATTAAATTCCAAAATATCGTTCCATGTACTTGAAACAAAGAGAATCCACAGTTTTTTTATGGCTGGTCAGATAATTCTATGGTACGAAGAGAACCTCTAGAGTTGTCTATAGGTATATATTTAGTAAATGTGTCAATAAGATAAGAGGGCTGTTATATAGTGTACCCTCATAATCTGTTAGCTGCTAAAATTGTTATCACTTTTTAAATATTTAAACAATCTAAATAATTACTTATCAGAAAGCATCTCATTTATAGATATTTAAATATCTAAATGCTTTTGCATTTCTTAATTAGTTTTTATTTGTAACTTTTATGTTTTTATTGTTATTTTCATAAATTATTATCATAAATATAAACAATAAATTGAAATGTAATCAATGAAGTGTTGATTCCAATGTTAGTATGAAAAACAGCATTTTTTACATGGAACTTGTTAATAGGGAGGAAAATTTGAAATAGGCTACTAACACAGAAAGGAGGAATGTGAAACATTGACATTTTTAGAGGAGGGGGGTGTCAAATATAGAATCGAATAATATGGGTGTGTAGGAAATTAGAACAATTTAGCTATAATACCTTTCTAATTTTTAAAGAAGATGTAGCTTATTAGAAAGGTAATCATGTCAAGGTATAAATCATTCTTTAAAGCAGATATTGGATATAAGTAATTCACTTACTGGATCTACGCTCCGGATTTTTTCGGTGATCGTTGGCTGAAATCTTAGTATCAATTTTTTTAATTTTTGGCTCTGGTTTTCCAGTTTTTACTTCATTATTTTTTCCATTTTCTGTGAGATAATAATATTCAATAAAAATTTGTAAGAAATTAAATAATAGAAAACTTTACCTTGAGGATTATTCAAATCTGAATTATTTAAATCCGTAAAATCTGAAGATAAATTTGATGATTTGTTATTAGACTCATTATTGATATGGCAACTTGCTTCTTCAACTTTTTTAGATTTGCCAGCATCTGGAAAATTTTTTTTATTAATTTGGTTACAAGAAAAAAAAATGTATTCAATTATTTACCACAATAACGACGTGACAAAGTTTACACGTGACACGAGAAAATTAAAAATTCTAGAATTAGTACTGAATCAAGTCTTACTATTCAGGAAATTCAAAATGTTAATGAACTTCTGAATCTAGTTAATGAAAGCATTTTTATTATTATGAATGGAAATATAAATTGACGAATGAACACAAATTGTGTTGATGAAAAGATAATTTTATTTTATAAAAATGATTTTTCAATAAACTTTATACATTTTTTCAGATGCTTTTTCTCCATTTTTCTTTATATTTGTTAACATTGAATAATTAAAAATATCATATTTGTTAAATTTTAATTCAGATGTTTTATTTTTAAAAAATTTTTCTGTTAATTACAAAATAATGAAGAAACTTTTTAGTACACTGTAAAAAGTAATTTTCTTAGATTAACAAAAAAATTAGAACATTTTCGAAAAATGAGTAAATTTTCGAAAAAATTTGGAAATATTAGAAAAAATCGTATATTTACTAAATTTAGTATATTAACAAAAAATTCGAGTATTCTGGATTTTTTTTATGAATTCGCAAGAAAAATTGATAATTTAAATTTTTTTTCGAAAATTTACAAAAAAAAATCGAGTATTCTCAAATTTTTCGAGAATATATTAAATTTAGTAAATTTACGATTTTTATCGAATATTTCCAAAATTTTTTGAAAATTTACTAATTTTTCGAAAATATTCTATTTTTTTTGTTAATCTAAGAAAATTACTTTTTATAGTGTACAAAAAAAACTTTCTAGCATTGATAAAAAGGTTCTTTCATATCATATCTAAAGTTTTATAGCATCGTTTCGAAAAAAATATCCAAAATAGGTTTAAATTATACTAAAAAAATATATGTAAGATAGTAATTTAAATGTTCAAATATTATAATATAAAATTATAAACATCTGTAACAAATTTTGCGGTACACAATTTACACATCGCCCTGTTACATATTGAAAATTTGCATTAAATCTTTGTGTCTATTTTTCATGTGTTTATTAACTTGAAATCTTCTCACTGATTTGTAATCACAAAAAGAGCATAAAAAAATACCAGATGCATTACATGATTGTCGATAATGAGTTTGCATTGTATTTTTATTTTTAAAACTTTTCTGACATACTGGACATACAAATTTTTCTTTTCCATCATCATCTAAATCTGGAGATAAAAAAATCATTAATTTTAATTTAAATTATTTTTATGGGCTTTTATTGTAACTATTTACCTTTTAAAGGGTCTGTTTCTATATCGAGCTTACGTTTGTCTGCCTTTTTTATTTTTAATATTTCTAATGAGAACGTTTTGCAAATAATTGACCTTTCCTTTCCTGAAACTGAATAATTATTATGGATATTGATGATTAATCGTTCTTATTTTATTAACAAACTTTAAAAATTAACTTAGTTGTTAGTTAAATAATAATTAATTTAAGAATAAAAATTTTCTGTCATTGGATTTTTTAAAAACGAAACTTTATTTAAGAAATAAGAAGCATTTTTTTAAGTACAAAATCAGATGAGTATTCTAGATGTTTTTTCTTGATTTTCCAGTATGCCTAGAATCCAAAATATCCTTTTTATCTGAGTGACGCCTTATCATATGTGTGAAGAGATTAGATTTTTGTTTAGGAGCAAAATCACAAAATGAACAATTAAATCTTGGTGGTTTTCCCCATTCGTGTAAATAATGCGTTCTCATATTATGATGTCTGTATTTGTATGAATAACTACAACGTTGGCAAATAAACATTTCTACTGTCTGATTTTTCAAATGCAAATTCTTCATATGCTCAATTATTCAACTTTTAGAGGTATATTTGTAATAACAAAAATCGCATTTCAGTTGATATGGAGAAGCTTTTTTCTATTACTTCTTGAATTGATTAATCAATCGGAATGTGAGTATCTGAAAATAAAATTTAGTTATTAATTATATATAAAATAAAACTAAATTTTTCCAAACTTACATATTTCATTTTGTTCCTGTTTTGTTAAACAGTGTTCCAGAAACTAATTAAAAATTCTGGATTGTAATCTAAAAATAAATAAAATTAGTAAATATTGATGCCATTCAGCTATTTTTCAAAAAAGTACCTTGTGAATTTTCCTATCCAATAAAAATTAATTAAAATTTACAGTATGAAGAAATATTTATTAGACTTAGGTTATTTAATTAAGGGACGTTTGGGGTAAATATATAGAAATTTTAGCTGATTTTCAAGGTAGGATTGTGAAATAACGGATAGAGATATTTGCTTCAAATTTTTTTTATTGTTTACAAATATTTTAAAGATTTGAAAAAAAATTTTTTTTTTTTTTTTTTTGTGACGTCATTTTAGCGTAAGAGAGGTGTGACTGCGTCTCTGAAAACAAAAATTCCAAATTTATGTACATGATATCTTGACTTAGGATAATCTAAAAAAAAAAAAAAAAAAGTTGGTAAGACTTAAAACACGTACTTTCGGGATGTCGTCGAGTTTTTTCAAAAATATTAATTAGGAACAAAATTGCGGCTACACAAAGTTAAAATGAAAAAAAAGACCTATAATTTTCGGACAAAAGCAGCTGCAAAAATTTTTTGAGAACATAAAAAAAAAAAAACTCGACGACATCCCGAAATTAGTACATTTATTAAGTTGCTCAGAAAGTTTGAAGTAAATCGGTGCAGAAGTTATCGCGCAATCGTGTACATACTTTTCACAAACACTGTTTCGAGTAAAACGACTTTAAACTTTTGGAATAATTTTTTCCATACTTTTAGTTATTAAATTATTTTTTTTTTTAATTATTATTTAAAGAAACTTACAAAAAAAAAAATAGACCCAAAAAATTAAAATTGGTCAAGTAGATTTGGAGAAATCATAATTAGAAGGTGTAAAAACATAGTTTTCTAAATAAGAGTAAATAATTTTTTTTCTTAAAAATTTAACAAAACATTTTTTTGTGTGTATATTTAAGTATACTTATAAGTTATCAGTGATTTTTGAGCCATAAAGTTATCCTTCTGGTTTTCACACTGAACTTGTAGCTGATTTTACCCCTGCTGCTGGGCCGATTTGCTATTTTTTACCATTTTGGCACGGCTAAATTTGGCGTCATAAACCATCGCGAATATTAGCAAAATTTGCTCATAATTTCTATCAGTGACCAGTTGCGACATGATTTCTAACTATTTAACAGTAGTTAGAAGATATGTAAGATAATATTAGAGCCATACCGTTAAATTTTATCAAAAGCACGTTTGACGGCGCCGGCAAAACAGGCTAAAAAATATACTTTGCGGGAGAAATTAAAAAAAAAAATTTTTTTACGTACTCTTGAGACATATATGAAGTGATTTATCTAAAAAAAAAAAAAATGATTTACGAAAAAATATTTACCCCAAACGTCCCTTAATGATAAAAATAAGATTTATATTTTAATAATAATTATTTTTATCTTTATTTAACGATAAAAAATTTACAAACAGTTTTATTTCTAATTTAAATATACCTTAATTTATAATACTATTTTTATTTATGCGTCTAGTTTAAATTTTGTTTTTCAAAAAAATGAATAAAGCAATAAATTATAAACTTAAAAATTTACTATCGTGATAGTAAATAACTTGTTTAAATTTAAAAATAAGCTTTTCAACATGGAACATGTTTGTATGGTTGGAGGATCAAACATGTCGTATATAATGTGATTCAGAGCAATTTCAATTTAGGAACTTAGAATAATCTGACTTCAGGAACTAAAAATAATCCGAGCTTAGGGACTTCACATAATTTTGATTTCAGTACTTTAATACTATGGCACCAAAATATTACTTCAATAAAAATTATGGCTTGCTCTGTAGAAAAGTTTTTTTTGACCAAAAATAATTTTTAAAATTTTATTCCGGATCTATGATAATTCTTAGTAGTTTATTTTTATGACGAGAAGAAACATGTCTAAATGCAGCAACTTTTTGATGACTTCTATACGAACAATACGGACACCTAAAACGTTTCATTTTATTGCATTCGTATTTGATGTGACGCTTTAAACTTCCAAGATGGCCATATGATTTCCCGCATGTTGAGCATGAATGTTTTAATAAATGAACTTTTAAATTTACTGGAGATCTTATTCTATTGTCTCGTATTAGTTCACACGATTCTTCATCGAAAAAGGAACCTGAAAAAAAAAATTATATTTTTTTTATAATTAAAAATTTAACAACATTTTTAATACATTTTTTACTGAAGCAAAAAATCATGGATACACTACTTGTAAGTTGTGTATCCATGCAAAAAATGCATAAAAGGATGCTAAACTAATAACATAATTTATTAGAACAGTAAAAATATATATGAAAGAAAAATTAAAAGATTTAAAAAAAAAATCTAGTTGTGCTGTCGTGGTTTGGGGTGATGGAAAAAGTAGGCGTAAAAAATATTAATATCGAAATAATGCATTTTATTGTTTCTAAACTTATAATGTTTTGGTAATATAATTTAAACATTTCAAGTAAGTTTATTACATTAAAAATATTTTTATTAAATATTTGTACATTTAAGCTTCAGTTTAAAAGTTACTTATTTACAAAATGTCTTAAGCTTTTTTAATTTTCCGATACAATCTCAATTTTGGAGTTACAAGTGTGTTAGAATTTTCCAAATCTCTATAACAAATTTTACAATTCGGATGTTTATTCCTAATATGTCTATAAACCTTGTAAGTTAGGTTTGTCACGTAAGTACAGTATGGACAGCAAAATCTTGGTTTTCGTAGACAAACGTATCTTAAATGCTGCTTTAGGTTATCGTGTCTATTGTAAACACTTGAACAGTTTGGACACGGGTAAATTTTTGGACTTTCCGATGCATCCGCTTGAGATGTTTCACTTCTGTTACTCGAAGAATTTTGTTCTGGATTAGTTATATGATCAAAATTCAAGCCAACATCTAATGGGTCGGTCATTTCTAGAAGACGAACATCCCATCCTGAAAAGTTTTTAAAATTTATATTAATATTAATTTCGTATTCATGCCAAAAATTTTTACAAATAGATATTCTATTTGCGTACTTCCTTGGTAACTTAAGACGTTTGCTAAGGCATGGACGCAATGTACCCATGATCGCATTTATTTCAAATGGGTCCAAATTTCCTGCCGCAGCGAATGTGTTAAGGTATCTTTACTTATTTTATTAAGTTAAAAAACAATTTATGGATCTGAATAATCAAAAAATAAAAAATTTTTGTTTAGTTTTCAAATCAGTTAAAATCGTTTAGAATAATTAATTAAAATAATTTATTTATTTTCGAATTATCCTCTTTTAGATGATAAAACAATATTAAATAGAATTTACTACTAGATGGTAGTTTTTCTGCTTAACCGAATGGGTGACCACTAAAAACAGTATAGATGGTGCTGGTTAGGACTGAGGCATCCGCATAATGTCTATAGATATTATAAACATTATGCAGATAACGCAGTCCAGGTGCGACCATGTGCACTATAAGCCGGCATGGGGACAGGAGAAATTGTGCGAATTCTCTGAGGCCATAGGTTTACAACGCACACATATATTACTGACACACAGACACATCACAGCACATGCACAGGCGTAAGCCTCCTAAGGAATGTATGCGGATTATCCTCATGTATACGTAAAAGTCGGTAGATCAATATACAATATACTAATCCTCAACAAAAATGTTGTTTTTATTCGGGATCTGGACCTGGTCAATAATAAAAACAAGTTTTAGCAATAATCTTTTCTTTATTTCCCGAATTTTTAGTAACAGTTATCCAGAACAATTACTTTTACAATTTTGTACACGAAAATTTAAAAGAAAAAAAATTTTAACTTGGTGGTATAATTTCTTTTTTTAAATTATCTAAATCTAAACAATAAACTTTACTTTGTGGATGTTGCTTTTTCACATGTGCAAAGACGTTGTACTTAATTTTCGAAAGATAATTACAATAAGGACATGCTTTTCTTGGTTTTTTACCACAATTAGTTTTTAAATGTTGCGTTAAATTATTAAACCTATTAAATACGCTTGGGCAAGTAGGACAATAGAATTTTTGTGGTTTATTTACTAATCTTCTGTATCTGGGCTTGATTTTGCAAAACTGATCCATTTCAGGGGTATTATCCAATGATCCTGAATCAATACCATCTTGATATTGATGATGCCAACCTAAAAATCAAATGAGAAAAAAATTTAAAAAAATATTTTTTATAATCTGTTTAAAAAACTAATCATGGCAATGTTTACTACAAAAATAAAATTATTACAACAGTTACATTAATAAAAAGTATAATAAAATTACTGCTAAAAAAGTTAAATTTTTTCAACTTTTTTTTTAATTATTCTAATATTAATAAAATTCCTTAAATTTTCAGAGATTAATCAAATTTAATATCAAATTTAATAAATAATCTTTTCTATACTTTTGAATTTTAGATTGTAAAGATTTAAAAGGTGTTATATTTTACAAAGTTTTGCAAAAAGAGCTAAAACTTCGGCATTATATAATTTAATTAATTTTAGAAATACTAATTAATTAAACTATATGATTTTGAAGTTAGCCCTTGTTTGCAAAAATGCAATAGCGTATGTGCAACCTCAAAAGGGTCATGTAAAATTATTTCTTTTCAAGTGCTGAAACTAATAGCAAATCATTTGACTAAAAAACATATTTTTAAGTCGTTGTAAGTTAAATAAGGACCTGAAAATAAACTTAGTAGTTATTTATTATACTATTTTTGAAAACAAGAATTTCGCTATCGAATTCCAAGTGCTCATTTATAAATATAAATAAAAAATTACAATTTCAGTTCTAAAAAAGCAAGCTAAATTCAACCTGATTTCAAAATCTTTTGCTTAAAACATAGTTTTATGCTAGATTTATTTATTTTGCTCTTCTTGATTTTCTCTGCAATCACTCTTGCTTTTATTTGTCATAATAAATAGTGGTAACATAATCTGCATGAAATAAAAGGAAAGTACTTAAACCGTTCTGGACAAATTTTGAAACTGCGATTGCGGAGAAAAATATTTATGGTTATTAATAAGCTGCACAAACTGGATTAGGATGGCTAAATACATAAGTTTTTTTCTATCAGATAAAATATCTGGTTTATCATCTCTGACTAGTACGCTGTTAAACCATAGTTTACGATATTTTAGAATGCAGAATCACAAGGTATTTTAGCAAAGAAATTTTAAGTCACATTTATTCAAAATTATTTGTATATTTATTTGAAAAATATTGATTTAAGGTTTTTAAAAATCACTTAATTTATTTAGATTTATAAAAAAATTATTTAGCTGTTAAAGAAAGGTCAACATAAAAAACATCTTTTCCATGATGCGTATCACGAATATGTCGGTAAGTAGATGATGTTTTTTTACTGCGATAATCACAATATGGACATTTGAATCTAGGTTTTTGTCCACATTCATATCTGATGTGCCTAGTTAAGTTATATTTTTGATTGTACGAAGAAGGGCAGTTTTGACACTTGTATATTTTATCATTCTTTTTTGCTGGGTTGTGATAATAATTGGCCATTGTTCTTGTTGTATCGACAGTCAAGTACGGATAACCTAAAAATAAAAAATAAACATAATAATTAGTAAAACTTAAAATATTTTTAATTCATTTGCAACAACAACTAAAATTTAAGGTTCTTTTGTCAATGTAATTAAAATACTTTTTTTGTAAATTATGACAGAAAGGAATAAAAGGATCAAAAAACTAAAATTATTTACACAAATTTTTTGTCTTAGTTCATACATTTTTTTCAATAAATTATCAACTGGCCTTACTTTTTTATTAAATTCAATTAAATTTGCAGTGTAATGCTACAATTAATTAATATTCTTTATTTATTATCTTTAGCATGTCAAAAAAACGTTAATTCGCATAAAATATTAAAAAATATCACTTTATTTTATCTAAACTTTCAAAGGTAAAAATGCATGCAAGGAATTCAAATATAATAACAACTTTATTGAAAAACTCAAAACAAAAAACATTTGACTAAGAAATGAATAAACCAATTTGCTTTTTTTACAATGAAAAATTTTATAAAGTTAACAGTCTAAAGCACAGAAACATTTTTATCTTATTTTGCATTATGTTTAATTGTTAAATGCTTAGTTAGTTCAAAACGGTATCTGAATTGTGCACATCGAACAAATAAATTGTTTAGTTTTATTTCCACATTGTACTCGAACGTGTCTTCTGAGACTGTCAGCCTCTTTGTATTTTTTTCCATCTGCTGAATATTCATATTGTAATTGTTCAAGAGTACCTGGTTGTCTTTTTCTAAATTCAGCCGCCGTTTATATTTCATTTATTTGTGGTGGCTTAAAATGATGACTTATTTTTTTACTGTGTCTTTCAAGTTCCCAAACTAGATCATAAATGATACCTGTTAAAAAAAGAAAAGTTTCTGAGTAAGCGAAAGATACCATCTGATGTTTCAATTTATTTAAAACTATGTATGTATGTCCTTTGTGTTTAACTTCCTCAACATTAAGTTATATCGGAAGTCACCAACACTTGACACATGCAGCTATCAACCGCATACTTTGCTTTTTATCTCCTTGGAAGTCGATATATATTTAGATATATACCGCTTTTTCCTTTTATTGGAAATAACTTCTAGGTGGATAGGCATATGGGATGTGTAGCAACGACTATACTTTTCAATATTAAACTATTTTACAACCAGTGAACATTATTCAGTAACGACGTTGCCATTGGTAAAGCTGTAGGAGTAGAAGGAAATTTAAGGGATGGGATATATGTAGGAAGGTACAATCTTAGCTGACAACCAGGGAATATTTACATATTCCTTGATCCCCCATTTTTTAAGGGTATGGCTTTCCATTGGGTAAAGAACGGTATTTTTGAGGAATCATGCAATCAATTATGGTTAACAGTGGCACGAAAAACCATTGGAGAAAAACGCCCACCTGCATGACATACAGAGAACGATTCGTAGCACTTTCCACGGCATTCGTCTCCTGGGATCTAGCAGTCCTCCATACAAATTTTATTTTTAATTTTTATTAAATATAAATTCCATAGGTGGGGTCGAACGTTCGTACTTTAGGTTAATAAGTAAGCGCTTAGCCTTTGAAAGAATCTTAGTCTTAGTTTTTGAAATTAAATGCAATTTTTGTTAAGTTTTATTATCGATTTGAAATAATAACAAAAAATAATTAAATTATGTGAACGCGTCAATTACTAAAATATTAGAACAATTAAGTACAGTAGAAGTTAATTAATTCAAGGAATGAGGTCAAGTCTTCGAATTGTTATAGAATTTGAATTTAAAGGAAAAAAATATAGGATATTACTTTTTAATGTTCGAAGTTTATTACAAATGGTTAATTAATACAATAGGTTTTCATGAATTTAGGGCACCGATGCAAATATTTAAATAAAGATTACGAGTTACTTATCAAAGTTCCCCTGCGTTAGTTAAAAATAGAATATTGAAAAATATTTATACTACAAATTTATAAAATATAGATGCCTCGAGTTGCCACGATTTCATAATCCAAAAAAAAAGTATGAGTGATAGTAAAGAAAAAGTAAATAAAATAAAAGTATTTGTGACTAAATCTATTTGTGATAAAATGTTTTACACTCAAATATTTACTTGCGAGAGCCACCTGATTTTACATTTTTTAAGCTAATTACAATGATTTTTTCTTTGCATTTACCAATTAAATTAAAACAATCGAGAGCACATAAAAAATATTATTACTATTTCCATTTGACATGATTTCAAATAAAAAGTTACATTAAAAAAAAACATTTATTTACAATTAACTTAATAAAATGCACACCGTGCTTGAACGTACCGGAAAGTTGACCTAAAATGACGACAAAATCGGCTTCGACAGAGTTTTAATATATATTTTTTTAGGTCGATTCCTTCCTACTAGAAAATCCGAGCTGCTCGTCTGCCCGACTTTCATGGGACCTATAATTGCGTATTTTAAGTTTTTTTTAAATTAATGGCTTAAATTGCCGCCAAAATTTTATTTCTTGATAAAAATAACTTCTATAGGTCTCAAAAATTTTTCACAAGCCTCACGCTTCCAACAATTCCTTACTCGTCTCTTTTCATTGATTTGTTTTCAAAATATGATAATTTAAAGTCAGAGTCCCAATTTAAGAATTTTTAAAAAAAGTCATTTTTATCATGATATTTGAAAAACTATATCTCGGAAACTATTTAATGAAAAGAGACGAGTAAAAATTTTTTAAAAAATTTAAGCTTATAGAAAATTTTTGAGACCTATAAAACAGATTTTCATGAATAATTATAATTTTAGCAATAATTTAAAAATTGGTCATTTTAGGCTAAAAATGGGCCTTTAGTTTATTTACTATAACGATGAAAGAATTAGTGTTATAAAATTTGCGGTTTACGGGGCTTGAAAAGTTACACTTAATCCAAAAAAATAAAACTAACCAGAAGTTTTTTTTGCCGTTGAACCAATTATAGCCCCTGTGTAATAATGGTGTACTTGCAATGACTTCAAATATTAGAATAGGTTTTCCATAAATAAAATTTTAATTTATTGTAATATATAATTTCATTTAGAAAAATTTATTATTATTAATATAGTAAAAATTTTATTTTCCTTTGATTATGTATATAAAATAATTTCGTCTTTACAAATAATACTAATTTTTAATTTTATTAACAAAAAAATAGTACATTTTATTTTATCTTTTATTAATTTTATTATTCACTAAACTTGCAGAGGCGGATCTAGAAAATTTTTTGGGGGGGTCATTTGAATCAAATTACAAAAAATTTTCTAAAAAAGGTCCTTAAAAGTTTTTTGAGGGGGGGTAAAAATGGTACTTCGCGTTAATTATGTAACGTAAAATTAGCTAAAAAAAGGTAAAACTGACCGATGAGGGGGGGTCAATTGACCCCTTTGACCCCCCTTGTATCCGCCACTGACTTGTAAGATTTTTGTGCAGTTTATAATGGTTTATACCTATACATATGTTTTGTAAAAGTTTTTTTATTTTTTTAAAAATATATTTAATATAGAAAAAGTATTAGACGCTTCAATTATTTTACATAATATTTTTCAAAGGGTACTAAAATACTTTAAATTATTACTATTTTTTATAAAGACAAATTTATTTTATATATAATCAAAAACGCAAATAAAATTTTTATTGTTTTAATAATAATATATTTTTTCTAAATGAAATTATATATTACAATAAATTAAAATTTTATTTATGGAAAACCTATTCTAATATTTGAAGTCATTGCAAGTACACCATTATTACACAGGGGCTATAATTGGTTCAACGGCAAAAAAAACTTCTGGTTAGTTTTATTTTTTTGGATTAAGTGTAACTTTTCAAGCCCCGTAAACCGCAAATTTTATAACACTAATTCTTTCATCGTTATAGTAAATAAACTAAAGGCCCATTTTTAGCCTAAAATGACCAATTTTTAAATTATTGCTAAAATTATAATTATTCATGAAAATCTGTTTTATAGGTCTCAAAAATTTTCTATAAGCTTAAATTTTTTAAAAAATTTTTACTCGTCTCTTTTCATTAAATAGTTTCCGAGATATAGTTTTTCAAATATCATGATAAAAATGACTTTTTTTAAAAATTCTTAAATTGGGACTCTGACTTTAAATTATCATATTTTGAAAATAAATCAATGAAAAGAGACGAGTAAGGAATTGTTGGAAGCGTGAGGCTTGTAAAAAATTTTCGAGACCTATAGAAGTTATTTTTATCAAGAAATAAAATTTTGGCGGCAATTTAAGCCATTAATTTAAAAAAAACTTAAAATACGCAATTATAGGTCCCATGAAAGTCGGGCAGACGAGCAGCTCGGATTTTCTAGTAGGAAGGAATCGACCTAAAAAAATATATATTAAAACTCTGTCGAAGCCGATTTTGTCGTCATTTTAGGTCAACTTTCCGGTACGTTCAAGCACGGTGTGAATGCCAAGGAAATCGAACTTGTTAATAGGTAGACTTATCAAGAAAATGCTCTTCTCTAGGTGTCATTATGTCAACACGAATTTCAAATTTCAAATGGCAATACTACTTTTTCTGTGACGATTTAAGCTTTATTTCTTTTGTAAATTTTATCACATGCATAAGGAACATAATATTCCAGGCCATCGGCTAAAAACCTGAATTGTATCATGCAACATTATTTTTTATCAAATTTTTATGAAATCAATAAGCAAAATATTTAATATTACATGAAAATAAAAATAGAAACATTGAATAAAAATCTTTATTGTAACACAAAAATTATATTTCAAAAATACAAGTAATAGTTAAACTTATTAGAACGTTAAAAAAATATTTCAAAATTATTTTTAAAAAATTATGTACAAGTAGTTAAGTAATTAATTAATTTATCAATAAATATATTAAATTAAAATTTTGAGGAATTACTTATATAACCATAATTTAAAAAATTCTAAAATATTATCTGTAACTTTTCATTTTACGTCTGTGACACTAAAAAATTATTATAATAATTAGCCTCTTATGATAATAAGAATACACTTATTTAACAATTAGCGATAATGTTTTAATACATAATATTTACATGTTTTTTACAATTTAGTGCTGCGCTAATGTAGTTAAAGTATATTTCAAATTAAAGTACATTTATTTAATTTATACACTGAAAAAAAATTTTGTTGCTTTTACCAGAATCCCAGTTGTGGCAGCCAGAATATTTTTTTGCTTTTAAATGGTTGGCAATTACTTAAAACCTAAAGAAAATTGTAAAATCAAATTTTTGTTTAGTTTAAAAATTTTTTTTCTAGCCCTACCGTGCCGCGGAGCTCGAATTTTAAATTAGTAAAACTCATTTTTAAAAATTTTTCTTTACGTTTCAAGAAATTTTTTCAATTATTTAAAACCAAAAAAAAAATCTAACTGCCACAACCAGAATTTTTTTCAAATTACTTTATCGCATTAGATAACTAATTAAATTAACCAGTAAAATGTTGTAATAAAGTAATAAATAATAACGCAGGTTATTTAATTATAAAAAAGGTTTATGCGTGTGCGCATGCGTGAGATACGTGTGTGTGTGTGTGCATTGCGGAGAAGGCTAAGAGAGCCAGAATATAACTAAACGCTGTACAGTAAGGAGCATTTTATATTTAATAAAGATAAACCTTTTTTATAATTAAATAACCTGCGTTATTATTTATTACTTTATTACATTTGGCGACGAGGATAAAAATAGAATTAAAAAGTAAAAGTTATTAAATGGAATTTGAAACAGAGCCGCAAAGATTAGCTAGAGAGGCAGAGCAAAAGAGGTTAGCTGAAGAGCAAAGGAGGTTAGAAGCAGCACGTGTTTTACAAAATATGCAAGGACAAAATAATCAGCAGGTAGGCGGACAAAATGGTTTGCAAAATAATCAACAAGGTAATTGGCCAGCCCAAAATGTGAATGTGCATACTGGCATAGGATCGTTACAAGAATTTAATGATGAAGAAGAATTTATATGAAGAGAGGTTAGAACAATATTTTGTAGCGAATTATGTGGACGAAAACAGGAAAGTATCAGTGCTCCTTACATTAATTGGACAAACAGTGTATAAAACAGTGAGAGAATTATGTGATCAGGTGTTACCTAAAAATAAATCTTATGACGAATTGTGCGTAATTCTAAGAAATCAGTTTTCGCCTCGAATTGCAACATTTAAAGAAAGAAAAGAATTTTATGAATTAAAGCAAAAAGAGGGGAGACAGCAAATCAGTGGTATGTAAGAGTAAAAAGTAAAGCGAGAAATTGTAGTTTTGCACAACAATTGGACATGCAAGTTAAAGATAAGTTTGTTACGGGATTAAGCGCGGGAAAAATTTTGGATAAAATGTGTGAGGAGGATCATAATAAGTCTTTGAGAGAATTAGTGGTGGTGGCATAAAATAAAGAAGCAGCAATGCAAGCTTCATCGGCGTTCAACAAGGGGGCGCAAGCAAATGGAACGGTAGCAGAAGTTAATAAAATAAGCAACTATAAGAAAAATGCGAACGCAAGCGCAAATAGTCAGAGGGCGTCAACGTATAAGAGAGAAGAAAGAAATGATAGTAAAGGAGGGGAGCAGCAGAAGAAAGCAACGTGCAGTCACTGCGGAGGAACAAATCATAATTTTTCGGCTTGCAGATATAAAGAATTTAAATGTAGAAGTTGTAAAAAAATCGGGCATTTGGAAAGAGTGTGTAAAAATAAAATGGATAATAATAACTATGTTGAACAGAACAAGTATGAGGTATCGGTAGACTATGTGAGAGTAAGAGGAGAAGATGATATTTTTTGTATAAGTGAAAAAGATTCAGTGCCGCCAATAGAAGTAATGGTAAAGATTGAAGGTAATGATGTGAACATGCAAGTCGATTCAGGATCTGGAGCTTCGATCCTTCCTTTTAATTTATATGAAAAGATGTTATTTAAAAGAAAAATTGGGAGCACAAATAGAATTTTAAAGACGTATAGTGGTGATAGAATGTACCCAGTTGGAGAGGTATGTGTAGAAATTCAATTGAATAATAAAAAAGCATGGTGTAAATTCGTGGTAGTAAAAGAATATGGTGTACCACTCATGGGGAGGGACGTAATGAGGCTGTTAAGATTAGAGATATCTGGAGTGAATAACGTGTTGAATTTACAAGCTACAGCGGTGGTTAGTGAGTTGGTAAAGAAATATGAACAACTATTCGATGGAAAATTAGGCTGTTACACTGGGAGAGTAATAGATTTCAAAATTGACAGTTCGGTAACACCTATTTTCTGTAAGCCAAGGCCAATACCATTTGCCTTTAAGAAAGAAGTGGAAGAAGATTTAAATAGATTGGTGAATGAAGGAGTTCTAAAGCTGGTACCAGACAACGCATGGGGTACTCCAATGGTGCCCATGCTAAGGTCTAATGGTAAGATTAGAATTTGTACTAATTATAAGTTAACAATAAATAGATTTTTAGAGAATAACAAATATCCAATACCAAGAATAGAAGAATTATATAATAAATTGCAAGGTGGAAAAAAATTTATAAAATTGGACATGAATAATGCTTATAACCAAATTCCAGTGTCAGCAGAAACAGCTAAGTTATTGGCATGGAGTACACATAGAGGAATATATTTATGCAATAGATTAAGTTTTGGAGTTAAACCAGCTGTAGGAATATTCCAGGAGATAATGGAAAAAATATTGCAAGGTATTGATGGAGTAGTTAATTTCTTAGATTATATCGTAGCAACTGGAAGAAATGATGTAGAGCACTTGAAAAATTTAGAAGCTGTATTCAAAAGATTGACTGCAGCCGGATTAAAATTAAGGTTTGAAAAAAGTGAATTGTTTAAAGAAGAAATTTATTATGTAGGCCATATGATAAATAGTGAAGGGTTGCAAAAGGACCCGGAAAAAGTAAGAGCAATAAAAGATTTGCCAAGACCAGCGAATGGGAATGATACTGGAGCTTTTTTAGGTATGATAAACTATTATGGAAAATTTGTTCCAAATTTAGCTACTATGATGGCGCCGTTATATGAATTGTTAAAAAAAGATATAAAATACTCCTTACTGTACAACGTTTAGTTATATTCTGGCTCTCTTAGCCTTCTCGGCAATGCATACACACACACGTATCTCACGCATGCGCACACGCATTCATGCCAACACTCCAATACTCTACAAATGTATACTTTAAAATTAAAAGTATACTTTAACTATAACACATAAAATATGTAGTACACGGAAGCAGAATTACATCCATAAAAAAAAACATTTTTTCTCGCTTTTGTATTAGATTTGCACTAAAATTACAATTTCTGTGACAAAATGATTTGAAGTACTTTCATCTTGATTACTAATGTAATTTCTAGTATCTCAGTGTTTTATAAATATTACATTTATCTTAGAATTTTTGCTATCTTTTTATATTTACAGTAAAATTTTGATAAGTTTTATTTATGCGCTTACATTTTACAAAACATGAAATCTTTTATTTTCAGTCAGCACACATGAGCTTACTTTATATTCTAATTATATTATAATTTATTTTTAGTACTAAATATTTTTTCAAAAACGAACAAAAAATAGATTTACTAATAATGGGTTATATTGATCAAATTTACCATATCCTATAATGCGGTGCGCATTACCTTTCTTCCCATGACTTTCATAATAAATTATTCAAATAATTGAGTCAGAAAATAGATACAATAGGTCGCTTTGCAGTTTATACTAATAGTCCCACCAGCTACAAGAAAGAGAATTTCTCTTTCTTTTTGAACGAGCGCTCGTCAACTCGACAAGGCAAGAGCTGATATAGAAACATAGATCTACAGTTTTACAACTAATTAATTAGTTTAATTATAATATAAACAATAAATAAAATATTATTTATTATTATTATTTAAATAATTAGACAGTCATCAAAGTATATCAAACAAAAATCAGTTATTTTTTTAAAAAGAAATAACATATTAGACATGTATATTAGGCTTTATAACACGAGTAAACCCTCTTGCAAAAAGTTTATCATTATTATTGGGAACCACGATTAACTACATGCTCGCGCGTTGGTGAAAGTAAGATGGCTACCCTAAGGTATGAATTAACATTGCGCATATAGACAAAAAATTAATATTTTGAATAAAATAAATCAAAGGTTTAACATTTTTTAAAAATAAAACAGTGTATATTAGAAATAGTATTATGTTAATAAACATATGTTTTTTTTTCAATTAAATATCTTTATTATAACTATAAATGTAAAATTTCTTACTTTTCCTATGTTATTCATGGAAAAAGAATAACCATGTTTTATATATACCTAAGTTAAAATCACGGTGGAGTGGGTTAAAATGTAAGCAAGTATTTAATTGTGGTTCCCAATATGTGATCACAACAATCATATTTAATTATTTATTTTATTTTCAAATAATTAATTAATATCATTTATTGGATTCACGCGTTTTAGCTTTACAATAAAATAGTTGTGGAAAGCCATCATCATAACAGATTAAAAGAAACCAGATTAAAATTGCAACCAGGCAAATATGAGTATCTCCGACCAAAATTAGAATATTTGGGTCATATAATTACAAATCATGGAGTAAAACCGATTCCTAACAATATAAAAGCAGTAATAAATTTTATAACACCAAAAAATGTAAAAGAAATACAATCATTTCTTGGTTTAGTCCAGATTACGCTAAAATCGTGTCATATTGATATATCTGTAAAAAATCAATTTTTAATTAGAAAATTAATTAAAAATGGATACAAGGAATGGGAAAATTGAAGTTTGAAGTCAGCCTATGCGCACTGCAATCGATTTCTCGAATTGAAATTAGTATTAAAAGAGACAATGGATTTTCCACAGGAATAAATCGATGTATTGGCTGAGGTAAAGTTTTTAAAAGATCACTGGATATAGTGGAAGGCTCAAGAAAAAAACCTTTTTTAGTAAAAGAAGATGAAGCGGAAAAAAGATGAATTTGAAAAGGACAATGCATGTGCAGTTATAATTTTAACAGGAGCCATGAAAGTGAAAGAAATAATAAAATTTATCACATGTGACAAAGCTAATTGAATCTGGGAAAAAATATCTTTAATTTATGAACAAAATCGGAGACCAACAAATTGTAATTCATAATTGCAATATGGACACCGTCAAGTCGATGATAACTTTTATTACACGGCTAAGGAATTTCAAAAGAAAACTTGAAGATCTTGGTGAAAAGATAAGTGACACATGCCTTATAGCAAAAATTATGACGGGACTTTCGGCTAAGTTTGATGCCTTCATTACATCATGGGATATGATAGCTGCGGAAAATCAAAGCATTGATGTTATTTAGGAGAGGCTTATTAAAGAAGAACAGCGCATGGGCAAAAAAGACTAAGAAAATGGGGCTTTGTTTGCCAATGCTGGAGGGGGCAGAAATAAAAAAGGTAGTAAGCTGAAGGCAAATAATTTTCCAAATAATTCTTGAGTGAAAATTCAAATAATACAATTAACACAAACATTAATGGCTTCACCAAAAATAACAAATATTGTCTTTATTGTCGTACTAACACACACAAAAGATTGTCGTCAAGCAAGAAATATAAATTTTCAAAGAGATTGGTTACAAGAGAAAGTAAATAACAAAAACAGCGATACCAGCCCAAGTATAAGTGATTCGGAAAACAATTATTTTCAAGACACTCTACCCATATTTGATTCGAAAGAAAAATAAGAAATTGATACTGCCACTTTCAACATAAAATAGCAACTATTTTATGAATTGGAACCCGGAATGTGGTTCGACCAAATAGACCTTTATCTAGAGTGCAAAAACATAAAATCTTCAAAAGAAAAATTTAAAGTAATCCATATATTTGGGGGCGAAACTATCGTAAAGTTTAGATACATATTTAAGAAACAGAAAACACCAGTTCGCAATGATTCGTCAAAGGCCTATGAACTGGTAAAAAATTAGGTAATAAGTGCGTACTCGCAGTTAGAAGAGTTTAAACTGCAAATCTTAAAAGTAAAAATTTAGCGGGAAATAAACCGCAACTCAGAATGCTCTCTCAACTAGGTTGTATCACAAGAAACAGTACTGCTAGTAATGTAGATGATAATTTAGTTACACATGGCGTGGGCACTGACTTAGATATATGAGGCGCTTTAGGTTCTGAGGTGTCTGGAACTAGCACTTCCATCATTACCGGTTTAACAGCATCTAGTGCAAGCTATATGAATTTGAAATTAGCAGCTAGTCTGATTTCAAAATGCAAGAGGAATTTAAAAACCCTATTTTCATTCATTAACTAGGCTAGGACAGCGAAGGAAAGAGTAAACTCTAGTGAAAACAAAATTTATTCAAAATACCAAAAAATAAACTTGATAGACAAGCAGCCCAGATCCTTAGACAGTATAAAAATTTGAAAACAGTAGAAGAAATTATAAAAACTTTGAAAAGTCATTTAATACCTACTTTAATAAATACTGTCGAATGGATGCACTGTCTACAATATTCCTCAGGCACCTATTAAAACGGCTAAAGAAACATATAAATTGGATCAATTGATAGGTGTCAATCTAGCCCTAAATAAATCGGTTGTAACAGCCTTGTTTAGAAGTTAGCTGATAGTATCCACTCGCGGAATATCTTTTCTAGAAATCCATAGACGTTGCAAGAGGCCACAAAGTTGGCTGAAAAGGCAGAAAATGAACGAAGAACTAAACAAGAAGAAAATACGTTCATGAGTCATGTGAACCTTATAAAGCGGGGTAACCCAAAAAAAAACCTGAGAACGACCAAGCGTCCTTTAGGTGCAAAAAAGTGGGCCATTATATTAGAGATTGTTCGGAGAAGAGATCTACAGTGTATAATAGATAAAATTTAAAACTTGAATGCCGTTATTTACATAAATTGGTCCACATAGAGAAATTCTGCTTGGTAAAGCAACCCCATCTTAGAAAAACCTCGTCTTAATCAAATAGTAATGGGCAGAAAAATAAACAAATTAAGGGTGAAATGTTTTGGGCAGGCATCGGGAAACCGGTAGCCAAATAAATAGTAATAGAAGAGGGGGCGAGGGCAGAGGAAACTAACCGTGTTCTCTACTGCACAAGAAAACTAAAGTCTATCTCCACAGTAAAACCATAAAAAAATGAAAATTTTAAAATTAATGAAGCAAAAATGATGCTAATTAATACGGGTTCAAAAAGTTTTAGGACCAGATATACCCATTAATCAAAACATTATCATTCACATAATAGGTGAAGTGAGGGAGCGCAGAAAATATTGGTTGAAGTAGAATTAGAATTTGGTGGGATTACCTGTAAATTTTATGTTGTTTCAAATTCATTCCCAATTAATTAGTATGGTATTGTTGGCTTGTTGGCTTACCCATTTTATGCGAAAACAAAGCAATAATTGATTTCAGCCAACCAGAAGGTTTAGCCAACCAGAATACCAATGAAGGTATTGCCCTATATAATAAAAACTTTATACCATTTCTAAAATATCATGAAATTCAGGTACCCGCGAAAACAAGTTAATTAGTTTTAATGCCCATTCAAAAATAAAATCTGTCAGAATGTTATCTAGAAAGAATTGATGCAGGTCCAGGTATATTCATGGGGCAAACATTGGCTATGCAAACAAATGGTTTTGTGAAATTACTTGTAATAAATACTACGAACAATTACTCTGTATATCAGAAAGCGAAGGGGTTAAATAAACTGCCTGCTATAGTCGACCAAATAATGACTACCACCAAAGGACCTATACATTCAGTAAATAAAATAAAACGCAGCAACAATATGAATTTGGCGCAATTCAAAAAATAGCTTAAAAAAATAACCGAGCAACTAAAGCTCTTAAGCCAGCATGACAGGGGATGTCGTAGAGATAATTCCCATAATAGAAACAGGTCTAAATTTAGTACCAGGGAATTTAAGGGAAAAATTCCTATTTTAACCCAGATTGGTGCTACTGGCTTGATATGTTTAAAAATGATTACAGTCGAGGCCAAAACTCGTGCACCTGGAAGAAAATCGCAAACGGCCAAAAAAACTAGAGAATTCGGTAATACTGGCAGTAGAGGCGATTTATGGCAAAGAAACTGCAATAAACCGCCTCATAGTAACAGACAAAAAATTTGATAAAAAGTTTTTTGGTAAATACTGGGTTGTAAGTATCAGTACTATCAAAAGACTATGCCAACAACAGTTAACCGACTAATTGTATGTTACATGCAGCAAATGAAACGCCTATAGAAACGTATAAGACACAGAACTTCTTCGTAGCAGATATCCCACAATTAACTATAGGTGCAGACTTCGTGGCTAATGACATCCATGGACATGCAATGTATGACAAAGAAAGCCACCATATTTCAAAAAGGAGCATTGTCAAAAGTAGCAGCTATAGAATTTTAGCTGTAAGTAACAGAATAGGATCAGAATATAACAAATTTTTATCGAATTTCCAGAAATTATTGGGCTGGCCATTTAAGTACTTAAGAAAGAACGAAATTTTACCCCTGCCAGATAAAATGACTATTTAACGATATTTAAAAAAGACTAAAATTGGTGTGGGATTTGATGAAAAATATTTCAAGTTATTTGGTAATAAAAAGGTTAACATCAAAGCGCTTAACACCCTTGGTATATATAGGATATAATCTTTTGAAGAGATGTACGATAGGAAAGCTTCGGACATTAATGTAGAAACGTGTAAATTAATAGGATTGAAGGATTTCGGGAAAGAGAAGGTCAATGATAATCCCCCTGCTCAAAAACGAAAGAAGACCAAGAATGTCGAAAAGGCTAGCGAAGAATCTAGCACTGAAGCGGAAAAAAAATTAAAAATATCATGGATAAATAAGCAGACCACGCTTTAGTGTTTATGTTCTCCTCTTTAACAGACAAATTCAGTCAGCCAATAGGAGTTTTTGCCTCTCATGGGGCAACTTCTTCAGCTCAACTTGCAACATTAATAATAAAGGCAATAACAGCAATTGAAAATGCTGGAGGAAGGGTTATGGCAATGGTTTGCGATGGCGCAAAAAACAATAGAAAAGTATGGGCCCAATTCGGCATACGCGGCAAACATGATCAAGCTACAGAGAGCTATCTTAATCATCCAAAAGACGAAAACAGAAAGATTTATGCCCTCTCTGATGTCTCTCATCTCATAAAATGCATCAGAAATAATTTATTTGCAAGAAAGACATTTAGAGTAAACATGGATTTGAAGAATTATGAGAATAATATAGAAGAATATATCCACTGGAAGTTCTATGAAGAATTATTTGAATTAGAAGATAAGAAACCATTTTATAGAATTACCAAGCTGACAGAGGCCCATGTCAGGTCATTGAACATGCTGAAAACTCGAGTATTTTTGGCTACACAAGTAAGCATTTTTAAAACTGGTGTCACTTAATTATCTATTACTGTATTTAGCAAAATGTTTTTTAGGTTTTCAGTAATAAGGTTTCAACTACATTAAAAATAAATGAAACGCCTATAGAAACGTATTAAACAAAGTTCTTCTTCGTAGCAGACATCCTACAATTAACTATGGGTGCAGACTTCGTGGCTAATGACATCCATGGACATGCAATGTATGACAAAGAAAGCCACCATATTTCAAAAAGGAGCTTTGTCAAAAGTAGCAGCTATGAAATTTTCGCTGTAAGTAACACTTTAGAATCAGAACATAATCAAATTTTTAACAAGTTTCCAGAAATTATTGGGCTGGCCCATCATAAGCATTTAACATTGATTATAGTAATTTATTTGTGTATCCACAAGGACCTATATATTTTTCAATGAATATGTCAACAGCGATTCCAGTAATAGCAAATGGTATAAGGCATTTAGAAGATAATGACTTCCAGAATCGAGCCTTACAAGCAAAAAAAGTATTAGTAGACTTAACTAATGTTCAACCATATGTAAAACATACTACTGATAATTTTGAAATAGCTAACATTCAATATCAAATTCAAGAAGTTTTGTATAATTAGTAAAGTTAGACATTTAAAGATTCAATTTATGATACAGAGGTGATAATATATGATCATTAATTAAATAATAATCAGTTTCAGAAAGAACTTCTCGAAATGAAGATAAGAAACTGTGTCAATTAAAATATTGATTTCAATCCTTAAAGAAATTATTTTTTGCTGCATAAGACCATTATGAAGAAACTAAAAACGATGCGGATTTTGATCAATATAGGAGTGATATGTGTGATATGATAATTCTGAACGAATATCATAAAAAACAATATGGTAATGAAAATATCTTTTATTATTTCCTAGAAATTTATATACTGAATTTTTTTTTAATTTTTATTATGTTTATACTTCGTTATAATTTGGCTATGTTATATTAGCTTTGAATTTTTTGAATAAATATTGACACATTCAATATTTTATTATAATTTTTAAAATTTATAATAACAAAAACTTTACTATTTCAGACACACAGGAACTTATTTCCTCAAGCTCTGAGAAATAGATTTATTTATTTAGATTTATTTAGATTTATTTCCTGCAGAAAAAAAAACTCAAAAGAAGATTGAACGGTATTATGTGGTAAATAGTAACGGGAAAAATGCAGTGGTCTTTTATATCAATCATATAACAAATATTACAAGCAGTCAACAAGCTTAGAGTTGATACCAATAAAAGAATGAAAAGACAATAAAAAAGGTTAAATATAATATCTGAATTCTTAGCTTTTTTTGTCATACTTGGCGTGTTTGAAAAAAAATTTGAAAATATATAAGAATTTAAGTTTAGAATTCAATTTATATAAATATGAATAATAATACACTTTTTTTAAGAAGGATTCCTTTTGAACGAAAAAATTCAGATACTTTACATAATATTGATAAAGTTGATGTAAAAAGTTTAAAAGTGTGGAAGTAAATGTTTGATTTTCGTGAAAAACATTTCAAATGATAATATGGTTTATAAAATTAAATTCAGCCAGAAAATAATTAAAAAAACATGCTCTGGACCAGATAATCCATTACTTCCAAGAGTCGTTTCTATTGGTAGCAAATTTGAAAGACTCCAAAAACTTCGTAGTACTAACCAATAAAGTAATGTATGAAATTGATCACTTAAAAAATGGAGTAAAAGACATAAAAAACAATCGCATTGACGAAGAGTATCACAAAAGGATACTGGGAATAACTGAATCTTGGGAAATAATCAGAAAATTGAAAGAGATACGAAGAAACAAAAATAGCTGTACAGCCAACAGCATCAGAACCAAATTGTGAAAGATAAAAATGGCAAAAGACGAGAGAGTCCATGACTTTAACGAACGCTATGTCGCGATAATTAGAGAATATGAAGCATGTACGGGGGATATGTTGCAAGAGGAAGAAAAAAGGGTGACATTATATCAAGCTATTATAGGTGCTTTGCCTGATATAAGAAAAACAAATATTGCCGTATATTTGCAAAGAGGAGGTAATTTGAGCTTTGATGAACTAAACAAAGCTATGTTCCGCTGGCAAGAAGACGAAGATACTCTATAGCGTAAACAACCCTGTAGCGTCTAGAGCTAATATAAATAGCATGCAATATAACTTGAGATGCCACAGATGCAATCAATAACGGCATTAGAAAAATGAATGTCCACTAATTCACCAAAACCGTTGGCACTGTTACAAGCACAATAAAATATCTGACCATCAAGCTTATGATTGTCGATTCTATGGTCATTCATTTTCTGCGCATAGTAGAAATACTGCAAATACAGATGTAGAGGAATTGGGATCAACAGCTAAAAGATACAAACCATACCAAGGGTCAAGAGATAGAGGTTCTGGAAATTATAGAGGTAATAAAGGCAGAGGCACATTCAGAGGTAGCTTTAGAGGTAGCTTTAGAGGTAGAGGAGGAAGCCAAAGAGACAATAATCAAACAACTGCAAGAAGAACCCTAGAAAATGACGAATATAATTCTAATATTACTTCAGAAATAGACAGAAAATATGAAGAAAATGAAGGTAAGAATTACCTTATAAATATAAAAATAATAAGGTGCTTTCTACAGCTCAACATTCATAGCAGATTCAGGAGCTACTGAAAATTTTGTAAATAAAAGCTTTATCCTAACGGATTATAAAATTTCCAAAAAAGGTGTAATTAAGAGTGCAAACAAAAACGAGTTTGCACCCACAGTAATTGAAGGTAAAGGTAATTTATAACAAAACAATAAAGCTATAAAGGGGAATCAAATTAAACTCACAAATGTAATTGCAGCTAAAGATATTTCAGAAAATTTAATATCATTACTGGGTTAACAGCATCTAGTACAAGCTATGTGAATTTAAATTTAGCAGCTAATCTGATTTCAAAAGTCGAGAGGGATTTAAAAACCCTACTTTCATTCATTAACTAGGCTAGGACAGCGGAGGAAAGAGTAAAGTCTAGTGAAAACAAAATTTATTTGAAATAGCAAAAAGTAAACTTGATGGACAAGCAGCCCAGATCCTTAGACAGTATAAAAATTTGAAAACAGTAGAAGAAATTATAAAAAACTTTGAAAAGTCATTTAATACCTACTAACGATGTGGGGCAGTCCCAAGGGGAGCTTCTCAAAGTAAAACAAATTCAGGGGGATAAAATACTGTCGTATGGATGCACTGTCTACAATATTCTCTAGGCACCTATTAAAACGGCTAAAGAAACATATACATTGGATCAATTGATAGGTGTCAATCTAGCCCTAAATAAATCGGTTGTAACAGCCTTGTTTAGAGGTTAGCTGATAGTATCCACTCGCGGATTATCTTTTCTAGAAATCCATAGACGTTGCAAGAATCGACAAAATTAGCTGAAAAGGCAGAAAATGAACGAAGAACTAAACAAGAAGAAAATACGTTCATGAGTCATGTGAACCTTATAAAGCGGGGTAACCCAAAAAAAACCTAAGAACAACCAAGCGTCCTTTAGGTGCAAAAAAGTAGGCCATTATATTAGAGATTGTCCGGAGAAGAGATCTACAGTGTAAAATAGAAAAAATTTAAAACTTGAATCCCGTTATTTACATAAATTGGTCCACATAGAGAAATTCTGCTTGGTAAAGCAACCTCATCTTAGAAAAACCTCGTCTTGATCAAATAGTAATGGGCAGAAAAATAAACAAATTAAGGGTGAAAAGTTTTGGGGAGGCTTCGGGAAACCGGTAGCCAAATGACTAGTAATAGAAGAGGGGGCGAGGGCAGAGGAAACTAACCGTGTTCTCTACTGCACAAGAAAACTAAAGTCTATCTACCATTAAAAAATGAAAATTTTAAAATTAATGAAGCAAAAATGATGCTAATTAATAAAAGACGAAAACAGAAAGATTTATGCCCTCTCTGATGTCTCTCATCTAATAAAATGCATCAGAAATAATTTATTTGCAAGAAAGACATTTAGAGTAAACATGGATTTGAATAATTATGAGAATAATATAGAAGAATATGTCCACTGGAAGTTCTTTGAAGAATTATTTGAAATAGAAGACAAGAAACCATTTTATAGAATGACCAAGCTGACAAAGGCCCATGTCAGGTCATCGAACATGCTGAAAACTCGAGTATTTTTGGCTACACAAGTAAGCATTTTTAAAACTGGTGTCACTTAATTATCTATTACTGTATTTAGCAAAATATTTTTCAGGTTTTCAGTAATAAGGTTTCAATTACATTAAAAACCTTATCAAATAATAAAAAGAAATCTAAAGAAAAAAATACAATTTTTAGCCAGCATTACAATCTAAGAATAAAAATAAAAAATAAATTATTTCTTAGCAAGTCAACAGCTGAAGGTCTCAGAGTAACTCCGTATTCAATGATTGGCTTAGATAAAGATTTACTAAACAAATACGAGTTTAAATTTGTTTTGACACGAAAAATAAATCAAGACTGTTTAAAAGTAAGTTAACAGTTAGAATTTTCAGTTTGTTTAAACTTCGTAAGGAATTTAAATAATGTTTTTTCAAATTTTGATTGGTGGTACTGGTTTGATATGTTTAAAAATGATTACAGTCGGTGCAAAGGTTGCATGGCAAAGAAACTGCAATAAACCGCCTCATAGTAACAGACAAAAAATTTGATAAAAAGTTTTGTGGTAAATACGGGGTTGTAAGTCTCAGTAGTATCAAAAGACTATGCCAACAACAGTTAACCGACTAATTTTACGTTACAGGCAGCAAATGAAACGCTTATAGAAACGTATAAGACACAGAACTTCTTCGTAGTAGATATCCCACAATTAACTATGGGTGCAGACTTCGTGGCTAATGACATCCATGGACATGTAATGTATGACAAAGAAAGCCACCATATTTCAAAAAGGAGCATTGTCAAAAGTAGCAGCTATAGAATTTTCGCTGTAAGAAACACAATAGAATCAGAATATAAAAAATTTTTAACGAGTTTCCAGAAATTATTGGGCTGGCCATATAAGTACTTAAGAAAGAACGAAATTATACCCCTGCCTGATAAAACGACTATTCAACGATATTTAAAAAGACTAGAATTGTGGGATTTGATGAAAAATATTTCAAGTTATTTGATAATAAAATGGTTAACATCAAAGCGCTTAACTCCCTTGGTATATACGGGATATAATCTTTTGACGAGATGCACGTTAGGAAAACTTCGGACATTAATGTAGAAACGTGTAAATTCATAGGATTGATGGATTTTGGGAAAGAGGAGGTCAATGATAATCCCTCTGCTCGAAAACGAAAGAAGACCAAGAATGTCGAAAAGGCTAGCGAAGAATCTAGCACTGAAGCGGAAAAAAATTAAAAATATCATGGATAAACAAACAGACCACGCTTTAGTATTTATGTTCTCCTCTTTAACAGACAAATTCAGTCAGCCAATAGGAGTTTTTGCCTCTCATGGGGCAACTTCTTCAGCTCAACTTGCAACATTAATACTAAGGGCAATAACAGCAATTGAAAATGCTGGAGGAAGGGTAATGGCAATGGTTTACAATGGCCCAAAAAACAATAGAAAAGTATGGGCCCAATCGGGCATACGCGGCAAACATGATCAAGCTACAGAGAGCTATCTTAATCATCCAAAAGACGAAAACAGAAAGATTTATGCCCTCTCTGATGTCTCTCATCTCATAAAATGCATCAGAAATAATTTATTTGCAAGAAAGACATTTAGAGTAAACATGGATTTGAAGAATTATGAGAATAATATAGAAGAATATATCCACTGGAAGTTCTATGAAGAATTATTTGAATTAGAAGATAAGAAACCATTTTATAGAATTACCAAGCTGACAGAGGCCCATGTCAGGTCATTGAACATGCTGAAAACTCGAGTATTTTTGGCTACACAAGTAAGCATTTTTAAAACTGGTGTCACTTAATTATCTATTACTGTATTTAGCAAAATGTTTTTCAGGTTTTCAGTGATAAGGTTTCAACTACATTAAAAACCTTATCAAATAAAAAAAGAAATCTAAAGAAAAAAATACAATTTTTAGCCAGCATTACAATCTAAGAATTAAAATAAAAAATAAATTTTTTCTTAGCAAGTCAACAGCTAAAGGTCTCAGAGTAACTCCGTATTCAATGATTGGCTTAGCTAAAGATTTACTAAACAAATACGAGTTTAAATTTGTTTTGTCTCGAAAAATGAATCAAGACTGTTTAGAAGTAAGTTATCAGTTAGAATTTTCAGTTAGTTTAAACTTCGTAAGGAATTTAAATAATGTTTATTCAAATTTCTTATAGATTTTTTGGGACCATTCGACAAGCATGTGGACAAAATGACCATTTAACAATGCCCGTGTTTTTCCTGCTGTATCATTTATTAAATGTTTACAAAAATTTAAAAGCTCCAAATAACGGGAATTGCTCTGTTGAGGATGATTCCAACGAAGAAACACATAAAATTATATTAGAAGAATTTCTAACAATGTTCGACGCACGGAAGCAAGTATCATATATAAAAGAAAAAATACAAGAAATGATAGCAAAGTTATAGAAATATGTTGATGGGGGTGAATATATTAGTAATTTAATTCAAATTGATGTTCTAATGTCTAGCAATATAAATAACCTCATAATTTACCATCTTTGTGGGTTTATATGTAAACAGATGGGGCAAGATACAAAATGCGAAAATTGCAAGGACGCGTTTAAATCCCACGATGAAATTTGTATGTTTGAAATATCAGAGTTAATTAATAAAGCAAATCTAGGAAATCTCATTTATCCAAGTCCTTACATATTCAAACTGTTTTCAACTATATAAGATATTTTTGAAACAAATATTAATAAACCCAATTGCATAATGGATACTGCTTAGAACTAATCTAGCTGCGATATTAAAAAAACAAGCTAAAGTTTAAGACAAGCTAAAGACATCTTAAATATTTGTATATTCTGCCATCTATTTACATATAAACACGCAAACATAGTATGTTAAAAATATAAATATACTATTTATATTTTCTTAATATTTGAAAGCTTTTTTTTATGAAATAAAACAATTTTAACAAAATATACATATTTATCTATAATATATATTCAAAATCTCTAATCTTTGCGTGACCTTTAAATGTTAATATTTCTCTACAAAAATTTAGAAAAATATTATTTATAATATATTATATAAAATTATTTATAATAAATTATAAAATAAATTATAAATAAATTATATAAATATTAATAAATAAATTTTAAGCACGAAATAAATTTATAATAATTTTTAATACAAAATATAGGTAAACTCATATATGAGTATACAGCTGAGATAGTTTACTTAAACATTCAAACACAAGTGCCCTCACAGATACTCACAAACACGAAACGTCGCGCGGAGAACTCTGTTGCTTAAAATATTCACTCTATAAATAATGAAACTGCTTGAAGACTTGAGCTTGGCTAACATCTTAGTATATCCTGAATGTAACTGATAAATAATTACTTTGATAATTACTTTCACCCACCCTAAAAGGGTCACTTTTTCACCCCCCCCCCTTGCCGAGCCAAACTTTTTCAAAAACCCCATCCAATGAACATGTTCCATGTTAAAATACTCAAATAATACCTTATTAAAAGGTCTGGGAACTCTAGTTTATGCAACCAACATCAATAATAAATCTATATATTTGTACTCATACGACATCTATGAGATAAATACTCAAAATTAATCTTTCGAATTTTGAAAACATTATATTTTCGTTATTTGCTTATTCTGATTTTTGAGAATATTCTACATTTTTCATATGAAATTTAAAAATTCTGAAATATGTTTTCTTTTTAAATTATATTCATAAATTTTATATATCATTCACTTATATGTTTTGCATAAATATTTCATTATTTTGCTAATTTAATTTCTATATTTATTACATTCAACAAAAAAACATTTTTTTCGACACAATAAATAAAGTTTCTAATACTTGCATAAGTCTAATAAATTTTTTTGAAAATCATACATTCTTTTTTTAAGATCTACATAAAACATGCGTATTCAGAATTTCGATAACTAAGAAGAACATTTTAAAATTTTGCCTATTCCGCAAAACACCAATTCTGAGTTTCGACTGGCGCCCCATTTTTTAACTCATTTAAATATAAAGGTAAAAAAAATGAGTAAATTAAAAAACTATTATTCTAGAATTTTAAAATTTTTACAATTCGTAGTTTCTGCTTTATGATCTTATTGTTGCTACTTTTGCTATATTTTTAGACAAAAAATTTAAAATAATTTTTTTAAATTGTATGAGGACTTTTAGGTTCCGAAAATTGTAGTCTCCCAGTATCAGTATTAAATCTAAGGTTAGTGTCGTTTTTACAGTATCGTTTTTGGTGCCTCCTTAAACTATCAAGACGTGAAAATATTTTTTCACATTTTGGACAAGTGTAGGTTTTTTTTGGACTCTGTTTAACTTTTTTTATTTTAGAGGATGAAATTCCTGATGTTTCATTTAAGCTATTTAATTCTGGCGGCGAAAGAAATGTAGAATAATCCACGTCAACTTCTAAAAAATGTTCAGGAACCATTGGCTTTTCAGCTTCGTGCATATCCCAAATGTGTGTTAGAGTTAAATCTTCTGTGAAAAAAAAAATTATTGTTAATACAAATCAATAATATTTTTGTCTTATCAAACAGCTAAAAATTAAATAAAATAGCAGTTTAGAAGTATTTTAGAATAAAGAAGTTACAATTTTTTATAAAAGTAATCAAAAAATCAGTTGTTAATAAAACTAGCAATTTATTGGAAAAATAAAGCAAATTATTGTTAGCTCAAAAATCAAATATTTTTATTTAATATCTTAGATATAATTCATAGTTTTGAGGGAAAACCTCAAGTTTCAGGACAAATAATAATTTTTTATCGACTATTATTTTTTAATTTTTATTTTATTTACATTTCATTCGATGTTTTACCATCCATCATTACTTAATAACTAATATTTATTAATTTAAATAGGGATCAATAAGCAAAGTTATATTTTTTTTGGACATTTTCTTATGATCAAAAATGTAATAAAATTTATGAAACTTATGAATATCGCATTAATTATTTTCTAGATCTCTGAGCTCGAGAATCATCCCAATCTTTTGCTTCAGTCAATGAATTTTCCAAAACAAAAAAACATCTTTTTCAGTAATTCTTTCACTTTCGTTATCCTTGTGCTTTTTTGTTAAGAAATCTATATTTAAAAAATTTAAATGAGTATTTTAAGATTTAAAAAAAAATGTAAAACTTTGAACATACCTGAGATACATTTACAGAAAACAGTATCTTATAAAACAATATTATCATCAAATTTTTTTGCTGCTGTGAATTTTAGTGCAAGTCATATATTTTCTTAATGTATTGGTAGAACTTTAAGCAACTCCATTAGTTCTGTCGATCAGTAGATTTAATGAGTACCTAAAAAAAAATAAAATAAATTAACAGTAGGAAGTAACCTGCAAGATAAAATAAATAAAATAGTAATAAAATCGAATCTGATAATTTCATTATTTCTTAAATTATCATCAAAAACGAGGAACTCTTCAAACTCTTCCAATGGTAATTCAATTTTATACTTTTTTGTAAAGCCAATTTCACTGACTGTCAAAAGATTATATTTAAAACTATTAAATGCAATAATCAGTATTGCCCTAGTTTTCTTCAGATTTTTCATTCTTTCAAAACTTGTGTTTTATTTAAAACAGCTGCCAAACTATACTCAACTGAAATCATACAAGATTGTTAGTTAACCCAGAAATAATTATAAAAATTGATATAATCATGCATCAAAACAACCAATCGCGAAAAAAAATAAAAGAATTTATTTTTTATGTGATTAATTTATGTGATCAATTAGCATGAAAAATTAAACAATTTTAAATATTTAAAAGTACAAAAAAGCTAGACGTCTAGAAATATGGCCAATTAAAATTTGAAATATTTTACTGTGACAATTTATTATTTTTTTGCTGGCAACAAAGTATATGCGAAGTCAAAACAAATTTATGACTGTTGCATAACCTTTGGTAAGACCAATCCAGGAAACATTACTGAAAATTAAAAGTCATAATTAATTAGTTTTATTAAAAAAGTAATTAAGGTTACTTTTCGTACAGATTTCCAGATACATCTTACATAAGTTTTAAGTGACAAAAAGTTGTGAAGGCTAATTTTTGCAGTACTAAAAGTGAAAAAAATCCCAAATTTTGTCTTAAATTAAATTTATTATTATCCAAATTCTTTAAATTTTTCAAGTACATAATTGACTATAGTTTACTAAGGAATTTCCAATTATCAATTAAAATTTAAATTAATTTTGCAACTCATCAAAATGAGCAACCCTTAAAGTGGAACTCATATGACGATTTAAATGATATTTTCTTTTAAATCTAGCATTACAACTATCGCTGGCTTTTTTTAAAGAAATGCTTCAATATAACTTGATGAATTTTTATGCATAAATTATAACTGATGATAGTAATCATTAAATGATTTGTAGGTGACAGCGATCTTATTTTTTATTTTTGTAATAAGTTCTGAAATCCAAATAACGAATACTCAATATTTCGTCGGAATTCAATTTTCCCTGTAAATGGCTCGAAAAAAATGACCTAATAACTATTCAAACATAAGCATATCTGAATATTGAGGTTCTTCGTTGATTTGTTCAATGTTGTAAAGATTATGGATACTTCTCAAATGTGTTTTTAAATGGTGTTTGTGTTTAAATCTACTTCCACACAAAGAACATCCAAACTGCCTTTCTGTGCTGCACGTTAATCGTTGATGTTGTGTCAAAGACCTTTTTGTCTTGTAAGTTTTATGGCATCTGTCACAAACGAAAAGATAAGTACTCTGTTCAACATAAATTCCTGTAAAAAAATTTAGGTTTTATTAGTTTAGCGCTCAGAGTTAAATACGTTTTTTATTATTTGAAATAGAATCTTTAAAAAAAGGTGTCACAGTATAACTACAATGAAAACAAGATACATAAAAAATAACTAAGCTTAAATTATTTAAAATTATTATTCTCTCTTAAATTTTATAAATTGGTTTGGTTTACAAAATAAATTTTAAAATATTGTGTTCTTATTGTGGCCAAGCATAAAAAGAAATTCCATTTTTGTTTTTTTCGAAAAATTTATCAAACCAATTTAAACTAATAATTTCAGAACTGATTTTTGTTCAACTTTTTTATTAATAATAGAAAAACTTTAATTTTCTGTACAAATTGTAAAACATTTGTAAAAAATCTGGTTTATAATTTTAAACAATTAATTTAGAGTATTGTGAATTCGTTTAATGTGTCGTAGCAAATGATGTTTATATTTAAATTTGAATCCACAAAAAGCACATGGAAATCTGGGTTCAACTCCGCAGTTATGTCTTAGATGTTGAAGGAGTGATGTTTTACTCTTGTAGAATCTACCGCATACTCTGCACGAAAAATAGCCATCCTGAAACTCAATTAAACCTGAAACCAAAGATATTTTTTATTAAAAAATTACTCGCTAAGCTGAGTTTTATTTTAGACAACACAAATAAAGTTGGTCACCAATCAATTATAAAGTTGGTTGGTTAAATGTAGTATCCAAAAGTTTTTTTAAAGAAATAAATACAAAAAATTAAGTTTTTTTCTTAATTTTTAATTACAAAATATACAATAAGTCTTGTAATTAGCTAATACAGCATTTTATTTACAACAAAAATTTATGAAGACGACTTATATGACTCTGTAAATGATGTTTATGGACAAAACGTTTTCCACAAAATGTACAAAAATATTTCCGCTCAACTCCACATTCGTGCCTTTGATGATGATGAAGGGAAGATTTCGACTGGTACGTTTTATTACACATTGAACATCTGAACCGATAAAAATAACCTGAAAAAAAAATCTTTATTAAAAATTGAAAATTTTACAGATATACGGTTAGCTAAAAAAAAGTTTCGGGAATTAAAAAATGCATCATGCAAAATTTATTTTAAACCCTTGCATTTTTTAAAATTATTTAGGAACAAGTTTTTTTTATTTATTTTAAAAAATAGCAATTTCATTACAAGAGTAAGAATACAGAAAAATGCTTTAGTTTTATTTTCATGAAGTATGAATGCTAATTTAAAAAATTGTGTCTATGTGTTAATTTAAGGCATTTTTTCTTTTATATTTTTTATCACAAAGGTAACAATTATATTTTAAAGGATATCAACATGGTCCAAATATTATTTTGACCCATTGCCCCCCCCCCCCCCACGGAGGCCAAAAAACGTGCTTTTTAGGGTTTTTTGCCCTATATTTAATTTCTCAGCCGCTTTACCGCTAAATTGTTGTCATTTTCTGGAGAGCTGTGTTCTGCCGTACAAATCAAAAACTAGGGTAGGTTCATAAAAATCGGTGAAATAATTATTTTTATGTTATAAAAATAAGTAAAAAAATAATTCAACATTAATAATTATAATCATAATAATTGACTCTGCAGTGAAGTAAAAATAGCTTTTACATATCTAGGGCAAAAAAAGCCTATTTTCTCCCCTAGGGAGACGGATTTTTTGCCCATTATATGTAAAACTATTATTTTATAACACGGGAAAAAATATTGGGTTCGACTTTTGCATGCTGTCTGCACTCGCTCGCTACGCTAGCTCGTGCATACAACTGCATTTTTACAAAGCCAACACCAATATTTTATCCCTTTGTTTAATAAATAGCTATTTTCTTCAGGATGATTTCTTGTTTTTTTCTCATGACTTGATTCGTCCGGCTGAAACAGAAAGCTCTAATTTTTGTGATTTATGGTTATAATATGAAGAAAATTAATTATTATTTTATTGAATGCAAAAGTAAAGAAGTAAATTAAAAATTTTATTTTTTCATTTGTAATTTAATAATTATTTTTTTTCAGGTATATTAGAATTCTACAAATTTAAATCTTTACACTCAACAATTAATATTAAAATAAAGTATTTTTTCTTGTAAAAGATCCACAATTGTAAAAATTTTGTTTTCAATTATTTCAACCTAAAAATATATACTCATTAACATTGTTAAAAAATTTTAAAACATCAAGTGTACGTTGCCAAAAACCTCGTATGAATCAACACCATGAACTATCAGATGATAATATGAAGTCAACTCTGGGATAGAACTGTACCAAGGTATATTTAATATTCTAGTAACGCACATTCTACAATTATCCGTGCAAACGCTTGCGGGTATCCGCAAGAGCTCCGCAAGGTAGTGTAGCCAACTGAGAAAAAACAATAAAAATTCGAGAAGAACAGGGCTTATGAGTTGGGAAATATAAGCTTAACAAAATAAACAATTGGCAGAGTAATTAAATAAGTTTTTTTTAATGAATAATTAATTAAACAAGAAAATATATATAATAATGAAGTTAAAAATATTTTTATAATTTGTAAATTATTATAATTTATGTTGTACATAAATAATTTGATTTTTCAAGCTTCAAACTCAAAAAGTAAAATGGGTAAGTAAATGTTAATACTTTTAATATATTCAAAGCAATATCTATTTATATCATTCAGTTGATCTTATGTTTTCTCTTGGACCTTTATGGAGTTTTACACTGGGTCATGAAGATACTCATGAACTATTCCATGTATTTTTAAGTGCTCTTCAAACAGAATTACAAAGTTCGGATAGAGTAAGAATTAAAAATTTTGAGTTTTTTTAATTTTCAAAATTTATTTTTATGCTTATTGTTAAATAGAAAGGTTGTCTATCAGATGCACTACCTAAAACTCTACTAGTTGTTACGGATATTAAAGGATCCGAAGATACATGAAACTTACGTGGTGTATCTTGTAACATAGAATAATATTACTTACGTATAGAAAAACAGTTCTTATGTATTTTTTTCCGCTTGAATTTTAACTAAAAATGAGATGTTAGATGGAGTTAGTCTCAGTCTCTATTTCCCCCTCTTTACATACCGACTATAATCTTTCTTTTGTTTTTAGGCAGCTGCTATATAAATATAAGTAAACTAGCGCTTGACTTGAGAAAAAATCGGTGTTGGCGCAACCGAAATAATTATGAGTTGCGCCAACTCGGTGAAAAAAAGTACATAAGAACTGTTTTTCTATACGCAGTAATATTATTCTATGCTTGTAATGATATTTCAACAAATCAAAACAATCTTGATGCATCTCAAATGCTTGACAATATGAATGAAGTTAATAATGTTGTCACCCATACTCAATCAATTACAAATTTTGCTTTTTTTCCAATTTATCATAACGCACAGGGCCCTAAATATTTAAAAAAATGTTAAACTTTTTTTAAAAATTAGGAATTTAAATTTTTTTACCTTCCACTTGGATCCTGTACACTGTAATTAACTAGTTAATAAACCAGAAAATGATTAGACAGTATTCGAAAAAGATGGTACACTATACATAGAAATAGCACATAAAGAACTCCACTGCTTAATGGTATCTCCTCTTAGATCTAAATCTCCATTCACGTGGTAGTATTTCAGATGATCCTGCAATAATCATTCCTGGTCTCATAAAAGAAATTGAAGTAACATTTGTAATTGATTTAGTATGGGTCTCAGCAGCATTGCACCGCATTTGCGCTTGCGTTTGCACCCCCCTTTTGCGGCTTTCTTCGAGACATTCTACAACTGAGCGATTGTCGCTTGCAATTGAGCCCTATGTTGCGCAGTAAGTTTTTTGATATGAGGAATTGACTTTTGCGCAACGTAACGTTCAATCGCAGGTGTCAATCACTCAATTGTGGGGCCTCACAACCGCAAGTGCATCCGTAACGCAATGCGCAGATACGAAAAATCACGTTGTGCGCATTAAATTACAACTGCACTTGCGGTTGCGACCCCGATTTATGGCGTTTGTAGAATCATCCTGACTGTACGGCATGAAGACTGTACATCTCCCGAAGCTTCTCCTAAGATAATACCGCGGATAGTTTTAGAAAAACTTTAATGTAAAACGCAGAGATCTGCTGTTCAGTTAAGGTAATTCAAAATTTGTCTATAGGAAGTTTTATAGACAACGTCTAAAATTGGGGGTTTTAAGTAAATCGGTTTGCGTGGCCAATTTTTAAATATGTGAACTCGTCTACTGCGCAATACAATGAATTAATGCTGTTGGTGAAACACTCAGTTAAGAAAATCCCTATTCAAAAGTTTCTTGGCTGCATATACAGATAGTAAATTTTTAAGGGAGTGAATATTAATGTCTATTAGGGAAAATTTTAATAATATTTTAGAAATATGTAATATTTTAATCGGCAAACATTCGATATTATCAGTTTTAGTAAATATTATGTGGTTATCTTCGAGTAAACTATGGAATTCAATATTTGCATGTTGTCTGTGCTCGTTTAAGCATACAATTTATATAGAATATCAAAACCTACACTTTGCCATCATATTTATTTATTTATTTATTTATTTAAACCAACAAAAAATTACATATTGTACAAGTATACATTATATTAGATAACATAAAGGTTGACAAATATAAATTTCCCTGAGTCAACAAAGTTGACTGTGCGGGTGATGGTATGCTAAAATCGTCAAAAGACTAAAATTAATTAAGAATAAAGTAATATAACAAATATAAAAACATTTAGAATAAACTAAAATTGTCAACAAATTATGTAACATACAAATAAGTAACAATATAATAAAATCAAAGCACATGATACTAACAGCAATATAAATAAAGGTTTTAATAATTGTTTAAATAAAAATAAAAATGACATTAACAGAAGTTCGACTTTTTTAGGAGACTTTAAAGTAAAATATACTATTTCTTGTCAGTGGCCAGAATTAGTATATTTTTATCATAGGCCGCAAAAACAAAATTTCGTATTTCGAATTTCTCTTAATCCTACTCAGATCAATATCAACATCGGGAATTTTCATTGAGAGGTTTTCACCAATTGTGTTGTAATATTCATTAAATAAACCAGCAATTTCAATATTTTTATCAACAGTCACTTCAATTTAATTTTGCCCACTTTATCATTTATAAATTCCCAGATGTTTTTAGAGGCTCTAGCTCTTTTATTGTAATGTAAATTCTTTGCAAGATTTATGATCTTTTTTAGCAATTTACAATATCTGTTGTAAAACTTTTTCAATTGAGGATTTTCAGAATTTATTTTTGTTTGATCCAATTATTTATATTGGATCCAATGTTCTCATTTAAAAAAACTGTAGCTATTGCTTAATCACGATAGCGTAATTTTACCATGGTAATTATAGTTTCTGCATGTGGCACTTTTTGAAGTTGCATCTTGACTGAAGTTGTTTTCAATTTTTAAAATAATTAATCAATCAATATTTTAGAACAAACTTTATTTGATGCTCATAACAATTTTTTTACATTAAATTTAAGAGTATTTAAATATGAAAAATATGTCTCGTTTTTATATATTTACTATAAACTATATTAATCATATAATATTTGACGTATTATTTTACAAAATATTTCTCCTTAGCAATTAATTAACATTGAATAAATTATATCAAATTCCTAAAAATAATAAAGAGGATTAGTTTAAAAATTGGCTACTGGTTGTAATCTAGAGCACTAACTATTCTAGGTATGGCTTCTCAAACAAATTTTTTCGGTATTTCTCAATTTCTGCAAAGAAATGCTATTTCCGGATAAGCAAAGTGATTTGGCTCCCGACACCTAACTTAGCCTATATAGTCCTTTGCATTATTTAATTTTTCCGACTCATGAACAGATAAAATTCTGCCTATCAGGTTATAATTGTTTCAGAAAAATTTTTCGTTGACCTTCGGAACTCTTTTAAAATCTCAAATTATAATTTTAATTCTTTAGAAATCAATTTTTTGAATTATATAAAACGAATATTAAAAAAAAGTATTTTCCGGACTTAAAAGTATACTGGAGCATCTAAGAATCATGTTTTTGAGATCTGAATAAAAATTTACAGGGTTACTCGAAAAAACTAATATCAAAAAAGGTTTCATGCAGTAGAAAACGAAAAACAATAGTCAGTTTTAATAGATTTATTTGGCAACCATAAACCATTTCACGAATTTTATCTCTTTATTAAATATAATTTTAATAAGATATATTTATTCTTTAAAATTCAACCCCTTCTTGTAACTTTAAGATTACAAATATTATTAAAGTACTCAAAAGATTTTTTACGTTTGCTGAAAATGGCTTCTGTACATTCATGGCAAGCGCATTTATTTTATTTGAGTTAAAAACTGCAACTATCATATAATTTGTTAAAAATGATAAAAAAGCTACTTTTTCCTGCAAAAAAATACGATTTTCTAAACAGGTTTATTGAAACATATTTCTTTATTAAAAAATGAGTAAGTAAATTTTTTTAGTTTAAAAAATTATTTAAGCCCTAGACAAAAAGATTAATTTTTTTATTTTACATTCTTATTTTCTAAAAATAAAAAAATAAAAAAATAATTTTCTTTTACATTTATTTATGCAGTTGGTTGAGTAACTATAAATTTAAGAAATAATTCGATTCAATTATATATTCTGTCAATATAAAAATATAAAAAAATGCAGATTTAAAATTTAATTTGGGAAAACATTAAATTTTAAATTATAATTTTTTATTTTTATTTTATAACTGTATTATGTAATTACTTTATAATTTTAAACTTTAAAACTCATAAAGAAAATTATTTAAAAAATGAATAATTCAAATGTCTTGATAGTCGTTTTGAAGCGTTGTATTTTTTCTTGACAACGTTGATTTAAATTTCTTGAAATCGTTGACGCCTCAGATAAAATAAAATAAAAAAAAGAAAATATTATCGTTCATGAATAATTTACCTCCTTTCCGGATCATTAGAATGGTGGTAATTATCGTGATCATCATTAAAATCTCTTCTGTTCACATTTTGATTATCGTCAACTTGAGGTTGCTCATCAGCACGCTGCATTGAAGATCCTGCAAGAAGTTCCCTATCTGAATCAGGCCATTTTTGACCTTTTTCAGTTCTACTGCCATAAACCTTTATATTTAAAAGATGTTGATTAAGCATATGACGCTGAAAACTGCTACGTTGTTTGAAAAACCGACCACAAGATTCACAGTTATGCTTAGGTGGCTTTCCGCATTCTTCTCGAAGATGTCGAGTCAATGAAACTTTCCATGCATAAGAGTTTCCACACAATGGGCAAACGTGAGGGCGACTTTCAGATTTACTGAAATTTGTTTTTGGAACCGATGAACTTGGACCTTTGAACATAAAATTAAAGAGTCGGCTTTGCAAGTATAAAAATATTATGTTGTTTTACAAAGATTAAGTTATTTTAATTGAAAGGTGAATTTATCCTAAGCATTTTTAAATAAATTTATATTTATCACCAGTGTTTAGAAGAAAAAAAAACTTGTTACATCTTAATTTTAAGGCTTACCTATTCCAAAAGCACATATTATTTCTCTTTATTAGTAAAATACAGTCCCCAGACATAAAAAAAAATATTAGAAAATTAATGGGTTAATTTAAAATTATTTTCTGAATTTATTAATTTAAAATTTTTTTTCGAATGGGTTAATTTTAAAATATTTTGTGAATCGTAAAAAAATTAAAAACTTTATTTTTTCTAAGCATAAAAAAGTATTACTTCTGTCAAATCGCGCTTCAGGGTGTTCAGTTACTGCCGTATAGTTACAGAGTGAATCTGGAAGTTGATCTGAATTTTGTCAAGATCTTAGAAAATTTACACTTTATACTTATGCTTATAAGTGAAAAGAATTTTAATTTAAAAAAGTAATCAAAATATATAATAATTGTTTGTAATTCTATTACAGGATATCTAATTTGTTTAAAAGAAAAGATTTCTCAAAATATTAGTTAAAAATTGGTAAGTGTTTGCATGTTAAAATTATTTATTTCCTATAAGGGTCAATATTTGTGAACTGTATATGACTTTGCATGGGTGGGTCTCGAAATCTACTCCAAAGTATGTTTGGTCGAAAGCATATATAAAAAAAATAATTTTCCCCAATTTTTAGATTTTTAGATCCAATCCTCTATTTTTTACAGCGATTTTTGTTTTTTTCAATTTTTTGAAATTTTTAATTTTTGAGAAATTTATGTTCATTAATTTTTCTCGCAACCGCGCACTTTACAATAAAATTTTTTTTCCTTATAGTACCCCATAGGAAATTTCCCGTAGAATTCGATTCTGGGGTCCAAATTTTTTTTGAACTGCGCATGCGCGAGAAAATCAACTTTCTTGCTTTGCCTTTTCTAGCTTATATGCCTCAGCTGCAGACAGCTCAATTTTCATCCTGTTGGTCTCAAATTGTAGGTTTTTTCATATACTTTCAGCATATGAAATCATTTTTTTGGGTAAATGTATTTTAAAAGGAATAAAATTGAAAAATAGCGATTTTTAAAAAATCATTTTTCACAAATTTTGAATTTTCCGCCAAGTCACGTGACCAAATGAAAATCTGACTAAAAATTCGGATTCAGCGGAAAATTTTACATAAGGATACCAATTTTCGTCTTATTTCATTAAATAGTTTCTAAGATATCCCATTTTAAAGATAAAGATTAAAATTGACTTTTTTTAAAAAACCCTAAAAATGGGACTCTGACTTTAATTATCATATCTGTTAAACAAATAATTATAAAAAGACGAGTAAAAATTTTTTGGAAACTAAGGGCTTGTAAAAAATTTTTGAGGCCTATAGAACTCGTTTCTTTTAAAAATTAGAATTTTGTCAGCAATTTCAAAATTGGTCATTTTGGGGTAAGAATAGGCATTTGGTTTATTGACTATCGGCATGAGAGATTTAGCGACAAATAATTGCAGTGTACGGTAACTGAATGGTGACACTTATACCAAAAAAATGAGACCAATTGGAAGTATTTAGGTTAACTGGCACGTTTGCAGCTTAGTATTAAAGATTACGAAAAAATCCTATTTGATAACATTGTGGTATTTTGTAGTTATTTAGTATTTTGCTATTTCTTTTATTTCTATAGCGTTACGGAAACATCCAAAACTTTTCCTAAAAGGGGGTCTTTTGTAAAAATTCTTGAGGAAACGGAAAATTTCGTCAAAATTTTCATTAGGTAACTAGAAAATTCGGAAAATTAAAAATAAGATAGAATAGCTACAAAATACAACAATGTTATAAAATAGGATTTTTTTCATAATCTTTAATACAAAGCTGCAAACGTGCCAGTTAACCAAAATACTTCCAATTGGTCTCATTTTTTTAGTATAAGTGTCACCATTCAGTTACCGCACACTGCAATCATTTGTCGCTAAATCTCTCATGCCGATAGTCAATAAACCAAATGCCTATTCTTACCCCAAAATGACCAATTTTGAAATTGCTGCCAAAATGCTAATTTTTAAAAGAAACGAGTTCTATAGGCCTCAAAAATTTTTTACAAGCCCTTAGTTTCCAAAAAATTTTTACTCGTCTTTTTATAATTATTTGTTTAACAGATATGATAATTAAAGTCAGAGTCCCATTTTTAGGGTTTTTTAAAAAAAGTCAATTTTAATCTTTATCTTTAAAATGGGATATCTTAGAAACTATTTAATGAAATAAGACGAAAATTGGTATCCTTATGTAAAATTTTCCGCTGAATCCGAATTTTTAGTCAGATTTTCATTTGGTCACGTGACTTGGCGGAAAATTCAAAATTTGTGAAAAATGATTTTTTAAAAATCGCTATTTTTCAATTTTATTCCTTTTAAAATACATTTACCCAAAAAAATGATTTCATATGCTGAAAGTATATGAAAAAACCTACAATTTGAGACCAACAGGATGAAAATTGAGCTGTCTGCAGCTGAGGCATATAAGCTAGAAAAGGCAAAGCAAGAAAGTTGATTTTCTCGCGCATGCGCAGTTCAAAAAAAAATTTGGACCCCAGAATCGAATTCTACGGGAAATTTCCTATGGGGTACTATAAGGAAAAAAAATTTTATTGTAAAGTGCGCGGTTGCGAGAAAAATTAATGAACATAAATTTCTCAAAAATTAAAAATTTCAAAAAATTGAAAAAAACAAAAATCGCTGTAAAAAATAGAGGATTGGATCTAAAAAGCTAAAAATTGGGGAAAATTATTTGTTTTATATATGCTTTCGACCAAACATACTTTGGAGTAGATTCTGAGACTCGAAAATCCAAACTGTATACACTTCACAAATATTGACCCATAAATATAAAACAGAATTCAAATGATTATAATGACTGGTAAGAAACATGAAAAATTTTATTAAATAAATAAATCAGTGTATGATCAAAGTGGTTTTAAGCATTGATGACGAAGCTCATGATAATTTTTTTTGAATCTTGTACTTCATTGTTGGTGAATATAACGAGGTATCATTTTACATTCTTCTCTTAAATTCCTGATAAAGACGTTCTCCAAGAATATTATTTATCTTAATTTGAACGTTCATGATTGTTTTTAAATGAAACTATTTAAATTTTGAATATAACCTAAAAAAAAAAATATTTTTATGAATCAATAAGAAAGTATAATAGATAAAAAAATAACCTTTAACATGGAACATGTTTATAGGACATATTTAAAAATCTGGGCTTAAGGACTTAGAATAATTAGAATTTAGGGACTTGGAATATTTAAGGTTTAGGGACTTGGAATAATATCGATTAAGGAAATTGGAATAATTCAGGTTTAGGGAATCAAAATAGTTTGGGTTTAGAATCTTAACAGCTAGTAAGGTGATAATTACATTACAAATTATAAAATTAGAAAATTGTAATGTTGAGTAACATTTGTATTTTACCTAGTCCTCAGCTGGAAGTAAACATGTTTCATGCATTTAGGTTATGTTTACACAAACCGGTTATAAGTTTTTAAATTAAAAAAAAAGTAATCGAAAAAATTCTCAGTAATTTTAAAATTTTGAATGATTGTAATCTTGATTTTATCAATCCATGATTTTAAAACGTTGAAAATTTTCCATTTCACTGATATTGGAAAGTGTATGTACCTAAAAAATATAAATGCATATTAATAAATTATTGATAAAGTTATCTTATATTTAACTCATATAGATCCAAGCAGAAACTTCATTTGCCATAAGGTTATTGGACTGACAGCTATAAAAAAATTAACCTGACAGTATATTTAGTCATATTAAGTCCAATTTTGTCTTATTAATTACGAAACCTCACAAGGAAAAAAAAATTTGTGACCTGGTATTTTGACTAGGGATTTCGGTAAATAATACAACTTTCTTTTGAATATTTATTTCATCTCTGTATTTCTCAATTCAATCTCTGTATTCAATTTGATCTCTGTATTCTCTGTAATAGCAAATGCTATTGGCGCCATTTACTTTTGGTAAGCAAAAGTAACAATCAGATTTTTTTGTGTAGCTGGGTATTTTACCCCTCTTATGTGGTTATATGGGGGCGCTAATTTTTTTTTGTTATTATATTCAATCTGAGTACTTTATAAAACATAATTTAGATGAGATGTGTGCTTTAACACTGTATTTTTTTTTTAACATAGATCTGTATGATATTGGATATTCTAGATTGGAATTGTTTTTAGCATCCAAAAATACGTACAAAAACCTTAGTCATAATTGTAGGTCACAATTTTTTTTTGATTATTGGAGTTGATCGATTGAGGAGAAATATAAGGGCAGGATTAGTAAATAAGAATAAAAAGCTGCCTTTCTAGACTTTATTTCGCTTTAAAAGTTAGATAAAATACAATTTTTACAAGAGTCGTCGCAAACTATTATTTGGAATGTACATTAAAATAATTATCTCTAGGACTCGATATAATACTTTAAAAAATAACAGGAATGAAAATATTTAAAAACTGTATCACAATAAAGGCTGAGTGAAATGTCTACGTTTCTTATGCGCGAAGGCTACCTACAAAATCTACTGTCATAGGTCAAGCAAATAACATATCTAGAAAGCGTCGTTTTTTAGTTTCAAAGCAATTTACTTCCAAATTTTTAATTTAAGATAAACAAATTGTACAGCATTTTTTAAGGCGTTGAGACGATTTTTTAAAAACTTTTTCTATAAAACTAGTCTTTCTGTACCTGGACAATCAAAAATAAAACAATTACTAGATCTGCCGTTTACATTCGTTGCTATCAGGGTAACATTAATAAAATATATAACTTTTTTCAGTGGTTTACAAAGTGAAAATCAAGTTCGTCATGTCGTCGTGGCAGAGAACTTTTAACGGACCCACTGAGCACCAAATATAAAACATCCAAAATATTCAACAATTAAAGAGGCTATAACAATAAAATTTCTTTTTTAATTTATCATTGCACACTGTTTCTGTATAAACTTTGATTTTTTTTATAGCAACTCGAATATAAAAAGCAGCTCACTTTTACTCAACGCCTTTTATCTGTTAAACTTAAGCACTAGAGCGAAGGCACTTTTAAGACTCTTTTCTCATTTAATTTTAATAGAAATATATTTTATATTCCTTTTTCATTTTTCATTTTTAGCCAATTTCCCAGTTACTTAATTTCTAAGAATTTTTTTTTAATAAAATTTTTATTTTAGTCATAAAATTTTTAGTCGTAAAATAAAATGCAAATCAATAATTAATATTTTGTTTATATTTTTTAATAAAATAATTCTTAATTTCCCAAAAATAAAAAAAATGAGTAATTTATAACCTAAACACCTTTATAAATGCAACATCACTTACTAATACAGAAAAAATTTTTACCTACAAATAAAATGATTATAAAACTTAATTTTAGAATAAAGCACATTAATCCTAAGTTAAGGAAAAATCAGTTTTTTTCCATTGAATAAAATGTAGTTTTCAATTTTAATAAATCTTACCCTATCATATATCAAACACTTTACATATTTTTTGCATCATTTATACAAATTAATGCCCATTTGAATACTACAGCAGAAATTCAAGTAACAAGAGAAACAAAACAAATAAAAGATAACTGTCGCACTTTTATTAAAAAATGATACCAGACTCCTCGACCAAGTTACTTCGTGTTAATAACGAAAATTCTTTTGCTTGTTTTTTACTTTCAATTTTAACGAAAAAATCTTGGACTTGTATTTATTACATAGATCTTAATTGGATTACGTAAAAGGCACAAAATTTAGAACCCTTCTTGAAAGAGAAAAAAATTTGATGAATGAATATTAAAAATTGGTTTTATTTATTTCTAAATATGCACTCAAAACTATTAATCTCTGTTAACAACGATCTGATGTATTATTGACCATTATAAAATTAAATAAAATAACCCAAGATTTTTTTTCTTATTTTTTAATCTAAATTATCTTATTCTTCCGCAATCAAATCGAATTAAGCAAAAATCTTTTTTTAAACAACGAATCATTTCATTTAAAAAGCTAACCAATACTTTTACTATATATTAATCGATTCATCATATTTTTATAAACATTTTTTTTTATTTTTAATATTTATTTTTATTTTTTTTTTTTTGAATTTTGATAAATTTTATACTTTTTTATTAATTTAAAAATAAATTTTTTAATTTTCTTCTTATATACTAATAAAACTTACATAATTTTATAGCTACAAAAGTTTTGAATGACCCTGTTACTGTTTAAATTGTCTTTTGGAGATAAAGATTTATCAATACTTTAAGGTCATAAATTATAAAAGCTAATACAGCAAATTAATACATTAAGTGCGACCGTTTATATTTATGTGAACTTGGCTGTGTATAATAAAATAAATAAAAACAAAACGAATGACTGTGGACCGTGTACGACATGATATGGCATAAGAATATTCTTTAAAAATACTAAACTTAAAATCTATTTGGCGTTTGTGGAGTGAACAATATAATGATAATGAGTAAACAGTATAAATACTGTTTTACGTTCCAATTAATTAAAATTAATTTGATAAGTTTATTATGAATAATAAAACGATCTACATGGAACTAAAAATATATAACTTTTTTAACATGTTGCCACTTTTTTTCAAGTAGAGTTAGCTAACGAAATAAATCAGGTACAAAAAGTATATTTAGCTAAATGATGCTGGGCAAAACTGTCCTGAACATTTTCATTAATAATAAAACTAGCACGAGATTTGTTTAAAAATAGAACCGACCTGGAAAATTTTTAGTACAGATTTCTTAAATTGAAAATTTTTACAAAATGTGGGACCTAATTTTCAAAAATTAATTTATTTCCAAACTTTTTTTTGAAACAAGCAAACTTTCCTACATACAATTATGAAATCAATTTTTTTTTGTATGGTTGGTTAAATCATGAAATTTGAAAATAATTTTCATATTTATTTAAATTTTAATTAATTTTTGGCTACTTGGAAAAGTATTGAGTAAATTGCAAATGTTTTGAGCAAATGGCTGAAAATTCAAGCAAGTATTTGCAAATTCAATCATAAATATTTTTACATGTAGAATATGACCACATGGACTTGTAGTCCGAGCATCGTGCTAGCTAATTTTTAAATCGTTTTTAATTTATCAATGAACTCCTGAAACCGTGACTTACAATGAGTTGCCATTTTTGCCCACATTTGATGCTGAACCTACAATAAATTTATGCATGAATAATAAATGTTTTTCATAAACCTGATTGTAGGCCAATGTTTTTAAACAAAGAATTGATTACTTATTACGTTATTTTAAAATTAAATGCAATTTACTGGAACATAAAATAAAATAGTTTGAAGTTCGATAATCTCTGAATAGAGAGACAATTCTTCAACAAACGCATTATCGTTATTTAGCAAATTTTGGCAAAATCAGGTGAAATTCACTATGATTAAATAAAAATGACAGCATGAGTTATTAAGAAAGTATCTAAAAAAAGATTAATATTATTTACATTGCAGTGTAACTGCTATATGGAGGTAATGTATTGACTATTTTGTTAGTTAAAACTATTTTAGTTACTTATAGAGTATTTTATTATTACTAGAACTTTAACTTTAATATAAAGAGAGGCACTAAATTGTAAGCATCTGAGATTGACTTTAAAATTTCATCACGTCCACAGCAATATTCGTTATTAAACTATTGGAACAAGTGTGACCAGAATGGTTTCTATGGAAGATATTGTTGTACCAACATTAAGGCATCCTATTTCTTATTCAAAATATTTTATAAAATTTTTTATTTTTTTTTTCAATCCTAAGACCTAAATTATTTTGCATCACCCGAAAAATTAAAAAAAAATTTTTACAAGCGCCCTAAATAGACAAATAGTTAAGATGATTCTTATCATTGCGATTTTAAATCTAAACAATGTTAAAAGTCACTGAGAAAAAAAAGTTGCTGGATTGAATGAACATCAGAACTCGTGAAAAATTTAGTTCTTTATTTAATTTTTGTTAAAATGGTTATTATTGCGAATATAGAAGAATTGAAAATTTTGAAAGAATTTCAGCGAGCACTACTTTGTTCTAATCAAAAAGACGAATATTTTAAATGTATTTCTTCCAGACGATTGCACATTTTGAACTAAAATTTTCACTTGTTACGTGTTCTTACTTTCTATTAAATAGAAACATTTTTCTTTTTTTAACTATTGTCTATCAGGCGTACTTAAGCTTATCGTCTAAAAAAATATAATTTTTTTATATTTTCTATACTTTAAAAATGCCTCAAATAAAAGAGTAGTTTATTTACTCTGCTTCAATTTTTCACCAGTATTTTTTTCATGGCTCGTTATTTTATAGATTGAAAAAATACTTTAACGATAATCTCTATTTACTCACAAGCATTAAAGTATCTAAAATCTAGGCAAAACTAAATCATTCAAAACTAAAGCATTCATCTTATAATATACTCATTTATGTCAAAGATACGAGCCTCTAAAAGAAGCCCTAAGGCAACCAGAGTTTTTTAAACTAAAGAAAATATTGAGGTATTTAGCATTCTTATTTTCAAAATATTCATTATTTGGAATTAATAACTTAAAAATAATTTTTATGCTCGTTGCATAAATTATCGCTGTAGATTAACATCCTTTTTTATGAAGTCATAGTTACGACTAAAACTAAGCTATTTTTAATAAGGCAGACGTTGATAAGTTTTAGAATTTACACCATCTCAGGTTTAAATAGTTTTTCCTTATGCATTCGTTCCATGTGTCGAGAAATATGCATTTTTTGTTTCGCTTTGTAAACACAGTAAGGACACTGAAACTGTGGTTCTTTTCCACATTCCCACTTTTGATGATTTCTTAAGCTGCTTTTAAGTTTATAAGCTCTTCCACAGTCTGGACAATTAAAACCTTCAGGGTTGGAAATGATGCTATTTATTCCTTTGCCCAAACTGCTACTAGATCTCCACATTATTGACGGTATGCTCCATCTTTGCCAGGCTGCAGCCCATTTCAAACCGTTCATGCTTAAGTCTTCCGCTAGAATACAAAAAAAAGTGAGTATTAGCTAATGTTTAAATGGTTTTTTAGTTTTATTCGAAGTTTTTAATGCAAGAATTTTTTTTATTCTGATCGACTACGAATTATGCTTACTTTAATTAAGAAGACATCTCTGAAAAATCCTGAAAAGCCAGATAGATGGATCTTTCGATATGCGAAAGCATTATTTAATATCGAGTGATCAACAACCTTTTTTAATGCTTCGTCTAACAGAATTTTAACTACTTTGAAATTAATATATACAGTTTGATTCAATTGTGTTTACTGCAAAGTGCAAAATGGTAGTTTGTATTCATACTTTTGAAAAAGCCCCAAAGCAACTATAGCTAGATGAAAAAATTATCATTTTTATATAATACAACGTGTGAAATATAGTAATTCAAAAGGCGAATTTTCTTTTTCTTAAGCATAAGCAGTGAAAATTATTTCTAAATATTATTTACGTAATTATGTACAAAAGTTTTCATTTTTTTTTATTTGGAAAAGTTAGTACTCATGCCATGTCCCATTGCCCGATATTTATAAAAGAATTAGAAAATTTTTTAGAGAATTTTAGAAAAGTAGTTCTAAAAGTAGTGACAGCTAATTCTATTTAAGTTGCTAATGAAAATTGGCTTATATACTAAGGATTATAATGGACAATAATAATTAATAAAAAATTATATTAAAGATTCTTTAGAAAAGTTTTTTAAAACCAAAATTTATGATTTTATTATTAAGTAAAAAATAAATGGTAAAAAAATCCTTAAAAATAAATCTTGTAAAATAAAAAAATATTTTTATTAATATTATTATTATTATTATTATTATTATATTATATTAATATTAATATTATAAAAAATATCTCACACAAAAATAATATAAAAAATAATGCTGTACCCTGGAGATTTTTTATAAAAATCTGTGCAGGGATACGCAGTATAATTTAATTATAAATATAAAAATTAAAATAAAATTAAAATATAATTGAAAACAAAACTAAAACTAATTAAATATATAAACAATGCCAAAAAATATGTATTGTATTTGTATTGTATTGTATTGTATTGCTTTATCCTCTATATTAAAGTTCCCATACGGGAACTGTGATAGAGGTCGCCAACAATTACAACTGCAGCCACACCACCGCACTGTTTTAATTTATTTCTCAAAGGAACCGGAATATATACAGATATATAACGAATTCCTTCTTGAAACTATTTTTTTTATCTATTCAAAATCTACGAGGGATGTGATTGCACTTTTTGCAGTTGATGGAGAGCTGTAGGATTAATGAGGGCGGGATAATTTGTGTTTGGATGTGGGACTAGATGCGTCAGCAGCCGACTTCAAGATGTTTGGGTATTTAATTATGCATTCGCCGAGACAGAAGGGAAACTGCTGAAAACCTTCTGCATAGTTAAGCTGACTATGTTTTTCCTCATAATGCATTTTTATTTTTATTTATATTTTTATTTTATTTTTTTTTTGCATTATGATGAAAAAGACACAAACGCTAACCCCAGAGCCATTTACCGCTCTTACCAAACAATATGTAAATATAATTACAAAATGTAAAATGTAAAACATTATAAAACTAAGAAACAATTAAATTTTAAATTTAATTTTAAATTTGCAACCAATCAGATGAATCAAAATGATGCTAGCATTACCAACATGTAGTACAAGAATTAAAATTTGAATTTATTTAAAATGTTTTTAAGACCATAAATAATTAATTCTGTTAAAATCTTGACAATTGTCTTTAGATAACAATAAATAAAATTATTCTAATTTTTAGTATTTTTTATGCATCAAAATTTTATTGGAAGTTGAAGTGTTCATATTGGATGGTTACAAGGATAACTAAAGTTTAGAAGCACCTAGAAGAAAAAAAAAAGGAAATTCATAAATAATATGAGTATAGTTATCGTGTGCACGAAAATTATTAAGCTTTGCAAAAAATAAAATTTATGAAGATTTAAAAACAATTTTTTTTCAAATCTTCATAATTATTTTTTTCTTTCAATATTAGCTCATTCCGGTAAAAATACTTCAACTTCTAAAAAAATTTTGATGCATAAAAAATACTAAACATTAATAAAAAATTTTTTTTTAGATACTTTTTAAGTTTATTTATTCACCCCAAAAAAATTTTTCCATTATCTTCTCCTGTAAAAAAATTTTCAAATTTCACTCAAATACCGAGCGCGCCAAGTAACTACCAACCTTAAGAGACGATTTTAGGAAAAAGATTTGGGAGAACTAAAAAGTTTGCAAAAACAAATTTTCATATGAATTTGATATTTTTCTTACTTAAACCATCCTTTATAAATTTATCACTGTTATTTTGGAACTTTAATAAGATGACGAGTTGAGCAAGATGCTCTCATATATGAGCTTTTACATTTAGCACGCTTAATGTGGGCTTTTGTATCATTTCCATGATAATTTCATGTGCATCCTCGAATAATCTGGAAAAAATATGAAAGTTTTAATTATTTTTTATCCTCTTCGAGATGAATTGTAAAAAGGTGGGTGTACAACTTATTTATAAGGTAGAGTAATTTTTATTTTATCATTATATCAATGACAGTTATTTATTTCTATTATCACAAACAGTTAATACAAAGAATTTACAAATTTATTAATATAATCAACAACAATTAGTACTGAAATATAAAATATCGATTCCAAGCAATGACAAATAAATTATTAGTTTATAAATTTGCACTCGTCATTATTTAATCTGTTTTATTCGCTTGTAAACTCGTAAAGTTTATAAAATTCTCAACACAGAGAGCTTCGTCATCACCAGAAAAATGAATCTTGTCTCAACAAACTATGCTTATGCTTAAAACGAGACGAACAAAAACTGCAAGTAAAAGTAGCTTCCTTTCCACATTCTAATTTTTTGTGACGTTGCAAAGTTATTGGTCTTCGATAAACTCGATGGCACGTATCACAAGGATAAAGTACATTTGACTCAAACTGATGAGGTCGCTGCCAAATACCTGAAAAAATGTGAAATTACAGTGTCAGATTAAAATTGTGTTACTTTTTGTAGAATCAACTAACATGAAAATGAACAAAACGGTTGCGTGTTTACTCGGATTGATGATTTTCTAATTACTGATTTGATGCACGTTCAAGCTAGAAGTAAATTTTTTTTTTTTATATTTTTAAAAAGGATGGAAAAGGTACTAAAGCAAATACTCTTTTATTAAAATAGCCCTTTTTTATTTATAAACAAAATCAAAAAAGAAAATTACAATATAAAACTAAAGAAATAATAATAATAATAATAACTTCTACAATTAAGTACAGTACATAAATAAACTTTATTTTAATTAAGTACAAGTTTTGCCATTTATAAGAAATAATGTGCTTATAATAAAGATTAATGGAATGTACAAAAGTATTGGATTCAGATATAAATTAATAAAAAATACTGCGATTTCAATATGTAAGAAGACACTGTATTAGAAAAATAATTTGCATTTTACAACAATTATAAATGTCTTTTGTATTATTTTAAGGGAATCATAGTGGGGATTTTTTTTTTCAAAAACTTTTTTTTAATAAAAATTTTTTTAATGAAATTTAAGCATAGCAATATCTGTGAAAAAATTTTTAGACCACCTAATTTTTGAATTATAATCAGTTTACCGCAAAATTTCACGCTAACATTTTCAATACAAAATTAGGCTATTTTATCTATATCTTATTTTGACTCGGATGATTTAACTTGTCACTCGTGAAAACGCTACAGAGTTTTCGATAATGAGTTTATTACTACACTGAGAAAAAATTTCGGTCGAGGCAGCCGGAATTTTTTTTTGTTAAAGATTGCAAATGTCTTGAAATATAAAGAAAGCTAAAAAAACAGTTTTACTCACGGGTTACATAACCCGATAATATGTTACATAACAATAATATGTTACATAATATTTAGTTATGTTAATATAGTAAGACACACTCTACTATTATTGGTTAACTTCTGCATCTCTCGATAAGAAGTCCTCTTTGTAACACTAATAATAAAAATTCACTAAAAAAATTCAGACGAATTATGTTAAGTTGGAACGCAAACAAAAGTTCTAAGAGTTATTGATGCCAACTATGCATAAAAAAATATACATATTTGTTCGTTATTCGACTATAAGGCATATTCTACAATAGCTTCAAATCAGTAAATATGCGTTGCATATATGTTCGCAAACGATGCGCAGTACTTTTTTAAATCCGTAAACTCGTTTCTGCGCATCCATTTGATTACATATATGTGTCTACATATTTGCATTTGTGGCTATTGTAGAATGTACCTGAGGCAAATTCTACAACAGTAGCAAATCGGCAAATATGCGGTGCATATATGTATGCACACGATGCGCAGTACATTTTTAAATACGTAAACTCATTTCTGCCATTTGCCTACATATATGTGCCTGCATATTTGCGTTTGCAGCTATTGTAGAAAATGCTTAAGCAATAACGATGTATATGACAAGTACCAATTTTATTTTATTCATCAGTAAGAAAGTTATTTCAAGTACGAAAAGCACATATATAAATATATAGAGTAACACGCCTATGCAACCTTGAATGGGACCATGCTTGTTTATATTCGCTGTGATTAATCCATTATTTTTGAATCCGCTGTACCTGTTGCACGTTCTTGTTTCTTCGCTACCTGAGGCAGATTGGAATCTAGGCGGCTGGGGTTCGCACCAGACAACCAGTGAGTGGGTTGTGGTTAGCTGCAGTGGCAGTTTTGAACTAAGGAGAAGTCAATGGGCTTCAAACAGGTTTGAGAGTGAATTTGTGTGTATGTGAATGCTTGAGAAGTACTCTTATGCTTAGTGTGCTTGAGAGTGTGTTTAGGCTCTTTTCAGATCCGCCAACTATTTAGACGTTTGAACACCATTTATTTATTTTTTCTAATCTAAATTTTTTTTTTTTTTTCAATTTACATTATTATTATTATTATTATTATTTTAAATTTTATCATTGGCACCGAATAACCCAGGAAAAATTTACCGAATATAATAACCTGGTGTAATTTTGCGTGCATGATTTAGCAAGAGAAGGAGAGAAGGTCAAGATAGGTTTAAGAAGAAGAGGTCATGGCTTTGAGCGAGGTCGAGGAGTTTTATATATATGTAAATATAAGTGAATGTGTGTGTGCATGCGTTAATTAAGATATAATAGATATATATATATTTATATAATGCATGCAGTATATAAATTTATCATGTTGTTTCATCATCTCTCATCACATAGTTAGCCGTAATTACGAAATGATCATGATTAAATTATTAATATTTTTTATACATATATAAATAAGCATTCATTCAGGTACTAAGTGGAGTCCAAAGATTAGTGGCTGGAAAGGTCGTATTGATTTAGGTGGTCAATTGCCAAATCACAATGGCAAAAATGCATCAAAATATAAAAATAATGATGTAAAAAATAAAAATGAATCATCTACATTTACGAAATGTAATTATGTTACAGCTAAATGTAAATGTAATGCAGATGCCAAAAAAGTCTTAGTTTTTATGCTTGTATGTATAAATGGATCAATTAAAGCACCTGTTGCTCAATATTTAGTAGATGATTTGAATGCTGAAGAAAAGGCTCAGTTAATCAAGGATTTATTAACCAGGTTGCACAAAAGTAATATCAATGTGCAAAGCCTTACTTTTGACGGAGCCTCAGATCAAAATAGAAGCTTGTTCGTTGCTAGGTGCCAAATTTGACGTCAACAAACCAGATTTTAATCCACAAATCCTCCATCCAGTGACACAAAAGCCAATATTCATTTTTTTGGATGCTTGTCACAATCTTAAGTTAATAAGAAATTATATTGGTGATGAGAAAAGAAATCTCAAGTTTTTTGAAAATAAAAGCGATAAAATCGATGAAATCAAATCGAAATATATAAAAGATCTAAATAAAACTCAATATGATTTATGATTTGCTTGCATGACGCTTGTCGTGTCAAGAATAGACATATTTAATTTCATAATGAAAAAATGAGAGTTATTTTAGCAGCCCAAGTTTTGAGCAATAGCGTTTTCACAGCTATAAAATATTTAGAATTTGACAGTAAACTGTACCAAAAAACTTTAAAGGATGCATCAGCAACTGCTAAATTTTGCAAAATATTTATTGATGCATTTAATATTTTGAATGTTAGATCTAAATATAGTGATGTACCATTAAGAAATGCTGTCATTAAAGATACCTTACCCAAACTTAAAGATGAAATTCAGAAAATACAAAACTATATAAAGTCACTAAAAATTGATGTAGTCGTAAAACTACCAAAAACAAAAAGAACACGAAAGCATGTAATAAGGAAGCTGAAAACGAAGTTCATTTAGAAAATATTATTAATTATTCAGAACAGTCACAATCATTAAATGATTACGACTGGGCAGACGATTATGAAATAAACGATCAAGAGTTAGTAAGAATTTCAAACGAGGGTCAAAAAAAAAACACAAACTCAAGAGCAAAATCAATTCAAAATTTTAAGAATGTCTGTCCTCGATTGCGCTAGAACGAAAACTGGTTTTTTAGGGTTCTATATTAATCTCTACAATTACGAAAAGTTAGCCGGGACAATGTTACAGCAAAAGGAAATTGAATTTTGACTCAGTTACTAATTATCTCAAGACCATGTTGAGCTATTTTTTTCATTTTTGCGACAAATGAATGGTTTTAATAATAATCCAATTGTCAAACAAAATCTGGCAGCCATGAGAAAAATACTGATTCATGATATGGAGATATTATTGCCTCGTACGGCAAATTGTATTCCCCAGGATGAAACCTCAATAGCAATCAGAAAAATTCCCTCTAAGGAAATCAATATGTTGAAGAAAAAAGAAAATAATTATTCTGGCCCAAAAAGTAAAAAGTTTAAGTCAAATTCTTTTTATATACATTAATACTTACATGATCCAACTAAGATTGATCATAAATATATAAAGACACATCAAAAAAATAAAGACGACAAAATTAAAAATGTTAATAAAGATGTGCAAGACATAGTTAAACACACAGCAGGTGAAGTGATAAGGAGTTTAAGAATTCACCAAACTGATTGGTACCAAAAATTATGCTTAGAAAAAAATGACGACACATCAAGACTGACAGAATTAAAAGCTTGGGAAGGTTTGCTGTATCTACCAAAAAATTTTCTTCATGATTTAGGTGGTCAATTTCCAAATCCCAGTTCCAAAAATGCACCAAAATATAAAATAATGATGTAAAAGATAAAAGTAAACCATCTACATGTACGAAATGTAGTTATGTTACAGCTAAATGTAAATATAATGCAGATGCCAAAATAGTCTTAGTTTTTATGCTTGTATGTATGAATGGATCAATTAAAGCACCAGTTGTTCATTATATAGTAAATGATTTGAATGCTGAAGAAAAGGCTCAATTAATCAAGGATTTATTAACTAGGTTGCACAAAAGTAATATCAATGTGCAAAGCCTTACTTTTGACGGAGACTCAGATCAAAATAGAAGCTTGTTCGTTGCTAGTTGCCAAATTTGACGTCAACAAACCAGATTTTAATCCACAAATCATCCATCCAGTGACACAAAAGCCAATATTCATTTTTTGGATGCTTGTCACAATCTTAAGTTAATAAGAAATTATATTGGTGATGAGAAAAGAAATCGCAAGTTCTTTGAAAATAAAAGCGATAAAATCGATGAAATCAAATGGAAATATATAAAAGATCTAAATAAAACTCAATATGATTTATGATTTGCTTGCATGACGCTTGTCGTGTCAAGAACAGACATATTTCTTTTCATAATGAAAAAATAAGAGTTTTTTTAGTAGCCCAAGTTTTGAGCAATAGCGTTTTCACAGCTATAAAATATTTAGAATTTGACAGTAAACTGTACCAAAAAACTTTTAAGGATGCATCAGAAACTGCTAAATTTTGCAAAATATTTAATAATGCATTTGATATTTTGAATGTTAGATCTAAATATAGTGATGTACCATTAAGAAATGCTGTCATTAAAGATACCTTACCCAAACTTAAAGCTGAAATTCAGAAAATACAAAACTATATAAAGTCACTAGAAGTTGATGTAGTCGTAAAAATACCAAAAACAAAAAGAACACGAAAGCATACAATAAGGAAGCTGAAAACGAAGTTCATTTAGAAAATATCATTAATTCTTCAGAACAGTCACAATCATTTAATGATTAAAACTGGGCAGACGATTTTGAAATAGACGATCAAGAGTTAGTAAGAATATCAAACGAGGGTCAAAATAAAAAAACACAAACTCAAGAGCAAAATCAATTAAAAATTTTAAGAATGTCTGTCCTCGATTGCGCTAGAACGAAAACTGGTTTTTTAGGATTCTATATTAATCTCTACAATTACGAAAAGTTAGCCGGGACAATGTTACAGCAAAAGGAAATTGAATTTTGACTCAGTTACTAATTATCTCAAGACCATGTTGAGCTATTTTTTTCATTGTTGCGACAAATGAATGGTTTTAATAATAATCCAATGGTTGAACAATATCTGGCAGCCATGAGAAAAATACTGATTCATGATATGGAGATATTATTGCCTCGTACGGCAAATTATATTCCTCAGGATGAAACCTCAATAGCAATCAGAAGAATTCCCTCTAAAGAAATCAATATGTTGAAGAAAAAAGAAAATAATGATTCTGGCCCAAAAAGTAAAAAGTTTAAGTCAAATTCTTTTTATATACACATATACTTACATCATCCAACTAAGATTGATCATGAATATATAAAGTCACAAAAAAAAATAAAGATGACAACATTAAAAATATTAATAAAGATGTGCAAGACATAGTTAAACACACAGCAGGTTCAGTGATAAGGAGTTTAAGAATTCACCATACTGATTGGTACCAAAAATTATGCATAGACAAAAATGTGCGATACATCAAGACTGACAGAAATAAAAGATTGGGAAGGTTTGCTGTATCCACCAAAAAATTTTCTTGATGATTTAGGTGGTCAATTGCCAAATCACAATTCCAAAAGTGCACCAAAATATAAAAATAATGATGTAAAAGATAAAAGTGAACCATCTACATATACGAAATGTAATTGTGTTACAGCTAAATGTAAATGTAATGCAGAAGCCAAAAAAGTCTTAGTTTTTATGCTTGTATGTATTAATGGATCAATTAAAGCACCTGTTGCTCATTTTTTAGTAGATGATTTGGATAATGAAGAAAAGGCTCAATTAATTAAGGATTTATTAACTAGGTTGCACAAAAGTAATATCAATGTGCAAAGCCTTACTTTTGACGGAGCCTCAGATCAAAATAGAAGCTTGTTCGTTGCTAGGTGCCAAATTTGACGTCAACAAACCAGATTTTAATCCACAAATTCTCCATCCAGTGACACAAAAGCCAATATTCATTTTTTGGATGCTTGTCACAATCTTAAGTTAATAAGAAATTATATTGGTGATGAGAAAAGAAATCTCAAGTTTTTTGAAAATAAAAGCGATAAAATCGATGAAATCAAATAGAAATATATAATAGATCTAAATAAAACTCAATATGATATATGATTTGCTTGCATGATGCTTGTCGTGTCAAGAACAGACATATTTATTTTCATAATGAAAAAATAAGAGTTTTTTTAGCAGCCCAAGTTTTGAGCAATAGCGTTTTCACAGCTTTAAAATATTTAGAATTTGACAGTAAACTGTACCAAAAAACTTTTAAGGATGCATCAGAAACTGCTAAATTTTGCAAAATATTTAATAATGCATTTGATATTTTGAATGTTAGATCTAAATATAGTGATGTACCATTAAGAAATACTGTCACCAAAGATACTTTAGCAAATCTTAGAGCTGAAATTCAGAAAATGCAAAACTATATAAAGTCACTAGAAGTTGATGTAGTCGTAAAACTACCAAAAACAAAAAGAACACGGAAGCATGTAATAAGGAAGCTGAAAACGAAGTTCATTTAGAAAAAATCATTAATTATTCAAAACAGTCACAATCAGTAAATGATTACGACTGGGCAGACGATTATGAAATAAACGATCAAGAGTTAGTAAGAATTTCAATCGAGGGTCAAAATAAAAAAACACAAACCCAAGAGCAAAATCAATTCAAAATCTTAAGAATATCTGTCCTCGGTTGCGCTAGAACGAAAACTGGTTTTTTAGGATTCTATATTAATCTCTACAATTACGAAAAGTTAGCCGAGACAATGTTACAGCAAAAAGAAATTTAATTTTTACTGAGTTACTAATTATCTCAAGACCATGTTGAGCTATTTTCTTCATTGTTGCGAAGAATGAATGGTTTTAATAATAATCCAATGTTTAAACAATAACTGGCAGCCATGAGAAAAATACTGATTCATAATATGGAGATATTATTGCCTCGTACGGCAAATTGTATTCCCCAGAATGAAACCTCAATAGCAATCAGAAGAATTCCCTTTAAGGAAATCAATATGTTGAAGAAAAAAGAAAATAATGATTCTGGACCAAAAAGTAAAAAGTTTAAGTCAAATTCTTTTTATATACACAAATACTTACATCATCCAACTAAGATTGATCATGAATATAAAAAGACACATCAAAAAAATAAAGATGACAAAATTAAAAATGTTAATAAAGATGTGCAAGACATAGTTAAACACACAGCTGGTGCAGTGATAAGGAGTTTAAGAATTCACCAAACTGATTGGTACCCAAAAATATGCTTAGAAAAAAATGGCGATACATCAAGACTGACAGAATTAAAAGATTGGGAAGGTTTGCTGTATCTCCCAAAAAATTTTCTGGATGATTTAGGTGTCAATTGCTAAATTACAGTTCCAAAAATGCACCAAAATATAAAATAATGATGTAAAAGATAAAAGTGAACCATCTACATGTACGAAATGTAGTTATGTTACAGCTAAATGTAAATGTAATGCAGATGCCAAAATAGTCTTAGTTTTTATGCTTGTATGTATGAATGGATCAATTAAAGCATCAGTTGTTCATTATATAGTAGATGATTTGAATGCTGAAGAAAAGGCTCAGTTAATCAAGGATTTATTAATTATGTTGCCCAAAATTAATATCAATGTGCAAAGCCTTACTTTTGACGGAGCCTCAGATCAAAAATGATGCAGTAAAACTACCAAAAACAAAAAGAACACGAAAGCATGTAATAAAGAAGCTGAAACCGAAGTTCATTTGGAAAATATCATTAATTTTTCAGAACAGTCACAATCATTTAATGATTACAACTGGGCAGACGATTTTGAAATAGACGATCAAGAGTTAGTAAGAATATCAAACGAGGGTCAAAATAAAAAAACACAAACTCAAGAGCAAAATCAATTCAAAATCTTAAGAATATCTGTCCTCGGTTGCGCTAGAACGAAAACTGGTTTTTTAGGATTCTATATTAATCTCTACAATTACGAAAAGTTAGCCGGGACAATGTTACAGCAAAAAGAAATTGAATTTTTACTGAGTTACTAATTATCTCAAGACCATGTTGAGCTATTTTCTTCATTGTTGCGAAGAATGAATGGTTTTAATAATAATCCAATGGTTGAACAATATCTGGCAGCCACGAGAAAAATACTGATTCATGCTATGGATATATTATTGCCTCGTACGGCAAATTATATTTCTCAGGATGAAACCTCAATAGCAATCAGAAGAATTCCCTCTAGAGAAATCAATATGTTGAAGAAAAAAGAAAATAATGATTTTGGCCCAAAAAGTAAAAAGTTTAAGTCAAATTCTTTTTATATACACACATACTTACATCATCCAACTAAGATTGATCATGAATATATAAAGTCACATCAAAAAAATAAAGATGACAACATTAAAAATGTTAATAAAGATGTGCAAGACATAGTTAAACACACAGCAGGTTCAGTGATAAGGAGTTTAAGAATTCACCAAACTGATTGGTACCAAAAATTATGCTAAGAAAAAAATGGCGATACATCAAGACTGACAGAATTAAAAGATTGGGAAGGTTTGCTGTATCTCCCAAAAAATTTTCTTGATGATTTAGGTGGTCAATTGCCAAATCACAGTTCCAAAAATGCACCAAAATATAAAATAATGATGTAAAAGATAAAAGTGAACCATCTACATGTACGAAATGTAATTATGTTACAGCTAAATGTAAATGTAATGCAGATGCCAAAATAGTCTTAGTTTTTATGCTTGTATGTATGAATGGATCAATTAAAGCACCAGTTGTCCATTTTTTAGTAGATGATTTGAATGCTGAAGAAAAGGCTCAATTAATCAAGGATTTATTAACTAGGTTGCACAAAAGTAATATCAATGTGCAAAGCCTTACTTTTGACGGAGCCTCAGATCAAAATAGAAGCTTTTTCGTTGCTAGGTGCCAAATTTGACGTCAACAAACCAGATTTTAATCCACAAATCCTCCATCCAGTGACACAAAAGCCAATATTCATTTTTTGGATGCTTGTCACAATCTTAAGTTAATAAGAAATTATATTGGTGATGAGAAAACAAATCTCAAGTTCTTTGAAAATAAAAGGGATAAAATCGATGAAATCAAAAAGAAATATATAATAGATCTAAATAAAACTCAATATGATATATGATTTGCTTGCATGACGCTTGTCGTGTCAAGAACAGACATATTTATTTTCATAATGAAAAAATGAGAGTTTTTTTAGCAGCCCAAGTTTTGAGCAATAGCGTTTTCACAGCTTTAAAATCTTTAGAATTTGACAGTAAACTGTACCAAAAAACTTTTAAGCATGCATCAGCAACTGCTAAATTTTGCAAAATATTTAATAATGCATTTGATATTTTGAATATTAGATCTAAATATAGTGATGTACCATTAAGAAATGCTGTCACTAAAGATACCTTACCCAAACTTAAAGCTGAAATTCAGAAAATACAAAACTATACAAAGTCACTAGAAGTTGATGTAGTCGTAAAACTACCAAAAACAAAAAGAACACGAAAGCATGTAATAAGGAAGCTGAAAACGAAGTTCATTTAGAAAAAATCATTAATTATTCAAAACAGTCACAATCATTAAATGATTACGACTGGGCAGACGATTATGAAATAAATGATCAAGAGTTAGTAAGAATTTCAATCGAGGGTCAAAATAAAAAAACACAAACTCAAGAGCAAAATCAATTCAGAATCTTAAGAATGTCTGTCCTCGGTTGCGCTAGAACGTAAACTGATTTTTTAGGAATCTATATTAATCTCTACAATTACGAAAAGTTAGCCGAGACAATGTTACAGCAAAAAGAAATTGAATTTCTACTGAATTACAAATTTTCTCAAGACCATGTTGAGCTATTTTTTTCATTGTTGCGAGGAATGAATGGTTTTAATAATAATCCAATGGTTAAACAATATCTGGCAGCAATGAGAAAAATACTGATTCATGATATGGAGATATTATTGCCTCGTACGGCAAATTATATTCCTCAGGATGAAACCTCAATAGCAATCAGAAGAATTCCCTTTAAGGAAATCAATATGTTGAAGAAAAAAGAAAATAATCATTCTGGCCCAAAAAGTAAAAAGTTTAAGTCAAATTCTTTTTATATACACAAATACTTACATCATGCAACTAAGATTGATCATGAATATATAAAGACACATCAAAAAAATAAAGATGACAAATTTAAAAATGTTAATAAAGATGTGCAAGACATAGTTAAACACACAGCTGGTGCAGTGATAAGGAGTTTAAGAATTCACCAAACTGATTGGTACCCAAAAATATGCTTAGAAAAAAATGGCGATACATCAAGACTGACAGAATTAAAAGATTGGGAAGGTTTGCTGTATCTTCCAAAAAATTTTCTTGATGATTTAGGTGGTCAATTGCCAAATCACAGTTCCAAAAATGCACCAAAATATAAAATAATGATGTAAAAGATAAAAGTGAACCATCTACATGTACGAAATGTAATTATGTTACAGCTAAATGTAAATGTAATGCAGATGCCAAAATACTCTTAGTTTTTATGCTTGTATGTATGAATGGATCAATTAAAGCACCAGAATTCCCTTTAAGGAAATCAATATGTTGAAGTAAAAAGAAAATAATGATTCTGGCCCAAAAAGTAAAAAGTTTAAGTCAAATTCTTTTAATATACACACATACTTACATACAATACAGGCAATAAGTGGATGATTTATAAAAATGTTTATAAAAATATATCAGAGTAGTATAATGTACCTACAAGTAGAAAATTAAAGAGAAAACCAGCAGAATTAAATAATAACATAAGAATTCTTCAAGCTACATACAAAACTATTTCATTTATAACAGGCAATTAAAACAAAATTGTTTAAGTAATCAAATTAATAATAGAAACATTTATAATTATTTATTAATAACAGGGTCAGGAAAACCGAAATGTGAACATTTTGAATTAATGCATGAAATAATGAAAAGAACTGACAACACAAAACAAAGCCTACTACAATATATTCTGAATTATGATAATTTTGAAAATGGATTTGTTACTTCTGAAAGACATAATGATATTAGTGAATTTCATGGTCATAATCAACATTTACTCGAAGAAAGTAAAGATCCAAGTACATTCTATGAAGAGACTGAGGAGCAAAATTTTAATGAAATGATGAACCTAGTGCAGAATTCTATGCAAATAACAACGCAGAATCTTCATCAAGAATTATGTGAAGAGCAAGTTCTTTTTCAAGTGGAAGGGGAGCCATAAGATTTATTTCAACAAAATATCTGTATTATATACATATTACATAAATATTAATTAAGATTGAAATCTTGATTCAATTATTCATGTTTTTGAGTCCACATCGAAAAATGAGAAAAAAGCTTATTTGAATTCTTTTTTAGAAACAGAAAGGTCCCTCCAAGATGCTGCGAAATATTTTCATGAATCTGACAAACGAAGCAAAGAAAGAGAAGAAGAGGTTCACTCAAAAATTACAGAATTTTTAAGCCATTCAACGCAATTTTATTAAAAACTTTTGAACGATTCAACTAATGCTTCAGCTGCTACTCATACCCATCTTATCAATGCTAATACTAATACACCAAAGACAAGTTCAACTGTCGCTAACTCAGTTATTGAAAATTTAACATCAGAAACACCAGCAAGAAATATAAAAAATAAATTAAAATTTAAATATAAAACCTCCAGTAAAATTTCTTTGACTTATAAAGCTTATGAAACTCAAAGAAAGAATGAAAGTCTAAATTCTGATAATGGTGATGATATTTTAATAAATTTAGACAATGAAAAATGAAATGATATTCATGCGTTGAGTGAAAAGTGTGTTGTTGAAAATTATAACGGACTTCGTATGTCTTGAAGTACAAATAATATCTCAACTCAACTATAGTGGTAAATGACATTAGTAATAGTGAAATTGATGGGATTCACGCGGCCTCCTGTAATAAAATCCTGGTCCTTAATAAACCAATTATAAACAATAGTGGAATATTAACACAAAAAATGCCTTTATTCCAAAAAAATAATAGACTTTTAGTCTCCATCGAAAATTACATTCACTCTGTTAAAGGATCTGTTGAAAATAATTCACTCAAAAACCATATTTCTTGAAAATGAAAATTAAAAAAAATGAAATCAGTTACAAATAAGATCAGGGAAATATTTGTTAATGGAAATTTGTTAAATAAAATTGTTAAAATTGATAAAACCAGATTTTAATTTGTTAGTTTGAAAATTTTTTGACCAATTTATAAATTAAGGTTTATTATTAGTTGGCGCTATTAGTTCACAGAACTCCGATGGACGAAAGCAATAGATTACCGAATAATTGTAGAATGTGCCTTCTATAATCTTAAAATTTTCTGTTTTACGGAATAGTTTTTATTTCATACGGAAATCAGCAAGTTTCCAGGACCCAGCTTTGCACTCGCCTATTAAAAACAATTTTAATTCGCATATATTTTTTTTCTATTCTGAAATAATAATTGGCTAAAAATTAGAAAAACAATAATATATAATTTATACAATTAATTAATATTTGTAATAGATGAGCATTGTATTGGAATGTAACGTATATGAACTTAAATGTTAAATAAACACAAAATCTATGGTAAATAAAAAATATTTTTATAAAAATACTTCTCATGATTTAATTTTAAATTAAGATATTTTTTAGCATCATAAACTACTAAAAGACTGGTTTTATTAAAATAATGTAAAAAACTAACTTATGAAAAATTTTTTCTATACAAATAAAATTAAGAAAGAAAATGGGTAACTATAATAAAATATTAATTAAAGTATAATTTTTTTTCTAGGTAACAGTATTTCTGCAAGTACCGTGCTAAATTATTTATAAACTTTAAATAGTTACTTATTAACTAATTAAGTACAGAAATTTATTTTTAAATTTTATCTAAGTATCGAAGGCACTTAATTATTAACTCTTTTGTGAATCCCTTATCCCATGTGCATTTAACATATTAAAATATAATTTTAATCGAATTAATATCAATGAAAATCTCTACTATAAAATGAATCTACTTTTAAATCTTAAATAACAAAATCTCAAGCTGAAGCAAATCATGACCAATAAAATTGGCAAAACAAATATTTTTTCGACCATTTTTAAATTTTTCAAAAAATGTTATTTTTACATCGACTTTTAACTTTACCCAAACCCCATAAACGAGTACAAAAATAGGCTTAAGAGTTTTAATAAAAATTACAAATAATAAAATTTATCTAGGCACTATCGTCAAAATGCAATGTTTTTTGATGATGTCTCTTGTAATGTACCGTAAGATTTCCACGTTGTTTTGCTTTATACGGACATTCAGGACATTGAAAACTGGGTGCTTTTCCTCCACACTCTACCATTTCATGTCGCCTCATCGTACTTTTCCATCTATAACCTTTTCCACAAAAGCGGCAACGAAATTTTCGTTCTTGTTCATGAGATACTCCCATATACATGATACTCAAGTCTCTTGGCTGGGAAACTACTTCGAATGAATCAGGAAAAATAACATCTCGTGATGAAGATGCGCTATCGTTTTCCTCGACATTTTTATTGTTACTATTCCTATTCCTATTGTTGTTATTATAAGAGGGTACGGACGATTGGCTTCGGCTGCGAACATGTTCACTGCTGCTTCGAGCAGATCTACCAGTAATACGGATTTTTTTCGAATTGCTGCTTGATTTGTATTTATAATCTTTTTTAAGCAACGATAGTAGAGCACCAAGACCTGAAACAGTCAGAACAAATTTTAAGTAAAAGTTACATAATTAAAAAAGTCTATATTGTTTAGTTTTTATGTTCATTATTGAAAGTCTCTTAAAATAGAAGAAAGACTGTTTGTTTTTACAAAGATAGTAACCAATATCTTGCCAGTTCATGTTGTAGCTTAAATATAAACCCTCAACCATGTAGAAATTTAGTTAATGATATTTTTGTGTTTTTATTGAAAAGAAAGATTATATGAAGTACACACAGAAAAAATTTAGACTAAAAATTACTAAGCATAGACTAAAAATTACCAAAAAGAGTAATTAAAATGTCTGAAGTACCACCTACGATAATATGTGAGAATATATACTAACTTTCTTTTTAAAAATTGTAAAGACTGGAGTAAAAATGACCAAAAATCTTAGTATTAATTCATAGATGGCACATTAGACAACTTTAATACTCCTCTTGGTAATTTTTAATCTATTCTTAATAATTTTTTATCTAACTTTTTTCTGTGTCTATGATCTGAAGAGAAATTTATTTTTATTGTTTATAATAATTTTTTGACTAAATGAATTAATCCTAATTCAAATCGTTTTAGTAGCAATCGCGAGCAGCACTACACGCTTTTTCACATTCTAATCGCATATGTCGCTGTAATGAAGATTTAACATTGTACGTCTTCAAACATACTTCACATACGTATTAAGCGTTCAGTCCTTCTTCAGTCACAAAATACGTATAACCTAAAAAATTAAAATAAAATATTTTAGTATCTAATTGATAGCAAAAAATTAAATTAAAAGTTAATACAGCGTTAAATACACTCAAAAAATGATTAAAACTAATCGACGCTTATAATTTTTTCCCTTAATTAACGAAAAATAATCATAACTATGTAAATTAAGTTTTATCACCCGATGTTATTTAAAATTTTCTAAATTTTAACTTTATTAATTTTTTTCGATCTTTACGTGTAAAAAAGGAACACTGCATTAATCGATAATTGTATGATAATAATGTTAACTATACGCAACTAAGCAGTTAAATTAAATTATTTAAATTTAAATAATTTTTTAAAAATATTTTTACAAACATTATTGAAATTTTTTTTCTCAAGAAAAAAAATACTGATACCTTTCTGGATGGATTCAAACCGGTGACCTTTTCATCTGTACTGGAATGCTCTTTATCCAACTGAGCTACGGAGACTAGCGAATACGCTCAGCGAAATTCCAACATTTCTTCTCTTGAAAAAGGCGACTATTCAAATAAGCGCCAATGATAACTATGTAAATTAAGTTTTATCACCCCATGTTATTTAAAAGTTTTGGAATTTCTTTGAGTAGATTCGCTGGTCTTTGTAGCTTAGTTTAATAAAGAGCATTCCAGTACAGATGGAAAGGTCACCGGTTCGGAGGTATTAGCATTTATTTTCTTAAGAATATAGAAATATTTGCAAAAATATATACATATATTTTTGCAAAAAATATTTTAAAAGAATTATTTAAATTTAAATAATCTAATTTAACTGCTTCGATGCGTATAGTTAACATTGTTAGCATACAATCACCGATTAATGCAGTTTTCCTTCTTTACCCGTAATGATCGATAAAAATTAATGAATTTAGAATTTAGAAAAATAATCATGATTGCTGAACAATAATAAAAGTGAATAAAATTATAATAAAACTTTTGATTTTATTTTTTAACCAAATTTAGAGAAAATAGATTTCAGCAGAATTTAATTGCTATTGCCGAAAACCTGGATTTTAGCAAAAATGTCAGATTAAAAGTTTCCTCCATTTATAAAATAATTGAAACCTGCAAAAGAAAATATGTTTGATTAGAAAAATTCTTCTTTTTAAAATGCACACCAATAGTTTTACCGTTTTAACCTAACTTGAAGCAGTTCTACCTTCTCCAGATAATAAAATAATTCTAAAAAAATCGCTATACAGAGTTTTATTATGGCTGAAAAGTATTACTCATTATCTAATTCTTGATTTTTGCTTGATAAAAGTGAAATTACAATAAAAAGCTGTTGGTTACATTAATGCTTAATAAGAACAATAAAATACATAAGAAAATTTATTTTCATTAAATACGTACATAATGACTTCTTTTTTTTCTTTTATATAATGCGCTATTTAAAAATCTAAAATACAATAAAAATTAAAGCTACAAAATAAAAGCAAAAAAAAAACTTTAATTTAAAAGCTTCTTAACCCTATCAGTAAATTTTTGAGCTTATATATTTTAAATTTTCTTTAACTTTGTTTAATAGTTAAAAGTAAATTGACTGCTTAAAATCTTAGTATGTGTGTTAAAAAGTTATTTACATAACTAGGGCAAAAAAGCCTATTTTCTACCCTAGGGAAATGGATTTTTTGCCCATTATATGTAAACTACATTTTTGAACACGGGAAAAAATATTAGGTTTGACTTTTGCATGCTGTCTGCACTTGCTCGCTACGTTCGCTCGTGAAGAACACTGCATGCAAAGCCAAAACCAATATTTTAAAATTAACATTTAGTCACTGAGAGATTATAAAAATTATTTCTATCCAAAATAGAGGTATTAAAAACAGCAAGCAAAACACAGAAAATTTAATGCATGGGCGGTAATAAAATATAATTGTACTACAATTAAGCTAGAAATCAACAAGTTAAGAAATGGCAAAATTATGTAACCTTAGAATCAATGTTTGTTAGTTGGTTATTATACAAATTTTTTACAAAAATTAAAATTTTTATTAAGTTCACTAATTTAAAGTAGATAGAGAATTTTTTATAAATTTAGAATTATCACAAAGATAATTGATCAAAAATAGTAATTTGAGATCCATAGAATTTTCATTTCCAAAAAAAAATATTTAAATTTTATTTACTAGGACTAGAATAAAAAAACATTATTAGGAATAATTTTTTCGTTTGTTTTACAAAAAGGAAAAAATTAATTTTTACAACTATAGTTAATGAATTAGTTTTTCAGAAACAAAAATAACTTTTTTCAAGTATTCGCTGTTGAAGTTTTAAAGTGCTGATCAGCTTGATGAGCCTGCAGAATAAATGCCTTGAAAGCAGCGAATGGGCACAATGAACATTTAAACTGAGGTGGTTCACACTTATGCTTCAAATAATTACTCCACATTTTGTAGAATTTACTGCACTTATTGCAGGTGTAGCCAAGCATTTGTTCACCAACATAAACTTTTTGATAGTCTGTAAACAAAAAATCAGTTTCAAAAAATTAATTTTTTTATTCAATCAAATTCTGCGTCTTTGTGGGATTGAGATAAATGAAAGGAGCTAAAAATAAGGATTTTCAAAAATGGCAAAAAAAATTTCTAGCAATGAGGATTTTGTTGGATAAAATATTTTAGCAAACAAAGTTAAAAAATTAAACAACAAAGCATTTTTCTACTGGTAAAATAATAGGATTTTTATACATTGAAAAAAATTTAATTCTCAATTTTTATTTATTTATTTAAAAAAAAATGATAACTTAGGCCCCAAATCTTGCATTTCAATTTTCAATGATTATAAAACTGAAAAAAATGCAGCTATTGAAACAATGAAAATTATTTATCCTGAAAAAAAACTCATAATTCTAATAATTATGTGATGATTTTTTTTCCAATGTTGTACAAACTTTGTACAAAATAATACATATTTATTGAACAATACATACATACATTGAATACATTTGAAAAAATTGATACTACAAAATTTTTTTTCCGAAAATTGACTAGGTTTTTTCCGGAATCAGATTTATAAAAAATAATTCTAGTAGTAATTTACTTTATTTGACATAATTTTTACAAAATAATTTCAATTAAATTTTTTTTTAGGCACCATTGAGTTTGTTAACTTATGAACAAATTCATGATAATTTGATTATAATCATAATTATCAAACAAATCTTTTAACAATAAAGTAATCAAACTTTATAAATTAAACGTAAGCAACATTTTTGGTTATGGTTAACAGTTTTTTTCTCCTTGTAAATATCAATGATTACCTAAACTTCTTTTTTGCGCTTGTTCACTGATAAATATAAGCAAGATTAATTAATAAAACTATCGCCAAATTATAATATTTCTAAAGACCTACATTAACAATAAAAATAAAGAATTCTTTGTTTATTAAATTTTATTTGAGTACAGATCATTATGATGTTTTTTTTTATGTTTTTCAATACACCAACGATGAGGACTCGAGTATCCGCATAATTCACATGATAATCTTGGTGCAGAATTTATGCATTCAAATTTTCTGTGCCTCCATAACGATCTCTGAACTGTATAAATTTTACCACAATCTTGACAAATAAATGCAGGATCTTTTGTCCACGTTAAACCATTTTTCTGCCAATAAGTTTCTGAAACAAAAAAATTTTAATTTCTGTTAGAATTTTTAGTCAGTAGTTGTTTACAAATAAAATAAATTAAACATTTTTTCCCTACACAACTAATTATACTTCTTAATCAAAATATTTATGTATCATTAGCCTCATTGTTGCCAGAGCTGTTTTAGTTCAGTCAAATAATATTTGTTCATATCTTTAACTATAGCATGGTTGGAAATGACCCGCATGGAAAAATTTTTATTAAGCAAAAAAAAGAATTTTTCTCATAATTTTACTCGCTAGCAAAATGTTTTTGAACTTCAAAGTTTTAATGACTGGAATACTTAAAATGAAAACTTTATTCATCCATACATGTCAAAGTAAATGTCTTATAAAAATGTTTCCACGTAAATTAAAATGTAAAAATTTAGTATAGGTTCTTCAATGTATAAATTCTTAACATAAAAAAATAACTTTAATAATTTATTTAAACTTTACATTAGTTACAATAACAATTTTTTTTGGGCTTTTTTACTAAAATTTTAAACTTATTTTAGTAACTTGTATAAAACTATTTGAAAAATATACATAATTTTTTATCCTTAACAAATTACATTATTTCCTTCAGAATCAAAATTAAAGATTTTCGTTGCAAAAATATAATTTATATTTACAAAAATTTGGATGAATTCATACCAGTAAATTACAATTATTTTCTTTATTTGGTATTTTAATGAAAAATCAAACTGCATCCTATGATGAGCAAATTAATATTACCAGTTTTTGAATACTCAATTATTTTTTTTCTACCTAAAACTATTTGTGCACATTGTGAAATTTTTTAATATGCCTCCTAACGTTTGAAGCATATTTACTACGGAAATCGCATAAGTTGCAAGAAAATTTTGTATCACCAGTTTCGTGCACATTTCTAACGTGCCTTTCAACGTTCGCTTTACGTTCGCTACGGTAATTACAAAAGTGGCAACCGTATTGATCTACCCTTGGGTTCTTTCGGCAAGTGAATTTCAAGTGTCTTTTTAACAATGTTCGAAATTTAAAACATCTCCGACAATGAGGACAAGCATGTCTTCTTAAATAAGGATCCACGCTATTTTCTGATTTATGTCCTGTTTTGACTTCTTTTTCATCTGCTTCGTCATCAGCAGGTATTGAATTATCGTATACAGCTGCTTCTGGAACAAAAAAGTTAAATTATTATTTCAAGTGCAGCTCTTAGGAATTTTTTTCAATTTTAAAATTAAAAATTAGTATTCTCGTCCCTCACCTTAAATTTTATGCAGTTTCACTAAAATAAAAGCAGTGTCAATACTATGAAAATCTAAGTTTAAAAAAAGACAAACAAGTTTTGAATATTTACATTAAAAAAAGCGAATTTTAGAATACAGCAAATTTAAATGAATTAAAAATTTGTAATTTTTCATATTTGCTTTAAGCTTCTTACAATATCTGAATATTTTTTTGTTATGCAGGATATTTTTCATGATCATTTCTAATTTTTAAAGTGAACATAAAAACACACCGGTTTTCAATATTTTTTTATGTCATCTATCAAAATTTTTGTTAAAAAAACCTTATCCTTAACACATTCGGTTCGGCATAGGCGAAATATCCCATTGTCCCATGTGTTTTAAATGAAACTTAAAATCTGCCTCAGCGAATGTGTTAAAAAAGGCAAAGCTTCGATTTACACTCTAAAATCTTACAGTTCCAAATTTCTTATTTGTGGCCTTGTATAAGAGAATTTTTCCAGTTAGAAGCTTCAGAAAACTTAAAAGCAAAGTGAAAAACTATAAACGTTAGAAACAATTACATTTACAGCAAAACTACAATACATAATAACAGCAATATTCTTGTTCAAGGTAGATCTAATACAATGAATTAAAACAAATTTAAGAAAATGTTGATTTATTTGTTTACAATCATATGAAAAAGTAAGAAACAACATAAATGCTAAAAAAATTTAAATTTCAATCTTCATTAGAGAAGAAATTTCGTTAAGTGTTTACATTGTATCTTTGTATCTATTATGATTTTTTAGTGGAGGTCTGTAAAAGTTATGAGACTGAGCTAGATGACGACGTAGACTGACATTTTGTGTAAAACTTTTTTCACAAAAGTCACAAGGAAAACTCTTTTTTCCAGCACATTCGTATTTCGTATGTTTACTCAGGCTACAGTTTGATTGATATCTTTTTCCGCATTTTTTGCACTGGTAAAATCCTAGTAAATCTGAAAAAAATGTTTGAATCATTTATTTAATGAATTATCTTTTCTTATTTTATAAAATATTATTTTTCCTAGGTAGGAAATCTTTCTGATATAACTTTCACCGTATTCAGATACAAAAAGACTTAAACAATTTAACTAAATTACACAAAATTCTGCAAGCAGTAGCTTCCCAATACCAGTCTATCGGTTTTTAGTATTAGTGTTTCATGAATTTTAGTAGAAAGCTTATTTTAGTTTCTGGTTATCTATTCTGTGAGCATGCCAAATCTCATTTTTTTTACATTTCAAGACGTTTGCAATCGTTTAAAACAAGAAGAAAAAAAATTCGGCTGCCACAACTGGAATTTTTTTTCAGTGTAGTTTTAAATATTACTATGAGAAAAAAGGAATAAAATCCTAGTGTTGTCCTTTTTGTTTCATGGAAATTGGGGCCTTAAAATTAGTTTAGGAGAAGTTATAGGGAAGAATTAAAGAAAATAACACAAGCAGTTAATTCATGTTTTAAATTATTTAAAAAAATTAGAATATATTTAATAATCTAAACATTTAGACTGATTTGAAAATTAGCTTTGAATAATTGCACATAAGTTAATTAAACTTGGTCTAAATTTTTAAAATAAAAATAACGAATGTTTTGGTTTTTGATAAAATTGCTATGATAACTAAAAAAAAAAACTTTAATTAAAAAACAATAATTTTTTATGTTTACGAATAATTAATGAGTTTTTAACTTTCAAATAAAAATATTTAGAAAATTTACAACAATGTGTTCAGTTTTATATTTTTCTCTTCTTAACCCTTATATCAACATTATTAGTACAAAAAAGATGTCTTTGAAGGCTAGTATTTTGTTATACCAAAATTTTCTTGCCTACTGCATTTACATTTAACGTATTCTTACAGATTGCGTTTTCCCAAGGATTTTCCACATGCTTGGCATTGCAGTAAATTATTAACAATTCTATTGTTATCTGATCTTAAATCTCTTGTTCTTATTCGCATTGATTGATAAATATAATTTTGAGGCACTTTTGAACTGGCAACGAGTTTGCAGGTTTGATAAATCTTTTCATGTACCCTGCAAAAAAATTAGTAATTATTAGTGTTATTAGCTTAATTTTGGATTTATGTAAATACAATTTGCAATTTGTTACAAATTCATGTGAAATTTATATATTTAGTTCGAATTTGGTATTTAAAAAAATATATGAGTTAGTATAAAATAATGTGTAATATCTAAAGAATTGAAAACATGGTGTTGGTTTCTTCAGCGTATGATAAATTTAATGATGTTTTCCATAACGATTAATGTACTTAAAAATTATCTCAAATTCTTGATATCTTCACGTCAAAGCTGCTTTGCTTGAATATGTAACCAATTCGTTGAATTTTACAATTTCTGGTTGAATTTTTAAATTTTGTCTCTGAAGCTGAGTAATGACTAATTAAAAAGATTATCCTCTATTTAATGACCAATACTGGGCATTTTTATTTAATTTATACTTGATCGCATAATAGGTGGTAATAATATAATTATACTCATGTAGCTGCTTCGAGCAATATAATGTCAGTTTAAAAGAAAAAAAAATTCTTTATCAAAAATTCAAAACTTTATTTTATAACTGGTTTAAAAATTTTTTACTTTTTCATACTTTTGATAAAAATTTCAGGTATCCCTGATTTGACCATAATCTGAAAATAAAAGTTTATTTAATTTATATTTGTTACTAAAAGCTTTGTTATAAACGTTGATAACGCGTTTAGAGTTGCGTTCCAAAAATTTATTGTCTGAAAAATCAGAAAGAAACGAGAAATGCGCACGTACAGCTCAATATCAGATGATATATAGCAAACCACGTGCACATTTCATGGATATATTTTAAGGTACTCTGCTTTACAGTTAGGTTAGAAGCTCTGAATCTGGTTTACAAATAAGAAAAACTTTACATGCCTGTAACTTGGTATTGTCAACACATTATTAAAATAAGTATCTTTATTTAGAGATTTATTAGATTAGGGTTAATTATGAACCCAATTCATACAATTCGAATAATTACATTTATTTAAACTAATACAAGAGTATTTTTAAATGAACTATAAACGTTAATAAACCACTTTAAAAAAATGAAACATTAAATTAATTATAAAGTCCTAACCTAAATTTTAACTTTAATTACACTAATAATTTGCTTAAACGTACACAACAAAATGTAAAAATCTTTTTTTAATAACGTAAAGATTTAATTTTGAATTAATTTTAAATTAAATCTTTTAAATAGAATTGAGCTTCATTTAATAATAAATTATAAAGTTATGATTATTTATTTGTTAGTTTTTTAGTGCAAACCTTGCACTTGAATTTAAGAAATGAGTACACAGTAAAAAATTGTGCATTCAATATTACTACAGGTTAGTAATTTTTACCATTTTATGTATAGTAATATTAATACACATGTATAATAATTATTCATTTGTAGTAAAATTACTAACCAGCGGTAATATTGTAAACATAATTTTTACTATGTACTCGTAACCTGTGCAGTTTTTTATAATGCAAAGTTAAGTATGTTGGAAAGATTTGATTCAAAATGATCTTCACGTTTTTAAAGAAATTCAAAAAAACTTGTTCGTTTATTACAATATTACACCCGGTAATGAGGATAAGTCAACTATTCAAAAATATTAATTTCTATCAAAATAATCTACGTGGTTGAGCGTATTTTGGGGGTACATAAATTCCATGGCAACGCATTAAATGGCGTCTTAGTAAGATATTTTCTTTAAAATCCTTGAAACAAACATTACAAATATATTTTTTACCATCGCATTCAAGTTTCATGTGTAATGTAAGATTTCTTTTTGTCGTTGAAGATTTTCCACAGTTCCCACAATTAAATAATGACCATCTTTTACTTATCCTGTCGTATTCTGTAAGCGAGTGATATTTCTTACCTAAAACAATAAAATATTATTTATTAATAAAATTGTTCAAAGGTTCAAAATTTTTAATGGACTTTTACATGAGACGAAACATTATTAAAATATAAAATTGAAAAGAAATATCAATTAGATTCATCCTAATTTTTTTTTCATAGAATATAATTTTAATATTACATTTTTTTAATTTTCGGATTTTCTTTTAGTCTTCTGGACATTTTTTAGTTTTTAATTTCATTGATTAATTTTATTACGTAAAATTTTAATTTTTATTAAATTATTTTAATTTTAATTTAATTTTTAATTTTTTTTAATTTTAATTGTAGGATTTGTTACAATCAGAACACTAAAATTTCCTGGGTGCAAAACGTTTATTTTCATAATTTTCATAACAACACTTTTATAAATATTTATTAATTAGTATCATTATTAATTTTTAATAGAATATTTTTAGACATGGTAAAGAATATTACTCATTTGTTGTACATATTCGGCGCGTAAGCGTCAGCCGCCAACATAAAAATATTAGAATTAACATGCTGGAGGATAAGTTAATATTCTTCACCGCGTCTAATAATGTTTTTTTCTCTACTTGCGGACAATAATGACTATATTCCAGTTTTGAGAGGCCGTAATTATTGCCCTAAATAGAGAAAAAACATTCTGAAACTCGTGTTAGAAATGTTTATTGTACTAAATGCAACTACAGTTCCTCAGCGCTACGCGCCTCGGGTCTATAATCCGTCGCATTCACCAAAATAAACTTCTAAAACCCGTTTAAGAATGTAGTATTATTCATTGTTGATAAAAAATTTGATCATTATTTATGCAGGTACACGTGTAACAAGGTCAAATTTCTAAAGGACTTTTTGAATTCTGACAATAAAACACAAACACCAATATCTCTATATATTATAAAGTTATAACCGCTGTCGCCGCTGCCGCCGCTGTCGCATGGCACCTTTGGGCCATCTGACACTTTTGGGCCACGCAATATGGTACTTTTGGGCCAGTCTGACACTTTTGGGCCACGCAATATGGTACTTTTGGGCCAGTCTGACACTTTTGGACCACGCAATATGGTACTTTTGGGCCAATATGACACTTTTGGGCCACGCAAAATGGTACTTTTGGCCATTCTGACACTTTTGGGCCACGCAATATGGTACTTTTGGGCCAATATGACACTTTTGGGCCACGCAAAATGGTACTTTTGGCCATTCTGACACTTTTGGGCCACGCAATATGGTACTTTTGGGCCACTCTGACACTTTTGGGCCAATATGGTACTATTGGGCAAAACCGGACATTGTGTGTGTAAGTGAACTTTATGGGGTATAATAAAATTTTCCATTTTCTTAGTTATTGACAATTTTGGGCTAATTTGATACTTTCGGGCCAATAAGATACTACTGGGCAAAACCAGCTCTTGTGGGTCTAAGTGATTTTATTTATTTTTATTTTTAAGCCGATAAATCAATTAATTATAAACCTATTAAGGAATTTTAAAATAAAAGAAAAACAATATAATCAATATTTTTAATTGAATGTAATTATTAAAATTGTATTTAAAATTTTACATTATTTGTTCTCATGACTAACCCACTTTTTCAATCACTCAACGGGGGTTGGCGCGCGAAGCGCGCAGGAGGCGGAGCTACACCAATATTTATAAATATAATTTATAACTATGGAATATACCTATACTTAACTTCTCAACAGCGAGTTTTTGTACCTTTTTTTTGTTTCAAAGCCGTGGAAGAATGAGAATATTGAATATAATACATTTTTAACCCGCTCGTAGAAATGTTTATTTTGCTAAATGCGGAGGTGTAAAAGTACGAGGCGCGTAGCGCCGAGTTTCTGTTATTGCATTTGGTAATAATAAATATTTATTCACTTTAGCCCTGGAAAGCATACATTAAATGCACCTATACTATGCTGGAATAACTAAAATTATTAAAGTACTTTCATGCATATGTCTTAGTGTCTCGATTTATACAAAATGTGCGTACAACTATGGCTTATCGAAACTGCAAAGTAATATCTCTATTACGTATCTCTTGAATAAGCATAAGTTGATACAATATTTGAGGGATACTATTTTTTCCAATCACTGTTTTTTCGCATTCAACATATAACCGCTAGATGGCAGGTACTTATACTATATGTTTTCTGAGGGAGTATCGTAAAACCATCGTTATCATAAATCGCATTAGATCAGGACATACATCAACTAAAAAACATCTATTCAGATTCAACATAACCGAAGATCCTAATTGCTCCTGTGGTTTTGAAGAATCGGTAGAACATATTATATGGCAATGTGATAAATTTAATGCTCAACGGAAGCTGTTTTTAAAGGAGTTAAATAAGTACATAGGTCCAAGTCCTTACACTACAGAATTAATTATTAACTCTACAAATAGTAATGTTTTCAATAGTTTTATCAAGTATATTAACTCTTTGGACATTTTCGTGTAGTATAATAGTCTAATAAATAAATGTATTTAATTAATAATATGTATTAACAGCGTATCAAATGTAATAATTTGTAACCATGTAATGTAAATCTATTGCTGCCTTGCAGCTTTTGATTTCTCTTAATTTTTCAATTTTCTTTTTTTTCTCTTTATATAAAACCTAGAATTAAGTTCATGTACATAGATATCTGTAATACCAGTTGGTGATACCATTGGTTATATGGGCTAGTTCCCAAACCTGTATTTTCTTTTGTTAATAAAAAAAAAAAAAAAAAAATTTGAGGGAGTCTAGCCTCCATTATAAGTTCTTTAAAAATTTTAATTCTTCCAGCATGCAGGTGCATTTTGCATATTTTCCAAGGCTAAAAGTGGATAAAAAATATTAATACACACGAGACAGAATGTACCCCATCATCCGACACTTATTCATATAGAGTTTTTTATAAGTCGGCGTTAGCCGACTTTATAAATAAAGCGTCGAATAATGACGTACGTTCTGTCTCTAGAGTATTAATATATTATTCTAGATGAAGTTGTGAATTTTTTTTCTTTACAAAGGGCAATATTGATGAACTCTTAAAACTTAAATATAGTCATTATTACCCGCTAGTAAAGAAATAAACATTACACGCTCATGCGCACGAACATTGCATTTTTGAAAAGTACTTAATAATTTGGCCATTTACACGTGTAGTTTTGTATAAATAATGATAGATTTCTATATCATAAATGTATAAAAATATATTATTTTATGTTCAACTAACAAAAATATTTTAAATCTAAAACACGAAAATATTTTTAACATTTAAGTTATATTTATTCAAATTCACAATTATCCAAAAGCATCGCTCTTTGCTGTTGATCATATTGGCTCCAAAGTGCTTCGTGTCTTGCCATAATATGTTTAACAAGGCTATCTTTGTAGCGAGTTCGATGCGAACAAAAAATGCAATTAAATTTCGGTTCAACTCCACATTCAAAATGCACGTGTCTCTTAAGATGGTGTTTGTGCTTGTATCTTTTGCCACAGTTCATGCAAACGTGATTACCTTTCCCATATTGGTATCTCCCTGAAACAAAAACGTGAACAAATTATTAGCATTACTTCTAGCTTAAACTTTCTTTTGTTGAGTTATTATAAAACATGAATTTGGTGAATGAGTATGAAATTTACAGTCAGATACAGTTTGTTTTCAAATAGAATAACGAAGTCATAATTTGGATAATTTTTTTATTAGCTAATTTTTGTTATATAAGAAAATACAAACAGTAAATTTGGACTTAAACCATAAAACATTTCAACATATAGATCTGTAAATTTAATAAGTTGTAAAATAGTAAGATGCTTTTCTGCATCTTGAAGATAATTCATTTTTATGTTCAATAGAATGAATCCGAACATGCGATTTAAAAGAGGAAGTGAATGAACAATAAGAGCATTGAAAAGTCGGTCGTCTTTCGCATTCAGAAAAACCTGTAAAAATTAATAAGAGTAAAAAATTTGATATTTCTTGAATTTTGTAAAAAATTTCAAATTTCCATTGTACAAAGTATCACTACAAAACATTTAAATGTAATCATAATTACAAACCTTTAACAATTTTCAAGTAAAAAAACATATCAAAACAGGCAATAAAAAAATACTAATTAAAAAGTGAAGACAAAAGTGCAAAAAAATATTTAATAGATTTCGTAAGGTATACAAATATAATTAATTAATAAATATTTTTATTTAACTGAATAAACATTCCCTTTTCCAATATTTAAACTTAATTGTACAGAAATACCCGCGTAGAAATAAAAAAGATCTTGATAAGATCTTTTAAAGATCTTGAAGTTTGTCGTTATTTTGTCTTAAATTCGTCTTGAAAATGTCTTGGAAATGAAACAAATCAAGACGTTCATCTTTAAGACTAAATATCTTAATTGATCTTAACTTTGTCTTAAATTTTTTTTTTTTGCAAGATTTGAAAAAATTTTATTTTATGACCAAGCGGACTAAGACTTTAAGGTTAAAATATCATTTTTTTCAATTTTTGATTTTTGATTTTTATTTAAACTTTATCAAAAGAAATTAGGAAAAGAAAATTAGGAAGAAAAAAAAGTTTGAAAATAAGCTGAGACATTTTGAAAAATTTTTTTAACTAAAGATCCACTGCTCCCTGCAAGTTGATCTCCTAGAAAAAAAGAACTGAAAGGAAAAAAAAATCATACATATTTTTCTGCTAGTTTTTCTGTTGTTTGTCACACTAAAAAAATATCGAAAATTACTTAATGAGGTATTCTTTAGTATATCTTTCAAATTAATTTTTAACTATCAATGTCACTTTTTTCTTCTTATTTTTTTCTCCTTTTCTAAATTAATTTTTTTAATTCTTCAAATATTTTTGAGGCTATATTTAACACACTTTTGCAACGTCAAAACTTTCCAGATCAAGGGATTATAAAAAAAGTTCAACATTAAAACTTTAAATAAATAGGATTTTCAAAAAAGTAAGTACTTGTTAAAAAAAAAACGAAATTTTTTATAAAAATAATTAAATTAATTTTTTACTAAAAAAATTAAAAGAAATTTTAAATGAATTCACATTTGGTGGCGTATCTAAATTATATTTAATACTTATTCAATTTTTTGTTTATTAGTGTCGCACATAGCAACGAATTTGAATTAAAAAAAATAGTTTTATTTCAGGTTATACTAGGTGATTAAGAAATAAATAAAAAAATTTAGTCCATCTCAACTCGATGTGAAACTTAAATATCCTATAAAATTTTAAATAAAATTGTTTCAAAAAAATAAAAATTTTTAATTTCAAGATCATTTTTTATAAAAAATAATGCAATAATGCACTTTTCCAAAATATATTATGAATTCGAATCATATTATTCATTGAAAGAATATTTTTAAAGAAAAAGAAGGAAAATATCGATTGTTAAAAATTAAATTGGAAGGACTTCTAAAAAATGCCTTATTTTCGGATTATTTCGAGATATTTACAATGTGAAAAATAGAGCAGAAAATATGAATGCATGCATTATTTTTTCATTTCACTCCCCTTTTTTAGGATATTGAGTTACAGCGGTGCAGCGAATCTTCAATTAAAAATTTTTTCAAAATGTCAGCTTATTTTCAAATTTTTTTTTCCTAATTTTCTTTTCTTAATTTCTTTTGATCAAGTTTAAATAAAAATCAAAAATCAAAAATTGAAAAAAAATGATATTTTAACCTTCAAATCTTAGTCCGCTTGGTCATAAAATAAAGTTTTTTCAAATCTTGCAAAAAAAAAAAATTAAGACAAAGTTAAGATAAATTAAGATATTTAGTCTTAAAGATAAAAGTCTTGATTTGTTTCATTTCCAAGACATTTTCAAGACGAATTTAAGACAAAAAAACGACAAACTTCAAGATCTTTAAAAGATCTTATCAAGATCTTTTTTATTTCTACGCGGGTAGCCTTTGTATAATAAAATTTAGATTACTAATTAATTTTTTAATTAAATTTCAACAATCACTTAGTGAAAGTAGATTTACAAAAAAAAAGTTTAATTCTTTTTTTGACAAAGTATTCATTTTATCACTTTCAAAATGATAACTACGTTTTTTAGAAAAAAACTATACCTAAAATAAATTAATTTAAAATTTTTATAAATTGGTTTGCACCACAGGGCTAAGGAATGTAATTTTTACTTACAAGATTAGAAATAATTTACAGCTTGCTTAACAATAAACAGTTATAAATAAATTGAGTTTTATAATCATATACTAATATATTATAACATTAAAAGTAACCTAAAATTAACACACATTGAAACAGAGTCAGTCGGACAATTTATTTATTGGCTGACTTAATAATAATATAATTTCGGTATAATCATCGCTTCTGTGATACATTATACGAAAACATTTTATATAAAAAGAACTATCATATACGAACTGAATGTTTTACTTTATTAACAATTGATATATTTAATTTTCCGATTTTTAAAAGTAAACTTGATATAATTTTTAACAAAAATAATATTTAAATATTTAAGTAACACTTTTTAAATCCATAATCCTAACAGCTCTAAAATAATAATATAATTTTTCACACTTTTTGCTATTGTAAAAAAATAAATAGTGATTTTCTCATAATTCTTAAATTGAGCTTCAAATTTTAATCTCAGAATAATATAAGCAAATAGAAATATTTCAACAAAACTTAGTTTAACTAAAAACTCCATTAAAATGTCAATATATTTAAGGAAAAGAAATAATTTCTTTGTAAAGTTTATAAGTAAAGGTTCTCATTAACCATTTTTTGTGAATGCACCCTCTCTATATGCATTTTAACATTCCATTTTCTATTACTTTTGTAATCGCAAAATATACAAGAAATTGATTTTCTCGGATCACAACTGCGAATGTGTTTTGTCAAGATGTACGATGACTGAAAATTCCTTAAACATTTATTGCATTGCAAGTTGGCAAGATCGTCTGATAAATGTTCTCTTAAATTGTCCGTCATTGTGCGAACTGCCAATTTAAATATACCGTCATCTGAAATAAAAGAATTAATTACATCATTAGCGAAAATTGATAAAAAATTTATCCAATAAAACATGCATTTTACATTAATGGATTTATGTGCCAGACACCATAGACGTTTTGGAATGCATAATAGTTTATTTATTTACAGTTTCTTTGACCTTGTATGATAAGTATTTTAAACTTGTGTACACAACAGTGGAATACGATTATTAAAGCTTAATTGAGCTATGGAAAGTACTAATAGTAAAAAATAGCGGCATTTCTAACTTTCTTTATATAATCCCTCCCCCCTCCATAAATAATCTGAATCCGCTAATGATAAAAATTAAGAAACTACAAACTTAAAAAGTTGATTATTAAATATATAGTTTATTATATTTTACATTAAAAATCAAAACAGTATTCACCCTCAAAAAATTTTTTATTATATTTATTTACATGATGAAAATATTAATTATAAATTTTTTAACATTTTAAGTAATCATTTTATGAACTCTTCTAACATGAGTCCTAAGTCTTGTTTTGTGTTTGACGATTCTTGGACAATATGGACAGGCTTAGGTTGGTTCTTTACCGCATTCTAACCTTGAATGCGTTGTCAAATTTCTATACCAACGATAAGCTTTACTAAATTTTTCAGATGAATATCTGAAAGTACTTTTTTATTTTCATATATATTTGCTGGTAAATAATAACCAGTATATCGTGGAACATTGAGGTACATTATTCTTTGATAACCTAAAAATAAATTAAATTATGTTCCGTTGCTTAAAAATTCTAGCATTTGTGCATATTGTTTAAAAAAAAATTAAAATATTGTAAAATTTTTAGCCTTGATAATGAATGTGTTTGAAGCGTGGTCAATTTATTGCATAAATAAGTATATTTGTTAGCTAAAAAATCGAATATTTTTATTAAATTTAAATTTAATTTTCTTTATATTTAATTAAAAACAGCATGCATTTTTAATATTAAATAAAAATATTTGATTTTTGGGCTAACAATTATTTCCTTTTTTTTTTCAATGAATTTCTTAACGTTTTATTTTCATAAAAAAAGATAATTTTTTTACAAGTTTATGTTAAAATAATATAAAAAACATATTTTTTGTAATATACTTAAATAAGGGATTAAATAAACATGTTCTTAATTTAAAGAGTATTTATTTATATAAACAATATTAACGATTAATAATTAATAACATTAATTAAATTTATAATAAGAGTAAATTAAAAAATTGGTAACTATTATATTAATAACTATATTTAACATTTTTTTCTAAATAAAGTACTTATTAAATAAGTACTCATTATTTTAAATTGTTATTTATAATAATTTAACAATTATTCATTTACGCCTAGGGAATTCGAATTTTTGTCTGATCAGATTTAAACTATCCATTTTGATAAAATATAAATTATTACAGTAAAAGATAAATAAATATAACCTGATTCGAAGAAAAACAATTTTATAAAAATTTTCTAGGACTAATTTTTATTAGATCGTTGCATAATATATTATTGACTTTTAGCAGAGTTGAGTTTGATCAGATCTGACAGAAATTTGTGTTCCTTTTGATATATGTCGGGAGAAATTATACGCGCTAGGTCAAGAAGCGGTGTAAACAGAAAGTTACGGTTACATCAAAGCTATATTATTTTTCTATCATTCTGTTTTACTTATTTAATATCAGTGATTTATTGTAATCATTATGTTAGCTTTATTAAATAAAAAACGCTAAATAATTAAACAGATACTACAAGTAGAGGTGCTGATAAAATATTATTATAAAATTTGGCATAAATCCTGATACCGCCGAATGCATTTATCTTTGTAATAATAATTTATTATTAAATAATAGTAACGACAATACTAATAAAAAATTAATTGTTATTTATTTTACATGGTACTGTCAAAATTATAATGTTTCTTTTATTCAATCTTACACGTCTCTACATTAATTATATGAATCATTATTCAGTTTTTTCACCTTTTTCAGTTCCTTCTAGGCCTCCGATAATAATTTTGTACCTTTATAATAAATATTACATAATATAAAGTATCTCACTTTATTTATTTAATCAATTATTAATAACAGTCTCTCAGGTTATTAACCTAGTTTCACGCATTATTTATAACATTTTAGAAAAATTATTTAAATATATTAAAAAAATTTTTATAATTGGTGATAAAGTGTTATAGTGTAATTCAAGTGAAGTCAAAAAACAAAAATTCTAACAAATTGAACCCAAAAGCGAACTTACATCATTATTAAGTATACCTGTGCTGGAAGGTGCGAACTATTCAGCGTGGTTATTTGGGAAACAATTGTATTTGCAAAAGTCGGGATCAATCGAGGGAATCAATAAGCCTCAAGCAGAAATCAATAAATTAACGGGTGACGCCCTAAAAGCCTTCAAGGCCAAGACACCAGTGCTAGATGTGTCATCGCCCAACGTATGACAGATACACACATTGATTATTTAAGGGAATCAACAACGGCAAAGGAAATGATGAAAGCTTTAAAATCAGTATTTGAAAGGAAAAGCGCATTTTCTAAAGTGTACGTTATGAAAATGCTCTTAAAAATGAAATTTAATGATGGCGAAAGTTTACAAGAGCATTTTTTGAAAATAGATGACACCAAACTTGAGCAAATAGTTCTAAAGATAAACAAACTCACAGTAGAAGAAGTAATAAAAAACATAAAAACGAGTGAAGCAAGCAGAGAACAAAAAAATACAAGAGCAGACCAAGAAAGCAAGACTAGTTGTAAAAGTTTACGAAGAAGATTTAACTTCAAATATGTATTCACCAGTTGCCAGAATGCCAGCTTTAATGCTATTCTTATTAAATGCACTTCAAAACGATTGGGAAATCCTACAACTAGATATCCCATTAGGTTTTCTATATGCATAAGGTAAGAAAGAACAAGGGGTTAACAATGAAGAAGGCAAAGTATTAAAACTAAGCAAAAGTCTATAGAGTCTGAAAAGTGCTCTAAGGGACTGGAACGAGACCTTAAATTGAAATTCAGATGGCGAAAGTCTACAACAGCATTTTTTGAAAATGGAAGACTTGTATTATCAAAGAGAATATATGATAAAATGATAAGAGAATCCAAAATGGAAATAATGGTATACGGCAGGTTTGAAATAAAGATCTTGGTTGTAGTTAAGATGCCATGCAACTTCAAAAATCGGAGCAGCAATCACAAATTTGTAATTACTGAAATAGACAAGATCCCAAACATAGGGTTAGAGTCTTGAGAACAACTAGGAAAATCAAAAGGGTCAACAATATCCAGCACACTCAAAAGATTAATGGAGAAAAAGAACTTTTTATCAAAAAATACAATAAATGTTTTACAGAACAAAAAAATTCCCAGAGAAAATCAATTAAAGTATTCAAAAACAAGCCAAACCAATAGCATGTCCTTCTAGAAGAGTAGCCGTACAGACGAGAGAAAAAATAAAGAATCAATTTAACCAATCAGAAAGAGAAGGGATTATTGAAAAAGTAAAATATCCAAAGTCATGGTTAAGCAACCTTTTCATAAGCGAAAAAGATGATAGGTCATTAAGACTTTTCTTAGACTCACAAGAGTTGATTTAAAATATTAGCAGATGCTTTTATGTAATACCGTCAATAGATGGAATAGCTGACAAGTTGAAAAATGCAGAATATTTAACTGTTCTGGATTTAAAACAAGGAGTCTGGCATATAGAGCTGGATGATGAATCGAAAGTTGCACATTTCCAAATCCATTTGGAAATCGATCATTTTACGGGTGACGTCTTAAATGACGGAAGATATGACGGAGGCTTTAAAATCAGTATTTGAAAGAAAAAGCGAAATTTCTAAAATGTACGTTATGCAAAAGCTCTCAAAAATAAAATTTAAAGATGGCGAAAGTTTACAAGAGCATTTTTTGAAAATAGATGACACCAAACTTAAACAAACAATTCTAAAAGTAAACAAACTCACACTGGAAGAATTAATAAAAAACATAAAAACGAGTGAAGAAAGCAGAGAACAAACAAATACAAGAGCAGAACAAAATAGCTTCTTCGGTTGATGCAATACAATCATAGAAAGGGAAAAAATTCAAATCCATAAATAGAAATGTGTGTGCGCAGTATCCAATAAATGAGAGAAAAAGAAGTGAATTAAGAAAAGCTACTAAACCAACAGTGGGTGAATATAAAGATTTCCAGTGCGGAAGATGCAACAGGAACAACGGGAGACATCTACCAAGGCAATTCTCAGCTTATGTAAAAAATGCTACAAATGTGGTGCGATAGGTCACTATGCACTTGTCTGAAATACCAACAGCAGCAGAATCCATAATATAGAATCTGAAAATGACTTATCAGAAGAAGAGGACATGAGACAAAATTTTATTGTTAACACGTTAACAGAAAATTCAGAGGACAAAGAGAATAATAAAAAGAAAAACACTACTTGGATAGAACGAATATTAATAGGAGACAAAAAGGTTAAATTTAAAGTTGATATTGGTCTTGATGTCAATGTATTACAAAAGAGAATATGTGATAAAAATAAACATGGCAGTAAAATAAAAGAATCCAAAAAGAAAATAACATCATACGGTGGATTTGAAATACAGATCTTGGTTGTAGTTAAGATGTCATGCAACTTCAAAAATCGGAGCAGCAATAACAAATTTGTAATTACTGAAATGGACATGATCCCAAACATAGGGTTATAGTCTTGAGAACAACTAGGAAAATCAAAAGGGTCAACAATATACAGCAGACTCAAAAAATTAATGAAGAAAAAGAACTTTTTATCAAAAAAAAAAAAAATGTTTTACAGAACAGAAAAATTCCGAGAGAAAATCAATTTAAGTATTCAAAAACAAGTCAAACCAATAGCATATCCTTCTAGAAGAGTAGCTATACAGACGAGAGAAAAATTAAACAACCAATTTAACGAATCAGAAAGAGAAGGGATTATTGAAAAAGTAAAATATCAAAAGTCATGGTTGAGCAACCTATTCAAAAGGGAAAATATGATAGGTCATTAAGACTTTTATTAGGCGCACAAGTGTTGATTTAAAACATTAGCAGATGCTTTTATGTAATACCGTCAATCGATGGAATAGCTGACAAGTTGGAAAATGCAGAATATTTAACTGTTCTGGATTTAAAACAAGGAGTCTGGCATTTAGAGCTGGATGAAGAATCGAAAGTTGCACATTTCTAAATACATTTGGAAATCGATCAATTTACGGGTGACGTCTTAAATGACGGAGGATATGACGGAGGCTTTAAAATCAGTATTTGAAAGCAAAAGCGAAATTTCTAAAATGTACGTTATGCAAAAGCTCTCAAAAATGAAATTTAAAGATGGCGAAAGTTTACAAGAGCATTTTTTGAAAATAGATGACACCAAACTTAAACAAACAATTCTAAAAGTAAACAAACTCACACTGGAAGAATTAATAAAAAACATAAAAACGAGTGAAGAAAGCAGAGAACAAACAAATACAAGAGCAGAACAAAATAGCTTCTTCGGTTGATGCAATACAATCATAGAAAGGGAAAAAATTCAAATCCATAAATAGAAATGTGTGTGCGCAGTATCCAATAAATGAGAGAAAAAGAAATGAATTAAGAAAAGCTACTAAACCAACAGTGGGTGAATATAAAGATTTCCAGTGCGGAAGATGCAACAGGAACAACGGTAGACATCTACCGAGGCAATTCTCAGCTTATGATAAAAAATGCTACAAATGTGGTGCGATAGGTCACTATGCACTTGTCTGAAATACCAACAGCAGCAGAATCCATAATATAGAATCTGAAAATGACTTATCAGAAGAAGAGGACATGAGACAAAATTTTATTGTTAACACGTTAACAGAAAATTCAGAGGACAAAGAGAATAATAAAAAGAAAAACACTACTTGGATAGAACGAATATTAATAGGAGACAAAAAGGTTAAATCTAAAGTTGATATTGGTCTTGATGTCAATGTATTACAAAAGAGAATATATGATAAAATTAAACATGGCAGTAAAATAAAAGAATCCAAAAAGAAAATAACGGCATACTGTGGATTTGAAATACAGATCTTGGTTGTAGTTAAGATGTCATGCAACTTCAAAAATCGGAGCAGCAATAACAAATTTGTAATTACTTAAATGGACAAGATCCCAAACATAGGGTTAGAGTCTTGAGAACAACTAGGAAAATCAAAAGGGTCAACAATATACAGCTGACTCAAAAAATTAATGAAGAAAAAAAACTTTTTATCAAAAAATACAAAAAATGTTTTACAGAACAGAAAAATTCCGAGAGAAAATCAATTTAAGTATACAAAAACAAGACAAACCAATAGCATATCCTTCTAGAAGAGTAGCTGTACAGACAAGAGAAAAATTAAACAACCAATTTAACCAATCAGAAAGAGAAGGGATTATTGAAAAAGTAAAATATCCAAAGTCATGGTTAAGCAACCTATTCAAAAGGGAAAATATGATAGGTCATTAAGACTTTTCTTAGGCTCTCAAGCGTTGATTCAAAACATTAGCTGATGCTTTTATGAAATACCGTCAATAGATGGAATAGCTGACAAGTTTGAAAACGCAGAATATTTAACTGTTCTGGATTTAAAACAAGGAGTCTGGCATCTGGCATGGAAAATTGCACATTTCCCTATCCATTTGGAAATCGGACAGTTAACGGGTGACGTCCTAAATGCCTTCAAGGCCAAAGACGCCAGTGCCAGATGCGTCACCGCCCAAGGTGTGACAGATAAACTGATTGATTATTATTATTATTATTCAAGGGAATCAACAACGGCAAAAGAAATTATGGAATCTTTAAAATCAGTATTTGAAAGGAAAAGCTCACTTTCTAAAATGTAATTTATGAAAGAGCTCTTAAAAATGAAATTTAATGATGGCGAAAGTTTACAAGAGCATTTTTTGAAAATAGATGACACCAAACTTGAGCAAATAGTTCTAAAGATAAACAAACTCACAGTAGAAGAAGTAATAAAAAACATAAAAACGAGTGAAGCAAGCAGAGAACAAAAAAATACAAGAGCAGACCAAGAAAGCAAGACTAGTTGTAAAAGTTTACGAAGAAGATTTAACTTCAAATATGTATTCACCAGTTGCCAGAATGCCAGCTTTAATGCTATTCTTATTAAATGCACTTCAAAACGATTGGGAAATCCTACAACTAGATATCCCATTAGGTTTTCTATATGCATAAGGTAAGAAAGAACAAGGGGTTAACAATGAAGAAGGCAAAGTATTAAAACTAAGCAAAAGTCTATAGAGTCTGAAAAGTGCTCTAAGGGACTGGAACGAGACCTTAAATGATTTTGCACAGGAAAATATACTAAAAGATCCAAAAGTTATTTCTTTCTATACAAAGGCAAGAATGAATGGATGCTAGTATAGGTGGACGATTTTCTAGTAACTGGTAAAATCAAATCTATCAAAACTTTTATAGAATAACTAAAAATAAAATTTAAAGCAAAAGTATTAGGTACAGTAAGCAACTTATCTTAGACTTGAAGTCACGAGAATAGCAAATGAAATGAAAATGTCACAAAGTAAATTTATTGTGAAAATGCTCAAAAAGTTCAACATGGAAAACTGCAATGATGCAATTACTCAAATGGTACCAAATTTTCAAGTGAAAAAGAACGATGAAATAGATGAAAATATACCATACAGAAAACTATACGCTCATATACATTGCATTAATTCATCATAAGCCATCATATATCTATGGACAGCAGCAAAAGATATTATTTGGTATTGAAAAGCAACAAAAGATATGGTACTGATGTAAACCAGATCAAATCATAATAATATTGTAGCATACTCAAATGCTGGCTGAGAAGCATACAAAACAGATAGAAAAATATTAATTATGCTCTCTTGTTTTCCATTCAGGAAACGTCATAAAATTTCATTTTCATTCAAAAAGTCATCTTGAAAGCAAAACTCAGTCGCTCTATCAAAAGCTCTAGGTTTGAACCTCGGCTGACATAGTATAAAAAATGTCTCCCGGGACCTGAAATCTAACAACAAACCAACAAAAAAACCTAATCTAATAGCTGACTACCAAAGTGCAATCAGTATGGTAGACAGCTATGAAAACAGCAGTAGGTCTAGACACATAGATATTAAATATAATTTTATTAAAGACTTTCTAAGAAAAAACTGAACTAATTATAATAAATCAGATTGCACTACTCACAACAAAAGTGACTAAAGTCCTCTACTCAGGTAGGATATGGAGCAATGGATCACCTAAAATTTTAACCACAAATCAAGGTTCCAGATTCTAAGCTCAGCTATTAAAGGCCTTACTCTGGTACCCAAAAAATTCGTACAACAACTTACCATCCAGTCTCAAATGAAGTGGTTAAGTGCTGGCATTGGACACTGAAAGGAGCCATTATGGATGGGAAGATGCCTAAAGTGCTTCTTGGCCTTAGAACATGTATTTGACTATACTTAGATGCTTCCCTAGCATTAATTATTTGGCGTTTTTCCCACACTGATGATTTTACTCAAGAACGTGAACCATTTTTAGAAATACTGCAGGAAACATATAAGAGAACTCAAGCCAGTTCCTACAGCACACCATGAGAAGATAAAACCATTTTACTAAAAATCACTTTATGAAAGCTGATTTGTATTTTTACAGTGTGAAAATACCTTATCACTAGAAAAACATTATGAAGGGCCATATAAAGTCTTATCTCGTCCTTCAGATAAAGTCTTTGAAATAGATAAACAAAGGGTACATCCCGAGTAACTACTGATCGTCTCAAGCTTGCATAACTTGAAAAAAAATTTGTAGAACTTTTTATAGAGCAACAGCTACAATTAGCTGAACAAATCTGAGACCAACACCATTCTCAAGCAACTGAATAGCCTACTGAACAACCTGGGTCTGTGTCAATAATTTCTACTCAAAAACCTAATACTACAACACAGGCTTGGCTGAGCCAAGAAACAGTCATTACATAAAATGAACCTCAAAAACCACAAATTTATGCCACAGCAGCCAAATAATTCAAAAAACAATACACTATCTATTATTAAACCAACTTCGGTCAATTAACCTAAAACTTTAGTGAACGTTCTTGGGTTCAGCTAGCACCTTAAAAAGTGGTCAAGTTATTCCTAATTTTAATATTACTGATTATACTTATGCTAATTCTTTTCCGAAGGACTACCCCTTGAAGATTTGTGTCAACAAAAAGAAAAATGGAAATTGCTAGTTTTAGGCCTAATTTTAGCACTGTAATGAACACTAAAAATCAGTGCTAAGTTTTGAATTTAGAGCTGATTTTTATGCCAAGGTTTTTCAAAACTTAAAGTTCGAAGGGCTGAAGGGGGCGAAATTAGAGGTGAATGGCACGTGATAACTAAAAAAACAAAAAGCGTTTTTGAAAGGGTAGATGAGTAATAGCAAGCGGCTGACTCATAAAGAAATAATATACTCGTAAACCTGTATGGCAAAATATCAAAACGAATAAGAAAACTCAGACACAGAAATTAAAGATGTAATAAAAATGAATTTTATATTACATCCACATCCAAGTCTTTTCTTTTAAGGAAATTTAAAAGAAAATTGGAAAAACTGGTTGCAGAGGTATGATATTTACTTTGAGACTGTGGGTTTAGACAAGGCGTCAGACTTAAGATAAGTGTCCCTGTTGCTACATATACCAGGGGAAGAAGCTATGCAAAAGTTTCTTACTTTTACAAACAAAAAGAAAATTGCAGAAGTCGTGAAAGCCTTTGATGAATATTGTACACCAAAAACAAATGAGAGTGTGGAGAGGCAAATATTCTTTAATAGAGTCCAAATCGTGGGTCAGAATTTCAATGAATTTCTGATGCATTTAAAAAAGTTGAGTGCTTCGTGCAATTTTGGAGAATTTAAAACAAAGTCTAATAAAAGACAGGATAATATCAGGGATACACGGCAGCAAGACCAAAGATAGGTTACTGAGGGAGAAATATTTAAACCTCTTATAATGCGTAAATATATGCAAAGCAGCGAAAATAACCGATGAACAAATAAAGACGATGACGTAAGATAATATAACTATTGTGACGTCATAATGATTATAACAAGAAGCCTGTTGCTAAAAAGCAAGAAAATGCGCAAGAAAAGAGAGCAGCAACAGAAAAAGGAGGAGAAGCAAGGGGTTTCAAGTGTTTCAGATGTGGGAGAAGCCACCAACCAAGACAGTGGCGGCAGAAACCACTTTGCCTCAGAATGCAGATCAAAAAAAGAAATACATGCGTACGTTGAAAGCGTAGACTCGCTATTTATAGATTGTGTAAATATGGATAAAATAAATTAGGTAAATTATACTGCGGAATATGATTGGTATGAAAATATTATTATAAATAATGTAGAAAATGTATGAGTTAAATTAGATACAGGCGCGAATAGCAACTGTATCTCAGAAAAAGACGTTTTAAAAATATGTAAAAATATAAAATATGAAAATTCTCAAAGAATTATAAAAGGATATGGAGGCAATAGGTTAGAAGAACTTGTCTATTACCTCGCAAATTCTTAAATAGGGATGTAAAAAAACCTTGTATTTGTGGTTATAAAAACCAATGAAAATGTACCAATTATAATAGGTTTATTCCACCAAAAGCACCTCATTTTGGTGGCTTATGGAAAAGTGCAGTAAAAAGCGCAAAAGTTCACATGAAAAAAATATTTGCCGAGGCTTACATGACATATGAAGAGTTTTACACTTTGTTGACTTAAATCGAGTCATGCCTCAATTCAAGACCCCTGTCACCAATGTCTGCAGATCCTGCGGATTTGTAAGTTTTAATACCTGGTCATTTTTTAATAAGTAGACCTTTGGTTGCTTTACCTGAACGCAATGTAGAAGATGTTAAAGATAATAGATTAAATAGATTCGAAAGAATTCAAAAAATGTTCCAGCACTTTTGGAGAAGATGGCATGTAGGATACCTTCACAATCTTCAGCAGAGAAATAAATAGATGTTGAAAGAAAAATACGATATCCACGTAGGGACTTAAATTTTTATTCTAATTGAGAACTTAAGCGTCCAATTTCAAAAACTGTTCCATTACCTATGAAAACAAATGTATCGATAGAATCTGATCTAACTGATAAGGAATTATAAAGAATATTGTAATTAAATTTTATATTTATCTTTGATAAACAATAGGTTTTATATTTAAATTTAAAAATTCTTTTTATAAGATTTTTGTAACCTATTTGAAGTATGTTACTTCAAGGGGGCGAGCATATTCGTTATTTGACTATAACATATAACGAAGTATGTGATAAGCACCGTTGTTCTTATAATGATTCATTTAGTAAGAGAAATCATTCAAGCACGAGAGGCGCTGGTTAGTTACCATTAATGTACTGTATGGAGCACATCACTTATTCATGGTGTTAGATTAAATGTAATGTTAAAATAATTGCGTGCTTTCATTTCACCTACTTATACCTTTACCCTAATCCAACACTTTACATAGACTTTGTTTAGATCCAACTGAACTAAATAAGTATATAGTTATAGATACAGGCCCAGACTTAAGTAAAATATAGATGGTACCACGTACTGATACACAGGAAGAGATTCAAGCAAACGATAGAAAATCTGTACAAGATGATTTGCGTGAATCTGCTCCTGAGCCAGAGATATCAGGCACAGCTGATGCACCAGTGTATACAAGATCTAGAAGGCAAGTTAATAAACCTGCCTATCTAAAAGATTATGTCTAAAGCACATTAAATTAAAAAAAAAATATATATATATATATTGACTGATTTGTTTTCTTAAAAAAGTAAGAGAAAAGGATGTTGTATCAGTACGTGGCACCATCTATATTATACATAAGACTGGGTCTGTATCTATAAGTGTATAATATAAAGCAGTTCCATGCTGGCTCTTAAAGCCTACACACAAGCTCTTGTCATTTATAAATAAGTTTATATTAATAATATTTTCTTATTAATAAATTCATTTATACTAATTAACAATTAGTACTTATATATTAAAAACCCTTTAATAAACATGACAATAAGGACAACTGAATTTTGGATCATTTCCGCATTCATGCTAGGCGTGCCTTAGTAACGTAGTACGATGTTGATAGCCTTTTCCACAAACCTCACAGCGATAAGGAAATTCTAAATCAGCTCGCTATTTACTAAACCAATTAGCTGCCAAATATTGTAGAATTCGATTTTCTTTAAATAGTCCTCTATCTGTAAAATAAATGGAATTTAATATTTTTTCATAATATTTATTTTTTATTTTTTTTTATTTATCCTAAATGAAGTATGAAATAATGTGGTATATAACATGCTGTAGATGAAATAGATAAAAGAATAATAATAATTTATAAAAAAAGGTAAATAACTTAAAGTTAGGTTAGTAAATAGGTTAAAGATAGGTTTTTGACAAAAAAATTTCTTATTTCTGTAAATTTTTTTACATTTAATAATGTTTAATATCATTACATCTTCGACATTAATATCTTCGTAGGTTATTGCATTCGTGATTGTACCAATGCAAGTACTTTTTTTATTTTTCAGACGGTCTTATAATATTTTGTGTTTTCATGTCAATGCAATAGATAGGATAACCCTGATGCTGTTTATCAATATGCGACCACATTACGTATTTACGCCTCTTACATAAATTACAATAAGGACATGATAAATTTGGTGCTGTTTTACATTCGTAGGTTAAATGCCTCCACAAACTTCTTTGTACGCTATACCATTTGTTGCATTTTACACAAACGTAGCTTCCTTGAATCATGTTTTGTGCATATTTTTTTTTCTTTCTAAGCTGATATCTTCTTGTCGTTTCAGCATTTTCGTATTGTGGTCCGACATAATCTGAAATCAAAGAAAACATGTTACGATAATTTATTATTAGGCAAACTACTCTAATTACTTTTAGTTATTAAAGAGATTTAATCAGACTAAATATAAAAATTCAACATTTTTTGTAAAAACACAACATTTATTTATTGAATCAAAATAGCATTTAAATCTGTAATAACTTCTAAACTGTCTAATTTTTATTAATTCATTTATTATTCTTTTTGGTTGGCATAATTCATTAAATTATTAAAACAATTATCAATTTGCAAAATAAATTAACTTAATACATGATAATTACAAAGTAAAGAGGTAAATTAATTTTAACTTATAAATATCCTCTAAACTGTAAAAAATCCTGCCAATGTTCTTGCTATCAAAATTAAGCATCTAAATAAATTTGTGGCTGACGTAATAAAGTTTCTAAAAAAATCTTTTTTAACTAAGAGTTTCAAGTCTGACAGGTGATCCTGGATGTTTTCTTCTGATATGATAATAAATTTGCGAAGTTTGTTTACTTTTAAGATCACAGTAAGGACATTTGTAACGAGGTGAAAATCCGCATTCGTATTTATAATGTCGATTTAGATTACTTCTTAGCGTAAAACCACGATTACATTTTGGACAATAAAATTCTTTCGCACGTGATGTACCAACTGGACGACCTGATGATAATTTTCTATTATTTCTTTCATTTTGTCTAGGAACAACGTTACCTTCCATTAATGTTAACAGTGGCTTCTCATCCGAAAAATAATTATCTGGAAAAAAATTAATTTTCGTTATTAATAAAAGTAGTCATTACTGTTTTTTTAAATTACATACCACAATAAATACTAATTAATTTTTACATCGAATTATTTATATTTATATTCAATTTTTTTTAATTTATGTAGTAATTAAGAGTTATATTAATGTTTACCCAGTGAAATTTTTTTTGTGACTAGACATCTCTTACTCATCTTTTGAGGTGGCTTAAAATTTATAGGATTTTAAATAGGAGTTACTTTAATTAATAATACAGAAAAAGAAGAAAAAATTAATAATATAAATAATTTACTTTATTATCAATTAGCTAGTCCTATACTATAATATAAAATACAACTTAAAATTTAATAATTTTGATTTAAGTAGAAAAGCAGCTTGATCCGAATACCTTTGTCTAAGATGCCTTTAAATATGTGATGAATATTTATTCTTAAATTACATTTATATGTTACCCTAATTTTAACTCAAGCTTCAAAATTTTAGATTATATAAACATTTTTGAATCATAGAAATTAAAAATACCTATTATTAAAATGATTTTTTGTGGATAGAAAAATTGTTGACAGTTTTGATAAAATTTAGATTTTTATTTCAAAATTTTATTCATATTATAAAATAAGTACACATTCTGCATATTCAGATTTTCTCAACATGAATTATTAACAAAATTCATCGGTAACTTGAGAACTTGATTAGTACACTGAGTAATTTATTATGAATTATAACAATTTCTATACAATTATTGTTGGTGATACTTAAGCAGAAAAACTTTACTATCACAATGTTTGAGTCTGACATGCCTGTAAACAGCAGATGAAAATTTGCTTACGTAATCACAATACGGACATTGGAAACGTGCTGCTTTACTACAAATGTGACGATAATGTGATGTTAAGTCATAATAACGTTTATATGTGCTATTACAATTTGGACATTTATATTTATCATCTATTTTTATGAGATTTTCTTGAATTAAATTCAATTTTCTATGATTCTCTTTTCTTCGATTAATTCCTGGGTTGCTAACTGAAACATATTAAAACAAAATGCATTTATAATTCAGAACGTACATGAAGCAATAATCTATAGTAAATATTAGGTAAAATTATTTACAAAAGATGTACAAGGTAAGTAAAATTAAGGCTGCAAAAGCTTGAATAAATTTTTATTTTATCAAAACAATTTACAAGTAGTTAATAAACATTGATGTTTCAGTAATTTATGGAACTCTTAATAAATAAACAGCATTTTTTTTAAATTTTTGTCGAGTATGACTATAAATATGATAAGAATATTTATTCAGATATGGACAAAATGGACACTTTAATCGAGGAAATTCATCGGAATATTATTTTTCCAGCTACACTGATATTTTTGATCTCATAATCTGAAAATAAAATATTGCAATTAATATAAAAAAGATTTAATTAAAATAATTTGAAGAAAGGAGTTAAAAAAAAGAATATTTAAAGCTTATTTGTTATTGTTATTATTAAAAATATTTTGTACATAACAGTGCATTAATAAAACTAAAAAAACTTAAATAATTATGTTTTTTATATCTGAGAACAGGATCTTTTGGATGAATCGCTCTAACACGGCGATAAATATTTGCTGCACGTTTGCCAGAATAATTACAATATGGACATTTAAAACTTGGTTCTTTTCCACATTCATAACGAAAATGACGATTTAAGCTGTTACGATGTGAAAATTTACTTGGGCATTGTGGGCATGAAAATTTACCATTCTCAAATTTAACTTGATGAAGAAGATACTCATCGTTACTTTCCAATAATTTAGTTATTGTTATTTCTGGTGCACCTGTAAAAATTTTAAAATAAATTTATTTTTTCAATTCAGTTCTCTGAGACTTGTTATTTAGAGAGAAACAAGCAAATAAATATTATCATTCGTTTTATTTTTATTTACAATTGAATGCTCAACGATAAGATGAAAAATGAGTTACTAAACTATTTGTAGCGACTTTTATCGAACGTCACAGGCATATTTGGATGATGTTTACGTATGTGACGATAAATGTTTGATGAATGTTTGCTAGAATAGGAACAAAATTGACATTTATATTGTGCGCCTCTTCCGCATTTATTGCGAAAATGATATCGCATTTGACTAAGTTGTGAATATTCATGGTAACAGCCTGGGCATGTATATTTAACACCTTTGGTTCCAATTTCATAACCATCTATTTGTTTATACTGCCACGAATAATCTGAAAAAATAAATTAAAATAATAATTTCTTGATCTTTTGATTTACAAATATGTCGTCTAAAATTAGAACACAAACAAGACTAAAATATTTTAAAAATAAATTTTTATTGCTAGTTAGTACAGATTTTAAGAATTTTTTGATATAAAAACTGGTTTTTGAGGATGATACTTTCTAATATGCCTATAAACGTCAGAAGAATATTTGCTTATGTAATTGCAATGAGGACAGCTAAAACGAGGTTCCTTCCCACAAACATAACGATAATGGTGCATCATGTTACTTTTTTGTGTATGTTGTTTCCAAAATTCGGACATCAATACTGTTTCTTTGGTCTTTTCCACATTTATGACGAAAAGTTAATTTAAATTAAAAAAATTAAAAACAATGAATCATAACTCGGACAATGTAATAGAATCGATTAAATATAAAAAAATTTAAAATAACAAATAAATTTTATATACTTATAGTTTTTGCGATAAAAATATTATTTACTCATTAGATAAACAGTCTAACTAAGTTCAAAGTGGTCATTTCAAATAATAAATAACAAAATTACAAAATTTAGTTGAATAATACCTTTTTTTTTTATTTTAACAAGTATTTTGATTGTTACATAAATATAAAAGCTTACAAAGTAATGACATTTGATTGATTAAATTTTTCTTAACCCCAAAGTTTAATCAGCGTTACAGGATGCGAGGAATGTTTTGTTTTAACGTGTTTATAAATACCAGAAGTTTTTTTACTATAATATTCACAATAAGGACATTTAAAACGAGGCGATTTACCACAAGTATAACGAAAATGTTCATTCAAATGATAAATTTTACCGAATGATGATTCACAATTTGGACAGTGGAATTTACCAGTATTTTCATTGAATGTACTTTGTAGATAATGCCTTTCACGTCTGCGCATTTGACGACGTAACAAATATCCTGCTGGTTTTTCTGGAAAAATTTTAATTATTTTTTTGTGAGAAAACTTTAAAGTTTTAAATTGAGAACTGTTAAACATGCAAACTATATTATTTATTAGTTTAATTTTGATTATTTATCTTAGCCTTAAAGTGGTTATATGAGATGAAATGAAAATATAATTACAACACGGAAATTTTAAACCTGCGTAGCGATTTGCTTTAATGATTTGAAACGATTTTATGAAGAAAAAAAATTAAAATGATAATGAGATTTAAATTTCTACATAAAATTGTAATATTGTAATATTCTTGGTAATATTTGTATCTTTATTTATTTGATAAGCTTCTTAATTATTAAAATATTTGATAAAAGAACAATATGATCATTGATTGCAATGCAATTCTTTCAAGTGATTTTCCATAATCATTTACTGAAGAATCCACTTCAAATTACAATGTAATTATAATTATACAGTAAAAAACGCTTTGATTTTGAAATATTCAGTTGTTTTGATTTTTTTTCTGGTAAATGAACATTTGGTTCAGAAGGACGACCTGCGACAATAACAAAACCAACTTAATTTAATTTCAGTTTAATATTTTTTTAATTTATGCTTCTAAAATTATTTACCTATTTTTTGTTTATGATTAGATGCTTTTTGATTTGTATCAAAAAAATTTTTATCTCCATCTGGAAATACAATTATTTTGTCAAACCTTAATGAATTATAATTAAGGTTTTCATAATTTTCTAATGATTCGCATGAATATGGATAAACCTTATTATGAGATGATCTGGTTCGTCAAAATTTATTACATTGATTTTATTACATTTGATTTCTACATAAATTATAACTTTTAACGAAAATCTCTCTATTATCACCTCCTAGAAAAGATAATATTAATTTAAACCTATTTAATTTTTTTCTTCAAATGGTGAAACAAACTAAACTAATCGTCTAAATAAAAGTGCATCAGATAGATTGATTTAAGTAAGATTATCTTAATATAATGTTTGAAATATAAAATTTATTAGAAAATGAAATATTTTTTTTGTTCATCTGCCAGTTGAATTAAGAGATATTAAAATAGAAATTTTAAGTTTAACAAAAAATAAAAGAATTTTCCAGTGTTTGAAAAATGCAAATTAAAAAAACAATTTTCTATTAGTTTTTTAGTTTTTTCGACTTTCCTCGATGTTTTTCCAAAAACTGATGGTCAAAATGGCTATAAGTAAAAAGTGTCAGCTATTTTCCATGATTGAAAATAGTTTTTGAGCTTTTTTTAGAGTCTAAAATAATTAAAATAAAAATTTACCTACAAACCAAATCTTAAAGTACCTTTTTTAATTACGAAAAGGTTGAATTAAGAATTAAACCTTTTAAAACTATTAAATTTGAAATTAATTCTTATGAGTATATTTAAACTTCATTGAATAACAATATTCATGACCTGTATAGTTAGCTATTTTATGAAGTTTAAATATACTAATAATAATTAATTTAAAATCTAATAGTTTTAAAAGGTTTAATTTACAAGTAATTTACAATTGAACCTTTTTGTAGTTAAAAAAAGTACTTTAAGATTTGTTGTGTAGATTTTTCTTAAAAATTTGAAAATATTTGTATTCAAAAAGCAGCAGCTATTTCAAAAATTTTTAATCTAGTATCATAAAAATTGGCATGCAGTCATATTTCAACATACAAAATCCAGCCAAATAAGATTTTTCAAAATTGCAGATATTCACTTTCAATTCAGGTCATTTTCACTAAGAATCACTTAAATAGTTTCTCATAAAAGGGTTTGGAAATTCGTATAGCCAGATAAATTTCCAATCAAAAACTGTTTTCTGATATTTTTTTTAATATTTCTTCATGCTTTTATATAATGAAGTAAAAATTGGTGACTGAGAGCTTTAAAATCGGTTGTAATTTTTAAAAATTCACAGAGATGGCTAGAAACGATTTTAAGAGGTAAAAATAAGGGAGTGAGGATATTTTATATTTATAAACATTTCTTTACAAAGTTGCAGCTCATTCGGAAGACCCCATCTGCAAGTCAACGTACGTTTTACATGGAATCAGCCTTCTAGGACTTATAATAATAATTAGAAAGTATAGTTTAAAACTGTTATGAGTAAAGTGATTTACGAAATACATGCCGAGCAACATAGCAAGAAGCAATAAATTCGAGAAATAATTTGTTTTAAGAAATAAAATTCATTTTGTTCCAAAATTATTTTACCTTTGTTTGAAATACATACCTAAGATGTCATGTTCCCGGTTATTTTTGATTGTTGTTCAGCTTTATATTTATTTATTATTTATTGACAATTATGAATAAAAAATTACTAAAGAAATTTTTATTAAAATCTAATGGCTTATCTAGTTAGTCAAAAAGGAAACCCTCGAAGAAAGTCAAATAAATTGAATACAAACTATGGTATTTGATTTATAAAAAATGTACTTGACTTAAATAGAAACTATTTGATTCTAATTTATATTTTTTCAGTGATAAATTATTTGAAAATTTTTAGGCTCGATCACCTAATGTATCCAAGTCAAAAAATCGAAAAGTTCTAAAATGTCTAATTTGTGAATAAATTTGGTCCCCAGGTCATTTCGATGCCTAAAACTTATACAAGTTTTATACAAGTAAATACTCGATTAAAATATTTAAATCTTTAAAATTTATTTAAAACATGTGTCAATTTTAATTAATAAAAATATAGAATTTTTTAAATAATATTTATTTAACCTATTTTTTATTATATAATATTGAAATATGATAATTTAATATTTCTGCGACTGTAAAATTAATTAGTTAGTTTTAGAAATTAATTAATTAATTAATTTTTATTAAAAATAATATTGAAGGTTACCAATAATTAATTTATTATAAAAGAAAATACACTTTTTAACTGTTTTAAGAATCTTTTTTTATTTAATTTTAAAAAAAATAAAAATCAGGGTTAAATTATTATAATGTTTTTTAATATGATGGTAATTTTTTTGTTTTTACGTCTAGTCTTCTTGGTAAATATTTTAGTTAAAAACGACGAAAAGAGGAAATATTTTTTGACCAAGAGGGCTAATTGACTAACTTTAAGTTCACCTTCCGTTCACCTTATCAAGCATTTAAACATAAATAAATTATATAAACTTAATTAAAAATCATTACTAATTGTTAATAAAACTCTTTCTAATTTAGAACGACTTGTTCTTAGTCATTATATAAAGTATACTTTATTATTTATGTTTAAATGCTTGATAAGGTGAACGGAAGGTGAACTTAAAGTTAGTCAATTAGCCCTCTTGGTCAAAAAATATTTCCTCTTTATATTTAATTTTTATTTAAGGGCTAAAGATTCACCAGAAATAAATTGAAAAATAATAAGTTATTTCTTATTACAAAAAACTTCCAAAAATTACATTTCCATAGTAAATTCATTAAATCTAAAGCCAATAATTACATTAATAAAATACATAGTACTGTTTTGAATTTTAAAATTAAAGACATACACATACACATCGACTTTTTAAATAAACAAAAATCTATTCTAGAAAATAACCTTAAAAAAATAATTAATTCAAAAACTTTTGATAAATTATATATACAGTATGAAAAATATCTTTTAGGATAAAAACAAATATTCCTTTATAGATTCTGATCCTTCAGATACAGTTAAAAATAATGTTATTAGACTCCTTGACCGATGGAGAGTAAACAATTTTCTAAATCCTGAAATAGAAAGAAAAAATATTTTAACGGAAGACACCAACCTACCCAGAGCCTATGGTCTATATAAAATACACAAAGGCGGTTTTCCATTAAGAGTAATTACTTCTTGTATTAATTCGCCGCTTTTTTTAATCTCAAACATCTACAAAGAAATTTTAGTCTCTGCTTGTCCTAGACCAACTCAAGTAATAGAAAACCGCACTGAATTTTATCTAAAATTCAAGACATGCACATCCCGAATAATTTTGTTTTGGCTTCCTTCGACATTACAAATATGTTTAATAAATATTACTTTTAAACTAGTAAAAGATAACATAAAAAAACATTTTTCTAAAATTAAAAATTTTACTAAATTATCTGAAAAAGAATTCATTAAAGGTTTAGAGGTACTAATGAATTGCTATAAATTAATTACTTTAATTACTACAATTCTCTATACTTACAACAAATTGTACCGTCAAACTAATTCTACCGTCAAACTACTTAATGCCAAAGGGATTAAGTTTATCCCCAATTTTAGCTGATCTTGTCATCCAAGACCTTGAACAAAAAGTATTAGAAACTTTTAACTAGAATATTCTCTCTTATTCTCGATACGTAGATGATTCTTTTATGATATTAAATAAAGAAATAATTTGAGGTCCTAAAATTATTTACGAGTTATCATTCTAATATAAAATTCACCTACGAGTTGGAGAAAAATGATGAACTAAATTTTCTTGACATTCTAGTTATTAAAAACAATGATCGTACCCTTTCTACAGACATCTACAAAAACCTACTTTTTCTGGACGTTATTTGAATTATTCTTCTAATCACTCCTTCTCCACTAAAACTGGGATATTTAAAAATTTTCTATTTTTATCCTAAAAATTTCATGACATAAACTTCAAAATATTTAAAAAAGATCTAATTTTTAATGGGTACCCAAACAAATTTATAGACCACCATTTTAAAAACTTTCTTGAAAACCTTAATGCTACTTCTGATGTTGATCAAAACAATAATACAAACTTGGACACAAATAACTACACAGTATTGTTTTACCATTAATTCCGAGAATCTCTAAAACATTGCAACACACCTTAAGAAATAAATGTAATATGAAAACTTTTTTCTGTAAGCCTTTCAAATTAAATAAGATCATAAAAATTGGCAAAGATCCTCTCAAAAGATGTAGCAACAAAAATTTAATCTACAAAATTAATTGTAAAAATTGCCCTCAAATTTATGCAGACCAAACAAAACGTTTATAAAAAAAATAAGAGCTGGTGAAAATAAAAAGAACATTAAGTTATCTCCCACCTATCATAACGTTATTAACAAACATATCTTAGATCACAATAGGGAACACGACTTTGCTTATGATTATGATAATATTCAAATATTGCACAGAGAAAATCATTTTCATAAATTCTCATTATTTTTTTATTTATTTAATTTTAAAATGTACCAGTAATACCAAATATGAGTAATTGAATTATTCATTTTGTAATCTATTTACAATATGGTAAATTAAATATCGTAATTTTTTTATTATGCAATTATAATTTGTAAATACCACTGAATTTAGTATATATTGTGATAAATTTTTTGTAAAGATATCAGTTTCCAAATATTGTTTATCTTTTAAGTTTGAAATAGAAAAATGGATTATTTTTCACTAAATGAAGCGTTTGATATTTATCCATGAGGAGACGATAGTGTAAGATTAATTTATAAATTATAATATTTATATTTTATTCAAAAAAATGTTTTCATGTTTAGGAATATATGCTATATTGAGAGTGTTGAAGACCCTTAATTTGTTAAAGGTGGGTCATTACAGTTATTAAAATTCATTTTAACCTATGGCTTAGGCAAGAGGATAAACATAATTTTGTGGGAAAGCTTGCTTAAAAAATTCTACAGTTGAATGGACTCACTATAAAAAATACATCAAACAAATTTTTAGGGATGAAAACGGTTTAATACCGTTTGAAGATCACGACCAAGCTTACATGTTCTTTGGGTATTACCCAATATTGTTATAAACAAAAACCATATGAAAAAAACAACGTTTGAAGACATAAAGACACATTCTAAAGATTAATTAATAGGTAACTATTACAGTTTATTATATTAAAAGATAAATTAAAATAAAAAAATAAATTGCAAATGTTAAATTTCACAAAATAAACTTCATTTTTATTATATATTTCGAGACTTTTCGAGAGTCTCGATGTACAAGTCTTGTATCGTCTCGGGTCTCGAAAAATTAGTATTCTGCAGTTTCGTCTCGAAGTCTCGTGATGCTCTTCACAAATCTTATCTAACTATTAAACATAAATTAACTATAGTATTAAATCTGTGATTTTTTATCATACAAAATCTGATCATTGGCCCTCTGGTGAGTGAGCCACCTACAGGTCTTTACTTCTACTGTTATTTTATTCAATTTATTTTTGTTATTTTTTTTTTAAGACAGTTTTCATTATTCGTTTTTTCTTAAGATCTATTTTTGACTAATCATTCCAATTTTCACCTAAAACCCTTCTTTTAATTAGACTTTAACTTCATCTAATCAAATTTTAAATTTTACCTTTTTCAAATCCATCCTTGCAAAGCTAAAATAACTTAATTTTCTTTTATGGGGTCTTCTTCTATCAAATTTTAACCAGATATTCTATACATGTCTCAATAGAAATTGAACTTCACCCAAAGTAATCATATTAAATTATCAGATTATTGTTCTAAAAAATCTATTATGATACTAAAAGCTTTTACGTACATAATTCTACTTTTAAATAATTAAGGTAATAAAGAATGTGAATTAATTTTTTTACTACTTGAAATACATTCCCGATCGATCTTCGCACATGAATCTCAATTCATAAAGAGAGTTCACTACATTTAGAACACCGTATCACTCGAAATCATTTTAGATTGATTTATTATAACCCCTTCAAATCCTAGAAACGAAAGGCCTTATTTTGGGAAATAAATGGCTGTCTTCTAAATAAAGTTATAGACTAGTTTTTTATCCTATCAAATTTTTGTTGGTTTTCATTTTTCAAGTTTTATATTTTAAGTCCATAACCCGAAAATTTTTTATGACCAATTATACTTTAACCGTTAGACTATCTTAAGTTGCTGCAAAAATTACAATTATATTATTTTTGTATTTTTTTTATTTAATAAAATTACATTTTAGTACCTTTACAAAAGTTTTAACTAATTAAAAAAATCAGTTGCTCACAATCGGATTTTTTTTCAGTGAAGTAACACAAATTATTTCAGAAGAATTAAAAACTTAATATTTGTTAAATAATGTATAATATGACTTATTAAATTATTATTAATTAAATTAATTAAATTATTCAAAAAATTTTTTTATCATGGTATTTCAATTATCTTTAATATTTATTAATTTTTAATAAATTTTTCAAACTGATCAATGCATAACAATGATAAAATTCAATGAAAATGGAATTTCGCACAGAATGCATATGGATGGAATTACATTTTCGTTGAACTAGGTTTAGTTCAAAACAGTATTAATTTGTAAACAGAAGACGCAATAAATAAATTATAATAAAAGCTGTTTTAATTTAATTAATTAAAAATATCATAATATTAATATTAAAAATTTATTATTTGCAGGGTAGTTTTCAATTTCTGTTACACGAATCAATTTTCAGTTAAATATAAATATATTTTTGAATTTAATAATTTAATTTAATGTCTAATCTTTTACATATTTATGTACTTGAAATTTGCTAATTTTATGCAAAATTGATATTAAAACTTCTCATGCATAAAAAACAATAAATGTACAACCGATAAAATTATTTAAAAAGTAATAAATTCTTTGAAAACTTTTCATTTTTAATTTGTTAAATAACTAATGTTTAAAAATCGCCACTTTGATACAAAAACAGCATTGAAACATGAGCTTAATATAGACAAAAAAAGTAATATCTCGCACATAGTAATACCAATTGCATGATCTTAGAATGGATCAGGTGCCTTGAACCCACTATTAAAAAATTTTCTGGAAATTTGAAACCTGCTATCAAAGAGAAAAAATTTGAAACAGAGTTAAAATAGAAAAAAAAAATTTTTTTTATTTGTTCAGGTAAGAATACTTTTTCCCATTAATATGAATACAATAAAAGTGTCATGGTTTTAAGTTATTTCAAAAACTTAAAATATTTAAAAACAAAAATTTTAAAAAATCCAACTATGGAGCAGCTACATATTAAAATTTTGAAGTGTAAAATAGGAATGGTTTCACAAATCCCAGGTAAAAAGTAACACATTTTAAAAATTTTTTTAGCTGTTCGCTTTATCCTGGACGGGCCCATATATACGGTAAGGTGAATTTTAGCGATGAAGAAAGGAAGCTCATTTTTCTTCATATATGTAAATAAAATGTTTATTTAAAATTTATATGTATTTATATTAAAAAAATATTAATCAAAAATAAAGTAATTTTTATTATTATAAATGTTGGTAATTACATACCTTGAGATGATACGATAAGGTATGGGGTGTATAATAACTTGGAGACCAGATTTATTAGGTGGAAAAAATTGTAAACTAAAAGACAAAATTATTTGTATTTATTTAATATGATAACAAAAAAATTATTTATTTATTGTATATGTTTATATTTGTATATATACATTCTTTGTGTGTGTAGCATAAATTAAAAATTATACATTTTTATGGATAATGTCCAATAATTCAATTTAATCAAACACTTGTCACTTTTTATCATTGATAACAATTTGATAACAATAGACACACTGCGTGACTCTAAATAAATCAAAAGTGTAATATTAACAGTTTTCACGAAATACGCTTCTGCATATCTGTGTTTAATACAAAAATGCAATAATGCATATTGCAATTAATCGATCTTTTAATCATTCTTTTATAAGAACAAATTAAACACGCAAAAGAAAATTATTATTATAATAGTTTGCAGCAAAAAAACTAACTTTTTTTAAATAAGTACACATTTTATTTTATTTTTTTTTTAAATTTTAAAAATTGGTGTTTTTTATTATTTGATACAAGTTTCTTTAAATAATTTTTCATGCAACTTCAATATATTTATAAATTTTTTTTCAATACCAATGTGAAAAAAAATTTAGTGCATCACGATATACGATATTAATATCGATACCGTATAGAAATCCAAAACGATATCGATACGGTACTTTGCAAAATTTATCGATGACAATACGATAATTTTATTATAGCAATATCGCCGATATTCTCGTATCACCGATAATTATAACGGTTCTATCGAGACGATATCGATAATTTTAAAATATCGACATCATATCGTATCGCGATGCACTAAAAAGATTGTTCTTTAAAAATTATAATAAAACTCAAGAAATAAATAGAAAAAAAGTATTCTTTTAAGATATTCAAGTAAATTTGAATTTATGCAATCTTATAAAATAAGAACTTAATAGATTAAGTACATTTTTAGAAACATATTTTCTAATCTCTTGGCTAATAATAAACATAGCTAAAGCAACCATTACAGCTGTCAACATTTCGAACAACGTTTTAGTTCTTTGCACACCTTTCAGTTCGGGAGTAAAACAAAAACAGAAATTAAATGAGAATGAATGCTGTTAATTTTATACCGGCTGCAACGCAATAGGTACTATCTAAAAGGAGTTCTTCGATAGCTATAGCCGCTATGCTTACTATAGTATATACACGCTATTATATACTATAGTATAGCGGCTATATAGCGGCTATAGCTATCGAAGAACTCCTTTTAGATAATACCTATTGCGTTGCAGCCTGTATAATAGTCAAGGCGCCAGCAATGTTAAATGAATCCAAAAATTTTATCAGCACTAGAATTGATGCACCTCAGTGAAGCGTATGTACTTTTGGTCGCTGAAACCGATTTTGAAGGTTTCATCCATTTTTGGATGGCCAGTATTGAGTAGTGGACGCTATATAATAAAAAATCGGCGAAAAGTTAGCAAGATTGGTAATATCTTGAAAACAATTGCTAATTCAGCCTATTTTTGGTACCCCAATAACGTTTTCGTGGTCGCTGGTCACGATTTTGAAGACATATTTATAAAAACCAAAATAGCACACTCAAAATGGCGTATTTCTAACCTCAGAAACGACTATTTATGCTGTTTTAAGCATATTTACGTAGTCTAATAAGTTTTTCGGACCAGTTTTAACGATTCTGAGGTCAGATTTTTAATTTTCAAAATAACGGGCTGCAAATGTCGGATTCCTAACCTCAAAATCGACAATAATATATTAAAACAACCTTGGTTTAAGCCAAGATTTTACATAAAATCTATAATATATTTTCATTCAATATTGAATTTTAGCAACCTTTTTGAATCCGAAAGCAAAAAGAACAACACATTACATTTGCTTCCTTGCAACGGCATCTTCTGCTGCAAGTTCTGCAAAGACCTTGGTGGAAGTTCGTCAATACTTAAAATAGCATTTATTGTCGATTTTGAGGTTAGGAATCCGCCATTTTTGCCCGTTATTTTGAAAATTAAAAATATGACCTTTAGAATTGTTATAACTGGTCAGGAAAACTTATCAGACAACGTAAATATGCTTAAAACAGCATAAATCGCCGTTGCTGAGGTTAGAAATACGCCATTTTGTGTCCGCCATTTTGGTTTTTATAAATCTGTCATCAAAATCGTGATAAGTGACCCCGAAAACCTTATTGGGGTACCAAAAATAGGCTGAATTAGCAATTGTTTTCAAGATATTGCCAATCGTGCTAATTTTTTGCCGATTTTTTATTATATAGCGTCCATTACTCAAAACTGGCCATCCGAAAATGAACGAAACCTTCAAAATCGGTTTCAGCAACCAAAAATGCGTTGGATGCATTTAACATTGCTGGCGTCTTGACTATAATAAATAAACCTTTTAACAAATAATATTTATTCAACAAATAAACATTTTTTATTTCTTACTTACAGTTTTTAGTTTATAAATAATTTTCTCAAATTTAATTTTTTTTTCGAAAATAGATTAAAATTTTTTATTAAAATAGATATTTATTTTTCTACTATAAGTTTATGAAACTACAATATTTTCTAGAAAGTTTACGAAATACTTTTAAAAAAAATTTATTTTTGTAACTAAGGCGAAATTATGAAGTTTCGGATTTATTTTAAAAATATTGAATAAAAATCAAAAATAAAAAATTATACGTACTATAAAATCAATTTTTTTTGCAATTTTAAAATTGTTCGTGAAATTTTTTACCAAATAAAGACAGATTTAACTTTCAGTAAACTCACTAAGAAATTTTTATAATTTCATAAATATTTATTTAATATTCTTTATTTACAAGCCAAAACTATTATACCATTGGTTTTTTTTATTTTTCTTTATATAAAAAAAAATTCTAATTTATTTTTTAGCCATGAAGGGCTCAACATCTTTATTTTTGTACAAATCAACTGCAAACACATCTGAATTAGGATGCCTCGACCTAATATGAGCGTACATATTCGACGAAACTTTAGATATTTGTGGACAATATGGACAGCCCCATCTAGGAGCCTTACCACAATGATTTTTAAAATGTTTTGACATATCGTAATAATTTTTATAACTTCTGTTACATTTCGGACACAAATGACGACTTTCACTATTATTACCTATGTTCCTCGTATTGCTTACTTCGTAATTGTAAGGGTTGAAATAATCTGAAAAGATAAAAAAATCAAAAAACATTTTTATAAGCATTTTACTTTTTATAATGCTTTTTTATTTTTACAAAAAAAACAAAAGAAAAACTTTGTTAAAGCAAAAAAAAATTAGATTTTTAGAATTGAGTTGTTAAGATTTTTAAAATTAAAAAAAAACAAAAACTAATAATTAACAAATTTCTAATTTTTACAGTATTTTTTACAAAAATTATTAATAAATAATAAAAGTGTTAATCTTCTAAAATACTAGGAATTAAGGATGCTATGTACTTAAACTCCTGACTGCCAGAGTTAAATAAAATTTTAACAAGAAAATGCAATGAAAAATAACTGCATAATTTTAAAACTCGATGTCAACTCATTCATAGTTTTAAGAAATTTTTTCGGTTGTGGCAGCCGGATTTTTTTTTTGCTTTTAGATTGTTTCAAATGACATAAAGCCTAAAGAAAAGTAAAACAAATCTGGCTGCCACAAACGGTAATTTTTTTCGATTAATACTAAAATCTCACGCCGTTGATTAATAATATATGAATAGTATATGAAGTTTCAAGGGCGCAAAAGTTTTAGTATTATTGTATATCTGTAAGTGTCTTAAAACTTTTCGCCTATGGTGCTTACAATATTTTTTGCCTTTTTGACATAGAACGTATGCAGGAAATTCCGTGCCAAATTTTAGATACAGGTTTTACGCCCGGAAGGGCAAAATATAATATTTTGGCTTATAAAAAATTTTATTTTTGATTTTTTTGCATGATTTATGTGTGAAAATAAAAAAATCTTGGTAAATCTTGATGAATCTGCAGTTTTGCACGAAAAGCGAATGTAACTCGATTTTTAACCCTTTCTGTTTTATTACTGAACCCAGCTGATCAGTTGATCAATATACAATAATTATTTTTCTTTAAAATAATTACGGTGTTCTAATTTTTTTTTGATTTTTTTTGAGGATACAAAATAGTTCGTGTAATAATATTTGTGCAAAATAATTCATTTCCAGGATGAATAAGTCTTATATGTTTCCAAACATTTTCTCGAAGTTTTGTTCTGCTATCACAATAAGGACATTGGTATCGAGGTAGCTTCCCACATTCATATTTTAAATGCCTATTTAAACTTCTTTCTGTAGTATATGCTTTATTACATTCAACGCAAATATAATTTTTTTGATGAACTGATCCACCAATGAAAGGATATCCCAATTGCATTTGAAATTTAATATCTGAGCTAAAATCGTCTGAAAATAAAAAAAAAAATTGTTAGAATCTGTTATTAATAAATAAAGTCTTAACAAGCCTTGAATTAGTCCAATGATAACATAAATTAGCAACATAAAACATTTTCTCGTTAGCCACCCAAATAAAGAGAATACGAAAACTTTATCTTAATCACGATTTGAATACGATAAAATAATTTTAAAAAATTTTAAACAAAATTTGAACAAATATTTGCTGTCAGTTGAAAAAAAAGATTGCTTGAATTTTCAGTTACTGAAAATAAGTGGATTATCACTAAAAAATTAAGAGTCCAAAAATTTGAGGGAATTCAATATATTTGGAACACCAAACTTTAATTTTTTAAAAAAAATTTGTCATTCATTCAAAGCGATAAAGCTGATTTCAAGACCGATAACCAGGCAACGCAAGGATTTTAATTTTATAACAAATCTATAACCATAATTTTCTTGTAATTTCGTGAAATATTAATTCTTATATTAAATTCGTAAAATTTTAATTTTTCAATTTTTATTGGTTAATAAGATTACATAGCTTATAAATAAAATTTATTAAATACATTAATTAAGTTCAAAATTTTTAAATAAAAAAAATTACAAAATTTTTTCTGCAAAAATAAATTCATTATCAATAGCCTTCATTGGAATTCGAGAACTTAAAATATAATTGTTTTTATAAATAATTGTTTAGAGGTCTATTGTAACTTTTATATTAATTTTTTTATAATTCTTTTTGGCCTTAAAACTGTTTTAGTTATGACATTCGTACAAAATATTTCATTTCCAGAGTGAACAAGTCTTATGTGTTGCCAAACATTTCCTAAAAGTTTTATTCTTTTACTACAATAAGGACATTGATACTGGGGTTGCTTTCCACATTCATATTTTAAATGCCTTGTTAGACTTCCTTCAATGGCGTATGAATTATTGCATTCAACACAAATGTAATTTTTTTGATGAAGTGGTCCATTATTATATGGGTATTGTAACTGCACCTTAGTTTTAATGTCCATAATAAAATCATCTGTAATTAAAATAAAATAATCACTGTGAGGCTGCTTTTTATGAAATAAAAAAATTTTTAAGCTTAAAAATTTGATTTAAATTTACAAAGATTGATTAGAATCGATAATAAAGGTTTTATTGTACTTAGTTAATGATATATTATTACCCAAGAGACAGAACGTACCTCATTATTCGACGCTTATTCCCGGCTGTTAAAAACTCTATATGCATAAGTGTCGGATGATGAGGTTCATTCAGTCTCGTGTGTAATAATGTTTTTTGTCCACTTTTAGCCTTGGAAAATTTATTAAATTAATCTGCATGCTGGAAGAATTAAAATTTTTAAAGCACTTCTAATGCAGGTGCATTTAATATATACTTTCCAGGGCTAAAGTGGATAAATTATGTTTTAGATATTACTCTTAAAATATCATAATTTATAAACTGGAAAAAAAATATTACTATAAATACTACTACAATATTTCAGACATGATTGTTTGCAGTTTAGAAATTTGCTTGAGCTTCAAGCAACTTAAAAAAAAAATTAAATTTAGCAACTTTCAATTGCAACAAACTACTTCTCACCAAAAACATCATTTCACCCGAAGAAAATGATTTCTTTATTTATTAAATCCTTAAACTATTGAAAAATCTTATGAGTTCCAAAGAGTATACAAAATTACTGGGTCGTTGCTCTGATTGAAACTTACATGAAATGCAATAAAAATACTGTAAAACAAATTCAAAAATTTCCGCTTGAATTTTATTTGGAAGTTAGTTAGAAGTATTATGTATATCTGTAAATATTTAAGTGTGTGTGTGGATTGGTATGCACGCCCTCTATTTTGTAATACTGACTTCCGCAAGCTTCAGTGTTCATAAGGACCGTGCACAAGCACGACGTGCAATAAATATATTATATTATTAATATCAAAGCGTGGTCTCTTTTTATGCCTAATAGTCCACATTTTCCTTCATTTGGCATCCCTTGTGGGGATGCAATTACAATTTCAAAGGCTTAATAATTTAATGCTAAAATGACTGATCTTGAGCTTCACTAATTCTACTAGACCGGCATGAAATCTGTAGACATCAATGGTTTGTAAGACCAACGAAGCCTCAGACCACACTACACAATCAATAATTACATTTATCTTTTTTATAATTTGAGAAATGTACCACAGACAAATATCATTATAATATAATATTTAAAAGTTTTAATTATTTTAAGAAATACGCAATATATATAGTAAAATATTATAAAGAGGAGTGTGTATGAAATAGTGAGATTCCTTGTTTGATTTAAGATCTTTAATATGCCATCGTTATAGCTAATTGGAGTATGCACTCTTATTAATAATATTTAGTGTTTTATCAAATAGTGAGATTATCTATTAATAAATAAATATTCATATCATATTGACAAAAATTTCTGTATTAAATTTTATATTCAATATTTTCCAGCCTAACCTAAGATCCCAAAAAATAAAATAAAATTTAAAATAAAATAAATTTAATTTAAAATAAAATAAAATTCATAATTTTAAGCGCGAAATTTGAATTTTTTAATATCGATTATTACAATCTTATAATCAGTATTTATATCTCCTTATTAGCAAAAAAAAATAAGCAAATTTACAATTGCACACTAACTCTACAAAATTTCTGCAATTGTAGGTTAAAGTATTGAGATATATACAATAATTACAAAATTAATAGCAATAATTGAGGTTAAGTTACCATTGTTATTACAAATATTTGATTTTAAACAACATTATTAAATAAAAAAAATACAACCAAAAATTGATAAAAAAAATTACTATAATATAATGGAATTGAACAAAATTAAAGCTTGAAATAAATGCCAAAATTGAGGTGCAGTACAATCTGTAGGTAGCGTGGTCTCTTTTTATGCCTAATAATCCACATTTTCCTTCAAGAAGCGAGTTAGTGAATTGTTTTAATATTCAAAAAAATGCTTTAAAATTGCAAAAAAAATACAAACGGAGTTTGTAATAATAATCTATTTGTCTCAAGGGTCCTGAAGCAACTTATTATAAAAATGTCTCGCACTTAAGGTTTCTCCCAATAGAGGTAAATCGAGTGACGAACATAAAAGTATCATCCAACGGTCAGCTAAATCCCAAACGTTCCTAAATGAAAATTTTAGAAGCACCTATTATAAAATTGATAAAATTGACAAAAATTTTTTAAATTAGCAAAGTTCCATTTTTTTTATTTCTATGCAAATTGTTTCCTCTTTATTTTATACAGCATTACATAAATGTGCAAAATTTCTCAAAAAAGAGGATTCTATAGTAAATTTTCCAAAGAATTTAAAAATCAAGTCAGAATTTTGATTAGATTACAGTAATATCCGGAAAATGGAAAGTTATTGAAAATGGTAGGTACACCTAAAGTTTTCATTTAGGAACGTTTGAGATTAAACTGACCATTGGATGTTACTACTCTGAGGTTTATCGATACTTTTAGAGAGAAAATCCTTGAGTGCAAGACATTTTTATAATAAGTTGCTTCAGGACCCCCGTGTTATATTTTTAAAAAATTTCAAGTATCTTGCTCAAAATTAATGGATTTCATCAAACCTTACATTTCTGCATACTTCAAATCTTAGGACCATGTTATAAATTCATACTTGTGAATAAAGTTTTTTTTTTTTTTTTAACAAAATAATTAATTAGTTGTACAATTCAGAAGGTTAAATTTTATTAAGCACAAGTTTTTAATTTTTGAGCCAATTTTAGTTATACCTTGATAAAACTGAAAGAAATTTATTTCTAATTCTCCAATTTATTAATATATATTAGTATCTTAATGAGATGGGGAACTACGAATAAAAGTGTGTATTTAATGATGAATTCTCATTTATTTTTATAAGATAATGTTGCAATACAATTGGGCACAATTGGATCGGCCCCTACACAACAATATTACTACTTAAGCATGTAATTCATATGCAGAATAATTTTATAATTCTGTTATACAATTTTATAAATTAATTTAATTTAAATCTGCTTATAATAATCATTAATCTATTATAATAAATAATAATAAATAGTACATATTTTTCTATATAATTTTTTGTAAGTAAGCTAGTTAGTACAAGTACACAATGCCCTTATTACATATTTTAGGCGACTTTAGGGTTAAATACGATAAATAATTTAAATATTTTGGTAAATATATCATAAATAAATAAAAATTGCATTATCCCCATAGTTTAATTAGAGATACTGGATACGAAGAATGTTTAGTTCTTACGTGCTGGTATATGGCAGAACTTTTTTTACTGTAATATTCGCAATATGGACACTTAAAGCGAGGAGCTTTGCCACAATAGTAACGGAAATGCCGGTTCAAATTATATATTTTAGCGAATGAGGATCCACAATTCGGGCAATGAAATTTTCCAGTTTTTTCGTTGAATGTGCTTTGAAGATAACGACGTTCGCGTCTACGCATTTGACGTCTCACAAAATAAGCTGTTGGTTTTTCTGTAAAAAAAAAATAAATATTATTTATATTTGTTGATTTTTTTTTCAATTCTTAGTGTTATTTAAGCAGCCATTTTTTACTTCTAATTATTAAAACAGCAAAAAACAATACTACTATGCTAAGTTAATTTTTTTTAATTTTAATCCTTGTAATAGTAGAACTTTTATATCGTGGACTGCTGTTTTGTGGATATTTTTTATTATTTATAAGTTGATAAAACTTTTCACAGGAAATAAAAAAAATGCCCACAAAAAGCAAACTTTTCACCACACCGTCATGGTTGGACTTTAAAAAAATTTTTTCGCCTTTTTTTTAGGTTTTAAGTCATTTGCAATTATTAAAAAATTCTAGCTGTCAAATTATATAGCTGCAATTGAAATTCCCATAACGGCGACCGAGAAATTTCGGGAAAATTCCGTAGCTAGTTTTTTTTTGGTGCATTGTCAGTAAAAACTGATATCATATATTCAGTGATTCAAAAAACTAAAATATTTTCTGCAAAACAGCAGTCTATGCTATACAATGTTATATCTACAATAGAATAAATAAAATACAATTTTAATAATTATTGGAAACAAGAATTTTAACAAAAATATTTTTATATTTTTAGTTATTTTTAAATTTTAACTAAAAAAAAAAAAAACAGTATTGGTACATGAATATCATTGATATATGAATAATTGAATTACAATTTCTTTACTAATCAACCAATAGAAATAAATCTGACATTTTTGAATCTGTTACATTTTCTTAAATCAATTTATTTACAAAGATCCGAAACATAACTGTGAAAGTGCACTGAAATTCTTGATTTAACAGCTATAGATGGTAATCTGCAAAAGTAGATCACTTGAAAATTTCATTTTGAAATCAGTTTTTTTAATTAATTTTTAAAAATATATTCTTTCAATATTTAAACACCAAATGATCTGCATTTTTCTTTTGATATAAAAGGAATTTTTGAAGCTTCAGATTAAAAAAGTTTAGTTTTTTTCCAAGAACTCTGCCCAAAATCTGAAATTACAATAATCTAGTTAGTATAAGATACAAATGTCATCACAATTAGTCAAGGAAAACGTTGAATAATGTACAAAAAATTTTAAGTTTAATTATTTTTATCACATAAATATAATTAAATTTTATACATAATTTTTACAACTATAAAATTTAGATTATTTAAAATAAGGTATAATATTTCAGCTATCTATTTAATTTTAAAGTTAATAGTGATTTATATTAGAAAATATATTTATATCTTTTTATGTGCAATAACAGGATCATTTGGATGAAGTATCCTTACGTGCCGATAAACATTGTCCGCACGTTTAACAGAATAGTCACAATACGGACACTTAAAAATTGGTTCTTTTCCACATTCGTAACGAAAATGACGATGTAAACTTGCACGATGTGAAAATTTACTTGGACATTTTGGACATAAGAATTTACCATCTGAATATATAGCTTTATAAATAACATATTCGTCATTATTCTCAAATAATTCAACAGCTGCTAATTCCTTTGATTCTGTAAAAATTAAAAATAATGTAAGTTTCAATAATTTCTATTTTGAACTGCATATTTTTTTATTTAATTAATCCTAAATAATACAAAGTTAAAAAATTAAAAGCTATTTTCGCTAATTGTACGAGAAAAATTATCAAAATAAGCAAATAATGTAATTCGTATTAGTTTTTGAATTTCGTTTAATTTTATGAATTCAATACATTTCTAAGGTGATATAAAGAATGTATAAATAAAGAAAATTATTTGAAATTCTTGTATAACCGATGGCTACTACTCAATTAATCTGGTCGATGTTTATTAATTATTCAGATTCTTATTTATTATTAATCAGACATCCTTTATTTTGTTAGTCACAAATAGCAATTTACAATTTCTATTAGAGACAGTCTTATAACTCAAATTGAATTTTGTGTAGCTTTGTGGTTTATTTATAATTTTAAATTTATTGTTAACCCTTAAACAACTCAAAATTCCATTTGAAGTCTCAACAATAAGTTGCAATGAGTTGCGATATAGTTGCATGGAAATTTACGAGAATCTGAAAAAAATAATTAAAAAATTTATGCTATTTTTAAAATTTACTTTATGAATTTGGTAAATATTAAATATTGGGGTAAATGAAGGCACAATTACACTATTTTATTTAATTGAATTTTATTCAATATTTATACATCAATAATAAAATTCTTAGATTTTTAAATATTATAGTTATTTAGTAATGTTAAAACACTAAAATTTTTAAACTTTTATGATATTTTTGGTGCCAGGGTGGCTGACTGATTTAAATATGACTTAATGACACGTATTAAAAATTTATCCTGCCGGTAAATAATCACATATTTTTCAAATTATAAAGTATTTTATTTATTTTCAAAATAAATATACCAGTTTTTGAATAATTAATAAAAATTATCGTTTCTATACAGGGTTAACACTGTATTCAAACTTGTAAAGTAATTACCCACGTAAAAAGATTAAGCTTAATTTTGGATTACGATTTTTTTAGCTTACGGACTAACTTAAAAAAGCTTAACTTTAAAAATTAAGTCTTTTTAAGTTAGTCCGTAAGATTAATTTTAAAAATTAAGCCTTTTTAGATTAGTCCGTTAGCTTACTTCAGTAAGCTTAATCCAGTAAGCTTACTCCAGCTTACTTCAGTAAGCTTACCCAAAATTAAACTTAATCTTTTTACGTGGGTACTTTACGAATATTATTAGCATGAGAAACAAATTAATCACAACTTCAAACTCTTATTCATACTATAATAGAAGAAAGATCTTATTGTTTAAAAAATGATAATAATACATGTTTAGATGTATTTTCATGTAAATTTCGTATACTAGTTGTGAGTAAACTGTATAATTACAATAAGAAAAAATAAAATAAGTTTTTGCGCGTTGAGAATATAAATATAAATTTGTGCGTATTTTTTCTATAATGACAACATTCAGCAAGATTGGGCAAAAATCTTATACTTAAATAAACACACTTAATTATATTGTACAAACTTTTTAATTTTATAATTATCATTAATTATTTTACCAAATTATAAAATTATAATTAGATAATTTTTAAAGAATTTTTTGAAAATGAAAGCTAAAGCTTTCGAAACGTCGAAATAAATAAATTATTTCTAGAATTGTTCCATTTTTGATAGTCTTTATTATTATTTACCTAATAATAATAAATAAAATTTTCAAAAAAATTATAATTATCATGTTTTTTTTTTCACTTTATCAGCCCTTGATATAAGAGCTTATATTAAAATTAAAACAATGAAAATTTATGAAATAATTTTAATTTTTTTTGTTCTTTTTTTTTAAGTTTTCAAAGTATCTAAGATCAAAATAATCACGCCAGCAGAACTTGAAAATAATAAATAAAAAAAAAAATAAGTTCTTCGTTGTATTTCAATTAAAACACCGATTCTTTAAAGCACATGATAGCAATTCATACTTTTTTAAGCCTCCTTAAAATTTGAAAAAACTTCAAACTTTATATTTTTCTTGAAGATTAAAGTAAAATTATAAATTGAATTTAAAAGCATATTTCCGAGATATATTTTCAGATACTTAAAAACTTTAAAAGTCTTGGATCATGGTAACACGAGTGCCTGAAAATGTGGTTGCAAGTGCGATATAAGATCGTGCTTCTGTGTTAATTTTTAAGCCCACTTTTATTAACTTAACAAAATTTTTTTTGCAATTACAGTAATAACATAATGGTTGCCATATAGCTCATATTTACATGAAAAAATAGTCGAATTGATAATAATTTTAATATCTTATCAAAGTATTTATTTATTTTTAAAATGTTGTTTATGTTTGTCTTTAATATGATTCAAAACATACACGTGATCTATATTAGTGTATTGGCATAAAATACAAACAAATTTCTTACAACAATATCTCTTATGCGTCCGAAAATTCATGACGCTTGAAAAACTGCTTGGACAATCAGGACACTTAAATGGTTTTGAAATAGAAGACTTGCCATATCGTTTTTTGGCAAACCATTTGACTGATGCATGGCAGTATAATTTTTCACTTGGATGAAGTTCAGTCATATGGGTTAGCATGTCTTCCAAAGAATTTGTCATGTATTCTACGCAGCAGTTGCACCTGAAGTCATATAGAGCAAATCTTTTTGATTTAGAAACATGAGTAAAATCATCAATATCAGGATTATCTTGGCTAATGGTATCTAATTCATCATATGTTTGATCTGTATTTGACGGATTTATTGAAGTATAATCTAAAATAAATAGAAATTTAAATTGAATGGCTCTGTAAAATTATTTTTATTTATTTCTTATTTTACCTGCTGTCTGTGGTTGTGTAGTTTTTGAATTTGAACAACTAGCTTCTTCTAAATAAATAGTTTCAGTTTTTATCTCACTAATAAGTGTATTATTTTCTATGTTTCCAGATTGGACCAACCGATTTTTAGGCTTCGGACCTGGTTTTTGTCTTACTTTTTGAGTAAAAGCACTCTTCATCCCCATTGATAGAAATCGGTTCTTAGGGATTGGACCTGGCTTTCTCTTTACCACAATTATTTCTGGAAAAAGAGTAGAATTTCCTTGTTCCAAACTATCCAAAAGTTCACTTTTACACTTCACACCGGGTTCGCATCTGGTTTTTGTAACATTTTCAACAATTTCCTTTTTTATTAAATTTTCCGACTGACTTTTATACTTTGCTTGACTGCTAATCACTGGATTTTGACTCAAGTCAGCTTTTAATGAAGATATACTAATTTTTTTTCTCAAAAATGCTTTATTATTCGTTTTTACAACATTTTCAAAGCGTTGATTCCTACTGATTGCCCCTCTTAAATTTTTTGATTTAAAAGGTCTACCCGGTTTTCTTTTCTCTAGAACTGTAAGATTTTCTTCACTCATATTTCCAAAAATTTGAGTTATTTTAGGCAGTTTAATTAAAGAAACACTACTTGGACTCTCTTGAATTCCAGTTGTATTTTGAGAATCTAAGCTTAATTTCGCAGCCGCTGATAGATCAAAATTATTGTCATTGAAGTCATCATCACAAGTTGAAACATCTATTTCAATAGATTCTTCATCTTCAATTTCATTAACTAAAATGTATAATTTATAAATATTAGTTCAGTAATTAAATACAGAAATTAAATTTTAATTAATCGGTTAAATCTGAGGCAGAAAATACATTTTGTAAGATTTTAACGCTTATTTCAATTAGAATATGGGACTGCAGCAAGTATAAATAAAAATCATCACATTTGATCACCTAATTAACCTAAAATATCAAGGATTCTTTGAAATTTAGCCAAAATGATTTAATTTTTTCTAGAAGAGCAATTTTTTTGTTTTTTATTTTTATTTATTCCAGTCCAATATTCTCACCAAAATAGGTTTTTACTTGATAAAAATATAATTTTAGCTTTTGAAAACATTACAGGATTAAATTATAACAGCAAACATTAAATGAATTATGCAGTTTCATAAAAAATTATTTTGGAAATTCGTGCATAAGATTATAAAGCAAATGCATTCATTATTTTAATTATAAAAAATGAAAGTGAAAACAGAGAGTCAAAAATGGTGAATCAGTTGTTTGCGATATAATATTATCTTTTCAAAAATAGATGAACTTTTTTTAACCTATTGAACATAAAAATATAACTTTTCTTATAGATTCAATTTTCTTCTCGATTTTTCCATAATTTCATCACCAATGAATCTGGATTAAATTTAAACGTCGATATAGTCTCAAAATATATCATCCAGATAAAAATATTTTTAAAAAATATCTTGATGAATTGTCACCTAAAACAAAAAAAAATAAATTAATCAATTTTATTTAAAACAATTTTTAGTTAATTCATTTTTTGTGCTACAAAATAAATAAACTATAACTAGTTTTTATAGTGGGGTATTCACCACTGAGCTAATCAATTGTATTTAAGATACTTTTTAGTTATTTCGTTGTAGAATTCAATAGTTAATTTTATTTTTTAAGTTTATTGCATTTCTCTGGAATATTCGAATCCATAGTAAATTTTTCGTTTATTAATTATCAATACAATGTGTATCATAATTTCTCAGCCAAAACATTGTAAATCCAATTGCATCTCTTAATAAATTTTTTAATGCAAATTTTAATTTCATTATTGTCATAGGTCATACGTATATATTTATTTTCCATGATTTGAAATTCTGTCAGGACTCTAAAATCCTTACATAACTCCCGAAACACTGTTTCATTAATTGGAACCCTTAAACAAGATATGTGTTTAAGCAAATTTAAGCATTCCCTTATAACATAATAAACTAATTTGTCACTTGGTTCCGTCTTTTTAAAAAAGTCGGCCTAAGATTTAAAATTATTTTATAGCAAAATAAATTATATTTTTTATTTTTATTTTTATAATAACTTTTTAGAACAATTGCAAATACTCAATGATTAAGCCCTGTAATAAAAAAAAGTTGCGAAAAATAAATTGTTTGCAAAATTAAATACCGATCATATTAATATTACCTAAGGCAACACATTCAATAAAGTCACGTACATACGAGCGTACAAATTAAAATCAGTTCAAATAAAATCCTTACAGAATTTCAAGCCATGAAAAATAATTAAATACGTATAACAATAATAATAACCTTCTCCTTTCTGTACTAAATGTACAATTTTAATAAGAAATAAGTCAAAATTGGGCAAAATAGATAATATGTAGTCAAAATAATATCTGAAAAACTTTATTTAATATAAGTACAAAAGAAAAATAAATTTTCATTACAACAAATTCAACTTTGAAAATCATCTTCACTCTATTTATTTCTTTCTATTATGAATAGCCCGATGCCTTTTCAAACTATCAGGTCTATTGAACGCTTTTCCACAATAATCACATTTATAAGCTTTAACTCCTTTATGTGCATTTTTGTGTCGACGAAAAGAAAATGGATTTACAAAAACCTTACCACATTCGTCACAGGAAAAATTTGAATGTTTATGACTCCTCCCATGTTTCGCAAGCAAATACTTAGGCCCACGTTTTCGCCCGGGACCGCATCTAGATTTTGTAACATTTTCAATAATCTCCTTTTTTATTGAATTTTCCGACAGATTTTTATTTTTTGCTTGCTTGATGATAACTGAGTTTTGACTCGAGTCAGCTTTTAATGAAGATATATTAACTATCTTCAATTTACGTGGTCTACCCCGTTTTCTTTTCTCTACAGTTGTAAAATTAGCTTGACTCATTTTCCCAAAAATTTGAGATTGTGCAGGCGGTTTAATTAAAGTGACACTATTTGCTCTCTCTTGAATCGCAGTTTCCTTTTGAGTATCTAAGCTCCATTTCGCAGTTGCTGATAGATCAAACTTATTGTCGTTTAAGTCATCATCACAAGTTGAAACGTCTATTTCAATAGATTCTTCATCGTCAATGTCATTAACTAAAATGTACAAATTATAAATATTAGTTCAGTATTATATATATAATATAATAATTAATCAATTAAATCTGAGGTAGAAAATAAATTATAGAAGATGCTAATGCCTACTTAAATTAAGATATGGGAGTATGGAACCACATAAAGTAGAAATAAGATTTAAACAAAATTATGACATTAAAAATTTGATTACATTTAACCTGAAATATCAAGGATTCTTTGAAATTTAGCCACAGTAAGTTCATTTTTTTCTAATTTAATTTTTTAATTTTATTTATTTAAATCCAATATTCTCATTGAAATAGACTTTTACTTAATAAAATATAATTTTAGCTGACGAAAAAATTACGTAAAATTTTAAAAATGAACAGTAAATGAATTAGTTAGATAGTTTTTTGTGAGAGATATTAAAAACATGCTCATGATAGATGCCATTCACTATTCATAATTATCATTTTCCATCCGGGGCAGTTTTTTGAATCCCGAAAATCAAGTGTAAGAATTTTTTTTGCAGAATAATAAAAACTAGAAGTCTGGTTTTTAACATAAAAGTATATGGATTCTATTTTCTTCTCGATTTTTCCATAATTCTATCACTAATAAATCTGGATTAAATTTAAACGTCGATATAGTCTCAAAATCCAGATAATAATATTTTTTTTAAAGATCTTGATAAATTGTCACCTAAAACAAAAAAAATAAATTAATCAATAAATTAATTAATTAATACGGGTTTGGTTTTATTGTTACTGCCAACCACCGGATTCACTTTAATATAGGTTGTTGTTCCCAAATTTTGGGGTCTTTCTTTTAAAGAATTTTTTCGAATGTGTCCAGATGTGGCCCATTTGGGTTTTTTAAGTTGTTGATCAAGAATTTCGGTAATATGTTTTTGAAAAATTAATATTTTACCCTTAAATAGTGAAGTATTAATATTTATAAAAAATACCTCTTTTAGGGGTAGTTTTTGCTATTTTAGCACTTTCAGCTAATTTATGGCTGAAATATTAATTTTACCTAAAAAAATCACCAAAATTCTTGATTAGGGTCCCGCAGAACCCCTATGGGCCAAATCTGGGCACTTAATGTGCTAATATGTAAAAAATACTCCTTTTGGAGGTATTTTTTGCTAATTCAAGTGTGCAGCTGCAATTATTTAAAAAAATACCCTCAAGTTCGTGATCGGCGACCCGAAAAACCCGTACTAGATAATATTAAATAAAAATATTTGATTTCTGAGCTAACAATTATTTGCTTTATTTTTTCAATAAATTGCCCACGTTTAGAAAACCTACAGTCTTCATTATCAAGGCTTATTAAATATTTTTAAGTAAAGAATATATAATATTCTTCACAACCCCTTCTCCCTCTTGTATTATGACTGGAGTAAATTGTATGTATGTAATACAATTTTCAGTTATTTCGTTATTTTACTAAAAAATAAATAAATAGACTTCTAGATCTGGCATGGAACCATCATTTGCAGAAACTTTATTTTTATTCTTAATTACGTGTTGATAGAATTTCCTATTAAGTTAGAAGAACTATTCTGCAGTTTTTTAAATGCGGCAACTGCACTTTGTTCTAATAAAACGTATATATAATAGATTATATCATTAATACGAATGAAAAATATCTAAGAAATAGGGATCCATGCTAGTTCTATAAGATCTATGTCATTCGATAGAATTAAATAGTTTATTTTAATTTTTAAATTTATTACATTTCTCTAAAATATTTGAATTCACTTTTAATTTTTCTTTTTTTATTTATCAATACAATGGGTATCATATTCCAAGCAATAATTATCCAATCTTAAGATTTTTCTGTATCATAAAAAATAATACAATGTTTATTGTAACTCATCAGCCAAAAAGTTGCAAAAGCCCTTTATAAAATCTTAATAAATTTTTTATCCTAATCTTAATAAATTTCCATCCTAAACCCCTATACTTTTAACATTGAGTCGGTAAGGCAGAGTTAGTTTTGAAATAGGTCGACAATCCATTTCTAATAACATTTGTGGCTACATATTGATTCATTCCCTAGAAAAAATCATTCTTTATAGCCTAAAATATTTTCCAATTTTGGTTTTTGATTTTTTGGCATATAAGCACGTTTTGAGAGCTCAGGAAGCTAAAAAACTGGTTTTTAAAAACAATCTGTATGTGTGTGTGTGTGTGTGTGTGTGTGTATGTGTGTGTATGTAACCGCTCATATTTCACAACCTTTATGAATTAAAAAAGTAAAAATAATATTTTATTGTTACCTAATTTTTTTTCAAAAATTTTTTCATCAAAAAATCTCAAACTACTTTTTTTTTTTTTAATTTGGATGTAATACCTCATTTATTTCCATGAAAATACACGGTCAGGCTGCTTTGCTTGAAATTTCAAGCAATTGTTATCTCAAATGTTATCTCAAATCTATTTACATTTACTTATTACGTAACATGGACTAATGTTTAAATCTCACTGGTAAGTTTTTTGTCGGAAATTCGTCAAGTAAGACTCAGGTAAATATATTTCAGAAAATTAATTGTCTTGTAGTTTCAAAATGAAAAAAATTATTAAAATTTAATTTTCGTGTAACTGTAAGCTTAAAGTATTATTTTTTTTAACATAGTTTTTTGACAATTAATTTATTCTATATATGCTTGGAAAATCTAGTTTTTTTCTAATTTATTTTAATTACTTAGTTTTTATAATTATTTAAAAATTTAGTTTTTATCTACAAATCAATAATGAATTTTTTTTAAACATGTTTCACCTTATTTACCTACCCCCCATTCCCTCTGGATAACATAAAAACAGTAACAAACCAGAAATTTATGAACTAAAAAATGAAAGAAATTGGCAATTAGGTAAAACAGCAGGTAATCCAAATTTTTTTCTCAAATAACTCTTAAAAAAAGGGAGGGGAACAAAATTTAAGCTTTCCTAGAGTCATTTTATCTGATTTAATTGCTTAAAATTTCAAGCAATTTAAGCAAACTACTTGAATTTTCAAGCAAAACAACCTGCCGTGTACTTATAGTTGAAAAAATGGTTTTTATTCAATATCTCGATACACTTTTGGTGCCTGGTGGGCGCGTTATTACATTTGACCATTGTTAAAAAGATTTTTCATAAATGTAATTAAGTTTGATATAATAATTTTTCATTACAATGAACTCTATTTACATGGTTTTTAATATCTATTAATTTAAATGATTCATGACAATATAAACAAACATATTTTCTGCAACAATGAGTACTTAAATGTCCGTCTAATTTTTGTTGGCTTATAAAAAATTCAGGACATTTGTGGCAATAAAATTTATCATCATTTTTAGGTTTGATTCCTGATTTTTCATAACAATGTTTGGCATATGCCAAACAATAATATGTTACATTTTTATGAGCAATGTCAACATGTGATATTATTTTTTCTATCTCTGGACTTTTAACTTCAAAGTCACAATAAATACAATGATATTCATGTAATTTGAAATTTTCTTGATAATGCTCATCGAGATAATTTTCATTTGAGAATTTTTCATGGCAACCTTTACACTCAAAAGTTTTAGGTTTATCTTTTATTACTTCCAGGTTTTTATTACTTAATTCAGTTAAAAACTGCCGTACTTTTAGATAACCTTTTGTTTTATCTCCAGAGGTTTCACTTAAATTTATGCCTACATCTTTACTTGTATCAAAAATTTCATTAGAAATAAATATTTTATTTTTAGAAGTTTTATCAACTATTTCATGATTTTCTGTTTTTATTTCAGATGGTATTTGGTTATGATCTTCATGGTCTGAATGCTCAACATCAATTTCTGTATCATCTTCATTGTACTCTAACTTTCTAAAAAGAATGATTTCTGAAACAAAATTAAAAAGTGTTAATTGCAAGATGTTAAGAAAAAAATAGAATATATTTTATTGGATAAATTTTTTCATTTAGCTAATATTTTAACAAAATTAAATAAAAAGCCGAAAATTTTGAAAGAGGAATTTAAAATAGTGCAAACATATAGATTCAAAGATTTCAGTAATAAGTAAATGTTTTCTGAGTCAAATAAGAATTAAGAATAAAGCCCAAAAAAATTTTTTTTGCTTAAAATATAAGTAAAAATAATAATTCAATCCAAATTAAATTTTTTGATAATCATTTAATATTCGTTTTATTATAGCATTATATATCTAACTACAGTAGATGTGTGTTTTAAATTTATATTTTGATCATTTCTTGAATACCAACATATTTCAGTTTCTTTCCTTGTTTTTTTCTTCATTCGAAATATTAAGTCATGGATACCTCCATTTGTATATCAAAAGTAAATTAGAATATGTATTTGTTACTTTTTTATTTTCGGAGTCTGTAAATTTTCAGTACTAAATTCTCTTAAATTTAACGATAATCTGAAAAACAATAAAATAATTAATCGTTTTTTTAAAAATAAAGTTCAAATTTATGAATTTGGCAGTAGTTATGGTAAATTAATGCACAAATAGATATTTTTTTTAAATTGAACTTTATTCAATAATTGTACATCAATTTTCATAGATCATAAAATTCTTACATTTTTAAATATTATGGTTATAATTTATTAAAACATTTTTTATTAAAAAATATTTTCAAACATTAAGCTTATTTTGATATACAGTGTTACACATCTTTCTTAAATTTTATACTTTTAATCTAAAATATTCAGTTTTTTGACACTGTTATACATTTGTTAATAAAAGTTTTTTTTCAGAAGTCTAGTTCTCAAATAACAGGTAATATTTTAAATGAAGGTGCATATAATAATTAACAAAATTAAAATTTACTTTGAATGATCATTCTGTAGTCCAACAGGGCCCAAGTTGGACCGAAGAATCGTAGAAAGCGGAAGTAACTATTTTTTCCGAAAAAACAACTAAAAATAAGTATTCACAGCCAATTTAAGTTTTCTAGGTCAAATTCTTGATTTTTGGCAGCCATTTTTTTTGTTATTGGCTTACTGCGGTTAATTGACGCAAAATATTCATATTTTTTGCTGCCAAATACTTAGGTGAAATATATTTTCCTTGCATGTGTTTATACGAAATTTCCTGAATATTCGATTCCGATATTCAAAATTTGATTTGGACTACACATGCGCAAGAAATTTCGTTTTTCACTGCGCCTTTCAGGTTAAATAAAAAAAATGTGCAGGCTCAATTTTCTTCTACAATGAAAAAAATTTCCGGTTTCCTAAAGGAATTTCCAGTAAGGCAAAAAAAATTACGGTTACGACAAACAGATTTTTTTTACGTCAAATGAAAATTAAGACCTAAAACATCATTAAGTCTGTAAAATTTTTTTTTATAACTCTATTAATAAAAGGCAGGCGTACGGTCAAAAAGTACGTTTTTTTTTTAAACTTTTTTGACTTACTTCAAAAGGCAATAGTTAGTAAACAGTAATGAAAAAAGAAAGAAAACAAATTGCGAAAGACAGCGAAATAAAAAACAAAGAATTATAAATGTTGAGGTGAAATAATTTAAGAGGGACTAGGGAGTAAAATAAATCTCCCATAAGAATTATCTTGATTATTGATGTCTAAATATAATTTTAAAAATATAAGTGGGAGAAGTGTAAAAATTTTAAGAATTTCGGTGGATTATCATTATTTCTAAGACGAAGATAAAATCAAAAAGGGTATGAACCAAAAACCTCAAAAATTCTTGAAGAAGAACATTGCGAAGAATTTTTAAAAACTGCACCAAATGATAAGTATTTATTACATAAAACCGTATTAGTCATGGGACTTAAAGGTTGCCTAAGAAGAAGTGATATTCATAAAATTCAAATAAACGATTTAAAAGAAAAAAAAGAGCAGACGTCTTTATTACAAAAACAAGAAGAATGAAACAATTTTTTTTAACTGACTCATTTTATGAAATTTTAAAACAGTATATGGCTTTTAGACCAAAAGTTACAAAAATAAATAGCTTATTTCTTGGATATAGAAATGGAAAATCCATCAACTCATCTGCAGGGATACACAAAATTGCACCAGTTTCAAAATAGCAATGTACTTAAAACTAGAAAATGCAGAATTGTATACTGGACACGCTTTACGTAGATCTTCTGCATCTGCCACGGCTAACACTTGTTGCACCGCAGAAGAAGTACACAAATTAGGTGACTGGGGTAGCTCTACAATTGTAAAACATTATATTGAAAATTCATTTAATTACAAAAAAAATATCAACTATATCAGTAATTCGAGTCTTAAATTAAAGCTTATCAAAATGGACATTATTTTTCTTATTCACTTAAAAGTCGAGCATTATAGTCGGGACATCAAAGATCCAAAGTCTACATATATGAAATATATCAACTTGGGAAACATGTATACATTTTAGTTAGGATACTTCACTAGGATACTGGACTAGGATCCTTCAAAATCAATATTTTGACTCAAATAGTTCATCGAAAAAATGACTTTTTTAAAAACGAGAGTTGTAGAGTCTTTTGTCTCCATAAAAGTCACAATATTGATTGTGGAGTAACTTCTCCATTAAAATAATTATATAGAGTGATGAACTTTTTTTCCACGTTTTTTTTAAAAATTAAAATCGAGAAACCTAAAAATTTGTAAAATAACCTCTAATTAGGCAAAAACATCCTTTTGGGTGCTTGATAAAAAATATTCCAACAATTACTATAATTTTTGAAGAAATATTTGGCTTTCCGATTTTTTTTTAATGCCTGTTGCCATTTTCAATTTATAACATGGGCCATTTTGTAGTAACAAATTTTATAGCTCAGAAAAATGTATTACACTCAAAGCACCAAATTATCGCTAAATGTATATGAGTGAAATACCATTTATGTACTATATTGTTGGAAAATAAGAAATGTTTACTTCTTAACATCTTAATGACATATGTTCTTTAATTAAGACTTTTTACTTCAAATTTGATTAATTTTTTTCAGAATTATTGAGGTTCACAGAATAGGCTTAATTAGCAGTTGCTTTTTACCTATAATATAATAAACGAGTATCCACCTATTAATATATGTTTTTTATTATAGCTAAATTGTAAATCTAAAAAAAAAATTGTTTGTCGTAATTGGAATTCCGTTTGTTACACCTGGAATTTCCCAATAACACAAAAATGGCTGCCAAAAATAAAGGATTTTACCTAGAAAGCTAAAATTGGCTGAGAATGATCATTATTATTGTTTATAATAATAATTTTTAATAATAAATCTAAAACATTTGGAACATAACAAATATTTGTATTTGTTTTATCTATAAAATTGTCCGAGAGTACTTATTTTTAGTACGTTCAGAAAAAAATATTTTTGGTCAATTTCTACGAACCTTCAGTTTAACTTGGACCCAGTCATTTTCTAAAGTAACGGCATGACAAATATTTTTACACTATGGCCAAATTTTATCTCAAGTAGGGTACTTCTTAACATTTTGTATTTCTGTTTTTCCGAAGGACTGATTATTACTTAGAAGCTTTATTTTTATCGATCTAAATCACTTTGTAGCAAGTATTACAGTATCAATGTGCAGCATTTTTAAGGAAGAATGCTTCTGATTTTAATTCTGCGAGCATTATGATCATAGTTCAATTTTAATTTTTTTGCACTTCTTATAGAAGTTTCCGTTTTTTACTTTAGCAGCGAAATATTTAAATTTTAAAGCGCTAAAATTAGATAATGCTTATTTAACAGCGTCAATGTTACCTGATTTGATTTAAGTTTTACTAATCCATAAAATATTTTTAAAAAAATTTTTTGATTTCAATGTGAACAAAAATTTAATTCTAAATTTAAAATAAAAAATAAACATCAGTAAGTATGATATCAAAGTTATTTAAAATTAAAGCAAATCAAGTCAGGCAATCATTTAATTTTTTAAGAACTAAAATGGACTAGTAAAGACTAATTTAACCAAAATTAGCCAAAAATCATTAGAAGCGGTTAATGAGACTGTTTTTGGAAAAAAAGAACAATAGAATTGTAATTAACGCATAAATGCCAATGCTAAAACTAAGATTAAGAGCCAATGCATACGAATTTAAGCGTCACTATTGAACTAAAATAGTATTTTATGAAACAAGTGATATAAAGTTGTATTATACTAAATGCGAAGGTTTACAGGCCCAAGATGCGTAGCACCTAGAGACTGTAATTGTATTTCCATAAAATATGCATTTATATCACGAATTTCGTTGACAATTTTTTTTAAAAAGTGCTATAAAGTCATCCCGTCAGTACGTTAAGTTAAATAAAATATTATTCTGCATTTAAAACGCAATTATGATTTCTAAAGTAACATTAAGTTGGTCTTAGTTTAAGCTTCAAAATAAAAATTTTCCTCATTTCGTCTTTATTTCCAGCCTATTACAAATTAAGTTATATTGTAAGCACTTAATTCTATAAAGTAATAAATAAAGCTATTATATTATATCATAGAACTATTCTATGATTATATGCAGGCACTTATCCAGAGTAGGGTCGAGGAGGCTATGGAATTAAAATTTTTAGTTCAAATAGCAGTGCTTGCTGCCTTGATTTCAATAATTTAATATTCTTCATTAAAATACATTTACATATCTAGGGCAAAAAAAGCCTATTTTCTACCCTAGGGAGTTGGCTTTTTGCCTATTATATGTAAAACTATGTTCTAGAACATAGGTCAAAATATGGGGTTCGACTTTTGCATGCTGTCTGCACTCGCTCGTGCATTCAACTGCATCTAATATTTTATCCCTTGTTTAATAAATAGCTATTGTTATAAATAATGTAAAGTAAGAAAATAACAAAATTTGATTGTTATTATTGAAAATCAAACTTTAAATTTTATTATTATTAAGTTTTGCTCTCCCCAAAATTATTTAGTCTTCTCCCCCCGGAAAAATTCTAGATACGTGCCTATATACGTATAAAACTAAAAATTAATTAATAAAGCATATTTTTTAAGAATATACTAATCACATCTTTTGTTGTCAAAGGAATGTTTAACAAACTTACGAACAACGATTTTATCAGTTTCAATTAAAATACAGAAATTAAAATGGATTTCTATGGAACAAAATACTTTAAAATACTTCACATATTTAGGGCAAAAAAAGCCTATTTTCGGCCCTAAGGAGACGGCTTTTTTCCATTATATGCAAAACTATGTTTTAAAAACGGGAAAAAATATGGGGTTCGACTATTAGCTATTTTATAGCTATTTTCCCTCTAGACGTAAAACTGTCACGGAATTTTTTACAATTGATGCACACTTAGGTGGACACAAAACATCGTTAGCAATAAGGGTGAAAAACTTTAGAAATTAGCTTAATAACATAAAACTATTGCCTAGCTTCGTGCTAATTATCCCACTAATTCCAAACTTTTGCGACCTTGATGCTAAATTTACTATTTAATGTTGGAATTCATATAATCCTATTGGCGCCCATTAGGAATTTTTCGAATTAGATAAATTTGTATTTATTTTTATACATAAATCCCTTTGACACAAAGAGTTATAAAATGCAACTATTTTTGAAATAACTTCGAGGCTACACTACACATGTAAATTGTATATATTACTAATAACTAAAAGAACTAACTAATTTTTGTAATAGCTAGACAAATAATGTATGCTTTACCAAAATGAACATTTTTATCAAATTATGAATAAAATGAACCTGAATTGAATAATAAATAAGTTACAAAATATGGAATATTATGTATGAATTAGCTGGTATTTCTAAAACTAGGATGAAAAAGATTAAGTTATATTGTCTTAATATTACTTTTTATAGGTTTCTATATCTACTTAAATGGTTATTTTTAAATATTTAAGTCATTTTTTTTTATTTGTAAAAGGAACTTGTCTTGCAATACCACTTTTGTGGATCTATGAATTATTTTAATCGAGGTTAATGACAGTAGGACGTTTCTGCATTTTCTTAATTGAAATTGAAGGCGTGTCATTACGGTTACTAGGAAAAGCAGTACCAAATTTTATATTTGGTGAACTACTTCCGGTACCAGGTGATGCCAGTTTTGGTAAACCTGAAAAACCAATATTACCACTCACACTGCTATCAGCTTCTTGGCGCATGATATTCTTACGCCATTTTGCTCTTGCATTTTGAAACCATACCTACGAGAAAAATAAAATGAGCTTCAATACAAAAAATTTATAATAGAGATGTGTAAATACAACCTAAATACATGGAACATATTTACTTCCAGCTGAGGACTAGGTATAATGCAAATGTTACGCAATGTTACAATACAATTTTCTAATTTTATAATTTGTAATCATCACCTTACTAGATGTTAAGATTCTAAATCCAAACTATTTTGATTCCCTAAACGTGTATTATTCTAGGTCCCTAAATCAAAATTATTTCAAATCCCTAAACCTGAATTATTCTAAGTCCCTAAATTGAAATTATTCTAAGTCTTATTTGACCCCCCACCCCTTAAACTTTCAAATTCTGAGGTACCCCCTTCCTATAAACATGTTCCATGTTAGTAAATTCAGACTTAAGGAAGCTAGTTACGAATGTGGGGTACTTGATATAAGCAGCCGACTCTTTCTCTTTCTATCATATTACTATAGAAGCGAAGGCCCTGCGCGCGCACGAATATACGATAGAATTGTTAAATAAATAACATTTTCGTTATAAATAAATTACCTTAGTCGAAAATAAATTTTATAACTATATTCTAGGATACTTTTTTTATATGTTATTAATTTTTTTATCAAAAACTACTCAAAAAATAATAAAATTTTCTATTATAAAACGTCATCCCATAAGAATCACGTTTATAAGATACTTGAAAAAGCGAAATTATTCTTAATTATTTAATAATAATGGAGACATCCTAGGGTCTTCAAATTTTAAATATATATTTTTTAATATTACTTCTTGTTATATACCAAATTTGTTCTCAAACAAAAAAGGTAGTTAACATCCTTAATATACCGTTATTTTTTTCAAATATATTATCCGAGCCACAAATTTTATTAGAATTACACGTTACAGAAAACAGTCAAAAGTAATCGAAATTAAAAAACATGAAATTTATATAACCTTCGCCCTGATTGGCTGCCTTTTAACTACCTCCCATTTAAAATTGAATGGGCCAAACAAAAGATGGTATTGAGAATTTTTGTTTTCTTTAAGTACATATAAGGTTTGCCTATCATTAATTTACACCGTGTATAACATACCTGTATAACTCTTTTTGACAATCCAGTTTTTTGAGATAACTGCTCTAAACCATTAGCATCTGGATTTTGAATAATAGCGAAATAGCTTTTCATTGTACGCACTTGATCATGCTTAAAACTTGTTCTCATTCTTCTCATTCTTTGACTATGTTGTGGTGTCCCAGGAGAATGTAATGATGCATCATAACTTGATAATGATTCCATTGATGATGATAACCCATTCGGCCGTAATAATCCTAAAATTAGAAAAAAAAATTATACGTAAAACATTATTCATTTATTCTTCAAATTCAATATAATCGCTTACGAATTTACTAATTCTACTTGTCATCAGCAAAAAATCATGCATGTTGCTCTAACATATGTACTACAAAATTTTATCTAAATAATTAGCAATAATAAAACTTGGAAATTGAAATCATAAGACGCTTCATGCTAACTAAATTTTTGAATGTAGCAGCTTCAAATTCTTGTGAAGCTAAAATTTATCAAAAGAATTATTTTTGGTAATTTAATATTAAAATTTTGATTGAAATTCAATAGTATATTTTGCGTCAAATTATATTAATTAAATTTTTTGTAAAAATTATGCTGTTGAGTCAAAAAAATTTGTTCTGAATACATCGATTAGTTACGAAATAATTCTTAATGATCTACCACACAAATAAGCAGCTGTATCTAGCGAAATAAGCGTAACTCAAAACTACAGTTGTGTTGTTTGATCCATTTGAAGGGATTCTGTTTTTAGATACAATGTGATAGTTTGTCAAATATAAAACTTAAATTAATTTAAAAATTTTGTATTTCTTGTAAATACAAAATATTGATTATTTTTTTAACACCTTATAAATTTTTTATTTATTGGAAAACTTATTATAAATATTTTTATTTTGGTAGTTAATTTTTATGGTTTTAGGCCTTAAAGAGTATCAAAAGTTTTGTTACTAGCGTGATCACTAGCACGAGTGTTCGGTGAAGCCGGGCCCAAGTGCCATGATTTCACGCTACCACTGAACTTTTGCGCCCTTGATACTTGATATACTGTTTTTAATTGTATTAATACAAAATACTTCATCGTATAGATGAATATTCCTAATATGTTTTCGAAAATCAGTATGGCATTCTGCGAATTTTCCACAATATGAGCATTGATGACGAGGTTCTTTTTTACATTCATATTTTAAATATTCATAATAATTTTTCAAGAATTGCATAGGGATTCATTGCAATCAACGCAAATATAATTTTTAATATTATTTAATTACGTCCGTGTTTCTTGAATAATCTGAAAAAATATGAAAAATTAATTTAATTATATATTATTCAAAAGTAAAATATAAAAGAATTTAATTATAATAATATATGTAATAATCAAATTTTTCAAACAACGTCAAATTATCAAATAAATACAAAAAATACTTTATTAGATTTTTTTACATCTGCTTTTAGTTACATTTTTAACATAAAAGATTATATCTTGTTAAGCAATATCTGTTACCAACAGCAGGAATTTTATTTTAAATTTGGAGTTACTAAATCGTTAGATTTTTCTAAGTCTCTATAACAAATTAAACGATTGGGATGTTGCTTTCTGATATGCATATAAATATTAAAAGTTCGTTTTCCAACGCGAGTACAATATGGACAGGCAAATCTTGGTTTTCTAAGGCAAGCGTATTTTAAATGTTGAGTTAAATTATCCTGTCTATTGTAAGCGCTTGGGCAATTTGGACACGGATAAAGTTTTTTGATTCCAGATGAATTAACTTTTTTTTTATCACGTCTCATAGGCCTTCTATAAGACTTTTTTTCTTTTGAATAATTTTTGTTTTCAAAATTAGGCCCAATGTCTAATGGATCAGCCATTTCTAAAGCTTGAAATGAATTCCAATCTGAAAAATATAAATAAATTAGTTTTTTGTCAAATAAAACGTATTGAAATTTATTTAATATCTCAAAAAATCGAATATTTTTATGAAATTTTTAAACAAGATTTGACAATCATGCAATTGTTAAATGACGAACAGATTTTTAGTCATATGAGAATTTAACCTTTACTTTTTTACTTCGTTTTGATAGTCTTAATTTGCTGAAAATAATTAGAAAAGAAACAATTAAAAAATAAAAATAAAGTCACATGAGATATAACGTTTTTTATTTTTTTTTTAATATAAGTATTTACTTGGAATATTTTATTTACAATTTTTATTAATTACATTAATATTATACAATCTAAAGTATGGATAATGGATATGTACATAAATGAAAGTTGTCAAATTTAACATTAATTTTCAAGGAAAGCAACTAATTATGGTGATTTTAAGAGAATTCTCTTTTTTCCTTTTAGATTGTTGCAAATGTAATAAAAAATTTTAAAAAGTTATAAAAAAACGCTACCAAATTATTAAATAAAAAATAATTAGTCTCATACCTAGTGTCAGGCAGCTTAAAAAACGAGTAATTTTATGTAAGTTTAACACATTGTTAATATAAAGATCAGATGTACTTTTTTAATAAGGTTCCATAGCACCATAAATAATGCAATGGGTTCTTTTTGTTAATTTTTTTCATTATTAATGATAATTAGAACTAAAAATAATAAGATAATTAGATGATGCTACTGATTCTCATTGTGAAAAAACTAAAATAATAATTGTACTTTTATAAATATAAAGTTTATTTTTATATTTTACATAAAAAATCAAAACAATTTTTACTTATAACTATTTTTTATTTTAAATAAATTATTCATGATAATATTTTTAATTATAAATACTTAAACCAAAATTTATTTTCTATCTTGATCTAGGATCGAAAACTTGATCGAAAACTTGATCAAGTTTTTGCTTTTAGGGAAAACTATAATATGTTAAATGCTGGAAGAATTCAAGAAGGTTCAAACTCGCGATATCCTATATTTTCTCACTCATTCAACAATTAATATATTGATGAGAAAAAAAATGTAAATACTGGTTCATTTTTTAATGAATTAAATTAATTTGTTAAGTTTATTATAAAATAATAAACACGATCTAAATTGTACAATATATGTACAATTTTTTCATTATTATTAATTTTTAATAACAGACTTAAATTTTAGAAAATTTTTTTTTTTAGAAATTTTTTTTTCAATTATTCTGTGAGACGAAGATAATAATAATGAAAAAATTATACTTATACAGATTCCGGCCCTTCCCTGCTTTAAAAAAAATTGGCGTTGTAATACAGCGATTTTTATAACTTTAAGTCCGGCTTGAAAATTGAAACATTAATCTATTCTCCGTTTTAAAAAATTGAATTATTAAAATGATTGTTTAAATAGATACTTTAAACAGTCGTTTGTGGTTATTTTAATTATAAAATAGTTTTTAATGGTAATTATTATATTTTATGTAAAATTTTGACTTATTTTCAATTCAAGTCAGACCTAAAGTTATAAAAGTCGCCGTTTCACAGCATCAATTTACTTTAGTAGTGGGGAAGGACCGGACTCAATTGTCCCAAGTAGATCGTATTATTATTTTATAATAAACTCATCAAATTCATTAAATATTCAACAAACAGCTAAAACGTATAATATATAACTAGATATATCAGAAAAATACTATTTTCTGACCTGGACGGGAAAATTTTTCTACCCTTTGTGTGTAAAATATCTTACAAAATTTTGCATAAAAAAGTATATTGTATCAAATGCGATAACTGTCCCTTGGGGTTTTATCACCTTAGGACCGTTAATCTTCGCATTTGGCAAAAATAAACTTTTTTGCAACACATAATTAATGTAATATTAAATAATCATGTTGTGTACTCTTTTAATATGGCTTCTAAGGCTTGATTTATGTTTGACAATTCTCGGACAATATGGACAGGCGTGAGTTGGTTCCTTGCCACATTCTAATCTCAAGTGTGTTGTTAAGTTTCTGTACCAACGATAAATTTTGCCACACTGTTCACATGGATATTTTCCAGGTACTTTTCTATTTTCATATGAATTTCTTGGTAAGTAGTAACTATAACGTGGATCGTTGGGGTACATTATTCTTGGATACCCTGAAAATAAAAATTTTATTTTGTTAACAAATGATTCTTTTTGATATTTTTTCTTTAAAAAAAGGTTAATACATGCATTTAATAATAATATTCGCCAACAGTGCTTTTAAAAAGATTTAAAAAAAAAGATACATTTTATATAAATAAAGAATCAAAACCTTTAGCCTTAAGAGAATTTCATTTATGAACAAGCCAAAATAATAATTTTATGATATTTTTAATATTTTCTAAACAATAAAGTTTAGTAACAGTTTGATGAATTTTTTTAATAAGATTCCATAAATTGCTCATTAATTTTATTTTAATAAGGGCATTAAAATTTTGGTGATTTATAAAACTTATAATTTAAATACCTTATGGTAACCTATTTCAGTAAATTATAACTTTTGTTTCAGAAAATTATGAACCAGTGCAAAACGCTGTTTTTAAAAATATTAAAATTTAAATTTTGGACAATGCAAATATCTTTGAATGAATTCTGGAATTATTGATATCATTAACAAGTACAAGATTTTTGTATAATTTATCTTTCTAAAAACACAATTCTGGATAGGAAGAGGTAATACTTGGACCCAATTTGGATTGAAACATCATAATTGTGGAAATATTTTTCGTTAAAAATACACAATATAGTTATATATAAAATATTATAAATTTATTTATTCAACGTGCAAAAACTTATTATTTACTATTACAATAATTATAGTTAGTATATTTTTTGTTTTAAAAACTTAATACTTTTAACTAGTTATACTAATTTTATATACCTGCGCGTATTGCGTATATATATGTTTTTTGATTTATTATAGTTTGAAGTTGTGATTAATTTTTAAATTTATGTTTGATAAATATTTTTAATATAAATAATTTATTTTAATACAATGTTAATATTTAATTAAAAAACGTGTAGTTTGATTTAAGGAGTTATAATTTCAGTTCAAGAACTTATAATAATTAGGGAGTATAAATTAAATATATTATAAGATAACATGTCTGATACTCGTTGGTTGTGTTAACACACAAAACAATAAGTTTTTTGAAGAAGTTTCACAAAAACGGTCTAGGTCAAAATACCCGATTTTATTGATAAAAAAATGTATTTGCCCTTTTTATTTACAAAATTTGTTAGCAAAATATCGTGGAATATGCACAATAATTATGTATAATATATTAATCATTTGAGGGGTAAAATGCTACCAAAATAATTTTTATATTTTGTTTCAAATGCTAAATTTTTACCCCTAACTTTGAAAGGATATTTCACCCTTAGAAGTGGTTTTCCGCCAATAAAAATAATACTTGTAATTTTTTTTTTTTTATACATCAGCATATTTTAATATTAACAAAATCGGTGATTTCGACCCGAGGGAGCTTGTCAGAAAACTAAAACAATCTTAAAATTTCAGTTAAATTTTGTTCTTTGAAAATTTTCCAAAAATTGATAATTACTACAATAATCTTATAGTCGTGTAATTCAACTAAAAATATTTCTTATCAATACAACTTATTAGCTTTAACATTTGAACCAGGATGAATTTTCCTTATATGATTATAAATAGCGTGTGTCCATTTACTAAGATAACCACAATATGGGCATTGATAACGAGGCATTGTATCTAAACATTCGAAGTTGTAATGTCGCTTCATCGAATAACCTTGTGAAAATGATTTTTTACACTTCGGACATTCATATCTGCCACTTTTAAAGTTGTATGCATTTTGAATGAATTCTCTTTCTGCAAGTCGTTGTTGATGATTTTTCCAATGATTTTTCCGTGATGCTAGAAAAAAAATTTATTTATAAAAGTTTTTTTTTTATTATTTATTTTTTTATTGGAATAATTTTTTAAAAATATTTTTCTATTTACATTCGGAAATTGCATCAAAATTATTAGTAAATTATTTGTTAATGAGATAATATTTACATTATTTTTTAGAAAAATAATAAAGAAAAGTTTTTAAATCAAAACCATATTTCGACCAGCTAATTTTAAAGATTTTTAATTTCAGAAAATATTAGGAAGAAAATAAAAGAAAGTTAGGTAGAGAAAGTATACGAGTGGGGATAATTGTGGGAGTAAATACAAAACACTGGCTAAAACTGTTTTAAATTTTAAGATGCACTTGATATTCTAAAAATGTTCATCTTGATAAAATTCGTATTTCATATGATTCCTTAAACTTCTTTTCCCTGTGTATGGTCCAAAGCAATTGACGTAATTTATTTTTTTTTATTAATTGATATACCTGTAAATAAAAATTTAATCGTTAGTTTAATAAAATTTTATTTGTTAATTTTTAAATAAGTAAAGGATCAAATAAAATGAGAAGTAGGAGCATCCAAAAAATCGCCAAAAACTCTCTAATTCTCATTTGAATCTAGGCCACGACAGACCCCAAAAACCTAAAAAAACCAGGAAAATGAGGTTGTTTAGACTTAATTTAATTTCTCCGACCCATTAAAAGGATAATTGGGAGTTTAGAATGGCACGTATTGGTGAAAACCAGTTTATTGCATTTACATTTTTACATTTTATGAATAAATACATTCAATACCTCGAGCTAACAATTTTTAGTTATTTCGCCTTTGGAAATATAGCGTGAGGCTCGTATTTTTTATCTCCTACTGGTAAATAAATAATAATAATGAAAAACGTATTTTGGGTTTTTTTAAGTTTTTGAAGGCCTAGATGTCTGATTCCAAGAGCTTTCCATGAGTTTTTTTGACAGCTTTTTGGATGATACTACTTACATTAGTTGCGAGGGTTTAAACACTACCTACTTATTCAGCAATAGTCTTTGAATGTAAAAAATGTAACAAGGGGTAAGAAAGAAAAACTCTGGTAATTTATTTGATTACAAAGTTCTTAATTTTTTCTCCCTAATATCCCTTTTTTATACATATTTTTACCCCTATAGATTAAATTTTATGATTTTTTTATATTCATATTTGGAATTAGCAACTTGAAAAATCCCGGTAATAATTTTGAGCCAAAAATACAAATAAGTTTCAGAAATATAAGGAACTGGAACGTTTTGGCCAAAATATGATGTAAAAAGGCTTGTTTTTGATGATTATACCCTCTGTAGACCTTCTCTGAAAGTTTGAATACCATAAATGACCAAAAAACTAAATAATTCGTAAGTTTTTTTGGGTAAATCATTTCTTCATTTAGGTGATTTAACGTTAATTATCCTGAAATTACTAAAATTTTTCTTATTTTTTTTTTTTATATAGGAAATATATAATAGCAACCAAAAAATTTTATTAATTCATAAATGCATTTTATTTTTTTTTTCTTCAATTTAATTAATATCTAGTAATCAAAAATATAAACTAAACTTAAAATTAATAAATTGTATTAAAGAAAGTTAATGATAAAACTATATCAGCTATTTTAAACTTATTTATAACAATTGGATCATTAGTTACTGTCAAAAAATTTTAATTTATTATAAACTTTTTTTTTGACAGTTAGTTTAATACTAAACCCGAAAACTTTATTTTCTATAACTAATGACTTTACAATCAATGTATGAATAATAAATTTTTAACTCTACAAATATATTCTGCTTGCGGCAAGATGTTTTTTTTTTTTTAATTGCATCAGAAAAGTCAATAGAAACGTAAAAAACACTCTTAAAAGCTTTTACTCACAAGAGAAAATTAAATTTTAAGCGCTGCATAATTTTATAAATTTTTATTAACTGCGTCGTAAATGAATATTAAATGTTTATTTTTATATACTTTGTAAGTCTGATGACAACCCACTCTTGTAAATAAAAATAACAAAAGCAACAGCATTTCTGGGATATCGCTGTCTCAGCCAAGTTCTCGGTAGATTTTCCGGGACCCACTTTTCGTAATATTCTAACTGAAATTTCATAACTATAATTATAACTATAACTATACCAAAAAACAAAGAAAATAAACATTAAAATTTTTAAATAATTTTTAAAATATGTTATTTCCTTGTTGATTGTGCTACCTTACAGAAATTTTTTAAAATTCGTCTGAAAAAAGAAACTTTTATAACATTTCCTGAGGAATCTGAAAATAAAGTACAGACTTTTCCAATATTTTTAACCGGTGACAGAAAAGTGGGTCCAACAAATTCTGATGCTTTTACGAGCTTTTTTAGCGAGACATGAAAATATTTTTTATATATAAAATATATTTCTTTCAACTTTTCTAATAAATTAAAAAAAAATTAGCTTGCTGCAGGATTTTTGCTTAATGCAATTTAATTGTTTTTACAATGTAAAGATTTTTCCACATTTGTAAAGTTTACGAAAAAATTGTACTATTTTTTTTAATCTTCTATGATTAAAAATATTACTCTCTCTCTCTTTTGATCTTACATGACTGGCATGAAAGTCAAACAAGTACAAATTTAATTTGTAACATCAAAAATAAACACCCAGAAACTAAAAAAAAAAAAATTCAAAAATTTAAAAACTTAATAGTCTTTTTTTAAAGATTGCAATTCACTGCTGCGTAAGTTGACCTTATGTACTCCAACGATGTGTACTCGTAAATTGTCTTTTCTTTTGGAACCAAAATTACAGTAAGGGCACCAAAACTGTGGCGGTTTGCCGCATTCTAGCCGCATGTGTCGTTGAAGTGATGATTTGATATTATACGTTTTTAGACATTTTTCACACACGTATTGGGCATTTTGACCTTCATGCGTTAAAAAGTATGCGTAACCTAAAAAATCACAAAGAATTGTGTTAATAATAATTTATTAAATTTTTTAAATAAAGTTTTAAAATATTTTTAAAAATTGCAACATGAGAATTAAGAAAACTAGGATAGAACTATAAGAGTAAATCAAAATAAAAACTACGCAGAAACTTTTTAGGAAAATATGAAGTCAACAATTTTGAAAAAAGCTACTTTATATCTATTTAATATAGAAAAAAATATAAGATTTCTTTTTAGCAAAATAATAAAAATCAGAGTCCAGCACCACAAGGAGGATTCGAAAATATGAAAATTAAAGAAGTACTAACCACTCGGATATGAAAAATTATTTATTTGAAAAAAAAGTGCCTAAGGAGTTAAAATTGTGTGATTCTTTTTAATTTTATTTTTTTGTAATTAAAATTTATTTAACCAAAATTAAGAAATACATATAAATGCTATACAAGCTTCTGACTATTAAAATTTAATTTAATAGCAACGTCTGAAAATTATCTTTTTTTATATCAAATACAAAATTTCATTTCTTTTACAGTTTTTTAAATCTTTAACTCGTGTATTGCAATTACATCTCCCCATGTAATTTTGTCGCAGAAAATTTGTTTATTAATAAAGTATTTTTAAAACTGACAGTAAAAAAATTACAACCATATTTTGATCTGATCAAATTTTCACATATTATTATTAACTAAAATTAAAAAATTTAAAGATTATTTTGACAGCATAAATTCATGCTTAACAAACTTAATAATCTAAACTTATCGCAAAGTAAAACTTTTAATAAAACATAATCATAAATTTATGGTGTCAAAGTAAGTTCTCTAAAAAATACAATATAAACTGAAGTAAGAACATTTTTCAAAACTTCACAAAATTTTTTAAACAAGTTAGCTATTTGTTATTAACTTGTCTGTAATTCCTATGTTTCATGGAAATGTGTTTTTTTAATTCAGCTAATTTAGGATTTGATTCATGACAAGCCAAACAGACATATTTCATTCCACATTCAGTTCTGAGATGCCCTTCTAATTTTTGTTTACACGGAAAATTTTCTGGACAATTAGCGCAATAAAACTTATTATCATTTTTACTAGCAATTCTTGATTTCTGAATACAATATTTAGCGTAAGAAAGACAATAAAAAGTCACATTTTTATGGTTCCTTTCAACGTGTTTTATTATTTTTTCAATTGAAGGACTGTCTTCGACAAATTTGCAATAAGTGCAATGATACTCATATAATTCAAAATTTTTCTGATAATGTTCTTTGAGGCTACTTTTGTCTAAAAATTTATCCTTGCACTCATCACATTGAAACTCTTTAGGAGTTTGCTCATTAATTACTTCAGGGTTTTCTTTAATTACTTTGGCTTTTTTCTTTTTCTTATCAACTTTGACTTTTCGCTTTTTAACAACAACGTTTGCCTTTTCTGCTTCTGAGTTATCGCCACTGTCACTATCTAAAGCTAAATTCATTTCTATGTCATCGTCAAGTTTCACTTTCTTGGCAGGAACCTCAGACTTAATTTTAGAACTCTTTTCTGGTTTTTTTGTTTCATCTATTGTTTTATTTTCTTCTTTATTTATTTCTTCAACTGTTCTATTTTCTTCTGGATTTGTCTCGTCAATTGTTTTGTTATCACCAGTATACACATCATCTTCTGTTTCATCATCAGAATTCAAAATGTCAATGTCTTCATCATCTTCGCTGTAGTCTCTTGCTTTTTTAAGCTGAATTATAACTGTAACCAAATTGTAAAAAAAATATTAAATGCATTGTCTAAAAAACTGTTTGTTGCTAAGTTAGAATTTTAAACTTGGAAAACCAGGTATTAGTGAAATTAAAATGAAAATTTAATATCATGCAAACAGATGGTTGTAAGTATTTACCCAAAAATTATCAACAGAATTGGTTAGAGGTTTAGAAAGCTTTGGAATAATGTCTGATACAATCATTTTTGTCACAAGGTTATTTAAGCATTTTTTAAACTTGAATTTTGAGATACATCACAAAGCTGCTAAAAAAATGATATTGTAAGGAACATTTCATTTAAGCTTAAAGCTCTCTTTCATAGATATGTTAGAAAAGTTTTACATTTAGCTAAAGCATATGAGTAATCGAACAAATGAAAGAAAACTTTTTGATTCCTAGAGTATCAATACAGGTTTGAAGAAAAAAATAAAAACAAAATATGTCAAAATTATCAGTTTTATTTTTTATATTTATAATAAATTAAATTTAAAAAAAAAATTGAAAAACAAAAATGCAGTTTTAGCTTGAAAAACATAGTGCTAAAAAAATTTATTTTATTAACAAAGAAATTCATTTTGGTGAAAATTTGAGAAAATGCAATGAATAATTAATTGTGCAATAAAATATAACGAATGTCTTTTTCTTGCTAGTTAATCCATTTATTAAAGGAAAATGATAATTGATAATTAATAAATGATACTTTTACTGTTTGACCAATTTCCAAAATAGTTTTCATTGAATTCTTCCATTTTTAATACATATATTTCTAAATGGTTTTGATTTTTATACAAAAACCTCTTCAGTTGCTGTACTAATCTAATTCTAAAAAAAAAAAATTATTTTAGAAAACAAAAATTTTAATAATACTTTAATTGATAGGGTCATAAGGAAAAGGTAAGTACTGTACAAGTTTTCTGTGACATGAGTAATATTGAACCACAAACTCTTGTACTTTAAAAAAAAACTTCCAAAATCTGCCACAAAGTTCAAGTAAAGCAATCGTGAACATTATGAAAGACGGTATAAAACATTAGAGCCTTAATCTAATTAAACTTTAAAATGTATTTTTTCGAGCTCAAAATGCAAATTCATTTGGAAAACAGAAAAATTTTCCCTGTGTAATTAAATTTGTTACATACTGTCAATATACAAAAAGTCACTCAGTTAGTAGATATTACATCTAAATATATTTTCAGATTGTATTAAATACATTATAATATTACCTTGAAGATGACAAAAGTTCTCTGCATCAGTCGGCAAGAAGAAGACCTTTAACTGACGTTTTGAGTTACGCGTCAAGATGGCATGCTAACACGCGAGTTTCTACTGTTAAATGAGTGCAACAAATTGTTCTCTAATTTGGCTCAATCAGCAACCTTTTTTATAAAATTTAATTTTTTTGCTTATTTTGGGCAAAATAACGTTAATTACTAAAAATTGTCCATTGGAAAATGCGAAGGGTTGACTGGGATGGATCAATTTTACTTTATTTAACATTTTTGGATGCATTTAATATTTAACTAGCTTAAAATCTTTTTGAATAAAGTATTGTATAATTAAACAGTATTGCATAAATAAAGTACTTGAAAAAAAAAATTTTTTATTACATAAATCAAAAATTTAAATTTAAAATTAATTTTTATGGATTTAAAGATCATAATATTGTCAAATCATTTTTTTTTTATTATTATTATTCAGACATACATATTTCCAAATAAAAAGTGACATTTATTAGTATAATTACAATTAATGATTAAATAAAATATTAAAATTTGCACAAATTTATAAAAAAAATAAAAAATATTAATTATGTAGCTGATAATGTTTTTAAAAATTGGAATAATAAAAGTTTCTTGCTAAAATTACTCAAAAATTATCTATAAACATGAAAAGAAAAGAAATTTCAAACAATTTTTATCATGTAAAACCTCTAAAATTAATCAAAATAAAGAATTTTCAATAAAAATCACACTCGAAATACAAGGTGCTCATCTCGGTGCTCCTATTCATCTTCTTCTGCTTTATCAGCATCGACCCCTAAATCAATGATGAATTGTTTTTTATGGGGATGATGCTTTTTCATATGTTGATTTCTTAAATTGGAAGCATGTTTGCTTGAGTAATCGCAATATGGACATTTAAAACGTGGCTTTTGATCACATTGATATTTTAAATGATAATTCAAATTTCCTCTGTGTGAAAATTTTCTTAAACACCGATCACATGATACAGTTTTTGAGATATCTAAGTCATTAAGATCTGAAACAAAGTAATTTATTTTTATTAAAATAAATTTTATTTTTTATGCTTCTTGAAAGATACCTTCATCTTTTGATGTTACATGAACACTATTGTGAGTAAAATGGACATTTGTTTCCTGCGAATCTTAATAAAGCAATAAATATTAATAAACAGACTAAACATTAAAAATTTGTTTTTACGAAAATCTTATACCTTGCTTTTCATTCATTTGAAAACTACGTCTAGTCAACACAATTGGATTTATCAATGAAAATTGACGAATTGGTACAACTTTAATCTCTTTTTTTATATTTTTCGACGACTTTGATACTGAACCCAATGATTTACTTCTTTCACTAGCTAAAAATTACATACGATTCTTATTACTTTAAAATTTCCAAAAAATATTTCAATATTTATAACGTACCCGTGACTTTCATTTGCTGAATATATTCATCAGAAATATAAACCAAATCTTCTTTATCGTTATTGATATCTGCCTCTTGATTCCCTAAAAATTATTTTAAAAATTTATTTATTTTATTGCTTAATTTAAAATTAAAAATAGTTCTGATACCTCCATAAAAAATTCGAGTAATCCTTGGCAACGTGACTTGCGATTCATTTTTTGCTGTAAAAAAGTATGATTAAAAGAAAAATAAAATAATAGTTTAAAAATACAATAATTAAGCATGCGAAATCATTTGAAAGTTACAGCACATATTTAAAAATTTGGAAAATAAACTTGTTTTAATTAATTGAATTAACTTTTTATAATTTTTTATATCGACGAATATTGAACCTAAAATAAAATTATCATGTTCCGTATTCGACGATATAAGAAATTATAAAAAGTTAATTCAATTACTTGAAAATAAAATTGTGAATTGAAAACAGAACCAAAGTCACAAATGGCAAAGAAAATAACATTTACTTAAGCATAAAAATTTTTGTTTTCTTAAATCATGCTTTTTATAATATGCATTCAAATAAATTATGATTTTTATTTTATCAACATTAATACGGAAATTCAAAACTTTCCAAAAATAATAAAATTTTGAGTTTCTGACTTTTTGATACAAAAAATTTCAAAATTTAAATAATTGAATTTATAGAATATTTTTTGAATTTATTGACCAAATGGAATAAAATGAAAAAATTATATGTATAGTTTACAAAAAAATTTTTTTTTTTGCTGTTGTTAAAGCGACGTTTCGTCAACTGATTCGTTGAACTTATCAAGCTAAAATTACATAATTAATAAAAATTAAAAAATTTTTTCTTACAATATTAAAAATTTACAATATGTGTTTGTTCATTGAGTCAGATGTAAAACTGAGACTATTTTTATTTTATTTTTTTTATTAAAGTCTAAAATTTAAAGTACGTTGGGACTATTCTAAATCTTAATGAAAGATTTGTCAAGGAAAAATATTTAATTTTTGAATAAAGTAACAAGTTAACAAACCAAAATTTCTTATTCAAAAAGACCAATTTTTAAATTGCTGTTAAAATCACATCTTTTGTAATAAAAAGAATTTGTGAATTCCTAAAATAATGTGTATATGTTTTAAATTCTATTTTTGGAATCAGAGTACAAAAATTTTAACCTACAGCTACCACTACATAGAACTGAATAATTTATCTCTCTTGAGTCGAAGAACGTTAAATGAATCGAAATGAATCGAAGTACGTTAAATTCTTTTTTTATTTTTGGTCAAAAAAATTTTTTTAAGTCCCACCGGCATCTATAACATTTTAAGTAAGTAAAACTCATTTTTTTTAAATTTTCTTAACGTTTCAAGCCATTTGCCATCTTTTCAGTATTACTGGACAATTTAAAAATAGTTTAATTTAATCATCTTACTCGTTCAGAAAATGTTTCGAAAACGGAAATGTTTTCAATTTGAGTTAGTAATGGTATTCGGTTTATAAAAAAGACAATTTTTGGAATTAATCTTTTAATTGCAATTTTAAAGTTTGGAAATTTATAAAACTGATTTAAAAATACAAAGAGTAAAACTTTGCATACATAAAGATATCTTCACAGTTATTGGGTTCTTAAAATTTAGTAAAAAAATGATTTGAATCACTTTAATTCGAGAATTTTAGCACCTTACTTGAATCACAGTTAACGCACAACACAATGAGTGTGCAATCGAGTGATTTTTTATAAATTCGAAAGCATCTGAACAAATCAAATTATTTTACATTTATAAATTTGATTTGTTGGAACTACTACTCTGGAGCGTGGTGGGCGTACATTAACTCTACTCTTAGTTATAGAAGTACCTTGTTCTAATGATGATTGAGAGATGAAATTTATATCAAAGTCTATATCTTTCTTGAAATTACTTACAAGCCTAAAAGACAAATATAGAAGTTTCTTTATAAATAAACTTAATTGGTGAGGATTTTTATAATCGTAAATTTTGATTTTATTAATAATGATCAATGGCATACATTATTTGAACTTTATATGTTAATAACATTCAGAATTATGTGCCAAAACGTTTCTTTAATTACATTAACTTAAAATATTAACTTGAAATTGTTACAATTTGTAATACAATTTTGATTTTTAGAAATTCTAGAACACTTTTGGTTTATTATGATCAATATTTTTTCAGTTCTTGAAATGAATGCTAAGTTAAACCAAATAACTAATAACAACCAACTTTTTTATTCCCTGTCAAATAGTTTGAATTTACTATAATCAAATGAATTTTCATTCACTGGGTAGAGTCCACATCTTTCAAAGCTGTTTTTTAAAATTAGTTTAATATTTGTAATTTCTATTGCCTTTTTCAAAACATGAGCAAAATCATTTTTAGTTAAAGGTGAAAGATTGTTTTGAATTTTCCATTCATCTACTAATTTTTCATAAGACAATTCTAGTGGTTTGAAAACTCCAACATCTATAGGTTGCAATACGTGTGCTGTATTACAAGGCAAAGGAACCAATTCTATCTTGTTTTTATCACAAAAATTACATAATTCTAGAGACAAGTGTGTATTGGAACTATCAATAAATAAAACAATAGGAAATTCAATGTGGTTTTTGATACACCATGGATAAAAAGTATCTGTAATATACTTGTAAAACGTTTCACATGTCATCCATCCATTAGGACCTTTACCAATTGCTAATTCATTTGGAAAATTTTTAGTTAACTTTGGTTTTATTATTTTTGGATCATAAATAACTAAAGTAGGAGCTAACTGGCCAGCGGCATTTCCTAAAAATGACGCATAACATTCTTTGTTTCTGTTGCGTAAATTGAAGGCGTTTTTATCATTTTTATGTAACAGAAATTTATTTCCAGAAGATTCTAACAAAAACCCACATTCACTTAAACTAAAAACTCTTTCAGCAGAAATATTCAAAAGTTTTAAATCATGTAAATTATTTTTTTTCCTGATAAACCATTCGCGTAAATCTTGTTCAGAGACAATGTGCCTTTCCTTATCAAAATCTTGTCTAAGTATTTGAGAAAGTGAAGGGTTTCTGCTTTTGAAAACGGTGTACCAGAAATTAGAAGGTCTTCCGTTGAAAAAAAGATTTTTTTTTTTTTTAAATCAACAGTGAGTTTTATTGAATCCAAAAAATTATCTTTTGTCACATAAAACCCCTTTTTAGCAAGAGTTTCAACCCACTTAACTATTTGTTTTTCTTGGCCCAGGTGATGTTTATAGGGGCGAGGTGCCCATATATTTTGCATGTAAAGATGCCTTTGGAATTTTAAATACCCTAGATGCTTGTCGAATAGATAATCCTTTTTTTATTGCATCTAAAGCTTTTACAACATCATTTGTAGAATATTTTTTGTAAACTCCTCTTTCTGCAAAACAAAATTATAAACGTAAGCAAAGCGAAAATTTTCAAATGAAAAAATATCTTACTTTTTGGAGGAAATTTACGTTTTTTTGCTTCTTTTATATCGAGATCATCTGATAAATCCGTTTGTTTACTCTTGATAGTTTCATCAACTGTTTTACTCTTGATAGTTTCATCAATTATTTCAATCTTTATAATTTCATCAGAAACTGTAAATAAAAGAATAAATAATTAATTTCAAAGAATTCATTTAGTAAATATTTTTATCAGTCACCTTCAATAGGCCAAGATTCAAATTCAAGTGATTCAGCACCTAAAAAAGAAAGCACAATTATTTAAATCAGTTTACTTTTTTATTTCATTATTATCTTAACTGATTTATAACGCCGGGCGGAGAGTTTTGGAAATGAGCAAAAATATGTATATTCCCTTATAGATAAGTGGCTAAAAAGTTCATCTTTATGTCGATGTAAAAAAAATTTTTTAAATAAATAATTTTAGTTCCTATCAGATCAAATAGAAAAGTTTTTATTAAATTAATTTTCTTTTCTAATAATTTTTTTAATTATATTCATCTTTATAGTCAAATTTCATGCTCTTTCAGAATCTTACATTAGTTTTCACCTACAACCCTTAAAAATACCCTAAAAACGGGGGTGAAAGGGGTAGGTCAGGCATTATTAGGAAATTTTGGAAAAATTAATGAAAAAGGTATCCAATTTTATTGAAAAATGTTTGAAAATAATATTTTTTATGTAAATTTAAGTAAACTTCGTATACATTGAGGTTTTATACATTTTAGCCCTATTTACAACCCTTAAAAAGTGGATAGGGGTGGTACTCCAGTCAAAATACGGGTTTGGTTGTATTATCACTGGCGAACACCAGATTTGTTCTACTTTAGGTTTTTTGGCTCGCTGAACACGAAAATTGGAGTCATTTGGCAGAGAAATTGGGGCTTCACCCTTAAATTTGCAAAAACTACCCCAAAAAGGGTTTTTCCTTACATATTCGCACTTTGAGCACTCAGATTTGCACCATACGGGCTTATGGGTCGCTGATCAAGAATTTCGATTCCCTTTTCATAAATATTTAATATTTCACCCTTAAAATAGCTAGAACTACCCCTAAAAGGGGTGTTTTTGCTATTTTTGCATTTTGAGTGTCCAAAGCACATTCTTATACGTTTTTTGGACCGCTAATCAAGAATTTCGGCTTCTTTTTCAAAAATAATCAATATTTCACCCTTCTAATAGATAAAAATACCCCTAATATGGGTATTCCCTGGACGCTCAAAGTGCGAAAATAACAAAATCACCTCATGTTGGGGTAGTTTTAGCTGCATAATTGGATGGATCTTGATTTATAAATATTTTATATTGAATTTAAAAATTTTTTACAAAATATGATAATGTTTATCAAATTTAGAATTCATGGTTCACTTCTTATATTTAAGTGATTTTTGCAGCATTTTTTTGTGCGCATTATCATTGACACTTTACAGTTAAATGTAAAAACTGTCCATTAATCACTTTTTGCTTTAATTTATTATAAATAATATTATTAAAAAAAATAATGTGAACAAGTGGATAAAAAGAATACTACCAGTAAATTGAAAATATTGATCTTTTGAAAGTATTTACATAAAATTCGATTTTCTGACTCCTAATTATCATAATTTATCATAAAATCGTTGGGTATCCATGATACGATTGAGATTTTTAAAATAGGTAGTAAGATAAAAATAAAAATTAAAAAATATAATAATAATAATAATAATAAAATCATTATAATGAATATTTTTTTTGTAGGAACTTTCATACATTTACATTAATCATAAGACAGTCAGTAAATAATAATAACAGAACAATGATAATAATCTCCTATATTTAATAAATATTAAAAAAAAAAGAAGAAGAAGCGAGTTAATTTTTAAATATATAAGTTTATTATTATTAAAAAAAAAAAGGCGTTTTATAATATAAAAAATTTATTTGTTTTAAGTATAAACTAGCAATATAATATTTTTACAGAATAATTAAACATAAATAATATTAATAAGACAGTTAGGAACGACTTGATTTTGCAAATATTCCGTGATAATAGCGAAGATGATAACGCAAAGAGGCGGAAGATTTATACATCTTATGACAGATATCACACCGGTTACAAGGTTCAGGTCCAGTAAAAATACGATGATTATCTTTTAAATGGCGTTTAACATCCTGTGATCGACTAAAAGTTATCCCACAAAGATGGCAAAGCCCAGGAGGCACATAAGAGTTGCGTTTTCGTTTATTAATACCTAAAAATGATTTTAAAAATTTAATTATTTTATTGCTTAATTTAAAATTAAAAATAGTTTTGATATCTCCATAAAAAAATTTGAGTAATCCTCGGCAATGTGACTTGCGATTCTTTTTAAAAGTATAATTAAAATAAAAATAAAATAATAGTTTAAAAAAACAATAATTAAGCATGCGAAATCATTTGAAAGTTACAGCACATATTTAAAAATTTGGAAAATAAACTTGTTTTAATTAATTGAATTAACTTTTTATAATTTTTTATATCGACGAATATTGAACCTAAAATAAAATTATCATGTTCGGTATTCGACGATATAAGAAATTATAAAAAGTTAATTCAATTACTTCAAAATAAAATTCTGAATTGAAAAAAGAACCAAAGTCACAAATGGCAAAGAAAAGAAAATTTACTTAAGCATAAAAATTTTTGTTTTCTTAAATTATGAAATCATGCTTTTTATAATATGCATTCAAACAAATTATGATTTTTATTTTATCATCATAAATACGGAAATTCAAATTAAAATGAATAAATTTCTTACTTTTTGGAGGAAATTGACGTTTTTTTGCTTCTTTGCTGTCGAGATCATTCGATAAATCCGTTGGTTTACTCTTGATAGTTTCATCAATTGTTTCATTCTTGATAGTTTCATCAATTATTTTACTCTTGATAGTTTCATCAATTGTTTCATTCTTTACAATTTCATCAAAAACTGTAAATAAAAGAATAAATAATTAATTTCAAAGAATTCATTTAGTAAATATTTTTATCAGTCACCTTCAATAGGCCAAGATTCAAACTCCAATGATTCAGCACCTAAAAAAGAAAGCACAATTATTTAAATCAGTTTACTTTTTTATTTCATTTCTATCTGAAAAAAGTAAAATTATCATTGGTAACCCTTTATTTGAATATATAAATTAGTATAAAAAAGAATAATAAATATTTATAATTTTTTATTTATTGATAAAAAAGTTACAAATATCAATTTTATGGATCTTGATTTATAAATGTTTTACAATGAGTTTAAAAATAATGTAATCAAATTTAGAATTCATGATTCACTTCTTATTTTTAAGTGATTTTTGCAGCATTTTTTTGTGCACATTATCATCGACACTTTACAGTTAAATGCAAAAACTGTCTAATAATACTAAATAATACTACCAGCAAATTGAAAATATTGATCTTTTGAAAATATTTACATAAAATTCGATTTTCTGGCTTCTAATTATCATAAATTATGATAAGATCGTTGGCTATCGATGATACTGCTCATGATTGATAGTCTACAGAATTTCTGTATGGGAAATAAAAATATATTTTCCATTAAATATTTTCATTCAAAATTTGTATACCACATTTTTTGACCTCAAATCTCATTTTTAGGTTTTTATTAATATTTAAACTAAATGTAATTATAAAAGAATATGACGCTGGATATGAGATAAGCCAGCCATAATTTTTCTAGAAAGAATCTATCAAGTTAAAATTATGACTTCTTTTATAAACATAAAAAAATTTAAATTTTTAAACATTATTAACAATTTTTCAAACTTCATTCTGGATCAATTAGAATTCTTAGTTGTTTATTTTTATGCCGAACAGAAACGTGTCCATGTGCAGCAACTTTTTGATGACTTCTATATGAACAATATGGACACCTAAAACGTTTTTTTTTATTGCATTCGTATGTGGTATGACGTTTTAAGCTTCGAACGTGATTGTACGATTTCCCACACGTTGGACATGAATGTTTTAATAAATGAACTCTTAAATTTATTGAGGATCTTGTTCTATTATAATTACTTATTATTTCGTATGGTTCTTCGTTGAAAAAATAACCTACAAAAATAAAATAATATTTTTAAAAATTAACAGTTTGGTATATTATTTTTAAATAAAAATTCTACTGAAATGGAAAATACATAAAAGGATTCTAAAGTAATTACGACATTGATAAGTATAATAAAAATATTACTGCAGTCTGAGTATGAGATGTAGAAAAAATAGACATAAAAAAATATAGAACGAAATTGAAGCTTTTATTTTTACAAAATTTATAATACTTTTGTTGATTAAACTACATTTCCAGATTTTATTTATTTGCTCAATTAATGGATCTAACTAGTATTAAATCAGAAATTATACAAATTAGAATTTAAAAGTTTTAAACATTTTATAAATTAAATATTTTTTATCGCAACTCTTTAATTAAAATATGTTCTTTAAATTCTTTGGATACAGGGCAGACGCAGCAGTTGTCCATTTCTGGTCACTTATCGTTTTTTATTGAATAAGATTTTTTAAGATTTATGACATAAAAAGTTTACTTTTTGAAAAAGATTAAACGTCATAAAATTTTTTATTAATTTAAAGTATCCAAAAAATTTGTATGCCTGAATCATGAAAGTTCCTAATCATGAAACATGAAATATGCCTGAATTTATTAGTTAATAAAAAATAATTTTTTAAATCTTTGGTGCTTCTGCTCTTTGCAGAACGATTGGATAATTACAATGAACTTTCAAAATACAATCAACAACCTATTTTTTTTGTTTCCATAAATATTATTGACTTAAAAAAAATATTTTTCTTGTCAACGGCCAGAAAGTACGTATTTCCCTAGGATAAAAATATACTATTAAAATTAAAAACTTTTTTTTTTCATTTACTGCCTCGTAAAATCAAATCAAATTTTAAAAAAATAATTAAAAATGAAGTTTTTGATGTTCTTTTAGATGATGATGGTGTTTAAAACGTTTATTACAAACAGAGCATGGGTATCTAGGTCCAACGCCACATTCTAATCTAAGATGTCTAAATAAATTGCTTTTATGTGAATATTTACGATCACAACGATGACAAGCATATGGTTGGTTGTGATTTAATTCATTTGACATTCGCATCCAATCTGCAACAAAATAATTTTATCAGTTGTAAATTTACTTTATTAAATGAAATCTGTGATTTTTAAATTTAATATAAAAATTAACAAAGCAAAAATAAAAAACTTAATTCCTGAATTTTCATATGAATTAAAAGGCTAATTTTTGATATCATAATTTTTATGTGCATGTTTAATGAATATTGTGCATCAATTAGGTTCTTTCATAACTGTATACTGTAACAAAAAAATATATATTACCATTTAAAGTGATTCATCAAATGATAATTTATTTTAGAATTCTTGAAAAAAGCACATTGAAAGTCTATAATAGACAGGTCAAATATTTAATATAAATATTTACTCCAAAATGTTTCTCAAAATTTCAATTAGTACTCTAAAGGTTTTTTAATAAATAAAATAAATAATGCAGAACATTAATTGGCTTCTTTTTTAAGAAATTTAATACAAAGTTAACAAAGTAATATATTATTTTACATAGCCATTACATATTATAAAAAGCTAATTTTGAATGAAAATTTAGATGTTAGATGCTACAGATTTTAGAAATAAACTTCAAATTAAGACGAAATTTTTTATCGACCATTTTAAGTTTATGATCAGTGAGTAAAAAACCTGTAAATTCATAATTTTTTTACATGGAATAATTGTTAGAAATCATTTTCAAATCGTTTTGTAACCATCGCTTTGAGTTTGAAAATTGTGTAATTCAAATGATTAAAAGACCCAAAATGGATGAGAAAATTCTACACCTGAAAATAATTTCAATAAAAAATGCATTTATTTATACATTTGTGGCTTCTAGACTACAATATTTACGAATTTAATATACAATTTCTGAGTGGATGTAATCGTTAAAAATATACAATTATTGTAATTTAGCACCATAAATATTTTACTGTAGTAATTTATTATTTTTTTTGGCACCAAAGTATATGTGATTTTAAAACAAATTTGTATCTAAAACGTCGTTGACAAATAGGACAAATTTCGGCAGGCAGAACACCACATTCTAATCGTTTATGTCGACTTAACGACGTTGCTGCTTTATAAGATTTACTGCAACGATCACATTGATATTCGTCTTTTTTTGAATTTACATTTTTTTGACTTAGTGAATCTCCCATTACGGCGTATGATTGTTGTATAGCCTCTGTTAATAGTAATCTAGGAAACATTACTGAAAGTAAAAAGTAAAAATTCATTAGCTTATTCAAAACTAAAATTACTTTATACACATTTTCAGATACATTAATTTATTCATTCACACATATATTTTGTAATTGAAAATAAATTATAAAAGCTATTTTTTTGAAGGATTATTGAAGAAACAAATAAAAAGCTCAAATTTTGTGTTAAATTGAAATTATTATTAAACAAATTAATTAAATTTTCTAAGTACATAATTCATTATAATTTGCAAAGAAATTTCCCCGTCCACCAAATCGTCAATTAATTATATAATTTATCAAAACCAGGAACTCTGCAAGTTGAACTCATGTGGCGATTTAAATGATATTTTCTTTTGAATCTAGCATTACAAACTGGGCATGCAAATGGTCTTATTGAATTATCTGTGTCTGGCTTCCTTTTAGGCAGTGCTTCAATGTAAGTTGATAAATTTTGATGCATAAACGATAACTGATGATAGTAATCATTTGGCAGTAAATCTGCTGTTATTAATTCGCCACTTCCTGATGCTGCTCCCATTCCTGTAGAAAAAAATATTTATTTTTTATTAATTTTAAATTATTTTTTTTTTTTTAATTTATGCAAAAAGAATTAGTGCTTAGTATTGCTGTTTTTTCTAAATCAATTTCTAATACAGTTAAAATTTGTGAAAAAATAAAAACATGCCAAAGAAAATCGTTAAAAAGGTTAGTTCTCTTCACATGGTAAATTGATGAAATATATTAAATTATTGAAACACGTTGAAAATATATACTTTTTATTTTAAAGTTTTTGTATTTACAGGCATCAATAATTTTCTAGAAAAAATGTACAAAAATACTTAGTAACTATACTTTTATAAAAATTAGTTTATAAAACATTTGAATTTTATTTAACATCAATAATTTTCAATTGAGTTTAAAACGACCTTGCTGGACAAATTATAAGGAAAAATTCAAAAAACTTTGATTTTCTTTCCTTATAATTTGTCCAGCAAGGTCGTTTTAAACTCAATTGAAATTTAAATTATCTGGACCTTCCAAATCCAATTTTCAAAAATCAATAATTTTATAAAACATACAAAAATAATTTTTCAGTATAAATTCAGAAAGCTTCTATGTTTTACAGTTTATTTATGAAAATTCATTTTTCTGGTACTAACAATATTTCTGATTATTTTTACATTTATATTACAAAGTTTTATGAAAAAATATTAGTTGGTTTACAAAAATTAGGCAGAATTAATTAAAAACTTATTTTTATTGTTTTAATAAATTATTTGGGTAAAGTTATTAGAAATCTCTGAAATATCAACCACGAAATATTTTTTTGGGTTTAAAAGATAAGATTCTTCTTGAAAATCAACAAATATTGAATGTTTTATTTAAGAAAAATTAATTTATAAAAATTCAATAAAATACATATTACTCAAATATAATATTGAATAATCGATGATTGATATGTCAGAAATTTCCAATACCTTTATCCAATTAAGTCCTTTAAAAATAATAAAAGCAACTTTTAGATGTTAAAAGAATAAAAAAATTCTGATTGCCACAATCTGATTACCGGTAACCAAATTTTTTTCAGTATAATTAAGAAAAAATTTTTTCACAGTCAGAAAAGAAAATAAATTAAGATTAAGCTTTAAAAAAATATTTAATGAAATATTTTGCGTCAACTATTTTCACTGATTGAAGAATTATAATATTCGATTAGTTTATTATTTGTTTATTAATAAAGATTTAAAAACAAAAGAATTATTTAGCGTGGACGCTACTTTTATGCTTTACTAAATGATGTTTATATTTAAATTTTTTTCCACAATAATCACAAGAAAAACGAGGCGCCACGCCGCATTCCATCCTTTTATGTGAATTAAGTGATTCTTTCCATTTATAAAATTTTCCACACGAACATTTGAATTTTGGTCCATCAGTGACATCCTCTGACGGGTAGTAATCTAAAAATAAAAAAAAATCGATTAAATGCATGAAAAATATCTCACGTTCATTAACTAATTAACTTTATTATTTCATCATAAAAAAATAATAAGGATTTAAAATAAATGTGTTTTGATTTAATTAATTAAAAATATAACTATTTTTTTGCTCAGTAATTATTTTCTTATAAATCTTCGGTTTTTAAATATGCATTATAATAAAGAAATTTCTGTAAAATGAAGCTAAGAAAGAATGATAACTTCGATATGATGAAAATGTTCATGATGTAGTATACAGAAAAGATTTGATTTTCCTTTTGGGTGCAAGGTAAAAAAATGATCCTAAACGATATTGGCTATAAATAACTTTATAAAACCAAAAAAACAATGCTTAACATATTACGTTTCTGAAAATTGAGGTTCTTCCTTGATAAAACGTTTTCTTAAATTGGGCCTGTGCTTACATCTTCTTCCACATAAAGAATATCCAATTGTCTTATAAATTTATGACCTTTCTTAAAAATTGTAAAGATAAGTACTTTGTTTAATGTTAATTCCTGTAAAAAAAAATACATTCTATTAGAGTATAGCTCAAAGTTAAGTATTATTTGATTTAGAGTTTTAAAAAAAACATGTCATACTACATGAAAATAAGACCTGTGGATAATTACTCAAGATAGAGTTATTACGATGATGATTCTTTTATTTTAATTCTATAGAGCCATTCGAGGAGCCTTCCAGGTATTGTATACTAAAAAAAATATACTTGCGGCAAACTAAAATATTCCGCTTGTGGCTATCGGAATTTTCCTTATAAACGGAAATACTCCACTTGCCATAAGCGGATTTTTTTTCAGTGTAGGTAAAATAGGCCTCAGCATGAATTTTTATTTTTTATTTGCTTTTTTTAGTGTAGCCCGAGAGTAGCTCAGAGATACGTGAGAAATAGTCTCACTGGAACGTAATTAAATCTTGATAAAAAGATTATTTTTGTGATAAGAATTAGCGTAGCTAATCTATCTACTAAATGTTTAAATAAATAAAACAAAAAAAATTACATTTTATGTTTTTTATTCAAAAAAATAATTTTACATGAATTTTAACAATATTTTATCATTTTTAATTGTTAGTACAGTTTTAAAAATTTTAATTTCATAATTAAAAATATCGTTAAATGAAACTATTTTTCGCAGCTATCTTAAATATTTTAAATTTATAGTATTGAGTTATATTACTGAAGATGATTTGTAATGATTCATTAAACGTATTCAGAAATTAGAATTATTTAAATTTTTATAAATATCCTGGAGTATTCTTAACATTTATTACATTAATGTCTTTGACAGTATAAAAATTAATTTTCTTCCTACCGGGCCGAAAATACTTTTTTCGCCCCGCAACGAGATCGAAAAAATGCGTTTTCACCCCACTGAGAAAGAAAATTTTCGTTTTGTCCATGGGAACAAAAAAAAATACCCCAGATCGCAGTTTATCATCCTCGGCTTCGCCTCGGATGCTAATTAACGTGCGATCTGGGCCATTCTTTTTTTTTGCTCCCTTGGTTAAAAATGTACTATTACATATCTAGGGCAAAAAAGCCTATTTTCTACTCTAGGGAGACGGCTTTTTTGCCCATTATACGCAAACCTATGTATTAAATCACGGGTCAGAATACGGGATTCGACTTTTGCATGCTGTTATCATGCAAAGTCAAAGCCAATATTTTATCCCTTGTTCAAGTAATAGCTATTTCATTTTCTGCATACAACAAACACTATTATGACTTAGATTGACTTACATTTAGAGATATCGCATTCTCTTAGGTATAAGTACATAATTTTACAAAAATAAAAGTTAAAATCTTTTAATTATATAAATTTTGTTTCTTTAAATTCATAAAAAAATCTCTGACAAAAATGGAACTAATTTTTATGCACCAGCATGTACTTGTATGTTAATAAAATTATCATTTTATTGTGAATATTTTTAATTATCGTATTTTTAGTTATAGTACATAGTATTATGTACCCCACAGAGGATCAAGCCTGTGCGTGGGCGATAATCATTAATTAATTAATTAATTAATTAATATGCAGCTGCATCCGACTTTAAGATGTTAAACTGAAATCGCATTCACCCGAACATTATTATCATAATGCCCGTGAAGCAGGGAAACTGCAGAAAACCTACTTCGAGATCAGCCCGGATACATGTTTTCTTCATAGTGTTCGATTTTTCTTTTAAAAACTATGCCAAAAAACACGATCCTAACCAAACATCGTATAACGTTTAGTATAATTTCAATACGGTCACACATCCAGTTACCGACCGCGCTCAACTTGGCTTAACTTTTAAAAGCGAACGTATAGACATTATACTACCGCGCTACGAAGCTGGCATATTTTTTATGGATCCAATTATAATTTGACTTATTACATCTTATAACTAATACTTGTTAAGAATTATATTTAAAATTATGCTATAAAAATATTTAATACTATAAAGCTAATTGTTTTTGCGAATGTATTTTGTAGTTGTGTATTAAAAATAGTCAATTCTTTAAAGTCTTAATTTACCTGAGTATTATTAAAATTAACTTTAGAATTAAATTTAAAATCTACGTAAAAAATATAACATAAAAGTAGCACGAATTCTAGAAACTGGTATTCTTAGGAATAGCATACTAAAAGTCAGGCAAATTTTATATATTTCTGAAAATTTGACTATCGTCAAAACGATGTTTGCAATTGCTTGAAAGAGAGACCGAAAAAAACACAAAAAGCCTAACCCTTTTTTTGCAAATTTGTTAATAATTTGCTGGAGTTAAATAAACTAAAAATTTTTTTTCCAAATATTTGTTATTATGTGCCTTTTAAAATTAATAAAAAAGTTATTTTCTCCACCTCTAATAACCCTTAATCCTCTTAAATAGTAAAATAATTTTATACTCTAGTCATACTGCGATTTAAGGGACTTAAAATCGATAACTAGGTTAAGATAAGGTCTAATGTAGGTTTTTTGAATCGCTGAGCCCAAAGGAGGTCGTATGTGATTCGGAAATAGGGGGAAATCCTTAAGTCAGCAAAAACTACCTCTTTGAGGTTTTTTTTTGTTTTTTATGAAGTATTTTAGAACTAATAAACATATAAATGCCATATTTTCAAGATTAATTAACAAAATATTGGGTTTATTTGATTGAGCACCAAAAATGGAATATTAGAGCTATTTATAATGAGTAAAAATACCTGAAAAAGTAAGAAAAATAACCTCGTAAGTTTATTTTCTTTACTTTTTTTTTTATTTTTGTTATTAAGAATCTAAAAGTAAGAGAAAGGTATGAATCTTGTATACATGTATTAAGAATGTACAATGGAATGTGTTAGGTATAGTTTGATACTAATCAATGTGATTATTCACGTAAGTTTACATTAGATGAACGTCGCAAAATTGTTGCAAAAGAAAATGCATGTTATTGATGCTTAAACAAGCGTCATGTCACCCTGTTGAATTTTATAGAGCTACGATTGCACATGATGTTCGCGAAGACATTGGTTGCTTATTTTACCCGTTTTGGCTTCTAAAGAGACAGAGGTTTTTAAAAAGTTGAGGAATCGGATAAAAATCCGACCAAAGATCATAATCTAACGACCTTCTGTGAATCTGATGTCTATTTACTTACATTGCAGCTAACAACATTCTCGGAAACTGTACAGAAACAGTTTAAGATATTATTAGATACTGCATCACATAGGTCATATATACGTGCTAAAATCACGCACTAATTAAATAATATATTCCAATAGGTAAACAAAGAGTTATACATAATTTATTCGGCGTTATAACAGCAAAAAATTCGCAGCACGTCATTTTTAAAATTAGACCTAATAACGGATTTCTAGATATTCTTATAGGTGCGGATATTACCGAAAAACAAATAACGGGTGAAAATTGAGCTTAGATAATGGATTACCTTTTCAAAACTATGTTAGGATGAACAGTGATCAGTAAAATTAAACGGGAACCGAGAAATATCGATACAATTATATTATTAACGACGTTATATGCAGATCATGCAGTTGCAGATTTGAGGCGTCTCGATTTTTTAGGTATTATGCTATAGAAAAAAAAGTTATAAGTCCAAACACAAGAAGAGTGTTTCACTAAATGGTAATTAATAGGACCAGAAAAACGTTAGACGATAGATGAAGAATTTCCATGGAAAGAAAACCAAAACCCCGATTTCGAATAATTACAATAGTTTCCATATAAAAGTTAAATTTTTTTGAAAAACTAAAGAAAATGGATTTACCTGATAAATACACGAGAATACTCGAATTTTGGTTAAGTGAGAGCAATATTGAAAAAGTAGAAAATGGTTTAATAAATGACTGTCATCATTTACCTCATAGGCCAATAACTTACAAAAAAAAAGTAGCTACTCATATGCAAGGGAGTATTGTAAAATTAAATACCCTAATGGAATTAACAAAACAAGAGACCTATCCTTTCGTGAAATCAGAAGAAAGACATTATATGCCAGCGAATTCCAATGAATCATCACTCGTACCCCGTTCAACTGATTTAAAAGCATACACTGAAAATAATTTTGTTGAAAAAAATGTTGTATTACTAATGCCTAGTTCTTTCCATTCAGGCAATGTAATTAATTATTCATTAAATAATTGTAAAGTTGCAAACAATAATGTCATTCCATGGCATCTGTGTTTCTTAAACGCGTCATCATAAATTCTCGGCTTAAAATAAAAATTAAAGAAAACATCATATTTTTTATATACATATTTCAATAAAAATACACTTCTTCACTCCTTTTTCCCAATTGTTAACTCAAACGGGCAAAATGAGTACAGTGAATACAGTTAAACAGAATGCTGCTTAAAAAATACTAGCAAAAAAACTTATGCTATCGTAACAGAGGAAAATCTTATTATGGATAATTATATCCCACCACGCAAAAATCAAGGATTAGTGGTAGATTCGTAGATTCGTTTGAAGACTGCTCTATTCAAGATTATCTTGATGTGCTGCATACAAAAATTGCGCCGGAAAAAATCCACTTTATTTCTAAAATGCCTCAACAAAGAGTTGGATGATTTGTAGACAGCGTAGAAACCGCAAATATCCTGTTAGATGAAACTAACAACACTGTCAAAGTCAAAGGTAAAGAAACTGTCATACGCTCAGTATTTGACAATAAGGTGAAAATAGTGATTTCTAATGTAAATCCAATTTTACCAAACAAGGTCATACACGGGATACTTAAAGAGCATGCAGTAAACATAAACTCTCCAATTACTATGGTAAAAGTGGGTGGAGGTGAGGAAGCATTTAGACATATTTTTAGCTTTAGAAGACAAATTTCTGTCCACCCTGATAACGTGGAGAAAATTCTTGCTTGTAAGCAAAGTAAATATGAGAGGTTAACTTTTAATTTATATTTTTTTTAAAAAGAATATCTTGGTGTCGATCAGGGCACTACAACTTAAATAAATCGTTGCATAAAATTAAAGTAGTCCCTGATCCTTCATGTTCATGTGGTTACCCAGTGGAAAACCTGAACCATATAAATTGGCATTGCTCACGCTTCGACCAAGAAAAAAAATCTCTTGTTTCTAAAATAATTCAAAGTGGATATCAACTTCCCGTAGATGTCAAATTAAAATTGAAGTTAATCATAATTAGTTTATGATAATTAATTTTTGTCTAGTAAGTAAAAAGAAAGATTTGGTTAAATTGTAAAATATAATATTCTAAGCCACATTTTAATATGTTAAAATAAGGTAAATCAAACGTAGCTGCATAGCCTCAAAGAAGGCTCGAAGCTTCATATAAAAAAAAACTATCAATAATGTTGTTAGAGTAATCATTCTCCGCTTTCCTTCCTTCTCTCTCTCTTTATGCTGAGGTCTGTGTGCGACTACAAGTCCCCGCCTACAAGCGACACTGTCTTGTACAGTTGAACGATACGTATCATTTGTGTTTATTCTTTCTTCTTACTAATTATTATTATAATAAATATTGTATTTGATGAGTTAATATTTGATGAGTAAACGACGAGTCTTTAATAAACTTTATTATTAAATAATAAAATAAATGTATTTCATGAAATAAAACTACGCTATGCAACCTTTTATATTCTATCAGGTTATGTGCAGCCCGCAAGCTTTCACTGCGCGCGTGTATTTTTTATGTTAAGTGCTGTAAAATTAAAAAAAAAGAAATTGAAAAGGACTTTTCTTTCTTGAAATTATGACGTGGACTTTTTTTTATTTTGGTAAAAGGTGAAATAAAAAAAAATAATAAACTGTATGCCGAGCTGTATGCCTTATTTTCTGTAAAATTCATTAAGCTGTGGTATTTTCCTTGAAAAGGAAATGGCGAAAAATGAAGCGGCTTCTGAAAATGGAGAAAGCGACAAACAAATTGATCAGGTAAGCTATCGACGATATTGAATTGCAAGTGTTATGTATTTAACCCACTAGGTTAAATGCTGAATCTTGATGTTGTGTGCTTTCACCCTTTAAATTGATGTTAATGGCAATTCAGGATACTCCTTGATCCCGTGGGATGTTTTTCGGAAAGGTATAAGGTGATAGTTCAATAAAGTAACACTGACATTCACTATATGCTTTTTATTTAATCAAAAGTTGGAGATTCCTATTCAAATCCAGCGCAAGACGGTTGGGGATACAGATGATGAGATGCTAAATGCAAATAAAAATGAGACTGTGGGAAGAGAAGAAGAGGTAGATAGTTCAGATGAGCTTTTTGCAGATGCGTCATCTCAAACTGAGAAAATGACCAAGACCTGACCATTCGGTAAAAATAAACCTATTATTAAGTGTTAAACATGGTGGTTTCTTTGTGCAGAAGAACCATGATGTATTTAAAATTAATAAAACTAATAGTAATCTTTCTATTTCAGATGAGAATCCAAAATCTACAGATGAGAAAAAGAAAAAATTAGATGCGTTATTTGATAAGTAAATTAAAAAGATGATGGATGAGAAGATTAAAAAATTAACAGATGAGATAACCAAAGAGTACATAGATCAGCTTGAAACTTGGAAAAAACAACAGCAGGTTAATTTACAGAGTGTCAGATCACGTAGATGATGTGGTACTTAAGGTTGATAAAAAGATAAGCAATCTGAAAGAAGAGAAGGATGAGGTCAAAAGTATAAAAGCTCAGGTTGAAAACTTGAAGCGAAAGATTGAAGCCTTGGAAAGACGTGATGCTAGACAAGATGAGGTAAGACTTACAGATAATTTTAATGTGTTTAATTCAACGATGGTACCTGATACGACGCGTATCCCAAATTTCGATGATATTAAATCATTAATTGCAGATGAGGTTAAAAAATTAAATCAAAGTAATATTTCATTAAGAAACGAATCAAATAGTGGTGAGTCTATTGTTAATGATTTAAAAGACGCGATTAAGACTAGATTGTTACCTAGAGACTCAGGTGCACGATTTGATTATAAACTGACAACTAAATGGAAATGGAACATTTTATGGATTATTTCGGTTCGGAGCTTAGATATACAGTTCGGGAGATCATAGATATACAGTTCGGGATATCTTAATTAATCGTATAGACAAGATCTTTCACAATAAAATACTTGATTTAAAAGATCCGGGTAAAATATTGGAAAAGATTAAAGAATTAAAAAGATGTAAAAACAATATGACTTCCGTAGACTTAAGAAAGCAACTGTATAATGTACAGTATCGCTCCAATAAAGAAAAGGCTACAGAGTTCTGAGATCGATTCGATGAGATTGTAAGAAATTACAATAATATCCCAGGTTCTCGGCCTTTATCGTATCAAGAGATCCAAAACGCGTTTTATCAAGCCATCGAGAAAAATTTACCTTATGTACATCAGTTGGATTACTTAAACACAAGTCTAACTGGTAATAGATTGTCATATGATGAGCTGAAGCGTTATCTTATACAGATATATGTGCAAAGAAGAGTTGATGGGTCAAAAAGGGCAACACCTGGACAATCTAGTCAAGCCTTAGCGACGCGACCAGTAAACAACAACGAGATGCGATGCTACAATCGTTATGCTTATGGTCACATAGGAAAGCAGTGTAACCGCACAGATGGAAAAAAGCTGTGTTATGGATGTAATCAGTTTACAAATCATAAAAGCTTTAACTGCCCCAAAAGACGAGAAGAGAATAACAGAAGGCAAGAAAATTTTAATAGACGAGATTCTAAGTGAGAAGTTGAGGATTCAGGATGCAAATCCAAAAATTAGTCATACGCCCTTTTTTTTAATTCATCATTAAATTAAAAATTGACCATTTTTTCGTGTGTAAAACTAAAAAAAAAAAATATATAAAAAAAAAATTAAAATTTGAATGTCCCGCGGCTGAAAATGGCGGAGCCAATCAGCAAAAAATGACATACATTTTCTCACTCTACATATACGCCCTCTGCAAGTCCCCGCCTACAAGCGACACCTAGCCGGTCAGTTAGCCTGTCTTGTGCAGTTTAACGATACGTATCATTTGTGTTTATTCTTTGTTCTTACTAATTATTATTATAATAAATATTGCATTTGATGAGTTAATATTTGATGAGTAAACGAAGAGTCTTTAATAAACTTTATTTTTAAATAATAAAATAAGTGTATATTATTTAATAGAAATACAACCACGCTCTGCAACCTTTTATATTTTATCAAATTTAAATAAAAATTAATAAATCTATTTTTTTAAATTATCATTTTAAAAAAAACGTTTTATAATTCCGTACAAAATATCGAAAATGACATGTTTTTTTTAACAAATCTATATAAAAAATGTAGCTCATAGTTTGAATTGCCGGCTTAAGGCAAACAAAGAGAAAGACTTGCCAGAGTATAAACTTCTCCGCTGTCAGTGACCTACAGAAAAAAATATTAATTTTTCAACACACATTATCAAACATACCATTGATTAAATAAAGCATATTTTTACATTTTAAATGAAATCATAAATTTAAATTATTTAACGTAAAGACATGGTCCTTCGAAAAAGATAAAATCAGTATATGCCTGTACACATACGGATGGCCGAACATATTATTATATATTCAGAAACTAGACGATACTAGTACTAGTGTTCCATTTTTCATATTTCAATTTAATTTTCAAAATGCCTAACGCACAAAAATCAACTAAAGGCAAAAGAGTCGAAATCAAGGGAAAGTTGACTTGGGAAAAAAATTTGTAGAGGGTATTTTATCGCAACAGATATCACAAACAGATGTTCTACAGAGAATACATAGGCCTGAAGACTTAACACTTCGATTTAGTACAATTGGAATTCAAAAAGGTCAAAATCGGTGAAATTGAGCTAGACAATAATTAAGCCATATTACAATTAGAAGCAGAACATGAAGAGCAACACTAAAAAGGACCCCGCACAAAAGTATAGGATTTTGCCTTTCGGTCGAATTGGCTGAATTTTGGATATGTTGTAGATTTTATCATTCTGAACAAAAGTCTCAATGGGCACAAAGCTCAAAAGTCTTGTCTGTGGCGTCTACGGAGCTTGAAAGCTCCAAAGCTCCATCATGGCAAGATCGCTTCAAAACCTTTTTTCTTTTATTTTTAAAGTATACCTTTATGTTTTTGAGGTCGCTAATTCCAAATTTAATGTCAAATTGACATTATTGACAGTTGGAAGCTGTCAACTAACTGTCAAATTGACAGCAGAATACAAAAAACTAAAAAAACGTTGTTATTATGACATCAGTTTTGAACTCAGCAACCTCGAAATCATATAGTGAAATCATTATTTTAATATTTTTGTATTCTGTTGTCAATTTGACAGCTATTTGACAGCTGCCAACTGTCAACTTTGTCATTATGAAATAAGATTTGAACTCAGCAACCTCGAAAACATATTGTGAATATATTATTTTAATATTTTTGTATTCTGTTGTCAATTTTACAGCTAGTTGACAGCTTCCAACTGTCAATAATGTCAATTTGACATTAAATTTGGAATTAGCGACCTCAAAAACATAAAGGTATACTTTAAAAATAAAAGAAAAAAGGTTTTGAAGCGATCTTGCCATGTTGGAGCTTTGGAGCTTTCAAGCTCCGTAGACGCCACAGTTGAGATTTTTGAGCTTTGTGCCCATTGAGACTTTTGTTCAGAATGATAAAATCTACAACATATCCAAAATTCAGCCAATTCGACCGAAAGGCAAAATCCTATACTTTTGTGCGGGGTCCTTTGAAAACACTTATTATTTTCTTATAGATAAACGACGTTTTAATATATCCCAATAATGCATTAGCTACTTCTGCAATCAAAAATAAAGCTCAAACTATTAATCAACCCTTAAATGCAAGGTTCTAGTTCTACGCCAATCAGAAATGCAAGTTTTGCTACTACTGGAGCTTATTACGAGTGGTGCCCTTCCGTGATACATTCAAAGCTCATAAACATAACGACCCTCATATACCCTCATTTCTTAAATACTAAAGAGGATCAGAACGAAGAAGTTTTTAATATGCTTAAAAATTGGTTTATTATCATATTAAAGCAATCTTTGATCTACCCACGGTAAACAAAGAAAATACCGTGCCTTACGTAAATTATTGGATGGGTTCTTAAAAAACGTAAATGCGTTGAAATGGTCAACAAATGAATGGGACGACCTTGTGCTTCATATTGTAATTTTAAAGTTAGATTCGGCCATAGTTAAAGAGTTGGGGATTGGTTTACTCAATAGGAGAATGTTGAAATATCCAAAATTAAATCTATTTTTCTATAATATTTTAGAGTCAATATATTTAGGTAGTATACTATTTTCATTTACTTTTAAGTAAAGATGAAGCGTTATGAATATTAATTATAGTAGGGGAGGTGCACTTTCACTGCACATAGTCAAAATATATCTTATGCGACTTTAGTTCTATATGTAATGTCTTAGAGTAATGTGATCTCATTGATGCTTGCGCATCAATAAAATATATATAATTAATTAATAAACAAAGTATTATTTATTTATTTGACCTGAAATACCTACAGGGAATGGCCTTATTTGAAGCCTTAACTGCTTTTTACACCAACGCTGCCAGGCTCTTAAGTTCTTATCAACTTTATTTGTATAAATCTGATATTAGCCCAAGAGCAAATAACAATGATAATACCACGTGACAACTAGCAATTTAGTTTCTTTTGCGGTATGCACAAACCCGCATTATTTATTTTAACTGAAATTATTATTATCAATTACTTTACGATAAAACAAGACGATTTTGCAAGGCCTTTATACATTAAAGGGGGAAGAAAGGTTGGATTTGCTTATTCACATGCTCAGTATACCGAGTAGCAAATCTAAAATTAGCATTATTATTTTCTTTAGAAGACTTTCTACAATATTTGCGTAGATTTATTGCAAGAAGAGGTCCGTCCGAAACAGCTTACAGTGTTGCTAGAAACTTTTAGGACACTAAAAAAGTATTTAATGTGCTGGACTGGCAAAAAATTAAGAAGAACAGTTTGGCAGAAAAAAAATAATTGGTTCTTCAGTCCATTTTCGGCACTTTGGTGTGGTGGATTGTAGGAATGACTAATTTACACCTAAGGCCCCTCCTGGAGGGAAAAATGGGTAAAAACTATCAATATACTTAAAAGAAAATGCCAAAAACGTGAAAACATTATATTTTCCAATCTTTTTTTTTTGCTAAAAAATGACCTTTTTTTAATATTGTTCTAAAGCAAATAAAAGATTGAAGGAATTATAAAAGAGGGACTTATTTTTTATTTTGTCTTTTTAATGCGGTATTTCAGAAATATCTCAAATTTGCCTAAAAATGATAGTAAACTTTTACGAGGAATCTGAAAAATGAGTCAGAATTTTTCTATTTAGATATAGATAAAGTCATTTAATTTGTTTTAATATTCTTAATTATAAATAAGGCAAGTCTGGTTAGAATTCTTTGCATAATTTTAAAAATGTATCTTTTATTTAAATAAGGCTGATTACGTTCTTCGAGACTTCTTAGAAGATAAATGATCTGCTTTTGGATATGTAATGAAAAAGTAAAAAAAGTAATTTATACTTTTTTTAAATCAAGAAAAATTCTTTTTTCTTACATTTTAAAAAATTTAAACGCTCTAGTAATTAGTAAATGAAATAATATCATTTTAAGTTAAAATTTTTTTCTAAAAATTAAATAAATTTAAATACTATTAACTGATATTTGAATCTTGAGTATTGATAATATTTGAATTCTTGCTTGGTAACTATGTCTTGAAAGCTGACTTTCTTTGGTGCTTATTATCTTCTAGGTAGTTGTATATTTTAATGTATATTAAAAATGTGTAGTTTTGGCATAGCTTTTATTAAAATATTCTTTAAAATATAGTCTAATAAATCTTATTTATTATTAAAAATGTCTATTTATAAAAAATAACTCTAGACTCATTATTTGTCTAAATTGATCTCGCGAATTCATAATCTATTTTTAATAATGTATGCCTGTGAATTAAAAAATAGTCGTGTAAAAGTTACTTTGATTTTCTTTAAATCAAAAAATTCATTAAAATAATTTAAAATTAAAATTAAAAGACAAAAATAGACAGCAAAAATGCTTCTTATAAAAATAAATGAAATTTTTTTAAATTGTAAGATTAAAGCAAATTGTTTAATCTTAAGTAATGCAAAAAAAATGAGCAATATCTTGATTAAAAAGATTTAAAATTAAAAATAAAATTAGTAATGGTACATTCAAAATTATTAAGGCAATAATAACTGACTCTGTAGAGAAGTTAAATTTACTTATTAGCATAATTAGATTTCTTCAAGATGATGTCTAGGTTTTTTTTTATGATTCGATTCATGCGATTGTTGAACATACAATCTACCATGAACTGTTACATTGTGTCTAACGAAATTTGCTTTTTGATGAAATCCTTTCTTGCAGGGGTAACAAATGTGCTTTGGATCCTTTCCACATTCGTCTTTCATGTGCCGTTTTAAACTACCTTTGTTAAAGTATGATCTTCCACATATACAAGCAAATGGCTTTGATCTATTTCTGTCCACGTTTGGTGATGCTACTACTATTGAAATTTCACCATCAGGTGCTATAAGTAAAAGTTTTAAGTTAATATTTATTCATCGATACTTTTTTTCATAAAACATGTCATCCTATCTACTTACAGCCTATTCCATATAAACCTTCAACTGAAGTATCTGCAATCGTAGAATCAACTCGATATGTAATCGGTGTTTTGGGTTGTTGTATTTGTACATCCTTATGCAAAATATGAGGACTTGGCATTTTACTATTAGCACTGCCTTTTCTTATAAAAAAAATGTCACCTTAAAAAAAAAATTAAGATAGTCAGAAATAAAAAAGATACTGGTAGTGGGAGTGGTGTGATGTCACAACTCAAAAATGCAATATTTAATGTATAGGTAATCAGACGTCTGAGTCACAGATAATATAGTATGTAATTCATTATTTTTCCGATTTATTATTGTTTCAATAAAAAAAAGACGTATTAGATATTTGAATTCAAGCTATAAAAACAAACCGAACAGAATTTTAAAATATTGTTATGCTGCAAGCAGTGCTACAACCCTATTTTGGTGTAAAAATTATCTTTCAAGCCTCGTATACCGTAATTTTTTATCACTAATTCTCTCACCACTGTAGCTAATTAACCAAAGAGCCATTATTGACCAATTTTGAAATTTGTTTAAATTGCTGCCAAAATTATAATTTTTTACTAAAATATTGCTTTTTAAAAACAATGAGAATAATTAATTTTGTTTTTAAATCTCAAAATAGTGACTCTGGCTTTAAATTATCATATCTGGTTAACAAATTATTGAAAAACAGCAAGTAAAGAATTTTTAAAAAATTGAAGCTTTTAGAAAATTTTTAAGACCTGTAAAACTCATTTGCGTCGAAAATTACAATTTTAGCAGCAATTTTATTAAATTTAAAAATTAAACAAATTGTAATTTATAGAACTCAAAAGGTAACACTTACACAAAAAAAAATTAGACCAACCAGAATTTACTAAGCAGCTCAAAATTTTCTTCAAGACTAAAAATAAAATTGCTAATCGTTTTCTTTGAACCTTTAGATATCATCATAATTATTTTAATTATTCTTTTTCTTTATGATATATTATTTTAGGAAATTATTTTAAATGGTCTATCTACTAATTACTCATTGAAAAATAATAAAAAAATTCGTGCTACTGCTCTAATATTAGGAGGTATTGCGTAATCATCCAATAAATTCTTTTTTTAATCAAAAATAAGGTATAAATCGAATTATAAGCAGAATCTTTTTAGAATTTAGCCCCATGAGGCAAACATTTAAAAATACTAACTTGCTAAGTGATGTATGCCTTCATTTGATGGAGGAGTCACGGTAGTACTTCCTTTAGTACCGAAATTAATTGAAAATGAATTGGTATATTTTGAAGAATCTTGTAACATTATCGATACATCCATTTCACTTAACGACGAAGCGTCAAGACTTAGATTTTCATCTGAAAATAAATAATAAAATTTAATTAGTGAAAAAGTAGCGAAAAATTGAATCAGATTACTAAATCTAAGTATTTTTATAAAAGAGAGCTTTAGCCTCAGCAAAAGATTTAAAATTTAATTTAAAAATAAAAAATCGTTATAAAACTCACTAGTATAAATCACTAAACTTACTATTTAATCGTATTAAATCAGAAATTGAAGGAGAAAATCCGTTTCCTCTAGACTCTGATAAGCAAATGATGCTATTATCATCATTTTCGCTAAGACTTAAATTCTGATTTGTATTAGAAATTTTTCTTTCGTATCCTTGTTCACATTGCAGTACAGGATTTTCTGAAAAGACAAAGAAAAAAAGGATTTAATGTTACTATAGAATTAAAGAATAATTAAAAAGAACTGCAATAAAAAATTTTCTTGTTATTTAATTTTTTATTAAATTTAATTTACTAATTTTTAAGAGTTTCAAAAGTTTAGATAAATATAATGTTTAAAGTAAGTTTAGGTTGAATTCGCATGACCTTTTTAAATGAGATAAAATTCATGACACATTTTCTATTTAATGTTAAGTATTTATTCTACACACACTATAGATTCAACACGCATTTTAATAATGATAGAGAAATTTTGGAGTTTTAAGGCTTATGATATAAAATATTAAATTTCTTAAAACTTGAAATTTCCTATTAAAAAGAATTAACAAACAAAGAATTTCATTGACATTATGCAGTTTTTGATGCAAAATCATGTACATTTCAAACCATTCAAGTAAAAAGACTGAAAATATTATTGCATGCAAATTAAAAATAATAAAAATGATTATTATTTGTATGTTAACTGATGAATCTTCGTATGATGGTTAAAAATTATATTTGAGCTGATTACTGAAAATTATAGCGTTAAATTTCTATGACGATGATTATGAAATGCTAAATAAAACAAATATAAATTAAATAAATGAAACAAAAAACATTGAATAGTTTTATTTTTTTATTTGTGGAGATTAAAACTTTATTATTTCAGCAATTAGAAGATGAGTGATCTTCTGCAAACTTAAAGATTTCGGAGAGTGTTTTCTACAAATGATCTCCCATAAAAGTAGAAATAATGGTCAAATCTTCTACCTAGAAAAAAAAATTTGATAATTAATATAATTCTTGAAATGTTAATAAAAAATTTGTACTGATTAAAAAATTAGAATGTTGATTTGGGACAATAAATAATAATTGGAGAAAAAAAGGAGTCCTTAGTTTATAAATTCTAATTTTTTAGTGGTTGTGCCTATTTATTATGCAGGAACAAGAGTTTTTAAACTTTTCGTTATGTGATTTTCTGTCTGATCTTTAGGAAAAAAAAAATGAACTTTCCAATATTAGGGCATAAAATTGTTAAAAATAACCAATTAACTGATTACCTGAAACAAAAATTTTTGGTGAATTTCACGCATACAAAAAATTAGAAATTACAACCAAAATTATGATTTTGTTTACTAAATTAAGTCACTAAAAATTTTTTAATAAAATTTACTAATTTTTTTATTATATTTACCAATATTTTTTAATCTCTGTTTACTAATACGATTGAGACTAATTTTACTATTCTCTTTTTTGCATGCTAAAGTAAAAAATAATACCCATTCATTTACTAAATAATCCTTAACAACGAAACATTTATTAAAGTTCTTTACAAACGTTACAAGTGATTATTAAAAAATGATAAATTCTAATCTCAAATTAGCTGATATACTTTTTGAAACGTTCTTTCCTCATAAGATTTACTCAGATTGACTGTAGGTTGTTGCTGTGTTAAATAAAATAAAAAAAGAAAGAAATATTATATTCATGAATAATTTACCTCTGTTCTGCCGTCAAAATTAAAAAAAAAAACTGCTATCTAAGGGAACTGCTATCTAAAAAATTTTTTTGCAAAATATCATTTATTTGAGATTTTATGAATTTTAAAAACCCCGTAAGTGAGACTAAATTTTGAGAATACAACAGTAAATTAGGGTAAGCACATTCGTATCTTTTATAGGTTTTTGATGCTTAATACATACGGTGTTTCTTACTTATTGAATTCTCAAATATAGTAAAAAAATCTTCTTTTCTTTGTATCTCGAAATAATCATTGATATAACGGTAGTTTTAATTTGGACGGCAGTATTGTAGGTCATTAGAATGTTCGTTCTTCTCCTGCTCGTTGTCAAAATCACTTTGGTTTACATATAAATTTTGTTTAAATATATTTTTCTTTCTAGCGGATCGAAAAAAACTTTTTTTCCCCGCAAATAGATCGAAAAAAAGGGTTTTCTCCCCACTGAGAAAGAAAATTTTCGTTTTGTCCATGAGAGCCAAAAAAGAATGCCCCAGATTGTAGCTTACCTTCCTCAACTTCGCCTCAGATGCTAATTGACGTGGGATTTGGGCCTCTTTTATTTTTGCTCCCTTGGTTATACTTACATCAGCTTGAGGTTGTCGTCGGTTGGCTGGATGTCGACTTTAAATCTTAACTTTCTAAATTAAATTAATTAACATCTCCATAATTATCATTACAAATTTGTAAATTTAATCATTTTTCTTCTTTTTCACGTATAATTAGTTGATGAAGTGAAAATCTTGATAGTAAATTTATAAAATAAATATACTGAAAAAAATTCCGGTTCTGGCAGTCAGATTTTTTTTGTTTTTAATTATTGCAAACGTCTTGTAACATAAATAAAAAAAATAAAAGTAAAAGTGTTAATCATTTAAAATACAAGCACCGCGGCTTATTGGGACTTAAAAAAATTTTTTTTTAACGCTTTTCTTTGATTTTTATATCATTTGCAATCAATTAAAAGAAAAGAAAAATCCGGCTGCTACAAATGAAATCGATTTTCAGTGTATTTTTTATATTAAAAAAAAACCAAAATTTAATTTTACACTTTAAAGAGGAGTTACGAAAAGATAAAAAAGATCCATAAGATTCAAAAATTTATATGAAACTAAAGACATTCAAAAAAATCATCTGGCTCATTATCTAAAAACACGCGCATGGACACTATTATGTCATACTGAGCAGATTAAATTAACGAGTGTAATTAAATTTACATATTTCTTTAATTTTGTCTACCAGAATCTTTAATAGAGTCACAAAGTATTGTAAAGTATTGTAAAGAAAGTCGGTTTTTTTTCCATATTTTTGACATTCATATTTTTATTCATAAGAATTACATGAAATTCTCAGACACATTTATTATACAATATTACGCATGTATTTATAAGCATGCCTTTTTTAAATCATATACATACAAATTATTCATAGAAAATTTTAGATTTTTTTTACATTTTTAAAATTAATAAATAATATGTAATTTAATGCACAAAAGAGCCTAAAAATTGTAAGTTTTTTCTTACCTAAAATATTCAGTAAAATATAATTTGCAGCTAATGAATGAAGAATTTCCTGTAATAAAAAATAAAATAGAATTAATAAAAACTTATTTTCTAATTAATACTTGAATTGCTCAATCAAGAGGAAATATGAGGACAAGGTCAGTGAAGAAGAATAAAAAAGCTGCCTTTCTAGACTTTATTTCGTTTTAAAAGTTAGTTAAAATACAATTTTCACAAGAGTCGTCGCAAACTATTATTTGGAATGTACATTAAAATAATTATCTCTAAGATTCGATATAATACTTTAAAAAATAACAGGAATGAAAATATTTAAAAACTGTATCACAATAAAGGCTGAGTGAAATGTCTAGTTTTCTTATGCGCGAAGGCTACCTACAAAATCTACTGTCATAGGTCAAGCAAATAACTAGGGGTGTGCGGTTTCCCGACCCGAAGCAATTACTATTTTTCAAGAAAATGACAAATTTAAAACAGTAATTATACCAAGTATAAATGTTAAAAAGAGTGCAAATTATTTATTTCCTTGTTTAATTTACATGAAAAAATAAATAATTACTTATAGGTAATAAAAATTATAATTTTTTTCTAGTAACTTTTTTTTTTACTATATTTCATCATTTTTATGCGTGAACGAAAAATTCCCGGCATAAGATTCATGTAATCATAATGCTGGGGAAATTTAAGACGAAAAAACTGTACCTTCGGTCCTCGGAAACTTTTCGGGAATACCCGAAGACTGACCCGACCCGACCCGAAAAAATCCAGGACCGTCCCGAAGCTCAGGTACCAGAGAATTCGGGAAACCGCACACCCCTACAAATAACGTATCTAGAAAGCGTCGTTCTTTAGTTTTAAAGCAATTTACTTCCAAATTTTTAATTTAAGATAAACAAATTGTACAGCATTTGTTAAGGCGTTGAGACGATTTTTTAAAAAATTTTTCTATAAAACTAGTCTTTCTGTATTTGGACAATCAAAAATAAAACAATTACTAGTTCTGCCGTTTACATTCGGTGCTATCAGGGTAACATTCATAAAATATATAACTTTTCTCAGTGGTTTACAAAGTGAAAATCAAGTTCGTCATGTCGTCGTGGCAGAGAACTTTTAACGGACCCACTGAGCGCCAAATATAAAACATCCAAAATATTCAACAATTAAAGAGGCTATAACAATAAAATTTCTTTTTTAATTTATCATTGCACACTGTTTCTGTATAATCTTTGATTTTTTTATAGCAACTCGAATGTAAAAAGCAGCTAACTTTTACTCAACGCCTATTATCTGTTAAACTTAAACACTAGAGCGAAGGCACTTTTATAATGAAGGCTACGTAGGTTTTTTTTTACAGATTTTAAACCATTTCCTAAATATAAATTTTTAAATTATAAAATTTTAAATTTCAGCTATAAAATAAAATACAAATTAATAATGAGTAATTTTTTTATAGCCCTTACAAAGTAATTTTTTCATCCAAATTTACCAAAAAAAATAAAATAATAATTAGTTATTTATACCCTAATCACCTTAATATTAAATTCAACACCACTTTTTAGTTGAAACAATTTTCTGTTTAATAATACAATAATTATATAAAACGTAAATTTAAAATGAAGTAAATTAATCAAGTCATGAAAAAATCGTTGGACACTAAAAATATGCGGGGTGATATTATAAGAAGAAACAAGATAAAAGTTTATTTAAAAGTCAACAGCTATCTATTTGTTACATAAAAACATCATAAGGAAAAATTTTAATCATATTTATTCACATAACCGAAATATTTGCTAAATACTGTGTCTTATAAAATATAAAAACTTAAAATTTACGTAATAAAAAATAATTTATTAATGATTTTTATTCAAACTAAATGTGATAAAATATTTATTTTAATAGCAAGTTACTTTGTTCAAAAAGCTAAAAAATATTTTTTTATTTTATTAATCAATTAATCATACCCTGTGAAAATTCTTGTCAAGGTAGATTTAATACCATGTATAGTAAATATTTTGACAAGAATATTCAGAGTGTTTAAATTTAAAAGTTTCTTTTATGTTCCATATTTTATTTAATTTTGTGCGTAAAATTATATTTTTTAATTCTGTCATCAAAGCTTGCCTTTGCAAATCGAGACAAAGTGATAAATTCCTTTATACCTTACATTTCCCACAGTTTGGTGAGAACTGTGGGGAAAGTAAAGCTGGCCTTGACTTTGCGCATTGTTTAGTTTCATACCTTAGTTTAAGCTATGATCCTAACCACTGCCTCAGCCACAAATATCCTTCACTTAGAGCTAGTATTTATACAGAAGGAAGCTGATTTTAACACTTGCGAGAGCGATTTATACTAAGAAGCCACCCCTCAAAATATTAAAAACTCATATCGTTTTCTCTGCCAATTACATATAAAAAAAAGAGAAAACAAAAAATCAATACTTTTTTACCATAAGAACAAGTTTTTTAAAGAATCTCCCTTAATGAGGAGAGGATATGAAAGAATAGTAACACATATAATATGAAAAAAATCATCAGCATTAAAAAAAATCAATATAATTTTATGATACCCTTATTTTTATATATTTTCTTAAAATTTAATACCATAAAAATACCATTTTTTTTATAACATTTTAAAATATTTTATTTTGAATAAAACGCAAATTAAAACCAGTACAAATCTGACTTTCATCAAGAAAATATCAAAAAATTGTAATTAAAAATTGTTACTAAAAATAAAAAATGAGTGATAATGAAGAAAATGAAAACGAATTTATTCCTGAAGATATTCATAGCGAAGCAAAATCAATAATATTAAATTTGCTTCCAAAAAACTCACAAAAAAAATTATATAATGAGACATGACGCATTTATGAAATGGCAAAAAGATAGAAATACAAATTCGTTTAATAAAAAAGTGCTACTTGTTTACTTTCAATTCTTAAGCACTTCTTACAAACCACCAACTTTATGGTCCACTTACTCAATGTTACATTCTACAATAGATAACTATCAGAATATTTATAATTCACGTTATAAAAAATTATTACACTTCATAAAAGAAAAAAATGTTGGGTATATAAAAAAAAAGCAAAAGTTCTACCTAAAGAAGAAACAAGAAAAATTGTTTAAAATGCTCCAGATAAAAAATATCTAGGTTTAAAAATTATATCAGTGATAGGAATTTCTGGTGTAATTTAACAGAAAAAGATTCCAGTCTTTTCGTTAATATCGAAACCACAAAAACTAATGAGCCACATACATTTGCAGTAACAGGAAATTTTTTTGATATTTACAAAAAATATATAGCATTAAGATCAGCAAATAGCGATCATGACAAATTTTTTATTAAATATCAAAATAATAAATGCACAAAACAACCTGTTGGTATTAACAAAATTGGAAGTGCGCCAAAAGAAATCGCAATGTTTTTAAAATTGGAAGAACCTGAAAAATACATCGGTCAGGGTTTTCGTCGAACATCGGCCACAGTATTAGAGAATGCTGGAGCAGACAAAACTCGTTTAAAACGTCATGGTAGATGGGCCTCTGATTCTGTTGCAGAAAGCTATATCACTGATTCAAAAATTTATCAAAAAGAAACAAGTTTTATAATAACAAATGGAGTATTCAAATCTGAAGAAAACGAAGAAAAAATTATAAAACTTGGCACTCTATCTAAAGAAACAATAAACAACAAAACATTTCTTTTCATTTTAATAATTTAACAAATTGTCAAATTAATATAAATGAAAAAAAATAATACATGTAATAATTTACAAAAGAAAATAAAAAAAAAATAAAATACAAATTTTTTTATTTACTACACAATCAAACAGGTATGTGACTCACATTAAAATTCATTGATTTTATAGATATTATACAAAAAATTAATGTATGGGTCAATTTCATGTTTTTTCAGTATAATTAATCTGATATGATAAAAATACTTGAAAAAAAATCAATATTATTTTTCAAAAAATTAGAATTTTAGTGTTATTTAAATCCAGTTATCTCGTGAATTATGATTTGCAAAGGCTTAAACTTTTGACGACGTCATTAAAAAAAAGACATTTCTTTATTCGTGCGCAAATCTAATACTTCTCCAATCGAAGTAAGAAATAATCATAGCCGAAGGCCACTAGTTTTCTATATGACTATTTCATCTTTCGATTGGAGAAGTATTACTTTGCGCACGAATAAAGAAAACAACTATTTTTTTATTGTTGCGACCATTTATATTTATGCGTTTAATTCTCTGTAGATTAAAATAAATGAATAAATAATATGTATGACATATTTAATATGACAAAAGAATATTGAGATTTTCTTTGTTTCTTTAAAAATACTATAAATTAAAATCTATTTGGCCTTTGTTCATCGGTATTAGCCCTTAAATGTTGTATCTATTGCTTTTTAATGTATTAACTAATGTAATAAATCAGGGATTTAAAAAGTTTATACTGAACTAACTCGACAATAAATCTGTGCTTGAATTTTGCTTAAATTTTGAATTTCCCAAGAATTTTAGTTAATATAGAAGAGCTATAATAAAATGTTTTAAAAATGACCTAATTGTTTAGAAATAAAAAATTAATTAGTTGAAAATAAAAAGTTCCTGAAGTAAAAGCATCCGAAAAATCACTTTTTAGCCTGTCATTTAGCAAATAATAGCGAACTTAAGTAGTACACTTACGGCTCGTGTCCAAAAAAGTAACGAGTGGCCCAAATCAAAATGGCCAAAATCAATTGCTAAAATGCAGGCTAAATTTTCGGTCACTTACTTTCAGATAGATACATAAATCTTCAAAAATTGCATGCATTGATAATACTAATTAGGTCATGACAAAATCAAGTAAAATTCACTGTGTTTAAATAAAAATTTTAGCACGAGTTATTGAAAAATTATCTAAAGAAATTAATATTATTCAATATCACTATTATTTGCAGTGTCACTGCTATGAGGTAAAGTATTGACTATTTTGTTCGTTATATCTATTTTAAGTTACTTAATTAAAGAGTATTTTATTATTTATGGAACTTTTACTTTAAAATAAAGAGAGGCACTAAATTATTGTAAGCATCTGAAAAAATTGTTTATTTACAATTTTATCACGTTCAAACTATTGGAACCAGTGTGACCAGAATGGTTTCTATGGAAGATATTGTTGTACCAACATGTACCAACATTAAGGCATCTTATTACTTATTCAAAATATTTTATTATATTTTTTATTTTTTTCCAATCCTAAGACCTAAATTATTTTGCATCACCCGAAAAGTTATTAAAAAATTTTTACAAGCACCCTAAGTAGACAAATAGTTAAGACGATTCTAATCATTGCGATTTTAAATCTAAACAATGTTAGAAGTCGATGAGAAAAAAAATTTGCTGGATTGAATAAACATCAGAACTCGTAAAAATTTAGTTCTTTATTTCATTTTCGTTATAATGTTAATTATTGCGAATATAGAAGAATTGAAAATTTTAAAGAATGTGAGCGAGCACTACTTTGTTCTTTTCAAAAAGATGAATATTTTAAATGATGTCTTCCAGACGATTGCACATTTTGAATTAAAATTTTCAATTGTCACGTGTTCTTACTTTCTATTAAATAGAAATATTTTTTTTTTTTAACTATTGTCTATCAGACGTACTTAAGCTTATAGTCTAAAAGAAATATAATTTTTTTATTTTTTGTATTCTTCAAGAATGCCTTAAATAAAAGAGAAGTTTATTTACTCTGTTTCAATTTTTCACCAGTATTTTTTTCGTGGCTCGTTATATTATAGATCGCAAAAAATACTCTAACGATACGTCTCTATTTTCTCACAAGCATTAAAGCATCTAAAATCTAGGCAAAACTAAATCATTTAAGACTCGAAATCAATTAGCATTCATCTTATAATAAACTTATTTATGTCAAAGAAATGAGCCTCTAAAAGAAGGCCTAAGGCAACCAGAGTTTTTTAAACTAAAAAAAATATTGAGGTATTTAGCATTCTTATTCTCAAAATTTTCATTATTTGAGACTAATTAACTTAAAGATAATTTTTATGCTCATTGCATAAAGTATCGCTGTAGATTAACATTCTTTTTTATGAAAACTTCTTTGAGTTAATTACTGGTAAAAACCAGTAACGACTAAAACTAAGCTATTTTTAATAAGGCAGACGTTGATAAGTTTAAGGATTTACACCATCTCAGGTTTAAATAGTTTTTCCTTATGCATTCGTTCCATATGACGAGAAATATGCATTTTTTGTTTCGCTTTGTAAGCACAGTATGGACACTGAAACTGAGGTTCTTTTCCACATTCCCATTTTTGATGATTTCTCAAGCTGCTTTTAAGTTTGTAAGCTCTTCCACAGTCAGGACAGTTAACCCCTTCAGTATTCGAGATAATGCCACTGAACCCTTTAGCAAAACTATTATCGTTTCTCCATATCATTGATGGAACACTCCATCTTTGCCAAGCTGCTGCCCACTTTAGACCGTTCATGCTTAAGTCTTCCGCTACAATAAAAAAAAAAATAAGTTTTAGCTTACATTGATTTAATTTTTTGGTTTTATTCGAAGTTTTTTAATGCAATCATTTTTTGTGATATTGGCTAAAAGTAATGGCCTAAGTTTAAGGAGACATAATTGAAATATTCTAAAAAAGCAAGATAGATGAATTGCTGTAAGAATTATTTGATATATACACTGAATAAGTAATCCTGTTACCAGTACCGGAATTTCGGATGTGACTGTCGGAATTTTTTCTCTTTTAAATGGTTGCAAATAGCATAAAACTTAAAGAAAAATGTTTAAAAAAATTTTTTTTCGGTTTCAAAATTTTTTAAAAATTTTCTTTTTGTTTCAAAACGATTGCAATTATAAAAAAAAAAAAAAAAAATCTGGCTGCCACAACCATAACATTTTTGATGGCCAATGAAATTTATAATATACAATTTGATTCAATAATTTCTGCAGCAAAATAAAAATAAGAGATAAGCTCTTATTTATATTCCTAATAAATTTTCGAAAAAAAGCTATATTACAAAAATTCCTTTCACAGTAGTATATTTACAATCTGCACATTAAAAATTTCAAAGAATTTTACAAAAAATTTCAAGAAATTTTCACTATCACGTTAGTAAATACATCAGCAAGATTTTTCTTCTGTAAAACTTAATAAATTAAAAGGCAATTTTTTTTCTTAAGCACAAGTATTTTAAATTAGTTCTAAGTAGAATTTGTGTAATTATGTACAAGTGTTCAATTTTTTTATAAAAATTAGTATGGGCATGCCAGGTTTAATTCATTAATTGTCCAATATTTATAATAGAATTAGAAATTATTATAGAGAATGTAAGAAAAGCAGCTCTAAAAGTAACGAAATCTAAGTCTACTTAAATTAATGCTTAATTGTTTTACAGATGCTTTGCAAATATTTTTTAAAACCAAAATGTATGATTTTATTTTTCAGTAATAAATCTTATAAAATAAGAGATGTAAATCTTAGAAGTTTAATTTATTTTAAATATTCTTAAAACTTTAAACCATAAAATAATCATAAGTGTATCGTTTTCTGAACTTTTTAGTCCTAAATACGAATTTTTTACATTTTTTAACGAATCATTCGACGAGTAATCTTCTATGCTGTTGTAATGATCATTGTGTCACAGACGAATATTTTAAACCCATAGAGGTTTTTATTTACACTTGTAAGGACAATAGAAACATTCAAACTGTGACTCTTTACCACATCCCAAATGTCTGAGTAACGAAGCTTGGTGAAGATAACTGTGGCAACGATATTTTTTGTCGTATTTGATTTATAGATCCACTTCTTTTACGCATTGCACGTAATATACCTGAAAAAGTAATTAGTAAAATTAGTAATTAATTAAATTTTGAAAGGTGATCGGTATAAAGTTTATGATATAAAACTTATTTAGGATAAATTTCTGCATCAATTAAATTTTATTTATTAGTTTTTCATTAAAGTTAACAGTTATTTATTTCTATTATCACAACTTTAGTTTTTTAATTTATTAACTAGAATCTAACTACAAAGAATTTAAAAAATTAATAATATAATCAACAACAATCATTACTGAAAAATAAAATATCGATTCGAAGCAATGACAACAAAATTATTAATTTATAAATTTGAACCCGTCACTATTTAATCTGTTTTATTCGCAAAATTGTATAGTTTATAAAATTCTTCAACACAACGAGCTTCGTCATCGCCAGAAAAATGTATCTTAAAGTGTCTCAATAAACTATGCTTATGCTTAAAACGAGACGAACAAAAACTGCAGGTAAAAGTAGCTTCCTTTCCACATTCTAATTTTTTGTGACGTTGCAAAGTTATTGGTCTTCTATAAACTCGATGGCACGAATCACAAGGATAAAGTTGACTTGATTCAAACTGATGAGGTGGCTGCCAAATACCTGAAAAAATGTAAAATAACAGTGTCAGATTAAAATTGCGTTACTTTTTGCAGAATCAACTAACATGAAAATGAACAAAACAGTACTCAGATTGATGATTTTTTAATTAATGATTTGATGTTTTATTTTTTAATTTGTAAGTCAAAATCCATCTACAAGCAAATTATTTATTTATGGAAAAGGATGGAAAAGGTATTAAAAAAGAATTTTTTTTTATCGAATTAGACCCAGTTTTATATATCCAAAAAAATTAACAACAAAAATCATTGATTAATGCCAAAAGTATGTAAATTACAAACCATTATTATAGTCAATAAAAATTATTTTTCAACAAAATTTTTACAAAAATTCTAACACTGCGGCCAGATTATGATCAAAAGTAATGAAAAAAATTCATTAGAATAAAGCCTGCTACTAATTAATGAATTTATTCTGAAGAAAATTATAAATTTTTTAGCATTTGCCGTTGCAGCATTAGAGTCCTGATCAGCTGATGAACTTGGAGGGTGATTGTCTTGAAAACAGTAAATGGATAAAATAAACATTTAAGTTAATCTTTTTACAATTATGGATAACAATTGTGTTTCTCATGACCAACCAACGTCACATCGAATCTGCCGCACTTATTGCATTTGTAGCCAAACTTTTCGCCCCGAAAATAAATTATTCTATAAGCAGCTGAAATCAAAAAATGAATTAAAATAAAAAAAAAATTAGTTAATTTGTTATTTCATAAAATTCTGCATCTTTATGGATTAGAATTCACAAATAGGAGTAAAAATAAAAAAGTTGATTGGAGCTGACAAAAAATATTTTAGCTAAAAAGATTTAAAAAATAACAACGAAGCATTTTGGTACCAATAAAAGAATAAAATCACCAGATATTAAAGAAAAAGTCAGTAAAGATAATATAAAAAGACATTCAAATATTAACCGCAAAAAAATAACCATGTGCCCATAATCTGCACATCATAAATTATTAATTTTTTGAGCATAAATATTTATAACCACTGATAGAAAAAATGATTAACGTCTGGGATTTCTCCCATAAGACTAATGCAAAATTTATTTATCTATCAAATCATGAATCTTTTCTGAAGAAAAATTCAAGAAATAACTGCATGTACATTATTTAGGAATTCAACAGGCAGAGCACAATTAAATGATACACAAATTGAATTCAATTTACAAAATTGAGAATGCATAATCTAAATATTTTATTCCTTAAAATGACAAGGTATTCTCAAAATAAGATTTACTTGCGGAATAATTAATTTTTACACTTTTATTTATTTAATAAAATTAAAATAAATTTTTTGAGGCACCATTGAGTTTGTAAAATTATTGAGTGACTAATGATAATTTAATTATAAAATAAAATTGTTTTACAGATTTAATTAATTAATAGTACTCCTTAATTTTAGAAAAATAAACATAAAACTCTTTGAGAAATTTATAACTTGCATATAAAAATAATCATTTATTTATTGGATTAAATTGTTAGTGTAGATAATTATGATGTTTCTTTTTATGTTTTTCGATACACCAACGATGAGGACTCGAATATCCGCACAATTCACATGATAATCTTGGTGCAGAATTTATGCATTCAAATTTTCTGTGCCTCCATAACGATCTCTGAACTGTATAAATTTTACCACAATCTTGACAAACAAAGCCAGGTTCTTTTTCCCACGTTAAGCCATCTTGCTGCCAATAAGTTTCTGGAACAACAAAATTTTAACTACTGTTAGAATTGAATGCCAATTAATTAGTTTACAACTATTAATGAAATATATTGTACACTTTTTTTTAAATTTCGACAAAATACTTGAACCTGTGCTATACAGCAAATGATATGTAAATTTTATTTCAATAAACCTTTATATGTGTCTGAAATAACATTTTTTACTTATGCAAAATTTTATAAAATTAAAAAAAAAAAAACTATTAAAATTTGAATTCATGCGATTTGTTATCGAAATAATATTTTTTTTAAACAAATGATCCCTGCAGCTTTAGGAATCTAGAAAAAGTTTTACAAGCTTTTTGTTAAGGTAAGAGAATGAATATTTTAAAGATTTTCAATTTCCGGTTGAAATTAGATGCTAATTACCAAAAAGTTATAACATTTAATAAATCCCAAGTATTACATAGGCTCCTATGATACTAAAAATTTGCTCCATATGAGTCAATGTATGCTGACAATATTTAAAAATGATTAAAGGATCTTATATTTTTGATAATTGGCACGAAATTTCACACGGTAATCCAAACATAAATGAGACAAATATTTATTTGAGAAAAAATTTATCAGCAGTTACAAAAATTTTCTTACTTTGGATATCATAAACAAGAATAAAGTAAATAAAACACATTAATATTAAAATAAAATTTTATTTCTCATTCTTCTTTTTTGCTTTGTAATTTCTTTAGTAAGTACGTCAATAGCATAAATTTGAGAATTTGGATGTTTTTGTTTAACGTGATACATTATGTTTGATTTTTGTGTTCTACAGGTGTCACAATAAGGACATTTAAATCTAGGTTGTTGTCCACATTCATAACGTACATGACGGGTCAAAGTTTGTTCATATGCATAAACACTTCCACATCTTTGACAAACGTGATTTCCTTGCCAAAGAGGATCTTTCGGCCGTTGTCGTCTGCGAAATCTAATCGTTCCTTTTTTGAAAACTGCAAAAATTAAAATTTTTGTTAGCATAAATTTTTAAAAAATTTTAGTAGACAATATTTAACAAATTTACATCATGGCAAAAATTAAGATTATATAAAAACCATTTAACTATTATTAAATTTAAAAAAATAAATTTTATTTTAAATTCTCTCAAATTTTAAAAATATTTACATTAATTACAGATTCATTTTACACCCTGTCTGAGTTCCAAATTATATAACTTTGTAAGTTATTATAAACAAAAAATATAACTTTGACAGGTTAACATTAAAAAACCAAAAATTATTTATTAAGCTAAAATTACTGAAATAAAAAAAAAGCTAACAAAGCATTTAAATCTTATTGTATGAATAAGGCATTTTTCTTGGCATATGAACTTATAAAACGTAAAGCAGGAAACACAAAATAGTGAAATTTTACAAGCTATAAATGCATTTTTTTTCCTGGTCTAATTATTTCATTCGTAACAATATTTGTACAATATAATTCAAAATTTGGGTGCGCCTTAACAATATGTCTCCAAACACTCGCTGGACGTTTTATTTGACTTCCACAGTATGGGCACTGAAACGTTGCCGATTTTCCACACTCGTAACGTAAATGGCGAGTCAAACTACCTTCAGCGACGTATATTTTACCACAATCAGCACAACAGAAGTTTCCTTGCTTTTGAGTATATTGATTTGGTATATAAATGCCTTTACGCATTGGTTTCAACTTTGGGCAATTTGAAAAATAATCAAAAACTAAAAAAATAAAAAATTTAATGCTTAAAATTTGTATCTTCTGAAAAAATTTTACAACTAAATTTAAGAAATAAATCTAAAAAAAAAATGGGCAATTTATTGATAAAATAAAGGAAATTACTGTTAGCTCAAAAATCAAAAAATAATAAGATTGTGAGTCCCTATCTTGAACAGCTAGTTTAATAACGATATAAAGTTTTTGGACAACATGCATGGTAATTAATTGCATATTTCGACTCAAAACCAGAAAAATTAATTACCTTCCTCGAAAAAGCTGAGGATAGTAAAATGCGATTTGTGAAATTCTTTTTTTTTATGGACAATAGTTGTGTACGGTTTTTCTTCGTCAGTGACAATAGAAGCAGGTTTGACAAAAAAAATTTGTTTATCATCTTTCTTCAACTGAATTAGAAAATCAATCATTATTGTTTTTAAGTTTTTATTATATACCAGAATAAATACCTAATTTAACATCAAATTATTTAAATTTAATTTTTTATTTAATTCAGACAAGTGTAATTAAGGTAATAATAAGTCTTTTCAAATCCTTCCAAGTCCAAATCTTTTTTGATTTAAGGAAAAAGTGGATTTTGATAACCGGAAATCCTCTTGTCTCTGTATTTTTCCTTTTGAATAGATAAGCTGCTTCATTTACAATGTGGCTACTTAAATGACTAAATAACCTGTAAAAAAATATTCTATGAGTAATTTGAGGGATGGGAAAATGAACTCAGACAAGTAAAAAAAACTCTTATTTTTATTTATTTACAAAATCATTAAATTTTAAATACTGTAATCGATTACGTATTCTTTTGCGTTGGTGTAATTATGATATTAGTAAAAATGTCTCTACAAAAGACTTCTGCATCAGGATGCTTTGATTTAATATGATACCAAGCATAAGTTTTTTGCCTAATATGAATTTGACAGTGCGGACATTCAAATCTTTGTGGCTGACCACATTCAAATTTGTAATGTCTTAACATGTTACCTTTTGCAGTAAAACCTTTTTTACATTTTGGGCAAATAAATGGCTTAATTTTATTATCTTTATTATGACGATTGCTCTTTTTTTTATCTGGTAATCTTTTTGAACGTATTGGAGTAAGTCTATTTACGTGAACTGATTCAATTGCTAATGGATCAGTTAAATCTTGCTGATAAATATATTCTGAAAAATTAAAAGAAATAACTTTAATTAATTTATGAAAAAATTAAAGTTTTAAATTATTAATTTAATAATGAAGAAAATTAAAAATGAATTAGTATTTAAAGAAATAAATAGAGGACTAGTTTTTATACTTTTAATTATTTATTTGTAACTTTACATATTTACTTCTTTCATATTTGACTATTAATAAAGGGAGTGTCCAATGTTTTGGAAACCGGGTAGCCGATTTGCTTCTGACTTTCAAGACAGGTTATTGTAGTTGAAAAAACATCCCCCATACTTTCAGTTTACTTAAATAGACACCCTGGGCCTAGAAATCAGCTCCCCTAGTAAGGTTCTATGCTATAAGATAGGATTTTTAAGGCTATGTTCTAAATGACGCTGCTACCTTGTAACTCAACTAAATACCTTTTGAATGGTCTCATTTTTTTCGTGCGTCACCTTCTAATCTCTGTTAACCAAAATTTTACTTCTTCACAAGTTCTCTTACCGTTCAAGTCATTTAGAAGATAGCCTAAAAACCCTATTTTATAGCATAGAAACTTGCTAGGGGCTATTTGCTAGGCGCAGGAAGCCCATTCAGGTAGATTGAGGATATGAGAGATGTTTTTTTTGTAACTACCACAACCTGTCCTAAAGGTCAGAAGTAAATCGGCTTCCTAAACAGTTGACACTCCCCTTGTATGTACAAGGAAAATTTTACTAAAACAATTATGAAATTTTAAATTGTTAATTGTTAATTATTAATATATTATTAGATAACTATACTTAAATAAATTTAATTCATAAATTTAAAGCATTTGATTTTTAAGGATTTTACAAATATAAAAATTAGAAAATTTTATTTTATTTTATCAAGATATCCAAGAAAAACTGAATTCAATCAAAAAATAATTCGTTTTACATTTTATTATTTATTTAATATTCATTTTTCTTTTAAGTAATTTTCACAAAATCTAATGTTATTTTTATAGGAATAAAGTAAAGTAAAAATTAAGTAAATTAAAAAAAAGGAACAATTTATAATAAATGAAAGTAAACTGTAATTTCATTAATTTAGATGCTAAACAGTTTTCAATAAGTAAACTTCGTTTTCTGGGTGCATATTTCTAATGTGACTGTACACATTTGAGGTGTATTTACTTTTACAATCGCAATAAGGACATTTGTAACGAGCAATCTGACCACATTGGTATTTGTAATGATAATTTCTATTATTTTTTTGTGTAAAATAGCTCTTGCACTTTGGACATGGAAATTTACCTCTTTCTGCTTCTTTCATAAACTTTGTTGCTTTCTCTTCAATTACAGTCCATACTTTTTGAATTTTTGGATTAACTGAAAAATATTAAAAATTATAAAGAATATTTCAATAGATTTATTTTTAGTTGATTCTTATAGGTCCAACATAATCTACAATTAGGTGAAATTGAAACTTTTAGTTTTTAAAGGAATAAGAGAACCAAAATGTGTAAAAGAACCAAAAATAGAAGTTTTAGATAAATAATTAATTTTTTTACAAGCAATAAGATTTTTGTCAAATTAATTACATTATATTTAACTTCTTTCTAATTCCTTAAATTTTTATTAAGATTTAATAAAGTTCTGTTTGCATAAAACAAAAAATGAATAAATTAAAAAATGTTTATAAAAAATGTTTTGTTCTTTTATTTTAAATGTATTTAGTTTAAAAATATATTATGCTCTTGTAGTAATCTGAAATTTTGTAATCATTTTCGTACCAGGTAAATTACAATTTATCGAAGGACGATTAGAAATTAAATTTATAGAAAAAATAAATAAATTGGTCATGATAATTGTAGAAAGTATGGGTTTGCGGTTAATAAAGTGATTCAAAAATAATTCATTTTTTTTAATCTTTGGTTGTATTGAATTTGTTTACCTCCAATACTAGAGCCTTTGTGTGGCTGTTTTACAGAGGTTGACAACAATTACAACTGCAGCAAAATTACTGCACTGCTTTAATTTATTTCTCAAGGAACCGCTATATATACAGATATAAATCGAATTCCTTATTGAAACTTTTTAATCTATTTGTGCAATTCTTAATAATAAATATATTAATCACGATTTGAAATGATTGAATTCTAATTATAAAAATAATTAAAATTTTATAATTAGTATTTTTATATAAAAGTCGAAAAGGAGGAGGGTCAGTAGTCCAGTGAACTGTCTATTGAGTGAAAATACGTGAATAGTAAAACTGCACTTCATACCAGACACAAATTATGTAAAAATAATTTTTTTTTTCGTTTTCCAAGGTATACTATAACCTAAGGCATTTGCTAGCTGTTACGTAGCAAAAAATTTATTTTATAATGGTAAATAAAATTTGCTTGAAAATTAAATCAAAATATATTTTTACAGTGCAGATCTTCTGTGGCATCTCCCTAAAAACATGCTCTATTTTATTAATTATTATTTTTTGCGTTACAAATAAAAATGTCAAAAACAGCAATTTAAAATAATAGTTATTTTTATTGTATGAAATTTAATTATATTAAATATATAATATTAAATATTTAATTATATAAAATATCTCATTTCTTTTTTATACATTGCAATTAAAAAACATATCAAATTTAATATTTATACAATTTTACAATTTAATTAATTATGGCCGAAACAAAAACAACTTTTAATACATATATGAGGTTAAAACTTGCATCAGCAAGGGCATAAATTTAAAATTAAAATTGATAATTAATAAATTAACCTGTTAAAAAGATTACCATATTTTTGCCAAAAATTGAAATAACCCTTGACTACTTAGGCTAATTATGGTCAAATCTTTGAATAGGCTAATTTATTTATGTTTATTTTAACTTATTTTGGTCCAATACCCTAAGTAAATTAGGTTTTAGCCTCATAATAAATGTCGTTTCTATTTCGGCCTCGACAGGTTAATCCATTAAATTTTCATGTTCTACTTCAACATGTTTACGAATTTTCGTTTTATTCTTATCCATTTTTTCGCAAAATAAGCAAGCATACATTTTACAACATTCACTTCTTTCATGTTTGGACAACCTCGACCTATCTTTGAACGAAGCCTTGCAAGTCTTACAGACATATTTGATGTCAAAAGAATTCTTGAAATTATTATTCCTTTTTGGACGGTAATTTTTTGAATACTGTATGTTGGCAATGCAGTAATTATTGTTATGCTCTAAATTGACATGTTGAAGAAGATTATTATCAATTTTTGAATGTTGACGATCGTTACATTCTGGGCAAGAATAACTCAAAACTTTTTTGCAACTTGCTGAATGTTTGCTCAACAATTTTTTATTTTCAAAGGTCTTTTGGCAATTATCACAATAAACAGTGTTTGCTAAAGAATAACTACTTTCTATGATTACATTTTCCTTAATTTCAAAACTTTCATTAATATCATTTATTGGTAATTCTGCCATTTCAAAATTTTTACCATTTTTAGTTTCTGCAGTTGTTACATCGATTTCCATTTCTGTCAAAAAAAAAAAAATATATATATTTTAATTTAATTCTGTTATCAACAGTAAGAGGGTTATCATTTTGGTTCAAACAAAAAACTCAGGAAAAAAACATTTGTTATTCCCTTGATACCAAGGCGTTATTAAAAAAAAAAAGAAGCAATTTATCAAGAAGCATTTATGTTATATACAAATGATGACATCACTGGTTAGCTGGTTGTGAGGCTGGTTGATTATTATTCAAAGCAGAAAAATTTGATTAAATTTGATTTTTTTCAGAAACAAAATAGAAATTCAGGATTATGTGTTAATATTTCATTTATTTAAATATGTTTAAGGATAAATAATTTATAGGCAGAAAATTTTTTGCAATACATTTTAATCACATAATTAGAATAAATTTGATTTGACTATTCATTTTATCATTCCCTAATTAATTTATTATTAAGGAATGTTTTTATTTGCAATAATTTTTATTCGTACTCGTAATTTATGTGTTGAAGTATGTTACTACAGATGACTACTGGAGATAAATAGCATTATCATAATTATATGCAAATTTATTACTATGTTGACAATATATTGTTCAGTTTTTATGTTTTTTGAAACTATACCACACGTTGTGAAATCTATAAGTCCAGCTTTCAATGATATTTTTATTTCTGCACAAATAAACAAAAGCATTTGGTTCAAAAATAAATAAATAAATAAATATGTTAATAAAATGTAAAATGTATGTGTTTATTGCTTAACCTCTTCAACATTAAGTTATTACGGAGGTCACTTTAACAATCTACACAGAAGTGTGGCTCAGAACCACATTTTTTGCTTTGATCCCCAACGAAGTCAATATACGTATTAAGATATACATATACTATTTTTTCCTTCATTGGGGGTAACTATAAGATTTATGGCCAACATTTTTCCTTTATACCACATTACCTTTTTAGTTATGACTGCTTTTGTTAGTGAAACCATTTGGGTTATAAGATAAATTCAAGGATTGATGATGCTCATTTCTTTGTTTTAAGAATTGAGAAGACCAATTATTATCCAAGGTCCAACTTTTCTTCAAGAGCTTTGAAAAATATCTATCAAAATGAAATTCAGTATTTTTTTTCGAGAAAACTCGTCTTTGCTTGTAATAGGTTTCCAATTCGACTTGCCATACTAACAAACTAGTACAATACATCGTTGCCACTGATATATCGGTTCATAAAAAAAAATTTATTTTTTCAGAGGAATGATAAAAAAATGTTAATATCGCTTTAATATAGTTCGAAGTGCCAATTACTTATAGAAAGTGCCCCGAAATTCGTGATTAGCACTTAAAAAGTAATTAAACACACTAAATCCCGATTTTATTGCGGAGTAATATGAGTAAAAATATCTGTTGCCTTCAATCAAATTTTTATTTGCATCTTAATTTATATTTTTGATTATGTACGACTTATTTTTTTTGGTTGATAACCTATTGAAAAGAATACAAGTATGATTAAATTACAAACTTAGAGCTATGTAAATAGAAAAATATCATTATGTAAATTATTCTTATTATTTTGAATCATCAAATGTTAATTTAGTTAAATCATGAATAAAAAAAATTAGCAGTTTTTTTTTATTACTTCATTTATTTTTACAAAAATACAAGTTTATTATTACAAATTAAAGCTGAAAATATCTTATTTTTGGTAATTATTACACTGTAAAAAGTAACTTTCTTATATTAACAAAAAAATTAGAACATTTTCGAAAAATTAGTAAATTTTCAAAAAAATTTGTAAATATTCGAAAAAAATCGTATATATACTAAATTTAGTAAATTTACGAATTTATCGAATATTTACAAAATTTTTTGAAAATTTAATAATTTTCCGAAAAATTTCTATTTTTTTTTGTAAATCTAAGAAAGTTACTTTTTACAGTGTATACGTTACAACTATTAGAATTAATATAACTACTCATATACTGAATAAACAAGATCAAAATGAAAATTACAACATAAATTGAAATTAATTAGTTTCAAAATCAAAATACAAAATACAAGAGAACTCGAAAGGATATTGACAAATTGAATTTTGTTAGCATTTAATCAAGAATATAATTTATTAATTATTTCGCAGACAAAAAGTAACCAATATTTTAAGTAATGAAATACCTAGGTCAAAATCCATTAAGAAATTCTAACTTTTTATAAATGGTTATTTGAAATGTGGGTCATAACTTTAGCAATAACTTTATCAGCATATTGACATAGAATGCAAACAAATTTCTTACAGCAATCATTTTTAACATGAGCGCGTAAATTTTCCTTTGATTTGAAATTACTAGGACATCCAGTGCAAAAGAATCTATCAGTAGATCCTACGTGAGATTTATGAAATGGCGTTGTTGTTAAATAATTGACTGATGCACGACAAAATAAAGGAACTTTTTTATGAAATGCATTCATATGTGTTAACATGTCATCTAAAGATTTTGCTAAATAATCTTCACAGTAATTGCATTTAAAGTTGTGTAAAGTATAACGTTTTGTTCTAGATACGTAATCGCTTCCATTAGCATTAACTTGGCGGTTTATTGAATCAACTTCGTTATCAGCTTCATCTTCACTTGTATATTTACCAAAATCCGCTAAAATAAATAATTAATTAAAATATATTTACAATTATTAAATTAATATTTTATTTTTATCGAAATAACTTTGATACTATTTTTGAATTTTATTTTGGAACAGGAAACCAGACTCTAAATAATTTTATATTATTTTCATGGTTAACAATATTTTACTAAATATTCTTAACGAAAACATTGTTCTTATTTACAATCAATCTTTAATTAGAGTCTAGAAATAGTGAGTTCAAAAGCGTGAGAAAAATATAAATATTTTAGGCACTGGCCAGAAAATTCCAACGCTGTTTACATTCAAATCAATTATTTATATACGCAAAAATAATTGTAATTCAAAACCATTAAAAAGCGTTAAGTTATTCCTGATAATTAAAAGAAGTTTTCAAAGAAAAAATAAGTTATTGCTACTTTCATTCAAAATAAAAATGCTTGGTAACAACGAAGTAAAGTAATAACTTTTCTCTAATTAATGTAAAAATTTCTAAATATTTTACCTGGTGTCTTAGATCGTGGTGTTTTTGGTCTCGGTGTTTTTGATCGTGTTATTGTAGGCTTTGGAGTCTTTGAACGCGATGTATTTCCTACTGATATATTTTGTATACCGTTTGTATCAATTTCTGAAGCTGAATTTTCCATTGATTCTCTTGGTTTTCGGCCAGTTTTTCTTCCTAAAATCCAATCGTCACCAGGTAATGGATTTTTAGCCTTTGGACCTGGTTTTCTTTTCAAGAAAAGTTTTCCTTGTCCTAGAGCTTCGCTTTGTTGATTTACAGCTCGCAACATTTGATAACTTGGTTTTTGTCCTGACTTAAGTTTTTGTTTTAATTCAGATTCCATTTTTTTCAATCTGTTAAACTTAGCTAATTGTATTTGTTGAAATTCAACAAGAGTCATCTTTTTTTTTGGGTCAAGACCAGGATTTTCACTAATCAAGTCATTTCCATTCAAATTATCAACCGTTAAGGATGACCTACTTACTTTTTTGGAGGCAACTAAGGTTGGTAGTACTGGTTTGCGATTAATTTTTCTATTTCCAGTAACGGAAATATTATTAATTTCATTTTCATCTTTTTCATCATCAGCTGTTTCTGATAAATTTCTTAACCTCATTGAAACCCTACTAGCTGATCTACTCGATAATCGATTACGCTTTTTTGTTATAACACTTAAAGAATTATCTTGGCTCAAGGATCCATTAACTTGTGAGTTTGATGAATCCCGCATTGAAATCTCACTCCTTGCTCTTTTACGTGTTAAGGGTTTAAAACTGTAATTATCAGAACTTAATCGAGAAGAAGATGTAAAATTATGTTGATAATCACTGAAATCATCTTCATCACAAGTTGACACGTCAACCTCAATGAACTCTTCATCTTCAGTATCATAACCTATAATACAAAAATATAAATAAAGATTACAATCCTTAACGAGATAAATTTAGACAAAAATAATAAATTAAAAATTAATAATCAAGTTTCAAAGCAATTATTTCATATCTTAGCCATGCTAAATATTAAAAACAAAAATAAATGAAAACCTAAAAAAAAAAAAAATTATTTTAGAATCTGAAATTTAGATAACAAAAGGTTTAGAAATAAAAAAAAAATTAATCAAAAACTTAGGAAAAGATTTTTCTTTACTTTCATAAAAATAAGTACAAAATATTTTTAATCAATCTAAAATATAAAATACGTCATTATAATTATTGAAAAAGCTTATTTTTCTGTTTTTATTAAAATTCAAATAATTTTTCTGAAAAATTAAAAGCAAAAAAAAAATTTAATTTCTAGATTTATGCCCATCCATTACATGTTTATACACTTCATTAACCAAATCAAACGTCTTTTGACATACCAAGCATGTATATTTTAAACCACAGTCGTTCTTTTTATGAAATTTTAACTTGCTTATTTTTAAAAAGCTTTCTGGACAATTAGGACAATAAAACCTATGTTTATTGGTTTGCTTTGCCTTTGCAAATTCATAGCAATATTTAACTATAGAGACACTATAATTAATATGATCACTGTGAAAAAATTTTTGATGCTCGTTCATCACTTCAATTGACGTTGCTTTATCATCAATAAATTTACAATATGGACAGCGATATTCAAAGAATTGATAATTTGACTTGTAATGAACATCTAATTCCTTCTCTGTATAAAATGTGTCATGACAATAATTACATTTGAAATACAATGATTTTACATGAATTTTACTTTTTTCAATTTTATTAGTCAGAGCAATTTGTGGTTCAGAGCACCTTTTTAAATTAACTAGCAAGTTTTTATTAAGTTCGGATTTTTCCTTAATTTTGTTTTTATCGTCGTCTTCATTATCAATTGTTGAAACATCTATTTCTGCATCTTCATCAGAGTCAATTATTTCTCTTTTTAATGTAACTGTAAATAATAAAATATTTTTATATTAACTACACTGTAAAAAATTCTTGTCCGGTAATTACTATCAGGGTAATAAATTTACTATCCTGATAGCAATTACCCAGACGAGAATTTTTAGAGTGTACTTATGTGAAATTTTAAAACTTATGATGCAGATGAATATTTACATGATGAGTGATGAGATGATATTTAGATAACCATTATTAGTAAAATGATGATTACATGAATTAGTTTATATTATATTTTTCAATTCCCAATTTATATTTAATAGAATCATGCATTTTTTATCTTCAAGGATGTGATAATGACAATGGGAAAATAAATTTTATGATAATTTATTTTTCAAATACGATTTTATATAAATTAATTTTTTTACATAAAATAATGTTAAACTTAGTTAGCACCATGGGCAAAAAACTATTTTATGTAAAAAATTGATTATTTTTATAAATTAAAGTTACTTCAGACAAAAAGTAAGTATGATATGATACAATTTAACACAGGTCGTACCACCATGTTACGAATATTCGTTGATTTAGAGGTTCATTCCATGAAAAATGGACTAACTAAAAAAAATTTTGAAAAAAAATATTAATGTATAGTTCATTGGTATGACTGGTAGGCTTCTCAAAATTACTGTTTTAAGCTTATCGTACTCACAAATTTGATTTCAAATTTTAGTAAATCTGTAAATCTAATAAAAAAGTTAATTAAAAATTTTAAAATATTCAACTTTATGATAATAAATTCCTTTATTTTTAATTCAAACTTTATAACAGTTTTTTAATAATATTTATATTTCTTATATTTCTTAATATTATATTAAATTAGCTTTGATAAAGTAACATACATCAAATAGCATTGTTTATCAGTCACCCCCAAGTACACAGTTTTTACTAAGATACAAAAATTATGAAAATCTTTTTGATTTTTTTTGCGGATGCAAAATTGTCTGAGTAATAATATTGGTGCAAAATAATTCTTTTGTTGGATGTAGAAGTCTTATATGTTTCCAAACATTTGCTTGAAGTTTTGCTCTATTATCACAATAAGGGCATTGGTATTGAGGTTGTTTTCCACATTCGTATTTCAAATGCCTAGTTAGGCTACCTTCTACAGTATATGATTTATTGCATTCAACGCAAATATAATTTTTTTGAAGAACTGATACACCAGTGAAAGAATGTCCAAGCTCTAATTTAAATTTGATATCTCGGCCTATTGAACCTGGAAATAAAAATATAATTACTCTTCTCGTAGAAGCTATAAGCTTAAAAATATAATTTTTATATGCTGAAAAAAAATTTGTTTAATTTTATATTCGAAAAATGTAATAATCTTAGCAGGTCTTGTATGAATTAAAATATCTTTTGATCATAAAATGAAATAATTAAGGTACTATTGCCCTCCAAAAATGAAAATGACTTTAAAAATTACTTCTGAAATATATGCAAACAAAAAATTCTACGTATATCATATTTAACTTTTATCAGAATTTCTGAGATGATACTTAGTAGCATCTTAGTTTGGAGGAGGTTTGGAGTGGGCGTCTGGATGTTAAATCCGGACAATTCATTGCTTTTTTTTCTCAGTGTGGACATAAGTACGCGTTTACCAAGTGCAGTACCTTAAACTACACAAAAATTTATATTAGCAACAAATACATTAAGTTAATTAATATAAAATACTAGAAAGGAATAAAAAATGTAATTATTTTACTAAATTTTTTGATACAATATTTTATTCTATTTTGTAATTTCGTAATATACACAAAATTTATATATGCATTAAATAATATGACTTTTATAAATATTTTATAAATATTTTTTCAATTAAAACTTTAGATAATTAAAAACAAAAGTTTCTAAATAGCGAAAGTTTCTAAAAATATTTGAGTATTGAAACTTGTTCATTTGGATGATGTCGTCTTACATGTCGATAAGTAGCAGATGAATATTTACTAACAAAATTGCAGTATGGACATTTGAAACTTGGTCTTCTACCAGTGCATTGATGTTCGTAATGATAAATCATTCGATATTTTTGTGCAAATAATTTTTTACATTTTGGACATTGATATTTACTATTAGCTACGCAACTAAAATCTAAATTATCTTCGATATTTGGTGTATTCCAAGAATTTTGCATAGAACTGCCTGTAAGAAAAAGAAAATTGTAAATGAAAAAAAATAAGCAAATTTTTTGAATAAAACAAATTCTTTTACTACATTCAGATTATATTCATGCTTAATAATAAATTATTTAAAATCAAAGCTGGGAACATAATCTATTTTAAAACCAAATATATATAATAGTTTATGAATTTCCCAAAAATATTTATAAAATAAAAATTTCTATGAAACCTTTAATTTAATGTATGCTTTAATAGACACACTGGGAACATTCATGTCTAAGCGTTTAAAAAATTATTAAAAAATTAAATATTTTTTTTTAAATTATTTTTTATTATTATTTTTAAGTAAACACAAATCAAGACAGATTAAACGGAAATAAAAACGTGAAAATTTTTTCTTTAGGCTAGTTCCACAAACCTCCGTAAGCGCAGAAACGGAGCCGCAACGCAATGCGCACAGCACAATACGCATGTGCACAAACGTAAATCGAGCTGTGCGCATTGCGTTGCGGTTCCGTTTCTGCGCTTACGGAGGTTTGTGGAACTAGCCTTAGGCCCCATCTACAGTTGCCGTAAAACCGAGGCGCACCGCAAACGCAAGCGCAACGCATTGCGCAGAAGAAGATTTTTTGTATATCGAGTTGCGCAGAAGACAAAATTAGTTTCTGCGCATTGCGTTGCGCTCACGCTTGCGGTTGCGACCCCCTTTTACGGCAACTGTAGATGGGGCCTTAGGCCCCATCTTAAAAGATCGCGACCGCAAGTGCAATTGCGGCGCAATGCAAAGAAGAATATTTTGTGTATTTCGAGTTGCGCAGGAGTCGAAATTGGTTTCTGCGCATTGCGTTGCGCTCACACTTGCGGTTCCGACCCCTTTTTATCTACAAAAGCCGCAAAAAGGGGGCGCAACCGTTAGCTCAAATGCGGCACAATGCGCAAAGACCGAAAAGGCCCCATTTACAGAAGCCGCAAAAGGGAGTCGCAAGCGTGAGCGCAACGCAATACGCAAAAACCAATTTCGTCTCCTGCGCAACTCGAAATACACAAAATCTTCTTCTGCGCATTGCACCCCCTTTTGCGGCTATTGTAGATGGGGCCAAATAGTTTCTGCACATTGCCTCGTATTTGCGCTTGCGGTTGCAGCCCCCTTTTGCGGCTTTTGTAGATGGGGCCTTAGGCCTAGTCTACATAACCACACCGCACGGCGTAACCTAATATTATTGGTATAGGAATCAAGTGACGCCTTCAGTGCAAGCCTATATCTTTAGGCTGATTCTACAAACGCCGTAAATGGGGGGACGTAACCGCAAGCAAAAATCGTGTTGTGCGCATGCGTGTTGTGTTGTGCGCATTGCGTTGCGACTGCGCTTGCGGTTGCGACCCCCATTTACGGCGTTTGTAGAACCATCCTTAGCATTAGGCTATACCGTACGCACCGAAAAAAAAAGGTCACTTCTGATTCTCCCCACCTGACACATTAGTTGTGGCGCTGTACTCGAGGTTGTAGCTACTCCGATCGGGCGAAGCAGCCGTTCCAGTATATGTCTCTTTACTAAGCCGGCGCTTCAGAAACCCCAGATAGAGAAAACCGCAGTCCCAGCCAAGATTTCACACGTTTTGATTTACAATACAACTACAATCTCGTAATTCGATAAAGCAGAAGTGACGTCGGCATTGCAGATTACTCCTTTTTTTTTCGGTGCGGTACGGTTATATAGACTAGGCCTTAGGCTGGTTCTACAGAAGCCGTAAAAGGGGGTCGCAAAAGCAAGCGAACCAGCCTTAGGCCTTAGGCCCCATCTACAGAAACCGTAAATCCGAGGCGCAACGCAAGTGTGAGCGCAACGCAATGCGCAGAATAAGATTTTGTGTATTTGAAGTTGCGCAGGAGCCAGAATTGGTTTCTGCAACCCCCTTTTACGGCTTCTGTAGCTGGAGCCTTACGGAAGTCTGTAGAATCACCCTTAATGTAAGATATGCGCGCAGCGGTGTAAAGAATCAAAATTTTTTTTTCTTTTTAAATCTTTCTTCTTAAATTAGCAAAAAAATTTTTTTTAAAATTATCTTTACGTTTTAAGTCATTTACAATCGTTTGAGCAATAAAAAAAAGTCCGTTAGCCGCAAGCGGACTCACGAATTTACGAAACATTACTTTATTTTAAAAAAAATTTTATGTAATACCCAAAAGATGTCGCTGAAACAGAAGCCTAAAATATAACAAAAAAATTTGCCCACATTACAGCAAGGTCCAGAATGATCTAGAAAAAAAATATAAATTAAAAAAATATCTGTACTTAAAAATAAATGTGAAAAAACCTCATTTCACTGTACGTAAATTCTTTGTAAATTTTAATAAAAAAGAAAAAATAAAAAAAAACAATTTGCGATTCGGATAATTAGTTTTTGTACTCACGAGAGGGCATATTTATAAAGTATGTTTCCAGAAAAATGCGCTTGAAGTTTCAAAGCTCATTCTCACTATAAAAATTTTATAATTCAACTTGAAATCGACTTGAAATTTTTTTAGCATAACTTTCTGATCCAAAAGAAACAATTTTTTCTTTATTTCTAAAAAAAAAATTTAGCAAGATCTCCCATGAACCTATTGAATTCTAAAATTTTTAACCTATGCGGACAACCCTTAAATACTCATTTGCAGACATTTACTAAAAATATAAACTCTCAAGCATCAGGTAAATCGTAAATAAAAAAAATAGTATATTTTTACCCTAGGGGGTAAAAGTAAAAAATGGCCCAGATTGCACGCAAATTGCCATCGGAAGCGATGCCGAGGACGTCACACTACGATCTGGGGAATTCTGTTGTTAAGGCCGAGGGCAAAACATAATTTTTCTTCGCCAGTGGCAAAAAAGCACGTATTTTTGATCCGGGAAATAAGTGCTTTCTAACCGCTGACAAGGAAAATAAACTATTGAGTTTTTTACAATGAATAAGTATACTGATCAATCTTTACAAATAAAATTTATTTCTATTATATTCATACATAAATAGAATTTTACAACTAGTAAGATTATTTCATAATGTTTTTTATCTAGTATCTTTAAAAGTAATGACAAACAATATATTAAATTAGTTTTCAGTCTTTTAGACTTAGCTTTATACCCTTAATTAATTTTTTGTTTGATACAAAATTTGGTTATATGTTTAAAGGAAAAAAAAAGTGTTTTAAAATTTATTTATGAAGTATCAAAGCAATGAATTTTAAATCCCTGATGTATTTTACGGATATGTTTATAAATAGCGAATGGCCATTTACTGCGCTGTTCGCAATAAGGACAAGCAAATCTTGGTTTGCGATTACAATCGTATCTCATATGTTGAATAACGCTACACTTATTTGAAAATATTTTAGGACATTTAGGACATTGAAATTTCTTTCTTAGGCATGTTGTGGTATCCAATGGATCACCAGAATCAGCAGGAAGTTCAATAATTTTTGAAATCAATTGTTGTTCCAATGCTGATGGTTGCACGATTCGTCGATTTTGATTTTGTTCTGGTACTAAAATCTTCCAATACCCAGCTGTAATCATAGAATAAATTTTCAAATTATTAATAACTAAATCTTTGTTACGTTACAATCATAAAAACTGAATTATTCAAAGCCTCATTCAATTCAAAGCAAACAAAAGTAAGGCAAAAATTAACAAATTTTTATAGTAAGGGTTAAATCAAAGATAGTTTTAATTACTATAAAAGTCTTTGTAAATTCAAATAAGCATAACATTTTTTCTACTAAATTATGATTTATAAAATTACGCAAAAGCATTTTCTACTTTTCTAAATAAGTCATAAAACGTTAGTAACTTAAAAAATATTAATGTTTACTCTTAGTCAAAATTCAAGGCAATCGTCGTTTACTAATTTCGTTTCAGTTGTAACGAAATAAAATTACACGCTATTTTTAGATTTTTAAAATATTTAAAGATTAAATTCATGTTATTGATAAAAAATATTCCTAGTCACTACGAAGTAATATAATCTTGAATCCTGGAAAACAACTTAACTGCAGCTCATTGAAGACATATTTGTGTACTTAAGACATACTTTCTGCTTAGGTTCATTTATAGCATCAAAGCTTCTGATACTTCTGTTTACGTGTAGTATAAACCTGAAAAATAATTTAGATATTAATGAATAAAAATTTTCAACTAAGTAATTTCGAATTATCCAAGGAATTTGAGATTCATTTGCTTACGTCGTGTACCTCCTGCTGCCTTAAAACTCTGTGTACTTCTTGTAAAATATTTATGTAAAATTAAACATATTTTATTTTAAAATTAAATATTTATTTTTCAAGAAAATATAAACACCTCATTGCTTGCTGTGAGATTATCACAATTTTCCAGATGGATAAGAATGTTAACAGTTACGGGCGCCTTCAGATAGTACATGCTAAAATAGCCCCCGAAAAATTTTGGACAATTTAAATAATTTTGTCATTCGTGGGCAAAATTTAAAATGATAAATTTAAGTTGTCCGAAATGTTTGTGTCCTATTTTTAAAAGGGCTAAATTTGTTTAATATTTTTTTGATGTATCTTAAATTTTATTTTTATTAATTCATGTGCCTAATAATATGTAGTTGAAATTAATGTCCAAAATTTCACATGGGGTATTTTAGTGTGTACTATATGAAGATGTTCTTCACTGCTAGATCCTTTGAACAAAAATTAGTGAGAACATGAAAATTAAAGAACTTGAATTTGGTCCAGAAATAAACTGCTGATAAAAATCATATCATGGTTTAATATTGCTTATTTTTCTTAAAGTTTTTATTAGGATTTAGATCTTAAAATAAAAATTCTTATTAAATATCAATTGTTTAAAAAATATTTAAGAACATTTGTTTATTTTATTGTAAATTACAAACACATTTTTACAAAAACATTCACTGAATTCATAAATTATCAGTTAAATTTAAGGCACATACTTAACTTACATTTGCTAACAAATGTTTTTTAAAAATACTATAAAAAAAATTACATATTCTCTTATAAAGCCAACAGTAACCTAATTTTTTATATAAACTTGATTTAAAATTACCATTACATCTGGAACAAAATGATGTTTAAAATGTTAAAACCAAAAACAAATCAGAGAGTAGTTGATTCAATATTTTATACAGCTTCAAAAAAACAATTCAAAATTTTAACTGAAAACGAAACAGTGACATAGAAATTTAACAAAGTATTCAACAGATTAGCTTATGCAAAATTTGTATCAGTACAATTCATAAACTTTAAAACATAAATTTATAGATTTTTAAGCATAAATCGATAAATAATAGCCAATAAAATTTTAAAAAATTTAGCTTTTTAGATATTAATATACCTTCACCATTTTTTAACAACCCTTTTATTTATTAATTTCAACAATATAAATTCCCAAATAATTTCAAATAAACCAAATAAAAATCTAAAAAGAGTAATTTCAAATTAATACTTTTGATGCAAATAACATCAATGCAAAAGCAGCTTTCAGAATTTAGCCGTAGAAATATTCAAATTTTAGTTTGTGAGGTAGAAATTCGGTTAAACTGAAAAATAATTTATTTCTTCTCTTCGAAATTTTCAGTTTTTATTTTTTGTTCATTATTCACAATGTCTTTATGAACTCGTTCTAAATGACGTGCAATATGCATTTTTTGTTTAGCACGATAAGGACAATAAGGACATTGAAATTGGGGTTCTTTGCCACACTCCCATTTTCGATGATTGCTAAGACTGCTTTTGAGTTTATAATTTCTGCCACAGTCCTTGCAAGCAAAGTTCGGTGAAGATCCTTTGCTATTTATAGCATCTAGTATTGATTCCTTATCATCGCTGTCTCTCCAAATAATTGATGGGAGACACCAGGAACCCCATATTGAGTTTTGACGAAATTCCTCAACATTGTTATTAAAACCTAGAGTAAAAATTATGAAAAATTAAATTATTTTAATTTTAGCTATTATAAATTATTTAAGCGTTTTAGAGATATTTTTTGAAGATAGAAATGATGATTATTGAAATTATTTAAATATGATGAGATGTAGAATTGATGCTTTTTAGAATAAACTTACAGTATGCCCAGGTATTGAAAGTGCAGATAATAGAAACATAATGCAGAAGAGATTTAGATTTGGTAGACTAGAAAAACGTTATCCAATTTTACTTGAATAATTAAATTTTTAAAAAAGTTCATAAATTTTAAAGTACATTTAATTAAATTTTTACAAAGTTTATTTATTTTTTCTTAAATTAAGTTTCTGTTGGTATCCTTGGTTTATACTTTAAATTGATTTCCTGCAACTTTATTGGCAAGAATCTTCTTAAAAACGAACGATGAATATTTCTGCTGAAAAGTGACGGATTTTGTTATAGTTCATAATATTTTCCTAAAAATCTTAGCTTTTAAGCTCATTTCCACTTTGTGCTACAGGTTTCTTCGTTAAAACTACATGGTAAAGGAAGAAAAAAATAAATTTTAAAGATAATTTTATACAACACATTTTTAATTTTAAAGTTTTAACAATATTTACACAGTGCGTTCAATAAGGTAAAGAAATTACACAAATTAAATTTGAAAACTTTATAATATTTAATTAGACTAAATATGCAAAATATAGTAATATAAAGAACTTTAAATTGCTGAACTAAAATATTAAAAAATTTGGAAAAACTATTTTTCAGAAATGTTATTAAAAAAATGATGATATGTTAAAATTATTACATTTTAACAAAACATGCCACCCACCATTATATTAATATAAAAATTATAAGTGAATTGATAAAATTTTAAAAATCCTGTTATACATTTTTAAACTTCTCATAATTTCAGATTTTTTACAAAACTGGCTCTAGAAGTCATTCAAGCATCAAAACAATAATATTTTTCTCTCTTAAATATGAATTACAAAATACAAACAAAATAAAATGAAGCATTGTTAATTTAAGATTGTTCCATATCGATTACATAAACTTCAAAATTCGGATGCTGAGATTGTATGTGCCTTCTTAGATGAGTACGACGTTTGGCCATGTAAGTGCAGTAAGGACACTTAAATCTTGGAAGTTTTCCACATTCGTTTCTCAAGTGATTTGTCAAATTGTATTTTTTTGTGTAACCTTTCCCACACTGTGTGCAAATGAATGTTTTGGCTGTTTCTGTAAAATTTTTTATGTAAAAACTGAAAAAATGTAAATTAAAGTGTTTCTGTTTGTAATATTTAGATGGGCTAGGAAAATAAACGGCTATAACCAACCAGAGATTTAAAGTTCAATTTCTAATAATTAATTTTTTTAATAAATTAATGCATCTTCCAAGTAGAAGAATACATTAAAAGCATAAAATTTTTATCAAAAAACTATTTCCAAAAGAAACCGTAAAAAAAGAATGTGTTTTAAGAGAGGGATATTTTGAAAAGGCCGCCAACACAGGAGGAGAGGGGTGAATATTTGACATTTTTAAAGGAAAAATTTAAACACAAAATAATGTGAAAATAATTTAACAATAAAATAATTTAACTGAAAATCATGATAAAAACATTACTAAAAAGAGAACCACTGCGTTTGACTTGGTTTGACGCGAACCCCAAGTTTGATCAAAAGCCCAAAGTCGTTTGTAAAGACGAAAAATTGTTCCGACCCCCTTTAGTACCAACATAAATATAAATTTATTAAATTACTAAATTCGTTTTCTAATACGGCCAATATATACTAGGAATATACTTTTAAATCAATTTCATGGAACACTTATGGGGTCTTTTTGGGACTGGTACTTTTAGGCTTTTTTATAACTTTGAGCTAGCATAAATACTAGGTACTAGATGTTCATTAATTATACACTAAGAGGCAAAAATAGTTAAAATTCTTATGAGTGAAAGTGTCCTATGATCGTTTTTTGTATTATGACAGAAACCAGTTTTATATATTTAAGGCAACATAGTATAACTATATTAAGTATCAAGAGCGTAAAATATTAGTGTTAGTGTGAACATTAGCACGAATGCTCAGCGTAGCCGGGCACCAGTAATATGTGTTCACACTAACCCGGGAGGCCAAAAAACCCTATTCTCTACCCTAGGGAAACAGCTTTCTTATTTTCTTTTTAGTTTCTAAAATTACTGATAAATTTTATTACAAGTAACATTTTGTAAGTACCTTGGGATTGTGCAATCATCATCGAAGATACTTCATATGGATAGTACATTCCCAGTGCACCTAAAAAATTATTGAATATTAAAATAAGAACACAAAAAACTAATAGAATCAGCCCGTCCATACCTGATGTGAGTTACAAAGCAAGAGTGTTCATGCTTAATGTTAAAGTTTTTCTTTCATTTTAAGAGCTACACACTACAAGCAACAGTAATAAAGTATGAAAGAGTCAATAAAAATATAAAATGGGTTATTTTTTATCATTGTATTTACAATTAGTTAATTGGTCAAAATATAAAAATCAATATTATTGGCTCTTTGTTATAAAATGTTTAGTTGATAAAAATAAAATTATAGTTTATGAAAAAAAGTATATTTTAAAAAAATAATACAAATATTTACAAAATTTAGACTAACAGAATCCACCAAAAAGTTATGAAAAAGGCTTGATTTATTACAATTGATAATGAAAAATATTCAGAGCAGATTTACAAAATTTATTATACAAAATGGCTGTTCACCAGTTTTTGTGAAACGGTCATATTTTATTACTATAACATATTAAGAAGCATGCTGCTTATTTACACTTTAATACTATTAGACTATTTATATTTTCAAGACTTTGGTGTCAGAAGCAACAAAAAAATGACATTTTAAAAAATTTTCATATTTTTGAAAAAAAATAATGAAAAAAATGTTTATTTTTATACAATACTTATTTCAATTAAATTCTTAACCAGTCAACAATTAAATATTCTATTTACAAACATCGATAACAGAAACAACTTGATCAGGATGTTTTATTCTGATATGTTTTGTTAAATCATCACGGCGTTTTGAAGCTTGCGGACAGTAAGCACATTTGAACCTGGGTTCTTTACCGCATACAAATTTCACATGATATTGATAATTATTTAACCACTTGAATGTTTTGCCACATTTTGAACAACTTATTAGAGCACTTTCCATTAATTTGCGATTGTTTTTAACTAAAAAGAAATATTCATTTGTCATTAATGATATTTCATGTGAATTGAATTTTTCGAATTTTCTTAAGAAGTAACTTTTATTTTTTTGTTTTGGAAAAATTTCACTCTAAATAGAATAGATAAAGTCAATTAAATTAAAAAAACAATCACTGTTAAATTTACAAAAAATTTTTTTTAAATTTATTGATTCGTATAAAATTTCATGATTTAATTATCTACGAAATGAAATAATGAAACATCCGTCTTATTAAAATTGCCTCGTTGATTATCCTTTTGAATATGTTACGTAGGAACGGAAAAAATAACCAACTTTACATATCAGAATTTATATTTTTATATAAATTGACGCACTATATATTTATTATTTATCAATAGTAAACAACATAATTTTATTCATATTATTAGTTAACAGTATTATTCATATGTATGTATTATAATTATAATTTTGCATGTTTAATACAATACATTATAAGCATAATATCATATTTATTTGACAATTTGAGTACCTTATTTTCTTGTATCGAAGTATTTATATATATATGGGCACGTCCTGGATAGAACGACAAGCCGAAAAATAAAACATAAAAAAAAATTTTTTTTTTCATTTTGGGCCACTTACGGTTTTTTTTTTTTTTTTTTTTTTTAACTGACATATACCGACGTAGGGTATCCCAAGAAGCTTCTAGGAAAAGCCTGTGCTGGGGCAGTTGTGGAGCAGCCGACTTTATTAGCCGACTTTATCAGCCGGTTTTATTTTTACGGTTTAAATTTTTCAAATTGACCGAAAGTCAAGTTCGCCATAATTATTTTTGCTCAAATTTTCCCAGAATGTTTGCCTATGAAACAGTTTTTCCCAAAATAATGTCTGTCATGTGATATTCAACTGAGCGCCCACAATCATTATTTTAGTCTGCTAAAATCAGCCAAAATTTGCTAAAACAGGGGGCGGAATTTGTTTTTTTTTTTCAATTAACTTAAAATCAGTTTCAATATAATTAATTATCGATAAAATTGTCTAAAAAAGATCAAAAGTTAATTTATACGCTATTTTGACTGATTTGGAGTTAATTTTGGCTGATTTTCTCAGTTGAATATCAAATGTCAGAAAAATTCAAACCGTTAAAAATAAAACCTGAAGTGGCCCAAAATAAAAAAAAAAATTTTTTTTTATGTTTTATTTTTTGTCTGGTCGTTCTATCCCGAACGTGCATGGGCACTATATATAGATCAGGCATCTTCTTTTGACATATTAAAATTGCTTATATTGAGAACTTCTTTCTCTTACACAATAAAACGTCAAGAAATGAAGAATCCATAAAAATTTTGATAAATAATTAGTCTGCCTTTGTAACTCGAGCAGAACTCAATAAAATTTTAACATTACAATAAAAAGTATAGTTTTTATTTTTCTAATCAGTTTCCTAGGATACAGAATACATGATAATATGATTTAAAAAAATTTTTTTTTAGATTCCACCCCAACTAGGCTCAAGATGGACTGAGAGGTCGCAGAAATCGGTCACAACTATTTTTTTTCCGAAAGTAACTAAAAATGAGTACTCTCGGATTTGAGCTTTTTATGTCAAATTCAAGATTTTTGGCAATCATTTTTTTTTACTCGGGCTAATTTTTACGACTATTCAGTCCAATTTTGGCTCAATTGGAGAGGAACCCTTCTTATATTTTTCTGATTCAATTGACTTTTTTATCAATTCTAATTAAAGTCAATTCGTCTAATTAAAAGAAAAATTACTTCTCAGTAGAGGAATCTGCTTGCAACAAATGGAATCATTTTTCAGTGTATAACTTTACAGCAAATATGTTTTTAAAAATCAAGTTTAAAATAACATTATAATAATGATTATTATTAATAAAATGTTTATTATTAATAACTCCTCTCAAGTATTTATTAATGAAGATAAACGTCTCGGAATCACAGTATCCGCCTATTTTTATTATTAATCTTATTTGTTTGATTAGTTTCAATTTTCGAAATTTCAAAAATGTTTTAATACTCTTTTGTTTGTATTATAGTTAGTTTGTTGTGTGCGAAGTTTTGCTTAATATTTTAAGCGAATGCAAAATACAAAATTTTAAGATTTACTTCTAATTTTCAACAAATACTTCAATTACACGTTATACTCTCTCTGCACATTTAATCTTGTGATTATAAAAGTTTCTTTTACAAGTTAAGAAAAAAAATTATTTTAATAAATAATTTCACCATAATTTTTTCTATTATGACCAAGAACGATCTTCAAATGTAAAGTTTTTTTAAAAATTATATTTATTTATTTACTTATTTATTTATTTATTTACTCACCTTTACTGGAGTTTGCTTTAATTTCAGATTCTGGAGAAACATTTGCATATTTTTTTGTTCTTTTTCTGCCTAAAATTAGTAACAATTTTTTTAGCTTTATGTTAATTTGTTAACTTAAAAGTTAAAAATAATTACTTACGAGATGTAACATTACGCTTTTTAACATTTCCGGTCACTTGAAGATCAGCTAGTGCTTTAAAATTCTGATCCTTAACTGAAAGAATTGTGTCCTGCAACATCATTGTTTTGGCGAAATCTATAAATTTAAAGGAAAATTAGATTTATTTATTGTTTATTAAAAAAATTTTTAATTTTATTTCCTACCAGCAACAGACCATAGCTCTTGGTCTAGTGGATCCAAATCTGAAAAATATATGTTACATTAATAAATTTGATCAAATTATTTGCATGAGTAGTCCGTTGAATTTAAATTGTTTTAAATAAGGATTTACGAAGAAGCACCATAAATTAATAAACAAAACACAGTAGTCAACTTGAACAGTTACATTATTTTACTTTTTGAAGGTTAGTTAATTATGATGGAGTAAGGGCACAGTTTAAAAAATTTATTTAATACATTGTGATACACAAATCTTGTTTTAATTTAGTCTTTTATTTATTCACCAACATCTGCATAACAAACTTCCTTGTCCGGATGATATTCTCTTACATGTTTGCGAACGTTACTTAAATGTCTTGAACAGTACAGACAATAAGGACACTTAAATCTTGGTGGCTTACCACATTGAAATTTTAAATGATAATTAAGACTATACTTTTTTGTAAACTTACTGCTACATTTTTGACAAGAAAATGGTTTGGATTTGTAAGCTGTTTGATTATAAGCTGAAAATAATATTAAAAATTAATACAACTATTTTTTCAAAAAATTTAAACAATAATCAACTTACAATTGTCTTTGCACTTTCCTTCAGTAAAGTAACCTGGCACGTCTGTTTTAAAAGAATTGTATTCTAAAAAAGAGTAGTATTATTTATTTTATGCGTTGATTTGGCTTATTTATTTATTAGTTACAAATTTGTTAATGCGAACAGCAGTAGCACCAAAATTAATTAATGCATTAAAATGCCTTGGGTTAATTTCATACACGTGAATGATGATGTAACAAATAATAAGCTTGAAATTTTCTTTTACTTTTGCTTGAATAATAAGAATATGAAAAAATCTCAGAAAAAATGTTTATTTGAATGATTTTTATAGTTTTTATTTATTAATTATAATATTTTGTACAATTTTTACATTGAGTATTAATTTGTATGAATCATAATCATCTGTGATAAAGCTAAAGATTTAATCCTTAAAATACTCTTCACAATTCTAATGATAAATTTAATTTAAATTAAATGATAATTTAAACGTTAACTGATAACTAATTACTAAAGATATAAATAATTTATTGAAAATAAATAAATAAAGAGACAAAAGTGCATACCGATTGTGTGCCAGCGAGAGTTTCACTAAATAATTTGTGTGCTGAAAATGTAAGAAAGTGTGCTTCTATCAGATCCTTTTGAATTTCTGAAACAGCACCTATTTTTACATTTTCAAAGCGTTTAGTTTAGTGAAGCTCTCTGAAGCACGTTAACTGCTCCTTGGGAAATAATTCATTATAAATTTTAATTTAAAGCTCTAGGGGTGATTTTAGTTTTTGAATTATCTAAATCCAAGCAATATACTTTATTTTGTGGATGATGCTTCTTAACATGTTCAAAAACATTGTATTTTCTTTTTGCTAGATAATCACAGTACGGACAAGCTTTCCTTGGTTTTTTACCACAGTTGACTTTCAAATGTTGATTTAAATTGTGAACTCTATTAAAAACACTCGGGCAGTTAGGACAGGGATAAACGTTATTTTCACCAGCTCTCAACCTATCGTATATGTTTCGACTTCTGGATATTTGAATCATGTCAGAAACACTACCAACTGACGAAACGCTGTCGTAGGAATGGTACCAACCTAGAAATAAAAAAATATAAAAATTAGTATTATTGCTTTATAATATTAATTAGTTATTTTTTTATTTACAAAGAGTTAAAATTTTTTTAAAGATGTAAGTTTTGTAATTTATGTTTAGTAATGGTGATAATAAAAATTACTAAATGTTAGAAAGTAAAGTATTTTATTATACAAGTTATTTACATTATTAATTTATTACCTAAATTATCACGACAAGAAAATATAGAAAATACACAAATATATGACTTTTGTTACAAGGTGTTCCATTTTTAGACTAAAAAAAAAATTAATTTAATAAAATTCAATTTGTACTTTTAAAGTATATGCTAAAAATATAGCAAATATATTTTTGAACTTATTAAGGTAGAAACTTCTACTGTTCCAAATGATGTAAGGTCAAGGAGATCTTTGTTATTATGAATACCTAAGGTATACTAAAAAATAAATAAATATTATGAAACTAATCTAAGCCGGGTTCGATTTGATCAAATGTTTCATTAAAGTAAAGAAATGAGGTATGGGTAATTTTATGTATTTGAGACACTGACCTTAAATTTTGAAAATACTCTTAAATTAGTAAATACCAATTTTAGGGGTTATTCAAAATAGCAGGTACTTTTCCTAATTTGAGGGTTTTCTATTCATTCTCTACTATTAGGGCCCCAAAATTTTTTAACGTTAGACAAAATAACTCCGAAGTTTCAATTTGATTCGTACTCCTTTTTATTAAATAAATAAATTATATCATTTTTAAACAACTGAAGTATACTATACGAAAGCTAATTTTTTAGATTAATAATTTAAATAAAATTTTGAATAAATTAACGTTTCTTTATATTGAATTTTATATTTGTTTCATAAATGATATTAATTTATGAAATTTGCCATTAAAATTAAATATTATTTAATCTATGATTATCACGATGAAGAATGAATTTTTTCATGATCTTGAAGATGATGACGATGCTTGAATCGTTTGTTACACACAGAACACATATATCTTGGTACTACACCACATTCAAACTTTAGATGCCTTGAAAGACTACCTTTATTTGAATAACTGCGATTACAACGTTGACAAGAAAAAAGTGGGCCTTGGTAATATTTATTAGACATTTGCATCCAACCTGCAACAATCAATATGGAACTTTTCAATTATTCAAAAATATTTTGCAAATTTGAACATGAAAATAATATAATAAGTTTTAGTTTTAAACATTAATGGATTCTTGAATCATGAGGATAAAGAGAAATGAGCAAAAAATTACTTTTATAACATTTTATTTATATACAAGTAAAATTTAAGTACAATCTAATTATTATGGCAATTAAACTATGGTAACAATTTTTCCTTATTAATATTTATCATTATGTGAACAATCTAATTTAAGCATTTTATTTTGTATTATTATTTAAGAAATTAAAAAATGTAATGCTCTAACAAAAAAAATACACAAATTTTATTCAATGTAATAACGCGCCAAAATCTTTTTTTGCATGCCGCCCTCTCTGAGTTTCTTAGTCGTTTTTGGTCTCCTGACACGGAAATACGAATTCACATTCGTAATCAAAACATTAAAATATTTCATTTGAACCAAAAGGTTGAAATTTTTATTAGAAATTTTTGAAGAAAGCATTTTAATTTGAGTCCAAAAAATTTTTACTTTATTTTGTTATTTATGTACACTGACAGTAGTACGGGAAAGCAGATATCCCATTCGGGAAAGAATCTTCCCCTAAATTTGTATAAAATCTTTCTTATGTTTTTGGAGCGCTGTTCTCTCAAAATAACACGAAGACTAGATTAGTCTAGTCTTCATGCAAAATAAGAAAAATACCTCCCAAAATACCTTCCGCCGATAAAGAAGATTGCAGTTTTTACTACTCTAATTCTATTATTTAAAAATTTAGGGAAGATTCTTTCCCAAAATAAGAAATATTCCATCCTAAAAGCTTGAGAAGTCTGTTGCCTTAACTGAGGGAATAATTCCTTCCCCTACTACTGTCAGTGTAGCTGACAAATATTTGAGACGCGTTTTCTTGTTTTTTAAATATTTAACCGGAAAAATAATAAATTTTGCAATTATTATTATCTCAACCCATTATATGGAATTAAATTGAGCATTATTTAAAAAATTAATTTAAAAAAAAAAACTTCTCCTTCACTTATCTTCACTAAGTACACTCAAAAAATTCGGTTGCCTTTACCGGAACTCCGGTTACCACTATCAGATTTGCGGTTGCGCCTACTGGAATTCCGGTTGTGGCATCCGGATTTTTTTTTCTTTTAAATGATTGGAAATGACATAAAACTTAAAGAAATGTTTAAAATAAAATTCTTTTAAAAAAATAAAGAATCCAATCGATTTTAGCAAATTTCGGAAATCTATTTTCAGCTCATCCTAGATGGCATACGTGTACTTTTATGTATTTTCCTAGGTTTAACTTTTTGTTTGCTAATAATGTCAGTACAGTAAATTTCATTATGTGGATGAATAGTTCTAATATGAGTCCAAGCTTGAGTTTGTTGCCTTGTACAAATTTCACAATACGGACACTTAAATCTTCTTGGCATTCCACATTCATAGCGAATATGACGAATTAAACTTTTTTCGCATACATAAGTTTTTTCACATTTATCACACGAGTAGTTACCTTTCCGGCGACGAGTTCGAGGTACTAACAATTGATGACCAAAAAATGGATTTTGAAAATAATCTGAAAACACAAAAATGAATAATTTAATATATTAGAATTTATATCAATATTAATCACTTATGAACAAAGTTTTAAAACAAAAATTTTATTTTAAGATAAGATATAATAATATCAAAACCATTAAAACCAAGTCAAGGGTTGAAATTCAGAAAGTATGTAATTAAAATGATTTTGAACCACTAATTATTGAAATTTTTATTAAGTTCAATCCGTTTTTCTAAAATATGAAAAAAATAATTTCTTATAAAAAATCTGCATTTGCAGGTCAAAAATATAATAATTTTAATCAAAAAATTTTAATACTTTCTGGCATACGGTGAAGCATTTTGAAATTAATAAAGTAAATTTAAAATCTTATTAAATACATACTCCCAGAATGTAAACCCTTGTTTAACCTCTGGGTATATATTAAATAGTATTTATGTATTTCTAGTTTTTATTTCAAGTAATTCATTATTTAATTAGAGGACATTTGGTGATTCATTTTTGAATCATATTATTTTGTTGAAGATACTCATTAAAAAATGAAAATAAAAATAATTAAAAAGACATGATTCCATAGCTACGTTTTTGGGAAATTCGGGAAATTCCTGTAGAATTGGATTCCTAAAAGTTACAGAGTACTAAGGTTTTAAAAGGATTTGTTATAATTTAAAAAAAATGTAATTATTTTTTATTTTATAAATCGTAATATATTTATTATGTATTTCTAAATTTAAACCTTTTTATAAAAATATTCCAAATTTATCTTCTTCTAGGTTTCACAATAGCATTTTTAGAGACGTCTATGCAATACAATTTATTATCTGGGTGCTTGAGTGTGATATGCTTCCAAGCATTAGTCGAAAGTTTTGTCCTTTTTCCACAATAAGGACACTGATATCTGGGTTCTAATCCACATTCGAATTTTAGATGTCTCGATAAAGTTTGATCAGATGCATAAGATTTGTTACAGTTTACACAAATGTGATTTTTTAAAATAGCTTTATTTTTATTAGAGGCTAAAATTGTTGATTTTTCTTTCTGTATTTGTATCATTGAATCACCTGAAAATAAAAAAAATTTAATGAGTAAATAAATGAAAATCATGTTATAAAACGAAAATCAAAGTTTAGTGAAGAGGGATAAAGTTTTATTAGTAACACTTTTTTTAAAGTTAAAAGTATACACATTTTTTAGTTTTAGTTTTTTAATTTTAAAAGGTATCGTGTAAAATTCTTACATTTTATCGTCATGGTTTAATTTTATGTTATGTACATGTTTTTAGTTAAAAAAATTTCTGCTTAAAAAAACAATAACTTTTTCAGCGAATTTAAAACTTTATAAAAGAAAATTACATAAATGGTATTTCACTGACCATGGTGTTAGTAACCAGATCTGCTGAATTTATAATTCATAATAACCCTATTTAAAAAATTATTCTAAATTTCACATTTTTCAAAGCTCCCAAATAAAAATTATTCTAAGTCTATTTATTCCCCCCTCATTTAAAGCAGACAAATATTAACGTTAAATTTTGACTTAAGCAATGAAAATCATATTATTTGGTCATTTCATTAACCTCAAACTTACTTTTGTACACCAAACATCTCAAACAACGTATTTAACATAATTATAATAAATTACTTAAAATTTTTTTATAAAAATATTTATTTATTTCGTCTTCTAGGTTTCACAACTGCGCCAGTAGAGACGTCTATGCAATACAGTTTATTATCTGGGTGTAATACTGTGATATGTTTCCATGCATTAGTTGTAAGTTTCGAAAGTTTTCCACAATAAGGACACTTATACCTGGGTTCTAATCCACATTCAAATTTAAGATGCCTCGATAAATTCCCATCCGAAGCATAAGATTTGTTACATTGGACGCAAATGTAAATTTTTGGAACGCTTGTATTCTTAGAATAAATTGTCGATATTTTATTATTCAGCTCTGCCATTGAATAATCTAGAAATAAAAAAAACAAATTATAAGTAAATAAATGAGAATTATGAGATTAATCAATTGAACAAAAAAACAATTAGTGAAAGAAAAGTGATTTATTGTTTAGTAAAAATAAACAAAAGAATTTACTAATACATATTTTTTTATTTTAGTAGATTGAAAAAATTTTTAATGCGACCATAATAATTGAAAATTTTAGCCTTAATAATGGTGTATCAATAACACCAAAATTTTTTAGTTTTTGTAAAACAAACAGAAATAATAAAAAATAAGATTATAGAAGCTCGAAGTATCGAATAGTTTTTATTAAAATTCATTTAAATAAAAATATTCTTCATGAAATTTTTGTACCATTCACATTTTAAATACCTAATGAGCTATGTACATAATTACACTCTTGGTTATTCAATTTAATTCTGAAAAAAATAGTTTTTTAGTTTTTTATTAGCAAAAGGAGATCATAATGAAATTTACAGCAATCACACAATTTTTGTGTATAGTTTATTGGCAGATCCAACGAGGGGGAAGCTCCCTCCCTCCAAAGTATAAATTTTGTATAATTTTTAGACATTTTTTTAAAATTTTACGGTTTGTAAATGTATTTTTTGGGAATTCGCTCCCTCCAGGCTGCAATGGTTTAATGTAAGATTCTAAAATAAAAAATTTTTGTAAATTAATATTATAACAAATAAGTTTCAGAGTTGATTACGGTGGACGTATTGGTAAATAAATAATAATTATAAAATAAGAAAAGATTTCAAGTAAAAAAATTCATTAATCAAAAACATTTATTATTTGCAAAAAAAAAATAAGTACAAATACATGAATTTTTATTTTTACATATTAATTTTTTTCAAAATATAGAAATGTATTTATTTTTTTTATTTTTTAACCTTCCTTAATCTAGACCACATCTAGACTACATATAACTATTTAATAATTAAAAACATTAGTATTCGTTATTAATAAATTTTGTTAGAGTCCCTATTACAAGCAATTGCTGATAGTGTTTTGCTATCTAAATTTTTAATAGGATTTTTAACCTGTTTTATTTTTTGTAATATTAAACTTAATTTTCTTTTACAATTAACATATTTTTTTAGAACCCAACACCAAGTATAATTAATTTTACATCAAAATATTAATTTAAAATTATTTTTAACAACTTTTTAATAATTATTAATTTGTAAAATAATTGAAAAAAAGAATAAGAGTATTGATAGAATACTTTAGCTACTAATTAATACTTTTTTTTTAAATTAACAGTTTTGATTATTTTTTAGTAAAGGAATTTACATAATCGAAAAAAATTTTCATCTTTGGCTGATAAGAAAAATTAAATTAGAATATTAGTTTGTGTAAATTAACCTTAATTTTAATTAATAATAATAACTAATAAAGCTTCTTAAAAGCAAATAAGTGTACTACTAGGATAAAACAAAATAATCAATGAAAAATTCAATTTTTCCTTACATCTAAATCTTACACTATTAAAAATACTATGGTAATTATACGAAATTATCGTAATTTTACAAAAAAAATTGTAAAATTACAAAAAAATCGTAAATTTACGATCGATGGTAAAATTACAATTTTGTTTTGCAAATTTACGATTTTTTTAGTAAATTTAAGAATTTTTCGTTAACTTACGAAAAATTTGTATAATTACCATAGGGTAAAAATAGAAACGTAATCAACATTTTTATATTTTATTCAGAGCTTATGCGATAATAACAAAGTTTTCTTTAAAGAAGATGTTGATGTTTATCTTGAATATGGTTCAAAATATACGCGTGATCTATATTAGTATATTGGCATAAAATACAAACAAATTTTTTGCAACAGTATTTCTTAACATGACTTCGGAAATTGGCTTCACTTGTAAAATTGCTTGGACAATCTGGGCACTGATATTGATTAACGAACATAACAGCAGACTTACGATACGGTGTTTTTGAAAAGTATTTCACTGATGCACCGCAGTATAATTTATCATTTGGATGAAGTTTAGTCATGTGGGTGAGCATGTCTTCTAAAGAATTTGTAATGTATTCGTTGCAACAGATGCACTTAAAGTCATATAAGGCAAATCTTTTTGATTTGGAAACATGAGTAAAATCATCTACGTCAAGATTAAGTTGACTATTTATGGTGTCTACTTCAACATCTGCTTCATCTCTGTTTGACAGATTCATTAAATTATCAGCTAAAAAAAATAATAAATTAAATACGAAATCCGAGAAAATAATTTCAAAAAATTTTTATTTTACCTGGTGTCTTTGGTCTCGGGATTTTCGGTCGTGAGCTACTAACTTCGTGAATGGAACTAGTATCAATTTTTATCTCATTAATTTGAGCATCTTTTTCTATTTTTTCTGATTCCAACAACTGTTTTTTTGGTTTCGGGCCTGGTTTTCTTCTAATTTTTAAGATATTAGATTTTAGATACGAATCTCCAGTTGATGATGATTGAACTATTGATTTTTGTCTTGTTTTTTCATCAAAAGTATTGTTTCCCATTGAAATTAATTGCGCCTTAGGTTTTCGACCTGGTTTTTTTCTGATTACAGAATTTTGCAGAGAAAAAACAGAATTCCTATTTTCTACTAATTTTAAAATTGCACTTTTAGGTTTTGGCCCTGGCTTGCGTCGGATTTTTGTAACAGTTTCAATTTCCTTATTTACTAAATTTTCTCTCAAGTTAATCATCACTGGTGATCTGTTTACTTTTTTTCTCAATGCTGTCTTTTTAATGGCAATTGATTGCTTAGACAAATGTATCTTAGAAGATAAAAATCTTGGTACACCATTGCTAGATTTCTTAATATCTGCTCTGTCATTGATTTTATTTATATTTTCAATGCGTTGATTTTTATTCATAACTGCCATTAAATTTTGTATTTTAGGTGGTCTACCAGGTTTTCTTTTGATCATAACTGCTGATTTAACTTGTCTCAAATTTTCATTAATTTGCGATTTTATAGGTGGCTCTATTAAAATAACACTACTAGGTCTCTCACGATTGGCAGTTACATTTTGATTATCTAAGTTCAATTTTTCAGCTGCTGATAGATCATGCCAACTGTCGTTGTAATCGTCATCACAAGTTGAAACATCAATTTCGATATATTCATCTTCATCAACATCATACACTAAAATGAATAGGTTATAAAAATTAGTTTCATAAAGAGACAGAAATTTAATGCACTTAATTAAAACATAAAAGTGAGAATGAAGTTATTTAAAATGATAAAGCTAATGTATTTTATTGCATAAAAAACTAATTTAATTGTGGTATGAAGTTATTAAAAAATTAGTAACAATCAGCAGAAATTGAATTTTGCACTCAATAAAAAGGCATGATTTTCTTAAGATATTCGAAAGCAAAAATATTGTGCCTATTTTTTAGTTTGACATTAATGTTTTTAAATCCTAATCTAAAAGCAAAAATAAAATTTTTGCCCTCGCAGGCGTAAAACTCGTGCGTAAAAATATTGTAAGTGGTATGGGCGAAAAACTGCTGACACTAGCGGGTTCGCTGAATGCTCGTGCTAGAGTTGACGCTAGTACCAAAAATTTTACGCCCTTGATACTTAATATACTATTAATATGTAGTTTGAAAACAAACGTATATTCTTTATAGAAAGTGACTAAAAATTTGTAAGAAATTCATTAAAAAATTTTATATGCAAATGTGTTAACAACGAAAAAGAACCTTTCTAGTAAAAAGTTTTATTCAAAATATAGGAAATTTTGATAAACTAATCTACAGTACATAAAATAAGAGAAACTATAATGTTTAAATTATTTCAACTATTCAAAAATAGATGTTTGAGAATGGTTATTAAATTAAAAGAAAAATCATTAAATTGATAAAAGGTTTGTTATATTTAGAATATTAAAAAAATTATTTTGAGTAATTTGTAACAAAAATTGATGAAGACATCCACGGTATAATTTAAAAAAAATATCAAAATAAATGTTAGTTTCTGGAAATAGAATCTTCAAAAATTTGCATTGGATAAGTCCTTTTAAAAGGTTTAAATACAAATTTTATCCCTGGCGGTACTGTAATTTAGTCGCTAATAATTGTGGTCCAATCTCTTAATTTTAAGATACTATAGAAATCTTTGTAAAAAATATTCCAATAAAATTATCACCTGAAACAAAAATAAATAAATTAATCAATGTAGTACAAGATAAGTTTTAGTAAGTTATTTATTTTTTCAATTTAATTAAAATAAATAATTAGGATTCAGTGAAACTAATTTTATTTTTTTTTTTAAATGATTTATTTAAATTTTTAAATTATTACACTTAATTTTATTACAATAATTTAAATAATAATTGACATTTAACATAATAGACAAGACTGCAGAAAAAATATATTAATAATTATTTTTAGTTTTTTAAGAAAGTAATTAATTTAGTAAAATTATAAGTTAAATAGTTTATAAAACCATAGATATTTTTATAAAAATACTAGCATAGTTGATAGGGGGGGCTCTGCCATTTTTTTTCTATTCGAGTATTTTCTATTCAAGTGAAGTTATTATCACCTTTACTAGTTGTTAAGATTCTGAAACCAAATTATTCTGTTTCCCTAAGCCTGTTTTATTTTAAGTCGCTAAATTGTTAAGTCCCTTGAGCCCCTAAACCCGTATTATTATAAGTCCCTAAACCTAAATTATTTTAAGTCCCATTTTAACCCCCCCTCCACTTGATTTTTGTTTTCCCAGAGCCCTCTCTATTAACATGTTTCACGTTAAAAATACTACTTTATAATTACTTTTCCTTTATCCTGGAAAACCATCTGCACCCAAGAGTCAGATAAACAAATCTGTAGATTTTCAGATATTGAATATATAAGAAATAAATACATAGATAAATATTAAATATTTACATGTATATCATAAATAATCTCCGGATACATATTGAATAACCTAATTAGACTTAATTTAATCATATCATAATACCAATAGGGTAAATTTATTTTAGCAAACAATTCTAATTTTAATATTTACAACCTTTACAATTAATTGAGTATTTCATTTTGTTTATTAATATTTATTAAGTATTCTCAGGTATGCTTCCTCGAGCCTCTCAAATAACTTGGTTACAACTTTATGAAAGCTGTTTATTACGAGGTTTTATTACTAGGATGCATTAGATTAACATGTTTTTTAACGTCTCCCAATTTACAAGCAAGGTGACAAGCCAAACAAACATATTTTCTTCCACATTCAGTGTTGTGATGTGACTCTAATTTTTGTTTACTCATAAAATATTCAGGACATTTTTTACAATAAAATTTACTATCACTTTTAGGTTCGATTCCCGATTCTTCGTAACAATATTTCGCATAAGCTAAACAGTAAAATGTTACATCTTTGTGATAATTTTTAACATGCTTTATTATTTTTTCTATGTCCGGACTTCTATTCTCAAATGTACAGTACGTGCAATGATATTCATATAATTCGAAATTTTTTTCATAGTGTTCATCAAGATCGTTTTTGTCTAAGAACTTTTTATTACAGCCTTTACACTCATAAAATTTAGGCTTATCTTCAATATCCTTCAGTTTCTTCTTTTTTATACCTGACTTGAATTTGTGCTTTTTAGGTGAACTTTTTACTTTATCATCTCTAAAGGTTTCATCGCTGCAACCTGGATCTTTAAGCTTTTGTTTTTTAGGTGAACTTTTTGCTTCTTCATCTTTAGAGGTTTCAATCCTCTCATATAATTCCAAAGTCCTCAAATCATCAGATTCAAAATTATCAGAAATTAAAATTTTATTTTCAGAAATATTTTCAATTTTTATTTCAATATTAATGTTACTGTCTTGATTTGTAATTTCATCAGGTTTTTCATAATCTTCTGCTGTTACATTCTCTTGTATCTGGTTATCATCTTCATTATCTGAATTCAAAATATCAACTTCCATATCATCGTCAGTGTAATCTGATTTGCTTAGACGAATTATTACTGAAACAAAAATAAGCAGTGTTTATTGCAGGTCAATGCAGAAAAATTAGAAATAATTAAAGAAATAATAATAGGGAAATTTTTATCTACTCTATTACTATTCAATAAACTAAAAAATAAGGAATTTTAGGAAAATCAAAATTTAAATTAAGGTATTACAGCTTTAATTGCAAATGTACAAAGTAATGTTAAAAACTTCAATATTATTAGAAAGTTAAAAAGGATTATCGGGGTCTAAATTAATATATACAGATAATCATGTATTTTTCAGGAATTATATTAATTTTATGAAATTGTAGTCCTAAAATTATATAAAAAATACACAAAGAATGCCCACTATGACATGAACAATCATTTTAGGTTAAAAATTCCAATTTATCTGAATGGGGCTTATTCGTACACCATCCACTTCTTGCCAAAAATAAATTTAAATATATTAAATTTTAGTTTTATATGCTAATGATGGCACTAATGTTTTTCTGCAGTATTCTACATTGGTAAAATCTTATAATTTTTTATGATGGTTACCTGAAAAAATGAAAAATAATTAAAAATTTAGTACTTTCTTAAAAACAAATAATTTTAATTATTTATTAAAGTATAATATGATAATGATGCATAAAATGAGTTCAGTATTTTTTTCAATTAAAATTTTATTCAAAAATTATACATAGATTTTTATCAATCCATTACAATAATTACAATGCAATAAAATTCTTACTTTTTTAAACGTTATAGACCATTTAATTAAAGTTTTTAAATATATTGTCAAAAATTAAGGTGCTTTTTATTTAGCTGCATCTTTCTTAGTTTTATAGAATGATTACAGAAATATTTTAATACTATTTTACTTGAAAAACAGCCTGTATTTTTTAGGTACTGATCGGTATAGTCATACTTTTTACCTCAATTTTTAATTATTATTCGGAGAGCTTATGTATTACCAAGTAGAATTATTTTGCTTTGTTTTAGTTACGTAGCTAAAGTTTTAAGTCTAAAGAATTCTAATCTAATAAATAATGTACTTTCTATTTTTAATATCATTTTGTTAACAATTTTTGTTTAATCATATTTCCCTAAGTCGAATAATTTATAAGATCATCATTGTTGTTCAGATCAACAAAAGCTTATATATATTATAAACATTTATATTAGCCTGAAAATAAATTCAAAATATGTTTTCTTAGAAATATATAAATACATTAATCAATTAAAAAATGTATGACACTGATCAAAGGCTGTAAAACACGAAAAACTTTTTCTTAAAACAAAAGAAATACGAAAAAAGTAATAGTAAAATAAAGTACGAATGGACAAATTGTTGCTAAAAATATATCAAATGTCAGAGGTAGCTGTAGAAAGCACAAAGATAACAGGATTGTTTGTGTAAAAGCACCCAAATAATGTAAGGGTAGGAAACATTTTGCGAAATTGCTTAATGAAAATAAAATAAAATTAAAATACAAAGAAAATTCAATTACGATTTTAAAAAAATAGCTAGTAACTTGAATAATGTGCAAAATTTTTCATTTTACCTTAAAACAATTTTAATTAATTATTTTTAATACTGAGTTGAAATTTTTATCGATCATGAATTTCTTTGATGCCCAAAGAAAAAATGTAAATATTATTAAAATAAGTTTCAGGCTAATATACAAACTATAAAATATTGTAAATTGAATATGATTAATAATATTACTAATAAATAGTTACATAAAAAACTTAATTTATTAATGTAAAAATTTTACGAAATCATAAAAAATATGAACTATTCTTATGAAATAAATAATTAGCGTATAATGAAAATGCATTAATGAAAAAATGAAAAAAATGAACTTAAATTATCTTAATTTAAAAATTGATAATATCAGCTTAAAAATACTTTTTTATAGGCTTATAAAGTAGATACTTTATAAAATTAAATTAATATTATAGATCTGAATCAGGAACTTGAATTTAAATACCAGAAATATGGTATCCATCAATAATTTAATTGATGTTAAAGGCATTGTGATGTCCTTGAACTTTTTTTATAGTAGTTGAAGACATACTGTTACTATTACCAAGTATAGCAGTACAAAAGGTAATACCTGGTGAGCCACTTTCTGTAGATGATGCCGACGTACCTGGATACATAATATTTCCGCCAACATCATTTTCTTGACGCATAATATTCTTACGCCATTTTGCTCGAGCATTTTGAAACCAAACCTACAAGTGAAATAAAGGAATTTTAGTAAGGAGTGAGAAACTTCAATTCCATGTTGCGTACCTGTAGCACTCTTTTAGATAATCTAGTTTTTTGCGATAACTGCTCTAAACCATTAGCATCTGGATTTTGAATAATGGAAAAGTAGCTTTTCAAGGTACGTAATTGATCGTGTTTAAAACTTGTTCTCATTCTTTTATTTCTTTGCTGTGGTGTTCCTGGTGAATGCAACGAAATATCATAACTTGATAATGATTCCATCGATGATGATAATCCATTTGGATGTAATAAACCTAAAAATAGAAAACAAAAAATTATGTGTAACAATAAATTATCTGTAACAAATGATTAATATTATTATTGTTCTTCATAATTGAATACAATCTCTTACAAATTCACTAATTCTATTTTTCATCAGCATGCATTTGACTATAAAATTTGTACTACAAGTGAAAATTGTTTCAATTGCTAATAAAATGAAAGTTTAAAATAATATTTTTAACAGACGTTAATTATCATGTTAACCTGAGTTTTTGGACCTCATAACTACTTTCAAATCTCATCACATGTAAATTAAATTTTTATTAGATTTTCTAAATCAAATTTTTTTACTATTGAAGAAGAGTGAATAATTTTTTTTTTAAATTGTTTATGGTTAAAATACGCCATGCAAACAAGCAACTGAATGAAATTTATAAGCTGAAAATAACTAGCAGTTTTGTGTCTCTTTCTGGAAAATAATTAATTAATTAACGTCTCCCAGGCTTTAAAGCCTCTTACAAGAACTATTTCTTGTTGTTTCTTTTATTAATTACTGGAAACCATACACGTATAGTCTTTCTAGAGAGGGGCGATGAAAGATAAAGATTTTTGAGAAGCAGTATGTAGAATTTTTCATTTTTATAGGAAAAACTCTGATACTCCTAAAATATTATACCTAAAATATTTGCTAAAAATTTTAAAAATTATTCACTTTGAATGATAAAATAAAAGCAAAGGAAATTAAAATATCTTTTTTATAAATAGATTTTATTTTATGTAAAAAATATACTTTAATTTGACTGAAAATGCACAATCAAAAATATTTTATTAATACAATTCTTAAATTAACTAAAATTAATATTTAAAATATTTTTCTTTTTACGTACAAATCTTAATAATACAAAAAAATTTTTAATTTTTTTTAGGCTTTGGTCTCAAAATATTTTTTTCAATCATGTCAGTACAAAATACTTCATCAAATGGATGAACATTTCTAATATGTTTCCAAGCATCAGCAAGATATTTTGCGCATTTTCCACAATATGGACATTGAAAACGAGGATCTTTTCCACATTCGTATTTTAAGTGTCTCATTAAACTTCCTTCAACTGAATAACATTTATTGCAATCAACGCAAATGAAATTTTTTTTTGGATAAGGCAAATTTATCGAAGCTGGATACTGTATATTACTGTACATTTTATCCATGTTTCTGTAATATTCTGAAAAAAATATATAAAATTAATATGCCTATATTTTTAATTCTATAAAAGCATTTATGAGAAAAAGTAGTTATGAAAATTTGTATTAAAGAATACCAAAGGAAAAATGTGATCGAAACGAAATTCTTTACATTGATTAGAATATATTATCTACTTATTATCAAAAAATATTTTTATTCTGTACAAATATACATATTTCACAATTAATACTTATTTTTAAAATAAAATATTTTGTTTTTGACACTGACAGTTAATGGTATTTGAATATTTTTTCTTAATAACGTTGGTACAAATGAATATTTTGTATGAAATTAATTTATGTTATATGATTCTAAGCACCAAAAAGCAGATTTACCAGATTTTTTTACATTTATAACTTTTAAGTATCTGCAATCAAACCAGATTTATTTGAGATCCAGGAAAAAGTCTGTATTCGAATTTGGTACATTTGCCCCAGCACAGCAAGGATCTAAAAATTACATGAATTCAGTGTTATTCTATATAATAAATTACATGAAATATCTTTGAGAAAAAGAAGAAGCGATGACTCACCAAATTAGCTAGTATTATTTAGTAAAGACCAATTTTAGTAATGGCATAACTATTATTAACATTTGCAATTCTATTTTAAGACTTATTTATTCTAGGCACTTTTTTCTGATTATTAGCAACATCGTAACAAAAAATTTCTGAGCCAGGATGCACTTTTTTAATGTGATTCCATAAATTATTTTGTTGGCTTCTAAAAATATTACAATGCGGGCATTGAAATCTTGGTGCCTGACCACATTCGTATTTCATGTGCCTCCATAAGCTTCTTTCAGCTGTGTATGGTTTGAAACAATTAACACACACAAATTTCTTATGCACGTCCTCGTCTATTTCAACATCATAGAATAAATCTGGAAAGAAATAAAATTGTCAATTAAAATTATAATTTCAAATTTTCTCATTATAAATACATTGGCTAGGGTAAAAAGAAATAATTTAGGTTTAAGATCAATTCACTCTGAAAAAATGTGAGAAATATTTCATTTTATTTATTTATTAAAGCTTGTCATCTTTCCAATAAATTTTAAAGTAACAATAAGAAAAGGTACGAAGAATTTTTTTTATAAATAATTTAATAAAGAAATTTTTATTTTTTGAAAAATAGTTCTTTTATTAGATCGATAAAACCTCGCCATTAACCTAAACTAAAGAGAACGATAAATTCAATTTATTTTTATAAATAATTACATTATTTATTTTTAATCTAAATTTTCACTAACAGTAAAAAGTCTAAATTTAATTTATGCATATTTATATAAAGAGACTGGCTCATTCGGATGATGTCTTCTAACATGTCGATAAATAGCCGATGAATATTTGCTTAGAAAATTACAATAAGGACACTGAAAACGTGGTGCCTTACCACATTGATGTCTATGGTGGTAAATCATATCGTTCCTTTGTGAAAATAATTTTTTACATTTTGGACACTGATATTTTCCATTAATTGTAAATTCAATATCTTCGATGTTCCTTGTATTTTGCATTGCATTATAAACTGAAAAATGAAATATTTTATTATTGATTTTGTATAATAGGAGAAAAATTCATTATGGTTTTATTTTCAAAATTAAATTTTTTTAAATTATGTTATTTACAAAATTACCTATGTGCATGCAAATTTTTCTATCTAAATAGAATATTATGTTTGTTTAATAAGGGGAGACCGGAACAGTTGGGGTGCCAAATTAAAGTCTATAAATATGGATGAATTTAATATGTTAAAAAAACACCCAAGATACCCTCCACTTATTAGAACGTGCTTTCTAGACCTAGGAACTAAAATAGGCTTTTTATACAATTTTCCAAATAAAACTGTCATCTTGCAGTTTAACCAAAATACTTCCGATTGGTATCGTGTATTTTAGAACTTATAACTGGTTTATGCAAACACAATCAACATGCATGAAACATGTTTACTTACAGCTGAGGGCTAAATACAATTCGCTATTTTTATAATTTGTAATTATCACAGATTCTAAACCCAAACTATTCTAAGTGCCTAAATCTTAATTATATTAAGTCCCTAAATGAAAACGATTCTAAGTCCCATTTGACCCTCTCCCCCTTGATTTTCAGATTTCTAGGCCCCCTCCCTATAAACATGTTTCATGTTAATATACATTGTAAGTTGGCGTCCCAAAAGTTCCAGCCTCCCCTGCTAAGCGACAGGAAAAATTAAATTTCAATTATGATTTCAGGTATCATAAAATATGGAAAGATATTATGGTAATAAAAACAAAAATAGCTTGTGCTAATACTAATTCAGAATTTAATTACAACTTAAATTAGTTTTGTACATTCTAAAATATTCAATAAAAATAAAACATTGTTTGTTGAAAGTAATTGATTTTTATATACATCATTAAAAGTTTTGTAAACAAAGTATTCTTAGATAAATAAGCAAAATTTTTAAATTAATCCATTCCGTAACAAAAAATTAACAGAATTGGCTGTATAAAAATTTGAAAAGTTTTTAAAAAATAATGATCTGACAAAAGACCTTTTTATTGATTTTTACGTGGTATAATCTTTTTATTATCTCGAATATCAATTATGTACGGTGTTTCCCCAACATGTCTCTTTCTCATATGTTGATAAACTGCTGAAGTTTGTTTGGTCAAAAAATTACAATATGGACATTTAAACCTTGGTTGTTTTCCACATTCGTATTTCATGTGCCTCCAAAGACTGCAGTATTGTGAAAAATAACGTGGACATTTTGGACAGTAATATTTATTTCCTATGGGTTGATTTGTACTTGTTGAATTTGATGTTCTGTAAGCAGAGTTTTCTGTGCCTTCAATTGGTGGAACATACCATTTACTTGTTAAGTAATCTTGGAGATCTATGAAAAAAAATTACTTTGTTAATTGAACTGTTTGCTAAATTGTCAAATGATTTTTAGTTTTTATATTTAAGTATTTAAAACAAAATAACTAGTGTTAAAAAATAATTTCCTCCAATAAGATTATAAAAAAATGTCGATATTTTATTTGTGAAAAAAAGAAAGCTGACTTTAATTTAAAGTGCAAAAAATTCTGTTCTCTAATTTACTAACATTATAAAATATTAACATAACTATTGCCTTGACAAATTAGAGCACAAGATTTTTTATATAATACTTATGCACCTATTTTTTACTTTAGTGTTAGATTCTTATTTCTAAAAGAAATGAAAACTAAATCTTGTGATAAGGGAAAAAAGGATTATTAATTTTATTTACCATACATGAGAAAACTTATAAAGTAATTTGCTTTTTATTTCTAATTTATTAAAATTTTGTTTTTCACGTTGAAGTAAATTTTGAAATATTCCAAGACGTTTAGTAAGTGCTTTGTGTTGCACCTGATTGTGAATTCACAATCTACATATTCTACATAATTTTGTTGATTATAATTTTAGAAATTATGTAAAAAAACATTTTACTGAATAGATACAATTTACAACTATTAATTGTGTTACCGATTGTAAAATTTATGTCTTGAATTTCAATTAAAATAACAAAAGAAATTAAAACTTCAAGTGTCTGAACATCTGAGACAGATTTTTGCAGTATGTAATTTACACATGGCCATATCACATTTTAAACATCTGTATCTTGTTTTTCGATCTTGACTGCGATGACAAAAATCGCATCTTTTTGGTTTCAACAACTTATTATCAGCAAAAATTTCTAACGGATCTAGAAAACATAAATTTTTTTTTTGATAAATAGTAAAAAAATTAAAGTCAATAAAATCAAGATAGTTACCACGTGCTGCTTGTAATTTTAATTTTTGACGATTTAATCCAAACGGTTTATCCTTTAATTTTCCAATTTTATCAATATTTTGCTTTATGCTATCTAAAAGTAAAAAAATTACATTTAATTATTTATTGTTAACGTAATAAAAACTTTATTTTATTTACGAACCTTTTAAATACGGTTCAATTTTAAATATTTTCATAGTTGGCAGTAGCATTTTTTGTTCCAAACCTTAAAATAAAGTTAATTTGTTTTTTTTTTTAGTTTCATGAATATTTATTTAATATTAATAATTATATTAAAATTTGATTCAAAAACAATCAAACCACCTAAAATTATCAAGTAATATTCAGTATTCTTCATGCTTAATGTTTTGAATTGATAGTTTTTCGAACCTTGTAAATTCTATTGTATTTTAATATAAATGTCAAGTTTAAGGTATTACATCTGTAATTGCAAGTTTACACGGTAATGATACAGACTTCTATATTATCAACTCTAAATACTTGGAATCGAGATTTTGTGTCATTTATAAAGTTTTTATTAAATTATTAAATACTTGGAAAAGTTTAAAAAAAAATTTATTTCAGTTTTTGAATGCCTGTTCATTAATATTTTACAACTTTCATTAATTTTCGTCATCAAATGCAATTACAGATGTAATACCTTAAGTAAGGCTTATACGAAAAAAATTCATCAGATTAAAATAATTTATTAATTGAAACTTTTTATTACCTCCAAGTCAAAAGGATAATTTTGTTCAAAATCTGTAATATTTCAAATTAGGAAAATTTTGGTATTCATAACTTTTAATTAGGGCCTTATGAGTGGAAAAAAGTGTTTCATAGAAGATATTTTAAATTACTTTTACACCAATTATATTCAAATTTAAATAAAATAGGAAAAAATATAATATTTTCATTGTAAAAAATACTATTTTTATGCAGTTTGTAGAAGATTTTCGGATTCATAATTAAAAAAAATTGTTTAGAAATAATATTGCTTATTTTCATTTTTTAAATTTTAAGTTTTAATTAAAGCTTTTATTTTAAAGTACAAGTTTTATTTTAATGCTGTTTTCGTTTTTAGATCAATGACGCATATGGTGGCTCCAGGATGTACTTTCAAGATATGATCTCTCACATAATTGCGACGTTTTCCAGTTTGGGGACAGTAGCCACATTTGAATTGTGGTGCTTTTCCACAGATATTTTTTAAATGGTAAGAGAGATTACCCTTCCACCCAAATGATTTGCCACAACGGAAACAAGCTAGTTGGGCACATTCTCTGTCACGTCTTTTAGCTAAAAATAACAAATTGTATGTCTTCAAAATTAAAAGAAAAATATCATAGTCATATTTAAGAAATTTTCAAAATTTTACCTAATCTTAAATCATTCTTTAACTTTTCTTCTTTACGATAATCGACAACTGAATCAGAAAATTTTTTGGGTATTTTTTCTCCTAAAATTCATAAAAATATGTTTAATAATACTTAAATTAGTCTTTCAATTCATATTGCTTTAATATTAAAAAAAAACAAGTAACTAAATTTTAAAATCATTTCGTTGGATTTTTAAGCAATAGTTGTAATATTAATAAATACAAATAAATACAAATATTAAAGCAATTTAATTTATCACAGTGATGCTTTAACATAAACTTTACAAACTTACTAGAAATGCGGTCAGGGTTTTTACGTTTTCTGGCGATTTGATTTTCTAAGTTGGATATATCAATAATTGTTAATTTCTCCTTTATTTTATCTGCAATGATAAAAATTTGTTTAGAGAATCATACGAATTGTTTAAAACAAATTGAATTTCTTACCTCGTTTCTTACTTTGAAAATAAGTATGATCAGGACGTTCCGCGTTAATGTTTCCTGCCAAAGATACTGATTCCTGAATTATTATGTTACTGGTATCTGCAAAATTTAAGAAAAAAATTAATTCGAATTTTTAATGTTCAAAAAACATTTACTAACTTACCATTAATCAGCCATGGATCGAGGGCCAATGGGTCGGCATCTAAAAAAAATCGTTTTTCATGTATTTAATTATCCAAAAAAATGTTAGTCAAGTTAAGAAAATAAAAACATAAAATTAATTACACAAACTAAGACAAGACATGATTCAAATGATTAGATTTTTTTCCAAGAAAGAATTCAAGTGTTAAAAAATAGTTGAATAGATGTAAGAAATAATTTTATAAATTCTCATTCTTTTTGATATTAAATTGAATATCAATTTCTAATAAAACGAATAAATACTTAATTATAAAAATAAATAATTCTTTTTTGAATGACTAGTACTGAGCTTAAGGTAAAAAAATTTGTTTAATACATTTTCACACGAATGATTGTTAATTATATTTTTTTAAACAAATTCATCCAAAGTGCATTTTGGACCTCTTTACCATATAATAATTAGAAAATAAATAAATAATTGAATTAATAATTAATAATAACATTGGTACCTGAAATTAATAAAGTAATTAATTAAATTTTTTTTTTTAATTGTAAATAAAAATTTTTTTCCTGAAAGTTTTGAGGGCTGCTCATGAAGCAAAATTCTAAGGGATAGTAATTGGATTGGGAATACTTAACTTTCGCACAACAAATTTATTACGATATTTTACATAAATAGACCAGAAAAGACGTCCAATCTAGGTTAAGAGCAGTCTTTTTCTGTCCTAGTTAAGTAAAATCATGTATTTTTCAAAATTCACCTTGAAGTTGCACTGCTCGAATTTTGCATTAATTTTTAAACATTTGCTTAAATACTAAAGCAATTTGTTTCAATTTTCAAACAAAATTCAAGCGGAGCAACCTGACAGTGTAGTTATAAAAAAAATTATCCTATAAATAAATAAACAGTATTGTATGGCTATACAATTTTTATTGATCTACGTCTATTAATAATACTTGATAACACATGATTAATTCACATTAATATATAATTGATTTTACATTTAAAAGTAAAAACTTATGATCTAAAACTTATCTTACATTTTAATAAAACTAATAGATTATGTTAAATAATACTTTGAATATATTTTGTTTACTTATACTTAAATTTTAGTAAAACTAATAGAATTATTTAAATAATACTTTGATTACATTTTGTTTAGATATAATTGATTCTACAGGAATCACTGGGTAATTATATTATTTTAATAGGTTTACAGATATTTACTTATTACTACAACAAATACTTCAATATCAGTAGAGTATATTTTTTTCAGTTATGCTAAGTCTAGTGTATACTAATTTTACTCCCCTTGAAAAAGTAAAGAATAAAACTTTTTTAATTTTAAAAAATTTAATTAATTATCAGACTTTTCAGATTTAAATTGATTTTTCCAAATTTGATTTGTGAAAGTATTTTGCTCGTTATCTTAAAGTTTAATTGCACTTCTTATGCATTTTAATTTCATCTATTTGGTATTTAGCATCCAAAATTTATCGACCTAATTTTGTTCAAAAAATAGTTTGATTTCATATTTGAATTTCATTAGTTTTCTTTTTTAAAGTAGTAAATTTACATAGGAGTATTTTGATTAATAGACATCATATAATCAGGTAAACATTTCTCATTGGGTGCATAACCAGGTATTCGTTTTTCAACTGAGTCTTCGGGTGAATATAAATTCATTCTTTCACTGTCACAAGGTTGGCCAGGAACCTTACGACAATCTCTTTTTATTTCTGCTATTCTTTGAGACATTGTTATTTTTAATATTCGTTCTGGTTGATCTTCCCAATTCATTGAGGCTGCATAATCTCTCGCGAAATCTTAATAAATATTATATTTAATATTATTTTTCAACAGATAAATTTTTTAACCTATTAAAGCCCAAATTACAGGCTGCGGACAGTAGCAGTTTTTCGTATGGGCGTTAATAAGTTAATAGCTTATTGTTAGATATAAATTAATTACCAATTATTGCTTGTCTAGCTGCGGGGCTGAGACTGCTCATTTCTTCTCTCTGTCTATCTTTACCCTGTGCTCGAGCTGATTGCCCTGTACGAGTACATTTTAAAATTGCATCTTCCTTAAATACTCCAGTTAGTAATCTTCTTACAAGATGTGACGCTGCTTTTGAAGCAGCCAATGCTGCATCGTAGTGTCGCTTTTTACAATATACTCCATTTATTAAATGCACCATCTAGTATACAAAATTATTGTAAATTTGATAAGGTAATAAAGTTAATATTATAATAAATAAGAATACAAACCTCCTCTTCAGGCCAATCTTTGCCAAAAAGTTGATTTGAATGGCTTTCTGTTTCATGCGTCAATGGTGGCGGTTGTGGAGTGTATTTTAAAATTGATTGCTGTTGTTGATACATATTTTGGGGCATAATCATCGTGGGATGCTGCAACTGCATCTCTGTTGGATCATCTAGAAATATAAAATAGAAGCTTAAAAAAGAAATAATAAAAATTTTATATATTTAATTATCCGAAAGGGCTGACGAGGAAAGAAAATTTTATTAAAATTTCGAGAGTTGGAATGAGAAGAATGATTGTTTAAATTGTAAATTATCTACTTTGAGGTGCAAAAGTCAAGCCTTATCACATAATTAAATATATTTAGGTCATTCTTTATCAAATTATGCACCCCCCCCCCCCTTCTTCACAACACAGTTTTAGAGATAAATTGATCCACAATAGCTAATTTTTTTCATTTAACCCTCTAGTTTTCAATACCATATGGTACTTTTTTACTTTGAATATGACAGCTAAAAAATGGCAACTGAACCATCAAGAGTTGAAATCAAAAAATCAGATAAATCCAAAAAAGGCTAAAAAATAATTTTTTTTGTACAGTTGGTTTACTTGGAATTTTTTACTTTTTTAAAACGAAAAAATCTAGACCACCTAGGTATTAATGCGACGATTCCTCTAAGAATTTGAGGAGAGCTGAGAATTTCAATTTTGACAGCTCATAACTTAAATAAAAGTCAAAATGACCCATAAAAAATTTATATATTTTTTTTTAAATTTATATACCTATCAAGATGCTAATATTATCGTATCGTTAGATAATATTATCATATGATCGTTATATTCTATACTATGTTACTTTAATATTTTTAGTATTGATTTTAAGAAATAGTTTTTTTTTTTTTTTAATTCAGAAAATTTGTACAGGACCCATGAATTTAAGATTTTAAGAAAAAATAAAAATAATTGTAATTTTCAAAAACAATATAAAATTATACTTACATATGTTACTCATGATATTAGACTGAATCGTTTTATCCAAATTTTTACGTTCCTTTGCAATGATAACTTCGGGAGGATCTTCATCATCTGTAAAATCAAAATTTATACATTTTTACCTTTAGTATTACTTTTGCACATATTTGTAGTAAATTTGAACACTAAAAATAATAACAACTTATTCAGAAATTCATCAAAGTAAAATATAATTTAATTTTATTTTTTAAATAGAATATTATTTTAAAAAACTAATATAAACGAAATAACGTTAATGAGCAAGTAAAATAAATTATGATTCTCGAAAAATGTAATTATCATCTTATAAATTACTAACCTGAGTAATGACATAATGAAAACACTGAATGGCCATCCAATTTGTAAAACATTTTGTCCTCTTCTACAAACTTTTTTTCTGGTGCTGGTTCAAACAATGAAACGGGAAACCTTTCATCTGAAGGTCTTCTTTTTGTTGACATTATCGCAGTTGATGTTGGTGTTGGGATTGATGAAGGTGTAAACATTGGTGTTGGAGTCAGTCTTATTGGATGTGAAGGTGATGGCGTGAATGTTGGTCTTTGAGTTAGCGTTAATTTGATTGCTGAAGCTATTGAAGGTGTTAAATTTGATGTTTGTGGTCTTGCTAAGGTCGACATGGATTCTGATGTTAATATTGATGAAGTATTTGGTGATATTGTTACTTTTGGAGATCGTAAAAATCCATAACCTGAAGATGGTATTGGTGTTGTTAAAGCAGGCGTTGTTATTGGTGTCGAGGTTAACATTGGTGCTGGGGTTGAAGAATGTGCTAAAAAATTATATAATTTATAATACAGTTAAATATTTTAGAATTTCCTTACTTCACATTTTTACTGTAAAACTTTATGAAAAAAAATGTGTCTTAATGATAAATAAATACTTCACAAGAATTTCATAACAAATATTGACTAAAAAACTGAAGTTAAAAATAAAATCTTCATAAAATTATACTTAAGTAACAAACTTTTTTTTACCAAAATAAGAAGAATTAGGTTGACCAATGACTCTTTGTTGGTCTTGAACTTGATAGCCTGAAATAAGATAGAAATAATTTTTTGTTAAAAACATTTAAATTTTATCATTAAAAATACTTGTTCCAACTAAATCTAAGCAATAATCTATGCTAAGAATTTAAAACTTAACATTTATGTAAGTTCATTTACATTTAAGTCATGCAAACATTTATGTAAACATTACTAAATTAAAAAAGTGATTTTGATTTTAAACAGTAGCTTTGTAAATTACTTATTTTTCTATTTTTCGATCTGACTTAGGTATATCAACAAAAAATTGTTTTATTCTTGAATAAAATGAACAATTTGAATTGAACGACTTGTGCAGCCTGGAGACATGTTAAAAACATCAACTTCTTGTTTCTATCGCTAAATACTATTGATATATAATAATAATAAAATTTTTCCGCAGCTAATAAGCTTTTTTTTAAACTTTTTTATGTAAAATTGCTTTATGTTTATTATTGTCTTTGCAAATTTCTTTCAGCATAGGAAGTTCCTGAAAATTTTGATAAGTAGTTTCTGCATGGCTTCCTTCTTAATTGATAAATAATGGATCTGAAACATTAAAAATATTTTAATCAATAACATATATTTAATTTTCAGTAATACAGAATTTGTGTATTGACACAACCAATAATCATGGAACATGTTCAATTACAATAGTTTTATCTTTCACTCCCTAATTCCAACTCCTAGAACTGAAATTATAATTAATCCCTAAATGTAAATTATTCTAAGTCCATAAACCTAAAGTATTTTAAGTTCTTGTTTTTATCGGGTCCGGACCAGGTCCCGACTCTAATTTTAAATTATTCCACCAAGAAATAATCAAATGCATACTAGGTGTTCTAACATGCATATTCCCGTAATTCTGTGTAAAACAAGGATTATACAAGCATAATGCATTTTTCAATAAATGGCTCCAAAAATACTGATTTCAGGGCAAAATGTTGCTGAACTTTCAATTTTTTATATAATACTATATGTAACATTAAATTCAAAAAATATTATAAACCTTGATGATTAATCTATAATGAATATATAGTTAACAGCCAAAATCAAAAGTAACTAGCAAAAAAAAAAATGGTTTTCAATTAAATTTAAAAACAAATGCTTTTCTAACATAACGACTAACAAATGGAATCCGGAAAAATTTTTAATTAAATACATTAACAGTTTTGTTTTGAAACGTGTATAATTTAGAGTAAAAGAGAAAAATACAAAAATTATACAATTTTTAATTTACAATTTATAATTTATTTAAAGTTTTGAATAAATTCTTATAAGTTTTGTAAGCTGCGATGCGATACTTGCCATTAGTTCTTAGAATGAACCAGAATTATAATAAATCAGAGCATTAGAATGAAAGAAACCAATATCATATTTATAAAAGGAACACTTTATTAATATTTTTACAAAATACTGTTAGTAATATTTTCAACATAAAAGCCTAAATAAATATTTATTTTAAATTTGGAGTTACCAAATCGTTAGATTTTTCTAAATCTCTGTAACAAATTTTACGATTTGGGTGTTTACTTCTAATGTGCACATAAACGTTAGAAGTTCGTTTTGCTATGTAAGTACAATATGGACAGGCAAATCTTGGTTTTCTCAGGCAAACATATTTTAAATGTTGTGTTAAATTATCTTGTCTATTATAAGCACTTGGACAGTTAGGACATTGATATGGTTTTTGATGTGCGGACAAATTAAATTGTTCATTTTGTGTTCTTCTAAAATATTTATTATCTCTTAAGTCACTTTCATCTTCAAAATTTAAACTAATATTTAATGGATCTGACATTTCTAAGTATTGAAAATTATTCCAATCTGAAAAATATAAAAAAATTAGTCATTTAAAATATACTTAAATAGAAACACACAATCATGCAAGTTTTATAACAGGAAATTGAAAATGTAGCTCCTAATTATTTTTCTTTGTTCTGAAGTACTTAATACATCTTAAGTAGAAAATATTTGCTAAACGGGTAGGATATTTTTTTTTAATAGTTAAAAAATAAAAAAATAGACTTATAAATTACTGTATTTTTTATTTCTTTCAATATTTTTACTTACAATATTTATTTACAATTTTTAAAGTAATATCTATTTACTGCATTTTAAATTAACAATTATATATCTGGGGCAAACAAAGACTATTTTCTAACCTGGACGGGAAGTCTTTTTGCCCTTTATATAAAATATTTTATTGTGCCAAATGCGACGATTATCCCTTGGGCTCATAAACTTTCGCGTTTGGCAACAATAAAATTTTACATAACACTTAAGTAATGTATTATAATTCTTTATATAAGTATACTCTCAAGAGAGTTCAATAAATTTGAAACTTCAATTTACAGCAAATGGTTATGTAATAGCCTATATATTGAAAAAATATACCAGATACCATTCATGCAGATGATCCTTCTGATCCTAAGAAAACAGGGCTTCATATTTTAAGATAAAGCTTTTTAGTTCTCATAAGTGAATTTAAAATTAACAAGTTTAACTTGAACTTTACCTACAGAACTTTAGAAGAGTTTGGTTACTAGATTACTAATGGATAAACAGGGTTTCTACTAAAATTTAATCATAAAATTCAAGGTTATTTCAATGATTTCCGGGATAAAGTTTAATGAAATTTAAGGATATTTTTTTTTCAGGTTGAAAGATAATATATAGGGGTTTCATAAAAAATCTATCTTTAAAAGGGTAATGGTTTATCAGTTGGTGCAGCAGTTTTTAATCCTAAATTAAATTTTAAAATTAAAAGAAGTTTACCTAAATATTCGTCTATATTTACTGCTGAATGTTTAGCCATTTTCGAAGCAATACAAGTTGCTGTTAAAGATACAAATACATTATTTACTCCGACTCCCTTAGTGTATTAGAGTCTTTAAATACGCAAAAAATAGATAGATATCAAAACTAATTTTTATTTATTTAAAATCAATGATAAATTAAGAAATTATCCTATTGTTGAAATTGAAATAATTTAGATACATCCCTTGTGGGGATTCTGCTACAATACATCAGTCCACGAAACCACTGGTTATTCACCTTTCTATTTATGCTATGGACGAAACCCATCTCTATCACCGACAATAAAAAGATCTCAAGAGCACAAAGCAGCCAAAAAGTGGGCCAATCAAAATGAAAATATTACACATATACGGCAAATAGCGAAGGATAACCAGAAAGAATCCACTAAACATCAAATCTAAAATTATGATCTTAGAAGATCCTCTCACAACTTTAAGGTCGGAGACAGAGTATGGATTAAAAATTTAGTATTATCAGATAAATCAGAAAATATTGCAGGTGGCTGAGCTCCGAAAAATAGAGGCGAATTCGTTATTACAAAACAAGTATCAGAAAATCTTTTCGAAGTCTCAGATAAAGATGGAAAAATAATACAAGGCACTTATCGCGCAAAGGACCTAAAACATATAGAAGAAAAATTCAAAGTCTCTATAAAAGAACCTGTGATGGCAAAAGAAAAACCAACAAGTCAAACACAAGAATTAACTAAAAAGGCACCACCAAAGAATACTACAGAAGTACGCAAACCCGGGAGACCAAAAAGAGGAGAAGTCAGAAAAACAGCTTTAGTTCCAAAAAAACCCGGAAAACAAGAAAGCTTTGATAATGCCACAAAAATCACAGACCAGGATAAAAATGAATACAAACCATTCCACACATACCAGAGAAGAAGCAAGACATCGAATGAAGTCAGCAAGAGACCTGAAGATACAAGAAAAGTGGCTGACAAGAGGCCTGAAGATAAAACAAACACAGCAACGAAGAAGCCGCGCGGCAGACCGCGTAACCATCCGATGGCGGTAGCTTCGTACAACCAGCTTCGTGATTAGCGCTTATATAGGGTCAGAATTTATCGCGCGCGTTTTCGGAAAATACGACCAAAATCGCAATATATAAAATATGGTAAATAAAATAAAATATTGTCGAAATGTACATAGATAATATTGTAAATAAAACTATTAGATAAACGTAAGAAAATTAGTAGAAGTAAATATCAAATACTAGTCGAAACGTAAAAGAGAAGGAAATTTTTTGTATTGCAGACGAAAATGACACAAGAAAGTCAACACGCATGGCGTATCCAAGTAGAAGAGAGCTGGGGTGATAATTTTCAATACGAAGTGGTAACCAGGCAATACAAAAATGAAGAGGGCAAATGGTGTGTTATGGTAATGCTAACCGTAAAACCAAGCTCAATAGCTAAAACAGCATCAACAGTAATTATCGACGAAGTAGCAGAGGAAAATCTTCCAATAATGCTGGAAAAAGCGAAACAACAGCAGATAATCAGTTATGTAACCAAGAACCAGCAGTATTAAAATTGTCACCTGAACTAAGATCTCAGATGCACCCGGCCAGGCTACCAAAAGAATTTATTTTCACCGTTTTGCAAAGAAAAAACGGCCAAGAGTCAAGGCTAATGAGGGTCAAGTCAAGAATCCTCCAAATACCAGAGGAATACCCTCCTGCTATAGAAGCTTATAAGCCATTAAGACGCCCTAAAGGCAGTCAAGAAATACCTACAACTACAGCCAGTCGGAGTGCAGATGATGAGATAGATAAAATTAGGTTTATCAAAGAAACACAAAGACTTAGAAATATCTGGGAAGCTAAAGAATGGAAAAAGTATGGGAAGATCTATGACCAGCTCAAGGACCAATTCCGTCGTGCTATTGAGATAGACACGCAAATTGACCTATGGATAAAGAAGACATTAAAGATTCCAAGAACCACTGGACTGGAACGTATGGAGAAAAATAAGATCAACAGGAACCATATTCGACCCCTGATGTTCAAAAGATACGAGCTATACAGGGAGTACGAACAGGTTTACCAGGCGATTCCACCAGCTGATCGAGGCTTCCGTAAAATACCGAAGATGACAGAACCACCTCTACCAGAAAATAAGACTAAATTCTATGATACTGTATATAATATTTTCGAGTGCCCGTAAATACAGTTATGCCGTTGCTCAAACGCATTTCATTGCTATTTGTAAGTACACGGCTTTTGCCATGCGGTTCATCAAACTGAATACTATAAGAAATTTAAATTGGCCATTAACTTTAAGTTGTAACTATTTTATATTTTCTTATTTTCTTATTTCATTTATTTTATCAGTAATTAAATCATAATGTTAAATTCAAACAATCCTTATTATTGACTTATATTACCTCCCCTCTCCCTGTTCATCATATTATATACATAAGCAGAAGCATACAACATTAAGACAGGTAAGGGAGCCAGATTTATTTTAGTAACTTGATTTAATTTTATTAAATTTGATAATTAAATCATACTAATTTGCTATCATTAATTACAATAACATACGTTATAAATTAATTTTTAAGAATTTATGTCACAACTTTATTTTACATTTTCTATGTCTTTAAATTTATATATTTTTTTTTTTTGAATTTTATTGTACTTCAAGCCAATGTTATATATTAATTTTATGTATTTAATTTTTTTATAAATGTATAATCGATGTATAGCCGGTATAAGCCTTCTCTTATCAAAGAAATGTAGGCTTCAAAGGCTTTAATAATTAAAAAAAAAAAAAAATTAATTTTTTTTTTAATTGAATAAAAATGGGCAAGTCTTAAACAACAAAATATCAGATTATTATAAGTAAAGAAGTTTCCACTGTTTATTTGAATTGATTTGAATAAAAAATAATTTTTTGCCTTTCTGGACGTAAAACTCGCGAGTAAAACTTGTCACGGAATTTTTCGCATTCTTTGTAGGTAGGTTAAAAAACATCGTAATGAGCTAAAAACTTTTGACGCTAGTGCAGCTAGCTATATTTAGCTATTTTACATCTTTGATATACCGCACAGTGTTCTGGAATACGATAAAAATTTACCACGTTTCCTCTGAAAATCTCTGGTATTTTTTGATTCTAAAAAATACTTGTCCTAAAATTTAAACCGTTCCTCTTGGAGAGAACCGTCCGAATTTGGGGGTTGTTGGGGGTTAAATTAAAAAATTTTTTTTTTAATTTAACATTTTTACACGATTTCAGATCATATAAAGTGACGAATAAGTGAGGAACAGAAAAAATTTTACTCGACCCATAGTTTTTCTTGAGTTGAAAGGCTCAAAATCAAATGTTTCAATATATTTGAAAAAAACCAGTTTCTGAATTTAACATTTTTTCAATTGTTTTGTATTCACAATTTACTAAAAAAAAATGTATTTAAGACCAAAAAATACAAATTTTCAATTTTTTCATGGATTTGGAATTTTTCTATCAAATTCAAATGATGTTATAAACTTATATATATGTACTGGTATTATGTATTTATAAGTATACGTATAAACTGTTGGTCTACAGAATCAAATTTAAATAAAAAACCATGCGTACTTTGCAAAGAACCGAATCATTCATTCAAAGTTTGCAGAAAATATAAGAGATATTGCGAAAAATGTAGAAAAAGGGGACATGATTTTGCATATTGCAAAAATAACCCTAACAGGAAAATACCAGTTAAAAGAAATAATAATAGTTCTCAACAAAATAATGAAAAACATGGTAATAATAAAAGCAATAGCGACGAAAATATTGATCAAAAATCAAACACTTTAAACTAAACAATTCTTCATCACACGAGCGCTGTAATGAAGAAAATAATACAAATGCGCTTACAGAAAGTAGAATTATATTGCATTTAAACAAAACTAAACCCTCAGAATCACCTGCCATATTTTTATCCAGCTCAAATTTTACGAGTAAAGAAGCTAAATTTCTCATAGATACAGGTTCATATATTAACTTAATAAAAGAAAACCTATTAAATAAAAATATAAAAATAAATAAAGAACAAAGTTTTGGTTTAATAGGAATCACTAATAACTTAGTCCATACTTTGGGTACAGTAATTATTAAAATTAAAAATATAAATTGTTAATTTAGTGTAGTCCCAGCAAATTTTCAATTAGCATGGGATGGAGTTATGGAAAATGAATTTTTACAAGAAAATAAAGCTAATTTGTCTTATGAAAAAAAAAGAAATTAATTTAAAAGGTTTATCAGAACCAATTACATTAATGACTCATAAAAAAATAACATTACCAGCAAGAACTAAAACACTTCTAGAAATAGAAGTAGCCTATAAAGATATAAAAGAGGGATATATCCGGAAAATTAATGCAGGACCTGATGTCTTTATCGGAGAATGTTTAGTAACAAATATTGCAGGTAAAGCAAAACTTTTTGCTTATAATTGCTCCTTTAAAGATATAAATTTAAATTTACCACCAATAGAGTTAGTAGAATTTGAAACTGATAAAAAAATTATTAAAACTTTAAATAAATGGAATACCGAGAAACAATTACAAAAAAGAGTATCAGAAATTATGGGAAAATTGAAGGATTAAATGATGAAGAGAAAAAGCATGTTGAAAAATAGTCATGAAATATCCTTATCAATTTTTTGTCCCAGGAGATAAATTAGAAGGTACAAGCTAAATCACTCATAGAATAAATACTAATGGACATCCGCCAGTAAATATAAAACGGTATAGGCATCCTCCGGCTTTTAAGAAGTTTATTTAAGAGGAACTCCAAAAATTAAAAGAAAATAATTTTATAAAAGATTCTGAAAGCAATTACAATAGCCCAGTATGTGTTGTTGGTAAAAAACCTGGTCTAAACGGTGAAAAACGATTGAGAATGGTCATTGATTTTCGGAAATTAAATGAGCAAACGTTAAGCGATACATATCCATTACCATTGTTGAAATATTAGAACAATTAGGAAATGCCAAATATTTTACAACTTTAGAAGACATCAAATCCGAATATCACCAGGTTCCGGTGGATCTAAAAGATTCAGATAAAACAGCATTTTAACAGCTTTCGGTAAATACCAATTTCTTAGGACGCCGTTTGGTTTGAAATCAGCACCAGCTACATTTCAGAGACTTATGGATAAATCATTAACAGGTTTACAGGGCATCGAACTGTTTGTATATATGGACGACATAGTAATTTACGCGGAATCTCTAGATTCACATATGAAGAAAATCTGTAAGTTATTAACAAGATTAAAAATAGCAGGGTTAACACTACAATTAGAAAAGTGTACATTTTTAAGAAGAGAAGTTACTTATTTAGGGCATAAAATTAATGAAAAAGGCTTAAAATCCGATTTAAATAAAGTAAAAGCAATCACTAATTTTTCGAAACCGAAAAATGTTAAGAATGTTAAACAATTATACAGTCTAGCTTTTTATTATAGACGTTTCGCACCTAACTTTGCTAAACTAACAAAACCTTTTACCACTCTATTAAAAAAAAGATGCTATTTTTAAATGGAGAGAAGAGCAAGAAAATTGTTTTCAATTAATTAAAAACTATCTATCCTCAGAACCTATTTTACAATATCTTAATTTTAATGAACCATTTATAGTAACAACGGACGCAAGTTTTACGCCACTTGGTGCTGTACTAAGTCAAAAAGTCAGGGGACCCAATTTGCCGATTGCTTATGCATCGAGAGCGTTAACAAAAGCAGAAATTGGTTATTCAATTCCCCAAAAAGAATTGCTTGTGGTATATTTTGCTTTTAATTATTTTCAAACATATTTATACGGAAGAAAATTTACGGTATTCACAGATCATAAAAATTTACAACTCCACGATTTTATAATCAAGATTTTTGAAAATGTTCGATCAATGCTGTATAGAAGACAAGTACGACTGTATCTATGGGCAAAAGCAGCTGAAACTGCAGTTCATCTACTAAATAGGGTTACTGGAACCAGAAGTCAAACTGTTGTACCATATGAAGCATGGCCTGGACATCAGCCGAATCTAAAGTACTTGAAAGTTTTTGGAGTTACTGCTTTTGTACCAAAAGTTTTATGGACGAAGCAAGATGCCAAGACAAAAAAAAACCGTTTTTAGGTTATGAAGAGCACTCCCACAATTAAATTTTATTTGATCCAGAAACTAAGAAAAACAATCATCAAAAATGTAATTTTTTTTGAGAATGAAAGATATAAGTGACATACAAAGTGATGTTCTATTTCCAAAACCATCCGTCCATCTACGGCATCAACATCGTAACACTCAATATAAGTTAGCAAGAGATTGTTGATGTATCAGATGAAGAGCTTTAAGAATTTAGCGACGAGGAATCAGAATTTTTAGAAGATATAACCTTAAAAGATAACAATAAAATGTGTGTAAAGCCTCAAGAAACAAGTAGCAATAGAACTCTACGTAATAGAAGATCAATAAGACCACATGTCACTTATGAAGATAATGATCTACTAATAGGGATCAAAAACTGAAATGTACACATCCAAGCAAAGGTGACTTAAGTTGTGAAAAAACCCTATAAGGAGGCATTAAGTTGAAGACAGGCGGATAAATAAATGCGACAAATTTTTTCTAAATAAATAAATAAATAAATAGTCATTTGTTTTTTGAACGAAGAATTCTAGGCACACAAAACGAATTTTACATGGGTGATAGTCAACAAGCCCCCAGGTAGACAGCTTTTCGACTCCTAGTGGGTCTTCAAAGTTCATGATATCAAGATTGGTGGTGGCATAGAAGAGACATTTATTTTCACAAAGATTTTTTCTTAAATAAATTATTAAAAATTAATTTATATTTTTTAAGTAAAAAAAATACTGCCTCTGGTAAGGATGCACGACGATACATTCGATCACTGTCAACAAAATCAAGCAGTTTTAAAATTCTTCATAAATACTTGTATTTATGCATATATATTATAAAAAACTCACCAATAAAAGACCAATAAAAATATTATATTATGCTAACCTCACATGTTATTACTGAACTTATCTCTTTCCTTTCTTCCTCGGCCATATTATAAAATATTCAATGATATTCATAAACTAAATATCAAAACAATAACATAGAGCCCTGCATTTCTAAGTTCAGATGGCCTATTTGCATTATCAGAGTGTATCTGGTATGTTTTTTAAAAACTGATCCATAACCATTTGGTGTAATTTGGTACTCCAAGTGTATTAAACTACTCTTACTAATTACACAAATTTTGAGCTCTCAAAAGCATATAAAATTATAAAAAATATGGATATGTATACAACTAAAAGCTTTAAAATTTCTGTTTGTGGTTCAGAAAAGGCAAATATGGTGATTGGTAGAGTATTTATACAATGTAGACACGTGACAGTTATTTCATTGACACATAGTCAATATTAACTCGAAAAAAGTAGCTCAAAATTTAATTTATTTACATTTGGGATTATTAAAATTAATTATTTTGGTGGTACAATAAGAGCTTCTAAATTTTCTAAATCTCTACAAATAACTTGTTGATCTGGATGCACGTTACGAACATGTGCAAAAACATCATATTTTCTTTTAGTAACATAACTGCAATACAGACAGGCATATCTTGGTTTTGAAAAGCAACCAACTTTAATATGTGTTTGTAAATTGTTATACCTGTTGTAAACTTTATGACATTTGGGACAAGGATAACAATTTTGATTATTTTTCTCGTTGTAAAAACTTCTTTTTTTACTGTCTTGACAGCTAACAAAAAATCCTATAGGCTCCTTTTCATCGTATTGATCAAACAGATTCCATTCTAAAAAAAAATAACAAAAATATTCATCAGAATAATTAAGTTTTTAAAAATTTAAAGAAAATTTACATTTAAAAGCTAATAAATAAATGAAAAGCATTTTCTTTTTGTTAGTTCTCATTTACTTAAGCGATTAAGAGAAGTTCTGAAAAAGTTCTGAATACTCATTTAAATATATAGGATTTGTCTGGGAATAAGCTAACAAAAAAAATAATAATAAATTGTTTTTTCTTACGTAAAATGTATTTAGTTTGTTTCAATTATCTAAATGTTTACAAAAAATATTTATCAGCTCTCTGACTAGTGTCTTGTAAAATTATTAAAAGATTATTCTGAATGCAAGATTTCTTGTTTTTAAATATAAAATAAAATTACTAAATAAAATTCGCATATAATAAAAACATAATTATGCAGGTTCCAGGGTCAAATTCAGTAAAAATTATAATTAAATAATTAGTTATTTACAAATGCATTAAAAAATATTTTAAAATTTAAAATTCATTCACAGATAAAAAAATTAAAATTGGTATTTTTAAAAACAAAATTATAATTATTGTTTAATGAAGATTTGAATAAAATCTGTTGAAAAAATCTTCTTTTTTTCATTTTCAGCTTTTTTTAGCAATATATAATGATAATTATAATTAATAATTCTTAATTTTGTTTTTAGCTGATTGAAACTTATGATTGCAAAATATTTACTATTTTTATTTGTTTTTATTCTTCTTTTTTATTATCGAGAACGTAATTTTGTTCCCATACGATTGTTGACATTTTTAAAGTTGCAATTGACGTAACATGTATCCAAAAGTGAGTTAATAGTTTTTCTAAGATTAGATTTTCAGGTTCCATTTTTTAAAAAACTAGTTTCTATATTGTAGCTGTCATTTTATGCAGTCAAACCTTCATAACACATTCGATTACATCCTTGTGCTTTTTATTGATACATTTTAATTAAAGCAGTAGAAATTAAAGTATTTTTTTGTACCATTTTTAAAGTGAGTAATTTAATTTGATATTGGAAACAAAAGATTGTTATCCTTATGGATTTTTAGTCTTTTCATAAGCGTTTTGTCAATTTTTTTTCTGAAACAATCATTTTTAAACATACTGTCAGCAGGACACTTGAAATGTGTAGAATTTTATTAGCATCAGTTGCTACAGTTTATAAGTGTAACTAACCATTGGACGACATTCAATATAATATTTATGGTTTGTTTCAATTTTTCACAAACATTCTCTTTATAAATCAATTTTATTGTCTGCTTGGAACTTCAAAGTTTTAAAAAAGATAAACATTTAATAGCTTCTAAATGCTTGATATCTTTTGACTAAACTGGTTAATTTTTAAGGCACCAATTTGAAATACTTTATTAATTCTATAATAAAATTCTTATGTCCTTAAAATTTTAATTGCTATGCATACTAATTTTATGGTGCGCTAAATGATGCCTGTGTTTAAATTTTCTTCCACAATAATCACAAGAAAAATTAGGCAGAACGCCGCATTCCATTCTTTGATGTAAATTCAGAGATTTTTTCCATTTATAAATTTTTCCACAAGAACATACATGTTTTAATTGATTACCAGAATTGTTTATTGAGTAATAATCTGTAAATAAAAAATTAATAATGAATTATACACAATAATTAAATCTTCAATTTAATACTATAAACTTTTTAGCATAACACTTAATTTAATAAAATATTTTTTGAAAATAAATCTAAACTCCATTTTTGAATTGTAAATAGAAACGATATAATTCTAAATATTAAATTAGAATTTATTTTTGAAGCCACAGAAATTATTTTAAAGTACTTTTTTGAATGGAAAGAGGATGCTTTAGAAAATAAATGAATCCAAAGTGAAAAAAACCATTTATTAATTGAAAAAATAGTTGAAAAACAATAAAAAAACAGATTTTTTAAAAATAAACTAATTAATTGAAATAATAAGTAATTTCATGTATGTGGATGTTTTCTTTCCACGTGTTTTTGAAGGTGGTGCTTATGTTTAAAACGAAAACCACAGAAAATACAAACAAATTGTGGTTCAACACCACATTCATGACGTAAATGTCTACTCAAATGATGTTTATGTTTAAATCGATTTCCACACAACTTGCAAACGAATTTTCGCTCATTATTGACTAATTGTTCATATAATATGTTATGCTCCAGCCATTGAAAATCTAAAACAAAAGTAAAATTGTTGTAATTCAATGGATTTATTTATTGACCAGTTATTTTTTGTGATTTAAATAAATTACAATTATTAGTTTCACATAAAGAAATAAACCATAACTTTAATGTACTAAAATTCAGTCAAATTTGAGTCAATAATTTATATTTTGAATACAATGTTATTTTTTTAATGCATCTGCAATACATCTTTTGCTTATTTATGGTAATATTTAGAATTAGATGAATATGGTAGTCAAAATAGCTTAAAATTTTTTTTAATTCGTTTTGACTTTATTTAAAAGTTTTCACAAATTGTAAATTAAGAATTATAACAACTGTTGAGACTGAATGATAAAAACTTAATTAATCAATGTATATTGATATGTCGTTTGAGATGATTACGTCTTGTAAATGCTTTTCCACAAACTATGCAAGAAAACCTGGGTTTTACACCACAAACTTCTCGTAAATGGCGCTTTAATGAATCAGCAACAAAGTAAATTCTTCCGCATTTGTGGCAAACGTATTTTAATTGAACAGCTCCATTATAACCATAAGCCTTCAAGAAACCTGCAAATCACAGTAATAATTATTATGACTATTTTTTTGTAGATTAATTATCTTATTAAAAATGATTTTTTAACATTTTTATAATTTAGTGGAGCTAAAATAAATAAAATAAATGTATAAATATATTTTTATAATTTATTTATTTGAGAAAACAACAGATTTACATAGAATTTTAAATAATTGAAAAATTTAATTCTAACACTTTATTAAATGAATGCATAAATTTTAGTCTGATTTTCCGAATGGATAAAAATATTATTTTTAATTACTACTTTTTTCTACCAATGTAAGGTTGGGAGTGGTTGGCATCTGCTTTAAAAAATATTAATAAATAAAGGTCTTATTTTTAAAATAATAAGAGTGATTAAAAATGAGCGATAATCATTTGTATAATAAGGCAATTGTATATTAGATACGAGTAAAAACAGGGAACAATTTCTGCTGATGCTTGAAAAATAACAAAAAATAATTAACAATTAATTTAACTTATTGTCAATTTTAAGCAAACAAAAAATTGAGACTAAAATTTATGTACCCACTTAACAATTACAAAAATAGACCCATTTAAATAAAGGTATTCCAGAATACGACAGAAATAATTAAATATTCGTTTCTGGTCAATAATTTACCTTATGGTCAACCATCGGAAAAAAAGTTAAATTATTATGGTTATTTTTGTGAGATTACATTTGAATATTTTTGAGAATATTCTTAGACCGGTTTTGACCGGTTTGGACACCTACGGATGTCTGAGTGAAATATCAATAAATTTTAAATTTACTACAAGTGTCTTCCGCATTTAATAAATATCTAAATTAGGATCATAGATTAAAAAATTACACAAGAAAAATTATAATAAATGAATAAAACAAATCCTATGGAATTAGTTAATTATTATGTCTCAGGTAACACTGCAAGATCGGTAAAATATTGCATTTTTCAGTTGTTTATAAATTAAATGTAATTTTAATATTTAAGCTATATTATAATGTTATCAAGTTGGCTATTATAAATCTAACAAAATAATATTGAATTTTTCTTCTAATATATTTTTAAAATATCTTACAAATAATTTTAAAAGCATCCTTAAATAAAAAATTCAGATCTTGATTAGAAATCTAGCCTTTCGAAACGTTACAAAACTGTAAAGTTTGTATACGATACGCATTGAAAAAATATAAGATTTCACGATCAGATTTTACTTTTCAGTTATTGGTCCCAAAAGTTAAAATTTTGAGTAGGCTAATAACGCGTTGGTACATGTTTCTACATGTTCCGTGCATCTATAAGCTATTAATTATATAATTAAAATATCTTCAGTAAACAATTTACTATCCTTGACTTTATCGTAACGTAATATACTAATTCTGCGCTGATCCAACGTCCAATCTCCTATGAGCTGTAAGATTATGACTATCTAAATATGCCTTCTGATGGAATCCTCTATTGCAGATGTAACAAGTATGTTTTGGAGCTTTTCCACATTCTTCTTTCCGGTGTCGTCTTAGATTCCCCTTTTTCATGTAAGCTTTACCACATCTACAAATAAATGGTCCATTTACATTTTCATTTGTTCTTGGCAGTTTAATTCTTGTTATGACGTGATCATAAGGTGCTGTAAGCAAATAATTTAAATTAATTTTTATTTTTATTAGTAATTATAAAATTCTTCATCTAATCAACTCACTGACTATTCTATAAGAAGATCCAGTCGAGGATCCAGTTAGAATACCTGCAGTAGAAGAACTGATTCGATTTTTTTTTGATGTTTTAGTTTTGGGGAGGATGGCTCTATATTCCGAATGATGTATACCAGAATTTTCGTTAGTATTGGTACTGCTACTTTTAGTAACGAAGCTCTCACCTTGAATAAATAATAGTATTAATTTTATTTAAAAACCTGAGTTATAAAACTGGCCTATGATTTAAAATGATTACATAATGGAAAATTATATAGTGGAAAATTTTTTACTCTTAGATTCGGATTAGAAATTTTCCGTTGAAAATGATTCCAAGGTACAAAAGTTTATTTGAACTATGCATGTACAAGAAATCAACATTATTCGTTTTTTTTTATGTTGAAATTCGTTAAAAAATATATTGTTCAAAAATCTTCTAAAAGGACTTGAATTGCTTGCTTCTAAAACTTTGATTTTTTTCAGGAAAAAAACATAAGTGGGTGGTCTTAATTATAAAGCCTTCAATTAAAAAATAAGAGCTTTTAAAAATTCATTTTTCAGGAATTTCCAATTTCCCTGCTCAGAAAGAAAAATTATTTTTAGACCATGAGAGCAAAAAAATAATTCTCCCTGATTATAGAGGCGAAGCCAAGAATGAACAAAAGTGATTTCAGATTTTAAAAATTAAATTTATCAATGTAGCAATGTGGGTATAAAACTGTGTTTAATAAATTTAAATGAAATAATCAATTTTATCTTTTTACATTAGTCGTCCTGATAAGTATTTATAATTACAAAAAGAAAATCAGTACTAACTTGCTAAGTAACTTATGCCTTCGAGTGATGGAGAAGAAACGCTGGTACTTTTTTTGGAATGATCATCTAATTCATTTAGTATATTACAATCTGTGGTTGTCAAATCTAAATTTTCATCTAATTATAAAAATAAAAATATTTTGAAGTAAAGATAATGATATATTATTTACGAATTAAAATAATCAAGGGGCGGTCCACTTGGTGCACAATTCAATGTGCGCCACTGTGCGCCAAAAAGTGTGCCAGTAAGAATTCGTTAGACAATCCAAATTCTAAGTGTAAAAGTGTGTGATCCATCATAAGTTTGAAAGTTTATAACCAGAGCAAACTTTATTATACTTTCAATGTGGATTGTTTAATGAAATTAACACTGGCGCACTTTTTGGCGCACAGTGGCACATATTGAATTGTGCGCTAAGTGGACCGCCCTTTGAAAATTATATAATCAACAAACTTACAAGGAGAACAACGTATTGCATCAGAAAGTGATATTGATGGAAATATATTTCGTTTATGAATATATGAACAAATTTTTTCATTGGAATTAGAATTAAGATTTTGAGTTTCTTCTAAAGAACTTGATTCTTTGTTGTTCTGCTCACATTGTAGCTCAGGATTAAAATCAACATCTATAACTAATAAAATATAAATAAAAAATTGTAACTGATATTATATAGGATTTTACAAAATTTGTCCACCCAGTGTTTTACTAGAAATACAAATAATATTGGATGCAAATATTTCGAAAAACAAAATAAGCATTTAAAATTTAAAAATATGACAACAGTATTACGAATTATAAGTGCCAAGATGGATTACTGAAAAGTGTACTGCATATCATTAAAAACAACGAAAATATGTAAATATAAATAATTAAATTTTAAAGTTAAAGGTCATAATTTTACACTTTTTAATAAACATTTTTTTTTTTAATTTTTTTAAAAAAAGCAAAAAGATGACTTTAAACTTTAAAAATTCACCATTTTCTTACGAATCCTTTAAAGCTTGCCATAAGTTATGTGCTTATGCAAAATCTCCAGAGGAATCCTAATTTTCGGTCAGGTTTTTTTTTGTCATCTCTACCGAAATCACTACGCCTTTTAGCTTAAATAAAAAAAAATGTGCAGACTCGATTTTCTTCTACTTTTTTTTATTACGTATTGAAAATAATTAAACTAGTATTTTATATGTCACAATTTTGGTACTGATATATTTTTCAAGTTTCAATGAATTAACACAAAATTTAACAGAATATTTAAAACATTTTATCAAATATGAATATACAGATTTAATTATTTTAAGACAATATTTAATGCAGTTTTAATTATACTATACAAAATAAAACAAAAGATCAAACTAAACCTGCAATTAACAATAAACTATGGAAAGTACAAATTGAAAGATTGCCAACAGTGATAAAGACAGTTTACTAAAATCTACTGTCAAAAATCTACAGTTCTAAGTATTTTTTAACGAATAATTCAAGAAGTATTCTTCCATGCTATTGTAGTGATCATTGTGTCGCCGACGGATGTGACGAACCCATTGACCTTTTTGCTTACATTGATATGGGCAATAAAAACATTTAAATTGTGGCTCTTTACCACATTCCCAATACAAATGCCTGTGTAAAGAAGCTTGATGAAGATATGTTTTTTCACATCTGTGGCAACGATATTTTTTAGTTGTAATTAATTCAGCAGACCCTTTAACAAAATTGCTTTTGAGTATTCTACGCATCTTATCTGAAAGAAAAATTATGTTATAGTTTTATTGTTATTTTTATTAATTGTATCCTTGATTAGTTTCATTTTTTGTTAGAAGAAATAATTTCAACAGTCAGTTAGCGTTAATTTGTGCATTAGTAAAAATTTTATGATTAATAATCAGTAGATACCCTAAATTTTTTTTAAAACTGCTTTCTAATTTATCTACGTTTGATAAAGGTTACAATATTAAAATAAAATATTTTAATCATTTAAAAAGTAAACATGTTAGTAAAGAATAATTTTGGTTTTAAAATAAAATTACTATTTTTTCATGTTTAAATTTACTATTTTTAATTTATTGAAATAATTTAAAAAAAAAGAATTTAAATTAAATACTTTTCACAAAGTCTTTTATATTTTTATAAATCATTACTTTATCAATATTATCAATGACATGAATATAATCTACAAAAACATTTCCAACAACTTTCATTTATTTTATTTGTACTTAATAATCGTATTACAAAAAAAAACTAAATTTAGAAACTTTAGAAGCTAAATTAAAATTAAGGAGCAAAATTTATACGCAAAAAAAATTTATATTAAATTTTAATTAACATGTCAGTAAATTTAAATCAAACGAGTTTTTAACTTATGGTTTTGTTTTCAAATCGGTTCTATAGTATTTTATCCCAAAAGTAATTTTAAAAATAAGCAATTGGCAACTTTTCTTGACAAATTCTTGTTTTTTGGCAGCCATTTTAATTTTTTGGTAATTAAAAAAAAACAGCTAATTTTTGTATTTTTTCTTTTAACTGTAAAATCCTAATCTAGGATCAAAAAATGTATTTGAACTGCACATGTGTGATTCGTAATTTAACTTAAAGATTGAAATACATAAATACCAAAAAAATAAAATGGCTACCAAAAATCGAGCTGTAAATACCGAAACAGAATAAATAAAATCTTAGGGGCTAAAAATTGCCATGGGGGCTTATTTTTTGTAGTACTTTTGGGAAAAAATACTATGAAACCGATTAAAAGGCGTGACCATCAGTTTGAAAATCGTTTTATGTAAATTCTGTCTAAATTTACCAATTTATTGAAAACAAATCTTTTGGATAAAAGATGTTTATATTAAAGATTATATTAAATATTACATAATTATTTTTACAATATTGTTTTTATTGTCTATTATTTCATAAGACTAAAAAAATTTCAAAAAATTGTTTCAGTAAGCTTTTGGCAATTTTTCAGTTAGAATGCTACTGCTCACTTCCTTTCATATTTTTATGCTGAGTTATAATGTGAACACGTAAGATGTCTTTTCTTTTAGCGCCATAATGACAGTGCGGACACCAAAATTGAGGTGCTTTTCCACATTCGAATCGCATGTGCCTTTGTAATGAAGATTTAACATTGTATGTCTTTAAACATATTTCACATACATATTGATAATTTAGTCCTCCTGGTGTTAAGGCATACGCATAACCTAAAAAATAAAAACAAATTAAATTACATTTTGTTTTTCTTTAAATTACTCATATTATACTATAAGACATTCTTTTTTTCATGTAAGTTTGAAATATTCTCAAATTAATAACTTAAATCTAATTTATCGCAGAAATTCATGGTTTAAAATTAAAAAATGCAAAAAGTTATAGAAATGATTATTATTATTTTGCCTGAAAATTAAATTACATTTAAATAAAGTTTTTATAAACACCTCGAAAGATTTTTTCGTTGGATTTCCTTACCCCACCTTATGAGTAGAACAGGATGAACTGATTAATCAAAAACTTACAAAATTTGTCCAATTTATGCTTATAAGACTATCTAACAATTTTATATCAGTTATGAGTAAAATAATAATTAAGTTAATAAATATATAGTTTATTCTCATATTCTACAGAAAAAATCAAAACAAATTTTACCTACAACAAATTTTTGATTATAAATAATTAAAATAATTTTCATAAATCATTGACAATAATATTTTAAATAATCATATTGTGCACTCTTCTAACGTGGCTTCTAAGGCTTGTTTTGTGTTTGACAATTCTCGGACAATAAGGACAGGCGTGAGTTGGTTCCTTGCCACATTCTAATCTCAAGTGTGTTGTTAAGTTTCTGTACCAACGATAAATTTTGCCACATTGTTCACATGGATATCTGCCAGGTACTTTTTTATTTTCATATGAATTTCTTGGTAAGTAGTAACTATAACGTGGATCGTTGGGGTACATTATTCTTGGATACCCTGAAAATAAAAATTTTATTTTGTTAGCAACTTATTCTTTTTGATATTTTTTCATTAAAATAAAGGTTAGTACATGCATTTTTTAAGTTTTATTATTATTTTTAAACAAAATTATTTATTAAATAAAAAACAATCACCAGTTATGCATTTATAAAGAATGAATAAAAATTGAAATATTAAGACACCTTTCTAGTCGGCACCCTCAGATTTTTTGAAATTTATTTAAAGCTTAACTATTTTTGGGCGAACAAATACAATAAACAGAATACAATAAAAAATGTTTATTATAAATCTTTTACACTATGAATATATAAGGCAACTGAACTTGCTATGAGAACTTAAAAGTTGTTACAGTGATATCTCAGATTTGAACATACCTAAAATACCCACAAAAAAAAATTATGATGTTTGGAGTTCTAATTATCGTTTTAACTAAAAGTTTTAAACTTGATGAAAACATGAAAAATTAATAATAATTATTTTTTCTTTTATCAAATTCATAACTTTTGGTTTTCACTATAGCCAGATCCCCAGAAAAATTTTTTTTTAAGTCCAGCAAAACCTGAGATATCACTGTAATTACTTTGGTTGGCACGCCAAGTTCAGTTGTGTCGTATATATTCAAAATGTAAAAAATTATTTAAAAAATATTTTTTTATTATTTATTTTTTATGTATTTAATAACCTCAAAAAAATTTTTTTGATTATTTAGCTTTAAAAAAATTCCAAAAAAAGAGCTTGCGGAGTAGCAAGGCATCTAATGTAAAAAAAAAATTTAATTTATAAGTATAAAAAAAAATAATATTTGAAGAACTTTTAACATTATAAAGAATTTTTATCTATTTTCAGGATGTACCCTATTATTTAAAATATGACTGCATCGTCGGAATATTTTGCATTCTAGCAGACCACATTTTGTAATAGCAATGTGTTAAATAGTCAAGGTTCCAGCAATGTCGAATGCACCCAAAAATTTTAAATGGAGTAATCTAGATTCAACTTAGTGGATCATACGTATTTTTGGTCGCTAAAAACGTAATTTACGATTCTAAGAACTGTAATTCGTCTTTAAAATTCTTCAAATAGCTCAAATTACCGATCAGAGATCCCAAAAACCCAAGAAGCATACTATAATTTTGCTCAATCAGCAATATTTTTCAAAAAATTATATTTTTTTGGTTATTTTGGGCGATAGAGCCTTAATTATTCAAAACTGGCTATTAGAAAATAAGTGAAACCTTCCAAATCATTTTTAACGACCAAAAATAAGTATGATCCACTGAGTTGCATCCATATTACTCCATTTAAAAATGTTGGATGCATTTAACATTGCTGTCGCCTTGACTAAAATGAAATAAGACAAATTACAAAAAAGTAAATTATTGAATCAATGGTAAGAAATATCAGCAACTTAAAACTGATTTAAATTCTTTAGCAAAACAATTTTTATACCGTATTAAAGCTATAATTGCAAGAGACAGTTTGAGCACGAGGTCTTAAAATTCATTTATTTCCATTAATACTGTGGAAATCTGTTAAAATTTTTTTTAGTTATTTATGATTTACTCTAATTTTGTGTCATAAAGTAACTATGTTGATGCAAATTCTATAACTCTTGAACGAACTAAAATTGAGAATAAATAATGAAAAATGTGGAAAGGAAATAAGTAGAATGGGAAGTACAATTGTGATGGTAGAAGAAAAATATTAATATTACATTTAAATGTAAAATATTTTGTGACAAAAGTTCATAAATCTATCTTTATTAATATAAAAAATATTTATATTTAATTAAAACAATAATGTTTACTACTTAGCATACTTACTACCAACCTTTTAAATCATCTAGCTGAACTTACATTCTACCAAGTTTTCTTATGAAATAAGCAAAATAATTTATGTAAAATTTAATTATCTTAAAATTTTATAATGAATTTTGAGAAAATCCAATATTTGTTATAGCTCGATAATAAGGAGAGTAATAAATTTCATAATATTAAAAAACGACCTTTCCGAGCATATATGCTATTAATTTTGTATTTATTTATTCAATATAAAAATTTATTTACAGTATACAAACTATTTTTATCAAATTGGATTGTAACTTTTTTTATAACCAGTTTTAAATAAAGTTTCATTGGTAATAATATCTAAGCAATAAAGTGTAGTAACAGTTGGATGAATTTTTTTAATATGGTTCCATAAGTTGCTCATCAATTTTGTCGTAACATTACAATAAGGACATTGAAATCTTGGTGGTTTATTACATTCGTAATTCAAATGCCTTGTCAAACTTTTTTCAGCAACATACGATTTATTACAATCAACACATACGTAATTCCCTTCACGATTACGATTCAATAGTTGGGTCGTTCTTGAGTTACTTATTTTGTAGCCATATTCTGTAAATAAAAATAAAATTTGTTTTAGAAAATTATAATTCGATGTAAAATTCCATTCTTAAAATATTAGAATGATATTAAATTCTGAAAAATGCAAATATTTTATATGCATTATTTATGTACAAGCTTTTATGAGAACGGATGATTGGGTAAAGAAAAAGAAACATGAAAACCATAAAATTATAAAGCAATCAGCATTTATTTTACTGTAGCCGTTTAGGAACAAATTTATGCTATAGTTTATATTCTTAATTAAAAGTAAAAAAGCAAATCTGGACCAAAAAAGGCCAGTATTTACTTTTTTACTCAGATTGTGCGCTCTTTTTCTGAAAAAACTTGTATGAATTTAAATAAGTTGTTCTTATATTTATAGTTATTTATTACATTTTGACATAAATCAACTAAAAAATAATCCATTTTTAGAACAAATATACTGAAGCCATATGTTCTCTTATGTGCAGATCAGTAATAACCTATGGAGTCCAATAGTTACGAAGATCCCTAAAATTTTTGGCTAAAACAAGAGATAATGAAGTATTTCAACTAACTTTATTTTTAGAAATGAATAAAAATTTACGTATTTTTTATAAAATTATACAGTAGAAGACTTTCTTATTGAAAATATGTGCAAAGGAATTTGAGAAAATGGTACGCTCAAGCAAGTTTATCTGATTTGAGGTGAAATAAGTTTTTTCGTTGTTCTATCGATGCAATAAACCTCAAAATTTTTATGTTCTTGTTTAATATGTGACCACATATTTGTCCTTTGCTTTTTTAATGCATTACAATAAGGGCATACTAATCTAGGCTTAATTCCACATTCATAATTTACATGTCTTCTTAAGCTTCTCTTCGCTGAATACCTTTTATTGCAACCAATACATACGTATTTAACTTCTGCATTTGTAACTTTTCTTTTAAAATTCAGATCCATTTTTGAATTAGCATCGTATTCAGCATTAAGTAACTTTATTTGATACACTGTAAGTAATAAAAAAGTAATTATTATAGAATATTGTTACTTTGTAAAAAAGTTAAAATTCATTTTTTTTAAATATTTTTTTAACAAGAATCTCTAAGATTACCAACAAATGTTAAGGTATGCGTAATTATAAAAAAAAATTCAACATCTTAATAATTTTTAGATCAATTTAATAAATAGTAAATAGCTGTAATGATTTTCAGCAATAACTTATTACATTCCTTATTTAAGTTTTATATATTAATCGCAGTTTACAATTTTTTTACAAATTTATTTTTAATTTAATTTTTTTTGCATAATAATATTAACTTTAGATAGTAACAAAATAATTACTTTTTCTGTAATCATCTTTACAATTATAATGAAAACTATCCTTCTTTAATATCTTTTAAAAAGATAAATAATTAAATTCTGGCTAAATAAAATTAACGTTTAAGGCTCCGTGTTTGAAATTTAAGCTACTAGTTTTTAAAACTCTTCAAAATCATAATAATAAATTATTCAATGTCTATGGTTTTTAATAGAAAGAACAATGCATAATATAAGTAGTAAATGCCGAGCTTCATACGTCGGTGAAACGAAAAAAGCGTTAAGATATCGCGTCAATAAACATAGACGGGACGTACGAAATAATTGTGATGATGTAGTACCGAACCATTGTAAGAATGGCCATATAATGGATTGGAAACAAGCGACTATTTTAGACATTGAACCTATTTGGAGGAAACGATTAATTTCCGAAAATACTCATATACACCAACAGGATAAACCGCTAAATAAAAAAAGTGATCTATACAAATTACATAGATTATATGATACATTATTTGAAAAAATGCACCGGTTATAACAATTTAAAATTCCTTAAAGTATTTGGTTCTAACGATAATACATTATATATACTAATTGTTAAATATATTAATAAAATATAATAAATATACATATCTAATAATAATTGTAACTACTTTTTTACCATATACTTATTATTAATTAAAACGCTTTCAGAAATAGATCATTTGCATTATCTGTTAAGGATTCAATTATAAAAAAAATTATATATAAAAAAATTATATAAATCATAATTATAAAAATTACGTAAAATTATCAATAATTATAGTATACACTTTAAATTTGAATTTTTAAATTTTTGTAATAAATTATAAATGCTCTGTATAATAATATTAATAAAAATAAGATTCCAGATGTAAAAAATATATTTTTCCAAAAACATACATTAAAAATGTGAACTCTTCAAAAATATACGTAAAAAATAACGTGCATAGATTTTACTTAAAATATCAAATAGACTAAAGAAACCACGCCTACGATAAGCTGTGTATTGTCTATGTACTTAAATCTCAAGATGATGTTAATATAATCAAGTACACTGTAATACTTAGACTATAATACTATTAAATGAATAAGAAAAAGCGACAGTTTTTCATAACAAAAAACCGTGTATATTTAGAATAAAATAAACTAAAAATATTGTAACGTAATGCTTTGTAAAGCGAAGTCAGTTGAACACTAGGCTCTCTTGAAGATGAATGCGTAACTTACACGTACATCTTCAATTTTTTTTAAACTAGTAAATTATAATACACTTGTAAAAATATGTAAAATTATTAGGTACATAATTATATTTTATTGGTTTTAGCTTGATAAGGTCGACATATTGATCGACGAAACGTCGCAAATAGATAAATAAATTTTTATTTAAAAATTTGATTTGCATAATTTTTTCTATTTGGTCAATCAAATCCTACTTAATTATAAATATAATATAATAGATTAATATTTTAATATTAATATTAATATTTTATATTAATTTATATTAATATTAATATTTTATATTAATTTATATTAATATTAATATATATTTATATTAATATTAATATTTTCTATTGCGAAAAAAAACACGTTTTTTGTTCTTTTTAACGTCTTTTAAAATTTTGTCAGTTATTTTAAGGCTCACACACAAACTCATGGGCACGAGCAAAAAAGCATACGAGCACGAGCAATATCTAACAAAGTGGGATTATAAAGCACTCGTGTGCTTTTTGCTCGTGCCCACGAGTTTTTGTGAGAGCCTTTACAGAACTAAAAATTTTAAGTACGACATACATTTTGGTGATCGAGAAGATAGCTTGATAAGGGATACTGTAATTTGCGAAATTATTGATTTCAAATTAAAAGATAAGTTACTTCGAGAAGACAATTTGAATTTTTAAAAATGCAGCAACATTTGGAAAGCGACGGAACTTGTCGAACTACAACTTAAGAAGGTGAAATAAGTTCAGTAAATATAATAAATATAAACACCGAGAACGGCAAATACAAAAAAAAGAATAACAAAAAATACGAAAAAAAGAATATTAATAATAATATTAGTAGATATAGCACCAACAAGCAGGGGGCAGCAGAATCTGCTAAAATTTAATTCTTATATTTGTTTTATTTAAAAAAGGCAAATAAACTATATTATAAAAAGTTAGCTAGTATGGTATTCATATATTTAATTTATCATCGCTTTTTAATTTTGTTTTCTCCCTAATAATAATTAGAACTTTCTGCGTCAATAATTACAGTTTGTCTCTTGTCCAGTCGACACTGTAAGATTCGATTTTTAATTTTTAAATTTCTAGGCTAATTTAATGGTGAAGAAGTTTCATAGATTTCTTCTTTATTCTGGATCATGTGATTTTGTTTAAAAATTAGGCAATGAATGTAAATATTCAATTTAATTCAATAAAGTGACACAAAATTAATTGAACTGTCGTTACCTAGGTTTCAACAATATGGCGGATGGTCATGAACAGGGGCAGCTCCAACCGAATAGCAGGACAATGTCGAATTACAGGATGAAATAAGGCGATTTAGGTTTCAGCTGAAGCAAAGTAACAACGAGAATAGTCTGTTTAGGGATTTAATTCGGGAGAGAGATGTACAGCTGCAGGGTCTGGACGCTATAAATAGAGGTAACGTTAATGATAATAATAGGAATCCTCAAAATGGGGAAAACCTTATGGTGAATCAGGAAATTCAACAAAATCTCCAACTTCAGGGTGGGGGTTATCAAAATGAATTACAACAGGAGCAGGTCCAAATAATGCAGGTGTAGGGGTAGGTCAAGAGCAAATGAATAACAGAGACCTTATACCACAACAGGTGTTTTTTAAACAGGCCCCAATGGGGGGTGGCCTGAATTGGGCCCAGGGATTATTTAATTATTTTCAAGGGTTACAAATTAACGTTTCAGTCCCTACATTTGATACAGAGAAGAGCTTTCCTTTAGAATTTTTAGAAAAGCTAAACAAATTTTTCGTAAAAAAGAATATACCTGAAGAAAGAAAGTTGTTTATATTGTATGAGGCTCTAAAGGGCCCGGCTAAGCTATGGTACGATATAAGGCCAAGACCCTTTGAGAATTTTCATCAATTTCAGTTTGAATTTCTAACCCATTTTAATTCTATTGAAGCTCGAATGAAAGCAAAAACAAAATGGCAAGACAGAAACTTTAGAGCTATTGATAAATTTGTATATCTATGCTACATTAAGCAAGTTAGAAAAGCGCGGTATTGCGCCCCTTATTTAAGTGAGCCAGAAGTCAATTATGTCATCATTAGACAGCTCCCAAATCGTGTTAGGGAATCAATGATTCCTTTGGGCTTATGGAGGCCCTTCAAAGATGAGACAGTGTCTATGGGGACTCTGAGAAAAATAATAGCTATAATAAAAATGGGAATGAATTTACCAAGTCCAGTGTAGAAATGGATAAGGCGCGAGAAAAGTACAATCATGGTGGTGTTACAGTCATATAAATTAAGGGCAAAATAATTTTAGCTCGTTTAATAATGATAGAAAAAATCAGGCAAGCCACAAATTAAGCCAAGCCGTCAGAGAAAAAGAGTTGAAGATTTTCGTGAAAGGGTTGAAGAAGACAGAAATCAAAGCGCTGATAGCTGGGAAATTTACAAATTAAAAATTGAATTTTACAACATCTAAATCCAAAAAATAATAAAAATATATAAGCAATTATTAACAGTGCAAAATCAGTGCAGAATCACGAATATTAAAACAAGTAGGTTTTCAGACGAGCCTGTTATGACATTTAAAACAAGAATACAACCTAGCCCAATAAGAAGAGAGAGAAAAGGTTACATTGAAGGGCAAAACCTAATACATAATGAAACTTTTGAAATTAGAAATGGGGAAAACCTCTTTGATACACAATCGAACATTATAAAATTAGGAATAGTTAATTTTTCGAATTGTAGGAACTTGCTGAACTGCAACTTAAAACAATAGAAGTTCAGTAAATACAGTATATAGAAGCAGCCTGAACCGCAACTACAAGAAAAAGAATAACAAAAAATACGAAAAAAAATAATAACAATAATAGTATTAGTAAATATAGCACCAACACGCAGGAGGGGGCAGTAGAATCTACGGCATATGAAAGACATAGCAACAGAAGATACAATTGCACCAGGCGCGGAAGCTAGCAGAGATGTCGTCAGTGCCCAGCTTATGGTAAAGTATGTAAACAATATAATGGTAGAAACTTTTTGCAAAAGTATGCACAACAAGTGAAATTAAAGTTATAGAGTTTGATGATTACTCTGATAATAATGTAGAAGTAAGTTCAGTATTTATAAATACATAAAAGACTTTTTGATTTGTGGCAACTCTTTAACAGGCATCTGGTAGCCTATAGTCTTGTTTTAACAGAATTTTATTGAAAATAATAAGAACAGAAAAATAAAAGAACAGAGTAAATAATAGAATAGTTGGACGTGCGTAAGATTCGGTTAGAGAGAGAGAGAGAGAGAGAGCAGAGAATTTATTTTTTTATTTAATGACACATAGTCAAAATGAACAAATATTAAATTTTGTATTTAATTTATAATTTATCATCATAATATTAGAAGATATTTATAACTAATCTGCGTAGCACGGGAGGCTAAGACCTCTGATACTTCGATAATAATAAAAAATTCTTCGGAACATTATCTTCAAACATTGTCATAATGTCAATGCTGATTGTATATTGCGTTTACCATTTGCGGAAATCGTTTTTACAAATAAAATACATAAAATACTGGCTAACTTCTAGAACGTCACGGTTACAAGTTACTAGAAGCAAAATATTCTCTTTCTTCAGGGTATTTTTTATTTGAGCATAGAGTATTCATTCCAAAACTATATCGCAAATCAATCTTAGATGAACTTCCTGCAGCTCGCCTTAGCATTGATAAAATGAAAGGGATCGCTCGTTCTTTTGTCTATTGCCCTGGTATAGACAATGAAATCGAAGATACTGTCAAATCATGCAAAGAATGTGCTAAAAATGCACATGGCCCTCCAAAATTCCGTACTCATTCTCTATCTTCAGGGTGTCTTTTATTTGAGCATAGAGTAGTCATTCCAAAACTATATCGCAAATCAATCTTAGATGAACTTAAAACAGCTCACCTTGGCATTGTTAAAATGAAAGAGGTTGATCATTCCTTTATTTATTGTCCTGGTATTAACAATGCAATTGAAGATACTGCCAAATTCTGCAAAGAATGTGCTAAAAATGCACGTGCCCCTCCAAAATTCCGTACTCATCATTGGGATATCCAAGGGCTCATACACATAAAATTTTACTATAAATAATAATAACGACAATAAATATTTATTTTTAATTCTATTAAATATGTATACATATTTTAATACTTTTATATTTTAATATTTGAATATGCCTAAGATTTTATGTAATATTTCATAAAATAAATTTTTAGATTTGTCTACATCCAAGATGGACATTCTAGACCTTTTCTTTGCTAAATTTGATGAAATTTTGATGAAAAAAATTGATGAAATCTTTAAACTCAAAGAAAATCATAAAAATAACCGTAAATAATCACGATTAATGACGATGTAATGATTTTTAAAACTAAAACAGCTGAATACAAAACCAGTATGTACTATAAAATAAATGCATTTAAGTCCCATATTGCATGCTGGGTCGATATGCAGTTGTTTCATTTGTGTTCATTCGACAGCTGTGTATATAACTAGAATATTGATGTAATATAACTTGAATTCAGTTAATTACATTTGTATTTATTTATTTCCTTTATGATATACTTGTGTTTAGTCTATCAAAAGAAAATATTAGCCTATTTAATTTTTATTATTTTATAAATTCTAAAATTAAATTTTTTTTTTAAATTGAACAGCCAAAACATGTATGGATAAAGAAATGTGGAAAGCTGTTGTTGATAAATAAAGGCACGAGAAAACGAAGGTCATTTCTTGGAGGTTCCATGGGCAAAATTAAACCAGACATGCAATGATGATATTACTCATGAGCAAGAAAACGAATTGTTGGCAGGAAACGATTCTGAACGAATAAACGAAAACGATAGTAAACAAGGTAAACCTATAATAAAGAATTTTATAACCTTAAATGGCGATGAAAAATTGCATATTATTTATTAATTTATTAATATATTGTGTGCAAAAATATGTTTCACGCTATTACTTGAGTAATGTTCATGTCGCAGACGATGGTTCAAAAATGACACCTGCCAACACCAATGGGCAAGTTGCTTGCAGATTAAAAGGTACTAATCTTCGTAAATGTTATGAATGCGAAAAAATAGTCATTGATTATATTATTTTTTATTTTTCTTCAGCGTCCGGTGACATCTGAGACAAAATTCAAGGACCTGACTTATTAATCTAAAGATTACTAAAGAAAGCAAATTATTATAAATTTTAAACACATTGCATCAGAATGCGAAGTAAGAATCACAAGAGAACAAAAAGCATAAGCTCAAAGGCAAAATAGTCAACACAGGTATGCTCCTTATCATAAAAACCATAATAATCATGCTTCTCGTAATCAAAACTCATAGAATAATACGACTAATAACGATCTTATAACGATAATGATACACCTCAAGAATATAATAAAAGGAGACGATTCAAAGCAGCTTTTAATAAAGCTAGAGGTAATGCTAGAGGACGTGGAAATTATCGAGGAAAAAGAGGCGGTAATTCTAGGTCAAATAATTCCCAGTTAAATGAAAAACCTAGCAGAAGCACTTCTCACAATAAATCTAATAAAGGTGAATATATATCAACACAATATTCTACATCGTCTATAGAAACATTTGATAATTTAAATAAAAGTGATTTAAGCCCTATCGATTCTAAATTCCCTAAATTACCTTTAATTAAATTTCTAGCGGATTCTGGAGCAACAGAACATTTAACTCAGTCAAAAGTAGTTTTCAAAATATTTAACGAGACTGATTTTGGTACGATAAAATTTAGCTCTAACTCTAACTCTGATCCCGTTCTCTGAAATTATACATACACTATTGTATACCTACATGTATACGTCTACTCATGCAGATTCGAAAGAGTTTAATTTTATGAATATTATTTTTGTGTACATTTATAACTTTGCATATTATTATTAAATCATTATTAGTTCATTTAATTTATATTAAAAATTTCAAAGAAGCCAAAAAACTAGTAGATAAAATATTAGAAAACTTTGTGTTTAAGAAATAAAATTTTTTTAACATAAATTCAATTAATATAAACATTAGTCATTTAAAAAGCAGAAGATTTATAAAACTATATTTTTTTTTTAATTATAATCTTATTACTTATATCGAAAATACGCGATAAACTTACACCACACATTGTGTCTTTGTTTATTAATTAATTCTCAAAACAGATATATTAAGGAAATAATTAAATTAAATTAATATTAATATTAATACAATACGCTTTAGTAGTCATCGTAAACTGATTTTTAACATTGTCTTGGGACAAATTTTGTTTTTGTAAGGATATCAACACAATATATTTCACAGTTAGGATGATGTGTTTTAACATGAGTAAATAAATGACTTTTTTGTCTGATATGAATTTGGCAATACGGACATTCAAATCTTTGAGGCATACCGCATTCATATTTATAATGTCTATTCATGCTTCCTTTCATTGTGAAACCCCGATTACACTTTGGACATATAAATGGTTTATTAGTTGTCTTACTCCTTTTTCTCCATACGTGACGATTTATTGGTTTCTCTTCTGAGATTTCAATTTCTTCAGCATTTTTAAAATTAAATGCGTTTTCTATTATTGGTAGAATTAATTCACTTGAATTTCCATATAACTCCAAGGGATCTAAAATTATAAAAAATAATCTATCAGTCCTAAATTTATAATGAATAACCCTCTAATTGTGGAAAACTTTATTTTTTACATGGCACTGTTTATATGAGAGAGAATGAGACAGAAATGAAAAAATGCATACAATCCTACATTGAAAAAAATAACACATGCATTCGATAAATTTTGATATTGAAATCAAGCGATTATGATTTTTATTGAATTAATGCAAAAAATATTTATTCAAATACATATTTATCATTTCAATAATAATGTGATACATTCAATATTAATAATTAATAAATATTATTAAAATTATAAATATTTATTTGAATGAATATTTTTTGTATTGTTTCAATATAAATCCTAATCACTCTATTTTAATATTAAAGTTTACTGAATAGATGCGTTATTTTTTCAGTATACTAACACACAACTCAGTCACACAAACCATGTTTCAGGACGTTCCACCGTGAGAGGGTTAAGTCATAACGACTACTAAAGAATAATATTTATGTTAGTATAAAGACAGATCATAAAATTGAGTAGAAATTTATACATTGACTTATTAAATAAATGTTCCTAAAACACTATTTTAAATTTATAAAACAATTTATTTTTTATTAAGAAATTTTTGTTTAAAAAATTTTTTTAAAACATTAGTTATTTATATCTTTTTAACATACATTAATGAAAACTGTTATAAATTTAAGCTTCTAATATTTCACAAAACGTACTAATTAAATATTAAGCAACAAGTTTAATTTTAATTCCGCCTTGTTATTCTTGCTTTTGTAAGAATATCAATACAAAACAATTGCTGATTTGGATGAAAAGTTTTAATGTGTGTCCATACATGGCTTGTTCGTCTTATATGAGTTTGACAATAAGGACATTCAAATCTTTGTGGCATACCACATTCATATTTCAAATGTCTCGTCAAATGGTTTCTATGTTTGTAGCTGCGTGTACATTTTGGACACTGGTGCCTTGTTTCAAATGTATTAACATCGACGTAATGTAGTGATTGTTTACCATGGTTTTTATTCATTCCATCTGAAAAGTAAAATAATTTTTGTCTTTAATATGTTTTTTAACAGTAATTTAAAAATGGTATATTAAGCACCAAAGTCGTAAAAATTATGAGATTAGCTTTATCAGCAGCAACTAGTGATGCATGGTCGTGGTAAAGTTTTTTGTGAATGGCGTAAAGATATATTTTGCCATACTTGGCTATTCTTCGCCAAGTTTCAGGCCCAGATTGACAAAAAAGTTGTTATTAAAGTTTCCAAATATTGTCATTAAAATATTTTGCTTATATGTAAACCATTCTTCTCACTTTTTTAAAAATTAAAATACTTATTTGACTTCAATTTTATAAGTATTAAAAATAGGGTTGAACTAAGATATTGATATTGTTATTGATATTGATATTAATATTGATATTGATATTGATATTGATATTTTGAAAATGTATTAAAAAAATATTTGATACTTATTTTTTTATTTTTCATAAAAATTAAAAATTACAGAGTATTATTAATTAAAGTAGTGAAAATACTGGTAGTGGAGGAACTGCAAGGTAACAATCCATGATACAATGTTAAAAGTATAGGGAATCTGTATTGTAACGTCAAGTGTAATTTATTAAATTCTTTATTTCACCGACTAAGCATTGTTTAAATGAAAAATTAAAAAATACGTATCTAATATTTTTTTTCAATAACTATAAAAACAGCTAAATATAAATTTCAAAATTTTTTTAAGGCGCAACCCTATTCTATTTCAATTCAATTTAATAATTCTCGAATAATTCAAAACTTCAGTCATGCAGTGCGCACGAGTATTCAGCAGCCAATAGGATTACCAAAAAAGGCATCATAATATTTTATGAAGGGAAACTAACGTTTAATTAAAAGTCATTTAATTTTTAATTGATTGGATTCCGTTTTTAACTTTTTTCTATGCTTTCTTTTATTTTTATTTTAGATATATTAAGTTTCTTATACTAAAAATTTTTTATTATTGCCAAAACAATATTTTTATTTGAGTTTAAAGTACAATAAATCATTCGTCTCATTATATTTTTTTTTATTAAACTTTTATTTCTTAGTATTTACATCGTCTTTTGCTAGGAAAGTATAATAAAGAAAATATCTTTAGCTCCAGAATCAACTATTTTTATTATATTTTAATATTAAAAATACAAATTGAACTGATTCATGAAAGATTATACTTTTAAATAAAAAATATAAAGAAAAAAATATTTTGGTTTCGAAAAGTAAAAAAAGCAATAGTTAAATCAAATACAAGAATATTTTAGAAATATTCAATTTTGACAAATTATAATTATTAAATGCTTAAGAAAGACTGAGAAAAATAAATAGTATTCATTCTTATGTTCTGATGACATAAATTAAATTTTCTTAGTATCTTTGAATGCAATCAAGTTCCATGCCTGGATGACGTCGTCTAATGTGTGTGTAAATATTAGGCGAATATTTAGAAACATATTCACAATAACGACATTGATATTTTGGAGGCAATCCACATTCGTGACGATAATGTTTTATCATATTTGCTTTTTCTGTATAACCATGATTGCAACGGGGACAAATGTAAGGTTTCCCAAGATGTTTTGATTGAAAAAGATTCAAATTACCTAAACGAAGAAAAAAAAATATTATTAAATTTTATCAATTTGGGTATTATTAAAACAAATATTTTTTTAGTAACAATTAAAAGACGAAAATGATACAATTATAATAATAAATGATCCTGTTTCTGAATTATTTAACAGAAAACCTGAAAAAATAGTATATTTACGGCTTGTGCTAAAAAAAGTAAAGAATGGCCCAAATTGCTAGTAATTTGACTTCCGAGGCGAAGCCGAGATGGTACACTGTGAATTGGAGCATTCTTTATTTACAGGCAAGAGTCGTGGAAAATTTTTCTGCTTCAGTGGCAAAAAAACACTTTTTTTTCGGCCGCGCAGCAGCTGAGAAATACGTGCTTTCAGACCACTGATTTAAAAAAAATGTTAGTTAAAAATTTGATTTACGAATTGGGAAGGAGAGTCAAGTCTCACATAATGAACCCGTTTTTAAAACATAATTTTTTGACTTAAACTTCAGTTTCAAGTTAATAATTTTCTCAAAATTATTTTGAAAAATATTTTATATAATATGATGTTAATTAATCAATGCAATTATTTCTTGTTGCCGAGTGCTCCATGAAAAGCCAATTTTATAGATGAATTTCTAATTTCAGATTTCTAACTTCAGACTTTAAAGGTCCCTAAACCTGAATTATTCTAAATCCCAAAATTGAAATTATTCTAAGTTCCTTTTGACCCCCCCTCCTTAATTTTTTGAGGTACCCCCTCCCTATAAACATGTTCCATGTTAATATATTATCAATTATTGCAATTTTAGCAAAAAATATGTTTTTTCAAGGTTAATAAGAAAAAAATCAAGATTTTTTCCATTAAATGGAAACAGTATTTTATATAAAATATTTAAATTTATTAATGCACTGCGCAAACACTTATTTTACTTTATATAATTTTAATTTGATGGCTAGACTATTTATTATTAGACTTAATTAAATAATGTCAATAAAACAGTTTATTTCAAAACTTAATACTTCCAACTAACTAAAGTTTTAAGCAAGATCATCTTGTGAACATGCTTTTTTTTTAATTTTTTTATAAACGAATTATTTCGTTTTCATTAATTCATTTGATGTAATGATAAATTTTTTTTTAATCATAAAAATACAATAAATATTTGTAAATTAAATACTTAATCTTAAATACAATGTTTAAAAAACATATTTCTAAGGTTACTAAAAAAACTAGCAAGCTTTTCAATGTTCAATAATTTTTAAAATTTGTTTTCTCCATATTCAAATCAAGACAAAAACCAAAGTAATCCTCAACTAAAAAATTCCTCTAAATAATAGGTAAAAATTCAGACACAAAACATAAGTTTTTCCAAAATGTACTGGTTTTTGCGAAAGTCTCATCTATTTTAAATAAAATTAGTTATTTTTAATACAGTTTATTAGCTTTAACAGCTGAATTAGGATGAATTTTCCTTATATGATTATAAATAGCATGTGTCCATTTACTAAGATAACCACAATATGGGCATTGATAACGAGGCATTGTATCTAAGCATTCGAAGTTGTAATGTCGCTTCATCGAATAACCTTGTGAAAATGATTTTTTACACTTTGGACATTCGTATTTTCCAGTTTTTTGATTGTATGAATTTTGTATGAACTCTCTTTCTGCAAGTCGTTGTTGGTGATTTTTCCAATAATTTTTTGGTGATGCTACAAAAAAATTTTTTTGTTAATTTTTTTTTTTTTTATTGAAATAATTTTATTCAAATATATTTCTATTTACATTATCTATATCGTTAATGCATTATAATCAAAAATATTAGTAAATTATTTGTTAATAAGATAATATTTATGTTATTTATTAGGGTAATTAATGAAAAGTAGTTTTCAAAGTTATTTTAAAATCCAAACCATTGTCAAACCTCATGTCTTTAATTTAAACAATTTTAAGGGAATAAAAAAATATGTAAAAAGGTAAGAAAATATCTCATAATAACATGAAATAAAATAGCTATTTTTTAAACAAGAGACAAAATATTGGTTTTGCATGCAATTGCAGACAGTGTGCAAAAATAGAACCCCATATTTTGTCCCGTGATTTAAAACATAGTTTTACATATAACGGGCAAAAAACCCGTCTCCCTAGGGTAGAAAATAGGCTTTTTTGTCCTAGATATTTAAAAGATAATACAGAGAACACGATGAATTTCTTTAAAATGCTTAAATTTTCGTATGTAGGATACAGCAGCAGATATGTATACAAATATTATGCATTATCGATTTCGAACACTTATTTTTATACCGTATTTTTCCAACACATTTAGGGGTACTATAAGAAAAAAGGCATTATGTTGGTCAGTTAGTAGCACTTGTATACAATTTCTATTGGTGGACTCCACAGAGAAAAAAACCTGGACTTGCATCTCGATTCATGCGATAGACTCTACGACTGTAGCCATCCCTGAAAATAGCATGTATTAATAAAATCTTGGTCGATCGTAGTTATCAAAGGCGTCTCGACCTTGTGTATCAGCTAGAAAAACTCAGTTTCTGCCTCAAAATATAAACATTACGCATGAACAATTCAAGGTACCTAAACCGGTATTTTTTTCGTGTTCCTATAAAAACATAATAGTTGTTGGCAGTACCAAAGTTTTACATGAAAGGGAGTCGCTAAAACTTACTTACGTGCAAAAACACATACAAATTTTCTTCTTTCTAAAAATTAAAATCGACGTATATTTCTAAATGCGGTGAATTAAAACTGACAATTTAAATTGATAAAACTGATATCTTACCCACCCTTTTAAACACCCGAAAAATTAAGAATTTCACACCAACGTATTACCATTTTTAAAATTTTTGGCTTATAAGTAAATTTTAATTCTCTTTAGTAAAATTAAAAAATATAAATGGGCATATCTCACCAAGTGGTTATATTTCTAATTTTATAAAATAAATTTTATTTTTGAGAGCACATTAATGACATTTGGACAGAAGTTTAATAGAACAATAAGAATTAAGATTTTCTTTGCGTAACTTAATTTTAAGCTACGGCGTTTGATAAATGAACTTCTTAAATTAAAAAATATATTTAAGGTTATAATTACTAAATGATGAAATTAGTTCTCAAAAATACTGGAAAATATAGAGGTATATAACAATAAATTTTATTTCTGTCCAAAAACCAATAATAAGAAGATATATTTTTAATTTTTTTATAAACAAAAAATTAAATGTTCTACCGACTGCGCTATAGGTATAGCTAGGCTAATCTCCCTGAATCTTTAACTCATTGCTCACATAAAGTCTAAAATATAGTTAACATATTAGTTATTAAAAAATTATTTTAAAAAAATTTTTATTTTTGCAGTTTTACAAAATTTTAATATGTAAGAAAAGTTCATGTTTGTTTCAAAAAAACACTCAAAGCATTCAAATTATTTGTCTTTAAACTTCCTATTACTAAATAATTGTTTTAAAAATTTTTTATCGTTATACCTAATTTTTATTTGACTACTGCTAAAATCATGGGTGGATCAAAAGGGGGGTGGTAAGGGTGATTTTCTCCCCTGAGCTCCCAAAAATGCATGTTTTTTATTCATAATTTTTGTAGCTGTAGTTATAATTATTCAATAATTATTCAAATAAATTATTCATAATTTTGTTTTTTAATACAAATTTCATAAGAAAACATACAAAATTTTGCTTAAGCGCCCCACCCTTTAGGCCCTTTTCTGAATCCACCACTGGTTAAAATATGATCGCATTATCTTATTATAATTTATTAAATCATTTGGTTGTGCCTTTTATGATTTTTGAAACATTTTTTTAGAGTTTTTGATTTTTTTCAAAATGTATATTTCTTGAAATACAGATTTTAATGATCCACTAAGTATGACCTACAGCTACAAAATTTTATTTATTTTTTTAAAGCACTAAATTCAAATCAAAAACATCTTTTTTGAACTATAAGAATGAAATATACGTAATTCTTACACGTTTGTTATTTTTAGGTTATTGGTAAACAACGCTTCGAAATTGTACGATTAGTTTATATAAAACTGCAGTTTATACATACAACGCATTGAATTAAGCTATGCCGTTTTTTTTAACTGAAATCTTATAACATTTTACATAAATCACAAAAGATTTTGCGAAGATTTTTTAAAAATTGAACGAGTGCCATTAAAAAATGTGATTTTAGTACCAAAATTACGCATCGACAACAAAGCCTTTTGATGTCGATATCTACTAAATTATTGGAGGCACCAGTTTTTCTCGAATCACTTTCAAATTGTGAAATATTGTATAGCATTTTGAGAATAGTTAGAAGTAAAAATTGTTCACGGCATTCATTTGTGGCTTAAGAAACTTTCTTTGGTCGGATTTATTTGAAAATGTGGTTACAAATATTTCAGCTGGCAGAATTTTTTTTAGAAAAGGAGCACACTGTTTTAATTATGTGAATAAATTAAATATATTATTAATTTATCAAAATCTATTTATGAAAAGGCAAATAGTTTTACGGCATTCCCTCTGTAATGTTAAGAATTTAAAAAACTTAACAAGGTTACCAACAAAATATTAGGGTTTCGAATCATTCCAAGGCTGTTATTTCATAATCATTAAAGAAATTAGGCAAAAAAATTTCTTGAGGCTTGAGAAGAAATATATTTAAATAAATTTCAATAATTTTTTTTTTAAACAGAAACCTGGATTTTCATTAAAACCCTCATATATGCAATATAACCACTTGGTGAGATATGCCCAAATATTGATGTACAAAAAATTTTTAATTTTATTTATTAAAACTATATCAAAGAAAATTTTTCTCTTTAGTTACATCTTAACTCTGGGTTGGAGAAATAAAATAAAGAATTCATATTAATTTAAAGTTTTTATTTATTTTTATTACAATATTGAGTGATTCGTATATTGATACAACTAGAAATAAACTGACTAGTTTCTACAGCATCAGCTAAAATACTCCATTTTGCAGTCTGTACTTAAAAATATTTGACTCTCTCTGATTAATTTAAAATATACTTTGTAGTAGATAAATATCTGTAAAAGCTAGTTAAATACGAGTAATGCCTTGAGTAATGCACAAAATCTTAAGTACTAAATAAATAAATTAAATAAATGTGTATATTTAAGTAAAAATTGACTCAACCCCAAAGTTTAATTAGAGTAACTGGATACGATGAATGCTTAGCTCTTACATGTTTATAAATAGCGGAGCTTTTTTTACTGTAATACTCGCAATACGGGCACTTGAAACGAGGAGCTTTGCCACAATCGTAACGAAAATGACGATTTAAATTGTAAATTTTAGCAAATAATGATCCACAATTTGGACAATGAAATTTTCCAGTTTTTTCGTTAAAAGTGCTTTGAAGATAACGACGCTCGCGTCTACGCATTTGACGACGTACAAAATAAGCTGTTGGTTTCTCTGCAAAAAGAAAAGTAAAATAACTTTTGTTAGAAACTTTTTATGCAGTTTTTTATTTCAATGCATCTTTTATTCGTTACTAAAAATAAACATCAAATCTATACTACGTTAATTTTTATTAAATTTTCTACAAATAAATATTTTTTTTACACTAATAAAATTAATTAATTTCAATTTTTAAAAACTAGCAAATTACAAAACAGCTGTTTGTTAACAAAACTAAAATTTCATTAAGTGGGGACTTGATGGTTTTACAGTTATTTTTCAGGATTATTTTTAGGATATAGGGGATGCAAATAAATAACTTGAAATTTACAATCATCAGGTACAATCGTCAGGTGCCCCCTTAAATTCATTAAAGGGTTGGTCGAATTAAAACATTTTTAAAAAAGCACTGTTAGAAAAATCTCTCTGGAAATTTTAAATTAAGTCTAAGTCCTGATAAAGGTGCAGAAGATTCTGTATTCACATATAACTCGTGTTTAATTCTGATTTTCAAATTGTATTAAATATCTTTTATGTTTTATTACTGTAAAAGTCAAATATAGACTTTCCAGATCCGACTTAGGTATGTTAGTAACATAACTCCTTATTTACTTATTGTAAAATAAAATTTTAGGAAAAAATATATCGTTACTGCCGATGACGAAATTTTAAAGTTTCTAATTCTTAAAAGCTTTGTCTAAATTAAAATCTTGAAAAACAATATTGCTTGCTTTTTGATAATTTACTGTGGATTTTTAATTATATCTCAATCAACCTTATTCATTACAAATACAAGTAAAAGCTGAAAAACAAGGAATACATTTCAAACAACGAGAGTTATAGTCATAGGCCTACAAGGCACAATTCAGTTAAAATTCACAATAAAATTTTACATTTTTTAAATAGTAAACTGATCAGTCTTAAGAAGATGCAATTGTCACTAAAAAACTCAACCTTATAAATATTTTGTAACTTTTTAATAAAGTTTCACTAGTGTAACAGGATTATTTGGATGTACATTTCTAACATGCTGATAAATATTACTAGCTTTTTTGCTAACTAATATACAGTAAGGACACTTGTATCTAGGAGCCTTTCCGCATTCGTAGCGATAATGTCCAAGCATTGTATCTCTTCTCCCATATCCATTATTACATTTTGGGCAATGATACTTTCCTGTAACACTGTTATACTGCTGCAGGTTAACTTTTTTATAGATAATCGTATTCCTTTGAGATAAGTAATGATCGAACTGCAGTGATTCTGAAAAAAAAATTAATTCTATTAGTTTAAAATTTTATTTTTTAATTTAAAATAAATCATATGTCTGAATCTCAAAAACAGATGAAAATAAGTAGTGAATTGTAAGTAAATCGTGAAAAAAATTTGCACTATAAAGTGAAGGAAAAATAATATTCTGTATTAAAACTGTTTTAGTGCATTTATGGTATTTAAAATTGTGCATAAATACATACCCTTACTGAAAGTTGGAAAATTTTAACCTGAAACGCTAATTTTTTATTTTTTACTTTTAAAAAATCACCAAAAACAAATTCTGCTAAATTTTAAAATTTCGTTTTAATAAAAACTGTATTTTAATAGTTTTTTTTTTAATAATGCTTTTTGAACTTATACATATAAGATATGAAAATTATTTATAAGTTGATACTATAGTACATAATTATTAAGTTCGACTTTTAATTAATAATGATAGTATGTTATTCATCTATGTTGATTGCAAGAAGAAAATCACTGATATTTGCAGAATTTAGTTTGGGTAACTTGTTACCAATATTTTTTAGAGGATAAGCATGGACTTAGCTCTAGATTAATTTAATTCATCAAAAAGGCTAATAATTTTGCTTTGGCCAAAATCTTATCATAATTATTTACTGATAATATTTTTATGTACACAAAATCTTTAGTAGCTTCTTTATTGTAAAAATTATAAACAACAGTATTTTTTATTTCGCCTTATGGGTTTGATAAAAGATGTAAATTTATAAAATTTTTTTATATTGTTATTCAACTTTTAGTTAAAAAGCTTCTATTTCTTTTAACAGTTGCATATATTTTTCTCAACTTAGAATTGATTTAGGAATGAAATACAAGATTCAAATGTTTTCACATCCTTGGATAATGTTTACGTTAAAATTACGTTAAAATTAAAAAATTCCTTTTTAGTGTAGGTGTAGTACCCTATTTTGTAATCACTTTTTTTGTTGATAGGTTCATAAAATTTACTAACGAATTGTTTTGTGTTTTTTATAATATAAATATGAAATTTGTTTTTACCGAATATATGGTCCAGCTGCCCACAATAGGAATTTTTAAGTTATAAGTTGCGAGTTTTCAAGATTTTTATCGGTTACATATGCTTTTGAGCTCGCTGAAAACTAATATGATATATTTTTTCTTCTCATAAGCAATTTTAAGTTTTTGTTTTTTTTTTTTGTTTTTTCAATATTTCCATTATGGGAGACTAAGACATTTTAGGAAAAAACAAATATTATATTCGTTTTCAGCAAGCCAAAAAAAAATTACTAACCAAGAAATATCTTGAACTCGCAAAACATGACCTCAAAATTCTTATTTTGAACAACTGAACCATTTTCAGTAAAAACAGGTATTTTCGTATTTAGCAAGCAAAAATCAACAAAATTCGGTAGAAATTTTTATGGACCTATCAAAAAGAAAAAGTGATTATGAAATAGGGCTCCTACACTATTTATTACTTTTGCTCCCTTTTTATCGCAAACTAAAAAATAACGAATTATTCAATTAGTTAATAAATTCAAATAAAGTAATTATTTTTTTTTGACGTACTTTAATAATTAACTTGCTGCTTCCGGAACACCAAAAATTATAATTCATCTGACTCAAGAAACACTCATTGACGTAATTCTTTCTTTCAATTCAGCAATAAAAAATTCGTTATTAGCATTTTACTCCATCTTATCTGATATTATTCATAAATACTCGTTAAACCTGTTAAAAAAGAAAAATTTTAATTAATAATTAAGATATAAAATTTATGTAAAAATATTTGTTCTAATAAATAAAAAGTTCAAAAAATTACTTTTTCAGTCTTTTATTTTCTAAAAATATATAAAATACATTATTAAATACATATTTGTTAATCAGTGGGCAAAAGGACTATTTTACAATTTTTATAAGTTATTAGTGGTTTTAAAAAAGAAAAAAAATCTATTTGATGCTTCAATAGAATTTAAGCGATTGTGATTTCAATTTTTAAGGCTTGTAAATTTTCACATTCAATTATTTTACCTTCTAGCACTCAATTAATAAATAATTAGCTTTGGCTTGTATCTAAATATATAAATATTACTTCTAAAATTATTATCAATATAAGTACATGATAAATAAAATCATTTTAAATATATTATTTACTAAAAATTAAATAGACACATCTTGCTAATTTTTGATTAAATACTGCTTGAATCTTCAGCGGTAAAGTTTTATGGTTTAAAAGATTTAATCATGCAAATCATGAGATAATTACTTCTATAGTTCTATCCCTGTCTTTGACGAATATTAAAAGAGCTTTTATTAAAAACAAAATACTGTAAAAAGTAATTTTCTTAGATTTACAACAAAAATAGAATTTGCTCAAAAAATTAGTTAATTTTCAAAAAAATTTGTAAATATTCGATAAAAATCGTAAATTTACTAAATTTAGTATATTATAAAAAAATTCGAGAATTCTCGACTTCAGTTCACAACTATTTTTCATAAATTTACAACTATTTTTTGAAAATTTTCGAAAAAAATTGTAAGTTATCAATTTTTCTTGCGAATTCACAAAAAAAAATCGAGAATACTCGAATTTTTGGTTAATATACTAAATTTAGTAAATTTACGATTTTTTTCGAATATTTACAAATTTTTTCAAAAATTTACTAATTTTTCGAAAATTTTCTAACTTTTTTGTTAATATAAGAAAGTTACTTTTTACAGTTTAACTGTTAAATTAACTGTCTTTTCCATATACCAAAACAATCCCTACCGTAGATAATAATTAGTTATCAGTCAAATTTTACACCTCACCCTTAGCTTAAAAAATTTTTAGCAACAAAAAATAAACTTTTCATTTTTTTTTTTAAATGAGGGAACTAATTTTATTAGCAACAATTTTGAAATCTCTCACCCAATCACAATACCTTACTGTTAAAAAATCAAAAATTATAACTATCCTAATTAGCAAGACGCCTCTCAAGTTTTAATTTCTGCCACTTTTTAACAAAAAAATACTAAATAGAAAAAAAATATTCATAGAAATTTAGTTTTTTTTTCATATTCTTATAAAAAATTAAATCTATAAAGCTATAAAAGCACTTAAATAATAGCACAAAAGTTTTGTTTTTTGACTTTGTGCCGTTTTGTTTTGATAATAAAGTAAATATCATAAAAAGTATATTTCATAAATCATAGTAAATATCGAATTGTAAAAGAACACCATCCGTCCTATTTGGAATTTATTCAGACAAAGTCAGTCTTCAAGATGTTCTGTTTAAAAGTGTGTTTTCAATCTCTTAAAAAATATATAAAATACTAAAGCTATTTTCTTATGAATTAGGAATAAATATCAGCCATCAGGTAATTTTGCTTTTGATTAAAAATATAGAATTTTTATGATTATCGAGTATCAAGGTTAATCAGCAGCTTGATAATCAATGCAGTAAACCTGGCAACCTTGGTGTTTCGAACGAATATGCGAGTAAAGGTTATGAGAATAATTTCTCTTACAGTTGCAATAGGGACACCCATAAATATCAGTGCTAGGTAGTCTTTTTCTTGCATTGTTTCCTCTTGGTCTACCACGACTAGGAGCTCTGTAGGCAGCATCGTGCATTTGATTCTTTTCTTCCAACAGTGGAAAATAGACAAAATTTCGAGTATCCAATTTTTCATTTTCTTTCGATAGTTCTCCTTTTGTTTTTATCCTTATTTTTTCTTTCCCTAAAGATAAACAAGAAAATTAAAAAAATTTAGTTGATCAAATTAATAAAAATTAGTTTATCTACTTTTTTTAAAAAGAAATAAGGAAGCAGGCTATCACTAATATGCTACGAAAAATAATTCTCATTGCAAACAAAGGCTTTTCTTAATAGTACTTAAGTTTTTCAGTAAGCTATAAGAAAACACAACAAAAATTAAAAATAGTTATTAATCTAATCTACTTTAGCAGGTAAGACTCTATTTAATTTATTCATAAACTAACTTATAACAGTTTTCACTTATATTCCCTAATTCTTATTGAATCCTCTTATTGAAACCCTGAACCAAAATTATGATAATTATTTTATATCTATTTCTCCCCTTTCCTCCCCTCCCTAAAAACTTCAATTTTTCACCCCTTTCTCTCCGTATTTGGAGTCTTTTTCAAGCACCCCTACCTATTAACATGCCCCATATTAAAAGGTTTACCAGAATTTGAGATTGGCTTTGAATTTTGGAAAGGAATTGAATGTACAAAATATCAGTTTTTTCATAAAGTAACGTAGTGGTTGGCAAAATAGGAAACATTTTAGATATAAAAAACACACGATTTTTGATACCGTTGGTCCATATATAAGTCCAATAGATTCGTAGTTATTAGCGGAATTCGAAAACAACTTTAAAATGAAAATTGAAACGTGCAAAATTATTATGCAATCTCCATTGGTTAAGTTACCAGAGCACATTAGCTTATTGAAAATTATGATTCCAAACTTTATACTTTTTCAATATGATCATTTTCCATCGTGCGATCATGATCAAGATTATAGGAAAGCATGATTTTTTATCATATTTTAATAAGTACAATCGTTAACCATAATTATTTACATAGTATAAAATTCGCATGGTAACTAATAAATAATCTTGGATTGTTATATTGGTATTTTATACTCTATTTTAAATTTCAATTTTTCGCAAAAAGTTTCTAATAAATAGAAAAATTATATCGTTGATAGACATTTTTTGAGCTTTCTTCATTTGTAAAATCTAATACACATTTCTCTTTGATAGGAAATATTTTCAGCTACACCTGAAAAAAATACCATATAAAAATTAAGTGAATTTATTACAATAATCAATATTTTGAATAGTTTTAAGGATTGGAATAATTTTTTTTCTGAATTAAACAGTTCAATACAAATCTCAATATCAATTAAACATTTTATTGTATGAAAAATTTTCAACATTGTATTTCTAAAATTTTTTACATTTTTATATTCTTTAAAATAGAAATTTTTAAATTAAACATCAGGAAAATAGTAAACTATATTCCGTGATGGATCAAACCTATTTTTGTTGATTAAAATTTGTCTACTCTCTGTAATTACAAATTATTTAATGTTAAAATTTAATAACAATATAATAATATTATAACTTTATGACTAAAAATTAAGCATAAACTAATATTAAAGTACGTATGTATTGATTATCACTCGAAAGCATAAATATATTATTGTAAAATGAGCACTGAATGAAGTGCGTGTCACCAACCACCGGATGCTAATATTAGACATAAGCATAGATACCTAGGCACTTAAATATGGAATAAGATAATAAATTTTTTAATTTATCTTGCGCATAAATTTAAGTACTGCAGTCTTCAAATATTTTTTACAACAATGCTTACAATGTTAGTTTTAATTGTTCTCATGACTTATAGTTATATATCAATAATAATGATAATAAAATAAATATTTTTTATATCTAAAGAACTAACTTAAGACACGTTCAAAATTCATTATTTCTAATTTGGTTCTTTGCGAATACAATTTTACAAGTGATTTCCAATAATGTATTATAGGGTTCCACCCTAACTGGTCTCAAGTTGAAATGAAGGGTCGCAGAAATTGGCCCAAATGGTTAATGGCCAAAAATTATTATCCATTACAAAAAGTAATCGACTGTAAGTTGATTCAAACTCTACGTCCTTGAGAAATTACGTTTTTCATCACTACGCCTTTCAGCTTCAATCAAAACAAATGCAAGCATGATTTTCTTCTACTTGAGCTTAAACTTCTTGTTTTATAACCAATTTTATTTTCCATAAAAGAAATCCATGATACACTAATCTGAAAGCTCCAGGTATAAAAATTGATATCATTACGATTTTTTCAAATTTTTGAATTTTCTGCAGTTATGCAATCAAATGAAAATCTGACGAAAAATTCAGATTCTTTAGAAAAATTTACATGCTTGGGTCATTACGACCATTTGGTGTTACAATAGCGAAATTTTAAAGTTAAAAATCATTAAAATTATGACTTTTAACTTTGAAGTTTCGCCATTTTTTACACAAATCCTTCAAAGCTTACCAAAAGTTATTTCCTATGTGAAATTTTCCAAGAAATGCGAAGTTTGGTCAGATTTTCATTTGGTCACGTGACTTGACTGGAAAATCAAAAAATTGAAAAAATAGTAATTTAAAAAATATCATTTTTTGTTCTGGAGCTTTAAGATTAGCGTGTTTAATGGATTTTTTTTTGGGTAATGAAAATATTTGATAAAACAAGAAATTTAAGCTGTAGTAGAAGAAAATCGAGCCTGCATATTATTTTTATTGAATTTAAAAGGCATAGTAATGAAAAAACATAATCTCTAGTGCATTCGCAGTTTAAATTAAAATTTAAACCTCGGAATCAAATTTTTTGGGAAATTATAAGCACGTAGAAAAAAAATATTTATAACCGCAAAACAAATATTTGAAAGAAAAGATAAGAATAATTTAGTCAATTTACCGAAGTAGGCCAAAAACACTCAAATGGCTGCCAAAAATCAAGGATTTGACTTAGAAATCTAAAATTTGCTGAGAGTACTTGTTTTTAGTTGAGGAAAAAAAATAGTTTGGTCAAATTTCAATGACCTTCAGGTCAACTTGGGCCCAGTTGGGGTGGTATCCCTCATAAATTAAACTAAATTAAATATTAGTGATTCCTGGTACAACAGGATATTTAATAGCTGGAGGTGTAGAAAAAGTGTCGACACAATAAACGCTCATTCCTTCGTGTTTGTATCTGATATGCTGATAGACAGAAGATGGTCTTTTACTTAATGAGTTACAATATGGACATTTGTAACGCGGATTTTGCCTGCATTCGTATTGGATATGACGTCTTAAATTACCGTTACGATTAAACTTACTACCACAAATTAAACATGGAAATATTTTTTCTCGATTTTCATAAATTCTTTCATTCTCAAGGAACTCAGCATATTTCCGATAATTGCTTTCATAATCAGGAATAGCATATTCACGTTGAGCTTCCCAATCTATAAAAGTAAAAATAAAAAATTTGTTAAACTTCTATGTCTGCTATGTTTTTTTGTCTTTTTAATTACTAAAATTTTTAACTACGAAAGGTGCAAAATAATTTTATAAACTTAAACTTGATCTAAAAAAAATATTTGACTGTACAAAGTATTCCATGCATTTTTCCAAGGCCTTGCTCAAGAAGGATTGTTTTTTTCTTCTCAATATTTACAGATTTCGCCATATTGTTGCACATACAAACATTTATAAAAAGTATTATTAATGTGAGAAAGGTCAGTGATTCAAAATTAATGAAACAAATTGTAAATTAATAATTTAATAGAAAATATTTATTTCGTTAGCATAATCATCATATTTAAATTAATCAATCGTCACATTTAATAAATCTGAATCATAAAATAAACATATAAATCTCTGTCATGAACAAGGAAGGCATTTTTTTGATAGTTTGATTCGGAAAAATTTAACCAAAAGAATCACTGTGTAAAGTGTTAATATGCTTAAATATTGCAGCATTTGTGGAAGTTGTTGTGCCACAAATAAGACAAACGTATTTTTTAAGGCATTCTTTTTTAAGGTGATAATTTAGTCTACCAATTGTTTTAAAACTTCCTGGACATTGTAAGCATACGTATTTTCCATTTTCGATAATATTTTTTTTTCTGCTTTCATGATTTTTTGTGGATGCGCGACATAATTTATGCTTTTCTGGGTGAACTACGTGTACGTGTTCTATTAATTCTTTTAATGAAGTGGCAGATTTATAGAAACAGTACAAACAAATGAAATCATGTAAATTTAAACGTTTATGACGCATTAATACTCTTGAATCATTTATTACAGGTAACTGAACTTGGTTACTTTCATCAAAGTACACTTCTTCTATTTTTTCCGTTTTTATCGTCGTATCAAATTCATTACCTTGCGTTGAGACAAAATCTGAAATACATAAGAAATAATGTTAATTACGATTGGTTTCAAACATTAAAATTTATATTTTATTAATAATGGTGTAGGCCTGAACCCCCTTTTTGTAATAACTTTTTTTGCTGATAGGTCCAATTTTACAATGAGTATTTCCGTTTTCTGTGTCGCTGAATACAAATATGAAATCCGTTTTTACTGAAAACGGTCTAGATTCCCAAAATAAGAAATTTGAGGTTATTTTTGCAGATTTTTAAACATTTTTATCTGTTACTCATGTTTTTATGCTCTTTGAACATGAATAGAATAACAGTTTTTTCCTAAAATGTTCTAGTTTCCCACAATAGAAAATATGGAAAAAAACAAAAAAATAAAAGTCCCACAAAACATTAACTCAAAATTTTTATTGTGGACAACGTTTTCGGTAAGATCAGACTTCATATTCTTACTCAGTGGCCTAAAAAACGGAAAACTTTATGGACTAAATAAATTAAAAATAAATTATAGACTCCATAGGCGTTTTAGTTAAGCGAATATTTTGCATTAAAAATAAAATGTACGGAGTGCTGCAATTGAATAAGCAAAAAAATATTAATATTTAAATATTATTCAATGATAGGAAATCTACGCAAATTTAAATCTAAAAATTTTATTTTAGTCATACATTTATTTTTTGATGTAAAAACTTTTGTTCAGAGTAACTAAATCTCAATTTATTCAAATTTCAAATAATTAGCTGATTCGACCAAAACTTTATCTCATAATTTAATTTTTTAAAAACGCTCAATTTCAGGCAATATAATATTTTGATTTATTTACTCAATGTTTCGCTTTGTAATAATGGCCTTCATGAAATGACGAAACTTGAGACTATACAAATATTTTGGCCTAAAGTTGACTGTTTTAATTCATTTGAAATCAGTCGTGTTACATCTGAACATGTGTTTTTTATATATACTTTTGTAAATTCAGAAGCACGTTGGTGCGAAGGGTTCATGTAATGCCAGTATTTTTATTGGAAAAGGAGAAAAGCTTAGTAGGTTTATTAATTTATAAAATTTTTTTATTTTATTTCAAATTAAACGATTGCAATATTAATATAAACTTTAATTTGAAATTGATATGATAAATTAGATTTATTAAGGATATATTTTATAAAATTTTTTAAACAATTATTTATTCAATAGTCATATGTCTGTATGAATTTTTTAGAACGAAATAAAAACAAAAATTACTGTACAATGAATTGCTAACGGAAATAAATTTTTTTTTATTAAGGAGTTTAAAAAAATTATTTATTGGATATTAGAGTGAAAAGACTTTTTATTTACATTATAAACAAACATTTTTATAATATTTCTAAGCCTAAAACAATTAAAATTTAACTAAACTGATTTGATTGAAAAATATCAATAACATAAACTTGAAAATTTGGATGCAATCTTTTTATGTGAGAGCGTACATTCGAAGCATGTTTTGTTCTATAAACACAGTAAGGACAATTAAAACGAGGCTGTTTACCACATTGAAATTTTTGATGATCGCTTAAGCTTTTTTTTCTTGAAAATACGTTACCACATTTTTCACATGAAAATGGCTTTGGTGTATAAGCGTCCTGCAATGGATCTGGAAAAAAACACATTATCTTAGGGGATATGGAATAGTATATTTACGGCTCGTGTCCAGAAAAGTAAAGAATGACCCAAATTGCATGTAAATTACGATGGTAAACTGCAATTTGGGGCATTCTTTATTTATGGACAAGGGCCGTATAAAATTTATTTAATTCACATAATAAAAAAATTTTTATAAAAATTCTAGCATTTTATTAAGGACTTTGACGTTCTCATACAAAACAACGTTATCTGAATTTTCTAAAAGTGGTCTGAATATATATTTAATCGAATAAAGAACATTTGACATGGCTTAATACAAAAACATTTAATTTATTGTTCGAAACTTATATACAAATTAAACATCAATATCTGATTGATTTCATATATTTACTTTTTTTTACAAAGAATCTAACAGTTTTTAACCAAAATTATGCTATTAACATTCCTTTCATCTTCACTAGCATCAAAGAATATATTATTTAGTAACATACTCTTTGCTAGCATATGTCCTTAATTTTAAATTTTAGATTTCCGTAACCGGATATTTTTTTGCAATTTAACAATGCTTCGATAAATTGTTAAAATTACTAGTGTTTTTTAATTTTCTTTGGCTTTATAATTTCATTTGTTATAACATTAATACAGTATACTTCTTTGATTGGGTGAACAAGTCTTATATGTTGCCAAACATTCGTTTGGAGTTTTATAAGTCTGCTACAATACGGACATTGATATCGAGGCTTTTTTCCACATTCAAACTCTAAATGTCTAGCTAAACTTCTCTCAACGGAATAAGATTTATTACAGTCAACGCAAATGTAATTTTTTTGATGAACTTGCTGGCAATTTAAGGGATCATCTTTCGGCTCAGTTTTAATAGCCGTCGTAAAATTATCTGCAAAAAAGAAACAGTCAATTATGAAAAATCTGTGTTTACAAAATAAAATATTTATTATCACAAAAAAACTAAAAATAGGATCCTGGAAAAAACACTTATAAAAATTTGATGGTAAAAGTTGTTGCATGAATCTGTGAATAGTTTAATGTAGAAAATGTTCATTATAACTTGCTTTTACTAAAAAAACGGAAATCTAAATAGGAAATTTTTTACACTGATATGAACATAGGATACATCAAAAAGACAAATAAACAGTTTTTGATAAATAATTTATTGATTTTTTTTATTTAATGATGATAATAATGCATGAATATGATAAAAATGATGATAAAAATAAATAATAATAATGATATTATTATTTTAGCACAAAATTATTTTTTCACTTTCAATGAAAATATACCTAAATTTTGGTACCATAAAAAATATATTAGTGACGTAATATTAAAAAAATTATTGTCCAGTCAGTAACGTTAAGTAATAATTTAATTCAACAAGCAAATAAATATCCTAAAACTTTTTTGTTCTTGGTATTTTTTTCTGATAATCTACAATGTCGTAACCAAAAATTTCGTAACCAGGGTGCTTTTTTTTAATATGCTTCCACAAGTCACTTTGTTGGCTTTTGCACAAACTGCAGTATGGACATTGAAATCTTGGTGCTTGACCACATTCATATTTCAGGTGCCTCCATAAACTTCTTTCTGCTGTGTATTGTCTGGAGCAATTGACACAAACATATTTTTTCCTTTGCTGATATTTGCTATTCATTGACGTACCTGTAAGTAATTTAGTTATTAATTTACAATATTATTTATATGTTTGTAAATAGGTAAAGCTACGAATAAAATAAAGTTTTTATAGGAATTATGATCTATTTTACGATTAAAAGTCAATTAATTTGAAAAAAAAATTGAAAAACTGACAAAGTTCAATTCATCTAGTTGTTTCATGATTAATAATTGTTTACATTTAGTTTTTATTCATCATTTTAATATATTAGCAATTTGAGAAATTTTGAGATTTCAATTTTAACCTTTTATAATGCAAACATTACTCATCTAGCAAAGTTAGTTCTTAATCCTTCTGACAATTTTATAATATCAACCTGTTGTTTCACTACATCTGAAAAAAATTAATTTGAAACCATGTTTGCGAGAAATGAAGGTAAGGTTAAAAAACTCCTTAAAGAATTTGTACAATTTACATACATTTTTTTATTAAAATAATTTTAATGTGACAAAACTAAAATTAATCTTAATCATTTCAATTGTTTTTTTAATATTCATTATTTGTGGCTCAGTTTTTATTTTTTATCCAGAATAAATCTTAGTAGTATCCTAAGAACAGATATTGATTTTCATTTAAAAAAATTAATGACTTAAAAATAAATGTTACTTATATTGAATTAAAATTATTTGGTTTTCTTCTATTTATAATGTGGAATGTAGTAGATTTCAAATTATTAAAAAAAGACAAAATTTTATTTTCTCATAGCAGATCACAACTTCTTTTACCAGATTACTGTGCATTATTCTCTAAGTATGTGCGGAACACTGAATTCACATTTTACCTATTATATTATGTGCGTTAAATCAAACAGTTTTAATGCTTTTTAGATAAGAAACTGTTGCTATTATACATTACAATAATTATTTTATATTAGTAACTAAAATTGTTCAAAATAAACATGCAGTTATTCATTTATGCACATTTTTTCACATAAAGTGTTAATTATTTTTATTTTTTCTGGTAAGTCAGATCCTTTTTGTAGTTTCTTTTGTTGTAAAAAATGAAAATATTTACATTTTAATATTTTGAACTATTATTAACAATTTTAGATATCTAGAGCAAAAAAGCCTATTTTCTAACCTAGAGAGACGACTGTTTTGCTCATTATATGTAAAACTATGTTTTAAATCACGGGAAAAAATATGGGGTTCGACTTTTGCATGCTGTCTGCACTCACTCGCCATGCTCGCTCGTGAATACAATTGCAAAGTCAACACCAATATTTTGTCCCTTGTTTAAAAAATAGCTATTAATATGGTAAAAGTGATAAATCAATATAGCAAACAGTTTGATTAGGGTGTCTTGCGCGAATATGTCTATAGATGTGGTCCTTTCTTTTGTTTAAAAATTGGCAATATGGACAAGCAAATTTTAGCACTCCAACGTCATGTTGCTTTGTTGCGTTAAAAGGATTAATTATCGTTCCCAAATAGGTATTTACAGCATTAGACCAGTTAACTGAAAATAATAAAGAATTTTTTATAAATATTAGTGTTAAAAATAAAATTTTAAAAAATGTACAAAATAAGAAAAAATAAGTCAACGATCTTAAAAAATTCACAATTTTTTTGTTAACTTTTCCAAAGTTGAAAAAACCATCTCGTGCAAATGAAATACACAACGGCATGCAAATACAAGACAAAAAATAGAGAAAAAACTTAATTCCAAAACTTTTGGGCTTATAATTAAAAAATAAGCATAACAAAGAGCGTATGTAGGATTATTTAAATTCACATTTGTATTTTAATTTAAGATCGAGTTAAAATAATACGATTTTAAATCTTTTCAATATAAAAGATTTTAATTTTTTTTGCTTTGGGTTTTTAATAATTATCAATGACCAATGCATGAACTTTGAATAAATGTATACGTCATCTAATGCGATTAAAATCACTTGGTTCTTTGCACCTCAGGGGTGGACTTTTGTTTTTCACTGCGCAAAAATGGTCGCCGTAAGCTGCGAAGTGTGCCACTTACTCAAGAGTTTAGTTGCAAGCGGTAAAACAGTTTTTACCACGCCCGAAAAAAAATATTTGTAGGTTATTTGAGCTTTCAGCAGCAATTTACGCGCAGTGAAAAGCGAAAATTTCACTCCAGACCAGTCAGCCTTTTCATTCAGTACAAATACCATTTGTTTCATAAATGACTGCCCTACCTGAAAATATTAACCCTACTCTAAGAAATGTATATTATTGTTAAAATAATATTATATAATCATTGTTCAATTATACATATAATCATCCTTATAACATATTTTCATCAGAATAATAATACTCTATAATCATTATAAATGTACAAATATTATAAATATTTAATACTACTTAAAAGATGTCAAATACAATATCCAATTAAATATATTCTGTTTTCATATTTCAAAAACATTAATATTTCGAAAAATAAAAATAAAAAATATATATATAATTGTCATGATTACATAATAAGTTCAGAAGGATTCACATAATTGTGACAATTACTCATAGAATATTATGGTTTGATGATATGATATTATCAAAATGATTATATGCATAATCGTATAAGAACGATTATACAACACTGGGTCAATTATATAATTTTCACAGGGTAGAGGGTAGAAATGAATTTCTTTTTAACCTTGAATCAAAGTCAGTTTTATGTTTTTCTCGGCGTATTACTTTAAAACTACTATACGTCGAATCTAAAAATCACTAGCTGAAAATTTCAAAAAAATCATTTTAGATTTTAGGCACTACAATCCAAAGAAACCTTCAATCGTAAATCTGAAAGAAAATTTAAAAGAACCAGGAAATATTAATACAAATGTATTTCAAAAACTAAACAACTTTATTACTTTTCAACATTCATTAAAATAAAAATATATTAACCTAGAAACATTAGATTACAGCACGATCTATTTAATATACACGGAAACTGCGCAGCATATAAATACAAAAAGTATCAAATGGAATGCCGTTTCACAGCTGAATATGGCCAACAATGTAGAATTTACGGTATTTTTGTTAAAAATTTTATTAATCCGTTAGTGCTGGAGAGGAATATTACAAAAACTGAACAAAAAAACTTGATTTTCAATCGATTAAAGGCTAAAAATCTATTTCATTAAGTAAAATATCATTCTTTTTCCAAATCCAATATTAGTTTTTATCAAGCATCCTTACATCTTCTTGAAAACAGGAATGAAAAAGGAGGAAACAAAAATTTCGAGAAAACGACGGATTAGAGATTGTAAATCTCACAAAATAATAATAAAAAGTTCTTAAGTTTTGTTGTGTAGGACGGGATTTGGAAATAAAATACCTTGGTAATAAAATATTAATGAAACTAATACCCAGACCTGATTCGGAGAAATCTGATGTTCTTATAATTGAGAGTTTATCATGTATGTGTATATGAGGTGTATAATATGCGTCATGCACTCTATAGTTTAGAAGATAATAGTTAGTCTGGTACCGCCATTCAAAATTTTGCTATATTCCAATCAGTAAAAAAACTCATTGGAGTGGATAATTAATTTAATTGGGCTGAAGAAATTGAAGCATGTGCCACAATCACCGGTCTATGGGGTGTGCCCAAGAAATATGGGAAAAAAATTTTCGCAGATACTTCATTGATCAGCAGGGTAAATTTGTTACAGGAAGTATGTATTACAAAATTTGTGGATTGTGTATCTGCGCAGGTGTATATTTCATAGTTACTAACTTCTACAAGAAAGCTTCGTAAGACAGAGCTCCAACTTCCAGATGAACTTGTTGCATCATTAATGCTAGCAGGATTGCTAGATCACTATAAACCAATGATAATGGCTATTAGTAATTCAAGCGTTAAAATCAGCACTGATTTAATTAAAAATAAAATTGTTAAAGAATCAAGTATAGAATCATTTGATGATTTTTCTGAAAATCCTATCTTATATTCTCATCTTTATAAAAATTCGTCTTGGAAAAGTAATAATAACAACATGCGCACTAGAGCAAAGTTAATACAAAATATGAAATGTAGGAGATGCAGACGTCGTGGACATTTTTCAAATGAATGTCTTACCTCAAGAAACAATTATACAAAAGCATCTAATGAAAAATTTCATGATAATTACCATGAAGATGATTATACTGAACATGATGACTCATCCAATGATTAAGAGATATCCTTTTGGTAAACGATTTTTTAGTACAATTTTTATTAGTAAATAGTCTACAAGACAAAAATTAAAGACTGTAATTTTTTTCTCATATTATAATGTATATTTTTTCCCTTTTTTAATTAAGGCTTATTAAGATCGTTAAGCAATTCATCGATATAATCGATAAAACCTCTAATAAAACAATATTATAATAGTTCAAGAAACAATATAAATCAATAAAATGAAGGAAATGATGCAACTAAACAATTCGGAAACTTAAATTTTACTGATAAGATAACAAACGTTGGAACATTAACGGTAAATGAAATCATAAAACAGCGCTAATACAAGAAATACACAGATACGAAAGAATTTGCGATGCACAAAGAATAGAAAAACAAGACGAAGAACCTGGTATAAATAGGAGACTTAATCTAAAGGAATCTAAAATTTTTAAATGAGATTAGAGACACAAAATAAAAGACGATATACTACGTGGGGCCATGAACAAACCTTAAAACCTTAAAACCTGCTAAACAAACCTTAATGGGCCAGAAACTTTAGGGGCGTTTGCGGCAATCAAAGGTATATAGATTTAGAATCACAAGAAATAGCTCCTAAATACCATATCAAGCAAGCTATGAGGAAAGACAGAAGATGAATACGATGGTACCGCAGCAAGGTATGAGTCTATTGCACTACTACTAAAGGATTTTAAATTCAGCTTTGGCGGAACCAAGAAAGTATGTACGCTAAGAATGAAATTAAGGAGAATATAACAGGAAGAAGAAGAGTCGGTTACACCCTTAGCAGTAAAAGTAAAAGCGGGTAGAGTAAAAATAGAATGTTGTTGCTTTAAGGGAAATAATCAAACAAAAGAAAACGAAAAAATATTCAAAACAGTTAAATCGAGTGAAATTGGTTTGCAAAGATAAATTCGAGAGATAAAAGATAAGATAAACGAAGAAAATAATGAAAATTTTAATACTTCCCATACACATTCTGAATAAGATACAGGGGTCAAGGAAACTATTAAAATAATTTTCCAAGAAGAGGACAAAATTTGAGATACAACAATATCTATATTAACAGGAATAACTTTAATAATTATAACCCAAGTTAACAATTATAACCTAATTATAACCCAATCTGTGAGATGCCCCTCGATATCTTTTTAGATGAAAAATGTGTATTTTTCATGTAAAAATTGTACTATATATCTTATAGGATAAGATCTCAATCCTAATTTGGTGAATAGGTTTTTAAAAACTTTGACAATAAATTTTCTTACTCTATAAGGTATGAAGTTTACATAAAAGATATATTACAATTACATCCGTAAAAGATATGTTAGAAATAGAAAAAGCACGCTGTGAAGTTTTGTATGGGAAAGCTTATGTATCGTATGTTAATTAATGTAAGAATGCTGTGATAAAAAAAAAATGGAAAGTGATGCAGTTATAATAGCAAATTTAAAAAAATATTGACGGCTGGAGAATCTGGAAATTCCAGATGCCAATCATGTTGATTTCGCATGTCGTATGTGACAACATTAATAGAATTTCATAAAGACCTGCACAAATCAATGAAACCACTGAAACCACTGCAAGCGCTGCTGAAAAAACGAAATATGCTCAAAATTTTAAAAATTGGTCATAAACTGACAGTATAGAACAAAAATTCATCGTAATGGTCTTAGAACGTCAACCTATGATGCACATAATAGATTGCGTTACAACGAAAGAAATGTGGGATAAGTTGCCCGATGTGTATGAATATAAAACAGACGTAAGTGTACATGCATTGCAACAAAAATGGTTTAGCTTAAGCAAAGATCCTAAGGGCGATATGTCGTCGCAAATATCCAAGGTCGAGGATCTATGCTATTAGTTAAAAGCATTAGGGGAAAATGTATCAGAAAGCATGATGATAACGAAAATATTAATGACGATCCCCCAAGAATACAATCATTTTTTATCGGCTTCGGACTCAACAGATGCGACACACAAGACACTCGAAAACTTGGCGTCACATCTGATGATGGAAGAGAGAAAGATAGAACTCAAGTACAAAAGAGCCCATTGGAATGTAATAAAAAGGGTAACCAAGTATTTAAAAGAAACTTTGAACTATGGTTTATTGTATAAAAGTGATAGTGAAAGCTTAAAGTTAAGAGTCTTTAGTGTCGCTGATTCTGCGGAAAATGAAATTACACGAGAATCTATCTGGTTACGCGAAAAATATCAACCTAAGTTTTTTAATCTTGAGAATGTAAAAAGTCAAAAGCAACACGCGGATATATTTACGAAACCACTTAAAACGGCTAAGTTTGAAAGTTTTTGAAATAAAATAAATATCACGAATGATAAAATATTGTAAATCGGATGTATCTTCAATTTTGCAAATAATGTTAACGCGTGATTTTTCAGTGGGAGAATTTGATATAGAAGAACCACTCTGTGAAGTTTTGTATGGGAATTTTTATGTATCGTATGTTAATTAATGTTAGAATGCTCTGATAGAAAACAGATGTACTTCCGTTGATAATATAATCATGTCGGGACTAGTTTTGTCTATATTGTATCGTGGAAGAGGAATCATCTCCAAATTGTGTATACCGTCTTCAGTCTTTTAGAAGTACTCATTCAATGTGTTTTTATCTTGCTCCACTGCAGTGGAGTTAATAATAATCAATAATGTAGTTTAATATTCATTTTACAATAAATAATATTTTATATTAAATAACAACAATAAGATATTTTAAAAACTGTTTATTAAAACAGATTCTTATACGTCGTTTTCTCGAAATTCTCGTTTCAACCGTTTTCATCCATATTTTCGGGTATGAAAATGTGTGATAGGAAAAAACTAATGGTTGATTTTGAAAGGCATGAAATTTTTTCTAATGGTATCTATTTTCGCTTTCTACTTTTGAAAGCCTAAGTTTTTTTTGCTGAGTTTCAATAATCTTCCGCTTTGGCACAAATGGGTTAAGATTCGAGATAAATGCAGTGAAAATATAGTTATATTGTATACAGTTCATATTGGTATGATACGAGGTCTCCGTGTTTATTACAATTATTTCCTAAATTTCTTATTTTTGTTATTTTAGTTAATTATAACCAACAAAATTTAATGAATAACCTAAATACAAAAATCCAAAAAACTTTTTTTCTCTATAATCGTTTCCTCTTGATTTTCTTGTTTTATATTTTCATTTCTTATCTAATATCTTGTAATACTTTATTATATTGTTAGTTTTTATTTTTGTTTTTTATACAACTATACATCAGTTTTATAACGTCCCGTTAGGAAAAAATATAGAAAGACATAATAGACTTGTAGTTTATTTACATATCTATAGGAAATTAAAATTGAACTGATTTAATTTTTATTCTTTTTAAAATTCTAAACTCCTTTATTTTAAATCAACTAATCATGACTCGAATTTTCGAAACGCAAAATGGTATTTTAATTTTTTTTGTTATAAAATACTCTAGCAGTTAATACTTAACTGTCAAGCAAATTTTAACAGATTAACCTGCAAGTGTAAAAATGAGTAAAAATTTAATTTTTATTTGTTTATTGATAAAAATGTTCACGTAACAAAAGTATTTTAATCTAATTAAAATAAAAACTAATAATATTTATACAAAGAAACTTTCTCAGTAGGATGATGTTTTCTTACATGCCGATAAATAGCGGATGACCATTTACTGATAAAATTACAGTAAGGACACTGAAAACGCGGTGCCTTACCACATAAATGCCTATAATGATAGTTCATTTGATTTTTTTTTGAAAATAATTTTTTACATTTTGGACATTGATATTTTCCATTAACTATACAATTTAAAAGTAAGCAATCTTCAATGTTTGATACATTCCAAGAATTTTGTATTGCGTTACCTGAAAAAAATAAATATGATAAATTAGTAAAAATATACGCGCAGATATTGAAGAATTAAAGGAGGGTAATAAAAAGGTGGGTTATAAAAAAAGAAAACATGTCCAATTTGAAAAATCAGTTATTTTTAAGATTAAAAACTGGATTCATGCTACAAATTAATTATTGATATAATCCATGGATAAAGAATTTTTTAGAGTTTATTAGATATAAAAGAAAAGAAAAATAAAATTAGGTTATCAGTAAGCAGATTTTGTTTTCAATTTAGGAAATCCTAAATAAATGCCCAAAAAGTCTTATTTGTTATTAAATTAATTAATTTAGAATTCTACACCTGCATCATAAAGTAAATATAAACAATAGCTGAGAAAGCGAAAAGAAAATTTTACTCTTTTTTTGAAGAAACGAGGGATGTTTAAGTTCACAGGTTACACAAATTTATTTTCAGCACATGTAATATAATCTAAATTTAGAATATTTAATGTGCCTTACATAAATTTTTTATTTGATTGCAAAAAATTATCACAAATAAAATTACTCTTAAAGTAACAATTTGTTTCCTAAACATTTTGATAAATAATCTTAATTAGGACATAAGAGGCTAGGTTCTTTTCAACATTGATATTTTTGGTGCTTCCAAGTACGAATTCTGAGAAAATTAAGCCAACATTATGGACAATAAAATTCTTTGTTTCCTAAATTATTATTTTTCTTTTATTATTATTTGTCAAGATGTACCACTTTTCCTTTGGAATTGAATAACCAGCTAGACCTAAAAAAAAAATAAATTTGTTATTACAATGTTATTTTTTTTAAACATGCAAAATGTTTACAGGAAGAGATACTTCATGGGCTGGAAATGGAGAAGTAAGAGACATTTCAAATATCTCTAAATTAAGGAAGAGGGGACGGTTAAAAGCAGGTGAAGGGTAAAGTGATGATTTTTTGTGCAAATGCAACTAAATCCATCTTTACCTACAGAATATGCTGCAGGTGATCCCTGACTATTACCCCAAAAAATATTCATCTTGAAATAAATGTATAGGAGCAAAAATAAAAAAATTTAAACTGAATTTTAAAAAATAGAAAGAAACACAAAAATGAATATTGAGAACTAAAACTTAATGGGAAGATTTATTTTAGGAGCATTTCCCTCGTATGCTTGTGACGATAAATAATTTCTATACATTTGAGGTGGTTATCGAGCTCTTGCTGGATATAAACCGAAAAATAAATCAAATAATATAAATGTGAGTTGCACATTCGTAAAAGAAAACTAGACTCAGTGATTGGGGACTCAAATTCAAGCGTTTTTTTATTATATACGATAAAATTTTGTGAAATTCGTTTTAAAATTCATTCATTAGTTAATATAATCTAACTGAATGGAAGTTTTTAAAAGAAATAAGTTCTTCATGTTGGGCTTTATTTTTTTTAAACCCAGATTTCAATTTGCTAAATGGGTTTTTCTACTATTTAATTGCCACTGGTATAAATATATATGTTACACCCCAAAACTTCAAAGTAACAATTCGTGAAATGAGCAATTCGTGAAATAGATGAGGGGCGTAACCAGTCAAAAAATGGACCATTTCACGAATCGGTCATTGCGCTTTTGAGTGTAACATATATATAATTTGTAAAGGAAAAAATTTTTTTAAATTAATACTTTAGATTTAACTAAATTTATTTTATTTATTTAATTCATTGAAAAACTGTATAAAATATATGCTGTATGAGGAATGTACAATTTGATTAATCAGTTCAAAAGAATATTGTATCTAAATTAAACTAATATAAAAAAATAATTTATAAAATTCACAATTCTTATTCATCTTTATAAAAACTGTAGCTTAATTATTCGTAAATAACAAAAATAAAAAATGTGGACCTTAAAACAACTATGAAATCCCTGTTTACTTGAAACTAGAAATTTTCAGTTAGTTCATGAACTTAAAACTGAACTCATCTGTGATTAATTGATTTGTAATGGGATGTGAGAGGATATTGGAAGTAATACTTTAGGAATATAAAACTAAAACAAAAAATAAGAGTATTGAAGAGTAGGAACTTGAATCTGGTGTATCAGACACTGTTAAATTGCTTATAATATTAGTTTGTCAGTATTGCTTAGTTTACAGTTTTTATAAAGATTTACATTTGTTGTATAAAATAGATCACTTATTCAATTTATTACTTTTACACGTAGAAAATCATTATTTTAAAGATCACCAGTCTTGATTAAGGCACATAATTTACTTTAACAAGAATATTCATATAAAAATTATGTCTTATTTTTATTACAGCTCAAGAGTATTGTAAAATTTTCTATGCACGTAACATTATTTTATATTTTTATTAAGGCATTAACTTATCAATAACAGTAATATAGAATGATTGTATTATTGTCTGACTCACTATTAATTCTATTCGTTGCAGTAACCAATTATCTTAAATTATCTGTTTTCTAAAACCTAGATGGAAGCTTGATTTTTTTCAACGTATTTTGCTAATAAATATTAATATTGCAGTGTTTTTAAGAGTTTTATATTGCATTTGGTCCCGTTATAAAAAAAGTCAACAAAAAATCAGCTTTAAGGTAATTGGTACTCAACTTTTGTTTTTGTTTATGGAGCCTCTTTAGCATCCTGTGTGTAGTTGATTAAAAAATTATAAAACTCAGATATCTAATGTTATTTGCTTACAATAATTTGCCAATAAAAAAACCATACCTTGCCAGATTGGTTATCCAAAAATAAAAAGATTGTTATTTCTCTAAAAATTAAATGCAAGATCATGAATACAAAACTCTCAGATCTGAAGCTTTTAAGTCATAATTGTTGAAGAACATTCAAATTCTAGGGCCCCAGAATATTATACGATTATAAATTAAGGAGGTTTATCCGTGGTTTACTACGTTTTTGCAGGAATTACGATTACCGACATAAATTTTTTTTTTTAAGTTTATTTTGGAAGCTACTAATTGAAAAGAAACTATAAAAAACCATTAATAATCCAAGAATATTACCAAAAAAAGTCTCATAGTATTATAGAATTTAAAAAAACGTCACTAAAATAATGAGCTTTTTGGTTATGTTACGTGTTTTTTATTAATTTTACGAAAATAAAGTCGATAAAGTATGTAAAACTAATTGGGAATGTAATCTTTAAGTAATTATTTATCAGATTTATTAAGTTTCATCGATCTGTGTTATTAGCACCCTACTTTTTATAAAGCCGAAACAAATTTTCCCATAAGCGCAATGTTAAAATACGACTTTTATTTTATTAATAAAAAATTAATTAAGTCGATGACATAGGTAAAAATAAGTCGATTTTAGCTCAAAAATGTTTAAACTTTAATACTATTCACGTTTTATTACATTCTGTTATTATTTTTTTTAACGGATAAACCTCATTAAAAGCATAAATTTGTTTATAAAATAAAACCTGAAAATGCTAAATCATTTACAATAAAGTAGCTCTAAAAAATTTATCGAAAAATTCCCAATTCCTTCTTTTAAAATTGATTACTCTTCAATAATGAACTAAGAAAAAATTAGGTATAAATAAGTGAGATCTGAAAATTTTGGTCTTTAAGATCCAAAGCTTAAGCAAATAATTTTATTTTACTTTCTAATTAAATTAAAGCATCGATTCTTTTATTGCCAAATCATAAGCCAACTACTGCACAAAAAAATCACAAAACATTAATTCCAAAAACTAGTAACAATTCATCAATTAATATTACTTGAATACTCTAAAACTTAACATTGATTTAAAAATTCTACGAGGTTCAAAAAAAAAAAAAATTTATTTCAGTAGACAAAAATCATGATTCCAAGTTTCTTAGACTTTAAACTTAAAGAAAAATATAATTATAAAAAATACGAGTACTTAGTTTATAAATTATCCCTGAAGAAAATAAATGGAATTATTTTTTTTTACTAATAATTAAATTACAACCTATTTTTTTAATTAATCTTAAATTTTTTTTACAACATAGGTACTTATTCGGCAAAAATTTTCTATTGTCAAAATTTATAAAATCATTAAAAAATTTTTATTAATACAACTGAACATATTTAATTAAAAATAATTAATCTACGTTAATTAATAATATTATTAGCAAATTCTTGAAGTAAAAAAAAATTAATCACACAATTTTTTTTAATTTTTTTATTCTAAATAATTATAAAATAAAAATGCATAGACATTATATTAGATTTTAAAAAATTTAGCTTTCAATTCGATATTGAAAATTCCTCCACCAATTTTAAATAACCCCAATTTTTATTTTTTTTAAACCACCAAAACTTTCCCCATTTGATAAAATATCAACCAAAATCTATAACCAAAAAATAATTTTAAAATTGACCAATTCCCAAAATTTTATAAGAAAAAAAACTTGATAAGTGCAATTCCATGATGTGTGAAAAAATTCAAATTCAATTTTATGAGGTAGAAATTTGTTGAAAATTAACTCGATGTTAAAATTTATTCACATTTTCCATGATTTCAGTTTTTATTGTTTGTTCGTTATTGACTTTGTCTTTATGAACTCGCTCTAAATGACGGGCAATGTGCATTTTTTGTTTAGCACGATAAGGACAATAGGGGCATTGAAATTGGGGTTCCTTGCCACATTCCCATTTTTGATGGTTTCTAAGGCTACTTTTTAGTTTATAATTTCTGCCACAATCCTTGCAAGTGAAGCTCGGCGAAGATTCTTTACTATTTATAGCATCCAGTATAGCCTCCTTGTCATCGCTATTACGCCAAATGATCGATGGCAGGCACCATGAACCCCAGATTGAATTTTGACGAAATTCCGCAAGATTTTTATTAAAACCTGGAACAAAAAAATTTTGTTTCCATATTAGTAAAGATAATTTTAGAATTAAAATTTAGACAAGACGTTCAAAGATGCTTTAATGGTTAGAAGTGATGAATTTTATTTTTGAAATGAGTCGTTTGATGAGATGAATGTTATCTGATCTTTCACCAAAATAAATTTTTGAGATACCCAATTATTTGAGGCAGAGTAAAGATTATAGAAACATGAAACAAGAAAGCATTTTAGATTTTGCAGACAATTCAGTTTTTTGAAAAAAATTAAAATAAATAAAAAAAGTTTTGGACAATTTTTTAAGTTATATTTATTTTCATAAAATTGTAAATTATTTTACTCTGCATGAGTAAATATTTCCTGAAAGAAAAATACATCAAGTTATGGGGTTTAAAATGCAATATTTATTTTTTCTTTTTTATTCAGTAAATGTAGACTGATGCAGCTATCAGGTAAATTAGCAATGATTTTTGTTAAACCTTCTTGAGGAAAAAAAATTCAAACAAAAAAACTTCCTCATAAAAACAAATCAAAGTATCCAACGTAATTCTGCAGACCTAAAAATAAAAATTGAATTAGTATACATGAAAACTTGATATTTTTTATATGAATTTCACTTTTCAAATAAATTCATAGGCACTCATAATAATTTTATATTTTAAAAATTTTATTTATTGTATAATATAAAAAATATATTTATAAAAATATTATTTTTTCCATTTGTAAAAGTCTTACTACAAATCTCTTATTACAAACTAATTTTTAACAGGAGTGTCATTTTTAACAATTTTATCAGCAGAAATATTTTTTTTACAAAATTTATTATTTTAAACGTTTTTCATAATTTTTTTTAGCTCATGAAACTAGTATATTCAAATTTGTTTCATCAAGAAAGTCTCGAAAGAACTCGTTTTCGAAAGAAAAAAACGCTTGACACATTTTTAAGCTGACTTAAAATTAAATTAAAGTATTACAGTAATTATTTTGAGGATATTTAATAAATTTTAATTCAATTCTTCTTAAAATAATAGTACAGCGCAAAAAATTTTTTAAATTATAGGAATGATTTCTTTTACAGTATAAAAATTTCAAATCACAATTAAAAGGATAGGATAGCTGTTTCGCTAAAACCACTCTCAAGCTGTTTTTTTAATAAATAATTACAATCATGATTAAATCGTATAAATGATACACAATACACTGTAAGAATATAGTCACTTGTATCATTTGTGCAGCCATTTAATGGCAAAATATTAAAAAAATTATTATAATAAAACATATTGAGCCCGGACTTTCTTATTTTTCCGTTTCTTTTGATAATAATTACCCAATATGCTTAGAACTACGCGTGCTGTCCGTGAGTTTAAACCTTAGTTGGCCAATAGGATAATAAATTAAGTTGCAAACGCGTTCACCAAAGGCACTGTTTTCTCTCAAGAGTGGCTTAACAGAGGAAGAACCCATAAAGACTGGAATCAATAGCCATATGTTAGTTTTATTTGCTGAGAAATTAATCAACATATTTTAATTTTGTACTTTCATAAATAAAATATCCAAGGTAAGTTATTTAGCCCAAAAATTAACTAAGACAAAATGAGGATATTGCGGAATTTTTTATTTCTTTAAACTAATCTGCAAGCAGCAAATATAGGCCACATGCATTCTTAAAATAAACCTTCTCTAATTGCAGTGTAAGAATATTGTTTATTTTTACAATTACTTAAAAAAATGATAAAATGATAATGATAAGCTAACAAAAAAAAAAATAATCTCCTTAAAACTTGCTTATTAAATGTAAAAAAATACCCCATCATAACCCCTAAAGAATAAAACGTACAAAAAAATAAAGAGTATAAATAATATAATGCATTATCTAATGGAATGTTTTGTATTGATAGTTAAGGCGATTCAAATATTTTTTCTGATCAGCGGCCTGAAAACACGTATTCCCGGCCGAAGCGCGTCCGATAAAGACATGTTTTCTCGTCACTGACGCAGGAAACTTTTATAAGGCTCTCGGCCAAAAAAAGAAATTCCCCAGATCGCAATTTACAATCCTTGGCTTTGCCTCGTGTAATTTACGTGCGATCTGAGGTCATTTTTTTTAACTGGCCACGAGCCGTAAATATAATATTAATTACGTTATTTTAGCTTAAGTATCAGTCGCGAAAATAAATTGTTGCATCAATTTAAAATTAAGACTTGGAATGATGTCGTTTGATATGAACAGTCAAATTTCCTCGCTGTTTAGCCTTATATGGGCATTCAGGACATTCAAAGGACGGAGGTTTATTTCCACATTCAAGGTTTTCATGACGGCGCATTGTACTTTTCCATCTGTAACCTTTACCACAAAAACGGCAAAAAAATTCAGGAGCAGGAGACAATGACGTTTCTATAACGGACAACGGTGACAAGGTTTCTTTTGTTGGATCACTTGATTCACTGATGGTTTTTTTTTTTGTTTTTGCCTTTAGCTTTATTGTTTCTTCTTCGATAACTTTTTTAATATCATTTTGCAAGCGACGGTCCATTAAGGCGAAGTCGAAGAACTTTGATTGGCGATTCTTCTTTTCGGGCAATGATTTGTTTTGATTTAGTTGACTATGGTTGTGTCTTAATACTGACATCAGACTCAGTTTATTTTTCTTTCCTGGAACATAAATATTTCATTTATTTAGTTATAAATTTATATTTATGTACCAATTCAGGACGAGGATTTGTATTAGAGGGTCTGGAGGTTATTTAATGAAAAATTAGATCGATGTAATTGCAGTGATTATTTTTTTAAGCAAAAGTTGTGAAATTTTCTGACTAGAGCTGAAAAAATAAATCTTTTTAGGTAAGCAATAATATAGACAATGACCCAAATTATTACTCTTATTATGCAAGACAATTTGTATAACGTCATTTTAAAAACCATGTTTACTTCAATAAAAAGTAAGAAAATGAAATGAATCGAGTGTTTTTAACAACTGAGAACACAAATTACATGGTTTTTTTAAAAATTCCGTTATAAAAATTAAACTAATTCGTAATACCTTACCCAAAGCCATCACCAAATGCTACGAGTTATCTATTTAGAGGGTACGTTTCATAAAATGAGATTTTTGCGTTATAATTAACCTTTATTTTACAATTGATTAAATACATTAGTTGTAATTACAATAAATTCATACAAGAGACATTTTTTTAATTCAAACATGGTTTGATAGTTTAAAATTTTTTCCTAACTTTAAAGATTAATAAATAGTGCCTATAACATTCAAAGTAACTTTATTTTACGTATCATTGACTTCAGTCGTATTGACGTTGTTGTAATTTTACAATAATAAACACGCTTGCAGTTTGAGTTAATTTTTGCAAGAGGTTTTTTAATATCATTTATTATGGTACATGCATAAGTTAAATAACTGGCTGTACAGTTTTGTTTTATTAATTAAAGGCAGCTTAATTAATTTGTTTGTAAAAATTATATCCTTAAAAATACAAAAATAAAATCAATTTTTTTATCTTAATTCTAAATAAATCATAAGTGAACAATAAATTAAAATAATTTTTTTATCATTTTTATAAGCTTTTTTAATTTTTTTATTTTTTTTAATTATTATTTTTTTTATATTATAGTGGTTAAGAATAATATTTTCAATATTAAAATGGAAATAAGCAAAAATTTTTATTTTTTAAAATTAATAAATTATTGAGCCCAGTATTATCCAAACGCTTTTCAAAAGCTTAATGCCCATACCTGCTGTCTTAACCATTGAAAAAACAAAAAAATTACTTATAATTTCCTACAAGGCAACTCAAATTGATTTCTTAATAAATTACGTCTATTTTTCAGCTAATAATAAATTGTGCTGTAAGAAAATCGACCAATAATCGTTTTCAAAGAGTCAAATTATTTCTACTTATTGGAAGAATCTTTAAGATCGATAACATAAACTTCTTGATCGGCATGAAGAGTTTTAATGTGTTTCCTAACTTGCGTCACATGCTTGGATATATAAACGCAGTATGGACATTGGAAACGTGGTAATTTCCCACAAATAAAATTTATGTGATACTTCAAATGATCTTTCCTTGTGAAAAATTTTCCACATTGCATGCAACGAAGTGATGCGTCGTATTTGTCATAATTTTTTGGCCGCTTTAATTTAACTGTAACATCAAATTATTAGAATTACAAAAAGATATTCTACAAAAAATTTACAATTTATTTTTATTACACTAAAGTGAAAACTTTAGTATAAAAAACAAATTATGCTTACGGCTTGGATCAGCTCCAGCTGCCTCTTGGTTAGCGTGCTTGTAAACACGTTTTTTATATCTTGAGCCTATTTTAAAATGCAAAATTTATTAAGTTTTTAAATATTGTTTGAGTGATTCGGCGTTTAAGTAATTAACTAAAATTATTGTAAGTCCCATTTGACCCCCTCCTCCCTTAAATGAAACACATTTGACCCTACTTTAATATTGATAAGACCCCTTACTAAGTCTTGTTGCAGAATCACTCAACTATTTTACACTAAACATTCATTTAAAAAATAAACAAAATTTAAACGTACTTAAAGGATTTTGTAAAATATTCTTCTGTGTTTTTGAGGAAGATTGCTCGTACTCAAAAGGCGTAGGATCAATAATGCTGTGACCTAGAATTTTAACATTTGTAAATAAGAAATGCTACGCTAACTGGGCCCAAGTTGAACTGAAGGGTCACGAAAATCAGTATAACTATTTTTTCGAAAAAGCAACATTAATTCAAAATTTTCTCATTCTTGCTGCCAAATTCTTATTTTATATTTAGAAATATCTTCATTTTGTGCATTAATACAAAATTCATAGATTTTAATTTCGGGACCCAAAAGATAATTTGGCCTGCACATGCGCGAAATACTTATTAATTATTACTTATTACCCCCTGAAAAAAGTCCGTGAAATAAGTTAATCTGAAAACTTCAAACCAAACATTATATTTTTTAAACTACTAGTTTTTCAAACTTTTCACCCTGCATATTGTCAAATAATCTTGAAAAATGGTATTAGTATGGCAATTTTCGCTTTGCTTCCAACAAGGACTTTGAACATGGAACATGTTTATGAAAATATGAAAATCAAGGGGGGGTCAAAAGTGCTCAAATTAGGGGGGGGGGGATAAAATATGTCCGATTTAAGGGAGGTAGTCAAATGGGACTCAGAATAATTTCGATTCAAGGACCTAGAATAATACGCGTTTAAGGAATCAAAATAGTTTGAGTTTAGAATCTTAACATCTAATAAGGTGATAATTATAAATTATAAACTTAGAAAATTGTATTGTAACGTAACATTTGTATTATACCTAGCCCTGTAAGTAAACAATAAACATGTTCTATGCAAACATTGGTTCACAAACCAATTATCAGTTTTTTAGTTGCTCTTTCGGAAAAAAATAGTTTGGGCCGATTTTCGTAACCCTTCAGTCCAACATGGGCCCCGCTGGCGTGGGATCTCATAAATACGTTATTAGAAAATATTGAAATAATTTTTTTTAGCTATCTCATTAATTACTTTGTCGTAAAAATTTAAGTTAAAATTGTACTAATAATTTAAATAATATATTTGTTGAGTATAAGCTGTTACACCCACAATCTAAATTCTAACTCCAGAAACGAATTAAATGAGATGCATAAAAAATCTGCTAATAATTTTTATCAATTAATTCTTCACACGTAAGCAAATGTAAAAATATATAAATAAAAACTATACTCCGTAAAAAAATGCGCATGCCGTTATCTTGTGGCTAGCAGATTTTTTTTCATGTTTAAAAATTGCAATTTTCAAATGACTTGAAACGTAAAAAAAATTAGAAAAAAAAATTTTTTGTCCTCCCGGGCGTAAAACTCGCGCGTAAAGAATTTTCTGCACTCATTCTACGCCTAGGTGGGCAAAAAAATTGTAAGCACCATGGGCGAAATACTTTAGACACTTGCGTGAACACATACCACTCGTGACCGGCTTCGCCGAGTACTCGTGCTAGTGCTCACGCTAGTGCCAAAACTTTTACGCCCTTGATACTTAATATACTATATCCGATCATTTAAAAAATGTGTGCAGTGGTATGACGAATCAAAAAAAAAATTCTTAAATATTTAATTTTTTTTACGTTTCAAGTTATTTGCAATCGTTTGATCAAGAAATACAACTGTAGCCACAGTCCGGAATTCCGTCAACTCCAAAAAAGTAGATTTTTTTTCAGTTTATTTACCTAGATAGTTAAAATCATTGAAGGATTGGTTAAAATTGGACGAATCATCTAAAGATGCTGAACAATCAATGAATGTACTTGGATCAGCTGAAATCAGATAATAATTTATGTACAAAAAAGTTTTAAGTTATTACCAACTTTACTCACCAGAATAATAGTTTCTATTCTCAGATGCATAAAAACCAAGAGGATCTAGAATAAAAATTTATTTACTATTAACTCATGTAACATTCAATTATTATTTAAGCTACTTAATTATAAAAATGACTTCTTGTAAAATAATGAAGAAAAAAGGTAATTACAAACATGTGAAACTACTATTGTAAAGAATAGTGAAAATTGAATTATGTAAAAAATCTAGATAAAAATTTCAAGTGCAATTTTCATATTACTCACGTGTTACAAAAAAGTTTATTTTTGCCGAACGCTAAATTTTACGGCTCCGAGTGGCGTAGCCTCGAAGAACAGTAATTGCATTCGACAGAACTAACCTTTTTATAATAAGTTTAATATAAGCCTAATAAGATATTTTATATAAAGAGCAAATTACGTCCATTAATTCAAATTGATTGCAATCCTTCCGTTATGCATGCTTCTCTATCATAATTATTTTGATGCATGAAAATATTTACATTACTATCGAAAGTTTCGTGACCGACTTGTTCATAAAATAATAATTAAATTTATGTTTATCAAATTCAAAATACCTATTTCCTTTAATTTTTCAACTAAAAAAAATTTCTTATATTTTCTTTAATTAAATTAAACCACCACCAAATAAAAATTTTTAACTTAAATGATGAAATTTGAGTAAAGTTTGTAATGAAGTTTATGAAATTATGCTTTTTGATTATTTTTAGAAAAATAAGGATCAGTAACATAATCAAACATTCTATAAAACAATAATAATAATAATATAGCACGTTCATCTAGCAACTACAAACATTTAATTATTTGAAGGTAAAAATAAATTTAAAACACAGTTTTAAAGTCTGAAATTGTAACGTTCAGTAACTTTTTATATTTATTTTTTAAAATTATAATTTGAAAGAAAAATCATGTAATTTTAAACAGTCTTTGAAAAGTAGAAGTTGTTTATTGTAAACTTTGTTCAAGTTTAGTTGTGATATGCAAAGCTAGGATGTACAGATTGATTGATTTCTTCCATGTCAATAACAAAAATTTGTTCATTTGGGTGAATCCTTCTAATGTGCCTTCTTACATGAGCACTGTGTTTGGTGATGATTGAACAATAAGGGCATTTAAAACGTGGTTTTTTATTGCACTGGTATTTTAAATGATACGTTAAACTTCCTTTTGTACGATACGAATTGCCACATCTCTGACATGAAAAACCATTTAATGGCATTGCCAATGTATTGTAACCTGAAAATAATATGCTTTATTAATTATTGATAAACTTTATCTAAAATAGAAATTTAAACTTTTTATCAAATGGAAACTGTAAATTAAAGTCAGAGAATTACCAATATATTGCATAGTTAAACTGTCCTGAGCTCCTATTTGATAATTTAAAGGATCTTGAGCTGAAATGATATTTGTAATTACTTAATTTTGAATTATTTATAAACTTTTAGAAAATACAATACAAATAAAAATTCAAATGTTAATCAAAGAATTTACAAGAAAAATATTTCTTAGCATTAATTTCTGAAATATAAACATTTTGATATTTTAGTTTACAAACATTCTGTTAGCAATCATGATTTTAAAGCTGCTTAGAATATGAAATAATAGATCAAGCACAATAAAAGTTGCATCTGAATAAAAGGTTTAATGTTTTCTTACAGCTTAATTTAGTTTATTTCTAAAAATACAAAACAGTTTTTTTTTTAATTTTTAATTTATTTTTTGTTCATAAATTATACCTTAAAGTTTTTACATTGTTTTATTTTCATTGTTTAAACTACTGAAAATGAGAACAAAAACTTCAAGAAATTGAAACATAACATTTTTTTTAAGTCTTAAGGTAACGTGGATCGTGATAATCAACTAGGTAATAGATAATTTTTAAACAAGGAAAAAACTTCATATTTTATCCCGTTATTTAAAACATAGTTTTGCATATAATGGGCAAAAAAGCCGTCTCCCTAGAGTAGAAAATATTTGTTAATTAAATTTCCTTTATATTTTGACATATGCAACAGTTTAATCAAATAAAAAAAAAATCGTTTGACACAACCAGATATTTATTTCAATTTATATAAAGAGTGGAAAATTCCATCCAAATTCGAAACATAAGTTGGCACTCGGCAGGCAATTAATATTAATTTTTTCTTTGCTGTACAATATAATTTTAAAAATAATTTAAAAAAATTCAAACTGCCAAAAATAGTTTTGGAGAGGATTAAAAAATCAGATTATCTATCAAAACCTATTACATTTGGATGATATAGTTTCATAATTTTTAAATATATTATTTCTATAAAAAAAATGACTTATAAACTAATAAATATATATATTTTCAGCTAAATTAAACACCAACATCTGCAAAATAAATTTCTTGATTCGGATGATATTCTCTAATATGTTTACGAACATTACTCGCATGTCTTGAGCAGTATTTACAATAAGGGCATTTAAATCTTGGCGGTTTACCACATTGAAACCTTAAATGATACGTAAGACTATCTTTTCTTGTAAATTTACTGCCACATTTTTCGCAAGAAAATGGTTTATACTTGTATGATTTTTGATTCACAGCTGTAAGCAATGTTTAAAAATTAATAAAATTATGGAAAAATATTTCCCGCAATTAAAAGTTACTCCGTTACTTAATTGTTAACACTGAAATGGTAAAAGGAGACATTTTTAGTAGTCACGTGATATAGCTACATATATTGATAAAATTATACAAATATTAAACCTTTATCTAATTTAAACATTTTAATCTATTAATTTCTTGTTTATTCAATAGAACGGAAAGCTTATATAGATTGTGGACTAGATATCTATAACATATCACGTTACTCCTACACCTATCCTGATTTAAATTTGTCATGTTAAATTTTTATAGCTTTTACACCTATTACTCAGATTCGTGATAATGCTCCTTGAGTAACTAACGCTTATTCCTCCAAATCAAAACAAATGTCGTTTCAATTGGAGGAGAACATTGCCCCTTCCGGTCGATGGTTCCTCACAGAAATGCATTACAAACTTGCAAGGCTTCTTAACTAACCCAGAAAACCCCATCAATGAACTTTCATGACCCTATATCTCCCTCAATGGGCCATTGAAGGGCCATGCGTAACGTTTTTTCTAGGGCAATAAAATGATAGTCCTAAAAATATACTATTTTACACAAAGGTGTAAGAAAGAATTTTTCAGCTCAAGTCGTGAGCCTTGTATCAAATCCGATATTTAAAAATAAGTAATGAAGTGACTTTTAACGGGACATAGTATAAATTCCAATTTAAACAAGGCTATACTTACAGTTATTATAATACATTCCTTCAGCGATGTGTACTGGCATATTAATAGTCCAAGGATCGTATTCTACAAAAAATTAATACATTTCGTAGTTAATAATTTTTTATTAAATTATTTTGTATTTTTCCCTATCAGGATGTTAATTTACATGCATTAAATTTAAGATTAATAATAAACGAGCTACGATGGCTCAGTATTTATGCTTAAGTTGTTTATTTTAAATTATCAGCTACAATAAATACATTCTTGGTAATAAATAAATACTGCGTTAACATTATCTTTACAATTTACATGAATTATGTGATTGCGTTAGGATCTATTTCATATTTAATTGGTACATTAGGATGACGGTGGAAAAAATGACTTTTCATGTGAGCTTTTCTTTTACTCCTATATGAACAATAAAAACATTTAAAACGTGGAGGTTTATTGCATTCTATTTTTATGTGCCTTTTAAGATTTTTGTTCTGTTTATACGATTTTCCACAATTTTCACAAACGTAAGGTGAGAGGTTTAATTGTTCTAATGGATCATAGTCAACAGCCACAAAGTTGAAGTGTTCGCCCATAAAATGAGTATTGCTGAAGTAATATCCTGCAAAATAAAACAATATTATTAGTTATATAGAAACGAAAATGTTATTTTTGCTTATAATAAAAAATTACTCAACAAAAAAAGATATTGAATTTTATTATACCAAACTTGGGCTTTAATATATTAAAATTTAGATTTTTGTAAAGCTGATTGTAAAGCATCTTTTCAATACTCACTCATGCCTCAGCCTTACAAAAACCAGAAGCCATAAATGTTTGGTGATAGTTTGATATTCATTCGCTAAAAATGGTTTCTTTTTTTATAACATCAGACCAAGGGTAATATAACCTTACTTTGTTGCTTACCGTAAACTTAACCAATCTCTGTCTGAATCACACCGTTAGCGGTAGGAGGGAATGTATAGAATGGGTCATATATGTAAACAGAAGGTGATTAATTTTTATAATTTTTAACAAAATTTATTTACAAGAAAAGTATGTTTTATAAAAATATGTTATGACAATCTCCTGGTGGTAGTTCATCGTCTATGATCAACACAACAAATTTGCTCATCTTTATGCTTTGTCCTCTGATGTTTGTAGATATTATCAGCTCTGTTAGATTTATAAAGGCAGTATGGACATCCAAAATGATATGGCTTCATGCACTCATAATTTTGATGGCGTCTCAAATTGTGAGCGTAACGGTAAGATTTGAAACACACTGAACACTGATTTTTAGTTGAATTTTGCGAGCCTAAAACAAAAATTTAGTATAAATTAGTTTCATATTTGTAAAGTGTTAGTTTAATTTTATTGTGAAATTTAATTATTTTAAGGTTTGAGGATAAATCATAAAACGTTTTGTATTTTTCAAATTTATTTTTTACACAATTTGATTCTAACTATACATTTTTTAACAATAAATCAGATTAATAAATTATTCCTTAACTAACTTTGTAAAATTTGTTATCCTAATTTATTTTTAATGTAAAATTTTACTGACAACTTTTTCAATTACATAAATTCAATAATCAGACCTAATAGATTTTAGCAATTGATAAGTGATTTTAGAATATCATTTTTGGTAATTAAAACCTCCACTTTATTTAATTGAAAATTATAACTAAATGAATTTAACAATGTCGCATTTTTCTGGAATTTAATTCTCGAAATTTGGTGCTAACATTTCGAGCAACATTTTGTTCGTGATTTCAAATTAAAAACTATACGTAAAATATGTTTTTTAATTTAATTCTTTTGTTCGTAAGACTCATAATACTATAACATATTATTTTAATTTTTTAATTAATCTATACTACTTTAATTGGAAACAAGGTGAAAAAAATACTTAATTATTTAATCCATTCTCTCAATACTAGAATTTAGAAAAAATTATTTTTGTTCAATGCAGAACTTCTTTTTAGCTAAGAAAAATTTAAAGGGTTTTGATAATTGAAAATTTTTAGGCGCAATAGAATTTCCTTGTAACCTAATAATTTAAACCAGTAATATTTCTTCTAACAGGCAGTGAAAAGTGAACGGGTTTAACTACTTTTTAAACTAACTAATAAAACTAAAATTTTTAAAATATTATTAAAATTATAAATAATTTAATTGGCAACTAATTAATTTTAAGAAATAAATGTATTACAGAAAAGATTATTAACTCTTTAGAGACGTAAAAAATTAAACCATCAATGTTTTCATTAAATTCAGGTTGCATATGACTAAAAAATTATATGATTTAAAATCCGTACAAACTTATACTTAGGGTGCTTCCACAAACCTACGCAATGCGCACAACACGATTTTTCGTCTGTGCGCATTGTGTTGCGGCTGCGGTTTTGCATTTACGGAGACTGTAGAAGCACCTAGGCTGGTTCCACAAACCTCCGTAAACGCAAAAACTCAGCCGCAATGCAATGCGCACAACACAACACGCATGTGCACAAACGAAAATCATGTTGTGCGCATTGCTTTGCGGCTGCGTTTTTGCACTTACGGAGGTTTGTGGAAATAGCCTAAATCAGAAAATATTTTTAAAATTTCCGTTCTGAAAGAGTTAATAATAGAAAAAATCATTTTTTAAAATGATACATTCATATTAAATAATAAAATATAGGTAAATATTAAATAAAAATTTTTAAATTAACGTGGAGTGATTTTAGTCTTCAAATTATCTAAATCCAAGCAATATACTCTATTTTGAGGATGATGTTTCTTAACGTGCTCAAAAACATTGTATTTCCTTTTAGCTAGATAATCGCAATATGGACAAGACTTCCTTGGTTTTTTACCACAGTTAACTCTCAAATGTTGATTTAAATTATTTATTCTGTTAAAAACGCTTGGACAATTTGGACATGGATAAACATTATGTCCTCCGGCTCTCAGTCTCTCGAATCTGTTTCTATTTCTTGACAGTTGAGTCATTTCGTAAGATTGGTACCAACCTGGAAATAAAAAAAATATTATAATTAGAAATATAAATTAAAATTTACTAAAAATTATTTATTCTGTTCTATGTACAATAAGTGCAGATAGATTTTTCTAACAAAACAGTAAATTGTAAATCATGTTTTTAAGGTTAATGAAAAAAAGCAAGGATTGTAACTTTTATTTTATTTATTATGTAAAAGAAATTGGTTTTTTAGACACAGTATTACAATTATAAACATAAATAAATAATTAAAGAAAAAAATTTTATTTTTTATATTGAATCCATCTTGAAATTTTGTTATGCCAAAAGTGGAATGCTGATTCTAATTTTTACATGCAAAATTTTATATGTTCAGGTCTAGCTTAACTTGCCGGAGAAAAATTTTTTAATTTTTATTTCAATGGCCGGAATTTTTGGAAAATATTAATTACGATCAAAAATTCCGTTAGAATTAAATAATAACTCTTTAATACGAAAATTTTAGAAAAAAATTTTTGTAGCACCGAGTTAGGCTAGACCTGAATTTATGTAGGTATTTACATATAAAGTGCAAAATACAAATTCGCTGATGAAATTTGGATTCAAAGAGCAAAATTTGTCATCCCATTTTATTACAATTTATTTCATTTTGTTTCAATATTATGATATAAGGTGAATAGAATTATTTTTAAATGCAGAAAACTAAATAAAAAATATATTTAATGGGTGTGAACTGCATATCAGGAGGTTGGAAAAAGTTAAAAAGTTAATTCAATAGTAGAAATAATGCATTGGTTAATACTGTTTGTACTTCTGTTTACAATTGTATACTCTTTTTTAACTTTAAATTTTTTAAATTTAGAATTAACTGGTGAAAATTCTGAAGGCATATATTACATGGATTCGTTAAATAAATGCTTATTACTTAATTCTTTTGAGTATTTTAATAGAAATTTCACCAGTAGAGTGCGAAAAAGGCATATTTCATGGCATTGGTTAAGAGCGGCATACAAATTTAAATACAAATACTTGATTCTTGAGCTAACAATATTTTCTTTATTTATAGCAGTATATCTCGGGTTTTAAATTTTAAACTAACATGAAAAATTTTTGCTGTTCATATTTCTTGCCCGACGACAAAAAATGCCTCTTGGCATTAAATACAGCGATAAATCGCGCAAAATACATTTATTTACAAAGTATAAGCTATCTTGGTACTAGAATAGCAGTTGGATCTTCTAAATCTCTACATATAACTTCATATTCTGGATGTATGTTACGAACGTGCGCAAAAACTTCGTATTTTCTTTTGGTTATGTAATTACAATAATGACAGGCGTATCTTGGTTTTTGATAACAACCGGTTTTAATGTGTTGCTGCAAGTTACTTAATCTATTATAAACTTTCTGACATTTTTCACATGGATAACGGTTTTGATTGTTCTCTTCCCTGTTCGAATTCCTCTTATTATAAAAAACTTTATTTAAATCGTATAATTCCTTTGGGTCTTTTATCGTTATTGGTTTGTATAATTTCCATCCTGAAAAAAAAATTTTAAAAATAATTTAAAAATTTTATTTAGATTTTTCTTTTATTGATTTAAAAATAAAAACTGCAGTGGAAGCTTTTAAATACTGCCGTACAAATGAAACTCTTCATTTATATGGCGAAATAAATATTTATGCATCGCATTATTTTTTTTAATACAATAAATATGTCAAGCGTGCAAAGAAAGAAACTGAAAATCTAAAATACTAGGAAAACAATTTAAATAAAAACAAAAATCTACTTAGAAAATATACATTTGCACATTATTTTGATAGATGTTAATTTATTTTATTTCGAAAATTGTTTCTCCAACTCCTTAATGTACAGGATTTTGAAATATCAGATTTGAAAATATCATTTTTTAAATAAATGTGATGGGATATCAGTAGAATTTATTAAGAAATAACAAAAAGTACAAAATACAGTACATCAACTATTTTATGAAAATTAAACAAAATATGTTAAGCAGTCAGTTTAATTTGGCAAATTGAAAATTATCCTATTTACGTAGACTTAATTATATTGATTATGGATCTGTTTTTGCAATATCAATGTAATAAACGGATTTTCCTCGATGAGCCTCGCGAATGTGTCTGTAAGTATCTGAAGTTTTTTTGCTTCGATAAGGACAATATGGACATTTAAATCTTGGGCTTTGACCACATTCGTATTTGATGTGCCTTGTTAGACTGCATTTTTGGTTGTAAGAAGATGAACAATTTTGACATTGAAATCTTTTTTTTGCTGGATCGTTCGTCCGTTTAAGCGATTCAACGTTAACGTAAATAAAATCTGTAAATAAAATATAGACAAATATTAGTTAAATGAATGTAAATAAAATTTTGGATGATCATAAAATTTTAATGAACTTTGGTTCCCTCATAGAGGAACCATTTTTTTTACTGTTCTTGAATTTAAATGCTAAAATATGATATTAAATTGACAAGGTGTAGAAAATTGAACTTTTTTAAAACTGTTTTTACTATAAAAATTTATTTTTTAACAACAATTTGTACAAAAATATCGAGGTTCATATAATTATGATATTAGAAATCAAACTTTGCACATTTTTAATTTTTTCAAAAAAATAATTAAAAATATTTGAGAAAATTAAAACACAGCAATCTAAGAGTAGGACTTTGCTAATTCTATTTTTGCTTAAAATAATACTAAAATATTAACATAAATTAGGACTAGAAATTTATAGGATCTTAACATTTTAGGAAAAGATAATTTTTGTCATTGCATGTACAACCAATTTTTGTTTTAAATTACAGTTTTTAAAACAATCTTTTAAAATAAAGAACTATTTGAGCCCTAAATAAATCAATAATATATCTATTATTAAAATATTTGGTACGGAAATCATAGTACTTAGGACTTATTTTAGTGCATTAATTCAGCTATAGTTCTTTGTATTTTCAATAACATCAATGCAATAAACATCAAATCCTCTGTGAGAATGTCTGACATGATTGTAAGCATTATATCTCCATTTTGAACGATATTGACAATATGGACATTGAAATCTTGGTTGTTGTAAGCAAGCATACTTTAGATGCTGTTGAAGACCTCTTTCATAAGAAAAACTGCTTGGGCAGTTTATACATTTGAATTGCTGATCTTGCTGCTGTTGTCCAATTATATCAGTACTTGGGCGACCACGTTTTCTTCTAGGCGTATTCATTATTGTTTCTGCACTTACTATTTGGAAATTACTCCAACCTAAAAAAAAATCAAATTGTTAATTTAGTTTTGCCAGAGTGGCTTATTTGTAAAATAAAAAAATCAATAATTTTTTCAATTTACATGCAATAAAATTGAGTTTTATAATTTTAAATTTTCATTTAATATTTCAATATTTAATATTTTAATCACAAACTAGTAATTTATACTAGAAAAAATTATAAAATAATTTCTGTAGATTACAAATAGATTAGATTACATTAATCCACAAAACTTTAAAACTTTAATTTGTAATTTCTCAAAATATCAAAATCAAATTTTACCAGAAACAAAATACTATTTATATAGCAAAAACTCAAATCAATAAAACATATTTTAATTACTTCACAAAATAATATTTTTTTTCTGAAAATTTAAAAATTTAATGCGAAATTAAAATTTTTTTTTTAACAAACTTTATTTTTAAAATTAATAAAATTAAAATGCTTTCGGTTATACTTCAGTCAATATAGGGAGGGGAGGGGGGGAGTGAACTTTCCGGCCATTACCAGATTTGGTTTACTATAAGTTTTTTGGGTCACTTGTATAGAAATGTGAGGAATATGCTTAAATTTGCAAAAATTGTCCATAAAAAGGGGTATTTTTTATGTATTCTCACTTTAAGTGTCCACATCTGGGCAATATGGGTTTTTTTGGTCGCTGATCACAAATTTTAGGGTCTTGCCTGCTAAAAATCAGCGCTTCAACCTTGAATTAGCAAAAACTACCTCTAAAAGGGATAATTTTGATGTATTTCATATTTTTGCAAATTTAAGAGTGAAATGCCAATTTTTAGTAGCCAGGACCCTGAAATTTGTGATCAGAGACCCAACAAATCCATGTGGACCAAGTCTGGAAACTGAAAGCGCGAAAATAGAAAAATTACCCATTTTAGGGGTAGTTTTTGCTAATTTAAAGGTGAAGAAATAATTTTAAAAAAAGTCCCTAAAACTCTTAATCAGCGACTCAAAAAACTTATAGCAGACCAAATCTGGCTGGAAACTTGTCAACCACCCCTACCCCCGTATATTGACTACAATTTTTAAGCACTATTGAAAAACTTATAAAATTTTCAGTAAAAATTACTCTAGAAAAAATGTAACCACACTATAAATTATTTAAACAAAAATTATATTTATCTCATTACTAGAACAAATTTTAACATTTTTAAATTAAAAATTTACTATTTGACAGATCTTCTTCGCATTGAAATCAAAACTGTTTCATTTTCGTACACATCGATACAATAAACTTTCAAACCCTCGTGATGAGTTCTCACGTGTTTGTAAATTCTTGATGTCCATTTTGATCGATAATCACAATATGGACATGAAAATCTGGGTTCCTGATTGCATTCATAACGAAGATGTCGTGTTAAAGAACCTTTTTCCGAAAATCCTGCTGGGCAGTTAGGGCAAGGAAACTTTTTATCCTTACCAGGTGCTCTTGCATCGTTTCTTGCAACATTTTCATAAGTTGGAAAGTAATTTGTAGGCACATTTAATAATCGCCAATCTAAAATTAAAGATTTTATTAAATGCGTTTAAATTGATTTATAATAAATTTCTTATGACGTAAACAGAGATTTAAGTAATTAATGAGATTCGGTGATAAAAATGTAATCTACTAAGACTTTTTCAATAACTAACATGAATTTAAATGCTTATAATTTTTAAATATTTATTTTTAATTATTTACATTTCCTAATAACATAAATACAATCATAGCAAATTATGAAGTTTTTCATGATCTCGCAGATGATGCCGATGTTTAAAGCGTTTGTCACACAGGGCACACACATATCTTGGCCCAACGCCACATTCAAGTCTTACGTGCCTTGAAAGGTTACCTTTGTTTGAATAACTGCGATTACAACGGGGACAAGCGTAAGGAGAAGCTTTATCGAATTCGTTTGTTGTTATGATAATCCAATCTAAAACAATAAGAATTTAATTTTGGAAACTATTCAGAAAATAAGATTTTAATTTTAATAAAACATAAAATATTATTTGGCTAAACTCAGTCGCATACAACAAGCCTTAGTGGATTGAAACCAGAAGGCAGAATAATCTTTGTAAGAATTTTAAATTATCTAGAGTTCAGGCACATTTTACAATCATTTGATAAACTCTCGTGCTTTCTGTAAAAGGTCCGCGAGTTTGTTGTACCAACTGAATATAAAAATACAATCTTTTTGTTTTATCCAGTTAAAGCCCAATTGACATTTCTTGGAAAAATGAATTTTTTAATATGAATTTAAATTTACTAGGAAATAAAATAATAAATAGGATAAATAGTAAATAATTTTTTAGAATTGTAATTATATTCACTCTATACTTCAAGAGTTGAAATTTAATTAAAAATTATTTAAATTTCACCCAACTGTAGAAGTTGATTTCGTTGTACTCAGTCATTGTAGCTACAGATTTCTGAAACAGAAATATTAACCCAAAAAGCCTGCTAAATGATTCTTTTAGTCCAAAATATAGGGCTTTTCATATCGAAAATTTATTTGTTCAAGAAATGTAAATTGGGAGTTAACCGGTAAACTCATCATTTATTTTCAGATACAATCTGTCCTTTGCGAACCTCTAGCAGATGACTGCAAGATTTAACCGGTTGATTGTATAATCTGCTTCATAAGTTAGGTAGTATTTAAAATTAAATGTTTATGCTTGGAGCAATTTTTAAATAAATATTTTTTGCTCGCTCGATCGTAAAATTTTTTCTTATACTCCAGTACAAGGACATACAAGTTCTCTACATCCTATAGGATATAAAGGGCATAAAATGCCAATATGTACTATAGGCCTGAAATTTTATCCACCATTGGTCCTAAAATTTTATGCCTTTAATGTATAATATATATTACAAGATTAAGTTTAGTGTGATATCTTAACATTTTAATTTATTACTAAATTTTATTTGTATTGCCTAAAAACTAAGCAAATTTACAACAGGGTTTAATAATTTTTGCTATTAAAAATTAAATTCTCATTTGTATTTTATAAAAAAGATTTTATTACTGTAAAAAATAAATAAAAATGTTATAATATAAAAAATAGATATAACGATTACACTAAAAAAAATCCACCAGCAAAAATCGGAGTTCAGTTGCAAAAAATGGAGAAATTCTGCTTGCGGTAGCAAGTAAAATAATATCAATATTAATAAGTATGTTTCTTTTATTCTACTTTTACAAAAATAATATTTTTCCATATATTTAATTTAATTCTGTTTGTGCGTTTTCATGTGTAATGAAAGATTGTATCTGTGTTTTGACTTTTTATGACAAATTGGACATTCGAATTGCGGTTCCACACCGCATTCAAAACGCATGTGCCTGTTTAATGAATGATGACTAACGTAACCATTTCCACATCTAGAACAAAAATGACCAGAAGATTCTTGAATTTGAATTTGGCTTAGATTTAAATGATTTCTTATTAACGCAGATGAGCTACTTTTGTCAATCAGTCTATTTTTAGGTAATACTTGAAGTTGAATGTTTGGAAAATTGTAATCTACAACAAAAAAATATGCACATATTTTTTGTTTTTATAATCTCAGAAGTCAATAAATTTTTAAACAAACCAACTAAATAAAAATGTTTTATTTTATTTTTAACCAAAATCTTTTTTACAAAAATTGCAATATCGAAATTTTATTGTATCCCTTCGATATTCGATTATAGCAATTAACTGACAGCTTACTGATTATTTTCAATTTTACTAGGGAGCGTGAAATGATAACAGTTTATTTTTTAACAAGCTAAATAAAGGAACTCTTCTTGAAAATACCAACTAGGACTTATTTTATTTTTGGTCACATTTGCCAATTATTTTCTCATAAAATTGTACGTCCATCTCAATCACGGGGGGAAAAATAAAGTTTATTTCTGCCCTCAATTACTAAATTTTAATACATTTCAAAGTAAAATTTAACCCCTCCCCTTCTTGAAAGAGACATACACCGTCATTCAAAGTGGGACGTAAATTTGCACTTAAAAATATACGTATTCTATGTATAGTCCAATGATACAAATTTACGTCCCGCTCTGAATACCCGTGTATTTGACCAACCACCCTCGATTTTCCATGCCAAAAACAAATAATAATTATAGTTAATCAATTTGCAGAAATTCTTAAGTGCATTGTTATTTCTCTTTTTTTATGACAAAAAATTATTACAAAAGTCAGAATATCATTAAATTTATCTATATCTAGCTGTTAGGTTGATCAATAAAGTAATAAAGAATTTACATAAACAGTTATAAATTTACAAAAATTTTCCTAGATAAATACATTTTTATTTTTATTTTACAATGATGACGAATTAAAATGACCAATGCCAAAAGTTCAATATTTTGTTTCTTGTTATCTATCTATGTCTCCTGTGACCATCCCAATCTTTTGCGTTGCTAAGGACTACTCCAAATGATTGCTGGACCAATTTTAAATTGACATTTTCGTAGCCTTGATTTTGGAAATATGATGTAACATTTCCTAAAAGAATTAAATTTTTTATATTAGAAAATAATATTCTCCATTATAAATAGAACCAATTTCATGTCAACTGTACATTGATGTTATATTTTACAATAAAGTAATATTTTATTATTCAATTTAAGTACGTTGGCTAGAAATTAAAAAAAATGCGCGATTTTTCTGAAAATTTCCGATATTTAAGTATTTACTATCAAAAATCACCATGTACTTAAAATCTGAAGAATTTTGATCACTTAGTTTTTGAGTTCTTGGGCCCAAAAGTTGAAATTTTTTACAAGCTTTTATGAAGCAAATTATACGAAAACTAGTCAAATTCTCGAATCATTAGCTTGATAAACAAATTTAAAAATTTAGCATTTATAAATTGTATAAATAGTATTTCATAGACAGTATTATTATTTCATAAACATTATTTTAATAACCTAAAAAATACTGTAAGACACCACGAATGTACGGTTGACATGAAATTCTAACTATTAAATTAATAATTTACTAGATATTATTTTTGCAAACACTGTATCCTTTAATACATATTTATTATTCCTACTTAAGGACATGTTACAAGTTAACGCAAATTTTCTAGTTAAGAATTTTCTTAATATTCCCGTTATTGCTTTTGTTGGTGTGTTTCCACCACATAAATATTTTGAAATTTTTTTCTGAAAAAAATTTAATTTACTGATTACTTTACTACAAAATAAGAAATAGACTACTATTTGGTTCTTACGAAAGCTTTTAAACATTCAGGATCCTTCAATTTATTTTCAAATTTAAGAAACATGTCGTAATTGTCAATCAAAAGTTCCACGTTGAATTTTGATGCAAAATCATCAATATGAGTAATTTCTGAAGTCATTTCTTCATCTTCTTCCTCATTTGTTCGGCCAGTGACTCTAATTGTTGCATTATCTCTTGAGCATATTTTTTTTAAGCACTTCTCCAACGCATCCGTAAAAGAATCAGATAAATCTGAAAAATTCATTGAAAATTTAATCTAAAATAACTTTTTGTACTTGTTTCTACATAATAAAACATTTACTTTCCGCTGTGAAATTGAGATCTTTTATGTTACAGATAGTCTGGATTTCATTTGATAACTTCTTAACAGATTCACTAGCAGAATAATAATTTTTTTCTGATTTAAGGAACTCCAGAGGCACAGGTACAATATAATTCTGACCTATAACAATTGAAATTATTTTTATTTTTTCATAAAGTTATTACCAGGTAATGGATAAAGTAAACAATTGAAAATGACGGTCATTAAGAAATTTCCTTAGACATTTGAGTAAAAACTAAAATAAACAAAGAAGTAAAATTTAGGATCATGTTTTAATTAATATTTATTGACAAATTTTCCATGGTGCTAGAATGCACATTTTAGATTGCTCTGAATAAATATTGCTTGAATCGCTTGAAAATTTGTTCATAACTTCAATAGATGTTGAAGCACGATTTTTATATTAATTTTAAGCAATTAAAGCTGAATTCAATTAGAGCAATCTATCAGTATTAATTGGAAAAAAGAAAACAATTAAAAAATCCATGAAATTTATTACAGATACAAAATTTTAGAAATTAATACGCCTGAAATCTGGAAATCAATGCAAATTTTGGCTGGAATTAGTGTTGGTTCAACGTAACAGATTTCAAAAAAGTTTGAAAAAAATTTGAAATGAATTTCTGATTTCTTTCAAATTAACAAGAATAAAAACTTATTTTTGATCTGAATCGTATTTTTATTATTTACAAATAATACTAATTATTACATTTATAAAATGGTAATACAAACAATATTTTTTAAAATTATTATATAGTTTGGTTTCATTTTGGCTCGCCTCTTTTTAACGCATCCTGCAAAAAATATGAAATACAAGTTAAGCAAAATTATGTGAATGCACAGATGCCATGTGCTGATTCAAAACGTCTTTTCTTTTGTATTTTTTATTACAAAGGTAGCAGGTATATTTGATATTTTTTCCGGAACATTCAGCTTCCCTTAGATGTCTGAGTAGCGATTTTTTCCAAGCATACTCTCGTAGACAGAACATGCATTTATAGGTCAAGTTTTTTTTGCTCTGAGTCGCTGATCCTGATTGCGTCCAAAGTCCTTGGTACGCGTAAGCTAATTCTGTAACATTAATTATTAAAATATTATTGTTTAATCATTAAATAATTTATCAATATGATTTTTTAGCAGAGGTAATATCAATTGCTTATCTCTATTGATGCATTTTTAAACGTTACTTCCTACTTTTGATGGTATTATAAAGAAAAATATACAAAAAAAAAGAAACAATTTCAAAACTTCTACTGATTATCACATTATAAAGCTATTTCGAAATTTTCTAAAACCTATCAACATATATAAGGTGCAAAAAATTTCATAAACACGGAAAAATCATGCGAAAATAAAAATTTTAAAATATGTGTTTGTGATGCATAATAATAACGTAAAAAATGAAATGCATTGAAAATAAAATTTTTATTAAGATTTCTTCGAGAGAAAAATTTCAGTAGACCGGCAGAAGATTTATGATCAAGATATTTTTTTGGCCAACAAGTATTCACACTCTGCAGATTCTTACCAAATCGATGTCTTTAACTAATGGGGTAACTTGCAATTTTTGTACAGGAAAGTTAGAAGTAAATAAATTATGTAAAATAATTTTATAATTTAAAATTTGCCTTTTTATTTAAACCAAGTATTTAGCCCCATGGACTGTTATAACGTGACGCGTGTAATTTGATTTTTGTTTAAAAGCTTTTCTGCAAACTTGACAAATGTGCTTTGGTGGTTTTCTGCATTCGACTCTTAAATGCCGAGATAAAGTATCTCTTCTTGCGTATGATCTTCCACAGATGTAACAGCAAAATTTCCAAGTACTTCTACCTAGAAAGAAAAATTCATTAGTGAGCATTTATTTAGCTATGAATGATTGCGAAAATATTTATTTATGATTAAAAATGTTAAAACACAATTACTTCAAAAACTTTGTAAAACTTTTTGATAAGATGCAAATAAATAAAATTCTAACATACATTTTAAAAAGTACATATTTTTAACTGCCCTTAATTTCGTAGGCATTTACCTTTCTGAACGTGAAATTCCTTGAGGATGATAATTTTATTTTTGATCACCAAAGTGTTTACCAAAATGCTAGCTAAAATGTATGAAAAAAAAAAAAAATAAAAAAAAAAAACAAAAAAGTAATAAGTATAAAAGAAAGTAATGGGAATGTTAAAACCAATTTTAAATACTTCTTTGATCTATTATATTAATTAATTTTTTTTTTTTTGAAAACGTAGGATCTGCAAAATGATAAACAAAAAAATAACTAAAAATACAATAAATTTATTTAGTTAAAGTTGTTAAAATTTTTATTTACATTCATTTATTTAATTTTAAAAATAATTTTAGGAAAACTTCATCTGAAGCAAAATAAAGGGAAAATTTTACTGTTTAATTTACAAACTTTTTACATTTAATGGTTTATGGTAAATCTAATAAGGAAAAAAGTTCATTAAGATAACATAAACCCTTAGGGTTTAATGTCCACAATGAGGTGTTTTCGGGCCGTTGAGGGCGCTGCTGAGACATGCTCCGTTCCCATAAGGCTCACACACAAACTCATGGGCACGAGCAAAAAGCATACGAGCACGAGCAAAAGTAGTATATAGTGGGAGTTAGAATGGAGGGGCTAAAGAGGAGAAATTAAAAATATTAATCCCACTTTGTTCAATATTGCTCGTGCTCGTATGCTTTTTTGCTCGTGCCCATGAGTTTGTGTGTGAGCCTATAAGAAATCTTTGAACAGTGAGTGAGAAACGAAAAAACTTGCGTGCGCAGATTTTCGTTTCTCACTAACTCTTTAAGGATTTCTTATGGAAAAGGAGCATGTCACAGTAGCGCCCACATCGAAAACACCTCATTTAAGATTCTATCATTAATAAACAGTTTATTTGTACAATAAACAACAATTTTATATCTAACAATGGATTTCATTTAATTTACAAAAATAATAATTAATTTCCAAAATCATGCCTAAATTTTACATGTGATTTTAAATGATGATTGTGTTTAAATCTTTGATTACAAAAATGACACAAAAATCTTGGTTCTTTTCCACATTCGTATCTTAAATGCTTCAATAAAGAATCTCGCCTCTTGTAACGTTTTGGACAATTAAGACATTGAAAATTTTTGTAGTCTGACAAAGTTGAAAATATTTCATAACCTAGAAAAACATTTGACAAAATCAGTAATGACATTAAAAATTTTAATTTTTCAGGAAATAAGACAAATACAAATAATTCTACTATTACGTTTTTTAGATTGTATTTTAAGATCAATGGTAATGAAACACAAATTTTCTATACTAAACAATTTTTATTAAAATTCTTACGATGCTAATTTATGCATTTTTTAATATTTTAATTTTCATTGATGTTTTCGATTTTCCGTATTTTTTCTATGTGATAAAACCCCTCGTGAACCTGCGGATAAGTTTTGAGAGATCGACCTGTCAAGTTGTGACCATTTCACGAATTTCTATTACAACATATTTCTATTACAATTCCTCTTACATCTTTATATCAATTCCGCTGAAAATGTGAAATAAAATAATATCAGGAAACATAAATTAAAAAGCGATTCTATACTTTTCAAGACTTTATTTTGCTCTAAAAGTAAGTTACAGTTATATTTTTACAAATTTCAAATTAATAATTATGTTATTCGGAATGTTTAGTACAAAAATATTTTTATAATAATACATAGTACAAAAAAGAGAAAAATCATAACATTGGAATGAAAATTTTTTAAAATTCACAAAAATAAATAATCTTACGATAAACCAAAAACCCAAAAATTTTTTAAAAAATTTAATAAAAAGTATATTTTGTGAATTCTTTTTTAGCGTAATTTTAAGATGAAAAATACGATTGAGCCTAATTTTCTTGAAATTAAAATTTAATATTAATTAAGCAAGTAATCTAGAAAGATTATAATTTATGTTCATTTAAATGCAAAGCATGACACCATAAAATAAACAATGATTTAGGTTGTCATTGAGATAGAAATGTGATTTAAAAATACAAAAGGCAGTATTTTACTTGATCAATTACACTATAATTATCACTGGCAGCGTTTTTACATTAGGTCAGACCTGCTTTAGGTGCTATTTAAATAACGTTTTAATAAATATGTTATTCAAAACGTTTAACAATCAGAAATTAAAAATACACTTTTTTATAAACTGTCTCAGTTTAACAAATTCTTAAAATTTATTTATTGTCAGTAACTCTCTATACTGTTTTAATATGAATGTGAAGGCAAAGATAGAAGTAAAAGTCAAAAGTGACTAGTAGCGTAAACAGTGGTTCTCAATCAAATTAAAATAAATATGAATTGGTTCACATGGATTTGAATAAATTATAAATTACTATTTTTTTGAGAAGCTTTGCCCCCAACAAAATTTTATGTCCCTAACATGCTTAAATTAGTCTTTTTGTGTGAATATATTGGATCAATATTTTCTATGGAAGGTGGGAGTAATTAAAAATATTCTTTTTAAACTTTTATAGGACAATTATCAACACATTTTAAAAGGCTTAAGTTAGATAAACTAGGGAGAAGAAAACCACCTCCTCAACCCTACCCATTTTTTAATAATTGAGAACCACTTTTTTCGCTGCAAGTCACTTTTAATATTCGCTTCCAACTTTATGTTCATGGCAGATTTAAAGTCTAATAAAATTTTTAACTAACTTATTATCATATATTTGAAATATTAAGCCAAATCACCCCGTTACTTAATTTCTAAATTCCAAAAATTTTTTTTTTAATTTTTAATTTTTAATTTTTTTTTCTTTTGCTTTTAATTCTTTGAAAAATTAAAATTCAAGTAAAGCCCTATTATACCAAAATTTTTCTAAATAATCCAAATTCCCTTAATAATTTTGTTTGAAATACTTATATAATATTCTTACACATAAATTTCATGTTATTTAATAAAAAAATAATATTTCATTACTAACCTACAAAAGGGCACGTCATTTTAAGCCCAAAGATTTAAAAATGTTAATATGTGTGTTTTGATACGTTTTATCTACTGAACAAAAAATTTTAGAAACGTTTTGTTCTGCATTTCTTAAATACGAATTTTTGCAAAAAGACCAGAGACATAACTGACCTTTTTTTTTAGGTTATTTAACGATATTTTTTCTGTCGAACATTTTAAAATTTTAAAATTTATTTTATAACTTAAGTTTCTAAAAATACTTATACCTAATTAAAAATATGAGAAAAGCTATATTTTTTAAAAAATATTTTTCTTGTTAGTGTCTAGAAAGTGCGTGTTTTCTGGCCGCTGCGCTATTCGAAAAAACGCATTTTCTCGACACTGAGCAAGAAAAATTATGTTTTGTCCTTGGCCACAAAAAAAGGATGCCCCAAATCGCAGTTTACTATCCTCGGCTTCGCCTTGGACGGTAATTTACGTGCGATTTGGATCATTCTTTACTTTTGTAGCCATGGGTAAAAATATACTATTTATCTGGCGGATTTCAACTATACCGTTGAAAGTAAAAAAGTACATTTATTGTTAGCAAAGAATATATATGTTAGTAGTATCTACATGGTCTTTGGGTGCTGGACGTGGTATTTTCAAAGTCAAATGACAAAAAAAAATTATGGGTTGGCATTAGCATAAACTAACACAATATAATATATCGTAGTATAAGTATAGGCGAAATACGGAGATGTCTGATTGATACCAGCCTATTAATAAATTTAATACCAACCTATTTATAAATTTTGTCATATGACTTTGAAAATACCAAGTCCAGCAACCAAATACCGTGTACACTGAAAAAAAATTCCTGGCCATACGCCTTGAATTTTATGTGCGTATAGCGTGTTCAACGAGAACGGGCTCTATAGGCCTCGAACAAACTTGCGTTTTACACGTTTGCAGAGGGGGCTTGATCATCGGCATCAAAAAAATGTTTTCTTGTCAGTGGCCAGAAAGCACGTACTTCCCGGCCGCTGCGCGTCCGGCAAAGACGTGTTTTCTCGCCACTGATACAGAAAAATCGTATACAACCCTGAACCGTAAAAAAAGAACGTCCCAAATCGCAGTTTACCATCCTCGGCTTCGCCTTGGAAGGTAATTTACGTGCAATTTGGGCCATTCTTTATTTTTCTGGCCATGGGTCGTAATATTCTAATACAGTAAATGTTGGAGCCCCCTCTCCAAACGCGTGAAACGCAAGTTTGTTCGAGGCCAGGAATTTATTTTCAGTGTATGTTCTTTGTTATTAGCAAGGAATATCATATGAATATCAATCACATTTCAATAGGGATTATTAATAAATATAATACTTAAAATACCATTTGTATTCATTACAATATTATTTTTTTTCTGATAATATCTTTTAATCTCATTGTATAATTTAAGTACTCAAGTAAAAGATCTTTTATTTTAAGAGTACACTAGCTCTTGGCTTGAGGTAAACCCCGGTGTTGGCGAAACAATGCTAAAATTTGACGCGTCAACTTAAGCAGAAAAAAAAAATATACTTCCATACTACATAAATATATATTCTTTGTTATTAGCAGGATAATCATCCGAATTCCCGTCAGTTTTAATTCAATCGAATTTAGATTATCAAGGGGAACGAATTAGAATGTATACTTGTTGAAAAAATAACTTAAAACGTACTTGTCACTTGGAATGTGTTATTTTCCGTTTCTTCAATAGATACAATGAACTATTCGTTGATAGATACTTCAGAATATTATTTTTTAATATACTGTATTAAAAAGAAGACCAAATTTTCGGGTTGGATGTGCGGTTACCCGAAATTTCGGGATATTTTTGTCGATATTGCTTTTATGCATAATAATTAGGACATGTAAAATTAGCTGTATTTAATGGACCAGCTCATCTTATAATATAACAAATAATTTCTTTTCTTCCTAGCGGGTCGAAAACACGGAAAACACTTTTTCTCCCCACTGAGAAAGAAAAATTTCGTTTTTTCCATGGGAACAAAAATAGAATAACCCAGATCGCAGTTTAGCATCCAAGGCTTTGCCTCGGATATTAATTAGCGTGCGATCTGAGCCATTCTTTTTTTTTTGCTCCCTTGGTTAAAAATGTACTATTTCTAGTCCATAAACTATTTGAAATATAAAACATGTAAGTGAAAAACTAAACTGATATATAGTTTTCAAACTCAACCATGGTTTTAAGGTTGTTCTCAAAAAATCTAGTTTTTTGCTTTTTAACATTATTGATTACTTATCGCATTAAATTTAGAGCTTCCAATTTTTCCTGAGTTCCATAACTTAGAAACAAACCCAGTTGTAAAACAGCGTGTACTTTGGGTATGTAATTATTTTTGAATTTAATTCATTCACTTAAAAAAAGATTGAGTTATTAAGTATAATCAAAAATTTAATTATAAATAACTGTGGGTGCTCAGAAACTGAACAATCCGACGTTTAAAAATTCTCGCTACCCCGCTTATGCACATAAGCTCGGCCACTAGTTTTGCTACTTTATTTATCTTTAAAAGAGGGAGAACTATCGAGAAAGCTTGTATAATGTATACTCATATTGTTGGCTGCAATACTAATTTAAATTGCCGATTATTGCATATTAACTAATAGTAATTACATACTTAAAATACGCACTAATTATCAACCGGGTAAATTCATGTTCTAAGCTTTATTTCTATCTTATATTATCAAAACTAATTCTAACTTTTTAACTAATATAAATTATATTTTAAGAACTTGAGTTATAATAAAAATATTGAATCTTATTAAAGGCTGTGGATCAATTATATAAGTAACGGGTGTAGTCCGGTCTCTGGATAAAGCTAGTTTTAGCCCAGCAGTGTAGGATATAGTTAAATACTTAAAAGTCTTTTTTGTTTAACTTTATCTAAGCGAATTGGATAAATTCGATTAATTTAGTAAAAAATTCTTTTTTTACTAGCGGGCAATAATGACTGTATTCTAATTTTGAGAGATCCTCAATATTACCTTTTAATCTCATCTAGAAATATTCATTATTACCAAATGCGTTACAGTGAACCTCCGCATTTTGTAAAATAAATATTCCTACGAGCCGGTTAAGAATGTACTGTTATACATTTATGATATAGAATTCTATCATTATTTATACAAAACTGCACGTGTAAACGGCCAAATTCTAAGTACTTTTTAATTCTGCAATGCGCGTGCGCATGAGCATATAATATTTATTATTTAATTTTCTTATTCTTCCACGGATTTGAAACAAAAAAAAGGTACAAAAACACGCTTATAAAGTTAAGTATGAGGTATATACTATAGTTAGAAATTATTTATAAGTTTAAACCGCGAGAGGGCTCTGTTCGTATATAAACAAATACCAATATTTTTAATATTAGTGTTTGTGTTTTATTGTCAGAATTTAAAAGTCCTTTAGAAATTTAATCTTTTTACACGTGTACCTGAATAAATAATTATCAAATTCTTTATCAGCTATTAATAAAAAAAAATTGTTATTATCAACACGACACGTCTATCAACACCACTTTTAACCAGAGACTAGATTCTGTGTATTTATATTTTAATATGGCATTTAAATATTGAGGTTTTTCTGTTTGTATAATCTAAATCTATAGGCGATCAGGTAAATCAGGTACGAAAAACAAATGGAGTAGATTATTTAATATATATTGAAATAGCCTAAGAAACAATTTTAAATAATGAAACTATTTTGCCTGATATGTAAGACTTAAAAAGAGGTTTTAAAAACACTTTGACAAATCTTTGAAAACTACTGTTTAAAAAATTCTAGGGAATTAAATTTATTTGAAAAGTTGAAACTATAAAGGTTCTTCGAAAACTTATTCAATGAGATTCGTTTCATGACTTAGCTTTGTATGCTTGTGTGCAAAAATAAAACGACTACATTTTTAAACTTTTGATAAGCTGAATACTGTAGTATCCTATTACCGGACGATAGACTTATGGCTATTTTCTGCATTATTAATTAAATTGTAGTAAATTGATTAATGGAATATTTGTATATTATCACATACGTAGCTTTAAAAATTATACTATTGGAACTATTGTGACCAGAATAGTTAGTGAAGAAAAAAAACTGAAATTTATTAAAGGCATTTAATTGTCTATGATAATGATTGGTTTTAAAATAATATTCTGTTATAATTTTTAGAAGAATCTCTAAGGAGAGCAGAGAATGAAAAATAAGTACACATATCAAAAAATTTACTGTACATCTACGCAGACGTAAAATGCACGAGTAAACTGCATTATTGTTGAAAACATACAACCCAATAGTTTTCCACCAATAAATTTAAAATTTCAAGGACTTTAATAATAACACGAGAATAAAAGTTTTATGCATGTTAAAAACATAAGCTTGCGAACTTGATTCGCGTTATGCGTGATATCCCAGTTAAAATATATTTTAAAATTTACAATTTAAATTTGGTCGAAAGTTTAAACAATTTTTTTAATTAACTTGATTCGACTAATACCTAACAATTATCACTGCGATTTTGAATCGAAACAATGATATATATTAACTTTCTTCAATAAGATAAAATTTTTTTTAACAATTTTTTTGGAAAACAATCTTTTAGAAGTATAAAACAGCTAAACAAATAAAACCAAAATCCAAATTTTATTAGAATTTTGAAAAAATTACATTTTTGGAAAAATTTAAATTAAAGTTAATAAAATGAAAACGTAAAAAATAAAAATCCTTTTTAAAAATTATTAACAAAAAAAAATTCAAAAAATATTGTAAAACTAGTTATACTAGTTACAAATTATTTTTAAACTATAATAAATAATTTTTATAACCAAAAGTCCAAAAAATATACTAGAATGTGATCATATAGAGCGTGATCTAACGCTTTTATTATCACAGACAAAATGAATCATTCGGTTTTCACTTGCCATTTGTTACTTCATTTACTTTTTTTTAAATAAATTGTTCGACTATGATCAAATTGTTTTCCATCGAGGTAAAGTCTAATTTATATAAAATTGTTTAAATTTTAGCATTTTATCGGAATACCTTAAATGTAATTACTTATTTTATTTCCTTTTTCGATACTATCATGTTTTATTTTTTTATTTGTTCTTCAGTTATCTTAAGAATATGCAGCCAAGAAAGCTACAATAATACATTCTTAGTAAATATGCTGCAAATATTGATTAGGCGCGTCTTTAGTTTTATCTTATCATAAGAAATCAGCGCACCTAAGAAATAAAATGTTTATAAGTATTTTAAAACTATAACTTAATCGTTTATAAAATAAAATTGTGATTATAAAACTATAAAGCTAAAGTAATCAAATAGAGAGTATTAAAAACTTAAAAATAAGAATTGAGGTAATCTGTGTTCCCGTAATTAAAATATTCATTATTTCAGGCACGTAGCCAGGGAGGGGGCTTGGGAGGCCTTAGCCCTCCCCTCACCTGAATTTATAAATTTATTTTTTAAATGTATTTTTTTCATAGATAAGGGGGAAATGTAATTGGAAGGGGGAAATGTTAAAGTAGAGCCCCTCCCCCTTCAAAGCCCTCCTCCCCGAACAAAAATCCTGACTACGAGCCCGAATATTTGGAAGTATAAAATAAAATACGACTTTCTTTACTTTTGTTATTGTAGAACGCACTGCTTTTTTCATATAAGTTATTCTTTGTAGTTTTCAATTTTACTTAATACACGAATCTTGTAATAAGTAAAGCAATCAAAATTCAAAAAATTGTTTGACAATTGCGAGTTTTTTTGTATATAAGCTTACGCAACTGAGTTTAGTATATAAGCTTGTTGGATTAGTATATAACGTTTCGTTATTAATTGAGGCCTCATCAGGAATAATTTTTTTTTACACATACTAACAGAGTTGATGTTCTAAAGATATTAATCGTTACCGAAAATTGAATTTGATTATTAAAATTGGAAAGTATTCCTAAATGAACTATATACAGTTAAAATGAACTGATATACAAAAAGACTCGCAATAGTTAATGAGTATGTAAAAAGTTTTAAACTGTTTCTAAATAGTTTAAAACGTTTAAACAAACTCCGGCTTCATTAATTTTTCTTTATGCATTCGTTCCATATGACGAGCGATATGCATTTTTTGTTTCGCTCTGTAAACACAGTGTGGACACTGAAACTGTGGTTCTTTTCCACATTCCCATTTTTGATGATTTCTCAAGCTGCTTTTAAGTTTGTAAGCTCTTCCACAGTCAGGACAGTTAAAACCTTCAACGTTCAAGATACTGCTACTGAACCCTTTAGCAAAACTATTATCGGATCTAAATATCATTGATGGAACACTCCATCTTTGCCAAGCTGCTGCCCACTTCAGACCGGTCATGCTTAAGTCTTCCGCTAGAATTTAAGAAAATTTTTAGAGTTAATGTAAATTACCTTTTTTTTTGGCATATTATTTATTTATTTTTTTTTATACAAGAAAATTACTGAAGTTGATAGCATAAGAGTGATGCTTACTTTAATTGAAAAGGCATCTCAGAATAATCCTGGAATGCAAGACAGATGTACTGTTTGATAGTCATTAGTTATTTTTATAATTAATTTATCTCGTATCAAGCGTTCTACAACTTTTTTTCAATTTTCGATGCTCAACTATTCAATCTTTTTTTGCAAGATGAGAAATAATTTTGCAGGCTGATGCATTACAGCATTTACAGCGTTGAAAAGTTAGATTTTAGATCGTCTTTTTTTTAAAAAAAAAGCCCAAAGCGACTACTGTAGATGAATTGCTCTCCCTTCATTTCTATGCTTAGCTAAAGTAATTAAAAGCAGAAAATTTTCAATTTTTTCTCATAAGCAAAAGCAGAGAAAACAATTTTTATGCAGGTAGAGTAAGATTATGCTATTTACAAAAGTTTGTTATTTTAGTAAGCCATTAGAGTACATGCCTGTTTATAATTTTTCTAATTTAATGATATAATTTTTTGATGAAAACATGTGAATTACCTACATGGATAAAAAAATAATTTAAATTTTTTTTATATTGATAACAAGTTATTACATGATTTATTAACATACATTTTAAAAATATTACATATTTTATTTTTTGATAACAAAAACTTAATTTTTAACCTTTCTTAATTTCAATAAACTAGTTTTAAGCGTACAACTAAAAGCTGAAATAAAGATTTAATAAGTAAATCTTACTAGGGACAAGGTTGTGATAAATTATTATTAGCATTAAAAAAAACCCAGTTATAAATTAATACATCGGATATGAGTCAAAATGATATAATTGCTGCTACAAAGTAATACGAAGTATTTAGAAAAATAACAACCGGCTTGAGTTGCTCATATTCTTAGGCCTAAATTAATGAAAAACGTGATTCTAATTATTTTTCAGAGTATAATTCAAAAAGTAATCTTCCATGCTGTTGTAATGATCATTGTGTCGCAGACGAATATGCCGAACCCATTGAGCTTTTTGCTTACACCTGTAGGGACAGTAAAAACATTTGAATTGTGGTTCTTTGCCACACTCCCAATACAAGTGTCTGTGTAACGAAGCTTGGTGAAGATAAGTTTTTTCACATCTGTAACAACTATATTTTTTTGATCTTGAGGATTCAGTACTTCTCTTTCGCATTCCATAAGCCAGACCTGCAAAAAAATATGTTAATTAGTAAAATTTTTTTTAACTTCCCTAAAATTGTCCTGTTTCATTGACAGAAAACCTGAATAATCATTGATAGCGTTTAATATTGCATTAGTAAAAATCCAGCGTGTTGATTAAACAGTAAATAGCTATTGACATTACTTAAAAACTCTGGTTAATAGTGCTTTTGGTTTTGCTGTTTTCGTGAAGGTTACCAATTATTACAATACAGACTACACATTCTGATTATTTAAAAGCATTAAGCATTTTATAATTAAAAAAAAAATTTCGTTTGGTTGTCTCGTGAAAATATACGTGTGATTAAAAGGATTAAGTTTTTTACTTTTGTGATTTACCCTGTAATTATAAATAAGCTGGAGTATCCTTTAATTTAAAAGTTTAGTAAAAGCTGATTAACTTAATTCTAATGTACAAAAATGAATAGATAACCTGGATAAAAAAACAAGTCTAGGCCAGATCTGGCCAAAATTTTGTGTTCTAGATCTGGCCTATACTTAAATTTTTTTCCAGAAACAAGATTCTTTTATTAAAGTTAGAAATGTTTTGTGGAATAAATAAATGCACAAAACCATGGGTATCATTAAATTTTAAATTTTAATTTATTTAATGCATGAAACGACAGAAAAAATATAAATTTTTAAGTGCAAGTCTTTACCATTATTTTACAAAATATGTTTAGCACTTTTTAATAAAATCTTTTTCAATTATTCCTATTGATACAAAATGAGTTAGCATTTATTGTAAGAGGGGATTCTTTAAATTTATTACTTGTTTTTTTTTTTAATTTGATATTTTCTTAACAATTAGCCTTCTCTAAGGGTAATTTGTTGGGTAAAAACATTGTTTTGCAGTTGTTTTTTATTAACTTGTACGTTTTACTGACTTTTCTTCCAGCCTTATCTGAACCTAATAAAATATAAAAAATTAATCTATAAACATAATAATTGTTTTAGTCATTCCTCTAAAGAAATTTATATAATTTATCAATAATTCATAAAAAATGCATGAAAATTAATAAAGTACCTGTGCTACTGAGGCTGTACCAGTGAAACGTACAAGTTAACAAAGTAAGAAATGCTTTTTATTTCTATTTAGAATCTATAAATTATTATCTGGTCTGTATGATACTTAAGACAGATTTTTCAAATTTCATACTTTTAAAAATTTTTATTCTTAAAATTAAATTATAAAAGAACCAAAATTGACCATTATATTAGATTTTTACAAATAGTTCTGAACTTTCGTGATTTTAATTTACTAATTTGATTTTCTATAAAAACCAGAACTTAGAAACTGTAAGTAATTATATAAATATTTTAAATGTAATTTACAATTGTGTAAAAATAGTATTTCAAAATATATTTTCACTGTTTACATAAATCTTGAGTTAATCAAGGTTCTTCGACTTTAAGAATTTACGCGTCACAGTACGTATGATACTTTTTTTGGTGATCAATAAGCTTATCTCTTCTGTAAAACTTTTTTGGGCACACTGGACAGTCGAATTTAGGATCTTCAACGTGAAGTTGCATGTGTGCGGATAAATTATGTTTATATTTGAACCAGCCATTACAAATTTTACATTGATATTTTGGTGCTTTTCCGCATTCTATATTAAGATGACGAGTTAAGCAGGATGCTCTCATGTAACCTCGGCCACATCTTTCGCACTTGAAGTTCCCCTTAGTTTCCCGAATGGGCTTTCGTATCATTGACGGATAATCATAAGAATCCCAGTAATCTGCAAAAATAAAAATACAATTTAATAAAGTAGTGTTCCAAAGAAATCTTTTAATTAATAATTTTACCAGAAAAGTGATAAGCTAATAAAAATAGTATATTAAGTATCAAGGGCGCAAAAGTTTCGGTACTAGTGTGATCATTATAGCACGAGTGCTTGAAGAAGCCAGGCACGAGTGATATGTGTTCACGCTAGTGCCTTAAGTTTACTCCCGTTAAGTCCGGCCCTTTCCCACACCAAAAGCGAATTGGAGCTGTGAAACGGCGATTTTTATAACTTTAGGTCTGGCTTGAATTAAAAACATAAACAATATTAAACTATCCTTCATTTTTAAAATGTGAATTGTTAAAATAGTTGTTAAAATAAATATTTGAAATAGTTGTTTGTGGTTATTATAATTACAAAATAATTTTTAATGTTAATTACTATATTTTATGCAAAATTTTTATTTTTTTCAATTCAAGCCGGACCTAAAGTTATAAAAATCATCGTTTCACAGCTCCAATTTTCTTTTGTAGTGAGGAAAGGCCGGACTCAATGGTGCTTACAGTATTTTTTGCCTTCCGAGGCGTAGAACGAGTGTAGATAATTTCGTGACAAGTTTTACGCCAAGGAGGGCAAAACAGTGATTTTTTAAAACTTTTTTCAATATTTAGAAATAAATTATTTATGAGAATAGTGATAATAGGATGAAAAGTACAAAAGCAAAGATTATTTCTTCTATTCTTATAAAATAAACTTGACTTGTAAATAAATGTTAAAAGTAAGAAAACAAATTAAACAAATGTAAGTAATTTTAAATATCCATTATCTTCTAGCTTTGTTATACTGATTTTTGCTAAACGCTGATTCAAAAAATTTAGTAGTGAAGTTAATTTGATTTATTATTTAAAAATAATAATTTTTTCTGATTCCTTAACTGCTGGGTGTTAAAAAATATTTAATTTTATGAAACTTGATTAACTCGTACTTTAAATTTAAAACTGGGGCACCAAATTCCTGAAAAAATAAATTAATACTTTAGATTAAATTAGTCCTGAATTATAATCAAAATTTCTGCTGTTAAAAAAATAAAAAAAAAGAATAAACAAGTAATAAAATTTTATTTTTAAATGAATTAAAAATTTATTTTAATGACAAAATACAAACTTAACTCAAATTACAAAATATTATTTAAAAACTATACGGAAATTTAAGGTAAAACAATAAGTTCTATTAGACTAATACCAAATGCATATTATAAAAAAAAGTGTACACTGAAAAAAAAATCCGCTTGCGGCAAGCGGAATTCCGCTTGAGAATGAAATTTAAGAAAATTTTGGAAAAAGAAAAGAACAAATGTTTTTTTTTTAATTTTCTTTACGTTTCAAGTCATTTGCAATTGTTTGCAAAGAAAAAAAAAATTCCGGTAGCTACAAGCGGATTTTTTTTTCAGTGTATTTTGCTTGAATTAAAAATCAAAATATAGTTTAATAAATTTCACACTTCACTCTTTTTTATTTTTCAGACTTATTGGTATCTTAATGTACAGAAAAATGTTATCTGCAACTCTAAGTAAAAAAATATTATCTAAAACTGTGAGTATTTTGCATTGTCAGTCCGTATTTTCTATTTTATGAATATTTATTTTAACATTAATTGTACTAATAATAAATTTATAACAGGTTTAAGGTATTTCCAGTATAGAATTTATTGATACCAAAAAGCCTTATAAAACCTTTAAAGTGCTTAAATTTTTGATGAATAAATTTTACCAAAAGAATACATTTTCAATTAGTTTAACGCACTTTACTGACTTCATTTTATTTAATTTTGTGAAAAACATTTAACTGCATGGAACTTAACCTAAAATTATTTTTAATTAATAGAATTAAAAGACGGTACTTATATAAAAATAAATGAGACCAACCGGAAGTATTTTGGTTAATTTGCAAGTTTACAGTGTTATATGGAAGATTTCAAAAAAACCCCATTTTATAACATTGAGCCCTGCGTTTCTAGGCCCAGAAGGCGCGTTTATTACAGGAGGGTAGGAGGGTATCTTGGGTGTTTTTCCAACATATTAAAGTAATCCATAACTATAGATTGTAATTTAGCGACCCTAAGTTTCCGGTATCCCCTTGTAAAATTAATTTGATTCCCTAAATTGAAACTATTTTAAATCCCAGATTATTCTAGGCCCATTTGAAACCCTTCCCTGTATTTCTGTTTTTTTTCCAATTACTGTTTCTTATAAACTTGTCTTACGTTAAAAATTGAGTAGAAACTAATAATTTGATGTGTTTTATCTTCATCTTATTTTTTTTAATAAAAAAAATTCTACTTTGGAAATACCTTAAGCAAAACTTCCTAAATAAATGGTTTCTGAGATTGAGATTCAATTATTTTACAAAATCAATTATACACTGAGAAAAATATATAATTGTCACAATAGTATGGTATAACCATTGCTCTACAATTGCAAATATAATCAATATATTATATTATTGCAATAATTATATTAAATAATCGTCGGATATATTTTTCTGAGTGCAGTTAACAATAAAAGCATATATATCGTCACTTGTGACGATATATACTATTTTTTTACCAAAGTCATAACTAAACATGATTATAATGAGATTCTAACAAGTACAAATTTAATAAGTTTCATAAAAAAATTTTCACACCAAAACTAGAAAAAAAAGTTAGAACATTTTAATATTCCTTTTTTGCAAATTCCAATTCACTGCTACTTATGTTAATCTTATGTTTGGCTATGATATGAACACGTAAATTGTCTTTTCTTTTGGCACCGTAATAACAGTAAGGACACCAAAACTGAGGAGCTTTTCCGCATTCTAATCGCATGTGTCGTTGCAATGAAGATTTAATATTGTATGTTTTTAGACATATTTCACAAATATATTGAGCACTTTGTCCCCCTGGCGTTAAAATATATGCATAACCTAAAAAATATAAAAACTTGTATTAATAATAATGTTTATTAAACTTCTCGAATTATAAATTTAAAATGCTTTTAGAATTTTAGACAGAAATAAATTGAGAATTATGAAGATTAGGATGCGAATATGATTAGAGATAGTCAAAATAAAAACCATTTGCAAAAGGAAATCCAAAGAAAAATATTAAGTACATAATTTTGAAAAGGTGGATTAAAATAATTTATTTGAACTAATTTTTAAAGCTCTTAAAAATTTTCTAATCAGTTAAAAATTTTATTTTTTATTAATTTTCGTACTAAAACGATATTTTTAGTGCTAACAAATTTTAATCTGTTATTAATAAAAAGACTCCATAAAAGAAATTCGAAAATTTTAAATTTAAGTGAAATTTACTTATTTTTCGAAGTTTTAAAATTTCGTGATGATAGTTACGGAAAGTGCCAATCTACACAAAAATAATAAATTAACTTCAATTATTAAAAAAATTAAAATTTACGAATGTTTCTTGTATTATCTTGAGGTCTTTTTTGACAATTTAATTTCAATACGACAAAATATTTATTAAATTCTAAATTTGAAATCATAATGATTTGGTACATTCGCTGCAGCATGGGCCTATCTATGCTCCCAAGTACAATAAATGGGGTCAGGTGACCTGCCACAGCGAATTCGTTAATGATGATTTTTCTGTAAATACAATAATTTTGATTATTACGTTCTAACCCAAATTCTTTTGTCTTGATATGTTCTTTGCAGAATGTTTTGCAAATCATGTTTGGAACAACTATAGTTGAAAATTATGTTTTAATCTTTAAAAAATTTTTAACAATCATTTCTTAGTTTGTTTACCTGCAAAAATATTAAAATTTAGAAAATGCTTTAATAAGTTCTTAGAATACAAAATCTTTTTCAGAAACCTATTTTCATACTAAAAAATACATAATAAACCTTATTTGAGAACAATAAGCTCTCTAATATGCAAATTAATTGTATTTTTAATTCAAAGGATTTCCAAAGAGGCTAGAGAAAAAGCAGCACAAAAAAGCCCTAGATTAAGTCTCTTCTCCTGCTAAGCGAAAGATAACTATCTTGAATTGAGGTGAAAAAAAATTACGTTGAAAAAACTTAAATAAACACAATAAAGCTCATAATTTTATTTGCAGGAATAAAAATTACATATTATAAATGCAATATAAAATATACTTTCAAACAAGAATTTTTAGTTCTTATTTCTAATATTATGACACAGTAATCACTATTGATAACATGGCAAACGTATTTTATTAAAAACTAAAAGTCTTAAGTAATAGATTATTACTATTTCTTTTGTAATCTTTTATAAGTTATCTTACATAAATCAAGCTCAAATATATTACTAAGAATGATTAGGCAAAATTTTTTTTTCAATTTTTGGGGTATTGACTCATTATTGAAAAATGAGAATAAAAAAATTGTTTTTCAAGTTATTGCATTTTGAAATTAGCAGAATTTGGAATTTTTTTTTTTAATCGCTATTCTATCATTTATTTTAAAATATAATGATAATCTACATCAAAAATTGAAAAAAACAATATTTTTAACAAGTCTAAAAATTTTTTTCCGTGCTTGTTTTTAGAATTTTTTTACTAAAATTTGACTAAAACTTATTTTTGGCAAATGCAGCATTCAAGAAATAGCCTTATTTATTGCGATAATTTCAATTTTATTACTTTTTTTAGATTTTCAAATATTAAAAAAATAAATTTGCTTATTTTTTAAATCAATAACTAATGGTTCCCTAAGACTAGATAGTAAATATATTTAAAATAAAAAAATTATTTTTTAAAAGTTAATTCTTTAACTTTTTCTGTTTAAAAACAGATTTATTTAAAAAATCAAGCATTTCATTTGATGGAACTTTTTTCTCAGAAAATAACCGTTTCTCAAGTATTAGCTGTCGAAGTCTTCGTGTGCTGTTCAGCTTGATGAGCTTGGAGAATAAAAGCTTTAAATGCAGCAAACGAACACATTGAACACTTAAATTGAGGAGGTTCACATTTATGTTTCAAATAATTGCTCCACATTTTATAAAATTTACTGCATTTTTTACAGGTGTAGCCAAGCATTTGTTCACCAACATAAACTTTTCGATAATCTGCAAACAAAAAAGTAAATTTATTTTATTAGTTTAAATAATTCAAACTAGAAATTTAAACAAGGTTAAAAGTAGGTGGTTTTGCAAAATAAGTTGGCAAAAACGTATTACAACAAAAAAATATTTTTTATCAATTTTTTAGCAAACAAGACTTGGTAAAAAACAGCAAATACTAAACAATAAAGCTCATTATCTATTTTAAACAGTCGTATAGTCAAGTCTTTAAATAGGGAGCAAATAGTTTTATTATTTCCTTGAGTCTGATTCTGTGATTCAAACTGTGCATAAGTAAGAAAATCCATAATATTTTTTTTTTTTTAAGTTTTAATATTTCAACTACAATTATTTTCATTTTTAAGACAGACTCCTACTTTTCGCGCTAACAATAAGTTTTTGGATGAAAATTTAAAAAATTTTACAAAAAAACGGAAAGAGATCAATTTTCAACCAAAAACCTAGCGCGCGAAGCCTGCCTTATAAAACTAAAGCCAAAAATATTGATAGTTAAAAAACGTCTTCAAAAATATCGAATTTCTCGTTAAGCCACGTGACCAAAGCATCAACATTTTTTGCTCGATTATTTTGAAAATGGATTTCTCCCAACCAAATAAATTAAGAACAACAAAAATAAAACGGTAGGGAGTAACTTATGCAAACAAGATGAAAATTTATCCATCTACAGTTGAGCTATCAAAACTAAAAAAAAAAGTACTTTTGGATTTTATCGTGCAAGCGCATTTCTTTTAAAAATTTTATATGTATCTTTAATAGGAAGAACTTTTTACTTTAAAATGAACTTTTGTGACAACTAATACGAAAAAAGGATGTTTCAAATTACAATTGCTAAAAAAACGAAAAATATGAAAACAGCTGTAAAAAAAGTAACAATTTCTAGATATCTAAAGTTTGGGAAAAACTTGCTTTTTAGTCAGAAATTAGACAAAATATTTTTGGCCCAATTTAAAAACTTGACTATAAAATATCTGTCCACATTGTAGTTTTCATTTTCTAAAAATAAAAATTAGTAATTTTAATTATAAGATTATAATTGTTTAATTTACAGCAGTATTAAACTATAAAATTTTTATTAATTGTTTATAGAAGTTCATTTTCAACATCAATAAGTACTCAGATGAAAATTAGGTTGGTTTACTTTAAAACTGTTGTTGTCAATGTTGTTGTCTGTGCTGTTGTCTTTAAGACAATTATTTTTCAAATTTTATTTGAAAAAAGTTTGAAAATTAAAACATCTTAGAAAAAGCATACATGTTTTTTTCATTTAAGCGATTTTAGATTTCCTTGTAACCAAAAGTTGTGTTCAGCAAAACCTGAAAAAGTAATTTCATTTGTTACGTGAAGAAACTTTTAGGAAAATATTTTTTTTCAAATTTATATATTCGGATTATTTTGTTGATTATTTACTTACATGACTTATATAAAAGATTTAATTATCTGAGAAAATAATACAAAATTAATTACTGATACCTTTATTCTAAGAATCAAGTGCTATAAATAGAAATTTTTTGTCAGAAATTCTTATAGAGGGAGTACAATACATTAAGATCACGAAATTATACCAACTGGTTATAAATCCATTTACTATGTTAAAAGAACATACTGAATACCCTCCATTAATTCCAATGGGTCTAGAATCATATGTTATAAGATAGGGGTTTTAAGTCTATCTTCTAAACGTTGCGACCTTATAAAACCTTCTGATTGGTCTCATTATTTTCTGCAAGGGTCACCTTCAAATCTCATAAACAATAACTTATTATCACTAATTCTATGACTGTAATAATCAATAAATCATATGCCCATTTTTGACACAAAAAGACCCGTTTTTAAATTGCTGCCAAAATTACAAATTTGGATTAAAATGGGACTCATTTATCTTAAAAATTTTTCGCAAACTTCCAGTTTCTTTTTGACAACAATTTAAAAATTTGTAAAAATGGGCACTTAGTTTGTTGACGATCACGGTGAGAGAACTAGTGATAAAAAATAACAGTTTATGCAACCTGTAAGTAGACCCTTAAAGAAAATATGAGACCAAGTGGAAGGTTGACTAACAAAGCAGCGTTATTTAGAAGATTGTTTCTAGGCCCAAAATGCTGAGTAGAATGGATGAGTAATAAACATGTTTTTTTAACATTATAAATGGATCCATAACTTGGTGATCCAAATGTACTGTACTCGCCTTATTAGTGATATATCTAATGCAAATAATAAACTGAAAAAAAAAAGATAAACACATTTCAGTAAGCATCAATTTATTTATTTACAATTACAATTAACAAGAAAAGACAAAAAAGAAACATTACTTTAAACTTTAAATAAGACATAAAGATTTTTTTTTTGATAAGGCACAAAAATTATTTTCACATTTAGCCATCTTTGTATCGATTACAAGTTTTCAATGGAGGTCGGTAAAAGTTATGCGACTGAAGCAAATGACGTCGAAGACTGACATTTTGTGTAAAACTTTTTTCACAAAAATCGCATGGAAAATTCTTTTTACCACCGCATTCGTATTTCATATGTTTATTCATACTATAAACTGATTTATATTTTCTGCCACATTTTGTACACATGTATGTTCCGAGATAATCTGGAAAAAAAATATTCAAAATTTTAATACTGTTTATTGTTAATTTTTTTCAAAACTAAGCTAATTTCAGATATTATATAATCCTAAAAATCACCTTCACCTTCGTAAAAATGTTAAAATTTTATTAATATAATTTAAGTAACACTGTTAAATAATTAAGGATTTAGAGTTCAAAAGTAAAAACATGAGTACTAACGGTATAAGATTAATACAATTGTTATGAATAAAAATTTTATTTTTACAATATTTTCACAAATGTAAATATTAACAGATTTATCATAGTTATTAGAACAATCGTGTAGTATAAATGTTGAAAAACATGCCTACCCAACTCTAACTGTTGTTGAAAAAGAACCTCTGTGCATCTAATTTCAAGTTAGTCAAGGTTTCTCTTTGAAAGCTTTTGGAACCTTACTGCTAATTTATTAGAAAGAGTCGAAAGTTGATTAAAATTAAATTAGTTTTCAACTTTACACTGAAAAGAATCCAATTCCGGCAACCGGAATTTTTTTTCCGTGTATCCTTTTGGTTCCACTACTCTTAATTCAAATCAAGCGAATACTTTGAAGTATTTAATAAATGTATACTTAAAATAATTTAACGATTAAAAAATATTTTAGTTTAGAATGCATAAATTTTAAATCTAGAATTCTAGCTTTTTCTTTTTCTAATCCTTGAATCAATATTATGAGCATGCATTAGGTGTCTTTGAAGGCTAGCATTTTGGGTGAATTTATTTTCACAAATATGACACCAAAATCTTCTTTGACCACCACATTCATATTTTACGTGTCTTTGAAGATTGTGTTTTAAAGAATAAGATTTTCCACATTTTTGACATGACAATAAATTATATAAAATTCTGCTATTATTTGGTCTCATTTCCCTTTGTCGATTTCTTGAAGGTACTTGATAAACGTAATGTTGAGGCACTTGTACAGCTGGTGCTGATGGTAGTAGATACCTTTCTTCGTATCCTAAAAAATAATTATTATTATTTTTGATTCAAAAATATAATCAGAGAATGAAAGACGTTAAAATGTTGAATTTAGCATCGATAGAACATTAAAAATTATTTATTATGAACAGTTACTGTTATTTGTTAGTAAGAGATTAAAAGAATACAAAAGAATACATTTCTTTTAAAAATTGAAGGTGAATTTATATGGATAAAAAATACTTATTTAAGGGATAGGAAAATGCAATATAGAGCAAGTTAAGCAATTGTTAAATTATTATGTCTTGCTTCCTCCCATGCATTATTCTAACCTAAAAATAAACTTTTTTGAACCTAAATTCATTCTGAAAATTTATTTGAAATAATTTTTAATAAATACATACAAGTTATTTTGAAAATAATTTGATTAATTTTCGTAATTTTTTGAACTCATAAACATGCACAATTGTTAATAATTCAGCTACTTCTACAATTATTTAAAATATATTATTTTGTTGAATTTTTAGAAGATGGAATCGACCGTAACGGAACATAACCTAAAAAAATTTAAGTGAATATTTTAATTTTTTTCAGCTTTTTTACCTGAAAAATTAAAATGTTGACTTGACCAGGCTGTAAAAAATTTTATTAAGGAGGAACTCTAATCAAAATTAGTAACTTCAAAATTTTTTATTAGATAATTTTTTTTAGGTTATGTTCCGTTACCAACGATTCCATACCTTCGTCACCTTGGATTTTTTATAATATTTAAACCTAACGTAAATAATAAATATTTGTTTTATGTCGAATACTTTTTTCTGTTGAATAATTTTAAGGATTTTATTGCACATTTTTTTAAAATTCGTTTATAAAATACGTAAATTACGAATCAAACTAAAGAAAATTAAACAAGTCGGTACCATCCAAATGAATAATTAACAGCTTTAGATAAGAATAAAAAACATTGATAAACCGAAGAAAAAAAGAAAAAAGGAAAGACAGGAAGGGAAATGTGAACATGGAACTAGAGCAAGTTATTGATAAAAGTGCATTGCACTAGGCTAATAATTTTCAAATGAGTTTTTCATTTAATTTATTTTGATAAAAAATCATAGCCTAAATAAGTATGTAAAACATAAAACATAGGTAGGTATGAGCATAAAATTTGAAACGCAGTTTTTATCAAATATTTTTTATACAACAAAAGTATTAAATAACATTCTTGTACTTGGATCCACTGTACTTAAAATTATCCAAAATATTATTAAAATTACAGTAGTTTATGTGATTAATTAAATTAAAATACAAAATCTTTTGAATTTTTTTCCAGATAAAACATTTTTAAGTACTTAAAATATTCTATACCATCAAACATAATAGTTTTTAAAATAGCCTACTTGGTTCAATCTCTTCTTTTAAAAAATTTTTTTGGTTTTGGTTATTAACTTCACTCGTATGTACAATTTCCCAGAAGCATCGCTCTTTGTTGTTGATCGTATTGACTCCAAAGTTCTTCGTGTCTTGCTAAAATGTGTTTTACTAGACTATCTTTGTATCGTGCTCGATGTGGACAAAAGATACAATTAAACTTTGGTTCAACTCCACATTCGAAATGCAGATGCCTTTTTAAATGATGTTTGTATTTATAGCTTTTACCACATGATAAACAAACATTTACACCTCTTGAGTATTGATACCTGCCTAAAACATAAAAATAAATAAATTTCAGATTTCTATTTAGAAATTAGTTAAATGTTAGAAAAATTGTGAAAGAATTCAGTGGATGCATATGAAAAATTTACAATCAACTCGTAGTCGTAGAATTTTTTAAAAAAGATTTAATAGAAACTAATTACATTATATTTTTGGAAACTATTTATTTAAATATTATAAGAAAATACATTTAGAACATATATGGCGTACAAACAGAAAACAATGCTATAGTTCACACTGCCAACCGTCAATCACATGGAATTGCATAGAGTAGGAAGTTTTTGTCGAAAAAATCACTAAAAAATGCAGAAATGTTTTCCTAAGCTAAAATTGCCCTTTTAATCTAAAATTATATTTGCAACTCCGTTAAAACTTCTTTCAACTCGTTGATGCAAATCCATGTGGAGTTTACAATTTTTGAAGGATGTACAATGTACTACATATAAAAAGTTCAAACTTTAACCATAAAAATCAATAAATTTAAGAGAAACAATTCATCAACTTTAAATTTAAATTGTAAAATAATCAGACGGTTTTTTGTTTTTTCAGACTATCAACTCTACAATAGATTGAATTTAAACATGCGATTTAAAAGTGGTTTAAAATCTTTACAGCTTAACTAGAAACAAACCACAAATATTTCAAACTAATTTTAACATCTCGAAATTACAATTTTAATTTACTTTATAATTGCACAACATGAATTTAATAATTCATATTCCTTTGGTAACAAAATTTTAAAATAAATCTATCAAAATTTTTACGTAACGACATAAAAATTTAATTTCACACATTTAAATTTTTAAAGTTTTACAGAGAATAAAGTTCTGGATGTCTATGTTCAATATGCTTCATTATACTAGCTTTGTATTTACTATAATGGTTACAATACGGGCATTTGTGTTTTGGCCTCTGTCCACATTCCACTATTAGATGTCGCCTTAGAGAACGTTGAAGTTTGTAGGCTCTGCCACATTGGTGACAGCAAAATCTTTTGTTCCTCATCCCAAACGTAGGGAACGAAAGATATTCTGAAAAAAAAAACAATTAATTTATATTTATTAGCTTACAAGAAGATATGGATTTCAAATGATTTAACTATTGGTTTAGGTAATAGCTAATAAATTTAAAAATCATCAAAATGTTACGGAAATCAAAACGAAAAATGATAATCATAAAATGTTTTTATTTACTTCAATTTAGTTTAAATAAAAATTTTAATTTATTAGGACTAAAAATCAGGGTATTATTGTACACTGTAAAAAGTAACTTTCTTAGTTTTACAAAAAAAAAAGAATTTTTTCGAAAAATTAGTGAATTTTCAAAAAAATTTGTAAATTGTCGATAAAAATCGTAAGTTTACTAAATTTAGTATATTATCGAAAAATTCGAGAATTCTCGATTTTTTTTGTGATTTTACGAAAAAAGTTGTAAATTTACAACTATTTTTTGGAAATTTTCGAAAAAAAACGGTAACTTATGAATTTTTCTTGCGAATTCACAAAAAAAAATCGAGAATACTCGAATTTTTTGTTAATATTCTAAATTTAGTAAATTTACGATTTTTTTCAAATATTTATAATTTTTTTTGAAAATTTACTAATTTTTCGAAAATGTTCTAATTTTTTTGTTGATATAAGAAAGTTACTTTTTACAGTGTAGTCTTTAAAATGTAGCTAATTTTTACGATTATATACAATAAATTACAGCATATTTAAGTGTTAACACAGTAATTTTCAAAGATTCATCTAGTTGCCTTAGAGGAATCGCGTTAATGATATGTATAAAATATTTTTGCCCCACATTTGGGCCCCTAAGGTTGTCAACTGTAGTTTTTACTTTATGTTTATTTACAGTGCACGAGCTCTTTAAATTTGCCAATTAACAATTATTCAAAAAAAATCCTTGATTCTGCAACAAATTGATTGATGAATTTTCTTTGTATTTTCTTTGAATTTCTATTGCTTATTTCGTTCATCCACAGTTCATATTTACCTAATTTTAATTTTTTTGCATATTTTAGATTTCAGTTGAAAATTAATCGAAAGCAGTCTTACCGTGTAAATAATCAATTATTGAATTTCAACTATTACATTCAATTACTTATAAAAGTGAGCATATGATTGGTTGAAAATAACCAAAAACTGTACGAAAGGAAAAGATAGCAACTTTGAAAAATATTTTTATATTACATTTTTACAATAATTGATAATACATCTTAAACTAGTACATTTAAACTTTAGAAAATTACAAAATTAAACTAATGAAGAGCAAGTAAAAAATAATTTTCTTTTATTGAGTAAGCCAGTTACTGCTTATTTAAACTATCAGGGCATGTTGGCTCTAATATTGTTTTGTTTTTTTAACCGATATAATGTCGTGTGTTTTATTCCATAAAATTCTCCAGCTTTCCTTAACGACATCCCTTTATTCAATGCTGTTAATGCGGCATCCAACGTATCAGGTGGTAAAAATTTCATGTATTTTCCTCGTGGTTTTCTTACTTTACCTGTAAAAATAAAATTTTTATCATTAATAGGGCGATTTATTAGTTGAATAATTTGAAGAATTAAGATTAAAAGTTACTCACAGATACGAGCCTTCAAAGAAAGAATAAATAAGTTGCTCGTAGTAAAAACGAAATGATAGTCAAATAAGACATGTTAATTTTTGTAAAAGTTAAAATTTTTGTATAATTGTTTGGTAATAATAATTTTTATTCGTTTATCATTAAAAACCTTTTACTTTATTTGAAATTTTCAAGAAGCAATAGTAACAATATAATAATTTAGAGAAATACATAACATTTTAATTTTCATGTATCACAATTTAAAAAATAAAATAAAATTTGTTTGTTAAATTTATGATTTCAGCATACATGAATTCATGAGGTAGCTTTAGATAACAGATATATTCAAATATAAGCACAGTATTTACTCGAAAAACACCCGAAAAGTCATTATTCCATGTAAGAAGTCATACGGTTCCCAAATCGAATCCACCAATTTGGCTAATTTTTTTTATATACATGAAATATAAACTCTTTCAACTTTTTGTACCGCCAGGTGCTATTCTGTCCAATTAAGATCCGAATTTCGTTTTTTAGTCATTTTTCATTTTTTTGATAAAATTTTTTAGTAATCTACTAACGAAACCACTTTCAAGAGTATTAAAGAGTATTAAAAATAGTTTCTGAACATAGTCCAGAGTAAAATTTCCCGCTGAATTCGAATTTGATATTAGTTTTTCAAAATTTGCCTCTGAATGGTTGTATTCGCTAGTTTTGACCCAAACCGCAAAAATTTAAATACCAAAATTCTACATCCCTTAGAAAATTCAAAGTAGGTCGATATGAAAATCTGAGCAGAAATTCGAATTCTGCGGGAAATTTTACGCAGGTATACCAATTGAAGTGTCTTTCGAAGGGTTAATGTAATAATGACGAAATTTAAAAAATAAATTTTGGTTTTTCAATATCGTAACAATAATTGTTAAGAAAATAAAAACTTTATTAACTTAATTAAAATATAAATTTATTAGTAAAAGTTCTCATTAACGATTTTATTTGAATGTACCCTTTCGATATGCATCTTAACGTTCCATTTTCTATTGCTTTTGTAATCACAAAATATACAAGAAATTGATTTTCTTGGATCACAACTACGAGCGTGCTTTGATAAAATATATGCTGATTGAAATATCCTTAAACATTTGTTACACTGTAAGCTAATAAACTCTTCGGACGATGATTCATCTCTTAGAGAATTCATCATTGAACTAACTGCCATTTTATATAAATCTTTACCTGAAATAAAATAAAAAATCACATAATTAGACAAATTTTTATCGATATTTAATTTTACGTGACTCATGCTTTAACGTTAAAGAGTGAATGAATCAGATGATGGTTTGAAGAAAATTTTTTATGTGCAAGAACCATGAAATCCTAAGTGACAACTAAGATATTTTCAATGGTTAATCGTAGTCCTTTTGATAAGAAATAATATTTACACAAAATATTTACATTGAACCTAAAAATAAAAGTGGGTCAATATTTGAAATAACTGAAGCAATTTATTTTTAAAAATTTGTTTATTTGAAAAAATTATAAATCAGCTAATACAGCGTTACATAGACATAGACTTGCGTAGTTGAGTTTACAAATATTATGAGAGTTAATACAGAACCAGTTTACTATTGTATTATATTGTAGTTATTATGATTATTTAATTATGGAGTATACAGTTATATTGATTAATGAATTACGTACTATTGCATTTATTTATTGTAGTGTAGGTTAAATTTTGGAAATTCGCAAGCTTCGCCAAGTCGCTAAATGAGAAAAATGTTAATTTTTTTTTTAGTATAAAATTATTTTTTGCGAGGAAATTGATTAATTTCATTCATTTTTGTTTATTTTTGATTTATAAATGATCTTTGAATTTTCGCAAATGTAAATTTTTGAGATTCATGCATAATTTTCATATGCAAGATATGTGTTTTGATACAAAAGTTTTTGATCAAATCTCAAGGATAGATTCAATTTAAAAGGACGTCAGTCTGAACTATGCTCAAACTATAATTAAGCACTTTCCTTAAAATTGTTTTAGTGGGGTTTTTAAAGGTTACAAAAATTTTAAATTTAAAGTAATATGGTACTTAATTTAGAATAAACGGCTATTTTTAAATTATTCAACAAACTTCAGATACTTGGAAAAATGTGATTTTTCTTGACAATCTTCTACTGCCCTAAATCTTCATTTTTTTGGCAACGTGTCGTAATTTACTAAAAAACTATGAAATAGGGCTATTTTTGGAAAAGTGCTTTATTATCAGTAGGAACAATTTATAACAGATCTGATCTACTATCAAAATTAGTAAAATCTTTGATATTAACTCTTAACATTAATTTTAATTATATAATTCTCTGTGTTTTGTATGATAAGGATTAGTTTTTTTTTTGGTATTCAGGAACTTTTTTTATTGTTTCGTTTAAAACTTTAATTTCATTTTTAGATAAATAACAATGATTAAGCTCTTTCTATCTTGAAAATTATTTAATACGAAAGATCATTCTCTTCTATGCTTATCACTAAATCATTATAAAATATTTTGAGCAACAAATTTTTCGATATTTTTGTTTTGTAAAAATATTTATAGAAAATAATTCATGGCGAGGAATTGCTTTTTAAAAATCAGCACATTTTTATTTTTATATATGTTTACACGAGATTATTTATGCGCTGTTATTCAAATTTATACTTATTACCTACCTATGTAATATAATAAAAACCATTTGATTTATATGACTCGATACAAATTGCACACGTATTTTATTTTGACTTAATTTTAAATGCATTTGAGTTTGTCCAATAGTCTTTTTTTAAAATTTTTTTTATTCACGCTTAATAATGCTAATACAGTGAACATCAACTTCCGTACCCGTTTGGAAAATAGGACGTATTTTTGGCACCTGAAGTTCACAATGAAAGTATCTAATTAAAGTAAATTATAAAGTAAATGTTTTCAAATTTAATGTGTAAAAGACAGTGCCTTAAGAATATATGACAAATTCAAGGCACATTCTACAATCATGATAAACTCTTCTGTTCATCCTCCAGAGGTTCGAACCGAAAGTAAAATATAAATTAAAATAAACACAATATATTTTTTTTTATGTTTAGTTGGCACCACTGACTAGCGGATCTCTTACAAAGGACCGTACGAATTTAACGGATGATTGTAGAATGACCCTGAGGGTGCATTTACAAGCTTCCGTAAACGCGAAACCATGCGCAGAACGCTATTTTCGTTTTGCGTTTACGGAGGTCTGTAGAAGCAACCAAAATACCTTATTTACATAAATTGAGAGACGATAGTGCGTTCTGATGTCCAAAAAGATAATAGCACCTAATTTACTATTAACTAAAATGTCACCACAACTCAAGATTTGATTACACTACGTTCACTCGAATCTATGTGTATACTACAAGTTTTACTGAGCTCTTTCGTGAGTTAAAATAACAGTATGGTCAAAAAATTGAATGGTCAAGAATTGCCTTTAAGTACTGAAAGTGAGTTATAAAGTGATTATTTCTATCGTTGTAATGATGTAATGATGTAATGCAAAGCACTAAGTTTTCAGTTTATCAACCAATATGTTTTGAAAAAAAACTATTGGACTTCCTCATTTATGTTTAAAATTATTGTTTATTTATTTTCTATATTAGTTTTTAAAATAAAGTATACGCACTAGCTATCAAAATACTGCTAAAAATTATCATTAGCAATAATTAATTATTTAATTTTCAACATTTCTTTCTAAATTTCTCAAAGAATTCATATTTCTTAAATGAGGGGTTCCATCAAACTGGATCCGAGTTGAACTGATGGGTCGTCAAAATCTAACCAAACTATTTTTTATCCATAAGTACGACTAATCTTTTCTTGGAAAAGAGGAAAATATTTTATACTGCAAAATAATTAACTGGTAACAAAAATATGAATGGCAAGGATTTGACCTAGAAAGCTTAAGTTGGTTGACAGTACTTACTTTTAGTTTTACTTTTGAAAAAAAATAGCTTGGACCGATTTCTGTCACTCTTCAGACCAACTTGAGCCCAATTGGGGTGGAATCCCTTAAACCTATCTGAGCAAGTTTTATTTAAAATATTACGGACAATACAATTTAACTATTACGCAAATAATGTAATTTTTCCAACTCTTTGATACAAATCTACAATAGTTAGTAGAAAAATTAGTATCCAATTGTTGGAAACTTGATAATTTTTATTTAATTAAATTACTCAATAGCATTTGAACTAGAAAATAAATAGAAAATTTAATTTTATTTATTTATTTGCCACCCAGCAATTTTTTACCTGCTAAAAGAAATTAATATATTAATCAATTTAAATTTGTACTGGGTGCTGCCTTCTATAATAATCATTTATATATTAGCATGGAACATGTTTATAGGGAGGGGTTACCCTGGAAATCCAAAAATCAAGGAGGGTTCAAAAGCGTCCGATTTAAGAGGGAGGGTCGAATAAGACTTGATTTCAGTTTTGGGACTTAAAATAATACGGGTTTAGAGAGTTACAGTAATTTATATTTAGGGATTTAGAATAATTCAGGTTTAGCTACTTAGAATAATTTTGATTTAGAGACTAAGAACAATCTGGGTTTAAGAGCTTAGAATATTTTCGATTCAGGGACCTAGATTAATACGCCTTTAGGGAATCAGAATAATTTGGGTTTAAAAACATCTAGTAAAGGCGATAATTACAAATTATAAAAATAGCCAATTGTATTGTAATGTTGCATGACGTTTATGCATCATACCTAACCCTCAGCTGTAATTAAACATGTTTCATGGATTTTGGTTGTGTTTATACAAACGATTATCAGTTTTTTTACTTGCAAAGGAGTATTCTTAGGCATGATTTGTATGATAAGATTTCGCTTTTACATGCTTTTTTATTGTGATAATCGAGATACTCCGCGACTAAACACTTGTAAATAAAAATCATAAAGTAAGTAAAAGAATTGTGAAAGAAAAGTGCTGAAAATTTTTGAAAAAAATTAAAAATTAAGTTTTTAAAGTTTTTCACGTCTTATTCTATGAATAACTCATGCTAATTTGTATGTATATCGTGCCATTTGGATAACCTATAAAATAAACGCACACAAAATGAATTTTATACTAGTTGAGCAATGGCACTGTAGTAAAAAAATTCATAGGATATGGCACAAGACTCGAAAAATGATTACCGATTTTAAAAAAATTGAAAAAAATTGGAATCACTTAAAGATTCTACTTCTTAATGTTATGAACAGAGAGCAGATGCTTCAAAAAGCTGGCCTCAATTCTTGATTTGTAAGGGCAATATTCGCAGGCGAAACTCTTCTTACAAGACGATGTTCCACAACCCATTTTCAAATGTTTCCGTAAATTCGAAGCCCACGAATACATTTGACCGCAATGAGGACAAACATGAAGTCGTGGACGGACGATAGGAAAATGTGCAGTATCTGAAAAACAATTAATTTTACTTTTTTTAGATTAAGTTAACAAATCAATCTCATGAAACTCAAAATGAATACTGAATGCGACATTAGCAAAAATACCATATTATGTAAAAATAATATTTTATACTCAAACTAATTTTTAAAAAAGCTGTTAATAAAAAATTTACGAAAACTTAACTTTTCAATTATAAAATTATTTTCATAATTTACTAATTACTAAATTTTAATAAATTATATTTACCATGCAGCAAATTCATGCTTCTTAAATTATTGTTTTTAAAAAAATTAGTTGATTTTTTAAAAATTATTTTATTTTTTAACAACGATTAGATTATATTTTTTAATCATTATATTTTATTTTTTCTTATTTTACATTTAAGTAATTCTGAAGCACGCTACACTTTTTTTCTAATTTCGTTCAGGATTGAAGATATGTTAGATATGTTAGAGCTGATTACGCTTGAACGTTTCACCATTGGACAACCTAAAAAAGATAAAACATTATTAGTTTTTATTCATTTCACATCTAGTTTGAACTGGGAAATTAATTTTTCTTGACAAATAAGCAACAAAATCTGTTTTAGAATAATTTATTAATTAACAAGAAATCTACATTTCAATGATTATCTCAAATAATCACCAGAACCTATTTTTTTAGTTATTGTACAATTATTACTCAGGTAACGATAAAAATTTTTTAAATATTTTTTATAATAGGTCAAATTTTATTAATTATTTTAATCAAATTAACAAATGAACAAGCTCATTTTGTTGATTACTGAACAAATAGTGTAAACTAAAATTTTGCTTTTAAAAGCACACTGAGAAAAACGTTTCTTTGATTCAATGGTATATATCATTAATTTGATAAACTGATTTCATTGAAATGTAGCAATGAAATATTTTATTAATTTAATGATATATATTATTAAAATTATTTTAATGAAATATAACTTTAATTTAATGACTTATTATTTTTTTTTTAAAGAAAATAAAATATTAAGTTTTTTAACCATGTGAGTCAGTTATTTTTTTATTTAATATTTTAAACGCTGTTTTTATCGACTGAAGTTACGATGACCGCATATTTGTATTATTTAGTTTTTAATTTGTACCCCCCGTGATTCGCTTATTATTGTTTCGCTATATTATAATATATTCGCACGCGCGCTTCGTATATCATGTAATAAAATTTTGATCCTTATATAGTAAAGGAAAGTCAATTTTATGACTTGCGAGAGTGATATTCTTAGAGCGACATCTGCTTATAACAATTATATCAAAATTTTAAAGTAAATAATTAAATTTAAATAATTGAATATCATTTTTTTAATTAGTTTTAATATTTTACAAATTTTGTTTAAAAAAAGAAATTAGTAAAAAAGTATAGGTGAATATAAAATTTGTGAAAAAAAAATATATAATTAAATAAAAAAATTACAAACAGTTAATTTTTATTAATAATTAATTTATTTATTTTTTTATGTATCAAAGATTGAATTAAATGGAAAGAAAATCATATCAACATTCTAAATCTATGAATGACAAGATGCATATAATAAAAACAAAAGAATTCTTTTTTTTATTAATTAAATTCTTTACAAAAATTATAAAAAGCAACTACGTAATTTCTCTCAAAACAATAAGGCAGTATCCAGAATTGGACTTTCTCAAAACTATTTTTTTTTTAAGTCAATGTTTAAAATTATATCTGAAATATTTAAATTCTCTATCACTACTAGGAAAAAAAAATTAACAGTTGCATCTTTCCCAGTTAGCGGTAGCAAAGAACTGGTTTTAATATACTATCTGAGATAGTGAAAAACTGAACTAACAAAAATTAGAAAACCATTCTTGGTTCCTATTCTTCTACTCAATGATTATAACTAATTCTGATAATTTCAATATTCTATCTCTTTTGGTAGAAAAAATATTCATATCATTATGTATATAGCATTCAAGTTAACGATGCCGAAGGACTATATAGTCTTTACAGACACTATCTGAGATAGTGAATAACTAAACTAATAAAAACCAGAAAACCATTCTTGGTTCTTCTTCTTCTACTCAATGATTGGAACTGCTTCTGATAATTTCAATATTCTATCTCTTTTGGGAGAAAAAATATTCATAATTTTATATAGCATTTAAGTTGATATAAAATTATGAATATTTTTTCCAGCCATCAAGTTGATATAAAATTATGGATATTTTTTCTCCCAAAAGAGATAGAATATTGAAATTATCAAAAGTAGTTCTAATTATTGAGTAGAAGAAAAGGAACCAAGAATGGTTTTCTGATTCTTATTAGTTTAATTTTTTAGTATCCAATAGTTTCTTAAAAAACTAGTCCTTCGGTATCGTAAACTTAAATGCTATATAAAATTATGGAGATTTTTTCTCCCAAAAGAGATAGAATATTGAAATTATCAAAAGTAGTTCTAATCATTGAGTAGAAGAAAAGGAACCAAGAATGGTTTTCTATATTTTATTAGTTTATTTTTTCACTGTCTCAGATAGTGTCTATAAAAACAGTTCTTTGCTACCGCTAACTGGGAAAGATGCAACTGTGAATTTTTTTTCCTAGCAGTGATAGAGAATTAAAATATTTCAGATATATCTAAGGATTTACTAAAAAAGAAAAAAAAGAAAAATAGTTCATAGTTTTTTACAATTTAAGATCAAGTCTTATAAAACCAGTCCTTTGGTATCGTTAACTTGCTATATAAAATGATGAATATTTTTTCTCCCAAAAGAGATTCAGAAACAGCAGCGTTTCCACCATTATATATTAACATTTTTTTTTTTTAAATTAAAACTTCATTTTCTTTAATTTGGCATACTCAAAACAGCATAATATTTAAGCAATAATTAAATAAAAATTAATTTTCTTGTTTTTGGCGTCAACTATCTCTAGACACACTCTGTATATTAAAGTATACCGTGGCGCCGTCTCTCTCAGTGAATTCCGAGTTGCGCAGTACAGTCTAAAATTACTGAATTTAAAATATTATTAATTTAATGAAATATTTCATTGATTCAATAACTATACTATTAATTTAATAGAATATTTCATTGCTATATTTTAATGAAATCAAACCTATTAAACTAATGGAATATTTGTCTCAGTGCATTATTACATTTCTGCACGTTTTATTAATATTCGTATATAAATTATTAAATTAAACGAATATTAGTATCTGAATTAATATTTGGGACATTATGGCAAAAGTATTTCTTATTTCAATAAATAAGCTTATTAAATAAATAAAATTAATAAAAACTACAATGACTTAGTTTTAACTTTAAATACTAGACTAGTTACATTAAATAAATCAAATAGTTACAGTAACATAAAACTTGGGCAGCTACTCAATAAACCAGCCCTCAAGAAACGAAAATATATGTAATTCCTAATCTGCTGAATCTGATAAGTTATTTTACATTATTGTACTCTGCTTAGAAACCTTCAAATGTAACCACACTCTTGTAACCACATATTAACTGGACCACTCCCTTGCTAGTATCAACTTAAGGATACGTATATAATTTATAAAATAGATGAGTTAGGATAATATTTGTATAACATCCTAGGTGTAACTGTTTCTTTGGTTATAACATCAATACAGTAAACTTCGCGATCTGGATGATTGACTCTGATATGACCCCATGCATGAGTTTGTTGCCTTATACTAATTTCACAATATGGACATTTAAATCTTCTCGGCATTCCACATTCATAACGTATATGACGAATTAAACTTTTTTCGGAAACATAAGTCTTACCACATTTTTCACATGAATGATTTTTTCGTCCATAAGATCCTCTTCGACGATGATGCCGTGGTGCGAACATCTGATAAATAGTAAAAGATTGTGTTTCAAAATTATCTGTGAACATAAAACAAAATAATTAATTAATTCAAATTCTATTAATGCGAATACATTCGTAAAATTTTTGATCAACTATGGTCGAATTTATGTTTTATACAGAAACAAAAGCTATTACAGACGCAATGAAGAATGAAATGAAAAATAAAATTGTATCTTTCAATAACAACTACAATGTAGTTTACATTTTTGGAGATTAAAATTCTATCAATTAATCTTTAAGTATAATTGAACGAAAATTGATATCAAGCAGCACAACAATAAATACTTAGATTAAAATATTTGAAGACGGCCTTTTATATAAATTAAATTATATTTAATCACTTCATAAAAATACCTAAAATTTATTTCGTTTTCTAGGCTTTATAACTTTCCCTGTTGTGACGTCTATGCAATATAATTTATTATCAGTATGTACAAGATTTATATGTTTCCATGTATTAGTTTGGATTTTTGATAGTTTTCCACAATAAGGACATTGGTATCTCGGTTCTATTCCACATTCGTACTTTAGGTGCCTTAATAAACTTCTATCTGCAGTATAAGATTTGTTACATTGGACACAAATGTAATTTTTTGATAAAGATTGATTTTTATTGGGAGAAACTTTCACTGGTCGAAAACTCTGAACTTCAAGTGGATCATCTGAAAACAAAAAATAGTTTGTCATTAGAAAAATAATTAACGATAAGTGCAAGCGAAAGCATGTGTTTAATGAAAATTAAAAATAAACTTTTTTTATAGTTATTAGCTTTTATTTAAAGTATTTTATACATTACAAATTTCTATTTATTGGCAATTATGTTCAAAAATTATAAATTTTAAACAGATTTTAATTTAATAAATATCAATTGTTTTTTAAACAATTTCTTCGAATATTCCAGAAAAAAATTTCACCTCGTTTGACTTCGCCTTACAATTGTTGCTTTTGTGAGAATATCTGTGCAATACATACTTCGATTAGGATGAAAACCTTTAATGTGTGTCCATACATGGCTCTTTTGTCTTATGTGCGTCTTACAATAAGGACACTCAAATCTTCTTGGCATTCCACACTCATATTTTAAATGCCTCATCATATGAGTTCTGTGCTTGTAACTTCGGATACATTTTGGACACTGATGACGAGTTTCCAAGGAATTTACGTCTACGTAATGAACCATTGGTTTATCCCATTCTGCGTATAATCTAGTATCTAAAAAATAAAAATTCAAAAATAAGCTAAATAGTATTTATAAACCAGAACTTAAAAATATTGCAAAAAATAATTTCCAGACCTGTAAAAAATTAATATAAAAGTTAATTTAAATAAATAGTATTGTAATATATTAAGGCTGCTTCTACAAACGCCGTAAATGGGGGTCGCGACCGCCGGCTTAGCCGCAATGCAATGCGTAAAGGCGAAAAATCGTGCGGTTGTGACCCCCTTTTACGGAGTTTGGAGAACCAGCCTTAGGCTTCATCTACAAATGCCGCAAAAGTGATTCACAACCACAAACGCAGCCACAACGCAGTGAGGCCCCATCTACAATAGCCGTAAAAGGGGGTCGCAACCGCAAGCGTAAGCGCAACGCAATGCGCAGAAACCAATTTTGGCTCCTGCGCAACTCCAAATACACAAAATTCTCTTCTGCGCATTGCGTTGCGCTTGCGTTTGCGGTGCGCCTCGGTTTTGCGGTTTCTGTAGATGGGGCCTGACTAAAATCGCAACGTGCGGATTGCGTTACGACTGCGCTTGCGGTTGCGATGTACATTTACGGTGTTTGTAGAACAAGTCTAAGTATCAAGAGCGTAGAAGTTTTAGTTTTAGAGTGATCACAAGCTCAAATGCTCAGCTAAATCACGAGCAAACTATATTTATGTGTATCACACTATAACGGCTTCAATTTTCGCCTTTGGTGTTTACAATATTGTAGCCTGCATAGTCGTAAACCAAATTCAAAAAATTCCATGCCATGTTTTACGCACGAGTTTTACAATCAGGATAGGAAACAATTTTTTAAGATAAATAAATAAGAAATAATTTTGTTAATTATATTAAGTTTTTATTTTAAATTTAGATTATACAATTAATTTAATATAAATTTTTTTATTTACAACAAAATTTCTCTAAAAGCAGTACAGTAATTGAACATTTTTTAAAGTTAAATAAATCAATTTGGCCCCTTTTACACCACCACATAATGATTCTCTAAGATAATCATGTTTGATAGACATTTCTTTGTGTAGCTGGAGTAATTATAACTAACAAACATAATTAAGCCAGCTACACTAAAAATGTCTAGCAGACATGTTTATCATAATAGATGATTATGTGCTAATGATGGAACGATTTTTCAAAGCGAAGGTAAAAAGAATTTTTAATTTGGATTATTTCCCATATCTAATGCATAGATTGAAAAAAATTGGTGATTATTTTTTATGTGAGTGTAAACGTATGGTCGATGTTTAGCAACATATGGGCAATGGGGACATTGAAATCTTGGTTGTTTGCCGCATTCATAAGTTAAATGACGTTGGAGTCCACGATACCATTTATAAGTTTTACCGCATGTTACACAACTAAAAGTACCAGGTGCTGCATGAATTGAAGTTTGTGATCTTGTGCGGTAGCTGCGCTTCATTTTTATATAACCTGAAAAATTTATGAATATATGAATTAATTAATTTATTCAATTTCTTTAAAGAAAAAAATTACTGTTTTTGTTTCTAAATATCAAATGCTATTATTTTATAAAAAAATCAATAAGAAGTAGCTAGTCAAGAGAAGTTATAGATTAATCATAAGCATAAAAAAAAGACTTTAATAATTGTGTTACCATAGGACCCTTGAATCTAAATCTAATAAATAAATTAAGCTAGCAAAAAAATAAAATAAATTATTATTTACAAATATCTATTGCACATGACAAGTTTTCTAAATTCAAATTTATTTAAATAATTTCAATCAAAGAACAATGAAAGAAAAATTTAAGCTAGCTACGTGACAGTGAATAAGTATTTAATTAAAAAAAGTTACTGCTTTTATCATTAAAGAGTAAAAATTTATTTACATTTAACTAGGATTTATTTTATTACAATTATTCATAACTACATTTTAACGGCAAAACATTATCGTTAGGATGACTTCTTCTAATATGTCTGCTGACATTAGAAGAGTAAATACTAGAATAGTTACACAATGGACAATTGAAACTCGGTGCTTTACTACACCGATTTCTGTAGTGATAATGCATTTGTTTTTTTTTCGTGAATAATTTTTTACATCGCGGACAGCTGAACTTTTCAGTTCCTTCTTCGTAGGATGATTCTTCTAAGTATATTGTCGTCCATAAATTTTCTTCTGGATGAACTGAAAATTTAAGAAATTTAATTTATTTAAACATAAATTTTTTTTAAATTTATTTATGCAATAATTGACAGTAGAAGTTTAATGAATATTTTTTCCATGATAATTAATTAGTAAAGATGATAGAATTGAAATTAAGAAAGTTTCTTGTGTTCAGAATAATGATTTTATTGAATCAAATTTTTTTGGTTAATTGCGAATGTTGATTCTATAGCTTATGAGATTGAAAACGTTAAATTACGTAGAAGACTAGTTCTACAAACTTCAGTAAACGCAAAAACAGGCTGCAAAGATGTGCATAGGACTAAGGTCTAAGGCTGAATCTACAAACGCTATAAATGGAGGTTACAACTACGAGCACAATCGCAACGCAATGCGCAGAGACCAAAAGTCATGTTGTGCGCATTGCGTTGCGGCTGTTCTTGCGGTTGCGAGTCGCATTTACGGTGTTTGTATAACCAGCCTAGGGCCCCATCCACAAATGCCAAAAAAAGGGAACACAACTGCAAGTGTGAATGTGTTCGGTCTCTGCGCATTGCGCTTGAGCTTTTTTAGATAGGGCTCAAAGTCTATTCTACGTAACCAGACCGCATGGCGCAACTCATTGCTATTGATATAGGCTTGCGCTTGCGGTATCACGTGACTCCTATACCTATAGCATTGGGCTACGCCGTGCGGTGCGGTTATGTAGACTAGGCTTAATTTGACTAGGCTTAATTCTACTTTTGACCCCATATACAGAAACCGTAAAACCCAAGCGCACCACAGACGCAAGCGCAACGCAATGCGCAGAAGATTTTGTATATTTCGAGTAGCGCAGGAGACAAAATTGGTTTCTGCGCATTGCGTTGCACTCACACTTGCAGTTGCGACCCCCTTTTGCGGTTTCTGTAGATGGGGCCTTATGCTAACTCTACAAACTCCGTAAAAGGAAATCGCAACCACAAGCGCAGCCGTAACATAGGGCGAAGAGATGAAACACTTAATTTTCATTCAGATTTCAATAAACACTACTCATATTAGGTTGCTATGAAAAATGAGTTGGCTCAGAAGAGATTTTTGCGATTTCACTTGCGTTTATGCTTTATTGAGCATTTTTTCGGCTATTTTGATTAGGCCTAGTCAACATAACCGCACCGCACGAAGCAGCCCAATACTATAGGTATAGGAGTCACGTGACGCCTCAAGCGTTAGCCTATATCAATAGCATTGGGTTGCGCCATGCGGTACGGTTATGTATACTAGACCTTATGCTCCATCTGCAAAAGCCGTAAAAGGGGGGTGCAACTACAAGCGTGATTGCGGTGCAATGCGCAGAAGAAGATTTTGTGTATTTCGAGTTGCGCTGGAGACGAAATTAGTTTCTGCTCATTGCGTTGCGCTCACGCTTGCGGTTGCGTCCCCCTTTTGTGACTTCTGTAGATGGGGCCTAAATATTGTTTTACGCAATCTTTTTTAACGATGAACGTACTTTAATGTAATTACCAGCAAGGCTTATTTCAGTAACACAATCCCTCTCAATTCAGCGTGGTATAGTTATTGAACGCTCCCTAAGGCTGATTCTACAAACGCCGTAAATGGGGGTCGGAACCGCAAGCATAGCCGCAACGCAATGCGTAGAGGCGAAAAATCGTGTTGTGCGCATGGCGTTGCGACTGTACTTGCGGTTACGACCTCCTTTTACGGCGTTTATCGAACCGCCTCAACAACAGTCCCCAGTTAGTATATATGGCGTAAAAATTCAAAATTCAATCCTATTTAAAAATCTAAATGACTAAATTTATTACATTCCTAAAAAACTTATTTAAAAATACGCTTGAAATATGAGCGTAAATGTAAGCGTCCGTATACGAATACGCATGAAAATTTTCGTATAATGCCAACATATGCTTCCTCCTTCTCCTATAGCAGCCTCTAGTGAGTAGCAAAAGCATTACTGAAAATAAGCATGGGTTGGCACTATACAAATATTTGCATGCGTATTCGTATACGAACGCTTACATAGTAGGCGCCTGATAAATTGAACCATTTAAATTATAATAAATTTTTTTAATTTTCCTAGTTCAGTCATATGAAAACTTTACAGTCTCTGATATCTGCAGAAATATTTCCTTCATTTAGATACCTGTTTCATATATTTTTATTATTAGCATCCATATTTTTGGAGCAATAGGTATTCAGTGATACTAAGCAAAAAGAATCTGCACAGTATGTGTTTTAAAAGCGTTTATATTTGTTTGGATACATTTAATATAATTTAATTTCAAATTATCGTCGAAAGATAAAAATAATTTCAAAATTATACGTAATCTAAGACATTTCTAAAAAGTAAATTTTATCTTCTGAATGAATATTTCTTATATGACTATATAAGTTTGAGGTGTATTTACTTCTATATTCGCAATATGGACATTTGTAACGCGGATTTTGACCACACTGATTTTTGTAATGATAATTTCTATTATTTTTTTGTGTAAAATACTTCTTGCATTTTGGACATTGAAAATTTCCTTTTTTTGATGAGTTTATTTTTTTATGAAACTTCTTTTCATCAAATAATGACCATGTATTTAGTATTTCAGGATAATCTGAAACATATTTAACATAATAATTAAAGAGTTAAACTTAACTTATATCTTTAACATACATTTTTGAACAACATCTTTAAGTTTCTTTTACAATTCGTTTACAATAATTAAAAAAACTTTTTATTCTTGCAACAAAAAAGCATTCTTAAGCAAAGATTTCAAATTATTAAAATACCCAAAATTTATGCAATTTTTTTTATAATACAAAAAGAAGCTTATTTTTTTGTCATATTTTATATCTCGTGAAATTAAGAAGGCGAAATTTTTATTGCTAAGTATTTGAATGATGAGATTTTACGTGACGTCTAAGATTATGAGATAGTTTGCTGCCAAACGGACAAAATTGACATTTGTAACGAGGTTCTTTTCCACAATAATATCGATAATGATGTTGCATATTCTTTTTTTGTGAATATTCTCGGCTGCATTTTGGACATATAAATCTTGTTTTTTTTGGATCTTTGATAGATGGTATTACCATTGGTCCTACTTGTTTTGGAGTAGTTCGAGGGTATATTATTCTCCAAGTATGTTCCAATGAATCTGAAACAATTAAAAATTGTATTATGACTAAATGAAGGCAATAGTTATTAAATTTTGAAATTTCATGTGTAAGTAAGCACTGTTACAAATATCTATTTTTGTTTCCTTTATTTTTTACCCACTCGCTAATCGTTAATCATAATGAATGTGCATTAAAATTTCAATTATTTAAAAAGATGCTTGAATTTTTTATTACCTCGTGAAATTAGTTGTCATTCACCAAAAAATTAGATTCGCTACATTTTACCTCTTTTAATCAACATGCAGTGAATTTCCGGTTGCAAACAAAGCTTTAGGAATGATTAAATAAGTTAAAATATTTTGGAAATGATGAAATGATTTCAATAGGTCATCAAAAATGCTTTTTAAAACTAATGTTAGATTAATGTAGCGTACCAGCATAAGTAAAATAATGACCAATGCCGTGTATTTTTTTGTTTTATTCGAGATTCTATTGTTTTAATAGATTATTTTTTGACATTTTTAGCTTACCACATCTTTACTGACTCCTACTAACAGTGATTGTTATTTTACATTACATCTGCTTATACCTGCTTCCGATAACACTTTAATGCAATAAAAATCATAACCAATAATTTTTTTCTGTAGTTTAGCAAAACTATTATTAATAGTTAAATAAAATTCAAAGACATGAAATTAAATCATTTTTACTTCGTTTTAAATATAATAAATGATTTCTTTTGTGTTTTATTTTTATAAAAAGTAAAAATACATAATAAATATTTAATAATTATTTAATTAAAAAATTAAAAATATAAATTTACAAAACAATTAATATAATCTAATGACTGTAACTGTGAAATTTTTATGCTGTGTGCGAATATGTTTGTAAACATTTGACGTTTGCTTGCTCATAAAATTGCAATATGGACATTTAAAACGAGGATTTTTTCCGCATTCGTATCTCAAATGACGACTTAAATTGTCACGACGTGAAAATGAACTGTTACATCTTGGACATTCGAATTTTCTTTTTTCTGTATTTACATCGTGCTCATCTAATTGATAAGATTGCCAGCAGTTGTTTTCAAAATCTGAAAATGAATAAATTTTAATTAGAAAAAAATACATTTTAAATTATTTATTTAAAAAAAATACATTAAAGTATAAGCAAAAAATTTAGAGCACATTTATATTTGGTTTAAATCATCTTTTTATTTCTTTACAAAGAAAATCTTAATTTTTTTGATTTTTATTATGATTCCTTATTTTTTATGTGTCTTCTTGAATCATTAATAAATATTTGGTTAAGCATTCAAGCAATTTGCTTGACGCTGATACAATTATCAAACAAATTAATAAAAATTACCATTTTTAAAAATTTGCTTAAATTTTCAAACAGTTTTAAAATAAAAACGTATTTACAAAACGTAAAAATGTATTTACAAATGCTTTTCATCAATCATTTAAACTTAAGCTTCAATAGTTTTAAAGGAAACTTTTAAAAGTTATCATTTACTGAAACTCTATAAGTCATTTACTGAATAATAATCTTAAATCAAATTAATTCAGTATTAATTTTTCAAAATCTAGCTTTGTTACAAAATGGGTTAGTATTTGTGAAGTGTATATAGGTTTGCATAGATGGGTCACCAAAATTTTTTTTTCGAAAATATACACGTGGCATAAAAATTAAGAAAAATGAAGGCATGTCTAGAAGTCAAAAATAGTCAAAAAACAAAAAAACTAATACAATTGTAAACAAGAGTGAAAGAGTTCTAGAAGCCTATAAAATGGGAAAATTTTTTTTTTACGTGTATTTTCGACAAAAAATACTTTCGACCCGATTTAAAGACTTGGCCACTCAAGCTATTGAGTCCGACCCTTCCCCACTCCAAAGAAATTTTTATCATTCTCTCATTGGCAGATTTAAATTCCGGAACTAGAGTTACAGAAATTTCTGTTAACAGCGCCAATTTTTAACTTCCGTCATTGGTGCCAGACCTAAATTTAAATAAGTAGTGGAGAAGGGTTAGACTCAATACAAATTCAAAAATATTAACTTAAATAGTAATTACATTTATTTTATTATTATGCACTGTAGAGTTGCTGTGCTTGAATTTTGCTTGGACATTCAAGCAAATATTTGGAAATAAAAATTCTAGCAAAATTTAAGCGCAGGAGCATTACAGTGTGTTTTTTGAAGGCAATTAATATTTTAAGTACTATTAGGCTTTATCTACAAATGCCGTAAAAGGAGGGTCGCAACCACAAGCGTAGCCGCAACTAAATGCGCACAACACGATTTTTGGTCTCTGCGAATTGCGTTGCCTTAAGAAGGTCACAGTCGCAACGCAATGCACAGAGAGGCTGAATCTACAAGTGCCGTAAATGTGGGTCACAGTCGCAAGCGCAGCAGTAACGTAATGTGCATAACACAAAGTTTTTGTCTCTGTGCATTGCGTTACGGTTGTGCTTGCGACTCCCTTTTATAGTGTTTGTAGAATCAGCCAGATAAAAAATTTTGATGTGAGTGTTGCATTGTGACTGCGTTTGAGATTTCGACCCCCATTTTATGGCATTTATAGATAGAACCTTAGGCTGATTCTACCCTCAAAAGTGAAAGTGGAAGCCTGTGCGCTGTAAAGTGGCGATAACTCGGCGCTACATTTACAAAGTGAGAGGAGTGGTAAATAACAATTTACAGAGGGGCGCGCAGACATATTTTTTTTTTCAAAGTGGAGCGAGCAATTTCTTACAATTTACAAAATTAAGACCATGCGTATTACCACTTTAAAAGCGCAAATCATCCTTAAAGTAAGCTTTGGGAAATTGGAGTTTTTTGATGTTTACACTTTATTAATTTTGTTTTTTTAGCCGCACGTGCGAAAAAATTTTTTGGTGATTGGAGTCGGAAAAAAAGTGCTAAAAAATTTCAAACTTTATATGACATTAATGTTTTATTAATTGTGACTAAGAAAAACGTTTTTATGAATGAAAATTTTCATTTTTTAGTATCAAAAAGCAGAAAAAGAGCTTTTTACATATTCGGGAGTTTTTGAGGTTATATTTTCTGCTTTTTGACACTTCATTTTAGAAAATTAGAAAATATGCTGGGGTGAAAAAAAGAAAATTATCATTCATATAAAAACGTTTTACTCGACCTTGAAAATCCCCAGGTAATGTACAAAATTCTTTTTTTCTGTTTTTTGATCCGCCACACAGTGTGGAAAAATGGACAAAAATCGCTCTTGGATTGAGTTTTTGAGCTATCGACTTGAAACTTGTTTTGAACGGCTTTAAAATAAGCCGGATTTCATGCATCACTGCGGATTTTCAAAATTTTTTATTTTTAATTAGCCTATTTACACTACCTCAACCTATTCATTTATCGAAATTTTCACTTCCTATATTTTTTGCACTCTAAAACAAATGGGAAATTTTTTGTGTTCATCCTGCATTATATACATAAAAATTAAAAAAAATTTTTAAGTCAAAAAATATTAAATCATAATTTTTGCATATTTTTGGATCTCGCATAAAATGCATTTTTAGTGAATAGATTAATTAAAAATAAAAAAATATGAAAAATCCGCAGTATGACACGAAAGCAGGCTTGTTTTAAAGTCGTTCAAAACAGGTTTCAAGTTGATAGCTCAAAAACTAAACCCATGAGCGATTTTTGTCCATTTTTCCACACTGTGCGCAATCTCGAGAAATTGCAAAATATGCTGGGGTTAAAAAATGAAAATTTTCATTCATAAAAACGTTTTTCTCAGTCACAATTAATAAAAAATTAATGTCATATAAAGTTTGAAATTTTTTAGCACTTTTTTTCCGACTCCAATCACCAAAAAATTTTTTCGCACGTGCGGCTAAAAAAACAAAATTAATAAAGTGTAAACATCAAAAAACTCCAATTTCCCAAAGCTTACTTTAAGGATGATTTGCGCTTTTAAAGTGGTAATACGCATGGTCTCAATTTTGTAAATTGTAAGAAATTGCTCGCTCCACTTTGAAAAAAAAAATATGTCTGCGCGCCCCTCTGTAAATTGTTATTTACCACTCCTCTCACTTTGTAAATGTAGCGCCGAGTTATCGCCACTTTACAGCGCACAGGCTTCCACTTTCACTTTTGAGGGTACAGACACCGTAAATGAGGGTCGCAACCACAAGCGTAGCTACAACGCAATGCGCATAACACGATTTTTCGTCTGTTTCGTAAATATATTCTATTCACTAGTACTAATTTTTACATAAATAGCAGTTATTTTTAATTTCAATATTTTATATCATAATCCTTAATAAAGTATTAAGTAATACTTTAAGCAGCTAAAACCTTTTGCAAAATGCAATCGGCATATTTAGATGTTTTGCTCGAATGTGACGATAAATATTCGAAAGATGTTTGCTGATATATTCACAATACTGACATTGAAAACGTGGAGCTATGCCACATTCATTACGAAAATGATAACGCATATGACTAAGTTGAGAATATTCGTGTTTACAACCAGGACACACAAATTTTCTTTTTATTTCTTTCATATTTTTATTATTTTCTAACTGATGATAATGAATTTTTAGACCTGAAAAAATAATTAAGAAAAAATTTTGTACTAAATAATTAAAATTTAGTTCGTTAGAAAACGTCAATAAAAGAATGGTACAACACTGGGAGATCAATACTCTACATTGTGAGAAAAATAAAGTACAATTTTTTCTTATAGTTTTCAAATTTATTTGCAGTTTAAGTAGCATTCGTGTTTATTAACTAAAACCACGTAACTTTTAATTTATAATTATTTACATGAATTTATCTTATACTATTTCTCATATTTCTCTGCAATAAAACTTGTAAAACTTAATTCATAATTCTAATATTCTATTTACAAGCAATTAAGTACAGTTAACTTTGGTATAATTATATTAAGTCTTAAAACTTTTTAAAGACTCCAATCGGCATATTTGGATGATGTTTACGAGTATGGCGATATATGTTTGAAGTATTTTTACTGACGTAATAACAATATTGACATTTATATTGTGGCTCTCTTCCACACTGATTACGATAATGATAACGCATGTTATTAAGCTGAGTATAACTGTGTTCACATCCTGGACATTTGTATTTTCTTTTTCCTTCAGTGTAAACTTCAAAATCTTCATTTCTGAATTGCGGATAATGTCTTGCCATATCTGAAAAAAAACAATTTGTTATTCTTAATTTTTTAAAGTTGAGATATCCTATAAAGAAACACCAAACAGCTAAAATTTTGGTATTGTGATAATTTTTTTACTTTAATAAATAAGCTTAACACGATAATACTTTTTAAAAAAATTAGTTTTTATTCTTTAAAATATTAGCACCTGCTAAGACTTGTATTGGTTGCATGCGGAATAAAACTAGTTAAAAATTTTACTAAACCTAAAATATTTTTGGATTTACATATGAAAAATAGAAAAAAAAATTTAAATTCTTTTTTAATTTTGAAGATAAATTCTATTTTGGAGAAATTTTCAAAAACCAAAAAAATTCTAGTAGCTTTCATTCGAATCTATGGTTTTACGGCCATATAATTTTCTGTTTGATTGCACTTATCAAATTTTGAGGCCTAAGAATTTTATTTGTAACAGTGGACACGGTTTGGTTATTGTGCTTGCGAAATTTCAAACAAAATCTAACCAACATATTTAACATAACTTTTCTGAAGTTATATTTTGAGGCCTAATGAAATTAGAAGTCAATTTTAAAAATTTTGCATTTTGCTTGAAAGTAACTTAAACAAGAAAAATAATTTTTGTTGGTATGTAAGCTAAAAATTTAAAATACGATCAAATAAAAAATTTATTGATTAAACAATAGTTGCAGATTATCAAAATTATCTACTAAATTTTTAAAATTTCATAATTATTTAACATTTTAGTCTAAAAAATTTACTATTTTAACCGTTTGTCTGCGCTAAGGTATTTATTTTTTGTATTATTTTGTTAATTAACTCAAAAAAAAAGCACAAATTAAGTAATCAATTTTTTTTACTTGCTTGTAAGAATAAATAAATTAAATATAAATTTAATACTTCAGTAATTGTAATAATGTTATTTAGTTTATTTTTTCTTTTTTTAATCTAGCATTGATTGAACTTTTAAAAAATGTAACATTTCAAACGTAAAATTTTTTAAGTGACTATTTACATGGAGGCGCGTATTAATTTCTTTTGTCAACCATCACAGGCATATTTGGATGATGTTTTCTAATGTGACGATAAATATTTGATGAATGTTTACTAAGATATGAACAATATTGACATTTAAAACGTGGCTCCTTTCCGCATTCGTTGCGATAATGATAGCGCATTTGACTAAGTTTTGAGTATTCGTGATTACATCTTGGACAAAGATATCTTGTTCTTCTGTCTTCGCTGTATGGAAAATCTAGAGATTCTGATTGTTGGTAATTCCACAAATAATCTGGAATATAAATTAAAACAGTCTTTATGTTTAATGGTTTGATTATGTCTTTTCAGAAATATCTATAAAATAAAAACAATTATTTAGAGTAAAGGCTGAAAAAAAAACATTTTTAAGAACTACTTTTTTATCAAAATAAAATTTTCATTTATTCCGTGTAATTTTTGTTTTGATATGTTATTTATTTACAAATGTAATACAAATGATTCCTAAAAACTTAAAAACTAAATGAAAAATTTGAAAACATAATTAATATGAAAATGACTATAACGCAAAAATAATTATGGATTTAAATCATGGTGAAGGGGGGTGGTTCTATGCTACTGTTTTAGGCCTAACTCAAGTTAACACTGTCTTCAAAATATAAACATTAAGTGACCAATTCACTCAAGTTCTATTTAAAGCAGCTTTTCATCGCCTAAGAGTAGTCCACTTAGACCATGCAGTTAATGTTCAGCCATAGTTACCTAATGGAGGAAACGATTTTAAAGTGTAAAAGTGGGTGCTCTGCCATAAATTCTGAATTATTTTACCAGAGTACGCTTTCTTGTACACTTTTCATTTGGATTGATTAGTAACTTACTGACACCCGTGTCTATGACTGGGACGCAATAGTTATAAAATAAGTGTTTTCAAAGACTGCTTCTTCTGTCGCTTCAGCAATCATAATCACTGGATTCTTTTAAATAAATTAATCAAATTTTTTACATCTTTAAAAACAGTTTATACAAGAAAAAGAAATAGAGAGCTTTATACTAAAATGCAAAATCAGTAAAGTCTAATCGAAGAAACTGGTTCACTGGGGTGTTTATTTCTAACATGTTGATAAATTGATGAACTTCTTTTACTAATATAATGACAGTAAGGGCATTTGAAACGAGGTGGTTTACCACAATCATTTCGAAAATGTTCGTTTAATTTATAAATGCTTTGATAAGATGATTCACAATTTGGACAATGAAATCTACCAGTTTTTTTATTATATTGACTTTGTAAATAACGACGTTCTTCGCGACGTGCTTGACGTCTGTCATGGTAATAACTGATTCCACCTGTAAAAAATAAATTTTATCAATTAAGTTTTTTATTTTTAATTTTTGGAGAAAAGCAATAATTTTTAAAAATGTTAGAAGTTTTAAGTAAATTTTATGATTTTCTGCATCTGAATTTTTTTAGGTTATTTGAATCTCTTAAACAAATTTTTTTGATTTAATATCACAAGTTTTTATTATTACTGTTAAAACATAACATGAGTTTGTTAGAAATTTACATTAACATAAATTTTTTAATTGTACTAAGAATTAAAAAAAATTAAATAATTAAGAACAAATTTTTACTTGTAGAAAAATTTTATTTTATTTTATTATGACAGGTAGTATTGATTATAATTTAAATTTCTTTGTGACAAATTTTAATAAATACATATGAGTTCCTTAAAAGTACTAATACATTTTAAATTAACAGAATTAAAGAGAACTGCACTGATATTTTCTTTGGGGAACTTAGTAAATCTTGGATAATCCTCTTCTGATTTTCCGAAGCCAAAAAACAAGAAAAAAAATGATATGAACTGTTTAATTATTATTTAATAAAAAAAAATTATCAAAAATCAGAGACGACAGTGGTATGGATGGATTAAAAAAAAAATTCTACGGAAGAAAAACTTTTTACAATTATTTAATGGCTTCAAGAAATCAGGAAACAATTACCCAAATTTTGCTAGATTCCCTATAGAGAATGTCGGTAATTACAAAGCTCCGTAATGCTGTTAAGTAAAACTAAGAAATGACTGATACAAATTTTTAATTTTAGTTGCAACTTACTTTACAATCTAACCATTAGGCATCTGTTACATGATGATAAGAGATCCCGCAATAGGTCTAAATATAAAGGACTTGATCAATAAATTAAATATTAAGCTGAATAATATTTTCTACGCTGAGAAAATTACCTAATTGTCACAAAAGATATCTCTATAATAAGTATGCGCAGGTCAGCCCGTTTTGGAATCCAGACTACGTAAATCTGTCCGGGTTTGGTAACCTAACCAACCTGACCAGCATTTGTCACTTTGCGTACGATGGCTGGAGGTGCTTCCAAACTTAGTACGTACGATATAACGCATGATATAACATCATCAGGATGATTACATGCATAATCGTACGAATATGATGATATAATATTATTGTGACAATTAAATAATTTTCTCAGTGTAGGAATTGATTTCGTAATAGTTTCTAGAAATCAATCATTTTAACTTCTGGTAATTTACACTAGAAATCTAGTAAAAATCTACTTCATAAAACTAACCCCTGACTATAAAATTGGTCTATCCCCAAAGTTTAACCAAAGTTACTGGATATGATGAATGTTTAGCTCTAACGTGTTTATAAATAGCAGAGCTTTTTTTACTGTAATATTCGCAATACGGACACTTGAAACGAGGAGATTTACCACAATCGTAACGGAAATGTCTATTTAAATAATATATTTTAGAAAATGATGATTCACAATTTGGGCAATGATATTTTCCAGTCTTTTCGTTATACGAATCTTGAAGATAACTACGCTCTCGTCTACGCATTTGGCGACGTACGTAATAAGCAGTAGGATTTTCTGAAAAAGAAAGCCAATTAATTTATTTTAGCAATTTATCAAACATATTACTCTACATTGTATTTACTAACAAGTAACATTAATACAGCAGTACATCAGCATTTAAAACACAAAATACAAAAATATATCTAAGACGTTTTCTTTCAAAACCTTTTAATTATCTATATAAAAACCTTTGATGAATCTTACATACAACTTTAAAAAATTAATATAAGTAAGCTATATAAACTTCACTTTTTAAAATACCCTATGGTAATTCTACTAATTAAAAAATTCGTAAATTTACTAAAAAAAATCGTGATTTTACGATCCATCGTATATTTACGATTTTTTTAGTAAATTTACTATTTTTTTTTGTAAATTTCTGTTCAGTATTTTAAAAGTAGTTGCAACAAGCAAATATTACTTTTAGTCATTATATAATAGTTACTTCAATTATTTCAAACTTTGAAAAATTTCATGATATTCCTATAAAATTTGATGGCTGATAAGAATTATATTACTTTTTTTATTAAATTAGTAAATTTAAAAAAAAGGTTAGGATAATTTTTACTTTTGTCATTTTTAGAAAAACCAAAATTTAACAGTATTATTACAAACTAATAAGTAACAGTAATCGCAGAGATTTTAATCCTGAGTTCATTTACTTAAAAATGCCTGCATTATATTTTTGAAATGATTTTCCCTTAGGCACATTCTACAATCATCCGGGAAACTCTTTCAGTCGTCCACTAGACGTGCCAACTGAATGTACATGATAAATTAGAATAAATAAATTTTTATATGTATATTTTTACCCCACCCCCTATCCCATAGCGCCACCTAACGGTGGCTCAGAATTAGCGCAACAAATTGGCGAAATTGCAAGAATTCACCGAATGATTGCAGAGTCTGCCTTCCTCTTATACGCCAATAAAAACTATAAGTTTTATTTTACATCACAATTTATACTTAAAAATTAGTATCTATCATTGGTATTTGCAAGATATATTTCTATTTGCATTATAATAGTTAGGGAGATGGCTATGGTAAACATCGCGTGTGAGTATGACAGCTGAATTTCTTTTCAGAGATAGCCAAGACCAAAACATACTCACTTTCTGTGGAAAATTTTTTTGGCCGAGGGTTCTGGAAAAAATTACAGGTCCACAAAGTTGGACAATTTTTCGGAAAGAAAAGTGAAAGTATTACAGCCCGGAATAGCCTTGATTTTTAGATTAGGCCAAAACATACTCAGTTTATTTATGAGATTTTTCGGTATCTGGGTTCTAGACGAGTATGTCGGACCATCAAAGTCCCGCCGATTACCCGCGCTTTTTTAAATTAGTTTAAAATAAAAAAATTTACAAGGGATCAATTTTACAGTCAGAATCTCTTAATTTTAGCGTTAATATTACGGAGGAAAAATATATATTTCTCGCTACCATGAGATTCTGACTGTAAAATTGATCCCTTGTAAATTATTTTATTTCAAACTAATTTAAAAAAGCGCGGGTAAACGGCGGAACTTTGATGGCCCGACATACTCATTCAGAACCCAGATACCGAAAAATCTCATAAATAAACTGAGTATGTTTTTGCCTAATCTAAAAATCTAAGCTATTCCGGGCTGTCATACTTTCACTTTTTTTTCCGAAAAATTGGCCAACTTTGTGGACCTGTAACTTTTTCCAGAACCCTCGGCCAAAAAAATTTTCCACAGAAAGTGAGTATGTTTTGGTCTTGGCTATCTCTGAAAAGAAATTCAGCTGTCATACTCACACGCGATGTTTACCATAGCCATCTCCCTAACTATAAGTTTTCCATGTAAAACAAATTTCAAAATTGAAGCTACATTAAAATAATAAATCATTTAGCAACATGAAAAAATAACAGATTTAATAACAGAATAACAGATCCTTTCCTAAAGTCTTTGTTTTTAAATTGTTTTTGATTGATGTATGAACAGGTGATGATCTTTTTAATTTGCATTAATTACTTTAACATGTCTTTCTGGTATTTTTACTTCTGATGATGTTGGTTTTGATCAATCTGAAAAAAAATATTACAAAATTAATAAGACTTAAATTAATTTATATAAAAAAATTACCAAATTACTTTTCTCAGTGACAGTTCTTGAAATGAACCCTTGTCAGCTAGATTTCAAAGCAAATAGACTTTTATGAATTGTTGAAAAATTCTGAAATTTATATTTTTTATTTTTTTTTATTAATAATGAAAACATTAACAAAATTTCTTATAATTTTGTTAATATCAAATCTTTTATTGATTCTCCTTGGAGGTGATCCAAGCTGTATAATAACTAAACTCCCCTACTTTTTAATGCTTCCTATTAAATCATCAAAGTAAATGAGGATCCGTACCCAAAATGCTAAACCTAAAAATATTTTATCGGTACAACCATCTGATTTTTCAGATGAAATTTTGTGCCAATTTAAATAAATTAATATGCTAACCCATTAATATGAAAATCCCTAAAATAACTAGCAAGTAACTTGTATTATTTTAAAATTACTTTATTTTCTGCAAAAATGTATAAAATTCATTATTTTTACATTTTATTTCTTACTAAAACTAGCAGACTTTGGCTTTTATCTAAATATATTTTATCTAAAATTAATTTTATAACTACGTGATAAAATATTGTATAAATTTTGTTTAGAATATGTTATTGAATCATTAATTCCTTAAAGCTATAAAGCTATAAATCAGCACTTGAAAAAGAAATATCCTATAAAATTGTTACAATCGTTTTCTTAAAAACTAAAAACATGATTCATTTTTGATTACGAATATATGACTTTTGTGATTATGAAATTTTTAAGGTTTGTCAGCTTGATAATCAATGCAATAGACTTGACGACCATGGTGTTTAGCCCGAATGTGAGAATACAAGTTATGAGAGTAGTTTCTTGTGCAGTTGCAATACGGACAGCCATAAGTATCGGTCGGTTGCCTTTTCCTCGAACCATTGTTTCCTCTTGGTCTTCCACGACTTGGAGCTCTAAAAGCAACATCCTGAGCATGGGACTTTTCTTCCAAAAGTGGGTAATACACGAAATGTTGAGCATCCACGTCTTTGTTGCCTTCTAATATAGCACCTGTTGATTTTCGTCTTTTATTCTCTTTTCCTAAGAAATAAATAAGAAAGAATATAAAAATTAGTAAATTTAATAAAATCAAGCAATATTCTCTACTTTTTAGTCAAAACGGATAAGCATGTTATCACTAACATTCTTAGTAAGAAAAAAGCAATTCTAAATAATTTTACTTTTTTAAACAAGCTTGCACAACTGTTATTACTTTTTTCGCAAACAATACTAGGTCAAACTAACATTACTATTATTTTTCTAATGCATTTCAAAGGAACAAATTCTTTAAGCTCTAAATTTAATTAATACTAAATTAAGTCCAAGAAAATGTTGAATGAAGTTTCTTGCTTCATTTCGAGCTTATAAATCCAATCCATTAAGTTTCAATTGCTGCTAAGAAATTTTCTTCTTCTAAAAGTGCATCTGCAAGATAAGGGGAGTTACTGGAAATTATTTTACAGTGAAAAAAATTTTGTTACAAAAATATTTAACAAACGTTATTTTTATTTATAATGGTAAAATCAAATTTATCAAATTTTTTCTTATATTAATTTTTTTTTTATTTTATTTTTTTTTTTTCTACTCTTAATCTTTTTTTTTCTGAACGAGTACTTTGAATTAGCAGAGTTTTAGACACTTTCTCGAATTGGACATTTCACCCATTGCGTTAAAAACTTACTGAATAATACAGCAAATATAAAACGTTCAATTGGATTCAGATTTCTTTAAGTATAATTTTTTTACATTTATCATTTTTCCTGGTGCTATTAAATCATGCCTGAAAAAATATTTTAAAACTGTTCAGTTTTTATACAATTCAATATTTTTACATAAAAATTACCTTTTTTGAAAAAATCCTACTATAGTTCATTTTGATTGTTTGCATTTGATGAAAATTATTTGACGAAAATCTATTATTTTCCAATCCCTTGCTTCTGGTTTTTTGCCTTCTTCAATTTAAAGCCTAAATAGATTTTTAGTACATAGATTGGAACTCCTTACTGGTTAAAAAAAAATTTAAATAAAATTACAAATATTTTGAATATATTTTGTTATTTCTAAATTATGCAAAGTTAAGAAATAAAAATTCTTGTCCGGGTAATTTTTACAGTGTTATTCACTGTCAATTTCAACTATGAAGATCTTGAAATTTTAAAATTTTAGTTAATTTTAATTTGAAATATTATTTAATTAAATTTAAATAAAAAGATACGTCAGAAGAATCTGTGAAAAAAAATTACATTAATTTAATTAAAATTTCCTAATAAATTTTCCAAACATTCATATTCAATCGAAAGAATTAAAATGTGCAGGATCTTAAAGTTTACATGTGCAAAAATCAAATAAATAAAAAAAAACATATTTATAAATACAAAAATTTATTACATAAGTTTAATTACATACATTTTTTATAATCTAACTTATTTACTGCAGATTTAATTCTAGTAAAATTATTTATCAAAAAACTTTTTAATTTGAGACACATAACTTAAAGCACAATGAATTAAAATTAAATTTTATTTTTCTGCAGAACAGTAAATGAAATAAAAAATTAAGTATTTAATTAAATTAATTCGTTTACAAATTGTTTTAGATTCGTTAATTAATAATGTTTTGCATCAATGTGATGTAGAACTTTTGCCTGATCTTTGTTGGCGAATAGGCAATCAGGATAAACGCAAATAAATTTTTTGCAACAATCATTTTCAATGTGACTGCGTAAATATTCAGCATTTTTAAAACTGCTTGGACAATTTGGACACAGAAATCGTTTAGAAAGGTTAAGAGATTTATGATAGGGTGTTTTAGAAATATATTGAATTGATGTTGCACAGAATAGTTTCTCACTAGGGTGGAACTGATTCATGTGAGTTTGCATGTCATTGAAAGACCTTGTAATATAATCGCAAAAGCTACATTTAAATTCATGGAAGATAAAGCGCTTTAATTTTGAGGTGAGAGGATATTCGGTTCCATCAGGGTTTACTTGACTATTTATAGCATTTACTTCATCATCTGCTTCATCACTAATTGACGTTAGGTAGTCAGCTAAAACAAATAAACAATTAAATATCCCTTGTATAATACTGTAAAATATTACTGATTTTTATCATGGAACATGTTCATTGGATGGGGTACTTACAAAAGTTCGGCTCCTGGAGAGGGAGGATGAAATGGACTTAGAATATTTTTGATTTACTGCGTCAAAAGGATAAATATAGCGGCAGTTGCTATAATAATTTATATATTAGGAGGCTTTCATTTATAACTAATGTAAGTTTAATATAGTATTAGTATTGTAGTAGTAGTAGTAGTAGTAGTATGAACATGTTCCATGCTAGTTGGTTGTGTCATTACATAAACCGGTTACAAATTTTTTTTCATTACCTGGAGTTTTTGGCCGTGGAGTCTTGGAGCGTGAAGTAATGACCTTTTGCACTGGAACTAAATTATTTTGTACTTCATTCACATGAGGTCCATTTTCTATTTGCAACACCTGAGATCTGGATCTAATCCTTGATTCTTGTCTCTTTTTTAAGTTGTTAGATCCAAGAAATGAGTTACCAGTTTTTAGTGATTTAATTACAGGCCGTTGTCTTACTTTTGAAGCTATTCCATTATTTTTTACAGTAGGTTGAAGCTGGTTCTTGGGTTTCGGATCTGGTTTTCTTCTAATAGCGACATGGTTTTGAGTTAAAGGTGCATTTTTTTGCAGCAAAAGTTTTAATGATTCATTTGTAGATGTCAAGCCTGGTTTGCGTCTGAATCCTGGTATAGGATCAATTTTCCCCATCCTCATTAAATTTTGAAATTGAGCATAGGTTAATCTTGGTTCCGGTTTTGCACCTGGTTTTTTTCTACCTGTCGTAATTTGTTTTAAATTTACAGATGTAGCTGAAGAACGATTAACTTTTTTCCTTACGATTGCTCTTTTTATTGCGATAGATTGTTTAGATACTTGAATTTTAGAAGCTAGATATCTTGGTTGCATTTGATTAGATTGTTTGTTTCTAACTTGTATTCCATTGCTGACATTATTTTCAGCACCTTGCTTGTTATGGATAGCTTTCTCCGATAAATCTTTCAATCTTTTTGAAACTCTACTAGGTGGTCTACTTGGTTTCTTTTTGGAGGCAGCTGCAGACCTATCTTCAATTGTCGATCCATTATATTGTGAAGTTTTTGAAGCTTCTGCTGTAACAAAACTTCTAGTTATCCTACGGGTGTTTTCCGCATCTCGATTATCTGCATCTGAATTTGTTTGCGAAGCAGCAGATAGATCAGCCCAGCTATCATTATAATCATCATCGCAAGTTGAAACATCAACTTCGATAAAATCTTCATCAACATCATAAACTAAAACATATTAATTATAAACATTAGTAAAATAAATAAAACCTTCGTTAAGATAAAAAAGCAAAGATGATTTGCGAAGTCCCAGAAAGTATCGCCTTGAACCATGCATAAGAATCGTGACTAAAAATTTCATGTTAATTTTATTTTTTACTCAGAAAATAAGAATAGTATATTTACGGCTCGCGTCCAGAAAAGTAAGGAATGGCCCAAATAGCACGTAAATTACCATCCGAGGCGAAGCCGAGGTTGGTAAACTGCGATTTGGGCCATTCTTTATTTATGGACAAGGGTCGTATACGATTTTTCTTCGTCAGTGGCGAGAAAACGCGTCTTGTCCGGTCACGTAGCGGCCGGGAAATACGTGCTTTCTGGCCGCTGACAAGAATAAAATATTTCTGCATCTGTAGCGAAAAAACTCGTCTTTTCCGGACATGCAGCGTCTGGGAAATACATGCTTTCGGGCCGCAGACCAGAAAAATATAAATATCAACTTTCCACAAGAAAACCGAAATAGTTGCAAGCTACAAGTAAAATTATTTAATATTAAATTTTAATTTTCAATCATTTATTTTTACATTTACAATTAATAAGTTGAGCTAAGATAAATAAATTTATTAATTTTTTTTTATTTATAAGTTTACTAAAGATTAAAATATGTATTTTATAATTCTGGAGTAATATACAGATATAAGTCCTTCTGGCTGGTCTCGTTATGCCATGGGTTTTTGTTGAAGACTGTGACAATTCTAATACAAAAACAAAAGATGTAAAAACATGTTTTCTTCGAGTTTCTTCAGGTGAATTCCATACCCACAGAAAAAATTATACCTAGAAGTCATCGCTGTTTTTGCTAAAAACCTTCAAAATCACATGGCCACTCTAAAATACATTATTCAAAAAGTTTATATCCTTTAACAAAAAATTATTAATGTAAAAAAAAATGAAGGTAGGTAATTTTTAAAAAATTTTTAACAATTATTAGTATACATTTATTTACAAAATAATAAAGAAATTTTTTTTCAAATAACTCAAATATTACAATAATTACAGGATATCAATCTTGATTACTTTTATAAAAATCAGTTAAAAAAATATCCTTTTTTAGCATGTCGCAGCCTTATATGAGCGTGTATGTTATGATATAAGAAATTTTTACAATTCTTGGACAATAAGAGAAACCCCATCTAGGGGCTTCAGCTTCAGTTACAATTATTACGGTAAGATATTTTTTCAGGAGTTTTACAATTGCTTCTTGTTATATTTTTAAAATTAATTCCTTTGATAAAAATTTGATATATATTGACGTGAAATAATCCTGAAAAATAAAAAAGATTAAACCAGTTTTGATTATTTACCCAAACTTTAGTAATAATAGTATTTTATGCATCATGAATGTCAGCCTGAGCTGATGGTGGACAAAAAAAAACTTAGCTACTCTGCCCAATTGTACCTTTTATCTACTGTGATTGTACGCTATGTTATAGAAAAGGAAACGTCAGTGCGCGCGCAACATTTGTGCATGCGCACCTCCTATAGGTGTAATCTACGTAAGCGTTTGTATAAGAATACGCATGCAAATATTCGTATAGTGCTAATACATTCTTATTTTCAATAATGCTTTTGCTGCTCGCTAGAGGTTGTTATAAGACAAGGATGAATATATAATCATCGGTTGGCACTATGCAAATATTTGCATGCGTATTCGTATACGGACGATTATGTAGACTCAGCCGTATGCATGCATATATATGTATACGATTATGCGAATATTCGTATACTACCAACTTCTGCTTATATTCATTCTTCTCTTATAGAAACCTCTAGTGAGCAGCAAAAGCATTACTAAAAATAAGCATAGGTTGGCAGTATACGAATATTCGTATATTCGTATGCATATATATGCATGCACACGCTTACGTAGACTCAACCTACGAATATTTGCATGCGTATTCATATGCAAACACTAACATAGATTGCGCCTTATGCTAAAAACTCAGTTTTTACTAATTTAATAAAAATAAGTGGGCTAAATTGGTGTTTTGTTTACGAAAGATTTTTGCGGTTATGTAGATCTGGTCTAAATATGTTAACTTTTCTTTCGTGCTATGCAGTTTTCAAACGCAGTGGATAAAACGTCCAAGAGGGCACAGTACCTAAATAAATTTTTCTTGTTAGTGTCCAGAAAGTGCGTGTTTTCTGGCCGCTGCGCTATTCGAAAAAACGCATTTTCTCGACACTGAGCAAGAAAAATTATGTTTTGTCCTTGGCCACAAAAAAAGGATGCCCCAAATCGCAGTTTACGTGCGATTTGGGCCATTCTTTACTTTTGTGGCCATGGGTAAAAATATACTATATATTTTAACGTACAATAATCCGTCCTTATTGCATAGTAAACTGTTTAAAATTGTAAAAAGAAAATGTACCAAATGATAACTTTTTTTTTAAATTTAAGAAAAATAAAAATTTATAAAATTTATGCATTTATTCAAAAATATAAATAACATATTTTTTTTATAATCTGTAACATAGGTTTTGGAGATATACATATTAATTGCATTGATTCGACTAAATGGTTATAGTTTATACGTTAAAAAAACGTACCAGAAACCCTTTGTTCCCCAATGGGCCTGGAAACGCAGGGCTTTTTGTTATACGATAAGGATATTTAGGCTTCTAAATATCGTTTTAAGCTTACTTTTTAACCTATCAGATGTAGGTAGTACTCAGTAACTCTATTACCGCTATATGCAACAGAAGCTTTAAAGGCTAAAAAATAAGATAATGTAATATTACAAAGGCCTAGAAAGCCAGTTGTGGAATGAAGGGTACCTGATACTATGTTTTTTCAACATGATAAACGGACCCATAATCATTTTTCTAATTTGGTGTTAAAAATGTATTGAACTGCCCTCGTGTATTCGAACAATTTTTTCACTCTGAGTATTTTGAACTGTAGAATCATTAGGGTGTAATTATGCACTGAAAAAGAATCGGCTTCGAATTTACAGAAATTTTAAAATGTTTGCTATAAACGGAGATCGTTTGTTTCGAAGCTCATTTCGAGGGCAGTTTTTTTACAGTGCAAGATTTAATCTAATTTAATTTATTCAGACTCACTGTTACATAAATTTTTTTAGTATTTTAAAATAAATGAATAAATAATAAATCGTATACATATTATAATTTGCAAATGTTAGTAACATAGATATAATTATAACAATAGCTAAAATACTATGATAGCAAATTTTAATACTATGATTAATAATATTTATTTTTTAAAACTAGTTCAAACTTTATAACCGCTGAGTATTCTATGTTTATTAAAGTACTTAAATATATTTTTATTTCTGGTAAATAAGTTTTTTTAATAAATCTTAAATTTATTGTTTCATTTTAGAAGTTTTACTTCAGTTTATTATTTATCATAAGAAGCATAAATTCTTCAAAAGCTTAAATTTACTCTCCAGAATTTCAGTTTACTTGTTAGAAAAATTATCAAGTTAGTGTCAATTTTATGACAACAAATTTTTATGCTATTTTCTAGCTTTGAAACTGTATTTTTTGTTAATAAAATTTTGTACTAATTATTTGTTATTGTACGAAAAAAAAAGTAAAAAAACATTGAAATGATGAATTTTTTATATAACATGTAATATATCAATTAAATTTTCAGTCATATTCGCTGCTTATATTGATAAGGTAAAAGGCTTGACCCTCATGTTTGTTCCTAACATGAGCCTTGATATTATGAGGTCTCTTGGATTTTAGATCGCAGTAAGGACATTTGTATTTCGGAAGTTGTCCGCAAGTATCTCTCAAATGAGAAACCAGCGTTTCTCTGCTCTTGAATAACTGAAAGCACATTGGACATTTGTGATTCTTCGGTACGTTCTTTCTTTTTATTGGGACTCTTGCAGATGATTGACGGCCTGAAGATGATTTTTTCAAGTAATCACAACCATTTAGAAGATGTCTTCTTAGAAAACCTTGGCTTGAATATGCGTAATTGCAATACTTGCACCGAAACTGGTCACCTGCATAGGGCATCAACACTGTAACACATAATCAAAAATATTTTAATCTTCGTTCTTTTAAATCACCTGATCACTGCTTATTTTTTTGTTTGCTGTTTTATGATGATTAGTATTTTTTGAAAAAAGCTGCAACAAATAACTTTGCATGCATACCAATCATTTTTTATTTCAAAAATTGTGAGTAAAAAAAGCTATTTTACATAAAACTTGGTTTTAGTAGTGCTCTAAGAAAACCTTAAAAAATTCTACAGTTTGTTTACTAAAGTACTTTGTTATTTTCTAAAAAACTATTTTATTATATTGCTTGTTAGATAATTAATAAATATTTATAAAATTACAATGTGACTAAAGTTCCAGTGCAAGGGAATATTATTTTCTTGTCACAATCGTATCAAATTGTTAATCTTTTAAAAATAGTACATTATTTAACAAGTGCACAAAGACTGCAAGTAGACACGATTACGTAGGCTACACCATATTGTATGCATGTTTGCTTTTTATTTAACTGCACATGTTATGTATGACAATTTAAACAAAAATATTTTTTTCTTTATCTGGACTGAATTAATTTTTGATATATCCATTAAAATAGACCTGCAAAAGAAAATCATTAATTAATATCATTATAATAAATTTGACTTTAATAATTATTTATTTTTGAGTAACTTGTAAAAATTTTTGAAATTTTATTACAAGTTCAATTTTTTTGGGACAAGAATTACTTTTCTTAGGAATTTTGAAGTTAAATGATTGCTTAAATAAGTTTTTTTTCAAAAATATATATTTCATTTATAAAAATTACAATAAATTTGGCACTTTTTAAATAAGTTTTGCAGAAACTTTAAAAAGTTACTTTAATGCAAATAGCCTTTAATTATTTAAACCCTTTAACAGCCATTGTATCTTGCATGAAACGATTTTTAAAGTCACGCACAATTTGCCGTTAAATTTATGAGGAAACAATTTTATATATCAGAATACCCTGACACAACCGTTAAACGTGGCTTTACGGTAAATTGTAAAAAGCCTTGAAAATTTGAAAATTTTTAAACTGGTAAAACGAATATGATATTAATGCCGAAAACTATTTAAAAGTGAATTTCATTATGTTATACCGTATGAGAATTTTAAAATAACTATGCGTTAAATTTCTATGAATTTGATTAGTATAACACAAAAACGAAATTTAGGCACATTCTACAATACAGTGGTATTCTCCTTGCGGACTCTTGCGGAGATGCGCAATAGGTTAGGTACATTCTACAATCAACCGTTTGACCCGTGCGGGAGATGCGCAATAGGTTCTACACATGCGCAGTACGTAATGCAGTACGTAATGCGCATGCGTCAAACCTATTGCGCATCTCCCGCACGGATCAAACGGTTGATTGTAGAATGTGCCTTATACACATGCGTATTACGTTCTGCACATCTCCACAAGTGTCCGTAAGGAGAATTGATTGTAGAATGTGCCAAATAAAAATGGATATTATAAAATTTCAGACAAATCATAATTCATGTGTAAAATTAAAAAATGTGCATTTGGTCAATTATCGAGGAACTATTAGCCATTTTTATGTCAATGAATATTTATCAAAATATAAATTTTTACCGGTATTACTAGGCCTAGTCATTAAAGGGTTCATCAGTAACTTTCTAAGGTTTCATTATTAAAGTTTCATTTTTATTTCCCAAGTCAACAACGTAAATATCAAGTCCATGATGCCGATGTTTAATGTGTATGTACATATTTGATCGTTGTTTTGTCCTATAATCACAGTATGGACATTGGAAGCGCGGACTTTTACCACATTCGTATTTAAAATGCCTTCGAAGAGCAGCTTTTTGTTTATAAATTTTACCGCAATTTTTACAAAGGTTACAGTCTTCATTTGTTGCTGATTCAAAAAATATAACTGATGGAAGAAGATGTTGAGCTGTGTTCGAAACTGTTAACAATTTAAAAATAAAAATACTGTTTTACATTCATTTAAGATTATACGAAACCAATTATTTTTATATAAAATTTTTTTAATTATCCATGCAAAATACTAAATAGAAAAAATACTATTTTAAAAATATTTATTTTAAAGTAGTCAGATGATCAGACTGTTAGCAAAAATGAAATGAATTTTTAAATGTGATTGTGTAACAATGCAAATAAATTGTACCTTGGGTCACATGTCACATTCTACAATAACTTGAAATTCTCTTGCGGATATTAAGGTGGTGCGCAGGAGATGATTTATCCTTAGGCTCCATCTACAAACGTCCCAAAAGAGAGTCACAAGAGCAGCTGCAACGCAATGCGCACAGTACGATCTTTTGTTTCTGCGCATTGCGTCGCAACTGTGCTTGCGATTTTGACCCTTATTTATGGCGTTTGCAGAATGTTACCTTACTGCGCAGCGCCGCTAGCAACCGAAAAACGATTTCTCATAATTGCAGAATGCGCTTAATAATGTAAAATAAAGGATTACAGTTATATTTAATATGAATTTTATTATCTTTAAAACAAAAAAAAGCATTTTTCTACATTATAGCGGAAGAACTTTATCAAAAAAAAATTATTTTTGAGTAAATTTATAAAATTAAAAATAAACAAATAAAAAATTATTTTTTCATTTATAAAATAGGCTAATGTATATGAATTCCGCTGCTACATTTTCAAAACAAAATAAAGAATATCAAAAAAAGTTATAAGTGTAATTTGAAATTTGTTGGTAAATTAAGAAGTTTACTTATTTTAGTTTTTTGACAAAACGATTAACTTGACAATACATTTTAGCAATATTTTTTGCTACATAAAAACAAACTTAACTTACTAAAGAAAGAAAAAATAATGGAATTTATTATTAAAATGATTAACGAATTCTTTTCTACTTTCTCTTATTCTAAATTTAACACCTTTAAACATATTTATTGGTTAACTGTTTAAATTTATAAACATTTTAGTATCAAAAATAATCTTATTTAATCATTATGATTAAGCTCAGACTTCATAGAATGAGCTGTTTTTATATGATTTATAACATCTTCGTAAGAAGTTTCAGCAGCGAAGTCACAATGATAACATTTAAAAGAAGTTTTTCTTGCTCCATCGTTTTCTGTGTGTGGTTCATTTACTTGATTAATTTTTTCTGATATTATGTTAGTAAATTTTAAATGTTCTTCATCGTTATTCAAATAAAAATCTTTATATTTTAGAGGTGGTCCACTAGGTCTTTTTTTAGCAACAAAATCCAATTTTTGTACAAACGGTAATTTTTCTTCAACCGGTGATTTTACTTTTTTTTTCGAGCCTAATGGTCTACCGCGTTTTTTCTTGATAATACATTTATCACTATCTACAGGAAGCTTACGTGGTCTACCACGCTTTCTTTTTACAACAAAATCTTTTTCTGAAACTGTTGAATTTAATTTTTTTGGTCTTCCTCTTTTTCTTATTACTGATGATGGAGTTGATGAAATATCGTTAGCTTTGAGATCTTTCAGATTAACGACACTTCCGATTCTTAAATTACCATATGGAGTTGTACTGCGATAAATTAGTGGACACGAACGACTTCGATTTCTCATCGATTCATTATCTGGTAATATTATGTTTCCGTCTTCCGAATATTCAAAAGTACATTCATCTTCAAAATCTTCATAATCTTCATCATCATAACCATTGACATAGGAATTATTGTACACTGAAACAAAAATTTAAGTTAAAAAAAATTTTTTAATTACTTAATTTACGCGCGTGAAGGTGGATATTTTGTTTTTTTATTATATTTTTATCGGATCTGCTTAACAACAACACATATCAAAGAGCGCATTGCTTTAGATACAGTTAATGCACGTTTTCTGTGCGCCGAAAATTCGCCAGCGAGTTCTCCATTAAACAATTCATATTGGAGGTGTAAGAAGGGTGCTATGCTCAGAAAATTTAAAATTTTTGACACAACACCTCTTTGACACTTCAAAGCGTTTAAATAAATGATTGTATCAGTCAAAAGATACCCTTATTAGAGCACAATAAATGTGAAATTATAGAAATTAAAATTTTAAGCAGTTTTAAGTATTGGAAATCAAATGTTAATAATGTAAATAATATATTAAGTTTTTTTTCGAAATATATGAAAAGTGAACATTCAAAAGTGAAATTATAACGGTTTCAAAAGCAGTTTCAAAGCTTACAATAAATTTCTTACAATAATGTGAAAACAAAATAATTTATTACGACTCATGGCCAAAAAAATAAAAATTAGTCCAAATCGCATGAAGCAGTAGATGATGAACTGCGATAAGGGGCATTTATTTTTTATGGCCCAAGGTCATATAAGTTCATTTTTAACTCAGACAGAAAAATTTGTCTGCAATGCTTAATTCACAAGCTTAAAAATCAATATCCACCTTTATATATATTTCACTTACGCAGTTCATATTTCACTTTTGAGATCTATTTTAGATCAAAGGGTTTATTTTCGTCTCCAATAGATCATTTTAAAACGAAAAAAAATTTAATATAGTATTATGAAAGTATTTGCATTTGATTTCAGCCTATTGCTTCAATTTTCAAGCAGGTGGATAGTTTTAAAAGTTTAAAAGTTTTTTTTTTTCTAGTTTAAAAACTAACTTGAAAATCGAAAAATTTTACAGCGGATTCATTAAACAAAATTTTAAAACTGACATCCTAAAATAGATGCGAAGCCAAATTATTTTTATTTTGCATTTGAGTTAGCCAAATAATAAAGACACAAATGTAATTTATCAGAACATGAATGATTTCAGTGAATGTTGATGATACATGAATATGGGTCACATAATATAATAAAATCTGAAAAATATATAAATCTAATTTTCTTTTCTAAATATTTTATTAAAGAAATACATTTTTAAATAAAATTTATTTTACATAATATATAAAGGAGTTTTCCATGGTATACGTTATTAAACAGTCGCATTAAGAATGTTGCATAGTTTAATATCACTTTTGTATCTGTAAATCTATATTGTTACTTCATTTGAGTAAAAATTTCATCTGATATTTTGACTATTAGGTGTGATTAAGTTAGTTTTTCCAACGAATTTTAAAATTCTAAAAACCATAACAAAGATAGTCAACAATTTTAGCAATTAAGTCATCAAAGCCAATATGAAAATTGAAAAGATATGCAATCCATAAAATTGAGTGTGAAGAATTCAATACGTCATGCGTTTGCCCTACTAAATGAAAAGTTTATGTATGAGATAACTTTGGTATTGATAGAATGATAAAAAAGAAAATTAGCTGAGCAAAAAAAGTACAACAAATTAACAAATTTTGATTCCATAGAAATAGATATCAAAATAAAGTTAGACTCTTGAAGGGTGTGCCAAGATTAAAATACCAATAAAAATAGAAGAAATATCAGTTGATAGATGGTACCAAATATAATTTCTAAAAAAAACAATTTTTAGAAAAAGACCCCTCATTTCATAAAAAAATAATATTTGTGAAGTGATCCATGCACATTAGCTCACTAATAGATTCTTCAAACTTGAAAGTGAATTTGAAAGGAATCATTAAAGTCGATATCAATTATTTCTTTTTTTGCGTCGTTTCAATATATTGTCCTAAATGTAACTCACACCTTCATTTCCATAATTTAAATTGCCAGGTTATCCAGTATATGTTATTTATTTTTAAGTTAGAATTCTTTTCCCCAATAAATCTTTTATTATTAATTATCATATATAATTACAATCAAAACAATTCTGCAATTGTAATTTTTTTATAAATTTAAAAATCATGAATATTGTCTTTTTACATCCAAATTTAATGTTTTTATTTAAATTTTAATAATTAAACAGAGTTCCAATTAAGACCCAAAACGTCGAAAATAAACAACATTGTACTTAAAAATTTTTAATTTTATATTGGATGCATAATTCTTGTAAATTTTAGGTAGATTTTTATTTTTTTATATAAATGCCACAAGGTCATTTTCCGATCTGCAACAATACAATAATTTATAAAAAACAGCAATGTAGGAACTGAAAAAAAAATGAAAATAATGAAAAAATGAATCTCTAAATACTAGGACTGAGAAATGGTACTCACTAAATATCCATTGTTAAAAATCTTGACAAAAAGAATGATTTTCTTTGATTATTTATTAGCAATACATTTAATAATCAACGTTTCCTTAAAAATTATAATTTTTGATAAACCTCAAGATATTTTAATCCTCGACGTATTCAAAATGATAAAACCAATCATTAATATAAATATCTTCACCATTAATAATTGAACAGAAGTATAACCTGAAAAATAAATATATAAATTATTAAAATGATCATTTTTAAAAAAGATATATGGATTTTTTCTAAAAATTTGGTTCTGTTTTAAAGGATAAATTTGTAAAATTTAAATTTATTTAATCAAAGTAGAGAAATACAAATTTCAGAATATTACAATTTAATTTATCAAGAAAGACAAGAAATAATCATAAGAACTAAAAATTGATAAAATAAAATTACATAAATTGAATAATAAACAAATACAGACAAATTATAATACTGAGACAAAAAAATACATTTTTTTTTTTAGGATTTACCAGTGTTATAATTTCCATTTAAATTTCGTCTAATTATGTGACAAAAATTTTTTTAAGAAAAAAAATATTTAAATCTAATAGTACAAAAATTTTAATCTAAATTAAACTAAAATTGAAAAATTTGTAAACAAAAATCGATGATTCTAAACTTGGTATACAAAATTTTAAAAATACAATAGGCCAAGCTTATTACAACGAATGTAAACAAATTTAAGTAAACAAAAAACATTGTTTTATGTTGCCAAAGTACGTATTATAAAAAATGAAGTCATTAAAAAAATTAAGTAATTGTAAAAAGCACAAATTTTCGTTATTTGTTACTTTGTTTATGGTTGGCATGTTTCATAGAAATGTGCTTCTTAAGTTCAGCCAATTTAGAATTGGATGCATGACAAGTCAAGCAAACATATTTGATTCCACATTCAGTTCTTTGGTGCCCTTCTAACTTTTGCTTATTTGGAAATTGTTCCGGGCAATTAGCGCAATAAAATTTATCATCATTTTTAGTTTCGGTTCTTGATTTTTGAATGCAGTAATTAGCGTAAGCCAAGCAATAAAAGGTCACATTTTTATGATTATTTTCAACGTGTTTTATTATTTTTTCTATTGACGGAGTTTCTTCAACGAATTTGCAATAAGTGCAATGATACTGGTGCAATTCAAAATTTTTCTGGTAATGTTCTTCGAGATCACTTTCGTCTGAAAACTTATCTTTGCAACCTTTACAATGGAACCCTTTAGGTTTTTCTTTGATTACTTTCGGCTTCTCCTTAGTTACTTTGACTTTTTTCTTTTTCTTATCAACTTTGACTTTTCGCAGTTTAACAACTACTTTTGCCTTTTCTGCTTCTGAGTTATCGCCACTGTCACTCTCTAGAGCTAAATTCATTTCTACATCATCGTCAAGTTTCACTTTCTTGGCAGGAACCTCAGGCTTAATTTTAGAAATCTTTACTGGTTTCTTTGTTTCATCTATTGTTTTATTTTCTTCTTTATTTATTTTTTCAACTGTACTATTCTCTTCTGGGCTTGTTTCGTCGATTGTTTTGTTATCACCAGTGGGCACATCATTGTTTGCTTCATCGTCAGAATTCAAAATATCAACATCTTCGTCATCATCGCTACCGTCTCTTGCTTTTTGAAGTTGAATTATAACTGTAACAAAATAAAAAAAAAAAAACAAAACACTTAATACATTTGCAAAAAAAACATGTTAGTTTTTGATTAGAATTTTAAAATTACGTGACAAGGTTTAGTAAAAAAATGAAAATTAATATCGTGCAAATAGAAGACCGTAAGTAGCAAAACTACTTCATAAAATTACTTCATAAGACATTAAACGACACAAAAAGCTTGAGGGTAAGTTACTCAAATTTTTTTCTCTCAAATGGTTTGCTTCAATTTGGATTGAATCGTTTCGAAATTCAAGTACTTCCTTGAAAATTATAGAACAAGTAATTCAAGCAAAATTGAAGCTAAACAGGCCAAAAGGAATTTTAAGGCTTACCCCGATTTTACACTTTCTAAGTTTAAATTACAGATAAAGTAATTTTACATTTGGTTAATGTATACACTGTAACACTGCTACCAAACGGTTAAATGTTCAGCGAAATAGTTTAATTTTTAGCCAAATGGCAGAAAATTTAAACTGCAAAAAAAATTAATATTAGGTAAATGTTAGCTGTGGGTGAACAAAGTAAGCAATAAAAGTTTAAAGCAGCCTATCGATTTTCATTTTTAATTGCTAGTGTACTACAAGCTTTATATTCAGTTAATTATTGAAAATTAAGATATTGGTTAAAAATTCAATATGGTTGAAAAGTTAAGAATTTGGTTGAAAATTGAATATTTATCCGAAGCAGTGTCACCGTGTATAAATGCTCACTTTAAAGGTGATAAAGGTGATTGAATATAAATAAAATTATAACATAAAAATAAAATAATAAAAAATAACTCTTTTTCTTAAGATTTACATTTTTGATTATTTTTAAGTAATTTAAACTATTATGAAATCCATAGGTTTGAACAAAAAAATAGAAAAACAAAATAGGTCAAATTAAGTAAATGAAATGAAAAAAATAATAAAAAAACAATAATGCAGTTTTAGCTTCAAACACCAAGTGCTTCCTAAAGCTTTTTTTTTTATTTACAAACAATTTTTTTCTGTGTAAAAAGTTTTAGTTGCAATAAATAATTAATACCACACTAAAATATCCAAAATGTTTTTTCCTTAGTGATTAAAGCACTTAGAAACAAAAATGATAATTGATAATTGATAACAGATATACTTTTACTTTTTGAATAGTTTCCAAAATAATTCTTCTGCTAATTACATTTCCTGTGTTTTAAGATTTAATTAAATTTTATATTTTTACAGCAAATATGATATAAACTATCTTCAGTTGTTGTATAAATTCTAAAAAAAAAAATAAATTCTGTTAGAAAATAAAAAACAAAAGAACTTATAATTGGCCTGTGTAAACACACATGGAGCAATTTTATGGATGGGTTAAGGAATTTCTTGGTACTAAAATACCTGCGAAGAATCATTAGTAGCTACCTGAGCGCAAGGAACAAGGTTGACGGAAGTAACTGCAGGAGCAGTACAAAAATCGCTCCTCGGACCGGATCTGTGGAATATCGCGTATGACCAGATACTCAGGCTTCCTATACCTGAAGAAGTTTTCTCCGTCGAATACGCAGACGATCTGGCCTTAGTTATCATAGCAAAAGATGTTAAAATTGCCAAAGATCACGGCCTAAGGCTAGCAATGGCGAAAACTGAGCTCGTCTTGTTTACCAGTAAACATGTATGATAAATAAACATACCTAATGAACATTAAGAAGTACAGGATGGAAATGAAGGATCACCTAAAGTACTTGGGCGTGCAGTTGGATCGAAGCTCACCTTTATGAAGCAGATTTTAAGCAAGACCCATAAGCGCAGGCTTCTATATCGTTCACTCACCCCATACTCCTCTATGGTGCAGAAGATTCGGCTGAATGCATAAAGAAAGTCACCTATGGGCAGCTAAGTTTACAAGGGTTCGGAGCCCTGCGAATCTCCGGTGCCTATCATAAAGTGCCGTTGGAGTAAATATTTCTATACCTCACATTATTATTATCTCATACATTAAAAAAGAATTCTAAATTTTAATAAAATTTTTTATTATATTTACAAAACTATTTAAATGTATTTAATAAATAAAAGATAAACAAAAATAAAACAATTTTTATGAAAAATAAACTTGAAAGTGTCTTTCTTTTTTGTGATTCTCCATTCGCCAACGATGAGGGCTTGAGTATCCACATATTTCACACGTTAATTTTGGCCCAGCATTAACACATTCGAATTTTCTATGTCGCCATAACGACCTTTGTACTAAATAACCTTTACCACAAGTACTGCAAACATGTGGAAGGCTTCGACTTTGGTTTATTGAATTATTGTCAAAATTTGTTTGTGGATCGTCTTGCTGATTTTCCGCTAAAAAAATACAAGAGAATTATTTTAAAAATCTAGTTGGAATATAATTAATTATTGGTATTTTTTTTCAAAAAAGGTTTTACCTGATAGAGAACTTTCTTTTTCGTTGTTGTCCCATGTTATGAAATCTGACGTTGGATCAAGAAAAGGTTGTATGTCAGCGGTTATCGTTTCACCAAAATCAACTTCAGTTTTTACAATATGGATACCTGGAATTTAAATTTTCTTTTATTCAATAATAGTATAAAAATGCAGGAATAAAATTCTAAATACAAGTAAAATTTGTTGTTCAATTTTCAACTCCTAGAAATAATGCAAAATTTAATGATAAATTGAAAATTGGTTGAAAATAAATAACTTTATGCTATTTCGAGTTTTATATTTTTTATTCGTAATAATTTAATCGGTTAAAATATTACACAAAATAACAATTTTCTTATTTTATTTAAAATAAATACACGTCAATTATTTCAACCATTCACTTCATTATGACTTTGTGAACTTTCCTAACATGTGCTCTAAGATTCGTTTTGTGTTTGACAATTCTTGGACAATATGGGCACGCGTAAGTTGGTTCTTTTCCACATTCTAACCTCAAATGAGTCGTCAAATTTCTGTACCAACGATAAACTTTACCACATTTTTCACAAGGGTACGTGCCAGGTTCTTTTTTATTTTTATACCTAAATGTTGGTACCAATGTTGGTCTGTAATACCCAGCATAATTTAAATCTCTTGGATTGTTTTGATAACCTCCTGAAAAATAAAAAATAAAATTAAAATTACTCTTAGTTCTTAACTAAAAATTTTGCTTATCTTAAGTTAAAAAATGATGGTATCGAATCAAAGACAAGTATTCTATTTCTTTTTTATTCAGTTGTAATTTACAATATTTACTATTTACAAATATCTTAATTATAAATAAAATCAATTAAATTTATATTTTCTTTTAGGCAAAGTAACTTTGTTACTTAAAACATCAGTACAATAAAGTTTAAGATTAGGGTGAGATCTCTTAATGTGAGTCCATAAATTATTTTGTTGTTTACTGTGAACCTTACAATAAGGGCATTGAAATCTTGACGGTTTTCCGCATTCATAACGAATATGTCTGGTCAAACTTTGCTCATAAGCATACGCTTTACCACATTCAGCACAAACGAAGTTTCTTTTCCAATGTGGATCATTTTTTAATAATGGCTTGGATGTTTCACCAATTTCTATTTTCTTTGTAGAATTTTTAGGGTAACCTGCAAAATATTAAATTAAGTATTAATTTAGCTTCAGCTGATAGACTTTAATTGTAATTTAAAATAACAACATTGAGAAATTTGTTCAAAACGGATGTGAATATTTTTTGAGGCAAAAAAATAGAATGGGCAATAATAAATTAAAAACATTTTTTATGATTCTAATTTTTGTAAAATATACTTTATTTAAAAATTTACTATGATTCCATTTATTTCTTAAAACAAACAATATATCTTTACCTGCACAGGTATCCTTTTTCAATTATGTCAATACAAAATTTATGTACATATAATACAATATACCGTTTTAATACAACAATAATACATAAATTAAAATTTACAAAATATTTAAGCGATGAGTAAAAATTTTAAAATTATATTTTTCTTTCTATGTCTATTATATTACATTCTTTAAAATGGTTAAAACAAATATCAGTTATTTTTTATCAGCTAACAAGGGGATACCACCGCGTTTGGGACGTCAAATTACAAACTACAGTCATAGATCAGTTTATTATGCTGAAAAAACATCCCCGATACCCTCCGCTTATTCTAATGAATCTTCTGGGCCTTGAAATACAGGGCTCGATGTTATAATCCATATCCATACATTTTTTTTTTAAGGGGTTAGAAAAATGAGACCAATTAGAAATTTTTTAGTTTAGTAGCAAAACGATAATAAAATCCAAGAACCCCTATCTTATAACTTAGAACTCACCATTTCTAGACCCAGAAGGCCCATTAGAATAATGGAAAGGTATCGGGGATGTTTTCTCAGCATAATAAACCCATCTACAACTATAAATTATAATTTAGCCTCCCAAGGATACTTTCTCTTTGTAATGAATAAAAATCAAAAATTTTGTGCACAATTATAGTAAATCTGTAAATCTGTAAATTTGGGTCATAAGAACAAGAACAAGGGATATGACAGAAGTAGTACCCCAATCGGCACCGTTTTGCCTAAGCTACATATTTTGAGCCATAAACGTGCTAGTTTAGGCTACCGAATTTAAACTTTCAGTAGGGGTTTAAATGCCTGAAAATTGGTTTTTTGGTTTTAGCGGGAACACAGTAAACAAATATTAATGTACTTAAGACTCCGATGATATTAATGCCGTAGGTTTCGTGTATCCATATTAAGATGCTATCTTTTTGCATAGATTCGTAAGTATTTACATTTCTTTGTTAAAATTTCTTTTAAAAATAATATTTACATATATAGGGCAAAAAAGCCTATTTTCTGCCCTAGGGAGACGGCTTTTTTGCCCATTATATGTAAAACTATATTTTAGAACACGGGAAAAAATATTGGGTTCGACTTTTGCGAAGCCAAAACCAATATTTTATTCCTTGTTTAATAAATAGCTATATTATTTCACGTCAGTGAAAAATATTGTCAATACAAAAATTGTCAATTTAAAACTTAAAACTAATTGTTATGATAAAAATAATATTTAATTCTTTTTAATTTTTGGCCTTAAAATAGTTTTGTTTATAACATTAGTACAAAATAATTCATTCAGTGGATGCATGTGTCTAATATGTTTCCATGTATCAGCAGGAAATTTTGTTCGTTTTCCACAATATGGACATTGATAACGAGGTAGTTTTCCGCATTCATATTTTAAATGCCTCATTAAACTTCTTTCAACAGTATAAGATTTATTGCAATCAACGCAGATATAATTTTTTGACTGATATGGCATATTGATTACAGGTGGGTACTGAATATTTATTTTTATATCCATGTTCTTATAATCATCTGTAAACAAATAAAAAATAAAAATTATGAAAAAATAGTTTTTAAAAACAAGTAAATCATAAAATCGAGAAATAAATATCAATAAATTAGTAAGTATTTAGGAAACAATAAAAAAATTTTTAAATAACAAGTATATGAAAAAGAAAAAATTTATTTACATTTCAACAAAAAAGTTATAATTTTTTAATCCTAGGTAACTTTTCTTCATTACTAGCAATGTCATAACAAAAAATTTTAAGGCCAGGATGAATTTTTCTAATGTGATTCCATAAATGACTTTGCTGCGATTTACATAAATTGCAATATGGACATTGAAATCTTGGTGATTGACCACATTCGTATTTCATGTGCCTCCATAAACTTCTCTCGACAGAGTACGGTTTGAAACAATTAACACAAACGAACTTTTTCTTTTCATCGTTATTATAGTAAAAATCTGTAAATAAAGTTTTATGTCATTACAAATTACAAACGCAATTTTTCTAATTTTCTTAAGTACTTAAAATTTAACTTATTAACAATTTTAAATTAAATGCACGGAGAAAAATAACTGTTAAACATAACCAAAAAGGCTTGTTAAATATACAAAATTTATTTGTTCTTGAAACTAACCACGTTTTCTAAAATTAATCTAGCAAAATTAACAAAATATTTTTCTCTGTGCTGACAGCAGGAAATTAAATTAAAAATCAGCAAACTAATGTGCAGTAACTTTATTTTAAATATAAATTTTTTCTATTTTCGAGGTTAGATTCACGTTATTTTGAATAACCAAATTTTTTTGTTTCTGTTGGTTATTTGATGTTCAAAATGAAAATTAGTATCAAATAGAAAGTGAATCTAGTCTCGAGGTAATTTTGTATAAACAATATCTTTTTCATAGAGGAACAATATCATTTGCTAAACAAAGGGCCAAAAATAGGATTTGACATTTCATGCATTGGTTTTTCGCGAGCAGATAGCATGTAAATTACGAACCCTATATTTTTTCCATTGTTCTATGCAAGGTTTATCAATAAAAGTGAAAACAGTGATCTTTTGAGGTTAGAAAAAGCGTACAATGAAGAATTATTTTGTCCGTCTCATTCCAGGCATGACCATTGAATTAGTCAATTTATCAGTACAATAGATTTGTAGGTTAGGATGACATGTTTTAATGTGTTTCCACATATTCGTTTGTAATTTGGCAACAACATCACAATATGGACATTGGAATCTTCCACTTTTACCACATTCATAAATAACGTGCCTATTCAAATTGTTTTCGTAACCATAAGCTTTTCCACATTCAGCACAAACATATCTTTTCTCAATGGGTTGCTGTTGTGGATTTATCATTGGTATAGTACAGTCTGTTTTGATATTTGTTATCGTTGGTAAAATAAAATCCTTGACGTCATCTGTAAAAAAAATCAGAGTTTATTAGATTTTTTATAATTTAACATTGAAAATATTTAATTTCATTTGATGAGTTCATATATTTTAAGGAAATCAACTGAATATTCACATTAATAACTGTCTCAATTTTTATATTTAAGATTATAAAAAAAATATATACATATGAGTATACCTTTCAAAAAATGAGCTTCCCTTTATTAATTTTTAATATTTAAGGCATTTTTTAGTTGATGTAACCCTCCTATGCTGAGTTCCTCACTCCAAAAAGAACTAATCACATAAGAGGGAAAGAGATATAAAATGCTCATACATAGCAAAGTCACACACATGATTCAGCATAGAAGGGTTAATATAAGTGCGTCAAAATTTAACGCAAGCCATAATGTTCTGATGATATGCAGGATAACATTTAGTCTCTAACACGTCACTACACTGAAGTAAACTTTATGTAAATTTAAAAAACAGCTAGGTTACTGATCATTATTTTTGGATACTACATTTACTTTATTTGGATCTTAATACGTAACAAAAACAGTTATTTCATTAATCTGGTTATTTAATAAGTAGCGCAGAGTGCTTCCATATCTTTTTTTTTCAGAGCAGACTGAAAACAACATCCGCTTGTAGGAAGCAGAATTTTGTCTTCATGCTTAAATGAATCCAAATGTTAGGAAATGTAAAGAAAAATGAAAAACATTTTGAAAATTGTTATACTCATTTAGGATATGCGAGCAGTGGTAAAAAGCTCTGCTTGTTAAAAAAGAATTCCGCTTGCCACAAGCGAATTTGTTTTTCAGTGTAGACATTTGTACTGTTTAATTATATAATCCTAAATTTCAGCATTAGGATTTGATCAAAATAAGTCTATAAAAATTTCGTTAGCAGTACCGTTAATAGATTATCCTGGGTCTATAAATTAACAGTTACTAAGTTTTAAGAATTGTAGTCCATACTTCTAAGCACTGCTCAAATCGTAAGTTGCGGATGTATCTAAATGTATTTCTTGGATTTTTGTGGTTACTCACTCTAATATTGACCAATTGTTTTCTATAACAACTCTAAGTTGTTATGCTAAACTTTAGTGCACTAAAATTTTTTTCATTAAAAGGTATTTAATTAAAAAAACAATTAACAAACTCTTGTAAATCGTAAAATCATGAATTTTTATTTACATATAAAAAAATGTGCTGTTAAAATTAACGCAATAATGAAGTTTTTTGTTTATGTAAAAAATGATAAAAATTAACAATAGGGAAAATTCCATGGTAAAAATATTTTAATACATAATTCTATAAAATAAATTATATTTTACAATGTTAAGTACAAAATAAATGCAAATTTAAAGCAGCAATAGAAATGCAGAGAATTAGGAAAAATCAGACAAATTCTTTAATGCTTCTAAAAAAGGCTCTATTGACACCTTTTCTTAAATTTTTGCAATATAGCAGATTCTTTGTCTGCGTTAATTTTTACAATTCTATTTTTAAAATATTTTATTTATTAATTTAATCATTTGCTTATCCCTAACTCTGGCATTTTAATGGTGGTTTTCGAAATATCAAGAAAAATAAATATATAAAGATAAGTCATCTTTAACTAGATCTTTACGTATTTATTTTTTGAGTGATTTTTTAAGATTTGAGTTTTTAAACGCATTTTTTAACAAAATAGCATAAGCGACGATCATTAAAAACTGATTTACGCGAGAACCATGAATACTTTATGTATAAAAACCAGTATTTAGGGTATAGATGTAAGCGCATTATGTTTCTTGTATTTGCCTGGCTTACACACAGATAGACTCTATCTCAGTAAGCTGCATACCAATGTATGTATAATCACTTTACTGGCAATAAATATTATTAATAAATTAATAATTATATCGATATATGTGAATTTGAATTGTATGCATAAGTAGATGTTTTATATTTGCTTCTAGTAATTAATTTTTTATAGCAAATTATGAATTTCATTTATTGATATGGAACATGTTTATATGTAGGGGTACCAAGTCTGAAAATTAGTAAATTGAAAAGTTACTGCCTACCATTTTTGTACTTACCCGCGTAAAATATTATTAAGATCTTTTTATGATCTTATTAATATCTTATTAATCTTTTATTAATATCTTAATAAGATCTTAATAATATATTAAAAATCCATTATTAAGATCTTAATAAGACGAAAAAGAAAAACGTGAAATTTTATTTTTTAAAACCTAATAAGTTATTGATTTTACTTATTCAGGTGGAAAACTCACGCGTAAGACTTAGCTCGAAGCTTCCTGCTCTCGTTGAATGCTCAAGTAGACCAAAAACCTCATTATCGTCATGGGCGAAAAATTTTAGACATGAATACGACCACGACTAATGTAAAAATTTTTGCGCCTTGGCTAGTTCGTTGAAAAGATATTTTTTAAACTCAAAACGTACGTTTTCCGTCACTATACGTTTAAGATTTTTAGTCGCTTTTTGAGAAAAACCTGGAGCTTTATAAAGATTAGTGAGACTGTATTATTCGGGAGTTAAATATTAGATCTAAGTATCAAGGACGTAAAATGTTAGCGCTAGTGAGAGCATCAGCACGCCCATGGTGCTTAGGATATTATTTGCTGCCCTAGGCGTACAAAGATTGCAGAAAGCTCCGTGAAAGTTGGAACTACAAATTGTATGCAATTTGTGTACATAAAAATTGTGCACGAAAATGATTGTATAAAAATTGTATGAATTTGAACAATTTTAATACAGTCAACGTAAAGAAAAGTTAATACAAATTGTGCACAATATCTAACCAGATTCGTCAAAAAAGAAATAGAGATATTATATGGAGAAGAAGAAAAGAAGAAAAATGAGAATTATTCCTTGTAAATTTAATTGTATCACGGCACTAGAGCTCCTAAAATCCTAAAAATAAAAGGACACATTCATATTCTTCATATTTTTATCAAAATTCTTGATGAGATTTCTCGAATTGTTTATTTTTTCTTTTAGGCATCACTTTTTTTAAAACTTCTTTTTTCAATAATTAATTTCAATCAGACTTGTGAAAAAATCATAGTTCACGAATTGCACTTTAAAATAATAGTCTGATAAAAAAATAAAACTTATTCAAAAATTAGGTTATTAAAAAAATATTAATTTACAACGAGCGGTCAGTTTGGTTCATCGTGATCAACTGATCATTTTTTTTTTTTAATTTGACAATTGTTTATTTACATTTTAAAATGTAACCAAGCAACGATTCAATTAATAAAAAAAAAATAATCAGTTTATCACGGATAGCCAAACTGACCGCTCGTCGTAAATTATTATTTTTTTAATAACCTAGTTTTTGCATAAGTTTTATTTTTTTATCAGTATTTTAAAATTCGATTCGCAAACTAAGAAGAATGCTTCACAAGTCTGTATAAAATCAAATATTGATAAAAGTTTTTTTTTTAAATAAATGATGCCTAAAATAAAAGTTTCAAATATAAAAATTTGATTTTTCTGTGAAAAAATTAATTTTCTCTACAAAAAACCAATTTGAGAAATATCACCAAGAATTTTGACAGAAACATGAAGAATATGGATGTGTCCTTTTATTTTTAGGATTTTAGGAACTATCTAGATCTGCAGACCATGGTACTAAATCTAGTGTGTGAGACAATAAAATTTGCAGCAGAGCTAAATTTACAAGGAATAATTCTCATTTTTCTTCTTTTCTTCTTCTCCATATAATATCTCTATTTCTTTTTTGACGAATCTGGTTAGATATTGTGCATAATTTGTATTAACTTTTCTTTACGTTGACTGTATTAAAATTGTTCAAATTCATACAATTTTTATACAATCATTTTCGTGCACAATTTTTATGTACACAAATTGCATACAATTTGTAGTTCCAACTTTCACGGAGCTTTCTGCAATCTTTGTACGCCTAGGGCAGCAAATAATATCCTAAGCACCATGGGCGTGCTGATGCTCTCACTAGCGCTAACATTTTACGTCCTTGATACTTAGATCTAATATTTAACTCCCGAATAATACAGTCTCACTAATCTTTATAAAGCTCCAGGTTTTTCTCAAAAAGCGACTAAAAATCTTAAACGTATAGTGACGGAAAACGTACGTTTTGAGTTTAAAAAATATCTTTTCAACGAACTAGCCAAGGCGCAAAAATTTTTACATTAGTCGTGGTCGTATTCATGTCTAAAATTTTTCGCCCATGACGATAATGAGGTTTTTGGTCTACTTGAGCATTCAACGAGAGCAGGAAGCTTCGAGCTAAGTCTTACGCGTGAGTTTTCCACCTGAATAAGTAAAATCAATAACTTATTAGGTTTTAAAAAATAAAATTTCACGTTTTTCTTTTTCGTCTTATTAAGATCTTAATAGAGGATTTTTAATATATTATTAAGATCTTATTAAGATATTAATAAAAGATTAATAAGATATTAATAAGATCATAAAAAGATCTTAATAATATTTTACGCGGGTAGCTGCTGTAGTAAACATGTTCCATTCAGGAAAGTTCCAGTTAGAAAAGTTTCTATTTACACAAATGAGTTTGTGAAGTATTTTAAATGAAAGTGTTTTAAATTAATTGTTTTTATGTATGTTATGCTCGAAACGAGGTAACGGCCGGTTCCGCGGAATGGGGCAGTCATCAGCCGGCTTATAATGAAATTATGAATAAAATTTGATAAGTCAAACAAATTTTTTATCTTATAATTAATCAGTATCATTCAAAAATATATTTTAAATGTAAAAGAAATCAAACAAAAATTTTTTTTCTTAAAAAATTTTCTTATTTTCAATGTATTAATTTATTTAATTTGATGCCCCGTTCCGCGGAACCGGCCGGTATAATGTTCCATTCCGGGAAACCGGCCGGTTTACTGTCCGATTCCGCGGAACCGGCCGTTACCTCGTTTCGGGTGTATAGTCCTGTCGCCAGCAATGCTATTTAATGCCATAAAATGCCATAAAAGTTCCATGGAAAAAAATGGGTGGTATTTATGTTTTTTGACCCGCTAAACACGAATCCGGGGTCTATTTTGCGAAATTCGTGGTCAATTTTTTGTTAATAACAAATAATTGCAAAATTGGCCAATAATTTATTAATAACAAAAAATTGACCACGAATTTCGCAAAATAGACCCCGGATTCGTGTTTAGCGGGTCAAAAAACATAAATACCACCCATTTTTTTTCATGGAACTTTTATGCTATTTTAGGATTTTATGGCATTAAATAGCATTGCTGGCGACAGGACTAGTAACATGTATAAAAAGCTAAAATGCGTAAAGAAAATTCGTTAAGATATTTCAAAGTCTTCACGCATTCCGTACACACAATTTACAAACAAAATAAAGGTTCTCCTCACCTCGCTAGATCAGTTTCTAATAATCCTCTTTATTCTATAACGTTAAAAAAATATAATTTTTAAATTTGTCAATAAGATTTCGGTTTTAACAAATACACAGGCATATCTTGATGTTTCCTTCTCACATGCTGATAAACATTTGACGTTTGCTTACTTACAAAATCACAATAAGGACATTTAAATGAAGGTTTCTTTCCACATTCGTAACGTCGATGTCGATTTAAATTAGGCTGCCTTGTAAATATTTTTTTGCATCCAGGACATTGAAGGTTATTGATTTTCAGATTTTGGTTTTGATAACCTACTCTATTTGGTCGTTTTTCCGGCCATTTCTTTGAAGCAACAGCAACTGAAAAATTTAAATTAATGAGTGAAAAAATATTATTAAAAAATATTATTCAATAAGCATTTAAAAACGTAATTTGCTTCTATAAAAAATACATGCTAATTTAACAAATTTATTTTATTAATATTCAAAATGACATTTATAAACATTACATAAAAATGATTTTCCTGCAAATAACAATTTGAAAAAATATTATGCCTTTTTCTGAGTTTCAAGTTGAAGAGTACGTTATCGTCACTCAAACACTTTAAAATTATTTTAAACTTACCATATGCAGAAGGACATTATTTTCTAAGTTAGAATCGCGGTATAACAAGCCAAAAACAAAGATTAAAATAAAAATCAATAGTTATTAATACGAAATTATCGTATTAAGAGAATAAAGTACACTTTTTTTTATTGACTAAATCAAATTTTTTAAAAATCTTGAGCAATTAACTGTGCCTTAAATTATATAACAAAATTTTTTATTTTTAAATATTAAAGTATTTAATTTTATACATAATATTCATTTAATGAAACAATATTTATAACGACATTTCTTATTGAGAATTGGGTCTTAAGACATAAACTGGTTCGAGTTTGTGTTTTCTTCTTACATGCTGATAAACGTGAGACGATTGTTTACTCATAAATTCACAATAAGGGCATTTAAATGAAGGCTTTTTTCCACATTCGTAACGACAATGACGAGTTAAATTTGGTCGTCGAGTAAAAAAGTTTTTACATCTTGGACATTGAAAACCACTGTTTTGCTTATTGTTTTCTTCGTATGATTGTACTTCTACCCAATTAAATGGGTAATCAGCAACTGAAAAATAGAATGAGATTTTAGAATTTATTCAAAAAATTTATACTAAGTTAATTTCATTAAATTTTAAAATTAAATAGATTCTGCCTGGCAATGCTTAAAATTTTTACAAAATAAGTATACTTTCTAATAAACCAGTAGAAAAATTTGTAACCCACATCTCGAGTGCAAGGTTTGATTAAAAAAATAAAAACAATATTTATGAGGTAATAATTTATTTTACAATTAAAATTCCATAACATGATTTATGAATATTTATATAAAGAGACTGGCTCATTCGGATGATGTCTTCTGACATGTCGATAAATAGCTGACGAATATTTACTTAAAAAATTACAATACGGGCATTTAAAACGCGGTGCCTTACCACACTGATGTCTGTGATGATAAATCATTTGATTTTTTTGTGAAAAAAATCTATTACATTTTGGACATTGGTATTTACCATTTTTATTTTTGTGACTAAAAAGTAAATTATCTTCGATATTTGATGTGTTCCATGAATTTTCTATTGAATTGCAACCTGAAAAATAAAATTTGTCATTTTTTTTATTTCGGTTCAAATGTTTATTAATTTTGAATAAAAAAAAAAGAATTTGAATAACACAAAAAGAAATAAACCAACAATTTTTTTGTTTTTCAAATTGCAGTATTTTTTATTTTAGCAAACAAAATTTTATACATGCGTTTTATTCAAAAATGCCAGCAAATAAAAATTTTTTTAAAATTTGCAATTTTAAATTAAAAATATATATCTGAACCAAACAAAAATTTTAAGTGCACAAATAGAAAAAAAAAACATTCAAATGAATTTAAAAACACAAAAGAATTAAAATAATAATCAGAAGCTAATCCATTTACAAAATCCTTCAAGCATAGAGTTAATGATATTCTTCTAAGCCTTGTCATAACTCAAGATTAACTCAATTTCAAAAACAAAGCTTGGTTCTCGTAGTGGTTTTCAATTAACGTATAGATTTTTATGATAATATCAGTAATTTTAAAGATAGTGATTGTTTGGTGGATTGTTAAAACAATGAATATTTTTTTATTAATACTAGTAACCAAGAAAAAGTAGAATTCCAATTCCTAAATATGTGCCATTATAGTTGATTTAAACTTCAAGTCTGCAATCAATGTCATTAAGATTTCGTCATAACTTTTGCAAAAATCAACAAACTGAAATCAGTTTATCGAAATCTTTCTATAAAATTCTAATTTATTTTGATTTCTATTAGGCTGTAATAAAAAAGTGAATGAAGAATTGAATTTTGAATCTTCAAAAGTTGAGGATCTAAAGTTAGAGAAATTGTTATTAACTCCGTCTCTCTGCAGACCCTGAAGTCTTTTAGGTCCACTTAGGATTCTATTTATAAAAAAAAAATTACTTTATAAGTAACAAACAAAACAACATTTAACCCACTGAAAACTTTATATAGAGTTACAAAATGAGTTGCATCAAATTGTGATGAAAATGCATGAAGATTCGATGGAATTTCAAAATTATGCAAATTTTTAACGAAAGAATGCCTAAAAAATGTAATATGTGACTTATTATTTTAAAATTAAGTAAACAACTCCATGTGAAATTTTCAGTTGGTTGAGAGTTGATGTTAGAATTGTGACAGAATTAGTTTATAATTTACACTACAATCCCATAACGATTAAAAAAAATTTTTTAATTTTTTCTAAAAATAATTTTATTCATTAAAATATGTATATTTAAATTGCACAGATTGTTTTTGCAATGATTTTTCAATATTTATACAAAAATAAAATTTGGATGCTTACATAATAAACTAAACTATAAAAATGAATAATTTTTAAATTTTGATTACATTCTTTGATCACAAAATTTAAAATAATTAAATGAGTATTAACGTTAAATTTTAAACATAAAATTAAATTATTATGTTTTATTTTCTAATTTTAATTGTATTTTAATTTCAGTTGTATAATAGCATTTTTCTGCCAAAAACTCACTGCGACCTCAAAAAGCTCAAAATGTAAATGCTTTTAAATAAAATCAGAAAATGAAACGTAAATTTATTTGAATTAAAATACCTTAAAATACAAAATATTTGAAACTTCTAAAAAGTTATTTTTTGCTCTCCTGGGCGTAAAACTCGCGCGTAAAGAATTTTCTGCACTTGTTCTACACCTAGGTAGGCAAAAAAATATTGTAAGCACCATGGGCGAAATACTTTAGACACTTGCGTGAACACATATCACTCGTGCCAAAACTCTTACGCCCTTGATACTTAATATACTATTAAAAACTTAAAATGATATCTTGTAAAATTAAATTTATTCAGTATTACTAGTACGTATTTAACATATTTATTTTGTTCCATTTTAAGCTTACTCTTATATCAAATAACAATTTAATAACTAATTACAGAATTATATAAAGTTTTAAACATTTTTACACCCATCTCTGTCCTTAAAGTATCTTAAATACAAATGGAATGTACCACGGAGACTGGCTCCAATCTAGTCTTCATGGGAATGTATAATAACATTGTAGTTAAAAACAAAGTCGACAATAACCCTGTCGGTTTTAAACTAAGCAGACTTTTTTTTAATAAAAGATTTCAATTTTTTATTTTTACATTTTAATATCAGGTTTAAAAAATTTTTTTAATGTAATTCATTCAATAATAACAATTTTTGGTCAAGGAGAATATAACAGAACAAAACAGAATTCTTTTATTTATTTATTAAAATTGTTTTTTCAGGTGGCTCATGGAGTTTATAAAAAACGAATAATATGAGCTAATATTTACTGGAGATGAAGATAATTAAAAAACAAATCCATTGATCCCAAAAAATACCCAGGTTCCCGATTAATTAAGATAGAAATAAGCAATTGAAAATTTTTAAGGTTAACACGCGTTCTTATGGGAGTTGATATTGTTTTACTTCGTACTCATTCAATAATGAATCTTTTTAGATAAAATTGTACACACGTGTTATTTAACATAAATAGAAACTTTTCCAAAAAGAAAATGCAATAGTTGCCGATCAAATTATAAACACATAATTTTAGTCGCGGGCCCGTTTCAATAAATTGTTTTGTATTTAAAAAATTTTTTTTACATCGCACTTATTACATAAGAAAATGCTATATTATTAATAACTTCTAAATATTCACGTATTTATATAATAAATAACAAAATTTAATTAATTAGTTATGTCCCCCACTGATGCCACCCTAAAATATACGGACCTAAAACCGTGAGCCACCAAAATATTTAAATTTTCAATCAGATTAACAACAAAAGTCTACTCAGTTTTTCCAATACCACTCAATAAAATAAACTCACAATTAGCCAAAAGATTACAAATTTAACAGATACTAAAAACTAAATAAAAAAAAAATACAATTATTAACACGTTGGCTGCGGTATGTCACGTGACTCCATTTAAAATACATGGGATCATGGGCGTATTTCGCCCATGCCGCAGCCAATGTGTTAAATGACCGATAAATGACGAAATAAAAAATATTTTGATCACGTTCATTTTTCTAAATAATTAAAAGTAACTTATAATAATTTTTATAATATCATAACTTGAATGGAATGTTCTAGGTTCCAAAATTCGGAATTAACAGATTCATGCCTGAGTTAATTTGTTCAAAGCCATAAATATTTTGATCACTGTTCCTTCATATATCTTCATTAAATCAGAAGATTTTCTTTTGATTTATTGTACTGGTCATGGAATGTTTCTTCATGCTTCTAAAAATTTTAAATTAATATTTTGTAATTAAATTATCCAATTTTTATTCGTTTATTTAAGGAAGCTGACTATACTGTGAAAATTCTTGTACGGGTAAATACTATCTGGATAGTAAATTTATTATCAGGATAGTAAATTATCTGGATAGTAATTAGCCAAACAAGAATTTTTATAGTTAGTAGAAGAAATAATTGCATATTTTTTAGGTTTGCCATTTGTAATTTTTCCTTCTACTAAGAATTGGGATTAACATTATATATACATTTTTTTACGGATATACATTTTTTAATATGACTTCTTGTTATATACCAATTTTTATTAAAATCTGAACTCAAAAAAAAAAGGTATACAACTTTTTTCCTGATTTCCTGACCACTGCATGGTAGTAAGGCACGTGGTTATTGTTGACCACATATTGCTTGTGCCCGGCTTTGCCGAATTGAATTTTTTTTCAGTGTATGTAATGACATACTTATCATTTCATTTTATTATATCAAAAACTTTTATTAAATAAAAAATATTGAAGCTACACTAAAAAAATGAACAACTAGTAGACCTAATTTTTATCTGTTTTCAAAAAAATAACTCCCTCTTTGTGGTATGACTGAAATAACGTGGTTTGCGTTTTAAAAGTTTATTTTTAACATAAAATTGACGACGCTTTGGCCTTAAATCACAAGTATTCAAAAATTACCAATAATTTCTTTGGACTTTGAAATTTTAATTTATCACTATCTGCATTGTGGGACCCCCCCCCCCCTATAAACGTCACTTTTTCACCCCCCCTAAAAACGCCAATTTTTCACCCCCCCCCCCTGCCGAGCCAAACTTTTTCAAATACCCCATCCAATGAACATGTTCCATGTTAATAAACTTCCGGATTTTCCCCATAAAACTAATGCAAAATTTACTTATCTTTGTACCCTTATATCTCAAAATTATGCACGACTAAACAAGACCCATACTATTCGATTTCTGAGGCTTTTCTCTCACTAACTGTATATATTTTTGAGAAATTCATTGGTCAGAGCTTCCTTCAAAAAGCAAATTCAGGTTTTGAAAATTTTTAGTATGAAAAATATATTCTACACGTACCCGATATCGTTCAGTTTCTTCTAAAAATAGTAACAGGTTTATTTGGATGATGTTTCCTAACATGGCTATAAACTGCTGAAGAATATTTGCTGAGGTAGTTGCAATAAGGACATTTGAAACGAGGCTCCTTGCCACATTGGTGACGATAATGGTGATTCATGTTATTTTTTTGAGTGTATGTACGATTACATCTTGGACATTGAAATTTCCCTTTAGATTTTCCTACGTTATTTTGCAAAAATTCTTCATCTGGTTCCAAAACTGCCCATGAGACGTTTTTTAAATAACCTAGAAAATAAAAATGAAATTGAGTTAGAAAATATAGTTCAAGTAATCTGCAAAATATCTTAGTTCTAATTTATTTTGACTGCTGTAATATTACTGGAACATAAATTTTTAAACAGTTAAAATTTAATCGTCAAATAATGTTTATTTTTTATTATAAAATTATAAATTTTTATTATTCTAAAAATGACTTATTTTAATTTAAAAATAAATAGCTTTAAAATTATTTTATACAAGAAATTTTATAGAAAAATTTGGTAGCTCAATATTTTTTTCATCAGATTTTTAATGCACTGAAAATTTTTTAGCTGTTTTATTTATTCTTTACATTTTTTCTTACATTTAGTACACGGAGAAATTAAATCATGTTAAATTTTAATAAAATATTATTGTAATATTCGTTAGATTACTTTACACGAAACTGGTATCAAAGGCGGGACAGACTGTCAAAAAGATGATTCCGACCATGTTTAACGAAAAATTTAATATGAATTTAGATGAATTTTTGCGATACTTGAAGTAAAATTTTTGCTATAGATGGCGCTCCGATCATTGGTTTTGATAAATTTTACTTCAGGTATAGTAAAAATATATCTGAATTCATATTAAATTTTTGGTTAATCATGGTAAAAATTTCCTTTTCGTCGGTCACTCTGCCTTTAACATCAATATCGTAAAAAGTAATCTAAACTAGATTAAAATTTAACATAATTAATTTCTCCGAGTATAAGATAATTAAAATATTATTTTAAAAATATTGATTTGACAAAAATTTTCGACGACTTTAACGTGGTATAATTTCTTTATTATTTAGAATGTCAATAATGTAACAAGTTTCTCCAATGTGTCTTCTTCTAATGTGTTGATAACCTGTCGACGTCTGCTTAGTCAAAAAATTACAATACGGGCATTTAAATCTTGGCTCTTTTTCGCATTCATATTTCATGTGCCTCCAAAGACTGCGATATAGTGAAAAGGAACGTGGACATTTTGAACAATAAAATTTATTTCTTGAGTGTTGAATTTTGCTTGATGTATTTAATAACTCTTTTGAAGAATTTTTGGTGCCTTCGTATAGTTTTTCATACGTGTTACTTGACAAATATTCTTGAAAATCTGAAAAAATACAATAAAACTGTTATTATAAATCAATTAGTTTTCATTTGTTTCGCAGAAAAATAGAAGTTTTGTGTACAAAATTATAACAATATTTTTTATTCAAACGAATTTTTCATTCATAATTTCATAGTTTTTCTGAATAATGTATATGTTCGAAAAAAAATTCCAGTTGTTGCCAGATTTTTTTTTCAATATATTTTTCTGCAGAAAAATTATACAAGCACATTTTATAAAAACATTGAAAGAGAATCCAACACTTGCCATCGTAGTTCCATGGTTAGTAATAAAGAAAAAAAACCTAAGGACACATTATGTCTAATATGTGAAGAACTAGGTAATCAAGTTGATATACGACTCATCTTGTATTTTGATATTCGATTTTCTAACTTTAAAATCAATTTATGCATAATAAAGGAAGCAAAAAAAATTATATTTAGTAGTTTTATTACATAATTATTTACATAAAAAAGCATATTACAAGGAATATTTTAAAAATTTTGTATTTTGAAAAATTAAAAAAATATTTCGCCTTCTAACTTGTTTCTAACCATAATAGGATACGTTGCTCAATTTTTGAAAAATAATTTTTTATCGAAAAAAATATTTATGTCGTATCGTAGCAGGAAATTTTGAATCCTTGATGTATTTTTCGGATATGTTTATAAATAGCAAAAGGCCATTTGCTACGGAACTCGCAATACGGGCATGCGAATCTTGGTGAACGATTGCAATCATATCTCATATGTTGAACAACGCTGCATTTATTTGAAAATATTTTTGGACATTTTGGACATTGAAATTTGGTATTAATTCTTGACTTAGAATATTGAATATCATTTGGATCAACTGGTACCTCAATAATTTTAGATATCAATTGTTGTTCCAAATTTGAATCTTGCATTATACGCCGGGATTGAGTTTGCTGTGGCATTAACTTTTTCCAATAACCTATGAACAAATAAGTATTAAGTTTAAAAATTTATTTTTATAAATCATGTTATTACCAAAATTGTTTCTATTTCACAAATAAATAACTATTTCAATACAGTTAAGTACTAATTTGATAATTTGAGTATAATGGCAAATAACTTCCATAAACATTGAGCGATTTCTATAAATATTTTATTTTATATCAACAATCTTTAGGGAAATTACCTTCAGTCGGGAAAATGATAGTCAACTTTTTTAAACATAAATTTAGATTAAACTTAAAAAATAAAATATTACAAAAAAATTTACTATCCTGATAATATAAATACCCGGATGAAAATTTCTACAGTGAATTCACGTAATAGCTATTTATTAAACAAGGGATAAAATATTGGTTTTGGCTTTGCATGCAGTTGTATGCACAAGCGAGCGTAGCGAGCGAGTGCAGACAGCATGCAAAAGTCGAACCCCATATTTTGTCCCGTGTTCTAAACAATAGTTTTACATAATAATGGGCAAAAAAGCCGTCTACCTAGGGCAGTAAATAGGCTTTTTTTGCCCTAGATATGTAAAGTAACTTGATTATTTCTGAAATATTTTTAAAGACAGATTGTAAAAACTATAAATATTTAAGTTAATAAGGGCTCACTGTGAAAATCTTAAAAAATTATTTTTTTTTGGTAGTTCCAGTAAAAATTTAAAATTAATAATGACGCCCAAGTTTACGTATTCAATCTCTTTCTAAGTTGAATATAATTTTCCTAAAAGTTTGAGCGGAGCATAAAATATCTGGCAGTTTTCTATTTGAAGCTTACTTACTTATGCATAGGCAAATTAAACAATTTAAGCAAATACAATTTAGAAAGCAGTTTATATAAACTTTTATCTTATGCTGAACTATTCTTTTCTGGAAATCTTCATGTTGTAGAAATTGAAATGCTACCTGACTCTTAAAAATATTACAAAAAAATAATCTTCGAGGATTAAACGAAGGTTTTATTTATTAAATCTTTAATACAATAATAATAACACTAAAAGAATTAGTTAAATTAATAGAAAAATTAGATATAGGTACAAAGATTATATTTCATGTTCACTGGGTAAATTTACATATATCAATAGCTAAAACTCGAAATCCAGGATGTTTCTTTTTGACGTGGGCTCTCGTATTTGAAGAATGTCGGGCTCTGTAATCGCAGTAAGGACAGCTGAATCTTGGTTGCTGTCCACATTCAAATTTACAATGATAATACAAATTTTTTCGATAAGTAAACATTCTTGAACAGTTTGGACATGCGTGTTCTCTTGGCTTATCAGTACGTAAAGTCCTTTGTTTAAATGCGTAATGGTAATCTGAAAAATAAAAATATCATGTTAGTGTTTTGAAGATTGAATTAGAATCTTTGAGATTCTGTTTAAATTGGATCATACAATTCCTAAAGGGTATACATGTCTTATATTCTAACTAACTTAAAATTAATGTTATTAAATTAAATTTATTTAAGTCTTTCCAGAAGAATTGCTCTCACTCTTAAAGCACGCTTAAGGTAGTTTATTTTGATTTACCTAATTAATTCATTAATTTATTTAATATAGAAAACATGAGAAATCATTTATAAAAAAGGTACTAGGGGCCTAGTACCGCCCCGTGTCTTCGCTTCGCGCACCAACCCCCGTTGAGTGCAAAGGAAGTGTTATGTGCATAGAGTTTTGAATTCTTAATTCTTATTAAAAAACTACATTCAAGTCAAAATTTTAATTACTTTTTGTTTCAAATTTGTACTTAAGAAGACATGTTTAAAAAAACTATTATAATAGTATATGAACATGAAATACTGTTTTATTTTTCATTTTTATTGAAACTTTATACGTTTTTTACACGCTAAAGCCAATTCTTGATGTACTGTTTTATATTCTTCCATGGTGATGGACAAACATCCGTTTGGTTGATATAGTTCCTGCAAGTAAACAAAAATGAAAGCAAAATTTTTAATATTTGAAAATAAACCAACTTATACCTAATAATATTTGTTCACGATACAAAATCCATAACTAGTATCGTAGAATTTCATAGCCCAGGCCACGAATATTTGTCTAGTTTTCTTTCTTTAATTTTTAACCTGAAATGTTTTTTTTTCTTTTCAAAGAAAATTGAAATATTAAAGCAATATTCAATAATAGAAAAATCCTTATGTTTCACGTAGATCCAGATTATAATAACTTTTGTTTTGAATTCTTCGTGAAGACTTTTTGTAAGAGCTATGCTGACAATTTTGTCCTTAAACGGTTTCATGCGGGACTTCCTGCATCGCGCGCCACCTAGAGTTCAGTAGTCCTTATTAGCATATTTTTATTTTTATAATATTAAATAAAATATTGAAATAATGAAAATAGATTCTTTCTGTACGTTGGAAAAATTTTTTAGTCATATCCTTTTTTAACTTGTAGACAATTAAACCAATTACTGTCCATATTTATACTTTAAAAGTTGTCATATTTTTTTTCTTCGTGCTAAACATTAATTAAAAAAAAAAAGGTTAAGCAAAAAAAATATGCGTTGTATATGAATAACTGAGGCTAAAAATTATTTATTTAATAAAGAAAAGAAAAAAGAAAATTAATTAAACTCATTTTGTTTATTAAGGTAAAAAAATTAATGCTTACATTTAATTATAATAATGATATATCATAAAAACTTAATCAGAAATTCATTAGCTTTCATTCTTTTACAGTATCTAAATAAAAACTGTAGTTCTAATTCTATAGAAATTAAAATTAAATATGGCGTCATTCATCGTTTATATCTATGATTGTGTTTAAAAAAAGGAAAGATTTATTTACAAAAATTATAATGTGTACTGTGTACTTAAAAAATAATGTGATCTTTAGTAATACTATTGGAAAGTAAAAAAAGGTTTCAAAATTAGGAACTGAAATATACCTGTTGTGTAAAATATTAATATTATTTACCCTGAGCATGTAAAAAACTTATTTACCAAGTAATAATTATGGCTACAGTTTTTATAAAGATTTACAACATTGTAAATAAAGGCATTTCGCAAACATAATTTTTTTTCTCCACAAATTTCTCTTATTTTTGTGAAAAATTCGATCTTATTTTAGAATAAGTAGTGTAAAATGTAAGGCACGAAGTTTACAGTTATTTAAAAAATACAATCATTTTCTCAATAAACATCTCTATAAAAGTATTTTCATTTCTAGATTCATAAAGACTAAATTATGTTTGTATTTTGAATTATCACAGCGGTTGCATATGTAATGTAGTAATGTAATAATCATCTCAGATTCATTTTATTTTATTCCTATGTACTTTGATTTTTTCCCATTAATCCAAGTTTATCTCAAACCGTACTACCTTGTACATAAAGCGAATAAAATATAATTCTAAGATAATTACTGATTTTATTTGATTTATTAACGTAGTTGAAAAAATATGCTTATAAATATTCACAAAAAAACTGAAAAAATGTTTGGACTAAATGTAAAAAAATACAAAACATAAAAAAGGTTTTGAATTAAAAATTTTTAAAGAAAAATCTATAAAAATGTTTTTATACTTTCATAAAACTAATTAAAAATTAAAAAGTTTAATTTAATAAATGCAATAATTAAATAAAAATTATTAAAACCAACTTGACAAAAATAAATTAAAAAATGATTCTTACTTTGTCAAATCTCAAATAAATCAATATACAATTAAATTCTTTCTTGTAGCCTCAAATTAAATATATAAATTTTTCCAATTATTATTTGTAATTTAACATACCCCCACCAATTTTTTTTTTTTTTGTTAAAATAACAATTTTTATTTTTTTTTTTTATTAAGCCAAAAATCAATTAGAAAAAAATTTTACGTGTAAAAAAGTTAATAAAACAAAATTTTATAAAAAATCATTAAATAAAAATTAATCGTAAAAAAAATAAAATTATATCGAAGAGGTAGATAAAATCGATAAACAATTAATCATTAACCTGAAAATTTATTTAAAATTTTCAATCATTTCAGATTTTATTTTTTGTTCAATTCCCATTTTCTGAACATTTTCAATTTTCGGAAAAATTTCCATATTCTGAACATTATCAATTTTCTGAAGATTTTCCATGTTCTGAACGTTATCAATTTTCTGTTCGGTAATCATTATTTTATCCTTATGGACTCGTTCCAAATGGCGAGAGATATGCATTTTTTGTTTAGCACGATAAGAGCAATAAGGACATTGAAATTGGGGTTCTTTGCCACACTCCCACTTTTGATGATTTCTGAGACTACTTTTCAGCTTGTAAACTCTTCCACAGTCTTTGCATGGAAATTCTTTATGGTTCAAAGAATCCAAATTAATTTCCTTATCATTTTTACCCCAAATTATTGATGGTACACACCATGAAGCCCAAATTGAATTTTGGCGAAAATCTGCAAGACTAAGGTTATATCCTGGAACAGAAAATTTTTTTGTCCCAGATTAGAAAATGCATTCTTAAAAGTATTAAGTTTTCAAGTAGAAATTAATGAGTTTTTTGAAAGCAAGCCTTTTACCAAAATGCAGTTAAAGATACCCAATCATTCACAGTAAAGTAGAGATTTAGAAACGTAAAATAGAAAAAGTGTAGAAGAATAAAAATTTTTAAAGTTTTTATTAAATGAACAGTAAAATTGCATAAAAATCTAATCCTTTATAATCTATGTTCAATTAAGTTGAATATTCCAATTTTTTTATTTAACTTTGAACTGAACCCAGGAAAATACCTAAAACAAAAATATTCAAAATTAATAGGCGCAAAATTTTATCTTATTGGTTGATTTCGGATAAAAACAATTTTTTTTTCTTTATTATAACTTTTTTTTTGAGCAATGAAACTTTTTTTAATGAAACAATTGCTGACTATTATAATAAATACAGTATGCTTTGTTATTTAAAACTTTATTGGACCAAAGTTTCATTTTTTAACTAATACAAACATCTTATTATTAATAGCACGTTACAAAATATAATTTTTCAAAAAATATAATTTTTGTTTAACAAAATTTATATAATAAAGAATATATAATAATTATATGAATTTTTTTTTTACGTATACAGTCTTTCTTATGTCTAGTCTTTTAAGTACACTTAGATGCTTAAAGTAGGAGTACAAGAATTCTTAATAAAAATTTATTACTGCTAGTGGAATGTGAAATATTGTGAAAAGTCGGATTAAAAGAGATGTATTCGGAATTAGAAAAAAGGGACCCGACTGAATCTTAAGTTGGTAAATGGATATGTAAATTAAAGATTGGAATGGTGTCGTTTAATATGAACAGTCAAATTTCCTCGTTGTTTTGCCTTGTAAGGACATTCAGGACATTGGAACGATGGTGCTTTATTACCGCACTCAAGATTTTCATGACGACGCATAGTACTTTTCCATCTGTAACCTTTACCACAAAAACGACAACAGAATTCTGGCGAAGAAGCTGACTTGAATTTTGGTATCAGTGACAAGGTTGATGATGAAGATGAATTATTGTTTTCTGGCGAATCCAATACAACATTACTACTCATTGATTTCATTGTTTCTTCTTCGATAACTTTTTTTATATCATTTTTTAAACTACGATCCAATGACGACAAATCAAAAAATTTAGAGTTACGAACATTTTTTACAGGCCATGATTTCTTTCTTTTTAATTGACGATAATTATGTCGCAGTACCGATACCATACTCAATCTGCTCTTCTTTTCTGGAACATAAATATCATATTCGTTAATTTTGAATAAATTTATATTTATGGACCAGTAATGCAAGGAAAGGATCAATTATATTATTTAAATCAATTTTACAATTCATAAACAAGCCGATTTTATTTTTTCTATCACCTTAATGCAAGCAATTAGGGTATTTAATTCTTTGATTATTCTAGTTCCATTAATCTAATAATCTAATACCACCACCAAAATTAATAATATTTACATAACTAATTAGTAGAAAACACGATAATGTAAAATGAAATGAATAAAAATTCAGAGAAATTTAACTTAACTAATTATTTATGATAAAAATTTTTACAACATTTTTTAGCCTAATTATTATGATATTTAATAATATGACATTTCAGTTTTTTTTTATTAAACGTTGAAAAAGAGCAATAATGACACGAATAAAGCATTAATACTGTTTTTCGAATATTATCTTGTTGAACATTACAACATCTAGATTTTTTGTGTGCTATAAAATCATAGATTATTTTAAATGACTTTGAACATATTTTACACTTATAATATTCTGAAGGCTCGATATATTCATGGTTGCGTCTATTGTGTAAAAGTAAATAAAATTTTTCTGGAAATCTTAATGAGCATATCGAGCATTCATAAATTTCTTCTTTTTTGGGTTTTTTACAATTTAATTCATGCTTTTTCAAATCATTCGATTTGAAAATACCATTACACGTTTTGCATTTTTCTATGCTAGGCTTAATTTTGTTATTTTTTTCATTTAATGTGCACTGCTGCTGTCTTAAATGTTGTAAGCAACCCTGTTTGCTTTTGTATAATTTTGAACATTTTTTGCATGAATATTTTAATTGCTCGTCGCATGTTTGACAGTAGATTGTTTTATAGGAGTCGTGTGTTTTGTATTTTACTTTGCATTGTTCGCAGTAGAGTATCACACAATCTTCTTCATCGTTGATGCCTGGAAAAATTTATTAAGTAGAGAAACTTAATTAATTAATGCTTTGAATCATTTACTCACTCGAAAAATATGTTTCAGTTTCTGCCTCGTATTCTGCGTAAGAACGAGTAAACTTTTTTACTAATAGATTATCTTTCCCAATATGAGATACCGATGGTTTATTTTCAGCTTCTTCAAAATTACTTTGAAATTCGGTGCCTAAAATCAAATACAAATAATTATTAGAGAAAAAAGTCTATTCTCCAAACTGTCAAGTAACAAAAATGCATACCTGATAATGATTCGACGGAAGTTACAACTATTTCCTTTTTGATGTTTGCAGGTTCTTGAAAAAAAAATTCATTTTCGTTATCTGCAATATAAATAAATGTTAATATTTTTTAAGTTTTGAAAGATGGTTTTAACAATTACCTGATGTATTACCAGCAATATTAACAAATTCAACGCCATCCATAATTTCTTCTTTTATGTTTTCAAGCAATATGATTTCTAAAAAAAAAAATATTAAATTATTAACATGTACTAATAAGTTTACAGTTTATTATTTCTTTTCGTTAATACCATAATTTTAAGCTCAATTTTAGATATCAAATTTGGTTAGGATTTATATATACGAGTTGTGAATATTTGGTTTATTGCTTTATGAATTTGATGAGTAGAAACGCAACTGTTAGTACGTTAAAAGATTAAAAAATTTACGTTTCTGATTAACTGATAGTTTTTTTTAATAAAAATAATTTATTGAGACTTTTGTTTTAAAAAGGAAATTAATCAATATCAAAATTTCGATAAAACAAAATTTTCTTAGAGATATATAAAATTTTATTACTGATTATTTTGTAATCAGTATTGTCAAAAACCTAAGAAAACAGTGTCATCTTTTAAAAATAGGGTTCTCTTTAACAAATTTAATTTTTAAAACTTTAAATATATTTAACAAAGTTTTCAATAATGGAAAATAGAGCCCGTGATAGGACACATACGTAATTAAAGTGAATCATTGAAAATGAGAAAAAAAAGAAATTTCATTGATAAAGTGTATGGACAGGATATTGAAAAAAGAAAAAACTTTTTTACATGATTTCTGCTTTTTAAGATTTATATATATATTTTTGTTTTTTTGTTGTTTTGATTTTTTTCTCATGATTATTATTGTGCAATAAATTTACAATTATCAATATAATTTTTTACAATACTTTTTACACTAGTTTCGGTTAGTCAATACCTAAATTGATTTGTTAAAACGGAAATAGGAAGTTGTTCGTTTTCAATAATAACTTACCATATTACTATGCTAATCTTAAATACAAATATGGTACAAAGTTTTCAAAAAGTTAATTGTTATTAAATTAGAATTTTAAGTTTTACAGCTGAAGTCGGTTTTTACAACTGATACAAATACGTACACGAATGCATTTTTGAAAGCATATAAGTTATTTCTAACGCGCGACTTTTAACGGCCCCTTATGACACTAAAATTAAAAGCATGATAAGGCCTTTTACAGACAGATTGAAAAAAAGTAGAAAGCCGTTCGTAGAATATTAGCAAATTCATAAAAAATAAACAAATGAAATAAGAAACAAATAAACAAAAGGAAGAATGGAGAATAAAGTGAATGTAAAAAGAAAAAATGCTGTGGAGGGGCAGGTACGGGAAACGCATTAGCGACTATAAATTCCATTAATAGATTGTCTTAAAAAATTAATGCACACACTATTCAAAAAGTAGCGTTGGTTTCCTGGCGTATAGTGAAAGAAAATATAATGCTGTGATGTATTCAGATATCCTAATACACGTGTCAGTTAGTTTTTGGATTTTGAAGAAATAGTTCATTAAAATTTTCTGAATAAGATATACATCATTTACAATATTGATCAACTGACAATGCTGGAAAATGTATTAAAATTTGCTGAAGCTGCTAGAAATAACAATATACCTGAAAAAACAAGACTTTTATACTTCAAAGAGTATGAAAAGTTTATTTCTTGGAAACAAAGTAGCAATGTTCCTGAAATAAATGAAACATTTTTATTAGCATATTTCAAGTTTGTTTAAACCGTCAAAAAACCATCATCTATGTGGACGGTATACTCAATGCTAAAAAGTATCATAAAAATCAAGCACTACATAAATATAGAAAATTGTTAAGAATTGTATTCTTTTTTAAAAAATACAACAACTGCTTATCATCCTAAAAAATCAAAAACTTTATCTGAAGAAGATATAAATAAATTTTTGAAGGAAGCTTCAGATACTCAATATTTAGCCATTAAAGTTTTGCTTATCTTTAGTTTTTGTGGTGCCTGTAGGGGAGAAGAACTTTATAAAATGAAAGTAAATGACGTGGAAGATAAAAATAATGGCGTGTTGTTAGTGAGAATTCCCGAAACAAAGACATAAAAGCCTCGTACCTATGTCATTATCGGTGATGATTTTTATAATACTTTAAAAAATATGTTACGCTTCGACTACGTGCAGTAAGTTCTAATAGTAATTTGTTTATAAATGACCAAAAAGGTAAATGTACAAAACAGGTGATTGGTATAAACAAAATTGGTGCCACGCCAAAAGAAATTGCTACATTTTTAAAGCTTGAAAATCCAGAAAAATATACCAGACATTCTTTTCGTCGTACGTATTAGTGCACTCAAAAAACATGGTGGTTGGAAATCTACCACAGTAGCTGAAAGGTATAATCATGATTCTGTATCTAACAAAACAAAAATTTGTAACGACATTAAGAAAATTATCTTGAAAAATGATGAACAAATTGCTATACCTAATGCTAATTTAGTTCAAGTTAATTAAAAAAACAATCAAGAAGTGGTGAATATAAAAATTCGAGACTCAAACGGAATAGACACTGCTCTTTTGTTTAATATTTCGAATAATAAGAACTTGTAATGATCAGATTTTAATTTGAATTTGGCGCCCAGACCGTGGACTGGTAGACGAGATTTTAATTAAATTAAATATTAATAAATTTTTACATAGGGTAAAATGGAACAAGGCGATAATAATGCTCAGCAGCAGAACCAAGTCATGGATCTCAATGGATTCGAAGAACTCAGATAACAAGTCAGAAGACTAACCATAAGAGTGCAACAAGATGACAGGGAAAATGACCTATTAAGAAATATTATTAGGGACTTGGAGCAAAATAGACCACCAGCAAATAACGATCAGGTAGGAGAAAATAATAGGGTTGAATTATTAAATATAGGCCAAGGGGGGCAACCCCAAGATGTTAATGAACAGGGTGAACAATTACGTGCGGGTAATATACGGGTAAATAATCAAATCGTCCCTAATGATCAGAATTTAAATGCGGTTAATGAGGGGATGAATCGGGCTCAAATAATGCCTAACGATAATAATATAAATTGGGGTCAGGAATTGGTTAGTTACTTTCAGGGACTACCGATTAACGTTCCTTTACCTACATTTTATCCTGAAAAAATTTTTCCCTTAGAATTTTTAAACAAACTTGATCGTTATTTTATAAAAAAGAACATACCTGAAGATAGGCGATTATATGTTCTTGATGAGGCACTGAAAGGTCCGGCAAAGTTGTGGATGAAAATGCGCGCGGCTCCATTCAATACTTTCTATGAATTTCAGTACAAATTTTTAGAGCATTTTAATTCAATCGAATCAAGAATGAGAGCAAAATTGAAATGGCAAGAGCGTATCTTCAAGAGTGGTGACAAATATGTTTATTCTTATTTTACGGAGCAGGTCAAGACTGCAACATATTGTGCAGATAATTTACAAGATGGATTTGATGTAAGGAATTTATATGGGAAAAATTATAAAATTAATTCTATGTAAATTTATGTATAGTGGTTCATGGTTTTTTTTTTTTTGAGCAATCTTTACATCCTATGATATCCTGGAGTTAAATGACATCTATGACAGCCATTTCATTAAGAGAAGAATTAACAAGTGGACTCGATACTTATAAGAAACAACATCATTATACCGGTAAAAGTCTTCTGTGTTTGAGCTTGGCCAGCTCAGTCATCTCGATGGTTGGTTTCGATGCATCTCTATAGCTCATCAGGAAATCCAGGACTCATGAATGAAAAGATAAGTTTATAAGGAGTTAATATTCTTTGTATCATCACAGTGATACAATCATACTATGTAAAAGAGAAAACTGTTAAGTGATTTTTGGATAATGCGTTATGACAAATGCTCATTGCAAGACGTATTACTATAAAAAGATCCACTAGTTTTTTTTTATTTTAAATTTATTACTAGTAAAATTTAAAATTTTAATTTCTTAATTGTTTAAATTCCCTAGATCTTCTATCAAACTGTCAAATCTCTTTTCATATTAATTCAAATAATTAATTTTTCTGAAATTTTTTGTATCAAATAAAACTTTTTTTTGTTTATCTATCTTTGAAAGGTCTTATTATGCTTTTAATTTTAAAGTCAAAAGTGGCTTAAATACGTTTGTTAGAAAAATTATGTATATAACACATAAAATAATGATGCTTTTTTACGTATCTCTTTTGGGTGTAAAGACTTATCTACTGATTTAAATAATAAAATTACAAAGTAATGCATCAGAAATTACATTTTTTTTATATTTACATAGCCTTATGGTTATCTGCAAAAACTACATAAGGCAGTAATTAAAATCTAATTTTACACTTTTTATTACAATTTTAATTTTATACCAGCATTATCTAGCTTTTCATCAATTTTATATAAAAATAAAAAATTATTATTTACACGAAACATAAAAAAAATAATTTATACCTAAATATAAGTCATAAAACTAAATTTTTCCCTTGCAAAAATTTGACAGTCAAAATGAAAAATATAAAAATGTATTTGTCAAAAACTGAAATTTGATCCTATTTTATAATTTTCTTCATCAGAAAATATTTTTAAGACAGTAAATGCAAGCAGATTTATGGAAACAAAGTAGCAATGTTGGAAATTAATAAAGATATATAAATATATATAAATAAATAAAGATATATAAATTAATAAAGATATATAAATTAATAAAGATATATGACTTCATTAACTAGAAAGTTTTTAATAAATATTTAAATAAATATTTTATTTAAATAAATATTATATATTTATTAAATGCTTAGAGTTTGACGTTAATATTTTTCTGAAGATCAACAACATAAACTTCTTGATTGCTATGAATAGTTTTAATGTGCCTTCTAACGTGTCCAGAATGTTTAGATATGTACACGCAATATGGACATTGAAAACGGGGTAATTTTCCACAACTGTACTGTAAATGATATTTTAAATGATCCTTTCTTGTAAAAAGTTTTCCACACTGTGGACACCGAACCGTTTTATTTGCTTGAGTTCTCTGCATAGTGTTGTTGTCTGCAATGAATTTGTAAAAATTAAATAATCACCGTAAATAAAGTCCTGATTTGACTATAAAAAATTTAAAGTTAAATTTGCATGTTAGCACTCACAATTTGCTTTAAAAGCACCAGAAGTTTGATGGCCCTCCTGATCAAGGTAATTTTTGTATCTTACACCTATTGTAACAGTTAATATTTTAATTTAAGTTAAAAATTCAAAATAACATATCAAATACCATACAAAACTTTAACATACTTAATGGATTTTCTAATGTATTTTTTTGCTCTTTACAAGATATTTGATCATAGTCATTTGAATGGAAAATGGAATGTCCTCCAATGTTACTGTCTGAAATATAAAATTAATTACTAATTTTTGATTTTTTGATTTCATAGAACTGTGAATTAAAATTAAACTTTAATTACCCATATTATTAAAATCTGAAAATGATTGGTTATAACTCGATGAATCATCTATAGAAGTTGAACAATCTATGAACATACTTGGGTCAGCTGAAAATTGATCATTCAGTTATGAACAAGACAAATAGAAATTGTTGTTATGTTCTATGCTTACCAGAATAATAATTTCTACCATCATTTCCATAAAAGCGAAGTGGATCTAAAAAAAAAAATATTAATATTAGTTTGAATTACGGTTATTTGTGCTATTGACATATGCACACTATCACATTTCTCTTAATTAAAATAACTCTTAAATATGTTTGCTACAATAAAATATTAATTAATTATATTTATGTACATCATGTTATGTAATATCTTTTTCTTGTTAGTGACCAGAAAACACGGTATTTTTTTACTTCTGCCAATAAAAAGTCGTATACGACCCTTGTCTTTAATAAAAGAATGCCCTGAACCTCAGTTCACCAAATATGACAGGTTGAAATTTAAGCCACTTTATATTTCAATTGATACTTTTCTAGCCATGTTTCGAAATAAGTAGTAACAAGATGTAATTTAATCGATAAAAGTATTAGTAATATTATTATATGTGTTCGCAGAAATAGTTATTATAGGTTTGTAATAGAATATACATGCGTAGTGTTTAAGGTATCATTTCTACTTATAAAAACGGTCTTTTCTTGTTTTTCATCAAATATTTGCAGTATTACGAATATTTGAAATTAATAAAGGAAGATTGGTAGATGGCTTTCATTCAGTTTTAGTGACATTTATGATGAAATATCTTGAATTAGTATTATTCTTCTTAGTTATAATTTAAACGACCTTTCAAAGCTATTCCTTTATCCACAAGAATTATCGTTTTAAATTTTTAGGTTTCTCTCACGATCCTGCAAATAACGTAAATATGTCATTAAATTAATAAAGTAAATAAATAATTAAAAAGTATTTTGATGGGTTTGTAAAACAATGTAATAAAATACAAAGTATCTAACAAAAGTCTCATTAGCTTCTTTGCTTGAATATTAGTGAAATAAATATATTCAGTTATTTGTTTCGTTTATTTTATTAAGATACACACATATTTACAATTGAAAAAAGACATTTATAAGCATAATTACAATTGATAAGGAAATAAAATAGCACAATTTGCATTAAAATTATTAAGTTTTATGCACCTGCTACGTTAACTATTTTGCATAAAAATGCTTTCTAAGTACAAATTTTTTCTTAACGACGACTTAAGATTATTATGGCTTAGTCTAATGTTTAATATCATTTCATCACTTTTTTCTAAATCAGAGCTTTTAGTTTTTGTGTTTATTTTAAATTCAAGTTTTTTATTTATTAATTTTTTTAAAATCATGGCACAAACTAAAAATTCAAGCTCACATTTAGAAAAAAATTTTGCATTTGTAAAATATGCAGAGTATATAATTCTAAGTGCAATCACAAAAAATTTATAAAAAAATATAAAATATTAATTGCAGCTAATAATAGTTTTAAAATTTGTAAAAATCAATTATTATCTTTAAAATGGTTTTAAAAATTATAAAAAATAAAATTTTGTTTCAAAAAATTTTTTAAGAACAAAAAAGTTCAAACAATGATTATTGAGTAAAATGTCTAAAATTAATTAAAATCAATGAATTAAGAATTTTCATTATAAAAACAAACTCAAAAAACTAGGTGCTTGTTACACTATCTTTTTATGCTTTTTCAGCATCGACTCCTAAATCAATTATGTATGGTTTTTCATGGGGATGATACTTTTTCAAATGATGGTTTCTTAAATTGGAAGCATGCTTGCTTGAATAATCGCAATATGGACATTTAAAACGTGGCTTTTGATCACATTGATATTTTAAATGATAATTCAAATTTCCTCTATGTGAGAATGTTCTTAAACACCGATCACATGAAACAGTTTTCGTGATACCTAAGCCATTAAGATCTGAAATTAAATAATTTTTTAGTGTTAAAATAAACTTTTCGTTAGAAGCTACTTCGTGCTCACCTTCATCTTGCATTGTTTCATCGACACCATTGACAGCTGAATGGCCATTAGTTGCTTCTGGATCTACAATGGAGAAATAAAAATTAATTTCGAGACCTAATTTTCGGATCTAATTTTACAAAAATGCATACCTTGCTTTGCACTCATGCGCTGACTTCGTCTAGTATTGACAGGTGTATTAGACAAAGAAAATTGACGTCTTGGTACAACTTTGGTCTTTTTTTTAATAGTTTTTGAAACTGTTGAAACTGATCCCAAAGACTTACTTCTTCCACGAGCTAAAAGTTACAGAAAATTTTTATTATTACAAAAGCCCCAAGCAATATTCCTAAATTTTAACGTACCCATGACTTTCATTTGCTGAATATATTCGTCGGAAATATAAATCAATTCCTCATCAGCATTATCCATATTTTTTCCTTGATCTCCTAGAAAATGCTCTAAAAAATTTGTTAATTATTTTACATGTTATATAATTAGATTTAAAATGTAAGAAATGACTAGTACCTCCATAAGAAATTGAACTAATCCTTGGTAAAGTGTCGTCTAGCAGCAATTCATTTTCCTCTGTGAAAAAAGCATAATTGTAAGAAAATTAATAATTGAAAAAAAAGACAAAAAATAACATGCGAATTTAATTTAAAGTAGCCACAGCATATTGAATTTTTAAAACAAATTAAATTAAAAAACAGAACCAAAGTAACTAACGCCAAAGAAAAGAATGCTTACTTATGTTTAAAAATTTTTATTTTCTAAATTAAAAATTCATTATTTTTTATAACATGCTTTTAAAGAAATTATAAAATGTAAAATTTTTTTATCTAAGTAACCTCCTAATTGATAGGAAACATAAATTATTTTCAATTTTGAAACATTATCCTTTTAATACAAAAAGATTTAAAATTTATGGTAATATACAAACTACAGTATAGGATAGATTCACTAATGAATGATCACGAATGGCTTCTACTGAAAGTGGTAATTTACTGAAACTCATGGTTATTCACTGGTGCATCTATCCTATTTAATTTTTATTTCATACCTAATAAGATATAGCATTTAATTTAAATAAGGGATAAAATATGGTTTTTGATTTTTCATAAAATTCCAGACAGCATGAAAAGTTTGAAACCTACATTTTTAATAAAAGTTTTTTCATCATAAGCGTAAACAATGTTCTGAAGATAGAAAATAGATCATTATTTAAGCGTATGATGAACAATTATTTTTCAAGCATACTTGAAGATTTCTTTCACGTTTAATCGTTTGCCAAGATTTCAATTTATTACATCTTTTTTACTGCTAGGTATTTACCAGGTTCCTTAAATTTCTAATTTTTATGTAATCAAATTCATGTTTCTCCTTAAATTTAATTAACAATTGCCATTTCTAAAATAAATTTATCTACCAGGGGAAATAGTTCAAGATCAGAAAAATAGACATTTTTGTAATGTTTATTTCTTATTTTATATTTCTACAATTTTTTAGCAATAAAATTATTACAATGTTTTTTTTATTTTTACAAAACATCAGAATAATTAGTTTTATTGACTTTTTCCATGTCAATAATAAAAATTTGATTATCCGGGTGAATTTTTCTAATATGCCTTCTTAAATGCGAACTATGTTTGGTAATATATGTACAATAAGGACATTTGAATCGTGGATTTTTGTTGCACTGGAACCTTAAATGATAAGTTAAGCTTCCTTTTGTTCTGTAGAAATTTCCGCAGCGCCAACATGAAAATTCATTTACAGGTGCTGTTGTGCGGTAAGGGTTGTATCCTGAAAATTATAAAATTTTATTAATATTTGCAATTAAGTGTGGTTAGGAAATTTTTGCCATTAAAATAGTTGATTTATTTGCTGGATTTGTCCAATAAAAAAACTTACCATAATATTGCATAGCAGAACTGCTTTGAGCTTCAATATCAACAGCCAAGGGGTCTTGAGCTGAAACAGCAATTATTTACTTACATTTGAATAATCAAATGATTATTTTTAACTAATCTACATAAGAGATAAAAAAATATTTACAAGCAAAAAAAATAGGTTGATAGGATAAAAATTTTCTGCTGCAGAAAATTCAGGAATGAATAAAAGTTTAATAAATTATTTTCAAAGTATTTATTTCCAAACTAAGTATAAAATTTCCCAAACAGTACCAATTTTAACTTTACAAACAAAAATTTAATTGGCTCCAATATCTAATACATAAACAGTTTCATGTGAGTGCAGTGTACGAATATGTTTTCTAACAGCCGAAGCGTGTTTTGTTCTGTAAATGCAATATGGACATTTAAACCTTGGTCGCTTTCCGCATTGATAATTTAAATGATAATTAAGATTTCCTTTTTGCGTATAAACGTTATTACATCGGTGACATGCATAGCGTTTTGGCGCTGTACTTGTTCTTCCTCTGTGAACTAGAAACAAAACAAAAAATTTTGGAGTTATTTTTTCTTCTCTTATTACTTTTTGTTACAGCTATTTTTAAATTGTTATTTTTTAAAATCTCTACTTATTGCAAAATACAAAGCACTTACTCATTTACAGAAAATTTTGTTAGGTAGAATTAAAAGATAGAGATTACTATTCTATAGGCTCTTACTAACGATGCAAGCGATGACGATTTCTATTTTAAATTGATTCACATGAAACTAGTATTTGTTACATTGTTTGTTTTATTTTTATTGCAGGTTTATAAATTATGAGAAAAAAGAGTACTTTTTAAATTTTTATAAAATTTTTAAAAAATTCAAATAATTTAATTTTAAGCTTACAGAGCGAAATCAAAGAAAGCATAAGAATCTTATAAAAGCATAAGAATCAATTTAAAATTTGTCATCATATTTTATCTCCTACTATTAAATAGAAAAAAGAAAATGTTGTATATAATTTCAATGTTGATTCAATGTTGACACTAATTATTCAACAAACTTTTGATGCTATTAAGGTTTTGAGTACTCATTAGTGGAAAAACTTGATGAAAGTGAATTTTTTTAACGATGTTTTTGCAGATCATCAATCAATTCAAAAACTCAAAAGCTCTCTTGTAAACAAAAAAGCAATTCTTCTCAAGATTGCTTCAGTTGGAGACGCGCGTAAACTAAATTAAATTTAAGACTATTTTGGCTACCTGAGATTGGCAACACAATTTTTTTTGTCAGGAACCAGAAGTTATAAAAAAAGAATACCCTGAATCGGAGTCTTCGTGCTATTTAGGCAATCATTACTTTCCTAGCCATGGATCGTAATATACTATTTTTAAATCTGTGAATTATCTTGATTAATCTGGAACTGATAAATTTGATTAGAACTGAAAACTTTTAACATGAAAGAATATTAAAGAATATCTTGATTATACGATACCACATGAAACATAAAAACTATTAATTGTTGGAAAATTTTTGGGGGTATTTTTTTAGGTTTACATCAAATCAAAAAACAAAGCCTTTCTATGTGTTCAAAAATAATAAAAAATCTTAAATTAATCGCAAAAAAAATAGAAAAAAAAAATACTGCTCCTCTGTTTTATACTTTCCGATTGTCATGATTTTGGAAGAGATCTTGGTGAAATTTATATTTAGTAAGAAAACTTTTATTTTTATTAAAATATAATATTCTAGAAAGTTTATTAATTTTGAACAACAGAAAATTTTATTGTTTTTTAAAGATTTTTATTACTATATTACTTTGTTTATTACTGTTACAGGAAAAAGATAAAAATACATTTTAATAAATTTTAATTATTTTATAATACACTCAAATACAATCCAGTTGCGACAACAAGAATATTTTCGTTTGCAAGAACTAAAATTTTGGATGAATTGTTTACAATTTTTTCCATAAGTTTTTATTTTATTTGCAAATTTATATAGGTTTTCCGGTTGCCGCATCTAGAATATTTTTTAATTTTCCTCAATTCACTGGTATAATTTTATTGTTATAAATTATTGCATAAATTATATTTATTAAATTTTTATATTTATTATTGCTATTTTATTAATTTATTAAATGTAAAAGTTATATTGTGCAGGAGCCAGCATTCTAGAAAATAATTTCGAAATGTGAAATCTCAGTGGTCTTTTTAATTTGACAAAACGAGTCTGGATTTTTCGTATTTTTTTTCTCAAACATTGCAGTTTTCCACTAAGATCTAGTAATGCACTGGTGGTAATTACTGTCACATAAAAGAAAAAGTACACGCAGAGGATCAAAAAACTTAAATCCATTTAGCGTTTTCAAAGTAAGAATCAACTATATGATGACTCCTGCACTGATACCTAAATCTAGCAAGATCAAGTTCAACCATCGTATCCCTAATCGGTTATAATATCTGATTTGGACTGGTTTCGCTAAATTGCACAATATAAAATAGGTGTAAATTTGAATGAACACAGTGCTAATTAATAATAAACTAATGTCTAATTAATCTATTATCATATTCTTAAAATAAATTTTTAATCATTTGTTTGTAGCAAGAAGATTTTTTTATCATTTGAATTTTTTAAAGTGATATTCAAAATAAAGAAAAATTAAAAGAAAAAAAATTAAGTACCAAAATGACATGGGTACCAGATGAAAATAAAAGTCTAAAAAATCAGGTAAAATAAAATCAAAACAAACATTTAGGAATCGGTTTACTGAAAATGTATCAGTAAATGACCAGTATATTGATAAAATATCCTAAATACTATTCTTTCATTCCAATGGGCATTTTGGGCTACAAAAAGGGTCGTTCCAATGAAAACAGAGTCAAAAATTACCACGTTTTTTAATCCAACAAATTTCAGTTGGTCTCATTTTTTGTATAAATGGAGAAGTTTGTTTTCACAAGTTTTTGGTTTGTTTTTAAAATAAAAACAGAATAATAATCCTCTTGCTACAAACATATACTTGCTGGGTTCTCTCCGTGTACCTCATTATCTTTTTACTTTCTAATTAACTATAATTACAATGAAATTAATGTCTATTTCATGATAATAACATTTTTCTTACTACAAAAATTTATTCAACAAAAATATGAATAAGTAAAATTTGATTTGAAAAATTTAATTGTTTTTGATGTAGGTCCAAAAATTTCTTAATTATTTTTCTTAAATAATTATTTTTTACCTATAAATAAAAAAAAATTTTTATGTCATAAATATGAAAAAATATTTTTTTATGATAGTAGAAAAATGTAAATTGCATACCAAAAATTTACAAAAAAAATAATTAATAAACTACTCACGGCTGATTTTTGGTTTAAAAACATCTTCAAGTACTGAATCATCAAATTTTTTCGGCATTTTTCCTAAAAAACATTAAAATATTACATTTAAGAATATATCATTAAAAATTTTTAGCTACTAAGATAAATGCTTTTTCATTTCCTAATTAGTTTTTATTTGTAAATTTTACATTTTTATTTTTATATATTATCTAAAACAAAAACAATAAATTGAAGTTTAATCAGTAAAACATTATTGATACAAATGTTATTTTGAAAAACAGCATTTTTAACATGGAGTATGTTAACAGGGAGGATTCTTAGAAATTGGCCACCAAAACAGGATGGTGGGATATGAAACATCGAGATTTTTTGAGGGGGATGAGGTCAAGTATAGTTCAAATAGTAAATAACTTTAGTGTATAGAAACTTAGAATGATTCAGTTATAATATATCAACTCTAATTTTGATAGAGGGTGTAGCCTAATAGAAAGGTACTCATATTTAGGTATAGATCATTCCTTAAAGCAGATATTGGATATAAGTAATTCACTTACTGGACCTACGTTCCGGATTTTTCCGTTGATCGTTGCTTGAAATCTTGGTATCAGTTTTTTTAATTTTTGGCTCAGGTTTTCCATTTTTTTCTTCATTATTTTTTCCATTATCTTTACCATTTTCTGTAATAGAATATAATTCAATTAAGAAAAATTTTTAAATACTTAAATATTAAGAAACTTTACCTTTAGAGTTATTCAAATCTGAATTATTTAAATCCGGAAAATCTAAAGATGAATTTGACGAGAATGATACAGATATAACTTGATCTACAACTGAATAAAAATAAATTTATTAAATTTTGACCCATTTTAGTTTTTAGCTTTGAAAATTTACCTTTGCTATCAGATACGTTCTTGGTATCACAACTTGCTTCAACTTTTTTGGATTTTTCAGCATCTGAAAAATTTTTTTCATTAATCAGGTTACAAGAAATAGAAATGTATTCAATTATTTACCACAAAAATGACATGCCAAAGATTACACGTGACACGGGGAAATTATACATTTTAAAATTAGTACTGAATCAAGTGCTACTATGCAGGAAACTCAAAATACATTTTCCAAAAAAAAAATAAGTTAGTTAATCAATTTCTAAACCTAGAGGATTTTCATTGTTATGAATGGAAATATTAATTGTTGATTGCTCAATACAAATTTTGTTGATGAAAAAGTAATTTTATTTATAAAAATGATTTTTCAATAAACTTTATACATTTTTTCAGATGCTCTACATACTAAATGACGTTTTGCAGCTTTAGTATCGCCACAAAAAAAAATAATGCGCATAAATTAAAATTTTACTAAAACAATATCTCAGGTGTTACAACAAAAACTCATAATTTTACATATTTGAACATCTGTAACAAATTTTCGCGGTATGCAATTTACACATCGCCTTGTCACATTTTAAACATTTATACTGGGTTTTTCTATCAACTTTATAATGACAAAACTGACATCTTTTTGTTTTCAGCAACTTATTATCCGCAATTATTTCTAAAGGATCTGCAAAATATTATAAAATTAATTTTAAAAAATTTAGAATTAATTTAAATTAGTTATTCACCATGTGATTTTGTTAAGTTTGTTTTTGAATGATTATTAACTTCCAGTTTTCCCATTTGGCCAATGGTTTTCTTTATGCTGCCTTTAAATTACAAATGAATTTTTTGGATTTTAAAGTTATTAAAAATATAGGGTACGTTCATTAGTAAATGATCGGTTAAAATCTAGTAAATGAACTTTCATTTTCCATAAAAAATAAATACACTGTATTCGCTGGAGGCCGATCATTCACTGGTGAATCTACCTTACAAATATTTACCAACCTTCCAAATAAGGCTCGGGTTTGTATAGGTGCATGTGTGACAATGATACTTTCCCTTCCAAACCTTGAAACGAGAAGATTTTTGTAAAAAAAAAAACAAAATTAATAACTCCTAAGTTGATCTAAAGTATTACCACATGAAGATGAATAATCTTCTAATTTTTCCTTGATATTTAAATAAAAACCTAAAAAATTAAAATCATTTAAAAAAACATCAAAGGAAAAAAATTTTATTTTAATCACACAAACCGGAAATACTTTTTTCCAGGCCGCTGACCAAAAAAAAATTTTTTTTTTTCAGACTAATTCTACAAGCACCGTAGAATGAGGACACAACGCAATGCGCAAATCACGATTTTCAGGTTGGTTCTACAAACGCCGTGAATGAGAGTCACAACCGCAACGCAATGCGCACAACACGATTTGACGTCTCTGCACATTGCGTTGCGGCTACGCTTGTTGTTGCGACCCCCATTTAGACCGTTTGTAGAATCAGCCTCAGTGGCCAGAAAGCAAGTGTTTCCTGATCGCGGCACGATTCCAAAATACATGTTATCTTGCCACTGACGAAGAAAAATTCAAAAGATTTGTCTTTGGCCGTAAAAAAAGAATGTCCCAGATAACAGTTCGCCATCCTTGACTTCACCATAGATTGCAATTTACTTACGACCTGGGCCATTCTTTATTTTTGCGGCCTAGGATAAAAAATATGTTAAAAAAATTCAAAAAATAAAAAAATTTAAGTCACTTGAAAGTTTAAAAATCACAAAACTAAACCCATGAAAGAATAGCAAAGTAAAAAATTTTAATAATGTTTTAGAAGATTTAATAATAATTTTCTATAAATTTTTGAGTAATCATTTTAATGATTATTGAAAGAAGAAATTTTAAAAGATTAAAAGACACAAAAACAAGCTTTAAAGTATAAAGTTTTTGAATTAAAAACAAGGACATTTAATAAAAAAATTTGATTTTATAACACAAAATATGAAAATCATTTTTTATTAATATTTTAATTACACATATGCAAATCAACGTTTCTTTTAATTTTATGTTTTTATCGATTTCCTACGATTTTTGTTAGAATATTTTAAAATATGAGCCAAAATGTTTGATTAATTAGATAAAATTCAAATCATCAATTAAATTTTCTGTTTTTTCCCTGAGTTTTTATAAATCTTTGCATTCTGAAAAAATATATTTTGCCTTATAAATCTAGTTAAACCCGTTTGTAACAATGACTTATAACTATTTGTTTTTCTTATATCTTCCATGTAAAGTTGCGTATGGGATATTAAATATCTTAGCTGCTTTTCTGAGAGATTCTCCCTTTTTTACTGCTTCTAAAGCCATTTCAAAATTTTCAGAAGAATAATTCTTATGAATTCTTTTTTTTTCTAAAAACAATATTATAAGCACTTTTAAGCAAATCAAAAAAATTTTTTAATCAACAATATCCTTACCTTTTGAGTGGTTTTTGTCAGTTCCTGATTTTTCATTATTGAAATCATTTGGTAAATAAATTGCTTCAGTCATCAGAATATCATCAAAAACTGTAAACATTAACAATGAATATTAATAATTATATAAATAAATGTTTTCAGAACGTACCATTAACAAACAAAGGTTTGAACGCCACTGAATCAGCACCTGCAAAACGGTAAAATAATTTGAATCAATTAATTTCTTCTTATAGCTTTTAGCTTAAAAATTAAAATTCATATCGATGACCGCAGTTGTGAGAGCAAAATAAATAAAAGATCATAAGAAAATTTCAACATTTTTATATTTTTCATTTCCCACACATTTGTACATAATTTTAAATGCAATTAAAATTTCAATATAATGCTCAGCCATTTTATTTATTCGCCAACATCTGCGAAATAAACTTCTTGGTTAGGATGAGTTTCTCTAATATGTTTGCGCACGTTACTCGAATGCCTTGTACAATACTGACAATAAGGACATTTAAATCTTGGTGGTTTACCACATTGATATCTCAAATGATATGTGAGCCCATCTTTACGTGTAAACTTACTACCACATTTTTCACATGAAAATGGTTTATGTTTGTAATATCTTTGATTTTCATCTGTAATCAAGATTATGATTATTTTATTTACTAAATTAAAGGAAAAGCTTTTTTAATGAGAAAATTTTTACTTACTGCTGTAATAATGACTTTCGTGATTAGCATGAGGAATGTAGAAACCCAACGGATCGTATGCTAGAAAAAATATAAATTATCAAAAACTTATTTAATTTAAAGAAAATTTTTATTTTGCATGCTTAACCACATAAAAACAGTTTTATTTAAGACAAATAGTTTTTTTTTGTGTTCCAAATGACTAAAATTATAAGCAAAGATAGTTTCAAAATTTTATTTTGTACTTTTATATATGTTTTACAGCTGAAAACAAATGAAAGTTAAAGGTTTGAAGCTGGGAAATAAAAAATCAGTAAATAATTGTTGTTCAATTAAAAGATACTATTTGTGAAAATATAATAATTACAAAATTATTTTAAAATTTTTTTCCATGATAAGCAATGTTGTTATTCAACACTCAAATTCAAAAGAAGGAATAGATTTTTTCTACTTGTAGAATTCTATTATTTTTAGCAAAATAAAAAACATAGATTTGTAAAGTAAACTTTTGTATCTTATACCTGTGTTATCATAACATAAGTGATAATCATCTTTTATGATAAACCTGTTTGGTATACATTTCTTAATTGTGTTATAATTGGGGCAAACAAATCTTGTTAATATATCTAGCAGCAATGATTATCATAAAAGATGATTATTTACTTTTTTAGAAAAGGCCTAATCAAATTTTTAAATCTGCAAGGATTTAAAGAAAGTTTTTTTTCTCCACACCTAAGATCCAAACTTTAACGTGAACGAAAAAACAGACTTCTATAACGCTATCATTAAAATACTTATTTGTTACCTGAAATCATATTAAATAAAAATTAGTAAAGAAAAAATTGATAAAGGAAACTTTGTATATTCAACTATCACTACACTTGTGGATAATAAAATTTTAATTGTTATTATTGGGGCTAGAAAAAAAACACCAATTTCGCTAGTGCCACTGGATTCATCTCAATTACACTGGGTATACTTGTTTTTTTACCAGCGACACTACCTTTTTGATGAATAATATAAAGATTTCTATTTTATCCACAAATGTAGTATGGATCTTTAGAAAAAACAGGAAAATATTAGAAAAAATTTATACTAAGAAATATTTATTTTACTAAATGTTTTAAAATTATTCTACAATAAATAATTATTAACATGTTACACATAATAAATATAAGTAATAAATTATTAATTGATAACGTATGATTAAAAACTTAATTTTTTTAATAACATCAAAACGAAAATGTACAGACAAAAAATTTGTGTGATTACTAAAAAACTAAAATATTTATTCCCAATACAAGTTTAAAATAAATTAACTAACCGTCTAAGAGATTAAAAAGTAATAAATAATTAGTAAGTGAATTTGACTAAAAGTTTAGAATTTTGGTAATTTTGAATACTTTTTGATTACATACTTAAGAATATTATAAGTTTTTATATGTAATTGTAAATATAAATAGATATTATCCTTAAACTAGCTTTGATTTATTTAATTTTCAGTTTACAACTGTCTATTATACTTCTTGAATAAATATTTTTTACACTTTAATTTTTATTTATTTATTTAACAGTTCACAAGTAGAAAACCTTAATTGGTACCTGTGTGCAACATAATCCATGTGTGGCCATAAACTTACATTTTTTAAGGAAAGTTTTTTTTCTCCAAACCCATGGTCACATATGGGTCGTGCCGCGACCAATTCTTATATATCAGACTTAAAAGTTTTAATTATTTTTCTCCACATACGATTTCTTAAACTATAATAAACCCCATTACATGCTTGCATTTTGATTAGAAAACATCATGTAATCAGGTAAACATTTTTCACTGGGCTCATAATCAAATATTTTTTTATCAATTGAACTTTCAGTCGGGTAAAAATCGCAAGATTGTCCAGGAACTTTTCGATAATCCCTTTTTATTTCTGCAATCCTTTGAGACATTGTTATTTTTAATATGCGTTCTGGTTGATCTTCCCAATTCATGAAAGCAGCATAATCTCTTGCGAAATCTTTTTAAAAAACATAATAGTTAGTATTATTTTTTTAAGCATGCATTTCAATTATTTACCAATTATTGCTTGTCTAGCTGCAGGGCTTAGACTGCTAATTTCTTCCCTTTGCCTGTCTTTTCCTTGTGCTCTAGCTGACTGTCCTGTTCGGGTGCATCTTAAAAGCGCATCTTCTTTAAATACTCCAGTAAGTAATCTTCTTACCAGATGTGTTGCAGCTTTTGAAGCAGCTAACGCTGCGTCGTATTGCCGCTTTTTACAGTAAATTCCATTGATTAAATGAACCATCTAAAATTAATATTTTTTAAATTATTTAAATTAATAACACTAGCCAAAATTCAAAAGTTTAAATATAAAAAGAGAACACGGTTGTATTTAAACAATTTTATAAGAAATAATAAGAATACAAACCTCTTCTTCAGGCCAATCTTTGCCAAAAAGCTGATTAGAATGACTTTCTGCTTCTAGTGTTAACGGAGGAGGTTGTGGAACATATTTTGATACTGATTGTTGTTGCTGATACATACTTTGAGACATGCTCATTGAAGGCTGCTGCAACTGCATTTCTGTTGGATCATCTAGAAATATAAAATAGAGATTTATTTTATTTTATAGCTTGGTTTTCTAAATCATACATCTATTTATTGGTCCGATAAATAAAAGAATAAATTAATAAACTTACACATATTAACCATAATATTCGACTGAATAGTTTTGTCCAGATTTTTTCGCTCTTTAGCAATAATAACTTCAGGAGGATCTTCGTCATCTGTAAAAAAAGTAAGGTGATTATTTTTAGTTGTTTATTAAGTATTCAAAATTATTTTTCAATTATTTCTAAAAAATATTTATTACTAACCTGAATAATGACATAATGATGAAAACACTGAATGCTCATCCAACGAGTAAAACATTTTTTCTTCTGCTACTTTTTGTTTTTGTGATGATGTGTCAAATAATGAAAAAGGAAACCTTTCATCTATAGTTCTTTTTTTTGTTGGTGGCAAGTTTGATGTTGATGTTAGTGGTAAAGATGATGGAGTTGGCATTGATGTAGATGTTAGTCTTGTAGAAGATGTCGGCGATATAAATGTTGGTGCTTGAGACGGTATTGAAGTTAGGGATGACATTAAATTGGTAGTCTGTGATGTTGTGAAAATGGGCGAAGATGTTGATGATAGTGATGATGCAATAGCTGGTGACAGTGATTCTTTTGGAGTCTGCAAAAATCCAAATCCTGACAAAAACATTGGTGCTGATGTTGCAGAAGTTGTTATTGGACTTGAGTTTAAAATTGATGATGAAGTTGATGATTGGTTTGAAAATTTATCTAAAAATTTTGATGTTGCTGTTCCAGAAGTTGTCATTGGTTTTGAGCCTAATATTGATGATAGAGTTGATGATTGGGTTGAAAATTTATCAGAAAATAATGGTGTTGATATTCCAGAAGTTGCTATTGGTTTTGAACCAATTATTGATGACGGAGATGATGATTGGGTTGAAAATTTATCAAAAAATATCGGTGTTGATACTCCAGAAGTTGCTAGTGGTTTTGAACATAACATTGATGATGAAGATGATGATTGGGTTGAAAATTTATCAAAAAATATCGGCGTTGATATTGCAGTTGTTGTTATTGGTTTTGAACCTAATATTGATGATGGTGTTGATGATTGGTTTGAAAATTTATCTGAAAATATTGGTGTTGACATTGCAGACGTTGTTGTTGAAGATAAACTTGAAATCGTCGATGGAGTTGATGATTGGGTTGAAAATTTATCTAATTTATTATGCAAAAACATATATTAAAAATAGAATCTCACAAAATTCAACAAAAAACATTGGACTTATAAAAAGATAAACAAGATGCAAAAAAATATTTTCAAAAATTTTTTTAAATTCTTCATAATTATTAGAACAAAAATCTAATTTCTACAAATTGTATATCCTTAATTAAAACAAATTAGAAATGATAGTAAAATAAAAAATTTACCAAAATAAAAAAAGTTCGGTTGGCCAATCAGTTTTTGCTCGCTTTGAATTGGATTATCTGAAAAAAGATACAAATATTTATTTATTGTGTTTAATTATTTATATCTCTTGGAAATATTAACGCCAGTAATTTAAATTAAAACTTGATCGAAATTTTTAATTATCTATACAACATTTATATGAATTGTAATCATGCAAGTAACTATTTAATGCCATTGAATTAAAAACTGAACTAACTATTTTTTTATGATTTTAAGTTATTATTTTATGAATAATTTGATTACTTACGTTTTAACTGTTCTTAATAAAAGTAACTAAGCTAAGTTCTTTCATTTTCTTAAACTAAGGTGTAGCAGGTCATCTAAAATTATTTGCTAATCGTGACGTTAGTATGCTAAAGCAAAATAATTAAATTTTGTGATTTACTCATACAGCTGTGCATTATTAAAGTTTTTTTAGTGTTAAAATAAGCTTTCTATGTATTTTACATTTTATTTTCTTTATTACAGAACTAAATACAGTTTAAAAAGTACAATGTTTTACAATAAGTAACAATCAGCAACGTAAAATTTTTAAATTAATCAGTGTCACTTTTGAGTTTAATTTTCTTATTTTTCAAAAAATTATGTTTACTTTCAATATGATCAATTAAGATGTATTTTCTTTTAGCTTTGTAATCGCAAAAATGACAAGGAAATAATGCAATTCCGCATTCTAAATTTAAGTGTCTACTTAATGAGGTCTTATTTTTATATTTTTTATGACAATTTGAACAAGTATGATTTTTTTCATGAATATTTTCGCTATGTTTACGCCACAAATGATTAATCATATTAGCTTTTTGTTTAGTTAAAAAATCACAATGTTCACATTTAAATTTTGGCATTTTGTTACATTCGTTATTTGTATGCCTCAATAATGTATTTCTATCACGGTAACATCTAGAACAATTCGAACATTTAAATTTACCGATTGCTGAACCACCGCAATTTTTTTCCTCAAAATGTTGCTTTAATTCAAATTCATTGTTAAATATTATTTGGCAAGTACCACAGGTACTATTTTTAAATTCATTGTGTATGTAAAATATGTGACGTCTTAACAAATATTTTGCGCGAAAATCTTTGCCACACTCGTCGCATTGTAACCTTTCATGCTTATTTTTTATTACAGCACTTTTTTTCTTTTTCCTTAGACATTTACGTAAATGACGGTTTAGAAATATTTCTCGTTTGTATAATTTTGAACAGTAAGGACACAAAAATGTACCTGAAAATAATTGAATTTAAATAATTTTTAAAAAATAATTAAAATTTTCTAATTCTTACCTTCTTCATCGGAAGTTTTAGATCGAGAAGCCTTTCGAGTTCTTAGTTTCTCATTACCATTTACGCAAACATCAGCTAAAAAAATATTTCATTATTTCGCAAATTATTATTAAAATTTTAGAAAAATATTAAATAAACGTACCATCATCAATTAAGATAACATTTTTTTCTTCCATCTCCTCGTCAGATTCGTAATTATTATCAGGAAAATAAATTTCGTTGACTTCAGATTTAACCTCTAAAAATAATAAAAAATTAAAAATCATGATTTACATAAATTAAAAAAAAAAAAAAACAAGTATTTTTACCTGTTTGATCATCAACGATGTCAAGATTTTCTTCTTTTATGTAAACGTCATTTTCCTTGTCAAAATAAACTGTAAATAATTAAAAAATATAAAATTTTCAATCAGTTACGAAAAAAATGGGATAAAAAAAATATAGTCATAAAAAAATTACTTGATGAACTTTCGATCATTTTCGGGATGGATACCATCACTTTCAATTTTTTTAAATCAGTACTCAACCGTTGTTTCTTCAAAATGCTAAGACCTGTAAATCCATATAATTAGTAAGAAAAAATTAATTAAAAAAATCAAAGAAAAAAATGTAATTAATTTTGTAATTCGTACCCATGATTAGTAGAATTTTTTAATAAAGAAATTAAAAAATTTAAAGCTTAAGGGAAAAATTAGAGAAAGCAATGAACATTCAAAAAATCAATAAGAAACTTTGTCATGAATGATAAAAATCTAACAGTTAGTAAATAAGATTTTTTTTTGCCATTTGAAATAAAGAAGATGGTAAATAAATTCTTTAGGACATGTATTAATAGAAGCTCACAAAATTGCGGGCGAATTCAGTTCGGTAACAATCACTGAAAGCATCGCAAATTTTAATTTTTTTTAATTCCAGTAAAAATAAAGTATTAATGTTTGCATAAAAACGCTGTTGGTACCGGGCTAAATTGCACAAGAGATTTACTTATACAAAGTATTTTATTTAGCACAATCAACCCTGTCGCTGATTATTAATTGTTAAAATAATATATTTAGTAAAGTTATAAGCTATTTTGGAGGGAATTGTAACTCTCCGATCTTCTTTATTCATACGACAAAAAAGCTAGAATTAAAAAAAAAATTATGGTAAATCAAATCAAATATGAATTAAGTCAAATGAAAATTAAACAAATGAATAGCAGAATTAATTAGGAAAGGCTTTCAAATATATTTGGTGAGGCTGCCATACAACTTCTTTTAAGCTAGAAAAATTTAAGTACAGCAACCTTACTAAGAAAAAAATAAATTTATTTATTTTAACTGGAAACACTTTTTTATTAAATTAACTAAATAAAAATACAAAATTATAATTTAACCTGCATTTAAAATGAACAACAAAAAACAAAAACAGAATATTCAAATCATAAATTGAAAAAAATGTAGGCTGCAGGATTTAAAAAAAAAATCTCTATTTTTCAAATTTTAACTAATTTTTTTAACATCTTAACAATCTTTTTAGATATATTTTTGGAAAAACAAAAAACTTATTGTTGAGAATCTTGAGAATCTATTAAATTTTTATGTCTTCTTAACGTATGCCTCTGAAGATCAAATCTTCTTGTTGACTTGTATTTACAGTAACTACATCGATAAATGACAATAGCTCCACATGACTGTCTGTAATGTGATTGCATCGTGTCTTTATTTTTAAAAAATCTTTTGCATTTTGGACACGTAGATTCTTCTGGATCATTTGCACAAACAAGAACGTCAACAACTATAAAAAATATTATTTTTTGTTATTCCAATTATTTTTTTCATTATTTATGTAGTAAAATAATTTATATTCTAAGTGTATTCTGATTGGTTGGATCGAGAAATTGTGGTTCTGTATTATTATAAAGTAAAACTACAGATTTAATAAAATAATTATTTTAGTTTGAAAAAGAACTTGTTCAGAAGAAGAATTAGCCTATTTATAGATTAAGGTAGCTGAAAGTCATTGTGTCTTCTCTTAATGTGCCTATTAACTTCAAATTTTCTCAATGATTTGTAATCACAAAAAGTGCATGAAAAAAAAACACCAGATCCACCACACGATTGTCGATAATGAGTTTGCATTGTATTATTATTTTTAAAACTTTTCTGACATACTGGACATACAAATTTTTCGTTTTCATTATTACCTAAATCTTGAGATAAAAAATCATTAATTTTAATTCAAATTATTTTTATCGGCTTTTATTGTAACTATTTACTTTCTAAAGGGTTTGTTTCTTTATCGAGCTTACATTCTTCTGCCTTTCTTCTTTTCAATTCATCAAATGAGAATGGTTTGTAAATACTTGAACTATTTTTCTCTGAAACTGAATAATTATTATAAATATTAATCGTTCTTGTCTATGCTATCAAAAAATTTTTTAATTTAGCTTATTTGTTAGTTAAATAATAATTTATTTAAAAATAAAATTTGCTGCAATTGAATTTTTTAATAACGAAACTTTATTTAATAAATAGGAAGCATTTTTTAGAGTACAAAATCAGATGAGTATTTTAGGTGCTTTTTCTTGATTTTCTAGTATGCCTAGAACTCAAAACATCCTTTTCTTCTGGGTGACGTCTTATCATATGCGTAACGAGATTAGATTTTTGTTTAGTAGCAAAATCGCAAAATGAACAATTAAATCTTGGAGGTTTTCCACATTCGTGTAAATAATGTGCTCTCATATGATGTCTGTATTTGTATGAATTACCACAACGCGGGCAAATAAACATTTCTACTTGCTGATTTGTCAAATGCATTTTCTTGATATGTTCAACCATTCGGTTTTTGCTGGCACATTTGTAATCGCAGTAATCACATTTTAGTCCCCTTACTGTGGATACGGAAAAGCTTTTTTCTATCCCTCCTTGAATTGATTCATCAAACGGTATGTGAGTATCTGAAAATGGAATTTAGTTATTAATTATTTATAAAATTAAATTAAATTTTTCCAAACTTACATATTTCATTTTGTTCTTGTTTTGTCCAACAAGGTTCCAGAAACAATTGCTCATTAAAAAATTCTCGATTGTAATCTAAAAATAAAAAAATAAAAAAATTAAATAAAATTAGTAAATATTGATGCCATTTAGGTATTTTTCAAAAAAGTATCTTGCAAATTTTCCTATCTAATAAAAATTAATTAAAATTTACAGTATTAATAAATATTGATTAGACTTAGGTTATTTGATTAATGATAAATATAAGATTTATATTTTAATAAATAATTATTTTTATTTTTATTTATTGATAAAAATTTTATAAATAGTTATATTTATAATTTACATATTTTAATTTATAATACTTTTTTTTATTTATGTGTGTAGGGTGAGAGTACCAATTATTGATCAAAGTTTTCCCTATTATTTCCTATGAACGTCTTTCATATTTTCCACTCTAGTCAAATCATTAAATTGTCATTAAATTACAGTGCCAATTATCAAATAAATCCCTTTTTTGGGGTACTTTTTGATGATTTAAGGATAAAACGCTCATTTCCCAAATAAATGACTCCAAAATTCGTAATCAGTGATCCAAAAAACCTATACTAAAACAAAACTTGTGACGGCCAGTAACTAGATATAATAACTATACAAGATATTACACTATGCATAATAACTATACAACCACACTCCGTGATTTGAATGAAATAATAAGATGGCATTGAACATTAATTTGGTGGTTATTAATTGGTACAATTACCCTAGTTTAATTTTTCTTTTTCAAAAAAAGTATAACAAGAAAAATTATAAACTGTAAAAATTTCTTCTATCAAAGAAAATAAGGAATGTAGGGGATGCAGAGCTATTGCAAACAGATATAAATAAGTTTTATGACTGTTCTAATACTATAACTTTCTCTAGATTAAATGATCCTATTTTATTTCTTTATAATGTTAATAATTTGATATTAACAAGGGAAGCTGAAATTAGAGATTTGGGTGTTATTACTGATAACAAATGTTCTTTTGATTCTCATAGAGCCTTTATTACATCTAAAGCATATAAAATGCCAGGTGTAAGAGGGAGTACTGGATAGCGGGAGTGAGAGTGCAAGCACCTGGAGCGCAGTATACATGAAACAGTGTATCTGAGATACTTGAAGAAGCTGGATACCTTTGCTATATTATTATATGCACTGGCACCATCCTGTCTAAATAAATAACATTAATCTAAAGACAAGTGTTATTCATTATCCTAAGATATTTTCCTTCGACTTCCTAATCTTCTTCAAGATTTAGGTCCGGAGATCAAAATAAGTAGAATCTCGTGGTGACCGTGTACTTACTGTAATGGCGCGCTCACACGGCGACCGTGAAAAGACGCCGCAGTGACCACGCGGTAAATAAGTGGTGGTTATCAAACGGAAAACTTATATTCCTAATTATTAGAAATATAGATGATTAAATATAAATATAAATATAAATCATTGATGATTAAGAAAGTGATTCTATTGCAAAAGAAAAAAGGGAAATAAAAATAATAAATTTGTACGAACAAATGAGTTATTTGATCAAAGTTGAAAAATCAAATACTGTCATAAATTTAGTGAACAAGCTAACATCTTGCTGTTGGATTGCGACGTGCACGTTTAGGCGGGTTAAGACGGCACAATATTTCACTAATCTTAACCCGAATAACCGTGAGTTATCGTCACAACTTAACTTTTGTTATGATTTATTTTGAATACTTTTTCGATCAAAACCTTTCTTAATTGTTTCAATATGACCAAGGCAAGATATAATTCGAAACACCTTGCGAGTTCTTCCTCTTAGAAGAGCTATTCCCCAAGTGCCAAAAACTCTGCTTTTGATTCATTAGGTTACCTCATATAACCTCTTTGGTTAGGCCCCGGTGTTTCTTATCTTATAATAGTTGCGTAATGAACTCATTTACATTTATGATTAATATTTTAATTTTAATAAGTGGGAACTTTTTTATCCCTACTTTTTCTATAATTTTTATATTAATTTTATTTGCGTGAATTAGTTAACATTCTACTTAATTTGTATTTGTTTCCTTATGTTGGAAACTCGCATCGAGCTTCCAACCAAACTGAAAATTTATAGAATAATGATTTATCGTTTGTATGTATTTTGTTTTTAATATCTAATAATTTAATGCAATTTTCTATGCTTAAATTCATACGCCACAGGATTATAATAGATAAAATAATATCTAAACTCATTATTATTATTTAACAATTAATAACTAATTAAACCGGCGATTTAGAGTCAAAATGGCGGCCAATGAGATCTAGGATGATGCTTCGTTCAATTCGAAGGAATATATCTTAGGATAATAAATAACACTTGTCTTTAGATCTATGTTATTTTTTTAGGCAGGATAGTGCCAGTGCATATAATAATATAGCAAAAGCATCCAGCCTCTTTAAGTATCTCAGATACACTGTTTCATATACTGCGCTCCAGGAACTTGCACTCAAGTACTCCCTCTTACACAGGCTTTCTTAAAAATTCTACGTTTGAATTTAAGTCGTTAAAAACTATTACTTTACTATTTAAATCCATGGATTTACACTATTTAACTTATGCTTCAGTAACATGGAAACCATATACAGATGCTGTTTACAAACCCATTAGAGGGGTGATGATATTATTTATCATGGAATAAAAAATTCTATAATTACAATAAAATTATTTACAGAATGCTTTACAGTAATCACGAATAAAAACAAAAAATTCCAAGCAGGATCTAAAACTAAGTAAAAAATAATATGGCACCAAAATATGACTTCGATAAAAATTATGGTTTGCTCTATAGGAAAGTTCTTTTTGAGCATTAATAATTTTTAAAATTTTATTCCGGATCCATGATAATCCTTAGTTGTCTATTCTTATGACGAAAAGAAACATGTCTATGTGCAGCAACTTTTTGATGACTTCTATAGGAACAATATGGACACTTAAAACGTTTCATTTTATTGCATTCATATGTGATGTGACGTCTTAAACTTCTAACGTGGCTATATGATTTCCCACACGTTGGACATGAATGTTTTAATAAATGAACTCTTAAATTTACTGAAGATCTTGTTCTGTTGTTTCTTATTAATTCATAAGATTGATCATCAAAAAAGTAACCTGAAAAAAAAATACATTTATTTTTAATAATTAAAATATGACAACATTTTTGATACATTTTGTACTGAAAAGAAAAATGCATAAAAGGATGCTAAAATAATTACATAATTTATAAGAACAATAAAAATATACGAAAAAAAATTATATAAAGATAAAAAAATAATGTACGATATTCAAATTATCCAGGTTTTCATATCGCTCAAAACTTAATTGCTTTGAAATATCAACCAATAAGTCAACAAAATTGAAATCTAACTTTCAACGACTTTGGTTCAAAATTCAACTTAAAAAATCTAGTCGTGTAGTCATAATTTGGGATGACAAAAAAGGTAGGCGTAAAAAATATTAATATAGAAAGAATGTTTTTTATTGTTTCTAAACTTATAATAATTTGGTAATATAATTTAAATATAAATTATATTTCAAAGCCCTGCTATACAAATCTTTAATTTCATTGAGAACAAACGTGTTTGTTTAATGAATGAATGTTGCTATTGTTAAAATAAAAATTACACAAATTACATTTTAACGTGCCATTGCAATTTTTCGAATGTCTTTTATAGGTTAAAGTATTAAAAAATTTGAAACATTTAATGCATTGAAATTTTCTTTTATCGTGACAGTTCAAAATATGCTCTTTTAAACTTCTTGGGTGTATAACTGCAGCACAGTTTGGATAAGTACAATGAATTTTCAGTGGGCAATCGTGAACCTCTTTTTTGTGCCTATAAATACTGTTGATATTTTTAAACTTTACGTAGCAACCTTCGTTGGGACAATGATAATAACGTTCTCCATCAGCTTCTAAACTTATTTTTATATTCTTTTTATCTAATATTCCTTTTTCTTCTCTGCTGTATCTATCCGAATATCTCCTGCTTCTACTTTCTCGCTGATAATAGTCTTGGTCATAATAGTCATACATCCCTGCAAATTTAAAAATTGAAAATAACTATTCAGACTTTATCTTTTTCGATAATTGCTTCATGCATTCTAATAAAAAGGTGGAATTTTCCAGGTTTCAAAACAAAAATAAAAGTACAAAATTTTTATTCTAAAATAGAGATAAATTACATTATTTAGAAGTAATCAACATTTATTTTACAATTAGCGCTTGAAGTGCTTCATCTTGTGCCTCATCAAATTAAATTTACGTTTACTTATGTAATTGCAATATTCGCATTTAAACAATTGAACTTTATTATTTGGATCTTCAGTTAGTAATGAAGGTGACTGTAATATCGACGAATAATTATTTAAAACATATTCTTCATAATCAGGAGTCCATAAAGGATCTGAAACAGTAGAAAAAAATTAATTAGTTTAGAAAAAAAATTACTTTTATTTATTTTAATGAGTAATAATAAGACTAATTAAATTAATCAAAAGTAAAATAAATACGTTTTCTTTTTATAAAAATTACAAAAAGTTTATTATTTCTTTAGTAACAAAATTTATACAATACAAATGTTCAACCTCATCTATACACTCTAAGAAGTGATTTAGAATTTTTTAAATCTATAATTAACTTATAATTTCTAAAATTAGAATAAATTATTTTCATTTCAAATAATGCAAAAATATTATTGCAAATTACATTGTGAATATTTTAATTTTTAGCCAATTTTTCGGCCAATTTTGTTTTAATATAATAAAAATTAAAAACTTGCCAGTATTTTAGCAAAATGGAGCCTACATTCATACCCAATGGATCTAAGTGCACCCACTTTCATGATCAAAGTTCTTATTACTGCGGAAAGCATTATTAAGCGAGACTTTGTTTTTTGATACAATTTAAACAATACCCTGCCGTATTAAAATTATTAATTATTTAATTTTTAACATTATTGCAACAAGTTTTGTATATATACATATTTTACTTTCATAAAATTATTTTATAGATACATTTTTATATTTCTTCCAACAAATTATTCTGAAAAATAAATTAATAAACTATTCTTCAGGCATAAAGTTACTAAAAATTAAAAAATAGCCGCCTTTTCCAAGATTTTTATACATTTTTTTATCAGTATAATACAAAATATAAAATTAATTGTCGGTATTTATATTAGAATCTTAATTGCTCAAAGTGGATGTAGCAAAAAATACCAGTCTGGAAAAAAAAATTAAAAAAAAAATTTTTTAAGAAAAATAACTGAGGCTTTGAGATAAATTTTATATTCAAAAATATTACTTTTATGAAAAATTTGTGAGTAAATTGATTTTCACAAAATTGATTATCAAATTAAAATAGAAGTTCATTGTTTAATTTTTTGAGTCAGCAAGTGAAATAAAGTATTCGGTGAAGAATAAATCATACTTTTTTGGTTTAAGGTTTAACTATTAGACTTTTATTTTCCTCTACATCAACTTTCGAGTAATTTCATAATTTTTATGAACTATGTTCAAATCGACAATACTACAAGAATTTAAAAACAAATAATACCTTGAATTTCTAAATTAATACCTTCTAAATACATATATTTATTCAAAATATTTCTTATTTTTAAGGAAATCATTTTAGAAATGATTACCTGACTTTACGTTAATAAATAAATAAAAAATGCGTTAAATTTTAGGCCAAATAGGTAAAACTTGATTAAGTCAACATTTCGACTCACATAGAGGCCTCTTCAGGAAATTAAGTATCAATATACATTCCTAATGGTCTAAAAGCATCGTCACAAATACAAATATATTATTTTTACATATTAAATATTTAAAAGTTTCTAAATTACAAAAATACATTAAATGTTTATAATAATTTTTTAAACTATTTGGCCTGAAATTGGCCGTATTTTTTATTCATTTATCAAAACATTTTTCAGATTAAGCCTATTTTGTGCACTTTAGCTGAATTTAAAAATTTTATAAATTATCATTCAGGATCAATCTCATACTTGATTAACACATTATTGTGACGATGTAGAAAATGACTTTCCATGTGTGCTTTTCTTTTACTTCTGTATGAACAGTAAAAGCATTTAAAACGTGGCGGTCTATTACATTCAAACTGGCAATGTCTTCTTAAATTGCCGTGCTGTTTATATGATTTACCACAACTTTGACAAACGTATAAGCGATTAATTGTATTACTTATTGTTGAAAAGTTATTATAGTATCTTTCATCTGTAAAATATGTGTTGTAGAAATAAGAATCTGAAAAAAAGTAAAACAAAATATTTCTTTGATTAATCCAACAAAAAAAACTCGTAACTTTTTACAATATTTTTTTAGTAAGTAAAATTAACACAATTTTGTTATTCCCAATAACGAAGTCAAGCAAATTAAAGTATTTACAAAAAGGTAAATTAAAATTTTCTTTGAAAAAAAATTAGTTTCATTTTATTATAAACTCTAAATTACAAAAATATTTATCAAAGCAACAATTTTCATTTAATCCATCTGAATTAAAGTTTTTTTGTAAGTATCATGAATTAATATTTTTTGTCCTTTGTGACGATGAAGAATATGTTGCTTCATGTCACTGTTATAAACACACAAGTAATCACAATAGTAACACTTCAGTCTTGGTGATTTACCACATTCATAAATTAAGTGACGTTTTAAACTGCAATCGTTCTTGTATGATTTACCACAACGTTGACATACTGATCTTTTATCAGACTGCTCTAGTGATTGATTCAATCTTTGTTTTTTGAGATACTTTTGGGTACAATAATTTTGGTCAAAATAATTTCCTTGCATTGCATAACCTAGAAATTTAAAATTTATAAATCTTAAGTGTAAATTTTTTGAAAATAATTTTGTGCAATTTTTTATATGACTTGTAATTTTTGCATTACTGTATGATTAATAATCAAAAAGCACCATAAATTAAAAAATCTTTCTCGATAGGAAATAAGTAAAAAGTACATTTAATCATAAAATTTAAATTACACTGTAAACTTGCTTCACTATCATAAATTTTTAAGTAAAGAAAAGTTTAAAGTTTATTTATTTACAAAAAAATAAATGAATTTTTAATTCTTAAATTACAATACAATTAAATTAATCTATGGTCATAACAATAAACTTCTTGATCTTGGTGTTTTTTTCTTTGATGTCTATAAATTGTATCAGCTCGATTAGATTTGTAAGTGCAATAAGGGCATCCAAAATTAAATGATTTTGTACATTCGTAAGTTTGATGACGTCTTAAATTATGTGCATAACGATATGATTTTGAACAGACTTGGCACTGGTTATTTGCCGGATATCCTGAACCTATAAAATACACAAGCAAACAATTAAAAAAAGTTAATCAAAAATATTTTACTTAAGTTTACAAATTTTACGAATTCTATGACAATGCAGATAGTTATATTAAAATTACATCAATAATAATAGTCTAGAAATATAAATTTTCATGCTCTGATGACTTTGTGATTTTTCAAAAGATTTTCCCAAATTTCTGTTACTAATTCGAACCGATGGTTTGAAAAATGTCAATTTCGTGTATGTGTAACTTTACCAATACCTATTTTTTTAAAAGATTTGATACATAGAAATGTTTTGTGTAACTTGTAAGTAAAATTTTTTTCTAATTTGGTAACTTTAAAATTTCGATAACGTTCAAAAAGTGTTTCAAGGACTGAAATAAAACATCATAAACTAATTACAAATTCGTGCTGCATGAAAATATTTACAATTAGGCCCTTTATTAAGAAGCTTAAAATGAGTTTACTATGTAAAAAAATTTTTATTAAATATTTGTACATTTGAGCTTTAGTTTTAAAGTTACTTATTTACAAAAAGTGTTAGGTTTGAAGATCATTTCAAATTTGGAGTTACAAGTGTGTTAGAATTTTCCAAATCTCTATAACAAATTTTACAATTTGGATGTTTACTTCTAATATGTCCATAAACATTGTAAGTTCGCTTTGTCACGTAAGTACAGTATGGACAGGAAAATCTAGGTTTTTGTAGGCAAACGTATCTTAAATGCTGTGTTAGGTTATCGTGTCTATTGTAAACACTTGAACAGTTTGGACACGGGTAAAGTTTTTGATTCCCCGATAATTCCGCTTGAGATGATCCATTTCTTCTACTCGAAAAATATTGTTTCGGATCAGTTATATCATCAAAATTCAAGCCAACGCCTAATGGGTCGGTCATTTCTAGAAGTCGAAGAGCATCCCAGCCTAAAAAGTTTTTAAAAATAATATTTGTTAATAAAAATTATTCTGAAAAAAAAAAGTTCAAATTCATGCCAAAAATTTAAAAAAATAGATATTCTATCTGCGTGCTTCCTTGGTAACCTAAAGTATCTTTACTTATTTTATTTACTCAAGTATTTTAAAACAATTTAATGCTCTGAAAGTCTGAATAATCAAAAACTAAATTTTGTATAATTTTCAAATAATTTAAAGTCTTTTAGAATGATCAGAAATAATTTATTCTTATTTAATAATACAAAATTAAATAGAATTTTTAAACCCAGGACCTGATCAATAATAAAAACAAGTTTTAACAACAATCTTATCTTTATTTCCCTATTTTTCAGCATCTGTTATCTAAAACAATTTATTTTACAAATTCGTATAATACAATTGAAAAGTAAAAAAATTTTAGCTTGGTGGCGTAATCACTTTTTTTGAATTATCTAAATCTAAACAATAAACTTTACTTTGCGGATGTTGCTTTTTCACATGTGCAAAGACGTTGTACTTTCTTATCGAAAGATAATTACAATAAGGACATGCTTTTCTTGGTTTTTTACCACAATTAGTTTTTAAATGTTGCGTTAAATTATTAAACCTATTAAAAACACTTGGACAATTAGGACAAGGGAATATTTGTGGTTTATTTACTAATCTTCTGTATCTGTGCCTGATTTTGCAAAATTCGACCACTTCAGGGGTATTATCCAAAGATCTTGAACCAATATAATCTTGATATTGATGATGCCAATCTAAAAATCAAATGAAAAAGATATTTTAAAAGGTATTTTTTATAATTTGTTTAAAAAACTAATCATGACAATATTTTTACTATTAGAATAAAATTATTAAAACAGTTACATACAAAAAGTACCATAAAATTACTGCCAAACGTATTTTTTTACTTTTTTATTTTTTTTTTTATAATTCTAAATAAGAACTAGAATTCTTTCAATTTTTAGTGATAGTAAAATACTTTTTCGTATAGATTTTTGGTTGCGATTATAAGATTTAAGATAACGTTAAAATGTTTTTGCAAAAAAGAGCTGATACTTTAGTATTATATCAAATATAATTCCTAATTCCCATCAATTGTAAATAAAAATAAAAATTTTCCATTTCAATTCCAAAAGAGCAAGCTAAATTAAACCTAAAAAATCTTTTGCTTAAAACATAGTTTTATGCTACATTTATTTATTTTGCTCTTGTTGATTTTCTCTGTAATCACTCGTGCTTCGATTTGTCATAATAAAAATCGTAATAAGTACATAATCCGTTCTAGTCATATTTCGTATAAATGATTGCGCAGAAAAACATTCGTGATTATTAATAAACTGCATAAACTGGACAAGGATAGCAAAAAAAATAAGTTTCTTTCTATCAAATAAAATATTTGGTTTATTTGGATAATTTTAAATATAATAATTATAATAAACATTTTTAGCATCTCTGACTAGTACGCTGTTAAACTATAGTTAATGATATTTTGGAATGCAGAATCACAAGGTATTTTAGCAAAGAAATTTTAAGTCACATTTATTAAAAATTATTTAAATGCAGCTTTTCTCCAGGAACCATGATGAGTGTCGATGTGTCTTTTCATGTTTGATTTTTGCTTACTTCTGTAATCACAAAAACCACACTTAAAACGAGGTAATTTACCACATTCATCTTTTATATGCCTTCGTAAATTGTTGTCATATTTATAAGTTTTACCACATGTTGAACATACATGACCACGAGATTGTTTGTCGGGCCTCATAACTTTCGAGACATTTAGAGCTCCCTCTTCGTCGGATCCGTCCATTAAAAACTCTGAAAGTTGAAGAAATAATTTTAAAATTAGTTTTTTCGTAGTTAAAAAACAATTAATCTTTAACTATTTACTCTATTGGATACGACTTTACTAGCATAAATGGAAGCGGAAGTTAAGGAATGGTAATGCTTTATTACTTTCATTTAACGATGATCAAACTGTATGAAAATATGAAATGAAACCCAAAACCGGCATGAATTTGTTACAATTGGTAATAGAATCAACTTTTTCATAATTAATTTTTGTATTTTATTTGAAAAAGATAACATTTAAGGTTTTTAAAAATCTCTTAATTTATTTCAGTACAGGAAGAAATTAGTTATCTTTAATTTTAAACTAGTTTAGATTATTTTTTAACGTATATTAAAGGCAAGACAGACCAAAAAAAACAACATTACTACAATGTTTTTAACGGAAAATTTAGATATATTTATACGATACTTGAAGTAAAGTTTATTATAATCAATGATCGGAGCGCCACCTGTAGTAGAAATTTTACTTCAAGTATCGTATCATATTAAATTTTTCGTTAAATATGGTAATAATGCCCTTTTTGTCGGCCTGTCTTACCTAAAAAGTAATCCAAAGAAGATTAAAATTTAACATAACTAATTTCTCCGTGTACATAAAAAAATTATTTATCATTGGCTGTTGAAGAAACGTCGACATAAAAAACATCTTTTCCATGATGCGTATCACGAATATGTCGGTAAGTATCTGATGTTTTTTTACTGCGATAATCACAATACGGACATTTAAATCTAGGTTTTTGTCCACATTCATATCTGATGTGCCTAGTTAAGTTATATTTTTGATTGTACGAAGAAGGGCAGTTTTGACACTTGTATATTTTATCATTCTTTTTTGCTGGATTGTGATAATAATTGGCCATTGTTCTTGTTGTATCGACAGTCAAGTACGGATAACCTAAAAATAAAAAATAAACGTAATAATTAGTAACTTGAAATATTTTTAAGTCATTTGCAGCAACAGCTAAAATTTAACATTCTTTTGTCAATGTAATTAAAACACATTTTTTGTAAATTATGACAGGAAAGGAATAAAAGGATCAAAAAAGATAAAATTATTTATACAAATTTGTTGTCTTAGTTTATACATTTTATTCAATAAATTATCAACCGGCCTTACTTTTTTATTAAATTCAATTAAATTCGCACTGTAATGCTACAATTAATTAATATTGCCTACTTACTATTTATCTTTGGCATGTCAAAAAGACAATAATTCATAAAATATTAGAAACTAATTTTCTTTAAAACTGTAAATTATGCGTAAAGGAACCACATGGTATCTTTATCAATTAGCGTTAGCGACGTTTGCAGCAACGTCAATACAATAAACATCATACCCTCTATGAGAATGTCTAATATGATGATAAGCATTGTACCTCCATTTTGAACGATATTGACAATATGGACATTGAAATCTTGGCTTTTGTGAACACGCGTATTTCAAATGTTGCTGTAGACCTCTTTCGTAAGTAAATTTGCTTGGACATTTCGGGCACTTGAATCCTTGTCGATATTGTCCACTTTTTTCGTTACTCGCTGGACGTCCACGTTTTCTTCTCTGCAAATTTGCTAATGTTTCAAATTTTACTATATGAAGACCACCCCAATCTAAACATACAATATTTTTATCATTAATATTATTTTACATTATAACTATAATTCGCTTTTTTCATCTAAACTTTCAAAGGTAAAAATTACATGCAACAAATTCAAATTAATTATAATCAAGACTTTATTAACAAAGCTCAGAACAAAAAACATTTTTTTACAAACAGTTTTTATTTTATCTAAACAACAATATCACAAAAACTAATTTATATTTAATGTTTATGTAACTTTTTGCTGAAAAAAAATATTTTATATGGAAAATGAATCTTATAAATTCACTTTCAGGTTACTGTGTTTAATTTTAGTTTGAAGCTTTAAGCGAATTCTTGGAAATTCACATATTCAAGAAAAATTTAAGCACTGCAACCTATGCTATTTGCAAAATCATTAAGTTTTCTTTAAACTTATAAATTTTAATTATTTTAGGAACTATGATTAGAATGCTTCGAATAGAAAATATTCAATACAATACAAAGTAAAAGCACTCAACCACTTATATAATATTTATGCGAATAACTAATGGTCGAGGGATTTTAAAATGGAACATTTTTATAGGGAGGAATGCGCTGGGAATTTGAAAATCAAGGGGAATGTCGGAAGTGTCTGATTTAGGGGGGGGGGGGTGTTAAATGAGTAACCTTTATGCATGTTCCATGCATTACTTAAATAGTTGTGTTTACAAAAACTTTTTATAATTTTTTTATTTCTATCTACAAACGTGTTAAGGTGAAAATTAAATCTAATCTATATCCACAAAAGCAGCCATAAGCCAATACTTTTTAGGAACTTTCTACAGTTAGCCTGATGAGGACGGTTCCAGAATTAGCGCGTTTAATTTAAGCGGCCATATTTATAATTAACAAAATACATTTTGCATAGTGTTATGCGTGATACCCACGATGTTGTACCCATAAGGCCGATTCCAGAGCTATGCGAAAAGGTAACATATATCTTTCCGTCTGTTTAATCCTATAAAAAAGATATGATAAAAAAGATATGAGAACTGCGCGCGCTGCATTTGGTGCTGCGAACCTCATATACCTTTACTATCGGTTAGTTCTACAAACGCTGTAAATGGGGTCGCAATGGGAAGCGCAGCCGCAATGCAATGCGCACAACTTTGTTTTTCGTCTCTGCTCATTGCGTTGCAATTGCGCTGATAGCTATGTAGAATCAGCCATAAGGCTCCATCTACAGAAACCGTAAAAGGGGGTAGCAACCGCAAGCGTGAGCACAACGCAATGCGCAGAAACCAATTTTGGCTCCTGCGCAACTCCAAATACCCAAAATCTTTTTCTGCGCATTGCGTTGTGCTCACGCTTGCGGTGCGCATCAAATTTACGAAAGATATAAGCCTTTCCACATAGCTCTGGAGTCTGGAATCGACTTAGCTATACAGAACAAAACAGAAGTTTATACTAGGTATATACATTAGGTCTGAAGTTGGGCTGATAAATGACGAACAGTGCCTTGAAGTAGAAGGCGTATTGGCAACAAAAGTATTATGAAATAAAATAAGACGTTGTCAAACTGTCTTTGCTTAATTTTATTGAATTTCTTACACCAACATAAGTTTAATTTCTTGAGTATGCTAATTACTGAGCTTAAAAAATTGAGAAAAGACCAAGATTGCAATAGAAAAATCATAATGTAATTCTGTTTATATTTAAAAAATATTCAAATCGATATTGTTCTTGTTTCATTATATTCAGAAGTAAGAGAAATATTAATTCTTTTTTTTTTTGAGTTTTCGAATAAAATAAACTTCAAAGTACCAAATAAAAGTACAGATTTCAGTTGGATTTTATAAATTGGAATTAAATTTATTTAGTAATATAAATCACGTTTCTTTATTTCAAAGATCTTCGACGTGATACAGAAACTGCTTCATTATCATGCACGTCAATACAATAAACTTTCATTCCTTCGTGTCGGGTCCTGACATGATTATATATACTCGATGTCCATTTGGTTCTATAATCACAATATGGACATGAAAATCTTGGTTCTTGATTACATTCATAACGAAGATGACGAGTTAATGAACCTTTTTCTGAAAAACCGGCTGGACAATTCAAACATGGAAAATTTTTTAATTTACCTGGAATTCTTGCATCGTTTCTTGTTGAATAATCATTATGAGATTGATTCAAATGGTTTGTCAGGAATCTTTGTTTATTTCTTACAATCCAATCTGAAAAGTAAAAAGTTTTAATGTTTACCAAAAGTCAAATTTCTTAGTCTAATTGCAATTATTAATTTAAAAAAATAGGTTTTTATCACAAAAATAAAAATTTATATTTTAAATAAATATAAGATAGGTTAATTTCCAAATTAAACAGAAAAAAAGTTTTTGTTTGAGAATTTAATTTTTTATTATAAAATAAAGAGGATTTGCGAGAAAATAATAAATTATGACACAAATTTTTTATTTTTCATTTCTCATAGTTCCGCGACATTTTCTTGATCGATTGATTCCAGTATTTAAAGTACTTTTTTGTTGAGAAGATATTGTACTTTGAATGCTAAAAATAATAATCAATTAAACTTAATATTGTTAAAAAAGAAAACTAGATAATTTACAATACCTTTGTTTTGAAGGATCAGAATTATCTTCTTTAATGGTTATTGGTTGATTATTCTCATACAAAGTTTTGTCAGGCTCTCATACAAAAGCTTCAGGGATGGGTCTTAATACGTTGTACTGTTTAAGTTCTGGGAGAAAATAATAATTAAATCATGCAAAAAAATGTGCCAGCCATTAATAATAAAATATATAAAAAATTAGAATAAAATTTTTTTTCATCCAGGTTCATTTAAATGAATTAAATGGCTTTTAATATTTTTAACCTGGTCCAAGAACATTTTGAATTAGGCAAGTTAAAGTTCAAGAACTTTATTACAATAATTAACTTTAAAAACAGGAAAACTAGAAGATTCAAAGTTCTAATAAAATTTAGGAGAATTTTAAAATAATTATAAAAAATTAAATATAATTCTATTTATTTTTACAAAATATTTACAACATATATTCATATAAATAACAGGAATGCAGCTCATTTCAAAAATCAAACATTTTATTTTTGCTGTAAAAAAGTTTATCCTTGTTGAATGAATAGGTGTACGGAGGAACAGACAAAATAAACTTTTTTGTAACAAAATTAACAAGATTATTTATGATTATGCAAAGAACAAAAAAACTAACCTAGTTTGGATAATAGATTTAGGACTAGTGGATGAAAGGATTTGAAAATTTATACGATGCGCAACTCTTGTTATTCTTCAAAATAGCCGCGAGAAAAAATTACTTTTAACATTTGTAACAACAATCAGATAAAAAAACTATAATTGTAAATGAATTTTTTGGTGATCTCTTAAATGATGAAGATGTTTAAAACGTTTATTGCAAACCGAACATGGATATCTTGGTCCAACTCCACATTCTAACCTCAGATGTCTTGATAAATTGCTTTTGTGCGAATATTTACGATTACAACGATGGCAAGCATATGGTGGGCCTTGATAATTTTCATTTGACATTCGCATCCAATCTGCAACAAAGTAATTGTGTGAATTTTAAATTCATATATTTTATCAAACTTGTGACTTTTTTTGTTAAAAAATTTTAATCAAAGATTCAGTTAATTAAATGAAAACAAGGACTTTTAAGCAAAATATATGTATTTCAATAAAGCAAAATAAATGTACAAACATGGGATATAATTCAAATTTAACAAAATTAGAAAGTAACTTTACTTATGGGTTTTCATATGAATCAAAAGGTTATGTTTGTGTCTAGATTTTTTATGACAAACGGGACATTCGAATTGTGGATCGACGCCACACTCAAATTTCATGTGCCTGTTTAGCGAGTGTGATTTCGTGTATCCATTTCCACATCTAGGACAATAATAACCAACAGCTGGTAAGTCTTGATTTTTCTGTATTTTTGCTTCATTACTGTATCCTATAACAGAAAAATATAATTTCTCCTTTTTTTTTATTATTTACAATTGCAAAGTTAGCTACGTGATTTGTTAGATGATAACTTTTTTACATTTGTTATTATAAGCACATTTAAGTACTGGAATGGACATGTTAAAAATACTGAATGTTAATAAACTTTCTTCCATAGGGAGTTCACTTGCGTACACAACAATGTAGCTAGAACCTTCAAATAATATTTAGTAGGGTTTAAAAAAAATATTTTGGAAAATTGATACTTTTCATTTTTCACAAAAAAAAATTTAATAAAAAATTAACAATCTAAAGCACAAAAACATTTTTATCTTATCTTACAATATGTTTAATTGTTAAATGATTAGTTAGTTCAAAACGATATCTAAATTGTGCAGGGCACATTGAACAAAAAAATTGTTTAGCTTTATTTCCACATTGTACTCTAACGTGTCTTCTGAGACTATCAGCCCATTTGTATTTTTTTCCACATGCTGAACATTCGTATTGTAATTCTTCAGGAGTAACTGGTTGTCTTTTTTTTCTAAATTCGGTTGTTGTTCGTACATCATTTATTTGAGGTAGTTTAAACTGCTGACTTATTTCTTCAGTGTGTCTTTCGAGTTCCCAAACCGGGTCATAAATGATACCTGTTAAAAAAAGAAAAATTGCTAAGTAAACAAAAGATGCCAAATGATGTTTTAATTTATTCACAACTAAATTTTAAAACTATTTTTTTAATTTTTAAAATTAAATACAATTCTTATTTTTAGGACGTTGGCTAGGGATTGAAAAAAGAATACGATTTTTTTGAAAATTTTTAAGTTTTAAGTATTTACTATTTAAAATCTGCTTGTAAAATATGAAGAATTTTAACCTTGATTTTTGAGTTATTGGGCCCAAAAGTTGAAATTTCGTACAGGCTCTTATGGAAAATAGAAAAGTTTTATAACTCGATTTCTAAAAAAACGATTTCAACAAAATGCACAGACAAGTTAACAGAATTCAATTAGAGACAATTGAACGCCTTATTTAATCTTAATATTACTCTTATTAATACCTTTATTAATTTTAATATTACCTTACCATTTTCAATATCTAACCAACATCCTTAATCCTTTCATGGGAATAACTCGTGATTTGTTCTCTGCGTGTTGTTATTGATTTAATCATGTTAATTATGAGTTATTCTTTAATATTTTCTTTAAAAAATATAATTAATTTGTTCTAAAATATTATTTATTTAACAGATAAAGTACTGAAAATACATGCGGACACAGAGAAAGGGAGGGGAGTTATTCCCGTGACAGGGAAAAATGATCAATAGGTAATTAAAAGTTACAATTTTTTTTCTAAGTATCTTTATTGATTTAAAATTTCAATAACAAAAAATAATTTAATTTACTGCATATTATCAAATTTAGTCAAAGAGCATGTCAATGACTAAAATAAGAACAATCAATTACGGTGGAACTTAGTTAATTCGAAAGTTATATCGAAATTCAAGGAATCAGAATTTGAATTTATCTAGTCCACAGATACAGGAAAAGAATCATTTACTTTGTACCTGTGATATGGACAAGAAAATTTTAAGTTTGCAGAAAAGTATATAAAAAGCAAATAAAAAATATCAGTACAACGTCCATTTAACATATTTTCAAATAAAAAGTTACATTAACAAAAAAAAACATTTATTTACAATTAACTTGATAAAATGTCGAAAAAATAGAACTTATTAATTCGTAGGCTTATCACGAAAATGCTCTTCTCTGTGTGTCATCATGTCAACACGATTTTCAAATTTCTCGTCACATATACCACAAATGGCAATACTGGCACCAAGACAAGTACCACCTTTTCTGTGACGATTTAAACTTTCTTTTCTTTTGTAAATTTTATCACATGCATAACAAGCATAATATTCCAGGCCATCGGGTACTTTTTCAGATGATAAACATTGTTGCTTATGATTAGATAGCGAATTAAAGTTATTGAAAGCTTTATTACAATTTAAGCATTTGTATTTTTCAATCATCGGTTCTTTAGCATAAAAGTAATTCAAAGGAATCGTAAATTTTTTCTTATAAAAATTTGAAGAATTTGACTCTCCTGCATCACTGTCTTCGGAATCATTTTGTGACGGTTTAGGCTCTGAAACAGATATTTCACATATTAGCATTAATTTGGTTTTCATAAATTTAAAACATTCGCAGAAAAAAATTTAACATTCAGTACCATGATAAATTACTAAGGTGCTTTAAATATTTCTGTGATATTTGAACTAAAGTACAAACCTGAATTTAAAAACTTGAATTAAGTCATGCAACATTATTTTTTATTAAATTTTTATAAAATCAATAAGCAAAATATTTAATATTAACATGAACACAAAAATAGAAACATTGAATAAAAAATGTTGATTGTAAATTATATTTCAAAAATACAAGTAATAGTTAAATTTATTAGAATGTTAAAAAAAGATTACAAAATTATTTTTTTAAATTTATGTACAAGTATTTAAATAATTAATTAATTTATCAAAAAATTTATCAAATTAAAATTTTGAAGAATAGGTTAAGGAACCACAATTTAAAAAATTCTAAAATATTGTCTTTAACTTTTCGTTTTACGCTCGTAAAAGCAAAAAATTATTTAAACTTTTATGTTAATAAAAATACACTTATTTAACAATTTGAGACTAACTTTTACTACATAATATTTACATATTTTTTACAATTCACAAATTCAGCTGATTTTACAATTTATAGTGTAAAAATTTTTTTGCCTTAACATAAAACTTGGCACACAATTTTCTGCACTAGTTTTTCATCTAGGCAGACAATAAATAATGTAAGGTTGGTTCTACAATCGCCGCAAATGGAATTTGCAACAGCAATGTAATGCGCGCAACACGATTTTTCGTCTCTGCACATTGCGTTATGACTGTACATGCGGTTGCGACTCCCTTTTATGGCGTTTGTAGAACGCCAAACTTAACCAGTCTACATAAACGCAAAATCAAATGACGCAAGCCACAACGCAATACGCAAAAAATGATTTTTTGTATGTAGTACTCTAAATATTAAATTAATCTTAAAATATTTGATGTTTACAACTAAATTTTGACAATTTTTATTTATACGCTTATATTTCAAAATACAAAAAAAAAATAAATTTTTAAGCACACATTAGCTTATAAATACTCCATAAATACTCTACTAATAATGCAGGAACGGGGAGGAGTTGAAATGGCATACTAGCTTGAGAAAAGGCATCCTATAGGTTTTTTGGGTCGCTTAATCTGAATCCAGGGTCTAAAGTAGGTATAAATTAGGGAAACACCCTTAAATAAACAAAACTATCGCTTTTAAAGGTTCTTTTTTTAAATATTCTATAACTACAACTGGATTGGTTAGACAAATACCAAGTTTTCAAGATAATTTAACAAATTATAGGAATAAATTGAATAAAGACGAGGTAAGCGTATTTTCATTAAGTGTTGACCATATTTAAAAAACCTAGACCTTTTTTCAAGTCGGTACGCGATTTCATAACAATTACCGCATTACTACAGGAGTATCACTTTATATTGTAAACACATTATAATTTATTTTTATTACTTAACATTTTTCAAAAAAAAAACCAATAATACATTAACTATTAAGAGATATTTTGATCTTGCCCAAAATGCAATATAAATTACAACATTCAGCTTACTCTCTGGTCAATTTTATATAATTTTTATATTTACAATGCTGATCTTCAAAGGTGTGAAAATGAAGGCTTAATAATAAAACATTCACTTTATTTATCCAGAAAAAACTCTTTATCTGGTAATATTCTCATAGCAAATAAATTAAAAGCCAAAAAATGAAATGCTGAGGGGCATATCAATATTCCCTTTGACATTGCTTATTTCATTTAAATTTGTCAACGTATATTATGCTTTTATTTGCTTATACGATTTTAATAATTTATCATGTTATTTTAAGTAACGTTCTTAAAAATTTTCTATTTCAGATACTAAAAAATTTACAATTTGTACATCTGCATCAACCCTCAACTGAAAACTCCATATGGAGCTGCAAAATGAGTTGCCTGTAGTTGCACATTTTTCGCGAAAAAAAATCGCAAAACTCTTTGCAATCTCACTGCAATCCCATTGTGACTCCGTGTAACTCATCTTGCAACTCCATGTGGAATTTTTAGTTGTTTGAGGGCTTATCTGCATTTTATTTAACTACATCGATAAAAAACAAGCAAATTCAGTTTTTCTGAAATTTAAAAATTTTTTAAATTCGTAGTTCCTGCCTTATACCTTAGTTTTGCTATTTTTGCTTTCTTTTTAGGCAAAAATTCTACAATTATTTTTTATATTTTATTGGGACTTGTAGGTTCTGATAATTGTAGACTCCCAGTATCAGTATTGGATCTAAGGTTTGTGTCGTTTTTACAGTATCGTTTTTGGTGCCTCCTTAAACTATCAAGTCTTGAAAAAATTTTGTGACATTTTGGACAAGTGTAAGTTTTTTTTGGACTCTGTTTAACTTTTTTTATTTTGCAGGATGAAATTACTGTCGGTTCATCTAAGCTATTTAATTCTGAAGGCGGAAAAAATGTTGAATAATCCATGTCAACTTCTAAAAAATGTTCAGGGACCATTGGCCTCTCAGTTTCGTGCATATCCCAAATACGAGTTAGAGTTAAATCTTCTGTAAAAAAAAAATTAATTGTTAATAAAAATAATTAAATTTCTGTACAAATCAATCAGCTAAAAATCAGACAAAGAGCAGTGCTTTAGAAGTCTTTTAGAATACAGAAGCTACATTTTTTTATGAAAGTAATCAAAAAATCAATTGTTAATAAAACTAATTAAATACCTTAGAATAATAATAATTCATAGTTTTGAGAGAAAACTAGGATTCAAGACGAATAATAACTTTTTATCGTTTCTTATTTTTTAAATTTTATTTTATTTACATTTTATTAAATGTTTTACAATGAATAATTATAATTAATAACTAATAATTTAAAGTAGCCATCAATAAGCTAAATTATACTTTTTTGATAATTTCTTATTTGATAAAAAATAAAAAATAATTTATGAATATTTAAAACTAATATCGATCAAGTTCTTTTATAATCTAAGATTATTTTCTAGATCTTTGAGCCCGAAAACCATCCCAATCTTTTGCATTAGTCAATGAATTTCCCAAAGCAATAAAAACATCCTTTTCAGTAATTGGTTCACCTTGGTTATCTTTATGCTTTTTTGTTAAGAAATCTATATTTGAAAAATTTAAATGAGTATTTTAGGATTTTGAAAAAAATGTGTAAAAATTTGTAAAAATTTGAACATACCTAAGACACATTTGCAAAAAACTGTATCTTTCAAAACAATTTTATCAGCAATTTTTTTTTGTGCTGTGAATTTCAGTGCAAGTGATCGACTCATATATTTTCTTAATATATTGGTGGCACTTTTAGCAACTCCATTAGTTCTGTCGATTAGCGGAGTTAATGAGCAAACCTAAAAAAATTAAAATTAATTAACATTAAGAAGTAAGCTGCAAGTTAAAATAAATAAAATACTAACAAAATCGTATCTGATAATTTCATTATTTCTTAAGTTATCATCAAAAACGAGGAACTCGTCAAGCTCTTTCAATGGTAACTCAATGCCATACTTTTCTGTGAAGCCAATTTCATTGATTGTTAGAGGTTCGTCTTTAAAACTATCAGACGCAGCAATCAATATTGCCTTCGTTTCTTTCTGATTTCTTAATACTTCCAATACATTTCTATGTATTTTATTTAAAACAGCTGCCAAATTATTTTCAGCTGAAATCATACAAGATTGTTAGTAAGTCCAGATATGGAATCAGAGACTAAATGATAAAAATTAATATAATCATGCAGCTAACAACCAATCGCAGAAAAAAAATGAAACAATTTATTTATTTTCAATATATTTTATTAACTGATCAATTTGCATGAGAAATTTTAACAATTTTAAGCATTTAAATGTACATAAAAACTAGACTGTTAAGTTTGATGTCTCGATGCAATATGATTTCTTAAAACGTAACGTCTGAAAAATGCTTTTTCACAGTATGGACATTTGAAGTTTGGTAACTTATTACATTCTAATCTTTTATGCCTTTTTAAATTGTCTTGATATTTATAACTTTTACCACATTCTTCACACACGAATTCTTCAGGTTGTCTTTGATTTACAGTATTGTCATAAACGAAACCATAATTTTCAGGCAAGTAGTCATATTGAAAGTAGTCTGAAAAAATGTACGCATAGTTAGAAAATGATTTTTTAATAATCTGATCCTAATTTAATATTTAATTAATTTTTGGATTCAAGATAATAATAAAAAAATTTTATTTAACAATGCTTTTTTATTTCTATGTAGATGAAAATCTATTTATATTTTTATAAATACTTTGACTCTGGAGGTATAGGTATTTTTTAAATTAAAGTAAACATATCAACCCTGTACAAAACAAAAATGAGTATTAAGAAAAAATGTTTAACTAAACGCTTGAATGATTTTTGTACATCAGTAAATCGTGGTGCAAATATCTCCATAAGCATATTTTGTGAGTAAAAATGGACCTGTGGGAATAAAAATCAAGATAAATACTAACTTTTTAATGAATGAGTAATCGTTGTGATTTCTCTACAAGAGTTGGTGATAACGGAGATCTATTTGCTAAAAAAATTTTTTAGTACATATCAAATAAGGAAAAAATCTTTATTCGCTTAAATTTAACAAATTTTTTTTGTACAAAAAGCTCATTGCTGTCTTTAAGACTAGCTTTATATTAGGTTCTATTTACAAGGATTTTTTATACTATTTAATGGTACAAAGGTATCCGATATAAATTTTTTTAGAAAAAAATGTACATTTATAAAAATGCGGCGAGTTATTTAATAAATTTTTTTTTTTTTTATCATAACTAAATGCAAAACTCAGCATTCACAATTTCTCACATTATTCAAAAATGCTCTACTATTATATTCTTCTTTCGCTATTTTTATCTTAGTTTAACTAAGTTAACTCATATGTAACTTAGTTTAATTTCACAGCTAAACTACTTTGTTATATATTAGTTACGTCCATAAATTCATAAATCATGTAAACCAAAACTTTTAGGATTCGAGAATCACCGATTAGGTTGCAGTGACTAATTTAACATTTTATTGTAACATGTGATCGATAGAAAAAAAAAAAATTGCAACTAATTGCAGTTTGGCTAATTAGTGCCATACTCTGCTAATAATCGTAATTTTAAAAAATAAAATAAAAACAAAATAAACAATTATGCTGGTTTAACCGATACAATATATAGTATTATGGCCAATACTCCAGTTAAAATACGGGGGGGGGGGGGGTTGCACTTACGGTTGTGAATACGAGATTTGCTTTAGTATAGGTTTTTTGGGTCGCTGAACACGAAAATCGGGGTCATTTGGTAAAGAAAATTGCGCTTCAGCCTTAAATTTGCCCCAAAAACGGGGTATTTTTGATGTCATAACCTTCTGAGTCAATAGATTTATCCAAGAATTGGTTGATTGGCTAATTAAGAATCTTGATGATTTTTTAAGGTAACATTAATACTTAACCCCTAAATTAGCTAAAACTACCCCCGAAAAGGGGTGTTTTCGCTATTTTCACATTTATTGCGGCCACATTTGGTCCCACAAGGGTTTTTTGGGTCGCTGAAAACGATTTTCATAAGTTTTTTATGAAAAATTAATATTTCACCCTTATATTAGCTAAAACTACTCCTAAAAGAAGCGTTTTTGTTATATTCAAACTTTCTGCGTTCAGACTAGGTCCAAAGGGTTTTTTCAGCTAATTTAAGGGTGAAATATAAATTTTTCAATAAAAAATCCATGAAATTCGTTTTCAACGACTCAAAAAACCCTTGTGGACCAAATCTGGTCGCAAAAAGTGCAAAAATAGCAAAAACGCCCCTTTTCGGGGGTAGTTTTAGCTAATTTAGGGGTTAAGTATTAATGTTACCTTAAAAAATCATCAAGATTCTTAATTAACGATTCAAAAAACCCTTGGAAACCAATTCTTGGATAAATCTATTGACTCAGAAGGTTATGACATCAAAAATACCCCCTTTTGGGGGTAGTTTTTGCAAATTTAAGGGTAAAGCGCAATTTTCTTTACCAAATGACCCCGATTTTCGTGTTCAGCTACCCAAAAAACCTATACTAGAACAAATCTCGTATTCACAACCGTAAGTGTAAGCAAACCCGTATTTTGACATGAGTACAATTAAAATTCGAAATATTTTACTGTGACAATTTATTGTTTTTTTGCTGGCAACAAAGTATATGCGAAGTCAAAACAAATTTGTGTCTGAAACGTCGATGACAAATAGGACACATTTCGGCAGGCATAACGCCACATTCTAACCGTTTATGTCGACTTAACGATGTAGCTGCTTTATAAGATTTTCCACAACGATCACATTGGAACTCATCTTTTTTTGAATTCATATTTTGTTGACTTGGTGAGCCCTTCATCACAGCGTATGACTGTTGCATAACCTCTGGTAAGAGCAATCCAGGAAACATTACTGAAAATTAAAATTTATAATTCATTAGTTTTCTTAAGTGAGTAATTAAAGTTGATTTTTGTACACATTTCCAGATACATCTATACATACACATATAAGTTTTAAGTGACGAAAAATTGTGAAGGCTAATTTTTGCAGTACTAAAAATGAAAAAAATCCCAAATTTTGTGATAAGTTAATTTATTATTATCCAAATTATTTAAATTTCTGAAGTACACAATTAATTACAATTTACAAAGGAATTTATTTGAACATCCAAACATCCAATCGTCAACTAAAATTTAAATTAATTATACAATTTATCAAAACCAGCAACCCTACAAGTGGAACTCATGTGACGATTTAAATGATATTTTCTTTTGAATCTAGCATTACAAACTGGGCATGCGAATGGTCTAATTGAATCATCTGTTGCTGGCTTTCTTTTAGGGAATGCTTCGATATAAGTTGGAAATTCTTTATGCATAAATGATAACTGATGATAGTAATCATTTGGCAATAAATCTCCTGTTATTAATTCCCCACCTCTCATTGCTACTCCAATTCCTGCAATTATTACACAAAGTATTAATGTTAAATTTTTTCTTTCTTTTTTCAATTTGTGCAAAAAAAAATTTGTGCTTTTTTTGTTTTTTTTTTCTAAATATATTTAGTTTTCATAAATAAATGATATCATGCTTCAAAGAAAATTCATATAAAGATAAAAATTATTACTTGCTTGAAGTTCTCTTCTTACAGTAATTTAAGTAGATGAATCTATGTTAAATTATTGAATCATAACACGTTTAAAATATAAAATTTTTATTTCAAATATTTTCTTTATTTACAGGTTTAATTTATTTTCTAGAAAATATAAAATATTTACTTACAAGAGGAGTGACAACTTTTTAAGAAGCTGATTTGTTTCTAAAGTTCAGGGTAGGTTGCAGTAGCTAAGGCACCACCCCCTGGACCTACAATTTCAGAAGTCAATGATATTAAAAAGTAGAATGTTGAAAAAAATGAAACCAAACAAAAGGTATTCTAAGAAATTAGTCTCAAAATCCCTATCCAATAGCATGGACCCCTAATTTTTTAGGCTCAGCAGGCCCGTTTGGGTTAATTAGGGTATAGGGTATATTTTTTTAATTACCAGCATCTGTCCTGAAAGTTAGAAGCAGATCGGCTTTCTAAATAATTGACACTCCCATTGTTATTCTTTTTGTAAAAATAAATTTATAAAGCATTTGAATTACATTTAACACTATTAATTTTATAACATTAAATATATATAAAATATATAAAATAAGAAGTTCACAAAATTCCAGAGAATTTTAAATGTAACAAATTCATGATTTTTTAACGAAAAGTCGCTTTTTTATGGTACTTAAACGTACCAAACGAAAACATTTCATAAAAAAATAAAAAAATTTTTAACAGTACTTTTACTTTGAGATATTAAAAAATTAATGATTGATTATATTTTTGGTTTTCTTGATAAAAGTTCAAATGTGACAAATCTATTTTGTGTGGATGCTAATCTTATGGTTCAATAAATGATGTTTATGTTTAAATTTTCTTCCACAATATTCACATGAAAACCGAGGCGCTACACCGCATTCCATCCTTTTATGCAAGTTTAGTGATTCTTTCCATTTATAAATTCTTCCACACGAACATATGAATTTTGGTTCATTAGCTGTGTCTCCTGGTATGTAGTAATCTAAAAAATAAACAAGATGCGAATCAATACATGAATAAGCTCTCGCGTTCCTTAAAGTGTATTAAATTAATTCTTTTATTTAAAAAAAAAATAATTCAGACGATTTTAATGTTAAAAAATATTGTTTATTAAAACAAGCTATCAATTATAAACATTTGGAACACCTGAGAATAATTTGTAAATGAGCATACAAGTTAAAAATTTTTCAATCATTAACTGTTTATAAAATTTTAAATTAAATTAGATTTACAGAGTTGACAATACCATGTGTGACACATAATTCGAACAAATAAATATTTCGTATACACAAACTTTTTTCATCTGCACATAAGGTATTGAAAATTTAGGACCCGTATATTTACAGTTATCGAAGTACAAATCACGAATATCCTTCAAATTAATTTTAATTTTTCCATATTTTGGTTGAAATGGCACTTTGCTACTAAACAAAAATGAGTTTCTTTGTAAAAATAAAAAAAAAAATATTTTTTATTATGGAAAAGGATGGAAAAATTATAATTCCAATTTACATTAAAAGCTATAGCAAATTTTTTTTGCCAAATCTCAATCACCGCATAAGAAAATATTTTTGTTACTCCAGCAGAAAGTCAAAAAATAAGTTTACATTTATTATTAATGAAAACTGTGGCTTTTAATAAAATAAAATACACGGTTACAAGTTTAAAAATCTGCTTTAAAAAACACAATATCATCACGCAATTATTAATAATAAATATGCATTACCTAGAATTTAACAATGAAGACATAGTATTACAAAAAAATGTTGCTGATTGTCATTTTTTCTATATTAATTAAATAATTTTCACAGGTAACACTTTTAAGTAGATTGTGATAAAAGTAGTATAAAATAGTTAGAATAATAATATTTTTATACTGTGATAACTACAGAGAAATTCATTTTTTATTTATTAAAAAGTACCATTTTCATGTGTACCAAAGCATTTCAAGACTCTATAATTATAATCAATAAACAAATAAAACGAAATATTAGAATTATTACATTAATATCATTTGTTTCTTAAAATTAAATTAAAATAATTACAATTTATTGTATTTTTAAACTCATTTTTTTTAATAACATATTTTACAATTTATTTTAAAATTTTTTATATTTATGCACAATTTAAAATATTTTAAAAACATTTTTGTTGTTATGCATTCACTGGGACTATATTATATTGGCATTTAAATTTTATTTTTGCCTATGATCATTATTTACATAAATCTCGTCACTGTCTAAAAAATGTTAAATAACGACCCCGTGACCAGAAAAATAAATAATGGCAAAGTTCGAGTAAATTATTATCCTAGTCATTATTTATTTTTCTATTTATGGGTCGTAATATAGTAATGCGAACTGTTAAATTTAAAATTAAATTATTCAAATTAATAACTTAAACTAAAGCTGATTAGTCAGAACATCAATTAACCTAAGTGCTAAAAACTCTTTGGACAAATAATCTATAATGTATCGATTTATTAGAATTACAATAACATAAAAGATAAAAACTTATAACTGGATTGTGTTTTCACATAACCAACGATCATGGAACATATTCACTTACAACAGTTTTAACGTATACTCCCTAATTTTTATAAGTCCTAGAACCGAAATTACAATAAATCCCGAAATATAAATTATTCTAAATCCATAAATCTAAGGAATTCTGAGTTCTTGTTCTTATCAGTGCCTGAGCAGGCCCTGATTCTCATTTCAAAATATTCTAAGTCCCTAAATCGAAAATATTCTAAGTCCATTTCACCCCCTCCCCTAAAAACGTCATTTTTTCACCCCCTCCCCCTGCCGAGCCAGACTTTTTAAAATACCCCATCCAATGAACATGTTCCATGTTAAAAACCTGTTTTACTACATGGAGTCTTCTATTTTTACTTTTGCAATAAGTCAAATAACCAAAATAATCACGAATGCTTTTTCAGATTTAGATTTTGCCCTTAAAATTACACGTAGAAAATAAAACATAACGATCAACGATAGTTAAACAAATTTTACAAAAATCTAAAAAACTATTCAAACATAAGCATATCTGAATATTGGGGTTCTTCGTTGATTTGTTCGATGTTGTAAAGATTATGAATACATCTCAAATGTTTTTTTAAATGGTGTTTGTGCTTAAATCTACTTCCACATAAAGAACACCCAAACTGCCTTTCTGTGCCGCACGTTAATCGTTGATGTTGTGTTAAGGATCCTTTTGTCTTGTAAGTTTTATGGCATCTGTCACAAACGAAAACATAAGTACTCTGATCAACGTAAGTTCCTGTAAAAAAATTAGATTTTATTAGATTAGCGCTCAGGGTTAAATACGTTTTTTATTATATTTGAAATAGAATCTTTAAAAAAAGGTTTCGTAGTACAATTACAATGAAAATAAGTCTTGTAGAAAATAACTAAGCTTACAGAATTCAAAATTATTATTTTCTCTTGGGCACATTCTACAATCATCCGGTAAACTCTTGCAATCCGTCAAAAGAGGTCCACAAGTCAGTGGTGCCAACTTCACATAAAATAAATACATGTTTATTTTAATTTATCATTTAGTTTCAGATGGCGCCACTACCTTGTAGACCTCTAGCGGACGACTGCAAGATTTTACCGCATGATTGTAGAATGTGCCTTAATTCTATAAATTTGTTTGCTTTGTAAAGTAAAATGTTCTTCTTAAAGAATTTGTACAAATATTTAGCAACAAATAATAAATATTAGGTTTGTTCTTTTTGTCCCTAAATCATAGAACTTAAGCAAATTTATTAAGCAGGTTTATCTAAAAACTGTTAAAAAAGAACACGCATTCTTTTTCAAGGCGATAATTTGAAAATCAATTTATTTTTTTGGTATGAAATTTTTTTAAATAATATAATTAATTATCAGATCGTGTTTATCTATTAAAAAAAAAAATTAGTAAAAATTTTATTTTATTAAAATCTAACCTAAAACCTTTTTTAAACAAGCGCACATTTTTTTTTCTATCAGTGAAATCTAGTTCTACCTTTTTGGGTTAAAAAGAACAAACCTATTATTTCGCTGGTGTTTTAAACAAAATAAACATTTATTCAATGAAATTTTTATTCATTTATGTAAAATACAATACTGCATCATGGCCAAACCTAAAAAGAAATTCATTTTTTGTTTTTCCAAAAAATTTGTTAAAAAAATTTTAATAAAAATTTTTTGAATTGATTTTTGTTCAACTTTTTTATTAATAAAAGAAAAATAAACTTTAATTTTCTGTACAAATTTTGCAACATTTTTTGAAAAATCTGGTTAATAATTTTAAACAATTAATTTAGAGTATTGTGAATTCGTTTAATGTGTCGTTGCAAATGATGTTTATATTTAAATCTGTATCCACAAAAAGCACACGGAAATCTGGGTTCAACTCCGCAATTATGCCTCAGATGTTGAAGAAGAGATGCTTTAGTCTTGTAGAGCCTACCGCATCCTCTGCACGAAAAATAGTCATCCTGAAACTCAATTAAACCTGAAACCAAAGATATTTTTTATTAAAAAAATTAATCACGATGCTGAGTTTTATTTTAGAAAGCATAAATAAAGTTGGTTATCTTAAATGTAGTATCCAAAGTTTGTTTTGAGAAATAAATACAAAAAATTAAGTTTTTTTCTTAATTTTTAATTACAAAATATACAATAAGTCTTATGACTAACTAATAAAGCATTTGATTTACAACAGAAATTTATGAAGACTGCTCATATGTCTCTGTAAATGATGTTTATGGACAAAACGTTTTCCACAAAATGTACAAAAATATTTCCGCTCAACTCCACATTCGTGCCTTTGATGATGAAGAAGGGAGCCTTTCGACTGGTACGTTTTATTACACAATGAACATCTGAACGGATAAAAATAACCTGAAAAAAAAAAATTTTTTAATTCAATACGAATTTTTTTTGAATATCCAAAATTTAATTTTTATTCAAAAAAATTAAAACTTGAAAAAATGCAATTCATCACCCATATAATTAATTTTTTAATAAACATTGAAAATTTTACAGTTTTACGGTTAATTAAAAAAAAGTTTAGGGATTGAACAATGCATCATGCAAAATTTATTTTAAATCCCTGCATTTTTTAAAACTTAAAAAACAAATTTATTTTTATTTATTTTAAAAAAATAGCAATTCGATTACAAGAATAATAAATACAGAAAAATGTTTTATTTTGATTTTGATGAATTTTGATCAAATGACTTAAAATGTATAAAACATATCAATGCAAATTTAAAAAATTATGGCCATGTAAAGAAGCCATGTGTTGATTTAAAACATCCTTTCGTTTATATTTTTTATCACAAAGGTAACAATTATATTTTAAATTTGTTCCACATTCTGCTTCTCGTAGGTGTCTGAGCAACGATTTTTTCCATGTATATTCTCGCTGACAAAAATTGCACTTGTATGTTGTATTTTTGTTATTATGGGTGACGGTCCAACGTGGTCCCTTTGTCCCCTGATATGCATACGTATACATTGACTCTGCAAGATTATTTTTTAAGTTAGGGACCTTCTACAATTAACCGTTTAACGCGTACGAAGTTGCACAGCACGTAAGGCCTTGTGTAGCTGCGCATTACTTACTGCGCAACTCCGCACGCGTTAAACGGTTGATTGTAGAAGGTCCCTTACTCGAATGCATAAATTAGCAGTTCTAATTTGAAAAAAAATCAAACAATAAATTTGTGAGAAAATTAATGCTGGTTCTACTAAGTTTTGACAAAACAAAAAGTCAGATATAAAAACAATCACGGTATCATAGATTTAAGAATTTCTTTGCCCTTGAAACCTTAATTGGGTGTAATTGTATAATAAACGAAGCCCATCTTGCCAGGGCTGTAACCATAGAGATATTTCTATGGCTGTAACTTATACAAATACATCCTGAAAAGTTTTTGAGGGCTTAAAATATATAAATCCAATGATATTCATCAATATACTTAAAATTCATAAAAGTCGAATTTACAAGCAATGAAATTTTACAGTGAAAAACAACTTTTTAATTTCATCAGGCTAGCTTTGTCCGGGTTTCTATTTACGTATGTGCGTATTCAAGTCACAAAAAATCATAAAAATATTTCAAACTCAACTTGATAGATGAAGAAAGTAGCATTCAGAAACATGCCTTACATCCTATTGATAAACAGTTAATTGTTTTTCGAAATATTTCATATTTTAAATTGTTTCCTATTTTTAAAAATTATTTTTCTTAATTTTTTATTTGTAAGTTTACACTGATTTTACACAAAGTACACTTTGCTTTATGAGCGACTATGTCGCTGATAAAGAAAAACTCAAAGAGCCTTAAGCTTTTATACTCCTCGACTCAGTTTACCATCTTTGACTTTACTTTAAAGAATTATTTACTGCTTTGTCTTTCTTGTCATCGGTTGTAACAACTATTGTCGTACTTACTATTGTTTGTATGTTATTAAATTTTTGGTCCTCCTAAAATAATAAAAATTTAAATGATTTACTGAATTAAAAAATTTTTTTCGTAGGCAAAATATTTATATTTTTTACTTTGATTCACCAAATAGCGCCGGAGCGAACAAAACGTATCACTTTGATATAAAAAAGCTTAATTCGAAAATGAATTATTTTTTACTCAAAATTCATATCTGTAGATTTTTGAGTAAAAAATAATACTTAATTTTCGAATAATAAGCTTTTTTTATCAAAGTGACACATTTTGTCCGCACCTGCGATAATGGTAAAAATTAAAATTTAATAATATTTAACTTTATAATTCATATTTATGCAATCGATATTTTTCATTCTGAAAAACAAAACATTTGGATTCACCCAACATGGTACGTTAACCATTGTTTTATTCTCAAAAGAATTCAACTAGCCTCCTTAATTAGTGAACATCATTTAAAGTCTATCCAGCTAAAAAAATAAACGTTTTTAAATAAATAAATTTGGTTAATAAATGGTTTGGTAATTTTTGCTTAAATTTTCAAAAAAATTGGGATTTCGTGAAAATTTTAATCAACAGATATTTTCAATTTCATGTGAATTAACACTAGAATAATCTAGCAGTGCAATTTTCTAACACTGAAATATTAATTAAATAAATTAAATACATTAGGAAAACAAAAAACTTCATTTATTAATAAAAAATAATGATACACAAATTTTAAAAATATTTTATATTTTATAACCATATCATATTACCAATTAAATATCTTATAATTATAAAATTTAAGATCTTGTTATCGTTTTATATTTTATAAAATTGGTGGTATAAGTAACTAACAATAATAATTATATAAAATTTTTCTTATTTTACAGTTAAAAATCGTTACATAGAACTTAAAATACGTTCTTTTTTAAAGCTTTTTTTTAACTTAAAAATATAAAGCATTTGTAGAATGAAATTTTGTAGAGGGAACGAAAATTTGAAGAATGAGGAAATTAAATATTAAATATTATATGCTCATGCGCACGCGCATTGCAGAATTGAAAAGTATTTTAGAATTTGACCGACACCTGTAGTTTTGTATAAATAATGATAGAATTCTGTATCATAAATGTATAAAATTTGATTATAGTTTTAAATACGAAAAATGGGACTAAAATCAAGCATTTTTTCGTCCTCTCTTTACAAAAAATGGGTGAAATAATCTTGATTTGTCGATAGAAAAATTAAAATCATAATTAAGTCCCTTTAAATCTCCAGGAAAACTCTTTTCAGTAAAATTGAATAAAAAAGAGTTTTATTTATCTTACTTTACTTCTACGTTTAGCTCAGTGTGATAGCACCTGTAAGAATTATGTTTACGACCTGAATTAAAGCTTGTAGTCAGATTTTCTTTCTGATTTCGTACCTTTATTTTCAAAAGCATCTTTATCTAATTTTTCATAGACTTCATTTATAAAAAATAAATTTTTTTTACTAGTAACACGAATAAAAGACTAGTTTTAATAAAATATATGGTTTTATTCAGATCTAAAAACTTCATATTAATACTGTAAAAAGTACTTTCCTTAGCAAAAAAATTAGAAAATTTTCGAAAAAATTTGTAAATAATCGAAAAAAATCGTATATTTACTAAATTTAGTATATTTTCGAAAAATGGGAGTATTCTAAATTTTTTTTTATGGATTCGCAAGAAAAATTGATAATTTACCATTTTTTTTCGAAAATTTACAAAAAGTAATTGTATATGTACGAAAAATATATGTGAATTTACAACCTTTTTCGTAAGTTCACCAAAAAAAATCGAGAATTCTATTTCACGAATTTTTTTGAAAATTCACTAATTTTTCGAAAACATTCTATTTTTTTTTGTTAATCTAAGAAAGTTACTTTTTACAGTAAATAGATCATATATGTAGTAACAAATTTTTCACTGAATACTAATACTATATTGAGTATCAAGAGAGCAAGTTTTTGTACTAGTATGATCATTAGTACGATCTCGGAGAAGCCGGGCACGAATATAATATGTTTTCTTCCTAGTTTGAGTCCTAGTTTCTAAAGTTTTTCTCTAATGGAACTTACAATATTTTTTGCCTTCTGAGGCGTAAAACGAGTGTAAAAATAATATAGAAATCAGACTAGTTTTTATTTAATGGTATGAATTTAAATTACATATTTCATGTAAAATCTTTAAAAAATATATATTTTATAAAATAAATAACTTTATAATTTGACTAATTCATTTTCAATTAATACTAAGAACAAAATTGTAAAGCTATCTGCTTGTTACACTGTAAAAATTCATGTTCATGGTAATTACCTGGACAAGAATTTTTACAGTGCAGTTATTTTGTTGTTCAATCATCCTATAAAAAGCTGATTGCTTGTGAGAATGTATTTTATTATTTGGTAACCTTATAAAAAGCTATGTGCTTGTGAAGATTAAATTTAAAGTTTGGAATTATAAAAATTAAAACATTAGCAGTTAAGTAAAATACTGTTAATGCTTAGTTTTCCTGAGTATTGTTAAAGTTAAAAAAATATTGACTTTAGACTCCTAGTATAAACATACATATATATAAACATACATAATAATTAACTTTAAAAATAGACGTATTTTTTTAAATTGAAGCATAGTTTGAATTTCTGATGATAATTTTTTTCAGATAAGACACTCCATTATTTACAAATAAGGCAACTGCGGTAAGTATCGTTGATCACATTCATACTGGGAAGAATTCGTCCCTGGACCTGAAATGAAAAAAAAAATTCAGCGTTAATAGTTTTCAAATTAAGTATGTGTCATTTCACTGTGATTTTTTTTTCTGAAAGCAAAATAAATTTAAATACTATTAATTGCTACTTCAGTCTTGACTGTTGATAATATTTTAAGTCTTGAGGGCTGATAATGCTGCAAGTCTTGAAAGATGATTTTCTTTGGTTCAATTTTAAATTTATCAAATATATATAATTTTGACAAGGTTTTCATAAAAAAATAACAATGTCTTTAAGATTTAATCTAATAACAAATCTTATTTATTATCTAAAAAATCTATACATAAACATTTATGTACTTTGGACACAATAATTGTCCGATTCAGTCTCGTGCATTCATAAACTACATTTAATAATGTACGCCTGTGATTTAAAAACAACCCCTAAGTAAATATAATTTTGATTTTCTTAAATGAAAAACCCATTAAAATAAATTAAAATTAATATAAAAGACAAAAAAAGAGAGCAAATATGCTGCTTATAAAAATTCATTAAAAGTTTTAAAATTTGCGACAAGCAAAATCTTGACCAAGATGATTGAAAATTAATTGTAAAACTAGCGTATAAGTTCATAAAAATCGGTAAAATAATTATTTTTAAGTTGTAAAGATTAAAATTAAAATAAGTAAAACAATAAATCAAAATTGATAATGATAATCATAAAAATTGACTCTTCAGTGAAGTAAAATTAGCTTTTTTCTTCAGGATGATTTCTTGGTTTCTTTTTGTGGCTCAGATTATGCGGTTGTTGAACGTACAATCTACCATGAACTGTTAGATTGTGTCGAACGAAATTCGCTTTTTGATGAAATCCTTTCTTGCAGATGTAACAAATGTGCTTTGGATCCTTTCCACATTCGTCTTTCATGTGCCGTTTTAAACTGCCTTTGTTAATGTAAGACTTTCCACATCTACAAATAAATGGCTTGGGTCTATTATCGTTCACTACAGGTGGCGCTACTGTTGTTGGTATGTGATCAAAGGGTGCTATAAGTTAATGGTTTGAGTTAATTTTCATCTTTTATACTTATTTTAGAAAAATCTTCATCCTTGCTACTTACTGACTATTCCATATGAAGCTCCAGCTGAAGTGCCTGCAGTTGTAGAGCTAACTCGATTTGTAATCGGTATTTTGGGTTGCAGTACTTCTTCATCACTGTTCAAAATATGAGGAGCTGACATTTTGTAATTATTGGCACTGCCACTTTTTATAACAAAACTGTCACCTAAATTAATAAATTTCATTTTTTAATAAAAATTTCATCAAACAATAAATAGACATCAGACTTTCCTGATAGCAGGTTTTAGTTAACAAAATTTACACCAAAAACTAAAGTAAATCAATTGGATCAAAAAAGGAACTTTGTGAAAAAATAATTCAATTTTGTTATTGTCAAATGTATTCGATTTAAAGGGGGGGGGGGGGTAAAATATTAATTACTCATTAACGTAAATGGGACTTAAAATAATACGAAATTAGGGAATCAGAATAATTTGGACTTAGAGTCTCAACATCTAGTAATTAATGATAATAATTACAAATTCTAAAAAAGCAAAATGTATTGTAATGTTGCGTAACATTTATGCATTACACCCAGCCCTTAGCTGTGCTAAACATATTTCTTACGTTTGGGTTCTGTTTACATAAACCGCTTAAAAGTTTTTTGGTGTCACTTTTGTAAAAAACTAAAATTCTCTCCATGAGAGTTGTAAATAGTAAATAGTCTATGCACCAATCATACTAATCACGCCCAAAAATTAAAAAATTAAATTTCTTTTTCGGAGGATAAAAATATGTGGTATTTATGTTTTTTGATCCGCTGAACACGAATCCGGGGTCCGTTTTGCGAATTTCGTGGTCAATTTTTTGTTATTAACAAATTACTGGCTAATTTTGCAATACTTTGTTAATGACAAAAAATTGACCACGAAATTCGCAAAACGGACCCCGGATTCGTGTTCAGCGGGTCGAAAAACATAAATACCACCTATTTTTATCTTCGGGAAAAGAAATTTAATTTTTGGAAGTGATTAGTATGGCTGGCGCCTGTATTAAAAGGAGAAATATAAAAATAATCAACAAATAAAATTATTTTTTCAAAAGTTATTTGATAGTTAAATTTTAATTTGTCAATGCATTGGCCTATAAAATGTTTCAATTTGTTTAATTATTATTATGAATGCAAAATATAATAATTTTTTAATGCAATTATGATTCTGCACATAATTAACTCTTGATCAAAAGGTTAATGATACATTATTTATTTTATGAGTTTAGGAATACACAGCAGTATTTTTAATTCAAACTTTGAAAAAAGAAAAATACTAACTTGCTAAATAATGTATGCCTTCAATAGATGGAGAAGTCACGATGGTACTTCTTTTTGCACCGTAGTTTATGGAAAATGATTCAGTATTTTGTGAAGAATTTGGTAACATTGTTGGTACATGGATTTCGCTTAATGGCAGAGCTTCAAGACTTGGATTTTCACCTGAAACAAACAACAAAATCTCGTTTACATAATTAATAAAAACTTTGCATTTGGTACAAAAATATTATCCAATTAAAGATTAGTAAATTTTAAATCAATATCCTTCTTTAATCTGTTATATAAGTCCTTAAGGGAATGTTTACTCGAAAATGATATCGGTTTTGGTGAAATTTATTATTTTTCTTGTATTTTTCACGAAAAATATGCCAATTTCAAGAAAAAGTGCCCTCAAGATCTAAAACTATGCAATCTAAAGTAAAAAAGAATAAGTTTTTAATATATATGTTTTTGGAATATATTGTAACTATATTATAAAATTATAACCGCTACGCTGCCGCCTCTGCAGCCACCGACATTGGTAATTTTGGTTAATACTTTTTTGTGAATTAACTAAAAAGTAGAATCTTTATATTTTTTGGTAAATATTAACAAAAAAGTATAAACCAAAAAGTAAATACGTTATACTTTTGGTAAACATGAACGGGATTTAGCACGTGAAGCATGCAGGGGGCAGGGCCTCCCCTAGTTGTAAATATATTATTTATATTTTATTTAACCTGAAAATTAAAAGACATAATTTTTAGATTATATAAAATTTAAACATTATATTAATAATCTATCTAAAATAATATTATTATTACTATTATGATTCTTTATTCGTCATTACAAAAAATTGTACACTATTTTACAATGTTAAGATACCAGCAATGTTAAATGGATCCAAAAAATTTATTCGATTAGTCAAGTTTAGATTAATGAACGCTATATCATAAAAGACAAAAAATTTACAATTATGTGAATTTTTGAATGCGCAAAATTTTAAGCCCGCTATTTTGATTATTAAAAATCTGCTTAAAATAGCATAAACCGCTGTATCTGGGGTTAGGAATATGTCATTTTGAGTTCGCCATTTTGATTTCAAATATTTGTCTTCAAAATCCTGATCAGCGACCCCAAAAATCTAAATAGAGTATTAAAAATAGGCTCAATTAGCAATTGTTTTTAAGAATTACTTGCAAATTTTTTTGTAAATTTTTTATGATATAGCGTTAATTAATCAAAACTGACATCGAGAAATGAATGAAACCTCCAAAATCTGTTCCAGTAACCAAAAATATACACGTTTCCCAGAGGTAGATCCATTTCCGTGCAGATAAAATTTTTGAATGAATATAAAATTGTTGGTGCCTTAAATTTTTTTTACTTGGATTAAAAATAAAAATTAAATTAAACTCACTAGTAGGGCATCGTATTAAATCAGAAACTAGTGTTGGAAATATGTTTCGTTTAGAGTCCGGTGAGCATATGACGCTATTTTCATTGATGTTGGTACTTAAATTTTGAACTGTTTTTATAGATGTTGGTTTTTTGAATTCTTCTTTATATTGAGATAGAGGACAACACTCAATATCTGTAATGACAAAGAAAAAAAAAAGAATTTCATGTTATTAATGTGGTAATAAATTACAAATAAAAAGAGTGGCGTTAAAACAAATCTTTCTTTTATTTAAGACCAAGTCTTTGTGCACAAAAATATTTTTGATTCTTTTCATGCACCAAGTTAAGTTAAAACCATAGATACAAGAAATAAAAATTATTAAAACATTTTTTTATTTTTATGAAAATTTTAGTATTTGATTAAAAAAATAAATAAATTGGTGAATTTACTTTTTTAAATTTTTGTTAAGGTTAATAAATATTCGAGCATGGAGATTTTTTAAAAATTTAATTTTTTTTAGATATTTTTGATTTTTTTAAGTGACCCAACAAACCGTGATTAATTGTTAGTGTTATTAAAAAACATAATGATAGACAAACTTCATACATTGTGATAATGATAAAAAGGGGAAAAAGGCTTAATTGAGTGATATATAATTCATAAAAAGTCATTGAATAGCTTAAATCACGCAGATATCTGAACTGCTTTTTTCGTTTAACTTAGCTTTAAGCAAAATATGACTTTATAGTAAGAAGGAGATACCACCACATTTGGGACACCGAATTCCGACCTATAGTTATAGATATATTATTATGTTTAATAAACTTATCCAATATCCTTCTTTTATTCTAATAATTTTACTCCAACAATTCATGAGTATTTCTAGGCCTTGGAAGCCCAATGGAATAAATCGAGGGTATCGGAGAAGTTTAGATTATAATTTGGCGTCCTAGATGCAGTGGCCTCGTCTTGTAAATAACTTATGAAGTTGTTTCAAATACAATTTAATTCGATACAAAATTCATTATTAATTAATAAACTAATAAAAAAAAAATTTTCAATTCTCGCTGAATTTAAAAGTGCATTTTTAAGTAAATTCTTTTTTTGGTTTTTTTTATTAATAATAGAACAAAAATTTTTAAGTATTAGGACTTACGATATAAATGATTACAATTCTTCAAAGTCGAAAGCGGCTATCAAAAAGAATTTTAAGAAAAATTTGTTCTATAGTTTAATATTTATTTATGCAAACATTATATTTATTAAAAAGCATTCAATTTTATAGACTGAAAATATTATTGCATGCAAAATAGGAATAAAAATAAAGAAATTATTATTTGTTTATTAATTAAATGAATCTTCAAATGATGATTAAATAGTTTTCTTAAGCTGATTACTGTAACAGAAAGCTCAAAATTTTTTCTTTGTGGTTATAATAAATAGATTTTTAATAATTATTTTATTTAATACAATCAAATGTGAGAAAAAAAATAGTTAACAATTTTATTTTTTCATTTGTAATTTAATAATGTTGGTTATCTGCTATTATAGAAGGTGAGGCATTATTTAAGTTCTATTCTGCAAATTTAAATCATTACACTCGACAGTTAATATTGACATTAAGTATTTTTTCTTGTAAAAGATGTTCCTCCATTGTAAGAATTTTGTTTTCAAGTACTTCAACCTAAAAAAAATACGCTTATTAACATAATTCTGGAAAAACCATTAAAAATTTTTAAAACAACAAGCCAAAAACATGTGTTGCCAAAAATCTCATATGAATCAATTCCATGAACTATTAAATAATAATATAATATTAAATCTGGGATGTAACAGCATGAAGTGTGAGGCACTTTTTACAATTATTAACCCGAAAAAAACAGACGGCGGCATGTCACTTTAATGTTACGCAGCTCACTGGCAGCCGTACGCAGACCTTCGCCGGCCGCGTCACTTGAAGGCACATTCTACAATCAACCGTTTAACACGTGTTGAGTTGCGCAAGACCTTACGTAGCTGCGAATTACTTACTGCGCAACTCCGCACGCGTTAAACGGTTGATTGTAGAATATGCCTAAGGTGACAAGCCGCCCGCCTTGTTTTTGCGAGAATATTCTTTCTAAAGACGATGGCGTTTTGTACATCTCCATATAATCATACGTAAAGTGAATGCCAGATTAGGCACATTCCACAATTACCCGGTAAACTCTTTCGGTTCGAAATTTAGTGGTACCAACTACACATAAAATAAATACACATGTTTATTTTAGGCACATTTTACAATCATAAGGCATTCTCTTGCGGTTGTACACTAGAGGTCCAAAAGGTAGTGGCGCCAACTAAATGATTATTTGCCAAAAAATACAAATAAATATTTGTATTTATTTTATGTTAAGCTGAGACCTCTAACTCGTGGACTTCTAACGAACAACCGCAAAAGTTTACCGGATGATTTAAGATTTTACCTAAAGTTAGCACCGTAGACTTTTTTTTGCCGAATCGAAAGAGTTTACTTTATTATTTTTATCAGTTTTAAGAAAAAACTATGGAATTTGACCATTGCATGATGCCTGTATTTAAGATCAAAACCTAAATTTAGCCATAATGTTGGATCTAATGCTCTTAAGGAATAGTATAGTATAATATTCTATAAAATCTACCGATCAAAGAGAACTGCAGCTGATACATACGCACATTGCCGCAATTTTACAGCCATGGTAATTATGGTTTCTGTGTGTGAAATTTCTTGAAGCTGATGCATGTGATTCTTGAGTGATGAATCTTGAGTGGAGTTGTTTTCAATTTTTAGAATAATTAATTAATCAATGTTTTCGAACAAACTTTATTTGAAGCTCATAACAATTTTTTTACATTAAATTTAAGATTAGTTAAATATGAAAAATATGTCTCTTTTTTTTAAATTTACTATAAACTCTAGTAATCGTATAATATTTAGTTTTTTATTATATAAAAAATATTCCTTTTCAGCAATTAATTAACATTGAATAAATTGTATCAAAGTCCTTAATATCATAAAAGGTTAAATTCAAAAATTGGCTACTGGTTGCCATCTAGGTCACAAACTTTATTCCCTGAAATTCCCCGAAATTAACCATTTTATTAAAAAAAATTTATAACCAAATAAAAAAATAAATAAACATAATTACAGATTCCTTTTGGGATTAAAATTCTAATCCGCGGCGCGCACCAAGGAACCATTAGAAACTAAAAAATACGGTTTTACGCATTATTTAATTTCTCCGACTCATAAACAGATAAAATTCTGACCATTGGCTTAAAAATTTAGAATATTGAAATTTTTTTATTCTTTTAAAAACCTAATATTAAAAATCACTTCAGGAGGATTGACCAGGCAACCAGGAACCAGTTGGTGAATTTTGCCTCTTTCTTAAATATAATTTTATATTAATTCTTTGAAAAACAACCCCTTCTTTTAAGTTTAAGCTAACAAATATCGTTAAAGTACTCAAAAGATTTTTTACGCTTTCAGCAAATCGATCCTGTTCATGGAAACCTAATGTATTTTATTTAAGTTAAGAATTTACAACTATCATAAAAATTGTTAAAATTGCCAACGAAGATACTATTTACTGTAAAAAATACGTTATTCTGTCTATGATTAAATATTTAAGGACATGTTCACTCGGTAAATCGAACATAACCCCTAAAACTAATTTGAGCAGTATATTTGCTCAAAAAATGTTTTTAAAGAAATTTTATGAGAAGAGGCACCTCAATAATAAAAAAATGAATTAATTTGCAAAATTACAAGCTACAAAATGCTATATTTTCCAAGAAAGTCACTTTTTTCGTAAATTTATGAAAAAAGCAACTTTTTCGAAAAATAGAGCATTTTGCAGCTTGAGATTTTGTAAGTTAATTCATTTTTTTATTATTCAGGTGTCTCTTCTCTTAAAATTTCGTTAAAATCATTTTTTGAGCAAATATACTGCTTAAATTAGTTTTAGAGGTTATGTTCGATTTACCGAGTCGAACCTGCCGAAAGAAATGATTAAATGAAAATGTATTTTTTAAACAAAATTAGCACCTAATCAACTATTATATCAATTTCTATGGTACCAGTTGTAATTAAAATTTTAAAAAAACAGCTTTGTTTGCACGAAAAACCTTTTGCGAAAAATATGAAAATACCCTTTATAATCTGCAGTTATACATTATTATCTAGGTGGCGCTTGAGACAATACACAACACCGCAACCAATAGAACTGAAATACAGTATAATTCTAGAATTAACCGCAGTATAATTATTTTATAACTAAATATAAACTAGCACTTTTCTTGAAAAATGTTTGTTGAAACATATTTGTTTGATAGAAAATTATTTTAACCCTACAACTGATAGAATATTACTATTTTTCAAGAGTTCATTATAAACTTTTAATATTAGTTAAAGAAATTTGTAAAATTAATTCTATAATTATAAAAATCTAAAATATGCGGATTTAAAATCTAACTAATTTAGAATAACATTAAATTGAAATTTTTTTGATTTGATTCTATGACTGCCCTCGAAGGAGGATGCCCCCTCCCCTCAGAGTTAAGTTAAGTCCCCTCAGAGAAAACTAGAGTAGAGAGAGCTGAAACCGGAGGGGTTAACTTTTGATTGGTTATTCATACTTTGTTGATTTTGCATAACTAAAAAAAAAATTGAGACCTAAAAATCACGGTGGCCGCAACATTAGTCTCTCTTTACTTTTCTAGTTGTCTCTGTATCCCTTTTAAACTAATGCCACTAATATCAAAGAATATAAATTATAATATACTTTTTATAGAAAAACAGTTCTTTTTTCCACCAAATTGGCGTAACAAATTATTTTTTCTGCTGCGCCAACACCGATTTTAACATGGAAAATGTTTATAGGGGGGAGTAACTTGAGGGAAAACTTGAAAATTAAGGGGGGGGGGGCGAATCTTTACGGTTTAGAGGGGGCAAATGAGACTTAGATAAATTTCAATTTAGGGACTTCGAAAAATCTGGGGTTATAGGCTTAGAATAATATCGATTTAGGGATTTGGAATTATTCGTGTTTAAAGACCTAAAATAATTTTGATTTTGGGACCTAGAATAATACGCGTTTAGGGAATCATAATAGTTTGGGTTTAGAACCTTAACAGCTAGTAACGTGATAATTATAAATTAGAAAATTAGAAAATTGTATTGTAACATTGCGTAAGATTTGCATTATACCTAGCCCTCAGCTAGATGTTCCCTGCATTTAGGTTGTGTTTACACAAATCGTACGGCTAGCCTGAAAGATCGGATTAAACAAAAGTTGGGCACTTCGGATTTTTTCTCAAGTCATACACTACTGTATAGACTGTACTTACAATTATTAGTTAATAGTATATTTTTACCCATGGCCACAAAAGTAAAGAATGGCTGGTAAACTGCGATTTGGGGCATCCTTTTTTTGTGGCCAAGGACAAAACATAATTTTTCTTGCTCATTGTCGAGAAAATGCGTTTTTTCGAATAGCGCAGCGGCCAGAAAACACGCACTTTCTGGACACTAACAAGAAAATATTTTTTCTTGTCAGCGGCCAGAAAGTAAGTATTTCTCGGCTGCTGCGCGACCGGAAATGACGTGCTTTCTCGCCGCTGACGAAGAAAAATCGTTTACGACCCTTGTCCATAAATAAAGAATGACCAAAATCGCAGTTTAAAATCCTCGGCTTTACCTCCGAAGTTAATTTACGTGCGATTTGGGCCATTCTTTACTTTTCTGGACACGGGCTTGTAGTATACTAGTCGCTATAAAAAGAGGGAGAAATAGAGGCAGAGAACTCTATCTAATTAAGAACTCTAATCTTATTAATTAAAATTCGAGCGGAAGAAAAGAACTGTTGATCTATACGCAGTATATATATTCTTTGCTAATATACGCTAAATTTTTTCTTGCTTATACTTATTCCTATTTATAAGATACTATAAGATGATTTATAAAACAATAGACCATCAATTTTAATAAATAAAAATAGAATTTGAACAAAAAATAAAAAATTATCACACATTTTAAATTTTAATTGCTAATTACAATTTTAAACTTTAAAACTCAAATAAATTAAAAAAGATTATTAAAAAATGAAATATTCAAATCTTGAAATGTCTTGATATTCGTTTTGAAGCGTTGTATTTTTTCTTGACAACGTTGATTTAAGTTTTCTTGAAATGGTTGACGCCTCAAATAAAATAAAATAAAAGAAAAAAAATATTATCATCCATGAATAATTTACCTCCTTTGCGGATCATTGGAATGATTTTAATTATCCTGATCTTCATCAGATTCTCTTTTGCTCACAAACTGATCGAGGTCACCTTGAGGTTGCTCATCAATAGGCTCCGCTGAAGATCCTGCAGGAAGTTCCCTACCTGAAGCAGGCCATTTTTGACCTTGTCCAGTTCTGCTGCCGTAAATCCTTAATTTTAGTAGATGCTGATTGAGCATATGACGCTGAAAACTGCTACGTTGTTTGAAAAACCGACCACAATATTCACAGCTATGCTGAGGTGGCTTTCCGCATTCTTCTCGAAGATGGCGAGTCAGTGAAACTTTCCATGCGTAAGAGTTTCCACACAATGGACAAACGTGAGGGCGACTTTCACATTTACTGAAGTTTGTTTTTGGAACCGATGAACTTGGACCTTTGAACATAAAATTAAAGAGTCGGGTTTGCTAGTATAAAAATATTATGTTGTTTTACAAAGTATACGTTCTTTCAATTAAAATCTTTAGAATTTTAAATAAATTTATATTTATCACCAGTGTTTAGAAGAAAAAAAAACTTGTTACATCTTAATTTTAAGGTTTAGCTATCCCAAAAGCCCATATTATTTCTCTTTATTAGTAAAATACAGTCCCCAGAAACAAACAAGATTAATTAGAAAATAAGCTACAGAGTGCAACTGGAGGTTGATCTGAATTTTGTCAAGATCTTCAAAAATCTACATTTTATACTTATACTTACAAGTGCAAAGAATTTTAATTTGAAAAAGTAACCAAAATATATAATAATTGTTTGTAATTCTATTACAGGATATCTAATTTATTTTATAAAGAAGCTTTCTAAAAATATTCGTTAAAAATGCAATGAATATTTTACTGGTAAGTGTTTGCATGTTAAAATTATTTATTTCTTATAAATATAAAATATAATTCAAATGATTATGATGACTGGTAAGAAACATGAAAAATTTTATTGAATAATTAAATCAGCGTAAGATCAAGATGGTTTTAAGCATTGATCCCATGATAAGTTTTCTTGAATCTTGAACTGCATTGTTGGTGAATAAAACAAGGCATCAAAATATATTCTGCTTTGAAAACTCGTGAAAGAGATGTTCTCCATAAATATTATTTACCATTCGCAAGTATGAAATAATTGTAATATAACCTAAAAAAATATATTTAAGAATTAATAAGATAATATAATAGATAAAGAAATAATTTTGTAAATATAAAAAAAAAGAATTTCGAATTTTCTTGGCTTTTTTCTAACATAAAGATATATTTTTATGTTTTTACCTGAATAATGTTCCAATTGCCCACGTGGCCAGAACATTTTATAATAAATACAAATTTTCCATCAATTAATAAGTAAAAAATTTTTTTCTAATATTCAACTGCATAATAAAAATTCTTTATTTTCAACATTTTGAAAATTTTCCGTTTCACTGATGTTGGAAAGTTGGAACCTAAAAAATATAAATTCATATTAATAAATTATTGATAAAATTATCTTATATATAACTCTTCTAGGTCCAAGCAGATACTTCATTTGCCATGAGGTTACTTACTGAAACAATTATAAAAAAAATTAACCTCACAGAATATTTAACTACATTAAGTCCAAATTTGGTCAAAAATGGTCATTTTCGTCAACAGGTTAATTTTTATTTTTAATTGTGCCAATTAATAATATTTAAGCTAAAAATAATTTTGTATATTAATTGAATGGATCAATAAATAAAGAAACCAAACAGACTGAATGATAAAATTAACTTTTATTATTTCATTATTAACGTGCTTCGACAACGATTGCTTATTAACAAAGAAAAATTGTCTGACAAAAAAATTATTTCTTAAGCTATTATTCAACATGTAGTATATAATTATGATTCAACACCTTACTTCATATTTTGATATAAAGCTGACATTTATTTTTTTAATTCTAAACTCTACTTTGATATTACGTTATTCTTATCAAACTACTGCTTTAAAACACTTATTAACTAATTATTATCTCAATCTTAAAGGCTAACATTATTATGATTATTGTTATTGTTGCGATTTTCGATTTATTTCATTTACCCTTTTATTTAAATTTTCAATAATTCATTAAATTTCATTTTTTTCAGTCTATTTTTATTGCAAAATTTATCACAAAAATTAAGGTTTCTTTTTTGGTTAGATTAGATTCATTAAATTTATTAGATTAAATAAAATTGAAAATTTTGGCACAGTTTCAAATAAATCTAGAAATCGACTAGTGAAGTGCTGAAGTAAATTTATTATGTGAATCCAGAATGTAAATATAGGGTGGTGATTAGATAGACAGATATTTTTACAAAAACATCGCAATCATAGAGCGCCAATAAATTTATTGTTATAATTTATTGGAAGCTGCATAAATTTTGCAGTTGTAGTCTAATCAGCTGCAACTTAAAAATTTTTTTTTTTTTAATAATTAGTATCGTTTGGCATTTGTAAATAAGCTTTTTAAATAACCTACAAAACTAATATACATAGATAAAAGTTAAAATAACCTTGCTTAAAAACTAAAAGCATTAGAAGTTTGGATGTTACCAAAAAAGAAATTTTCATTATATAATTCAGTGAAAATGAAATTCTTTTGAATTTCTCTAATTTATTTAATAATTTTTCATAAATAGTATCAAGGGCGAAAAATTTTTGGCACTAGTGTAATCTACTATTCTTTAATCAATTGTAATCACTAGCACGAGTGCCTGGTGAATCCAGACATGTGTTTACGCTAATGCCTAAGGTATTTCGCCCATGGTACTTACAATATTTTTTGCCTACAGAGGCGTAAAACGAATGTAGAAAATTACATGCCAAGTTTTACGCCCGGGAGGGCAAAAAAATTATTAATGCCCGAAAATGAAACATTTTATTTAAATTAAAAAAAAATATTTCATATATTTAAACTAAGTTCAAAATTAAACTCAAAAATATTTTTAAATTTTAAGCTCCAATTAATTAAATATTTTTTATACATCATCAATAAAATCTTAAAAAATATTATTATTGATCAAAATTTTTAATATTATTTTATTTATGGTACTGGACTAGAAATTTTTATTCAACTTTTTTTTTTCATTGGCACATTTTTTTTTCTTTTAGACTAGATTTGAAATACCAAAGATGGGTTATAAAGTTTGTTTTAAATTTTCAATAAATTACTGTAATATTCGTGAAATCTTTAGCTAGTTACCAAATAAATATAAAATTATTTTTTTGTTGCTAAAAAGGCAATTTGAACTACCACGAATACAGAGATTTATTTTAATACTCAAATCACATGTAAAGTTTGAATTTATTAACCACCTTTCTTTTCTATCTTGAAACATAAATTCGTTGCAATTATACTTTTTAATTTTCAATCTATACATTAATTAAACTAGATCAATCATTATGTTGCTCGTTAATTAGCTTTACAAAATCATATTTTTTAAAGACTCTTTAAAAATTAATTTTTAAAGACAGTCGTCTTTTTTCTGCATATATCAGGTTTTTTTTTAAATGCTAGACTATATCGAACTCACGTTGTTCGCCCAAATTATAATTTCCGCTTAACTTTGTTAAAATAGAAAAATTCAAATTTGTAAACAAGTAATTTGATCGATCTTTATACTGTCGACAAGATGGCGGCCCCCATTAAGCCTATCAATTTTTATATAGTAGCAACGAATATAATATATATATTAATACATTCGTTGATAATAAATAGATCAAAGAAATATTAACTTGTAGTTCTTGAATTTGTTGAAATGTTTATTTTTGACGCTTAGCATTTTCGCACGAAGGTTTCATCTTTCAGATGATTTCTACGATTTATCAAATATTTGTGTCATTTTTAACCTTTTTGAAACTGCTATTTAAATTTGACAACAAGAAAAATTTGTTAAACAAGAAATGGAGCATTTTTAATAACCTAAGTGCGCGCTAAGTACTCCTATTTTTAGGTACATTTTTTTTATTAAGGTGTTCATTAGAGGATATTATTTTTTAATGACATTTTTTAAAACGCGTGAAAGTCGTAAAATATTAACATATAAAATATGACACAAGTTAATGAAAGGCTGTTTCCGCATAAGTACAGTGATTTGTCCCCCGGAACCAAACCTAACCTAAGTATCAAAAAGTTATCAAAAAACTAATAACCTCTATACACCTTAATATCTTTGGCAACGTTTTTCTTTTATTTGGCACTGTAATATAATTTATAAATAAAACAGATCTTTAATGCTAATTTAAATTTAGTATACAACGAGTTAATTGATCTAATGACTCACGGAACCGCGAATATCAAGATGACGATGATTGATATGAGCTTTTAAGTTTCTTTCATATTTCGAGCTAAAACCGCAGTGAGGGCAACTGAATGATGGTGCCATTCCGCATTCATAAAGGAGATGACGTTTCAAAATGTAGGCGTTTTTGTAACTTTTTCCACATCTTGAACAATTATGGCGGCGATCATGGCCCAAAGATGAATTCGATGACCTGTTACCGATAACATGTCCTGTCTGAGATCGAGCTTGACACTGCAATCGAGCTCGACGCTGCGGTGTTAATGGAGCTGGGACTGCAGAGCTGGCATTTGATCTCCAAATATAATTTCTTAAATAGCCTGAAAATTGAAAATTAAAAGGTCATTGAAAATGACCGATTAGAAAATTATCTGAGGGCAATACGATTGATTCACAAATAACAATTATCTGTAGCAAAATAGGTTTTTTATTTTCTGTACACTGAAAAAAAAATCCGCTTGCCGCAAGCGGAATAATTCCGCTTGCGGCAAGCGGACAATCCGCTTACGGCAAGCGGAATTCCGCTTGCGGCTAGCGGAATTCCGCTTGTGGCTAGCGGAATTTTTTTTTCTTTGCAAACAATTGCAAATGACTTGAAACGTAAAGAAAATTAAAAAAAAACATTTTTTCTTTTCTTTTTCCAAAATTTTCTCAAATCTCGTCATACCGAAATACGCATATCCCAAGTAAGCGGGAAAAAATTTTTTTTTTAATTTTCTTTACGTTTCAAGTCATTTGCAATCGTTTGACGAGAAAAAAAATTCCGCTTGCTACAAGCGGAATTCCGCTTGCGGTAAGCGGAAATCCGCTTGCGGCAAACGGAATTATTCCGCTTGCGGCAAGCGGAATTCCGCTTGCCGCAAGCGGATTTTTTTTTCAGTGTAGTTAATCAGTTATAATTTTTTTAATTCGTTCCTTCCATAAAAAACCTACTTTATTGCTGGTTGCAGGATACTAAAATAACGAATTCGTTGGGAGGCGTGGACCATGCCATACATTCAATTTTCAAGCAACAAAAATCTAGCAAAATAATTTGGATTTGGGTCAAACAAACTTTTAATTAATTTTTATATAACATGCTAAAATATTACAAAATTAAAAAATTTTATTTTTTAACAATTTTTACATTTTGCTTAAAATAATTTGTACGAAAAATTGATTTTCTTTTTTTACTTAAAAAGAAATCAGTACTAAAATGTTGGCTTGCGTTTTTACATTAAATTTTTCTTTTGTCTTCTTTAGCTTGTTTTCTGTTGGCTGCGTACCTGAAAAAATAAACATAAATTAGAAAAAAAAATAAGTACAAATTATAAGTCTTGCCGTGTATGATCCACACGCCTGAACACATTTTACATTTTGGACATTAAATTAATGACTCATTCCACTTGATTTTCTGACATTTCTACAGTCGATTGAATCATGTGATATTAAAATTCTAAAAAAGATAAAAAAATTTTGAAATTCATAAAAAATTGTAATATAGTACGTGGCAAAGCCTAGAGTAATTGGAATTTTTTTTTTTGAAAATTAAAATATTTAGTCCTCACTACAGCAAATGAATCAACAAGTCAATAGAGTTACCTGAAACAAAAAATAGTCGTTAATTAGTAAAAATTTATTTTCATCTTATCAATTGTTGAATTGTTAGGAAATATGAGGAAAGGATCAGTAAATAAGAATAAAAAGCTGCCTTTCTAGACTTTATTTCGCTTTAAAAGTTAGATAAAATACAATTTTTACAAGAGTCGTCGCAAACTATTATTTGGAATGTACATTAAAATAATTATCTCTAGGACTCGATATAATACTTTAAAAAATAACAGGAATGAAAATATTTAAAAACTGTATCACAATAAAGGCTGAGTGAAATGTCTACTTTTCTTATGCGCGAAGGCTAACTACAAAATCTACTGTCATAGGTCAAGCAAATAACATATCTAGAAAGCGTCGTTTTTTAGTTTCAAAGCAATTTACTTCCAAATTTTTAATTTAAAATAAACAAATTGTACAGCATTTTTTAAGGCGTTGAGACGATTTTTTAAAAATTTTTCTATTAAACTAGTCTTTCTGTATATGGACAATCAAAAATAAAACAATTACTAGTTCTGCCGTTTACATTCGGTGCTATCAGGATAACATTCATAAAATATATAACTTTGTCAGTGGTTTACAAAGTGAAAATCAAGTTCGTCATGTCGTCGTGGCAGAGAACTTTTAACGGACCCACTGAGCGCCAAATATAAAACATCCAAAATATTCAACAATTAAAGAGACTATAACAATAAAATTTCTTTTTTAATTTATCATTGCACACTGTTTCTGTATAATCTTTGATTTTTTTATAGCAACTCGAATGTAAAAAGCAGCTCACTTTTACTCAACGCCTTTTATCTGTTAAACTTAAACACTAGAGCGAAGGCACTTTTAAGGCTCTTTTTTCACTTAATTTTAATAGAAATATTTTATATTTCTTTTTTTCCATTTTTTAGCCAATTTCCCTTACTTCTACCAATTTTTTTAAATAAAATTTTTATTTTTAGTCATTAAATAAAATGCAAATCAATAATTAATATTTTTTTATATTTTTTAATAAAATAATTTTTCCATCCAAATTTCCCAAAAATAAAAAAAAATGAGTAATTTATAACCTAAACACCTTTATAAATGCAACATCACTTACTAATACAAAAAAAATTTTTACCTACAAATAAAATGATTATAAAACTTAATTTTAGAATAAAGCACATTAATCCTAAGTTCTGGAAAAATCAATTTTCCATTGAATAAAATGTAGTTTTGAATCTTAATAAATCTTATCCTATGATATATAAAATGCGTGATATTATAAATTTTGCGTCATTATCTAATTTAATGCCCATTTAAAAACTACAACAGAGATACAAGTGACAAATTTTTTTTAATGTAAAAGATAAACCAAAAAACGATAATTGTCACCCTTAAAAAATGATACCGCGACTAAACTTATGGAAAGAGTCTCGCCATGTGACCTTGAGTTCGGAAAATTATTCAGTTTGTTTTTTGCTTTAAATTTTAATAAAAAAAGTCTGGTACTTGCATTTACTGCATAGGCATTAATCGTATAATGTAAAAGGCACTAGATTTAGAACCCCACTTGAAAGGGAAAAAAACTTGATGAATGAATATTTTTAGGTCTCTAAACACTGCATTCGGAATGGAGCACTAAAATATGAATCTTTTGAATGAAATAGCTACAATTTTCTAAAAAAGTGTTTAAATACAAATAATAGAGAACCAATATAGCTTAAAATCAATTGTTAATAATTTTTAATCAAATTTCTTTCCCTTTGAAGTGGAATGTAAAGTCTATTCGAAGCTCTACCCTCTGTTTTTGCATAAAAACACAGTGCAAAAGCATTATTCTGTTGTAATAAAACATTCGTTAAATATCGCGACTTAGAAACTAATCTAAATATGCACTTAAAACTAATAATCTCTGTTAACAACGACCTGATGCATTACTGACCATTATAAAATTAAATAAAATAACCCAAGGTATTTTGTTCTTATTTTTTATTCTAAATTATTTTTTTCTTCTCATAATCAAATCGAATTAAGCAAAAATTTTTTTTTAAACAACTAATCATTTTAATTTAAAAAGCTAACAAATAATTTTATAATATATTAATCGATTAATCATATTGTTATAAACATTTTTTTTTATTTTTAATATTTATTTTTATTTTTTTTTCGAATTTTTTATTAATTTAAAAATAAATTTTTTAATTTTCTTCTTATTACTAATAAAAGTTAAATAATTTTATAGCTGCAAGTTTTGAATGACCCTGTTTCTGTTTAAATTGTCTTTTGGAGATAAAGATTTATCAATACTTTAAGGTCATAAATTATAAAAGCTAATACAGCAAATTAATACATTAAGTGCGACCGTTTATATTTATGTGAACTTGGCTGTGTATAATAAAATAAATAAAAACAATTACGAATGACTGTGGATCGTGCACGACATGATATGGCATATGAATATTCTTTAAAAATACTATGTCTTAAAATCTATTTGGCGTTTGTGGAGTGAACAATATAATCCTAACATGTTGCCACTTTTGTTTCATTTAGAGTTAGCTAACGATATAAATCAGGTACAAAAAGTATATACTAAGCTGAACGAAGCTGGGCAAAAATGGCCTGAAAATTGTTCATTAATTAAAAAATCTGGTACGAGATTTGTTTAAAAATAAAAGAAAGTAATAAGAGACAAAATTCGAGAAACGTTCACCACTTGCTAGGTTGACCTCACAAAAAGTTTGCTAAAAAGTTCATATTTTATATATTATGTAAACTTCCCCGTAAACCCGTAGATAAGTTTTGAGAGGTCAAACTGGCAGACAAGTTACCGCTTTACGAATTTTGCCTCATAAATATACTAAAAATTTTTAAAGACGTGAGACATATTTTTCAAAAATTTATTTGTTACAATAAGTTGCCATTTTTGCCCACATTTGATGCTGAACCTACAATAAATCTATGCATGAATAATAACTGTTATTTTAAAAACCTGATTGTAGGTAAATGATTTGAAACAAATATATGATTACTTATTACGTTATTTTAAAATTAAATGCAAGTTACTAGAACTCAAAATAAAATATTTTGAAGTTCGATAATCTTTGAATAGAGACAATCTCTAGACTTCTGCGAGAATTGCATCATTGTTATTTAGCAAATCTTGGAAAAATCAGGTAAAATTTACTATTATTAAATAAAAATGGCAGCACGAGTTATTGAGGAAGTATTTAAAAAGTTTAATATAATAATAATAATAATAATGTTTAATATTTTATAATATTACTATCAACATCACTATTATTTGAAGTGTGTGACTGCTAAACGGAAAAAAAAATATTGACTATTTTGTTCGTTATACCTATTTGAGTTACTTAAAGAGTATTTTATTATTTCTGGAACTTTGACTTTAATATAAAGAGAGGCACTAAATTGTAAGCATCTGAGATTGACTTTAAAATTTCATCACGTCCACAGCAATATTCGTTATTAAACTATTGGAACAAGTGTGACCAGAATGGTTTCTATGGAAGATATTGTTGTACCAACATTAAGGCATCCTATTTCTTATTCAAAATATTTTATAAAATTTTTTATTTTTTTTTTCAATCCTAAGACCTAAATTATTTTGCATCACCCGAAAAATTAAAAAAAAATTTTTACAAGCACCCTAAATAGACAAATAGTTAAGACGATTCTAATCATTGCGATTTTAAATCTAAACAATGTTAGAAGTCGCCGAGAAAAAGAAGTTGCTGGATTGAATGAACATCAGAACTCGTGAAAAATTTAATTCTTTACTTAATTTTCATAAAAATGGTTATTATTGCGAATACAGTAGAATAGAAAATTTTTGAAAGAATGCGAGTAAGCATATTTTAAATGTATTTCTCCCAGACGATTGCACATTTTGAATTAAAATTTTCACTTGGCACGTGTTCTTACTTTCTATTAAATAGAAATATTTTTTTTTTTAACTATTGTCTATCAGGCGTACTTAAGCTTATTGTCTAAAAGAAAAATAAATTTTTTAATTTTTTGTATTCTTCAAGAATGCCTTAAATAGAAGAGTAGTGTATTTACTCTATTTAAATTTTTCGCCAGTATTTTTCTCGTGGCTCATTATTTTATAGATCGCAAAAAATACTCTAACATTACGTCTCTATTTACTCACAAGCATTAAAGTATCTAAAATCTAGGCAAAACTAAATCATTTAAGACTTGAAATCAACAAGCATTCATCTTATAATATACTCATTTATGTCAAAGATATGAGCCTCTAAAAGAAGGCCTAAGGCAACCAGAGTTTTTTAAACTAAAAAAAATATTGAGGTATTTAGCATTCTTATTCTCAAAATATTCATTATTTGGAATTAATAACTTAAAAATAATGTTTATGCTCGTTGCATAAAGTATCGCTGTAGATTAACATCCTTTTTTATGAAAACTTTTCTAACTTAATTAGCTAGTCGCAGTCGCGACTAAAACTAAGCTACTTTTAATAAGGCAAACATTGATAAGTTTAAGGATTTACACCATCTCAGGTTTAAATAGTTTTTCTTTATGCATTCGTTCCATGTGTCGAGCAATATGCATTTTTTGCTTTGCCCGATAAACGCAGTGCGGGCACTGAAATTGTGGCTCCTTTCCACATTCCCATTTTTGATGATTTCGCAAGCTACTTTTAAGCTTATAGACTCTACCGCAAACTGGACAAGTAAAACCTTCAGGATTGGAAATGCTGCTACTTATTCCTTTGCCCAAACTGCTGCCAGATCTCCACATTATTGACGGTACGCTCCATCTTTGCCAGGCCGCTGCCCACTTCAGACCGGAGGACATGCTTAAATCTTCCGCTAAAATACCAAAAAAAAATTGAGTATTAGCTAATGTTTATACGATTATTTAGTTTTATTTGAAGTTTTTAATGCAAGAAGTTTGTTTACTCTGATCGGCTAAGAGTTATGCTTACTTTAATTAAGAAGACATCTCTGAAAAATCCTGAAAAGCCAGATAGATGGATCTTTCGATATGCGAAAGCATTATTTAATATCGAGTGATCAACAACCTTTTTTAATGCTTCGTCAAACAGAATTTTAACTACTTTGAAATTAATATATACAGTTTGATGCAATTGTGTTTACTGCAAAGTGCAAAATGGTAGTTTGTATTCATACTTTTGAAAAAGCCCCAAAGCAACTATAGCTAGATGAAAAAATTATCATTTTTATATAATACAACGTGTGAAATATAGTAATTCAAAAGGCGAATTTTCTTTTTCTTAAGCATAAGCAGTGAAAATTATTTCTAAATAGTATTTACGTAATTATGTACAAAAGTTTTCATTTTTTTTTTTTTTTATTTGGAAAAGTTAGTACGCATGCCGTGTCCAGTTGCCCGATATTTATAAAAGAATTAGAAATTTTTTAGAGAATTTTAGAAAAGTAGTTCTAAAAGTGGTGACAAATAATTCTATTTGAGCTGTAAATGAAAAATTGCTTATTTACTGAGAAATACAATGGGCAATAAAAATTAACAAAAAATTATAATAAAGATGCTTTAGAAAAGTTTTTTAAAACCAAAATTTATGATTTTATTTTTGAGTAACAAATCTTATGAAATAAAGTACATGAATTAAAATTTGAATTTAATTGAAATATATTTAAGGCCATAAATAATTTTGTCAAAAATTTGTCAATAGTTTCAAGTTAACAATAAATACAGTAACTTAAATTTAACTTTTGATAATGCAAGAATGTACATTTGAATAAAATTTAAAAGTTTTTAAGTGCAGCTTCTCAAAAAGCTACAAACACAAATTCACAGGCATTTATATGTATGCGAATTTGCATGCTGCCTACCCTTAAATAAAGCGTCATCTATTTTTAGACATTGTATAGATTTTCTGCTGGTAAAGCAGATTTTAAAATTTAGTTTGTAGTATGAAATATTTGGCCTGCATGTTTGTCTGTGGCTGTTGTAAAATGCTCCTTAGGCACATTCTACAATAGCCACGTACACAAATATAGAAGTACCTCTGAATAGACATATTTGTGTATGGCCAACCTAATTTTAAAATCTGCCTTACTAGCAGGTAAAAAGTCTACAATAATTAATGTAGAAAAATAGAGGGCGCAGTTATGTGAAGGTTGGCCATACACAAATATGTCTGTCCATAGGTACTTCTATATTTGTGTATGTGGCTATTGTAGAATGTGCCTTAGGCACCTTCTACAGTAACCTGCAAACGCAAATGAACATTTACATATATCTAGGCAGATGGATGTGCAGAAACGAGTTTAAGTATTTAGTTATTAGTCTGCATAACCGCACCACATGGCGCAGCCCAATGATATTGGTATAGAGCCACGTGACTGCACCGCAAGTGCAAGGATATATAAATAGCATTGGGCTGCGCCGTGCGGTGCGGTTATGTAGACTAGGCCTTAGGCTCCATCTACAATTGCCGCAAAAGGGAGGCGCAAACGCAAACGCAAACGCAAATGCAGCGCAATGCGCAGAGACCAATTCTTTCTCTTGCACAACTCGAAATATACAAAATCATCTTCTGCGCATTGCATTGCGCTTGCGTTTTCGGCGCACTTCGGTTTTATGGTTTCTGTAGATGGGGCCTTAGAATGGTTCTACAAACGCCGCAAATGGGGGTGGCAACCGCAAGCGTAGTTGCAATGCAATGCGCAGAGACGAAAAATCGTGTTCAACGCATTGCGTTGCGGCTGCGCATGCGGTTGTGACCCTCATTTACGGCATCTGTAGAACCACCCTTAAAAATGTACTCCGCATCGTTCGCGTACATATATGCACCACATATTTGCCGATTTGCAGCTATTGTAGAAGGTGCCTTAAGAGTCCTACACCCACACCATTTTAAATCGAGGTATATATACGTAATTTTAACAAAGTTTTTTACATTATTTTATATTTCACCAAGTAAATTAGTTAGTGTTTGTTGCTTAATTTAAAAAAAAATATTTTAGATAAAATCATAATTATATCATATAATTATTATTTTATCTTGAATATTTTTTCGCTATGACTTGAATATTGCTGCGATCAACTTCTATACCTAAGGAAAGGTTAGTAGTTGATATAAATCATGACTTATAACTTTTAGCTTCGCGCGTGCGTTACTTATAACTGTCGACTACCGACGTACCGATACCTCTTCATTTCACAAAAAAAGCATCTAAATTGTGCTGATTAAATTTTGCCTCGGCTAGAACATATAAACAAAATTTATTTTGTAAATACAAAATAAAGTTGTAAATTGCTACGTCTTCGTGCGAGATTTATACGCTAGTTATATGCTAGGCGAAGTATAAAATATTATAAATATACAAAAAAAAAAACCAAAAATGAATTTAAAATTTAAAAATTAAAATGGCGCGAGGGCTGGACTCTTAAATCGACTCTTAAGTCTAAGAATAAATAACGCTAATTATTTTTTAACGAATAATTCAAAAAGTAATCTTCCATGCTGTTGTAATGATCATTATGTCGCAGACGAATGTGTCGGACCCATTGAGCTTTTTGTTTACACCTATAAGGGCAATAGAAACATTTAAACTGTGGCTCTTTACCACATTCCCAATACAAATGTCTATGTAAAGAAGCTTGATGAAGATATTTTTTTTCACATCTGTGACAACGATATTTTTTTGACGCATTTGATTCTATGAGTCCTTGTACAAAATTTTTCTTACGCATTCCACCTGAAAAAATTAATTTACAAATTAATAAAGTTTTTTAAAAATAATTTTATCCTTTTAAATTTTAATTGAATAAACCTTTGACACTCACACTTAGTGTTATTGCATTAGTAAAAACTCCAACGTAAAAATTAAATTCATAGCGATTTGCATTAATAGTGCTTGTAAGCTTATTTTGTTTAGTAAAGTTACAATACGTAAGTATTTACAAAAGTTTGTTATTTTACAAATTAAACTATCAATTATTCAACAAAAAAACACACATATAAAATATTTCTGGCTTGCATTCATAATTTACTTTTATAAAGCTGGTACCTAAAATAAAAAAATTCATTAAGATACAGTAATTAGTGGTGAACTCTATTCAAGGATTTTTAATTTGCTTCAGATAAACTTCAAATAATTGTTTGCATCCAAAAAAAACTATAAACTAGAAAAAACAGAGTAAAACTTTTTTTTTTATTAAGCAATTATCCCATTCTGGGCTAATTGCATTTCTTATCAGACTAAAATTTATTACAATTAGAAAATTAGGCCAAACTAATTAAAAATAAGGCGAAAAAATAATCCTGTCAACATTTTTGTCATATAAGGCCTAAAATGGCAAGTTTACATATTTAAAATTTTCCTGCACAAAATGAAGTACAAGCGTAGTAGGTGAAACGTCTGATTGCGCACACACCAAATGTTACGCGTTCACTCCCCATGCCTTCTTTATGGCTGGTTCTAGGATAACCTGCAAACGTCAATATGCAGGCACATATATGTAGGTAAACGGATACGTAGAAACGAGTTTAGGCACCTTCTACAATAGCTGCTAATCGGCAAATATGCGGTGCTTATATGTACGCAAACGATGCGCAGTACATTTTTAATTACGTAAACTCGTTTCTGCGCATCCGTTTGCCTGCATGTGCCTGTATATTTGCGTTTGGTTATTTTAGAACCATCCTTAAGTATTTAAAAATGTACTGAGTATCGTTTACGTACATATATGCATCGAATATTTGCCGATTTGCAGCTATTGTAGAAGTTGCCTATTGAGTGCAGGCTTTTTTATGCTTTTTTTAGTATTTTTTTTTTTTTATTTAAGTTAATTTGGGGATTTGAACTGCTGTCTTTTGCATTACCAGCCTATCACTCTGTCACTGTACTACGGTCAAAAATATGCGTAAAAGAATAGAAGTTCTAAAACTATAAATTTTGGATACTCCTCACTTACGCCTGTTTCTATCTCGCTCTATAATATTCAGTTAATTAATGAAACAATAAACGTTTTAAATTAAGAAACTATAACATAGAATTAAGAAATTATAACATCTAATTGTGAAATTATAACATAGAATTATAAAAATCATAACATTAAATTATGCCATAGCGGAAATAACGACATTTATATTTTGAATATTTAAAATATTTGTAAATAAAGATTTAGTATATAAGGTGAATCAAATTATAAAGACAGGAGACTCAATCAAGACAAATCACGCGACGTGTGTCTAAAACCGCTTTTTAAATAAATTCAGTTTACATAAAATCTGTGTGTGTATTTATTATACTTCCTGACCAGCCATGAGTAATTACATCATATTCTTTTAATTAATTATTATAGTAAGTCAGCTACCTTATAGAGTTCAGTTCACTTTGATAATTAAAATAATACGATATGCTTATACTCCAATACTATAAGATCACGTAATTATCACTCGTAAAATACTCATTCATTATTTTAGTTTAATTCATATTTTTATACGTTATGAAGAATATAACAAGCTGTAATATAGGTTATTTTTAGAAATAAAAAAAAAGTTTAGAACTTCTTCTGTTTCAATTTTTTAAGGGAATTTTAAAATTAAAAAAAAAAAAATTTAATTCTGAATCTTTGGAATGTAGACGATTCCCATGATGTTATGAAGATTTTCAGTGAATACCTTAAAAATAACTTCAAAAATGATTTTCGGTCAGGTTGAAAATTTAACATTTTTTTCTCTTATGGTTGGCATGGTAATAGGTCTGAAATAAATTGACTTCAAAATTTTCTTGAAAGAGCCTTTTTTATAAACCTTTAGCTATGTCTGAAAAAAAAATTATGTGTCTTTAAAAAAAATTCCTTAATTACCTATGCGTACATAATTTTTAAGTACCTTGCTTCCCAGCATTCTCTGTAAAATCGTCCATGATAATTTCGATGTCAGTGAAGATTGCAGAAACCATAAACAGCCAGAGAAAAATTGAGGTTTGACTCTTTTTAAAGATTTTCAGAAATAGCGTTTGAAGAACTAAAAAGTTTGCAACAAAAAAATGTTGAATTTTCTAATTTTCAATAATTTTTTTGATACAGTAAATTCGGGAATTTATTAATGGTCTTCAATTGGTATTTTTTTATAGCTAAACAAATATAGAGAAAACAATTTATATCTTCTATAAAACTTTTTTAGGCAAATTTAACATGTTTAGTATTTTCCATCTGAATGTTTGCTGAAAAATAATGTTTATATTTAAACCGCATGCTTTGCAAATTTAATGCTGTTATTTTTGAGCTTTTTCGCATTAATTTTAAGATGATCATTTAAGCAAGATGCTCTCATATACCACCTTTTATATTAGCACGCTTTTTTATCATTCCCAGTGTAATCTCATGAGCATCCGAATAATCTGAAAAAAATATGAAAGTATTAGTTATATTTGATCCTAATGGAGATGGATTGTAAAAAGGTGGGTGTATAACTTATTTATAGGATAGAGTAATTTTATTTCAACAATTATTTATTTCTATTATCACAAATAGTTAATACAAAGAATTTAAAAATTTAATAATATAATCAACAACAATCATTACTGAAAAATAAAATATCGATTCGAAGCAATGACAACAAAATTTTTATTTTATAAATTTGCACCCGTCATTATTTAATCTGTTTTATTCGCAAAATTGTATAGTTTATAAAATTCTTCAACACAACGAGCTTCGTCGTCACCAGAAAAATGAATCTTAAAGTGTCTCAACAAACTATGCTTATGCTTAAAACGAGACGAACAAAAACTGCAGGTAAAAGTAGCTTCCTTTCCACATTCTAATTTTTTGTGACGTTGCAAAGTTATTGGTCTTCGATAAACTCGATGGCACGTATCACAAGGATAAAGTTGACTTGATTCAAAGTGTTGAGGAGGCTGCCAAATACCTGAAAAAATGTAAAATAACAGTGTCAGATTAAAATTGTGTTACTTTTTGTAGAATCAACTAACATGAAAATGAACAAAACGATTGCATGTTTACTCAGACTGATGATTTTCTAATTAATGATTTGATGCTTGTTCCAGCTAGAAGCAAATTATTTTTTTTCATATTTTAAAAAAGGATGGGAAAGGCATTAAAACAAAAACTCTTTTATTAAAATAGCCCCTTTTTTATTTATCAAACAAAATCAAAAAAGAAAATTACAATATAAAACTAAAGAAATAATAATAATAATAACTTCTACAATCAAGTCCAGTACATAAATAAATCTTATTTTAATTAACTACGTTTAGCCATTTATAAAAAATAATGTGCTTATAATGAAGATTAATGGAATGTACAAAAGTATTGGATTCAGATATAAGTTATTTAAAAATACTGCGATTTCAATATGTAAGAAAATACTGCATTAGAAAAATACTTTGCATTTTGCAACAAGTATATATTTCTTTTATATTATTTTGGTACACTATGCAAGATTTGGAAAGGGGACCACCTGGTGATTTTTTTTTTTTTTTTTTTTTCATAATCCCAATTGGCGTACACCTTTTAAGGTTTTTCTTACTTGAAGTTCCCAAAAATTGGTCTATTTTTCAATTTTTTATAAATGATTTTTTTTCTTCTACACCATTTACGAAGATTTTATGGTGTACGCCAACTTTCCCACATTAAACTCGACCTGAAAAAAACTTTGAAATCACCAGGCAGCCCCCTTAAGCCGTAATCGTATTTATTTAACATTAAAAAATTTTTTCTTTACTATACAACTGAGCTAATTCCATTCTTGGAGTTAACTTTTGATCTATAAATACATGAAAAAAACCTGAATTTACCGAAAAGTTTTCAAGTTTTTTTCGATTTTTTACTTTAAGGTTGAAAATTTTGTTTACATCATAAATAGTACATTAAGTATCAAAGGCACAAAAGTTGCGGTACTAGCGTGATCACTAGCACGAGTGCTCAGCAAAACCGGAAATAAATGTTGTGTGTTCACGTTAACTGAGAATCAAATTCATTCAAATATTTTAGCGAGTTTAATAGTTTAAAAATAACTCCAAGAATAGTTTTCGGTCACGTTAAATCATTTTCTATATTTCCGTATTCCCTGCTATTGACATAAACATAAGTGACAAAGTTCTAACTATTATATATTTTTAAATATTCCAGAAATGAGAAAATTTCAGGCTCCTTTATTAATATGTTGCATAGCCGTTAGTTATATATTAAGATATTGGCCAGTTAGGCACATTCTACAACCATTGGTAAGCTCCTGAATTTCTCCGCAATCCTCAAGTTTGTGATGCCAACAAGAAAAATACATAAAATAAGTTTTTGTGCTTTATCTTTTATGTTAAATTAGCACGAAAATTAGAGTTATGCAAGTTATTGGTGCTAACTATACATATAAACTCACAGGCGCTACAAACTCACGGACCTCTAATGAACAACCTCAAAAAATTACCAAAAAATTGTAGAATGTGTCTTATAAGCTTTTTTGGATCCAAAAAATAAAAAAAAATTTTTTATTCTTGAAATTTTCTGGTTTACGGAATACTTTTTATTTTATACGGAAATTAGCATGTTCCCAAGACCCAACTTTGCAATTAACTATTAAAAACAATCGTAATTGACGTATATTTATTTTTATATTCTGAAATAATAATCAGCTTAAAATTAGAAACACAAAAATATATAATTTATAGAATTAATTAATATTTGTAATAGATGAGCATTGTATTGGAATGTAACGTATATCAACTTAAATATTAAATAAACACAAAATCGATGGTAAATCAAAAAATATTTTCATAAGAACTTGTCATGATTTAATTTTAAGATTATTTTTAGCACCATAAACTGCTAAAAGTCTTGTTTTATAAAAATCATGTAAAAAACTAACTTATGAAAAATTCTTTCTATACAATTAAAACTAAGAAAGAAAAAAGGTAACTACAATAAAATATTAATCAAAAATTAATTTTTTTCTTTTTTTTTTTTAACTTTTTTTTTTCTAGGTAACAGTGTTCCCGCAAGTACCATGCTAAATTATTTATCAACTTTAAATAGTTACTTATTATCTAATTAAGTACAGAAAACTTCATTTAAAATTTTATCAAAAAGTATCGAAGGCACTTAATATTAACTCTTTTGTGAATCCCTTATCCCATGTGCGTTTAAAATATTAAACAATAATTTTTATCAAATTAATATCAATGAAAATCTCTGTTACAAAGTAATTAAATTTACACTGAAAAAAAATTCTAGTTGTGATAGCCGAATTATTCTTTCAGTGTAATTATTGAAATCAATCTACTTTTCAATCTTCATTTTTTAAATAACGAAATTTCTAGCTCAAATAAATCATGTATCAATAAAATCGGCAAAACAAAAAATTTGTCGAGCATTTTATGAATTTTTATGGAATGTTAAATTTACATCGACTTTAAAACTTTACCCTAACCCCATAAACGAGTACAAAAATAGTCTTAAGAATGTTAATAAAAATTATTAAAGAATAAAATTTATCTAGGCACTATCGTCGAAATGCAAAGTTTTTTGATGATGTCTCTTGTAATGTACCGTAAGATTTCCTCGTTGTCTAGCTTTGTACGGACATTCAGGACATTGGAAACTCGGTGCTTTGCCTCCACACTCTACCATTTCATGTCGTCTCATCGTACTTTTCCACCTGTAACCTTTTCCACAGAAGCGGCAACGAAATTTTCGTTGTTGTTCATGAGACACTCCCATGTACATGATACTCAAGTCTCTCGGCTGGGGAAGAACCTCGAACGAATCAGGAAAAATAACATCTCGCGGTGAAGATGCGCTATCGCTTGCCTCAACATTGTTATTGTTACTATTTCTGTTCTTATTGTTATTATTATGAGAGGGAACGGACGATTGGCTCCGGCTGCGAACATGTTCACTGCTGCTTCGAGCAGACCTACCAGTAATACGGGTTTTTTTCGAATTGCTGCTTGATTTGTATTTAAAATCTTTTTGAAGCAAAGATAGTAGAGCACCAAGACCTGAAACAGTCAGAAAAAATTTTAAGTAAAAGTTACATTATTAAAAAAGTCTATATTGTTTAGTTTCTATGTTCATTATTGAAAGTCTCTTGAAATAGAAGAAAGACTGTTTGTGTTTACAAAGATAGTAACCAATGTCTTGCCAGTTCATGTTGTAGCTTAAAAAAAACCCTCAACCATGTAGAAATTCAGTTAATGAAATTTTCGTGTTCATATTGAAAAGAAAAGATTGTATAAAGTACACACAGAAAAAGGTTAGACTAAATAATTACTAATCATAGATTAAAAATTAGCAAAAAAAGTATTAAAGCTGTCTGAAGTGCCACCTACGAGAATATTTTATACTAACTTTCCTTTTAAAAATTACTAAGACTCTGGTTATTTTTACTCCAACGTTTAGAATGTTTAAAAGATAAGTTAATATATATTCTCACATATTCTCATAGGTTGCACTTCAGACAGCCTTACTACTCCTCTTGTCAATTTTTAGTCCAGCGTTTTTCTGTGTGTATGATCTGAAGAGAAAATTACTTTTATTGTTTTTAATAATTTTTTGATTAAATAAATTAATTTTGATTTAAATCGTTTTAGTAAAAATTGCTAGAAGCACCACGAATGGTTTTTCTTTTAACTTGAGTGCAAAAATTAATCTTATGCCTTAATTATTGTTTATTGACGTTCCTTAAACACGGGCCATATATTGGTTTGCCACGATAGCTATATTGGCCCATTTTGGTAATGTCAACGAATATAACATAGTATGACGTATCACAATACCAACCTCATAAATGTTTATAGTTCTTATGTTTTTGACAGCATATTTTGCAATTAACCAATTATTTTTAATTGTTTAGGGGTCAAATTTAATTACTATGTAGCGAATTTTTTCTTTGGTTACAACATTACTTTTAAGAGCTACCCCTAGCCTATATAGGCCCCTGTTTGCACCGCGTTACATTTTATATATAAAAATGCGGAGTGCTCCTATCCAGGTCCCACATAATTAACAAGGTTAGCCACGCTCCATTTCTGACCGGGTATTTTTCACATAATCATATCTTATCTTATCTTATCTTATCTTATAAACATTAAAATTTTATTTGCATTGAAGTTTAAAAAGGTACCATTTGTAGTGATTCAGAAATTGTTACTAAATTACAAAGAAACAATAGAAGCGATTAAAAGAAATTTTCTCTTGTTTTGTTAAATTTTTTTTAACATCTGAAGAAGGTGATGTTTTTTTTTCAACAAAATGCTTTAAGAAAAATCAATTTTGTTACTTTTAAGAAACTGCCACCATTGTAAGAAAAAAATAAATCACTCATAAAATATTTACAAAAGGTTTTTTACAGCTAGCAGTAAAAATTATTGAAAAATTAATTAAATTTTTATTATTCATGATTAAATACAATCGATTTATGGAACATGTATTTCTAAAAGAGAGGTTACAGTGAGTTCTAATTACATGATTTCATGAAACACTTAACAGTTAACAGTTTTTTAACAATTCTAAATTTTAATTGGCTTTGATTATGAAATTTATTGTTTCCCAATCTCATTTAATAAATTCAACTCGCAGACGCAATCCGCAATGACATTATTAAATTTTACAATTCTGTACTGCTAACATTAATTTTATGTTTAGCTATAATATGAACACGCAAATTATCTTTTCTTTTGGCACCATAATGGCAGTAGGGGCACCAAAACTGAGGCGCTTTTCCACATTCTAATCGCATATGTCGCTGTAACGAAGATTTAACATTGTACGTCTTCAAACATACTTCGCATACGTATTGAGCGCTTAGTCCTCCATCAGTCACAAAATACGTATAACCTAAAAAATTAAAATAAATTATTTTAGTGTATAATTGATAGCAAAAGGTTAAATTAAATGTTAATCCAGCGTTAAGTACACTCAAAAAATTATTAAAACTAATCTACGTTAACTTTTTTCATAGTTGCATAACAATAAAAATGAATAAAATTATAATAAAACTTTTTATTTTATGTTTTAATCAAAAATAAATTTATGCGGTTTAAATTAATTAGATAATATCTACTTCATCGGAATTCAACTGCCTTTGCCGAAAAGCTGGACTTTTCCTTGGCTCAAAAGTTTCCTCCATTTATATAATAATTGAGACCTGCAAAAGAAAATATGTTTGATTAGAAAAATTCTTCCTTTAAAAGTTTTCACCAATATTTTTAACCCACTATAGTATTAATATAACTTGAAGCAGTTCTACCTTCTCCTAATGATAAAATATTTCTAAAAAAATCGCAAAACACAGTTTTCCTCGCTTTTTATGACTGAAACAAAATTACTCATTGGCTAAATCTTGATTTTTGCTGATAAAAGTGAACTTACAATAAAAAGCTGTTGGTTACTTTAATGCTTAATAAAAACAATAAATTACATAAGAAAATTTATTTTCATTAAAAACATACATAATGATTTCTGTTTTTCTTTTATATAATGCGCTATTTAAAAATCTAAAATACAATAAAAATTAAAGCTACAAAATAAAAGCAAAAAAAAAACTTTAATTTAAAACGTCCTTAAGCCTATCGGTAAATTTTTGAGCTTAAATATTTTAATTTTTCTTTAAAAATTGACTACTTAAAATCTTAGTACGTGTATTAAAAAGTTGTTAAATTAACATTTAGTTGTGGAGAGATTATAAAAATTATTTATATCCAAAATTGATGGAGGTATTAAAAACAGCAAGCAAAACACAGACAATTTACCGCTTGGGCAGTAGAAAAAGATAACTAAACTAAAATTAAACTAGAAAACAACAAAACTAAGAAATGGCAAAATTATGTAATTTTAAAATCATTGCTCGTTAGCCAATTAAACTACTTTTGTTCAAAATTTTTACAAAATAATATCTAAATTTTAATTAAGTTTACTACTAAGTAGATATAAAATTTTTTATAAATTTAGAATTATCACAAAGATAATTGATCTAAAATAATAATTTGAGATCTTTAAAACTTTTAGTTCCAAAATGACCATTTAGATTTAAATAATTTACTAGGACTAGAATAAAAAAAAATTATTAGGGATAATTTTGTCGTTCATTTTATAAAAAGAAAAATTATTAAAAATATTAATTCTATAATTAATAAATTAGTTTTTCAGAAATAAAAATAATTTTTTTCAAGTATTCGCTGTTGAAGTTTTAAAGTGCTGATCAGCTTGGTGAGCTTGAAGAATAAAAGCCTTGAAAGCAGCGAATGGACACAATGAGCATTTAAACTGGGGTGGTTCACACTTATGCTTCAAATAATTACTCCACATTTTGTAGAATTTACTGCACTTATTGCAGGTGTAACCAAGCATTTGTTCACCAACATAAACTTTTCGATAATCTGTAAGCAAAAAATCAGGTTAAAGAAAATTAGTTTTTTTGTTCAAACAATTTCGGATCTTTGTGGGATTGAAATAAATAGATAAGGATTTTTGGAAATGGCAAAAAAACAAATTCTAGCAATGATGATTTTATTGGATAAAATATCTTAGCAAACAGGGTTTAAAAATTAAACAACAAACTAAACAACAAAGCATTTTTCTACTGGTAAAAGAATAGGATTTTTATATATTGAAAAAGAATTTAATTCTCAGTTTTTATTTATTTATTAAGTACAATAATGTTAACTTAGGCAATTAATCTTGCAGTTGAAATTTTAATGATTGATAATCTGAAAAAAACGTAATATAATACATAAATAAATTCAATTCATTTGAAAAAATTGATACAGCACATTTAAAAAAATTAGCAAATTAGCACATTTCTTTGTAGAAATTGACTAGGTCTTTTTCAAAATAAGATTTATAAATGCAATTCTAGTAATTATTTACTTTATTTTACATAATTTTAATCAAATCTTCTTTTGAGGCACCAGTGGGTTTGTTAACTTATAAAGATTAATAATAATTTGATAATCAGGTAAAATTATCAGATAAAAATTTTTTTAATTTACGTAGATGTGAGTAGGTTGCGATGAACTTTTTCGACTTGCGACTACGACCCCTTTTTACAACGTATCTAGATAGAACCTTATGAAATTACTGAAAATACGTTTAAAAAGTTCAGAAAAATTATACATATAATGTCTAAAATTCCTTTTTTTGCGATTGTTCACTGATAAGTAGCATTTTTTATGAATTTAAAAGATTTAACTTAGTCGTTTTATTAATAAACTAAAAACTTATAAACTATGTCACATCATGGTTCCAAATACAAACATTAACATAATGAAATTTATAACTTGGCTAAAAATGATCATTTATTTATTGCATCGAATTTAAGTGTAGATCATTATGATGTTTTTTTTTATGTTTTTCGATACACCAACGATGAGGACTCGAGTATCCACATAATTCACATGACAATCTTGGTGCAGAATTTATGCATTCAAATTTTCGGTGCCTCCATAAAGATCTATGCACTGTATAACCTTTACCACAATCTGGGCAAATAAATGCAGGTTCTTTTGCCCATATCAAACCATCATGCTGCCAATAAGTTTCTGAAACAATAAAATTAAGTACTATTAGAATTTATAGATAATTAATTGCTCAAAACTACTAATCAAATAAGTTGTAAATTTTTTTTCTACATAAATAATAATACATCTTAATCAAAATATTTATTTATTATAAACCTTTTCGTTGCCAGAACTATTTTATTACAATAAAATGATTCAAGTTTATATTTTTGATAATTTGTTTAATTAAAAAAATTTGTTTACTAATGACTGGAATACTTAAAATGAAAACTTTATTCATCTATACAAGTAAATGTCTTATAAAAATGTTTCTATTAAAATGTAAAAATTTAGTATAGGTTCTTCAATTTATAAATTCTTAACATAAAAAAATAACTTTAATAATTTATTTAAACTTTACATTCGTTACAATAACAATTTTTTTTGGGCTTTTTTACTAAACTTATTTTAGTAACTTGTAAAACTATTTGAAAAATATACACAATTTTTTATCTTTAACAAATTACATTATTTCCTTAAGAATCAAAATTACAGATTTTCGTTGCAAAAATATAATTTATATTTACAAACATTTTGTATTAATTAATATCAGTAAGTTACAAATATCTATCTTTATTTGGCATTTAAATGAAAAATCAAAAATTTTCTTAATAAGAATCAAACTGTTATCTTTCATTAGCAAATTAACGTTATCAATTTTTGAATACTCAATTACTTTTTTTCTAGCTAAAACTATTCGTGCACATTGTGAAATGTTTTAATATGCCTTCTAACACATGAGGCATATTTACTACGGAAATCGCATAAATTGCACGAAAATTTTGCATCTCCAGTTTCGTGCACATTTCTAACGTGCCTTTCAACGTTCGCTTTATAAGAACTACGGTAATTACAAAGGTGGCAACAATATTGAGCTACCCTTGGGTTCTTTCGGCAAGTAAATTGCAAGTGTCTTTTTAACAATGTTCGAAACTTAAAACATCTCCGACAGTAAGGACAAGCATGTCTTCTTAAATAAGGATCCTCGTTATTTCCAGATATTTTATATCCTACTGTAGCTTCTTCTTCGTCTGCTTCGTCAACACCAAGTATCGAATGATCGTAAACAGCTATTTCTGGAACAAAAAATTTAAATTATTATTTCAAGTGCTGCTCGTAATTTTTTTCAAAACATAAAATTTTAAAATTAAAAATTAGTATTCTCGTCCCTCACCTTAAATTTTATGCAGTTTCACTAAAATAAAAGCAGTGTCAATACCATGAAAATCTATGTTTAGAAAGAAATCAAACAAATTTTGAATATTTACATTAAAAAAAACTTTATTTATATTTTCAATAATTTTCTGAACAACATATTTTTTTAAATAAATGATAATTTTTTTTTTACAAAATTTAACGTTCTATAAAATAAAAACGTCGCTTATTCGACGTTCAAATATAATTTTTGTATGGAGAACCTCACAAACTAACAAATGATACAAAAAACAAATTTTTGTTTGTTAATTGCGCTATTTTGTGCGATAGAAAATTCATGAAATTTCAAAATTGTTAAATTATTGTTCTACATTTTCTACATTTACTGAATAGTTTGTTTAAAGTATATTATAAGTTGGCTAAATTTTCTATGCAGCGCATTTTGAGATCCCAATTGGTTGATATAGCACATATTTAACTCACCTATTATATGTTAATACAAGCTAAGAAGATATTTCTTAAATAAATTTAATTAAAAATTTACAGACAGATAATAAATTTTAAAACATCTTATTGAAATAGTTAAATGAATAGAAAACATGAAAGGAATTTAGATGTCATGAAAACATACTCAGAGTATTTATTTTCTAACTTCTGTTTCCCTAGTAAGTAACTTTTACATAAAAAATATATATTACAAAATTTAATACAAGTAACTTTAAAAAAAAACTTTTATGGCCTTATCAATTAATAAGCTACGTTGGAACCATGTTCTCGAATGATGTGATACTTAAGAAGCGTACTAATGCGGGCTCTGTGCTCGCAGTACGGACATGGATAAAGTGGTTCCATTTGGCAGAAAAAATTCATATGTTTCCTTAAGCTTCTCCAGTCACTGTATTTTTTGCAACACTTTAAACATTGTAAATGAGTTTTACATTGTCTCCAAACATCTGGTCGGAGCCTACTACAGAATAGATTTTTTGCATCTGAAAGCAATTGTAAAAAAATTTTTAGTTCTTTTCAAATACGAATTTTAGAATACAGCAAATTAAAATGAATAAAAAATTTATAATTCTTTCATATTTGCTTTAAGCTTCTTTATCTTTATCCATATCATTTTTCCTGTCAAAGATGACAGGTTAAGATCCAGCAAATGACCGGTTTTTTTTAGTAAGAATAACAATGGCATTGAAGGTTGGTCCTTGTTGCGCTAAAGTAAAATTTGGGTACTTATATAAGTATTAGCACAAGTAGTTATTTTTTTCGACACATGCGATTAGCGCAACTGAGCAAAAAAGGGGGTATTAGCGCAAGTCATCATAACTCGGCATTGGTCAGTCAATTATTAGTAAATCTATTTTATATTTATAAGTAAAATTTTTTTTTTTGTTATGCAAGATACTTTTCATGATCACGTCTAAAAAACTTTGTATTTTTTTTATACCCAAATATAAATTTAATATTATTTTACAACACGCCGGTTTACAATATTTTGTTTGGCTTCTATTAAAATTGGTAGCTAAAAAAAACTTTAACCTCAAAAAAGGCGAGATTTCAACCGATTCTCTAAAATTGTACAGTTCCGAATTTCTTATTTGAAAAAGCTGAAACCCTTAAGAAACTTTTGCAAAGTGAAAAAATTATAAAATGTTAGAAACAATGACATTTATAGCAAAACTACAACATATAATAACAGCGATTTCTTGTTTAAGGTACATCTAATACAATGCATTAAAACATATTTAAGAAAATGTTGATTTATTTGTTTACAATTATAAGAAAAAGTAAGAAACAAAATGTACATAAATGCTAACAAAATTTAAATTTCAATCTTCATTAGAGAAGTACAAAATTTCGTTAAGTTTTTATATTGTATCTTTGTATCTATTATGATTTTTCAGTGGAGGTCTGTAAAAGTTATGAGACTGAGCTAGATGACGTCGTAAACTGACATTTTGAGTGAAACTTTTTTCACAAAAGTCACAAGGAAAATGCTTTTTTCCAGCACATTCGTATTTCGTATGTTTATTCATGCTATAGACTGATTGATATCTTCTTCCACATTTTTTGCACAAGTAAACTCCTGGTAAATCTGAAAAAAAAGTTTTAAATCATTTAATTAATTATCTTTTCTTTTAAAAAAATATTATTTTTCCCAGGTAGAAAATCTTTCTGGTATAACTTTCACCATATTCAGATAGATCAAGAGATAAACAATTTAACTAAATTACTCAAAATTCTAACAATGCAAGCAGTAGATTTGCAAGTAAATGTACTAGTCAATCGGTTTTTTTAATATTAGTGTTTTATGAATTTTAGTAGGAAGCTTATTTTAATTTCTGGTAATCTGTTTTGTGAGCATGCCAAAAGTATATGATACGTCGAATGAATCTCCTGCACAATAGAAGTATGCTGAATTTTAAATATAAAACTATTCAGAAATTCGAAGTAGACAGGCATGAAAAAAAAGTGCATTACTTCAAACTGTCTGGTATACTTCTGATCAGCCATATATAGAAACGCGCGGGCAACTCTGATTTATTCTTTTTAGAACCATTTGCAAAATTCAAATATTAACAGAAACCTAGAAATTAAATAAAATTTTTGACATTATTTTTTTAAGGTTTCTAACGATAATTTCAATAAAATAAGGATTTTTCATGTTTAGAACCTTAATTTCTTTAATAAATCATCAGAAATTTGAAGTTTTGCACTGTTTTTACATGTAAACCACAAAGATATCATATAATATATTTTTTAAAAATTGTATTTTCCGCAAGCGGATTTTTTTCAGTGCAGATAGAGCGACTGTAATAATAGTCCATTAATGGAAATATCCTACAGTTTTAAATATTACAAAGAGAAAATAGTAATAAAATCGTGGTTTTGTCTTTTTTCTTTCTTAATATGGTAGGACATTCAAATTAAGGAGAAGTTATAGAGAAGAATTCAAGAAAATAAAACAATCAGCCTTAGGCCCCATCTACTGACACCGTAAAACCGAGGCGCACCGCAAACGCAAGCGCAACGCAATGAGCAGAAGAAGATTATGTGTATTTTGGGTTGCGCAGGAGACAAAATCGGTTTCTGCGAATTGCATTGCGCTCACGCTTGTGGTTGCGACCCCCTTTTACGGCTTCTGTAGATGGGGCCTTAATGAGGCTGATTCTACAAACGCCGCAAATGGAGGACGCAACCGCAAGCGCAGCCACAACACAGGGCGCACAAACCAAAATCGTGTTGTGCGCATGCATGTTGTGTTGTGCGCATTGCGTTGCAGTTGCGACCCCCATTTACGCTGTTTGTAGAACCACCCTGAATCTGGTTCTACATACCTGCATAAACGCAAACCGCAGCCGCAATGCAATGCGCACACACAACATCCATGCGCAGAACACGATTTTAGTTCATGCGCATTGCGTTGCGGCTATGGTTTTGCGTTTACGGAGGTCTGTAGAGTTTGGAAAAACAGCCTTAGGGACATTCTACAATCAACCATGTACGCGTGCGAAGTTGCGTAGTAATTTTTGTGCAGCTACGCAATACCTTAGGGTGGTTCTATAAACGCCGTAAAAGGGGGTTGCTACCGCAACACAATGCGCACATCACGATTTTGGTTTGTGCGCATTGCGTTGCGGCTGCGCTTGCAACCCACATTTACGGCGTTTGTATAATCAGCCTAAGGGACTCTCTACAATTGGCCGTATAGCCACGTTTTACGGATGCGTCTATGTGCAGTAAAATTTTTGTAATGTAAAATTTTCTACTGCGCAACGTAGCGTATTAACGCACCCGTCTTACGGCCAATTGTAGACAGTCCCTAAAAGTCATTCACAACCAAAAACGCAGCCGGCAACGCAAATCGCAGTGACTAAAATCATGTTGTGCACATTGTGCTGCGGTTGTGGTTAAGGCCCACTTTTACGGCGTTTGTAAAACCAGCCTTAGCCTACACTTTTTCTACAGGAGCATACCGACGGAAAGATATACGCCTGATATACGTTGCTTTTCCAAGAAAATGCGCTAGGCTGAGTATGTGACTCAGCCAAAATTTTTGTTTTTGAAAAAGCTCGGTTTGATGATTCCCTGCGTATTAATAAACTCCAACACATGCCTTTCTTATTTACTTTGAAATACGTCATTAAAAGTAAAATATGCCGCTAAAATTTTTCTTGAAAGTTCTTGGCAATTTTTAGAAAAGTTTTACCTTGAATTCTTTTATTGTGAATAAATTCTTTATTCATTTTCATTTGTTTTTTATACATATAATTTTTGATAAAAAATAGTCTTCTTCGACAATAAAATTTTCTGCTTACAATCTGTATAACTTAATATATAATAATGTTTAAGAAAAATGTATAAAATGTTTTATAAATAACAAGGCACATGATTTATAATATGATGATTGATATAAAAATTAGCTTTGAATAATTGCACATACGTTAATTAAAGTTAGTCTAAATTTTTAAAATGTAAATAACGAACATTTTGGTTATACATAAAATTGTTAAAATAACTTTAATTTTTTAATTCTAAGAATAATTAATGAATAAAAATATTTAGAAAATTTACAACAATATGTTGCAGTGTCAGCTTTATATTTTTCTCTTCTTAATCCTTATATCAACATTATGAACATGAATAAGATGTCTTTGAAGGCTAGCATTTTGTGTATACTTATTTTGACAAATATGACACCAAAATTTTCTTTGCCCACCGCATTCATATTTAACGTGTCTTTGAAGATTGTGTTTTAAAGAGTAAGATTTTCCACATGCTTGACATTGCAGTAAATTATTAAGAATCCTATTGTTATGTGATCTTAAATCTCTTGTTCTAACTCGCGTTGGTTGATAAATATAATTTCGAGGCACTTGAACGACTGGCACCGAATTCACAGGTATGATAAAACTTCTCATGTGTCCTGCAAAAAAATTAGTTTTCCTTAATATTATTTACTTAATTTTAGATCTGGGTAAATACAATTGGTAATTTGTTACAAATGCAAGTGAATTTAATATATTTAGTACAAATTTGGTGTTTAAAAAAGTACATGAGTTAGTAAATATTAATGCGCAATGTCAATTGAGTTATTAGGTTGAAATTGTTTTCTGCCACATATGATAAATTTAATGATGTTTTACATGTATATGACTAATGTTTTTGAAAATTATATCAAACTCTTTTTACCTTGTTATTTGATGTTCTCTTAATTTTTACTAAAATCTTTTATTGTCTTTAATATTCTTATTATTAGATAAAACTCTAAAAATATCTATAACAGGTGATAATTCAAGTAGGTATAGTTCCTATCATACAGATACAATATTTCTATGGTACCTATAGTGTATATATAAGGTATGGAGAGTGCGCGCGCAACATCTGGCGCGTGCGCAACTCCTGTACCTTTTCTACAGGGGTTACGGACATTAAACCACATTCTAAAATTATCCGGTAAACTCTTGCGGTCATCTACTAATAGAGGTCTGCAAAGTAGTGGCGCCAACAGAAAGTAAATGATAAATTAAAATAAACATGAGAATTAATTTTATGAAAAGTTGGTACTACACTGAAAAAAAAATCCGCTTGTGGCTAGCGGAATTTTTTTTTCTTTGCAAACAATTGCAAATGACTTGAAACGTAAAGAAAATTTAAAAAAAAACATTTTTTCTTTTCTTTTTCCAAAATTTTCTCAAATCTCGTCATACCGAAATACGCATATCCCAAGTAAGCGGGAAAAAATTTTTTTTTTAATTTTCTTTACGTTTCAAGTCATTTGCAATCGTTTGACGAGAAAAAAAATTCCGCTTGCCGCAAGCAGATTTTTTTTTCAGTGTACTGACTTTCGGACCTTTTCACCGTACCGCAGAATTTACTGGATGATTGTAAAATGTGCCTCAGATATACGCTGTTTTTCCTTGCTATCACTGGAAGCGGCTTTATAAGCATTGTTAATCCGTTGATAAAATTTGATGCGCTATGCCATGAAATCTAAGGCACATTCAACAATTAACCGTGCAAATGCTTGCGGAGTTGCGCAATAAGCTATGCGCAGCTGCGTAAAGCCTTGCGTAGCTGCGCATAACGTACTACGCAACTCCGCACGCGTTTGCACGGTTAATTATAAAATATATAAAAATACATTCGATTTTACCGCATACCGCATCACTCACATATTTTTAAGACACTCTGGTTTATAGTTAGGTTATAAATGCAGAATCAAGGGTTTCACATAAAAAGAAGCTTATATAACTAATGTAAGTTAGTATTGTTGACACATTAAAAGTATTATTTTTTAGAGATTTATTAGCTATTTAATAATTACATTTGTTAAAAATAATCCAAACGTTAAAAAACTACCATTAAAAATAAAACAATAAATTGTTTATACAGTCCCTGTGTTTATCATAACCTAAATTTTAACTTTAATTATTAATAATTTGCTTAAACGTACACACTAAAATATCTTTTTTAAATAGCGTAAATATTTAATTTTGAATTAAATCTTTTGAACAGACTGGGTCCTTATTTAATAATAAATTTATGCAGGTTATGCATATCAATTTGTTAATTTTCAAGTGCAAAACTCCCAATTGAATTATATAAATAGACAGTTATAACCTGCATAGTTTGTTATCAAATGATGCTTAAGCATGTTCAAAAGATTTAATTCAAAATTAAATCTTTACTCTATTAAATAAAGATCTTTACATTTTGGTGCATATAGAAATGAAAGAAAATTTGTTCGTTTATTACAATATTACACCCGATAATTAGGATAAGTCAACTATTTCAAAATATTAATTTCTATCCAAATATTCTACGTGGTTGAGCGTATTTTGGCGGCATATAAATTCCATGACAATGCATTAAATGACGCCTTAACAAGATATTTTCTTTACACTCCTTGGAACAAACATTACAAATATATTTTTTACCATCGCATTCAAGTTTCATGTGTAATGTGAGATTTCTTTTCGACGTTGAAGATTTTCCACAGTTCCCACATTTAAATAATGACCATCTTTTACTTATCCTGTAATATTCTGTAAGCGAATGATATTTTTTACCTAAAACAATAAAATATTATTTATTAATAAAATTTTTCACAAGTTCAAAATTTTCAATGGACTTTTACATGAGACGAAACATTGTTAAAATATAAAATCACAGTTTTTTAGTACTTGGAACCCTTATTTTTGGAAAGAAATATCAATTTGATTCATGCTAAATTTTTTATTGATAGAATATAATTTTAATATTACATTTTTTTATTTTAAACAACATATATAAACATTTTTTACTTTTTAGAAACAAAAAATATTTTTATTTCGGTCTCAATTAAATTTGGCTTAGTTCAAATGTTTTATAAAACTCAGTTTTGATAGTAACTTTGCTATCCCGGTAATAAATAATGTAGTATTTCACAGTGAGTTTAGGATGGATTTTGTGATTATTAAAGGTTCTTTTTTATTTTTTATGGGAAACTAAAATTACAGTGTTTAATTGCATATCGATATATTATTTGGTTTATCATTAAAACATAATTAACATGTTTAGTTCAAAAATATTAATGCCGAGAACGCATGTGCCGATAAAGATTACTCTTTTGTGAAAATTTCGATCGGCATATATAGCAAGAAAATTTCGGTTCAACTCCGCATTCATAATTTTGATGCCTCCATAATGAAGTAAAAAAGGCGTAACACTTGTTACATTTTGGGCACACGTGTTTTCTTTTAGTCTTCTGAACATTTTTTGGTTTTGAATTGCACTGATTATCTTTATGACGTAAAAATGACTCTTTTAAACTGTAGGATTTTTCACAATCAGAGCACTTATATTTCCTGGGTGCAAAACGTTTATTTTCATACTCAATCAGTTGCGATTTTCTTCGCTGAAATGCAGATTTTGATAAAGGCCAAATAATTGAAAAATATTCATTACCTGGAATAAAGAAATAATTTTAGTACTTATTCATGTTTGCAAAAATTTGCGATATCTTGGATTCTGGATGAAATGCCATGATAAAAGCAATGTATGCAAATGTTTGGTTAAATATAATTTAAGCAAAACATTCAAAAACAAATAAATACAGCCATTTTTATTATTTCCATAACAACACTTTTATAAATATTTATTAATCAATATCATTTTTAATTTTTAAAAATATATTATATCATGTTCAACTAACAAAAATATTTTAAATCTAAAACACGTAAAATATTTTTTAACATTTAAGTTATATTTATTCAAATTCACAATTATCCAAAAGCATCGCTCTTTGCTGTTGATCATATTGGCTCCAAAGTGCTTCGTGTCTTGCCATAATATGTTTAACAAGGCTATCTTTGTAGCGAGTTCGATGCGAACAAAAAATGCAATTAAATTTCGGTTCAACTCCACATTCAAAATGCACGTGTCTCTTAAGATGGTGTTTGTGCTTGTATCTTTTGCCACAGTTCATGCAAACGTGATTACCTTTCCCATATTGGTATCTCCCTGAAACAAAAACGTGAACAAATTATTAGCATTACTTCTAGCTTAAACTTTCTTTTGTTGAGTTATTATAAAACATGAATTTGGTGAATGAGTATGAAATTTACAGTCAGATACAGTTTGTTTTCAAATAGAAAAACCAAGTCATAATTTGGATAATTTTTTTATTAGCTAATTTTTGTTATATAAGAAAATACAAACAGTAAATTTGGACTTAAACCATAAAACATTTCAACATATAGATCTGTAAATTTAATAAGTTGTAAAATAGTAAGATGCTTTTCTGCATCTTGAAGATAATTCATTTTTATGTTCAATAGAGTGAATCCGAACATGCGATTTAAAAGAAGAAGTGAATGAACAATAAGAGCATTGAAAAGTCGGTCGTCTTCCGCATTCATGCATAATATGTCTTTTCAAATTTTTTGATTCATAATAGCGTCTGTCACAGTTATTGCATGCATAAGGACCTTGACCACGTGACCTTCGTGCTTTCACTTCTATGTAACGACCTGAAACATTAAAAATATAAGTGATTAGTTCCATTAAATTCAAAGCGTCTAATTTTCTATTTGAATAATGAATTAGATAGAAGGAAGAAACTTTTTTTATTTTTTTAGTGTGTTAAACAGTTAACTACTTAGCAGAAGTATTTACAAGAAAAATTTATTTTAAAAATTTAAACTATTTACAAAATAATATTGGCTTTTAAATTGGTACAAAAATGTGATTTCATTTCAAGGTCTATAAAGTTCTGGGTGTCTGTGCTCAATGTGTTTCGTTATACTTGATCTGTACTTGCTGAAATGATTACAGTAAGGACATTTATGTTTTGGCCTTTGTCCACATTCGACAATCAGATGCCGCCTTAAAGAACGCTGTACTTTATATGCTCTGCCACATTGATGGCAGCTAAATTTTTTATTCTTCATTCCAATTACAGGCGAAGATATGCAGTCTGAAATAATTAATGTTTATCAGTTGCTACAGCTTACAAAAAAATAATTTATTCAAAAAGTATCTAATTTTGCAGTTATAAAAGGATTTGAAGCCGCAAAAACTTTTAAAAATTGCATAAAAGTAGCACAAATCAAAGAAAAACAAAAGCTGGCACCTAAAAATAAAAAAATCTATCTGACATTAGAGACTTTAATGGATTTTTTTTTTTTTTAATTCTCAATAGTCTACAATTGACAATTAATTTTATTAAGAGAATGAGAATTTTATTATTATCTGTAAGCAGCCAAGACAGGGTTTGTAGTATCATTTAAGCTCGAATTATTTTACTTTCAAATATAACATTTAATTATTTAAATACAATAAATTAATATCAATTGTCACTGATTTGTATCTTCTTGTGAAACATCACTCGAAGCATTTCTTTGATTTCTATGACGAGAATTGATGTGGGTTGTTAGACTAGATTGATGCTTGGTTCTATGAGGACAATGTGGACATTGAATTTTTGGCTCTACTCCACATTCACGTTTCAAATGACGAATTAAACTTGAATGGTATTTATAGAATTTACCACAATTTTGGCATGGATAAGCAATATTTTGACTATTGAGAAATCCATGTACAGGTCGCCACTCTAAAAACATGAATTCCCAGATTTATTTTATGATGTGACACATTTGCATTTCATTTACAATTAAAGCATTTGTTAAAATAATCAACATCTGCAAAGTAATTTACAGCCAACATGTTTCATGTAAGTTATTTGCGCAAATACCTAATAATTTTTGTACTTACAACCATATAAAAAACTGAAAATAATTAAAAATAAATTTTGGAAAATTTCTTTATTTTATTTTAACATTTTCTGTTTATAAAATCAAATAATTTAAATCTTAGAGACTAACTTAACCTAATAATACCATTAAACATTAACGTAAAAAATGTATAAAAATAATCATATAAGTATTTAATTAACTTTTTTGAATTTTCTTTCATTCGCAAAAGGTCGTTTGAGTATTACCGAATGTATTAATAAATTTCTTTCTTATCATAAAAGTAATTACAATTTAATTATCCCTGCATTTGACTTCTAAAATTGTTTTGAACTCTTAGTCTATGCAAGGTTGTGTGTTTGATGCCATAAAGTGCACCAACTTTTCTTAATGACATTCCTTCACTCAAAGCTGTTAATGCAGCATAGATAACATCTGGATGTAAATATTTTGTATATCTTCCTCGAGGTTTACCTATTCTCCCAGAAATACCTGTAAAAATTAATAAGAGTAAAAAATTTGATATTTCTTAAATTTTTTAAAAAATTTCAATTTTTTATTGTACAAGTATCACTACAAAACATTTAAAAATAATTACAAACCTTTAACAATTTTCAAGTGAATAAACATATCAGTACAGGCAATGAAAAAAGACTAATTAAAGTGTGAAGACAAAAGTGTAAAAAAATATTTATTAGATTATTTGTAAGGTATACAAGTATAATTAATTAATAAATATTTTTATTTAACTAAATAAACATTCCCTTTTCCAATATTTAAACTTAATTGTACAGAAATAGTCTTTGTAAATTAAAATTTATATTGCTAATTAATTTTTAAAGTAAGAGTGAAAATTAGATTAACATAAAAAAAAATATAGAATTTTTTTTGACAAAGTATTCAATTTATCACTCTTCAAATGGTAACTACTTTTTTAAATAAAAATTATACCTAAAATAAAATATTTTTAAATTTTTACGAATTTTTTTGCGCCGTTGGGCACTGGAATGTAATTTTTACTTAAGAAATTATAAACAATTAACAGCTTGCTTAAGAATAAACAGTTATAACTCAATTCAGCACTATTAATAATCATTCTATTATTAATATATATTAATAATATATTAATATATTAATATATTAATATATTAATATTGAATATCTACAATTTCACATTCTACAAAAAATGTTCAATTTTAAATTATGCATTAGACTTTTTATTCTGAATAAAAATTAGTTTCATCTTATATAAATTTGGATTCTTATCATTTTAGTTATTAATATGAACCTCGTTATTTGTCAGATTCAGAATTTTCTTTAAGCTTTAAGGACCTTTTTGATAAACATTTTACGCTGTTATAACAAAATTTAAACAATATATTCATAATATTTTTTTTGAGGCTAGAACTAAATAAACGCAAAATTGAACAATACAATAGGGCTTGTAACGCGATGCGCAGATGATGACTTTTATTTACTGCGCAACGCGAAGCATTCTGCACATTGCGACTTACGTTGTTCGATTTTGTGTTTACATAGATCCAGCCTGATACATAGACATGTTAGTACGCAACGCATAGAAATATAATTATTAATTAAATTTAATCGTATAATAACTTTGTAGTAATAAGGCACAATTATAAATTTTCTGCGTATACTTCTAAATACGTTGGATTTACGTCAACCGCATTGACTAAAATTACCAAATGCAACTGTATATTAGACAAGTTCTACAAACCGAGCTGCAAAACTTTGGGCTCATTCTACATATGCCGTAAGTGTGCATTGCAACCGCAATGTACAGAGACGAAGGCCTAGGCTGCTTCTGCAGACCTCCGCAAACGCAAAACCGCAGCCGCACAAACGAAAATCGTGTTGTAAGCATTGCTTTAAGGCTGTGGCTCTGCGTTTTTGGAGGTCTGAAGAAGTATCCTCATCTACATAACTACAAAAATGCTCTGTAAACCGCAAGTGCAAGTGAAATCACAAAAAAATTCAGTTTACCCAACTCATTTTTCATACTTTTCACTTAATTTTCATTCAGAGCAGAATAAACACTACATGCACATATAAGATTAGTATGAGAAATGAGTTGGCTAAACTGATTTTTTTGCTATTTCACTTGTGCTTGAGATTTCAGGAACATTTTTGTGGTTATGTAGATTAAGCCGGAAAATTGTGTTTACGCATTGCGTAGCGGGTACGCTTGCGGTTGCGATGCAATTTTACGGCGTTTGTAGAATCAAATTTTGCAAATTTTACTTTCATGCGTCGATGCGCAGAACAGTAAAATTATCTGTCGCAAATCATAAGAAAATACTAGACAATTGCAGAAAATACCTTATTTAGTTTTGAAAATCTCCCAAAAATGCAATATGCAAATCTCAATTATAAACATTAAAGCATTAGGCACATTCTACAATAGCAGCAAATCGAAAAATATGCGGTGCATATATGTATGCAAACTATGCGCAATACATTTTTAAATTCGTAATCTCGTTTCTGCGCATATGTTGACATGCATATTTGCGCCACATATTGCGTTTGCAGGTTAGACCTAAGGCCCCATCTACAGAAATCGCAAAAGGGGATCGCAACCGCAAGCGTGAGCGCAACGCAATGCGCAGAAACCAATTTTGTCTCCTGCGCAACTCGAAATACACAAAATCTTCTTCTGCGCATTGCGCCGCAATTGCGCTTGCGTTTGTCCCACCTTTTGCGACTTTTGTAGATGGAGCCTAATCTAGATAACCGCGAAAATGCTCCGTAAATTGCAAGCGCAAGCGCAAGTGAAATCGAAAAAAATTTCTGTTTAGCCAACTCATTTCTCATACCAACCTAACATGAGTAGTGTTTATTTTCCTCTGAATGAAAATTAAATGCAAAGTATGAGAAATGAGTTGGCTAAACTGAAATTTTTTTTGCAAATTCACTTGGGCTTGCGGTTTACAGAGCATTTACATAGATTAGACCATATTGCAGAACCAGCCTTAGCATTGCGCAGTAAAAACAATTAGGCGCATTCTGCAGTCAGCCGTTATACAGCAGAGTTAGTGCACCGCGTTGCTAATTTCATAATTTTACATATCCCATATTATATAATTCTATATATTATGTATTTATTATATTTTCTTTTATTATTTCTATTTTTATATCAAATTTTCTATAATTCTTATTTCCTATTAAACACTAATCCTTGCACAGATAATTTTATATTGTCTTTAAGAATACATACGTTTTTCCATAAATGTACTATTCATGCTAATGTATAAATTTAGCCTCTTACAGGTCTAAGCCTATTATTTGAGGCTTTGAAAAAATTTTTGTGGTTATTTAGATCAGATTGAGAAATTCAAACAGCTTGCTTTATGATAACAAGATTACGTTTTTCAAGATAGTAAATATTTCTAACTAAATCTACAACAACATAAAATTAAATTTTCTGCTTTGCATTTTACACAAAGAACTTTATTTGAAAATTATGTATGGAATAAATCCTTTTAGCGTATCAACAATTGATTCATTTACTTTTCTGATTTTTGAAAGCAAACTTGATTTAATTTTTAACAAAAATAATATTTAAATATTTAAGTAACACTTTTTAAATCCATAATCCTAATAGCTCTAAAATAATAATATAATTTTTCCTCACTTTTTGCTATGGTAAAAAAATAAATAGTAATTTTCTCATAATTCTTAAAATTGAGCTTCAAGTATTAATCTCAAAATAACATAAGTAAATAGAAATATTTGAACAAAACTTATTTTAACTAAAATCTCCATAAAAATGTCAATATATTTAAGGAAAAAAAATAATTTCTTTGTGAAGTTTATAAGTAAAGGTTCTCATTAACCATTTTTTGTGAATGCACCCTCTCTATATGCATTTTAACATTCCATTTTCTGTTACTTTTATAATCGCAAAATATACAAGAAATTGATTTTCTCGGATCACAACTGCGAATGTGTTTTGTTAAGATGTACGATGATTGAAAAATCCTTAAACATTTATTGCATTGCAAGTTGGCAAGATCGTCTGATAAATGTTCTCTTAAATTGTCCCTCATTGTGCTGACTGCCAATTTAAATAAACCGTCATCTGAAATAAAAGAATTAATCACATCATTAGCGAAAATTGATAAAAAATTTATCCAATAAAACATGCATTTTACATTAATGGATTTATGTGCCAGACATCATAGACATTTTGGAATGCATAATAGTTTATTTATTTACAGTTTCTTTGACCTTGTATGATAAGTATTTTAATTTTGGGTACACAGCAGTGGAATACAGTTAATTATTAAAGCTTAATTGAGCTATGGGAAGTACTAAGAATAAGCGAACAATCACGGCATTTCTAACTTTCTTTGTTTACTCCCGCCCCCCTCCATAAATAATCTGAATCCGCTAATGATAAGAAATTACAAACTCAGGTTTCCAAAAGAAATTTCTGATATTGGTATAAATTTATAAATTAAATCATAATAAATGCTGTATTCAGCACAATTACATATTGTCATGATTTTAAAATCGCTTGAACTAATTATTTGCATTCCACTGTTGCAGAAATGTAAAACATTTATCATCACAGATTTTTAGTAGGAGAAAAAAATTCTTTAATTAAGTCCAAAATAGAAGTTATTTATAAGTGTAATATCTTTGCTGCTTCGCTCCCTTGAGCAGGCAACTTTATACGAATAAAATAACCATCATTTTTGTTCTTATAAATTAAATCTTATATTATTTTAAATCAGCTTGATAATAAATTTATCAGCTAAATCAATGATATTTAGAAGTGTTGATTGGCATTTTGAGTATTAAAGATAATATGCCTAAACACAAAATTATGTACAAGTAACCTAAAATTTAAAAAAAATGAAAAATCAATTATTTAAAAATTAGTGGAAATCTTAAATCAAAAATTCAAACCGTAATTCAACCGTAAAAACCGTAAATTCAAACCGAGTCATTAATATTAAAAAATGATTGTAGTTCTGATTTGCTAAACAGTGGCCAAAATAATTTTAATTAAAATTACTAGCATGCTCTATAACCAGTCGCTAAAAATTATTTTACAGTAATTAAGGTATAATATAAGGTATTGAAAAAGAAATTCATATTAAATCATATTTTTCGAGCAAATTTTCGAATAAACACAATTTCTCATATTGATTTCTGAATCTGCACGCGAAATTCCGAATCTTGATAAGATGGAAATCTTTACTTATTTCCAAATTTCTTCTAGAACTCCATGAATCAAAGGATATTTAGCTACATTGAAGACTTCTGGACAGACAATAAGGTGATGAATCTGAAACAAATAATGACTGAATATATTAATTAAAAAATTACTTCAAAATTCAAGCATGGTCACTAGTAATTATGGCTTAAAAAAACGTAAAACTAACATAAAATTTCAAACACTAGCGTAATCATGTATTATTCGTGTACGGCTTTGTCAGATTCTTGTGCAGCAATCAGCAACAAAAACGCCACTAATGATTATTTATTTAATAAAATTAAAAAATTGTCTAATAATTCTTAAAAGTTGATTATTAAATATATAGTTTATTATATTTTACATTAAAAATCAAAACAGTATTCACCCTCAACAAATTTTTGATTATATTTAGTTACATGATGAAAATATTAATTATAAATTTTTTAACATTTTAAATAATCATTTTATGAACTCTTCTAACATGAGTCCTAAGGCTTGTTTTGTGTTTGACGATTCTTGGACAATATGGACAGGCATGAGTTGGTTCTTTACCGCATTCTAACCTTAAGTGCGTTGTTAAATTTCTGTACCAACGATAAACTTTACCACATTTTTCACATGGATATCTGCCAGGTACTTTTTTATTTTCATATAAATTTGATGGTAAATAATAACCAGAATATCGTGGAGCATTGGGGTACATTATTCTTGGATAACCTGAAAATAATAATTTTATTTTATTAATATTTTATTAAGAAACTGCATGCATTTTTATTTCTTAATTAGCATAAAAAAGATCATTTTTTAACCAGTTTTTATTAGAATAGTATTAGAAATGTTTTATTAGTCTGTTAAAAATACTTAAATAAGGAATTTAAACATGTTCTTATTTTAAAGAGTATTTTATTTATAAACAATATTAACGATTAATAGCATTAATTACAATTATAATTAGAGTCTATTAAAAAATTGGTAACTATTTTGTATTTAACATTTGATCTAAATAAAGTTTATGTACTTTTTAATTTACCCTGTTATTTATAATTTAACAACCCGAATAGAATCTGAAGTATGGGCCGATCCGGCCCAGATCCGGGCCAGATCTGGGCCAGATCACGCCGTATCTGGACCGGATCGGCCCATACTTCCGATTCTATTCGGGAATTATACATTTGCACCTAGGGAATTCGATTTTCTGTCTGATCAGATTTAAATTATCAATTCCGATGAAGCATAAATTATTACAGTAAAAGATAAATAAATATAACCTGATTCGAAGAAAAAATTTGGACAAAAAAGTTTTCAGAGCTATACTTTTTGTTAGACCGTTACACTATTATTGACTTTTAGCATAGTTGAGTTTGATCAGATCTGAGAGAAACTTGTGTTCCCTAAGTGAAATTAAATTTGCATATTTACATTTGTACATTTAAATATCAATGATAGACTATCTACCCGTACGGTTTTAAGTTTTCTTTGATTCCACAAAGTGCAACGATAAAACAGATAATAATTAACATTGTTTGATATACTTGTATAAAAACAATACTGACTGAAAATTACAGCCACTGAAAAATAGATTTTTCGTTTTTAAATATGATAAAATCAAAATAACGATCATTAATAATGGTTTTTTTTTGTTTCTAATAAGTAGCCTAAAACACATACAACTCTGTAAGTATGACAACCAAGCTACATATAAAGAGGTTTGAACCGCTTAAGTCGTTTATAGTAGGAACCGAATATTACTCTTACCATAAGAACTGAAAATGTTTATGCTAGAACCGAGATTCAGGGCCTAGATTCTGCATTTATATCATCTATCACTTTTATAACCAAACTATATCGCAAAAAGTACTACCGTTTCTAAAAACATTTGTTTTGCGCATGCGCAGTACCACATATTGTGGATGGTACGGCTGCTTATCACTGTGATATGAATGCTGAATCAGGTCCCAGGGTTCTTAAATCTAGTTAAAAACCTTCTCTTAAAAAATTATTTTTTTTCAAAATCAAAATTATTTGTAGATGGAGCCTCAATAAATTCTAAAATCAGCCGTAAAAAACTGTTTTAGTACTCTACCTTGCGCAGTAGACAATTCGGCCTAAGAAATACACCCGTATTAATTACACGAACAAGTTCTGGAAGCGGCCACTTATGTGTCTGTCTGTGTCACTTATTTGATATCAGTGATTTACTCTGATCGTTATTTTGGTTTTATAAATTAAAATACGCTAAATAATTAAACTGAAACTACAAGTAGAGATAATTATAAAATATTATTATGAAATTTAACATAAATTATGATACCACAACAGGCATTTATCTTTATAATAATTAAATAATTTACTATTTAATAATGGTAACGACAATATTTTACAAGCAAAATTAATGAGTATTTTTTTTTACAGATATGTCATTTATTTTACATGTGGCACCTTTTATAATACTGAATTTAAATATTTTTAATTAATTGACTAATCGGCTATTTAAATATGCAAATATTACTTCCTTTTATATAAAAAATAGTGTTTATGTGCAAACATTAACATAATATTCAAACAATAACGTATTATTTAATTATTAAATTTTCTATTCTTTTTTTTAATATCGTCAGTTTTGCCTAACCTAATAAGTAATAATGGAATGTTTTTAGAAAATATATAAAAAATACCTTAAAACCATAAATTTAAACTAAATATTATAAATAAAAAAAAATAATCTATGAAATTTAAGACACTTTCTGCAACAAACGATAATCACCAATCGTGATAATCGTTTCTGAAATTTTGTCTTTGACAAATCTTTGTCAAAGACATAATTCCTGCATCTATACCAAAAAATTAACACGATTATTATAAAAGGTGATTATCTTCTGGTGTAGCAAGAGTCTAAATTTAATTCATTTTTCTGTCAAATCTTATAATATGATTAACAAAAATATTTAAAAAAAATAAAGATTAAAAATATTTGTAAGAACACAATGGAAGGATAATTTAGATACAGCAATATAAATAGTCATCAACTTTCGCTGCAATAATACCTTTAGCTTAATAAGATTGCTAAACAGTAAAAAGAACTATTCAGTAAATGGCAAGAAAAAAGATTAATAACATTTAACTGATCTAATAAAAACAATATTTCTGTCTAAATTTGTTTACACTTGCTACTAACATGTATTTTGTAAAAATAAATATTCGATGCATTGTTTATAGTTTTAATTTAAAACTAACCATTTTTTTATTTTTCAATGTTATGAAAAACATTTAGATTTTTAAACCGAGGAAAAAAATGGTAAAAAATATCTAATAGATTAAGAATTTCAAACTGGATGGATGCTTCATAATTTTAAGTGAAGTAAAAGTTTTTTTTGTGTAAAATGTAGATTAAAATAATTTAGAGTAATTGTGGACTCTGCTATAAGAATATAATTATTATCACGTATTAAGAGTAAATTTTTAAAATCTACTGTTAACGATCTAACACATCGTTATAGTCTGTCACTATATAAGAATTTGAATTGAGATTGAGAATTTGCATGCAAATAAATTTGCGTTTTAAATGTAAAAATAAAAGATACAGAATCCTTTCTGCACCTGTGGTAAAACCTGCCTCAGGCTAGTTAAGCACCGCACATGAAATGTAAAAATTTCATTTTTGTTATACAATTCCTTGGGTAAATATTTTAGAATCATTTTTAATTGAATAATATTAACACGTCCGTAGGTTATTTAATAGTAGTTTAATCAAACTAAGTTTATATTTATCGCAGATATGGCTTTATTTATAGCAGAGTTTATGATTCTATGGAAAAGAAAGTTTGTTTTCTTAAAATATTTCCTGCAGAATAAATCAAACAGAGAAAACATTTTTCCCAGGATGATTCGTTCGAATATGTTGATAAAGATTTCCCCGTTGTTTCGTTCGATGTGGACAATAAGGACAACCGAATTTTGGTTCTTTTCCGCATTCATGCCTAGTGTGCCTTAGTAACGTAGCTCGATGTTGATAACCTTTTCCGCAAACATCACAACGATAAGGAAACTCTAAATCAGCTCGTTGTTTACTAAACCAAATAGCTGCCAAATCTTGTAGAATCCGATTTTCTTTCAATAGTCCTCTATCTGCAAAATAAACGCAATTTAATATTTTTTCGTGATATTTATTTTTTGGCATTTTGAATTTATCCTAAATGAAGTATGAAATAATGTGGTATATAACATGCTGTGGATGACATAAATAAAAGAATAATAATAATTTGTACAAAAAGGTAAATAGGTTAAACAATTTTTTTTTGTTCTTTTTTGATAAAAATATCTTTTATTTCTTAATGTCTTTTTACATGTATTAACGTTTAATGTAGTCGCATTAAAATTTTTATTAACCTAAACAGGTAAGCTTAAAAAATTCCCAGGAAATACCACACCATTTAGCAAATTTTGTAGTTACACAGAAATAACTTTTTGGTACGGACAAATTATTAAATCAAATATATCTTCTTGAATTTTTATTATCAGCTATTAGTTTCGTTAAGATCGATGGCGAAAACCTTCATTCCTGCATGACAGCTTCTAATATGTCGATAAACATGAGGTCTTTGTTTCATTCTTACAAAACAATAAGGACACTGAATTGAAGGTTCTCGTCCACATTCAAATTTTTGATGTCTTTTTAAATGTGTTAAACGCATATAACTTTTTCCACAATTTAAACAAGGATAGCGTTCGCTGTCATTGTATCCTCTTTGGTTTGGATTTCTATTTGTTATTGCTTGGTTTAATAAAGTTTGGTCCAGCCCCAATACGAAATCATTCCAATCTGAAAAATTTAATTTTATGTTAATAAAATGTACCTTGTAATAGTTTGTAGTTAAATTAATAATAATTGTGCATAAATACATAATCAGGGCTTTGAGTGCAATAAATTGATTTCTTGGCTTTTCAATGGGCGTTCATTTCATAAACAAATAAAACTTGCTTCAATATTTGAAATTTCGAAATTAAAACCAAAAACTGATTTTCATTAATACTAGTTATTAATATTATAGTTACTTTATTAATTATATAAATTTTTACATCAACTATACAAAATTTAGTAAAATTCTATAACAGTATCTAATTTATGTGATGACACTTTTAAGCACATTTATTAATGTTTTGTCTTGGGTAACACATTTCCTTTGGTAAATCTATCAATACAAATTATTTCTTGATTGGGGTGACGTTCCTTAATATGCCTCCAGATGTTAGATGTTTGCGACGTTTGAACTTTACAATATGGACATTGAAATCTTTTCGGAATTCTACATTCATAACGTAAATGGCGAATTAAACTCTGATAGAAAGCGTAAGTTTTGCCACATTGAACACAAACGCTAGTACTTTGATTTCTTCCTCGATAATATTTTAATCTCGACCTTTTTCCATTATAACTTCCTACAAACAAACAGAATTTTACCTAAGCATCACTTTTTTTCTTTATTATCAAATTAGAAAAATCAAATTATAAAATCTTCAATAAAATGAATACCATTATTTTATTAGCGTTGATTTCTATTTCTCGGCATAATCTTCTTTTCCGAAACAATATCTAAACAATAAACGTCCGATCCAGGGTGCATATCCGTAATATGTTTCCATAATTTTGAAAATTGCTTTTTTTTTAAAGGACAATATGGACATTTATGCCTTGGTGGTGTTTTGCATTCGTATCGTAAATGTCTTTTTAAACTTTGTTCAGCAACGTACGTTTTATTACATTCAACACAAACATAATTTCCTCGACGTTTTAGCTGATATGAAGTTGATGCGAAGCTAGCAACATTTATATAATCTGGAACTGAAAATTAGGCAAAGAATAATTAAAGACAAATTTAAAGTAGCAACATAGCTTTTATTCTACGAATAATTTTTTTTAATCTACCAAGGATGTAAATTAATATACTTATTTATACATTTATTTGTTCATTTGAAATAAATTTTATTCAAAATAATATTTAACAAAAACAATCACGCAAATGAAAATAGAATAAAAAAGTAATTTATCTAAAATCAACTCAAGCTATAATGATGCCTAGGCGTAATATTTTTTTTTGTAACAGTATCGATACAATAAAGTGTACAATTCAAATGCGAATTGGAAATGTGTCTCCAAACATTTGTTTGATGGGACAAGTGCATGTAACAATAAGGACATTGAAATCTTGGGGGTTTGCCGCATTCATAACGCTTATGACGAACCAAACTTTGTTCAAAAACATATGATTTTCCGCAATTAAAGCACTTGTAATTTCCTTTACGCTGTTGGATTTGACGTCGTTTTGTACGATGTTTGGAGCCTGTAATCAAATGAAAATATTGAGATTTTAGAAGTTTAATCTACTGGGTATTATGATTACACACATGGACATACTTTTCGAGATTAAAGGTCAGGAAAGATTTCAAGATAGCAAAAACATTTAAATACATGTATTTAGTTTTGTTTTATTTGAAAAAATAAGTTTTTGGCTAAAAAATAACATCAACAATAAATAAAACTTCAGATTCTAGAATTGTTTTCGAGAAAAGAGAAAATGGACATATTATAATATTCATAACAAATGTTTTACATCTCTTTTAATTAGAAACAAACAGAAGAAATTAAACGAGTTTCCCAAAAACAAAATGTATAATTTTTACATTACATTAAAAGTCTATTTCCCATTCTTTTCGTTGGTTTTGTAATAACTTTTGTAAGAATGTCAATAGCATAAATTTTAAAATTTGGATGTTTCTTTTTTATATGATTCATTATGTTAGTTTTTTGCCTTCTGCAAGCATTGCAATAAGGACATTGAAATCTTGGTGGTTTGCCACATTCATAACGCACATGACGAATCAAACTTTGTTCGTAAGCATAAACTTTTCCGCATCCTTGACAAACATGATTCCCTTGCCAAACAGAATCTTTCAGCCGTTGCGTCTTATAAGATCCAAAAGCTGATCTTTTAAAACCTGCGAAAATTTAAATTTTTGTTTGCATTAGTTTTGTTATTTTCAGAAAGACAAAATTGCTAACAATAAAAAACATTATGCAAAGAGTTAGAAATCTGTAAAAGTCATAAACCCATTATAATTTTAAGGTAGAAATAATTTTTATTATTAATTTCACTCAAACTTTTAAAATATTTACATTATTTACAGGTTAATTTATTTAATTCGATGGATTTTTCCCGGGTCTTACAATAACTTTGGTAAATATGTTTGTGCAGAACAATTCACTGGACGGATGTCGTGTTTTAATATGTTGCCAAACATTTGATGGTAGTTTTGAACGGCTTTCGCAGTAAGGACATTGGAATCTTGGAGGTTTTCCGCACTCGTATTTTAAATGACGATTTAGGCTAGTTTGAAGAGAATAAGATTTGTTGCATTCAAAGCATATAAAACATCCTGGCCTTACAGGATTTTGATTCAACCCCGTATCAAATTGCGAAGTCATCTGCATCATTTTGTTTCTTTGATTTGTTTCTGCAAAAAATAAAATATTTTTTATTAACATCAATGGCGTTTAAAAGTACAAAAATTAAAAACCTTACACCTTACTGTCTTTAATATTAATTAAAAACACAAAAGCAGTAAAATAAAGCTATAAAAAATTTATTTAAAAACTGTTTTTAAATTTGAAAAACTGTCAAGTACATAAAAAAAAATAACAAATCGTCAATAGCACATAAAATTATTGTCTTAAAAATTAAGCCACTGGTTTTTTGCCAGGTGTGACAACTGCTTTTGTAACAACATCGATGCAATAAACTTTTAGCTTAGGATGACACGATTTAATGTGCCTCCAAACATTAGCTGATACTTTTATGCGGCTCTCACAATAAGGGCATTGAAATCTTGGCGATTTTCCACATTCATAACGTAAATGTCGATTTAAACTTCCTTCTGCTACGTACATTTTACCACATTCAACACATATATAATTACTTTCACGTTGGCAATTACGATTGGTTGTTGGAAAAATTTGAAAATTTGCTGCTTCTTTTGTATCTTCTTTGGAGACATCTGTAAATAAAAAATAGAGGGTATTAGCTATGATATTAGTAAAATTATTTACGTAATTAATAATGCATCATTTTTCTAGGCGTTAAAAGAGAATAACATGGTGGCTATAGAATAATTTTTTTTATTATTTTTTGAACAATTCTATTACAAATTACTAAAAGACAAACATATTTCTATAAGACTTAAATTGCTTTTTTAAATTATACATAAATATTATAACATAAAAAAATCTTTTTCAAAAAAGATTAACTTCTTCAAATAACAGCAAAAGATAAATACTAAAAGAATTTCATGAAAAAGCTTAATGTAACTCGTATAAGGATCATCCTCATAAACTTCTAAGCAATAATCTATTACTTTCACACAGTATTACAAAAATCTGAACGAATTTTTAGCATAAGTTCGAAAAGGTCATAAGAAATTTGAAAAAAACAATGGATAAAAACTACGGTTTTGATTAATGAAAAAAATAAATAAATTAAAACTACTAATTTAAAGGCTATTGTCAGATAAGCGAAGTAATTTGGCACCCATAAATAAACCTTAATTAAGTGGTAGCAGTCACTGAAAATCAATAGATTTTGACCTCTATGCCACACTTTGCTTAATTTTTCTGTTCCATTAACAATTTTGAATTTTTCGAATTAAAAAGTGATTCCCAATCCAGAAGAATCTCTAAAATATAATAAAATATGTTTTATCACCCCATCAGGACTATAAAAAAGATTGAAGAATAGAGATGCACAAAAAAATTTTTTTTTGAAAACTCATAATTTGTTTTCCAGCCAATGTGCAGAGTATTATCGGTTCATGGATCGGAAAAATTAAATAAAGCCTAAAAAATTTTTTTTTGGAGGTCTGTCGTGGCTTAGAGGCCAAATTTCAACGGAGCCGCAAGTCTTTTGAATTTTTGTTAGTTTTTAGATGCTACTACTTAGGCTAAGTTTGGTTGCGGGGGCTAAATTACTAGACTGATCCAGCAATATTTCTTAGGTTTATTATTATCAACATTTTTGAAATGTTTATCGTGAAAAATAAGTAAACTTAAAGAAACTGTTTTATGGCAATATTTACGCCATTTTACTTAGACTTAAATATAAAGTAAATGGGAGATTTATTCAGCAAATATCAAAATTCACTGTAATTTTTATACATAATTAAGCATTTTATGATAATATTACAAAAATTGACTAAAAAAGTAATAGAAATTTATTTTAAAATCAAATAAACTAAGTTTACTCAATTATAATTTAAAGAATAATTTATGATTTCTTTCGTTTTTTGGGTTTTAAAACGGTTTCCGTAATAACATCAATGCAGTACAGTTTACTTTCGCCGTGAACTTGAGTTATGTGTCTCCATGCATCAGCTGGAAATTTAGTTCGTTTTCCACAATGAGGACATTGATATCTTGGCTGTTTTCCACATTCATATTTCAAGTGCCTCATCAAACTTCCTTCGACCGTATAAGATTTGTTGCATTCAGCACAAATGTAATTTTTTTGAAAAAATTGGCGTTTACCGGGCAGGAAATTGCCTGGAAAATTATTCCTTACTTCACTTGTTGGGTAATCTAGAAAAAAAATATAATTTTAATTAGTTGAATTAACATTAAAAAGCAGAAGCTTTTCTATTTTAAGCTAAAATTAGTGAAATTAAAAGAAAGCTGATCTAATAAAGCATTCAAATTTTATTTTGTCAACAAGATGTTACAACACTTATTTTCCTAGCGTATGAACTTATAAAACGTAAAGTAAAAAACATAAAATCGTTAAAATTTACAAGCTATGAATAAATAATTTTTTGTCCTGGTCTAATTATTTCATTGGTAACAACGTTTATGCAATATAACTCAAAATTTGGATGCGTATTAACAATATGCCTCCAAAGGTTCGTAGGACGTTTTATTTGAATTCCACAATACGGGCATTGAAATATTGCCGATTTTCCACACTCGTAACGTAAATGTCGATTCAAACTACCTTCGGCAACGTATATTTTACCACAATCAGCGCAACAGAAATTCCCTTGTTTTTGAAGATGTTGATTCGAAATATGATTGCTTTGGTAATAGTTTAATAATTTTGTGTCACCTGAAAAAAGATAAAAAACAAAATAACAGGGAAAATTAACGTTTAACAATTCAAAACACAAGTAAATTTTAGGTAGAATAATTTCATAAGATAGTGAGTCATTGTTAAAAACAGTTACAATACTGTTAGTTTGAAATTGAAAATTATTAAATTCTTTAGACATGCATGACCTGAGAAAATTATTTTTTACCTACTCATAAGTATTGGAAATTTATTTTACCATATTTCTTAATTGGTGCATACTGTTTTAATTGAAGAAAACAATGATTAATTTTAATATTAGCCATAAATAAATTTATTTTTTTAGTATAATTAATCCTATTTGACAATTTTACATTATTCATCCAGACTTTGATTGAATTATCCGTAAAAATTACTTTTTCTTTGAAGGAAAAACTTTTTTATTTGTTATAATATCAAGACAATAAACTTTTGAGTCCGTGTGCAGATTTTTTATATGATACCACAAATTTCCTTTAATTTTCATTATTTGTAAACAATACGGACACTGAAAACGCGGTAATTTACCACATTCATATTTTATGTGCCTCGTTAAACTTCTTTCAACCAAATATGATTTGTTACATTCGGCACAAACGTAATTTTTTTGCCGATTTTGATCATTTTCTTCATTAATCGTATAAATTTCTTCTCTCTTGAAAGACCCATGTGTAAAATAATCTGTAAATAAATAATGAGTTTTTAATTCTTAATTTTTAATGAAAATTAGTTTTCAAGTTACGTTTAAGTATAAACATTAAACAAAGTCAACTACTCATAATCTTTTAGGAAAATACGCTAAAATAAAGATTAATTTTAAAGTATTTTATGTTTTCTATAGGTTAGTTTTAAGTATTCAATGAGTTCTAGTCTACGCCGACATTTATTTTAACAAAACAGTATACATGCTCATTTTCCTAGAGCGATCACCCAAATTTTGGGCAGCTGTAATGTTATTTCCTTTAAGCATTTTATTCCATATAGAATTTGAAAAATAAAAAAAAAAATTATTTTATAATTTAAAACACATAAAATTTTTCTCCTCATCTGATAACAAAGAATACCAAGTTTTCTTGTTGTCTTAGTTAGTTATAAAGTAATTTATTTTGTTTTTGTTCCAGGTGTTAATATTTGTCTTGTAAAAATATTAATGCAAAATAATTTTTCATTTGGGTGAAGATTTTTAATGTGAACCCATAAATTATGTGGCCTTTTAATGCATGTTTTACAATATGGACATTCGAATTTTGGCTTTTTTCCACATTCATAACGTAAGTGACGATTTAAACTTATTTCATATGCATAAGATTTACCACAATTGATACATGTAAAGTTTTTATTTGTTATTCTTGCAACATCCACAAATTCTAATCCTCTGTTATCTGAGAAAAAAAAAGTTTTTAGTCAAAAAAGTTTCAATTTAAGAAATACAGATAAAGTAGACGAGAAGCAATAAATAATTCTTGGGTTGGATTCGCAAAAATTAAGGGTTTCAATTTTGTCAAAAAAAAAACTATTTTAATGTTTTTTTCACTTAATTTAATTGTTATTAAAAATTTCTTTACATGACATTCCTGGAGTAACAATTTCTCTAGTTAGAACATTAATACAATAAGTTTTACAATTAGGATGAAATTTTTTAATATGCGTCCATAAATTATTTGGCCTTTTAATATGTACACTGCAATACGGGCATTGAAATATTGTTAATTTACCACATTCGTAACGTAAATGTCGTGTTAAACTACATTCGTAAGCATAAGATTTGCCACAATCGGTACAAATATAATTTTTTGACAATTCTCGATTCTTTTTTACACTATTAGACATTTTAATATTTTTTTCTTCGATGTACTCTAAATTACCTAGAAAAAATAAATTATTGATAAAAAAAAAAAAGTTATTAATATCAGGCTTAGAAAAATAAAACTAAAGTGGCATAACAAGAAATTAAAGAAACACACAATCAATATTAAAATAGGTTATTACAGAAAAAACATTAATTTAACAAATTCAAAAGTCTTTTATTTTATATTTCAGGTTTATTACCTTTTTCTTTATTTTTTAGAGATTTCAAATTATTGGTAATCATTTAAAGAAATTTAACAGTCCAATTGATAAAAAATTAGTACCCGAACTTATCAATATTTTATCAGTTAGAATAATTTGACACAAAGCTTACATCTATTTTGTAAGAGTAAAATAATTTTCGTTCAATTTTCGCAATTTATAAAACAAACTAACTTAAATAATTTAATACATCTTTGGCAAATTACGTTGAAGTCCCTTTATAATAAGTAAATTAAAATTAAATTGCACGTTTCATTCCAGGTGTGAAAATTTCTTTGGTTAAAATATTTGTACAATACATTTGTTGGTTCGGATGAAACTTTTTGATGTGTGTCCACAAATTATTTGGTCGCTTTATGTGTATTTCACAATACGGACATTGGAATATTGCTATTTTACCACATTCGTATCTTAAATGACGGTTTAAGCTTCCTTCTGCAACATAAGTTTTACCACATTCACCACAAATGTAATTGCCTTGCCTTTGGTTATTATTGTAACTTGAATCTAGATGGTAAATATTTTCTATTTTCAAATTATCTGCAAGAGAAAAAAACTTGTTCAATATTGGGTTTTGATTATTTTATTCTACAACAAACACTTTTACGTTCTAATATACATATTCTATCCACTAAAGGCTAAAATATCAATAATGTAACAGATATAATTATTGTAACGGGCATTTCACTTCTCAGTAAGCAAATGCAAATATATTAACAACATAAAACCTAAATATATAAGAGAAGACATTAAAACTTTGAACATGGAACATGCTCAGGGGGTAAAGTACTTCAAAATGGCCCCAAATTCAGGAGGAGATGACGTATTTAGGGGTGTGGGAAGTCAAATGGACTTAGAATAATTTCGGTTCTATGACTTAAAATAATTAGGGCGTATAAGCTAAAACTGTTAAAGTGAACATGTTCCATGCTCGTTGGTTGTGTGAAAACACAAACCAGTTATAAGTTTTTTTCTATAATAACGTTTGAAAACTGTTAGATTATTTACAATTTCCAAGTAATGAAGTTTATCGTTGCCTAAATGTACTTTTTAACATTTTCGATTACATTACACTACATGCGCACATTAATATCTTGGTAGGTTAATGCATTGCATTCGTAATGTATTTTCAGCAGCTCTTTTCTTGTTGTCATGTTCTGTAAATAAAAAATTTGCTTATTAGAATAATTCTGTAGAATAAATTCATTTATCTGCAAGGGTTACATGATATAATGTATTTAAGAAATGAAAGAAACATTTTAATCAGTCAAGTCTTATATTTTTACAATAAATAAATAGTTTTTTTGAATTATTGTTACAATTTTATTATACGACGAAAATTAATTAAAATTTTTCTAACACTTTCCTGGTCCAACAATATTATTCGTTATTAAATCGATACATTGGAGCTTATCATCAGGATGGTTAGTTTTAATATGATGCCATAAATTGCCTTTGTAATTCATTAACTTTTTACAATAAATACATTGAAATCTTGGATTACTTTCACAAGCGTATCGTAAATGACGTCGTAAATCTTTGTTAAAATAATACGCTTTGTTACACTTAACGCAGATATAATTACCACGACGTTGTGGACGCCTCGATTTTATCGTTACTTCTTCAAAATTCGAGTATTCTGGAAAACAAAAAATTTTTATGTCAAAACTAATTCTTACTAATTTTTATTATTTCTTATTTACAACATATACTAAAACACACTGACTAAATAAGATAGGCTGATGAAATTAAAAAAATTTGATTTAAATATTTTTACTTTATTTGGAGATTTATAATTTCTATTTAGTATTGGCATAATACATTTTTAAATTAAAATAAACATTTTTTGCGTAAAATTTGTCACGGAATTTTCTGTACTCGATGTACGCCTAGGTAAGCAAAAAATATCGTAAGCACCATGGGCAAAAAACTTTAGACACTAGTGTGAACACAAAACTTTTACGCCCTTGATACCTAATGTACTATTGCTTAAATTTTTATTCCACTAGGACATGCTTCACCCACTGTCACTGTAAATCACGTTTGTTTATTTGATCCTATTCTACATTTTTTACCATAATCGGCATTGTCAATACAATTTAAACTTTAAACTCGGTTTCAACCATGAAAACGGGCTGAATATCAATTGTTCAAATAAAGAACAAATACTGATAAAAATTACATATTTGTCAAACAAGAGGCAAATATAGGTTTTGAGTTTCCAAACTTTTCCTATATTTTCCTCCTTGGATTAACAACATAATTTTTTGTCAAAAGCGATAAAAATGAACTATTACCGATGAAAATACTTTTTTTATTTTTCAGACGGTCTTAGAATATTTTGCGTTTTCATATCAATGCAATAGACAGGATAACCCTGATGCTTTTTATCAATATGTGACCACATTTCGTATTTACGCCTCTTACATAAATTACAATAAGGACATGATAAATTTGGTGTTGTTCCACATTCGTAGGTTAAATGTCTCCACAAACTTCTTTGTAAGCTATACCATTTGTTGCATTTTACACAAACGTAGCTTCCTTGAATCATGTTTTGGGCATATTTTTTTTTCTTTCTCAGCTGATACCTTCTTGTCGTTTCAGCATTTTCGTATTGTGGTCCGACATAATCTGAAATCAAAGAAAACATGTTACTTGATAATTTATGATTTGGAAAGCTACTCTAATTACTTTTAATTATTAAAGAGGTTTAATCAGACTAAATATAAAAATTCAACATTTTTTGTAAAAACACAACATTTATTGAATAAAAATAGCATTTAAATCTGTAATAACTTCTAAACTGTCGGGTACAATTTTTTCCTTTGTTACAATACTCGTGCAATACAATTCACGATTTGGGTGTGATCTAATGATATGCGTCCATGCAACATCTTTGTGTGTTAAATGTACTTTACAATAAGGACAACGGTATTTTGATTTTCCACAATGATGACGTAAGTGACGCGTCAAACTACTTTCGACGGCGTACGTTTTACCACATTTTATGCACCTATAATTTCCTGGTCTTTTATTTAAACGATTATTTGTTGGTTGTTGAGATGGTGAGTGTTGCTGTAGATGAGGTTGATATTCTGGATTAACTTTTATTGATCTTGCTGTGAACATAAAAAATTAAAAAAAATAAATAAACGTTAAAATTATTTTTATGCATTAGGAGAAAAATCTATTATTAGCGCATGACTGATAAACCATAGAAATTATAGATAAAGATTTTAAAAAAGGTATTTATAAGATTTCAGATATTTCTTCAACACAAAACATATTTAATTTTTCAATAAAAAGTTTATGTTTATTTATAATTCTTTTTTTGGCATAATTCATGAAATTAAATTAAAGGCTATCCAAATAAGTATAGTGAATTGGCCCCTAAATCCAAATCTAACTACTTAGTTTTGCTTTTTAAATGCACTATGCGCGTACAAACGACGCTAACAGAATAGGACGATGTCGATTGGGACTGCAGTATGTCAGTTATTATTAAAAAATAGTTTTATGACTATTTCTTTACAGTTTTGCATAATGAAAAACTGTTTAAAATAAAAATATTATAGCAGTTAAAAAGCGCGGGTAAACGGCGGCAGAAGATTTTGGAGTTTCGAGTATTCAAAAGTGCCCCCCGCCCCATCAAGAAGATTTCCTAAAAAGTTAATAAATACAGTTTTTCACCTTACTAGGACTATAGAAGAAAATTTAAGGATGATATATTTTTTTTATATGTTCAAAAAACCGATTTTTAAAGAATTCGAAATTATACTTCGGGGTCTTAAAGAAGCCCTAAAGACCCAAAAAAAAATTTTCTTGAAAATTAGTATGATGTTAAGTTTTGCAGCCTATGCGTAAAGTACCCACAAAAAACCAGTTTTTTAGATTTTCGGGGATCTGTCGTGACCTAGAGATCTAATTCTAACCGGAATCAGTGAGTTTTTTGGTACCTTTTTAGATACTACTGATTAGTTAAGTTAGGCTTGATTTCGGGGGCCAAATCACTATACTTATCCGGAAGTAGCATTTTTAATTATTTACACAATTATCATTTTGTAAAAGAAATTGACTTGATACATGATTATTTTTCCTTATAAATATCCATCTCAGCTGTGAAAAAACCTGTCAATGTTCGTTTTATTAAAATAGTCATTAAACAGGATTTTTACAGTGAAGCTAATAAATAAGTTACATTAAGATTTAATTTTATTAAATCCAAGATTTTATTGAAGGAACTTGAAAATTTTTACAATTATTCAATAATTTTAAAATATATTTTTTAGAGCAGTAATAAACATGTTAAGGCTACTAATATAGAAATTTTATTTTCTTGAAATTCTAAATTTTTTTACTTAAACATTTAACTTGCTAGTACAATAATATCTGCAGTGATTCAAAATTAAATTAATGCCATCTTCGTGTACATGCCATGGCACAAGCCTGTTCAAGCTTTTAAGTGAATTTTTGTTTTTAAAGGAATGGATGTGAGCATGCCTTTTGAATCATATAAATACAATATATTAAATTAATCTTAAACAAATTATCAAAATTTAATAACAAATCGTTCGCCTATCTTTTAAATTAACGACAGTTGCTTAAAAATAAGATAAAACCAGATACAACTGGTAAATGTCTCATTTATTTAAACATCTAAATTTATTCGTGGCTTACGTAATAAAATTTAAAAAAAATAATAAAATATTTTAACAAAGAGTTTCAACTCTGACAGTAGACCCTGGATGTTTTCTTCTGATATGAGAATAAATTGGCGAAGTTTGTTTACTTTTAAGATCACAATAAGGACATTTGTAACGAGGTAAAAATCCACATTCGTAGTTATAATGTCGATTTAGATTACTTCTTAGGGTAAAACCACGTTTACATTTTGGACAATAAAATTCTTTTGTACGCGATGTACCAACTGGACGACCTGATGATAATTTTCTTTTATTTCTTTCATTTTGTCTAATTACAACGTTCCCCTCTATCAATGTTATCAGTGGCTCCTCATCCGAATAATGATTATCTGAAAAAAAATTAATTTTATTTATTAATAAAAGTAGTCATTACTGTTTTTTTTAATTACATACCACAATAAATACTAATTAATTTTTACATCGAATTATTTATATTTATAAATAAATTTGCTTTAATTTATGTAGTAATTAAAAATTTTATTAATGTTTACCAAGTGAAATTTATTTGTGACTAAATATCCCTTACATAACTTTTGAGGTGGCTTAAAATTTATAGGATTTTAAATAGGAATTGGGTTTGCTTCCGATTATTTTCAGCTGTTAGTTTTTTACATTAATTAATAGTATAAAAAAGACATCACAAAGATTAAAAAAAATGAGTACATTATGAACAATGAGTTCGAAATAGTTCGAAAATTACTAAAATACCTCGAAAAATACCTCCTGCCAATAAAGAAGATTACATTTTTTTTAAATCTGAATCAATTATTTTAAAATTTGAGGAAGATTCTTCCCCAAAATAATAGATATTCCTCCATCCTAAAAGTTTGGGAACTTTGCTGCCTTAACTAAGAGACGCTACATCACCTTACTGCTGTCAGTGAAATAATTCTCTAGAATTTACTTTTTGTGCAGTGTGTTTTGTGAAATTGCAAAATTCTAACTATATTTTATCCAGCTATAAATAATTAAAATCTTCCCCTACCAACATAATAGTTTATAATCGATTGAAAGTAATTTTGGTAGAGGGGGAAAATCTCAAAAATGACGAAATGCAATTAATAAAAAAAATGCAAATACGGCAAACTTAATTTTCCGATACCATATGCATGGCCTGATCACGTGGCTTATATCAGCACCATTTTCTTACATCAGCGCCATCTTAGTCCTTTTTCTATTGTACTTTTTTCCAATAATAACCAGGGTCGCCACCGAATTTGTACTCTGAATTAGTGATATTCTTTATAAATAGGGTTATTTTTGCTAATACAAAAAAGTCTTTTATTACTGATTGAAACGAAATTAAAAATTGATATATTTTTTTATTGTATACTATAACACAGCCTGAATGCAAATTATTTTGCACAGAATAAATTTGTTTTTTAACAATTATTTAAGACTAAAAATATGATTAATAATGAGCAATAAAAAGATCACAAATAATTCATTCAAGAATCCTCTTTTTTATAAAAAACTGATAAGCCAACGTGTTGCGTTTTAATATGTGACCTAACATTAGATGATTGCTTGCTACGAAATGTACAATATGGACATTGAAATTTCGGATTTTGATAACATTCATATTTGTAATGTCTTGACATATTTCCTTTTAAAGTAAAACATTTGCCACATCTGGGACAACTGTAAGGCTTGTCTAAATTGTTTTTATCATGATTATTTTCAAAATAATAATATGATTTATTCGATTTCTGAAGTATTGCGTAATCTGAAAACAAAAATTTATATCATAATTAGCCAAAGCACTTGTTAAGCATTTACGAATAAATTGATTAGTTGTATCTGTAAAAATTAATAAACACACAAGGAATGTTTTTCAAATTAACAAAAAACAAAGTCAATTTGTTGCATAAGCTTTTTATTATCAGCGTTTATTATTAAATAACGAAATAAAATCAACATCTACCTAGAACAATTCACAAAACATAAATTATTTCTGTTAATTTATGAACTACCGCGTGGAATAAGTTTTAAATTAGTAACAATATCCGTACAATAAATTTCTTGATTTTTATGGAAAGTTTTAATATGTTTCCAAACATGACTTTTTTGTCTAATTCGTGCTTTACAGTAAGGACACTCAAATCTCTGAGGCATGTCACATTCGTACTTGAAATGTCTCGACATATTTCCTTTTGAACTGAAACCACGGTTACAACGTGGACAATTAAATGTTACAAAAGATTTTTTTCTCCATGGTATTTTGTGTTTCCGATACCTTGACCAATTTATTGTAGGAATCGTTAGAGAACTGGACATGCAATCTGGAAAAAAAAATTGTTCATCATTTTTTAATTCTCAAATACTAAAAGAAAAGTATTTAGATAAAAAATGATTTAAAAAAATAATTATATGAATAATTTTTGGTTAAGAAAATTAAATTTGATTCAATTTGAAAAAATTTTTCTTAATAATAATTTATTCAAAAAATTATGATGTAATATAAAGCTAAATTAAGTATTCTTTTTTCTAGGTAAAATTTTGGTATTAGTAAAAATGTCTCTGCAAAATATTTCACTATCAGGATGCCTTGATTGAATATGACGCCAAACATGAGTTTTTTGTCGGATATGTAGTTGACAATACGGACATTCAAATCTTTGAGGCTGACCACATTCAAATTTGTAATGTCTCAACATGTTACTTTTTACAGTAAAACCTTGTTCACATCTTGGGCAAATAAATGGCTTAACTTTATTATCTTTATTCAGATAACTGCTCTTTTTTTTATCTGGTAATCTTTTTGCCCATGGATTTCCATAAATTGGCTCAACTGCTAATGGATCATCTAAAGCCTGCTGGTAATTGTAATCTGGAAAATTAAAGAGAACAAATTTAATTTTTTATGAATTAATAAAATTTTAATTTTTATTAACGAACACAACTTTTCAAAATTTTTATAATTTTGAATTTTTAATAAACAAATTTTTAAATAAAGAAATAAATGGACAAAAATTTTTTGTACTTTTAATGATTTATTTGTTCCTATACATATTATTTATGTCTCTTAAAATTTTTATTAAGCACATTTTAAATTTTTGAATAAAGTTACGAGAATTTATAATAATTAATTAAATTAATATATGTTTTTCAAATACTGGATAAGTCTGATTCAATTAGAAAATCGAAATATTACATAAAACCTAGAGCATTCAAGTAACATAAAATAAATAATATTTGTAAAAATTCTATCAAAAGCAGCTTAATTCATGATAAACGTTAACACTATTTCAAAATCAAATAAATGTGAAATATTCATATGGTATAACAATTGAAATTTAATTAAAAATTTGATAAAATAATTATTTATTCAGAAGAAAAGTAAAACAAGATCTAGTAAAAGCAGATCAAGTTTTTTGGCTTTGATCAGGATATTTAAAGTCTTAAATGTAGTAGAAAAAATCCTGATAATATACTTGAAATTGTTGTTCACCAACACGTTACCCGTCTGACGGTCTCATAAAAAAAGCCAAGTTAAATTTCTTTTATAAAAGTCTTGGTTTTAATAAGTTTAAATAATTATATTTTCAAACAATTCTTTAAAAATTTTAACCCAAGCTCTAAAAATACTTAATTAATACTGCGTAATTGTTTTTATCCTAGTTTTAGTTTACATACAATAATTAAATGACGCTCCCTATTAGTCAATTTTTGAATATAAATGAAATAAATATAAGTCAAAATAATTTTAATTTTTTACTTTTTTTTCTGTTTCATTAACATTTTACGAACAACGTCAGAACGTGGAATACCACCGCACACACTTCTTAAATGTCTTAACATATTTCTGCGTAACGTAAATCCATAACCGCATTTTGGACAAGCAAATGGTCGAGTCCCTTGGCAACTAAGATGTCTTCCTATAAGTCGATTTGATAAAGGTTGTGGATAGTTGGTTGGAATATGATTTTTTAAGATATCTTCTTCGAAGTTTGGCGTTTCAAGAAATACCATTTCTGGTTCTGGGATTATGTAATTCGAGCTAAAAATATCTGAAATTAAAAAATTAAAATTTTATGTATTTTAATTATATTTTTATAATTCTTAAATTAATTCTAAAAACGTACAATTACTTAAGTTTTAAGAGTCAATAAATTTGTAATAATTTGCTTTAAAAATTTTATCATATAATTTTTAATCTAAATAGTCCTACGGTTTGATTAAAACCGCATATTTTTCCTTCTTTGTTCTACTAGCAAAGACTGAGTACTCCGATTAAAACGTTCAAAAGTCATGAATTGTTGTAGTTGTTGCTGAAAATAATCAACATCACGTGACTAGCCCAAAATACCTTAAAATGACTCGGTATTACCTGATCAGTCTTACAATTATGTTAATATATAGGCGAGAACTTCTGGCACACTCTCAATTGAGTTCCATTCTCATTGGGAAATTAGTTGCTTTTGATTCCACTTTAACTGAACAAAATTAAATACACATAAAATAGATAAACTAAATAAATCTAGATATTTTGTTAAAATAAAAACAATATCTCATGAAATCATAGTATTTTTATTAAATTAATGATTGGTAAAAATTTTTTGGAGCGTACATAACCTAAGTTTTTTTTATTATGAACTTTTATAATTTCTATAACAAATAAATTTCTGTAATTTTTATTAAAAAATAATTTTTAAATTATCTTTCTAAATTTTAATAAATAATTAATTAACAAATAAAAAGTTTAATTCCTAGTATTGTCTAGGGACGAATTTAGCTTTCGTTAAAATATCAACGCAATAAATTTCACAATTAGGATGATGTGTTTTAACATGAGTAAATAAGTGACTTTTTTGTCTTATATGAATTTGACAATATGGACATTCGAATCTTTGTGGCATCCCACACTCGTAATTGTAATGTCTATTCATGCTTCCTTTCATTGTGAAACCACGATTACATCTTGGACACCTAAATGGTTTGTTGCTTGAATGTCTTCTTCTTCTTTTCCATACATTGTGACCTAATGGATTATCTTCAGAAATTTCATTTCTTTCTCTGTATGTTTTTTCCCTTTTTGGTAGAATCAATTGATTTGTATTTCTTCTTAATTCCAAAAAATCTGAAATCATTAAAAAAAATGTTTTATTTTTTTAAAAACGAACAATTTTTTCCAACTAAGACATTAGGCTTACATTATAAATGTTAATGATTATTTAAATACAAAAATTAGGCCACGAGTTAATAATTGCGCAAGGATTAATGTTTGAAATTATTTATTTGTGTATTTTTTTAACAAATATAAACTTTACAGATTTGTTAATACTTTTTTTTTGGGATGACTAGATGATTTATACTTTACAAAACATTTATGGAAAATGAACCAAATTCTGATCGCGTCTTGTGATCCTAGCCCTTGTAAGTATGTCGATACAAAACATTTGCTGATTAGGATGAAAACTTTTAATGTGAGTCCATACGTGGCTTTTTTGTCTTATATGAACTTGGCAATAAGGACATTCAAATCTTTGTGGCACACCACACTCATACTTTAAATGCCTCATCATGTGACTTCTATGTTTATAACTACGTATGCATTTGGGACATTGGTGTCGTGTTTCAAATGAATTTACATCAAAGTATTGCTGAATCGTAGGGTCGTAGATTTTGTACTTTTGGTCTGGAAATAAAAATTTTTCTTTTTTAATTATTTATGCTTTTTTCAACAGTCTAAACATTTTTTAAGTATTCCAGAATAATGTGATGATAAGGTTTTACTGTGAAGTAAAATCATATTTTATTGTTCAGTATGCACATAAAGTTTTTTTTAATGATTTAACTGTTATTGTAAAGAAATTACAGAGAAAGCGTGCAGAATGGAATGTTTATAGAGTAAGGCTCAATACCATATCCTGTTCACTGAAAATCCTTATCTAAGGCTTAAAACTATGTAAACAATACATAAGACATTTAAACAAATTCATATTTTTGAAAAATAATGACATATTAGAATGGCCGGGAAAATTTCAAATCGTAAAATAGTATTAATTAGAAGATATTTTATTCTTGGCAGGATTTGAAATATTTAAAATCCCTTATACTGCAAAATGGTCATTTTCAGTGAAAAGGATATTGAATATTTTCTAGAAAATTATAATCAATTTTTTGTTTATTAAAAATAATTTATAAAAATGACATTGAAAAAAATCAAATTTTTATACAATTTCATTAGTGTTTAACACATAAGTTACAGTGAATAGTTTCTAATTTTAACGCTGCTTTCAAAAAGTATTTTTTATTTATAAAAAGTTATAAAAACTAGCGATTCACAAAATTAAGAGTCATAAGAACTAGTAATTTACAAAATTAAAACAGTTCATTTCACAAGTGATCCCACAAATCAAAGCATATTTTTAGCAGACATATTTATTGCAAAGAAAGATCAATGTAACAAACAGTCTGGTTTGGATGTTTACTACGAATATGGCGGTAAATATGATCTTTTCTTTTATTACGAAATTGACAATAAGGGCAGGCAAACTTCAATGCTCCAACATCGGCAACTTTTTTTTCGGTTTTTTTTTCTACTTTCCCAATTGGTATTGGTATTTTAACTTGAGGTACTTTTGCTTCTTTGTATTCAACTGTGCCCAAATATGCTGTTATTGCATTGCTCCATAATGAATCGTCATCTAAAAAGAAAATTATTCAAATTTTATTAAGTAAAATATTATTCATCTTTGTAGCATGATTATTTTGTTAAAATGCAATTAGGAAAATAAAGTTTGTAAAAGCAGGCAAAAGAATCTATAAATTGAAAGAAATAATAACCTTTGAGTAATAAAGAATGAAATTCAAACATTTTGTGTATTGGAGATCGAATAGTTTCATTTTAATTTACATACAATAAAATAATCTATTAATAAAATTTACAAAATACAAGTAAAATTAAGTAGCAGGATTTTCTAAGTCTAATACATAAACTGTACAATACTGATGATTAGATTTAATGTGATTATAAACGTGCGTTCGATGCTTAGCAACGTATGAACAATGAGGGCACTTGAATCTTGGCAGTTTTCCACACTCGTATCTTAAATGACGCTGTAATCCACGGTACCATTTGTAAGTTTTACCGCAATTCAAACAACTAAAATTTCCTGGAGCTGCATGAAGTGATCGACTGCATTTAATTATGTATTCTGAAAAAATATATAATAGTTACGTAAATTATGTCATTTAATTATGAAATATTCTTTTAACTGCTAATTTTTGAACAAGAATTACAAAATTTAACGAAAATTCTAAGCCAAGTATCATAAAAATTTTACCCAGAGAATTATTTTGTAGTAAAAAGTTTTAACATGTAACATGTTCATAGGGAGGATTACCCAAAAAAGTCCCTTACAGTAGAAGGGGGGGGGTTAAAAATTAGATTTTCAGGGGGGGGTCAAATGGGTATAAAATGTAATTTAATATAATTTAAGATTATGGACTTAGTATAATTTATATTTAGGTACTTATTATGGGATAGGGACTTATTGTGGTTGGTAAATAATCCCCAACTACACTATATAACTTATAATGCTGGACTAGATTTAATCTCAACTTTTAATCTGGTGTAGAGAGGGGTTGAAAGTCATTCACAAAAAATATTTTAAATCTGTAATTTAAATCATTTTAAAGCACTAAAAAATTAACTTTAATGATCCTGTTAGTGTAGGAAATTTCGACGTCACTAGCGAAAACTAGTTCACAAATTTTGTTAGGTTTTGCAAAACCAAAAAACTGCAAAAATGAATTTCTTTCCGCTAAGAAATAAAATTTAATCAAATTACTGGTATTTGAAAAAACTATTTTAAACATTTTTCAATCACTCGTTTATTTAATTATAAAAAATAACAATATCAAGCATATTCAGAAGACATTCACCATAATTTATACAAAAAATAAATATGTAACGGACTAGAAAATAATCTTAAATCAATCTGTTAATAGTAACAGGTTCGTTAGGATGCCAGCGTCTAACGTGTCTGTAAACATTCGATGATGAGTTATCCTTTTTTTGACAATACGGACAAGCGAATTTCAAAGTTAAGCCACATTTGTGCCTATAAAGATCAGCAACTCTTCTGAAACCTGCACTGCAACTTTTACATACATAACTTGATAAATCATTTCCTGTTGTTGGAGCTGCCGGTGCTGACCAGTCATTTATAACATAACCTAAAAAATAAATATTTTCTAGTTATTTTTTGATATTTTATATTTTTTTAAAAAAAACCTCATAATTTCCTATATAATTAACTATTAATCGATGAAATAGAAAAAGGACTAACATTTAAATTTAAAATAAAATTAGGAATAATTTGTTTTAAAAAAAATTACGCCCAGTTTTTTGTAAAAATTTATTTGATTGAAAATAAGCAATTAAATTTTCATTCAAAATAAGAATTTAATTATTTTAAAATTTTTTAAAACTATAATGTCTCTCCCTTCGTGTGATTTCGTAATACGTTTGTAAATATTTGGTTCTCTGCCACAATCATATTTCATATGAGTTTTTAACGTCTTTTGATTGGTGTATATAGCATTAAATCTCCAACAAACATAATATGGTAAATTTAATCCAAAACCTAAAAAAAATTGATAAATAATTTATTATTCAGTTACTTTTAGAATAAAATTTTTGCTGTATAAATAAACGTATAAATTTTTTAAATTTTTATAAAACGAGGACTCCCTGATAACCAAGTTTTATGATTCACCTGAGAATTCAGAGCATTGGCATACAGACTAAAAAGCCAATTAATAAGCAAGTTTAATTTACTAGACATCCATCAATCATTTCTTAAATGAAAATTCTGCATCCTGACCTTCTGTAGTTCCAGCAACCATTTGAAGTTTGTATAGAGAAAAGCAATTTACATAAAATTGCTCAATTTGGTATTTAAATTTAAAATATTTATTTTTTATTATAAAAATTCAAATTTTTGCTTTATTTTATTTTAAATTACAATAGTTAATAATATTTTAATTTTAACAAAATAAATTATTTTTAAAAATAGATATTTACTAATATTCTAGAGATTTATTAGGGGCTGTTTACAAATTAAATGGACCAGAAAATAGGTTTAAAGAAAGAAATGATTTTTTTTTTTAATACATAGGTCATACAATTTGTAAACAGCCTCTTAAATTGTCAGAGCTGTGCTGATCGAGCTGGCTCCCACCCTTATAACATGTAAAAATTATCAGTGGAGTATTTACGTGTTTTAAGGATGGAGGCCGCACCAGTCTGTGCTGCACAGTTCTCTATAAAGTAATACATTGCATCCTACAAGCGAGGATTTGGTTTTGTAAACGACCCTTGCTTGGGCAGTTTTAAAATTTTATAACTAAAAATAGTCAACACGAATATTGAACAATTTAATACTTAAAATAAATAATAAAAAATACTGAGCTCTTCGAGTTCTCAATAAAGCTTATTTGCTTTCACTTGAGTACCAGGATGAAGTTTTCTTACATGATTATAAATAGCGTGCGTCCATTTACTAACATAGCCACAATATGGACACTGATAACGCGGCAAAGTATCTGAACATTCAAAATTATAGTGTCTTTTCATCGAATAACTTTGTGAAAATGATTTTTTACATTTTGGACATTCGAATTTTCCACTTTCCAGATTATATGAATTTTCTAAAAATTTCCTATCCATTTGTCGTTGTTGATGTTCTTTCCAATAATTATTTGATAACGCTATGAAAAAAAAATTAAATTTGTTATTTTTGATGTAATTAAATTTTTTTGAAACTAAAATTATCTACATTCTTGAGATATTAAGTCTACTAAAAGTTATTAGGATAAAATTTTCAACAATATTTTACTACTCAATTATTATTAATATTTAACTAGCTGCCCAATTTCAGAAAAATTCAACTTAAATTTGGTATTAAAGAAAGTACAATGCTCAGTATCATAAAAAAATAAATTAAGCTTTGCGTTTTACGATTTTAAATAAACTCAGAATTAAGAAACTTATTGTAATTACATTAAGTAAATCAACCCTTAAACCCAATAGTAATCTTGATTTCTTTTTAAGGTATAACAACTTCTTGCAAAATTCTTCCATAATTAGAAAACAGCAAAACACAGCATAAATTCTTAAATTACTCGTGATAAAATAGTTAAATTTTAAAAAGTTTTGAACGTCTGCTTCCATGTGCCAGTATTTGAAATATTTGCAACTAATCAATTTTAAAAATAAAAAATTTACAGGTAATTAATATAAATTTGTTTTTTTATTTTTTGTTACAAAATACATTTTAAAAAATAATCGTCTTTCAAAATTTTTCACTTGAATTTAGAGTCAAAATACAATAATAAAGTTTTTTTCACATTTCCCGAAAAATTTGATTTAAAAATACATAGAGATGTTTTTTGTGCAATTTTCTAACGTGTTTGTAAATATCAAATGAGTATCTACTGACGTAATCACAGTAAGGACATTTATACCGAAAATCTGTTTTATTTTCTTGATTATTTTTTGAGCTTGATGGAATATTTAATAATGAACTCGAATCTTTAACCACAATATTACTCATTTTTCCAATTGATTTTATCCTAATTCCTCGATCACCATCGCCATCATTTGTTAAAACTGAAAAAATTAGTTAAATTATATTTTTATTCTATCGAATTTAATAGTTCAAAAAAATAAAATTAAAATATTTATTAGTTTTTAATGCGAATGATTTTTGTTACACATTAAAATAATGAATGATGAGAGTTAAAACAAATTTTAATGTAAAACATCAATAGACTAAGTTTTGACACCTGTTTTGAAAATACTTTGTATCCCTTACAGGTGAATGGTATTTTTCCAATTCTAAGAAATCCCAGCGAACTCTGTAGGATACAAAGTAGGAGTGTAAAATAGGGGTCCAAGTTAGTTTTAGAATATAATCTAAAGTATAATTATTTCATATATAGTTTTTTCAACCCCCAGCGTGATAAAAAAACGCGTTTTCTACCCACTGAGAAAGAAAAATTGTATTTTATCTATGGGAGCAAAAAAAATGCTCCAGATCGATCGCACAGTTCTTTTTTTGCTCCCTTGATTACAAATATAATATTACAAAACATGGGCAAAACAGGCAAGTTTCTAACATCAAAGAGTTATGTTTTTCGCTCTTTTTATGTAAAATAGGGTTCTAAAGTTGCTATAAAAATTTTTATTCTGCCAAATGTGATTAATGATCCTCGAGGCCATGAATTTTTGAGTTCAATCATAGTAAACTTTTCACAATACGTTAGAAAATAGCTATAACTCAAGCGTGAAATTCCGCACCATGGGCGAAAAACTTTTGACACTAGCGTGATCTCTTATCGATATCAATTTGGCAAGAAGTTATCACGATAAATGTCCAAACTTTTGAATCCGAAGGTTAATAAACGAATTTCTCTATTTATTGACATTTCAGATAAATGCATATAAATACAAAACATAGATACTATTCCAATAAAGTGCAAATAGCTTTAGAATATTCAATAATTTTTTAGTCACTAACAAAATTATTTTTATCGTACTATTTGACATAGGATTTCAAAATCATGTTACTTGTACACAAAAAACATAAATGTGTTAATATGTGTATTTGGGTTAATTAGTGTATCAATGAATTAAAAATGTATCAATAAACAATATTCCTAAAAAATAACAGCATTCATAGTTGAAAAATCAATAAACAGAACTTCAAGTTTTATTACATTTCAATGAGTCAAGTTGTTGTCAAAAATTTTCCATGTGACCTAATTGGATCTTCGAAAATCCATTCTGAAGCGAGATGCGCAGAATTTTGCTTATGTAGCCTCAGAAAGAAACCTAATTTTATAAATAAAATTGAAATTTAAAGATATTAAGGATTTTCAAAAATAAATGTACATTATTTTAAGTTATGAACTCTTAGTTTAATAATTACACACTATTTACAATATATAAACTATTAATGTAGGCGTGGGCCCATATTTCGAAGTTACTTTTTTAGCTGACAATTCCATAAAATTTTTCGAAGAGTTTTCCTTTTTTGGACCGCTAAATACGAATATGAAATCCATTCCTCACGAAAATAGTCCAGTTGCCCAATTCGAAAAATTTCCAGGTTATGTTTTACGCTAAACATGAATATGATATTTGTTTTTATCTAAAATAGCACAGTTAAAAAAAAAAAATATCGAAAAAACAGAAAAAAAATAACCTAAATTTACTTATTATGGGCAACTGGTTTATATTAGATAAAAATAAATATCATATTCTTGTTTAACGACCCAAAAAAAATGAAAATACAAAAAATAACTTGAAGATTCCTATTTTGGGCAAATGGGTCGTTTTCGTTAAAAATGGATTTTATAGTCGTATTCAGTGAACCAAAAAAACGTAAAAATCGTTGAAAATTTTTCTGACCTATCAGCTAAAAAAGTAACTACTAAAAAGGGTCTACACATAGAATATAAAATAATACTGTTATTACATTTTATGAATATTTAAACAACGAAACTTGTTCACTTGGATGATGTCTTCTAACATGACGATAAATATGTGATGAATATTTACTAAAATAATTGCAGTAAGGACATTTGAATCGAGGGGCTTTTCCACATTGATGTCGAAAATGATAAATCATTTGACTTTTTTGTGTAAAAAGTCTTTTACATCTTGGACATTCAGATTTTAATTTTTGGTTATCATCAGTGAAATTATTTTTTTTTGGTTTATCATCAAACATTTGCATCCATCCCCAAACGTCGTGTTGAAATGAATCTGTAATATTTTATTAGAAAAAATTAGATTTCGTTTATTCCGCTGTTTTGTTTTAAGAATCGCAAACAACATTCTAGTTACTCTAATAAAAACAAATATTAGGCTACTAATTAATTTAACTGATTTTTTTTTTAATTATTCTTTTTATTTAAAACAAATTCTTTAACAATAGTATTTAGAAGGAAATATTGTTTCTTCAGGGTGCATTCTTTTAACGTGTTTTTTAACATTGGACGAATATTTACTGCGATAATCGCATGATTGGCACTTGAATTTCGGAGCATTAATGCACTGATTTTTGTAATGATAACGCATTTCATTTGCATCCACAAACAATTTTTCACATCCTGGGCATATAATATTTTCAGTCATCTGCTGGTCAGAAAAGTTTTCTTCGTTACCAAATGTCGTCCATAAATTGTCAAATGGATAAGCTGAAAATCAAAGAAAAATTATTAGTTAAATCATTTCATAATTTTGTAAAAATTAAAAATATTTAATGAAGGGTTGAAGTAAAAAAATGAGAAAACAAAATGTTATGAAAAACTAATTTATTTTGCAAACCATTATTGTCGATTTTATAAATGTTAGTTATAATTAGTACGGAAAATTGAAATTAATTAACAAATTTGTAAAGAAAAACTTTTTCGTTAGGATGATGTTTTCTTACGTGGCTGTAAATAGCAGAAGAATATTTACTAACGTAAGTGCAATAAGGACATTTATATCGAGGATCTTTTCCACAAGCATGTCGATAATGATGCCTCATTGATTTCAATAATTTAAACAGCCTATAACATTTTGGACATTGAAACTTTCCATCCTTTTGCCTGGTTGAAAATTTTCTCAAATACATTTCCTCGCGCAGTCTGTCGTATTCTAGAAAAATATTTCCAATTTTGTTAAAAAAACTAATTTTTACTTTCTTAAAAAACTTATTGACTATAAAAAATTACTCTAAATGCATTTATAAAGTAAAACTTTTTCGGAGGGGTGGCATTTCCTAACGTGACGGTAAATAACAGATGAATATTTACTAACAAAATTACAATATGGACATTTGCAACTCGGTTCTTTACCACAGTGATACTTTAAATGGTACCTCATATTATTATTTTGGGTAAAATAATTTTTACATTTTGGGCATTGATAATTTACAGGTTTATTTAAATTTGTTTCGTTCTCCGCTTTCTTCTTCTTTTCATTCTTCGTCTTCTTCTTTTTTAATAATTGGCCTTGCATAGTTGAAATTTCAAATCCGTCAAATTCTCCTGGATTCACTGAAAATAAAAATTAAATAATTGGTCAAAAGTCTAAAAATTCAGCACGAGAAACTGGATTCAACCAATAAAAATTTCATTCTGTATGTTATCAGTCTTTTAATATTTATTATTTTAAGTACTTAATCACATTCATTGTTATTATTGTAGAAAAGGTATCAAATAAATTTAACAAAAGGAAGAGCTGATGACAAAAGAATACATTCATATTAAACAAGTAGCGGTGTATTAATTAATGTTCAATGCATAAACACCATTTTCTGGGTGAATATTTCTAATGTGACTGTACACATTTGAGGTGTATTTACTTTTGTAATCACAGTAAGGACATCTATAACGTGGATTTTGACCACATTGGTATTTGTAATGATAATTTCTATTATTTTTTTGTGTAAAACTTCTTTTGCATTTTGGACATGGAAATCTACCTGTTTTAATTTTTTTTGTAACAATCCTGGATGCTGGTACTGAAGTGTCCCCGATCAAAGTCCAAAAATTTCCAATTTTTGGATAACCTGAAAAAAATTAAAAATTATATATAAAGAATTTTTTAAAGATTCAATTTCAGTTGCTTTTTTATTTTAAAATATTATTGTTAACTTTTAAGAGCTGAGTTGAAGGAACCATAAGAAGGAATTTTAATCTAGACATTAGATTTTTTAGAAACATGACAGAGCATTTTTGCTAATTCAAAAATACATCTTTCCAATTAATTAAATTATTCATCAGTAGGATTTATTGAACTCTTTTATGAAACTTTCTGGTTACTAATAAAAAAAAATACATTTTGAGGTATCTAAATTTCATATTTATTTTAGTACTAGATAACGTACAACTCATAATAACAAGCATCAAAATCATCTTTTACAATATTTATTTTGAATAACTTTAGTTGCACTAAATTTATTCAAAATATGATTTAGTCTAGGCCAAAGAAGAATAAGAATTGTAGATTTTTTTTAATAATTTTTTTACTTTCAAAGTAAATATAAATTTATTGGCTTCATTTAAAAAAGTGAAATTTTGGATACAAATAGTAAATAACTAATTTGTCTTTCTCACAAACAACTAAATTTAAATTATAAACATTTTTCAATTTTTTACTGACATCAATCACATTATTCTAACCTTAAAAATAGCTGTTTATGTACAATATTTTACATTTCATTTTTTTTTTTGACAAATTTTGAAATTTACCGTAACATTTTCAATTTAATATTTAGGTCTTAGAACAGAAACTGGTAAATCAGGATGATAACTCCTAACATGACTGTAAACATTTGAAGTTTGTTTACTGACAAATACACAATATGGGCATTTAAAACTTGGAGTTTTTCCACATTCATAACGATAATGTCTATTCATATTGTTTTTACGTGAAAACTTTCTACTACAACGAGGACACATAAAAGGTTTTACTTTGAAATTAGTATTCTCTGCCAATTTTCCGCCTAATTTAGTCCGTAATGGTCGAAAGCCTCCAACTAAAATGAAAAGAGTTATTTTTTGTTAGTTTTTTCTACTGAAATAATTAAGTTCGTTAAATTGTTAATTAGTTATTAATAACATAAAAGAAAGGGAAAAAAATAAGGAGCTGGGGTCAAACTACTTGTTTTACTATCTTTTACTTCAGCAATGTTTGCGATGCCATTGTATTAATGATTGATAATAATGAGATGGAAACGAATTGGTTATTTTACAGAAAAATTTATTTGCAACAAAACTCACTGCTATTGAAGTTTTATTCAATAATCTTGTTCATCTGTGTCCTTGTATAAATTTGGTTTACTTGTATCCATATAAACGTTAGTATGATGAGAATCTACGTGACGCCGCAAGCTAAAAGCATGTTTACTGACAAATGTACAATGCTGACATTTAAACCGAGGTTCTTTTCCACAATAATGTCGAAAATGATGCTCCATGTTCTTTTTTTGTGAATATTCCCGATCGCAATTTGGACACTGATACTTTGTTTTTTCTGGTGCTGCTGTTAAGGTTGTTGGAATGCTTATCGGATTCGTCGTTTGTATTGCCAGTGGATCCACAACAGCCCAAGAAATTTCAAAATAATCTGAAAAAATAAAAAAAACAGCGCGACTGTTTAATAGTGATCTAATTGTATGATTATAATCTAACATTATTGTTACTCAGAGCGCTATAAAAATAATTTTAATGATGATTCAATTTCATCGATCAGAAGGAAGTTTTAGACAACTATTAGAGGATGGAGCTCAAAGAGATAGATTACGATCAAAAATATAATAGTCTTTTTATGTTCAATATTCTTTGAGTACTAACTAATTTGATATTTGCCTTGCGAGGCCCAACAAACTAAGTTTAAACTGATCCAAAGTTCAGTTTATATTTAATTCTGTTAGACTTTCGAAAACTAGATTAAAAAAATTTAATGAAAAAACTCACTATAAATTAAAATCTAGGTCGATTTTCGATGGATAATTGGCATATTAGGGTGATGCTTTCTAATATGCTTATAAACATTAGTCATATGCTTGGATAGATAGTCACAATATGGACAATTAAAACGTGGATTTTGTCCACAAACATAACGAAAATGCTGTAGCATGTTATCACGTCTTGAGTATTGTCGATGACACCTGGGACATTCAAATTTATTTGCTTTTTGTTCATTTTGTGAATGGTGATATTTATTTTGATCGTTAACGAACCACCAATTATCTGAAATAAAAGAAAATTAACAAAATTTTAAAAATAGAACAGGCAGCAGTTATTTAAACAACAAACTAAATTCCATTACTTTTCATTACACTGCCTTCTCTTAACTATATGATAATCACGTGCAATGATAATCACAAGTGCTACACTCGATTTAGAAGCTAAAAAATTGTTATTTTAACAGATTTTAAAATATTATTACCATTTAGTGCAGAGAAAGCCATAACTACAAATTTTTGTGATTATTTTTACTCCACTAAGAATAATTGAACACATTTATAATAAGCAGAATGACAAAAATAAATTTATTTTTTTTTATTCAGAATATAAAAATAAAACATATATTTATTTTTTTATTGCACAATAAATTAAATTTAATTGTATTATATCAGCTTGATTGATAATTGCTTTTCAACATTCCTGTTGTTAAGATTCATAAAAACATTAATAAAAAATGTCTAGCCTTATTTTGAATTCAAAGAAATTTAGCGAAATAACCACTGACTATACAGCAATATTAAATTATAAGTTTCTGTGCTATTGGTGTTAAATAAGGCTCAAGACAAAAAGTACGTCGGAATGACTTGATAGATATAATACTGAGCGATGGCTTGATTATAAACTACATTGGAATGCATAATTATGATTTAATTTTAAGTTTTCTCAGATATCACTTACAATTACTTAACTTACAATTAATCAAAAATTAAAAACTAATTTCATTCTTGAACAAAGTAATTATTGATAATTAAAACTATCATCAACGGTGTTATAAACTATTTCTTTGTTTGGATGCTTATATCTAACATGTCTTGCAACGCTTGGTGAATATTTACTTAAAAAATTACAATACGGACATTTAAAGCGTGGTGCTTTACCACATTGATGTTTCATATGACGATTTAAATTATAAACGTCCGAAAAATATGTATCACAATTTGGACATGGAAATTTTTTTGACTCGGACGTTGTACTTTGTCTTCTTTTGCTTGGATGAATCTCTTCATAAAAGATATTTTCTGAATAACCTGTGGCTAGAAAAAAGAAAAAGAGATTTAAATTAGTAAAGGTTATTTAAGTATTTTTAAAAAATTAGAGAGAGAAACCTCGATTTAGTGTATATTAGTGCTTTTAAGTTTAGGGACTAACTAAGTCGCGCGCCCGAGAGAGCGCCGTTATAAATTAGAATATTATTTATATTCTAGTACCGGCCTAATGCAAATTAATATTAAAAATTTTTTAAACAAGTTTTTATTCTCCAAGTTGCTAATTTTATCTGTGAGTCGTTAGATGCATTCTTATGAAGTAATATAAATCCTGACATTAATTTTAGTTGTCCATGATAATGCACCCAAGCCATCACAGGAAAGTTAACAGACTGGAAAATAAAAGTTTTATGACGCAGTAAGTGAAAAAAAAATGTATCATAGATTTAATTCCGGTTAACAATTAACATGACGAAATTGAGATTCCCTAATTAAAATACGTTAAGCGAATGATCGTTAAGCAGAAGAAAGTAAGATTACAAAATTTGCTCCACAGTTTTATGACTTGTAAGTTGCACATTAGTAAATAATCAATATTTTTTATTTATTTTAGAAAATTAAGTGCAGTACAACTAAAAACTAATATTTTCCGACATCTTTAAATACGATAAATGGATCCCAATACAAATTTAACTTTAAATATTAATTTATAAAATGTTTAAGCTCTAAGCACTTACAAGGGGGGACCGCTACCTTTAAGAAACCAAATTACAATCTATAGGTCGGTGATATAGCTAACTATGGATTAGATCTATGGATTACTCTGATATGTTGAAAAAATATCCTCAGCTTATTACAATGGGCCTTCTGGACTTAGAGACACAGGGCTGATAACCGTTCTATGTAAATAATGTAAAACCTATTCTCGTATGATTTTTGATCTTATTAAATGGTTTGAAAAAAATCTAAAAACTAAGACACCGCAAGCAAGAAAAACCATTTTTTCCAATTTATAGTAAAAATCAAATTGGACAAACGTGTCTTAGCATGCGGTACCTCAATTATATGCTGATTTCAGTTCAAAATAAATTAAATAATTCTTTATTATCAATTAACTACTACTATATTACAATCTGGAAAACAGCTTAAAATTTGATCATTGTGATTTAAGTAGAAAAACAGCTTGATCTGAATGCCTTTGTCTAACATGCCTGTAAATATGTGATGAATATTTGCTTAAATAATTGCAGTAAGGACATTTGTAACGTGGATTTTTGCCGCATTCATAACGTAAATGTCTTGTAGCATTATAACGTTGTGAGAAAGTACTATCGCAGTTTGGACATTTATATCTTCCATTATTTATTTCTAATACTTCGTTTCTCATTTTATCATCATTTTTCATAGATGTGAAGGAAGTCCAGTAATAAGGGTCATTGGAGTCAACTGAAAAATTAAAAATTTTAAATTAATTTTATTGAAACATATTTTAGACTTTATTTTATCAATATAAGGGCGCCATTATTTTAACTCAAGCTTTAAATTATTTTAAAAAATTTGAATCAGTGCATTAGAAATAAAAAATACTTATTATGAAAATGATTTTTTATGGATAGAAAAATTATTAACAGTTTTAGTAAAATTTACATTTTTACTTAAAAATTTTATTGATTATAAAATAGTGAGCTCTGTGATAATCACTGTTATAAATAAAAAATATTATCTAAATTCATCGGTAACTTGAGGATTTGATTATCACATTGAGTAATTTTTTATGAAATATAACAATTTTCGTACAATTATTGTTTGTGATACTTAAGTAGAAAAACTTTGTTATTACGATGTTGGAGTCTGACATGCCTGTAAATATCAGATGAATATTTACTTAAGTAATCACAATACGGACATTGGAAACGTGCTGCTTTGCCACAAATGTGACGATAATGTGCTGTCAAGTCATAATAACGTTTATATGTACTATCACAATTTGGACATTTATATTTATCATCTATTTTTATGAGATTTTCTTTAGTTAAATTCAATTTTTTAGGATTCTTTCTTCTTCGATTAATTCCTGGGATGTTAACTGAAATACGTTAAAACAAGATGCAATTATAATTAAGAACGTACAATAAGAAATAATCAATAGTAAATATTACGTAAAATTATTTACAAAAAGTGTAAAAGGTAAGTAAAATTAAGGCTGTAAAAGCTTGAATAAATTTTTTATTTTATCAAAACATTACAAGTAATTCATAAGTATTGACGTTTCAGTAATTTATGGAACTCTTAATAAATAAACAGCATTGGTTTTATGTTTTTGTCGAATATGACGATAAATGTGAAAAGAATATTTACTCAGATATGGACAATATGGACACTTGAAACGAGGAAATTTATCACATTCATAACGGTAATGTCTATTCATATTGAAACGTTGTGAAAATAATCTTTTGCATTTCGGACATTCGTATTTATCATTTATAAATCGTACGTTTTTTGGAAATGTATTTTTTTTCAAAATGTCTTGGTAAATAGCTGAAAATACAAATAAAAATTATTAGCTTAGGATTGGCAGAATACAAATTTGTAGAAACCAGCTTAAATTAATTTAAAAAAGTTTTCTAACAAACATTTTAAACATAAGCAAATTGCATTCAATACTTAAAAATTGAAAAATTAAAACATAATCTCAAATTGATTTTTTTAAAACGCTATTTATATGAATTATATTCTTATTTCCGAATCAATAATCTCCTCTGCAGTCATTTAAGCATGTTGTCATTAATTATCATACATTAACTATGTTAGTATCCTGGCATTTATTAAAAGCAAAAATTTTTTGCACCAAAATTGATTAACTTTTTATGGATACATTTACAAAAGCCGTAAAAGTGAGTTGAAACTGCAATACAATGCGCAGAAACGAAAATCACGTTCTGCGCAATGCGTTGTGGCTATGTTTGCGGTTATGACTCATTATTACGGCTAATAGGTGCACCCTTTATAGCTAGTTCGACAAATCTCATAAACTCCGTCCTCAACGCAATAAGAAAGCATACTGATGTGCAGAGGAAAAATTTTGGTCTCCTGCACATCAAAAAACATATGATGTCATCTTTTGTCAGTTGCATAGCAGTTAGAACTGTGTTGCAGGCGGCCACGGCGTTTATAGGATTTGTAGAACTAATCTACAAAAGTCGTAAAAGCTAGTTTTGTGATGCAGATGCAACTTTATAAAAGGTACATTCAACAACCATTCGGTTAACTTTTACAGAGGTACACAAATGTTTTGGAAAACATCGTTTGTAGAATCAGCTTAAGGCTCCATCTACAAATGCCGTAAAGAGGGATCGCAACCACAAGCTTGATACAAGGCAATGCGCAGAACATGATTTTTGGTCTCTGCGCATTGGATTGCGGCTGCGCTTGTGGTTGCGAACCCCTTTCACGGCGTTTGTAGATAAAACTTTATATAAGGCCGGTTCTACAGACGCCATAAAAGGCAATGGCAGAAACGGCGGCATGCGCAGAAATCCAAAACCGTGTTGTGAGCATTGCGATGTGGCTGCACTTGCGGTTGCGATGCACATTTACGGCATTTGTAAAATCAACCGAAGGCTCCATCTACAAAAACTGTAAAAGGGGGGTCACAAACGCAGCGACCACTAAATGCACAGATACCAAAAATCTTTTTGTGTGCATTGCGTTGTAACTACGCTTGCGGTTGCGACCCCCTTTTACGGCGTTTGTAGAACGTCTTGCGGCGGTAAATCAGTTTTGCAACATTTTCAGGTGGAGCCAACCTTAAAAAGATATTGATAAAACACACAAAAATGCTTGCAAAAAAATAATCCAATGAAAATAATATGAAAATACATTAATAAGTTTAGTAAATTTAGATTGGAATTAATAATTTTGCTTTATCTAACGCAATTTCCTGATTATAATCGGATAAATGTTCTCTCTTGCTTGTAATAGCTTAATATTATTTTCCAGGTACACTGAACTTTTTAGTCTCATAATCTGAAAATAAAATACTGCAATCAATATAAAAAAAATTTAATTCAAATAATTTGAAGAAAGGAGTTAAAAAATAAAGATTCTTTAACGCTTAGTTGTTATTATTATTATTAAAAATATTTTGTACATAACAGTGCATTAACAAATCTACGAAAACTTAAATAATTATGTTTTTTTATATATAAGAACAGGATCTTTTGGATGAATCGCTCTAACATGGCGATAAATATTTGCTGCACGTTTGCCAGAATAATTACAATATGGACATTTAAAACTTGGTTCTTTTCCACATTCATAACGAAAATGCCGATTCAAACTGTTACGATGCGAAAATTTACTTGGACATTTTGGGCATGAAAATTTGCCATCCACAAATTTAACTTGATGAAGAAGATACTCATCGTTACTTTCCAATAATTTAGTTATTGTTATTTCTGGTTCACCTGTAAAAATTTTAAAATAAATTTATTTTTTCAATTCAGTACTCTGGGTCTTGTTATTTAAAATTAAAAATATGTTTAAGAAATTTTTTATTTTTATTTAGATCACACAAAAGAGAAAATTAAGAAACAAGCAAATAAATATTATCATTCGTTTTATTTTTATTTACAATTGAATGCTCAACGATAAGATGAAAAATGAGTTAGTAAACTATTTGTAGCGACTTTTATCAACCGTCACAGGCATATTTGGATGATGTTTACGTATGTGACGATAAATGTTTGATGAATGTTTGCTAGAATAGGAACAAAATTGACATTTATATTGTGCGCCTCTTCCGCATTTATTGCGAAAATGATATCGCATTTGACTAAGTTGTGAATATTCATGGTAACAGCCTGGGCATGTATATTTAACACCTTTAGTTCCAATTTCATAACCATCTATTTGTTTATACTGCCACGAATAATCTGAAAAAATAAATTAAAATAATAATTTCTTGATCTTTTGATTTACAAATATGTCGTCTAAAATTAGAACACAAACAAGACTAAAATATTTTAAAAATAAACTTTTATTGCTAATTAGTACAGATTTTAAGAATTTTTAGATATAAAAACTGGTTTTTGAGGATGATACTTTCTAATATGCCTATAAACGTCAGAAGAATATTTGCTTATGTAATTGCAATGAGGACAGCTAAATCGAGGTTCCTTCCCACAAACATAACGATAATGGTGCATCATGTTACTTTTTTGTGTATACGAATTTCTACAATTCGGACATTGATACTGTCTCTTTGGTTTGTTCTTTTGATTACTCATATTGTACTGCCAATAATTTTCTTCGTACGCTGTAACAGTTTTTTTACAATTACTTAATGTTTGGAACAAACTGGGAGTGGTTAACTAGAACAAGACATTAAATTTTAGCATACTTTTAGATAATTCAAAACCCCTTTGATTTAGAATAGTAAGTATTAGTAGGAACATAGAACGAGAAAACTTGATTAAATTAAAATGCATTTTTATTTGATTCGTTTCTACAAAAGTCTTATTTGAATCACCAAATTTTAAGAAGGTTTTAAACAAATAACAGGACAACTAGAATGTCGCCTTCTGATATGACGATAAACATTTGATGGATGTTTACTAAAATAATTACAATATGGACATTTGCAATTTTGTCCATTACCAGTACAATGTTGATAATGTTGGCGACAAAAGTATAACGTTGTAAAATACGCATTGCATTCTGGACATTGAAATTTTCTTAATTCTTCGTTATAAAAACTTCTTAAATAATCACGTTCTGCTTTAGCTTGTTGACTTTGTTCGTAAAGATTTTCAGCGTAGGCTGTTATTACAAAAAAAAAACAAATTTATATTTGTTAAAAAAATTTTAATTTGTAATTTTAGTTATTAAGCTACACTGATGTTCAAAACACAAAATCAAGTTAGCTACTAGAGTATTAAGGAAAAATTTGCTCTAAATTTTTTATCTAAATATTTTTTTCAGCTTTCAAAGAGAAAGTAATTTCCTGTTCCGAATTACAGCTTTGGTTTTTGTTTCTATAGCATTATTTTCCCTTTGAAAAGCAGAAAAAAAATTTACAAAAGTCTAAAAGAAAATGAAAATCACAAAGTAGGCTATACGGCAAATGGTCGTCAAGGTACCCGCGCTGAGTTTCAACTAGTTCCCGCAGAGTGTCAGGCACGGTTCTGCGGGTGCTAGTAGAAACTCGGCGCGGGTACCTTGACGTTTCTTACGGCAAGACACAGGCCCATGTGAATTTAATAACTCTGTGCCTTAAATTTAGAGATTTTGTAGCTTTTGAAAACTAATAAACCTCAATCCTTTCAATTTTAGTTAAATAAAATAAAGGAAATTTTTAATAAATAACTTTAATTAATAATTTAAATATTACAATCTATTTTATAAAATTTCTCTTAAAATTAAAACAAAAATACTTAATTTAATATGTCTAAGGCTTATTTTTATAATGAATGCTCGATTGAATTTATTTCTTAAATTTAAAAAATCACATTTTAGGCAATGATATTTTTTTCAGTATGAGATATTTTTGCTAATAATGAGTCTATTTATTCTTAAAATTATCATAATAAAACGAATTAATAAAGTCTTATAAGTTGAACAGTTTCATATGGATGTTTGTTCCTAACGTGTTGATAAATAGATGAGCTTTCTTTACTAACGTAATGACAATATGGACATTTAAATCTTGGATCTTTTCCACATTTATGACGAAAATGTTCATTTAATCTATAAAGTCTCGAATACGATGAATCACAATTTGGACAATGAAATCTACCAGTCTTTGCGTTATATTGGTTTTGTAAATAACGGCGTTCCTCACGACGCAATTCACGGCGATTGTAATACGGATCGATTAAATCTGTAAAAAAATTTTAAATAACAAATTAATTTTATTTACTTATAGTTTTTGCGATAAAAATATTATTTACTCATTAGATAAACAGTCTAACTAAGTTCAAAGTGGTCATTTCAAATAATAAATAACAAAGTAACAAAATTTGGTTCATTAATACTTTTTTCTTTATTTTAATGAGTATTTTCATTGTTACAGAAATATAAAAACTTACAAAGTAATGTAATTTGATTGGATAAATTTTTCTTAACCCCAAAGTTTAATCAGCGATACAGGATGCGAGGAATGTTTTGATCTAACATGTTTATAAATAGAAGAACTTTTTTTACTGTAATATTCACAATAAGGACATTTAAAACGAGGCGATTTTCCACAATCATAACGGAAATGTTCATTCAAATAATAAATTTTACCGAATGATGATTCACAGTTTGGACAGTGGAATTTACCAGTTTTTTCATTGAACGTACTTTGTAGATAATGCCTTTCACGTCTACGCATTTGACGACGTAAAAAATATCCAGCTGGTTTTTCTGGAAAAATTTAATTATTTTTTGTTAGAAAAATTTTACATCAAAAATTTAAATTTTAAATTGAAAACTGTTAAACATTCAAACTACACTATGTAATTAGTTTAATTTTGATTATTTATCCTGGCCTTAAATTATTACAATTTTAACTTAAATTAATAAAGTCTAATAAGGGTAACAGCATTATTTGGATGTTTTGAACGAACGTGTTGATAAACGCCATGACTCTTTTTAGTGGCGAACTCACAATACGGACATTTAAAACGTGGATCTTTTCCGCAATCGTAACGGTAATGATAATTTAGGTAATAAATTTTGGAAAATTGTGTTGAACATTTTGGACAATGATATTTTCCTGTTTTTTCATTAAATTGATTGTGTAAGTAATTTCTTTCCCATCTGCGGTATTCTCGTTGACTTGAATCCATTTTTTCATAATCATCTGTAAAAAATATGAAGACAGTTTTATTTAAGTAATTTTTATTGGAGAAGCAAGGAATAGTAATTTTAAAAAATATGCAACTAATTAACTAAAAAGCAGAAAATAAAAAGAATTTTTTTTGTTTTTTTGTTGCGAAAATCATTATATTTCTATTCATAAAATCTCGTTTCTAATTTTTATTTTACAACATAAATTAACAAAATTTTACAATTTCTAAATCTTAAAATATAGGTACAAAAATATTTTGTTTTATATCTAAGATTAATCTCACGTACGGAGTACTTTTAACATTAATTAAATTTTTTTAACAATATTATTTTCTAGTTAATAATTTTATTACAGTTTTAGAAGGAAGTAAATTTAGATATTTAAGTTCAGCCTAACTGATAGAATTATTATTTAAATAATAATATTTGGTTTGTAAGATAAACATAAATATAAATATTCAGTCCAGGCTATAATTAAAAATTTAATGCTGAGTATTTACAAAATCTTAAAGCTACTTTGAGCATTGATTGAAAACTTCTTTCATCGAAAACTTAAGTTACAGATTTATAATTACTATTGAGACTAATAGAATATTCTTAGACATGGTAAAGACGCCGCCAACCTAAAGACATTTATATTTACATGCTGGAGGATGAGTAAATATTCTTTACCGCGTCTAAGAATGTTTTTTATTCATTGCTGATAAAGAATTTAATCATTATTTATACAGGTACACTTGTAACAAGCTGCTCATGCGCATGCGCATTGCAGAATTGAAAAGATCTTTAGAATTTGACCGTTTAATGTTTGTAGTTTTCTATAAATAATGATAGGTTTCTATATCATAAATGTATAAAAGAATATTACACTGCCTTTTTTGCGCTGTAAAGTAAATAACTTTTAGGCTCCATTCAAATTCTGTAAAATGGCGTTACAACCGCAGGCGTAGCCACAACGCAATGCGCACAACGCTACGCTTACGATTGCGACCCCCTCTTACAGCATTGAGCGAAGATTATAAATGCATTTAACATATAAAATACTTAACCTTTTATAGTTAAATGCGTTATGTTGCTAAATCCGCCGATTGTACCTTAAGAAATATAAAAATGTGTTAATTAGAGCATAGAAATTAGAGCTTTTATTTTATTTACTTTACTTGCTGAGAAAATTTAAAAACTTTTTGATTTAAATTCAGGTTCCAAAATTAAGTATCATTGATTAATTAATAAGCAAAACTTTCAGGTACTATATTGACTTAAGTCTTTCTGGTTTGATTCGTACATTACTAAAAAAATTTGTAAAATTTCGATTTCAATTATTTAATATGAATTAATAATAAAATGCACATAAACTACTTAAAATTTGAGCCTCGGTTTGTCATATTTTATTAACTGGAAGATTGAAATTGAAGTTGGAAACTATGCGTGCTCAGCCTAAAATACTAAGTATGGAAAAGTTAAGAATGAAAAAATTTCTTTTGGTTTCTAAGCCGGCAATTTAACCATTGTATTATGCTTATAAAACACAGTGTATGATTTTTCAATAAAGTCGAGAATAATGTAAATTAATTGTTTCGATGTATAGGCAACATTGTTGCAATAAAATTATCGATTTAATGCAGTGTCTTATCTTTACCCGTAAATATCGATAAAATATTATTTAATTATTCGAAATAAGCTAAACTGCTTTGAAAATAAGATATTTTTACAAAATGTCCTAGCTTCATCGCATTGCCAAAGAAAACTATTGGCAAAAATTTAGTGCTGAGCATTATAATCTCAAAAGAAGTAAATTTAATTGCCTGTTGTTTCTGAAATATCAAAAAATTTATGTACAATTCATTGCTCCATGTATTATTGCTTAGGCTGACAATGAATGTGTTTATTATGCTTATTTAAAATTGGTCTATGCATCGTCCTAAATTCTTTTCAATAAAGTTTGACAAGTGTGACAGGATTATTTGGATGTACACATCTGACATGTTGATAAATATTCGAAGTTTTCTTGCTGACAAGCAAGCAATATGGACATTTATACCGAGGAGCTTTTCCGCACTCGTAACGATAATGTCCAAGCATTGTATCTCTTCTTCCATAACCGTTGTTACATTTTGGACAATGAAATTTGCCTGTCATACTGTTGTACTGCTGAAGATTATCTTTTTTATAGAAATTTGTATTTTTTTGGGTCAAATAATGATGATATCTTGAACGTTTTAACGCTGAAAAATAAAAACAAAAACAAAAAAATCAATTAGCTGGAGGTTATTTTTTTAATTTTATACAGTTATAATATCACCGAAAAAAAAATATATTTAATTAAGGTGCCGTAATTTAATAATTTCAGTTAACGAAAAATTTAAGAGAAGTATACAGAACTAATATCAAGAATTAAATTATGTCCATGCATTTAAAAGTAAAAAAAAATAATCTGAAAAATTAATTTGTGTAATTAAATTATTTACTGCCAAAGTGAATAAGAGAATAAATAATTAAAAAAAAAATTAAAGAAAGAAAGCGTCAAAATTTACTACAATAATTATCAATACATACCATAGTGATAACAAAAATATTCTAATCCAAATTTTTAGCTTTTACTCTTGAGGTTAAAATAAAAATTCGTTAATTTTGAAAACATAATTCTCTTTATTTATTAACTTAATTATTATAAATACAATTTTTAAAATATTTAACATAAACTACTCTTGTTTAAAATTTTTTAGTTGATTTCCATTTTGAAGCATTACTCATTGCTTTAATAAGTGCGTCTTTTAGTGATAAGTCAGAGGTTTCGAGTTTTAATGCATCTAAACGTGTTTTTTTAATTATTGCTGGAATAAATAATCTTTTGAATATCTAAGATTGGTACTGAAAAATACAAAATAACTGGTTAAAACAAACCTTTCGAACACGCAAATAATGCAGTATTAGTTAAAGTTATTTTTCCTTCTCCTACTTTTGCTGCATAGCATTTTAAAACCAGGTCTGATGATAAAAATGTTTTTAGCATTGTTATGATACTTTTGCTTAGAATGTGATCTCTATTTACACATGCTTTCATAATGCAGCACTAAAAAACAAGTTTAATTTTTATTAATATTTTAAACGTACTTAATTGTGTTTCATGTGCGTGATATTTAGACAGTAGCCTTATTATGAAACCAATTATCTCATTACTTCAAAGTAAAACAGATGTTGGATTCTTACTCACAAAGCCTTAAATGAGTGGCTTAAATACTATGGCATTGGTACTCATAATAAAAACTAGCATCTAAGCCTTAAGATCTTTTAAATACTTACAACTTCTTGCCTGAAATCAGCATTTTGAATGATTTTTTTTTCAAAGTCAATAAATTCCTGAATGCTATTAAGTGGCAACTCAACAAAATGAAATTGCCTGAGCCTCTGTTTTATAATATTTATATCTGTGTTTAAGAACCCGGTAATTCCTACAGATTGCATAGAATCCGCTTTCATCTGTGCAAAATCATGATTTTCCAGCATTTTTAACACATTTGCTTGAATTTCATCAGATGCTAAAATAATTAAAAATTATCAATTGATGAATCACTAAAAATTTTAATAATTTTAGGTACTTACGTAAAATTCCCTGTTGCTGTAATGACAAGAAAGAAATTTCATTTGATGATCTATTACCAGAGTTAGGATCACTCCCCACATAATCAGGTTCAGCCAAAAAAATCTGGTGCATTTTATAGTCCATAATGTTCCCTAGAACGCAGAAAAATAAAGAAAAATTCGTATGAAATTTATTAATTTTTGTAAAAACTTTTGGTTTTCAAAAAAATATTAGCATTATTCTAAGAAATTTTTATTTTTATATATTTTAAAAAAATAAATATCGAACCTTTATTCTAAAAAATTGTAAGTGAAAAATGGTGCTTTTCAACTAAGTGAAAATTTGTTAAAACAAAAAAAATACAACTTTTGAATCAAATGGATCAAATGCAAAAATTTTAAGTTAACAAATAAACTTGAGTTTTCTGCAAAAAAAAATTTGGAGATCAAACCTAAGTCATCATAAGGATTTACTTACACTTGTAAGAACTTGAATTTACCTCATAATAGTATTTTGTGTAGGTTTGTATTAAGAAAGGAAATAAAGTTGACTACTTTTTTTAATAACTCATCATATATTTACAAACTGAAAATTTACAAATTAAAATAAAGTATTGCAATAAATTGCTTTATTAGGATGCACATGTCGAACATGATCTTGAATATTGAATTTCTTTTTACTGAGTTTTCCACAATATGGGCATTCAAATCTTGGCGGTTTTCCACAATCATATTTATAATGCGCATTCATTGCACTTTTTGTAGCATAACTTTTTCCACAATTTGGACAATTGTACCTCACGCCTTCGATCGTTGCTTCAAAGGATGACAATAATGGCAAAAAAAAGTCTGAAAAAACAAAAAACAAAAAAAAATACTTTTTAAACATTTGGTCAAAAAATAATTTTTATTGATAAAGCATTAAATATTAAAATGAAAGCTCCTCGGGATAATTAATGATGATGAAATTATTTTTAGAGACTGTTTTGCAATCAAAAACAATAAAAAAAATTATTTTGACGAAAAAAATTTTATTAAATAACATTTTATAACATTTCATAAAAAATTAAATAATTTTAACAAGATTTTTTATTTAAATTTGATAAATTTTTATAAATTCTACGTTTAACAATTTTTCCTCTAACAATATCAATGCATGCGGGTTTAGAACCTTGATGAATTCTTCGAATGTGCTGATAAACGCTTGTTGTTTGTTTGGTAACGTAATTACAATAACAGCATGCAAAACGTGGGCTTTGGCCACATTCGTATCTTGAATGTCTATAAAGACTCGTATAAACATTAAAAACTTTTGGACATTTGTTACATGGATATTTTTTATCCTCATCAGCGGCTACTAGTCTGGTTTCATTTTTTAATGACCATGCTGAAATAAATCATAATAAATAATTAAATTTTGCTTCTTTACATTGATAGTTTTCCCCAAAAAAACTTGCTGATTATCGTTAGCAAATGGCGAAAATTTATTAGGATGATTAATGGATGTGCACATATAAAAATTAAACAATTAAAATTATTTAATGAGATTAGAAATGCTGTATGTTAATAAAGGCTTGGTTATCTATTAAAAAAAAAAAAAAACAGAAAGTTGTTTGTATTAAAATGATAAATCATAATTTATAATAGTGGTGTGAGGTTACCCGAGCCAAGGAGTCGAGTCAGTCTCGAATTCTTCGGATTGGGTCGGGTCGGTTTTCGAGTAAACCCAAAAAGCAGATAGTTTTCAATCGAACATTTCCCTGACTTTATGATTCTATAAAAATTTTTTGCTAAATATATTGTTTGCAAAAAATATTTATAGAATTATGAAGCCAGGGAAATATCCAATTCAAAACTATAACTACAGACCTTTGAAACATTTCTGGTTTACCCGAAAACTTACCTGAGCCAACAAGAATAAAAAGACCAAACTTTTGGATCAAGTACCAGAAAATTCGGGTAACTCCACACTCCTAATTTACAAATAAACAAGGCATTAAAAAAAACTTCTTTATCAGTAAGTCCAATAAGAATTGTCTGAAATAATAAAAACAGAGATTAGTAAATTTTTCCAAAAAATATAACTTGCAGTTAATCAGTCGGTTACCATAAACTTAAAGCAAATTTTGGTTAATAAAGGCATTTTATAACGTATCTGTTATTTTAAAAAATTATAAAAACAAATATAATGTTATTCATCAAACCAAAATATACATAATTGATTTTATTAGGCGATGGTATATTGGCTAAGGATTGTACTGAAACTGGATAAAAAAAGGAGACTATATTTTGCTGAACAAATTATTATTGTTTTTTACTTTTGTTAAATATTAATAAACTAAAAACAAATAAACAGGTCAATGTTTCGCTGTTATCAAAACAAGAGTATCACCTCGAGTCCCATTCTGTTAACTCTTTTGCAATCATTCACTTTCAACCCTTGTAAAACAATAAAATTAATATTTTTACAAAAAAAAATTAAATTTTAATTGCAATCCTGAATAAAAAAAAATACCGAAAATCATAATTAAATCAACTATAAGCTCCCTTAAAAATTAAAACAGAAAACCGATAAATAACATATAAAATTTATAAGACTTAATAAAACTACAAAAAAAAGTAATTATTTTCTTTAGACACACTTTATTTTCTACAAAAAAGTACAAAATACATCAATACAATTGTATATTTCTTATTAAAACTAAATGACTTTGGCATTTGTCTAAAATATTTAAAAACTAATACGGGTAATAAAGCTATATAAGCACTTACAAAATATATATTGTTATTATTATTTTTCTCATTAGGCGTGAGAATCATAGAAATCATGAGGAAAATTTTTTTTATTTTTTTGATTACATAAATATGGATTATTTTTATGATTATTATTCTTTGTTTTAGGTTTTGCATTTTATTGAAAAATATTTTGATCCAGGGTTCAGTTAGGAAAACTGATTGATTTATATCGCTAGTTGAAAAATTTATGATTTATCAATAGCTTGATAATCAATACAGTAGACCTGGCAGCCACGATGCTTAGTACGAATATGAGAATACAAGTTATGAGAATAGTTTCTGGTGCAATTACAATATGGGCATCCATAAGTATCAGTCGGTTGTCTTTTTCTTGTAAGGTTATTTCCTCTTGGTCTGCCACGACTCGGGGCTCTATAAGCCACATCATGCATTTGACTCTTTTCTTCTAATAATGGAAAATAGACAAAATGCTCTAATTTTTCTTTATCTTCAAGTTCTAATTCAGTTTTTGATGATTTACGCTCAATTTTTTTCAATTTTCCTATGGGAAATAAAAAATTTTATTTCAAAATTAATAAAGTTGAATAAAAAATTAATTAATTTATAAATAAAAGAAGCATTTTATAACTAATATGCTACTAAAATTCTTTCCTTAATTATAGAAAATAAATTTTACTTTTCTTAAACAAGCTTGCACAACTATTTTTTATTTCTAATTATTGAAAATAAAATTTATCTAATGCATGTCCAAAGGCAAAACTATTTACTACTACTTTCTCTACCTAAATTTTTATTACTGGTTCAACCTAACATCTGTAAAAAAATCATTCAAAAAAAAATAATTTTACAATTAAATTTTTTTATGCTGGCCAATTTTAAGATAGACAATTATTGACCATGGGCCTTTTCATTGAGATCTTGGATCTTGGTTACAATCGTATTTTATGTTTTGTTTTAAATGTGTAAAACGTTTTGAACAATCTGGACATTCATATTTTTGAGCTACAGTTTTCCTCTTCTTATGTAATTTATTTAAAGTTGGTAAATGTCTTGATGACCTTAAGTAACTTTCGGTTAATGAATTTTTTTGATTCCAGTAATTTTTCACATCTTTCTTATTCTCATATTTAAAATAATTTTTTTCGATGCAAAAACACACAGCCTTTTCTTCATCTGAAACAAATTTAAAAAGTAAGAAAAACAAGTTAATTTCAAAATTCAAATGAAGGTCTTGGAAATCTTCAGGTAATGAAAAGGCGATATTTATTCAAGTTACAATGATTAAATTTTTATTTATAATTTAAGCAGGCTAATATAAAAACATAAATTTTACACGAAAATACACAAGCATAATTAATTTTTAAAAAAATGTCGACTTTTTTAATTATTAAAATCATCAGCGTCAGTACGAAGATGAATTCTTTTTTGTAACGAATCATGATTATTTTCAATATCAACTTTTTTCTGATAGCAATATTTTCTGCTATGTAATTCCAATGTTTTTTCGTATTTAAATTCTTTCGAACATTTGGTACACAAAAATTTTTTAAAACTTGCTTTCAATAAACCTTGACTTCTAACTCTAACAACTCCTTTATCAATTGATATTGATGACCTCCATCGACTGATATAATTTGTTGATGCTTTTATTTCCTCTCTTTTAAAACCGCTAAAACGTACAACAAAGTCTAAATTATTTCTGTAATCTGAAAAAGAAAATAAAATAATGAATTATTCAAATGTTCGATAAAGTATCAAATTTAAAGTACATGCAAGATTAAGTACGAAATTTAAGAGACCCTTATTTGAGTATATCAAAAGATGGAAGTTCTAAAACATATGACAGGAGTATTAAAAACAATTATTTTAGATTAATATATTTAAATTTTAATTTCATACAGTTACATATAAGTTAAATTAAATTTTAGCGATTCCTGGAAATAATACAATTAATTCTCAATCCTACGTGTTTATATCTGATATGCTGATTTGATAATCTTTTACTCGATAAGTTACAATGACGTCCTAAATTACGATATATTTTTGATAATTTTGTGTTTAAATAATTGGTATATTCATTTTTTAATACCCAATCTGAAAATTAAAAAATTATTATCATTAATAAACTTCAATTTAGATTGTTAATAAGTGAAATTTTAGATAATTTAATCAATTTAATTAACAATTAAACTGTTAGATTTGCAAAAAATCATTTTATTTTATTTTCAAAAATACAATTAACCCTACTTAGCTTAAGAACAATATTTTTTACAAAAAATAAAACAATCATTACTAACAAAAATAATGTTTAAAACATCAGAAATCTTATGAATTATATTTTTAATTCAAAAAACTAAAATTAATTTTGAGTATCATTTCTAAAAGACTAAATTTTTAAAACTAATTCTCACTTCTTATTATTTCTAAAAAATAGTTTGATAATTTTAGTGAACCAACTAACATAACAAATAAAACAAAACCATCTTAAGAATAATTAAAGTATTTATAGTTTTTTGAAACTTTAGAACGTGAACGATTTAATATCAGCTTTGTACAGTTTAAAAAATTATTACTTTGAGTAAGAATTATTTGTTTCATATTTATACAATTTTTTTGAAGATTTTTTAAGTCTTAAACCATAAAATTTTATCTAAAAATTAATAGTAAAGCTATTTTCTAATTAGTACAATAAAATTTGAATTAAAAAAGTTTTTTAAAGCTATTTTACTTATTACAAACCTAAATTACAAGATAAATTTAAAACAATTATTAAGTAGTGATTAAATATTTAACAAGTATAACGTGTATCAGATTTATTTCTTAAACGCTTGCAAGAAATAGCTTCATCTTGACCATTAAATTCTGTTTCATTTTCTGATAAATGAATATTAGACTGGTTTTCAATAACAAGGTGGTTAGCCTCTTGGTTACTTGGAAGAACATTACACTGGGTTTCTGAGATTGGAAGAGCACTGCTCAAGTCTTCGGTTAAACTGTTACAATTTAAAGTTTTAGCTGGAAGATTACTAAATTGGGTTTCTGAAACCGGAAGAATTTCGTTCACATTGCAAATGAAAATGTTGCTTTGAAAATTTTCATTTGTAAGACTGTTCGGAAGACTACTTGGATAAATATTAGACACTTCATTTTCGGAAGTATTACCTATTAAACTTTTAGTCGGAGAAATACTACGCTGGTTTTCTGAGGCCGGAAAAATTGAATACTGATTTTCAAAAGAAATATGGTTTTGAGAGTTTTCATCAGGTAAATTATTTGGAAGGATATTATTCTCTAAGTTATTTTCATTTAAATTTTTAGCTGGCAGAATACTAGGTTGGTTTTCTGCTGTCGAAAGAATTTCATGCACATTTTCAATAGAATTATTGCTTTGACAATTTTCATTTGGAAGGCTGTGAAGGAGGTTTTGGTTTGTTAAATTGCTATGGGAATCATCAAGTTGAAGATTTTCAGCAAGGTTTTCAGTTGGAAAATTTTTTCTAATGTTAAATGAAAAATTCTTCTTTTTTGGTGGTCTACCTGGCTTACGTTTTACACAAGGATTTTTGAGACACGTATCTGTTGAGGGGACAGAATTTATTTCTGCTTCTTTATTAATAGTCTTTTCAGGTATTGAATCAACCTCATTCAAATTTGAATAAGTCGGAGGCTCAGCAATTTTTTCAGAAACGACTTGCTCAGCTTCCGGTTGCATAGGATTATTACTGTTCTGTGCGAATTTATTAGAAATAAACGTGCCCTTTTTTCTTTGAGTAAAGTGAAATTTCTTAGAACGTTTTCTCTTTTTTAACGACCTTCTAACTTTTGGTATTGTTTCAAATGAATTTGCTTCATTAGTAGCAATAGCATTAGAAATATTCTCATTTAAGCTGCAACTTGCATCTAGGTCAACAGGTTTCTCGTTAGCAAGAGTATTTTCCGAACAATTTATTTGATTTTCTAATGCATCTTGTTTAATATCTGTTTGCGATTTCGTAAAATTACAATTGCTCTGTACGTTTTTCTCATAAACGTATTTGTTCTTTTTCTTTTGGGTAAAAAATTTCCTTTTTGAACGCTTTCTTTTTCTTACCAACTTTTTACCTTCTAAAGAATTTTCAAGTAATTTTGTTTCAGTAAAAGTATTTTCTGAATAAATGTTCAGTTGAACATCATTCGTTTCGCTATTAGTTTTTGTCTGCGCACTGTTAACAGTACATCCTTCATCACTAAGTTTTATAAGCGAATCTTTGTTACCTGATTCCTCCTGGTTTAAATCATTGCTAGATTTTTTAAGGAAATCAAAAGCTTCTGAATTATTAATTAAATTAATATTTTTTAAATTGTCAATATCTGATGATACAAAATCAGTTGAAATATTTTCGACAAGTTCATCAGTAATTATATTTGGTTGCTTTTCATCACATTTTTGAGAAGCTACATCATTTCCAAAAGCTTTCACTTGAACATTATTAACAGTTTCAGTACTACAATTGAGTAAAACATCATTTTCCATTGTCTCGTTAACAGCGGTTTCTTTTGAAACTTGTTCAGATTGTTCTTGAGAAACTTCTAAGTTTTCAAGTATGTTTAAAACCTTATCATCGTTTGAATTTCGAAAACGATTTGATTTTATTTCACTGTCGCAATTCTTATTCACATTGACATCAACATTTATTTTAGGGTCTTGAATCGGCTGATTTATATGAATCATAGTATTTTCAACTAATTCTAAAGCATTAAAAATATCAGTAGGCTTTGCATCTAAATTAGTATCTATTTTTTTGTCAATATTATCTAACAAGTTAGAAGGATTTATATTTTTATCGCCAGCGATAATTGTTTCAGTCATTTGATCAAACTCTTTTTCATGTGGTAAAATTTTTTCTTCTGAAATCATGTTATCAAAAATCTTTGAACCATCTAATTTATTTAAAGTTTCTGAATCATTAGTAGCCTCGATAGACTCTTTAGGAGTTGAAAATATTAATAAACTATCTGAATTGAGTACTGGAGCAATTGCATGATTAATTTTATTTTCAGAAATTTTAGTACTTTCCTGTTCATTTATTTCATTTGAATTGAGATTTCTTGTTAATTCTTGATCATTATTGGCAGAGTATTCACTTAATTCTTCATTGATATGCGTGTTCTCTTGCAAGTGATTGCTATTGGAATTTAGTGCTTCAGATTTTACTTTTTTCTTTTTACTTTTATTTAATAACAATGAATTACTTGTTACTATATTATCACTTTGAAATAAATTAGTATTAGTTTCTTGAATAATAGCTTTCGCGTTCTCAGCTAATAATTTTTTTCTGAGAGCACGTCTTTTTCTTGCTGAATATTTTCGAGACCTTCGAACGTATCTCTTTTTCTTGGAAATAAATTTATTTAACGGGTAGGAATTCAAATTTTCAAAATCTGGGCCGCAAATACTTTTGGCTTTTGGTTTCGGACCAGGCTTCTTTCTTATTTTTAAATTATTTTCAGGTATATTTGGGTTCTCAACAGTTGTCTTTTCAATATTACTAAATGATTCAAATCTTTCAGAAACAGTTTTATTTGGGTCTGTATTGTCTAAATTTTCGACTAGCTTTGTAGAAGTTAATAATAACGTGTTATCTAAATTATCTGCATTGAAATTAATGTTGATCTGATCAGAAACAACTTTAATTTTCGGTTTTGGTCCAGGCTTCTTTCTTATTTTGACTTGATTTTCCGACACATTTGCATTATTTATTTGAGTTTGGTTAATATTTTTTAAAAATTCACTATCTAAAATGTTGACTCCATTCGAATTTATTAAAGCAAAGTTTTTACTGCCCCTTTTTGTTACAGCCACTAAGTGTTTATTAGTTGAATCTAAATTACTAAAATCGACCTTATCTAAGTTTTCTGTTACTTGACTTGGTACAGCCTTCATTTTTGGCTTTGGTCCAGGTTTCTTTCTTATTTTTATATTACTCAATGAATCCGGGTCGTTAGTTTCCGTTTTTTCAATATTTTTGAAAAATTCAGAATTTTCAGTACTAGTTTTCAGTTCAGTACTAGTTTCACCAATAATTATTTTTTTACTACGCCTCCTTAAAGAAACCAATGAGATATTATTTTCGAATGTGTTATTTTCAGCGTTATTAACGTTAATATTATCCAACGCCTCTTGAATAGAAGCTGTTTCCTCCGTAAATTTATTTTTGGGTTTAGGGCCAGGCTTTTTTCTGATTTTTATATTTTGTAATATCTGTTTAGGACTATTAATTGTTTTATCGTTCAAGCTAGAAGTGCCAGGTATTTCATTAACTGATTGAATGGTAACAAGCTTACAGTTAGTAGTATTATTGTTTTTAACAAATTTTTGACTACCTTTCTTTTTTGGTTCTAAAGAATTGGGTAACGGTTTCACATCATTATCAATTAAGTTTGGTTTTAATTCTGGTAAATTAGAGCTTATATTTTTTATTGTAGGAGTATTAGATTTCTGTGTATCAATTCTTGTGCGTTTACGGATATTCATTGTCTCAGGAGTGTCCAGTACAGCTTGTGTTTGCATCTCAATATTTACATTTTTAGAACTAAAAAGTGGATTTTTTCTTTTGAAAGAATTATTATTTTCGTTTTCTACAACAGATATAATATTTTTCGAGTCAGGAACGGTCGAAGGATTTTTTCGAGTAGACTTAGCAGCTTTTAATGGTTTTGAATGGTTAACATTTGTATCTTGATCCAGTAAATAAATGTTCGGTACTTCTGTTTTTTGATATTCATTAGTTACCGTTTCAACATGAGGAGTTTCAGATGGAATTTCTTCAGGAGCAATAGCTACTTGACTTTTTACTTCAGGAGATTTAATTTTCTTTTTATAAGGTCCTCGAGGCCCATACTTAGAGCGTTTAATTTTACGATTTCCAGTTGCTGGTTTTTTCTTCGAGTATGGGTTAATATCATGTGGATGATTAGATAAATTCCAATTAAGGTCACAAGGTGTTAAATAAACAATACTGCGAACTTTCAAACGACTATCACCAATTCCATCAAAATAATTCAATGGCCCTGAATTCTCCGATGTTTCCCACATGCTTGTATCTAATGGCTCATTTTTAATTTCAATGGTATTAATATCCAATACTAAAACAGAAAATAAAAATTTGTTAGCTTAAAAATGAAAAAGTATATTTATTTTATTATTATCATTTATAACCAGTCATTAATCATACATTATCAGTTAGTTACATTAATATTTTCGTTCCTTTTTCATAAAAAAGAAAGCTTAGAAGCAGAGTTTGATAAGTCTTAGATAGATTTTCAGAATACAATTTTGATAATCATACAGAGAAGTAATAACAGACTGACTCTTTGTTTACTTAATATTAATAAATAAATAAAATCAATTTATAATTTTCATATTTTTGTCAGAACGTGACTAGACTGTTGATGTAATAAATGTCGAAGCCAATATTCTGGTTGTTTTCTGCTTTTATAAATATTTAGTTAACATCCATTTTTACTAAGATAATTACAATAAGGATACAACTTGGTATTTGACCAGAACCAAATTTTAAACACATTTTTTGGTTAAATCTTTAAAATTATCTTCTTTAATTCACAGAATTCAACAAGGTAGTTGTAACGTTTACCTAAAAGATAATTGATCTTAAATTAAAATAGTTACACAATTTACGTGCAATGCAAGCAAACCTGCAGCATCATTTTAACATTCTGACTTGGTTTATTCATGTAAATCTTCAAGAGTTGAAAGAAATATTTCCACAGTAGAATCTTTATAAATCGGGATCTTCAGATGTTGAAATCTAAACAGAAATAAAGTACATACCAATAGCTCTGAAATAAACTTTCCTTGTTTACAGGTATTAGTCAGTTTCATTTATCCAGCTTCTAAATTTAAACTAAAAACATGTTTTAATATTTTTCAATTTTGTTTTGATGGATTAATAAACTCAAATTTATTCATTATTTTCTTAACATTTTATTTTGTTTATCAAGACTTATAAATTAGCATGATTTGTAATCTAAACTTTATTTATAAAATTTCAAGGCACTTAGTTAAAAATACATCATTTCAAAGGATTTCTATGCAAGGTTTCAACATGTCTTAATATTTTAGCGTGTGTTGCATTTGTGTTACCACAAATTAAACATACAAATTTCTTACAACATTCTTTTTTAATATGATAATTGAGTCTACGCCTTGTTTTGAAGCTACCAGGACAATATGAACATAAATGTCTGCCATTTTGAATTACATTTGTATATTTACTTTCAGGTGCATTTGTTGAAGCATGGCATATTTTTTCAGTTCCTGGATGCACTAAATCAACATGTTTTAGTACTTCTTCGAATGATGTTTCGGATTGATAAGAACAATGTAAACACATAAAATTATGTAAATTTAAACGCTTATGATGTAATAAAATTTTCTTCTCCTTGTCTGTTAGAGCTTTGTCTTCAGTATTATTTTCATCAAAAAAGTCACCCTCTATTTTACCAAACTTTATAAATTCGTCAAAGTCATCGCATATTTCAATTTTAAAATCTGAAATTAAAAATATCTGTTTTCAACATTTAATTTACAACTTTAAAGTATTTTTCGATAATTATAGTTTGTTGTAGAAACATAGAACATTACAAACAATTGAACCCGTTAATTGATAATTTTTATAATGATACAACTTAGGAAAACTTATCTTAGTAGTTTCCAACTAGAAAGAGTGGATTAAGGAAATAAGATAAAAATATCGTTTGATAACATCGGTGAATCCCTACGTATTCAAAGATATATCAAAACATATTTGTAAATTTTGAAACATTCCAAAAGAAATTTCATGAAATTTTTAAAGATCTCTAATTTAGAGGAATCGCCAGGGATCTCATGATAATTCGTCAAGTTGATGAATGGATGCTAAAAGTTGCTTGAAATATTTAAAATTAGATGGATAAAAGATTTTTGGAAATATATGGAAATATATGTAGAAAAATGATCATGCAATTTTAATGAAATAGTTTGAAAAATATGAGTGCTTTACAATGATTATCAAAAAGGAAAACTTAAAATTAAAGATTCAAAACTAGAAAAACCAAATTTTAGAAAAATCTATTTATTTTTTTCTTTTACAAAAATTTAAAATCAATGAAATCTTATTTCACTGATGATTATCACAAATTAAATTAAAAAATATTAAATTCAAAATTAATCAATAAGTTATGAATTATAATGCGCATGTGCAAGATGCCTAGTTATTTCAGGAACGTAATTTCTGCACATATTACAAATTAAACAAACGTATTTTCTGCAACATTCGCTTCTTTGATGATTAATCAATCGTTCTTGTGATAAAAATTTACTTGGACATTGAGAACAATTGTACCTTGTAATATTTGTGTCTTTGTTTAATTGATAAGGTTCTTGATTATTAAAATATTTGATAAAAGCACGACAATATGATAATTGATTGCAATGCAATTCTTTCATGTGATTCGCCATGTCATTTACTGAAGACTCTACGACAAAATTACAATGTAAACAATTGTAATTATAAAGTATAAAACGCTTAGTTTTTGAAACATTCAGTTGTTTTGATTTTTCTCCTGGTAAATGAACATCTGGTTCAGAAGAATGTCCTGCAACGATAAAAAAACCAACTTAATTTAATTCCATTTTGATATTTTTGTAATTGAGGCTTCTAAAATTATTTACCTATTCTTCGTTTGTGATTGGGTGCTTTGTAATTTATATTTAACCAATTTTTTGCTCCATCTTGAAATGCAATCATTTTGTCAAACCTTATTGAATTATCACACGTGTTTTTATAATTCTCTAAAGGTTCGCAAGAATTTTGATAAATCCAATTTTGAGAACTATTATCTCGTTCGTCAAAATTTATTTTCCTTTGATTTCCAAATTGGTTATAGTTTTTAAAAAATATCTGCCCATTATCACCTTCTAGAACAGATAATATTTATTTAAACCTATTTGAATTTTTTTCTCTTTAAATTATGAAACAAAGTAAACTAATCATCTATAGAAAAGTACAGCAGATAGATTGATAAAAGTAAGATTATCATAATATAATTTTTAAATTACAAATTTTATTAGAAAATTAAATAATTCTTTTGCTCAATTACAAATTAAATTTATGATACTTGAGGTACTGTTTTACAGGCATTACATTCTAAAATATGTCTATGGACTTGAGAAAATGAATATCGACAATATTTACATAATAAGCAAACATATTTTTTACAACATTCACCAGAAAGATGGTCTTTCATTCTGTTAACAGTTAAAAATGTACTTGGACAATTAGGGCAACAAACGCGATTTTTTCTAATTTCCTTATTTTGAACGTACGGTTTACAATATTTAGTGAATGCACGACAGTAAGCTAATTCTTTTGGATGATAATTTTGCATGTGATTTAACATGTCTTCAACGCTTAATTTTGATAAATAATTGCAATGTAGGCATTTAAAATTGTACAAAATAAATTTTTTCGTTTTTGACAGATTCGTCATTGTATCAACGTTTAAATCCTCTTCGTTTATTTCCAACAGTTCTTTGGGTACTAATTTGTCTAAATCTGAAAAATATTTATAATTTAATATTTTCATATTCGTTGGATAAATAAAAAACAAATTACTTTACCATTGATTTCTTCTGGATGATTCAATTGAAATCCAGTTTGCCTCTCGAGTTTTTTCTTAATATCTTTCAAAATTTTTCTTGGATCATCATCGTTATTAATTTCATTTTTAGACTTTCGACTTTTTTTTGTTTTTTTTAATACTTTTTTATTTAATTTCATTCCTTTTTTTATTTTAACAGATGAAATACAAAGTTTTTTTGGTCTGCCTGCCTTTTTAGGATTACTTTTCTTGGTTTCATTTTTAATTTCTTCTTTGATTGGTAATTTTTTTGATTGTGATAATTTATTATTTTTTGATGATAAACTGACGACTTTACTGATTTTTAATAAATTAAATGAATCAGTATCTTCTAAACTTTCTTCTATCAGTGGATAATAAACAAAATTTTCAATATCCGTTGACATACTTTGCATATTTAGTTGTTTCAGAACATCATCTTGATAATTCGAAGTTCCTAAATCAATAACAAAGGTTAACTTGTATTAAAAAAAAAATTTATTTTTATTAATATAATTTAAAAACTTTTTAATAAGATCACAAAAGCATTAATATCTAATCACTTGCATTTTAAACAATGATTCAAATCCAAAACAAAAATCAAATTGCTCTTGATTGTTCTTTGGGTCCTTTTTGCATTAGACGGTCATCATCCCTTATGATAATCATGTCTGTTAGAAATTTCTTGGTGAAGCCAGCATAATTACAACTTAAATTAGAAATTACGACAATTAAAGATACTAGGCATGCTTATCATAGTAGGTGATTACGTCTTGGTGTTGAAAGGGCCTTAGATATTAAAAAAATACAAAAGCGAGTTTTTAATTGATAATTAGAAATTAGGTACGAATTAAAAAAATTTTTAGAAAAAATATAAAAGTCAGACTACTAGAAAAAACTTCAGTTATTACGAAATTTGGCTTAAAGAAAACGAAAACAATAAAAATTTCAAAAAATATTTAAGTTACAAGTTATTTTATAATTACTTCATGCGTATATAAATAATTATGTTAACCAAAGGATTTATTTAGTAGTCATTCCAGATTTATTTCATTCTTTTATTTTTATTTTGCGATTGGTAGTTTTTTTCACTAATTAAATATCATCGATAGCTGTCTGTGTCAAAAAAATGATGTTCAGGCTGTAACTCCATCTGAAACAGCTTACTTTGAAAAAAAATATAGGCCTGAAAAATAAAAAATCAGCGATCTGACTATAAGCAGCGAACTTATTTGGAAAAAAGTCGAGATATTACAAATTAGATATTTAATCTGAAAATAATAAATCACAAAACTAACTGAAAAAAAAAACTTTAACCTAAGAAAAAAATTAGTTAAATTAATAATTAGAAAAGTTTTTTATTCATAGAAATTTTATTAAAATTCTAATTTTTTATCAATAATTCTTATAATTATGCATTAACTTTAGATTTAATTTGGCATGATTAGGTAGACACTAACTATTTGTTATTTAAAACAACAAATAAATTTTTACAAAAACAAGTAACACTAAATATTATGATGTACTTCGTTAATGTGTTTAAAAACTTCAGTAACAGAGTAACGACAAAATTGACAAATCAAACAGACATATTTTTTACAACATTCTAATTTTTGATGATTGTACAATCTCCCTTGCGTTAAAAATGTACTTGGACAATTAGGGCAAGATAATCGATTAGCTTGTGATACAGCGTTATTAACTGGTGTGTTTCTCCAGACGCTGTAATCGCAATATTTCGCAGAAGCGCGGCAATACAGTGGATTTGGTAAATGCATCAATTTCATGTGTCCTAACATTTCGTCGTGATTACTCTCGGTCGTAAAATTACAGTAAAGACACTTAAAATTATACAGTATGAAACGTTTTCTTTTTGACATATTTTTTAGTTTTTCTTCGCTATTGTCTGAAAATAAAAATTTCATTTATCAAAAAATCTGTGCTTACAAGAACTTTTAAAAAATTATACCTTTGAATTCTTCTGGACGATGAATTCTTGGCTTTCTTCCTCGTCGGTGATTTGAAAAATTGAACGAACTATAATCCCAATTATTGCCATGCATTGTTGCATATGATTGATAATAAATTTGTTCAGCTGATCTTCTTGATAAACTATGATTAAACAATAATTCATTCATATTTTCTAAATATGAATTTGGTGTTAAAAATGATTCGAAATTATTCATTCTTGATTGAATGGATACTGTAAAAATAAAGAAAAATTTTTTGATAATTAGAATTTTAAATGAAAAGATTTAAAATAAAATGAATGCGACAACAAAGCAGGTTATTATAAATGCGAATTATTTTTATTAAAAATTACATAAAGTAACAAAAATCATAAATTGGATGCAAGTATTAATTTATCAACACATTAAATTATTAAAGGTATTTTTTGTGTTTCATTATTGATAACCTTATCGTGTACTTTTGATAAATGTTCTATGATTTTCGAGCGATCAGCACTAGGATACTGACAATCTAAACAAAGATATCTTCTACAACATTCAACTTTAGTATGTCTGTTAAATCTAACACTACTGATAAAACTACTTGGACAATTCGAACAATAAAAACGTGAGGCAGTTGAATTATTACGTTCTGAATAAAAATTTTTACGTAAATATTTTATTTTAGAATCACATATTTGTAATTTTTCTGGGTGGTTGTCTTTACAGTGATTTATTATTTCTTGATAAGAATCTTTTGATAAATAATCACAGTAAAGACATTTAAAATTGTTGTAAGAAAATCGTTTTTGCTTTGATTTTAATTCGATTTCAGAAGAATTTTCTTGCTCTGGGTTTAATTTTTCTGTTTTAAAAATTTTTTTCAATTTTTTTTTAGTTATAGCTTTTGGTGTTCCAATAGAATTTGTTACTAAAAAAATATTTGAATTTTCCTCCAAATTGTAAAAGCAATAATCTTCATTGGTGTTTGCTGGTATTAGAAAAATTTCTGTAACACAAAAAATAAATTTATTTTTATAATATTAAACCCTTTGATAAAATACCAATAATTTTTCAAAGCATAAAAAAATATGTGAAAATGATAACAATTAAACATAAGTAATTTTTATTATTTTAAAATATGGGTAATTACACATAAAATAATTTTATTTAAATATTTTACATAGATAAATTAAACAAAAGAAAATTAACAGTTTTTTATTTAGATTAGTTTTTTTAATTATTAGGGTGTGCAGTTATTGGAATGTTTAGGTTGGGTCTGATTTTAGGTACAGCCCCGAAAATTAGGGTAACTTCACACCCTTAGATTTAAAAAAATACAAGTTTGTTCTTACAGTTATGATTTAGTAAATCATAAGTTACCAGATAGAAATAAATAAAGAAATATTTATTTACATAAAATTATTTAAATCAAAAATTAAAAATTATTTAATCACATTTTTCTTTGTACACAAAATTTAAAAAAAAAAAAAGGTGATTTTTAGGTCAATTAATTTTTTTGAATATTGTTAGTAGTATAAAATTTGTAGTACAAAGTAGTATAATAAAATATAATCAATATTTTTCTTAATAAAATTGTTTAAAATTATTAAAATATTTATTTTTTAATGATTATTTGAAATGTGGGTCATAACTTTAGCAAGAATTTTATCAGCATATTGACATTGAATGCAAACAAATTTTTTACAACAATCATTTTTAGCATGACTACGTAAATTTTCTGCACTTTTAAAACTACTAGGACATGATGAGCAAAAAAATCTATCAGATCCCATATAAGATTTATGAAATGGCGTTGTTGTTAAGTAATTGACTGATGCACGACAAAATAAAGGACTTTTTTTATGAAATGCATTCATATGTGTAAACATGTCCTCTAGTGATGCTGCTAAATAATCTTCACAGTAATTGCATTTAAAATTATGTAAGGTAAAACGTTTCATTTTAGATACATAATCGCTTCCATTTGCATTAACTTGGCGGTTTATTGAATCAACTTCGTTATCTGCTTCATCTCCACTTGTGTATTTGCCAAAATCCGCTGTAATTTATGATAATTAAAGTGTTTATTACAATTATTTTACTGATTTTTTTGGTATTGAGAGAAAACCCTCATAATAAACAAATCATTAAAAATGTTTGATGAGAGGAAAAAAATTAATTATCAAACTGGCTGAAAATAAAGATGCTTGTTTACAGCGAAAAACCATGCTTCTTTACTCTGACCTATGTATCAATAATTCATTTGTTCCACTTAAAAAATAAAAGATATTAAATATTACCTGGAGTTTTGGGGCGTGGTGTTTTGGGGCGTGGTGTTTTAGGTCGAGGTGTTTTCGGTCTCGGTGTTTTTGGACGTGGAGTCTTAGGCCTAGGAGTTTTTGAACGCGAAGTATTTCCTACCGATATATTCTGTACACCGTTTGCATAAATTCCCATAGCTATATCTGTTGATTGTTCAGGTTTTTGGACAATTCTCCTTCCTAGAATCCACTCATCACCTGGTTTATAATTTCTAGCTCTTGGACCTGGTTTTCTTCTTAAGTAAAGTTCTCCTTGCCCTAAAGCATCATTTTCTTGATTTATAGCTTGCAACAATTGATTACTTGGTTTTTGTCCTGACTTAAGTTTTTCCTTTAATTCAGATTCCATTTTTTTCAATCTGCTTAAGTTAGCTAATTGTATTTGTTGAAATTGAGCGAGAGTCATTCTTTGTTGTGGTTTAGGACCAAGTTTTTTACTAATCAAGGCGTTTCTATTCGAATTAGAAACTGGTAAGGATGACCTATTTACTTTTTTTGTGATAACTGGTTTTTTTACTGCGATCGATTGCTTGCATATTTGAATTTTGGAGGGAACTAAGGTTGGTAGTACTGCTTTACGAATCGGCTGTCTATTTTGAATCACAGGAGTATTATTTAATTCATTTTCATTTTTTTTATCAGCAGCTGTTTCTGATAAATTTCTTAATCTCATTGAAACTCTGCTAGCTGGTCTACTCGGCCTTCGATTTCGCTTTTTTCTTTCAACACTTACAGAATCATTTTGGCTCAAGTATCCATTAACTTGGGATTTTTGTGAGTACTGTACTGAATTCCCAGTTACAGATCTTTTACGTGTTATTGGCTTAAAACTGTAATTATCAGAACTTAAACGTGTAGAAGCTGAAATATTATTTTGATAATCACTAAAATCGTCATCATCACAAGTTGAGACATCGACCTCAATGTATTCTTCATCACCAGCATCATAACCTATAAAAAATAAATAAAAAAAAATATGTTACAAATACTGACCCAAAATAAAACATAAAAAAAAAATTAAATTAAAATTATCATAATAAAAGCAACGAGTCATGCGAAAAATCAGAAATAATTATTTTAAGTTGAAAAGGCTTTTGTAATAAAACAAATAAAATTAATCAAAAAATTGTAGAAAAAAAATCTATTTATTTTCATTACATAATTCGTAATAAACAAGTTATAAAAAATAAAAAATCGTATTAAAAAAAAATAATGCATTATTGTCTAGAAAAAAATCTTATTTTTCTAATTAAATTAAAAATAAAGCGTAAATAAAAAAAATTTCTTATAGAAATCTGGAACAAAAAATTAAATTGAATTACTGATGAACATTATTTACATGTTTAACAACATCCTTAACAGTAGAAAATGGTTTTTGACAAAGCAAGCAAGTATATTTTAAGCAACATTCGTTTTTTTTATGTGTCTTTAGCCTACTAAAATTCAGAAAGCTGCTTGGACAATTAGTACAATAGAATCTATTTTGATTTTCTTGTTTGATATTTGAAAATTCGTAACAGTATTTAACCAAAGTTGTGCTGTACTTTAAGCAATTTTTATGAAAAAATTTTTGATGATTGTTCATTACTTTAACTGAAGTTGCTTTATCATCAATAAATTTACAATAAGGACAATGATATTCATAGTATTGATAATTTGATTTGTAATGCGAACTTAGTTTTATCTCTGAATCAAATGAATCATGACAATAATTGCATTTAAAAATCATCGGTTTTACATCAATTTTACTTTTTTTATTTCTAGTGTACCTTGGTTCAGCACATCTTTTTAAATCAACACTTAATTTTTTATCAATTTTCATTTTTTTCTTAAATACATTTTCTTTATTATCAAGAGTATCATCGTTATCAATATCAATCGTTAGAACGTCTATTTCTTCATCTGTATCAATTATTACACTTTTAATTGTAGCTGAAAAAAAAAAATAATAATTTTATGTTAATTAATTCTGCTAAATTTCAAAAAAATTTTAAGTATACAGAAAGAAGAAGTTCTTTTTTGTATGATAATCCCATAATATGATAATTAGTTAGTCATTTGTTAGTAAAATAATTATGATGATATGAGTTTTGGTTATTTTTTTAATAAAAACATGCATTCCTGAAAAATTTTAGAAATAAATGAAATTATCAAGGATATCAAAGGATACATGATAATGATAAATTTATGATAAACGCAAATTTTTAAAATTAAAAAACAATTTTATTGTAAACTTTAACATAAACATCAATTTAACTAGTAAATTTTCAATTAATGAATAGTATCACAAATGATATGATAACAGTAAACTTTAGAAACTTGATATATTTTTCTAATATGCTTCTAAATTTTAAAAGGCCACTTGCTTTTATTATTACAATATGGACATTCAAATCTTGGTATTCTGTAACAATCACATTTCATATGCTACTTTTTGATGAAAATCTTTTTGGACATTTTGGACATTAATAATTTTTTCCTTGATTTTTAATGATAATTCGATTACAAAATTTTCATCAACTTCTGATGATTTTGGATTAAAGCAACGTTTTTTTAGAGTTAAACAAGACAATTCTACTTTGAGAATACAAAACAGTGAAAATTTATCAATAAATAAATTTATAAATTATTCTTGTGTAAATAACGTTTTTAACAACAGTATAATTTTTATAAAATTTATAAACAAAACAAAACTAATTTCAAAAAATATATAAAATTTAGCAAAATATAAATATAAAATATATCAACAAACTGAAAAACTAATAATTTGTATGGTATCAAAATTCTAAACTTTCACAAATCAAAGCTAAATTCTAATTCTGATGTAACCGAATAGGGCTCAGATCAAAATCTGTTTTGACTTGAGTAAAAATCCTAAATTCTACCATACTTTGTATGATAACAAAAATTATCATACGGATTTTTTCTCTAATAACACCATACCTAACAAAATATAACCTTAAAAAATTTAATGCTTTTTCTTGTGCTTTTTCTTAATATGACTTTCAATAGACTTTTTATACATACACGAATATTGACAAACACAACAAACGTAAATTCGTTCGCATTCATTATTTTTATGAAATTTATATCTTTCCTTACGCTTAAAAGTACATAAACATTTATCACATTTAATTCGGTTTAATTTATTTGAATTTTTAATTATCCTATCAGGATGTAAAATATAAGTGCCTTCAAAATTAGCTAAACAATATTTTAATTTATTGTGCTTTTCATCAGAACTGTGTTTTATTAAATCATTGATAGTTTCAAATACTAAATCACATTTTTCTTTTAAGCATTTAAAATTTGATTTTTTAATACAATTTTGTAAATGTTCAAATAATTTATTTGTTGATTTAAAATATGAATTTTTACAATTTAGACAAATTAATAAACTTTTATTCTTTTCTAGTTCAGTACAGGATTTGAATTCCTCTTCTGTTTTACAGTAACCAATTAAGTATCCTGTAAAAGAATTTTATGTTTCAATTAATATAATTTTCAAAGAAAATAATGTTTCAACGAAACAACCAACAAAGAGTTAAAACCAGTAAACCCTGAAAAATTATTTTTATGACTGTCATTACATAAACTTTTTTAGTCACATTTATTACATCAATGTTATTTTTAAACGCTGTCTTGTCAACAAAATTCCTTGTATCCTTGAATTATGGACTGAAATTTTGAACAAAAATATATTTTTAGGTGTGAGTCGGTACAAATAATCTAATAATATTGTTAAAAATCAAAATACTGTAGATTTTTTCTCTTTTATTTATAAAAAAAAATTAACAATTTATAAAAAATTTTCAAAGATTTTTTTGAAAAATGTCAATAACATAAACTTGATTATTTGGATGTAATCTTTTAATATGAGTTCTAACGTTCGAAGCATGCTTTGTTCTGTGATCACAGTATGGACAATTAAAACGAGGTTGTTTACCGCATTGAAATTTTTGGTGATTATAAAGATTATTTTTTCTTGTAAATACACTACCACAAGTACTACATGAAAATGGCTTGGATGAATAATAATTCTGCTCTAAATAAATCTGCTCTATGTCTGAAAAATAAAAATTAAGTAAGGTTTTGTTTTTATTAAGGAAACTATATTTTTCATGAATTTTAAAAAAATAAAATACACTAAAAAAAAATTCTAGTTGTGGAGGCCGAAATTTCACAGCATGGTAGGATTTAAAAAAATTTTTGGGCCAAAAAGAAAATGTTTTTCTTAGGTTTTATTTCATTTGCAATTATTTGTAGGGAAAAAAAATTCTGGCTACCACAACCAGAATTCTGATAGCAGCAACCAGAAATCGGGTAATGGCAACCGGACTCTTTTTTCAGTGTATCTTTAAATAAGTACCATTTTGGTTAATAGAGGAACCATTATTTTTTTTTTATTTTGCATGTTTTTAACAAATTTTAAAAATTGTATTTTATTATTCTTAAATACAATTAAATTTTTTTATGCATTTTTCATGCGATTTCAATAAACTAATAAAAAAATTTTACAATATCACAACAAAAAAAATTATTTCTTTCAGTTTTAACAAAATTTAAGCGATACACAGAGAAAGAAAAATATTCGCAAATTACAATTAATGCAAAAATGAAAAAGAATATCCCAACAGATTGAATGCATTTTAAAAAACATGATCTCTAATCTCCTGGCTCGTAACAAAGGCAGCTGAACCATAACAGCTGGCCACATTAAAATTTGCAATGACAGTAAAGATTGTTTCGGTTGGAAAAATATTTTTTGCACATTCCCCCCGTTTGCTTTTTATTTCTGTGCACACCTTTCTGATTACTTAATTCGTGGTGAAACAAGAACACAAATGAAATGAAAATGAATGCTGTTAATTTTATTTAATAAATAAGCCAAATTTTAACAAATAATAAATATTTAACAAATTTAAAATTTTTATTTTTTACTTACAATTCTTAATTTATAGATAATTTATACAAATTTAAATTTTTTTGTATAATAAATTTTTAAATTTATATTAAAATATATTTTTTTTTATAGGATGACTGAACCAATTAATGTCCAATGCCATGGAAGATGACAAGTAATAGGTAAAATTTTGGTCATTAATTGGTAGAGTCACCGTATTATGAAATTACAAGCTTTTCAGAGAGTTTACCTTCTTAAAAAAAAAATACTTTTCTCTATTATGGACTAGTAGAGAAGTAACATTTATTATATGAAATGCGACTTAATTCTTCAGCACTACGCTCCTGGAGCCTGTAATACGTCGCATTTGCCAGAATAAATTTTTCCGTGAGCCGTTCGAAAAGGAACTATAATAAATTTAGGACAAAAGAGACTATTTCTTAAACTTGATATGGCGTCTTTTTTGACCTTTAGATATGAAATATCTCCTAAACTTGTTGTAAAAATATGTACACATAAATTTCCGGATGGTCATTTTTACCTTATTTGAAAAATAAATATAAATTAACATCTGAAATAAAACATTTCATTTACTAAAAAATTTATTTTTTACGACTATATTTGTAAAATTTTTTACCAAATAAGGGCATAGATTTTAATATTTTTTTGTAAACTCGCTAAGAAATTTTTGTAATTTCATAAATATTTATCTATAACATTCTTTATTTACAATCCAAAACTATTGTACAATTAATTCTATTTGTTTTTCTTTATATACAAAAAGAATCTAATTTATTTTTTAGCCACAAAGGGCTCAACATCTTTATTTTTATACAAATCAACTACGAAAACATCTAAATTGGGATGTCTCAACCTAATATGAGCGTACATATTCGACGAAACTTTAGATATTTGTGGACAATATGGACAGCCCCATCTAGGAGCCTTACCACAATGATTTTTAAAATGTTTTGACATATCGTAATAATTTTTATAACTTCTGTTACATTTTGGACACAAATGACGACTTTCACTATTATTACTCTTGTTTAATATGTTCCTCGTATTGCTTACTTCGTAATTGTAAGGGTTGAAATAATCTGAAATGATAAAAAAATCAAAAAAGATTTTTTATAAGCATTTTACTTTTTTTAAAGCTTTTTTATTTTTACAAAAAAACAAAAGAAAAACTTTGTAAAAGCAAAAAAAAATTAGATTCTTAGAATTGTGTTGTTAAGATTTTTAAAATTAAAAAAGAAAAAAACTAATAATTACAAAATTTCTAATTTTTACAGTTTTTTATTTTTACAAAAAATTATTAATAAATACACTAAAGTGTTAATTTTGTAAAATATTGGGAATTTATTAGTTTTGGTGACAGGTTAATTTTTTTGGATCTATAGTGATAGTAAAAAATTGAAAAGACAAGAATTTATTTTTTGAATAACCTTTATTGCAAAATTTATACATTCCCGAATAGAATCTTAAGTATGGGCCGATCCGGCCCAGATCTGGGCCGGATCAGCCCATACTTCCGATTCTATTCGAGATTTTTGTTATATTTTTTTAGCTCCAAAGCCAAAAACATGTTGGAGACGAAGTGTGAATTACCGAGAGCATTCATCTGCATGTTGATCATATTATGAAACTTCATATGAAAATATTTTTAAGTCTCTGAGGCTAAAAATCCATAATTCTATACGTGTACAAATCACAATTTTAGGGTAATTACTTAAGACATTTAATACTTGAATTAAATAATTTAGACTTCAAATGTAAGTTTTTTTGACATATCTAATTAAACTTTTGAACTAATATTTAAGAAATGGGAAACCAATGATTTGCTTGAAATTTCCTAACCGTGCATTTTTCTCTTACAGGTTAAATTAAATTTTTTTTAACCAAAATTGCCAGTGTTCTAAAAAAAAGTATCTGATGTTCTAGACTACCTTTTAACTGACCTCTCTGTCTATATTATTATAAAGGTGTAAATGATAATCAGGAAAACCCGCCAATATTGATATAATTTAAAATGTTTACAACATGAAATTTAAATCTTGAAAAAAAGTTACTTAAAAATTTTATTTTTCAAATTCAGCTGGAAACGTTCACGTGATTAATCACATGATGATCAATGACACGAGAAAATGAACGTATTCTTCATGTGTTATATCACGTGATTAATGTTGTAAATGATTGCATAATTAAATGTAAAATAGCATAGAAAAAAAGATAACATAAAATAAAAAGATTAGAAGTAATTTCAAATTTGTTTAAAATTTATTTATTATTTATTTTCAAAAAATATTCATGTTTGAAATGATTTAACCACTTCAATACTTCGACGAAGAAAAATAATAATGGGCTGAGTTGAGGTTATGTTAATAAAATTTCTAACCATGAGTTTATTTGACGTTTTGTCAACCAATTGTATTCCTCTTCAGAATCTATGTATTAAATTTTTTTATGACCCACATTTGATGTCTAAATCTAGTAATAATTTATATTGTCCTTTTTTTTTAAAAATTTTTAAAGTTTTAAAATTTTTCTATTCAGGCCAAAAAAATAAAACTGTTTTTGTCGTATTAAAAGTTAACGGTTTTTACCTATTACACTTTAAAGTATAGATAATCTCAAACTGCATCCCATAACAGTCATGGATTGGTTAAACTTACCTTTTGCACAAAGAAATAAAATTTTAGTAAGAGTGTGCGATATTCACTCAATTTAAACTTAAATTATTTAAGTATGTTGTTAAACTCTTTGAGAGTACTTTTAAAAGTACTAAAAAAAATTATAAATAAGGGTCTTAATACTACTAAATAATTACACATTCAAAATAGAATCTTTGGAAAAAATATAAATGAGTAAATTTTGTTCGAATGGATTTTTTCAAGGTGTGTAAACGTAGAGCCCTATTTAGTAATTACTTTTTTTTTGCTAAAAGATATAATAAAATTTGCCAACGAAATTCCAATTTTTTGGGTCGCTGAATACAAATATGATATTTGTTTTTATCTAAAATACCCTAGTTACCCAGGGTAACCTAAAAATGCTTATTTTAGGTAACTTGAGCATTACTATAGGTAAAAACAAATATCATATTCGAGTTCAGCGTCTTATAAACTTAAGTTAACCGATAAAAATCTTTAAAAACCAGCAAAGCATGATATGACCTAAAAATTCTTATTGTGCGCAAGTAGACAATTTCCACCGACCCAACAAACAGAAAAATTCTATGAGCTTATCAGAAATAAAAGTGAGCTCAAAATAGGACTCTGCACCTATTCTATCAATCAAATTTCAGATATTTTGATAATATTCAAAATAAACAAAACTTGATGCTTATTTTTTTTATTTTCAATAAGTTATTTTTAACAAAGATAAGGCAAGGCCATATTATTCAAATTGTCCCATCAAGATAATTTTATGTCGTCATACATACAAAATAAAATTATTATTTTTTGAGTTAAATATTGTTTTAATTAAAAATAAAAAAATAAATATCAAATGTTTTAAGCTAACACATTATAGCCTGAGCGACCATTCTTGGACAGATGAATGTTTCTGAATCAACTCTGCATGAGGGGTTGATATTGCATTTTCTAGAGATGGTAAGTCAAAATGACAGCAATTTAATTTGAAAAATTAATTTCAGTAAGCAGAGTCTATTAAAACTTATTTATTGCTTCAAGTAAGATAACATCTATTAAATATAATCGATTTAATAACATCAAACGATTTCGTAAGGTGAGTTTCGATTGATAACGTCAATTAAATAAAAAATAATTAAAAAGCAGAGTTTTGAAATAATTTTATTATATATGTAATTATTTTTTTTTACAATTTAAATTAATGGACTGAAATTTTCCTTATTAAACCTTATCTGTACAGCAACTGTAAAATATAATCATGTTTTTTGATATTCGTGTTTCCCAGAATTTTATCAAACTTTAAATTATATTATTTAAAAAATAAATAATTTAAAAAAAAAAAAGTATATACACTGCAAAAATATTTGGTAAAATCAAAAATAAAAAAGTATCTATCGCGAAATCATTTTGAATAAAATTCAAGTCTTAAAAAAGATATTAGAGAAGATTCTTGAAAATAGAAAAATTATGGTAATAATTTAAAGGTTCATTGGGAACCGTGTATTTTGGATGAGTAAAATTAACTAAAAAATTATTTAGTGCGTGTAATAAGAGAAATTTAATGATAATTTTAAAGCAAAGTTGAACAAGAGCAGAATATTCGTACTTTTTTAAAATTCTGGGTCAAAAATTTACTATATTTCTTTAAGTTCACAAATTCTACCTAATTTATTTTACAGAAAATTTATCATTTTACTTTATCTATCATACATTTACCTAACAATTATGATAATCATAAAACTTTTTTGTTATAGAAAACTATAAGTTTCGTATTTAGATTAAACCTTGCTACAGGAAAAATAATAAGCTGGTGAACAACAATATTTGGAATTTTAACAATGTCCTCTACAAAATCATGACATCCAGGACATTCGTTTGGTTTATTAACCTGATTCGCATTACTTTAAAATATACCTGCAAAATCAAAGATTAACATCTGTTGTAGAAATGAAGATAAAACCTTTTTTATTTCATTCTATTTATTTCCTGAATTTACTTACCAATGTTAAATAGTTTCTTAAAATTAAATGATGCTTTAAATTTAACTTGGAGCTTATTACCATTTATTACCATCTCCTCCTTTCTCTTCAATTATTGGATTAAAGCATTAACTAATTTTTCTATTTAATCAATTTACAATAATTAAAAAAGAACATTTTGGGAAAATATTTAATACAAAAATTTTTAAAATTATAGTTGATTATCAATGCGCAATGATTATCAATAAAATTGAATATCCAGTTTCGGAAAGAATAAACATGAAAAATTCTTTTGATTTTAGATAAGTCCAAATAATAAAATTGGCTGATAATTTCATCTTGCAATAGCTTTCAATTTTATTTAAAACTTGACGATATTAAAATTTTATTTATCAAATATATCAAAATTTTAAATTTTCTTCTTCAATGTTGTTAATCAATTATGATAATTAATCCTCTCTTTTTAATATGATAAAATTATTCTGAAAAACATGAAATAAAAAATATCAATTTTGGACTCAAAAACTATTTTAAAAAAAGTAAAAATTAACTCTAGAAAAGCTCATTTTTTAAAAAAGTTTAAAAAATTAAGAATCAATGAGCCTTTTTAGGGTTAACGATAAAAACAAATTTTTAAAATGATAAGGTAAAAATAAGTGAATATTTATTAAATAAATGAATTTTATTCATAATATTAAATAAATAAAATTGCGATTAAATTAAATAAAATATATTGATATAAATTTTGAGGAATGAGTAATACACAACATTAAATATAAGGCACTTGATAATTATTGTTTTTTCAGTCATATTCGTTGCTGATATTGATAAGGTAAAATGCTTGACCTTCGTGTTTATTTCTTACATGGGCTTTGATATTATGTGGTCTTTTGGATTTAAGGTCACAATAAGGACATTTATATTTTGGTAATTGACCACAAGTATCCCTTAAATGCGATACCAAAGTTTCTCTACTTTTGAATAATTGGTAACACATTGGGCATTTATGATTTTTCGTTACATTTTTACGACTTTTCATTGATATTTCTTTAGATGAAGTTGATGACGTTGTCGAAGATGTTGATGCTACTGATGATTGACGATTTGATTTTTTTAAATAATCACAACCTTTTATTAGATGTCTTCTTAAAAAACCTTGACTCGAATATGAATAATTACAGTATTTACATCGAAATTGATCTGCTGTATCGTATGACATCAGCATTTGAACTGTAACAAATAATCATAAATATTTTGATCAGACATTTATTTTTATTCCTGATCGTTCATTACTTTCGTTTTTAAGGGTTAGTAATTATTTAGAAGAGGCTGCTGTAAATTTAATTTCACATGCATACCAAATCTTTAGTTTTTTATCATTTTAAAAAAAGCTTTTTTTATTTTTTGTTTTTTTAGTGTGCTTGTTTTATAAAATCTGAAAATTCGTTACATTTTATATTTACAAAAATTATTTTAGCTTTTTTATTTACAATTTTATCGAGGACAGGATGAATTCAGGGTAAATTTTATGAAAATAATAAATTTTATTGAAATTTATGCTTCTTTATTCATGAAAAATGCATTAAAATTAAAATATAATTATTCCAGAATTTCAGAACGAATTTTGCAGGTGATGTCCAATTCGTATGGGATCCTTTCTTGCCATTGATTACTAAATTATTCTTGACGAATTGCAGAGTTTCTATTGCTTGACGAAAGTTGAAAAATTTAGGCAAAGTTCAATCAAAATATTAAAAATTTAATACTGTAAAATAAAATATTTTTGATATTTAAAATTTTTTACAGTCTGGGTCACCTTATTTACCTGGAATTATGAAAATATTCAAATAAATAAAGTAAAATTAAATAATTTTTTGGCCTTGGTAGTGAATAAATAAAATATTTAAGATAAACATATTTGAAAAAAAATAAAATGAATCAAGTTTTTCCGGTTTCTTAAGAAATCCTGTTATCTTAAGATAAAAAAAATTATTTTAAATAAATAAACAGAATTAATTGAATTGAGAACGTATTTTTAAGATTTGCATTTACAAAATTGAAATAAAAGACTAGTTGAAAAAACTCTAATTTGATACTATGCGAAATTTAGTATACAGAAATTGCAAGCAGTGTCTGGAAATCAAGTCTATTCGTTTCCCCTAATGCAAACTGAAAATAACGAAGGGGAGATGAGTAGAGTTGAATTCCAGACGCACTGCTTATAAAAATATATCTTAATTCTGTGAAAGTAAAACAAGTCAATGGTAGTAGCAGTAGTACCATCTAGTGTAAAAATTAAAAAAAAAAACTAAAACGAATAACCTTGGGATGTTATGTACATAATAAAAAATAAAACCGAGCAAAGCATGAAAAACAAGCATAAAAATAAACGTTCAAATATTTTACTATCTTGAAATTGATAAGAAAAAAAATTATTTCCTCTGTTAAATTAATTTTAATTATTTCAAATAAAATTTTATTCTTGTTTAAATATTTTTTTTTATTAAAAACTTTTATTATTCATTCAAATAAATTTGAAATAATTTATAAATTTAAGCTAATAAGTGATGAATAATTCATAAAAAAAAATTGGTTATTTTTAGAAAAAATTTGTTTGAAGTAAAAGGCTGTTAATGCTGAATATTTAAGAACAACGTATTAGCGTGTCATTTTTTTAAGAAGCTTCAAAATAATTTTTCTTAAAAATAAAAATTACAGCTAAGGCTGCTTGTAAATTAACTCCGGTTTACTCAAGTGACCGGATTTCTGTTTATTAAAATAGGCTATTTTTATATAAGCGAAAAACAAACATTCTTGATATTTTCCAGTTTACTTCAATGACCCTCTAAGGCATGACAATTACTTTTAATTTATTAAATAGGTGACTTTTAACTATTTTTAAAGTAATCTCAACTGAATGACCTTAATAAATTTGATGCAATTTTTTTATTTTTAAACATCGTAAACAACGATAATGGTCAAACATAAAAAATAACTTCATCGCAGTTCAAAAAGCAAAAATTGTCTAATTTCAAAGTCAAACTTTTAAAGTTACTTACAAAATGACAATTACATTTTTTTCGAATATAATAGTATATTTACGGCTCCCGTCCAAAAAAGTGAAGAATAGCCCAAGCCACACGTAAATTACCTTCCGAGGCGAAGCCGATAGCCATAAAAAAAGAATGCCCTAAATGGCAGTTTACCATCCTCGGCTTCACCTCGAAACAAATTTGTGTTAAATTTCTGCTATTCTGTATTTTTCTGTACGTGGGTCGTAATATACTATTTCTGAAAAATTATGGTCAAATACGATATCTCTTTGACGCTGTCTGGTTGGAAAACAATATGACTAAAAATATGTAATTAAAAAATTAAAGGTATCCGTTATAAGTTCAGAATACCCTTTTAAGTCAACTGTAATACACAAAGTTTGTTTAAGTATTATTAGTAAAAAAGCAGTTAGGGCGCACATAAATAAAAAAAATTAAAAATCTTATTTACAAATTTTTGGACTTAAATATCCAAAATGGTAGCCATTTTAGTTTAAAACTTGTAAATTTAACTTAAATTAAAATTTTTATTAAATTATTCATATAAATAGATTATTCTAAATTTAAGTATTATTATTCACAAATTTTAAGCAAAAATTTGGCCATAAAATAAATTATAGTTTCAGAAGGTCAGAGAAAAAATGTTTATTAATTTGAAGACATACGTCCAAAATGCATAAAGAATACTGTAGAAAAGGTTTTAAGTTAGTTAAAATAGCTGACATTTATAAACTTGAGCAAAAATTAATTTTTAAAAATTACCGGACAGAATGTAAGCCAAATAGCGGCTGAAAATCTTGGCGGCCAGCCTGGAAATTTTTATAAATCAATTTTTGTTCGTAATGGTCATAAGTAGGCAAGAAAAAAGGACATTCAAAAATTATAAAATTAAAATATAAAATATAATAAATAATAATAAATTAAAGATTGAAAGTTTATTAGTATAACGTTGCTACTAACGAAAACTACGCCATCCCCCATGCTTTATACATTGGAGTTGGCGTAGAGCATTATTCTCTGGCAGTGTCGATATTTAATAGTAGAATTTGAACTAAATTTAAGAAACCAAACTAAATCCTAGTAAATTAAATTAGTTCATTACTTATCGAGGTAAATTTTTAACTACAGAATATTTTTTCTTTAGCAAAATATAATTTTTTATTGTTTCAAAACCCGACATGTATAAAAATGAACTAATTTTCCAGTTAGATTTATCATGGAAAAATTACAATATAAATATATAGAAAGACTTTAAATATTATTTATTTAAAATTAATTTACATATGTGTAATTAAATAATGAATTAATTTTTTTAATTGAATAATTTGTTTTTGGGAAATTGGGAATAATTAATAAACGAAAAATTTTGTTTTAAAGATAAAAAATTTTATTTCATTTTCAACAATAATATTATTTCTTAAATGTTATTAATAAATTCGATAAAATCAAAACAATTATTTAATATATAGAAAATTTAATTATTTTATTATATATATGAAAAATATTTCTCTATTTTTAACTTTTTATATATTATAGAAAAATTATTAAAAATATTGCTTTTTTTATTAAAATTGGTCATCTTAAATCTATCAATTAGCAGAAATAACATGTCAATATAGATATTTTTCTTTTGTATTTTTAAATTAATGTTATTTTGAATGAAAAAAAAAATAAGTAAAAAATTATGTCCTTTTGCTAAATTTTGCTAATATTTAATTTTTAAATGACTGGACTGAAATTAGGGGTAACTTTGGTAGTAAATTACATTGTTAGGTTATTAGACTTAAATTTTTTTCAGAATAAAAAAAATTTTATTCATTTTATTTGGATAATAATTTTTGGATATTTCAAGCTAAATAAGAAAAATTCGAATACAGCGACTTAACAGTGTATTTTACTTAATTTTAGTTTTAAATGAAAAAATTTTTTTAATAAAAAAAAATAATAATTTTAACTTTAAAAAAAATTCTTTGGCTAGTCTAAAATTAATTTTCTCCTGAAATGCAACAAATGGGACAAAATCACTCTAGAACATAATTTTTTACAATATTAAACTAAAAAAACGTAAAATATCTTTGAACACTCAACTACCTCAGAACGATAATAATATATATTTCAAAAAATCTAAATATAAATAAAAAAAATAATTAAAAAACAATAATCTACTTCTCTTTATTAATTCCCCGTAACTCTAAAAACTAAAAAACAAAATGAAAAAAAAAAACCATAACTTGCAATAATATTTAATCTTGGCTTTGGTACGTTAAAAAATAAGAGAATAATAAAATTATAAAAAAAAAATTTTCGTGTTGGGATTATTTCATAAAAGTGCTACCATGAATATTTAAGATGTGCTGTTTTAAATGATCTGGCCTGCAAAAATATTTTCCACATAGTTGACAAGTGAAGGTATACCTTGATCCAAGACTGCCACATTCATAACGCGAATGCCTCGTTAACGATGATCTAGATCTATAGCCCCTTCCACACATGACACAGAAAAATCGTAGATCGTTCTCACTAGCGGGACTTACTGTAAGAAATATATTGGGGATTGGTTTCTAATTTTCTTTTATTTTTTTTTTTTTTTTTGGATTTTCATTACATTTTTTTAACACATTGTACGATTTTTTTGGTTCGCTTTTTTTTGGGTTAACAAAAATTTTGACAACACATAACGTAATTTCATTTCTTTTTTATTTATTATTAGGTGATTTTTTGTTTTAAAAAAAAAGCTCGAGCTATATAAGCGTGCAAAACGCAATAAATCCAAATTATTTATTAATGTAAAATTTATTAAAAATGAATTATTGTTAAAAAAAACACTAAAACCCGGTGAATTATTATTAAAAAAAAAAATTATTGTGCGTGATTTATATTTTTATTGACAAAAAAAAAAATTTAATGAAACAAAATTTTCTTTTAAAGCTAAAAACTATTTAGATTTTGCACAATAAATTTTTTTTTATACTTAAATTAGTAATTTAAAAAACAAAAAATCAAATGAAAAAAAAAATTGTGCAAAATCCAATAAAAGCTACGCTTAAAAAATTGTTATTTACATGCTTTGTAATCCCAAAAAAAATGAATTGCATTTGGTTATTTTGCACACCCTTTTAGCATCGGTTAGATTAAAAAAAATTATCCTCCAAAAAAAAAAAAAATTTTTTTTTATAAATAAATTTTATCTTTACAATTAAAAAATGAATGATTTATAATAAATTATCTACAATTTAAAAAAATTGGGACAAAATTTTATTTGATAAAAAACTTTACATGCAAATTTCATAAAAATTTTTAAAAAATTAAATTTAGAAAAAAGTAAATAAATTAATGAATGAATGAATAGAATAAAATTTCAATTTTATATTTTACAAGTAAAAATGAGATCTCTAAATTAAAAATGGTTTTGGTATGTTGTAGAAGCTTGTAGAGAAATAGAGGGCATGACTTCCTTTGGATATTTTTTTTAATGTACAAGAGAAATTCTGCGCGCGCAGCTTGCATTCTCTCACCTGCGCAGCGCTGTTGTTGCTGATGAAGAATTTGTTGTTGATCAAGATGGCGGGGTTTGTGGTATCCGGCTTTTTTCAGGCATGCAGTCAATAATATGCCTTAATAAACCACTTCGATATTTGTAACTACGTCCACATAAACATGTCAATCTTGTAAATTCAGAGTCCTGCATGCATGCTGGAAATACCAATTTTGGTCTGGACTCATTTTTTTTTTTATTGTGGATTTTTTATATTTTTCCATTTATTTTAATTTTGATGCAATTTATATGTGCATGATCAATTTAATTTACTTTGCATCATATTTACTTTAATAAATTCAAAATGATGTAACATGCAAGTGAATCAATACAAAACTTTACTTTTATTTCTATCAAATTAATTTAAAGAAAATGTGGTGAGATAATTCACCCCCAGATCAATTGTATTATATTTTTACTCTATTTTTTATGCAAATTTCACATTTTTTTAATTTATTACATATGCATCAGAAATTTAAGTAATTGAACTAATTCGTCATATTTTTTTTATTTCAATTCAAAACTTGATTTAAATTAAAATTTCAATAAAAATTTATGATAATGCTCGAACTTTAATTAATAATTTTCAGTCAAGTTATGAAGATTTAGCTGAATTACTTAAATTTTTGCTAATTTTTAATGACAATAATGGCAGGAATAAGGTGAAGGTGAACTTATGAGCTACAAATAACAAGAGTTTGATTTTTATTTAAATTATTTTTTTTATTGAATCATTTTTAAAAAATTTTCAATCTTTTTTTTTTTTTTTTTTTTTTATTGTATCTTGAAGTTGTTGATGCCACTCGATGAGGGAAGAATTTAGTAAGCAAAAAATTTTAAAATCAATTTAAAAAGTTACTTTAAAAAAATAGCAAAATTTAAAAATTTAATGAATTTATTAAAACAAAATAATAAAAATTTAATGAAGTTAATAAAAAATGAATTTAAAAATGGGAGGGCAAGAAGTTGATGTTGAACCAGTTGGAACTGCTGCATCGACTGAATAATTGAACATCCTTCAAATTTTGGACATCGTCAAATTGAATCATCCATAATCAAACAATAGAAGGTTTGGCAAATTTGGACCTCGTTGAAGTTTTTATTTAAGTTTTAAATTTTTAGTGTTTTAAAATTGTTTTTTTTTTTTTAATTTACAGTTTTTTTAATTACTGCGTTCCGCCTTTATCTAATTAAAAATATAATTTTTATTAAAAAATTCAATTTTATTTTAACTAAAAAAATTTTTAGAGAAAAGCGAAACGAGTGAATTTTTATGGTGTTGTGTAATAAAATCAAGTTTTTTTTGGAGTTTTTTTTTATTTGAAAAATCTAACGTGTTTTTTACAAAATGTTTAACAAAGTAATTACCGGATTTGATTAAAAAAAAAAAAAAAAAAAAATGTTATAGGAGTGAAAAATCTTGATTATCCAAATTATGTTGCAGCTTAGAAAATTAATATTGACCAAAATATAGAAATTTAGCGACCATTCACTCTTTATTTTTTAATTAAGTAAAAAATAATCAAATTTTAAAAATTATTTTAATTTTTTTTGTTTATAATTTAAAAATTACTTTGCGAAACCCGCAACAAGTAATTAAAAATTATAATTAAAATATTTTCAATAATTTGATTATTAAAAAAAAAAAATTACCAATTTTTTAAAAATAAAAAAAATTAACAATATCTCAAATTAGGCGCCATTTTAAGATACTGATAATTAATTATATTTTTAAAAAATTAAATAATTATTTTTAAGAAATATGAAAACATTCATTCAAGTAACGAGCAAAAAAACATGAATTTAATTATAAAAATGGAATGAGAAAATGCAACCAAAAAAACGTTGATAACTCGAAACATATTTTTTTAATATTTACTACTTGACAAGGTGATTTTTATTTAATACAACACCTGCCTAAGCGTACACAATAAAAAAAATGTTTCATTTACATTTTAAAAAAACCACAAAAATGTAAATGCTAAATATGTTTAAATAAATAAAATATTTTAAATATATAAATTTTTCATTATTTTTTCCTGAAAAGAAGGAAATCAAATTTTAATCCTTCTTGTTCAAGAAATAATTTAATATTATATATTAGAATAAATTGGTCGCTTTATGTGCCGATACAACACATAAAACTAATACTTACAACAATAAAATTATTATTTTACCATTTTTTTTACCATTTTTAAAACCAAATTTTTAATTTTTGGACCTTTGTTTTAATACCATACAAATTTTATTTTTATTGGATCATCCATCATTGATATTTTATTTGGATACCATAAAATATTTGTATTTTTAAAATTTGATACCATTTTTTAAATTTTTTCTGTATTATCAGAAGCAAACCTGTTAAACAGAATAAAAAAAAAAGATTGCAAAATTATGATGTTCAATATTTTTTTAAATTATCATTTGATTAAAAATTAAATTTATAAAACACAAAATTTTATAAACTTAAAAAATAAACAAATGATTTGATTTAATAAAATTAACATAAAAATTGTAAACAAATAATCATTTAAAAAATTTATGTTAAAAAATCTTGTGTGCTGGTTTTAGGCTGTAAAGGTAAAAAATAGATGTTATTTTTGGAGATGGTAAAAAAATAATTTCTTATATATTTATGAATTATATTTATAAAATTTAAAGTAAATACGAATTACTAATTTTAAAAATATTAAATTCATAAATATAATTTTTTTAAGGTTTACAACAATAAATTAATAAATAAAAAAAATTAAACCGATTTTTTAATTTTTTTATTTATAGTATTTATGTTGTAAACGTAGAAAAGCTGTAAAAAAGTTGTTTTTATTAGTAGGTAAATAAAGTTCGATGATCAAAAAATATAATACCATAATTTTATATTAATAAATTAATTTACAATAAAAAATTATTTAATTGTAAATTTAATGTAAAAATATAAAAAATTAAACGTCATAATTAAATTTTATATAAAAGAAGCTAAAAAAACAATAAATGGGGACTAAGATATTGCTTATTTATGTCTTTCATATTATTTAACATAACGATTTTTAAAATAATTAATCTGTAAAAAAATTTTTTAATTAGTTTATTAATAAATGATGATAAATTTTTATTATTCATAAATTCATACACATACACACATGATGAAAAATTCATTTATACTTCTTATAAACTAAATAAATGATTCTTATAATTAAATCTTATCACACACTTAAAACTAAGCCTTATACTAAATTTTATTCACAAACACACACTTATAATTAAGAAGCACATACATACAATCTGAAAAGTAAATTTTTTTTATCAAGTTCCTATTAGAAGTAAATTTATGATTAATTAATAAATAATTTTTTAATAATGTGTAAAATATTGTAAAATGATTGTTGTTTTTTACTCTTTTACCAGTTGGTGTGTATTTTTTATCTTACCAAATACATTACCAAAAAATTTTTTACCAATTTTTACTTCGAAAGACCACATCTCAGATCGAATGGCTGGCATTTGAATGGACCTTAGTTGTCATCAGGTTGTGGATTGGATTTCACTCCACGATAACCGAACAAAACACGGTTTGCTTCTTACAAAGAAATAAAATGATTTCTTTGAAAGTTGCAAATTTATACGATTAAAAAAAAACTTTAATTAAGAAAAGAGAATTTAACAACGAAACTTCATGTATTGTAACAAAAATCTCAAAATGAGACATTTGAAAAATATCATGAAATTTTATTCGAGTTATCTTGAATCATTTTAAGCCAGACATCTTCTTGAGTAAAGTTGTTAAAATTGTGGCACTTGATTAAAAACAATAATTTTTCATAAATCTTTTTTAAAACAGAAAACCAAATTTTATCCATAATAAAAAGTTAAAAAAGTAACTTCTTACAGTAAATAAAATTTGTTTCAGTTATAAACAATTCACTTCAAATTATTGCTTTTATTTTTCACATTATGTGTAATCGTATAAAAAAAAGATTTTTTCTGCGATTACTTAACATGAAATTTTGATTTATCACAAATTTCTAAATTAAAATGAATAATACACCATTTAATAATATAGCTTCTTAATCGGAAGAAAAAAAGTTCTTCCTTTCAGAAGCAAAAACATAAATGATGTGATATTTAATAAAATTTAGCAATTCTATTTGCATACATTCAATCACACACCCATAATTTTATAATTTTTTATAAAATTTTTGTAAAATACAAAATTATTTTACAAAAATTCAACAAAATTATAAAACTAAATAACTAAAAGCGAAGAGCTGTAAAGTAAATTTTTAATTAGTCAAAATATATGTTTATAATCTTTTATTTTACTCGATTAACTTTTTTTGTAAGAAAGAGAAAAGTCTTTCTTACAAAAGAAAAGTAATCAGTACGAATAAAAAATTACAAATGTAAAAAAATATTTTGATTCGAAGAGTTTGCCAAAAAAGTTATTCTTAAAATCAGAGATCATTCGAATAATTTTAATGGAAAACTAATCGAAGAACCCAGACAAAAATGAAGTTTAACGAATGAATTAACTTCAAAAAAAATTTGAAATTAATAACCATCGATGATGTTTTGCTGTAAATTTGAATGGTTTTACATTAATAAATATGAAACAAACTATATTTTTAATTTTTAACAAAAATTCTGTAATTGATGATCTCAAAAAAAGAATTTTAACAAATTAAAAATACAGAAAATAATAAAATATATATTTGGATCCAAATAAGACATTTACTAAAAAGTAAAAGCACTTATTTGAAAAACGACAAAAAAAGTAACAATGAAAAATTTTATTTGAATAAGCAATTAATTAATAATAAAAATTAAAAATTAATCACAACCCATAAAATTTCAACCAACGTTGGTTTCTTAGCTGTTGGGAAGTAAAATGGGAATAACATAAAAAAAATTTTATGCATTCATTCAAATGTTCAAAATAGTACATTTTACAAAATTTAAAAAATGAATTCAAAAAAAGTTTGAATTTCATTTAATGAATTAACAAAAAATGCACATTTTGATATAAAAATATATTGAAATATGTAAAATAAATAACGTTATCTTGAAAAATGTTATTTAAAATGATTTAAAAATTAAAAAAATAATTGATAAATCATATAAAAAATAACTTAATCAAGAAAAATATCTTAAGCTAATGCCTTAAAATCTAATTAAATAAATAAAATGTTTTGTTACCATTTTTATACCAACAAATATTTGATTTTTTTTTTAAATCATTATCTAAGCCTGATTGAATCATCTTTGAACCATAAGATCTTGATTAAGACGTTAATAAAATCGCAAAAGGCGAATTTAATAACGCTTATTGATGCTCCTATGGTTCTCATCATGGAATAAATTGACATCATTACTACATCATCTGATCATCTGATTGGATTGGAATATCTGAATCTAGCACATTTTTATACGAAGCTTACGAGATCTCGGTAGAACCTTGCCGAAAAAGTCGACAAGTCTCTCCGAAAATTGATCCCGAAGCAAAATTGAATTTTATATGGAAAAGGTAAAAAATCTAATCGAATGAAAAAAAAAATAAAACAAAGCCGATATTCGATACAAGCTAGCATCGTTTAAGCAAGAAAAAAAAGTTCCTTACTTAACTTTGCTAAAAAAAATTAATCACACGCCTAAAATTCGAAAATATCAGCTTTCTGTTGACCGCAGAGGAGCAAAAAAATAAAAAACACGTTTACGAAAAAATATTTTAGAAAGCTGATCATCGTTCCAATCGAGAAATCGCTCAATTGTAACGGAATTCTACACGAAATCTTGATTTATCTGTTTTTAATTATTCATACTGATTTATTTTTACCTAAACACTTTTGGAATAAAAAATTCAAAAAAAAATTCAAAAAAAAAAATAGTACCATAAAAAAATGAATGATGATGATGAAATATAAAATATGAGAAATGAAATGTTTTTTTTTTATATATAAAAAATGTAAAAAATATGATACAATGAGACCGCAAACAATTCAAAAGAATTTTTTTTTACATTATAGATCATATAAAAAATATAAACAAAAAAATTAAACGAAAATATTAACAAGATATTTTTGTCAAAATTTTGTTTTTCTCTTGCCTAACTTTTTTTATACAATTACTATAATTTACAATAAGACACAATTTTTTTTTTATAAATTATATCGCTATCATACAATATAAAATTAAAAAAAAAAAGAAAAAAAAAATTTTTTCTCTTCCTAATCAATTTGTTTTTTTAAAGAAGAAGAAAGAGAACGTGCACATAGTAATTATGTTGGTTTATTTTTAATGTATAAATAAATGTGCTTTTTTTTATTATTAAAAAAAATAAGAATTTTTAATAATAATAAAAAAAAATTATTTTAGCGTTAATTAAACGAACAAAAGAAGCGAATTATATATACAGAAATGTGTTTTTTAAAGTAATTTTTTTGTATATATAAAAACGAATGTTTGTTAGTAATTAATAAATAAAAGAAAAAAGGTAAATAAAAATATAATAAAAAAAAAATAGGAGAATGAATTTGTTAACAATTTTTTTTAGCAATTTACCAATTGTACAAACCTTTTTTTAATGTAATATTTTTTATAATTAGAGAAAATTATGTTTAAAGAGAGATGATAAATGAGTAGAAAAATTATAAAAATATTACATTTTAATGTTAACAAATTCGATTCAACATAAACAATTAAATTTTATTATTTATTTAACACTTTTTTTTTAAATGTGAGTTAGAAATTTAATTTAAAAAAAAAATGTGTGTAAATAAATAAATAAAATTATTAAACACTACCGAAAAAAGGAAGCGTAGGCATGCAAGACGAAATTACGCAAAATCGCACAACGGTCATCAAAATATAATGGGTTAATTACTATATTTTTTATTTAATTATAGCAATTAATTTTGATAATTTTTTTTGATACTGTTTTTTAAAATTTTAATATCAAAACCTACAACTTTTTCGTATTTTTCGTTATTTTATTTTTCCCCTTCAAATGCAATAGAGTAGAAAAATTGTATATTTAAAAAAATCAGCCAACTTGAAAATCATGTATAAAAAAAAATTTTATTTGTAACAGGATGTTGTGAATTTGGAAGGGGAGAATGTAAAATAAAGATAGATAGAAAGACCCCAATAGAAAGTGTGGGTCTAAAAAATATACAAAGAAAAAGACTGTTTTAGGATGAACGAGTTTAAGATTCGTTCAACGTGCAAATGGAATTTTATTTTTGGATACCCGAAAAACCATTTTTTTTTTTTATGATTTCTATGTGGCTTTTTGTTAATTTTCAAGGTTACTTTAAGAGGAAATTGTCAATGAAATAAACGAATTTTTTTACAGTGTATGTTTTGAGTTTAAAATTTTAAAAATTTTAGAATATCCCTCCTTTTTTTTCTCTATGTATTTTTTGTAAATAAAAAACTACTACTAATTTTAAAAAATTTGACAAAAGAAATAGTTTCTTTTGTATGAAAATAAAAATTCTTTGAAAAAATAGAGAAAAAATTTTATGGGATCTGGGGGGATTTTCTCTTTATGTTTTTTTTATATTTCGCTAAGAAACAATGAATGAAAAGAAAGGAATTTCATTTCTTATTTCTTTGGCGCTACTTTGTCACAACATTTAAAAACAACAAAAAAGAAAAGAAAAAAAAAGAAAATTTCTTTTATTTTTTATTCTTTTCCTTTTAACTACGCACTGTTAAAGAACGTGGCTCAACAAAATATTAAAAAACATCTTTTTATTTAATTTCGACTTTTATTTACAATTTAAAAATTTCAATTTTTCAACAGACAGAGCATAATTAATTATAATGATAAAAAAAAACACGCTGGTTTAATGAATAAATTTTTCAATGAAATAAAAATAACAAAATTGTGAAGTCATAACTGAATAATTAATTAATTTAATAAATGACAACAACAAAATTTACGCAAAACACGATTAAAAAATTTATTACATAAAAAAAAGGAAAAAAAAATTTATAATTAAACGGGCGATAAAATATTAAAAATCCATTCAAGGTAACAAGTCTCTGGCGGCATAGAACGACCTCCGCCATCAATGCGAGCACGTAGTAGTTTTTTTTTTTAGAAAAAAATGTAAAAAAGATTTTCGTTTCGTGTAAAAACGTTTTAAAACGAAATTATAATTTGTGGGGACTCCTCTCTAATTTCGCGAAAGCGCTAGCATTGATGAGAGAGCTCGCTTTCTCTCTCTCCGTAAAAATTACCTTTCATTAATCCCACGTTGTAATCGTATTTCCGACGTTTAACGATCACCTAAGCATTATTTTTCATTTTAAAATAAGAGCCGAATAAAAAATAATTTAAAAAAAGCATCAATTATTTTCTAACATAAGTTGAAAATTTTGGAGTCAAAAAAAAAAAATTTGGCATATAAAAGCAGCTGTCGTTGCTGGGTGGTTTATAAAACGTAGCAGATGCGAAAACGGAATTAGGGGGGAATGTAAACGAAAGAAAATACGTGCCAGCTGCGAAATGTACGACTCTTTTTTTTTTTCAAGAGTTTCATGCTACGTTGCCAGTTTTTTTAAACACAAAAACGGAGTCTCGAAAATTATACTTGGAATTTTTCTCCTCTTTTTTATTTCGAAGAAGGGGAGAAAGAAAACAAAGCTGAAACGAAAACCGGACGCATTTATAAAAGCTCGTATTATTTTTCATTCTTTCTTTCTTTTTTTTTCTTCTTAGTAAACAATAACGCAGACGAGACATGGAAAAATTTTTTTTAACGTAATTTTTAATTCTCAATGGCTGCTAAATATTATTCTTTTCTAATATAAAACAAAGAATTTATTGTTATTGGAATATTTCTAAAAAGCTTCATCATGATATTCTGGCAAACAGACATTTCCATTTTTTTTCTTTTATTTCAAATCTACATCAGACTAAAACAGGTTATTTTGTATAACTACGTCTAAAACTAATAATTAAATTCTTACACGCACGTAAGATTACGTAATCCATAAAGAACCGTTATATATAAATGTATACTTTGGAACGCAGGTATAACATTTTTTGAGAATTTGAAAGCTCCTTTTTTAGTTTCATCTTTTATTTTTTTACCTATCTGACTATTTTAAATTATCACGCTGTGAGATGAAAAAGGTTTTTATTTAAAGTTTCTATCTTTCTCTTTCCTTTATTTTATATTTCTTTTAGTTTTCGTTTTTAGTTTCAAGGCTAACGAGAAATCTCGTCGTGGGAACGACTTGGCCAAAAAATTTTAACATTCTCCTCTTTTATTAACATGCCCGACATGTATAAGAATTCTACTTCAAACATGAGGAGAATTGATAGAATATTTTTTTCCAACTACATATAAAGCTTTATATGCTTTATTAGCAGTAAGAAAAAATTTTTTATTGCTTGTATAATTACGTCATCGTTCAAATATTAAGGGGACTATAAGTTGATAATTATAATAACAAATTTACCGTATACTCAAATGAAGGAGAATGGAAAATTTTAAACCACTCCTTTTTTTTTATCGCACGAAATAACGAACTAAGGGGAATCAAGGATTTTTTAGATATTTGATATTTTCCTGATGGGCAACTACTATAAGGGGATTTGAAGGAATGATTTTACTTTTTACTAAGTATGGTTTGTTTTTTGAAGGTCAACAATTGTTTTTTGCTGCTGCCATGATCGGAGAGAGAGAACGTAAAAAAATATATAAAAAATATATATTGTATTAAAAAACTGTACCAACCTAAATTGAAAATTGTCGAAATAATTTATTTTATCTAAAAACAAAGGTAAAATGTTTGAAGTATTTAATCTTTGCTCGTTACGAAGGCGATGTCGAGAGGAGTTGTATAATAACGTATCATCGACTTCGTATCAAGACTGGTATATTAAAATGGATTCTTATTTTAATAAAAATGTAAAAAAAATAAATGTAAAAAATTTATGAATATAAAAAATATAAAAATTTCGATAGTTATACATATTACAATAAAATAACAATGTAAAGTTCTCTGTCAGAGACCGTGCTACTCTTGAACTGTCTGGTTGAACCATGTTATTAAACAGTGAAATTATTAGCCTTGATCCACCTTCGCAATAGGCACTTGGTTTACATTTATTAATAAACAATTATTCGACAATGAATTTATAGAAATTATAGATTGAAAATTCAATCAGTAAAACACGAAAACTATTGTATAGAAATTACTTTAAGAAATTATGAAAAAATTAATTTGTTTTGCTAATTGCAAGAGCCTATTGCTTCAGGGAACGGTGGCACATTTATGAAGCAATAAAAGCCTACCTTGAGAGTCGCGCTGTGCTTGAACTGCTTCCTGTGCGGCTAAAAAGACTTCATCTTGTGCTCCTGGTGGAGCGGCACCACCGAGACCGCTCGAGTTTCTGTCACCAGCCATGTGCCACGACGCAAGACCTGAAATATAAACATGATTTAGAAATTTTGATTTGTTTTTTATTTTTTGGTTTAGAGAAATAAAAATTTTTTTGAGTTAAAAAGTCTATTATTACAACAGTGGCAAGTTTAAGATTAAGTTTAAGATCAAATTAAATTTTACTTTTATCTCTAAACTTTCAATATTTTAAAGTTTAATTAAAAAATGAATTTAAACTCACCAGAATGTGATGGATCGTGACTTGGACCAGCTCGACTATTGTCTTGGTCCATTTCAAGATCATTCATGTCATCGTCTAATGTGGTAAGGTCTTCAACGCTTTCTTGGTCATCCAGGTACTCAGACTTTGGTTGTATCATTTCTTCACTAGGTTCAGGCTTTTCAATAGGAATCTGTAAAAATAATTAAAAATGGTTATAAGATTTGTTATAGATTTTTTTTATTTTAAAGATGATTTTAACTTTAAAAAAAATAAAATTAAAAAAATTGTCTCGTATTGTTTCCAATCTGTAGAATTTAAAAAAGCATATAATACAGTAGGATAGAAATACGAAGTATGATCTGCCAGCAAGCGAAAGAATCAGTTAACTAAAGTAAACACTAACTCTATTAGAATACTGGCCTACAAGAATTGAATGATATATTTACCTGTAGCATCTCGTCGGCAGGTTTTGTCAGCTGTTGCATTAAGGCTGACCTCCCTTGAGAGTCTGTGGGATCGGCATGTGACTTTTCATCTCCTACTGGAGCAACACCTAGTGATGGTGCATGAACTACATCACTTGAATTTGATGCATCATGGTTTTCGATTGACATTGAGTTATCATCGTTACCAAGACTTCTTCTTCTTCTTTTTCTTCTGTTGCCAACTGGACTTTGTGAACCTTCCCTGGAGGAAAGACCTCTTGCGAGTAACTGAGGGCTTGCTGTGTCATCAGCTCGATCACTGTTTGCGATCTGCTGTTGCCTAGGAACTTTGTTCTTTTCTATTGTTAGACCGGAAGACGCATGTGGAATGTCTACTAATGATTTTGTTTGCCTTGTGTCTGATTTGGTTGTGCTTCCACTACTTCCACCTCCTGTTCTACTGTCCGAGAGACCTTTGATTTGTAAAGACTCTGCTGCTTTTAAAAGGGCCGTTAATTGGTCTTGGGAGATATTTACTTCTCCCCTGTACATGTAGTCCATCATGGCCTTTAATTCTTTGAACTTTACATCCTTGAGAATAAACACTGGATGTTTGTCGTAGTGCTCACTCAAGAGGCCCTAAAAATTAACGAAGAAAAAAAATTAGGAATCTTAGTAATCAATAACAAACTTGTTAAAGGGTAAATTGGAAAATTTGCAGCATCAATTTAATTTAAAAATAAGTTAAAAAACAAAGTTTGTTACATAATAATAATTTGAATTAAAAAAAAAATAAATAAAAAAGCATAACAAAAATATTTAAAATAAATTAAGTTGAAGTTAAAAACAAGTAACATCATTTCCCCACCCCATTATTCCTGGGCAAAGTAAAAATGCCCTGGAAAACAGCCATTTTGCTTTCTTCTGTATTGATCAGTTAGAAGCCCAGCCGTAAAAGCATGGGGGAAGGGAATAGAGCGTTGAAGCTCGTTTTTCCTCCCCCCTTTTCTCTTTCTTTCTTCAACCGGCGCAACATTTGTACAAGCTTGGCGTGAACAACCCAGCCCCCGTTACCGCCCAACTTAACAAAGATGCTACGCCATTTTGTTTCAACTTCAGCCTTTTCCCATTAACAATTTAGCTATTTTAAATTAAATATTAAAAATATTAAACTAATAATTTCAAAAATGAACTGACTTTAAAAAACAAAAAATATTAATGAAATTGAGCTGCAAAATTTGTGTATATTTTTTTAATTTAATAATTTTTAAAAAGGAAAATGTATTTTTTTATTTAGTAAAAAATAGAAAAAATGATATTTACCTCAAAGTATGGACTACAGGCGGAGAGAACAACTTTGTGGGCCTTTAAATACTTTCCCTCCGCCGCTAATGTGCAATCTACTAATGTTCCGGACTCCAATAATGTGTCGAAGTTTTGTATAAGTGTTGACTGATGATTGTTCCACCGAAGGCAGAACTGTTGATCGTCCTCCATTTTTTGTCTATCTGATGAACAAGCCAAAAGAAAATGTCCTTATTATAAAAATGCTACCTCTTCAACTTATTTATGACTATTATAATACACATCGAAACTAGCCGGCTAGTATCGATAAATAATAAAGACTTTATTAAAAATAGAAAAACTAAAGTTTTATAAAGGACAGCGGAGAGCTCGTAAAAAAGCTCTTGCTCCGGCCGTAGAAGCTTCCAAAATGGCCGGTCGATGCGAAAGCGCGTCTTCGTTCTCTCGAACCTTTCCCCTGCTTAACGGTAGTGGAAAGCGTCTCTACTGTTTGGAGGGGAGAAATGAAAACTAGTTAGGCAAAGAAAAGAGATGGAAATAGAAGCCGGAAATTTAGAGGGGATAATGCAGAAGGCCGCATAAGTAATGCGCATGCGTTGGGACTAAGTTGTATATAACAGATTTAACACAGCAACTTTCGCAAATTATTTTTTTATAATTATTTGTGTATGTGTAGGGTGAACTTTTCATGGGAAAGCAATGATGCCGGTTGATGAGAAAAAGCTAATCTATGCAACACCGCAGTAAAACTATTCTACGTTCTTTCTTTTCCAACAATCATAATAATAATACACGACTCCTAACTTGAATGGCAACTAAATTAAATTTTAAATATTTTCTTTGATTACGAAAAAATTAAAAAAATTAAATAAAAAATAATTACTACTGTATCCGATAAAAAATGAAAACTAAAATTTTAGATAAAAAATTATGAAGTAATATTTTTAATTATACTTTTTTTAAGTGCCCCAAAAATAAATTATTTCAAGATAAAAAATATTTTGCGTTTATAGGCTTTAAATTAACTTGCTAATCAATACTTAGAATGAGGTGGGGCAAAACTTTATAACACGTATCTACTAATATCTAAATTTTTTAATTACGAAGTACAACGAACCGATTATTATTATTATTGTTATTATAGATTTGAAATTGCGCAATATTTTTTTATTATTATTATAAAACAAATTAGATAACGATTACTTCATTCGTGCAAATGAACTCTAGTTTTTTATTAATGTTTATACAATGAATTTTTATATTTAAAACAGATCATTAAGTACGGGATCTTTTTCCGAGAAACGACGCTCCTGAAAATTCTCATGACGCTATGTAAAAAGAAACGAGAAACTTCAATTGTACCAGAATGCGGGTTTGTCTCCCGGCGAGGCAAACATGGCTGACGTGGAAGTTAAACCTTCACAAAATGGCGAAATAATTTCCGTGAAAATTTAATGGAAATTAAATTAAATAAATTTTTTTATTTTAATTTAAAACGAATTAATTTTTATAAAAATAAATAACTTAAAAAATTATTTTTTTTTTAAATTATTATACTTTTTAATAAATTTAAATACTCAAAAATAAATTAAAAATTCAAGTATAATAATAAAAATAATTTTTTAAATCATTGAATTATAAAAAAATATATTTTTTAAATATTAAAATCAATTTAAACTCACCAGAAGTGAGGCGCTTTCAAAATTTATAAAAAATATCACAGCCTGCGCACAATTTATAATTAACAATTTAAGAAAATAAGGACGATCATTTTCAGTAGACTTCTGAAGGGAAACTGTCTGAAACTACGAAGCAAACGAGGGGCTAAGCTTCTCCATATGCCCTTTTTAACAATGGCGGATTTCCCCTCAACAAGGAAATGAAAAAAAAAAACTAGGAGAAATAGAAAAGCACCGCACTTATTACTATGGTGGGGGATACGGGGAAATATAAAGCTTGCTTTAACTAAAATATTCAAACAATAACAATAATAATACAAAACGTTATTTTCTAACATGAAATTATAATTACAAAAGGAATAGAATAATTAAGTTTTAGGGGGCCGGCTCGAAAAATTAAGAAGAAAATCAATAGTTTTAGGGGGAAGTAATGCGCATCAAAGTTACGAGAGAAACGAAATTTTCGGTTAAAATAAATTATTTATAACAAGTAAAAAATTGAACACGTATTTTTTTAAATAAAAAAATAATTTATTTTAGAAATTTAATTTTAAAAATAAATCACTCGTAGTTCTTCCTGAGCAAAAATAAAATATAATAATTCAGAAGATTTTCTACGAGTTTAATGAAGTCTCAAAAAAATTAATAATATAATAATAATAATAATGACTCATTAAACCGGTAAACGTGGAAACATTAATTGCGAAAAATAATGATGGCCGACGTACATCGACTTATAATCAAAATGGCGAAAATTGAATAAAACACAAGGAAAATGGAAAGACCGTTACTTGACCTCGTACATTAGTATGGCGTCCTAGTAATACGTACAATTTTAAAAAAGGAAATAATTTTTCAAAATACCGTTTTTTTTTAATCTGACACTGATTTTACACTAATTAAAAAAAAAATCACTTGACAAATTAATTATTTTAACTAAAACACTTTAAAACAAACGCAAGATAAAAACTCTCGAGACGAAATATTCAACGCATGACCTGAATCGAAATATTTTTTAAATTCATTAAACTATACTTATCACGAACGTATGGTTTAAATATTAATATTAAAAAATTTAAATAAAAATTAAATTTATTAATTTTTTAACAAAAAGACTCACCTTGGCACAGTCTTCTATATCACAGAACAGGACGAATCCTTCAAGGGGGGAAGAACTGCGCGACTTCGCACTCACTTTATTTGCACAACGTCTGTCGTTGGAGAAGCCGGATATGAGAATGGCGTCCAGAGAGATTCTCGGCGGTTCTTTCCCCTCACAAGCTGACAATCACCGGCAGTGCTTGTGACGCGACTCAGAATATCAAATTTTGATTACTGCGCATCCCCTCTTTGAAATGTCATATTGAGTTCAATCCGCATGAATCCATAAACATGCCAGGTGCGATGGTAAAATTTTAGGGGCCCTTTTCTTCAAAATAAATTTTAATTTATTACTTTCAAGAAAATGAAATAATTTTATAAAAGCCCAAATATAAATTTCAATTTATTTAAAACGTATTTTGGTTTACAATTTAAATTCAAACCAATACAAGTAATTTTAAAATAATTTTTATTTGAAAAAAGCTTCTCAACCTCATAAACAAACAGGAAAATCTCCATCTTAGAGAAAACAGAAAATGATGAAATTCTTATTAGATTCTGATTAAAATTCTTAGAAAAATTTATCCTTTAAAATGAATTTTACTTAACAATAATAAGTGGTAAAAAATAATATCGCGAATCCACTCATCTGCAAAATTTTGATTCAAAATTAATATTCTATTGTTAAGATTGATAACTACCGTTACTTGAAGCTCAATAAATTTTTTAAATCAGAATTTCAATTTATTTTTTAAATTAGACAGTTTCATTTCATAAAAATTATTATAAAGTAAAAATCTTGAAGTGCTTCGTCATACTGTAACAATGCACAAAAAAAAATTTTTTGAATGGAAAATTTATCTGTAATCTAAAAATCAAACGTATTTAATGCGTTTATACTTTATGCAGCTGCTAGCATGTTCAAGAAATATAAATGCAAGCATTTTTTAGGTATAGATACTAAGAAAATTAAATACAGTACTTTCGTGTTAAAATAATTTTAATGAATTTTTTATGAACAATTAATTATTTTTGAACAACTCATAAAATAATATTTTCCATTGATTAAGTAATATTTTTTACCGTTTTATTTAAATGTTTTTTTTGCAACTTATAAATCCCATCATGAATCCCATTAAATTTTTACAGTTACATTTACAATCTAATCTGAAGTCCTTTGAACCACAAGAAAATTTTATATAAATAGAACGCAGTACTTTTTGAAATAAACTGCGGTAGAAATTTTTTTTCTACAAAAAAAATAAGAATAATTTTTGTTTTGAAATATTTTGCAAATGAGTAATTTTGTGATAAAAATTTTTTTTCGTGCTAGTTACATAAAGCGTAGTCAGTTAGCAGTAAATAATAACTCAAAAAAATCAGAACAATCTGCAATATTATTGTTTATGTAATAAATAATGAATGAAAATCCACTGTTTTAAACATGCATATAAAAAATGTTTACACAGTCTTGTATAATAATTTTATTTTGCATTAAAACTGCACCTGCACGTTGAATATTTATTTTTTTCGAGTTATATTTTTTTCTTTGTTATGCAGGGATTGTTTTTAAAATTAGTCGTATGTGTAAATTAATTAAATAAATTTTTCCTCTTTTTTTAAAAATTTAAGTTCGTTTTAGTAACTGAAATTTATTTCACAAAATTTTATTCAAAGAGTAGCTGACAAAAAGGCCTTTTCGGAAGCCCCTATCTGTGAAACGCGAGCTTATAAAAACTCCAAATAAAAACTTACTTGTTCTCAAATATTAATCTTTGTCAAAATCCAAAGGGGGCAGACTTTTTTATTCACCATCTAAATATTACCCTAGTTAGGGCTGAAAATTATACACGTTAAAATAATTTTTTTTAAGCTTAACGTCTGCAATGGGTTGGGCAAAATCAGATTATTTTTCTATGGATTTTATAAAACTAAGGCAAAAAATTTTATGAATATAAATGTCTCCACCCTTTTAAATTTATTTTTATTCGTTTAAAAGGATAAAAAAAATTTTCTCTTTGGATTTCCATGAGGATTAATTTAAGTCAAAGTTTATTTGGAATTTTCTTGAGCTATCAATTTATTATATCCAAATATAGAGAAAATTTTCTGTAAATCTTGAAGAGAAAAAAAATGTCAAATTTGAAATCCGATAAAAAAAAAAAATTTATAGATTCACAATTTTTTTAAAAGTTTTTAATTAAAAAAAGATACCTTGTGCTGTCAGTAACTTTAATAGTTAATTTAAATTTATTGATTACTAGCTTGGATAAATAGTAATCAGAATTGATTTCCTGCAAATTAGCTAATAATTGAAGAACAGAATGCTTTTAAATGAAAATTCAAGCAAAACTTTCTGCAAATTTCAAACAATCAAGTTAAAAATAATTATATATTTGTTTAATTTTGGCATGGAAAAAGTACATCACCAATTGTTACTTAAAAATTTAAAGAGCTGCTTTAGGATTTAAATTATTTAATTATTATTTTATAACCAAATAATAGGATGATTATCAAGATTTATAAAAAAATTATGCTTATAATTACGTATCGAAAAAATTTTTTCCTCCAACAAAAAACTAAATAATTAAAAATATATATGGGCATATCCATTACTTTTCATACAAAAGTGTGCGCACCCATGACTCCGATCGGGCTCAAATTTTCAGGAGTGGTTTGAAGTAATAAAAAACTCAGCCAGCCAAAATTTCAGCCATTTTGCAGGACGGGTTGCCGAGATACAAGCTCTAAAAGGTCCAAAAATAGCTGTTTTTAGCCAATTTTCAAAAATTTACTGAGCTTCAAGGATTAGTCCAAAGAACATCCAGCTGGTCTCATTTTTTTCCTTGAACATTTAACTTTTACCAAAAAAATTTTCAAAAAGTTTCATGGAGTTGATTTTTACTGGCATTGATTAACGTAAGACTTATTTTATCGAAAAATGCTGATTTTTGAAATTGAATTGTGACTCAGCATCATTAGCTAAAGACTTCCGGTTGGTTTCATTAAAAGCGTCTATCAAAGACCTTTTAAATGAGACCTTCAACGTTAAAAAAGCTTATCAGTGACCGGAGATATAAGCAATTGAAAGTTTGCTGTTTCCGAAAATATCGATTTTTTAACAACTTTAATCGTCTGCAAAATTTTTCTCTGAGCACTTTAAGGGCTGAAAATTTCAGGAAAGCTTCTTTTGATATTAAAAAAAATTCCCTAAAAATTTGGGCGATGGTATTGGCTTCTCTTCGTAGATATAAGACTCTGAAAATGTGTAATAATTGGACCAATATTGGCCAATAAATGGTTAAGGGGTCAACCAAAAAATTTTTCTTCTTCAATATTCGAATAGCCAGGGAAAAATGAGCTGATTTAAAAAAAAAAATTTTTATTTTTGACCGAAAAATAAGCAAGTTATCATCATTTTAAGATTTTTAAAAAAATTTTCCAAAAATCCCATTTTTAGGGTCATTATACAGTATTCTAACTCGAAATAATGATAACTCGCTTATTTTTCGGTCTAAAATAAAAATTTTTTTTTTTAAATTGTCGTATTTTTTCCTGCCTATTCGAATATTTACAAAAAAGAAACTTCTTATATGCAAAAATTATTTCTTTTTGGCAAATTACTTTAGAACTTACTTTATTTTGTCAATGTATTCGGGTAGTTTTTGGTACAAAAAAATAATTTTTGCGTATAACAAGTTTCTTATTTGTAAATATTCGAATAGGCAGGAAAAAATACGACAATTTAAAAAAAAAAATTTTTATTTTAGACCGAAAAATAAGCGAGTTATCATTATTTCGAGTTAGAATACTGTATAATGACCCTAAAAATGGGATTTTTGGAAAATTTTTTAAAAAATCTTAAAATGATGATAACTTGCTTATTTTTCGGTCAAAAATAAAAATTTTTTTTTAAAATCAGCTCATTTTTCCCTGGCTATTCGAATATTGAAGAAGAAAAATTTTTTGGTTGACCCCTTATCCATTTATTGGCCAATATTGGTCCAATTATTACACATTTTCAGAGTCTTATATCTACGAAGAGAAGCCAATACCATCGCCCAAATTTTTAGGGAATTTTTTTTAATATCAAAAGAAGCTTTCCTGAAATTTTCAGCCCTTAAAGTTCTCAGAGAAAAATTTTGCAGACGATTAAAGTTGTTAAAAAATCGATATTTTCGGAAACAGCAAACTTTCAATTGCTTATATCTCCGGTCACTGATAAGCTTTTTTAACGTTGAAGGTCTCATTTAAAAGGTCTTTGATAGACGCTTTTAATGAAACCAACCGAAAGTCTTTAGCTAATGATGCTGAGTCACAATTCAAGTTCAAAAATCAGCATTTTTCGATAAAATAAGTCTTACGTTAATCAATGCCAGTAAAAATCAACTCCATGAAACTTTTTGAAAATTTTTTTGGTAAAAGTTGAATGTTCAAGGAAAAAAATGAGACCAGCCGGATGTTCTTTGGACTAATCCTTGAAGCCCAGTAAATTTTTGAAAATTGGCTAAAAACAGCTATTTTTGGACCTTTTAGAGCTTGTATCTCGGCAACGCGTCCTGCAAAATGGCTGAAATTTTGGCTGGCTGAGTTTTTTATTACTTCAAACCACCCCTGAAAATTTGAGCCCGATCGGAGTCATGGGTGCGCACACTTTTGTATGAAAAGTAATGGATATGCCCATATATAAGTTTCTGGGGCAGGTAAGAATTGTAAATATTTATAAATATATTTATATTTATTGTAAATATTTGGGTTTTTAAATAACAAAATGTGTTTATATAAATAAAATATTTCTTTAAAGATATAAATGAGCAAAACAGTGCCCTAAGATTCATTTTATGTGTATTTTGTGTTTACTATGAAGATTGTAACTTATGGATACCGCATATTTATAAACAAAGATTGTGCTATTTATATATATTTTTTGATAAAAAAAACAAACAAACAAAAATGGTTTTATCTGAAAATTTTTTATTTTTAAAAACTTGATCTCTTCGGTTAATAAAATTGCAATCTCTATTTTTGTACTTTTTTCGTAAGATCTTTTTTATCGGCTGAAGGTATAACCATTGAATGGTACCTGGGCATAGTACCATTGAAGATAATTAAACTTTTTTAAATTTTTAAATCATTGTTAATAAGCTGATGGTCAAAGATTTTGTAAGAAAATTTTTTTTTCGCGTACAATTAGAACTATAGTACAATTAGATCACTTTGATCACTTTTATTAAATACGCAATCTAATCACTGTATTTTTTTGAATATTACCGTAAATTTACTAATTTTTATCAAATTTTATTTTTATCAAAAGTCTTCCTAAAAACTTGTTAAATTTTTATGTAGAAAAATGAAAATCATGTTAAGTAAAAAACCTTCGTGGTGTTAAAAAAAAAGTAAAAAAAAAAAAAAAAATTTGTCATTTTTCATAAATTTGGGTGAGAGTGGCTGGATTTTTTATTCGTTTGACTCAAAAACATTTAGTTGTATCTTTCTTTATGAGATCTTTATATTTCACTACATTCTTAATTATATAATGAAAAAATATCTTTTTCCGCAGATCCTCCTGTTCAAACAAACGCGAAATCAAATGACAAGATTCGATCGATTTAAAAGCGTGATTCCGCTTGTGGCAAATGGAAAAATCCCGAATACAAACCAAAAATGAAAAAATATTGCACATAACTTTTCTTTAAGATATAAACAAATTTTATTTTCATTATTTAATTTCTTTTTTTCGTAAAGTCCCAGAAAAAAAAATAAAATCAAGAAACAGAATTTTCGAGATCTGGACAAATTCTGGCCTGAATATCTGGGATAATTTTAGAAAATTCTGACTCCATTTTCAAATTTTTAGGAAAATTTTATTGAAAGCCTCTTTTGTAAGAAACTTCAGATATTTCTAAAAAACTATAAATAAAATGAAATTTCTTAATTGTTTGCTAAAAAATTGAACTGTTTTTTATTTGTTTTTTTGTGCAGCGTTTTTCAAAAATATCTAAGATTTCCCTGAACAGAGGGACTTCCCAAAGAATATGAAAATTGAATCAGAATTTTGCTAAATTTTTATCCGGCGAAAAAAAGTGGGTCTCAGAAATTCTATTAATATTATTTTTTTGCCATGATCGACCACTAATTTATCGCAGTATAAAATTAAAGCGTAAATTTTTACTGTTAGACTAAAACATAGTATTAAGATAGAATTATCTTATAATTATTTCAATTAATATGATTTAAAAATCATTTCATAATTTTAGGTCTCTTAATTTTTATATTTAAAATCATCCTCAATAATGCATCTGAAATTGAGGCAGATAATCAAGAAGGATAAAAAAATAATACGTAATAGTAAATAACACTCAACATTATCCAGTTATTCGCTCTTCCCCTTTAAATTAATGTGATCATGACCTTGCTAAATTTAGGGGAGAACAGGTATTAATGAAAAGAGAAGTTTACGATATTAAAAGGGAAGATGCATTCAAGGATATATATTTTAAAAGTCAACGTAAAATCCCGTTGTTATTTTATAATTTCATGCTACGAACTTCCTTTAAATTTTTTTTTTTTTTAATTCAGCTTTATAAATTAATAATTAATAAACATTTATAGAAATCTGTAAATTTCAATAAAATTTTATAATTTTAAAAAAGTAAAATATTCAATTGAGTTTTGAAGAACTTTTTAAAGCACGTTTTTTTCAAATACTTTTGAAGGAATTTTTTTACAACCTTGAATTGATCCCTTTGTAAATTCATAATAGTGTATTTTTGACTCGTGTATAGAAAATGGCTTTGCCTTGAATTTACGTGCGATTTGAGCCATTCTTTATTTTTCTGGCCGCTATAAACTATTTCTGTGTCAGTCGCGAGAAGACGCGTATTTCCCGGCCAAACAGTGGCCAGGAAACAGGTGCTTTCTGGCTGTTAACCAAAAATCATAATTTTTTTTTTCTTATTCCAGCAAGTCAAAATTTTGAATTTTATTTAAAAAAAATTTTTAATTTCAAGATTCTAATATTAACATGCTCGTTTAATTTTTAAAAAATTTTATAAAAGAAAAACTTTTATCAAAATTATTATCGTTGTATTAAAGATAAGTGAATTTGGCACACTTAATTTTATTTGTTTTTTTATTTTTTGATAATGTATTTTTTTACTCTCTTAACTTTTAATACTTAAAAAATTCTCCATTGTTTTTTATTTTTTATTTTATATTTTCATTTTTTTTGCATGCTATAAACATTGTAGAATATAAGTTTCAGATGATTGATGTTAGTATTTTCAGAAAAGGTAGGGTAGAAGGGGTGGTTTTCGCCACCATTAAGAAAATTTGAAATTAAACTATGGATATTTTAAAATATTATGCAAATACATGGCTAAAAAGTATTTAAATGTTTTTGAGAAAAATAATTATTAATTAAAATTCCGACCCTGGTAATTTCCAAAACTTATTTTTTGCAAAACCTAACCTTTAGGTCCAAAACCCTGAAAACCCGGGGTTCTCGCCACCAAGCATATTAGCGAAATGGGTGAATATTCTTGTGGCTAGATGCAATGAGTCATTAAAAAATAGATTTTTTAGACTTTTAAGGTAATTAGCACCACATTTTAAAAGGTTAAAGTTCAAATAACGAGGGTGGCGAAAACTGTATACACTGGCGAAAACCCCCTTCTCTACCTACAAGAAGTAATTTTGAAATAAAATCTTATTCATTTTACAGTAAATTTCATTGAAAATCCTACAGATTTTTAATCTTTTACTCCCATAAATGAAAACTTTTGGGCATCTTTCACCTTTTAGTTTTTTGAATCCCGAAAATTATTACCTATAACAACTATCTAATGCAGAATAATAAAAACTAGAAGGACTGTAATAATCAACATATCGAATTTTTAGCTGGGTAATCGAAAAAAAAATTTCATTTGTTGAAAAAGTAAGGTATACCTAAAGTTTTATAGAGAAATATTAACATTTAAAGGTCGCGCAAAAACTAAATCCACTTTTTTTAACGTTATTTTGAAAAAAATTGAAATTTTTCGTTATACATGAAAAATTTCTTCTTACACGGTTAAAATGATTACCTATTGGTATTTTCCTATAAAGTTACTTTGTATAAGGTATCCGTATAACTATATCTTTACACCAATTTAATTATTTTGATACTTTTGCATAGAAAATTCGTTGTTTTAAAAACGGTTTTTTAGGGTTTTGAACATTTTTTCATTATTATTTTCTGGCTCAAAATTTCAACTTTTTTTAACATACACGACGTATATCGAGTAAAAACGATACATACTAATTTTTTATCATCAAAAAAGTGAAAAAAATCATAAGAAAAAATAGGATACATTTTTGGAGCTTATTCAGCAACACTAAATTTTACTAAATTTTTCGTTTATTTTAGTTTCGTTTATTATAAGACAAACAATTTTTAACAATATATTAAGGCCATGAGATCGTATACATTAAAAATTACATAAAAATCAGATTTTTTACGGTTCCTCCAACAATAATTAAATATTTACAATATTAGCTATAGTAGCACAACAAATTTCTGCTATTATAAGTAAAATAAGGGGTCCTTCTCATTTCCTTTCCCCTTTCAGCGATCATTTTCATGTCTAGATCTGCCTTTAAAAACATAAGTAATAGGTATAATCATTGGGTCCTATAGTTTTTTTTCCGACATCTGAGAAAAAAGATCTATTTGTTTGAAATAGAAAATCTTCTTGACAGAAATTTAAAATTTTTCACAAAGAATACAGTTCTGGATTACCAGATGGGAAAATCAGATTAAAAGAACTTAAAACTGCTTTATATGTGTTAAAAAAAAAATTCTCAAGATGGTGGACCGAGAAACTTAAAAAATGAATTTTTAACTTTACAAGGGGGTTTTGTAGGGCTAGAAAAATAAATTTTTTGTGAAAAACAATAAATTTTTCAATCCAAACTATTTTCCTATTTTCCAAGATGGTAAAAAAGTTTCTTGGTATGCCATCTTGGAAAATCAGAAAATATTTTGGGTTAGAAAATTTCGAGAAAAAAAATTTTCATGATCATAGATTCAAAAAATCAAATGATAATAAAATTTTTTAACTTAAACTCCCATGAAAAAAGTAGGTATATTAATTAGGGGTGTGCGGTTTCCCGACCCGAAGCTTCAGTACGGTCCTGGATTTTTTCGGGTCGGGTCGGGTCGGTCTTCGGGTACTCCCCAAAAGTTTCCGAGGTCCGAAGGTACAGTTTTTTCGTCTTAAATTTCCCCGGCATTATGATTACATGAATCTTATGTCGGGAATTTTTCGTTCACGCTTAAAAAAGATGAAAAATAGTTTTAAAAAAAGCTTACTAGAAAAAAATTATAATTTTTATTACCTATAAGTAATTATTTATTTTTTCATGTAAATTAAATAAGAAAATAAATAATTTGCACTCTTTTTAACATTTATACTTACTGTTTTAAATTTGTCATTGCCCACAAATTTAAAATTTCAAATGAAAAATAAAAAAAGATTTTATCATTTTATATTTCAACTAAGTATTACCAATTAGAAAAATACTATATTCACCTAATATTGACCCCTGGTATTTTGGCCATCCAGGATTTTGGGGCCACCTGAGATTTTAGGTTTGTATATGAGTACACCATTAGGTGCATCACCCCCGTAAGTGATTTACTGTTTTTTATTTTAATTTGAATATTTTATTTTATATTATACTTGCTAACCCTTTTAAATATTTTAATACTTTCTTTCATAATTTTCGATGAACAGCTTTAATTTAGCATCAAGTTTAGCATTCTTTTTTCTTTTTCTTTTTCCTAGCCAAAATCCCACGGGGCCAAAACTCTGCACACCAATAATATATTGTCCAGAATTATTGAGATATTTTGCCGAACGAAGCGAGAAAAAATTTTGACACATGCACCTTTTGTATAATTATTTTAAGTTAAGTTAAGTCAAGTATCAGTACTGAGAAAAATAGTATCTTGAATACAAATTAATTAGTTTTTTATTATTATATTTTTGTAAAAATATAAATTGGGATCAATTACTATTTTTTAAGAAAATGACAAATTTAAAACAGTAATTATACTAAGTATAAATGTTAAAAAGAGTGCAAATTATTTATTTCCTTGTTTAATTTACATGAAAAAATAAATAATTACTCATAGGTAATAAAAATTATAATTTTTTTCTAGTAAGTTTTTTTTTTAACTATTTTTCATCTTTTTTAAGCGTGAACGAAAAATTCCCGGCATAAGATTCATGTAATCATAATGCCGGGGAAATTTAAGATGAAAAAACTGTACCTTCGGACCTCGGAAACTTTTCGGGAATACCCGAAGACCGTCCCGACCCGATCCAAAAAAATCCAGGACCGTACCGAAGCTCGGGTACCGGAGAATTCGGGAAACCGCACACCCCTAGTATTAATTAATTAAAAAAAAAGTAGTTTCAGAATTTTTTTGAAGACAAAATTTTGAAGAAATAGAATATTTTTATCCTAGGCCGCAAAAATAAAGCATGGCCCAGATTGCACGTAAATTGCAATCCGATTCGATTTTTTTACGGCTAAGGGAAAAACATAATTTTTCTTCTTCAGTGGCAAGAAAACGCGTATTTTCGAATCGCACTGCGGCTGAGAAATACGTGCTTTCTGGCCACTGACAAGAAAAAAAATTTGTATGTTTCGGAAATATCACGTATTATTACAATAAAATTACAGAAAATTATTTTCAAACATGCAGTTTTTTAGAATTTCGAGGTCTGAAACCACTCAAATTTTCATAGCTCTGAAGGACCAAAATTAATAAAATTAAGAGCTAGAAAATTAATTATTTTAAAGAAATCTAATATTTGAAAGAATAATTATTACAAAGTTTTCAAAAATAAGGTATAAGTACTTATAATAACCTCGATAATAACTGGGCGTTAATTTTGTCGCGTCAAATGTCTGGAGTCTTTGTGTTTGAACATAATATTATAATCAGTTTATATGAGATTTGAACGAGGATTTGAATAAAAAATGAAAAATTCTATTTCTCCATGCATTTATCAACTTATATTACAGACTGTGTTCAGTTTTAAATTAAATGTTCATTTCCAAAAAATATAAATACTCCTATAACCATAGACATAACATAATATAAGTATTGAACTTAATTAAATAATTATCAGTTATTAGAATAAATTTGAAATTCTTTTAAAGTAAATTGCTAATTTAAATCTATCTGATTTTTTAATTTATTAAAAGATTTTTTTAGATGTAATTAATATAATAATATTATAAAAATTATCCTGATATATCTTTAGTAAAAAAGAAAATTTTAAATAAAAGAAATACAATTTAAAATAATTAATATCAGGAAATTTTGATAATTTTAATTGATTTAATTGATATATTAGCATAAGGAAAAGATAAAATATTGAGCATGAAAGTAATTATTAACTACCATTATAAAAGTTGTGATAGAATTAAAATTTGGCCAAAAAATGGTTAAAGGGCAATTTAATTTGAAAGTAAAATCAGAAAAAAAGCTACAAAATTTTTAAATTATCCATGGCAAAGAAAAGAATCCTGTATAATCTGAGTTTGTATTCTAAAAGGGTTCCTATCTAAAAAATTATATAGGATATAAGCTTTTTACTGCGTGTTAATCCTTGTGTCTATCAATACAGATTAAAAATGTATGTTGTAAGTGTAAATTATAATAATATGAATAAAAATAGATAAATCTCTCAGTATGATTTTAAAATTTTCTAAAATTGTTAAATTTCATTTATTGACAGTATTCTTGTTTTTAAAACAATTCATATAGAAAAAACATACACTGTAAAAATCTTTTCCGGGTAATTACTATCTGGGTAGTAAATTTGCTATACAAATAGTAATTACCCGGACAAGATTTTTTACAGTGTTTAATTGAAAAGTGTATAATAATAATAGTAAAAGAAATAATACATATTTTAGGAAACATTTTATTATTCCCATTTCACCATCACAGCGAAATTAACCGAAACTTTTTGAATTCGCTTTATTACTGCCCCGGATATCAAACCTTTTTGGTCAGATCTCCGAGGAGGTTTATTTGCTCATTCAAGGGAGACGAATTTTACCTGTAATGTATTGCATTTTTTTTCATAATTATAATCATTTTTATTACTACTTAGTTTATGTATTTTCGGGGTGGAAATACTGAAGGGATATATTTTATTATATATATTGTCCTTCCAAAAAGAGGCAAATAACCTTTCCGAGGAGTCAGAAATCTGCGACCAAAAAGTTTTGCATACATTTAAAAAATGTTATGAGTGGTTTCATTGTGACGATGAAAAATTTGAAGAAAATGATATCGTTTTCTTCAATAAATTATTTTGTCAAAATTTTGAACTGTACTAAACTTATTGCGTATTGAAAACTAAGATTTGATATTTTGATACTAATTTTTCTTGAAGCATTTGAGTATTTTATAATATGATAGACTTTATCGATTTTCAGTATACTTATTGTTAGTTAAAGATAAAAAATTCTGACACTTTTGATGCAACCAGCATTATTTAATTATTAATTATGTCTTAGTTAATTAACTCTAAAACAATACTTTGTTGTAAATCAATTATGTTTAACAAAAATGTATAACATTTAATTTAGTAAAAATTTTTCTCTTGATTTTTCTGCCAATACTTTCCATATTTATTTAATTTGACTAATTGTTTCGTATGATATTATCAATCCAAGGAATGAATTTATAGACACCGTTTAAATACCAGGTTCATAATCAGATTCACATTTTCTGTCACCAAAGACATATAATAAATATAATAAACATATAACAAATTATTCATTAGTTCTGGTCCACCAGAATCTCCATGGCATATATTCGTTAACAATGTAAACGTACAAAATGAATTAATCGTTAACAAGTCCTATGTCACTATCGAAATCGTTTAATTTTAGGAAATTTGCATGATAAAATAATGCTTTACTAAATTTATGGATTTCACCATTTTCATCGTAATGACTACTTTTAACAGTACCAACAGTGCCAACAGTGTATTCAGCTGTTGAATCACTGTAAGAAATTGAAAAAAATTGAAAAAAAAAAATTCAATAAAAATTTTAGTTACTGAAAACACAGAAAATTTTATCAGAATGCTAGTTTTTACCTTTTTAACTTAAACTATCAAAAAATTATTTACAAGTAATAGAAATTTAAAGTGGGCTTCATATCACATTCTATATAATTTTATTTTTAAAATTCTATGAAATATTTTTCTTATCAGCGGCCAGAAAGCATATTTCCTCCTGTTTTCTCGCCACTGACGAAGAAAAATTGTATATGACACTTGTCCATAAATAAAGAATGATCCAAATCGCAGATTACCAATCTCGGCCTCGCCTCGGATGATAATTTACGATTTGGGTCATTCTTTACTTTTCTGGACACGGGCTCGTATAATATACTATTTATGTCAGGGTAGCTGTTTTAAAAAATACAATATATTTTTAATATCAATTAATCAATTAAAATTAAAATTTTTTCCATAACATAAAATAAAAATATTACATAGAAATTTTATTTTATTGAATATTTTTATCAATATTATAAAAATTGAAAAATCGAAATATGTGATTTTAACTGTGTGTTTCTTTGAGCAAGGAATAAATTAAATAGCAATGAAAAATTATCCAAAATGCCTTTCATTTTTTTACTTATTAATCATAAATATTTACTTTTTATGGAGGAAACTGTTCATCTGGATGTCAGAATATTTGGCTGTATAGTTTTGATGTTAATAACTGATTCTTTTATATCTAACAAATGGGGCACAAACTGCCGTAAAAAAATAAAAATAATTTCTAATATGCTTTTACCCTATTTGCCCTTAAAAAGGCATGCATGCATTAGAAACCCAAAAAAATAAAAGTTTTTTTTGGGAAATTTAAGATTCAAAAATATATGGAATCAATTTTTAATTCTTCAATTTATATTGAGATAAAAACACTCAAAACTTTTCAAAAAACATCATCCTAATAACTGAAAAGATTTTTGGCAGTCTCAAAACTGTTTATATTGACTTGAAGCAACTCTATGTATCGGATATTCATTGTTTTTAATATTTCGTTTTCTAAATAATAATAGCGTATACCAAACAGTGCTTTATAAAATAATTTATGGACTCTATGGGGGTTGATATGTTGTAATAGCCTTTTCAGCTACTCACAACTTTTTGTTCTTAGATTCGAATTTATAAATAAATATTAATTTTTCAAGAAACTTTTTTATTTATAAATTCTATATTTATTTTTTATTAATCCGTATTTAGCGCAATTATACATTTTTATTGAGCCAAAGTTTTGTAATATTAAAAAATAATTTTAGCTTACTGTTACATTCAAATTCATTTGCACACAGAATTAATGTATTTTCAGCCTAGAATTTCAATATAATTTTGATCTTGAGTTTTATCTACTATCTTTTTTTATATTTAATTCCATGTAATACTTAAAACACTGTAAAAATATATGGCTTGAAAATTCAAGCAAAAATTGATTTAATATTCAATTAAATTTTACACATCATTATGAAATCAAAGTGGTTCTTCATATTATAAAGGAACCATTGTGATAGGTAAGATTTTGATTATTGATTTTTTTTGCATATAAGCACATTCTGAGACCCCAGGAAGCAAAAAAACCGGAGATGTCTAGCCTCTGATGCGGAAAAATTTTGTAAGGTCCTTGTCCATAAATAAAGAATCCCCCAAATTTTAATTTACTTTTATTTTGTACTCCAGTCAAATCACGAGGTTTGGTGGTATAGTTTGTGGCTACCATTAGGTTTGGTCTACTATAGGTTTTTTGGGTCGCTGATCACGAAAATCGGGGTCTTTAATATGATAAATTGGGGCTCAGCTCTTAAATTAGCCAAAACTACCCCTAAAAGGGATGTTTTCACTACATTTGCTCTAGTCTTCCAAGATTTTGTCTAATAGGGTTTTTTGGGTCGCTCATTACAAATATTGAGGTATTTTCTATTAAAAATTAGGCCTTGAACCTTAAATTAGCCAAAACTACCCCTAAAAGGGGTATTTTAACTACATTCACTCTGGCCCTCTAAGATTTGATCTAATAGGGTTTTCGGATCACTGATTCATGTATAATTTTCAACCCTTTTAGGGGTAGTTTTGGCAAATTTAAGGATAAAAGCACAAATTTTCATAATAGAATATACCTCAATTTTCGTGATCAGCGACCCAAAAAACCTTATTAGACCAAATTTGGAAGGCTAGCGCGAATGTAGCAAAAACATCCCTTTTAGGGGCATTTTGGCTAACATAAGGGTTAAGCCCCAATTCCTCTTAGAAAAGAACTCGATTTTCGTGATCAGTGATCCAAAAAACCTTTAAGGCCCCCTTTTCATTATTTTGTGTCATTTTAATGAATTTTGAATTTTAACTTTTTTTTTTTTTAATTTTAATTTTAATTTTTAATTTTAATTTTAATTTTAATTATGAATTTTTAACATATTTTTTTTTAGTTATTTTATTACACAAGAACTTCGAATTTTTTTTTTAATTGTTACAAAACTATCTAAGAATACAAAAAAAATTACTATTTTTATTTTCCAAATATTTTACATTTTATAGAGGGCGTCAAAGTAGAGGCTGAAAAAAATAAGTGAAAAACGGTTCCACACCTAGCGCCTATTGCAGCAAAAAGAGCATTTTATTCCCTATACAGTTCTTAAGTGCTGGAACTAAAAGTTATCAAAAATTCTAAAAATTAACCATTTGGTGCGCCAAAAACGAAAAATGGAGATTTTAAAGTACAAAAAAATACTTAATATGGTCAATAAAAAATTTTCTAATTCGCTTTTTACTGATCTTCTAGTTCCAGCACTTGGCACTACAATTACAAATAAAGGGCGCCATTCACTGGTCATAAATGTCATTGTCCATCCGGGGCAGTTTTCCGAATCCCGAAAATTAAGTATATAAACTTTCTAATTCAGAATAATAAAAACTAGAAGGATTGTAAGGCAGATAAATCAAAATTCCTAAAAATCAGTGCATATTTGATAAAATATCAGAAGTTATTATTTGTAAAAAGCAAAAAATTACCATGAAATACAAGGTTTTATAAAAAGAATTTCGGAATTTATCCTATTCTTTATTTTGATGCATTCTGATTTTATGAATTCGGAAATGAATTTTTCTACAAAATTCATTTATGGGTCTGTTTTCGAAAAATCTAGATTTCAAGGTTCTGAGAAATGACCCGGATGGACAACGACAGTTATGACCATTGAATGGCGGCCTAGTTTTGAGATAAACGCGTTTAAAGTTTTTGAATACTTATGTTTTTATATTATTCCGTCCCATAAATATCAAAATATCTCAGAAACATATATTTTTTTTTGCTTGAAAATTTTTTTATACACTCTTGAATAGTTTTTAAGCAAGAAAATGAAAGAAAAGAAAAGTGCATTACGAATTTTAATTTTTGAAAAGGGGGCCTTAATAGACACAAATCTGGTAGTGGACACAAACTATACATCTCCCCCGCCCCTGATTTGACTAGAGTATTCTTTACTTTTCTGAAAGTGAGCGGTAAGTACACTATTTGCAGTGTAAATATATAAAAATACCCTGCCAACTAGCTGGCACTAAGGTTCCTCTGCCACAGATATCACAGATAACAAGCATGCAATCATACATACATTTCTATTAATTTTTAAGTATTTTTTATTGATCAAATAGTCAGAATATTGTCATTTTAACTATAAACATGGTTATATTTACAAAATATTTGAACAGAAAATAACAAAACTTTATAATGTAAACATAACCAGCAATTTTGGTTATTTTTAACAGTTATTTTTCTCCGTGTAATACTTTCATACAGAAAAATTAGGTACTACGTGCAAAAAGAAAAAAAAAATTGGCGTTTTTCGCATTTTTTGGAGGAAAAAATTAAAAAAAAAAAAATTTTAATAATTATGTAATTATTATCAGATTGGCGATATCCAGTGAAAACAATTATTCTAGATACGTTAGTACTTTCATAGAAAAAAATGAAATTAAAAGTATTACGTCCAAGAAGAAAAAAAATATTATTGTAGAAAATTATTTTTTTTTTATTTTCTTATTTATAAAAAATAAGAATGTTAAATAAAAATATAACGATCACCTGTTTTTAAATTTCAATACAAAACATTTTGAGAAAAAAATTTTCAAAAAATTACGTTTCAGATCCAAAAATTGACTATTTGACTATTGCTACTCGACAATGTTACTTTGTTTTATTTAAAGTCCATTTAGTATATTGTATAAGCTGGTACTCAGTAAAGAATCGCGTATTCTTTTCTTGAAATTTAAAGGTTTATATGGTAAGATTCACTAGTAATAGTAGTTATAATATCGTAAATTTTTTGTAAAATTGTTTCAATTTTTAGCCTGATGAGGTTGGTGGTATCCCAACGAAGCGTTGCGCTAAATAAATAAATAAAAGATCATTCTTGAAAATTGTTAAAATCCCCGAATTTTCAATTTTGGTCCCTCAATGAGGAACCTTTGTGATGGGTCAAATTTTGATTTTTGATTTTTTGGCATATAAGCACGTTTTGGGACCTCAGGAAGCTAAAAACCGGTTTTTTTAAAAAGTGTGTGTGCGCGCGCGTGTGTGTGTGTATGTAACCGGTGAAATTTCACAACCATTATGGAATTAAGACCCAAAAATCTCAAACTACTTTTTTTTTTTTAATTTGGATGTGTAATACCTAATTTATTTCCATGAAAGTACTTATATTTAAAGTACGATTTTTACTCGATATCTCGAATCAGATAATTAATTTTTTGAAAATTATTTTCCCAAAATTTTTTTCACAATAAAATACAAAAAACACTAATTTTTTTTTTCTTTTTGGACGTACTTAGTACTTAGTACCTAATTTATTTCTTTGAGAGTACTAGTTTTAGAAAGTTCGTTTATAGTAATTTATTTTTTGGATCTGATACCGAATTCTTTCTTTGTTTTCTCAAAATTAAAAAAACAAAAAAATTAAAATAACTATGCAATATTTTTTTTTTAATTGTAATACCTAATTTAATTCTATTAAAGTACTAATATCTGAAAATATTGTAACCGGTGATATTTCACTACCATTATCGAATTAAGACCTAATTTTTTTCCAACATTTTTTTTATCAAAAAATCTAAAACTTTTTTTTTTTTTTTTTTTTTTTTTTTCATTTTGGATGTAATATCTCTTTTATTTCCATGAAAGTACTTATATTTGAAAATATGGTTTTTACTCGATATCTCAAATCTGATAATTAATTCAAAAAAATTTTTTTTTTTAATTTTTCAAATAAGAAAATAAAAAATAGAGCATTATTTTTTTTCTTCTTGGATGTAGTACCTCATTTTTTTATATGGAAGTACGAATTTAAGAAATTTAATATTTCTTAATTATTCGTATTTTTTATATTTAAATTTTTTCCGCCAAAAAAATCAAAAAACTCCATTTTTTTTTATTCCACGTATTAGTTTTATGTTGTTTTAATTACAATAAATTTTCCTACATCATTTATTCCTCAATTTAAAAATAGAAACAATTTTTTCACTTTTGTTGTAGCCGGTGTAATTTTGTCTTTAAGATGCACCAAAAACTGTCTAGCAGAGATAATTAGCATAAAAGCCGATTATGTACTGGCGTAGAAAAATCTTCTTTTTTCTTATCTAAAAAAACCTCACTTTTTCCATGAGATGTTAAACTAACAATCTCAAGAAAAAGACCATTTTTAGTTTAGAAATCTTCAAAATCGTTTTTAGCGACTAAGTATACGTAGGATCCACTGGGATTGATCCATATTGCTCCATTTAAAATTTGTGAATTCATTTAACATCGCTTGACTATCATTGAAAGCTAATATAGATATTCTAAAAAAAAAATCAGTCAAAAAATGAAACTGCTTTTGATGTCATAGTTAAAGCATCAGAATTTTTGGAATCTGGAATCCTTTAGAAAATCTCACTAAACTGAAGTCTTTTTTTCAGGCAAATTTTAAATATATTACTAAAAAAGGAGGATAAATGAAATTAGGTTTATGAAAATTTTATGAAAATTCAAAACTTTCCATTTTTTTTCTTGTAAAGCGTCTATGAAATATCTTAAATTTGTCTGAAAAAAAGACTTTAGTTAAATTTTCAGAAAAATTCTGGATTCCAGAAAATCTGCTGCTTTTATTTCATGATCTATTTTTTTAATAAATTAACATTTTACAAAATAAAAGGTATAAGAAAAAAAAAATTTTTTTTCACAGAAATGCAAAAAGAAAGATTTCAGATACAAGTTTTGAAGAAAGCGTAACATAAATACAAGGAAAAGTAGGAAAAGAGGAGAAAAAAGAAATAAAGAAGAGAAGCTTAATAAAGAATTTGAAAAAGAGAAGGGACATTGCCCGAGTTGGCCTTATTTCTCCAAGAAGAAGCCAAAGTTCGTCTTGATAAAAAATAAAAAAAGTAGAAAAACCTTGTACATAAATCGAGAATAAAATAAAGTAAAGGAGCGAAGAAGAAAGTAATAAAGAAGAAAAAGCAATAAGGGCACTCCTAGCTCTGAATTTTCCTTGAAAGATAGCGTAATACATTTTTCTTAGAAAGGTGGCGGGGCGGAGGAAGGGGGGATTTCAATTCTCTTTTTCCATATAAAAAATGTAGGAGGATTTTCTTATTTTTCTATCTCGTTTCATAAAATAAAATTAGAAAAAGATAGAAATAATTTTGTTTGTTAGATTTTTTTTTTTTGCTCAAAGTATAAAATTTCTGCGGCTGCGACGGCGCTTTAAAAATATAAGGCGAAAGGTTGTGTGTGCATGCAATATGTACAAGAGTGGGTAGAAAGAAGGAAGGAGAAAAAAAAAGAGACGAATCGAGGTCCACAACAAAATCGCTTAATCGCCTCGCGCCACTGTTACTGAATACACGCGCGCTTTTTATTAAAATAAAATAAAATTCCATTTAAATTTTAAAAACAATAACAAAAATTTTGTGAAATTTGAGTTTTTTTTTTGTTGTTTGTGGTGGTGTCTTGAAATTTAAAAAATTAATTTATTTTGTGTTTTTTTTTTCTTTCATTGATAATTATTTTTTATCATAAGAAATTATCGATAAGAAAACTTATGCAAGTTTTATTATAAATAAAAATTATTAAAAGTGAATACTTAAAAAGAAAGAGAAGAACAACAGTTAAATAAAAATGGAGTTTATTTATTTTTTAAGAAAATTACATTTTTGTGCAAAAAAAAAGTGTCATAAAGTGTCGTAAATGATAACGGATAAAATTCTTTTTTTTTTAAAGAAATAATAAAAGTGTGACATCGTTTTTTTTTTATTGTAAGTTAGAAGAGTTCAGGACAAGAAAATAAAAGAAAAACGACAGAATAAAAATAATTCTAACAAGAAAGAACGAGAGAGAGAGAGAGAGAGAGAAGATAAGAAAAAATGATAAAATTATTTATTTAAAGAAAGAAAAAATATTATTTTTTAAATAAAAATTGATAAAGAAATAAGCTTTTTTATGCTTCTTGTCTCAACTTTATATCGATTCGTTGAAAAGTTCTCTTCTTATTCTCGAACACAAAGAAAAGAAAGAAATAATAAAAGATAAAGATAAATTTTTTTTTTGTCATACGAGTGTGTTTTTTTTTTGTTATTCATAAATTCATAATAAAAAAAAAGCGTATATATGATATTTTAATAAAAGAAGAAAAGGATTACGTTCCGGTACTGAGTGTAGTTTGACTTTTGAAAATAAAAACGATTCTTTTATACGGCGAAGAAGAATGAACGAGAAAGACGAAAATTTAATAAAGCTCGTCTTGTTTCTTTGAATTGATAGACGACATAAGACGCTTTGTTTTTCTTTGGAAAAGTTTTTGATTTTTAAGCTGCGTGCTCGAAAAGGGCATGGTTAGGTAAGTTTTAATTTTTATTAATAAAAATGTTTGGGTATTTGAAAAACACGCTCTTTTTTTAAAATTTAGGTTACCGCCTTTTTTTGAATATCGCGTTGAAGCTCACGTGACTTTTTTGTTGTATATTATTTTTAAATATCGCGGGCTTTTTATTTTTTTCTCGGTTTTTAAAGAGATAATAATGATTAGAAAAATAAATATTAAAGATTAAAAGTTTTGAGGTCATGTTGGTGTACAAAATTATTTTCAAAGATTATGAAAAAATATGATAAAAGGATTTGTGATAAAAATAAATTGTGTTTTATGTTAAAAGAAATTTTAAAAAATAAATTAGAAAATAAGGATACAAAATTTATATAAATGACGTAGGCAAGGCTGATTACTCATCAAAAAAATTCAATGCATTTTAAAAAAGACTTCCGATATGTGCAGAAAAATTCAATATTTTGTAAATAACGTTTTTTTTATCATAATAACAAAAAAATATTGAAAGAAAAGAAGTAGAATAATAAGAAAAGAGAATGAACGCGCGTGCGAATAGCGGAACCGGAAAGTGGGTCACGATCGGAAACCGGGTGTACATTTATAAGTCCATAAAAAAAAGAAGAAAAAAAATTGCAGTGTCCTTTTTCGTTTTATTCTTTATTTTCTTTATGCTTCGTGTTCCTTGTTCTGAACATCGAGAGCACTTGCTGTCTGCTAAATTTGATGCCTTTCCTTTTATTTGAAATTTGATGATATGCGTGTAAAATGACAGTTGTTTGGGTTAATTTTTATTTCTCATGCGCGATAAAAAAGAACATTTTTTAACCTCAAAAATCGAAATTGTTTTTTTTTAATTTTGCGAATTCTTCTTTGCAAATAAAGTCAGCTGATTGTGTTATTTTTTCTCCCACTCTCTCACCTCTCATAATGTAAAGTTCATTAAACTTAAAAATCGCGTTTTAACAAATAAAAACAGAATTTAAAAACAAAAAATTTGTTAAATATCGAATTTATCAGATCGAAAAGGAGCAAAGAGAAAATAAAGAAAAGTTTTTTTTTTTTTAAAGGAAACTTAGAAGGGGAAACGTGAATTTTCTCTTTAAACATAAAATAGAAAAAGAAAAAAATGACGTTCCAAAGGAGTGAGCAACCGAGTTCTATGGACATTAAAAAAAAAATTAAAGTACAAGAAGAGAAATGCAATAACGTACGTCTGATGGTGTGCGATGTGTGTATGTGAACCTAGAAAGCAGGTCTCGCGCCAAACTGAATCTAGGTTAACTCTCCACACTTACACGAGTTTTTACGATTCTCTCGAACCTTTTTCTATGTGCACTCTAGCTTTGTATAGAAAAGAAGAACGGATTTCTATACTACACTGTTGCATTGTTTTTTAAATTTCACAAGTCTTTGGCTTGTGTAAGATGTGATCCTGTTGCTTTTCTGGGAATTTATTATTGTTTTTGCATTTTGAAGATAAAGTCTCTTTTGGAGTAGTTGGAAAAATGTTTTTTTTTAATAAATTTTTCATCTTTTGGTTTTGAGATTTTTTGACATTTTTGAGCTGGTTTTATTATATGAAGAAGAAAAAAATTTAACTAAAAATTATTTTACATAAAATTCACCCACACATAAAAAACAAAAATTGTTTTTTTTTCTTGCAAAAAAATAAAATAAAATATGTAATACAATTCTTTACCAGATGTACACATTTTTTTTCATAAAAAATAAAACAAGCATGCAAAATATAATCCAACAAAAAAAAGAGAAGAAAGTTTAGAGAAATAAAGAAAATAAAAAAACAAGCTTTTTTTTAAAAAAAATTTTTCTGGTCAAAAAAAAAAAATTTAATTATTCTAAATATTACTTGCATATATTTCAAAAAAAAGATTTTCTTTTCTTAAAAAATTTTTGGCAAATAAAAAAAAAAATAACAAAGAAAAATAAAAAAATGTGTTAGTGTGTGTGTATAAAAAAAAAGTTTGTGTATACATGAGTGAACTTGACGTTTTAAATGCATGAAAAAAGTATGACCTAGAAAGATTTTAGTTTTTCCCATGCTTAAGTTTTCTAAAATATCGATTAAACTGAAACTCCTTTTATTTCTGAACTTTGGCACTTTATTTAAGTAACCTACGCAAAAATATAAATTGTCATTTTTTTGTCCTCATTTTCCACCTCTATCTCCTTTCTCTTTTTATTTTTTTTAAAAGCGTCATAACAAAAGTAGATTTTGCAAAAAAACATTTCTATGTTTATTTTTCTGTACTTCATCTTCATCATCATTTTTCGTCCTTCTATTTGCGATTCTCCCTCTACTAGGTAATTTATATTCCTTTCTCTATTCGTCCTCGGGTCATATAAAATTTTTTTTTATTACATCCTATGCGTTTTACTTTTTTATACACATACATGTAAGAATACGGTGTAAGATAGGAGAGGTCGACAATGATGCGTCATCAGAAGTAAGAATGAAAAGAAAAAAAAGGAGATATTAAAGTTATGTGTCATTTTGTAATTCGCAAGAATGGTTCTGAGCTGTTTTTAGGCGTTTATCGATTTTTTAGATAAAACAAAGTGGGTGAAATTCAGTGTTAATTTTACTCTGGATTTAAAAAACAAAAATTTCATTTTCTAGAATAAAATCGCACTAAATTCATCATGACCTAATTTAAAGTAATGTTTTGTTTTGGAAGGGATTTTACAATTTTAGATATCAAAATTGACCTAATTCTGTACATTAAAGTACGATGTTACATTGCGCTGTCAGGTTGCTCTGCTTTAATTTTCCTCGAGTTGCATGAAAATGGAAAATGCATTAACTTGAAAATGTTTCTCGTTTTATGGTATAATTTCGCTATAAAAATTCAAGTGAAAGCTAAATAATTTTTAAAAATTTAATTTTCAAACTAAAAATATTTTACTGTTTTAATGTTGCATGCGAAGATGAAAATTAAAAACTTTTTAGAAAATTTCAAATAATATTGACTTTTTTATAAAAATATTTTCTTTAAAAATTAAATTTTATTTTCTAATAATTTTTTGCATTTCTAAATTTTCTAAAATTGAAAAAAAAATTATTTTTATAAAACTAAGATAACCGTTATAATTTCATTCAATTTTTTGCTGTACAACAAAAAATAAGTATAAACATAGCTACTTAATAACTGTAAACAACAAAAAAAAAAGCATCTTTTAATTCAAAAAGAACCCTTTTTACATTTTATAAGCGTCTAAGAAGTACCTACTTACACTTGACTATTTATGCAATCAGGACTTAATTCTGATCATTAGAAAACTATTTAACATCTTAGATAAAAAATCGATTTGTAAAAAAAAACTTTTTCTTTTTTATTTAAAATATGGAAGAAAAAAAAGCTCCGGAAATTTTGCCCTCCTTTACTATCGTCCATTAAATATGTAAAAACCATCTGTCTCGTCAAGCTTGACTACAACTTATATTTTTCATCCATATAATTTGTTTTTTTCGCTCTCTCTCTCTCTTTCTCTCTCATGTTTTGATTCAATGAAAACATGCAAAACCCCATTTTTTCCCGCTATTTTCTTTTATTTCACAGACTTTCATTTTTTTTCTTTTATTATGTTTTGTATAAATTACTTTTTTTTTGTATGTATGATAACTTGAAATCTTTTTTTTTTCCGTTATTTAGATATTATTTTGAATAAAATAAAAAAAAAATTTTTGTACTAAAATTTGGTATACTTGACAAGATCTGAAATACCATTAATTTATATGCACTGTATTAGATAGGCAGCCAAGAAGAATTTGGGTTACTTTTAAGGAACCATTCAAACCACCGAGATAACGATTTTCTAGACCTTTGGCCAAGGATCCATTGTATACCAACCAAAAACCTGATAATTTTGGAAAAGCACCTGGGTGACTCCTTTGAAACCAGGCTAAACTTTTACACTTTAATCTACAAAGCTTTCTGATAATGTGCCCAAAGTTAAGCCTATGACCCATTGTCATCAGGGAAGAAAGCACAGAACTGAAAATTTCCTGTCATGTTGGATTAATATTTTATGCTTACGAACTCTTGCAAAACTCTTGTGCTTTTAAATAAGTAAAAAAAACCCTAAGAAATAACCAAAAGTTTAAGTTTTGCTTGAATTTTAAGCTTGGAATTATTTTTCAAAATTTAGAGTTGATACTTGCGTTTAATATCATGCTTCTAAAAAATTTATCTCGCAAGTGACATTATATTTGCCATTTTTTATATTGAATACAAAACTCTTTGACGGTTTTAAAAGAGTTAGTTGTGTTTATAAATTCAAATTTGTAAAAAACACTGAAAAAAAATTCCTTTGCTGTTTACAGAATTCCGGTTGTTTCGGCTGGAATTATTTTTCTTTTAATTGACTGAAAATTGTGTAAAACCTAAAGAAAAAAGATTTAAAAAAATTTATTTTTTGGTCCAAAAAGTTTTTTTCAAATTCCACGGTGCTCGCATTTTAAATAAGTGAAACTCATTTTTTTTAAATTTCCTTTACGTTTCAAGACGTTTGCAATCGTTAAAAAAAAAAAATTTGACTGTCATAACTGAAATTCCGGTAGCAGCAATTGTATTCTTTTCTCAGTGCAAAGTTAAGAATTGCATAAATTTTAATAGAAAAATGAGACTAGGAATATTAAAAATTTAAATTTTCTTAGACTGTATTTTTCATTTTTGCGGTTTATATTTCGACCTTGAATTTTCAATTATACAGTTATAATCACTTTTGGAGTTATAATCACTTTTATTTTAAAAACGATTAAAAAAATTGTACTTTTTTTATTTATTATTGACGCATTATTTTCTGAAAAGGATAAAAAATTATCTAAAATATTGCTAAATGAGTGAAAGAATTTTAATAAAAGTTGATTTAAAATATTAAGTTTAAAAGATAAAATAAAAAAATTTCTCTCAAAAAGCATATTTGAATAATCTTAATTTAATAAAATGGTGACAAGTAATTATTAAATTTACTGAAAAATACTCAAATAAGTGATTAATTATGACAATTAAAATGAAATTAAATTTCCAATAATTTTTTCACTTATAAAGTAGCACTTGAAACTGTTTTACCAATAATTCAAAAATACATATTTATAACAGTGCTGATTAAAATCGATTGGGTTCAAATAAAAGGTTAAATGCATCTGAATATAAGAAGTGTCTGCAGTGTGTAAATATAGAAATGAAAAGAGTATAAAGATCGAATATCGAGATCTTGTCTGTCACTGCAGTAACTTATATATTTATGAATTTTTTTACCTTTCAACTGTGCCATCAAGTTAAAATACATATAAAATGTTGTCAAATAAAATATATTTTTTTTAATTTCAATTACTTTAGTCATTCTAATTAAAAAAATTTATAGTCGATCTTAAATTTACTGTGAAATTTACACTGTAAAAAGTAACTTTCTTTTATTAACAAAAAAATTAGAACATTTTCAAAAAATTAGTAAATTTTCAAAAAAATTTGTAAATATTCGAAAAAAATCGTATATTTACTTTTAGTATATTATCGAAAAATTCGAGTATTCTCGATTTTTTTTTGTGAATTCGCAAGAAAAATTGATAATTTACATTTTTTTCGAAAATTTACAAAAAATAGTTGTAAATTTCCGAAAAATAGTTATGAACCTACAACTTTTTTCGTAAAATCACTAAAAAAATCGAAAATTCTCGAATTTTTCGATAATATACTAAATCCAGTAAATTTATGATTTTTATCAAATATTTACAAAATTTTTTGAAAATTCACTAATTTATCGAAAAAATTCTATTTTTTTTGGAAATTTAAGAAAGTTACTTTTTACAGTGAACAGTACACTGTTTAAAATAACTCTTGTTATTGCAAAAAATAAGTAAAATATCGAAATTTTAAAATAAAATATTCAATAAAAGTCGTAATATTACTAGAATTTGAGTATAAATTTATACCAAAAAATCGAAAATTTTCTATTTTTATTGCAATTTTCCAAAAATAGTGGTAAGGTCACATTTGTTTTTCACGAAATCTTAAAATAAATCAAGTATTTTTAAATTTCCAGTAAATAATTAATTTTTCTTTTTTAATTTACAGGGGTCGATATTACAGGATACTAGTTTTTACTGAAAATGCTAATTTTTAATTTTTTATAATAAGAAATTTACATTAACCTTTATTACACACCCAGCTTGAACGAGCGAAAAGTCGAAAAAAATGACGACAAAATCTGATACAGCAAAGTTTTCGGAAATAGTTTGCTATTTTCATATTTCCATAGCAGTAAGTTGGAGCTGATCGTCTAAAAAATTTTTAGTCAATTTTGTGGGTGGCTGAGAGATCAAAATCCGAAAATTTGATTTTTAACAATAAATCTTTATTAAATTTAAAGAAATAGATGAAAAATTTGGATTGCCAGGGAAAAACCACTCCAGAAGAAAAAAAAACTTTTCTTTTTACGATGAAATTTAGCCAATTAACCCAAATCGATTAATTTTTCCGAAATTTTTCCCTAGCAATTCATTTCTTTAAGAAAAAAATCATTTTTATTTACCGAATTTCAATTTTCATGTCAAAAGCCTTTGAAAACTGTAAGTAGCGAGATTTACTTAACACAATTTTTGACCTAAAAATTGAAATTTGGTCAATAAAAATGATTTTTTTCTTAAAGAAATGAATTGCCAGGAAAAAATTAATCGATTTTAAAAAAAAAATTATTGTTTTACGATGAAAATCAAGCGAATAATGCATGTTTAAGCTTCAGAAACAGGCTTTTTTCAATAAAATTTCAATCTTTTTTAAGACGAATTTAAGCAAAATCTTAAATTGACGATAACTTGGCTAAATTTCATCGTAAAAAGATAAGTTTTTTTTTCTTCTGGAGTGGTTTTTCCCTGGCAATCCAAATTTTTCATCTATTTCTTTAAATTTAATAAAGATTTATTGTTAAAAATCAAATTTTCGGATTTTGATCTCTCAGCCACCCACAAAATTGACTAAAAATTTTTTAGACGATCAGCTCCAACTTACTGCTATGGAAATATGAAAATAGCAAACTATTTCCGAAAACTTTGCTGTATCAGATTTTGTCGTCATTTTTTTTCGACTTTTCGCTCGTTCAAGCTGGGTGTGATTATATTGAAAATTGATAATTTTTTTAATGATATACTAACCTTTGAAAAAACACATATTTATTTGAATGTTGAAACAATTGGTAAACCCAATTAATCAGTACCAACTTTTGAAAACGACACATCTTTTAGCTTTGAATAATTTTATGATCGGAGGTTTGATTTTAAATTTCTGAAAAAACTAAAACTAAGCAAAAGATAGACCCAAAACCTCATTAAAAATTTTTTTCCTGTTCTGTATCAAAACAGTCGCAAAATTCAGAAAAAGAGATAAAAAAAAATGTAAATTTGCGTAAATATTAATGAAAAAAGATTTAGAACAGGATGTGTGATTATTTTATGAGGATAAAAGTGACTGCAGTAAAATGATACTTAATTTAATCGCTTCATTTATAAAAGGAATTTAGAACGTATCTCCATAAAATAAAATTTTCATAATATCGATTACAAAAACAAAAATATCTTCACTTGACAACGACTGATATGAAAAAAAAAAAATTAAATAAAATATTTAAACTAATTGAGAAGGAAACGACTTGAAACGACTGCTATTTATATGAATAATCAATAGCAACGTCGAGCAGAATTCTAAAATAGACTTCAGCATTAAATTATTATTAAAAAATCAATAAATAAAGGCTATGTCGTCTTATCATCTCGAAGCAAAAAAAAAAATGAGAATTAGAATGTACATCTTGAGAAAAAAAATAAAAATTCATGTAACGAAAAACTAGGTAAAAACGAAAAAAAAAAACACTCTCCTTTCTCTTGACTCCTATTGATAAAAAATATATATTTTCACATACATATCCTTTAAAGAGAAATTTAAGAGAGATAGAGAGAGGAAAAAATAATTTCTCTTTTTATACTATTTATATTCGTTGAGTTCTCATTTTTCATGTTTAGTGTTATTACTTTCCCAAAGAAATAGAAATCAAGTTTTTTTTTTCTAATTTTTCCTCTACTGTGCATGATGATTTCTTTGGGTACTATTTACATACTAACATCATCTTGTAGTATAAGAAAATTTTCTTTGGCTTTTCTTTTAATATAAATTTTTGAATGTCATATTGTACGTTAATCCTTTCTCTTTTTGTTTACTACTATTTTTTTTTTTTCATATAAAAAGAAAGTTTTTTTTTAACTATTTTATTTTGGAATTTTTCACGGAGGAAAAATTGTAATAAAGAGACGATAAAATATATATATAAGACTTTTTTTTTTTCTTCAAGCTTTCACGAATACATAAGATTTTTTTTTTTTCTTGTAATTATTTTAATTCTTTAACTTTCTCTATTTTTTTTTTTTAACTTCACTTTTGTTATTGTTATTGCGGATTTTCTATTTTTTTATTTTTGTGTTTTAAGTGTAATGGAAATTATCTTGGGGTTTTTTTATGCTTTTTTAATTTTTGGTGTGATTAGGATAGGAGTTGATCTAGTTTGAGCTGGAAAATAGTTTTTTTTAAATAGAGTCATAATTTTTGTAATGTTTTTTGAATTTTAGGTTGCTTTGTTAACTTATATTTTACAAGCAAACAAGAATAAATTTTGAAATTAAAAAATGATGAAATGTTTGAATAGCAAGTTGAGATATTTTAAAAAAATGGTAAAAAAATTTGTCTAATACTCTGGTCATTTTCAATCAACAGATTAAAGTCATTTAAAATTTTTTTAAAGATTTTAAAGTACAGCAATCTGATGAAAATTCAGAAACAGCTTATAAGAAGTCTAGTTATTCTGAAAAATTAAAATTTTCAATTTTTATAACCAGTAATTTTCTTTTGTTGCTCTTAAAAGAGCTGGGGCGAATAGAGCCCAAATTACCCCAATAAGGAATCAAAAAACATAACTGTTCCACATTCCCAAAATAAATAAGCTATTTTTTCAAATCTTATTTCCTTCAAAATTCTAAAATTTACTAAAAATTCAACTCATACGCCCATAAAAGCAAGAAAAAAATATTTTTTGCATAATAAGTTAAGTCAAAAATTAAAAACCGTTTAAATTGAAAATTTTCCTGTTTAATTGAATAATAGCTTAATAAAATAAAACGTTCTTCAAATTTTCCTCTTCTCATCTTCCTCATAAGCCCGTAATTTATCAAGTCTAACTTATTATCAAGTTTTCTCTAGTTTTTTACACAAATAAAGTACACCAACTACTAAGCACATAATTGAAAACTTTTTTTTCTTTCTATTATCGTATCCTCCTGGTTGCTCTGAATGATAAATTATTTATTTTATCATTTCTCTCTTTCTTAATTTTCTAGTTTTTCTCAAACTTTCTAAATTCTTATTCGAACCTAAATAATAATTTTTAATATTTTCTTCAAAAACACAGTAAAAAAGGAGAATAAGAAAGAAAGAAAAAAAAAAGATAATACCCAGTCGTGTTTTCTAGGTAAAACCCTTGTTGAAAGGTTTCGTCCCTTTTTTCTTTACTCTCTATTTATACAAAAAAAAAAAAACTTACGATCCTTTTTTTTTTCTCTTCTACGCTACTTTTACTTTGTATTGTTTAGAGTTCTCACCCACGCGTATTACGTTTAATGGGAAATTTTTCTCTATTCTATATCCCTTTTGGCCACTGTTTACTACTGCTTTTCATCTGAATAATACACACTTTTTTTTTGTATATAAGTTAAATCGATTTTTTTATTTCAGGCCTTTCATTTTTATCCTGTTATTTTTACCAAAATAATAAGCGAGTGTTAGGATGATTTTTAAATCAAAACACGTTTTTCTGCAGTGTTATAAATTTTTTATATCACTTGTTGTTAATAATGAAAATTGTATTTGGTACTCAATTTGTAACACTTTGGTGATGACGATTAATCCGGTAATTTTCAATTGCCTGACTTTACTCCCATATCAGCCTTTGAAACTAATGACAGCACGGACGATGAATTTTCCAATAATGATAGCCTTACAGGTGATAAAAATCTTGAAAACCATTATATAAGCACACACAACACCTAAAAGAATTTTTTGTTACCCAAAAAAGAATGAATGTTTATTTAATTCTTTAGAGAGGTACACACCAAACCTAAAAGAATTTTTTGCTACCCAGAGAAGAATGATTGTTTATTTAATTCTTTAGAGCGGAATTATTTTGAGGTTAATTTTTTTAAAAACAATTATTTTCAATTTAATTCTTTTTGAACAGAATTAAAACAAAAATAATTGTTTTTAAAAGAATTAACCTCAAAATAATTCCTCCCTAAAGAAATAAATAAACATTAATTCTTTTTTGGGTAACGAAAAATTCTTTTAGGTTTGGTGTGTATTATTTTGAGGTTAATTCGTTTAAAACAAATTATTTTCAATTTAATTTTTTTTGAACAGAATAAAAACAAAAATAATTGTTTTTAAAAAAATTAACCTCAAAATAATACCCACTCTAAAGAATTAAATAAAAATTCATTCTCTTTTGGGTAACAAAAAATTCTTTTAGGTTTGGTGTGTATAAATATAAAAAAAACAATATAATTATTAATATAACTCGCATAAAACCAATACACTGAGAAAACTAACATATAAATATTCCTATATATTCAAGTAAAAATTACTGTATTTTCTAGTAATTGGCGACCCTGGTTAAATTTATTGTAATATTTATTATTTAGTATACAGTAAAAATTGCTTGTACTTTAAAGAAATATAACTATAATATAAATTAATAATTACTGGATTAATTTAGAATTTTTACTATACAAGGAATATAATTTTTATTTCAGTATTTTTTTAATGTAAATTAAAAACATATTAAAAAATAATTTTTTTTTTTTTTTTTTGTGGTATATTTATTATTTTTATTTATTTATTATTTTTTTTTTTTATTTTTTTTTTTTTTTTTTTATTTTTTTTTTTTTTTTTAAGTCGCAGTTTGGGGATTTGAACCCGGGTCCCTTGAGTTGCCGGTCTATCACTTCGTCCACTAGGCCACAGCTGCTTACGCGTGTAAGAATCGAAGTTTGAAAACTATATGTTTTGGATATTACTCACTTACGCCCCCTGTTTAATAAATAGATATTTTATTCTCACTTTTTTCTTTCTTTATTTAATTCACATCTACACCTTTATTAAATTTTTTTATTTTATTTATTTGTTCTATTTTTATTAATACGTGTTTATTTTTTATGATTAGTTTTGTTTTAAAATACCGAAATACGGATAAATGTGCCTACACGTGTGCTATAATTTATTAAAAAAGGGGGGGTAACAAGAAGAGAGAAAAATTACTTTATCTATGTATTAAAAATTCCTATACGCGTACTGTAATTTTTATAAACATAATTTTTACTATATTTTATAGTAAAAATAAAGGCGCGCGCAGTAATATTTCTTATATATTATATTATTTTTTCCCTGAATTGACAGGTGGGTAGCGCGTTACTATAAAATATAGTAAAAAATATTGTTCTTGTTTTCTCAGTGTATAATATCATGAGGACCCAATAAACATTGTTTAGAAAAGAGCCAATGCGAACGACCTCAGAGATACGACCAAAACTACTTTAAAACAGACCTTGAAAAATAAATATTCTGAAGTTTCATGAAATGCGTAGAAGGTGATACATTGTCAAAAGCAATAATGTATATGGTGGTCTGAATTTTTTATTTATCAATTAATTCTTGATTTTTACATTTTTTTACAAACTTCTAAATTTTTTGGATTTTTAATTAATTTTAGAAAAAAATAATAAGAAATAATAAGAAGTTCCTTAAAAATTCAAAAATTTATTCAAGACTTGAGAAATTTTCAAAAATTAAGCTAATCTAATCTTTTCTAAATACTATCATCAAATAAATAGTCTTTGATATTAGGTGGGAGTACTCATTTATTTTTGCAAATGGTAATTGGGTTACTTATCTTGAAATTTTAAGCAAGGTATTTGAGGATGCGCTCAGACGACAACATAATATCATTCAAAAAAATTTTTTTTACATATTTTTGGCCTTGTCTGTATTTATAATCGGCATAACCCTAAAAATTTTTAATTTTAACAAAATTTTCGATTTCACTTAAAATTTCAAGCAAAGCAACCTTATATCCTACTTTAACTCCAATTTCCACCTAGCAGTTGAAAATTAACTTCTCAGACTAACTTTCAATATAACTTGATTCAAAAAAACAATAAATATCGTTCAATTATTTCATTGATAGCTAATTTAATCAATTTGGAGTATAAAATAAGATATCACTTAATTGATGAGTAATTAAAACTAAGATCAATTAACTGAAAACCTACTCACACATAAAAATAACTTAGTTATTATTCACGTTTGAAAAATTATTGATGTTAGAAAATTTTTCAAAAAAAATTGTTTACTTCGTCTTAAAAGTAATGAAAAATAGTCTACTAAAAAACATATCATTCTCAAAAGCATACAGGGAATATAAAAGCCCGGGGTTCTTTTTTCTCTTCTTCTTCTACTTTTTTCATAAAAAAATAAAAAAATACAAGGACGAGCTTTCAAAAGTAATACCCGAGAGAAAGCTAAAGCGAGGAACATAGTCGATAACGCCAGGGTATAAAAAGAAAATTCTACTTTAGCTTTTTTTTTTTCTCTCTTTTCTTTCGTTTCTTTTTTTATACATAAAAAAAAAGGTAGTAGAAAAAAAAATGTATAAAAAGGGAAAGAAAAATAAAGTAAAAGACGTTTGTTAGCGAGAGAGAAGAAATATTCTTCGATAAGAAAGAAGAAAATTTCAAAATAAGAGAAAAGCTCAAAAAAGGATACAAAATAAAAGAGGGTTTTTTTTTCTTGTATTATAAGGGAAAGAATAAAAACTTGAGATAGAATATTTTTAGAAAAACTCGATCTTTCTGTGTGAAGAAAAAACGTACTATGACGTAAAAAGTCCTTTTATATTTACTAGTACGCTTTTTTTTACGATATATTTCTAGGGCTTTTACAAGGTTCTTTAACGTTACAAGACTGGAGCAAAAGGTACAGAAGAAGCTGCAGAAAAGAAGAAGAGAAAAAAAAAGAGGGCGAGGTTTAAGAAAAAAGATTATTATAAAAAAATATAAAAATGAAGGGAGAAATAAAGGTTTTTCTTTATTTCTAGGTTATAATAAAAAAGTTTTATACTTTTTTTTTTTTTTTTGATAATAAAAAATTTTTTTTTATTTTTTTTAGAAAATATTACGCTGTTTTATTTTCAGTATAAACAATCTCAACTTTTAACCTATTTTTTTTATTCGATTTTTTTTTTATAAAAAATATGATAAATGAAAAATAAAATTTTCTTTGAATTTGTTTTTGGAAAATGGAAATTTTTTTTTTTTTTATTTTACGAATAATCCTCTTTGAAAATTTCAAACAAGATGGTTTTAGGAAATTGAAAAAAGGGATTTTTTAGAATATGTTTTTCTTGTGATTGTATTTTTTTGTTGAATCAAAATTTTTTAAATGACATATGAAGCATCAAGCGTGTAAACGTCTTGACTGTAGAAGAATAAAAAACTGGAGGATCGCAGAAAGAAGTTTTTTACCCATGGGGCTTACGAAATTTTACATATATCTATGGGAAAAACTAAAATTATTTTCCAACCCAGTGTTTTATGTCACGGAGCAAAATTTAGGGTTCGACCTTTGCATGTTGTCAAAACTAATATTTGGGTCTCTGGTTTAACAAATAACTACTTTGTCGGTCTAGAAATAACTCAATTATCGAAAATTCCTTGCCAAATTTTACTACTGCAAAAAGGTAATTTAAGTGTGTTGTACAAGAAATTTGATGTTTTCAAGTGAAATAATTAACTTATGAATGACTCTAAATGACAATTAAATGATTATCTACTGTTCTTGCTAAATACTAAAGCTTTACAAATCGACAAATACAAAACTTAAAATGAATTTAAAACCCAAATTTAAAAAAAATTGAAGTTACATATAAACTCTTTTTTTAATCCTCAATAAATAAATTTTGAAATTTCATTTTAACACGCACTTGCGTACAAAGCAAAACTTATAATTTTTGTGTACAATACTTGACCTCATATAAATAAATTTGTCATTGCTTATTTATTATTTACATCTTTCGTTTAATATCTGATATATTACTAAATAATACATTTATTGATTTTGTTTAGTCTATGATTCTTCCTGTTTAATAAAATACAGTTTTTTATATAACAAAACCCTTGGTTTTCTACATAATTGATTCAGAAAATATAAGTCAAGAGGCTCAATTTATATAAATAAGAACTTTAGTGCTGCAATATTTTGCATAAACATAAATTCATCTCTTCGTTTGCTATTCCTTATTTACGTACCTTTATATAACAGGTGATCTCGAATTCTCGCATTTCCTGCTGCTTCGTTCTTATAAAAAATTCAAGTACCAAACATATTTTTTTTTTACTTCTAATGGCTTGCAAAATACGAAAGCAGGCGAGAAAGAAAATAAGGAAAATTAAAATAGGGAGGTATGTTAAGTGAAAGAATATTAAATAAAATAGTATATTTTACCTCAAGGGCTAAGAATTTAACTAAAGTTAAATAAAAATTTAAAAAAAAAAAAAAATCTGGCTGTCCTGGTAAAAAAAATATATCGCGAAACTGGGATCTGATGGGCAGAATTTCTGAGAGCTACTTTTCTGTCAGCGATTGAAAATTGAGAAAAGTTCTGGTTCAAGTTTTGGATTTCTCTGGTTGTTTGAATAAAATCTACTTTTTCAAGCAAATTTAAAAAATTTTTTGAATTGCTGTATAAAAAAAAATTGTCATTCTTTGAAAATTATTTATTAATTTTATTATTTTTTAATATTTTTTTCACAAGTCTAGGTTTTTACTGGTGCCTGGCGTTTTATAAATATCTAAACTTAGTTGAAACTTAGCCTAAAAAAAGACCTATATTAAAATTTTCCGATAAATCTTAAAATCAAGTCAGAATTTTTCTAAATTTTCATCTGGAGACAGAAAAGTGGGTCTTAAAAATTTTTCTAAAAATCTGGCCAAATCCCAGAAATTCTGCTGCTTTTATGTTATTTTTTTTTGTTTGCCCAGTTGTAGTGACGAATGTTTTGTATTATAGCAAAATTTTAGATCAAAACTATAAGTTTTTCCAGCTGCTGAAGCTTTTGACAAGCGAAAGTATTTTAAAATATTTATTATAAATTTTGAAAGGCATTCAAAATACCATTTCCTAAAATTATTAGTAATTTTTATACCAAATTTCTTTGGTAAAAAATTCCGGCTGCCACAACCGGGATTTCGGTAACGGCAATCGGATTTTTTTTCATTGTAGGAAGCTTTTATAAAATTTTTAATTGGAAGGCTCTTATATGAGCGTACCAGAACGACAAGGGCGTATAGATTTTTAAGTAAAGAAAGTAAGAACGGTTAGGCATAGAGGAATTAACGAAAAACAGATAGGTGCGTGCATAAAAACTGGTAGATTTAAATGCCCTTTAAACACATTTTATTTTAACAGGGGCCCAATACATAAAAGAACCTGTCTAGAAAGTAAATATTAATCCGAACCTGAACGGAGCGTTCTCGTTCTCTTCTACTTCTCATTCGTAAAAATCTATACGCCCTTGTCGTTCTGGTACGCTCATATAATATAAACCCCTATAAAAATGAACATAATATTTGGCACAAAATTTCCGCTATATTGGATGTCATGAGACTATCTAAATAGCCTTGGACTTAAGTTTGTTTGAAAATAACATTTAAAATAATTCAAAAGTTGACATTTTGAAGTTCGTACTGGAATTTTTAAGAAAGTCAAGATAAAATTAAACAGAACATACTGAGAGTGCAGAGTTATTTTTAAATTTCCAATGAGCTTAAATAGTTGCATTATCAATAAATGACGAGTTTTATAAGAAACAAGAATAAAGGAAATTTTCCAAGGTAAAAAAGCGTAATCCTGAACTGAATTTTTTTAAACATGTTGATAGGTTGAAACTTGAAAAATGGCTATTTTTTAAACTAGGAACAAAATTTTGGCCTCGAGTCCCATATTGAAGGGCAAACAAGGCGTCCCGACCAGGTTTGAAAATACTCTTTTTTTGCCCTTCATATATGTTAAAACTGTTTAAATGGTAGAATAATTCTCAAATTAGTTAACCAGTTACAAAAGGAATTGAAATTTCATCGAAACTTAATTTAATTTTAGTTAAAACGTTAACGTTCATTTTTTTTTAAATTACACATTTTCCTGCTAAAAATTTCAATCCATACATCCAACTACTTTTCAAGATAAAAATTCAGGTATCACTTTCTTTACCTTATAGATAAAAAAAAATGTTAAAAAAATAAAAAATTAATAAATAAACAATGAAAGATTAGCAATAACATTAAGTCAAGTACGGTATTAATGTAGAAATTGAACGATAAGAGCAAAAAATTAATATTTATTTAAAAAGAAAATCATACTCATAACTACTAATCAGTTCAAATGACAAAGTAATTAAAGAAAATAAGATAATAATCTAAGTCAAAATAGATAAAATTTATTTTTCTTCACAAAATATTCATTATTATCCTAACTTTTAAAATTTTACAAACTTATATGCAATAAAAAAATCTTTTATCAAATTAAACATCTGATAAATAACGATAAGAAAACGTAAGGTGATTTCACAATAAAAAAAATCTTTAAAAAATTTCCAGACATTTAAATATTTGTATATACCAGAAAAAAATAAAATTATTATTTTTTTTACAGCGGGAGCATGGCCGGGCAGCATTACTGCCTGCGCTGGAACAATTACCAGTCAAATATGACATCAGTATTTCATCAACTCTTACAAACCGAAGCTTTTGTTGATGTTACTTTAGCTTGTAACGAAGCTTCTTTAAAAGCTCATAAGGTATTTTTTTTTTATAAAAACTTTCTTTTCTTCATCCCCTTTCTTTTTTTATATACACATAAGACTCTCTGATCCTCCACGTATACACTTATATTCACTTTTTATATTCTCTCCCTTGAATTTTTTTTTTATACTTCATTTTATTTCATTTCCTGCTGTTCGTGAGATCCATCTGTCTTTTTTCCCTCCCAAAGGCTTTTTTCCTTAGTTTTTATCTTTTATATAGCATTTTTCTCCCCATCAGTTTTTTTTTTCAACATAAAAAGCTTTTTTTTATCCTTCTTTTTACTTCTTATACTTCTTACATTCTTCTTTATATATCTTTCTTTTCAATATTATACGTACTTTTTTTTCCCTTTTTTTTATATACAATTTCTTTTTAGCGTTCCTCCTTTTTATACTTGACAGAAAGAATATAACGGAGCGGGTATAAAATAAGAGGGAGTTAAAAAATAATAAAAAAAAAACTGAATCAATGGAACGAACAACGGTTTCTTTACTTCTATATAACCTTGTCTTTTTTTATAATGATCTTATAATATTTAATGATATAAATAAATACCTGTAATTTTTTGTATTTTCTTTTTTTGCAGGTGGTACTATCAGCGTGTAGTTCGTATTTTCAAAAACTTTTGTTATCGAATCCATGCAATCATCCAACGATTATTATGCCACAAGATGTTTGTTTTAGTGATTTAAAATTTATTATTGAATTTGTTTATAAAGGAGAAATTAATGTTTCACAAGCTGAATTACAGGTTAGTTTTTTTAAGGTTTTAATTAGGGTTTGACACTCCCTTTTATTTTTTTTTGGCAACCTGTTGAAATTTTTCATTTATTTTGGGGATTAAAAAAGTTTTAATGTTTTAAAAATATATGGCAAATGAATTTAATTTAATTTACTCCCTAGTTTCATTAGCAACGAAAATTAGGTTTTTATCTGTTTTGAATATGCTAATTTGAATAATGCGATAATAAGTGTTTTGTTTTTTCTATTATGTAAAAATGGTAATTCCCATAATAAGTATATTTAAGATTTTTTTTTCATTTTAGTGGGGCTTTCCATTCATTATATAGACTAAAATTAATACTTTCAAAAATAATATTTTGCAAAAAGGTATAAAATAAACGCAAAAACCGAGGCAAAAACCCTCAAAGTAATTTTTGAAATTTCCAAGAATTTGCTTGAATATTCAACTAAATGTTTAAATATTCTTAGAAAGTTTAAGCAAAGTTCAAGCTCAGGAACCTAAAAGTGAAGGTTTTGTGCGAGAGTTTCTGCGCTTTAAATTTGAATCAAATTGCGTGAGTATTCAAGTCTTTGGCTTCAATAATATTTAGGTATTGCTTGAAATATCAAGAGCAGTAACTTGTCTGTGTATAAGTCATTGAAAATTAGGAAATATCACAAGTATTAAAATTTACCTCATAAATCATTTTTGAAAACAGCACCAATTTAATAAAATAAACCTGACATTAAAAAATAAAAATATGGATTTGATATGATTTGACATACACTGAAAAATTTATGTAAATAGGGAGCAAGCCCCCTGCGCACTGAAGTGCGCCAACCCCTCTCAGATCGCATTTTACGTTTAATTACAAATCATATTTATACCTAACTGAAAATAAATCAGGTAAAATATACAATTAAACATCTGGATACCTCGTATTGCTAAAGAATTAATATTTTAAAGAAAAAAAAAGATTAAAATCTAATATAATCAGGATGTTTATATGTATAATCGTACAAATATGATTATATCATTGTGGCAATTAGATAATTTGCTCAGTGTATTAGACAATAGCAGTGTTATAATATAAATGTTTTTAAAAGTATATGAATCAGATATGATTTTAATATAAATATAAAGAATTTATGAATATGGATATCAAATATGAGGCTCGATATGAGGTTATTGTTTGGGCATAAAATAACTATTTTTTAAACAAGGAGCAAAATATTGGTTTTGACTTAGCATGCTAAAGTCAAAATTCATATTTCGTGCCGTGTTTTAAAACATAGTTTTATATATAATGGGAAAATAGCCATTTCTCTAGGGTAGAAAATAGGCTTTTTTGCCCCAGATATGTAAAATATGTTTTACCAAGTTGATTTGCACATGGATAGAATAATATAATATGAAACTTATTAAATTGCCACAGTATAAAGATCATACAGATATGAAAAATTTATGAAGTCAGTATAGAACTTTCATGGACGTCGTATAAGGAAGATCACAAAGACGTAAAAAGTATGACGTCTATTATAATAATATATCTATGATATAAATTGTTTATTGACTTTGTTTGCACTTATATAAATATGTTTCCCATATGACATACACATTAATTTTAATTATTTTTCACATTCATACTATCATATACTCAAAATCTCCTAATTATGACTCCCACTTTAGTTTTTCAAACTCATAATCTAAAAAAAAAAATTTTAGTTCAAAATCGAGATCGAAATTATTGATATTATGTTAAATTTTCTAATAAAATAAATTATCTAGGCAAGCCTTACAATTAATTTACCCCGAATAGAAAAATAATTGTGGGCCAGGTCTGGCTATGTAAATTTAAGTCTGTCAAAAACATATTTTTCTATTCAGATTTACCATAATAATGTTTGCATCAGTACTTCGATTTAACAAGCATCATCTATTCGTTTACAATTTTTTTTTTGTAAATCTGAATCTTATCAGTTGTTATTCCTAATAATTTTAAAAAATATAATTTTTCACGACTTATAAACTTTTGATTTCATATGGTATTTTTCTTCACAGCTTGTTGAATGTATGTGAATATATTTATAGCGTACGACGTACATATAATCCGGTCAATAATTATTTTCCAGGATATTAGAACTTTTTTGCTAAGAATTTATAATAAATTATCATTTTGTGCGCATGCACAGTCCAAATAAAATTTTAGACGCCAGAATTGAATTCTATTGCAAATTTTCTATTAATACCTTAAGGGGAAATAGTTTTTACCGTATAATAAGCATTAATTTAAACTGGTTTCGATGGCCCTTCAATCCAATGTAGGCCCAGTAGACATAAATCACTCTTCTTTTTACACTGAGAAAAATAAACTATTAGCTCAATAAAATCTAATAGTTGAAATATAGTTACGAAATTCAATAAAGTTGCTATTGGTATAAAATAGTTTTTGAGTCAATAACATTTTTTTGCGTTAAGCATACTGTTCAGAATCTGAACTTTACTTTACTGAGTACGTGAGACCCAGCATTACCTTGCCTTTACCCACTGACACTCCACCCCTTCCTACCTTATGCGAACTTATCCCGGGACCGTTTTCACTTTACTTCAGGACAGGTTCAAGGCCATTTAGTTATATTGGTGAACTCCATCTTTTGACTTGCATCCAGTGACTCGCCAGTCTGGTTAAGGACTCCGTCATTCCTCTTGATTCAAATTCCATCTTTATGTGCTGTCATCTTCCATAAAATATATGTTAGCTAAAAAATATATGTCATTTCCTTATATCGCCGAAAAGAAGGTTAATAAATAGGTATATAAATAAATAAATAGGTGAATAAATAAATACATACATCAACACAAATTATCCTACCATCTGTGGTTGTTTGATTCTCCATAATACGTCTCCAATACATATCCATAATAGCCTATACCTAGGTTTTTTTGTTCGGAGTATATATTCCACATATTATATAAAAAAAAAATATTTGCTAATTTTGAACCATCTTTCTTTATTTCGAAGCATCAGGCTAACCACATTCTTGGATGTGATTTGATTGATATTAGTTTCTAGTTGAAACTTTTTAACGGCCCATCTGTTCGAAGATTGTGTGTCTCGGCGTGTCTTGTTTGACAGGGCAGTATTCACATTCAGCTCTGTTCATCTTCTTGATCCGAAAGAGATAGGAGCAAAAAAGCCCATGTCCGCTTAAGAACTTGGTCAAAAATAATTTGTTCCCGTGCCCTCTAGTTATCCAAAGCGATATATCTCCTATCAACCTCATGGTCCATTTGCTCTCCGAGTAGTCGATCCAGCGGTTCTGCCACTTGCTTCGGCTGATCTGACGTAAGGAAGCCTTTGCGCGGTCAATGCCTTCCCTCCCTTTATTCAGATAGATATATTATCTTTCAAGAGCCAGCAGATCTATCAGGATTACTTTGGTAATGACTAGAGCTGCCTCCAACGACACTGTGCAATAGGCACAGGAGATTCTCAGGGCTCCTTGCCTTTGGACATACATCAGCTTTGATGCATAAGTGACCTTCCTTATGCAGTAGGCCCATACTTCTGCACGGTGACCGACTTAAGAAGCCTGCACTTCCTAGTCTTAGGTCTGCACGTGTTTCTCATTAGCCTATTTTTCGCAGTATAGTAAGTCTGGCAGCCTTCTACGTGCTTCTCAGAATCTGCGCCATGAAGGTCAGCTTCGTGCCCAACATGACTCAAATAATTTAAGTTATCCTTCGTTTCAATCCTATCCTCCCCAATGCAAATTGGGATGATTGTCTCAATATGTTTACAAGTGAATAGGATAATCTCAGTCTTCACCGTCGCAAGCTTTAGGCCGTAGTCTTCCATCCAATAATTGACTTCATGCATTGCCTGGTTCAATTTCTCCTCAGAAATTTTTGCATCTTTTGCCATGATGATTAGGACCAGATCGTCCACGTATACGACAGTAAAAGTATCCTCCGGCATTGGAAGACTAAGTATCTGGCCGTACATGATGTTCCATAGAACCGGTCCAAGGACCGATCCTTGAACTGCTCCTGCAGTTAGTCTCCTCTTGTCTCTTTGTCTCAATCTTGTTCCATGCACAGTCCTGTAGATTATTTCTCAATCACTTAGGTAGCTGCTGATGATTCTTCGCAGATATTTTGGCAATTTATGTTAAATCAATTGAATATTTTATTGATTCAATAAAATATTTCATTGCTCTATTTTAATTACAGATTTTATTGATTTAATAGTATATTTTTATCGGTGTACCAGTATAAATGGGATACTCTATAACTATGATCTAAAACTTAAATTATTAATTTTCATGTGATATTTTTACTTATAGTGGGTGCAACAAAAACGGTTTCCGGGCTGGTCACGTAATAGGAAAAAATTACACATATTAGATGGGTACTATCCTCCAGAACCCAATGCTTTAAGCAGTGGCACGTGATCAGCCTGAAAAGCCTTATAAACAAAATTTTGAGCCAATTTTTTTGTATAGAATTGATTAAAACATTTTATTTGTGTAAGAAATCGAGTAAGAAATCATAAAGTACATTTTCTTGAATTATATTTAAGTTAAAAATAGTATACTTATAATTACACTTACAGATTAAATTTATCTTGAAATAATATTTGTGTTCAAAGAAAAAAGATTCTGGTTGTTAAAACCAGAATTTTGTTGTTATTACTGTTGCAAAAGACGTAAAAATTTTAGAAAAATTACAATTAAAAAATTTCTTCTATTAGATCAGTTTCTATTACGCGTGCCTACCAACAGGTAACAAATTTTTGTTGTAACTTTTCTTTGTTTTATGGCATTTGCAACAGTTTAAACAAATAACAAAAATCCATTCAAAACAACAGGAATTCCGAGTTTCATATTCAAAAATCGGAATTTCGGGGAATTTTTCAGCAGACATTGCGGGTAAATAAAATAAACCGGTTAAAATCCAATTCAATAATATGGATAAGGGTAAATACGCTAGTTTGACAACTATTGCGATAATTTCGCGACTGAAGATCTTAAAAAAGATTTAGAAAATTTTACTTTATCATACGTCGGTAACAGAAAGATCTTATTACCGACATCTTCATTACCTACAGTACTTTTTATCTCGGTGGGTAAAAAAATGAGTACGCAGCACCTTAAGTCGGCGAAAAGTATTTCATGGTTATCAGGGTAACCTCAATAAATTTTAACTTTTTTAACATTGTCGCGGGGGTCGCAAAGCTGCGCCTTCTTCGCGGATAAACAATGAAATAAAACGCCGCACTCGTATATTTATATTGCAAGCAAGTAAAAATTCAACACTCGTAAAACTGTCTTCCATTCTGTTTTCTCACATCGTTTGCCGGTATAATATAGGGTTAATAATTGTTTTTTGAATTATTCTTTATGTTTACATGCTGTTAAAAATCAAAATAACTCGAATCAAATCAAAATATCAATCGTAAATAAAAGTTAAATAAAATAACAATAATATTTATCAGGTGCCTTAAAAATAAATTCTTGGGACAACGTGAAAAGAGAAGAAAAGATCGAAATATAAGAGGGCGCGACCGACAAGGACAGTTTTATGCGAAAGTGCAGATTATTGGGTGTTCGTGAAAGAGAGATAGAAAAAATTGCGAGAAAATACAAAAGTCGTGTGTTGTGTGGCGCCTCAAAAAATTTACTTTCTCAAACAACTTCTGATACGCGACTTGGGGAAGTAACTTCTTCATCAAAAAAATAAATCAAAATTAATATTTACATTGTTAATTTTTAAATTATTTATTAAAATCAATTGTGCTTGTGTGTGTAATTATTGTAAAATATTAAATTTTAAAGTTCTTTAATTTTTGTTTTTAAATTCGGTTTGGCAAATTTACATTTATATTTTGACTTTACATCGTTAATTCGCCGGTTGTTCAAGAAGACCGCGACTCGCGAGGGAGTCGAAATATACATTTAAAGCGGGTAGAGGGGCAAAGAGGTGTGGAGGAGGACGTCGACGCTTTCCAACGGGCATCGAACTCGTCGGAAGAAGAGACAGAAAAAACAGAGAAAGAAACATAAGGAAAAGTGTTTGCGATTATATTTTACAGCAATCAAAATCATTTGTCTTTGCAAGGCAAGGCCGTAAAGAAGGTTAGATACATTTTTATATGTAGAAAACCCATTAATTTAATTTAAATAAATAATTGTAGACAATAATTCTGATGAGATTAATGAGAATGACATTTTTTTTTTCTTTCCATTTTAATTAGTACCTACTCCCTCTACATGGTATAGAAAATTAACATGAGATTTAAATATTTAAATTGAAGAAGGCTTGTATTGATTAAAGCTCTGTTCTATTATTTTTGATCATTGCTTTGTCAGAAAAAAATTTCAATTTTTCAAAACTTTTTGTCAGCATGTATTCTTGTTAAATAAATATACAATAGCCATGTGACTGGATCAAAAACACGTGTGAGTTACATATTTTCCATGAAATTCAAAAAAAAGCCGCTTTTTAGAAAAATAAAAAAAGCCGTTATTTATTTGAAATATTATAAGCAAATTTTGGGAAAAAAGAAATAATTATAAATGTTTTATATATATTATGCATAAGTCGAGGTTTATGTGTTCCCTTTATACATATATATAGAAGGGGGAGGGGTCGTTTTTGCCTGCGAGCGAGAGGGAAAAGAGAGAGGACTAATGATCAATAAAAAAGTAGCAATCTTCGACCCTCGTCTCGTTGCTGCGCATTGTTCGGCAATTAGGATCACGGCAAAACTTGCATCCACACAGTGGTTCCCAATTCATCTAATTTTTTTTTTCTTTAGCATTTTTGTAAAATAAAAAAATTAAAAGAAAATTTTTATTTTTTTAAGATTATGCAAGAAACCACGTGCTTTGGTATTTATTCGGACGTTAAAATGATATAAAAATTTGTTCAGGTATAATAATTTATAAAATTTAAGAAATAAAGCAGGTATATAAAATAAAAGGATTTCCAGGAAAGGTCCCCCATAAAAAATTTTTTTTTGTGTGTATTATACACACAATGTATAAATATTAAGAAAAAGTAGCAAGAAAATCCCTTAAATATATTTCTAAAAGACTATATTTGCACCTTTTCCTTAAGTACAATACGTGTTCGGACTTTTTCTTAACTTCATTACACCGAAGAAATTTTTTTAGGCGGGTAGCGCATACATAAGACTTTTGAAAAAAGGATTTTCGGTTTTCTCATCTTTCAAGTCTCGTTCAGTCGTTTCATCATAATTTTCTCTTGTAAAGCTAAAAGTCTATAATGTAAGTTTATTTCATATCTCCACACTCTAAATATATACAAGGGTAAAAAAAGAAGAAAAACGGCTCATAAAGTTTTCTACGCGTCTGGATTTATTTTTTGACGCATTATAATACTTTGTTTGATATGGATGAGGGTGGTGGTGTCTCGGCACTACATAATATTTTATAATAAGTCTATTTAATACTCAAAAAATGCTTTCTACGAGTTTTGACTTGATAATTATTAGATTATTTATTACAAAAAATTAATCTTATAAAATAAAAAGGTTCTAATTTTTTTTTAAATACAAGAAAATTTTTTTAGCATCGATGCACAAATCCTCTTCCGGTGGTATAATATGTGCACTTGTAATTCTCTGTATTCTTTTATGTATGCGTAATAAAGTAGTATAGTAAGCGTGTACTTTTTTTCCGGAAAAAAAGTCGTCGTCTTATTTTTTATTGTGCATGATTCTCGTATAAAACCATGTATATATAAAACAAATCCATTGAATCTCTATACGACTGACACAGTCCTTCATATTATAGTTTCTTTTTGGTTTCTTTCGTTCTTCCCGGCTGTCCTTGACACGGCTCTTTATTTTTTTTTTTTTAAGATTATATGTATCTTTTATCTTTCTCTTATTTCTTGTATGTATGTCTGGATATATTATAAAAAGTATGGTTATGTGATATAAAACCGAAAGCCGGTTTCCCCTATACTATTATAATATGTGTTTTGCGGGAGAGTCGGTCGCTCGGTTTCTCGGCCTCGCCGATTCTTTTCTTTCTATACTATACTTTTAATATTATTTATACCACATTTATAATATTATTATCAAAGAATATATAAAACAAATCTTTGAGATTTGTAAATTACAATGTACCCCAAAAAAGTAAACTTACATGTAAATTTTTTAATTTATATTTTTTTGCTTTTCGTGAATTTTCGTGATTACTTTTTATAGTTTTGTAAAAATTTTTGATGCTTTATTCAACTTTATTATATGAAGCAATCGAAATTTTTAGTAAGAAAGTGACCTTGAATTTTTAAGTCTTATAAAATATAAAAAAGATTTTTCTCTTATTTAATTACATAGTGCTAATAACTTGCAAAAAATGTATTTTTAGAGTCTGAAATATCAATTTTAACTGTTTACGTCAATATGCTATTTGAATAAGCTTATATTATTTTTGAGTTTTTTCTAAAATTTATTAATACGATCCTTGGACAGAAAAGCGAAGAATTGCACGTAAATTACGAAGCCAAGAACTGCGATTTGGGCATTATTTTAGCATGGAACATGTTCATTAGATGAGGTGTTTTAAAAAGTCCGACTAAGTTGGGGGGGGGGTGAAAAAATGACGTTTTCAGGGGGGGGGGTCAAATGGACTTAAAATATTTTCGATTTAAGGACTTAAAATAATTTGAAGTGGGAGTCAGGGCCTGATCAGGCCCTAATAAGAACAAGAACTTAGAATACTTTAGGTTTATGGACTTAGGATAATTTATATTTCAGGATTCATTGTAATTTCGGTTTTAGAACTTATAATAATTAGGGAATGTACGTTAAAACTGCCGTCAGATCTGCCCCAGATCAGCCCATACTTCAGATTTTATTCGGGTTATAAGTGAACGTGTTCTGTGATCGTTGGTTGTGTGAAAACACAAACCATTTATAAGTTTTTTTTCTTTTAAGTTGTTACAAATGAAATAGTTACCTACGAAAAAGTGTTAAAAAAAATTTTATTTCAGGTTCAAATAAATTTTTTTCAACTCCCACCATGCCACAGAGCTCGAATTTTAAATGAATAAAACCTTTTTAAACTTTAAAAGGTTGCCACAACCGAAATTTTTTTCTCTTTCTTCCTCGCTTTCTTCAAGGAGGAAATATTTTCTGTTATTAGTACACTTAGTAAATTTTGGTATTTTCCAAAATTTGTCAAAAAAAAAAAAAAAAACGATCGACAAAATTTTTTGACTAGAAAAACAAATTCAGAATAATACTTGCAGCAAGCAGATTTTCTCTTCAGTGTACGTCACAGTAAATTTTATTAGAAGTATGGTAATTTTTCGACAAACGTTAGGTCTGTAAAATAGAATTACTCAACAGTAATTTTCAAGGCAATTTTAATCCAAAATCTATGTAAATTTTAATGAACTAACCTTTTCAGTGTACTAATGTAACACAAATTTTGTAATTTCTGCAAATAAATCTTATGAATTCATTAATTCATTCATTTTTACCGAGTTTTTTACACTTTATTAAAAATAGAACTCAGAGTGATTGTACATGTACTTATTTTAATTAATTGAATTTTTAATTGCAAGCTGCCCTCGAAGGTCATTTGTGTCGTTAAGTAAATTAAAAATTGAATTAAAAATTTTAACAAATCTCTTTAGCAAAAGTAATAATTGTTCAAAATATTATATTACATAATTTTTTTTTTATTTACTCGAATACAGCTCTAATCTATTTAGAAAATTTATCTTACTTCGTAATTTGAGTTATCTCGCAAGTTAGATTACTATTTCTACGCACAATTTAAATATTTTATATGTTGATTTTGTTATGACCAATTATTTGATATACTATTTTTTGACCTAAAGTATGCATGTGGTACTTTGTCTACGTTCGAATTTATTAACATCTTTTTTTTTTATTATTCAAGAGTACTTCTTAACTCTTATGTTGTACTATTTTTCTGGTACCCTTATTATTATTATTATTATTATTATGACTTTAATGCAATGCATATATCAGGCTTATGTTGAGTGGAAATATCGAGCTAAAATAATCACAATTTTATATTTCAAGAGTGACAATTTAACTCTCTGTTATAATTAAATTTTAATAAAATAAACAATTGGTTAAATTAGTAATATTATTTACGTTATAATATTACTTAATTGGATCAAGTAGTTTTTTTTATCTTTGAAATATTTTTTTTTAATTCAAGCAATTGTTGGATATTTTTGACGCTATTTTTTATAAAATGCAAGTTTGTAACGTTTTTTCCATAATTCGAATTTGAAAAGCGCATCTTTATTGAAAATTAAGTTAATACAAATGGGACATTAAACTCTGGCAATAGTATACATAAATTATTTTTACTTTTCCTTACCTGTATGCTGTACTAAAACGTGAATAATAAATTTTTAAATTTTAACATGGAACATGTTTATAGTGAGGGGGTACTCTGGTAATCTGAAAATCAGAGGAGGGGGCCCGATTTAAGGGGGGGGGGGTAAAATGGGACTTAGATTAATTTCAATTTTGGGAATTTATAAAGTTTATTCTTTTGAAACGAAATACTTATTGAATTGATTGTATTTAGAAAAGTTTTAGCCTGGTTTTAACATTAGCCAAAGAATTTTCCATCCTAAAGCGATAAAGATTTTGCCGGGGACTTAGTGTGGAATTTTAATATAACTATACAATATGTATAACCTAGTCTAAATCTGTAAAATGGAGTTTATCTTTCTAATTATTAATAATTTTCTATTGCATAATTTATTTTTTGAAATAAATTTATCATTGAGGATTCTAAATTGATTCTTCAAACATTTGTTATGAATTATGCTTTCAGTTATTACCATATAGTATTTCATGATATTTTACCATCCACAACTTGAAAAAAAAAATGTGAAAAATCTAGAAAATATTCATTATGTAAAATCTATTTTCTATTATGTCAATTGTAATAATAGCATAAACTTATTTTTCATTTGAATGGATTTTTGGTAAAAGCATAATAAAAAAAATAAGATAAACTTTTGGTAAAAAATATATATTTTCATTTCTATATTTTCTATGGCAGCTATTAATTTTCTTAAGAATTTTCCTTCCATTTCAATATTATGCATAAGAAAAAAACCAATTTTTCACTCTGTCAACACAACTTTTTTTTTTTACTTTTGAAATGAGAAAAATTTATATTAGCAAATTTTTTTTTCTTTTTAAAAATATTGAAATCTATTTGCTAATCTAAAACTTTAACTAATTCAAGAAGCATTATTTTATAATGAAAAAAATAATTAATTTTTTAATTTACAAATTTTTAAAATATAATTTGAAGAAAAAAAATGTGCTATTCGATAATAATCCAATAGATATTCGCATTAATACACATATTTACAGACAAAGAGGAGAATCAAATATATGCGAGAATCAATGCACATTATGGAGGGGAACACCGAAAGGATTGCCAAAGGGGGCTAAAGCAAGTCCGAAAATTTTGTACCTCTCTTAAACTTGTTCGTTTATTTCATTTATATTCTTTCGTTTAGCGCATAAAATTTTGCTAAAAAAGAATTGCCCATAAAGTATAAAATTTTTATGCGAATATGAATTCAACAACTTTTTTTATTTGTTATTTAAATTTTTCAAAGTTCAATGGTTGAAGCATGTTCAAGCATATTCCTACATGGATAGACATCGGAAATTGCCAAATTTTAAATATAATAAAAATTATTTTGTACTAATGAAAGACCTTCCTCGTTTGCTATTTTTTCGCAATCGTCGCCGGCTTCTATAAGATTACCCTAAACACAAATGGCTTGCTTTCTTTCTCTCTTCTTCCTTTTCGTCGTCGATTTTTATGCCGTGCGGTGATTCGGTTCGCGCATGTGCCATAGACTATGCGAGCGCATTCCCGGAGCCTCACCCCGCACCCTCCTACTCCTCCACCACCTCTTTTTCCAAATAATAATAATCAAAGCGTCGTTGCTCGAAATACAGCGGCCCGCATCATCTCGACGATGTTTAAACTTTCGATATTCGGCAGAGGGCCGACGATCGATGCCGCGAGGAATTTCTATTTATTAATATGCGAGCTTAATTCCATAAAACATATAACAAATTTATATGTATTATAACATTTTTTTTTATTTTGCAAAGAATGGAACTAAAATTTTCGATGTCTTGGAAATCATGTTTTATCTGCCCGAGGCCTATTTCATCTCTGTGTAGTACTCATCGTCGTCTACTTTAATTAAATTTCTAATATCCGAAATTTATCGGCAAGTTCTTTTCTCGGTACAGGGCGTATTTTATAATGTTGATTTGTGTGTGTGTGTGGTGAGAGCAGACTGTAATGTATGTGTCCGACCCCCTCATCGAGAGAGGAGTCAGGTGCAGTCTCGATCTTTGTCTCGCCCCCGCTGCCATAGGTCCAATCCACAGCGAATTTCGACCTCTTCTCTCCCTCCCCCGCCCCGCATTGTACCCCTCGAAGCCGAATGCCATTTCACTTTCGTTGGGCTTCGTCGTCGCGTCAATTTTTCTGTATTTTACGAGAGAGGGAGCGAGAGAATTATCGTCGCCGTCTGCCTTTCCTCTGTTCGTTCCTCCTCGTGCGCGCCGGCAATCGCGTTCAGTACTCAAAGTTCGCCACTTGTTTTTTGCATCACTTACTTTTTTCTCAAATTTTCTCTTTCCTTTCTTTCTTTATACTTTTCCGGATCCTGAATTTTAATACATAAATCGCTGCCGGGATTTTTATTATTTGTATATAAAATAAAAAGGTGAATTTTTGAGGTTATAAGTACTAAAAACCAAGAGAAATACTTGATTTAATTTTTTTTTTTTTTTTCGTTACACGAAATTCTTTGGATGTTAGTTTTGTTTGTAGTTGTGTTAAAAAAAAAAAGTTGCTCATCGCAGGGTTGCCAAGGATATAAGGGAATTTAAAATTATTTTTTTATTCAGGTGAGTTATGAGATATTTTGTATGGCATGTTTTATATGAAAAATTAAGAAATGAATACGCATAAACGAAGCTAATATATTATAATAAATTCCAAGTATTTTTGAAACTTGTTGTCCGGATATAGAAAGTTTTTAAAAATAGTCTCTTTTTTTTTTTTTGAATTTTTTAAAATATTTTTTTTTTATTTAAAATTTGACTAAATTAAATGATGCGTTTCCGTTGAAACAAAAAAATCTTTTGACTGTAACAATAAATTTAGTTATCTCTTAAAGAATTGATATGCGTTATTTACAATTATTTATTTGATTTTTTTTTGCTTTCATGTAAAATGAACGTTGTTATTGTTAATTAAATTCAAATTCTTGATATTGTATGAAAAACTTGTTATTTTATGTAAAATACTTGATAGTCTGTAACGTCAAATTAACATAAAAAAAAAGTTGGAGTATAATTGAAATATTGATTTTTTTTTGGATTGTTTGCTAAGATTAAATGTTTTAAAATAATGCTTAAACAATTGTTTGAATATTTGTTTAGTTAAATTATAGTTAATAAAATTGTAAAAAAAGTTTATTTAACAAAATTATTTTTAACAGAAAAAAAGTAGTTTTTAGAATGCAGCCTTAAAAATAGCCAACCCACATATTTTTCCTATCAAAGACAATTAAAAAATTTAGTATGCATTTAAAAATAAATAAATTTAACTAATTTAAATCTATTTAAAATTTTTTTTTCAAATGCAGCATTGAAAAAAAAAACATGGTGCCACACCCCTTTTTTTTTACAAACTTTGTGATTTTGAAGAAAAAAATTCAAAAAATTTATAATTCAGTACTGAATAAATATAATTTATTTATATTTTTTATCTTTATTGCTCTATTTCAATATCAATAGTTTCTATTGTGTTTTCAAGTTCAATGTCGAGAAAGGGACTTGAAATTTCTTACTTGCCTTTCGTCAAGGGTATTATATCGTTTATAGTGTTACACTAGTTGTTGTAGTATTACAACTTTTACTTTTTTATACTCCTTTATATTTTTAAAATAGTTGTAAATAAACTTTTGGATTTTATTTTAAAAAATTTTTGAGTAACAGTTTTTTTATCGTTCCGAACGATCTCAAAAAATGATGCCCTTCTAAAATCGAGAATCGAAGAAATCATTTTTTTTTTAAGATTGGGCAGGTGAATCGGTTTTAAAATTCTGGTTTTATTTTGAAGCTGAATTTTTTTTTTAACACTGCAACGGAACCGATCAGAGTATATAGAAAGTTTTTTTGAATAAAATGAAAAAATTTACATTTATTATCATCAAAGTACATTTTCTTGGGGCTTACAATGCAAAAAAAGGCATCTTAATTAACTTACGATCTCGATTGTTAATAGGTAATTTTGAATTTATATTTTAGAATAATTCTTTTTTTCGTTTTGTGGTCCAATAATAACACATTAACATTTTTTATAATCCAAAATGATAACTTACTTAATCAAAGTTTACATTTTTTACTAATATATTCAAGAAAAAGATAAGCTTTTTTTTAAATCATTTGTGCTTTCCAAAAAATGTTATCAATATGTGATATGATAATAAGCAAATTTAGAGTTTTTAGTAATAACTATAATTATATGAGCTAACACGTGATTAATCTGATCAATGCTTACCGGAAAAATTTCTTTTTAAATAAATATTATTAATTTAATACACAGAAAAAAAGAATCCGCCTCTTTCTAGCTCAGACGATTGCAAATGACTTAAGGATATTAAAAAAAAAAATTCCGTTCATTTAAGGCATTCCGTGTGCTCTACTATTATAGGTCAATATTTTAGTTAATTTCTAGTAAAAAAACTCCTGTTTTCTTTTCCAAGTTTTCTCAGCGGAAAAACGTTGCATTGAAATTTCCTTTTACAGAAAATTTTGTTTTTCAATAATCTCGTGCGCGCAACTCTTATTTTTTGGAAATTTAATCATTTTTCGCAAATACCTATTAGAAAATAAAGTTAAGAGGTATTCTGACAAGCATTTTTGCAGAACGCGCAAAATTTGCAAATTGAGCTTTATTTTCTGATATCTGCGAAAAATTATTAAATTTCCAAAAAATAAGAGTTGCGCGCTCGAGATTATTGAAAAACAAAATTTCCTGTGAGAGGGAATTTTGATCCAATGTTTTTTCGCTGAGAAAACTTTGGGAACAAAACGGGTTTTTTACTATAGAACTTACCAGATTACCGACATAGTCGAGCAAACGGAATTCTCTTAACATAAGCACGCAGTGAGACAAAAAAATATATTTAAAAAAGAAAATTTAAAAAAAAATTTTTTTTTACATTTCAAGTCGGTTGCAGTCGTTCGAGCAAGAAATAAAATTCCGCTAATCGCAAGCGGAATATTTCCGAGTATTGGTTTAATAAGTACAAATTTCTAATTTACTATTTGGTATTTTTAGCTTCAGAGTCTTGTAAAAATAATTATCTATTGAATAAAATATGTACATAATTAAAAAAAAAAAATATTTTTGATTGTGAAACATTTATTATCTTAATGTTGTAACCTTGACTTTTTTATAATTAATTAAATACGCAGCCTCTTTCATCTTGTCTTCAAACCGATTATCGGGCTCCTAAATTTTATTTTAGAAAAAATTTCCAATAGTTGAAGAGCCTGTTGCCTGCTATGGTAATTAAATAAGTGCGTATAAAAACTGAATTTATGTACAGAAATAGTCAAGATTAAAAGAAACAATCAAGATTAAAACACAAATCTTTTGTAGAAAATTTTTTTGACCGCGGGTTTAGGAAAAAGTTGTGGGACAACAAAGTTGTTCAATTTTTGGAAAAAAAAATATAAGTGACACCCCGCAATAGCCTAGATTTTTAGATTAGGCCAAAATATATTAAGTTTATATCTGATAGTTTTCGGTATTTTGATTTTAGGGTTTATGCCCCGCCTTTAAAGGCCCGCCGTTTACCCGCGTATTTAAATAATAGTTTAAATGATTATGAGCGCGGGTAAACAGCGGGTCTTTAATGACCTGACATACCCCCAAAACCGAAGTACCGAAAAATTCTCAACTATAAAATACCCGAGCAAAAACGAAATTCAGGAAAATTGTGGGTATAACCCGTTTGGATGCCGGCTGAATGTTTGTGTCCAGGCCACGTTCTGTCCGGAACTTTTCAAAACTTGTGAGTTTCCCATTTTTACCCATACTAAAAAATTATTTTGTATGAATATATAATTACTTCAATCTTGCTTCATGTAAAATTTTGGCGCTTTGATGATCACAAGCACGAGTGCCCGGCGACAATTCCGTGAAAAGTTTTATGTACGAGTTTTACGCCCGGGAGGACAAAAAAATTTTTTAGCTGTTCAGTTGCTTTCAAAACAAAATTTATAAATCAAAAATAATACTTTGTTTTGGATTCACAAAAAATAATTGCGAATTTGTGAAAAATAGTTGCTAATTTATGTAATTTTTTTCGAAAATTCCCAAAAAAAAGCTGAGAAATGTTTACTAAAAATATAGTAAATTTACTTTATTTATCTAAGTATCAATTTTTTTCAAAAGTTCATTAATTTTTTGCAAATAAACTAATTTTTAGCTTGTCAAAACCCATGCAGATTGAAAGTTTGTTTTGTAAAAATAAACCCCCTAAAGCAGAACAATCCATTGATATAGAAATAGATTTTTAATTGAATAACTAGAGTATTGGAATGTGCAAATGAATTTCTGTCAGGGTAAATCATAAATTTTGCGAGCTTAAATGATTCATTTAAATTATTTTTAATTGCTTATGTGGGTAATTTTTGCAAAATATTTTTTTGAATCTTGAATCATTATAAAACAGACTTATATTCAATTAACTATATATAGCAGAGATTCTACAATAAGGGGCAAAAAGGTAAAATGGAGGTGCATTTGTACCTCTTTGTGTACCTCATATTTGCAATTCCATATGAAGATGCATTTTAAGGTTTATTCCTAGCTATAAATTTCGTCTATTGTGCAACAACTTTTGAATTGAGTAGCACTCCAAACAGGTGATTTAATAACAGCAGGATTGTAGGATAAATCGTGTAGAAAATTGTTTTTAAAAAAATGTTTTCAATATTAATTCAACACTACTCTTATCAGATAAAATGTTTATTTGTTCGGATAAAAATCTAAGGGTCGATTCGTACAAGCTCTACAAATTGGTGTCACGTAAATAGTACTAAATAGCAAAAAGAAAACTAGTTAACAATATTTACATTGTCCATAACCAAAGGGTCGTAAATTTATAGTAAATAAATAAACAAATAGTAAAGATTCAAGCTCAAAGAACAGCAAAAAGTTATAAAAAAATAGAAAAAAATGAAAAATCTTGTTGATTTTTATTAAATCCGTTACACCAAGTGCATCAGATGATAAAAAATCGTAAAAAAAAGGTCTTTGGGGTATTCTTTGCGCATTTTTCCTTCTATACATCAAACATATATATAAAAAGACAGTATAAAAACACACACGTTTTCTTATATGTTTATCTTCTCTCTTTCGCAGCAAAATTTCAAGTTCACGATTTTCCATGTTTATCTTCTCTTATTCCTCTCTTGCACCTGTTGGAGTTTACATTATATGCTTCCCATTCGATATAGTTTCCCTTATTTCTTTTTCAAGGATCAACCTTTTTTATTATGTACTTCCCTTCTTCTCTTGAAATTTCTCAAAAAAAAAAAAGAAAAAAGAGAATATCGTCTGCTCTTTTTATTTCTTATCTTTTGCCTTGAATCTCTTTTTTACTAGTTTATATGGGCTTTTTCTTTTCTTTTTTACGATGTACATAATACTACTTTGCTTTTATTTCCGGAAGCTTTCTTCTCTTATTATATACACACCTTTTCATTCGTTTCATTCAACTTTTCGTTTCATTCACTACATTACCTTTAAACGTTCTTCCTCATTTTTATAACGTTTTTTTCGACGTTTTTTTTTGACTTTTTTAAATAAATTTTACATTCCTTTTAAATTTTCATTTATACAGTCATTCATGAATTTTCCAATGTTTTTCACTTTCGCGTGTTATTTTACGCAGTCATTGATAAAAATAAAAAAAAAATGAGTCAGAGAGGGAGAGATGAAAATCGAAAGTAAAAACCAGCGTCATCGTCATTGAAAAAGTCTATACAGGGTCATCGTTTAAAGCTCCCATCAATTCATTTTTATTTTTAATTTTAAAACCAACATCAATGTGGCCTTGAACCCCCATTTTTAATAAATATTTTAAAAAACACGCGAAACTATCGATCGTTAACTTTTCAATCCCCCATTTATATATTAAATGAAAGCTTTTCTCTCCCGAAGGCTTATACTCCCTTTTATTTATTTAATTGGACGACTAGAAAACGCCATTTTAACTTTATGTATGCGTAAACATACTGACTATATTGCAGGACACACCCGATAAAATATATATGACATATCCATAGTTACTCGAAAGCTTTTCTGATGATGGACCATCGTCCACTTTCCATATCAACCCCTTCGTTTTTATTTTATATTCGTTTTATTTTTTTTTTCGACCCTACACACAAACTCTAATGAATTCTCGATATTTTCAAGGGGTCAGACTTTAAATTAATGAGAATTCGTTCTGATTGCTAAAAAAATTTTTTATCTCCCTTATTTTTTGACAATTTTTATTTACATTGAATCTATTTTTTTTTCTCCTTCGTTTTCAATACAAAAATTATAATCCAGTTTGGTAAAAATAAAAATTTTGTCAATAATTAGTATAAAATGTTCCCTAAAAAAATAAAATCCTATAGGTTAAGCTTGCGCACCTAAAATAAAAGTGGTCGATATATAATATAGAAAAGTTTGGCGGGCGTCGTCGACGTGCGGGAGCTCCTCCCGACTTCATTAAAGAATCGTTTTTTTTTATGGCTGCTGCTGATGTTAAATATTTATTACAACAAATTTTTGCTTATATGTTTTATATTAAACGAAATTTATTTTACGATATCGCTAAAGAAAAAAAATTATTTAAAAAATTTAATTAAATTTTATATGAAATTTCTTAGCATAAGTAAATTTCTCCTGACTTTAATAATAATCGAATGAAAAAGCTCCCGTAATTTTACCTTCCTCGCTTGTATATGTAGGGAAAAAAAACGGAAGTCTGTCTAGCGAAATCTACACATAGCGCAGTGTAGAGGCTTTTAAAAACCAATAAATCGTTCTCTTGTATTTTATAATTTAATTTCATTTTATATAATTAAATTTTTTTTTTTAATTACTGTTCTAAGTTAAATTAAATTTTAGCTTAATTCTACGACTTTTTTCGATAAGAAAATGTATTTATTAGAGAATTTCATGAGTTCATCGTCATTTTAAGTTCGCCGAATTATGGAAGTATTATGCAAATATCCAGATAATAATTTTTTAAGCATAATTTAGTCAGATATAAAAATTTCTTAATAATTTATGATAATCATTTTATTTTTAATAATAGTACATTACGATCCTTGGCCAAAAAAGTACAGTTACCCAAATCGCGCTCAAATTGCAATTTGGGGCTTTTTTTATGGAAAGAGTTGCATGTACGATTTTTCATGTTTGGTCGTGAGAAAATTCCCTTTTCTCCGCTATCGGGCAATAATGACTATATTCCGATTTTAAGAGGTCATAATTGTTGCTTTTAGTAGATAAAAAATTTTCTGAAACTCGTGTAAGAAATATTTATTATACCAAATGCGATAACAGTCGCTTCGGGCCTGTAATCCGTCGCATTTGCCAAATTAAACACTTCTAAGACCTGTTTGAAAACGAGGGGCTATCGTCTTGGAAATCACAAATTTGATTAAAAAAAATTTTTTTTGATTTTTTTCTGATTTCGGCTTGTTTGTACCTCATTCATGAATCGTTACTAGTTGAAATGGTTTATTTTCGCCTTGTAATGATTTTTCATGATTTTTTGTGATTTTTTTCGTGATTTTTCGCGATTTTTTGTGTTTTTTTGCCTTATAACTCACCCTAGACCTCAAAAATCTATTTTTTACTATTCAATATAAAATTTAGCGGTTTTTACCAAAAAAAATTACAAAAAATCACGAAAAATCAGAAAAAATCAAATTTGTGATTTCCAAGACGATAGCCCCTCGTTTAAAAATGTACTATTTTTGGATGCACAGCCACCGGAAAATACGTAGTTTCTGATCGCTGACAAAAAAATCAAAAATAGACAAAAATGCTATTTTCGCCGCTGGAAAATGTTTATAATCGAAAACTACAGCTAATAAATCCAAAAACCTATTCTTAACCCTATAAAGATTTTTATGAAAAAAAATAACATAATATCATAGTAAACATTAAATTATTGAATTTCATTGATAAAATAATTTGTTTACTATTTTAACCGGTACCCCCACTTATTATTAATATTTCCATCTTTTTTTACTCTGTTATATTATTTATAAATACAGGTACACATTTTATCAGATATTTAAAAATTGTAAGATTTTTAATCGATTTTTAATTTTGTCCTGCAGATTAACAGAATTATGGAGCACTGTAATTATCGACATTTTCTATGGGGAATCTAGTAAATTTGGGTTAGCCTGAAACCAAAAAGCAATAAATAAACTTTTCCTCTTATAGAAAATTTTCTTTTAGTTCCTTTTCGCTGCTATCGTCTTCGATTTTTGATATTCGATATTTTTTTTCTTATTAAATAATAATTTATAATAATAAACAGTTCGCGTCCAATCAAATGGCGTCAAATATACAGGAACTTATGAAGAAAAAAATATCGAATATCAAAAATCGAAACGATAGCAGCCAAAAGAAATTAAAAGAAAATTTTCTATAAGAGGAAAATTTTATTTATTGATTATTGGTTTCAGTGTAACCCAAATTTACTAGATTCCCCATAGAAAATGTCGGTAACTACAGTGCTCTATAATAATTTTTAAATTTGAACTTAACCTATAAAATTAAAAAGAATCTATTGCATAAATTAAGTTCATCTGCCATAATTGATTATAATAATTATTTTCTATTTATTATTTAAAATGAAAAGCTCATCAGTGTAATTCGATAAGGCACGTGTATATCAAACTTGTTTATTACAAAGAATATTGACTTTACGCATTTAGTAAAAGATTTTTTTAATCAATAAATTTATTAATAATAAATACAATTAAAAATAATATTAATATAAAATTATCTTTATTTTGATTACAGTCACTTCTAAGAACAGCTGATCAATTAAAAATAAAAGGTTTATGCGAAGTACCAGAGAGTAGAGAAGGACCATCAGTTAGTTTAACATCACCTCCACGTGAGACAAGTACACCAAAATTTACATTCTCAAAATTTAAAAAATATCAACATTATCAAAAATATTCCAAAAGACCAAGAATAACCTTTGATAATACAACACGTGAAGATAAATATAGAGACGAAGAAGAAGACGATTATCCTGAAAATTACGCTAGAGATTCTAATAAAGAGGCAAGTCTTTAAAATATCTTCATTTTTTTTTGGAAAAAAACTCGTTAAATTAAATTCTTTTACATTTTATTTATATCTTGTAATATGATATTAGCATATTTTTCTTTTTATCTTATTTTATTTTTTTACAATTTAAAGAATTGATAATTTAACAATAAATAAAAATTTATATTTAACATTTTCAAAGGGCAATTGAATGACTAAATTAATTAATAAATAAAAAATTTTATTTTAGAATCGTCGTGAAACCTCCTGGAAACCCGAAAATGACGAAAGTTTGGAGACAAATGCGGGTACAACGACAATAATTTTGGACTCTAGCCAGCGCGAAAACAAAAACGCTGCTAACAACGTATCAACAAAGAATAACAAAGGTTTATAAATTTTGAATTTTAACTTTTTTTAATTTAAATTTAAATTTCATTAATTTTTATTTTTTTATTTTTAGGTGACATGTTCTGTCACTCAGGCCTAGGTCATTATGGGCATCATCCCGATCCAGGAGATGTTGATCTTCCACCAGAAACTCAACCAACACCACCAAGTGCTACTTTGGTTGGAACAACAATCACACATCTTGCCGATCCGGATAGTCATACAACAGGTAATTTACTCGGTAATAAACTTATTTTATTTTTTTCAATATTATTAAATAGAATAATATAAACAATTTACAAATATAAATAAGTCTAAATTTTTTGACCAAGAAAGCAAAAAATAAAAAGATAAACAATTGTTTTTAAATTGTGTTGTGTTTCGGGTAGATTTATTTATATTTATACAAAAAAATGGGCAAAAGATTCATCTAATGAGTAAAGTAAACTATTTACAATTAAAGAAATAAAATAAATTTAACTTTAAATACTCTACTTATTGTTAGTTTTTAAAGTTTAATTATTCATAATAAATATAAAAGAGAACGTTGAATTGCTCATTACTCAGGAAGTGAATCAAAATAATTGATCTAATCAAGCTAAATTACTTATGATTAGATTTGCGATGTTCTATTCTAGTATGCCCACGCAAGTTTGTTAAATTATTCTGCATAAAATGTCAATGGCTTTGTATAAACTTTATGGATTTTTTTTTCTTCCAGATATACAAAATTGTGACAATGTTAAAATTAAATTTGAAACATTACATACAATGGATTCATCAGATACTATTGACATTGACAGTCACATGTCTGATAGAGCAAGTATTGGTTCCAAAAATGCAGGTGAAGATAATATGATGATGATAACTCCAGAACTATTAGGACTTATGCCTTCTAGTAGTTCAATACATTCAGATTCTGGTGAGAATAATTCTCGTAGCCTTTCTGTACAATCAAATACTCAGCATCATGGTACTAAATCATGGACTCAAGATGATATGGATGGTGCATTGGATGCTTTGAGAAATCATGATATGAGTCTTACTAAAGCATCAGGTACATTTATTTTTTATAATTTTTTACATAAATTTTTTATAGTAGCATAATTTTAATTAGGGGAAATATGTAACGCTCAAACAGAACCAATTAAAGATGTTAAGAAAGGAAGGAAGAGAGGTAAAACAAAGACAAATGCGTTACGTATTAAGTATAAAGGAGCATCCATAAATGATGTCATGCAAAAATTTTCAAGTTTTTTTGGATCAATACAATTTTGCACCCTTTTGTATTAACTGACCTAAGACCCCGCCTCTAATGATGTAATTTTTAAATTTGCTAAGCCCATTGTTTGTAGAAAATTAAATCAGTAACCTTATAAACAGAAAATTTTCAATGCTGTAATGTAATTTCCACTTGTACTAAGTGAAAATTATTGGAAAATTTTGCATCCCTAAAAATTGGTTTACCAAATTGTGAAAATAGAGACTAGGAAATCTTTTCATTCATTATTGTCTTAAAAATGATGTCAGTTGTCAATTAAAAAAATTTAACTAATTAAAAGTTAACAACGATTTCACAGCCTATTCTCATTACAATTTTAAAAAAATATATTTTTTTGCTTAATAGTATTGGAATTGAGTGATGAAATACCTAAACATTATCTTCTAATAATACTTCCCATTTATCAAGGAAAAATAAAAACTAGATCTTTTAGATCTATTTCCAACTTTAGATCTAGATCTTTTTCAAAATTAACTTCTTTGTATATAAATCATCTTCTGGATTTTGAATAAAATAAACAGATATCAAAAAATAAAAGTGACTACCCAAGATAATCCTAAGTTTCCATGAATCAAAATGGTTTTTCAAGATAAATGCGACGCAAAATAACTGAAGTACCTCCAGAATTAAATTGGATTTCTGAGAACAAAATTTTCAATAAGCAAAAATGGTCAAAATTGGATTTCCAAATAATAGACTTTTTTATGACAAAAACATGATTTTTTAAAAGGTTTTTGCATAAATAAGCAATAATTGTGGTCTCTTCTTAATCATTACCTCTGTATCATTTGAAGAAATCTCACCAGGATTGTTATATCAGGAGCGTTATATTGCTTGTCATAAGTAGATCCAGAAAGTCTGAAACAAGAAATGGAGAGTAAATTTTCAAAAAAATAGAGCCAAAAAATTTCAAAAAAATACTTAAAAAAACCATGAAGTTAATTCCCTGAAAAGGGCAGTTGATTTCTCTCCTCCCTTTGCCCCCTTAATTCACTGTCATTTATGGATGCTTACAAATATAATATAAAAATTATATTATATAAAATTATGGCATAAAAATATATAATATGATTATAAAATGATTATTAAATTTCAGTGAATTTCATTTTTTAATTTTTTTGTCTGCTTTATTCCAGCAACATTTGGAATCCCTTCAACCACTTTATGGCAACGAGCACATAGGCTAGGAATTGATACTCCAAAAAAAGATGGACCAACAAAATCATGGAGTGATGAAAGTTTAAATAACGCCTTAGATGCTTTAAGAACTGGTACAATTTCTGCTAATAAAGCATCTAAAGCTTATGGAATACCTTCAAGTACTTTATATAAAATTGCAAGAAGAGAAGGTATAAGATTAGCTGCACCGTTCAATGCAAGTCCTACAACTTGGTCTCCAGCAGATCTTGACCGAGCTCTTGAAGCCATAAGATCTGGACAAACTTCAGTTCAAAGAGCATCTACTGAATTTGGTATTCCAACAGGAACATTATATGGTAGATGTAAAAGAGAAGGAATTGAACTTAGCAGAAGCAATCCTACTCCCTGGAGCGAAGATGCCATGACTGAAGCACTCGAAGCTGTTAGGTAAATAATTTAAACAAATTTAATTAAAATAAAAAAAATTTTTTTAATGGATTTAATAATATTTTATAGATTGGGACATATGAGCATAAATCAAGCAGCGATTCATTATAATCTTCCTTATTCGTCTCTCTATGGTCGTTTTAAACGTGGAAAATACGATGAACCAGTAATCAATGAAATGTCTCAAGATGGTTCAAATCAACACTTTCATCAGAGTCCTACTCAAAATCATACATCTCCAATTCCAGATCAAATGCCTTACCAGGGCAGCTGAAATTTACCCTTATACTAGATTATTCCTAATCTAGTATAAGGTTGAAAAAAATTTTGCAACTTACCCCATTTATAAAATTAATTTTAAGAATTTAAGTGAAATGATATTAATAAAAAATAATGTCAAGGGTGCATTTGAATTTACTTATAGACTGATAATGATCGAGCAAGATTTTAATTGTCGATCTTGCAGTATTAAAAAGTTCATTTAATCAATATACAGAAATCCTGTAAATTATGATATTTTTATCTTTTAACGAAAAAAATCTTTTTTTCTTATATTTTTCAATTTTTTATAAGCGAAAAATGTAGATTTAGTTTTTAAGATAATGTAACATGTAACTTATAAGTTAAGGATAAAAAAAGCCTGTACAGACGGGTTTTTGTTCCCGTACAAAATGTATTTTATTGAAACTTCAATGCCTATCAGTTAAAACGGATAATTACATTACTCCGTTAAATAATAGTGAGCGTCTGTAGTAATTTAAAATACAAAACAGAATTTTATATATATAAAAAGATGATAAATAATACTTCCATGATTAAAAAAAAAAAACACATAATCATGTTTAAATTTTAGTTTTTAAGCTTATTAAACAAAACTGCTGCAAGTTCAGTAGGCAAAAAAAAAAATTTCTTCCGATTTGTTCTGTTTTGATTTACTAATTTTTAAAATAGAACAAATATTTAATACTTTAAATTAATAATTAAAAAAAATTTTATTATTTTCTAGAATAATTAATAGTATTTTATCTCGCTTTTTGATAGTTAATGATTACTCTCCTATACTTGTTATTATAGTTGTAATTTTGTGTTTTTTTTTTCTATTGTTGGATTAAAAAAATGATAGATTTTGTTATTCTTAAGTCTTTTTTAGGATATAAATATTTGTATTTTGGCCAATATTCATATCAAAAAATTAAGAAATTTTTAATGAAAAATAAATAAAAATTGGCTATATTATATATAAATACGTAAGAGAATAAGTAACGAGTTAATTAGTTTGTATAATTTTTTTTATTTTTTTAATCTATTATTATTATACATTTGCATATATAAGATAAGTTAAAATGTGGAACAGTGCAAGATTTATAATGTACTTTTTATTAAGTTACAAAAAAAATTTTAATTTAAAAAAAAAAAATAAATAATTTTCAGCTGTTTAAAAAAAAAAATATTAGAACATCGATATTATGATAGTTATCGACTGTTTAATTTTTTATTATGTATGGACTTATTAGTAAAAAGTAATTAATCCTATAAAATTGATTATACGATGTAGATATGAAGAAAAAAAATTGTAGTGACAAAAAATCGATTTAACTAAAATTAAGCATAAAATAGCACGTACATCAAAAAAATATTGATTAAAAGTGAAAATACCTACTTCAAAGTGGTATTTTATATAATTTCGTAAAAAAATCAGACTTATAACAAATTATACATGAATTATAAATATATAAATATATAAAATACATGTACAGTTTATATATATTTTAAATTAAAGATTAAAGCAACTGTAATATTGTCGTTTTTTATTTTTTATTACCTTTTTTAATTTTCAGCATTTTAATGATATTTTTTGTGATTCAATAAGATTAGCTTTGGTTAATTTTTATTGTAAAAAAATTATAAGGTGGTTTTTGTCTGATCTTATATTTTCATTAAGGATTTATTTTATTTTATTTTTATTAGGAGTGTGCGGTTATCTGAATTTGCGAATACCCGAATCGAATTCTCGGTATTTCTTATCGAGTTGGGTTGGTATTCTCAGTAGGTATACCCACAAAAAACTTCAGACAGTAAACCCAGGGAAAATTTCGATTTAACACTATGCTGTGAAGATCGACCAAAAGCTTAGGGTCGAGCTGTAACAGCACACGCCTAATTTCCATCTAAAGTATAAAATGGATTTATTATATTTTTTTGCTAGTACCGTACCACTCTTTTATTTTATTATTTCTTATCATCGAAAGCAAAGACTTTCAACTTCAAATTGCTATCAAATTCCCCGCTGAAAATATTGAGTAGGTAGGGTTAGGTAAAAGATAAGTGATAAATATCTTGATAAATAATAAGAGGGTCAAGTCCGTAAAGTTAGTTTGAAGTAATTTTTTTATAATAATTTTTCATATAGTTTATGAATTATTGAAATGGATAAGAAGATTGATGAAAATTGTATATTTTGCAAGATATTACAAAAAAAAGAACCAGCAGTTTTTATATATGAGGTTATTAAATTTTGCAGTATTTTATAAACTTGTAAATTTAAATACTCATAAGCAAATTATTTAACAGGATGAACAAGTAGCTTGTATAAAAGATATTAAACCAGCTTCGACTTATCATTGTTTAATAATACCAAAAATTCATATTGATAATGCAAAAAGCTTAACCAAAGAAGATGAAGAACTTTGTAAGACTCTTAATCAAACGGATTATAAAAAAATTTGTTATTAGTAAAATTTGTTTTTTTTAGATGATAAAATGGTATCTACTATTGATATTATTGCAAATCAACTTAATTTAGATAAAAATTCTATAAGAACAGGCTTTCATTGGCCACCATTTAATACTGTTAATCATTTGCACTTACATGTTATTTCTCCGATAGAAAATATGAGTTTTCTTAACAGAATATTATTTAAACCAGATACCTTTTGGTTTGTCAGTGTAAGTTTTGATTAATTCTATAACATTATCAATAGATATTTTTAATAAACGTTTGTTATTTTTGCAGACGGATTATGTTAAATCCAGATTCTAGTAATAATTTGTTAATTTTTTTTTATAATTCTGGTGGTCTTTTTGATTTAAAGGTATTTCAAATTTAAAAAAAAATTTCTATTCTAATTTAAAATAGGTATAATATATTAATTGACATTTTTTAGAATTAATCAAGAAATTAATCTTTCATTGGTTCAGGGAAAATTCCTTCTTGGAACATGCGTTTCCATTCCTTACCATGAGGATAAACAAATTTATCGAGGGAAGCATCCTTTATTTTAGTTGAATAACCTGGGTTAGATGGTGGCTTATAACAAGCATTTTCAACTACTGCAGGATCATCAAAATGTTCATGTTGCTGATCAATGTATTCAATTACTCTATTTTCCATGGTACCACTCAAGCTGATAAAATCCCACATTTGTAAATGTTGAACCATTTCACAAAGACCAACTCCGCCAGCATGGGGACATACGGGTACTAAAATTAATTTATAGTTAAAACTAAATTATTAAAAAAATCTTATTTAATTATAAATAAATCTTAATAATTTCCTTGCCATTAAATTTATAAGACATCAAATAAACAGATAGTATTTCATTAACGCCTCCAATTCTAGCAGCATCAATTTGACAATAATTTATAGCTTCAGCTTGAAGAAGTTGTTTAAATATAACTCTGTTAGCGCACATCTCTCCTGTTGCAACACCAATACCATAATCTTTAAGTTCTTTTAGAATTCGAGCATGCCCTAATATATCATCGGGAGAAGTTGGTTCTTCTATCCAAACAAGTTTAAATTCTTTTAGTTTTTTCATCCAATCAATAGCTTCAGTTACATCCCATTTTTGGTTTGCATCAACCATCAATTTTTTATCGTATCCTATACTTTCTCTTATTATTTTACATCTCTTAATATCGTCTTCTAAATTTTGACCAACTTTTGTTTTAAAAGATGTAAAGCCAAGATCTAAGTATTTCTTACACAATAATTTTACTTTTTCATCACTGTAACCCATCCATCCTATTTGAGTTGTATAAGCAGGATACCCGTTTTTATTTAATACGATTTCACGATTTTCTTTACCTTGTTTTCTTGATTTAAGTATTTCAATAGCTTCTTCCTTAGTTATTACATCAGTTCTAAATTTTGAAAGTTAAGACATTAAAAATTGAAAAAAAAAAAATTATAAGATTTAACTTATTTAATTTACATATATCTAAAATCTATCGTAGATACAAGTTGTTCCGGAGAAAGATCTACTAATAACTTCCAAAGTGGTTTCTTTTCTATACGAGCCCATAAATCCCATAAAGCATTAATAATTGCTGCAGTTGCTAAATGCGTTACACCTTTTTCTGGGCCAATCTGCGAATAATGTATATATTTTTATGTATTCTTATTAATTAATATATATATACAAAAATGTTAAATTTATACCCATCTTAATTGAGACTCACTGGTTAACTTTCTCCAGTAAAAAGCAAAATCAGTAAATATATCTTTTACTTTAACACCAACAATTAAATTGGAAAGAGATTTACATGCTTTAACAACTAAAGATTTATATGGAAATCAGTTATAGAGAAAAATTAATAAATTTTTCTAGAATTCACTGTACTTACCTACTTCAGTTCCTCTACCTAAAGTAAAAGTTAAACCGTATCCATTTAAACTTTTATTTGTTTTCACAATAACATATGCACAAGAATAATCTGGATCAACATGCTTAAAAAAGGAATTGAAAAAAAAAATTATACTTAAAGAAAAAATTTGAAATCAGATCTGTTAAATTATACCATAGCATCGCTCCCATCAGATTGTAAGGATGTTGGAAATCTAACATCTTTAATATCAACTTCAGTTATTTTTAAATTTTCCATTATGCAATACAAAAATTTTTATTAAATAATTTTAATGAAATAATAATGAAACAACTTAGATTTATATAAATTTTTTGCTGGTCTTATGTTATATCAATGTTTTGATATGATAACATGCAAAAATTCATTTTATCATTTAATCTATAACGGATAAAAATATTTGTTGTTCATATAATAAAAATTATTTTATTAAAATATAATTTAAGTGTTGATATTTACACTGTAAAAAGAAATACTTTCCTTAAAATTTATTGAGTAAATGTAAATTTCTATGATATTTGAACAGAAATTTTTACAGTATAATATTTAAAAGACTTATATTACATTTATAATTGCAACAGAATAATTATACACTGATATGATAAAAAATAAAAACAAAAAAATATTTTTTTTAAAAGCAATTTATTATAAAATTATAATATCTACATTTTAAAGAATCATATATTATTTGTCAAAATTAAAAAAAAATCAGTTACTAGTTTGGGTATACATAGAGTTTTGATTGATAATGTTTTTTTTTTTGAGAATTAAATAATTACCTTATCAAAACTTTAACATTTTTCATTATCTTACTTCAGTTCTTGTAAATATAAGTAACAAATATTTTATTATATAATTAACTGTTCACTAAATGTCCAACAAGAGATTAACGATTCTTTAGATTTTTCATAATTTGATTTGAATAATAAATTTAAAATAGGAATACTTTTAAAAAATAATAAGGCAAATATTTAGATCCGAATAATAATAATAAATAGTTATAAATAAAAACCGAATATTAGTATCTAAATAAACCCGTTAATACTAAGTTCAATTAATAAAAATTTAGATGTAATTTTGAAATCATATAGTACTTTAGTTCTTCTACTATATCTACATTTTCTGCTAAGTCTGTTATCTGTTGAAGTCACCAAATTTAGGCTGCATTCAAAAGTATTAATATGCTCAAAGTAAGCCTTTAATCTAGAAATCAATTTTTTTACTAATTTGCAAATTTAAAAATAATAAGAGAAGATTCAATGATTTTAAAATCTAATTTAAAATTACATCATGGTGTGCGTTTCAAAAAATTCTATCTTTCTCCGATCCTACATGTCAGCTGCAAATCTTCATCAAATTTCTGCCATAATGTTTGCAAAATGACCAAATTGTACTAATACTATTTAATGTACCATTGCTATCTCATCAGCTATCAAATTGGAATCAAGGAATATTTTATATGTTATAGTTCACCAAGGAAATCAAAAGAAAAAAAATGTAGGTAACTGAGTATTCATTGAAAATTTTGGTACCAATTTGTTACAGATTAAAAATATTTTTAGCAACAAATAGTAACTTTTAAATTAAAATAACTTAATAAATAAATGGCCTTCTTTACTATAACTAACATAAAAATTGTTCAGATTCTATGAAATTAGTCATTTTATATTATAGGTATATATTGTGCAAATATTTAAATGAACCGCGAATGCACGACACCTATACTCTAATGGTAAATTTGTATTATTTTTGGACTATTACCTTTATATGGCAAGACAAACACCGTCTTAATCGTGATGTAAATAATACACACGGACTTATACACACGTGTTATTAAAAAAAAAAGTGCGGTATATAAACAACGTGGTGGTTGCGTTAATAGATGAAAATTATTAATTAAATCTTAAAATTTTTATATATAAACTAATTAAATTTATTTTTTAAAATGACTGTGAATTTCGAAATAATTGTTGGAACTTATGAACAGTTTTTACTTGGTTATTCGGTGGATGAAGATAACGTAAGTCAAACGTTTTGGGATAATTATTATATAGTATCTAAATTTTATGTGATAAATTAAAAAAAATAATGAGTATTAAATTTTATAAATATTAAAATTACAAAAAAATCAAAATTTGCAATTAATTGACAATTATTTATTAAATACAATTATTTAATTACTTTAATGTTTTTATTTTGCTATTTACTTTTGTTTTATAAAATGGTTTGTATTTACTTTTAGTATTATAAAATGGAACAAAAATTTGCAACACATAGTCATCTTGCCAGTATTCGAAGTATCTCTAGCAGCAAAAATTTTTTAGCTTCGTCAGCTGCAGATGATACAGTTTGCTTATATGATATGAGAAGTAGAACAGAATCTGGAAAATTAGTCCATCATAATGGTAAATACTTAATAAATGTTTTCATGTATATATAAAGAATTGTTGTTAACAAAATAAAATATTTAAAATTTTTTATTTGTGCAGATACAGTAAATTGTATAGCATTTACTCCAAATGGTTCCCATTTAATAACTGGAAGTAGTGATGGTACAATAGGAATAGTACGCAGTGGTAATTGGCAATTAGAAAAACATTGGCAGAAACCTCATAAAGGTCTTGCAGTTGATGCTGTTGCTGTTCATCCAAGCGGTAAAATAGCTTTAACTACAGGTCATGACGGAGTTTTGAGAACATGGAATCTTGTAAAAGGTAGACAAGCTTATGCAACAAATTTAGTGCCCAGGTTAAAAATGGATGCTAAAAATATAAATATATTAGAATGGAGTCCAGACGGTAATCATTATTTGATATCAGCAAATAATAGGGTTGATTTATATTCTGTAGAAACTGCTGGTATTGTAGAAGAACTAAATTTTGACTCCAAAATTACTTCTTCTAAATTTTTAACTGATGAGATAGTTATTTGTGGATTTACAGATGGAAAAATTCGTTTGCATAATTTTATAAATAAAGATTCTTCATATAGTGAAGTTCAAGCTCATGATTCTCGAGTTAAATGTTTAGCTTGTATGGAGGAACTTATTGTATCTGCATGTAGTTCGGGAGAAATTAAATTATGGCTTTTCGCAAAAGATAAATTAAATATGTTAAGTAAAGTAAATTGTGGTGCTAGAATTTCTTGTATGACTTTGTCACCAAAACCTGAAAACAAAGAATCGAAAGAGATAACCATCGAAGTAGAAAAAGAATCAGAAGTAAAAAGTATTTCCAATAAACTACGATTAGATCAAAAAGTTACTATTGAACATGATCTAGATGATGTAGTACAAAAAAAAAAGAAAAAGAAAAGATCGCTAGATAATATTAGTGAAGAGACAAATGAAGAAAACACAAAAAATAAGAAAGCTAAAAATCTATTACTTGCAAGCCCTGAGAAAAAAAACAAAAGAACATTAAATGACGATAATTCAATAATTAAAAAAAAGTTAAAAACAGATTCAAATAAAAAAAATGAAAAAAAAAGGACTCAAGATTCTGATGAAAGGCCTAAAAAAAATAAAAAAAACAAAAAAAGTAAATAAAGAAATATAATTATCGTAAGAAAAAAATTTGTAAATAATTTATATGGTATACCTATAATATATTATTATATTTATTGCAAAAAATCGTTAATGTATGTAAAATAAAAGCATTTTTTATTGTATAGATTTACTTATACATGTATTTTTAAATTTAAAGTTGAATTTAATTCAAATCTTATATAAGATCAATAATCTTTAACAATTTTACTGTCTTAAAATTTATAGGTAATTAATGCATTGAAATGTTATTTCAAAAAAATAAGTCCTTTAAATTAAGTACTTTTGTAAAATATTTTTTTTTATGTTAGAAAGACAAAATAAATTGGTCAATTTCATATATTTGAAAGCTAGTTTTATTATCAAATCCTATATAGATTAATTAAATAATAACGATAATTCTAGATATTAGTACTTTCATAGAAAAAAATTAAGTACTACGTCCCAAAAGAAAAAAAATATTGCTATTATTTATATTTTTTTATGTAAAACATTTTGAAAAAAAAAAATTAAAAAAATTAAGTTTTAGATCCAAAAAATTGACTATAAAAAATATTTCTAAAACTAGTACTCCCATAGAAAAAAATGATGTACTACTTTCAAAAAGGAAAAAAATATTGCTGTTTTTTTTATTTTTTTATGTAACATAATGTAACATTTTTTGTTTATTCAACCAAATTCTTAAATCAGCAATAAAATACTTTTAAAATATTTTATGTTAAAAAATTTTTGTGCATGCATGATACAAAAAATAAAATGGCAATTAAAAGTAAAAGAAAACAGATTACTGTAAGTTAGAGGTGTAAAACTTCATTATTTTTAATTTTGATTATTAAAAATTAAAATTGGACAATTTTAATTTAATAAATTAATACTATTTCCTCTTACGAAATTGATGATTCTTAGCTCAAAATTCTTTATTTTCATGTATATTTATAGTATTTCCAGATATTTTTTTTAATTTTCTATTGTATATAAATATATTTTGTAATGTAGGAATAAATTAATATTGAACTAGATTATTTTTAATATTTTTTTTCTTTTGTCAAAAAACTTATGATTTATAAATAATTTTTCAATATTTATTTTATGATATGGTAATTATAATATATTCTATTTTTAAAGGAATATATAAGTCAAAAATATTTTTAGAATCAGGTCATTTGTTAAATTAAAAAATAAATAAATTTTTTTCAAAAACGATACTATCGATATAATTAAAAAATGTCAAAAATTAGTTTAGTTTTTTTAATTAATTGTATTTTATTAATATTGATAAATAATAATCCATATGTTTTATCAGGTAAGAGTTTTAATTTTTGATCTAATGCAATTTTAAAATTTTTGTAATAAAAACATATTTTCTAAATAAAAATTTTTAGCTCCAACAACATCTGAAAAAAATTCGGAAGCAGGTATTAAACATTTTTATAATTCGTATAAAAAATAATACACTGTAAAAAACAAATCCGGTGATTTTACGACAAAATTGGTAAATTTACGAAAATTTAGTAAATTTTCGAAAAAATTTGCAATTTTTCGACAAAAATCGAAAATTTACTAATATTTGTAAATTTGCGAAAAAATAGTAAATTAACGATTTATTTTTTCGTAAATTTTCGACAAAATCGTAAATTTACAACTATGTTGTAATTTTACGATTTTTGTAGAAAAATTGCAAATTTTAATCGAAAATTTGCGACAAACATTTGTGAAATTACAAGCCATATTTTTTGTACCTAAAAACGCATAGCAAACCATTTAGAGTCATAACAATGTTTTTTTATTTTACACCATGAGAAAAGGTGAATACTTTTTTTTTTCGCTACATTTCTTTATAATTATTACATATATAATTATTAATATTTTAAGAATAAAAAATGTTATTAATTACGAAAAAAAGGGTAATCTGGACGAATAAGTTAATATAAGCAAAAACAGGATGAGTCAATTATAATTTATTTAAATGGTACATTTTTACTTAAAAAAAAAAATTTGTAATTTTTCTACAAAAATCGTAAAATTACGACATATAGTTGTAAATTTACGATTTTGTCGAAAATTTACGAAAAAATCCGCAAATTTACAAATATTAGTAAATTTCCGATTTTTGTCGTAAATTTAGTAAATTTTCGTAAATTTACCAATTTTGTCGTAAAATCACCGGAGTTGTTTTTTACAGTGTTCATTATATAGGCTAGACGTTAGCCTGTGTAAATAAAGTGGTATAACTTAGTATTATTCATAAGTTTTTTAATATAATTTTACTTTTATTTTTCTTTTTAAATTGTTATAGTAAGTAATAGTTTAATTAACTAATTACCAGTGTTTTTCCTAATAAAATTTGATATTAGAACAATAAATAAATCTTTCTTTTATAATAGTCTATCGCGTGATTTCATCGAAGTAAGTTCTCACATTTTTTACATAATTTATTATTAAAAAAAATTTTATTTTGTTTTTTGTTTTATACAAAAATTATTATTCATGGGTATCTACGAAAAGGCTAAATAGTGTACGTACTGACGAGCCTCACACTATTTAGTCAGAGGCGAAATATCCAAATAATTGTTGGCTCAATTTGTCGAATAAATTATTCAGATTTAAAAAAAAAATGTTTTGAATAGTTGCTTGAATTTCCAAGCATAGCAGATTGACAGCGAATCAATATGCTTGCCAATTAATATTTACTAATGTAAAGTGTAAAAGTTTCTATACAAAGGGGGACCGACAAAATGCTCGACTTTCAGCCCATTTTTCTGGCTAAAAAATTTAATGCATTTTTTTTAACATAAAATAGCACATGCAGAGATGATTTAAAATAGTTATAGAATAATTTGAATATATTGACCAAAATTAAATTGAATTTAAGCACAGCTTTGCTAAAAGAAAGTTATAAGAGGTACTCAAGGAACAGTTTTTGTTGCAATAAGAAATGAGGAAATTATTTTTTGCTGTAAAAAATATCTAACTCTACTATGCTTTTATAATTTTTAAAAAACTGATTGAGTATATTTTTTATTGATTTTCTTCTCTCGGGGTGGTAATCTAACCCTTATGGTTACATGTAATAATAGATTTTGGGTTGATTTATTAAAATTTCATTAATTAAAAATATGAATTATTATTGAAAAATGAGAATTTTTTAACACTTTTTAAAAATCTTAATTTAATCATTAAAAAAACTGGCAATTTATTCTCTAAAAAAAGTTATTTTTAGGGGTGATTTTGCCACTTAGAAAGTTTTCGAGATATTGATATTTAAATTCAGCGGCCCAAAATACTTAACATAGAAAAATTTTCTACTGATTATATAAATTAAACGAAATCGTACTACATTTTGGAGTAACTCACAGATCCGAAATTTACCGAAGTTTTTTTTAGCAAAGTTGTGCTTAAACCAAGGTAGATAATATTATATATACCCTGGCTTAAACTCAATTTAATACATGCTGGTTAATATCATCTATGCATGTGCATTTTATGGTGAAATTTGATTAAATTTTTAGGGGCGGGAAATGGGCTAAATTTTTGGTGCCTATTTGGGTATTAAAACATAATAAATTCCATTTCATTTGCGAAAATTTTTATTAATCTAAAATTGATAAATACTGGAATTTCGGAAAAACCAATATGAGTATAGGGTCAGTACGATGTAAAAATATGATTTCAATTTTAACATATAATGATTATCCTTGGCCAAGGAAAAAGTATTTTTACAACTTTGTGTTTGAAACGAATATTTATAATATTGCTTATTTATTTTCCGTTTATAAAAATTTCAATTGATCTTACATATCTTTAATATGAATATTTATTCTAATAGCAGTGTCGCTTTTTCTTTCTAATTACAGAGGAATGTTTTATATGCTGTGCATCTAATGTCGACGTGATTTTTCCGTGCAGCCAGCGTCATGTACGTTGCTGCACTGAATGCGCGCTTCAAATATTGGAAGGAAATGTACAATATGGGACTGAAAGGAAGTGTCCACTGTGTAGGGAGGAAATCCCTGAAGAAACAAGTCTAATTCCAATCCCAAGTAACTATCAATTATATTATCAATTTTTTTTCATGATTATAAGCAAAGCTTACCTAAACTTTAATAATAAGTTTTATGCTCCAAAAAATAATTTTTGCACATATATTAGGCCTTTTTCTTTTTTTGGCCTATATTTTATGCATATTTTTTAAAAATTTATCATCTTAATGAGTATGAAAAATTTTTATTACTATTCTTTTTTATTACAGAACCAACTGCAGAACCGCCAACAGAATCGCCGACAAAAGAAATCATTTGTACTCTCTGCACCACGCATAAGGTCAACGTCATTTTTCCGTGCAAGTATCTCCATTTTCTTTGCTGTACTGGATGTGCAGATGGAATAATGAAAGGAAATGTACAACCTGGAGCTGAAAGAAAATGCCCAATTTGTAAGGAGGAAGTCCCGTCAAATAAAGAATTAATTCCATTTCCAGGTAACTGACAATTAAGCAAATTATGTTTATGAGGAAATAACAAACCTTTGATAAATTTTAATAATCAGTTTTATGTTCCAAAAATGAATATTACATTATAATATTAGGCCTTTTTTGTAATAGGTCCATATATTAGGCATATATTTTTAAAATTTATTTTTATTACGAATGAAAAAGCAGTTTCATTTTTCTTTTTTATTAAAGGACCCTCGACAGATTCCTCAACAGAACAGTCGACAAGAAAAATCATTTGTACTATCTGCACAACATATGAAGTTGACGCGGTTTTTCCGTGCAAGTATCTTCATTTTCCTTGCTGCACTGGATGTGCGCTTGGTATATTAGAGGGAAATGTAAATCCTAAGGCAGAAAGAAAATGCCCAATTTGTATGGAGAAAGTTTCATCAGAAGAATATTTAATTCCATTTTCATGTATAACTGAGAATTAAAAAAAATTTTTTTATGACATATACTCCAGTCAAAATACGGGTTTGGTTGTATTTTCACTGGCACACACGAGATTTGCTCTACTATAAGTTTTTTGGGTCGCTGAACCCGAAAATCGGGGTCAAAACGTATTGAAATGGGGGCTTACCCTTAAATTTGCAAAAACTACCCCCAAAAAGGGGTGTTTTTTACATATTTGCAATTTGAGCGCTCAGATTGGCACCATAAGGGTTTTTTGGGTCGCTAATTAAGAATTTTGACTCCTTTTTCATAAATAATCAATCTTTCACCCCTAAATTGGCCAAAACAACCCCCCCCCAAAGGGGGTTTTTGCTATTTTCGCACTTTGAACATCCAGGATATGTCCATACAGGTTTTTTGGGTCGCTTATTAAGAATTTTGACTCCTTTTTCATAAATAATCAATATTTCACCCCTAAATTGGCCAAAACCACCCCCCGAAAGGGGGTTTTTGCTATTAACGCACTTTGAACATCCAGGATATGTCCATACAGGTTTTTTGGGTCGCTAATTAAGAATTTTGACTCCTTTTTCATAAATAATCAATATTTCACCCTTAAATTGGCCAAAACAACCCCCCCCCCAAAGGGGTGTTTGCTATTTTCGCACTTTGAACATCCAGGATATGTGCATACAGGTTTTTTTGGGGGGGTGGTTTTGGCCAATTTAGGGGTGAAATATTGATTATTTATGAAAAAGGAGTCAAAATTCTTAATTAGCGACCCAAAAAACCTGTATGGACATATCCTGGATGTTCAAAGTGCGAAAATAGCAAAAACCCCCTTTGGGGGGGTGGTTTTGGCCAATTTAGGGGTGAAATATTGATTATTTATGAAAAAGGAGTCAAAATTCTTAATTAGCGACCCAAAAAACCTATATGGACATATCCTGGATGCTCAAAGTGCGAAAATAGCAAAAACACCCCCTTTGGGGGGGGTTGTTTTGGCCAATTTAGGGGTGAAATATTGATTATTTATGAAAAAGGAGTTAAAATTGTTAATTAGCGACCCAAAAAACCTATATGGACATATCCTGGATGCTCAAAGTGCGAAAATAGCAAAAACACCCCCTTTAGGGGGGTTGTTTTGGCCAATTTAGGGGTGAAATATTGATTATTTATGAAAAAGGAGTCAAAATTCTTAATTAGCGACCCAAAAAACCCTTATGGTGCCAATCTGAGCGCTCAAATTGCAAATATGTAAAAAACACCCCTTTTTGGGGGTAGTTTTTGCAAATTTAAGGGTGAAGCCCCCATTTCAATACGTTTTGACCCCGATTTTCGGGTTCAGTGACCCAAAAAACCTATAGTAGAGCAAATCTCGTGTGTGCCAGTGAAAATACAACCCCCCCCCCGTATTTTGACTGGAGTAATACCGAAGCCGGAAGGTATACTGGTAGGGAGAGAGGGAGAGAGAGAGCAAGTTAGGGGACTAGGCTCTGGTGGTGTAGGACTAGGCAGTGGTGGTGTAGGACATGGGGGCGGTAAAAAGAAAAAAATCTCGCACAAAAAGAACCATAATGGTTTTCCATATGATAATCCAAATGGTTAACCATAAGGTATATTATTGACCCAAAAAGGTTATTTAAATATTTTCCGATTTTCCAAGATGGCGGACCAAATAATATAATAGAATGAACTTTTTACATTACTTGGGGATTTTCGAGGATGAGAAAAACGTTTTCATAGAGGAAAATTTTTATTTTTTTACCCCAACATATTTTCCAATTTTCCAAAATGGTGGACCAAAAAATACAAAAAAATTGAATTTTCTGCATTTAATTCTCTATTGAATTTTTTACATTTAAAATGAAGAAAATTCACTTTTTTGTATTTTTTGGTCCACCATTTTGGAAAATCGGAAAATATAGTGGGGTGAAAAAATGAATATTTTCATCCATAAAAACGTTTTTCTCAACCTCAAAAACCCTCCAAGTAATGCAGAAACTTGCTTTGTTAATGCTTTTAGGTCCGCCATCTTGGAAAATCGGAAAATATTTAAATAACCTTTTTGGGTCAATAATATACCTTATGGTTAACCATTTGGATTATCATATGGAAAACCATTATGGTTCTTTTTGTGCGAGATTTTTTTCTTTTTACCGCCCCCATGTCCTACACCACCACTGCCTAGTCCTACACCACCAGGGCCTAGTCCCCTAACTTGCTCTCTCTCTCCCTCTCTCCCTACCAGTATACCTTCCGGCTTCGGTAATGACAATATACTCTAGTCATATCAGGGGGGGGGGTAATATTTTCCCCACTAATGAGGTTCGTTCCCCCATAAGTATTTTGGATTGCTGATCACGAATTTCGGGGTCCCAGAGCAGATATAATGGTGGACCAGCCTTAAATTTGAAAATTCAACCTTTTAAGGAGTATTTTAACAATCTTTTTAACAGGAGTTATTAATAATAATTTAAGCAGATTATAATAGTTTTTTTGGCTGGCTAATTACGAATTTGAGGGTCCCAAGTGTGTAAAGTTGATAAAAAATCCCTAAATTTGTAAATCTCATTAGTGGGGAAAATATCAACCAATATGACCAGAGTAATAACCAAAGTCTTGTAAACATTATTTTGTGTGGTTAAGTTCCTGGTTAAGTTCTGATGAATTACTTTTGTTAAGTTGACGTAATAAACTTTCAATTAAAAATGTGTACATATTTTTTTATAAGTAATAAATGTAAAAAGAAATGTTTCAAATATATAAGATTTCAAAACATATATTTCTTCACTTAACAATGATTTCTCCTGTTATTTGTTGTCAAATTGAATATATAGATGTCTAAAAAGTTGGGAAAATTATTTTTTTATATGTTTAAATTTAAACCAAATCGGGGTAAGATGCATGGTTAGGTCCTCAAATCGGTTCCAAAATATTTTTTCCTAATAGTTTTACTAAAAATAATTCTCCACGTCATTTTTTAGTTTATAAAGTTAAAGAAACAGAAGTTTGACTAACTGGATGGTTTATGTACTGAGCCAAATCCCACTGATTGGCACCGCTTGCTAATAACCTAATTTTTATAAGAACTTGTAGGTGTAACTGTAAGTGTAACTGTAACTTATAACTTGTAACTTGTATCATGGTTTCTCTGGTACCAATTAATCTATCAGAAAGTAAATCTACAAATTGTAATGCCAAATAATCCTAAAATGAAAATTATTATTACATTATCAGGCACGTAGCCAGGATTTTCGTTCGGTGAGGGCTTCGGGGGGGGCTTCAATGTAAAATTTCCCTCTCCAAACGGCATTTTACCCCCACTTTTGAAAAAAATACATTACAAAAAAAAATTTCGGGGGGGGGCTTGAGCCCCCCCAGCCCCCTCCCTGGCTACGTGCCTGATTATGTAAACTCATAAAAAAGTAATTTAATTTACTTTTAAGTATACGTCTAAAATACTCACAAGGGGAGTTCAATACATTTGGAACACCGAATTACACCAAATGGTTATGGATGAGTTTGTTATGTTGAAAAAACATGCCGACTACCCTCCGTTCCTTCCAATGGGCCTTCTGGGCCTAGAAACGCAGGGTTCAATGTTATAAAATAGGATTTTTTGGTAATTTTCAAAGAAACGCCAAAACCTCGCAAGTTAACCAAAACTCTTCTGGTTGGTCTCATTTTTTTGGTTTAAGTATCACCTTTCATACGCCGTAAACCGCAATTTATTATCACTAATTCTCTCATCACTATAGCCAATTAACCAAACGGTCATTTTTGGCTAAAAATGACCAATTTTTAAAATGTTGCCAAATTTGTAATTTCTGACGAAAATAGGTTTTATAGGTCTGAAAAAATTTGTACAAGCTTCAAGTTTCCAAAACTTCTTGACTTTACCTTTTGCAATTATTTGTTAACCAGATATGATAATTTGAAGTCACAGTCCCAATTTTACGATTTTTTAAAAAATCTCATTTTTAATGATAACTTTGAAGAGCCATTTCTTAAAAACGAATCAAGGAAATGAGACGAGCAAAAAATTTTTGGAAATTTGAAGCTTGTACAAATTTTTTCAGACCTATAAAATCCATTTTCATCAGAAATTACAAATTTGGCAGCATTTTAAAAATTGGTCTTATTTTAGCCAAAAATGACCGTTTGGTTAATTGGCTATAGTGATGAGAGAATTAGTGATAATAAATTGCGGTTTACGGCGTATGAAAGGTGATACTTAAACCAAAAAAATGAGACTATCCAGAAGAGTTTTGGTTAACTTGCGAGGTTTTGGCGTTTCTTTGAAAATTACCAAAAAATCCCATTTTATAACATTGAGCCCTGCATTTCTAGGCTCAGAAGGCCCATTGGAAGGAACGGAGGGTAGTCGGCATGTTTTTTCAACATAACAAACTCATCCATAACCATTTGGTGTAATTCGGTGTTCCAAATGTATTGAACTCCCCTTGTCAGCTTCCAATAAAAAGGGATTACCAGCATCAAGCATTTGCATAAGTATACAAGTATATAAGGTATACATAATATAAATAAAAGCTTCGTGTAAAATTTAAAATTTTTAGGAACTATGTTGTAAATTGGGGAGAAAACTTAAAATTTAATAGATATTTTCTGCAATTTTAATGTGGATCATAGAAATTTAATATTCCCAATGCCTAATAAAATTATTATGCGAAAAAATTGGCTAAAAATTTTCATTTACAATTCCGGGAAAAGCAAAAGAAATACACAGATATAGAATTATAGTACTTACCAATAATATGTAAAGGTAAAAAAAATTTTTTCAAACAAGTATTAGTTAACAAATTTTATTTTTTTATTAAATAACAGTTTTAGTAATTTAATAACTATTTCATTTTTAACAATTTTGATAAAATTTAAAATTTTTTTAATTTAATAGATTAATATAAAACTTATGTACTATTTTCTTTAACAAATTAAATAATTTCTTAAAATTTTTATAAAATGAATTTATGAAAATTCACTTTATAAAATATGGAGCGTTTCAACTTATTCGTGATACAGGTTATTTGTACCACAAAACTATTCATGATTTTATACTATTTTTAGAATCAACAAATATTTTTAAAAAAATTTCGAAAATTTATATTTTTTTATAAGCATTGATCGTTATTTTCACTTTTGTTAAAAAGAAGAAGTTCGACTTACTTATGTTGTCTGCACTGTTTGCTATTCTCACTTGTGCATATAACTGCACGGTAGAGCTGCTTTGGTTGAATATTCAACCAATTGGTTGAATTTCGCAGTTTTTGGTTGAATTTTCAACCAATTGGTTGAATATTAAACCAAACACTGCGATTTTCAACCAAAAACTGCGATATTCAACCAAAAACTGCGAAATTCAACCAATTGGTTGAATATTCAACCAATTGGTTGAATTTTCAACCAAAACTGGTTTAATTTTCAACCAAAAGCTAAAATACAAAATAAAAACGATGTTTTTATAGTACAGGGTAAGAAATGATCAGGGCATCCATTAAAAGTGAATGAATTTTATTATATTATTGTAATTAGTAATTTTTTATGTACTACTTCTTTTGGCTTTGAAACTGAGGAATAACTAATTAAAAAGGTTATCATACGATATAGAATAATAAAATGGCGGCTACCTAGAGAAAGTTAAAATGAAATAAAAAGCCTTTAATTTTCGAGCAAAAGTAGCTGTAAAATTTTTTTTAAAACATAAAAATACTAAAACTCGACGACATCCCGAAATTAGTGCATTCATTAAGTTGCTTAGTAAGTTTAAAGTAAATTGGTGCAGATTTTATCGCCAATCGTGTGCATTACTTTTCAAAAACGTTGTTTCGAGTAAAATGGCTTTAAAGTTTTCGATGAATTTTTTCGGTACTTTTAGTTATTAAATTATTTATTTTAATGCAAGAGATCTGATCAACACAAAATTATTCGACACATCAATGATTCTACACAAAAAAGTTTTTCGGAATCGTTCTATACCAAAAATCGTTGTGCTAAAAATAACACAAATTTTTTTAGTCAAAGTATTCAACACTTATTTCTTTCGTATGCTAGCATAAATAAATATCACTTAAAACAGCGTATTGAATATTTCGATTACACTGAAAAAAAAAATCCGCTTGCGGCAAGCGGAATTTTTTTTCTCGTCAAACGATTGCAAATGACTTGAAACGTAAAGAAAATTAAAAAAAAAAATTTTTCCCGCTTACTTGGGATATGCGTATTTCGGTATGACGAGATTTGAGAAAATTTTGGAAAAAGAAAAGAAAAAATGTTTTTTTTAAATTTTCTTTACGTTTCAAGTCATTTGCAATTGTTTGCAAAGAAAAAAAATTCCGCTAGCCACAAGCGGAATTCTGCTAGCCGCAAGCGGAATTCCGCTTGCCGTAAGCGGATTTTTTTTTCAGTGTAGAAAAAATTTGTGTTGATCTTTTCGGTACAAGGATTTTCGGTGTAGAACGATTCCGAAAAACTTTCTTGTGTAGAATTATTGATTTGTCGAATAATTTTGTGATGATCAGATCCCTTGCCTATTTTAACATGGAACATCTTCGTTAGATAGGGTATTTGAAAAAGTTTGGCTAGGCAGGGGGTGGGGTGTGAAATGGACTTAGAATATTTTTGATTTAGGGACTTGAAGGAATTTGAAGTGGGCTTACGATAATTTATATTTCAGGATTTATTGTAATTTCAGTTTTTGGATTTATTACTGTTATGAGTGACATGAACATGTTCCATGCTCGTTGGTTGTGTAGTTACACAAACCGGTTATAAATTTTTTTATTCGTTAGAGAAATTTATAACAGAAAACTCTATATCAAAAAAAATAAAATCGGTCACGTAGTTTTAGAGAAATCTTAATTAGAAGGTGTAAAAACATAGTTTTCTAAATAAGAATACAAATTTTTTTTGTATATTTAAGTATAGACTTATAAGTTATCAGTTATTTTTTAGCCATAAAGTTATCTTTTTGGTTTTCATACTGAACCTGTAGCTGATTTTACCCCTGCTGCTTGTCTGATTTGCCATTTTTTACCATTTTGGCACGGCTAAATTTGGCGTCATAAACAATCGCGAATATTAGCCAACTTTGCTCATAATTTCTATCAATGATCAATTACGACATAATTTATAGCTATATTTAACAAGAAGGATTTGAAAATAAATTTTTTTTACATACTCTTGAGACATATATAAAGTAATTAATAAAAAAAAATAATTTGATTATTAAAAAAAAAATTAGGTAAAACGACAGGAGGTTAAAGCATACAATATTAGGTTTAAAAAAATTTATCATACTATGTACATAAAAAATTACTAATTACAATAATATAATAAAATTCATTCACTTTTAATGGATGCCCTGATCATTTCTTACCCTGTACTATAAAAACATCGTTTTTATTTTGTATTTTAGCTTTTGGTTGAAAATTAAACCAGTTTTGGTTGAAAATTCAACCAATTGGTTGAATATTCAACCAATTGGTTGAATTTCGCAGTTTTTGGTTGAATAACGCAGTTTTTGGTTGAAAATCGCAGTGTTTGGTTTAATATTCAACCAATTGGTTGAAAATTCAACCAAAAACTGCGAAATTCAACCAATTGGTTGAATATTCAACCAAAGCAGCTCTACCGTGTGCGTGCAAACTTGATTGAATTTTTTCAATACATAATCAATATTTTTATAAAACTGAAATATCTACCACTTAAGTTTAATGATCTCATAGTTTAATAGAAACTTTATTGGCGTCACCTACATTGTAAAAAGTAACTTTCTTATATTAACAAAAAAATTAGAACATTTTCAAAAAATTAGTAAATTTTCAAAAAAGTTTGTAAATATTCGAAAAAAATCGTATATTTACTAAATTTATATATTAACAAAAAATTCGAGTATTCTCGATTTTTTTTTCTGAATTCGCAAGAAAAATTGATAATTTACAATTTTTTTTTGAAAATTTCCGCAAAATAGTTGTGAATTTACAACTTTTTTCGTAAAATCACAAAAAAAAATCGATAATTCTCAAATTTTTCAAGAATATACTAAATTTTGTAAATTTACGATTTTTATCGAATATTTACAAAATTTTTTGTAAATTCACTAATTTTTCGAAAAAATTCTATTTTTTTTGTAAATCTAAGAAAGTTATTTTATACAGTGTACTTATGATTCGAAAAATACTTTTCTGCATGAAATATCAAATTTTTAGCGACTAATTTGATTTGAAACCCTCCATAGGTTATAAAATATTTTAACATTCTGTACATGTTATGCGTATAAAAGATTACGTATATTAATTTATACTTATATAATTATTTTCTTAAATTTATTTACAAATTACGTAAAATCAGTCTCTAACTAGTGCATTTTTTTTTGTTTTTTTGCTTTAACAATTCTTTTTCAATGTATTTTAATATACTATTTTATTTTTGCTATTATAAAATATACCGAAGGTAAATATTTAACATTTTATATTATTAGAAAATTGGATGAAATCAGGTGCTTTACAAAAAATTAGGTTCTGAAAATAATGGGTCATTTAATCACTCCTAAGTATTGCCACAAAATACACAAAAATTACATTACTTATGTGACTAAAAATTTGTTCCAATAGATTTCATGAATTTGGTGTTATCTAGAAATTATGTATTGATCTATCAAACTGAAAATTTCAAAATCTTAAGTCTTTTGTTAAAGCACCTACTTTCACCTGGTAATAGAGAAATGTTAATACTAGTAAGTAATAATAATTACATAAAAAATAATTATTGAAAAAAAAATAGATTACAGTTTTGGTATTACAAATGCATGTCACTTTAAAAAAATAAAATATTTTTTATTTATAGAAATAGAAAAGTTTGGCCGATTTTCACAATATGACTGTATAATGTAAAAATAAATAATGCAAAAATAATTTATAATGGTGAAAAATTTTAATATTTCTAAAGGGTTAAATTTTATATATAGTTATAAAATTACCTCTTATTTTTTTAAATCAATTTTAAATTATTTTGTAAAAATATTTTTGGCTAAATTATATGACTATTTTTCGTAAAACAATTGACATAAACTTATAAATTACTTGTTATTTTAAAAAGCTTGTTCAGTATTTAAATAAAATTAATTTATATTTAAGGTAAAAACTCCAAGCCTGAACATTTTGTTGCGAAATAGTTAAATTTTTCAATACAAAAAAAAATAATTGAAAAATCTCAAAAAAGAGTTATGAAGTTTGAATTCACCAACTAATCAAGTTAGGGTGTGCGGTTACCCAAAAGTCGGCTGGGTACCCAAAATTTTGGTCTTTTTTGTTTTATTGCGAAGCCCAAAATTTCCCGAAAAATTATCTGCTGTTACAGTTTTGAATCAAAAGCTTTCTTGGATACCCCAAATTCAACCCTAATTGAATCAAAAAACCCAAATTTCGGGTAACCACACACCACTAGTTCAAGTTCACCAATTTTTACCTTATAAAAAAAAAAAATAAAAATTTTTTAATCGTCAAAAAAATGTATACAATTAAGTAAAAATATTCGTGAATAGCTAGTAATTACAAAGTGCATACTAATTTTTATATTCTATACATCTTGTAATTTTTTCTTTCTTTTTTTTTGTCATAATTATCATTAAAAAAAAAAGGAAGTAAAAAGTATAATAGGGCTGCACTTACATTTTATAATTTTATTCAAAATCACAAATCGCTTATAATATAAAATCTTATCACTATTTATAATTAAACTGCCTACTTAAAAAATTTTTTTTTTTTGTATTTTATAAAATAGCATTTTAATTGATATTAATTACCTTTAAATATAAGTACTTTATACTTAAAAAAAAATTTTATAAGCAAAAGAAAAAGTTTTTAAAAGAAATATATAAATTAATTATATAAATTATTTTTCCTTTTAAATATACAAACGATGCAAATAATTAAATGCACACGTAATTATTATTGATATTAAATATCAAAGTTTTTTTTTAATGGTATTATAATTAATCGAGTGTATATAATACAATATACTTTATGTACAAAAAAGAAAAGTTGATAATATTAAATTACCATAAAATACATTTATGAATTGGATTCATTGAACTTCCAGATGGGCACTTCCAAGCTTTAGCAAATTCAGCATTATTTGATAACGTACCAATAACACGGAAATGGTTTGGTGCATGTACACCTTCGACTAATTTTGATTTTAATGCGCCATTTGTATGATTTCCACACCATACCTTAAAAAAAAAATTATTTTATTTTTATTTTCTTTTGGTAGAATTGAAATTTTTATTTTTAAGAATATTATTGTACCTGAGCGAATCCAAGGAAAAATAATTGTTCATGAGAATATTCACTTAATCCAGGTAATGCTAGTTGATTTGGTATTCTTGTTCTTAATTTTTTATATGCTTGATATGCTTCACGTATTCCTCCATTGTCAGCTATATTTTCTCCTTGTGTATTAACTCCGTTCACCTATAAAATAAGTCATGAATATTTTAGTTAAAATCGTTGAATTTTTTATTAGTGAACTTCAAATTGCTAATTTAAAAGTTTATTTTCTTTTTAGATAATCAAATTCTATTCTATTTATTTTAGAGAAATCAGATAAAGAAAGATATTTGGTCTGTAAAATAATCAGTTTATTATGTTAACAAAATCCATTCATTTCTACAGACTTGTTTGGCCTACAATATTCAGCCTGCATATTAAAATTTTGCAGTCAGTGCAGGTAGGAAAAGATTCTCAATAGTATTAATCTTTTATTAAAATTCGACCCCCAGAAGGCTTCTGCAGGAAAATAGTAAACTTTTTTAACGTAATTTACACGGGAAACTTGTAGATGTAGATCATACGTGATTTTTAAGATCTAGTAAAACCTTCTGATTACCCTAGATTCCAAATGAACAAAAAATAAGGCTCTTTTCGACCACAAAATAAGGCTCTGAAAGTTTCAGAAATATTGGCCAACCTTAGGAGGATTTCTGGGGAACTAGAGACATTTTCAGTCTAAAATAAACATTTTTATGGAGTAAAAAAACAACGACTTATTGAAATTTTTATTAAAATGAAGTATGAACCCATGTAAGTCTTTAACCTTCAATTTGGAAGCAAACTTAGTAAAATTTTACGAGTTTTTATAAAATTTTTTAAAATTATACAAATTTTCATTAAAAAACATGTATATTTTTGGTTGAGGGGGCGATTTCCCCCTTTATCCCTACTGGATCTGCCTCTGGTTGTACATCTACAAAAATTATGTGCAACAAATTCAAGGTTATATTTTGCACTTTTTGTTCCAAAATTTCAATGAAAAAATCAAATGTTGTTTTTATTTTTACCTCTAATCCCTCTTCTTAAACCTTCCCTAGAGTTAGCCAAAAGCTCTGAAATTTTAAAGGTCTTATTTTTCTTTCAAAAGAGCCTCTGAACCAAATTTTAAATCCAGCTCAATTTTTAATTATTGGTGTTTTTTGTCCATAACAGGGAATCTGGGACAGTTAGAAGGTTTCACTAGGTTTTAAAAATCGCGAATGTTATTAAACTACTTATTTTTGACGTTCGTTGACTTTCAGAGATAGCTAATGGGCTAAGTATTTTTTGTTGTGTTGGAAACCTGTATGTAAAAGTAAGACTTTATTCATATTACATGAATCAACATTTGGTTAGTCCCAGTAAATATTAGTTTGCATTTTGCACTTTTGCACTTTTGCAAAATGCATTTAAAAAGTATGGGTTCTATTGTACTCCAAGTGTACTTTATGGTATTTTTGTAAGTATTTTTTTTACTTAATATAGGGGAGTACATGGCACCAATAAAAAATTTACAGCTACATAAAAGCTCTTTTATTTGTTGGCACCATTTAGAAATTGTTTTATGACCTATGGTTTTAAAAGTATTATTTTTATAGGAAATGGAAGTTATTTATTTTATTTATTTTACCTAAAGCTTTTACCTAAAGCATTCAAAATTAACGAATTTGTTTTTTACGTGTTAGGCATTTAGCCAATTTAAAATGTATCTTACCAAATAAGGATGTAAAAGCAAGCTTTATTCTCAAAAAATTAAAATCTATAAAAAATGCGTCAAAATATCTCAATCTCCCCTATATAGATTTTAATAAAATGTTAAGATTGCAATTTTTATATTTTTCATTTATGTTTTAATATAAAACTGACTAAAATCAACAAAGGATTTTTATAAATTTAATTTTACAATATTATTTAATAAACTTGCTGAAAGCTATTTTCGCTTAATATTTTTAAAGATTGAGAATTAAAAAAAAAAGGAAATAGAAGAATAAGCTTTTTTTATAAAGACAAAATAAAATTTACATTCTGTATCTCCTATTATATACCTCTATATATTTAATATAGAACATCGAAAATACAATTATATAAAGCCTCGAGAGAATAGTACAGATATAGCGAGAGAGCAAAAAAAAGTATAGAATGAAAAGTACTTAAGTCATGATATTGCGGCGATCATCCACTGTATGTACTATTAAAAAAAAAAAGGAAAATAAAATCCCGGATATTAAAAAACACGGTGCAAGCTTTCTGTTAAGAATATGAAGAAGTAAATGAGCACTTTGCTACACTGGAAAAATCCTCCAAGCGAATCCTTAGAGAAAAAGAGATAGTAAAAAAGAAACGAAAAAAATTGCAAAGAAGCTTACCGTAAAATTGTTACCCAACTCTGGTAACTGGTAGTTACCGTACTGCTTGATAATACACTCAACTTTCGTCTGATAGTGTTGCAGAGTCTCATTGCTCCACCATTGTCGTAGATTGCCATTTTCATCGTATCTCCTACCTTACGAAGTATAGGACAAAAAAAAAAGATAAAAATTACGTTTCATTAGATTCTTTTTTTTTTCAATCTCATTGTCTCGTATACACTTATATAATATAATAGTCTTTTAGTATATATATGTGTATGTGTGTGTGTGTAATTTAGCGGTTCGACGACAAAATCGTTCCCATTTAGTTGTAAATTGTAAAGTCTTTTATATAGTTATATATAAATAGTGAATCGCACTTACCTTGGTCATCGAAACCATGCGTTAATTCGTGACCCATTATCGCACCCATTGCACCGTAGTTTATAGATCTATAGAAAATTATTCAAGAGAATTTCCATTAGTATATAAATATAGTATATATTTACTTATACTAAATAATAATAATAATAATGTTTTAAAAGCCTTTTTCGAAGACTATTGTGTTTATACCTTGGATTATCCTATGCATTTAAGAAAATAATTATATATAATAACTGTCTATAAATACTAAAACTTTACTAATTTACACATCATTATATTATGTTTAAAAGCTCCTATTTGTATATAATACTATAGACTTGTTGAACGATATCGCTAATTGTTATTTTACAGTGTAATAGAAAATACTTTAAGTATACATGATTATCATGGATAATTTATTGTATACATTATTTTTATCGATGTATAAATTATCTGAATAGATAAGGTTCTATTGAAAGCTTTGTTATTTATGTATCAAAATTTCAAAATTTACGACCTTTACGTTAATATATTGTTTTTGAGTAATTAATTTTTACAGCAGATTAGTGATTCTTAATTTTTATCTTGATGCTTAATTCTTTTGAAATTTTTAAATCAATTTTTAGTTTTGAAAACGTACATGAGTCAATCAGAGCCACCATGGTAAGACTTTATATATATTTTACAATTTGATTAAGATTTTCAGGGTTCCTACAGTTTCTTTCAAGTTTTTATATTTTAAAATGGAACATGATTGTAGGAAGAAGTATCCCAAAAGGCTTTGAACACGAGGAAGGGAGTCAAATGGTCAGGATCGACGATGTGGGTTAAATGGGACTTGAAAAAATGTTGATTTAGGGACTTAATTCGGGTAACGAAGAATAATTTAGGTTTAGAGACGTATTTGATGTTAAAAGGTACTTTAGCAAGCTAGAATGTTTGTAATTGATAAGTACTCACAAGCGGAGTGTCAACTGTTTGGGAAGCCAATTTGCTTCTAACTTTCACAGGTTGTAGTAGTTTGAAAAACATTGTTTATTTTTTCCTGCTTCTGGTAATTTAATTACTTTATTTATTATAAATTCCTGATCCTGTCCCACACGTTCCTTTACAAATATAAGATTAATTCTTTCTTATAAAAAATTGCATCAATAAATTTATTGTTAAGATTGACTAATTTATAAATAAAAATCCCTTGACTGTTTATAACACGCGAAACTATGAAAATTTCTCCCCATCATTCATAAGATTTCTCTAATGTTGCCTTTTTACGATTAATGCGAACAAAATTTCCGACAGAGAACTTTGGTTTTTTTCAGGTTTTCGATTTTTAAATTTGGCTAACATATTTTCAGTAACTAGAGAAGTATTAAATAAATTTACCTCTTTAGGAATCATTTGTATTGTTGAATGTTTAGTATTATAGTTCTGTCGCCAGCAATGCTATTTAATGACATAAAATCCTAAAATAGCATAAAAGTTCCATGGAAAAAAATGGGTGGTATTTATGTTTTTTGACTCGCTAAACACGAATCCGAGGTCTATTTTGCAAAATTCGTGGTCAATTTTTTTTTATTAACAAATTATTGGCCAATTTTGCAACAAAAAATTGACCACGAAATTCGCAAAACGGACACCGGATTCGTGTTCAGCGGGTCAAAAACATAAATACCACCCATTTTTTTCCATGGAACTTTTATGCTATTTTATGGCATTAAATAGCATTGCTGGCGACAGGACTATTATAAGAATAAATAAAATTTAACAGTATCTATCATTGTATTTTTTAAATTTATTATAACAGCTAAGTAGGTTAGGAAAAAAGAATGTAAGCCTAACTAGAAGTAAATCAAACCTGCTCTAATTAAAATTTCGTACCTGAAAGAAAAATATTTTCCAATGTAAATTAAGCACTAATCCTTAATTGCATTTATTTTCACTAGTTTTTAATTGCATTTTTAAAGAAAAAAAAACTAATCCTTATAATCCTTCACTTAATTTTGGCCTCCTTGATGTGGAATGCCTTATATAAAATAGTAGAAGTTAACAACAATATTTTATAATTATTTTTAACTTTATCAATGTCAGTTACTTATCTTTGAATTGTAAGTATATTTTTACTTGAAATGACTCATATATACAAAAATTTACAAATACTTTCTTTAATGACCGAGTATTTATTCAACGAGTCAGTATTTCTCAAGATTCTTCCTCGAAAGTATCTAATATCTTGTTACAATTTTGTTAACTTTAATTATACTACACTTCTTTAAACAGCATTTAAAAAATCTCATTAAAAATTCCTCAAATAATTTACCAAAATATTTAAAGCTTGCAATTATTGCGTTATAGTATAATTTAACAGGCTATTTCATAAAAATAATTAGAAAAAAGTAACTTTAAATTTTCAACTTATCATTAAGTCAGATTAAAAACAGTTTAACCTGTTAGATAGAACCCACTAATTAGAGAAAAATATAGACAACAAGAAATATACTCCAGTAAAATCACGGTTTTGGTGGTATTGTTTGTGGCCGCTACCAGATTTGGTCTACTATAGGTTTTTTGGGTCGCTGAATCCGAAAATCGGGGTCTTTTATGTGCGCAATTGGGGCTTGACCCTTAAATCGGGCAAAACTGCCCTTTAAAAGGGCATTTTTGCTGTATTCATTGTAGGCCTTTGAAATTTAGTATACAGGGGTTTTTTGGGTCGCTGATAACGAATATTGCAGTTTTAATTATGAAAAATTACCCCTTGACCCTTAAATTGGGCAAAACTGCCCTTAAAAAGGGCATTTTTGCTGTATTCATTGTAAGCCTTTGAAATTTGGTATACAGGGGTTTTTTGGGTCGCTGATAACGAATATTGCAGTTTTAATTATGAAAAATTACCCCTTGACCCTTAAATCGGGCAAAACTGCCCTTTAAAAGGGCATTTTTGCTGTATTCATTCTAAGCCTTTGAAATTTGGTATACAGGGGTTTTTTGGGTAGCTGATAACGAATATTGCAGTTTTAATTATGAAAAATTACCCCTTGACCCTTAAATTGGGCAAAACTGCCCTTAAAAAGGGCATTTTTGCTGTATTCATTCTAAGCCTTTGAAATTTGGTATACAGGGGTTTTTTGGGTCGCTGATAACGAATATTGCAGTTTTAATTATGAAAAATTACCCCTTGACCCTTAAATCGGGCAAAACTGCCCTTTAAAAGGGCATTTTTGCTGTATTCATTGTAAGCCTTTGAAATTTGGTATACAGGGGTTTTTTGGGTAGCTGATAACGAATATTGCAGTTTTAATTATGAAAAATTACCCCTTGACCCTTAAATTGGGCAAAACTGTCCTTAAAAAGGGCATTTTTGCTGTATTCATTCTAAGCCTTTGAAATTTGGTATACAGGGGTTTTTTGAGTCGCTAATAACGAATATTGCAGTTTTAATTATGAAAAATTACCCCTTGACCCTTAAATCGGGCAAAACTGTTAAAGGATTTATTCGAAGAGGTGTAACAGATGCCGTAATAGCAAAATGGATATCCTCATCTTCTGTTCTATTAGAAATAATTAAAGCACTTTTAAAATATTCTGGTATCGATATTTCTAGCAGTGATCAACATGTTGATGCTCGACCAGCAAGAAGAGAAAAGGATAGACAAGATTTGATAGAATTGTCTAAGTATTTTGACAATCATGAACCCTTTCCTACTCTCCCATATTTGATTGCCTTAGATACCGGTTTAATAGGTAACAGTCTCGTAAATTGTCACTTGGCAGATCAGTTAGGTATTGAAATTGTTAAAACTCTTACCAATTTGAATTTTTCTGAATTACATCTAAAACGGTCAAACAAGGTTTTGCCGTTATCAGCTATGATGTCGTCCTTTAAAATTGGTAACGAAGTAATTCCAGTGAATCCAAATGCAGTATTTTTGCGAATATTAGGCGCCAATGATAAAACGGAAGGTTTAAAGGATTACCTTTCTTATGAATTAGCTCCGTTTCCAGCAGCAATATTTGACGGAGTAGGTTTTTATAAATCAGAAAAAAGTGTATTATATAATCTCTTTGACCCAGTTACAGATTTTGAGTTCCCAAGTAATACAATTGCAGTAATTGATGGGGGCAACCTACTACATCGCATTACTTGGAAACCAACATCCACATTTAAAGAAATTTTTGATATGTATTGTAATCATATAAAACAGTATGCTTCGTGTACTGTTGTGTTTGATGGATATTTATCAGAAAATAGTACCAAAAGTTTTGAGAGGTCAAGAAGATCTAAAAGACACTATTCTGCTAATCAAGAATTTTTGTCAGATGAAAAAGAAGCTGGTGTTTCTCAGGAAGATTTTTTAAGCAGTGGTCATAATAAAGAACTCTTAATAAATCGACTGACACCAATGTTTCAAGAAATGGGAGTAGAGGTAATCCAAGCCGTCGAAGATGCTGATGCATTAATAGTACATACAGCGATTAATAAATCTGAAGAGTACGAAGCTGTTAAAATAGTTGCAGAGGATACAGATATATTAATTTTGTTAACCCAGTTTTCTGGCGATAAATCAAACGTTTACTTAGAAAAACCTAACAAAAAAAGGGACAAAAAAAGAGAACCTAAAATAGTGTTTCATCCTGATAAATTTAAATACACAAAATTAAAAAAAATTGTAGCCTTTTTGCATGCATTTTGTGGATCTGATACCACTTCTGCATTTTATTTAAGAGGGAAAGAAAAAATTTTCAAACTTATGGATGCAGAGGAGGATGACAATTTAGCCAAGAAGGCTGAAGAATTTTTTAAACCCGATGCAAATATTGATGACCTCCGGAAAATAGCGTTAGATATAGTTTGCATATTATATGGTCATCCAATAACTACTCAAAGCAGATACAATATGATTAGACTCAGGCACTATAAGAATTTGACTGGAGATTACGATATTCGTAAGCTCCCACCAACTGACTATGCTATACTAGAACACACAAAACGAGTGTACTTTCAATGTCAATATTGGTCTTTGAATTTAGATTTAAACCCCTTAGATTGGGGTTGGAAAACCGGTAAAGATAATATTTTAGAGCCTGTTTTTACTGCATGTCCACTTATACCAGACAAATTTTTAAAGAAATTTAGTTGCGGTTGTAAAAAAGGTTGCCTAAAAAAATGTGGATGTCGCAAACTGGGTCTAAAATGCAGCATATTCTGCAAAACGTGCAGTGGTCAGAGCTGCGAAAATTGTGAACATAACTCTGACATAAATTCAGAAAACACATGTGAGGATAATTCCATTTTAGAGCCAAACGTCACCATAGACGAAAACGATGACAGTCTTCTGGAGAGAACGTATGAAGATTACGATTGTTCAATTTTTGAACCAAATATTAGTGTTGACTGCATTTATAACGATAGCTATGATAATATTGAGTATGGAGTATGATTAATTGTATATAATATTTGCAAAATGTCTCAAAAATTATTTGTTTTCGTACTTTTTTGTACTTTTTTTAGAACAATATGTTATGTTTAAATAATAATAAAAAATCTTATTACTTAAAAATGTATGATTCATTTATGTATACCTTTCAAACCCTTTTAGGAGTAGTTTTAGCAAATTTGAGGCCAAACACCTAATTTTCAATTTAAAAAAACGCGATTTTCGTGAACAGCAACCTAAAAAACCCCTGTATACCAAATTTCAAAGGCTTACAATGAATACAGCAAAAATGCCCTTTTTAAGGGCAGTTTTGCCCAATTTAAGGGTCAAGGGGTAATTTTTAATAATTAAAACTGCAATATTCGTTATTAGCGACTCAAAAAACCCCTGTATACCAAATTTCAAAGGCTTACAATGAATACAGCAAAAATGCCCTTTTTAAGGGCAGTTTTGCCCAATTTAAGGGTCAAGGGGTAATTTTTCATAATTAAAACTGCAATATTCGTTATTAGCGACTCAAAAAACCCCTGTATACCAAATTTCAAAGGCTTAGAATGAATACAGCAAAAATGCCCTTTTTAAGGGCAGTTTTGCCCAATTTAAGGGTCAAGGGGTAATTTTTCATAATTAAAACTGCAATATTCGTTATTAGCGACTCAAAAAACCCCTGTATACCAAATTTCAAAGGCTTAGAATGAATACAGCAAAAATGCCCTTTTTAAGGGCAGTTTTGCCCAATTTAAGGGTCAAGGGGTAATTTTTCATAATTAAAACTGCAATATTCGTTATCAGCGACCCAAAAAACCCCTGTATACCAAATTTCAAAGGTCTACAATGAATACAGCAAAAATGCCCTTTTAAAGGGCAGTTTTGCCCGATTTAAGGGTCAAGCCCCAATTGCGCACATAAAAGACCCCGATTTTCGGATTCAGCGACCCAAAAAACCTATAGTAGACCAAATCTGGTGGCGGCCACAAACAATACCACCCCCCCCCGTGATTTGACTGGAGTAATAAAAAGAAAATTTTTTATTAATGTATATGTTCATTTTCAGAAGTTTCAAAAAAATTTTTTTTCGTACTGCTAAAACCCTTTTATTTTTTATTGAAAAAAAAAAACAACTGTTTAGGTGTATATGCAATTCATAGTTATTTAAACGTATGTGTATTTGTGTAAGGGGGTAAAGAGAGAAAATCCCAAGAGATTTAAAGAGTTGAAATTCATGTTTTTCAAAGTTTGAAAACATAAAATAAATACTTTATATTTAAAAGAGGTATTAAATTTTACACTTTTAAATTTACATATATGTATTTTACCTATTTTTTTTTTTTTAATGTAATAAAACGTTTTTTTTTTATTTATTACTAAATAAATAAATGAATGAATTTAATTTTATAGTAAATAAAAATTATACTTTGTAAAATAAATATTTACGTTATTTAATAGTTTAAATTATGGTAATGAAAATTAAATGTAAATAAGATTTTTTTTTCTCAAGCACCTATTTAAAAGTAAGAAATATTTAAGTACAATATGGCTAGTTTGCAAATTTTTAGTAACAATTTATTTGTTAAAAAAATTTAATTAATAGTTTTAATTTCTTTATTTCTTTGTATGTTAAGAATATTAATTTTTTAATAATAAATACTATTGGTACCAGAGGTAGTAAAGGTATTATTTTTTTAAAAAATTCTGAAATAGTTACAGTTGAGCTTTATAATGAATTATAATGAAAAAAACATTGCGTTAGCATTAAGGACGCTCTGTCCACCACAGGGTGTTTTTTGCGCAGCATATTTGTAACTAAAATATTTTAACCATATATTTATTTATAATAATTTTTTAATGAAAGAATCAATACTTTTCAGCATTTAGTACAAGAATATAAAAAAAAAAAGTTAAAAATGTTTATTTGTTTAAACAAATACGACCTGTTAAATTTTTGAAATTTTTGGGTCATAAAAGCCTGAGTTCCCAGATCTGGGCTACTTGGATCAAAATTCTGCTTAGCTCATATTGAAGATCATTCAATTCTAGGTGGAGGTATCGTGGGAAATTTTTCGCTAAACCTTTTCAGTAATGAGTTATACCTATTTGTTTATAAATTGTTGAGCATTTTTAACTTTTTTTTTATAAACAATTAGCTGTAACTCATTACTGAAGAGTCTTAGCGAAAAATTTCCCACGATACCTCCACCTAGAATTGAATGATCTTCAATATGAGCCAAGCAGAATTTTGATCCAAGTAGCCCAGATCTGGGAACTCAGGCTTTTATAACCCAAAAATTTCAAAAATTTAACAGGTCATATTTGTTTAAACAAATAAACATTTTTAACTTTTTTTTTTTATATTCTTGTACTAAATACTGAAAAGCATTGATTCTTTCATTAAAAAATTATTATAAATAAATATATCGTTAAAATATTTTAGTTACAAACATGCTGCGCAAAAAACACCCTGTGGTGGACAGAGCGTCGTTAAAAAGGAAACTTAAATTATATGGTGCTTGAGTGATGCATACATTTTTTGATTACTCTTTTGATTACTTTTTTGAATACTTTTTCCACGAAACGCACACTTTCAAAGGCATGAATAATTGCTCAAAGAATTAATTTTTCTCTACTTTAATGTGGTCAATTGGACAAAATTTGACTTAAAAACTAGTATAAAACTAACGAGCAAAAACTTGTAGCCAATGAGTCACTAGAACTTACTAATTTTTGTTTAGAATATAATATTTTTTTTAGTCCATGAAAATACATTAATTTATTGAATCCCACGAATTTTTTACTTTTTTAGCGTTTTTTCGCGGCTAAAATAAAATTACCAAGCCCAACATGGGCCTGAAATTACTCCTAAATTACTCCTAATTTTGAAGGTAGTCTTCCTAAATGCTATACCTTTCTGAAAAAGCTTATTTGGGAATTTAGTCAATATCTTACTATAAATAACGCGTTTCATCTTTTTGGTATTGCCAAGACACTATAGATTTGGCCCTGAAATCAATGATGATATAATAAGCATACCAGGATATAGTGTTTTGCAGCAAGACCATAATACTCAAGGTGGGGTTATTCTCATTTACATCAAAGAGAAACTTAGTGAAAATACTTAAGTGAAAATACTTTGCTCCTCAAATAATGCCCAACAAACTAGTAAGCCACTTTTTTAATATCTTTTTTTTTGTTTGGAAATGACAATTCCACTCCAACCTTAGGTGCCCTAGTTTACAGACCACATGATGTTCCGATTAGGTCTGATACTGACTTTGCTCAGTTAATACATTCTAATTGCTTTGATTTCAGCCATTAGATAGTGATCTGTGATTGGAATGCCAACAAGCTTAAATCTAATGAATCTGACACTTGTTTCATAACTTATATAATGAGTGATCTCTCACTCAAACTGGTTAATACAGATCCATCCACAAAGACACTTGGATTGGCTACATTTTTATTGACAACTGTGACTCAGCAAAAAGCTAGAAATCATCTCCATATTGACCGGTTTTATCCGACACCTCTAGATGTTAAAATGACTTACAGAACGCTTAAAATAATAACAGCACGTGGCTTTAATTCTCACCTAAAAAGCCTTGAACGTTCAGCTCAACATTCAGCAAGGGCTCTCTACACTAACTTACAGCATCCATAACGCCAAATAACAAACTTGCTCCTGAAAAGAAATTATACATGAGCAAAGTAGACTATCCCTCGATAAACTTGGAACTAAAATTACTCAGGTCAAAACGAAATGCAAATAGCAGACGTTATATCAGGACAGGATCTCGCAATCCTCTTAATGAATTTTTGGCTTTAGCAAACTCGTATGAAGAAAAATCAGAGATAGCTCGCTATGCTTATAAGCATAATCGCATATGCAGTACTCTTGATGAAAACAGAAACTTCTGAAAGGAGACAAAGACCCTGGGATTAATCCTCAAAGCTAATGATGCTCTTCATGGTTTCCTACCCGATAAGCTGAACTCGCATTTTTCTAAAATATCAATATCCCCTAATGAAGGTCCACTCGAGTCTATAAATATTGTAAGCAATGCTCCGACTTATAGTTTCGTTTTAAAAGAGTATCTGAAAATGATGTTACGCTGGAGATCTCTCATTTTAAATCACAATCTATAGGAGATGATGACAAACTTCCAAGTGCCATTTTGAAAGTACTTCCATCTATTGCTTCCCATCTAACTAAACTGTTCAATGCTTCATTATTAAATGGTATTTTGGTTCAATGCTTCATTATTAAATGGTGCTTAGAAAAAATCTCGCATTTTAGCCCTTAAAAAAGTACCAGTACCATTATCAAAAACCGATTTTTGGCCTATAGCATAGTTGTGCTTTTTGTTGAAAGTCCTTGAGAAGCTAGCTCTTGATCAGGTAGTCTGCTTCTTAAATAAATCAAAGGTCTTGGACCCCTTTCAAACGGGATTCCGAAAATATCATAGTATCCTAACAGCATTAATAAAACTTGTAGATGATATTCAATTGGGTACAGAAAATAAGCAGGTTACAATGTAACTGCCTTTTGCCTATTGCCATTGACAATGTAACTGCATCGAAATTGCTTAAAAAATTAAAGGATGGTGGATTTTCAAAGTCATCGCTAAACTGGTTTTGGCCATATCTTATTGGTCAATCTTTATATAAAATCTTCCATGTATAATCCAGTCAAAATACGGGTTTGGTTGTATTTTCACTGGCGAACACGAGATTTGCTCTACTATGGATTTTTTGGGTCGCTGAACGCGAATGTGTTAAAAGCTCTAAACTATAAATTTCAACATTAGATCACCTAATTTTGCAAATAACCCATATAAAATATTCTAAATATATGCAAATTTCTATAAAAATTATTATGTATTCCATATTATACAATTTTAAATAAAATTTAAAATTTTGTTATTCTCTTAAAATTAAAGTATAAAACAAAGAATAAAAAAAAAGTTCTTATTATCATTATTATTATTATTATTTTTATTATTTTAATCTTGTATTTTCAAGATATGAATTTTACTTACTCAAGTCCGTTTCCGTAAAATGGAGGATGAAGAATTCCCGCTGGAAATGCTGAAAATAGTTTTCAAGCATTATATATAAGCATTGTTTTCTTATACTATGTTTTTTTTTTAATTTTTTTTTTATAAACTATTTTAACAATTAAAATCTTAAAGAAAAAATTTCTTACAAAAAATATTTTCAAGTTTTTTGTCCATACATTATAAAAAATATATTTTTTTGTTGTCTAAAAAAGTTAAGTTTATTTTTTAATGAAACATATTTAATAGTAAAAAGTAGTTTTTAAAATTAACAAAAAGTTTTAAAGGAATAATTTATTATTATTATAATCTTATTTTAAAAAGAAAAACTGTGTTGTAATAAGTATTAGTTTAAGTTAATACTTTTTTTTATATTTTAACTTAATAGAAGAAAAAAAAGCTAGAGTCGAAAGTTAATGAAGTACCTAATTAAAATAATAAAAGTTCTATTTCTTTAAATACACGTATTAATTAAATAAGTTTATAATTTAAGTTTTAAAAATTTTTATACTTACTAACTGAATTTAATGTTGCACTATAAAATGCATTAACTGTAGTGCCGGTACTGATCCATCTATTTTTATCTGGTTTTTCTCGCAAACTATTTAAATTTTTTTTTAAACCAACATTTGTTAATTTTAAAAATGTTTGAAATAAATTTCCTTCTATTACTTCAGCCTGAAATGCAAAAAATAATCTTATTTAAATAAAGAAATTATGCTAAATAAACAGTTGTTCTATAACGAAAAGTTTAATTTTTTTTAAATAACTTTTTATCTGTCAAATTATGTCTCATTTAAATTTTTAATTTAAATTTCATTTAAAATTTTATGTTACTATAGAATTTACTTTTTAAATACTTTTTTATCGATATTCAAATGCAAAATTTTTTAATAAATTTGTTAGTTGGTATTGATTTTTATAAATTATGAATTTTTATATGCTTAGATATTCTGTTAATTAAAATTAAAAATTAAAAATATTTTTAAAAGTAAAAATATTTTTACTTTTATTTGTTCAAATTTATTCAATATTATTAATTAGCCCATGTGCGCATGGTGGGTGCGAAAGGAAGAGACCATTGCAACTTCAGTCTTTTGGTATTTTTTTCGGAAAATGGTCACATTTTTCGCTATGGCCCAATTTAGGTTATTTTGGCCATTTTTATAATGTTTCGAGTTCCTGTTACAAAATAAAGTTATCTTAACCACTGCCAAGTATGTTTTGAGTCTATAGATTATGGAAATGTCGAACTTTTTCCGGAAAATATTTATTTTTTCGGTTATAGTTTTTTTAGGAAATCTTTTACCAATTTTTCGCATTTTTGTAAACAAAAAATGCCTTAGTAATGGGGTGTAACATTTTTGTAAATATGAACCAGAAAACATAATTTTTAGTGGTTAGGATTAATTTTTAACATGGAACATGTTTATAGGAAGGGGTATTTGAAAAAGGTCCGAAATCCAGTTATGGGGGGGGGGGGGCAAATGGACTTAGAATATGTTCGATTTAGGGACTTAAAACTAGTAAGTCATTATAAATAATGAGAAGTCTGAGTGAAGATAAAAATATATTAATCAGTAAAATAAAATATAAAATAAAAATAATTATTTTATAATTTATAATTACGGTAACTATTAATATATTTTTTAATAAAAGATTCCTTAAAAAATGAAAAATTACTTATATATTTGTTAAATATTTGTTAATTATTGTACACATCTTATCAAAAAATTGAATATATGAATAGTTAATTACTTAAAAATATTCATTTTTTCTTTTGATTACCTAAATAGTAATTAGAATTAAATTTAAGGACACAATATTGGAAAGGACTGCCAAAAGAAAATTGATAAATAATTATTGCAATTGTATCCCAATACTTACTGCAGATAATTGGAAAATGTCTGACAATAAAATTTTTACCACAGTTTAATTAAATGTTATCAATATTAATTTTAATAAACAATTATATTGAATATTTTATATTCAGTTTAAACATACCTACTTTAAAAAAATTTTAATTCCTATAATAAATAAATAATCGTCATTAAAAATAAATATCATTTTCTGTCATTATTTTTTAAAGCTATTGGTCAACGGTCATATTTGGTAAAAAAATAAAAAGTTCGACAAACAGGATAACATTTGTACATTATGCAAACTTTTTACATCCAGTATAAGATCCATTATTATAACAATATTCGAGAACTCTAATTCTGTGATGATCTTGCTGAAGTTATATAAGATTTCCAATAATGACCAAAGTTATAGTTCATTATAATAAAGTGAAAAAAATAACTTCATGATAGATGAATTTTTTTAAAAAATAAAAGTATTTAAAGTCCTTAAAACCGAATTATTCCAAGTCCCTAAGCCCAGATTTTTCAAAGTCCCTAAATTGAAATTATTTTAAATCTCATTCGACCCCCCCCCTTAAACCGGACAAATTTGACCCCCCCCCCTTAATTTTCAAGTTTTGAGGTACCCCCTCCCTATAAACATGTTCCATGTTAATAGTCTAACACTGAATTACAGTGGGGCGAGGGGGGAAATAATTACTAGCTCTCACCAGATTTGTTCTAATATATAGGTTTTTCGGGTCGCTGATTACGAATTTCGGAGCCCTATATTAAATAAACTCGAGATTCACCCTTAAATCAGCTAGAGTAGTGAATATAGCGAAAATACATTTTTTCGGGGTTAAATTTTGTTGATTTAGGAGTAAAGCCTTATCTTCTATAGAAATTACCTCAATATTCGTGATCAGCGACACAAAAAACCTATTCTAGACCAAACGTGGTGAGGGCTAGTATACAACCAAACCCGCATATTGAGTGGAGTATCATGCTTTACAAAAAAGAATATAACATAACTTTTTAATAGAAAAGAAAAAAGTGGTATAAAGTATCGGGGCCAAAGACTATTTTATTCTTTCTTTCATTTATGTGAGGCTTTTAAATGATGCTTTACATTTCAAAATATTAAAAAGATGTAATTAAATTTACAAATATATTAACAGTAAATATTAATATTTTGCAGAATTTTTAATTTATTACAATTAATTCAATTAACCTAGTCAAGAAATCTATTTTAGAAAGGTTTTATCGAATTTCAAGTTTTCGTTATAGTTTTTCATTCATTCGTATAACGCGAATATAGTTTGGTTATAAGGGAATCAATTTCAGAGTGTTTTCGCAATAAAATCTAACCTAAAATTAGGAACTCATATTTTCAATAACTAATTTCCTTCGACTCACGTACTTTTAACCTAAAATTGCATGCTTTCACGTGTTTTCACGCTTATATTTCACGTGAAAACAGCGTGAATCAAATACAGAATAGGCCTGCAGCGTTAATTTGGAATTATTACATTTTACATTTTTTACATTTTCATGTAGTCACCTTGTATAAAAATTGAATGTTTGTTCATAAGTTCACTTTGTTTATTTTGTTGGTTAATAAACTATAATTAGTTATAAAACCGTAAAACCTTTATAATTATGACGGAAAAATTTTTCCTTAGTTGTTTTTTAAATAAAATTAATTTATAATACTTTTCTTGAAATTAATTAAAATTATCTAATCAATATTTTTGTATGCCCAAAATGTAAACAGAGTGAACTCGAAGACGAGAAACTTGATGTGAAAAAAATAAAAAATTAGAATTTACACAGAGTGAAAAAAATAAAAAATTAGAATATAATAATTCCAAATCAACGCTGGTGCTCTCTGAATTTACCAGCACTGATAATAGTCGGGGCCTAGGTGTAAAAAAAAGGCCAAACTTCTGAAAACCACGACCCTGGCTGACTTACGATGAAATCTATGGGAATCTCTTCACATAGCCCTAAAGAAAATTGTATACAATGAATGCACTTGCGCTGGTAAAAATTAGGTGAAATTAGCCACGATTCCCCCCCCCCCCTTAAGCCCTAAAATTTAAATTGATCTTTTTTTGTAAATTTAACGACCCCAAGTAGGTTTTTTGGGTCACTCAACAAAAATATGATATCGGTTTTTACCGATTGTGGGCAACAAAATCATTTTCGTTAAAACCCGATATCATATTCGTGTTCAGTGACTCAAAAAACCTACTAGGGGTCGTTAAAATTACAAAAAAAGATCTATTTAAAAATACCTAAAAATTAACCTGAAGTTGCCTATTATGGGCAACTAAATCATTTTCGTTATAACCCGATATCATATTCGTGTTCAGTGACCCAAAAAACCTACTAGGGGTTATTAAAATTACAAAAAAAGATCTATTTAAAAATAATAAAAATCAACCTGAAGTTGCCTATTGTGGGCAACAAAATCATTTTCGTTAAAACCCGATTTCATATTCGTGTTCAGTGACCCAAAAAACCTACTAGGGGTTGTTAAAATTACAAAAAAAGATCTATTGAAAAATACCCAAAAATTAACCTGAAATTGCCTATTGTGGGCATCTGAATCATTTTCGGTAAAACCTGATATCATATTCGTGTTCAGTGACCCAAAAAACCTACTAGGGGTCGTTAAAATTACAAATAAAGATCTATTTAAAAATACCCAAAAATTAACCTGAAATTGCCTATTTTGGGCATCTGAATCATATTCGGTAAAACCCGATATCATATTCGTGTTCAGTGACCCAAAAAACCTACTAGGGGTCGTTAAAATTACAAAAACAGATCTATTTAAAAATACCCAAAAATTAACCTGAAATTGCCTATTATGGGCAACTAAATCATTTTCGTTATAACCCGATATCATATTCGTGTTTAGTGACCCAAAAACCTACTAGGGGTTATTAAAATTACAAAAAAAGATCTATTTAAAAATACCTAAAAATTAACCTGAAGTTGCCTATTGTGGGCATCTGAATCATTTTCGGTAAAACCCGATATCATATTCGTGTTCAGTGACCCAAAAAACCTACTAGGGGTCGTTAAAATTACAAATAAAGATCTATTTAAAAATACCCAAAAATTAACCTGAAATTGCCTATTTTGGGCATCTGAATCATATTCGGTAAAACCCGATATCATATTCGTGTTCAGTGACCCAAAAAACCTACTAGGGGTCGTTAAAATTACAAAAAAAGATCTATTTAAAAATACCCAAAAATTAACCTGAAATTGCCTATTATGGGCAACTAAATCATTTTCGTTATAACCCGATATCATATTCGTGTTCAGTGACCCAAAAAACCTACTAGGGGTCGTTAAAATTACAAAAAAAGATCTATTTAAAAATACCCAAAAATTAACCTGAAATTGCCTATTGTGGGCATCTGAATCATTTTCGGTAAAACCGGATATCATATTCGTGTTCAGTGACCCAAAAAACCTACTAGGGGTCGTTAAAATTACAAAAAAAGATCTATTTAAAAATACCCAAAAATTAACCTGAAGTTGCCTATTGTGGGCAACTAAATCATTTTCGTTAAAACCCGATTTCATATTCGTGTTCAGTGACCCAAAAAACCTACTAGTGGTCGTTAAAATTACAAAAAAAGATCAATTTAAAATACCTAAAAATTAACCTGAAGTTGCCTATTGTGGGCAACTAAATCATTTTCGTTAAAACCCGATATCATCTTCGTGTTCAGTGACCCAAAAAACCTACTAGGGGTCGTTAAAATTACAAAAAAAGATCTTTTTAAAAATACCTAAAAATTAACCTGAAGTTGCCTATTGTGGGCAATTCGGTAAAACCCGATATCATATTCGTGTAAATCTTTAAATAAATAATATTTTTTATTATTAAATAATTATCATAAATAAAAAATATAATTAATGATATAATAAGTATCACGAAAAAATAGACACATGCATAATATTAACATTTTTATAGTATAGAAATAATATAAAAATTGACGCGCGTCCGTAAAATTGGGATAACTTTGTTTAAAAAAAACGTAATTCAAAAATAAAATAATAGTGAAGATCCTGATGAAATTTTAAATATTATGGTCTAAGTTTTATATATATTCATAAAATCAATAAGGCGCAAACTAACTCACCTTAGATCATTTTCCTGCGGGGATATAACTTGAGTAAAGCATGCTAACGCATGCTTCACTCGGACTAATAATTTTCATTTAGGGACTTGGAGTACTTTAGGTCGATTTCATTAAGCATATTTTTACTAGATTCTAGGGACAATGGCACATTAGAGTTGAAATAATTAAACTCTAATAATTAACACTAAAAATTTATTAAAATTTTGCTCTGAGACGATTTTATGGATCCTGATCGAGGAAAATTTTAATAGTTTTTGAGCAATAACTAGTTATTTTTACTCTAGTGCCCCTAGAATCTAATAAAAATAGGCTCCATGAAATTGCCCTTTTTAGGCTTAATCAAGAAGAATAAGTTAAAACTGTTATAAGTCAACATTTCCCATGCTCGTTGGAGTTTTTTTTTGTTACCAGAACTCGAAACACCAAAAGAATGACTAAAAATAACTCTAAAATGATCTGAATGCACAAAAAATATTGGATGCACCAAAAACTTAATTGTCAGAAATTCAGATAACTTTATTTTGTTACAAGAACTTGAAACATTAAATAAAGTGGCCAAAATGTCCAAAATTTGGCTATAGTGTGAAAATTTCTCATTTTCTGTACACACAGGCCTTATGGGTTGCGTCTGGACTAAACCTGATTTATTTATTATAAGAAAGTTATAGGATTTAATAAAAATTAGACCCCCTAGGGTTCAATACTATAATATAGGATTGTTTAGGCTTATCTTGTAAATCTTGCTGCTACTTTGTAAACCAACTAAACACCTTCCAATTGGTCTTATTTTTTTCTTGTCAGCTATTAATCCCTGTATAAATCGCGTTTTTTATCAGTAATTCTCTTACCATTATTGTCAGTAAACTAAAAATTGGCCATATTTGGCCAAAAATTGTCATTTGGTTTATTGATTATAACGGTAACAGAATTTTTGATAAAAAATCTGGTTTATGGAGATTCAAAGGAGATATACATAAAAAATAAGGTATTTGGTTGATTTAGAAGGTAGCAGCGTCATTTTGAAGATAGCTTGTAAAACTCTATTTTTTAGCATAAAAACCCTGTTAGAGCGTCTAATTTCTAGGCCCAGGAAGCCCATTCAGGTAAACTGAGGGTATTAAGGATGTTTTTTCAACTACCACATTCTGCCCTAAAACTCAGAAGCAAATCAGCTTCCCAAACAGTTGTCACTCCCCTTGTTCGTTACTAATCTCATTATACCACGTAATTATATAATTATATTTCAATTAATCTTCATATAAATATAATAATAATAATAATAATAGATAAAATATACAAACGATTAAATAAAGACTTTAAATAAAAAATATTAATTATTTCTATTATATAAAGAAGCTTGAGTATAAAATTATAAACAAAAGAAATGTCATTTAAAAAAAATCATGTAATTGACATTAGTAAATTGCTTTTAATTGAGCCAGTAGAGAAATAAAAAAGAATTAAGATAATTAAGATATAAACTGTTTTGTGTTATAATTTGTAATTTTCTATAAAATCTAAGGAGAATTAAAGATTTTATTGCATTTACGTAGGTAAAAAAACAATTAATATTAATTAAAAAGATAAATGTTTATTTATTTTATATTTTAAATAATCAAAACAATACAAATTCAACTAGAAATATAATTTATAGTCAAAGTATTATACAAGATCAATAGTTTTGTTTTTGGGATGTCAAGAAGAAGTACAAGAGAATTCAAGTTATACAATAAATACGATAAATTGATATCAAGTGAAAACTAAATTTTAGGAAACTTCCACTCTAATAGTCTAACGTAAACCGGCGTCTTGCTCTTCAATACAAACACAAACTTTCAATATTATGTATCGTTAAGTTATTTAATTTAAAAAATTGATTTTATGTTTTAGATGAAAAAATAAGATAATTTTTTTAAATTATGTAATATTAATTTAAACTATGTTTTATATTATGTAATTTATTTCTGGAGAAAAAGTTTACATAGAAATTATTGATTGTATTAATTTATTGTATACTTATATATTAGCTAGGCAGTTATTTTACAATGCTGCTTGAGTTTTCGATTGCTGGGTGTGAAATTAGGAGCCATTTACCAAATTTTAAGATTCAAAGAATTATAACTCATATAACCAATTCTAAATATTGACATCAAATACACTGGCTCTTAAGAAGGACGTTTATGGTTGCTAAATATTCAAAATTGATAAATATTCAAAAATGTTATTTTTGTATGCTCACGTGCGTACAAAAAATTAGTAAATATAATAAAAATTTTCGGTTTTTTTTACTAACAATAAGTTCAGTTTGTTTAACACTATATAAATTATTAGTAAAATTTAATAATTTTTTGATTGAATTTTTATTAATTTTTATTTTCAAAATTTGTAGAGATCAAATTTTATCAATATTTTATTTTAAAAAAACTTGAGCTATTTTTTTCAACTGGTTATCAAAAACCCAAGCGATTTTTTAAAATAAATGCCAGGCTAATGTATATATTACATATATATAAATACAAGTAATTACATATAAAGTTGTATCAAAGTTAATTAGTTAAAATATATATATATATACATATTTTTTTTAAATATAAATTTAAATTATATAAAATGTATCTTATATGAATTAGTCCAGATGGTTTTAACAAAGAAACATTTGATTTGTTAATTGAAATTTGAAATATTTTGCTCGAATATACATTTTACTTGGAGCGTCAAAGTTTTTTTTTTAATTTATCGATTTTTAATGTCTTTTAAACTGGTAGGCCTTCAAATTAGCAAAAAAATTTTTTTTTAAATATAAGCGATAATAAAGAAAATATTTTCAGGGATACAAATATCACTTCCCAACTCTGCCCCAATCCCTTTCTCCCGCAATGTGAATAGATTATTTAAGATATAAAAAATATATCTTGAAAAATGACCAATAATGGCGTACTTAAAATACACTTTCTGATCCTCATAAGCGTATTAAAAAATTTTAACAACTAAATTCAGCTTAAAAAGAAAATAACGCGGATTAACCCATATATACCCATAAAGAAGAGAGTATAAAAAGTACTATAATCATAAAAAACGTTTAAAAAATTTAAAACTTGTAATTTTTTAGGTGATTAAACTTTAACAAAGTTTTTTCCTAGCTAAATACATCATACACTGTTAAATACATTAACAAGAAAAAAAAAACTTTTTTTATTTTGTATATTACTCACACACATACATAAAAAAAATTTTCTAATTTATTCTTTAAACTAAAATTCTGTAATACTCATTTAAAGTTAGTTTTACAATGATTAATATATTAAAAAAATCTTTTCTCAAAAAAAGTTTTTAGAAGAAAAGAAAAAAATGTATTATTTTACAGTGGCTTTTAATTTATTTAAGTAAATTACTAAGAAAATTCCCACTGGATTTTTAGAATAATTTAATTTTATTATTATTATTATTATTAAAAGACAATTAAAGAAAATTTATATATAAAATAGTTTTTACCTCTTCATAAAATTTATCTAATTTTTCCGGTTTAGTTATCCACTCGGGAAAACCAACGAATGGTCTCATAGCTTGTAATTTTAAATGTGCTTTTTTACGTGTATTTATGTCCATCCAATCTAATTCAGCAACCATGCTATCAAATGCTGTTCTAACATCTTGAAGCATTTTTAATGCCTAAAAAAATAAATATAATTAAATTTTATTTCATTTTATACACTAAATTTAATTGTCACTGACATGTCTGACTAATTCGGACTTAAACTACTTGCTCTTTATAAATTGTGACTTTCTTATGTCAAGAACAAAACTTTGTTTAAATCTGTTTAAAACTTAAACATTTAAAACTAAAGATATAAGTTAAATTAACATTTTAATTTATTATTACTTTTTTTTCTTCAAAAAAAGAGGTAAAAAATATTATTTGTTAAAAAAAACACGTATTCTAATAAATAAAAGTATGAATTATTAGTGTAATAACAGTAAGTAGATAACATTTTCTAACGAGTCAGACATTTATGTACTTTTACTATACTGCTGACTATAAAAGTTTCTCTTTTTTTAAAAAAATATACATGAAATACTTTTTTAAATCCAAATTGCGAATTAAACTGCCATTACTTTTTTTAAAATAATTTTTTATTTATTATATATTTTTTTATTTAATATAAAAATATTTTTATCAATAAAAAATACGTTTATTATATGACATTAAATGTGTATGTGTGTGTTATAAATATATAAACTTTTGTACACACGTCTTTTACTCTCGTGCAACAATTTTTTGATGTTCATTTTATTGCTTTAAAAAAAATATATATATATATATAATTTTTTTTAACTTTTAGTAGAAAAAGCTTCTAAATTGTTTGGAAATAACATGCCAGTTTTCTTTCTTTTATAAATATATATATATATATATATATACATTTAACGTTATATCTCATGACACACTATGTGGCAAGAGAGAAAATATTCGCATAAAGTTTTTCGTATATTTTTCATGAATGAAGAAAAAAAAATAAAGAAATAAAGTAAACGTCAATATATATATTATATATACTTATATATATATTTTTTGTGTATAGTTTGTGTCGCTTACTTTTTCACGTGATTCCTCGTTGAAGTGCCTTTTGACATAAACGTAACTCAATGCCATACCAAAATCAGCATTGACATTTCCTGTACAACTTTTCCAACGTGGAGTTTTTTCTTTTAAACCAAATACTTTTTTAGCGAATTCAAAACCAAGATCACGAAATTTTTGTAATGTTAATGGTGCAACTCTTGAATAAATACTCCACCATGCGTAACGTACTATAAATAGAAATAGAATATAATTGACGTTATTAAAATTACTAACTTTCAAATACCATGAGATTATATTCAACAGTTATAATTATTATATTAGACAAGTTTTAGAAGTGATTTTCGACAAAATTTTAGTATACTATACTAAACATTCCTTATTATCATTCAAAATTTAACAACTTCATTTTCTATGGAAGGTAAAATTCCAATTATAAGGCATTTCCTGAACCACAAGAGTATCAGAAATAACTAAGATAATTTCTTATTCAAAATTTTAAATCTTCTACTTAATTAACAATATTCATTAGTACTAATATAATAATTTTTAATCTTATTTTTGCAAATTACAACAGCAAAAATTTTAACATGCAATAGTTTTTAGATTAATAGTATAATTTTTTTATTAGCAATAAATTTATTCATAAATTTTATTATTACATTTTTTTTTAAGAAAGCTATTTTATTTTGCTCTAAAAATTTATATTCTTGAGATGCTTATATCGGGGACGTATTAAAGTGACGTTTTTAAAATAATTTATAATAATTTACATGTTTTTTTTCAAAGTACGGTATTTAGTATTTTGGTTCATTAAATACTTCAATGTCAAAAAATTGTACCAAGGGTTATTTCATTAAATTAATGTTACAGAACTAATTATAAAGAAAATGTATCCACATCAGTAGGCTATAGATTAATAATTTTTTAACTGATTACCCATTTTAGGTAATTAAGCTAAAGTTTAATTAATATATTATATATACTTCAAAGAATCTTTGCAGAGTCTGAAAAGTGCTTGAACTTTTGTTTTAGTTAACCTTAAGCTGGGTATACTTTTTCAGGTCAAATTTCCTGCAGAACTCAAAATTTTTTAATAGAAAGCTGAGACATTGCTTTTGGAATCCAAATTTCCTTAGATAACTAAATCTAAGTATATTTAATTGAAAATCACGTTGAAAATTTTGAAAAACTATATATCTTATTAATAATATATCTTATAAGGTAATATTCATGTAAGAATTTATTCCCTAAAAAGATGGTAGTAAAATTTTTCTCGCAAACGAAATGACCTTATAACCCTAAAAATATAAAGAAATGTTCATTGAGAATTGTATGAGTTTCGTTTTGGTGGTTGTTGAGTGCGCATTACTCCTCAACGTATTTACAACTATTCAATCTGCCTTTTTCAAGACAAAATACGCAAACCGAAGTGCAGCAAGTGGATCTAAGTCAAGGGACCCTTGGAGGTCCCAACCAGACGATGGCAGGTGATCAAAATATAAGCCAGGGAAGCCAAGGAGGAGAAGATGTTTCAATGGAAACAGAGTTAATTAATACCGAAGATTCCAGTCATAATAGCTTCCAAGAGGCCAAAAATCGAAAAGGTAAGAGGAAAGCCAATAATATCCTTTTTAGTGAAATAAAAACTAGACGTGCAATAAATACCCAGAATAAATACGAAGTGTTCAGCCCAGAGGATGGTAAAAGCAACGTTGACGGAAGCAACGTCTCGGTCGTCAAAAATGAAAGACTCCCCCCCTTTAATATTGTTTTAGATGGTAAAGAAACCTACGATAAAATCAAAGTTATGTTAAACTCAGTCTCCTTTAAATATAGTCTAATTAATAAATCCCGAGTTAATGAAGTATAAATCCATGTTTTTGAAAAAGTACATTTCAGAAGTCTACATTCCCTAATAGAATCCAATGGATTTCAATTGGATTCTATCAATTTATGAGGATCCCAACTCTATCAAAGATGAATTACTGGCCCTAGAATACCCAGTACTTAGTGTATCTCGACTACACAAGTACGACCAAGTAAAATCAGCCCTACCCCTCTATCTAGTCACATTAAACGATACCGAGAAAAGTCCCAAGTTCCCAAAGCTCGAGTCATTTAACTACACCAAAATTAAGATTAAAAATTATGTCAAGACTCCCCGCCACGTACAATGTTTCCGATGTCAAAAATCTAATCTCGTGACTGCTAATTGCTACGTTGAAGTAAAATGTATGAAATGTTCCGAAGTTCTCTTGAGTAATACATGCCCGTTCAAGAAATTAAAAAATGTCCCAAGTGTGGTGGAAATCATGTAGCGATTTACCGTGGCTGTCCTTACTTTAAAACTAATATTAAACCTACAATTAGAAGAATTTCCTCACCCAAAGTTAAGCAACCTCCTGAACCTCAACCTCAACAACAAAACTCTCCCTTAAATAGCTCTAAAAATTCTCCACTCCCTCCAAGCAGTAGAAATAACCCTACACCTTAAGCAAGCCCTCAACAAAATTACTTCAACTACTCAAGAGCGACCGGTCGCCCTTTTGTTCATTCTAAAAATTCAAATAACGCGCAAGATAGTGCCGTTGATTTATCCCTCCTAAGGCAAACAATGGACTTAATCCAAGCAGAAATAAACAAGCAACCAATTGACAAAAATGATCTTATTACGAAATTATTAGGCATCATGATTCAATTAATTTTAACCCTTAACAATGAATCATAAACCAGAATAATTGTTGATATGCCATTGGAATGCGCGTAGTTTAAATCAAAACAAACAGTCCGAACTGAAAGATTTTCTTGCAACAAACAATATTGACATTTGTCTGGTTTCTAAATCCTATTTAGAAAATAAAAATTGAAAGTTTTTGGTTACAAAGTTTATCGTAATGACCATGCCAATGGTACAGCTATTCTGGTCAAATCCAATATATCTCATTTCGAAGTAGTTATTAATAATTTAACGGTTATTAATGCAAACGCAATAAAAATAAACACTCACGGTAATCAAATCACAATAGTGTCAGTGTATATTCCACCGGGTCGTAACACTGATACTTTTGATAAAAACGATTTAACAAAAATTTTTCCAAATGATGATTCTTCAATTTTTGCAGCGAGCGACTTTAATGCAAAACATATGGCCTGGGGTAGCCGTACCAATGACACTTACGGTAATATTTTAAACAAATTCTGCATGGACCGAGATCTGCACGTTCATGCTCCCGAATTGCCTATGCATTACCCGGACAATGCAAAGCACAAACCTGATATAATTGATTTCGCGATATTAAAAAATTGCTCTTATCTAATCGGAACAGCAGTAGCTGATGAGCTAGACTCTGATCACCTCCCATTAATACATACAGTTAACCTCTCTCTTAACTTTGACGTACGAACTCCCAGATATAACTTCTCAAAGACCAATTGGTTCATCTTCAATGAATCTCTTGAAAAAACTCACCCAAAACTAACAGCACTAGACTCAACCCGAAAAATCGATGACGCGATTGAAACTGTTACAAAAAACATAACTCAGTTGAAAAATCCACACCTGTTAGAACAAGTAAATTTGTTTCCAACGAATTGCCTAAAGAAACTAAAGATCTAATCAAAACCCGAAATAAACTGAAGAGAGTAAATCGTAAGTACTTCAGTCCCATTATCAAAAACTTAATAAACAACTTACGACGTCAAATTACAGATGTAATAAATAAATTTAAATGCAATTCTTGGCAAGATACTGTTAAAAATTAAAAAATTAAAGATCATACCCTTTATCAAATGACTAAAGTTCTTACAATATCCCCGCGAAATATTCCACCGTTAAAGGATGAGAATGGCGAACTGAAGTTCTTTTCACCTAAAGATAAAGCCAGTCGACTTGGTGGCTACTTAGCTATAACCATATCCCCCCACGCGGAGCCCTCTGACCCAATTTTAATTGAAGAGACCAATAAATTTGTGGAGGGCTTCCTTAAGAAGTCTTGTGAATCAGAAATTGATTTTATAACCCTTGAACAACTGAAAGACTACATAAAAAGTACCAAAAATAACGAAGCCCCAGGAATTGATGGTATATCTAATTTCGTGCTCAAAAATCTCACCGACTTTGTATTAGAATTCATATTTGAAATTTTCAACGCATTTTTTAAATTAAACTATTTTCCTCCGGCTTAGAAAAAAGCTATTATCATGGTAATTATGAAAGGTAACGGTAAGAACCCTAGGCAACCCAGTAGTTACAGACCTATAAGCCTCCTCAATACCATGAGCAAAGCTCTTGAAGCAATGTTCATGGCCCGTCTACAAAATAAATTAATATATGACGAACAATTTGGCTTTCGTCATGAACACTCGACTCAACAGCAAATTCTAAGAGTCACAGAATATATCACACGCGAATTTAACAAAAGTAGTATCAAGAATAAACAAAAAGTTGGTGCTGTTTTGCTTGACGTTGCCAAGGCTTTTAATAGCGTCTGGCATAATGGTCTGTTACGCAAACTAATAGAACTTGAAGCACCCGACTGCTTCATTCATTTTCTAAATTCTTATCTTAAAAACCGTAAATTTGTAGTCCAAGTAGGCAATGCAATGTCTGAGGAATTTGCCATTGAATCGGGTGTCCCCCAAGGAAGCCTGATCGGTCCCAAAGTTTTTAAGTTATATATTGACGATATGCCAAGACATGTAGGTGTGGAGACCGCGGTTTATGCGGACGATAGGATATATTATACCTCGTCTAAAGATAGCAAAAAAATAGTTCGCGAATTAAATAATCAATTAGATTTGATGCACGAATGGTGCACTAAATGGCGTATAAAAATAAATGCTGATAAATCAGAAGCAATCATCTTTACACGATGTTGACCCTCTGAAATATAATAACGTTCTGATTGATTGGAAACGCAGTGTCAATTATCTGGGAGTTACTTTCGATTGTCAATTAAATTTTTGTAAACATATCTCAAATAAAAGAAATCAAACCTACGGTGTAATTGTCAAACTTATGCCGATATTAAAGTGTCATTCCGCATTAGGCATTAAAAATGACCTACTTATGTATAAAATGCTCATTAGACCAGTTTTTACATATGCTCCAGCCATCTGGGGCAACGCGTCAGTATGATATTTTATAAAATAACTGCCCCTACTCTGTACTGTTCCTTAATGTTTTGGAATTATAACTTTTTGAATACTTTTCTAACTTTTCTCTACCTCCATTCTTCTTAAATTAAAGTTTTTGATTCAAGGTACAACTGATACATTCTCAAATTTGAAGGAAGACTCTTTACGAGTCTACCATCAATGGTAAAACCCTCCGCACTTATTTTTTATGCCCGATTTGCATTCGGTGGCTCAAAGAACCTATATTTTGAGCCTTAAAAATGAAAAAAAGAACAGTTTTTTGAAAAAAACTTATTCTTTTAAGGGTTAAAGTGGTAAATTGGGGGCGAAACAACCTCCTTATTAATTTACTGCAGTTTAAGCGGTTATTTATAAAAAGATAAAAGAATATTGATAAAGATACCTTAGGTATTTTAAAAAATTTAATGAGAAAGTGCTAGACAATCAAATATCTCAGTTATTTAAATGCTTAATAATTAGAATTCTACAGTAATTGCTGTGGTTTTTCTTTGCATAAAAAATGTGATAATAAAGTATAATTCTTATATTAAATAATAAACTTTTTTAATACAAAAAAAATCTCCATCTATGTGTGTATAAGTGCGTTGGTGAAAAAATAATATATAAAGAAAAATTTTTCTTTAATATTATAATAACATAAAATCTCTTTTAATTAAAGTAAAAATTATTATTACAAGAAAAAAATTTTTTTTTTTTAAATATCCATTTGAAAAAAAAGGTGATTATATATTTTATATATAGTGGATTAGATAGTAGTTAACAAAGAGATAAACGAGTATTATACAGTTTAATTAAAGACTTTGGTATTCGATCATCAGCACTATATAATTTTTTTTTATTTTTGAAATAAAAATTTTTTTTTTTATTCTTTCTTTTTTATCATTTATTTTTTAAAGGGATTAAATTTATACGTATTCAATAAAAATTTATTTTTTCATTTTTCATTATTTTATTATTAAAAAATAGAAGAAAAATTTATTGAAAATTTAAAAATTTTTATGTATTAAAAAGTTTTTATTATCTAAGTTTAAAATAATATTTGCTTTTTTTTAAATAAGTTATAAGCTTATTATTAATAATAATAGTAAAAGTTTGATTTTTTAGTTTTAAAATAATATTTAACCAATTTATTAGCTTTTATACATGAATAATAATTAAATATAAAATAGAATTTTCTATAGTATCTTTAAAATGCAAAGTTTAAAATACTCTTATTATTATTGTTTATTAATTTAACAAAATTTTCTATAATAATAAACTTTTTCAATTATTAATTTGTACGTGGAAATGAGGGGTAATATTAGTTAATTTTCAAGAGATATTGAATTCTCAACACAAATTTTCATTTAAATTTTAAACTATACAAGATTTAATTAATTTTCTTTACTTTGGTTAAATTCCTAAGGTACCCCTCCCAATCAACATGTTCCATGTTAAAAAAAATTTATAATACTTATTTATCGCAGATTTATGGTCTGATAATTATAAATTTACGCTGTTCTTAAAATATTCTCTATTGCATTCTTAATTAGTATAACAAAATCAGAAACTTTTCTAAAGGTCATTTCCTACTTTAATTGGTCACCTTTAATCCCTCCCTCGAGCTAAAGTACACAGATATTATCTCTGTTCATGAAAACGTATATACCATATTAAAATTTAAAACCACTCTAATACAACGTAATTTATAAAGTTTCCTATATTAAAATTATAAAAGATATAATTTACAATTTACATACCTAATGTACCACGTGGTGTAACTGCAAGAAGCTCTGGTAATTTTCTTAAATAATTTAAATCCATAACAATAACAGCATCTGTTTTTGGATCTATCGTTACATTTGTATTATTAAAAACGTTATTTAAATATATCGTCCAATTCCACTAGAAAAAAAAAAATAAAGAAAATTTATTAAACTAATTACTTAATTTAATCTTGTGATATTATTTTTAAAAAATTATACTTGAACTGCATGAATATCTGTCAACTGTTGAAGATCATCAACCGTAACGTCGTGAAAAAGATGGTTAGCACTTCTTCTTTCTTCTGGAGTTGTTAAAACCTATTTAAATAAAAAAGAAAAAGGGACATAAAATAAATGTTTTTCTTTAACTTTTTCAACAGAATTTTTTTTTTTATTCTAAAGCGAGGTATAAAATTAATATTTCTTATTATTATGTATAATATAAACTTATTTACATTTTTTATTCTCTTGAGTATCATACTATACATTTTTACACACGAAAGAATATCTAACAGTTTGAAAAAAAAAATATATCACGTTTTTTTTAATTAAGATAATAAAGATAAATTAGATTTTTTTAATAAAAAATTGGTCATATTTACTTTAGCCATTTGTGTACTGAAATTTAATATTTCATCAGCAAATTCAGTACTTTTATCACCAGCGCCAATTAACTCAACCATTGATTTGATATATTTTTTATATTCGTCGAGTTCTGATTGAAAACGTTCTGGATCTAATAAATATCTTTCACTAAAACCAGATGATGCTTGTTCCATCTAAAATTAAAGTTAAAATTGAACTCAAGTTATATATGTCGTTTAATTGTAAATTAGTTGTATTAGATATTTATTTCCTATGTCTTCTTTTTATTTTTAATGTTTTTAATTTAATGGACAGTAAAATGAAATAAGAGTGAGATAGAAATATGTGGTTAAAAACTATCTATATATATTTGAACAAAGTTTGGAGTAAAAGTTTTGAAATGTCATTTGAATATAAGTTTTCTATGTAGAGTTGTATAGTCAGCAGTTTTGTCAATTGAAACAAAGAGAGCTTTTAGTGATATAAAAGAATGAAATAGAGAGAGAGAGAGAGAGAAATTTTGAAATAGCCAATTTATATATACCATCATTCGGTTTCGTGAAGTGTTTCGGACGTCCTCGCTAATGTAAAAGTTTACGAAGAGATTGAGGCCAAGTAGTCTTTGGGATGTACCGGATATTTTAGCAAAATCTAATACTGGAATTTTATCCTCGTCCATTGGTATTTCACGAGGTACGCCAACCTTTTCTAGTACTTCTAAGATTGGATCCACGCCGAGTGCTTCAACGCTGTCTAAAGAAAGAAAAAAAATCAATTTTCCATATTTTTTTTCAATTTACTTTTTTCACGATTATTTATGTTTTTAAAAAATTATTAAAAAAAATTTTTTTTTTTGTCATATATTTTATTTTGAATCATTTTATGCTTATTTTTTTTTAACAATTTTTTGTTTACTACTTAGTTTTTAAAAAAATGGTTTATCTTTATGTAATTGTTACCTCGCAAAATTTTGTAATAAAAAGTGGCCCAAAGAAAAAAGCTTAACGTTTGATATTAAAATCTTTCAGTTTAAATTTTTGTAGATATATTATAAGAGCTATGTTATAATTTTTGTCAGAATTAATACATTTTAATTAGTAGAGTGATACAAATCTTAGATTATAAGTTTTCATTTTCACTGCACTTCTAAAAATAGTGATTATGAGCAAAAATCTTGTAAAATATGATATATATTTGGGAATAAGAGACAAAGGATCAATCTTAAATGATTGCACTTTAAGGTTGGTCATCTTGAATTTCGGTAGAATATTTGAATAATTTAAACAAAATTCAAGCAGGGTATTTTAAAAATCATTTTCAGTTTTGTATTATCACAAAAGCAAATTTATTTGACCAGGTTTTTTTTTAAAGTTTACTATTTTGTTATATGCAGGCTAGTGTATATGTTATTAGAAAGGTGAAGAACAATAGGGGTAGAAATGTGAAAATTTAAGTCACGTACTGATAAGGAAAAAAAAATCAATAGAAAATTTTTACTGAATTTTAAATTTGCTAGAGCTGAAGTTATTTGCTTTGTAATTATTTCAAAGGGAGAAAAGAATTAAAAACTATTGAAGTAAATTAATAAAAAAAAAAATCATATAATATATGAGCGATCCCATACCAACTAGGCAAGTTGGACTGAAGGATCACGAAAATTGGGCTAAAATATTTTTTTTACCATTAAAAATAATTAATCACCCTATATAATTAGTTCTCTACAATTTTCGACTTTTAGCATCCGTTTTTGTATTTTCCACAAAATTTAAACTTAAAATTTTTCTTGTTTTATCTTAATATTAAAATAATTTAATATTAAAATTTTTCATTTTATATTTTTCAAATGTTTCATTTACATTGAGATTTTTCATATAATATGTCCACAAAGAATACTTCCTGTAAAATTCCATCTGGGATTTAAAAGTTATTTAGGATTGTGAAAATCGCAACTTGTATTTTCGGTAAAAAATATTTTGGGCCAACCCCTGCGTCCCTTCCAACTAATTTGAACAAAGTTGGCATGAAATTAATCATATACAATTATAAAATAAAATAAAATTACTGCACATAAAGTGGATAAAAAATAAAAAATCTAATTTTTGTGTTTGTTTTCGTTATAAATAAAGATATTTATTCTATAACGTTCTGTAGATAAACAAAAAACTTTTTTATTAAATAAAATCAATGAATAATATACCTTGTAATAAACAAAATTTACATCACGTTAATTAATTTTTTTTTCTTTTTAATTAAAATTTACTTTTTTTATTTATAAAAAAGTAAAATTTCATTCTCATTTATGTTTGCATTTTTTTTTAAAGAAAAAAACTACACGAGAAAAAATAAAATTTGATTAGTCTGTTAGTTTTTTTCATAAAAAAGAAAATTAATTATTTTATAAAAATGTTAATGAATAAAAAATGAATTAATTTTTCCAAGAAAAAATTGTTTTGCTATTTAAATTATAGTAAATTTATAGTAGTCAAAAGAGAGAGAAAGATAATTTTGCCTAATATAATATATTATATTAACAGTACATTAAAATCCACATGGAATATGACACAACAGAGTAATTTGATGTAGCACGTCACTTTTCGTGTCACATCTTATATATTTAAACTAATTTATTAGTTATAATTTTATACCTAGAATATATGCAACTCTGTGTAATAACGTATTAACAATATTTACATTATCTATATTTCATTTTATTTAGTTTTAATATTTCGTACTTATTATCCTAATGATTCATTATTGTATATGAGATTATATTATTAATTCATATTTTCATTATATTTAACGAGAGGAGGTATCAATTATTTGCTTTAATTTTATTTATTGTTATTTATTTTCTATAATCATTTGTTTAATTTATATCCTAGTTATTTATTTAGAATTTTTAATCTAATTTTATTACATGTTATTGAACAAATAAAATATTTTTCATATTATTTACATAATATGTACACTGTAAAAATGTACTCCTAGCAAAACTACCAATGGATGATTCTAAAGAATGTTTGTAATATTTCTTTAGATCTCCAGTGATCTAAAGTCTAGATCTTTAGAGAATAGAAAAGGAACAAAAGAGACCTAAACTGATCTTCAAGGTTCTAAGGAGATTTCACATTTTGAGAAATCACTTTATAGAACTTCAGAGATCGCTTTAGATCTCTTATAATCTGTTTTGTTATCTGTAGATTTTGTCAGTTTTTTGAAATCTTGTCTGATAGCTGTTGATTAAATATTCAAACAAAATATTTTTAAACTTTATTTTAAGTACTTTTTTATTATTTAATTGTTAAAAAAAAAAAAATTATTCAAATGTGTTGAAGTCTGAGGAAGTTGGTGGAGACGAAATGTCACGTTTACGTAAAATAAAATATCTTTAAAATTACTCTTTATAGTCAATAAATTTTATAAATACAAAATATCCTATATATATTAAAATGAAATAATTGTAAATATTGATTTTTTATGATTTTATTCAAGACTAATTTATGAACAACTGTATGGACGAAACTACATGAAAGTTGTTTTCAATTAATCTTTAAAGAAATATCCCCAGGCGTTTTTTTTTATTTTTAAAAAATATTTAAAAGATTTCGAGAAAACAATCTCAGAAGTTATAGGTCGAAAACACAAAACATTTTAATTTTTTTTCACTAAAACTCTTCTCAGGATCTAAGAGGTCTTTTGAGACGAGCTTTCGGGCAAATTATTCCTTGTAAAAAATGCTATCCAATAGACGTTTTTTTTTTTTTAAATTAAAGCTCACTGTTTAGAATTACAAATGTTTAAAGCTAAGAAGTTTAAAAATTTTAAGAAGTTTTAAAATTTAAAAACTCAAAAAGTGGTCATTTTCATCACTTCATATCTTAAATTGGTTTGTATCAAAATGCAAAAATCAAATTGCTTTGTATTTATTAAACGCTTTTCGAAAACCACTTTTTTTTGTTTTTTATTTCATACATTCATTAAAGAGAAATAGCAAAAAAACTATTTAGAGTCAAATTTTTTCATAGTTTAAAAATTGTTTCAGTTTTTTAATATCGAAGACAGCCAATATGAATTTCACTATACAGTAAAATTTTTATAACTTACAATATTGATCTACAAGATTTGCCCAAATTTTTAAAACTTATAGTATTGTTCTGAAAGATCTACCCAAATTTTTAAAACCTATAATATTGGTCTGAAAGATCTTTCTAAATTTAAAAAGCCAATATAAAATTTAGGCAGAAAGTTCTACCTCAATTTAAAAATCCAATATAAATTTTAGGCAGAAAGTTCTGCCTAAATTTAAAAATCCAATATAAAATTTAGGCAGAAAGTTCTGCTTCAATTTAAAAATCCAATATAAAATTGTTTAGAAAGATCTGCCTAAATTTAAAAATCTAATATAAAGATTAAATGTTATCTTTAAAAGTGCTTATGAGCAATTATTTTAAAAGTGCTTCTTAATTTGAGCCTGGAATCGTAATTTTTTTTTTTTAGGGCACATCGATATGACCCGTGTTTTCAGGTAGTTTGAACCTTCAGAAAACCGAAAAAAATCGTGAACAAGAAATCAGCGATAGGTGCTAAAATGATTTTTTCACTTTTATTTCAGAAACCGTGTTTTTCGTATCTGAGCTACCCTAAATTTTTAAAATAACTTTTTAGGTAAATAAAATTTAACAAAATAGATAGGAAAATCTGATTGCCAGGAAAAAACCACTCCAGAAGAAAAAAAAACTTATCTTTTTACGATGAAATTTAGTCAAGTTATTGTCAATTTAAGATTTTGCTCAAATTCGTCTCAAAAAAGATTGAAATTTTATTGAAAAAAGCCTGTTTCTGAACCTTAAACATGCATTACTCACTTGATTTTCATCGTAAAATAATAATTTTTTTTTTTAAAATCGATTAATTTTTTCCTGGCAATTCATTTCTTTAAGAAAAAAATTATTTTTATTGACAAAATTTTAATTTTTAGATCAAAAACTGTGTTAAGTAAATCTTGCTACTTACAGTTTTCAAAGGCTTTTGACCTAAAAATTGAAATTTGGTCAATAAAAATGATTTTTTTTCTTAAGGAAATGAATTTCCAGGAAAAAATTAATCGATTTAAAAAAAAAAAATTTTATTTTACGATGAAAATTAAGCGAGTAATGCATGTTTAAAGTTCAGAAACAGGCTTTTTTCAAAATCTCAATATTTTTTAAGACGAATTTGAGCAAAATCTTAAATTGACGATAACTTGGCTAAATTTCATCGGAAAAAGTAAAGTTTTTTTTTCTTCTGGAGTGATTTTTCCCTGACAGTCAGATTTTTGTATCTATTTTTTTTACCTAAAAATTATTTTAAAAATTATTTACCTAAAAAGTTATTTTGAAAATTTGGGGTAGTTCAGATACGAAAAACACGGTTTCTGACATAAAAGTGAAAAAATCTTTTTGGCGCCTATCGCCGATTTCTTGTTCACGATATTTTTCGGTTTTCTAAAGGTTCAAACTAACTGAAAACACGGGTCATTTCGATGTGCCCACAAAAAAAAAATTACGATTCCAGGCTCAAATTAAGTAGCACTTTTAAAATAATTGCTCTTATACTAGATAAAAATAATATTCAAACCATCTAATATTTTTAATCATATAGAATTTTTAGGTGTAAAATTATCATTTTACTCATAAATTTAAAAATTTTACGATTTAATATTACTTTATCTACCAACAAATTTAATTATTATGGTTATGCCGAGCATCGCGAGGCCAATCAGCTAGTATTTTATATTTTGTAAATATTTCTAGCTGGTTTAAGAAAATCTTGTATGTATATATTTATTATTTGAATTTTGTATGAATTCATTTTCTTTTCAGATACATAATTGAAATTTTAAGCGTATATATTTTTGATTTATAAAAATGGATTTTATGTGTTTTATATTTATTAATAAAAATGAAATTCAACTGTCAAATTTTTTATATTCATATTTTTATATCTTGTTATATTTTATTAGTATACGTTGTACACTGAATGTGGGTAATTTAAATATGTCAATCATATAAAATTCAATTTTAGTAATAAGTTTATATTTTATATATCTGAATGAATAAATATTTAAAAAAAGAAAGGTAATGGTTTTATTTTGCTTTTAGTTTTTTTTGTATTTGTGAATTTATTATTCTTTTTTTTTTCTAGTCACTCGTTTTTTCTAATTTAAGGGTGAAATATTGATTATTTATAAAAAATTACCTCAAATTCTTGTTCAGCGACCCAAAAAACCCTCTTAGGCCAATTCTTGGCTAAATCTAGAAACTCAGTTTGCTAATAAATAAAAAAAAACCTTTTTGGGGGTAGCTTTTGCAAATTTAAGGTTGTTCCGATAATATCCCCCGGAGAAGACCCCGATTTTCGTGATCAGTGACCCAAAAAATATATAGTAGAACAAATCTCATGTCGCCAGTAGAAAATACACCCTAAACCGCGTTTTGACCAAACTATTATTTTGTTTTAGTTATATATGACTTTGATTATACCACAAGTTGTACTCAAAGACCGCGTATTAACTTTGTTTAAAGAAATTTTAACATTGTTTTGACGAAGCCGTAACATTTTTGTTTAATCTCGTCCCTGCCCTAGTTCTTCTATACGTATTTAGAGTTAAGAAACTTACAACAATCTGAAATTTTTCTTTATTAATATTATATTAACTAGACCTACTTTACAAAGGTACAAAGCTTAGGTATATTGATACGGTAATTAGAAGCTACAACATAGGCAAAGTAAGTAGTAGAAAATTGTCATTTTTATTTATATATTTTCGTGAAAGCTCTAGTATTTAGCTTCATAACTTTTTTTAAAGAAAAATTTGTGGTTTAAAAAGACAAAAAAAAACTGTGTAACGTCAAAAATAATGTATTCTCCTTAAGACGGTAAAATTTACCTTTCAAATATTAAGTAATTCAAGTACAAGACAATTGTTATTAATGTGCAACTTATAATGAGGTAAATATATTAGGACAACCAGTAGTATTTTAAATACAAAGATTAGATAAAATTATCAAGATGAATATTTCAACCTCAGGTGTAAACCATTAAATGTTATTATAGGATACTCTTGTTAACAAGATGCAGAGAGGGATCAGAAACAACTTGTGGATATGAAATTATACTCCAGTTACCGCAGAAATACTAACATAATACCATGGTTTATTTTTATTTATACAACCTACCACAATAATTAAGCATAGACATATTTTGTTGATACACGTAATGTTATAGGACATCACAGTTATTTCTAAGTTGGTAAAATACAAATTTAAAAAAATGTAAAAAAATATGCTGAAAATATATGAGGGATTCCAACCCAACTGGACACAATTTGAACTAAAGGGTCGCAGAAATCGGCCTAAAATGTTTTTTGCCGAAAGTGCAACTAAAATTTAGTACTCAGCCAATAAGCTTTTTATAGGTCAAATCCTTTTGGCTGACATTTTTGTGTTCTTGGCCTACTGTGGTTAATTTTGATTCAAAATATTCTTATTTTTGCCGTCAAATGGTTATTTTGCGGTGAAAAATATTTTCCTTCTTAGTGGTTATAGAATATTTTTTGCGAAACTCGATTCCAAGGTTAAAATTTGATTTGTATAGCGCATGCACGAAAAATTACGTTGTTTACCACTACGCCTTTCAGATTAAGTAAAAAAAGGCTTAAATTTCTTGTTAAATATTTAAGCCCTAAGTAAAAGAAAATTGAGCCTACGAAAATATAATTTCTCACACATGCGCAGTCTAGATCAAATCTTGAACCTCGAAATTGAATTCTGTATGAATTTCTTGTAAGTATCTGGAAGAAAATGTTTTTTACCGAAAAATAAACATTTGAAAGTAAGTAGGTCAAAAACAAAAAAATGGCTGCTAAAAATCGAGGATTTGTCCTAGAAAACTAAAAACAGCTTGGATTACTTATTTTTAGTTCTACTTTCGGAGAAAAATAGTTTAGGCCAACTTCTGCGACCATTCAGTTCAGCTTGGGCTCAGTTGGGGTGGAACCCATCATATAGTATTTAGTTAATTTATAATTAAATTTTTTGGAATAAAAAATAATTGTGAATTATTCAAAATATTAATAAATATATTGACGATAATTTTTCATTAAAATATACTGTAAGTTTAATTACACATTTTTTATGCAAATATTATAATTTAATTATTATAGACTTTTATTAATATGGATGAAAATTTTCATGTATACATTAATTTTTATTTTAATTTTATATATGAGTAATTCTAAGTAAAATTGACTAAAAATTTAGACAAAATCAAATGATACCATGGCCATATTTAAGATACTAATAATTAGATCGTTCAATGGCTTTGAAATGACAGTTGCTTTTTCGATTTTTAAACATTTTCAAATTTCTAAGCTAACTTTTTGATTTTAATTTTTTTGTTGTAAATGAAGTTAAAAGTAGTATATTAAGTATCCATTGTGCAAAAAATACGGTACGAGCGTGATCACCAGCACCAGGGCTCAGCAAAGCTAGTGAAAAGGGTTTTCTAAAGATTTTTTCCCATGGGGGTTACAATATTTTGCGCCTTACGCTATTGCCTAATGGTTCTTTCCCATGATGCTGTAAATATTTTTTGCCTGCTTAGTCGTAAAATGAGTGTAGAAAATTCTGTGTCAAGTTTTATGTACAAGTTTTATGCCTGGGAGGGAAAAAATGATTTTTTAGGTTAGGGGGTATTAAAAATTCTCCGATAAAGTCGCTTTTGCCATCAAATTTTTGGAAAATCTCGAGAAAAATCGAAAAACTGGAAAAATTAATGGAAAACTTAAATTTAACTTAAATAAAGTATAGTAAATAAAGTAAAATTTTTCGAGGGATCTAAAAATCAATTTGTTATTTTTATTTAGATTATTAAAAGAAAAAGCATGAAAACGGAAATTTTCGGAAAATTGGAAACTAAGAAAAATAAATTTATGAGTTTTGAAGTACTTGAGAAGTAAATATCCCTCAAAAACTCTATACTAGACCGTAGAAAAATTACTATCAAAAAGTTTTTATATATCATATTTTTACATACTAAAACCCTGTAAAATTAGTTTTTTTTTAATCTTAAAGCTTCAGCCTCTACTTAGCCCTGTTTCACTACTCATTACTCATAAATGAAATTTTTTTGAAAAGAAATTTTTAAATTAATATATTTAGTCTCGCAGCTGATTTAAACAAAATCACTTAGATTTTCAATGACATTAGTTTTTATTTACAAAAAAAAGAAGGTTTTTAAATTTTTAAACCATTTAGTGAATTCTAAATGCTAATGGATCTCTATAATAAATAATGTAATTATATTTCATAATAACTGGCCGTGTTTATAAATTTTATTAATTATGAAAATCATAAATCTCAACGAATTTTTAAAATATTTTCCTCGCTAATATTTAATAAATGTATCATTATTTTGTATTTCATAAATTTTTTAAAGCTATTTTATATTTTTAATAAAATTATTATATCATAAAAGAGGAGTATATTAAAAAAATATTTTTATTGCATAATTAAAAAAAAAATATGTTGATACCTATAATATTAACTGTTATAAAAATATATAAAAATATTTAAAAATGCCTTGATTAAATTAACAGATGACATACGCATGGGTAACGAAAGGCAGCTAGCCACCATACTCTTGCAATTTGATTTCTCGAAAGCCTTCGAAAATGTATCTCCATCAATACTGCTTGGAAAGCTCCGGGATACAGGCTTCTCAAAATTAACCCTGCGTTGGTTCTGGTCATATCTCTGCGGACGATCTGTATGTGTAGCATCTGGCAAATCAGTCTCGGACTTTCGTGATATAAACATCGGTGTGCCGCAAGGTTCAGTACTTGGATCTTTGGTTTTTTGCATTTATATGAATGATATTCGGGATTTCTTGGATGTAAGCTCATTCAGACTATTATATGCAGACGACCTGCAGATTTATGTCCAGGTTCCGAACAATCAAATACAACAGGGTATCCTTAGGCTCTCTGAGTCAGCTAAAGCTATAGCTGTATGAACGGAATCAAATCGCCTGAAGTTGAACACTAGCAAGACACAGGCAATCATTTTTGGCTCACCCAATACAATAAAGCTCTTTGATGGGCTAAACATTGGTAAAATAATAGTAAATGAAAATGGCGATTGTGTTTCGTTTGTTAATGAAGTTAAAAGTCTTGGAATAATTCTTGACAGGCCACTTTCTTGGCAGTATCAAATTAAAAATAAAGTTAACAGAGCACTATATGGGCTTAGATTCATTAAACCGTGCACATCCCAAGCATTACATGAGCGTCTGGTAGAAACCTTAGTAGTCCCCCATCTAGACTATTTTAATGTAGTGTAATCTGACATTAACAATCAACTGACTGACTAACTGCAAAGACTGTTAAACTCCTGTGTACGATATATTTTTGGTCTAAAACGACAAGACCATATCACACCTTTTAGGCGAAAACTTAATTGAATGAGTATAAAAACCCGTAAAAATTACTTTGCAGCCTTATCCTTGTATAGACTAATACGTATGAAGGAACCTCCTTTTCTTCTATCTTTATTTGAACCTTTTAAATCTGACAAACCATCACGCGGTGTTCGTAAAGACTTGAAAATACCATCTTCTATAACAACTGACTGGGGAATAAACTCTTTTCAAGTCAAATATGCTCATTTCTGGAATAATATTCCACCAAGTATACGTGACCTACGTTCATTCACACGTTTCAAAAAGAGCATTAAACAGTATTTATACAGCAGAGATTTATAAATCATTATAAATTTTGTATTAAATCACCCAAAGTCATGTATTAAACTATTGAAAATTTTTCTTTTTCTTTTTATTAATTACCGACTTGACGTACATTCCAATATGTTATGCATTTGACTATTAATCCAAAGATTTGACCAAAATCACTTTTACTAGTCATGTATTTTTGATTATATATTAGTAGCTTTGTATTTTAATAGAATAATTCTATATAGATTAAATATCCTAACAGATACATTTTATAAGTATTTTATTGTATTAAATTTTATTTATTTTTTATGTATATATTGTATATTTATGTATTATATCATTTTTGCTTGGCTAAATAAAGACTATAATAATAATAAAAATATATTAAATTATATGTACAATAATTTTCATTTTATGGTAATTGAGCTCAATATTATTATATAATTATTTAATTAAACTCAAAGTACTTGTAAGAACTTAATTTATTTTTTTGAAATTATATCTAAAGGAAAATTAGAGAATTTTGACAGTTAGTCAGTTGTCAACTATAGGTGTACATTTTTAATAGAAAAAAATAACCAAAAAAACTTAAATTTAAATAATGCAAAAATTAAGAGTAAAATTACGGTCTAAAGTATTAATTTAATAAAAAAAACAAGATAAAATAATTTCTATGACAGTTAATATGCATCTGTTGTGATAATTTGCATAAAATAATGTAGAATATAGTGCAAATAAATGTAAATTCTCTAGGTTCTCTTAATAAATGTACAAAGCAAAATTATATAAACACAAAATATATATGGGATAATCCTTTAGATAAATTAAGGTTCTATTTTTATATTTAATAAGTAACTGAACCTTTAGTATTGGTTTCCAATTTTTTTTTTTGAGTAAGTGGTTTGAAAAAAAGTTTTATTTTTTTATATCTATATGTTACCAAAAATATAATTATTTCTTCTTTTTTTTTTAAATTGGCTTTAATTTTGCTTTGAAGCAATCGCAAATAGTAATTAAATATCATTGTCAATTTTTTTTAACACCTTCATTGTGGCAGATTTTAAAGCTTCATTTAAAATACATAGAACCGTAATTAACACATTCATTCGGACATATGTAAGTCATATTGGTTCATTGTCCCATTTTTTTTTAAATAGAGCCACAAAACCTGCCGCAGAAGACACACGTTAATTTAAGCAGTCAAAAGCACAAATAAATTAATAAACGTTCAGTTAACTTTCTTAAATACTCAGAACATCAAAGTACTGAGAAAAACAAAATGTCAATCTGTCACAAAAAATTACAAATAAATAAATTATATTAAAAAAAAATAAAACATAAAATTAACTAGACCAGTTCATATATATATTTAATATATTCAAAATATATATATAAATGCAGAATTAGTGGTATCGTTAAATCTTCTAATAAGCTAATATCTCGTAACAGCTGTAATTTTAAACTCAAGTACTATGTGACACCAATATTTGCATATTATGTACCTATTTAATAAGATTTTTCCTTTTTCAATCAAATTCAACGATAATATTATATATTTAGATACATATGGGCATGTCCAGGATAGAATGACCAGCCGAAAAATAAAAAAGGTTTCATAAATCCCAGGTAAAAAGTGGCACAAAAATTTTTTTTTTTATTTTTATTTTTCGGCTGTTCGTTCTATCCTGGACGTGTCCATATATATTTCAATATAAATTTTATATTTATAAAATTTTTATAAATTTTTATTTTACATTTTACGATATAAATAAAAAATATATATAAGAATGTTTTTAAATGCAATATAGTTGTAAACATACAAAGTTATATGCGTTTATTCGATTTTATGCAAGTTTAGTTTAATGTATACACTATAACTTGATTTTATGTAAAGTAGTGAATATATTTAGACTTTAATTACATCAACATCCCGGGGAATTATAAAAATGATTTGCCCAGATCTAAATAGATTTAAAATGTGATCAGATCAAGCATAAGTTAATTAAGGCAAAACTGAGCAAGTATGGAGTGATACGTTGTAGTATGTACTAAACTGGATTTTGGCACGATCTGGGTATATCTGAAAAAAAATGTAATCACGAAACCGTATCTGCTGAGATTGACTCTTACTTTTATATGGGTAAGAACATAATACAACTATATCAGGACAAATTTATTAGCGTTGAGTCATATTATCTAATATCAAAAAAAATTTATTTGAATTAATTTGAGCTAGAAAATTACAATTAAAAAAAGTTATTATAATATTTATTTATTTAATTTACAATAATTAAAATTTTTTTCTAATCTAATTAAAAAATTTTTAAATTAAAAAAAAAATTTTTTTTTTTTTTTTTTTGCAATTTTGCACAAAAGGTATATTTTTAAAGAAAAATAATCAAATATCCATAATTTAAATCATTAAAATTAAATTATTCATTTCTTTAAAAAGTTTTAAATTAAAATCTTTAGAGTAAAATTTCATCTCTGCGGATAGCTATTTTTGAGATTAAATTTTTAGAAGTGAAATCAAAAACTAAAGTACTTAGAAAAATAATTTTGATTTACACTTCTTATAGTCAACAATTAGAATTATTCCTGAAAGTTACAAGTAAAAATCTTATTTAGAAAAAAAGTTATGAAGAGTTAAAGTTAAATTTCATTCCAGCAGGGCAACTATTTTTGAGATTAAAAGTCCAGAAGTGAAATGAAAAACTAAAATACTTAGAAAAATAATTTTTATTTACACTTCTTATAGTTAACAATTAGAATTATTTCTGAAAGTTACAAGTCAAAATATTATATAGAAAAAAACTTATGAATAGTTAAAGTTAAATTTCATTGCTAACGGACAACTATTTTTGAGATTAAATATCCAGAAGTGAAATCAAAAACTAAAATACTTAGAAAAATGATTTGTATTTATTCTTTTTATAGCCAACAATTAGAACTATTTCTGAAAATTATAAGTCTTCCTCTCAACTAGAAAAAAAATTATTTCTATATAGTTTAAAATCTTTCATTTTTCAAGTTTTCCTCGGTAAATAAAAAATTGAATTTCAAAGATATACTAAACAAGGAATTTTTTTTTCCAGTTGAGATAAAGACTTGACATTTTCAGAAATAGTTCTAATTGTTGGCTATTAAAAGAGTAAATAAAAATTAATTTTCTAAGTATTTTAGTTTTTGATTTCACTTCTGGACTTTTAATCTCAAAAATTGTTGCCCCGCTGGAATGAAATTTAACTTTAACTCTTCATAACTTTTTTTCTAAATAAGATTTTGATTTGTAACTTTCAGGAATAATTCTAATTGTTGACTATAAGAAGTGTAAATAAAAATTATTTTACTAAGTATTTTAGTTTTGGTTTTCACTTCTGGACTTTTAATTTCAAAAATAGTTGTCCGTTAGCAATGAAATTTAACTTTAACTCTTCATAACTTTTTTTCTAAATAAGATTTTTACTTGTAACTTTCAGAAATAATTCTAATTGCTGACTATAAGAAGTGTAAATAAAAATTATTTTTCTAAGTACTTTAGTTTTTGATTTCACTTCTGGAAATTTAATCTTAATAGTTGTCCGGTAGGAATGAAAAACTATATTAGGTAATTTGTCGTTTATTTTTCTGAAAGAGTTACTTGAAATTTTTATAAATAATGAATAAGTTTTAATAATTGTCAGAAATATTTCCATAATGTTTTTTAAAATATATTTACGGCTTTAATAGGAAATAAGAAAAAATTGTAATAAAAAAATGAAATAGTATTTTTAAAATTTCATTTCATTTAATTTTCAGTATTTGAATACAAAAAAAATTAATGTATTTATTTATTTTACTGTATAAATAAAAAATAATTTTTTGTACTTATACAAGAATAATGAACCTTAAACAACGAAGCCGTGGTGGTCTAGCGGTAACGTTAGAGATCTAGTAATCTGAAAATTCGGGTTCGATTCATGTGCCAGCTATTTTTTTTTTTTTTTTTTTTTTTTGAAAAATGTATATGTTTAGATATAAGAAGATATGACCAAATTATGCCAAAATCCATACCTGATCAAATCTGGGTACTCAGACTCCATTTGATCTGTACATATCATTTTTATAATTCCCCGGGATATCGTATAATTCTTAAAGCTAAAGTCTTCTCTCTTATATTATTATATGTATACGTATATATGTTACCGCTAAAGTCCGCTCCCCCGATAAAGTTAGCTTTAACTGGTTAAAGTTAACTTTTGCGAAGCGTTTTCGTTAAAGTTTACGAAGACGATTAAAATGAATAAAAATATGACATTAACGGTTTTATGTAAGATAAACTATAAAGTTAAGTTTAACTAATCCTTGTCAGTTAATGCCCATGAAATCGGTTTTGCATACGAATCGAAAAGATTTGTATTATATATTATATACTACTCTTGCTATAAGGTACTCTCAGGGCTTAGGTTAGGCTACTCTTTTAAAAATGCATTTCTTGGGACTAGTAACCAATCCTAGTTATAAGACACCCCTAGGTTTAAGTTAGGCTATTTAAAAAAAAAGGCATTGTTACAGTAAGGTGCAGTATTTACTCACAAATTTGTACAAGTCTTTCAGCCCCCCTATCCCTAATTCTAGAGAACGCCTTACTGTGACAATGCCTTAAAAAAAAATAGCCTAATCTAACTGCTTTCATGGACTTTAACTAACACGGCTTGGTTAAAGTTAACTTTAACGAACATGAAGCCGCTAATGTTATATTTTTCTTCATTTTAATCGTCTTCGTGGACTTTGACGAAAACGCTTCGCTAAAGTTAACTTTAACCAGTTAAAGTTAACTTTATCGGTTAGGGGTACATTAACGGTACCATATATATTATTAATGTAATAAGTTTTCTAAAACAGTCATTTCATACGAAGATATTTTCCTTTATATATATTAATGTATGCTTGAAATAACATTAATCTTAATTATTATTATTACTTAAATTTAAGAATTCTAGTTAAATTGAACACTCTAGTAATCAAATACAAATATTTTATTATTTCGAATTATTATAAAGTTTTATTATATAATTTTTATAGTACTATTTTTTTTATAGTTTAATTTACGGAAAATTATTCTTGGTTAAAATAATAGGCAATTTTAGTCTGAATTATTTAATTAAAGAGTTTTTATTTTAAAAATAAAATAGCTAATTTATTAAACTAATAATTTTGAACAGAATGATATGCAGGTATATCTGGATTGTGAAAAGCATGGTTGGAATTGTCGAGTATCCAAATATTTTTCAAAACATTTTTGGTCAAAAGTATAAATAAAAAAAATAATTTTCCCCACTCTTTAGCGATCTAATTACAAGTCAATAAACCAGCAAACAATAATAATAAAAGGACTTAGTTATTTTAAATTCTTTCACCAGTGAGTTTAATAAAACCATGCTCCAGGCTTATACTAAAAAGGATAAACCCAAATTAGCATATCCTAGATTGTGTTTATTCCCCAACTACACCCGGGGGAAGTTAAATTAAATTATGGGATTAAACCGGACAAATTTACCCCCCCCCCCCCCTCAAACCGGACTAATTCGACCCCTCCCCTTAATTTTCAAGTTCTTGAGTTACCCCTTCCCTATAAACATGTTCCATATTAATAATTTTAAATTTATGAAAATTAATTCTAGAGGAAGATTGGTCAAAGAAGAAAAATTACCGGAAAAAAATTTGAAAAACAAAAATTATTACTATCCTTTAATAAGCCACGTGCTGTTTAAGAGTTTTTATGAGAGGAAATTGTAATTTTTTGATAAATTAATAAACAAAAAAAGAATTGTATGGGCACGTCAAAATGAACGCGGTTACCAGGTCGAACTCTTAAAATTTATCCGCAGGTTTATGATATGGGGTTCACACATAGAAAACACGATCTTCCACAAAAATTTCAGCTCCCTACGCCTCAATCTGCCCAAGTTATGAAGACCTCTTCGATGTTTCTCAATATATTCTTAGTCAATTTTTAAAGAAATCTCTAGGAAACACACATAGAAGCTTTAAAAACATTTTTTTAGTATAGGTCCTTAGTGACATTTCCCACTGAAGCCATTCCTGACGTTATTTTTTTGGAAACCTCGCATACGATTTTTCTGCGTCAGTGACAAGAAATTGCGATTTCCTTGGCCACGCAGCAGCCAAGAAATCGTACTTTCGAGGCCACTGTCCAGAAAACTAATTGTTTTTATTTATTTTTTAACGCCTTTTAAAACAAGCTAATACCAACTTAAATGTTACCTTTGCACTAGAAAGCTAGTACCAAGGCCAAGTTCAAATATAACATAGTAGTAAAATATTCATACTTCTTAAAAGTCTATTATTATTTTTATTGAATAAATGTTTTTTCAAAAAAACAGAGTAGGAGAAACTTTTATACCCTTTAAGAAGTGACACGATTAAACCTATGATTATAAAAAAGACACTACAATGCATTTTTTTCATTAGAATGCTTTTTAATTTAGTTGTAATAAAATAATTATAAAGTGAACAAGTATTTTTATATAGATTTGCGAAAAAAAGAACTCTAAGAAAAAAAAAATGAAAATTATAAAATTACCTTTTCGCTTATTATATATTTTAGGTTTTTGGACGCCTAATGAATTAAAATCAAAAATTAAAATAAAATTGCACAAATTTTATTGTTATACCGTATTTTCATTTATATTTTTAACTGTAATTAGTTTAATAATTAAAAATTTAACATTAGTAAAAGAGTTTAATAAAAATTTTGATGATATTATTGAAATATCATATATGACAGTATCAATATTTATGTGTGGTTTTAAATTTGTGACATTATTATTGATTAAAAATAAATTAATTAATTTAATTAAAAATTTTGAAAATTATGTTAATCAAAAAGGCGATAGTTATTTACAATTAAAATGTGATAAATTAAATAGGTAATTTTTATTTTATTCATTTAAATTTATTGGTTTTTTTAATTTTTTTAACTTTTTTTTCCAGTTTAATAACAAAAGTATTTACATGTTTAGTGATAGTTTTATTTTTCACGTTTATAATACCACCATTGGTAAATAACAAAGTTAATCGAAAATTACCAGTTGAAATGTACACAATTATTGAATTGAATGATAATAATTACTGGTATTTTTATGTATTTGAGTCTATTGCATTATTTTATTCGTGTCTTGATACCTGCTCATATGATTGTATATTTTTGGCATTAATAATGAATTTGAAGAATCAATTTGAAATATTAATTAATCACTTAGAGATAACATTTGATTATTTGAAATCATTAAAAGGAACAAAAAAATTTATTGAAAATGAAGAAAAAATTAAATTCAAGCTACTTATACAAGAGCATCAAATGATTTATGAGTAAGTGTTATAGTTTTATTTTTTAGTTAGGCCGAGTAGACGCGGCTTGATTGGATTTGTTTTTGTATAAAATTATAAATAGGTATTTCCTTTGGATTAAAATTTCTAATAAAATTTTAAAAAAGGAGGCAAAATTTTTCATTGCCCATGTTTCAGTAAAAAATAAAACTAAATCAAGTCTTTGCAAGTAGCAATAAAATTATTTTTACAGGCGGATGAATTAAAGATTGGATCTGAAAGTTAAATTTTTTTATTTATTTATTAATACAAGATTTTGAGATCAAACTGTATGAGATTTTAAAATATAAAATTTTTTAGATAAACCCTGCTAAAAAAAATAATTAAAAACAACAGAATTTCTGGGGTCTGAGCAGAAGAGAATTTCTGGGACCCAATTTTCTTTCACTGAATAAATTACTTTAATTTCTTTTTATAGACAAGTTTTAGATATTTATGAAACGCTGTAAAATAAAATTTTCCGGGGAATCCAAAAATTGAATCAGAATTTTCCGAAATTATCATGCGGGGACAGAAAGGTGGTTCCCAGAAATTCTGTTTCTTATTTCTTTTTTGTATTTTTTTTCACTATGAAATATTTAAAAAATTTTCATCTGCGGAAATATTTTTGACAAAGAAAATTTTCAATTTACACATTATAGATAAAAAATAAATTTTTATATCCTAATCGACAGCTCAAAATTGGGAAAATACTGTTTTTTAGCTATGAAATTTAGAAAACATTATATTTAAAACGATCCTTAGAGGAGTCTAAAGCAAACCTTGTATATATTTGACGCAAATTTAATTTTTTCATAGCATATTACTTTCAAAAATTTATTTTTATATTATAGTAATGCAAATGCTGTAAATGAAATGTTTAAAATACCAATGACGATTCAATACTTAACTCAATTTTTTTTAATAAGCTTGGGTGTTTATAACTTATCAGTTTATGGTTTAAAGGATGTTAAAGCTATTAATACTCTATTTTACGTAATTTGTATGTTTGTTCAGTTAAGTGCCATATGTTTTACATCTAATGGAAACTTAAGTATGGTAAGAAATTAATTTATAAAAAATATTAATATGTTTGATCACCCTAAGACGTTCATTTGACCAGAAAAAGCAGATGTGAAATTAGACTTTTGTTAGATGGCTAAATGGACTTCTAATGTGAACACTTGAAGTTTTAGTATACTTTAAGAACTAGTACCGATTGATTGGTTCTTCGTGTACTAAAATTTTCTGTATTCTTACTTTGGTAATAATTCTACTATCAAATGTAGTACCGGATAATTGTTAATATTAAGTTAAAATTTGTAATATTATGCATAATATTACTATAATAATTTGCATATGTACGCTAAAAATAAATCAAATTGCGACAAGTGGAAATATTTATCTGGCGGCAAACGGAATTCCGCTTAAGGCCTTTGTTCGATTTTTTCAAAAAAATTTCAAAAAATATCTGAGGAATTGTAAAAAAAAGTTTTAGACAAATATTCGAAGCGGTTTAGAAGATATTAAAGTTTTTGTAAGTAGTTTTCCCAAAAGTTGTATTTTCAAAAACAGCTTCCACTATAACTCAAAAAATAATAATCCGATCGACTTCATTCTTTTTTTATTTAAATAAATAATTAAATACCTTATTTGTGAACCGGCAAAATATAAATATAAATATTTTTATGGCTCTCTGATTTATATATAAGGTCCAATTGAATGCACGAAAAGTTGATTTTTTTTTCATTTGCGCGCCTTAATTTTTTCATTTTTTTAAATTTTGAAATTTTTTTTAGGTTCACGAATATATCGTAAAGATATCTTAAAAGTATAACCTGACTTGCAAAAAAAAAAAGAAAAAAAAAGAAAACTTTAACAAAACCGTTATTATTCAATATAATAAAAAAATTACAATCACTTCAAAAACTGTTTTTTTTTTACAAAAAATATCGAACAAGGGCCTTAAGGCAAGGGGATTTTTTTTCAATGCATGCAAATTATATATTTGAAAGTTACAACTCCCGCATATTTACCGTTACTGATTGTCCTTAAAACTCGCACATTTTTTTATACATATCTAACATGATTTTCCTCAAATTGCTAACTCTCTAGGTGCTAAAATGTCCAAATTAAACCCATATAAATTTTTTGGAAGTTTTTCAAGTTTCTTATAGCCATTGTTTAGTAATAAATTTATAAAACCGATTAGGTGCACAACAAAAGTTGTTTTAAAAGATTATTTTTTTACTGGATGCATGTAAAATTTGCTACTATAACATCAGATCATCGGAAAATCAAGAATTGTCTGGTGCTGCACTAATTCAATTTTCTCAGACGTTTACGTGTCCAAAATGTTCAAAATTAAACTAGAACCTCTTAAAAGTATATAATTTAAGTTGATGAAAGTTTTCACTGGACTTTTTTATCATCAAATTAATAGTTATGAAACAAGATTTTTCAAAATTTCTCTTTCTTTTTTTAGCCAATAAAAACTGTCCAAGTGAAAATTTTGAAAAAAAACGAGGTGATCAGATTCTTTGGGAAAAAAATAGAAAAAGAAAAATCCTTTTAACATGGAACATGTTCATTGGATGGGGTATTTCAAAAAAGTCTGTCTTGGAAGGGGGGGGTGGTGAAATGGACTTAAAATATTTTCGATTTAGGGACTTAGAATAATTTGCCCTGATAAGAACAAGAACTTAGAATACTTTAAGTTTATGGACTTAGGATAATTTATATTTCGGTATTTATTGTAATTTCGGTTTTTGGATTTATTATTGTTATGAGTGAACATGTTCCATGATCGTTTGTGATCGTTGGTTGTGTAAACATACAAAACAGTTATAAATTTTTTTCTTTATATTTTGACCAAGATATGTAAAATTAAAAATTTGTTATTTTTACCTCATTTTCAAAAATTCCAAAAAAAAACTTGATATATTATGTACATCAGTTAATATTTATTGTAAAAAGAAAAGTTTTAGATAATTACGGGATACCTTTACTCCAAGAAAAAATTAGTTTTGTTGAGAAAAATTCATTCTTTTTGTTAAAATTTTCAAATGGTCAGTTTTTATTAGCTAAAAACAGAAAGAGAAATTTTGAATAATTATTATTTGTTCTCATATCTTTTCGATATGTTAATTTATCTAGCCAAAATTTTCACCAACATAAAATATATACTTTTAAAGGACTGAAAATTCGAGGGCAATCACATTTCATATGCACTAAAATGTGCGCGAAATTTGCGATTGTATTAGTTAAACTTTTCAGAGGTTTTTTCTCTTTTGCCCATTTATTGAATTGAACTTCATTGACAGCCGGTTGAACTAAGCAAATTTAATTTAGTTTTTCCACTTCCAAATTATTATTTGATAGAAAGATGCGTTTAGTTTGTTTAGTCATCATTAAATATTAAATGTAAAGCATTGTAAAGTAATAGTGAATTCAATAAATAGCTTTATACTTGAACTTATTATTTTTAGAGTGAAGATTTTGAAAAAGAACTTTACAATTCTGAGTTTTATTTATTAAGTAAATCTACAAGAAAGGTATTAATAATAATGATGATGAGATCGTCAAAGCCAATTATTTTAAAAGCAGGACCTTTAATTGAATATCATTTGTTTGCTTTTATAAAAGTTAATAAATTAACCATACACTGTAAATAAAATATTGCTTGAAAATTAAAATAATTGGATGAAAAAACACAAGCAATATAATTTTACAGTGTACTTTTAGTATTACAAAGTAAAAAGTCGTTTAAAAGTAAGTAATTTTTATATTTTTCCTTTTTTATTTTTTAGATCATCAAAGTATGCTACACAGCAACAAACATGTTACGAAGAACAAATTATGAATAAGAAAGTACTTAATGAACTCCAGTAATGTGATAAGAATAACAAGTGTAACTCATTAATTCGTACCCTTTTTTAAATTCCAGTTTATCAAATGTATTAGCTAATATGTGTGAAGGGCCTTGCACAAATCTTATGGAAATCGAGTCCTGGCCAAATTAGCTTATCATTTAGTATAGTATTCCTAAAGTCATTCTTAGCAATAGTCTTCATGGGCAAAATGCCCAGAAATGATTAATTTTTTAATTATTGCACCCATAAGGACCATAAAATGTAAATATCGTACTCAAAAAATACAATTATTCCCTATTATTTTATAACTTACTAGGACATGCCTGAATCGTGCCATTGATAAGTAATACCTTATGGGTAGCGATCAGTTTGATATGTTAAAAAAATGTCTCATATACCCTCAGTTCAACCTTTTAGGCCTTTTGGGCCTAGAGAAATGAGCATTAATAATTTAAAATATCACGGAACATGTTATTAGGGAGGGGCACGTTGGTAATCAGAAAATCAAGGGGTTCCTATTTAAGGGGAGGGGGCAGCTCAAATCTATCAGTTCCAGAAGGGGGATAGGTATTTGATTATGCATAAAATTATATTTATCCTTATATATAAACAAACGACCTTTCAAAGGGTCAAATAAGTTGCGAAATCCGATCGTTTAACCTCCTCGCGGTGTACATTGTCTTACGCTAACGACGACGGTAAAAATTGATGTAAAAAGTTACTAAAATTCAAAGATATTCCAAAATATTTCTTAATAATCTTCACTAATAAAAATTTTCATATATACTTTATACTTTTCCTTGACCATATTTTTCACCGTGTTTTGGATTATTTTTTCTGCCTGTAAAAATATTGGTTCTTATTAAAAAAAACTACATGTCCAAAAATAATGTTGATATAATACTTTTTACTTTTTAATCTTTGTTTTTTTTGTAGCATTTTGAAAATTGACTTCTTAGCCCAAGAAGCCTAAACGATTGAACTATTTTTTTAACATAACAAACTGACTGCTACCCATACGATATTATTTGTCAATGGCAAGCTCCTGAATGGCATTTATTCTAAGTCCCTAAATTGAAATAAGTCCCATTTGTCACCCTCCCCCTAACTGGGACACATTTGACATCTCCCTTGATTTCCCGATTCCCAAAGCATCCCTTCCTATAAACGTGCTCCATGTTAATAAAAGGCTGATATTTTAAATTATTAACGCTCGTGGTTCGAGGCCCAAAAAGCCTAAAAGATTAAACTTCAAGGTATAGGGGACATTTTTTTAACATAGCAAATTGATCGCTACTCATACGTTATTACTTGAGGATGGCAAGATTCAGGAATATCCTAGTAAAATATGAAATAATGTAAAATATATAAAATACTAGCAAAAGTTGGAGGGGGGGGGCTCCGCCCCCCCTGTGTCGCATTTACTTCTGTTTCTGTTACTTAAAAAAATCATTTTTCACTGCAAATTTACCTATAATTATGAAAACACATTAAGAGTTTTCAGAGAAGCCTAGTTCTGTCTCAAGCAAAGTCTCCAGTAAATTTATAATTATGGATTACAGAACCATATTTGTAAATATATTGGAGAGGCTATGCCCAATCCCGACAGACAAATTTTTACATATATATAGTATATAGTATTAAGATTTATAAAAAATGTTGCTAATTTTTAAAGATACCTCCGTTTTGAACAAAAATATAACTGATTACGTATAAATTAGTGCCGAATCAAGTAATACCAATTGTGACAGTAAAATTTTATCATATTTAGAAGAGATTGCACTTTTTAATCAAAATTTCAAAAAATTTTATTTTTCCCAAAAATAGTAAAAATTGAATATCTCCAAAATTACGGTAGCTGAGTTGCAAAACTATGGCCTATGTCATACGCAGACTTTTTTTTTATATTTTGAAACTTCATTTTGACTTTTCATTGATTAGACCCTGATGATGAAACACATGCACATACAAACCCTCAAATAGATGATTAAAAATACCATAAGAAATAAAAAAAAATTTTTAAATTTTTAAACCAGTTTCAAAAATATTTTATAAAATTTTAAAGATACCTCCGCTTTGAATAAAAATTTAGGAGAATACGTAAGAATTGGTGTTGAATCGAATACTACAAAGTGTGACAGTAAAATTTTTCAATAGTCTCAAGATATTTCAATTTTTGTTAAAAATTTTAAAAAATTTTATCAAGTTCAAAAACACTAAAAATTGAATATCTCCAAAAGTACGATAGCTGAGTCACAAAACTATGGCCTATGTCACCCGCGGACTTTTTTTCTTTAATTTCACACCGGTTTTATTAAATTTCGTTCACTGGTTTGACCCTGATGATAATACACACACACAGACACACAAATAAATTTTCAAATATATATAGTAGTAAGACTAGTAAGACTAGTAAGATAGAATAATTGTATTTTTTGAGTATAATATTTACACCTCATGGGTGCGATAACTCAACATTTCCCCAATTAAAACTATTGCTCAGAATGACGTTAGGAATGCTATACTAAATTTTCAGCTAATGTAACCTGGAGACAATTTACATACATAAGATTTGTGCAGGATATTTTAAACCATTATATCTTTTCCTAGGTATGGGTAATTATATAAATCATCATTATCTTGGTTTTGGTCATACCTCTGTGGACGATCAATGTGTGTGTCATCAAAATCTATAACATCAACTTTCCGCGATATAAATACTGGAGTGCCCCAGGGATCCGTTCTTGGGCCACTCCTCTTTTGTATTTACATGAATGATCTTAAAGACCACTTAAGTGATGACATAACTTTCAGACTATTATACGCGGGTGATCTACAGATATATGTCCAAGTTCCCACTGACCAGATTGAACAAGGTATTGCATACCTTTCGGAACGAGCCATAAAAGTGGCGACATGGGCTAATGCAAATAACTTATCTATAAACATAAAGAAAACACAAGCGATTGTTTTTGGTTCTTCTACCACAGTTAATTCATTTAAGAAATTAAATATTTCCAAAATTGTTATCAATGATAGTGGTGTTTGTGTTCCCTTTGTGGATGAGGTTGTCAGTCTTGGTATCACCTTAGACTCTTGTTTGTCTTGGCGTCCTCAAGTGACAAAGGTGACCAAGAAAGTAAATAGCATATTGTATGGTCTTAGGCTCATCAAATCTTGTACCTCTGAAGCACTTCGTAAGCGCCTCATTGAGTCTCTTGTGATTCCCCATTTGGATTACTGCTCAGCAGTTTATTCTGATATTTCTAATGAACTGAGTGGGCAATTACAGAGACTCACTAATTCAGGTATTAGGTACATTTTTGGTTTGAGACGACAAGAACACATTACATCATACAGGAAGCGTCTTGGTTGGATGCTTAACGTGACCAGAACTGACTACTTTGCATCCCTTATTATGTATAGAATTGTGCGTATGAGAGAACCTCCTTTATTATGCACTTTATTTGAACCATACAAATCAGACAAACCTACCAGAGGCCCCCGTAAAGACCTTAAGGTTACCACAGTACCCACTGACTGGGGTCTATACTCTTTTCAAGTAAAGTATGCGAATCAATGGAATTCGATTCCCCCCTGTATAAGGGATTTACCATCCTATTCTCGTTTTAAAAAGAGTATCAGACTTTACTTTCATAAATTAGAGAATGAACAATAGTGTTGGTGGCATTTGCAACAATCATCTTGAAATTGACTATGTATTATTGATGTTTACTATTTAACTATTTAATTATTTACTATTAACAGTTAACTTTTAAATAGTCATTTTATTGTAAATTTTCTTTTATATAACTATATTTATGTACATTATATTTTATAACCATTCAGTATTATTTCTTTAACTAGTTATTGTAAATTTTCTTTTATTTAATTTTAATTTAAGTACAAAAAAAAAAATTTTAATTTTTATTCTTATATTATATTGTAAATTATATTAATATCTATTGATTTATGTATTATTTTATTATGTATAATGTATCAGTGTTTTTTTTAAGGAAATTTTAGAACTGCACAAATCACAAAATAGGTAGGGGTAAAGGGGAAAAAGGGGGGGAGGGAATACTAATTTTGCTTATTTTTTTACAAAATATTATCTCTTTAAATTTTGAAAAAGTACCTCAAAAATTACTTTTTATTAAATTTATTGAACATGTAAATGGGTCAAATTTTATAAAGTACATAATATACAGTTTGGATTTTTGAGTCTCAGAATGTACTCCAAAGTACCGTATAGGAGCCAGTTTTCGATCAGAAGTCACTTTCTTATGTCTAGCTGTATCTTTATTTGTTGAAAAATATACTTTAAAATTAATAATTCGAGTTAAATATTGTTGCATTTGATCAGAGAAATCCTATATTTTATTATCCCAATTAAAAAAATATCAAATTTATTGATGGGTAATTAATAATTTACATTTATTACAAGTGTGCAAGGTAAGGTAATTTCGATAATGCAAATTGTATTTTTGATAATAGTATCATTTTGATCGAATTAATTTTCGATAATTTGAAAATCGTTAAAACTAAGTTTAAATCGCGCGAGTTTTAATAGGATTCTTATAGGTATAACTATACCTATTTCTTAACTCCCTTTTCACTTCTTTTTTCTTGTTTTTTTAATATAAAATACCTATAATAAGAGTAAAGTATAGTAAACAGCAGATGAACTACACACTTGTATAATCAAGTATTTTAAACATTTATTTATTAAAATTTGCTTTTTAATTTTAATTTATTAACGAAAGATAATAGTTGATATAATATTTTTAAAACTTAAGGAAATAAAATAGACCCCGTGTTTAAGCAACCAGCCGGGTCAATGACTTAGTTTGCGCGCGACATTTTTATAAACAACACACATTTGTTTAACTCTTTATTTGCTTGTGTATTTAAAAGTAAAAAAGCATTAATTTTATGAAAAAAGTGTTAGAATATAATTTTTATACATTTTTAATATTAAAATAAAGATTTTTTGCTAATTTTAAAGTGTTTCTACGTATTTTTTATAAAAATCAAAGCATTTACGAGCATTTATTGTGTTATAAACAAAGTGATACATAAGTATATAAGTACTTTAAATTTTGTTTATGTGTGTTAGTTTATTAAATATTCTATTAATTATTATAAAATATAGTATAACTAATGTAATTATGACAAATTTAGTGTATTATTATTAAATAAATATCGTTTAAATTAAAAAAAGTGTAATTAAATTGAAAATATCGAAAATACCCATACGTGTAAAAAAGTTCGGATTCGATTATCGATATACCTATTTAAAATAAATTTGCAATAAATAAGTGAATATAACCCTTTCCCTACATTTATTAAAGCATCACAACGTAATTAAAAGCATTTTTAGTATTCGGCATAGAGTAGGTATCCTTAACACTCGATTTTAATAACGCACGAGATTTGGCGAAAACGATGAGAAAAATCTCCTAAGAGAACATTTTTCTTATTTTTTTTATTAATTTAAATTGTTTTTTAACATCGGTAGGGTAGAAATTAGTTCTTTAGGGTTTATAGTTTCATAATAAAACTCGGTTTTAGATAAATTATGCATACTTTTTTATATAAACGCTAATTTGTGTGTATTTGATCGAAATTCAATACGTTCGAAAATTGGCTCCTATACGGTATGTTTGGTCGAAAGTATATATAAAAAAATATTTTTCCTCAATTTTTAGCTTTTTAAAGCCAATCCTCTATTTTTTACAGCGATTTTTGTTTTTTTCAATTTTTTAAAATTTTTAATTTTTGAGAAATTTGTGTTCATTAGTTCTTCTCGCAAATGCGTACTTTACAGTAAAATTTTTTTTCCTTATAGTGCCCCATTCTGGAGTCCAAAATTTTTTTGCGCGAGAAAATCAACTCTCTTGCTTGGCCTTTTCTAGCTCTTATACCTCAGTTGCAGACAGCTCAATTTTCATTTTGTTGGTCTCAAATTTTATGTTTTCTCATATACTTTCAGTATATGAAATCATTTTTTTGGGTAAATATATTTTAAAAGCACTAAAATTGAAAATTAGCGATTTTTAAAAAATCATTTATCAGAAATTTTAAATTACCCGTAAAGTCACGTGACCAAATGAAAATCTGACTAAAAATTTTGATTTAGCAAAAAATTTTACATAAGGATACCAATTTTCGTCTTTTTTCATTAAATAGATAAAGATTAAAATTTACTTTTTTTAAAAAACCGTGAAAATGGAACTCTAACTTTAAATTATCATATCTGCTAAACAAATAATTATAAAAAGACTAGTAAAAATTTTTTGGTCACTTAGGGCCTGTAAAAAATTTTTGAGGCCTATGGAACTCGATTCTTTTAAAAATTAGAATTTTGGCAGCAATTTCAAAAATGGTTATTTTGGGGTAAGAATATGGGGCATTTGGTTTCGCCATGACAGAATTAACAACAAATAATTGTGGTGTATGGTATATGAATGGTGACACTTATACAAAAAAAAATGGGACCAATTGGAAGTATTTTGGTTAGCTGGCGAGGTTGCAGCTTTGTATTAAAGATTCCGAAAACATGCTATTATATTATAATGCTATAACATTGTCGTATTTTGTAGTTATTTAGTATTTTGCTATTTCTTTTATTTCTATAGCGTTACGGAAACATCCAAAACTATAATAATTTGCATCTTTTGTAGGAAAAATATCAATATAAAATTCATTTTTTTCAGAATATAAAATATTTTGTATAAAAAATTTATATTTTAGGACTGCACAAACTAGGTTTTAGTACTGCACAAATTTTTTCAGAACTGCACTTTTTGTGTAGAACTGCACGTTAAAAAAATCACTGTAATGTATATAATTGACAATTGAGTGTATTGAATATATTTTTGTAGTTGGCAAATAAAGATTAATAATAATAATAATAATAATAATTATATATTATTTTTCATTATATATCAAATTCCAATAAAAATATTTTCACGAAACGAAAAAAAATTAAGTAATTTTTTAATAAAAATAAAATTCCGAAATACATGGTAATTAAAAAAATTTAGTATTTTTGTAAATGTAATTACATGTCTAAATCTGTCAAATATTGTAAATAACTTGTAACAAAATAAAATTTTTTGAAAAAATAAATTAAAAACAATAAATTTTTTTATAAACATAAAAATTTATTTATTCCGTCTAATAGTGACAAGTCAATTATTGTAAACTGACGCGTTTCGAGATATGTAATTTCATTTTCAAAGATTTAAGAAAATTTTATTTTCGTGTCATCTCTTTGATATTTTTTATAATTCTTTTTACAATGTCGCCAGAAAATGGCATTGTCAATGATGAAGGTTAAAATTTATTTAACTCTATAGTAATCTAATCAATAGATTTCCAGAGGTTCATATAGTGCTAAAGCTAAAGCTGAAGTTTATAATTAATAAAATTATACAAATTAAATTTTTTTTACATGACCGTCTTAAAATTTATCGATTCGGTTATTATTGAGTTAAATAATTTTAACTATTCATTAGCAACAATGCCATTTTCTGACAAGATTTTTAATATGTCATTTAGAAAACATGTCTATAATTTCTATGTAATATTTAACTTAAGGATGTTGCTCACCTTTTTTGTTTGAGTAGAGATTTTAATAAAAATTGGTATATGACAAGAAATCATATTAAAAAATACATATTTAAAATTAGAAGATCCTAGGGTGACTCCTTCATTATTAAATAATTAAAAATAATTTTGCTTCTCCAAGCATCTTATACACGTGATTCTTATGGGACGACATTTTACAATAAAAAATTATAGTATTTTTTGAGTACAGTTTTTGATAAAAAAATTATAACATATAAAAAACATATCGTAGAATATAATTATTCAATTTAATTTAGACTAGGGTGGTTTTTTTATAACGAAAATTTTATTTATTTAACAATGCTATCGTATAGTTGGGCGCGCGCAAGGTTCTCACTTCTATAGTAATATGATAGAAAGAGAGAGTAATAGTTTCTTTTTTCTATTATCCCCAGCTTGGTAGTTATCATCCTTAAAGCAAATTTAATTTTATTTGCATACAATTTTTTTAAAAAAAAATCTGAAATTATTGTGCGTCTTTAATTCATTATAAAGCAATTAAATTTTGTAATTTAAAACAGAAAAGAACTCATGTACAGAATTCAAAACATTTTATAAATTACTTAAATATAATAAAGAACAAGAATCTAGCGCTTTTTATATACAATTTAAAACTATTTGATAAAAGTTTTCAAGTGAATAATAATTCAAAATAAGTATAAATATAACAAGAAGCTTTTATTTAATTTTAAAACTATTTCTAAAATAAGAAGAATTACTTCTTACAAAGTAATAATAAATAATGAAGAACAGCAGTAATGTGAATGTAATAAATAGCACATTACGAAAATTAAAATTTAAGTAGTGGAAAATTTTCAAATATTAATGCTTGACTTAACTGCTTTATACATACAGATAATTATATTTCTCGAATTAATTTTATAAGCAAATGCTTATAACCAACTAATCATGTAAATAGACAGATGTGCAAACGAACTTATATGCATTTGTAATATAATTAATATTCTCAAAATATTCTCTTTATTGAATTTGTTCGATTTTAACAAAGATACAAAATTTTAACTTTAATTTTCACCATAGTATTCAAAAATGATCTTTTTTCTACCCCTACAAAATTATTTTGTTCGTTTTTGGTGAAAAACCGAGTGTGAACCTATGGAGTAAGATGTAAGGATCGACCTGTGCATGCTCTGTACTTGTTCGTGCTTGTAACTTTTTACAAAATCAAAACCTGTGTTTTTGAAATAAATGTAAATTTTACTAATTTTAAACTTTTATCAACTTTATAGAGCTTATTAACTTTATTTAATTCTGCTAACAAATAATTCAGTAAATAGTATTCAATTAGAGATGCATTATTTAAAATTAGTAACAAGTTAATTTTGGTTTGAATTTTAAATTTTAATATGCTAAATAGAGATTTACCATTAATAGTAAATAGTTTTATGTTTTAAAATATTATTATAAATACTTTAAGTATTAAATTCATTTATCAAATTTATGTAACTAAAATATTTATAAATACTGTAATTTTTTTATTCTTTAATAAATCTGTTATTTACTTTTTTTCTTCTTTATAAATTACTTTTTTATTTTCATAAATAAGCAATTTTCACTTGACCTTTTCATACTATTCATAATACAGATTGTACTTAAATTATCTGTCATTTACCTACATTTTTCTTTTTAGCTTGATATAAATAAGGTGTAAAATTGAATATGATTTTCTTTCAAAAAATTTTCAGCTTTGATATTTCATACCTATTTATTTATTTATTTTTCTTTTTTATTAGAAAAACAAATTTTTTAAATTGCTTTTTTTAATATTTTAAATATTATAAATTTTTCCTGATTTATTAAATTTAAAAGAAAATTATTTTAGTATTTTTTAATAGTGTTAATTTGGGTTCAATGTTGGGATATTGTGATATTAATATTTTTTTCCTATCACCATGACACGCCAGATGGTGTCTATCGCGGAATGCCCTTCACTAAATCCATGCTGCTCCTTAGAAAGGCCACCGCCCTCTTCGATGGCTCTTTTCAGCCTTGCCCGGAGCATACTCTCCAACACCTTTCCAATGGTATTTATGCATAAGGGTCTGTAAGATGATGGAGAGTCCGGGGCTATACTCTTAGGGTTATACTCCGGGGCTTTACTCTTAGTCCACCTTTACCCTTGTTCAAGAGCACGAGACGTACCACTTTCTCCTGCCTTGGGAACACTCCCACCACCAAGCACGCATTAAACATGCTTAACAGGATACTAGAGATTATTTTGACCGCTCGTTTGAGCACTTCCGCTGGTCTCGTCCGGCCCCGGCGCCTTGCCATTTTTCACATTTTTCATGGCCTTGACCATCTCGTCCTTGCTGAATAGCGGCACTTCCTCCCTGGGTCTCGCCTATACCGGGTTTTTCCGGATGGGCTGATCAGGGAAGAAAGCACCGACGATTCTTTTGGTTGACACCGCGTCCATCATATTGTCAGACCCCCGGTTCAACTTGCCCATTACCCCAGGGGTCTTTGTTTATATCTTCGCATAATGAACGCAAGCATTGAGCCTTGCTTTGACAGATAGCCTTGGCCAGCCGGTGTTTAGTATCCTCGTGTTCCTGGAAAAGTGCAGCAGCCTCGGGTCGGTTCCGTGTTCTCTGCGCCCTTCGTCGCATCTTGTGGCACTCCATGCGGAGCTCCGCTATTTCGTTCGTCCACCAGTAAACTGGCTTTCTTCCTTTACAGGCCCTTCGACGAGGCATAGAGACGTCACAGGCCCCACGCAATAGAGAGGTTACTTTCTTGACTAAGTTTTCAGCCTCGCAAGGACCTGTAGCCCCTCCATACCACGCGGGGACTGACGCCGAATCGATTCGAAGATACTCTTCAAAATTTTCCTCGTCCATCTTTGGTACATTCCAACCCTAGGGACGCCTCCTGTATGTAAGTCGTTGTGAGATTCCCTCAAGCACCCGAAAGGTGGTGTTATGGTGATCACTACCATTGTAGCCATTCATCACAGTCCATTCGACGATTCTCCCAGACGCATGGGAGAATTCTTCATTTCATTCTCCCTTCTGTTGCAAAGGTTATGTCAGGAATAGAGGCACCCCATCCTGCCCTCTCATAGGTGGGCCTGTTTCCTCTTTTCTGGACCACTAGTTTTCATCTAGTGCCGTTTCGAGTACCATCTGTCCCCTGGAATTGGTCGTCAGCATGCCCCATTCTAAGGCCCTAGCCTTAAAGTCTCCAGCAAGGATAACGCTGCCAGTTACCGTCCGGACCCTGTTCTCGATGCTGGCTAGCTTTGTAGCCAGCCCATCGGAGATACCGTTTGGGGAGAGGTAGCAACTTATATAAGTTGCCTCCCCGCACGTGATCCAAACGTGACAATTGCCTTTCCCTTTTTGCGTTAAGGACGTTTGGGCTCTACCCCGGAGCCATATGGCGCAGCAGCCAGTGTTATCGGTTAGCCAGTATTTGTGGTTCATGTTGGATGATTGCTCGCTTAAGAAGATATTTGAATCCTCTTCACGAGTAATCTGTCCCAACAAAGCACCAGCTTGCCGGGCTTGGTTCATATTCCCTTGTAGAACATTCTTCGGAGAGAGCTCTCCTGTCCCTAGGCTGGGGGAAGGCAGCGGCCAGTTGCCTAAGCTGCGCGTCCCAAACTGAAGTTATCCCTGAAAAGGGAGTTCCGGTTTGGGGCAATCAAGCGCAGAGAGGTTTATAGTGTGTTTATCCAGTAATAATCTGTGGCAAAATCGACGACCGCGTTCGCCGGAAGTCTTCCGGTTGTACCTTTGTACAACTGGTACTCCAGTCAAAATACGGGTTTGGTTGTCTTTTTACTGGCAAACATGAAATTTGCTTTACTATATGTTTTTTGGGTCGCTGAACACGAAAATGGGGGCCATTTCGTAAAAAAATGGGGGCTTCACCCCTAAATTTGCAAAAAACTACCCTAAAATGGGGTGTTTTTTACATAGTTGCACTTTGAGCGCTCAGATTTGCACCTAAAGGGTTTTTTGGGTCGCTGATCAAGTTCGACTTATTTTTCATAAATAATTAAAATTTCACGTCTAAATTGGATAAAATTACCCCCAAAAAGAGGGTGTTTTTGCTATTTTCGAACTTTGAGCAACCAGGATATGTCCATATCGGTTTTTTGGGTCGCTGATTAAGAATTTCTACTTATTTTTCATAAATTTTCAATATTTCACCCTTAAATTAGCTAAAACTACCCCTAAAAGGGATGTTTTTGCTATGTGGGCACTTTGAGCATCCAGGATATGTTTATATAGGTTTTTTGGGTCGCTAATCAAGAATTTCGACTTATTTCTCATAAGTATTAAATATTTCTTAAGCATGCATTATAAAAAAAAAAAAAATATATTAAATGTCACTTATTTATTTTTACCTCCACTATAATAATTTATTTTTCAGGTAAGTATTAATTTTTTATAAAAAAATTTAATTTTTTATAAAAAAATTTAATTTTTTATAAAAAAATTAATACTTACTTATTTTTATAACAAATTTTTATTGATCAGCGGCCTAGGGACCTGAATGGACATAATCGGGATGCTCGAAGTGTGAAAATACACCTTTTAGGAGTAATTTTAGCTGTTTTATGGGTGAAATTTTGAATATTTATGAAAAAGGAGTCGAATTTCTTGATTGGAGACCCACAAAACCTATATATACATATCCTGGATGTACAAACCCTTTTAAGGGGTAGTTTTAGCTTTTTTAACGGTGAATATTGAATATTTATGATAAGTAAGTCTTTTCGGGGGTAATTTTAGCCAATTTAGAGGTGAAATTTTAATTATTTATGAAAAAGAAGTCGAAATTCTTGATCAGCGACCCAAAAAACCCGTATGGTGCAAATCTGAGCGCTCAAAGTGCAACTATGTAAAACCCCATTTTAGGGTAGTTTTTTTGCAAATTTAGGGGTGAAGCCCCTATTTCTTTACGAAATGACCCCGATTTTCGTGTTCAGCGACCCAAAAAACGTATAGTAAAGCAAATCTCATGTTCGCCAGTTAAAATACAACCCCCCCCCCCCCCCCGTATTTAGACTGGAGTATGGGCGGTCATGTAAATTTGCGGGTCGTTAGGGCCCACAAACACTCCTCGGCTGATGCAAGATTTTCACATATTCCCCTTATAAAAAAAAAAAAAATATTTGACATGGCTACGTACTCAGTTAATTTTTATTAAAATCGGACTGTACTTCAAAATGAAAAAATTTTTTTTTATATAGTTAAACAAATTTTTGATTTTTAAAAATAATTTTTTAGATGATTGGCGGTAAAAATTAGAATCCTGGAGACAAATTCAAGAAATTTTAGTATTCATAAAACGAAAAAAATAATAAATTATCAACTTTTTTATTATTAAAAAATTTTTTTTATTTTCTACGATATTTTAAAGTTTTTTTAATTAAAATAATAAATACTATGTATTCACTAAAAATTTAAAATTATTTTCAACTAACAAATTTAGCTACATAGATCCGTCTACATAAAAATAATATAATACCAAGTTCAAATTTTATTATGCAAATTTAAATACAAATTATTTACAAATAAATTAAGTTTAATATATTATTTTTATGAAATTTTGAATGCGTTTTGGTTCCTCATAGAGGAACCTTTGTGATAGATGAAATTTTGATTTTTGATTTTTTGGCATATAAGCACGTTTTGGGACCTCAGGAAGCTAAAAAACCGGTTTTTAAAAAAAGTCTGTATATGTGTGTGTGTGTGTGTGTGTGTGTGTGTGTGTGTGTATGTATGTAACTGGTGAAATTTCACAACCATTATGGAATTAAGACCTAATTTTTTTTTCAAAAATTTTTTTATCAAAAAATCTCAAACTACTTTTTTTTTTTTTTAATTTGGATGTAATACCTCATTTATTTCCACGAAAGTACCTATATTTGAAAGTACGATTTTTACTCGATATCTCGAATCTGATAACTAATTTTTTGAAAATTTTTTTCTCAAAATTTTTTTCACAAAAAAATACAAAAAACACTAATTTTTTTTTTCTTTTTGGACGTAGTACCTAATTTATTTCTTTATAGCATTTATAGCATTTTTTTGGACCTGATACCTAATTTTTTCAAAATTTTTTTCTCAAAATTTTTGTTGCCAAAAAATACAAAAAATGCCAAAATTTTTTTTATTTTAGGTCGTAATACTTAGTTTTTTTCTTTGAAAGTACTAATATTTGAAAATTTTGCAATCGGTGGTATTTAACAACCATTATGGAATTAAGATCTAATTTTTTTTTCAAAAATTTTTTCATCAAAAAATCTCAAACTACTTTTTTTTTTTTTTAATTTGGATGTAATACCTCATTTATTTCCATAAAAGTACTTATATTTGAAAGTACGATTTTTACTCGATATTTCGAATCTGATAACTAATTTTTTGAAAATTTTTTTCCCAAAATTTTTTTCACCAAAAAAATACAAAGAACACCAAATTTTTTTTTTGTTCGGACGTAGTACCTAATTAATTTCTATGAGAGTACTAGTTTTAGAAAGTATTCATAGTAATTTTTTGGATCTGATACCGAATTTTTTCAAATTTTTTTTCTCAATATTAATAAAACAAAAAAATTAAAAAATCTGTAATATTGTTTTTTTTTAAAGTGTAATACCTAGTTTATTGAAAATTTTTTTCTAAAAATTTGTTAAATAAAAAACATTAAATCACAGCAACATTTTTTTTCTTTTAAAATACGGTATTTAACTTTTTTTTATGAAATACTGATATCTCAAATTATAATTTTTATTAGATAAAATAGACCATTATAAATATTTTGCTATTGTTAATGAGGAACCATAGTGCCAATCACTTGGCAGCGTTTTTTATTATACGTCAAAGTGTATCGAGTCTTTCTTTCTTGCAATGCAAGGATAGTTTTTGTTTCAAAAATATTTCCTAAGGCTTTCCAGTTTCCTGTAATGATTTCATCAACAAAAATTTTAATGTTTCAGTACATTTTATTAAATTAAATTTTGATTAACTAGGCTCCTCTAGAAAATCAGAATGTCTTTAAATAACAATAAATTTGCAGTGAAATTTGATTGTTTTAAGCAACAGAAATAGAAGTAAATGTGAACCCATGGGGCAAAGCCCCCCTCAATTTTATATATACTCTTCTTTTTAATTACACATTTAAAGTATTTAATAATGAGTAATAAGTTTCATATTAAAAAATAGTCATTAAAAATGTACGTTAGAGTTACAAACTTTATATTTTGTTTATATTATGTTCCTTCGTATAAAAAAATCTAGCACTTGTAAAATTTTTTAAAAGCTCAAAGATTAGTATAAGATCGTTACTCAGTGAAGAATATTGTATATTCTTTACTTTAAAATATTTAATAAGGTAATGTTTAATTTTTAAATTTGGAATTATGTAAAAAAAGTTTTTATAAAATTGTAAAATATTGTAAATTTTTAGCCTTGATAATGAAGACTGAAGGTCTTCGAAACGTGGGCAATTTATTGAAAAAATAAAGCAAATTGTTAGCTCAGAAATCAAATATTTTTATTTAATATTTAATAAATTTTCTCGTGCATAAAATATATAAATTTTTAATAAACCAATATTAAATATTTTTTTCAACATTTTAATTAATTTAATAAAAAATATTCTTTATTAATAATAAAAAATAATAAAAGTATCCTTTATATATTTATTATGTGAATTTTAGTGAGAAACAGATTAAAATGAAGAATATATAGAAAATGTAGTAGCAGTAGAATATAAAGCTAATCAAAAATTTATTTATAATTTATCTTATGTATATGGTTTTGAAAATATTATATGGGTATCGTATTAGTATGGTTTTGATGCCTCAAAGTTTATTTACTATAGTACCTGGTTTATATATTATAATACAACCCTATTACAAAATTTATTATTATAAACTGTATATATACTGCTTTGGCTAACATTATTTTCTCTCTTATACAATATACGTGTATAATATAGCTCAATTTCCGTAATATTTTAAATATACTTCTTAAATAATAATAATAATAAATATAATTTACCTGTATCCATACATGTTTTGTAAAATGATCTTGCTTTTTTTACAGATATTGATTCATCATCTGGAATATTTATTTCTTCTAATAATATTCTTAAATTTTTTAATAATTCTTCTCTTAATAAACTTAATTGATCCCATGATGTTTGACTTTGTGGTATTGGATTTTTTTCTATCCATCCACCACATGCAAAATTATAAAAATCATCGCATGGATTCACACTTTTATTTAAACTTTCTATTACTCTTGCAGCTGAAATTTTAAAAAAGGTTTTTTTTAAATTATAGGCTTATTTAATTATAACCGGTTTGTGTAAACACAACCTAAATGCATGGAACATGTTTACTTCCAGCTGAGGACTAGGTAGAATACAAATGTTACTCAACATTATAATACAATTTTCTATTTTTATAATTTGTAATTATCACCTCACTAGCTCTTTTATTCTAAACCCAAACTATTTTGATTTCCTAAACCTCAATTATTCCAAGTCCCTAAATCGATATTATTTTAAGTCCATAAACCTGTATTATCCTAAGTCCTTAAGCCCATATTTTTCAAAGTCACCTAATTATTCTAAGTCTCATTTGACCTCCCCCCTTAAATAGGACAAATTTGACCCCCCCCCTTAATTTTCAAGTTCTGAAGTACCCCCCTCCCTATAAACATGTTCCATGTTAACATTAAAAAAGTGTAGTTAAATGAAGACCGATATTAATTAATGAATCACATTTGAAAACTTTTGGAAACAAAGCTGCACTATTCAATGCTGATAAGGCTATGAGAAAGCATTAGCATCAATTGATTGAATCCATTGCGCGTTTTTTTAATAATATGTTTTGAATAAGGCAAAATCGAAGGTTTTCGTACTTGAAAAAAAATTACGGAATATTTTCCGCCCAGATTTTGTGAGTAATTTAAGACCAGAAAGAAAAAATTCGGCTGAGCACTTTTTGCGTAAATGTTTTTTGAAATAGTTTTCTTTCAATAATATATATTAGAAAGTATTAAACTTAAAATAACATTCAAGTACTATTTTTACAAACAAATCTCTTCGGCAATTCAAATTCGCTATTATTTTTTAGAAATTTTAACTAAAAAACAAGAAAAATTTGCAAAATCTCAAATTTTGAAAATAAAAAAATTGGCATATTTAAATAGGCAGTGAAATTTGAGTATTGAAAACAGTAGTTAAAAGATTTTTAAGATTTTGTAAATTTTTCTTGATTTTTAGGCATTTTCGCGAAATTTTCTAAAAAATAATAGTGAATTTGAATTGACAAGGAAATGTGGGTCGTAAAAATGGTACTTGAAATTTATTTTACTTAATTACTAAATTTATTATACTTCCTGAGATATTATGGAAAGAAAACTCAAAAACTTCGTTCGCAATATTTCAGAATGCATTTACCCAAAAAGTGCCCAGCCGAATTTTTTCTGCCTGGTTTTAAATTACTCACAAAAACTGGGTCAAAAAAATTCCGTAATTTTTTTTCGAGTTCGAGAACCTTCCAAATTTGGCTTTATTCAAAACATGCTAAAGGGAATATATATTATATATATATAAATTTACTGCATTGTATTTGAAATTTTATGGAAAATTAATTATATTTCATATAGTTTAATATAAAAAATTTTTTATATAAAATGGAAAGTTTATGCTTTGGTAATTAGCTTATGCTTTAATCAGAGCTTTTCATTAATCAACTTGAGGAAGTATAGAGAAAATATAGGTTTATACATACATATATAAATATAATATATAAGTTAATTACCTGTCCTTATACACTCTTCGCTTTGGCACATTTCCTTGTACTCTAATTTTCCGAAAATTGTTATTTGAAGAGTTAAAGTGACAACTAAAGCAATGACGGTAACCGCAAGTAAACCAACAACAATTATTAACATCGTTTCTTTTATTTTTTTTCTTTTTTTATTATCCTCTGTACTGTATCCCCTGTAATTTTAAATTAAACATTTGCCTTTTATTATTATTATTATTATTAGTTGTTTTTTATTTTTATAGACTTTCTCTGCATTAAAATTTTCAATTTTATCATAAATCTAATTAACGACTTTTATAAAATGTGTCAAATATATATATATATATTTTTTAATTAATTAATATTAATTGATATTTACAAATACTTATAAAAATAAATGTCTATAAAAAAACACTCTCATCCTATATTTTATAAATAATTTATGTGTTTTTATCACATATCTTTTGCTCTTTATAACTACTGATATTTATGAACATAAAATGTTTTTATTACTTACGAATGAGACAAATATTTAAAATATAAAAAATTTTGTCCTATTTATATACTTTAAATAATGTCAATATTATGATTATTGCAATAAAATTTTTTAACTTTTGACTGTTTTATATTAGCATAATGAAGAAAGAATGAGAAATATTATAATGGATGAAAAATATTTGACCTAGCTTGCTCGTGAGAATGTCTCGTGTCATGTATTGATAACAACGAAGTGCTGTTAGAAATGAGTAAATTATGACCCTTCTTACTGTTCTAACACACTCTTATTTTTTTAAAGCCCTTTTCCTGTGACCTACCTATAAATATTTTCATCTTATTTTTTTTTATCATCTTGTACTGTCTATTTTTTCATTAAAGTAATGTAAATTTTTTACATAAAAAGTTAAAACTTTATTTAAGCAAGTAATTTTTAATTTTTAAATTTTAATTTATGTTACTTTTTACTGCAGCATGCCCTTTTTTTTTTTCTTTTTTTTTAATTTAAAAGAAAATAAAGAAAAAAGAGCTTTTATTTTTTTCAGTCTATTGAATTAAAGTATACAAAATTATAATATATGGGGTATTCTGTTATGTAATTTTTGTAACGTTAAAATTTTTAAAAAATTAATAAAAAAAAGCTTAAAATTGGTTTGTGGGTTAACACAACCAACGGACATAGGACATTTTGATCTATGACAGTTTTAACTAATATCCCAAGTTATTCTTAGTTCACACAGTTAGATTTTTATAAGTCTTTGAACCAAAACTATTCTGGGTTAAACCCGAATTATTTTAAATACACTGAAAAAAAAAATTCTGGTTATGGTGGCCAGATTTTTGTTTGTTTTAAAAGTTTGCAAATGGTTTGAAATGCCAAAGTGATTGAAACGCAAGGAATAAAAATGAGTTCACTATGTGAGCACCGCGGCATGGTGGAACTTCAAAAATAAAATTTTTGAACCAAAAGAAAAATTTTTTAAAAACTTTTCTTTGAGTTTTGTGTCATTTGCAACCATTTAAAAGAAAAAAAATATTCTGGGTAACACAACAGGAATCTCGATAACAGATAAATCAAAGTTATTCTAAGTTTATTGGACTCCCCCTTCTAAAAACGTACTGTTTTCAGAAGCATAGAATCATATTATTTCTACAACACAATTAGATATTATGGTGGTAAATTTCTTCAACGAATAAGATTTACTTGCTTTTGTGCCATTATTTTGATGCTGGGATTTTATCAATTAGCCCCTTCTATTGAAATATCGTTAAAAACTGTAAAATGATAGCAAGTCTTCGGATATCTTAGCTTGAAATAGTTTTTTTTGTATTTAGCGGTTGTTTTTAGTTCACATTCAAAAAATGCACACAATTTTTTTAATAAAAATGTATCCCTTAAAATACTCCATATACCTAGATTTGAAAACAAAAAAAGAGACAATTTTCATCTCTTATCGTTTATACAGTTCATTATTTTGTTAAAATTTTCTCATCAGCTTAATGTAATTTTGATGAAAAGACTTAGAATATTTATGTAAAGTGTTTAACATTATGTGTTGATATATATAAAAAATAATAATAATAGTAATAATAGAAATTTAATTAAGAGAAAAAGATAGAGATATGTTATAGACATAAAAAAAACTAAACAAACAATAAAAATAGCAACGTCAAAATAATAAATTTAAATTTATATATCACATATTTTTTATGTGTAATAGAAAAGTTAGAGTGACTTCCTTTAAGTTAATACTTTTTTTTTTCTATTATGATAGCATAAAAAAAAGTTAGTTTTTTAAAGCTTTGAAACTCACCACGAGGCTTCTGAATTTGTTATTGTTTCTTCGGTACTCCTTTCGTTATTCTCTGGGTCATTCACCTAAAAAAAAAGAAAATAATAAAAGAAAATTAAAATAATACTTTAGTTTAAGAAAAAACTTTATTGGATTTAAACAAATTAAAAAAAAGAAAAAAATTTGTCACAGTTCAAAAGATTAAAAGAACTTAAATGAAAAATAGTATCGAGTATTGTTTACGAAAAAAGTTTCTAAAACTTTTTTATTTATTTTTCTAAGTATAATTAATTGAATTAAATTATTTAAAAGTTTATAAGATTATGTAAATCTTTAGAAATTAGGATATACTTTGGAAAATTATATTACGTTTAAATGACTATCTAAACTATTATAAGATAAAGGTAAAGCTTAGGTAGACTTCAAGATCAAGATTGTTAACAAGAATGAAATAATTGAGTCGAGAAAATTTGACAAGTAAATTTAAGATAATTTACTCTGCTTTATATGATTTGTATTACATTGAAATTCTCTGATTTTCTCTTTACTGTTCAGGTTATACCAAATCAATTAATTTATTTTATTGTTTTCTATCCTCTATATCATTTTACTTTTGAATGTGTGTGTTATCTGCGAGTTTTATGGCCTTTTTTTTTCTTTTGCTTTTGTTTATTCCAATTTATTTTCATTGGAATTATACGAATGCGATGTAAACTATGGTAAATTAGAAAATTGACATTTTTATTAGTTTTTTATTATTGCTGGTTATACGAGGTAATTTTGAACTTTTTATAGATTATTTTTAAGTGGGATTTTTTTATCTTTTATTTAAATAATTTTTCAATTGACAAGTTGGAAAATGGTTTCATATTTGGTTTTCTGAAAAAAAGTAATTTTAAAAGAGTCAATAATAAAAATAAATAAAAGGTTTTTTAGGAGATTTAAAATTTACGAAAATTTTTATGGAATATTAGCTTGAAAAAATATTTGGTTCAAGTTTGGTACTTAGAGGATATGATTACATAGTAAAACTCAAATCAGATACGTATTTTGGTTCCTAATATAGAGTAACGTTGTAAGGTCAAATTTTGACTTTATTCAAATTTTTTTTACTAACTGTTTGTCTATATATAACCAAATATCACAATATTTTGTATCTTCTTAATTTTGTCTACTTAACTTTTGCAGATATAAATCGTTTACAATTAAAGTTATATTTTTACTTTAATTATTTGATTAGAAATTGTCCCAAGCATAAATATATGAATGGTGGTAATCTCGACAACTTTGAAGTTTATATTCTCTTCATGTTAGCAGGTTACTGTAGATATTACCATTATCACAATTTCTGTTCATTTATGAGATACTTGTATTTCTGTTATTAACATTTGTTAGAAACCAAAGGTTCTTGTGCGTTTTGTTTTTAATCAGATTGTCTTATCTTCAGAAGAGAATAATTTAATTAGCATACATCAACGTGTCTAGAAGTTTTAGTATAATATGTCATTTTCCCTGTGTTGGAATTACAGTAAAGATGTACCTTGGTTATTTTAACTGCTCGGTATTTCATATTTCTCTCTCCTTCTCTTTCTATGTAATTTTCCAAGATTGTTCTTTTACTTAGCAATTTAAATGTTTAGAATGCATGTTTCTTTATCTATGTTAATGATCAAAATTTATTTTCTAGATTTCTGCTAGTTCTTTGTAAATTTTGATTTTAGCTTATTTTTATTTTTCTATATAAAGTGTCAGTAGGGCACGTACATTAGGTGAAATTATTATTTAATATACATATTATTACCATTTGACTCAAAAACTGGTTTATTCTAGTAAATTCTACGGCAACCTTAAAGAAAATATTAATCATAGTACTGAATTATTATTTTTTTTGCTTCTTCTTTTTCAATACTAAAAAACCGACAAAGTAACTATAGAAAATAATTGCAAAATATTTAGTATTGTGACTAATTCAAGGCTTTTTTGAATTAACAGAATACTTTAGTAAAAGAATTGGCACACTAAAATTTTCATCTTGAAAATTGATGATATTTTATGTTAAATCTAATATCCTCTGCTCATAGATCGGAGGCAATAAATAAAATATAAAAAATCGTTGTTTTCTTGGTTTTTGGGGCGTGTCATGGCCTAGTGGTCTAATTCTAACGCTTATCAATTAGTTTTTTGACAATTTTTCGGATAAATTTGGTTGTGGAACGCAAATCACCAGTCCTGCAAATCACTATGCTTATTCGGAAATAGCCTTTGATTTTATGATTATTTTGCTACACTGAAAAAATTCCGTTGCGAAAACCGATTTTTTCTCAGTGTAAATATAGACAGTAAAAATTTTAGAAAGAATCACGAAATAAAACTTTTATGTTCACTTCTGAGTGTGAAATTTTTCCTCACTTTCAAAAGAGACTTTTGTCCCTTTGCGATTTGGTTTCATGATAAATCTTATTAATATGCATTATATGTCAATAAATCGTATAAAAAATTAAGGTCACAAAAAATTTGATTAATTATCATAACAAAATGATTATATAGTTCTAAATATATCATTTACTCAAAATAAAACATTAAATTTAATTTATACTACTCAACGCTATTCGTTAAAAAAACATTGTCACTAAACTATATATAACACGTTAAATCACAGTTTTCGTTTATTTTAATGATTTCTAAAGTATCATCTAATTTTTCTTTAAGCTAATTATCTCTTATTTGTTCGCACTAATTACTTTTTAAACTCTGTAAGAGAAAATTTCTAACATTTTATAAGTGATAGAATCTTTTTCAATCTTATTAAAAACATCGAGAGTTTTAAAACTTTTAAAAAAGTATAGCCTTGTTGATGAGAAAATCTTTTAATTAAATTCTGTTAATTAATTTTCATCATTTAAGTAAATAACTAAATTTAACGATATTAGTTTTTACTTTAAAATAATTTAATTTTAAATACATATTGAATAACAAATTAAAAGTTTATTGAAAATTTGATTTATTAAACGTCAATTTATTTATACAAGGTAATCAAATTCAAATCCATTAGTAAATCATGGAAGTGGAATCCAATTATAGGGTCAAGCTACAAATATCTTTACTTGAACGTTATATACACATTAATATATCTATAATTCAATTTACGACATTAATTATTCATATAACTCTTCTTCCTTTTTTAAATTTCATACACCAAATTTATTTATCTTTTAAAAAACTTTTCAAGATACTTTATTCCTAATACCCTCTTTAGAGAGATTATAATATAGTCGAAGAGGTGTTTGAAGTATCGGTTAGTTTGTTTTAGTTTAAGAGCATTTTACTTACTCTTATTAAATTATAATTTTTAATTGCATTTCAAAATTAGGTCAAGGACTTATTAGAACTTTATTCTAGTTATAGTATATTATAAACTATTAAAGTAATAAGCTTTTATTCAATTCTTACAATAAATGCAATACAATCAATTAACGCTTTCACTCTTTATTGCTAAAATTAAAAAAAATATATATATAAATTGATTTTATGGTTATCGAGTTAATTACTGAGACTAATTATAAATGTACTATAATTTTTAACAGAATTGTTTTTTCGTGTTTTTCTGATAAAAAAAAATTTTATAAGGTTAACAGCTTAATAAATCTTGAACGTTTGCCAAATTAGTAACTATGTATTTCTGTATACGAGCGTTTCCATTTATTTATTTATGCTTTTTTTTTTTTAATTTGTTTTTTGTGTTTGCACATCAAGTGTATATGTACTGTTAAATTAATAAATGAAATTTTTTACAACGAATTGAGCTGAAAATATTGGATGTATTAAACTCATGTAATTGTTTAAAATTTATCTTATATATTTATAGGATGATATCAAAAATTTTTTTTTAATTCGTTCCTTTTATAAATTTAAGTTAACCTATTAAGACCTAACCGACCTTTCTTGGACACTTGCAATTTTCGGTAATAAGAACTGCATATTTTAGGCTTAAAACCTCACCATGTAGGTAATTTGGGTCACTCTTTTCATTTCCGGAGCCCGTTTTTTAATACAACTTCTATGAAACGATATATCAACCTCTAAAGTGGGGTAAATTTTTAAATAATTCTTAAAGAAACTTTATTTGTTTTCAAATGTAAAAAAGTTTTTATTTAGCAAAAAAAATTATTACCAGGGAGAGTTGCAATGGCTAATACGTACGTATTTGACATTTAACCTTTTCTTGGGAGTTCAAGTAATAATTTTTTATGCTAAATAAAAACTTTTCTGCATTTGGGAAGAACTTAAGTTTTTTTAAGAATTATTTGAAACTTTACCCCACTTTAGAGGTTGATATCTAGTTTCGTAGGGGTTGCATAAAAAATCGGTCTCCGGAAATGAAAAGAGCGATCCAAATTACTTACTGGGTAAGGTTTTTAGCCTAAAATATACAGTTTTTATTACCGAAAAATGCAAGTGTTCAAGAAAGGTCGGTTAGGCCTTAATAGGTTAAAAATATATTAAATTAGTCAATATGGAACATGAAAATACAATATAATTATTGCTTATATTTAAAAATTGATGGAATTTTTTTGTAAGTCTTATTACTCACCTAAAATATTTAATAATATTTAAAATGGTTTATTTTGGCTTATAGTGGTACGAGGCATCATCAGGGGCTGGATGCTAAAGTGTTTGTATGGTCTATAGCAGGTGTATGAAAATTAAATAAGGCCCTATATAAATAAGGCCCTATAAATACTTATATACAACTGCCCGATTCAAAATTTCATGAAAAAAATCTAAGCCTAGCTAAATCTATATTGCTACTAAATAATTACCCGGTAGAATTTATAAATAAACGTGTCAAAAAACGTCAGAATACCATTGACCAAAGTGGCATAATTGCGCGACATGATATACGTACACAAATTTATACAAAGCAGCTAAAAATAAAAATTCCATTAAAAGTACACAGTTTCGATAAAATTATACGCCTTATGAAACAGTTTAAAATCTTACCAATCACCTACATCAAGGATAATCTTTCACATATTATTACTAATAATAAGAATAAAATACCTATATTAGGCAGACTTAATAGTGTATATTTACTAAAATGTAGTAAATGCCGAGCTTCATACGTCGGTGAAACGAAAAAAGCGTTAAGATATCGTGTCAATAAACATAGACGGGACGTACGCAATAATTGTGATGGTGTAGTACCGAACCATTGTAAGAATGGGCATATAATGGATTGGAAACAAGCTACTATTTTAGACATTGAACCTATTAGGAGGAAACGATTAATTTCCGAAAATACGCATATACACCAACAGGATAAACCGCTAAATAAAAAAAGTGATTTAAACAATTTGCATAGATCATATGATACAGTATTTGAAAAAATGCACCGGTTATAACAATTTAAAATTCCTTAAAGTATTTGGTTCTAACGATAATACAATATATATACTAATTAACAATTAGTTAATAACAATTAGTTAAATATATTAATAAAATATAATAAATATACATATCTAATAATAATTGTAACCACTTTTTTACCATATACTGATTATTAATTAAAACGCTTTCAGAAATATAAATGTGCATTATCTGTTAAGGATTCAATTATAAAAAAAATTATATATAAAAAAATTATATAAATCATAAATATAAAAATTACGTAAAATTATCAATAATTATAGTAAAAAAATTTTTTAATGGAAAAACAGTATAAGAATATTTGAATTTCTAAATTTCTGTGATAAATTATAAATGCTCTTTATAATAGTATTAATAAAAAATATGATTCCAGATGTAAAAATTATGTTTTTCCAAAACATACATTAAAAATGTGAACTCTTCAAAAATATCGTTAAAAATAACTTGCATAGATTTTACTTAAAATATCAAATAGACTAAAGAAACCACGCCTACGATGGGCTTTGTATTGTCTATGTATTTAAATCGCAAGATGACGTTAAAATAATCAAGTACATTGTAATACTTAGACTATAATACTAATAAATTAATAAGAAAAAGCGACAGTTTTACATAAAAAAAACCGTGTATATTTAGAATAAAATAAACTAAAAAATATTGTAACGTAATGCTTTGTAAAGCGAAGTCAGTTGAACACCAGACTCTCTTGAAGATGAATGCGTAACTTACACGTGCATCTTATATTTTTTAAATTGGTAAATTATAATAAACTTGTAAAAAATATGTAAAATTATTAGGTACATAATTATATTTTATTGGTTTTAGCTTGATAAGGTCGAAATATTGATCGACGAAACGTCGCAAATAAATAAATAAATTTTTATTTAAAAATTTGATTTGCATAATTTTTTCCATTTGGTCAATCAATTCCTACTTAATCATTAAACTATCCGTATAAGAAAATATAGATCATATTGGTGCTGTATAGTATATGTACACAAAATGCAACACATATACCATTTGAATTGGCGTATTTAACATAAGTTAATTGGTCATTAAAAATTTTATAAAAACTAAGTATTAGGTTACACATTTAAGCATTACCCTATACAATCACTTTAGCTTCCAGCCCCAGTACCAATCGATGTTAAACTTTTCTTGAAACACGTTTATATACCTTTAGTATATCATTTCACGGGACCGGGTAACCCCATCTGTGTAAGGATTCTGGATACTACAATATTGTGTAGAATAAAAAATATATACATTAAATATAATTATTACAATAATTTGAAATATAATATAATAACATTTTAATAAATTTAAAATTTAATTAAGTTAAGTCAATAAAAAACTAATAACAATTTAACATAATAACAAATTAATATAAAATAATTTACTTACAAGATTTAAATATAATTATTTTTCAAAAAAATTTTTTACTTTATCACTAAGTTTTTTTTTTTTTTTGCGTAGGAAGTGGAGAAATGCATTACGCATACTGATCAGCATCCGAACTGACAGTTATGTGGGACTCGACCTACCTTGCCTATACCCACTAAAACTCCACTCCCTTCCTACCTTATGCGAGCCTATCCCGGGACCGTTTTCACATTACTTCAGGACAGGTTCAAGGCCATTTAGTTCTATTCATGAACTCCATCTTTTGACTTGCATCCACTGACTCGCCAGTCTGGTTAAGGACTCCGTCATTCCATCTGGTTGAAATTTCGTCTATATGTACTGTCATCTTTAATAAAAATATATGTTAGCTAAAAATATACGTTATTTCTCATTATCATCAAAAAGAAGGTTAATAAATAAATAAATAAATATATATAAATAGATAGATAAATAAAATAAATAAATAAATATTATCCTACCATCTACTATTGCTTGCGGTATCAAGAGTAACTGCAGGGATGATAGTATGTTAGTACAATAGCTGCAGTCATCCGGATAACCGCAATACGTCTTAATATTAGCCTATACCTTGGACTTCAGGTTTTTTGGTGCGGAGTATGTACTCCACATACTGGCCAATTTCGGACCATACTTCTTCATTTCGAAGCATCAGGGTAACCACATTCTCAGGTGTGATTTGACCGATGTTAGCTTCTAATTGAAACTCTTTAGCAGCCCACCTATGAATGTGTGTTCCGGCGTGTCTTCTTTGCCAGGACAGTATATACATTCAGCACTATTCATCTTCTGGATCCGAAAGAGGTAGGAGAAAAAAAGTCCATGTCCACTTAGGAATTGGGTAAAAAAATAATTAATGTCCCCATGCCCTCTATTTATCCAAGGTGATATCTCTCCTATCAATCTCTTGGTCCATTTGCTCTCCGTGTAGTCGGTCCAGCGCTTCTGCCAATCGCTTAGGCTGATCTGGCGCGAAGTAGCCTTCGCTCGGTCAATACCTTCCCTCTCTTTGTTCAGATAGATATACTGTCTCTCAAGAGCCAGCAGATCTATCGGGTTTACCCCAGCAATGACCAGAGCTGCCTCCAACGACACTGTTCGATAGGCACAGGAGATTCGCAGGGCTCCTTGCCTCTGCACGCTCGTAAGCTTAGACGCATAAGTGACCTTCTTTATGCAGTCGGCCCATACTTCTGCACCATACAGTAGTATGGAGTGGGTTACCGACATAAGAAGCCTGCGTTTTCCAGTCTTAGGTCCGCACGTGTTTCTCATGAGCCTGCTTAACGCAGTAGTGGACCTAGCAGCCTTCTCCGTACTTCTCCGAATCTGCGCCATGAAGGTCAGTTTCGTATCCAGCAGCACTCCTAAGTACTTTAAGTGTTCCTTCGTTTCTATCCTATCCTCCCCAATACATATTGGGATAATAGTCTCAATATGCTTGCGGGTGAATAGGACAATCTCAGTCTTCGCCGTTGCAAGCTTTAGGCCGTGGTCTTCCATCCAGTAATTGACCCCATGCAATGCCTGATTCATTTTCTCCTCGGCGATTTTTTCATTTTTTGCCGTAATTACTAGGACCAGGTCGTCCGCGTAGCCTTCAGTAAAAGTATCAGCCGGCATCGGTAGCCTTAGTACCTGGTCGTACATGATGTTCCATAGATCCGGTCCAAGGACCGATCCTTGAACTGCACCTGCAGTTACTTTCCTCACTCTTGTTCCTTGTGCAGTTTCAAAGATTATTTCCCGATCACTCAGGTAGCTGCTGATTATTCTTCGCAGGTATTTTGGCACCTGGAAGTTCCTGAGTCCCTCCATGAAATCGCTCCACCTTGCTGAGTTAAAGGCATTTTTCACATCGAGGGTCACTAATAGCGTGATCTTTCTCGAATAGTGATTACCAGTCTGTGCGTTGTCGATGGCCCGAACAATACTGCTTATTGCATCGATTGTTGACTTCCCTCGGCGAAATCCGTATTGTCTAGGAGAGAGATCTCCCGCAGTTTCTACGGCCCTCAGTATCCTTGGCTGTAGCATCTTCTCGTAATTTTTGCCAGCTGTATCCAGTAATCCTAGAGGGCGCCAAGAGTTTGGCAGTCTTGGGTCCCCTTTGCTCTTACTGATAAGGACCAGTCTTGCTCTTTTCCAGAGTTTACTGAAGATGCCCGCACGTGCACAAGTATTGTACATACATAAGATGAGTTTTGGGCATTCGTGCGCAGCTATCTTCAGTATCTCGGTAGGTATCCCATCAGGACCTGGTGCCTTACCGCTCTTGAGAGAGTCCACCGCTGTGAAGGGTTCCTCCTCCGTAAATTCGGGGAAAGCCTCATCATCTTCACCTGAGTCATTTTCCTCCTCCCTCTCCGGGTGGGTAGGGAAAAGTCCGTCAACTATAAGCCTTACCTCGTCTTCGTTCATAACACCACTTGCGGAAAGAGCACCGATTCTCTTGGTGACTATCTTGTACCCAAGACCCCATGGGTCATTATCAACCTCGTTACACAAAGCTATCTCGCATGCTCTTTTGCTTCTCCTAACAGCAAGTCTCAGCCTTTTCTTGACCTGCTTATGCTCTGCCATCAGCTCAGCAGCGTCTGTTCTGTTCCTTGCACGTGTTGCTCTCCTTCTTGTAGTTTTCACTCCTTAGGCGATCTATTTCAGCATTCCACTTTATCACTAAGTAAGATATTTTATTTTAATTTATTGAAAGTTCATGCGTGTAATTATTTTGTGGATATAATATGTTTTTTCAGTCTTGATTTTCTTGCTCTTCTTAAATTGCTGTTATTAGATGCTGTATTATTTATATTCTTAAGATCATGACTTAACATGTTGAAACTTGTTAAGGCTATATAGTGGGAGCTATTTAATATAAATATTTTTTTTAAATATTTCTTTATTAATATCAGGAATAGTTAGGCTTTTATTTCTTGTTTTACTAGTTGATTTTTTGTAGTCTTGAGAATACTTGTCATAGTGGTGTAAAAGTGAATGTAAGGTGTTTTTGATATCAAGTACTTCTGCTTTTAGTTCTGGAATTCTTTTAAGTATTCTGTTTAAAAGATTTTGCAATGGGTTGATTTCTTTATTATAGGCACCACCCCATGCTGTTATGCCATATGTCCAGATACTATGACACAAAGCATAGTACATTATTTTTTTAATTTTTGTGTCCATGTGATTTCATTTGTATAATAAAAATAGGGAATATCGCAGCTTTTTTATAATATTCTTGATATGTGTGTCCCATTTTAAGTTGTAGTCGAAAGTAATTCCGAGATATTTGACATTATAGACTCTTTCAATATTTATTCCATCTATCTTTATTGTAATAGCATTTTTTTCAGGAACACTGTCATGATAACAACCGAAAGTCATATAATATGTTTTTTTGATGTTATTGGTTAATTTGTTACTTTTAAGCCATTTAGCGATTAATAGTAATCTAGAGTTCATTAGTTTTTCAGTTTGTTTCCATGTATCAGCAGTGCTAACTATTACAGTATCATCTGCATATGAAACGACAAAATTATATTTTGTTAATAGGTCATTGATGTATAGTATAAATAATATAGGTCCTAAAATTGTTCCTTGAGGAACTCCAATATTTATTATTTTTGCTGTACTCTTAAAATTTTGAAATCTTACTATTTGAGATTTATTCTGCAGATAATTTCGCATTAAATCAAGTGTGTTGCCTCTGATACCGTATCTATATAGTTTTTTTAGTAGGATTTTATGATCTACTGTATCAAAAGCTTTTTTGAGGTCAACAAAAGTTGTAATAAATGCATTATTCTGATTTATTTCTGAATATAATTTATCTGTAAGTTCAGTAAGTGACTGTTTAGTGCCTTTACCTCTAACAAAACCGAATTGAGTCTCTGATATGATTTTATTTTTTTCAATAAAATTAATTAATCTATTGTAAACTATTTTTTCAAGAATTTTGGCTAAGTTTGATATTAGGGAAATTGGGCGATAGTTGTTAACCGTATGCTTACCCTCGCCATACTTATCCAGATAAAAAATATATATAATATATACTTATCTTACAGTTTACTGCTATATATACAGAAAAACCCTGGTATCCGCGGTTAATACTTTCTCAAAAAGTGCCGCGAGTACCGAATCCGCGAATGCTGAAGCATTGTTTCTTATTGGATTATATTATTTTATTATATTATTTTATTATATTATTTTATCTTCTTATATCTTTTCCTATTTCTTATCTTATTTCTTACTCCTAATCTTTCTGTTACAGATGTGATTTGAAAAAAACTTCAATTTTTTAAAAATATTAATTATTTTTATTCATTTTCAATAATAATATAAAGGCAAAATTGTATGATTTTAAACAACATCTTAGGCATATCTTATTAATTTGTTTTATTAAAGTAATACATAATATTTTTTTGCTTTCTACGTCATACGATTGCAAAGCCATATCGCAGTCATATTTAAATCTTAAGCTTCTTGTCAGAATCGGATCAAAAGTTATTGTTTCTTCAACTGTATCTCTTAGAAGTCCTAAAATTATAGACATTTTTGACATTCTTAATATTGGTTCTTCAGGTTCATTTTCTTGCTCTTGATCTTCGTCCGTATCTCGATTATTCATGATTTTATAAGTATTTTGTGCACTTAAATCTGCAGTGGGTTGAATAATCTTCATAACGTTTTTGTCATTCATATCTTCAAAGCCTTATCCTCCGATTTTTCTACCCAATTGTAACATACCTTTTACCCACTCTTCATAAGTCATCTCTTCTATAGTATAGACAACAGCATCAGGAAGTAATTTTGACTAGCATCTGTTTTAGGTTGAGCTTTTGATTTCATTTTATGACTTATCAACGTTTCCGATGGCATCTAAACTAGTGAATTTTTTTCTAGAAGTTTTTAACATTAAAAGATGATGCGGCCTCTAAGCATACATGATTAATGGCTTTTAACATGTTATCCATTACATGCTTCATGTACAGATAAAATAAAAAATAAAATAGATTTATTTATGTAAATAAATAAAAATAAACAAAAGAATATATACCGAAAAATTTTTAAATTCAAATTAATATTCACAAATTTAAATAAAAATATAAAACCGCGAATGGGCGAGGCATGTACCGCAAATATTAAAACAAGATATTATTACAAAAACCGACAATTTGCGAATCCGCGAATACGAAAGCCCACTAATACCAGTGTTTTCCTGCTCTTTGAAAATTTATTTGCGTCTGTCTTGCTGTCTTTGTGTTTCATCACCAGGGTCGAACCATTGGACAAATAGGCATAAATATGGTGTCAAAATAAATAAAAAAAGTCTGCGGGTGACATTGGCCATAGTTTTGCGACTCGGCTATTGCACTTTTAGAGATATTCAATTTTTACTATTTTTGGGAAATCTAAAATTTTTTGAAAATTTGGTTGAAAAGTGAAATGTCTTTTAAATATGATAAAATTTTAATGCCGTGATTGGTATTTATACATACTCAGTTAAATTTTTATTAAAAACGTTTATACGCTTTCTTTAAATTAGAAAATGGTAAACAAATATTTCATTATGTTTTTGGTGAAACTTACTAACAATTTTAGAATAATCTTTTAATTTGTAAACAAATTCGTGATAAGTTTTTTTATCAAAGACATATAAAAATTTGCATTATTAGTTTATAGAATATCCATAAATGTATGAGAGTTTTGACTCCGATTTTTAAATTAAGAAATCTAATAATAATTTTCACTCAGGAAAAAACAAATAAAGTGCATATTTCAGAATTTTAAATCACAGAATTAAAAAAAAAAAAGAAGAAAAAAAAATAATTTAGATATTAAAAATTTCCGTTCAATAAAAACAGTAAAAAATAGAATAATAATAAAATTATATTCTCTGATTTTTTTAAGTTAAAATATTATATAAAAGTAATATAATTTTATGCATACAATAATATATTCAACATTTTAATATACTTTAATATTATAAGAAAGTATTAAAAAAAATGAAATCGTGGTATTGTCATAGAAAATAGAATGATAAAAAAGAGCAAAAAAAAAATATTTTGTATAATTAGAGAAATAATAAAAGAAAAAAAGGAAAAAATCAAAAAGTTATAAGAGTAAATATAATATAATTCATTGATTTTATGTTTGTCACTTCCCATCTTATGGTCTATCACGTTTCTTTACGTTTCCGCTTTTCTGATTTTACATCAACGTTGACGTATATTTTATACAAATTGATTTTACTTTTATATATTTCTATCTTTTTTCTATTTATTAAGTTTTTATGTACATAATAATAAAATAAAAAAAGACAGAGAGATATGGTTATATGACTGTACGCCAAATTGATTTTTATCGACATGGGAAATTTTGTAACATAAAAAAAAAACCATTTTTTTTCTGATAGAAAATTTAAAATGATATGTGTTCAATTTTTTTTTATAGAGATATGTCCCTTAAGTATTTTATCTTGATATTATTTTATTTTTTTTTTTATAAATAATTCATTTTTTTTATTAAAAAATTATTCAATTTTAATACTAAATGGTCAATTTTTGGTATCGGAGACTGTTTCGTACCAATGCTTAGATTTTAGGGGTATTTAATTTTGAAATTTTAATTTTATAAAAAATTTACCAACTAAGAAGTAACGGGCATAATTTAATATTTTAAATTACTAATGTTTTTTGAAGTTTTTAATTTGGAAAAATAAATTTTTGGAACTTTTAAATTTGGAAAAATTATTTTTTGGAACTTTTGGAATGGAAGTTTTTTTTGGAACTTTTGTACCCCAATTATGCAGACAGTATAGAAAAATCGAACCCTATAACAGCCATATTGCAACGAAGTTTAACATTTCTGTCATAAAAAAGAGACAAAAATAAACAAACCATTCATCAAATATAAAAATTTAATGACATTTTAGAAACCTTTTAACAAATATTAATAATAGCAATATTATAAATTTTTCAAATTCAACAAAAGAGAATACACACATATTAATTCTCACATATATAAATATCGTAATTAATCATTTACTAATTAAAATTGGAAAATATAAAATTTATTCATAAATAAATATAGAAAATGATATTTTAATTTATCTGTCTAATTTATATCTATTTATATTCAAATAATAACGATAATAAAACCTTAATTTATATTATATGATATATTATTTGAAAAAGCCTTGTGAAGATGGATTTGAATTAGACGTGTAATTTTCTCATTTTAAACATTTAATCCTTGATTACTATAAAAACGTTTTTATAAGAAGATACGAATATGTGCAATGTCATGATAAAATTTTTATTTTTATTTTTTATTAAATTAAATTATTTTGATTTTATCGATTTTTACAGTATTCTATTATTTTTTATTTATTTACTGTTTAAGTGTAATTTTTATTTTTTTATTTTCTTGAAAAAAAAAACGTCAAGGTTGTTACTTACTGTTTCTATTAATTAGGATTTTATGTTGCTAGTGTGTAATTATGTTTGCGTATGTAAGGTATAAATTGATAATAATGTGTATAGACATTTTTATTGAAGGTTGCAGTTAATTTTATTGTATCTTCTTTTTTTTTTACAAAAAAATTGCATACTAATTTCTGTAAGTTATTATTTAAAAAAAAAAGATAATTTTTCTGGGTGTATATATTAACGTTTTATTACTTATTTTTAGGTTTCTTGTATTATATGAAAGGAAATTTATCAATGTCATATTTTGCGAGTTCAAATTTTTTTTCGGAATTGATAAATGTTTCGACAAATGAGATATTCAAGAATAATTCAATTTTAAAGACAGATGAAGTTACTTAAATATAATTTGAGAAAACTATGATAATTTTACTTCAGGTAACTTGCAGTTGGCTTCTTAAATGCTCTGTCTTTTAAAAAAGACTCCTAAAGCTTTTACAACTAAAAAGTGGTCAGCTTAGTATCTGTGCGTCAGATGGAAGCCAAAAAAAACGTATGCTTAAGAAGGAGGCTAATGAGTTTTGAGTCTATAAATCCCTCCAGGTTGTAGGAGGGCTTAAAAAAAGACCATAATATGCAAAAATAGAGATCGATCAAATATAATGTAGATGAATTTTTTGACCAAGAGGGCTATTAAGAAATAAAAACTAAGAATCTTTCATGTAAAACGTTACGTTTCGTGTATATACCATACAGCTTTTCAAACTAAAAATTTATAATTCAAACTAGAAATTTTTATTTCTTAATAGCCCTCTTGGTCAAAAAATTCATCTACATTATATTTTATTATTTAAAATGGGCGAAAAATTCACCAATCCTCAGAGATCGATCAAGTTATTTGGTAAAAAAATAAAGTAGCAATGTTATTTGAAAAATGATCAAAAAATCCTATTTTATATTTCCTGAGCTACATAGATTATTTTTTCTACGTGATTAGCCCACCCAGTTTTCTTTTTAGTATGTACCTTTTTAGCTTATACCCATACAGTTACTGTGCGATGGTGAACCATCCCTTGGTTCCAACACCATCTACACCAAATAACTGTGTCCTATTTCCTTAATGTGTATTTGTCAAAATTTAATGTGTTTTGTAAAAATTTGTTTATGACCAAATACTTTATTTTCTGATTGTAATAAAAAATGTTTTATTTATTAAAAACCGGGTTTTAAGTATTCCATATTACACTCAACATACTTTCAAGGTCTACAGATATGTTTAGGGCATCAAGACAATTCCAGGATTCCATATAGTTATAATATATGTTCTGTAAACGTACACTCTTCTGTATTTAATCAAATTTCAGTGTTTGTTTTTCTAACGTGTAAATTCTCAGACAAAAATTTGTCCTTCAGAAAATTTATCTAAGTTTACTTCAGGGTTCCATTTCCGGACCTCTGATTTTTTTATCTGTATGTCACTGACCTTTAAGCGCATATGAATAATTGTTACTTTATAGCACTCTTACACTACTGTATGCAGATAACTTATACAGATTTATTCTCAAGTTCTTTCTCACCAGATAAAAAAAATATACATTTATAAAAATCGCGTCCCATGAATGTCAAAGTTCAGTTCAAGGCCTAATATACTTTCCTTGACACTGTTTTAACACTAAAGTATTTTCTCCCATACATAAAAAAAATATCTAAGTATTACTTGTTTCATTATTGCACTTAAATAAAAGATCTATAAAAAAAGAGAAGAAGGAATCGTTAGATTTTTTTATAGGTATAAAAATGTTCTAGTTTTTAAGTAATACCTGTAATAAAACAGAAAGAAGAAGAAGATGATGATGATGATGATGATGATGAAAAGTACTAAAAGTTAATAGAAATATATTAGCTTTTTTATTATATATATATTTAAGAATGCAATATAAAATTTAATGATCGACTTTGGTTAAATAATTAGAAAAGAAAATAATAATAATTTACTAGACTCTTTTATACATGATTAAACTTAATGAAATAATAAAAAATTTATGTCTATTTTTTGTTTTTTTTTAATTAAATATTTTATTATTTATTGTATTAATAAAACCTAAATGGAATGATGTAAAAAATCTTCTTCGGGTATTTACTAAAAATATTTTCTTTTTTAAGGGATAGTAAATAGCTGGATAATAATTTTGGTTAAATTTTGATTTTTTTTAAATTGACCTATTTTTTGAGCTTATTATTATAATTGAAACGCATATTTTACTTTAATTTTCTGAAAAAGTATGTGCTATAAGATATGATATTTTTAAGCTATTACATTTTTTTTTTCAAGTAACAATTCTATCCATTAATTATAAGAGCAAAGCTTATTGACTCTTCGTGGACGCGATATCTCAATAACGATTAAGCACATTTTTTTTATTTTTTAATCCTAAGCTTTTTTCGTCGTGTTAAATTTTTCAGCCCAAATGGATCATTTGAATGGATATGTTTTTTATTATTTATTATTTTATTCGCATTTAGTGACGATATATTACCAAACAAATAAAAATATTACCTAGTTGGCTTTCATGTACTGCGAAATACAAAATTCTTTTCTGTTTATTTTATGCCTTTTGCAACAGAGTAAAATTGGAAATTTTCATTATTTTTGTATCAAGTTCTAGGTTTGAAGCACTGGGTTTTTAAGCCCAGAGGACCATTGCGAATAAACGCAGGGAATTGGGGGTATTTTTTCAAAAAATTAAAGTCATCTATATCTATAGGTTGTAATTTGGTTTCCCAAAGATGCCAGTCTCCCCTAAAGAGAAAGCAAAGTGAATTTCTTTCTATTATAAAAAATGTTTGCATCTTATTCATACATTGATATTGAACTCAATTTAATTTAAACTTTCAAAAGCCCAAAATTAAAAAAAATACTTAAACTTTTTAATAATATTATATTTTATTTTTACTTAAATTTTAACTTATGTTTATTTCATCTTACCTTATGTAAATATATTTAAAATTGTTGTATAGTTTCTAACTAATCTATTGTTACTCTATTGTTACAGAATTGATTTAATTTGTTTATAATTGTTACTATCATGTACACAAAATTTTTGTAGTGGACAAATAAAGCATACTATACTATACTATACTATATGATTACTTTTTCCACTTATACAACTATTTTTGATTTCCATCAAAAGAAAAAAAAATAAATGAATCTCTTTACACATTTAAAGTACATGTAAATAAATAATAATTATTTAAACAAAATAATAATTTAATCAAAATTTTAATTAAAATTATAAAACTGCATAAATAAATTTGCAGAAATCTAAATTAAAATTTTCTACCATCCAATCCTATTTATTGATAAGTACATGCATACAAAATAATTTTGAATGAATTAATTATTTAATGTAGCAATATTACAAAATAGAATACATAATTAAATAAAATTTGTAATAAAATAAAATTAATTTATAATTTAAAAAAATAAAAAGCTGTTATACTTTTTTTATAATAAAGTTTCATTGTATTATAGGCAGTTATTCTTATAAATTTTTTTTTTTTATTTTTCACTATGCATACAATAAAAAAAGCTTATCCAAGCTTATTCATTCAAAAAAAAAACTTTTTTTTTAACTAAACTTTTTAAAAAACTTTTTTTATATAAAGAGCCTTTATTTATTTTTTTCAAAACGGATATATATCTTAAAATAATATATAAAGTTATTCTTCATGAATATGACTTTGAAATGAATAGTGGCATATTTTATATATTTATGTATATTTTTAACAATATAAAATAATAGACAACTTTTTTAATACAAATTTAATTAAAAAAAAAATTCTTTTTTTTTCAACTTTTATCTTTTAAATTCACACTATAAAAAACTTATAAACTCATATATACATTTTACTAACATAAGAATTTAAATTTGTAGCTCAATATTTGAGGTGTCTGATTTTAAAATTTCATTTCTATTTGAGTTAATCTTAAAATTTTAAGTACTTTTTTTTATTTTTTTATTTTTATGACTCCGAATGTCTAAACTAAATTTTTAAAACCAATACATTTTTCAAGTTTTTTTGTACACAGAAAAATAATTCTACTTGTGGTAAATGGAAATCCACTTGAGATTTAAAAATTGTTTTTTCTTTAGTTATCTATTTTTCAGTACAGTGTTCTAATAGTAATAACAATCGAATTTATATATGATTTTTTTTATTAATTTAACCAATAAATTGGTTGATTTGCAACTAATAGTCACGTAACAGTGTTTTGCCATAGTGTATTAGGTTAGCTCATCAGTAGACTCCTACACTTTATCTAGACACCATTTAATTATTTAAAAAAACAGAAAATATTAAAAATATAAAATTATTTTTTTTGAAATTTGTGTAGGTACTTGTCTTGACTTTAAAAAGTTTTGCTTTCTCTTTCTAATTCAAATACAGCTGACATTTTTATTCGATTAATTTTATAAAATTACATTCAGAGTTTATTAAATTTAATAAGACTAAAAATAACACGAACTGATAAATCAGTATCAAAAAATGTCATAGCCTTATTTTTTAAAATAAATTTTCATCAAAATTGCTTATGTTATAGTCGAGAGGTCAACGTAACATTCCGTATGCATGAAATCCGATCGCGTGTTGAATTGATAGGCACCAAGCAGATTATAGTTTTCTGACCAGCTGATTCCGAATTTGCAGTTATTTTTTCTCTAAAATAGCGTTCGCCGCTAGAGAGCATTTAAGGGGTAAAAATGCTATTTTTTTCAAATCTCTTGGAAGCTACGCATCCTAAGATACTTAAACCTAAGTAAGACATAGGTTTTTGACCAGCTGATTCCAAATCTGAAGTTGCATTTTCTCCAACACTGGGGCGTTTGACGCTAGAGGATGTTTAGGAGGTAAAAACGCTATTTTTCGCAAATATCTCGAATGTTACGCGTATAATTTTATGAGCTGCTGATTCTGAATGCGTAGTTAATTTTTTTCAAAAATCATAGCGTCTCTTCCAAGAGGGCACGTTAGATATAGAAATCCTATCTATTTGTAATAATATCTATAAAATAATAATAAAGAATATAACAAAGCTGGTGTACTGGACTCAAATAAATTCATTCATAAAGACACTCTTCTAAAGTTAATTTTTAGAATGTCATATTTTAGCGTTTAAGGAAAAGTTTGTATAATCAAATACCTTTTTCTTGCTCTTAAAGTTCATCATCAAACTCGTTCTTAAAATAAAGATAAATATGAATGTTCTCGTGGAGAATGGTCTCTTCGAGATCCCTTATATAAACTGACTTTTCATCAGATTCGTCTTTATCAAATATTTTACTGAAAATTCCCCTGCTTACCTTTGTAACTCGACCCTGGAAGTTTGTAAATGCCGAGTTTGTGGTCATATTTATCCCCCATTGTATATGCCATTTTAGATGTTCAGTTGGATAGTATCTGTTTGATAAACTATCGTACATCTGTTTTAAATTTACCATAAAGTCTGCTGGATTTGCCGGTGGAACATTGATTGGTGTGGCAGACCTTGTGATCAAATTCTTGGCATAATTTTAATTTTCTAATTTTTTTTTTATTTTATATTTATATTTAATTTTTTTTGAATTTTAATTTTAGAGGACACTTTTCGTATTATTTAATGACGGCCTTTGCGTGCTTTCTCAAGAAATAATTTAACAGAAAATTTTTTTAAATCTAAAACGCCGGTGCTTTCTCAAAAAATAACTTAACGGAAAAATTTTTAAATCTAAAACACCGCACAGGTGAAACTTTTTTTTTATTTTATATTTATATTTTATTTTTTTTTAATTTTAATTTTAGAGGACACTTTTCGTATTATTTAATGAGGGCTTTTGCGTGCTTTCTCAAGAAATAACTTAACAGAAAATTTTTTTAAATCTAAAAGGCCAGTGACTTTTTTTATTTTAATTTCTCCTTAAGGGAGAAAATGGTCCTCCAAAAATTTACCTGTTAAGGGCTTGAAATAATCCAGGATCGAGTTACAAAGGTAAGCAGGAGAATTATCAGTAAAATATTTGATAAAGACGAATCTGATGAAAAGTCAGTTTATATAAGGGATCTCGAAGAGGCCATTCTCCACGAGATGATTCATATTTATCTTTATTTTAAGAACGAGTTTGATGATGAACTTTACGAGCAAAATACCAACCACGGTGAATGCTTCCTTGAGGAAATGCATCGCCTGAATGGTTAGGTTATTTTTTACACTATTCACCTCTCCCTATATTGTTATTTATATTTTTATTTTTTTGATAGGGGTTAAGAATTTCAATATTAATTTAGTGTTTACTTATGTTTAAGTATTTTAGGATGCGCAGCTTCCAAGAGATTTAAAAAAAAAGAGCATTTTCACCCCCTAAACGCCCTTTAGCGACATACACCCCAGTTTTAGAGATAAAACAACTGCATATTTGGAATCAGTGGGTCAAAAAACTATATGTTACTTGTTTTCGAATATTTTAGAACGGATAGCTTCCATGATATTGAAAAATAGCTTTAGTGGCTTAGCGGCGAACGCCTACGTTTTAGATAAAAAAAAACTGCAGATTCGGAATCTGTCGGTCAAAAACCATATGTTTCTTGGGTTTAAGTATCATAGGACGCGTAGCTTCCAATATATTTGCGAAAAATAGCGTTTTTTACCCTCTAAACGCCAAACACTCCAGTTTTAGAGAAAAAATAACCGCAGATTCGGAATCAGCGGGTCAAAAAACTATAATTAGCTTGGTGTCTATCCATTCAACACGCTATCGGATTTCGTGAATACAGAATGATATATATGATGCATCCGCTGGCCTCTCAACTATTAAAGCTTCTAAACCAAATAAATAATATTTCTGGTAAACTTCATTACTCAATATTTTTATGTATAAATATGAAAGTGTACTTTTTGATTTTTTTGTTATTTTACCTTTTAATATTTTTTTCATAATAAACTAATTTCATTTCCATCATATTTCAAGAAATAATCACATAATACAAGTAAAGCATATTCTTATGATTTGAAACTTATTTTTTAATCATTTTAAAAAGTCTGAATGATTGTTAAAAAGAAAAAAAAAACATATTTTTTATCAAAAGTCTTATACAACTTTTAAATTCAGAAAAACTTTATTATCAGTTAAAGAGATAAATTTTAAAAGCAAAGATATAAAAAAAGTATTTTATTGAGTGTTGTATTTTATTGGATTGTATGTAAATTTGAAAGTAAATTTACAAGATTAAAATTTAGTTTAGAATTATATTTTATTAAATAGGGGAGATTTGGGCAAGTTGAATTTTTTTTTATGTTGACTTTTCTTATTTTTAGATATTTTCAAGGATTTTGTAGCCTAAAAAATTTTACTTAGTTTTTGGATAAGCCTATATTAAAAATTTTTGCAAATTATGATCCTGCTTCTGGTGTTTATGGTTATCACTCCATGATCAAAGAGTATTTTAATCAATAAAAAAAACTTATAACTAGTTTGTATATTCCGCATGGAACATATTTTATCATAACAGTTTTAATTTATGAAATCTATTCATTATAAGTCTTAGAATCGAAATTATAATAAGTCCCTAAATTCAAATTAACTCATTAACGCCGGGGCAGAGAGCAAATATAAATATATTCCCTTGTAGATACGTGGCTAAAAAGTTCATCCCTTCAGTAAAATTTTACGCTCTTTCAGAAGTATAAAATTTTATTGAATAATTTTTCGTGTAACTTAAATAAATAAATAAATAAATTAAAGTAAACTTCGTATACATTGAGGTCTTATTCATTTTGGTCCTATTTACAACCCTTAAAGGGTGGATAGGGGTAGTTACAAGAATAATTAAAATCAAACTTATTTTTTAAAATTAAAATTATGTTCTTAATTAAAATTGGTAGCTAATTTCGAATTCAACATCAGTTTTGTGCAAAAATTTTACCTCGCCCTCTAAAATAGGGGTTTCTTTGATAAATTTGCCATAAACTATAATCCTAATACGGCTGCTTTACCCCGTTCACCCCTATTTTAGAGGGTGCGGTAAAATTTTTGTACAAAACTGGTGTTGAATTTGAAATTAGCAACCAATTATACTTAAGAATATAATTTTAATTATAAAAAATAAGTTTTATTTTAATTTTTCTTGTAACTATCCCTATACAGCTTTTAAGGGTTGTAAATAGAACCAAAATGAATGAGACCTCAATGTATACTAAGTTTACTTAAATTCACATAAAAAATAATATGTTTAAACATTTTTCAATAAAATTTTATACAGTAGTTTGCCACATGTGAATTTCAATGTGCACCTAGTATGCACCTAAAGAAAGAGTAAGAGTACCTCTAAATAATCCACAATAAGAATTTAAGAAAGTGATTCTGTTCTAATTTATTACAGATTTTTCTGGTACATACTTATTTTATTTTGAAAGCGCACCATGAAAAAAAATAGCACCTCTGAATTTCTCAAAAAAAATTTTCATTTATTTTTACGTTGAGAATTACAAATTTTTATATCATAAAATGAAATTTAAAATGACGTGTCAATAAACTTTGATCTATCTCCCCTATCAAAAAATAAAAATACAAAAAATAAATTAAAAAGTAAAATAAATAAATAAAATTGATTTTGAAAAAAAGGATGAAAAAAAAAGCAATTTTAATATGAAAAATAAAATAAAATGTAAATATTTAAAAATCATTCAATATAGGTAAATATAAAGAATTTTTTTTTTTGATTGAAAATTCATGAGATTTACATGCAAATGTATTAAATAAAAAAAGTGTAGTAGAAAAAAAGAAATAAAAGTTTTATCCAAAAAAAAAAGGTAAACTATAATACATTTGGATATTTCTACATTTAGATAAGAAAAAAAAAAGGTTCTATATAGAAGGATTCATGCACTAGAATCGTATACATCAACTGTCAGAGTATCATGAATTTTCTTTAACGTTATATAGCATCTCAACGACCTGACACTAATCTTTTATACTATAAAACTTTTTTTTTTTATTATTATTATTGCTTAAATCCTATTTTGTTCCTTATTCTCCTTTTTTATTTTTTTAAAGCATTAAAATAAGATAAATAAATAAATAAATTTAATCAAGTTAAGTATGGATAAAAAAAATGTACTTTTTTGTGGTTAAAAAGCTTGTATTTTAAATTGGTTTTAAAAAATTCCTAGTTTTTATGATAACAAAATAAATTTAAATATTTGATGTAAAATTTAGTTGAGGATTATTAGGATTATTGCTTTTACAAATCTGTCAGGTAATATTTGTTGACAATGAACTTGATTAATAAATAAATTATTTATTGCGTAAAAATAAATTGATAGTATTTAATAGACCCATAACGTCCTTTTCTTTAAAATCCGAGGTTATGAGATATAATATGCAAGTAAAAAAAGTTTTTGCAAAATAAAAAAATGATTACAATGTTGAAAAACAGTAGTATAATGTTTGTAATCGTATAGACAGTGTATATTAGCCTGGGAGTTATTTTACAAAATTTATTGGATTTTTGATCACCAGCAGAATTTATTTCCAAATTCCATTTCGACAAAAATATAAGATTAAGTTTGACCACCAAATACGTGAAAATAACGTTATTTTTCATGGGACCGAAAATTCGCTCCATATTTGGTGGCATCATTAAGGAGCGATTAACTGAGCTGTAACTTTGTCAATTGTATTTTTTTTAGTAAATGCAACTGATAATTGAAAATCTATGAAATTTTTTAAAATAACTGCCAGCCTAATATTAACATTAAATCATTTTTTATGCAATATATGCTTTTTTTTTGTAAATAAAAAAAAGTTAAAAAAAAAAATTCTTTATACCTATTATATCACGAAAGTAAATATGACATTGCATTCACACGCAATAAAAAACAAAACAAACAAAAACTTTATTTACTTAAAAATAGTATGCATAAAAATATATATTTGGGTTAATCCTAGTTATTTTAGAAAGAGTAGATTTTTTTGTATTTAAAAAATTTTGTGATTTTTATTTCTTTGGGAAATGAATGCTGACGTTATTTTATTTTTCTTTATGATTTAGTCAGACCTCGATTTACTTATAACATGATTCAAATTGTTCAGAATTTTATTTTTGTGTTAATACAAATTATCAAAATAGCCAACAATTTTTAGCTCTATAGATAAATAATGGCTGAAATACCTCTGAATATCATAAAATGCAGTTTGTACTATTAAGCATAAAAATTCAGTGAAATTACAATAGAGTAAAATTATCTGGATCACCCCATATACAATACAGTAACACGTTGACACATAGTATTAAAAAAAATATATATAAATTTTAAAAGACAATATTAAATGCACATATGAAATATTTTGATATTTAGAATTTTTTAATATTTACATATTCATATACCTTTCATTTTTTTTTATGTGTTATTTAACTTGATTTATTTATGATACAAAAGAAATAATAAAAAAAGGAGACAAAAAAAAATATACTATCGCGTGATCGATTCTATCTTAAAGCTTTATTTTTTTCTGTAAAAAGATAAAACAGTAAATGCATAAAGTGTATAAAGTCTGAGCGAATTTCCCATATCGGCAATAGAAAAAAATCAGGCGAGTGCTTTTTTCTTCTTTATCTGTGTATTTTTTTTGCTGTTTAAGTCACATATACTTAAAGCAAAAAAAAAAATTTATGTATACGTAGCTTTTATCTTAAGGGTGCAAATACGACATACTTTGAGGAAATCGTCTTTTTATGCACTTTAGCGTTAAGGGTTGTTTATAAGAATATACTTATATGTGAGCGTGTGTGTATTTACAGGATTAAAAAAAAAAAAAACGTTTGTACACAAAATGGTTTTAAGTATGCTGCTTTACTATCAAATGCTTATGTCTATTAAATTCAACTCAAAATTAAACCTGACATGTAATTTTTTTTTGGTTCAGAATTTTTTGGATTTAAAATTTAATAAAAAAATAAAAAAAACTTATAATATTTTAATTTTGAAGTTTGATTAACTTTTAAAAAAATCGTAAAATCTGTAAGTAGTTAAGTACTCGCTAGTAATATAAGATTAACTCCATAAAAGTTATAGATTTTATAAAAGACTAAATTTGTTAAAAAATTTTTTTCATGAGTCCTAAATTATTTTTTATTAATTCATTTGTCTGATATTTTGTGATTAAAATTTCTTGTCCGAAATTTACGTCAGCAAAATTTATGAACTAATTACTAGATTTTTAAAAATAATTTATGAAACCTCTTCCCAAAAATAATAATCAGCAACTCAAAGCCAAATACTAATATAGCACTGAATATTTAAAAAACAAAAAATTAATCTCAAACATCCTAAGGCCAAATATTTTTATCTCATATTTTCGATTTATTACAGAATTATTCCTATACATTTTATCTTTTTTATAAAAAAAAAAGTTTTAATTAATAATTTCCAATCATACACTCACAATCTAAACCACGTACTTTTATCATTATTTTATTTTTCAATAAAATTTTATTAATAAAACACAGAAAAATAATAATTTCTGTAATTTCACAAACATAAAGTTTTTAATAAATTTTGCAACACAAAAACTAACTAACTACATACGTGTTATAACTTTTTTTATAAAAAAAAAAAACTTTATAACAATTGGAAACCTTACATATAAGTTGATTAAGTTAAAATAGTAAATAGAAAATTCCCAATAGAAAAATATCTGATTTACAACATATAAGATTTATTTTATTCTCCCTGGAATTAACTTTATATATGAAATAAAAAACCTTACAATTCATTTTTTTTTTCAATACTTACATTTCAGATTTAGTAATAATTATTATTATTCTTGATAATTTATTTTACAAACGAAATAAGTTTTTTACGCTCTTAACGTATTTTGAATATATATGAACCTTTTTTTTATATATAAAGAGAAGCACGATGAATGCAAAATACTATGTAGATAATATGTAATTGCTCTTGTACTTTTTTTTTTGTGTCTTTTTCTTTTTTTAGATATTTGATTTTTTATATATACACGTGATGAAATTTAACTTTTCATCGCCAATTTAATTTACTTTTTTTTTACCACGTGTATTTTCACAAAGAAAAATTTCGTATGCCAATATCATTCAGACAGATAAAAAATTTTTATAAGATTGTAATCATCAAAGAAAAAATTTTTTTTTGCCTTATAAATTTGGTATTATGTTTTTTTTTTCTTACATTGAATTTTAATATTTTTTTTTTGTATGTTGAAAAGAAAATGAAATATAAAATTTTCTATTTATTTTATTATTGATTTACTTTTTTTTAGTTTTGCTGTTTTGTATAGGAAATTTTTAATAATCTAGAAAATATTGTTTTAATGTATAGAGTTATTAATTTTTTTTTTACATTGTTTCTGTACTTATAAAGTATAAAGAAGTTTGTTTTTTAAAGTTACTTACAATACTTATTTTTTTATGTAAGAAAATTTGCTTGTGTTTTCTTTTATTGTATTTAAATGCAAGATGTCAATTTTAATGTATCAGAAAAATTTAGGTATAATGATTAAAATAGTCGCATGTTAAAATTTTCAATCTTTTATATTTTCTAAGTATGATATTTATAATAACATATGTAAATTTTACAGTAAAAAGTAAAAAATTGATGTCCTTACTAGCTTTGATTTTAGATTTCTTTTTCTAATTAATAATAAGTATGATAAATTCCATAAGATTCCATATAAGAAGTTACACGGTTAACGAATTCCCTAATTTGGCCTATTTCTATTCATAAAATAGGATTTTTCTCAATTTTTAGCCCTCCAGGTTTAAATCGGTCCAAATTAGATACAAATTACGTTTTTTTAGTAATTTTTCATTTTTGTATGCAACTTTTTATTAATAGATATCAAGAAAACCAGACTAAAGGAGTATTGGGAATAGTTTCTAATAATACACTATAGTAAAATTTTTAATAGAATTCGAATATGACATTGGTTTTTGAAAATTTCACCTCTGAATGGCTGTAATTTCTATTTTCCCCAAACCTAAATCATTCCGATTCCACGCCCCACAAAAAGCCCTATTTTCTGAAAAGACTTGATTTTCGAAATTCCTTAGGTTAGAAAAAATGTCCTGGTAGTTAAAAACACAATTAAAAAGTTATACATATTTTAGTGGCTTCATGAAACATTACTTTTTACAAATTTTAAATTTCCCGCCAAGACACGTGACCAAATTAAACTCGGGTCTTGTAGGAAACTTTACACATGGATATCAATTAAAAAATATTTTTTTGAATTGTAATTCTGCAGTTAAAATTAATAATAAACGATTTTTTTACATTTTACAAATGAATGTTTATTAAATATAAGGTTAAATTATGACTTTAACTTTGAAATTTTGCCATTAATCTTACACAACCCTTTAAAAAAGACTTAAATTGATATTTTTGTTTAAGTTTTGCTGCAAATTTCGAATTTTTTGTTAGATTTTCATTTGGTTACTTGACTTTGGCAGGAAATCTAAAATTTTTGAAAAGTTTTTTTTCATGGAGGCACTAAAATTTTAGAAATTTGATTAGCAGCTCTGTAAAAATATATTACTTGAAATTTCAAGCACGAATTCAAGCAGCTATCCAAAACTTTGCTTAGCTGTCACGTGGCTAAAAATTAATTAAAATAAAATAAAATTAGCAAATGAAGTCATAACTTAAACTGAAAATTTATTTTTTTAAAGTTTTTTTAACAGATTTTAAATATTAAAAAAAAAAAATGATATACATATATAAGACCTTAAAATTTTTAATTTATATATATCCTAAATATTACATTTTTATTGTGAGAAAATAATGCGCCACACAGTGATCTAGGAAAAAAAAAAGCGGAAATAAATCGGCTTTGATCGAGTTCCCATCCAATTTTAATGCGGGTTGGCTTGTTTTACTCCTGAAGACCTGTATTTTACGAAAGTAACGTAAAGAAAATTTTTTTCCACATGATTTTCACCCCTTTTTCAGAAAAACCCACCCCTAAAAAAAAAAATTTATAGCAAAATTAAAATTTATTGAAAAAAATTTTCTAGGCCGTGAAAAATTATTTATATGCTTAAATTTGATTGAAAAGAATAAATTATGTTAAAAAAAAAAAAAATTACCCCTATTCTACCCCTAATTTCTCAAAAATTACCCTTAAACTTAAAAGGCTTATAAAATTTGTTTTTTTTAAATATTACATAAAATTTATATTGTAGAACTTTAAGAAATTGTTAAATTATGTATTTTTTATTTTTTATTACTTGATTGGCCTTTTTGTAGGCCAAAACAACCCTTCTAAACACTTAAAAGTAATCTAAAATTTAAAAATCCTAAAATATTCCAGTCAAAATACGGGTTTGGTTGTATGTTCACTGGCGAACAGGAGAGTTGCTCTACTATAGGTTTTTTGGACCGCTGAACACGAAAATCGGGGTCATTTCGTTGAGAAATGGGGGTTCACCCTTAAATTTGCAAAAACTACCCCCGAAATGGGGATTTTCTTGCTATTTTCGTACTTTTAGCATCCAGGATATGGTCATATAGGTTTTTTGGGGCACTAGTCAAGAATTTTGACTTCTTTTTCATAAATAATCAATATTTCACCCTTAAAAAAGATAAAACTTCCCCTAAAAGGGGTGTTTTTGCTATTTTCGCACTTTGAGCATCCAGGATATGTCCATATAGGTGTTTTGAGTCACTAATCAAGAATTTTTACTCTTTTTTAATAAATATTCAATATTTCACCCTTAAAACAGCTAAAACTACCCTTAAATTTAAAATTTTTTAAAATACAGTAGGCTTTAATTTATTCGTTATCTTTGAGTTTAAACTAACTCTAATATTAACAAAAAAAAAATGTAAGTAATTTTTTAGTAGATGGGTATCCTTTCCTGGCTCCACACAACCCTTAAAACTCACAAAAAATTCAAAATTCATCTACTACTGTTTTAAGGGTGAAATATTGAATATTTATTAAAAAAGAGTAAAAATTCTTGATTAGCGACCCAAAAAACCTATATGACCATATCCTGGATGCTAAAAGTACGAAAATAGCAAGAACACCCCCATTTCGGGGGTAGTTTTTGCAAATTTAAGGGTGAACCCCCATTTCTCAACGAAATGACCCCGATTTTCGTGTTCAGCGGTCCAAAAAACCTATAGTAGAGCAACTCTCCTGTTCGCCAGTGAACATACAACCAAACCCGTATTTTGACTGGAATATTTTAGGATTTTCAAATTTTAGATTAAGTGTTTAGAAGGGTTGTTTTGGCCTACAAAAAGGCCAATCAAGTAATAAAAAATAAAAAATACATAATTTAACAATTTCTTAAAGTTCTACAATATAAATTTTATGTAATATTTAAAAAAAAAACAAATTTTATAAGCCTTTTAAGTTTAAGGGTAATTTTTGAGAAATTAGGGGTAGAATAGGGGTAATTTTTTTTTTTTTTAACATAATTTATTATTTTCAATCAAATTTAAGCATATAAATAATTTTTCACGGCCTAGAAAATTTTTTTCAATAAATTTTAATTTTGCTATAAATTTTTTTTTTAGGGGTGGGTTTTTCTGAAAAAGGGGTGAAAATCATGTGGAAAAAAATTTTCTTTACGTTACTTTCGTAAAATACAGATCTTCAGGAGTAAAACAAGCCAACCCGCATTAAAATTGGATGGAAACTCGATCAAAGCCGATTTATTTCCGCTTTTTTTTTTCCTAGATCACTGTGCGCCACCTAGACGTCGATAGATTAACTAAAATGTGTTAACACTGCTATTTTATCAAAAACAACTTTATTCCATATAAATGAACTAAAACTACACTGAAAAAAATTAATATTTGGATCAAATAATTTCAAATTGAAACACTTGGTAATACTAGTATTACCAACAGTAAAATATATGTACAAAACATAACCTCAAATCTCTAAATCTATTGAATAATAAATAATCATTGTTATTTTATATAATAACTTAATAAATGATTTATTATTACAGCAATAAATTAATAAAAATAATATTAATCATAATATTGAATACAAATTGATAATAATAATACACAAATACATCGTATTCGCTCAGTGCAGGTAGGCGTGGCGATGAAAAAATCTATCGAAGCGCTCATGGTGGCAGGCTCTGAACTAGCTACTCGGGGCTTTTTATATTGTTTAGCATGGAAAATAAAAAAAATACCAAGTAATTTTGAAATTTTTAATTATTTTTCCAATTTCAAGTGTCTAAAAGCATTTAAACAATAGTAGATTTTATATATACACTTAAAAATAGCAACAAGACATTTTTTTATTTTATAAAATTAATAAAAAATAAAATTATAGTACGGGTTGTCAATGCAAACAAAATCACACATAACCAAAGTAACTTACAAAAACTATTAATATTTTAAAAATTTATTCAAATAGATTATTTTATTTTTATTAAATATTGTAAAACAAATTATTTCGTATCATTTCATATAAATTATTTGCAAAAATATTATTTAATTACTTTATAATTACAATTTTTAATTGATTTCCATATGCTTTACATTATAAAAGCCCCGAATAGAAGGAGGGGTACTGAGGGGTACCACGTGATTAAGCATAAACTTCTCCTCCTGCACTGAGCGAATTAACGAATTTAATAGATTTTCAATGAATATTATTATACATTATAAGAAGATTTAATACACTCGATTTACAATAATACATACGTAAATTTAATTTTATTACAAATATAAAATTAAATCCTTGAAATTAAACAACAATAAAATACGGAAAAATAAAATAACAACAAAATCTATGTTTCTTTTATTTTATTTTTTTTTTTTAATCAGATTATAAAAGATTTATATGTAAAATACATAAATTTTGTTACGTGAAAATTGCATTTAATTATATACGAATGATTTAATGATTTATATTTTATTTATTTAATCATTTTGTGTGTGTTTTTGTTTTTGATTATATAGAAAATTTTTTATAAAAAGTTTTAGGAAGCCTTTTACAAGAAAACTTTATTTTTCATGGAAAATTAAATCAATTGAAAATAAAATATTCTTTTTAAAATCACTAAAAAATAAAAAAACAAGTTTAAAATAGCCAGTTATGTGAAATGAATTTTCTTTCTGTTTCTAAACAAAGTAAACATTACAAGTTACATAGTAAAGGTCCGAAGAAAAGAGAAGGAAACAGCAGTAGATTTAGTGGAAATGAAGGAAACCACTGTAAACCGCAACCGCAAAAAGCAGGAAGTAAAGCTCACAGCTGTCCTTATAAAATCAGCAGATAGACAATTATGTTATAATACATAGACATTGAAAGGGAAATAAAAGGGCAAGTCAATGTCTAATGAATTTATAATCAGATTTTGACACTGGCATGATAACCAAAAAATAGTTTTGGGTAAAAAAATTTAAGTAGCTTATGCAAACAAGTTTAAGCTAGTTTATAATGACAATTTTTGGAAATATCATTAATAGTTAGAAATAGATAGTTAATTTTCAAAATGACTTTTAAACACGCTTTGATAATAGATAATAGGGAATAGGGTCTTAGAATTTTAGTAGTTATAGAAAATAATATATTTTTTAAGCTTGAGGGGAAAAAAATTGGTAAATATCAATTTCTAACTGCAGAAAATAGAGAATGGTGCAAATTTTTGAGGGAAATCGATTAATTTTAAAAAAATAATAATATGGATGATTTTAAAATGATGTTTTAAAATCTGAACAAAATTTTAAAAACGCCCCAAGGCCAGCTATCCTGTCAGGTTTTTAGTAAGTTTGATACACAAAAAAATGAAGTAACCAACTTTGACTAAACTTGAATATGTGATCCATTTAATTTATGAAAAATTGCACACGCACCTTGAAAAATTTATGAAAATATTTAGTTGAGAAATTTGTTTAATTTTGAATTAAATGTACGTTTCAAAATCTTTTTTTTTAAATCATGCAATTTTCTTATATTTTTGTCAATTTAATATTTAGCATTGTTTTATCCAAATTTCAAGACCAGTGCAAGGAGTATTGATTGAAATATGTCAAAAATCAGCATGTATCATTAATTTTATTTTGAATTTCTTAATAAAGTCAGGACATTAAATTTAATTTTCTTCTGCTAAAAATCTTAAATCTATCCCTTTACTCAAAAGGCTTTAGAAATCAAACTGAAGGGATAAAATACGTTTTTTTCATTAACTCAAAGAACTCTGACAAAATTCTCGAGGAAACGTAAAAATCCAATTTTATAATCATTCGCAAGTACAAGAAAAATGACTAAAAAAGTCTTGTAAATTAAATTTAAAAGAAAAAAAAATTTGAACATAATTAATAGAAAACATATAATTTGCAAGTTTAAATTTAAGATCTTAAAGAAAGCCACGTTTTTAGTAAAACTCACGTATAGAGTAAAGCTTTTGCAAATGAGCTACCTGTCAACAACTCTTATAGAATACTAAAACAAATTCATTTATAAAAATTTTTTGTATATACTTTTAACATAAAAAATCTAAAGTATTAAAGTAAAATAAAAAAATCTTATAAATTAAAATCTTAATAATTTAATCTTTTCATTACTGCTATAAATAATAAAATAAAATAAAACTTTTTGAAACACGCATATATATACTTATATATATTTCTTTTTTATGTGTTAAAAAAAATTTTTTTATGCAAAGAAAAGATTTATAAACCTAAGATTAAGCTTGCTCAGATGAGAGTAAAATAGGGAGAGAGAGAGGAAGTTTTAGGTAAAGGTACTTTGAGCTTTTTGCTTTTGAATAGTTTAAAAAGTTGAAAAATGTATAAAAAAAAGCAAGAATTTATGTTTTTTTCTATAAATTTATATTTAAAATATTAAAAAATGAGTATATTTAGAAATTATTTTATACACAGCGAAAAAATTTTTGGGTACGTGAAGAATAAAAGCTTCATTAAAATCATTGAGATTAAATTATTTCTCTACTTGCAGTAAAAAAAAAATTTTATTTTGGACCCAAATTGTTAAAAAAGAGGTACCGAATCTTGAAAAAATTAAATTACAAGATTACGAAATATCCTTTGAAAAAAAAAAGAATACTTAATTTCATAGAAAAAAAACCCACTTAAAATAAATTTGGTAAATAAAATTTGCATCCAAACTGCATCCACATAGTAGAATATTAAATTATAAACAATGCAAGAAGAGAGAAAATAGTATAAGTATGCATAAATTAAATAAAATATTTAAAATATACATGTACAAAGAGAAAAGATGAAAGCAACAATCTTAATGAATTAAAGTAACAATTCTATAGTATATATATCGCGTGATTAGAATAATTTTCTAGAGTAAAATAATGTGTAAGAGCTTTAATATATATATACCTGCATATATTAATCGAGTTAAATACATGTTATATAATACAAAACATAGAAGATTCTTGACTCGAAGCATTGAAATTCAAAATATCTACTAAGTTCTATATGTCTTTCTGTATAAACTCAATGCTCTCGACTTATATGTCTAGTATACCCAAGAAGAAGTTTCTAATCGATGCTTTTGATCATTATGTTTATATACTAAACATCTCTATTGGCATATATGATTTTCTCAATATATATAGAAAATATTTAATTAAATTCATTCAAATATTAATGGAGAATATATACATATAAATTAAATATATTTACGCATTTCAAATCTAGAACTTGAGATTCGCTGAAATTCCTTTGTCATGTTTTACTTTTCCTACCTACGAAATCATCTAAAAGTCCTCTTATATGCTATATATATATGAATATGTGTGCTGAAAACCCAAGAGAAGTCTCTTTTACTTGTGACTATAAGGATTTTCTTCTTCGAATGTTATATATAGTGTAAATTTTATATATATATATATATACATTTGTTGCTTGAAAATTCATTGCTTTAATATTTAAGTAGTTTCATATACAGTGTAATGAATTCGTGTGTATGTTCTTGACATTTACCAAAAAGCTTTTTAAGAAAATTTTAATACGCATAATAATAATAATTGTACGTTTCAAGATTAAAATACATACATTGTATACATTAGCATGGATTTTACTTAAAAAAATTTTCTTGTACTAAAGTTGCAGTAGTTAAAACTGTTGAAGCCAAAATTTTAGGTACTTCACTTTTTTTGAAAAATGATACTTAACTTTGCTAGATAATACAAAATCTGAGAAAATTTTAAAAGTAAATCTAGTAATATGATTGTTTTCGAGATTTTTTTGCTCCCCCCATTTTTTTCGAATATTTTGGTTATAAAAACCGCCCAAGCTCTAAGGATTTTGGTTTTTGATTATACAAACCCATCCCACCAAGCACTTGAAGTTTCCTATTTAAATAAAATGGTAATTTGGACTTTTCAACTTTCTAATTTTTTATTGTTTTTTATTTGTAATGTATTTTGAATGGGAAATTTGCGATTTTTAAAAATTTAATTTTGATTTTATTTAACATTCGAGCTGCTCTGAGACCTTAAAAATTGAAAATTTTATATTTTTGAGTCTTAAATATACTTTTTTTTAGTAAATTATGATTACAATGCAAGTGAAAAAAACATATAAAAAAACACAAATCTTTCATTTAAAATAATTTTAATTTGTAAAAAAAATTCAGAAATTGGTTCTTTTCAAATATCAAAAAAATTGTGATTTTGAGCCTTCAAACTCAAAAAAACATTTCATTTGTTTTTTATTGCTATTGTTTTTAAAATTTTCTGGAACTAGAATTTTTAAATTTTCCTTTGTAGTACATCTGGAATTACTTACACTTCCAAATTTAATCGTTAGAGCGCAAACTTATCTTATAAAGTAGATAGAATTGTCTTTTCTTCATTGAAAAAAGTATTTCTTTTACATCAGGACTAAGATTTGTGGCAGTAATACAGTTTTACCAGCTTCGATCTTGTCCCATTGCATAATAATCTATTAATGTTTAAGTTTCTTAGTAAAATGGCGATAGTTCCTGCTTTTAATTCTAATTTATAAGGAGGAATTCCGTTTGGTAATAGATTGTCGAGAAATTCCATAGGTCAAATTTCAGATTCATTTTTTTCAACACTGTAGTATTCAACGAATTACCTCTCATTCTAGAAATTATTTCATTATTCAAATCGATAACGTCAAGTTTTGTTGGTGCTAATTATATTACTTTATATATTAAATTCATTTTCTGGGTTAATATCTTCCTCAAATATGTCTGTAATAATATCGGGTAATAAGATTGATTCTTTTGATATCCACTACTGGATTATCGTCTTCAAATTATGTGGAATATTTTCCTTCACCTACATCGCGAGAAACCAAATTTCAAAGTTCTCTTTGTTATTTTCCGTTTGAATATTTTTACGCCCAAGTAAAAAAGTGAATATATTATCAATATATTGATTTTTAAATATATTGTCAATATATTGTGAACAATATTTGGGAAAAAAAATCAAAATTTTTAATAAGTTAATAAGAAGTTATTACTCGTTGTAAAGTTTTAATAAGATGTGGTAAAGTTGGTAAAATGATTTTTACGAGTGAAAGATGTTTAAAAGTTTTTTTTATTTTTAACGACGTTTCGATCGATTAAGATCCTTTTCAAGTCAATAGTAAAAAACTTTAAACTTAAACTTTTGACTTGAAAAGGATCTTAATCGATCGAAACGTCGTTAAAAATAAAAAAAACTTTTAAACATCTTTCACTCGTAAAAATTATTTTACCAACTTTACCACATCTTATCAAAATTTTTAAGTTAAAGAAATGAAAATTTTCATTATTATTTTGTCTGACAAATTGTATTTTTTTATATATTACAATTTGTCAGACAAAATAATAATGAAAATTAAGGTAATAATCTTTTTTTTTTAAATTAATCATTTCCTTAACTTAAAAATTTTGAGTATATATATATTATTATTTTTGAAAATAAACTTAAAACTTAAAAATTTTGATTTTTTTTCACAAATATTGTTCACAATAGGCAATGTTCAACGAAACTGTAAGTCACCAATTATCATAACTATATTTACAGAAAAATGGTTCTTCATTATAACATATATATCTCTTAATAAATTATCCACAGATTAAAAAGCCAATTTAGAAGCCATGAATATTTTGTCCTATTTTATATAGCACCTTAAAACTTCAGCGTGTGAAGAATTAGCATTTACATTGCACATGTAATTTTCTGTTATTTTTAATGTTAATTTAAAAGTAGAGGTAACAGTTTTATCGTTATATAATAAATTTGCTGTGATTCCAGTCCACGTTACGCTAAGTATATTAATTTTGTTGAAGATTAAAATTTGAATCTTGGCATTTAATAAGTAACTTTTCCCACAGCCTCCTGGGCCAATATATATATTTATATATAGCCTTATAGTTTTTTAAAATCATTAATTAATATTCATTAATTTTTATTTTGCTTATTATTTAAAGTTTTGAATCAATTTTATTTCTTTGATTTTCTTCATCAAACATATTTTCTTCAATATTAAATAAAAATATTTGATTTCTGAGCTAACAATTTGCTTTATTTTTTCAATAAATTGCCCACGTTTCGAAGACCTTCAGTCTTCATTATCAAGGCTAAAAATTTTACAATATTTTACAATTTTATAAAAACTTTTTTTACATAATTCCAAATTTAAAATTAAAAATTAAACATTACCTTATTAAAAATTTTTTTGATATCGTCTGGTATTAAGTCTTTTAATTGTGGTGAATCATAATCTTTTAATGATAGAGATGTACAATATTTTAATTATTTTAACACGGAACATGTTCCTAGGAAGGTGTACTCGACAAAGGCTCAAAATTTAGGGGAGGGGGTGAAAAATTCTAGAGGAGGAGGGGTAGATAGACTTATAAATTGGATTTTACAAGTCAGCATGCCCCATGTTCGTTGGTTTTGTTAACAAACCATTTAAAAGTTTTTTTTTTAAATGAAAACAATAAACTTTTATTTTAAAAGTAGCTTGTTCAGCTTGACCATAACATTATGTTTTTTATTATAATTGAAAACAATATCTTTCCTGAATAGGCCTATATCTTTATTCTTGAAAATTAAACTAAAAAAAAAAAAAATTAATCCTTTTTTAGCTTTGTATTATTTTGTCTTATTGAAAATTTCTATAATAACAAAATATAAAAGAAAATGAAACTGCATAACATAAACTAAAATTCTCTTTTGTGTGTAAGAGAGATTTTCTTAGATTAAATTGAAATTTTTATGATATTATATAGAATTCTCATCAGCATTATATCTCTAGAACTGAAAAGTGTCGAGAATTTTTGTACAACATTATTATCTTCAAAGCATTTTCTTTTATGTACCAAATTTTTATATAATGTCTTATTTTACTTTAGCATAAACATAAACATAATAATAAAAATAAAAATTTTGATTAAATCTTTATTATAAATATTAAAAAAAAGTTAAATTTTAGATAAAATTCTTCTGTAAAAGGAATCTTTTCAATGAAGAAAATGTATATACTTTATTAAAATATAATTTTAATTTGTCCATATTAAATTTTAAAAATATTTTTTGACTTCACCTTTTCACTTTATGTCTATTTTCTCAAATTTTTGCATTAATATTTTTCAATTGTTTCTTAGTTATTTCCTTTCATAATAATCTTTTATTAAATTTAATATTGCATGTATTCTGTACAAAAACTAATGCTTTAAAAATTAAATGTATCTTACAATGTAGCGACGATATAAAATTTTTTGACTTAAATTTTTCTCGCAATTAAAATGAGTTCTTAAAGCTATAAAAGTCTTCACTATATATACACTATTGGAACTCTACCACTTATACTAATTTAAACTTATCATGTAAATTATTATGGCTTTTTAATGAATTAAATAAAAAGAGTTCAAGTATCTTTTTTTAGTTTCTTTCTGCCAATTTTCTCTACAAAATTCCTGATATGGCTCTATAGGATCTAACGAAGTTAGTCTATCTATCGGCTATTTTAATGCGTAAGAACCCTGATTCCTATTCTATGTAGGATATTTGTTTTAGCTGGAAAAGGTAGGCATTCTTGCACTACTTTTATAAAATTTTCTAATTGAGGTGCTGAAATCTCTTCAATACCCGCACTTTTTACGTAAAACAGTGGATAATTTTTGCTTTTATAAAAACTAAATTAATGCAATTTCACAATGCCATACATTTTCTGCGTTCGCTATCACTTGTGAATATCTTTAAACCAAAAGCACTTTCTGCAAGCTTTCATAAACGTTGACGTCGAACCATCCAATACAATCTTGGTTATCAAAAATTTAGTTTTACATACTTTTAACGCTTAAATATAATAAATAAAAATTTATGAAATAAGAAAATTAATTGCAACAATAATATTACAATGATTATATTAAGTAATAGTAAATTTATTGAAACATGAATTGTTGACCGAGTTTCTCTTATCGTAACATTATACTTATACATCGTTACATTAGATATCCTGAGTTAAAATTTTTTAGCCTCGTGCTTGCATATTATCAAGATCATGTAATTTGAGTTTTAGATGTGAGAGAACTCTTGGTTTAATATTTCCTGTACATATTTATATTATAAATGGCTAATACAATACATCCTATACGTACTTTACAATATCTATAAATATTATTTGCTGAAAGTTAATTAACATTTTTTTTTTTGAATTTGAAAAGGAAATATTTTTTATAATGACTAAGAACAAGTCGTTCTAAATTACCAAAGAGTTTTATAAATATTTAGTAATGAATTTTAAATAAATTTTTTATGTTTAAATGCTTGAAAAGGTGAGATAAAGTCTCATGAAAGGTAGCAAATAAATTAACTGTATATTATTTAGCCCTTTTGGGCAAAAAAAAATTTCCTAAAAATATTTAATTTTTAATTATGGGCAAAAGATTCATCACCAATATTTTATTTGTTTAATAATTTACGTTTGAGGAAAAAATAAAAATATTATAATAACTGAAAAAAGTTGTATTCATCTCAAGTACTTAATTCCAAAGTTTATATTTGTATTAAAGTTTTTTTTATTTTCCTGTAAATGAAGAAAAGAAAGATGATAACGTTAGCAAGTTTTATACTACTATCTACTCTTCATTTTTTTTTCTTCTCTAATTTTTCATAAAAAAAAAAATTCTTTTGAAATTACTTTATATATTACGTTTATAATAATAATAGTTATTATTATTATTATAAACGTGACTAGTTTTTTCAATTTTTTTCTCTTTTTTCTTCAAGGAGTGAAGAAAAAATAATATGTTAATAAAAAAAAAATTTTTATGCAAATTTGTGTAATTATTTATACTCACAGTTTTTTTTTTTATTTACACTTTATTGGTTAACCTTTTATTTTTTTTTTATTTAACTTTTGACACAATGTTATATATAAAACTTTTGTGTATTTGACAGGTTAAATAGAATTATAATTGTGGTTCAAATGAATTAAATTGTTTTATATATGTCATAATTTTTTTATTTTTTTACGTCTTTTTTATTTAATTATTTTTTTTGTTGGTATCAAATTACTTTTACATTTATGTAATTAGTTTTATAAAAACAAAGTTTTTTTGAGATATTTGATACTATTAGATATATTTGAAATTTATAAAAAAAGTTACTTAATTTTTTGTATATTAGAATGCTGGTTGTTTGAAAAAATTAATTATTTATTATCGAGTTGATTGGAGATTCAGGACAACTGGAGAAACAGATCCTTTATGTTTTTATCTAAAAAATTGAATTCCTTGCTAAAAATATAAAAATTATTAGAAATTTCGCCATTAAATATTTTCGAAAATTTTCAAATTTTTAAATTCATTTCAAGGCTAATGTACATAGTTTGATTTAATTTTTTTATTATCTATTTTAAAATAAAATAAAAAATTTAATACAGCGTAGTTTGCATATAATAAAAAAATATAAGTGGCATTTATAAATATTAATTTAATAATAAACTTTGCAACTGAAATCCAGAAAGAGAGAGATAGAAGATTGCACAAGTTTATATTTTGTAAATAGTATATTAATATGTTAAACACGTATTATATATGTAGTTTTAGAGTGAGAGAGAAAATAAATTAGATATGTTATCGAAATGAACTTGCTTCTAAATACAATAGTGAGATAATCTACTAATTTTTAACTTATTGAAAAAACTGAATGCAAGGAAAAATATGAATTTTTAATTTTTTCAAAGAAATTGTTGCTGAGTTTATAAATAAGAAGCCAAAATTTTGCTAGTCCAATTTTTCATTTACTGTAAAAATTTATTTGAACTCTACACTAAAAAAAATCCGGTTATTGTTACCGGAATTCCGGTTGTGGCAGCCGATAATTTTTTTTTTCTTGCAAATGATATAAAACCTAAAGAAAAGTGTTAAAAAAAAACTTTTCTTTTTGCTTCAAAAATTTTTTTTAAGTTCCACCATGCTGCAAAGCTTGCATTTTAAATGAATAAAACTCATTTTTTTTAATTTCCTATGCATTTCAAGCCATTTGCAACAGTTTAAAATAAATAATAAAAAAAAAAACCGGCTGCCATACCCGGGATTCCAGTTACGGTAACTGGCATTTTTGTAGCCGCATACCCAAATTTTTTTTTTAGGAATATGTTTCAACACATTATAAAAACTTTTTTCTAGTCTTGAAAGTATTTACACCATGTGATTATGGAACAATTTGTCTTTTTAAAAAAGCATGCAGACTACCCTCTTTCCAATGAGCCTTCCAGGCCAAAAACACCGAGCAATTTCTTACGACTGGGGCCAAAAATGTACAAGTTTTTTTAATAAAATTTTGTATAATTTTAAAAAGTTGTATAAAAACTAGCCAATTTTTACTGAATTTCCCTCCCCTGAGAAAGTTTCTGTATCTGCCTTTGTGTTAAATAATAGGGGTTATCTAACTGAAGCTGTGACTTTGTAAGTCAACTAGATACATTTTATGTGTATAAACTTTATACTATAAAGTATCAAATTTGGAGCCCTTTGAACCAAGATTTATTATCACGAATTTTTCCACCAGACTGCCAATAAACTAAATGCCATTTTTTGTGGAAAATTGGCAAACTTTTAAATTACAGTCTAAATTAAAATTGTTAATATAAATAAGTATTATTTAAGGGTCGCTCCACTCAGCGGCCAACCCACAATAACTGTGTGTCAAAAAAGGTGATAATCTAATAAGAGGACTCTAGTGTCTTTGGGTCCCCAAATCACTCCAAAAAGTAGAGCCTAACATGTCAAAATTAAAACCAAGTAGAAGTACTATTTTGTCGAAAAAGTAAAGTAACAGTGTTATTTTAAAGAATACCCCAGAAATCCTATCTTATGACATTGAGTCTCCGTGAAATTATCCCATTCAACTAGGTTATAAGTTTTGCAGATATTTTTTCATCCTAATTAATCTACCAAGTCTTCTTTAGGCATTTGGTTTATTAACTACTATTAGGGGCGTGCGATTACTCGACCCGAAGCTTCTGGTCGGTCTTGGATTTTTTCGGGTCCGGTCGGGTCAGTCTTCGGGTATACCCGAAAAGCTTCAAAAGTCCGCAAGTATAGTTTAAATCGGAATTTGCCTGACTTTACAATTTCATGAAAATATATTTTAAAATTTTTCGTTCATTCCAGATAATAGGTCATTATAAACTCTTTTTTAAGCGTAAACGAAAAATTTCCAAAATAAAAAGACCGAACTTTAGGGTCGGGGACCCGAAAATTCGGGTAACCACACACCCCTAATTACTATGGTGAGATAAAAAAACAACAAATAATGGGTTATGAGTCACAATAGTAGACCCTTAGAGGGAAAAATGAAACCAACTATAAGTGATTTGATTAATTAATAAGATGAGAGCGTTGCTCTGAAGTTTCCCTAACAACCTGTATTTTATAACATGGGGTTATGTGTTTCAATATCCAGAAGGTTCATTTTCATGATCAATCCAAAACCATATGGTATAATTTGGTGTCCCAAATGTAGTCTTAAGTAGTTCCATTTGGTTCCCAAATGTAGCTCCTATTGCCAGTACTCTTAAATTCAAAGTAAAAATATGCTTTCCAGGTGAAATATTCCGATCTCTTTTATTAAAAGAATTAATAATTTACAATTCGAGCGAAACACATTAAAGGTACTTATTTCTAAATGTTTAAATTAAAATCAATATATAGGTATAACTATAAAATAACTACATAAAAGTTTAACTTGTTTTATAAATACGTCGCATTTATTATTCGTCATTTACAACTTATATGACCTTATTATATTTCCCGTTGATATATAAAATGATAAATTTATGCATCAATTATTATTATTTTCTCTTACAATACCATTATATTGAATGAATAAAATCTATTGTTATAATTATTAATATTATATATATTATTATTATTATCAATATTTAATACCATTATTATTATTTTTTCCAATTTTATAAAAATATAAAAGAGCTTTTGAGTAAACAGGAATAAAAAGGGAAAAAAAAAATCAGCAAAATTTTTTTGAATAGGAAGTAGAACTTTTTTATTTTCTAAAAAAAAAATGTATATCTCTTTCTTAGATTGTTAAGTTACCTAAATTTAAGCTTACAATGTGTATACTATCAAGAACTGATATTTGTTCAAAAATGCTGACTTTAAACAAAAGGATATTTACTATATGGACCCTTTTTTTTATATCTTACACTGTATGTACGAAAGAAAAATATTTCTTCTGTTTATACTTATTTACTACTCACTTGTGTACCAAAGAAAGTCTCTTGTGATTTTTATATTTTATTGTCTGAATTGTATTATAGGTGACAAATTTTTATGTGTTTATGTAAATTTTATTAAAATAAGAAAAAAATTTATATTTTACTTTTATTATACCTATTTTATGAAGGTGATGGATTGGCAAAAAAATTTTTTATCATGACATTTTAGTTTCTGGGTGCTCAAGGAGTGCTCTTTGTCAGAATTTTAAAATCACTGTCCACAAAATCAATTGTAATTTCAGTATTTAAAATAGTATTTACAATAAACGTAAATTTATAGTAATTTTTTTATTCAACATTTCATAGTACTCTTAAATTAAATTTATTTTTTTTATTGACTTATTTATCCAAGAGATTTTCTGTTAAATATGTAAATATCTAAACATTTAAGTAGTATTTTAATTTTTAATTAAACTACATACAAAAAAAAAACTAATTTTCGTTGAGTATTTACAGTAACAGCTTTAAATTATTTACTTAACTTTAAATTACAAAGTTGAACGTATAAATATTTACTTATGTTAACGTTTACACTAAACTAACATAAAAGAATCAAACTTTTTATTGTTATGGAGATTATTTCAAAACAATTTTATAGACAGAGGTAAATGGGACAAGTTGAGAAATTTTCTAACAGTCTAACTATTTTTTTAGTTGGATGCTATTTTAAAGTTGCTTGTGAAGTGGATAAAAAAAAATTTTTTCTGAGTTTGAATAAATTTAAACAAAATTCTCGTCTTGCATAGTTTATTTAATCAAAAATATGCATTTAAATTATAAAATACAAGGCATATCTTAATACTACACTGTAAAAAGTAACTCTCTTAGATTTACAAAAAAAATAGAATTTTTTCGAAAAATTAGTGAATTTTCAAAAATTTTTGTAAATATTCAATAAAAATCGTAAATTTACTAAATTCGAGAATTTTCGATTTTTTTTTGATTTTACGAAAAATGTTGTTAATTCACAACTATTTTTCGGAAATTTACAACTATTTTTCGGAAATCTACAACTATTTTTTGTAAATTTTCAAAAAAAAATTGTAAATTATCAATTTTTTTTGAGAATTCACAAAAAAAATCGAGAATACTCGAATTTTTTGTTAATATACTAAATTTAGTAGATATACGATTTTTTTCGAATAATTACAAATTTTTTCGAAAATTTACTAATTTTTCGAAAATGCTCTAATTTTTTTGTTAATATAAGAAAGTTATTTTTTACAGTGTATATATATATTTGAAAATTTATTTGTCTGTCTGTCTGTCTGTCTGTACCCTAATGACTCAAGAACCGCCGAACCGATTGGCATGAAACCGGTGTCAAAATAAAGAAAAAAAGTCTGCGGGTGACATAGTTCATAGATTTTTTGCTTAGCTATTGTAGTTTTTGAGATATTTAATTTTTAGTGTTTTTGAACTCAATAAAATTTTTTTAAATTTTCAACTAAAGTTGAAATATCTCGAGATTATTGAAAAATTTTACTTTGGCACTTTGTAGTATTCGATAGCGGTTTTTAGTTTTAGTTTTTAGTTTTTTTTATATATTTAATTTGGCGGTTCTCGAGTCGTTAGGGTACAGAGAGACAGACAGACAGACAAACAAATAAATTTTCAAATATATATACTATTAAGATATATTGGACAATATTAACATGATAATAATAAAAATTAATAATAAAAAATCAATAACAACAAATTAGGAACAAATCTCACCTATGCTAGTAATTATATATGTATTTAAAAAATTCAATATTTAAGGAAACTTTAATCCTTGCTAATCTTAAAATTTTATTTAGTAATACAGAATTCAAATTTTAAATTAAAACAATTAAATAAACATGTACTGATTTTAATCAATCTTGATTAAATTTTAAGAAGAACTACAAAAAAGCATAAATTAATTTTTTTGATAAAAAATGCTCACTAGGGGAGTGTTTACTGTTTGCAAATTACATCTCATTGGTAGGAATCTCTTTATTATATCAAAATAATATCCTGGATACCTTTTGTTTACTTAAATGGGTCTCTAGAGTTTGGAACAGCAAGTCTCAATGGTCTGACATAGCGTTTATTGGATTACAATTCATATAATGATTCTATCTTGCAAGTCAATCAAAAAATTTTGGGTCGTTCTCTTTTGTTTTCTTAAAATAGTCTTCTAGTTTCGTAAACTGCAACTTTTTACATTACTAATTTTACGGCTATGATAATTAATAAATCAAAGGTCCATTTTTTGTCAAAATTAAGTAATTTTAAAGTGCTGTCCAAATTATTAGTTTAAAATAAACTGATTCTTATATATGAATTGTAATTTGACGACTCAAAAAGTTTATACTCTTCTTATTTGAAATTAGGTGCCTTTTACCAAGAGATTTTTATCAATGTTTAAATTTTACTAAGAGTCCGATAATTTGCTCAATAAGAGCTCACGTATTTCGTGGTACCCAATTTTACCTAGTAAACGAAAAATCCAAGTAATACTTTGTAAATTCTAGGGTATGAAAGTATGAAAGAAAATTTTTTTAAAATAATTTTTATTATTAAGAAATTTATTTACATAATAGTAAAATACAGTTCACTCTTATTTACATTTCTATTAAGTACAAATAAATAAATATACAATAAGTTTTTATTTTTTAAAAATAAGTCAACAAGTTAATTTTATATAAAATTATAAAATAAATATACAATTATATTTGGACAAAAGAAGTATATCTAGTAAATATGAATAATTATATAATTACAAAGTATCTTTTGTGTTAATATAGTAATAATAGTACTGATTAATACAGAATTAAAATAAACCTTGGTGAAATTACACAGCATCACAGTAAATATTATTCATTATCTATAGGTTTGAGAAGTATAATTTAATACTCTTCTAAAATCTAGAAAATGACTGAAGATCACGATAGCAAGGGGCAGAGAGTTTCATAGATTGGCATACTTGATTTGAAAGGAGTTCTTTCCAGAGTCAGTCAACATTGTGGAGATTTCAAGATCTTTGCGGGGTCCTCTAGTGGGCTTATTATAAAGATAAGGTTTAAATAATAGAAGAAGGAATGGAGGTTTATTCATTCGAACCAGCTTATTGTTCAATCTCACATGATCTCACGCATGGGCCATAGTCCCTAAACAATATCTATACATTACACACTAAAACTATAGTCATTAAGAAAGCATAGTCAAGCGCTGAGTCAGTCGTCATGTAGCCTTCACAAGGGCACAACGCCCACATACATTATACAGTTTTAAGGAATAAAGACGTTATATATATTATTATTATTGTTATTATATCAAGCGTTCTTATTTCTACAGCATCCACACAATTCCACACAATCCTAAGTGTTGGTACACAGCAAATCAACATTTTACACTTATACATTATTAGCATGGCAAGAAAGTCCCGACAGGCATCATTACTAAGGCCATTTTAGCTTTTTTCTGTAAGGGGTTATGTGGTCATCACGCCTTAACCCAAAAATATATATCTTATTCCTGAATTTGTCAGTCTTTGAAGTTTTTGCGAAGTTCTAGGGATATGTCAGCATAAACAACTGTGCAATAGTATAAATGAGGAATCACAAGGGAATTTTGGAAATTTGACCCTTTTAGAATCTTATTTAAAAATTGATTAAAAAATTTATAATCCAGTAATAACTTTTATTTAATCTACATAATCCAGGTAAAAAATTTTTATAAATCCCAAACAAACATTGAAAATTGATTGTTAGAAAGATCAATATAAATTTAAATTAATATTTGATTATAATCATACATTCCATTAAATTGGATTACTGTTACATATATTACATTAGAAATCAATATTTCATCATATACACTAGAGAAATTTTCTTCAAATTTTATAACCTCGTTATTAAATTTTTCTACGATTTTTTAAAATAATAATTACTTTCTTTTTTTAATCTCAGAAAAACTGTAATTACATTTTAAGCAAATTTTAATGCATAATTTTATGTCCTTAATATATTTTCTTTAATCAAGATTTATAAAACAAAGGTATATATATTTTTTTTATTCCTGTAATAATAAAAAAAAAAATTATTAAGCTCGCATAAAAATAAATGTAATTTAAAAAAAAAAAATTACAATGTTATAAAGACAAGATAGAAGAATCTTAATAATCAAGATAAAAATCTTATAAAAGACAAATAATAATAAGAGAATGAGCTATATATATATATATAAATTTTCGTCCTTGCAATAAAATCTAAATAAAGCAAAAATTTAAGTTTCTTTTGACGAGAGAATTATAAACGGAAAGACAAGGAGAAAAATATAAAATAAAATCTCAAAGTCAATCCTTGATCTTGTGTACTATTCTAACACACTTTTGCTCTCGTTCATATAAACTGTCTATATATATGTTACGGGTAGAGTCTGATCTCTGGATAAAGCTAGGACATTATTCGGTATCGCTTGGGTAAAGCCCGATTCATATAAAATTTAGTACAATATAGTAAAATGAATGAACTAGTGAAATGAATAGATATAGTAACTTTATTTAAAAATATTTTAATAGCTTACCTATATCATATTTTTTCATTCAATTAAATTTTTTGATATACAATTAGTCAGGTAACTGACCTTTTTTATTTATTTTACAGAAAAATATAATTTAATGAATTTTATAAAATTTTTAAATAAAATTTATATCACTAACGTTATTTTGTAAATAATATTTGTTATTAAATAAAGAAGAATTAATTAAGGGGAATATTTATATATTCTCTTTATTCTTTTATTTAATTACTAAATAAAATCTCTGATTGCCTTACACGGGTGTCTAGAAGAGGGTTTAGGTTTCACAAAAATGTCGCAAAATTCTTACTGCAGGGAAGTATTCTAGATACCAAATATAATCAGAATTCATTGGCAGAAAATCAGAGCTGCTCCTTTTGCGTTTTTTCTAATTTTTATTTTTTTTAATTATTTTTCTTTCTCTTTTTTTAAAAAAATTAAACTGTTATAAACAGAATATTTGCGTTAAAAGTATAAAATTAATAAAACATTTATTTTATTTTAAATCATTTTTCTAATAATTAACTTTTTAACACTGTTCTCTCTGAGAGACAATAAACAAATGTTTAAATAATAATTTATTAACAATAGCAAATAACACAGTGGAGGCGCATACGAGTTTGTTTATAAACAATGTGAACATAACATATTATTGTTTTATTGCATATTATTACATACATATACACACACATGAACATACAAAAATGTGATCACCGTATTCCATTTCACTTACCTCGACATACCCTTTAATTAAAAAAAAATCAGTGAAATATCAATTTGAAGGTCTTTGATAGGCAAAAGACATGAATTTTACAGGTAGGTAAATTATTACATAATTTGTATTAATTGTTATTACAAAATAATTGAATTTTAAAGTTAAAATTTAAATTTTAGTTTTCAGCATTTTTAAATATAAGGGCGCCTAAAGTGGGCAAAATTAATTTAAAACTCTTGCATGTAAAAGAGATATTAAAATAAAAATTTTTTAAGTACTAAGTAACCAGAGACATGAACTTTAAAAGAAAAACGAGAAAAACCGTATAGAAACCGTGACTTAGTTACGACGATTTAAAAATTATTTTTTATGAAAAGTTTATGAATTACTGAAAATAAAAAAAGGAAAATTCAAAATGAGCAAGATTCCTTTTAAATTCAGACTCAAAAAGAGCAGCTAATTTTAGAAAATATGTTGCCAGAAATTTTTCACGAACAAAAACTACTACCAGTTCAAATTCAATCTGAACAATTTTGCTTGGAGCAAGCTCTATTTCAGCAAAATGAGCTTCAAACTCTTCAACCTGTGACAGTTGGAACTAAAATAAATTACAAAAACTGTATTGATAAAATTTCTTGTGAAATATGCTCTAAATAATTAAATTTTAGTGACAAAAGAAAAAAAGATAAGCTGAATTTAGAAAATTAAGCATCAAAAATGCTCAAAAGGTTTAATTTTAAATTCCTTAATTGCAACGTTGGAGACAATCAGAGTTGGAATTTTTGATGTAGATAAAGGCTGTGAAGGCCTTAGAAATATTTTAATGGTGATAATAGAAAAAGATGAAAAAGGATTATATAAGGCTTTATCCAAGCGATACCGGAAAATTTTGAACAAAAAAAATAAAAATTATCAAGAATCGGAGATTATCAAACACAGCTCGGATAAAGCTTTAACTGGATAGTCCTAGCTTTATCCAGTAATCGGACTCTACCCGTAACATATACATTTATTTTCTATCTATTTATATTTAAAGTACAGAAAAGACAAAGAGAGAGATAGAAATTTATAATGTATATTACTCTTCCGCAAGATTAAGAAATGAAAAATAAAAAGAAGAAAATTGTAGGATTAAAGAAGTTGTAAAAAAAATATAAGAGAAGAGAAATGAAAAATACGAAATATAAAGTAAAATGCATAGGATATAACCTTTTATCCTTCAAAATGATACAGAAAAAAAAGGAAGTATTGTTGAAACGAGACAATCGAAAATTCTTTTTTGTTGTTGTCGTTGTTATATATTTAAGCCTCTGTTTTTTGTAAGATCAGATAATAAATGTTGTAATGAATTTTTTTTATTATTATTTTTTTTTTATTGTAGAAAATCATTAAGACTTATGTTTAATAATTTATTATCAGGTAAGTTTTTGAGGATATAAGAATTTTTCGAAATATTAACTCTTTTAACTTTGGTATATATGAGGTTTTTTGGGGCTATTAGTTTTAAAAGTAAGTAAAAGATTGTGATTGGAAAAACATCAATAGTATTTAATACCCTATTTTATTGATTGAAATAGGTCCAAACCTCTTTAGAATGAGAAGATAGTGGAATAGTTTGTCCTTTGAGATAGGGACATAGGTTTAAGGGACCACTTCTGATAACCAATCCCATAAACAATATCTGATAAAAATAGATTTTACCACTACGATTAATTTAATTAATTATTAGTAAAAAATTTTGAACCTGTCAATAGATTACTATATTTATATTGTGAAAAAATATAATAAAAATTAAAAATAAATTAAAATAAATTAAAATTAAAATAAATCAAATAATAAATTCTCTAGCCTAAATTATTTAATGATAAAATTATAAATACTTACTAAAATCACATTAGGTTTATAATTTATTAATATTTTTAATTATTTAAATTATACTCTTTAAATTTAAAAACAATATTTTTTAAAGTTTATATAATAATACGTATTGTAATTGACTTAAATACAATAATTATTTGTATAGGAAAATCGATAAGAGCCATAAACCCGTTAATCTTGAATTAAAGAAATAAAGAAATAATTACACTTTCTTGGTACAAAATATCGTAAAAGTTTAAAAACTGATGGTTGCATGGTGTACTGAAATTCGTTACTTTAGGTTTAAGAAAGTAATTAATTTTAAATAGTTTCAAGTAGTTTGTTTGAAATTTCAAGTCAGATCAAAAATTTTTATTAATATTGGTTATTATTTAATGTTATTCAGGCTAAGTATATCATAATATTTTTTTTTACTGATATTATGCAGTAAAAATGAGAAGAGTGTAATGCGGTCTATATTATCCCGCCTTATTAGAATTTAAAATGTAAAAATAGTTTGATAAAATACACTCATTTATATAGAAATATATTCATTGATGTGTATAATTAGTACGCATGCCTAATCTTGGGCCTCTAAAAAAGGAGAAGAGAAGAAGTTTGGGACCGCTGATGGATGTCAAGTTAGATCTTCTTCTCCCGGATCTCAATTATAGTAGATCACGGAGAGTTGCATAGGCTATAGTTTTAAAGTTATTAGTATAAAGTTAAAGTTAATAGTTTAGAATTAAGCAAAGTTATTATATTTATAATAGTGGACAAAAATAGTGAACTTTAAGTGAATAGTTTAAAATAGTTAATTTTGTATATTTATATTAATAAATTTATATTATATATTTATAAGTTTAAATTAAAGGTTTTTGTATCAAATATTATTTTATATATTATCCTAAACATAAGAGAGCATTGGATGGCTCTTTTGGTAGCGTCTCGACTCGGTAACCTAAGGGTCCCGGGTTCGAATCCCGTTATTGACAAAAATAATTTCAAGATTTTTTTTCTGAAAAGATTAAATTCTTGAAATTATTTACCACCAATGCTAAGGACTAGGAATCTGAAAATTGAAGGGATAAAATCCGACATTTTTATATAACGCAGTGCGGGTGCCTCCAAGAGCACTTTAAGCCGGCTAGGGGATAGGAAAAATTGCGAATCTCTGAGGCTATAGGTAACAACGCACACACGCACTACATAAAACATCTACACTCGCACACACTAAGGAGATACCTTATAATAAACTTTATCAACAAGAGTAAACTTTAAATCATTTATCAGAATACAAAAACTGCACTACAAAGACACACCGAGTTAAAAGCTAAGACTTACAGCTCATTAAAAATACAATACAATACAATATTATCCTAAACTCAAGGTCCCAGTCATAAAATATACCCATTTAGCAATTTCTTCATAAGAGTATCTTAAAAATTAAATACTTTGCATAAAATTACAAGCAGACTGCTTGAAGCAAGGCAACCTAACCGTTTAATAAGTCTAAAATTTTCATTTTCATATAAACAAATCGGTGTTTTAAATCCAGTTTAATTTCTTTTGCTTAGAGTAAAGTCTCATATTTTGTCATATATTTTAGAAATTTCACTCACTATGGATAGCAGAAGATACATTCTTATACATACGTTATAGCCCACAATTTATTTGGTTATTTAGAAAATTGTAAAGAACCCAAGTTTATATAATTAATTATTATTCAGTTCTTGACATCTGTCATTGATAAATTTTACTCATAGATATTACTCATTATTTGTTACTTAATAAGTATGTATCGGTATGTATAAACCCTTTTTAACATCATTTTTTTTTGGTTTATCTGTAATTACGCAAAAATTAGTGCATTACACTGATGATGGCTCACACTAATTTTGGCAAGAGCCGAAATAGACCAATTAATATTTTTTGTTGTTCCGTTATGTGCGTTAAATTTCTTATTAAAAATAATTTCTTTTCAAGAATTAATTTAATAAGAAAATTTAAATAATTTATTAAATAAAATTTAATTTACCAAAAACTAAGTAAAAATATGAAACATTACTTGGTATTAATTAACAAAAATAAATTTAACGAAACCAAATAATTAATTAAGTCAAGTAAAAATTTTTTTATTCTAACATTAATACTTTTACAGAAATCCAAAAATCATTAAATTATAAATTATAAACTAAAAATGTCCAAAATAAAAATCAAACATCGAAGTAATTAGTAGGTGTCAAACTATAGTACAAATAAAATAAAATTGAGTAATTTAACATTTATAAAGTATATTTATAAGCTTTGACCAAAAATTTACTTTGTAAAGTAGTATTTACAAAATTATATAGTTGAATTGTATACTATTAGTGGTTCTGTTAAATAAAGGTAGTACTATACACTATGTGTGGTTTAAAGTATTTACTGTGATCAATTAAGGATACACGTTTTAGTAAAATATGTTTATTATGATAATCTTTTGGTATGTTTAAATACGATTTTAATTTATTTAATACTTGTTTCTTAAATTTAAAAATATAGAATATGGTAATAAAAATATATTGAATATTTATTAAAGGAATATTATTACGTTATAAAGATATATGGGCATATCTCACCAAGTGGTTATATTGCATACATGAGGGTTTTAATGAAAATCCAGCTTTCTGTTTAAAAAAAAAATTATTGTAATTTATTTAAATATATTTCTTCTCAAGCCTCACGAAACTTTTTTGCCTAATTTCTTTAATTATTATGAACTAACAGCCTTGGAATGATTTGAAACCCTAATATTTTGTTGGTAACCTTCTTAAGTTTTTTAAATTCTTAACATTACAGAGGGGATGCCGTAAAACTATTTGCCTTTTTATGAATAGATTTTGATAAATTAATAATATATTTAATTTCTTCACATAATTAAAACAGTGTGCTCCTTTTCTAAAAAAAATTCTGCTAGCTGAAATATTTAGAACCACATTTTCTAATAAACACGACCAAAGAAAGTTTTTTAAGCCACAAATGAATGCCGTGAACAATTTTTACTTCTAACTATTGTGAAAATTCTGTAAAATGTTTCACAATTTGAAATTGATTTGAGAAAAACTGGTGCCTCCAATAATTTAGTAGATATCGACATCAAAAGGCTTTGTTGTCGATGCGTAATTTTGGTACTAATATCACATTTTTTAATGGCACTCGTTCAATTTTTAAAAAATCTTCGCAAAATCTTTTGTGATTTATGTAAAATGTTATAAGATTTCAGTTTAAAAAAACGGCATAGCTTAATTCAATGCGTTGTATGTATAAACCTCAGTTTTATATAAACTAATCGTACAATTTAGAAGCGTTGTTTACCAATAACCTAAAAATAACAAACGTGTAAGAATTACGTATATTTCATTCTTAGTTCAAAAAAGATGTTTTTGATTTGAATTTAGTGCTTTAAAAAAATAAATAAAATTATGCAGTTGTAGGTCATACTTAGTGGATCATTAAAATCTATATTTCAAGAAATATACATTTTGAACAAAATCAAAAACTCTAAAAAAATGTTTCGAAAATCATAAAAGGCACAACCAAATGATTTAATAAATTATAATAAGATAATGCGATCATATTTTAACCAGTGGTGGATTCAGCAAAGGGCCTAAGGGGGTGGGGCGCTTAAGCAAAATTTTGTATGTTTTCTTATGAAATTTGTATAAAAAAACAAAATTATGAACAAAAAACATGCATTTTTTGGAGCTCAGGGGCAATCACCCTTACCACCCCCCTTTTGATCCGCCCATAATTTTAGCAGTAGTCGAATAAAAATTAGGTATAATGATAAAGAATTTTTAAAACAATTATTTAGTAATATGCTTTGAGTAATTTTTTGAAACAATCAGGAACTTTTCTTACTAATTAAAATTTTATGAAACTGCAAAAATAAAATTTTTTTAAAAATAATTTTTTAATAACTAATATGTTAATATATTTTAGGCTTTAACATTAACTATATTTTAGGCTTTATGTGAGCAATGAGTTAAAGATTCAGGGAGCTTAGCCTAGCTATACCTATAGCGCAGTCTGTAGAACATTTAAGTTTTTGTTTATAAAAAAATTTAAAATTTATCTTCTTATTATTGGTTTTTGGACGCAGAAATAAAATTTATTGTTATATACCTCTATATTTTCCAGTATTTTTGAGAACTAATTTCATCATTTAGTAATTATAACCTTAAATATATTTTTTAATTTAAGAAGTTCACTTATCAAACGCCGTTGCTTAAAATTAAGTTACGCAAAGAAAATCTTAATTTTTATTGTTTTATTAAACTTCTGTCCAAATGTCATTATTGTGCTCTCAAAAATAAAATTTATTTTATAAAATTAGAAATATAACCACTTGGTGAGATATGCCCATATAAATGTCAATTTAATGAAATCTTTAGATTAATGTATATGTCACAGGCAAAAAATGTTCTTATAAATATAATAGGTAAATTCTTTGAAGTGAAATTTATACACAGAAATTCAAAAAGTTTATTATGGGAAAAAAAATTTGCTCCACGTACAATGATGCATGGTTTTCATAACACTTGGCAGTTGGTACCTAATTTTTAGATTACTAATACCTAATATTCATAAATTCTTTTTGCAATATTTTAAAATCGTATGTATTCAAGAAACAGTAACTTCAGTTAGCTGATTTCATGTTTTGAAGATAATTCTGGTACCCTAAATTTAGAAAAAAAACCCTTTTATTAGGGGTTCTGCACGTGAAAAATTCTAAAAACTTTCAAATAATGAAAAATCATAATTTAAGGATTTTAGACAAATTTTGCACGAGCAAATCTGCTATTTTCAGAATCTTGCAACCAAAAAAACCCTTAGTATACCTATCTTCATTTTGGTTGTCGAAAACAATGGCCTCCCCTTTTAATGATTTAAATGCAGTATACGTAAAAAAAACTGCTTATATAATGCTGTTTTGGTTCCAAATTGCTAAACCTATTTTGTACTTCGTTTTATAGAATGCCTCCATATATTTTATTAGGTAGATTATCACGGTCTTCAACAGGTATTCCTAAAATATGAGATTATCCAGTTAAATATGTTTTTAGCGTGGTTTAAAATACCTAAAAAGCTCTTCAAAAGTTTGATTAAATTATGAATTATTAGTTCAACCACTTAATCGAAATTTTGTCAGTAACATATATACGTAGTAGATGCTATGGATTGTTAAATAGATTGGTATAGATATGAGTGATCCTGTAGGTAGGAAAGTGTCGTTAAAAGCGCGATCAACTCTATATATATGCAATCAAGTTTTACGAGTATGGTTTATTGCCAAAGCTGTCGAGTCACGTAAATATACATTGAGCATCCCTTTTCATTCCATTATTTACATCTATATAATCATCTTCCTCTGAAAATCTCTTTTCTCGCTCACTCCCTGAGAAGTGTACATACATTTTGACATATATATATTTTAATATGTATTTGTGTGTTATATCAAGAGTACAAATGACTGATCGAGACAATTCAAAGCTCACACACGCGGAAACAATCATATCCGTCAGATCTATACTCTTGATCATAAATAACTTTGTTTCAAATATATATATTTATACACAAACTATGGTGTTAATAGCACAATATATGCATGTATATGTGAAATTAATTTTCTGTGTATTATACTTTTGTTTTAGTTACAAAGTGTACATTTTAATATAATAATGTATATATTAGTTATATCAAGATATTCGATAATTAATTAAAGAAATTTTTTTTTAATTTTGCAATTATTGGAAAAGTTTACACAAAGAGGTTTTGAAAGAAAATAGGAATAGATTTTATTTGTGCATTACACGCTTTTATGTGCAAATATAGGTAATTTTATCGGAGTATCTTTTTCATTGAAAATTGTTTATTTCAAAACTGTACTAATCAGACACCGAAATTGCGATCTAATATGGATTTCTTTTAGAAAAAATGATACAGTTTTATGCAAGATCTATAAAAAAAACTTAACTTTTGGTATTAGTGATCTTAGAGGCTAATTTTTTCAGGGAGAGTAAAAGATATTTTAAAAAATAAGTTTTTTTTATTAATTCATATTGTCATATAATACTATAGTATATAGAATATATATGGGTGGTTTTCACTAGAACTGTATATTGGTTCCTCATAGAGGAACCATTGTGATGGGTCAAATTTTGATTTTTGATTTTTTGGCATATAAGCACGTTTTGGGACCTCAGGAAGCTAAAAAACCGGTTTTTAAAAAAAGTCTGTATGTTTGTCTGTTTGTGTATGTATGTAACCGGTGAAATTTCACAACCATTATAGAATTAAAAAAGTAAAAATAATATTTTATTGACCAGAATTGGAGCTGAACTTAATTTTTTATTGTTTCAAATTATTTAAAATAAATAAAACAATACAAATTCATTTGATGTGTACCAATTTTTTTATTTCACAATATTTCACCAACAAATCCGTTGGCCTCTTCAGGTGATCTGAATACAAAAATTATATAATTTTTTCTTAATTACTAATGAACAATATGAGAATTTAAAAACATTTTTATATTAACAATGTGTTAAACTTACATAAAAATACTTGTTTTTTGAGCTATGCGACACTGGGTGCTGCCGACATGAGACTAATTATTTTTTATTTTTTAAAAAAATCTTTGAAAAAATCTTTATAAATACATTAAATAGCCATATGTTTTTCATCATATTTCTTTAATATACGTATCAAATGTATTTGAATATTTATTAACGTGGGACTATGACATTTTTGTATATAGAATTAAACGACCCGGCATTCTCATTTTCATTTATCGTATTATTAAATTTATTGATATACACCGCTTCCGAAAATTTTCTTGTTCTAAAATCTGGTTCCGTATCTAATATCACGATATTGTTAAAATCCATATTATGCAACAGTTTGCAATGATTAGGTATTGGTTTATCTAACTTTTTCTTGGCGTCTTTCAAATGGCCCTCCATCCGTTTAAAAATTCTACGTTTAGTTTCACCAATATATGACACATCACAATCCGCACAGTCTATTTTATAGACTACGTTGGTGCGATTAGAATTTTTTATATCGTCCTTTCCCTTTTTAATTATACACGAAAGATTATTATTATTGTAAGGAACTATTAGAATATTGTATTTTCGTAATGTTCGGCTCACGCTGTTAAATATGTTTGGTATGTAAGCTAATTTTATAATGTTTTTTTGTTTATATATTGCCGCATTATGTTTCAAAATTTTTCCTCTATTCCTTAATTTATTAAAATTTATCCGTTTTTGTGTGTATTTTTTTATAAAATTTTCAGGATACCTATTAGCCTGTAATATTTCTTTAGTAATTCTTAGATTTTTTTCATGAAATTTTTTATCCGCTAATAATGTTGCATTATCATCCAAATTATATACCATGGCAATTTTTTGTTTGAACGGATGGTTACTCTGGTAGTGTAAAATACGGCCCGAATACGTACTTTTGTGAAACCAATCACTTATTATACCATAAGACCTAATTTTTTTTTCACAAATTTTTTTATCAAAAAATCTCAAACTACTTTTTTTTTTTTTAATTTGAATGTAATACCTCGTTTATTTCCACGAAAGTACTTATATTTGAAAGTACGATTTTTACTCGATATCTCGAATCTGATAACTAATTTTTTGAAAATTTTTTTCTCAAAATTTTTTTCACCGAAAAATACAAAAAATACCAATTTTTTTTTTCTTTATGGACGCAGTACTTAATTTATTTCTGTGGAAGTACTAGTTTTAGAAATATTGTTTGTAGTAATTTTTTGGGCCTAATACTTAATTTTTTCAAAATTTTTTTCGCCAAAAAGTGCAAAAAACGCCAAAATTTTTTTTATTTTAGGATGTAATACTTAATTTTTTCCTATGAAAGTACGAGTATCTAGAATTATCGTTTGTAAAGGATTTCTCCATCTATACGTAATTTTTCGAAATTTTTTTTCTCGAAATCTTTTACATAAAATAATTTAAAAAATACCATAATTTTTTTTCTTTTTGGACGTAATACCTAATTTTTTGCCATGAAAGTACTAATATCTAGAAGTATCGTTTATACTCTATGACTCGAATCATATAATTTATTTTTTGAAAATTTTTTTCTCAAAATTTTTTTCACCAAAAAATACTAAAAATACCAATTTTTTTTTTCTTTATGGACGCAGTACTTAATTTATTTCTGTGGGATTACTAGTTTTAGAAATATCGTTTATAGTAATTTTTTGGATCTGATTCGTAATTTTTTCAAAATTTTTTTCTTAAAATTTTTGTTGCCAAAAAATACAAAAAACGCCAATTTTTTTTTAATTTTAGGACGCAGTACTTAATTTCTTCCTTTGAAAGTACGAATATCGTTTGTAAAGGATTTATCCATCCGATACGTAATTTTTCAAAATTTTTTTTTCTCAAAATTTTTTACATAAAATAATTAAAAAAATATCATAATTTTTTTTTTTTGGACGCAGTGCCTCATTTTTTTTCATGAAACTACTAATATCTAGAATTATCGTTTTACTCGTTATCTCCAATCTGATACCTAATTTTTCAAACAATTTTTTTTTTTTAATTTTTTACATAAAAAAATTTTTTAAAAAATCAATTATTTTTTTCTTTTTGGACATAGCACTTAATTTATTTCTATGAAATTACTAATATCTAGAATTAACTTTTTTACTAGGTATCATTTTTATTCCTCAATTTAAACATAGCAAAAAAATGTTTCTTTATTCCTGTAGCTGGTGTAATTATGTCTTCAAAAGATATAACTACACCAGCTGCACCAAAAACTGTGTATCATACATAATTATAATAAAAGAAGATTATATACTAGTATAGAAAAATCTTCTTTTTTTTACGTAAAAAACCTAATTTTTTCCATAAGATGTTAAACTAATAGTATCAAGGATAAGATCATTCAAAAATCATTCTTAGTTTTTCTTATGACATTATATTTTGTTAGGTAAAATAGACCATTAAGAACATTTTGTTATTGCTAATGAGGAGCCATAGTGCCAATTACTTGGCAGCGTATTTTTGTTAATTCTAGAAGTATAAAATTAATTCTGTTCTCATTCATTTTTAAATAAAATTAAATTGCATTTTAATCACGTATGATTAAATTTATTATAATTAACTACATATGATCAAAATATAAAAAAATTAATGCACAAGAGTTTTTATTTGGTTAAGTCGAGCATCGCGAGGCCAATCAGCTAGTATTTATTAATAGCAAAAAATAATAGTTTAAATGAGGTGGCAATGCGTATTGCTATTGAATTATATTCAGGATTATATTATAAGGATTATATTCAATACTCAGGATTCTAAATTCACCCTCATAGATCAGATGAGATGGTTTTTATATTTTAGACATTTTTAATGGTATTAAGGTATTATGCGGGTTGAAAAAAATGATGACAGAGCTTAATGAAATAGGAAAATTATGAAAATTTAAACATTTTAAAACTTAAATAAACTTTATTTTACCTTTCTTATAACATTAACTTTTTTTAAATTAAGAAATAAAAATCCGAGCTTTAACATTAATCTTATGAGAGCAATACTTTGGAGCTTTGAAAAAATATGAAAATGATGACACAGGAGATTAAAATTAGCAGGAAATGATAAATAAATGATAAAAGATTAAATTTCCAATTTATTTTCCCCACCTTGTAGACTTTAATTTTAAATAAATAAATAAAAACTATGTAAATAACCTGAAATTATACTAATACGTATACGTATACGTATACCACACATACCACCGTATACCACATATTATGTGTGTAGCGTCGATAATTTAGAATGCGATAAAAAAAATTATTTTTGTTTGTCCAACCCTCCTTCCCGGGTGTAAAAATCGTCACGGAATTTTCTGCACACGTTGTACGCCTAGAAAAAAATATCGTAAGCATCATGGGCGAAAAACATTCGCTAAAATTTTACGCCCTTGATACGTATTATACTATTTATAAATTTACTTTTTAATAATATATTATAGTGAATTAATATTTTAATTTGTGTATTGACGAATTAATTTTAAATAATATTAAAAATAATAATATTTAAATATTTATTTTAATAATATTTAATTAATATTAAATTGACCAAATTAATTTTAAAATCATCAGTTTTTATTTAATTTATCACCTTTTTATGCGTTTTTTTAATTCTTTACTTAACTATTTTAAATGTTTTTATAAAAATGTTTAATATTTTAATTTTTAAATTAAATATTGACTGGAAAAAAAATTATTTATTATAAGTTTTTATTGCAAAATAAAAATATTAAGTAGCGCGAACATTTATATGACCGAAGAACTTGACGTATTTGAGCCCGATAGCGACCTTGATAGCGACCAATAAAAAAAAGCTATCACGCGCATTTCTAAATCAGTGACCAATCAAAACACGAATAAATTTGATGAAAAATTAACATGAGTGTTTTTTCAGACGTTGACAATAATATTACTGATAAACAACCTTAATACTTGCATTTCAGATTCAAATCATGATAGTTATCGACTGCACCCTACTGTGTACTGGATGATCACAGCATGGAATAAATAAATAATATAATATAATAATAGTCACAAAATACTTGCAAATAAAATTTATTCAAAAATTATACATTAATCCAATTTTTTCTTAGATAAGTAATGGTCAAAAATCAAACTTAGTTTTTCAGAAACTTTATCAAAACAAGCTTTTTCTATTTCATCTTCAAATTCTCGATTACGATTCATACCTGGTGAATATAAATATTGTCCATCAAATTCGGTGTACAATCTTATTAACATTTGAACAGTATTTTCCTTATCACTAATAACAATACTATTAAATTCCTCTTCCTTAGATGTTCCATGTGCAAGTTCATTTTTATCATTTGAATTTTCTTCTACAAAAAATTCACTTCTCCCAAAATCAACAACTTTAACTACAAATTTAGAACTGACTAAAGTATTATTGGGGTTAGCAATATCACCATGACAAATTTTATTTCTATGTAAGTACGTCAAAGCTTTGCAAATTTGATGACTAATTGAATCTTTGGCTAACAATATTTTATCGACGTCATTTCCTATTGACTTATATTCAATTTCTTTAATGTTTTTCCCTTTAAAATATTCCATCACGAGGCAATAATAGTTTTCAATTCCATAAACTGCTAAAAGTTTAATAATATTTTCGTGACTAAGTTTATCAAAAATGTATATTTCTTTTAAAATAGATTTAAACCCAGTAGAATCACTAATCAATATTAAAAATTTAACTGCTACTACTTTTTTCTTTCCTTTTAACTTATTCAATTTTCCTATTTTTACAGTTCCAAATAAGCCTTTACCGATTACTTTACCAATTTTAAGTTGTTTTTTAATTACCGGAACTTTTAAATTTAATTCTTTCAATCGTCTTGTTTTTTTCTCTGTTTCACTACACTTCTTTTTGACAAAGAAATAAAAATATGATCTGCAATAAAAATTCATTTATTCATAAAACTGTATTAAATATGATAATAATATTTTTAATTAAAATAGTTAACTTACAATGCAAAACCAATGATCACCACTATACACAAGATAAGAATCAAGATTCCTTTAACTATCATTATTTATTATGAAAGACAAATAAAACAAACTTTAGAAATATTTAACTTGTAAATAATTACATATTTATATAAATTTTTGAGTTAGATTTATAATAAAATCAATTAATTATTTCTTTTCAATGCCGTATATGTTTGATTTATGGAACGACGTGATCGACTTTCGCTGGTAGGTTTTCTAATTTTTCTGTACCTACTTGATGTCTCTAAAGGTTAAGCAACAAACTTAACTCGACGGGGGTGACAGGTGGTATCGATATTTAAATTTAATATCCATACTCAACATCGATATTCGATCCAAAAATATCAATATTTTGTAGTATCGATTTCAAAGTTTTTAAAGATGAATGTTTAGCAGAAGTTAATCGATATTAAAGTTTTTAAAGAATGTTAGCAGAAGGTAATCGATGTTAAAGTTTTTAAAGAATGGAAGATAGAAGCTTTTCTAATGATCAAAACAGATAAAATTGAATTTGTATGTGCTAAATGTTGTAATTATAAGTTTTCACAAATAAATAAAATGATATATATATTTTTTTTTAATTACTTTGAAACAATTTTTTGACCTATTTGAGAAATATTTATAAAAAATTTTTCGATACGATACTGCAAGAAAATATCGAAGTATCGAAGCATCGATTACCAGAAGTATCGAATACAAATATCGATATTTACGCTTTCTAAATTCGTATAGGTTAGCTTATATATCGATTGATTTTATTAAGGATACTATCATATTTCTTTTCCTTTGTTTTTATTTTTAAATTTCATTATAAATCTAACGCAAAAATAAATAGAAATAATTATTTACAATAATTTGAATATTTCTAAAGTTTGTTTTGTTTATCTTTTATAATAAAAGTTGACAGAATCATGATTTTTATCTGCTTTATATTGCTACTCATTACTTCAGTAATGTAGGCTAACTATTTTAATAATAAATCACATTTTTTAACTTTTTAGAAAATCAGCTGGAACCACTTGCTAATACCCGAAAATTCAAAATACTATACCGCCGTTTATCCGTGCTTTTTTAACCGCTATGCAATTTTTTATTTTAAACAGTTTATTGTTGTGCCAAAAATGCAAAAGCATAGTTATCTAACTATTTATCAATAGCCACGATTCTGCAGTCCCAGTCGTGCTATTCTGACTTTGTCGTTTACCCGCGGTTTTACGCATATTTTTGCTTTTTAAATGCATAAAGTGCGTATAAACGGCAGTGAATGGTGGCTATTGTTAAAAATCAGTTTAATAACTATAATACTTTTGCATTTTTGGTACAACAATAAACTGTTGTAAAATAAAAATTTCATAATTGTCAAAAAAGCGCAGGTAAACGGTGGAAGAAGATTCGGAATTTCAGGGTATTAGTAAATGGTTCCCCCTCCAGAAGATTTTCTAAAAAGTTTTTTTTTTCTAAAATATGGTTTTTCAATCTACTAGGGGTATAAAAAAAATTTAAGGATGGTATATTTTTTATGCTCAAAAAACCGATTTTTGAAAAATTCAAAATTATATTTCGGAATTTTAAAGAGTATCTAAAGGTCCCAAAAAAATTTTTTCTTGAAAAGCGGTGAACTGTTAAGTTTTCAAGCCTATGAGCAGAGTATTATCTATTCGCAGGTAGGAGAAATTATTCTCCTGTATTTTTCGCGTTTAGAGACTGTTTTTGCCCTATCTACAGTTTTCCATATAATGGGTGGAAAATCGCGAAAATTTTTTTCACAAATGAAAAGAGCGTGCCCAAAATAATATAAAAATGCGTTTAATTTTTTAAAAACTATTTAATAACATTTCTAAATCAATTGAAACGCGTTTCTTTAAATATCTCGATATCGTTAAAAATGACATCAGGTTTTTAATCTGCTGGAAAGTATTAATTATTTAAACTTTCAACGACCAAGCATTTATAGAAATATCGTTGGAAAACCAAAATTTAGTAACACCTGGAGGATCATGAAAAATCTTAAACAAAAATTTTATTAATGTTGGCCTGGATAATTTTTTCATTGAATTCATAATTATTTATAATTTTCCTAAAATTTTCAGTACCATAGCGTGTTTGTTTTATGTGCACAGTTCACAACCATTTTCAGAATATTTATAATTATTGTCTTTTTTGAACTTGAATATCGTGTATCCTGTATGATACATTGGTTCGTAAAGGGTTAAATAAATAATATGTTAAAAATATTCTCTCTCTAATTTTTTAATATTCCAGTAATTTAGGCTATTATTATGCAACTTGCGCAATCTTATGGTTATTAATTTACCGTTAGAAATACTCTACCATCCTTTAATTGTCTAATCTCTTTTATGCAGTCTAGGATATATAATTCAGTATGGCAATAATTTTTATTTTTCTTACACTAGAAATAACTGCGCTTCGCGCAGATAGTGATTGACTTTGATGTATTTATTACATTATTTAGACTTCGTCTAAAAAATGAAAATTTATTTTTAACAAAAGTTTTTGTCTGTAAAAAAAAGACGTTTTAATTTTTTGTGTAAAATTTTAAAAATTTATCGGAACCGGAAATAATATATTATCTCTCAAAGAAAGCTTATTTAGAATAGCGAATTTGAAAAGAAAGCAATCTTATTTTGATGTAAAGCATATACTCCAGTCAATATACGGTTTAGGTTGAAAAGTTGGTACTTCGCTCTAAAAATTGCAAACACATGAAATGTATCCAAAAAACACCTTTCAGGGGTATTTTTTGCTAATTTAAGGGTGAAGCGCCAATTTTTTGAAAGCAGGGCTCCAAAATTCGTGATCAGCGACCCAAAAAAACCATGTGGATCAAATCTTCTGTATTAATTGGAGTAATATTAGTTTTTTATTACCTTGTTTTCGGAAAATAAGAATATAAAATAAATAAACCGAAATATAATTTATTAAATAAAAAGTATAATCCCAAAACTTTCTTGCAGCTTTTTTTGTTCAGGAAACCAGTCCAAAAGATATCTTGAACCTGCACTTAAAAGGAATAATTTATTTTTTAAATTGTTTGTTGTTATGTGTACATTATATACTTGTCGAATTTACGTGGCGAAAATCAAGGCCTACTGAGGCCAACTTTTTGTTATTTTTAATGAGGAACCATAGTGCCAATTACTTGGCAGCGTTTTTGGTTCCTCAAAGAGGAACCATTGTGTTAGGTCAAAATTTGATTTTCTATTTTTTGGCATATAAGCACGTTTTGGGACCCCAGGAAGCTAAAAAACCTGTTTTTAAAAAAAGTCTGTATGTGTGTGTATGTGTGTTTTTACACTATATCTCGAATCGGATACTTAATTTTCTGAAAATTTTTTTTCTAAAATTTTTTTCACAAAAAAATACGAAAAATACAAATTTTTTTTTTCTTTTTGGACGTAGTACCTAATTTATTTCCATGGAAGTACTAGTTTTAAGAACCTTGTTTATTGCTATTTTTTGGATCTGATACTTAATTTTTTCAAAATTTTTTCTGTCAAAATTAAAAAAATAGAAAAATAAAAAAAAATGCAATATTTTTTTTTTTTTGGGTGTAATACCTCATTTAATTCTATGAAAGTACTAATATATGAAAATATTATAACTAGTGATATTTCAAAACCATTATCGAATTAAGACCTAATTTTTTTTTCAAACATTTTTTTATCAAAAAATCTCAAACCCCCCCTTTTTTTTTTTTAATTTGGATGTAATACCTCATTTATTTCCATGAAAGTACTTATATTTGAAAGTATGGTTTTTACACTATATCTCGAATCTGATACTTAATTTTCTAAAATTTTTTTTTCTAAAATTTTTTTCACAAAAAAATACAAAAAATACCAATTTTTTTTTTCTTTTTGGACTTAGTACCTAATTTATTTTCATGGAAGTAGTACTTTTAAGAACCTTGTTTATTGTAATTTTTTGGATCTGATACTTAATTTTTTCAAATTTTTTTTTGTCAAAATTAAAAAAAAATAAAAATAAAAAAAACTGCAATATTTTTTTTTTTTTTTGGTGTAATACCTCATTTAATTCTATGAAAGTACAATTATCTGAAAATATTGTAACTAGTGATATTTCAAAACCATTATCGAATTAAGACCTAATTTTTTTTCCAAACATTTTTTTATCAAAAAATCTCAACCCCCCCCCCTCTTTTTTTTTTATTTTGGATGTAATACCTCATTTATTTCCATGAAAGTACTTATACTTGAAAGTATGGTTTTTACTTGATATCTCCAATCTGATACTTAATTTTTTGAAAATTTTTTTCCTAAAATTTTTTTCACAAAAAAATACAAAAAATACGAAACTTTTTTTTCTTTTTGGACGTAGTACCTAATTTATTTCCATGGAAGTACTAGTTTTAAGAACCTCGTTTACAGTAATTTTTTGGAATTGATACTTAATTTTTTCAAAATTTTTATTATCTAAATTAAAAAAAAAGAAAAATAAAAAAAATTGCAATATTTTTTTGGTGTAATACCTCTTTTAATTCTATGAAAGTACTAATATTTTAAAATATTGTAACCAGTGATATTCCAAAACAATTTATTATCGAACGAATACCTAACTTTTTTTTCCAAAAATTTTTTTATTAAAAAAATCTCAAAATACTTTTTTTTTTTTAATTTGGATGCAATGCCTCATTTATTTCCATGAAAGTACTTATACTTGAAAGTATGGTTTTTACTCGATATCTTGAATCTGATAATGAATTTTTTGAAAATTTTTTTCTCCAAAATCTTCGTTACAAAAAAATACATAAAACATCAAATTTATTTTTCGTATTTGACATATCTAATTTATTTTAATGAGAGTACAAGTTTTAGAAATTTAGTTTATAGTAATTTTTTGTATCCGATCACAATTTTTTTTTTTATTTTGATATAAATTATAACACACAAGAAAGAATGATGGAAATCTTGCCTCTTTTTGACTTCCTCGGATTATTTTGTTCGTTGCTATGTTTATTTATGTATGCAGCTTAATGAAATTATAAACAATAATAAACAGCCTAAAAATATTAAATGGTTATGTTTGCATTTTAAAATTAAGATTTAAAAGTTATATTGGCATTTTTTAAAGAATCAAACAATTTATAGAATTAAATAATTTATTATTTTGTGATTAATAGAAATAATATAAATAATGTTAAAATCTTGAAGCAATTAATGTGGCTATTTTTTTTATTACAAAATATTATTATTATTATTATTATCATTGTTGCGGAAGATTAGTCAAATGCAAGGAGTACACTGAGAAAATAAATTATAAGAAATTATTATAAATTCTGGTAAAAACTCCTATCTTTTTATAATAATTGAGCGAATATTTGTAATTTTCGCATCGTTACCAACCATTTCTTTTATAAAAAAAAATAAAATTAGCTTTTTTTATATTTCTCTCTTTTTAATTATGCAAAAATGATTTAAAATCCATTAACGCCGGCGCGATCATTCCATGGACGCTAGAATTTTCACTTTAATAACAAAATGATCTTGATAATCTACTTTACCAGCTACTAAAAACGAAAAATGTATGTATAATTGCATGGTTGTAATTAATAATATTTTTTGTAAATTAAGATTACAGCCCATTGTTTGAGGAACCTCAGTGCCAGCTAGTTGGCAGAGTATTTTTTATTGTTTACGGCACAACAATAATTATATTTTTTTTTTTTTTTTTTTGTATTTTTATGTTTATCAAGGTCTAAAAACCTAAAATTTTCAGTGGTACTGCTACAAATGTAAAAATAAATTCTACATGTTATTCTTATGGGATTTTTTTATTTATGCAGACGGTGGCGACATGGACGGTGGCGACATTTTGAATGTATTATTGAAATAACTTTGGATTCAAGCCATCAAATTTTTTCAAACTCTGGGTATCTTATTTTTTCATTAAAACATATAATTATACAAGATATTTAAAAAAAATATGACATACACTTGGAGAAAATGACATGGACGGTGGCGACATTTTTTTTTTGTAAAGCCGTTTTAAAAATCTAATAGTTTTAGTTTTCGTAGTTAAAGCTTTTATATTTAAAATTTTAAGTTTTCTGCGGTTCTTATATGAGTAGTTAAGTAAGAAAAAAAATACACTTTCAAGTGCGTAAACATAGAATGCGCTTCCATAAAAGGTGGGAAGCTTAAAAATAGCTAAAATCGGGGGACAGACTTATATGTGACGATAAGCTAAGCGGATTGCATGAAAATTTGTTTCGTTGAAAAAAATGAGTTTTTGGGACCTAAATACGTCATATGCATCCTACAGAAAAATTTAACTTCAAATTTTAAGCCGTTTGTTCATACACAAAGTTTACAATTAAGCAAAAGGACAGCGGACGGTGGCGACATTTTGAACACATATGCTCCAGAAAATTTTTTTGTTAATTTACCAATATATGCATAGTAGGTTGTGACTTTAAAAAAATATTATTTATGAACTTATTAAAAGAAAAAAAAAGTTTAAAAGAGCTTTAGTTTCGGATATAAATGGAGGGGACACTATGTATACCGTTCCTGTAAAAAGCACCCATATATTCTGTAAAAAAATGTCTGTTAGCTTACTCTTTGAAGACGATTTAACCAAATTCGAGATAAACTTTTAAGTAAATTTTCGATCTAACACCTACAAATGTTCATAATATACAAAAATGTAAAATTTTAATTTAAAAAAAAAAATGAAGAAAATTACTTGAAAAAAATTATCTACAGATCTCCCCATGTATATAAATGAATGAAAATCGAGATTTGAATAGAAAAAAAGATACGTATCTGGTATTTTGTAATTTCAATAGCTTGTCTTTTTTTAAATAGATTTTTTTTTCATTACGTTTGTACGTTGCTCGGTACGTTGAGAGATTTTCAAATTATATTATAGGTACATATGTATGTATATATATATTATATATATTTTTTCTTTTTCGTTAAGTATCTGTTAGAGTTTATAATACAGTAATTGGTAAAATAGAAATACTTAATTTTCTTTTTAAAAAAATATAATTAAGTGGGAAAGTGACACATTAATTAATGGAATTTAAGAATTAATTAAGAATTAATTGTTATAAGATAATCGAATGAAATTAAGCATTAACTGAGCTTTAAAATGTCATTGGGTTTTACTTGAATAAAGATTATTATTTTTATAATCTATAGAATTTCCAGAGAATTTCCCTATTTTTAAGTTGGTTTTTGGTTTAAATAATCGAGAAATTTTATTCAGCTTATTTTTTGAAGAATCTAATTTATGAGATCAAAAAAGAGATTTTAAATGCCTTAAGGTTTTCAGGGGTGATTAATACAGTTGAAAAAACATACCTCATAATTCGGTTGAATGGGGTTTCTGGATCGAGGAACAAAGGACTCCTTGTTATAATATGTTATAAGACAGGTATTCTTAGTCTATCCTATAAGTAGCAATGCTATCATTTTTCAAATAAATAATTTTTGATTAGTTTTAATTATTTTGTTGTGTTTTTTTGGGGGGATTGATTGTAATTTTAAAAAAGTTCAAAAAGTACTTTAGTTATTTTCTATTGGGCAAAATTTTAGAATAATCAACAGCAAAGTAAAAACTTCATCTCTTTCTTTAGTTTCATACTTTTTAAATATTACAATTTTCTTCTAAAACTATTTTTCCTTTGCAGTAACTTCACTCAAATTTGACATACAAAAGCAATTTATATAAATAAGATATTATTAAAACAAATGTAAATAAATTTTTTTACCTTGCACATTTCTAGAAAAAACTATTTAAATTTAATGAAAACATATGAGAAAGTTCGAATGACACAATTTGAAGAAAAAAAGTTTAAATAACAATGTCCATGTTTATTATATACTTGTATTATATGTACATAAACTATAACCCTTTTATAGAACTACGTGAGTATTACATATTATTTTTTTTTCTCCTTTTATCTCTCTCTGTCTCTCTCTTATTCACTGATATAAACATAAACATGCCAAACTAACAAATAGAAGTAACCATTTACACGTTCATCCTATCTTTTTTACTTACTATTTGCAGAAAATGAGTAAACAAAATGTCAGTTTAACTTTTCTTTTTGTATAAATTTTATATTTTTAGTTTTTTTACACTAATTTGTTATTTTATTTTTAAAAAAAAGTAATAATTAGATATTACTATTAAATGTAGTTTTTAAAATAAGTTTTTCTTTTATTATTTTAGTAGTTTATATTTTTTGAAATAGTTTTGAAATTATAACTTTTATCATGTTATAATATAAATATAATTTAACTTTGGTTATTAAAAAGTTTTTTTTTTTTTTGTTGTAATGAAAAATAATGAAAAATAAAGACAAAGTGACATTTTTTTTATCATTAAAAATATTAATAAAAGAAAAAGTTATTCAAAATATTGTTCGATTGTTTATAGGAATTTATAGAAATGAAGTGATTCTTTAAAAATACTTTTGAAAGTATGATTAATTTTTGTTCTTTTTTAAAGTACCTTAAGATTCTCTGAAAGCGGGTAAAAGTAGATTCCTGTAATTTTTTCATATTTTGTTAATTTTTGAAATATTGGGAAGGAATTTTAAAAATTTGGAAACGGGAAAACCTTTATTAATCGTTTAGAAATAATTCAAGCAAATTATATTATGTTTTTATTTTACTTTACTGTTTAACGTTTATTTTAAGTCCACCTGGTGAATAAAATTCACATAATTTATCTTAAAAACTGCAAAACTTACAAGGGGAGTTCAATACATTTGGAACACCAAATTGCACCAAATGGTTATAGATGAGTTTGTTATGTTGAAAAAACATGCCGACTACCCTCCGTTCCTTCCAATGGGCCTTATGGGCCTAGAAACGCTGGGCTCAATGTTATAAAATAGGATTTTTTGGTAATTTTCAATGAAACGCCAAAACCTCGCAAGTTAATCAAAACTTTTCTGGTTGGTCTCATATTTTTGGTTTAAATATCACCTTTCATACGCCGCAAACCGCAATTTATTATCATTAATTCTCTCATCACTGTATCCAATTAATCAAACGGTCAGTTTTGGCTAAAAATGACCAATTTTTAAAATGCTGCCAAATTTGTAATTTCTAACGAAAATGGATTTTATAGGTCTGAAAAAATTTGTACAAGCTTCAAGTTTTCAAAACTTCTTTACTTTACTTTTTTCAATTATTTGTTAACCAGATATGATAATTTGAAGTCACAGTCCCAATTTTACGATTTTTTCAAAAAGCTCATTTTTAATGCTAACTTTGAAGAGCCATTCCTTAAAAACGAATCAAGGAAATGAGACGAGCAAAAAATTTTTGGAAACTTGAAGCTTGTACAAATTTTTTAAACATATACAACCCCTTTTCGTCAGAAATTACAAATTTGGCAGCATTTTAAATATTGGTCATTTTTAGCCAAAAATGACCATTTGGTTAATTGGCTATAGTGATGAGAGAATTAGTGATAATAAATTGCGGTTTACGGCGTATGAAAGCTGATACTTAAACCAAAAAAATGAAACTAACCAGAAGAGTTTTGGTTAACTTGCGAGGTTTTGGCGTTTCATTGAAAATTACCAAAAAATCCTATTTTATAACATTGAGCCCTGTGTTTCTAGGCCCAGAAGGCCCATTGGAAGGAACGGAGGGTAGTCGGCATGTTTTTTCAACATAAAAAATTCATCCATAACCATTTGGTGTAATTTGGTGTTCCAAATGTATTGAACTCCCCTTGTTAGTTTCCTTAAAATTAGGACCCTTAAAATCATTAAAATCGATTTTTCTCCTATAAAACGTCGGAAGCTAAAATAAATTATTCCATCAAATTTCTGGGGAAAAAATACAATGGGATATCATTTTTTAAATAATTTAATAAACTATTTGACCAGTCGAAAAATTGAAAGTATTAAGGAAATCCCAACTTTAAGAAGGTCGGTCAAGAAAAAACTTTTGAGAGCTATCATGGGCTCAAAAATTAATGTTGAAACTTATTTTTTTTACTTATATTTTCGAGTTCTGCTGGCGCGTTAAGAATCCCGGATACTTTGAAAAAAAACCACTCCAATTTCCTATGCTCGCTGATTGTTTTAAAGTTGTTTTTTAAAGAAGTTTATTTCATATGCATATTAAAAAAAACGAATAATAAAAATAATTATTGGAAATTTTACTTAAAAATGAATTATTTTTATATATTTTTAAAGTTAATTAAAAAATGCATATTCGTTTGTTATGTTTTGGTATTTAGTAATACATTTCAATTAACAGAAGTATTTACAGAGTATATAAACAAATATTAAAACAAAAATATGTTAAATTGAAAATAGAAAATTTTAACTTTTACATAAAATAATAATAATAATAATTTTGATTAATTAACAAAAGCTTTTTATTAAAATGCGTATTTTATAGTCATTTAATAAATTTATTAAAATTTTTCGTTTTATTGAAATTCAAAATAGTATATTTGTTATCAAGGGTACAAAAATTTACTAATTTTAATTTTACTAAATTTACTAATTTTTGTCATGGCAAATAAACTGAATAATAAAAAAATTAGGCGTTAGTGAAAATATCAAAAACTGATATGTTATTCTCTTAAAATTTTCACTCAGCCATAGTACTAACGATATATTTGGCCTATCTTTGTACATGATGTAAGATTCGGCGTTCAAGTTTTCGTATATTACTTGCTTTACATCCACGAGCAAAAAGTATTGTTTTCTATATAAACAGAACTAATTTTTTGATTATTTTCGTTTTTGTTAACACCCTTGTTACTTACCTGTTAAATATTAATAATAATAATAATCTCAATAAAAAAAATCTATGTTTAACTTTTTTAATTAGAGTTAGTATTGTTCATTTTTTTGATATGCCAAATCATACTTTCGATATTTTTTAGGCACATATTTGTGACAGATGTGTGTAAAAATATTGATGAAATTTTGCAAAAATAAATATAATAAATTTTGCAAACTGTTACGAGATATATTGCTATTATTATTATTATTATTTTAATTTATTTTTTTACATGTCATACTTGAATAAGAATTTTTTTTTTTTATTAAAGGGGAAAATGAAAAGTTTATTTAAATTAATAAAGTTATCTTGAACTGAAAATTTTAGTTATTTCTTTGTTATATAAATCATATGATAGATAACTAATTGTTTTAGAAGTAGTTTTACTATTTGTTTTAAATTTATGAAGAATTTTAGTAAGTTTTAACATCAACAGTAGATTGAATTTTAAATTTGCATGTATTACAATTTCAAATTTTTAAACTATCTTGTTTGGATATTTAAGTTATTGTTTGTAGGTTTGTTAAAATTATAGTACTACACACCAAACCTAAAAGAGTTTTTTGTTACGCAGAAAAGATTGAATGTTTATTTAATTCTTTAGAGAGGAATTATTTTGAGGTTAATTATTTTAAAAAAATTTATTTTTGTTTTTATTCTGTTCAAAAAGAATTAAAACAAAAATAAATATTTTAAAAAGAATTAACCTCAAAATAATTCCTCTCTAAAGAATTAAATAAACATTCAATATTTTCTGCGTAACAAAAAACTCTTTTAGGTTTGGTGTGTATATAATTACTCATCTTTTAAGAACGCGAGGCACAGTAATCTAGAAAAAAAAGCGTGCTTTGATCGAGTTTCCATCCAATTTTAATGCGGGTTGGCTTGTTTTACTCATGAAAACCTGTATTTTACAAAAAGTATCACAAGAAAATTTTTTCTCACTTGTTTTTTACCCTTTTTTGAAAAAAATCCAAAGCATTTGATTTATAAAACGTGAGCAACTTTTTGTATTTACGATTTTTTCGGAAATATCGTACAAAAATGCTCATAAGACTTATAATTAAAATAATTTAAAAATGAAATAAAGATGTTTACATAATTTTAAGTAATTATAATAGATGAATGTAAATTTTAAGTAAATTTTGTTTGGACATCAAATTTAACAGGTGAAACTCAAACTTCCCTATCTCCGGATACACACAAAATTTTATATAATTTACATAAATATAAAACTTTTTTGTTTTATATTAATATGAATTTAAATGTAAATATTTATACATATTTTAATATTTGTTTATTAAATAAAAAAGTATTATTATTATTATTTTTAAAATTGTTGAAAATTTTTAGTTTTAATTTACATATATGGAAAAATATTTTTAAACATTACATTGTTAAGCTGAATTCCCTTATGTAGTTTATAATTATTCCAGAAAACTTATAGACGTAAAGTTGAAAATTTGGAATCACTGAGTTTGAAAATTGAAATATGATTCTAAACTTTTAAATAGCCGTTTTGGAATAATCATTTATATTTGTTTGAAAAATAATTATAATTTTACGAAAAGTTAAGAATAGCTTTTTGATAACCGTCAGACAAATATCTTCTTACCAATTTCTTTTGTAATTTCAAAGCGAAAAAAAATTGTTTATATAAAATAAGCTAATTATTTTTTATTTATACTTTATAAGTAGATTCTGTAACTTATTAAGCAATTTTATTTGTGCAGTTACGTTATTTTTTTAAGCCAAAAATAATTGATTGAAAAAATACTTTAGCTTAAGAATAACTTTAATTACATTATACTTTTTTATGTAATTTATTGCTTACCCCAAGCGGAGTTTTGATTTGGAAAATAAGAATTTCTATTTTGTTAACCAGTATTTTGGTGACAGCAATGGTTAAAAGTGTAGACTATATTAAAAATTTAATAATGCATTTACTAATAAAAATAAATTTGATTTCTAACTTGTATCATTTATATCAATATTGATAAAAATTAAATAAATTTTAATCGATCATCTTGTACGTGACCAGAGACAAGTTATAATTTTCGAGAAATACGATAGTAGAATATATTGTTAACTTCATAAACTTTGTTAAAGGTTATACTTAAAGTTTGAAAAGTTGACAGTTTGTAAGATACAACATGCTTTAAACATTGAAATTTGATCAATTAGAGACTAAAAAGCTTTTCACGAAGATTCACAGATTGTTAACAAGATCAATATTTTCCAAATATCAAAATTTTAAATAATATTTACTTTCAAGTACACTTATTAGCATTTAAATCTTTAAATATTGTTAAAAAAATTTTTTTAAATTAAATTTTAATTTTGAATGCTTTGTTGTACGTATTTAAAAATTAATTATTAAGGTATCACCTTTTATTTTTTGTTATTTTTATTTATTTATTCATATCAGATGTACAATAAATACATATTATGGTAAATTATTAAAATACCACAACCCCATAGAGATTCTTAGTCTGTACATGGGCCTGTCGTCAACAGAAAATATAATACAATATAGTAACAATATTTTTATATACACTGTAAAAAGTAACTTCCTTATATTAACAAAAAAATTAGAAAATTTTCGAAAAATTGGTAAATTTTCAAAAAAATTTGTAAATATTCGAAAAAAATCGTAAATTTATTAAATTTAGTCTATTATCGAAAAATTCGAGAATTCTCGATTTTTGTTTGTGAATTCATAAGAAAAATTGATAATTTACAATTTTTTTTCGAAAATTTACAAAAAATAGTCGTAAATTTACGAAAGATAATTGTGAATTTGCAACTTTTTTCGTAAATGCACGAAAAAAAATCCAGAATTCTCGATTTTTTCGATAATATACTAAATTTAGTAAATTTGCGGTTTTTATCGAATACTTACAAATTTTTTTGAAAATTTACTAATTTTTCGAAAATTTTCTAATTTTTTTGTTTTTATAAGGAAGTTACTTTTTACAGTGTATATTTGGATATTTGTATGTTGTAATGCATTTATTTTTAAAGAATAGAAAAAATTATAGTTCAAAATCAACAAGCTACTTTTTTAATTAGCTTAACTTTTACTGTCCTCATTAAAGTTATTAAATTGCTTAAGCTTTAATGAAAGAGAGTTAAAAATCTTATAGATTAAAAAAGAGTAGCATTTTTGCCCAGTTGCTTTAATCTTTTTAGTAATTTTTAAAATATTATTTCTGTTATTTTTAAAATCTCCATCATTTTTTTCCAATATTAGTTTATTTAAATTTACAATCTCTTTTTTAATAGCAAAGAAATAGAATGTTTGCCTGACTTTAAAAATTTTTTTTATCATTTTTATTACCTAGATTCATAGTTTTAAATAATCTGTTTTGAATTCTTTTGATTAGATTTATATTCGGATCAATAGCACCATCCCAATCCAATATACTGTGTGATATAATGGAATGAAAAGAGGCATAATACATAACTCTAAGTTGATTACTACTTAAAATATTCTTAAGCTTGTAAAACAAAAGCATAATAAATCTAGTCCGTTTAAGCAGATAACTTATGTGTTTGTCCCAGCGAAAGTATTGATCAATTATAATACCCAGATATTTTGTAGATTCCACGTATTTAGAGTTAGCCTTAAGTCATTAGTCCTATCAAAAATTGATATATTCGTATTTATAGGAATAGTATCAAAACTTAAGGCGAATGTCATCTAACAAGATTTTTTAACATCCAGAGTTAAATGGTTATTTTTAAATCAATCATAAGTCTCGCTTAAGATTCTATTGGCTATATTTTGCGTTGATTCCCAATTTTTACTTTGAACAAGAATGACAGTATCATCAGCAAAGGGTACAATGTTTTCATTGATATTAAGTAAGTCATTTATATAGATATTAAACAGAATGGGTCCCAAGATTGAACCCTCACAGGTACCCCATAGCTTACCGTTTTATCATTACTTAAGGTTTCATTTACACTCACTTTTTGAATCCTATCTTTCAAGTAACTTTTACAAATTCATAAGCCAGACCCGGAACATCCATTGCATATAGCTTATTTAGCATAACTTTATGATTTACACAGTCAAAAGCTTTTGTCAGATCAAGGAAAATGGCCAAAAGTTTTTTTGAATTATCTAAACTATCATATACAAATTTAGTCACATTAGAAATTGCGTCATTTGTAGATATACCCGATTTAAATCCAAATTGTCTGTTTGATTTTAGTGAATTAGCTTCTAAAAAATTTAATAATCTATTCTTGATTACCTTTTCAAAGATTTTGGCAATATTTGAAGTTAGTGAAGTCGGTCTGTTATTAGTAGTGGAAGATCTATTACCAGACTTAAAGATTGGAATAATGATAGCTTTTTTGAAGTGCGAGGGAAAAACGCCTTCACTAATTGCCAGATTAAAGATGTATACTAGAGGGTCTGCAATAAAATCAAGCAAACACTGTAAAACTTTGTTATTAATACCATCAACCAAGCCAGCTTCATACGACACTTAGTTCTTAATAAGTTTTTTAAATTCATCAGTATCAGTAGGCTTAATAAAAAAAGATTGGATTAGTATAATATCAGTATTAATTACACTATTATTATTATTTTTATTTTTATTAAGGTTAAAACCAACATTTGAAAAATAAATATTGATTTTATTAGCAATATTAATTTCACCAGTTATTTTTTTATTATTTACAATTATTTCATTTATCTTTTTATTTTTTCCAAAGATTTTTTTTATGGCCAATTCTCAAAATTTTTTACTACTGGTACCAACTACAACTATTATGGCTTCAGAATTTACTGACGAATTTTTCGTTTTATTAATTAGAAGAGTAAGTATATTTTTATAATTTTTTTAAATAATTTCTTTATTTTTATTTTTTATATCTTTACGACAGTTTACATATAACCATATAATAGACAGTTTACATATTTACATATAATATAATCTTTCTTTAGTGAGACATGATTTTATTAGACTTTTAGTAATCTAATCACTTCTTTTAAGATGTTTTTTTTTACTTTAAATTATTATTTACTGATATGGTTTTTAAGGGTTTTGACAAACTCATTAGTTGCTAAATTATTACCTTTAGAATTATAAAGATTTAATCAATTTTCATTTCTAACAGAGTTAAATAGATTCTTATAATTGATGCACAAGTTAGATGAATTATTGTTATCAGGTTCCATGACCTTCATGTTTATGGCAATCATATTATGATCACTAAGAGCATTATTGCAATTATAAGAATTTTTTTTTTTTCGTTTTCCAATTGGTTTTAACGAAAATATTGTCAATACAGGTAACACCATTTTCTTGGTTAGGTCTAGTTATACTATTTATTACTGGAAGAAAGCCTGCATCTAAAAAATTGTTAACATAATTATCAATGTCTTTAGAATATTTTATTTTACTAAAATTATCGTCTAGGATATCAAGATTTATATCCCCAATATAATAGTGGTTTCTGTATTTATTTAAATCCAAATATACTTTTAGTTCATCAATAAAGATTGAACTTTTGGCATTATGATTGCGATACAGTGTGGTAATAACTTTATCATTAAAAGAAATCTGGACAGCCTTTATTTCGTCTATATTGATGACCAGCAATTGATATTTTACTTTCGTTATATATTATTGGTGATGAGTGGACTGTATTTTAATATTATTTTTATCATTTGGTAGGAAATTAGGTGATGTGGATAAATAATTTATAACTGATAATTAAGTAGCACAATAAACTTTTACTTTTATTATTAATAGGTGTGACTACTTTAATAGTTGTCCTAAGACTGCCGGCACTGTGCGCCGTTTCTAAAGGCACGCGCTTACACTCTGTGCTCTCTCTGTGCACACACGCACGCATACTTATAAACTTATATTAATATTTGTGTTATTATACAGTGTAATATTTAACAATTATATCTTAACCATGTATATTATATAAATTTAAAACTTTAATTTGCCATGTTTCAGATAGAATGATTATTTTATATTGTATAATTAAAGCATTTAAGTAAACACAAAAGCTATTAAATTTTGCTTCCAACAATTAAATATTAAAACGCATTACAAACATACCTTTTTTATTTTTAGTTGCTTTATTAAAATCTTAAAACCTAAAAATTAAAAATTTTTATGCTATTCAATATATAACTAAAAAAGTACGTTTTTATCACCACTTAACAAGTGAGCGTTACTTTAATTGCTTTGAAGGATTTACAATATATCGTTTTTCTATTAGCAAGAACCTTGTGCTACTGCGAAACTGACTTTTAAAAATTAACCCGATTTTTTTAATGTGTGGTTGGTTGGTCTTTCTTACATTTTTAACAAATACAGTGTTATTTTTTATTCTACAAATTTTATGGTAAAATGGTAAAAAAAACAAATAGAGTATAAATGTCAGTAATATCTTAAATTATTAAAAAAAATTCATTAAATTTTCTCATTAATCCTTATAAATTTAAAACATTGTTTTTAAATTAATAAAATGCATTGATAGTATGAATTATTATTATAAAAATAAAAATAAATCATAAATAATACATTTTTATTATCTTTTTTTTTTGTGTTTTCCATTAAAACTTTGAAAGATTAAAAACATCGAAAATTCATTCATTTAATACATAAAAATGCAAATAATCGTTATATATGAATAAATTTTAAATTTTCCATTATAAATACATGCCTTTATTTTTATAGATTATTAGAAAAAAACTAAATAAATATTTTAAGTATTTATCATTATTTTTGTAAAAAAAAATGTATTTTTTATATTAAAATAATCAGAAAAAATTATTAAAAAAAACTGTTTTTATCTTCATTTTAATTACAATCAGCAATTAAGTATCTTCCTATCGATTATTTAAACGTCTATTGTCTACATCTATACATTTAATTTTCCAATCGATTAAATGCTTTATATATAACTCGCGTTTTTTTTAAGAATATAAAAGCAACAAATAAGAAATAAAATAAAGAAATCCTGAAACGACGAGAAAATTAAAAAAAAAAAAAAAGTAAATTTAACGCTTATCTTCGTTTAGATAAATTGCAAGCTTAATCAATGCAGTAAATGATCCGTCATACAGATATCTATGGATCTTGAAGCGTAAGAAATTTTTTTTTCAAATAATCTCTACTCGATAAAAAATATATATTTTATTTCACTTGATTGATTATGTATTGTTAATAATAATAATAATAATTATACGTATTATTCAAAAAAATAGAGAAAGGAGAGAAAAAAGTTACATAGATTTTCAGTTTTCGTGTAGTATAACTCTTGAGAATCCGAAATAACATATAGCCGGAAGTGTATGGTAAGTGCGGCTTGGTGTTTTTGGGTTATATATAATATATATATTGTTGAAAAATTCCCGGCGGGCTTTCAGTGCCACGGCCGTTCAACACGCTCCACTTATTTCCGATGAAGCGATTTTATATATATATTTTGTTTCGTATATTTCAACCCCAAAAGATTTCTACGTTTTTTTCTTCTTCTTCTCTGTATTTACTTTCTATAAAACTACATAAAATTGGACAGTCTCTCTTATATATATATATATATATATTTTAGGATTTTGATTTTCCAGGTTTTTTTTACTCTTTTGTTCATTCTCTTTCTTCAAGAGATAACAATTTCTCTAACAAGGAACACGAAAACAAGCAGTTTTTTTATTTTTTAGACAGATAAGTAGGACAACAGAAAATTGTGAATAGAAAAAATAAAAAAAGAAAAATAACAATTTTTCGCGGGTTTATACTGCATCCAATTGTTTCTTGGAATGGTCTCTTTTTTTTCGGTTTATTTCATTTGTCTCTTCTTATAACCTACATTCAGCCCTTGTATATATATATTTTGTATTCGTCGTGGCATTTTCTTTTTTTATTATTATTTTGATTTTTATGTCTACATTTCACGTTATGACAGTATTGAAGAGAACATTGAATATACGTATATAATATTCACATTGATGAATTGTTTTTTTTTTTATGCTCTTACGGTTTTTCGCCTTTGTACATTTTTATATTTATATATTGAGAAACATGACAGATTTCTGATTTTATATCCCGTTTATATATATAAAGCTCTTCTCTCAATACTAGTGTATATAGAAAACTATTTTCTACAATACCGGAGATGACATATATAAATATAGGTATGGTGGTGTTACTGAAGAGATTCATTGCTGTTGTTATTATATTGGTGGTGGTTTTGGAATTTCTGATATTAAAGAGAATGTTTACTTGCATATTATATATACACAGAGAGAGAGAATAATATATATTGCTTTTTCTTTTATTTATTATTATTATTTTTATATATGCGACAAAATATATAATACAAATGTCTATACGGAGATTACCTTATTATTTATCGGATTGGATATATTATATATTTGAATACGGATTTATTTAAATTATTATTTGCACTTTATTTATTCTTATTTTCTTTGTAATTCTTTTTTTATTCGTATTAGGTAACTGGTTGGTATTTAGGGGAATTGGTTTTTTGGAAACTCATTAATTAAAATAAGTAATCAAAAATTGATAATAAAGTAAAACTGAATATTTTGTAAAATTCAATATTTTTTAAATACTGTATGGTTCTATACTCTTCTTTATAGATTTTAGAAGTCAAGGCTATTGCAAAATTTTTACAGGTTTATTCATATAGTTTTACTAATTCTAGATTACAGTTTCTCAAAATATGCATAAAATACTTAACTCGGGAAATAAGTCAGATCTGATCAAATCTAACGAGATCTGACCAGATCTGGATTATAGCCCGATGAAATCAGACTTAGTCAGATAATTTCAGATTTCTTTTTTATTAAAATTTTGAGTTGAAATTAGCGTACTTGTCAAATTTAATTAAAATCTATTTTTATTAAAGAATGTTGAAATATAATTATAGGTAAATAAGTATTTCTAACAGAAATCATGTTTTACATGTGCTAAAATTGTCTTTGCCAACATGATTTTCTGTTAGCTAAACTCTATATCTTAATCTTAATACTATATATATTGGAAAATTTATTTGTGTGTGTGTGTTTCATCATCAGGTTCGAACCAAAATTTTTTTAAATTTTTATCAAAAATTGAAATATCTCGAGACTATCGATAAATTTTATTGTCACAAATTTGTAGTATTCGATTCGGCACCAATTTTTACGTATTCTCTTAAATTTTTTTTTCTAAACGGAGGTATCTTTAAAATTTTATAAAATGTTTTTGAAGCTGGTTAAAAAAATTTTTTTAATTTTTTTAATTTTTATGGCATTATTAATAATTTATTTGTGTGTCTGTGTATGTGTTTCATCATGTGGGTCGATCCATTGAACGAACATTAAACCGGTGTCAAAATAAAGAAAAAAAGTCGACGGTTGACATAGGTCTTAGTTTTACGGTCCAGATGCATGAAAAATGTTTACTTACTCTAAAGCTGCAAAGCTGAGGGCAATGTATAATCAATACAATTTGATATTTTTATAATTTCTAATTATCATCTTTATTAGATGTTAAAATTCTATTCACAAACTATTCTGATTCCCTAAACCCGTATTCTAGGTTACTAAATCGAAAATATTCTAAGTCTTATTTAATCCCCTCCCTTAATTTTCAGATTTCCAGGGTTGCCCCTCTCTATAAACATTTTCCATGTGAAAGTGAAATCGGTGATGAGTAGAAATAAGATACACATAAAATACACCAACAATCAAGTTTTGCATGCATGAGCTTCACTGCAAACAGTAACTCTTATAGATTAACAAAAAAAAATAGAATATTTTCCAAAAATTAGTAAATTTTTAAAAAATTTGTAAATATTCGATAAACATTGTGAAAAATCTGCCCCTTTTTTCAACCTTTTTAATTTTTGCAGAAGGGAACTTAAGCAAAATTTTTGTTATCATTTTTATTTTCTATAATTCAACAAAAAAAATTTTTCTTGCATCTTTTACTCTTAAACTCTCTTATATACTAAAAAAACATGCCAAAAAAATACATTTTTCATACCGCAAAAGTTAAAAAATATGATTAAAATAAAATGGAATGGCGTTTTTTTTAGTTATTTTTTTTTAACATAGGGGTATTTTTAACCATGTTTCAGCCTTTCTGGATGGTTCAGTAAATTATATACAGGCTAAAACACGATAAAATATGTGTAAATACAAGGTTAAAAAAAATAAAGAAAATTAAATCCTATTTTTTTCAATTTTTTCTTACTTTTTGGGTAATTTTCAACTCCAATAATTAGCCCCAACACTTGCCCTAATATTCTACTTTTGATACATAATCAAATAAACCCAATATTTTATTAATTACTCTTAAAATATGACATTAATTTGATCATTAGTACCAAAATATTGCCAAAAACTACCCTTAAGAGGGGTAGTTTTTTCTGAGTTAAGAGATTTCTCCTTTTTTCTAGTTACTTATGACTCTAAATTTGGATTCAACGACACAAAATACATAAACTTAGAACTTCGGACTCCTCATACCGCATTATTACTGGAGTATAAAATTGATTTAACAATAAAGTGGTTTCAGAGGTATTTTTAAGTTGAGTAAAGTTTTTGGTTAAAATCTGTTTAGCAAAAAATTAGCGAGGTTGCAAAAAAAGGGGCAAAATTTTAGTGTTTTTTTTTTTGGTTTTTTTTTTGATACCCAATTTAATTATGGTTCCATTAGGAAATATACTTGGAATATTTTTTGTGACTTAAGAATGCAACGGTTGTTAAAAACTAGTAAAATAAATTACTTACAAGTTTTAAGCAGAGTGTTGCAAGAACACTTTTTGTAACCAAAAGTGACAACTAAAGCTTAATTATTTTCATCTGACTATTAGTAATTGTTCTTATAAATATGTATATTAACCTGATAGTAATTTTAAAATGTTGCTTATTTGATTACCGGGTGAAGTTAGGCGCCAAAAACCAAAATAATAGCTCATTTAATCACTATTATTTATTCTCACCAAATATGTGGACCCCTATGGATCGAATTTTTGGTTCCATAAGAAACAATGTTACTTTTACGTGAAAGTAACATTGCCTTGTACTCGGTGGCAATGATTAGGAGTGATTAAATAAGCTATAGCAAATTACTCCTAATTTTACTCAGTAATTGAAAACCTATGTAACTTTTTAAAATAACTTCCAAACTAATGTACATATTTTAATAAGTTTGTTTTGTTTAATAATTTAAGAAAAAAACTTGCAAATATCTGCAAACATATTTTATAATAAATCACTTACTTATATATTTAAGTCTAAAATGGTTTTTAATACTGATATACTAATAGCGGTACTAGCTGAAAATTAATATTTTTTTGTAATGAAAGATTTAAATACAAACTTGAAAATCTATACACTTAACATATTTTACAAACTTTTCGTAATTTAAACATAAACGCTAAATAAATATTTTATATTCTCTTACCTCAAAAATTAAAACAAATTTAACAAATAAATGTACAAATTTCTCTTTCTCTTTAAAATAAAAAAATAAAATAAATAAAATAAAATAAAACAAAATTTAATATTATTTATCCACAATTCGAAATTCTATGTTTTAGTCACATAGTAAAAATATATTATTGAAAACCACAACGCCGTTTGCAGTTTCACAGACAAAGGTGACGCGTATAAAGGAAAACATTATAAAATGTCTAAAAAATAAAATTGTGGTGATATTAGAGAGAGAAAGAGAAAATAAAGTGGTGAAATTTTAGTAAATATATTTTAAAATATATGACTAAAAACAATTAATAATATTTTTAAAAAATTCAAATTAAAAATAATATTTGAGATAAATTATCATTTATAGACTAAAATATAAAAAATTAAAAAAATTTCGTCTAAAAATACTCGAAATTTGTATAAAAGCGCGTTTAATACTTTAATCGTGACGTAAAGTACAATAAAATGTTTTTTAGTTAGTACAAATATATATAAACCACAATCTGTTTCATAAAAGACCCGGCTGGTTTCGATTGCTATATATATATTCATTGTTTGTATTTTTTAAATCCTTTACACACCTGGTTACCCACAAGAAATGTACGTAATTTTTTTTCCTCAAAAAAGTTTAAAAGTTATTACATTAATGAATCATATATAAAAAAGTGTACAAAATACAAGAGAAAGTCTTACCATACCCAGCCTTATACTACTTAAAATTATAAAATTATATACGGTTTAACGCTTCTTCGGATTCAATTAAATAATGTAATATGTTTTATATTAAAAGTAATATCTTTAAATTTATCTATAGACCCTTTTTTTTTTATCAACTTTTTTTTTTACCTTTTTAGAAAAAAAAAAGATTAACTTTATATAAAAAAAGTATATATAACTTAGCAGCTAATAAATTTCTTCGCTATTTTCTTATATATACCTTTTTTTTCTTACTTCTAAAGTGAACTTTTCAGATTGCTGACTTCGATACATCAAACGAACTTTACAACTTTTTAAACTTGTACCTTTTTTTTTTTACTTTTTTTGTATGTATCTTAAGTTTAGTTTTTCTGTTTATAAATAATAAAGTATGTATTTTAACAAAAAAAAAAAAAAAATTTAATGAAGAGTAAAAAAAAAAATTTTATTGTTATTTTTTAAAGTATTTTTTTTTATATATATAAATTTTGTGTAAGGAGAAAAAAAAATAAAGGGTATCATTAATTCTCAATTCAAAGAAAAAGTAAAAAAAAAATACACCCTTATATTATACAGTATGCTGCAGGATGTTGAGAGACAACGATATATAAAGAATAGTAAAATAAAAAAAATGTAAAAATACGTGTATATATAAGAAAGAAAAATAAAATAAAAGAAAATCGTGCGCGCATAGGCAAAAAAAAAATTTTTTTTTGCCCGCGGAAAAGGTTTTTTTTATTTTTTAAAATGCTGAAAAGATACTTGCATAATTTGACGTTCGAATTTCTTAAGAAAAGAATAAAAATGCAGATATATTTATTTTTTAGATAAAATATTTTTATCGAATGCAGTCAAAATATCAAAATGATATTTGAATGTGTCTGTGTGTGTGTATAAAAATAATTCAAAACTCACCTTGTATTTCATTGTGATATTTAGGTCAAAATCCTTTATTTCTTTAATGTATGTACACCTGTAATAAAAAATAAGAATAAATTTAAAATAATGCATAAAAAAAATTTTTTATATAGTCTGCACGTGACAAAAAAATAAGTTGGGTACAGTAGTGGTTAATGTATAGCAGTTTTCATTTCATCAATATATATTTTCTTCTATTTTTGTGTCCTGTTTCCTTCATGAAAAAAAAAATGAAAATTTTCCTGGGGCGTGTTCGAGTTCTGTTTCTGTCTTTAAAGTGTCATCATATATAATTTTTTATCAGTTCTTTTTTTATTTAGAAAAATATGTGAGTATTTTTTTTTGTTCATTGAAAGATCAAAGAAATTATGTACACAGTGCAGTATTTATTGTGTATCGAGTGTGACTATATAGATAGGTAGCTAAGTATTTGTGATGAGATATATATATGTGAGAATCAAGAGAATACCGATAACAAGCTTCACATTCGTAATTTAATTTGGTGTGGCAAACAAACGAAAAAGAAAAGAATTTATAGTTTAGTTTATGTATGATAGACGTTCAAGTGCACTTTATCAAATTTAAACTTTCAGTATCGATATTTATCAAAGAAAATTAATAAAAAATTATTGAATTTTTATAAAAATTATTTTTTAATTTAAATCAAAATTTTTTAATTTTCATTTTTTTGGTCTAGTTTATTAAATTTAGGTACTTTTCTTTTATACTAATTTTAACTTAACACTCACTTAAATAAAACAAATATGAATTAAGTAGCCAAAATTGATTAAAAAACCAATATTTGCTTGTACTCAAGTAAAAAATTTTGATTAGTTAATATTTAGTAGTAGATGTAAACATTAATTCAAAAAGAATTAGCTTTTAAAAAAGACTTGTTGTCCTATAACAGTTTAAACTTATAGTATCTAATTATTTCATACACCCGAATAAATATAAGTCCTCAGATTGAAACTTTTTTAAGTAGTACCAAAAATGGAATTGTCCACTTGATCCTTACTCCTAAAAACATCAATTTATGACTAAAAATTTTAATTTTCCACCCCTCCCTCCCTGTATTTTTGATCTTATTCATAGGCCACTGCCTATGAACATGTTCCATGTTAAAAATTAGGCAAAATAATTTGAGAACACATAAAAATTACTAACAATTTCGTAGAATTCAGCAAATTCAATTACTAACAATTTCTTCAAATTTTATTTTATTTTTTTTTATTTACCAGACAATAAATCCTTTCTAAATCTTTTTTCGAAACCTGACCAAATTCAAAAGTTGACATAAGACTTCAGTGTACCCTTAAAATCTGATCAATAGAGCTAGTGAAGAGAAAAATGTGCAACTTTAATATTTACTAAATAAACGTTTTCGATAAATTTGAACTAACTAGGATTCAAAATCAATTCACTCACATAACACATTTAATTTTTTAAATCATAGATTAAATAGAAAATATCTAATTACTAGAAATAAGATTTATATTTTATTTAATATCTATATGAAATTCGAATTCAAAAGATTTCGCACTGATTGAATTATTAGTCTGGTTTTATACTTCATAAACTTATTCTTCATCCTCTTCTTTTTTTATTTTTTTATATTTTTTTGAAAAGAAAATTGGATGAAAAATCCTTTTTATTCTATTTTTTTTTTCTGCTTATATTCTTTACTTTTCAAACTAAACCACGTATATGTAGTATTAGTAATTTGATATTTCATAAAAATTTTCTTCTTATATTCCATAATTTTTTTTTTTATATTTCAAATTATCACTTTTTTTATTAGAAATAAAAATTTAGGTTTCATTTTTATATAATATTTGTACGTGTTTTTTAAATTTAATCATGTTTAAAATACGTTTACACAATATAGACTATTAACAATTGATTTCCAGTTTATTGAGTGTTTTTGCTAAGGCTTGAATCACAATAACTGAGCGTCAAGTGTGTATCAAAAGTTCGTCAAAAAAGTCAAAAGTACGCGCATCCGAATGATTTTGCAAGCGCTGTTGGTATATTTAAAACTAATTATTTATTTAGAAAGGAGTAATTCTGGATACCATGTCGTTGCGGGAAATTTTTATATTTTGGTACTATTTTTTTCTGTAATGCGGCCCGAAAGTACGTATTTTCTCGCCACAGTCGCAGAAAAATTTTGTACAATCATCGGCCATAAACAAAGAATGACACAAATCGCAGTTTACCATCCTCGGCTTCGCCTCGGAAGGTAATTTACGTGCGATTTGGGCCATTCTTTATTTTTCTGGCCTAGGACCGTAATATATTATTTTAACCATCTAGTGAATTTTTAAAATTTATATTTACAAAAATAAAAAAAAATTAAAAAAATTCGAAGAAATCTAAAAAGCTTCTTTTATGTATAAGTCGGCTTCCTAAGCACTTAGAAGGCTGAAAATTTTCCAAAAAACATATTTTATGAAGATATAAAAGTGGTGAAAAAATCATCCTGATCGGGAGACATGGCCTCCAGAATAACTCAAAGGGAATTGGTCTCTTTTATTAAAAAAATTATCTACATACTTTCTGATTAAACATATTGTGCTTATAAGCCTCTTAGGTTTTTGAAATTTAGTGAACATTTTTTTAAATTAACGAAGTTTGGAAATCAAAGTATAGAAGGTATAAAATAATTCAGAGGTCTGTTGTTTGACGTTTATCTGGCAGCGCAAAAGCATTTAATTACAGAAGTTGTCTAAATTCGCCAAAAAAAATTTCACTTCTACATACTATAAATATACTTGCGTATTAAAAAATCGTAAAATTTTTAATTTATCTTAGAAAATTTCAACAGAATAAAGATCAAAACTCTAATATCTACCTCAACAACCGAAGCTTCCTTTTTTATGATTAATCATTTTTGGTTGTCTATTTCAAAAATAATTTTCAAAAAAAAAAAGCTTGAAAAATATAACTGCAACACGCGCCAATATCCGGAAGACTACGCTTTTATATAGTAAAAAATAAATTATGATCGATAGATACGCTATATATATGAAAGTCAACTCTTATTCGGTCGTCTCTTTCATAAAAATATAATAAACCCACGTTTATTTTTATTTATTTATTTTTTTTATTATATAACTCTTTAGACCTATCATTCGATTAACAGAAATGCAGTATTTCATGTATTCAGTTGGAAAATCGGATTTTGCTTCAACTACGAGAATATAGTATAGCATAAAAAAAAAACTTGAAATATGAAAAAATAAAAAAAATTTCTGAATCATAAAACCAAATGTCAAAAGCCCATTGATAAACGAATTTTAAAGTCCAATATAGAAAGATAAATTACTGGTACATCAAGTTCAATTAATAATTGTTCATAGATTATGCTCTATATTTTTTAATGTACGTAAAATATGTCATTCAATATGAGTTATCAGTCAAAGTCAGAACAAGTACCCCACCGCTTCTTTTTTTATTATTTAATCTGCGTATATATACTTTTGTAAATGATTGTTATATATATATTTTCTGTCAATGAGATTTTAAAAATTTTTTATTCGACTGAAAAATTTGAAATTAATATGATTATTATTTTATGCATTAAATATCTTTCCTTTTATTTAATTTTTAAATCCTCGAATATTAAATTTCCCTTTTTCATTAATTTTATTTTATAAGTAATATTAATAGCTTTTAGTTAAACTTTGATCTTTTATAATTTCATTTTTTTTTAATACGGAAATAAAAGATTATATAGAGGAAATTTTCTAATAATTAATTTAAAAAAGTTGTAGTTATTAGCCTGGCAGTTATTTTAAAAAGTTACTTATGGATTTTCTTTGAAATTATGTGCAATTTAGCAAAAAAATAAGCTTTTTAAAATTTAATAACTTCTGAACATATGGTTTTTTATGGGACAGGAAATGAACTTCATAAAAGCCCTTGCATTTTAAATGAGCTATAATTTTGAAAATCTTATATTTTGTTTGACAATCAATTTCTCCCTGATTTCACCGAATAACCAAAAATTCAAGTAACTTTTTAATAACTGCTGACTTTGAAAAATTTATAATTTAACAATGTACCTTCAAACTATCAACAAATATTTTGTTTTAAAAATATGCTAAATATTTACCACACAAAATACAGTATTAACATATGTGTTTTTAATATATGCGTATTTGTAAATGTTTTCGTATAAATATGCAAATTTAGAATAACATTGCATTTTGGCTTATGTAATGCTCCGAATACTTTAAAAATAAAATTCATAAGGTTTGTATACATAAATAGAAAATTTTATACAGAAACAGGCAGTTATAACAGTATTTTTATAAACACAAATAATAAACTACTACTTTAAGACGCATATGTTATTTGAAATATTTTTTGGCTGGAATTTACTAACGATAAGATGTAATTTCTAGTACGTACAAATATTTCCATTTTTATTTTTAAAAATATTATATTAAGTTTATTAATCTGAGTTAAAAACTTGAAAATAAGTTTAGAATGTGAATTTTGTCTATCAGCATATAAATATTGCATATTTTATAAATTAAAAAAGTTTTCGTGTTATTTGTTAACAGTTTTAGGTCTCATTAGTGCATTCTTGTGCGTCATGCAAGATAGTTTCTGGGAAATTTTTGTTTAATCCCTTTAAAATATAATCTAAATATTTTTAGAAACAGTGCTTTAGTTTTAGCTACAGTTATAAAAATAGTAAGACCAGTTGAGACAATGTGTCTTTTCATAATTCCATTTTTAAATTATGGAATTTTTTTCAACAAGATATACTCTGGATATGTGTCTGCTATGAGACAACGCTAATTGATAGATTCGTAAAATTATTAACTAGAAAATATGAGGATGTCATCAAGATTGTGTATTTAATTCATTAAATAATTTCATTTTTATTACTGTTTTTGTACTTTAATTTTTTTGTTAAACAAATTATTGTCAGTTTAGTCACAAATTTAATTTTTAAGTTTGTTGGATTATCAAGTATAGTAAAGATTTTATTCATAGTGTATTTTAGCATAAATTGTGGTAAACATTAAAACAGGATTTACAGAGTTGAAATTAAATTTTAGATTGTCTAGAATACAATTATGATTAAAAAATATCAACGAAAAGGGTAGATTAAAATTTAGAGTTAAAAGAGGTAATGTGTGAAAATTCGATCTAGTAGAATTTTTTCCAATTTAATTCACAACATAATAAAAATAAAAGCCATACTTAGTTATGATTTAAAAAATAAGTTAATTTTTCTTAATTAGGGTTGATAAAGGCAAACGAAACGTCGATAAAAATTAATTTTTTTTTTTAATGAAATATTGCTATATTGCTATTCCGTTATTGATCGTTATCATTAAATTCATTAAATGTTACTAATAAAGTTGATGAGGAACGTGACTGACAGTGTTAATTCTAATTATACAAAAGGATTATGATAGCAATAATAATGCATATGTTACAATGTTAAGTGGCTGATACGAAAATAATATATCGAGGATCAAATATTTATTGGTTATTTTTGTTGTTATATATCTTCACAAAATCATTTTGTTTGCGAGAAAGATTCTTATTATAGAAATTTTAGGTTACATTGAGACATAAATAAAATATTGCGCATGATTCATTAGTTTTTGGTAATTTAAGGGTGAAATATTAATTTTTCAGAAAAACATCCTTGAAATTCTTGATCAGTAACTCAAAAAATCCTAGATGCCAAATCTGGGCACTCAAAGAGCGAAAATATTAAAAGAACCTGATTTTGGTGGCAGTTATTGCTTATTTAAGGTCGAAGCCCTAATTTCTTTACCAAATGACTCCAAAATTCATGATCAGCGACCCAAAAAACCTATTTAAGACTAAATCTGGTGGTTGCCACTATTTATGTCTGGAGTATAATGTTTAGCACAGATTTTTTAAACGTGAAAACATATAAAAGAAAATGGCAAAATGTTTTAGCATACAATGACGAAAATTTTTTATTATATCCATAATGCAGTACTTTGACAATAAATACCATTTCTATTATAATTACTTGATAATATAATTTTATGAACCGAAAAAAATTTTGTTAATTATTGTTCAAGGAACAAGGAGTCACAGAAACATTTAAAAAGACTTTTAACTGTTAGAATTAATTTGATTATAGACAAAGGAAATTTATTAAAATAAAGTAACTTAGTTAAATAAGACGTAATATTTTAGTAATTATAATTTGTAAAATTTAGTTTTTTCAATCGCTTCGGTTCTTATACACCTTTTGAAAATCATTTCGTTTGCGAGAAAATTTTTTATAAACAATATATTGAAAAATAAATATGTTAAAAAATGAATCAGTTGGAATATAAAAGTTTTTGACCTATATAAAATTATGTTTACTTACCTACTCCTACATGAATATAAAATTAGTATTAACATCCTTAATAGTATATGACGCATTATTTTTTTTTACTACTTAATTCGGACAAAAAACTGAAAAAAAAAAATTTGAAAGGACATCGATATGACCCGTGTTTTCTGGTAGTTTGAACCTTCAGAAAACCGAAAAAAATCGTGAACAAGAAATCGGAGATAGGTGCCAAAAAGATTTTTCCACTTTTATGTCAAAAACTGCCTTTTTTCGTAACTGAGCTACCCGATTTTCGAAAATTTTTATTTTAGGGGGTTTTCACGGTATTTTTCGGGATTTTTGTTTAAAACAAGTTAAAACAAGTTCAAAACTAATAGAAAAAAGGTTTTAGCATCGGTTTTTAGCTATTTTGACATTTATGAGCTAGAAAACCTGTTTTTATTTTTTGCTTTTTTTCAAATTTGGTTTTATTACTTTTTCATGCATCTTAGGCTGTTCTTAATCCATGTAAGAGTTAAAATGGTAAATATTGATAATTTTTAGTCCAAATTGATTGTTACATACCATTAAGATGCCCTAAAATAATTATTTTAATGCGCTACAATGATAGAACCCGAGAGTCCCAATTTTTTAATTCTTGTTAAAATGAAGTAATTATACTTTTCTATCTTAAATATCTTGTCTATTTTATTTTTATCTAATAAAATATATTTTTCCAAGCAAATAAAACTCCATTAATTATTATATGCCCAAATATTTTTCATTTTTACACGTTTATAACCAATTTTTTCAATTTTATACAATACGTAATTTTTGACTTATTATACATATTTTCAAGCTGTAAAATTAATTTAACAAGGGGAGTTCGATACATTAGGAACACAAATTACATCAAATGGTTATGAATGAGTTTATTATGTTGAAAAAATGCCGACTACCCTCTGTTCATTCCAATGGGCTTTCTGAGCCTAGAAACGCAGGGCTCAATGAAATAGGGTTTTTTGGTAATATTCAATGAAACGCTAAAACCTCGCAAGTTTACCAAAACTCTTCTAGTTGGTCTCATTTTTTTGGTGTAAATGTCACCTTTTCAACGCCGTAAACCGCGATTTTTCATCATTAATTTTTTTATTAATGTAGCCAATTAACCAAATGGCCATTTTTGGCTAAAAATGACCAATTTTCAAATTGCTGCCAAATTTGTAATTTTTGACGAAATTGGGTTTTATAAGTCTCAAAATATTTCCTCAAGCTTCAAATTTCCAAAAATTCTTTGCTCTACTTTTTTCAATTATTTTTTAATCAGATATGATAATTTGAAGTCAGAGTACCAATTTTATGGTTTCATAAAAAGATAATTTTTAATGTTAACTTTGAAGAACCGTATCTTAAAAACGACTCAAGGAAATGAGACGAGTAAAATATTTTTGGAAACTTGAAGCTTGCGGAAATATTTTGAGACTTATAAAACCCAATTTCGTCAAAAATTACAAATTTGGCAGCAGTTTAAAAATTGGTCATTTTTAGCCAAAAATGGCCATTTGGTTAATTGGCTACATTAATAAAAAAATTAAAGATGAAAAATCGCGGTTTACGGCGTTGAAAAGGTGACATTTACACCAAAAAAATGAGACCAACTAGAAGAGTTTTGGTAAACTTGCGAGGTTTTAGCGTTTCATTGAATATTACCAAAAAACCCTATTTCATTGAGCCCTGCGTTTCTAGGCTCAGAAAGCCCATTGGAATGAACAGAGGGTAGTCGGCATTTTTTCAACATAATAAACTCATTCATAACCATTTCATGTAATTTGTGTTCCTAATGTATCGAACTCCCCTTGTTAAATTAATTTTACAGCTTGAAAATATGTATAATAAGTCAAAAATTACGTATTGTATAAAATTGAAAAAATTGGTTATAAACGTGTAAAAATGAAAAATATTTGGGCATGTAATAATTAATGGAGTTTTATTTGCTTGGAAAAATATATTTTATTAGATAAAAATAAAATAGACAAGATATTTAAGATAGAAAAGTATAATTACTTCATTTTAACAAGAATTAAAAAATTGGGACTCTCGGGTTCTATCATTGTAGCGCATTAAAATAATTATTTTAGGGCATCTTAATGGTATGTAACAATCAATTTGGACTAAAAATTATCAATATTTACCATTTTAACTCTTACATGGATTAAGAACAGCCTAAGATGCATGAAAAAGTAATAAAACCAAATTTGAAAAAAAGCAAAAAATAAAAACAGGTTTTCTAGCTCATAAATGTCAAAATATTGCTAAAAACCGATGCTAAAACCTTTTTTCTATTAGTTTTGAACTTGTTTTAACTTGTTGTAAACAAAAATCCCGAAAAATACCGTGAAAACCCCCTAAAATAAAAATTTTCGAAAATCGGGTAGCTCAGTTACGAAAAAAGGCAGTTTTTGACATAAAAGTGGAAAAATCTTTTTGGCACCTATCTCCGATTTCTTGTTCACGATTTTTTTCGGTTTTCTGAAGGTTCAAACTACCAGAAAACATGGGTCATATCGATGTCCTTTCAAATTTTTTTTTTTCAGTTTTCTGTCCGAATTAAGTAGTAAAAAAAAAATAATGCGTCATATATTACATTGATAAAAAACATGATAATAAATTATAAACATAAAAGAAAATTATATTTTAATATAAATTTAAATGACATAAATTCTTATCTCTATATTAAAGTATTTTTCGTAAGGGAATTTAAATCCCGATAGTGTTCAATATGATCACTTAAAGACTAGGTAAGAACGATAACATTAAGCAGTAACGATAGTCGATAAGGATAAAAATAGCTTGTTTAACTATATCTATATATATATTTATATATAAATGTATTTAAGTTTTATACGTGATTCAGCCTGATCTTCGCTATACTTTTATAATAATGGGATCGATTACATTAACTTAACAATCTCATTAAATTAAATTTTATTTTTCTTTAAATATATATTTATATATTATTGTTTTAGCTAATGTATATTTCAATTGCAGAAATCATTGTTGTATTGTTTGGGTATATTAATTAAGAATGTGTCAAAAACAAAATCATTTGAGATTTTAGAAATAACCTAAAACTTTTGATTGTTTAGATAATTGTTTAATTAGTTTTTGTGCTAAAAAATGTTTTCAAAAATTTATTTTTAAAAGGTTTTCATTAAATTGTTTAATTAAAACGATGCATGGGCAAATTTAAATCAAACGAGTTTCAAGCTGATGGTCATGTTTTTCAATCAATTCTATTGTACCTCTTCCTAAAAGTATTAATGATAAATATACCTCCATGCCAAGATGCTAAGATCACTAAAAAAAGAATCCGGTTATCGCAACCGGAATTTTTCCGTTTGTAATTACGGTTGTGGCAGCTGAAAATTTTTTTTTTTTTTAAATGGTTTTAAATGAAATAATATATAAAAAAAAGTTAAAAACAAAAATTTACTCTTTGGTTTAAAAATTTTTTTCTTCAAATTCCGTCATGCAACAGTGTTTGCATTTTAAATGAGTCGTTTTTGGCAGTCATTTTCTTTGTTTCAGTGTTTTTTTTTCTAAAAAGCTGCGAATTTCAAAGATTTGAGTATTCATTTAAGTATAGAAAAAATTTTCATAAAAATTTGATATTTTAATTTTTAAGTTTCAAATTTTGCTGTCTTAACATAAAATCTTGTGAAAGTAATAAAAGTTACATCAGTTTGTAAAATTTCGCACGGGGCCCAAATTTTTCGTCAGATTTTCATTGGGTCATTTGATTTAGGGGTAAATTTTGAAATTGGTATAAATTTATTAATTACTAGATTTTAATTCTAATCACCCCTACAATCCCAAGAGGGCGGTCGAAAAATTTATTTACCTAATATTTATAAAAATTTAATTAGGTACCAATATTTTTGGATCTGGCGCATTCAAAATGAAAAAAACGATCGATATTTTTGTTTAGTTAAAAAAAATTTAAATAAATTTAAGGCCAACTCAAATAATTTTTATTTATATACTTTTAAGATATGTAAGATTTTATTTTAAGAAAAATTGTAGGGTGATTGTACCAATTAGTGACCAAAGTTTTCCCTATTAGTGATCACTCGTATACTATAAGAATAACACGGTATTGGACATTAATTGGGGTGGGGGGCGGTGGTCACTAATTGGTACAGTCACCCTATTTATGGGCATGTGCAGTTCATTTTAATTTTTAGATCCCAGAATATAATTCTACGGGAAATTTCTTATTGAAAGCTATGAAGAAATAATTTTAACAAAAATTTTGCTGAATTTTTAATAAAATTACCAAAAAATAAGAAGGGCTGGAAAAACAAAATTTGCAATATGCTTAGATTGGAAGAAATTTATTCTTGGGACGATCCCGTTATACAAGGTCAAAATAAGTAGTACTATCTCATGAAATTTAATTTTGCAAAAAAATCAAAATATTTTAAAGTTTTTCCAATTTTGTATATTTGCTTTTTATAATTATTTATATTTTATTAACACAATCAAACGATATCTTTCTCTATAAAACTGAAATGTAACGAATTTTGTCATCGATTTACTCTGGCGCACGCGCTGTAATATTTTAATAGCACTATACTCTCGCGCGTTAAATAATTTTTATTATTATTAAATTATAATTGAATCTTTCATTAATTAATAATAAAATTTTGGGTATTTTTCATTATAATTAAATATAAATAAGAAATATAATAATTTTCTCATTTTATTATACAATCTTTTAAAAATTTCGTCTTCGATTTTATCTAATTAATCGATTCATTTTTTCTCTGTAGTGTCAGCCGCGCGCGCTGTATAAAAAATTTGTAAAACAATTTTAAATATTAATTTTTTAATTTATTATTATAAACTGTCAAAATAATTATAAATTTTAATAAAAAATTTAAACTATAATAAAACATTACAACTGTAGATGCGACATAAATAATATATGAAAAGCATTCGAGTATTTCGTCATCCTATTATAAGATTTCGCTGTCCAGGACAAAAAAAAAATTAATGTCGAGGGTTGAAAAAGGTTCTAGCCCGAGGTGCGTAGCACCGAGGGACAGTAATCAATATTTGCATTCAGATACGATATCTATTTTTTTCTTGAAATAAATTTTGAAAATAAAAATAATATTGGTTTTTATTTATGATAATATATGAAAACTCATTGGCGTATTTCGTCATCCAAGTGTAAAATTTCTCCGTCCAGGACAAAATAAAAATTTAGTTAGAGGTATAGTAATCAGTAATTCCATTCAGATGCGATATTAAATATTTTTTTCTTGAGGTAACTATCTATCTCTAAAAAACTCATGTGACATAATTTTTCGTCTAATTTATTCATGATTGGTTGCGCTGATTTTTTCATTATTTATTTCATTATAGTTCTAATTTTTATTATCTTTTAAAATACTTAATTATTAATAAAATTTTGTGTAAAAAATACAGAAATAAGAAATACCATAATTATTTTATTATACAATCTCCTAAAAATTTCGTCATCTTTATCTAATTGGCCGTTTCATTGATGATCTGTACTGTTAGCGGCGCGCTGTATACAAATTTGTAGACAATTAATTGTAAATATTAATTTATATAATATAAACTTTTTGAAAATTGAATGTCATATTTTGTAAAATTAAAAAATTATTTCTAAAAAATAAAGGTCCTGAAGAGGTTCTCAGATTGAGAATGAAATATTGACAAGAGTGAAAATCAAAGTTTTTTGAATTTTTCCTTATAATTTGTCCAGCAAGGTCGTTTTAAGCTCAATTGAAATATAAACTGTAAAAATAATTATAAATTTTAATGAAAAATGTTTGAACTAATAGAAAATTAATTATATTTGTATAATAACATGAAAATTAATTCCAGTATTTCGTCATCCTATTAAAAAATTTCGCCGACCAGAACAGAAGAAAAATTTATTTTGAGGGATGAAAAGGATTCTGGCCCGAGGTGCGTAGCACCGAGGGACAATAATGCAATATTTTTTTTTTTTAAATAAATTTTGAAAATAAAAATAATGAAAGGTTTATTAAAATTATGAAAAAAGTTCATTATTTGAAATTGACATCTCACTGTACAATTGTTTTTATTTGTGAATTAAAACTCTTTTCGGTTAAACATAAAATATAATCTGAGGGGGTTGGCGCGCTTTAGCGCGCAGGGGGCTTGCCCCCTAGTTATGTTATAATTGAATTCCTTTTAGTAATAATATTTTATCATTCAAAAGAACCATTTCTCGTAATTCTTTGTATCTATATAAATTGAAAATAGTATTTAATTGAAAACTCAAAATTATTTAGTATGCATAAAATCAGTAAATTTAACATCGTTTAAAAGGCCTCGAGGCTAATATTGAAATGGGTTAATTTACTATGTTTTATTTAATTAACTTAATTAGAAATGCATAAAAAAAAAAATTAATTTTCAATAGTATAAAAGAAAAAAAACTTTCATTTTATTAAATAAATAGGAATCTAAAAAAAAAAATCAATTAATTAATGATTCTTTTTTTTATCCAATATAATATTAATTAATTAAAATAAGTTACTTTTTTACTTTTTTTTTTATTTTTCTAAAATCTATTTATACACTTTGTAAAGTTAGTAAGAAAATTTTTTTTCCTCAAAACTTTAAGTGCCTTTTTATCAATAACATGCAAAAAAGTATACCCAATACAACAACAAAAAAAAATGGTAAAAAGAGAAAATATACATAGAAAAAAAAAGAAGAAAGAAAAAGAATGAGATTTGTGAATTCCATTGAAAGAAAATTCGAAACTTGATCTAGTAAAAAGCTTCTCTCCTGACAAAGAAATAAAAAAAAATGTAGAATTTAAGCTTATCGCATAGGGACACAGTATAAAGCGCTCATACTCTATGGTAAAAGAAGAGAATATAACGAATTCATTTTTATATATAAAAAAAAATATATATAAGCTGAGAGATGAGTAAAGCGTCAATTTTAACGCTTTGTATTAAAATAAATTTTTTTATATATTGTGTAGAAAATTATAATTGAATTTTATTATTAAAAAAAATTTTTATTTAATGACTGCTTACTGAATGATTAAAAATAACATTTATAATACATAATAGGCAAATGACCATATAATTTAATATTTTTTTTTCTTGCTTTGTAACTTGATGATTGACTATAATTAACTTAGATTCTCTTAAAGCTATAAATTTTTTTCAAGGATAACTTTTATACTTAAATGTTTAATAAATTAATATCCTTTTTATTTCAGGATTTTAAAAATTGATTATAGATCACTGTTTTTTTTTTTAATTTTATTTTTAGTTTTAGATTCATTCATGCAAAATAAAATAATAATAAATTTATTTTTGAAATTTATTTTTAAGTTCAAGTTCAATGCGTTTTTGTGAAGGATGGGAAAGTAATATATTTATTACGTAAATTTTACAAGTTATAGATTTTTGAATCGGAAATAGAAAATTATAAATAATTAAATGACTGTAATATTGCTTTTAATTATTTATTTTTTATATTCTTTTAAAATGTATTTGTTGATTTGTAAGAATATTTAATGGCTTAAATTTTGTAATTTTTTTTTCACATTTTAAATTAGGCATGTATTCTTCTTTTTGCAGAAATAGTATTTATAGCAAAGTCTCTGGTCTATCTAGATAGAAAGTATTCAAATATTATTTTTTGTTTTGGTAGCGCAATGTTTGAAAGAAAATAAAAATCTACTTGCCATGAGCAGGATTTCGCCTTCTGCAACCAGATTTTTTTCATTCTATAAGGGAAATTCTACAATTACCCGTTAGCTAAGAGATTAGGATGATTATACACTGAAAGAAAAATCTGGTTGCAGTTACCGAAATTCTGATTGTGGCGTCTGAATTTTTTTTTTTTCTTTAAACTGGTTTTGCAAAGAAAAACCTAAAGAAAAATTAAAATAAAAATTTTTCTTTTTGGTCCAAAATTTTTTTTTTTTAAATCTGACCAAGTCACATAGTTATTGATGAGATCAAGTATATAACAAATTTTCGGGACCGAGATGAGACTGACCCGAATTCTCGTATCGTCTCAGTCAGCGTCGGTGGTTACTCAAGGGCTTGCATTTTATGTAAATGAAAATCATTTTTTTTTAATTTTCTATACTTCCTAAGGCATTTGGTATCGTTTGAATGAGAAAAAAAAATTCCGGCTGCCACGACTGGAATTTCGATAGTGGAAAATTTTTATTCTTTGTCGAAAATCTCAAAAATTTAAAATGAAAAAAAATTCGATTACTGCAACCAAAATTTTCTTTTAGCGTAAATATTAAAGTATGGCTACATAAAACAAAATCCATTAACACTTTATGGCATCAAAATGAAAAAAAAAATCTTTATGTAGAATCATCCTCGTTGAATCTCGCTACGCATAGTTAGTGAAATCCCATTTTATTCCCCTGTTTAACAAATATCTATTTTTTTATTAAATCTAAAACAATTAATTATATACAATTAAAATCCTAAACACGTTGATTTTAACATGGAACATGTTCATTGGATGGGGTATTTAAAAAGGTTGGCAAGAGGGGGTGAAAAAATGACGTTTTTAGAGGGGGGGGGTGAAATGGAATAGAATATTTTTGATTTAGGGACTTAGAATAATTTGAAACAGGGAGTCAGGGCCTGATTAGGCCCTGATAACAATAAGAACTTAGGATAGTATATATTTCAAGATTTATTGTAATTTCGGTTTTTGGATTTATTACTGCTATGATTAAACATATTAATTTATATATATTAAGCATATGCTAAAAATTTTATGCTAAAAATTTTATTAAATAATAAAAAGTAAAATAAAAAAATTTAAAAAAAAAAAAATTATTTTTTATTGAAACAAAAAAAATATTTATAGTAATCTAATTACCTATATTTAAATAAATAATAAAAAAAGTGACTAACAGAAGCATCGTATAAAAAATACAATAAAATTTAAATAATCTGTCTTAACCTAATTTCTATTTTTGATATACTTTTTAAAACAAACAATCGTTATACTTTATAGATTTCATGGTTCATTGCCATCTTTCAAAAATTTCACTTTTTTATTTAACCAATTATCTATCAACTGTACAGAATGTACTTTATGATTCATATAACTATAACGTAATAAAAAAAAAAATGAATATCATTTTAAATAATCTTATTTTTTTTTATAATAAAGTTATAAAATTTATTATCTTAAACTTTTTATAAAGTGTTAACTTCAGAAAAACTTTTTTTTTTATAAGTATGTAAGTAGTAAAAACAGTAAAAGAAAAATATTTATTTACTGTGTGCAAAAAATATTTATGTTTTTGCATCTTTAACGTATTTAAAAATGATAGATTTATTACTTTTTTATTTAATAATAATAAGAGTAATTAAAATAATTATTTATGCTAAATCCTTGAAATATAAAATTTATTCAGTCTGTTTTTTTAAACTTTATAATTAAAAGTCATTTTTATGCATCAAAAATTTTTGCTTATTAGTTATTTATAATTATAAATTGTATTCGAAGTTATTTTTATTTTATTGAAAATTTTTGGTTGCCAGAATTATTAAGTTTATTTTAGTTTTTTTATTGATTTTTTAGTTGGGTGGGATTTTGATTTAGTGAGATTTGGTTTTTTTAAGGTTTCAGTTGATTGAAGCACGAATTTTCTAGAAATATTGTTGCTTGAATACTAAAATTTTTTTTTGGAACTATAATTCGGTAAATTTGTTAAAAATTGAGTTATTTGCTTAAATTTTCAAGATTTAATTAATATTAGTTTTTCATCAATATATCAAAATTTGTCACTTTGGTTTTATGCAATAAATAAACCTCTGTAAACAACAAATAGGGGAAAGTCAGAAATAATTGAGTTAGTATATATAAGATATTTAGCTGCATTAATTATAATTCAGAATTTTATTGATAGTATTTAGCAAATTTATAATGAATAAGAGGAAAAAAGTAGAAGATAAAGTGGTCTCCCTAAAAATGGTCAAGCATAATAAATATTGCAATGAACCACTACTTTCAGTTTCAAAAATTGAATAAAATATTAAATTTAACAAAGTAAATTAAAATTACAAAAAAATGACTCATTGTTCTAAAAAGTATTTAACTTATACCTCAAATAAGCACCAAAAATTTGCAATATTTCTTACACCTAAAAAATGTTGACATTCTCAAATTTAGCTCATTTTCCCCTACATAACATAAGATAATAATAAAAGCATCTTGTCTTAAATTTATACATAATACCAGTTCTTTATTATATATATATATACTACTAACATAGTTTTGAAATTTTCATAAAGCACTTGTTCATGTGTATGCTGCATAATATATCTATAACGTTTGAAAGTTTGTATTTTATAATAGAATTTATAAGAGGAGAATTATATTAGTCTAATTAAATGTCAAATTTATTATTTTATACTTTTAAATAACATCTATACTTTATTATACTAATTATTATTATTATTTTTTTTATTTTTTAGATTAAGTTTTATAAGATTATATAAATTTATTTGAAGAAAATTAATGAAAGCTCTTTGGTACTTGGGGTCTTTTTTCTTTTTATGGATTAGCAGAAAAATGCTTAAGTGTATGATAAAAATTTTTTAGTGCTAGATTTATCTATGCACTTAAACTGACTTTTAAACTAAATATATTTATAATTTATATATTTAGAAGAGTTTTCAGTTATTATATTGCCAACAAAAAAATGATTTTTAAGTCCCTTAATAACCATTTCGTTATAATATTTTATTTTAATTGTAGCCATAAAAGTTATTATAAATGTCACTTTCAAATATATTTTTAATGTTCCACCAGAAATTAAATGAGCATGCTGCACCAGAATAATTAAAAAATTAATTTCTAACTAATTCAAAGTTAAATTGACAGTAAATTTTTTTAGAAATAACTAAAAAATATTTTTTTTAAATCTAAAATAAAAAATTCTTAGATTAAAATCAGTGGGTAAAGTCAGAGAAAAATTTTGGAGGTAAAAATTAATTTTTGTATACAATATGAAGTTTATACTTAACTTATAGATTTTTAAATGATCGAAAAAACCACAATTTTAGAAAAATAAACATAATACAATGGGGCCCAAAAAAATAAAAATTTTTATAAGATAAGTATTCTAGCCAAATAAATTCGTACACTCTAAGAAAACTAAAAACACTATTTTTTTTTATATCAAAACTTTTGATTACTTTAACTGAAACCTAAAAAATATATATAAATCTTTACGTAAATTTAAATTTCAATCATAAAAAAAAACTATCAAACTGAACATTCAAAATCCTTTTTTTTTTTGTTTTACAAAAAATGTACTACTAAAGAACCCCCTAATAATAGACTAAAAAAAACTCGTAAAACACAAAGTCCAAAAAAAACGTTTATCCCAAAAAGATAGAAAAAAAAACACACAACCTAGAGAGAAAAATATCAATATTTATGGATGTAGCAAATCAATTCCTGCAATCTATTGGTTTTCGATTCATACGTACGTACACAATTCGCACAGGAATCGAAAAGGGATGATAACGATCATTTTGTAACATAAATGCATATTATATAAATTCCAAACTCTATAAATACATAAAGAGAGCGAGAGAACAAGCGGAAGAAACGTTTTTTTTTCTTCAAAAAATTTATGATTTATGAAAACTGTTCCATAAACCCACTGTTGTACTAATTAACGACTCATTAAAAATCTCAACTTTTCGTATTAATAAATGGCATTTTTATTTTTAAATATTTTCTCAAAAGTTTAATCGTAAAAATTTAAAGAATTTGTCAAAGACCTTTTTTTTTTATTATTACAAAGTATTAAACATCACTCATACCTTTTTATAGTGATCGAAGAAAGTAAAAACCACGTGGTAAACTTTTTTCTTGATCGATTTAAACTATTAAATCTTCTTCTTTATATTCTTGAACTTTTAAACTTTTTATTATTATAAAATACGATGATTTATTTATTTTATTTATTGTCAATTTTTTTTTATCTTTTTTCACATAAATTATATAAATTTTTATGTAAAACAGATAAATATTGCATAAATAAAAAAAAAATTTATTTATTTTAGAATTAAAGACACGCACTTTTATTAAAAACACTGAAATTTAATTTTTTTATTAAAAAGCGGGAAAATTTAAATAATTTTTTTAAGTATTACATAACTGTCTGTTCAAAAAGTTTAAGATGAACTGACCATGAATTCCAGACACGGCACTATAATAAATTTACAAAAATAAACATAATAAATTTAAAAGAAGAAATAAAGAAAAAGAAAAATCTCTTAAAAAATTTTACTTTTTATCCAGTAATTAGTGTCTTAAAATTTAAAAAAAGCAACATCAAAGTGACATACACTTGTAATTAATGGTTTAAACACACTTAAACCTCAAAAAAAAAAATTATAATTTAAAAGAAAAAAAGAAAAAAAAACGTGGTTAATTTACACTCACTTTTTCTTTTATGTATTTTTAATATAAACACTAGACAACAATAATAATAAAAGCGTGCGCGCACCGTCGACAATAAGTGACTAAAAGATCACCCACAAAATCATACTATAAACTCTTTAATCTTATACATTTTATAATACTACAAAAAAAAAAAAATAAAAGAAGCAAGTCAAAACGATTTTCCCCCTACTTCTGTACTACTCAGTTATATCACTGTCTTTTTTTTTTCTTCATGAGCTTTTTCTCTACTACTACTACTATATATATTTACGTCAACACACGGTTTTGATCCCCTAGTGTGTTTGTATGAAAATAAAAAAATGAAACGATTTTTTAAAGATGTTACTTGAACGAATCGTTTCTCACTTTACTTTAATGTTTTAGGCATTAGTTTTTTTCTTTATTTTTAGTTTTTCTTGCATGTAAGAAAAAAATTTTTTTTTTCTGAAAAAAGGGGTTTTTTTTTTGGTTTTTACTTACACAGTAGAATTAAAAAGAAAAATATAAAAATTTAGTGACGATAATCAAGCTTGAGCTTTTTTTTGGTATTTAAGTGACTTTTTACTTTTATAAAAAAAAAACTTTTTATGTGTAAGTAAGTTTTTTTTGTGCTTATTCTACTTAAAAAATGACTTATGTTACATGCTAAGAAACTAAAAAATAAGAATTTTCTTTGCGTTTTTAGTAATTTAATTTATACACTAACCTTAAAAGATAAGAAAGAATAAATTAAAATATTATTGTTACAATGGCATACTTAAATAAAATTACTTTCATTTTTTTTTTAATTAAATTTTACTCTTTTTTTGCGTTCAGTAATGATTCAATTTGAAAATTATATTTTTTTTTAAATATTTGCAAATAATAACAAGATGTTAAATTACTATTATTATTATGAAATAATGTAATTTCAATTAAAGTAATTTTTCTTGGCATTTTAAACTTGAGATATATATTTTTTTTGTTATTTTATTTTATTTAAATGAAAATATTTTTTTAACCTATAAAATATAATGTAGTAATAGTAATTTATATGTTTATTTTAAATTTTTTGTCAGATTAAAAATATTAGTTTTCTTTTTGAATATCATTAATTTAATAATTAAGTTGAAGTAAAGAGACAAGGCATTGTGACAGGTTTTTCTAGTTTTATGTTTTAAATTAATGCGTTTGGATATAACAGAATTTTTAGAAATAGGAATTATTTTTGAAATTTGGGATATTTTTTAAACTATGTAAAGAATTACATAGATAGATTGCATTTTCCATGCACAGAAATTTCGAAAAATTTAAAAAGATTTGATGTATGAGGATTTTTTGAGACTAAGGGAATATATCAAAGAATATGAAAATTTTTCCAAATTTCAAAACTATTGCAATCATTTTTAAGGTATATTACCACATATTATAAGAATTCTAGTTGCGGAAAATAAAATCCCGCTTGGATCAAAAAAATTAATAAAAATATATATATAATCTATAAAAATTATTTTAACTAGATACTAGTACAATAAAATTTTTTTCAGTAAATAATGAAAGAACCAATAATTTCTTCTTTTTTTTCTGTAAATTTACAGCTCATGTTCAGAAAAGTAAAGAATGGCCCAAATCGCACGTAAATTACCTTTTGAGCTGCAGCCAAGGATAATAAAATTTATTAGCTCTTTTACCTATTTACTTTTACAATTAGTGTGTTTGTTGGAAAAAATTATTATAATAAAAAAAAATGATCACATTTTTAAATAAAGTTGATGAGCTTAACCCATTAGCGCCGGCGCGTCCGGCGCACTGATGCTCGGATTTTTGCTTAGAAAACGAGTAAAAAAATTTTTAACTTAAAATTTTTAACTTTTAACTTAAAGTCTTCCTTTTCTAAAAAGGACTTGCTTAACAAGATTCCGGAGTTATAGATTTTTAATTTTGTATCAATAATCGATTTTTTGAGGCCGCCATATTTAATTAACGGTCAATAATATTAAAAATCTGACCCCAGAATCTTGTACAACAAGTCCTTTTTAGTAAAGGAAGACTTAATGTTTTAAAAAAAATCATTTTTTTACCCGTTTTATAAGCAAAAATCCGAACGTTAGTGGTGTGGTTGCGCCGGCGCTAATGGGTTAAGAAAAAACTGTATTTTGAATTAGTAACCAATGGAATTTTATATTTGGTACCTAAGAATAACTTATAAAACCTAAGGAACGTAAATAACGTGCTTATATGCCAAAAAATCAAAAATTAAATTTTCATCTCAATAAGGAACCAAAATAAAAGAAAATGTAAACGAAAGCAATTTTCATATTTTGCAAAAACGAGTAATCACGTTTTAATCTTGTTTAATTTTATTGAACAAAATATTCAGCAGGTTATGGGCCCAGTAGCTGAACTGAGTTATTTTATATATTATATAGAAAAATTTTTATTAATTAAAGCATTGTGTAAAATATAATCTTGAGTGATTGCGTAAACGTGTTTGAGTAACTTATTGTGTGAGACAAAGAAGTTCTAGAATCAACCAAGTTCAATAAATCAGGTACAAATTTTCCACTGTGGAAGTTTAACATTACATTTGCCTTGCAGGATAAAGGGTTAAAGGAATTCGTAAAGGTCAACCGTAACATCGGCTGCTGGAAGGGATGGTAAACTTGATCTGAGGCAAGAAATTGTCTTCAGGGTATGTGTCACAAGATAAACAAAAGTTAATTTATTTCAGCCGTAAAGTTTACCAGTAGCATGTATATTGCTGAAGTTCTAAGGTGCAATTTTAAGTGAAAAAACAGAACTCTTTTAAGTATCGCAATGAAGGAAAAAATACAAGTTCTAGAGAAATTATAAACATGATATTCCAGATGAAAATAATATGATATTATATGACTTGGAGCGTGTTCAACGTACTTATAACTTACATAAAATTAATGTTTATTGTGATCGTATTTGTAATTAGTTTATATGTAAATCGTCACTATTACTTATGCCTATAATCTATTATGATCCATATTTATGACATACCTAATCTATATCTATCTCTACACTCATTCAATAACTCTATTGATGACAACTAAACGACTTTAAATAAAAAAAATTGATCTAATTTGTTTTTATTAAAATAATTAATAAAGAACGTATAATAATGGAAATTCATAAATTTTATATTTATCTAATTATTCAGTTTCACCGTCATTATCTTTTATATATAATTTAAAACTTAAATAAAATTAATAACTAAAAATTTTATTTTTTTATTTCAAATATTTAAAAAATGATTCATAAGAAAATTTATCTTCTTATAGAATAATAATTCTATTGTATAATAAATTATTCTACATAAAGTTTTCAATTTCAATCAATTATACTGTGTAACATATTTTATCATTTATCACTTAAATAACAATTTTTATTATACATTTCTATTCTTTTTTTAAATAAAAAAAAAAAACTTTATGTATTTTATCATAAAATATTTTGGATATTTAAATGCCATATTTTTCTTTGAAATATTTTGTTTGAGAAATTCTTGCTTGTATGAAAATGTTTTTAGATTCATAAGAAAAATATTTTCTTGGATTTTATATGAATAAATATGAATGATTAAAAAATTTATCTGACTTTCTTTTTTAAATTTGCTTTTGATTTTTAACAGAAAATGATTTAAGTAAAAAAATTTTTTTACCTTCAAATATTAATTTTAAAATTTTAAACGAAGTTTAGATTTTTTAAATGCAGTAACCTAACCGTGAAATTAAAAGAAATTTACTTGATTATCGAAGTTATCGACTATTTTGTTTTTTTTAATTATTTTAAAGAATTTATCGACCTTCTTGGGCAAGATTAAATAAATTTCAAGACAAATTTTTCATTTATTTATTTAGCGCAACGTTTCGTTGGTATACCGCCAACCTCATCAGGCTAAGGATTTATTAAACATTGACAATTTTACAAAACAAATTACAAAATTATATCTATTTCTAGTAAATTTTACCAAATAAAACTTTAAATTTAAAGAAAGAATACTTGATTATTTACTGAGTACTGGCTTATACAATACTAAATGGACTTTAAATAAAACAGTAACATTGTCGATTTTTTTTAAATGCGAATGAACAAATTCTAAAAAAATAAAAACCTTTTTTTTTATTACATATGTATACCCTACATTAAAAATAATTCATAAAAATAATTCATACTGTTATTTTTATCCATTTAAAAATTATTAAATTTAGATAAAACGCAAGTTTTTCAAGAATGAAAAGTTTTTCTCCCAAATACAAAGTAACCTGAATAAAATATAAATGAAAAATATTTTTCATTCAATTTATTTTATATTGTAAATAAAAAAATTTTTTAAATATTTCTATTATTTAAATTTTTTAAATATTAATATTATTTAAATACATTTTTTTTGCAAAACTATTTTTATATAAAAAAGAATTTTTTTTTTTATAAAAAAATAATAATAAAAATTTAAAGCTTTTTTATTTTTTTAATTTATATATATATATATATAATGAATTTTATTATTTTTTGAATACTTTATTTTATCTGCTGGTAAAAACATTTATCAAATGTAAAAAATTTAATCATGGTTTTTATTCATAGCTATTTTTTATTATTTTTTTTATTTACATCAAAGGTTGTTTATATTTAATTGTTTGAAATTTTTTAAATTGATTATTTATTTGTAAGCTAAAATTACTACATTGTTTAGTAGTTTTTATTTATTTATTTTATTATGTTATATGAGCAATTATTTTAAAAGTGCTACTTAATTTGAGCCTGGAATCGTAATTTTTTTTTTTAGGGCACATCGATATGACCCTTGTTTTCGTGAAGTTTGAACCCTCAGGAAGTCAAAAAAAGTCGTGAACAAGGATTCGGTGATAGGTGCCAAAAAGATTTTTTCACTTTTATGTCAAAAACCGTGTTTTTCGTATCTGAGCTACCCCAAATTTTTAAAATAACTTTTTAGGTAAATAAAATTTAACAAAATAGATAGAAAAATTTGATTGCCAGGGAAAAACCACTCCAGAAGAAAAAAAAACTTATCTTTTTACGATGATATTTTGTCAAGTTATTGTCAATTTAAGATTTTGCTCAAATTCGTCTCAAAAAAGGTTGAAATTTTATTGAAAAAAGCCTGTTTCTGAACTTTAAACATGCCTTACTCGCTTGATTTTCATCGTAAAATAATAATTTTTTTTTTTTTTCATCGATTAATTTTTCCCTGGCTATTCATTTCTTTAAGAAAAAAATCATTTTTATTGACCAAATTTCAATTTTTAGGTCAAAAACAGTGTTAAGTAAATTTTGCTATCTACAGTTTTCAAAGGCTTTTGACCTAAAAAATGAAATTCAGTACATAAAAATGATTTTTTTCGATTAATCGATTAATCGATGAATTAATCGCTTTAAAAAAAAAAATTATTATTTTACGATGAAAATCAAGCGAGTAATGCATGTTTAAAGTTCAGAAACAGGCTTTTTTCAATAAAATTTCAATCTTTTTTGAGACGAATTTGAGCAAAATCTTGAATTGACAATAACTTGGCTAAATTTCATCGTAAAAAGATAGGTTATTTTTTCTTATGGAGTGGTTTTTCCCCGGCAATCAGATTTTTCTATCTATTTTTTAAAATTTTATTTACCTAAAAAGTAATTTTAAAAATTTAGAATAGTTCAGATACGAAAAACACGGTTTTTAACATAAAAGTGAAAAAATCTTTTTGGCACCTATAACCGATTTCTTGTTCACGATTTTTTTCGGTTTTCTGAAGGTTCAAACTAACTGAAATCACGGGTCATATCGATGTGCCCTAAAAAAAAAAATTACGATTCCAGGCTCAAATTAAGTAGCACTTTTAAAATAATTGCTCATATAGTTTAAATTTTACTGCATTCGTATATTGGAGTTTTAATGATTTTTTTTTTCAATATATGTTTTACAAAATTTTGGGACCCAAATCTAATTTTGAGTCAAATATATTCAAAGAAAAGAATTCGAGAATTTTCGATTCGAACTGTTTTTTGTAAATTTTCGAGAAAAAAATGGTAAATTATCAATTTTTCTTGCGAATTCACAAAAAAAATCGAATTTTAAACTTATCTTCACAAAAATACTCGAATTTTTTGTTAATATACTAAATTTACTAAAAGCACGATTTTTTTCGAATATTTACAAATTTTTCGAAAATGTTCTAATTTTTTTGTTATCATAAGAAAGTTACTTTTTACAGTGTACTCATCCTATTACGTTATATTTTGTTGCAATTCTTATCTATCTTTAGAAAACGTTTTAATTGCGCTTGAAAAATTTTATTACAAAATTTTCAGAAAAAGGAATTGTACTGCTATACTAAGAAACAGCTGTTTTTTTCACGGTACTTTTTTATGAAAAATTTTCTCACAACTGAAATGATTTTTACAGATTATATAAGCATTGCATATCGCCACCAGAAGTTATTTATATGAAATATAGATATGTTTTATAAATACAATATGTGACTACGAATACGATGAAAAACTTGCTCATAAAATATTATTTGTATGAATCAGATTATTTGTCCAAAATAGTCAGTTAAACGTTAAATTATATTTTTGGGAATCATTGAACTCCGTAAAGTATAATAGCATGGCCCAATAGGTCAAAAAAGAATATGTAAAACCTGCAAAAAGTAACCTATTGTTGCCTGTAAAACATGAATAGAACTTTTTAGGTAAAAATTGTTAAAATATTCGTATTAAACGATCTAAAAGACAGAAATAATACTTGGAAATGTCGAAAAACCGCTACAAATTGTCATTAGTTGCTTATATTGCGAGACGTAGACTCGATTTGGTAAAAACAGTTACCCAATTCGTATATAGCGGTATCCAAATAATATAAATTTTAGGTGAGAAGCATGAACTATAAAGGAGTAAATGCCAGTAATTTATCAAATTTTATAAAACATTTTTTAAAAATATTTGCGAATTCGAGACGCAGAAATTAAAACTTTTGAGATGAGATATTTGATAAGTTTTTCACATAGAAAGGACAATGATGAGAATGCTAAAGTTCATATTGCCCTCTTTAAGAACAAACTTAAAGAAGTTTCAAACTATTTTTTTAAATTTTAGTATTTTGGATATTTGCATTTAATAAAAAACCGTAAATTGATAGTTAAGCCTATTAAGAAATTTCAATTAAATTCTTAAAACAATGTAAAAACTGCAAGTCTTTAAAAATTCAAAGCGGAATTCATTTTTAAAAAAATTCTAAAGCTTTTTAAAGTAAAGTACTTTACAAATTTCAACCCATATATCTAAAGTAAAATTAATTTTGTATTTTATATTGAAAACATAAAATAAAAAAGATATTTATTTTTAACTTCTTTTATTTTATATTTTCAAAGTTTTTTTACTTCTATACCTTGTTTTATTTTTTTTTTTTAGTATAAGTATAACTAAGTTACATACATTATTTCTATAAATCTTTGAGCAAATTTATTATAAAAGTAAATAAATTTATTTCAAATTGTCTGACCATTTTTAAAACATTAAAAACTTCTTTTTTTACTAGCTGCGTATTGTTTCTTCTATATATTTTTTTTATTTTACTTGTATACAACTTTTCCGCTACAAGACTATACAATTTTCCCGTTTTTTTTTTTGTTGAAAGAATTTACGTTAACTTTTTTTTATTTTCACTGTTCCTTAAAAACTTTCCTCATTCTTCAAATTCTTTATATCGTGTATTCTTTACTTACTATGTCGTCAGGTCTTTGTTTTTTTTTTTTAACACCTGGTTTTCGTTAAACTTGTAAACTCTGATGTGTACCAATCATTTATCAGTAACATATTTTACTTTTTTTTTTTAAGATTATTTTTCATGTCAAAACTATTTTATCGACTATTATTTTATATTTTACTAAATCTTTTCATAAATTTGTCATTTTTTTACGCTTGATATCTTTTTGTATTAATAGTACTTACAAAATTTGTCAGTTTATTAAAAATAAAATTTTCACAATTTATTATAAAGCGTTGTTATAGTTTGAAAGGATAAGAAATTTACAAATAATATAAACATAATATTACTTTTGTTTTGGTGTATTTTTCATCATTGGCTAATTTTAAGCCAAATTGTACTAAACCTATAATGCTTAGATCTTCAAATCGGTTTAGATATATTTTTTCTCGAAAGTACTACTAAAAACAAGTCCCTATGTTAAGTTTTAGCTCCCAAGTTTCAATTCTCAATTTTTCATGGCCATTTTCGTTTTTTGGCCATTTTTAAAAAAATGAGAAATAATTAGTCTTATTTTTTCTGTAAAAAACTCACATTAACGTGACAAATTCTTTACTCTTTGGACCAAATTGAAAACCTTTAGTTTTTAAAAATTCATTTTTTAGATATTTCAAATTTTCCGCCAAGTCACGTGACCAATTAAATATCTGACCCAATTTTTGTTTTTAGGATTTTGTATGTTGCAATAGAGACATTCGAAAGAATTTGATTATTTTAATTTAATTTAAAAAATAACAAAATTTTTTTAAAAATGTGATATTTAACAAATTAAATTGTCGTCATATGCACATGTATCATTTCTCGCGCAATTCAGATGTTTTGTCAGATTTTTATTTGATAATGCGACTTTGTGGAAAATTTGTAAAAACGAAATTTTTTTGTCAGCGCATATTGTAAAAATAGCAAATAATTTAAGGGTGAATCGCGCATTTCCGACGACCTGAAAAAATGACCTGAAATTTGGATTCAGCGGCCCAAAAAACCTATACTAAACCAAATCTGGTGGTGACCAGGAATTACACACCCAAACTCGTAAATCGACTGAAGTAATTAGCCCATTAATAGTTTTAGTTATAAAAAATTCTGCAAAAATTATTTTGATTGAAAATTAATAGCACAATACTAAAAAAAGTATCTAGGTCAGATTTTGCTCTCAAACGAGTAAAAGATTAAACTACATAAAAAAAAACAATCTGTAAATGATTAAATGCAGTACTCTTTCAGGAAAATAAAGAATGATATATCATAAAGTACCTCCCTTTTTACGAGGTCTATCAATTGTTTTAGCTACCCTATATATCTGCTCTTGCTACACAGTTGTTACAAGAGCTTTTTGTAACTTAACCTTATACTAATTTTATCTTGCAAGATTAAAAAAAAATTGATTTGTTTTTAATAATAAGAAAAATGAAAAAATAGATATAGTTTGAAGAAAAAAAATCTATAAGAAGTAATTAAAAGATAGATATTGCAATTAATTTTTAGCTTTCTAACCTAAATTATCAATTAACTTTTTGTTTAATTATTTATTTTTATCAAACATTCATATTTACTTAAACTACTCATTTTTTCTATCTTGAATAAAATATAATTAATTAAAATAATTAAACAGAAAAGTGGTTTCTTTGAGCATTAAATATAGCTAATATGTTGTATATATATATCTAAATTGTTTTTATGGATAAAGATAAGTAATTAGAATTAAAGCTTAAAGAGATGATCTTGTATAAAGTGCTATTCAAATATAATTTTCTTTACTACAGATATCCATGCATACATAAGAGTAAAATACAAATTTTCTTGATATAATTAGTTAAGATACAGAAATGTAAATATATATTTAGGATACAAATTTTAGAAATTTAATCTTTTCGCTATATATATACTTCCTTCTATCTATAAATTATAATAATATTATCTACAACTTTTAGATTAGGGGTGTAATATTCTTGTAGGTATGTGTGTTTTTACATTTAAAGGCACGTTTCAGTTTCTATTAGTTTATTTGTATATCACCATAACCCATCAAAGATTCCTACAAACTTTTAATAATTTTCTTATTTTAATTAAATTATATATATATATATTTATATATATGATGTTTAGATATTTTAATTAAATATTATAAAATTGTTTTTGATGCAATCAGAAAAAATTGTTGTCCTGTTAACTTTATATTTTTACTAATTTGAATATAAAATTTAGGGAAATTTAAAAGTTTCAGTTAAAAGTGTAAGTTTAATCTGGTAAAATAAAAATATGAATTAAAAAGGACACCAATTTTTTCTGATTTCAAGAATTTTTATAAACTCATGCAAATTTTATATTCCTTGTCAGTGGTTCCAGCAAGCAGTTCCAGTTGCTGTGAGGATTCCAAAGACACGTTTTCTAACTACTAATCAAGACAAATTTTATGCAACCTTGGATTTAGAAAAATGAACTAAATCGCAGTTTACCTCATGAAATTCCGTCTAAAATCATTGCCTAAATAATTATGGCACTGTCAGGTTACTGTGTTTAAATTTTGTTTAAACTGCTTAAATTTTCAAATAAATTAGCTTTGTAATTCAAGCCATTTAAGCACATTTATTTGAAAATTCAAGCGATTATTCTTTAACAACGAACTGCCAGTCTAGCAACAATTTTAGTGTTATTATTCGTTTACTCTTAGAAAAATTTAGTTTTATCTAAAAATAAAAAAAAATTATACCTTTATCAAACAGGTGTATGCTAAAAAATTTTTAATTAAAAAATTGAAAAAAGCGAATTTTCAATATTTCGTATTAATTTTGGGCAGAATAATTATTTTGATAAAAAAGGTCAAGACTTTCTAAAAAACTAAAAATAGTTGAATTATACTTTTAATATTAAGAGTAGTAAATAACCAGACTGTAAATAATTAAAATTTGTTAACATAATTTTCACTTGTTTTTAATAAATTATCTATTAGTAATAAAGCTTTGACAATCAAAGAGCAGCACTAAATTAATATTTACATTCGGACATTTTTAATTGAATTTTTTGATATTTACAAATGAAAATTCAATAAAATTAAAACGGCCTTTGATCTTTTAAATATATGATACGTTAATAGCACCTAATGAAACTCCTGTTACGACACTGTGGTGACTTTCCCAATATAGATGATATATTAACTTTGCTTTAAAAATTTTATTTGACCTTTTACAAATCTGCGGTGGTTTTTAAAAAGTAAACTTCAATAGCTTTTAAAATGTTGTCTAATATTTTTCTTGTCAGTTAATGGTTTTTATTTGGTTTTTATTTTAAATGATAACTTTCTTTGACATTCAATTAATTTTACTATAAATTTTATTTTGGTTGATTAATCAAATAGAAAAAATTCGTAATCTGTGTATTACAAATTAAGAAAATATGCGTTTTATGTTTTGAGAAACTCTTATTTTCTTGATTTAATTTAATCATTTGTATTTAACTTGCATGCAGTACTGATATTGTGAACCCTTATTTGATTAAGTACCTTTGTTTTGTAGATTCTGTTGCATAAATCGCCAGGTTAGTTTACAGATTACTTATTTTGACAATTTAATGTGTGTTTGGTGAGTATATAAATTTACATATTAAATTTTTAAACGATTGAAATAATTCATTGCTGCTTTTAGATGGGGCAAGTTTTTGGGCAATTTAATATCTATGCTATAATAATTTGTAATGTAGAAGATATTATAAAAAAAATAGTCTTATGAATAGTCTTATTTTCAATACTATTCAGGTTTATGATTTTGCAGTTTACTTGGTTTTACCATCTTGTATTACACTTATTAGCTTAATTCACTCTAATTTCCTTAGATGTAATTAAAAAAAAAATATTGTTTATAGCTATTCCTACAAAAAACATTGTATTTTTCATTAGCTAATGGAATATACATTCTTTTAGTAACAAACAATTTTAAGATTTTGCGCAGTTGTATTACAAAGTTATTATTAAAAAAAATGAGTGGTTTAATTGAGTAAATAATTCAAATATGGATTTTGATAAGAAATATATATCGTGTTTTATCACTAGTTGATCACTAGAGTTTTTGAAACTCCTTATATTGGGTTATTAAATTGATAATTTTAGATAATTTAAATTTGTGGTTATTTGAAATTTAATCAAATTATCATTATTTCCTCTTTATCACTCACACCCAGCTTGAACGAGCGAAAAGTCGAAAAAAAATGACGACAAAATCTGATACAGCAAAGTTTTCGGAAATAGTTTGTTATTTTCATATTTGCATCGCAGTAGGTTGGAGCTGATCGTCTAAAAAATTTTTAGTCAATTTTGTGGGTGGCTGAGAGATCAAAATCCGAAAATTTGATTTTTAACAATAAATCTTTATTAAATTTAAAGAAATAGATGAAAAATTTGGATTGCCAGGGAAAAACCACTCCAGAAGAAAAAAAAACTTTTCTTTTTACGATGAAATTTAGCCAAGTTATCGTCAATTTAAGATTTTGCTTAAATTCGCCTTAAAAAAGATTGAAATTTTATTGAAAAAGCCTGTTTCTGAACTTTGAACATGCATTACTCGCTTGATTTTCATCGTAAAATAATAATTTTTTTTTTTTAAATCGATTAATTTTTCCCTAGCAATTCATTTCTTTAAGAAAAAAATCATTTTTATTGACCAAATTTCAATTTTTAAGTCAAAAATTGTGTTAAGTAAATCTCGTTACTTACAGTTTTCAAAGGCTTTTGACATGAAAATTGAAATTCGGTACATAAAAATGATTTTTTTCTTAAAGAAATGAATTGCTAGGGAAAAATTAATCGATTTAAAAAAAAAAATTATTATTTTACGATGAAAATCAAGCGAGTAATGCATGTTCAAAGTTCAGAAACAGGCTTTTTCAATAAAATTTCAATCTTTTTTAAGGCGAATTTAAGCAAAATCTTAAATTGACGATAACTTGGCTAAATTTCATCGTAAAAAGAAAAGTTTTTTTTTCTTTTGGAGTGGTTTTTCCCTGGCAATCCAAATTTTTCATCTATTTCTTTAAATTTAATAAAGATTTATTGTTAAAAATCAAATTTTCGGATTTTGATCTCTCAGCCACCCACAAAATTGACTAAAAATTTTTTAGACGATCAGCTCCAACTTACTGCTATGGAAATATGAAAATAACAAACTATTTCCGAAAACTTTGCTGTATCAGATTTTGTCGTCATTTTTTTTCGACTTTTCGCTCGTTCAAGCTGGGTGTGCACTATGACATGAAAAATTTTACATTTAATAATTTTTTTTTTTATTTTATGAAATGGAATAAAAAAAATTTTGTAAATCGAACCTAAAATTAGATTTTCATATAAATATTAAATTATAAAATTTTATATTATTAATCTGAAAACACGACTGGTACTAAATAGATTAAGTTTAAAAAGATAGAAAATTATATAAACAATTAATTGGCATAAACTTTCTTAGAGAAGAGAATTAACATTTTTGGTAGCATATAGTTTAAGCTAATCCTCTAAAAGTTGTATTGTTTGAAATCAAAACTTTGTAGTTATATATAGTTTTAAGAGAAATTATAACTGGTATATTCAGTTTCAGATATCTGTATAATATACCTGAACAGTTGTTTACTTTAAATTTAGTTTATTTTAAGTATCAAACATATTTAAGAATTTTAAAAAAATTTAGCAAGTATTACTGATATTAAGCTCGCGATTTTTTCACTTTGGTAATTGTAATTTTTAAAAGATATTTCTATAATTATTTTATTATCTTTCTTCGACTATGTAGTTTTACTTATTGGTTATACTACCGAGAAATGGTTTCTTGGAGGTGTATATCAAATGTCACATACATGACGTTCTGTAGAATTATATGCAACCTAGTTTTTAAAATTCGTTTATCAATATATATAAGAATGTTGAATAAGTATAAATCTTCAATTATATTTTTAATATATTTTTCAATTATATAATATCAAGCCTTACCTCTAGGGCCTACCTCTTTTTTTTGCCAGTGGACTTTGTTCTTTCTTATTTCTGAAACAAGGGTTCATTTGTAAGTTTTCTGATTTAGTTTGTGTGAAATTGGGATTTGGTGAGGATGTTTTCAGTCTTAGTAAGTCTACAGCGTGCACTTATTATTACTGGAGAATATTTCAATTCGTATACCGTCGGTGACAAAACTTTAGCTATCCCATTTGGTTTCTCGCATTTTGGCGCTAGTTTTGATAAAAAGTATTTTTCTGCGGATGATTGCAGCTGCTATCTTTCGAGGACTATAGCACCTCTTTAAAAGAGACGTCCAGTTGATCCTTATAGTAGCGCTTCTTTTGTTTATCACTTTCGTCCAGTCTTTTAAGTCTGTGTTTTCAAACTTCTGGGTTTAGTTACTTGAATAAATTGTCCTATTTAATTTAGAAAAATCCTTTTGAACATTTTTTATTAGATTTTAAAATTTAGACAAATGTTTTGAACCTTTTTTATTAGATTTTAAAATTTAAAAAAACCGTTTTGAACATTTTTTATTAGATTTTAAAATTTAGTCAAACCATTTTGAACATTTTTTATTAGATTTTAAAATTTAGACAAACCGTTTTGAACATTTTTTGATAGATTTTAAAATTTAACCATATTTGTTTGATGGCCATAATTCATATACGCAGGCAACGTTTTTAGCGTCTGCTGTATAGCTGTGTTTGCCGCATGCCTTAATTCATGTAAATCCCATTAATAAGATCCTAATTTCTGTGGTTGCTTCCGATGAACATGCATATCATCTGTTTGAGGTTATGGTTTGAATCTCCGGTAGCGTTACTTTGTGAATGATAAGGGGGGGTAATTATTACTCGCACCCCATATTCGCTCATCACTTTACGAATATGTTCGTTATCGGATTTCAAACCGTTGTCAGTCAAGAAATAATTTGGAGTTTCCCAACGAAAGTGTAAAAGCTCTTCGGAGGCATTAGAAACCGTTTTTGCATTAGTTTTCCTTAAAAGCTTTCATTCAACCACTCGTGGGAGCAGATCTTGAAAAACGATTAAATATTTAAAGCCATTTTCGCAACGTGGCAAGTCCATGCAATCTCCTGCAGCAACAGTCCACGGCTGTTCTACTATGCGTCTTCCCATCAAGCATTCTGGGGCTGTTTAGACTGCTTTATGTCTTTAGAATTTCAAACAAGTGGTGACGTATTTTTCGGTATCATGGTACATCCCTGGCCAATAGTAATCAGTAGCCAAGCGATTTTAAAATTATATAAAGAAGGATTTTTACTTTTTATTTATTTTCTAATTAAATGCCTCCTAGGGCTATCAATAATTAATAATTTTACAAACGCATCAAGCTGCTTAACTTGAACCAATTAAGCCTAATTGACCATTCTTAGTCAGGTAGATATTTCAGAATTATCTTTGACTTCTTTAAAAATTTACAAAACAGATATTGATAATATTCAGTAAAAATATTTTATTAATAAGAAAACTCGTAGCCAAAATTTCAAAGCTCCTAAGTGATTATTGACAGAAATATAAACCAAAACATTTCGGAATTTATTATACAAAACTCGCGAGTGAAATAAAGAGGCCCGAAAATAAATATATATTTCTCTTTCACTTCACGAGGGTACTGATATCGATTTTTTTAAGAGTTGCAGGTAAAAACTGATTTTAGATATGAGTGAGCGCCCCAAATTACTTTAAAGGTGACTTTCTAAATTCCAAATATCTATTTTTTATATCAAAATTTGTATGTTCAAGAATATTTTAATGTTATTTTGAACAATTTCTATTTAAGTTCATGTCACTTTAGAAGTTGATAAAAACTCATAAGTACACTATAAAAAATAATAAAATTTTAAGAAGTTAATATTAACTTCGTACCCATTAAGTCCTCGAAAGTGAATAATCCCTTGATTCAAGTTAACGGGGTTAAATCAATGCATACCAACCTTGAATCAGCTGACGTATATTTGTTAAAATAGCTGTCTTTTAGACTCAGGTCAACTTAATATTAGGCTGAATCCGGTAACTATTATATTTGACTTACGTGTTAGTTATAACTCCCTGAAATTTCTATCATCTCCTCGAATACCTTCGTGATGAAAATGGACCGTACGAGTGAAAACTGATATCCTGGAGGGAAAATTTTTAATTTTTCATCCAAAACAATTTTCCAATTTTCCAAGATGGCGGACAAAAAAACATGAATATAGAAACTTTCTACATTGCCAGGGGATTTTCGAGGTTGAGAAAAACGTTTTTATGAATGAAAATTGGAATTTTTTTGCCCCAGCATATTTTCCAATTTTCCAATATGGCGGACCAAAGAACATTTCAGAATAAGCTTTTTACATTGCCAGGGGATTTTCGAGGTCGAGAAAAACGTTTTTATGAATGAAAATTGAAATTTTTTTGCCCCAGCATATTTTCAATTTTCCAATATGGCGGACCAAAAAACATTTTAGAATAAGCTTTTTACATTGCCAAGGGGTTTAGAGGTCGAGAAAATCGTTTTTATGAAGTTTTTATTTACATGTTTTTTGGTCCGCCATCTTGGAAAATTGGAAAATTTGCTGCGGCAAAAAAATTAAAATTTTCATTCATAAAAACGTTTTTCTCGACCCCGAAAATCCCTAGGTAATGTAGAAAGTTTTTATTTTCATGTTTTTTGGTCCGCCATATTGGAAAATTGGAAAATTCTTTAGGATGAAAAATTTAAAATTTCGCCTCCAGGATATCAGTTTTCCCTCATACGGTCCATTTTCATCCCGAAGGTATTAGAGGAGATGACAGAAATTTCAGGGAGTTATAGCTCCCTAAATCAGGGAGTATATTATATTTACGGGCTTGTACTATATTTTTTTATGTCTAAGATAAGCTTGAATTTATTTCAATGTTATATTTGGATATAACAAATTCGAATTAGCTTAAATTAGCCCAATTACATTTTTTGTATCAAGCTAATATTTTGCTGAAAGAAGCTTGCTTTCAATTGAATTACGGGATCTCCCGTCAAGTCACTGTTTAAGTTGATTCAAGTAAATATTCGCTTCGCCGTATTTACCTTCGCGCTTAGGTTGCGTCAACTTCGCATAGCTTGGCAATACTCTATATTTTTCATAGTGTACGTATTTATAATTCAAAAAATATTTTTATGAAAATAGCTTTTCAGCGCAGTTTAATTAATTTTAAACCACATAAATAAAAATATTTAAAAGTTTTGACCAAAAAAAAAAAAAAATGTCAAGTTTTAAATTAAAATTTTTAATTAGACGTTTAATATTTTAAATTAACGTCTAATTTAAATTAACTTACATAATGTCATAGGCGTGAAATTAAAAGATTAAGAAAAAGCAGAAAAAAAGATGAATAATTTTAGAGATACCTGATTTAACAGTGATGATAAATTTAAAATTTATGAATTTAAGTTTTAAAATAAAGTAGTAGTAAAAAGGTAATCTTAGAAGAAAACCCGAAGAAAACTAAACTTTTCCAACGACACATACAACACATACTATAGAATCTTTTAAGAATTTACGATGTCATGTTTAAAACCAAGTTACGTATGCAGATTTTAACACGATCATGTTGAAAAATGAAATTTTCCTATGTGTTTGTGTGTGTGTATAAGTGAGAAAGATTTTACTTAAATCTTAAAAGTCAAAAGTTTCTTAAAATTAGATTTTCACATTATTATGTTATTTATGTTAAAATATTTTTTTTTATCACAAGTTTTTTTTTCTTTCTTTCTTAATTATGTAATTGCAAATTTTTTTTCTTTGAATTAATAAGCAAAAGTTTAAGTAACTAAGTTCGATAAAATATATTTAATTTAAATAGTAGTAATAAAGTTTTGACAAATTTTCTCTGTGTAAAAAAAAAAAATATTATAATAAGATGTAAATATAAAGAAAAAAAATAAATTAACATTAATTTTTTTTTTCATTCTTGTTAGTTTTCAAATTTATTCATCAACTTTTTTTTTTTAATTCTAATCTCATAAAATATATAAGAGCTTTTCTTTTATTTAAAAAAAAAATTTTACTTTTAATGAAGCAATCTGTCTTTATTCTTAACTTGTGGTTAACCACATGGGACTAATAAAAAAAAAAGTAATTTGTGATTCTTTTCCTTTTTTTTTTTAAAAGCGTTGAAAAGTTACATCTGCAAAATTGAACAATTCTACTACAACTATAATTCTTTACCTAAAGCTTTATTTTTTTTTTTATACTGCGTCAATTACCGTTGCGTCTTTGTTTTTCTCTTGCATCGTAGCAGCTGAGAAAATTTTAACGTTGAGAGGTAATAAGTACATAGTATTTTATGTTTATGTGTGTATATATGTGTGTTTATATATTGTATAGTTTAACGAAACCTAATCGCTTGCTCTTTTCTTCGCTAACTCACGTGGATTAAGCTGCAATTTATATATGTCAACTGTGTATTTTACCTTATAACACGTATATTTATACTTTAAAGAGGAATTCCCAAACGTATGGATAACAAAATATTTTTTATAATGATTGTGGGTACTTTAAAAAATAAAAAATTTTATTCTATGTGTTTTGCTTATTTATTGATTTTTTTTTGTTACTATTTTTTGAATAAAATCAAACGAATATTTTCTTTTTTAAATTTATAGCATTTGTGTACCTTATATTTTATTAAGTGTCACGTTTGACCTAATAAAAATAAAACTTTAGTTTTATTTACAAAACTTTTTTCTTTTTTGAAATGTGATTAGGGTACAATCAAATTCAATCAAGTATATAAAAATTTTTAAAAAGCAAAAAATAAAATATCTTTTAAACTTTTTCATATAAAATTTATTTATTTATCACACTTTTTTAAAGCTTCATTAAAAATGTCAATATTGACTTGTAAAATGTTTATTTTTTTTTATTTTAGTTATGAAATCTTAAGGTTTATTATTAAAAAAAAAAAAATCTACGGGATGAATATTAATTTTTGAATACGAAAATAGTCTTTTAAAAGAAATAAATGAGTATGAATATTGAAATTTATGAATATTAAAAAAAATTTGCATTAAATTTTTTTATATGAAAGACGCTTTAAATAAATTGGATGTCAAAGGGATGTTTAGGGCGATATTAATTTTGAAAGGGTTAATTTTGAAAAAATTATTTTGAAACCTTGATTGATAAAATAAATTGGTAGATAAAATGGATATTTCAAAAGAACATTTTATATGAAGGATAACAGTATTTTCAAATAAATTCAAGATTCGTTAAATTAAAAACTACAAAGCAAACGTAGAATAGGAAAGGATGAAAATCGTTTTGATGATAGTTTTGCAACCAAATTCCAAGATGTGATTATGTTATTTATTTTATTTATTTATTTATTATTAACCAGAGATAATACAAAATATATATGTATCCCAATAGAGACTATAGAAGTCTGTGTTTGGGTACTGGTACAAAAAGATAATTTTATAATATAATATAATAATAATAGTTATAAATAGTAGTAGTAGTAGTTTATTCTTGTCAAATCATATACATAATTGTTACAAGACGTACATAGAAATAAAATTACATGAAAAAAAGTTTACAAAAAGTTTACCAAAAAATTTAAATTATATATAAAAAAAAAAAAAAAATATTCATTTTTTTTTTTTTTTAAATAATATTTAGTAAGTAAGATATTAATATAATATAATATAATATAATATACATTTATAATAAAGTATTTAATATATTTTATTCTATTTAAATCGAATTCTTTCATTTCTCTATTTTAGTTATAAATAGTATAAAATATATACAGTAATATGATATAATTTTTTAGTAATTTTTTAATAATTAAAAAACAAGTCTTATTGATCTAATAAAATCAAGTAATATTTACAAATTATTTGGTATAATATATATATAATTTAATTTTTAATTCAATAATAAAAATGAAATAAAATAAATAAGATTTATAATTTTTAAATATTAGTAGTAATTTTGGGAATTTAGTTATAATAGTTTTTTATTAAATATTAAAATGTTTATTTTATTATTTATGTAATTATTTCTATTGATTAATTATTTGAAATAATTTTTAAGTTGAGTCTTCCTTAATCTTTCAATTTTTTCTAAATCTTCATTGTAGGTATTGCTGTTGATTATCTTTAAGTGATGAGGTAAAGAATTAAAACTATTTATTGCTGCATAGTATGTGCTTTTTTTGTATGCTTCTTTGCGTATTTTTGGAATTTCCAAACTATTATTTTTTGTTCGACTAGAATTTTTTTCAAATAATGTACTTAGTTCGTCGTAGTGATAAAGTAGAGAATTTAATTGATAAGTTTTTTTAACGTTAAGTATATTTGCTTCTAACTTTTGGAGTCTTGATAATATTTTGTTGAGTATGTTTTGTAGAGGACCAATTTCAGTATTATATGCTCCACCATAGGCCAAAATTCCATAATCCCATATACTGTGGCAAAACGCATAATATAGTGTATTCTTTATTTTTTTGTCAATATGTTTGAGTTTATGTTGAAGAAAAACAAAATATCTTAACTTTTTTAAAATGTTTTTAATATGAGAATCCCATTTTAGATTAAAATCAAGAGTGTCCCCATGATACTTATATGATTCCACTCTTTTTATAGTTGTGTTGTCTATATTTATTTTTATACTATTATCATCGGGAACACTATTTGCATAGCAGCCAAAGGTCATATATACAGTTTTGTTAATGTTGACAGTTAATTTGTTGTTCTTGAACCATTGGTTGATAATTGATATATTAGAGTTCATTTCTTTTTCTGCAGTAACCCATGAATTTTCAATGCTTATAACTGTTGTGTCGTCTGCATAGGATAATATACTTCTATTTTTTATAAGTAGGTCATTTACATATAATATAAATAAAAGCGGGCCTAGTATTGTTCCCTGTGGTACTCCAGTGGTTATTATACTTGGAGCACTTAATTGATCTTGGATTTTAACTTTTTGTACTCTATTTTCAAGGTAACTACGTAAAAGATTTAATGGGATTCCTCTAATGCCATATCGATATAATTTTTTTATGAGAATCTCGTGATTCACAGTATCAAAAGCTTTTGACAAGTCTATAAAGGTCACTATAGCTGACTTATTACTGTTGATGCTCTCGTAGAGAATATTAGTGAGTTCTGCGAGAGCTTCTTTTGTTCCTCTTCCTTTTACAAAACCAAATTGCCTGTCTGAGATGATTTTACTCTTTTCAATAAAAGTTGTTAGTCTATGGTGCAATATTTTCTCAAATATTTTTGCCAGATTTGAAATTAATGATATTGGCCTGTAGTTGGTGATATTATATTTTTCGCCAGACTTAAAGATTGGAATGATTTCAGACTGTTTTAGGTAATCTGGCCATTGACCTTCAGCAATACATAAATTGAAGATGTATGTTAATGGTTCAGAAATGCAATTGCTTAATATTTTTAAAACTTTTGAGCTTATTCTGTCTATACCACCCGTTTTATTTGATGCGCTTAAAAAGAGTGGTGGCTGTTATGATCAAACCATGATAATCCCGGACTTTCTAGTAACGGATTTACTATGGTGGAAAGCTAATATAGCGCACGCAAAAAACTCAATTCGTCCTCGGGAGTATAATATTGAAATATTTACAGATGCGTCAACATCTGGTTGGGGCGTGTCCTGTGGAGCCCTCAAATCTCACGGGTTTTGGGACGAGGAGGAAAGAAATCTTCATATTAATGAGTTAGAATTAAAGACAGCGCTTATGGGCTTAAAATGTTTTGCATACGATCTTCAGGGTTGTAACGTTCTTTTACGCATAGATAATACAACGGCTATTTCATATATAAATAGGATGGGTGGCATAAGGTTCAAAAATCTGAATAAAATAGCTCGGCAATTATGGGAATTTCGCGAATCTAAAAATATGTTCGTATTTGCATCTTATATTAGCTCAGGAGATAATTTTTTGGCTGATTTTGAATCCCGCCGGAGGGAATCTGAGACGGAATATGAACTTGCCCTTAATGTATTTGCAAAAATTAAAAAAGAGCTAGGTTCACCAAAAATAGATCTCTTCGCTTCTCGAATAAATTCCAAATGCCAAGAATTTGTCTCATGGCTCCCAGACCCTGATAGTATTGCAACTGAAGCTTTCACAATTTCATGGTCCCAGCTAGAATTTTATGCTTTTCCTCCTTTTGCAATAATACTTAAAGTTTTGCAAAAAATTCAAACGGAGAAAGCAACAGGCATAGTTGTAGTCCCTAATTGGCCGACCCAGCTATGGTTTCCGCTTTTTCAAGACTTAGTTAGTTCTAAGATCTTAAAGTTCAAGCCGCAAAAATTTATGTTATTGTCTCCATCTAGGAAACCACACCCACTATGGAACAACCTTACCCTGGTGGCAGCAACCTTATGCGGCAAGCGTTTATGAAGAGGGGAGCCTCATCAGAATCAGCAGACATACTGTTACAATCTTTATCAGACAGCTCTATCAAGCAATATAATAGTTACCTTAAAAGGTGGTGGCATTTTTGCAATAACTCAGGCAAAGATCCATTTTCAGAATCAAAACAGGTTATTGTTAATTTTTTGACACAAGAGTTTAACAGAGGCGTTGCGCATGGTACGCTTAATGGAATAAAATCAGCAATCGCCTTACTAGTTGGTTCACACATAGCATATGATGAAGATGTTAAACGTTTTTCGAAAGGTGCATTTAATTTAAGACCAGACAAGCCTAAATACAACGAAACTTGGGATCCTAGCGTTGTCATAAATGTCTTAGCTTCCTGGGATACAGAAAAGATTACATTCGATACACTTTCGCAAAAGCTAGTAACCTTGATAGCATTAGTTACGGGACAGAGGATGCAGACTTTGTCTCTAATAAATATCAAAAACATAAAATTCTTCGAAGAAAAGATCGAAATTAAAATCCCAGATAGAATAAAAACTACAAAGAAAAATAGTATTCAACCTATCCTTACATTGCCTTTCTATCATAACGATAAAAATATATGTGCTGCACATACTTTGCAAAAATACCTAGAAGCTACAAAACCTATGAGAGGCTTATACGAAAGACTATTTATAGCTGTCAAGAAACCTCACAAACCTGTGGGTTCTGAAACTTTAGCCCGTTGGGTCAAAAAGACTCTACAAGAGAGTGGTATTGACATAGGCATCTTTAAGGCTCACAGTACAAGACACGCTTCCACATCAGCAGCTAATAGAGCTGGCGCAAGTATCGACTGCATTAGAAATTCGGCTGGTTGGTCTGAAAGATCTCAGACTTTTGCAAGGTTTTACAACTTACAGTTAGCGCTTGATACTTCAGCATTTGCAAATTCGATTTTAGATATAATTAAATAACAAATTATTGTTGTAAAAATAAATAAATTTTTTGAAAATTATATATTTTTTCTCTTTTATCATCCATTTATGAACAAAAGATAGACTCAGGTTGTCATTTAAGCTTTGAACATCTACAAAGTGATCTCGAGGAAGAGGCGCGAAATACAATTGTATGATTAAACGAACTTACCTGTAAGTGAAGTTCTATCATAATTGTATGGAGCGCCTCTTCCGAGATGATCACTTCCCACCCAAATACCCTAGTACTCATTCTATGAGACCCCATCTGCAATTAATGACAACCTCGCACTTTGAACTAATGACGTATACAGGATAACGGGGACCACATGGGACCTTAGATTTTCAAGTATACTGTAAAAATCGTGACTATCTCTGGCGTGGAGTAGGAGTACTACAAAGTGATCATCTCGGAAGAGGCGCTCCATACAATTATGATAGAACTTCACTTACAGGTAAGTTCGTTTAATCATACAATTATTGCTGTCGATCTTTTTTGCTAGATCAGAGCCGATATTAGTAAAGAAGTTGTTGAAAACGTCTGCAATTTCAAGTTCATTTATGATTTTTTTACCATCTACTTTAATGAAGTCAATGACATTTTTTGGCTTATTACTTTTATGTCTACCAGTTATTTTATTAATAAATTCCCACATATTTTTTGAATTGTTGCTGGATTTTTTTGCCAATTCATTTTCATAGATTTTTTTAGCTGCATTAATTACATTATTTAGTATTTTTTGATATGTTTTATAGTTCTGTTTTAAAGAATCGTTTTCTAAGTTGTTTTTATGCAAAAGATATAGAAATTCTTATAAATCAGCATTTCTTCTGAAAAAAGAGTGACTCCAAAATTTGATGAATTTTTTTTTTTTTAACCCTTTTCGCAAACTCTGTAACTTTTAACTGCAAAAAGATAATTAAACCTACAAGGACAAAAACATGTGCAAAAAATAGCAATTTTTGAAAAAATTTAATAATTTTCATAATTTACTATTTTTTGAAATTTGAAGACATCAATGCAGAAAAAAAAATTCATAAGCATTTAAATTTAATTTGGTATGTTTAGAACAAATTGGAGACTGCAACCGTGCACACAATCAAAAGTGATGCCTTTACTTTAAGACTCTGTACTCGGCGCCATTAAAAATAAAAAAAATAAATGTTTAACAAATTATAATCTAATAAAGTGCAAATTTTGAAAAAATTATTTTAATTATTTCTACCCGAAAACCTAAATAGGCTTGCCACCTGAAAAATGAAAAATGCTCATGAAAAATCAATTAATTGGTTGAATATTTAACCAATATCAGCCAAAGTAATCTAGCCGATATCATTAAAGGCTCAGATTCATCAGAAACCCCTTTATTTTTAATATTTTATCCAAGATTATCTTTCTTATTTCTCCATTTACAGAGATAGTCAACTTATCCTTTTTTAGCTTTATTTGGAACACGTGAAATACTTTTCGCAAAAGAATAGTTTTAAATTATAATTGTTACAGTATAAGTTTCAAATAATTATGCAGGATAAAGGTTTGTAAATAGCACGTTGTAATAAATGTGATCAAAACTTTTTTTTAGAGTGACTACAAGTTTTAGAGAATTCTTAAAAGTTCTAAGAAAGTTTGAATGACTACTTAATAAACTATAGAATTTTTTAAGATTTTTAAACTGCAAACATAATTATTTGTAGTAATAAACAATGATTATGCCTTTTAAATAATTTTTTGTAATTGAGAGAAGCGAATAAGAATTTTAAAACGTACTATTTTGCACTTCAATTTTGTAATAAGAATAAATTTATTATATACAAATCTAAATAAAATTGCTGAACAAACATTGAAAACCAAATTGAAATATTGACGGATTTTTACCGACATTAATGACTGGAAGAAAATTTTATTTTTTTGGATTGAGGTACACGGTTGCTAATTCATTTTTGCTAAAAATTTTTTTTTCTAAAAATTTATTTTCTAAAAATAATGTTTTATAAAAAATTTTTTTTTACAGTCATTTTTTTCTAAAAAATTTTCTGTTGTAAAAATATAAATGCTAAAAATTTATTTTATATAAAAAGAATTATTTTTTATAAAATAAATTTATATACAATTTTACATTTTAATATTATAACTTATTGTTAGTGATTTTAAGTAGGTTAAAATATCATTACTCTCAATATAATTTGGACGAAATTTAAGAATTTATTGACTTACTAAGGTTGGTCCTAGCCCAAAATTATTTCACATTTAATGGTAAATATTTCATCCAGAACAAAGGTTTAGCCATGGGCTCTCCACTTTCAGGATTTCTAGCGGACGTATATTTAAATCACTATGAGACTAATATATTTTTTCTGACAATAACAGATTTAATATGAACATTATACATTATTCACGCAATGTGGATGATACATTCATCATATTCAATGACACTGTTCGGCAACTAAACAACCTGAAATCATATCTAAATAGTATTAATAATAATATTCAATTTACATTGGAAGTGGGAGAGAATAACAGCATAAATTTTCTAGATATCACTGTGTCAAAAAACATCAAAAAATTTGATTAGGAAACCTACAACCACGGATACTATCATGCACGCTGACTCTCATCACCCTTTTTCTCAAAAAATGGCAAGTTTTAACTTCAATGTTCTCAGGACCTACTACTATTATGGCACATGCACTGCAAGTATTTCTACACTTACAGTATGATATACCCCCAATTTTTCCTCCGTTTTTGTAAACTAAACAGCCATTTAAATGTAATAAAAATTTTTTTTTTAGAACTTTTAGATTATATTAATTCTGCAATATTAAAGTAATTTTTGTTTTTTGTTTAAGAACTTTGTGTAAAAAAAATTTTTAAAGTTTAAGACAACACAATATAAGAAAATTTTTTAAAATTAAGAACTATAAAAAAAAAACCAAAAAGTGTAATGAAAATTTGTTATAAAAAATTAACCAAAAATGTAAATAAATAAAAAGCAATCTGAAAAAAATTTTTATGCAAAATTAACCAAAAATTTAAATAAATAAAAAGCAATTTTAGAAATTTTTGTTAGTAAAAATATCTTTAGAAAAAAATGATTTTTAGAAACAGTATTTTAGCCCAAAAAAAAATGTAGAAAATAAATGTTTAGAAAAAAAATTGTTTAGGAAAATTGTTTTTAGCAAAAACGTCCACCATTTTTTTCATTTTTTGGGATCTAAAAATAAAAAAACAGTAAACAAAACAAGATTTTTGGTTTTTTACCACTTTTGGTGTATATGAAAGCATTAACATACAATCCATTATTTTTGAAACAATCAAACGGTTTTAGAGCAACAAAAATCAAAGAATATTTCAAGCCACAGAAGATTATGAAAAATAATGAAAAACACCAATAATCCGAGAAAATTATAAATCAATCACTTGCACCAAAGTATTTAAAAAAAAAAAATTTGATAAAGTAGTTTTATTTGAACCTGCCCATATATACTTAAAAATTAGAAATTTCAAAGTACTTGTATCAAAAACATGTTCAAACTTTCTATATCCCATATGTTATAATTTTACAAAGTTATTTTCAACTTCGGTACGCAGCATACCCCTAAAAAATTTTTAATAAAATCAATAAATAATTATAATAATACCATAAAATATTCAATATAATATCTTTTTGTTATAAAATATAAAGAAAAAAAATAAGCTTTTTTCTTTAAAATTAAAAAAAAGTTTTTTAATACATATAAGTAATAGTACTATATAGTATAATATTATAAAGTGTAAAAGTTTATACTTGACAAAAAGTTTTTTTACTAATCGTAATTAGGATGTTTACTCAGGCTTGAGAGAACCTTAGATGACTTTTAACTCTTTTTTTAAAAATATTATTTAACTAGTACTTTAATTAAAAATCTTATATAACTTTATCATTATTTAAAATGATTTATTTATTATTAAGTTACACTCAAACACGGACATAAATAAATCAAAAAAGTTTATTAAGATGATATAACACTGAAAAAAATATGATAATTTTTAAAATTGAATTTTTCTAAATATAAAAATATGTAAAAAATGGATACAGACCAAAAAAAAGTAAATTGGTTTATATAAATCAAATTTTTTATATTATGTGTTGGAATATAAATAAGAATATAATTATTGATATGCAAATATTTGTGTCAGATATACGTATACGATATTCAAAAATGTACAATTTTTAAAATATTATTCATATATATTGTAGATTTTTATATTTACATACCTATATAGAAAAAATACAAAAGATGAAAAAGCACTTTCAATTTCCTAAAATTATAGTTTTGTCGGTAACAGACAAGAAAAAGGGTATATATTCTTTTTCTATTTCTTTTGATTTTTAGTATATATATAATATAGATCTGTAAAAAGGTTTCATATATGTATGTAAAATTTTTTATCAAAATATTTTTACATATTTTTGAATATAACAGTTATTGATTTTGAAACATTACATGAATATCAAGAAAGACAAAAATTTTTTTTTTGAAATGTACCTATATATCTAACTAAAGTTTTTTTAATAAAATTTTTATAAGGAAAAAGTGTCTAGTTGTATAGTTTTTTTTTAGAATTGTGAAAAAAAAGAGGAAATAGAAAAATTAGGTTTTTTGAAAGGTTAGAAATATTAATTGAGACGATTTTTGATTAATTTTTGAAAATGGCAACGTTAATAAATTCATTTTAATTTTAAACCTGAAAATTTAGTTTTCTAAGTATTTAATTAGCAAACTCAAAAAACCTGAAATATCTATCTAAAACAAAAAATACAAATATTTTGAAGAAGTATGAAAATTTAATCTGGTATAACTCAAGTAGCATTCATGATAGTGAGAATTCATTCATAGTGATCTCACCAAAGTTGAATTGTTATATGTGCCTTAGATGCTAAAATGCTATTAAATAAAAAATATTTTCCAAAAATACCAAAATCCTTTTTGCAGGGGCCAGCAATGTTAAATGCATCCAAAATTTTTAAATGCAGTAATCAAGCTAAAAACGATTTTGAATGTTTCAACCATTCTTCGATGGCTAATTTTGAGTAAATAACGTTATATCGACCAAAATGAGCAAAAATTTACAAAAAATATAACTTTTTTAAAAATATTACTGATAGAGCCGAATTTTAGTAATTTTCCTAGGTTTTCGGAATCGTTGAACAAGATTCTCAAACCAAAATTTTAAAGTTTAATATTGTGGCTGCAATAATGCGGAGTTTTAACCTCGAATAGGCTAATTTAAGTTATTTAAAACATATCAATGATGGCTTGCAGTTTTTAGCGTAGTACATCACGAAAAGTCCTTTTTAACCTGATCATAAAAAGATTGTACAGCTACTTTAACCATTTAAAAGAAAAATATTCCGGCTTTCATAAACGGAATTCCCGTATAACAGCAACCTTTTTTTCAGTGTACATAGCAACATTTTTTTGGTTGATTTTCCATCCAACTGGTTAATTTTTCAACCAATTGGTTTAATTTTTAGTAAAAAGTTTAAATTTTCAGCCGAATGGTTGAATTCTCAAACAAATTGGCTGAAATTTCTACCAATTGGTTAAAAATACAACCAAAATCATAAATATAATTAAAAGATTAACACATTCGCTGCAGCAGGAAAGGTAGACCCATTAAAATACATCTCAGCATTGACGCATTGAGCCCATGCCGCAGCAAATGATTTATTTTAGGAAATGTGAACCGAGGTTGAAAAAAATAAGCAAAAAAATTTAAACCACCTTATACATCTTTTTTTTTATTGACAATATACTACAAGCTTCAAATTAAAGTTTAAACCAATGACTCAAAATAAAGATTTTGGTTGAGAATTCAACCAAACCAGTTTTAACGCGTATATTAAAATCTTGGAATAATTTAAACTATCGATTTCAAGGATCACATTTTAGGAATTGGAATTTTGGAATCTTCTGAATCTGATTTTACAATCCTAGTCAGTGATCCCGAAAAACTAAGAACTATTGCATAATTTTGCTCAATCAGCAACATTTTTAAAAAACTTGCATTCAAAATTGTTTTTAGTAATCAAAAATACGCATGAGGTTATTCCATTTTACTCCAATTAAAATTTTTTCATGCATTTGACAATATTTGGGCTTTGACTAACGCACTTTTCCTCTATTTTAAATTTCCAAGAAAATTTTGTTATTAATATGAGTGTTTCTGAGCCAAAACTGCAATGGATGGGAGGTCGAGTCATTGGATTAACCTCAAATTTTTCCTATGTTTTTATAACATAAAGATAGGAAAATCCTAAAATTCTAACCCTCTAGGTCTTAAATAGCCCAAGTTATAGCCAATTAAACTGAATGGGTAGCTCTCAACCAGTGTTGGTTTTTTTTTTGGGTAAATGCTTGAAAATAATAAATGTAAGCTCTAAAAAATATTCTAAAAAGGTATAAGTTTGATGCTTTTTCCAAAAAAAAATTTTCAAAAAAAAATTGCGGAAACATGAGATATTGCGGTTTTTCCAAAAACACGTTTTACCATTTTCGAGAAATTTCCCGGGGGTTTTCCGAGAAACTAATGGCAGGAATCGGTTTACCGGGTATTTTTCTACATATATACTCTTTCAGAATATTTTATTAAGCTTATTTTTATGATTTTCAAGCATTTTTACAAAAAAACACCAACACTGGTGGAGAGCCACCCAATTAGTTAAGACCTAGAGGGTTAAAATTTCAGGATTTTTCTATCTTTCTGTTATAAAAACATGGGGAAAATTTGAGGTTGATCCAATGACTCGGCCTGCCATTCATTGCTGTTTTGGCTCAGAAAGACTCATAAGATAAATAATTTTTTTTTACATTTTTACATTATAAAAATATTCTGTTTGAAAACTCATTAATATAAATTTTAGCTTACATAATAAATATACTATTCAAAAAAATTTAATTTCACATTACAAAAATGTATTGCATAATAAAATATTCCAAAAAGCTCTTTAGTAATAGCTAGATTAATAGTAGAATTTGATGAAAATATTTAAAAAATTATTATTTTTCAGGGAAAACAAGTATTCTTTTTACAAGAACCTCTCTCACGTCTGATTTTTTATTTTAAATTAAATACCTACATTTTTTTAAGTATAAGCATATTTTCCGAGAAATTTTTATTTTTATTAGTTTATTAAAAATATTTATATTACCATTAAAAAAAAAAAATAATAAAATATTTTTTCATTTCATCATTTAAAAAATTAAGCAAAAAAAAAAAAAAAAAAAATGCAACGTGTAAATAAGGAAGGAAATATACCTATTTTGATTAAAGAATATTCTAAAATGTATAATTTAACGTTTATTTGTCAAGGTACAACCAGAAAGCATTTTATTTATGTATAAAATAAGATTTGTCGTTCTCTATAAACCATGCTTTCTTCAAAAATAAAAAAAATTCTCTCTGCTCTTATTTAACCCAACCAAATCAAAATGAAATTCACTAAAATTTGTTTCGCTCTGATGAATTGTATACTGTAAAATAAATAAAGTTTAATTTTGTAATTTCTTGTCTTTTATACGGTTTACGATTTATCTAGTTAAATAATATTTATTTTTAAAAAAATCAATTTCTTTTTTTTTTTGTTCTTCCTGGTTTTCTTTTTTAAATATTCATTGTTCTAATTAGGTTTCTTAATAACGTAAGTTTATGTAAATTATTTCTTACATGAGAATTACTTTTTTTTCTACCAAATTCATCTTAAAAGTTGATCAATCTTACATAAAAAGAAAGATATAATAGGAAAGAAAAATTAAAGTTTTTTAATTGCTTTAACTTCTACTTTTTTAATTTTCAGTTGATTGAAGATAAAAGTTGAGTGAAATTTTTTTTTTGTATATGAAAAAAATATGAAGATAGATATAGATAAATTACAAGAAAATAAAATTACTAATAAGTTAGGAAACATTAATACTAACTCTCTTCTCTCGTAATTTTTATTTAAGTTTTTGATGAACAAAAGAATTTTTTTTTTAATTGAAAAATGTAGTAGTAATTTTTATGAGTTATTAAAATTTTTTTATATCATAAAATAAATTTGTTGTATATGGCTCGTTTCAGTCGGTGTGAGTTTTAAGGGTTGCTTTAAGTGTTTTACTGAAGTACTGCCAAAATTTAAACATTTTTTTTATTTTTAATGTAAGTCACTTACTTTTGTGGGAATTATGAAAAATTTTTGAAAATATTATCATTTTTCGAGTCATTTGTATTTTGTTAAACGCACTTAAAAAACTAAAAAATAGAATTTCTTCCCCATTTTTTTAAAATTTATTGGTGTCTCGTTATTATTAAGTAAAAAACAATAAGATATATTAATATTACTATTTACACTGAAAATCTTTTTGGTTTTTTGATCACTTGGATAGTAGATCAAAGCTCCAAATCCTTAGCTTACTTCACTCCAATTTTTCAGGGCATATAGACCCAAATTTAAGAATTCTGTAACACGAAATTAGGTTCATGACTAAATGTTTATATTTATTTTGAAAATTTTTTTGAATTTAAGGTTATAAAAAAAGTAAAAAAAAAACAAACGATTATTTAAGGGAAATTGGCAATTATTTTGGAGCTCTCCTCCCCGAAATTCGGCTTCATGTTCAACAAATAGTTAGTAACGTTAACGACTTAATACAATTGGTCATCAAATAAAAAAGATTTTCAGTGTATTATCTTATAAAAAAATGAATTGGTAGAAATCTCTCATTAATTCCAGATAAATATGTATTTATTGATTGATTGCTATATGTTATTACAACTCAATGTTGCCATGATATTGTTCTACTTTTTCTTTATTTTTTATTAATATTTATGTATCAAATTCTGTAAAAGAGTAAATAATCAATTACAATTACATTTAAAATCTATTCATTGTAGAAATACGTTTTTTCATCTTTCATCAATCGTATAAATATAAAAATAAAAAAATTTACCAAAAACAGTACTTAAAAAACTTCATGTATTTTAATATTAAAGTGGCCTTAGGGTAAATAAATTTTACTGTACCTGAAATACGAAGAAGCAATCAGAGAAATTAAATAATTTTTTTATAAATAAAGTAATGGATTTTGATCATCAAAAAAAACAATACATTTTTTTGATATTTAATAAAAGTACACTGTAAAAAATCTTGTTCAGGTATTTTTTAGATTTTTTACAGTGTACTTTTTTAAAGTATTTTGACTATGGTTTATCGTAACTATGGTAATTGGAATTTTAATTGTAACTATAAAAATAAAAGTAGTTTAAAGTATCCTCCTACTCAGTTTTGATGAAAAGAATCATATACACTTGCACATAAAAAATATGAATTATGGAATTTTATGTACATATCATATTTTATCTAAAATTAAACAAAATATTTCTTCTTGTTTTATTTTAAAAAAAAAATGCATAAAACAATTAAGCTGATACTGCCTTATCTATAATTGCTAAGTTTAGATCTTAAAAAAAATTTATACAACCAATTAAATTTTATGTACAATAAATTATATAAAATCTTAACTATTTTAGATAAAAATTTTGAATTTATAATTAGTACTCATAAACCGGGTATATTTTTCTTGGAAAAAAAAATTGAAATAAAAGTTTGAACAGTGCTTTTTGTAACAGATTTTCAGAATTTTTAAAACCTTAAGAATAATGTTCAATGGTCGGCTAAGTGATTTTGGTAATTAAGTTTTCTTCTTAGTGATAAATCACATTAAAAAAATAGCTGCAACTAATAGTGTAAAATTGAATTCCTTTTACTTTTACGAGGTGATTTTTTTTTCAAGGTCTAATGAATTCATGGAGAAAAAAATAAAAATATTGATGTTTCGTGCAAAAATAAATAAAAATGATAGATATAATATTTTATTTACTTTCTTTTAAGTGAAAATAGTAGATTTGGGGAAGGAGGTCACTAAAAAATCTTATCCAGGCAGTGAATATCTGGACAAAATATTTTCAGTGTACTGAATTTGCTAAACCAATTTTTTTATAACATAAACCTATCATGGCCATTGAAATATATCTAATAAGTAAAAGAGCTAACATAAAGAATCCTTTGGAACTCAAAAATAGCAAAAAAAAGCTGATAATCAAAACTACCTGATATTTTTGATAAATCACTATTTTTCTAAAAATTTAAAATAAAATAATATATAACTACCAAAATACCTTCATAAATATCAAAGAAAAAGAAAATTCCAAGTAAAAAATAAGCTTTCTAATAAAATTAAAAAATAATTTTTTTTTTTGTAGTATAAATACTTTACATAAAAAAAATAAAAAAGGAGTTTGCTGCATTTGACTATATAGTTTATGTTAATTATACTGGCAAATAGTCAAGTTTTAATTAAACGACCACTAACCTTTTTCAACTATATATCCTATTAGCATGTTCATTTTGAACATACTGGAAATACTCTATGTAGATCGAAACATTTCTATTAAATTATATTAAAATATAGTCTAAACTATTATAAAAATATCCTTTCGAGAAACTTAAATTTTGTTTTTAAAATATACTTTATCTTATATTTTTATTTTAATTTTTAATCGTATGAATTAAATTTTTTTTGATAAACATTGACATTTTAAATAGATAGAACATAATATACTGTAATTATATTGTTCTTTCAATTTAGAGAGAAACTTGTGAATTGACACGTTAAAACTATTACATGAAAATCAGATAATTGCTTAAACTTTTAAACTATTTTCTTTTTCCTTTTTTTTTCTATTTATTTTTACTATTAATTATTTAAACACTATTTTTAATTAAATTTAAATTATTTAAATTTATAAATAGAACTAAATTATGTGTTATTTTAATTTATTTTCAGACATACTTAATTCTCACGATAAGATAAGATCGTTACTAATTTCGGTAGGACAATAACGAAAAATTATGAGATTTTAAACCATATTTGAAAATAGAGAACCTGCAGATTTAAAAATTCTTATAAGCTCAATATTTAAGCAATCGGTGGGCTCAAAACAGAAAAAAAAATCATTAACTAAATTTTGCCTATCACAGCAGTTTCTTTTTGAGGGGTCAAGAACTAACAATTTAAAAGTATATTTAACAAACTTAGAGGGATTCAAAGAAGATTATTTTTATGTTTGGAACCAATCCCTTACAAATTTTTTTAGACGTATAGAACCATTATATTTGTTTGGACAAGTTTTGAAAAACTGAAAATTTTTAAAAATCAAGGTAATTTTTCCAAAAGCATTTAATTCTAGAGTAACCATCTACCTTAAGTCGAGAAAGTTCATAGTTCGTGTAAATACGATTTAGATAATAATTTAAAATTTCAGATTTTATCCTCTTGTAGATAAACTGAATGAATTTTGCTTATAACCTGATACTTCTTAAGTCATGTTTGTATGTTAAACAGAAGGTTCACTATGCTCTACCAACTTTTAACAGCAACTAGTAATCATCCTTCGTACCTTAAATTTTAAATACTTTGTACAATATGTTTTATTGAATAAAAAATATAGTTTTTAGGTCTTTTACAAACAAATTAATTTATACGTAATTTATACGGAATTATAATCTTGATTCAATCATAATTTTTCAAAAAAAGCCTTTAGGAAAAGAAACTAATTAGTAAATTCTCCAATAAATAAAGTACCTAACTCAAAAATGCACACATACAGTTTTGATATACTAATAGGAATAGCCAGGGGGATAAATTAGTTTGATATGATCTTTTTTTATTTTAAAAATACATGTTACTAACGTGATTCGAACATTTTTTGTACAATATTAAAATATAGACAGAGTGGAAATCTGTCCTCGGGAGACTACGTCAGTGAAACGTGGCTTACGATTATGTATCACATTCTTACTTCCATGCTATGAAGACATACGTATGAAGCATATAAATTTTTTTTATTCTTAAATAAAAATATTTGATTTTTGAGCTAACAATTTTTTCCTTTATTTTTGCAATAAATTGCTCACGGAAAATTACGATTTTTTGTTGTAAATTTACGAATTTTTCGTTAATTTCCAAAAATTGTGTAGGTTTTCCTTAATTATATGCCCAAATAGGGTTATAATACCAGAAAGATATTTAAATAATGTATTTAATTAATAAATATTTCTTTTTCCAACTAATTATTTTTATTGTTATGAAAATATATGTAAATTTTTGTTAAATTATAGTTTAAGTGTTACAAATAAACAATTCTTAAAAATAATAATTTACCATATCACTAAAAATATTTTACTGATTAAAATACACCGCCCACCTGTACTCTAAAACTCCAGATCAGAACTTTTGAGGTATACACTGTAAAAAGTAACTTTCTTAGATTTACAAAAAAAATAGAATTTTTTCGAAAAATTAGTGAATTTTCAAAAATTTTTGTAAATATTCAATAAAAATCGTAAATTTACTAAATTTAGTATATTATCGAAAAATTCGAAAATTCTCGATTTTTTTTGTGATTTTACGAAAAAAGTTGTAGGTTCATAACTATTTTTCGGAAATTTACAACTATTTTTTGTAAATTTTTGAAAAAAAATTGTAAATTATCAATTTTTCTTGCGAATCCACAAAAAAAAATCGAGAATACTCGAATTTTTTGTTAATCTTCTATTAAAATCGAGAAATGTCAGAAGAATTTTGAGGCACTTAATTCCGATTGGTCAATCGTCAGCTGTTATTCATTTAGAAATTAATACTAGCGCGCTCTTGCGGTATACAAATTAAACCTTATACTGTTCTGTTATTTTTAATGGCGCGCATTTAAAAATTTTTTTTAAATTAAATTATTTATATATTATAAATAACAATATAAAAAGTAACTTTTATGTTAAATGTTTATTTATATTTAATTAAATGTTTTATATATATAAATGTTATCATTAAATTAATTTTTAAAACTTATGTTTAATAAAAATAAAATAAAAGTTATAGTATAGAAACTCGTCACTACCAGATTTGGTCTACAATAAACTTTTGTGTCGCTGATCACGAATTTCGGGGTAATTTATTTAAGAAATGAGCGCTTCGCCCTTAAATTAGCAAAACTTACCTGAATAAGGGGTATTTTTGATAAATTTCACGTTTTGGCTAAATAAAAAATTAGTTATTTTATGAGGGATCCATTTATGAAATAAGTGATGTAAAGTTATAATACATAAAATGGGAAGGTGTACAGGTCCCGAGGTGCGTAGCACCGAGGGACTGTGATCGCATAATTGGTAAAATATACAGTTATATCAAGGGTTAATTCATACATAATTTTATTTTAAAAGAGCGTTAAAGTAACCCCCCAATGAGTAAAAGTAACTTAAAAAAATAAATTTCTTTTTTATTTTCCTTTTATTGAAATAACTTTTTTTTATTCGTCAATTATAGCCATTTTTTAACATTCGAATATTTAGCTTATACTCAAAAATGAAGATTATGTATAAATAAAATAGACAATTTCGTTTATTAATTAAATATTTGTTTAAAGTTTAAATTGTTTCTCATTTAAAATTGAATTGGAGGGGGTTGGCGCGCTTTAGCGCGCAGGGGGCTTGCCCCCTAGTATACTAAATTTAGTAAAGGCTATGCCCGGATCTATATAGTGAATCGGCCCACGAAAGATATTTAAAAACTAATTGTATTAGGTCAAAGTACATCTAAAAAAAATAGGATCCTGAAGTTTTCAGACCTCCAGATGCCTTTTGGTGATTTTAGTGCATCCTTTTGATTGGTAGACCATAAACCGTCCAAAATAAATTTTATTTCTTCCTAAATTTCAACTTTGGCAGCGATTTAAAAAAAATTTAGAGATATGCCCATTCTATTTTTTTTTTAACTAATGAAAAATAAAACAAATTTTTATTTGCGACCATCCACGTCCAAAAATATTTGGGGCAACATGGTCAAATATTAAAAAAACTGAAATAACTTTTGTTTTTAATTTTGCGGTTTTTCGAAAAAGGACCCCGCACTAATGAATAGGAAATCGCCGTTCGATCAAATTAGGTGAATTTTTTGTATGTTTTAGATTTTATTATTCTAAAAAAATGTCTCCATGGACACAAAGCTTCAAAGTCTCAACTTTGGCTGCTATGAAGCTTGAAAGCTCCATAGGCATACAAAAAAAAAATCATGTACCAGAGGGTAGACCCCCTGGTATGGGGGTTTTTGGTGGTGCTAAAACCGAATATGGCTAAAGAAATGGAATAAAATTATCCAATTTGCCCCCAGCGCCCCAGTAAACCCCCCAAAGAAGTGAACAAAAATTTTGTTTCTCGAAAAATGAAAATTGAACTATATACTCATGTTTTTTGGGACGCTTATTCCAAAAATGTATACAAAAAATGTTTTTCACCAACGTTTGGCCCTGTGGACGACACCAGTGCCCCCATTCATATCCCCCCCCCCTCAAAACGGGTAAAAATATTTTTATTACAAAAATTAAAACTTAATATGAATTCTTATATTTTTTGGGACGCTGAAACCAAAAATGAATATTAAAAATGTTTTCTACCAATGTTTGGCCCTGTAAACCCCATACATACCCCCTGTATACCACCCCCCCCCCCCCTCGAACGGGTTAAAAATATTTTTATTAGGAAAATTCAAACTCAATGTGTATTCTTATGTTTTTTGAGACTATGTAACCATAGATGAATATAAAAAGTGTTTTTAACTTGGTTAGATCGTCTCAAAAAACATAAGAATACACATTGAGTTTTAATGTTCCTAATAAAAATATATTTAACTCGTTTAGGGGGAGGTATGTATGGGGTTTACAGGGCCAAACATTGGTAGAAAACATTTTTAATATTCATTTTTGGTTTCAGCGTCCCAAAAAATATAAGAATTCATATTAAGTTTTAATTTTTGTAATATAAATATTTTTACCCGTTTTGGGGGGGGGGTATGAATGGGGGCACTGGTGTCGTCCACAGGGCCAAACGTTGGTGAAAAACATTTTTTGTATACATTTTTGGAATAAGCGTCCCAAAAAATATGAGTATATAGTTCAATTTTCATTTTTCGAAAAAAAAAATTTTTTTTTACTTCTTTGGGGGGTTTACTGGGGCGCTGGGGGCAAATTGGATAATTTTATTGCATTTCTTTAGCCATATTCGGTTTTAGCACCACTAAAAACCCCCATACCAGGGGGTCTACCCTCTGGTACATGATTTTTTTTTTATTTGCCTGTGTAATAGAACTATGGAGCTTTCAAGCTCCATAGCAGCCAAAGTTGAGACTTTGAAGCTTTGTGTCCATGGAGACATTTTTTTAGAATAATAAAATCTAAAACATACAAAAAATTCACCTAATTTGATCGAACGGCGATTTCCTATTCATTAGTGCGGGGTCCTTTTTCGAAAAACCGCAAAATTAAAAACAAAAGTTATTTCAGTTTTTTTAATATTTGACCATGTTGCCCCAAATATTTTTGGACGTGGATGGTCGCAAATGAAAATTTGTTTTATTTTTCATTAGTTAAAAAAAAAAATAGAATGGGCATATCTCTAAATTTTTTTTAAATCGCTGCCAAAGTTGAAATTTAGGAAGAAATAAAATTTATTTTGGACGGTTTATGGTCTACCAATCAAAAGGATGCACTAAAATCACTTTCAAAAGTAGTTTTATCTGAAAGTATATCGTCTAACCTTTTAAATGAGAGGTCGCAAGATCATTTTGACAGAATCGTTTTACCACAGGAGTATCAGAAAGGCGACTAAAAAGTCGTTAAAAATTTACTTTTTTTTTTGTCATTAATAGGCTGCCAATCAGAGCTGAAGGCATCTGGAGGTCTGAAAAACTTCAGGATCCTATTTTTTTTAGGTGTACTTTGACCTAATACAATTAGTTTTTAAATATCTTTCGTGGGCCGATTCACTATATAGATCCGGGCATAGCCTTTACAATTTTTTATGAATATTTACAAATTTTTTTGAAAATTTACTAATTTTTCGAAAATGTTCTAATTTTTTTGTTAATATAAGAAAGTTACTTTTTACAGTGTATGTTTCGATCAGAATATTTTAACTTAGGTATCAATTTAGCCTCTACTCTGCTTAAGGGTAATTTTATGCAATAGAAATTTTGACTGTCATAAATAACTCTCCTAAAAAAACATTTCTGGAGATGTATTTTGCAAAAAAATCAATAAGTAGTTAGCACAAAACATCGAAAGAATCAAAATAACCAACTTATCTATTTAACGTAATATATACTTATCATTTAAATACCGAATAAAATTATCGTAATTTATGCAAATTGAGTGTAAAATATTAAGATAAAAATTATGGACAAACAGATTTATTATCACCTTGATATTGCATATTCATAGTATCTCGACAAATGTTTTAAAAAAAAGAACTTTTTTAAAGTAAGTTGTGGGTAAACCACAGCAGCCATCAGAATCTGGTGACCTAATTCCAAAAATTAAATATTCAAGATAGTAAATTGTCAATGAGACTACTTTAGACAGTAATCGTATTTTATTCACTATTAATTAAAATGTCCACTTAGATTTTTCAAAAAGCGAAATAAGTTTAAAAAGTGAATTTTCAGAATAATAATAAAAATTTTTCAAACAAAAAATAAAGCCAAATTTATAAATATATTTTTTATGTATTCTATTTAAAATTCAAAAGTCATTTGAAATAAAAAAAAAATTGAAATGGCATCCATGCAATAAAATTTGTATAGAACAGAAAGTTTGTGATAAAATTTACGTCTTATATATATATATATATACGTAAAATTGTTATATATATAACTTGCCAAATGTTTTACAAAAGTTTTTGTTGTTTGGAGGTCTGTATATTTGCAAGTAAAGTATTTGCAAGTGTTTGGTAAAGCATTTGATATCAAGTTTGGCACTTGAGATTACTCTAAAGCATATATATATATATATATACTATTCAACTTTTGTGCAATTGGTTCGTTCAACCGTAGATAAGAGATACACTTCTTATTTTTTTTAATGTTTTACTTTTTTATTCAAAACTCTTAGTTTAATTAATTTTTATAAACTTTTTTCAAATAAAAAATTTTCACGATAACAATAACAATAACAAAAAATATGTTTTTAGTATATATGCAGAACACTTTTATTAAATTAAAAATAAAATATATATGGAAATATATATACACTACAATATGTAAATAGTTTAGAAAACAAGATTATGTACTTGAAAATTAAAAATAATTTGACCACGTAGTTTACACATTTTGTGTATTGTATTATTTGGTAGTAAACAACATAGAAAGGGCAAAAGTGTGAGAAATATATATAATAGAAATAATAATAATAATATCTATATATGCACAAAATTTTAGTTATTATTATATACATTTGTGGAAATTTGTTAGATTACTTGAAAATGTTTGTATATTTATATGTATATGTTGAGTATAATAAATATACAAAATTCAGAAAGATAAATAGAGTTGATATTAAATTAAAATCAATTAATTTTTTTTTTCTTTTACGTTATGCTATTTAAGTTTTTGTTTTAGTTATTATTTTAATGTAAAAAAATGATTGAAAATTTTAAAAAAATTGTGATTTTTACTGATTAACTCTTAATCTTAACTTTCTTATTTTCGAATCACCTTATGGGTATAATTTTTGTTGAAAAGGTTCATAATAAGAATTCAATAGTGAAAAATTCTCCTAACAATTCATGGATGTCTAATTATTGGTCTACCTCAGGGCATTATTTTACACTGTAAAAATGTATTGCTTGATTAGTCAGCTGTTATAAGGACGAAATTTAATTAAAATTAAAAAAAATATGCAAATCATAAATTTTCATTATTCAATCATCCATAAAAAAAAAATAATAGTTTTATATAATTTTAGCTTAAAAATTCAAACAATATATTTTTACAGTGTAAAAGTCCCAAAGTGCTTTCCCAAGGCAAAAAAGTTTGCCAATAATATCTGCCAATATTTACTGCTAAGTTTTTTCGAATATATATAGGTAAAAAAAGTGTTTCTGTTGATACAGTTTATCTGGAAAAATTTTAGACAAATTTTTTTGTCTTAGGAGATTACCGTGGTCCGTTTGTTAATCTTATACATAAATAAAATATTTTCAAAACTTCCTGATAATTGTGCTATCTCATTTGCTGATCAAATTGCAATTATTAGTTTTGAAAACAAATAATTATTAACTTAAAAAAAAAAGCAGGCCAAAAATGATAGTTTTAAGATTGAGTTGAAATTATACAAATTACCTTAAAACGAATGTAAAATTTTCGAAAGAGTATAACCTAAAAATATACAGGCAAATAAAATTCCTTATTAACACCTTGGAGCATCATATACTACTATTTCAGTTTGTTTAAATTTGCAAAAATTGGTTCCTTATAGACAACTACTAACAATTAGAAGAGTCCTTTTTTTTAATATAAAAAGGTGACTTTTTCGCTTCATAAAATATTTTTAATTATTAAACGTTTTTTAATTAAAATTTCCAGTTTTATTTTTCCTATGTAATTAAATTAACGAAAAAAAAGAAAAATATTACACTATAATAAATAATTTATTTGTAAAATTTTAATTTTTCACTTGATGATTATTTTATTATGCATGTATATAATATTTTTTTATAAAAAATTTAATAGAATTTTTTTATTTTTCATATATAATTAAAATTTAACAGCTTTTACTCTTTTGATAAAAATTAATTATAAAATAAAATTAATTATGGATCCATGATTAAATCAATATTATTATGTTTATATATATAGTTTAAATATTCATAACCAAGTTATATATGAACAATAGATGTGTATAAGGGTAGAAAATCATAAATTTGACTGGTTTTTGAATAGGATTACTATACCTTAAGGTCTTACGAACGTTACAAATAGTAGCTTTTTTAAATGCTTATAAATAAAGTTTTTAGATGTTTAAACAATAAATAATGAAGATTTATAATAAACAATTGCCGTGCACATAATATTATTCGTAGTAAAAATTTTTAACTTTATTATTTAAACAATTATGACTGTTTTTAGTTTTTATACTTAAGAAATGCAAAAAAAAGTTCAATTTTTGACCGATTTTAAATTTTAAGGGCTCATTTTTTTCTTTATACAATTTATGATAAATTCACCGCGGAAAATCTTAGAAAAAATTTATCCATAAAAGACTACAGCTAATTGTTTATAAATTCTAGTGAAAAAAATAGGAAAAAATTGAAAAAAAGTATAAACAATTAGCTGTAGCCTTTTACGGATAAATTTTTTCTAAGATTTTCCGCGGTGAATTTATCATAAATTGTATAAGGAAAAAAATGAGCCCTTAAAATTTAAAATCGGTCAAAAATTGAACTTTTTTTTGCATTTTTTAAGTATAAAAACTAAAATCAGCCGTAATTGTTTAAATAATAAAGTTAAAAATTTTTACTACGTATAATATTATGTGCACGGCAATTGTTTATTATAAATTTTCATTATTTATTGTTTAAACATCTAAAAACTTTATTTATAAGCATTTAAAAAAGCTACTATTTGTAACGTTCGTAAGACCTTAAAGTACGATAGAACAGAGAAGTGGGTACTCAAATTTATTTATATATTGAAATTTTCAAGTTTTCTGTATATACCTAAAATCCTTGAGTCAATTCTCTTAAACATAGTTTTAGACTTCCTGTTTAATATAAATATATATACTAAATCCTATACAATTGATATTTTAACATTAATCCGAACTTTTTGAAAAAACAAAATATATTTACTTTATATTTATTATTCTCTCGTCACTGAAATAATATCGATAAAAATCTAGAATATTTTTTATTTAATCAAATAAAATTTGTTAAAATATGATAAAATTTAAAAAAAAATAAACTATTTTAATTTAAATATTTACATTTAAAGAGAGAAAGAGAGAGAGATAGTTTATATTATATAGGACAAAGCTTAGTTTCACGTATGATAGATTTGAAGGGTGTTGTTAAGAGATTATTGAGACGCTTAATACCAAACAGGATGGCTTGGATATATAATCAGAGACTCCTAGAGAGATTCATGTTTACTGGACTGTTAAGCCTATATATATAAAGCTTGACATAAGACCCAATTGAATTTCAACATTTTAGTGATAAGTTAATTTTGATTAAAATTGATTATATATTATAAATTTAATTTAATGACATTTTATTATTCTATTCTTTGATTTAAGAAAATTAATTTTATTATATAATACCTATTTTTTCTATAAAATATAATATTGAAATTACGAAATTATGTTATAAAATATATTACGTAAAAATTAAAAAAAATGTAGATAAAATTTTTATGACAAATTATTTTTTACTACGATAAATTTAAAGGAAATTGAGTATAAAATAATATACATATTAGACTGGTTTTTTTTCGAAGTATCCGGGATATGCGCCGGCAGAATTCGAAAGTATAAGTAAAAATATAAGTTTCTCGTCGAAATATCGATTTTTAAGCCCACGGTAGCTCTCGAAAGTTTTTTTTTTGGCCTCCTTAAAATTGGGATTTTCTTAAAACTTTCAGTTTTTCTAGTGGATTAAAATTACGTTTAAGATTATGCTCCAATTGATATACTTAAGTATTTATTCCCCAGAAATACGTTGGAACCATTTATTTTAGCTTTTGACCACGTTATGTAGAAGAAAAATCGATTTTATTGGTTTTTAGGGTCCCAATTTTAAGGAAATCTATTATAAAAGTTAGCAGTTTTTAAAAAAAGTTTTTCTGAATATTATTTAAAAGAAAGTCTTGTATACTTTTTCTCCAGGAATCCGATAAAACCGTTTATTTTAGCTTTTGACCACTTCTTATAAGAGAAAAATCGACTTTTATCGTGTTTTGGGGTCCAATTTTAAGGAAATCAATCATAAAAGTATAATAGTTTAAAAAATAAATTTTTCTGAATATTATTTACTAAATAAATTATTCACTAAATAAAGTTAGTATTATTTACTAAATAAAGGAACTTATATATTTTTTCCCCAGAAATTCGATGAAACTATTTATTTTAGTTTTCGATTTTTCTCATATAAAACGTAGTCAAAAGCTAAAATAATGGTTTTATCGGATTCTTTGGGGAAAAATATACAAGACCCTCTTGTAAATAATATTCAGAAAAAATTTTTTTGAAAACTGCTTACCTTTTATAATAGATTTCCTTAAAATTGGGACCCTAAAAACCAATGAAATCGATTTTTCTCCATCGGATTTCTGGAGAAAAAATAGACAAGTTTCTCTTGTAAATAATATATAGATAAATTTATTCAGAAAACTACAAAACTTCTGAAATTGGTCCTCTTGAAATTCGGACCCTAAAAGGCAACGAAAATCGATTTTTCTCCTATAAAACGTGATCAAATGTTAAAATAAATGGTTTCATCGGATTCCTGGGGAAAAAATACTAAGGGATATTAATTGGAACATAATCTTAAACGCGATTTGAATCCACTAGAAAAACTGAAAGATTTAAGATAATCTCAATTTTAAGGAGGCCAAAAAAAAAACTTTCGAGAGTTATCGTGGGTTCAAAAATCGATATTTTGATCTAAATCCAACGAGAAACTTATTTTTTTTACTTATATTTTCGAATTCTGCTGGCGCGTTAGGAATCCCGGATACTTCGAAAAAAAAACCAGTCTAATATATATATATATAGTGATAATAATATATGAAGTTAAAACTGTCTCAAGAGTATATGACTCTGATTAAAAGGTATATAGAAGCCCTAAAGGGGTTTTATATAGAAGTAGTAGTAGAAATTATCAAGAAATGTGTTAAAGACATATCTTATGCAATGCCATTATATATATAAATTTTGATAACAATGTGTCTTTTAATCTTTTACAGTTAAGAGTAATTTATATATATTTTAATTAAAATTTATTTATTGTGTTACTGTTACATTATTTATTCAAAAATATGCTTTTATGTACGGATTATTATTTTTAATTGTGTAGTAATTTAAGATAATTGAAGTTATATTTTTTTAGGGTAGAATATTACATATTTACATTAAATAAGTTTTGGTTAATATTTTTTGATTTTTTAGGGAATCGATTATAAGAGGTTGTAACTGAGATAATTAGGTTATGCAATTTTAGTTCATTAAAATTATTGTAATAATTTACAATAGTACAGTAAGTTTCTAGGAAATTCGATTTTCATTATTATACATTTGCGAACTTATAGATTTTCAAGTATGTTCTAAACTAGAAAATTTTGAAAATTTTAAGTAATTGATTTGGCACAATCGTGGGTGAAATTCACTAACAAATTTAAAAAGTTTTTAAATGATTAAAAGTTTTTATATCTATAGAAATATTCCCGATATTTTTAGAGAGCTTCAGCTAGTTAACACATATCTTCCCAAGCAGATTTAAATAGCCGATTGAATTTTTGGGTAGAAAACTTGTAAAAAATGAAAATCTGTTTTAGACAAAAATGTTTTTCTATGTAAAAAGAATTGCTTTCTTATTATTTGGGGCCAAAATTTTAAAATTTTTGACTGGAATTGAAATAAAGCCTCTCAAAATTGACTAATTTATAATATAGAAATTAACCAAAAGTACAAAGTTTTACATATTATATTTTACAGATTTTATTTTGGAAAACTGAACTATATGATTTATAAAATTGAAGAAAAAGTACGGGGGATAACGAAATGGTAGCAGATTTGAAGAAATAAAATCAAAATTAAAAAAAAACCTTTACATTTCGATTTTTCAAGTCTTGTAAGAATATTTAATTGTGAGGTTGAAACAATCAGAAAGTAACAGGTAAACTACTTCATTATATTAAAAATTAAATAAAAGTAGCTTACAACTAAACATCTTGTTCAGTTGCATGCTAATTATTCTGTCCATCGGACAGATAGGAGAATATTTTGTACAAACTGATTCTTCGAATAAATTACTTATTTAAATTTTATTTAAATTTACGACAAAGCAAAAAAAAAGCTAGCGATTAAATTTCTATTTCATAAAAAAATAAATCAGTTAAAATGCTTATCTGATATAAAATCAAAATACTTTATTAAAAATTTGCATGAAGTATAGGCGTACAATTCATATGTGCAAAACAATGATCAGTAATTTTGAAAAGTAAATAAAATTTTGTATATTTATTTATCAATACAAGATTTATCAGATAGTTTATATTTCTCCAACTGTTTATAAAAATAAACATAAACTAATTATTAATTATTTTTTGGTAATAACTTTTTTTTCATTAATTTTAGCAGCAGAATTGGTTTGTTATCAAGTACTTAAAAAAATGGCAAAATTAACTTAATATCTACATTTGCTACGCAAATAACAAAAGTGAGCGATAGCACCCTAGGTTTAAAAAAAATTGTACACGAAGCTGCATGAGAACGTTGGAAAGTAATACAAGCCCAGTTTTTTTTTTTTTTTTTTAAGTCCTACGTTGTTTACTTTTAATCAGAGATTTTAAACTGTTAAATTCCTATTGTTTTTTTTTCGCACCACGTTTATTCAACTATTTTGTTTTTATTACAGATATAGAATTTATCTCATTTTTATATAAATTTATACAATCAAAATATTTTATTTACATTAAATTTAGTTTATTAAATAACCACACTCGTTAAGATGTAAGAAATCTCGATCTCAAACAATTCCTCCGAGTCCTTGTTATATAAATTAGTTTAGTTTTCGGAATTTTGAGACAAACTATAATCAAATGAGGTTATTCTGGCATTAAATACACTGTTTTACTACTATCAAAAAAACGAGTAACAATTCTTTTTTTATATTAGTAGAATCATAGCCCCAAATACTAAAAAAAACGTGCAGGTAACCTCTTTAAGGGTATAGAAGCCCAAAAACTATTAGGAAAACAGATCCTTATTAAAAGCTTTAATAGTATTCATAGCTTTGTAATATTGCAAGATTAGATTAAAGAATAAGGTAATCAAACCTTATACAAAAAAAAAAAGATTAAAAATTTGAGCCCATTAAAATAACAATAAAATCAGCTGATACAGATTTTTGGTTCATATTCTGAGTAAAATATATTAAATGACATTTCTAATATATAAAACTTGAGCAAATTTTTGGCAAATTTCGTTAGTGTCATAAAATTTCAGATGGTAAATTTAGAATAAATAATAATAAAAATTATTATTATATATTTACTAACAATGTGTATATAAATGTAAGCCCTTATTAAATGATGACTGCCTGATTCATATTCTCAAGTTTCAAACAATTTAGAAACTCAAATTGAATGGGCATAATTTAAGGATATTAAAAAAAAATGGATGTATAGCATCAGAAGAAAAAATTCAATAAATTCTGAAGATATTGTAAAGAAATTGTATTAGCTAATGAAAATGAATTGATGTGAGAGTATTATACTAAATCATATAAAAATGATCAGATATTTCTGGAATTGGCTAAGCTAATTAAAGGGTTCTAAAAGGTATTTTAAATTATAGGACCTTATTTCATTTTTAATTACAGCGTTAAGAATAGACGAGTAATAGTTTTATAGATTATATTATAAGTTTGCCTGTAATGATATTTATAAATCTGAATGAAGGAATAAAGGTTAAATTCAAAGTGTCCGAGAAAATGAACCAAACTTTATAAATAAATACAGTAACTCAGTAACTCAATTTTTTACATTTATTATTGTCTATGAATTGACAATATGTTAATCCCAATACATAAAATTAATTTTAAGGAAAAAAAGAAAAGTATCGTACACACCAAACCTAAAAGAATTTTTTGTTACCCGAAAAAGAATTAATGTTTATTTAATTTTTTTAAAAGGAATTATTTTGAGTTTAATTCTTTTAAAACAAATGATTTTCATTTTAATTCTTTTCGGAATTTATTTTGGCAACAAAACTTTCAAAAGGTTAAGTCGAAATTAAAATTAAAAGAAAATCATTTAGAAATTAATTTATTTATAACCAATTTAAAATAGGTTATAAACAACGAGTTTTTATTTGAATTATAATTATTGCTTAAATGCTAGCAAAAAAAGAAGTTTTGGATCTTAATTAATATAATTGTTATTAAAATAACATATTTAGGGCACGTTGTGTTTCTAAAAAAAATTCATTAAAATAAAAAATCTTATAGCATTACCATTTGAAGATGTAGTTTGGGAAATATTAATACCCAGTTTGGTAAGCATATTACTTTTAATAGGTGAATTTTTAAAGCTAATAAATCATTTTGAATATTAAAAACTAAAAGTAGTATGCTTACCAAAATGAGTATTAATATTTCCCAAACTACATCTCAAATGTTAATGCCATAAGATTTTTTATTTTAATGAATTTTTTTTAGAAACACAACGTCCACTAAATATGTTATTTTCCTGTTTTAATAACAATTATATTAATTAAGATCCAAAACTTCTTTTTTTGCTAGCATTTAAGCAATAATTATAATTCAAATAAAAACTCGTTGTTTATAACCTATTTTAAATTGGTTATAAATAAATTAATTTCTAAATGATTTTCTTTCAATTTTAATTCCGACTAAACCTTTTGAAAGTTGTTTTTTTTAAAAGAAATTCTTTTTGAGGTTTTGTTGTCAAAATAAATTCCGAAAAGAATTAAAATGAAAATCATATGTTTTAAAAGAATTAAACTCAAAATAATTCCTTTTAAAAAAATTAAATAAACATTCAATCTTTTTTGGGTAACAAAAAATTCTTTTAGGTTTGGTGTGTATAAAATAAGTAAAAAAAATTAAACATCATGCAACGTACCTATTTTTTTACAATACAAAAAAAATATTTTGAATGAATAATTTAAAGATTTAAAGATATATAATAAAATACATATATAAAACGTTATAATTATTTTTGTCATCAAAATGCTATTTAAAATTTTAAATTAATTGATTGCCTTTATAACCTTTAAAACTCATTTCATGTACGAGAAAAATAATAATAACAGAATATAACAATAATAGCATATTTTAATAAGAGTATTTCTGGATACCGTTCATGGCCTTACCAAGTCATATCTCCCGATCAGGTTAATTTTTTATAAATGTAAAATATGTTTTCTGTAAAATTCTCAGTCCTCTAGCTCTTCATGAAACCGAGTTATACCTAAAAGTAGCTTCTTAAATTTTTTTGGTTTTTTCAAAATTTTTCAAAATTAGATTTGAATGTCCACATATCTTAAATTTTAGTTGAGTTAGTAAACACAATCTACCTAAACATTAAAAGCAATTCAGCTTCCCAAATAGTTGCGGTGCTCCCCTTGTTAGTAATAATATATTATTACTTATTAACTCATAGTTCTTTATTAATAAAAATAAAGTTTTTAAATAAAAATCCAATTGATTTTCAAGATACTTTATCCCAAGCTCGTTTGCATTTTGACATATGAGTGTAGTATATTCATTTTCTTACTAGCACAGTTAAGAGGTCCTGGTCAATTCCCGTTGTTGCATAAAAAAAACATTTTTCTATTTTAGGAGAGCTATTACATAATCTTGAAATTGTTTCTTGAACGGGCAAATAATTTTTTTTTTACAATTAGTATTTTACGCCATTTTCTCAGAAAAGTTATATGTGAGCATGTTAGCCTCCTTGTTACATTCCCGGTGTTCCTTAAAAATAATAATGTTCCATACTGCTAAAAAAGTTCTCAAACAATCCTGAGTTTATTCTACCTATTCAAAATCAATTAATTTTTGTTCACTTTTTCCAATTTTTATTTTTCATACATATTGTAAAAAAAAATAAAAAAAATAAATTAAATCAAATTTTTTGTTTCCGAAAAAGTTGTATAGATTTTTGAAGATAAGATAAGTTTAGAATAAAAATTTAAATGAATACGTAAAAATTAGTGCCAAAATAAATAATAAAAATAAAAACTCTAAATACGATGTCTGTAAAATATATATTAATTTTAGTGCAAAAAAATTTTTCATTAAAAATCTAAAAATTTTTTTTACCGTCTAATACCTTTGGAAAATATTTTATAACTGTTCGAGGTTCGTTTTTAAAAAAAATTAGCTGAGTATGTATAAATTAGTGCAAAATCAAGTAATACCAATTACGACATTAAAATTTTATCATATTTGTTAGATATTTAACTTTTAAACGAAATTTTTAAAAAATTTGCAAAAAAACTATTTTACAGGCTTATTTAGGGCTATCAGAAAATAAAAAGGAAACAAGTGGCTAAGAATACGAAAAAAAACAAAATTGTAACGCAACCAGGCCACCTAGAGCCTTGAAATTTGTAAATTAACCATATTTTTACATACCAAATACAGTGCAATTGGTATTTTTTAAATTCAAGTCATCGACCTCAGACTTGGGTAAAATAAATAGCTAAGAACTACCGATAACTCATACTAAAAATTATTAAGGTCTCTTGAAGGTTGAAGAATTTTTTTTTACAGAATTCTAAATTATTGACGCTACATACGTATATGAAATAATATATGTACAATTTCCGGTTATTTAAATAGCTTTTATTTAATTATTTAACATTAAAGCCTGTAAGGTGGGGAAAATAAATTGGAAATTTAATCTTTGATAATTTATTTATCATTTTCTGCTAATATTAATCTCATATTCTCATGTGTGTCATTTTTATATTTTTTCAAAGCTCCAAAGTATTGCTTCTATAAGATCAATGTGAAAGCTTCGATTTTTATTTCTTATTTAAAAAAAAGTTAATGCTATAAGAGGACTAAAATGAAGTTTATTTAATTTTTAAAATGTTTAAATTCTTATAACTTTCCTATTTCATTAAGGTCTGTCATCATTTTATTTAACGAGCTAATACAAATATTAAGACTTTAAGAGATCTTAATGTCAAAATACTATAATTTCTAGGACTATTTCATCATCATTTAAGTATTTAAATTGCATAATAAAAAAAAGGGTTGATTTTATGGAGCATATATTTACTAGATTCTGGGGACACTAAGTAGAAATAGCTAATTACGACTCAAAATCTATTAAAAATTCTGCTTAATAAGCAGAATCCATAAAATCACCTCATTGCAAAATTTTAATAAATTTTTAGTGATAATTATTAGAGTTCAATTGTTCCAAGTTTAGTGTCTCCAGAATCTAGTAAGAAATTAAATCGACCCTTTGTACATAATTATCGATTTTAGGAATCCTGATCAAGCAGAATTGAAATGGATTTTGAGTGATAATTAATAATTTCTACTCTAGTGCCCATAGATTTTTGTAGGAATACGCTCCATGAAATAGTCCCAAAAGAATTACTTTTTCAAACAAAAAAATAAAAATCTTTGGTTATTTTCAAATTTGATTCAAAACAACAGATCAAAGATAAAGTTTCTTAACCTATCATTTAAAATGAGCTGCAAAATTGTGATTCATTAAAAAAATATTCAATGGATTTAATTTACGGCACATGTTTATTAATATAACAAATAATTTAAAGCTTGAAATTTAGTTTTAAATCAGCAAATCTCCATCAGCTTCATTAAAAAAAGTGAAACTTTAAAAAAATCTAAATTTTTTAAACAAGTATTCAACTACCTCATATATAAAAATTAAACAATTAATAAAATATTTAATACAAAGAAAATATCAATTAAAATAATTAAAAAAAATTAACTAATTAAAAGAAAAAAAAAATTTTTAATTAATATTTTTTCTAGGGGTAAGCATTTCATCATTATGTCAATATATGTTCATCAATTTAGTATCAGAAAATAAAATTTTATAAGTGTTATAGAGCAATTAAATAAAGTTAAAGAAATAAATAATTACTGCTATATTTTTAACTTGTTGACAACATAAAATATATATTATAAAGGTATGACGAGTGTTTATAGGATGAAATATAAGAAACTTGTAAAAAGTATATAATAAGAAAAAAAAAAGATATTAGAACTTTTTCGATAAAAAAATTTTTATCATATAAAAAAAATCTATATCAATTTAATGAGTTTTCTTAATTGGAAATATATTATACACTGTTAAGTTTCTCTGTTTGAATTTTGCTTGAATTTTTAAGCATTTTCTAGAAAAAACAAGCAATTCAAGCACTAATCAAGCAGAGCAAAAGAGCAAAAAAAATTTTTTTTTTTAATTTTCTTTACATTTCAGGTCATTTGGAATCAATTGAGCAAGAATAAAAACATCATGTTTCTTGAAAATCGTTACGTGGAAAAACAAAAATATTTGATAATTTTAAAAATATAATTTGCATTGCAGTTAAATTTTATAAAAAAATTATTCAGGGGAGCTTATAAAAGATTTTTCAAGAAATGAATCAAAGGAATGGAACTCTGTTGCAGCCTTTTATGAGTTATTTGATTTTAGTAAAAAAAATTGCATCTCTAATTTAAAAAACCTAGATCAAAAAATGATATTTCTTAAATTAAAAATTGTTCGTATTTTCAAATTTTTGCCAAATCAAGTGCCCATTATATAGCTTGATTAAAAATTTTGATTCTTCAGTAAATTTTGAACGTGTATGGAAGTTTTCCTTTTTTTTGAAGATTTTGTTTTTAATCATTCTTTTTTTTAAATTCTAAATTCTTAATTTTTTAATTGCTAAAATTAAATTAAATTTTAACAACTATTTCCTTCAGAATATCAGAATCTTAATGCTTAATGGGCGCTTAATGACGATTGTAGAGTCAAATTAAAATATTTTAATTCGCAGATTATTATTCAATAAAGTTCTTATATCTGTTAATTCTGAAAACTGGCATATTTCTGTCTAAACTTACCTTTCTTTGCAAAATTATGCAATTTGATGCATAAAAATAAAGAATAGTATATTAAGCAACAAGGGCGTAAAGTAGGACTTTTTAGCCCGTGTGCGTATGACGCGGAACGAGTTGCCGGCGAAGCCGGCAACGAGTTCAGCACGAGTCGCCGAAGGCGACGAGTGCGTCGCGTCATCGCACAAGAGCTAAAAAGTCCTACGCCCAAGTTGCTTACACTATTTTTTGCGTGCCGGGTGTAAAGTTCGTCCACTAGATAAAGCGTCGGTTGGCGGCCGCGGGGGCGGGGGAGGGGGAGTCGAGGGGGGGTTTAAGGGGGGGTTCGGGGGGCGCAGCCCCCCGACTAAAAAAAAGTAAATTTAAAATAATTATTATATATAAATAAAATTAAACATTTAATTAACATAAACTTTTTTTTATTTTTAAATATAATTTTAATATTAAAACTGGAAAGAAAAAAAATTATGTAAATACTAATGAAAACTAAAAGTAAACGAAATTTCATTTGATAAAAATAAATCATTTTTTTTTTCATTTATTGTACTTGACAATAATCAGCCAAGTTAATCCTATTTCTTGGAGGTTCTGGTTGTTGACGTTGTTGAACTTCTGGTTGTTGAAGTTGTTGAGGTACTGGTTGTTGAAGATGTTGAGGTTCTGGTTGTGGTACATATGGATTTTCAATCTGTGCTGCTATTTGGGTTGCTACTATGCGCTTATTTGTTGTTGAATCAGCTATATATTTTTCTGCTATGTGTGCTTGTTTCCAACCTCCATGTCTTTTTATTGTGGTCATCGAAGCTCCAGAATTACTTAGCAGAGTAGTGGAGGTTCTACGAAAGCTGTGCCCTGTGTACAGTCGAGGATTCGGCAAATTCAAAAATTTGGCAATTTTGTTTGGCGTGCTACCTAGTTTATTTTTTCCTATAACCTGTAAAATTAATTTTCTTATTAAAATTATCAATATTAATTTTAAAATTATTATTACCTGAGTTGTGCATTTTCCTTTTTGAAAGTTTAAGAAAAAACTTTCATCAGTGGCGTTAGCTGGCCTCAAATGTATATATTTAAGAACAATTTCCCGGTACGGATTTTCGATACTGAACCGTCTTGTAACATTGGTTTTTGTTTTCGGAATCGTAACGTCTATGAAGGTACTTCTATCAGTGACATCAGTAGTTTTGACACTTCTAAGTTCCGTTCGCCTGCACGCCCCATATATTCCAAATATTGCTATAACCTATAATAATAAAATTAAAAATAAATTAATATCAAAATTTTCAAATAGAAAAAAAAATTTTACTTACTTTAGTATCCAAGAATAATGTATCTGGAGCAGTATTAAAAAATTTATTCAAGTCATCGGATGAAAATACCTCAGCTTGTTTTGCTTTATATCCCTTGTTTTTTGATTTCACAAAATTTATCAATTTATTGTAATTTTCGATTCTTATCCCATGGTAATGATAAATCATTGTTTTTATCATGGAATATTTTGACCAAAGTGTTGAGGGTTTAAATGTTTCTGATAACTGTTTAAAATATGCCATCAATACTCTTTCTTCAAAAGAAACGACTTTCATCTTCGTTTTCCAATAACAAAACTATTATATGTTTTTTCGTAAATTTCCCGAGACTTTTCAGGTAACGATTCTAAGGAAGCCTCCTCGGCTAAATCAAGAATTTCTTGAGGAAGTTCCTCATCGAGATTATTATCCATTATTAAAAAACTTACGTTTTAAAAAGATTTTATTTTATTTAAAAATTTCACGTCTTTTCTCTTTAAATGTTCTGAAGGAACTAAAAATATTAATTTATTTATTGCATTGCTTAGTTACTAAATAAACAAATTTTTTTTATATTTGTTTTTTTGCTTAGTAACATAAATAAATTAATTTTATACCCGTTATCAATAAATATAAATTCATTTACTAGGGCCGAAAAACCCTGCTTTACGCCCGGAATAGCAAGCGTAAAGCACGAACTTTACACCCGCGCGGGCAAAAAATATTTTTTAATAACTGAAAAGGAATTTTTAAATAAATGGCACCATCGTGTAGCCAGGAAAGTTTTAGATGGTAAAACAGTACTTAAAAGTTATTTCGTCTTAAATAGAACTCGAGAAATATTAAAAAATATAAAACATTACAAATATATTTGAAAGGGTTAAATTCATTTGCTTAAATTTAAATTTATTTTAACGTGAATTGCTTTCAAATTCAAGCAAACCTGATGGCGTTGTTAATTATTTATTATGTTGAGTATGAAATATTTTTATCTACTAAAGAAAATAATAAATAAATTTTAATTATAAAACGAAGACTTAAAAAATTCGTATAACGTTATTTTACACGCGACTATAGTATCAACAAATATATTTATTCGTTGATTATATTTACCTTACTATTATATAGTAAAAACAAAACAATTAAATATTGAAGTAAAAATAATACATATTTGTTTTATGTGTTTTAAATAAGATATAGGAATTTTCGATTAAATGAATATTATAAATACTCGTCATTGGTGGTATGTTTACATCTTAAAATAGTCACATTTATTTTAATTATATAATAAATATTGGGTATTTATAAAATTAAAATGAAAGGTCAATTTTATATATGGCCCGTTTTCATTTTCTTTGAAAAAATAGCTTAAAAAAAATAAAAATAAAAAATTCTTGTATTTAAGTTCAAACCAGATTTTTTAGACAATTTTTACCAACAGTTATTCATTACTGAATAAAATCACAATAACAAACCTTTTAGATAAATTTATTGCGTTTTTTGATAATAATAAAGCAAAAACAGCTTCAAACTATTCAAAATCAATTTAACAAAATAAAATAAAAACCCTATAAATTTATGTATTCTTTATAAAAAAAAACATAATAATAATTACAAAAATATAAACCGATTTTGAGAATTTTATATCCATTAAAAATACCTATAAATTTTCATACGGATATGATCCCCACACACGTTACATACGGCCTTAATTTATGAATTTTTCTATGAATTATGTATTCTAGAGAATATTGACATATATTTTTGATTAATTCATATTATAAAATCGAGTTTTGGAACTAAATTTGAAAAATATTTAATAATTTAACAAAAAGAGGAACGGTAATGGCAGTAACGGTAAAGGTTTTTTTACAGAAAAATCTTCTTAATTCATAGACTGTGACAGGAAGGATTTCTGTCACATTAATAAAAATTTAAATTAAAATTAATTTTTAAATTTTAGATTTTTAAGCGCTTTTTCGAGCTGATATCACGCTGGTTCCTTTGGAACGTTTGCGATTTCGGACTTCCGTAAGGGAGGAACTGAAATCGAACCAGATCAGTGCGTGCTCGGCCGCGAGCCGCAATACATGCTTTTGTTAAGAGCTCTCTGTGTTTTTATTAAATAAATCGTTTTTATTCACTATTTTTAGCGTGAATATTAATCAAAAATATAATTTTGTCTGATCGCGATTTTTGTGAATATTTCGGGAATAAACGAATTGATTAATTCACCGAAATTTATAATATATAGTGATCTATTGGTTCGGAGTTTAAACACGCAGACGTTTAACTCCGGCATTTTGTGACAGATATATATATTTTGGTCTTAGAATTCATACGGCGAATATAACTTATTGTTATTTGCCGTATTCAAAACTTGTTTTCGAATTTTGTTAAAACAACGTGGTGCATCATTGGCTAAAGACGACATCAGGAAGTATAAAGGTAAAACATCTTCTAGATAACGTGTGCGAATGTGCTCTTGCGGTGTAGATTTTAGGTACATAGTATTTATATTTTGTATTTGGTAATTTTAGGTTAATTTTATATTTAATTAGGTTATATTAATTGTTATACGGAAGTAACGACCCGAAATCATCTCTTGCTCTCCCTTTAATTTTTAATATTTAGATCATTAACCCTTTTGGCATTAACTTTACCCTTTTGATTTGTTAGGTTATAATTTCCGGTTTTATTAAACCGGTGGCGCTCAACTTTATTTTGTAAATAATTTCTTTTAAATAAATATAAATTCTTTTGTTCTTTTATTAAATTTGGTCTACATAAATATTCATTTTTACCTCCCCTCCAAATACTTTATTTTCAGGGTCTTCTGGCAACAACAGTAAAGGTAGGTCCAATATGGCTGTTGTTGTACAGAATCGTATTGATGATATTTATTTATATTTTCAGATCTAAATATTTTAAATTAAATTATTGGTCTCATATGACCCCGGTCATATTTTTGGCGCCCGAACGTGTGGGGCTGGGTGTAACAATTAATAAATTCGCTAGATTCGGTAATTAATTAATAATAATTTATTATAATTAGCCATACCGATTAATAATAATTAAATATATTTGAATCTTTTTGTGAGTGTGTATAAAAATACATATATGTAAAAACATATAACGTGTTCTGCATTATATCATTGTTTACATTACGAGAATTTTTCAAAATTCTTAGAACACGCTATATGGGTAAGTTTCATAATATATTGTAAAATTATAAATTTTTCAAAATTATAAAATTTCGCTATTGCTTGTATCATAATGTGATAGTAACTTTTTTTTATTGAATCTAATTGAATATATATGGGCTATTCCCACAATATTTTGAAAAGTTTTTAATTTTTATTTGGGACTTATAATAAAGTCTATATGAGTAGTAATATTTAGTAAATTATGTAAAATTAAAAATTTTTTCGAAAATTACAAAAATTATCTCTGATTAATTTTTTTTTGATTGAATAAATGCATATGGGTCATTCCTATACACTTTTGCATTTTTAAGGTAAATTTAAAATTTTTATATTTCAGTGCAATCAAATTATTTTTAATATCTAAATTTATTCGGTTTAGTTTTGTAATTTTGAAAAAATTATATATGGGTAAATCTCATTAAATAAGATGAAAAGTTAATTTAGTTTAAATAAAATACTATAATCTCATTAATAATAAAGTGATTAAAAATAATTTTGAACTATTAAATTACAAAAGAACTTTAGTTTGAACTTTGAACATTATGTATATGATACATTCCATGCAAAGTGAATATTTTGGTGATAATAATATTGTTTGATTTTTTTTTGAATAAGAAACTAACTTTGGTAAATTTTGAACACTAAATATATGAATCTTTCCATACAAAGTGAACATTAAGTGATTAATTATAGTGGACTGTGAATAGAATTTATATTTTTATTAAAAATTTTGTATGCATGAATGTGGTATGGTTATTAGCTTAGGGCTGCGTTACCGTGAAGAGCACATTAGTGGGCTTAAGTTAATTAATTATTTAGCATGTATTACGATATAATAATAATATATATATTCTTTTTTATTTACGGTTCCCAAGAATTCGGTTTTACGGTATATCAGTTATCTGATTCCCTCCTATAATTTTTTTTTGGTATGTTACTTGCTTTGGTTAATACTCGGGTTAATATATTGTCAATTATATAAAATTTTAAATCATGATCGTCAATATTCCTTTTGTTTTTCAAAATCTAATTTTCTATTGTAAATTTCCCTCTAGAAAATCTTATACCCAATTTATTTGTTCAAATAAAAAAATGCAACTATTAATATATTTCCTTCTTATAATTTTCGTTTGCTATTTATCTTAGTAAATACTATCTTGTCGATCATGTGGAATTCAATAGCAGTTGTTAAATTTTACTTTTCGGTAAATTTGATACATATTTTGTATTACAAAGTAAAAATTAAATCTTTCAATTTGTTTTCTTACCTATAAATTTTGGTCTTTTTTTCTAAAGCAGGCGCGGTGAAGCTCTGATTTCAAATCATCTTTCCGTCGTGGTTGGCACCCACGCTTCCGCTAGCTACACACCAAAAACAAAAATTCGGTGTGGTTTTTCGGTTGCTCATGAAATTAAGTAATCGAAATAAGTATGCTTTCGCATTCTTTGTAAATATTCAATATATAGATTTAATTTATTTCTTTATATGAACTTATAAGTGACTAATTAATCTCTTCTGAAGGGGAAATCCCTTAGAAAATTTTGATTTTTCTCTATATAATTCTTTTTAGTATTAATATTTTGGTCCTGAAGTTACACTTTGTGTATCTTCAAAATTTTGGCTTAACTTCTCTCCTAGTTTTCTGTTTAACTTCTTTCCGGAAAATAGTTATGCTGTTATCCCTAGAATTGATGGATACGTTCAATCCACTATATTCTTTATAGCCTTTTAATTTCTGATAGGGGGAGGGAAGAGTTTTACAAAAACTGAACTTGTTTTTCTCTATAACATGTTTTTGCGGGGGGAGTGTAGCATTCCGGGATCCGTAATTCTATTTCTGAACTTATGGTGACCGGAAACCTTAAGTGTTCTATTTTGGGGTAGCTGAATAAAAAGATACCCCTTCCTAGTCATTTAAGTATTAATGAAAAATTCGGAGAATTTTTCCGATTTTTTTATTAAAATTTTTACTGACTACGTGTTTTAAAACTTTTCCATTCTGGCCGGTTTAGTCATGATAAAGGGATGAATATTCAACATCATGTACTTGGGTTACGGGGGATGAAAATAGTAGTCATCCTGATTACGTGTTTTTAAAACGTTTCCATTCTGGCCGGTTTAGTCGTGATAAAGGGATGAATATCCAACATCATGTACTTGGGTTACGGGGGATGAAAATAGTAGTCATCTGAATTCTAAGATTTAATTTACTTGATCTTAGACATTCAAAACTTTAGCTATTAGTTTAGGTTTAGTTATTCTTCTTATTATAAATTCTTTATATTAATCTTTTGATTGTATCCATGGTTATTTTCTTCTTTGGAGAAATATCCTAACAACTGTTGTGTTATAGAGCAAAACTCTTAACATAACTATTTTGGTACTCTGTGCTAATATTGACTTATTGTTTTAGTTTTGGTGAACCCAAGCCAGTTCGAGGATGTATTTCTTTACGGGTTACCGAATTTACTTTTCTGAAATCCACACAAAATCGGTAAGTATTGTCTTTTTTCAGAGCTAATACTGGTGGACTACACCACGGGCTACTACTCGGTTCAATAATACCGGATTTCAATAGTTCATCTACCGATTCGTGTGCGGCTTCGAGAACTTTCGGTGAATATCGTCTCATTGGTTGTGCTATCGGCGGGTGGCCTTGTACGTCGATCGTATGTTTAGCTATATTTGTAGCTTTCAGGATTTCACCTGGTGGCTCCACATTTTCCCGAACGAGTTTGTCAACCATTTGACGTTGTTCTTCCGTAAGTTCTGTTAAGCCTTCACATTTTTCCAAAAATTCAAAATCGTCGTCTAATTCGAACTTGACATAGTCTGACATTCCGGGTAATCTCCAGCAATGATGACCGAAATCAATTTCGAAACCGAAAAGTTTAAGGAAATCAATTCCTAAAACGCAGTCGTAAACAAAAGAACTGACTAACCGAACAGGCAGGACTTTCTCCTGCTCATCAATTTTGACCAAAAGATCAGACTCGCCCTCAACGGGCACAGTGTGACCTGTAGCTACAGAGACAGTAGCATTAGACGAGCGTAAACTTCCCTGAAGGAATTTCTGAAAAATTTTACCAACATAAGTTTTTGTCGAACCAGAATCGATTAGAGCTCGAATTTTATGTCCCTGTATGAAAATTTCCAAGTAATAACGTGTTACCGAGTTTGGAGCTGAAATCCAGTCGTGGGATTGTTCCACGATCATCGGTGTTGAAACTGAATTTGGAGGTCCAGAAAACTTTCTTTTCTCCCCCCCTCCGAAACTATAGGTATCCGTATGGAAATTTATAACAAAACCAAAAGTCATAAGAAAGTCTATCCCTAATACGAGATCATAGGATAAACATTTTGCAATGCGAATGGGAATTTGTGCATAATCATCTCCCGTCGAAAATTTCATATTACAAATTCCCTCAACCGGGACTTCTATGTTGTTTGCAACAGTCATAGTCGTATCTTGTGCACTTAAAGTTACTAAGTCACCGATTGCTTTGCCTCCATAAGTTCTAGTAGAACCGGAGTCAAGTAAACCAAAAAACGAGCGATTGTTAAGGTGAATTTCAAAATAATACCTATTATCGAACGTAAACGTTCTGAGAGAAGATGTAACGTCTTTCACTGCAGAACAAGACCCAGAATTGGAATTTTGCGAAGATATGATAGATACATGGCGTAAAGTCCTAATTCTACCGAAGGGTGTTGTTTGATTACCTAATTTTTGTGATAAATCCGGAAAACTTACATCTCCAGAATTCACTGCTAAAGCACTTGAATTTTCCTGAGAACTGACATCCCGAGGATTTCTAATGCTTGGATTTTCTTTAGAATTATTATTACCGAAATTTAAGGCTACGTTAGGACTAGAAGCCAATTCTGAAGTTTTAAATTTAACAGAGTTTTTCCGGGAGAAGTTCTCCACAGGATTTTCCGTTTTTGAAATTCGCAAAGGTTTCCAAATAAACGGAATCAATCTTGGGTCTGAGTCGATTGATTCCGAACTTAGTTTCCCGAATGACCATTTAGGCATTTCGGGCAATCTGTAGATTTCACATTATTTTCACCACAGATAAAACAGAAAATGCCTTTCCTAGGAAGCGGGCATTGGTTGTGTCGATGGCCGAATTTACCGCAATTATGGCACTTGGTGTTTTGCAAGTCGGCCGTAGATTGCGATTTATTAACGTTAGGGTTTTGTTGTGTGGTTGGAGGAACTGAAGTTTTCGGTTGCGTAGCTGCATTAGCGTTATTACTAGTATTATTGTTTCCCGAATTTGCAGATTTTTTTTGATTTCGGTTGTTACTGTTGCCGGATTTCTGCTGTTGCTGGGTATTTGGCTGAGAATTTTCCGAATTATTTTGGGGTTTTGGATTATTTGAGTTACCGGATTTACCTTTGTTATTGGATTTATTATTATTGTTATTGTTATTTGGTTTGGGGTTATTATCACTTTGACTTGGTTGAGTTTTAATAGGGGTTGCAGAAATCACAGCTGCAGCAGCTACTGTATTATTATTTTGTTTCTTGGCCGAATTTTGTTTTTGGGTATTTATTCGGTTTTTTATTTTTTCAGATTGGATCTCGACTTGTTTGCCAAGGTCCAAAAGTTCCTCAAAAGTCCGAAACTGTGCACGATTAATATATTTTAAATAATCTACATTAAGATTATCGTGCGTCAGGTCAAGCATGAACTGAAGGTCAAGCTTCGGTTCAAATTTGCTAAAGATTTTCATCATTGCCGTAACGAACGTAACGATATCCTCACCCTTATTTTGAAGGCGAAATATCAGTTCGAGGATGTATTTCCTGAACTAAGGTTTGATTCGGCTTTTACTTTTTAAGTAAATTTTTTACGGTTTCGGTAAACTTTTATTTCATTAAATTGCTATAATTTTTTCTTGCTTTTGGACCCCTTAAGATGTTATCTTTGTTTGAAAATTTTAATCAGCTTAGAGATACGTTCTCTGGCAAAGGTTAATAATTTTTTTGTATATATTATTGGCTTAATTCGTACCAGCTAAGAGATAGTGTTCTCTAGCAAAGGTATCTTTAATAATTTGTCTCTAATTTTTGGAAAACATTTGACCAGCTAAGAGGAGTGATTCCTCTAGCAAAGGCTCATTTGTCTGTTTAAAATAATTTGGTGATTCCTTTTTTTTTTGTTATAATTTCGATTGTACATATTGCCTTTGAGAAATTTACTAATTCTGATTTATTAAAAATTTTCTAATATGTTATATAATAAAATTTAATCTATAATGTAACATATTAATTTTCTTTTAGAACAAAAATTTATAATGTTCATTATAATTTCAATTCTTATATGAATTATGATCTTAATAAAAATTATAATTTTATCTGTACATATGTTTGATGAATTTAATATTTTAGATTTATTATTCCTCTTTAGTGCTGTTACATTTTACCCTAATTCTATTCTTTGTTAATTTGCACGTTTAAATTTTAAGGAAGAAAAAAAAAAAGAAAAAAAAAAAAAAAAAAAAAAAAAAAAAAAATCTTTTTTTTATCCTTTTTGTTATTTGGAAATATTTTGGAACCCAAATTAAATTTACAATTCAGCACAAAAAATATTTTTTTTTGTTACTGATGTACAATTTAACTTTTCCCTAAATTCCTGATTTAAGGATATTTCCGGAAAAGAATATATATATTTTTATTTTTATACAATATAACTACTTTAAGATAGATTAGATTTTTTCGTTTAGATTTTTAGCCCACGATTGTTAGGTAGGTGAGCACATTTCGTACTTCATCAAAATCTACAGTTAACCCCTTAACTACGGTTAAGAGGGGGGGTTTGTGACAGGAAGGATTTCTGTCACATTAATAAAAATTTAAATTAAAATTAATTTTTAAATTTTAGATTTTTAAGCGCTTTTTCGAGCTGATATCACGCTGGTTCCTTTGGAACGTTTGCGATTTCGGACTTCCGTAAGGGAGGAACTGAAATCGAACCAGATCAGTGCGTGCTCGGCCGCGAGCCGCAATACATGCTTTTGTTAAGAGCTCTCTGTGTTTTTATTAAATAAATCGTTTTTATTCACTATTTTTAGCGTGAATATTAATCAAAAATATAATTTTGTCTGATCGCGATTTTTGTGAATATTTCGGGAATAAACGAATTGATTAATTCACCGAAATTTATAATATATAGTGATCTATTGGTTCGGAGTTTAAACACGCAGACGTTTAACTCCGGCATTTTGTGACAGATATATATATTTTGGTCTTAGAATTCATACGGCGAATATAACTTATTGTTATTTGCCGTATTCAAAACTTGTTTTCGAATTTTGTTAAAACAACGTGGTGCATCATTGGCTAAAGACGACATCAGGAAGTATAAAGGTAAAACATCTTCTAGATAACGTGTGCGAATGTGCTCTTGCGGTGTAGATTTTAGGTACATAGTATTTATATTTTGTATTTGGTAATTTTAGGTTAATTTTATATTTAATTAGGTTATATTAATTGTTATACGGAAGTAACGACCCGAAATCATCTCTTGCTCTCCCTTTAATTTTTAATATTTAGATCATTAACCCTTTTGGCATTAACTTTACCCTTTTGATTTGTTAGGTTATAATTTCCGGTTTTATTAAACCGGTGGCGCTCAACTTTATTTTGTAAATAATTTCTTTTAAATAAATATAAATTCTTTTGTTCTTTTATTAAATTTGGTCTACATAAATATTCATTTTTACCTCCCCTCCAAATACTTTATTTTCAGGGTCTTCTGGCAACAACAGTAAAGGTAGGTCCAATATGGCTGTTGTTGTACAGAATCGTATTGATGATATTTATTTATATTTTCAGATCTAAATATTTTAAATTAAATTATTGGTCTCATATGACCCCGGTCATAAGACATATGAATAAAAAACTTTTCCGTTTGGAAAAAATTATATTTTTATGATTGAAACTTACTAAGTTTTTAATATTTTAATTACAACGCTTCTTAATTGGAGATCCATGGGGGTACGGTAAAGGCTTTTGTTTTTGTCCCTTCGTGATTTCTGAACTTAAACTAATTTTGTTTTCTTATTTAACGACCTTTTAAAGTGCTCTTAGTGTGAGAATTACAAAAAATACCAAATTTTTTTCTCTTTGGACGTAGTACCTAATTTATTTCTATAGGAGTACTAGTTTTAGGAACCATGCTTATAGTAATTTTTAGGATCTGTTACTTAATTTTTTCAAAAATTTTTTCTCAAAATTAAAAAAAAAACAATAAAAAAACTGCAATATTATTTGTTTTTTTTAATGTAATTACTCGTTTAATTCTATGAAAGTAGTAATATGTGAAAATATGGTTTTTACTCGATATCTCGAATCGGGTAATTCATTTTTCAAAAATGTTTTTCTCAAAATTTTTTGCATACAAAAATTAAAAAAATAGCAATACTTTTTTTCTTTTTGAGTGTAGTACCTAATCTTTTCCTATGAAAGTACCAATATCTGAAAATTAGTAAAATTGCGCTTTACAAAGTTTAAAGTAGGTCCTTAAATAGAAAAAATGGTACCAACCAGTAGTAGATTGTTTAAATTACAAGGTTGCAGCATTAGAAGATATTCTCATTTTTTAAAGCTCCAAATCTGGGCTCTTCTTATAAGTAATTTTTAGGTAAAAATTAGAGTTGGAAATCTAAACATTTTTTTTAGCACCTTGATTTTTTTAAAATTTATTTATATTTTTCGTTAATTTTAAACTCTTCTAATAATAATTCATGATGTCAAAATGTCTTAAAAGTACAATTTTTTAGTCTATTTATACAGTATTGAAAGAGGCTGACGATGGGCTCACATGTAATTCATGACATTATGCTATATTTACTATTTAATTTTATATAATTGTTTTGTTTTTGAAAAAAAAAATTATTTTTATAGAGCGAAGCTCTACCTTAATGGATGCAAAAATCGACACCTTCTGGGCACGATACAACAAAAACGATCAATCAGATTGCTTGATTGATTGCTTGATTGATTTAAAACTAAGTTTTTTTCATCGAGTTGATGATACCTATAGTTTTTGGACCCAATCCGGTATTTCTAAAGGCGTGTTTATTCTTGTATTTTTGCTTCACACAGGTGAAAAACTCGTGAAAAACCTTATAAATGTCTGCATGTCGTTTTGCTTTCGCACACTAAATTAATTTTAAAACCAATATTTATATTTCAAAAATGTATCCCTGCGTAAAAAAGTCTCAATTTTCAGAATTTTATGTCAAACATAAGATAAAACCTACTCAATATTTCGAGTCCAAGTTGGCCACTGAAAAAAAAGGACGCATTGCTTATTCAGCATTATAAATGACATAAAAGAAGATATATTTGATGAAAAATCATTAAATTTTCATCTCTTGTGTGTTTAAAGACATATTTTTTTGTATGTATTTTATTTTTTAATTTTAGAATGACGGATGAAAAATTATTAAATACAAAGTAGCATTAGATTATTTGTATTTTTTTTTTTGAAAATTAAAATATCATATTTTTTTTTTTATTTTTTGTTGCGTTGAGTTTAGGGGTAATTTTGATATATTTTTACTCCCCATAAAGGAGGCAAAATAAATTTAAATTTAAAATACGATGAAACATTTTTAAATGCAAGATTAGAAAATAATATAAAGAAAAAAAACTTGTATCCTGTTTGCCAATTTTTTCTTACTCCTGGAATACAATTACTCTTAAAATATGTCATTTATTTGAAAACTCATTAAAGGGGTAGTTTCTGACATGTTCTTTTCTTTTCTAACCACTAAGGACCGCGAATTCGGATTCAGCGGAGACCTTTTTTAATTCTAGGTAATGAATTCGGACACCCACACACTTAAACCTGTTACGAAAATGAGCCGAGGCGAGGTATAACAAAATTTAGCGAGAACGAGAACGAGGCCGAGTTCTATCTTGCCTCGTCTCGACCTCGGGCGAGGTGAAAAAACATTCACTTCGTTCTCGCTTCACCTCGCCTCGTTCTCAGCCGAGAATTCCTCGTTTATAAACGAGGCGGTTACTAAAAAAAGTTCTTTTCTTTTTTTTCTTTTTCATTTCCATCAGCTTTCAGGTTATTATAATAAATTTTATATATTTTTTTAAAACATTTCTTGCTATCTTCTTGTAGTTTTTTCCCCCATTCCGTTTTTGAAAACTTTTTAACCTTGTGTCTAGGATCCAAGATAAGCAAAGTACTATAAAACCAGTTGCACAGTCAGTAATGCTTCAAAATCTTATCCCTACCTTCTTGAAATGCACCGATCAAAATTTCATCTAAGCGATTTCTATTAATATTCTCATCAAAATCAAAAACAATTTTCTCTAATATTCTGTAGTTACGCATTTCTGAATTATTTTCACATAAGGATTTTATGGATAGTTTTAAATCTCAAAAAAAAGTTAGCATATTTAAACTGCTATTCCATTGTGTTCGGCAATCTACTATTGGTATGACAAATTAGATTTTGAAAGGTTGACAAATATCTCTTAATTCTCCTATTAATAAACTGGATTTTCTTATTTTTCGGCAAATATTTCTCACTTTTGTTATTAAGGGGATGTTTCGATTTTTTCGGTAAAAATAAGACATTTTCAAATATTTTTTTTTTAGTAAATTTATTTAAAATGATCAATTTTTTTTTACAGCTACAAGTAAGTCATAAATGAACTTTTTTTTTTATTTTGTTTTCTTTATGCAAATTTTTTGATACAGAGCTCCATGAAGTTGAGGCCGCGGCGATGAGGTCTTTTGCGGTATGCACGATTACGACAGTTTGGATGGTCCGAAACAAAAAATTCTAATGAGTTTTTTTTTATTAATAATTTATCTTGTGCATAAACTAAAAAAAACTTAAAATTAAAAAAAAACAAAACAAAAATTGAAATAAAAAAAAATCAGTTTTTAGTGCACGGAATTTCATCTAAAAATTGCAATATAGAAAAGAAAATTGCAACTTTTTTTATTTTTTTTAGTTTACGCACTGGCTAATAAGATATTGAAGACATTAAAAAAAGATTCATGTCGATAATTGCATTACTTTTCGAGATATGCTGCATACCGATTTCAAAAATATTATTATGAGAAAAACGCATTTAAAGTTTGATCCGCTTAATAATTTCAGGGCGTTAACTACTTACAAAAATATTTATGTCTCGAAAACGGTTACAAATATTATTTAAAATTTTTACATATTCTTAAGATATTTTTAAACAAAATTAGGAAAACAAAAATTTATTTAAAATTTTAAAAATATCGAAACATCCTCTTAAATCAGTTACCTTATTTACATCTTCTTTTAAAACATCAGATTCTAATTTGGTTTCAGAATCACTTTCATTACTTTCTTCTTCAGCTCTAAGCCGCAAAAACTTCAAAGTATCTTTCACTCCTAAATTCAGTATGTGAGCCAGACATCTATAATGATCTAAAGTTATATTAAAATCTAATACATGTAGCAAATCATTAAGGTTATCAAAAAATGTATTATTATAGATAGATAATTATAAAATATATTATTACTAGATGCGTTGTCTACTGTGATGCCGTCAATTTTTTTTAATTAGGCGTAATTTTTAAAAAATGTACGAGGCAAAACGTGGCGAGACGAGGTGAGGTGTGTGACACACTGCATTATGACTTGAATATGGTATTAATTTAGCAATCAAGTGGATTGAGGGGTATTATAGTTGAGGGATATTTTTTTCTTTTGATGATTTATGGAAAAAGCACATAACAACAATGAAGATACTGTAAAAAAATTTGGTTGAGATCTGCTCAGCAAACAAATGATAAGGTTGCAGAAAAAGAGCTGGACTGTTGTTGTTTTTTCAGGCTAATCTTACAAGGGACTTAAAACTGTTTGGGATGCAGGTTTGCTTCTGACGTTCAGGACAGGTTGTGTTAGTTGAAAAAACACCCTCCTTACTCTTAATTTACCTGGATGGGCCTCCTAGATCTTGAAACTCAACCCCCTATCAGGGTTCTATGCTATATGATAGGGTTCGTTGTTATTTATTTTTTTTTTTGCATACGGGCAGGGGAGTATGAATGCATTACGCCCTAACAGAACCCGGTGTTATAAACAATGTGGTACTACTCCTTTTCTGGCAGTTACCCACTAAACTTACTCCCAATTTCGTTTATACTCTAGCAGAGTTCATCAACTGATCTTCTTTGAATCTACTTTTCTGCGTTGGACTGCATTGCTAGAATATGCCGCTAGTTTTCCCGTTGCGGACTTAACGCCTTTGTCATAGAAACGTTTATTTCTTTTGTTAGTAACTCGAAGCTTCTAATACTCCATTCTTGTTTTCCTGGTTTAATGGACTTGTAAGTCAACCAAATACCTACCGTTTGGACTCATTTTTTTCTTGTGTCACCTTTCAATCCTCGAAAACAGCATTTTTTATCATTAATTTTCCTACCATTATTTTATTAATTTTCCTAGTCAGTAAACCAAATAGCCACATTTGGCCAATAATACTAGTTTTTAAACGGATGCAAACATTGCAACTAAAATTCAGAGTTAAAACTCTAATCGGTTTTATAGGTCTCATATAATTGTTTACTCGTTTCTTTCCTGTGCTTCAGTTATTTTCGTGACATGGATCTATAAAGATGGTACTTAAAATTAGCGCTTATTAAAAAATAAGCAGGTCTCTGACTTTAAATTTTAATATCTTGCAAACAAATAATCAAAAATAGACGGTCAGACGAGTAAAGAATTTTTGAAAATTATTAGCTTGTAAAAAATTTTTTAAACTTGTAAAATCTATTTTAGTCAAAAATTACAATTTTAGCAGCAATTTGAAAATTGATCATTCTTGACCAAATATGGTCATTTGGTTTACTAACTATAATGGTAAGAGAATTAGTGATAAAAAAATGCGGTTTATGAGGATCAAAAGCTGACACACAAAAAAAAGTAAGGCCTACTAGAAAGTATTTAGTTGAGTGACAAGGAAGCAGCGTCATTTAGAAGATAGACTAAAAACCCCTATCTTATAGTATACTAGACCCAGGAGTCCCATTTAGGTATGTTGAAGACATAGGAGATGTTTTTTCAACTACCACAACCTGTCCTGAAAGTTACAAGCAAATCGGCTGCCCAAACATTAGACACTCTCCTTGTTAGTGTTCTAACTATTCTTAACATATTTCTACATCTTATATTTACACATTAAGTTTAAACTCAATCCAATCAAAATTTTCAAAATCCCTAAATTAAAAAATTAATAAGACTTTTCCCTAACATGATTAGCTTCGCTCTACCCGTCATTGACGGTATCTAGTTTACAATTAAAAAAAATTTATTTTATTTGTGCAATAAAATAATATTAACACAGGAATTTTATTTAGTCGATCACAATATTTCACAAAGTTCTTACCGCTAAAAAAAATAAGTAAATTTTATTTTCTTAATTTACTTTTAAAATATTACCATAAATTCGCACATAAATATTGGCTAAATTTTAAAAATGGGTTTAACTGCAACAAAACCAATCGTTGTTACAACCTACACTGTAAGTTCTATTATTTCCTTACTTAATTTAACAAAATTTATGTTAATTATTTAAACGAAAGATCTCAATCCATCCATAAAAAAAAAAAATTATAACCTTTCATCCACAAAAGAAATTTTATTTTTATATATTTGAATTAAATTTTTTATTTTTTTTTTTACTGCACTGAATACTGGAATACCTAAAGTGAGTTTCTAAATAATTTTGGAGGATAATATTGCAAAAATATTTAAATTTGTAGACTTTTTTGAGCGTGGATTTAAGGTTATTTTTTTGTTTTGTGGATGGATTGAGACCTTTCCTTATTTAAAAGCATTTATTTTATAAAATTAAAGCAACCGCCTTACTCTGGATTTATTAAAAAAAATGATTCAATTGAAGGAGTCGGATTTTTTTTCGAAATATTTAATGAATATGCTTCTAATTTGAATTTCTCATATACTGTCGTACTTCCAGAACATGATTTACTTGGAAATACTACGCATGGAGTTTTAGGGATGCTTTACAATCAGGTATTATTTCGATGAATAAAACTTATATTTTATCATTACTTTATAAATTCGGGTTTTTTATGTCCTACTTTTTTTTTAATATGCATATTCTAGCATAACTAAAATAAATTAATTTTATTTTTAAGCAAGACTTGGTATATTGTTACTGATTAGATTTTAAACATTATACTAGAATAGCCGCGCACTCTTAAGAAAATTTAATTTCTGTTGATTTTTATTCTCGAAGGAAAGGTTTCAATATTCGTTTGTTTTTTACTTTAATGGAGGAATAGATTATACTTTTTCCATCGATCTTAATAAAAGGAATTATAAATTAAAATTTTGTTTATTATAAAAGGGATCCCATGCCAGATGAAACTAAGTTGAACTGAAGGCTCACGAAAATCTTTCAAAAAAAATATTTTTTTTTAAAAAAATTACAGGATATAAGTCCTTCGACATCCATTTTTAGCTTTTTGAGTTTATTTCTTTCTTTTTAGTAAAACTATTCACTGGCATCTGCTAAGAAAAAAATGGTTCCATAAAATCTACCTTTACAAAAAAGAATATTTACCCTCCTATATATTCAAAAAATACCTACCAGAAAATCCGCGCTAAATCGCATCTACTCACGATTTCAATAGGGGTCCGCTTTTAAAATGAATGCCTTGAATTACAATTATTTAATTAATTAAATTCAATAATTATTCTAAAGTACACTTAATTGGCGATAAAGACATTCAACTCACTAATTATATATAATTTGCATATCACGAAAACACCCCAAGAAAAACTGGAAAATTATAACTGGTTTGTGTTTTCACACAACCAACGATCATGGAACATATTCACTTATAACAGATATAACGTATACTCCCTAATTATTATAAGTCCTAAAACCGAAATTACAATCAACCCTGAAAATATAAATTATCCTAAGCTAATAAACCTAAAGTAACCTAAAAGTTCTTTTTCTTATCAGGGCTTGATCAGTCCCTGATTCCCACTTCAAATTATTCTAAATCCCTAAATCGAAAATATTTTTCACCCCCCTCCCCTAAAAACGCCACTTTTTCACCCCCCCCCTCTCCTCAAAACGTCAACTTTTCACACCCTCCCTGCTGAGCTGGACTTTTTCAAATACCCCATCCAGTGAACATGTTCCATAATAAAAAAAAAAAGAAAGATTTTAGAAGGATTTTAAAATTTGAAAGTTTTAAGAAATTGTATTTTTAATTGTATTTAGTATTATATAATTAATATTCTTTAATTTCATTTATCAATATTAATGTACATAGGACATAGGCGACTTCTAAATTTACTATTTATTTTAGCATACGAAAAGAATAGATTTTAAAGGTTTTTTAGGGTCCAGATTTTCAGATGACAAAATCGCACTGCCACAATCAGAATTTTTTTTAGTGTGAATTTTTGATACAAACGATTAATTATTAATTCAGACACAAACACAATCAATCAATTTTCGTAATAATTTATTGAGAACGCTTAAATTAATTAGAAAGACATAAAATCGAGTAACCCAGATTAGGCAACCTATATCTCTAACTTTTAATTTTCTTAGTAAATAATATATGAATATTGTAAACAATATTTTTAAGAATTGTTTTCGAAATCTGATCATCAGCAATTCAGCAAGTCTAAAAATTATTCTAGTTAACTGAAAACTATATAAATATAATAATTTTAAGAATCAAATAATTTTTTAGAAAGCTGATATTTTAGGTAGTTTTCCAACTATGTTTAATGGAGTTGGAAATTATTCAGTTATTACTACTGAAGATAAATTAGAATTTTCATATATAGTGAACAGAAAAGACTTACCAGGTATACGTTCTAGTTTTAAATCACCTTTTGAAGACAGAGTCTGGATTTTTATTATATTTTTCATGTGTTTCTGCAGCTTGTTTATATATTTTTCGAATAAATTAAGGTTATTAAAAAAAATGATTTATTTTAATGATAAATTATCATAAACAGCTTTAGCTTTATTTTTATTTACAGATATTCAATCACTCCTGAAGCAATAAAAAAATTTGATTTTACCAAAAGCGCATGGATAAGTTATAGTCCTTTATTAGGTCAAGGTGTTCCAAAAATACCTTCTGAAAGTAAATATAAATACATCAAATTTCTATAGACATGGCTGATTCTGCCTAAATATGGATTTTTAATGCAATTACCGAGGAAAAGATTTTTCATGCAACAACTTGTTGTTCCCTACACCCTTTTAATAGTACATTTTTAACTAAGAGAGCAAAAAAAAAAGAATGGCCCATGTCGCACGTTAATTAACATCTGAGGTGAAGCCAAGGATGGTAAACTGCGATCTGGGAGATTCCTTTTTTTGTTCCCATGGACAAAACGAAATTTTTCTTTCTCAGTGGGGAGAAAACGCGTTTTTTTCGATCTCGTTCCGGGTCGAAAAAAGTGTTTTCTATCCACTAGGAAAAAAAAAATATTTCCCTTTGAAATTTCAGAAACTTCAGAAGAAAAAAAAATTTATCGCATTTAAAAAAAAAGCCTAAAAGTGATCTTTAACCTGTTTTTTCTGACAAAAATCCATGTCTTGAAGAATTAGCTACAAATTTTTAAAAATTAACTCGTTTTTGTTAATGTGTTTTTTTTAATTAAATAAATCGCTGAGTAATAAAAAAAAAAAATAATTTAACTATTTAAAGGATTTAAAAATAATTTATCTCTTTCCATCATAAAATTATAAACGCTGCCGTCAACAGGAGTAAATTTTTTGGGACACCTAAAAATTTTGATACTTTTAGACTTTGGAGACAATTTTAGACTCGGGACAATTTTAAACTTTTAGCAATGTTTTATTAAAAGCACGATTACTACCCATAGATTTTAAACAAATAAGAAGAATCAACCTTTTACACTCTTTGGGGGTTTGTGCGCGAAGCAGGCAAGGGATGGAGCCATGAAATAGAATTCCTGAGACTTTTCTGTTAAAAAGTAAATATTTTCTTATTCAAAAATTTAATGTTCAGAGCATCCTTAAATTTTATTTTTTTTAATTAGTTAAAGGTGCAAAAATATTAAAAATAACTGAAACATATAAGAAACACAAACAATTTTTAGTTTAAAATATTTTAATTATATTTAACTTTTATATAGACTGAAAAAAATTTCAGTTACTGCAAGTAGAATTCCGTTTGTGGGAAGTAAATTACTTTTATGTTTAAACTATTGCAAATTACTTGAAATAACGTAAAAAAAACACTTTTCTCTCTCATAAAATCCGAACAATATGATGTAATAATAATTTTAAATTATTTTTAAATTCTTTTCATCAGGTTTTAATTTATTTGCAATCGTTTTCAACTTTATCTTCAAGCAGATTGATATTAAAAATCAAAACTTCTAAAGTATTTTATTTTAATTTATTAATAAATTAATTTTTGATTTTCATGCAGAGTCATCAAAAATCGTTTTTATTATTTGGTTATTTGCTACTTTATTATTAGGAATTCTTTACAAAGCAAATCTTACAGCTTTTTTGAATGCTAAAAGGAATGTTTTACCGTTTGAAAGTCTGAAAGATATTATAGATTCAAAACAAAAATGGTTTACTAAATATGATAGCAATTTACATCTTCTATTAACTACTGTAAGTATATTCTATATAAAAAAATAATTTATTCACTATTTAACACAATGTATATAATAAGGGTTGTTCAAAAAAAAAAAAAAGTGCTCCAAAAATGTTCTTCCTGAAGTATGTTAAAGTTTAAGTGACAAAATGATCCCATACCAATTTTCAGCTCATATGAGAACGATTTAGGGGTCGCACAAACCCAGGGTAGCTCTCAAGTGGTTGGCTAACACCAACAATTAGTGCGAACCACAAAAATATATTTCAAAATACGTTTTCTATACTTCCTAATATGTTTTTGGTGTCGCTAAACTCGAAAATGAGGTCCTCAGAGTCCGAAAATACCTTTAACATCCTTAAACACCGAAAACACCCCTTTTTTTACCAAAAGTTTTTGGATTTTATAGCGAAAATCGTATATATTCGAAACATCTGGATCGTAAATTACAATGGATGACTTAAATTTGTTGAAAAAATACCTAAAACTCCTTCCGTTTATTCCAACGCACCTTCTTGAACGAGAAACGCAGGGCTCAATTCTATAACAATGTTATAAGATAGGGTTTTTAGACAATTTTCCAAATAACGCTGTCATGTTGTAATTCTACCAAAATACTACCATTTGGTCTCATTTTTTTCATATAAGTTCTACCTTTTAAACGCCGCAAACCACAATTTTTCATCACAGATTCTCTCATCGCTATACTTAGTAAATCAAATGTCCATTTTTTGCCAAAAATGACCAAATTTAAAATTGCTGCTAAAATTGTAATTTTTGAAGAAAATGAGTCATAAAAGTCTCAACATTTTTTGAAAAAATTTTTACTCATTCCTTTTCCATTATTTGTTTAGCAGATATGATAATTTAAAAAAAGTGTCTCAATTTAAAGTTTTTTTAAAAAAAATCATTTTTTATCACTATCTTTGTCGAGTCATATCTCGGAAAGGTATAAAGCAAAATGGTCGAGTGACAAATTTTTCGAAACTTGAGACTAGTACAAAATGTTGAAGATCCATAAGACTTATTTTCTTCAAAAATTACAATTTTAGCAGCAATTTTAAAATTGGTCGTTTTTGGCAAAAAATGGACATTTGATTTACAAAGTATAACGATGAGAGAATCGGTGATGAAAAATTTCGGTTTACGGCGTTTAAAAGGTAGAACTTATACAAAAAAAATAAGACCAAATGGTAGAATTTGGTAGAATTACAACATGACAGCGTTATTTGGAAAATTGCCTAAAAACCCTATCTTATAACATTGTTATAGAATTGAGCCCTGCGTTTCTCGGCCAAGAAGGTGCGTTGGAATAAACGGAAGGAGTTTTAGGTATTTTTTCAACACATTTAAGTCATTCATTGTAATTTACGATCTAGATGTTTCGAATATATACGATTTTCGCTACAAAATTCAAAAACTTTTGGTAAAAAAAGGGGTGTTTTCTGTGTTTAAGGGTGTTTAAGGTATTTTCGGGCTCTTAGGACATCATTTTCGAGTTTAGCGACACCGAAAATATATTAGGAATTATAAAAAACTTATTTTGAAAAAAATTTTTGTCGTTCCCACTAATTGACGGTATTAGCCTACCTCTTGAGAGCTACCCTGGGTTTGTGCGACCCCTAAATCATTCTCAAATGAGCTGAAAATTTGTATGGGAACATTTTATCACCTAAACTTCAACATATTAAGGAAAAACATTTTTGCCGCACTTTTTTTTGTGAACAACCCTAGTGAATATTTATGGTATACTTCAATACTTTCTCTCTCGTTGTTAACCGATTTAGAATCTGAAAACATTACGTTCGCGGAGGAAAGTTTGTTGCAAGTCCATTTTCCGAGCCTATTACATCTCTACCATTTTAGTCTTCCTGCTAACTTAGCGTATATTTTGCGTAGAAACCGTAAAACTGAAGCGCACCGCAAATGCAAGCTCAACGGAATGTACAGAAAAATATTTTATATATTTCTAGTTGCGCAGGAGAAAAAATTGGTTTCTGCGAATTATGTTTTGCTTAGGCCGAGTCTACATAACCGCACCACACGGCGCAGCCCAATGCTATTGGTATAGGAGTCACGTGACGCCGCAAGCGCAAGCTTATATCAATAGCATTGGGCTGCGCCGTGCGGTGCGGTTATGTAGACTCGGCCTTATGCTTGTGGTTGCGCCTCGAATTTACGGTTTTCGTAGATGATTTAGACTGTGTCTACCATAGAGATATTGTATAGAGGGCACAATATACTATGCTGCACATAAGTGGAAATGTCCACTCTTAAAATAAAATAGCGCCATATCTATCTCTCCGCTAGAATGTTGTCGCCTGAACTAAGCAGTTTAGAGAGAGATAGATATTGCGCTATAGCACCTTTCTCTCTCTTAAGAAGACTCACGTAATTATAATGGGATTAACTGCACCTCACGGCGTAGCCCATTGCTATTGATATAGCCTTGCGCTTGCGGGGTCACGTGACTACTATACCAATAGCATTGGGCTGCGATATGCAGTTGCCGTGAAAGAAACACGAAACCGCAAGTATAGACCCAACGTAATGCACAAAACACGATTTGGTTACATCGGCAAAAGCTGTAAAAGGGGGTTGCAATTGCAAGCGCAGCTGCAACGCAATGGACGAGACCGAAATTGCGCAGAGTCCACGCTTGCGGTTGTAAAAACTTTTGGAGACACTGCCTTACACAGCTTTAGCAAAGTTTACCGATTAATTGTAAAAAGTCCCTTATACATTCCTCTTTTAATTACTCCTAAAAAAATATATAAATTATTAAATATTTTTATTATTATATGAATGAATTTTCCTAGCGATTTTCGCAATAAAAGAAAAATATTAAATTTATTTTTTTGAAGTTAATTTAAATGCAATGACTTTATTATTAATTGAGTTTTCAATAAATAAAATATGCTACCAACTAGCTGGCGCTAAGGTTCTTCAAACAATGAACTTAATATTTCAATATGCCACATATGCCCTATTTTAAAAAAAAAAATTTGAAAAAATTGAGTATCAAATCGATATTACTACAAACGAGGTTTCTAAAACTAGTACTCCCATAGAAAAAAATTAAATACTACGTCCAAAAAGAAAAAAAAAATTGATGTTTTTTGTATTTTTTTGTAACAAAAATTTTGGAACAAATTTTCAAAAAATTAATGATCAGATTCGATACATCGAGTAAAAACCATATTTTCAAATATAAATACTTTCATGGAACTAAATGAAGTATTACACCAAAAAAAAATATTCCCTCATTGAGGAACCAAAATTAGAATTAAATAATAAATATATGAAAATATATTGTATATTTAATATTCAAAAATTTTTTAAATCAAATAAAAAAAGAGAAAAAACAAATTTAGGGTTCAACAAAGGGTTTTAACTACTTTTTCCCTCACAACAAACTATGACTATTATTTAATTTTTCAAACTTATTTATTAAGTACGTATTTTATTTATAAAAACATCATTTCAGGATGGTCATGAAGTTAGAGATTTAGCAAAATCGTATGCCAATGGTTTCGGCGAATTTATTAACGAAACTACAACAAATGATGAAATTTTCGATATGATCTATAAATTTAGTAAGTTGATTTATGTAATTATTGTCTATAAAATGATAATTAATAACTTTTACGATTGTTTAAGACAAAATTTATATATCAACTAAAGATGAAGTAACTGTTATGTTACTTGACAATCTTAAAAAAAATAGAAATAATGAGAGATTAACTGATCAATGCAAATTTTTAACATCTCAAGAACCTTTGTTCGCATCCAATCGAGGCTTCGTATTTATGAGAGATACATATATATTTCCTGAATTCTGGAAATGGTAATTAAATACTTTACTCACTGTAAAAATAGATTTCTTTAATTTTTTATATCAAGCAAAATTACAATTACTCGTGAACAATGTAATTACCGGATCTAAGAATTTATTTTTAAAAAATACTACTGACTTTTAAAATTACTTTTATTAGGGTACCAACTATTTATCCCTATGGACATTGGCAACGTTTAAGAAAAAGAATGAAGGATATTTCAGGAGTTTGTCCATTGGATATATTTGAACCTGAAACTCCATTAAATTTATCTAACTACTATGCAATGTTTATAATATTAATCGTTGGTTTGATACTTTCAACACTAGTTTTATGTTTTGAAAAATTAATCAGGTAAATTTTTACATAAATATAAATATTTACATAATTTACTTCTCTTTATTAGCTATTACAGATTTGTGAAGGGAAAAGGATTAAAATTTCCAAAAATTTCCATAGAGCTTTCTAAACTTGATAATAGAAGTCTTAAACTCTTAAATTATAAAAAGAACAAAAATATTTCGAATTCTAAAAAGAACAGTATATTTCCATATCTTGAATAACAAAACTCAAGAATTTTCAAAGATTGCATTTTGGTGAAAAAACAGCAAATTTTTTATGTACACTGAACAATAATTCTGCTTGCGACAAGCGGATTTCTGGTATCATTGAAACTGATAAAAAAATAATGTTCTGCTATCTACAAGTATTATAATTTTGCAAAAATATCTGAAAAATATTCCACTTGTTGCAAAAGGATATTTTCTTATGGTTAGAAATGATAATATTTGCCAGGAAAGTTAAATGCTGGTTAGTAACGGTTTTCCTATGTATAATAATTTATCAAAAGCATGGAAGCATTAGTACTACCAAACACAATTAGTTTTCGTTGCAAGTAGTATCACTGGTGATTATAGGAATACAATAAAATCAATCCAATCTCATTTGTTGAAAATTACTTATTCTTAAAACCAATAATTAGCAAATATTTAAAACAAGATATTTAATTTTATTTAAGAACCTACACGTTGAAACATTCTAAATTGGTTTTAAAAATAAGTAATTTTTAACCAAATTTAACACGAATGGATTGGATTAAATTTTAATTTCTCCTAGCAAAAGTAAAATATAAAATTCCCTAATCATCGTGATAAGAAAGCAGTTACCAACTAGAAAAAAAAAAATTAAAATGGACTTACCCGTTTTTAAATGTCATAAAAATTTACTTTCGTATTCGTTTTCTCTTAATAAGTTTTTCTTAGGTACAAACTATAAAATTTTATTGGCTAAGGATTAAAAATATATTTATTTATTATACTCATCACCTTTATTAAAAAATAGATCAACATATTTTCTTATTGAATAATTTTTTTCAACAAAGCCTGTCTTTGTAGTGTAACATAATGACAAAATGTCCCAAATTAAGGGTTTTTATTAAATAATTGCTACTTCAGCAAATATAAAAGGTATAATAATAACAAGCATTGAGTTGTAAAATATTAATTAAGTGTACATAATTTCGACACGTCAATTGAGTTTTTATCAGCTCAACGGACGTTGGCCCACGTAATCCAAGACCTTGGCGTAGACTTCCCCCATACAGAAATAGAAGGAGAATTTTATGATTAGACAAATCCTCTTATCACTAAATATAGATGCAAAATCTGAGAGATTGGCCTCTTTAACGTGGGCTCTTTACTCCGGTCTCTCTTTAGAGTGGTCTCACTTTAGATCGGTCTCTTCTTGGACCTTCCATCATCTGAACTACCTCGTGTTAGAACTATCCATGTTGAACAACATAGAACAACCACGTTGCATTGGACATCGATAAACTAAGTATTATAAGGGTAAAAATATTGCACTCAAATTAAATTTTATAACTATTAACATTCAACTAGATTTATAAGTGTTAATTTATCAATAAAATTCTTTAAGCAACCTTTCTACTTTTATTTAAATTGAAACAATCCTTTCCCACCGTTTAGTGTCGCATAGACGCAAGATAAAAAGATAACGTAACAATAATATCAATCTTATAAAAATTTATATAAATAAATTTAGATGTAACAGTAGGTAAAACAGGTAAAAACATTTAAACAACAATTATGAAAATTTAAAAATTTTTAAGACTCACACGAGCTTATTTTTTTATTTTAATTTTTATGTCTATAGGTAATCGTTAGATAAAAGAAGAAAAAAAATAGGAAAAATTATCATGATTTGCAAAAATGCACGGAGAGGGCGCGGCACTTTAATTTTAGGGTTATAAACAAACTGTAAAATTAAGTGTTATCATATGAGTCCTAAATAAGAGTGTAAAAATGCACCTGATTTTCGGGTGCATTTTTATTAACAAAAATAACACTAGAATCGTCGCGCTTAGAAATAAAATATTATATTGGTTATGACTGTGCGTATATAAATTTATTTTTTAATTTAATAATTAATTATTATTATTATTAATATAATAATAATAATATAAATATTAATAAATAAAAAAATTAAATTAATTCATTAAAATATTAATAAGTATTATTAATTTATATATAAAACAGAACTTCTTAAAAAAAAAATCTAAAAAAAATATCTAACAGTAAAAAAAAATGATAATCCTGTCAAATAATTTGGTATATTTAATGATTAGAAGATGAAAAATATTTCTGCATTCTATAAAAATATTTGAATAATTATTTCAGATTCCCTTAATATTTTTATAGTAATCTATTTTTTATTTTTTAACGTTTAAAAAAATTTATGAATTGATTAAGAATTGAAAATTTTAAAATAATTAAAAGAAAAGTTTTTTTTAATGCAATTTTAATTAAAATTATAGTGTTAATAAAAAATAATATTGAAAAAAATTTTTTTATATGAGTATATATTTTAAAAGTGCTACTTAACTTGAGCCTGAAATCGTAATTTTTTTTTTGAGGGCTCATCGATATGACCCGTGTTTTCAGGTAGTTTGAACCTTCAGAAAACCGAAAAAAATCGTGAACAAGAAATCGGCGATAGGTGCCAAAAAGATTTTTTCACTTTTATGTCAAGCCGTGTTTTTCGTATCTGAGCTACCCCAAATTTTTAAAATAACTGTTTAGGTAAATAACATTTTAAAAAATAAATAAGAAAATCTGATTGCCAGGGAAAAACCACTCCAGAAGAAAAAAAAACTTATCTTTTTACGATGAAATTTAGTCAAGTTATCGTCAATTTAAGATTTTACTTAAATTTGTTCTTAAAAAAGATTGAAATTTTATTGAAAAAAGCCTGTTTCTGAACTTTAAAAATGCATTACTCGCTTGATTTTCATCGTAAAATTTTTTTTTTATCGATTAATTTTTCCCTGAGTATTTCTTTAAGAAATAATCATTTTTATGTACCAAATTTCAATTTTTAGGTCAAAAACTGTGTTAAGTAAATTTTGCTACTGACAGTTTTCAAAGGCATTTAAATGAATATTTAAATGAATGAATTTAATTTTTTGACTTAAAATATTTATATTATTATTATTATTAATAATAATTATTAATTATTAAATTAAAAAATAAATTTATATACGCGCAGTTATAACCAATATAATATTTTATTTCTAAGCGCGACGATTCTAGTGTTATTTTTGTTAATAAAAATGCACCCGAAAATCAGGTGCATTTTTACACTCTTATTTAGGACTCATATGATAACACTTAATTTTACAGTTTGTTTATAACCCTAAAATTAGAGTGCCGCGCCCTCTCCGTGTGGTTATTTCGTTTAAAATTTTTTCAAACGAATTCTTGAAAACAGAAAATTTAAAAATTGTTCCTCTTTAAGTAACCAATAAACATAAATACAATATTTTCCCTTTTAATAAAGGTAAAATTTAATTAAAGCAATATTTTGGTAATCAAAAATACGTGACTTGCGTGGTTGAACGTTTGAAAAAGCAAAAATGAACTTTTACATCATTTCTTGATTTTTGGCTAATTTAGATTTTATCGCACAAATGCACTAATTTTTTGCAAAGAAATTGAAGAATATTACATTTTTAATCAACAATAAATAAGTTTTTTCCGTGTTTTTTTCAATTATAATGTTGTTTCTGTAGTGAAAAGATGTCAATTTGCAATTGTCAATAAGTAATGCTAAAAATAACTAAAAAAAACAATTTATCTTTTTACTACCAAAAACCAAATAAATCTGGAAAAAACTATTTGCTTTTGATATATAAAAAATTAAATTTTCTTAAATTCCTGTGCGAACAATTAGTGTATTTGTGCATAAATTCTTTCAAAACAGCGAAAAACACAGAAACGATGCAAAGTTTATTTCTGGTTTTTTGAAACGTCCAACCAGCCCCCTTTTTTCATTTTAAAAATATCGCTTTATTTAAATTTTACATTTATTAAATAAATAAAAAGTAAATTTATGCTTATTTCTTTATCGTAGGTCCGAATCATCCATAAGGCGCTCTAGGCGCCAGCCTACAGGCCCCTACCTATGCAAGGCCTCGACCAATTTAAAAAATTAATAAAAATAATTTGCATTTTTTGGTTTTTCTCTAATTAATTAATTAAAAAAACAATGAGTTTATTCCCACATAACAAGATTGCTTATCGGTAAGCTTAATTTTGGGTCAATTTACTGAAGTAGGCTTACTGGAGTAAGTTTAACTAAGCTTAAAAGTTTAAGAATTTTCTAAGAAATATTTTTGAGCTAAAATTATTTTTACTGGAAGATGCCTAAAAATACCTAAACACAAAATAAATCATGTATATTTGTTTTTGCTCGTGTTTGTTAACTCTAAAATTAATTTTGCTTTTTTTGACAAGACAATGATTTTATTCTCGATCATTTGTTTGCGAGATATAAAAATTTAAAGTCAGAGTCTCTCACTTTAAGATTTTTTGATAAACGCTAATTTTAAAAACTATCTTCAAGTATTTGCTTGACTTAAAAGGTGGCAGGTTCATTTAGAATAGAACCTAAAAAACCCTATCTTATGTTATAGCATATAGAAACCTGCTAGGGGGTCTAATTTCTAGGTCCAGGAGGCCCATTTAGGTAAACTGAGAGGGGTGTTTTGTCAACTACCACAATCTGTCTTAGAACTCAGAAGCAAACCAACTTTACAAACAATTAGCACTCCCGTTGTTAATTATTTTTATAATTTGTCTTATTTAAAATTAGTAAAAATAGTTATAACTTTGTTTCCCAAACATTTTTTTTTACATCTTTTAATTATTCGCTTTTCAAATTTTTTTTTTAAACAGAGAGGTCAAATTTAAGTATTATAATTTAAAATACCCTGCCAAGTAATTGGCACTATGGTTCCTCATTAGCAATAACAAAATGTTGTCAATATTCTATTTTACCTAATAAAAAATTAAAATATTAGAATAATTGTGCCAAATATTCTAAATTTAATAAAGAAAGTGGATAAACTTTCTCCTGATACCCAAAAAATTTTCAAACATCAATGAAAAGATATTTTTTAAACTTTTTTATGTGAAAAATTTTAAAAGAAAATTTTGAAAAAAAATTAGGTATCAGATTGTTTATATCCAGTTAAAAAGATAATTCTACATATTAGTACTTTCATGGAAAAAAATGTGGTACTACGTCCAAAAAGAAAAAAAATTATGCTATTTTTTTAATTATTTTATGTAAAAAATTAAAAAAAAAAAAATTTTGCAAAATTATGTATCAGATGGAGAAATCCTTTACAAACGATAATTCTAGATATTCGTACTTTCATAGGAAAAAATTAAGTATTACGTCCTAAAATAAAAAAAATTTTAGCGGTTTTTGTATTTTTTGGCGACAAAAATTTTGAGAAAAAAATTTTGAAAAAATTAAGTATCAGGTCCAAAAAATTACTATAAATGATATTTCTAAAACTAGTACTTCCACAGAAATAAATTAAGTACTGCGTCCATAAAGAAAAAAAAAATTGGTATTTTTTGTATTTTTTGGTGAAAAAAATTTTGAGAAAAAAATTTTCTATAAATAAATTATAAGATTCGAGATATCGAGTAAAAACGATACTTCTAGATATCAGTACTTTCATGGGAAAAAATGAGGTACTACGTCCAAAAAGAAAAAAAATTATGGTATTTTTTTAATTATTTTATGTAAAAAATTTTTTAAAAAAAATTTCGAAAAATTATGTATCAGATGGAGAAATCCTTTACAATAACGATAATTCTAGATCTTCGTACTTTCATAGGAAAAAATTAAGTATCACGTCCTAAAATAAAAAAAATTTTGGCGTTTTTGTATTTTTTGGCGACAAAAATTTTGTCAAAAAAATTTTAAAAAAATTAAGTATTAGGTCCAAAAAATTACAATAAACGATATTTCTAAAACTAGTACTTCCATGGAAATAAATTAGGTACTACGTCCAAAAAGAAAAAAAAGATTGGTATTTTTTATATTTTTTTGTGAAAAAATTTTTAGGAAAAAAATTTTCAGAAAATTAAGTATCCGATTCGAGATATCATGTGAAAACCATACTTTCAAATATAAGTACTTTCATGGAAATAAATGAGGTATTACATCCAAATTAAAAAAAAAAAAAAGTACCTCGAGCTTTTTTGGTCAAAAAATTTTTGAAAAAAAAATTAGGTCTTAATTCCATAATGTTTGTGAAATATCAGCGATTACATACGTACGTACGAACGTACGAACGTACGTACGTACGTACACACACACATACACACATACAGACTTTTTTTAAAAACCGGTTTTTTAGCTTCCTGAGGTCTCAAAACGTGCTTATATACCAAAAAATCAAAAAAAAAATTTTGACCGATCACAATGGTTCCTCTATGAGGAACCAAAATATTATTTCATTTACATAAATGAAAATCTATAATGCTTCTTATAACAAAAATAAATTAAAATTTAATGAAAATTAAAAAAATTAAGTTTTTGTGATTTTCCCTTGCTTGAATTAGGCCCTCACCATATTTCTGCCTACAGGCTCCCCAAATTTTTATTCGGCCCTGTACAGTGTAGAAATAAAAAATTTCTGTAAAAAATATTATGACTATAATATCAACTAAGATAAATTAATTGCACATGTTTTAAACCTTACCACTAGTCAAATTTAAAGGCAAAAACATGTTTATATAACTATTTTCTTAATTCCATGGTATTAAAATATATTATAATTACAATTAATAATACTGACATATTGTAAAAAGAACTTGCTAAAATAAATTTAACAACTTATAAAATGTAAATATTAAGAACCCATAATTACAATTGCATAAAAGTACCTATATTTTTTGAACAGTATAAGGTAACGCTAAGTAAGATAAACAGTAGCGCTATTTTTATCATAGAAATGCAATTACAAAGGACCCCGCACAAACCTTATGGGATTCGGGTTTCGGCGGAATTGGCTGAATTTTTGGTATGTTGTACATTTCGTCATCCTGAGCAAAAGTCTCAATGGGCACGAAGCTCCAAAATGCTTTCTTCGGCTCCCACAAAGCTCCAAAGCTCCACAGATCCAACATTATTTACTACTGGAAAAGGTCATATTTTATTTTTTTAATGCATCCTTTGATAAATAAAAGTAAATAGTCTTACGTTTTTGTTGTCGCTGAATTCAAATCTGATGTCAGCAAAATGATATTGACAGTTGACAGCTGTCAACTAGCTGTCAAACGGTAATTTATAATTGGGATTTATGAAACCAACACACATATATATGTTTTTGTTGTTGCTGAATTCAAATCTGATGTCAGGAAAATGATATTGACAGCTGTCAACTAGCTGTCAAATGGTAGAAGGTAATCGGGATTTAAAAAATCAGCACATATTTATATGCTTTTTTCGTCACTGAATTCAAATCTGCTGATAAAAAATTTACATTTAAAGTTGACAGCTGTCAATATCATTTTTCTGACATCAGATTTGAATTCAGCGATAACAAAAACATATGTATGTATGCTGCTTTCATAATCCTGATTATAAATTACCATTTGACAGCTGTTTGACAGCTGTCAACTGTCAATATCATTTTTCTGACATCAGATTTTAATTCAACGACAACAAAAACATATATATATATGCTATTTTCATAAATCCCGATTATAAATTACCGATTGACAGCTAGTTGACAGCTGTAAACTGTCAATATCATTTTTCTGACATCAGATTTAAATTCAGCGACAACAAGAACATATATATATGTGCTATTTTCATAAATCCCGATTATAAATTACCGTTTGACAGCTAGTTGACAGCTGTAAACTGTCAATATCATTTTTCTGACATCAGATTTAAATTCAGCGACAACAGGAACATATATATATGTGCTATTTTCATAAATCCCGATTATAAATTACCGTTTGACAGCTAGTTGACAGCTGTCAACTGTCAATATCATTTTCCTGACATCAGATTTGAATTCAGCAACAACAAAAACATATATATGTGTGTTGGTTTCATAAATCCCAATTATAAATTACCGTTTGACAGCTAGTTGACAGCTGTCAACTGTCATTATCATTTTTCTGACATCAGATTTGAATTCAGCGACAACAAAAACGTAAGACTATTTACTTTTATTTATCAAAAGATGCATTAAAAAAATAAAATATGACCTTTTCCAGTAGTAAATAATGTTGGATCTGTGGAGCTTTGGAGCTTTGTGGGAGCCGAAGAAAGCATTTTGAAGCTTTGTGCCCATTTAGACTTTTTCTCAGCATGACGAAATGTACAACATACCAAAAATTCAGCCAATTCCGCCGAAACCCGAATCCCATAAGGTTTGTGCGGGGTAAAGATAAGGATAAAGATAAAGATAAAGATAAAGATCGGAAATCGATGACATTTAAATCTATTTTATCCTTTATTGAAAATTAAATAATATGACATAACAATTTTAGAGAAATTTAGATAATTTTTAAATAATTCAAACTAATTGGTAAAGACAAAGAATGAATAAAACAATTACATGGATTTAAGCTTATGAATCACTGGTCCATGGTGAGGAAAATAATTTCTTTAATTTCATTAATAGTATTTTGCTGTATTTTTATATGAAAAATTTTACTGACTGGCTTATTATGAAAAAAAGGTTGAATGTCCAATAATTCAAAATCTTTAAAATTAAACTCATGTCTAGTATCAATGAAATGTTTGGTAACTACTGGATATTATATATTAGTTATTTGACTTTCATTGGTATATTTTGCCTTGGACTTATAGTTAGGTATTTCATCTTTTCTGTACTCAGAATTTTAATCACGCATTATCTGACTAATCCTAATATTTTGACGCGCATTTTTGGTATAATGATCATTGAGCATTGATGATAACAACAACAGCTATAGGATAGATTTTAGAAAAAATCTTATATTTAAAATGCTAAAAGTATGTATTCCCTTTGTAGGTAGAATGTATGATAATATTTCTAGGATGCTAAGAAAATACAATATTATTACCATTCCTAATATTGTTAATCAACTTAGTAATATTGTCATTAAAGATAAAGACGAATTTCCCAAAAAGATACAGACCAATGAAGTATATAGATTTAATTGTAAGGGTTGACATGTATCATATGTTGGAAACAGCAGTCGTGAAGCATTAATTAGAATTTCTGGACATCAAAAAGGTATCACTTCATTTATTAAAACAATGGAAAAAGAAAATGCTATCAAAAATGGGTGCCAATATATTAGGATTAGTCAGAGAATGCGTCATAAAAATCCTGAGTACAGAAAAGATAAAGTATTGTAACAGTAAAATGAAACATTGTTTTAGGTCAAATTTTTGTTTCTTATTTTTGACATATAAGCACGTTTTGAGACCTCAGGAAGCTAAAAACTGGACCTAATTTTTTTTACCAACAAATCGCGATATATTTTTTTTTCTTTTAATTTGGATATAATACCTCATTTTTTTCCATGAAAGTACTAATATCTACAAGTATCGTATTTACTCGATATTTTGAATCTTATAATTTATTTTATGAAAATTTTTTTTAAACAATTTTTTCCATCAAAAAATACAAAAAATAATAATTTTTTTTCTTTTAAAGACAATAAAATAATAAACATTTTCATTTTGTTGTGAAATTTCAGCTCAATCAAAAAGGAATATTAAGAAATATTAATATTAGAATCCTATTGCTTAATGACGATTGCAAAGTCAAACTTAAAAAATTTTAAAAACTGAAAAGGAATTTTATAATAAATTGTTCCATCGTGTAGCCAGGGAAATTTTAGATGGTAAAACAGCACTTAAAAGTTATTACGTCCTAAATAGAACTCGAAAAATATTAAGAAATATAAAACATTACAAATATATTAGAAAGGGTTAAATGCTTAAATTTACTTAACGTAAATTGCTTTCAAATTCAAGCAAACCTGATAGCATTGTTAATTATTTGTTATGTAGAGTATGAAATATTTTTATCTACTAAAGAAAATAATAAATAAATTTTAATTATAAAACGAAGACTTAAAAAATTCGTATAACGTTATTTTACACGCGACTATAGTATCAACAAATATATTTATTCGTTGATTATATTTACCTTACTATTATATAGTAAAAACAAAACAATTAAATATTGAAATAAAAATAATACATATTTGTTTTATGTTTTTTAAATAAAATATAGGAATTTTAGATTAAACAAATATTATAAATACTTGTCATTTTGGTGATATGTTTACATCTTAAAATAGTCACATTTATTTTAATTACATAATAAATATTGGGTATTTAAACATAGAATTTAGTAAAAAATAATTATTTATTGACAATAAGAAAAATTATTTTATTTGTATAATAAAGGAATTTTATTTAGTCGATCAAAATATTTTACAAAGTTCTTATCACTAAAAATGATAGATCTTCAATGATTATTATCAAACCTTAAAAATTTATTTTCTTAATTTACTTTTAAAATATTACTATAAACTCGCACATAAATATTGGTTAAATTTAAAAAATGGGTTTAACTGCAACAAAACCAATCGTTGTTACAACCTATACTGTAAGTTTTATTATTTCCTTACTTAATTTAACAAAATTTATGTTAATTATTTAAAGGCATTTATTTTATAAAATTAAAGCAACCGCCTTACTCTGGATTTATTAAAAAAAATGATTCAATTGAAGGAGTCGGATTTTTTTTCGAAATATTTAATGAATATGCTTCTAATTTGAATTTCTCATATACTGTCGTACTTCCAGAACATGATTTACTCGGAAATACTACGCATGGAGTTTTAGGGATGCTTTACAATCAGGTATTATTTGGCTGAATAAAACTTATATTTTATCATTACTTTATAAATTCGGGTTTTTTATGTCCTACTTTTTTTTAATATGCATATTCTAGCATAACTAATAAATTAATTTTATTTTTAAGCAAGACTTGGTATATTGTTACTGATAAGATTTTAAATATTATACTAGAATATCCGCGCGCTCTTAAAAAAATTTAATTTCTTTTGATTTTTATTCTCGAAGGAAAGGTTTCAATATTCGTTTGTTTTTTACTTTAATGGAGGAATAGAATATACTTTTTCTATCAATCTTAATAAAAGGAATTATAAATTAAAATTTTGTTTATTATAAAAGGGATCCCATGCCAGATGAACCTAAGTTGAACTGAAGGGTCACGAAAATCGTTAAAAAATATTTTTTTACGAAAGAATTACAGAAAATAAGTCCTTCCGACATCCATTTTTAACATGGAACATGTTTATATAGACGGGGTACCTTAGAACTTGAAAATTAAGGTAGGGGGGGGAGTATTAAATTTGTCCGGTTTGAAGGGGGGGTGAAATGAGAATAATTTGAATTTAGGCACTTCAAAAAATCTAGGCTTAGGGATTTAGAATAATAACACAGGTTTATGGACTTAAAATAATATCAATTTAGGGATTTGGAATAATTTTAACTTAGGGACCTAGAATAATACGCGTTTAGGGAATCATAATAGTTTGGGTTTAGAATCTTTAACATCTAGTAAGGTTATAATTACAAATTATAAAATTAAAAGAAATAATAAATATGTTTGTTTTTTGTAATGACCAAAACTGGGCTAAGGTTTAAATTAAAAGATTATTTTTAACGTTTCTTCGACATGTTTGTCGACCTCCTCAGAAATCTTTATTAAAAAAATATTATAATTAATATAAATAAAATTTTGTACATGTTTCAATAATAATAAAACAACTTTACTAACCTAATTGCGTAAAAAATTGTAAAAATAAGTTGAATAAAAAATATGACCTTTTAATTAATATTTTATTAAAATCTTAGAAAAAAATATAACTTCTTAATTAATATTTTAGAAAAATAATTTATATAAATAATAAATAGTTGCATCTTTCTTAAAAATAAATAATAAAATTTGATTAAATGTATACATATAAAAATCTTGATATTGCACTGTATTTGTTATTATTGTAGGCTCTGTATCACGTGACTGTAAGAACCATGTAAACTCTCCGTGTCTTCTTTCTTGTTTAGTGGTGCTGCTTGTCGATGGATGTGTATCATTTCGGAGATTTTTCTCTTTGTATGATTTGGTTCTTGGTCCAAAATTGTTACGTTTAATCTGGCATATGATTGGTGTTTATGTAATGAGAAACCTTTGATGTTTTTTTATCTGTGATGTCTCTTTTATGCTCAATGATTCTCATATTTAGAGATGTTTTTGTTTCACCAACATAGGTGTGTTTACAGTTTTTGTTGGTGCATTTAAATTTATATGCAACACCCGTTTTTTTGGTTTTGTGTTTTTTAATAAAGATTTCTAAGGAGGTCGACAAACATGTCGAAGAAACGTTAAAAATAATCTTTTAATTTAAACCTTAGCCCAGTTTTGGTCATTACAAAAAACAAACATATTTATTATTTCTTAAAAATCAACTATGGGCATTTCAAATTTACTCAAAAGTAAAATTAAATTAAAAAATTATATTGTAACGTTGCGTAACATTTGCATTATACCTAGCCATCAGCTGGAAGTAAACATGCTTCATGCATTTAGGTTGTGTTTACATAAACCGCTTATAAGTTTTTAGCTTATTAAGTTCAATTCTTTATTTTTAGTAAAAATGGTTCCATAAACTGTTCGGCCAATCTACCTTTACAAAAAAGAATATTTTACTCTCCTATATATACGAAAAATACCTACCAGTAAATTGACACTGCGTTGCATCTGCGCGCGATTTTAAAGGAGGGCCGCTTTTGAAATAAAATTGGATATTGAAAACAATATTTATAAGAATTTTTTTCAAAATCAAAATTACGCAAGTCTACTTATTAATCAAGTTAACTGAAAACTAACTAATTATAATAATTTTAAAAATCGAACAATTTTTTAGAAAGCTGATATTCTAGGTAGTTTTCCAGTTTTTTTTGATGGAGTTTTAAATTTTTCACATATTCTTTCTGAAGATAAATTAGAATTTTCATATATAGTGAGCAGAAAAGACTTACCAGCTATATATTCTAGCTTTAAATCGCCATTTGAAGACACAGTCTGGATTTTTATTATATTTTCTATGTTTTTCTCCAGCTTATTCATATGTTTTTCAAATAAATTAAGGTTATTAAAAAATATAGTGATTAAAACATATAGTAATATAATTTATTTTAATTATAAATTATCACAAACAACTTTAGATTTATTTTTATTTACAGATATTCAATCACTCCCGAAGCAACAAAAAAATTTGATTTTACCAAAAGCTTATGGATAAGTTATAGTCCTGTATTAGGTCAAGGTGTTCCAAAATTGCCCTCTGACAGTAAATATAAATACATCAAATTTCTATAGACACAGCTGATTCTGTCTAAAATTTAGACATTAAATAGCATGGTGGGCGACAGGACACTCCCCATGTTCCATTTTAAAAAAACCTAAAACTGATCTTTATACCTCTTTTTCTGACAAAAATCCATGTCATGGAAGAATAAGCTACAAATTAACTCGTTTTTGCTAATGTGTTTTTTTAATTCAATAAGTCGCTGAGTAATAAAAAAAACGCTGCCAAGTATTTGGCACTACGATTCCTCATTAATAATAAAAAAAAGGTTCTTAATGGTCTATTTTATCTAGTAAAAACAATAGTTCTAGATATTAGTACTTTCATAGAAAAAAATTAAGTACTACGTCTCAATAGAAAAAAAAGTATTGCTATTTTTTAAATTTTTTATGTAAAAAATTTTCAAAAAATTAAGTATCCGATTCGAGATATCGAGTAAAAACAATAATTCTTGATATTAGCACTTTCATAGAAAAAAATTAGATACCACGTCCAAAAATAAAAAAAATAATGGTGTTTTTTTTATTCTGTTTTAATCTCTTTTGCCATTTTGATCTGACCATCTTGTATTATACATTCCTGAATTAAATATTGAATAAGTTTAAGCTTCATAGAAATATTAGCAAGCAAAATAACTATTAGCTAATAATCTCGTATCTTTTTTTAAGAAACTTTTATTTTTTATGAAGTTTTATATCCGCCATATTGAATCCTCCATCTTGTTTTTAAAATTATTTAATTCAGTAATTCAACAATAGTCTATTCAATTTAATTTACCCCTAAAAAAATCAAACATTTCTCAATAGGTTTGTTCTTTTTGTCCCTTAAACCCGAAACCCGGGTTAAAACTAGAGTCAAAAAACCCGCGCTTATTCAAAATATAAAATTAATATTTTAATTTAAAAAAAAATAAATGTAATATAAATATATAAAAAATTAGTATAAAATTAATTTTTAAATATATAATATTAATTTTTTACTGGTTTGTTATATTTATATTACATTTATTTTTTTTTAAGGTAGACTTCCACTTCGGGGAAAATCGTTTGGTCAAAATTTTTTTATTCTTATTTTTAATAGTAAAACTATCAAAGAATATATAAAAAAAATTTTTATAAAGATCCAAACATTTTTTATACTATTTTAATCACCTTTTCTAAAGCGACCCGCATTGCGTCCTACATAAAAAAAATGTTTAAACGCGTTTTTCTCGAAACTACATTTTTGTACCTGGTGCGACTCCTTACAAAAAATTACTTGGTCCGATTATCTCCAAATTTTGGCCACATACTTTACATATGTGTAGTTTTCGCGTGAAGTAAAATTTTGCAAAAATTTTAATTTTTTCATATTTTTTTTGCACAAAAACGAGAAAAAAAAATTATTTTTTTTACTTTTTTTTTTCAAATTTCCATAACTTTTTTTGTTTTTAGCCGAACTTAAAAATTTTAGTTCACGCGATAACTATACTCATATAAATTATAATTTTATTTTTTTTTTTTGTACGTGCTGCCAAACTTTAGTTATCAATTGAACCATCAGCTTATTCCGATGAAAACACGTCAACTTCAAGCTAAAGTTTTATACATAAAAAAAAAAAATTAATAAAAAAAAAATTATTTTTATATACTCTTTTTGTGTGTTTATTCGCCCAAAAAAAAATTTTTCCATTGTCTCTTACCGTTTTCCTTTAAAATAATTTTTAATTTTCACTCAAATACTGAGCGCGCGAAGTGGAAGTCTACCTTAAATCAAAATATTAATTTTATATTTTGAATAATCGCGGGTTTTTTAAAATCTAGTTTTAACCTGGGTTTCGAGTTAAAGGGACAAAAAGAACAAACCTAATATGTATCTGAGAACAAAACATAAGGCCGCCATATTGGATCCGCCATATTGAAATTTTAAAAAATGAAAAATTAGTATCATATGCAAATTCAGCTTATACTCAAAAACCCTTTTAACAATAAATCTTTTTAAAAGTTTATTAACTTCATGTTCATTTATTTTACAAATACTTCTACCATATTGTTTCCGCCATATTTATTTACAAAAATTTGAATTCAAATTTAATTTTGATAATTTTAGTATTAATTTTTATCAATAATGATCATTAAATATCTTTCCTAATCATTTTCACTAATTATTTGGTAAATTATTGATTTTTGCAACAATTTTTTTGCCACCATATTGAACCTGCCACCTTGGATTTATGAAATTCAAAATTTTGGCCCGATTAAATTAAAAGCAATTTCCTAAGGATGATTTAAAAAAAAAAATTATTCATTTTCAATGCTACTAGTTTTCAATGCTCCTATGGGAACTGTCGTTTGATCAAAAATGTTGCTTTTTGCGCCACTGTGTGCCGCCAACAGGAGTAAAATTTGTGGGACACGTTTAGACTTTTGGGATAGTTTTAAACTTAAGGCACTGTTTTATTAAAAGCACAATTACTACCAATAGAGTTTAAACAAATAAGAAGATAAAAAATTTCGTATAGGCGCGCGAAGCTTGCAAGGTACTAAAGTTCCAAAAATATTAAAAGAACTGAAACATCTAAGAAAAACAATTAATTTTTAGTGTCGAATATTTTAATTATCAATATAGACTGAAAAAAAATTCCAGCTATTACAAGTAGAATTCCACTTGTGGAAACTAAATTACTTTTATGTTCAAACGATTGCAAATTACTTAAAATAAGGTCAAAAAAAAAAAAAAAAAAACAATTTTCTCTCATATAAAATCAGAACAAATGATGTAATAAGAATTTAAAATTATTTTTTAATTTTCTTCATCAGGTTTTAATTTATTTGCAATCAATTGCAACAAGCGTCATACTTTTTCAGTTTATTCAGTTAAATTTTATCTTTAAGCGCAGATGGATATTAAAATTAATTTTTGATTTTCCTACAGAGTCATCAAATATCGTTTTTATTATTTGGCTATTTGCTACTTTATTACTAGGAGTACTTTACAAAGCAAATCTTACAGCTTTTTTGAATGCTAAAAGGAATGTTTTACCGTTTGAAACTCTTATGGATATTATAGATTCAAAACAGAAATGGTTTATTAAATATGATAGTTATTTATATACGCTATTATTTACTGTAAGTATATTCTATATAAAAAATTAATTTAATCACTATTTAATAATAAAATTAATAGGATGAAAAAATACTTAAAAACCTCTTTTTATAAGCCAAAACTTCAAATCTCAGTATAATTATTATAAACTTATGAAATTATAAACCTTAATATAATTTTAATTTTTTCTTGAGATTCATTAAATATAAAAATGTTACGGATCTGTTGCACATTTATAAATTTAATGTCTTTTTATTAAGGGGACAAAAGAAAGGCCATGTATATTGATATAGACTATACATACTTCCTGAGCTCGCCCCGTCCTCTTGTTCATACAAACCTCCGTAAACTCAAAACTGTAGCCACGACGCAGAGCACACAGAGCGCAAGGGAGTCGCAATCAAAAGCGCAGTAAATGCCCCGTAAACCGCAAGTGCAAGCGAAATTGCAAAAAAAATTTCAGTTTAGCCAACGCATTTCTCTTACTAACCTAACATGAGTAAAGTTTATTCTGCTCTGAATGAAAATTAAATGCAAAGTATGAGTATGAGTTGGCAAAACTGAAACTTTTATAGCGATTTCACTTGAGCTTGCGGCTTACGGAGCATTTTCCCGATTAGGCCCCATCTACAGAAACCGTAAAACTGAGGCGCACCGCAAACGCAAGCGCAACGCAATGCGCAGAAGAAGATTTTGTGTATTTCGAGTTGCGCAGGAGCCAAAATTGGTTTCTGCGAATTGCGTTGCGCTCACGCTTGCTGTTTCGCCCCCTTTTTGCGGCTTTGGTAGATATGGCCTTATGTAGGAACATTCTACAATCAACCGTTTAACGCGTGCGGAGTTGTGCAGTAAGTAATGCGTAGCTACGCAAGGCCTTACGTAGCTGCGCAACTCCGCACGCGTTAAACGGTTGATTGAAGAATGTCCCGTAAATTACACCAGAAAAAAATCGGGTTGTCCGTATTGCGTCGTGGCTATGGTTTTTCGTTCACGGAAGTTTGTGATACCAGTCTAAGCCCACCTATACATAGAAAAAACGCTGAGTAAGAAATATTACCAGATTGTACGCTAGATGGGAGCTCAACATCTGCAAACGTTACTTTCTCAGAATATCTCTTGGTTGCTTCTGATCATTATAATACTGCAGATATACTATAATACTTTGCCAAGTGATTAAAATAGGCAAGATTATAGGCACGCACTTTCTTGCGTTACTTCACTTGTCATATTGACATAACTGTAGAGGTGACCGTCAGAAGTTGGTTTGTCTTTTTCAATACAATATGTATATTCATAGTATACTTCAATACTTTCTCCCTTGTTGTCAACTGATTAAGAATCTGAGAATATTACGTTCGCGAAGGAATGTTTCTTGTAAGCCCATTTTTCGAGTCTGTTACATCCCTACGATTTTGGTCTTCCTGCTAACTCAGCGTTCTTGCCGTGTATAAAACGTAAAACCGAGGCGCACCGCAAATGCAAGCACAACAGAATGCGCAGAAAAAGATTTTGTGTATTTCGAGTTGCGCGGCAAACAAAATGGGTTTCTGCGCATTTCGTTGTACTCACGCTTGCGGTTGCGTCTCGATTTTACGATTTTTTGATTGGTATAGGAATCATGTGACGCAGCAAGCGCAAGCCTATAGGCTGGTTATCCAAACTCCGTAAAAGTGAAAAACTCCATAAAAACTCACTTTTAGGCCCTATCTACAGAAGCCGTAAAACCGAGGCGCACCGCAAACGCAATGCGCAGAAAAAGATTGTGTATTTCGAGTTGCGCAGAACACAAAATTGGTTTCTGCGCATTGCGTTGCGCTCACGCTTGCGAACCCCCTTTACGGCTTCTGTAGATGGAGCCTTACGGTACGAAAGGGTCTACGGGCCACCATCTCGCGGCATAGTTGCGAATGATTTTTTCATCAAAAACTCGCATCAGCATTGATGCTGAGGCAAAAAAAACTAACCTAACCCGAAAAAAATCAAAACAAACTAAAAAAATTTACTCTAAAAATGTTTTAAAATTATAAATAAAGAAGATAATATATAATTAAATATAATAATAAATTAATAAAAAATAATCTTATGAAAAAGTGATTATTATAATGTGCATATTAAGTAAAAAAAAGTTATAACTGCATAATTGTATTTAAAAAAATAAAATGTGTTGCATGAAGTGTGCTTTGTGATTTGTGAAAACCCTAAAAAAACCTGAGATTGATAAATACATAGGATAAAAGCTAACGTTGCACATCTATTCTCTTATTAATTATATAATTTTCAACAAAAAGTTTATTTAGTACAAAAAGTTGTTTGATTTTCATCTGATAGCCTGTCTACGCACATTTAATAATGATGTTTGGCATATTTAGTGTGCCATAAACTAAATGCACACATAAAAATATGAAATTTTTTTTAATTAAATGCTATTTTACCATCATAATCACTCTTCTTTGAATATTACTTAAGCCAGCTCCACTTCATGTTCATAGATCAGCAGGCTTGAACCATTTGACGTTACTTATTTAACTTCTGAAATTCAATAATTTTGTAGTTTTTAACGAGCTAATGTTTTCATAATGGAGTATAGATTCTGGATAATATTTTTAGTTTCTTAGTCCGTTTAATTTTAGAAGTTAAATAAGTAGCACCAAATCGTTCAAGCCTGTTTATGCATAAACATGAAACCGAGCTAGCTTAAGCAATATTCAAAGAAGAGAGATTATGATGGTAAAATAGCATTTAATTAAAAAAATTTCATATTTTTATGTGTGTATTTAGTTTATGGCACACTAAATATGTCAAACATCATTATTAAATGTGCGTAGACAGGCTATCAGATGAAAATCAAACAACTTTTTGTACTAAATAAACTTTTTGTTGAAAATTATATAATTAATAAGAGAATAGATGTGCAACGTTAGCTTTTATCCTATGTATTTATCAATCTCAGGTTTTTTTAGGGTTTTCACAAATCACAAAGCACACTTCATGCAACACATTTTATTTTTTTAAATACAATTATGCAGTTATAACTTTTTTTTACTTAATATGCACATTATAATAATCACTTTTTCATAAGATTATTTTTTATTAATTTATTATTATATTTAATTATATATTATCTTCTTTATTTATAATTTTAAAACATTTTTAGAGTAAATTTTTTTAGTTTGTTTTGATTTTTTTTGGGTTAGGTTAGTTTTTTTTGCCTCAGCATCAATGCTGATGCGAGTTTTTGATGAAAAAATCATTCGCAACTATGCCGCGAGATGGTGGCCCGTAGACCCTTTCGTATTACGGAGTTTGGAGAACCATATCAATAGCATTGGATTGAGCCGTGCAGTGCGGTTATCCTGAGACTAGGCCTAAGGGTGATTCTACAAACGCAGTATAAGGGGGTCACAACTGCAAGCACAGCTGCAACGCAATGCGCACAACACGCATGCGCAGAACATGATTTTGGTTTGTGCGCATTGCGTTGCGGCTGCGCTTTCGGTAGCGTCCCCCATTTACGGCGTCCGTAGAATCAGCCTAAGGGTCTTTCTACAATTGAGCAATTGACGCCTGCAATTGAACGTTAAGTTGCGCAGAAGTCAATTTCCTTATATCAAAAAACTTACTGCACAACGTAGCGTTCAATCGCTCAATTGTAGAATGTCTCTAAGGCTCCATCTACAGTCGCCATGAAAGTAACTCACGCAAGCGTAGCCGTAACGAAATACGCGCAACACGATTTGGCTCCATCTACAAACGCTGTAAAAGGGGATTGCAATCGCAAGCGCAGCTGCAACGCAATGCACAGAAAATCCACGCTTGCGGTTGGTTGTGACACACTTTTGGAGACACTGCCTTACAGAGCTCTAGCAAAGTTTACCGAATAATAGTAAAAATTCCCTTATTCACTCCACGTTTAATTATTCCTTATAAAATATATGAGTTAGTAAAAGATCAATGAATTACATATTTAATTTATAAAAACATCATTTCAGCATGTTGCTCAAACTAGAGATCTAGCGAAATCATATGCAAATGGTTACGGAGAAATCATTAACGAAACTACAACAAATGATGAAATTTTTAATATGATCTATAAATATAGTAAGTTGATTCATGTAAATATTGTCTATAAAATGATAATTAATAACTTCTACGATTATTTCAGACAAAATTTATATATCAACTAAAGATGAAATAACTGTTATGTTACTTGAAAATCTTAAAAAAAATAAAAATAATAAGAGATTAAATGACCAATGCAAATTTTTAACATCTAAAGAACCTTTGCTTTCGTCCTATCGAGGCTTAATATTTATGAAAGATACATATATACTACCTGAATTCAAGAAATGGTGATTATAAATACTTTACACATTATTGTAAAAATATATTTCTTAAATTTTTTATATCAAGCAAAGGCTTAAAAATTCAAACAATTACTCGTGAACAATGTAATTGCCGGATCTAAGTTTAAGAATTTAAAAAAATACTACTGATACTACTTTTAAAATTACTTTTATTAGGGAACGTACTATTTATACCTATGGACATTGGCAACGTTTAAAAAAAAGAATGAAGGATATTTCAGGAGTTTGTCCATTGGATATATTTGAACCTGAAACTCCATTAAATTTATCTAACTACTATGCAATGTTTATAATATTAATCGTTGGTTTGATACTTTCAACACTAGTTTTATGTTTCGAAAAATTAATCAGGTAAATTTTTACATAAATATAAATATTTACATAATTTACTTCTCTTTATTAGCTATTACAGATTTGTGAAGGGAAAAAGATTAAAGTTTCCAAAAATTTCCATAGAGCTTTCTAAACTTGATAATAGAAGTCTTAAACTCTTAAATTATAAAAAGAACAAAAATATTTCAAATTCTAAAAAGAACATTATATTTCCATATCTTGAATAACAAAATTCATTTTGGTGAAAAAACAGCAAATTTTTTATGTACACTGAAAAATAATTACGCTTGCGGCAAGCGAATTTCTGGTATCATTGAAACTGATAAAAATAATTTTTCATTACCTATACGTTTTACAATTTTGCAAAAAAATCTGAAAAATATTCCACTTGTAGCAAAAGGATTATCTCTTGTGGTTAGAAATGATAATATTTGTAAGGAAAGTTAAATGCTGGCTAGTAACTGTTTATTGAAAGCATGGAAGCAGTAGTACTACCAAACACAATTAGCTTTCATTGCAAGTAGTATCACTGGTGATTAGAGGAATACAATAAAATCAATCCAATCTCATTTGTTGAAAATTACTTATTCTTAAAACCAATAATTAGCAAATATTTAAAATAAGATATTTAATTTTATTTAAGAACCTATACCTTGAAACATCCCGACGAATTTTCGATAGATCTCTTTAGATCTCCAGAGATCAAACGAGATCTCTAGAGATCTCTAGAGATCAAAAGAGATCTCCGGAGATCTCTAGAGATCTAAATAGATCGAAAAATTGGGGAGATCTAAAGAGATCTCCGGAGATCACTTTTGATCTCTAGAGATCTCTAGAGATCCATTTTGATCTCTGGAGATCTAAAGAGATCTTGAGAGATCTGCGGAATGAAAAAAAAAATTAGGAAAATTTTTAAATGTCATTTAAGGATGATAACTACCAAGCTGGGGATAATAGAAATAAGAAACTATTACTATCTCTTTCTATCATATTACTATAGAAGCGAGAACCTTGCGCGCGCACAACTATACGATAGCATTGTTAAATAAATAAAATTTTCGTTATAAACAAACCACCCTAGTCTAAAATAAATTGAATAATTATATTCTACGATATGTTTTTTATATGTTATAATTTTTTTATCAAAAACTGTACGCAAAAAATACTTTAATTTTTTATTGTAAAATGTCGTCCCATAAGAATCACGTGTATAAGATGCTCCGAGAAGCAAAATTATTTTTAATTATTTAATAATGAAGGAGTCACCCTAGGATCTTCTAATTTTAAATATGTATTTTTTAATATAATTTCTTGTTATATACCAACTTTTATTAAAATCCATACGCAAACAAAAAAGGTGAGCAACATCCTTAAAATCATTAAATGAAGGTATTAAAGGATAATTTGATTTTTTTTATGCCTTTTAAATAATTTCAAGGAAATAGGACCTGGTCAATGAATAAAAAATGTCAAAGTACTTAAATATGTATAATTTTATTAACAACATATTATTTAAAGTTTATGGTATTTAATAGGTATTGAACATCTTTCAGTTTTAAATTTGAACTGTTTTTTCACTCTTTTTTTCAACATTTTAATAAAGATTAAAAACTTGAAATTTTTAATTTCATCAAAATGACAAAAAAACCGTATGGTGGGGTGTTAAAAATGTCTACGAATTTCCTATCCAGACCTTCTATCCAGCTACTTTAAGCATTTGCTGTCAATATTTTCATATTTTCAATATTGTCTTGATTTTTATAATGGATTTCCTTAAAATTATGACCCTGAAAAACGACAAAACTCGATTTTTCTCATACAAGGCGTAGTCGAATTTCTGGGGGAAAAATATACAAGAGCCTCTTGTAAATAATATTCAAAAAAACATATTTTGAAAACTGATAACCTTTTATAATGGATTTCCTCAAAATTGGGACCCTGAAACACGACAAAAATCGACTTTTCTTATATCAGAAGTGGTCAAAAGCTAAATGGTAAAAAATAAATGGTTTGATCGGATTTCTGGGGAAAAAATACATAAGTTCCTTTAGTAAATAATATTCAGAAAAATTTATTTTGTAAACTATTATACTTTTATGATTGATTCCCTTAAAATTGGGACACCAAAACATGACAAAAGTCGATTTTTCTCAAATAAGAAGTGGTCAAAAGCTAAAATAAATAAATGGTTTCATAGGATTTATGGGAAAATAGTATACAAGACCTTCTTTTAAATAATAATCAGAAAAACTTATTTTGAAAACTGCTAACTTTTTATAATAGATTTCCTTAAAATTGGGACCCTAAAAACGGTAGCGATCTTACTCAACACGAAAAAAATTGAACTGAATTGAATTGAATTTTTGAGCACCGAAATTAAAACACGCAAAACTCAACACGCATTATTTTTTAACACTGTTTTTTGCACACCATTTAAACCCAACACAAATTTTTTTGACACGTTTTATTCGACACAAAAATTAAATTTTTTATGCAAATCATCTAAAAACTAATTAAATTTCAGTTTTTTGTGTTGAATTTGTGTAAAATAAAATGTGCTGAAAAATTCTGTGTTTAATTTAAATCGTGTGCAAAATTTAGTGTTAAAAATATACTGTGCTGAGTTTTTTGTGTTTTAATTTCGGTATGCAAAAGTGATGTGTTCAATTTTTTTCGTGTCAAGTAAGATCGCTACCTTAGTATAGGGAAGAAATAGACAAGTCCCTCTTGTTAATAATACACAGAAAAATTTATTCAGAAAACTACAAAACTTTTAAAATTGGTCCCCTTGAAATTTGGACCCTAAAAGGCAACGAAAATCGATTTTTCTCCTATAAAACGTGAGTAGTATGACAATGTACGTTTGAAGCCACTTGGGGGTGGAAAAACTAAAATAAATGGTTTCATCGGATTGCTAGGGAAAAAATACTGAAATATATCAATTGGAACATAATTTTAAACGTAATTTTAATCCACTGGAAAAACTGAAAGTTTTGAGAAAATTCCAATTTTAAGGAGGCCAAAAAAAAAACTTTCGAGAGCTATCATGGGCTCAAAAATCGATATTTTGGTCTAAATCCAACGAGAAACTTATTTTTTTTACTTATATTTTAGAGTTCTGCAGGCGCGTTAGGAATCCCGGATACTTCGAAAAAAAAAGCCAGTCTTATAAAAAAATTCAAATCATCATTATTCAAATTATGAAAATATTGACAGCAAACGCTTAAAGTAGTTAAATAGAAGGTCCGGATAGAAAATTCGTAGACATTTTTTAGTGTAGAAAAGACCCTAACATACAGTTTTTTTTGTCATTTTGATCGCATAATAAAACGCTTCCAGGTCACCGTGAGTTATATGAAATTATAAATGAAATTATAAAATTTTTATTTTTTTTAGTAAATAAAATAAAAATGTGATAAAATTAAAAAAAAAATGTTTATTTTAGTTATTATATTGTTTTTATAATTGTAAATCAAGTTTAAATTAAAAATTTCAAGTTTTTTATCTTTATTAAAATGTTGAAAAAAAGAATGAAAAAACAGTTCAAATTTAAAACTGAAAGATGTTAAATAGTTATTAAATACCATAAACTTTAAATAATATGTTGTTAATAAAATTATACATATTTAAGTACTTTGATATTTTTTATTCATTGACCAGGTCCTATTTCCTTGAAATTATTCAAAAGGCATAAAAAAAATCAAATTATCCTTTAATACCTTCATTTAATGATTTTAAATGACATTTAAAAATTTTCCTAATTTTTTTTTTCATTCCGCAGATCTCTCAAGATCTCTTTAGATCTCCAGAGATCAAAATGGATCTCTAGAGATCTCTAGAGATCAAAAGTGATCTCCGGAGATCTCTTTAGATCTCCCCAATTTTTCGATCTATTTAGATCTCTAGAGATCTCCGGAGATCTCTTTTGATCTCTAGAGATCTCTAGAGATCTCGTTTGATCTCTGGAGATCTAAAGAGATCTATCGAAAATTCGTCGGGATTCTAAATTGGTTTTAAAAATAAGTAATTTTCAACAAAATTTAATACAAATGACTTGATTTGATTGTATTTCATTTTTTCCTAGAAAATGAAACAAAAATCCTCTAATCATCTATAATAGGAAAGTCGAGGAAAGCAACAGAAAAAAAAAATTAAAAACGGTCTTACCCGTTTTTGGAAATCATGAAAATTTGCTTTCGTATTCATTTTCTTTTTTAAAATATTTGCTAGTAACTTTAAATGTAAATTATAATTTGTTCTACTTTAGGGCATTTCAGCACCTCGTATAAAAATTTATAGGTTTACCAATCAGAATTGTATGTAAAAACTCAGAATAATTTCAAACCTAGCAAATAAAATGTATTGCAAGTGATTTAAAAAATCAACAACAAAAATTTTAATAGATATGATTAAATCTGTGTTTAAAAATTTAAATTACTTTAATCTTATATTTCAATTAAACAGTATTTTTATTATTTGCTCATATATTACGTATAAATGAAAATGCGTTTTTTATTAGTATAGAATATATAAATTTAACTATAATTTAATGAGAATTAGTTTTATATAAAGTTATAAAAACAAGTTGTAACTTTAATTTAACAACTACATAGTTTTAGAATAGTATTTTACTACTTTCTTCTACAAATACTAGATTACAAAAAATAAAACTTATAGATTTTAAAATTCCTTAGATTTTTTCTTCATACTTATTTTAAGACCTTATTCCATTTATATATAATATATATATATCTATAAAATAAGGAGAAAAAAAACCTCGGGAAGTTACTCTTGTATAATTTTAGTTGTACGAACTGCACGTGCCACATTAAGTAAAGTGAGAAGTTGAACGTTTGCAGTTTTGTATAGTTATAGCCCATATAATATAGAGAAGAAAACTTTTGGAAACTCGGCAGAAATTTTAAGGGTTATATATATATATACATAAATTTTCTTGTACATTCCTTTATATATATATAAATATATGATTGAATTAATTTGATTTAATTAAAAAATTTTTTGTTTAGAAAATTTCTATACAAACAAATATTTTTGATTTATATATGTGCATAAAGAAATTTTTCAAATTTATTGAATGTTTATATATAAATTATTACAATGTATATATTATTGATTTTCTATATGGAAATATTTTGATCTTCGTTTTGAAATACATATATATATATATATATATCAGATAGTTTAGAATTTTCGAATTGTAAATTTTATGTAAATTTAGTTGTTGTATGGTATAGTATTTTCAATGTATGTATACAATTGTTTTAATAATAACGGAAATTCATACATCTATGTATATAAATAAACAAATAAAAATTTTTTTTTCAAAATAAATAAATTGTTTTAAATATTTATATTTTTTTATATAGCTGTATTGATATTATAGATTAAATAATCCTAAATTGAATTTTTTATCATTTTTTTCATGCTTTGTGGTTGTTTTATCAATAAAATACTTAAAATTCTATACTGTTCAGGAATGATTCGAAGTAGGTAACTGAATAGGATCGTATTTTTGGCATAGTTCTTAAAAGTAAATAAATCCATCAGGCCTTTACTTTCTGTAGATTTTCTGCAGATTTTTTATCTTACCTTAATTGGCAACTGATAATATTCAGATAATTATGCAGAAATATTAAGATTTCAAAGTCAGGCTGCAATTAAATTCTGTTCTAAAATAAATTTCATTCATAGAAATGGAAAATTAAAAAGTTTGTGATTAACTACAGCTCCTGATGAGGATTCAAAAAATTTTGAATAGAAACGTCAAGTAACAAATTAGAATTAAAATTAAATATATTTAATTTCAATAAATAATCGAAAGAAATCTAGCACATAAAATAGTCTAATCAAACCAAATTAACTCAGCTAGCTAGATTGAAGAGACACTTCATGAACATGGATAAATAATAAAACAAATACAATAAAATAATATTTTATCTTTTCCAATAGTAATATCCATTTATAGGAAGCTAGTAATTTTAAATAGGAAATTTGAATTTTATTTAAAATGATTATTTTAATGATTAAAATTATGTTCATTATAATTGTTTCCCTATATAAATAAATTCAGTCAAAATGATTTTATATAAACTTTATATACTCGAATATGAATTATGAATTATTCAGAAACTATTCAATATACGTGATTTTATTTTAAGATTTTATATATACGCGTGTACTAACTATATATTTTAATAGACAATAAATTATTATAATGTGTATTTTAATGTATTGAAAAAAAAAATTTTTTTTTTATTACTTACCTGCTATAAAAGTATTAAAATGATATTAATTTTTTTTTTTTTATCTAAAAATAAACATTGCTGGCAGATATTTTAACGACAGTTAAATTATTGTAGTAAATATTTTATAGTCTATTTTTTTTATATGTTGGTATCAATAAATTTTTTTAACATAAAATAATCTATTTTCACGTAAATATTAGAATGTAGAGGATAAATAAATTAATTAACATTTTTTTTAATTTAAAATTGACAATTTATTCTATTTATATATATTTATTTACAGAATATAATACAAAATTTTACACAAATATAATAAAAACACTTTTTTAACACCTTTTTTTTTTGTAAAATTTCTGTACATTTTTAACCAAAAAAAAAATGATTAAAAAATCAAGAAAATTAAAAACAATGGTATTTACATATTTACATGTATATTTTTAAAATTCACACAAAGATTTAAAATACTTACATATATATAAATTCTTTGTAAAATTTATTTAACAACTTTTTTTGGTTCTATTTATAAACAATTATTATTAATATTATTGGCCCACAATTAATTCCGATGATATTGCGGATTATATATATTACATGTAATATATATAATAATATTTGAAATTTTTATAACGATTATTACTATTTATAATATGAGTTACAATTTTATTTTTATTGCATGTATTTTGCAAAAAAAAAAGATTTACAAAATTATAGGTAATTTAATCACTTATAAGTGTTGCTATCGAGCATTTAAAAATAACATTCTTCTTGTGGTACTGAAAATTTAATCCAAAAGTGGCCAGTGTATTTAGTAGCAACATTTGGGAGCGACAAAATGAGCTATAATTTTATGAATTTTATTTTTTTGGTATATTTCGACTAAATTCACTTGGTAAACGAAAACCCTAGAAACTTTTTAAGATAACTTTTTTGCGAATGAATACGTATCAGTCTTAAAAGAAAAACAACTCTTAAAAATATTAGTTATGTCCAATCCCAGATTTATTGTATACAGAAAATTAGCATGACAATTTTGGCTTTAGATATTATAATTATATCGTGAGCACAAAGTCACAAGAGCTCGAAATTTTAAAACATATGCGGAGTTCAAGTATTGGAAAGTGAAATGTCCATCCATTTAAAAACATGAATACAATCCCAAACTAATAATTTTGAAGAAAATAAATTCACTATAAAATTAAAATGCATTTTTTGAAGAAACATTTACCAATGTCAATACAATGTCAATGTAAAATAATAATCCATGAAAAAATCTTTAAATCTGCATTTTATATATACCGTAAGCACTAAATTTCTATTGCAAGAAAATAATGCGCCATCTAGATGTTAACTTATCAATTAAGTAGTATACGATTCACTTTTCAATAGTATGGATGAAGTGTTTTAAAACAGATTTAAAAGTGTTCAAATTAGAATCGAATAAATGAATGATTTTGATTTTTATGAACACTTTTACTATAAAAAAATTTGTCCTAACATAAATTGGTCTTTAAAGAAAGATAATAAACGAATAGTGTTCATTATTTATAAAAAAAGTACCATAAAAAAGACAACTTATCAACTGATTTTCTGTAATTTATAAAATCTGTTTTGATTTTTAGATTTTTGCATATAAATTTGTTTCTAGAACAAACTGGGGAAAATCAGAACCAACTGCATAATTCAAATAACAATTTTCACCTCTGCTCTTCACACAAAAAAACTCAATTACAAAAAATTCGCCAATCCTAACCATACCATATTTTGGCTCACATAAAATTTCTTAGACCTAAAAAAAGATTTTCTCATACGTTCCTTTAAAACCCTTAATATTTTATAAAAGCCAAAATAATAAAAAATGTAAATCTTCTATTACATATTAAAAACAAGTATATAATTAAAAAAATATCTAACACACAATGACATCTTTATATCGATTATAATTAAATTGACACGTGTTTATTGTGACAAAAAAGAATATTTAAAAAATGTAAAAAAATAATTAATAAATATTTGTAAACTTAAAAAGATGCAAGATTATTGTATCAGTTGAATACTAAATAAGAGTATCTTTTGTTTAATATTACGACGTATGAAAGTTTTAATTAAATTAAAGTTTTGGTATATATATATTTATTTAAATTTTTAATTATAATTAAGTGTATATGCCGTGTGTATTTTATATTCTTTACATGATTTTAATGTAATTTAATTATTGATTCGTTTTCATAAAATAAATGTTAACATTAATTTTAATTAACACGCGTATATTTTTTATTTATAATATTGTAGGTTCTTGTGTGTTGAGTTTATGTAAGCTTGAAATAAATATTTAAATTTTATACTGGCAAATCAGAGTACTTTATGTAAATAATAAATGTATGTATATATTAGGCTGCTAGTTATTTTAGGAAATTTTTTTTAATTTAAATTACTTACAGACAGAAATTACACTAAAAAAAAATTGCAAATGACTTGAAACGTAAAGAAAATTGAAAAAAAAAAAACAATTTTTCTTTTCTTTTTTCAAAAAATTTTTCAAATCTCAGCATACCGATATACGGATATCCCAAGTAAGCGGGAAAAAAATTTTTTTTTAAATTTTTTTTACGTTTCAAGTCATTTGCAATCGTTTGACAAGATAAAAAATTCCGCTTGACGCAAACGGATTTTTTTTTTCAGTGCAGATATTATTTGTCCAAAAATAAGAATCACAGAATTTTCGGCCGTTAAATCATGGCGACGCTCTAAGAAGTAATTCAATGAGCTGATTTTTGAAAAATTTTATATTTTATTTTATTAAGGTTAATTTCAAAAGTTACTTGGAAATTCAAGCAAACTGGAAAAGAATTACTTTTAGGAAACCAAATTACAACCTATAGTTATGAATGACTTTAATATTTTAAAAAGAATATTCCAGACACCCTTCGTTTATTTCAATGGACCTTCAGGACATAGAATCGCAGGGTTCAATTTTTAAATTGCTGGTGATTAAATTGTAATTTTTGACAAAAATGGATTTTATAGATTCCAAAAACTTACTACAAGCTTCACGTATCCAAAAATTCTTACTAAATCCTTTTTTAATCATTCGTTTGCCAGATGTGATAACTTAAAGTCAGAGTTTTGATTTCAGAATTGTTTAGAAAAAATTAATTTTTATCATTATACTTGAAAAATGATATCATAGAAACTATTTTTAAAAAAAATTTATAACCGGTTTGTGTAACTACACAATCAACAAGCATGGAACATGTTTACTCATAATAGTAATAAATCCAAAAACCGAAATTACAATAAATCCTGAAATATAAACTATCCTAAGTTTATAAACTTAAAGTATTCTAAGTTCTTGTACTTATCAGGGCCTGACTCCCACTTCGAATTATTCTAAGTCCCTAAATCGAAATTATTCTAGGTCCATTTCACCCCCCCCCCCCCTAAAAACGTCACTTTTTCACCCCTCCCCTAAAAACGTCAATTGTTCAACCCCCCCCCCCCCCTTCCAAGCCAAACTTTTTCAAATACCCCATCCAATGAACATGTTCCATGTTAAAATCGACCAGTAAAAAATTTGTAGCTTATTCAAAATTTTGGAGACCTATAAAATCCTTTTCTTCAAAAACTACAGTTTTGGTAGTAATTTAAAAATTGGTATTTTCAATAATGGTACTTTGATTAATTTTCTATAGCGATAAAAAATTAGCGGTCTCCCTTCCCTAGTAAGTAAATATTAATCAAAGTAGTTTTTAAAATAACGCACAGTCTAATATACTTCTACACGTGTAACCGTGTCAACAAAAAAATGAAAAATATTTTTTCTCATTATTTTACTTTCTAAAAGGTTTTCTGAAGCAATTCTCGTTTAAACAAGTAATTTTACGATTATGAGTTACCTGAAGCTTAATTAAAATAAAGGAATTACTTTTTTTTGTCTTTTAAAATTTCGTTTATTTAGGAAAAGCATTCTAGTGGGTACATTTATAATGACGTTAATCCGCCTTTTTTATTTATTATTTTTTTTAATTAGGCCTTTGAACAACATATTTAAATTTATTTCTTTTTTTTTTAGAATTATTTCTAAAATATAAAAAAAATTTTAGATAAGTGGCAAATAATATTTGAGTGCCTGGCAAAGCTGGGAATGAGTGATGCATGATTATGCTAGTGTCTCCAGTTTTTGATCCATATGGGTATTAACGATAATTTTTCTCCGCCTATAGTGCATAGCTAGCGTAGAAAGTTATGCACACAAACAGGTAAAAAAAAGTATAAAATTTTAAACTATTACTTGATATACTATAAAAACAAACGAATAAGAAATTCAGAATTACTTGATCAAAAAATTTTAATTACATAATGTAGAAATAAAATTATTAAAATTACAAAATTTACATAGTTAAAAAATGCAAACATTAATTTTAATAAAATATTTACAGAAATAAAACTCTGAAGTACCTAATTTATACCAAAAATATATTTTGTAATTTTTATTCAAAAATAACCAAAAATAACAAACTTTATGCATACATTGGTAGGTAAATAACTTTAAAATTAAAATTTACATTAAAAAAACCAATCAAACAAAAATAATAAATTTGTAACAAAAAAAAAACTAATTTTATTACAACTTCGTTTAACTGTAAAATTCTGACTATATAAAGTTCACTTACTAAAGTTTACACCAGAAGTGAATATTTAAAGACCTAAATAAAAATTCAAGTGTGTAAAACCATTTCTTTATTTTATAAAATCTAGCTATAAAAATTCTTTTTTATTTTTTTTTTTTTTAAACTACTTATTCAGAGTCTCATAGGAGTAATTTTAAAAATATTAAACTTTCAGGTATCTCAATAAACAACTGGTTTAAGTGTAAACCATTTTTTTGAAAATAAAAAATTAATAAAGAAAATTCTTTTTATATTTTTTTAATTACTTGAACTTGTGGCTTTAAATATTTATATCATAATGGAACGTATCAGTCTTTTTTATATGCATAAAAGGTGTGTTATAATAATGAAGTGCTTTTTGCATAAAATAATAGATATTATGTATCAAAAGGTGTATTAAATATTTGGAAATTTTTGTTTATAAATAAAATATTAGAATAAAATATTACGCTTGTTGGGTTTTATAAAAACTCTTTATGAAAAATAATTTACTGAAATTTTTAGTCTTTTACCCTATTTTTGATTTTTATTGCCATAGTAATAAATTGACCATAAGTTTAAATTTTTCTTGTATTTAAACTGATATTAAAGTTTCTACATGTCTGTGTGTGAAAAAAAAAATCAAACCGAGTAATCTCCCAGTGTTTCATTCTGATAAGAAAGAAAAATTATTAATTTTTTATACTAAAACTATCGAACCGAACAAAAAATATTTTTTTTCAGTCTACAGCTAAAAAAAAGTCGATGTCAAAGCAAGATATTTTTTCAATATATAGAACACATTTTTGTCGCCTTTTCCTCTCCCTACACAACTATACATACACAGTAATATGCAATTTCATTGATAAAACTTTAAATATTCTTCATTCATACTTAAAAAAACTTTTTTTTATATTATCTATTCTAAACACTCTGTTATACCAATAAATAACAAAAAAAAAAATCATTCACCAAGATATCTACAATAAGCAGTATCTTCAATTAATTCACGTGGTATCCATTCTTCAGCTGGTTTTTGGTTTATTAATTTACTAGCATGATATTCAACTTCCTTTAATATACGTAATAAATTACCACCAACTAATTTTTTAATATCTGATATTGGCCATCTTCTGTCTCTTGCTAATTCAGCCAACAATAATGGATAAGCAGATACATCTGGTAATTCTGTTGGTGGACTAAAAAACAAAACAAAAAACATTATTAATATATATAGACAAAGGAAATATATATATATTTATTACATATGTATTTTATGAACTTGCTAAAAGCATATAATTTGAGAAACCCTTTTAAAAGCTTATAAACTCTATTATATTCTGTAAATTTATAACTTATATATGCTATAATTTAATATATATAACATAGAAAATATTTATATTAAATACATTTTTTATCTCACTCAATTATACTTTTTCTTTTACCTTTAAAAATCTATTTCCTATACCTAACATTATTTAAATCTTCTTATATATTGTATTTATGTTTTTATGAAGATATTAAATTTCAATTTATTTGTATTAAATTTTCAATTTTTTTAAAAAGATAGTTTATTATTTTTATTTTAAAAATAGCAATAAAATTACTTATATTTTCAATTAATTAAAATTTTATTTTTTTTAAATACATTTTAAGAGCTTTATAACTAAATGTTCTTAAGGACTTAAGTACTTAAAAGCTTAAGTTTTAGGATGGACCAGAACCTTTTTGGTCAAACTGATGAATTGGATACCTTATATAGTAATATTATATATAATAACTTAATGAGCTTTAAAACTTCTTGTTATTAACTTTTTATTAATTAATAATAAATTAACTGTTTTTAAATCGTTTTTTTTTTTTAAGTGATTGATTATTAAATTTAATAATTCAAATTAAATATTAAATGGATTTAATTTATAATAAATCAACTAAGTGATTTTGGTTGTTTTAATTTTTTGTCAAAATAATTATAAAAGATAAAATCAAAGACGTGCATCAGTAAAAAAGTAATTTTTGCATGGGTATAAAACCTTGAACACATTTTTAATTTAGCTACAAAAAAAGACGCTTTTGCCTAGCGTTCTGATTACTATTTGCGAATCAGGTATAAAAAATTAATAATTAATTATATACTCATTTCCCTCATCTCTAACATACAGTTACGTGCCTTTCTGAAAGGTTAACGAAAGATATTTAAGGCATGGAGTCAATGGTTTAAATGCAAGAGGGTGAAGTTAAAAGAAAAAAATCGAACATTTAGTAGCCAAATTGATCAATTAGAAGCATATAAAGTTGATCTGTCAAGATGCCAAGTTAAAAGAAAAATAAAAATACGCGTTGACACCGTTTCCAGTGGCAGAGATAAATGAAGATCTGAGAAGTGCAAATTTTCATGCTAAAATTGTTAAGAAAATGGGTAAAATCGACAATTTTACTAAAATCCCATGCAACATATTATCTTTTGATAGAGTCAACTTTAAACTAATATGCGAGATATAGAAAAATGTACAAGGATACTATTGCAGCCAGTTATAGAATTATGAACCTGAAAGAATCAATTGGTAAAAACTAAAATTAAAGTTACATATTAACGGCCCTAAAAATTTCAATATTTGATTTTAACATATTTTCAGAGCTTTTTAACGTTTTTCATCTTTTTCTTGGTTTCGTTTCTTATATTATACTGAAGCTAATCGTACAATAAAGATCTTTGCAAAGTTTTATATATATGAGCAATTATTTTAAAAGTGCTACTTAATTTGAGCCTGGAATCGTAATTTTTTTGCGGGCACATCGGAACGACCCTTGTTTTCGTGAAGTTTGAACCCTCAGGAAGTCAAAAAAAGTCGTGAACAAGGATTCGGTGATAGGTGCCAAAAAGATTTTTTCACTTTTATGTCAAAAACCGTGTCTTTCGTATCTGAGCTATACCCCAAGTTTTTAAAATAACTTTTTAAGTAAATAAAATTTTAAAAAATAGATAAGAAAATCTGATTGCCAGGGAAAAACCACTCCAGAGGAAAAAAAAATTTATCTTTTTACGATGAAATTAAGCCAAGTTATCGTCAATTTAAGATTTTGCTCAAATTCGTCTTAAAAAAGATTGAAATTTTATTGAAAAAAGCCTTTTTCTGAACTTTAAACATGCATTACTCGCTTGATTTTCATCGTAAAATAATAATTTTTTTTTTTTTAATCGATTTATTTTTCCCTGAAAATTCATTTCTTTAAGAAAAAAATCATTTTTATTGACCAAATTTCAATTTTTAAGTCAAAAACTGTGTTAAGTAAATCTTGCTACTTCCAGTTTTTAAAGGCTTTTGGCCTCAAAATTGAAATTTGGTGATTAAAAATAATTTTTTCTTAAAGAAATGAATTGTCAGGGAAAAATTAATCAATTTAAAAAAAAATTATTATTTTACGATGAAAATCAAGCGAATAATGCATGCTTAAAGTTCAGAAACAGGCTTTTTTCAATAAAATTTCAATCTTTTTTAAGACGAATTTGAGCAAAATGTTAAATTGACGATAACTTGGCTTAATTTCATCGTAAAAAGATAAATTTTTTTTTTCCTCTGGAGTGGTTTTTCCCTGGCAATCAGATTTTCTTATCTATTTTTTAAAATTTTATTTACTTAAAAAGTTATTTTAAAAACTTGGGGTATAGCTCAGATACGAAAAACACGGTTTTTGACATAAAAGTGAAAAACTCTTATTGGCACCTATCACCGAATCCTTGTTCACGACTTTTTTTGACTTCCTAAGGGTTCAAACTTCACGAAAACAAGGGTCGTTCCGATGTGCCCGCAAAAAAAAATTACCATTCCAGGCTCAAATTAAGTAGCACTTTTAAAATAATTGCTCATATACCTCTTTTACCATGAAGTCTCTTTGAGCATTTGCAAGTTTTTTGTCGCGAGAGATTTTAATTGTTTTACCTAAGATGTTAATTATTATATTCGCGTGATTCTAACGGATTTGTTTGGCGCGCACCTATAAAGAGAATAAAGCAGCAAAAGACTATAAATTTATCCACGGCGCCCCTCTTGTGAGCTTTTTGCTTCTTTGACTTCAGCCACGAAGCATATTTTCTTTTAATAGCTGACTGCAGTGTTTGAAAATGGTGCTTTTTGACATGCTGATGCATTTTTGTGGCTTGCTTTTTGGCTGATTTAAATTTCTCTTCTTTGCTCCAGTAATTTGAAGGCTTTTAGAGAAATGGTGGCTGGGTGCAAACTTCCAAGCTAATTAGCGCAAAGTGGTAATAGTATGATATTCCTGGCCAGAAAACATTACCTGAGCACAAGGTGCACTTTTTGTAATTTTTGACACTAAGTATTTTTTTTAAATCTTTTTTTTACAAGTCCTTCAGTATATTTTAACAGAACTGATCGTTGGATGTTACTTCTGTAAGGTCACTCGATTCTTTTATAGAATCCTCGAGTGCGAGATATTTTTCGAGATATTTTTATAATAAGTTGCTTCAGGGTTCCCTTAAAAGACTATTGTTCGTTTAAATTTTTCCACAAAAACTATAATAAATCCATGAAATATCAAACATACTCGTATGAAGCAATTTGTCTAAATTTACTCTGTTTCTATTGAATAAAAATTTTTCTATATTTCTCGCAAGTAAAATGCTCTTTGAATACTATATAAATGTTAATACTATTTCTACATAAAATATAGAAGATTTTAATAGTTTAAAATGTTTTTCCTCTAGTAGCTGGCTTTCAAATTAATTATATTGATCTATTTATTGTATTTTTACCAGTAAACAAAATTTATATAATTTAATAAAATTACCCGTTGATGCTAAGCTGTTTTTTAAGACGACCTCAGCATTTGCTGGGTGGAATACTTAGTAAAGACTAAAAAATTGTAGTTCAAAGTACGCTAAACAATAAGATTCTGTGTTCAAATCATTTCTTTCATTAAGTTCCTTAAAAAATGATTTAAATCTTTAAAATTTCTTCATAAGCAGCTTATGATTTTATTGACATAGTGTGCTTTTTTAGCTACAAAAAGCATAAGTTTTGTTGGTTTGCGTACAAAGAAAATAACATGAATAATTTGCTTTTTGAGAATCTTTTGTCAAAAACCTAAGTTTAGTTTTAATTTTTGTAATAAAAATAGACAAAAATAATATTTTTACAGATTTTTATTTCATGAAAAGGCAAATTTTGATAGTTTAGCTATGTATAAATACAGTTTGAATTATTGTTTACATTTATTATGAATAATGTAGGCCTTTTGATGCTATTTGTAAGCATTTTTAGCATAATAAACTTTAATCATTTGAAATAATTAAAAACATCTTTAGAGATTTCCAGAGTTCTCAGAACAGTTCGTCGGGAAGGGCCATTCATAGTGAGCATTGTTTCAAAAGAATAGTTAGGGTCAAGGATGGGGTTTTGAACACTTTAAGAAAATTTGTGACTTTACTAACGAATAAAAACAAAAAAAATAGTATTTTTTAACGGAACATCTCTTTAAATAGCAATTACGAACATAATTCTTGAGGAATAAACGGTTATTTGCCATGTACGAACAATATTTTAATTTTAAATAGAGCTCTAGTAGAGAAAACCTAGAATACCAGGGTTTTGGACACTAAGTACAGGGTTTTGGACATGGAATGTATGGGGTTTTGGACACCATTCTTAAAACTATCTACATAATACATTTTTTTAAAATAATAATCAGAAAAATTATAAAAAATGGTTATATAATGGCATTTAATTAATTTTTAATTAATTTTGAAATGACCAATTTTTAATCAATTGTAAAAGTTCATGTTACAAACGACTTGTTGAGTATAGGTGTGAATAAGAAAATATTTTAATTAAAATTTTTTATTTATTCTAATTAATTGTAAATAAACAAAAAAAGAGAACAAGATATTATAAAGAAACATAGTCGGAGTGAGAGAGAAAAAAGAAAAAAGAAAAAGAAGAAATATATAGAAATAAATATATAATAAATATATACTTTATACATAAATATAAAGAAACATAGTGAGAGTTCGTCCCGTTAACCGGCATCACTGCATTACCAATTGGCATTCACGGCAATAAATTTTTAATTTCTCTAAATTAGATTTTATTTAATACTTTTTAATTTTTGCTTTTGGATTTAATAACATTTAACAAATAGACACTGTTAAGAATAGAAATTTTACCTTTATCTTTAACAAAATAATCAAATGTTCAAAACTAAAATCCGCGTATGCTGTTTTGGACATTAGAATAAAATACATGTCCAAAACCACTTTTTTAAGTATTTTTAAGATGGGTTCTTAGACATCTTAATTAAACGCATAAAAAAGGAAGAAAATAATTTTTTTTTTGTTATAAATTTAATGTTTGATGATTACTTAATCTAATAAATGCAAAAAAGTTGTTATTGTTAATAAAATATAAACAAAATATCAATTTTACGTATCTCGTATTCTTAGTATTTTTATTAAAAAACGATACCATATCAAGTAGTTTATTTTGATTCAGAGTTTTATTATTAAAAATAATTAATAATTTTCAAACAAACTAGGTAGAGAAGAAAGTAACCGTTTAAAGAATATTTTTTTTAAAATAATATATCTTTTCACTTATTTCTATCTTAGTTATTTGGTAAAAAAACGCTAGGTGTTCAAAACCGCATGGATGTCCACCACCCCATCCTTGACCCTACTCTATAAAACATCGTGTTTTAAAGACAAAGTTTTACTCCCATAATTTGTACTTCCAAACTTGATTCTCGACTAACTATGAATAACACATGTACAATGAAATTATAATACATGGCGCTAACGACTAAATACTCATTTTGCATTATTATTTGGAAATTAAACTTTGTATTACAATATTTTGAAGTAAAACTTTTTCTTCGAAACACGTTGTTTCGATGTAGCTATAACTCTTTCGAAACGCTTTGGTTCAAGAAAATATTTTATGCTTACTATACCTTACCTATTTTTAATGTAATACAAATATTTATATAATCTTTGAAAATACTTTTTTGCTTTTGAAATGTTTATGAGTTATTTTTAATGTAAATTATTATTTTTCAATCCATATTTTGAGTTATAAACCTTGGGACTATTTTTCTGATCTCTACTGTTACAGATATATAGATATTTAGAATATATATTAATATATTTTTCATTTTATTTATTGTATTTAATTTCTTTCCAATTGCTATTCAGCTACCTATTTTTTGGTGAAAATAATTCATGTAGTTCAGCGGAATTATCTGGTTACTAATTTCTTCTCCATTTTTGGACAGAGAAGGGTGGCTGGCTTGAGAAAGTATCACTCATTTACATATTTTGACAAGAAAAATTAGTATTTCAAAACGTTGATGTAATTTAATCTATCAATTTAAAAAATATTGCTCCATTCAGATCGCTGTTTCTTAATAATTTATATTTTTATTCATTAAAAATAAAAAACTAATATTTTTACCCATGGCAAAATAAGGCAGCAGTGTAATTTGAAAGATAACCAAAGGAACCATATTTTATAATATAAAACTTTCAACGTACCCACAAAACCCAAAGTGATTTGAGGATCCAAAGACCGTGTAACCTCGTTATCAACTATTGAATAACCAAGAGAAAATAGAACAAAAAAAAACTGCTTTTAAAAATACTGCAACGGACACGTTTACACGGGATAAAACGGCACTTTATCTCATTAGTTTTTACCCAAATAACCGCGTTTTATCGTCACAACTTTAATTATAACTTGCTTTGAACACTACTTAATTTATTTGTTACTTCTGAAATGGAATTTTAGAATTAATAATCATATATTTAATGCATTTTTCTATGCTTAAATGTATACGCCGCAATACCAAAATTATTAAGAATTCTCAATCCAAAATTTAAACACCTCGCTTATCAAGAGGGAGAAAAAGAATAAGGTAATAAAAATTTTACCTAATTAGATTTAAGATTTATAAAGAACTGTAGCTTTGTACAATGGCAGCTGTTTAAAGAAAAATGCTAAGCCACGATAAAACTAAAAACAAAAAGATGAAATATTACACATTTGGGTATAAGCTCATAATTTCTTCTAAGAAAAATATATCTAGCGATGTTGAAAGCACCTTTTAACATTAAAAATATTCCTGCTTTAAAGAGCTTTTAAGTAAAAAAGGTAAATGTACTGAAGTTTTTTGGAGCACAAACGTTTAGAAAAAGATATGAAAAAAAGAGAAAATTGAATCAACCGACTCTTGAATAACAAAATTCAGAAGACTGACAAGGAAAGCGTACCTTATCACCCACACATACAAATAAGTTTAAGGATGGTGGTAGGCAAGAAAATTTTCTAAAATTTGCATCAAAAAATAAGAAAAATCAGTTAATTCTTAGGTTCCGGGGAAAATATAAATAAAAAAATTGAATACAAACGGCAAATACAAGAATCAAAAGACTTCTGGTGGAGACATGATGATTCAGCAGCAAAAACTTAACATATTATTGTATTAAACCTAATATTAAATAAATTCAACGAATGCAATTTTGACAAAATCATCAATATATTCTATACACTCTAAACATTATAAAAATAAAATAAAATTTTACCAAATTTACATTTCGAGTAGTATTGTTTTTTGTAATTTGAAAATGAGCAGGAATTAAATCTCTTTGGAACTCATAATGCAGGATTTTTAAAAAGAACCTGATTGGGAAATTCTTTCACGAAAAAGTACAAAAAACACCATTTTTTTTTCTTTTTGGACGTAGTACCTAATTTATTTCTATGAAAGTACTAGTTTTAGAAAGTTTGTTTATAGTCATTTTTTGGATCTGATACCGAATTTTTTCAAAAATTTTTTCTCAAAATTAAAAAAACAACAACTGCAATTTTTTTTTTTTTTAGTGTAATACCTCATATAATTCCATGAAAGTACTAATATCTGAAAATATTGTAACCGGTGATATTTAACAAGCATTATCGAATTAAGACTTAATTTTTTTTTCCAAAAATATTTTTATCAATTCCATGGAAATGCTTTAAAACAAAATCGCATACAAACCCATGCTCCAGGCCTATACTATCATTATAAATTTGAAAGAAAACAGTATTAACTCTTATTTTTTCATCAAAATAAAGGTACAAAAAACATTTACAATTTTTCTTGCTTTTCAAAATAGTTTTAGAAAAACTCCACTTATCATTACTAAAATCAGATCAACGAAACTATTAGGCTAAGGGATAAATCAAATTCGCTTGAAAAAAGGAGTAAACTACTGGATATTTATAAAACGAGAATTAAATAAGTAATTGCTTTACTTTCTAATTTTGACTTCACATTATTTTTTCCAGCACAAATATTATTTTTGAATTTAAAAAAAAAAAAAAACTAAAATAGCTATAAATCTGATCGACGTAAGCTTCGACTTTGAAATTTCAAAAAAAAAATCCTTTTTATATTGTGGATTATAGGAATATCTTTTTTTTAAGATCAAAGATTTCAACACGTAAGACACCTTTAAGTTGACGCAGATTTTCTTTTACATTTTTTTATAAAATAGAAAATAAAATTTTTTTAAGAAACAAATCAATCAAAGTGATTGCTTTAGACACTATTTTTCAATAAAAAAAAAAGTGTAAAGAAAATATATATCACTCAAAACTATTTTTCTTTTAGTTTTTAAACCAAAATTACGTATAAAAGCTTTTTTCTTTTATTATATTACATACTTAAATTTAATACTTTTTTATTTTCTTGTAATAAAATCATTTAAATCAAAGTTTTATAAATTTTTTTTCCTTCAAAACTTTTTAAAAAATCTTTAAAATTTTTTCTTTTCATTAAATAATTTTCTTTTTAAATGCATATTTAAGAAGAAAAAATTCATAAAAATTTTTTTTTTTACTATTCATAAGTATAAAAATTTGTAAAAAAAAAATTGTATTTTCAAAAGATTAAAACTTAAGATTTGAAGAAAAAAAATTTTTTTCTAAAGAAATCAAAATATTTTATATATATTTTCTTTCTTTTTTCTTTATAAACTCATCCTTTCTAGTCTTATTTTTTCTAATAAAAAATTTATCTCAAGCAGTACTAGCTGTCAGCCATAAACTACTTCTTATATATATATATATATATATATATTTCCCTTTTTTTAAAGAGGTTAAATTTACCTTTATTTCTTTTTCTTAATACATAAAAAAAATTCATGATGATATTTATTTATTTTTATAAAAAGAAAAAACATTAAAATTTGAAAAGTTTACTAGTAATATAAATATTTTTTAATAAAAAGCTCTTTAAAAATAATTTTTATATTCTATCAACAAAAATGTCATTGGAAGAAAAATTATTATCGAATTCTTTCCGCACCATTGCAAAAGCAGATTCGAGTGGAAATACTATTTTGTTGGACTCAAGTTTTTTTTACTATATATTATACCTTAGCTTACACCTATATATATAAAATAGACTTGAAAAAGCTTAAGAAAAAGAAGCTTTTTTTTTCTTCTGTACAATAAGTAAAGTGTTTCTTTATAAAAATATTTTTTTTTTCTTTAATTCGAAAGTCAGATCAGTCATAATTTTTCTTTTTTTAAATAAAGAAAAACGTATATACTCATTGTGGTTTTTCTTATATATATGTATAAGTAATATAACAAAACAAGGCAATTTACTCATTTCTCAAGAGATTTTCTCTTTTAAAATGAATACTAGTGAATTTCTAGAAATTGGATGTATTACGTACACCATAGAGAAGAAAACCGTAAAGATAGCCGTATGTCATCCGTATATACTATAAAGTTGGTACATTTATACTGCAAGTATCTTGAGAGAAAAGAGTTATATTACATATATATAACATTAAAATAAATATAAAATTGTTGACAGTTAAATTTATATAATAAGTACCTACAATAAGATCTTTATTTTATTAAATTAATATTTTTTATATATAATTTGATTTTTAAATTTATGAGATAATTTAAAAGATTTAAACATTTTATTACTTTGATTTATACAATTTTATTAAAATTTAGTTAGTTCAAGAAAGTAACGTTTATTTTAATAAAAAACAAAATATTTATTTAGCTCAACGTTTTTAGAGAATCTAAAAATCAAATGACATAAGACAAAATAAAAAAAATCAAATAAGAACAAACTAACTGATAGAAATATAAGTAAATATAAATTAGCACAAAAATTGACGAAGATAGATTCTAGGAGTACCTTCGAATCGAGTCAACTTCAAACCCTGCTTGGTATGGAAGACCAACGGGTCCCCGAGAGGTTGAAGTCTTAGTCAAGAAAGTAAAGTCTCTATTACACGGTTCTTGTGACGCCTTCATGCCTCGTCGAAGGCCCTAGAAAGAGAGAAAGTCAGTTTGGTGGACTTCAAAAATACCGGAGCTCCGCAAGGAATGTTACAGGTCGCGTCGAAGAGCGCAGACAGCATGGGACAGACCTGAGACTGCTGTGCTTTCTTGGTAACACAAGGATGCAAAATATTGCCTAGCCAAGGCCATCCGTCAAAGCAAGGCTCGATGCCTGCGTTAAATTACATATTTAAATTAAGTTTTGTAAGTGTTGATACAATAGAAAAGAAGATTATCCTTATGAAAATGTTTTAAGTTCAACAGATGGTTTCCCTGAAAATATAGAATTAGGTGAAAAATATAATGTAATGAGAATAATAACGTATATGAGATACCTGATAATGATAAATCAGATGATATAAGAAATAGAAAACGAAATAAGTAATAAACAAGTTCCATACAAAAGGCATAGAATTAATAATGAATTAAACTAATCTGTATCAGAAACAGATAAAAATGTACAAAGTAAGATACTCATAGAAATAAAAGTAAATAGAAAATAAAAATTTAAGGACTGATTGGATAAAAAATGTTGGTTCCACAAATTATACTACAATATTAAATCATGTTCTGAATAAGGCACAAATATTTGCCAATGATATTCCAATTTCTTTTTAAGAAATTCAAGTTAAAAGTGAAAAACTGGAATGAGATGGTGCTGTCGATAATGAATTAGAAGCTCACCGCAGAAATAACACATGGATATATTTACCCAGAACAAGAAACAAAAATAGACTAGAAATTTGTGGTTTTAATCAGGAGTGTTTAATAGACTATAATGAAACTTTTGCTTCCGTGGCAAGAATTGCAAGTCTTAGACTATTATTAGCTTTCGCGAATCAATTCAATTTTTGATACATTATATGGATGTCAAAACTGCATTTTTGAACGGAGTTTTGAAGGAAAATGTTTATATTATTAATATAAAATTATTCATTTTAACAAATAAGAAAAAAAAATAAGAAAAATGATTGATGATTATTTTAGAAATGATCTGGTCTGGTTTTACCTGGCTTTCCCCATACCTATACAACAAATGTTGGACCATGTAAGTACCCAGCAGATAAGTACATTTGAGAGATTATTTAAATTAAATGTTAAATGATTTATTTGATAAGATATTGTTAGTAAAGAATTTTTGATTGATAATGTGATATGTGATTTGTTAGTAAATAAAATTAATTAATTAATTTTTTTTTTTATAGATGTAATTTTGTATGGAAAGTGTTGGAACTATAAAATAATATCTATAGTATCTGTGTGAATTTATATGTGTGTATTGTCTTAAGATTTAATAGCATAATAGGATGACTCGAGTCCTAAGCTGTAGCTGCCCTGTGTATTATATAGTTATTACGTATATAGGTTCTTTAGCCACTTCACTGATTTCTAATATAATAGATATGATCTCTCTCACGTGATTATTAATAAAGATAATTAAATAAATTAATTATTATTGTTATTTATTAAACCATAATTTTTACAATTAGCTTGAAATTTCTAATTTGTTTAAGTTTTATAGCAAACCTAGCCGTGTATTTATTCCATTATCATTCACACTTATCGACTTCGATAAATTTATACATTTATTAGAATAACGCAGTCCGGGTGCGACATTGTGCACTATTAGCTGGCATGGGGACAGAAGAAATTGTGCGAATTGTCTGAGACAATAGATTAACAACGCACACACAAATAACATTGACCCTCAGACACAACAACGACACTTACACTGACACAACACATACACAGTCGTAAGCCTCCTGTGGGATGCATTTGACTTATCTAAATAAATTATAATTAATAAACTTAAAACAAAAATAATTATATTAGAAACGGTCATTTCGAACTTAACAATATTTATCTTATATTACAAAGATATATACAGTATTTCCGTACCGTATAATTTTTTATTTAAAATTTTTCAATTTTTAAATAAATTATTAAGATGATTTAATTGATGTTAAATAATTTTTCAAGTTAAATTAATTAATAATTTAACTTAAAAAAGTGGTATTGCATGAATAAAAAAATGACCATCAGTTTGTCTCGAGCGGGATTCGATCCCACGACCTTTGGTTTGCCACTTTTTTAAGTTAAATTATTAATTAATTTAACTTGAAAAATTATTTAACATCAATTAAATCATCTTAATAATTTATTTAAAAATTGAAAAATTTTAAATAAAAAATTATACGGTATGGAAATACTGTATATATCTTTGTAATATAAGATAAATATTGTTAAGTTCGAAATGACCGTTTCTAATATAATTATTTGAAAATATGTCGAATGTTAAAATATTAATTAATTTAAAACAAAAATAATATATCTTGTATTTATTCGTATATTTCCCTCTCGCAAATTTAGACTTGGTCTACGTCGAGTATTCCAGTTAGCATCGAACTCCTGCTACTTATACTACCGATTATCAATCTTAAAACATACCTGGGGCACTTCTATCCCCACGATATAATTCATTATTATAAATTGTGTATTTCTCAAAATTTATACGCAACATTAGTTAATTTGAAATAAAATTAAAATTTTTAATTTAACATTTTAATTAATTTTAGTAGTACACCTGTTAATTTTAATTAAATTACCATAGGTACCTACAAAAATTAAAATATAAACCCTAAAATTATACATAATTAAAAATTGAAAATTTAATATACTTTTAAATATAAATGTATTATAAACATATTATGAACATTTTAATTTTATATAAATTAATACTTCATCAAATAAAAGTATATTTTTATTTAAATTTTAATAAAATATACAGCAAATATATTTCATCGTTATATTTTAATAATAAATAAATATTTATTTATTACATATACCTATATATATATTTATATATATTAGAGTGGACCTATTTTTGGACTTTGTGGAAAAACTTTGCTCCCCGGGTTTTTTTGTGAAGTTTTAGTCATAAAAAGTTCCCAGTTCCAAGGATTTTGCTTTAGCCCTGCAAAAACACGTGCCTGTAACCACATCAATTTTCCCATTTAAATAACATGGGGATTTTGAGTTTTTAGCTATATAAATTTTTACAAAAGCCAAAAAGCGTTTTAAAATGCTAATTTTTACTGGAAAACATACTTTTATATGTTGTAAAGACATACAAACCGTCCTGTATTCATTCCAAAGGGAATTTTGGGGCTAGAAACGCAAATTTACCGAGTCCCAATTTCAGGGTTTTCAAAAAAAGTCAATTTTTATCATTATCTTTGAAAAGTAATATCTTAAAAACTAATTAAAGAAAAGAGACGAGTAAAAAATTTTTGGAAACTTGAAGCTTGTAAAAAATTATTAAGGCCTTTAAAACTCAATTTCGTCAAAATTTACAATTTTGGCAGCAATTTAAATAAATTTAAAAATTGGTCATTTCGGGTCAAAAATTACCAGTAGGTTAATTGACTATAGCGCCAAGAGAAACAGTGATTAAAATATACGGCTTACGTCGTTTGAAAGGTGACACTTATACCAAAAAAAGTGAACCAACCAGAAGTGTTTTGGTTAATTTTTGAGGTTGTAGCTTTTTATCGAAAATTACCGAAAAACCCTGTTTTATAAGATTGAGCAAACATGTAAATTTGCGTTTCTAGCCCCAAAATTCCCTTTGGAATGAATACAGGGCGGTTTGTATGTCTTTACAACATATAAAAGTATGTTTTTCAGTAAAAATTAGCATTTTAAAACGATTTTTGGATTTTGTAAAAATTTGTATAGCTAAAAACTCAAAATTCTCATGTTATTTAAATGGGAAAATTGATGTGGTTACAGGCACGTGTTTTTGCAAGGCTAAAGCAAAATCCTTGGAACTGGGAACTTTTTATGACCAAAACTTCACAAAAAAACCCGGGGAGCAAAGTTTTTCTATAAAGTCCAAAAATAGGTCCACTCTAATATATATATATATTAAGTTTATTTTTATTTTTGATTTTGTATCGATTTACTTTGATGTGTAATAATGTTAAGGGTGCTTTGCATCGAGAGTATCAAATTTTGATATAATTTAATTTTATTTGAAAAAAAAAACTACAAGAGCTATTATAGAAAAATTTTTTTTTTTATTGATTTCATACACTCAAAAAAAGAATAGTAAGATTAACCTCAACGAATATAGTAAATATAAATTAATAAATTCTGGTATTTATAACCAAAAAATTAGTAAATTTATATTATTATAATATATTACGTATATTATACGTCTTAGTAACCTCCGCTTATCTTATTACCTTTACCATATTTTCGTTAATAATCAAGAAAGAAAATATAGATTTTGAAAAAACCTGTAGTTTAACGAAAAATATGAACTTCTTCTAGGTAGACAACTGGACATTATTAATGCATGTGATGAAAAATCACTCTTTTTTTAACGAAAAAGCAAATATTGAAAAAAGTTCAAAATTCATTCAAGCTTCTACGTTTCTTGTTTCATAAAGTATTTTCAAAAAATAATATTTGGGTAAAAATTACTAATAAAATCTGTTATTTTTAAAAAGACACAAATTTTAAATCTAATAAAATTAAAAATTAGAACCGTTTTACTTACAAGGTTTCAAGAAAAAAGCTTTAAAATCAAAATTTAACATATGAATCATAAAAAAATTTTTTTTATGAATATTTTAAAAAAATATAAAAATAAAAAGTTAGATGTTTCTTTGTAATTTTACGAATCATAAAATAAGTAAAACGTTAAGGTCATAAACTTAAAAAAAAAAAAATCCTGTATTTTTTCTTTGTTCGCTATATATATATATATATAACATTTACGTAAAAACATTACTAGGAAAAAGGTTACTTACTTAGATAAACCATCATAACCAGCACCAAGTCCTACATGGTTAGCACCAGCAATACTTTTTATATGGTTTATGTGAGCTTAAAAAAAAAAAGATTTAACATAAGATTAGATCACAATCTATATGAGATTTTTTTATTTTTTATTCAAAGAAAAAACCACAAGAAGATAAGCTTTTTTTTTATATTATAGGCATATCACCATAGATAATAAAGAAAAAAAAAGCTTTTGAATTTTTCTCACTTTTTAAAACTACTTTTTTTTTGTTGAAAGTTTATTGTTATAAAAGATCTTTTTATTATGCACTTACCAATAACATCATACATACTAGCTTTTTCACCACAACTTAGATGAGCACTATCAAAACTAACCATTACAAGTCCACCATTTATAGTCTGAAAAAAAAGAGAAAATTAAAAAAAAAAATAATTTAATAGAAAATCTTATTATGTATAAAGAAAAATTCATAATATCCGTAATCCAATAAGCTTAGTCTTTACAGTGATTAAAAATTTTTATAGATGCTATAAAATTATAATTTTTTTTTTTTTTAAATACAAATTGTTGTTATTAAAATATAAAAATTTTTTATTGTAATTTTGTTATATATGGGATGATCCATCTAAATGTATAAGGAAAATTATTGGAGTATGTTTTAACCTATCATCGCCTACCCTAGTTAAAAGAAACCATTGAAAACGATAGAAACTCAATAGTTTCGAATCGTAATTTTTCACTTGGAAATTTACAATTCAAAACGATAGAGAAAAAATTAAATAATATAACTCCAATCGTTTTGAATAGTACAGAAAGATAATTAGATATTATTGGCTATATTATTAATCGTTACCAATGGTAATAGAAATTATTTTTTAATTATGACTAAAAATTCAATGGTTTTCAATCGTGAAGTCAAAAATATACCCAAAATCAGCTAAAATTTTCAATCCTTATCAATCGGAAAGTAAAAACATTGTAAAAATAAGCTAAAAAATTCTATCGTTTTCAATGGGAGAGTTATTTTTATCAATAATCTGGGTCAAAATTTCTATCGTTTTCAATCGTAAAGCATAAAATATTGCAAAGCTTAGCTAAAAAACTCTATCGTTTTCAATGGGAAAGTTATTTTTATCAAAAATCTAGCTCGAAATTTCTATCATTTTCAATCGGAAAGCAAAAAATAATGCAAAGCTTAGCTTAAAAATTCAATCGTTTTCAATGGTAAACTTATTTTTATCAAAAATCTAGCTCGAAATTTCTATCGTTTTCAATCGGAAAGCATAAAATAATGTAAAAATAAGCTAAAAAATTCTATCGTTTTCAATAAGAAAGTTATTTTTATTAAAAATCTAGCTCGAAATTTCTATCGTTTTCAATCGGAAAGCATAAAATATTGCAAATTTTAGCTAAAAAACTCTATCGTTTTCAATGGGAAAGTTATTTTTATCAAAAATCTAGCTCGAAATTTCTATCGTTTTCAATCGGAAAGCATAAAATATTGCAAATTTTAGCTAAAAAACTCTATCGTTTTCAATGGGAAAGTTATTTTTATCAAAAATCTAGCTCGAAATTTCTATCGTTTTCAATCGGAAAGCAAAAAATAATGCAAAGCTAAGCTTAAAAATTCAATCGTTTTCAATGGTAAACTTATTTTTATCAAAAATTTACCTCGAAATTTCTATCGTTTTCAATCGGAAAGCTTAAAATATTGCAAATTTTAGCTAAAAAACTCTATCGTTTTCAATGGTAAAATTATTTTTATCAAAAATCTAGCTCGAAATTTCTATCGTTTTCAATCGGAAAGCATAAAATATTGTAAAAATAAGCTAAAAAACTCTATCGTTTTCAATGGGAAAGTTATTTTTATTAAAAATCTAGCTCGAAATTTCTATCGTTTTCAATCGGAAAGCATAAAATATTATAAAAATAAGCTAAAAAATTCTATCGCTTTCAATCGGAAAGCAAAAAATAATGCAAAGCTAAGCTTAAAAATTCAATCGTTTTCAATGGTAAACTTATTTTTATCAAAAATCTAGCTCGAAATTTCTATCGTTTTCAATCGGAAAGCATAAAATATTGTAAAAATATGCTAAAAAATTCTATCGTTTTCAATAAGAAAGTTATTTTTATTAAAAATCTAGCTCGAAATTTCTATCGTTTTAAATCGGAAAGCATAAAATATTGCAAATTTTAGCTAAAAAACTCTATCGTTTTAAATGGGAAAGTTATTTTTATCAAAAATCTAGCTCGAAATTTCTATCGTTTTCAATCGGAAAGCAAAAAATAATGCAAAGCTAAGCTTAAAAGTTCAATCGTTTTCAATGGTAAACTTATTTTTATCAAAAATCTAGCTGGAAATTTCTATCGTTTTCAATCGGAAAGCATAAAATATTGTAAAAATAAGCTAAAAAATTCAATCGTTTTCAATGGGAAAGTTATTTTTATCAAAAATCTAGCTCGAAATTTCTATCGTTTTCAATCGGAAAGCATAAAATATTGCAAAGCTTAGCTAAAAAACTCTATCGTTTTTGTACTCCAGTCAAAATACGGGAGGGGGGGGGGGTTGTATTTTCACTGGCGAACACGAGATTTGCTCTACTATAGGTTTTTTTGGGTCGCTGAACACGAAAACCGGGGTCATTTGACAGAGAAATTGGGGCTTCACCCTTAAATTTGCAAAAACTACCCCAAAAAGGGGTTTTTTTTTACATATTTGCAATTTGACCGCTCAGATTGGCACCATACGGGTTTTTTGGGTCGTTTATCAAGAATTTCGACTCCTTTTTCATAAATAATCAATATTTCACCCCTAAATTAGCTAAAACTACCCCCCCCCCCAAGGGGATGTTTTTGCTATTTTCGCACTTTGACCATCCAGGATATGTTCATATGGATATTTAGGGTCGCTGATCAAGAATTTTGACTTATTTTTCATAAATAATCAATATTTCACCCCTATATTGGCTAAAACTCCCCCCCAAGGGGGTGTATTGCTATTTTAGCACTTTGAGCATCCAGGATGTGTTCATATAGGTTTTTTGGGTCGCTAATCAAGAGTTTCGACTGCTTTTTCACAAATAATCAATATTTCACCCCTAAATTAGCTAAAAATCCCCCCCCCCCAGGGGGTGTATTGCTATTTTAGCACTTTGAGCATCCAGGATGTGTTCATATGGGTTTTTTGGGTCGCTAATCAAGAGTTTCGACTCCTTTTTCACAAATAATCAATATTTCACCCCTAAATTGGCTAAAAATCCCCCCCCCAAGGGGGTGTTTTGCTATTTTACCACTTTGAGCATCCAGGATATGTTCATATGGATTTTCGGGTCGCTGATCAAGAATTTTGACTTATTTTTCATAAATAATCAATATTTCACCCCTAAATTGGCTAAAACTCCCCCCCAAGGGGGTGTATTGCTATTTTAGCACTTTGAGCATCCAGGATGTGTTCATATAGGTTTTTTGGGTCGCTAATCAAGAGTTTCGACTGCTTTTTCACAAATAATCAATATTTCACCCGTAAATTGGCTAAAAATCCCCCCCCCAAGGGGGTGTATTGCTATTTTAGCACTTTGAGCATCCAGGATGTGTTCATATAGGTTTTTTGGGTCGCTAATCAAGAGTTTCGACTCCTTTTTCACAAATAGTCAATATGTCAACCCTAAATTGGCTAAAAATCCCCCCCCCAAGGGGGTGTTTTGCTATTTTACCACTTTGAGCATCCAGGATGTGTTCATATAGGTTTTTTGGGTCGCTAATCAAGAGTTTCGACTCCTTTTTCACAAATAATCAATATTTCACCCCTAAATTGGCTAAAAATCCCCCCCCCCTCAAGGGGGTGTTTTGCTATTTTACCACTTTGAGCATCCAGGATGTGTTCATATAGGTTTTTTGGGTCGCTAATCAAGAGTTTCGACTGCTTTTTCACAAATAATCAATATTTCACCCGTAAATTGGCTAAAAATCCCCCCCCCCAAGGGGGTGTATTGCTATTTTAGCACTTTGAGCATCCAGGATGTGTTCATATAGGTTTTTTGGGTCGCTAATCAAGAGTTTCGATTCCATTTTCACAAAGAATAAATATTTCACCCCTAAGAGTGTATCTGAGGGTTTTAGGGTGTGCAAAAACCGAATCTGAAACTCAAATTTCGAAATTCCAAATGGCGGACTCAACATTGGCCATATAGGTTTTTTGGGTCGCTAATCAAGAGTTTCGACTCCTTTTTCACAAATAGTCAATATGTCACCCCTAAATTGGCTAAAAATCCCCCCCCCCAAGGGGGTGTTTTGCTATTTTACCACTTTGAGCATCCAGGATGTGTTCATATAGGTTTTTTGGGTCGCTAATCAAGAGTTTCGACTCCTTTTTCACAAATAATCAATATTTCACCCCTAAATTGGCTAAAAATCCCCCCCCCCCTCAAGGGGGTGTTTTGCTATTTTACCACTTTGAGCATCCAGGATGTGTTCATATAGGTTTTTTGGGTCGCTAATCAAGAGTTTCGACTCCTTTTTCACAAATAATCAATATTTCACCCCTAAATTGGCTAAAACTCCTCCCCCAAGGGGGTGTATTGCTATTTTAGCACTTTGAGCATCCAGGATGTGTTCATATAGGTTTTTTGGGTCGCTAATCAAGAGTTTCGATTCCATTTTCACAAAGAATAAATATTTCACCCCTAAGAGTGTATCTGAGGGTTTTAGGGTGTGCAAAAACCGAATCTGAAACTCAAATTTCGAAATTCCAAATGGCGGACTCAACATTGGCCAATTTTAGATATTTTTAAAAATAGAAACAAAAGTTTTAAAAAAAGTATTGGCCAATTATTTTAACCTACCTACACGTTAGACCTTAAACCTACAGTAGCCTACTTACACGTTAGGCGCTAAACCTACTATAACCTACCTACACGTTAGACTTTGAACCTGCAATAACCTACATACACGTTAAACGTTAAACCTACAATAACCTACCTACATGTTAGACGTTAAACCTAAAATTACCTACTTACACGTTAGACTTTAAACCTACTATAACCTACCTACACGTAAGACTTTAATCTTACAATAACCTACCTACACGTTAGATCTTAAACCTAAAATAACCTACCTACACGTTAGACGTTAAATCTACTATAACCTACCAACACGTTAGACGTTAAACCTAAAATAACCTACTTACACGTTCGACGTTAAACATATTATAACCTACCTATACGTTAGACGTTATACCTACAATAACCTACCCACACGTTAGATCTTAAACCTACAATAACCTACCTACAGGATAATCATTGAACCTATTTTAACCTACCTACACGTTAGACCTTAAACCTACAGTAGTCTACTTACACGTTAGGCGTTAAACCTACTATAACCTACCTACACGTTAGACTTTGAACCTGCAATAACCTACATACACGTTAAACGTTAAACCTACAATAACCTACCTACATGTTAGACGTTAAACCTAAAATAACCTACTTATACGTTAGACGTTAAACCTACTATAACCTACCTACACGTAAGACTTTAATCTTACAATAACCTACCTACACGTTAGATCTTAAACCTAAAATAACCTACCTACACGTTAGACGTTAAATCTACTATAACCTACCAACACGTTAGACGTTAAACCTACTATAACCTACCTACACGTAAGACTTTAATCTTACAATAACCTACCTACACATTAGATCTTATACCTAAAATAACCTACCTACACGTTAGACGTTAAATCTACTATAACCTACCTACACGTTAGACTTTAAACCTACAATAACCTACCTACACGTTAGACTTTAAACCTGCAATAACCTACCTACACGTTAGACGTTAAACCTACTCTAACCTACCTTCACGTTGGACGTTATTCCTGCAATAATTTACCTACTTGTCACACGTGAAACCTACTATAACCTACCTAGGTTATAGTAGGTTTAAACTCTAACTTGTAGGTAGGTTACTGTAGGATTAAAGTCTAACGTGTAGGTAGGTTATAGTAGGTTTAACGTCTAACGTGTAGGTAGGGTATAATAGGTTCAACGACTATCCTGTAGGTAGGTTATTATAGGTTTAAGGTCTAACGTGTAGGTAGGTTATAGTAGGTTTAACGTCTAACGTGTAGGTAGGTTATAATAGGTTCAACGACTATACTGTAGGTAGGTTATTATAGGTTTAAGGTCTAACGTGTAGGTAGGTTATAGTAGGTTTAACGTCTAACGTGTAAGTAGGTTATTTTAGGTTTAACGTCTAATGAGTAGGTAGGTTATAGTAGGTTTAACGTTTAACGTGTATGTAGGTTATTGCAGGTTCAAAGTCTAATGTGTAGGTAGGTTATAGTAGGTTTAACGTCTAACGTGTAAGTAGGCTACTGTAGGTTTAAGGTCTAACGTGTAGGTAGGTTATTGTAGGTTTAAGGTCTAACGTGTAGGTAGGTTAAAATAGGTTCAACGACTATGCTGTAGGTAGGTTATTTTAGGTGTGAGATCTAACGTGTAGGTAGGTTATTGTAGGTTTAACGTCTAACGTGTAGGTAGGTTATTTTAGGTTTAAAGTCTAACGTGTAGGTAAGTTATAGTAGGTTTAAAGTCTAACTTGTAGGTAGGTTACTGTAGGATTAAAGTCTAACGTGTAGGTAGGTTATAGTAGGTTTAACGTCTAACGTGTAGGTAGGTTATAATAGGTTCAACTACTATCCTGTAGGTAGGTCATTATAGGTTTAAGGTCTAACGTGTAGGTAGGTTATAGTAGGTTTAACGTCTAACGTGTAGGTAGGTTATAATAGGTTCAACGACTATACTGTAGGTAGGTTATTATAGGTTTAAGGTCTAACGTGTAGGTAGGTTATAGTAGGTTTAACGTCTAACGCGTAAGTAGGTTATTTCAGGTTTAACGTCTAACGAGTAGGTAGGTTATTGTAGGTTTAACGTTTAACGTGTATGTAGGTTATTGCAGGTTCAAAGTCTAATGTGTAGGTAGGTTATAGTAGGTTTAACGTCTAACGTGTAAGTATGCTACTGTAGGTTTAAGGTCTAACGTGTAGGTAGGTTATTGTAGGTTTAAGGTCTAACGTGTAGGTAGGTTAAAATAGGTTCAACGATTATCCTGTAGGTAGGTTATTGTAGGTTTAAGATCTAACGTCTGGGTAGGTTATTGTAGGTATAACGTCTAACGTGTATGTAACTTATACATGAAAAAGCATACTTCGAACTGGAAGCAATGACTATAGATAAGCTGTCACTGCAGGCTATGTCCGTAGCTGTATAACGCCTTTTTTCAAACGCAGCCTTTACTGATCAACTAAAAAGAAGATACCTTAAAGATGATGCTTCAACAGCATTGTTGATTATCAGTGCATGGTCTAAGTCTGATCTTGTCACAGAAATATGAGTATACAATCCTGATTCTTTATGTGCGTAATGCAGTTTATAAATGTTTATGTGTTATAATAAATTTTTTCAATAATTGGCCAATTATGAGTCTGCCATTGTGAATTTCGAAATTTTAGTTCCAGATTCAGTTTTAGCACTCCCGAAATCCCCAGGGTACTTTTTTTAAAACTTTTGTTTCTATTTTTAAAAATATCGAAAATTGGCCAATGTTGAGTCCGCCATTTGGAATTTCGAAATTTGAGTTTCAGATTCGGTTCTTGCACACCCTAAAACCCTCAGATACACTCTTAAAACCTTTTTTTTTAATTTTTTTTTTTTTTTGGTAGAAGTACGCAGTAATTACTTTCCAAAGCTTGTTGAGAGCGCATAAATGAAACTATGCTTTTAAAATACTAATTAAGTGGATTTTATGTTTTAATAGGTCCAATTTTGATAACTATATTATTTTGTAGTTTCTTTATCAAATAATTTTCAATTATGCAAACAGGGTGTATTCATGGCTCATGATTCTTACTCGTACAAACATCCAGAACTTGGTAATAAGCTATATCGATGAATTTCCAATAAACTTTTATGTTTATATAAGTTAGACCCTCTTTACAAGCTGATTCTAAATGAATATTCAATTTGGTATTCACCAATAAAGAAGTAAAAAAAACAGTAATCACTTGTACAGTTTTTTTGGGAATTCATCATAGTGGCTCTTTCTAAAATCCTGGATGTTTTTATGTGTAAGAATCAGAAGCAATGCATTAAGCCTGTTTAAATAAATGAAATCTACTTGATAAAGTAGATTTATATTAGAATTTTATAAAATTTGGACCCAAACTGCATATCAAATCCAGTAATTGCTTTCCAAGGCTTTTTGAGAACGCATCAATGGAACTGTACTTGTAAAATACTAATTACATGGATTTTATATTTTTTTAGGTCCAAATTTGATTATATATTCTAGTTTGTAGTTGCTTTATCAAATAATTTTCAATTATTCAAACAGGGTTTACTCATGGCTCATGATTCTTACTCGTACAAACATCCAGAACTTGGTAATATAACATATCCATGAATTCACAATAAACTTTTATGTTTACATAAGCTAGATCCTCTTTAAATGCTGGTTTTAAATTAAAATACAGTTTAGTATTCGCCAATAAGAAATAGAAAGAACAGTAATCTTTTCAACAGGTTAATATTAGGTTATTGGTTTTATTATAAATAATATTGATTATTTATGAAAAAGGAGTCAAAATTCTTGATAAGCGACCCGAAAAATCCATATGAACATAACCTGGGTGCTCAAAGTGCGAAAACAGCAAAACACCCCCTTGGGGGGGAGTTTTAGCCAATTTAGGGGTGAAATATTGATTATTTGTGAAAAAGGAGTCGAAACTCTTGATTAGCGACCCAAAAAACCTATATGAACACATCCTGGATGCTCAAAGTGCTAAAATAGCAATACACCCCCTTGGGGGGGGGGGATTTTTAGCCAATTTAGGGGTGAAATAATGATTAATTGTGAAAAAGCAGTCTAAACTCTTGATTAGCGACCCAAAAAACCTATATGAACACATCCTGGATGCTCAAAGTGCTAAAAAAGCAATACACCCCCTTGGGGGGGAGTTTTAGCCAATTTAGGGGTGAAATATTGATTATTTATGAAAAATAAGTCAAAATTCTTGATCAGCGACCCGAAAAATCCATATGAACATATCCTGAATGCTCAAAGTGCGAAAATAGAAAAACACCCCCCTTGGGGGGGGGGGAGTTTTAGCCAATTTAGGGATGAAATATTGATTATTTGTGAAAATGGAATCGAAATTCTTGATTAGCGACCCAAAAAACCTATATGAACACATCCTGGATGCTCAAAGTGGTAAAATAGCAAAACACCCCCTTGGGGGGGGGGGGATTTTTAGCCAATTTAGTGGTGAAATATTGATTATTTGTGAAAAAGGAGTCGAAACTCTTGATTAGCGACCCAAAAAACCTATATGAACACATCCTGGATGCTTAAAGTGGTAAAATAGCAAAACACCCCCTTGGGGCGGGATTTTTAGCCAATTTAGGGGTGAAATATTGATTATTTGTGAAAAAGCAGTCGAAACTCTTGATGAGCGACCCAAAAAACGTATATGAACACATCCTGGATGCTCAAAGTGCTAAAATAGCAATACACCCCCTTGGGGGGGAGTTTTAGCCAATATAGGGGTGAAATATTGATTATTTATGAAAAATAAGTCAAAATTCTTGATCAGCGACCCGAAAAATCCATATGAACATATCCTGGATGGTCAAAGTGCGAAAATAGCAAAAACACCCCCTTGGGGGGGGGGGGGGTAGTTTTTGCTAATTTAGGGGTGAAATATTGATTATTTATGAAAAAGGAGTCGAAATTCTTGATAAACGACCCAAAAAACCCGTATGGTGCCAATCTGAGCGCTCAAATTGCAAATATGTAAAAAAAAACCCCTTTTTGGGGTAGTTTTTGCAAATTTAAGGGTGAAGCCCCAATTTCTCTGTCAAATGACCGCGGTTTTCGTGTTCAGCGACCCAAAAAACCTATAGTAGAGCAAATCTCGTGTTCGTCAGTGAAAATACAACCCCCCCCCCCTCCCGTATTTTGACTGGAGTATAAAAACGATAGAGTTTTTTAGCTAAGCTTTGCAATATTTTATGCTTTCCGATTGAAAACGATAGAAAATTCGAGCTAAATTTTTGATAAAAATAACTTTCCCATTGAAAACGATTGAATTTTTTAGCTTATTTTTACAATATTTTATGCTTTCCGATTGAAAACGATAGAAATTTCCAGCTAGATTTTTGATAAAAATAAGTTTACCATTGAAAACGATAGAGTTTTTTAGCTAAAATTTGCAATATTTTATGCTTTGCGATTGAAAACGATAGAAATTTCGAGCTAGATTTTTGATAAAAATAAGTTTACCATTGAAAACGATTGAATTTTTTAGCTTATTTTTACAATATTTTATGCTTTCCGATTGAAAACGATAGAAATTTCGAGCTAGATTTTTGATAAAAATAAGTTTACCATTGGAAACGATTGAATTTTTTAGCTTATTTTTACAATTTTTTATGCTTTCCGATTGAAAACGATAGAAATTTCGAGCTAGATTTTTGATAAAAATAAGTTTACCATTGGAAACGATTGAATTTTTAAGCTTAGCTTTGCATTATTTTTTGCTTTCCGATTGAAAACGATAGAAATTTTGAGCTAGATTTTTGATAAAAATAACTTTCCCATTGAAAACGATAGAGTTTTTTAGCTAACATTTGCAATATTTTAAGCTTTCCGATTGAAAACGATAGAAATTTCGAGCTAGATTTTTGATAAAAATAACTTTCCCATTGAAAACGATTGAATTTTTTAGCTTATTTTTACAATATTTTATGCTTTCCGATTGAAAACGATAGAAATTTCCAGCTAGATTTTTGATAAAAATAAGTTTACCATTGAAAACGATTGAATTTTTAAGCTTAGCTTTGCATTATTTTTTGCTTTCCGATTGAAAGCGATAGAATTTTTTAGCTTATTTTTACAATATTTTATGCTTTCCGATTGAAAACGATAGAAATTTCTAGCTAGATTTTTAATAAAAATAACTTTCCCATTGAAAACGATAGAATTTTTTAGCTTATTTTTACAATATTTTATGCTTTGCGATTGAAAACGATAGAAATTTCGAGCTAGATTTTTGATAAAAATAAGTTTACCATTGAAAACGATTGAATTTTTTAGCTTATTTTTACAATATTTTATGCTTTCCGATTGAAAACGATAGAAATTTCGAGCTAGATTTTTGATAAAAATAAGTTTACCATTGGAAACGATTGAATTTTTTAGCTTATTTTTACAATTTTTTATGCTTTCCGATTGAAAACGATAGAAATTTTGAGCTAGATTTTTGATAAAAATAACTTTCCCATTGAAAACGATAGAGTTTTTTAGCTAACATTTGCAATATTTTAAGCTTTCCGATTGAAAACGATAGAAATTTCGAGCTAGATTTTTGATAAAAATAACTTTCCCATTGAAAACGATAGAGTTTTTTAGCTAAGCTTTGCAATATTTTATGCTTTCCGATTGAAAACGATAGAAAATTCGAGCTAGATTTTTGATAAAAATAAGTTTACCATTGGAAACGATTGAATTTTTTAGCTTATTTTTACAATATTTTATGCTTTCCGATTGAAAACGATAGAAATTTCGAGCTAGATTTTTGATAAAAATAAGTTTACCATTGGAAACGATTGAATTTTTAAGCTTAGCTTTGCATTATTTTTTGCTTTCCGATTGAAAACGATAGAAATTTTGAGCTAGATTTTTGATAAAAATAACTTTCCCATTGAAAACGATAGAGTTTTTTAGCTAACATTTGCAATATTTTAAGCTTTCCGATTGAAAATGATAGAAATTTCGAGCTAGATTTTTGATAAAAATAACTTTCCCATTGAAAACGATAGAGTTTTTTAGCTTATTTTTACAATATTTTATGCTTTGCGATTGAAAACGATAGAAATTTCGAGCTAGATTTTTGATAAAAATAAGTTTACCATTGAAAACGATTGAATTTTTTAGCTTATTTTTACAATATTTTATGCTTTCCGATTGAAAACGATAGAAATTTCGAGCTAGATTTTTGATAAAAATAAGTTTACCATTGGAAACGATTGAATTTTTTAGCTTATTTTTACAATTTTTTATGCTTTCCGATTGAAAACGATAGAAATTTCGAGCTAGATTTTTGATAAAAATAAGTTTACCATTGGAAACGATTGAATTTTTAAGCTTAGCTTTGCATTATTTTTTGCTTTCCGATTGAAAACGATAGAAATTTTGAGCTAGATTTTTGATAAAAATAACTTTCCCATTGAAAACGATAGAGTTTTTTAGCTAACATTTGCAATATTTTAAGCTTTCCGATTGAAAACGATAGAAATTTCGAGCTAGATTTTTGATAAAAATAACTTTCCCATTGAAAACGATAGAGTTTTTTAGCTAAGCTTTGCAATATTTTATGCTTTCCGATTGAAAACGATAGAAAATTCGAGCTAGATTTTTGATAAAAATAAGTTTACCATTGGAAACGATTGAATTTTTTAGCTTATTTTTACAATATTTTATGCTTTCCGATTGAAAACGATAGAAATTTCGAGCTAGATTTTTGATAAAAATAAGTTTACCATTGGAAACGATTGAATTTTTAAGCTTAGCTTTGCATTATTTTTTGCTTTCCGATTGAAAACGATAGAAATTTTGAGCTAGATTTTTGATAAAAATAACTTTCCCATTGAAAACGATAGAGTTTTTTAGCTAACATTTGCAATATTTTAAGCTTTCCGATTGAAAACGATAGAAATTTCGAGCTAGATTTTTGATAAAAATAACTTTCCCATTGAAAACGATAGAGTTTTTTAGCTAAAATTTGCAATATTTTATGCTTTCCGATTGAAAACGATAGAAATTTCGAGCTAGATTTTTGATAAAAATAACTTTCCCATTGAAAACGATAGAGTTTTTTAGCTAAAATTTGCAATATTTTATGCTTTCCGATTGAAAACGATAGAAATTTCGAGCTAGATTTTTGATAAAAATAAGTTTACCATTGGAAACGATTGAATTTTTTAGCTTATTTTTACAATTTTTTATGCTTTCCGATTGAAAACGATAGAAATTTCGAGCTAGATTTTTGATAAAAATAAGTTTACCATTGGAAACGATTGAATTTTTAAGCTTAGCTTTGCATTATTTTTTGCTTTCCGATTGAAAACGATAGAAATTTTGAGCTAGATTTTTGATAGAAATAACTTTCCCATTGAAAACGATAGAGTTTTTTAGCTAAAATTTGCAATATTTTAAGCTTTCCGATTGAAAACGATAGAAATTTCGAGCTAGATTTTTGATAAAAATAACTTTCCCATTGAAAACGATAGAGTTTTTTAGCTAAAATTTGCAATATTTTAAGCTTTCCGATTGAAAACGATAGAAATTTCGAGCTAGATTTTTGATAAAAATAACTTTCCCATTGAAAACGATAGAGTTTTTTAGCTAAAATTTGCAATATTTTATGCTTTCCGATTGAAAACGATAGAAATTTCGAGCTAGATTTTTGATAAAAATAAGTTTACCATTGAAAACGATTGAATTTTTAAGCTAAGCTTTGCATTATTTTTTGCTTTCCGATTGAAAATGATAGAAATTTCGAGCTAGATTTTTGATAAAAATAACTTTCCCATTGAAAACGATAGAGTTTTTTAGCTAAGCTTTGCAATATTTTATGCTTTACGATTGAAAACGATAGAAATTTTGACCCAGATTATTGATAAAAATAACTCTCCCATTGAAAACGATAGAATTTTTTAGCTTATTTTTACAATGTTTTTACTTTCCGATTGATAACGATTGAAAATTTTAGCTAGTTTTGGGTATATTTTTGACTTCACGATTGAAAACCATTGAATTTTTAGTCATAATTAAAAAATAATTTCTATTACCATTGGTAACGATTGATAATATAGCCAATAATATCTAATTATCTTTCTGTACTATTCAAAACGATTAGAGTTATATTATTTAATTTTTTCTCTATCGTTTTCAATTGTAAATTTCCAAGTGAAAAATTACGATTCGAAACTATTGAGTTTCTATCGTTTTCAATGGTTTCTTTTAACTAGGGATAACCGACAGTTCTTTGACACTTGAATTTTTCGATTTCAAAAACTTTATATTTTTATTATAAGTAATTTGGGTCACTCTGTTCATTCCCGGAGTCTTTACCTACAATTTTTGCGAAATGAAATATCAAGCCCTAAAGTGAGGAAAATTTTCAACAAATTTTTAAAGAAACTTAAAATGTTCCTAAATAAGTTTTTTGCCCTCCCGGGCGTAAAACTCGTGTGTAAAGAATTTTCTGAACTCATTCTACGCCTAGGTGGGCAAAAAATAGTGTAAGCACCATGGACGAAATACTTTAGACACGAGCGTGAACACACAACCCGGCTTTGCCGAGCACTCGTGCTAGTGCTCACGCTTAGTGCCGAAACTTTTACGCCCTTGATACCTAATATACTATTTATTTTATAAATTAAAAAAAAGCTGAATATTGTAATACTGTATAGCTGAATATTATATAACTAAAAGTTATAAATTATCTCAACTGCAGGTATTTAGGTTCCTTCTTATCACTTTTTACAAAGCTCGCCATTATTTAGGAATTGATGCCCTTATTTCAAGGGGTTTTAGGTAAAAACGGGCTCCGGAAATGATAAGAGTGACCCAAATTACCTATCAGGCTTGTTTTTTAGCCTAAAATATACAGTTTTTAATATCCGAGAACTCAAGTACCCAAGAACTAACGGTTAATAGGCGTTAATAGGTTAGCATGCAACTATAAGTATCAGTTCCATTTTCAACTTATTTTTGACCTATTTTTACCGATTAATAAATGGATTTAAAAAAATTTCATGCGACAAAATTCATTTGTCCAAGTTATGATTTACTTAATATTTTTAAAGTAACATTCTGTCTAATAAAATTTGATGAAGGAGTAATTTCTTGATTTTTGTTTTCTTCTTTTTTTTTTTTAATTATTTCAAACGGATTACGAGAGAGGTGTATACTTTATAGAAGTACTTTATATGGTATTTATAAGGTGTATACTTTACTATGGTACTCATAAAAAAGTGCCTATAATAGATAAATTATTAAAATTTTCTGTTTTCTTCATTCCCTTTGGAGACTTTTTTGTATAACTATCTTTGTAACTAATTTTTTACCACCAATTATTTAGCTCAATCCACAAAAGCAAAATTAAATTAAATTTTATATAAAATAAAAATAAATATAAATATTTTCTTTAGTTAGGGGGAGACAAATATCTTATAAATTCAACAGTATTCAAAAAGTTTCTTTAAATAAGAAACAGTCTAAAAGATCATAAATAATATAGATACTCATTTATAACTCGGGTGTCTATATATTTCCAATATTTTAAATATGAACCGCAGAAAAATAAATGTACGTTAAAAATAATAAAAGAAAGAAAAAAAAGTTAACTCATGCCTAAAATTAATTGAAGAAAAGAATAAAAATAAAAACAGATAAAAATTTATAAATATTTACCAAATTTCTAAGGATATCATCAGGTACATTACTAGAAGAATTGCAAAGTGCTCTAGCAGCACTATGTGAAAAAACTACAGGTGCTGTTGATACTGCTAATGCATCTCTCATTGTTCTAACAGAAACATTTGATAAATCAACAATCATACCAAGACGATTTAATTCTTTAACAACGGCTTTACCAAAACTAGTAAGACCATCACTATAATAATTTAACGAAAGTACATCTCTATCTGGATCTTCGGCAATTGCTGAATCTGCCCTAAAAAAAAAATGCAAAAAAATTTTATTTTCTAAAGTTCAAAAGACGTGCGTCATTATTATTATACTATTATTATGATAAACAATCCTTTTAACTTGCATATATGACTTGACATGTTATTATATACGCAATAGAAACTATGCAGCATATACTCAAGTTTTCTCCTGCAATAGAAGCTAACTATACAACAATAACCAAGATTATGCGGATAGCTTCAAAGTTTTGCAAAATGTCTACTTTTAAAGCTTTAGATCTGGTTGCTTTATACATAAATTATTACGCATATTTTCACTTTTTAGACTTTATGATAACCCTATTATATAAAATAAGGCATATATTAATTATAAATATTTTAATTTAAATCTTGTACGTATAACCTTAAATTAGAAAATTCAAAAATGAGAAAAAACAAATATTAAATTTCAAAGGTTTAATAAAATTTATCTTTTACCGTGAATAATTTTTATTTGTTCTTGGAAATATTAAAATCGTTTTGAATATTTTTGATTAAAAAGAGTTACTTGATAGTAAAGAATAAACAGTTGCGTCTTGAAAAGTTAGAAGTGACTTGAAGTAACTTTTTATAAAATGAATATCACTGAGCTTAATTGATAATTTTTTATATAAATTATATTCAAAGTATAAAAACAAAGTTAAATGCATTCAAAAATTTTAAATAAATACAATGATTTCACCTTAGTGGGGGAGGGAGGTAAAATTTGTCTAGTTTAAGGGGTGAGGGGGTAAAACGGGACTTAGAATAATTTCAATTCTGGGATTTAGAATAATTCAGGTTTAAAGACTTAGATAAATTTCGATTTGGGGACTTAAAATTACCCGGGTTATCACTCAGCTGTAAACATGTTCCATGCATTTTGGTTGTGTTTACACAAACCGGTTATAAGTTTATTTCTCTGGTCATGGGTCGTAATATAATATTTCTGGCTATGGGTTGTAATTTACTAGTTAATAGCAAAATAAATAAAACCCATAATATTTTGCTAATAAAATTGATTATTTAAAAAAAAATTTTCCCATATTTCCCTAAACTCAAAAATAACTTTTAAATTTTGCCATACTGATGTACTACTACTGAAAGATTAATAACGAAAATTACAAAAAAATAAATTTTTGTTATTTGCTCATATGACTAAAATGTGATATTAATAATGTATTTTATATATATCTAGCAATGAATATTTATATATACTTTGTATAACAATATAATATTGAAAATGCAAATTTTAGCGTTTCGTTCCATTGTGCTTATAAATATATAATAACATGTCCATATTGGCAATTACTGCTCTTTATTAAGAGTATATATATATAACATATATATGTATATTTATATGTTCAGATCCATGTAAGAACGTCGGAATTAAATTTTTTTCCAAAATTTTTTTTCTTAGAGGCTTATTTTAGGTCTTGGATTTGCATTTTCACCGGAATTTTGGAAAAATATTAATTTTGGCAAAAAATTTCTGATGCTCGAAAATTGGTTATTTAAAGATTTTTTATTTTTAGGGCTTTAAAAAGAGCTTATTTATCTCAAAACCAATGCAATTTTTATAAGTGCATATGATTGGGAAAAAGTTTTCTTTTTACTTGGACTACCAAAAAAAATTTTTTTGGTTTGGGCCACTCCCAGTTTCATTTTTAGCAAATTAACCAGAAATCAAGCTCACCCTGATGAAATATGCTCACATTTTTCCAGAATGTTGGCCTATATGCCAGTTTATCAAATTGACCAAAAATACCAAAAATTAATTTAATTGGGAGAAAAAAAATTTCACTGCCCCCGGTTTTAATTAATTTTCGCTTATTTTGACAGACTAAAATAATGATTGTGAGCGCACATTGGAATAACATATCTCAAAAAATATTTTTGGGACAAACTGATACATAGGCCAATATTTTGAAAAAATATGAGCAATCCAAGACCTAAAACAAGTTATTTAGAAAAAAAATTTGAAAAAAAAAATGTTCAAAATTGGTCCAGCGTATTTACATGGACCTGAACATATATATAATAACTAAAATCATAGAAGCGGAAATTTTGATTGCATGTTTTGTTTATTACAACGTTGGTGATGCTTGCTTCGTAGGAAATTGCTTTTTTACCTACTAAAATATTCATATATAGACTTAATTTTACACTAAATAAAATTTTTATTCAAAAAAATTTTTTATATATATTTTTTTTTTTATTAACTTTTATGAAAAAAAATTATCTGCTATTATTTATTTTACATTGTGCCTAAAGGACATTGAAATTAAAAAAATTTTTTTAAATTCATATTTAATAATTTTCATAAAATTTGAATATAATGTAGATTTGCTGAAAGGATTTATATTATAGAAATGTAACAATGAATATTAGCAATTTGCCTCGAGCGTCATAAATTTTCCAAAGGATTTATAGGGCTTTTGGATTTTATAATACTGTACGTGACTAAATAACGTGTAAAAAAAATGTATGAGCATATTTGACTTAAATCACTAGGGAAACCAAAAAAAAAATTGTCTTTTTAGTGGCTCAATCAAAATTTTTGATTCGTTGCATTTTATTTCTTTTAATTTACTTATATTATTGATTTTGCCACCTTAGCTTTGCTTAACATCTACACTGAAAAAAAATCTATTTGCCGCAAGTGGAAATATTCCGCTTGCAGATAGCGCAATTCCAAATTGACTTTCCGTTTACCACTAGAAGAATTATTTTTTTTAAAGTAATTTTTAAAAAAACTTTTTTTTTCATTTTACTTTTCATTTATTCTAAAAGAACAAATAAAATTTTTTTAAAATTTCTTTATGTTTCAGATCATTTGCAATCGTTTGAGCAAGAAAAACAATTGTTCTAGAGGCAAACAGAATTCCGCTTATTAACTTTTTTTATTTTTTAATTTATTTTTTTTAAGCCTTAAACAAACATATAGTACAAAATAAAGCACGTACAATTTAGAGTACTTGTACTAATAATAGAATTCGAACGTGCTTTTTAAGTGAACATATAGTGTTTTTAGGTTATGTTAATTTAATTTTTCATATTATTCATAGAGATAAAATTAAATTTTAGTTCAATTGACATATGTAAATTTTATTATTAAAATTATTCTTGAATATGACCATACATTAATAAATAAATCAATAAATCAAAAACCATATATTATTTCAATATTTTGGTATTAGCTTTATGGTATTTACACTTTAATCTGTTAATTTAATGAAAATTCTTGCGTTAAGTATTATGCGATAACATTGTACTATAACTAATTTGCAAGAAAATTTACAATATACAAATTTATTCTTCGTGTCCTACAATAAATTAGCAATTAATTTTAATTTACATGAGAATATATTAAAAGAATAATGTAAGCTTTTATTTTCAGTACGTGTATAAAGTATTAACGATTATTCTAAGTTTTTATTAATATATATTTTAGTCAATTCAGCTTAAATTTTAAAACCACAGGCTGATAACAGCCGGTATAACACGCAAAATTTTATAATAGTAAAAGAGTCCACATCGTTTTAGATAAAATTTTAAGTTACCAAAGATAACGTCAATTAAGTAAGGATGACCACTGTTGAATCTTATGTTAAAAGCTTAGGTGATCCAAGTTTTTTAAAACTGGTTACCTAATAACAAATCTAAATTATGAAAATATTTTACCGTTAATGGTTCAGTAATTGAAATTATAGAACTCTTTTGACGTTAGAAATCTAAAACTCACTGTAATTGATTAATAAAAAAGGGAAAAAATATTACGATATACAGTGTATGAACTTTGGCAAATTATATAATATTCATTTTTTTTTACATTGTCCAAATTATTTACTTCATGGACCATGGTGAAAAATTTAAATCTGAATTGTTTTTTTTTTTTAATACCAAATTATTTCAGAAAAACAATTCAATGTTAAAAATTTTATTCTCGAAATTTAAAAAATAAATGATATCAATATATATTAAAATAATAATATTAAATTACCAAATGTCATTAATACGCAAAAAAATACTGCTTTTATGCAAAAAATATTTTATACATTTATTTATTTTATGCAACAAGTGTGTAAGAATTTGACCTAAGTTATTTTAGATTTAAAATTTTAAGATTGCATTTTTTGTATACATGCTTAACATTTTTCATCGATTAGAATTGCAGTAGTGCGTAAAATATTTTTTTTTGTTAAGTGCAACTTCATAAATATAAACTTCTTCATGAAAATACTCTAAAATTTCTTTAAAAATTACTTTTTCCTTAGTAATATTTTTTGATGGAATTTCGTTTATTATCTCCATCTATAAAATTTTCTTCTTTATTATGGATCTTACTTTATATTATGCTACTTTTGGAAAAAAGCATTTTTCCTTAAAATATTTTTTTCACCTCTTTTATAAAGAACCTAAGGTATTTTGTATTGAAATATTTTTACGAAAAAATTTCCGATCGTGGCTAAAAATATTAGAGTTTTTGTAACCTATTTGTGATAAAATTAGGTTTCCAGTGTTTTACCATTTTTGTTTACATATTTTCAGTCAAAAATACCTTATTTAGTTGCATTTATCATTGTTTAAAAAGTATTCTGTAATTCTTATTTTTAACTTCATAGAAAAAAGTTCGATCCGATTAAAGTGCCTTATTTTTAAATCTACTTTAGGAGGATTTTTCCACATTTTTCACAGAATTATAAATTATGAAAAGCCCCTTTTTTCACAATCAAAGTTTTAAATTTTAATCAAGCAAAATCAAAAAATTAAAACAAAAAAAACACCTAAGATTCAAACTTGACACAAGTGGGAATTCTATTAAACTATACCTCCTCAAAAATAAATAAATAAATAAATAACAATAATTAAAAAATCGCAAAAATTAAAAATTCATTAATATTGACGTTCATTAAATTTTTAAAATTAAATCTCCAGATAATTAAAAATAATATAATTATAAAAATAATTAAATTTTTAATATTTCCTAACTTTAATTATATGTAAAAAATCTGATATTTATTTTCGATTAAAAAATTCAATCTGCAAAAATCTATAAATGAATAAAATTTTTTAAATTTTATTTTAAGCTTCATTTAGCTTAATTAAACGAATTAATGTACTGTATATTATCGTTAATGATTCAAATTTATATTTATCTCTCTTTCCCAATATATGAAATGTCCTGATTTTATTAAATATAAAAAAATAAATGATAAAAATTTTTTTTCTCTAATTACTTAATTTTATTGAGCAAAAATAATTTTATGGAATATTTTAAATTTAAAAAAATTTATTAATCAATATAGTAATTAAATTAAAACTTTGAAATTTCAATAATGATATAAAAAATTGTCAAAAAAAAAAAAACTGAAAATATCCGTCACAATAAATGATGCATAAATAATTTAAGAGTAAAAAATGTATATATATTTGTTGGGGTTATATAACCAACAAACGCATTTGAATATGTCCAAAACGAGTTATATATGTAGATCTCATACAATGTGAGATAAATCTATAGAATATAGGAGCAACTGCATGCAAGTATAGTTCTACACATAACTGCCATAGAACAAAGATTGATGGGGCTCGTTGATTACATAGAATGTCAGATATATATATAGGATATATAATACATACCAGGGTGTATTGCACTTGTGAGTAAGAGTCATGTATCTAGCACCCAGGTGATGAAAACTACGTAACACTGCCATTGATGCACCTATACTATGTCCACCTTCAATACCAACTAAACTAGCAATAAGTCCATCTTTATGTGCTTTTTCAAGTTCACTACTCGATGTTACTAATCTCATTTTTTCTGAATATTTATTTGTTAATCTTTTAACGATATCTATTTGTTCGAGTGTTAATTTAACAGCATCAAGAAATTGTGATTCACAAGGCACATATGCTGACCAAAATTGAGCACCAACGTTACCTTTTTTTAATCTTATTAAATCTGTTTGCCATTCTGGACCCCATGTATTATTTTTTGACAAATCTTCATCAAATGGAAAACCAGAAAGTTTTGTATTACCACGATGTTTACGTAAATTCCATGCAAGATTGTTGTGTCTGGAAAAGTTATAAATATATTAAATTACATTAATGGATTTTTCCATCTCTCTCTCTCTTCTTTATACATAAAACTTTATTTAGTCAATATTTATAATGTATGAAATTTACACTTCAACTATTAAATTATTTTCTTCTTGTTATAATAATAATAATAATAACAAACTATTGTCTTGATGAAAATTCGTTTTTCAAGGAAAGGAATAAGGCTGGTGAATTCCTGGATTAACAAAAGTTCATAATATTATTCATACAGCTATGGCATGTTATATGTATAAAGTTTTATTATTATTATTATTATTATTACAGCAGTAGGTAACTTTTCATTTTCAGCAAATGTAAGTTGTACAAACTAATTATGATGTAGCTGTTAATAATTTTTTAAAATATTTTTTTGAAATTTAAAATAGAACCTTTTTTTTTGGTACTGTATATATGTGTGAAATTATTTTATTTTTTTTTTGCTCATTTTATATGTACATATATTTTCATACATTTATATATTTCATGATATTTACCGTGCATATATATTAAGCTTTTCATTTTCAATTAAAACATATGCTAATAATAATATGTTATGTGCTAACATTTTATGGTAATACAAGTTTATTTGTTTGTATATTGGACCATGGGTTATTGTTCAATTTTTGTTATTTAAATTCGTAAATTAATATAATTTTTTGTAAAAATATATTTTATGAAAATAATTTTAACCAAATTATATTAGGTATATTTTGTAAGTTTCTGATTTTGCTATATATTTATATCGGAGTCGAGTAAACTTAATTTTTGTCTTCATAGAGCTGATTTTACTGTTTTCTTTTTAACTGGAAATTACCCAATTTTTTTCATGGTATCCAATTAGGGTAGAATATCATAATTTTAAAAATTTTTATAATTTTTTAACTAATAAATGCTAAATGGACCTCAGTCAATTGAAAAGGTACACTGTAAAAAGTAATTTTCTTAAATTAAAAAAAAAAAAAAGAATTTTTTCGAAAAATTAGTAAATTTTCAAAAAAATTTGTAAATATTCGATAAAAATCGTAAATTTACTAAATTTAGTATATTTTCGAAAAATTCGAAAATTCTCGATTGGTAAATGGTAAATTATCAATTTTTCTTGTAAATTCACAAAAAAAAAATCGAGAATACTCGAATTTTTTGTTAATATACAAAATTTTGTAATTATATGATTTTTTTCGAATATTAACAAATTTTTTCGAAAATTTACTAATTTTTCGAAAATGTTCTAATTTTTTTGTTATTATATGAAAGTTACTTTTTACAGTGTAAGAAATCATTTAACTATTTTTTCCGAAAGTAGCACTAAAAATAAAGCTTCTCCACAAATTATTTAGTTTTCTATATATAACTATGCCATAAGCGTTTTACTGAAAAAATATAATAAATCAGCTGTTTTTTTTTAAGTGATCACAAGAGATAGTCCTAGAAAGGCTAAATTTTCGCGGTAATATTATTTTTATACTAATTTCTACGAGCTTTATTTCCAATATAGGCCAAATTGGTATGGAATCCCTCATATATAAACTCAGGTTCAATGTCTAATTTTAAAAAACAAAATATATTAAATAAATGAAAAATTTTCTTAATTTCATTAAAAATGAATATTGTTGGGAAAAATTATAATTATTATAATTTCAAATGCTTAACACTTTTATAAATATTTAATTTAAATTTATGTTTATCTTTATTATCTACTTTCATATATATATATATATAATCGTTAATGTATATAAAAGAAGATTAGTCTAAATCTTAATAATATCAAAAGTGTAATACTAGTTAAAGTTGCTTATTAATAGTACTATATATTTATTTTTTAACATTATTTTTTTCCACTGCTGTTTTATTTTATATGAAAATTATAAAACTAAAACAAAGCACGTAAATTAAAAATTTAATTAGAAATTATTATTTTTTAAATTTATTTAATTTAGGCTATATTTTAGGCTACTAAAAAAATTTCTGATAAAATAAACATGTATGTATATTTCAATTCTATCAAATTTTAATTATAATATTTTGAGATTTTGATAGAACTATATACCTAAAACTTACTTTATACTTTTCTTCCTGCATATAACTAAAAAATTTTTTATGAGTGAACTTCGGAAATTAGATATCAATTAGTGGTTATAAGATTTTTCTAGAGTATAAATTGTTTACCGACAAGGGGAGTTCACTGCCTTTGGAACACCAAATTACACCGAGTGATTATAGATGAGTTTACTGTGTTGAAAAAACATGCCGACTACCCTTCGTTCATTCTAATCAGTTTTTTGGACCTAGCGACGCAGGGATCAATGTTAGTTAGGACGCTAGTAATGTTAAATAAATCCAAAAATTTTATCTGCACGGAACTGGATCAATCTCAATGAAACATATATGTATTTTTGGTCATTAAATCTGATTTTGAAGGTTTCAACCATTTTCTAATGACCGGTTTTGAGTAATGAACGCTATATCATAAAAAAAATTAGCAAGATTGATAAATTCCTGAAGATAATTGCTGATTGAGCCTAGTTTTGGTACCCCACTTAGTTTTTCGATCATGATTTTGAAGACAGATTTTTTAAAATTAAAATAGCGGATTCAAAATAGCGTATTCCTACCTTAGAAATGGCGATTTATTCTGTTTTAAGTATATTTACGTTGTCTAGTAAGTCTTTCAGACCAGTTATCACGATTCTGAGCTCAGAATTTTAATAATCAAAATATTGAGCTTAAAATGGTGGATTTATACTTACATTTATTAATTCAATTGATCTAAGAGACGTTCAAAAAAAATTTGGCTATTAGGGAGGGGTTTGTTAAACAAAAAAGTACAGACATCCCTCGCTACTCATGGTTTTTAAATTGATACTTATCCCTATCTATGCAAAAAAATTCACTCATCAAGAACTATTTTTATTAGTAAAAATTTTAAGAAGTGGTAGGAGGCAGAAAAAAATTCAACATTAGTGTTACACACAGAGGATCCGAAAAATTTCCCGAAGAATTGTCCTGAGATCTCTAGAGATCTCATTTTTGTGGTTATTAAACATTTTTATTAATTACTTACATTTTGCGGGTCGTTGAACGCAAGTATGATATCAGTTTTTATCTAAGATGACCAAGTTGCCCATAATAAGCAACATTAGGTTATCTTTTGCGTTTTCTTAGATGTTTATTTTTGTGAGTAGAAAAATAAGACTCAGGAAGTTATTTGGTGGAAAAGTAGAGTTACAGCAAAATTTAAAATATTCGTCTAAGAATCTCCTTCTCATGTAAAGTTGGGGCACTTGGCTCGAGATTCAGTAGGTTCTTTCAAGAAAACTGAAGGTATATGTGATAAATTATTTGTCTATTTAATGAAAAAGGATTCTTCAATTCTGAATAATATCTCCAAACAGTTGAAATGATTTAAATCTTTGAAATTTCTTCAATTTCTCCATAAGCAAATTATGATTTTATTGACATAGAGTGCTTTTTGAGCTGTTTTATTAATCATATTAATAGTAATTCACTTTTTAAAAATCTTTTGTCAGAAACTTAAGTTTAGCTTCAATTTTCGTAATAATTATAGAAAAAAATAATATTTTTACAGATTTTCGTTTGATTAAAAGGCAAATTTTGATGGTTTAGCTATGTATAAATACAGCTTGAATTTTTTTTTACATGTATTATGAATAATGTAGGCTTGTTGGAGCTATTTATAAGCATTTTTAGCATAATAAGCTTCAATCATTTGAAATAATTAAAAACAAGTTTAGAGATCTCCGGAGATCTCTGGAGATCTCTAGAGATCTCAGGACAATTCGTCGGGTTGCTCCTTTTATTTCGATTTAATGTTAATTTACAATCTTAGATATTTTCTTTTGGCTGCCACTACGACTATCATATAAATTTTTTAATTTTTATCACTATATTACCATGCTCATTATTAGCAAACAAAAAATCCTCTCAGCAATATCTTTATGAGTCCAGCATACCCTGGCTGTCGACGAGAATATTCTTTCTTTTTTTTTAATCAAGATTGTTGTCAAACCAAAAACTAAAAACATAACTGAATACAATTTCTGAATTTCTGTAATATTTATCGGTAACAAAATTCAAGATATCAGTTCATTTATAAACGGTTTCATTGTCAATCAGCAAAACTTTAGCTACTTCAGAAGTACCCGTTAACTAAGCTAATCAGATTAAAAGTTTTGACCTTAATCGAAATTAAAGCCCTTAAAAGTAAAGACGTTATTGACTTGTGGCCATGAAACGTATTCTACTATTCGCAATTTTCTATAATTCAAATATTAACAAATAATATCTTAAATGTCTTCTTTAAAAACCAAAAAAAGACATCTAAAAAAGTGCTGCTTTGATATTATTTTATCAGTACGAAAAATAAGATAAAAAAGAAAGTTACGTATAATCCATAAGATACTTTTATATTCATAATGGATCATCTGGTCCGTGAATCTTTTGTATATTTTTATTATACGAACATCATGAAATCGTTTTATGTTACTTGAACAAAAAAAAATTTTCTACTACTTTATTTTTATAAATCTTTATTGCTTCTTTTTTTTTTTAAAAAAAAAGGAAGATTTTTTTTTTGTATATTTGGTTTCTTCTAGTGCTTTTACTATCTTAGATAAAAAAATCTTTTACTTACATGTCCATTGTAATCTTCTTCTCTGTATAAAGAGAAGTTAAAACTAACTTCAAAAATATTTTCTTTTTTTTTTTGGCTTTAACTTTATTTTTACATCTTTTTTTTTAGTTTTTTAAGATAAATTACTTTTTATCATTTTTTATTACAACTTTATTGTTATCAAAAACTTTTACTTTTATTATTTGGTTAGAAATATATTTTGTTTTTTTGTTTTTTTTTTTGTTAATTGTTTATAATTAGGTACTAAACTTAATTGAATATTAAATATAAAAATATAATTCAAAAATCGATAATATAATCAACAATGTTTTGGTTAGGTACATAAAAAAAGATTAAAATTATTTACAGTAATAAAGCTTATTATTTCGAAATAATAACAAATAATTCATTTTAATTAATCATAAGTTCCTTGAATTTGCATACTAAAATAGCATTATTATTGTAATTACTACTATATTTTAAATTTTAATTATTCATATTCGAGTATTAATTTTAACATACATATAAAAACTAATTTAAAAATGCTTTCATTATTTTTATTATATAATAAATTAAAGTTATATAAATTTTTAGAAAAATTAGAATTTTTATTTTGAGAATGTAGTCTGTTTATAACGCTTTAGTTAGTATTTTCTCGCAAACGAAATGCCATTTCTAGAGTATATAAGGATGAATGCTTGACTGTAAAACCGTATAGCTATTTTATTTTATATATTATTTTGGTATAAACTATTATTACATTTTATTAAATTATCTGATTCGTGTCGAAAGGGAATGCTGAATGAGCCCGAGGTACTTGGGCCTATTAAAAATAAAAATTAAAAAATTGTGTAAACATTTAAAAGTAAATCGTTATTTAATACAATAATAAATAATGTTATTTTATCTTTACGGAATCGCTTATTTGCTGATGCGTTTCTACCAGAGAAATAGACATCCGGGAAATAGGATATGAAATTTTGTGTAAAATAACTTTTTAGGGTCTACTCGGAACCTACACATTTCGAATTTGCACATCTATTTTCTTACACATTTTATTACCTACACGAAAAAAATATTACACATTAAATAAATTACCAAAATAAATCTTACACAAGTGTAGGAAAATTAATAATTAAATATTTTATATATTTTAATTGTAAAACAATATGAAAATTTATGAAAATTGGATTTGGAACGTCCAGATAATTTAAATTTCTGGACCTTTATTTTTTTTAAGAAATAATTTTTTAATTTTACAAAATATTACATTGAATTGTTTGAATTACATATATATAAAATGAAAATTATAAAAATATATAAAATATTTAATTATTAATTTTCCTACACTTGTGTAAGATTTATTTTGGTAATTTATTTAATGTGTAATATTTTTTTCGTGTAATAAAATGTGTAAGAAAATAGATGTGCAAGATCGAAATGTGTAGGTTCCGAGTAGACCCACTTTTTATAGTCATTTTATATTATTCAATTCTGAAGCCATATTTTGACTCAATATTTATTGGCTTAAAATATCAGCATTTTTTAAATTTTGAACTGAACGGGATAAAATAGTATTTATACCTAAGTTTTTTTTTCGAAATTCTATATTTTAATGTTTGCCAATTATCATAGAAAATTTAAGCATGCAAAATACTGGTAAGTATCTTTTAATATTAAAGTAACACCGTGTAGCATTATTATTTCAATTCAGAAGACCCAGTTAGAAATCCATTTCTACATCCCTAAGTTGTTCCCTAGGCAAGGGAATCAATTTAATAGTATTTAGATCTATGTACTCTTCTTATAATATATGTAATACCAAAGAGTATATCTTCTTTGGTAATACATACATTGTAAATTTAAAATTAGTAAGTTAATATGAGAACGCGCGCCTCTCACTGTTTCCTTACTTCTAGCGACAATTGTTGTAAATTGATACCCAAGCGGTTCAAATATGAAAATTAGTTTAAATTAAAATAGCATTTTTAAAATAATTTTTTAGTTCAATTTGTATTAATTAATTACATTATTTTTTTAAAGTATAAAGTACAGCTATCACCACTAGAACTATATGAAAAAAGAAGGAGGCGCGCACGTTCTCTTACTAAACTGTTTATTTTAGAAGAGGTTTAGTATTTTACAACATAAGTGGCACAAAAATTTTTAAATTTTAAATTTGAAAATGGAGCTGTTTTAATACCAAATTTGTGTACGGTAGAGTAACATTATACATACTTATAGGCCAGCTAAATATGAATTCATCTCAATTTTCTGATTTGCAAAGAGAGTATAATTATTTAAAAAATTAATTATTTTATTTAGGCCATTATAATGACTTTCAACTGATTATATACATGTTATATAAAAATTAATCAATATATATTGTTGACATTTTTTTTACTCAAAAGTTCATATAATTTTCAAACAAAAATTTTTGTTTTTTTGAGCCGCTGAACATAAGTACAACAATAATTTTATTTTTCATTGAAACTTTTTGTAACTTTCTTAAATTTACAAAAAAAATAGAATTTTTTCAAAAATAATCGTAAATTTACTAAATTTAGCATATTCTCGAAAAGTTCGAGAATTCTCGATTTTTTTTTTGTGAATTTACGAAAAAAGTTGTAAACTTACAACTATTTTTTGAAAATTTTCGAAAAAAAATGTAAATTATCAATTTTTCTTTCGAATTCACAAAAAAAATCGAGATTACTCGAATTTTTTGTTAAATACTAATTTTAGTAATTACACGATTTTTTTCGAATATTTACAAATTTTTTCGAAAATTTACTAATTTTTCGTAAATATTCTAATTTTTTTGTTAATATAAGAAAGTTACTTTTTACAGTGTAGCTAGAAAGCAAAAAGTAATATCATATTTGTATTCAGCAACCATAAAACCAAATCTTTAAAAATTCCATTAATAGAACAATCAAAAAATAAAGTACACATTGTAGTACTGCTTTCATAAAATTTACAAAACCCATGCTTACATTTGTATGATAAATTTGTAATAATTAAAAATGAAAAGCTTTCTTTTCCAACAAAAGTCTAATAAAGTTTTACAAAGCTCCATCAATAACTAAATCTTGTATTTTCAAGTCTACTAAAAAGATATTTTTGTTTCAATAAATAAAAAATATATAAACAAAACTTGAAATTGATATTTAAATAAATTATATAACTTCTATTACATATATAATTTCAATTAATAAAACTTTGATTTAAATTCTTATAAATCATTAATTAATAGATTGTAAATTCTTAACAAGTTTTTAACATTTTTTAAATGAATAAAAATAAAAGTAAGAAAAAAAAAAGGTAAAAGATATTACGTATAAATGTGTAAGTAAAAGTAATAAGAAAGTAGTGATTAATATAAAAGTAATAAAAGGATAAGTAATAAAAGCTCAAAAGTATAATATAAAAGCTTCGGAAAATAAAATAAGATTCTTTATTATAAAAAAAGTAATAGAAATAAAAAGCTTATAATATAAATAAAAAAAAATTTTTTACCCATCAATAAGTGGCGTTCCAGATAAAATTTTTTTTACCACCCTCAATCTGGCTTCGAGTAAATTTGAACTTCGTAATTCCAAGGCCAAAGGCAATCCAATACCAACAATTAAGGCACAGAGTAAAAAGATTAAACCAAGCGTCAAGATGCATCCTTTACCTTTTTTTCGTCCTGAAAAAAATATAAAAATACAATAAAAATGGAATTTTTTTTTTTTTTTAAATCTCTTTTATATATTTTTTTTTTCTTTTTTATATGTTCATAACTTTATAAATAAAATACAGTAGTTTTCTTTTAGGCTTTATGTATTGTACAGAAAATATATATACTTTTTTACCATTGATTTGACCACTGTACTATAAGAAGCTTTTTTTTTTACTATTGTAATGTATAGAGACGTTCTCTTTATGTATTATGAGCTTATTGGTCATAATTTTTATTCGACTTTTTTAGGATTTATACTTGATCTTTTATTTTTTTCAAATAATATAAGGGTATTTTTAAATCAAACGAGTTTTAAGCTTATAGTTGGAATTTCAAATTGGTTTCGTAGTATTTTTCCCCGAAAGTAATAGCAAAAATAGGACTCCATACTGATGTTTAGCTCCTAAGGTTCAATTCTCTATTTTTGACCACCAAAATTCATCACTGAAAAAATCGTGTGCCAAGAACTGTAGGTTGGACATTAATAGGTTTATACTTTTTGAAATTAGAATTTGAAAAAAGATAACTTCATTTTACAAAAAAACAATTTACCACTAATGCTCAATTAAAATTAAATTTTAGAGGACGGAATTCTTTTTTTCAAAAAATTTTGTAAAAATAAGCGTTTGCGAAAAAGAATAAGAACTCGAAAAAACATTAAATAAACTGTTTTAACAAAATTGAGCTTTTTTTAAAAATGATAAAAGAAAAAACGAAAGTTTCTGACAAAAATCGAGAATTAAACCTTACAGAAATTAACAATTTCCATCAAGGTTTATTTTTTATAATACTTTCGGAAAAAAGTACTTCAAAAACCAATGTTCAAACCAAACCACTATTTTGAAACTCATTTGACTTAAAAATACCCACAATCCTATTATTTAAATTTTGAAATAAAAAAATCTCTAAAATTTTATTCAAATTAATTATTTATTAACCTAAAAAAATTTAAGCTAGAATTTTGATTTTTTTTATATAATAAATTTTTTATTCAAATATGCTATAAATATATATGGTAGTATATATATATATATATATCCAATATTCTGTATCTATATCAAACTGTATATTAAACCAGGTGTGCGAAACCAATTGCTCGTTTCGCGGTTCACTTATTCTCTCTCTATATGTAACTCATATACATAAAATTCGTTTTTTTTTACTTTTTTTCTGATTTTCAAACTATTGTAAATTTAAATTTATTTATAATATTCAAATAAAAAAATTTATAAAAAGTAGTAACTTTTTAGATTATGATAGTGTATAAAAATATAGAAATAATTTTTTTTTTAACTTGTCAGTTAATAGCCGAATGGATTATTTAATGTTTATTTCTGCTGTCAATAATAGTTTTTATAACGAAGAAAATAAAAATCATATACCTGCTCATCTAAAATTTTACTGTTTCAAAGACTATTTTTGTTGTTTTTAAAAGTCAGTACCTTCTGGGGTAATTTTTTTTTTCTTATTTTAGCAAATATAAAAGTTTTTAAATGGCAAATATTGAATACAACGAGTGTGTGGGCCTACATTCAGAGCATTTATAGTCAGCCCAAAAACCAAAAAAAAATATTTTTCTAATTAGTTTTAAAAATTTAGAATTTTAATTAAAACACCTCGTTTAAATGAGTTTAGATATGACCAGATCTTACGCAGATTACAGTAAAAAAATATTATAACTGGTTTGTGTGTTCACACAACCAACGATCATGGAACATTTTCACTCATAACAGTAATAAATTAAAAAACCAAAATTACAATAAATTCCGAAATATAAATTATCCTAAGTCCAGAAACCTAAAGTATTATAAGTTCTTGTTCTTATCTTCTTCAAATTAAGTGATAATACGATCTTGTTGGACCAGGAACAATAAAAAATGCAAATTATTTTTTACTGAAGTTTCGTCATCGAACTGATGACCTTACCATCTCCAAATTATTCTAAGTCCCTAAATCAAAAATATTTTAAGTCCATTTTACCTAAAAACGTCAATATTTCACCCCCCCCCCCCTCCACATAAAAACGTCAATTTTTCACCACCCCCTGCCGAGCCAAAATTTTACAAATACCCTACCCAATGAACATGTTCCATGTTAAAATTTTTACAAAATCTTTAATTTAGTGGAGAACTCTCCATATATATCCAAATATTTTCGCAAAATTATTAGCGCAAAATAAAATTATAAATCGTAAAAAACAGTGATATTTTCCAATAAATTTTTTTAACTGAACAAATAAAAAATTGAAGATAAATTGGTTAAATTGGATTATTTTTAGTGTTTATTAATAGATTTTTTTTGTTTTTATAAATTTTAAACGAAGTATGTATCATTGATATAGTAACGTACAATTGAATAACAATCCAATCAAAATAATCTAAATATTCAATTTTTATATATATAAAAATAACAAAGCGATTATTTTCAAATTCTTTTTTTATTTTAGTATTAATAAAAAAATTTCAGTAAAACATAAAAAAAAAATGAGTCAATTAAACTATTTCGCTTTTGAATTTTATTTTTCGGTCTACTAAATATTTTTTGCAACATTTTAATTTACATATTTTAAATGAAAGGCACCATTATTTTCCTTTTTTTATCAAATTAACATGGTCATTAAATTTATTAGCGCAATTTGTTTTTTACAAAATTTTGAGACTTTTACATTCTTGTAAACATGTTTTGTACGTTTTAATTTAATTATTATTTTAAAAAGTATGTGTGCAAGTTTTATGCAACAAAATAAATCAAACAAATGCATATGTACAGTAAAATACATGGAATAATCCTGATAAAATTGGCTAAAATTTTTCTTTTGATTCGTTTTTCAAAGTTCTTTAAAAATCAGATTTAACATTTCAATGGGATTTGAAACTAACTCTCACTTTGTCTATAAGATACTACTACATTGATAAGTAGCTTCTATTTGTCTGAACTGTTTGAAAAAAATTTTCTCAAGATTTCTATGCATTTTTTATTCATGAAAGGATCATGTCTGGATAGAATATTGGAGAAAGTGTAAGCCATTAAATCACGATCAAATTTTTTTTGTTTTATTTTTTTAAACAAGATCTAGGGAGAGAGAAGGAAATTTTTTATTTTCTGAAATTTTATTCAAGTTTTACAATTTAATTAATTGCGTGTAGGCTAAACAGCAGCTAACTGACCTCTTTTTCTTACTTTGGTAAAGCTCATTTTGGGGATTGTCCAAAAATGTATAAATAAAAATTTCAAAATCTAATCTAAATAAGAAAATCTCTGCCAAGCTATTGTCATTGTATTTCTTCAAATAATAAAAAAAAATATTCATTATGGGCAGATATTTATTTTACTCCAATTTTTTTTTTTTTTTGACCATAAAAATTTTTATACAAAAAATTGAAAAATGTATAAATTTTTATACAAAAAATTTTTCTTTATACGTAATTAAGACATTACATCAATTTAGGTTCTAGGGAACCCAAAATGTGCTTATTTGCAAAAAAAATCAAAATTTTACCTACCATTCTTTAAAGAACCAAAATTTTAATTGTACTTCATTTTATGAAAAATTTATACATACAGCATAGAGTAACCCATATAAACCTAAAAACCTTTAATTATATTTAATTACAGATTCATATTAAAATAAAAAATGATGATCGCACACATGTTAAAAAAAATAAAGAGAATCATATATATTATTACATTCAAATAAAATTAATGAAGTATGATGTAACTACATGCATAATAATACATAACCTAAAAATTTATATTTGTATTAGTGAGAAAATTTTTTCACGTGTATAACTATGAGAAAATAGTAGATGAAGTGAAAAAAAAAAATTTTACCATAGACTTTTTTTTTTTGTCCAAGTACCTATTCATTAATCAAACAAACAATTTATCATCTGCAGAACTGAAAACAAGGTATATGATTTACTTGAATTTATTTCGTTTCACTTAAAAACTTTTATAAACGGATAAAGTTTATATATTATATAATAAGTTACTGGACTGTGTATTAGAGAAAATTAAGAAGAATCAAATCTGTCTAAAACAGTTAATTGAAAATTTTCTATATTAATATTAATCTTACTAATTTTAATAAGTTTATTTTATTATTATTATAATAAAAGGTCAATTAATTATAGTTTTTTGATGGTTTAGTTGATTTAACTATAATTTCACATCATTTCACATCGACTCGATCATAGTTTACCCTAAAAATCTGACTACTTTTTTTAGACCTCAAACCCTTCTCCTCAAGTTATCCATAAAAAATTAATTATTCTACTATAATACACATCCTTTTTATTCCATCGAGAGATTCAGGGAACCGTCCATTACCATAAATTAATGATGTACAAATACATGAAAAGTTTAAGGTAACTCACTAGCGATTAATCCATAGATATCATATATGATTCCCAATCCACACATAAGCAATTAAAGGAAAAACTTATATATATAAGTAAGTATATAGAATACCAATTTTACTCGCATTATGATAATTGTAAATAGCGAATTTTTAAATATTTACGATAATTGGCTTATTTTTTTTTTTTTTTTTAATTTATTCAATAATTTTTTTTCTGATCAAACGATTGCAGGTGACTTGAAAAATAAAGAAAATTGAATAAGATTTTTTTTTCAAATTTCATCGTTTCTCTGCGCGCGAATTCTAAGTAAGCAAAAAAGCTTTTTTATATAAATTATGAGAAACGCTCGTTGTGTTATTTTTATTTTTATCACCCATTTTTTATCGTAGGTTATCAACTTTTATAAAAATAATTTTCTTTGCATTTCAAAGTCACTTGCAATAGTTTGTACAAAAAAAATTTGTTTGGCAGAATTTCAATTGCGGTAAATGAAAGTATTTTACTTTCCACTTCAATTTTTTTTTGTTAAGATGAACAAACTTTTTGAATTTTTCAAAACGAATCCTTTTTTGTGGCTAATAAAAATGGTCTAATTTACCTAATTGCAATTGAATAGAGAATAACTGCTAAAAATTATTTATTTAATAATACTATGTAGTAAAAAGTTTTTGAGAGTGAAAACTATGAAGACACTTTTTTTAAAATCTTCGGTCTTCCATATAGGTGAGAGATTCTGCTCCAACTGGGTCCAAGTCGGACTGAAGGATCGCAGAAACCGATTATGACTACTTTAGTACTTTTACCCGAAAGCAGTCATTCCAGCCATTTTTGTTTTCTAGAACAAATACTTGATTTTTAGTACCATTTTTGTTTTTCTGGCCTACTTTGGTAAACTCAAAATATTTTTATTTTTGTCATAAATTCCACTTTTACTAGACCTGGGCAATTTGGATCAAAATTTTGGATCAAAAACTTAGCTCTATGTTGAAGAGCATTCAATTTCAGAAGGGAGATAGAAATAAAATTTCGGATTCAGCCTTTCAGTAATGAGTTATAGCCAATAATTTATCCAAAAAAAAGTTAAAATTTCTCTGAAATTTATATTTACTTTAAATGTCCCGAGAAATCCGAATATTTGTTCAGATTTAAATTTATTTTGACTTGGCGACAAAATTTATATACATAATTGAAAAAATAGTAGTCTGAAAAATATCATTTTTTGATTTAAAGTTTAATAATAATAATAATACAGTTAAATTTTTGAACCTCGGAATTGAATTCTGCGAAAAATTCCCTGTAACCTACAAACAAGAAAATATTTTTTACTGTATTTATCAAAGTAGGCCAAAACACAAAAATTGCTGCCAAAAATCAAAGATTTGACATAGAAGACTAAAAACGGCTGAAATGACTTAATTTTATTTGTACTTTCGGGAAAAAATTGTTCGTACCAATTTTTACGACCCTTCAGTCCAACTTGGAACCAGTTGTGGTGGAATTTCCAAGTATAAATGAATTTTCCCGGTTTTTACGAAAATCTAATTTCGAATACTTTTCCAGTCCGAAATTTAACTAAGGATATCTGTATAGATAATGTTTTTCAAGCTTGTATCTATTTTTTCTAACAATTTTTTTTCAAAAATTTATTTGAGAAAAACTGATAAATATTTAAATGAATATCTTGGACGGTTTTGAGACTGAAGAATTTGTGAGAACTATATTGGTTATTAGACCTTTTATGTAACACATGATTCAATTTTTTAAAGTTAAATTTTACTAATATTGCCTTAATCATATTTTATTTCAGAATTTTCAAGATTTGTTACCAATAAATTAAAAAAAAGAATAAAATAAAAAAGCATTTAAAATTTAAAAAATCACTTAACTTATCACAAAGTAAATAAAAGCTTATTAAAAATTTAAAAAGAAAGTTTATGTATAATTTAAATGGAAATTTTTCATTAAATATTACTTTTGTATTTATCCCAAAGGAATAAGAAATATTTAAGTAAGTAAAAATAAAAGATGCTAAATGTATTTAAGAAAGAAATAAGTTTAAAGAAATAAAAAAAGTCAAGTACTATTTTTTAAACGATAATTAATTAAAATTTCAAGAATTATAATGTAAAAGATTTTAAAAAAACTAGAAAATTGACTTATGTTTTAAATTACATATAAAATAAAAAAAAATGGGTTTAACGAGTGTTATACAGACATTATTTTTTTTCGAATTCAATATCATAATATTCTTTCAATATTATATACTTTTAAAAGGATAAAAAATAAAATTATAAGGAATTGAAATGAAAATAATATATAGAAAAAAGTGACTCTCTGGAAAATAAAGATAAGATTGGGACACAAAACTTCTATATAAACCTTTTTCTTAAATGTTCAAAAAAAATATATATATAATAAAAACTCCAAGTTTTCTTCTTTTTTTTTGAGAACGTTATATTGTCGGATACAGTATGATTTAAAATAAATTTATAGGAGTGAAATATCCCCTATTTTTTTCTTCTTGGTTCTGATAGTAAAATGTAATAAGTACTTATATAAGTAAAATAACTGGACTTGAAAATATTGAAAAAAATTGATAACTATTAATTTTTTTTTTTTTAGTAATAGAATATTGATTTTTTTTTTTAGAAAAAAATAAATATTTTTTACGTATCTGTGCTAGTTGATATGTAGTTTTAACTTTATAGTTTTTATTATTCAACATTTTTTTTATTTTTTTTTTTTGTACTTTTGCATGTAATAGTTACTTATTATTTATATACGGTAGACTGGTTTTTTTCTATATATGATATGCTCTTTTACACTTTTTTAAATTTAGGTGTATTATTTTTTATTTTTTTTACTTTTTTTCTCATGTAAATTTTTTTTATTTATATTCGAAAAACATAAATAAGATAAAAAATTGATATCAATCATGTAATATTTAATATATACGGTTTTTAAAACTTTTATTACAAATTTAGAAAACTGACATATACTCAGTAATTTAGATTTGTATTTCACGAGCAAATATTGATATTTTTAAAATCCTGCAGAAATATAAGCCTGAAATATAATCTTAAATTAATTTGATTTTGTGAGGTTTTTCTCAAAAATTGAATTTTCTTTGTCTGACAAAAGGTGATCACCACAGTTAGGAAGCCTAATTTACCCAATTACCTAATTTACAATCTATAATCACTGATTTATTATATTTGAAAACATCTCCAATGCTCACTGTTTATTCCAATGGAAATTTTTTGTGTGCAAGTATTACCTTTCAAGCCCCATTGCCGAAATTGTAATTTTTCAAGAAAATAGATTTTTTAGGTTACATTTTTTACAAGCTTCAAGTTTCCAAAAATTCTTTAATAGTCCTTTTTCAATAATTTGCTTGACTTTGAAAAGCGATATCTTAAAAACAATTTAAAGAGAATAGACGAGAAAAAAATTTTTGTAAATTAAAGCTTTTATATAAATTTTGAGACCTATAAAATTAATTTTTATTAAAATTACAATTTGCGCAACAATTTAAATAATTAATAATTTTGGGCTAAACTTGGTATTTTGGTTAATTGGCCACAGCGATTAGAAAATTGATTTATGGCACTTAAAACCTGACACTTACGCCAAAATGAGTCCAACAAGAAATGTTTTGGTTAATTTGTGAGTCTGCAGCATTATATTAAAAATTACCCAAAAACCTTATTTAATAACATTAGCACTGCGTTTCTGCGACCCATTGGAATGAACATACCCTCCAAAACTGTTTTTTAACTTACATAGCTATAGATTGTAATTTATTTTTCAAAGGTGTCGGTCTCCCCTTTTAAGTACCATTTTTGGCCCAAAATAAGCAATTTTTAAATTGCTGCCAAAATTGTAAATTTTGATAAAAATAGACCATATATCTCAAAAATTTTGTACATGTTCTAGATTTCCAATAAATTTTTAAATGCTTTTATTACTTTAGTTTTATCCGATATCTTGTTATTGCGAATTTTTAGAAACTTGTAACTTGTAAATCCATTTTTATAAATAATTATACAATTTTGACATCAATTGAAAATTGGTCATTATTGGCCAAAAATTTTTATTGGACATTCAGTTTATTGACTATAACTGTTAAAATATAACCAGAAATGTTGACAAAAAATCGTGGTTTACGGGGCTTCAAAAATGACTCTTGCGTGAAAAATATTAGACCAACCGGAATTAGACGATTCAAAAATAAGTTTACAGCGATATTTTGACTATAGACTAAAAACCCCTACCTTATAACCAGAGTTGGGCAAATATGACAGATATGGATTTTTTTTCCATATCCATATTGCATATTTTTTCATCCATATCATGTTAATATGAAATCTAAATAGGATCATTTTTTTCCATATTAATATGAGTGCCATAATATGGATTTCATATTTATATGGATAAAAATTAATCATATGTGGATTCCACGTATGAAAAATACGAAATATGGATATGGAAAAAAAATCCATATCTGTCATATTTGCCCAACTCTGCTTATAACATAGAGCTCTGTATTTCTAGGCTCAGAAGGCTCATTAAAATAAACTAAGGGTATTGAGTATATTTTTGCAACATTATAAACTTGTCTATAGCCATATAGGTTGTAATTTAGCCTTAATAATGTGGTTATCTCTCTTTTCGGAGAAGAAAAATTGTATTATACAACCCTTGGCCATTAAAAAATAGTGCCACAAATCGCAGTTTACCTAATTGTGATTTGAGCCATTCTTTATTTTTTTGGACAGTGGCTACAAAAGTACTATTATGCCTGGAACTATAAAATTGACCAAAATTTAATATTTTAAGAGATAAAAATTGAAATATAATCACTCAAAAAAACTTTTATCATAAAGAGCAAAAATTTTAAAATTAATTTACCTTTAACTTTACTAATTCAATTATTTGTAGCTTCATAATTTACTTTATAATTATTTTAAAAGTTATAATTTAATAATAAAAAAGTATAATTTAAATAAAATAAATTTAATACAGTAATTAATTTGAATTAAACAAAAGTTTTGATTTTTAGTTATTATTTTTTTACTCATTTAGTTCAATTATAAAATAAATAAAATACCTCATATTTCTTAGCAAAATTTTAAATTATCAATTATTTTATTTCAATTAAAACTTTTATTTATTTTTTATTGGAAATTTAATTCTTTTTTAATTGTTTATTTTTATTAATATAACAAATAGTAAGAAAATTATTATTTTATTATTATTTATTATTAATTTGCTACAAATTTTGTTGAGCTTCTACAGGTTTCCTTACTTTATTGAATAAAAAAGTCTTCTTAATTTAATAATTTTGCAAAGATCATTAAAAATTTTAATATGGATCAAAATAAATTGAAGAAGCTAAAATTAGCATAAATAATAATAAAAAATATGAGATAAAAATTATTACAAAATTATAAACTGCTAAAAAAACTAGTAATTTTTCATATTAAATAATACCAATATTTTATCGTCTAAAGGGTTCTTCATATTATTTTTTGTTTTTTTTTTGTCTTTCAGCAGTTTATATGCTTCAGTACAAAAAAAATTCCATTAATCTTTTCAATTTTGACACATTCGAAGTAAATTTAAACTTTATGTGTGCAATCGTCAATAGTTATTATTATTATTGTTATTTTTTTTATATTTTTATTACTATTTTTTTTCAAGATATCTTTTTATGATATTAAGAAAATTATAGGATATATTTTCAATTTATCATTATAATTTAACCTAATACGAGTTTATTTTTAATCTAAAATAAATTAATTCATTAATTAGTTTTGATGCTTTTGTAATTATAATTAGAAAATCGTTCATACAATTAATTTAATATAATAGATGTAACTTTAATAGCATCAAATTTTCAAATTAATTGAAATTAAAATTCGTAATTAATGTAATGAATATTTAAATTGCTATTTCTAAACAATTCCTTTATTGAATCTGATTTTCTACTTTAACAACTTTTTGGGCTATAATTAGGTTAGACCACGGTTAGGTTACTTTGCTTGAAATTGTAAACAAAATGAAAAATTTGCTTATTATTTAAAATTGCTCAATTGATCAAATAAATACTAAAAGCAACCTAACTGTGTAATCATAACCGCTTTTGGTGCTGCTCTTTTGCCACCTCTTATTGGGAGTATTTTTGTGCTCATTTTAGCAACATACTTAAAATATAGTCGAGTTTCTTGTTCATGTTAATAGAATAATTTTTACAAGTGTCAAATATCGAAAGGTAAGAAGCATTTTAAAAGGTAGTTTTTTTATATTTTCTAAGAATTTACTTTTTTGGGATTTTCCTTAAATGTTTTTAAAAAATTAAAGAAAATTATTTCTTGTCAGCAGTCATTAAGCACGTATTTTTCGTCCGTAGCGCGATTCGAAAATACGTGTTTTCTCGACACTGACGAAGAAAAATTATCAATCCAGGGCATTCTTTAAATTTACGGCCTATGATAAAAACCTACTATTTATTTACGACACACACAAATTTCAATATAAATTTGAAAACATTTTTGTCGTATTAAATTTTCTATTATAAAAAGTAAATTAAATAACAAATTTTAATTTCAAATATATATCAAGGACCATTTTTTTAAAAGTGCATTTAATTGCCTATTTTCATTTTTTAAATAAAATAGAATATTTTGCATAAATGAACGCGTTCTTTTGTTCTTTTGTATATATAATTATATATATATATATTCAGTTTTTTGTTTAAAATATTTTTTTAATATAAAATAGAATGAACGGTTTTTTTATAAATTGAAATTAATTTCACGTCTATATTTAATAGGTTTTTATTATTATTATTATTTAATCTCATAATCAGTTTTATATTTAAATAAAAAGATTTAATAGTTAAACAAAAAGATTTTTTTCAAATAAAATTTTAAATATACGAGATATTCCATCACAACTGGCCCAAGTTAAACTGAATGGTAACAGAAATGGAGCCAAACTATTTTTTTTCCAAAAGTGCAACTAAAATTAAGTACGACGAGAAATAAGTTAAATCCTAGAAATAAGTTAAATAAAAAAATCATTGACATTTGGCAGCCATTTTATTGCTTTTGACCTACTTTGGGAAATTGACTCAAATTATTCTTATCTCTGCTGTTAAATGCTTAGTTGGAATAAAATTTCCTATAAGCACCTGAAAGGAAAATATTCACTTCAAAAAATACTTGAGAGCAAAAAGAAGATGACATAAATATTTTGAGTCAATTAACAAAATTAAGCCAAAAACACAAAAATGGCTGCCAAAAATTAAGGATTTGAAATATAGAAATCTAAAATTGGCTGAGAGTACTTATTTTTAGCTGTACTTTTGAAATAAAATAGTTATTGCCGATTTCAGCGATCCTTTAATTCAATTTGAGCTCAGTTGGGGTGGAACCCGACATATGAGTTTGTAAAAAAATTTATGAAAAATAACAATATTATAATAATTTTTCAATATTATTTACAGGTTTATCATTAACAATGTAAAACAGAGTTTTATTACCGCTGGTTAAATATTTTATTGAAAATAATTAAAAATAATGCAATCATTATTTTTTATCTTACTATATGGGTAGATTTAAATGAAGCGTACACGACTTGTATGGTCGGGTCTTCAAAACTGCCCTAAAGTATTTTTTTCTGAAAGTACTACTAAAAATAAGTCACCAGCCCAATTTTTAGCCTCCCAGAGCAAAATCTCGATTTTTGGCAGCCATTTTTGTGTTTAGGACTTTTGTAAAAAAAGTAAGAAAAATGAGTCATAATTTTCTTTATTGTTGCCGTAAAAAACTTACATTAGCATGAAAAATTTTTTCTTTTTAGGTCCGGATAGGAAATTTCCCTGGCTATCCGATTCCGGGGTCAAAAAATTTTTTGAGTAGCGCATGCGCGAGGAATCGCTAAGATAGGCTGTTTTTTTTCAAAAGTTGATTTCTCAAATGTCTATTAGTGAAAACTCTTCTCACCAGGCTTAAAATTTTACTTAATTTTATATTTTTTGGCGAAAAAAAATTTTCGATGGGACACTGCTTTTTGGGAGCTCTAGATAAAAAAATAGCAGCTTTCAAAAGATCATTTTTTACAAATTTCAAATTTACCGCCAAGTCACGTGACCAATCAAAAATCTGACCAAAAATTTGGATTCCGCGGGAAATTTTACATAAGGATATATCTTTTCATGTTTTTAAGAGCGTTTATGTTAAATCAGCGAAATTTTAAACTGAAAGATTATTTTAATTAAAAGGAAATTTTTTATTTTTTAAGTAATACTAAATTATTCGAAATTAATCAGAAAATTCTTTATCATTTCGCTGTTTTAACATAAAGGTCTTGAAAACATGAAAAGATATATCCTTATGTAAGATTTCCCGCGGAATCCAAATTTTTGGTCAGATTTTTGATGGTCACCTGACTTGGCGGGAAATTCGGAATTTGTAAAAAATGAACTTTTGAAAGCTGCTATTTTTTGATCTAGAGCTCCCAAAAAGCAGTGTCACATCGAAATTTTTTTTTTCCAAAAAATATAAGGTTTAAAGAAAATTTTAAGCCTGGTTAGAAGATTTTTCACTAATAGGCATTTGACAAATTGACTTTTGAAAAAAACAGCCTATCTTAGCGATTCCTCGCGCATGCGGTACTCAAAAAATTTTTTGACCCCGGAATCGGATAGCCAGGGAAATTTCCTATCCGGACCTAATAAGAAAAAATTTTTCATGCTAATGTAAGTTTTTTACAGCAACAATAAAGAAAATTATGACTCATTTTTCTTACTTTTTTTACAAAAGTCCAAAACACAAAAATGGCTGCCAAAAATCGAGATTTTGCTCTGAGAGGCTAAAAATTGAGCTGGTGACTTATTTTTGGTAGTACTTTCAGAAAAATAAAAAATAAAAATACTTTGTGGCAGTTTTGAAGACCCGACCATACAAGTCATGTACGCTTCATTTAAATCTACCCATATATATATGTGAAAATTTATTTTTGTTTATGTGTCTGTTTGCTTGATTATGAGGGTCGAACCAATTGATAAAATTACATATATAAGGTGTAAAAATGAAGAAAAATAGTCTGCGGGCGACACAGGCCATAGTTTTGTGACTCAGCATCTGTGCTTCCTAGGGAAGAAAATACTTGCAAAAATTGACACATAGGACACGATTCTAGAGAAATGTGAGCAAATTTCACCATAGCGAACTTTATTTACGATGAATTTGAAAATTTTAAACCGTTAAAAATGAAACCGGAAGTAGACAAAAATAAAAATATGAATTTTTTTCGGGTAGTCTAGGTAAAAAGAAAATTTTTTCCAATCATATGTATAGATATTAAAAATTTAATGTTTTTGAGTTCAGGTTGAACTGAGTGGCTGAAATCAAAAAATTGAAAAAATCCAACTTTGGGGCAGCTGTATCTCAAAATTATGCTACAGGAAGTGTAAAATAAGAGTGGTTTCACAAATTTCTTCAACTGATCGTTCTATGCTGGAAGTGCCCATACATGTATATTGTATATATCTCTTGGTTAAAAAACAAATTTCAAGTTTATAACAATAAACGAGATTAATACCAACAGAAATTATTTAATAAAATTTGAATAATTATTCAAATAAATTATTAGAAATTATTAGAGTTATACGTTAATTTATAATGAGTGGCATCTAATATCAATATAAAACATGCTTTTAAATTCAAGTAATATACTATTTTTATGTACTGGAGGATGCAAAATGCATTAAAAATACTGTTTTAAAAAAGACTTCAATAATATTTTACTACCCAATACTGTGTAAAATTGAAAAATAGCTTACTCATTTTGTAATATTTACATAAAAAGAGTTCACATTTTTACTAAATTAATCGTATGCCATCAATGCATTTTATATTATAATTAAAATTTTTATTATTAATATTGTTGTTGTTTCTATGGCCCATGATTTTTTAAAATATAAAATTAAATTTTTTAATTAAAATTTATTTAAGCATAAACATAAATTGTTTATAAGCAATGTAATAAATGACTATATAAATGCCAATAAATATCGTTAAATTTACCGATAAATATCAAAAATGTAAAGAGTAAAAAATTAAAAAATTAAAAATAAATTTACATAGCTTATATGTTTTGATAATACTTTTTTTATTATAAAATATGTTTTATAAAATTTTGTATTATATTAACATTAATATTTCGATCAATATTTTATGCAAAATATTTAAATATTTATCCATTAAATTAATATATATACAAATATTAGCCTGGCTGTAAAAAAAAAATTTATAACCGGTTTGTGTAACTACACAACCAACGAGCATGGAACATGTTCACTTATAACACGGATAATAAAGTATCTATTGTGTACATAATATAAATATTTATAAGCAAATATTTATATTTAGATTTTTATTATAGAAATCATGCTGCTTAGACATCAAAGTGAATAAAATTAATTAAATTTTAAAATTATTATAGATTTTTAAATAATATGAATTTATTTTTTATTAATTTTTACAATAAATTCTTTAAAAATTCTGCACCAATGGTCCCTAGGTACTTCTGCATCAATGCTCTCTAGGAACGTCTGCACCAAAGGCCTTTAGGGACTTCTGCACTAAAGTTTCCTAGGTACTTCTGCACCAAAGGTCTTTAGGGACTTCTGCACCATAGGTCCCTAGGTACTTCTGCACCATAGGTCCCTAGGTACTTCTGCACCAATGCTCCCTAGGTACTTCTGCACCAAAGGTCCCTAGGTACTTCTGCACCAATGCTCCCTAGGTACTTCTGCACCAAAGGTTCCTAGGTACTTCAGCACCAAAGGTCTTTAGGGACTTCTGCACCATAGGTCCCTAGGTACTTATGCACCAAAGGTATTTAGAATACTTCTGCACCAAAGGTCCTTAGGTACTTCTGCACCATAGGCCCCTAGGTACTTCTGCACCAATGCTCTCTAGGTACTTCTGCACCAAAAGTCCCTGAATCGAAAATATTCTAAGTCCATTTGACCCCCCCACCCCTAAAAACGTCAATTTTTCACCCCCCCCCCCTAAAAGCGTCAATTTGTCACCCCCCCCCCCTAAAAGCGTCGATTTTTCACCCCCCCCTGCCAAGCCAGACTTTTTCAAATACCCCATCCAATAAACATGTTCCATGTTAAAAATCGCATTAATTTCCGGTAGCATATAGTTTGAACTAATCCCTAAAAAAGGTGTATAGTTTGAGACAAAACAGTTTATAGATTGAGACAATTAGCGTTTATAGTTTGAGATCATTTTTAAAAATTTTAATTTTGTGTTTATAACAGGAAAAAAAAGTCAATAAAGTATATTATAATTTGGAATCTGCAACAGCGTATGTTGCATTGAAAAATATTGCAAACAGAAATATGTGCTGCGATTTCAAAGTCAGCAACAAAGTTTTTAATTTTTAGCTCTTTAATAACTAATGTTTCGCATAAATGTATATAAGATCTAACCACATGTTTGTTTATGTCACAATATCTTTATTAGGTAAAAAGCAGTATACAACTTGAACATAATAACCGTTTTTCAGGACATAAATGGTTTATGGTATAGAGCTGTAAATAGTACTTTGGGTGCATATTCTAATTTACCATCACCAAACACTTCATCACTTTCAAAATATAATAATTCAAAATCCAACCAACTTTTTTAAATAACTATCAAGCTGAAAAGCATATAAATCGAAATTATTAAGAAGGAGAACGTGCCCAAAATTTGAAAATGATGACAAAACTAACAATAAGTTTCATAATGAACTAGTTTTTAAATATACGTTGTTTGTTTTTGCATAAAATAACTTTAAATTTATATAAACAATTAAGATTTTTTTTTTTAGATTCTAAATTAATCCAAGACTTCTAATGGAAGTTTTATACTAATTTGTAAACCTTTTTATTGGAGCCTTTGCTTCAGTGTCCTCTCCAAAATAAGCGAATTGAGAAAAATAAACAAAAATTTTTTTTGTAATAAATTTATTTCAAAAAAATATTAATGGAACCTTCAAATGTCTGAGAACTCAGTTTATGGCATTGATTCAAGATTATTTTTTTATTAACAGCTAACATTCAAATCTTTAACAAACTTTTAAAATAAGAATCTCTCTAATATATATAATTGTTATCTAATAGTCACGTACAAATTTCTTTTAAATAAAAAAAAAACCTGTTATTACTTGAGAACTTTTATTTTAAAAGTCTTTTTAACTATAATAAACCTTTTTTTTTTGAAAGGTTAATAAAAATAAATTTAGCTGATATAAATTTTTCAAGTTAATAAATTTTCACGTAATAAAAAGTATGAGAGAGAAAAAAACTTACAAATATATTTCTTAAAAAAAATTATCTATATATATATGTTGAAGTCTAGGCTATCTAACTGGATTTACTTGGATAACCGAACAAAAAAAAGATTTTTTTATTTTTGGCCCATTCCAGTTTAATTTTTAGGGGTTTAGATTTTTTCAATTTGCCGAAAATCAAGTTTGATATCATGAAATTTGCTCAAAGCCCAAAATGCTTCCCTATGTATGAGTTTGTTACAAAAAAATGTTTGTGATTCCCAAATTTTTGTCCACAATCCATATTTTAGTCTTCCAAAATTAGCCAAAATTAGTTAAAAAAAGAAGGTGGAATATTTTTATGCTTCAAAGTTAACCATTCCTGCTTTGATTTAGAAGAAAAATATATTGCTTCCTTTTTTAAGTTAAATTTGGCTAATTTTGGAAAATAATGGCGAGGGCCAAGATTTGGGAGTCACATTTCACAAATTTAATGATGTCAAACTTGATTTCTGGTCAATTTGAAATATTCAAACCTTTTAAAATTGAAACTGCAAGTGGCCAAAAATTCAAAAAAAAAACTTTTTCAATTTAAGCATTATAAATTTTTGGGAAAAACTAATTTTTTTCAAAAAAAATTTCATCAAAAACGTCAATCCAGCTCCTAAAATAAGTTGAAAGAGAAATTTTAGTAGTAAAAATTTTTTCTCCAGTGATTTAACCTGGACCTGAACATATATATGAAGTTATGTATCCTATATATAAATACAAGAGTTATTTGAATTAATGAATATTTTACTATTGGTATTAGATATCTAAAGATTGCAAGTTTCATTTATCGATTTATATCTCTCTTTCTAGTATATATTCGAATCATTTTAGTTTACTACAAGTTATAATCGAATATATAACATATACGAAACATCAAAGTTAATAATTCGTGTACATGTAAATTCTAACAACTTATATGTTCTGAAACTTTTTTTTTTATTAATACATCATATCGATATAAATGTACATGAAATATTATTTACCTACATTAATATGAAAACTTTCTTCAAATTTCTAGTTATGTAACATGTTACTTTTTAAATTTAATTAATTTTTTTATCCAATTATCCAATTCACCTATTTTTAAAATCATTTATAACTTTATAATTAAAAAACTTTTTTAAACAAAATTTTAATCCTTTTTACTAAGAAAATTTAATATTATAATTTATTTAATATATTTAACAAATTTAAGCAGAGATATTTGGGGCTAAGCAGGGCAATAATAATGTAGTATTTCATTCGAACAGTAAATTTTAACATAAAAATACTTTTGCAAGCTTAACCAATACAAAATTAAATATTTAAGCTGCGTAAAGTTAAAAACACTCGAAAAACGTATAATTATTTTTTTTTTTTAATAATACCTATTACGTATGTACTATGAAGATATTATATATGTTTGAAATGAATAAAACTAAAAAAGATATTTTTTGCAACATAATGGATCGAAAGAATTACTTAAATAATCGTTTTTCACTATATATATAATTTCTTGACGTTGAAAAACTGCATATTTTTTTTTTTTTAAATAAAATTTTACTTTTTGAATTTTTTACTTTATGTGTATGTGTAAGATTTAGAGACTATACATCGGATATCATGTCTTTTTAATATAAATGGATATTCATTTTATTTTATTTTTACTACTACTACTAATGAAAAAAAAAAGTTTACATTAAATGAAAATTTATGTTTTATAGGTTATATTTATACTTAATCTCTCTTTTTAGTATAATAATTTATTATATTAAAATAAAATAATTAATTGTCTAGTATTTTCTTTTTTTTTCAAAAACACTATAATTTTTTTTTTACTTAATAGGTTTTTTTAAAAAATTGCTTTTTTAAAGCACTGTACATAAATAATGTAAGAGTTGCAATATTTTATTTCTGTACGTATTTTTGGAAAATTTGTTAAAGTAAAGAAAAAAAGAAAGTTGACTTAAAAAATAAAAAATATTCGTATTTGTCATTTTAGTAAATTTCAATTCGTATACTAATCAAAATACTTGAATTAAAAGTGCTTTTGTAAACACAATTAAGGCTCGCTAATTTGCACAAAGCATGTTTCTATAGGAAGGGGATCACTCGAGAAAAGACGGAGGAGGAAAGTTTTTAAAGAGCAGACAGAAATTATATGTTGAAAATTTCTCAAAAAAGAGGGTCTACTAAGAGGTATAATAAAATTTTCCGAGGAATCCAAAAATCAGGTCAGAATTTTAATTAGATTAAAGAAACATCCGGAAAATATAAGGTTATTAAAAATGGTAGGTGTTCCTAAAATTGTAACTTAAGAACGTTTGAGATTTAATTGACCAGTGTATGTTACTTCTGTGAGGTCACTCGATACTTCTTTTGAGAAAAACCTCGAGTGCGAGATTTTTATAATAAGTTGCTTCAGGGCCACCGTGATGAGATGAACGCACAGCAGTAAAGAAAAATTAATTTTTTTAATTTTTATTCTGTTTCAAGTCACTTGCAAAGCGGATTTTTTTCATTTTACATGAATTTAAAAATAAAATATAAAGAGTAAAAAAATTTTTTTGAATAGTTTTATTTAATTTTTTTATGAAAAATAAATTTTTTTTTCATACAAAATTAAGGTCTTACGTACGTCCGGGGTAAAATGCAAAAAAAAAGCTAAAACTTGGAGAAAGTAAAGTAAATATAATTTAATTTTACACGTATTTTTTTTTTTTATAATTAACCGAACAGTTTTTGAGAAAATAAATAAATAAAACTTATGACCGGTTTGTGTAACTACACAACCAACGAGCATGGAACATGTTCACTAATAACTAACACTGATAATAAAGTATCTATTCTGTTCATAATATCAATATTTATATCCAAGTATTCCTGCACTAAAGTTCTTTAGAGACTTCTGCACCAATGGTCCCTAGGTACTTCTGCACCAAAGGTCTTTAGGGACTTCTGCACCATAGGTCCCTAGGTACTTCTGCACCAATGCTCCCTAGGTACTTCTGCACCAAAGGTCTTTAGAGACTTCTGCACCCTAGGTACTTCTGCACCAAAGGTCTTTAGGGACTTCTGCACCATAGGTCCCTAGGTACTTCTGCACCAAAGGTCTTTAGGGACTTCTGCACCATAGGTCCCTAGGTACTTCTGCACCAATGCTCCCTAGGTACTTCTGCACCAAAGGTCTTTAGAGACTTCTGCACCCTAGGTACTTCTGCACCAAAGGTCTTTAGGGACTTCTGCACCATAGGTCCCTAGGTACTTCTGCACCAAAGGTCTTTAGGGACTTCTGCACCATAGGTCCCTAGGTACTTCTACACCAATGCTTCCTAAGTACTTCTGCACCAAAGGTCTTTAGAGACTTCTGCACCATAGGTCCCTAGGTACTTCTGCACCAAATGTCTTTAGGGACTTCTGCACCAATGCTCCCTAAATACTTCTGCACCAAAGGTCTTTAGAGACTTCTGCACCATAGGTCCCTAGGTACTTCTGTACCAAATGTCTTTAGGGACTTCTGCACCAATGCTCCCTAAATACTTCTGCACCAAAGGTCTTTAGAGACTTCTGCACCATAGGTCCCTAGGTACTTCTGTACCAAAGGTCTTTAGGGGCTTCTGCACCATAGGTCCCTAGGTACTTCTGCACCAATGCTCCCTAAGTACTTCTGCACCAAAGGTCCCTAAATCGAAAATATTCTAAGTCCCATTCGACCCCCCCGCCTTAAAAAGGACAAATTTGACCCCCCCCCCCCCCTTAAAAAGGACATATTTGACCCCCCCCCCCCTTAATTTTCCAGTTTTGAAGTACCCCCTCCCTATAAACATGTTCCATGTTAAAAATAAATTAACACAGGCTCTTATGGGGAATTTTAAAAAATGAAAAAAAAACATTTAAAATACAAAACTTAGATATTTTTTTAATGAGTTGATAAATAAAGTCCTAATAAATAAAAAGAGACTTTAAAATTTACAATCAACCGTCATTTTTTATGGTTTTACTTTAAAAAATGTATAAAAAATTAACGTTTATTCTGCTATTGAGGTAGAGTCATTTATTTTATTTTTTTATTTATTTATTTTCTTTATAAATAATTAAATAATATTATTTAAATAATAAATAATTTATTTAATGCCAAAATTAAGTTAATAAAATTTATTTTTAAGCTTTGAATACTAATAATTAAGTATTATTGATAAAACTTTTTTATTTATTTGAAGTTGCAATCCGTACTTTTATGCATGTGTAAGACAAAGATGCCGATAGGTAAAAATCCTGACGTACGTAAGACCTTAAAAAGTATTTTAAAATGATAAACCTCTTGTGTGAATTGAAAAAATATTAAAAATATTGTTTATTTGAATAAATTACTATTTTGATTAAAAACATATTATTTATCATCACTAAACTTTATACGAGCATTATCTTTTTTCCCCTTGGCTTAAAAAAATGTTAAACATCATTTGGAAACAAGCAATTTAATTAACTATTATATTTTCCTCAGTAGGTATCGTAAATCCTCATCAAAGTTTTAAATTCAGTAGTATAAGTCAATTTTAGTCAGACAAGAGGTCTTATAAGCATAGGATAGATTTTAAAAAACTTTAGTTTTCTCTCAACAAACAAACAATCTCAATTTTTTCGAAATCTTACTTTGAATCTAAAATTGTATGTTAACAATGTTGTACAAAAGTTACTCCGGAATTTGAATACTATACAGACAAGTAATTAAATATTCACTGTGATGTACAGTTCCTCAACAACGTTCACGAATTTAGACGCTGCTCAAAAAATTTTTTTGTGACTAAAGCATTGGTTTGCATTGTATAAGATAAGAAAATCTATTGGAATTAATCAATTATTATTTTTAATAACATACTATATCAATATTTTAATAACTACTAATAAATATTTTTAAAGTAAATAAAAATATTAAATAATTCTTCATGTGCACAGGGTTAGGTATTACACCGTACATTGGAAATACGAGATTTTAGCTTAAAATGAAAAGGGAAATTATGACAGAGAGAATTGAGAGAAATTTTGTAAAATTTTTATTTTGCAAAAAAGTAACTAATCCCACTTAAAAATATATTTTTTTAGTAACGAATTTTTATATTTTATATTATAATACTAGACTTTTTAAAAAATAATATCCGAATATCTTCAATAATTATTAAGCTTCAGCTTTTTTTTTTTAATATTTATTTTACCCATACATATATAAATTGCTTCAAAATTATAAATTATTAAAAATTTTATTTTAATTCTCTTAAGCTTTAGACGCGGCAAATTTTGTACACGAAAAAAAATGAACATTGGTTTTTTGAGCACAGCAAAATAAACATAAGAAAATTAAACACCCAAAAAAAAAATTAATTTCTGAAAATAGTTTTTTAGACACGGTTTTTTAAACACGAAAAAAAAAAATTTTTTAATTTTTAATATTAAAATAAATTTTTTTTTTAATTTTACAATTAAAATTTAAAAAAATGTTATTTTTCGTGTTTAAAAAACCGTGTCTAAAAAACTAGTTTCAGAAATTAATATTTTTTTTGGGTGTTTAATTTTCTTATGTTTATTTTGCTGTGCTCAAAAAACCAATGTTCATTTTTTTTCGTGTACAAAATTTGCCGCGTCAAGCTTTAAAGCTATCCTTCAATTAGACTATTCAAAATTCAGTAAGTAAAGTAATTTATTACATAATGCAAATTCTGAATTGTAAAATCTCTTATAATTTTTTAAAAATGTAGACGGATTTTTATATTATTATCATTCAGACGGTAGAAAATCAACTTATTGGAATTAATAAATTTTTTGGGAAATATTAAAAATTTTTTTGGAACTTTATTATTTTTTTTATTTTTTGGAAAAAAGTTTTTGGGAAATTTATACTTTGGTGAAAAAATCCTGTAAAATTTTTGTTGGGAAAATTGTCTTGGAACTTTTGACCCTCAATCGTTAAAACATCTAACCTTTTCATAACATCGTAATAACTTAGGTTCGTATCATTAAATTTAGGTCCCATTTTTTCATTATATCTTTACGAAAAATACCTTCTTTGAATACCAAAAAATTCCCAAAAATATGATAAACTCAAAACTTCATTCATAAAATAATAAAGACATGCATTCAAAAAATTAAAAAACAAAAAATCATTAAAATTTAAAAAATCTCTTTTATATTTTATTTAAATATCGAAAAATAAAAAAAAAAATATGTAAATATATTTAAAACGTGATTTGAATAAAATAAATATATATCTTTATAAAAATTCTTATCACTGATAACCGTTTTTAGAATTTTTTTTATCCATACACATTTTTTTTTAACCAAAATAAAAAAAAAAGCATTTTAAATTCAAATATAGTTTTGTTAGTTACGATATATGCATGTATTCTACTATATATATATATAAATGTTTGACACTTTAATTTACACCAAAAAAGGTAAAATGTATAAAAATCGATCTATCAATCTAAAAAAAAAAGCAAATTTTAATATATTGCCTTATTACTTTTATGGCACGCCCTTTTAAACATAAAATGTATATGTTAATATTAATATTAAAAATTTTTCAATTTTCTATTTACATTTATTTATTAATATACAGATGAATAAATAAAAATAGATTCTTTTTTTTGTAAATCTGGGTAAATAAATTGAATATGAAATTATGAGTTATTATATGAAATTATTTTTAAAATATTAATTTAAAAAACTAATAAATACATAAAATAAAATTATTGATGTTAAAATGTAAATATTTTTAATTAAAATTTTAAATTGAGGCTGTTGATTGATGTATTTAATATTAAATTCGGTTTTTTAAAAACTTCATTTTTTCTGGGTATAACAAATTTTCTGTTCATATTAGAAACTTTAATTAAAATTTGCTTATACTACTGAGGTGATTTTTCCAAAGAATATTCAATGCAAAAAAATTGTAAAATTGATATTAAAATTATTTTTGTAAGCAAAATACTTGCTACTTCTCCTTATCAAATAGTTTAATCTATAGCAGTCTTTGACAAATTTTCGTAACTGTAGGTATTTACTGACAAAAAAAACTAAATACCATGAGCTTGATTTTTCCTTTTACTTTGCAAGTAGATTTTTTTCATGTTCAATTATTGCAGATTACTTGAAATTGAAACGTAAAGAAATTTGCAAAAAAATAATTAAAGTAACGCAATTTGACGAGACTTAGAAAAAAATTTTTTGAGCAAAAAAAATTTTTTTTTTAAATGTCTGTATTTTATAAAAAAATTGCAATTGTTTGAAAAATAAAAAAAAAACCACTTGCTGCAAGTACTTTGGTATTCAAAAAATAAAGTTCAGAGTTATCTTTTTTAAATTGGATACTCAACTACGCAATATATGCCAAAGATTTACAAACTCACGAGTGTATTAGAATGTTTAGCATTAACATTAAAATTCCAAAGCTTGTGAATAACTCAAGTAAAACCTGAATAACCTTAAAAATGTTTTGAATAACGCTTTTCTTAGATAATAAAAATACATCATTCAAAAACGAAAAAAAAAACTTGTAACTGGTTTGTGTGTACACAAAACCAACTATCATGCAACATGTTCATTTAAGATCATCCTTAACCCCTATGTTTTTAACATTGGATTACCGACTGAGTTTTAAATTTGTCAAATGTAGTTATTCAGTTTTTAACAACATTTGTAACTTCATATTGATTCATTCCCTTGCAAAAATTATACTTTAAAGCCTGAAATAATTTTTTTTTATTTTCTAAAGCGTAAAAAAGTAAAAGTACATTTTTAAAAATTTTACCGACAAATTTGACTTTAGTATGACGTTAAAACAGTTTTAGCGTATACTCTCTAATTATTATAAGTTCTAGAATTAAAATTATAATAAGTCCCTAAATATAAATTATTCTAAGTCCATAAACCTAAAGTATTCTAAGTTCTTGTTCTTGACACATATTATTCGAAGTCCATTTGATGCCCCTCCCCCTAATAATGTCAATTTGTCAACCCCCCAATACGAAATAATCCCGACAATATGAAAGTTAAAAAATGCGTTTTTAAGTTTCTCAACCAATTTCGCCTTGAGGTATTTGATTTAAATTGTAGATATGCTTTTAAGGGCTGAATAGCAGACCTATAATTGAAAAAAATAACTAGGACTTTATCTGCTGTTCTATACTGTGAGAAATTCATTTTTTGGACTGAATTCAAAAATTCTGTCATAAATGTTTTAATTTAAAATAGATTCTATTTAAACAAATTTTTAAAAGAAAACTAAAAGTATTTTCATATGAGAAATTAAATTTATCTACAATGACATAGCACCTATTCAAAACTTACAATATAAATTTTTCCAATACATTCAATTTTATTTAAAATTTTTAGTGAAAACTGAAAAAAGCTGTTTTTCACTGTAGAAATGAAAACTGTGTTAACCCGATGTCTTTTAATCAGGATTTTGGGATACAAATTTTTCTCGCAAGTGAAACAATTTCGAAAGATTATACAAGGAGGAACATCAAAATAAAAGATAATTATATGGTCAGGCTTTTCAAATTCAAATTATGGAAAAAGTGTAAAAAACTTGCAAGGCCCCTTAACTTGTCCTTAAAACCCCCATCAAAGAAATTGAATGGCCCAATAATTCCCTGAGCCATGGAAAGTCTATGTGTAACGTCTAAGGTTGTTACATTTTAATACAGAAAACTTAGTCCTCACATCTAGTTTTCTTTCACGTTTTTATAAATATAAATTTAAAATTATATAAAATGCCCCATATATAACATAAAAAAATTTAATAATTTATTTGAATAATTATTCAAATTTTATTTATCGCTCGATATTAAGGAGTGAAGTTTAAATTAATAATTTAGAACGTGACTTTTACGAGCATAATTTGTTGTTTATTAATAAATATATTATTATAAAAAAATTTATTTTTATAATTTGCAGAGAAAGTACTTACGTAATATCAAGTCAATCAAAAAAAAAAAAAAATATCTATAAAATTGTCAAGAATATACTTTACATAATTTTGTTTTCTTCTTTTAACTCAATTTACATGTTTTATTAAAAATATATTACAAAAAAAAGAAAAAATAAAGTCATATCATAAACTAGATTTAAAAAAAACGATACTTTTTTTTTATTTATAACAATAAAATTATTTTTTCCTTTATTATATAAGAAAAAAGAAGAAGTAGCGACGATATTCTTAGAAACTACTGTAATCACTTGAGAAAAGTTCATTCAAAATAAAAAAAAAAGTTGAAACGATCATTGAGCTAAGTCGTTTACTGCTAAATTTTCGCTCGAGTGATAATCTTGGAAGACTCTTCTCATCAGTTTCCAAGCAATAAAATTAAGAATCTTTTTTTTTTTTTTATAATTTACTCATCAGATACCAAAATAAAAAAACTAAATTAAATTTTCTAAATGATATAAAATTAAAATAAATAAATAAATAACTTGGATGTAAAATATAAATTAAATAAAAGTAAACAAAAATATAAATCATTAATAAACATAAATTATATTTTATTGCTGTAGATAATACTAAAACTTTTCAATTTATGGCAAATATCAAGTTTACGAACTATTCTTTGAACTTATTTTCATACCTACTTCAATATTTATCTAAGATACTTTTTGAATTTAATAATAATTTTAATTTATTTGATTTTTTAAATAAATATTTTTACTAACTTTGAGAGCAGTGATTAAAGTTTTCGATTTCAGGAGGGTGGTAATAAAAAACATATCCATTTTAAGAAAGGTTCAGAATCATACTCACAAGGGGAGTTCATTACATTTGGAACAACAAATTACACCAAATGGTTATGGATGAGTTTATGGGCCTTCTGGGCAAACGCAGGGTTCGATGTTATAAAATAGGGTTTTTTGGTAATTTTCAATGAAACGCTTAAACCTTACAAGTTAACCAAAACATTTCTTGTTGGTCTCATATTTTTGGTGTAAGTATCACCTTTCAAACGCCGTAACCCGTAATTTTTTATCACTAATTTTTTCATCAATGTAGCCAATTAACCAAATGACCATTTTTTGCTAAAAATAACCAATTTTTAAATTGCTGCCGAAATCGTAATTTCTGACAAAAAAGGGTTTTATATGTCTCAAAAAATTTCTACAAGCTTCAAGTTTCCAAAAATTCTTTACTAGCCTCATTTCCTTGAGTCGTTTTTAAGAAATGGTTCTTCAAAATTAACATAAAAAATGAGCTTTTTTAAAAAATCATAGAATTGGGACTGTAACTTCAAATTATCATAACTGGTTAAAAAATAATTGAAAAGGATAAAGTAAAGAAATTTTGGAAATTTGAAGCTTGTGGAAATATTTTGAGACTTATAAAACCCATTTTCTTCAAAAATTACAAATTTGGCAGCAATTTAAAAATTGTTCATTTTTAACCAAAAATGGTTATTCGCTTAATTGGGTATAGTGATTAGAGAATTAATGATAAAAATTTTGGTTTACGGCGTTTAAAAGGTAATACTTATACCAAAAATATGAAGCCAATAAGAAGAGTTTTGGTTAACTTGTGAGGTTTAAGCGTTTCATTAAACACCAAAAAACCCTATTCCATAACATTGCGCCCTACGTTTCTAGGCCCAAAAAACCCATTGGAATGAACAGAAGGTAGTCGGCATGTTTTTTCAACATAATAAATCCATAACCATAATAATCCATAACCATAACCATATGGTGTAATTTGGTGTTCCAAATGTATTGAACTCCCCTTGTAAGTCTGCTATATAACCATCTTGTAATTTTTCTTTTTTTTGCCATAAGTCACTTTTCTGTAAAGTAGCTATTATGGACTTTTAAATCGGCTGACCAGAGATCTGGAGACCGGAATACTCGTCTGGAGACTTTTTTAACAAAATTTTTTTCATAAAAAATATGATTTCTAAAATTTGATTTTTAAAAATAATTTAATCAAATAAATTTGTTCATTAAAAAAATTAGCCAACTACTTGGAACGCTTTAAAAAAAAAAGTGAATACAGTTCGTATCCACGTATCAAATGCAGTTTTTAGAATCAAAGGATTTGTTAGTTTATCAAGATCGTTAATAAAAGTAACTTATAAATTTAAAAATGAGCGTATAAATAAAATAAATTTAAGGACTTTTTATAATGCTTTCGGAAAAAAATGATTTTTTTTGAAAATTTCTTCATTTTTTGTACAAATAAATAATTTTTTTCTCTAATATTTCAGAAATTATTATTAACAGTATAATTTTCAAGCAAATTGCATTAAAACAAACGTAAAAGTTTCTGCTGAAATTTAGCTTAAAAATTTAAGCAGAATTCTCGAATATTCAAATAAATGCTTTGTAATTCAATCTAAATTCAAACAGAAGAAGCTGATAGTGTTGATACATGTCAAGGATATAAATATTATGATAAGAAAAATATTTAATATGAAACTAAATACATAAGGTAAAAGAGTTTGTCTGACCAAACTCGTATATTTCTACTTGAAATTCTATACCTTTTAGTACATTGTAAGTATATTATATTTTTAATAGAAGGGATAACAGGAGTCTGACAGCTCTGAGCATCGCATGATGTGTTAAGTCGGTAAATACTAACTGCTTTATGTCAGATTTTTTTTTTTATATACTAAAAAGAAAATATTTTAAAATTTATTTATTTATTTTAAAATAAACATAAAAATTTATCAAAAAATAATTAAAAAATTTTTTTTGTGTATTTTTTTTTTAATTTAAACTGTATAAAGTAAAATATGCTGCATCGGAATACACATAAACAACAACCGACCTACAACATATAAGTCTGCGTTAAATTAAAAATTTGTTTAACTACTTTTAGCAAATAATATTTTTGTAAGTTCTAAAACAAACAGAAATTTATTTATATTTTAAATACTTTAAATATAAACTGAAAAGCGTTGAAAAGTAAATACATTTACCACAAACCAGAAATCTCTTCACCGCTATAGAAAACTGTAACTACACTTGCTGCATAAGCTGAATTAAGTCAAGTGTATTTAAAACGAGCTACCACAGTTTTTTACAGTGTATAGATTTTAAATATTTTATTTATCTATAAAAACTAAGTAATTTTTTCTGTATTTTATAAAATAACTTAATTTTTTAAATTTTATTACTAGAAATATTTAAAAAAATGCATAAAAAATTTTTTCAATAAAATGTTTTACAGAACGTTTTACAAGATATTTTATTACTTGTACGAACGCTATTAAAAATAAAATGTATATAAAAAATAAAACAAATTACATTTTTTATAGTAAGAAATAAAATATTTGATCAAAATTATTTTTTATGTAAAAATACAATACTGAAGAAACTTCAGTGATCTAATTCTTACTATTTGTTTTGTAATTTGACAATTAACAGAATAAAAACAAAAAAATAATTTCAGCCTACAGGTTATAATAAATAAATTAAAAAGCTAACAATTCAAAAATTCGGAGTTCTAAATTAAATTAATTAAATTTTATATTTAAAATAAGAAAAATCGTTTAAGATATAATAAAATTGATAATACTCTTAATTTTTGTTATAACCTATAGTTTAGAAAAAAAAAAAAATTAGACCCCAGTTGAATTCAAAAATTTTAATTTTATTTAGAAATTTACTGTCTTTTGTCCGACTGCACTGTATATTGACTGATCAAGAGTCGGAACAAAAATATTGATTTTTAAAATTACGAGCCCACTCATGGCCTACTTAATGCAAATTTAACTAACGAGTTTAAAAACCCACACCTGACCTAACTAAAAAGTTTAGGGGAAAATCATTAACTCTTTCCTGAGGAATCTCCCTAAATCGTTCTCTTTGTGACTTACATTAGTATGCGTGTATGGAGTAGTACTACAGTTATGTACTAACGTTTAAAATTATTTTTATTCATTACAAATGATTTATCAAGTATTTTATTTTAAATAAATTAATATATTAAATAAATACATTAAAATAAACTGCGTAAAGCATGTTGTGGGGGCAATTCCTCAGGAATGAGTTAATACGCTAATTTTCATGGATACTAATTTATGTCAATAGCCAAAAACTTGAATACTGGTAATAAAGATTCTAAAATGGAGGAAACATTTTTACTAAATAATGACAACAGATTTATTCACAACAAAAAATACAACAAATTTTTGAAGGATTTTGAATTTTATATTAGAGAGCTTTGATGAAGTCACCGTTTTTTAGGGGATGTTGAACTTATCAAAATGTGACAAGAATGACAATTCTGAAGCAAAAAAGGAGTAAAAGACCTAAATTAACATGACGCACAGTGATCTAGAAAAAAAAAAGCGGAAATAAGTTTGCTTTGATCGAGTTTCCATTCAATTTTAATGCGGGTTGCCTTGTTTTACTCCTGAAGACCTGTATTTTACGAAAAGTATGATAAGAAAATTTTTTTCCACTTGTTTTTCACCCTTTTTTGTAAATTTGATCGGAAAATTAAGTTAAAAAAAAAAATTACCTCTATTTTAACCCTAAATCCTCAAAAACTACCATCAAAGTTAAGCTTATAAAATTTGGATATTTTTAAATCTTGCATAATTAAATTTCAGGGTAGGTTTTGAGGATTTAGGGGTAGAATAGGTAATTTTTTTAAAAATAAGTTTATTGTTTCCCAATCAAATTTAAGTATATATATAATTTTTTAAAGTCTAGAAAATTTTTTTCGCAAAATTATAATTTTTGAGTTTTTTGTGGGTTTTTCTGAAAAAAGGGTAAAAAACATGTAGAAAAAAAATTTTCTTGTAATACTTTTCGCAAAATACAGGTCTCAAGAAGTAAAATAAGACAACCCTCATTAAAATTGGATGGAAACTCGATCAAAGCAAACTTATTTCCGCTTTTTTTTTCTAGATCACTGTGTTACGTCATTAATATACACTGTAAAAAGTAACTTTCTTATATTAACAAAAAAAATAGAACATTTTCGAAAAATAAGTAAATAAATTTAGTCTATTATCAAAAAATTCGAGTATTATCGATTTTTTTTTGTGAATTTACAACAAAAATTGAGAATTTACAATTTTTTTTAGAAAATTTACAAAAATTAGTTGTAAATTTCCGAAAAATAGTTTTGAATTTACAACTTTATTCGTAAAATCACAAAAAAAAATGGAAAATTCTTGAATTATTCGATAATGTATACTAAATTTAGTAAATTTACGATTTTTACCGAATATATACAAAATTTTTTGAAAATTCACTAATTTTTCGAAAAAATTCTATTTTTTTTGGAAATCTAAGAAAGTTACTTTTTACAGTGTAGATGCTCCCTTTTCCGAAGTTTTTCTTCTAAAATTTCAATTTTGTATTTCAATTCTAGATTATACAATGAAAAAAGAAATTGTATAAAAAAGAAATTGTATACATAATACAAATAAAAATTAAATTTAAGGTTATGTTTATAAAATATTGTTGTATTAACCGCAAAGAATCCCATTTACTTAAGTAACTTATATTATTCATAAAAAAAACTTTACTTTTTACAACAATTCATACCATAAAGCACTTTTGTACTTATAAATATAAGGTCTTTCTTTATTTTAATTTATTTTTTATTTTATTTGCATTTTTTTTTCTCTAGAAATTTACAATTTTATTTTTCTCTTACTTATTTTTTTCATAATTTTGCTTGAGTTCCATAATAAATAATAAAATGAGTTATTATATTTTTCATTGCATATTTATTAAAATTATTTCATAAAATATTCAAAATTATTTTCGTATTGTTACTAATTTTTAAAAATCTTTTCGTCAAGAGCTCAAATGAATAAAAATAAAAAAAAAAAGTTTTTTTTAACTTTATTTTTATAAAAAAATTGTTTTTTATTTATATAGTTAAATAATATTTTATACGCATAAATAAATATTAAATTTTAAATTATTCAGATCCCCACATTTGTCCAATTAAGATTTTAAGTCTTTTTTAAAAGGTTTTATACTACCTACTTCTCAAACAAATTGAAAATGGTTTTTCAAGAATAACAAATATGTTTCTGTAATTTTATTTAAAATATACACAAAGTAGTTAATTTTTGTAACGTTACGTCCTAAAAGAGAGAGAATAAATTTAAAAAGAATTTACACAATTGTTGTTAATGATCGTCATTGGTATGCAAGCTACATACTAAATCAGATTTCTATGACATTATCAATTATAAAACGGACGTGTTTAACATTTTTTCGAGCATTTTTCAAGTACTTAATTAAAAACAAAATTATTTATTTAGTTAAAATAATTATAATATTTTTTTTCATTTTTTTACTAATTTTTACGTTTAAATTTTTTAACCAAAATCTTGACTCATATAGATAAGGCTATATAAAAAGAAACGAAACAAATTAAATCATTTTTTTGCTAACCTTTTTTATAAGTTTATTATTAATCCTAAATTTATTAAATATTATTATTATAAATAAATAAATAAAGTGTATTTATTTTATAATGTTATACACAATACACCATAAGTTTTCTGACTTGCTGATCACGAATTTCGGGATTACAATCTTTAGAAGTTTATGCAACATCCTTAAATTAGTGAAAAACAACCTTTTTTAGATGTGATTTCGGAATATTCAATAAGTTTTAGAAATACTGTACGTTTTTTACTTGAATAATTCTAAATTATTTGTGGACAAGGGCTGTTTAAAATTTTTCTATGCCATCGGAGAAAAAGTAAGTCCTTTTCACTAGCTTTCCGGCCGCTGACTAGAAAAAAACATTTACTAAGCAAAATTTTTTTGTGTATAATAAATATTTCAAATATACCTCAAAAATAACCCTGAACAAGGGGATTTTTTGCTAATTTAAGGGTAATACTAATTTCCGACATAAGATACCCTAAAAACGTATAGTAGCTTACATCTTTTTAAAATTTTTAAATAATATTGCAGACGAGAAAAACTGCGCTTTTTGGATTTAGCGATTCAAAAAATCAATTCTGCAGAAAACCTTTTTATAGTTGGTAATATTCCTACCCCCAAAACAGCATTGTGATATGAAGTATTTTTTATACGCATGATTAAATCATTAAATTCTATTATCAGGATTTGCATATTTTTGACCCCTCAGAATTATGACTGGAATAAACAGTAATTTTACAATAATATTATTATATATGAATATTTTTACAAAAAAATTTCTAGTGAATGCAGATCAATCAATTCCAACTCAGAATCATAATACAACCACCTAATCACTCAAAAGATTTAATGTTTTGCATTGTTATGACGTAAGCTGATCAATCTACCTGTGCTATAAATATTCAAAACTCTTGTTAACTTTTCCAAAATAAATAAATTGAATAAAACTTTTCCGCAATTTGATATTTTACATAGAAAAATAATAATAAAATTTTGATTATACATACTAATTTTATCAATATTTACATAAATAATTAAAATAATTTAAAGACAAATAAAAAGATTAGATATTAACAACTTACATTTTATATACCTGAATTAATCTGTGTACTTAAGAAAATTCATCTGCGCATATTATTAAGATATTTTTTTAGGTGACTTGGTATAAATATGTATATGTATATGAGTGATTCTTAGTGAATACAGCAAAAGTTTCCAGGTCAGGTCGCTGAAATCAGCTAAAAATTTTTGTTTGCCAATTATCTATCCAAAATGGACTATGTCCCCAAATTTTATCCCTTAATATTGAAAACTAAGCCCAGGGCGAAATTTTGAAGAAAAAAACACGTTTTCATCTTTCCTCAGCCGCTCACAAAAACCCCCAGGCAATTTAAAAAGCTTATTATGTATCTGTTTTTTAGTCTGACATCTTGGAAAATTGGAAAAAATTCTAGGGTGAAAAAATTATAATTTTCATTCATAAAAATGATTTTATCAACCTCGAAAATCCCCAGGTAATGTAGAAAGTTATAACTCTCTGAGCCAGAGAGTAGTACTACGTGGTTATGTTTGTTACAGTAATCGCAAAAATACAAAAAAATGTAAAAAAAAAGCGACCCAACCTGGAAACTTTTGCTGAATCCACTAAGAATCACTCATATATATATATGTACATAAAAAGTATATATGTAAATATATATAAAAGAAGAGAGATGAAAGATTTTTAAATTGTTTACCTACAAAGTTTTTGACCTTTTTTAAATATAGGTATATTTAACAACTAAAAACTTTCATCGTTTAAACTTTTATACTATATATAAATTTCAATACTTACATGAAAGTTAATTTTTATCATCTTTATTAGACTTTAATTTTCTTTATAATTTTTTTTTTCAATTTCAGTTTTTTGTTTGCTTTGTTATAGAAGTTGTAAATTTTTTATTGCAATATTTATGGGAACAAAAATTAGTAACATTTTAGCTTTCGAAAGCATATATTGAAAAATTATTCCCGTTGTGGCAGCCGGGATTTTCCTTTTTACGATTGCAAATGGGTTGAAACGTAAAAAAAATTTTTAAATATTCATTTTGAATGCGAGCACCACGGCGTGATGGGACAAAAATTTTTTTTGTATACTTTCCTTAGGTTTTATGTCGTTTGCAACTATTTAAAAGTTTTAAAAAATCCCGGTAGAAGGAAACAATATAGTTTGACATAATATAATAAAATAGATTTATAATAATTTTAAACTGTCCCTCGGAAATGCGCTCCTGGGGTCCAAAAATCTTCGCTTTCAGCAAAAATAATCTTTTTCAACACGTGAGTACTATTAATTTATATGAGTTTGTAGTTTTCATTTGAGCTAGAGCAATTTCGAGGTTCTCTGAAAAATATACCCTTATCAGACGAAATCAAAAATCAAAACCACAACTAATTACCAAACTCTCAAGCTAAACTTAAAGAGAATAACTAGTTCTGAAGTCAGAAACAATTTTAACGTTCTGAATAACTGTATAACGAAGCTGTCAAGATGCTCAGGTAAATTTTACTTTGAATTTTCAAGCAAATTACATTAAAATGTGTGAAAAATACTATTTTAATATTTAAAAAAATGCTTTAAAATTCTTGACAAAACTTGACTCTTGCTGCAATTCGAGTAAAATTCAATTAGATCAACCTGACAGTATAAATTTTTTGTAACAACTTATATTTTTAAAATACGACACTCACTGAACAACTATTTTCAATCAGTATATTTAAATATTCCCAGCATCAATTAAAAAATTCTAATTAACTACTTTATTCACTTCTCTAAAGTAACTCAAAATAAAAGAAAAAATTCTGTTTCTATACCAATCCAGCATCTAAAAAAAAAATTAAACTGATTTAAATCCTTTAAAAAAGTAGCAATTTTAAAATACACACTATCTTCATTAAATAAAAAGGCAAAAAACAAACGAAAAAAAAATAGTAAATGAAGGAAATAGTAGAATGTCACATATTGTGGTAATTTTATATATAGGATAAGAGTAAATCTTCAATATAAAGTACGAGAGAGTAGGTAATACGTAGAAAAAAAAAAGAAAAAATAAAACACATCTTTTATTTTAACAAACGTTAGGTGATCGGTAAAAATCGTACATATAGTACCATTTCTAAGTGTAGAAAAAAAATGTCTATGTTCCAGTAAAAAAAAGGACGTATAAAAGAAAAGAGCACTCGTTAAGAGAGAAAAATAGGATATAAACCACGAAAGAATAAAAGAAGCAAAAAAAACCCGCATACCTTTAGAAAAACCATCAGCCAAATTTTTTTTTTTTTCTAAATAAAAGCTTATTTTTTTTTGTATTTAAAACAAAGATAATAAAATACTGTTAAATTTATATATAATTTTTGATCTAAAAAGCATATATAGGGAAAATTGACGAGGCAAAACCGTTACAGTTGTGCGCGATTTAGCAATTTCAAAACTTTATCTTTTGGTTAATTTCAATATTTTCCCTTGTGTATATTATAATTCTATGCATTACTAATACCTTTATTTATTCAAACTGCTCTATTGAGTGTTTATATCGAGCAGATAATAAGTAATTGGATTTATTCGAGAGAAAAAAAAATTTTATAAAAATATTCTTTAAAATCTCAAAGGTACAATAATAAAGTTAGAAATAAATTTATAATAAAATATAATATAAGACTTTCTTTATTTCTATATAAGGTACTTGTTACATAATTTTCTCTTTTTTTTTGTAAAAAAAATGTATGGAAGCCTTTTAGGAGTCATAAAATACTTCGCTTTTTTTATGAATATGGTATGAATAAATTTTTTGAGTTTATTTCACGTATTATATTTTATAAAATTACTTATCATGAATACAAAAGAATTTTTTTTATTTTATGATATAACTTTTTTTACGTAATTTTAAAAGAGCTGAATTGTCATTTGTTATAACCTTAAAATTAGCTATTATTTTTTTTTTTTATTATAAAATTCTGAATATTTAAATTTTTTTATTATTTTAATAAGGAAGTAAAATCTTGGCTAGATGGATTCAAAATTTGAGACAAATAGTTAGCCGCAAAATTATCTTTAATTGTTTATGAGATAGTTTTAATTTGAAGTTCTTTGAAAAATGCTAATTTTTCAGGAGCGAATCCAGACCTTAGGCTTGAGGGGCCAGAGTCCAATTTAGCCTAACCTAACCTATAAGCTACATAAAAATTAGTACCCTAAAATAATTGCCAAAATGTTTATTTAATTAAATTCTTGGCCTTTTTTTTACAGATTAAAAAAAAATAATACAAAAAACTTTTTCTTGTGTTTTTTACACAAATCAAAATAATTTTTTTTTAACAACCTTAAATCAAGTTTTCTTTGTAATCAGTAAGGAATATAAATTATTACATTTAAAAATAAGCATATATATGTTATATTTATTACAAATAATATTTTTTCAGCTGTAGCATTTGATACAATCAATGTAACTATTAATCGCAAAAAAATGTATAATTGGATAAAATACTGGAAGGCAATTATTTAGAAGTACAAATGCACTTTTTGGTCTAGTGTTAACGTTATTTTGCGACTCTTCTTCCAATTTTAATTTTCAGAATGCTCAAAATCCCAATAATCGTTGGTAATTCATATCTAAATTGAAGAACGCTATCATGACGTTCTATCCAATGAGTTTCGCACAGTGTTTTTAGTTTCTTTCCTAATTTTTGTCGCACTATGTAAGATCTTTTCGAAGATGCTTCTAATAATTGAGTTACTTGCTGCATAGCCTGCACTGCGTTTCTTATACTCGGTACCTTTGATGTTTCGCTTATGGATAAATTTAAAGCATGGTTTTTATAAGAGAAGGTCAATCAAAAAGCCCTTTAAGAAAGTGAAAAATGTAAAATTTGAAAGGAATCAGTTTAGAAAAATTAGCACAAAAAAATTCACCAAAATTTTTATTAAGGCCACTGTATCTTTATTGAGGCGTTTTTTAAAGGATTTTCAACATTTTTTTTCTCAGCTGTTTTATTATAAAAGTTTACAATTTTTTTTTTGCTAATTACAAAACTATTCTAGATAACATAAAAAAATTTTTGTTCCATTTGCTTTTTTTTTACACTTTGTAGATGGCGTGAAAGTAGAGGCTCGAAAAAAAAATTGGAAAACGGTTGCCATCATAGAGCCTATTGTAGGCATTTGAAACAAAAAAATAAAAAGGAATATTAATCTCTATAGTATTATCTAGTGCCTGAAGCGGCGATTAGGAAAAATATTAAAAATTGACCATTTGGTGAACAAAAAACAAAAAAAACAGTTTTTGACGTTAAAAAATGCGCCTAAAACGGACAATAAAATTTTTTCTGATGTATAAAAAGCTGATATTGTCGGTTTAGGCACTAGATATTTCAATAACAAAAACAATGAAACAAGATTCACGTCGATAGCTTAATTAGTTTTTGAGCTAGCGTGGCAACCGATTTCAAAGAAGTAGTTCTGAGATAAACGCGTTTAAAGTTTTTAAATGCTTATGTTTTCATATGACTACGGCCCATAAAAATCGAAATATCTAAAAAACATATTTTTTTTTTTTTTCTTGAAATTTGTTTTATAGATTCTTGAAATGTTTTAACATAGGATAATGAAATAAAAAAAAAATGAAAAAAAAAATTCCAATTTTGAGACAGTGGCCTTAAATTAAAAAGTGTTAAAAAATACCCTTAAATTATATTTATAATAAAAATTTATAGATAAAAGTTCTAAAAAACATTTTATTTAACTGCGTTAATAACAATTAATTCCTTAAAATAGAATGAAAATTGACAAGTTTATTAATTTGCATATAAAATATTAAATAATATTTACATTTAGCATGTACATAATAATAATCTAATAAACAGTATGTAATAATAACAAAGTATTATATTATGTATAATATTATAAATTTATTAACTTGAAAATTTAATGTATGTTTTAGTTAAGTACTTACTTTATAAGATAATCAAAAACTTTCTCTTTCTCTCTTTCTCTTACTTTCTTTCTGTATGCATAGAAATAATAACATAAGAAAATTATTAAAATTTTCTTAATAATATTTTATAAAACTTTTTAATTTTAATGAAATTTAATATTTTATAAACAGAGTTTCTTTTTAAAATTGAATAGCCGATACCTTATCCAAAAATAAATACCAATAAATGAGGAAGGTTCTAATTTTTCATTCTTAGAGGCTCAGTTTTTTAACTTGGATGCAAGTAACAGACGTCCGAACCCGAGCGGAAAAGATGGGCACAAGCCGTTTTAAATTTACTTTAGAGATTTATTATGCATACGCAGATCAAATTAAATTTTTTAGAGTGGAATCGAATTTCTGAGCTAATTCTGTGGAAAATTTCCTATACAAATCCATAAAGAAAATTTTGTTTAGAATGAGCGTTATATATAAAATTGAGGAATGATAATAGAAATCTATAAACTTTTGGAGAATCTAATTTTTTCATAGCAAGAAATATTTGTTACTAATTTCTACAACATTTCAATTCAACTTAGGCCCAGTTGGTATGTCTAGAGTTTATTTTGTATAATATCAAATATTTTAAAATAAATGTTCTCAAAAAATGTAATGTAATCTTATCTTTTTACATTTTTGTTATTTTTCAAGACTTTAATTTATTTTTTTTTTATTAATAAGATTATCGTACAAGATTGTACAAAATATTGTAGTAAATTAATGATATAAGATAATTTTTAGTTGCTACACGCTAATTTAAATTTGAAATAATAGAACAATTTACAATATAATAAAAATTTGGGTATAATAGGGATCTAGAAAACAGAGGGATGGGAGAGGCTAATGAGATTTATTGGTTTAAGGGAGATTTACTTCTCTTTTGTCAATCTCTAGAAGGTGTTGATGAAGACTAGATTTGAAAACTTCCACTGAGCTTGCCAGACGGATTTCTTCGGGGAGGGACTTTTAGAAGGAGGTCATAAATACTAGTGAAGAATTGTTGTAAATAGGATTTGTGGACGTTTCTACTACCAGGTAAAGGCGATTTTTAGGCCGAAGGTTTCTTGTGGGAATCTAGGGTTTTATTTTTTCCTTGAGATAGACTGACTGCCATTATTTAGTATGTTATAGATGTGGACTGCACTAAGATATTTCGCTCTTAGTTTGACATTTAGTCACCCATGCTTTATTCTGTCAGGGGAGGTACAAGACGGGTATCTAATATCACAGAGATATCTGACAGAGGCATCGAATGGTTTTTGTAATCGTTTGTATTGCTGGTTGGGTAAATTACCCATAGGAAAAACCCCAGAGTCAAGGATGGGAAAAACAAGAGCAGTAACAAGTTGCTTTCTGAGATTTGGATTTATTAGGTGTTTGAAGTATCTTAGCCTATATAGAACATTATTAGATGATTTAAAATTTCAGATTTTCAAATAAACCTTTTAAACAAAAAGTAAGTTCTCAAAATTTAGTTAAGTACAATTTTTTTTTAATTTAAGTACCAATAATAAGAAACATCTATTTTTGTCAAATGAAATCTTGAAAATAATTAATGGAAACTCGTGAAATAAAGATAAATAAATAATAAATAATTCTTTGAAACAACTTCTAAGCTTATATATATATATGAGTGATTCTTTCTCAAGCCAGCCACCCTCTTCTGTCAAAAAATGGAGGCATCTTTAAAGGATTTTGGTTTTCTCAATCTGACGGGAAAAGGGTCTAATTTTTCAACTCTACAATTCTACAGTGCCCATTTAAAGCGCTGAGCGTAGACAGGCAGACATTTAAAAATCATAAAAATCAAAATAAAAGTAGGTTAACGGTAATAGTATATTTACGGCTCGAGTCCAGAAAAGTAAAGAATGGCCCAAATCGCAATTAAATTACCTTCCGAGGCGAAGCCGTGGTTAGTAAACTGCGATTTAGGTTATTCTTTATTTATGTACAAGGGTCAGATAAAATTTTTCGGGAAATACGTGCTTTCTGGCCGCAGACCAGAAAATATGTTAATTTTTTTTTTCTTAGAAGTTGTATGTATTAGAACTAAGAAAACAAAACCTTTTTCATTTGGTTATTCGTTGATTTCATAAAAAATTTTCTGGAAGCTATGTAATTTTTAAAAATGGGTAAAAAACGGCTACTTTGACTAATAAGATAATTGGAGCTATAGTTACAAAATAAAAAAGTTATACTGCAAAATCATTGTTTAAAAACATATAAAACGTGCGAAAAATGGCATAGGATTTCATCGAGAATTTTCGAATTTAGCATTTTTCTGGTATTAATTCTCTTTAAAATGGGTCAAAATTTGTTTCAAAATAACAATTGCTAAATCCGAAACTACTCGACGAAATTCCCTTCCATTTGGCACACTTATTATGTACCAAAGACTAACATTTTGCACTAACCCTTTTTTATTTTGTATATCAATAGGTTCAGAGATATCAAAGTTGACGGTTTTAAAAATTATATAGCACCCACAAAACTTTTTAAGAAATCAACTGATTAGCACGTGGATGGTATTATTTTTTTTTTGTTTTATAAATAATAACTGTTACATAACAAAAATTTTTTTAATTTACTGTTAATCTCCTTTTATTTTGATTTTTCTGATTTTTAAATGTCGATCTCCCACAGCTTAGTGCCTAAAACAGGCACTATAGATTTACAGAGTTAAAAAGGCTAATCAGAATAAAAAATTAGATCCTTTTCCCATCAATTTGAGAAAACCAATATTCTTTATTAAATTGCCTCCATTTTTGGACATAGGGGAATGACTAGCTTGAAAAAGAATCACCCATATATATATATATGTTAGCGTGAAAGTATATAATTCGGTGTTATATATAATCCCTAGTGGTTATATATAATCACAATCGTGAGCCGTGAGTTTAAATAAGAAAGTAAAATAAAGTTGAATTATTTACTTTCCCTAGGGTTCATATATAATCACAGGTAGGCACCCGTGAATTTAAATAATTCAATTTTCAAGGCCGTGAAAGTAAATAATATAATCTGAATTATTTAATTTAGTTATTTAACATTATTTTGAATAAAAGTATCGACGCTCAAAATTTTTATTTATTATTTTTAAATTTGTAAACAAATAGATAGGTTTATACATTGTTTTGATTTTAAATTATATAATTATAATATTGTATAGTTTTGAATAAATATAAAAGTTTAGTTTATCTTTGGACGCTGGCAAAGAAATTTTAATTTGTAAATTTTAATTTGTTTAATTATTTACGTGTGTTAAAAAATATGAATATGAATAAGGAAAATGTTGAATTTAGTGACGAAAAGAAAAAAGTTTTCAAGCAACGATTTGATGATAAAATAAATGAATTATATAATAATGATAGAAAAAATAGTTATTTTTTAACAAAAATAAAAATTAATGAACTAATTGAAAAAATAAAACGTTGTAAATTTGTTGGCTACAAAAAGCATCCAAATGACTATTATTTACTTCAGCATTATGACTATTATTAAAAATATAACATATGATCACATACGAATATTCTTAAGCTATTGTGAAGTTTGTCAACAAAAAAAGGGGTGCGCAAGAAAAGGAGTTGTCGTTAATCCAATTCTTTCTCCACACATGAACTCTTTAAAAAATTTTTAAGAATATGTTAAAATTGACTAAAAAAAAGCCTTTTATTTTTAAATAATAAATATTTACTTTTTTTTATCATAATTTAACTCATTTTTTATTTTATTTACATTCACTGTGATGCATGTGTACGGGAATTTGAATAATTAATTTTATTTTATACATCCACGGGTAAGTCCCCGTGAATTTATATAATTCGATAGAATGGTACGGGATTATATATAATCACTAGGGAATGTATATAATTTAGAATGATTTATTTTGAATTATTCACATCCACTAAAAGCTATCGGGGTTATATATAACCACTAGGGATTATATATAATCCCGGAATTATATACTTTCACGCTAACATATATATATATATAATTTAAATATAAACCCACATATACATACTAAATTATATTGCTTTTTTAAAGTGCGAATTCAAATTCTCACTAATTATTATCCATAATGTGTAAACTTCAACCTTTTTGACAATTTGTTTTTTTTGTATATATCAAAAAGTAGTGTAAAAAAAAACAACAAAAATTAAAATTATTCAACCATCCACATATATTATATAATCATAAAACAGCATAAAAATTATATACTATACATACAGAAGTATATATATGTATATCTTTTTTTTAGTATTAACTTTTAAAAGAAAATGTGGCATGTTAAAAAACTTTTTGCCTTTTAATTATAATTCAAAAAAAAAAAGTTTGCATTAAAGCACTACCAGTAAAGCATTTAACATTTTTAACCTCTTATCAGCACTTTTACTACTTATGAAACAACAAAAACTTTAAAAAAAGAAAAAATCTGTGAATTTTTTTAGTATTTTAATAAATATATTCCAAAAAAAAACTAAAGCTTAAAATGTTTTTCAAAGCAATTGCTATGAATCCAGATATAAAAAAATATTGGGATTTGAAACGTATTCTCGTTATAATTCAACTAATTCCTTAGCTATTACGTATTTTATATTGAAATACTGTATGTAGTATTTTCAAAGTTAACTGAAAAGGGGGTATGTGTACGACTATTTATTTCCATCGTGTACTGCAAAAATATAATATATGATATCTTACTGTGTTAGCTAATAAATCAACCTTAAATGGTTTCCTGTAACGTATGAATTTGGATCTGTAGATCTTACATATAATGTAGAGCTAGCTAGATATTAATAATATTAATTTTGCTATCTTATTTCTTTAAATTACCACACTAAAGTCTTCGTACGTTGATAAAAAACTTGATCAACACAGTAAATTATGAAACTTAAATTTTCAAACAAATGAAGTCTCTAATATTAAGATAAATTTATTCATCATAAAATTTTATATACTTGGAGTAGAAACGACATCTTATATTATGTAGATCCGTGGGGTTTTCCTGAAAGCATTTATGTTTATTTGGGTAGATAACTTGAAAATAATGCTTTTTGGTTCCTCATAAGAAAAACCATTACCCAAGTAAAATGTTGATTTCTTATATTTTGCGTACCAACGCTTTTTAAAACCCTCTAAAACTAAAAAATTGGTTTTTAAAAAAATTGTGTGTGTGTGTGTATAATAGATTTCACCTATTTTAAATATTTTGTCATTGTTTGAGAAACTGCAGTACCAAAAATGGCCTAATTATTTATTATGTTGCTCACAAATTTTTTTTCGTGTTCTATAAACTATAAGTATTCAATTACTCAAAATTCTTCGGATTTTGGGTATCTAACCGAAATTTCGAGATTTTTTGACAAGTCAGATTTTTTATGAAAACAAAAATTTCTCGAAAAAGGTATGAAATTTAGTTTTGAATCGGAAGTTTTCCTGACTATGTACGAAACCGAACTCAAAGCAAAAAACCCGAAATTTTGGGTACCAGGACTGATGTTCGGATAACTGCACACTCCTAGTTTTAACAATTACAATAAACCAGTCACCGCAGAAAGATTAAGAAAATTAATAACAAAATAATTTAATAATATTGTTCTAATAAAAACGTAAATTGTTAATAAAATTGAAATAAAACTTTTTTGAGCAAAAAAAATAATTTTTACTTTTTAATTTTGATTTATACATAATTCATCAAAAAATTTAAAAAAGACAGTTACTACAAGTAGATTTCCATTTTCGTTAGTAGAATTCTGATAAGTAGAATCGGATTTTTTGCATATGACAAGCGGAATATTTTTTAAAGCATTTTTATTAAAAGCAAATATCATTTTCATATTTTTTGACAAAAAAATACATGAAAGTGTAAATAAGAAACTGCAAAAACTAACTTAAAATTACCATCTGAGGACAGTAAATTAGTAAATCATATTTATATTCAATAAAGAAAAAAAACACTGCAAAAAATTTCATCGACCTATAAAAGTTTGAATATGATAAAAGTTTACACATCAGTTCCATAAATCAAGCAAATCAAAATCATTTAATTTGAGCGCAATAGTCCACTCAAATTTTTGTCTAGATAATTTAAAATTAAAAAACAAAAAATTTTTTTAATGAATTAACCATTTAAGTGCTGGTTTGAAAATAATCAAATAGAATATTTATTTAGGCAAAGAGGAGTAAAATATGGCGAATGGATTTTTTTTCAATATAAAATGTCCAAAAAAACCGAAAAAATAGCTTGTCGTATATAGACGATAAGTACAGTAAGGGGATTAAATAACTCCTTTGTAGGATTTATTCAAGAAAATACATCTAAAATAAGAATATTTCATGGTACTTTTGAAAAAAGAATCCATAATTAATATGTCAACTTTGAAACTAATATCAAACTAAAAATGAATAAAATTTATAAAATTTTAATATTCTTAAGCTTCTTAAAACTTTTTTTTTTTTTGACAAAGAAAATTTTAAAAACAAAAGAAAATTTTTTTTGTTATTCAAAGTACGTACATATAGAAAAAAACAAATATTTCAAGAATCAATTGAACTGTAAAAAAAATAAAGATAAAAAAAATATCTTTTATAAAATAAATTCTTGCTTATTTTCTCATGTGACCTGATAAAAAAAACTTTTTTTTTTTGACCAAAATATTTTCGTACGAAGAATAACCCAATTAAAGTATAATCAATTTAACGTGGAATTATCTCTATATATAAATCTAAAATTTAATTATTTTTTTATCACTTTTTACACCATAATAAATCCATTAAACAAACTTATTTTTATTTTATCTTAGATTCAAAGACCCAAAAAAAAGGTACTACCAGAATTTACAAATAAATCTACTAAAACTCTACTTACTATTTTATTTTCTATACAGAAAAAAAAGAGGATTTAAAACTAAAAAATAAAGTTAAATACTAAAAGAAAATATTTTCTCAAACCCTAAAAAAGAAGAGACACATATGAACTTTAGAAAGATAAACATTTTTTGTATATGCTTACTGATTTTTTAAGTATAACCACAAGACTAAAAAAAAGTTTTTTAAGATAAAATGAATAATATCAGAGAAGATTAAGTTTTAATATAAAAAAAATTTTTTTTATTTTAATCTCTCTCGTATATATCTATTTTTTTAATTAAAAAAAATTTAATACTTTTTTATTACAAAAATTACTTTATTTAATAAATTACATTACATGAGTGTAAGTTAATGTAATTTTATTTTTCTACTTTTTCACATATGGTATAAAAGATTAAAAAAGGAAAAAAGTAGAATTGACAGAAAATGTGAATAGGTATTTTGTAGTACAGGTACTTTTAATGTAATACGTAGAAAATTTAATTTAATCAAGATTCTGTCAATCTAAAGTAGAAAAATATTTTTAATAAAAAAAGTGATTCAATTTTTTTTATCAATATGTTAAAAAGTTAAATTTATGCAATAAATTATTAGGTATTTATGTTATAAAACAAAAAAGCTTCTTTTTTCGGCGGGTGTTTTATCGTTTACTGACATGCTTAGAAAAAAAAGGATATTTGAAAAATTCAAATAAAATTTTTTTTTATATTTTAATATATGAGTGTCAAAGAAGTTCACTAAAAAGCAATAATGTTTGGTAACTGCTAAAATTGCATTCCTGTTGGATAATTTTATAGGGAATACAATTTCATAAAAAGCACAAAGCAAATAAAACATCATAAAACTATGTCAACGGATGTTTCTTGTAACAAGTAAGCTTTACCTTAAAGGTAGAGTCATGGCTCAATGAATTTGGACATTTAATTCACTGTTATTGCAAATTTCTTTTGCTTATATACCTTTATAAATCTAAATATGAACATTTTATAATTTTAAGAACAAAAAAATTCTCGAAGTGCTTTTTATATAGCCCAATTGCTTCAGGCAATATTTTAAATATTTACAATCTGTATGGTTGATAATAAGGTAAAAGTTTCTATCAATGTTATATTTCAATTTTATTAAAATACTATTTCTTTTAGCTAATGTAAAACAAGCAAGAAAAATTGTTGAAAAGATTTCATCCTTTAGTATACTAATTTGATTTTTATTAAAACTGGCCTAAATGCAAAGTAAAATTCAGTAATTTAAAAAAAAATCAATTTTACTAGGATGTACTAACATTTAGAGACCGGAACATTTAGGCCAAATTACAATATAAACAACAAAAAAAGAAGTAAATGCGATACAGGTGGAGCCCCCCTCCAACTTTTCCTAGTAGTTAATAAAAACATGCTTCTTTTTGAAATTTAATATTCTATTTCACTTATCCAAAATTCATAAAAAATTTTGTTGAATTTCAAAAAATATCACTTAATAGAAAAAAAAAGTACAACATAAATGTGACTTTTCTTCAGTTATTTAATACAATAATAGAAAAAATCTTTCATTTTTTTTAAAAGTTAAATATATTTTTTATATTTTTATCATGTTCTCCATATTTTTATTTTTTTATTTTTAACATAAAAAAAAAATATAGAAAGTAAAATTCGCTTATACGTAAAAATGTCGCACATATAAGACTATAAAAAAAAATGAAAAAAAAAAACAAAATTTTAATATGTGTAGTATAAAAAAAGTTTTTTTTTTTTATAAAATAATAAAAAAGAAAATAATAATAATTTTAGCAGATCATAACTCTTTTTCTTTTTTTCTCCATTTTTATTCAAAACTATTACTTGTAGTATAATTTCGTAAAAGCAAACTTTTTCTGTAAAACCAGGTGACGTTTTACAACTTTTTATATATAAAAAAAAAATATTTCAACATTCATATTTTCTATGTCTGTATCTTGATCTATATAACTCCTGAAAATATATCAAATGTATATGAGCATTTTGGATTATATGTGACTATTATATGATATTTCCAATACACACATAAACTATATACTTCGTATTTATGTTTACTAAACAGAACGTAATAAATTTTTAAATATTTTTAAAAAAAAGTAAATTTTATAAATTTTTAGTTAATAAAAAAGCTCTCAACTCAAATTTTACTAAGCTCTAAGTAACTTAAAACTGAATTAAAATTTGTTTAATTAATAAAATTATCTAATTAATAATTTTTAAGTAGTTTAATTTTTAATGCAGTTTTTGTTCAGTCTAGTTAAAAAAGTAGAAAGTTGCATAGAAAATTATTTATAGTTATACACTGTAAAAAATGTTGTCCAGGTATTGACTGTACTAGGCTACAAATAGTAAATTAACTATTAAAATACAATAGTGCCTTCACTCTAGTACCTTTGTCCAGAAAATAAAGAATGACTGCAATAAATTACCACTCAACACGAAGCCGATAGACCAATTTATGGCCAAGAGCTTTATATTTAATTTTTCTTTATTTATGGTAAATGGCCAAAAAATACATCTTTGTGAACTATGCACTGGCAAGAAAATAGGTACTTTATGAATATTCTTTAAAAACTCTTTAAAAAATATATTTTTTATAATAATAGTCGATTTAATTAAAATATGTGAAAAATCTGAATTTGGATTTTTTCACGTAACATTTTCAACAGTAATATACTTAAATTTTAATAATAAAAACACTATTGAGAAATTTACACGTGGTCTTTCCATAGCCTATCGAAGGAATTTTAGGGCTATGCAAGTTTTTGGATGGGATTTGCAGGGCCTATAGATTCTGCATTTATATCATCTCAACCAAACAAATACAACATACTCTTTATTGAAAATCAAAAGTAATAGTATATATATAAGTTTTTTTACATTGCCTAACCTGTAGGCAATTCTACGACGCGACGTATTTAATTATATATTTTATATTTTTTGTATTTATAAATTAGATTAAATTCTGATCTTCTTCCTTATATAGTTTTTAGAAATCATTTTACTTGCGAGAAAAATTTTATCACAAATTTTTGATGAAAAGACACGGAGTCAATTTTTTTGACATTTCAAGACAAATTAATGATTAGTTAACATTTTTCTATCAATAAAATATAGTATACATTAAAATTCTATTGATTTTGTATCACTCCTAAAGTTGGCAATTTAGTACATTTTTATTATAAACATCAATCAGTCGGAATTAGAAAGATACTAAAAAATAAAGTTTGTCAATGATTATCAACAACCCTTAAAAAATAGGATATCAACCCCTAACGAAGGGTTCATTCTGAAATATTTATCTGCCCAAGAATGTTCGATTAAGCGATAATGGGTTAAGGTGTCTCCCTTAGGCACTTTGTATTTAGTGTAGCCTTTTTTTTAAATTAAGGTTTCGACTATATTCGTTTAAAACAATGTGATAATGTAAGAGTTGATGCTTCATATGTACTTTTGTACAAGATAATGAAAAAAAAAATCAAAATAATTATTTTTTTACACGATTGGCTCATTAGCAGGTATTTTTTTTACGTTTCTATTAAACCTTTAATACACAGTATACCTAAGAAATTTTAATGTACCTTTATTGAAAGCTCTCTATTTTACTTGAAAAAGAGTGTCGTGTTAACCAGATAACCCTTAAAAATAATTAAAATTCATTTGAATAAAAAAAATTTATACATAACGAAACTTCTTTTATTTTTTACACTAAAACTCTGTTATTTTATTTTTTTTTGTTTGTGAAAATTCTCGTAAAATTACAGGTTATGAAAAAAACATGATTTTTTACACTAAAATGAATTTTAAATGGCGCATACAGAACAATTCATTTAAAAAATTAAATGTTTTTTTTTGTCTTAAAAAAAAAAAGGGATTATATATTCTTTTTCTTTTGTATTTTTTTTAATAACAATGAAAAAATAAAAAAAAAAATGTAATATACTCTGAATATGTATGCTCTTTTAATTTTTTGCATATTTACTTTGTATCAAAAAGAACCACGAGAATTTCATATAATAATAAAAAAAAAAAAATTTTTGCATATATAAAAAAAGAATTTTTTGTACATAAAAAAATTATTAAATTATTTTTAATTTTTATTTTTTGTACATAAAAAAATTATTAAATTATTTTTAATTTTTATTTTTTAACTTTCTTTTTAAACATCAACAGCAAAACAGATTTATTATATTTTTTATTATTTTTATTTGTCAAAACTTGATATTTACCAACAAGAAATATAAAAATATTTTATTTTTAAAAAAAAGTTGACTAAAACGTATTACACTCGATTTATTCATATTTAGGTGTGAGCTTAACTATTTTTCACTATAATCCTCGCAGATTCAAAAAATAAAAAAAAATTGTGTAATATAAGCATAAAAAAAAAAAAATAAAACATGTTATTAATTTTAAAAAAAAAAGGCAAAAAAAATGGGGTTTACGTATAATATAAATTAGTTTGTAACGATGTTCACATTAGACTTGTTATCATTAAACGTAAAAAAAAAGGAAAACTAAGTAGTATAAATTTCCTACAATCACGAATTTTATACTACACACACTACTAGTTATATATAGAGAGAGATTTTTCAAGCTTGCAAACGTGTTAGATTCAACGTCAGCGTTAAAAAAAAAAAATTCACGGCTAGTATAATATTCAGCCAAGAATAAAAATGAGAGATAAAAAAAATAAAAAAAAAAAAACTTACTAGTTTTGTGGGTTGATTCTTCGTTGACTTTATCCGAAGAAAGTACTCGGTTTGCTACTCTTACTGGTGTTGGGCGCCGTTGTGAATTTCCTGTATTTGGCATTTTTCTCATTAATTCAGGCGATGAAATTTGTAAGCACGTCTACACATTTAAAAATAAAATCACTAACTAAAATTTCATCTCTTTTTTTATATTTTTTATAGAAAAAAAAAAAATATTTCATCAGTTTAAAAAGTACCTAAGCTTTTAAAATTGTGTACATGATAGATCATAAAAATATGTTACATTGTTTTCTTTTTTAGATATCGTTCGTTTTTGCTTCTTTTTTTTCTTATATTTATGATTTTTTATAGGCAATAATTTTTGTATAGCAAGGCAGTTTAAGCGAGTAATTTTTATTGTCAGAAAAGTAATGGCTGTAACTGCAAATGATTTAATATATAAGGGAAGAACAGTTTTTAAGTTGTTGTTTTTTTTTTAACGTGCCAAATCGAGTATAAAAATTGACCACTTTTCAACACTACTTTTTTATCTTGTATGTGTACTCGATATTTATAAAAAAAAAAGACATAAAATATGTCATAAAAATTGTTTGTATTTTCTAGCCAATAAAAAATAAATTTTATATACAGTCTTTTTTTTATTTATAATACTGAAATATGTACAGTTTTTGGTTTTTAGGGTAATTTTTATGATTTTTTTATGATTTATTTAGTAATTTTGAATAAAATTAGCAATAACACTGTAAAAAGTAACTTTCTTATATTAACAAAAAAATTAAAACATTTTCTAAAAATTAGTAAATTATCGAAAAAATTTGTAAATATTCGAAAAAAATCGTATATTTACTAAATTTAGTATATTAACAAAAAATTTGAGTATTCTCGATTTTTTTTTCGAATTCGCAAGAAAAATTGATAATTTACAATTTTTTTCGAAAATTTAAAAAAAATAGTTGTAAATTTCCGAAAAATAGTTTTGAATTTACAACTTTATTCGTAAAATCACAAAATAAAATCGAGAATTCTCAAATTTTTCAAGAATATACTAAATTTAGTAAATTTACGATTTTTATCGAATATTTACAAAATTTTTTGAAAATTCACTAATTTTTCGAAAAAATTCTATTTTTTTTGTAAATCTAAGAAAGTTACTTTTTACAGTGAATATATTAAAACACTTTTTTTAACTAAATGGTTTTTAAAGTACACAATCTTGAAGTTGATGAAATAAATTTTTTATACAGTGGGTCAAATTTTGATATAATTGATTATTTTAAAATAAAATCAAGCAAAATTTAATTTTTTTGTAGAGTCTAATCTCACTTTAACAAACCTTAATCTAAATTTTTATGTTCATTAAAAATGAGAAATTTTTTTTCAAACATTGAATTTCATTAAAACTAGATTATAAATTAATCCAATTTTAATTAACTTTTTCATTCCACATTATTTACATTAAAAAAAAATTAAATTTTGATCAAAAACTATACATGACACAGTACATTACATAAAATAAAGAAATTTTTTGTACATTAAACTCATAAAATATATAAAACAAGTTTTGAGAAAATTTCAATAGTTTAATATATTATTATAATATCTTTATAGTAAAATCAGTAGATATAGAAATTTATAGTCAGACCGTTTTTTGGCGAACATTGAACACACATTATACTAAACCATATATAATACTTTGTTTTACATTATACAAAACTTTTATTAAATCAAACCCCTTTTTATGTATGAAAATAAACTTTTTAATTATTTTAATTTTTTTTAATCTAGTGTCATGAGTTGCATAATATTAATTTTTTGGTGCAGAAAATTTTTTATGCTTAATCTGGATTATATTGGATTATTTTTTATTGATCTGAAATATTGTGTTTGAATTTATTGAATGTGTTTTTTTAAGTATTAGAGTAATTGATGATTTTTAAATTATTTGCACTGATTCAGATTTTTTGACTTTCGTTTACCAAAGTATTACTTTTAAGGCTGAATTTGCTGGATAAAACTAGCATTTTTCGATTTAAGATTTCTGGAAATCTAAACTTCTGGAAATCTAAACTTCTGGAATCTTTGATTTTTTATAGCCTTTGATCAAGTTGTATGTCCCTTAGATTGTAAAAAATAAAATTGAATTTATTGACTACAGCTGGAGATATTAGCTCTTGAAATTTCTTTAATTTTTGACGCACTAAATTAACTAAGACTTATTTATAAAGTTTATGATTTTAAAAATCTTTGAATATAATATTTAGGACATTATTTAGCATCGATTCACTGAAAAAAATTTTTTATTTATCTAAATTTTTGCAAAAAATTGATATTTTGAAAAGTACAGGTTAGGTCAAAAATCAAAAAACTTAAGAAATATTATATAATATTATTAGAAATTAAAATTTTTTTAGTGAATCGATGCTAAATAATGTTCCAAATATTATATACTCAAAGATTTTTAAAGTCAGAAGCTTTACAAAAAAGGCTTGATTAATTTAGTAGCTCAAACATAAAGAAAATTTTAAGCGCTAACATCTCCGCCAGTAGTCAATAAATTTTCAAAATTTTTCTTTTGAATTCTAAGGGATCTATAACTTGATCAATGGCTTTAAGAATTAAAGATTCCAGGTGTTTAGATATCCAGGAATTTAAAATAAAAAAATAAAATTTTTATCAACCTGATTCAACCTTAAATTATAATTCGAATAACAATGTTGTAAAAATGTATTGCTTCCATTTTTCAATAAATAATAGCATAAATTTGTTTAAAATGCTTAAATACTCAAGAAAATACTTGACGATTCCACTAAATAATTGAAAATTTAAGAAAATCCTCGGAATTCCAAACAAATGCTTGAAAATTCAAGTGACATATTTTCACAATAAAGAAATCCTTATAGAAATAAACCAAAAATCTGAACCTTCTGATTGAATAAATCAAAATAATCACTGCACAAGATCTCATTTATGAATGACAAAATCATTCAAAAGTTTTATTTTTCAGAAACTCACATTTTCGTACTTCGTAATCCAATATAATCTTGAACCAAAGTAACTTTTTAGTAGGCTGTGCCAAACTAATAAGCATAAATAATTTTAATGCCACCATAAAATAAAAATCCAATACAAAAAAAAAAAATGAAATTCGTGTTTTTGTAATCAAAATCAAAATAACTTTATGATTTCATAAAATTTGACAATAAAACAGAAAACAATTGAAACAAAAAGCCAAAAAAAAAAGTTATAAGAAACAAAAAAGTCAATCAAACTTTTTTTCCAAACTTATGTTTCTTTTTTGATACAGTAAAAATAGAAAACTAAAAAAAACTTTTTATTTTAAACCTGTTTATAAAATTAGATTTATAAAAAAGAAATTGTAAAAAAAAAAAATGCACTCAAGTAAAAAACATTTCCCTAGTGCATAAACATAAAAAATGAAAAGATATGATCGGTATCTATAACCACAAACACACACACATAGAAATAAAGATTTCTGACACAGTGAAAGATAATCTAATAAAACTTAGATTTTTTATTTTATATCACATGGGAATATATTATTATTACATAATAATAAAATATACCTCAGGCGCTCTTCTTGGTGGTGCCGGAGGTTGATGTTGTAAATGATGAAACCGAGTTTCTATTTGATTTGAGCAACTCGGATAACTCATCGTATCACCATTTATTTCATAAAGCTCAAACATTTTTCAAATTTTTTTTTAACACTTTTTTTTTAATATCATATAATTTTTATTATTTTATTAACATAATAGTATAAATAATAATAATTATTATTATTGGATAACATCGATGAAAAAAATTTTTTTCAACACTTTTTATGGTATTAATAATAATAATAATGATAATAATCACAGCACGACGTTATTAACCGTACGGCAGCGCGATTATAACTGACTCAAATGTATAACCGGCATTTCAAAAAAAGCTCTTTTCGCGCTTACTCTGCGCAGATTCAATGCATGTGCTTTACCCCCTTATTATCCTTCAAGCGCAGGATCAAATATTTTTTAAATTAAAGGTGTGTATATATTAGGGTGTTTTTTATTTCCCAAATTGATCATAGAGAAAAATACTTGCTTAAAAATGATATTTCAGATAATAAAACTATTATCTAAAAAAATTTTTTATTTAATGATATGCCAATTTGAAAATGATAATCGGTAAAAATCAGGGGAAAAGTTTTAAATACGTTTTAGAATGCTTTTAGAAACCTTACCAAAAACTTTTTAATTCTAAAATGTTTTAAAAACTTGTTCATAATTAAATATTCAATCAAAACTGTAGCATATTTCTTATTTTAATGACGAGGCAACTAAAGAATAGCTTCAGAAAATGATCAAAATACCTTAAATTAATCACTTATTTTACAATTACAGTTTTCTTTAAATATTTCATTTTTTCATTTTAACAAGCTTTTAGAACATTTTAGAAGTAAAAAGATAGCAAGGTTCCTAAAAACTTTCTAAAGCATTTATAAAACCTTTTTCCTGATCTTTACCGATTCTCCTATGAAAATCGTAACACTTCACATCTTAACTGTATGTAAAAATTTATAACCAGTTTGTGTAACTACACAACCAACGAGCATGGAACATGTTCACTCACAACAGTAATAAATCCAAAAACCGAAATTACAATAAATCCTGAAATATAAACTATCCTAAGTTTATAAACTTAAAGTATTCTAAGTTCTTCTACTTATCAGGGCCTGACTCCCACTTCAAATTATTCTAAGTCCCTAAATTAAAAATATTCTAAGTCCATTTCATCCCCCCCCCCGTCAAGCCAAACTTTTTCAAACACCCCATCCAATGAACATGTTCCATGTTAAAACTTTTTTTTTTAGACAATAGTTTTATGAACTGAAGTATTATATTCGAGACGATATTTTTCTATAAATTCAATTTGGGAGATAAAAAACACCCTAGTATATATGAATGTATAAATTCCTATACAGTTTAATATATTATTATTATTATTACTAAATATATAATAAAGTAGAACTACTTTTATAAAAATGACAAAGTATTAATTAATCTAACAATTTTTTTTTATTTAAGAAAAGTAATTATTGTTAATGAGTTTGATGTAGGTAGTCAAATAAAAGTTTAATATTATATTTTATTAAATTTTATGCTCATAAAAGATGAAAATGAAAGTTTGATATTATCTTTATTGTTTAATATTAATTTTCTTTTTTTTTCTCTTATTTTAGGTATTAGTTCACAAGTTAATTTAAAAATTTACTTAGAAAGATATAAATGTCAAAAGAAAACCCATTTATCATGAAAATAAAATCCTGTACATTTTAATCTTGTAAGAATAAAAATAACATCATTTTTTTTAACAGAAAATTTGTTAAAAAACTGATATCTTAACCTGGAATACATTGACAGTAATTAAAAGTCATTTTTTATCATTTTTAGAAAAATTTTAAGATACGTAACAATTCAAATTATTCATTTTTATGATTAAAAATTAAATTTTACTTGCTCAAACATAAATCTTGACGTGGAGTTTTCGGCAGCCAGTTAGGTTACTGTGCTTGAAATTTCAAGCAGAGTATTAAATTTTTAAAATATCCTTGTTATTTTCATTATATGACATAATATATCTTTAAAAAAAATCTTTTTCACATATTTGGACCAAATAACTTCTGTGCCAAAAAATAAGAAATCAAAATTTCACCTAAAATACTTGTTCCTCTATGGGAAACCCAAATTTGGTATTCTTTGTATTTTTTGATGACAAAAGTTTTGAGAAAAAAAATTTATTTATTAGGTTACGTGACTAAGCGGGAAATCAGCAAAATAACTAACAATTCAAAATTGAAAAAAGTAGAAAATTACGAAAACGGTATTACGCACTTACAACAAAAATAGTATCCTCGGGAAATTTTTTTCAGTACAATATATGCAATTTTTGAAAAGTTTGAGAAAAAATTTTTTTTTAGAGGAAAACTTTTTAACTATTTTTACTAAAAGTTGGGCACAAATTTGAATTTTTCCGCGAATTGACACAGAGTGGGAAGAATCTGACTGGAAATTTGAGTGCCTCATCAAATTTCACACCATTCTATTTATTTATTTTTAAACTTTTTCTAGAGCTTTTTTACAGAGTTTTCAAAAATGGTAGCTGAGGAGAGCAATTTTACCGAAAAACTTTAAAAAAGCATAACACCCTTAAAAATTTGTAGAAAACATTTAGGTTCAGGGAATCATCTATTTAATTTTAACGTATTTTATACAAAAAATAAAAAAAAATAAAAAAAAAAATTATTTTTAAGACCTTGCTCGCGTATCATATTGTGCTATTTATCCGTGGAATTACCCATATACATTTAAATCTCACTACCATAACTAACTGTAACATTTTTATAATTCAAAATATAGTCTTGAAAATTTTTTTGCACAATTTGGAATAATTTTTTAAGGTTACTTTGATGGTAATATGATTTTGGAAATCGAATTTTTTTTGTTGCATAAATGACTTCATATATGTCTCAAGAGTATGTAAAAAAATTTTTTATTTTAAATCCCCTCTCTAAGTATACTTTTTGGCCTGAAATCCATATTGTCCTCGCAACCCTTCCTAGGTCATTCAAATTATTTATATTATATTAATTAATATGTATTGTATTATTGAATACTCATAGAATATGTATATTTACGGATTTTTCCATCAGTAACAAGTTTTAATTCACTATATAAGCAGAGTTGGCCAAAAAACGAAATTCTTACCAAAAAAACGAAAAAAGTCAAGTAGTAGTAGAATATGAGCCAGCCAAAAGGATTATTGTATTGACCCGGGATCGCAGACGACTGGTAAGTTGAAAAAAAAAAATAATTTTTCATTTTATCAACAAAAAAAAAATTTTTGTTTTTTTTTTAAACACGTATTTATTCTTTCTACTTAATATTTCTGCAAAAATTATTAACCGATTGTAATGTTTATGGTCTAGATTTTTTCGTTTTAAGTTTCTCTAACCAAAAAAAAAAAAAAAAAAAAATTTCCATGTAAAGTATCAAAAAACTTGTTTTGAAACTTCAAAAAACTTCAAACGCGTTTATCTCGAAACACGTTTCTTGCTAGCCGCGTGCACGATTAAGCAAAAACTATTCTAGCAATTTACTTCATATTTGCTGAGTAGTTATAAAAATATATTTTTGAGGTTTTGACGTCGAGTTTTTTTTAGAAAAAGTTCTCAAAAAGTTTTTACAGCTACTTTAGTCCTAAAAATTTAGGCCTTCTTTCAGATTTTAACTTTAAACAGCCGCCATTTTGTTTGTAATTAATTTTTTTGAAAAAACTCGACGTCAAAACCTGACATTTGGTTTAAACTAATACCCATTTTTTTTTTTTTTTTTAGATAAGCCAAACTGGAGATATCCTGCACGCAGTTTTGACAAGATGCCTGTTTTACGCAAGTGTAATGCGGAAGTGACGTCATGAAAATTTTAAAAAAAAATTTTTTTGTAAAATTTAATACTTATATGAAATAATAAACAAACATCTACTATAAAATCTTAAACCCTCTCTTCACAATCCTTACCTAAAAAAGCGTCTTATTACCATCAAAGTACCCTTAACCAAAAATAAAAATTTCGATTCCTAAAAAATATTTCAGAGAAACATCCCTTTTCTAGTCGTCTACTTTTAGTAAGTATCAGTTTTTTCATACATAAAATATTTAGACAAATGTAAATTAAATTTGAGGTAAAAAAGTTACCTAAAAAATTTATATCTTTGTTATTATCCCACATCTTACTGTCAAAAAGATAAAACATTAACTATTTATGACTCATGTCACTGGATTTGAAATATTAATTTTGATAACATGTTAATTATAGAGAAATTATCTATATTCAGTATTTGATAACATTTCCTAATCTATTTTGACACCTTCATTAACATTTCAACTTTATAGGCCTTACATACAACATTGAAATCAATGAAGCGATGTTTCCTTTACTTAAATTTGTATAGCGTTGCATGTAAATTATATAATCTGAAATTATATATATTAAATATTTAATGGTGATAAAAATATTTTTTTCGCAAAATATATAATTTTTGAAATTTTTTCATTAAATTTGCATAAAATGAATCATATACATAAATTTAAGAAATTTGAATTTACATACTTTATTTTAACAGCCGATGTACTCCGGTCAAATCACGGTTTTGGTGGTATTGTAATTTGTGGCTGCTTCCAGATTTGGTCTACTTTGGTAACTTAGGTTTTTTTGCGTCGCTGAACACGAAAAATCGGGGTCTTTTCTATGAGCAATTGGGTATTGACCCTTAAAGTAGCCAAAACTACCCCTAAAATGGGTGTTTTCGCAAGTTTCGCTCTAGCCTTCCAAAATTTGGTCAAATACGGGTTTTTTGAGTCGCTGATCACAAAAATGTATGTCTTTTCAATTAAAACGTAGCTCTTCAACCTTAAATTAGCCAAAACTACTCCTAAAAGGGGCACTTTCGCTATATTCGTTCTAGCCCCTTAGATCGGGGCTGGAAAACTGGAAAAGATAATATTTTAGAGCCTGTTTTTACTTCATGTCCACTTATACCAGAAAAATTTTTGAAGAAATTTAGTTGTTATTGTAAAAAAAGTTGTAGTTTTTAAAAAATGTGGCTGTTTTATGTGATCAGTGACCCAAAAAACCTTTTAGACCAAATCTTGAAGAGCTATAGAGCTATTTTCACACTTTGAGCATCCAGGATATGCCCATATAGGTTTTTTAGGTCACTAATCAAGAATTTGGACTCCTTTTTTGTGGTGAAATATTGTTTACTTACGAAAAAGAAGTCAAAGTTTTTGATTAGCGACCCAAAAAACCTATATGGGCATATCCTGGATGCTAAAAGTACTAAAATATCAAAACACCCCCTTTTCGGGGGTAGTTTTAGACAATTTAGGGGTAAAATATTAATTAATTATGAAAAATAAGTCGAAATTCTTGATTAGTGACCCGAAAAACCTATACGGGCATATCCTGGATGCTAAAAGTAAGTACGAAAATAGCAAAGACGCCCCTTTTAGAGGGGTAGTTTTAAATATTTTAAGGGTCAAATATTGATTATTTACGAAAAAAAAAGACGAAATTCTTGATCCGAAAAACCCGTATGGTGCAAATCTGAGCGCTCAAAGTGCGAATACGTAAAAAAAGCTTCTTTTTGAGGGTAGTTTTTGCAAATTTAAGGGTGAAGCTCACATTTCTTTACGAAATGACCCCGATTTTCGTGTTCAGGGACGCAAAAAACCTATATTAGAGCAAGTCTCGTGTTCGCCAGTGAAAATACAACCAAACCCGTATTTTGAATGGAGTAAAAGCTCACTACAATGTATACAGCTCATGTATACACTGTTAAAAATACCCTATGGTAATTATACAAAATTTTCGTAAATTAACGAAAAATTCGTAAGTTTACTAAAAAGATCTAACAATTTTTTTAAGTAAATTTACGATTTTTTTTAGTAAATATACAATTTTTTTAGTAACATTACGACAAATTCGTAATTTTACGATGATTTCATATATTTACCATAGGATATTTTTAACAGTGTATATAAAGTACCTTAGATAAAATATTTTTTATTAAAGTTGTTGAGACAAATAAAATATAGTATTTACTAGCTCAAAAAACTTAAACAACTTATTAGAATCTTAGTGACTTAAGCGGCTTTAGGCAATGTTAAAATAAATATAATATTTATTTATATTTCATATACGTTCAGTATTTGCTAAGCTTTAATTAACTTTTTAACTGAAGATTATATAAAACCTAAAATTTTTTTTATTTTAATAAAATAATTCAAATAATAATTTTATATATCCTCCATTCCAGTGTAAAGTATAAATTATTTTATAGTTAAATTTAAAATTTTTTGAAATTGCAATAAAAAATTTATTAAAAACTTATCTTTATGGGCATTGTGAATTAGTTTTGAAATCATTGCAATAAAGTCATATTCTACTTAAAGTTTTTTTCTTAGTATATAAAAATGACGGTTCTTCTTATATGATGCAATTTCCTGAATCAAATAAAATAAGAAAAATAAACAATAAGAAAAATAATAAAAATAAGGAAGTTATATAGAAGTAAAAGTTTTAAGAAACGAAACGTACTGTCTTTTTTTTTTTTTTATTATTTATATAATACCAAAAAAACAATGCTAATCAGCTTAATATTGTTTGATGTCTTTACTATGGAAGTATTGCTTATAAAGTAGTTTTATTAAAATTCTTAATTTCGTATCAATAATATTAAAACTTGACAGTTTTCATACCCAATAAGTATTTTTTTTTTTTGTCAGTGGCTAGAATAATTTATTGTTCTTGGGTTCTCACATTAAATGATATTTTTGGGTGTATGGATTGTAATAAACTATTTATTAGGTTTATAATATGAATTCGTTTAATATTCACCTCACTAACCAAAACCAAAGTAAACTGAAACCAGGCCAACAGATTACACAAATTTTCTTTTCACCATAACAAAAAAAATATTTCAACTCGTATTTCAAATATGGTTTAACCCAATTTGTCTAAAAGGGAAATTTTTAAAGTACTTAGACCCCGAAAATCGTGAATTTGACTTTTGGGGAGTAATAGCCTTTGTTGGGAAAATGGTACTTACTAAATTTTGGTTAAATTATCAAAAAGTTTTGCAAAGCATTTATAAAAGTTTAGCTTAGTTTCGAGAGAATCATCCAGGTGCCTTTCTGAAGCTGGTGTACTAGATTCTTTGGCTAAACATCTAAAAATACATAATTGGTTGCTAGTAGTGCGTTTTGAGCTAAAAGTGAGGTTTCCTAAAAGTTACTAAATTCTTATAGTTGGCCTGCCTATAACGCTGAAATAAAAAATTAAAAAAAAAAAAAAAGAGTATATACTGATAAAATCTAGGAAGTCAAAACTTTAAAAATATTAAAAGTTTAAAAAATTATCTACATATTATTATATATTTTATAATATAATATATATATTTCTACTCTCTAAGTTCTAATTTGTAAAAATACAGCGAAAATAACAAAACGTTCCTAATACTTTCTGTTTAATCCAAGGGGCTTTCTGGGAATAGAGTAGTAGGACTCGTTAATATTAGATAGGATTTCTTAATAAATGCAAAGATGAATTAACTTTTTAAAAAGAAACTTAAATTAAAACTTTGACTTTAAATTATCATATCTTGCGTTTTGCAAACAAACAATTGAAAAGGAATGTGCAAAAAATTTTTGGCAACTATACAGTGAAAAAAAAAATCTGATTGCCATTACCCAAATTCTGGTTCTGGCAGTAGAAATTTATTTATTTATTTTTTTTTAATGGTTGCAATTGACATAAAACCGAAAGAAAAGAATAAATTTTTTTTTCTCAAATTTTTTTTAGGCCCCACTATGCCGTGCTCGCATTTTACACGAGTAAAACAAAAATTCTGCTATACCACAACCGAAATTTTTTTCAGTGTATAAAAACTTGTTAAAAAATTTTGCCACCTAATTATATTATCAAAATTTATAATTTTGGACGCAATTTAAGCATTGGTCATTTTGAGCTAAAAATGGTCCATTTGATCACTGACTTATATAGTAAAATAACTGGTGATATAAAATGTGTTTCTCAAACTTATAAGTAGGCCCTTAAAGGCAAAATAAATTAGACCAACCAAAAATTTCTTGCTATGATCGATTTTCATAAAGTGGCAGATTTTTTTGAGAAATTGGCTAAGAAACTTTATTTTCTTTCATAAATTGAATCATAACTAACTATTTATATGGTACAATTTGGCGTTCCTAAAGCCTTTGGTTTGTCCTTATTTTCTGAGCTAAAGTACACGACTTGCCTCGAATCAATTAAATTTTACGTAATCTGACGCTTTATAAAATTTTCATTAATTCAATAACATCATAATTGTATAAAATTAATTAATTTATTATTCTTTCAATAAAATATCAATTCATAATATGTGATTATGAGTAATCGGCATAATTTTTTACATCATCCTGCTAAAAATATAATAAATAAATTAATAATATAAATTTAAAGATCGCGGTTTATCCAATTTTAGTTCGCTTATTAAAGCGCTAATTTAGGTACTATCTTCAAACATTTTTATTTTTTATTGAAAAGCAAATTTTTGTAAAAGTTTATTTTATATTTTAAAATTTTTAATTTGCAAGGAATCATTTCAAAGTAAATATCATTGATTTTTATAAATAAAACATATATCTCTCCATCATTTATGTGAATTTGTAGTAGTGTAGTATGAAGAAACTGTAGTACGTAGAGTAATATGCTATAGTATATGCTCTAAACCTTATATTCTTTTTCACTCTAGTTCATTTATTTTTAGAACCTGAAAATGGGTAGGTTCTTTCTAACATTGTTCTGTAATTATGTCTGTCTTAGCTCTGGATTTTATCTCCTACAAAGATAATATATTTTTACTTTTTAGAAATGTGATTCAGTTTTAATAATAAAATTCGGCAATTTCTATTGCTTGAATTTTTTTGTGTGTCAAGTATTATTCATATATTTTCTTTTTTTTTTAAACTGGACCAAAAACATACTTGTGAAATACATATTACCATACTTATCGTAAATGTAATACTAGGTATAGGATTTTCAATTATTTTATAAATAATTTATAAAAAAAATAAATAAAAGTGTTTTAAAGTTATTTATTGAACTATGAATTTTATTGATATTCTGCAACTAGATATAATATAAGTACATATGTAAAATCTTACGTACGATCTTGCCAAACAATAACTTGAAGGCTAAAAAAACATTGATTAAATTTTTAATCATTTTTAATACAAAGTGTTATATGTTTATTGAAGTGAAACATATTAAATGAGAAATTATAAATATAATAATCAAAACCCTTGATGATATACGTCATCAATGATTGCGATTGTGTACAAGAAATGTACGTATAACAAATTTAATTTTTAATGTGTCATACTGTGTGATTTACTAAGGGAAAGTCGAAGTTTAAAATATTGTAATGTGATTTTTTATTGTTGATAATTTCTTAATTATATACAAAAAAAAAATGAAGTCTGGAAATACAATTGAAAATAGAGGTTCAATTTTATTGAAACCTGAAGAAAATGAACAATTATTTAGTTTAATTGGAAATCGTTGTTTGGTAAGTTGAAAAAAAATTTCAATCTTTTTTTTTCAAGGTTATCAATGGCTCTGATTGTTACCACCTTCTATTATCATCTTTGTTTTTAATTTTTTATTTATCATCATAAATTTTACCTAACATAATTCATATACTAAAATTAATTTAATCTGAGTGATGATAAATTGACTAATTTTAAATAATAAAATTATCTTAACAAAACTAATCAATAAATTGTAATTTTACTAACTCAAATTTATATATAAGAAATCTAAAATTTCCATGGATATCTATGAAGAAATTATTTGGAAAGAGTAGATTATGAGAATTGATATATTTTTTGTAGTGCCTTGCTGCTGGTGTTGTACAGTTGTACGAGACAGAACCTCCTTTACACAAAGAATGGATTAAAAAAAATACAGGAGTTATAACATTAATACGAGATACTTCAAAACGTAGCTACTTTTTAAGACTTTTTTGTATTCAAAGAAATTCATTAATTTGGGAACACGAAGTTTATAATTCAATGGAATATAAAGCACCAGAAAATTTTTTTCATACTTTTGAAGGAGAAAAATGCATGACAGGATTTAATTTTGCTAATGAGACCGATGCTATTGTATTATGGTATATAATAATAAATGTTAATAATATATATATAAAAAAATAATAAACAAATAAATAAATATATTTGTAAAAAAAGGAACGATAATGAATTGAAATCGGTGAATTTTTTAATGTAATTATGGAGTATTTAAAAAATTACCAAATTGTATAATAGCCAATAATTATCATTGCTCTAACTATTTTACCGTTTAATTCAACTTTAAGCATTTTATGTGAATTTAGTACTTTTAAAAATTTTAAGAAACTAGAATTTGAATTTAAAATTTTGATCAAATAATATTTTCTAAAAGAGATTTCTCTTATTCATAATCAAACATCGTTCATTTTCTCAATTTTCATTATTATAAAGTTACAAAACTTTTTTTAATAAAATTTGCATATTTTTAGGAATATATTAATTGAAAAATTAAATGTGAAACGGCAGCGTAAGATAGATAGACATTCAAAAATAGAAACTGAAAATCAAAGAGGTCAGACTTTACCTAATAAAACACAAAGTGCAAGTACTCCATCATTAGGACCTCTTCCAAAACAATCAAATGGTTCACCTTTATCGATAAATGTAAATAGAAGTATGTCTAATCTTTCTAGGAGCAAAAGTAAAAAGAAACGAAGCCATGATTCTAAGCGAAAGTTAACGACACATGATATTGGTTCTCCCTTTGATTTCAGGTATACTTTTCTTCTTCAAAAATTTATTTTTAGAACAAAAATGTTTTTATAATCTAAATTATAAATTTTTAAGGCACATTGAACACGTTGGAACAGACCCTAGCAGTTGTAGGGTTGTCGAGCCAGAACTGCAAGCATTTTTTGCCAAAGTTGGAATAACAGAAAGTCATTTAGAAAATCAAAATACAAGAAATTTTATTTATAGTTTTATTGAATCTCATGGGGGTTTGAATGCTGTAAAGGAAGAAATCGTTCCAACATCACAAGAAGAAACTCCAGCAGTACCTAAAGCTCAACCAAAGCAAGAAGGCCCTCCACCTATACCAGCAAGAACAATACCAGTTGGCACAAATTCATCTTCAAATAACGTAATATATTTATTAATTATTACATAAACTATTAAATATCAAATATATAAAAATTTTTATTCACAGAGTTATCAAAGGAAACCACCACCATTACCACCAGTACAAGCAAAAGCACAAATTCCTCCTACACCACCAAATGTTCCTCCAGTTCATCGAACATTACCAAGTAGGCCTCCTCCTCCAACAATAGCTCCGGCACCAAACTTACCTCCTCCACCTCCACCTCCACCTCCTCCTATGCCTCAAATTTCTACTGCTGTTAATGCTCCTCTTCCTCCTCCTTTACCAAACACCTTAAACTCTCAAGAAATTTCTAAAGATACAAATAGTGCCAATAAAGTTCCGGATACAAGATCATTATTGATGGAATCTATAAGAAGTGGAACAACTTTAAAAGTAAATTTAGAATTAGTATTTTTATGTTTTAAAAAACTTATTGTTAACTTTAATTTTTATAGAAAATAAATATAGAAGAACGTAAGTCTCCTACATCAAGGGATACTCGAAGTAACTTATTGGATGAAATTAGACACGGCATAGTATTGAAACCTGTTTCAACTGAAACAAGATCCAATTGTGCTACACCAAATGTTGCAGAAGGAGGATTAGCAGCAGCCTTATCAAGAGCACTAGCTGAAAGATCAAGCGCTATGCATAGTAGTACTGAAGAATCAGATAGTGACTATAGTGATAATGACGATGAATGGGATGATTAAAAAAGTAATATTTTTTAATTAAATTAACTTTTTTCTTAATATTTCACTATTCAGTTTTGATCGTTTTGCTTTTTAGGTTATAAAAAAAGTGTGATGTAAAAGAAAATTTCGATTATTGTTCCCGAATGTTAGGGCTCGATTTTATTTTTAATAGTATACAAAATAGTTATTGTTTAATTAAAAAATGAAAAGAAATAAAATTGAGACTCGTGTTGACGTCGATGAGAATAATATATAGGTTTATTTAAATAAATAAAAAGTATTATTTATGTTATATTATATGAAATTGTTTTGTAAAAAAGATTTTTGTTTCTTTTTAAGTATGTATATATGATTTTAGGCTATAAATAATAATAAATAAATAGGAAATAATTTAATTTTTTGCTACTCAATAATTAGTTTTTTTTTTTTTTTTTTAATATATTATAAGTGGATCAAACTACTAAACTGAAAATCTAATTTATATTCTAAGCTGTATGTAAAATATTATATATATATTTCCTGATGGTCAGTGCCTAAGACTTTAGTAAAATATTTATAATTAATTTTTTTTTTTGCTGTGCATGATTATTTATTTTTAAATGAATATTCTTCCTATAATATCAATCGCCTGTAAATTTTTAGTGTAATGTAATTTTTATAAAATTACCAAAAATAACTTTCTGGCCTATAAATATATAGCATTCATATTAAATATTTATTTGCTTACAAATAAATATAATACAAAAAAATATTAATATTTGCATTTTATTTTTTATTGAAGAAAATAAATAGATGTAAAACTTGACTAGTCTGCTTAATAAGTTTTTAAAAATAAAATGTCAGTTTTTTTTGTATGTTCAATTTTTAAAATAATAAAAAAAAAACATACAAAAAATTTAGTTTTCGATAATTTAAGATACTTTTATTTGTTATCTATAAATATGTAAATTATTTATTCGTTAAAATAAAGGTTTTACGACTAAAGAAAAAGAATTGTTTGATTATTTTAATTTTTATTTATTTTTTAAATTAATAATCTTATATAATTATATATTTAATTCATAAATTTATATAAAATAAAAATAACTAATTTTTGAGGAAAAAAAAATTATTCTTACAAAAGAGGTAGATTAAACTCACTTTTAAAAATATTTATAAAAGCATAGAGATCGTTGATAAATATTTCTAGTATATTGTTAAACTATATATTATATATATAGCACGAGGTTAAATAATTAAATCTTTGGCTTTCTTGATAATTTTTTAACTGATTTTTTTTACTTAGTAAACTGCAAGAAACTTATTTATTTATCAGCGTTGAAAAAATATTTTTTATCAGATAGATTTTTTGTGTTCTTTGATTCATTATATATATTATATATATTGGTCTTATTTTAAAATAAAATTAACTTTTACGCTAATAAAAGTAATTTTAAAATTAATTTATACTGAAGCTAAAATTAAATATTAACTTTTTTTTTTAATTCAAAATTTCGAACTAAAATAATTTTAATATTAATATGTTATTTATACTGCATGAAAAACATTTTTTTGCAACAATTCTTTTGAAAATGGAACATTTCACCGTTAAAAAACTTTCATTAATTTAATTGGAATGCAATTATGGTTTCATTTTTTTAACTCAATTATTATAAGATTTGATAATTTAGCAAAAAAACACTATTTTTACATTTTCAGTTTAATTTTTTCATGTTTTTCGAGATATTTATTTCTTAAACATTGCTCATAACAATTTTTCAATTGTATTTGTGAGCTTACCTATAAATAATGAAATTAAAAATTATCTGCAGTAAATACAGTATAATTTTTAGTACGTTAAAATTTAGCAAAATAGTATAACAAATAAATTAGGTGTCACTTTCTTTTTTCAAATAATTATAATATTTTAAAAATACTATAAATTTAAAAAAAAGTATAAATTATATTAAAACTACAAACTGTACAAATACCAAAGTATAAACTAGTGGATAAAAAATAAAGCAATAATTTTTTAAAGCTAAAAATATTAATAATTAATAAAAATCATTATTTGCTTCTTTAAACAAATTACATTCAAATATAAATGAATACTAATTTAGTTAATTTCTAGTTTTACTGTAAAAGTTGCATTAAGAACTCCTTGGTAATTTGACTAAAGTAAGGAATCGCTGGGGCCATTTCCTTATAATATAGTTGTATACACGAGCAAGTGCAGACAGCACTATTATATAAAAAAAATAGCCCAAAAATTATGAAAACAAATTTTTTGTTTCAATTTGTAGAAAAAAATATTTTTTCTTCCTCGCGGGTTCAATACACTTTCTTCGTCCCACGACGTGATCGAAAAAAGGCGTTTTCTCCCAGCTATGGGAAAGAAAAATTATATTTTGACCATGGGAGCAACAAAAGAGTACCCCAGATCGCCGTTTACTTTTTTTTTTTGCTCCTTTGGTTAAAAATTTACTATGAATTTAATTTAATTATTGGCCTCTGAATCAAACTTGGGCCAACATGCACTTGAAATATAATAAAAATTTTTAATGATAAAATGTACCTAACTGAAACAAGTTTTGAATTACAAGAATTACTCAATGAAATATTTGAAAACTCTACAAACAAAAATTTTCTTTTTAAACTATTATAAGTATATATGCATACTTAAATTAACTGCTTAAATAAATTTTTAACTTATTACTATTTTATACTACTTTGCTTAATTTATTAAGCAGTTTAAATTATTATCAGAAACTAAAATATAAAAATATAATTTTTCAAAGATTTTGCTTTAAAAAAATGAATATTTTATAAAAAATTTGATAAAAAATCTTTGATTATTTTTTCATCGCTTATGTATTTTTGATTTCAGTTAAAAAATTTTTTTAACTGCGATATTGAATATAAACACTATTTATAATTATTTGATATTATAAAAACAAAATATTATATTTGATAATTGTATATATCAATCTTTTAATATGCTGAGAAAATAATTTAAAAAATTATCATAGCACCATATTTTTTACTTAAAATTTATACGAAACTAAGTTTCATTCGTATGATGCTTTTTTTAAAAAGATCCACCAATAATAAATTATAGTAATGTAGTATAGTTATTTTAAATTAAAAAATTAATTTTTAATTTTAGCGTAACATCATAATAAGAATTTAAATAATTTTAAATTGATATTCTAAAATTTCATATCAATAAAAAATTATAGCTTTGACCATATATTTTCTGTACACTGTAAAATATATATGAGAAAACATTAAAACTTTTTTTTACATTATGTCTTATAAATTAGTATTTTTCATATATCAGAGTCTATAAATATTCATTTGTCTATTATTTCTATATAACATTAATCAGTATAATTTTTTGGTATAGTAATTTTTGATAAATTCATAAAAAAGCCTGTAAAAAAATTTGTATAGTAATAGTAGTATAAAAAAATATAAAAAATATTCAAGCTATTTAACTTTGTAAATATACTTTTTGTTTTTTAGAAAAAAATTTTTATAAATATATTTCTTTTTTTAAAAAATACTATACCAAATTTAAATATTAAAATTTTTTGTAAGTTTCGGAAGCGCGCCCACATTCCTTTCTATTCTAATTTAAACAACAACAATTTTATGATTATTTCCATTAGGTAATAGAACATAGTAGACACGCTTCCCCTTATCTCATTGATATTGCGAAACGTTTCCCTGATATTGATTATTTGTAAATGATTCATTTTGTTGATCTCTAATTACAGAATTTTGTATATTGATAATCGAATTATTTATTTGATGATTACCATTGCTGCTACCGTTACTCAAGTTTGTTGTATTTGTTATATTTATATTATTTGAAGTACCTTCTTGTACTTGATGTTGTACTTGATGCGATTGACTAGTAGCATTCGTTTTAGGTCTATGTCTTAATTTATGGGTTGTCAAATAGTTTTTAACTGAGAAAGCTTTATGGCAAATGTCACATTTATATGGCAAGGGATCTGAAGCTGTTACTCCATCTTGAGTTGCAGGGGCATGAGTTGTTAAATGCATTAAATAATAATGTTTTACTACAAATGATTTTCCGCATGTCTCACAAATGTATGGTCCTGATATTCCGTGAGTTTTACGATGTTTATGTAAGTTATCTTTACGTGAAAAACATTTACCGCACATTTCGCATTCATGCATTTTTTGACCAGTATGTGAAACTACGTGTCTTACTAAATGTTCTTTTCGACTAAATGCTTTTGCACATGTTTGACATACGTAAGGCCTCTCTCCTGTGTGTAATTTTCTGTGTTGAAAAAGATGTTCTTTTCGCTTGAACTGTTTGTTGCAAATATCACAGCTAAATGCATTTCCATTGACTTGCAAAGAATCTTCTTTAATTTCAGTTTCAGAAACTTCATTCATTAATGAAGGACAATCATGATTATTCATCTGGGTCATGGAATTAAAAGTTTTTCCGCAATCACGGCACACTAAATTTCTAACAGGGGTTTGTGATATTGCTTGAGGATTTACAGTCACGAGAGGAGTCTGATTATTACCAGGTCTAATTCGAAGAAACTCTGATATGTGACTAATTGAAGCGCGAGTTATTGGATCATCTGCTGCATTTTTGACAAATTCCTTAAAATCTTTGTCATCTTGTACATTCTGAGTTGATAATACATCTTTTAGTCCTAAGCTTAAAAAAACTTCAGAAGGTGTTTGAACTGATGTTAAACTTTGATTTTGGTATAAAGTATCAGCTTTTATAGATTCATTTTTAATTTTTTGCATAATTTCATTGTTCAAAGCATTTATAGTTTCTTCATTTTTTAAAATAATATTATTATTTTGATGAGAATCTGCATTATGATCTTGATTTTGATTTGGATTCACATGTATATTTTGCTTTTCAACTAAATGTAAATGTTTTTGTTTTTCAAATTGCTCTCTTTGTTGTCTTTGCAACTGGTGAATTTGTTGAACAATTTGAGTTTGATTTAATTGATCTTGTATTATAAGAGGTTGCTGCTGTTGATTTATTTGTTGACTAGGTGAATTTGATGATTGCTGAGGTATTTGCCTAAGATTTTGAGTTTGTTGGTTTAATTGATTTTGTTGTAACTGATTTTGAACTTGAACTTGGGAAGATTGAAGCTGCTGAGTTTGGGCTTGTTCAACAGTGTGATTTTGATTTTGTGTTTGCTGTGCTAAATTTTGCGATGTTTGTTGTTGATAACTATAGTGAGTCTCAGCAGTAGCTTCTACGACTGCAGCAGCAACATTACCGGACTGAACCTAAAATTAATTAAAAATTTTATTAATTGTGTTATTTTGTTTACTTATATAATTTTTATTCAATATTTTTAAATTATATTTATAAATTGTATCTAATAAATATTATCAATTGACAAATTATGAGGAGTTGACATGATTGGCTACAAAGCTATAAAAAATTAAAACTAAATAATATTATAGTAGACAATGTTCAAACTTTTGATATTTTAATTTATAATTTCTTATCGTGGTAAATATTAGCCTTTAAAATTGAAATTACTAAATAATACTAAACAAAATTTACTAAAAATTTTTGTTGTACTTTATTCTCATTATATTCAATAAGCATAATAATGATGAACTAACCTGCATGGCACATTTATATTGCTGAACTCTCCCACTAATAATTTGTAAATTTGAAGCATTCACATTACTAATGAGAACAGGTTGGGATTGAGATTGCACTTGTTGAGTATGAGATTGTACAAGATGCGAATGTGATTGTTCATTGAGAGAGTGCATTTGACTTGGTTGAGATTGTTGCTGTATTTGTTGAGTATGAGAGTGAATTGCTTGTTGGTGCGATTGAACAGATTGAGAATGTGGTTGATGAGTTTGCAAATGCGATTGAATAGATTCCGATTGTGTTGAAGCAGATGGTAAAGATTGTGAATGTGATTGAGATGATTGCGAATGTGACTGTACAGGTTGAGAGTGAGTTTGAATTTTATCAGAAATAATTTGAATATTAGTATGAGGAATTTTTTCAACAATCTTCTTGTTATTATTAATACATGTGTCTTCAGTATTTACCGGTTTCTCTTTTTCTTTATTTTTCACATAAACTTTGCCTTCTTTCAAAAAATCTTTTGAGTATCTGAGAGATGTAAAGTACGATTCTAACATTTCTTCAGCATTTTTAACTGTTTCTCGAAATTCTACATAATTATCAAGTTTTTTAAGACACTCCGAACAAACAGTTTTGGGCAAAGAATCTTCTTCTAAGACCTAAGTATAAAATCACAAGTATTTTATGTAGGTAATAAAATTTACAAAAAGTTAAATAATTTTATAAAACTAACCTGAATTGGTAAAAAAGATTGAATTTTCATTTGAAGCTGGCGTCTTCGACCTTCTTCAAGAAATATATTCAACTTGGTACCTTCACTACTTGTACAAAGCCGGCAAAGTTCATAATAATTAACCCTTCTGTATCCTGACGACATTGTAAATTATTTTGTTAGTTAAATATGTCCTAATTTAACTGTTTTGAAAACTTTTCACTTTTTACATCCACGTCTTGTCACAGATAATAATTTATGATATTCCCACAGCGCCGCATTAGATTATAGCAATAACACTATTCTAATACATACCCTTGTTTTTGCTTAGAATTATTTTGTGAATTTTATTTATCAATCATTTACTTACTACATATATACTTAGAAATGAAAAATTCTGTTTTTATTTGAATAATTTTGTTTATGTTTTTTATAAATAAATTAAGAACAGAAGAAAATAAATCAACGGAGAAAAATTGGAGTTTCCACTTCAAAGATGCGCGTCAAGCCATCAACAAATAATACATGTTTGTGTTTAAGTTTACACGTAGCCATTTGCAAATTATAAAATTGCGCGCGCCTCAAAATTAAAAGCGCCGGCTCACGAGTCACAATAATACCAATACCACGGTATCACCATGGGTCTGTGTGACTCGTGAAGAAGGTTATGTTTTTATTATTTTTTTATTTGGAATTGTGTAAAGTAAAAGAATAGAAATTAAAAAAACTAAGTGTAGTATTATCAAAGAAGATAGGGTATTATATATCTAGTGTATACCAGGATGGAGTGTAATGCATTAATGCATAAAACCAGAGATTAGTTTCTGATAATAAAAAAATTACTTGCTATTATGCTTTAAAATGTTTATAATTTTGTAAAACATAAATAAATATGACTTCTCTTATTGTTTGTAAATTTCAAGAAGGTAATAATTGATTTTATAATTTTCAAGTATTATTTAGTCACAAATAATATATAATTTATTGCTAGTCATAATTTATAGATATATCATTTAATATTTTATAGGAGAACGAGTTCTTTGTTTTCATGGGCCTTTAATTTATGAGGCTAAATGTCTAAAAACTGATATAACAAAAGATAATCAAGTTAAATATTTAATACATTATGCAGGATGGAATAAAAAGTAAGAAATTTAATAATTTTCCATTTTTTTTCCTCAAATGGAGCCTTTAATTTATATCCATTTTCCAGCTGGGATGAATGGGTTCCTGAAAGTCGAGTTTTAAAATATAATGATGCTAATGTTCAACGTCAAAAAGATGTCCAGAAAGCTTATGATGCACAACAAGTTTCAAAGGGCAAAAAATCATCGGCTTTGTCAAAAGCAAGTTCAAAAAATCGAGATTCTTCAAAAGATAAAGATTCTGAAAGTAGATCTAGCACACCAAATGTTTTAGGCGATCGTGCAACTAATAGAATTCAAAAAAATAGTGAAGGATCAGTTACACCAACTTCAAATGATTCTTCATCAGATGTTCCAAAAAAGAAAAAAAGGTGAATTTAAATTTTGTAAACATTAATAAATTGTTTTTAAGAACGTCATTGTAATAAAATATTTTAAAACAAAAAGAAAGAAGTTTCAAAATTTTTTTTTAGTTAATTATTTAAAATATCAAAAAATTAAATTGTGAATATTTTATTTTTATGTTGTAATATTAAATATTATTGTATGTTTCTTTATAAACAATTATTTTATTTTAAAATAATATGGTTTTTTTAGCCGTACTGATGTAACTGTAGAAACGGAAGAACAATTTTTATCTAAAGTTGAAGTTAAAGTTAAAATTCCTGATGAACTTAAACCTTGGCTTGTTGATGATTGGGATGCAATTAGCAGGCAAAGAAAATTAGTAATACTTCCAGCAAGACATACCGTAAATAATATTTTAGATGATTACATAAAATATAAAAAATCAAGTAAAACACATACACCAAACAAGTAAAATATTAATTTTATAAAACATAGAGGGAAATTTAAAAAAATGAAAACTACATTAAACATTAAATTCATTTTCAGAGAAGCAGCTATAATAGAGGTTACAAAGGGAATAAAAGAATATTTTGATGTTATGCTTGGAACTCAACTTCTATACAAATGGGAAAGACCTCAATATGGTGAAATTATAACAGAAAAACCAAATGTACCTCCAAGTGATATATATGGAGGCTTTCATTTGTTACGTTTATTTGGTAAATATTAAAAATTTCTTGCTTACTATATTTTTAATTGTAAACTTTATTAAAATATATGAAATTTCAGTGAAACTTGGAAGTATGTTAGCATATACACCTTTAGATGAAAAAAGCATTCAATTATTACTTCTTCATATACATGATTTTTTAAGATTTTTACACAAAGATAGTAACGATTATTTCAGTCCACAAGATTTTGGAGCAGCTCCGCCAGAATATCATAGAAAATGCTGCTGAATGTATATAATATATATGAATATACTAAACTAACAATTTTTTATTGATTGTTTTATGTAAATAATTAGTATTTATTACTTATATCTTTATAATTTAGTTTAATAATTTATTATAGTATCTTTTGATTATTATTGTAAATTTGTATTTTTATTATAATAAATTAAATTAATAATCATTTATAATTAATTTTTTGCATTAATTTTTTATTAGAATTATTAATGATTTTTATTATTAAATATTCATAAAAAATCATTAAATTTCCCTGTAAATATAAAGTAAAATCTAAATTTTATTTTTAAAAGTAGATTTGAAAAAAAGAAATAAGTACAACAGGTTGCATTACATTATATAGGGATTCAGTTCAGTCAATAAACTCCAATAACACATAACCTTTCCTATATTGCTTTATTGTCCTGCTGTCCAGTCAGATTTCTAAATTTTGCAATTAAAAATAAATATATAAATAACATACTAATATTTTGTTAATTTTTTTTTTAAATTTGTGTAGATAAATAATATTTTAAAATTTAAATCTAAAGTAAAAGTTATTAAAATGGCAGGTTCAGCTTTGAGACGTTTGATGGCAGAATATAAACGTAAAATGATATTTTAATAATATTATTAAATATTCTGTTATGCTTTAATGAAACTTATGAAAATAATTTGTATTTAGAATTATCAGTCAATCCACCTGAAGGTATACTTGCAGGACCAATTAATGAGGAAAATTTTTTTGAATGGGAAGCTTTAATAACGTAAGTTTCTATTCACAAATATTTTTTTTAATTTTCAGGTAAAAAAATTTTTTATCAATTTCATAATAGTGGACCAGAAGGAACTTGTTTTGAAGGTGGTGTATTTCCTGCAAAACTCACATTTCCACCTGATTATCCATTAAGCCCCCCAAAAATGCAATTCACATGTGAAATTTTTCATCCAAATAGTAAGTTATTTATTTTATCTTTTACTTTTTGTTTTATTGAAACATTTTTTTTAGTAATTGGTTTTTTTAATAGTATATGCAGATGGTAGAGTATGCATTAGTATTTTGCATGCTCCTGGTGATGATCCAATGGGATACGAGAGTAGCGCAGAAAGATGGAGTCCTGTGCAAAGTGTTGAAAAAATTTTATTAAGTGTAGTTAGTATGTTAGCAGAACCTAATGACGAAAGCGGTGCTAATGTTGATGCTGCAAAAATGTGGAGAGAAGATCGAACGCAGTTTGAAAAAATTGCTCAAAAATTAGTGCACAAAACTCTTGGTATTTCTGTGTAAATACTAATAACTTATTTCTTATTGTTATACTTTAAATTCAATTTATTTGTTTTTGAAAAGTTTGGATCAATGTACCTGTAATAAATAAATTACTAAAAATTTAGTCATAAATTTATATTATAAATGAAAGGGATAAAAAAATTTTATGATATAATTTTATGTCATTGAAGTTACAATTTGAACATTTTATGCGCTAGCTATTTTGCATGTTTAATACAATAGTTTTTTTTATGTTAGTTTATTATCGATTAAGCAAAGATCAAATCCCTAATTGAAAAGTATCTCTTTTGCAAAGCAAAATCCAAATTCTTGTTTATAATAAAGATATAGTGTATAAATTTTCAGAAAAACAATCTTATACTAAATTTTCTCAATTGAAGATTGTCAGCTTAATTATTAAAGTTATCACCCATTATTTTTTCTAAATTTTGTTGGAATATATTGACCTCTTTGGGCTCTTCTGATTGTAAATTTTTACATTGCAAACTTGAGTATTTTTAAAAAATTCCACCTAATAATATAGACTACAATTGAATTAATTTCACAGACTTTTAAGTATTTGGATTAATTCACATTCTAAAAATATTTGAATTTTTGTTTGATTTTTTTTTTTTTTTTGGTAAAAGATCGTTTCAGGATCAAAACTTTTCAAAAATAAAAAACATATTTTAATATTTGTTTGAAAATATTATGTTAAAAATTTTTAAAATAATTAATAATCCTTATAAATATAGACATAAATATTTTATTATTTATTATTATTAACTAGGTAATTTTTTTTTTTAATATTATTATAGAAATAAGGTGAGTTTCAATATCTTCTATGTAAATAAAAATTTTAAATCTAAATTGATAGTTTTAAAATTAAAAATTATACTTTATTTTATTTTGAAATTGTTTGATGAAATAATTTTTTTTAATTTGATCAAATTTATTTAAAAAATTTAGAAAAAAAAAAAATTTTATGATTTTATATAAAAAATTTATTTAATTGTATATATTATAGTTTTTCATATTAATAAGTACAATTAATATACAGATATTAATTTCATTTGTATCAATTTTATCTCAATAAAACATTTTATATACATGTATACAATTAATAACTTTGCAAAAAAATAATACATGGTTAATGAAAAAATGACAAATTATTTTTAATTTTGGTTGTATAAATCCCATAGAGATATAACACCATCTTTGTCAGCTGCAGCCATTAAACAATTACTATTGTACGATTCTATTCTTGTACTTGAAAAAATAATATCATGAATTGTTGTTTTGTGTATATCTAAAATTGCAAGTGGTTTCAAAGTTTTGCATGAGAAAATTCTTATTTGACTATCCCAACCTCCTGTTGAAAATAATTTAGAATCTGGTTTTATTTTTACAACTGATATACCCGAATTTAATAACGGTAACATTTTTTTAATGCTTAAGTTATTTTTATCAAATTCTAACTTAAAAACCTGAAACAAAAAATTTTAATAATAAAATTAAATAAAATTTTAATAAATAAAATTAATACTATTAGATTATTTGAAGGATTTCCAACTAATCCTTGACTTAATTTCTCATCAAAATCCATAGACATTGGACATTCAATTATATCAAGGGTTGATAACACTTTTTTGACTCTGATGTCCCACAAAAGTATTTTATTTCCATCATGGGCAGATAAAATATTATTTGAATTTTTTGAACATGGCTTTATTGACATAACTTGTCCTATTGGTTTTAATTCAGGAAAACTGTTAGGATCCATTTCAATCTCTGTATGTAATGTTTTCAATGAAAAAATTCCAATTCTAGAATCATTCAATGGTATAAGTATGGATTCATCAGATGAAACTTGAAACCTAAATCCAAAACAGATTTGCAATAAAACTAAAAATTAATTTAAATGATGATTTATTGAATATTCACTTGCAAAATCCACAGTATTTGCTTTCGATTGTTTTATTTAATGTCCATGTTGACTCATTAGATTCCCAAAAATTTATTGCTCCACTTTTTCTTTGAGATATAAGATATTTATCTTCAGAAGTTATCAGAGATAAACAAGGATCATTTGAGTAATCTAGTTTAAGAAATTCTCGATTACTCTGTTAATTTCAGAATGATATGTGTTAATTTCAAATATTTTTTTACTGAGTAACTATTTTCTATTTTTATAACTCACTTTTAAATTCCAAACATGAATTGTGCCATTTTCAGTTCCAGTATACAAATGTTCAATGTTTGAAGAAGTAAAAAACTGTAAACAGTGAATGGAACCATTATGACTTCTTATCACATATTTAGGATCTGGTGGTAAATTTGGCATTGTGATGCAATAAAAAATTATCTGAAAATTCATATATCCATAGTCATGAAAAATGAAAAAGAAATTTTTTATAGTAAATACTTTAATTTAAAATTTTTGTGAATAAAAATATAATTTTATTACACATTCGCTTGCACATTTGACCACATTTTACATATTTTGAATCTTTTGATTCTGAATCAGAAAATTTGTTTTGTTTACAAATATTTAAAAGGCTACACGCGGGTTTAGCGCATGCGTAGAGAAAAGCATTTTTTTAGATTTCTCTCCTCTAAAAAATCTCCTGCACATCCATGGTAGTACATCCATTAGTACATCCTCCTCATCACCCCCCTTTCTATATATGGTAAAATTTAATTTTTAGAATTAAAAACTTATAAATAAAAGCTTTTAAGCCCTTTTAGACCTAATTAATTTTTTTTTAATCTTATGTGCTTTGACTATACTCTTTGGTATAGAATTAAAATAAAAAAAATACACGTATTTTATATTTTAAAAAAATAATTATTATTTATTTTTCTTTTAATAATTTATTGTTACTCCGATAAAAATTTCGGAATAAAAAAAAAATAAAATAAAAAAGAAATAGCAAAAAAATACGCTGTTAGACTTGGATTATACATAAAAACAGTACATATAAATATCAGAGATTCTGATTATATATTATAGGGGTAGCAATTTTCTTTATTTCGTCATCGGGTCATCTTATAATCAAACAGCTGTTAAAAAGAGACAGGTGGTAATATGCATATTACGATTCTGACGAATAAAAACGTTTTATAAAATAGTCAGCCATTTCTGCACATCAAACTGCAAACAGTATATCGTTGGACACAATAGAACTTACACAATTGCAAATTTACCTTTTTATATTTTTTATAAGTAAACACATATGCAATTTATATGTATATGTACATCAATTTAAATGAATGCGTCACATAAATAACATAAAGAGGAAGAATGAGGTTCAAGTAAAAAGAAAGAGATAAAATATTTATAACTTTCTGCGCACAAAAGTAATAATAATAATAAACGACAAGTTTGAAGGAATAAAGGGCAGAGCAGAAGGAAAGAGAAGGCAAGCAAACAATAGCTCAAATACGATCAGAACATCGCAGACGACGCAAAAAACGATAACAACATTAAATTAAATAGTGTTCTTATTCAACAAATTATTATTTCAAGTTAAGATTGTTAAATATTTAAAAGAAAACAATAATAAGTTATTTCAAAACAGTTTGATTTGCCCGTCAAAACAAATAAGATGGCGGAATCAAACAGTAACAGTGATGTGGCCAGTTCGAGTGGTGCTTCGGAATCATTATCGTTGGTTAATGTGGCAACAACTGCACCTGTCCAAGAAAAGCCCAAGGAAATTCATGAACCTGAAAGAAAACGCCGTAAATTGACTAGCTCTAACACACCTGGTGCATCAAAAGTTTCAGTAAAAGTTGAGCAGAAACTCGAGCATAGACTTGGTGGGATTCTCTGCTGCGTTGTTTGTTTTGACCTACCACGAGCAGCTATTTATCAGGTAAAAAAATTTGTTTATTTTTTATTTATAATAATTTAGTTTTAACATAAAATTTTAATTTTTTACTTTAACCTAAATTTATAACTTTTTTTTTTCTAATGAAATTTATTTATTATTATTTTAAATAACAAAATAATTGTCATCAATTTTAAATTTCAAAATATTTAAAAAAATTTTATAATTTTTGACAATTCAAACATTTTTTATATTAACAGGTAAGTATTTTTTTTCAAAAGGAATATTTTTTTTTCTACTCTAATTACTTATATCTTCCAAGTAAAACAAAAAAAAAAAAATTACACGCCTAATAAATAATTTATTGTGCAATTTTAATATATTATATTATGTGGTTTTTCATACATGGGTTTTTAAGTAGGCGATTTTTTTCTATAAATAAAAACAACATAATAAATAATTATTAGTTAGTAGTAGTAATAATTATTGCTTGATTTTTTTTTTATTTTTTTTTTAAATAAGCTTAAAATACTTAATTTCTTTTTATATTGTTTTTTAAATTAACTTGTTAATTAAAAAACTATTATTCAAGTAGTATACATTGTAAAAATTTTTAATTTTTAATTTAAAAATAAAGTAATGATATTTATGCAATCATGCAAAACAAATGCAAAATAAAGCAAGGTAAGTAGATTTGCATGAATATTTAAATTTAGGAGTTAGCGAGTGGGGTATAAATTATCATTTTTTGGTACTAAACCCACTTTAGCTATTTTTTTGGAGGTTTAGGGTAGTTAGGGGCTTAAAATAAAGATTATTTTAATTTCAAAAAATTTTGTTTCTCCAAATTATTCATCGATTAGAACATCTTTTTAGTTTGTATCAAAACTATTTAAAATCACTCCTTCGCTTTCACATATTTTAAATTTTTTCATCATGATTTTATTTTACAATTTTGATAATGAAAAATTTTAAAATCCAAAAAATATACTAAATTTACAAATTTTTCCTTACCCTAAAAATTATATCCCAGTTTTTTAGGCTTTAATATTTAAAAAATAAAAAATGTATACAAATAAAATAATTATTTTTTTATTTATACTCATAAAAAAAAAGATAATTTTATAATTTTGTTTTTATTATATTATTATTGAAAATAAAAAAAATGTTAATTTCTGTTAATTGTTATTGTACTCAGATAAAAAAAAAAATAAATAATAATATAATTTTAAGAAAATAAAATTTTGTTAATTAATATTTATTAGAAATTAATTAATTTATGTAAAAAAGATATAAAAAATGTATTTATTTTGCGTTTTTTAATGTAAAAAAAAAAAATTATGAAATTTTTTAAAATTATTTGCGTTTGATATTATAAAATTATCAACAAAAAATTTTTAATGAATGAGTGTTAGTTGCGAATTTAATAATTTAATTAAATTTTAAAATTTCTCTTTCTTGTATTTTTATTAAAATATTTTTAAATAAAAAGAAAAGAAAAAATTATTTAAAAAAAAAAACAAAAAAAATTTTTTTAACTTCATTATTTTAAATATCCTTATCCTTAATTTTTCCAATTAAAAATCCTTTATTTGGTTTAAAAAAATATTTCATTAAAACATTAGTTTGTAGAAACTACGTTAAATTAGAGAAGGTAAGGTAAGAAAAGAAATTAAATTTTTGAAAAATAAGTAATTTAACGTAGTTCCATCCTTTTTATTTTTATTTTTTTGTACTGCACTGTTAGGTTCTTGAAAATTTAATAAAAATTAAAAAACAGAGCAAACTAACAGTGTACAAGCCATTTTTTGGTCCTAAAAATATTGAAATCTATAATAAAATGCATTAGTTATTGATTAGTAAGTATCCATAATATTTTGTGTTTCAGGTAAAATAATCATCATAATATTTTGTATGTATTAAAAGGGTTTTTTTCTTATAAATAATAAGTTATCAGTGTAAAATATTTTTTATCATCTTTCTTAATAATTTCATGTTTTCTGTTATAATTATTTTATTTTTCAATTCATTGTTTTTTTTTTTTTCAATTTTTTTTTAAACCAAAAATACAATAATTTTAAAAATGTACAAATTTAGCGAAATTATACAGACAACATTTTATATTCTTTATAAAAATCTTTTCTTTATTATACCTATATTTAAATATAAAAATAATTTTATTATAGCAGTTATGTAAAAAATAAAATTTCAATTATGTTATCTAAATGTTCACAGTGTACCAATGGACATTTGATGTGCGCTGGCTGTTTTACTCATGTCTTGGCTGATGCCAGACTTCGAGATGAGCTAGCAACTTGTCCAAATTGCAGAGTTGAAATAAGCAAGACATCTGCATCCCGTAATTTAGCTGTTGAAAAAGCAGTTTCTGAATTACCAGCTGAATGTCAATATTGTGCTAAAGAATTCCCTCGAAGTACATTGGAATGCCATGAAGAAAATTTATGCGAAGAAAGGTGAATTTATTTTTAATAATCTATAATTTTTATAAGAGAAGTCCAGGGAATTTAAGGTGCCGTTTCCAAAAAAAACGTCATTGATAGTTTCAGTTCATTTTTATAGGGGTATCGCATTTATTTATCACCATTTTAGCTATAGGTATGTTCTGCGATAAACTGTCAAAAATACTGTCCAGGTATTTAATATCTGAGTAGTAAAAAATTCTAAAAATTTAACAGAAATATTAATTAAGGGATATTATAAATGACTACTAAATAACTGTATATAGGATTTTTAAAAGCATTTTGTTAATGCGCATTTAAAAAAATTTAATGCGTGCAGTATTGAGTCTGACCCTTCCCCACTCCTTGTTTAAATTTAGGTCCGGCACCAATGACAGAAGTTAAAAATTAGCGCTGTTAACGGAAATTTCTGTAACTTTAGGTCCGGGATTTAAATCTGCCAATGAGAGAACGATAAAAATTTCTTTAGAGTGGGGAAGGGTCGGACTCAATAACGCAGACAATAATTACAAAATATAACGGATAATTAATGGTAATTATGGGAGTTGGTCGGAATTTTAATAAATACGATATAGGTAAAAATAATCGGAAATAGATTCAAAATACACGAAAGCATAATTTATACGTGTTTTATACCTACAAGTATTTTCTTGTTTAAAAAATAAAGAAAATTAAAAAAAAAAAAAAAAAACTTCGCATTTCTATATTCGCGATATTTCTCGCTACTGGCACAGAAAAACTTTATACGGCCCTTGTCCATGAATAAAGAATGCCCCAAATCGCAGTTTCCCATCCTCGGATTCGCCTCAAAAGATAATTTACGTGCCATTCTTTACTTTTTTGAACACGAGTCGTAAATATACTATTGTTTTGCCCTCGGCCGTCAAATTAGTATATTACGAACCCGTGTCTAGAAAAGTAAAGAATTTTACGTGCGATTTGGGCCATTTTGAGTCCTCGGCTTCGCCTGAATGGTAAACTGCGAATTGGGCCATTCTTTATTATGTCGGCCTATGATAAAAGCATACTATTTTTATGTTTTATGACATTTGCAATATTATGATTTAGCAAATCATTTTTTTTTTCAATTAAAATTTTAAGTCTATATTTATTCTGCAGATTAGAGTTAATCCTGAATGCTTTTATCAATCGAGGTATTAACTTTTGATTAAAATTAAATATTACAAGTATAAATGTTCGTTCATATATAGAACGCAGCCAAATCCTAGAAGGGTTTTTACAAATTATCTCGAAGGAGCATAATTGTTTATTACGTCACTATTTTTAGAATGCAAATCTGATAAATATGTATTAATTAAAGACTTGATATTCTTAAAATCGAATATTTCAATTAACTATGTATTTTCAATTTGAGTCCTGACTTTAGTTGAAACTTGTAGGCATAAAAATACCTTTGCAAATAATGTTCTGCCGGCGAAGATTGAAAATCTTATTATTTAATTTCAATTTTCTCGACAAATTTAGTAATGTAAAAAAAATTTGTAGAATATCAAGCTGCAAGTATAGCAGAATTGGATGTCCTTGGCGTGGACCAAATCATGAACGTCCTGAACATGAAGCAAATTGCGTCCATCCTCACCGTTCCGGAGCCGATGTTATGGAAGCTTTAAGTATTATTGATAATAAAAGATTAGAAGAAAGAAAACTTTTTGATAACGTATTCGAACTTTTATCATTCGAAAAAATTACTTTCAATGGTGAGATTTAGAATTTTTTATTTTAAATTGATATTTTAAAAGTTTTTGGGGGGAAATACTAATAAAAAGCACAGCTTTTGTAATTTTGCACGATATAACTAAAAATTGAAAACTGCATAAAAAAAGCAAAGAGGGTAAAATCTTTGACTTTCGAATGATATAATTTATTCATTTTTAACTAAAATTTGAATTACAGCTTCCAGACGGTAATTTCCAATTGTAACTGCACACTGTAGCAAAAAATTTTTTTTAAACTAAAATGTTTATTATATTTTTTTTAAATTTTTAAAAAATTTTTTTAATTTTCAAACATATTTTCAAAAGTAATAAATTTTATTTCCTTATAATTTTAATTTTTATAAAATAAGTGATCAAATAAACAAAAAATTTGATTTTTAATAATAACGTAAAAACGTAAATAAATATAACATTGCCAATTTACCTGGCAGACCTTCTGTAGATCTATTCTTAAAACTTATTACTTCTAAAAATAATTTATTCCAAAAATTATCGTCATTTTGGCAGTGAATGTACTAAAGTTTTGAAATTGAAATGGCAAATAGTTCATTTTAAATTGATGTACTATAATTTGTATATGCGCATCACGCAATTTAATATCAAATCCGAGATCAATCATTCATACTTTTGAAAAATCATAAATTTTTATTACTAAAATTTTTTCATCGAGTAATAATGCTCAAAAGAGAATAGTACTGTAGTTTTTTTTTCTATAAAATTTTTAATATTTTTATTTTGTAAGAGAAAAGTTTTTATCTAAAGGGGGTAAAAGTAACTAACTTAATAAAGTTAGTAAATGAAAAATTAAAGTTAGTAAATGAAAAATTTTTGAATATTTTTTGTAAATATTTCAGCATTTATAGAAAATTTATTTTAGCTTTCTGGGCAGGAATTACCTAAGTTTCAGAAAGTTCCTAGCAAAATATGCGATTCACATTCCGGCAGAAAATGTGTTCCAACCGTAACTTTCTAAAACTTAGTATCTGCTCAAGTCATCAGTTTGTTTGGAATTAAAAAAATAATAATAATAATTCTTATGAGATTGATACTTTTGAATGGGAAAAAATTTAACCCATTTACGCCTAAGCGGACGTAAACGGAAAGTAAAAAAAAAAAATAGGTTCCCGTATAGATAGAGACTTTAAAATTGCATGTCTTTAGTAAAATTTCATTCTCTTACCGAATCTGAAGTCAGATTTTACTTACGACCCTTTCAAATGCCCCAAAAATAGGGGCAATGGGGGTGAAAAAGGGGCTAAAATAAAAATGACGGAAAAATCAATATAAAAATAAAAAATTGATACCAAAAAACATTTAAAATTACTTATTTGTGCAAAAAACTTACATTTTTTAGGTTTATGGGATATTTAATTTGATTTCAACCCTTATATTGCAACTAGGGGTAGTTATCCCCAAAACTTCAAATATTGTTTTTTTTGTTCCAAATCGGTTCTAATAGGTAAATTTTACTCCTAATTTCATTTTTTGAATTTGTTTTGAGCTAAAACGCTTCTATAAGCGTAAAAATAGGGGTAATCAGGACTAAATGGAACCTATAGAATTTATTATTTTTATATAGGAAACTAAATTTTAGAATTTTACGCTTACAGAAGCGTTTTAGCTCAAAACAAATTCAAAAAATGGAATTAGGAGTAAAATTTACCTATTAGAACCGATTTGGAACTAAAAAAACAATATTTGAAGTTTTTGGGATAACTACCCCTAGTTGTAATATAAGGGTTGAAATCCAATTAAATATCCTATAAACCTAAAAAATGTAACTTTTTTGCTCAAATAAGTAATTTTAAATGTTTTTTGGTTTCATTTTTTTATTTTTATATTGATTTTTCCGTCATTTTTATTTTAGCCCCTTTTTCACCCCAATTACCCCTCTTTTTGGGTCATTTGAAAAGGTTGTAAGTAAAATCTGACTTCAGATTCGGTAAGAGCATGAAATTTTACTATAGTCATGTAATTTAAAAGTCTCTATCTATACGGGAACCTATTTTTTTTTTTGACTTTCCGTTTACGTCCGCTTGGGCGTAAATGGGTTAAACCTTTTTTTACAGTAATTAATTAACATGCCTGTTTCATATTTAGGTCAAAAAAGGCTATTTGTTATTTGCCCTTTTTGCCTTTCGTATGTAACACTATTTGTTAAATCACGGGATGAAATTCTTTTCTGATGCTGTTTTTGCATACAACTGCATGAAAGGTCAAAACGAATATTTTGTTTCATAATATGGGTGTTATAGACTCATCTCTTTATAAAAAAATCAATTATATTGTTAAAATTCATAGAGTTTTTTAAAAATGACAAAAGTTTTGCCTTCTTAATTCATATTTGCTTCATATGTCGTTGATTACTTAACAAAGGACCCGCATTCAGATATTTTTTAATAAAAAAGCTAATTTTCTCAAATTTATACCTATATATTAAATGAATAAAATGTTATTATTATTATTATATTATTTGAAAAAAATCTGGACTTGGAATTTTTTTTTTAAACAGTTCAATGATATTAAATTAAAACTAATTAAATATTGATTTTATAGATTTACTGATGAAACCATATCGCACTGATGAGTTCGTTCATAAATTATTTTACGAAACTTCACGATTCACTGCATTCAATAATCAATGGGTTGTCACTGCTAGAATTAATAATAGTCAACGAGATCCAACTCAAAGTTCGGAACGTGATATGACCTACCAGGTAAAATATAATTTTTTTTTAATTTATAAATTACCAAAATTTATATACTTCAATGTCCAAGACATAACCAGAATGTGGGTTATGTGACTACAATTTGAGCAAAATGTGGGTTATTTAAGTAAAAACAAGATAGATATTAATTTAATAATAGACATCCGTTTGTTGTTCACAAAAAATAATGTTGTTTGCGTGTCGCAAACGTAATTCAAATAAATTGGTCTTTCAACTTTTAAAAATAATAAGCTTTTAAAATAATAAGGCCTCATTATTTGCCTTGATTAACTTTTTATACTTTTTCGTTTGTCTAAAGTTTTTTATATTTAAAATTACTATTTTTAGTACAAAGAAAATTAAAATTTTGTTTAGGTATCCAAGTAGCACTAATAAAATTATTGGTTTTACTATTTATACATCAAAAGTAAAAATATATCATATATCGTACATTTTGTATTCGCTTAAATTCTAAAAAATATTTTATTTTCAGCTGATTTTAAAGACCAAAATCACTTGTTCATTGTCCATCAACTACCTTATTTTAAAAGGACCTTTTGGTGATATGAAAGTCGAACCTAGAATACACAGATTTGATTTTACTGATCAAGATAATGAAAGTCCTTATCAACCTTTGCCATTACCAGATACAACTGAATGCAACAGGCTTTTGTCATCTAAGGCTATAAACTTCAGGTAATAATAAAATATGTTTATATTGTACACTGAAAAAAAAAATTTTGCTTGTCTTGAGCAGGAAAATTTTGGTCATGGCAAAAAGAAATTTGCTTGGAGCTTTTTTTTTGCTCTTAAATTTTTATGCCTATTCGTAACAGCAACAAAAAAATATTGCTCGCAGAAAACAAAATTTTTCTTCAGTGTACACAATTTTTCAAATTTCTCATGTTTTAAAATTTTGATTTTTTTCTTTTACAGACTTATTATGTTTTTGGCATCTAAATAGCGCGAAGCAAAATGAACAAAAAATCATTTTCGATATTAACTATCAATTTCTTATGTATAATTTTAGAAACTCGACATAAATAACATTTGTAAAAATTAAATTCATATCCATCAATATTAAAATTAATATATATATTATTAAATGGCTTGAATGCTATTTTACAAATTTGATTATTTTTTAAAATCTTGGATATATCAAAAGTGGCTGTTTTCTAAAAAATAAAATTTCAAAAAATTTAGTTTACAAGAATTATTCAATTGGTGTCACGTGACTAGTTAATATGAAATATTTCTGAACAATAACATAAAAATTTGGTCATATAATTATATTCATTGAAGGAACTATTTAAATTGGATTTTTATGAGCTAAAATAATTTTAAAAAAAATTATTTCAATTTTTGTTTCTTGTAATATGGCCACTTATGGCACCTTGGTCTTTCAGAAATTAGCAAATTTTTAAAATACCTTACGAGATACTATACACATAGGTATATTATACATATTGATCTGTTAATTTAATTATAAAAAGTATTTTTTAAATTATAAAAATAAGAAAATTATGAAAATGCTTACGTATAAAATCAAAGATAATGTTCACTCAATGTTTTAGAAGCAAAAAATTGATATTAAAATAAATGTTAAGAAATATTAAAAATATAAATATTATTAAACAATTAATTTTTATTTAAAAAATTAGAAATATTTAAATAATAGTAATAATTATATTATATATGTTTTAAGCTATTTAGAATCATGATGTTTTAGTAAGTCATTTAAAGCGAATGAAAATTTAAAAGGAAAAAATATTAAAAAACAAAAAATTTTTGCTTTTTAAAAATAAAAATTGTACAAAAAAATCTATAAACCTATAAAAATATAAGAAAAATTATTTTAAATATTGCTTCTTTTCAAATAATTTAAATCAGTAAACTAAAATTTTGATTCGATGTTCTAAAATGTGTATTGCGTTACACAAACTCCTAAAATATATAATATAAATTATAAATTAAAGTATTGTGATTATTATCTACTAAATAGAAAATTTAGAATATTTTATTCTTAAATATATTAGATTATAAAAATTGGATAACGAAAAAAATTAAAAAACATTAAATTGGTGTAAATACCCTAAAAATTTATAGATGTTACTATTAGAAGTTTTTTTGAGGCTATAATTTACTTTTTAAAATAAATGATGAAAAAAATTATTTCAAATATTATTACTCGCTACATTAAAATTTGCTTCATTTTATAGCTTTCTTCTTCTTTTCAATGTAAATTTGTAAAAATATTAAAATCATTCTTTACTAATAATTATATAATTATAAGAAGAAAAATTGGTATATAAATTTTTTTTCATCATTTTTTAAAAATCTTTTCTTATGATATTTATTTTATATACTCTTTAATTATATATTAATTTTTTATATACCGTTGATTTGAACATAATCATTGTTATTATTATTTTTTTTATTACATTTAAAAATATAATCCTTTTTTTTTTATAGCAAAAAACAATATAAAAAATTATTTATTATTAATAATACATAAAAGTTACTTATACAATTATTTATTTATTATAATTATTATAATTATTAAAAAATATATCATTTTTTTAAAAAGTATTCTATTATATTTGATTTCATTATTATCATTATTATATTATACATAATATATATATTTTAGATATAAGATTATTGTAGAAAACAATTTTCTAAAGAAATAATAAAATAATTTAAAAAGAAATTTAGTTCATTTAGTTGTTCTATTTGGGTATCCAAACTAAACCTTATATTCAATTCATGCTTTGCTATCTTAAATCTAAATTTTAAATCTAATTTTCACATATATATGTATGTTTTATAAAATATTTTTCCTAAATAAATGGGAATTCCAATCGCATTGGTATTTTTCCGGTTACTATAATCAGGATCCTGGTTAAAAAAACTAAAAATTTTCAGGTTATCTGACCAGAAGTTTTTTTTCAATTATGAATAAAAATAAAACGGAATTCCGGTCATGGAAGCTAGTATTATGCAATATTACCATACCTTCGCTTGCAATAAATTAGGACTTTTCTGTTTACAAATAAATATAAGAGAAAAGTTCTTCCATAAAAAAAAAGGTTTATAATTTACTAAAATAAAGAACGTTTTTATTCTTACTAAAATAATTTATTACCTACACATTTTTCTTATAATAAATTTAATTTATATATATATATAATAAATAATTAAGCAATCATCAAAAAGGTAATACAATTTTTTTGCATAACAACATGATTTTCTATTTACATAAAAATTGTAGGTTACAATAATAAAAATAAAAGAAAATCGTACCCAGAAAAAATATTTCTTCCAAAAAATTTACCTACTTCGAAAAATTTAATTTATTTTTAATTTTGGGAATTTTGGGATATTTTCAATACTTTAAACAAAAAAATCATTCTTAGTACAACTACCGGAATTCCGATCACCGTGCATTTTTCCGGGTGTCAAAATCAAGTTTATGGTTGTACTATCCGGAAATTTTCCGTTTTCATAAATGTTTTTTTTTTTTTAATATTTTGGAACGAAAAAAAAATATTTTATATACCACAACCAGAATTCCGGTCATCTTGCATTTTTCCGGGTGTCAAATTTATATTTCCGGTTGTACCATCCGGAAATTTTCCGTTTTCATCAACCGGAATTGTTTTTTTTTTTTTAATATTTTAACCGAAAAAAACATTCTAAGTACCACATCCGGAATTCCGGTTACCATTCTTCCGGATGTCAAAATTATATTTCCGGTTGTACAAATCGGAAATTTTCCGTTATCATCAACCGGAATTATTTTTTTTAATATTAAAAGAAAAAACATTCTAAGTACCACAACCGGAATTCCGATCACCGTACAATTTTCCGGGTGTCAAAATCAAGTTTCCGATTGTACCATCCGGAAATTTTCCGTTTTCATCAACTGAAATGGTTTTTGTTTCAATATTTAAAGCGGAAAAAAAAACGTTCTAATTACCACAACCGGAATTCCGGTTACCTCGCATTCTTCCAGGTGCCTAAATTAAGTTTCCGGTTTTACCAACCGGAAATTTTCTTTTTTCATCATCCGGAATTGTTTTTTTTTCAATATTTTAAACGAAAAAAAAAAACATTCTAAGTACCACAACCGGAATTCCGGTCACCTGGAATTTTTCCGAGTGTCAAAATCAATCCTGTTGTACCAACCGGAAATTTTCCGTTTTCATCATCCGGAATTGTTTTTTTTAGTGTACATTAATAGTTATTTTTCCTATCTTCTTTCTAGATATCTAACTATTTAATAAAAACAAAAGAAAAGTTCGTCGAAAAAGAATTTTTATCGAAAACATTTTTTCGCAAATTTTCTTCGGAAAATTTTTTTATTTTTAACTTTGGCAAACACCAATTTCAAACTTTCTCTTTTATACACATATAACGTTTATGTTTATTTTGAATCTCGCGCCTTAGTGTATACATGAAATATTGTTTTTATCGCTTCGGTAGGTGTCGCAACGCTTTAAAAATAAACTCGCAAATAAAAATTCTTTTCAACATAATATAAGGAGTGAAAAAAATTGCAAAGGCATCGCTTCTCGGCCTTTTGGCTAAGATCAAAGTGTAGTTACTCCCCTGGGGTAAAACCGAGAGCAATGCACGGGGTCTCCGGCACGTCAGTCACTGGATACTCGAGCGGCTCGGTGACCTGTACAAGTTTACGGGGTACGGTCGTAAGGGGATTCCGGTGCATAAACCCATGCCGGCTTTTTGTCGGTCTCTCGGGGCTACGCGCACGGCTGAGTGGTGCATACGTATTTTATCCTGCACCATACAGTACAAATCGTGAGTGGCTTCCGGGGGACCGGCAGAAGGACGGCATTCTATATTAAAAAAAATTCTTGAAAATTTTTCTTGCTCTCTTTTCCTTCTTCTCTTACAACATATAGGTGGTACTTGCGGACGACGCAGGGGCTCCCGGGGCCGGACGCCGCGGCTGACGGTCGCGTGTGGCTCCGGGCTCTCGCATTGTAGTACTAACTAGCAAGTGTAGTAACTTAATTATTTTTTTTTACTTTTAACCCCATTTACTAATTCCATATATTTTAATATTTATTATTTATTTATTTATTATTTAATATTATTTTATCAGTATAACTTTATATATATAAACATATTCATATATTTTTCAGCATTTATATCATTTTCTAGCATTTTTACCATTTTTACATTTTTATAAAATAACCTTTGATCTCAGCCCCTATTTTCTTATATCTAGTCAAATTTACATTATTAGCTCTTTTTTATACAATATTTAAATTATATTTTATACTATCCCATTAAAAAATAAATAAAAACCCGCGTAGAAAATTAAGAGCGAGAAGCGACCCACAACCGATACATTCGCATTATCTCTTGGTGCTAATTTTCCAAATAATTAATTAACTCATATTCTCTTTTTTCAAAAATTACAATTGTCCTATTATTATTATTATTATTATTTTTTAATTTCATGTAAAAGTTTTTTCATACATTTAGATTACTGATCCTTTTTGCTAAATTATTAATTTTTTTTTTTTTTTTTTTTTTTTTTTTCTGTTTACCTTTCTTTCTTATAATGTCACAAGCACTAAGAGACCCCGAAGTGGTAGACGGGATACTGGTTATCTACCTACCAATACCAACACCAGTAAAGTGTCCTGCCTGCTACACGGGGAGGAAAGCGGGGACGTACAGTGGAATACAAAACATCAGGAGGCACTACAAACTGTATCATAAAATAGAGAGCGCAAAAGCAGTTTGTAATATTTGTGGTCTGGTCAATGAGACCAGATACGGAGTTAAAATAATTAATGCGCATATAGTCGAAAAACATCCTACAGCCGCCCCTCCTGATGTTCCCTGTCCCTCGCAAAATGCGGAGGTGTCGGTAAGACGCTCACTCGTAGATGGCTCTGTCGCGCCGCCCGATCCAATTAATTCTAGGCGCAGCACCAGCACCAGCAGCACCAGTCAACCAACAGCAGGGCGGTCATCATTTTACATCGAGCAACAGCGCCAATTTCAACTACGCCGCTCAGGAAACCAACAGCAACTGCCTGCGGCGAGGCGCTCAGGACCAGGCCAAGCAACTTCACCAGCTCAGCCAAAAAGACCTGCAGCCCCACGGCCGTCCACCAGTAGCCGTCCAAGGGCAGCCCAAGCAAATCAACAACTAACTAAGGGCAAAGGTACTAGCGCTACACGTCAGCACCACCAGCAGCCGGTACCAGAAAGAAACTCTCCATCCAGCAGCATAGTCGTAGTGGAGGACTCGCCCCGGGGACAAATAGAAGCTAGCCAAACTTCTCAGAGACAGCCTCAACCACCATCTTTTAATGAAACGCCCCCGGTGGCATTACCTACAAACTTAAGGCGCATCCGGAATAGACTTGACAGCAATAGCAGCGATTCGGCGGGCGAGTCACCTGACAGATCGATATCAGATCTTCTACCACCATTAACATACCCCGGTCAACGGCCAGCAACAAGTGACTCTGAAATCACGACGCAGGTACCACGGGAAGATCAGGTGACGCTCTCAGGAGCAAACGACATCAATGAAGAAGCGGGCCCGTCGACACCAGCTAGGTCGGTGCCTATTGAAGCCCGGCATACCCAGGATGCTGCCAATTTAAACATCGATAACAACATTGGCGGGAGTCCTCCCCCAACAACACCACCACCATCATCGCAAGAATGGAGAGCTCTTTTCTCGCAGGAGGTCCTGCCAGCAACTCCACCAGCTGAAGAAGAAATGGCCGCCCCAGAAATGCCAACTACACCAGGTACTTCTACTACGCGACGCGATCACGATAACAGAGCCACGCGAGCGTCGTCTTTTGACCAGGGCCCAAGAATCCACGTAGATGCCCCCGAAATATCCTCAAATAGCACTTCATACACACCCACACCTACTGACGAACTGACACAAGCCCAGAGCACGGAGGAAACCCCTCCTTCTATTTTCTCACGAGAAACCCTCACCGCCCCGCTAGCATCTGAGACACTGCCAGTAACGACTGCTGGGCGTGGTAACCGCAATGTACCACGTGACCGGCAGCCGTCTGCTGAGCAGCTTCAGTTAATGACGATGCTAGAGGAAGTGGAGAGCTTACAGCAACTTGAGGCTATTGCACCGCAAGTTGCTGGTTTTTTAGGAAGATTTTCTCGAGTAGAGGAGGGGGGGCAACAGCAACCACGAAACAGAAACAGGCCCCGACAAGCGGCTTCAGGGAACGCGGAGGCAGATCGAATCGCTGAGGCGACTCGACTACAGAGTCTCTATAGAAACAATCGAAAAAAGGCCATGCAAAAGGTTTTAAACGGACCTACCCAGAATTGTGAAATAGCAAAAGATGAAATTGAAAAATATTACGAAGGGGTGCATGCCATAAGAGACTCTGGAGGTGAGTTGCCCCCAGTTTTCGATCAGCAACCGCCAAGTAGAACGAGTTGTGACAGCCTGGTTGCGCCAATTTCCCGCCAGGAGATTTCGCGTAGACTTTGTAAGATGACAAATTCATCTCCTGGACCCGACGGTGTAACTTACAAAGATTTGAAAAAGGCGGATCCAGGCTGCCATGTGCTCGCTTCTTACTTTAACAAGGTTATGGACCTTGAAGCCGTACCCCAATCATGGAAAACATCAAATACTGTACTGCTCTATAAAAAGGGCGATAAAAATGAAATCAGGAACTGGAGACCAATAGCCATGGGTGACACGACTCCTAAGCTTTATGCTGCCATTATGGCCGATAGGATAACCTCCTGGTCGGTTGCTAATGGAAGACTCAGCGCGTCGCAGAAGGGCTTCCTGAACTACGAAGGATGCTACGAGCACAACTTCGTATTGCAGGAGGCCATTCACGATGCGCGAACGGTCAAAGGAGAAATTGTCGTTGCATGGCTTGACCTGACGAACGCTTTTCCCTCCGTCCCACACGACTCTATCAATAAATCCTTAGAAGCACACGGACTACCCATCAAAACCAGAAATATCATAAAATCATTTTACGACGGACTGACGACTAGAATTAGATGTACGACAGGCTTTACGAACCCAATAAGCATTCTCTCAGGGGTCAGGCAGGGGTGTCCACTGAGCCCCATAGTGTTCAACCTTACCCTTGAATCGGTTCTGAGGTCCATCCAAAGAACAGACCAAGGATACAGGCTAGGTAACTCTAAGATCTCTAACCTAACCTATGCGGACGATATGGCTCTCATGTCTGACTCGATAGAAGGAATGCGAACCCTACTAGCAGCAGCGGAGGACGCGGCTACTGTTGTCGGCCTAGCATTTAACCCGGTTAAATGCGCCACTCTACACATTAAAGGTCGCGGAAAAAACGCGGTGCAGACAACAGTTTTCGCCATCCAGGGTCAAAATATTAAACCACTTGACAGACACGAACCTTACGGACACCTAGGAATTCCAACGGGATACGAAGTGCGCCAAACCCCCGTTTCATCCATCGAGGAAGTTCGACAGGACTTGAGTAAAATTGATACTTCTTTCCTGGCCCCATGGCAGAAGTTCGACGCGGTAGCAACTTTTGTTCTTCCACGACTCGACTTCTTGTTACAGGGTGCGGATGTAGAAAAAACGCCACTGAAACACACTGATAAGTTGATAAAAAAGCTCTCTAAAAAGTGGCTTTTTCTCCCTCAGAGAGCCAGCGCGGAGGTCGTCTTTCTCCCTTCAAACAGAGGTGGAGGAGGACTGCTTCCCCTGGCCGATATGGTCGACTTGCTGACGGTCGCACACGCATTTAAGATTTTAACCTGCAAGGATGCGAAAGTCAGCGAGTTGGCCATGTCGTCACTCAAAAAAGCGACAACGCAGAGGATGAAAAGGCCATCAACAGAAGCTGATTGCGCGCGTTTCCTGTCGGGCAGCCTTGATGCCGATATGATGGTGGGTACACAAACAGCTTCGTTTTGGTCCAGAGCGAGGAACGCCGCCCGTAGGCAAGTTACTCGTCTTGGATTGAAATGGAGATGGAGTGAAAACCGTAATGAGTATTCCCTGGAATGCAATAGTTCTAATGACAAAACGGTAGTAGTGCTCCCACAGTCAAGATCACAAATCATAAGCCGAATGCGAGTAGCCTTAAACGAACACTATGCTAAATCTCTACTCGCCAAGAAAGATCAAGGCAAGGTCTTTGAGGTCACAGGAAAGTGTAAATTTTCAAATCATTTTCTAAGGTCGGGTAGCTTTACACGATTCTGTGACTGGCGCTTTATTCACCGAGCCAGACTCAACTGTATCCCGCTTAATGCGGCGAGACATTGGGAAAAGCAAGGGGATAAACGTTGCCGGATATGCGGCCACCCGCAAGAGACCTTGCCTCATGTGATTGGACACTGTACGGTGCACTCAGACGCTATACAAAAACGCCACAACAATGTACAAGACAGACTGATAAAAGCTATGAAGGTACAAGGGACTGTGGATACCAACAAAACAGTTCCGGGAGAAGAGGGCGAACTGGCAGGTTTGCGTCCTGATATCGTTATTCGTGACGAGATTAGGCGCAAAATCTACATCATTGATATAACTATCCCCTTTGAAAACCGAAAGGAGGCGTTCGATGAAGCAAGACAGCGAAAAATTGACAAGTACTCACCGCTTGCTGAGAGCCTCAGGGGAAAGGGATATCAAGTTGTTGTGGAGGCCTTCGTCGTCGGCTCCTTAGGTGGATGGGACTGGCAAAACGAGCGGATCATCAGACTTCTCAACATCCATGAGCGATATGCACGGATGATGAGGAGCCTGATGATTAGCGATACGATTCGTTGGTCCAGGGACATCTACGTGGAGCACGTATCAGGTATTAGACAATATAATTAAACTCTCTTTTTTCTATATTTTATAAATAAATTATTATGTAAATATTTTTTTAAAATTTACCTTTTTATTTTCATTTTTTTTCATGTCTAAACTGATGCGTAATTAGGGCTCTTTGGTATATAAAAACAATATATTTAAGTAGGAAAAATGTATATATATTTTAATCAAATAATGTTTTTATTTATTTATATAGAATCATTTGACAAATCTTATATTTATTTGTAAAAATCATACTTTATTATAAAAAGACGTACCTGACACATCCTGTTAAAAGGATATATATATATATACTATATATAAATATTGTACAATTAGCAATATAAAAAGAAGAGACTGAAAAATTATAATATATCTATGTAAATTTTATTTATAGAAATTATATATGTATTATAGTTATTTTATGTTAGTTTTAAGAATGAATAAAGTAATAGAGGGGACGGTGGGGCCTCGCAATTTCCCCACCAAATGTAATTTACCCTCCTTCGGGGGGGCAGTTATTTGAAAAAATAAACGTCTTATCTGTTCTTATCAGCTTGATATCTGGTACGCCTCTCATAGAGAGGCCAGAATATCGAACTGATTTTTGGAAACAGACGGAATGTCCGGGGCTTGCTCCGATTCCGTCACGGGTCGACCTTGCATTGCAGTACCGCGAGGAACGGCCCAATAAACTAATTCAAAAATAAACCCTTGAAATACACTCTCCAGTAACCCTAATACGGCCGTTTTACGGTAACGACAAATACGTCGGTAAGATGAAAAAAGTACCTATAATTACTGGTCCTATAAATATCAGTTATAATTTACGGTTTCCTATGTAATGTAATTAAAAAAAATAATTTTTTATGCCCTTAATCCCCCTTAATCGTATAATTACTCTCTTTATCCCCATTACTGCCATATTAAGGTGATAGCGAAAGTATACTAATTTATTGCGCAATGATTATTTATAATAACCTATATTGGTAACAAAATATTAACTTCTTAATTATAATATCTACTTATTAACTTGTTTAATAATGTTTATTTATAGGTTATTGACAGTTTTGAAATCTATATTATAATTGTATTTTTTTAACGTTTCTTAAAGAGGTTGATGTTTTTTTTGTATATTTTGATCTTTTTAAATGTAATAAGTATTCTTCTTTTTGTTTTTATGTTTTTTGATTAGTTTAAAATACTTTTTCCTGTAACCGTAATATGACCGTTTTAAAAAGAATTTGGTTGGTTGTATTTTTAAAACCATGTTTTTTTATAGCTGTTTTCCACAATGTTTTAGATGTATCAATTTTATCTTTTATTTTTGTAGGAATTTTATTAAATATTGAGGTTGCATTATATAAACTACTTTTTTGACCAATATTATGTTTAGATTTTGTTGGTTTTATTGTTTTTGTTCTGCTATTTTCTTTTAATTTATATTCTGTTATTAGATAATTTATTTTGTATTTTATAATAGTTAAGAAATATATGTTTTTAACAGATAGAATTTTTTCAAATCTTTCATTAAAAAGTGTTAAATTTTTATATTTATTATATATTATTTTAAAAATTTTGTTTTGAACCTATTCTAGTAATTTTAATGAATTATTATATGCACTACCCCAGGCATGTATGCTATATAGAATATTTGATTCCACTAGGGCATAATAAATTTGTATTATTTGCTTGTAATTCAGTATTTTACTAAGTTTCCTAATGGTGTAAACAAAAAAACTACATTTTTTTACCAAATTATTACTGTGTGTTTAATTTAAAAATTTAACTTAAACCGACTTTATTTTTCTTAATTATTTTTTTATTGGTTATTTAACAGTTTTTCTTTATAAGATTTTTACTTTTCTTAAAATAAAATCCACAAAATTCTATCAATAACACACACAATATCAAATTTTATTTTTAGGTTAATTAATTTTTTTTTAATTTTCAAAGTACAACACAAATTTATTTTATATCACAAATCAGAAAACAACTTTAATAACTTTTTATTATTTTTTTATAATTATGATTATAATTTATATTTATTTATTGGCTTCTTTTCTTTTTAATAAAAAATTATTTTTCTTCCATCGCAATAATAATAATAAAAAATTATTCAATTTTGAATAAAAACTTTTTTTTATTAAATGAAATCTTTAAATAATTTTTTTTTCTTTTTATTTATTTAAATCAAAGTATGTCTCTTTTCAAACCACCCTAAACTAACTTTTTTTACTATCTGCCGATATTATTTTTTTTTTTTTTAAACAAAAACTGTAACCAAGTAACGTAGCAACAATAAACAATAAACAAATCCAAACATTTATTACTACACTGTAATAAAATTCAGACTTATTATTCATAAAAATCTTTCATTTAAATATTCTAAGCATAGTTAAATAAAATTCAATTTTTTAAACAAATCAATTTCGAAGCAACTGCCATATTAAGGTGATAGCGAAAGAATACTAATTTATTGCGCAAGATTATTTATAATAATATGTTTTAAGGAAAAAAAATTGTATTGCCTTTTTGATGATTGCTTAATTTATACTGGTGCAATTTATCAACCATCTCAAGTAGCAATTACTTTTAATTAATTTTAGCCTTCTCCCTTTATTAAAAGTTTGATTTTATTATAAGGGATTTTAAAAATTACTATTTGCATAAATATTTTTAAATAAATAATTTTTTTTTTAATAATAAAATTAGTTGTTTATAAATATTTTTTTTTTTAACATTAATACTTTTCTTATGCATCTAAAAATAGAAAAGAAAAGACATTAATTTTTTGCTTGCAGCAAATTTTTTTATTTTTTAAATTATACCAAATTATACCAAATTATTCAAAATTAATCAGAAAATTCTTTATTATTCCACTGTTTTAACATGAAAGCTCTTAAAAACATAAAAAAATATATCCTTATGTAAAATTTCCCGCGGAATCCAAATTTTTGGTCAGATTTTTTAATGGGCACGTGACTTGGCGGGAAATTTGAAATTTGTAAAAAATGAGGTTTTGAAAGCTACTATTTTTTTATCTAGAGCTTCCAAAAAGCAGGGTCAGATCGAAATTTTTTTTTCACCAAAAATTATAAGGTTTAAGGAAAATTTTAAGCCTGGTTACAAGATTTTTCACTAATTGGCATTTGAGAAATCGACTTTTGAAAAAAAACAGCCTATCTTAGCGATTCTCGCGCATGCGCTACACAAAAAAAAATTTTTTGACCCCGGAATCGGATAGCCAAGGAAATTTCCTATCCGGACTTAAAAAGAAAAAAATTTTCATGCTAATGTGAGTTTTTTACAGCAATAATAAAAAAAATTATGACTCATTTTTCTTACATTTCTTACGACAGTCAAAAACACTAAAATGGCTGCCAAAAATCGAGATTTCGCTCTGGGAGGCTAAAAATTGGGCTGATTATACTTATTTTTGGTAGTACTTTCAGAAAAAAACACTTTGGGGCTGTTTTGAAGACCCGACCATACAAATCGCCCTCACTTTATTTAAATCTACCCTTATAATATATTTAAAAATATAAAATATCTTTTTTTTTTATGACGTCATGCCGGTGTACGAGAGATTGTTGAGAGGCACTAAAAAAAGGTGACTTGTGCCGTGCAGCATAAACCAACTTAGGATCATCTGAAAAAAAAATATATATTATTTTTTTTAAGGCTTAAAGCTAGGGATTAACCTATATTATTTTCAAAAATTTTCATTTTTCACGCTGTGGCGGTAAAAATAAAAAAAACGCTGCCAAGTGATTGGCACTATGGTTCCTCATTAACAATAGCAAAATATTTATAATGGTCTATTTTATCTAATAAAAATTATAATTTGAGATATCAGTATTTCATAAAAAAAAGTTAAGTACCGTATTCCAAAAAAAAAAAAATATTGCTGTGATTTAATGTTTTTTATTTAACAAATTTTTAGAAAAAAATTTCAATAATCTAGGTATTACACTTAAAAAAAAAACAATATTACAGATTTTTTAATTTTTTTGTTTTATTAATATTGAGAAAAAGAATTTTGAAAAAATTCGGTATCAGATCCAAAAAATTACTATGAATAAGCTTTCTAAAACTAGTACTCTCATAGAAATTAATTAGGTACTACGTCCGAACAAAAAAAAAATTTGGTATTCTTTGTATTTTTTTGTGAAAAAAAATTTGGGAAAAAAATTTTCAAAAAATTAATTATCAGATTTGAGATATCGAGTAAAAACCATACTTTCAAATATAAGTACTTTTATGGAAATAAATGAGGTATTACACCTAAATTAAAAAAAAAAAAAAGTATTTTGAAATCTCTTGATGAAAAAATTTTTGAAAAAATATTAGATCTTAATTTCATAATGGTTGTTAAATACCACCGATTGCAAAATTTTCAAATATTAGTACTTTCATGGAATTAAAGGAAGTATTACACTAAAAAAAAAAAAAATATTACAGATTTTTTGATTTTTTTGATTTTTTAATTTTCAGAAAAAAATTTTGGAAAAAATTAAGTTTCAGGTCCAAAAAATTACTATAAACGATATTTCTAAAACTAGTACTCTCATAGAAATCAATTAGGTACTACATCCAAAAATAAAAATAAATTAAGTTTTTTTTGTATTTTTTGGTGAAAAAAATTTTGAGAAAAAAATTTTCAAAAAATTAGTTATCAGATTCGAGATATCGAGTAAAAATCGTACTTTCAAATATAAGTACTTTCATGGAAATAAATTAGGTATTACATCCAAATTAAAAAAAAAAAAAAAATAGTTTGAGATTTTTTGATGAAAAAATTTTGGAAAAAAAATTAGGTCTTAATTCCATAATGGTTGTGAAATATCACCGGTTACAATATTTTCAGATATTCGTACTTTCATAGAAAAAAATTAAGTATTACGTCCTAAAATAAAAAAAATTTTGGCATTTTTTGTATTTTTTGGCAACAAAAATTTTGAGAAAAAAATTTACAAAAAATTAAGTATCAGGTCCAAAAAAATGCTATAAACGATATTTCTAAAACTAGTACTTCCACAGAAATAAATTAAGTACTGCGTCCGTAAAGAAAAAAAAATTGGTATTTTTTGTATTTTTTGGTGAAAAAAATTTTGAGAAAAAAATTTTCAAAAAATTAGTTATCAGATTCGAGATATCGAGTAAAAATCGTACTTTCAAATATAAGTACTTTCGTGGAAATAAATGAGGTATTACATCCAAATTAAAAAAAAAAAAAAGTAGTTTGAGATTTTTTAATGAAAAAATTTTTGAAAAAAAAATTAGGTCTTAATTCCATAATGGTTGTGAAATTTCACCGGTTACATACATACACACACACACACACACACACACACATACAGACTTTTTTTTAAAACCGGTTTTTTAGCTTCCTGAGGTCCCAAAACGTGCTTATATGCCAAAAAATCAAAAATCAAAATTTCATCTATCACAAAGGTTCCTCTATGAGGAACCAATGTCAAAAAAGTTTTTTTTGTAATCGGTCCTAACAATTTTCTGTGGCAGTTATACAAAAATACGATATGTCAATCCCTGGTAAATATGTTCTTTAAGCAACCGTGAAAAAGGGCAAATTAATCGGTGAAGTAGTTTTTCCGTTATCGTGCACAGCGATTTCAAAAAACACGTTTCGAGAAAAACGCATTTAAAGTTTGAAAACAAGGTTTTCCATACAAAAAATTAATTTTTTTTTTATTTTTATTTTTTTTCTGTTAGTCAGGACCATAAAGCAATCCTTCAACCATTCAACCTTCTCAAATTCCATCTCTTGAGCAGCATTTTCTTCTCTTAGTTCAATTTTCCGCTTTTTAGCTAACTTAGTATTTAAAATGTCTGATGCTTTATTTTGAATATTTTCAACACTAATACCTAGTATATGTGTTTGTATATATTAACGGTATTCAAACAGCAGCTGCGTTAAAATTTTAAAAATATACGTTAAAATTATTTTTATCTTGGTCGATAAAGAACAAAAAACGTTGTTTATTTACAATTTAAAAATATACGTCTTGCGGCGCAAAAATAAATAAAAAATATGGCTTGTTTGCAATTTTATTGACAAATAAGCGAAATTTTTTTTTCCTTGTTGATGCATTTATGAATAAGTAGATATATGAATTTCTTCTAACCATCTTCAAATGTCTTTAATAATAGCAAATATCTTCTTTGATAATAGGTTTGAGAAAAATAGAGAATGATAGAGGTGGATTCCAAATACCGTTACAAACTAATTCTGAATATACCTTGGGAAGTCTTCAGATTATAGACAGTAATATACTATTTTTTCAAAAATTCTTAAAAATGTAACTTTTTATAACGATTTCTATTTTAAAAAATGATTCACTTTAAAAATATTTTTAAAATTATTATGATTGAATCAAATAAAGTTAAAAAAAATTGTCCAAAACTTAGAGAAAAATTTTTAAGTTGAATCCACCAGCCAGTTTGATTTCTTACCATCGATTAACTTATTGGTTCCTCATAGAGGAACCTTTGTGATAGATGAAATTTTGATTTTTGATTTTTTGGCATATAAGCACGTTTTGGGACCTCAGGAAGCTAAAAAACCGGTTTTTAAAAAAAGTATGTATGTGTGTGTGTGTGTGTGTGTGTGTGTGTGTGTGTGTGTGTGTGTATGTATGTAACCGGTGAAATTTCACAACCATTATGGAATTAAGACCTAATTTTTTTTTCAAAAATTTTTTCATCAAAAAATCTCAAACTACTTTTTTTTTTTTTTAATTTGGATGTAATACCTCATTTATTTCCACGAAAGTACCTATATTTGAAAGTACGATTTTTACTCGATATCTCGAATCTGATAACTAATTTTTTGAAAATTTTTTTCCCAAAATTTTTTTCATAAAAAAATACAAAAAATACCAATTTTTTTTTTCTTTACGGACGCAGTACTTAATTTATTTCTGTGGAAGTACTAGTTTTAGAAATATCGTTTATAGCATTTTTTTGGATCTGATACTTAATTTTTTTTTAATTTTTTTCTCAAAATTTTTGTTGCCAAAAAATACAAAAAATGCCAAAATTTTTTTTTTTTTTAGGACGTAATACTTAATTTTTTTCTATGAAAGTACGAATATCTGAAAATATTGTAACCGGTGATATTTCACAACCATTATGGAATTAAGACCTACTTTTTTTTTCCAAAATTTTTTCATCAAAAAATCTCAAACTATTTTTTTTTTTTTTTTAATTTGGATGTAATACCTAATTTATTTCCATGAAAGTACTTATATTTGAAAGTACGATTTTTACTCGATATCTCGAATCTGATAACTAATTTTTTGAAAATTTTTTTCTCAAAATTTTTTTCACAAAAAAATACAAAAAAAACTTAATTTTTTTTTATTTTTGGATGTAGTACCTAATTGATTTCTATGAGAGTACTAGTTTTAGAAATATCGTTTATAGTAATTTTTTGGACCTGAAACTTAATTTTTTCCAAAATTTTTTTCTCAAAATTAAAAAATCAAAAAAATTAAAAAATCTGTAATATTTTTTTTTTTTTTTAGTGTAATACTTCCTTTAATTCCATGAAAGTACTAATATTTGAAAATTTTGCAATCGGTGGTATTTAACAACCATTATGGAATTAAGATCTAATTTTTTTTTCAAAAATTTTTTCATCAAGAGATTTCAAAATACTTTTTTTTTTTTTTAATTTAGGTGTAATATCTCATTTATTTCCATAAAAGTACTTATATTTGAAAGTATGATTTTTACTCGATATCTCAAATCTGATAATTAATTTTTTGAAAATTTTTTTCCCAAAATTTTTTTCACAAAAAAATACAAAGAATACCAAATTTTTTTTTTGTTCGGACGTAGTACCTAATTAATTTCTATGAGAGGAATAGTTTTAGAAAACTTATTCATAGTAATTTTTTGGATCTGATACCGAATTTTTTCAAAATTTTTTTCTCAATATTAATAAAACATAAAAATTAAAAAATCTGTAATATTGTTTTTTTTTTAAGTGTAATACCTAGTTTATTGAAAATTTTTTTCTAAAAATTTGTTAAATAAAAAACATTAAATCACAGCAACATTTTTTTTCTTATAAAATACGGTATTTAACTTTTTTTTATGAAATACTGATATCTCAAATTATAATTTTTATTAGATAAAATAGACCATTATAAATATTTTGCTATTGTTAATGAGGAACCATAGTGCCAATCACTTGGCAGCGTTTTTTTTATTTATTTAATAATAAATGACTAAGCAATGCTGAATAAAAAACAATTAATAATCTTATTGTGTTGCTTAATAATTTATTATTAAACAAATAAAAAAAAAATAAGTTAGTTGGTGGTAAAAAAACTGGCCGGTGGCTTATTTAACTTAAAAATTTTTCTCTAAATTTTTTTAATTTATTTGATTTAATGATAATAATTTTTTAAATATTTTTAAAGTGAATTATTTTAGAAATCGTTAAAAAAAAGTTACACTTAAAAGAATTTTTTGAAAGAAAATAATAATTCTAACATTTTTTCGAAAATAATAATTTATTCATGAAAAAAAAACGTGAAATCTATTTATCCAGAAATTTTTATGTTTATAAAAATAACGTTTATAACATCAAAAACTTTTAAGCTCTTGACTCGAGGTTTTTTTTGGTTATCTTTTCAGTTCTCCCACTAAATATTTAAAAATGTTAAAAGATTACATAAATTTTTTTTTATACTGTTCAAGATTTGCGTGCAGTTTAAGAAAAAAATTTAGTTATTTTATTATGATCGAAATCTTTTTTTTTGGTTATTTTTACTGAATTCTTGGGTAAATTGACATTCAAAAAATAATTATGAAGAGGAATTAGTTTACAAATTGTGAAGCTTTTACTGTAAAGAAAAAAAAATTTTAAATATAAATGGATGTGTTTTTTTCATTACTTTCAGGAATTTAGGGATTTTAATAGCGAATATTATCTAATAAGCCCTTACTTAAAGCATTGTTACGTTATTAGTCCATAAAGCCTTATTATCAATCTGACTAAAAATTTAGCTTCTCGTGGACAGTCCGCATCTAATACATGTTATTTATTCCTATCACATGACCAGCCCAAAAAGTTTTATACGTCACGCGACTTGGTAAACAATATGAAATTTGTAAAAAATGAACTTTTTAAAGCCGCTATTTTTTATCTAGAGCTCCCAAAGAGCAATGTCAAAATTATTTGTTCGCAAAAAAATATAAACCTAGTTAAAGTTAGAAAATTTTTTATAATAATAGTTTAAGAAATTGACTTTTGAAAAAAACCGTGAATTTAATTGATTTTCCGAACATGTGCAGCTCAAAAAATTTTTTTAACCCAAAAATCAGGATTCTACGGGAAATTTTCTATTACAGAAAAAAAAAACTTAAAAATGGTTTGTGTTTTTATGGGACATGTTTACTTATAACAGCTATAACTTATACCTACTCCCTTATTATTAAAAGTCCTAAAACTGAAATTACAATAAATCCCAAAATATAAATTATCCTATGTCCATAAACTTAACGTATTCTAAGGTTTTGTTCTTATCAGGGCCTGATCATACCCTGACCCCCACTGCAAATTATTTTAAGTTAAATATAAAATATTCTAAGTCAATTTTACTCCCCCTAAAAACGTTAATTTTTTACTCTCTCCTAAAAATGTCAATTTTACACCCCCCTCCCCTCTTGGCAAGCCGGGCTTTTTCAAATACCCCATTCAATGAATACGTTTCAAATTAATAAGAAGAATTATCTCTCATTTTTTTACATTTTTTATAAGAGGCCAGAACACAAAAATGGCATCCTAAAATCGAGAGTTTGCTGTAGAAAGCTAAACATCGGGTTTGTGACCTATTTTTAGTCGTAATTTCGGGGAAATATACTTTAGAGTAGTTTTTAAGACCCGTCTACACTATGAAAAATATAGAGTATTGCCAAGCTATGCAAAGTTGACACAACCTAAGCGCGAAGGTAAATACGGCGAAGCAAATATTTATTTGAATCAACTTAAGAGGGCTGGATGTCAGCTATTTTTTTAGCTCTCAACGAATCAGAGACTGGGTAAAATATTAATTTTGGCCACCAAAATACGGCTTTAATTTTCAATTAAATTAAAAAAGAAAATTGCCAAATTAATCTACATAAAATGAAAAATGTGGCTCTGCTTTTCCTAGGCTTGAGAAAATTTTCTTTCTCAGTTAAAAAATGAAAGAAAAGCTGCAGTACAATCTAACCAAAAAAATGAGTGAAGCAGACGACATTGGGGTTGCAATTTCATTTAATTTTTTGAGTAGAAGGAAAATTTTGTAATATCTAGGAAAAGCAGAGACACATTTTTCATTTTATGTAGATTAATTTAGCAATTTCCTTTTTTAATTTAATTGAAAATTGAAGCCGTATTTGGGTGGCCAAAATTAATATTTACCAAGTCTCTGATTGGTTGAGAGCTGAAAAAATGGCTGACATCCAGCCCTCTTAAACAGTGACTTGACGGAAGATCACGTAATTCAATTAAAAGCAAGCTTCTCTCAGCAAAATATTAACTTGATACAAAAAATGTAATTGTGCAAATTTAAGCTAATTCGTATTTATTATATGCAAATATAATATTGAAATAAATTCTATTGTATCTTGCAATAATCTTATTTATCTTCCTAAAGGTTATCTTATACATAAAAAAAAATATATTCCAGGCCCATCACAAAAAGAAACATATTGATTTCCCATATTGCTTACCATAAGGTTTATTATTGACCCAAAAAGATTTTATTTATCTCCTGGAAAACCTACGGGATGAAAATGAATCGTCTGAGGAAAAATTGATATCCTCGAAGTAAAATTTTTCATTTTTCGCCTAAAAATATTTTCCTATTTTCCAAAATAGTGGACCAAAAACCAGCAAGAAAGGAACTTCCTACGTAACGTGGGGGTTTTTGCGGTTGAGAAAAACGATTTTTTTAATGAAAATTTTTCACTCGAAAGTATTTTCCGATTTTCCAAGAACATAGAGAATGGAAATTCCTACATAACCTTGGGGTTTTCGCGGTTGGGAAAAACGATTTTTCTTGTCAGTAGCCAGAAAACACGTATTTCCCGGACGCAGCGTTATTCGAAAATACGTGTTTTTTAGCCACTGACGAAGAAAAATTATGTTTTGACCTCGGCCGTAAAAAAAGAATGTCCCAGATCGCAGGTTGCCATCCTCGGATTCGCCTCGGATTGCAATTCACGTGCGATCTGGGCCATTCTTTATTTTTGCGGCCTAGGATAAAAATATACTATTTTTAATGAAAATTTTTCATTTTTCACCCGAAAGTATTTTCTGATTTTCCAAGACGGCGGACCAAAATCAAGAAAGGAAATTAATAAATACACAAAATTTTGATTATTTTTTTGTTTTATTTTGGAAAATGGGAAAATACTTTCGGGTAAAAAATGAAAAATTTTCATTAAAAAAATCGTTTTTCTTAACCACGAAAACCCCCAGGTAATGTAGAAAGTTCAATTCTTTATGTATGTTATTCCGTCTTCTTGGAAAATCGGAAAATACTTTCGGGTGAAAAATGAAAAATTTTTATTAAAAAAATCGTTTTTCTCAACCGCGAAAACCTCCAGGTTACGTAGAAAGTTCTTTTCTTGCTATTTTTTGGTCCGCCGTCTTGGAAAATCGAAAAATACTTTCGGGTGAAAAATGAAAAATATTCATTAAAAAACGTCTTTTGTCTCAACCGCGAAAACCCCCAGGTTACCTAGAAAGTTCTTTTCTTGTTGTTTTTTGGTCCGCCATCTTGGAAAATCGAAAAATACTTTCGGGTAAAAAAGGAAAAATATTCATTAAAAAAATCGTTTTTCCCAACCGCGAAAACCCCAAGGTTATGTAGAAAGTTCCATTCTTTATGTTTCTTGGTCCGCTATCTTGGACATTCGGAAAATACTTCCGGGTAAAAAATAAAAAATTTTGAAAAATAAAAAACTAAATGTTCACTTAACAATTTTAAAAATAAATTTGTTTTCTATGCTCATTAAAACATATGATAGTTTTGTAAAGAAGAAAACTTTTTTATCGACTTCCGTCAGCCAACCGTATTTTGAGTTGACGCCAGTGTAAATAACAGCCCGTGCGAAAAATGCAGATCAACTGACTCAAGGTTTGGATGCATTGATTCAACCCCGATAACTTGAATCAAGGGATTATTCATTTTCAGGGACTTAAGGGGTACAAAGTTACTTTTGACTTCTTAAAATGTTATTATTTTTTATAGTGTAGGACTTTCAGTCTCACTTCATTGAAATTTACTCACAGAAAAGTTTCAAAGAAAAATTTGATAAATCTGTTTTAATGAAAAAAAAATTCAGAAATCATTAGCGAGTTGTAAAGCAAATGCTAGAATAATATTTATTGGGATGATATTGGCTACTAATCTTATCTTACCCGTGCAGGATCAGATGACATTTGCTATTAATCTCATCTAAGCCACGCACAATCAGCTGAAATTTGTTATTACACTCTTATCATACTCGCAGGATCAGATCATGTTCGCTATTACTCTCATCTTAGCCACGCAGTATCGGATGACATTTGCTATTACACTCTTATTTTACCAGCGGTATTAAAAGATATTTGCTATTACTGTTTTCTTAACCATGCAGTATCAGATGACTTCAATATTACCTGAATTTAAACTACATAATCAGATGTATTTCGCTATTAATCTCATCTTAGCCGCAAGATAAGACAAAATCCCTAATTTTTGTCATAATTCTCATTTAAAAGATATTTTAAAATTATTAGAATATTATATGCTTTAAAGTTAATTTATAACTGATTTTTAGTACTAGTTTCAGGAAACTATCTATTACTCTCGTCTTGGTCAAAGGTTGAGATGAAATTATCTATTAATCGCATCTCGGCCATTTTTGAGTTATTATGATTATAATTTTTTTGTAAACTGAAAATTTTTTTCGGCTCAGAAATTTTAGCTAAATTTTATACTTAAGAGGCTAAATTAAGTCTGTAACATTGTTCGTGAATAGATGAGAATGATAAAAAAGTAATAAAATTTTATACAAAAAGTAAGTGATGTTTTTAAAATTATATTTAAACCAACATCTTTCATTTTAATAATCTTTAGTACATATAATGCATGCGAATCAGTGCCAGATTTTTATGTATGTATGTCTGTAACCGGTGATATTTAACAATCATTATTAATTTATTTTTAAAAAATTTTTTTATAAAAAAATCCCAAAATACTTTTTTTTTTTTTTTAATTTAGATGTAATACCTCATTTAATTCTATGAAAGTAGTAATATTTCAAATATGGTTTTTACTTGATATCACAAATCGGATACTTAATTTTTTGAAAATTTTTTTCTTAAAATTTTTTGCATAAAAAAATAAAAAAAACAGCAATATTTTTTATATTTTTGAATGTAGTACCTTATTTTTTCCTATAAAAGTATCAATATCTCAAAATATGGTTATTAATCGAAATCTCCAATTTGAAACTTAATCTAAGTACTTATATCTAGAATTATCGTTTTTACTAGGTAAAATAGACAATTAAGAACATTTTAATAATGCTGTTTCAAGAATATATTGATCTTAAAAGTAAATACCTATATAGCATAGGTACTAAATTGATTAGAAACATAATATGTTTCCTATCTGGTCGCTGATAAGAAATAGCATATTTATATCCTAGGTCGAAAAAGTAGAGAGTCGCAAATCGCAGTTTGATCGCCTTGGATGGCAGTTTAAGTGCGATCTGGAATAATCTTTACTTTCCAAAAAATAATAATAAACGCATTTTTAGGATCGGATAAAAAATGATATCTAACCGTAAGTGGCAAAAAAATATTTTAAAAGCGATTTTATCGTTAATAAATGTAAAAAAAATCCCAATTAAAATAACATGGCTTCAGGTAATTTAAATGGAGCATTTTTTTACGCCTATTACCGGTAAAATCGCTTTGAAAATTTTTTTTTTGATTACTTGAGATTGGGTACCGTTTTTTATAAATTTAAATAGTACTTTCCATCGATTAATAGCTTTTCAAAACATTCTGCAATCTTTGTAAAATATTAGAAGGCTGAAAAATAAAAATTCCCATGTTATTTAAATGAAAAAAATGAGGTGGTTACAGGCACGCGCTTTTAAAAAATGTGTCGGAATGATTTATTACAACGACAAAATATAGTTAATTAATATAATACCGAATTAATGGATTTTTAGGCTAATAAATATCTAATTAATTATTTAAAACATGATTAAATTATTTTTTAGATCCACCCACTTCTTTTATTATAATATATATTTTTTTGCAAGGAAACAGAGTTTTATTGTATTAGGTTAACAATTAAAGATCAAACGGAATCAAATACTAATGGTAAACTCATTATTAAAAAAAATTTTTTAACTCAAACCTTAGAAGGGCAAACCATATAGTAAAAGCATAAAGCAAAAGCAAATTCCTTAGAGCTGGGAACTTTTTATGACTAAAAGTTCACGAAAAAAACCCAAAGAGCAAAGTATTACGTATTACGTAAAGTACTAATCTAATGTATATGTATTATAAATATAGACATATAATTGTTACTATTATTTTTTTTGTTAAATAATCTAGGAGTTTCATAAAAAACACATAAAACTATGATTAGTACATGTTTTAAAAAGCTTTTACTATTCAAATCTTTAAATGTAATATAGAAAAATTTATCTCATACATTCGGCTAAGATGAGAGTGTAATAGAAAATTTCATCTCATCCTTTTAGCCGAGAAGCGATTAATAGATAATTTCATCTCATCCTTTTGGCTAAGATGAGATTGTAATAGAAAATTTCATCTCATCCTTTTAGCCGAGAAGCGATAAATAGATAATTTCATCTCATCCTTTTGGCTAAGATGAGAGTGTAATAGAAAATTTTATCTTATCCTTTTGGCTAAGATGAGATTGTAATAGAAAATTTCATCTCATCCTTTTAGCCGAGAAGCGATTAATAGATAATTTCATCTCATCCTTTTGGCTAAGATGAGAGTGTAATAGAAAATTTCATCTCATCCTTTTGACCGAGAAGAAACTAATAGATAATTTCATCTCATCCTTTTGGCTAAGATGATAGTGTAATAGAAAATTTCATCTCATACCTTTGGTTAAGATGAGAGTGTAATAGAAAATTTCATCTCATCCTTTTAGCCGAGAAGCGATTAACGTCATAATAAAGTCAAATACGTCGGTAAAATTTTTAAAAATGTACTTTTACTTTTCTACGCTTTAGAAAATAAAAAAAAATTATTTCAGGCTTTAAAGTATAATTTTTTCAAGGGAATGAATCAATATGAAGTTACAAATGTTATTAGGAACGAAATAACTACATTTTACAAATTTAAAACTCAGTCGGTAATCCTATGTTAAAAACATAGAGGTTAAGGATGATCTTAATAGATAATTTCATCTCATCCTTTTGGCTAAGATGAGAGTGTAATAGAAAATTTCATCTCATCCTTTTGGCCGAGAAGCGACTAATAGATAATTTCATCTCATCCTTTTGGCTAAGATGAGAGTGTAATAGAAAATTTAATCTCATCCTTTTGGCCGAGATGCGATTAATAGATAATTTCATCTCATCCTTTTAGCCGAGAAGCGATAAATAGATAATTTCATCTCATCCTTTTGGCTAAGATGAGAGTGTAATAGAAAATTTTATCTTATCCTTTTGGCTAAGATGAGATTGTAATAGAAAATTTCATCTCATCCTTTTAGCCGAGAAGCGATTAATAGATAATTTCATCTCATCCTTTTGGCTAAGATGAGAGTGTAATAGAAAATTTCATCTCATCCTTTTGACCGAGAAGAAACTAATAGATAATTTCATCTCATCCTTTTGGCTAAGATGATAGTGTAATAGAAAATTTCATCTCATACCTTTGGTTAAGATGAGAGTGTAATAGAAAATTTCATCTCATCCTTTTAGCCGAGAAGCGATTAACGTCATAATAAAGTCAAATACGTCGGTAAAATTTTTAAAAATGTACTTTTACTTTTCTACGCTTTAGAAAATAAAAAAAAATTATTTCAGGCTTTAAAGTATAATTTTTTCAAGGGAATGAATCAATATGAAGTTACAAATGTTATTAGGAACGAAATAACTACATTTTACAAATTTAAAACTCAGTCGGTAATCCTATGTTAAAAACATAGAGGTTAAGGATGATCTTAACAGATAATTTCATCTCATCCTTTTGGCTAAGATGAGAGTGTAATAGAAAATTTCATCTCATCCTTTTGGCCGAGAAGCGACTAATAGATAATTTCATCTCATCCTTTTAGCCGAGAAGCGATTAACGTCATAATAAAGTCAAATACGTCGGTAAAATTTTTAAAAATGTACTTTTACTTTTCTACGCTTTAGAAAATAAAAAAAAATTATTTCAGGCTTTAAAGTATAATTTTTTCAAGGGAATGAATCAATATGAAGTTACAAATGTTATTAGGAACGAAATAACTACATTTTACAAATTTAAAACTCAGTCGGTAATCCTATGTTAAAAACATAGAGGTTAAGGATGATCTTAATAGATAATTTCATCTCATCCTTTTGGCTAAGATGAGAGTGTAATAGAAAATTTCATCTCATCCTTTTGGCCGAGAAGCGACTAATAGATAATTTCATCTCATCCTTTTGGCTAAGATGAGAGTGTAATAGAAAATTTAATCTCATCCTTTTGGCCGAGATGCGATTAATAGATAATTTCATCTCATCCTCATGGCCGAGAAGCGATTAATAGATAATTTTATCTCATCCTTTTGGCTAAGATGAGAGTGTAATAGAAAATTTTATCTTATCCTTTTGGCTGAGATGCGATTAGTGGATAATTTCATCTCATCCTTTTAACCGAGTAGCGATTAATAGATAATTTCATCTCATCTTTTTGGCTAAGATGAGAGTGTTATAGAAAATTCCATCTCATCCTTTTGGCTAAGATGAGAGTGTAATAGATAATTTCATCTCATCCTTTTGGCTAAGATGAGAGTGTAATAGAAAATTTCATCTCATCCTTTTGGCTAAGATGATAGTGTAATAGAAAATTTCATCTCATACTTTCGGTTAAGATGAGAGTGTAATAAAAAATTTAATCTCATCCTTTTGGCCGAAAAGCGATAAATAGATAACTTCATCTCATCCTTTTGGCCGAGATGCGATTAATAGATAATTTCATCTCATCCTCATTGCCGAGAAGCGATTAATAGATAATTTTATCTCATCCTTTTGGCTAAGATGAGAGTGTAATAGAAAATTTCATCTCATCCTTTTGGCCGAGAAGCGACTAATAGATAATTTCATCTCATCCTTTTGGCCGAGAAGCGACTAATAGATAATTTCATCTCATCCTTTTGGCTAAGATGAGAGTGTAATAGAAAATTTAATCTCATCCTTTTGGCCGAGATGCGATTAATAGATAATTTCATCTCATCCTCATGGCCGAGAAGCGATTAATAGATAATTTTATCTCATCCTTTTGGCTAAGATGAGAGTGTAATAGAAAATTTTATCTTATCCTTTTGGCTGAGATGCGATTAGTGGATAATTTCATCTCATCCTTTTAACCGAGTAGCGATTAAGTGATAATTCCATCTCATCCTTTTGGCTAAGATGAGAGTGTAATAGACAAATTCATCTCATCCTTTTGGCCAAGATGCGATGAATAGAAATTTTATCTCATACTTTTTGTCTGGATTAGATTAATGGATAATTTCATCTCATTCTTTTGCCCCTAAATGAGAGTGTATGTATTCCATTTTATCCTTTTGACTTTCATATAAATACTGGATATGTAAAAATAAAATATCTTTGTGATAGCTCTCAGTTAAAAATATCACGTGAAAAAAACCATATGCTACAGTACACTCTCAAGAATATGCTATAGAACCTTCCCGGGTATATTCACAAGAACATTCACGGGGAATATAAAAAGAATATAAAAATAGAAGGCGGGAGAGCATATACTATAGAAGCTTCTGTAGAACGTTAAATAAAAAAGAATCATTTTTTTTCTAAATTCAGTTTACTCTTAATAAAAAGAGTAATTAACGTTAAATTTACGCAATAATAATAAAAAGTAAATTTTGAAAAATTTTAAACTTTAAATTTAATTAACTTTTGTATTAAACTTTTGTATACTTTATTTGTTCTTGGTTTTAAAGTTTTTTAAAATATATAGTACAATAATTATTTTTATGATTATAAAAAGTTTTGGATATCAAGGAATCGGGACAAATAAGATGTACAATTAAATTTAAATTTATGAAAAAACAACTATATTTTATTTACAAAAAAAAATTTAACACAATTTTATGTCTTGATGCGTTCCAAATAACTTGTTAATTTTTGCTGAATGAAATAATATCATCGAGTGGCCTTCAAGAAAACACGTGACATCTCAGCTTTCATCATATAGGTGATAGATTGAGTTTTGTCCAAATTTCTTCAAACCTGTACATTACAGAAAATATTTATTCAAGGTTCTAAACTGAAAAAAAGTTCCGCTTGCTGCATGAGGAAAATTCATTAATAGCTAACAGGATTCCTCATCGGGATTTTTTTTTCTTTTCAAACGATTGCAAATGACTTTTTGTAAAATTACTCCAGTCAAAATACGGGGGGGGGGGGGGGTCGGTATAATCACCTAGAGAATTTCGAGGACTTTTCTATGAAAAGTTAATATTTCACCCTTAATTAGCAAAAAATACCCCTAAAAAGGGGGTGTTTTTGCTATTTTGGCACTTTAAGCGTTCAGAAACGGTTTTAATGGGTTTTTTGGGTCGCTGAACAAGAATTTTGGGGAATTTTTTATTAAAAATTATTTTCTCACCCTTAAATTAACAGAAACTACCCCTAAAAGGGGTGTTCTTGCTATTTTTGCATTCTCATTGTTAAGATTTGGTTCATATAGGTTTTTGGGGTGACTGATCACGAATTTTTGGGAAATTTTTATTAAAAAATTATTTTTCACCCTTTAATTTGCAATTCAAAACTACCCCTAAAAAGTTGTTTTTGCTACTTTGCTCTTTCAGCCTTCAGAAACGGGCTTAATGGATTTTTTGGGTCGCTAAACAAGAATTTCGGGGAATTTTTTGTTAAAAATTAATTTCTCACCCTTAAGTTAACAGAAACTACTCCTATAAGGAGCGTTTTTGCTATATTTGCATTGTCAGTGTTAAGATTCGGAACTTAAGGTTACCAAAATATCATTAAAAAAATTTCAAATTTTCAAAATAATAAATATATGTACCAAATAATTTTGTATTTGCTAACATAAAAGTGCTAAATTAATTTTTCATTAAAAATTCCCCGAAACTCGTGATTAGACACTCAAAAAACCCATTTGAACCGAATCTGAACGCAGAAAGAGCGAAAGTAGCAAAAACAACTTTTTAGGGGCAGTTTTGTGAATTTAAGGGTGAAAAATTAAGTTTTAACAAAAAATTCCCCGAAATTCGTGATCAGCGACCCAAAAAACCTATACAAACCGAATCTTAACACTGACAATGCAAAAATAGCAAAAACACCCCTTTAAGGGGTAGTTTCTGTTATTTAAGGGTGAAAAATTAATGTTCAGCAAATTCTTGTTCAGCGACCCAAAAAAACCCATTAAAACCGTTTCTGAACGCTGAAAGGGCCAAAATAGCAAAAGCACCCCCTTTTTAGGGGTGCTTTTTGCTAATTAAGGGGTGAAATATTAACTTTTCATAAAAAAGTCCTCGAAATTCCTGATCAGCGACCCAAAAAACCCATATGAACCATATCTGACCGCCCAAAATTCGAATACATCAAAAATACCCTTTTTTAGGGGTAGTTTTTGCAAATTTAAGGGTGTTCCACCCATTTCTCATAAAAATGACCCAGAAATTCGTGATCAGCGACCCAAAAAAACTATAGTAGACCAAATCTGGTAATGGTACGTGATTATACCACCAAAACCGTATTTTGACTGGAGTAAATTAATAATAACAAATTTTTCTATTTTTTTAAACTTAATTTCTCATGTCTCATTATACCGATTTACACATATCTCAAAAAAGTTGAAAAAGATTTTTTTTTTCTTTTCGTTTTAAGTAATTGCAATTGTGATAAAAAAAATCCGCTAGCTACAAGCGGAATTTTGCTTGTGGCAAGCGGAAATCCGCAAGTGGATTTTTTTTAAATGTAGTGTTACTTAAGTTTTTAGTATCACTAAATATAACATTAAACAAATCTTATTATTTTTCTTGCTGATTCAAAAATAAGTAAAAAACCCATGTAAAGCGAATTCCAACACTGAAAGTACAAAAATATTAAAAACCACCTATTCGGGGTACTTTCTGCTAATTTGAAAGTGAGAAATTAATTTTTAACAAAAACTTCCCCGAAATTCTTGTTCAGTGACCCGAAAAACCAATATGCCTAATTTTTCTTATACAGCTTTTTCACATTGACTTTACAGGCTGTATTGCAAATATAAAAGGCTTATGTTATATCTTTTTTTCAGCTTCAAAAAATTGTTAACTATGTCCAGGCCCCTTCTTAAAGAAATTGGGATACTGAAAATCGTTAATTATAGATAACGTTGTTTGCTGAGTAGCAAGGGACCTCGATAGTTAACAATTTTTTAAAGCTGAAAAAAAGTTATAATAAAAGCCTATTAGATTTACAATACAGCCTGTAAAGTGAAGAATTTCGAGAAAGTTTTTGTTAAAAATTAATTTCTTAACTTCAAATTAGCAGTAAGTACCCCGAAAAGGTGGTTTTTAATATTGTCATACTTTCAGTGTTCGAATTCGCTTCACATGGGTTTTTTCGGACCGCTAATCACAAATTCTGGGGAATTTTTTGTTAAATATTATTTTCTCACCCTTAGAAAAGACAATTCAGGATATGGAAGAAGATTTGCCATGGGGGTAAATTTCCGCCGTAGAGTTGCCCTTAGCCTTCCTGAACTCATTATCATTCTAGCACGATCCTTAAAAATAATTTGTTGTAAAATTGGGCAGATTTACCCACTAAGAAAAATTAATTGCATTTTATCATAATTAACGTGGGAAGAAAATTATGTATTATCCTTGGACATAAAAAAAGGATTTTCCAGATAACAGTTAATGTGGGGCCTTAGAAATTCTCCGCCCTCGATTATTAATTTTTAATTAATTTTTATTAAAAAACAGATACCATAATAGGGTTTAGGAACCCAAAAAACCAAAAGTAATAGATAAAAATATTTTAAGAAACCGCTAAAGATAACCTCGAAATTCCTATTGCGGGCAACTGGTCCATTTTCGGCGCAATTGGATTGCGTATTTGTATATAAGCATATTATATTCAGCATTCCATAAATCTTAGGCTGTGAAAGTAAAAAATTACCGATATCACACGTGAATTCTTTAATATTACGGCCCAATACTGCGCTCATAATTTTCTTTGTCGGTGACAATAAAAGACTTATTTTTGAATCAGCAAGAAAAATAATAAGATTTGTTTCATGTTATATTTAGTGATACTAGAAACTTAAGTAACACTACATTTAAAAAAAAATCCACTTGCGGATTTCCGCTTGCCACAAGCAAAATTCCGTTTGTAGCTAGCGGATTTTTTTATTTCGTAAAACAATTGCAATTACTTAAATAGAAAAGAAAAATAAATGTTTTTCAACTTTTTTGAGATATGTGTGTATCGGTATAATGAGATATGAGAAATTAAGATAAAAAAAATAGAAAAATTTTTTATTATTAATTTTACAAAAAGTCATTTGCAATCGTTTGAAAAGAAAAAAAAATCCCGATGAGGAATCCTGTTTGCTATTAATGAATTTTCCGCATGCAGCAAGCGGAACTTTTTTTCAGTTTAGAACCTTGAATAAATATTTTCTGTAATGTACAGGTTTGAAGAAATTTGGACAAAACTCAATCTATCACCTATATGATGAAAGCTGAGATGTCACGTGTTTTCTTGAAGGCCACTCGATGATATTATTTCATTAGCAAAAGTTAACAAGTTATTTGGAACGCATCGAGACATAAAATTGTGTTAAATTTTTTTTTGTAAATAAAATATAGTTGTTTTTTCATAAATTTAATTGCACATCTTATTTGTCCCGATTCCTTGATATCCAAAACTTTTTATAATCATAAAAATAATTATTGTACTATATATTTTTAAAAAACTTTAAAACCAAGAACAAATTTTAAAGTATACAAAAGTTTAATACAAAAGTTAATTAAATTTAAAGTTTAAAAATTTTTCAAAATTTACTTTTTATTATTATTGCGTAAATTTAACGTTAATTACTCTTTTTATTAAGAGTAAACTGAATTTAGAAAAAAAATGATTCTTTTTTATTTAACGTTCTACAGAAGCTTCTATAGTATATGCTCTCCCGCCTTCTATTTTTATATTCTTTTTATATTCCCCGTGAATGTTCTTGTGAATATACCCGGGAAGGTTCTATAGCATATTCTTGAGAGTGTACTGTAGCATATGGTTTTTTTCACGTGAGAATTCTCTTTACGTTTTCTGGTTGCCTCTGTAGCTTTTCTTTTTTTTTTTAAATATTAAAAGTTTCTTAGATTAATTGAAAAAATCTTTTAAAAATTTTAATATTAAAACTATATCCAAGCCGCTTGCCAATATTATTAAAATAAAACTGTTTATTGATGACCTTCACAGAAAGTGTTTATTTTAATATCACTGATAGTACAATGCTTATTATTATTATTTTTTTAAAATGTTTTTCAAGGTTCAAATACTTAAATATTTGAATGGTACTGCTACAAACGTAAAAACAAATTCTGCGTGTTATTCTTATGGGATTATTAATCTTTGCGGCTGTTTTCGACATTTTGAGTCAAATAATATTTAAATAGCTGTATATTGAAGCTACCAAAGTTTTTCATACTTTGGGTACTCATTTTTTCATCAAAACACATCACTGTTTAAGTGTTTAGTGATAATGAACAAGTTGCATTTTAAGGGGCCCTGCGCTTTCAATTTTTTCCGATATTCAAATTTTTTTTTTTCTTCTAATATTTTAAAAAAAATATTCAAAATTATGATAAAAAAGGTTGTATGTCGATATGTTGAATAAAAAAAATTCTAAAGAAGAAATTCGATCAAAAATATAACGTATATTATACATACAAAAAAACTTTAAACGCGTTTATCTCGAAACCTACTTTTTTAAATTTGTCCGACTGATTGAGAGAAAACTACTCCTGCGATTTGATTTTTTTTTTTTAAATCTTTTTATTATCTAATTAAGATGGCATTAAACTACGGAAAAGTTAATTGGACTATTATTAAAAATTTCACAGGGGGAGAGTGTCCGAAAACGAGGGTGATTTTGACAACATTTTTTATTTTTAGTGTAACTTTTTTAATTTTCAATATTTTTCCTTTTCCCTAGTTTAATGCCAAGTTTAGGGCATGCAGAAAAACATGAGTTTTTTTTTTTTTTTTTTAGATGAACCTGGGTGGCTGAATCAGTCGGACAACTTTTTTTATTTTTTTTTCATCGCTTCATTCAGCGCCATCTTTCAGGTACTTAATGTACATAAAAATTAAAAAAAAAAATAGGAAGGTTGCCTAAGAATGTACGAAAACAATAAAAAAAAAATTTTTCAAAAAGCTTAAGCAGTTTTTTTTTTATGACCACTCAAACTTTCCTCGAATTTATAGCATTTGAAAGCGCAGGACCCCTTAAGTAAAACTTACATATACTTTTAGAAAAGGACCTGGACAGCTTTCACATTTTTATTTTGTATAAAGCATTATAATAATTTAAAATTTATAATTTTCATATTTAAAGCTTTAAATTTTAAATTTTAAGTTATTTAAAAGATAACTCAAAACCTATGCTCAAAAAATTTTATGTTTACCAATATATGCGCAGTTGATTTCGAAATTCAAAAAATACTATTTATTATATAACTTTAAAAAAAAGTGCAAAATAGCGCTTTTGTTTTGGATATAAGTATATGTTGCACAGTATGTATGTCATACATTCCTTTAAAAAGTACCCATATATATTAACATGGAACATTTTTATAGGAAGGGGGTACCTCACAACTTGAAAAATTAAGGGTGGGGGGGTCAAATTTGTCTGGTATAAGGGGGGGGGGGTCAAATGAGACTTGGAATAATTTCAATTTAGGGACTTTGAAAAATCTGGGATTAAGGACTTAGAATAATACAGGTTTATTGACTTAGAATAATATCGATTTAGGGACTTAAAATAATTCACGTTTAGGGATTCAGAATAATACGCATTTAGGGAATCAAAATAATTTGGATTGAGAATCTTAACATCTTGTAAGGTGATAATTACAAATTATAAAATTAGTAAATTGTATTGTAACGTTGAGTAATATTTGCATTATACCTAGCCCTCAGCTGGAAGTAAACATGTTCCATGCATTTAGACTGTGTTTGCAAAAACCGGTTATAAGTTTTTTTATATCAGTTTTTAATTTATCGAATAACTTCTTGTACATTTAATTTGTTTCAAACAAAATAAATACAATTGAATAATGTATTTCGAATAATTAATTTATTTAAAAAATTCTTTTATCGCTTAATAACAAAAAGAGTATTTAAAATAATTGAAATGCATTAAGACTCTGGTGTAAAATATTTTACGTGTAAATTTATTTTTTCTAAATTTGTTTTTTTTAGTAAGATGAGATACAGAAAAGTTACCACATGCAACTAAAAATTCATTAAAAGAAAATTCATTCTTAATGAGATTCTTATTTAAAGTATTGAATGATACAATGAGCTTTTTCAAATAAGCTTTTTCAATACAAATAATCATTTATTCTAATCGCTCAGCATCTGTTATAATTTGTATATTTTTTGATAATAAATCAAAGAGTTTTGGTTTTATTACATCAGTATCCTAAAAATAAGTTTTTATTCTTAGTTATAAAATAAAAAAGTTTGTTTTTAATTTGAAAAAAAACTAATATTAAAAATTAGTTAAATTTACTTTTGGGATTAATATTCTAATAATTTTCAAAAAAATAACCTTATCTTGCAACCTTATCCATATTTCAGATAAATTTTTGAATAATGGCTAAAAGAAGTTGAAAAGTACTACAAAAATTTAATATTTCTTCAATGAAAATGCATACTTGTAATTTTTAGTAACAACAAAATTAATATTGCAAACCTCAAATAAATCTCTTTCTGAAGAAGCACAATAACTAAGATTTCATTGCAACTTAAAATACCTTTACTTATTTCACTATCAATATCATTAATATCATTTGATTCTGCGAGTAAGATAAGAGTGTAAGAGCCAAATAATGTCATCTGATCCTGCGGGTAAGATATGTCAGACTGTGTCCAGAGAGAGTGACGCCAAAGAAAAAAATCCGCCATTAACCGCCGCGCGAGCATTTAAAATGCTGCATGCATAAATTATATATTTTTTCAATTAATCTATTACAACTAAAATTATAAATGAAAAATATAAAAATAAAGGATTTTTACAACTCATTATATTTTTATACGCTTATTTTTTATATATAGTTACTTCTAAAAAGAAAAAATTATTTATTTCCGAAACTAAAGTAAATGTATATATTCTTTGTTGCAGTCGTAAAAATAAAAAAAAAACGCTACAAAGTAAAAAAAACGTTGCCTTTATGAGGAACCAATATGAAAACATTCATAAAAAATAAAAGATTAAATAAATTTGGTAAAAAATTTGGTAAAAACAAAGATAAAATAATTGGGTTAGTAAGGTAGAACAGTTACCGACATTAGTTTTTTTTAAATAATTAATTTTGTTGTTAATGTAAAAATTTGAATTTTATTTCATCCACTCCGTAATTAAATTCTGCGACAATTGAAAAAAAAATTACTAAATGGCTCAAAATTTACTAGGAAAAATGTTGGATTTTCTAAAATTGCTTGAAAATTATTAATCAAATCGGGAAATCCAACATTTTTCCTAGTAAATTTTGAGCCATTTAGTAATTTTTTTTTTAATCGACACAGAATTTAATTACGGAGTGGATGAAATAAAATTCAAATTTTTACATTAACAACAAAATTAATTATTTAAAAAAAACTAATGTCGGTAACTGTTCAACCTTACCGGCCCCTTAATACTCACCTTATTTTATTTTTGCTTAAAACTTTTATAAATCATTTTTAATTTTCATAAAAATGATGCTTAAAAAATTTTATTTTAATAAAAATATTCATTAATGAAACAAAAGGTTTAAAAAAATTATTATAATAAAATAAAATAAAAATTACTAATAATATATCACAAAAAATTGGTTGACATTTAAAAAATTTGTTAAAAAGTAGATCTCGAAGCATTAAATTCATTACATTAGCTTAAAAAATTCAAAATATATATACAATATTGGCTGCTAAGAAATTGCAAAAAATAAAAAATTATCTTAAAATTAAATGTGTTAAAAAAATAAATAGAAGTAAATCGAAGATTTGATCAAATTTTCCTGATAATCCAGTTAGAAATAATGATTTCTGAAAAAAATAAAAACAATATTTATTAATATATATTTTTATTTACTACTATTTAGTAATTTACATTTATATATTAAAAAAAACACATAAGCAACAGAATTAAAATAAATTACATAGCAATAATTTAACATAGCAAAAAGATAATTAGCTTTAAAAAAAGAGAATTGACAGAAAATACAAAGTGCATTCTATGAAAATAAAAATTATACTGTATTATAATGCATGTGCATAGTTTTACTTGAAAAACTTTGAATTTTTTTCAACTTTTGTGATTTCATTTTAAGCCTAAATGAAGCACATCTACTCATTATACTTTTTTTTAGTTTGTGACAATCTGGTAGATTATAATTTATTTTTGAAAATTATCTACAAAATAAAGTTTCAAATCTATTCCTGTTTTAGAATGAACAGTATTAAAATATGTTCTAAAAATATATTCCATTTCTACAAAAAAATTAAAAGTTAATCGATTTACAAAGAATAGAGTGTTTTCTTTATAACACCTAAAAATTGTTAATTTACTATAAGCTGCTATTGATGCTTTAAATGAACCAGTACAGGGAATACATTTTTTACAAACTCTTTGGTTTTTAGCAATACTCATAATGAGATAGCCAGCTATATTGTGTAGAATGTTTAAATCAATTTTACTTAATTTTCTTCTTACTATTGGAAGATCTGCGTTTATAATATTCCTATTAGTATTAGATGGTTTCTTTTTTCTTACAACCTTTAAAAAGTCAGGCAAAATTTCTCTGTCATCTTTGTTATAGCTACTTGTTGTAGTATCTTTCATGTAAGATGAAACCGTGATTAATTTTAAATTATTTTTTACCTGAAGGGCATTTAGAACTGGATTTCTAACTCGAAGGAACGAAAAAATTTTTTCAAGATAGTCTTGATTAAACCTACCAGCCATCACAAATTCATAGTTGTGATTATTTAATAAATAATCTGAAAAGTCAATAGTGGACTTAGTGGTAATAATCAATCCTGTCTGAAACGGTTTCCAGGTAGAGTTTACACCGACTTGCATGCTGCTAACAAGATCAATAAACCCCTTTAAAAAGTTTATTGTAGATTTATATTCTGTATCATTTTTTTTGCTGATTGCTAATAGCAAATTTCTACAACCACAGATATCCCACCACCTATTAAAAACATTGATCAGCCATGCAGTAGTTTTATGCTGGGGTTTATTAATTTCATCTGTAAATAAATAATATTAATAAAATATAAAAAAAAATAGGAAGGAAAAAGGATGAGGAAAGTGAGGTTAATTTTTATTAAAACTTTATTAAAAATGAAAGAAACTTGACTTGAGCAGAATCTGAGCAGACGTTCTTACGTATAATTTATTTGTGCCTGCCCTGAAAAGGGCAGGGCTTATGAGGTTTGTTGACGCTGCTCAGAAATCAATAACACATTCACACACTTAATCACACAAAGACAATAAAAAAATACCTGGTAGTCACTCAAAAATAAACACCGACTGGACCACGTCCAGTCGCGGCCTTTCAGCCCACTTTTTGTACACTGACTGGAACTCTTCCAGTCACGGTCTATAAAAGAGACCCACTTTTTCCACTTTGTTTGGGAAATCCTGTCACTTGGCCAAGCTACGAAGTTTCCATCAGGTATCCTCACAAATTCTATTTTCAGCAGGCACACACACAAACCACGAAAATTTAATAATTAACTCCTGGACAGCGGCTTCAACAGCAAGGAAGTTCTCGTTCACAAATATACGATGCGTCAAGCCAGACCTCCGAAAGAGGAATGAGGGTCCCGCCAGCGGCAAGGCATAAGAGACGCCATCTCTCTATCTCTTTCCACGCGCGCGTTGATTGGCCGAAAATAAAGTTACTATACTAGGGACTTATTCTTGTAAAACACGAATTTATTATTTTTTAAAATTTAATAAAATAAATAGACGCGAATATTAAATATTTTTTAACCTGAATCGCGAAATAAAGAAATTATACTATGATTAATTGTAATCATACAATTCATGTTATTTTTATTGTTATAATTTGTTATAATTCTTATGGCATTACCGGTCGGTGACGCCATCTTCATGATCCAACGAGAATTCTTCTTTCGCGCCCACCTGTCGTGAAATTGAAATACGTCTCCTAGAAGATCATGGAAATATCGAACGAAAATCAGCAAGATTAATTAACATCATCAGAAACAAATTCAAAGGCAGTGCCAACTTTGTGACTTACGACGTTAGAAGTGTTAGCAACCCGCATTTTCCTGAAATATCTCTTCCCAGAAACCTGTTCATCTTTTAGTTTATGGGCTAATAAAAGCTCATTATTGTCTTGCATTTTAATTAGATCGTTAAAATGATACGCGTTTGCTTGATTAGTTTGTAGTTTAAATTTTTGAAGGTATTTATCAGGAATTGTAATTATTTTATTTGAGAGCATCCCCTATTTAAAATTTTTGAAAGCATGTGCAGTATCATGAAAAAAGTTTAAATATCTAGAATTATCAAAAGGGTGTAAGCATTTATTTGAAATAGGTGTGAATCTGGATGCGTAGATTCCAAACATGCTCCACATCGCTTGGTTTGCTGAACCCATATCCGAAACAACCCCATGCACCTTCAAACCTATATTTTCTGCTTTTTGGATTATATTTGTAACTACTTGGTAATAATGTCGACCATTTGTTGAATTATTAGTATAGTAGAACGCGACAGGCTGTTTCCATCTACATGAAATGCCAGCAAGCATAAAGACCAGGCAATGATCTGCGAGCTCAGTTGTATCGACATTACTACCAAAAGTTACAAAACCAACATATGACTTTGATGAGCGGTCAAAAACTTTTCCAGGAGTTGTATTGACTTCATCTATTATTAATAGACTATCTTTATAAATATTATCTTTAAATAATGGAACTTTTATACTTAAAAATTCAAAGGCTTCTGGAATAATGCCACTTTTAAACTCCCAATTTTCTAATTGTCATTGCAAAGTACGCATGGATGGTAAAGGCAAGCCGTGCTTAATCAATTCTTTATAACCAGAATTCCCACATGCAAACTTCAATTTAAAGCCTGTTACTAACGTTTGGTCACACCATAGAGGACATTTCTTATATCTTCCATTAATAATATCCTTCTGTTCTCGATTTAACATTTATTCAAAATTCTTATCTTGTAAACTTTTTTTCATTTTATCCATATTTTGTTTCATAACTCTATACTTGGCTTTGTACCTTTTCTTCATAATTTTTCTCAAATTTTCTGCTTTTAAATACAATTTTTCTAGCTTTTCTAATTTTTCATCTGTAAAATTGGTGGATTTAAAGCATACCTATTTTGCATATCTTTTAATTGGCTTTCTTCTTTCTCCAGGCCTAATAAACTAGTAATCGACAATTCACAAGGATCATTGTCAGGAGTAGTAACAGCTTAGATGTCAGCTGACCTTTGTTCTTCTTGTGTAAAAAATACTTGTCCTTCAACAACAAATAATTAAATTTAATATCATCATATTTTTTAGGCATAACTTATTACCGCTTTTTTTATTTAAATTATCTTCCTGGTTGATCAGCGCTGGTTCACATAAATAAGGTGCATGCAAAGTCTTTGGCAAAGATCTTAATGCATCAGGTTGATCACTTAAATTATATGTAGTCTTTGGCGAAGTGGTTAAGGTAGCTGGTTCACTTAAATTAGGTATCAAAGTTTTACCTGTTTGGTATTATTATTTGTTTCTACCAAAAAGTTTTCCATAGGAGTACTTTTTTCTGAAAAAAAAGAACAATTAATATTGCAAAAATAAGATATTGGTATTTTTATATGCAGAAATAATTTCTACACAAAAATGTTTTTGAAAAATTATAATAACAAAATAAGAAACCTTTGTTTATATTGATATTTTGGTAAACTAAATCTCCAAATATAGTTGGAACAGCATTGTATTTTAATTTCTTTGTCCCATCTTCCCTTACTTTTTCCCACATGTCAGATGTAAAATGAAACTACAATAAAAAATGAAATATAATAAAAAAATTTAATTACAAACTGTTGTAATAAAACTATTTTACTTCGCATAGCTCAGAATATTTAGTAGGGAAAACACCAGAGTTTTGTATCCAAATATTTCAAAAAAACACCATAAAGTACATGAGTTTTTGGTGGTACTCCTCTAGGATATATGAAAAATATTGAAAATTAAAAAATTTATAAATAATTTATAAAATTATTAACTGTAAATAGAAAAAAGTCGAAATTTGACCGTATTTTTAGCCTCAAAACGGAGCCTACAGACCAAAATAATCTTCCAATCTGGTTTATCCTAGAGGAGTACCTGTAGAATTTCATAATAAATCGATTAAAAAAAAAAAAATTGAAATGACCAATAGTTTTTTTGTTATCGTGTGGGCCGTTTTCAAAGAGTTCGTTTTGAGAAAAACGCGTTTAAAGTTTCGGATCTTGTATTCTTTCATAGTAAATAATGAATGATTATTTATAAGAAAATTTAGGTTCTTTGATAAGTTAATTAATTTTTAATAAATTAATAATATTATAAATATTATCTAAATTATTAATTAAATATTTTCTTTATTTAGGTTCTTTATCCAGAATATGATAATTTTCCCACTTGAAGTTGTGTTAAGTGTTGATATAATGCTGAGTGATGGGTGGTATATTGTCATTCTTCTGACTGCTATTATCAATACTATGAGTGGTAGTTTTTGATGGTTGAACTTTCTTATTTGTGTGGCTTCTGAGGACTATATGGTTACCAGATTGTTGTTTTTCTTTTTCTTTGGTTAAAGCTATTTCTTTTTTTATCTCTCTATCAACTCCAGCCTTGTGTTCACCAATACGTATAGATACTTCACATTTGGTTTGACCTACATATGTTGCATCACACTCTTCACATTCTATCTTATATATTACATTTGTATTTTCACCCTTTTTTAGTTTGTCTTTGGCTTTGATGACTAGATTGCTGTTGCTTTTATCAATTATAGGTATGGTAATGATGTCATATTTTTTGAACATACCTGACATACTATTGTAAAAACCATCAATATTGGGGATGCATATCTTTGGTTTTTTAGCTATTATTCGTTTTTGTATGTCATAATTTACATTTTCATTGTTATTGTCTTCATCAATTCTATATTCTAGGGTGTTTATTCTTTTATTAATGTAATAATCAATAAACTTGCTCGGGTAATCATTGTTCAACAATAATTGTTTAACAATTGCAAGGTTTTCTGTATGATATTTTTTATCTGATAGTAATATAGCTTTGTCTACTAGTGTGTATATCATACCTATTTTTTGATGTTTTGTGTGTGCAGAATTAAAGTTCAAATATCTACCTGATGAGGTTGGTTTCCTGTACCAGTTGTGTACTAGTTTATTATCTACTCTAGTCAATTTTATGTCCAAAAAGTTTATGCTATTGTCAATTTCTGTTTCGTGGGTAAATTGTAGTCTACTGTGGTATGAATTGAAAGTTTCAAGAATCTGTTGTATTTTGTCAGTAGGTATACATGTTAGTATATCGTCAATGTATCTAACAAAAAATATAGGTTTGAAATCCAATAGGCTCAAGCAATGTTGCTCAAGATCTTCCAACACTAGGTCGGCAAATATTGAGGAAACTGCAGAGCCTTAATTTTGTACGATTAAGACAGAGTCTTAATTTTGTATTATATTCAAGTGATTTTAATAATTAACTATTTATTTTAATCAAGTGTGAATTTATTCATAAACCTGAACCGATTTTCCTATTTTCCCAATTTTAATCTATCCAAAATATTACAATAAGAGTATAATAGTAAATTTCGAGGTTTCCAGTCCCCTCTATAATAAAAAATATCTGGTACGCCTCTAATAAAGAGGCCAGAATATCGAACTGATTTTTGGAAACAGGCGAAAAGTCCGGGGCTTGCTTTCGCCACGGGTCGACCTTGCCTTGCAGTACCGCGAGGAACGGCCCAATAATTACTTTTAAAATTAATATCTTGCCTAAAAAGTTTCCAAAAATCACTTCGATGTTCTAAGTGCGCGATGCGGTGGCCCGGAGTTTCGCGCGCCCAGTAGTTGCGGTGTCCGGTCAAGGGAGCGCCAGCGGTAAGTCAGCATTTACGTTACACCTATACATATCCCTCTTTTTTCCATACTCTCCTCTCTCAATAGTTTCCAGGATACATGTGTATGGTGCTATTTGCCTATATATGCAAATATGTAGCAGAACGCACTAAAAGCTACCGCCCCCATTCGCGAACCACATGGCGAAATATATCTATTCTTAAAATGACCATCTATTTTTTCTTATATATAACAATAACCCTTTTCTAATATGATTTATTTCCTTTTTTTATTTTTTTACAAATTTATTTAGCTGCAAAAAGTGATAGTGTTATTGCACGTGAATTTCCCTTCTGGAAAAATATCGTTGTTGTTCATTGACTTCGTAAATAACTGTTAAAAAATTCATAACATAATTTTTAATTTAATTTAATCCTAAAAAGTCTAAAATGTTGTATGTTCTAAAGTTATAACCGCTGCCGCCGCTGCCGCCGCTGTCGAATGACACCTTTGGGCCATCTGACACTTTTGGGCCAGTCTGAGACTTTTGGGCCACGCAATATGGTACTTTTGGGCCAGTCTGACACTTTTGGGCCACGCAATATGGTACTTTTGGGCGAGTCTGACACTTTTGGGCCACGCAATATTGTACTTTTGGGCCAGTCTGACACTTTTGGGCCACGCAATATTGTACTTTTGGGCCACACAATATGGTACTTTTGGGCCATTCTCACACTTTTGGGCCACTCTGACACTTTTGGGCCACTCTGACACTTTTGGGCCATTCTGGCACTTTTGGGCCAATCTGACACTTTTGTGCCAATATGGTACTATTGGGCAAAACCGGACATTGTGTGTGTAAGTGAACTTTATGGGGTATAATAAAATTTTCCATTTTCTTAGTTATTGACAATTTTGGGCTAATTTGATACTTTCGGGCCAATAAGATACTACTGGGCAAAACCAGCCCTTGTGGGTCTAAGTGATTTTATTTTTTTTTATTTTTAAGCCAATAAATCAATTAATTATAAACCTATTAACGAATTTTAAAATAAAAGAAAAACAATATAATCAATACCCAGGCAACCAACGACGTTTCGGAAACGCTCCAACCCGTTTCTGAAGAAGCGAATTAAACCAATTTGCACCGTTTAAGAAACGTTTCTGGAACCGTTTCAGAAACGTAAAAATGCGCCTTCGAATTTTAAAATCCTAATTTTAGAATTAATTCCATAGCGAATATTCTTATGTTTATTCATACTAGAAGTTATTTGCTAATGTTTTTAATTTTACATATAAATTTTTTAGTTTACTTACAATTATAAGTATAATTTAATTAAAAATTTATAAATAATTTTTAATTATTTTGATTTTCAATGAAAATCATAGCCAAAATACAAAACCGAACAAGTCGATTTTGTAACATAATAAATATTTAACCAGGTCTTATATACAGTTGGAAGATCATTTTATATATGACTTGAGAAAAGCAGTAATCGCCACCTATTAATCATCTTAATTAGTTCATTTCTTCTAAAATAGATGGCTTTTTTGAAAGTCATAAATAAAATGACTTTTCAACTGCATATAGGACCTCGTTAAATATTTATTATGTTACAAAATTGACTTGTTCGTTTTTGTATTTTTGCTATGATTTTCATTGAAAATCAAAATAATTAAAAATTATTTATAAATTTTTAATTAAATTATACTTATAATTGTAAGTAAACTAAAAAATTTATATGTAAAATTAAAAACATTAGCAAATAACTTATAGTATGAATAAATAAAAGAATATTCGCTATGGAATTAGTTCTAAAATTAGGATTTTAAAATTCTAAGGCGCATTTTTACGTTTCTGAAACGGTTCCAGAAACGTTTCTTAAACGCTGCAAACTGGTTTAATTCGTTTCTTCAGAAACGGGTTGGAGACGTTTCCGAAACGTCGTTGGTTGCCTGGGTATTTTTAATTGAAAGTAATTATTAAAATTGTATTTAAAATTTTACATTTTTTGTTCTCATGACTAACCCACTTTTTCAATCACTCTACATGGGTTGGCGTGCGAAGCGCGCAGGGGGCAAAGCCCCCTAGTATGTATATATGTATGTATTTGTATATACATATATATATACAGGTACGCGTATGTCTAACATTTCAAAACACTTCCTTAGGTTACGCTAGTGTAAGGCTTCACGTGCAATTTTTTTATTGTAGACAACTTCCTTAAGTTATGCTAGTGTAAGACTTGATGTGTCGTTTTTTTATTATCACCTACTTCCTTAGGTCACGCTAGTGTAAGACTTGACGTGTCGTTTCTTTATTATAAACAACTTCCTTAGGTTTTGCTAGTGTAAGGTTCGACTTGTCGTTTTTTTGTTATAGACAACTACCTTAGGTTACGTTAGCGTAAGGCTTGACGTTTCGTTTTTTTATTATCACCTACTTCCTTAGGTCACGCTAGTGTAAGACTTGACGTGTCGTTTCTTTATTATAAACAACTTCCTTAGGTTTTGCTAGTGTAAGGTTCGACTTGTCGTTTTTTTGTTATAGACAACTTCCTTAGGTTACGCTAGTGTAATGCTTGACGTGCCGTTATTTTATTATGAACTACTTCCTTAGGCTACACTAGTGTAAGTCTTGACGTGTCGTTCTTTTATTATCACATACTTCCTTAGGTTTCGCTAGTGTAATGCTTGATGTTTGTTTTCTACGAGAACCTGACACGTGATCAGCCCGAAAAGCCTTATTGATTACTAGAATATATACTTTTAAGTGTAGATTATAGCAATAAATTAGTTGTGATTTCCTTACTAATTATTAGTTTTAATCTTCAAACCGAAAAAAGTATTAAAAAGTTTGCGGTATAATAATTTTTTGCCCTCCCGGCCGTAAAACTCGTGCGTATAGAATTTTCGTTCTACGCCTAGGTTGGCAAGAAATATTGTAAGCACCATGGGCAAAATACTTTAAATAATAGCGTGGACCCATATCTAGTACCCACGCTAGTGCCAAAACTTTTACGCTCTTGATACTTAATTTACTATTTTATACTACTTTACTTTCCCTTTTTAATAAAACCATTTTTTACATTGTTTATTAATTAGCTGTTCAATTTTTTTAAATTTATTACCTTTTTATAAATCCCAAAAAGTAATAAACAATTTTTAGGAATAAAAAAAACGAAAGCTTCATTTATTTATGAATTTTTATAGAAGTTCACCTGAACTCGTATGGGTCTCTCTTCTTGATAGGTTAGCTAGTCAACACTAATTGTGTGCCGTAAATTAAAAAAATTTTTTTTCGGGTCGAACAAACCTTTATATATTTATACCATGCTCTGCTTTATGTATTTCTTTCTCGCGCACGTTTAATAGCACGCCTTGTTGGTTTTAATTGTTTATTGATTGTTATTGTTCTAAATAAAAAAATTTTTGTTTATATATCCCTCAGGGAAGCAATCTTGGGCCACTACTTTTTGTAATTTATATAAATGACTTACCCACCAATATTTTCAATTCCTTAATCCTTCTATATGCTGACGATTGTAAAATAGTAAAAGAGATTGCTTCTCTGTCGGATGCATTAAAATTACAAACGGATCTTTTAGCACTTAAAGATTGGAGTAAGAAAAACTGCATTCCCCTAAATATTAATAAATGTGAGGTCTTGCGTATTACACAATCTAAATGTCCGTTAGTTTTTAATTATTATTTAAATAATAATGATTTAGAAAATGTCACTTCATTTAAAGACTTAGGTGTGGTGTTTGATAGTCGCTTTAACTTTGAAGATCACATAAACTATGCAGCCTCAAGAGCAAAAAAAGCTCTTGGTTGGATTAAGCGGAAGACTAATAGTTTCAGCAGCATACGAGCTTTAAAAGTTCTGTTCAATTCTTATGTTTTTCCATATCTCTCGTATGCTTCTGGAATTTGGTCTCCGTATTTGTCCAAATCAATTGAAAAATTAGAACAAGTACAACATATATTCTTAAGATATTTATGCAAAAAATCTAAATTACCGATGCATTATTTTGATCATGAGTATCATGATGCTTCTGTAAGATTTAACATCCGCACTATTGACTCTCATCACAAAGTTAATGATTTAGTGTTTACTCACAAGATCTTACATAGATTAATAAATTGTCCACAGCTTAATGAAAAATTCGTCTTTCGTAATGTACCCTATCCTATACGTGACTCTAGAACGCTTCTTGAATATTGTTCTCGTAACGACTACAATTTTTATTCTTTAATTAATCGTTGTATAAGACAATGGAACACCATCCCTCCCGAAGTCCAAGCTTGTACTAAACCGACATCATTCAAAAATTGAGTCAAATCATTATACCTAAAATCCTATTAAATATCATATCTATTACTTGTAAAAATATCTGACTTCATTATTGTAACTGGAAGTATTATTTTATTAAATACATAATATATATATATATTTTATTACTCAAATTTATATTTGTTGTATTAATTTTTACTAAATTTTATATATTCGCTTGTATAAAAATTCATTATATGTATTGGTCCTTTAGGACTGTTTATGTGCAAAATAAATAAAATAAAATAAAATAAAATAAAAATATATAATCTTGAAGACTTTCTCGATTTTTCCCTCGCTTCAATTTTTTTCCTACTAAAAATTCCCTCGATACTATTTTGGTTTTAAGTTAAATTTTGGGTTATAGTGAAAACCGTCGCGAAAAGAATTTGCCTAATTAATATTTCAGCCCCAAAATTCTTTTAAATTAATTTATTTTACGCCCATGTGTTAATTAATTATAGCAAAAAAATTTTTTTAAAAAAGTAAAAACTGATTTAGATTAGCGAGAAATTTTTTTAACGCCATCCTAAACCCAAATGTGTCGGTAAGAATTTCCTAAATGTCGGCTTTCTTTTTTAAGCTGTAGAAATAACAAAAAACGCTGCCAAGTGATTGGCACTATGGTTCCTCATCAACAATAGCAAAATATTTATAATGCTTTATTTTATCTAATAAAAATGATAATTTGAGATATCAGTATTTCATAAAAAAAAGTTAAGTACCGTATTCCAAAAGAAAAAAAATGTTGCTGTGATTTAATGTTTTTTATTTAACAAATTTTTAACATAAATAAATTTTAGCATAAGCAGGTCAAGAAAAGACTGAGACTTGCTGTTAGGAGAAGCAAAAGAGCATGCGAGATAGCTTTGTGTAACGAGGTTGATAATGACCCATGGGGTCTTGGGTACAAGATAGTCACCAAGAGAATCTGTGCTCTTTCCGCAAGTGGTGTTATGAACGAAGACGAGGTAAGGCTTATAGTTGACGGACTTTTCCCTACCCACCCGGAAAGGGAGGAGGAAAATGACTCAGGTGAAGATGATGAGGCTTTCCCCGAATTTACGGAGGAGGAACTCTTCACAGCGGTGGACTCTCTCAAGAACGGTAAGGCACCAGGCCCTGATGAGATACCTACCGAAATACTGAAGATAGCTGCGCACGAATGCCCAAAACTCATCTTATGTATGTACAATACTTGTGCACGTGCAGGCATCTTCAGTAAACTCTGGAAAAGAGCAAGACTAGTCCTTATCAGTAAGGGCAAAGGGGACCCAAGACTGCCAAACTCTTGGCGCCCTCTAGGATTACTGGATACAGCCGGCAAAAATTACGAGAAGATGCTACAGCCAAGGATACTGAGGGCCGCAGAAACTGCGGGAGATCTCTCTCCTAGAAAATACGGATTTCGCCGAGGGAAGTCAACAATCGATGCAATAAGCAGTATTGTTCGGGCCATCGAAAACGCACAGACTGGTAATCACTATTCGAGAAAGATTACGCTATTAGTGACCCTCGATGTGAAAGATGCCTTTAACTCAGCAAGATGGAGCGATTTCATGGAGGGACTCAGGAACTTCCAGGTGCCAAAATACCTGCGAAGAATAATCAGCAGCTACCTGAGTGATCGGGAAATAATCTTTGAAACTGCACAAGGAACAAGAGTGGGGAAAGTAACTGCAGGTGCAGTTCAAGGATCGGTCCTTGGACCGGATCTATGGAACATCATGTACGACCAGGTACTAAGGCTACCGATGCCGGCTGATACTTTTACTGTAGGCTACGCGGACGACCTGGTCCTAGTAATTACGGCAAAAAATGAAAAAATCGCTGAGGAGAAACTGAATCAGGCAATGCATGGGGTCAATTACTGGATGGAAGACCACGGCCTAAAGTTTGCAACGGCGAAGACTGAGATTGTCCTATTCACCCGCAAGCATATTGAGACTATTATCCCAATATGTATTGGGGAGGATAGGATAGAAACGAAGGAACACTTAAAGTACTTAGGAGTGTTGCTGGATACGAAACTGACCTTCATGGCGCAGATTCGGAGAAGTACGGAGAAGGCTGCTAGGTTCACTACTGCGTTAAGCAGGCTCATGAGAAACACGTGCGGACCTAAGACTGGAAAGCGCAGGCTTCTTATGTCGGTAACCCAATCCATACTACTGTATGGTGCAGAAGTATGGGCCGACTGCATAAAGAAGGTCACTTATGCGTCTAAGCTTACGAGCGTGCAGAGGCAAGGAGCCCTGCGAATCTCCTGTGCCTATCGAACAGTGTCGTTGGAGGCAGCTCTGGTCATTGCTGGGGTAATCCCGATAGATCTGCTGGCTCTTGAGAGACAGTATATCTATCTGAACAAAGATAGGGAAGGTATTGACCGCGCGAAGGCTACTTCGCGCCAGATCAGCCTAAGCGATTGGCAGAAGCACTGGACCGACTACACGGAGAGCAAATGGACTAAGAGATTGATAGGAGAGATATCACCTTGGATAAATAGAGGGCATGGGGACATTAATTATTTTTTGACCCAATTCCTAAGTGGACATGGACTTTTTTTCTCCTACCTCTTTCGGATCCAGAAGATGAATAGTGCTGAATGTATATACTGTGCTGGCAAAGAAGACACGCCGGAACCCACATTCTTCAAATGCGATAGGTGGGCTGCTAAAAAGTTTCAATTAGAAGCTAACATCGGTCAAATCACACCTGAGAATGTGGTTACCCTGATGCTTCGAAATGAAAAAGTATGGTCCGAAATTGGCCAGTATGTGGAGTACATACTCCGCACCAAAAAACCTGAAGTCCAAGGTAAAGGCTAATATTAAGATGTATTGCTGTTATCCGGATGACTGCAGCTGTTGTACTAACATACTATCATCCCTGCAGTTACTCTTGATACCGCAAGCAATAGTAGATGGTAGGATAATATTTATTTATTTATTTTATTTATGTATCTATTTATATTTATTTATTTATTTATTTATTTATTTATTAACCTTCTTTTTGATGATAATGAGAAATAACGTATATTTTTAGCTAATATATATTTTTATTAAAGATGACAGTACATAAAGACGAAATTTCAACCAGATGGAATGACGGAGTCCTTAACCAGACTGGCGAGTCAGTGGATGCAAGTCAAAATATGGAGTTCATGAATAGAACTAAATGGCCTTGAACCTGTCCTGAAGTAATGTGAAAACGGTCCCGGGATAGGCCCGCATAAGGTAGGAAGGGAGTTGAGTTTTAGTGGGTATAGGCAAGGTAGGTCGAGTCCCACAAAAAAAAAAAATTTCAAAAAAATTACATATCAGATAGAGAAATCCTTTAAAACCAAAATTCTGTATATTAGTACTTTCATATAAATAAATTAAGTACTAAGTCCAAAAAGAAAAAAAATTATTGTTTTTTTAATTTTTTTATACAAAAAATTAAAAAAAAAAAAATTTTAAAAAAATTACATATCAGATAGAGAAATCCTTTAAAACCATAATTCTGGATATTAGTACTTTCATAGAAATAAATTAAGTTCTAAGTCCAAAAAGAAAAAAAATTATTGTGTTTTTTTAATCTTTTTATAAAAAAAATTTTGAAAAAAAAAATTTCGAAAAATTACATATCAAATGGAGATATCCTTTACAAACGATAATTCTAGATATTCGTAGTTTCATAGGAAAAAATTAAGTATTAAGTCCTAAAATTAAAAAAAAATTTGGCTTTTTTGTATTTTTTGGCGACAAAAATTTTGAGAAAAAAATTTTGAAAAAATCAAGTATCAGGTCCAAAAAATTACTATAAACGATATTTCTAAGACTAGTACTTCCACAGAAATAAATTAAGTATTGCGTCCATAATGAAAAAAAAATTGGTATTTTTTGTATTTTTTGGTGAAAAAAATTTTGAGAAAATAATTTTCAAAAAATAAATTATAAGATTCGAGATATGGAGTAAAAACGATACTTCTAGATATCAGTACTTTCATGGAAAAAAATGAGGTATTAGATCCAAATTAAAAAAAAAAAAAAGTACCTCGAGATTTTTTGGTAAAAAAAATTTTGGAAAAAAAATTAGGTCTTAATGTCGTATTGGCTGTGAAATATCACCGGTTACAGTCCAACATACATACATACATACATACATACATACACACACACACACACACACACATACAGACTTTTTTTAAAAACCGGTTTTTTAGATTCCTGAGATCTCAAAACGTGCTTATATGCCAAAATATCGAAAATAAAAATTTCACCTATCACAAAGGTTACTCTATGAGGAACCAAAAAATATTTTAGGCTATAAAGAATGATTTTTTTTAGTGAATGAATCAATATGAAGCCACAAATTTTATTAGAAATGGATTGGCGACCTTTTTAAAAATGAACTCTGCCTTACAAACTCAATGTTAAAAACATAGGGGTTTAGGTTGCCGTTAAAATGGTCGGTTTGAAAAATCGGAAAAATAATTAGTAATTTGTTAATAACAATATGTGAAAATTGGTTCCTCATAGAGGAACCTTTGTGATAGGTGAAATTTTGATTTTCCATATTTTGGCATATAAGCACGTTTTGAGACCTCAGGAAGCTAAAAAACCGGTTTTTAAAAAAAGTCTGTATGTGTGTGTGTGTGTGTGTATGTATGTATGTATGTATGTATGTTGGACTGTAACCGGTGATATTTCACAGCCAACACGACATTAAGACCTAATTTTTTTTTCAAAATTTTGTTTACCAAAAAATCTCGAGGTACTTTTTTTTTTTTTAATTTGGATGTAATACCTCATTTTTTTCCATGAAAGTACTGATATCTAGAAGTATCGTTTTTACTCGATATCTCGAATCTTATAATTTATTTTTTGAAAATTTTTTTCTCAAAATTTTTTTCACCAAAAAATACAAAAAATGACAATTTTTTTTTTCCTTTTGGATGCAGTACTTGATTTATTTCTGTGGAAGTACTAGTTTTAGAAATATCGTTTATAGTAATTTTTTGGACCTGATACTTAATTTTTTCAAAATTTTTTTCTCAAAATTTTTGTCGCCAAAAAATACAAAAAACGCCAAAATTTTTTTTATTTTAGGACGTAATACTTAATTTTTTCCTATGAAAGTACGAATATCTAAAATTATCGTTTGTAAAGGATTTCTCCATCGGATACGTAATTTTTCGAAATTTTTTTTTTCAAAACTTTTTTCATAAAAAAATTAAAAAAACACTATAATTTTATTTCTTTTTGGACGTAATACCTCATTTATTTCCATGCAAGTACTTATATTTGAAAGTATGATTTTTACTCGATATTTCGAATCTTATAATTTATTTTTTGAAAATTATTTTCTCAAAATTTTTTTCACCAAAAATTACAAAAAATATCAATTTTTTTTTCATTATGGACGCAATACTTAATTTATCTCTGTGGAAGTACTAGTCTTAGAAATATCGTTTATAGTAATTTTTTGGACCTGATACTTGATTTTTTCAAAATTTTTTTCTCAAAATTTTTGTCGCCAAAAAATACAAAAAAGCCAAATTTTTTTTTTATTTTAGGACGTAATACTTAATTTTTTCCTATGAAACTACGAATATCTAGAATTATCGTTTTTAAATGATTATTTCATGTGAGACGTAATTTTTCGAAATTTTTTTTTTCAAAATTTTTTGTATAAAAAGATTAAAAAAACACAATAATTTTTTTTCTTTTTGGACGTAATACCTTATTTATTTCTAGGAAAGTTCTAATATCCAGAATTATGGTTTTAAAGGATTTCTCTATCTGATATGTAATTTTTTTGAAATTTTTTTTTTTCAAAATTTTTTGCATAAAAAAATTAAAAAAACATAATTTTTTTTCTTTTTGGACTTAGTACCTAATTTATTTCTATGAAAGTACTAATATCTAGAATTATCGTTTTAATAGATTATTTTTTGTCCATGATGATTTCCTCAATAAATTCCATAATTTAAAAACTTGTTCTATTATTATTTTTTCTTTTGTTGTTAAAAATTCGAAAATTATTATTAAGCATTCTTCTGGTATTATGAAATTAATATCTGAATAATAATTTATAAAATTAAAATAATTATTGTTTTTAATAATGACTTGGTCTAATTAGTATCTAAAAACACGAATTCACAAATGTTTTTTGAAACACAAACCTGCACTATTCACGCGTTAGGAAACTGGAAAATTATTAGCGAAACATGAATTGAGCTTTTCAGTTAACGTAAATGAAAGCTTTCATAGTTCCCTAGGTACTTCTGCACCAAAGGTCCTTAAATCGAAAAGTCCATTTCACCCCCTTCCCCTAAAAACGTCACTTTTTCACTTCTTTCTTAAAAATGTCACTTTCACCCCCCCCCCCCTAAAAACGTCAATTCTTAACCCTCCCTAAAAACGTCACTTTTTCACCATCCCTAAAAACGTCACTTTTTAACCCCCCCCCCCCCTAAAACGTCACTTTTTCATTCCTCCTTAAAAACGTTTATTTTTCAAGATGGTGGAACCAAAAACATGAAAATAGAATGTTGCTACATTATCTCATTATCTGGGGGTTTTCGAGGTCAATAACAATGTTTCTAGGTCCGCAATATGAGGATCAATACTTAGTTTATTGAAAATTATTTTCTAAAAATTTGTTAAATAAAAAACATTAAATCACAGCAACATTTTTTTTCTTTTGGAATACGGTACTTAAGTTTTTTTTATGAAATACTGATATCTCAAATTATCATTTTTATTAGATAAAATAGACCATTATAAATATTTTGCTATTGTTGATGAAGAACCATAGTGCCAATCACTTGGCAGCGTTTTTTTTTTATATTTTTGACTTCGCTATCATGACCAAAATAAATATTTGTATCGATATCCAAAAAAAATAATGAAAATTAGTTTACCTACGAAGACTAGAAATATTATCAAATCATTGTACGACGGACTAACGACAAGAATTAGAACTACAACCGGATTTACAGACCCTATAAGCATTCTCTCAGGGTTCAGGCAGGGGTACCCGTTGAGCCCCATAGTATTTAACCTTACCCTTGAATCGGTTCTGAGGTCTATCCAAAGAACAGATTAAGGATACAGGTTGGGCAACTCTAAGATCTCTAACCTAACCTATGCGGACGACATGGCGCTCATGTCTGACTCGATAGAGGGAATGAAATCCCTATTAAGAGCAGCGGAGGATGCAGCTGCTGTTGTTGGCCTCGCGTTTAACCCTGGCAAATGTGCTACTCTTCACCTTAAAGGTCGCAGGGAAAACGCGGTGAGGACAACAGTGTTCGACATCCAGGGTCAGAATATTAAAGCTCTAGCCAAACACGAACCATACGGACATCTTGGAATTCCAACGGGATACGAAGTGCGACAGACCCCCGTATTGTCAATCGAGGACGTTCGACAGGACTTAATTAAAATTGATGCATCTTTCCTGGCCCCGTGGCAGAAGTTCGACGCGTTAGCAACTTTTGTTCTTCCACGACTCGACTTCTTGTTGCAGGGTGCAGACGTAGAAAAAATGCCACTTAAACACAGGGATAAGCTGATTAAAAAGCTCTCAAAAAATGGCTTTTTCTTCCTCAGAGAGCCAGTGCGGAAGTTGTCTTTCTCCTTTCAAACAGAGGTGGGGGAGGACTTCTCTCGCTGGCCGATTTGTTCGACTTGCTGACGGTCGCACACGCATATAAGATTTTAACCTGCAAGGATGCGACAGTCAGTAAGTTGGCCATATCGTCACTCAAAAAAGCAACTTCGCAGAGGATGAAAAAGCCAGCAACGGAAGCTGATTGACAAGTTACTCCTCTTGGACTGAAATGGGGATGGAGTGAAGTCCGCACGGAGTATTCCCTGGAATGCAATAGTACCAATGACAAGACATTTCCCCACCAAATGTAATTTACCCCCCTTCGGGGGAGGGGGGGGGGCAGTTGTATTGAAATAATAAACGTCTTTTAATCTGTTCTTATCAGCTTGATATCTGGTACACTTCTCATAGAGAGGCCAGAATATCGAACTGATTTTTGGAAACAGGCAAAAAGTCCGGGGCTTGCTCCGTTTTCGCCACGGGTCGACCTTGCCTTGCAGTAAAGCGAGGAACGGACCAATAATTAATTTCAAGATTAATTTTTCTCTTAAAGGGTTTCCAAAAATCACTTCGATGTTTTAAGTGCGCCTGTGTTTGCTCGGGGCTTCATGCATACGATGGTTGCGGTGCCCGGACCGGGGAGCGCCAGCGGTAAGTCTGCATTTACTTAACACCTATATGCTTCCCTCTTTTCTCTCTTTACTCCTCTCTCAATAGTTTCCAGGATATATGCGTGTGTGTCCTTCTTCTGTATATGCAAATATATAGCAGAACGCGCCAAATGCTTCCGCCCCCACTCGCAAACCGCATGGCGAAATAAATATATTTTAATTGATTATTGTTTAAATTAACATCTATTTTTGTATAACAATAACCACTTTTTGTTTCAATATTATTTATCTCCTCTTACTCACAAAATTTCTCTTTTTAGCTAATCTCTCATAAAATGTGATGATGAAACGGGTGAAATATGTATTACTTGCGATAATAGCAGAAAGAAGTGAAGTGCGCGGGTGTTTAGTGCGAGCCAAATACATGTGAATTTCCACTCTGGAAAAATAGCGTAAGGGCACGTTAACATCGTATACAGTTTTTAAATAACTTAAAAAAAAAAAAAAGTATTAAATACCATATACATATATGTATATATATAAGTATATATTGGTACGAACACCGGCGAGCTCTCTTCTTATTTTAAATAAACGTTATTCTCACGAACATTGTTTCTGCAACAATGTGCGTATGTTATTTATTAAGAATTAATTCATAGTTAAAAACGTGCATAAACTATTATTTATTTTACTCAATAAAAGCTCTTTTTCTTCCCTTCGCACGAGCGAAGAAAAAGAAAAAAGGAGGTCCCACAAATTCAAAAATAGTGCGCATGATAGGACTGTCTGTAACGTGTAAATAGCTGTTTTATTTTCGCACATGATCGTTCTTTTTGACTCTTTATTGTTTATTTTTAGAGAAAAAAAACTGAGGAATATGAATGACCCCCGTATTGTCAATCGAGGACGTTCGACAGGACTTAATTAAAATTGATGCATCTTTCCTGGCCCCGTGGCAGAAGTTCGACGCGTTAGCAACTTTTGTTCTTCCACGACTCGACTTCTTGTTGCAGGGTGCAGACGTAGAAAAAATGCCACTTAAACACAGGGATAAGCTGATTAAAAAGCTCTCAAAAAATGGCTTTTTCTTCCTCAGAGAGCCAGTGGGGATGTTGTCTTTCTCCCTTCAAACAGAGGTGGGGGAGAACTACTCCCGCTGGCCGATATGTTCGAGTTATGACGGTCACACACGCATTTAAGATTTTAACCTGCAAGGATGTGACAGTCAGTGAGTTGGCCATGTCGTCACTCAAAAAAGCCACTTTGCAGAGAATGAAAAAGCCAGCAACAGAAGCTGATTGCGCGCGTTTCCTGTCGGACAGCCTCTATGTCGATATGATGGTGGGTACACAAACAGCATCGTTCTGGTCCAGGGCGAGGAACATGGCTCGTAGAAAGGTTACTCCTCTTGGACTCAAATGAAGATGGAGTGAAGCCCGCACGGAGTATTCCCTGGAATGCAATAGGACCAATAACAAGACAGTAGTACTACTCTCCAAGTTAAGATCACAAATAATCAGTAGAATACGTAGTTACAAAACAAAAAAAAAAACAAAAATTAATAAAATAATTATTTTGTGTTAAATAGATTTAATAGATTTAAGAATAAGTAAAATATAGGTACATACGAAGAAAACACACACGGAATGCAAAGTGAAGACGAGATAGGGGATAGGGAAAGGAAGACGACATCCGTTTTCAAGTATTTAGAATAATAAATTTAATACAGCTATTATTAAAGATAAAAATATCGGACGTCCGTAAAATCTATTCTTGTTTAATTAGTATCAGTGAACTTAAATTTTGATAAACGTGAAATATTATAATAAAAGATCATCAAATTTATATCTTGAAAATAGACGTGCACATGCTAAAATTAGAGGTCATTTTTTTTAACACGAGGCGATCTCTGATCATCAAGACTACAATTAGAAGATCAAGATAATTATTTCTGGTTATTACCAAGGCAATGGATCAAGAAAAATTCGAACAAGTTCACAAGAATAATAACGACGAAGGTAAGCTTTTCGACTCCGTGCGTAGCATAAGAAAAAGTGTGTGTTCGGTAAATTTATTGTAATAAAATTAAGTGCATAGACAGTGAAAATGATAAAGTCAATTTAAAGAACAGTGATTATTGATATTATAATATTAGTGAAATTTTAGTTATAATAAATAAGTTTATAAATAATAAAAAGTTTTAATAAAGTTAATCTTTTTGTGTTATAATAATTAAGAAAAAGGAGCTTATTTTATTATTATTATTAATTATAAGTTTATAAAAATATGTCATCTCATCTGTCATTTCCTTAATATTCCCCGACCTTGATATTTAAAGTTTTTATGTCACTATTTAGCAAATATAGAGAGAAGGTAAGTCCCCGTATAATTTATAGAACACGCGACGCGAATATTTAAGATTTGAAAATACATTCATGATAAAATTATTTCCGGTTCGCGGAAATAACCTCATCATAAAATGGCGCCCAACGTGGGGCAGGTTCAGTCAAATCTGCAGCAACAACAAAACCAGCAACTAAATACCTTTCAACAAGGTACGTTTCAAACACAGCTACGACCTTGTAGGTATAATAATGCTCAAGGCGGGTTTCAGCCACAGGCCACCATGCCATTCTATCCCCGAATGCCAGGGTTACCTAATATGGTACAAAACCCCCCTCAGCAAAATTTTAACCAATTTAACCCCTATTATGCGAACCAGACTCTTTGGCAAAATACAAGACCAGCTCAACAATACCAGAACCTACAACGACAAAATTATTCACAAACCTACATAAGAGCTCCCTTTAGTGGCATCTGTACGCTATGTTCTCAAATGGGACATAAAGCCAGAGCTTGCCCACAATTGGGAGATAGGTTAGTGTGTTTCGGTTGCGGAACGCTGGATGTATCTTTCCCAAATTGCCCAAAGTGTTTAGCAAAAAGAACCAAGCTATGGGAAACTAGCAGATGGAGGCCGCACAGGCCCCAGTGACCTCCAAAACAGAATAAAAGGGATGATTAATGACCAGAAAAATCAAAAAGAAAAAGAAAACTAAAATGAGAAACAGATAATATTAGAGAATCAGAATAATGATTTAGACTTTTTTGTAGATTATAACGACGATGATTACAAAATAAAACCAAATTTTTCCCTCATAAGCATAGAAGAAAAAGATAATTTAGAAACAATTAATTTAAAGAAAAGTAATTATGAAAATTACAAATTAAATATTGAACAAGAAAATAACGATTTAAATAATGTACAAGAAAATATTAAAGGTAAAATAGATCAGGAAAATATAAAGGTTGCCTTCACAAAATACCAATGGCCAAGTTTTGTAGAAGAACCCCAAAAATCTGAACTTAGAATAATAGATACAGTTAAATTAATTAGAGAAACTTTGCCCCAAGATATGCCAACCCTTCCTAGCCAATTCGAAAATGCGTCACGACAAAAAGTAATTGAGGGGCCGTCCATAAAATACGTAACGCTGTTACCCAGTGGGTGGGCATCTGTTTATCGTTACTCTCATGTGACTTAATAGTTCACATGTGATTAAGTAGCGTTACATAACACAGACAATTTTTTTTTTTTAATATTTAAATTAATATTATAATTTAAAGATGTTTGAAATAAATACTTCAAACCGAATCTGTTTCTCATTGACGGAAATAGCCTCTACACGTATTTCCTGAGAAATGATATTTTTAAATAGGATATTATAGTACAAACATATGTAACTTTTAAATAAATTATGATTCCTAACAAATCCATATGCTTAAAAAAATTTATAGACAAAAACAAATAGATAAAATGCCTTAAAGAATGTTTGAAAACGAATTTTGATTTTATTCAAGTTTTGTTCTTCCAAAGAATAACATTCAAATATTATATTTAATTTTTCCAGCATACTCTTGCTTTTTTAATTTCATTATTTTGTATATTATCAAAGAATAATTTTAAAAAATAGAACAAAACAGTTTTGAAATATTTGCTCGTTTAATTTTTATGTCTTTTTTATAAAAATGTCACGGTAATTTCTTGTGCAAAGATTTGAGAAAATCAAATTTTTTCTTTTTTATACAAAAGTTCAGTTAGTTCTTACTTTTTAAAATTTTTTTAAAACTTTGTTTTCCTATAAATTTTTAGTTTAAAGTGAATAAGTGCGCGTTTTTTTAGTTTAAACAATATAATAAATATTTAAGTAGTTATTTTAAAAAAATGAATTCAAATCTTCGAGATTCATACGATAGCACTTTTACATTATACAAAACTTGTTTCCCATATAAAAAGCCACTAGAAAACCAAAAAGATTTCAGAAAAATTTGGAATGATGAAGTTCATTAAAATAAAAAAAATTATAATGAAAAAAAATCTGCAGCCGAAGCCTTGTATACAAAATACCGTATACATTCAACAATGAAAAGAACAAAAAATACACTTTATTTTTTTCGAAAGGTATTTATATTTAAAAATTTGATCAAAATACTAAATAATTTTTTTTTTTTAATAAACGTTTTATTCCGTTAGACAACAAGTAATATAAATGAAAAAAATGTAATAGCTGCGAAATCTTCTAATGAAAACTTTATTTCCAAACAAAGTATTTTGGATGAATCTTCATCAGGAAAAATTTCAAACGATCCTAAACCTGCAGGTAAAAAGAGTTACCTCTTACTGAATTTATATTATTTATCATGCACTTAAAATTTATATTATTTTACATTACTGATAACAATTTTCTATTTATTTATTATAGTCCAATTGTCTAAAAAACCGATACAAGAAAAAATTTTTAATGAAATAACTTTAATTACTATTGAATTAGAAGGATTTAAGAAAACTTTAAAAGCAGGTCTATATAACGAAGATTTAAAAGTAAAAATTGCAGCAGCTGAAAATAAACTACATAATTTAGTAAAAAAGCAAAAATCATTAGAAAGCTCTGCAATTCGCCAAAGAAAATTCAGGGAAAATAGAAAAAGAGCTGTAAAACAAATTTCTGAAAATGATCCAAGCATCGGGAAACGTTTAAAAATATGTAAGGCTAGAGGTAGGCCTAATTTAGAATCAGCTCAACCAGGATTATTGCAAACTATAAAACATTAGATGATCTCCATGAAGAATTAACTTCATTAGGCTTTTTTATATCTAGAAGTGCTACGTATTTACGTTTGTTGCCAAATAGTATGACAGGCAATTAAGCAAAGAAACACGTAACTACAGTTTCCGTGAGACTAATAAAAGCAAAAAATGATTTTCATAATAAGCATATCGATCAAAAATTTTGTTGCGCTACAATTAGAAGCTTAGAAACTTTAGCTTCAATTATTGGTCCAAATGAATGTTTCTTTTTATCACAAGATGCTAAGGCTCGCGTTGCATTAGGTACTACTGCTGCAAACAAACAAGGTCCAATCTTAATGCATTGCCAATATAAGGTAAAATTTATATTATAAAATAAATAATTTGTTATTAGCTTTTAATTAAAGTAAAAAAAAGAATTTTTTTATATTTAAAATATGATTGCAATTTTAAAGGTGAAGCTTCCTGACCATGACTGGGTCATTGCTGCTCGTCATAAACTGATTCCTTCAGTTTATGCAGGTATAATTATTAAACCTGATATGATGGGTCGTCCTGAAGCTGTCAGTTACTCAGGACCAACTTATATTAGTATAAGGAGTGGAAAACACTCTTCATCTACTGCTGATACGCATCCTGCTGATCTCGAACATTTATTTGAATTGGAAGATTTTAAAAAAATTTTAATAAATACAGATAAATACGCTAAACCAGTTTTCATTGTATCTGTAGATAGGGGTCCTGATGAAAATTCTCGATATGAAAAGGTTATTAAAAACGCTATATCACATTTCTTTGAGCATGATTTAGATGCAATTTTTATATGTACTAACGCACCTGGTGCGTTAGTGCATTCAATCGTGTCGAACGACGAATGGCGCCTTTGAGTCGAGAGTTATCAGGAGTTGTTCTTGATCATGAACATTTTGGATCTCACCTTGATAATAATAAAAAAACTACAAATCCTGAATTAGAAAAGAAAAATTTTGCACATGCAGGTGAAATTTTATCAAACATATGGAGCAAAATGATTATTGATAACTTTAATGTATATGCAGAGTACATTGAGCCTGGAAAACAAGAATCAATAAATTGTAAATAAATCACACGGGAATGGTATTACTCACATGTTCGTGAAAGTCAATATTTATTGCTGGTAAACTTCATATTATACTCACTTGCTCTTATAAACATTTTTAGTACATTGCTTTATTTTTTTAGATTGTAAAATGCACAAACTTAAACTGCTGTAAAAAGCCTCGTAGCAGTTTACGAAAAATTTTGCCAGATGGTTTTTTGCCTCCCCCTTTTCCACTTATACAAACAAAGGAAGGTTTTAAAATTCCAATTATGGATCCAAAGCAACCATACGAGTTTGCAAATTTACTTTTAAAGCTATCGATATCCATGAAAATTGAATCAAAGGATTTTACCCAAATACCTTATGATTTCTACTGCCCGTCGGTACAAAAAAGTTTAGTTGACAGAACCTGTAAAATTTGCAATATCTATTTTGCATAAAAGAAAAATGCTGTTTTTCATAAAAAAGTAATGCATGGAAAAAAAAATGATTCTAAAATCAATGCAATATCAGTCATTAAAACAAGCCCAAAAGAAGTTATGTGCCAATTTAAAGTAAATGAAGATTTGCAAACTGAATGGATTGAAGAAGAATACGTGAATTTGGAAAATAATAAGATGCCGGATAAATCTGAAGAGAATAATCTTGTATCTGTAATTAACAATTTAGAAGATTGGTTGTCAAATGATTTTGAAGATACCTATTAATTAATCCTCATATTTTTTATATAAATAATATTCATTTGTTTTTTATTTTATTATTTATTTTTATAAAAATCATTGAATTCACAACTGTATTCTAATAAAATAAGAGTCTGATATAAATGTAAAAATTTGTAATATTGAATACAGTTTCGGCTACTTGTAATCATTATTTATAATAAATTATAACTTTTACATTTATAATAATAAAAAATGAAAATAATATTTAATTAAGTAATGTAAAAATGATTGTTTATTAAATTTTTATTATTTTAATATTTTTATGCTCGTATTCGTATATTATTTATATAATATAAAGGAAAAAATTTGGGGTGGTTGGGAAATAAACCATTTTTGGTGAATACCCGACATGCTGGAATGAGATGGGTTGGCCCCATGGACTGGTAGGAGTTACCAATTGACACGATGCGCAAGCTACAGACCACTTGTTTGGCCCCTTAGTGTCGATAACTCTAGGTGGGATTGAACAGCCTTCTTGTGGCTACCCTGTTGTCGCATTAGCGCATACAAATGTTCACTCACTGACCAAGGTTGAGGCTTGCACAACTCATACTTGTGCGTTACTCAACCGATGGCTTTTGGCTGGGGTCTCAATGGCCCCGCATGATAATGATGGTGGTTTCACCCTACTTAGCTTTCCTAGGGACGCCAGGTGGGATGATTCTTTGCTGATTGACGCCGAACTCATTGCGAGGGGTTCGTCATTTTTTCTTGCAGACATCTGTTAACAGGGCACATAACCCTTCCCTTTTTCAGATATCACGAATGGCAACTATTATAATTTATTTACTATAATAATTAAAGTAATCAAAGAACGATGTACTCTGCTAGGGTCTCTCTGGGGTAGGGATCCACGACAGTGTCTTCCTACCGTAATCCGTCAGGAACTTACTGCCGCTGGTTCCTTCACGTCCGAGACATTTGCCCAACACCTGCTGGGGGGATTCAGAAAAAGCCTCGAAAAAGCTGAAGAGTTCGTCGGGATTGGCTGTTTGTGTTTCTGTCATAAACAAAAAATTGTTTAATCTAAATGTGTCTTAAATGTTGCAGCCAATAACGTTCGGGACGTAAGGTTAAATCTTGGTTATTATCAGATAAACCCTGACAGTGGTGGGTGACTGGCTCGGACATGACTGAGCCTAGGATTCTTGCCCACCGGGGGGGCCCTCGAATGACTGCTCAATCTTGACGGCTTTTTGTGGAAACAGGAATGCCACTGAGACTGACGTCTCAAGTTTGTATATTGATCTTAGCTTCTAAATTCGCATAGAGTTATGCAGATTAAATTTAATGACTACTTTATCATGGGAGCAGATGTTTGGGGGTGAATCGCTTGCTTCTTTTGCAATGCAAATCGAAGCAACAACGGCCTGAGTGGTCTTACCTGGCTGCCTATAATGATAAAATTTACAGAATATTTTCCATGTGAACCATTGGGACCATGGTCATCTGCTAAAATTGGCCTATGAGGATCCCGCTTATACGACGGGCAAAATATCGTATTATGTCAGCAGACATGAGGGCTTAACCCCCCTCAATCTGTAGGACTTTTAACGGTCTCCCCCCCCTGTGCTTCGCACTGAGGGTAACGGCTGTTGCAGGTCTGATTCCTGTCTTGCGACGGGCTAGAATGTCGCGAGCTGGATAGCAACCAGAGTGGTACGAACCCGCTAAATTTGCAGGACTGACATTGATCAACCCCCTGGGACTAGTACCCGGGGTGTTGAACGGTGAAAGACCGAACAATTAATCCACTAAACACACTTTTCTTTTTTATCTTAATTCTTACAGATACACCAGAAATAGCCTTTTTTTTCAGATTAAAAACCAAGCGGCGTGATGCTGCCAATCATCGCGGCTCGCGGTGGTTGGCCCCCCGGATTGGGATGGCAACCTCCGTAGAGGGTACAGATCAAAAACTGGGAACTGCACCTCCAGGCGGCCGGTTAGTACAGGAGCCCGGAGCCGTCTAGCTAACGGGTCTGGCTGCTCTATCAGCCGGCGCATAATCTTGTTTTCTGTAGTAGTGCCGGGTAGCGTCCGGATAGGGCCCTGCTGCAGTGAGCGGGAGGCTTTTCACAAGGCCACTACGCTAGGGGACACCCAGTTCGGGGGGCCGACCACTGCGAGATCACCGTGCTGATTGGCTGCATCATGTACCGCATTCAACCACACAAGACAGCAAAGGTTAGAAGGAGGGAAAGTCAAAACATAATGATGGAGCAAAACAAAGATAATAAGGTTCAAAGCGTGCAGGAACCGCCAAAGAACAATAACGAACAGGGCTCCCTAGCCCTGACAAGTTCAAACGCAGCTGGCCAAGGAGAACAAGTAGAACTAATGCAGGTAGAATCTACTCAGGGGATGGCAGATGCAAAACGAGAGAGCTATGCTGACCAATTTAAACGCATAGCAGGCAGCGATGGCAGCCTTCATGAAGGTTTCGAAGCAGCGCTGGAAAAGCCAGCCGCCTTTCTTCGCCACATAGCTGTGGTGAAGGAAGCCGTCCAGGCAATGGAAAAACACCACGCTGAAATGAAGGATGCATATGAGAGCATGTCGCAGCAAACAACGAAACAAAAGAACTGCGGCATGCCACTAAAAAATGGCGTCACTCTATTTGGTAACGTCCTTGTACAGCTTGAGCTGATAAGGGAGAGACTGGAAGGAGAAACCAAAGTGATGGAGTCTGCTATCAAAAAGGTAGCCGACAGAAATTCGGCAAAGAGAGTCCGATCGTCTTCTTTTTCGGATAGCTCTCCAGAATTGAGGCATGCTACCAAAAAAACTCCCCATGATCGAGGTCAGAACGGGAAGTCGACGAAGCCTGAAAAGATACTAGTGCTCTCAATAGAGAAATCTAAAGAGGCAGAAAGTAGGCTGCGTCAAAGGCAGGAAAAACAACGTCAGGAAAAGGAGAAGAGGCAGCAGCTGCTGCAACAAGTGAGAGCGCAGAGCCAACAGCGCAAGGACATGCAGCAGCCAAAGCCTCAGCTGCCGGACGGGGAGAAGTCGGACAATCCCAACGACGGGAGCAAAAGGCGCAAGAATAAGGCGGAAAAGAAAAGGCAGAAGAAAGAAAGGTTAGCGGCTGCCAAATCACAGCAAACAAGGGGGCCGCAAACCGGCCAAGTTGTTCAGACTGAAAAGTCTGACCAGCAGGTGGTACAGCAGCAGCAGCAGCAGCAGGAACAGGGAAAACCCCAAGAGAAATGGAAAGAAGCCAAGAAGAAGGCAAAGAGGAATAAGCCGAAAGCGAAGCAGCAGAGCGAAAAGCTCAAAGTGGAGGAACCTCAAAAACCGAGGCGGAAACGCAGGTTTAGGAGAAGGAAGGAAGCCTTCCAGATTACTCCGGCGGCGGGAAAAAGCTACGAGGAAACGCTCCTTGAATTAAAGAGGAGCGTGAACCTTGAAGAGTCCGGCACAAGGGTCCACCGGATAAGGAAAACGCAGAACGGCAGCGTCCTTATAGAACTGGAGGCCATTGAGGACAGGCAAAAGCTTGAAGAAGCAGTTAAGGCAGTCACGGGCCCTGAGTCAAATGTTCGTGACATGATACCCACTCTAAAACTCGAAATTCGAGATTTGGACGGGGTCACTAATGAGCAAGAGATTCAGGCAGCTGTCGCCAAGGCTGTAGGTCTTGAAAATGGCGACCTATTCCAGGTCACCATTTTCAAAACCAAAGGTACAGCAAGCCAGATGGCTGTGGTAGACCTGCTTGAGGCCGACGCTTTGCGCCTGGCCAAAAAGGGCAAAATCCAGATTGGCTGGGCATCAAGCAGAGTGCGCCTCCGTGCGGATGCTCGACGCTGCTTCAAATGTCTGGGCTATGGGCATAGTCAATATGTCTGTAAAGGCCCAGACAGAAGTAAGGCGTGTCTTAAATGCGGCGAAAATGGCCACAAAAGGACGGAATGTGACAAAGAGAAGCCCAAGTGCTTCCTTTGCACGTCCAGAAAGGATAAGTGCTCGACGGAGCACTATCCTGGTGAGGGAAACTGCCCCAGCTACCGGGAGGCTCTGGCTTTGGCGAGAAGCAGGTGTCATCGGAAATGATCAAGGTTCTCCAAGGGAACATGCGACACGCACGGGAAGCTGGTGCATTGTTGGATCAAATTGCTCGCGAAGAGGATGCAAATATCCTCTTACTAAGCGAGCAATATTACAACATGAACCACAAGTACTGGCTTTCCGATGACACTGGCTGCTGCGCCATATGGCTTCGAGGCAGAGCCCAAACGTCCCTTACCCAACAAGGGAAAGGGAATTGCCACGTCTGGGCCAAGTGCGGGGAGACAACTTATATAAGTTGCTATCTCTCCCCAAACGACAACTCGGCAGAGCTGGCCACAAAGCTGGCCAGCATCGAGAACACGGTCCGAACGGTGACTGGTCGCATCATCCTTGGTGGAGACTTCAACGCCAGGGCTCTGGAATGGGGGATGCCAACGACTAATCCCAGGGGACGAATGGTGCTTGAAATGGCCACTAGGTGCAAACTAGTGGTCCAGAATAGAGGCAACAGGCCTACCTACGAGAGGCCGGGTTGGGGTGTCTCTATCCCGGACATAACCTTCGCTACAGAAGCTGCGTCCGGGAGAATAGGCGACTGGAGGGTGATGGATGATCAATACAATGGTAGTGATCATCATTACATCGCCTTCCGGGTATTGGAAGGAAACTCACAACGACCTCCGTACAGGAGGCGCCCCCTGGGTTGGAACGTTCCAAAAATGGACGAAGATAGATTCGAGGAGTATCTTCGAATCGAGTCACCGTCCATCCCTGCTTGGCATGGAGGGGCCACAAGTCCCCATGAGGCTGAAATCTTAGTTAAGAAAGTAACGTCTCTATTATGCGGGGCTTGTGATGCCTCGATGCCTCGCCGCAGGCCCTGGAAAGGGAGAAAGCCAGTGTACTGGTGGACTCCCGAAATAGCTGAGCTCCGGAAGGAATGCCACAGGACACGACGAAAGGCGCAAAGAGCGCGGGACAGACCTGAGGCTGCCGTGCTTTCTCAGGAACACAAGGACGCCAAACACCGGCTGGCCAAGGCCATCCGTCAAAGCAAGGCCCGATGTCTGTGTTCATTACGCGATGATGTAAACAAGGACCCCTGGGGCCTAGGTTACAAAGTCGTAATGGGCAAGTTAAACCGGGGGTCCGACAACATGATGGACGCGGCGTCGACTGAACGGATCGTCGGTGCTCTCTTCCCTGAAAGGCCCATCCGGGAAAACCCGGTTGAGGTGATACCCAGGGAGGAAGTGCCGCTGTTCAGCGAAGGCGAGATGGTCAAGGCCATAAAGGCCATGAAAAATGGTAAGGCGCCGGGGCCGGACGGGATACCAGCGGAAGTGCTCAAAAGAGCGGTTAAAGTAATCCCTGGTATCCTGTTAAACATGTTCAATGCGTGTTTGGTGGCTGGAGTGTTCCCAAAGCAGTGGAAGGTGGCACGTCTCGTGCTCTTGAACAAGGGCAAGGGAGGAGCCCCGGACTCTCCATCATCTTACAGACCTTTGTGTATGTTAAATACCATTGGTAAGGCGATGGAGAGTATGCTCCGGGCAAGGCTCAGAAGGGCAATCGAGGAGGGCGGTGGTCTCTCCGAGGAGCAGCATGGCTTTCGTGAAGGGCATTCCACGATAGACGCCATCCGGCGTGTCGTGGATACCGTAAAGGCTGAGAGGGAAAAGCGGCCTGCAATTCGCAAGGACGTCCTTCTGGTAACGCTGGACGTCAAAAACGCTTTCAACTCGGCCAGGTGGGATGACATGATCCGGTCTCTCGAGTACGATTTCCAGATACCCAGCTATCTGGGTAACGTACTAAAGGATTACCTGCGGGACCGGAGACTGCTCTACGACACGCTCGATGGAAGGCGTGAAAGGGTTTTGAGTGCAGGCATCGCGCAGGGCTCGGTTCTTGGACCGGACCTGTGGAATGCCTTTTACGATGGCTTGTTGCGCGTCCACCTCCCGGAAGGAGTTTCCCTGATCGGGTACGCCGACGACGTGGCCCTGACCATAACTGGCAGGGACATGGAAGTGACCCAGGAGAGGTTGAATCTAGTCATGAGACGGATCAACCTCTGGATGGGCGATCACGGGCTCCAGCTTGCGATCCCAAAAACGGAGATTGTACTGCTGACCCGTCGAAGGGTTCCCACCGACTTCGATGTAATTATCGACGACGGCGGAAACCCTCACACGATCCGAACCAGAACATCGGTGAAATACCTGGGAGTTCAGCTTGATAACAAGCTGACCTTCTGGGAGCAATTTCAGAGGTCGTGTGAAAAGGCAGCGTCGGTCGCATCCTCCCTGTCAAGGCTCATGGCCAACATTGGGGGACCCAAACCAGGGAAGCGAAGGCTCCTGATGTCAGTCGTCAACTCTGTCCTGCTTTACGGATCAGAAGTCTGGGCGAAGACCACAGAAATTGCCAAGTACAGACATAAGATATCGTCTGTACAGAGGCAAGCGGCAGTGAGGATCGCCTGCGCGTACCATACGGTATCGCTCGAGGCGATCCAGGTTGTTGCTTCGGTGATACCCATCGACCTGCTAGCGTTGGAGCGGAAATTCATCTACGAGAGCGTAGATGAGCGCGAAGTGGCTTCCACTCGCGCCCGCTTCAACTCTATGAAAGCATGGAATAAACGATGGAAAAAGAACCAAGAGAAGAATGCTCTATGGACGCGCAGACTGATCTCAAACCTGCAGGCATGGATGGGACGACAGCATGGGGAGGTGGATTTCCACCTTACCCAGTTCTTAACCGGACACGGGTATTTCCGTGTCATGTTGAGGCATTGGCATAAGGTGGCAACAGAGGAGTGCTTGCACTGCCCAGGCGAGAAGGATACAGTAGAGCACACATTCTTCGAATGTGTTCGCTACTCGGGGGGGCGCCCGCCCTTCCCGATTTGGAGGCCGGAGACGGTGGTCCCGGAAATGCTACGGAGTTCCGAAAACTGGAACAAAGTAGCAGAGTACGTAAGGGCCACCTTGTTGAAGAAAAAGGAGGAGGGCTTTCTATCGTAGATTGCTCTCCTGTCACTAGGCAGGGGGAAGGCAGCGGCCAGTTGCCTAGGCTGCGCGTCCCAAACTGAAGTTATACCTGAACAGGGAGTTCCGGTTTGGGACAAACAAGCGCAGGGGGTTTAAAGTGTGTTTATCCAGTAAGAATCTGGGGCGTAGCCGGCGACCGCGTTCGTCGGTGGTCTCCCAGTTGTGCACTTTGTGCAACTGGGCGGTCATGGAAATTTGCGGGTCTTTAAGGCCCGCAAACACTCCATGGCTGATGTAAGATTCACATATTTCCCATAAAAAAAAAAAAAAAAAAAAATATAAAGGAAAAACTAATTAACTAATTAACGAATTTTTCCTTTTATAGAATTAAAAAAATTTACTTCGTTAATAAATTTATATGACAAATAGAACATTAACGAGTTTTTCTTCGGTGACGCCGAAAGGTATTCTGGTGAATTGTAGCAGCCCTAGCCCGGAAAGAGCAAAAGCTGTGTACATTTTTGACGTCTCTTCTCGGGGACATTGATGAAAAGCTTTGCTCAAATCGATTTTGGACAGAAATCGAGCTTTTCTGAGCTTATCCAAAGAAGCATCCAAATTTGGTAATGGATATGAATCTATTACCGTCACTTTAATGAAGTCACGATAATCCACGCACATCCTCCAGGTTCCTGCTGGTTTACTATGAACTATCAATGGTGCGCTACACCATGAACTGTTAGAGTATTCGACCACACCTAATTTAATCCACTTTTTAGCTTCCTCGATCGCCAAATTCAATAGTTTTGGTGACATACGTCTAACTTTATGTCTCACTGAGATGGCGTCAGGTGTTACCCTAATTCTATGCTTAATTAGGTGAGTTTTGCATACGGGTATTGGGTTTGGGGGTGAACATTCCTTTATGACTTTATCTATTTCTTTCTTTTGGTCTATATTAATTTCTTCTATACCAGCGTATTCTCCATATAATTTTACTTTATTATCATTGTCATTATTACCAAATTTATGCCACTTTTTACCGAAATTTCTTACTCTCCATTCGGGCCCAGCGGCATAAACTTCGATTTCAAATAAAATTGCAAAATCCATTCCCAATACCATTTCATATTCTATATTTTTCGCTACTTTCAAGTCGATGTTTCCATCTAATCCATCTACATGTAGGCTTAGCTTTATATTTTCAGTTATAGGAGAAATTTGTCCCGTAGCTTTAATCATGGCTGTATTATCTATGGGCTTAAGTCTATGTTTAAATTTTTCATAAAACTTGGGGCCTAAATACGAGCCACTGGATCCTGATCGCATAATGCCTTAATATGCGCATCCCCTATTACAATATCGAAAAATAGTCTATTATCCATAGTCATGGCGGCAATATCTAGCCTTTTTAAGTCAGCTAGAATTTAACTGATTTGCGCGGGAGCCTCCTCAGTTACTTTTTGTCGTGACGCATTTTCGAATTGGCTAGGAAGGGTTGGCATATCTTTTTGATTTTTCTGTTCATTAATCATCCCTTTTATTGTGTTTAGGAGGTCGCTGGGGCCTGTGCGGCCTCCATCTGCCAGTTTCCCATAGCTTGGTTCTTTTTGCTAAATACTTTGAGCAATTTGGGAAAGATACATCCAGCGTTCCGCAACCGAAACACACTAACCTATCTCCCAATTGTGGGCAAGCTCTGGCTTTATGTCCCATTTGAGAACACAGCTTACAGATGCCACTAAAGGGAGCTCTTATGTAGGCTTGTGAATAATTTTGTCGTTATACGTTCTGGTATTGTTGAGCTGGTCTTGTATTTTGCCAAAGAGTCTGATTCGCATAATAGGGGTTACATTGGTTAAAATTTTGCTGAGGGGGGTTTTGTGCCATATTAGGTAACCCTGGCATTCGGGGATAGAATGGCATGGTGGCCTGTGGCTGAAACCCGCCTTGAGAATTATTATACCTACAAGGTCGTAGCTGTGTTTGAAACGTACCTTGTTGAAAGGTATTTAGTTGCTGGTTTTGTTGTTGCTGCAGGTTTGACTGAACCCGCCCCACGTTGGGCGCCATTTTGTGATGTGGTTATTTCCGCGAACTGGAAATAATTTTATCATGAATATATTGTTAAATGTTAAATATTCGCGTCGCGTGTTCTATAAATTATACGGGGACTTACCTTCTCTCTATATGCTATATAGAGACATAAAAACTTTAAAAATCAAGGTCGGGGAATAAGAGACAAAACCGTAAGCTAAATAAAATGATAAGGATATTTATAGGGTCGGACAACAGAAACTGGGACTTGCATTTACACGAATTTCGCCATGCAGTAAATACGCTAAGCAAACTTCTACCAAAGTATCCCCAGCTTTCTAGAAATACGGACGAGAATCTAAACTGGTTAAATCTCCTAGACGAGAAATTGAAATAGCCTACGAATCGGATACTGTTCTAGTCGATAAAATAGATCCCGAAGCTTGGAAAAATAGGTTAAAAGGTTAAGAATTCTCCAAGATTTAGTAGTCAAGTATATAGATGAAGCGAGAGAAAAACAAAAAGCTAATTACGATAAAAATAGGAAGGATGTGCTGTTTAGGGAGGGGGAGATGGTTCTTAGAAAGACCCAATGTATACCTTCAGCAGATAAACATTTTTCGGCAAAACTCGAGCCCAGAACAGAAGAACCTGCTAAAATCACAAAAGTATTATCCCAAAATACTTATAAGATAGACTCCCCCAATAGATTACCTAAAGCCCATGTGTCTCAGCTACGTCGTTTGAAACCTCCATTCCTTATTACTGACCATCCACCAAAAGTAAACTACCAAATACCAATTATTAATTATGATTATAGAGGAGCTGAGTTTGAACCTAACGGAGGAGGAAGAGGCATGGTGGAGCATCAACCAGTCATCTGCTAACGAGGAAGACCTGCTAAATCCCCCAACGACCTCCCCTCACCCGATCACATTTCAAAACCCTCAAACCCCGAAACTAGTGCTCCAGGAGCAGAAACTGCCCCCTGCCCAATCAGGAGACCAGGCGTTCTGTAACCGAAACACACTAACCTATCTCCCAATTGTGGGCAAGCTCTGGCTTTATGTCCCATTTTAGAACATAGCGTACAGATGCCACTAAAGGGAGCTCTTATGTAGGTTTGTGAATAATTTTTTCGTTGTACGTTCTGGTATTGTTGAGCTGGTCTTGTATTTTTCCAAAGAGTCTGGTTCGCATAATACGGGTTAAATTGGTTAAAATTTTGCTGAGGGGGGTTTTGTGCCATATTAGGTAACCTTGGCATTCGGGGATAGAATGGCATGGTGGCCTGTGGCTGGAACCCGCCTTGAGCATTATTATACCTACAAGGTCATGGCTGTGTTTGAAACGTACCTTGTTGAAAGGTATTTAGTTGCTGGTTTTGTTGCTGCTGCAGATTTGACTGAACCTGCCCCACGTTGGGCGCCATTTTGTGATGAGGTTATTTCCACGAACCGGAAATAATTTTATCATGAATATATTGTCAAATCTTAAATATTCGCGTCGCATGTTCTATAAATTATACGGGGACTTACCTTCTCTCTATATTTGCTAAATAGAGACATAAAAACTTTAAATATCAATGTCGGGGAATATTAAGGAAATGACGGATGAGATGACATATTTTTATAAACTTATAATTATTAATAATAATAAAATAAGCTCCTTTTTCTTAATTATTATAACACAAAAAGATTAACTTTAATAAAACTTTTTATTATTTATAAACTTATTTATTATAACTAAAATTTCACTAATATTCTAATATCAATAATCACTGTTCTTTAAATTGACTTTATCATTTTCACTGTCTATGCACTTAATTTTATTACAATAAATTTACCGAACACACACTTTTTCTTATGCTACGCATGGAGTCGAAAAGCTTACCTTCGTCGTTATTATTCTTGTGAACTTGTTCGAATTTTTCTTGATCCATTGCCTTGGTAATAACCAGAAATAATTATCTTGATCTTCTAATTGTAGTCTTGATGATCAGAGATCGCCTCGTGTAAAAAAAAATGACCTGTAATTTTAGCACGTGCACGTCTATTCTCAAGATATAAATTTGATGATCTTTTATTATAATATTTCACGTTTATCAAAATTTAAGTTCACTGATACTAATTAAACAAGGATAGATTTTACGGACGTCCGATATTTTTATCTTTGATAATAGCTGTATTAAATTTAATATTCTAAATACTTAAAAATTGTTGACGACAATAAAATTAATAAAAACTAATCGATAATTAATATGACTTAATATATTGAAAGCCGGTCGTCAAGTGCCGCGTGCCGGCTGTCGCCTTCCTTTCCCTCTCCCTTATCTCGTCTTCACTTTGCGTTCCGTGTGTGTGTTCTTCGTATGTACCTATATTTTACGTATTCTTAAATATATTAAATCTATTTAACACAAAATAATTATATTATTACTTTTTGATTTTTTTTTGTTTTGTAACTACGTTACACTCAGTCAATGCAATATGCATTCTACTAATTATTTGTGATCTTAACTGGAGGAGCAGTACTACTGTCTTGTCATTGGTATTATTGCATTCCAGGGAGTACTCCGTGCGGGCTTCATTTCATCTTCATTTGAGTCCAAGAGGAGTAACCTGTCTACGATCCGCGTTCCTCGCCCTGGACCAGAACGAGGCTGTTTGTGTACCCACCATCATATCGGCATCGAGGCTGCCCGACAGGAAACGCGCGCAATCAGCTTCCGTTGCTGGTTTTTTCATCCTCTACGAAGTGGCTTTTTTTAGTGACGACATGGCCAACTCACTGACTGTCGCATCCTTGCAGGTTAAAATCTTAAATGCGTGTGTGACCGTCAGCAACTCGACCATATCTGCCAGCGGGAGTAGTACTCCCCCACCTCTGTTTGAAGGGAGAAAGACAACATCCCCACTGGCTCTCTGAGGAAGAAAAAGTCATTTTTGGGAGAGCTTTTTAATCAGCTTATCCGTGTGTTTAAGTAGCGTTTTTTCTAACAGGTGGGACACTTTACTGGTGTTGGTATTGGTAAGTGAATTACGAGTATCCCATCTATCACTTCGGGGTCTCTTAGTGCTTGTGACATTTTAAGGGTAACAAAGTAAATAAAAATGAACAGAAAAAAAATTTATAATTTAGCAGAAAAAAAAGTGAGTAGTATAAATGTGTGTAAGAAATTTTAAATGATGTTAATAATAATAATGAAACGAACAATTAAAAATGCCGAGGTATATAAATTAATTAATTATTTTAAAAAAAAAATGCACTAAGAGATAATGTGAAGGTATCGGCTGTGGGTCGCTTCTCGCTCTTAATTTTCTACGCGGGGCTTTTATTTTAAAAAAAAAGCTTTATAATGAAATAAATTAAAATATAATTTAAATAATATATATTTCAAAAAACGAATAATATATTGACTAGATATAAAGAAAATCAGGGCTGAGATCAAAGGTTATTTGTAGGATGTATAGTTTAATATTAGGTAAAAGTGCTTAAAAAAAAAAAATATTTGACTATGTTTGTATATATAGAGTTATAATGATAAAATAAATTTTTATTAAAAAATAAATAATAAGTATTAAAATATATGGTGTAAATAAATAGGGTTAAAAAAATAAGTAAATTACTACACTTGATAGTTAGTACTGCAATGCGAGAGCCCTGAGCCAACCGCGACCGATGGCCGCGGTGTCCGGGCCCGGGAGCCACCTGCGTCGGCTGCAGATACCACCCATATGCTGATGAAAAAAGAAAAAAGAGGAAAAAAGCAAAATTTTTGAATTTCATTTTCAAAGAATGCCATCCTTCTGCCGGTCCACCGGAAGCCACGCACGAGTTGTACCGTATGGTGCAATTTTTCATTTTTAGACGTGAAATTTTTTAATTATTTTACAAATTAACTAATGATAATAATGATTTTAATAGTAATAGTAATAGTTAATAATAAACTCCGCTAAACCGGTCCCAAGCCCGGAGCCTCATAAGGCTGAGGAAGGAGGAGGGTGGTTCAGGCCGCCTTTTTTCAAGGTTGAACTAGAATCAAGGATGTAGGATATAGCTCTCTGGAACAACTGAGGCTGCCCTATAAATCGGGTCTCATGCCTTGCATTTCTCTAGGGACATGCTCTATGCTGTACCCCATGCGTCCATGTTAGGAATGCCGCAGACTGCTCATGGTTACGCTATAAGCGGTTCTGGAATAACTGAGGCTGCCCTATAAACCGGGTTTTATGCCTTGTCTTTCCCTCGAGCATTCTTGACAAGCATGCAGCCACAGACTGCTATCCTAAACTATCCTTGAGGAAGAGGCACATTAAAGGGGCTCCAAGGTTTTCTCGATTGCGATTTAAGCCACATACAGGGTTGCCTTAGGCCTGACGTATTGGCTCTTAGCATGGGAGAATCCCACCTCGAGCACAGCGACGTAGCCGATTAAAGGTAGTCGCGAGTCCCGCTAAATCATGACTGCAGGTTGTTTTATTTTTTTTTTTTTTTTTTTTTTTTTTTTTTTTTTTTTTTTTTCTGGTTTAGTAATGTGTGAAGGTGCGGCCAGAATATTCCGCAACACTAGACAAGCTCTCTGAGAACATCAAGGCCGCCCTTATAAACAGGGCTCTGTGCCTTCGCTTCTTAATTAGGTACTTGTACCATCGTGCACTCAAATAAGTGCCGCAGAAAGCCGTCATGTGTTCCCGAAGATTCTGGCTGGGGGCATTATTCTGGAATGAACTTATGGGGGGTCTTTGGATCATTCAGACGTGACTTCCAGATTAGTTCTCCCCCTGTCTCACGACGGGCTAGAATATCGCGAGATGGTAAGCAACCATAGTGGTAAAAATCCACCAAATTGTCACCCGGCCCACACGACGGGTCAAGAATGACCGTGTGATGCTAGACAGACATGGAGCGAAGGTGAATATCCTCCCATCTGCAGGACTGACATCGACCGCCACCCTGGGACTGGTACCTAGGGCGTTGACCGGTGAAAGACCGAACACCAATTCCACTAATTACAACCTTTTTTCTTTTTAAATTTTATTTACAGATACACTAACAATAGCTCTTTTTACAGGTTATCAACCAAACGGCGTAATGCCCCCGATCATCGCGGCTCGCGGTGGTCGGCCCCCCGAATCGGGATGGCAACCTCCGTAGAGGGTACAGGTCAAAAACTGGGAACTGCACCTCCAGGCCGCCGGATAGTACAGGAGCCCGGAGCTGTCTAGCTAACAGGTCTGGCTGCTCTATCAGCCGGCGCATAATCTCGTTTTCCGTAGTAGTGCCGGGTAGCGCCCGGGTAGGGCCCTGCTGCGGGGAGCGGGGGGCTTTCCACAAGGCCACTACGCTAGGGGACACCCGGTTGGGGGGGCCGACCATTGCGAGACAACCGCGTTGATTGGCTACTTTACGTTTCGCATTCAATCACACAAGACAGAACAGGTTAGAAGGAGAAAACATTTTTAAAAATAACGATGAAGCAAAACAATAATGAACAGGTTCAAAGCGTGCAGGGACCGCAAATGAACAACAACCAACAGGGCCCCCTAGCCCTAACAAACTCAAACGAAGCTGACCCAGTAGAACAAATGAGGCGGGATAAGCTCAAAGTGACGCCTAGATGGAGCACTCGATTATCTCGGCTCATGGAAAATGATGGTATGCAGGATATTCTTGCAAAATATAGCGATGTCCAACAAGCCTTCAAAGAAACCCAGGCAGCTAAAGGTCTGGATACTGTAAAAGAAGGCTTTATTGCTGAAAAGGGATATTACGGCAAACTTCTGGAGGCCATAATCGAAATGGAGTATCAGTTCGGCTATGTTCAGAAGAACGCGAGCATGGTGATAAAAAATGGAGTTCGGAAGTTTGCCAGCGTAGTGGAGCAGCTGGTATTGATTAAGGAGCAGCAAACTAAAGCAGTATCTGCGATATATGAAGCCCTCCTTAAAGAAATGAACGGGAAAGGCTCGCTTAAAAGGCCCCGCCCGACATCATCTCCCGAGAGCTCACCAGGCAACGGGGGGAACACGGGGAAAAAGATGAACGAGGTTACCCAATCGAATGAAGAACTGTCTGAATTCGATCAGGGAATACAAAATGTAGAGCTCTCAATAACTGAGAAAAACAGGAAGGAGCTACAAGGGCAAAGAAAGAGGAAAAAAGTGCTCCAGGAAGAAGAAAACAGAAAGAGGCTTCAAGAGCAACGTGAGAAGCTCCAGCAGCAGCAAAAGAGACAGAAGGAATGGCGTGAAAAACGCTTATTAGAAGAAAGAATAATCCAAGAAGGGTCGGATAAATCGAAGCCGAACGCAACGGCTCTCGATCGGTCTTCCACTGATCACCATGATCTAGTGAAATTGACAAACCACCCTGGGGTAGACGAGTCTCCAATGGAAACTCAAATTTCGGAAGAGGACCAAGACAGTTTACGTGAGCAAGACAATTCACGTAAGCAAAATAATGCAAACGGTCCCAAAAGGATCAGCAAGGCCGAAAAAAAAAGGAGGAAAAAACAAAAAAAGCTGCAGCTTCAACAGGGAAACCAGGTAACTGAAACCCCAAGCCAGTTGCAAAAACAGGCTCAGGTAGAAAAAACACCCAATAAAGTGAATACCTGGGAAAAACCCAAAAAGAAGCAGAAAGCTAAGAAGAAGAATACTCAGCAGCCAAAAAGGCCTGCTGAAACGGTCAGTACCAAGCCGAGTAGGCGTAGGTACAAAAAGAGGATGGAGGCCTTACTTATAAAGCCAGCAGCAGGCCATACATACGAGGAAACTCTTCTCAGTATTAAGAAGAACGTCCAGCTTGAAGATTCCGGGGCTAAAGTCCATCGAATCCGCAAGACGCAAGGCGGCAGTGTCCTCATCGAGCTGGAGTCGATATTGGACTCCGGCAAACTGCAGGAAGCAGTTCAAGCGGTAACGGGCCCTGATTCGAACGTTCGGGACATGATCCCCATGCTCAAACTCGAAATTCGAGATTTAGATGGGGTCACGAAAGAACAGGAGATCCAGGAGGCGGTCGCCAAGGCGATAGGTATTGAAAACGGGAAAAACCTCCTGGTTACCATTTTCAAAACCAAAGGCACAATGAGTCAGATGGCTGTGGTGGAATTACTCGAAGTTGATGCTCTCCGCCTAGCCAAAAAAGGGAAAATCCAAATTGGATGGGCTTTGAACAGAGTGCGCCTTCGAGCAGATGCAAGGCGCTGCTTTAAGTGTCTGGGCTATGGACATAATCAGTATATCTGCAAAGGCCCAGACCGTAGAAAAGCATGTCTCAAATGTGGCATGGATGGCCACAAAAGAACAGAATGCAAGAAGGAAACACCCGAGTGTTTCCTGTGCAAGAATAGGGACGACAAGTGCTCTACGGAACACTATGCCGGAGAAGGAAACTGCCCCAGCTACCGTGAGGCTCTGGCTGTGGCGAGGAATAAGTGTCATCGAAAATGATCAAGGTTCTACAAGGGAACATGAACCAAGCCCGGCAAGCTGGTGCTTTGTTGGAACAGATTGCTCGCGAAGAGGATTCAAATATCCTCTTACTAAGCGAGCAATCATACAACATGAACCACAAATACTGGCTAACCGATGACACTGGCTGCTGCGCCATATGGCTCCGGGGTAGAGCCCAAACGACCTTGACCAAAAAAGGAAAAGGCAATTGCCACGTTTGGGTCACGTGCGGGGAGACAACTTATATAAGTTGTTACCTCTCCCCAAACGATAGTTCGGAAGTGCTGGCTACAAAGCTGGCCAGCATCGAGAACACGGTTCGGACGGTAACTGGAAGCGTTATCCTTGCTGGAGACTTTAACGCTAGGGCCTTAGAATGGGGCATGCCGACGACCAATCCTAGGGGACAGCAGGTACTGGAAATGGCCACTAGATGCAAACTAGTGGTCCAGAATAGAGGAAACCGGCCCACCTACGAGAGGGCAGGTTGGGGTGCCTCTATCCCAGACATAACCTTTGCAACAGAAGGTGCGTCTGGGAGAATCGGCGAATGGACGGTGATGGATGGTTACAATGGTAGCGACCATCATTACATCACGTTCCGGGTGCTTGAGGGAACCTCCCAACGGCCTCCGTACAAGAGGCGTCCCTTGGGTTGGAATGTACCAAAGATGGACGAGGACAAGTTCGAAGAGTATCTTCGAATGGAGTCGTCGTCCGTCCCTGCTTGGCATGGAGAGGCTACAGGTCCCCGCGAGGCTGAAATCTTAGTCAAGAAAGTAACGTCTCTATTGCGAGGGGCGTGTGACGCCTCTATGCCTCGTCGAAGGCCCTGGAAAGGGAGAAAGCCAGTTTACTGGTGGACTTCCGAAATAGCGGAGCTCCGCAAGGAGTGCCACAGGACGCGTAGACGGGCGCAAAGAGCACGGGACAGGCCCGAGGCTGCTGCACTTTCCCAGGAACACAAGGATGCTAAACACCGGCTGGCCAAAGCTATCCGTCAAAGCAAGGCTCGATGCCTGCGTTCATTACGCGAGGATGTAAACAAAGACCCCTGGGGTCTTGGTTACAAAGTCGTAATGGGCAAGTTGAACCGGGGGTCTGACAACATGATGGACGCAGTGTCGACCGAACGAATCATCGGCGCTCTCTTCCCCGAGCGGCCTATCCGGGAAAACCCGGTAGAGGCGATACCCGGGGAGGAAGTGCCGTTATTCAGCGAGGACGAGATGGTGAAGGCCATCAAGGCAATGAAAAATGGCAAGGCGCCGGGGCCGGACGGGATACCAGCGGAAGTGCTCAAACGAGCGGTCAAAATAATCCCTGGTATCCTGTTAAGCATGTTTAATGCATGCTTGGTGGCGGGAGTGTTTCCAAGGCAGTGGAAGGTGGCACGTCTCGTGCTCTTGAACAAGGGTAAAGGTGGAGCCCCGGACTCTCCATCATCTTACAGACCCTTGTGCATGTTAAACACCATCGGAAAGGTGATGGAGAGCATGCTCCGGGCAAGATTGAGAAGAGCCATCGAGGAGGGCGGTGGCCTTTCCGAGGAGCAGTATGGATTTCGTGAGGGGCATTCCACGATAGACGCCATTCGGCGTGTCGTGGATACCGTAGAGGCTGAGAGGAAAAAGCGGCCTGCAATTTGCAAAGACGTCCTTCTTGTAACGCTGGACGTCAAAAACGCTTTCAATTCGGCCAGATGGGATGACATGATCCGGTCTCTCGAGTACGACTTCCGGATACCCAGGTATCTGGGTAACGTAATAAAGGACTACCTACGGGACCGGAGACTTCTCTACGACACGCTCGATGGCAGGCGACAGAGGGTTCTGAGTGCGGGCATTGCCCAAGGTTCGGTTCTCGGACCGGACCTGTGGAATGCCTTTTACGATGGCCTGTTGCGCGTTCACCTCCCGGAAGGAGCTTCTCTGATCGGGTACGCGGACGACGTGGCTCTGACCATCACTGGCAGGGACATGCAGGTAACCCAGGAGAGGTTGAATCTAGTCATGAGACAGATCAACCTCTGGATGGGCGAGCACGGGCTCCAGCTCGCGATCCCAAAAACGGAGATCGTACTACTGACCCGTCGCACATCAATTTCCACGGACATCGATGTAAATGTCGATGATGGTGGAAACCCTCACACGATCCAAGCCAAGACATCGGTTAAGTACCTGGGAGTTCTGCTTGATAACAAGCTGAACTTCTGGGAACAATTTCAGAGGTCGAGTGAGAAGGCCGCGTCGATCGCATCCTCCTTGTCAAGGCTCATGGCCAACATAGGAGGGCCCAAACCCGGGAAGCGAAGATTGTTGATGTCCGTTGTCAACTCTGTCCTGCTTTATGGATCTGAGATCTGGGCGGATATCACCAAATTTGCCAAGTACAGACATAAAATATCGTCTGTGCAGCGGCAAGCGGCCCTGAGGATCGCCTGCGCGTACCATACGGTATCGCTCGAAGCGATCCAGGTAGTAGCATCGGTCATACCCATCGACCTGCTAGCGTTGGAGCGGAAATACATTTACGATAGTGTAGAGGACCGCGAAGTGGCATCCACTCGCGCCCGCTCCAGCTCTATGGGAAAATGGCAGGAACGGTGGAAAAAGGAGGAAGAGAAAAATGCCCGATGGACGCGCAGACTGATTTCAGATCTGCAGGCATGGACTGGACGACAACATGGGGAGGTGGATTTTTACCTCACCCAATTCTTGACTGGACACGGGTATTTCCGTGCAATGTTGAAACATTGGCATAAGGTGGCAACAGAGGAGTGCTTGCACTGCCCAGGCGAGAAGGATACAGTGGAGCATACTTTCTTCGGATGTATGCGCTACGTGGAAGGGCGCCCGCCCTTCCCGATTTGGAGGCCAGAGAAGGTGGTTCCGGAAATGCTACGGAGTTCTGAAAATTGGAACAAAGTAGCAGAGTACGTAAGGGCCACCTTGTTGAAGAAAAAAGAGGAGGGCTTTCTATCGTAGATTGCTCTCCTGTCACTAGGCTGGGGGAAGGCAGCGGCCAGTTGCCTAGGCTGCGCGTCCCAAACTGAAGTTATACCTGAAAAGGGAGTTCCGGTTTGGGGCAAACAAGCGCAGGGGGGTTTACAGTGTGTTTATCCAGTAAGAATCTGGGGCGTAGCCGGCGACCGCGTTCGCCGGTGGTCTCCCAGTTGTACACTTTGTGCAACTGGGCGGTCATGGAAATTTGCGGGCCTTTAAGGCCCGCAAACACTCCATGGCTGATGTAAGATTCACAAGATTCCCTTGACAAAAAAAAAAAAAAAAAAAAAAAAAATAGTTAATAATAATTTTAATATAATTAGCTATTACTATTACTAATTATATTAAAATTATTATTAACTATTACTATTACTATTAAAATCATTATTATCATTAGTTAATTTGTAAAATAATTAAAAAATTTCACGTCTAAAAATGAAAAATTGACTTACAATTAATTAAGTTATAATTTATTTTATTAAAAGAGCCAGAGATTAATATAATTGATATTTATAAACTTAGTTTAACTTTTAGCTAATTAACTGTTTTAATAATCATATTTTTTGTTACCAAATCCTAAACAGCATCAACTATTTTAAACAGAATAATAAATATATTTTATTATTATTATGAAAACTTATAGCCAAAATTTCAAAGCCCCTATAGGTGTTTATTTACAGAAACACAAAGAGAAATATAAACAAAAACATTTTGGGATTTCTTATACACAGACATGATTATCACAAAAGATGAAAAAGGCCTTAAATTTTTACTTCAATTTTTACTTACAATAAAAATTTGATTTTTTTCTCACTTTCAAAGTTGATTTTATTAAATTAAAATAATTTTTTAAGTATTGTATTTGGGTTTGCTTGAAAATTTAAGCAATTCAATTTCACAGTGTAATAATGCAATACAGCCTATACTTAAGAAAAAACTTTAACTTACAATAATTAACAATTTATTATTAGATACAGGAAAGTAATTTTTAAATTTTGCAAGGGACACAAAAAAGGGTGATGGGTGAATTAAACAAGGGTGATGGGTGAATTCTGACTTCAGATTCGGTTTTAGAACATCAAAATACGTAACTAAAGTACTTTTATTCTTAACTTTTGGACATAGTAAAATATTTGCTTTTTGTGGCGGTTTAGGGGGTGGCTGGGGGTAGCTGGGGCAAAATCTAAGGGTGATGGGTGAATTCTAACTTCAGATTCGGTTTTAGAACATCAAAATACGTAACTAAAGTACTTTTATTCTTAACTTTTGGACATAGTAAAATATTTGCTTATTGGGGCGGTTTAGGGAGTGGCTGGGGGTAGCTGGGGCAAAATCTAAGGGTGATGGGTGAATTCTGACTTCAAATTCGGTTTTAGAACATCAAAATACGTAACTAAAGTACTTTTATTCTTAACTTTTGGACATAGTAAAATATTTGCTTTTTGGGGCGGTTTAGGGGGTGGCTGGGGGTAGCTGGGGCAAAATCTAAGGGTGATGGGTAACTTCTGACTTCAGATTCGGTTTTAGAACATCAAAATACGTAACTAAAGTACTTTTATTCTTAACTTTTGGACATAGTAAAATATTTGCTTTTTGGGGCGGTTTAGGGGGTGGCCGGGGGTAGCTGGGGCAAAATCTAAGGGTGATGGGTAAATTCTGACTTCAGATTCGGTTTTAGGACATCAAAAAACTTACCTGTAGGTAGGTCTGGTTTCAGATACAAGACTTTTTTTTTTTGTGTGCCTGTTTTATGATGTACTTATTTAATATATAAATACACAAAAAAAAATTTGTTTTAATAGATTTTAATGAACATGTACTTTCTCTTAAAAATATCAAGTAAATATACCATTCAAATTTTACCAACATCTGGATTAATATACAGTCTAAAAGAACAGATGGATTTAATAGTAGTCTGTTCAATAATTACTATTATTATTGTTATATTTTTACAATGAAAATTAATTTAGTATACCTCAGAATAATATAGTTCAATTTTTTCTTTTTATAATAAAAAAAAAATAATTAAAAATTAAATTATAAATCTCTATAACTATTAGATTTTGAATTATTTTATTTTGTAACCTTTTAGAATTTTTATAGTCTAAAATAAATATAAAATTTTATTTTGATAATTATAATTTAAAACTTTTTAAAACATTTCAACAGAAATTGAATCAACAATATAAATTAAATAATAATACTATATAATATAATTATATTATATTAATTATATTATATTATATTATATTATATTATAATTATATTATATTATATTATAATAACCTATAATTAACATTAAAAAAATAGATATTAAATTATAAGAAATTACATATTTAATAAGAGACTTTCACCATCGCTTGAATCAGAATAACTTTCATTTCTTAACAAAGGTTCATCAATCCCACTATCATAATCTGGTAAATTGTCGTCTTCGACCCAATCTAATTCCAAATAATAGTAATTTATATTTTGTTCGTAATAGACTACATTATTATTATCTTCGTCATCCATTATATCAAAAAAATTTTCAGACTATACATAGTCACTGTATCCATTAAACAAATGACTTAAATGAAATATGTCATAAGCATCTCTATCAATACGCCATATGTAATCAACATATCTGATATAAAGTTCTCTATCGAATCTTTTGTTGGCTCCGTCTTGGTAATCCATTTTAAAAAATTTTTTTTTTATTTTTTATTTAATTAACACAACTGCAATTTTTAAATATAAAAATATAAAATAATTATACATAATAATATGTAAATAATATATAATAATTATAAATACCTATAATTTTTTCTCTCTAAAACAGTGTTCTTATAATAAGAATCTAGGGTAGTAAATCTAGTGAGAAAAATATTTTACTATAGTATATGTTGAAGAACGCAGCGTAGCCTACGCGCGCGTAATTCACATAGGGTTGCAGATGGAGAGGGGCCACACAATTCTCTGTGCCTGAAGAAAAAATAAAATAAAAATATGTACAAGACATTTATTTTATTTTATTTATAAAAATATGTAGCTGTTCGTATTAATTATTTTTTTAAAAAATACAGAACCATTTAAAAAAATATTTTCCGATTTATTCAATTTTCTTAATTGAACTGGTAAAAGGTTCATTAAGAAAAAAATTTTAGCTTATTTCAAGGCGTCAATTTTTTTTTAGTACTATATTTATTTGAAAATTTATTTGTCTGTCTGTCTGTACTCAGTTAATTTTGTTTATTTTCTCTATTATAATTATAGAATCAATCAGAACCTATAATTTTTCATTAATGTTTCACCTACGGTGCTCTGAATAATTTCAATGTATTTGCATAATTATAAAGATGTAGTGAAACATGATTTTTTTAAGCCACACAAACAGAAGTAAAGGCGACACAGGGGGGGCGGAGCCCCCCCTATCACCTATGCTAGTATACATATATATATGTACATATATATACAGGTGCGCGTATGTCTAACATCTCAAAACACATGTGATGATACAAGCGCACGACAGTACCGGCGAGCTCTCTTCATATTTATTAAAAACGCGTAATTACACGGAGACGGCTTATACAAAAATATCCGTTTTTATATTTCTTTTTTTTCTTTTTACACACAAATTCGCGAGAATCACGTTTAGCGAAACGTGATTAGCACGTAATTTCGACATGCGGAGAACGAACGAAAGCGGTAAGCCTCGATACAAGCTTTGCGGTGATTTCTATAACAGCTTTTTTTATCATTATTAATAATATTTTTTTCTTACACCGACTTCAGATGTATTCCCAGTTCTTGAGCCTGGCTATGCAAAGAGCAAGGAAGCACACCTTCTAAGGGCCCCGAGTACGCGCTCTCTGAGTTACTCCCCTAGGGGTAAAACCGAGAGCGATGCATGGGGTCTCCGGCACGTTAGTCACAGGATACTCGAGCGGCTCGGTAACCTGTATAAGTTTACGTGGTACGGTCGCAAGAGGATTCCGGTGCATAGACCCATGCCTGCTCTTTGTCGGTCTCTCGGGGATACGCGCACGGCTGGGTGGTGTATACGTATTTTATCCTGCACCGAACAGTGCAAATCGTGTGTGGGACCAGCAGAAAAACGGCATTCTATATTAAAAAAAGTTGAAAGTTTTTCCTGCTCTCTTCTCTCTTTTAACAACATTTAGGTGGTATTTGCGGACGACGCAGAGGCTCCCGGGACCGGGCACCGCGGCTAGTGGTCGCGTGTGGCTCCGGGCTCTCGCATTGTAGTACTAACTATCAAGTGTAGTAATTTACTTATTTTTTTAACCCTATTTATTTACACCATATATTTTAATACTTATTATTTATTTTTTAATAAAAATTTATTTTATCACTATAACTCTATATATACAAACATAGTCAAATATATTTTTTTTTTTAAGCACTTTTACCTAATATTAAACTATACATCCTGTAAATAACCTTTGATCTCAGCCCTGATTTTCTTTATATCTAGTCAATATATTATTCGTTTTTTGAAATATATGTTATTTAAATTATATTTTATTTCATTTCATTATAAAGCTTTTTTTTAAAAATAAAAGCCCTGCGTAGAAAATTAAGAGCAAGAAGCGACCCACTGCCGATACCTTCGCATTATCTCTTAGTGTTTTTTTTTTTTTTTAAATAATTCATTCATTTATAATAATTAATTATTTTAAATTCCTCCGGAGTAAAACTGAGAGCGATGCACGGGGTCTCCGGCACGTTAGTCACTAGAAACTCGAGCGGCTCGGTGACCTGTACAAGTTTACGGGGTACGGTTGCGAGGGGATATAAGTGCATAAACCCATGCTCGCTGTTTGTCGGTCTATCGGGGTTACACGCACGGATGTGTGATGTATACGTATTTGATCCTGCACCATACGGTACAACTCGTGCGTGGCTTCCGGTGGACCGGCAGAAGAATGGCATTCCATTTTATAAGAATAAGTAATAATTTGAAATTGTTTACACGAAATAAAAGTGCTCTATATTGAAAAAACCAAAACGTGTTAGTATAACCTACAAATATTAAATTATCTATTGCAGTGTTTCGTCATTGATTAAAATATCAATTATTCACCAACATTTTTTCGTCTAATTTCTCGAAAATTAACTTTCTTTATAAAACTTATTTAATAAACTAACTCTATTTAAATTATTTATTAAAAATTTCTATAATTTCAGTTCACAAACCATGAGGAAATCATCGTCAAAAAATAGTAGAAAGTCGGAGAACAGTGATGCTGAAGAAGAAAATCAGGTTGAGACAACTGAAGAAAGCAAAGATGTAGCCGAGAGTTCAAAAAAAAGAAACACCAGAGCTGGTAAATCAAATGAATCTAAGGACGAGGAAGAAGATACAAAAGAAGATAACGCCCAAGAAAATGGAAAATCACAAAAAAAAAGAAAGAAGGAAAATTATAAGGGAATAGGTGAAGAAGAGAAAGAAGCTTCGGAAGATGAAACAGAAAAACCACGTAGAGGAAAAAAATATAAAAAAGAAGCTAAGAAAAAAGCGATCGCTGCTAAATATGACACTAAGGAAGAAGAAGAAGAAGCAGAAGAAGTTGAATATGAGGTAAGGGATTCCATGCTTTTAATTAAATATAAAAAATAAAATTAATAAAATTGACTGAATCAAGTTTTATCTTTAAAATTAAATAATTAATATATAAAATACAAATAACTTGCGTTTTTAACTTACTCTAAAATAAAACAATTGTTGTGTTAATTTCATTTACTTTTCTGATAAATTTTTTAATTGGAGTGCAATTTTAGAAGAAGATTCGCATTTTATCGCTAAAATGCCTCCTTTATTTAAAAAAATTAAAATCCATTATTATCAAAATTATAATCCATTATTATCCATTAATTTATATAAATTAGTTTATATATTAAATAAATTTTTCCGAGGCGTGAAAGATGCACGTTCGTGTTCTACGAATGTTCGTGAGTTTGTGTTCTTGGATACTGAATAGACCGAGTCTAATTTTTTTGTCAAATTTTTTGATAGGAACTGGAGTTACTTTTTCTCGCTCTACTTGTACGCTCTTTCATCGAAATCAATATATTGCACGCGAATTCATTTTTTTCATTATCACAAAAATATGTTTAATTAAATTTTTTTTTATCATTAAAAAAATAAATTCTTGTTTCGTTTTTGATATAGAAAAATTTATTTCATATTTTTTAATATATGTAATTATTAAAAATTAAAATTATTTTTTATAACTCTAGGTTGGTTTTGATATTGTAATTTATTAATTATATTGCTATAATATCACTATTATTTTATTGTATTGCAATTATGTTCCTATATACAAATTACACTACTATATTTAATTTTCAAGATAAGCATTTTTTTTTTATTTATATCTTACAATGAATTTAATTATTATATTCATTTTCATAACATGTAATCCAGAAAAGAAAATAATTTTTGATGAATCTAATTAACTAATTTTCAAATTTTATGAAACGATTTTTATAAATTTTTATGTTATATACTCGGTTATGTATTTATATATTCAGTAACGCTTAAATGGTATATAAAATAGTCTTTAAGTTTTTTTTTTGTTATTTAACTTCATTGTTTTTCTTTCTTCTGAATTTGATAACAGGTCTATATATTATAAGTAAATGTTATAAGTCATAAGTTATAATAAATGTAATATATAAATATTATATATAAATATTATCTAAATATCAAATTTTTTAAATTAAATTCAAATATTAAATGTGAGTATTTTCTAAATTTTCTTATTTGTTAGTGGTTTCACATTTAACAAATTTTAATTTCAATAAGAGGAAAACTGATAATTATATTTAAGGTTTAGGATCCTGTTATATTGTTATATATCATTTGTACATAACTGTTAATAATCTTTGTAAATTTCTATCAACTTTTCATCTTGCCATTCGATACCATAAACGTCCATACAATCTTCCAATATTATTTTCAATGAATCAGTGTCCCCACGTTTCAATTTTATTTCACTTGCTTTAATTATCAATTTTTCTGTTGCAATTTCGGCTATATTATGGACACTGTAAAATCTAAACTCTTCGAGATTTGTTGAATTTTTAATAATTTTTAAAAAATCTTCATCATTGCCATTGCTAGTCTGTTCCAATTCTAACACAGTCAAACTATTTATGCGGCTTATGTCATTTAATCCTTGGTCAGTAAACAAGCAGCCATTAATTTTCAGATGTTTTAAGGATTCCGATTCAGATAATTTTTCTAAAATATTATCTATGTTTGGCATAACGTAATCATATTCATTGAAAAGTACACAGATCTTAAAATATTCAAGATTTCTTAATCTATTGAAAGAAAATTTTTCTATTGTTGGATTGTAATGAGCAAAGGAGATATCAATTGTCTTCACATTTTCATTTAATGAATTTGTTAAAATAACTAAATCACTATCGTCTAGTGCATCAAATTTGGCTGTAAAACTGGTTAAATTCATGAAACGTTCAAGTGATTGTAGAATATTTTCAATACATAAATGATTGTTTCCATGGAAATTTATATCTAATTCTTTGATGTCATTTTCAATTGGATAATTGGTAAGTACGTTTTCGCTAATTACCACTTGTATTTTATTGACAGTTTGATATTCATCGATAATAAATGTTGTCCAATCTTGAATTATTTCATTGATTTCGATATAAAATTTTTTTTGGAACAGAAATCGTAATATGTTTATAAAGTTGTCCCCAAATTCCGTTTCATTATATATTAAATAAAATTTGTTTAGAAATTTCGGATAATTACAATTAAAAAATGTATATCTCATTCTTTTTTCAATTAAGGACACATTTGTTAAATAAATTTTTTTTATATTTTTTTGATTATTCAATAACAATGAGAGATCTAAGTAAATTTCTTGAGGCGGCGTTGTTGAATATTGTAAAGAAAATTCTTCAAGTGAGTCCTTTGATATATTCTTAACAAATTCTTGATCCATTAATACATTTGATAGAACGATCTGTTTAATTTTTTTTTGCATGGATATTAGCAAGGAAAGGTTGTTAAGTTCAGTTAAACTTGTTAATTACAAAGTTAGTTCAGTTATGTTATGAATTTGTCCAATTATTAGTGAACCGACTAATTCATACATTTTGTCAATTCGTTGTAAATCAAGGTGATTTAAATTTCTCAAGTTTCCCAATAAGGCGTTTAGCAAACCTTAGTATTTGAAATTACAATGTGCTAATTTTAATTTTTTTATGCCATTGGTATTTAAAGTTGTTAAACAGTCTCCGTTGACTCTGATACACGATAACGAAATGCAATTCAAACTTGTGTTTTTTTTGAATAAATTTTTTAGATATTCTTCATTTATTATATCGTTTGTTCCCGATATTTCCAAATCAGAAATGTTGTTGCAGTATTCTGGTAATTTTCCTAAGAATTCATTAAAATTTGTCAAAGTTGTCAATTTTGAAAGATTTATTGTTAATATGTTCAAAAAAAATCCGCATCTTTCCAAGACATTTTTGATAAATTTCGTGTTTTTTTTTAACATTTCATTTTTAATTGCAGTTGGTTTGTTATCGAACAATTTATAAGGCGAAATTTCATCTAAGTTTAAATTTTTAACATCATTCCATGAAATTTTTGCTACTTCGTTCCATTGCTTACATACCGATTCGATTTTTAATTTTTCTTTCATATTTAAGTATTGGAATACATTGATTAGGCAATAATGATTTAAATTAGTTGATGCATATAAATCTGATGATATTTGAACAGCGTTTGATTTAAATTTCTTGGCGTTCATAGTTTCTAAAAGTTTCCAATACATAATATTTGTTAAATATTTGTTATAAATTATTAATAATTTTTTTGATAATTTTGATTACCTTCTGGATTCATTTTTTTGTTTTTGAGGTTTGTAATTATCTAAAATCGGATGTCAATTTGTAATTTTTATGTTGTTTTTGATTTCCACAATGAATTCGCTTTAAATATTAAATTAGCTGTAGGAAAAAAAAATTTTATTTTTAAATGTGTATATTTATATTTTAAAAATGTTAATTATTGATGTTATATATAAAAAAAAATAAATTTTATACACACTAAACCAAAAAGATTGTTTTTAATACTACTTTTTATTAAATTTTGTATTTAATATTTTAAAAATATTAAATTAAAAATAAATCTTTTCAAACTATTTAATTTCTTCTTAATCTTATTGTTTTTGTTTTTTCAGGAAAAAGATTTTTTTTCGAAAAAAATATTTTTAAATGAGGTTATGAGTATATATTTTTTATTTTTAACTCAAGTTTGTTTAACGAATTGGTTTGGTTATCGAAATATACTTAATTCTTTTTTAATTTAACGTTATTAACGTGTTATTAATTATTAAAAATAATTCAACTGCTTTTGTTTAAATAAACAGGCGTAAAGTGATAATTCATATTTTTTCAAGTTTAATTAAATGATTTATATATTTTTAAACTAATTCGTGACAATTTAGCTTTATTGTGCTTTCCTGATGAATGTAAAGTTATCCGCCAGAGAAATATATTCTATCCGCCAGAAGCCTTTCTAGAAGGGGCTCTTAACTATATCTTTTAACTTGAAAATAAAAAATAAATAATTGTTATTTTACAATTTTTTTGAAATCAATATTTTTGGTCAGGAATGTAAAAAAACGTTTGAGTTTGCGGGAAATTCGGAAAATAGGTGTTTTTTCATTCTGAAAAGTGAAAATCGTAAAACATTATTTTATTCAATTAAAAAACGGTCTCTGGGGGTTATTTGAGACGCTAAATTGATATTTTTTTTCAGAAAATTAAAAAAATGCTTTCTTAATCGGACATCGCATACAGGCGTTTTTTTATCCTAAAAAATTAAAATCATAAAATTTTATTATATTTGGTTAAACAACGATTCATGGGCGTTCTTTGGGGCGCTAAATCGCTATTTTTGGCCAGGAATGTGAATTCACATTGTTAACAAACGTTTGCGTTTGCGGGAAATTCGGAAAATAGGAGTTTTTTCATCTTGAAAAATTAAAATCATAAAACTTTATTGTATTCAATTAAAAAAATTTATAACTGGTTTGTGTAACTACACAACCAACGAGCATGGAACATGTTTACTTATAACACTGATAATAATGTATCTATTGTGTTCATAATATCAATATTTATATCCGAATATTTGTATTTAAATTTTTATTATAGAAATCATGCTGCTTATACATCAAAGTGAACAAAATTAATTGCATTTTCAAATTATTATTGTTTTTTAAATAATATGAATTTATTTTTTATTAATTTTTACAGTAAATTCTTTAAAAATTCTGCACCAATGGTCCCTAGGTACTTCTGCACCAAAGGTCCCTAGGGACTTCTGCACCAAAATTCTTTAGGTAATTCTGCACCAATGGTCCCTAGGTACTTATGCACCAATGCTCCTTAGGTTCTTCTGCACCCTAAAAGGTCCCTAAATCGAAAATATTTTAAGTCTTTCACCCCCCCCTAAAAACGTCAATTTTTGACCCCCCCCCCCCTAAAAACGTCACTTTTTCACCCCCCCCTGCCGAGCCTGAATTTTTCAAATACCCCATCCAATGAACATGTTATATGTTAAAACGGTCTCTAGGGATTTTTAGAAACGCTAAATCTATATTTTTAGTTAGGAATTTAAAAAATGCTTTCTTAATTGGAAAATTCGTTAAACAGGCGTTTTTTTATCCTAAAAAATTAAATATAAAGTCATAAAACTTTATTATATTTGGTTAAACGACGATTCCTGAGGGAGGTATTAAGATTTGAATAACAATCATAGACAACACAATTTTTCACACAATGATATATATATGCATTTAAATTTTTAATAATTAAATAAAAAATTTTTCCATTTCATATTTTCGTCCAAAAATCTAACGCGTGAAGTAGTTACTAAGTATGTTCCATTAGGGTTATTCACAAAAAAAAAAGTGCTCCAAAAAAATTCTTTCTGAATTATGTTGAAGTTAAGGTGTCAAAATGATCCCATACCAATTTTCAGTTCATTTGAGATGAGTAAATCACACTATAGCTTAACTAATACATTGAAATTACAGATACAAAAATTCTTTGAAATGACCATAAATGGCAAATAAACAAAGTATAGGTAAAATACATACATTAAAATTCATAATAAAACTAAAATTTCAAAAATTAATATAGTTTAGTGACGATTTGTCAGCTTAAGAAAGCATATCTAAAAACGTGCTCCATAAAAATTTTAAACTTTAAAAGTAAAAATTTTTCTTTTAAAATGTGTAAAAAGGGCATAAATAGTGAAATTCAATGCGGTATGCCCAATATAAAAGAAAATGAGAAAACACCAACTGAAAAAATGAATGCAAGGGTACAAGCGATACCAATTAAGCATCAACAAAAGGCTTACTTTGAGGGCACGTCTCTTTTTCACACGGAAGTCTATTTCAGTAAAGGTCCGTGGATAAAATGTGAAACTGAATTAAAGAGGAACGCAAGTTCACAAACACAGAAACAGAAAACTCCAACAATTGCTGCAAAAGCTATCCAATGTAACTTAGTAAATGACGCTGAATATTGGGCAGAAAAAACAAGGTTCAATTTACAGGAAGAACAAATCAAGAGAAACAATCTTAAGTATAAAAAAGTGATAATTACACATGAAGATAACAAGGTCAGCATAAGATCCGTAGATTTAAAAAAATCAATAACTAAAAAAGGAAAACCACAGCCAAAAAATTTCACAGTATATAAAAACAATGGATCAGAAGCTTTTAAAATGGACAGAGTAGCAAGAAAGATAGAAAAAGATAACAGAGATGCCGTAAGAATGCTAAAAATACAGGAGAATCGATTAGAAGATCAAATAAAGAGAATGAAGGAAGAAAAAGATAAAATTTTAAACAAAATAAAAGAGAACAACAAAAGAATGAGAAAGGAATATGAGGAAAGTGGATTCTTCGTAGAAATTGAAGAAAGAAAAATCAAATACAACAAAATAGCTGGATTAATGATAAGAAAGAGAAAAGAGATAGAGAAATTAGAAGAGGCCATGCAGTTAAATAAAAAATCAAAAAATATTTAGAATAAATTAATTATATAATGTAAGCCTGAAAGGTATAAATACCCAAGCAAAAATGCTACGCTTATAAAAAATATTAATAAAATAAATAAATTTATATTAATAAATAAAATATATTGTATAAAATATTTTCTTTTGTTTCTAATTAATTACCAATAAATATGATAAAATTATCAAAAATAAATTTTCAAAATAAATAAAAGAGATAAAAATTCTCTACAGATGAAATAATAAATAAATAACAATAAAAATATAAAAACATGTAAATTAAGGGATTTGTGCATCTGTGTTGTGGAGCGGGACTATGCGTTTGTGTGTACATACAAGTCAAATTTTCACAATTATGCTAAAATTTTGAGGGGGGGTATTGTAACATACCAAACGCATGGTACCCTCACCATTGCACAGATGCATATAATAAAACCCCTTATATTAATACACACAGGCATATATGCGCTAAAGAAATAGCGAATAATATATAAATATACACACAAGCATATATGCGCTAAAGATAATGTAAGAGAGAGAAGACCGCGCGGGAAAATAATATATAGGTATCATGACAGGCGCCCGTCATGATGCTTTTGATAAATACGAAAAATAAACACGATAAATACCGTGTTCGTATTTATCAAAAGCATCATGACGGGCGCCGAATTCAAATGAAGATTTGAATAACAATCGTAAAAAACACAATTTTTTTTCATGGTAATTTTACAAGAAAGTATAGAAAGAATAAAAATGTGTTTAAAATTTGGAGAAAATAGGACAAAGGAATTTTGAGTTAGGATGGTAGCCGTTTGCTTTTTGGCACGTCAAATTGAAATGATACATATATGCATTTAAATTTTTAATAATTAAATAAAAAATTTTTCCATTTCAAATTTTCGTCCAAAAATCTAACGCGTGAAGTAGTTACTAAGTATGTTCCATTAGGGTTATTCACAAAAAAAAAAGTGCTCCAAAAAAATTCTTTCTGAAGTATGTTGAAGTTAAGGTGTTAAAATGATCCCATACCAATTTTCAGTTCATTTGAGATCGATTTAGGGGTTGCACGAACCCAGAGTAGCTCTCAAACGGCTGTCTAACGCCGACAATTGGTGTGAACGACAAAATTTTTTTTCAAAATACGTTTTTTATACTACCTCATATGTTCTCGGTGTCGCTAAACTCGAAAATGAGGTCCTCAGACTCCGAAAATGCATTAAACACCCTTAAAACTCCGAAAACACCCTTTTTTACCATAAATTTTTGGATTTTATAGCGAGAATCGTAAATATTCGGAACATCTGGATCGTAAATTACAATGGATGACTTAAATATGTTGGAAAAATACCGAAAAATACTTCCGTTTATTCCAACGCGCCTTCTTGGCCGAGAAACGCAGGTCTCAATTCTATAACAATGTTATTGGGTTTTTAGGCAATTTTCCAAATAACGCTGTCATATTGCAATTCTAGCAAAATACTACCGTTTGGTCTCATTTTTTTTGACCGCATTGAAATTTTCTCATTTTTTAAAAGCGAGAAGTATCTAGAACTTTTATTGGGACTATTTGAAAACCATTTCTTTGCTTCTAATGAATTAGATGATTCCCCCTATATAGGTTACATAATAAAATAAAACATTGCTTAAATGTTAAAATAAAAAATGATTAACTTACATCGTCGCTAATGTTACAATCCTTGTAGATATCATTGTTATTTTGAGTAGAATTAACTTCCTCATTCGAAAATTGATGTGAAACGTCTTTATCAAATGATTTTATTTTTTTTTCCTTCAACTCTATTCCGTTATTTACTAAATGAGATGAATTAACTATAAGTGATGAATATCTTTTTATTTCTGGTGAAGGAGAGAATATAGGTGAATAATTTTTAACACTTTGAGAAGTTTTTATCATTGGTGGACTAAAATTTAACATTGGCAAAGTGTCATTTACGGAAGATCTACAATTTAAATTTTTTGTACCTGCAAACGTGTCATCTAATGTTTTCTCCTAATTGAAATAATGAAATAAATTAATATCATTTATATTTTAAAAACATTAAATAATGAATAAAAAAACTTTTATAACATAAAATAACATAAATTTAAATAACAAAAAATAAAACACCAAAAAAATTTATAACATACATCATTAGAATCAAGATTTGATTCCTCTTCCTCAGGGATATACTTTCTTTTTTTTGAAAGGTTTATTCTTAAAATTTTTTTTTTTTTAGAAAGCAAATTATCTTCTTCAACCAACGTTAAATTTTCCAACCTGTCTCAAAAATAAAATAACATAAATTTAAATAACAAAAAATAAAACACCAAAAAAATTTATAAACATACATCATTAGAATCAAGATCTGATTCCTCTTCCTCAGGGATATACTTTCTTTTTTTTGAAAGGTTTATTCTTTTAAAATTTTTTTTTTTTTAGAAAGCAAATTGTCTTCTTCAACGTTAAATTTTCCAACCTGTCTCAAAAATAAAATAACATAAATTTAAATAACAAAAAATAAAACACCAAAAAAATTCATAACATACATCATTAGAATCAAGATCTGATTCCTCTTCCTCAGGGATATACTTTCTTTTTTTTGAAACGTTTATTCTTTTAAAATTTTTTTTTTTCAGAAAGCAAATTATCTTCTTCAACGTTAAATTTTCCAACCTGTCTCAAAAATAAAATAACATATATTTAAATAACACAAAATAAAACACCAAAAAAATTTATAACATACATCATTAAAATCAAGATCTGATTCCTCTTCCTCAGGGATATACTTTCTTTTTTTTGAAACGTTTATTCTTTTAAAATTTTTTTTCTTTTTAGAAAGCAAATTATCTTCTTCAACGTTAAATTTTCCAACCTGTCTCAAAAATAAAATAACATATATTTAAATAACACAAAATAAAACACCAAAAAAATTTATAACATACATCATTAAAATCAAGATCTGATTCCTCTTCCTCAGGGATATACTTTCTTTTTTTTTAAACGTTTATTCTTTTAAAATTTTTTTTTTTTTTAGAAAGCAAATTATCTTCTTCAACGTTAAATTTTCCAACCTGTCTCAAAAATAAAATAACATATATTTAAATAACACAAAATAAAACACCAAAAAAATTTATAACATACATCATTAGAATCAAGATCTGATTCCTCTTCCTCAGGGATGTTTTTTTTTTTTGATAACTTAACTATTTTTTTAAGAACTTTTTTTCCAGAAGCTTGTTGCAGTGAACTTTTTGAGTTTTTAGATACCTTCGGTGAACGCATGGATTCCATTGGATTGTTATCTTTTTTGATTACATAAATACCCATAGAAAAATTATCCTTTGTATATTTTTTAATTTTATTTTCTTTCAAATATGCTACAAGTAAATTATGTAAATTAAATAAAATAACAATTGATATAATAAATACTTTTTTTACAAGATTACAATATTAAAAAACTTATAATAGGATTGTAGCATAAAAAAAATGTTACTTCTTCTTTATATTTTTTAAAAGTTTATTAAAAAAAAGTTATATTAAAAAAAAAATGTTTATTTATATGATTTATTTATATTTTGTATATAGTACAAATTCACTTTATGTATATATTAAAACATGGATATAAGAAACCTTTATATGTATTTTTTTTTCAATTTTTTTTTTTAAGTATACACGGCTTATAACTTTTGAACCCAAATACACCAGTCAAATCAGGGTTTTGGTTGTATTGTTTGTGGCCGCTACCAGATTTAGTCTATACTAAAGGTTTCTTGGATCGCTGAACACGAAAATCGGGGTCTTTTCTATGAGAAATCTGGACCGACCCTTAAATTAGCCAAAACTACCCCTAAAAGAGGTGTTTTTTCAACTTTCGCTCTAGCCCTCCAAAATTTACTATAATAAGGGTTTTTTGGGTCGCTGAATACGCATATTGAAGTTATAACTATGAAAAAATACCCCTTCACCCATAAATTGGCCAAAACTACCCCAAAAAACGGTGTTTTCGCAACGTTTGCTCTAGCCCTCCAAGAATCAGTCTAATAGGGGTTTTTCGGTCGCTGATAACGAAAATTGATGTATTTTCAAATCATTTAATTCTTCATTCTTAAATTAGCCAAAACTACCCGTAAAAGGGGCGTTTTAGCTACTTTCTCTCCTGCCCGCCAAGATTTGGTCTAATAGGGTTTTCTGGGTCGCTGATAAAAAAAATCGATGTCTTTTCAATTAAAACTTAACTAAAGAATATGTATTATTATAACAATAAATATTGAAAATAATTTTCCTTGGAAGAACGACCTTAAAATTTACAAAAAAAACTGAGTTGTGACATCACTATTGGCTTCGAAACGTTCGGAATCTATCGAGTGTTTTCGCGTCTCTATACATGTCTTTAAATTTATTGCTTTTTAATTACATTTATTAAATTACTGATTAATTTTTAAGAATAAAAATCTATTCAACTAACATCTATACTAAATTAAATTCTTTATTTTTAAAGGAGGGCTGTAAATAATCTATGGAATATAAAAATAAATTAAAAATGAATACCTTCAATTCCACACAATGTTGAAAATTTCTTAACTCTATTTTTATCTTTATCTAAAGTGTAGTAATAAATATCAGCAAATTTATATCTGGTAACAGTCCATCTAACTTTAATCTCTCTTTCCCATTCATTATTATCTAAAGGAATTTTTAATTTTTCATCTTCTATGTATATAAATGTAAATATTAATCTATCACGTTTCCGTTTAATATTATAACAATCAGACATTTTTAGTTTTCATTTAATAACACGTGTTAGAAATCAGAGTATGAGGATGGCTTTTGGAAACTATTCGATCAATTCTGTCACTAGGTGACGCACTGGTAATTTTACTCTAAACGAACACATATACACATATACACAACTTACATACAGACAAAGCTGTATAGTATCAGTTATACTAGAGAAAAAATACCAATTCGCCCTCTACGCTGAGTTTCTCATACAGCCAACCCCATAAATTAGACACAAGGTAGTACCAACTCCTACGTCACGATCACGTGCATGATCACGTGACAGGCTTGTCTGACTGTATTCGACTTTATAACAAAATAAATCTAGATGTTATAAATATAGATATAGCTCTAGTTGGTCTTATAGTTTTAAAAAATTCTGTACATTCCAAATTTTACAAAAATTCTTTATTTATCCCTTTTATTTCAATATTTACATCAGGATGAACTTAACTGCTTTACATTGTAGATTATTTCAATCGTGCAATTTCTAAACATGTTTTGAGATAAGCGCTTTCTTACAGCAGCTTTTTCTTCTGCTTTTCTTTTTTTTTCTTCTTCGAAAACTTAATAATAAAAGTGGATGGAAATATCGTATTACAAAGGTAACAAAAACTATGAACATTATGAATAAATAAATGTATCATAAATTTATTATCATAATTTACACATATTAAATAGGCTGCATGTATTTACCCAGAAATTTTGGACAAATATAACCTTAAAATATCAGTTACTTTTTTACAAATTTTACACTCTTAATAACTTTAATATGTAAAAAAATATATTTAAATTTTATAAAGAATTAGAAAAAATAGTTAATTTCTTAAAAAATTTAAATATTCAATACAGAGTGTAGAAAAGCAAGTAAAAACATACCTCAAGTCGAGTTTCAAAATATTTTTTTTTTATGAATGTGTGAGTGCATTTACATAAAAAATTTCTGGATAAATAGATTTTATGCCATTTTTGTTTGTGGTAAAAATTCAAATATTTTTTTTCATTTTTAGTCGTATAGTTCAATGTTGAAAATAATTGAAAGTGTCACTTTAAAGAAATTAAAGATAAAAAAATTTTTTTTTAAATTGATACATTGATATGAGTAAGGATTGTAAAGATAAAGAATGTATAAATTTGAAAAGGATCAAGTGTTACGATTTCACATGCAAATGGAAAAATATTCACCAACCGGCTGCCATGTGTTAGATCATTTTTTAAAAGGAGGACTAAAACAAACTGGTGTAACACAATTTTATGGTAATTCAGGTACAGGTAAAACACAATTAGCATTGCAGTTAATGATAACAATATTGGCAAGTCAAGAAAAAAAATACAAAGATTTTGGTATGGAAATTGAAATATTAATTTATCAATTTATTTCATTTTATTTACATAAATCATTTTACAAAGTAACATCACCCAGCGAAACGACAACAGGTTCTGTTTGTAAACTGTTTATCATAACAAAGTACATATTCCAAAAATTATGTTTCAAAAAAGTGTCATTAGTAGTTGTAGTTTACTTTTGGTTTAATCATTCAATATTTATTAGAAGATGTTGTGTTTCTATTTTCTGATACATCATTTTTTTTGATAAGTAATTTTCAATGAAATTTGATATTGGTAACATAAATTATTTCATACAAATAAATAATTTAATAACAAAAGTAAAAATAAAATAGAATGCAATGAAACAAAGTTAAATAAAAATGATTTATTTAATACATAAAAATTGCAGGTGTATGAAGTATCTATTATATTTTTTCTTGTTTTTAATTGTGCTAAATTAATCAACATTAATCAGAAAATTCTTTCAAATTTCGCTGTCTCAAGATATTATGAACTTGTAAAAACAATTTTTTTTTTAATATTTAAATTAAAATTATAATTTAAAGATGTTTGAAATAAATACTTCAAACCGAATCTGTTTCTCATTGACGGAAATAGCCTCTACACGTATTTCCTGAGAAATGATATTTTTAAATAGGATATTATAGTACAAACATATGTAACTTTTAAATAAATTATGATTCCTAACAAATCCATATGCTTAAAAAAATTTATAGACAAAAACAAATAGATAAAATGCCTTGAAGAATGTTTGAAAACGAATTTTGATTTTATTCAAGTTTTGTTCTTCCAAAGAATAACATTCAAATATTATATTTAATTTTTCCAGCATACTCTTGCTTTTTTAATTTCATTATTTTGTATATTATCAAAGAATAATTTTAAAAAATAGAAGAAAACAGTTTTGAAATATTTGCTCGTTTAATTTTTATGTCTTTTTTATAAAAATGTCACGGTAATTTCTTGTGCAAAGATTTGAGAAAATCAAATTTTTGTTTTTTTATACAAAAGTTCAGTTAGTTCTTACTTTTTAAAATTTTTTTAAAACTTTGTTTTCCTATAAATTTTTAGTTTAAAGTGAATAAGTGCGCGTTTTTTTAGTTTAAACAATATAATAAATATTTAAGTAGTTATTTTAAAAAAATGAATTCAAATCTTCGAGATTTATACGATAGCACTTTTACATTATACAAAACTTGTTTCCCATATAAAAAGCCACTAGAAAACCAAAAAGATTTCAGAAAAATTTGGAATGATGAAGTTCATGAAAATAAAAAAAATTATAATGAAAAAAAATCTGCAGCCGAAGCCTTGTATACAAAATACCGTATAAATTCAACAATGAAAAGAACAAAAAATACACTTTATTTTTTTCGAAAGGTATTTATATTTAAAAATTTGATCAAAATACTAAATAATTTTTTTTTTTTAATAAACGTTTTATTCCGTTAGACAACAAGTAATATAAATGAAAAAAATGTAATAGCTGCGAAATCTTCTAATGAAAACTTTATTTCCAAACAAAGTATTTTGGATGAATCTTCATCAGGAAAAATTTCAAACGATCCTAAACCTGCAGGTAAAAAGAGTTACCTCTTACTGAATTTATATTATTTACCATGCACTTAAAATTTATATTATTTTACATTACTGATAACAATTTTCTGTTTATTTATTATAGCCCAATTGTCTAAAAAACCGATACAAGAAAAAATTTTTAATGAAATAACTTTAATTACTATTGAATTAGAAGGATTTAAGAAAACTTTAAAAGCAGGTCTATATAACGAAGATTTAAAAGTAAAAATTGCAGCAGCTGAAAATAAACTACATAATTTAGTAAAAAAGCAAAAATCATTAGAAAGCTCTGCAATTCGCCAAAGAAAATTCAGGGAAAATAGAAAAAGAGCTGTAAAACAAATTTCTGAAAATGATCCAAGCATCGGGAAACGTTTAAAAATATGTAAGGCTAGAGGTAGGCCTAATTTAGAATCAGCTCAACCAGGATTATTGCAAACTATATCTACTATTGCCATGTTTGGTGCTGCAACTGACGAAAAACGTCGTTGTGAATTACTTCCTAGTATTAAAACATTAGATGATCTCCATGAAGAATTAACTTCATTAGGCTTTTTTATATCTAGAAGTGCTACGTATTTACGTTTGTTGCCAAATAGTATGACAGGCAATGAAGCAAAGAAACACGTAACTACAGTTTCCGTGAGACTAATAAAAGCAAAAAATGATTTTCATAATGAGCATATCGATCAAAAATTTTGTTGCGCTACAATTAGAAGCTTAGAAACTTTAGCTTCAATTATTGGTCCAAATGAATGTTTCTTTTTATCACAAGATGCTAAGGCTCGCGTTGCATTAGGTACTACTGCTGCAAACAAACAAGGTCCAATCTTAATGCATTGCCAATATAAGGTAAAATTTATATTATAAAATAAATAATTTGTTATTAGCTTTTACTTAAAGTAAAAAAAAGAATTTTTTTATATTTAAAATATGATTGCAATTTTAAAGGTGAAGCTTCCTGACCATGACTGGGTCATTGCTGCTCGTCATAAACTAATTCCTTCAGTTTATGCAGGTATAATTATTAAACCTGATATGATGGGTCGTCCTGAAGCTGTCAGTTACTCAGGACCAACTTATATTAGTATAAGGAGTGGAAAACACTCTTCATCTACTGCTGATACGCATCCTGCTGATCTCGAACATTTATTTGAATTGGAAGATTTTAAAAAAATTTTAATAAATACAGATAAATACGCTAAACCAGTTTTCATTGTATCTGTAGATAGGGGTCCTGATGAAAATTCTCGATATGAAAAGGTTATTGAAAACGCTATATCACATTTCTTTGAGCATGATTTAGATGCAATTTTTATATGTACTAACGCACCTGGTGCGTTAGTGCATTCAATCGTGTCGAACGACGAATGGCGCCTTTGAGTCGAGAGTTATCAGGAGTTGTTCTTGATCATGAACATTTTGGATCTCACCTTGATAATAATAAAAAAACTACAAATCCTGAATTAGAAAAGAAAAATTTTGCACATGCAGGTGAAATTTTATCAAACATATGGAGCAAAATGATTATTGATAACTTTAATGTATATGCAGAGTACATTGAGCCTGGAAAACAAGAATCAATAAATTGTAAATAAATCACACGGGAATGGTATTACTCACATGTTCGTGAAAGTCAATATTTATTGCTGGTAAACTTCATATTATACTCACTTGCTCTTATAAACATTTTTAGTACATTGCTTTATTTTTTTAGATTGTAAAATGCACAAACTTAAACTGCTGTAAAAAGCCTCGTAGCAGTTTACGAAAAATTTTGCCAGATGGTTTTTTGCCTCCCCCTTTTCCACTTATACAAACAAAGGAAGGTTTTAAAATTCCAATTATGGATCCAAAGCAACCATACGAGTTTGCAAATTTACTTTTAAAGCTATCGATATCCATGAAAATTGAATCAAAGGATTTTACCCAAATACCTTATGATTTCTACTGCCCGTCGGTACAAAAAAGTTTAGTTGACAGAACCTGTAAAATTTGCAATATCTATTTTGCATAAAAGAAAAATGCTGTTTTTCATAAAAAAGTAATGCATGGAAAAAAAAATGATTCTAAAATCAATGCAATATCAGTCATTAAAACAAGCCCAAAAGAAGTTATGTGCCAATTTAAAGTAAATGAAGATTTGCAAACTGAATGGATTGAAGAAGAATACGCGAATTTGGAAAATACTAAGATGCCGGATAAATCTGAAGAGAATAATCTTGTATCTGTAATTAACAATTTAGAAGATTGGTTGACAAATGATTTTGAAGATACCTATTAATTAATCCTCATATTTTTTATATAAATAATATTCATTTGTTTTTTATTTTATTATTTATTTTTATAAAAATCATTGAATTCACAACTATATTCTAAAAAAATAATAGTCTGATATAAATGTAAAAATTTGTAATATTGAATACAGTTTCGGCTACTTGTAATCATTATTTATAAAAAATTATAACTTTTACATTTATAATAATAAAAAATGAAAATAATATTTAATTAAGTAATGTAAAAATGATTGTTTATTAAATTTTTATTATTTTAATATTTTTATGCTCGTATTCGTATATTATTTATATAATATAAAGGAAAAACTTATTAACTGATTAACGAATTTTTCCTTCTATAGAATTAAAAAAATTTACCTCGTTAATAAATTTATATGACAAATAGAACATTAACGAGTTTTTCTTCGGTGACGCCGAAAGGTATTCTTGTGAATTGTAGCAGCCCTAGCCCGGAAAGAGCAAAAGCTGTGTACATTTTTGACGTCTCTTCTAGGGGACATTGATGGAAAACTTTGCTCAAATCGATTTTGGACAGAAATCGAGCTTTTCTGAGCTTATCCAAAGAAGCATCCAAATTTGGTAATGGATATGAATCTATTACCGTCACTTTAATGAAGTCACGATAATCCACGCACATCCTCCAGGTTCCTGCTGGTTTACTATGAACTATCAATGGTGCGCTACACCATGAACTGTTAGAGTATTCGACCACACCTAATTTAATCCACTTTTTAGCTTCCTCGATCGCCAAATTCAATAGTTTTCGTGACATACGTCTAACTTTATGTCTCACTGAGATGGCGTCAGGTGTTACCCTAATTCTATGCTTAATTAGGTGAGTTTTGCATAAGGGTATTGGGTTTGGGGGTAAACATTCCTTTATGACTTTATCTATTTCTTTCTTTTGGTCTATATTAATTTCTTCTATACCAGCGTATTCTTCATATAATTTTACTTTATTATCATTGTCATTATTACCAAATTTATGCCACTTTTTACCGAAATTTCTTACTCTCCATTCGGGCCCAGCGGCATAAACTTCGATTTTAAATAAAATTGCAAAATCCATTCCCAATACCATTTCATATTCTATATTTTTCGCTACTTTCAAGTCGATGTTTCCATCTAATCCATCTACATGTAGGCTTAGCTTTATATTTTCAGTTATGGGAGAAATTTGTCCCGTAGCATTAATCATGGCTGTATTATCTTAGGGCTTAAGTCTATGTTTAAATTTTTCATAAAACTTGGGGCCTAAATACGAGCCATTGGATCCTGATCGCATAATGCCTTAATATGCGCATCCCCTATTACAATATCGAAAAATAGTCTATTATCCATAGTCATGGCGGCAATATCTAGCCTTTTTAAGTCAGCTAGAATTTAACTGATTTGCGCGGGAGCCTCCTCAGTTACTTCTTGTCGTGACGCATTTTCGAATTGGCTAGGAAGGGTTGGCATATCTTGGGGCAAAGTTTCTCTAATTAATTTAACTGTATCTATTATTCTAAGTTCAGATTTTTGGGGTTCTTCTACAAAACTTGGCCATTGGTATTTTGTGAAGGCAACCTTTATATTTTCTTGATCTATTTTACCTTTAATATTTTCTTGTTCATTATTTAAATCGTTATTTTCTTGTTCAATATTTAATTTGTAATTTTCATAATTACTTTTCTTTGAATTAATTTTTTCTAAATTATCTTTTTCTTCTATGCTTATGAGGGAAAAATTTGGTTCTATTTCGTAATCATCGTCGTTATAATCTACAAAAAAGTCTAAATCATTATTCTGATTCTCTAATATTATCTGTTTCTCATTTTAGTTTTCTTTTTCTTTTTGATTTTTCTGTTCATTAATCATCCCTTTTATTGTGTTTTGGAGGTCGCTGGGGCCTGTGCGGCTTCCATCTGCCAGTTTCCCATAGCTTGGTTCTTTTTGCTAAATACTTTGGGCAATTTGGGAAAGACACATCCAGCGTTCCGCAACCGAAACACACTAACCTATCTCCCAATTGTGGACAAGCTCTGGCTTTATGTCCCATTTGAGAACACAGCTTACAGATGCCACTAAAGGGAGCTCTTATGTAGGTTTGTGAATAATTTTGTCGTTGTACGTTCTGGTATTGTTGAGCTGGTCTTGTATTTTGCCAAAGAGTCTGGTTCGCATAATAGGGGTTAAATTGGTTAAAATTTTGCTGAGGGGGGTTTTGTGCCATATTAGGTAACCCTGGCATTCGGGGATAGAATGGCATGGTGGCCTGTGGCTGAAACCCGCCTTGAGCATTATTATACCTACAAGGTCGTAGCTGTGTTTGAAACGTACCTTGTTGAAAGGTATTTAGTTGCTGGTTTTGTTGTTGCTGCAGGTTTGACTGAACCCGCCCCACGTTGGGCGCCATTTTGTGATGTGGTTATTTCCGCGAACTGGAAATAATTTTATCATGAATATATTGTTAAATGTTAAATATTCGCGTCGCGTGTTCTATAAATTATACGGGGACTTACCTTCTCTCTATATGCTATATAGAGACATAAAAACTTTAAAAATCAAGGTCGGGGAATAAGAGACAAAACCGTAAGCTAAATAAAATGATAAGGATATTTATAGGGTCGGACAACAGAAACTGGGACTTGCATTTACACGAATTTCGCCATGCAGTAAATACGCTAAGCAAACTTCTACCAAAGTATCCCCAGCTTTCTAGAAATACGGACGAGAATCTAAACTGGTTAAATCTCCTAGACGAGAAATTGAAATAGCCTACGAATCGGATACTGTTCTAGTCGATAAAATAGATCCCGAAGCTTGGAAAAATAGGTTAAAAGGTTAAGAATTCTCCAAGATTTAGTAGTCAAGTATATAGATGAAGCGAAAGAAAAACAAAAAGCTAATTACGATAAAAATAGGAAGGATGTGGTGTTTAGGGAGGGGGAGATGGTTCTTAGAAAGACCCAATGTATACCTTCAGCAGATAAACATTTTTCGGCAAAACTCGAGCCCAGAACAGAAGAACCTGCTAAAATCACAAAAATATTATCCCAAAATACTTATGAGATAGACTCCCCCAATAGATTACCTAAAGCCCATGTGTCTCAGCTACGTCGTTTGAAACCTCCATTCCTTATTACTGACCATCCACCAAAAGTAAACTACCAAATACCAATTATTAATTATGATTATAGAGGAGCTGAGTTTGAACCTAACGGAGGAGGATGAGGCATGGTGGAGCATCAACCAGTCATCTGCCAACGAGAAAGGCCTGCTAAATCCCCCAACGACCTCCCCTCACCCGATCACATCTCAAAACCCTCAAACCCCGCAACTAGTGCTCCAGGAGCAGAAACTGCCCCCTGCCCAATCAGGAGACCAGGCGTTCTGCAACCGAAACACACTAACCTATCTCCCAATTGTGGGCAAGCTCTGGCTTTATGTCCCATTTGAGAACATAGCGTACAGATGCCACTAAAGGGAGCTCTTAGTAGGTTTGTGAATAATTTTGTCGTTGTACGTTCTGGTATTGTTGAGCTGGTCTTGTATTTTTCCAAAGAGTCTGGTTCGCATAATACGGGTTAAATTGGTTAAAATTTTGCTGAGGGGGGTTTTGTGCCATATTAGGTAACCCTGGCATTCGGGGATAGAATGGCATGGTGGCCTGTGGCTGGAACCCGCCTTGAGCATTATTATACCTACAAGGTCATGGCTGTATTTGAAACGTACCTTGTTGAAAGGTATTTAGTTGCTGGTTTTGTTGCTGCTGCAAATTTGACTGAACCTGCCCCACGTTGGGCGCTATTTTGTGATGAGGTTATTTCCACGAACCGGAAATAATTTTATCATGAATATATTGTCAAATCTTAAATATTCGCGTCGCGTGTTCTATAAATTATACGGGGACTTAGCTTATAGAGACATAAAAACTTTAAATATCAATGTCGGGGAATATTAAGGAAATGACGGATGAGATGACATATTTTTATAAACTTATAATTATTAATAATAATAAAATAAGCTCCTTTTTCTTAATTATTATAACACAAAAAGATTAACTTTATTAAAACTTTTTATTATTTATAAACTTATTTATTATAACTAAAATTTCACTAATATTCTAATATCAATAATCACTGTTCTTTAAATTGACTTTATCATTTTCACTGTCTATGCACTTAATTTTATTACAATAAATTTACCGAACACACACTTTTTCTTATGCTACGCATGGAGTCGAAAAGCTTACCTTCGTCGTTATTATTCTTGTGAACTTGTTCAAATTTTTCTTGATCCATTGCCTTGCTAATAACCAGAAATAGTTATCTTGATCTTCTAATTGTAGTCTTGATGATCAGAGATCGCCTCGTGTAAAAAAAAATGACCTGTAATTTTAGCACGTGCACGTCTATTCTCAAGATATAAATTTGATGATCTTTTATTATAATATTTCACGTTTATCAAAATTTAAGTTCACTGATACTAATTAAACAAGGATAGATTTTACGGACGTCCGATATTTTTATCTTTAATATTAGCTGTATTAAATTTAATATTCTAAATACTTAAAAATTGTTGACGACAATAAAATTAATAAAAACTAATCGATTATTAATATGACTTAATATATTGAAAGCCGGTCGTCAAGTGCCGCGTGCCGGCTGTCGCCTTCCTTTCCCTCTCCCTTATCTCGTCTTCACTTTGCGTTCCGTGTGTGTGTTCTTCGTATGTACCTATATTTTACGTATTCTTAAATATATTAAATCTATTTAACACAAAATAATTATATTATTACTTTTTGATTTTTTTTTGTTTTGTAACTACGTTACACTCAGTCAATGCAATATGCATTCTACTAATTATTTGTGATCTTAACTGGAGGAGCAGTACTACTGTCTTGTCATTGGTATTATTGCATTCCAGGGAGTACTCCGTGCGGGCTTCATTTCATCTTCTTTGAGTCCAAGAGGAGTAACCTGTCTACGAACCGCGTTCCTCGCCCTGGACCAGAACGAGGCTGTTTGTGTACCCACCATCATATCGGCATCGAGGCTGCCCGACAGGAAACGCGCGCAATCAGCTTCCGTTGCTGGTTTTTTCATCCTCTACGAAGTGGCTTTTTTTAGTGACGACATGGCCAACTCACTGACTGTCGCATCCTTGCAGGTTAAAATCTTAAATGCGTGTGTGACCGTCAGCAACTCGATCATATCGGCCAGCGGGAGTAGTTCTCCCCCACCTCTGTTTGAAGGGAGAAAGACAACATCCCCACTGGCTCTCTGAGGAAGAAAAAGTCATTTTTGGGAGAGCTTTTTAATCAGCTTATCCGTGTGTTTAAGTAGCGTTTTTTCTAACAGGTGGGACACTTTACTGGTGTTGGTATTGGTAAGTGAATTATGAGTATCCCATCTATCACTTCGGGGTCTCTTAGTGCTTGTGACATTTTAAGGGTAACAAAGTAAATAAAAATGAACAGAAAAAAAATTTATAATTTAGCAGAAAAAAAAAGTGAGTAGTATAAATGTGTGTAAGAACTTTTAAATGATGTTAATAATAATAATGAAACGAACAATTAAAAATGCCGAGGTATATAAATTAATTAATTATTTAAAAAAAAAATGCACTAAGAGATAATGTGAAGGTATCGGCTGTGGGTCGCTCCTCGCTCTTAATTTTCTACGCGGGGCTTTTATTTTTAAAAAAAAGCTTTATAATGAAATAAATTAAAATATAATTTAAATAATATATATTTCAAAAAACGAATAATATATTGACTAGATATAAAGAAAATCAGGGCTGAGATCAAAGGTTATTTGTAGGATGTATAGTTTAATATTAGGTAAAAGTGCTTAAAAAAAAAAATATTTGACTATGTTTGTATATATAGAGTTATAATGATAAAATAAATTTTTATTAAAAAATAAAAAATAAGTATTAAAATATATGGTGTAAATAAATAGGGTTAAAAAAATAAGTAAATTACTACACTTGATAGTTAGTACTGCAATGCGAGAGCCCGGAGCCAACCGCGACCGATGGCTGCGGTGTCCGGGCCCGGGAGCCACCTGCGTCGGCTGCAGATACCACCCATATGCTGATAAGAAAAAAGAAAAAAGCGGAAAAAAGCAAAATTTTTGAATTTCATTTTCAAAGAATGCCATCCTTCTGCCGGTCCACCGGAAGCCACGCACGAGTTGTACCGTATGGTGCAGGATCAAATACGTATACATCACACAGCCGTGCATGTAACCCCGATAGACCGACAAACAGCGAGCATGGGTTTATGCACTTTAATCCCCTCGCAACCGTACCCCGTAAACTTGTACAGGTCACCGAGCCGCTCGAGTTTCTAGTGACTAACGTGCCGGAGACCCCGTGCATCGCTCTCAGTTTTACTCCGGAGGAATTTAAATTAATTAATTATTATAAATGAATGAATTATTTAAAAAAAAAAAAACACTAAGAGATAATGCGAAGGTATCGGCAGTGGGTCGCTTCTCGCTCTTAATTTTCTACGCAGGGCTTTTATTTTTAAAAAAAAGCTTTATAATGAAATGAAATAAAATATAATTTAAATAACATATATTTCAAAAAACGAATAATATATTGACTAGATATAAAGAAAATCAGGGCTGAGATCAAAGGTTATTTACAGGATGTATAGTTTAATATTAGGTAAAAGTGCTTAAAAAAAAAAAATATTTGACTATGTTTGTATATATAGAGTTATAGTGATAAAATAAATTTTTATTAAAAAATAAATAATAAGTATTAAAATATATGGTGTAAATAAATAGGGTTAAAAAAATAAGTAAATTACTACACTTGATAGTTGGTACTACAATGCGAGAGCCCGGAGCCACACGCGACCACTAGCCGCGGTGCCCGGTCCCGGGAGCCTCTGCGTCGTCCGCAAATACCACCTAAATGTTGTTAAAAGAGAGAAGATAGCAGCAAAAACTTTCAACTTTTTTTAATATAGAATGCCGTCTTTCTGCTGGTCCCACACACGATTTGCACTGTTCGGTGCAGGATAAAATACGTATACACCACCCAGCCGTGCGCGTATCCCCGAGAGACCGACAAAGAGCAGGCATGGGTCTATGCACCGGAATCCCCTTGCGACCGTACCACATAAACTTATACAGGTCACCGAGCCGCTCGAGTATCCGGTGACTAACGTGCCGGAGACCCCATGCATCGCTCTCGGTTTCACCCCTAGGGGAGTAACTCAGAGAGCGCGTACTCGGGGCCCTTAGAAGGTGTGCTTCCTTGCTCTTTGCATAGCCAGGCTCGAGAACTGGGAATACATCTGAAGTCGGTGTCAGAAAAAAATATTATTAATAATGATAAAAAAAGCTGTTATAGAAATCACCGCAAAGCTTGTATCGAGGCTTACCGCTTTCGTTCGTTCTCCGCATGTCGAAATTACGTGCTAATCACGTTTCGCTACACGCGATTCTCGCGAAGTTGTGTGTAAAAAGAAAAAAAAGAAATATAAAAACGGATATTTTTGTATAAGCCGTCTCCGTGCAATTACGCGTTTTTAATAAATATGAAGAGAGCTCGCCGGTACTGTCGTGCGCTTGTATCATCACATGTGTTTTGAGATGTTAGACAAACGCGCACCTGTGTATATTTGTACATATATATATGTATACTAGCATAGGTGATAGGGGGGGCTCCGCCCCCCCTGTGTCGCCTTTACTTCTGTTTGTGTGGCTTAACAAAATCATGTTTCACTACAACTTTATAATTATGCAAATACATTGAAACTATTCAGAGCACCGTAGGTGAAACATGAATGAAAAATTATAGGTTCTGATTGATTCTATAATTATAATAGAGAAAATAAACAAAATTAACTGAGTACAGACAGACAGACAAATAAATTTTCAAATAAATATAGTACTAAAAAAAAAATTGACGCCTTGAAATAAGCTAAAATTTTTTTCTTAATGTAGACCTTTTACCAGTTCAATTAAGAAAATTGAATAAATCGGAAAATATTTTTTTAAATGGTTCTGTATTTTTTAAAAAAATAATTAATACGAACAGCTACATATTTTTATAAATAAAATAAAATAAATGTCTTGTACATATTTTTATTTTATTTTTTCTTCAGGCACAGAGAATTGTGGGGCCCCTCTCCATCTGCAACCCTATGTGAATTACGCGCGCGTAGGCTACGCTGCGTTCTTCAACATATACTATAGTAAAATATTTTTCTCACTAGATTTACTACCCTAGATTCTTATTATAAGAACACTGTTTTAGAGAGAAAAAATTATAGGTATTTATAATTATTATATATTATTTACATATTATTATGTATAATTATTTTATATTTTTATAATTATTGTATATACGTAAAAAAAATCTTTGTTGCTATATTTTTTTATTTCTTTACCAACAGCATGAACAACAATAACCATCCAAGATATAACCATCCTTATGCTCGACCTCGTTTTAATCCAAGGCATCCTAACCGCAATAATCCCAATCCACCTCGAGAAAACCGACGGGAAGAACCTCGAGAAAATCAACGACGGGTTCGAAATGTCCAAAATTATTTAATGATTTGGGAATTCGAAGAAAACCGTGTATACTGGCTAAGACCAGTCCCAGAAAATAGAACTCGTGTCCAATGTGTATTATGTCAGACCACATTTAATGCTAATACAGGAATAATTGGTCGCCACGAAAATAGTGAAAGGCATCGTGATAATTTGCACACTTATTTACGAGAAAATCCTCAAGAGCCATATAATTATCAAGAAAGATTAGAGCAGTACCACGTAGAAATAGCTAGAATGAAGGCCAAATTTGCCCTATTTTTTGTTAAATATAATATCCCCTTTCAACTTATTGACGTTTTTATTCCATTTATTATTCATTTGCTAGAAAGGCCAAAATCCCTCGATACATTAAAACAAATAAAATTAAAAAGAAAAAAATTTTCAGAAGTAATTAAGAAGTTGGATGCTGTATATACTGAAGATTTGACTGCAAAATTAAGGGAAAAAAATTTTCTATTGCGTATGACGATTCTACAGATATTGCATATGACAAATTTGGTTGTGTTGTTACAAGATTTTTTGATGATGATCATGGCAGAAACATCAGTTTACTTTGGAATTTGGTTCCAATATTACATTTAGATGAGGATGAAGCAAGAGCAAATGCAGCTGTATTGTATGATAGGATCATTTCATCTTTTAATGGCACTGGTATAAATTGAGTATTTAAGAAGTATTTAATACATTTAGAAATTGTACTCTTAGATAAATGCATGCTATTTTAAAAAAAGGAAATTTACTAAAATGTTTATATTAAAATGCACATGATTTTTGCCAAAGAAAAAGTAAGCGTGTATCATTAATTTCCAATTAAAAACCAACAGTTCATAAATATTAAGATTTATTTTTTGCATACAGAAGCTTACTAAATTTAATACTGGAAAAATAACTTATACATAATTATGTCTTATTAAGTTTTAATTTACAAGATATCATTTATTGGAATTTATCGATTTAAGACCTAAATTTGTTATTAAACTTATTTTAAATTTGCGATGTATTGTCAATAAACTTAATTTAAAATGTTATTTTAAATTTGACAATTTAATCCTGAATCTAAATTAATTATCAAATAAAAAAAAAAATATTATTACAAATTAACCGTTGTACGTAAAAGAATAAAAAAATAATTAATAAATTTTAAACATATGTTATTTAGAGAAAAAAAGAAGACAAAATAAAATAATTAACACTAAACAGCTACTTTAATATTAAACTAAATCAAATAAACGATCTACTCGTGTTTTCAAAGTATTAAGAACTTGCTGAATATTGTTCTTTAAATCATCTCTTACTGACATATAATTTTCATTTTTGTCTCTGCATCTTTTTTCGAGAATTTTAATTCTCTCCCTCAATAAACGATTTTCTTTAATTAATTTACTAATATCTCTCAAATACTTATCACCCATCCGAAGCGTGTTTTGACTGTCTGGCTTTATTCTTAATTTTTTGTTTTCTAGTTTTAAATTATTATTTTCCTCGATCAATAGCTGTATAATTGTATCGTTTATTTCATTCAAATCTTGTTGCAATATGAACAAATTTTCCTCTCCTTGATCGTTTCGTCTCGGCAAAGTTTCTGGAAAATCGACTGCTGATCTATCACGCCTCTGAGTAGCTACAATCTGCATTGCGTTATTAACCTTACATGCTTTAGAAACTTGTAACTCCAATTCAACATCTTCTTCTTTTTTCCTCTTATTTGAAAAGGAAGCACCAGATGGTTGCTGAAAATTCACATAAAAGATGTAAAAACTAAATTTTGATAAGCATTTTTTATGAGTTTAAGTTTTTAAGTTTTTTCGACAATTTTAATTTTTAAAACGTTAGTTATAAAATTTTGTATCAATTTTGCTAATTTCTAATGAATAAAATACATAAATGACACCAAGTCCAAGATTAACAGAACATCAAATAAATTGTATGTATTAATATATCAAGTACTAAATTATTTACTTTTGTTTCTCTTTTAAATCTTAGTTTCAGTTTTCCTTGTTTTTTTTTGTTTATATGTTTTATAAAAGACATTATGCAATTTTAATTATTATACATGCACTATTTTATTAAACAATAAAGCTATACCTTTGCAATCATTTCATTATCATCGTTTGTTCTGGTTCCAGAAGATGCTTATGGTTTAAGAATCTGCTCCAAAACTTTTTTAAAAACAAATCTAAACTTTTCTGGTTGTTGTGTTTTAAAATCATCATAGGTTATTCTAACATCGTCAGCCATCTCATCAATGGTTTTGTTTAAATCATTGTGGTCCAAATTGTTGATATACTGAAAAGAAAAGAAAAATAAAAATTACGGATTTTAAAACGAGCATTAAAATATAATAATGCATTAATTTGAAAATTGAGCTTTCCCTTTCGTGGAAAATTTTTTAAAATTTATTATGCAGGTTGCAGATTTGTAATTATTACACATAAAAATAGCGATTTAAAAAAGTACGTACCTTTTCTACTCGGTTGTAAAATAGCAGTTGAAATTCTGCAATTTTAGTAGCTGCGACAAAATTTTCCGTCATTCTTTTTGATCTTTGTTAAATCTTCGTTGCCCGGCAATACCACACAGTCGTACACTCAGCCGCACTCTGATAGAATGACTGGAGTGAGGAGATGCCAGATGCACGAAGACTGACGACAACCAACGAATTCTCAAAATGTTCTCGGAAACAGCTCTTAGAACTAGGCACCTTTAACTATTTTTTTCCCGATTTTCAGGAAAAGGCTATTACCAACGTTACCGCTTTGGTGTTTTATGATAACTGTGAAAATATTTTGAAACCGCGTCCCTTGGTAGCTGAGGAAATTATAATTTTCCAAAGTTATAGCACCTCTCAACAGATGCTTTTTCAAATGCCTTAAAATGAAATTTGTAATATAATTTTTACACTTTTAGGAACAAATATCTACAGGTAATCGTTACCGCGTTCAGCACCCCCCAAAATTAGCACCTGAAAATAATTATTTATTTATTTAATAAATTTATTTAAATAATAGTATACAGTGCATGCGCCACAACCAATTTTTCTATTGTCGCGGGAAGACGTAACCTTAGCTGATAAATTCAAATAAAAATTCATTATCTAGTGAAAAATAGTTTAGAATATTATGGTTTATCTTAATTTTTTTTATTTGTAGTTTATGATAAAAAATAGTTAAAGGTTTACACATTTATATATTTATCGAGGATTTTTATAATCACTGAATTAACATAACTGATAACAATACTTTGTTTTATATATATTAAAAATAGAAAATTTTAATTATATATTATGACCAGGACTTGGTGTAGGAATTCTTTAAATAATAAAATTTTTTTCTAGTTTATATTATGTATATTTTTTATCAAAAGTTTGTAGGTAAAATAAAAATTTTAAAATAATTTAATAAAATACTTGAATAAATCACAAGTATTATAAAATATTTGAAAAATTAAATTTATATAATACATTATTATACGTAATTGACATCTTTTTTGTAAAATCTAAATGTAACCAAAGTGTAAAACAAGGATGCATATAATTTGCTTCATTCTGCATATAAACTTACAACAATTTTTTGGTAATTATTTCATATTTAATTTTTTTTCTGAAATACGGCATATTTTTTTTTGTGAAAAATTAAATACTTTTTTTGAACAAATATATTCTGAAAAGGCGCACAAGAATACACCACAACCACTATCATTTGTTTGCTGCGGTAAATTTGTTACATATTCAAGGCACCAACTGTCAAGATGAAGTAATTCTTTCTTCTTATAAAAATGTTCATGTTCTAAGTATTGTTTTAAAGTGGTTAGGCATTCTTCATCAGCTAACTGTATCATACTATCATAATATTTAATCGACTTCTCCTTGAAATCTACAACGCCCAGCGCCCAATGTATACCCAATGGATGAATTGGAATTATTAATAAATCTTTTGTAAATATATCTACATCCTTATACCAACGATTAACAGATTCATATCCTTCTTTTACTAATTTTGGAAAAAAAAATGTATTCATGGCATGAACTTTAGGGTAATTTACTTTTGTACCTCGATCAATAAGTAATTCCATGTAAAAGTTTATCACTTCATCTGTTAACCAATTAAGTCCTTCTAATCTTTCAAAATCACTCTTACAAATTCTTAATCCAAAACCTTCAATAGCAATATCATTTGAAAAATTAGCATCAAGTATTAAATTGGGTTTGATTGTTTTTGTAACTTCGGGTAATCTTGTTGCTACCAAATTTTTCTTCTGATAGGAAACTCTGGTTTTTTTTTATGAAAAGTTATTTTTTTCTGTTGTTTCTGTTTCATCATTTGTTAGATCTACAAAATCATATATGTTATCTTCATTCATTTCCACATGATTTAATAATCTATTCATTGTTAGAACTGTACTTTCATATGTATTATTTTTATCAATTTCTTTATAATTTAAAATTTTCTTTGATACCCTTGTCTTATTTACAGTATTATATTCATGAGACGATTTAGTACTATGAAAATAATTTGCATTTAGAATGCGATTTTTACTTTTAGACTGCAGCTGCATTTTTGGATTCGAGTTAAATTTTTATAATATTTTTTATAAACAAATAAAAAAAAAAAATATTCTGAATTCAACTCTTCACCCTTTTGTTTTTTATCAAAACTTTCTAACCCCTCTCAAACACCTGTTTCTTTTCGTCTGCTGTAACGTTAACTAGTTACAGTTGGTAAAAACAATCCCGCTGCGCTCACTCTGAGCTAATCGATCCTACAACGCGCGCTAAATTGTACTATAGTCTAAATTGTCCAGTTATTATCAAGCACCTACTCTCGTCTCAAAGGAGTACCTGTTTTTAAAGTTTAAAAAGGGTAATTAAAATAAAATTATTTCAACCAATTTATTTAATAATATTATAAACATAAGTAACTTTAAACCAAATTCATAATAATTCAATAGAAGAGAAAGTGTGTGTGTAAGCTTATTTAAAAATCAGTATCATTTTTCGAATTTATAAATTGAATTGAAACGAAAAAGGAAAAAAATTCTTAATAACAAATTCTTTTTAAAATAAAGCAAGTAACAATTATTATGAATAAATTTAACAAATTATATGTTTTAATTAATAAAAGAATAAGAATTCTCATAAAAGGCAAATGTAAAGGTAAACGCGGGAAGTTTTTTTAGCGCGAAACGTATTATAGAGCTGGATGAAGGCTCGCTAACCGTTAGTTTTTAAAAATTTTACCAATGTGAATTTTAATAAGAGACAAAAAAGATTATAATAATACAGTAATATCTATATTAACGTAAGCTAATTACTTTTTTAAGCAGACATATAACTATATAATATGATACGGATTTAAAATGTAACTATTTGAACTCGTTTATTATTGCTAGTGCATACCTATACAAAGTTTTTTATTCTCCCTTACTTTTAATCATCGCGATCTTATTTTATTTCATTAAACAATGAATAATTAGTAATTATCTTTAAAAAAATAATCTTATACTTTAATTTACTAGTTAATAAAAATTAAAATAATTTTTGTAGATACGAAAAATGGCGTGTATCAACGAAGGTGACCATCAAAAGTTACTGAAAACGGAAAGACGAGCAAACCTGAACATCAACAACCTAAATGATGATTGTTTGTTGGAGATTTTCAGCTACTTGTCAGTAGCTGAAAAATTACAAACGTCATGTGTATGTAACAGATGGTCGAAATTGGCGATCAATAAGCTAAAAGTATCGGACCATCTAATAATAGAAATAAATAGTCATACAGCTGACCCATTATCGTTTATTTTAAAATGTTTGAAATACATCGGAGTATCATTAACATCATTAACGATCGATGGTAAATTAATAAAGAAAAAAGTGAACTCACTAATAAAAGAAGCTTCAATTTTCTGCAAAAATCTAAAATACGTAACAATAGTTGGAGAATACAAAATGTCCAAAGAAGATGATCTTGGTAGGCTACTGAGAAGTAACAAAAATCTAAATATTCTTCATTTAGAAGGTTTGTTTTTTAACAAAAGTACATTAACAAATTCAAGATCGAGGAATAAATTAATAGAAGTTAATTTCAGCCAATGCACATTTGAAAAAAAAACAGATTTGCTTGAATTCATGTTAAAACTAAAGAAATTAAGAAATGTAATAATATCAAATGTAAGTGAACTAGATCAAGAATACGATTCAAATGCATGGATTGCGCATAACGGCATAGAATTGGAGGCAATCCATGCATTAAATGAAGTAAATCGTCATAACGTTAACGAATTAAATGTAGAACCAAAAACGTTCCAAGAAAAGAATTCGAGCATTCTCGCAGACCTGCTAATGAAGCAATTAAATCTAAAAACTGTAACAATAAAAAATGTAATAATTGACAAAAAATTATCAAATAGTCTACCAAAAACTCACCTGCGCATATTAAATATCGAATTAAATAGCTGGCAAACAATTACCGATATTCAAAATTGCAGCTTTTCAAACTTTATCAATTTAAAAACATTAAAATTGTCTGATATTCAATTAACAGATGAAATCGTTAATCGTTTATCAAATTGTAAGGCATTAATAAAATTATCATTGACAAATATTAAAGAATGTGTATTATCAGAAAGCGGCGAAAAAAGTTTTGGCAAATTAATAAAGCTTGAAACAATTAAAATTGACTTAAATAACCAAAGAAACATGAACGTAATCTCAACGTCTCTAAAAAACGCCAAAAATTTAAAAAACTTTGATGTAACTGAGTTAAAAGTCACTGGAACTTTTATTAAAAATGTATGTACCTATAATAGTCTATTAAAATTAAATTTTTCAGAGACAGAAATAACAAACGATCAGGTTAAACAAATTGTACTTAATTCTTCTAGTTTAATTGAAATAAATCTGATATGGTGTTATGGTGTCACCGAAAACATAATTAGCGAAACAAAAGATATAAATAGAGAAATTAAAATAAACCTTATCTAAAAAAATTAATATAATTATTTATAAATAATAAAAAAAAAAAATATTTCTGTATTATATTTAATTTATCAACAGAACATTGTTTAAAAAGAATCTGTTAAAATTATATTTCTTTTAAACTATATATTATAACAATTTCATCTCTCTTTTTATTTTTTTTTCTTTAAATGTTAATAAAATTAGCCAGATGCTAATAAATAATTTATTAATAATAAATAAATAAACTAATGAATCATAATAACGAAAATTAATATATAAATTATAATGTAATATAACGTGTATATATTTATTACATATTTAAAAAGTAGAGTAAAAATTTAAATAATTAAAATTATAGTAAAAATGTTAAAATTCAATAAATTTAAATGTCATTGTACATAAATATTTAAGACGTATTATATTTAATATCATAGTAAAAATTTTATAATATAAATTATAAAACATTGAAAATGCTGCTGAAAAACAAGAAAATTATAAATATAAAAGTACAAATTATTTGTATACAATCAAAGGTCTTGTAAATAAATGAAAAATTATATTATAATAAAACATATTCATTTTTAGATTAAATAAATAAATTTAATAAATAAATTTCTTTCCGCATTTAATCTTTCTATCTTATAAATTCCTCTCTTTAATAACCATTTTGAGATCAACATCCTTGTAAATAAAAAACTATCATTTATTATATACTAGCTATTCAAAGTATTCATTGATTTGAAAATATTTCTTTTAACCGAATTCATATATAAGTTAACTAAATAAAAAAGCTTTTTTTTTAATCCATAAAGAAATGAATTTTTATTTTCCATATTCTTAAAAAAGAAGATGTTAAAAGTTTTTTAATTAAACCTAATCCAAATGCTGCCTGTGTGCCTTAAGGTATTAGTTTTGTTTACGAATAAATCAAGGATTAGTTTAAATTTGAGTACGTTATTTAAAAGAAGCTATTACACCTGAAGTATAAGCATATTAGAGGCATGAAAATGACTTGAGAACAAAGCCTCTCCTCAAATTATACAAGCAAAGAAAGCTTTTGGTTTTTGACATGTCAAAATTGCAAGGTAGCATTTCATCTGTACGTTGAATGTGTAAATGATCTTGTATAAAAATACCATTAACAGAGCGAATTACAAAAAAGTAATCTTATTTTATTTTTTCAAATAAATGATTATATAAGTAATTTTACCAGACTAAAAATGTTTGTTAAGGATAAATGAAAAAATTAAATTAACATAATTTGCAATTTGAGCATTAATATTAAAAGATTAATACCAATGCTCTAAAAGTTTATTGTTCTTCCAAAATTAAAATAAGATGGTAAGTAAAAATAATGAAATTTCAACTGTAATTTGAAGTATACACAATTGAAAAAACAATTTCTTTTTAACAATATTTATTAGAATTTTTATATTGACAAACGAATCTTAAAAATAAAAAATTTATGATTAAATTTTATGAAAAATAACCTTTTGTAAACTCCTAAGTAATTTGAACTCTTTTTATGAAACTATTGTTCAAAACTTTACCAATATAATAAATTTAAATCTGTATTTGTTGGAACAGTAGATACTTTTACTTGTTCGGCATCGCAGTCATCACCAACAATAACTTGTGAATCTCCGCTTTCCATGTTACAGATATCTTGCTCTTTGAAATGCTCACCACTAATCTGTTAAAAATTAATTTATTATTTTAAGTTTAACGCTTAGTGACTAAATAAGTGAATTAATTTTTAAAATTGTACTAACAGTGGGTGGAACATCTGCTGCTGGAGAAACTCGTAACAGCGTGGAACCAGCACTACTTGTTGCTTGTGATTGTTGTCGATTTGTTTGAACCGCAGGTTCTCCCTTACTACCTGAATCTTCTGTAATAATTTCCATCTCATTGTTGTCAACTTGAACTTCATAAGGAAGTTCCTCCTCTTTGTCAAATTCTTCTTCCTTTTGAAGTCCATTTCCTCTTCCTTCATCAAAATCAACTACAACGCAAACTTCCTCGCCTTCTACATCTTGATGCCTTTGACTGGAAGCTGGCACTTGGCGTTCAACGTCAGTAGCACCAGCCGATGCTAAAGGAATAATTTCTTGTTGTCTACTCCTCTTAGCTTTTGGACTACCCTGTACTGCTTCACTTATACATGATCCAGAAGCGGACGAATCTAGGATTCTCGGCCTCTTAATACCACTTGAAGATTGAGACGTAATTACACACTGAGCTGAACTGCTACCAACACTTTGCTGATCACTGGGTAAAGCTTGTTGTTGAATGGAAGGTATTTCAACCCTTTCCGATTCTTCCTGTTGCCTGGACTCAGCTGATTGATCGCTAGTCTGTGATCGAACAACGATTTGTCGCAAATTTGCACAAGTTTGAGAGCTTGTGGGTTGATAATCAGTATAACTCGTTGGAGAACCTGTTTCACTTGTATGTATAGCTTGCTGTTGTTGCAACTGAGGGGCAACAAGCACAGGTGCAGATGCTGCAGTTCTTGTTCGATTCAATACACTTTGTAAGTGTCTGAGCAGGTTTTTAATACCCTCTTGCATGGCAACATTTTCTTTGTTGACTCTACCAAGTTCTTTTTTCAAATTCTCATATTCAATTTCCATTGATGAAATCTTGGCGTTCAATTGTAAATTTGATTGAAGTAATTCTTGTCTACCTTCTTCTCGCTGTTGAGAGATGCTAGTTTAAAAACAATGAAAAAAAAAAATAAAGCAAAAACACTTTAAAACAAATAAATACCTAGTAAAAATATTTCCTTACCTTTTGATTAAATTATGTAATCTATCACATTCATTTCTTACATCAGTTAACTGGTTTTTCTTTTCATTAAAAGAAACTTCAAGTTTTTTAGAAATTTCATATGGTATCGATTTAATTTCACCTTCCAACAAAATTTCTGGTAAAATGCTAAAGCCCGAATCACCCACAACTTCCATTTTTTTTTTGCTATGCTAAATTTTATTGAATTAACAATTCTTTTTATGGATACTTTATTTGTTTTAAAATTCGTTGTAAATAAATTCCGATAAAAATACATCCATTGGGATTTTAACCTGGGAGCGGTTCAATCTCTCAAACACGAGGCACGTGCAATGAAAAACAGGAAAAGAGAGAAAGTAGAGGAGGTCTGTATGACAAACTCAGCGCAGAGGGCGGATAAGTATTTTTTCTCTAGACTCGCGGGCTTTTATAAAATATATTATTAACACATAATATATTATGCGTTTCGAATAATTTATATTTTCCAAAATAACTCATTTATTTCAAAATTAATTAAATAATTATAAAAGACAATGTTAATTTTGTATTGAACTAAAGCTGCAGGGTCTAGTTCAATCAGAATTAACATTGACATTCTAGATGTCGCATCGATCACGTTACCTCCCAATCTACTCAACATCTTTGTGAAACAGAAGCAGTGAAACCACGCCCACTAAAAGAGCACCATAAGTTGTTCTAGCAACGGTTCTAGTATAGAAATTTTTGAATTATTTTGGCGCTCTTCTACTTAATAACATAACACGTATAGTCTCCTCCTGGCAACGTATATTTGAAAATTTTCAAATCAAGATGCGTAAGAACGGTATTTAAGTTTAAACATGCTTCTTATTAGTGTTAAATTACATGTTTGATGAAATGCTATTTTACTTTCAGGCGAAACACCAGCTGTAGACATATTACACGATGACATACTCATCGATGTTTTCAAGTACTTGTCAATACCAGAACGAGTGAAGATTTCAGGTGTATGCAAAAAGTGGCGGGAACTAAGTGAGGTGTCTTGGAGCAACGTTACTAATATGGATTTATCTTCTGAATTTGCAGTTAAAAACAATATACGCATAAAAAATAAAAGTTGCTTGACGGACGTTATTGTAAATATAATTAAAAAGTGCGGCAAATATTTAAAATCTGTAATTGTATGCTGCAGTTTAAATGCGTTTATCGGTGTTATAGTGCAAGCAATCACAAATTGCTGTAAAAATATAAATTATTTCGTTTTACGCGACTCTCATACCGATGAAAAGTTGCTATCGGATAAAGATCTTGAGTCGCTCTTCACTTCTAATCCAGAAGTATGCAGCGTAACCTTAAGTGCGATGAGGATAACGGGCTTATGCCTTTCAAGATTAAACGTAAAAAAGATTAAAGTCTTTCAACTTTTCGATCATTGCATAATAAATCACACGAATTTGTTCACATTCTTGTCACACCTGAAAAATGTAAAAACATCAGTCATAAATTCACTGCCTTCCAGTAAATCGAATACTCTCCTCAACGCATTTGATTTCAGCAAGTGTAACGACATCAGAGAAATTGATATTGATTTTGATGTGCCAGATGAAGAACTTAAGAAATTTTTAAGCAGACAAAAGCGTCTATGCATTTTTTCTATACATAATGTTGCATTGAATAATGACATAGTTGCTTCCTTGCCAACTTCTGTGTTTGAAGTCAACGCCGGAATTATAAAATCATTACCAACTTTTTTATGCAAAATGAAGAATTTGAGTGTATTGCGATGCACGTTTGGCGAGTTAACAGATGCGGCTTTAAAAGCTTTGACGAGTGTACGCGATTTAACAACGCTATCTGTTTTTGTAATTAAATACTCATTGACAGAAGGAGGAGAATTTACATTCGCTAAATTCAAAGATATGAGATTCATGCAGTTCTATTTTAACGAGTGTGAACATGCTATTGACGTTGAGAGAATATTCATATCATTATCTTATTGTAAAAAGATTGAAACTATAGCATTTCGTAATTTTTGTCGTTTATCAATGACCTGTGTAATGGGGATGCACCCAATGGAGAATTTGAGAGAATTTTCTGTGTCTAGTATTACTTACACCAACAGCGATGCACTAGAAATATTGGTAGAAAATTTTGTAAACTTAAAATTTATTTTTTTGGATTTTGATGAGGAATACGTAGTTGACTACAAATTTTTTCGCCTGGCAAACGATATTAAAGCCAATAGAAGCGATAAACACGTATTGACCATTAATTATATTGACGGTGAATATGATAGCGACCAAGTGATTGATAGAATGAATGGTTGGTGGATAAAGTTAATGCATTTTTCTCATTAACTAAATTGAACGTAGAATTTGTGTAGATTATCTAAAACTTTAAAACAGCCTCGGGACAGAAATATAAAAATTAAAATGCTCTTTGTAAATATGCTTTATTGTACTCTTCTTTATATTATAATTATTAAATATGCTTACTTCCTTAAACAAACTTTCATTGCATTCATTTTTTTTTCCCGTTTTTTCCTAAACCCACATTCTAACATGCTTTCAGAAGATTTATTTAAAAGTGCCCATAACATGCAATTGATATTTTTAACATGAGATTTTATTTTATCATACTTTCTCTGAAAAATTCCCTCATAAAATTCTCTCTCATCTGCAACAAAGATGAAGCAAGTAATAATAAGTCAAGTAATAATAGTCTCTGGTATAACTTTGTGTTTGTTAATTTTATAATTTTGAATTCCCACTCAAACTTACCTTAGCTCAGTAGCGCCCTCAACTCTCTAAAAAAAAACGCACGCTTCCCCTCCCCCCCGATGCCAACAACCGTTAGTTAGATTAGTTTTTTATAAATGATACTTATTGATAACCAAAGTATAAAATTATATATATTCAAATAATATTATTTTATGTTAATTTTTACACGTAAAATCAGAATATTTATTAAAATTTATAATACACTTAGATAGCATCTTCATCATCTTGACTGATGTGAATTAAGAAGTAAGAAAGTTGGCAAGTTTCTCTGTCCTGAAAAAAATCGGAGCCAACCACGAGGATGAATTTTCTTTAAGTATTTTTTTGGTTAAATACTTAAAGACACGTTTTAAAAAAATGTACCTCCGAGTTAACTGATAATTTGGTCTTATTTCTTTCTATTTGATTATTACCAGTTATTTGTTTTACCACTAACTTTGATTCGTTCCTGAACATATTTTCCACGACTATCCTGCTAAGAATTCAGGCTACGAAAAGAAGTTAGTGTAACAGGCCAAAATTATGTACTTGCTCAACCCCAAACTGCATTAGTTCAAGGTCAAGCTCAAACTGTATTAGTTGCACAAACTCCACAGCAGCAAGGCACGGGTGCAAAAACTATTATTATACTACAACCTCAGGCGACTGCACAACAAACCACTCAAAAAATGGTTGCTGTAACACCTCAAGGGCAACAAGTTGTTGTAACTCAGGCAATTTTAAGCGATAAACGTACAATCTATAACAATATATATATAATATTTTCAATTTAGGTTTCAAGGCCAATGGTCCAAGGCACAACAACCAACGCAGAACCTCAAGCCTCGATAATTGTTAGTAATCCTGGTACAGTAACATTTCCCCAAGGACAAACAGTGACTCAGCAAATGGTACCCCAACAAACTGCATCACAACAAACGGCCACTACAAATAAAGAAACAAAAATTGTAACAGTAGCCTCAACAACACCTAATTCATCATCGGTTACAAGGCCTTCTACACCCCTCCAAATTGTAGCACAAGGAAAACAATGTAAATCAAAGATAAAAACTGTAAAAGCAGTAAGCTCATCTACTTCCACAGAGAATTTTGAAAATAAAACAAGTGCTAGCAAACAACAATTGTTAATTAGAGGATGTTTAAAGTATGTTCGGTTAATTAAATTAAATTAATGAATTTTTTCAAATATTTTATTCTTTTTTATATAGACAATTTAAAACGTCACAAGAGGTATACTTGCATGTGACAAAAACACATCGCCCAAGTGGAACAGAAGAAGTATTACGTTTGTGGCCAAATTGTGACAATTTAAAAAGAAGAAAATTTTCAATAATGACGCATTTGTATGACAGGCACTGCAATCCGGAGGTTTGTAAATGTTGCATAGGTATTTTTATATCTGTATTTTAAATTAAATTTTTGATTTTCAGACAATGTTAAGCAGAAGAAAACAGCTAACAGCATCAGGAAAAACAGAAATTTCAACCACAATAAATCCAACATCTAGTCACTCTGGATATGCACCAAATGCAGCTCTTCATGCCATTAAGAGGCATGCTTTGGAATTTGTGAATCCGAAAGAGTTGATGGTAAGAATAAAAAAATTACAAATTAATTTAAATTGCTATGTACCCAAATTACTTAATCATCTGATAAAAAACGTCTCCGAGTTAACAATAAAAATTTCTTGATCTCTTGGCAAAGCAGCAAAAGCCAACAAAACCAGCTGCGGCCACAACTAGCTCCTCACCCCAAATATCCGGGCAAAATCCTCCACCTGAACAGGTAACGACGAGATAGATTCAAAAAAGAGAATGCATTTGCTGCAATAATCAGTGAAACTTGTGGGCTGCATTACGTGTTCGCTTTAAAAAACTATTTTTTTTTTGTTGTCTTTTTGCGTTTCATGATCCTTTTCACTTCCCTAAATCGATAGTAACCACTTTTCTTTCGGCATGTATTTTTTTCTCATTATGTTTTTCGTCAAAAGCTTTAACACATTTTTTTTACATTTTTTTTTGCTTATGTAAAAACGTAAGTTGAATTGTTTGAGCAAATTAATATAATAAATAATTAAATTAATGTTTAGTTGATTTGCTTTGTTCTATAAAAAATAATAAAAAAAATCCCAATTTTCAGGACGACAACGAAGGCCCTGTAACTAAAAGTATTCGTTTGACTGCAGCTCTTATACACAGAAACCATGGCAGAAGGTGAGAAAACAATTTAAAATTTTGTAACATAAAAATTATTATCATTAATTCATTAAGTAAGTATATATGTATTGCAATTATTAATTTTTTGTTTATAAATTGATTAGTTATAAAATTGTCATGCTTTACAATATTTCAGAATAAGACCAGAATTTGCAGAAGGAAATGCAATAACATTGCAAAATTTAATTGATGCAAATATAAACATGAAAAATAAAAGATTTCTCTGCTTAAAATGCAAAAAAAGAACAAGATCGAACACATTAAGATTCAACATGAAAACATCAAAGTTTATAATAATTTTCATGGATACACTAACAGATCGTGAAAATAAATTGAAAATTTTGAAGAATAAAACAGACGACTTTTTTCTTTTTGAAAATAATTATCAAGAATACAAGTTGAGAGGTATTCTTTGTTTGAAAAGTGAGAACGACGAATCAAATGAATATTATATGAAAGCATTAATAGAGAATAAAATAAAATGCTATCATGGAAATGATGATATAAATGAAGATTGGCTAACCGTAGATGAACAACCTCGCCTAATGATTTTCGAAAAATATAATATTCAAGAGGTCATTGATTTAAACGAAGAATCTCATAATTCAAAAAATGATCATAATTACAAATTTATGAAATACGTTATTGCAGGTAATCAATTTAATTATTTAAAATTAATTTCATAAATGATGAAAATGAAAAAAATTTTTATTTAGACTTAAAAAGAAGATATTTTTGAAAAGGCTTCTAAAGTCACTGAAGGCCTAAAACTGGATAAAGACAATTGCATTGATTTTTTTGTAAATTTCTTATCACAAAACTCAGAATCAGATGTCATGAAAATGTTTAACATTGATGAAAAAATTAAGGAAAACTTATACAACTTAGGTAATCGTGACAAATTTTCGAAATTTTCGATAAAAATCGAAGAATAAGATTAATTATATAAAAAATCTAAAAAATTTTATAAGAAATAATTTAAATAATTTCTTATTTTAACATAACTTAAACAATAAACATTAATTGTGATTGAATAATGACATTTTTTTTGTTAAAAGGTTATTAAAATTATTTTGTAATGTTTTTAGTTAAAAATGATAACTTAATATTGTATTTAATTACATCACGTACATTATTGAAAATAATCTAAATAATGGCTTTATTTAAATGTAACTTAGATGATAAACATTAATTTTGATTAAACAATATTTTTTTAGTAGAAGGGTTAATAAAACTACTTTGTTAATTTTTTGGTTTAAAATGATAACATAATATTAAATCTTTAATTTATTTATTTAATTAATTTAAAATGATAACATAATATTAAAGTATATAATTAAATCACATACATTAATCAAAATTATCTAGATAATGTGCTTTTATTATGTTAGACTATAAACATTAATTGTGTTTAAATAATAATTTTTGAGTTATAAAGTTAATAAAACAACTTTGTAATTATTTTACTTTAAAATGACAATATAATATTTTGTTTAATTACATCACATACAATAGATTATTCAAAATAATCTACATAATGGGTTTATTTAATTATTGGTTAAAAGGTTGATAAAACTATTTTGTAATTTTTTTAATTTAAAATGATATAAAATAATCTATATTTATAACGTAAACAATAGAAGAACATGAAAAATAAATAAAATACTTACCGCTTACACCACAGATTTACTTAATTTCAAATTATAGCCCATTCCTATTTGTTTGCAAACCATAATTATAACGTATTATCTATAAATTGATCCATAAATAAGAATATTAAATAATATACCAGGGTGTTTACCAGTCCTTATGGTCCTTGTGGTCCTTACAAGGTCCTTATTTTCAACTTATTGCTAAAATGTCCTTGGAAAGAAAGAGTTTTGTCTTCCAGTAAAAAAAAATTTTTTAATTTAACCATAAAAATGTGATTTTTTGATTGCCTCTTCTCTGAAAAAAGAAATATTCAATGAATAAAAGAATCAAATTGCAATTGTCGTGGATTTTTGTTTTACAGACGACTGTAAATTTTAAATTAACCCATCAATCGACACATACAAGAGAAATCAAAAAATCATTATTTTGGGCAAAAATGTTACCTAATATGTAAAAGGGGCTGCATTTTTCATTTTCGAAGTCCGTTTCAACATACAACCCCTAGAACACGCGATATCATCCTCTAAAAGAGGGGTAACCTTTAAACATCTTTTAAAGTTATTTAAATTATTTTACTGTCCCCAAAAAAAAGTCTCAGGGCATATGAAATTTTCCTAGGGACAATTAATAACACAAAAAAAAATTGATATCAATTAGCCCTGATAACCTACCAGGTAATATTTTTAGTTGAAAATATTGATATTTTCTACAATGCCATAATGTCGCCCCCTTACATCCCATTCAAGGAGGTGTGTATGATAAATTGATAGAAATTTATTTATTTTTGATTTTATTGATAGTTTCTTGTTTATATATTTTTTAGATATTTTTTGTACACAGTCACCATTTCAAGTAACGCTTAAATTTGTTAAAACTGTTGCCAAAATTGTAATTTTCTACAAAATTGAGTTTTATGAGCCCAAAAAATTTTCTACAGGCTTTAAGTTTCCATAAATTTTTTTATTCGTTTTATTTGATATTTGTCTTGTCAACTAAACCTTACATACCACTTAATTATTAGAACACACGTATTTAAAATGTTTAATTCGGTTGTCGATAAAAATTTATTAATATAAATTAAATTAAATGATATTTATAGTCCTGTCGCCCACCATGCTATTTAATGCCATAAAAGTTCCATGGAAAAAAATGGTTGGTATTTATGTTTTTTGACCCGCTAAACACGAATCCGAAGTCCGTTTTGCAAAATTCGTGGTCAATTTTTTGTTATTAACAATTTATTGCAAAATTTGACAACAATCTAAATGTTAAATATACTGTAGCTAAAACAATTCAAAATTTTGATAAGCCCCTGATTTTATTATACATATGTTGACTCACTTAATCCAAATTTCTAATTTATAAGCTCGTATGATTAATTGTTTAAATTGTTAATAAATTGTTAATAAATATAATTATAATTGTTAATAAATATAAATAATTGTTAATAATATATTTAATTGTTAATAAATTGTTTAAACAATATTTTTTTGAAAATTACGCGTGACACCTTTTTATATGTATTTTTTGACTTTCTGATCACGATTTTCAAGTTATTTTTTGCAAAAACCTTACTTACATCAATTGTTTAAACAATTTTAATTTGTTTATAAGCCAAAATTAGTATGTTGCTATATAAAATTCGACAAAAACATGAATTCCGCAGCTTACAGCTTTCGTGATTTCGAAAAGTGTCACACGTAATTTAAAAAAAAAATATGTTTAAACAATTTATTAACAATTAAATATTGTTTAAACAATTAAACCTATGACCTTGGGAATTTAAAATTCAGATTCAGCAAGATAAAATTAAAATAAATTATCGATCACTTTTCGAAATCACGAAAACTGTAAGCCATGGAATTCATGTTTTTGTCGAATTTTACCTAACAACATACTTATTCTGGATTATAAACAAATTAGAATTGTTTAAATAATTACTATAAGTAAGGTTTATGAAAAAAAGAACCTTAAAATCGTGATCAGAGGGTCAAAAAATACATATAAAAAGGTGTCACACGTAATTTTCAAAAAAATTTTGTTTAAATAAATTATAAACAATTTAATATTGTTTAAACAATTAGTTCTTCGAGATTGCAAATTAAAAATTCGGATACAGCAAGTAAAAATTATAAAAAATTGGTGATTGCTTTTCGAATTCACGAAAGCTGTAAGCTGCGAAATTCATGTTTTTGTCGAATTTTATATAGCAACATACTAATTTTGGCTTATAAACAAATTAAAATTGTTTAAACAATTGATGTAAGTAAGGTTTTTGCAAAAAATAACTTGAAAATCGTGATCAGAGGGTCAAAAAATACATATAAAAAGGTGTCACACGTAATTTTCAAAAAAATATTGTTTAAACAATTTATTAACAATTAAATATTGTTAAAACAATTAATCATACGAGCTTATAAATTAGAAATTTGGATTAAGTGAGTTAAAATATGTAAAATAAAATCAGGGGCTTATCAAAATTTTAAATTGTTTTAGCTACAGGATATTTAACATTTAGATTGTTGTCAAATTTTGCAATAAATTGTTAATAACGAAAAATTGACCACGAATTTTGCAAAACGGACTTCGGATTCATGTTTAGCGGGTCAAAAAACATAAATACCAACCATTTTTTTCTATGGAACTTTTATGGCATTAAATAGCATGGTGGGCGACAGGACTATTAAAAACAAATTATTAAAAAAAACTCAATCATTACGAATTTTAAAAAAAAAGTACAATATTTATATTGCCTTACCAAACACGTCCTTTATCTACTTACGATATTTTACAAGTGAATCAAGTTTATGAATTTTCCTAGTAACTATACAGAATTTTAAAATTACAAAACTTACAATCCTAAAAATACGTCTTTTTCTACTTACAGATGTAAAAAAAAATTTCCAATAGATAAATAAAGATAGGATGGAAAAGTTAATTAATAATAATTGATAAGAAAAATTTACGTGATTCCTTCTCAACTATAAATAAAAAAGGTAAGGAGTGATTGGGCAACCCTGGCCTGGATAACTAATCGTTTTGTTCACCTATAGAAAAAATATAATATTTTAATGTAACCAAAATTATATAATACCTAGAAAATAATACCTATTCACCTACTGTATCAAGAAATATTTTATAATTTCTTTAAAGCACAATATGTCGAAAAATTAAGTACGGAATTTTATTTAGCCACACCTTAAAAGTCCCAGAAAATACGTGACAGCATTTCCATAAATTACTTTTGTCTCTTAGTTTAAATAAAATAATTTTACATTTATAAGGAATTTGTATCAAATTAAATAGAATACCACAAGCTTGAAACTAACACAGCCAAAAGTATTGGTTTTTTAAAAAAACTATACAATAACATTAGAAAAGAACCCTCAGTCTTAAACTAAAGTAGCCTAAAAAAAATAACCATTTTTATTTAAAAAAAAAATACAATAACTATTTAACTTCTGATGCCTGAGGAATTGATATTACAATAAAAATAATACCACTAGTCTTAATCCAAAATAGCCTTAAATAAACTTAGAATGTATCTAATTATCATTTAGCTATATTGGTGTATGACTTAGAGAGTTGTGGTATACTTTAATGGGTGTGTGATATATTTTTTTAAAATTTTTCTAAGGATATTCAAGTTTAAAAAAAGTTTTAACAATTTTTTTACCATTTCAGCTTGTAAAAAAATAAAATGAAAACTAATCAACTACTCTAGGTAACAATTGACCAGCTAATAACTGTTATATGGAAATACCAGGAATAGCAATAGCTTGCCCAGTTGCGTCTCAGTTTTAAAATGTGTTTTAATATCTTCTTCTAGCTTTTTTGCTTTTGTAGCTTTTCAATAACAAAGCATAAAAAGCAAATAATTTCAACTTTTCCCTTATATATCGGAGATCGTACATTCGATCCTAACTGGTTTAAATAGTGATGAAATGGAAAAATAAGAACATTTACTTTAATTTAACAATACTTTAAAATAAAAATAACCTACATATAGTAAAAAATACTTTTATTTTCTTTACACATGAATCTCTCAGAACAATTTGGATATAATTATTTACATAATTTCTATTCCAATTTCCATTTTCAACATCCTCAACAATATTAATTTTATCATCAAATTATTTTTTAAATTTAAAAAATTTATAAGTTTATATTTTAAAATTTTTTACATTATAAGCAATAATTAAAGAAAAAAAAAAACAAAAATTTTTAATATAAATATTAAACAGTTTCGCAATCATACAATTTAAAAATGAGTTTAAATTTAAAAAATTTATAAGTTTATATTTTAAAATTTTTTACATTATAAGCAATAATTAAAGAAAAAAAAAAACAAAAATTTTTAATATAAATATTAAACAGTTTCGCAATCATACAATTCCTCGTCAATTATTTCAAGTAAGCAAAAGGAAGGTATACAGTTATTAATTATTTCTTCTCTAGTGTAACACAAATTAAAACATTGAAAATGATAGACTTTCAAAATATGAGCATCTTTACGATTAAGTTTATAGGAACTAAGAAGTTTGAAAAAATCAATTGTTATCTCATTGCATATGTGTATACTCAATTCCTTCAAATTTACAACATTACCTAAAACATAAATCAATTCCTGATTCGTGACATTGCTATGATACAAGCTTAAACAATTTAAATTTAGAGATGCTACGTGTTTTAGACAACTTGAAGTCGGATATCCTAAGAGCAGATTTTTTAGATTCTTCCACGCTGAAATAGCTTCCAAAATGTCTTCATATTCATGTTCGCAATAAATTTTAAATATTTGCATATTCTTAAGTTTTGAAAAATATTTTACAATTTTTGTTTCAACTGCATATTCAATTATTGCATCAAAGTAAAGCTCTTCCAATAGCAAGCATTTACACAAATTCACAACTAAACAATCTGTTAACTTATCCACCCTACATTTTAAATTTCTTAGTTGCGTAAATTTAGAAATGTAATTGAAAAATTCTTCATTGCAGTTTTCTGTTTCTAATCTTGTTATTGTTGAAGTTAATGATAATTTTTGAAAAAATCTTTTTCCATGTTTGTGCATCTTAAATATCTCAAATCTTTTTGTTTGAAAAAAGAGTTTAAATTTTCAGAATTATTAGACTGTCCATCAAACTCTAAATTGAATTCCTTGATAGTTGAACACCCGTTATTATGAATTATTCCCACGATCCTATCAAAATTTAAATTTACATAACCAATTTGTAAAATTTCAACATTTTTTAATTTTCCGATGAATGTGTAAATCTCTTCCATATTTTCAAAATGACATCTAAATTTAAATTCCTTAACACAATTGGCATTTATGTGGGACAACACATTCGAACCTAACTTTATATTAAATAATTCTATTATTTCCATTTGCTGATTCTGTTGGAAGAGTTTATTCAAACTTTCCATATCGTACAAGTAATCAAAATTATACATGGCGACAATTATGTAAATAGATTGAAGGTTTTTGCAAAATTCAGAAATGATCTGAAACAAATTACATAAGTATCTGGTATCATACTCTATTGTAATGCTTAATATTTTAATGTATCTTCCACATCTTTCCAAAACTTGTCTAACAAATTGCTTAACATGTTTTTGGTTCCTCAAAGAGGAACCATTGTGTTAGGTCAAAATTTGATTTTCTATTTTTTGGCATATAAGCACGTTTTGGGACCCCAGGAAGCTAAAAAACCTGTTTTTAAAAAAAGTCTGTATGTGTGTGTGTGTGTGTGTGTGTACGTATGTAATCGGTGATATTTCACAAATATTATGGAATTAAGACCTAATTTTTTTTTCAAAAATTTTTTCACCAAAAAATCTCGAGGTACTTTTTTTTTTTTGATTTGGATGTAATACCTCATTTATTTCCATGAAAGTACTTATATTTGAAAGTATGGTTTTTACATGATATCTTGAATCGGATACTTAATTTTCTGAAAATTTTTTTTCTAAAATTTTTGTCACAAAAAAATACAAAAAATACAAATTTTTTTTTTCTTTTTGGACGTTGTACCTAATTTATTTCCATGGAAGTACTAGTTTTAAGAACCTTGTTTATTGTTATTTTTCGGATCGGATACTTAATTTTTTCAAAATTTTTTTTGTCAAAATTAAAAAAATAGAAAAATTAAAAAAAATGCAATATTTTTTTTTTTTGGGTGTAATACCTCATTTAATTCTATGAAAGTACTAATATCTGAAAATATTGTAACTAGTGATATTTCAAAACCATTATCGAATTAAGACCTAATTTTTTTTTCAAACATTTTTTTATCAAAAAATCTCAAACCCCCCCTTTTTTTTTTTTAATTTGGATGTAATACCTCATTTATTTCCATGAAAGTACTTATATTTGAAAGTATGGTTTTTACACTATATCTCGAATCTGATACTTAATTTTCTGAAATTTTTTTTTCTAAAATTTTTTTCACAAAAAAATACAAAAAATACCAATTTTTTTTTTCTTTTTGGACTTAGTACCTAATTTATTTTCATGGAAGTACTACTTTTAAGAACCTTGTTTATCGTAATTTTTTGGATCTGATACTTAATTTTTTCAAAATTTTTTTTGTCAAAATTAAAAAAAAATAAAAATAAAAAAAACTGCATTTTTTTTTTTTTTTTTTGGTGTAATACCTCATTTAATTCTACGAAAGTACAATTATCTGAAAATATTGTAACTAGTGATATTTCAAAGACCTAATTTTTTTTCCAAACATTTTTTTATCAAAAAATCTCAACCCCCCACCTTTTTTTTATTTTGGATGTAATACCTCATTTATTTCCATGAAAGTACTTATACTTGAAAGTATGGTTTTCACTTGATATCTCCAATCTGATACTTAATTTTTTGAAAATTTTTTTCCTAAAATTTTTTTCACAAAAAAATACAAAAAATACGAAACTTTTTTTTCTTTTTGGACTTAGTACCTAATTTATTTCCATGGAAGTACTAGTTTTAAGAACCTCGTTTACAGTAATTTTTTGGAATTGATACTTAATTTTTTCTAAATTTTTATTATCTAAATTAAAAAAAAAGAAAAATAAAAAAAATTGCAATATTTTTTTGGTGTAATACCTCTTTTAATTCTATGAAAGTACTAATATTTTAAAATATTGTAACCAGTGATATTCCAAAACAATTATCGAACGAATACCTAACTTTTTTTTCCAAAAATTTTTTTATTAAAAAAATCTCAAAATACTTTTTTTTTTTTTAATTTGGATGCAATACCTCATTTATTTCCATGAAAGTACTTATACTTGAAAGTATGGTTTTTACTCGATATCTTGAATCTGATAATTAATTTTTTGAAAATTTTTTTCTCCAAAATCTTCGTTACAAAAAAATACATAAAACATCAAATTTATTTTTCGTATTTGACATATCTAATTTATTTTAATGAGTGTACAAGTTTTAGAAATTTAGTTTATAGTAATTTTTTGTATCCGATCACAATTTTTTTTTTTTTTTTTGATATAAATTATAACACACAAGAAAGAGTGATGGAAATCTTGCCTTTTTTTGACTTCTTTGGATTATTTTGCTCGTTGCTATGTTTATTTATGTATGCAGCTTAATGAAATTATAAACAATAATAAACAGCCTAAAAATATTAAATGGTTATGTTTGCATTTTAAAATTAAGATTTAAAAGTTATATTGGCATTTTTTAAAGAATCAAACAATTTATAGAATTAAATAATTTATTATTTTATGATTAATAGAAATAATATAAATAATGTTAAAATCTTGAAGCAATTAATGTGGCTATTTTTTTTATTACAAAATATTATTATTATTATTATTATCATTGTTGCGGAAGATTGGTCAAATGCAAGGAGTACACTGAGAAAATAAATTATAAGAAATTATTATAAATTCTGGTAAAAACTCCTATATCTTTTTATAATAATTGAGCGAATATTTGTAATTTTCGCATCGTTACCAACCATTTCTTTTAGAAAAAAAAATAAAATTAGCTTTTTTTATATTTCTCTCTTTTTAATTATGCAAAAATGATTTAAAATCCATTAACGCCGGCGCGACCAATCCATGGACGCTAGAATTTTCACTTTAATAACAAAATGATCTTAATAATCTACTTTACCAGCTACTAAAAACGAAAAATGTATGTATAATTGCATGGTTGTAATCAATAATATTTTTTGTAAATTAAGATTACAGCCCATTGTTTGAGGAACCTCAGTGCCAGCTAGTTGGCAGGGTATTTCTTTAATTTCAGATTAAAATCATTGTTCAGCTTTGCTTTGTTAAATGTTAAATTTACTGTTTTGTTCCATGACAATTTAGACACATCCTTCCAGCTTTTGCAAAGTTGTTCAATTTTCAATTTTCAGTTAAAGATAAATGTTGGACAATTGCTATCTTACAGTCCATATTTAATATATCGAATGGTGTTTGGTCATCTGTAGATTAAATTAATTAAATATTTAAATTTCAAGCTTAGTGCAAAGTTTCTTATTTAAAATTTAAAGTTATAATTTCAAACTTACCCACGGCATTCATTTTAATTACTTATATATTTACAGAAGTCTGTAAATTTGAATGGATTACCAAATCTCGTTGTTAATTATTCATTTATACATCCATCCTTTTTTTTAACATCTCCAGAGCGCCCTTGAAAAAAAATTATTCATATTTTCATACATGTGTTTTACTGTTATAAGAAATTTATTAAACAAAAATTCACATTTGTTAATTAAAGAATTTATCATAATAATTAAAAGAATCTAAAGTTTTAAGGAAACGAAATTAATTTATTACTAATTAATTACCATTCTAATATTGAGTATCTGAGAACACGAAGTCACGAACGTGTACCTTTCACGCCTCGGGAAAATATTCGTGAAACAATTTTACAGGTGAAGAGAAACAGAGCTTTCAGGAACGTTCGTGAATAAAAAAAAAGGGTTAACTGAGCACATTAAAAAAAAGAACTAAATAAAATTACTAGTTGATGATTTAAAACACTTTTTTTAATTCACGAAAGTTCGTGAAAGCTCTGTCCTTAAATCGGAAAATTGTTCGTGTTCCACGAAAGTTCGTGAGTTCATGTTCTCGAATAAGACTAAATCTTTATTTATGGTTAAATTAGAAACTTCTGATTACTCAATAATTAAATCGCAATAAAAAAAAAAAAGTTTTTCAGATATCGTTTTTCAAAGATAATGATAACAATAGATTTTTTTTTAAACCCTGAAATTGGTACTTTGACTTTAAATTATTATCTCTGGTTGATAATTAATTGAGAAACGGTGAGTAAAAAATTTTTAGAAATTTGAAGGTTGCAAAAAATTTTAAAGGCCTATAGAACTGAATTTCGTCAAAAATTACAATTTTTACAGTAGTTTAAAAAAATTTAAAAATTGGTTATTTGTAGCCAAAAATTACCAGTAGATTAATTGACTATAGCGCTGAGAGAATCACTGATAAAACGCGGTTTACGGCATTTTAAAGATGACACTTACGATCCTTATAATTAGGGAATAAATTTTGGTAATTATCCTGTATACAATATAGAGGAACTATTTGTCCTTGTACTGAATTATTTTAACACTTTTTATTTAAAAAATTTTCATGAGCGCTTCTTCTTGTACACATGCCAGATCCAGCAAAAATAATTTTGAAATTTCTGACAATAATTATATACATAATTTCTTTTACATATCACAAGATTATCTCGGAAAAAATAACCACTATAAATATAACCAATATAAACCATTCAATTAAAACGTTTTGAATGATTTTCAAACAGTATGCGCTATTAAATTTAATTACTTTTTTAAAGTTGAATATGAAATCATCTACAGTATTGGGATATTATTATTGGAACTTGCAAAATTAAAAAAAAAAGGAATTCCCTTTTTTATTTAAAATAAAAAGACCTCTGACGAGTTTTTCCTTCTATGGAATTAAAAAAAACGCTGCCAAGTGATTGGCACTATGGTTCCTCATTAACAATAGCAAAATATTTATAATGGTCTATTTTATCTAATAAAAATTATAATTTGAAATATCAGTATTTCATAAAAAAAAAGTTAAATACCGTATTTTATAAGAAAAAAAATGTTGCTGTGATTTAATGTTTTTTATTTAACAAATTTTTAGAAAAAAATTTTCAATAAACTAGGTATTACACTTAAAAAAAAAACAATATTACAGATTTTTTAATTTTTATGTTTTATTAATATTGAGAAAAAAATTTTGAAAAAATTCGGTATCAGATCCAAAAAATTACTATGAATAAGTTTTCTAAAACTATTACTCTCATAGAAATTAATTAGGTACTACGTCCGAACAAAAAAAAAATTTGGTATTCTTTGTATTTTTTTGTGAAAAAAATTTTGGGAAAAAAATTTTCAAAAAATTAATTATCAGATTTGAGATATCGAGTAAAAACCATACTTTCAAATATAAGTACTTTTATGGAAATAAATGAGATATTACACCTAAATTAAAAAAAAAAAAAAGTATTTTGAAATCTCTTGATGAAAAAATTTTTGAAAAAAAAATTAGATCTTAATTCCATAATGGTTGTTAAATACCACCGATTGCAAAATTTTCAAATATTAGTACTTTCATGGAATTAAAGGAAGTATTACACTAAAAAAAAAAAAAAATATTACAGATTTTTTAATTTTTTTGATTTTTTAATTTTGAGAAAAAAATTTTGGAAAAAATTAAGTTTCAGGTCCAAAAAATTACTATAAACGATATTTCTAAAACTAGTACTCTCATAGAAATCAATTAGGTACTACATCCAAAAATAAAAAAAAATTAAGTTTTTTTTGTATTTTTTTGTGAAAAAAATTTTGAGAAAAAAATTTTCAAAAAATTAGTTATCAGATTCGAGATATCGAGTAAAAATCGTACTTTCAAATATAAGTACTTTCATGGAAATAAATTAGGTATTACATCCAAATTAAAAAAAAAAAAAAAATAGTTTGAGATTTTTTGATGAAAAAATTTTGGAAAAAAAAATTAGGTCTTAATTCCATAATGGTTGTGAAATATCACCGGTTACAATATTTTCAGATATTCGTACTTTCATAGAAAAAAATTAAGTATTACGTCCTAAAAAAAAAAAAATTTTGGCATTTTTTGTATTTTTTGGCAACAAAAATTTTGAGAAAAAAATTAAAAAAAAATTAAGTATCAGATCCAAAAAAATGCTATAAACGATATTTCTAAAACTAGTACTTCCACAGAAATAAATTAAGTACTGCGTCCGTAAAGAAAAAAAAAATTGGTATTTTTTGTATTTTTTTATGAAAAAAATTTTGGGAAAAAAATTTTCAAAAAATTAGTTATCAGATTCGAGATATCGAGTAAAAATCGTACTTTCAAATATAGGTACTTTCGTGGAAATAAATGAGGTATTACATCCAAATTAAAAAAAAAAAAAAGTAGTTTGAGATTTTTTTATGAAAAAATTTTTGAAAAAAAAATTAGGTCTTAATTCCATAATGGTTGTGAAATTTCACCGGTTACATACATACACACACACACACACACACACACACACACACACACACACACACATACATACTTTTTTTAAAAACCGGTTTTTTAGCTTCCTGAGGTCCCAAAACGTGCTTATATGCCAAAAAATCAAAAATCAAAATTTCATCTATCACAAAGGTTCCTCTATGAGGAACCAATTTTTCTCGATATAAAATATATAAAAAAATAATATATAATATATTATAAAATACCCTGCAAACTAGCTGGCACTTAGGTTCCTCAAACAATGAACTTAATACTTAAACATTAACGAGTTTCTCTTCGGTGACGCCGAAAGGTATTCTGGTGAATTGTAGCAGCCCTAGCCCGGAAAGACCAAAGCTGTGTACATTTTTGACGTCTCTTCTAGGGGACATTGGTGGAAAGCTTTGCTCAAATCGATGTTGGACAGAAATCGAGGTTTTCTGAGCTTATCCAAAGAAGCATCCAAATTTGGTAATAAATATGAATCTATTTCCGTCACTTTAATGAAGTCACGATAATCCACGCACATCCTCCAGGTTCCTGCTGGATTACAATGAACTATCAATGGTGCGCTACACCATGAACTGTTAGAGTATTCGACCACACCTAATTTAATCCAATTTTTAGCTTCCTCGATCGCCAAATTCAATAGTTTTGGTGACATACGTCTAACTTTATGTCTCACTGAGATGGCGTCAGGTGTTACCCTAATTCTATGCTTAATTAGGTGAGTTTTGCATAAGGGTATTGGGTTTGGGGGTAAACATTCCTTTATGATTTTATCTATTTCTTTCTTTTGGTCTATATTAATTTCTTCTATACCAGCGTATTCTCCATATAATTTTACTTTATTATCATTGTCATTATTACCGAATTTATGCCACTTTTTACCGAAATTTCTTACTCTCCATTCGGGCCCATTTGTTGTTGCTGCAGATTTGACTGAACCTGCCCCACGTTGGGCGCCATTTTGTGATGTGGTTATTTCCGCGAACCGGAAATAATTTTATCATGAATGTATTTTCAAATCTTAAATATTCGCGTCGCGTGTTCTATAAATTATACGGGGACTTACCTTCATGCTAAATAGAGACATTAAAACTTTAAAAATCAAGGTCGGGGAATAAGAGACAAAACCGTAAGCTAAAAAAAATGATAAGGATATTTATAGGGACAGACAACAGAAACTGGGACTTGCATTTACACGAATTTCGCCATGCAGTAAATACGCTAAGCAAACTTCTACCAAAGTATCCCCAGCTTTCTTGAATTACGGAGGAGAATCTAAACTGGTTAAATCTCTCAGACGAGAAATTGAAATAGCCAAATATTTGGATACTGTTCTAGTCGATAAAATAGATCCCGAAGCTTAGAAAAATAGGTTAAAAGGTTAAGAATTCTCCAAGATTTATTAGTCAAGTATTTAGATGAAGCGAGAGAAAAACAAAAAGCTAATTATGATAAAAATAGGAAGGATGTGGTGTTTAGGGAGGGGGAGATGGTTCTTAGAAGGACCCAATGTATATCTTCAGCAGATAAACATTTTTCGGCAAAACTCGAGCCTAGAACAGAAGAACCTGCTAAAATCACAAAAATATTATCCCAAAATACTTATGAGATAGACTCCCCCAATAGATTACTTAAAGCCCATGTGTCTCAGCTACGTCGTTTGAAACCTTCCTTCCTTATTACTGACCATCCACCAAAAGTAAACTACCAAATACCAATTATTAATTATGATTATAGAGGAGCTGAGTTTGAACCTAACGGAGGAGGAAGAGGCATGGTGGAGCATCAACCAGTCATCTGCCAACGAGGAAGACCTGCTAAATCCCCCAACGACCTCCCCTCACCCGATCACATCTCAAAACCCTCAAACCCCGAAACTAGTGCTCCAGGAGCAGAAACCGCCCCCTGCCCAATCAGGAGACCAGGTCTCCACGCCCGCACCAGTAAACCCAATTATCAATAACGACGAGACCAGAAAAGTAAATGATCGACCAAAACCACAGACTTCAACAGGCGCGAAAAGAAAGGTTATACTTCACAAAAAGTCATGAAAGCCAACGTCCTCGGAATCCGAAAATGATGAAATAAAAGATAAAAAGAGAGTAGCTTATAGAAAAGAAGTTAAAGAAAGAAGAGCCTGAACTCCACAAGAGCAAATGGCTCAAACAAGGGAACAAAACCCTTCAAAAGAAATAAAAAAACCTTTAAATTTGATAAAACGACCACCGAGGATGCCTAAAAAAAAATATTTGTTTAAATTTACTTAGAAGCATTTTATTTGTAAACAAAAAAATGACTTGAAAAGTTATTTTTTTTTTTTTTTATTTTAATTAAAATTGATAAAAAATATTTTTTTTTTATCATAAAAATATTATTTTATAATAACTTTGAGCATGCAGGGTAAAATTTTTTTTTTGAAGGGTTTTTTTATAAAGTTAATAAACGTAAAAATTTTATTAAAATCTTCAGTTTGTAAACTAAAAAAATTTATAAAAGAATACAGAATATAATATATTTTATTTTTTTTTTAAATATATTTATCATTAGTACATGCTGACGAAAAAATGTTCAATGTTTTATTTTTCTAATCAGCTTCAGTATGAAGCATTTAACAGTTTTTTTGCATTTCTGTTTTGGTTTTTTACACTCAGTTGCATTGTATTTTTTAGGTGATTTATACAGAATATTAGGTATTCCACCTGGTAAACACTTTTTAGGTTTCTTATAGATCTTATGTTCATTCCATAATTTTTTAACCACCATTAAATCATGTTTTATCAAAGGAGCAAAACATACACGCAAGCATTCTTTATGAGCTGGAATAGCAGTATTTAAAACTCCTTTCTGTTGCATTGCTTTAAAAAGATCTATATAGAAATCTGTAGCTAACTTTCTTAGCTGAGTCCAATAAGACTCGATGCGCTGGTTATGAACACTTTTACCTATTAGGAAACTTTTTAAACCAGAAAGTTCATCTTCTTGACCTGTTCTTAAGCCAGTGTAGACTTTCAATGACAATATTTTCGGTCCCAGCATCAGATCTAACTAGAGTTGGTATAAATTTTCAACTTTGAGAATTGAAGTACACTTTGAGAGTAAATTATTCGTTCGCAGCGTGCGCGATAGATGGTGGTACTTAGGCCCTTTCGTACAAAACAGTTCCGGGAGAAGAAAAAGCATCTTTACTTTTGTCATCACCACTATAACATTTTACAATTTACTTATACATGTTAGTTATTCATGACGATTTTATTTCTGTGTAAATTTTCTTTTTCATTATCTTGATTTTAAGGCTAACGTTTATAATTTTTAAATAAAACAAATTTTGATGCAGGTATTCAAAAAATTCAAATTATACGTAGGGTAGATAAACCAGTGAATGACCAGTTTAAGAGCTATTGATTATATAATATAGATTAAAAAATAGATTTCATTTGGCTTAATGCATTTTTCTTTTAAAAAAATTGGATATAAACATCAACAGTTGAATCGGAACGAAAAAGAAATGGCTTTTTAAGGTACAGTCTTATCAAAACTTATTGACTACACTTGATTTTAATAACTGTAGAAAAAAATTAGTATAGGACATTTAAACATAATAATTTGCAAATTTTAGTCTTCAGTGAAATGAAAATTAATGGTAATGGTAAATTTTACGAAATAAATTTTTCGCAATAGTAACTCACTGCGCATCCAAAAAAATATTATTTTTTTCATTTTTTCTTATTTTTTAACATATTTTTTAAAGGCCAGTAATCCTATTTTGTAGAAGTTTTTTACCCTTACAGGGAGATGTAATTTTCCACCAGTTATTTAAATAGAACAGGAATTTCAAAGTTATGATTTGCAGCTTAACAAGATTTTTATCTGTTACCTATGTTTTTGGGTATCTGAACGAATGTCAAATATGTATTGACCCTAAGATGCTGCAGTCACTAGTTCTTAAAGTCAATTTATTCCCTAAATTGAATTTATTCCTTTCGTCATTAAGTCCTTTTTCACCCCATTCAAATCTGGCACATTGGACCTCCTTCTCTCCAAAATGTCATGCTGAAGTACCCCCGGCCTACAAACATGTTACATGTTAAAAACATAACCTAAAATTACCTTTTTAGGTAGCCCCCTGCCTAAAAACATGTAACATGTTAAAAAAACAAGAACACATAAATATGTTATATAACCCACAAAACATAACCCAAAATTACCTTTTTAGGTAACCGAATAGTTTTCGATAAAAAAGGATTTCATATTCGTATTTAGCAACGTAAAATAGTTCAATAATCGTTGGAATATTTTATGTATTTACAAGCGAAATACTATGAAATTGGGATTAAGACTTTAGTAATAGTCTTGAACAGAAGACAGAGTAAAAGAGCATGAATCAAGCACGTAGGATTTTTCTGGCTTAAATTAAGTCATCAATGTTTTGCAATTACGAAGACATATTTTTGTATTTTCTTTAACTAAACACAAAAGAAGATTGAATATGAAAAATGAATTGAATAGGTAATTATTCCAGCCTTGAAAAAGATTACATTGTAATCGAAACGTTGGATTAATGTTTTTTACAAATTAATAAACAACAAATTTTTTTCTTGCATAAAAATAGCCTAGGAAAAAATATTCGCTAATAATCCAAAACTTTACTTTTTACGGTAAAATATAAGCAAGTTATGCATTTCTCAAGTTATAATGTCCTTATGAACCCTAAAATTCGAATTGGTATGAACATGGTAAATTGTGAAAGTATCTTTATTTGACCATAGCTCGGTTAATTTTCATCGAAAAAAGCAATTTATTATTTTATTTTTAACTATTTTTTCCCTGGCTATTCGATTCTGAAAGAATCTGATAGAAGGTTTATTACATATATAAGTATTAAGAACAATCTAACAGCAATCTAAAACTGACTAAAATCGCTCCTTAATGGCCGAAATAAGAATGTTTTATGGTAAGATCGATAGGATTTTGGTTGAAGAAAATTTTGAAAAAAAATTGCTGTTTTGGCTAAGACAGACTCTATGGTAAAAAAAAGATTTTTTTTTATTTAGCAGCTAAAAAAATTTAAAAAAAAAAATTTTTTTTAACTCATGTGACTATCATTTAGTACACACAAAAACGGTCATTTTCCATCCAGCAGAATTTTTTTCATAAGAAATTGCGCTGAAGCCGATTTTTGTCGCTTTTTTATTTTTACCACACTGTGCGGTGGGGCCTCGCAATTTCTCCGCCAAATGTAATTTACCCTCCTTCGGGGGGGCAGTTGTTTTGAAATAATAATCGTCTTTTAATCTGTTCTTATATAAAACATGCAAATAGTTAACTTTACCTTTTTTTATCAAATTTACATGGACATGTGTGTCTTGACAACACGAGGGAACTTACCTTTTGTTTGCTAAGAGAAAAACTTTTTTTAACAACTTTTAAAGTTTATCTTTTTTTTTCATTTTTTTATGATTAAACGGTATGAATATATATATTAGACCGTACATTATTCTACACAAACAACTTTTAAGCAAAATTTTTAAAATTTAAAAATTTAAAAAAATTTCTTTTAAATTTTCTTTCCTTTTCCATTTTTTTTTATGATTAAACGGTTTTAATATGCATATTGGACCGTATATTATTCTACACAAACAACTTCTAAGTCAAATTTTTAAAACTTAAAAATTTTAAAATTTTCGTTTCTACAATAATTTTTATTTTTTTTATTTTTTTACAACGATCACCTGCCTTACTCTGCTGTTTCTCCCTTTTTGTGAAAAAGCAGGAGAAGATGGAAGGAGGGTACTCGTTTATTTATTTATTTTAATATATAATTAGCTATTAAAGAAACAGGTTAATGTGATTAATAAGTGGAGACGGTTAGCCTCGTAACAGTAAATAATAACAGAAACTTTATGTTACTACATACATTCTCAGCTCTCGAGCCTTGTTTTTTTTTTTTTTATATAACAAGGAAGCATACCTTCCATAGGCCCTGCGTACTAAATTATATAGGTGAATTTGGAAGCGATGCACGGGGTTTCCAGCATGTAAGTCATCGAATACTTGAGCGGGTCGGTGACCTGTTTAGTTTACGGGGTACGGTCGCAAGGGGATTTTGATGCATAAACCCATGCTCGTTGTTTGTTGGTCTCCCGGGGTTGCACACTGGGTTGTACAGTGTACACGTACTTTATCCTGCACGGTACAATAAAATATCGTGTGCGGCCACCGCGGGACAGGCAGGCAGCGGGCATTCTTTTCTACTTTTAGGCCTTTTTCTTACTTTTCTACTTACTTTTCTACTTTTGGGCCTTTTATTTACTTTTGGGCATTCTCTTAAAAAATGAAAAATTCAAATTCTTCCATTCTTTTTTCACTAAATAACATAGCATATAGATGGCATCTGCAGACGGCGCAGGAGGCTCCCAGGACCGGCCACCGCGATCACTGATCGCGTGGGTCGCTGGGTGCGCATGTCGTTATACTAAATGTCAAGTGTTTGTATATTTATTTTATTTATTTTATTTACTTTGGATATTATTAATTTATTTAAATTTCTTCTTACAAGCCATAGGCTGTGATATTATATTTATTATTTATTTTAAAAAATCTATTTATTTACAAAATTATTTATATATTACAAATTTATTTATTTTTCTTTTTATTTTATTTATTTACATATATATTTAAAAATTAATTTATTTTTATATTATATATATATATTTATAAAATTATTTATATTTATACCTATATTCAAAAATTTTATTATTATTTCTCTTTTTAAACCTAAATCAAGGTCGAGAGGCGACCCATATATAGGAAAGACCTTTAAACTAATACCTCCGCATATATATCTTGTTGCTCTTTTGTTAATAGCCAATATACAATTATTATTATTATTCATCTAACTAACACATAAAATGGCTCAAGCACCAAGAGATCCAGTGATAACAAATGGAATATTGGTAATATATCTTCCCATACCCATACCATCCAAATGCTCCATTTGTTACACAGGAAGAAAGATGGGGACATACAACTGCATCCAAAACATCAAAAGGCACTTTGCCAGAATACATAATATAAATACAACTCGATTTGAATGTGGTGTGTGCGGCTTCACAGGTGAAGCTAGTAAATATACACAAAATAGTATATTAACTATCAAGGGCGTAAAAGTTTCGGAGTGATATGTGCTCACGCTCGTGTCCAAAAGTATTTCGCCCATGGTGCTTACATTATTTTTTGCCCACCTAGGCGTAGAACGAGTTCAGAAAATTCTTTACACACGAGTTTTACGCCCAGGAGGGCAAAAAAGTGTTAACGCACACATTGCGGCCGAAAATCCCACAGCTGCACATGTTGATGTTGTTGAACCCCATCTTTCCCCAAATGCGGAGATAGCGAACGGACGTGCACTTGCTTCTAGCTCACGCGCGGTACTCGGTACTAATACTAATCCTACAGCTATTAATAGAACTCAGCAAGCGTCCATCGGGCGGCCGTGCTCTTCTCATGATAATCAACAGACCTTTGATAGCACTCGATCATCACAACAGAGCTATCCAATTAATGATATGACAAACGTGGAGAATTCTACTCCAGCAAGTCAAGAACAGACAGAGCCTATCCAAATACAGGGCCAATCTGAAACGCTAAACTCAATAGTTTGTGCAAACAATCAAACACGGCAAAGTAGGCTTAGGCGCGTCTCAAGACGCATTGTTAGTAGCAGCGAGTCGTCGGATGATTCATCAACAAATTCAGCGATATTATGTCAACAGATAGAGTACCTTTACAAAGAACATCCAGCTGCGAATTAATAGTAGCTGCACAAGGAAGTACGGGACACCAAGAAACGCTGAATGATCCTGATCTTATTTTCGATATCAATCTAGATGAAGGTTTGACGATCTTAGATGAAATACAGCTCCTAAAGACACCTAAGACAACGGCTAATGACACACTTGACAACAATACCAACAATGTTAATAGCACTTCACGAATGTCTATATCAACAATTTGGAGAGCTCTTGTTTCAAAGTCTTTCACCTCTGTCGGCATCATCAATTGGGAGAGCGCTTATTTCACCAACGTTCCCGACAGATTCCAGCTCAGTGCTAGAAGACACAATCGTTCCAGACGTACCAGTAAGTACATCAACGCAAAATACGCGAAGCGAAATCGATATCCGAGCAATGCAAGTGACTCCTGTTGAATATGACCATCGACGTAGATGTCTCTACAACATCCCCCAATACTAACGTTACAAAAGAAGGTAGTTACATGACAATAAGTGACTTGACGAACGAACAGAGCCGGGAAAATACTCTTCTTAAATTTCTGCACATAGAAATATTCACAATCCACCAATAAGCACCTACAACAGTAACTGTTGGTCGGGTAGTCGCAATATACCACGACAACAACAGCCAACTGTTGAGCAGGTTGGGCTAATGGCGATACTGGATGGTGTAGTGAATCCACAGCAACTCGAGGAAATTGCGCCTCAAATTGCTGGTTTTCTAGGCAGATTTTCTAATGCAGAGGATGAGAATCCACATCAAACTGTTCGCCGTAGACATAATAACAATCGGCTTCCGATAGCAGTCCCGAGAGATGCGGAGGTTGATCGAATCGCTGCGGCGACTCGACTGCAGAGCCTCTACCGTAATAATAGGAAAAAAGCTATTCAAAAAGTTTTAAATGGCCCTATGCCTGTTTGTGATATTGACAAGCATAGTATTCAAGATTATTATACAAATGTCCATGCCATAATGGACTCTGCAGGCGAGTTGCCTGCCGTTTTTGATCAGCCACCGCCAATTAGGGAAAGCTGTGATCGCCTGACTGCGCCAATTGCAAGGTTAGAAGTTACGCGGAGACTCTGGAAAATGAGTAATTCGTCCCCTGGACCGGACAGGGTGACATATAAAGACTTGAAAAAGGCGGACCCAGGCTGTCATGTGCTCACTGCCTACTTTAACAAGGTGATGCAACTCGAGACGGTTCCTACAAACTTCCAACACCGTCCTTTTATATAAAAAGGGCGAAACACATGACTTACGAAACTGGAGACCGATTGCCATGGGAGACACTATCCCAAAGCTTTACGCTGCCATTATGGCTGACCGGATTACAACTTAAGCAGTTACTAATGGTAGGCTGAGCGCATCACAGAAGGGCTTCCTGAATTACGAAGGTTGCTACGAGCACAACTTCGTGATGCAGGAGTCCATTCACGATGCGCGAAATAGCAAGAAGGAGGTTGTCATATCAAGGCTAGACTTAACCAATGCTTTCCCATCCGTCTCCCATGAATCAATACACAAGGCCCTCGAGGTACATGGGCTTCCAGAAAAAACCAGACGGATTATAAAGTCACTTTACGATGACCTGACCACTCAAGTACGAACTGCCATAGGATACACTGTTCCGATTCGCATTCTTTCGGGAGTCAGACAGGGATGTCCATTGAGTCCCATAATATTTAATCTTACACTTGTTCTGAGATCTGTCCAAAGAACAGGTCAAGGTATTAATCTAGCTAATCAAAAAAATTGATAAATTAATAATTTAACATATGCGGATGATATGGCGTTCCTGGCGGACTCGGTTGAGGGAATGCGCACACTTCTAAGAACAGCAGAAGAAGCGTCTGCCGTTGTTGGTCTCACATTCAACCCGCAAAAATGTGTCTCTATACCTAAATAAACAAACGAATGAAAATTAGTATAATTTTGTTAGGTTATATTTTTTAAATTGTAAACAAATTTTATTGCAAATTATTTATTAATTAATAGTAGCGAGGAACGGCCCAATAAACTAATTCTTTCTTAGTTCTAAAACTAAGTAAATGCCTTCAAATATACTCTTCTGTAACCGTAATACTGCCCTTTTACGGTGGCGACAAAATCATAGGTAACGGGACGAAAAATAGTACCTATAATACAGGTTTCCTTAAATATCAGTTATAATTTATGGTGTCCAATGTAGTGTAATTAAAAAATAATTTTTTACGCCCTTAATCCCTCTTCTAACTATAATTACTTTTGGTTCCTCATAGAGGAACCATTGTGATCGGTCAAAATTTTTTTTTTGATTTTTTGGTATATAAGCACGTTTTGAGACCTCAGGAAGCTAAAAAACCGGTTTATAAAAAAAGTCTGTATGTGTGTATGTGTGTGTGTACGTACGTACGTACGTTCGTACGTACGTATGTAATCGCTGATATTTCACAAATATTATGGAATTAAGACCTAATTTTTTTTTCAAAAATTTTTTCACCAAAAAAGCTCGAGGTACTTTTTTTTTTTTTTAATTTGGATGTAATACCTCATTTATTTCCATGAAAGTACTTATATTTGAAAGTATGGTTTTCACATGATATCTCGAATCGGATACTTAATTTTCTGAAAATTTTTTTCCTAAAATTTTTTTCACAAAAAAATATAAAAAATACCAATCTTTTTTTTCTTTTTGGACGTAGTACCTAATTTATTTCCATGGAAGTACTAGTTTTAGAAATATCATTTATAGTAATTTTTTGGACCTGATACTTAATTTTTTCAAAATTTTTTTCTCAAAATTTTTGTCGCCAAAAAATACAAAAACCGCCAAAATTTTTTTTATTTTAGGACGTAATACTTAATTTTTTCCTATGAAAGTACGAATATCTAGAATTATCGTTTGTAAAGGATTTCTCCATCTGATACATAATTTTGCGAAATTTTTTTTTTTTTTAATTTTTTACATAAAATAATTAAAAAAATAGCATCATTTTTTTTCTTTTTGGACGTAGTACCTCATTTTTTCCCATGAAAGTACTGATATCTAGAAGTATCGTTTTTACTCGATATCTCGAATCTTATAATTTATTTATAGAAAATTTTTTTCTCAAAATTTTTTTCACCAAAAAATACAAAAAATACCAATTTTTTTTTTCTTTATGGACGCAGTACTTAATTTATTTCTGTGGAAGTACTAGTTTTAGAAATATCATTTATAGTAATTTTTTGGACCTGATATTTTTTTCTCAAAATTTTTGTCGCCAAAAAATACAAAAACCGCCAAAATTTTTTTTATTTTAGGACGTAATACTTAATTTTTTCCTATGAAAGTACGAATATCTAGAATTATCGTTTGTAAAGGATTTCTCCATCTGATACATAATTTTGCGAAATTTTTTTTTTTTTAAATTTTTTACATAAAATAATTAAAAAAATAGCATCATTTTTTTTCTTTTTGGACGTAGTACCTCATTTTTTTCCATGAAAGTACTAATATGTAGAATTATCTTTTTAACTGGATATAAACAATCTGATACCTAATTTTTTTTCAAAATTTTCTTTTAAAATTTTTCACATAAAAAAGTTAAAAAAATATCTTTTTATTGATGTTTGAAAATTTTTTGGGTATCAGGAGAAAGTTTATCCACTTTCTTTATTAAATTTAGAATATTTGGCACAATTATTCTAATATTTTCATTTTTTATTAGGTAAAATAGAATATTGACAACATTTTGTTATTGCTAATGAGGAACCATAGTGCCAATTACTTGGCAGGGTATTTTTATCCCCATTACTGCTGTTTCGGACAACTTTTATAGATTACGTAAAAGCATATGCGATCGTGAAATTCATAAAAATCATTTATTTGATCATAAAAATATTTAAATTTAATATGATTATGTAGATTAATTATCAATTAATAATTTAACTTAAAATAAGAAGCTAATAACTTTTTTTTTTAGGTTAGAAAATATGAAATAGCGTTTATTATTATTTTTTTCAATGCAATTTTTTATAAATTTTTAGCACAAAAATAAAATTTAACCTAAACTGACTTTATTTTTCTTAATTATATTTTTGTATTGGATATTTAACAGTTTTCTTTTATAAGATTTTTTATTTTTTTCAAAATAAAATTCACAAAATTCTATCAATAACACAAACAATAAAAATTTTTATTTTTAGGTTAATTAATTTTTTATTTTATTTTAAAGTACAACACATATTTATTTCATATCTCTAATCAGAAAACAACTTCAACAAATAGGTGTTTATTATTTTTTTTTTATAATTTTAATTAATTATAATTTCTATTTTATTAGCTTCTTTTTTTTTTTTAATAAATAATTATTTTTCTTTTACCACAATCACAATAATAATAATAACAAATTATTCAATTTTATATAAAAACTTTTTTTGTTTTAAATTAAAGGTCTGTTCTTTTTTTCCCGAAAAAGTAGAACTGGAGTTAAACAGAGAAAAAAAATTCGCGCTCATTTCAAACATTTTGTAGGTTAGATATTATTTTATTTAGATTTTTATTAATTTTTTTTATTTTAAAAAATAGATTATTTACTGCTATCGATAAAAAGCTATATTAAACATGTTTTGACATTTAAATTTTAGTAAAAGAATTTTATCCCAAAAAAACGTTTAGCTTTTTGAATTACCGCTATGAAAAAGAACGCGCGTTCTGTTTAGTTTTACCCCAGTTTTGCTCCAGGTTATTTTTTTTGGGAAAAAAAGAACAGACCTTAAATAAAATCTTTATAGTATATTAAGTATTAAGGGAGCAAAAGTTTAGACACTACTGGGCTTGAAATGCGTGTTAAAATTAAAAAAAAAATTTTACGCCCCGGTGGACAAAAAATAATTTTTTTTTTTTATTTATAAAAATATTTCTTAATATTTTTAAATAAAAATATTTCTCCTTTCAAACCACCCCAAAATAACTTTTTTTACTATCTGCTGAAATTATTATTTTTTTTAAACAAAAAACCGTAACCAAGTAACATAGCAACAATAAACAATAAATAATAATGTATTTTTTTCGATCTTCTGAGTAAAAAATCCATCATTATTTAGAAATTTATTGAGTGAAATTTTCTAATATGATTAATAAACAATAAATATTAAATTTTAAATCCAAACATTTTTTACTTAAGTTGATAGCGAATGTATACTAATTTATTGCTCAAGATTATTTATAATAACCTATATTGGTAACAAAATATTTTTTTATTTTTTTATTTTTTTTGTTTTTTATACTAAAAAAAATTTGAAACAGTTAAAAACTTAAATTAATATGGTACGCTGGGTCAGACAGCTCAAAAAACCTGATATAAATGAATTTAAGGGAATTTTAAAATTATTGGATTTTTAGAAATTTTAGTTTTATTCGCACAAATCCATTTTAATTGGTAAAGATCGCTTATAAAACAAGTTTTTTAATAAAAAAAGATGACAAGGGCAAACAGGATTTTTTTGACAATTTTTATTTTGCCCAAAATCGAAAGGGTTTTTTTTTTGTCAAATTTTAATATGGTTAAATCAATATGGTTAAATCATTATGGCTTTGTAAATATTGTTTTCCTGAGATACAATATGAAAATCAAAATTATAATGGTTTATTAAAATTATGAAAACAGTTCATTATTTGAAATACACATCTTACTGTACAATTGTTTTTATTTATGAATTATGACACAGTATTATTGCGATTAAACATGAAATATGAGTTACGGAGGTTGGCGCGCTGCGCCAATGGTAATGGTAAACTGCGATTTGGGGCATTCTTTATTTATGGACAAGGGCCGTATAAAATTTTTCTGTGACAGTAGCGAGAAATTTCGATTTCTTTGGCCGCGCAGCGGCCAGGAAATCGTATTTTCGTGGCTACTGTACAGAAAAAAATATTTGATATTGCCAATCAAAATTAAAATTTACTTAAAATTTTCTGATGTTGGAAAATCTTGTTTATTAATAAGCAATTTTGTCATTAAATAAATTTTTGAAATTGCCAATTAAAAAAAAAAATTTTATATAATTTCACGAAATTCAATTTTTCTTTTTAGTCTATATTCATTTATATTATATGCAATCATTCAAAAATCTTTTGTCTAAAATGGAAAATTTATCTACAGATATTTGCATTAAATTCTTTTTTAATATCTAGAATTATAACAGTGAATAATTATTTTTGCAGAATGTATATACATTATAATTGAAAAAAATATAATTAAAAAAAAAAAAAAATTGTATAGATATTTACTAACCGAGCGAACAATAAAATTAAAAAAAAAATGTACAAAGAAGGGACTTTAATAGAATGAAAGAAAAATCTTCCATCATATACTGTCATTTTTATAAATGTCTTTCTATTGTATTTTCATTTATGTATTTTATTATCAGAGTTAGGTCATTTCTATTATACTATGTATATTTTTTCATAAAAATTTTATACATTTTTTCATTATTACATCTTTTGTAAAATTAAATAAATACTGAAAATTAAAATTTTGTAATTTTGTACGGATATTAAATATAATAAGATATAATTTAATTATAATTGTAAGAATGAACGTTTTTAATTTAAAAAATAAAGTTAATGTATTAGAAGCGCTCAAACATAACTGTGAATGGACAATTACTCCAGTCAAGACGCGGTTTAGAGCGTATTTTTACTGGCCAAAATAAGATTTGCTATATGTTTTTTGGGTCGCTGATCACGAAAATTGGGGTTATTTACGGGAGATATTTTCGGAACACCCGTAAATTTGCAAAAACTACCCCCAAAAAGGTTTTTTTTTTTAATATATTAGCAAACTGAGTTTATAGATTTAGCCAAGGGGGTTTCTTGGGTTGCTGAACAAGAATTTCAGGTAGTTTTTAATGAATAATTAATATTTCACCTTAAGTTATATTTTGTTTTAGCAACAATTTGCTATTTTCACACTTTCAGCGACCAGATTAGGTTCTAACTGGTTTTTTGGGTCGCTGATCAAGAATTTGGGGGAATTTCTTGTGAATAATCAATGTTTCTCTATTTTTAACACTTCATATTTTACTTGTAATGTACATTTTTTTTATTATGAATGCACTATTTACAAAAAAGTGATTTTATTATTTATTATTTTTAACTATTAAAAAATAATTTTACATAATTTTTATGAATACTTTATTTATAATTGTTTTGATATAAATAATAAATTAGAATTCCCTTAAGTTTCAGTTAAGTATCCAAAAAATACTTAAAATAAGTTTACAAAAAGTAAAAAATGCATATTCAAAAACTCCTATTGTTTGGAAGAATTTTAGTAATAAAAATGTGAAATATTTATTTTTCCCAAAAAATTCTCCCAAATTCTTGATCAGCGACCCAAAAAACCCGTAAGGACCTAATCTCATCGCTCAAAGTGCGAAAATAGCAAAAACACCCTTTTTAGGGGTTGTTATATCGACCTGTTCAAATCCGGTGTAATGTGTATGCCATTTTTAAGATTTAAGTTGATTGCCGTTTTTTTTTTTTTTTAATCAATTTTTCTGCGGTGTGATTTTAAATATCGGCCACATTTGACATCTATATTCGATAGCCCAATTTCTAACAAAATAACCGTTAAAAAATTTTCTCTTGAGCTGCAAAATAGGTAACAAACTTAGGCAATTTTTTAACACTAAGGCTTTTATAATTTTAGAAGAAGACTCAGTGGGCAGCCGTAAATTAATAGTATTTTTAATTCGCCTTTATGTTTGCTAACTCAAAAATTCACAAAATATGTAACTATATATTAAATTAAATATAATTTTAGATATTTCAGTTGAAGTAAGGATAATTTAATAATTTGAAAAAATTCTCAAATATAATAATTATACTATATATTACGACCCATGACCAGAAATGTAATAAATGGTTCATGCACTTAAATTGCTGGTAAAAGAGAATAGTAAATCGTGATCTACAACAGAATCTTTTGATGACCAAGGATTGTGTATTATTTTTCCCTGTCAGCGGTGAGAAAACCTTTTATTTCTGGCCACAAATAAAAAAAACATTGCCAAATTAATGGCGATACGGTTTCTTAAGCAATGACAGAATCTTTAATTGAAAATATAGTACATTTTTAACCTAGCGAGCAAAAAAAAAAAAGGATCTGAGCATTTTTATTCTCCAATGGACAAAATGATATTTTTCTTTCTCAGTGGGGAAAAAACGCTTTTTTTCGATCTCGTTGTAAGAAAAAAAAAGTATTTTCGACCCGAAATGTATTTTTCTTCATACATTGGTCGAAATTCCTTGGTTTCCCCTTTGTTTTTGCAGTCAACAGTTATACTTTTAGTCCTGTATAAATTGTTGAAACGTTGTTTGGGTTACCTGGTCAAAAATAAAAATAAGGCAAATATTATTTTTTTTATTTTTTACTCTTAAATAAAGAACTTGATAGAATTTTAAATTTTATAGTATTTTAATACTAAAAAATTTATTCCAAGGGGGGGGGGGGCAATTTAAAAAAAATTTAAAAAAATTTTTTTTTTATATCATTTTTATCATGTGCTAAGACTCCAAAAAAAACAAATTTGGGACCAATTGAAGTGGGGAAAAGTTGGTACAAATTAATCGATAATCGTATAAAAAGTGTTCATTTTGGGTAAAACCGATTTTTTAGAATTTCGCGGGATCTTATCCCACCTATTATATTCTTAGATTGATTAAAATGATTTTTAATACTCAAAAAATTTTGCCGAGTTTTGACAAGTCGAGTCGGATCAAGTTTTAGTCCAAAATTTTTCGAACAGTGTTTCGAACAATGTGTACGTGTACTGAACATTCAAAAATAAATTAATTTGTATTAAAAAAAAAAAATAAATAAAAAAAACTTTGTGCTTGAGGTTTTACAAAAGTTTTTATAAGATTAATTAACATTAAAATTTGCCTATAAATAGATATTATTTCAAAAATAATTAATATTTGCGTTTTGATTTGTTTCCATTCAGTTTTATTTTTTAGATTTATAGTAAATCTTAAATTGAATAATATAAAACTCTATAAACGTAAAAAAAGTAGTAGTATAGGTCTAGATTTGTACTAACAGAATTTTCAAGATAAAAAATATTTTATATATAATACACAGACTTTCAAGATATAGTCATCAATATTTTACTTCACATTTGTTATTGAACACTTCAACGTATTTAATAAAATATACTATAATATTTATAGATTATAGTAAAATATGACATCTATAAAATTCTCATGAGACAAAAGTAGGTATCTTTTAATATATAGAGAGCTTATAAAAATATAAAAAATGGTTTTTAAAACTCGTGTTGAATTATAAATTTTATATATATATATATATAGAATCCCAAGATAAATATAAAGTTTTTAGTATGAAGTTTTTTTTTTTTTAACACGTGTCCAATAGAATATCATATATTTTCTATTTATTTCGTGTTTGTTTTTTTCTGTACATTGTGTGGACACAAATATACCTATTTTTAGTGTTGGTTTGTTGAAAACATGCTTCAGGCATTATGACAGTAATTTTATTTATTTCATAAATTGAATATTTTTAACAGATATTATATATATAGAGGTCAAATAAAACTATGAAATTATAGTTTTTAATTTTCGGGTATAAAATACATCAAAATTTTATTTTCAGGTTCCCAGATGATTATATATACTTATTATATAGGATTTAAGAGTATAAGTTTACTTATGGCCTAAAGATCTATAGTAATAAATTGTAGGGTAAAAAAAAGGAAATTAGTGTCAATAAGAAAAAAATTATAAATTTTTTTAAAAACATATAAAATTTCAATGACCCATAATATTTCTTTTGAAACTAGAGCTTAAATCACCTAGGATATAAGAAACAAGAATGTTTTAAAATACAGGGCTTTTGAAAGTTTAAGATAAAAGTTTTTTAGCAATGTTAGATTAGTTTAATTTTCTTGGTAGGTTGAATTTTTGAATTTATAATACCCGATCATAGATCCTCCTTTGTAGATAGTTTATAAGCTTTTTAACAATTTTTAATTGTTGCAAAAATTATTGGGCTTCCTTTTTTTGTTTATTTATCTCTTTATTTCAATTATTATGCAACATAGAAATACCTAAAAGTAGCTTTAAAATACTCGCATAATTTAAAAAAAAAAATGTTGTATTTCCAAAATGTATATAACTGCATAACGACAGGAATCACCATAAATTTTAAAAATTCAGCTCTGAAATCAAACAAATTGCAATGGTGTGTTTTTCTTTTTGATTTTGTTATATTTTTTTGTCTTTTATCTAGAAAAATTTTTTCTTGTCATGTGAACAGAAAGCACGTATTTTTCGACATCTGCATGGACAGCAAAGACGTGTTTTCTTGTTACTGACGACGAAAAATTATATACGACCCTTGACCATAAGAATTATTGCAATTTTCCATTTGCTTCGGCAAAGAAAGAACTTTGCGCGCGCGATTTGGGCCATTTTTCAATTTTTTTTTTACAAACCTTTGAGTTTTTACTCTGCAAAAGAAATACGCTGAAAAAAAATCCGGTTGCCGTTACTAGAAGAATTTTTTTTCTTTTAAATGGTTGCAAATCACATAAAGTTTAAAGAAAAGATTAAAAAAAATTTGTTCTTTTTGGCCCGAATATTTTTTTTGTAACGCTCACCATGCCACTGTGCTCGTATTTTAAATAAGTGAAACAAAAAAATTTTTGAATGTGTAAGTATTTGCAGATATTTTTTATCATTATTTTACGTGAGCTCTTATGATAAGTGCCTTTTTTAGTAGGGGCTTCGCCCCCTTGACCCCCGAACTTTAGCTTATTCTAGGAGTAGGTTCGAGAGCAGCATTTGGGGATAGGTTATAACTACTTATTTCTTTAGTGGGGGCTTCGCCCCTATACCCCCCCGAGGGCTTTGCCCCCTCGACCCCCAAATTTTAGCTTATTCTATTGGTAGATGCGAGTTTAGCATTTGGGGATAGGTTATAATTACTTATTTCTTTAGTAGAGGCTTCGCCCCTCGACCCCCAAGATTTAGCTTACACTAGGGGTAGGTGCGAGAACAGCATTTGGGGTAGGTTATATTTTGGAAGCAAGCAATTATCGTTTCAAAAATTTATATCACAATTTAAAATATACGCGTTATTTAAAATATTTAAATAATATTTCCACGAATATATCCAAATTTATAGATAAACTTTTACAAACAATAACAAACTAATGCTTGTTACTTTAATAAAGTAAGTGTTATTCAATTTATTTCTTGTTGCTACTATCACAGTTTAAACTATACTCATAGATAAAACATTAGAAGTATTAACAATGTTGAATTTTCTTCAATTAGCGAGAAAAATAAAAAGTGAAGAAGACGCCATAAAATTTTGGTATTCTTCATGCATCCAGGAAATGCGTTCGTAAGCATGAAATGAAATTACAACTGAGTAAAAAAAATAAAAGATGGGTTTGTAAACGTCGTAGCTGTCGTTTAGAAAAGGGATTACGCAATAACACATGGTTTGAAGGTATGTTTTTTTTAATTTTCATATTTTTACATTTTTATAATTATTATTTTTTTTTTCTTTTTCAGGTTCAAAATTGTCTTTGGAGACTAGTATATTTTTTATATATGCATGGTCCCAGGACTATGCAAGTATAAAATTTTGTGATACAGAGTTTTTAATGGGTCGCGAATCCGTATGCGATTGGAAAACTTTTATTCGAGAAGTTTGCGCGGATAATTTATTAAAAAATCAAAAGAAAATTGGTGGACCTAACTTAACAGTTAAAATAGATGAATCTTCATATTCAAAAAGGAAATATAATATTGGTAGAGTATTGCCTCAACAATGGGTTTTTGAAGGTAAGTTAATTTAATTATAAAAATAAAAAATATATTCAAATTATTAATAATACATTATTTCACTATATTTAGGGATTTGCCGAGAAACTAAGGAAGTATTCATTTATGCGGTACCAGATAGAACCAAAGATACTTTGTTAGAATGCATTAAAGCATGCATTGAACCCAGAACCACTATCTTTTCTGATAAATGGGTGACTTACCAAGGGATAACTAATATACCAGGTATTGCATAATTTAGTACTTTGTTTTTAAGTTTCATGATTAATATACATTGATTTACTAAAATTTTTTTTAGATATGAATTACGTACACTACACCGTTAATCACAGTGAAAATTTCGTTGAACCTGATACAGGTGCTCAAACCCAAACGATCGAAAGTTTGTGGTGCAAGATGAAGAGAAGCACAAAAAGAGAATGCGGCACACACAGAAATATGATTGATTCATACTTGTCTGAATTCTTATGGTGAGATAAGTATAAAAATTCAAAAAATAATAAGTATTGAATAATATAAATTCAAAATAATTTTTTATCGCTCGATAATAAGGAGAGTATTTAAACTGATTGAAATAATATATAACAACCTTTACGAGCAAATAATTTGCAGAGCAGATAATTTGCTCGTAAAGGTTGTTATATATTATTTCAATTAGTTTATAAAAATTCAAACTTATTTTTGCAAATAATAGATGATATTAAATCATTTTAACCTCTAAGTAAAAATTAATAATGTTAGGCTATCCTTGTGTTATTATATTATGTATCAAAAAAGATGGTACAAAAAAAAATTCAAAAAAATTTTTTTTTAATTTAAATGTGTTTTTCCTATCTAAAAACTTTTTTTAAAACTAATTTAGTCGTTTGGGATGATTTCCCGATGAAAAAAAACTATTTTAGTGGGGGGGGGGGGGCGAAATAGAGCCGGGTTTAGAGCCTAATTTTTGGATCTAACACCGAATTTTTTCAAAATTTTTTTTCTGAAAATTAAAAAAACAAAAAAATTATAAATACTACAATATTTTTTTTTTTTAGTGTAATACTTCAATTAGTTCCATGAAAGTACTTATATTTGAAAATATGGTTTTTAATTGATATCTCGAATCTAATAATTCATTTTTTGAAAATTTGTTCCAAAATTTTTGATCAATAAAAAAAACTTTTAAAAGTTAATAGAAATGTATGTATGATTGCATGCTTGTAATCGGTGATATCTGTGGCATATTGAAGTATTAAGCTCATTGTTTGAGGAACCTTAGTGCCAGATAGTTGGCAGGGTATTTTTGTTATAATTGGATATTAAATTTTCATTGTTATAATTTGATAATTTAAGAAGGGTTCAACTTTGAGAAGGGATTTAAAAAAGCAGTGCATAAGGGTAACAGTTAAGGGACTCTGAACTAGGACTTAATTGAAAGCTTACCGTTGTTATTCCTTGTTTGAATAATTGAATTTGAAGGTACTGCAGATTAAATTTTCTATTTCATATGTAATTAAAGTTTTTTTTTTTTTTTTTTAACTGACATATACCGACGCAGGGTATCCCAAGAGGCTTCCAGGAGATGCCTGTGCTGGGGCAGTTGCGGAGCAGCCGAATTTTAAGATGTTAAACTGAACTTGTATTCACCCAAACGCCGTCAATTAATAATTAATTATTCATTAATAATATCCATGACACAGGAAAACTGCAGAAAACCTATGCCAAGAACAATAAATTTTTAATTTATAAATATTTTTAAAAAAATTTTTTATTTAACAAAAACTCTATTTAATTCTTCAATACTTTTATGCATAAAGATGAATATCTGAAATTTAAATATTTTTTTATAAAGATATTAAAAAAGGAAAGGATATAATAGTAAAAGTATATTTATAAAGGACAAGAGAATTTATTGAACTGTAAAAAGAAAATTGAACTTTTTATTTTTTTACTATCAAGTCATTTGATAATATATACTAAAAAATATGTGATGTAGTTTATATGAATTCACCTGAGAATCTTTTTATGTGAAGTGGGTCGTAATGAAAAGTAATAGATATTTATACTTTTTTTTTATTCAAAAAATAGTTTTATCAAATGCGTAAAAATCTTTTTTTTTATATAATATATTAATCATTTTATATATATATATATATTTGTCACTTTTTCTATGAATTGGAAAACGCATATATGGATATATATTTTTTAATATAAAACTTACTTTTATTGGGTTTTAAAGATTGATTTTTATCGTTTTAAATTTTAAGTTCAAAGAATTATAATAACTTAGATTTAGTTTTGAGAGTTTATGACTTTATTATTGATTTCTTTGTATGTTATACAAATTTTTTTATACTTTTGCTACTGAAGTAGATCATTCATGCATACAGATTTATTTTATATACTGGGTGGAACACAATTTCGAACACAACGCGTATTTTTACATTGCTAACATATATTAAAGCAATGCATATAACCGCAGCAATTGTGTTTCACCTTGTAGAATAAAATTTTTCGTTTAACAGAAAAATTGATTTTGTTGTTATTTATGAGTCATAAAATTTTTTAGTCTTTGTACTAATTTTTAAATCTCTAAAACCAATATTTTTAAAAGTATATTTTTCATATCAAACTTAAGTAACGATCTACTTTTTGCCCTCAAAAGATTTATTCTTTCGTTTTTGATGAAAAATCAAGTTTTATATTGTGGGAAAAAATAAAGGATTGTAACTTTTTTCGCTCTCTAACTTCTGCAATTAAATCACGATTTTTCGGTTGTTTTTGGCAGACATTATGAGAAAAGGCCTATTGGGGGATTTTTTATGTTAATATGATTGTATAATCTTAAATATAATCCATAAATTCAATTTAATAAATTCATACCTATGGAAAATATTGTTGTTTTTCGACATACTAAATACGAGTCCGGGGTGTATTTTGCAAAATTGGTGATGGATATCCAATTGCTGTTTAAAACTGACCTGTATTGGGCAAAAATTTACATACTTTCTGATATTTTTCATTTTCCCCAAGTTTTTTCTAGGTCTATTATGCTTTGTTTATTGAAGTTGAACGTGCGATTTGTTAATGTGCAGTGAAATGGGTCGTTATAACCGACTGTTTGTCTCTTCTGTATTCATCAATTCTCATGAATTGTCTTTTTGTCTCTTCAATATAATTATTTTAACAACCATTGCATATAAATTTATATACAACACCTATTTTATTCTTTATTTAATCTATTTTTCCTTTTATGACATTTTTTTTCATGTCATCATTGAGTTGTGGTATGATGTAGTATTTATATTTATCCAAAACTTTACTAATTTTTGGATATATACTTGGCTTTTATGGAATTTTAACAAAAATTTTGTTTCTGTATATGTCGTTGTGTGGATTTATTGTCCTTGGTACTTTATAAAAATTATTTTTTAGAAATTTCCATCTCTTTTTGATGTATTTATTTATAAAATGCTTGGGATATTTGTTGGCTAGTATAATAGTATATTAGTTGATCACCCGAAAGTAAGAAAGTAGATCTTTTTTTCAGGGTATAATAAAAAATTTATTTTGTTATTGTCTTCTGTTTTAATAGTGAATTGAAGTTTCTGATGATAATTGTTGAAAATATTTAATGTATATTCTATTTTATCTTAAGGTATGCAGCGGATTATATTATCTACATATCTGTAGTAAAAAAGTGGAGTGTAGTCTAATTGTTTTATGCATATTGTTTCTAATTCATCCATGATAATGTCTGCTAGCAAGGAAGGATTTATTGGATATTATTGGATTCAATATCATGATCATAGTTATATTGGTTCTTGATGCTATTGAATTTTTTAAGTAATCTATTTTTGTTCTAGGAGTATAAATAATTTTGTTTATTAAATTGTTTTTTGAAAAAATTAGTTGATATTGTGTTGTCTAAATTGATATTTGACAAATTTTTTCAAAATTTGTTAATTTATTTTCTAAATATTTTATGTACAAATTAATAGTTATAATATAATTTTACCTTTTTATATCCGTCAGTAACTTCGTTTATAACGTCATATCTGACGCGTTTCGAAACTTATTAGTTTCATCATCAGGGAATAAAAAATATAAAAAACACTTCACATACTTTACATTAGTTTTGTTTTACACTTTTATACGAGCACGCGGATAGATGCCTGGTACTTTTACATTTTACTTCACTCTAAGCGCGCGCTCGTATAAAAGTGTAAAGCAAAACTAGTGTAAAGTATGTGAAGTGTTTTTTATTTTTTTTTTTTAAATATTTTTTATTCCTTGATGATGAAACTAATAAGTTTCGAAACGCGTCGGATATGACGTTATTAACGAACTTACAGACGGATATAAAAAGGTGAAATTATATTATAACTGTAATAAGCAACTTAGACACCTTAAAAAAATATTTTTTAAATCTGTAAATTAACACCCTTAATCTATAAGTTCAATATTTTGTATAAGATTTTATGTAGTTATTTGTTGAAAATACCTTCTATAGAAGTTTTATGAGAAGTAAAATCTTTGAATTTGTATTATACCCTGGATGCATGTGCGGGTAAATAATCATGATATCTGCATTTTAATAAGAATTTTTTCCTTGAGTATGGCTTGGCTAATGTGATATGTGAGTTTTCATTTAGAGATTTTAAATGGTAGCGATCTTATTCAACACAATAAAAATTGAACACATCAGTTTCAAGCACCGAAATTAAAACACGCAAAACTCAACACGCATTAATTTTTAACACTATTTTTTGCACACAATTTAAATCCAACACAAATTTTTTTAACACGTTTTATTCGATACAAAAATTAAATTTTTTATGCAAATCATGTAAAAACTAATTAAATTTCAGTTTTTTGTGTTGAATTTGTGTCAAATAAAATGTACTGAAAAATTTAGTGTTTAATTTAAATCGTGTGCAACAATGAGTGTTGAAAATATACTGTGTTGAGTTTTGTGTGTTTTAATTTCGGTGTTCAAAAGCGATGTGTTCAATTTTTTTCGTGTCGAGTAAGATCGCTACCATTTTAAATGTTGTGGATGTATTCTTTTGATTTCATAATAAATGTTAGAAGCAGTGTTGTCTTCTATCAATTCGTTATCAATTTTTTGCTATTAACAAATTATTGTAAATTTTAGCAATAATTTGACCATTTTGCAAAATTGACCAAAAGTTTTGCAAAATGGACCCAGGATTCATGTTAAGTGATTCGAAAAAAATAAATCGCACCCATTTTTTCATGGGTAATAAAATTGAATTTATAGGCGTGATTACTATTGCTGGTGACAGGGTAGATTTTTTAGAGAGGTTTTTTGATTAATTATTTCAAAAAATTATTATTGTTATTTGAATAATTTAAAAATTTTAATAAATTAGGTATTCAAAGAACTAAAATAATTAACAATTTTAAGTTTTAAATATTTAGAACTTTGCTTATTTAAGGAAAATTCGTTTGTAGAATCTGAGAAAAAAATTTTGGAATTTATTCTAAAACTTGCGTGTAATTTGTATTATATATTGAGGAATTCTCTCCTTCATGAAAGCTTATAAATGCTATACAGTGGCTTCAAAGATAAATGTTTAAATATAAAAAAAAAATTTTATTATCAAAATATTTTATCAATAATACAATTTACATTTTACAATTGCACGTAAAATTTTTTAATTTTACATGGCTTTGCATAGAAGTAGTTTTAAACTAACTCTAAATAATGTTTTGTCTGAAAGTATGATTTTTTAGTTACCCATTGAAAAAAAAAATTAATCGAGTTTAGCATTAGATCATTCAAATTATATTTATTTCACGAGATTCCTTTACTAAAATTGAAGTACTTTGTGCGCCAAGGTTTTCTATTTGCCTGCTTGCATGTAGGTACATTATTTATATATTCACAAGGTAATGAATTTTTAAGTGACTTTTTGTGAAGGCTATTAATAACATGAAATTTAAAGCAGATTTCATGAATAGTATTGCAAAAACAGTAATTTACGAAAATTATCAATTCCATTGTTGCATTTCTGTTCGTAAATAAGCATATGTCTAAAATCTTGTAGGATTAGAAGACTAAAAATTGTTCCCTATATGTAAAAATTTCATGCTCTTTCCAAATCTGCAATTAGTATTTACGTACCACCCCTCTATATACCCTAAAAATAGTTCATGAAATATCTTTTTCAGATCTAAAATTTATATTTTGCTTGCAAAAAATTTAACTACATATCTTATCGGGCTAGATCCTTATCCTGTGAATTGGTGGTGGTTTTTTCAAAAACTTTAAAAATACTTTTTTTTTTTGTTTTTGATGGAGTTCCTATAGTAAAATATACTGCTGAATCCAAACCTAATTTTCGTTTTGAGTTACAACTCCTCCTGGTACTTAAATATTTAGGTGAAATGGGTACAATGAACCGAAAATTTCGAAAAAATACTAAAATGTTTATATACCTTATTAACATGAAACATGTTTGTAGGGGGGGGGGGGGGTAGTTCAAAACTTGAAAATTAAGGGGGGTGGGGACAAATTTGTCTGGTTTAAGGGGTGGAGGGGTCAAACGAAACTTAGAATAATTTCAATTTTGGGACTTCGAAAAATCTGGGCTTAGGAACTTAGAATAACACAGGTTTATGGACTTAGAATAATTTTGATTTAGGGACCTATATTAATACGTGTTTAGGGAATCAGAATTGTTAGGGTTTAATTTCTTAACATCTATTATGGTGATAATTACAAATTATAAAATTAGAAAATTGTATTGTAACGTCGCGTAACATTCGCATTATTCTTAGTCCTCAGCTGGAAGCAAACATGTTCCATGCATTTAGGTTGTGTTTACACAAACCGGTTATAAGTTTTTTTTCCTACTGAATTGGTACTGAATGAGCTTTATAATTCAATTAAACATAATAATAAAAAAAAAGATAATATTTCAAAGTTATTATTTTTATTATTATTATTATTTCTTGTTGATATTTTAAAATATTTTAATTTATGTTAAATTCAGTAAAATATTAGTCTTTTGATTAAACTACATCTGACTATGTAATATTTTAAATAATGTTTTAAATCTGGAATACCCTGATATAAATAAAACTTTTTACGGACTTGCTGCATAACGTATATTAAAATAAAAAGTAGAATACCCATGTAATAGATAACTACTTATTTTTTAAAAACTTTATTTTATTTTATTTATAGTAATTTAAAACAAACGAAAAATTCGAGTAAGAAATTTTTGGAAATTTAATGGAGCTTATGCAAAATTTTGAGACCTATAAAACTTTTTTTCTTCGAAAATTGTAATTTTAGACATTCAGTAACATTTAAATTACCAAAAAAGCCCAGCACTTCTAGGCCCAGACAGCCCATAGACATGAACTGGAGGATATTAACATGTTTTTTGAACATAATAAATCGATCTATAAACACAATTGTATAATTTTTCCCCCTTACTATTCATTTTTATGCCTACATATATTTATTGTAAAAATCATTATTTCATTCATGCCATAGATTATAATACACAGTAATTTAAATAAAAACAAATTTTATCAGAAATTTTTGAGTTTCAAACTTATATAGGTTTAAAATATATAATAGTTGAAATTAGATGTTTCTAAATGTAAAACTAATATAAATATATTGTGGGTATATTGTATGTACAAGATTATTCAACCAAACTCAAGAGAAATTAATTAACAGTTGTTAAATTGCATAGATTTAGTGGTAAATGTCACGAATATTGATTGATATATTAATTAGTATGTTTCAGTATGTAGGGTATATAAATTTTCATTTATATCGTGTTATAAATGCAAAAAGTTTTATTTACAACCATTTTCTAGTAAAAATATGTGTAAAATGTAGCACTTTTATGTAAATATATTATATTTTAATTATTGCAAACAGTTTTTATTTTTTAATAAAAATTTATGGATGTATTTTATTATATTATGTACTTGAAATATTTATTTTAAAAAATAAAAAAATTTATTTAAATGTAAACAGTAGTGGAATGTAAATAAATTGAATGAAAATTTTATATATGTTTGAATTTATTTATAATGAATCTTGAAGTTGAAGTTTATTAAGTAAATATTTATTGTAACTTTGTGTATATTTGAATAAATCAATAAATATTGATTTTGCGTGTACCTATATCTTAAATATATACTTACTTATATGGGTTAAGTTATTTTAAAAGGAATTTAGTTAGGTATGTTTTATAAATAAATAAATGATTTATTGGGTTTAAATAAATGTCTGTGTTATTATTAAGTATTTTATACTGTCTGATTTATTTCTTTGATTATAAGCATTTGTTTTTTTAATAAAATTAAATTACTTAAATATTTCAATAAATAAAATTTTTTGAAATTTTTTTTATTATTTTAAAGTTTTATTCGTACGAATTCAAGGATCGGAACAGCATACATAATAATTACCAGGCTAATATGAAAAAGGTTTAAATTTCATCCAGTCTATACAAGGTAGACCACTTTATTTGGCTACACTTAAAACTTTTTGTACTTCTGAGAAATTTAAAAAAGTAGAAATTATCTGCTTGCCTTCTTTGGAATATAAGCGTAGAGCGTAATTTTTATAAACTTTTGAAATTTGAATTTTTTTATCGAACAAATTTTTTAAATTTTCTGCTGAGAGACTCTCTTTTATTTCGTTAATCATATTAAGAACTCTATCAGATTTACCAGATATAATCTTTGACTCTAATTTTAACGAGTGAGGAAAGTTATTTTTGAATATGCCATTAACCATGCGTCTAAATTTTTTTACTTGTATAAAAATCCCGCATCTAAGCTGTCAAATGTTATTTCTTACTCACCAATCAATATTAATTTATGGACTCCAAAAATGTATAAAACTAAATTCTGATATTAAAACGATTATAATATACATGTTACGCCCGATTCCCGGTTCCGCGGAATGGGGCAGTCATCAGCCGGTTTAATGAAATTATGAATAAAATTTGATAAGTCAAACAAATTTTTTATCTTATAATTAATCAATATCATTCAAAAATGTATTTTAAATATAAAATAAAATAAACAAAAATTTTTTTTCTTAGAAAATTTTCTTATTTTCAATGTATTAATTCATTTAATTTGATGCCCCGTCCCGCGCAACCGGCCGGTTTGATGTCCCATTCCGTGGAACCGGCCGGTTTACTCTTTACTTTTTTAGGAATCACATTTTACTTTTTTAAAACATTTTTATACTCGCACAAATAATTTGGATATTTGTTATAAGAGCGATTATTGTCAAGGTACCAGCAATACTAAATACACCATAGAGATATTATGAAATACACCCAAAAATATTAAATACAGTAAAATGGATCGAACACAGTGGAACTTACGTATTTTTGGTCGCTAAAAATGATTTTGAAGGCCAGTTTTGAGCAATTAAGGCAAAAAAATAAATAAGTTTTTGAAAAGAATTGCTGATTAAGACTACTTCTTAGGTTTAAAGGATCGCTGAACAGGATTTTCAAATAAAATTTTTAAAATTCAATGTATTTGGTTTAAAATGAAAGATTCCTTACAACAAAATTGATAATTTAAGTTATTTCAAGCATTTTGAAGATACATTATAGTTTTTAGAGTTGTTATCATGATTCTGAAATAACATTTTTTACCTGATCAAAAAAAGCTTAAAAATCTATATTAAAATGCTATGCGGATACTACCGATTTTCGAAAAATTAAAAATTATATTTCGGGGTCTTAAGGAGGCCCTAACGGCCCAAAAGATTTATTTTTTGAAAAGTAATGAAATTTCAAGTTTCCCAGCATGTGGGCAGAGTATTATCTGTTTATGGGTCGGATAAATTAAATAAAATCTAAAAAATCCCAAAAAAATGTTTTTTTTTTTTTAGGTTTTCGGGGGCCTGTTGTGGCCTAGTGGTCTAATTATAACGGGAATAAGTAAGTTTTTTGATAAATTTTTGGATGCTACTACTTAGGTTAGGTTTGGTTCCGGAGGTCAAAACACTGTACTTGTCTGGAAGTAGCCTTTATAATATATAGATTTATAATATACCATTGCGGTTCACGTCGTTCGATTTTACGTTTATGTAGATCCAGCCTTAGTAGTTAATTCTACAGTGCAGTCATATAAGACTAGAATGTTTTATATTACAGTGATCATTTCAGTTTCCATAAGAAACGTAAAAAATACAGTAGTTAAAATTTTGAAAGTTCAAAAAGTTTTCAATAAATAATAATAATAAGTATAAGTATGTAATTTAAGGTCTTATGCAGCTTGGACAAACAATTTTATCGCATTCTAAATTATCGACGCTACAAGCATATGCGACATCATATATGTATTAGTATAATTTCAGGTTATTTACATAGTTTTTATTTATTTATTTAAAATTAAAGTCTATAAGGTGGGGAAAATAAATTGAAAATTTAATCTTTGATCATTTATTTATCATTTCGTGCTAACTTTAATCTCCTGTGTCATCATTTTCATATTTTTTCAAAGCTCCAAAGTATTGCTCCCATAAGATCAATGTTAAAGCTCCGATTTTATTTTCTTAATTACAAAAAAGTTAATGCTATAAGAGGGGTAAAATAAAGTTTATTTAAGTTTTAAAATGTTTAAATTTTAATAATTTTCCTATTTCATTAAGCTCTGTCATCATTTTAATCAAGCTGCATAATACCTTAATGGAGAATTTTGCATCTGCAATATTTTCCGGGAAGTATAAATTTATTCAAAATACTTTTATCACAGGGTAAATTCAGCAGTAAAACATCCATATCATTTGATTCTTATTGAAAAAGAGCGGGCATTCACTAAAACTTAATCGGTCATTTATTGATGAATATACCCTACCTTCTTCTATTTTATACTACTTTATATTACAGCAACAAATTATTTTTTTAGATTTATGCATGTACAATAATATTTTTTATAATAACTATTACTCAAGTTATAAACGAGTTATTATCAAATATAATTAAGTAAGTTATTTCTTTGAATAATTATCTAATCATTTTAACGCGATTAAGTAAGAATTTACATAATGAATATTTCTTGTAACATAAAGAAGTTTAAAAAAATACGCTTACTTGTATAAAATTCTTGGAGTCAATACGTTGACAGTGATTCGTGAGTAAAAAACAAATTTATTCAATTTAAAATATTCAATTTTAGTTAAATATTTATTGTAAGGCTGCTGTGCTTGAATTTTGCTTGAATTTTTAAGCAAAACTTATGTATCATTTTAAAATCATTATTTTTTTGTACTGCATATTTTATTTTTTAATTTAATTATTATTTGTCTTTGTAACAGATAAGCAAAGTTTTGAGTATCTGTTTGAATTTTCAAGTAAAAAAAATTAAAATAACCATTTTTAAGTATATGCTTTAATTTTCAAGCAATTTTTAAAACAATTCAAACAAAATCCAAGAGCAGCATTAAGCTGACAGTTTTTTATCAAACTTATTTTTTAGAAAATGAAATGTTTTCTTCAAATATCTGTAATTTCCACATTAGTTATTTGTTCATTGACTATTCACATAGAAAATTCAGAACTCAATAAAGAATTATATGATTTTGATCACTTGCTAAAATCGGATTCTGAATTTCAAAAAAAATTTCGATTCGTAGTTTTTCAGAATTATTCAGTCGAATATAAAAGGCTATTAGATTATTTCAAGTCAAATGAATTTGCAAATCTTTTAAAAACAATTGAAAAAAATTCAGAATGTGTAAATTTAATGAAATTCTTGGAACTTGATAGCTTATCTTTAAAAAATGACATAAAATTAGACATTATCAATTCTAGTGAATCTGATAGAGCAGTTGATATGATTAATGAATTAATAGAAATTTTACCAGAAGAAAAGATACACAAGTTATATTATAAAAAAATGCAAACTTCAGAAGTATACAAAAATTACGTTTTACGGTTACACAGCGAAGAAGCTAAGCAGATATTTTCTACTTTTTTGAATTCCTCGGAAACAAAGCGAGTTATTAATACAGCCAAACAGAATGGACTTCCAATTATAAATTGGATAAAATGCCTTGGATATCAATATGGGTTGTTGTATACTGGATCTGATTCAGCTTAATTTTAAATTTTGTAAATTAATTTTTACAAATAATATATTATTACTTGATTGAAAGCTGTACATTGTGGAATTGTGTAAAAATATTTAAATAAATAACAGATTTTATATTTTCTAATTTTTAACGTCATAATTATTATAAGAAAAAAATTTAATTATTAACTCATCAAAGTCCAAGTATTAAAAAAAAAAAATCAACATTACAATTTTATCAGTTGGCTGATATACAATAAATTCCATGAATTTGGTTTGATTTAAATTAATTTTATTTTTTTGTTTATGTATTTTATATTTTAAAACTTTTTATAAGTTAAAAGATATGATAAATTTATGTTATTAATATATTTTTAAAGCCTTACATGACTTGTTATCTAATTTTTTATCAAGCTTCCGTCTACTATACTGTCTATATCAACTGTATTAATTTTTATTTTAATTTTTTTATTACATTGCTAGTTATATAGCTTTACTTCCTCCATATTGCTTATTTTTAAAAGCAAATTAAAATTAAAATTAACTTTTTAAAAATGTGGCCTAATAGATTTTCCCAAACTTTGTTATAAACTTCATAATATTTTGAATGCATACAATTCAATGCGCAGAGCCTTGGCTTCCTGAGATTCTGGCCACCTGCGATCCTATGGATATTAAACCTAATCCTACTATACCTTAATTGTAAGGCATACCTAATCCAGTTCAAAAAATTAATTTATTATTTTACAGATTTTCGAATCAGCTGACTAGATTTTTACAAAGACTTTGATGATTGCAAAATTATTTTGAATTGTTTTTACTCAATAGATGAACACTTTACGAGAATGCACGATATAAATACAAATACTGCCCTTTTAAATAAAAAAAGTGAAAAGATAGACTTACGAAACTGGAGGCCTATATCAATGGGAGACACCACCCCAAAGCTTTACGCTGCCTTTATAACTGGCCAGATTACATCTTGCGCAGTCACTAATGAACGGCTTAGAGCATCGCAGAAGGGCTTTCTAAATTACGAAAGTTGCTACAAGCACAAATTCGTGATGCAAAAAAGAGCAAGAAGGACGTTGTCATAGCATGGTTAGATTTAACTAAGGGAGCATTCAGACGAGAAAAAAATTTTAACCACCACCTCCAAAATTTGCTCCCACTTTTTATTATTTAACATGCAAGAATGGGACGAGAGGGGGTAAATATCGAAGGTGGGGGTTCTAAATTTTTTCTCGTCTGAATGCTCCCTAATGCTTTCACATCCGCCCCCCCCCCATAACTAAATCCACAAGGCCCTTGAGGCACATGGACTTCGGGGCAGAACCAAACGGATTATAAAGTCACTGTACGACAATTTAACCACACAAGTAAGAACTACCGCGGGGTATACTTATCAGATTTGTATTCTTTTTAGGGGTCAGGCAGGCATATCCACTTAGTTCCATAATATTTAATCTGATTTTTGAATATGTTTTGAGGTCTGTCTAAAGAACAGGTCAAGTTTAGAAATTAGGCAACTAAAATATTACCAATTTATAAATTATCATAAGTTATAACTTATGCGGATGATATGGCATTTCTAAGAAACTCGGTCGAGGGAATACGCACGCTTCTAAAAACAGCAGAAGAAACGTTTGCAGTTGTTGGTCGCGCATTTAACCAACTAAAATGTGTATCTCTACCCTAGGGTGTTTCTTATTTCCTAAATTGACCTTAGAGGAAAATACTGGCTGGAATATGTTACTTCAGGTAATAAAATAATTTTCTGAAAAAATTTTACCAATAGGTTAATGTAGTTTGCCGATTTATAAATTAAAATCGGTAAAAATCAGAAAAAAGGTTTTGAAAATGTTGTAGAAATCTTTTAGAAACCTTGCTAAAAACTTTTTACTACTAAAATGTTTTAAACCCTCAGAAAATGTCTACAAAAGACGGAAACTTAAGGTTTAAAACAAGCGATTTTAGCCCTGTTTTGCGGCCAAAACGTGCTACTTTGACGTAAGTCTTTATTACTCGTAATATTTTTTTTTCTTTTAATTAGTACCCAAGGGTTCTCGAGGTTGCTAATTTCAAAGATTAACTAAAAAAAATCATAAAGCTTCATCTAGGGGTGGAAAATTGTGGTGATAAGAGATGAAAAATCGATTTTTATAAAAAGCTTTATTTTTACTTGAAAAACTGTATCGGGGGGTTTTCGAGGTTACTAATTACACATATGAACTCCGAAAAATGCTAAAACTTCATTTAGGGGTGGGAAACTGGGGTGGAAAGGGGTGAAAATCAATTTTTATAATAGGCTTTATTTTTACTTGAAAAACTATACCGGGGACTTTTCGATTAGATTTTTATTTTTTGATTTTTACCGTTTTTTATTCCAATTTTTCATCCCTAGATAAAGTAAAGCATATTTCGGAGTTCATATTTGAAATCAGCAACCTCGAGAACCCCCTGATACAGTTTTTCAAGTAAAAATAAAGCTTTTTATAAAAATAGATTTTTTACCCCTTTTACCTGAATTTTCTACCCCTAGATGAAACTTTATGATTTTTTTGCGTTCATATTTGAAATTAGCAACCCCGAAAACCCCGGGGTACAAATTAACAGAAAAAAAACATAATATTTTACGAATAGTAAAGAAAGAAGAGAGAAGTAAAGAAGAAGAGTTAAAGAAGGAAAAGAGTAAAGTATTTTATTTATTTTATTTATTTTACTAACTTAAAGAATTACGTCAAAGTGGCACGTTTTGGCAGCAAAACAGTGCTAAAATCGCTTGTTTTTTAAGTTTCCGCCCCTTGTAGACATTTTCTGAGGGTTTTTTGGTAAAAAATGATTCTAAAATTGAATTCCCCATGAGTTTTAAGTCTTAAAACAATTTTAAAATTTAATTTTTAATGAAAATCTAAGCCGGTATTAATCAATTGGCACGTTTTGGCTGCCTAGGCGCTAATGGGTTCAAAAAAAATATTTTAAGTTTTACCGATTTCTCATTAATTTGTAAAGTTAAAAAGATTTTATATTTTTTCCCATACATCCGTAGTATACAAAAATTATTTTTCACATTGATTATTTCAATATCGCTGCAATTAAAAACAACTTTCATCAACCAAATTTTTCTCATGCTTCTTTGTTTACCTTTGATTCTCATTTAAGGCTTTAAAAAATTCTTTTGGCTATTTTTGTAATTTTTAAATGTAGCTTGCACAAGTAAACTCTTGGGATTGATAGTATATATAACTTTTATAAAGCTTGGAGGTAAAATATAATTAGAATAACTTTCATTCCAAGTTCAAGAAAATTTGTGAAGGGTGAAATTAGTTTTCTCGCATCTTGTAGAATTTAAATATGCAAGATACATATCAAAAGAGGTCAAAATGTTTTGTGGCACGGATTTTCATGAAATTCGAAATCAACGAGTTAAAAAAAACTTACCTTTGAACGGCCGAGTCTTTGACTGCAGATTATTGCTTTGTACATTGACTATAAAATAATAATAGTTCCTATAGATTATAAATTTGAAATATTAAACATAAATATTTCACAATAATTCCGTACAGAATCTATTAAATTATTTACGTAACCAGTAATTTTAATTTTTGATCACATAAAGCTTAAATATTTAACTCTCTTGTAAGTTTTATTAACACACAACTTTTTTAAAGCTTATTTAGAAAACTTTTCTAAAAAAAACAAAAAAAGTTAACTTTAAATACCCTTGGAGTAAAAAATAACTTTAATTGAATAACTCTATTTGACTTTTGACTAATATAAATAAAATTAACTAAACAATATGTAAACTTGTTTCGTTATAAAATTTTGTATAGTAGTTAGAAATATTTGAAAATTACTTTAATTTTCAAACACAAACACTTATTTATCTATATACTATAAATTTTCTAATGATATATATTGCTTAAAGCATATGTGATGGCAACTTGATTTATTTATTTTATAAAAGTTTCTTCTCTCTTTTATCGAAAATTTTATTTATACATTAAAGTTTTATTATGAATTTAATTCTAATTTAAATAAATTAAAAACTTTTGTTTATTTTTTTATAGATAAAAATAATTTTTTTTTATTTCAGTATTTTATTCAATAATAAAATATATACAAATTTAAGGGGTGGTAGACTTGATACTCTTTCACAAAATTTTTTAAAAGAGCATCATACCTACCACCCCCTTAAAAAAAAATTAATCAATAAATTTTATACATTTTTATACATATAACAAAATTAATATATAAATTTTTTAAACCTAAAATTAAAAATATATATTTATATTGTGGTCTATACACATTAATATTCACATTTATATATAGAATTTAATTTATATATCTGAATAAATTGATTTAGATAGAGAATATTTACATTATCATGTTTATTATACACACACATCATTTAGTACTCATTTTATAATTAATTAAAATTTATATATTCCTTGATGTACTTTTATTTTTAATTAAAAAAAATAAAAATTTACTATTATTTACTTTCAATAAAATGTATACCTATAATAAAAAAAAAAAAAAGATTTATTTTTTTAATATCATAAATTACAAATATTTTTTAACTTTTTATAAAATATATATATATTTTTATATATAAAACTATAAGAAAATAAAATAATAATTTGTAAATGTCATTAACAGTATTGAATTAATAAATAATGTAATTTTTATAAAATTTTTAGTACCTTGATTATAATATGATTGATTATATTTACAATCATTAAATAATTTTAAATCTAAATATTTAATTGAACAATAATAATTTAATGAACAATATTTTAAATAATTATTGTTGTTATTACATGTCCATAAATTTTCTAATTCTGATGAAAGTTTTACTCTATTTGCTGTTTGGTATCTGAAAATAATAAAAAAAGTTTTTTTTTTTGGTTAATGTTTTGATTTTTATTTTTTTATATTAATAGTTGTAATTTATTATTTACTCGGTTATGTAACTTTTTTTTTATTTATTTTTTTCTTTTATTTTTAATTTTTTTTTTCTTTTGACTTTTTCTTTTTACGTTGAAGTATAACTTTTAATTACATTGTATGAAATTATATAGAAGAGAAAATTTCTTAACTATAGTAATGCTTTTAAGTTCGTGTTTTAAGGTATATATTAGGTTGACACTTAATTCAAAATTATATTATTCAAGATTAGAAAATAAATTTTTAATTTAAGAAGAAACAGCAAAATAAAATATGAGCTTTAGGTAATATAAAATTTTTAAATTATTAAATTAATTAATTATTAATTATTAAATTTTTATATAATTCTTCTATAAAATTTTTCTCACAATTAAAATTATCTTTCCATGGTATAAATAATTACAAGAAGCATAGTTTTTTAGGATACTTAGTCGTGGCCCAGAGTAGAGCGCTATTACTACAAGATTGTGAGCCGATTCGCAGTTATAGCTTGAATTTCATTCATGTAAAAAATCTTCAGTTATTTTACTACGATTGGCTCAGGGTCTTGTATAAACGCAATGTTATATGGCGCACTCAATACTTTTAGTTATAAGATTCTATAAACATTTTTTGGCGAGGTTTTTCGTTAATTATAGGTAAGAAATTTATATTTTTTTAATATGGGTATGTTTTTTTTTACTATTCCTCCTCTTTTTTAGGCAAAAACGAAAAATAAAAAAAAGATATTCACAGAATCGTAAAACCTTCAGAACTATGATACATTTTGGGTTTACCCAAAAAATAACCCCACGCGACCCGAAAAAAAAAATCGAACTTTTGGGCATATCCAAAAATCCAGATAATCGTACACCCCTAATCAAAGAAGAAACTTTCACCGTAAATGTGGATGTCATTTTTTTCCCCGAAAACAGCAACTAAAGGGCTCTTTTCATTCTAAAAAAAAAATTTTTTGATTTTTTAATCCAGATAGGACTAATTCCAGTCCTTAAACCCGGATTATTTTAAGCCCAGAAACTGAAATTATTTAATTCCTATTTTACCTGCCCCCTAAATCGGAAATATTTGACCACCACCTCCTTGATTTTCGGATTCCCAGGGTACCCCTAACTATAAAAATGTTCCACGTTAAAAAACTACTTTGCTAACAATAACCAAAGGTTTTATATCAAAAATAAAAATTTTAGATAATAATAATTTTAAGTTAAAAATTATTTTTAAATGTTTTCATACCCTAACAAAAATAACCGGCCGGTTTCAGCTGGTATCACCTGATTTCATCTGGAGTCAATGAGTTTTAACCAGAAAAATAGTTTCAGATGTTAAAAGAAGAAAATTTCCGAGAAAATAAAGAAAATTCAATCCTGATAAACTTTATAACATTCTTTTAACCAATAAACGTGAAAATTTATACATTATTACCAGGGCGTTTTCGAGTTCGAGAAAAACGTTTTTATGGGTGAAAATTTTCATATTTTCACCCCAAGCATATTTTCCGATTTTCCAAGATGGCGAACCAAAAAACATACAAAAAGAAACTTTATACATTACCTGGGGGTTTTCGAGGTCGAGAAAAACGTTTTTATGAGTGAAAATTTTCATATATTCACCGCAGCATATTTTCCGATTTTCCAAGATGGCGGATCAATTAACATCCCAAAAATAAACTTTATACATTACCAGGGGATTTTCTAGGTTGAGAAAAACGTTTTTATGAGTGAAACTTTTCAAACTTTCCGATTTTCCAATATCGAGGACCAATGAACATCCAAAAAAGAACTTTATACATTACCAGGGGGTTTTCGAGGTTGAGAAAAACGTTTTTATGAGTGAAAATTTTCAAATTTTCCGATTTTCCAAGATGGAGGACCAATAAACATCCAAAAAGGAACTCTATACCTTACCAGGAGGTTTTCCAGGCCAAGAAAATCGTTTTCATGAGTGAAAATTTTCATATTTTCATCCCAGCATATTTTCCGATTTTCCAAGATGGCGGACTAATAAAAATCCAAAAAGGAACTTTATACCTTACCAGAGGGTTTTTTATTGTTCCGACATCTTGGAAAATCAGAAAATATGAATATTTTTACTCATAAAAACGTTTTTCTCGATCTCGAAAACCGCCTGGTAATGTATAAAGTTTATTTTTAGGATGTTTATTGGTCCATAATCTTGGAAAATCGGAAAATATGAAAATTTTCACTCATAAAAACGTATTTTTCGACCTCGAAAACCCCCTGGTAATGTATAAAGTTTATTTTTAGGATGTTTATTGGTCCGCGTTCTTGGAAAATCGGAAAATAAGCTGGAGTGAAAATATGAAAATTTTCACTCATAAAAACGTTTTTCTCGACCTCGAAAACCCCCTGGTAAGGTATAAAGTTTATTTTTATAAGTTTATTCGTCCGCCATCTTGGAAAATCGGAAAATATTCTGGGGGTGAAAATATGAAAATTTTTACCCATAAAAACGTTTTTCTTGATCTCGAAAACCCCCAGGTTTATTACCAATAAATTTTCATTTTAGACGTTTATTGGTTAAAATAATGTTATAAAGTTTATCAGTATTGAATTTTCTTTATTTTCCCGGAAATTTTCTTTTTTTAACAACTAAAACTATTTTTCAGGTTAAAACTCATTGATTCCAGATGAAATCAGGTGAAACCAGCTTAAACCAGCCAAAACCAGCCAAAACCGGCCGGTTATTTTTGTTAGGGTATAAACAATGGACAGTCAATTTGGACAGGAATTTTCTTCAGTATATAAAAATAAAATAAAAATTTCTTTTTTCTTTACTTATTTTACAAAATATTTTAAAAAAGAAATGTAAAGAAAAAGTAAGTATAAACTTTTGAAAGAAAAGTCTTTCTTTTGTTACAAGAAATATTTTTTATGTTATTTGAATTATTTAAATAAATACGGTTATTTAAGTTATTTTTAATTTTAAAATGTTAAAAAACTTTTAGCATTGAGATACTTTTTTAATATTTAAAAATTATGACTTTATATATTTAATATATTTAAAAAGCTTTTAACGCACTGAAAAAAAAAATCTAGTTTTAGCGCAAGGAATTTTTTTCTTCGTTTAAACTGCAGCCAATTGCATAAAACTCAACAAAATTAAAAAAAAGAACAATTTTTTTTAATATAGAAATTTATTTTTGTAATCTCAAGGTACCGTAGGGCCGAATCACCAAGTAGGTAAAAAATTTTTTATACCTTTGCAATCTATAAATAAATAAAAAAAAAAAAATAAACACTGTTTTTTTTGCAAGTATAAATAACATGTAAACAAATTATAATAATTAAAAAGAAAAAAATTATTTCTTTTAAATAATTATAAAGAACAATTAAGGAAAAAGCGTGTGAAATAATAATCAATAGTAAAAGTTTAAAGCTTGAGCCTATAATAGAAAACCTTTAAAAAAAATTAAATTTACCTTGAATGACCTATATTTAAAAAAAGAAAAAATTACTAAAAAAAAAAAAAATAAAAATACACTCAATAATTTTAAATTTTATTATCTGCTGTAAGAAAAGTAAGTAATATTTAACCCATTTTTTAAAATTTTTATTTATTTTAAAAAATTATTTTTTCAATATAAAAATTTATCAATATGGAATATCTGAGAAATAAACATTAAATTTATGGGTTACAAATAATGAAGTAAAGAAGTCTGATTATTGTTTTTAAAAATTTTATTTTCGTGGATTATACTGTAGAACTTCGATTTATTGAATAAACAAAATAATGTAGGGGCTTCGGACTATTTAAGCGATTCATAATTTTAATAGTAATCTGAGCGACATTTTTAGATACTTAAATTTATAGTATATTTTGTTTAATCAAATTTATTTGACGATATTTAACAAATATTTAAAGGGAATATTCTTAATTAGTCCTGCGTTTTTGGTTTACTAAATACGAATGTGATATTCGTTTTCAACTTAAATAGCATATTTATCAAAACAAACGATGTTAAGTTATTTTTTTGATTTGTAAAACATTTGTAAATATAGGTAATTGGAGAAATTTAGGTAAAAACAGATATCATTTATTGGCCCAAAAAACATACTACCCTACAAATTAAAAACCTCACTATCTACATTTTTATTAAAAATGAATTTTTTATATGGGTTTAATCATTATGAAATTATATTTCAAATGGTGCAAAAAAATTTTTCTTATCTCTTGCAATTTGCAAAATAGCATGGCTCATCTGCATGGTCTTATGTATCGATAAAAATTTTACACTTTTAAAAAAATAATACACTAAAAAATGGCTGATATATACTTTTTTTGAAGATATAGAGGTTTTTATTATGTTATGTACCTAAACAGCACTAGTACAATACACCAGAAATAGCTCATGTGCGTAGGATCAACAATGTGTTAAATTGCTCATATGCATATGGAGGCTCTAGTGTATTTTCAACATCTAGGGATAATTTTTTAGCCTATCTACAGTTTTTCATATAAGGGATGGAAAATCAAAAAAAATTTTTTCACCAAAGAAAAGAGCGTATCCAAATAAGTACAAAAACGTGTTTAATTTTTTTTTAACTATTGAATAACATTATTAAATCAATTGAAACACGTTTATCTTAATAACTTGAAATCGTTAAAATGTTGATATAGGGAGGTTTTTAATCTGTAGGGCAGCATAAGTACCAGATAAAAATCTTTAAAAATCCTTAATATGACCTGATAATTCCTATAATGGGCAAGTGGATTGTTTTTGGTAAAAACAAAGTTCATATTTGTATTTACCGATCCAAAACGTATTTTCCACTTGTTGGAAAATTTATGGGCCATTCGATAAAAAAAGTGTCTACAAAATAAGGCTTCACGACTACACAACAATGAATTTTTATTGTTTTTGAAAATTCGCTGAGGTGTTGAGTTACAGTAAAAAAACTACCTCTTCAAATTTTAAATTAAATTCATACGTATACCTTGAACGTATACCGAGTTTCTACATTATAAAAAATATCCAATACTAAAAAAATTAGGTACTTCAATATAACATAAATTTTTATTATATTTTATTTTACGACGTAATAAAAAAAATTTTTTTAAATAACTATATTTTTTAATTTAGCAGAAAAAATTATTGAATTATTGAATTATTATTTTCCGAAAGCTTTACTATGCTGTTCTAGAAAATTATAATATTGAATGTAACCAGGGTAATTTTTCCTTTTTTAATGTATTTTAATTTTTTTAGAGGCTCATTTTTAACTGATAAGCCCTTTTTGGGTCTGATTAATTTTTTTTAATCTTGTGTGCTTTAACCATAGTCTTTGGTATAATAAAAGCACAAGGAATTAAAAAAAATTTATTAGTTCTAGAAAGGGCTGTAGTTAATTTTTATTATTTTTAATTAATATTAAGATTTGTTGGCTTGAATATTTACACCAAAGCGAGTTCCAAGCAAAATCTACCATGTATTTTCTAGGTATTGTTTAGGAAATTTCACTTTCCAATTTAAACAGAACAGTAATTAAAATTTAAAAAATTTACCTTATAAAAACTTTATCACTGAGATCAGTAATCCTATTTGCTAAATCATCAAGGCTCACAGCTGATATTTCTGGTACATTGTAATATTTTTTAAAAACATATTCAATCTGCCATTTTGCAATTTTATTTTCATTAGAATCTATTAAATTTAAATAATATTGAGCGTAATCAATGATCTAAAACAAAAAATAAAATTTATTAAAATTAAATAAAATTAAAAAATTTTTAAATTGAAAACAGAAATGCATTTTTAAAGTAAATTTATGTGAGCTTTTTAAAAGGTCATTGATTCAACTATCCCCAAAATATTTTATATATAAAAAAAACACAAGAACACTTTTATTAAATAAATTACTATTATATCCACAGGCTTAAAATTTTCCATGTATCCCATAAAAAATGATCGTCCAGTATATGTGCAGTTTATATAATGTAAAATTTCAAGGGTATTTATGCAATGTGGTATATATTTTATGGCTTTTAACATATTTATACATGTTGGTTTTTAGAGTTTATACGTTTATAAATGTTTTGCAGCTTTTGAGTATGCTATATATTTTTGACATATAATGTGGGTTTACAGTACTTTCTAGTGAATTGTATGCATGCATCTAAGTTTTTCATTCATCTTATATTATATGCCTGAGGTTTATAAGTCTATTAATAACTGCATGGTAAGTTTATTAAATGTAGTTAAAGTCAGAACTCGGTTGTTACTTCAAGTTTTGATTCAATTGGCTTAGATTTAATTTTGCTCGTGTACAAAAAATTAGTTAAATTATGTTTTTTTTTACTAAATTAAGTTTTGTTAAAATTTGTTTATAAAATTAAAATCTCAATTTTTTTAGTACTATTTACTAATTTTTGGTTAAATTTACCATTATTTATGAGCAAGGGTCGTACACGTTTTGTTTCTTTAGTGGCGAGAAAAAATTTCTTATAAGCTTTGCAGCTGCCGGGAAATACGTGCTTTTTGGTTTTTAGAGGCCTAAAAGGGGTTTATGTAAACTTTATTTACAGCATATGTACTTAAAACCACTGTCAATATTTTTTTCTTCAAATGAATAAATAATTAAAAATTTAACATAAAAATGAATATAAATATTTAAAAATTAAATTACTTTTCCAGTGTTACTATCAAATTGATATAATCTTAAACCTGGATTATTTGGTCCTCTAGGATTATACGGTGTAATACTAGGTGTTATAAATATCCATGATACTGGTTTACCTAAAAATTACAAAATTAAAAATATTTCCAAAAAAAACTGTAACTTTGAAAAAAAAAAGCTTACTATCTTCGTTATAAATAATTCTAAAAGAATCAGTATGTAAATGACCAAAAAATTGTCCTTTTATAATATGTGAATATTCATTAACAATATTTAAATATTTATTATTATATTCATTTAATAATCCTAGTGTACCACTGTTATAATCATCAATACCAGGTGGCGTATGTCCAATTATAAAAATCTGAAAAAAATTAATTTTAATTATAAAATTTATATACATAATATATAGATAACAGATCAGCAGGTATAGTCTCTATGTATACATGAAAATTAATAATTAAACTAAACTTGTTTACATTATATATATATATATATATATTTTAAATTATTATGTTTAATGGAGTTGACGTGCAGGGTCATAAATGCGCTTTTGCCAAAAGCTATAGGATAATTTATTATATTTATGTATGTATAATAACTCATGATGATGAGCACATTGGAGAAATTTTAATGCTATAACATTATTTGTTGAGTGGGCTTTAAGTATATACAATATTTTATATATATATATATATCACTGTACAAAATTATAAACATTAATTTTACCTACTTATATTTAGACAATATTATTATTTTTTTTAAAATATTTTATGGTAGAGAAAAAAATAGGATTGAATATATATGGGTTCTGTTTAGATTTTGGAGGCTTGAGCTATGATTAAAAATACGATGACCCAAATTTTCAGAATTTTTGGGGAATTGCAAGTTCAGGCTTTTGGAATCAGGTTTATTTAATTGTTATTTTTTAAAAACTTTTCTTGCTTTCAAAGTATCTACTTTCAAATAACATAAAATCCATAAAAATTAAAAAATATCTCAACTCATTAAATTTTCAAATTAAAAAAAATATTTATGAAACCTGAGAGATTTTCTTACATTGATTTATTTTTAATGCTATATTTGTTATACTTATTTACTGAATAAATTTTTAATATTATGTACATGCACTATAAAAGACGGGAATATTATTTTGAGATATTTCGTGACGAAGAGTGTCAAAAAAGAAAATCTAAAAATATTATTTTAAAAACAAGAAGGCTTTTAAAGTATTAAAAACTAAATAATCTTTCTCTCTTGTGTAAAAATAAAGTTAAAAGTAAACTTTTTAAATTTTCATGCATTTTTAAGTGTCATTTTGTAGTATTTTTATAATTAAAGGGTGAATTTTAAATACAATTGATTTACTTACTTTAAAGGAATAAATAATTCGATTAGATTTTTACGAGTAAAATAGTGTTTTGACGTTTCGCTGTTTCATGAAAGCCTTTTTCAAAATAACTATAAATAATAATTAAAAAAAGTATAAAACTTACAATTTTTAGGAATCATTAATAATAAGAGTCCAAGTCTTTAGATTATATTTTTTGGTAATTAGTCTATAAAATTTAATAACAATGAAAAGATATTGTGATTATGATTAATTACGTAATTATTCGTCATAACAATTTATTAAAACTATATGTGCCTTTTTGTGTTCATCACTATTTTTTCAGAAAGTCGTGATTATTTTTTCAACTATTTTAATGATTTTTGAGAAATTAAAAGCTATTGTAAAAAAGTATACACAAAACCGTAAACATCTTTTTCAAAACAACTAAATTTATAGATAAAAAGGTAGATTAGGTCGATAATGACGATTTTTATTTTGCGATTTTGGCATTTTTTGGAGAGAAAATTGGTATGGTTTAAAATATTTTTTGAATCTTCTTATTTGTTAATGAAATTAGTATGTTTTCTGATACGGTTCATTTATAAAAATATGGTTCATGATCTAATAATTTAAAATTTTGCCAATGTATACTTATTTAATTATTTATTATTTTGCAATAATAAGACATTATTATTTATAGTTATTTTAAAAAGATTGTAATGAAACTGCGAAACGTCAAATAAATACTTTTTAAATCTTAAAAATCGTATCAAATTATTTATTCCTTTGAAGACATATATTATCGAGTGTTAAAATTACCAAAAAATGATTTAAAAAGGTAAATAAAGTAAGTCGATCTATCCAAGTAAAAGTTTTGATGTTGTATTTTATCTAGCTAACGTTTCGTCGAACCATGACGATCTTATCAAAAAATTTCAATATAATATATAAATTCAAAAAAATATGAATTATGTCATAATTAAACAAGGTTTAAAATAAATTAACTAAAAATCCATGGATTTTTATTAAAAATAATTATGTCAATATTTTTCTTGTTAGTTTATAATTTGTTATTGTTTTATAAAATATTATCAAGTTAATTTATTATATTGATTTTAAACCTTGTTTAATTATCACATAATTTATTTTTTTGAATTTATATATTATATTGAAATTTTTTGATAAAGTCGACATGGTTCGACGAAACGTCAGTTAGATAAAATACAACATCAAAACTTTTACTTGGATATTTCGACTTACTTTATTTACCTTTTTAAATTTTTAACAAGTGATAAAATTTCATCAATTATGATTTACTTACTGTTTTAGTTTTTCTACGTGCAGTTTCAAGAGTTTCCTTAAACCATTGCCATTGTCTATCAGCATCTTCTTCTAATGAATTTTTATATAATTGTAAATTATTTTCATTAAATACATTTTTTATTAAAGTCATGTTTAACCATAAATTTGTGTTTAATGAAATAATTTGATATTTTTTAAATTTTAACTCAACTGTGTAATAACCATCTGAAAAATTAATTATTATTTAAATAAATTTATATTAAAAAAAAAATTTAATGTCAAAACTTACATTCTCTAAAAGTAATTAAAGCTTCGTTAGGTAAAATATTTCTCCATAAATTTGATATTGATAAATAAGTTAAGCCAATTTCTGTATGTCCAATTGATGGAAAAATACCATATTTTGTTGTTAAAGTACTTGATAACGAATTTATTAATTTTTGCATGTATTGTAATCTTTGTTTTATATTTAATTTATCTGTATATGCTAAAACATCTCTAAAAAAAAATAAAATAATTATAAAAAAAAAAAAGTTTAAAATATTTAAAATAAAGTTTAAATAATTTATTATTTTCGAAAGTTTTTATATTATAATAGAAAACTTGAAAATTTAACTAAATATAATTAAATTAATTGTTTAAGTTTTGTATATTATATAGAAGTTAAGTTTTTAGTTACATTGTCACTTTATTGCATATATATATATATATATATTTTAATTCTGTTTTTAAGTTTTATGTTATTTAAAATTAGCGTTAAATTTTATAATTTATAGTAAATTAAAATAACTTTTATAATTTATTAAATTATTTATATTAATGAACTCTGAAATTTTGATTTTATTTTATATAATTAAATTGAATTTATAAAATAAATATTAATTGTTTTAAAGACAATTTGTCATTTTTAGATTAAAAATCAATTGTATGTTGGTACCTAATTCGAACATAATAATAAATAAACTGCTATTCAATTTTATCAAATATGGTAAGGATGACCTATTATAGTTTATACTACTTAAAATTTACTGCTTCACTATTGTTGAGTTTTATGAGTCATATTTGATGACTATACATTAAACCTACATCCGATATTTTATATGAACGTCATAAACGATATAGGACCCCGCAGATGTATTTCTGCCGAAGCTGATCTAGTGAGATAGTGTGAGACCGAAGTTTAGTAATGACGTAAAAAAATTATACCTCGTGGTTTTTAGAAATAATTAGAGACACCTTCGTTAATTGAACTAGACTCATTAGAGAGAACAATTACTTATAGTTACTTACACTCGTTAACCCACTTAGTTGACTTAGACAGATAAATTTAGTTATAATTAATAAAGTTAAAATTGAACTCATGTAACTTAGTTATTATTTCGTGACGAATTTTCCTTTCTATAAATAAAGACTTAGCCTCAGGCTAGATCTACTAGTTTCATCGAGCCCATATAAAACACCAGGATAACCTACTCAAATGAAACCTGGGGCGCTTCTATTACCAGTATATTTAACTTCAATTATATTTATTCTACAGAATACGCAACACTATAATTATTATATGCAGTATTTTTTCTAATTTAAAGGCTCATCCATAAATTACGTTAGTAATTGCGTTGCGTAATGTTTGCAATCGAAACATAATTATTTATTTTTTAATAAAATTTCTTGCTATGGAAATTTGCTTGAAATTAAATTACTCTTTTTTTGACAACAGTTTGATTTAGTGATGCCTCAAAGATGAAAAGTAATATTTTAAAATACTTTTGGATGAAAAAATTTAACAAACGCAACTTGAATCTTCTCTTAAAATTTTAAAACTGAATTTAATATACTAAAGAAACATCTCGAAAGGGGGTGGGGTTGTTTTTGGTAGTCAAGATGAAAAAAGATCTACTGAGAAAAGATCTTATTTTCTCCAATTAGGAAAAAGCACTCTTTTTGAAAGATGGTTTTTCAATATTAGCAAGTTTTGAGAATTTTTCATGTGCAAGATTCTAAAACTAGAGATCAGTGATCCAGAAAATATTGAAGCGTAGATTTTGTTATGACTTTTGAGTATAGAACAATCACCCTTAATTAAGGGTGTTTTTTTAATGTAAGGGTGTTTAGCTCATTTTTTATACAAGATAGATTTTTGAAATTAGTAGATCTAAAAACCTGTTTTATACGAGGTACGGTTTTCAAATATTGTAAAAACTGCCTTGAAAATTGGAGTTTTTAATAATTGAATGGGTTTGACGATTTTCGCACGAGAAAAATCTTTATTTTCATAATCAGTGACCCAAAAAGTCATTAGTAAATTTTTTCTCATCTTGGTTGCCGAAAAGAACCGCAAAACCGAGATTCGACTGGAACATTAGTGACCTCGGTGACTTTAATTCACATAGAAAAAAAAATATAATTTTTTTGATTTATAAAAGGAGAATGTAGGAAATTTCTAGGCGTATTCTTTAATTTTTCCTTTCTCGATTGTATAATAGTACCGCGGAAAATTGAAGACAATAGCTAAGGGCTTTTATTTCTTAGAATTTCGTTATTTAGGACTTATGTTAATAATTAACTTTACTCTTTTATATTTTCGATAGTTTTTTTCTGTCAAATTTGCAATAAAGTGTTTTAAAGAATTTCCTTAATAAGGCTTCTCGGTGATTCAAAAAACAAGAAATTTCTGACGATATTTGATATTTGATATTTGATATTTGATATTTGATATTTTATTTATTGTAAATATATACAAAGAGTGAAAAATATATACATTTTATATTATAATAAGAACTGTGATATAATAGAAAAATAATAGAAAAACAATATAATTTGTCAAAGCTAGTGTGATTTTAAAGTAGATTAGTTATTAAATTTTGATTATATTTAAGATAAAAATGAGAATGGTGAATTTAGATAAAATTATAAGTGAGTAATAATAATAATAACATTAATAATTAATAATTAAGCGTAAGTAAAATTACTATAAATAATATAAGGTTGGGAGTATGGAGAGTGTTATGGGTTGTGGAAGTGGAGGCTAAGTATTGAGATTGAAATTGAGATTGAAATTGAGATCTGACGATCGCCCTTATGTTAATATTACATGTGACATGTGCATTAACTTTAAGAGCTTACTTATTTAAAAAAAGGTTAAATACCATCAAATACAGGAATAATGCTTCATTAGGCATTGATGATAATAACAACAGCTATAGTATAGATTTTAGAAAAAATCTTATATCTAAAATGCGAAAAGTATGTATTTCCTTTTTAGGTAGAATTTATGATATTTCTAGGATTCTAAGAAAATTCAATATTATTACCATTCCTAAAATTGTTAATCAACTAGGTAATTTGTCATTAAAGGTAAAGATAAATTTCCTAAAGAGATACAGACCAACGTAGTATATAGATTTAATTGTAAGGATTGTGATGTATCATACGTTGGAACTAGCAAAAGTGAAACATTAATAAGAATTTGTGAACATCAAAAAGGTATCACTTCATTTATTAAAATAGAAGAAAAAGAAAATGCTATCAAAAATGCGTGTAAAAATATTAGAATTAGTCAGAAAATGCGTGATAAGAATCCTGAGTACAGAAAAGATGAAGTACCTAACTATAAGTCCAAGAATGAGGCCAAAAATACCAATAAAAGTCAAATAAGTAATATAAAATATCCAGTAGTTACTAAACATTTCATTGACACTAGACATGAGTTTAATTTTAAGGATTTTGAATTATTGGACATAGAACCTTTTTTTCATAAAAGGTCAGTCAGTGAAATCTTTCATATAAAATTACAGCAAAATGCTATTAATGAAATTAAAGATACACAGAAATTATTTCCTTCGTATGAAAATCCATGTAATTGTTTTATTTATTTTTTAGATTTAACAATTAGTTTAAATTATTCAAAAATTTTCTAAATTTCTCCGAATTGTTATATCATATTATTTAATTTTCAATAGTGGATAAAATAGTTTTAAATGTTATCGATTTCTGATTATTATAAAAATTTTTAAGAGTCCTACACCCGGGCCATTTTGTTTTTCAAATTTTTTATTTCTTTTTCGTTTTTTTATTAAATAAGAAGTTTTTTTTTAATCTTATCAGAGTAGTCTCGCATTCTTTATTCAATTAAGAAAATTTTGGTATAAACACTTTTTTAATTTAATCAAAAATAAGGACATGAGTTGGTGAGAAAAATTTTGAGTCAACTTTTTTCGACAAAAATTTTTCTCACCAACTCATGTCCTTATTTTTGATTAAATTAAAAAAGTGTTTATGCCAAAATTTTGAGTCAACTTTTTTCGACAAAAAATTTTTCTCACCAACTCATGTCCTTATTTTTGATTAAATTAAAAAAGTGTTTATGCCAAAATTTTCTTAATTGAATAAAGAATGCGAGACTACTCTGATAAGATTAAAAAAAAAATTCTAATTTAATAAAAAAACGAAAAAGAAATAAAAAATTTGAAAAACAAAATGGCGCGGGTGTAGGACTCTTAATTACGTTTCTATGATAAAAATAGCGCTACTGCTTATCTTAATTAGCGTTACCTTACTGTTCAAAAAATATAGGTACTTTTAGGCAATCCTTTTCTTTACTTTTCATAAGTTGTTAAATTTGCTTTATCAAGATTTTTTTACAATATGTCAGTATTATTGATTTTTTAATTATAATATATTTTTACACCACGGAATTAAGAAAATAGTTATATAAAAATGTTTTTGACTTTAAATTTGACTAGGGGCAAGATTTAAAAAATGTGGAATTAAATTATTTCAGCTAATGTTATATAGTCATAATATTTTTTAAAGGAATTATTTATTTCTACAAATGTGATATTTATATACTTATGTTAAGCTTTATACATGACAATAGAGAAATTATTTCGTGACTTTATACTAAAATATTTAAAGTGTGATTATCCTTTTATATTCAATTTGCTAATTTTTTACATATTTTATTTTTTTAATATTATTAGAAAATTTTTTATTGTACTTTTAGCTTTGATAAGGAGTTGAAATATACTCGAAATGTCAGTTATATTAAAATTTATAATTTTTACCATCATTATACTCTTGAATAGATAATTTTATACCTAATTTTTATATACTATCATGATTTTTAATTTCTTTTTCTGCATTCTATAATGGTTATTTTATATCTTGCAAATTATAATGGTTATATGCTCATACCGTAGGCATTATATATGGATTTAAATTGCTATAACAAAGAAAAGGTAAAATTTGGGGAAAAAATTTACATTTTATTAAGAATTTCATTTAACAAAAACAGAATTAGGGATACCAGGAATTCGTTCTGCGAATTAAAAATTCACTATGAGCCATTTTGAATAAATTGAAAATTCAGCTTGTATTTGGAAAAAAAAGCAAGATTCTACGTTTGAATTCAGTCCAAATTCCTTAAGGTGGTCCGTCGAGACTTCAGATTGCTAAACACTGCATATTCCAGAGTATCGCATTGGACTAGATTCGTGCTGAAGCTTTTTAAAATTTTGACTCAACCTCGGTAATTTACGTCGATATTTTATGTAATCAACAAAAATAATAAAAAAATATAAACGTCAAGAGACATAAATATCGACTGAAATTTTTTTAATAAATAAAAAGTTATAAAAAGTTATGTTATAATTCAAAATTCTAGTTTTTAATTAATTATTTTTTAAAAAACATATACTGAAAGTAAAACAAATTTTTTCGCTCGAGGCAAGAGAAAAATATTTTTTTATCGATCTGTGAATTTAATTTCTGACGCTGTAGATTAACAAAACGCAATCAAATGCAAATTCATATAAACATAATTAAATGTTACATGATTTTAAACTCTGTATTAAAATAGCGTATATAAATTAAAATTGTTAAATTAGTCGAAAGTTTGTTATAAATCTTATGAAAGCTTTTTTAATTACATAGGTAAAATAGGTAAAATGCATGCTTTTACACATAAATGCGACTTTTATCTTTTATATATATAGTATATATATATTCCTTTTTTGACTCATTTACCGCATCAGATGTTATATTACGATGAGTTTATTTTATATATAACCAACACTACTACATAAAAGAAACCCATTTAGAAAACGTAAATTAATTATACCACAAAATCTTGTATTTCTTATAAAATGCAGCTATATATATATATATATATATATATATATATATATATATACATCTTGTTTTAGATTGTTAATTTTACTGGTATATATAATTTTGTTTTATATATATAGACGAAAATAAGTAATTTATTAAAATTATATTTTGTTTTTAATAAAATTTATATCTCATGGTTTCGTTATTTTAATTAATATTTTTATAGTATGGGTGCAGTAAATCAGATTAAATTTAAAATATTTTTTATATTATATATACAAGTTTAAAAGCTTACCCTGTGAATATTATAAATTCGATATTATTACTTTCTTTTTTTATTTTATTTGCTGCAGATTCAATTAGGATTATAGATGAATCACAATTGTAACTACCGAAATATCCACCTGTTGGTAATTTTCCACTTGAATTTAAATTTATACGATTTAATGAATTTGGACATTCTGTAAAAATAATTTTTTTAAATAAATGAATTATTTATTTTTTAATATAAAATTTATTAGGGCCAAATTTTAAAATTTATTGAGTTAATTTTTGTATTTTTTAGTATCTGTATATAAGGGATTCCACCCCAACTGGGCTCAAGTTGGAATAAAGTATAGCAGAAATTGGTCCAAACTTTTTTATTCGACAGTACAATTAAAAGTAAGTACTTTCAGCAAATTTTAACTTTCTAAGTCAAATCCTTGATTTTTGGCAGCCATTTTTGTGTTTTTGGGTTACTTTGGTAAATATACTCAAAATCTTCTTTTTTTACTACAAACAGGGCCAAATGAAAAATTAGAAGGTTTTTAGGCAGAAATATGGCGGGGGCCTAGTTAAGGCGAGGGAAAATGACAAAAATATAATTTTTATATGAACATTTGCAGAAATCTTCTTCTTATTTACTATCCCTTATAAGTGCAGAATATTTACTGCCCCATCATAATGATACCTGGAAGTAATTTATAGGATTAAACGTAGAGGGTTTAACGTACATAGTTACACAAATTTATACACACGTCTATTTCATGTTATTTAGCTGTAAATTTATAAACCAGTTTTTTTACCTACTGGACCATTTTCATCTCCAAAAATTCAGTTTTATTTACAATTGTATCTAGGATTCTACATTTTACTTTTAAAATCAATATTTTTTTCAAAGTAATTCTAGTATAAATATGCTACTTTTTCAAAAAGCTTTTGTACAATATTTTCTCGATACTCAAGCATAAAATAAAATTAAAGCTCTATTGTTAACATTTTATTTAAGATAGTTTGAAGATTTCAAGTCCTTATGTATTTTACTGAAATACTCTAAATTTCAACAAGCGACTATATTGAAAAATATATTTTTACTTCAAGTCTGTACCAATTTTTACTAAATAAAAAAATGAATAAACATAAGTAATATAATCAAATTAATTAAATAAAAACAAAAAAATTGAATATTCATGATAAATAAAAATGAGTAGTACAAAGTTCAGTAAAGTATTAAATAATACATAAATAAAAAAAAATTTACAAATATTTTTATCTCAACTTTCTTTTGACAAAAAAATAAAACACACACACAGCCTAAATAATTCATAAGATGAAAAGAAATATTACTTTGAAATATTTTCTTAATTAAAAAAGAAAGAAAAAAAACTTTATTTTACACTGAATTATTATTATTATATAATGCAATTATTTGAATTTTCTTTACCATTGTTAATTTGACTAAAATAATTTGGATCATAATGAACATCACTGATATGCCAAAAGAAACCTGTAGAAACTAATTGATTTTTATTTTTTTTTTTAAATAAATACATTTTTTTTTTATTTTTCAATTTAAACACTAACCTTCTTTTCCATTTGCTGTACAAAGCCATAACAGTAAGAAGACGTAATCACCAATCATTTTTTTTTTGCTTCTTATTTTTTATCTCTTTTGTACTTTAATATCTAATTTTACGTTTTCTAAAAAAAGAAAATAACATATTATTATTATTATTATTTTTGAAGAGTGAGTGAAAGAGAGAGAAAATTTAAACTTATTATTATATAAAAAAATAAGTAATTTATTTTTCAAGAATGAAAATTTAATAATTTTATTTTATGTGGAAGAGATTTGCTTACTCAAGTATTTGTTTTATTATGCAAGAAGTGTGTTGGAATTAGAATAAAGGTTTTTTTAATTTTGGTATACTTTAAAATTACACGGATTATTATTTTATTTTTACATTATTCTAAAAATCTTCAAAGTATTTGAGTTAAAATATTTTTAAAAGTAATATTGTATAAATAAATGCTTTTTTAATTTCATATTTATATTGTGTAACACACACCAAACCTCAAAGAGTTTTTTTTTACGCAGAAAAGATTGAATGTTTATTTAATTCTTTAGAGAGGAATTATTTTGAGGTTAATTATTTTTAAAAAATTCTGTTCAAAAAGAATTAAAACAAAAATAAATTTTTTTAAAATAATTAACCTCAAAATAATTCCTGCGTAACAAAAAACTCTTTTAGGTTTGGTGTGCAGATTTCTTGATGAAATTATGTTAAACATAATAAGCTTGCTTATAGTAGTCGTCAATTTTTTGAAGCCAAGGAATCAATTTTTAATTCTGTCAAAATAATTTTTTGGGCATAAAATGCAAGCATAAAATATTAGATACATATCTGTTGGTTTCAAATATCATTATATTATTAAAAATATAATTAATAAAATTTTAGATTCTAACGTGATTATACCGGCTTCGCCAGGCCCTTATCCTTGTGATCACGCTTGAATTAACATATTATGATTAAATTATACTCCCATTGACTTCTTATGTAATAAATGTTGTGTTTTAATTATATAAATTTATCGTTAATTTTTTGTATTCGGATTATTTTCACTCGTTTGCGCAATATTAAATCAAATCAATCAATTCAGCTAATACGTTAGATGCGGTAATATAATGAGTTTCATGGTATTCAAAAATTTCTATCGTTCATTACCTTGGATAAACTAAAAAAATAATACGATTGTAGCTATCGGGATTCCAGTTGTGGAAGCCGGATTTTTTTTCTTGGTTAAATAACTCCAAATGCCTTAAAATGTAAAGAAAATTAAAAGAAAAATGATTTTGATACATTTGAGACGCGAGCACCACGGCATGGTGGGATTTGAGAAAGTAAAGAATGGGCCAAATCACACTTAAATTATCTTCTGAGGTGAATTCAAGGATTGTAAACTGCGATTTGAGGTAGTTTTTATTTATGGACTAAAAAAATTATTTATGGACTAAAAAAACTGCAATATTATTTTTTTTTTTTTGTGTAATACTTCATCAATAAAAAAAAACTTTTAAAAGTTAATAAAAATGTATGTATGATTGCATGCTCGTAATCGGTGATATCCGTGGCATATTGAAGTAACCTTAGTGCCAGCTAGTTGGCAGGGTATTTAATTTAATCCTTTAATCTTTTCAGAATTTTTCTTCTTGTTATAATAAGCAGATTTTATTTCTGAATAATATGTAATTTATCAATCTAAACAATTTTAAATGCAATTTATAAGCATAAATCAATCAAATAGTTATGTAAAAAAATTCAATAATTTCTCATATAAAAATACAAATTATTAAAAATTTATTAAATAATAAAATACTAAAAAATTAGCAATATTAAACGAGCAATAAAATTATACAATAAAAAAAAAGAATTATTGTATTTTAAATAAAGTATGTATATGAGTGTATTATAAAATTTTTAATTTACTTTTACATAATAATAAAAAATTATAAAATAAAAATTTTTTTTTTTTATTTTTTATTATTTTAGATTGGATTTTTTCGAGTTTATATTCTCTTCTAAAAAGTAATAATAAAAAAATTTCATTTTATGTAGTCTTTTTTTTTATATTATGTATACTACGATACTATAACATACCTATGGTATTAAATGTACATATTTATATTGGTGAAAATCTGGATTTTTGTTTTATAAATCTAGCGAAGAAAAATTAAGCTTTTAATATTGAAGATGTTTATGGATAGGGGATTTAATAAATTTTTAGTTTATAGGGATAAGTAGGGAGGAGAAAGGATAAGAATGGATAGGGTCCTTAAGGGGGTTAGAATTAAAAGATATACTATGTAAGACACGTAATGTTGAAAATTTCCATTTTAAGAACCAAAATGACTAAAAACAAATATTTATTATGCCAAAAATGTCAAAGGTAATTTTAAATTTTGGTAGTTCATGCTTCAAGTTTAAAGAAAACAATAGCAGGCAATTTTAAATTTAAGAAAAAGGATGTTTTTTAAAGAAGAAAATTTTAAAAAAATTATTGAAAAGAATTACGGTAATAAAGAAACAAGCAATTTTGATACTTTATTACATTAAAGAAAAGATAGACCTAAATATGAAGAAAAAAGCTCATTAAATAAAAAAATTTAAATTAAAAAAAAATCCACATAATTCAGATTCTTGCCAATATAAAAAATTCTAAACATTATAATATGTACATACTATTATAACCGCTTAAATATACAAAATTGAAATGGTTTAAGTTTTATTTTATAAAATAAATCCTATATGTAAACTGTTGTAGTTAATTCATGTAATTTTAAATGTAAAAGTTTTTAGTATTTTTTTTATAACTTTTTTATTTTATTATACATTCAGAAATGTACTCTTTTTGTTTAATCTTTTAATCATTTATTTAATTTAAATTTTAGGTACTTACACGTACCTATATTATCGATATTTTATTTAATCTTTTAGTTCATTGGATAGTATAAAAAAGAAAAATTTAATTTTATAAATATAATTATATTTTTCTTATTTGATGTAATTAATAGTTATTTGTTTAACGAGGGACAAAATGTAGGTTTTTAAATTTGTGCGTGCGAGTTTAGATATTATTCTATTAAGGAGGGTATCAACTATTTGTAAATCCGATTTGCTAAAAAATATTTCCCATACTCTCAGTTCACCTTGATAATAATGGAAATTTTTTATCACTAATTCTGTCACCGCCAATATGGTCAATAAACCGAATTTTTGGCTAAAAATGACCAATTTTTAAATTGCTGCCAAAATTTTTTAACAAACAATTGAAAATGGACAAATAAAGAATTTTTAAAAACTTGGAGCTTGTAAATAAATTTTGAGAATCATAAATAATTCATGGTACATTTTACGTCCCATGGCTAGAAAAATAAAAAATAACCCAACTCACACGTAGACTACCTTCTAAAGCAAATCCGAGTCTAGTAAACTAAATCATATTGGAAAATTCCACTCAATAAATTTCTAAATAATAATGGATTTTTTATTTGATCTTCTGAGTAAAAATAGTTTATTTGTTTTTTTAACGTTTCATCACTAATGGTGACATCTTCTGAATTCTAAAATTTTTTATAATTTTTTACAATTTTTTATAAAAATTAGCATATATATAAATATGATCTTACATAAATAATACAGGATATGATAATCCATGATCAATAAGTAATAGATGTTATATATGATAACTATAAAAATATAAATTATTAAATAACTTAAACATAGTTAAAAAAATTTATAACCGGTTTGTGTAACTACACAATCAACGAGCATGGAACATGTTTACTCTTAACAGTAATAAATCCAAAAACCAAAATTACAATAAATCCTGAAATATATACTATCCTAATTTTATAAACTTAATCTAAGTTCTTGTTCTTATCAGGGCCTAATCAGGTCCTGGCTCCCACTTCAAATTATTCTAAGTTTCTAAATCGAAAATATTCTAAGCCCATTTACCCCCCCCCGCCTAAAAACGTCACTTTTTTACCCCCCCCCCCCCGCCGAGCCAAACTTTTTCAAATAACCCATCCTATGAACAAGTTCTATGTTAAAATTCTTTACAAAAGTTTGTTGGGTTACCATATCAGTCAAAAGTAGATTTTATAAAAATTAATGAAAATAAACCTATGAAATAAAGTATAAAAATTATTTGTACTGTTTTTTTAGCTTGCATAATAAGTATAATGTTTATAATAAGTATAATGTTTATGATTTTTATTTTTATTTTTCATAATAAGTATAATGTTTATAATAATAATGAAATAAAAATCTCTGTAACAACATGCTTTAGTGCCACATGATTCAAAATCACGAGGAGAAATAAATAATGGACTAAACAAAGATTCGTTTGTGCAAAAGTGCCATCTGGAATTTAGAGTTACAAAGAGTAATAACTGATGGACTTAATGAAGATTGTTTTAGCACGTAGACGTAAAAAATGTATATATGTGCATATGCATTTATATACATATACACATATGTATCCATGTATATATAGGACTGCTGTTATTTGAAAATGATATGGATTGAACATAAATATGATTTGTAAAGATTTTGTGAATCTTCTTTCTCATTTATTGGATTTAATTGTAAATTTATATACAATGCTTCGAAAGTGCGTCGTTTGTGAAAGTTGGATTCACGATCTTAAATCTTATAATCTTTCCAGGCAAAAGTATGGCCTGTTTTTTGTGATGTTCAGTGATTACTTTTGCATTATTTTTCTTAGTAACAGTATTATTAACTGGGGGAGCAATTAATTCATTATTCGTTACTTGTTTTTTATTTTTTGACCTATTAATGTGTGAATTATTAGAAAGATTTTTTTAAGTATTTTGATTTTCAGCCACTTCCTTAGCCTTAACAATTGCATCTACAGGTCTAAGATGTTCATAAATGCGTTCTATAGATTCAAGTTTAGATTCACCAACATAACTAACATTACAACTTGCACATTCAATCTTATAAACAACATTAGCTTGATTTTCTAGTGCTTAGTCTGTCTTTAGCCTTAACTACAATGTTATTGAGTTTATTAGGTATCTTTAGAATAGTAATGATATTGTGTTTTTTGAGTGCTTTTTTTTCATTGTCATAAAAATCGTTAACATTAGGAACACACATTTTTAGTTGTTTAGCTTATTATTTCTTTACGTATGTAAATAATGGTAGAATTTTCTAATTTGAAATGTAATCAAGATCTTTTTTAATGTAAAAGTCTATGAATTTAGTAGGATAATTGTTATCAATTAAAAATTTTTTAACCAACATCAAGTTGTTATCATGAAATGAGGAATTCCAAAGAAAAACTGCTTTATCTACCAATGTATATACTATGCCAACTTTTTAGAATTTCTGGTGATTGGGTTTAAAATTGAGGAATCTAGCTGAAAAGATCGTTTTTCTACTAAACTGAAATTTGGGCATTCTACTACACTACCAAAGATTATATAAAATTAATTTATTGAGATTAAATAAAAAGGAAAAAAATTTTTTTAATTTCTAAATCACGTAAAAATAATCAATAAATAAATTAAATTATTAATTTTAGACGTATATATATAGAAAATTTTCTAATTTTCTATAATGAAAATTCAATAATCTATTTCTATTGAATTGAGAAAATCTACATTATATGCTATATAGTTATCTTGTATCGTAATTTATGTTGCATTTACTATTAGTCACAAATGACTACATTATACAATCATGTCACCTTACGTGACAAGACAGTTAATTGATATTACTAAAAAGAAAAATGTCCCTATTTTTTCAACGATATTTTTCATTTTAAGTGTAAAATTTTTACTACTAGTTTTATAAATTAAATTTTAAAGTATTACTTATGTTAATTAAAAGCTTAGTTAATATTATTTTTTTTTAATTTATTTCCTTGTATTTTCATGTAATTTTAGGTTTTACGTGTTTATAATATATGCAATGTTAACTGTTAAAAGCTTATGGGGATTAGCATGAAAATACGTTTTTAAATATTCTAGGTGTTATTACTAACTTTAGTAATTTTTTAATATTATTGTTATTTTTTTCAGCTGTTGTATATGAGAGATTCTATGTAAACTGGATCCAAGCAGAATTGAATAATGACCGGACTTATTTTATTTTCAATATTTTTTATTTATAACTAAGCATATTACATGTAAAAAATTTTTTTCCTCAAATCTGCATAAGAAATCTCCAGGAGAATTCAGTTTCAAGCAATAGTTTATCCAAAAGATTCTACGGTTTTGATAAAGTTGACATAAATTTCTTATTAAAAATAATTCTTAAAAAGAATTATTTTTGTAAGAAAATTTAAATAATTTTGTATTAAAAAAAATAATTATCTCTGGGTATTTTTCTTGCTGTTTTTAAGCTTGAAAAATTAATTTATAAATATCTTTCAGATTTTAATTTTAATGAGATTATCATTGATTCAGATAAATTTTTTAAAGCAAGAAAAAATAAAGCTTTGTAAGTATGAGAGATTCCATGTCAACCAGGTCTGAAGAAACCAATTCCTTGATCAAGTTTTTAATTTTTGCCAGCCATTTTGATTTCTTTAACAATTTTTTAAATTAAAGTTGAAAATTTTCTGAAAAATATTCTCATTAATAATCCATGTTCAATACCGCAAGATGTAATGTATGCAATTTATATTATTTGAATATTCTCAATTTTTTCCCTTTTTCAGCTGTTCTTAGCAAGCTTTGTTTATATAATGCACTTTTTAAGCATAATACATTTTTTTTTTAAATATTATTTTTCCTAATAATGTTTGGTTTTTGCTCCAGTCAATACACGATTTTAGCTATATACTTTACGGCCATCACCAGATTTGGTCTAGTATAGTGTTTTTGGGTCACTGATTGGGTTATTTTTAATGAGGAATTGGGACTTCACCCTTAAATTAGCAAAAGTACCCCCAAAATGGGCTATTTTTTATATACTCGCTCTTTGAGAGCCCAGGTTTGGTCCATATAGGTTATTTGGGTATCTGATCACATAATAAAGGTAATTTAAGGGTAAATTAGCTCCAATTGCTCATAGAGAAGAACTCGAAACTCAATCAGCAATTCAAAAAACCTATACTAGTCCAAATCTAGTGGTAGCCGGAAACTAAACTGACTCCCCCCTTCATATATTTATTGGAGTATATTTCTTTATTTAAATTTTGATAAAAATGAAAAAGTAAAAAAAAAATTATATTTAAATTCAGTCAAAATCTTCTGGGTACACAAACTAGGATACAGATAGAAACTCAAACAAAATCATATGTAAATCTTGCTGACATCAATAGTTTTAACCAAAAAATCATTAGCTACACAACATCCACAAATTTCCCTTGAGACTCTATTAAAATTGAATTTTCTAATTCTGGTTTACAAATTGGCATGGAGAATTAAATCTAATAAAAATTTTTTCATTACGTTTCATGATATTCTACTTCTATTCACAACCACACAAGCAATACCCCAATGCACATTTGACATGGACCAGCTAATATACACTGCATTAATTTTTTTAAATCTTTTATAATATAAATGTAAAAAAGTTTTAACCATATAAAGAAAATGAAATTATTTTATAATTATGAAAGTAAAAATCACAAAAAATTTTTTACCTTGCAAAAAAGAACTTTTTTTTTCATTCTCTTTTATCTATCATAATCACATTATAAACTTAAATATATATATGAAATAAAAATCCTAGTTAAATTACCTGTATATGTAAAATAAGAAATACAATGACAAAAAAAAATTTTTTATCGTATTTGATTGTTATTATAATATAATTTAAATTAAAAACGTGAGTTGAAAAAAAAAAAAAAGATTTAAAAAAAAAAGAGTAGAAGAAATTATAAAAAATGAATAATATAAAAGAAAAGCAGAAGAAATATACAAAGAGAAAGGGAGCTTTTTGGTTTGGTATAAAAGCATATATTGGTTTTGATATTTCGTGCTAGTATTTATATTAAATATAAGGCTTTTATAGAACGCGATTTTACTTTATATAGCTTCTTTGTGTATGTGTGTGTTTGTGTGAGTGGAATGCTTTTCGTGCAGAATTTGAATTACTGAAATCGCGATTTGTAAACTATACTGTGTTATTAAAAGAGAAGAGAGAGAAACAGAAACCTAACATTAAAGTTAAGATTGTGAATGGAAAGTAGGTAAATTTTTAGTTAGGTATTTTATAGCGTACTGCTTTTTTTTAAATGTACGCACGATTTATTCTGAATTTTTTTTAAAATTGCTTTTTAAATAGGTTTCTTTTTAACATATGGTTTGAACCAATTTTATTTGGTATTTGTTTTTGATTGAAATATCAAATTCAGAAATAATTTATTATTTAGATGTTTAGATGTGATTTTGTGAAGAGTTTCATGTAATGCTTTATCATTTTGGTAGGTATTTAATAAGATTTTTTCTACAACTTTAGTCCAGTACAGGTCAATTTACAGAAACCAGTAGATATATATTATTTTTATTTTTTTAGTTACTTTTAACTTTTTAAGTAACTCTAGTAAATATAGATTAAAAATAGTTTAATTAGAAAAAATTTGTAAATTCCCTTTAAAAATTTTGAAAATTTTTTGGTGAATTTTTGATAAATAAATTTTAATTTACGATTTTCTCGAATCAATATAAAAAATGAATATTTTTTAATAAATTCGTAAAACTTAAATTAGTAAAATTATGTTATGTAAACTATTTTGTAACTTTACAGGTGTAACTTTTAACAGTGCGAATATTTTTATATAATAGTAAAATTTAATGACATGATTTTAGAAAATCACCTTTTCTCCTTGATTTTCAACTTTCGAAATTTTCAACAATGTTAGCAATTGTCAAACCTTTTGTCCAAGAAAAAGAATTTAAAAACTCAAGTAATATGTCAATATACTTGAGTATTTTTGACAATAGAGATATCTAAGTATATATAATCTTTAATGCATACTGTAAAATTGATTTCTTAAAATAGTGTATTAAGGAGGTTTATCCGTGGTTTACTACATTTTTGCAGGAATTACGATTACCGACATAATTTTTTTTTTTTAAGTTTATTTTGGAAGCTACTAATTGAAAAGAAACTATAAAAAACCATTAATAATCCAAGAATATTACCAAAAAAAGTCTCATAGTATTATAGAATTTAAAAAAACGTCACTAAAATAATGAGCTTTTTGGTTATGTTACGTGTTTTTGTGTGTTTTTTATTAATTTTACGAAAATAAAGTCGATAAAGTATGTAAAACTAATTGGGAATGTAATCTTTAAGTAATTATTTATCAGATTTATTAAGTTTCATCGATCTGTGTCATTAGCACCCTACTTTTTATAAAGCCGAAACAAATTTTCCCATAAGCGCAATGTTAAAATACGACTTTTATTTTATTAATAAAAAATTAATTAAGTCGGTGACATAGGTAAAAATAAGTCGATTTTAGTTCAGAAATGTTTAAATTTTAATACTATTCACGTTTTATTACATTCTGTCATTATTTTTTTTAACGGATAAACCTCCTTAAGTATCAAGGGCGCGAAAGTTTTCGTATTAGCGTGCATAGCAGGAGTGTTCGGCGAAACTCAAGCTTTGGGTTTACAATATTTTTTGCCTACATAGGTGAAGCATAAATGTAGAAAATTCAACGTGTATTATCTCTCTATATTATAAAATTTTAAACACTGACGCCGCTGCCGCCGACATGTCATTTGGGCATGGTACTTTTGGAATCCCCACAATTGGTGCTTTTGGGCACCCCTTAATTTCGAACCAAATCTCTATATAATATGCCGATTTGCAATCTCTGTGTTTGATTTATTTGATTAACTCTTCGTGATTTACTGTTCTCCTTCAGGCTACATTAAAATATTTAAAGTTACAGCATTGTAACAAAATAACAAAAGACATTTTAATTCATTTAGTCGATACAATAAATTTAGATTAAAAAAAATAATCTTTTTCATACTAGGTAACAAAACATGCTTTACAATATCAGATATAAATGAAATTTCTAATCCATTCATTATTATATCCAATATTAAACATTCTCTGTGATAAACATATAATTTAAATTTTTAATCAATACATTTTATAATATAAATTAAAATTAAAAAAAAAATTACATAAATATTTCAATAAATAAACTTTTATTCAAAATATACAAAATTTTTAATTTGTTTCTTATTTATTTACGATCAACATTAACATTAACATTAACATTGCATTCCACACTAACCAAAATTTATATATTATTTTATCATATCAAAATGTGAACACTGATCAATGGACATAACATTACTCTTTACCCTTTACGGGGGTTGGCGCGCGGAGCGCGCAGGGGGCCGAACCCCCTAGTTATTATATAATTTTTTCTGTTTACTACCCACTAGTAGGTAGTTAAAAGTTAAAAATTTTTTGCACTCCTGGGCGTTAAACTTGGCTTTGAATTTTTTACATTTTTTCTTTGCCCATGTAGGCAAACAATATTGTAAACATATAGCCAAAATGAAATGTTCTCATAATTTTACGACTTTTAATTTAGAATTTGCATTAATTTTGGACGTTTAATTAACATATCATTTAATTTTATAAAAAATTATTTAAAAAAAATAAAACTTAAATACACCATTTTTGAACACCTATTAAATTAACATGTGTCAAAATTCGCATATAAATATATGGTGTACGAAAAGTTGCGCTAAAAAATATCACATGGCTGAGTTGTGTAAAAAGTTAACTGTTAACTTCTTTTTGTTCCTAACATAATTTTCGTTAATTTAGTAAGAATAACAAAGTTAAAGCTCTACAAATTCTATTTAAAGTTACATAATACATTTGACATGTAATTCACATAAAACTTTATAAAGCTACTTGATTTTTTATACAAAATAATTACAAATTACATTAACTTAATTCTTATAACGTCACTGTATACGAACCTTTTAATCTGCCAAAGTGGTTTCACAGAAATCCACTTTAAAATTGTAAAGGCTACTTTAAATTATCTTCTTCTTAAAATAAAAAAATAAAAATTATTTTAAGATTTTATCAAATAATCAATACTACAAAGAAAAATAATTATAAAAACTGCATAAATTTATATAAAAATAATTGAATCTATAAATCTGAATATTAAATTTTTACTAGCCATGTCATTGAAATGAAAAATATCCTTTCTTAAATATAAATATTCTAATTTTGTTACTATCTTATTCAATTAATATTCTGTACTACTTATATTTAAAATATTCAAATTGTTTAATTATAAATATTTATGATTCTCTTATATAATTAACACTTGAAAATCAATAGAAAAAAGTATATTCATAAAGAAAATCTAATAACTCAATTTTGATAAATTTCAACTTTTTAGTACATGTATATATCATTGCATGTCTTTATATATATATATAGGTAATATAACACTTAAAAATTGATCGAGCTTTTCACTACTTCATTTCCTTCGATTTTTTTTTCTCTTATCTTTCTATTTATATTTATATAAATGTTCTATATATATATATATATATATTGGATGAAAAATGAATGTATATTAAAAGTATAAATCGTTTTATTTTTGATAGGGGTGGTCTGGGCGAATTGGAGTATATGGGTAATTTTGAGAATTTGAGATTTTTTAATTTTGAGTTGAAAGTGGCTAAAATACTGTGCCTTATTATAAGCCAACTGGGACTAATCGTCAAAGTTAATAAAAGTTAATGAGCATTATCATCAATCTCGATAAGATTTATTTAAAATATAGATTAAGAAGCACGTATTATGCCGTTAATTTAACATTATTAATATTACATACATAAGGTATGTTCTCTCATGAGTAAAAAATTTTTGAGGCCTTCCATTTCTATCAAAAAATGTAATTTTGGAAGCAATTTAAACAATAGATATTTTGGCAAAAAAGTATGTCCATTTGATATATTGACTATAAAGATGAGAGAATTAGTGATAAAAAGTTAAAAGTTTTCGGAAATCGAAAGGTGGCACTCATACAATAAATATGAGCTACATTAAAAGTATTTACTCGTCTTTTTTCATTCAAAAGTATTTTAAAGATAATGATTAAAATTGACGTTTTTTAAAATTCTTAAAATTAGGACTCTGACTTTAAATTATCATATATGTTAAGAAAACAATTGAAAAAAGAAAAGTAAAAAATTTTTGGAAACTTGAAGCTTGAAGAAAATTCTTAAGGCCTATAAGATTCATTCGCATGGAAAATTAGAATTTTGGCAGCAACGTAAGCAAATTTAAAAATTGGTCATTTTAGGCCTTTTTTAAGCTCTCCTAAAAAAAATTATAGGAACGTATACGATTTTTAAAACATAGGGTTGCTGGATCACAGTAAAGACCATTCCAATCAAGAGACTTAAAGGGCCACAACTTTCAAGGTATGAAGCGTTCAAACCCACCATGGATAAAAATGTTCATTTTTAACGAATAAATTAATGTTTTTATGCCTTGAAACAAAGAAAATAAATGAAATTTATTAAAAAAAATATATATATTCTGACTTATTTTTTTCAACTTTTTACTAAAATTATGCTCACCCAAAGTTTATTCCAAAAAAAATTACGGTTAAACTCAATTTTGTTAAAAATTAAAAAAAAGATGTTACTTCCGGCGGAAAAACGTCTGCCAATCTTATCTAACATGAAAAATTCCATATTCACTGGTAAAGTATCGTTTAATATAGTATAAAGAAAAGAAAAATTTATGTGGGGTAGATTTTGCTGCAGATTTATTTTATACTAAAATTTACCCCAGATAAGACCGGGTTTTTTTGGAAATCAACAGGTATATTATTTTGTGTGTGTTTTAAATATCGCGTTTGATTATGATGATTCGTTAACAAAATTATCATTATTTACTTGAAATAAATATTTTCAAAATTAATTCATTCTAAAAATAAACAATTTTTATTTTATTTATATTTAAGTTACTTTTAATTAAAAAAGCTCTTTCACAAGCTCCAAAGATGATTTTCCATAAGAGCAATGTTAAACTACCTACACATTTTTCTTGATTAAATAATAATTAGGCAACCAAAGTTGTAAAAGAAAGATTATTTCATTTCTTAAAGACTTTATATTTATATTTTATAAGTTTCATTCATTTCTGTTAACATAAATTTTTAGTAATGTAACGCCTTAACTTTTGGTGGATTTTCTCTTATGTAATTTATCTTACGTATTTAAAATATTTATGTATATAATAATGACATCATTAGTATTAATATTTTCAAATATAATATTGAATTTCCAATTATATTATTCTTTTACATAGCAAATATATTATAATATATATTATACTAAACGAAGAAATATAATAATAACAATAATAATAATAGGAATAATAATAGATTTTGAATTGATAATAATTCGAATATTAATATTTGCATGTCAACAAAATATTATTATAATATATTATATTGATAAATACTAATGTTAATAAAATGTCAGAAATTCCATAATTTAAATTATTTTATATTTCGTTTGTTAGTTATTAATAAAGAAAATTTGCAAATATGCATTAACTCATTAACATCGAAGTGGAGAGTTTTGGAAGAGAGGAAAAATTCATGCTTTTTACGAATCCAACATTTATTTTGATCTATAAACCTTAAAGATATCCTAAAAATTGGGATGAAAAGAGTAAATTGTACCATATTAGGCAAAGTTTGGAAAACTGTATAAAAAACGTATCAAATTTCATTGAAAAAATAATATTTTATGTATTTATGTGCGCTTTGTATACATTGCAGTTTCTTTCATTTTTATCGTATTTCCAACCCTTATAAGCTAAATAAGGCTTGTTTTCAATATACTACTTATTTTTTATAATTAAAATTATACTATTGAGTCAAATTGACTGCTAATAAAAAGTACACATAAATTTACATACAAAATAATATATTTATACATTTTTCCTAACTTTGCCTACTACGGACCAAAATACCCTTTTCATCCCTATTTTTAGGATATTTTCAAGGGTTGTAGGCCAAAACTGATGACGCATTCCGAAAGAGCATGAATTCTTACTATTAGGACAAAATTTTAAACCATGTTTCGATACGGGAAGTTATTTTTTTTGCTCACTTCCAAAACTTTCCATAATTATTATACTGAAAAAAATTGGAATTTCTTTTTTATTATATGTAAAATATTTTTTACTTTTTTTAAGTTTTAAGAGCAATTTATAATTGATGAATAATAAAATTAAGTTCAGATTGTAAAAGTTTTAAAATTATTCTAACAAATTTTGTTAAGGTTTTTAGTATGTAGTTTTAGTAATAAAGGTATAAAATATGACATTTAAAGCTAAAAGTGTTATATTATTTTACCACACAAGTTTCATTGGGTTATATTTTATGTTATTCACGCTTCGTTATAAACCATGTTATACCATTTAATATATATAAATTTAATGATGGTATTTATTTATATCAGAGTATATATACATTATATAGGGTTATACCTTCAACGAATTAACCGAAAAAAAGTTCAAGTGATTGACGACATAATTATTTTGGAAGAGGTGCCTTAAGAATTACACAGGTTTTTACAAATAATTTTGGTCAACAATTGAACAACATTTTTTTCTTCTTTTTCTTCTCGTGCTAAAGAGGACGAGATTTGCATTAACGATGGAACTAAGATGGGTGAACTAAGATTGAAAGCTGAGGAACAGTTACATTTATGTACTTACTTATGTACAGGTGAAAATTTTATTTTAGCCCCGAATCCTCGCGCGTATTCATTTAAAAGTTTGCATCCTAAGCTAAATCAAAGAGTATATATAATTTTTGATGGTAGCGGATACTAGCAAATTACATCCTCAGTCATTAATAAGCCATATGAAATCATTTATATGTATCCAAATTCAAAGCTGGTACAAGCCAAACTTGACCCAACTTCTTTTAAATGTGAATTTCCCTTTGTTAAGTGAATAATTTTTTATGTATTTACAGAGAAGCAGCATAAAATAAACTTGTTATAAAAAAGTTTTATTCACTGGCAATACTTTGAATTCGACAAAAATGATCTTAGTTAAAACACCTAAGTAATTAACTATATAAGCATTCAATACTTAATCAATCAGTTAGGGTAATCTTAAATTTTCTCTGAGCTCACATATTCTCAAAACTAAGCTTTTTTCCTCGGGATGTGTATTTTTAAGTATAGTATTTAAATTCTAATACAAAATGCATATTCAAAAATGTATAGGGCACGACATGACCTAGAAGATTTCAGACTACGATATACACATAGGTAAATAAAAATTCACGTGACTGCTTGAGGCTCAATAATACATTCCAGCTATTATATTTTAATCATTTTTTTTTTCTATCACCTTAATATAAATATTTTTCAATTTTATGCAATAAATCCACATTAAATATTAAAATTTTCAATTAGCCAAAAGTTCAAATTCATGTAATATTTACGTATTCAATTTTTTTTAAAGCCGATTTAAATAAATACTGTATCCGGATTTTACAAAAAGCTTTTTTTTTGTTGTATTGTTATCATGTGTAAATTTTTAATAAGGTTAATAAAAAAAAATTGTTTTTAGGTACGAAACATAATTAGAAAAATGAAATTCGTTTAGTAGGTAATTTTAATTAGAAATAATTATGTGAATAAGCAGAGAATGAACTTGTCGAGGTTAAATTATGAGTTTATTATTGTCTTGTTAAAAAATAATTGCTTTTGTTTAAAAATTTGGCTTTTTTTTTTTATTAAATAATTTTACTAAAAAATTATAAAAAAAACTTTTTTTAATTTTAAACATATATGTAAATAGAATTAAAAAGTTCATTTAAAATTTTTAAATTAAAAAAAAAATGTTTATTTATTTTCTGTGTTTAAATTGCTCATTACAAATTAATAAAATAAAAGAACGAGCTTACCTTTTTTTTTGTAATTAATTGACTAAAGTCAACTACTACACTAAGTAAATCTAAAGAATAATTGGCATGCTTAATTTTAAAATTAACTTTTTTTAATTGTAAAAAAATCTTGTTTTGCATGATTTTAATTAAAAAAAAAAAAAGTTAAATTACTTAATCTTAAAAAAAAGTATTTTAAGAATTTTTTATTTTTTTCTCACCTAAATCGATATTTAATTGATGTTAATAAATCAATGTTAAAATAGAATCAGATTAAAAGATCTTCTTTTTCCTACACTTTAATCTTAAAGTTAAACATTGCAGGGAAATAAAAAGTACTTAAAAAATATTTTCTGAATGAATAGATTACACTTTTTTTATATGGTTTTTTATCTTTTCTCTCTCTATTGTTAAAAAAAAAAAAAAATCTATGTGTTTAAAATACATTTGTATTTTTTAAAAGAAAAAAAAAAGAGCTTTTGAATTCCCAGAGTTTTTAAGAATAAGAATAGAAAAAAATATAATCGATCGTTTATTCAAAAAAATAAAAGAGGAAAATCTGTGGAAGATTACAATTTTTTTTTGTTTTTTTGTCGATAATCAACCAACTTTAGAATCTCTGGATTTTTCTAATTTTAATGAGAGTTGTAAATTTTTTATGTCGTAAAAATTATTTTAAAAATTTGTATGTCTTACCTATAAATATTTTTATTTTGATAATAAAAACTGCTGATAAAATAATTTTTTTTCATTATTTTAACCAAAAAAAAACAAAAAAAAATTATTAAAAATTAGTAATTATTTTTTACTAAAAAACACAAATCCTATAAAAAGCACTACATATTAAAAAAAAAACAAAGTAAAATTGTAAAATTTAAAAATTTTTTTAAAAATATTAGAATACAATAGACTGTAAAGATAAAGTCAACCAGTCTCTATGATTGCCGGTAAAAAACTGAATTCTCTTATCCGCGCATATAATACAATTTCAAAGTTTCAACCCTCAACAGTTCAACACATAGTATATGTTGTAGTATAGTACAACTATATATATATAACGATTAGGGTCGACAAGGAAGAGGATGACTTTGTTTGATGTTCACCAGGTGAGCTTATATGTTTATAACTAGTAAACTCTTGACATAGTGTAGCACGTATTAGTAGTTCCTCTTATCCTTTATAAATATAAAAACTTTTTTTTTTCAGTTTTTGCATGTAAAATTTCAAGATTAATTTTTATTTAATTAACAAATTTTTTGTTGAACAATTTTTAGTTTTTATTTTAAATACAAACTTTGTAATATTATGACAATGATACTTTGAAATTTTTCAAAGAGAAAACTGTAAAGACAATATTTATAAATGAGGAATATTTACCTGAAAATACACTAAATGTATACAATTTTATAGTTAAAAACTTTTGTTTATTGGAAATAAGTGGCAGTTGAGTCAGTACATGCCTTTTCAAAGAGTTTACTAACAAGAGAAGCTTGGAAATTGCTTGATACTTTGAGAATAGATTAGCCTTGTTAAAAAACCCTTTCTGATAGACTTTTACAATAACCAGAATAGAATTTTGAAAAGCTCTTTTGAGGGTTTAAGAAGTTCTTCATTAAACAGTACACTAAGAAATCTTCTTAACCCTTAAATAATTTAGGGCTGTGGACAAATTTTTTCTTAAAAATAATTTTTCCTTCTTAAAAGTACATAATCAAACTGCCGGGTGTAAGGACAGGTTATAAGATTTATATTGATTCAAAATTAAAAAAATACAAAGGCTATGCCCGGATCTATATAGTGAATCAGCCCACGAAAGATATTTAAAAACTAATTGTATTAGGTCAAAGTAGACCAAAAAAAATTGGATCCTGAGGTTTATAGACCTCCAGGTGCCTCCCGCTCTTATTGGATGAACTGACTTTAGGAATTAATTTTAGTGCATCGTTTTGATTGGCCAGCCAAAAACCACCCAAAAAAGAAATTTTTTTGTTGACAATTTGAACTTTGGCAACGGTTTAAAAAAAATTGGTGAATAAGCCAATTTTTTTTTTTTTTTTAATTTTTGACCAGAAGCCTAAGTTTTTATTTGCGATCACCCATGCCAAGATTCTTATGGGGCAACATGCTTAAAAATTTAAAAAACTAAATATACTTTTTTTTCATTTTTATCGATTTTGTTAAATCGGTAGATTTAAATGAAGTGAGGGCGATTTGTATAGTCGGGTCTTCAAAACTGCCCCAAAGTGTTTTTTTCTGAAAGTACTACCAAAAATAAGTCACCAGCCCAATTTTTAGCCTCCCAGAGCAAAATCTCGATTTTTGGCAGCCATTTTTGTATTTTGGACTTTTGTAAAAAAAGTAAGAAAAATGAGTCATAATTTTCTTTATTATTGCTGTAAAAAACTTACATTAGCATGTAAAATTTTTTCCTTTTAACTCCGGATAGGAAATTTCCCTGGCTCTCCGATTCCGGGGTCAAAATTTTTTTTTTGAGTAGCACATGCGCATGTCTTTTGATAAAAAAACGACTGTTTTTAACATAGGGTGCCACCTTCGATGAACATATATTTGACTATTTTTCGACTATTTTTCATTTTTTTTTCTTTTTAAAGTTAAGATCATTATACTATTACACGAGTATATATATACAAACAGTTTACTTATTATTACTATAATACTTTTGTTATATCTATGTACATTAAACGCCATTAGCGTCATTATGACAATGTTTATATTCATTTATCTAACTGTAAACTAATTCTGAGACCAATCATCCCAATGTATTATTATCATATTAACTAACCTAGAGCCATTATATTCCTAAAAATTTTAAAATAAAATTTATTTTTTAATATATTGTTAAGTAATGGATAAGCAATATCTTTTTTTTATTTTTTTATTATTTGTTTTATTATTATTATGTTCTTTATTCGGCCAGGCAAAAATATGATACACTCTTTACATACATGTTTAATATATCTTATCTTATCTTATCTTATCTTATCTTATCTTACTTCTTATCTTACTACTATACTATACTACTATATATATTTGAAAATTTATTTGTGTGCCTGTGTGTCTGTGTGTCTGTGTGTGTGTGTTCCATCATCAGGGTCAAACCACTGAACATAAGTACATAAAACCGGTGTCAAAATAAAGATAAAAAGTCCGCGGGTGACATAGGCTATAGATTTTCTGCTCAGCTATCGTAGTTTTTAAGATATTTAATTTTTAGTGTTTTTGAAATTGAAAAAATTTTTTAAAATTTTGAAAAAAATTAAAATATCTTGAGACTATCGACAAATTTTACTGTCACAAGTTTGTACTATTCGATTCAGCACTAATTTTTACGTATTCTCCTAAATTTTTATTCAAAACGGAGGTATCTTTAAAATTTTATAAAATATTTTTGAAGTTGGTTAAAAATATTTTTTTCATTTTTTTATTTTTTATGGTATTTTTAATAATTAGAGAATATATAACAACAATCTGTTCAGTATAATCAGTCAATAAGTCAATTCAGTCAATCAGTCAATCAGTCAATACTCTAGTTTATTCTAATTTATTATTATTTTAGCCAGTTTTCATTTGACCTATATAAATATTGCCTTATACTTCTTTTGAATATTGAGTAGGAATGATGGTCTCAAATACATGGAGAGATGTTGTTCCAAAAGTGGGCATACTTAACTTGGAACGAGTTAAGACCCCAATCAGTTTTTATAGAAGTGGGGATCTTTAAATCCTTACGAGGACCAAGAAAAGGTTTTTCAGATTTATAGGGTTCAAAAAATGGTAGAAGGAGTGGTTGCTCCTTCATGCGTACTAATTTGTACATTGTTAGGGCAGCGAAGTAATTGGTACGAGTTGCATTTCGCATCCAATTTAGTCTTCTTCTAAATGGTGTTTTGTGTTCCTGCCTTCTTAAGCCAAGTATGTCCCGTATGCCTGAGTTTGATAGTCTCTGTAGTTGCGCACTCAGTTCATTAGATAAATCTGAGTAGACAACGTTGCAATAGTCTAAGAGCGGGACTACTAGCGACTCAATCAGGCGTTTACTCAGGGCTTGTGATATACAGGGCTTTATGATCCGAAGGCCATAAAGGACTCTTTTGACCTTTTTAGTGATTTGTTGAACTTGGGGTTGCCAGCTGAGCGTGCTATCAAGGACAACCCCAAGACTAACCACTTTATCAACAAATGGGACGCTGTCGCCATTGGAGTTAAGTATTATTTTTGGTCTTTGGAGTTCATTAAAGAGATTTAGAGTTTTTGAAGAGCCAAAAATTATGGCCTCGGTCTTTTTGGTATTTAGTGACAAGCAATTTACTTCCGCCCACGATGCTACCATTTTTGCTGACTCAGAGAGCCTAGTAATTCCCAGCTGAATTTGATGGGCTGGTACCTGGACATATATCTGTAGATCATCGGCATATAATAACCTTAGCGTGCTTGCATCCAGGCAATCTTTTAATTCATTCATATAAATGCAGAACAGTAGGGGGCATAGGACGGGTCCTTGAGGCACCTCAATGTTTGTATCACAATAGTCAGAAGATGAGGTTCTTGATATTACACAAACCGATCGACCACAGAGATATGACCAGAACCAGTGTAAGGATGACTTAAAGAAGCCAACAGCATGTAGCTTTCTGAGTAGCTTCGATGGAGAGACATTATCAGAGAGATACAGCCAGGAATACATCATTTCTGGATACTTTTTTGAAGGCAAAACCTTCTGGAGAACTGCAATTAAGAATTTTGAGAGAATCTGATGGATCTTCTAATGGGGAGATTGAGATGTTTAAGAAATGTGAGTTAAGCTCATCAGGTGAAAAACCATGAAGAGCATCACTTACTTTTGGGATAAGCCCCAGTCTCCGCATTTTATTCCAGAAGTTTTTGTCGTCATCAAGGGTGTTGCATATCCGGTTGTGCATGTAAGCACAACGAGCCATTTCAAACTATTCCTCATAAGAGCTGGCAAGGGACAGAAATTCATTGAGAAGCCTACTGGAGCCAGTTCTGTGATAGCGTTTACTGGTAGCGTCACGTTTTGATTTTAATAGTCGTAGTTCAGGATTTAACCAAGGATATTTAATTTTCTGAGGCTTAATTATTTTGTCAGGTGCCAATTTATCGATTTTGTTTTTCAGATTAGTTGTCAAGGCTGAGAGACCTTGTTCAATGTCAAGGTCATCATCAACAGATGAAAATGCTGTCCAGTCTAGTTGACGTAAGTGTAGGTTTAGGTCTTTCATTGTGACACTATTGATGGCTTTGTAAGTCACTGGTACGTCAGGTAGTGTTGGGTAAAACATGTCAATAGTAACGGAAATAATGTCATGTCTATTCCCATAGGATGATGGAATTCGGTCAAAGCTAAGAACAGTGTCACAGTTATCTACAAAAATAACATCAATCCATGTGTTTTTATGTTTTGAATGGTGTGATGCTCCGGTATTTACCAGTTTGAGTGATAGGTCTGTCATGAGGCTGGTTAAAAACTGGTATCAGAGTCATTAGAGTCAAGCATATTGGCGTTCCAGTCACCTATAATGACCTTATGACTAAAGTCAGAGCTATAGCTGCGTAGCAATTCAATGAATTTATCATCAGACCTGATGTTTACATCAGGAGGACTTTATACTTCTGCAATTAATGTAGGGGTGGAATTGCGTTCCCAAACTGAACAGAATAGGTATTCAGATTTTAGTGGTTTACCAAGCTGCTCAGTTTTTGAGGAACAAAGGATTTTGGCCTTGAAGTTTTTCCTGATGTAAATTAGGATACCGCCCCCTATGTGTGTTATTTTATATACAATCACTTAAACGCTTCATGTTTTAAATATGTATATGGGCGATTATTTCTCAATCCAGCCAACCCCCTCTGTTCAAAAATGGTAGCAACTTAAAAAGATTTTGGTTTTCTCAAATTGACTTGGAAAGTCAAAAAAATTCAAAAAAAAAATAAAGTTTCAAAAAATTTTGTAAATATTCGAAAAAAAATAGTAAATTTAATAAATTTAGTACATTTAAAAAAAATTCGAGTATTCTCAATTATTTTTTCTGAATTCGCAAGAAAACTTGATAATTGACAATTTTTATTCAAAAATTTACTAATTTTTCGAAAACATTCTATTTTTTTTTTGTTATAATGTAAGAAAGTTGCTATTTACAGTGTACGCATGAAAATAACACTTATCATAAATTTTATTAATACTAGAGCCAACTTGGCCTTCATATAAGTAGTGAAGCATTATACCTCGGGTATAATATTTATCAATAATTATTTAAATATTTTATCTATCGCGCGCTCTACTAGAGTGCTCTGTATAATATCTGTTACGATGCGCGCGCTGGGTCTCTCGCAAGGTCCGCGCTCTGCTTATTACCTAAATGCTCGCATATAATTTCGTCATTATCTTGCGGTAATCCCCAGGGTAAACATCTCTCTCCGGTGGTCTTCCCCGGTCGTGAACTTTAGTGTCGCTGGCCTGCTGGTTACCCTCAGGTAAAACATCCTCGGAGGTTATCCTCCGAGGACGCGGAACCTGTAGGATATCCACAGGTCGGTGATATAAAATTAATATCTGTTTATAGGTTATGTTTTCAATCGCGAAGTTATTTTTATAAAATGGAGCATTAATTAATTATTCAATAAATTGTAAAATATAATTATTTTTGTAAATACGTTTTCTTTTCTTAATTAAAATCATAAATTTTTGTTATATTTTAATTATCATAATCAATATAAAAAAAATTATTTATTATTTTATAAATTTGAATATAAAGATTATTACTATTCAATAAACAAAATAAAATATTTCTTTATCAATTTTAAAGCATAAAATTCTGTGTTACCATTTATTTCATATTAACCTCCCACAACAAGCCATATCCTTACTTAATTTGATATTCAGATTTTATTAAAAAACTGCATGGATTAATACACCCCAGGGGTAAGTGCTTCAGTAGATAACAAAAATATATATTTATAATAAAATTTATAAGTAAACCAGTTAAATAAGTATAAAAAAGTTCTTAATTTTATTAAAATATATTCAAAGACTTTATACAATATATTTATATTTATAATAATCTAAAAATATTGAAGCTTTCTATCGAACAAAGTGTCTTTTGATAAAATTACAAAGCAATTTTTATATGCCAAAAAAAGCTTATGAAATTTATGCACTATTATAATGTAAACTCGTATCTAGAATAAATTCTTACTTTGATAGTAACGATATATGAAGAATTCACTAGTATTTTTTTTTTGCATAGTAAAGAATGTCAACTTTGTAAATTTTAATAAAAATTTTTTAAAAATCTTTTAATCTTAAAACGTGGTTGAGAGTAGCGGAGGCACGCTAGTTGCATGCATTATAAATAATGGATAATAAATAGTAAATTTTCTCCATAAAACGCTGATGGTGTCAGAATAAAAACCTGAAAATTCGGTTATTAAATATTGGTTGAGTTTATTGTACACTAAGATATTAAAATCGACCGATAAGTTAACCCTTTCATTTTTATAACATATTTTTCTGGCTTAGATAAAAATAACTTTTAATAACATTTAATAACTTTCTTTTAAGTAACTTCCGTTTTTTTTATGAACATAGGCGAAATATACAACTAAACCATGTAATAGTCAGGTTTCAATTTACATTCTAAATACTGTTTTTTCTTTTAAAATTCCTCTAATTACACAGTACTGCCATTTATTTAACAATTTTATTTTACTCGTAAAATATAAAAAATAAATGTTTATTTTTTTATTTTTATGCATTAAATTTTTTAAACATTTTTTAGTCTAGGCGTCAGCCATACTAATCACGCCCAAAAATTAAAAAAGTTAATTTCTTTTTTCGAGGATAAAAATAGGTGGAATTTATGTTTTTCGACCCGTTGCACACAAATCCGGGGTCCGTTTTGCAAATTTCGTGTTCAATTTTTTGTTATTAAGAAATTATTGCAAAATTAGCCAAAATTGGATCAAAAAACATAAATACCACCGATTTTTATCCTCGGAAAAATAAATTTAATTTTTGGGCGTGATTAGTATGGCTGGCGCCTGTATTATTTAGAACTACTGATAGTTAAAACAATTCAGGTTGGAAAATATTAAATAGAGCTTCTCTAAAAGCTTTTTTAACAAAATTGTTTATTTTAAATAAGCTCTTACTTACACTGAAAGGTAGTTTATCAATAGTGGTTTTTCCACGTTGTAAATCTTTAAATCTGAAGGTTTGCCTTCCTGTAAGAAAAAAAAATTTTTTTTTAAATTAAATTTATGTTAATTAAAAAAAAATTTCTTAAAGTAAATTTATGTAAATTTAATAAATTTAATCATCAGGATTTAACAATTTTTAGCATTATTTGTTGAACTGTTATTTTTGAATGAATCAAATCAGCTCATAATTAAACAAATATAAACTTGTATTTAGTGATAACCAATTTAAGTTAAAATTTATAGAAAATATCAGCACCATAAAAAAACCATCTCTATCTCTTATATAAGTACGAGTGATTGGCTTAGCCTGGCAAGAGAGAAATGTGTCCTCGCTTTTTTCGCCCTTGGTGATTAAAATAATTTTAGATGCATAACGAGAGCAGAAATTTTCGTGCTAAGTTAAGCAAGAATTTTATGCCCTGGAGGGCAAAAATATAATTCTTCATGCTTGAAACTAAAAATAAACAATCAGCAATAGATTTTTTAAAAATTTTTTATAAATTAGCTTCGTAATATAGATAACGTAAATTTAATTACCATTTTCATTATATCAACCAGAATTTTTCAACTTAGGCCGTTTCTACACCAGACAAGATTATCTTTTTTTTTAATTACATTTCTATACATTTGAAGGTGCTTCTTCGTTTTTCCCCCCCTCACTAAATCGCATTTTTTTCACTAGGAAATTATTCTAAACGACTAAATTAGTTTAAAAAAAAACGTTTTTAGGTGGGAAAAACACTTTTAATTGGAAAAAAAATTACTTTTTTAATTTAAATTTTTAATTTTTTTGACCTTTTATTTTTTTTTTTTTTTTTTTTTGAATAATAATATAAGCTTAAACATAATAATACAGTTATTTTCTATTCAATGGATAAATTGATTGTATGTCCTCCAGTATTTGCAATAATAGATCTGAATTTTTATACTTTTGTCTCCATAAAAATTCACACAAGTACGAATCAATCATGCTTCTATGTGTGCCACATTCCTTTTTTTAGCGGTATGGGGGCGAAGCCCCCAATAAAGAAAAAAGCAATGTAAACCTAGCCCCAATGCTGTACTCGCACCTACCCCTAGAATAAGCAAAATGTTGGGGGGTCGAGGGGGCGAAGCCCCCAATAAAGAAAAAAAAGCAATTAAAACCTACTCCCAAATGCTGTACTCGCACCTACCCCTAGTATATGCAAAATCCTTAAAATTTTTAACAAATTTTCAGAATTATTAAAAATTTTTTTTTTTTGATTTTTTTTTTTTGCATTTTCCCCACCCAAAACTTATTGTTAACTTCATTTTAATTGTTTTTAAGCAATTTCCAGCAAAAATTTTAGCGATTTGGTGGGGGGAGGGGGGGGACGAAGAAGATCCCATTTGAAATGAGAATATAATCATAAAATAAATTTATACCATCTGGTGAAGAAAAGGCATTAGAATCAAGGTTTCAAAAAATTTTTATTGCAAAAAAAATTTTTTTTGACCTTTTATCGAGTAAAAATATGGTTTTATTTCTTAATTATTGACGTTTCGGTCTCTGGTTGAGAACCTTTCCAAAATTTATAATATAATAATTATAGGACATTAAAAATTAGGTGTGTAAACCTAAAGTCGTAAAAATCGTAATATCTTGATATTCATGATTAAAAAATCATAAGCCATTATCATATTGTTTAAGTCATATAAAAAAATTAAAGAAATAAATAAAAATATATTAAACTAGTATCACAGAATTTTTAAAAACTTAGTTAATCACAATAATGGATAAATAAATAAATATAGACGATTGAAAAAATACATCAGTAGTTATAAATACGGTTTACATAAACCGTATTGTTTACATTATTTATAACTACTGATGTATTTTTGCAATCGTCTATATTTATTTATTTATCCATTATTGTGATTAACTAAGTTTTTAAAAATTCTGTGATATTAGTTTAAAATATTTTTATTTATTACTTTAATTTTTTGTATATGACTTAAACAATATGATAATGACTTTTAATATTATTTTAGATATTTTTTGATATAATACATTAAAAATGTGTATGAATATAAATGAAGTTTAATATGCAACAATTAAATTTTACTATTTTAATATTCTTGATGCTCTATGAAGCAATGTTTTAAAACTCGCGTTTACGAATCTCGTATCTGTTTTTATAGGTTTTTTTTGTATTTGAATATTAAGTTTTTCAGAAATATTTCTCCTATAAAAATTACTTTCAAATTCTAAAATTGTGATTCCATCACAATTTATCGTATGGTTATTATCCGTGCAATGTTTTGAGACCGGTTTGTTTCTTTTATATCGTTTTCGTGTTCCTCTTTTCTATGAAACAGTGCTCTTTTTGTTTGTGCTACATGTGTGGCTTCACAATCATTACATTTTAACTTGTAAATTAAATTAACATTATCCAATAGTTTGGTTTTATCTTTACCTCTTTTTATAACACATGCTAAATTATCCTTCATGTAAGTTATCGGTATTATATTATGTTTTTTTAATATTCTACTGACATTTTTGTAAAGTCCGTATTTATTAGGTATTCTAACTTTTGGAAGTCTGGCATAAATTCTATCACTTGGATTAACCCCCACTTGATTCATATCATTGGTATCACTTATATTACTCATTCTATGTTTAATTACTTCTAGCCTTTTTTTTATATATTTATTAATTTTTAAGGATAATTATTTAGTATCAATAATTTTTACTAAATTCCATATTTTTCCGTTAAAATTTTTTGTTAGCCAATATAACTGATTTGTCAATTAGGTTGTAAATAATATCAAATTTTTGATGTTTGGGGTGATTTGATTCAAAATTCAATACTCTACCAGAAAATGTGTCTTTGCGATACCAGTTAGTAATTATTTTATTGTTATCTTTGATTATTGTAAGATCTAAAAAGTTAATAGAACTATTATTTTCCAATTCATAGGTAAACTGTAAGTTATTATCAATACTATTAACGCGTTTATTAATGAATTTAACTTATTTTTTGGTATGCAAGTAAGAATATCATCAACATACCGAAAATAAAATATTGGTGTAAAATCTAGTTTTGCTAATACCTCGTTTTCTAAATCATCCATAACTATATTAGCAAATAATGGTGAAATCGATGACCTCATGGGAACCCCAAAAATTTGTTTATATACTTCATAATTAAAGGTAAAATATAAATTATCAAAAATGAATTCAGTCAATTTTATTATTTCTTGAAAAGGTAATTTTGAATTTTGAACAATGTTGTTAACCCTTTTTTCCAATTCATTAATAACTGACTGTTTGGAAATATTTGAAAACATTGAAACCACATCTAAAGAAACTACAATATAGTCTTCAGGAATAACCGAATTGGTTAATTTTTTAATTACTTCGAAACTGTTTTTTACGTTTGATTTTGGTAATGGGCAACAATTTTTTAGAATATAGTATAAAAATTCAGAAATAAATGAAGTAGGGCTATTAATATCTGACACTACTGGTCTCCCAGGAGCCCCAGGTTTATGAGTTTTTATAAGTATTATAAATTTTGAAAAGGTTCTCAATTAGAGACCGAAACGCCAATAATTAAGAAATAAAACCATATTTTTACTCGATAAAAGGTCAAAAAAATTTTTTCTATTTTATTTTTACACTCGAGTATCAACTATAATAAAATTTTAAAAAATTATTCTTTTAAAAAAACTTTCTTTATTTAAAATGATACTGCAAAAAAATAAATTATGCTTAAAATAATTTAGTTGTGTTTATAACCATTGGTTAGTAAGTAATATTCAAAATAAAATATCTGAATAATCTTCTGCTGTTATATTATTTATCCAATCTAAATATTTATAAACGATGGTATAAGCAGAGGGCGTATAAAATTCGTCTCTTCCACATCCTCGCGCGTTTAGAGATGCAATTCCAGCCACTGTATTATCAATAACTGCTGCACTCCCAGAATCACCTGGACAAATATTAGCATTCCTTTTTCCAGCACAAAAATGATTATTCAGAATATTATCAAGATAATATTTTTTACATTCATGTTCATTGAGTACTTTAACTTTAGCCATTCTTAATTCTTTTGAAGGAGTTTTATTAGACTAAAAATTTTTTAGGCATATATGAGAGACAATTTAAAAATATTATATATAGTTTTTAAAAACTTACATCAATAGTCCCGTATCCAGAAATTGTTAGTACTTTTCCAGGTTTAGGCATCTCTTCAGGAAGATCAATTTTTTGATGGTATTTATCGAATTCTATTGGTTTTTCTAGCTGTATTAAAATCATTAATTTAATTATATAATATTGAAATGAAATAGGAGAATTCAATTTTTTGAAATTACCTCAAGAATACCAATGTCATTAGAACAGGCATTGTCATCGTTGTATAATTCATGGATATAAACTTTTGATACTTTTCGGCCAATAGCATATATACGATTATTGGGAGTGTTACTTGAAATATTGGTCCAAACCATTATTTCAGATGGATCAGAACTGAAATAAATCGATAACTTTATGAAATAAATTAAAAAACGGTTGTTGTTTGAACCAAAAAGCTACTGCAAGTTACGCATAGTGATTTAGTCCCCTCAACCAAACCTGTCTTCAAATACACGGTTTTTATGGGTTTTTTAAGGCTTTATAATTAATTTTTACGAGGTTTAAACAGATAATACTCTAAAAATTAGCTGTAAAAAACTTAACATCACTTTTAAAAGTAATTTTATGGGGGGGTTTTTAAGCCCGCTACCCCAAAATATAATTTTGAATTTTTTCAAAATTAGTTTTCTGCAAAAATTTCAACATAATTTAATACTCAAGCATTGTTTATATACAGGAATTTGTTGAAGTTTTTTTAAAAATATCAAATTTACGATTAAAGTTTAGTTATAGGGCCAATTTTTCATCATAAAAGACACCAAATTTTTCCAACCTTTTTTCAATTAATTCATTTAAAACTTTTTATACTCAATTGTATAAAATATAACCAACTAAAAATTGTTTTACTTACGGAAGACAGTGCGCTGCTGTAAGTATAAATTTACTCTCTATAATACTACCTCCACAAGATCCATGTGGCAGTGCAAGGAAGACCTAAAGAAAACAATTATTCAAAATACAGAAAAGCAATTTAAATTTACTTTACTAAATTAAGGAGAATAGGTTCACAACTTTTCCGGAATAAATATTACGGTTTCGTATATGAAATTCCCAGAAATTTAATGGTTTGGTTATTTTAGTGGCTTACAAAACATAATTTTGAGAAATTTTAATTAAAACCCGTAATTTAATATGAGCTCTTATAGAGGATAAATGCATTAGCGCTAGAGGTCTGTAAAATTAAAATTTCTCAAAATTTGGTTTGTAAGCCACTAAAATAATCATACCATTGAATACCTGTGAATTTCATCAACAAAACTGTATATCTCTTTATTCTGGAAAAGCCGTGAAACTGCCTCCTTAATTTGTAAGTTCTCTCATAAATGAAAATTAAAAAACCACTATTACTTACATTGTAGGGGAAATCTTCAATAGCTACAGGTTTTCCATCCACGATTCTTAATCGTGAAGCATTACCTATAAATCAAAAAGAAAATTAAGCTTACTTCATTACAAGTTTTATGAAGCTTTTTTAAATAGCGAAATAAAAATAATTACCAGAATGGAGGAGTGATGATCCAATCGTTAAAACTAGAAAACTAAATGCAATCATTTTTGTTGTAAAATTTTTAAAATAATTATATTATTTAAAATAAACTTTTAAGTAAAATATGTTTTTACTACTTGAAACAAAAGTTTTCGAATATCCATGAAAATAAAAAGCTTCTGCTTTTATAGTATTTTAAATATCATAATATTCAACAAAAATTATATTAATTATGAACAAATTAAAAATTAAAATAAATTAATATTATTTAAAAAGAAATTTAATTTTATTTAAAAATTAATTAATAATAAAATTCCAAATAAAACATTTAATTTTAGATTTTTTCTATTTAATTATTTTTTTAAAAACCTGATAAATAGGCAATGACGTTGTGTTATAATAATTTTATGGTGATTTCTTAGTAATAATTAGTTTATCATGTGTAATTCAATAAATTACATGCTTATCAATCTTAATGTTTATCGTGTTTAAAAAAAAAATTTTGATAATTTACGCGTCATTAATTTTTGTCATATAAATTTTTTATGGTATTGAAATTATTATGTGAATAACATAGGTTATGGATGTTAAAATTTACGCCATCTTATAAGAAAATTTTTGGCAAAAAAAATAAAATATTTATCAAATATTAAAATATCATTTTTAAAGTATTATTATTTTTGGCTGATCCATGTAATGTTACTAAAATAAACATTAATTCAAAAAATTTTTCTTTTTCTTTAGGGTATTTTTAGTATATTTTTTTTAGATTCTCAGGAATGTTTTTGATGAATAAAACTTTATGTTAAAATTAGAAAAACCAAAAATATTAATTTTAAAAATATAAAAAATTGATAAATTATACTACAAGTTTAAAAATCATTTTTAACATACAGGCTGATTCCATGTGAAACGTATGTTGACCTCCAGATGGGGTTTTTCGATTGGGCTGTAACTTTGCACACATATAAAATGTCCTCACTCCACAAATTTTACGTCGTAAAATCGTTTCTAGCCATCTCTGTAAATTTTCGAAAATTGGAACCGATTTTAAAGCTCTCAGCCACCAACTTTTGTTTCATTATATAAAAGCATGAAGAAATATTAAAAATATTATTAGAAAAACGGTTTCGATCGGAAATTTCCCTGGCTATCCGAATTTTCAAACCGTTTTTTAAAATTTTTACGAGCCCTACCGGCTGTAGCTCATAACTCAAAATCCGTCACTTCAAATAATTTCAAACTGGGAGTAGAGACAGGGTATTCCATATACTTTTACCTGGTACTAATATGGGTATGGGTATTTTCACATACGGAAAAGTTATAACGATAATTAGTTAAATTTTCCGATTTTGAAAATGCAAATTTAGCGAAAAAAGCTATATTTATATGCAAATTTAGGCAGAACCGATTTCATATGTTAAATTTATCATAAAATAAATTTTTTTTTAATGCTTTTAAACCATTTCTATTGATATGTATAGTCAATTCTACGAAATTAGACTTGTTATAAGAAACTATTCAAGTAATTCTTAGTGAAAATGACCTAATAGGAAAACGAATGTCTGGAATTTTGAAAAATCAAATTTGGCTGGATTTAGTGTGTTAAAATATGACACCTTACCAATTTTTATGGTTCTGCATTAAAAACTTTTGAGATAGCAGCTGTTTTTTTAATTAAAAATATTTTCAAATTTTTAAAGAAAATCTAAGTAAATTTTCTATTTTAATTTTTTTACACTCTGAACAGAGCTCAAAAACTATTTTCAACCGTAGTAAATAGCTGAAACTTCTTACTGAGAGTCATTTCGGCTGTCAGTTTTTGGAAAAACATTGAGAAAGCTGAATTAAACTAAAATTCTAAAGAAAATTTTTTTTTTAGTGAATTTTTAATTATCATATTTTATAATTATTTATTTTTTAAGTTTTTCAAAACTAAAAAGGTTAAATACCCAGAAATAGAAATTTTAAAAAAGAATTAAAATTTTCTTTTAGAAAAACAGTAATTTTAAGTGCAAAAAAAAAGAAAAGAATTTCCCAATTTTTAAAAAATCCGCATTAAAAAAAAAAAATTTTCTTTAAAATTTTAGTTTTATTCAGCTTTCTCAATGTTTTTCATCCTAATGGTTCTTATCTACTTTTGGCCTCTGAAAACGATTTTTAAGGTTTCATTTATTTTTTTTATAACTAATTTTGAGAAGTTGCTATATCGCCCAAAATAAGCAAAAAGTTTAGAAAAAATTTATAACCGGTTTGTGTAACTACACAACCAACGAGCATGGAACATGTTCACTTATAACACTGATAATAAAGTAAGTATGTATCTATTGTGTTCATAATATAAATATTTATATCCAAATATTTATATTTAGATTTTTATTATAGAAATCATGCTGCTTAGACATCAAAGTGAACAAAATTAATTAAATTTTCAAATTATTATAGTTTTTGTTAAATAATATGAATTTATTTTTTTTTAATTTTTACAATAAATTCTTTAAAAATTCTGCACCAATGGTCCCTAGGTATTTCTGCACCAATGTTCCCTAGGTACATCTGCACCAAAGGTTTCTAGGTACTTCTGCACCAAAGGTCTTTAGGGACTTCTGCACCAATAGTCCCTAGGTACTTCTGCACCAAAGGTCTTTAGAGACTTCTGCACCAAAGGTTTTTAGGGACTTCTGCACCATAGGTTTCTAGGTACTTCTGCACCAATGCTCTCTAGGTACTTCTGCACCAAAGGTCTTTAGGGACTTCTGCACCAAAGGTGTTTAGGTACTTCTGCACCAAAGGTCTTTAGGGATTTCTGCACCAAATGCTTTTAGGTACTTCTGCACCAAAGGTCTTTAGGAACTTCTGCACCAATAGTCCCTAGGTACTTCTGCACCAAAGGTCTTTAGGGACTTCTGCACCATAGGTTTCTAGGTACTTCTGCTCCAATGCTCCCTAGGTACTTCTGCACCAAAGGTCTTTAGGGACTTCTGCACCAAAGGTTTTTAGGGACTTCTGCACCATAGGTTTCTAGCTACTTCTGCACCAATGCTCTCTAGGTACTTCTGCACCAAAGGTCTTTAGGGACTTCTGCACCAAAGATTTTTAGGTACTTCTGTACCAAAGGTCCTTAGGGACTTCTGCAATAATAGTCCCTAGGTACTTCTGCACCAAAGGTCTTTAGGGACTTTTGCACCAATGCTCCCTAGGTTCTTCTGCACCAAAGTCCCCGAATCGAAAATATTCTACGTCCATTTCACCCCCCCCCCCCTAAAAACGTCAATTTTTGACCCCCCCCCCCCCTTAAAGCGTCACTTTTTCACCCCCCCCCCCTGCCGAGCCGGACTTTTTCAAATACCCCATCCAATGAACATTCTCCATGTTAAAATAATACAAGCGGAGTTCCGCTTGCCGCAAGCGAATTTGCTTTTCAGTGCAGAAACTCCAACGTTAAAATGCTTCAAATAGGTAGTAAGAATTGTCGATTTTGTGGTTAGTAATCCGTAAATTTTAAATTTAAAAATCCATTTTCAGAATCGTGATCAGTGACCCCGTAAACCTAAAAAAGAAAAACCTTTAAAAAATAAATTGTAATGCAAAATACCCCGCATTACCCTACAGTAAAAACCATTTTTTTAAAATCAATTTTCTCTATTTCTTATATTTATAATTACAAAGATTACAATCAACAATAAAAAACAAATTTTTTTAATGATATGAAAATATAATAAGTAACAAATTAATTTACTTATATATATATATATATATATATATAATTATATATTAATTTCCTTCAATATATATATATATACACATAAATTTTATATTGTTGGTCTATATTACCATGGTAACAAAAATATAAAGTTGACGCATGACAAAAAATATGTTATTATTTTTTTTATACTCGTTGAAAGCATTAAACAGTATATGCAACAAAATAATTTTTTAATTAAAGTAAATATTTGATTAAATTTGAAACTAATTTCATTAAATTTGAAGTTATTAAATTTATGTCACAAATATAGCACAGTAAACGTTTGTGTTTTGTTTTTGTTTTTTTATAAAACAGTTGAAGTGAAAATGCCTATTGACTTATATTATTTACAAGCAAGTCCACCATGTAGAGCAGTTTTAATGCTTGCTAAACAAATTGGTGTACATTTTAATCTTAAAACTGTTAATGTGCTAAAAGGGGAACATCTTAAACCACAATTTTTAAAGGTAAATTTGTTTTTTTGCTAAATGCAGTAATTTTTTGAGAACAAAGTATGTTCGAAAAAATTTTTTTACGAATTGTTAATATTAATCATATATTAAATTTAGATAGTATAATTAAAAATTAAAATGGAAAAATCCTATTAAAATTATTTTTTTTTTTAGTTAAATCCTCAACACACGATACCAACTATAGACGATAATGGTTTCATATTATGTGAAAGGTAATACAAAAAAATATAAAGCAATCTAAAACAATAAATTAAAAAAAATAAATTATTTAATTTCAGTCGACCAATAATGACATATTTAGTTATGAAATATGCAAAAAATGATTCATTATATCCAAGAGATCCTCACAAACGTGGTATTGTCGAGCAACGTTTATATTTTGATGTTGGTACACTTTACGAAAGTATCATTGCATATCACGTATGTTTATATATTATTTTATCGATTATTATTTTTTTTTTATAAAAATAAATAAAAAATTAAGTCTTTTAAAGGTTTTAACCTTCTTTATTATTTAAATATTTATATATTCATTGTCAAAGTACTTTAAATAATTACAGTACAATTTTTTTTTCATGTAATTCTTTTTGATATTGAATTCTGTTTAAATTTAATCATCAATGGATTATAAAAAAAAAAAAGTAGATTAATTGAATTTTATTTTTTTTTACAAAAGGCACCAGTAATATTTGGAAAACTAAATAAACCAAGAGCAGAAGATTTACCAGCGATGGAAAGTGCTTTTGAAATATTAAATAAATATCTTGAAAAAACGTTATTTGTTGCTGGTAATGAAATTACAATCGCTGATTACAGTATATCAGTTACAGTTTGTACAGCTAAAGTATTTATTTTATGATAATTTGTTTTACATGGTACTAACAAGGGTAGTGTCAACTGTTTGGGAAGCCGATTTGCTTCTGGATTTCGAGACAGGTTGTGGTAGTTGAAAAAGGGCATCCTAGGCCTAAAAATTAGACTCCCTAGCAGGGTTCTATACACAAAAAATGAAAATTTTTTAAATTGCTGCTAAAATTGTAATTTTTAACAAAAATGGGGTTTACAGGTCTCCAAAATTTTTTACAAGCTCCTGATTTTAAAAAAATTTATACTCTTTTCTTTTGCTTCAATTGTTTTCGTGATATGGTTCTATAAAAAGATGGTATTTAAAATTATCGTTTATTAAAAAATCTTAAAGCAGGACTTTGACTTTAAATTTTCATATCTCGCAAAGAAATGATCAAAAATAGACGATTAAAGAATTTTTGTAAACCAAGAGCTTGTACAAAATTTCGGAAACCTACAAAACCCATTTTAGTTAAAAATTACAATTTTGGCAGCAAATTAAAAATTTTTTATTTTTGGCCAAATATGGCCATTAGGGTTACTGACTAGTAGGGGATTAAAAGTTGACACTTATACACAAGAAATGAGACCAATTGAAAGGGATTTAGTTGAATTACAAGGTAGCAACATCATTTAGAATATAGACTGAAAAACCCTATATTATATAGCATAGAACTTTGCTAGGTGGTCTAATTTCTAAGTCCAAAAGGCCCATTCAGGTAAACTGAGGGTATGGAAAGTTTTTTTTCAACTACCTCAACCTGTCCTAAAAGTCAGAAAAAAATCAGCTTCCCAAACAATTGACACTTTCCTTGCAAGCTTAAAAGTTGAATAAAATAATCAATAAATTTTATTTATTTATTTTATTTAGGCATTCGGTTTTGACATCGATAGATTTGACTGCGTTTCAGAATGGTATAAAAGATGTAAATCGGCAATGGCAAAATATGGTTTTCAAGATATTAATGAGGCTGGTGGTAAAATATTAGCTGGATTTTATCATGCTAATTTGAAAGTTGAGTGAAAATCAATTATAACCATAAGAAATACAGTTTTTAGCCGTATCACCTTCAAGCTACTCTAATTAGGGACTCTCTCTATTATTCTATATCAATAAGAAGAATTATTTACAACTTAGTTTAATCGTATTTTTAATGAGAGAAAACTAGTTAAACAATTTTAGAACGAGAATGGAAAAAATTCTCGTAAAAAGCTTCAGAAATTTTAGTCAGAGTTCAAAAATTGCTTTACTAATTATTTTAGCCCTTTGTAAACTTTAGGGAGAAATTGAAGAAAAAAAACTACAACTGATATTTTTATAGTCAAATAATCTTTAAAAAATGCTCAACAGCATAATATACAATGGCGCCATGCAGCACTTTCTACATTGTCCGCCATCTGTTCAATAATTATTCCTAACGAAGTATCATAAAGCTCCATTCCTTACTATATTAAATAAATAATTGTAAAAAAATGCTGGGACTGGAAATTGTTCCCTCAATATCCGCTTGTTCCAATTAATGCTCAATAGGCATTTTATCCACTAGACTAACAAAGCCCCTCACAAAATTTTTATGTTATATGGTTGAAATTTAAAGAAAATGCTTAGATTTTTGATCGATTCAAAAAAATCTGTCGATGGTTTACATTATAATTAAATCAAAACAGATATATTTTACAAGGCAGCACATCCGGAGACCCAAAAGTGTCCACCATCAATTTGCATTTAAAATTACATATAAAAAAAGATAGCAAACACAGAAAGACCTCCAGATGAATTAGCATTGCAAAAAATATATAAACACACAATATTATTGTTTTTTAATACTTATATATATATATATTATTTGTTATAAATTCGTTGGTTTAATTAATAAAAATAAACAATGTTAAATACTCACTAATTAAAAAATTAAGCTTTATAAAAATGTAAAATAAGTCTAATATCACATTTAGTTGTATAAAAAAGCATTATATTTCGTTTATGAGTTACTTAAATTAAAATGTAACATGCAACAAAAGTTCTCAATTAAAAAAATTGACATTTGGAATGAAGTTAACTGAATTTTTATATAAAACCAAGTATTACGCAAAATAAGTTACCAAATCATCGGTTACTGGATAAAGTACTCACCAACCCTAAACTTTAATTGGTACAGTCTGAATCTATAATAACTTGGCAAGAGCCCTGGTTGATATAAATTACTGAGCTAATTTGAGTGATTTAGCCCTGAAAAGCTAAGCCTGTTCAAGATTTTCCTTAAATTCATCGTTTCGTTTCAAAAAAGTCTTTATTGAAAATAAAACAATACACTGGACATTTAAGTCCGACAATAGTATATAGGTTTTATTGCATTACCAAACCTGAAGGCAGTTCTAACATGCATTTAATCATATATTTTGTATTTTTTTGAAAAAATTTTAACTTTGATACATAAATGTTCAGTCTGAAATAAATTTGTACGGCAAAAATTTGAAAAAAAAAACATGTTTATACTAAATCTTAAATTCATAACCGATATATAGCAATCGTTATATAGTTTGAAAAAATCATTTCACTAGCGAGAAAATTTTAGCCATTGGTAATTATATACTATTATAAAAAAATAAACGAGATATAATGCTCTCTTTGATGTATATTATATTGAACTATGTTTAATTAGATTATAATAAATTATATAATAGTACAAAATTATATAATACTGTGATATTTAAAATAGAAAAATGTTTAAAATTAAAATAATGTTATACTTGTCATGTAAGTAAATATGTAAATAGTGTAAGCCTAGATCTCTATTTCGTAGTTCTTTTTTTTTTAACTGATAGGTCCTTACAATTTTAAAACGAGTATTAGATTTTTGGGTCTTTGAATACAAATGTAAAATCTGTTTTACCGAAAACGGTCCAGTTCTCCACATTTAACTTATATTTTGTGAATTTTTTCAGATTTTTGTTTGTGAGGTTGCTGAATACGAATATGATATCTGTTTTTATCTAAAGTGGTAAAATGCCCATTTTTTTTAGGGCAAGCAGTTTTAGGCTATTTTTAATGGTTTTTTAGATATTTTCATTTGTGGGCAATCGGGGAATTTTAGGTAAAGCAGATATCCCTTTCGTTTTAAGGGACCCAAAAAACATGAGTACTAGATAAAAATGCGTTTAAAGACCAGCAAATATAACCGAATATTCCTACTTTGGGCAATTGGATCGTTTTTGATAAAAACTGATTTCATGTTCGTATTCAGAAACCCAAAAAACATAAATATTTGTTAGAAAATTTTATGGGTCTACAAGAAACAAAAAAGAAACTATGAAATAGGAGTTCATACCTATACTCTGATAAGACAATAGCTTGTACTAATTTGATCTAAAAAAATAAAGTTATTTTCTTAAATAAAAGTAAATATTTATTAAATAAAAGAAGGTATTTAAATAAGAACTTAGCTTGACAGTGAAAAAAATCGTTTGAACTTTCGACTACCAGATAAAAAACTCATAACTGGTTTGTGTTTTCACACAACCAATGATCATGGAACATGTTCACTTAAAACAGTTTTAGCGTATACTCCCTAATTATTTTAAGTTCTAGTTACGTAATTATAATAAATCGCGAAATATGAATTATCCTAAGTCCATAAACCTAAAGTATTATAAGTTTTTATTCTTATCAGGGTCTGATCAGGCCCTCATTCCCACTTCAAATTATTCTAAGTCCTTCAATCGAAAATATTTTAAGCCCATTTGATCCCCCCCCCCCACCGGCCCAGCTAGACCTTTTCAAATACCCATTCACCAAATAGCCATTCATCAAAGAAATAAGATTCCCAAAATTTTTAGCTCAGTTATGATAACTCCAAATAAATTTTAAATTGAAAGATTAAAATATCTCATTTTTTTAAGAAATTTTTTTATTTTTTAAATTATACCAACTTATTCAAAATTAATCAGAAAATTCTTTATTATTTCACTGTTTTAACATGAATGCTCTTTAAAACATAAAAAGTATATCCTTATGTAAAATTTCCGGCGAAATTTCTGGTCAGATTTTTGATTGGTCACGTGACTTGGCGGGAAATTTGAAATTTGTAAAAAAAGATCTTTTAAAAGCTGCTATTTTTTTATCTAGAGCTCCCAAAAAGCAGTGCCCCATCGAAATTTTTTTTTTGCAAAGAATGTAAGGTTTAAGGAAAATTTTAAGCCTGATTAAAAGATTTTTCACTAATAGGCATTTGAGAAATCAACTTTTGAAAAAAAACAGTCTATCTTAGCAATTTCTCGCGCATGCGCTACTCAAAAAAAAATTTTGACCCTGGAATTGGATAGCCAGGGAAATTTCTTATCGGGACCTAAAAGGAATAAATTTTTCATGCTAATGTAAGTTTTTTACAGCAATAAAAAAAAAATTATGACTCATTTTTCTTACTTTTTTTACAAAAGTCCAAAACACAAAAATGGCTGCCAAAAATCGAGATTTTTCTCTGGGAGGCTAAAAATTGGGCTGGTGACTTATTTTTGGTAGTACTTTCAGAAAAAAAAAACACTTTGGGGCATTTTTGAAGACCCGACCATACAAATCGCCCTCACTTCATTTAAGTCTACCCATTTACGGTATCAACAATTTGCTGCATAAATTTTGGTAAAATAGTTTTTATTGGTCTCAACAAATTTTCAATAATTTTTTTTTTTTTTATTTTTTCTTTCTCATATTAATTTGACGCTCCTCATATCCTCATATCTATGACATTTCCTGATAGCGAAATCCTTCGTTACAAACTACTATAAAGCTACGTTGAATAATCGTTTAAATTATGATTTAATGACTAAAGGGAATACAGCTGCATTTCGTGAGAAAAAAATAGATCTAAAATAAAGATTTATCGAATTTTGGAAATGATACTTTAAAAAAAACTAGTTCCAAAATTTTATTTTTAAAAGCAACTGCTCTTTACTCATACAATTTAAAAATACGACATATAAGTATTTTATGTAAAAAGAAATATATAAAATTATAAATTTATGAAGAGTTGACATTCTGACAAGACATTTATTTAAATAAAATAACGTATTTGCTAAAAAAAGAATCATTAAAAAATAAAAATACAATTTTTATGTAAATAAATTTTGCTATTTATTTATTTGCAAGAAAATCAATATTATTTTAAAAAGATACATTTTTTTGAAAAAACTTTTATAAAAATAGTTTTGATAAAATATTAAAACTTTTATCAAATAAAAAAGCATTTTTGGTTCATCACAAAGATAAATAAAATTCTTTTGCGTGATTTTTTTGCATTTAATCACGTTTTTAGACATCAGGAAACTGAAAAATTGATTTAAAAAAAAAAAAACTAAAATAAAAACCAAAAAATTTCGGAGTACTTTTTTTTTATTTGAATGTAAAGACCAGAATTTCCTATAAAAGTACTACTTTTAGAAATATCCGAGGTAACCAAAAAATTAATTTTAGTCACTGGTTATATTTTTTGGTATAAAGTTTACGGAATCGTTTTTCTCCTTAGAAAATCAGTAGTGGATTCAGCGAGGGGAGGGGGTTAGCGAATTCCGGTACCTAATTTTTTTGCGTTTGTTGTAGGAATTTTTTAGAAATTTTACTCTTTTAAATCATCAACGGGCTGTAGCTGAAAAACTAACTGTTTTTCGGTAAAATTACTGAAAAATTCATAATTTACGTATAAAAAGACATAATTGAAATTGCTTATAATAACTTTTTTTTGTAACAGGAGCTCCAAACATTGAAAAAATAACCAAAAAGTCATAAAATGGATTAAAGCAGAAAAACTGATCATATTTTGTCTCTTCCTTTAGAATCTACAATGTACACAGGCCTCATAGGCGGCAACTGGACTATACGAACAGTTAAAAAATACTTTTAATTATTTTTACAGTTATAAAAATTGGGAAGTTTTGAAGAAGAAGAAGAACATTGTTCAAAAATTTAGGCGATCACGTATCTCTAAGAGAACAACTAGATGCGGTTTAAATAAGTTTAAATTATTTTTTATTTCAAAAAAATCTGAATATAATTTTTATTAAATATATTCAAGCTAAAGGAATAATAAAATTTAAATAACATAAAAGAACTTGAATTATTTTTTAAACCAGCAATTAATACCATCTGTGAATCTAAAATGGTTAAAGAACCATTATAATGAGATAAAAATTTATTTTCATCATAAATTAAAATATTGATTTTGAAATAATAAAAACAAATTTCTTATAAAGACATAAATATTTATATATTTATCAATTTCTTTATTTCTTTATTTCTTTATTTCTTTATATAAAAGTGCACAGACTGTTAATTGAGTCCGGTTTCTTTACATAGTTATACAAATTTAGTTTAACTTTATTAAATTTATAATATAAATTTATGTCATTGGAATAACAAATTACAGTCGTCATTAAATAGATTTCAAAATTAAATTACAAATGAATTTAATTCTATCATTTTTATTTATATAAATATAAAAAAAAAATTAATTCTAATATTAAAGTTAAAAATATTATTTAATTGTTACTTTGTCAAAAAAAGTAAAAATATAAATCCTAGAATTTTTTAAAAGTTAAACGAAAAAATGTTTTGAAGTGAAAAATTAACTATTCTTAGACTTTTCAGAAATGATTCCCCCGTTTATTGGTTAAATTAGCAATTGGATAAAAATTTTTTGCATAAATATACTGACAAAATTTTCTTTTTGCGTCAAGCGGATTTCTTTTTTTATGAAATTTCGCTTGTAACTTATTAAAAGGATTTTCAGTTAAGGGCAAAAAAATCTAGTTTTTGAGATTCTTCAAAATACAGTTAAAATATTCTATGTTTAATCTTTTTTGGCTCAAATCGCACATAAAATAACTTTCCGAGGCAAAGCCGAAAATGGTAAACTGCGATTTGGGACATTTTTTTTTATGACAAAGGTTCATATCCAATTTTAAATATCTAGAGCAAAAAAGCCTATTTTCTACCCTAGTGAGACGGCTTTTCTTTTCATTCTATGTAAAACTATGTTTTAAATCACGGAGGAAAATGTGGGGTTCGACTTTTGCATGCTACAATCAGAAGTCAAGGTGAAAATCAATATTTTGTCCCTTGTTTAAAAAATAACTATTTCTGTGTCAGTGGCGAAAAAATTCAATTTTCTTGGCCACGCAGAGTACTTTCGTGGCCACTGTCCAGAAAACTTAATTTTATCGATTTTAAACCTATGAAGTTCAATTCTTGACATCTATTTTTTTACGACCATTTTGAAAATTGAAAAGCTAAATTTTCCTATTTTTTCTACTAACAACTTATTTTCTCATGAAAAGCTTTTTCCTTTTGAGGGTCCTAAAGGAATTTCTCGGAGAAAATAATTTCAAGGTCTAAAATCGACTTAAATTGAACTGCGCATTTGCGAGAAATCAGAATGAAATGTTTTTTTTTTCAAATGACTGTTTCTCAAAAGCATATAGATGAATAATATTCACTTATAAGATAAAAATTATCATTTGATCAATTTCTTATACTAGTTAAATAAGTGTAAATTTTTTTTTTTGCGATTATTTTTCTGCAGGCATCAAAAATTTTGAGAATTATAAATATTTCTTTCTTAAATGTAATACATGAAGAAACCCATAAATACAAGATTAAAGATTATTTTACATTTTATAACATTTTTTTTAAATAATAATTTTAATTGGTCATTATTTAACTTATGAAATTACTCAGTAGTTGTTTTTTCATACAAAAAATCACAATGCTAAAATATTTTAATTTGTGGAATACTGTGCAAACAATCGTACAAAGCTCAGAGAATATTGACTATTAACTCTTTTTATTACAGCCCAAATAAAAAGACAGACAAAAATATGGACCAAAACATTGTTTTCAATTCTTTCCACTCGGGAATAAATATTTAGTTAATATATTCTGACATAACTGTATTTTTTTAATTTGATATTTTCGTTTTTCCCATGGTACAATATACTTACATACTCCTTATACTATGGTTTTTCCAAGATTTTTATTAATACGAAATTTAAAGGGCGATGACATCCCATCAGTGCGACCAAGAGTACGACTATAAGTGCAACGAACAAGCGATTAAAAGAAACGACTAAAAGTTTAGTTTCATTTCAAGTATAAACATAAACGGTCCGATAATACTTTTTTAGTTAAATTACAATGTGCATGGTTAAAAATAAATTAATACATTAGCCCAGTATTGGTCAATGATAAAATAAATATAAATAAATATATTCAAAAACATAGTAAGTGGCTGTTTTATATATCTTTTTCTTTCCTTTTTGTTTAAAAATCTTGAAACTATATAAATATATATACATGTATCCAGAAATTCAAGTTTCTTCAACTAAAAAGAAAGAAATAATGATAATGATTACTTTTTATTATAATCGAATTTATAATAAAAAATGTTGGAAAAATTGCTGTCTAAATATTATTTTCTGTATATTTTACTACTTTACTTATAAAAAGCGATTGTATCTGCTAATTTATTAAAAAAAAAAAAAAATACAAACATTATAGTGTCTAACAATTTAAAAATAAAAACATTAAAAAAAATACTGTTAGCTATACATGCATGAGATACAAAATTAAAAAATAGCCTTTTTGTGGGAGCCGATAGGTCGTGCCTGCTGTGCATACATGATAAATCCGCGGATTTATATATATTATTAGCGGATTATTATTATATCATTTATCTCGCAAGACTGCACGGCCAGGCTGCTTTGCTTGAGAATTCAAGCAAATGCTTGAAAATTCAAGCAACAAAAAAATTTCAAGCAAAGCAGCCTGGCCGTGTGATTTAAGTTAAAAAAAAATTAAATGATTTTTAAATATATTTTTTAATGATAAAATTATAAAATAATAAATCGTCGAATAATTATTATTTAAGAATTAAAAAGAAAATGAGATTCCTGTAATATTTATAGCTGTATATAGGCGTTTTTACCTAACCGTTACTATTTCGATAATTTTTTTTTTAAACTAAAAATTTTAGGCACACTTGTATAATTTATACAGTTTATTCATAATACTAAATATTTGTAAGAAATAATCTTGTAACTGCTAATTACCAGACGGTATAAGAGAAAAATGCATTAATTTAAGTATTCGCATTTTAGGTTAAAGCAGACTCTAAATATTAATTTTAATCCTAATTAATTTTTGGTTGGAAGTTATTTTTTTCTTTTTTTTTATTCTTAGATCAAAATGAACTTCTAAAATAATATAATTCTTACAATTGATACGTTAGGAAGTCTGAGCTATTGTACTTTAGTATAACCATAGTATAACTAAAGAAAATCCTGAGACTTGTATTGCGTTTTTTATAATATGGAACGTGCGTTTTTTGAATAGTTTTTCAAAACTAAAACTAAAAACCCTTCTAGGGGTAGTTTTGGGTAATTTAAGGGTCAAACCCCAATTTCTCATAGAAAAGACCCCAATTTTCGTGTTCAGCGACCCAAAAAACTTATAGTAGAGCAAATCTGGTGGCGGCCACAAACAATACCCCCACCCCTTCCGTGATTTGACTGGAGTACTACTTTTAGTGTAAATTTTTATTTTTTTTGCTGTTATAATTATTTACTCTGGGGACCAAAGACCAAATGCTAATTTATAGTAGGTGAAGGAGACTATAATAAGCAATAATAGCGCCAATGATTAATTAATTAATTTTTTTATGATTAGAGCAAGATAATTTATTTCTTCTTCTAAAATATTATTTTTACAGGCTTTCTAATTTACTTTTTAAAAGAATAATCTGACTGTGCAATCATTCGTACAAAGCTCAGAGAGTAGTGACTATTAACTCTTTTTATTACACCCCAAATAAAAAGACAGACAAAAATATGGACCAATATATTGTCTTCAATTCTTTCTGCTTGGGAGTAAATATTTAGTTAATATATTCTGACATAACTGTATTTTTTTAATTTGATATTTTCGTTTTTCCCATGGTACAACATACATACTCCATATAATATTTTGGCTTTTCCCATGGTACAATATGCATACTCTTTATACTATGGTTTTTCCAAGATTTTTTTAATATAAAAAAAAAGGCCGACGATATCCCATCAGTGCAACCAAGAGTGCGACCATAACTGCAACGAACAAGCGATTAAAGGAAACAACTAAAAGTTTAGTTTTATTTCAAGTGTATAAACATAAACGGTCCGATAATACTTGTTATAGTTAAATTACACTGTGTATGGTTAAAAATAAATTAATACGCTAGCTCAGTATTGGTCAATGTTAATATAAATATAAATAATTATATTTATAATTTAAGCTAATAATTACTGAAAAACATAGTAAGTGGGTATTTCATATATTTTTCTTTCCTTTTTGTTAAAAAAATCTTGAAACTATATAAATATATATATCCAGAAATTCAAGTTTCTTCAACTAAAAAGAAAGATATAATGATAATGATAACTTTTTATTAAAATAGAATGTATAATAAAAAATGTTGGAAAAATTGCTGTCTTAATAATAACTTCTGTATATTTTGCTACTTTACTTAAAAAGCGATTGTGTATGACCAATTTATTAAAAAAAAAAAAAAAAATACAAAAATTATATTGTCTTACAATTTAAAAATAAAAACATTAAAAAAATACTGTTAGCTATACATGAGATACAAAATTAAAAAAAGACTTTTTGGTGGGGGCCCGTTGGCCGTGCCTGCTGTACTTACACGATAAATCCGAGATTGATTTAAGTTAAAAAAAAAATTTTATTATTTAAAGACTACAATAAACAATTAAATGATTTTTAAATAAATTTTTTAATGATAAAATTATAAAATAATAAAGCGTTCAATAATTACACAGCTGCACAAAAAAAAAAGTTCTGATCCTGTAACTAGACCTACCTACAGGTAAGTTTTTCGATGTCCTAAAACCGAATCTGAAGTCAGAATTTAGCCTACACCCTCAGATTTTTCCCCAGCTACCCCCAGCCACCCTCTAAACCGCCCAAAAAGCACATATTTCACTATGTCCAAAAATTAAAAATAAATGTACATTAGTTACGTATTTTTGTGTCCTAAAACCGAATCTGAAGTCAGAATTTAGCCTACACCCTCAGATTTTGCCCCAGCTACCCCCAGCTACCCCCAGCCACCCCCTAAACCACCCCAGAATCAAATATTTTACTATGTCCAAAAGTTAAAAATAAAAGTACGTTAGTAACGTATTTTGAGGTCCTAAAACCGAATTTGAAGTCAGAATTCAGCCTACACCCTTAGTTTTTGCCCCAGCTACCCCAATCACCCTATAAACTGCCCCAGAGGGTGAATATTTTACTTTGTGCAAAAGTTATAAATTAGAGTAGCTGGGGGTAGCTGGGACAAAGTAGCTGGGGGTAGCTGGGCTAAATTCTGACTTCAGATTTGGTTTTAGGACATCAAAATACGTAACTTAAGTTATTTTATTTTTAACTTTTGGACATAGTAAAATATTTGATTTTTGGGGTGGTTTAGAGGGTGGCTGGGGGTAGCTGGGGCAAAATCTGAGGGTGTAGGCTAAATTCTGACTTCAGATTCGGTTTTAGGACATCAAAATACGTAATTTAAGTACTTTTATTTTTAACTTTTGGACATAGTAAAATGTTTGCTTTTTGGGCGGTTTAGAGGGTGGCTGGGGGTAGCTGGGGCAAAATCTGAGGGTGTAGGCTAAATTCTGATTTCAGATTCGGTTTTAGGACATCGAAAAACTTACCTGTAGGTAGGTCTAGTTACAGGATCAGAACTTTTTTTTTTGTGCAGCTGTGTTATTATTTAAGAATTAAAAAAGAAAATGAGATTCCTGTAATATTCATAGCTGTATATAAACCAGTTTAACTAATAAATTATAATTAAACTTAGAATATTGAGACTGTAAACCCAGGGGATCCTTTTGCAATTACTTGTATAACTAAAAGTGTCAAGTAACTTCATCTATATTAAAACCCACTAGGGTGGTTCATATCAAAAATTTGTTAATTGGTAAAGTACGGCTGTTTTAAATTCAAATTTTATGTCGAAAAAAATTTTTTTATAAATTTCTTTAATAGACTAAAAATATTTATCGAAAAATTTAATTTCAAAAATTTATTTATAAAAATACCATTAATTTTTTTTAAAATTGAATTTAAAATAAACTTAAAAATAATTAATTCACTTACTATTCTTAAATTCGAAAAATAATACTATTAGCATTAAAATTTTTATATTATTTTCCCGCGTGACCAAAAAATATTTTCTCATCACTAACGAAGAAAAATATTATTCAGCACTGGTCCATAAAAAAACATGCCCTATTTCACAGTTTAGTAATCCTAAAATTTTTTTTAGCAAGACTAAGGGTCTGACCATATAGGTCGTAAATTTAATTTTTACAAATTCGTTACAGTATTATTACATTCTAAAAAAATACATTTCAGAAACTGAACGACGAAGTTTGTGTCCAAGTCCAAATTAGCCAACGAAGATATTAAAATTTTATTCAAAAATGACTATTTTTTAGGTTTTGAGCAAGTCAAAAATTTGAATATTCGCAGAACCATGAAATTTCAAAAATTGTTTAAAATTTTTCTACTCGCTTCACTTAAAAAAATTCTTACTATCTCTGACTCAAACGCAAATGATCACCAATTACCAGCATCAATAAAACCGAATAAATATAACATTTATATTGAACCACATTTTGATAACTCTACTTTTGATGGAATCGTAGAAATCGAGGCATCTGTTCTTAAAAAATTAAATGAAATAACATTTAATAAAGGAAATCTAAAACTATTATCAATAAAAATAGTTAGTGGATCTGAAGAAATATTAATTATTGAAAATGAATACGATTCAGAAAATGAAGAAGTAACATTGTATTTAAATACTATATTATCGAATTCTTCAGATATTGTTATCAGCATAAAATACACTGGATTTTTACGAAATGACAATTTAGGATTTTATAAAAGTTCGTACGTAGATGAAAAAGGAAACACTCGGTAAATATTCAGTGTTTTGGTCCTAATTAATTCAAAGCTTGAATTTCACAAACTAAAATACATTTAATTTCTTACAGAAATTTCGCAGCTACACAATTTGCAAAAAAATTTGCTAGACATGCATTTCCTTGTTTTGATGAACCTGGATTGAAAGCTAAATTTAAATTATTTATAAAAGTTCCGAAAGGACTTAAAGCTCTAAGTAATATGCCAGTAAAAAAGTTACCGAATCCAGAGTAAGTATAAGCTAAGGTTTTAATTGAAAAACGATATAAATTAAAAAAAATTAATATTTAGAAATGATGAATATACTGAATTTGAAGAATCTGTAGAAATGTCTACATACCTTGTGGCTTTTGTTATATCAGATTTTGTATCACTCGAAAAGGATAATATTCGTGTGTGGGCTCGCCCAAATTCTATACAGTACACAAAATATGCTTTAAATTTTACCCATGCTGTTATCAAACACTACGAAGAGTTATTCGATAAAAAATATCAGCTACCAAAACTGGATATATTTGCTGTTCCAGATTCGGACAGACTTATTGCCATGGAAAACTGGGGATTGATTACTTTCCATGAAGATTTCATGTTATTTAATGAAAAGGAATCTTGGGAAAAGGCTAAGCAACAAATATCATTAGTTTTTTCTCATGAATGTGCTCATATGTGGTTTGGTAATTTGGTAACTCCTGATTGGTGGAATCACTTTTGGTTAAGTGAAGGATTTGCTAGTTATTTTCAATTTATTGGTGTTGAGAAGGTTCGCTAAAATCTATTTTAGATTTAAAAAAATTTTTGCTGCGGCCAGAAAGCACGTATTTTCCGGCCACTGTGCGACCGGAAAAGTCGTGTTTTCTCGCCACTGACGAAGAAAAATCGTATACGACCCTTGTTCATAAATAAAGAATGACCCAATCACAGTTTACCAACCTTGGCTTTGCCTCAGATGGTAATTTACGTACGATTTGGGCCCTTCCTCACTTTTCTTGACACGGGATCATAATATACACGGTAGAGCGGCTTTGGTTGAATATTCAACCAAACACTGCGAAATTCAACCAATTGTTTGAATATTCACGAAATTGGTAGAATTTTCAACCAAAACTGGTTTAATTTTCAACCAAAATTAAAGTACAAAATAAAAACGATGCTTTTATAGTACAAGGTAAAAAATGATGAGGGCTTCCATTAAAAGTGAATGAATTTTATTATATAATTGTAATTCGTAATTTTTTATGTACCACTTCTTTTGGCTCTGAAACTGAGGAATGACTAATTGAAACGGTTATCCTACGTAGAATAACAAAATGGCGGCTACCTACAGAAAGTTAAGATAAAATAAAAATAAGCCTTTAATTTTCGGTTAAAGGTAGCTGTAAAAATTTTTTGAGAACATAAAAATACTGAAACTCGACGAAATCCCGAAATTAGTGCATTTATTAAGTTGCTTAGTAAGTTTAATGTAAATTGGTGCAGATTTTATCGCGCAATCCTGTGCATTACTTTTCAAAAACGCTGTTTCAAGTAAAATGGCTTTAAAGTTTTAGATGAATTTTTTTGGTACTTTTAGTTATTCAATTATTTATTTTAACATGGAACATGTACGTTAGATTGGGTATTTGAAAATGTTTGGCTAGGCAGGGGGGGGGTAAAAAAGTGACGTTTTTAGGGGGGAGGCGGTGAAATGGACTTAGAATATTTTTGATTTAGAGACTTAGAATAATTTGAAGTGGAAATCAGGGTCTGATCAGGCCCTAATAAAAACAAGAACTTAAAGGATTACTTTATGTTTATGGACTTACGATAATTTATATTTCAGGATTTATTGTAATTTCGGTTTTTGGATTTATTACTGTTATGAGTGACATGAACATGCTCCATGCTAGTTGGTTGTGTATTTACACAAACCGGTTATAAATTTTTTTTTTATTTGTTAGAGAAATTTATATAACAGAAAACTCTAGATCAAAAAAATTAAAATCGGTCACGTAGTTTTAGAGAAATCTGAATTAGAAGGTGTAAAAACATAGTTTTCGAAATAAGAATACAAATTTTTTTTTCGTAGAATTTAACAAAATATTTTTTTTGTATATTTAAGGACGCTCTGGCCAATGAATTCTTCTAATAAGACATATACTGGTTATTAGAGGAAAGTCTCAGGAATCGAATGGTATGGGCCTTATAGTCGATAGTCGTGCATAATTTTGAGATATAAAGGTCCAAAGATAAATAAATATTACATTAGTCTTAGGAAGAATTCAGGAAGTTGATTATTTTTACCATCAAATCGCGAATTGCCGAATGCAGATAGTGATAAATTGAAAGTTCAAAGCTTAAAGAATTTATTGGTACTTTCCGAATATGAGGTATACCTGGGAAATTTCGTGTAATTAAACGAAGAAAATTTTATAACGCAGTTTTAGCAGCAAGGACGCCATATTGTTTGTTTCTTATACAAAGCGCGCGCACTAAGGTTATAGTAAATAAAAACACAAATTTAATATTATTCTTTAATTCGTAATTTCATATTTATTAATTAAGTAATAATTTATTATTTTAAAATAAATTTTTATCCATAAAATAATTTGTAAACTGCATTTAATATAAAATATTTATATTTATTTGATAAATATATTCACGGAAGTATAAATTTGAGTTTTGAATTTGTTCTTTTTGCAGAATTACTGCGTGATTAAGAAGTAATAACACATTAAATGTAAATTAGTAAAATTAAGAGATATTTACCATTAAATTTGTAAATATTATTTAAAAAATTAATTTTTTGAGTTTATAAAGTATTATTTGTATCATTTAAATAGTTAAATGTGTATTATTTTTTTTATCACTCAACGACTTGGGATTCAAGGCCAGAGCGTCGTTAAGTAGACTTATAAGTTATCAGTGATTTTTGAGCCATAAAGTTATCTTTTCCGTTTTCATACTGAACCTGTAGCTGATTCTACTTCTGCTGCTTGTCTGATTTGCTATTTTTTACCATTTTGGCACGGCTAAATTTGGCGTCAAAAACAATCGCGAATATTAGCAAAATTTGCTCATAATTTCTATCAATGACCAGTTCCGACATAATTTCTAACTATATTTAACAAGAAGGATTTAAAAATAAATTTTTTGGATAGTTTAATTTAATTTAATTATTTAAACCTTTGTGATAGGTGAAATTTTGATTTTCGATATTTTGGCATATAAGCACGTTTTGAGACCCCAGGAAGCTAAAAAACCGGTTTTTAAAAAAAGTCTGTCTGTGTGTGTGTGTGTGTGTGTGTGTGTGTATGTATGTATGTATGTATGTATGTATGTATGTATGTCGCACTGTAACCGGTGATATTTCACAGCCAACACGACATTAAGACCTAATTTTTTTTTCAAAATTTTTGTCACCAAAAAAGCTCGAGGTACTTTTTTTTTTTTTAATTTGGATGTAATACCTCATTTATTTCCACGAAAGTACTTATATTTGAAAGTATGGTTTTTACTCAATATCTCGAATCTGATACTTAATTTTTTGAAAATTTTTTTCCCAACATTTTTTTTATAAAAAAATACAAAAAACACTAATTTTTTTTTTCTTTGAACGTAGTACATAATTTGCTTCCATGGAAGTACTAGTTTTAAGAACCTCTATAAAAGTAATTTTTTGGACCTGATACTTAATTTTTTGAAAATTTTTTTCTCAAAATTTTTGCCGCCAAAAAATATAAAAAATGCCAATTTTTTTTTTTTAGGATGTACTAGTACCTAATGTTTTTCTACGAAAGTACGAATATTTAGAATTATCGTTTTTAAATGATTTTTTCCATCTGATACGTAATTTTTCAAATTTTTTTTGTGAATATTTTTCATATAAAAAAATTAAAAGAACATCATTTTTATTAGATAAAATAGACCATTATAAATATTTTGCTATTGTTGATGAGGAACCATAGTGCCAATCACTTGGCAGCGTTTTTTACATACTCTTGAGACGTATATAAAGTAATTAATAAAAAAAAAATAATTTGATTATTAAAAAAAAATTAGGTAAAATGACAGGAAGTTAAAGCATACAATATTAACTTTAAAAAAATTTATCATACTATGTAGTATAACCTTTTTAATCAGTCATTCCTTAGCTTCAGAGCCAAAAGAATTAGTACATAAAAAATTACTAATTACAATAATATAATAAAATTCATTCACTTTTAATTGATGCTCTAATCATTTTTTACCCTATACTATAAAAACATCGTTTTTATTTAGTATTTTAGCTTTCGGTTGAAAATTAAACCAGTTTTGGTTGAAAATTCAACCAATTGGTTGAATTTCGCAGTTTTTGGTTGAAAATCGCAGTGTTTGGTTGAATATCGCAGTTTATGGTTTAATATTCAACCAATTGGTTAAATATTCAACCAAAGCAGCTCTATCGTGTATACCTTTATAACATTACCTTTCAAAAGCTTATATGGAACATTATATGTCGATTTATAAATCTTTGATACTTAAAAAAATTCTGATTCTGGCAACCGGAATTTTTTTTTAAATTTCTTAAAAAATAATGAAAAAATTAAAAAACAAAATTTTATCTAGTTAGTTATCACGTACCACATCAAAAAAAAATTGTTTAAGTTTGCAATACTGATCACTGGGGCTTTTAATTTTATTTTGCCTTAAGGGAGGTTTGTGGTAAATATTTTTTCTGAAATCGGAATTTTTTTGTGTGTATAAATCACTTCATATATGTATCAAGATTATGTAAAAAAAAAAAGAATTTAAATCCCCTCTCTAAGTATACTTTTTGGCCTGTTTCGCGCGCGCTGTCAAACTTACATTTTTAAGAAATTAAACAAATAGCTTTATTATTCTAAGAAAATGGATCCATTTTTTTCTTATTATACATCTAACTATTTTTGAATAGTTAGAAATTGTGTTAGAGCTACTTTTGGATGTAAATTATGCAGCAAATTTTTCGAATTTTCGCGGTTGCTTACAAAGCCAAACTTCGCAGTACCAAAATGGCCAAAAATGGGGAATGGGATCAGGAAGAGGAAAATAATCATCTTCAAGTCAAAGATAAGGAGACAGATAGGTTATTTTATTAGCCTGGAATCACTAATGACTGAAAAAAATTAATTTAAAAAAAAAAATTAACCTTCTAAAAAAATTCCTTTTTTTTAAAAACCACCTTTTTAAACCTTTTAATTAACTTCTCTGCAAAAATACAGGACCGATTTTAATATTTATGGTCTAGATTTTTTCGCTATGAGTTCTTCTAAACGAAAAAAACAAAACACACAAAAAAATTTTATTAAAAGTATTGAAAAACTGATTTTGAAACTTTAAACGCGTTTTTCTCGAAACAGGTTATTTACAAATGGCGGGCAAGATTGCGCAATAAATAGTTCACAGATTTACTTCATATTTGCTAAGTAGTTAAAAAAATATATTTTTTAGGGGCTGCCTTCGAGTTTTTTTTTTAAAATGTCCTCAAAAAGTTTTTATAGCTACTTTAGTCCTAAAAATTTAGGCATTTTTCTGTATTTTAACTTTGTGCAGCCGCCATTTATTTTGCAATTAATTTTTTCGAAAAAACTCGAAGTCAGCCCCTCACATTAGGTTTAAACTCTTACCAAATTTTTTTTTTTTTAAATCAATTAAGCCAAACTGGAGTTATCCTGCCCGCCAATTTCGTATACAGCCTTCTTTATGCACGTATGACGCGGAAGTGACGTCACAAAAATAAAAATAAGATTTTTTTTTGTTTATTTTAATACTTAAATAATATAATAAAAAAACGTTTACTCAAAAATCTCTAACCGTTTCTTCACAATCCTCACTTGAAAAACTGTACATATTTACCACAAACCTCCCTTAACCAGATTTTTTTTCAGTTTTCAATTTTGTGCTAATATTCAAAAAATTATCTATATTCTTTTTTTTTACAGGTACATCCTAATTGGAAAATGGCTGATCAATTTTTAATCGAAGTACAAAATTCTATGGTACACAGCGATTCTGCAAGTAAACATGCCAGTATTTTACGCATGGTAGAAATGATCTTTGGAACTGATATCTTTATAAAGTCAATACAAAATTATTTAAAAGATAGGTATATAATCATATTTTCTTATTCAATTTATTTATTGTAAAAAATCTATTTGAATATTTAATGCTTCATATTTAAATATAGAACATATAAATCAGCTAAGCCTCAAGATTTATGGAATGCTTTTCAAAAAGAGTTAGATAAGCAGCCAAAAAAATTAAATTTTTCTATTGAAACAGCAATGAATACATGGTTTGGTTACTTAGGCAATCCATTAATCTCAGTTGACGTTGAATCACAGTATCTGAAAATAAGTCAAAAGGCAAATTTAGTCAACAATTTGACTTCTAGTGTTCCAAAGAAGCACACTTGGTATGTTCCTATTACGGGCAACGGATACCGTATTTCTAAAAATCAACTTGTAGAAACTAGCAATTTATTTGATGTTCCAGTTTACTGGCTTACTAAAAAAACTGACGTAGTTAGCATTGATAATTCGAAGTTTGATTTCATAATTTTAAATATCAATTCAGCTGGTAATGTATAAAACAGAAATATATATTACCAATCCTTTTTAAATGTTGGTCAAAATTACAGGTTATTACAGAATAAACTATGATATGAAATCTTGGGAAAAAATAATAAATGTACTAAACAGTGATAATTTTAAAATAATACCTACAATGAACAGAGCATCTATAATTGATGATTTGATACACCTATCAAGAAATAAAATGATAAGTTATAATGTAACCTTATCGGCTCTCAATTATTTATCACGAGAAACAGAATATTTGCCTATAAAATCTGCTATCAATAAAATTCGAACTTCAGTTAAAAGATTCAAAGCTATTAAAAACATTAATTCAGTTTCAGTAAGTTACTTCATTCTGAACTATGAAAAATTTTATTCATTATACCAAATTATGAAATTTTTTTTAGGAATTTCTGATTCCATTATTCAAGAATATTAGCAAAAATTATAATATTGATAGTAAAATTGACGATAATCATTTAAAAAGTTTATTGAAAAAAGACATAGAGTCTTTATTGTGCCAACTTGAAGATCCAGAATGTACTTCAAGGTCAAAGGAAATTTTTTTAGAGTATAAAACAAATGGGAAAAAGTATGATAATTTATTATAAAATAATATAATATTCATAACTTTTCTAAATATAACGTTTAATTCAATTTAAAAATTAAAAAATAAAAATTTTTGATTTACAATTTAAGTTAAAGTGTACTAAAAAAAATATATATAAATTACAGGAAACCCTCCGTATTCGTGGGTAATTGAGACCGTAAAAAGACCGCGAATAAGAAAATCCGCGATTAACGCGGTACTGGGACCGTAGTATATATATGTGTATCTGTACATAAAGTAAAACAAAAAAATTTTGAGAATGAAAATTATTTTATTGGCAAGCGAAATAATCTGTAAGGGTCTTCTGTTTAGCTATACGGATCATATCTCTATATAATTCTTCGTATACATGCACTGCTTTTTCGCAGAATCTTGTGAAAAAAAATTAATAATTGTTTTTAATTTATTTTAATTAACCAAAAAGGAAATTTTTATTATGTTTTTAACCAAAAATCTTGTAAAAAAAATTAATAATTGTGAACATTGCTACAAAACCACGTAAAACCAAATTCAAATCCGCGAAAAAAGAATCCTGGTATATTTTGAAGAATCGCGTATATTTGAATCCGCGAATACGATTAACCGCGAATACGGAGGGTTTCCTATATTTTATAAGACAAACCCTCAACCAATTCAGATCTTTATACGGAATTGCAACCAAAAGCTATTACCCTGGTGCAAATGTTAACGTTAAATTTAACGTTAAAATTTAACGTTAAATTTTAACGTTAATTTTAACGTTAATTTAAGGTAACTTTAACGTTAATTTAAGGTAGATTTAACGTTAATTTAATGTTAAATTTAACGTTAAATTTAACGTTAAAATTATCGCAGAAAATTAAAGAAAAAAAATCTTCATAATTTTGCTAATCCAATTGTACTTATTATGGAAATTACCCTGATGCTTCTAAAATTTAGCATCATTGATATTTTTTCACAACTAATTTTTTTGATCATATTAATATTCGTTCTAACATTAAATTTAACATTAAATTTATTATTAAATTTAATGCTAAAATTTAACATTAAATTTAACACTAAATTTAACGTTAAAATTCAACATTAAATTTAACGTTAAAATTCAACACTAAATTTAACGTTAAAATTCAACATTAAATTTAACATTAAAATTCAACACTAAATTTAACGTTAAAATTCAACATTAAATTTAACATTAAAATTCAACACTAAATTTAACGTTAAAATTCAACATTAAATTTAACGTTAAAATTCAACATTAAATTTAACATTAAAATTCAACACTAAATTTAACGTTAAAATTCAACATTAAATTTAACGTTAAAATTCAACACTAAATTTAACGATAAAATTTAATGTTAAATTAAATGTTCAAATCCGATATTAAATTTAACGTTACTTTTAACGTAAAAAAAGCATACAACATAACAACCAAAGTTTTAGAAACGTTTTTGAAATAAGCCTTTATAATGTTTCAAATGTCCGTAGAAAAACGTTTCCAAACGTTTTATTAATATTTCAGGATGTTTCATCGGCCCCGACTTTTTTCCCTTAAAAATTGCTTTTTGGCGTATTTACGGACATTTGGTGAAAAAAAATTAAAAAAATTTAGCATTTTCTTCATTTTTTTATTTTATTAACAGATCAATACATACACACAAACACAAAAAAATTGACAATTTATTAAAACTTTGTTTCGATCAATAAACTACAGCTGGTTTAGTAATTTCTGTAAATAAAAGAAAATATAAATTTTTTAGCTATTATTCTCTATAAAAGTTTAAGTATGAATAAATTGCATTACCTCTTTATTTTTTCAATTATATTGTATGATCGTTTTAATTTTTTGAAAATGTAGTCTGAACCTCAAAAGTCAGCTATTATTAACTGCAGATGTGAAATTTTCAATTTAACAGTTTCGATCAGAACTCCATCATTTCCAAAAAAAGTTTTATACCAGATCTCCAATCAGACTCTCAAAAATATTCATTTTTTCTTGAGAAAGTAAATTTCCAATCTCTGAAGTTCAAAAAAAGTAAAAATATAGTTTTTTACACTGTCAGATTGTTGCGCTCAAATTTTTCTTAAAAATTAAGCAAATTCTTAAAAATGGGTAATTTAAGGGACAGTAAATGTTTTTTTGAAAATCAAATTTTTTGTGTGCGCATAAATCACATCATATACACTGTGAAAATTCTTGTCCGGGTAATTAATATCTGGGTAGTAATTTATGCTACCGAGATAAAAAGGTTACTACCTATATAGTAATTATCAGATTTTACACTATATGTATCAAGAGTATCAAGTATGTGTAAAAAAATTTTTTTTTCTTTGAAATCTCCTCTTTAATTTTTAAACGCGATCTTCTCGAAGCAGGCTTTCTTAAATTGACATGCAAGTTCGGGCGATAACTATTTCACCGATTTACTTCAAGTTTGATGAGTAGTTAAAAAAATATATTAACATGGAACATGTTTATAGGGAAGGAGTACTTGAGACATTGAAAATTAAGGGGGGGGTAGTCAAATTTATCCTATTTAAGTGGGGGGTAAAATTTGTCCTATTTAAGGGGGGGGGGGGGTCAAATGAGACTTGGAATAATTAAGAGACTTGGAAAAATCTAGACTTCAGGACTTAGGATAATACACGTTTATGGACTTAGAATAATATCGATTTAGGGACTTGGAATAATTCAGGTTTAGGGAATCAAAATAGTTTGGGTTTAGAATCTTAACAGCTAGTCAGGTGATAATTATAAATTATAAAATTAGAAAATTGTATTGTAATGTCTGTAAGATTTGTATTATACTTAGTCCTCAGCTGTAAGTAAACATGTTCCATGCATTTAGTTTGTGTTTACACAAACCAGTTATAAGTTTTTTTGATGGGCGGACTTCGAATTTTTTTTTTTTAAGTTCTCGAAAAGTTTTTACAGCCTAGGGCCGAACTTAGCTAAGTTAATACCTGAATCAAAAATAATCTGTAATTCCCTCAAGGACGCACTGGCCAATGAATTTCCGAGTCATGCTATATTTGCATTTCTACGAGAAAATACGTTTTATGAGCACCAAAAATGAAAAAAAAAAAATTGAGTAGGCCGCGACTACTACCATGATTTTCTGGTAGTTTTTACCCTATAAAATGCAAAAAAACGTGAAAACGGAATCGGCAATAGATGCCAAAAAGATTTTGCCACTGATATGTCAAAAACCATGTTTTTCGTATCTGAGCTACCCCAAATTTTCAAAATAACTTTTTAGGTAAATAAAATTTAAAAATCTAGATAAAAAAATCTGATTGCTAGTAAGGAATTTTTCCAGAAGAAAAAAAAAATTTCTTTTTACGATGAAACTGAACAAAGTTATCGTCAATTTAAGATTTTCTACAATCAGATTAAAAAAAATTATTAACATGGAACATGTTTATAGGGAGGGGGTACTTCAGAACTTGAAAATTAAGGGGGGGGGGGGTCAAATTTGTCCTATTTAAGGGGGGGGGGTCAAATAAGACTTAGAATAATTAGGGAAGTATATATAAATAAATAAAATACTTTTAAAAGACTTTGAAAAATTTGGGCTTAAGGACTTAGGATAATACAGGTTTATGGACTTAGAATAATATCGATTTAGGGACTTGTTATAATTCAGGTTCAGGGACTTATAATAATTCAGGTTTAGGGAATCAAAATAGTTTGGGTTTAGAATCTTAACAACTAGTAAGGTGCACACAAAAAATTTGATTTTCAAAAAAACATTTACTGTCCCTTAAATTACCCATTTTTAAGAATTTGCTTAATTTTTAAGAAAAATTTGAGCGCAACAATCTGACAGTGTAAAAAACTATATTTTTACTTTTTTTGAACTTCCGAGATTGGAAATTTACTTTCTCAAGAAAAAATGAATATTTTTGAGAGTCTGATTGGAGATCTGGTATAAAACTTTTTTTGGAAATGATGGAGTTCTGATCGAAACTGTTAAATTGAAAATTTCACATCTGCAGTTAATAATAGCTGACTTTTGAGGTTCAGACTACATTTTCAAAAAATTAAAACGATCATACAATATAATTGAAAAAATAAAGAGGTAATGCAATTTATTCAGATTTAAACTTTTATAGAGAATAATAGCTAAAAAATTTATATTTTCTTTTATTTACAGAAATTACTAAACCAGCTGTAGTTTATTGATCGAAACAAAGTTTTAATAAATTGTCAATTTTTTTGTGTTTGTGTGTATGTATTGATCTGTTAATAAAATAAAAAAATGAAGAAAATGCTAAATTTTTTTAATTTTTTTTCACCAAATGTCCGTAAATACGCCAAAAAGCAATTTTTAAGGGAAAAAAGTCGGAACCGATGAAACATCCTGAAATATTAATAAAACGTTTGGAAACGTTTTTCTACGGACATTTGAAACATTATAAAGGCTTATTTCAAAAACGTTTCTAAAACTTTGGTTGTTATGTTGTATGCTTTTTTTACGTTAAAAGTAACGTTAAATTTAATATCGGATTTGAACGTTTAATTTAACATTAAATTTTATCGTTAAATTTAGTGTTGAATTTTAACGTTAAATTTAATGTTGAATTTTAACGTTAAATTTAGTGTTGAATTTTAATGTTAAATTTAATGTTGAATTTTAACGTTAAATTTAGTGTTGAATTTTAATGTTAAATTTAATGTTGAATTTTAACGTTAAATTTAATGTTGAATTTTAACGTTAAATTTAGTGTTGAATTTTAATGTTAAATTTAATGTTGAATTTTAACGTTAAATTTAGTGTTGAATTTTAATGTTAAATTTAATGTTGAATTTTAACGTTAAATTTAGTGTTGAATTTTAACGTCAAATTTAATGTTGAATTTTAACGTTAAATTTAGTGTTGAATTTTAACGTTAAATTTAGTGTTGAATTTTAACGTTAAATTTAATGTTGAATTTTAACGTTAAATTTAGTGTTGAATTTTAATGTTAAATTTAATGTTGAATTTTAACGTTAAATTTAGTCTTGAATTTTAACGTTAAATTTAATGTTGAATTTTAACGTTAAATTTAGTGTTGAATTTTAATGTTAAATTTAATGTTGAATTTTAACGTTAAATTTAATGTTAAATTTAATGTTAAATTTTAGCATTAAATTTAATAATAAATTTAATGTTAAATTTAATGTTAGAACGAATATTAATATGATCAAAAAAATTAGTTGTGAAAAAATATCAATGATGCTAAATTTTAGAAGCATCAGGGTAATTTCCATAATAAGTACAATTGGATTAGCAAAATTATGAAGATTTTTTTTCTTTAATTTTCTGCGATAATTTTAACGTTAAATTTAACGTTAAATTTAACATTAAATTAACGTTAAATCTACCTTAAATTAACGTTAAAGTTACCTTAAATTAACGTTAAAATTAACGTTAAAATTTAACGTTAAATTTTAACGTTAAATTTAACGTTAACTTTTGCACCAGGGTATAAAGGAGTTTCGCGAAATTACATTAAAGTTTCAAGATTGACTTACAATGACTTGGAAAAATTTTGCAGAATAAAAGTGCGTAACCTCGCACTCTCTGCAACTCCAAGTCAATTCCATGCAATATCCGTGAAACTCATATTTGCAACTCCATATGGAGTTTTGAGTTGGTTAAACTTTCCACTGCAAATCACATCTTTTTTTTAAATAACAATGGTACGATTAAATTCTAATACTTCAAATAAACAGAAATTTCGTAGCGCAATAAATGTGGCACTTCAAGAACTCGCGGGATACAACTTTGTCTCTACTTGTTTAGGAAATTAATTTTTTTGTGCTAATTTAATCTTAGTTTATCGAAAAAAGAGTACATAAATTTTCATCAATTTTTGTTCACAGAGCAGCACCAAATGAACGTAGCTATGTGTATTGTACTGCAATTAAACACGGAACGTCTAAGGATTGGAAATTTTTGTGGAATGAATATATAAATTCTAATAAAAGAGAAGAAAAACTTGACATTTTATCATCATTATTATGTAGCGAAAATACCTCAACTTTAATCAAAAAGTAAATAATTTATTTATTTAAATCAAAACTTTTTCTATTAAATTTAGTTTTTATTTCAGATTTATAGATACTGATGTAACTGATAAATCAGAAATCAAAATTCAAGATCTTATAAGAGCCATCAACAATTCTGGACCATTTGGCTTAAATCCTGTATTCATGTTTTTTTTATTAACAAAATATGTAGACATTGATATCAAGTAAGTTCTTGATTTGTGTTTAGACTGAAAAAAAAAATTTTTTTAAGGATATAAAGTACAAAGCTGGGGATAATAGACATAAGCAAATGACTCTCTCGCTTTCTACCATATTACTTCTACTATAGAAGCGAGAACCTTGCGCGCGCATAACTATACGATAAAATTGTTAAATAAATAAAATTTTCGTTATAAATAAACCACCCTAGTCTAAAATAATTTGAATAATTATATTCTACGATATTTTTTTATATGTTATAATTTTTTTTTATCAAAAACTATGCTCAAAAAATGCTAAAATTTTTTATTGTAAAATGTCGTCCTATAAGAATCACATGTGTAAAATGCTCGAAAAAGCAAAATTATTTTTAATTATTTAACAATGAAGGAATTACACTAGGATCTTCAATCTTTAAATATATATATTGTTTACGGCACAACACTTATATATATATATTTTTTTTTTTGATGGTTTTTTTTCTCAAGGTCCAAAAACCTCAAATTTTCAGTGGCACTGCTACAAATGTAAAAATAAATTCTACGTGTTATTCTTATGGGATTTTTTTATTTATGCAGACGGTGGCGACAGTTTGAATGTATTATTGAAATAACTTTGTATTGAAGCCATCAAATTTTCTCAATTTCTGGGTATCTTATTTTTACATCAAAAAATATAACTATACAAGATATTTAAGAAAAATATGACATGGAGAAAATGGCATGGACGGTGGCGACACTGCCCATGTCAATAGTCAAAATTTTATATTACTGTTTTAGAATTTTGAATTATAATTAGAGTTTCAACTATAAAAATATGAACTACATTTTCAAAAATACTATAATCATTAACAAGGGGAGACGGAACATCTGGGACGTCAAATTACAATCTAAAGTTATTGATAAACACTGTAACATTATGTTAAAAAAACAATCCAGATTGTATATGCCTTCCGTTTATTCCAATACACCTTCGGGGCCTAGAAACGCAGAGCTTAGCGTTACTGCAAGGTTATTAAATAGGATTTTTAAGCAATTTTCCAAATAATGCTGTCATCCTAAAATTCAACCGAAATACTTCCGACTTTTCTCATTTTTTTTGTATAATTGCTACCTTTTATTCCCCGTAAACCATAATTTTTTAAAATCAATTTTCTAAACACTATATTCAATAAACCAAATGTCTATTTTCGGAGCAAATAGACCAATTTTTAAATTGCTACCAAAACTGCAATTTTCAATAAAAACAGGTCTTGGATTTCAAAAATGTTGTATAAGCTTTAAGTTTTCAAAAATTGTTTATTCGTTTCTTTTCGTTTCTTTTCGATTGTTCATTTAGCAAATACGATAATTTAAAGACAGAGTCTCAATTAAAGGTTTTTTTAAAAAAAATCATATTTTATCACTATCTTTGTGGAGTCATATCTAGGAAACGCGAGTAAAGTATTTTGCAAACTTGAAACTTGTACAAAACTTTTAATCCTATAAAACTAATTTTCATCAAAAATTACTATATTAGCAGCAATTTGAAAATTGGCCATTTTGGGACAAAGGCGAACATTTGGTTTATTGGCGATATCGATAAGAGAAACGGTGATAAAAAATTTCAATTTAAAGGGAATAAAAGGTAAAACTTACACACAGAAAATGAGACCAATAGGAAGTTCTTTGGTTGAATTTCAGGATGATGACGTTATTTGGAAAATTGCCTAAGAATCCTTTTTTATAACCTTCTAGTAACACTGAGCCCTGAGTTTCTAGGCCCTGAAGGCACGTTGGAATAATCGGAGGGCTTCTTGGATGTTTTTTTAACATATTACAGTCATCAAAAAATTTAGATTGAAATTTGACGTCCTAGATGTTCCGGTCTCCCCTTGTTAATGATGATAATATTTTTAAAATTATTTTTCATATTTTTATAGTTAAAAATCTAATTATAATTCAAAATTCTAAAAAAGTAATATAAAATCTTGAGTATTTATCATGAGTGGCGCGCGACTTTCACAGGAACGTACGTATATTAATGAAGTATATAAAAATACGTATATAAAAATGAAGCGGGAAGTAAGTCTTTCTTTCTAGGACTGATCGATATGAGTAGTTAAGGTTGAATCAGGTGGATAGATATAGCGTTTTTTGGGTAAAAATTTCTGGAGATTGAAACTTCCGGAATGTTTAATATTTTTACCATTGATCAAGTTATGTGTCCCTTAAAATTAAAATATGTGACGATAAGATAATAGGACTGCATGAAAATTTGTTTCGTTGAAAAAAATGAGTTTTTGGGACCTAAATGCATCATATGTATTCTACAGAAAAATTTAAGTTCAAATTTTAAGCCGTTTGTTAATACTCAAAGTTTACAGTTAAGCAAAAGGATAACGGACGGTGGCACCATTTTGAACACATATGCTCCAGAAAATTTTTTTGTTAACTTACCAATATATGCATAGTAGGTTGTGTCTTTAAAAAAATATTATTTATCAACTTATTAAAAGGAAAAAAAGAGTAAAAGAGCTTTAGTTTCGGATATAAATGGAGGGGACAATATGTATACCGTTCCTGTAAAAACCACCCATATTTTTTAATGTGAATTTTTGTTATATAGCAGTTTTTATTAAAATCTGTACTCAAACAAAAAAGGTAGTTATACGTCCTTAAATACGCTTTTATTTAAAATTTCTGTATTTTAAATTGTGTAAAACTTTCGAGGGGTCGGTCAACTTTCACGTGTAAATGCACCACGTTCCCCTTAAAAATTTTATAATGTTAGCTGTACGATTAGTTTTTTCTTGTATATATGCAAATATGATTATGAAAACTTAATTCATAATCGAATATAACACCTAAAAACTTTTAAAATTTATATATATGGGAGTTATTGAAGGGTCGCTATCATGGAGCGTATTCTTACTAGATTCTAGAAGCACTAGAGTAAAAATAATTAATTCTGCCTAAAAATCTATTCAAATTCTGCTCGAGCTGGATCCAGGTAACTACCTTCAAGCAGAATCTTAATGAATTAGTGCCCCTAGAATCTAGTAAGAATGCACTCCATAAAATCGACCATTTACGATTGATCATTAAAATTTCTTAACTACACTATATACATTTTAAAAATTGTAAAAATTACCAGATTTAATATCGACTTTTAATCTGATGTAGAAAGGACTTTAATAGTATGAATAAATTATTTTTCATTTAAAAATTTTTTTACAATTGCAGAATATTAAGCAGTCTTTTAGAACACTAACGGTAATTGAGATTTAAGTTAAAAATTCTTTTTAGTGCGGTATTAAATAATTTAAATTTTTTTTACAGTTTTGCTAATTGGAAAGGTGATGGATCTTTAAATAAAAATTTGGGTAATCAAGTATCTTTGCAAGATTAACTTGGAGAAGTAAGTCTTATCCCAGTCAGAGTTTATTTTTTATTACAAGTATATTTTTAAATACGCTAATTTTCAAAATGAATGATTATGTTTATCATTAAATTTTACATGAAAAGATTGTAATTTTTTTGTAATTTCTTTATTATTATCACAAATGTAAATATACAAATTTTACATTTAATTAATTTAAAACTTAATTAATCAATAATTAAGTATTTGCTTATACAAAAAATGATTTTTATCAAAATTTTTTTTTGGAATGCAAAAAAATATTAAGTACAAAAAAAGAATCAAAATGTATTTAAGTATTTTATGATATAAAAAATATAAAATATTGAAAAAAAGTACTAAAACTTTGTATTAAAAAATAAATGCAAAAGAAATTTTAGTCATATAAAATGCGTTTTCTTTTTTTTCAAAATTCATATTGCGTAAGAATAATAAAAATTTTAGCAATAGCACTACCAGCAAAAATTCCACTAGGATGATAAACTTCCATGGCAAATTCAAGTTCAATTTCTTGGGGTCCTTGAATACTTTGAGACATAACTAATATAGCTTGATTTGGATATAGTCTATCTGTTATATGTGGTGTTGCTCTTGTATTTATTAATGCATCAATATCTTCAAAAATTTTTATTGCATATTTTATGTATACTTATAATACGTTCATTAGTCTATGGCTGCTATTTTAAAAAATTGCTTGAATTTTTAGTTACCTGGTGCAATTAAGCAACGTTTACAAAAAAAAAAGGATTTCCCAAAATTGTGGCTGATTCATTCAATACTGAATTTGCTAATATTAAAATATCATTGTCTCTTTTATGAAAGAAAATTTGCTCCAAAATAAACTATCTATATTGTGGAATTATTGGAGATCATTAAATAAGCTGTAGTTTTGTATAATTTTGAGAATCTTACATTTTTGGTAAATTTTATTTAGTTTACCTGGTAATTAAAAATTCAAGCAATTTTTTAAAATAGCTTCCAGCCTAATATAGAACTTCAATTTTAAAAAAATTGCTCAAACAACTTTAAGACAGGCACGTAGCCAGGGAGGGGGCTGGGGGGGCTCAAGCCCCCCCCGAAATTTTTTTTTGTAATGTATTTTTTTCAAAAGTGGGGGTAAAATGCCGTTTGGAGAGGGAAATTTTACATTAAAGCCCCCCCCGAAGCCCTCCCCGAACAAAAATCCTGGCTACGTGCCTGTTTAAGACATGACAAAAGATTAAAAAAATTTTCTCTTAACCGAAGGATATGCTTGCAGTGGTATCATAAAACTTGAAAAATCTGTTTCACAAAGAAAAAATAGTATTTTAAGTATCGGCTGGGTGGCTAGTACCTAAAGTTTGTCACACCTGGTGCTTGCAATATTTTTTGCCTATCTTGGTGTAAACCGAGTACAGAAAATTCTATGCTAAGTTTTACACACAAGTTTGTAGTTTGTTACACAAATTGGCATGGAATTTTCGGCACTCGTTTTACACCAAGATAGGCAAAAAATATTAAATATTATTAATATTAAGGTCAAAAAACTTTATTTTTGACACTAGCGTGAACACAACTTTTTCTCCCTTGATGCTTAATATATTATTTCTTTACTAGCGGACAATTATTACTATATTTAATGATGAGAAAATAGTATCAATAAGGTAATAAAAATGAAAAATTTGACTTTCCATTTAGATCCTGTTTATTATATCAAATTAATTTAATGATGACTAAATTCCAATTTTGAGAGGCCGTCAATATTGCCCTTTGTGAAAAAAAAACATTCATAATCTTATCTAGAAATATATTTATTTTTCTTTTCAGTGACCAGAAAGCACGCATTTCCCGGCTTCAGCGCGAATAAAAAAAAACGCACTGAAAAACCGCATTCATTGAAGCAATGGCTTTAAAGCAATTGAAATATGCCAATAGAAAATATCATTGATTTGATAGCGCCGCTATTAAGCGAATAGTTTCTCGCCATTGAATACGGCAGTCATTGTTTTGATGTAAATTTTCGTCAAAATAAATGAGAATATAAGATTAAATTAATAGAGGAGTTATAACTAAATTAATAGTTTTTAATACTTTAATTTAATGTTTAAAAACATTCAATCGATAGAAAATGATTTTAGTTCAATATAATTATTAATAACAAAAAAAAGTACGTATAATGTACATGTGTTGGTATACTATTCTTTCTCTTTCTATCCTTCAGCCGCGCGCGTCGCGTATGGGTGTGCTATAGTTTATATTATTGTTATTCATTATTACTATTATAAAGAAATAGAATTTTCCGTAAATTATTTATGGTAGATTTAATTATTATTTTTAAATATGCATTTCGCTAGATATGCATAAATTACTCTGGATATTAAAAAAAGGAGTGGGAAAATTATTATATGTAACTTGTAGGTTTCAAAATTTTTTTATTAAATATACATATAATAAAAAAATAATATAACAAACAAATATAACAACATTGCCTAAAAAAAATATATACACAAGCGAGGAACAAGAGTGAACATTATTAAATAATATAAATGTAAAAAAAAAAATTAATTTTTACCTATTTTCTGTTTATTATACATTGAAATGATATGTATTCATAATCATTTCAATAGCTTTAAATATTTGAAATGAATTCAATCTCGCCATTGAATTAATAATATCCGTCATTGGCATATATCAATTGCTTTAAAGCCATTGATTCAATGGTACCGGTTTTTCAGTGCGTGTTTTCTAGCCACTGACGAAGAAAAATTATGTTTTGGCCTCGGCCGTAAAAAAAGAATGTCCCAGATAAATAATGTCCCAGATGCTCCCTAAATATTTAACTCATTGCTCACATAAAGCCTAAAATATATTTATTAACAAATTATTATAAAAAAATTTATATTTTTACACTTTCATATAATTTTAATTTGTAAAAAAACTTCCTGATTGTTTCAACAAATCAATCAAAGCATTCAAATTATTTGTTTTTAAACTTCCTATTACTAAATAATTGTTTTAAAAATTCCTTATCTTTAAATATAATTTTTATTTTACTACTGCTAAAATCATGGGCGGATCGAAAGAGAGTGGTAGGGGCGATCCCTCCCCTTACCTCCAAAAAATGCATGTTTTTTGTTCATAATTTTGTTTTTTTATACAAATTTCATGAGAAAACATACAAAATTTTGCTTAAGCGCCCCCCCCCCCCTGAGACACTTTAATTGATCCGCCACTGGTTAAAATACGATCGCATTAAATTATTAATTTATTAAATCATTTAGTTGTGCGTTCTATGATTTTTAAAACATTTTTTTAGGGTTTTTGATTTTTGGTTCCTCATAGAGGAACCATTGTGATCGGTCAAAATTTTTTTCACCAAAAAATACAAAAAATATCAATTTTTTTTTTCTTTATGGACGCAGTACTTAATTTATTTCTGTGGGAGTACTAGTTTTAGAAATATCGTTTATAGTAATTTTTTGGATCTGATACTTAATTTCTTCAAAATTTTTTTCTCAAAATTTTTGTCGCCAAAAAATACAAAAAACGCCAAAATTTTTTTTATTTTAGGACGTAATACTTAATTTTTTCCTATGAAAGTACGAATATCTAAAATTATCGTTTGTAAAGGATTTCTCCATCTGATACGTAATTTTTCGAAATTTTTTTTTTCAAAACTTTTTACATAAAAAAATTAAATAAACACTATAATTTTTTTTCTTTTTGGACGTAGTACCTCATTTTTTTCCATGAAGACCATGAAAGTACTGATATCCAGAAGTATCGTGTTTACTCGATATCTCGAATCTTATAATTTATTTTTTGAAAATTTTTTTCCCAAAATTTTTTTCACCAAAAAATACAAAAAATACCAATTATTTTTTCTATATGGACGCAGTACTTAATTTATTTCTGTGGAAGTACTAGTTTTAGAAATATCGTTTATAGTAATTTTTTGGACCTGATACTTAATTTTTTCAAAATTTTTGTTCTCAACATTTAAAAAAAATTAAAAAAACTGCAATATTTTTTTTCTTTTTGGATGGAAAGGTCTCAATCCACGCTCAACCTTTTTTGTTTGAGCATGGATTTAGCCAAAAACGTTTAATTTGACTCGATCCACGCCTAAAAAAAAATAATAATTAACCTGAAATAAAATTTATTTTAACAAAAAATATATTATTTCTTTGCAGTTTCAGTGCATCAAAAAAAAAAAAATAAATAAAATATCATTACAAATAAATATTTGTTGTTCATAATATTCAAATTTAAGTATTTTTAGATAAATATCGTAATTTCAAGAAATTTTATCATTAGGCGTGGATGGAGATCTTTCGGGATTTTAATGATCCACGAAGTATGACCTACAACTACAAAATTTTATTTTTTTTAAAACTAAATTCAAATCAAAAACATCTTTTTTGAACTCAGAATGAAATATACGTAATTCTTACGACACCTTTATTATTTTTAGGAGCGGGTATCATTGCGCCGCTTTATAAAATGTGCCGCTTATTTTGTGCCGCTAATTTTTTGCCGCTTCATGAAGGTGCTAACACAATGTGAAATTAAAAAAAATAATAACAAAATTTTGTCGGTAAGGCAGAATAAATAATAAACAATAAGAAAGGTTATGATAAAAAAAATTAAAAGAAATGTTTACATAAAAAAGAACGTATAAAAGTATTAGGACGTATAATCTAATATTATTTTATTATAAGATAAATAATTGGAATGAAAATAATAATTGTGAAAAATAAAAAATAAGTGTTGCGGATTATAAAAATAAAAATTGGACAATTTAAAATTTGTTACGTCCAATTAGATAATTTTTAATTAAATTTTGTTATGAACTTGTTGGACAAATAATAAATCTTTTTGATTTATAAGTGTTATATTATTTGTATTGGCGCATGGCCGGGGGGGCCTTCGGCCCCCCAGCCCCATCTGAGTTCTCTGGGTCATATTTGGATTATGTATATCGTGGATATTCCCCGTGGATATCGTTCTTAAATTAATAAATGATTTATTTCTTTAATTACTACAAGTAAAATTTTTCCTTAAAAATACGAAGTGACTACTTTCACCGGAATATCCACGATATACACGGTGAATATCCACGATATATAGCCCAAATATGACTTAGAGAACTCAAAGGGGGCTGGGGGGGCCGAAGGCCCCCCCGGCCATGCACCAATACAAATAATATAACGGGAATATCGCGGATATCGTGGATATTCTCTGTGGACATCGTGGATATCCTGGATATTCTCCGTGGATATATTGTGGATATTCCGGTAAGCGTAGTCTAGCCGTATTATTATTACACTTATGAATCAAAAAGATATGTTATTTGTCCTACTAGGTCATAACAAAATTCAATTAAAAATTATCTAATTATTTTTTTCATTCCAATTATTTATCTTATAATAATATCATAACAGAGTATACCTAATACTTTTATACGTTCTTTTTTATGTAAACATTTCTTTTAATTTTTTTTTACACTCTTTCTTAGCCCTTATCTTGAAGTCGGCCCAGCACTTGATTGCTTGAATTCAAATATTCAACAAGCAATTGACCATCTGGCCCCTCTTAAAACTTTTACACCTAAAAAGAATAAGGCTCCTTGGATTACTGAGGACATTCAACTCTTAATCAACAAGCGTAAAGCTATTGAAAGACGCTACAATATATCCAAAAATGTTGCTCTTGTAGATGAACTTATCCAACTTTCGGATAAAATAGAGGAACTTTCTGAATTTGCTCAAAGCACATTTTTTCAAGATCATATTAATAATGCCTTAAATAATAATCAGGATATATGGCGAGAACTAAGGCATCTAGGTCTTTTACCAACACCAAAAAGTGACCTTCACGGTTTCTCATTGGACGATCTAAACGCGTATTTTGCAAATGTTTGTACATCGCCCACTGAAAATCTTGATAATGCTGAAACTATTATATCAGAAGCCTCGAATGATGGATTTACTTTTAAAGAAGTATCTCTAAATGATGTGATCTTGGCTGTGGCTCATTTTAGTTCCCAAGCAACTGGGGATGATGGCATTCCACAGAGAATTATTGCTAAATCATTGCCAACTTTAGGCCCATTTCTCGTGAAGCTCTTTAATATTTCTCTCAAGGATGGCATCTTCCCCATAGCATGGAAAAAATCTCTCCTAGTTGCAATCAAAAAAACATCAACTCCTACGACTACCTCTGACTTTAGACCGATTGCCCTTTTATGTTTTTTATCTAAAGTCCTTGAGAAGCTGGCCCATGACCAAATCACATCTTTTTTGAGAAATAGCAACATATTAGATCCTCTTCAGACAGGTTTTAGGCAATTTAGCAGTACTGAAACTGCTCTTATCAAACTTACTGATGACATTAGGCGAGGCATGGAAAATAGACTAGTGACGTTTTTGCTCCAATTTGATTTCAGTAAAGCTTTTGATTCAATCTCGCCCTCAAAACTCCTAGTGAAATTGAAGGACATGGGATTTTCTCGTACTGCCTTACTGTGGATCAAATCATATATTCAGGATAGGCAACTCCAGGTTGTTTCTAAAACATCGCGCTCAAACGTACTTGGCACCAATCTTGGTGTTCCCCAAGGGTCTGTTCTTGGACCTCTTTTATTTTGCCTCTATATTAATGATTTGAAAATGCATCTACCTGATCATGCCTATCACCTACTTTATGCAGACGATCTTCAGGTCTATATACAAGCCCCTCCTGAAGATACAACTTCAGCCATTACCTCTCTAAATTTAATTGCCAGCAAGGTATCAAATTGGGCTGACAGCGTCTCATTACGCCTAAATCATAAAAAAACTATGGCTATTTATTTCAGTACAACAGGTTTTATTGATCCTCTTAATGCATTAAATTTGGTAGTTAATGTGGGCGAGGGTATAAAAATACCTTTTTCCGAGAGCGTTAAAAGTTTAGGGATGCTCCTTGATAACAAACTTTCTTGGAATTCTCATATTAAATCAATTGAGAACAAAGTAAATAGAATTCTTTACTCTCTCAGATTTATTAGGCATTGTACCACAGAAGACTTACGAATAAAACTCGTTCAGGCCCTAATCATCCCGCATCTGGATTACTGTAATACAGTATATCTGGATGCGAGTATGACATTAAAAACCAGGCTTCAACGCTTAAGCAACTCTGGACTAAGATATATATATGGTGTCAGAAGGGATGAACATATCACACCCTACAGGAAAAAGCTCAGCTGGCTTTGTATAGAATCACGGCGGCTCTACTTCACTAGTATACTCATTTATAAAATTTTGCGCTTACAACAGCCGCCTTATTTAACTAATCTTTTTATTAAATACGTGCCTAAAGACAATGCCAGAGGAAGTTCGCGCACTAAAGAGCTATCCCTCCCTGCAATAAAGGATTGTGGGTCTTCCTCTTTCCAACTGCAGGGGGCAATTTTCTGGAACTCAATACCTTCTGACATCAGATTCTTGCCTAGCTTAAACTCCTTTAAAGCGGCACTACGCAAACATCTACTCTCACTCGATCCAGAGTAATCCATTACATGCAACCCGACGAATTGTCCTGAGATCTCTGGAGATCTCTAAACTTGTTTTTAGTTATTTCAAATGATTGAAGCTTATTATGCTAAAAATGCTTATAAATAGCTCCAACAAGCCTACATTATTCATAATACATGTAAAAAAAATTCAAGCTGTATTTATACATAGCTAAACCATCAAAATTTGCCTTTTAATCAAATGAAAATCTGTAAAAATATTATTTTTTTCTATAATTATTACGAAAATTGAAGCTAAACTTGGGTTTCTGACAAAAGATTTTTAAAAAGTGAATTACTATTAATATGATTAATAAAACTTGTATATTTTGTAGCTCAAAAAGCACTCTATGTCAATAAAATCATAAATTGTTTATGGAGAAATTGAAGAAATTTCAAAGATTTAAATCATTTCAACTGTTTGGAGATATTATTCAGAATTGAAGAATCCTTTTTCATTTAATAGACAAATAATTTATCATATATACCTTCAGTTTTCTTGAAAGAACCTACTGAATCTCGAGCCAAGTGCCCCAACTTTACATGAGAAGGGAATTCTGAGACGAATATTTTAAATTTTGCTGTAACTTTACTTTTCCACCAAATAACTTCCTGAGTCTTATTTTTCTACTCACAAAAATAAACATCTAAGAAAACGCAAAAGATAACCTAATGTTGCTTATTATGGGCAACTTGGTCATCTTAGGTAAAAACTGATATCATACTTGCGTTCAACGACCCGCAAAACGAAAGTAATTAATAAAAATGTTTAATAACCACAAAAAATAACCTATACCTTCTCATTGTGGTAACTATGGACGATTTTCGATTAAAATGGATTTCATATAAAATTACTACATATCTTAACTATTTTCAAGTTTCAAGTTATAACTCTTTAAAGATAGTGATTTTTGATATTTTATAAAATATTTCAATTGGGATTCTAACCTTTAATCGCGAAATCTCACAAACGATTTTAAGAAATATTGCAAGTAAACATTTTAAAAAATTTGAAGCTTATAAAAATTTTTTCCATAAACGGACACAGAAATATCGTATATGACCCTGGGTCATAAAAAAAGCTTCGCCTCAGATAGTAATTTACGTGCGATTTGGGTCATTCTTTACTTTTCTGGGTATATGCGAAAAATTCTAATTTTAGCAGTAATTTCAACATTTGGTAAAAAATTGTATTTTAATTTTTTTACTATCCCTGATAGATCATTTTTGATATTGTAAAGAGGCCGGTTTTCGGAAATTTCGACAAAATAACACGCTACTTTGTTCATTTTTTATTTTATAGTAATTTAAGTTAGAAAGACAGTTATGATAAAAGTTAGCAGTAATAATAAGAACAAATTTTGTTTATATGTGATATTAAACGCTTTAAATTTTTACTCTCAATATTTCATTAATTCGTTTGTGATCAGAAAAATAAGACTCAGGAAGTTATTTGGTGAAAAAGTAAAGTTACAGCAAAATTTAAAATATTCGTCTCAGAATCCCCTTCTCATGTAAAATTGGGGCACTTGGCTCGAGATTCAGTAGGTTCTTTCAAGAAGACTGAAGGTATATATGATAAATTATTTGTCTATTAAATGAAAAAGGATTCTTCAATTCTGAATAATATCTCCAAACAGTTGAAATGATTTAAATCTTTGAAATTTCTTCAATTTCTCCATAAGCAATTTATGATTTTATTGACATAGAGTGCTTTTTGAGCTACAAAATATACAAGTTTTATTAATCATATTAATAGTAATTCACTTTTTAAAAATCTTTTGTCAGAAACCTAAGTTTAGCTTCAATTTTCGTAATAATTATAGAAAAAAATAATATTTTTACAGATTTTCATTTGATTAAAAGGCAAATTTTGATGGTTTAGCTATGTATAAATACAGCTTGAATTTTTTTTACATGTATTATGAATAATGTAGGCTTGTTGGAGCTATTTATAAGCATTTTTAGCATAATAAGCTTCAATCATTTGAAATAATTAAAAACAAGTTTAGAGATCTCCAGAGATCTCAGGACAATTCGTCGGGAATACACCAAAAATATCAGAAACATGCTAATTTATTTGTTTTCTCTAAAAATGTAAATTAATGTATATACTAGACTTTAACTTTGTTAAAAAATTATATTTTGTTGAAATTTATTTATTTGTTAATTTTATATATTTACTTAAAATACTATGTAAAAGACTGCTATATCTCATATGTAAATTCACAATTTTGTTTCTAGACAAATAAACTGCTATTCTATTCTAATTTTTTTTATCATAACCTTTCTTATTGTTTATTATTTATCTGCCTTACCGACAAAATTTTATTATTTTTTATTTAATTTCACATTGTGCTAGCACCTTCATGAAGCGGCAAAAATTTAGCGGCACAAAATAAGTGGCACATTTTACAAAGCGGTGCAATGATACCCGCTCATTTTTAGGTTATTGCTAAACAAAGCTTCTAAATTGCACGATTAGTTTATATAAAACTGGGGTTTTTACATACAACGCATTGAATCCAGCTATACCGTTTTTTTTAACTGAAATCTGATAAAATTTTACACAAAAGATTTTGCAAAGATTTTTTAAAAATTGAATGAGTGCCATTAAAAAATGTGATTTTAGTACCAAAATTACGCATCGGCAACAAAGCCTTCTGATGCCCATATCTACTAAATTATAGGAGGCACTAGTTTTTCTCAATTTACTTTTAAATTGTGAAACATTATAGAAAATTTTCACAATAGTTAGAAGTAAAATTGTTCACGGCATTCATTTGTGGCTAAAGAAACTTTCTTTGGTCGTATTTATTTGAAAATGCGGTTAGCAATATTTCAGCTGGCACAATTTGTTTTAGAAAAGGAGCACATTGTTTAAATTATGTGAAGAAATTAAATATATTATTAATTTATCAAAATCTATTTATAAAAAAAAGGCAAATAGTTTTACGGCATTCCCTCTGTAATGTTAAGAATATAAAAAACCTAACAAGGTTACCAACAAAATATTAGGGTTCTGAATCATTCCAACGCTGTTATTTCATAATAATTAAAGAAATAAGGCGAAAAAATTTCTTGAGGCTTGAGAAGAAATATATTTCAATAAATTTTAATATTTTTTTTTTTAAACAGAATGCTGGATTTTAATTAAAGCCCTCATGTATGCAATATGACCACTTAGTGAGATATGCCCAAGTATGCTTTGCAGTGAAAAATTAATTAATTTTATTCTGTTTAGAAATGATTCCCCTGATAAGTTTCCAGGTTGGGTCGCTGAAACCGGCTAAAATAGTACATTTTTAACCAAGGGAGCAAAAAAAAAGAATGGCCCAGATCGAATGTTAATTAGCATGGTAAACTGCGATCTGGGGTATTTTTTTTTTGTTCCCATGGACAAAACGAAATTTTTCTTTCTCAGTGGGGTGAAAACGCGTTTTTTTCGATTTCGTTGCGGGGCGAAAAAAGTGTTTTCGGCCCGCTAGGAAGAAAAGTTTTTTTTGTCAATTACCTATCCAAAATGGACTATGACCCCAAATTTTGGCCCTCCATATTGAAAACTAAGCCCAGGGCCAATTTTTGAAAAAAAAACACGTTTTCATCTTTCCTCCGCCGCTCATTCTTCTTTTATATGCCATTCCTTCTGGAATCGATAAAAAATTATGAAAAAAGAGGTATTATAGTAAAATTTCCTCAGTAATCCAGTCCTGCCATTAGTTTTTGAAAATTCCTACACGGGGAGCCGGAAAATCAATAAACTCACAGGGTATTTTATGGAAGCTACAGAAAAATTGTATATCCGAGTTTTTTATTAAGCTTCTCAGAAAAAGTGTGTTTTTATATATATATTCGGATGCCATATCAACCTAGATGCAATCGAACTTCCTAGACCCTAAAATAATCGAAAAATCGTAAATTATCCTCAATTTTTCTCATTTTTTTTCAGTTTTTTGAATTTTCCCGCTTTAAATGACTCCGAATGATTTAAATAATCGAAAATTTGGAATCCCAGGGAAATTTTACATACTTTCTTTATTTAAATATATTTTAGTCTTTAATGTAAACGAGAAATAAGTTTAGATTTGGATTCTCCAGGAAATTTCATAAAACTTCTATACTATGAAAATCTTTAGGCTTTAGTATAAACGAGTTCATAGCAATGAATTTAAACAATTCAGATTTTCCTTGTTTTTTTACATTTTTTTGTATTTGTGCGGTTACTTTTACAAACATAACCAATAGTACTACTCTCTGGCTCAGAGAGTTATAACTCCCTATATCAGGGAGTTAACTTCCTAAATAAGAGAGTTAACATGCCCTGATTTAAAGAGTGAACTGACTGGGGCAGGGAGTTAACTCTCTGAAATTTCTGTCATCTCCTGGAATACTTTAGAGTTGAAAATGAACCGTACGATGGAAAGCTGATATCCTGGAGGCGTAATTTTTAATTTTTCCTTCAAAAAAATTTTCCGATTTTCCAATATGGTGGACCAATAAACATGAAAATAGAAACTTTCTACATCACCTGAGGGTTTTCGAGTTTGAGAAAATCGTTTTTATAAATAAAAATTTTTATTTTTTCGCCCTTGCATATTTTCTGGTTTTCCAAGATGATGGACCAAAAAACATTTCAGAATAAGTTTTTTACATTACCTGGGTGTTTTTGAGGATGAGAAAAACGTTTTCATTGTTCAAAACTTTTATTTTTTCACACTAGCATATTTTCCGATTTTCCAATATTACGGAACAAAAAACATGAAAAGTAGAAATATGTAGGGGTTTTCGATATATAAGAGCAATTATTTTAAAAGTGATACTTAATTCGAGCCTGGAATCGTAAATTTTTTTTTTGAGGACACATCGATATGACCCGTGTTTTCAGATAGTTTGAACCTTCAGAAAACCGAAAAAAATCGTGAACAAGAAATCGGCGATAGGTGCCAAAAAGATTTTTTCAATTTTATGTCAAAAAACGTGTTTTTCGTATCTGAGCTACCCTAAATTTTTAAAATAACTTTTTAGGTAAAAAAAACTTTTTTAAAATAGATAAGAAAATCTGATTGCCAGGGAAAAACCACTCCAGAAGAAAAAAAAACTTATCTTTTTACGATGAAATTTAGCCAAATTATCGTCAATTTAAGATTTTGCTCAAATGCGTCTTAAAAAAGATTGAAATTTTATTGAAAAAGCCTGTTTCTGAACCTTAAACATGCATTATTCGCTTGATTTTCATCGTAAAACAATAATTTTTTTTTTAAAATCGATTAATTTTTTCCTGGCAATTCATTTCTTTAAGAAAAAAATTATTTTTATTGACAAAATTTTAATTTTTAGATCAAAAACTGTGTTAAGTAAATCTTGCTACTTACAGTTTTCAAAGGCTTTTGACCTAAAAATTGAAATTTGGTCAATAAAAATGATTTTTTTTCTTAAATAATTGAATTGCCAGGAAAAAATTAATCGATTTTAAAAAAAAAATTATTATTTTACGATGAAAATCAAGCGAATAATGCATGTTTAAGGCTCAGAAACAGGCTTTTTTCAATAAAATTGCAATCTTTTTTAAGACGAATTTGAGCAAAATCTTAAATTGACGATAACTTGGCTAAATTTCATCGTAAAAAGATAAGTTTTTTTTTCTTCTGGAGTGTTTTTCCCTGGCAATCAGATTTTCTTATCTATTTTAAAAAAGTTTTTTTACCTAAAAAGTTATTTTAAAAATTTAGGGTAGCTCAGATACGAAAAACACGTTTTTTGACATAAAATTGAAAAAATCTTTTTGGCACCTATCGCCGATTTCTTGTTCACGATTTTTTTCGGTTTTCTGAAGGTTCAAACTATCTGAAAACACGGGTCATATCGATGTGCCCTCAAAAAAAAAATTTATGATTCCAGGCTCGAATTAAGTATCACTTTTAAAATAATTGCTCATAAATATGCTAGGGTAAAAATATTTTCATAATTTAAAACGTTTTTCTTAAGCTCGAAAATCCCCAGGAAATATAGAAATATTGGAAAATTGGAAAATATTCTGAGTCAAATAATGATAAATTTCATTAATAAGAACGTTTTAATGACCTCGAAAACCTCCAGGCAATGTAAAAAGCTTATTATGTTGAAAATTGGAAAATATGCTAAGACGAAAAAATTAAAATTTTCATTCATAAAAATGATTTTCTGAACCTCAAAAACCCTCAGGTAATATAGAAAGTTCCTTGATTTAGGGAGTTCTAACTCTCTGAGCCAGAGAGTTGTACTACTGGTTATGTTTGTTAGAGTAATCGCACAAATACAAAAAAATGTAAAAAACAAGGAAAATCAGAATTTTTTTAATCCATAGCTATGAACTCTTTTATACTAAACCCTAAAGATTTTCATAGTATAGAAGTTTTATGAAATTTCCTGGAGAATCCAAATCTAAACTTATTTGACTTGTACGAGGTCATTTAGTGTGGGAAAATTCAGAAAAACTTTTGAAAATGATGAAAATCCGACTTTTGTATTTGAGGCATTTGGTATGAGCTCGTTTACATTAAAGCCTAAAAAATATTTAAATAAAGAAAGTATGTAAAATTTCCTTGGGAATCCGAATTTTCCCTTATTTAAATCATTCGGAGTCATTTAAAGCGGGGATATTCACAAAAATAAAAAAAATTAGAAAAATTGAGGATAATTTACGATTTTTCGATTATTTTAGGGTCGAGGAAGTTCGATCGCATCTAGGTTGATATGGCATCCGAAAATATATGTAAAAAGACGCTTTTTCTGAGAAGCTTAATAAAAAACTCGGATATACAATTTTTCTGTAGCTTCCATAAAATACCCTGTGAATTTATCGATTTTCCGGCTCCCCGTGTAGGAATTTTCAAAAACTAATGGCAGGACTGGATTCCTGAGGAAATTTCAAGGAATGGCATATAAAAGAAGAATGAGCGGCGGAGGAAAGATGAAAACGTGTTTTTTTTCTCAAAAATTCGCCCTGGGCTTAGTTTTCAATATTGAGGGCCAAAATTAGGGGTCATAGTCCATTTTGGATAGGTAATTGGCAAAAAAAACTTTTTAACCGGTTTCAGCGACCCGACCTGGAAACTTTTGCTGGATTTAAGAATCACTCAGTTAAAATATTCTATTTTCAATCTTTTTAAATTTACATTGTTTAAATTAAGTAGATAAAGAATGGCTTAAATTGCACATAAAATAACGTTCCGAGGCGAAGCCGAAAATGGTAAACTGCGATTTGGGACATTTTTTTTTTGTAATGGCAAAGGTTCGTATCCAATTTTACATATCTAGGGCAAAAAAGCCTATTTTCTAGCCTAGAGAGACGGGTTTTCTTTCCATTCTTTGTAAAACTATGCTTTGAATCACTGGAAAAAATATGGGGTCTGACTTTTGCATGCTGACTGCTCTCGGTCTCTCGTGCATACAACTGCAATTCAAGGTCAAAACCAATATTTTATCCCTTGTTTATAAAATAATTATTTCTGCGCCAGTGAAATTTGAAGGGCAACGATGTCCCATCAGTGCGACGAACCAAAGATTAAAAGCAACAACTAAAACTTTAGTTTTATTTCAAGTAGAAAAATAAACGGTCCGATAATACATATTATAGTTAAATTACAATGTGCAGGGTTAAAAATAAATTAATATATTAGCCCAATATTAGTCAATGATAAAATAATTATAAAATTTTAAGCTAAGAATTACTCAAAAATATAGTAAGTGGCTATTTTATATCTTTTTATTTCCTTTTTGTTTAAATCTTTGAACTATCCCAGCTGGAAGGGAAACTAAGTTTAAAATGCAGGACGAATCCGTAAAGCTAATTTTACTATCCGTAAGGATCCGTATTACGGATAATAAACTGATCAGTAGAACACGTTTTTTTCAGTAACTATTCGCGCACATGCGTAATAAGTTACTGATGAAAAAAAGTGACCTACTGATCAGTTTATTATCCGTTTGGCGGATAAGTCTCGAATACCCCAGTAAGTTTTAAGAATTTAATTTCTACGTGGGATAGATATCCAGATATTCAAGTTTCTTCAACTAACAAGAAAGAAATAATGATCATGATAACTTTTTATTAAAATCGGATGTATTTTTTCTTCTAACAGCTTATTTTATCATGAAAAGCTTTTTCCATTTGAGAGTCTTAAGGGAATTTCTCGGAGAAAATGATTTCGAGGTCTAAAATAGACTTAAATTGAACTGCGTATTCGCGGGAAATCAGAATAATATGTCTTTTTTTTGAAATGCCTGTTTCTCAAAAGCATATAAATGAATAATATTCACTTATAAGATAAGAATTATTATCTGATCAATTTTTTATACTAATTAAATAAGTGTAAATTTTTTTTTGTTGCGATAATTCTTCTGTAGTCATGAAAAATTTTGAGAATTATAAATATTTCTTTTTTAAATGTAATACATAATTATTAGTTTTTTAGATTGTTTTAAACTTTAATTGGTTCGATAAATTTGGTTAAAGAAACCCATATATACAAGATTAATTGGTCATTATTTAACTTTTGAAATTACTCAGTAGTTGTTTTTTCATACGGAAAATCACAATGCTAAAATATTGTAATTTGTGGAATACTGTGTAAATAATCGTACACAGCTCAGAGAATATTGACTATTAACTCTTTTTATTACACCCCAAATAAAAAGACGGACAAAAATATGGACCAAAATATTGTTTTCAATTCTTTCCACTCGGGAGTAAATATTTAGTTAATGTTATCTTATGACATCACTGTATTTTTTTAATTTAATATTTTGGTTTTTTCCATGGTACAATATACTTACATACTCCTTATACTATGGTTTTTCCAAGATTTTTATTAATACGAAATGTAAAGGGCGATGACATCCCATCAGTGCGACCAAGAGTACGACCATAAGTGCAACGAACAAGCGATTAAAAGAAACGACTAAAAGTTTAGTTTCATTTCAAGTATAAACATAAACGGTCCGATAATACTTTTTTAGTTAAATTACAATGTGCATGGTTAAAAATAAATTAATACATTAGCCCAGTATTGGTCAATGATAAAATAAATATAAATAAATATATTTATAATTTAAGCTAATAATTACTCAAAAACATAGTAAGTGGCTGTTTTATATCTTTTTCTTTCCTTTTTGTTTAAAAATCTTGAAACTATATAAACATATATACATGTATCCAGAAATTCAAGTTTCTTCAACTAAAAAGAAAGAAATAATGATAATAATGATTACTTTTTATTATAATCGAATTTATAATAAAAAATGTTGGAAAAATTGCTGTCTCAATATTATTTTCTGTATATTTTACTACTTTACTTATAAAAAGCGATTATATCTGCTAATTTATTTAAAAAAAAAAAAAATACAAACATTATAGTATCTAACAATTTAAAAATAAAAACATTAAAAAAAATACTGTTAGCTATACATGAGATACAAAATTAAAAAATAGCCTTTTCGTGGGAGCCGGTAGGCAAGTACAACTATATTATAACCCACTAGGGTGGTCAAAATCGAAATTTTTGTTAATTGGTAAGATATAGCTTTTTTAAATTAAAATTTTATATGTCAAACAAACAATTTTTTATGAATTTCTGTAATTTAATTTCAAGAATTTGTTCTTGAAACTAAATTATATCAATATTCGATGCTTTATATAAATTTTTTGCAACTTTAGGACCAAATACTCCATTTTTTTCCTGTAAAACTATAAGTAACGGTGATTTTAGTATACCTTCTGATGACACGAAGGGTTGTATTGTGTAGCTATGTGTTAATGAATTGATCGATTGAGCTAAATTTTCGATATTTAAAGATCCCATAAACGATAAGGTGCGTCCTGCATGCATTTCTAGATTAAATCCAGATTGAGCAGAATTGTAAGTATTATTAGACCCCACTAATAACTTTTCTGATTTAACTTTATTCACAAATTGTTTAGCTTCTAGAATAGTATCATTTTTATTCTGTAGATTAGTTTGGGAAATGAATTTATTAACTTTTCTAGAGACAATTCGATGTTTTATTTTAAAATTATGAACCCAATATGATGAAGCTTTGAAAAGTTGAGGCGATAAACCAACGTTATCTCTCGCTTTTAAGGCCCATTTTCTAATATCAATATCATGGATAGGTAATGAATTGTCAGTAGCATCTTCAAACTGATTCAGTACATGCGTAGAAATCTGTTTTAATTTCTCTAATCTATTTCCATTTTGTTTTACTTGTTCTGCCCATCGGTATAACATTTTTCGATCTTGTAATTTTTTAAAATTATGTTGTACATTTTCAAATTTCATTTTTTTGTTTTTTCCAGATTCCCAAAATTCAACAGCTTTACGTTTATATTCAATATTTACATTTATTTTTTCTTTGTTATTTGTAACTATTTCTTCATTTACATCTTTCAATTCCTCGTCAACTATGAAAGGTTCAGGAATAACACTTTCTTCTTCAAAATTTAAACTTTCAAAGTATTCAATTATAATTTCATCTTTCATTGCACTTTTAATAATATCTTCTAGATACAAAGCAAAATTTTTTTCTTCTTCGGTGATAATTGACTCTATCTGGTATTGAGGTTTATTAAAATTTTTGTGTAATATATTTAAGATATTTTTAGGATTTATAGCCATCTCAAAGAAATATTTAATAAAAACAAAAACAAAATCCTTTGTGATTAAACTCAAATCTAAAAAAAATTGCTGTAATGATAAGATTAAATTATTACAACTGTTTGTAGTTATATTTTTTTAATGCGTTTCAAACATTTTAAATTATTACACAAATGAATAAGATGGATTCATAAAATATTATATATTGATAAAAAAAAGCAAATACTCAAATTAATAAATAAATTAATTAACAATTTATTGATATACAATTAGAAACGTTCTTATTGGAATAGATTCAGTTAAGTATTAACGTATTTTTATTATAAATAACGATTAAAAACGTATCTCCACATGACTGCAGCCGATTTCGCTTTTAAATACTTATTATTGATAAAAAGGAAACTGCTTTTATCAACTTTTTTAAAAAATATTATTTTAAAAAAGTTTTCATTTTATATTATAGAATAGTAAATATTTTTAATTTACGGTTAATGTGAAAATGTTTTTTTTTCTTAAATTATTAATTATTAGTAATTTTATGACGCTTAAAAAATTTTAAAATAATTATTTATTATAAAAATTAAGTAATTAACACAAGAAACGATGTGATGGATTTAAAAACTACCATAGCCTGCATAATTTTTCACAGTGATTCCAGGTACCCCTGAGCATCCCCGATGATTTTTCAGGCGAGAATTAGATTTAGAATACCCGAAAACACTGAAGTAAAAATTTTTATATCATTATTATATATCTTGCGTGATGTTTTATCGTAATTTACCCCCTATTACTCCCGCAGTGGCTCGATCCCCTGAGAGTTCCCGAAAAATTTTCACTCATTAATTAGATTTAGCACCCCCTAAAACCCCCAAGTAAAATTTTTTTACAGCATTATGTATTTTCGTAATTTTTTCTGTAATTCACCCTCTACTGCTCCCGTGGAGGCTTACCCGAGCGTCCCCGAGAAATTTTTACGCGGAATTAAATTGAGCATCCTCTAAAACCCCCGAGTAGAAATTTTTACACCATTATGTATCTTGCGTAATTTTTTACCGTAATTTACCCATGCATGCATTAGAAATAGCATCCTTGAAAACTTTCGAGTAAAAATTTTCGCATAATTATTTAACTTACTCCATTTTTCTCAGTAAATCACCCTCTACCACCTCCACGGACCCGTTTAGAAATCTCATTTTTTTAAAAAATGAATTAGGGATTGTATCCCTTAGACTCCAAAATATTGTCAATAAAAACGTGTTTGAATTACAAATAAACCGCCATCGATTTCATCGAAAAATGAGAATTACCTTTGGAGATATAAAAAAAAATCAATTATGAGGGTAAACTTTTGAAGCTGGTTTCTCCCATTACAATAGCACCGCGGCCAAAATAAAAATGCACGTGTCTATTTTTTTTTGATGCCCAACATATATATAAAGTTTCATAAGAATTGGAGACTGGCACTTCCCTAGTGTTACTTGTCAGACGCAAATGATCACCAATTAACAGCATCAATAAAACCGAATAAATATAAAATTTATATTGAACCACATTTTGATAACTCTACTTTTGATGGAATCGTAGAAATCGAGGCATCTGTTCTTGAAAAAGTAGATGAAATAAAATTTCATAAAGGGAATGTAACACTTTCATAAAATATAAAGTTCAAAGAAAAATTTAAATCTGGTTAGAACATCTTTCAATAATAGACATTTAAGAAATCGACTTTTGAATCGATTCATTTAAATCTTTCCAATAAAAATGCTTGAATCTTTTTTTACCAGAGTCTTCGAACCCAATTTTTTTAAATTTTTTAATAGTCTAAACATTGAAAGAAAATCATAATTAGCGGCTTGCATCTCCAACAATTTAAAAAAAAAAATGAAGCATAATTTCTGTAGAAATGCCACTTTAACTCAAAAATTATAATTAAACTTAAAATATTGAGACTATAAACCTAGGGGATCTTTTACAATTACTTGTATAACTAAAAGTGTCAAGTAAGTTCATCTATATTATAATCCACTAGGGTGGTCTAAATCGAAAATTTGTTAATTAGTAAAATAGAGCTTTTTAAAATTAAAATCTTATGTCGAAAAAAATTTTATTATGAATTTCTTTAATAGACTAAAAATATTTATCGAAATTATTTATAAAAATACCATTCATTTTTTTGATTAATTGAATTTAAAATAAATTTAAAAATAACTAATTCACTTACTATTCTTAAATTCAAAAAAGAATACAATTGGCATTAAAATTTTTATATTATTTTTCCGCATTACGTAAAGTTCGCATAAGACACGTTTTCTCACCACTTACAAAGAAAAATCTTAATCGGTACTGGTCCGTAAAAATCATGCCCTATTTCACAGTTTATTAACCCTACAATTTTTTTTGCAAACTGTTTTGCATCTGACCATATAGGTCACAAATTCAATTTGCACAAATTCGTTACAGTATTATTACATTCTGAAAAAATACATTTCAAAAACTGAACAACGAAGTTTGTGCCCAAGCCCAAATTAGCCAACGAAGATATTAAAATTTTATTCAAAAATGACTATTTTTTAGGTTTTGAGCATGTCAAAATTTTTGTCTTACTAACTTTGACTCAGATACAAATGATGACCGATTACCAGCATCAATAAAACCGAATAAATATAACATTTATATTGAACCACATTTTGTTAACTCTACTTTTGATGGAATCGTAGAAATCGAGGCATCTGTTCTTGAAAAAGTAGATGAAATAAAATTTCATAAAGGGAAAGTAACACTTTCATCAATAAAAGTAGTTAGTGGATCTGATGAAATATTAATTACTAAAAATGAATACAATTCAAAGAATGAACAAATAACATTGTATTTAAATACTACATTATCGAATTCTTCAGATATTGTTATCAGCATAAAATACACTGGATTTTTACGAAATGACAGTGTAGGATTTTATAAAAGCTCGTACTTAGATGAAAAAGGAAACACTCGGTAAATATTCAGTGTTTTGGTCCTAATTAATTCAAAGCTTAAATTTCACAAACTAAAATACATTTAAATTATTACAGATATTTCGCAGCTACACAATTTCACACCAAATATGCTAGACATGCATTTCCTTGTTTTGATGAACCTGGATTGAAAGCTAAATTTAAAGTGTTTATAAAAGTTCCGAAAGGACTTAAAGCTCTAAGTAATATGCCAGTGAAAAAGTTGCAGGATTCAGAGTAAGTATATGCTAATAAAATTGGTTTTAATTGAAAAACGAAATAAATTTAAAAAAATTAATATTTAGAAATGATGAATATACTGAATTTGAAGAATCTGTAGAAATGTCTACATATCTTGTGGCTTTTGTTATATCAGATTTTGCATCACTCGAAAAGGATAATATACGTGTGTGGGCTCGCCCAAATGCTATACAGTACACAAAATATGCTTTAAATTTTACCCATGCTGTTATCAAACACTACGAAGAGTTATTCGATAAAAAATATCAGCTACCAAAACTGGATATATTTGCTGTTCCAGATTCGGACAGACTTATTGCCATGGAAAACTGGGGATTGATTACTTTACATGAAGATTTCATGTTATTTAATGAAAAGGAATCTTCGGAAAAGGCTAAGCAACAAATATCATTAGTTTTTTCTCATGAATGTGCTCAAATGTGGTTTGGTAATTTGGTAACTCCTAATTGGTGGAATGACTTTTGGTTAAGTGAAGGATTTGCTAGTTATTTTCAATTTATTGGTGTTGAAAAGGTTTGCTAAAATCTATTTTAGATTTTAAAAAATTTTTTGCAGCGGCCAGAAAGCACGTTATTTCCGGCCACTGTGTGACCGAAAAAGTCGTGTTTTCTCGCCACTGACGAAGAAAAATCGTATACGACCCTTGTTCATAAATAAAGAATGACCCAATCACAGTTTACCAACCTCGGCTTTGCCTCAGATGGTAATTTACGTACGATTTGGGCCATTTCTCACTTTTCTTGACACGGGATCATAATATACACGGTAGAGCTGCTTTGGTTGAATATTCAACCAATTGGATGAATTTCGCAGTTTTTGGTTGAATTTTCAACCAATTGGTTGAATATTAAACCAAGAACTGCAATATTCAACCAAACACTGCAAAATTCAACCAATTGGTTGAATATTCACCAAATTGGTGGAATTTTCAACCAAAACTGGTTTAATTTTCAACCAAAAGCTAAAATACAAAATAAAAAGGATGCTTTTATAGTACAGGGTAAAAAATGATGAGGGCTTCCATTAAAAATGAATGAATTTTATTATATTATTGTAATTAGCAATATTTTATGTACCACTTCTATTGGCTCTGAAACTGAGAAATGACTAATTAAAAAGGTTATCCTACGTAGAATAACAAAATGGCGGCTACCTACAGAAAGTTAAGATGAAATAAAAATAAGCCTTTAATTTTCGGGCAAAAGCAGCTGTAAAAATTTTTTGAGAACATAAAAATACTAAAACTTGACGAAATCCCGAAATTAGTGCATTTATTAAGTTGCTTAGTAAGTTTAATGTAAATTGGTGCAGATTTTATCGCGCAATTCTCCTATTACTTTTCAAAAACGCTGTTTCAAGTAAAAAGGCTTTAATGTTTTAGATGAATTGTTTTGGTACTTTTAGTTATTAAATTATTTATTTTAACATGGAACATGTACGTTAGATTGGGTATTTGATAATGTTTGGCCAGGCAGGGGGGGGTAAAAAAGTGACGTTTTTAGGGGGGAGGGTGTGAAATGGACTTAGAATATTTTTGGTTTAGAGTCTTAAAATAATTTGAAGTGGAAATCAGGGTCTGATCAGGCCCTTATAAAAACAAGAACTTAGAGGATTACTTTATGTTTATGGACTTACGATAATTTATATTTCAGGATTTATTGTAATTTCGGTTTTTGGATTTATTACTGTTATGAGTGACATGAACATGTTCCATGCTCGTTGGTTGTGTAGTTACACAAACCGGTTATAAATTTTTTTTTATTTGTTAGAGAAATTTATATAACAGAAAACTCTAGATCAAAAAAATTAAAATCGGTCACGTAGTTTTAGAGAAATCTTAATTAGAAAGTGTAAAAACATAGTTTTCTAAATAAGAATACAAATTTTTTTTTGTAGAATTTAAAATATTTTTTTTGCCCTCCCGGGCGTAAAACTCGTGCTTAAAGAATTTTCTGAACTCGTTCTACGCCTAGGTGGGCAAAAAATAGTGTAAGCATCATGGGCGAAATACTTTAGACACGAGCGTGAACACTTATCACTCGTGCCCGGCTTCGCCGAGCACTCGTGCTAGTGCTCACGCTAGTGCCGAAACCTTTACGCCCTTGATACTTAAAATACTATTTTGTGTATTTAAGTAGACTTATAAGTTTATATAATAAAGCCGTTAACGTTCCTATTCGTAAAATTATGATGTATTATAGACATGAATGATTTTGAATAAAGTTTATTTTTTTAAAAAACAACAGTGGTTCTATTATTGATCATCAAGTTATCAGTGATTTTTGAGCTATAAAGTTATCTTTTCCGTTTTCATACTGAACCTGTAGCTGATTTTACCTCTGCTTCTTGTCTGATTTGCTATTTTTTACATTTTGGCACGGATAAATTTTGGCGTCAAAAACAATCGCGAATATTAGCAAAAATTGCTCATAATTTCTATCAATGACCTGTTCCGACATAATTTCTAACTATATTTAACAAGAAGGATTTAAAAATAAATTTTTTTTACATACTCTTGAAACATATACAAAGTAATTAATAAAAAAAAATAATTTGATTATTAAAAAAAAAAATTCGGTAAAACGACAGGAAGTTAAAGCATACAATATTAAGTTTAAAAAAATTTATCATACTATGTAGCATAACCTTTTAAATCAGTCATTCCTCAGCTTCAGAGCCAATAGAAGTAGTACAAAAAAAATTACTAATTACAAAAATATAATAAAATTCATTCACTTTTAATGGATACTCTAATCATTTTTACCCTGTACTATAAAAACATCGTTTTTATTTTGTATTTTAGCTTTTGGTTGAAAATTAAACCAGTTTTGGTTGAAAACGCAACCAATTGGGTGAATATTCAACCAATTGGTTGTATTTCGCAGTGTTTGGTTGAATATCGCAGTTTTTGGTTTAATATTCAACCAATTGGTTGAAAATTGAACCAAAAACTGCGAAATTCAACCAATTGGTTGAATTTTGAACCAAAGCAGCTCTACCGTGTATTTTTTTTTTTTTTTTTTTTTTTTTTTTTGCGTAGGAAGTGGAGAAATGCATTACGCATACTTATCAGCATCCGAACTGACAGTTATGTGGGACTCGACCTACTTTGCCTATACCCACTAAAACTGCACTCCCTTCCTACCTTATGCGAGCCTATCCCGGGACCGTTTTCACATTACTTCAGGACAGGTTCAAGGCCATTTAGTTCTATTCATGAACTCCATCTTTTGACTTGCATCCACTGCACCTCAAAAGAAATATATTGGTGGTCGCTCGCTGAGAAGTCCTCTAGGACTTGCCAATCAGTAATCCTGGCAGCCAAATTTTCTGTTGCAAACGATAAATCTGGGATGGTCTGTCCGTAGCCTGGCCTTCTGAAAGTAGTAGTGTTACCTACGTTTAGCACAGCCAAATTGAACCTGGCAGATAGGTCAAGTATGTCCTCTCCTCTTGCATCCGTTTCTGACATACCCCACTCTGGAGCTCTCGCTTTGAAATCGCCTGCCATTAAAATTTCACCAGTCATATCCCTTATGGCATCTTCCAAGCTATTAATTTTCCTCAGAGTGTCCTGCCTAACCTCATTTGGCGTTAAGTACACGCTTATGTAGGTAACACCATTTGTTTAAATCCAGACAAAGCCTCTGCCAGCGCCTTTTTCCTGTACTAGAACCTTTCTTGGATTTACTACCCAGATTGCCGCAGTACCCAACTCATCCGTAAACCTCTACCGTGTATACCTTTATAACATTACCTTTCAAAAGATTATATGAAGCATTATATGTCGATTTATAAATGTTTGATATAAAAAAAAATCTGATTGTGGCAACCGAAAATTTTTTTTTAATTTCTTAAAAAATAATGAAAAAATTAAAAAACAAAATTTTATCAAGTTAGTTATCACATACCACATCAAAAAAAAATTTTTTTAATTTTAGGCAAAAAATACAAGCATTAAATCGCAAATCGCAATAGTGATCACTGGGGCTTTTAATTTTATTTTGCCTTAACCATATTTTTTTTCAGTTTTCAATTTGGTGCTAATATTCAAAAAATTTATCTATATTCTTTTTTTTTTACAGGTACATCCTAATTGGAAAATGGCTGATCAATTTTTAATCGAAGTACAAAATTCTATGGTACACAACGATTCTGCAAGTAAACATGCCAGTATTTTACGCATGGTAGAAATGATACATCCTAATTGGAAAATGGCTGATCAATTTTTAATCGAAGTACAAAATTCTATGGTACACAACGATTTTGCAAGTAAACATGCCAGTATTTTACGCATGGTAGAAATGATCTTTGGAACTGATATCTTTATAAAGTCAATACAAAGTTATTTAAAAGATAGGTATATAATCATATTTTCTTGTTCAATTTATTTATTGTAAAAAATCTATTTGAATATTTAATGCTTCATATTTAAATATAGAACATATAAATCAGCTAAGCCTCAAGATTTATGGAATGCTTTTCAAAAAGAGTTAGATAAGCAGCCAAAAAAATTAAATTTTTCTATTGAAACAGCAATGAATACATGGTTTGATTACTTAGGCAATCCATTAATCTCAGTTGACGTTGAATCACAGTATCTGAAAATAAGTCAAAAGGCAAATTTAGTCAACAATTTGAGTTCTAGTGTTCCAAAGAAGCACACTTGGTATGTTCCTATTACGGGCAACGGATACCGTATTTCTAAAAATCAACTTGTAGAAACTAGCAATTTATTTGATGTTCCAGTTTACTGGCTTACTAAAAAAACTGACGTAGTTAGCATTGATAATTCGAAGTTTGATTTCATAATTTTAAATATCAATTCAGCTGGTAATGTATAAAACAGAAATATATATTACCAATCCTTTTTAAATGTTGGTCAAAATTACAGGTTATTACAGAATAAACTATGATATGAAATCTTGGGAAAAAATAATAAATGTACTAAACAGTGATAATTTTAAAATAATACCTACAATGAACAGAGCATCTATAATTGATGATTTGATACACCTATCAAGAAATAAAATGATAAGTTATAATGTAACCTTATCGGCTCTCAATTATTTATCACGAGAAACAGAATATTTGCCTATAAAATCTGCTATCAATAAAATTCGAACTTCAGTTAAAAGATTCAAAGCTATTAAAAACATTAATTCAGTTTCAGTAAGTTACTTCATTCTGAACTATGAAAAATTTTATTCATTATACCAAATTATGAAATTTTTTTTAGGAATTTCTGATTCCATTATTCAAGAATATTAGCAAAAATTATAATATTGATAGTAAAACTGACGATAATCATTTAAAAAGTTTATTAAAGAAAGACATAGAGTCTTTATTGTGCCAACTTGAAGATCCAGAATGTATTTCAAGGTCAAAGGAAATTTTTTTAGAGTATAAAAGAAATGGGAAAAAGTATGATAATTTATCATAAAACAATATAATATTAATAATTTTTCTAAATATAACGTTTAATTCAATTTAAAAATAAAAAAATAAAAATTATTGATTTACAATTAAAGTCTAAAAAAAATATATATAAATTATTTATTAGTACAAACCCTCAATAAATTAAGATCTTTATACGGAATTGCAACCAAAAGCTATTATAAAGGAGTTTCGCGAAATTACATTAAAGTTTCAAGATTGACTTACAATGACTTGGAAAAATTTTGCAGAAATATAAGTGTGTACCCTCGCACTCTCTGCAACTCCAAGTCATTTCCATGCAATATCCGTGAAACTCATAGTTGCAACTCAATATGCAGTTTTGAGTTGGTTAAACTTTCCAACTGCAAAAGTTTATCTTTTTTTTAAATAACAATTAAATTCTAATTAAATTCTTCAATAATTAAATTCTAATACTTCAAATAAACAGAAATTTCGTAGCGCAATAAATGTGGCGCTTCAAGCACTCGCGGGATGCAACTTTGTCTCTACTTGATTATGAAATTAATTTTTTTGTGCTAATTTAATCTTTGTTTATTGAAAAAAGAATACATAAATTTTCATCAATTTTTGTACACAGAGCAGCACCAAATGAACGTAGCTATGTGTATTGTACTGCAATTAAACACGGAACGTCTAAGGATTGGGAATTTTTGTGGAATGAATATGTAAATTCTTATAAAACAGAAGAAAAACTTGACATTTCATCATCATTGTTATGTAGCAAAAGTTTAATCAAAAAGTAAATAATTTATTTATTTAAATCAAAACTTTTTCTATTAAATTTATTTTTTATTTCAGCTTTATATACATATTATACTGATGTAACTGATAAATCAGAAATCAGAATTCAAGATCTTGTAAGAGCCATCAACAATTCTGGACCATTTGGCTTCAATCCTGTATTCATGATTTTTGTATTAAAAAAATATATAGACAAAGAAAGCAAGTAAGTTCTTGATTTGTGTTTAGACCAAAAAAAAATTAATAAAAAAAAAATTTGTTTTAAGGATATAAAGTACAAAGCTGGGGATAATAGACATAAGCAAATGACTCTCTCGCTTTCTATCATATTACTGTAGAAGCGAGAACCTTGCGCGCGCATAACTATACGATAGCATTGTTAAATAAATAAAATTTTCGTTATAAATAAACCACCCTAGTCTAAAATAAATTAAATAATTATATTCTACGATATTTTTTTATATGTTCTAATTTTTTTTAATCAAAAACTATACTCAAAAAATACTAAAATTTTTTATTGTAAAAGTCGTCCTATAAGAATCACGTGTGTAAAATGCTCGAAAAAACAAAATTATTTTTAATTATTTAACAATGAAGGAATCACACTAGGATCTTCAATCTTTAAATATATATGGGTGGTTTTCACTGGAACTGTATATTTTTTTATTGTTTACGGCACAACTTTAATATATTTTTTTTTTTTTTTTTTTTTTTTTTTGTATTTTTATGTTTATCAAGTTCCAAAAACCTCAAATTTTCAGTGGCACTGCTACAAATGTAAAAATAAATTCCACGTGTTATTCTTATGGGATTTTTTTATTTATGCAGACGGTGGCGACATTTTGAATTTATTTATGAAATAACTTTGTATTGAAGCCATCAAATTTTCTCAAACTCTGGGTATCTTATTTTTTCATCAAAACATATAATTTTCATCATAACTATACAAGATATTTAAGAAAAATATGACATACACTTGGAGAAAATGACATTGGCCGTGGCGAGACTGTCCATGTCAATAGTCAAGATTTTATATTACTGTTTTATAATTTTGAATTATAATTAGAGTTTTAACTACGTCAAATTACAATCTAAATTTATTGATAACCACTGTAATATAATGTTGAAAAAACAATCAAGATTGAAGATGCCCTCCGTTTATTCCAATACACCTTCAGGGCCAAGAAACGCAGAGCTCAGTGTTACTGCAAGGTTATTAAATAGGATTTTTAAGCAATTTTCCAAATAATGCTGTCATCCTAAAATTCAACCGAAATACTTCCGGCTTGTCTCATTTTTTTTGTATAATTGCTACCTTTCATTCCCCGTAAACCATAATTTTTTAAAATCAATTTTTTAAACACTATATTCAATAAACCAAATGTATATTTTCGGAGCAAATAGACCAATTTTTAAATTACTACCAAAACTGCAATTTTCAATAAAAACAGGTCTTGGATTTCAAAAATTTTGTATAAGCTTTAAGTTTTCAAAAATTGTTTATTCGTTTCTTTTCGTTTCTTTTCGATTGTTCATTTAGCAAATACGATAATTTAAAGACAGAGTCTCAATTAAAGGTTTTTTAAAAAAAAATCATATTTTATCACTATCTTTGTGGAGTCTTATCTAGGAAACGCGAGTAAAGTATTTTGCAAACTTGAAACTTGTAAAAATTTGAAAACTGGTCATTTTGGGACAAAGGCGAACATTTGGTTTATTGGCGATATCGATAAGAGAAACGGTGATAAAAAATTGCAATTTAAAGGGAATAAAAGGTAAAACTTACACACAGAAAATGAGACCAATAGGAAGTTTTTTGGTTGAATTTCAGGATGATTACGTTATTTGGAAAATTACCTAAGAATCCTTTTTTATAACCTTCTAGTAACACTGAGCCCTGAGTTTCTAGGCCCTGAAGGCGCGTTGGAATAAACGGAAAACTTCTTGGATGTTTTTTTAACATATTACAGTCATCAATAAATTTAGATTAAAATTTGACGTCCTAGATATTCCGGTTTCCCCTTGTTAATGATTATAATATTTTTAAAATTATTGTTCATATTTTTATAGTTAAAAATCTAATTATAATTCAAAATTCTAAAATAGTAATATAAAATCTTGAGTATTTATCATGAGCGGCGCGCGACTTTCACAGGAACGTACGTATATTAACAAAGAACATAATATATAAGCAGTATATTATGTTCTTTGATATTAATGAAGTATATAAAAGTATATACGTATATAAAAATGAAGCGCGAAGTAAGTCTTTTTTTCTAGGACGGATCGATATGAGTAGTTAAGGTTGAATTAGGTGGATAGAAATAGCGTTTTTTGGGTAAAAATTTCTGGAGATCGAAACTGGAATGTTTAATATTTTTACCATTGATCAAGTTATGTGTTCCTTAAAATATATTTTTTTTTTTTTTTTTTTTTTGTATTTTTATGTTTATCAAGATTCAAAAACCACAAATTTTCAGTGGCACTAATACAAATGTAAAAATAAATTCTACGTGTTATTCTTATGGGTTTTTTTTATTTATGCAGACGGTGGCAACATTTTGAATGTATTATTGAAATAACTTTGTATTGCAGTCATCAAATTTTCTCGAACTCTGGGAATCTTATTTTTTCATCAAAACATATAACTATACAAGATATTTATGAAAAATATGACGTACACTTGGAGAAAATGACATGGACGGTGGCGACATTTTTTTTTTTGTAAAGCCGTTTTAAAGATCTAATAGTTTTAGTTTTGGTAGTTAAAGCTTTTATATTTAAAATTTTAAGTTTTCCGTGGTTCTTATATGAGTAGTTAAAGTTGAATCAGTTTATAGAAATAGCATTTTTTGGGTAAAAATTTCTGGAGATCTAAACTTCTGGAATGTTTAATATTTTTAGCCATTGATCGTTATGTGTCCCTTAAAATTAAAAAAATAATTTTGAAAATTTATTGACTACTGACGGAGATATTAGCGTTTGAAATTTCATTAATTTTTGAGTTACCTAATTAATCAAGACTTTTTTATAAATAATCTGATTTTAAAAATCTTTAAATATAATATTTAGGACATTATTTAGCATCGATTCACTAAAATAAATTTTGATTTTCTACGTTTCGCCGAGAATAAATTGATTTTTTGAAAAAGGAAGGTTAGGCTAAAAATAAAAAAACTTGAAATATATTTCAGATTATTGTTAAAAATTGAGATTATTTTTAGTGAATCGATGCTAAATAATATTCTAAATATTATATTCAAAGATTTTTAAAATCAGATTATTTGTAAAAAAGTCTTGATTAATTAAGTACCTCAAAAATTAATGAAATTTCAAGCGCTAATATCTCCGTCTGTAGTCAATAAATTTTCAAAATTTTTGTTTAAATTTTAAGGGACACATAACATGATCAATGGCTAAAAATATTAAACATTCCAGAAGTTTCGATCTACAGAAATTTTTACTCAAAAAATTCTATTTCTATCCACCTGATTCAACCTTAAGTAAGAAAAAAAATACCACAGTGCTTTCAAGTGCATACATATAGAGTGCGCATCCATAAAAGGTGGGAATCTTAAAAAGAGCTAAAATCGAGGGACAGACTTATATGTGACGGTAAGCTAAAAGGATTGCATGAAAATTTGTTTCGTTGAAAAAAATGAGTTTTTGGGACCTAAAAACGTCATATGCATCCTACAGAAAAATTTAAGTTCAAATTTTATGCTGTTTGTTAATACTCAAAGTTTACAATTAAGCAAAAGGAGAGCGAACGGTGGCGACATTTTGAACACATATGCTCCAAAAAATTTTTTTTTTTAACTTACCAATATATGCATAGTAGGTTGTGTCTTTATTTAAAGATCTTTATTAAAAGAAAAAAAAGTGTAAAAGAGCTTTAGTTTCGGATATAAATGGAGGGGACACTATGTACACCGTTCCTGTGAAAACCACCCATTTTTTTTAATGTGAATTTCTGTTATATAGCAGTTTTTATTAAAATCTGTACTCAAACAAAAAAGGTAGTTATACGTCCTTAAATACGCTTTTATTTAAAATTTCTGTATTTTAAATTGTGTAAAACGTTCGAGGGGTCGGTCAACTTTCACGTGTAAATGCACCACGTTCCCCTTAAAAATTTTATAATGTTAGCTGTACGATTAGTTTTTTCTTGTATATATGTAAATATGATTTTGAAAACTTAATTCATAATCGAACATAACACCTAAAAACTTTTTAAATTTATATATAAGGGAGTTATTTAAGGGTCGCTTTCATGGAGCGTATTCTTACTAGATTCTAAAAGCACTAGAGTAAAAATAATTAATTATGACTAAAAATCTATTCAAATTCTGCTTGAGCTGGATCCAGGAAACTACCTTCAAGCAGAATCTTAATAAATTAGTGCCCCTAGAATCTAGTAAGAATACACTCCATAAAATCGACCATTTACGATTGATCATTAAAAATCCTTAACTACAATATATAAATTTTAAAAATTGCTAAAAATTACGAGATTTAATATCGACTTTTAATCTGACGTAGAAAGGACTTTAATAGTATGAATAAATTATTTTTCATTTAAAAATTTTTTTACAATTGCAGAATATTAAGCAGTCTTTCTAAACACTAACGGTAATTGAGATTTAAGTTAAAAATTCTTTTTAGTGCGGTATTAAATAATTTAAATTTTTTTTACAGTTTTGCTAATTGGAAAGGTGATGGGTCCTTAATTAAAAATTTGGGTAATCAAGTATCTTTGAGAAGGGTAATTCCATGGATAAATAGCACAAAATGGAACGCGAGGTCTCAAAATTAAAAACTTTTATTTTTATTCGAAAAAACTACTTAAAATTAGATGATTCGCCAAATCTGAAGGCTCCTTATGGATTTTTAAGAGAGCTATGCTGTTCTAAAGTTTTTTGGTAAAATTGCTCTCCTCAGCCACCATTTTTGAAAGTTCCGTAAAAAAGCTCCGGAAAACGTTAAAAGAAAAAAAAAAAAAGGTTTTCGATGTAAAATTTGATGAGGAATTCGAATTTTCAGTCAGATTTTTCACATTTTGTGCCCATTTGCGGAAAAATTCAAATTTCTGCCCCAAATTTGACAACTTTAAGTGAAAATAGCCAAAAGGCTTCCCACTGAAAAAAAAATTTTTTCTTCTGAAATTTTTCCAAAAGTTCATATATATCATAGAAAAAATTTTCCTGAGGGTAATTTTTGATATAAGAGAGTAATGCTGATTTTAGTGAATTTTTCAATTTTCTCATTTTCGACTTGTTAGTTATTTTGCTAATTTCACGCTTAGTCACGTGATCATATGAAAATCTGACAAAAAAATTGAATTCTGCAGGAAATTTTACAACGGTATAGTAATTTTAGTAGCCTTAGAATGATACATAGCAATTTGACAAAATAATTAAAATTGATTATAAAAATTTCATAAAAATGAATATTTTTAAAATGGGATTTTCTTGATTTTTTTACATTTTTAGCCTAAAAATCATGAAAAATCTAAAAATAAAAGTACTTCGTTTGGGGAAACAAAAATTAGTAAACTAATAATGAAAAGTAAGTTTTTTTTTTAAGTTTAGAGATTATTTTTCATCGAAATGTCTATAAATAATTAAAAAATTACACAAAAATCAATAAAATCACATTTTTCAATTTTCATTTTTTCTATATTTTTAAAATCAATTTTATTTATTTTGTCAAATTGAGGTGGCTGAAGAAGAGAGCAATTTTACCAAAAAACTTTAGAACAGCATAACTCTCTTATAAATCCATAAAAAACCCTCAGATTTGTTGAAAAATCTAATTTTAAATAGTTTTTTCGAATAAAAATAAAAGTTTTTAATTCTGAGACTTCACGTTCCATTTTGTGCTATTTATCCATGGAATTACCCAGAAGTAAGTCTTATCCCAGTCAGAGTTTATTTTTTATTACAAGTATATTTTTAAATACGCTATAATTTTCAAAATGAATGATTATGTTTTATCATTAAATTTTACATGAAAAAATTGTAATTTTTTTGTAATTTCTTTATTATTATCACAAATATAAATATACAAATTTTACATTTAATAAATTTAAAACTTTATTAATCAATAATTAAGTATTTGCTTATACAAAAAATGATTTTTATCAATTTTTTATTTTTTTTTTTGGAATGCAAAAAAATATTAAGTACAAAAGAAGAATAAAAATGTATTTAAGTATTTTATGATATAAAAAATATAAAATATTGAAAAAAAGCACTAAAACTTTGTATTAAAAAATAAATGCAAAAGAAATTTAAGTCATAATATAAAATGTGTTTTCTTTTTTTTCAAAACTCATATTGCGTAACAATAATAAAAATTTTAGCAATAGCACTACCAGCAAAAATTCCACTAGGATGATAAACTTCCATGGCAAATTCAAATTCAATTTCTTGGGGTCCTTGAATACTTTGAGTCATAACTAAAATAGCTTGATTTGGATATGGTCTTCTTAAGTCATATGTATACAATTTTACATATGTAGGACAAAAAAACCTATTTTCTAGCCTAGGGAGACGTTTTTTGTATCCATTATATTTAAAACTATAAATCACGGGAAAATAAATATTTTGTCAAAACCAATATTTTGTCCTGTGTTTAAAAAATAACTATTTCTGCGTCAGTGGCGAGAAAATTTGATTTCCTTGGCCACGCAGCGTACTTTCATGGCCCCTATCCAGAAAAATTAATTTTATCGGTTTTAAACCAATGTAGAAGGAAGTTCAATTCTTGATTTTTAGCATCCATTTTTTACGACCATTTTTAAAAAGTAAGAGCTTATTTTTCTTATTTCTTCTCCTAATAGCTTATTTTTTCATGTAAAGCTTTTTTCTTTTGATTTTCCTAAGGAACTCTGGCAGAAGATTATTCTGAGGTCTAAAATCGACTTAAATTAAACTGCGCGTTCGTGAGAAACCAGATAAATATGTTTTATTTTTTCAAATGCCCATTTCTCAAAAGTATACAGATGAATAATATTTACTTACAAAATCAAAAATTATCTTCTGACCAATTTTTTATACCAAGATAAGTAAGAAAATAATCAATGTGCCTCGAAAAAAGTGATTAAGAAAAACCATAATTAAATTAGTGTAAATTTTGTTTTGCAATTATTTTTATGTAGGTATCAAAAAAGATATTCCTTTTTTAAATGTAATACATAAATATTATTTTTTTTGATTGATTTAAACCTTAATTGGTTTGATAGATTTGGTTAAAGAAATGGAGAAAGAAATCCATAAATACAAGATTAAAGATTATTTTTCATTTTATAACATTTTTTTAAAATAATAATTTTAATTGGTCATTATTTAACTTATTAAATTACGTTGTTTTTTCATACGAAAAATCACAATGCTAAAATATTTTAATTTGTGGAATACTGTGCAAACAATCGTACAAAGCTCAGAGAATAGTGACTATTAACTCTTTTTATTACACCCCAAATAAAAAGACAGGCAAAAATATGATCCAAACTATGATCTTCAATTCTTTCTGCTTGGGAGTAAATATTTAGTTCATATATTCTGACATAACTGTATTTTTTTAATTTGATATTTTCGTTTATCCCATGGTACAGCATACATACTCCATATAATATTTTGGTTTTTCCCATGGTACAATATACAACATACTCTTTATAGTATGGTTTTTCCAAGATTTTTATTATAATATAAAATGTAAAGGCCGACGATATCCCATCAGTGCAACCAAGAGTGCGACCATAAGTGCAACGAACAAGCGATTAAAAGAAACAACTAAAAGTTTAGTTTTATTTCAAGTAAACATAAACGGTCCGATAATACTTGTTATAGTTAAATTACACTGTGCATGGTTAAAAATCAATTAATACGTTATCTCAGTATTGTAATATGGTCAATGATAATATAAATATAAATAAATATATTTATAATTTAAGCTAATAATTACTGAAAAACATATAGTAAGTGGTTGTTTTATATATTTTTCTTTCCTTTTTGTTTAAAAATCTTGAAACTATATAAATATATATATCCAGAAATTCAAGTTTCTTCAACTAAAAAGAAAGAAATAATGATAATGATTGGAAAAAAATATCTTCTGTATATTTTGCTACTTTACTTAAAAAGCGATTGTAGCTGCCAATTTATTAAAAAAAAAAATACAAAAATTATAGTGTTTTACAAATTAAAAATAAAAACATAAAAAAATACTGTTACAGCTATACATGAGATACAAAATTAAAAAATAGCCTTTTTGGTGGGGGCCCGTGGTCCGTGCCTGCTGTGCATGATGAATCCAAGACTGGTTTAAGATAAAAAAAAAAATTTCATTATTTAAAGATAACAATAAGAAATTTTAATGATAAAATTTTTAATGATAAAATTAATAAAAATTAATAAATAAACTTTTTAATGATAAAATTATAAAATAATAATACGTCGAATAATTAAAAAATTAAAAAATTAAAAAAGAAAATGAGATTCCTTTAATATTAATTTATAGCTGTATATATGAGCATTTCTACAGAAATTATAAATCTTAGATGCTTCATTTTTTTTCTAAAATTTTTGGAGATGCACGCTGCTAATTAAGATTTTTTTTCAATATTTCAATATTAGCTCACAGAAGATTTTAAATATTAAAAAAAAAAAAAAAAAAGCATGGTTCAAAACTACATAACTATTTTTTTTATGGCTTGGAAAATTTTTTTATTTGATTTTTCTTAAAAATTTAAGTATATTAAAGATATATTAACTTAAAAATCCATCTATGAAGCTTTAGAAATAATTATTTTTCTACTTCAAAGACTCTGGTAAAAATAAAATACAAGAATTTTTACTGGGAAGATTTAAATGAAGCGTGTTCGGTTCTTCAAAATTGCCCCAAAGAATTTTTTTCTAAAAGTACTACCAAAAATAAGTCACTAGTCCAATTTTTACTCCCAGAGCTAAATCTTGATTTTTCTGTTAAAAACTATTATTAACATGAGAAATTCTTCCTTTTAGGTCCGGATAGGAAATTTCCCCGAATATCCGATTCCAGGGTCAAAATCTTTTTTTTATTAGCGCATGCGAGATAAATCACTAAGATAGACTGTTTTAGTGTAACTCATATGGGAGACTGTTTTTTAATAAATATTTTTTGTAAATATTTTTTCTGAAATCAAAATTTTTTTTGTGTATAAATCACTTCATATATGCCTCAAGATTATGTAAAAAAAAAAAGAATTTAAATCCCCTCTCTAAGTATACTTTTTGGCCTATTTCGCGCGCGGTGTCAAACTTACATTTTTAAGAAATTAAACAAATAGCTTTATTATTCTAAGAAAATGGATCCATTTTTTTCTCATTATACTTCTAACTATTTTGAATAGTTAGAAGTTGTGTTAGAGCTAATTTTGGATGTAAATTATGCAGCAAATTTTGCGAATTTTTGCGGTTGCTTACAAAGCCAAACTTCACAGTACCAAAATAGCCAAAAATCCCCATTTTCGAATGGGACCAGGAAGAGGAAAATAATCATCTTCAAGTCAAACATAAGGAGGCAAATGGGTTATTTTATTAGCCTGAAATCCCTAATGACTGAAAAAAATTATTTAAAAAAAAAAATAACCTTCTAAAAAAATTCCTTTTTTAAAAAAACCACGTTTTTAAACTTTTTAATTAACTTCTCTGCAAAAATACAGGACCGATTTTAATGTTTATGTTTATTTTAATCTAGATTTTTTCGCTATGAGTTCCTCTAAACGAAAATAACAAAACACAAAAAAAAATTTCATTAACAGCATTGAAAAACTAGTTTTAAAACTTTAAACGCGTTTTTCTCGAAACAGTTTTTTTACAAATGGCGGGCAAGATTGCGCAATAACTATTTCACAGATTTACTTCATATTTGTTAAGTAGTTAATAAAATATATTTCTGAGAAGCTGACTTCGAGTTTTTTTTTTTTAAATTTCCATAAAAAGTTTTTATAGCTACTTTGGCCTAAAAATTTAGGCATTTTTCTGTGTTTTAACTTTGTACAGTCGCCATTTATTTTGTAATTAATTTTTTCGAAAAAACTCGAAGTCAACCCCTCAAATTAGGTTTAATCTCTTACCAAAGTTTTTTTTTTAATTCAGATAAGTCAAACTGGACTTATCCTGCCCGCCAATTTCGTATACTGCCTTCTTTACGCACTTATGACTCGGAAGTAACCTCACAAAAATAAAAATAAAATTATTTTATTACTTAAGCAGTATAATAAAAAAACGTTTACTCAAAAATCTCTGACCGTTTCTTCACAATCCTCACTTGAAAAACTGTACATATTTACAACAAACTTCCCTTAAGGGTCGTTTTACCTAAACTTTTTTTTGATAATCGAATTTTTTTTTTTTCTATTAATTACTTTATATACGTCTCGAGAGTATGTAAAAAAAAATTATTTTTAAATCCTCCCCTCTAAGTATATTTTTTTGCCTGTTTTGCCGGCGCCGTTAAACGTGTTTTTGATAAAATTTAACGGTATGGCTCTAATATTTTTTTACATATCTTCTATAACTACTGTTAAATAGTTAGAAATCATGTCGGAACTGGTCACTGATAGAAATTATGAGCAAATTTTGCTAATATTCGCGATGGTTTATGACTCCAAATTTAGCCGTGCCAAAATGGTAAAAAATAGCAAATCGGCCCAGCAGCAGGGATAAAATCAGCTACAAATTCAGTATATAAACCAGAAGGATAGTTTTATGGCTCAAAAATCACTGATAACTTATAAGTCTACTTAAATATACAAAAAAAAAATGTTTTGTTAAATTTTTCTTTACGCAATAAAAATTTTTAAGAAAAAAAAATATTTACTCTTATTTAGAAAACTATGTTTTTACACCTTCTAATTAAGATTTCTCTAAAACTATTTGGCCAATTTTTATTTTTTTGGTCTAATTTTATTTGTTGTAAGTTTCTTTACGCAATAAAAAAAAATAATAATAATTTAATGATTAAAAGTACCGAAAAAATTATTCCAAAACTTCAAAGTCGTTTTACTCGAAACAACGTCTGTAAAACCCTGTACTCGATTGCGCGATAACTTCTGCATCGATTTTCTTTAAATTTACTAAGCAACTTAATAAATGCACTAATTTCGGGTTGTCGTCGAGTTTTTTTTTTTTTATGTTCTGAAAAAATTTTTACAGCTGCTTTTGCCCGAAAATTATAGGCTTTTTTTTTCATTTTAACTTTGCGTAGCCGCCATTTTGTTCGTAATTAATTTTTTTGAAAAAACTCGACGACATCCCGAAATTACGGGTTTCCAGTCTTACCAATTTTTTTTTCGTACGTTTTAGATTATCCTAAGTCAAGATATCAAGTACACAGTTTTGAATTTTTTTTTTTCAGAGACGCAAGTTCACCTCTCTCACGCAAAACTGACGTCACAAAAAACAAAACAAAATTTTTTTTTTAATTTTTAATATTGTAAACTATAAAAAAAATTTGATTCAAATATCTCTATCCGTTATTTCACAATCCTACCTTAAAAATCAGCTAAAATATCGACATATTTAGGTAAAACGACCCTTAAGGATATATCTTTTTATGTTTTTAAAAGCTTTTATGTTAAAGCAGCAAAACAATAAAGAATTTTCTGATTGATTTTGATTAATTTAGTATAATTTAAAAAATAAAAAAATGCCTTAAAAAAATGAGATATTTTAATCTTTCAATTTAAAATTTCGTTGCTTTAACATAAACGCTCTTAAAAACATAAAAAGAGTTACCCTAAGAGATTTTTAATTGCTCACGTGACTTGGCGGAAAATTTGAAATTTGTAAAAATGAACTTTTAAAAGCTGCTAATTTTTTATCTAGAGCTCCCAAAAAGCAATGTCCACTCGAAATTTTTTTTTCACCATAAAATATAAATTCTCATAAGTAGTATTCGATGTATCACCCATATTTAGTTGAATATTATAAAGATTTTGTATAATTAATTGACCAGTACTGGGTTGAAATAAATTTATTTAACTAATCTTTTAAAAAATGATGTTTTTTTTATTATTAAGTTATACGTTTCGCCTGTTTTAATTACAGGCCTTATCAATAACTGTAAAAAATATATGTTTACGTGTATAAAAAAGATTAAAAAAATTATTAATACAACGGATACCTTTCTTATCCGAAAGTATGCAAATCCAACTACATCATCCAACCATCAACTTAAAAGAAGACACCAATAACTTAAATGACTCTTACATACACACAATAAACACACTGATTCATCTTACACATATAATTTAATTCATAATAATTTTCAAGCAGTCATCATTTTCAGTTATTGATAATCAACTTTTTATACTCACACAACCACATAGATTTACAATAAAAACGGCCACACCAATACACACAGATTTATTTGTTATAAAAACTAAGTGACAATGTATAGAAATCCAACACTGTTAATAGCTTTAAACAATAATAAAAAATGTACAACTTTTTTCTGATAAATATATTATATATTATAGGTAAATATTTCATATATATATTTTTTGTATTAATAATTTTTTTAATCTTTTTTATACACGTAAACATATATTTTTTACAGTTATTGATAAGGCCTGTAATTAAAACAGGCGAAACGTATAACTTAATAATAAAAAAAACATCATTTTTTAAAAGATTAGTTAAATAAATTTATTTCAACCCAGTACTGGTCAATTAATTATACAAAATCTTTATAAAATATAAAGTTCAAAGAAAAATTTAAATCTGGTTAGAACATCTTTCAATAATAGACATTTGAGAAATCGACTTTTGAATAGATTCATTTAAATCTTTCCAATAAAAATGCTTGTATTTTTTTTTACCAGAGTCTTCGAAGTATAAAAATAATTACTTCTAAAGCATTATAGATGGATTTTTGAGTTAATATATCTTAAATATGCATAAATTTTTAAGAAAAATCAAATAAAAAAACTATTCAAGACATAAAAATCACAGTTTCGTAATTTTGAACCCTGCTTTTTTTTTTTTTTTTTTTTTAATATTTAAAATTTTCTGGGAACTAAAAAAGGGTTGGACAAGGCTTAAATGGTGGAACCCAATTTTTTTAAATTTTTTAATAGTCTAAGCATTAAAAGAAAATCATAATTAGCGGCTTGCATCTCCAACAATTTTAGAAAAAAAAATGAAGCATTATTTCTGTAGAAATGCTCATATAAACCAGTTTAACTTAAAAATTATAATTAAACTTAGAATATTGAGACTATAAAACTAGGGGATCTTTTACAATTACTTGTATAACTAAAAGTGTCAAGTAAGTTCATCTATATTATAACCCACTAGGGTGGTCCAAATCGAAAATTTGTTAATTAGTAAAATAGAGCTTTTTTAAATTAAAATCTTATGTCGAAAAAAATTTTTTTATAAATTTCTTTAATAGACTAAAAATATTTATCGAAAAATTTAATTTCAAAAATTTATTTATAAAAATACCATTCATTTTTTTGATTAATTGAATTTAAAATAAATTTAAAAATAACTAATTCACTTACTATTCTTAAATTCAAAAAAGAATACTATTGGCACTAAAATTTTTATATTATTTTTTCGCATTACGAAAAGTTCGCATAAGACACGTTTTCTCACCACTTACGAAGAAACATCTGCTTCCGTACTGGTCCGTAAAAAATCATGCCCTATTTCACAGTTTATTAACCCTACAATTTTTTTTGCAAACTGTTTTGGCGCTGACTGTATAGGTCACATATTCAATTTGTACAAATTCGTTACAGTATTATTACATTCTGAAAAAATAAATTTCAGAAACTGATGAACGAAGTTTGTGTCCAAGCCCAAATTAGCCAACGAAGACATTAAAATTTTATTCAAAAATGACTATTTTTTAGGTATTGAGCAAGTCAAAAATTTGAAATATTCGCAGAACCATGAAATTTCAAAATATGATTAGAATTTTTCTACTCGTTTTACTTAGTAAAAAATGTCTTACTAACTTTGACTCAGATGCAAATGATGACCGATTACCAGCATCAATAAAACCGAATAAATATAAAATTTATATTGAACCACATTTTAATAACTCTACTTTTGATGGAATCGTAGAAATCGAGGCATCTGTTCTTGAAAAATTAGATGAAATAAAATTTCATAAAGGGAATCTAACACTTTCATCAATAAAAGTAATTAGTGGATCTGAACAAATATTAATTACTGAAAATGAATGCGATTCAGAGAATGAAGAAATAACATTGTATTTAAATACTACATTATCGAATTCTTCAGATATTGTTATCAGCATAAAATACACTGGATTTTTACGAAATGACAGTTTAGGATTTTATAAAAGCTCGTACTTAGATGAAAAAGGAAACACTCGGTAAATATTCAGTGTTTTGGTTCTAATGAATTCAAAGCTTAAATTTCACAAACTAAAATACATTTAAATTATTACAGATATTTTGCAGCTACACAATTTCACACCAAATATGCTAGACATGCATTTCCTTGTTTTGATGAACCTGAAATGAAAGCTAAATTTAAAGTATTTATAAAAGTACCGAAAGGACTTAAAGCTCTAAGTAATATGCCAGTAAAAAAGTTGCCGGATCCAGAGTAAGTATAAGCTAATAAAATTGGTTTTAATTAAAAAACGAAATAAATTTAAAAAAATTAATATTTAGAAATGATGAATATACTGAATTTGAAGAATCTGTAGAAATGTCTACATATCTTGTGGCTTTTGTTATATCAGATTTTGCATCACTCGAAAAGGATAATATACGTGTGTGGGCTCGCCCAAATGCTATACAGTACACAAAATATGCTTTAAATTTTACCCATGCTGTTATCAAACACTACGAAGAGTTATTCGATAAAAAATATCAGCTACCAAAACTGGATATATTTGCTGTTCCAGATTCGGACAGACTTATTGCCATGGAAAACTGGGGCTTGATTACTTTCCATGAAGATTTCATGTTATTTAATGAAAAGGAATCTTCGGAAAAGGCTAAGCAACAAATATCATTAGTTTTTTCTCATGAATGTGCTCATATGTGGTTTGGTAATTTGGTAACTCCTGATTGGTGGAATCACTTTTGGTTAAGTGAAGGATTTGCTAATTATTTTCAATTTATTGGTGTTCAAAAGGTTTGCTAAAATCTATTTTATATTTAAAAATTTTTTTTGCAGTGGCAAGAAAGCACGGCCACTGCGCGACCGGAAAAGTCGTGTTTTCTCGCCACTAACGAAGAAAAATCGTATACGACCCTTGTTCATAAATAAAGAATGACCCACATCACAGTTTACCATCCTTGGCTTCGCCTAAGATGGTAATTTACGTGCCATTTGGGCAATTCTTCACTTTTCTTGACATGGGCTCGTAATATACCTTTATAATATTACCTTTCAAAAGATAATATGTAGCATTATATGCCGATTTATAAATCTTTGATACTGAAAAAAAAAACGCTGCCAAGTAATTGGCACTATGGTTCCTCATTAGCAATAACTATTGTGGCAATCGTAATTTTTTTTCAAATTTCTTAAAAAATAATGAAAAAATTAAAAAACAAAATTTTATCTAGTTGGTTATCACGTACCACATCAAAAAAAAAAATTTAAGTTTTATATCAAAATTACAAGCATTAAATCGTAAATCGCAATACTGATATCTGGGGCTTTTAATTTTATTTTGCCTTAACCAGATTTTTTTTTCAGTTTTCAATTTGGTGCTAATATTCAAAAAATTTATCTATTTTTTTTTTACAGGTATATCCTAATTGGAAAATGGCTGATCAATTTTTAATCGAAGTACAAAATTCTATGGTACGCAGCAATTCTGCAAGTAAACATGCAAGTATTTTACGCATGGTAGAAATGACCTTTGGAACTGACATCTTTATAAAGTCAATACAGAATTATTTAAAAGATAGGTATATAATCATATTTTCTTGTTCAATTTATTTTTTGTAAAAAATCTATTTGAATATTTAATGCTTCATAATTAACTATAGAACATATAAATCAGCTAAACCTCAAGATTTATGGAATGCTTTTCAAAAAGAGTTAGATAAGCGGCCAAAAAAATTAAATTTTTCTATTGAAACAGCAATGAATACATGGTTTGTTTATAAAGGCAATCCATTAATCTCAGTTGACGTTGAATCACAGTATCTGAAAATAAGTCAAAAGGCAAATTTAGCCAATTATTTTAACCAATTGTTTCCTAGTATTCCAAAGAAGCACACTTGGTATGTTCCTATTACGGGTAAAGGATACCGTATTTCTGAAAATCAACTTGTAGAAACTAGCAATTTATTTGATGTTCCAGTTTACTGGCTAACTAATAAAACTGACGTAGTTAGCATTGATAATTCGAAGTTTGATTTCATAATTTTAAATATTAATTCAGCTGGTAATGTATAAAACAGAAATATAAATTACCAATCTGTTTAATATTTTTTAAATTTTGGTCAAAATTGCAGGTTATTACAGAATAAACTATGATATGAAATCTTGGGAAAAAATAATAAATGTACTAAACAGTGATAATTTTAAAATAATACCTACAATGAACAGAGCATCTATAATTGATGATTTGATACACCTATCAAAAAATAAAATGATAAGTTATAATGTAACCTTATCGGCTCTCAATTATTTATCACGAGAAACAGAATATTTGCCTATAAAATCTGCTATCAATGGAATTCTACAATGGATTAAAAATTTCCAAGCTTCTAAAAAAAATAAATCAGTTTCTGTAAGTTTCTTAATTCTGAACTATGAAAAATTTTATCCATTTCCAAATTATAAAATTTTTTTTAGAAATTTCTGATTCCATTATTCAAGAATATTAACAAAAATTATAATGTTGATAGTAAAACTGACGATAATCATTTAAAAATTTTATTGAAGAAAGACATAGAGTCTTTATTGTGCAAACTTGCAGATCCAGAATGTATTTCAAGGTCAAAGGAAATTTTTTTAGAGTATAAAACAAATGGGAAAAAGTATGATAATTTATCATAAAATAATATAATATTCATAATTTTTCTAAATATAACGTTTAATTCAATTTAATAATAAAAAAATAAAAATTATTGATTGCAATTCAAGTCAAAGTGTACTAAAAAAAATATATGATGACTTATTTATCATTACCAACCTTCAACCAATTAAGATCTTTATACGGAGTTGCAACTAAAAGCTGTTACAAAGGAGTATCGCAAAATTACAATGAAGTTTCAAAATTGACTTACAATGACTTGGAAGAATTTTGCAGAAATATAAGTGCGTATACCCTCGCAGTTCTCTGCAACTCCAAATCAATTCCATGAAACAGTATTACGACTCCGTGAAACTCATAGTTGCAGCTCCATATGAAGTTTTGAGTTGGTTGAGCTTTCCACTGCTAATTGCATCTTTTTTTTGAATAACAATGGTACGATTAAATTCTAATACTTCAAATAAACAGAAATTTCGTAACGCAATAAATGTAGCGCTTCAAGCACTTGCAAGATTAAATTTTGTCTCTATACTTGATTAGAAAATTAATTTTTTTGTGCAAATTTAATTTTTGTTTATTGAAAAAAGAATATATGCATTTTCATCAATTTTTGTACACAGAGCAGCACCAAATGAACGTAGCTATGTGTATTGTACTGCAATTAAACACGGAACGTCTAAGGATTGGGAATTTTTGTGGAATGAATATGTAAATTCTTACAAAACAGAAGAAAAAGTTGACATTTTTACATCATTGTTGTGTAGCAAAAGTATCTCAACTTTAATCAAAAAGTAAATAATTTATTTATTTAAATCAAAATATTTCTATTAAATTTTATTTTATTTCAGATTTATGCATACTGATGTAACTGATAAATCGGGAATCAAGATTCAAGATCTTAAAAAAGTTATCTTCTATTCTGGACCATTTGACTTTAATCCTACATTTGCGTTTCTTCTAGCAATGGAATACATAAGCAAAGGAATCTTGTAAGTTCTCGTTTTATGTCTAGATTGAAAAAAAAAATAAATACAAAAAAAAACATTTTTAAGAATGTAAAGTACAAAGCTAGGGATAATAGGCATAAGCAAATGACTCTCTCTCTCTTTCTATTATATTCGATTATATTACTATAGAAGCGAGAACCTTGCGCACGCACAACTATACGATAGCATTGTTAAAAAAATAAAATTTTCGTTATTAATAAACCAACCTAGTCTAAAATAAATTAAATAATTATATTCTACGATATTTTTTGTATATGTTATAATTTTTTTATTAAAAACCCTGCATAAAACAAAGGACGTCCTGCGGGACGTTCTTTTATGAGACTTCTAGGACGTCTTTAAGGACGTCCTACCATAATTTATAAAGTAAAAAACAAATATTTTTTTATTAATTATTAATTTTTTTTTTTTTTCAATTATTATTTATTATAAATAATTTTTTTTTTTGTATTTTATTTTTTTTTTTTTTTATTATAAATTTTAATTATTCAATAATTTAATTAAAATTGATTACTCAATTTCTACGATTAATATTTTTAATTTAATCGTACTTAGCGACGATATGAAAATATTAATTTTTAAAATAAATTTTACTAAATAAACTCAGCAATTCATTTTATTTCTTTTAAAATTTCTTTGGTCAAGATATAAAAGCGCAGGATTTCTATGTGGCCTAAAATATCATAAATATTATGGAAAAAATCCAGTATTAACCTTAGGAATCGGCACCCTAGCGTATACCCGTGGCATCAAAAATTTGGGCCATGCGGTTGACTTGATTTTTTTACTTTTTCTAAATTTTTTTTTCACATAAAACTGCAGGGTTCACATAAGGCCTAATATTGAGAAAAAGTAATAAAATCTCAATTTTTTACTCACCTGCTCAGTTCAATTTTCAGAAGCCATGGGTACACGCAAGGGTGCTGGTCCCCCACGTTTATACTGGATGGTTTGTAATATGTTTATGATATTTCAGGCCACAAGAAATCCTGCAAATTTTCCAGATTTACTTTATCAAAAAGAATCTCGAAAAATCCTGTTTTATAAGATTGAGCCAACATGTAAATTTGTACTGAACGAAAACCTTTGTGTATTATGTCAATTATTTTTTTGAGTATCTGAGACGTATGTACTGCGCAGCCAGTTTAGTATAAACATTAGTATAAACTGGCTGCGCAGTACATACGTCTCAGATACTCAAATATAATTATTGAAGTTAAACACTAAGGTTTTCGTTCGGTGTGCTTTTTTAGCCCCAGAGTTCCCTTTGGAATGAATGAATGCAAGGTTGTTGCATGTCTTTCCAACATATGAAAGTATTTTCCAGTAAAAATTAGCTTTTTAAAACGCTTTGAGGCCTCTTTCAAGTAAAGCTGAAAACTCAAAATTCCCATGTTATTTCAAGTGCTCGGTGGCACGGATTTTTAAAATCAAAATCCTCAGAGCTGGGAGGTTTTTATGGCCGAAAACTCCAGGAGGGTTTTCAACGTAAAATTTTCCGAGAAATCCGAAAATCAAGTCAGAATTTCCATTTTTGGTCAGCAAAAGCGAGAAAATTGGAAAATTCAGACAATGTAAAATTTTGAAATTCTATTTTTTGAGTTTAAAATGGTTTTTTAAGTACTTAAAAGGCAAATGGGACAAAAAAGGAGTTTACCACCACCATAAAAAGTATGGGAAGACGCATTTAAAATAAAAAAAAAGTGACGCTTTTTGACAAATTTGTATTTAAAAGTTTTCTTTAATTTTCTAATTTTTTCTTATTTTTTTTTATTTTTATTTTTAAATTCAAGACATTGACCTCAGACTTGGGTAAAAGTAGCTAAGAACTACCTTTATATGACTTGAAAAATTTGTGAACAGCATTTCGATTTTCAAAATTTTAAAACTGTTTTAAGAAGCGTGCGAGAAACCGGCTTAAGAACACTGCGTTTGGAATCAGTCTTAATAATAAGCTTCAACGGAATAAATTCTTAGCACAGTATCAATATAAAGAAAATCTGGAAAATTTGCAGGATTTCTTGTGGCCTGAAATATCATAAACATATTACAAACCATCCAGTATAAACGTGGGGGACCAGCACCCTTGCGTGTACCCATGGCTTCTGAAAATTGAACTGAGCAGGTGAGTAAAAAATTGAGATTTTATTACTTTTTCTCAATATTAAGCCTTATGTGAACTCTGCACTTTTATGTGAAAAAAAAATTTAGAAAAAGTAAAAAAATCAAGTCAACCGCATGGCCCAAATTTTTGATGCCACGGGTATACGCTAGGGTGCCGATTCCTAAGGTTAATACTGGATTTTTTCCATAATATTTATGATATTTTAGGCCACATAGAAATCCTGCGCTTTTATATCTTGACCAAAGAAATTTTAAAAGAAATAAAATGAATTGCTGAGTTTATTTAGTAAAATTTATTTTAAAAATTAATATTTTCATATCGTCGCTAAGTACGATTAAATTAAAAATATTAATCGTAGAAATTGAGTAATCAATTTTAATTAAATTATTGAATAATTAAAATTTATAATTAAAAAAAAAAAAAAATAAAATACAAAAAAAAAAATTATTTATAATAAATAATAATTGAAAAAAAAAACAAAATTAATAATTAATAAAAAAATATTTGTTTTTTACTTTATAAATTATGGTAGGACGTCCTCAAAGACGTCCTAGAAGTCTTATAAAAGAACGTCCCGCAGGACGTCCTTTGTTTTATGCAGGGTTTTTAATAAAAAAATTATAACATATACAAAAAATATCGTAGAATATAATTATTTAATTTAATTTAGACTAGGGTGGTTTATTTATAACGAAAATTTTATTTATTTAACAATGTTACAATGCTATCGTATAATTGTGCGCGCGCAAAGTTCTCGCTTCTATAGTAATATGATAGAAAGAGAGAGAATCATTTGCTTATTCCTATTATCCCCAGCTTTGTACTTTACATCCTTAAAAAAAAATTTTTTTTTGTATTTATATTTTTTTTTTCAATCTAGACATAAAACGAGAAATACTGGATTTTTTCCATAATATTTATGATATTTTAGGCCACATAGAAATCCTGCGCGTTTACATCTTCACCAAAGAAATTTTAAAAGAAATAAAATGAATTGCTGAGTTTATCTGGTAAAATTTATTTTAAAAATTAATATTTTCATATTTTCGCTAAGTACGATTAAATTAAAAATATTAATCGTAGAAATTGAGTAAACATTTTTAATTGACTTAACAAAAATCGAATTCATTTTTAAACACTCATTTTTAGAGTATAATTTAGTCAACCCACTTTATTGTAAAAAACTACACATTATTTTATTTTTAATATTTTCTTTAAATCGCAATGATATATTAAATATATATAGGGAAGAGCGCCGTTGTATGGCGCGGTACCTAATGCGCCAAACCGTAATATTTATTAACAGACTCATTATTTTTTTAAAATTCCAATTGAGTTTTATGTATAAATAAGTAATAAATTAATTCGCGGAAAAAATTTCATCATCAGCCATTCTTTATTTTTTTATTTAAGAAAAAAATTTTTCAAGGGTTTTGTTACTATTTTTTTCGCATTGTTTTTAGGTATAAAAATCTAATAAAATTAGTTTTGGACAAAAGTTTTTCTGTTACTTTATAAAGTGGGCTATTTCACAATAAACTAAAAAATTTTTATTTAAAAAAATATATTATTCGCTGTAAAAATTAAATATTCCGAAAAGATACTTATTTTCCTACTACGGCGCACAGTGATCTAGGAAAAAAAAAGAAGAAAAAAATTCGATTTGCTCGAGGTTATGTGCTATTTTGACGCGGCTTACGTCATTTTAAAGCTAAGCTCCTCTATTTTACGAAAAGTACGACGAGAAAGTTTTTTTAATACATTTTCCACCCCTAAATTGCAAAAAACTACCCCTAAAGTATGAAATTTATTATAAAATAATATTTTTGCGCAAAAAAATATCGAAGTAAGTTTTATCAGTTTTAAATTCTAAGAGTGGCATTAAGGGTTGTTAGGGGTTCAAAAGGGTTAAGATATATAAAAAAAATTGTTTTAATACATTTTATAAATATTTAATAAAATTTTATTTTGAATAACTATGGAAATTCTCATTTTCAGGTGTATTTAAGGGTTGTTAGGGGCTTTTTAAGGGTAGTTTTTTTTTTTTTTAATTAATACGTTATTTGTTTGCAAAATTTTCATTTTGAAACATAATAAACCTACTTCGATATTTTTTTGCGCAAAAATATTATTTTATAATAAATTTCATACTTTAGGGGTAGTTTTTTGCATTTTAGGGGTGAAAATGTATTAAAAAAACTTTCTCGTCGTACTTCTCGTAAAATAGAGGACTTTAGCTTTAAAATGCCGTAACCCGCGTCAAAATAGAACGTAACCTCGATCAAATCGAATTTTTTTCTTCTTTTTTTTTTCCTAGATCATTGTGCGGCGCGGTCGATGTTCTTTATAGTGCGCATTGTTTTTCGAGCGATAGGCAGTGTTTATAAATAAAAATTGTTTATAAACTTTATTCAAAACATATTTTAGGCAGTTTTAAATAATTTTTATTCATAAAAAATAATAATTTAGGATATTCAAGTAAAACAATAAATTTTCGTACGGGTGCTAATGAAAATACTTTATTTATTTTTAACTAACATAAATAACAAATAAATTAACTTAATTGGTAATATTTCGTAATTGAATAAAATATCAAACAACTTAATTTACCTATAGAATAAAAATTTTGAAATTAATGTACATTAATAAACACTGCGCCGTTTTATGAACACTCGCGTAAAAATCGGAGTTTAAAGAGTTCGTCTTATTTTACAACTTTAAAAATTATTTTAGAGTTAAAAATCATTAATAAAAATATTTTTGAGTCCTTACTGAATACATATCAATAAAAAAAAGTTTAAAAAATTAAATAATATTTTTACTACAGAACTTAGAAATAAGCCGCGCCATACATGGGGGTTCTCCCCTAAATATGCAAATAAATAAAAACCTTACACAAATAACAGATAAATATCCATAGCATATGATTGTCAAACTTCGATTTTTTATTGTTATGCAATAATAGCAGAACTGGCAGCGCGCTTGCTTCTCATCTAGATAGATCGGGTTCGACGCCCCGCGGGACGTCCTTTCTTTTATGCGGGACTCTACTTTAGAAATACTAAAATTTTCTATTATAAAATGTAGTCACGTGTATAAGATGCTCAAAAAAGCAAAATCACTTTTTACTTTTAACAATGAAGAAATCACACTCTAGGATCTTCAAACTTTAAATATATATTTTTTAATGTGAATTTTTGTTATATAGCAGTTTTTATTAAAATCTGTACTTAAACAAAAAAGATAGTTAATAACTTATCGCTTTTATTTAAAATTTCTGTATTTTAAATTGTGTAAAACTTTTGTGGTCAACTTTTTCGTGTAAAAAAAAAATATTCTTTTTATTGTAGTCATCTTTGTGTAGAACGGACGTGGTCAAATTTCGAGTGTAAAAATAATTGTTTATTATTTTCATATGTGGAGTACTTTTTTATGGTCAACTTTGTGGAGAAATTTCGCGTGTAAAAAATACTTTTTTACTTTGTTTTGTGTAAAACTTTCGAGGGGTCGGTCAACTTTCACGTGTAAATGCACCACGTTCCCCTTAAAAATTTTATAATGTTAGCTGTACGATTAGTTTTTTCTTGTATATATGCAAATATGGTTATGAAAACTTAATTCATAATCGAACATAAGACCTAAAAACTTTTTAAATTTATATATATGGGAGTTATTGAAGGGTCGCTATCATGGAGCGTATTCTTACTAGATTCTAGAAGCACTAGAGTAAAAATAATTAATTATGACTAAAAATCTATTCAAATTCTGCTCGAGCTGGATCCAGGAAACTACCTTCAAACAGAATTTTAATAAATTATTGCCCCTAGAATCTAGTAAAAATACACTCTAAATACTATTAATCATTAATTATCCACAAATACACTATATAAATTTTAAAAATTACTAAAAATTACCAGATTTAATATCGACTTTAATCTGACGTAGAAAGGACTTTAATAGTATAAATAAATTATTTTTCATTCAAAAATTTTTTTACAATTGCAGAAGATAATGCAGTCTTTCAGAATACTAACGGTAATTTTTTGCTAATTGGAAAGGTGATGGATCTTTAATTAAAAATTTGGATAATCAAATATCTTTGCAAGATCAACTTGGAGAAGTAAGTCTTATCCCAGTCAGAGTTTATTTTTTATTACAAGTATATTTTTAAATACGCTAATTCTAAAAATGAATGATTATGTTTATCATTAAATTTTACATGAAAAGATTGTAATTTTTTTGTAATTTCTTTATTATTATCACAAATGTAAATATACAAATTTTACATTTAATTAATTTAAAACTTAATTAATCAATAATTAAGTATTTGCTTATACAAAAAATGATTTTTATCAATTTTTTTTTTTGGAATGCAAAAAAATATTAAGTACAAAAAAAGAATCAAAATGTAATTAAGTATTTTAAGATATAAAAAATATAAAATATTGAAAAAAAGTACTAAAACTTTGTATTAAAAAATAAATGCAAAAGAAATTTAAGTCATATAAAATGCGTTTTCTTTTTTTTCAAAATTCATATTGCGTAACAATAATAAAAATTTTAGCAATAGCACTACCAGCAAAAATTCCACTGGGATGATAAACTTCCATGGCAAATTCAAGTTCAATTTCTTGGGGTCCTTGAATACTTTGAGTCATAACTAAAATAGCTTGATTTGGATATGGTCTTCTTAAGCCAAAATATGATTCAGTAACAGGTGTTATATGTGGTGGTGCTCTTGTGTTTATTAATGCGATACTGAATCGGACAGTTGAGCCAGGCATATTATGTGTACCATGCATTGTGAATAATTTAACTTCACCTGTTGTTACTGGTATTGGATACATCGATACGATTGCTATAAAATTAAATGTGTAATGGGCTGGTTTTTGAATACATGCGTAATCGTTTATTTTACATCTTGGATTTTCACGTACGCAACGGCTGAAAATAAACAAATAAATTTTATAATTTACTGAATGATATTGCAGTGGGGAAAATTAACAAATTAAACCTACTTTTTCTTTTGCGTATCTCTAACGTAGCCATATGGACAATTTATTTTATTGCACCTATATCCACCTTTGGTATTTTGACACATTTCTTCCGGTGGACATATGTTTGGATTTGTTTCACATTCATTAATATCTAAAACGTAATTATGAGTTATGAGATTAGTATATTCAAAAATTTTGATTGCTTATTATATGTATACTTATAATACGTTCATTAGTCTGACTGCTATTTAAAAGAATTGCTTGAATTTTTAGTTACCGGATGTAATTATAAAGCAGCATTTACTAAAAAAAAGGAGTTTTCAAAATTGTGGCTGATTCAATCAATCCTGAATATTAATATTGCTAATATGAAAATATCATTGTCTCTTTTGAGAAAGGAAATTTGCTCCAAAAGAAATTAACTACATGGTGGAGTTACTTAGAGATCATTAGATAAGCTGTAATTTTGTATAATTTTGGAAAAATTATATTTTTTGTAAATATTATTTAATTCACCTGGTATTTAAAAATTCAAGCAACTTGTTAAATAGCTTCCAGCCTAATATAGAACTTCAATTTTAAAAAAATTGCTCAAACAACTTTAAGACATAAAGAAAGATTTAAAAAAATTTTTCTTTTAACCAAAGAATATCGACGCCCCTAGCGGATAAAACGCTTATTCAAAATCCTAAGGAAAAAAATTCCAAGTGAAAGGTAAATGGAATACTACGCCACCTCAAATGTAGTGGCGAAGACGATGGGATGCTTACTCAATTTGGAGGCGAAGACTACTCCAACAAAATTTCCAAAACTCATAGTTTGCCATGTTCTGTCGTACCAACTTCATTTAAATATAAAGAAGAAATAGTATTTTAAATGGTATATTTTTTGCCTGCCTAAGAGTAAAATGAGTACAGAAAATTCTGCGCTAAGTTTTACACACAAGTTTTATAAGTTATTTTCGCCCGGAAGGGTAAAAATTGGCATGGAATTTTCGGCACTCGTTTTATAGGCCAATAGGCAAAAAATGTTAAAAATTGTTAGCATTATGGTCGAAAAACTTTATTTGTAATACTAGCGGACAATTATTACTACGTTTAATGATGAGATAACAGTATAAATAAGATAATAAAAATGAAAAAATTGTCTTTCCATTTAGGTCGTGTTTAATATCAAATTAATTTAAGTACTTGAAAAGTTCTAGTCATACATATAAAGATTCGGTTTTCTAATATTTTATCAGGACTGAAACACATTAATGTTACCAAAAATTCGCTATTCGTTCGCTATATACCACTTATTGTTGCTATGATACTGCTAATTTGTTTCTTATTAGTGTACTTTATTTTATTTATATGTTATAATTGTTATACTATGCTATTATACTATTACCATGTTATTCTGTATCAGAAATTTTTTGTATTTTACAAATAAAGAGACTATTTACATTTACATTTACATTTAATTTAATGATGACTAATATCCAATTTTGAGAGGCCGTCAATATTACCCTTGGTGAAGAAAAAAATATTTATAACCTTATCTATAAATACATTTATTTTTAACAAATGCGATTACTGGACTTCTGCGCTACGCGCCTCGGAACTTTAAACCTTCGCATTAAGAGTCCTACACCCGCGACATTTTGTTTTTCAAATTTTTTATTTCTTTTTCGTTTTTTTATTAAAATAAATTAGAAGTTTTTTTTTAATCTTATCAGAGTAGTCTCGCATTCTTTATTCAATTAAGAAAATTTTGGCATAAACACTTTTTTAATTTAATCAAAAATAAGGAGATGAGTTGGTGAGAAAAATTTTTCGTCGAAAAAACTTTACTCAAAATTTTTCTCACCAACTCATGTCCTTATTTTTGATTAAATTAAAAAAGTGTTTATGCCAAAATTTTCTTAATTGAATAAAGAATGCGAGACTACTCTGATAAGATTAAAAAAAAACTTCTAATTTAATAAAAAAACGAAAAAGAAATAAAAAATTTGAAAAACAAAATGGCGCGGGTGTAGGACTCTTAAGAAAAATAAACATTTCTACGAGCTAATTAAGAATGTACTATTCTTCATATTTCAAGCCTTTTGCAATTGTTTGAGCAAGAATAAGAATTCTGCTTGTAGATATTAAGAAGATCAAGAAATTTGGTCCATTGTACTTATGTATATATTTGCGAGAAGTCATTTTGCTTGCGAGAAAGTACAAAAAAATTTATTTGAAATTAAAAAACTATTAATTTTTCAATCTCTGAAAAAAATTTTAAATTATTATTGAAAACATAAAATTATTTTAAATGCGTTTTAATTTTTAAAAGTTTTTTTGATACTATTTTAAATTCAGCATTTTTTTTACCCGAAAGCAAAGTCATAGTCAAAGTTATAAAGAAATCCCGCATTATTCTTTAAATTTACTTCAAAAAATTTTAGTTAAAGCGCCAGCAATGTCAAACGCATCCAAAAATCGCATCTAATGGAGCAGAATGGATTCAACCAAGTGATTCTTATGTATTTTTGGTCACTTAAAACGATTTTGAAGGTTTCATCATTCTATTTTCCGATGACCAGTTTTGCCTAATTGCCAAAAATAGGCAAACATCGATTATTTAGGTGACTTATTTGCAGATTAGGAATCGGCAATTTCGAGTCCACCAATTTGAATTCCTGCTTCAGATTCGTGATCACCGACTCCAAAAACCATAAACGTGTACCCAAATTTGGCTTGATAAGCAATATTTTATAAGTTTGAAAAATTTTGACCTATTTTGGGTAATTACGCCAAACTGGCCATCGGAAAGTGGATGAAGCCTTTCGTTTTGAGCGACTAAAAATACGGAACAAAAATACATAAGAATCACTTGGTTGAATCCATTCTGCTCCCCTTAAAATTTTTGGATGGGTTTAAAATTGCTGTCGCCTTGACTTTTTACAAAACTTTAAAAGAACACAATCAAACCAGAAATTAACTATATAATATATTACCGCAAATAATCATAAAACATGATTCAGAGAAATTTAATTGATATCAATTATCTTTTATTTAAATTTATGATATATTAAACTATGTAGTACCAAGGTCTCTAAAATTTAAAAAGAATAAAAAAAATATTAAAAGAAACAAAATTAACTATGCAATAAATATATACATGTCAAGTACAATTATGTAAAAAGCAAAAGCAATAAATTAATATTAAAAAAAAATTATTTTATAAAAACCTTCACAAGTACGTCCATCATCATTTAAATTATAGCCATTAGGACATCTACAAATATAATGTCCAGGTGTATTATCACATAATCCAATACATAAATTATTATCACGAAATTCATGACATTCATCAATATCTTCACATGTGCGATTATCACTTCTTAATCTATAACCATTTCTACATGAACATTTATAACTTCCCCATGTATTGTAACATTCTTGTTGACATAATTTATCACCATTATTTTTGCATTCATTAATGTCATTACAACCACCAGCTTGACCGATTTCATAACCAGGATCACATATACATTTAAATGAACCTGGTATATTTTCACAATGTCCATTTGTACCACATATTAAATTACCTAATCCTTTAGCATCACATTCGTTTATATCTTCACATTCATTTTCTGTTTTATCTTTATTTCTAAATCCTATAAAATCAAAATTCATTTTTAGTTTTTCGTTACATAAATCTTAGGTAATTAACTTACCAGGTGGACAATAACAAACGTAACCACCAGGACGATTTTCACAAGTTTGATCAGGACCACATCGATGAATTCTTTCTTTACATTCATCGATATCGATACATCTACCAGTTTTTGGATCAGTGACATATCCATTGCCACATAAAATACGTTGAGATTCACATCTATAGGCACCAGGTAGGTTAACACAACGAAAGTAACCGTTTTTACCACAAACATTTGGACGAAGGCATTCATCAATGTCGATGCATTCACCATTTGGCCCAATTTCAAAACCACGTGGACAATTAATATAAATTGGTTTTCTTCTATTTCCATTGGTGTTGATTCTTTGATTTGGTTTTTTGATGGTATACAATTATTTATAAGTTATTATTGTTATTATTATTTTAGTTGTGATTATATTTTTTAATTATTATTTAGTTATGATAAATGCTTATTAAATTAGAGTTAGTTGAGTAACGAAATCAGTGAATTAATGGTTAATTTAGTTATGTTAATGAATTGCTTTAAGATTAATGAAAATTTTTGTTTTAAATAATTAAGAGAGGTAGAGTGTTTTTATAACTTGAAGAGATTTATTTTTTAAATTTAATCTCAGTATTCTGGGATAGCAAAATATTAAAATTTCACTCAAAAAGTTGCTATTTCTAACAAGTTTAAAATAGATTTATATTACAATTAGTAAATATAAAGGCTTCAACTTTATAGACGAGAAAAAAATTCCGATTGTGAAAAATGAATTTTTGGTAATCCTCATACGAGGAACATTTTTTCTATGTTTTGCACAAAATGATTGCAGATTATTTGAGTACTAAAAAAAAATTTTTTTTTAATTTTATTTTCTTGATCAAAAATTCTTATTATGTAGCTGCATGCATATATATCCCAAATAATCAAAGGTTTTTTAAATTAATTTTTCATTTTAAATTGAAAATGTAATCGTTAAAATTTTACAAAAAAAAATTGGTTTCTGCGCTTGCTACAAGCTTAATTAATAATTTGTATTTTTAGAATTAAATGAACTCAAGACATCAAAATTCGGACATCTAAATTGTAAAAATTTTCAGGTTTGCAGTAATCAAAATATTTTTTCCTTTTAATATTTTATTCTTAAATTTGAAAAGTTGCATTTATTTTACCCAAAATGTAAAAAAAAAATCTACTTTAATTTGATTTCGTGAATAATTTAAAAAATGTAAAATAATTAGTTTTAGATAACTTTAAATCAAAATGACAAAGTTTTTTTATTTTCAATATAAAAAATACTTTAAAATTGAATAAAATGACGAATTAAAAAAAAAAACATGATATTCATCTCAAATTTTGATTTCAGCCTCCCCATGGGGAGATAAAAGAATATCTTCAGAAACAAGAAAATACTTCAAAGAGGAATATTGTTTTTAGAAATATTCAATTAATCAAAAAATAGATATCAAGCACAATATTTGCTGATAATTAAAATTTGCACCACAATTTTCATATTAATAATCTTTATAAATAAATTTGCTACTGAGAAATAAAGAAAGAAAAAAAAAAATACATAAAAATTAAAGTATTTTAGGTATATATTAAATAAATAAATTTATCATTGACCTAAAAATATAAAAATTTATTAGACATTAATGTAAAAAACAAAGAAAACAAAGGAAAAGAAACACATAAAAATTTTATAAAAAACAAATTAATAAACAATAAAAATTAATAAAAACAAAATAAATATTATAAATAAATTAACAATAGAAAAATTAAAACAATACCTATTAGCAACTGATGTTGCTTCAGTTTCTTGTCTAAATCCAGTTGTTTTTAATGTTCCAACAGTTGGTATTTCTTCAGTTGTTGTTGTTGTCGTTGTTCTTAAACTTTTTATAGGTGTATATTTTAATGTTGCAATTTTGGATGTACTTATTGGTCTCATAGTTGTACTGGACGTTGTAGTTCTAATTGTTGTTGTTGTACTGGGTTTAGTTGTTCTAATTCTTCTTGTAGTTGTACTAGGAACAGTAGTTGTTCTTTTCGTCGTTGTTGTTGTTGTTGTGGATGGTGTTGTTGTAGATGTTGTTGTACTAGGTAAAGTTGTACTTTTAGTCGTTGTAGATACTGTTGTTGAACTGGGAGTTGTTCTAATCGATTAAATACAGTTTTTATACAAGGAAATCGCATGATAAGGAAAGAAAAATATTTGAACAAAGAAGTAAAAGTTTAAAGTATTTTTATTTATTAATAATTTAGGAATTAAAAATAAACAATAAAATTCACAACCAAGACAGAATAGAAAAATATATAACAAGTCAATAAAATCTCACCGCGCAGTTGTAAATCTTGGTGTTGTATAATACGATGGAAATGTTGTTTTCCATGCTGAAAATGGCCTTTTAGTTGTATCATAAAATATATGTGTTGTCTTTTTCTTATCTGGTCTTATTCTATCACATCTAAAACTACCAAGTGTATTTCTACAACGATAACCAGGTTCACAATTATGTGTACTTAATGCACATTCGTCATCATCTTCACATATTTCTGTTGCTGAATTTAATGTGTAACCAGTACCACATGGTAAAAATCTAACACATGTGTAACTACCAATTGTATTATCACAGCGTTGTGATGTATTGCAATCATTTGGTAATAAACATTCGTTAATGTCGATACATGCATGGGTTAATTCGTCTAAACGAAATCCTGGCCTACATTTACATTGATAACTTCCTGATAAATTAATGCATTCTTCGTAACTACTGCATACGTTTGGTAATTCTGTACATTCGTTTACGTCGATGCAGTCGAATTTTGATGGATCGTGTCTAATTAATCAAAGAAATTAGCATTTATATTGTATTTGTAATCTACAATATCGACCGAATTGAAACTCAAAAATTTAATTATCATGCATTCTAATATTTAAAAATTCTAAGAGATTTAAAATTCATTTACATTGATAAATCCGTATTTGCGTTTCGCCTGGTATATTTTATTTACCGAACTAGTAATTTAAAATACCATTATTTAAAAATTCATACCTGAAACCAGGAGGACAATTATTTCCATTAGCTGAAGTAACACCAGATAACGACGTCCTTCGTCCTGTGAATGGAACAACTGGTTTTGCACATTGATGACTACCAGGTTGATTGTAACAATTTTCCTTTCCACATTTATGCGTACCTTCTAAACACTCGTCAATGTCTGTTTGTAAAATAAAATATATTTTTTTGTTATTTTTAAAAAATTTTTATTTTTTAATTGTTTTTTTATATATTTTAGTGTTAAAGAGCAAAGAAAAAAAAGCTTTGTAATTAATTTTGTTCGTGCACTAAATTGTAAGTTGAATAAAATTAATTTAATTTAGATGATTTTTTTGTACAAGGAAACTATCCGTAAATTGAGTTATTCTAAACATTTTCAAGGTAATATAAGGTCAAAAATTTAGCAATTATATATCTGCACTGATTACTGACACGAGTTTCTTATAAAAAATTATTCAAAGAAAAGGAAGGATGGAATTCTCAAAAAATGCAATTTTGTATTTAGTATCACAGGAAACCAAGTAAAGGAGGGTGCAAATCAACAATTAAACAAGGGTTTCAAATACATTTATTTAATTTCAATTTTAAAAATTCAAAAGTAAAATAACTTAATTGTCAATGGGTCAGAACTATAAGGGACTGGAAAAAAGGATAGTTTCATACTTAAAAAATAATATTATTACACACTCAATCAAGTCAATCATTATGTCAAAATGGTTAGTTTACAATTATTTACAAAATAATAAGAAAAATTATTTTAAATTTTAGAAATAGAATCAAGCAATAAATGAAAAAGCAAAATAAATATAATAATTTTTAATTAAAATTATTTTTAATTTTTAGAAAAAAATTATTATTAAAAAAGCGTTGTATTGAAGTTCTGAAAAGAAAAAAAATTAAAAAGAAAAATAAATATTAGTAAAAAAATCCAAAAATTAAATAAAAAGCAAAACTTTTTTAAAATCCATCCCGAACAGACCAATCGTATGGCTCGTAACTCTGGCTCCCTTTATATAAAATTGGTCATAATCTGGCCAGTGTTACATACCGTAGGATTGATCTGTTCGGGATTTCTTCCTTACCGTATTTCAAAAATCTTGATTTTTACGAGTTCTTAAATATTAAAATTATTCAAAAAAAAAAATTTTCTAAATTTACGTTTTAATAACGTAGAAAAAAAAGACATCAAATTTCATATATTTAATCAATTGGTAAATTGAAACATTAGACAATAAATATATATGACCGTGGCCTACTAAAACAAATGCCTTTGAACTTGCGTATTGTTAATTATATAAATTATGTTATAACATGACATCATTTTTAAACAAATTTATCAGATCATTTTTTTTACTTATACATGGGAGGATTAATAAAAAAAATGTGAGAGTTTGTCTAGTACGTTATTTTTAAATAAGTGTGTTTTCTCCCGAGTAAACAAAATAAAAGAGAAGCAACAAAATTTTTTGTAGGGTGACTGTACTATTTAATGACTTTAATGTCAAATGCCATGCTATTCTTATGGAAAACGAGTGGTCATTAATAGGGAAAAAATTGGTACAGTCACTCTATATATATCTTGAAATCTTTTAGTCTTTTGCAGGCAAATTTTAGATATTTCTAAATTCTATTAATTTTTTTTATTAATTTATCAATAAATGAGAAGAATCCAAAAAATTATTAAAATTTAATCCTCTTAGATTTCAGAAATTCTGTTGCTTTTATAATTCTTTGCTTACATTTTAATTTTAATTGTTTTAATAAATCTAAGCATTGATTTTATTTACTTTTATTGATAAATATATTTCACATTAACATATAAATTTTTTCTTTACATTTACACCCGCATATAATATATATTAAAAAATAAAAAATCTTAAAATTACCATAATTCATAAAAAAATCGTGTAATATTAAACATTCGAGTATATATCAACGGTAACTGAAGTCTTATATAATTATGTTTCTGTAAATAAATGCATGTGGGTTATATATTATATCACTTATTTTTGTTAAATTATTTTTATATAAAAAGCAATAAAAAATAATTAAAAGACTAGTTTTTTAAAAATAACATTTATATAGGAAAAAATTTATAAATTTGAAGATGAGACCGGGATAGGGACTTTAAGGCTATATTTTCAAATACTGCTGTCACCTTGTTAATTAACCAAAATAATTCCGGTTGGACAATTTTTTTTTGCCTAATGATCTGCTATGAAATGCTGTAAAATTCTAAATAAATTATACTGTATCTGAGGTCCCCAACTGTATGTTGTAATTTGGAATTCATAATCTGGTTGGTTCCTTGTGTTAGAGGCGAATTCAAAAAATACATTTAATTAAAGGAAGGGAACGTATAATGAATTTTCAAAAACATTTTTTAGGGGGCTAAAATAAACGCTTTTTTATAGTACATGCAATCATAATCAATATTAGGATTCGACGTTTTTAAATGGTCTCAAAGATTTGTTTTTGGTCTAATCTTCAAATTTAATAAAAATTTAAAATACGAACCTATAAATTAATCATTAAATATATATATAAAATATAAATGAAATAGAAAAAAGGACGAAATTAAAATATACAAAAATCACTATTTAATTTTAAATGCATTTTCTTTCTGATTCGCTGTAAGTAGAATTAGTTGGACATGCTGGTTTTTTTCTTTGCGTTGTATTATTTTTCAAATCCAATCCAGGTAATTTTTCACATTTATATTTTCCCCAAAGATTAATACATCTTTCATTTAATCTTGGATCACAAGTTGCTTTACCAGTTCTGCATTCATCAATATCAATGCAATTTCCGGTAAGTATTGAAAATTCGAAACCTCTTGGACAGGATGGTAATCGTGTAACACACTCGTAAGTACCTTCACGATTGACGCAATATCGATGACTTGCTCGTGAACACGAATGAAGACCTTCTACACATTCATCGATATCGACACAAATTCCATCATGACTACGTCGGTATCCATTGTCGCATGGGGTTAGTAATTCGCAAACGTAAGATCCAGGAACGTTGCGACAATATTGTGTTCGCTGTTAAATATAAAAATTAAAACTTTCACGCTAATTTCATGGAACGAATTCATTAAAATATAAAATATGAGATAAGTATAATAGGGATTTAATCTTAAGACCATTAAAATTAAGGACTTTAGTCAATTTCATTAACCTGACAAGTAATTTACGTTTAGGTGCAGGATTATTAAAAACGTATATCTTGTTTGTCTGTTTACTCAACCAATGGATATGGAACTTGATGATTTGCAACAGTCTTAGGAAACGTTCAATAATTGCATAACGCTGAACAGAGGGGGCTTTGAAACGAAAACGTTACTGTTCATTATCTTAGAATAGGCAAAATGTTACTTTAGCGTTACAGGGCGAGATGTTGTATCCCGAAATCCGAAAAAAAAGCGTTTAGCAATTATTGAACGTTCCCTATAACTATCCCTAGTTACAGTTCAAAGCTGAATAACTTACGTTAATTCTCTAAACTCAAATTATATTTAATTTCCAGAACAAAATTATTTTAGGTTCCTAAAGTCAAATTATTTTAAGTCCCCAAACCCAAATTATTCTAAGTATCTTAGTCGAAATTATTCAAAGTCAATTTGACATCCCACCCTAAAGACTTCAAATCGCCCTTCGTTGGCGGCATTTATCAAATACCCCTCCCTATTAAATGTGTTCTATGTTCTATGTTAAAATCAAAAAGTATTCCTTGTTTAAGATGCAAAAAAATGGCGATAGTTTTTGTATTATTTAAATAAGCTATAATAAATACCTGGCGACAATCATGGTGACCCAGCATACATTCATTAACATCTTGGCAAGTTTTTGATTGCGGATCAAAATACCAGCCAGATCCACAAAGTGGAGAACAGTCATATGAACCAGGTAGATTAGTACATTTTTCAAAATCTCTGCAACCCGGGCCTTCATTACATTCATCGATATCTACACATTCTCCAATAAATCCATCTGGAACGAATTTGTAACCTTTTTTACAATTCATGTAACGTTCAGTTACTACTAAAGGTGATTTTATTGTTGTTCTCGGAATTTCACATGTAAAAGAACCATTTGTATTTTGACAACGTTCATTTGGTGCACACGAATGTAGTTCCTGAACACACTCATCGACATCTTGACAATGGCCATCAATTAAAACAAATCCTTGAGGACAACCAGCTGGGATACAATCATAACCCATTGGTGTGTTTCTACATATTTCACCAGGAGAACAAGGATCCTTACGAACTTCGCATTCATTGATGTCCTCTAAAAAACAGTTTTTTTTAATAGATTAATTAAATTTAATTATTAATGCTCATTATTATAGTACTCTAATATAATACCTTCTGTATCAATTTGTTCTAAATCAGCTGGATGCAAATCTTCAAATCTTATTTGATTTGGATTTTCAAATTCGTGAAAATCATTTGGACTTAAACATTCAAAACTTCCTTGAGTATTAACACAAATACTTGGATAGAAACAAATATGAGGCATTTCTTCACATTCATCGATATCTGTAATTTAAATTTGTTTATTTTCATTTTTTGTAAATAAACTAATTTTACTATTGTTTGCCAAGTAACGATAATTTTAATAATTAAATATATTTACCAATACAAATTCCATAATCTGCATTAAACATGTATCCTGTTCTGCATTTAATTTCGCATTCGTATGATCCTTCTAAATTTCTACATACTTCGGCATCAGGCAAACAATTGTGTATATTTTCTGCACATTCGTCCACATCTTCAAACAAAGTATTAAAAATTTTTAAATCCTTTGGATTTTTTTTTTTTTTTTTTTTTTTTGAATTTAAATTAAAATTCTTTTAGATGTAGATTTTATATCAATATAGACAGTTGTTTGTAAAGAAATAGAATATGAAATTTAGGACATAAAATTATTTGTTTTAAAAATAAGAAAACTGAATGGGGCGCTAATGAAAACTTAGAACTGCTGTTTAGAATAATCGACACCTTTTAGATCAATTTTTTTAAAGAATAAACTGAATACTGTAATTTTAATAATTACACGCAAAAAAAAAGAATAGTAAAATTAACCTATAAAAATGTAGTAAAAACAAATTAATATAGATTGGTAAATATAACCAAAAAATCAGTAAATTTTACTAAAAAAATTGAGGTTTTAGTTTGATAAACAAATTTTATTAGTAAATTTTACTAATATTTTATAGTGACTTTTAACCAAACTGAATTTAGTAAACAACCTTTTAGATATATGTTAAAAATCATATAGAAGAGTTTAGGGACCGACAAATAAATTATTTTGAAAATTTATAGATTCAGAGTATTTAATAATGAGTAATAAGTTTCATATTAAAAAATAGTCATTAAAAATGTACGTTAGAGTTACAAACTTTATATTTTGTTTATATTATGTTCCTTCGTATAAAAAAATCTAGCACTTGTAAAATTTTTTAAAAGCTCAAAGATTAGTATAAGATCGTTACTCAGTGAAGAATATTGTATATTCTTTACTTTAAAATATTTAATAAGGTAATGTTTAATTTTTAAATTTGGAATTATGTAAAAAAAGTTTTTATAAAATTGTAAAATATTGTAAATTTTTAGCCTTGATAATGAAGACTGAAGGTCTTCGAAACGTGGGCAATTTATTGAAAAAATAAAGCAAATTGTTAGCTCAGAAATCAAATATTTTTATTTAATATCTTAATTTTAGTTATATTTACTAATTTTTTGTATGCGTGTAGGTGTATTTTATATTGAAAATTTATTTCTAGTTGAATACAAATTAAGCTTTAAATTTGTATTCATTGTAACAATTTTTAATTGTTTAAACAATTTGCAAATGTTAGTTACTTTTTTCGATTAAAACTGAGTGCGGCAAAAAGTTACAACTATTTTTTTATGTCCTAAATGCAAAATAAAGCTTAATTTTACGAAAAATTAAAAGGGGCAAATGTTTAATTAATTTTCAATAATATATTGAATACGCTTATAGTATCAAGGGCGCAAGAGTTTCGGTGCTAGCGTGGTCACTAGAACGAGTGCTCAACGAAGCTGGGATCAAGTGATAGGAGCTGTATTTTCTGATGTATATTAAAAATATGAATAGAAAAATTATAATATTTTGAGGACACATAATTGTCGAGGACAATTTATAATATTTTGTTCAAAAAACTTTTAATTATTGTAAAAATCGCCAAAATAATTTTCTTTGAAATTGATATTCAAATTCAGGATAAAAAAAAATACATATAATTCAGTATCGGACTTTGTTCTGAGTTTTCATGTAACCCAAAAAAGTAATAAGCATTTAAAAATTGTTTAAACAATCGGCAGTATAATTTTTATTAAAATTGAACTTTAAATTTGTATTAAAGGTATAAAAAAATTTATAACCGGTTTGTGTAACTACCCAACCAACAAACATGGAACATGTTTACTCATAACAGTAATAAATCGAAAAACCGAAATTACAATAAATCCTGAAAAATATACTATCCTAAGTCCATAAACTTAAAGTATTCTAAGTTGTTGTTGTTATCAGGCCCTGACTCCCACTTCAAATTATTCTGAGTCCCTAAATCGAAAATATTCTAAGTACATTTCACCCCCCCCCCTAAAAACGTCAATATTTCACCCCCCCCCCTAAAAACGTCAATTTTTCACCCCCTACCTCCTGCCAAGGCAAACTTTTTCAAGTACCACATCCAATGAACATGTTTCACGTTAAAAATACGTGTAACTTACATTAGTGTCGCACTCAGTTTTGATCTAAAAATGTAATTATTAACATTTACAAATTGTTTAAACAATTAAAAATTGTTTAAATAATTATTCTAAAGTGTTAAATATTAAAAATGTATATACTGTAACTTAAATTATATCAGAAAGTTTAACTTAACTCACAAGTTTTTGAAGCTTTTTAACATTTACAACTCGATTTTGCTTAATTTTGGGCTAATTTTGCAATAATTTGTTAGTAACAATTAATCTGCCACTTTTAGGTCAAAAAACATATAACTATTTTTATCCACGGACCTAAAAAATAGAAAAGTGGGTTACGAAATAGATTGGTGGCGGCCCGACTAAAAGTACTAATACTGAATAAAAAAGATTAATAAGCAAAATACACTGATATATTTTTTTGATATTAAGACCAAGTATACCAACTAAATATCAAACAGCGATTAAAACACTCAATTCATAATACAATTATCGATATAATATATATTCTAAATTGAAAATCTTCGAATTAATATTGAATTTAGCATTTTACAAAACTGTTTTTTTTTTTGCTTTATATTTATAGTATTAAAACATCATTTCTCTTTCGAGAAAGAAAAATTTAATTTTACATAACTATAATGTACTTATAGATTATATATAATATTTATTATTATACTTTCTTATATTCTATATAATTATTATCCAGGTCCAGGTTAACCCACCGGACCAAATTTTTTTTTTCTTTAATACTTATTTTAGTTTTTGTATTTGCGTTGTCACCGAAATTTTTGAAAAATATTAATTTCGGCAAAAAATTTCTGATGCTCGAAAATTGATTTTTTTGAGATTCTTGATTTTTGTTTCTTTTTATATATAAAAGTTTTCATTTTACCTGGACTAGCCGGAAAAAAAAAATTTTATTTTGGTCCATTTTCGGTTTCATTTTTAGTAGTTCAAATTTTTAAAATTGACCGAAAATTATGCTCGCCGTAATTAAATTTGCTTAAAAATTCCACAAGTGTTGGCCTACGTGTTAGTTTTTTCCAAAAAAAATTTTTGAAATGTGACATTCAAATGAGCGTCCACAATCATTAATATAGTCTGCCAAATCAGCCAAAATTTACTAAAACAGGGGTCAGTAAATTTTTTTTCTCCTGATTAACATATACATTAATTTAGGTAATTTTATAGGGTAATTTTACTGATAAAAATTACATTGATACCGATTCTACGTTGATTGAAAGAAAAAAAATATTTTTATTTTTTTTTTAATTCTGTCGAAACTAAAATAATAATTGTGGGTGCTCATTTGAATGTCACATCTCAAAAATTTTTTTGAAATAAACTTATAGAGCAGATTATTTTGGAACAAACACATAGGCCAGCATCTTTGGAAAATTTGATCAAATTTATGGCGAACTTGATTTTCGGACAATTTTAAAAATTTGAATCGTTAAAAATATAACTGGAAATGGACCAAAATGAAAAAAAAAAATTTCGAGTATTCCAAGTAAAAAGAAAACTTTTTTCCAATCAAATGTTTATGTAAAAAGTGCATTTATTTTGAGATAATTAAGGCATTTTAAAGCTCTAAAAATTAAAAATCTCAAAGAACCAATTATCGAGCATCATAGATTTTTTTTCCTAAAATAATGTTTGCCGAAAATTCCGGTGAAAATGCAAATCCAAGGCCTAAAATAAGCCTAGACCTAAAATAGCCTTAAAGAAAAAAATTTTGAAAAAAAAAATTTGGTCCGGTGGGTTAAGCTGGACTTGAAAATATTTATATAGATGTATAAGTATAAATTTTTAATTGGGTGTTTTTCATAGAGATAGTATATATTTTTACTATCACTTACGACGCAACACTTACTATCTTTTTAACATAGACATGTTTATAGACAGAAGGGTGTACTTCAAGCATGTCATTTGGGAGAGTGGGGTCAAATGGACTTGGAAGGTACAGCCCCCCTTCCAATTTTTGCTAGTAACATATATTTCGAAGTAATTTTGGGTAATAATTCAGTTAGTAAGTATAGTAACTAAAAAAAGCTTGAATAACTATACTGTTCCGGAGAATCCAAGGGAATCGAAGTCTACTAGAGAAAAAAGTCACCCTAGAATCTTCAAATTTTCAGAATTTATTTTTTAATATGACTCCTTTTTATATAAACATTTTTATTAGAATCTAAACACAAACAAAAAAGCTAGCCAACATCATTAAATAGGTAATAATGACGCACTTGAAGAAATGTTTAGCAGAATTAATTATCACTACCTGACTATAAAAATACGTTGTTAAACCGCAAAATTCATTAAACCCCAATAAACCATATACGTATTTTCAAATATTGTAACTAAAATATAAATTAAACAAAAATAAATTGTATTTACCAACACATATTTTTAGTGTAGAATTCCATCGATATCCAATAACACATGATTTTTCATTAACTTTATCACCGTAGACATCAATACATCCATAAGATCCATTAGTATTATAACAGTATTTTCCATCAGGACATTTTGTTAAATCCTTACATTCATCAATATCTGCTTTTCCATTAAAAAAAATTTTTTTTTGTTTTTTTTGTCGAGGTATTAACAGCCAAATTGATTGTCATCATGATCATCAGTAAGATACAAACATTTTTTGTCGAACGCCAAAGAAGCAACAAGAAAGTAAGAAGGCGGGAGCGCGTATTTACAATTGTAACTTGAGTTGCATGCTCGATAAAAGCGATAGTAAAAGCTTTTATAAGAAATTTTTTCTTTTTTTATGCAATAAGAAAATATAAAAAAAAAATAGCAAAAAGTAAAGAATCAGAGCATTGAGTTAGATGAATGTTGAATTTTCATTCAATTTTATTACAATTTTAGATATGATAATTAAACACCTTGATATTAAATAAAAATTAATTTTTTTCAAGAATTTACTAATTTAAGCAGGTTAATTACTCATATCTTAATCATAATAAATTATTTAAATGAAAGATTTTAAAAAAATGTTTAATCATTTAATTTTCTTAGATAAATTAATGAAAGATAGAAGAAAAAAATGCTAATAATAGAATAAAGTAGAGAATATTTCAATAAAAAAATAAATTTTAATTACCGTCACATAATTCTGTATCAGCGTTGTATCGATAACCAATTGGGCAGCGAGGTATCAATTCGTTATCATCAGTGCCTGATGATCTGGTTGTTCTTTTTTTAAGTACTTTTGAATAAGTTGTTAATGGTGCTGTTGACCATTTTTTTTGAATGTTTAGGGTTGATATTTTTGATTTTGTTCTGCTAGTTGTTGTTGTTGTGGTTGTTGTTACGTTTGATTTACAGGTTCTTTTATCATCCATTAATATTGAGCCTTCTTTGCATTTACAGTAATATGAGTCTCCTGCTGGTACGCATATTTCTGAACATAATATGCCTTTTAGTAATTCACATAAATTAGTAGCTGTAAAAATTAATAAAAATTTTGTTAAAAACTGATTAACAAACAGACTTTTAATTTTAAAAACTTTTTATTACATGATCTGAAAGTAGCAGTATCATCAACGTCATTAGTTTCATCTTCATCTTCAAATGCTGATTCAGTTGTACTTGTTGTTATTGAAGTCTTTGAATTTGTTGAACTTAAATTTTCAGTACTCGTCGATTTAACTTCATTACAACATTCCATAAATGCCGAATCTAAGGTTACGCCTAAACTTAATTTTTTAAATGCACAATTTTTTCCGGATGTTCCGCTTGATAGACCTAAAAAATATTTTTGTAATTATGGGTTATGAAATTTTGTATACAAAAAATATAATTTCTTACCAAGTTTGCAGCCCTCGCAACATTCTCTTCGAGTATCAGCTAAACCAGGTAACGTCTGATTTTCACCAGAATTATTACATTCTAATCCAGATTTAGCATCAGATTTACCATTTTCACATGCTGAATCTTTATATACTTTGCGACAACAAATGTCAACAGTTTCAAGACAAGTTTTTTGTTCATCATTTGGTATACCTGGTACTGGACCAATAAATTTTGAACATATAAATTTTTTTTCCGCCCATGAGTTGCCCAATTCACAGCATTTTTCTAATGATTCTTCTGTCGCTGATACTTTTGTAACACCTTTAAAAAAATTATTTAAAAATTTAAGTACTATTAAACATAAAATACGATAAATTTCAATTTAGTTTCTGGAATCTAAAATCTTTAACTTGAATCTTTCCAAGCAGGAGACTTGTTCCAAAAATATTTATTTCTTGTTAGTGTCCAGAAAGTGCGTGTTTTCTGGCCGCTGCGCTATTCGAAAAAACGCAATTTCTCGACACTGAGCAAGAAAAATTATGTTTTGTCCTTGGCCACAAAATAAGGATGCCCCAAATCGCAGTTTTTTTTTACGTGCGATTTGGGCCATTCTTTACTTTTGTGGCCATGGGTAAAAATATACTATTTCTGGTCAGTGTCCCGAAAACACGTATTTCCTGTATTTCACTAAATAGATTTTTTTACAGTTACAACATCTTTGTCAAAACTTTGCTACTTATACTAGTCTAATAACTACCCCTATTCATTAGCAAATTCATCAAACGTTTGAAAAACGTATATGTGTAATATTTCACAAATTTTTATATATAATTTAAATATAATTTAAAAATTATTATGCATAATGAAGATATCAAAAACACATTAAAATCAAAACATGTAATATAATCTAAACATTATATAAATATAATATACATGTTTATATTACGTTACAAAAAAAAATGATGATTAAATTGTCAAGTTATTTGATATAATCCATGAATGAAAGTGTTTTGAAAGTTTTATATTATATTTAAATTAAAACGCAAATTGAGATGCTCTTGACATAACTTTCATTTTATATATAAATAAATTAGTCGTGTATCATTTATAGTGGGTGGTTATTATTATTATTTAAAAAAAACGATAGAGTAGTTTAGATTTTTTTATTGTTTAAATTATCATGGGACTTGTTAATAAGATTAGAATGGAGATCAAGGTTTTTTGAAAATAGGTGATAATTAATACAGGGAAAATTAATATATTTTTTGAGAAATTAAAGAAATGTTAAAATACTAACTGCAGTTAAAAATGGACAGATTGAAAATCTTATAAATATACTATTTTAGGAATATTAAATTGTAACCAAAATTAATAGAGTTCGTTTTTTACATTGGTAAAAGCTTAAATTTCAATTACAAAAGCTTTAGAATAGATAATATATTGACAGTGTCTCTAAGAAACGGTAAAACCTCAATTTCACTGTTTGTAAAAGGAAAATGCCAAACATATGTAAATAGTTTAATGAGCTTTTTTAGGGAACCAAGGAAATCCTAAAATTATTCTTCTCTAAACAGCGCAATAAATTATTACACCTTGCAATTTCAATTAAATTTTTTACACCAAATAATAGGGCTAAGCTTTTAGGTCGTGTTTATCAAACAGCGTTGTATAAATGTATGAAAGAAAAACTTATAGCTGATTTGTGTTTTCACACAGCAGTTTTAACGTATACTCCCTAATTATTATAAGTTCTATAGAACCGAAATTATCATAAATTCCGAAATATAAATTATCCTAAGTCCATAAACCTAAAGTATCCTAAATTTTTGTACTTATTAGGGGCTGATCAGGCCCTGACTCCCATTTCAAATTATTCTAAGTCCATTTGACCCTCCCCCTGCTGAACGAAACTTTTTTTGGTACCCCTCCCTATGAACATTTTTCATATTTAAATAGCTTATTTTCCTTAGCTGAAATTTTTGCCAGTTAAAGCGGATTTTAATTGAGCCCAGAATTTGACTGGAATTCGCAAAAATAATTTGAACCATGATTCATGTGATTTGCAATAATTTAAAAGAAAAAAAATGATAATTTAAAATATTTATTCCATAATTTCAATGTCATTTAAAACATTTAAATATAAAATTATATAAGCCAAAAATAATTCGTAAACAAAAGTATTTTTAAGAGATATTAAAAACATAAGACGATGATAAAAATTGAGACATTATAAAAACATCTCTTCTTCATAATATAATATAGAGCTTTCATTATACATATATAATATATTTATATAATACAAAAATATATATGTAACATCATTTTTTTTTTTGCAGCTGTTGCACTGTATAATATAAACTTTTGACTGTATAATAATTATAATAACCGCCCAAGATGATATTCGTTAAATAAACTTTCTTATGTTCTATATAAATATGTATATATGGGTTAATCTTGGTAATTATATACTCAAATTATTTATGGTTTTGAATTTTTTGGTGATTTTAATTTTTGGGTTTTTGATTTTATTAGCATTTTAAAGCATCTTTTTTGTTAGGCTCTGATAATAAAGCTTTAAAGGCCCAAAAATTGGTTTTATTTGATTTTTTTTTGGCATTCAATTTTTCTTTTATTGCAATTTATCTAAAAAGCTGACTTATTAAATTATTGTAATTCAGCTAAAAATTAACCCTTGGGCTAAAATTATATTTTTTTTTATGTCTGTAGTTGGAGTATTACAATTTTTTCACTTTTTAAGAATATATGTTTTGAACCACTGATGGCGAAAATTGTATAATAGCTTTCTTTGTCCATAAAAATAAAATTCCCCATTCCCTAGTTATGTGCAATTTTTCCTCATCTGACATTGAGTCATAATATGCTATTGTTTTGGCAATCAAGAGTTAAAAAAAGTAAAAAAAAATATGACTTCGTTTCAACTTAAAAATTTATTTAGCAAGTACGATACTAAAAAAGCTTTTTAACGTAATTTTTGGAAAAATTAAGCTCTTCACTGGCATTGATTATTAATTTTTTTTTTTCGTAAAAAATATTTTTAAAAAATTTTCTATTACTAGTCAGATAGCGCGTATTTTTTGGTCACTGTACTGTTGCAAAAGAGCTGTTTTCTTGGTCATAACGAAAAAACAACGTTTACAAAAAAATCTGTAAAAAAAATTATTTGGATCATAGTTTTCCAATTTTTTGATTTTTCACTTTTCCAGCATCGGAATCAGAATAAACCATTCAGTAATTTTTCGTAAATTACTGAAAAATTAAGATATTCTATTCCAAAACATTAAATATAACATTCATTCTTAACAATTAAAGTTGTCAAATTTTTTGTACTAAAAATATCAACAAAAAACTAAAAAATTTACTAAAAAAAACTTTCTTTACTTAAAATTACCCAGATGAAACCATAGATACCAAATTGTCATCTTTATAATTACCAATGAACATAAATATAAATATAAAATAATTGCCTGTAAATATGAGCAGAACCAAATAAAATATCATCAGTGAAATTCTTTGAAAATACAATGCCATTCTTCTCCTTTCTTCTTATTTCTAACTTCTTTTTTTAATATCATTCAATTTTTAAACAAATAAAAATTTTTTTTTTTAAACAATTACATCAAAAAATTATTTTTAAGTACCCATATGAAAAAATCAAAATTATTGAAAAAATTTGTTTTAGTTACATGTCAGTTAGTTATTTATTCAAATCATTAATTTTTAAATGCACTTTTTCACTTGACCACTACATTTGAAAAAAAAAAAATTTCAAAAAATCACAATTTTAAAAATTAACTTTTTTTACTTCTGAGTATTTTTAAAATAAGTACAGCAAACGCTTGTTGACTAAGTAATAATAATTTAAAAACTGTCGTTCTTATAAATATAAATTCATGCGAGAGTATAAAGACCAAACTGAGGCAAAATAGATTGAGCAAAAAAAAATAAAATAAAGAGACGAAGAAAAGTCATAAGTACGAAAGAGGGAGGAAATTCAAAGTTATAAAATGCTATATTAAATATGAGGGGATTTATACGCAGTTTATGTTATTCTATATATGTAACATTTTTATATGACGACTCTTTTTTAAATTCGTTTCAATGAAATTTCGAAAATTAATCTTATTCTTGACAATAGGATTTTACGCACTTTAGAATTTGCGAATTCAATCGCAAATCTAAATAATATTTATTGTATTATTTACAATATTTTTCTTGTGAAATTTCAAAATAACCACATAAATTTTATACAAAGAAAAAATTTTGCTTATGTATATGGGCAAATTCATTTACTGTTAAGTAGAGGAATGAGTTTGAGAATATTTTTCTGATCATTAGTACTTCATCTGAACTGAATTAATGGAAAGATTTAAATAAAACACCTTTTGCAAAACTTAGAATTCGAATTTCCCGCCAAATAAATAGTCAATTGACTAAATTTTTCGTAAATTTGCGTTAAAATCAAAAATTCTTAATTTTTTGTGTGTATATATTAAGTTTTAAGAATTTTCAATTTTTTCGTATATTTATAAAAATTTTGTACAAATTTACAATTTTTCTAGAAATTTATACTCTTTTTTTTCACAGATTAACTATTTTTTGGTAAATTTCTGGCCTATACGGATAAAAACCTCCCTATCTACATTTTAACGATTTCAAGGTATTCAAAAAAACACGTTTCAATTGATGCAATTCAATAATTAAAAATAAATCAAACATGTTTTTGTACTAATTTGAATACGCTCTTTTCATTGGTGAAAAATTTACCTCGATTGTCCCTTCTATGAAAAATTGCGTTGATAAGCCAAAAAAATTTCTCCAAATGCGAAAAATATAGGAAAAGAACCTTCATAATGCATGAAAAATTTTTATCAATATATAAGACCATGTAAATGAGCCATGCAATTTATTTTCACAGACAGTTAGACAAATATATTTTAAGTAATTAAAACTTCGCAAAATTTTAAAATATTTTCCTGGTACAAATTAATAGAGAGCGGTACCTCAAATCGGTTAAGGAAAAAGGTTGGTAGAGTCAAAGAAAAAGGGTGGGTGGCAAAATGAACGTCTCAGAAAAAAATTTAGAAAAATGTTAATTTTTTAATTTTACCATAGCTGTGGGGTTATAGTGCTTTTATAGGGACAAGTAATTCAACTAGTTGCTAGTAAAAGTACTTGCCTCTAAAGCTTTTACTTATCAGCGGCGAATCCAGAAATTTTCTCAGGAGGGGGTGATTCAGAAATCATATAAAATTTTCTTCAAAAAAATATATATATTTTTGATCTCAAATGGGCGATTGCCTTCTTTGCCCCCTGCTGAATCCGCCACTGGAACCTGCAAATAAACTATTTCTTTGAGAAATAGTACTTGATGTACATGGTACTATGTACTGGTGCTACAGAGTATTAGTACTAGTTATGCTAAAAAATTCTCAGGATTATTTTAGTTCGGATATATTAGCACTAAAGAGTTTAAAAATTAATTTTATTTTTATTTACTTAAAAATTATATCTAATGAAAAAAAAAGTGATCTAAAAATAAATAATGTAATTTTTAATTTTTCAGAAATGTTTTTACTGATTATTTCACTATTGATTGCGATTTCTAAAAAATAATAACTAAACCCCAAAATTGTATTGAGCCAGGGTACCAGATGATAAAATAAATAATCAAATATGGCTCATCTTTCACATTTTACCATTTATTGTATTATAATTTAGATAATAATTTATGGTATATATAAATAAGAATAATCGTTCCCCCAAAATTTTCAAAAAAATAGTTTATTTTCAAAAAATAAGTAAATTTACGAAAAAGAATTCGCGAAAACAGTTCTAAATCAGTGAAAAATACTGGAAGAATATTTGAAATCCCAAAAAAAAAAATTAAGATGTTTTGACTTTTTCATACTTAGAAAAAATTGAATAAATTTATGATTTTTAATGAAATAGCGAGTGAAATAGCTATTTTTTTTAACAATTTAAATAAATTAAAAAGGCGTAAGGTGCGAAAACTAGTAGATTCTAATTCATTAAATTTCGATATTAATTAATTAGATGGATTTGCTCATATATATTGTATATTTTTTATAGACGGAAGTCGTTTGCTCATATAAAGGATTTATTTGACTTTGAAAATATAACATACCTTCTAGTTGGCGCCTACTGTGTTTTTTTTTTTGAATATTCTTTTCTTTTTGTGGCTAAAAATATAAGATTTTTTTATTTGTATACAATTTAAAAGACACTTCTCTATAATAAAATATTACGCATGAAATTTTTATTAAGTTTTTTTTACACGTGTCCCACATTTATAAAGTTATTATAAGCTTACATAACATTAGGGCACGATCACTAAAAATTTCGATATTTCGTTCCCAAAATAATTTTCATGACAAAATAATTATTCTAATGAAGCAGTAATTAAATAGTAACTTATTTGATGAAAGATAGTTATATCACCACGTAACACCCAATAATTTTAAAACAAAAGCGAATTTGATAAATCAGACGAATCTGTGTATGAATAACCAAAAAAATTTTAAACAAAATTTTATTAAGATTGAAAAATAAGCAAATCATCATAACAAGAATCTAATTAAAAACTAATTATAGACAAAAAAATTTTTTACTTTTTTACAGAATACGCTCCTCTTAATAAAAAAATATCTCGAGTGAATTTCCTTATTGATCCATTTTCAAATATCCAACAAATATAACTTTTAGCTTCAGGGCCTACTATGATATATTAAGTGCGTGTAATAATAACAGCTGAATTCGCACAAAACTAGTCAATACTAAAACATACTCACATTCTGTAAAAAAATTTTTTTTAATTTACATAGTCAGAGAAATTTCATTATTGAGAAAATCCACCAAAAGATTGCCCTGAAAAGTTCAACCTTTTGAAAAAAAAATTTTAACGCACACCTGAACGTTTTTAAAAATAAAGATTAGTTATTTAGCTTTTAAAACTTTTTTAAGTGGAATTATTATTAAAAGGTAATAATAAAAAGTTAAATAAAATACAATTCATGAATTACGAGCTTTAGAAACCACCTAAATCAGACGAAAACAACTCCAGAGCTAAATTAACCAATTTTGGATCATTTTTAAAATAACAAAATCAGTCTCGTTTTTAATGATTTTCTTTATTACTAATTTTTTTACAAATTTTTTTATTATTTACTTTAATTTTACATATTTTAAAGTATTATCTTTCTGTTGAAAATAATTTTTCTTTTAATATTCAACGTTTTAGAGCAGTTCAAATGTTATAAATATTGGGTTTTTTAAAAATTCATAGAATTGGGAGTTTTCTAGCAGATTCAAATGATGTTATAAACTGGATTAATAGACGTATTCCCTAGTAATTTTTCCTGGACAATTCGAAATCGCTGTTTATTTGAACATTTAACCACATTTTACAGGAGAAAAATTCATTTTTTTAGTTTTTTAGGCTACCAATCATGAGGAGGCCAATTTTTAAAAGTTTCGCAGTCTTCAAGAAAAAATTTTCTGAATAATATTTGTAAGAGTTACTAATAAATTTTTTCCTCAGGAATACGATGAAACCACTAGCTTTTTTATCTGGGGATTTCCTTAGCCATAAAATCTTATGTTTCTATTTTTATTGGTCTTGTCCAATCTTATATATTTTGCATTGGTTGTCCATTTGAACCTAATTGGGTTTGAAATTTTTAAAATTACCTTTAATAAATAAATAGTCAGGAAATAACTGATCAAGAAAATACGAAATTGTTTAGTCATGATAAAAATTCACTAACTTATCAAATTTTTAAGTTATTGAACTTCAAATAACGTGAAATTGAGATTATAGGAGAATTATTGCAAAATCCTTAATTAACGATAACTCGTTTGTTAAAAAATAAAAAGATTTAGCATTTTATCGAGTAGCTATTTCACTCGCTATTTCATTTAAAATCATAAGTTAATTCAATTTTTTCTAAGTATATAAAAAAGTCAAAACATCTTAATTTTTTTTTTTTTTGGATTCCCAAATATTTTTTGTATTTTGTAAAAAAATTTTGTCTTTCACACCAACTGTCGGTGTTAGCCAATCACTTGAGAGCTTTTTGAGAGGTTTTTGAGACCCCTAAATCGTTCTCAAATGAGCTGAAAATTGGTATAGGATCATTTGGTCACCTAAACTTCTTGTAAGATTTCAAAAAAATTTTTATCAAAATTAATTCCAACTCGTATTCATGAATTTTCTCGTAGCCACATTTGTTTAGAGTTTTCTCTATGCTCTTAGAATCAACAGAAAAGCGTAAACTTAGAATTTGTAAATTTTTTAATTTTGATAGAAAATCACTCAGGTGATGTTCTGATTCATATTTCTGATTCATATTAAATCAGCAATTAAATTACATAAGCAAGAACCAAATTTAAATGAAAATTATATCCTACCGAAGTTATAGCCAATTTACTGAAACGACCGCATTAAAATAACAAATTATTGAATATGAACTTTTATATTATAAAATTATATCGCATTAAAATAACAAATTATTGAATATGAACTTTTAATATTTTAAATAGTAAAAAAAAACGTTGCCAAACAATTGGCACTATGGTTTTTCATTAGCAATAACAAAATGTTCTTAATGGTCTATTTTACCTAACAAAGTATAATGTAATAAGAAAAACTAAAAACGATTTAATATCTCATGGAAAAAATTAGGTTTTTTACATTTAAAAAAAAAAAATTTTCTACACCAGTACGTAATCTTTTTTTGTGATAATTATTTCTGTTACACAGTTTTTGGTGTAGCTGGCATAGTTATATTGAATTTCTAAAATTAGTACTTCCATAGAAAAAAATTAGGTACTACGTCTATAAAGAATAAAAAATTTATTGTCTCTTGTATTTTTTGGCAAATTTTGTGGCAAAAGTTTTTTAGAAAAAAAGTTTTCAAAAAATTAAGTATCAGATTGGAGATATATAGTAAAAACCTAGTTATTAGTGCTTTCATAGAAATATATTATGCACTACCTCCAAAAAAAAAATTAGTGTTTTTTGTACTTTTTAAAAAGAAAAATTTTGATCCAAAAATTTTCAAATAATTATCAGATTGGAGACATTGAGTAAAAACGATAATTGTATATTAATACTTTCATGAAAAAAATTAGGTACTACGACCAAAAAAAAATTATTGTTTTTTGTATTTTTTAAAACGAAAAATTTTGAGATAAAAATTTTCAAAAAATTAATTAATTATCGAATAAAAATAAGAATTCTAGATATTAGTACTTTCATGGAACTAAATAAGGCACTACTTCAAAAAAAAAAAATCGGCGTTTTTTGTATATTATGGCGGCAAAAATTTTGAGACAAAAATTTTCAAAAAATAATATATCAGATTGGAGATATCAAGTAAAAACGATAATTCTATAGACATTAATACTTTCATGAAAAAAATTAGGTACCACGTCAAAAAAAAAAAAATAATGGGGTTTTTTTAATTTTTTTAATGTAAAAAATTTTGAGAAAAAAATTTTCAAAAAATTAAGCATCAGATCCAAAAATTGACTATAAACGATATTTCTAAAACTATAGAAAACAATTAGGTAACTACGTCCAAAAAGGAAAAAAAATTGGTACTTTTTGTAAAATTGATGAAATTTTATCACTTGGTAAAAATTTTGATTGTATGATGTTGTATTTATTTAATTTGGTATTTTTGTATTTCTGGTGACAAAAATGTTGAGAAAAAAATTTTAAAAAAATTAATTATAAGATTCAAAATATTGAGTAAAAACAATACTACTAGATATTAGTACTTTCATGGAAAAAATTGACGTATTACATCCAAATAAAAAAAAAAAGTACCTCGAGATATTTTGGTGAAAAAATTTAAAAAAAAGAAATTAGGTCTATTGTAATCGAATAACGTTTTTTTCATTTTTTTAAATTTAGGGTAGTTTTCACTCCCCCCCTGTCGCACAGTGATCTAGGAAAAAAAAAGCGGAAATAAATCGGCTTTGATCGAGTTTTCATCCAATTTTAATGCGGGTTGGCTTGTTTTACTCCTGAAGACCTGTATTTTACGAAAGTAACGTAAAGAAAATTTTTTTCCACATGATTTTCACCCCTTTTTCAGAAAAACCCACCCCTAAAAAAAAAAATTTATAGCAAAATTAAAATTTATTGAAAAAAATTTTCTAGGCCGTGAAAAATTATTTATATGCTTAAATTTGATTGAAAAGAATAAATTATGTTAAAAAAAAAAAATTACCCCTATTCAACCCCTAATTTCCCAAAAATTACCCTTAAACTTAAAAGGCTTATAAAATTTGTTTTTTTTTTAAATATTACATAAAATTTATATTGTAGAACTTTAAGAAATTGTTAAATTATGTATTTTTTATTTTTTATTACTTGATTGGCCTTTTTGTAGGCCAAAACAACCCTTCTAAACACTTAAAAGTAATCTAAAATTTAAAAACCCTAAAATATTCCAGTCAAAATACGGGTTTGGTTGTATTTTCACTGGCGAACAGGAGAGTTGCTCTACTATAGGTTTTTTGGGCCGCTGAACACGAAAATTAGGGTCATTTCGTAGAGAAATGGGGGCTTCGCCCTTAAATTTGCAAAAACTACCCCCGAAATGGGGGTGTTCTTGCTATTTTCGTACTTTAAGCATCCAGGATATGGTCATATAGGTTTTTTGGGGCACTTGTTAAGAATTTTGACTTCTTTTTCATAAATAATTAAAATTTCACCCCTAAATCTGCTAAAACTACCCTCGAAATGGGGGTGTTCTTGCTATTTTCGTACTTTAAGCATCCAGGATATGGTCATATAGGTTTTTTGGGGCACTTGTTAAGAATTTTGACTTCGTTTTCATAAATAATCAATATTTCAAAAAAGAGTAAAAATTCTTGATTAGCGACCCAAAAAACCTATATGGACATATCCTGGATGCTCCAAGTGCGAAAATAGCAAAAGCACCCCATTAGGGGAAGTTTTACCTTTTTTAAGGGTGAAATATTGATTATTTATGAAAAAGAAGTCAAAATTCTTGACTAGTGCCCCAAAAAACCTATATGACCATATCCTGGATGCTAAAAGTACGAAAATAGCAAGAACACCCCCATTTCGGGGGTAGTTTTTGCAAATTTAAGGGTGAAGCCCCCATTTCTCTACGAAATGACCCCAATTTTTGTGTTCAGCGGCCCAAAAAATTTATAGTAGAGCAACTCTCCTGTTCGCCAGTGAAAGTACAACCAAACCCGTATTTTGACTGGAATATTTTAGGGTTTTTAAATTTTAGATTACTTTTAAGTGTTTAGAAGGGTTGTTTTGGCCTACAAGAAGGCCAATCAAGTAATAAAAAATAAAAACTACATAATTTAACAATTTCTTAAAGTTCTACAATATAAATTTTATGTAATATTTAAAAAAAAAACAAATTTTATAAGCCTTTTAAGTTTAAGGGTAATTTTTGGGAAATTAGGGGTTGAATAGGGGTAATTTATTTTTTTTAACATAATTAATTCTTTTCAATCAAATTTAAGCATATAAATAATTTTTCCCGGCCTAGAAAATTTTTTTCAATAAATCTTAATTTTGCTTAAAATTTTTTTTTTAGGGGTGGGTTTTTCTGAAAAAGGGGTGAAAATCATGTGGAAAAAAATTTTCTTTACGTTACTTTCGTAAAATACAGGTCTTCAGGAGTAAAACAAGCCAACCCGCATTAAAATTGGATGGAAACTCGATCAAAGCCGATTTATTTCCGCTTTTTTTTTTCCTAGATCACTGTGTGTCGTGGGGTTGAATTAATTTCATAATAGTAAATGGGCATATCCATTACTTTTCATACAAAAGTGTGCGCACCCATGACTTCGATCGGGCTCAAATTTTCAGGGGTGGTTTGGAGTAATAAAAAACTCAGCCAGCCAAAATTTCAGCCATTTTGCAGGACGGGTTGCCGAGATACAAGCTCTAAAATGTCCAAAAATAGCTGTTTTTAGCCAATTTTCAAAAATTTACTGGGCTTCAAGGATTAGTCCAAAAAATATCCGGCTGGTCTCATTTTTTTCCTTAAACTTTCAACTTTTACCAAAAAAATTTTCAAAATGTTTCAAGCAGTTGATTTTTACTGGCATTGATTAACGTAAGATTCATTTTATCGAAAAATGCTGATTTTTTAACTTAAATTGTGACTCAGCATCATTAGCTTAAGACTTCCGGTTGATTTCGTTAAAAGCGTCTAGCAAAGACCTTTTAAATGAGACCTTAAACGTTAAAAAAGCTTATCAGGGACCGGAGATATAAGCAATTGAATGTTTGCTGTTTCCGAAAATATCGATTTTTTAACAACTTTAATCGTCTGCAAAATTTTTCTCTGAGCACTTTAAGGGCTGAAAATTTCAGGGAAGCTTCTTTTAATATTAAGAAAAACTCTCTAAAAATTTGGGCGATGGTATTGGCTTCTGTTCGTAGATATAAGACTCTGAAAATGTGTAATAATTGGAAAAATATTGGCCAATAAGTGGTTAAGGGGTCAACCAAAAAATTTTTCTTCTTCGATATTCGAATAGACAGGGAAAAATAAGCTGATTTTAAAAAAAAAATTTTTATTTTTGACCGACAAATAAGCAAGTTATCATCATTTTAAGATTTTTTAAAAAATTTTCCAAAAATCCCAGTTTTAGGGTCATTATACAGTATTCTAACTTTAAATAACGATAACTCGGTTATTTTTCGGTCAAAAATAAAATTTTTTTTTTTAAATCGTCGAATTTTTTCCTGACTATTTGAATATTTACAACAAAAAAACTTTTTATAAGCAGAAATTATTATTTTTTGGCAAATTACTCTAGAACTTACTTTATTTTGTCAATGTATTAGGGTAGTTTTTGGCTCAAAAAAATCATTTTTGCATATAAAAAGTTTCTTTGTTGTAAATATTCAAATAGCCAGAAAAAAATTCGACGATTTAAAAAAAAAAAAATTTATTTTTGACCGAAAAATAACCGAGTTATCGTTATTTAAAGTTAGAATACTGTATAATGACCCTAAAACTGGGATTTTTGGAAAATTTTTTAAAAAATCTTAAAATGATGATAACTTGCTTATTTGTCAGTCAAAAATAAAAATTTTTTTTTTTAAATCAGCTTATTTTTCCCTGTCTATTCGAATATCGAAGAAGAAAAATTTTTTGGTTGACCCCTTAACCACTTATTGGCCAATATTGGTCCAATTATTACACATTTTCAGAGTCTTATATCTACGAACAGAAGCCAATACCATCGCCCAAATTTTTAGAGAGTTTTTCTTAATATTAAAAGAAGCTTCCCTGAAATTTTCAGCCCTTAAAGTGCTCAGAGAAAAATTTTGCAGACGATTAAAGTTGTTAAAAAATCGATATTTTCGGAAACAGCAAACATTCAATTGCTTATATCTCCGGTCCCTGATAAGCTTTTTTAACGTTTAAGGTCTCATTTAAAAGGTCTTTGCTAGACGCTTTTAACGAAATCAACCGGAAGTCTTAAGCTAATGATGCTGAGTCACAATTTAAGTTAAAAAATCAGCATTTTTCGATAAAATGAATCTTACGTTAATCAATGCCAGTAAAAATCAACTGCTTGAAACATTTTGAAAATTTTTTTGGTAAAAGTTGAAAGTTTAAGGAAAAAAATGAGACCAGCCGGATATTTTTTGGACTAATCCTTGAAGCCCAGTAAATTTTTGAAAATTGGCTAAAAACAGCTATTTTTGGACATTTTAGAGCTTGTATCTCGGCAACCCGTCCTGCAAAATTGCTGAAATTTTGGCTGGCTGAGTTTTTTATTACTCCAAACCACCCCTGAAAATTTGAGCCCGATCGAAGTCATGGGTGCGCACACTTTTGTATGAAAAGTTATGGATATGCCCAAATATATACGATAACATATTTTCAAAAAATTGATCTAAATACAAAGAAAATAATGAGGTCATGTTTTTGTATTTTTTCTTATTCTGGGGGTAGTTTTAACCCTCCTATTATTAACCTTTTATCTCAATATTGGGGCCTAATCAATTTGTTTTTACATTTTAGGGTACTTTTCACACCCAGGGTTGCAAACATTGTTACTTTTTCGGCTATAAAACGAAAAGGGGCAAGAAATTTAATAACGTTTTTTTCATTTTTTTAAATTTAGGGGCAGTTTTCACCCCCCCCCCTTCTGGGGGGGGGGGTAATTAATTTTTATAATAGTAAATATACGATAAAATATTTTCAAAAAATTGATCCAAATACAAAAAAAAATAAGGAGGTCATATTTTTTGTATTTTTTCTTATTCTGGGGGTAGTTTTAACCCCCCTATTATTAAACTTATATCTCAATTTCAGGACATAATAAAAAAAAATGTTTTCATTAATTTTTCTAAAAAAATGGCATTCATTTGATAATTTTAGCAAAAATTCCTAAATATTTATACCTAAAAAACGGTAGTTTTTACTGTTTACAGGGCGTTTGAGAAATTTCTGACATTAAAATCGTAATCAGTGACCCAAAAAACCCCCTGGTACCTATTTTCACCAAAATTCATTTAATATTGCCCGAGATATTAAAAATTTGTTTATTTTTGGCCAAAAAACAGTTTGGCCAATTTTTACAACGTTATGGACCAACTCCAAACAACCAAACTTGTATACTTCTGAACTTGACACCTTTTTTGACAAATTGCAAAAAATTTCAAGTTGATATGACTTGCCAGTAATTACTCCTTCATTTTACAAAAAAATTTACCTCCTCTCCTGTATTAATATTCCATTTTTGGCCTCTAATTAGGTTCTTTTTGTTTGATGTGGTATTTTTTGGATCTTGTTTTCAGCCAAGAATGCATTTTTTAAATTTAATTTTTTAAATAATTCAGTTAAAATTGGTGCCGTATATTTACCATATACAGATGATATATATTTTGCATTATTTTTTAGTAAATTTGGATGTTTTTTCTTGTGATGTTGTTTCTTGGTGAGATTATCCACAATTTTACTATTATAACCATTGGCAATGGCAATTTGTTTGAAAAATTTAAATTTAAATTCATTCTTTAAAAATACAATTTTTTAATTAATTCATAAATAACACAATTATTAGCTGCATCATTAATCTTGTTAAGTCAGTTTCAGTAAACTGAAACTTTTTTTTTTACCATCTAGGTATATCCGTAGGTTTCTTAAATTTTAAAAGAATTTGAGATTCCAAGACATTTTGAAAATCTTTTTTTTAGGCCGTTTAAAAGTGATTACTGATTTAGACATAAAATTTGTTATTAATAAACCATTTAAATTTAAGTATTTATTCTTTTTTAGGAGGCGCTGTCGTTGGAAGCTGATGATTTTCGAATTCCCGCGTATTCGCTGATTCACAAATACTAAAAAATTTTCAACAATGCAAATAAAATATAACATTATCAGGGCGTGTCACCTTATCAGTAAGAGCCTTTAAATCAAGTGTAAATATTTAACGAAAATTATATAAACAATTATATATTGTTGTTTCGCGGTTTTGATTTTTTTTTTAATTTTTATTGTGTATAATAAAATAATTATTTACTCTTTAAATCACATACAGGTAATATAACGTTAAATAAGAATTACATTACTTTATTCATAGCACTTTCATTATAAATATAAATTTTATTTAATATTTTATTCTTAGGTTAAAAATCAAGCATCATCTATTATTATGGATCAGATAAAAATATATGTTACTTTGTATACTGGGATTACCATCAGACTAAATCTAAAAATTTCTGATACTGTTAGTTTTATAAAACAAGTTATAGAGCAACAAGAAGAAATTCCTCAAAAAAATCAACGTTTAATTTTTTTCAACAAAGAATTAGAAGATGATAAAACATGTCAAAACTATAATATTCAAAATTTATCAAATATTACATGTGAAACGAAAATTTTGTTAGTTACAATACCACATCAACAAATAGTAGAAGTTCCCATTGAAAGATTTGAAAAAGTTGGATCAGTTAAAGCTAAGTTACAAAATCTTACTCAAAGTTGCTGCATGAATTTTCCAATAAATCAACAACGCTTGTTTTACTCATGTTGCTCTTTTCGTGGCAAACAATTACAAGATTCAAGTACTATTACTGAATGCGATATAAAAGGACACGTGATAAATATGTTAATAGTTCACGGTGAAATGGGAATATTTGTTGAAATACTAAAAAGTTCTAGGACCATTGTTTACATACCTTCAAATTTTAATGAGACAATTAAAGATTTAAAAACAAAAATTAAAAGTTCCGCTGATTTACCTGAAAGTTGTATCTATAAATTATTTTATATGAATAACGAATTGCAGGATAATAAATCTTTAAACGACTATGGGATCCAAAATGAAACTACATTACAGCTGTGTCCAGATAAATTAATTTACATCAAGAGATTGCGTAAGAACAAAATCAAATTAATTGTTGAAAGAACTGATTCCATAGAAGTCATTAAAAAGAAGATTGAAAATCTTTACGGGCATTCGTATGATACCCAAAATTTATATTTCCATGGTCAGAAATTAGAAAATTTTAAAACACTTTTAGATTATAATATTGGATTCGGAATGAAATTGAATTTAAAAATGGGAGTTCCAATATTTATTATCAGTTCGGTTAAGCCAAAAATAACTTTAGAAGTCGAACTAACTGATACAGTTAAAAAATTAAAAGAAGATATTCAAAGACTTTCTGTTTTTCCCATAGAGTATCAGCACCTCTGTTTCAATGATGTACGTTTGGAAAATGATGAGAAATCATTAATGCAGTATAAAATAAAAGAAGGCTCGACTCTTAACCTAGAGATTACGACTGATAAGTCAAATTATTTTTTTATATACTTCAAGAAACAAACACATTTTATATTACTAAATGATTTAGTTACAATTAAAGATTTAAAAATAAAATGTGAGAAGAAACTAAAATATTCGTTGAAAGAATTTAATTTTTATTATCAGTCTTCTATGCTAAATGAAAGTACAACTATATCAAAAATCAAAAATAATAGTACTCTTTTTCTCATAAAAAAAAACGAAAGGATGATCATTTACGTAAAAACATTGACTGGTAAGACTTTACCTGTAACTGTAATGAGATTAAATACCATAGAAGAATTAAAAATAATGATACAAGAACGAGATGGAATCCCTCCAGATCAGCAACGCATAATTTTTGGAGGATTACGCGCATCAAAACTATTACAAGATGATAAAACTCTTGAAGAATATGATATCCAAAATGAAAGCACTTTACATTTAGTTCTTAAACTTAGAGGTTGTTAATAACTTAAATCAGTTTTTAGCAATCCAGTTAATTTTTTCAACTTACCATCATGAATATATTATATATGTAACATTTTTAGTATCTCCATCTTATATTTTCTTTTTATCATAGAACATGTTTATATATGGTGGGGGTTCCTTAGAACGTGAAAATTAAGGGGGGGGGGGGTCAAATGAGACTTAGAATAATTTTAATTTAGGGACTTTGAAAATCGGGGCTTAGGGACTTAAAATAATACAGTTTTAAGGTATAATAATATCGATTTAGGGACTTGAAATAATTTGGTTTTAGTGACTTAAAATAATTTTGATTTAGGGACCTAGAATAATACTCGTTTAAGTACTCGCTGGAAGTAAACATGTTCCATGCATTTAGGTTGTGTTTACACATACCGGTTATAAGTTTTTTAAATATAAATACATAAATTTCCGCAGGATTTTGCCACTATTTTTTAAACTCGAAATCCCTGACTTTCCAGCTCAAAAATTAGAAAATTTCACTGACTTTTTTTTTAATTTTCTCTGACTTTCCAGATCTAAAGTTAAAAACTATTTAAGCTTATATTTTCCTAAACGGATTTAAATAGCCGATTGAATTTTCGTCAAGAAAACTTGAAAATTAATTTAAAACTAAATTACTAAATTACTTTAAAACTAAACGATGAAAATTAATTCCAGAGAAGAATGTTTTCCTATGTAAAACAGTTGCTCTTTCAGTTTCTGGGGTCAGATTTACGAAATTTTTTATCAGCAGTAAAATATAGCCTCTCAAATTTAGGTAATTTATATTATCAGAAAGTATAAAAAACTATGTTCAAATTATTGTAGGAAATAAATCCTGATAATAATATATAAACTATAATAAAATATAAACTTTAATAAAATTTATTGCTCCCAAATACCTAATTTTTAATCCTGATAATTAAAACAAAAATTTCTTACATTATCAAATTTTTCAATTTTTAACACTTTTTCAAGCCAAAGTAAATTATTTTTTGTGCTTTTAAATTCGAAATTAAAGTTTATAAAATTGTATAATTGCTTTTTTTGAGTCACTTGCACTGCCATTTGCTTACGTAAGTAATATTTGATTAAATTGATATTAAATAAAAATATTTGATTTCTGAGCTATTTATTTTTTTCCTTCCCAATAAGGCTTTTCGGGCTGGTCACGTGAAAGAAAAAAATACCATGCATTAGATGGGGACTGTCTTCGGGTATCCCATACTTGCATCCTAAAGCATTGTGACGTGATCAGCTCGAAAACCCTTATTACTTCGATATAAAAATCTTCTTTGGAGTAAATGATTTCCATGGCCTTGATTTTAATAACAGCATTATTAAAACTAAGAAATATAATTAATTATACACATATTTAAATATTTGTAACATCCTAATAAAAATATTTTCAATTATTTATAAATAAATTTTTAAATATTGGACTTTTCTAGCAACCCCGAGAGCAACCCAAAATTTAATTAATCTTTTAGGTTATATAATAACATAACTTAATTTTTTTTTCACTAAAAAATTATTGCGGCTATTCATTTTTAAAAGGCGATGATAAGTACTGAAAAATAGGTCATTATTGCCTTAAACTTTTACTAACAATATTAATAAAAAGAAAATAAATGTAACAAGATATTTTTAAATAAAAAGCAGCTCTTTTGATTTAATTAAATTTCTTTATTTTACTAATTTTTTCCACAGCAAAATCATAGATGAAAAATTATATCCACGAACAAAATTTTTGAAATAATTAATATTCATCAAATTAAGTATATACTATAGAAATAGTTAACATTTAATAAAATTTCTTTTACGATTTTTCTGCGTTAGTGGCGAGAAACTGCGAATTCCTTGGCCGCGCAACGGCAAGGAAATCATACTTTCGTGGCTACTGTCTGAAAAACTTAATTATATCTCAATCATCAACATAAATTTTTAAAATTATATTTTAATACTTCAAACTACAAAATTACTTTGGTTAAAATTTTAATCAAATTCTTAAATTTTCAACCAAAGGAGCTAAAGATCTAATTTGTATCAAATGTTCACACTATTTGGTAAATTTTTAACCAAATTTAATTGAATTTGAATATTCAAATAAAATTTCTTTAAACCCCTCCTTTTGAAAAATTTCTAGCTATGGAAATAAAATATGTCCTACTTATAGTATGCGGATATGGTTTTATAATTTAACACAGAAATTTTTATAAATATATATACAAAAGTGTAACATAAATTAATGGGAAAGCTTTTTTAACACCATATAAATTTTGTTTACATAAAATTTAAGAACTATACATAGACAATTTTTTTTTAGTTTTTGATGAATAACATAATTTATTAACATGACCCTGGCACGCATTTTAAGAACTTATTTGTATAAAAAGTTGAGAAAAAAAATGATATATCTAAAACAGAGTTTAAAAATTAAATGTATATGAATTTGTATTTTTAAAAAGAGCCTTACTATCTGTCTTGAATGTTAATAATAAAAATTTATATATTAATTCACAAATTTAACATAATTTTTAAAATAAAAAATTTCTTTGCAAAATTTGATGTTTTAATCTTCAGTTTAAGATTTCGTTGTAAAATTTCCCGCCATGGATTCAAAATTTTATCACATTACCTTTAGCGGTAAATTTAAAATTTTTAAATTATTTTTAAATTATTTTTGAATCTGTTGTTCTCAAGTTAAAATAACTTAACGACTTCTCTTTATCATCGAAAAATTTAAATTTTAGAAGTAATTAAGTCCTACCAAAAGATTTTTTTTACGTTTTTGCGAAATCGAATTTTGAAAATAAAATTATATTTTTTGCATATTTCTCGCGCATGAAAATTCAATTCAATTTTTAAGTTCCGGTATCAAAACCTATGGATATTTTTTCTTCGCAACCTGGATGGAAAAATTTTCTTATGATAAAATGAACATTTTATAAAAAAAAAAAAATTTCGCATCTCACGGTTGGCTAGAAACAATTTTAAATAAAATTTGAAGGTACCTCCAAGATTCCGATGAATTTTGATTGTAGGGTACCTACAGGTCCTAAAAAAACAAAAAAGGAAAAAATCCGCTCGGCGCTTTTTTATTTTTGCCCAAAATAGGGCTATCTCGGTGAATATATTCAAAAAAACGTTTGAAAAAGAAATAATGAATTATAAATCTTACAATTTTAATTGTAATATACTAGAATATGAAAGAAAAGTTAAATTTATACATTTTTATGTATTTTTTACTCATCTGCGCAGACCCAGATGTAATGGATGGTCATTGAGGCTGCAAAGCTGACCTAGCTAAAAAAAATACATACAAAACTACATACCCGGGTTAAGATGTGTTTTTTATTAGGAAAAGTTTACTTGACTGTTGCGTCTATCATTTTTCTAGACCATGTAGGGTTTCAGATCTGTTTTTGGACACTTTTACTGAAGTCAAAACTGTGATATTTTCAATTTTTTCGAATTTGATGAAAAAACTTAGAATAAGATAAAAAAATTTGTAACGGGCTTGTGTAGACACAATTAATGAGCATAGAACATATTTATGTGTAATAGAAATTTTTAAATGATTAAATAAAGTCAAACAATATTATTCCAAGTCCCTAAACCCGGATTATTCTACGTCCTTAAATCGAAATTATTCTAAGTTCCTAAAACGAAATTATTCTAAATACATTATACCCCCCCGAACCCATCCGTTTTTCACCCCCCCCCCCTCACTGTAGTGGTAGTTTTTTCCAAGTACCTCTCCCTATGAACACGTTCCATGTTAATAGTTGTAAGCCCATTTAAGGGGATAATACCCCCCTGGTTATAAGCTTTATTTGGGAGATAGGGGGTTTGCTATTTTAAGAGATTTTTACTTGATGGATAAAATATCCAAAATATCAAAAATAAAGATTTCTTGCGTCAATTTATTTCGCACGCGTACAGTATAAATTCGACTTGGTGAAATTATTATGCAAGCCTACTGTGAATTGGCTTGGTCAACGTTACGCGTGCGTAAATTCGAAGTTTTGCCCCAATTACAGTACTAGCATCCCTTAAGTTGCCATCCCCGAAAAATAGCAAACCACTTTTTTTTGCTCATACCCCCAATGAAAACTCCTTATTCGGGGGTACTATCTCCCTAATATTTTTTATAACTTATTTTATCTGAATCTTAGTTTTTTCATCAAATTCGAAAAAATTGAAAAAATCACAGTTTCGACTAAAGTAAAAGTGTCCAAAAACAGTGACGAGACCCTATAAGGTCTAGAAAAATGATAGTTGAAATCGTCAAGTATACTTTCCTCGACAAAATCACATCTTGTCCTGGATATGTAGTTTTTTATGTAGTTTTTTCAGCTAGGTCAGCTTTGCAGCCTCAATGACCATCCATTACATCTGGGTCTGCGCAGGTGAGTTAAAAATACATAAAAATGTATAAATTTAACTTTTCTTTCATATTCTAGTATATTACAATTAAAATTGTAAGATTTATAATTCATTATTTCTTTTTCAAACGTTTTTTTGAATATATTCACCGAGATAGCCATATTTTGGGCAAAAATAAAAATGCGCCGAGCGGATTTTTTTCTTTTTTGTTTTTTTAGGACCTGTACGTACCCTTCAATCAAAATTCATCGGAATCTCGGAGGTACCTTCAAATTTTATTTAAAATTGTTTCTAGCCAACCGTGATCTACAAGCAATCCTTTTTCGACGATATTTCAAAATTTGGCTTGGAAATAAGTCTATTTTTAAAAGAAACGTTCATATATAGTTATTAAACGTATAAAAAACGTATTTTATAATACAGACATAAATAAAAAATAAGATTTTATTTGATATACCAATTATAAAACAACAATTTCATTCATTTAAAATTTTTGTTCCTCTTTCTTTATTCTTAATTTTCATTAAAAAATAAATTTTATACAAAGTGAAATTTTTATTTATTTTTTAATATATTTTTAATAAACTGTTAAAAAAAGAGTTAAATTAAGTAAGATGATTGAATAATGTATCAATAATTTGTTATTTTCTGTTATTTGGAATATTTGATTTTTATAATATACATTATTAAATAGGTAACAAGTCTCAAATTTAAATTTCAAATAATCAAACAATATTTTATCCATGTATACATTTATTCTGCTAAATTTTCAATATACTTAAGATGTATAAGAGCAATGAAAATGTGTCAAACTTTAATATTGCTGGTTAACCCTTTAACGACCAAATATAGAAGTATATCTTTGGAAAACTTTATCTTTTAATCAATTCATGTTAAAACACCAAAATTAGGTTACATACACCTATAAAAAAAATTTAATTACATCATCTGCATGTTTTTTTGGCATATTTTAAAAAAAACAGATAAAAATGGCTAATTTTTGATAGTTGTAATGTCTAATGGTGGCCCAAACAATTTATAATTAATTATATCTTTACTGATTTTTTTAGCACATAAGCAAGTTTCTGTTAAGCGTAACAACCATATGGTTAATAACTATAAATATTTTTGTGCACTTTTAGATTCTTTAAATCAAAAAATTTTCAAATGAAGGGCTAACACATTGTATAAATGACAATTTACTCAAAAACTATTTGTTTTTTTTTTCAAGTATCGATTTTTATTAGCTGATTTACAATTATTAACAATTTATACTACTGTAACTGATACTTAAATCAACTGATTTATTTTAACTGTCAACAACTATTATATTAGTTTCGCACCAGGGTTAATTAATTTACTTTCATCCTTCTTCCTCCCTCAATTAAAAATTGCAGGTTTTCAAAAAACGCTTTCTTTTATTCAGCTTTTTTGTTAGTCGCATCAGTGTTTGCTTCATTCTCTTCCGGTGCAAATTCTTTATTTGGACTCTTGTCTTCAGCATCGCTGTCTGAAGAGGAAGCAGAGTTATCTAATTGAAAATCGATTCCTTGAGTTAAAAGATTCGTTATTCTTTCCACATTGATACTTTCATCCTGTTCATGAAGCTTCTTCAAAGCGTTCGAAACAATACATAGATCACCTCGTAATTCACTAACGACTGCCGTTAGTTTTTGTGCATCTGTTAAAATTTCTACAGACTGAGTGTATGGGTTGTAGCGTAATCCAAACGGCCTTTTAATTTCATTAGCAAATCGCCTACAATAATTATTAAATTAAATTTTCTGTTTTAATGAAAATATTAATTCTTAATTCGTGTTACCTCATTTGCTCTTTGGCCTCTTCAATGCTATCTGTGTAATAGTAAGCATTTTGAAAAGAAGTTATTATACATTCTTGCTTACAGGTAACGTCTGGCTCAAAGCGAAGTATTTTCTCTGGTGTTGAAATAGCGTGCCTTAATTCAGATACTGAAGATAATAATCCAGCCCCGTATACTCTGAGCTTTCCACTTTGTTTGCACAAACCAAATTCGACAGTGAAGAAATACAACTAGAACCATAAGTAGCAATTTTAAATTTAGAAAATCTCTCATTAATATGTGAGTTAATTATTGTGTCATTACCGTAGCAAGTTTGTCAATGTCTTCATCTGTAGCTCCTAGGGACGCCAGTCCCAATTCTTGGGAAAATTGGGCAAAAGCGGGATTCGCTAGCAGTGGCATATGACCCAAAAGCTCGTGACAGCAATCCCTGAATAAATGCTTTTTTAATTTTTTGACTATGAATTGCTACATATATGAAGCAAAGATAAGCAGTATTGCATGAACTTTAGTGCTTCCTAAGATTAAATAGATACAACTTTTTGAGCATGCGTACTCGGCTGTCCGTTATTTCTCTAATTCGCGATACGTCACTAGTTGGTTATCTTTGAACCAAACGTTCTTGACCCCAAACCATCAACTAAATTTCTTATCCCTATAACTAATAACCGCCGGGGTGGCCAAAACGTACAACTTGAAAAATGGTGTAAAAGGCTTGTTATTAATGATTCTGCCCTTTGTAGACCTTTTCGAAAATTTTGTACACCAAAAATGACCAAAAAACTAAATCATTCCTAAGAAACTATTATCACTTTCAAATATTTACAAAATTTTAACCCAAAAATCTCAAGTGGGATGTTTTGGCCGCAACGGCTGTAATCGGCTAAAGAAGCTTTTAGAAGGTTTTCGCATATTTGATTGCGTTCACAGTGATCATTATTTTGAAACAAAGAGTTTTGAAAGAATGCATATTTCGAAACAACGTATTTTGAAACAAGCTTTAAATTTTCAGTTCCGTGACTACCCTGACTTAAAAATTCAATGCTTAATTTCGATCGGTAATCAATAAATCTAAAAAATCTAATGCTAACCGATTGGAAATATGGAACTTAGTAATATGATATTTCGAAGTACATCTTTTTCTTAGAAACTGATTGTTTCAAAAAAACTAGACTTTTGAAAAACTTTATATTATTTCGTTAAATTTTTGTGACAGAAAAGTCAAACTGAATAAACATGGCGAATTTTTTTTCCATCCTATTTTTCAGTTTTTATAGATCGATATAACAATTGCTTTTTAAAAATTTTACATTCCCGAAAAATGAATTTTCTATTTTTAGGCTTTTCTTGTCGATTTTCGGATTCCAGAAAATTTTACTTAAGATACTCTATTTTGAAAAATTTTGGAAATTTCTGTAAAACTATGCGAAGAAAAGAAAACAAAAAATAATAAAAATGAGTGTAATTAAAAGAATAGGTAAAATAAAAATAAAATAGCAATCAAATTTTTTTTTGTGCTAAATTTATTTTCTTTTTGGCTTCTCATAGATGTACCATTGTTTTAGGTGAAATTTTAATTTCTGATTTTTTGGCTCACAGTAAAAAATAATGAACACAATATTACTACCGTTTAGTAATTTTACTACGATTTAGTAATATTACTACAAAAATAGTAAATTTACTACAATTTGTAGTACTACTAGTAGTATATAATTGAATTCACTTATAATAAATTTAAAATTTATTGACATTTCCCCCAGACATCCGCGGTAGAGCTGCTTTTCAATCACTTGGTTAAATATTCATCAAAGCAACTCTACCGTGGGTGTCTGGGAATTTACTACAAATGTAGTAAATTATTACTACAAATGTAGTAACATTATTACAAAATTGTAGTAAATTTACTCTTTATGTAGTAATATTACTAAATCGTAGTAAAATTGCTAAACGGTAGTAATATTGTGTTCATTATTTTTTACTGTGCATATAAGCATGTTTTGAGACCTCAGGAAGCTCAAAAACCGGTTTTTAAAAAAAGTCTGTGTGTGCGTATATGTGTATGTGTAGTATGGTATTAAAACTTAATTTTTTATCAAAAAATCTCAAACTACTTTTTTTTTTTTTTTAATTTGGATGCAATACCTCATATTTTTCCATGAAAGTACTGATATTTGAAATAATGGTTTTCTCTCGATATCTCGAATCTGATAATTAATTTTTTTTTAATTTTTTTTCCAAAATTTTTGTCATAAAAAAATACAAAAAACACAAACTTTTTTTTTAATTTCGCAATTAGTACCTCACTTTTTTTTTATGAAAGTAGAAACAAAAAAAAATTAGAAACATCGTTTATACTCTATTTCTCAATATCAAAAATCGCGTTTATTTTTTGAAAATTTTTTTCTCAAAATTTTTTTAATAAGAAAATAAAAAATACACCATTTTTTTCACTTCTTTTTTTTTGAGTAATAAATATAATTTTTTCTATGAGATTTTAAACAGCGTATATCAAGAAAAAGATCGTTTTTAGTTTTTCTTATGACATTATACTTTGTTTGGTAAATGTTATTGCTAGAAGGAAGCATAGTGCTAATTACTTGGCAGCGTTTTTTTGTGTAGTATTATACAGAATCAGCAAAAATTTTCCACTATAGAGGTTCTTTAATAAAATTTTACGAGAAATCCGAAAAGTGAGTCAGAATTTTTATTAAATGAGTTAAAAAGTCTATAGAAATTAAAAATTTTTTTAAATAAGAAGCAACGGACCCCTAATGCACACTTTAGACATCTAATACTAGCACACTAAGAATAAGAAATGCTGGCGCTTAGGTACTTACGGTTCTGGCGTGTAAAATGGATCTGAGGAATGGCGAATATATTGAGTGCAATGAAAAACACGAAATGCTAGACCAGCCAAAAAATCACGAGGTGATAAGTAACCAGCGACAGGTCTTAGCTGAAATCCGGTCATCCCTGTGGAAAATTAAGAAAAAATTAAGGAATTTCTTGTTTTTTGGATAAAGAAGCTTTAAAATTTATTTAAAAACTTACTTTTGAGAAAAGTGTTGACATCCTGTAATTGAGGAATGTTATCTTCTCTGTTAAAACGTAAAAAGTATAATTATTCTTGGTTAGAATAATCAAAGTAATGTTAGAAACCCGTAGCCGTAAAAGTAGACTGAAAAAAATTCCGTTTGCGGCAAACAGAATTCCGTTTGCCGTGACTGGGAAATTTCGCTTATAGCAACAGGATTTTTTTTCAGTGCAAAGAATTGTCACAATCTTTACCGTTAGCCACATCGCACTTGAACTAAAATTTGAGGGCTTCTACTTTTACGGTAAAGATCGGGTCAAGTTTTGTAACATTCTATCTCAGTAGCCAAATGCTACATGCTACTTAACCACTGTCAAAAAAAAAAAATAATAATAATAATATTTATTACCTGTAGCCACAGTATTTCACAAGCTTCGGCCAGTTATCTAAGAACTCTTTGCAGGCGTGTTTTAAATACAGCTCATGTAGTTCACGAAAAACAGTTCCCCTGAAACAATTTACATTTAAAGTACTCAGTTTTATTGAAGAAAAGGGAACCATATAAAGTTATTTTGGAAAAATTAATGCTTTTTATCTTATCGATGGAAAACTTTTTGGGACTAAACCGATTGTCAGATATAAAAAAGCTCTGACTAAACTGCATTTACTATTCAATCATTCATTTTGAATGTTATAAAAAAGTAGCAAAAAGTAAACAAGTCAAGATTAAATAAAAAGCTTTTCTCTGCTCTGCTTTTAAGGATAAAGTTTGTCGAGTGCGTATTTATAGAAAAGCAATTAAATTAGTAAAATTAAATTAGGGCAATTAGATTTCATTGAATTCACCCTCGCATTCAATTTATACAAACTCGTATGCTGACGTTGCGCGAGTGGGGTGATATGATTCTATAGTTTTTATCTCGAAAAGAAAATAAGAAATTGCCTTCATGAAGATAAAAACACGCTCTTCTATTTATGATACATGCCCCTGGCTATTCGATAAAGTGATTTAATATTTATTTTATTTAATGGTCCAGAAAAAAAAAATGAAAGATCATTAAGTTAATGAAATTTATTTATATAATCAACGAAGCTCATAACTCACCAAGTTTTTATTTCTTCAGGAGTATATTGAATTTTGGGAATGTCCATGCCACTAAAACAAAAGAAAATTGATGACATTTATTAAGTTAATTGTAATTGTTAATTAAAAATCTAAAAATTTACTATCGATAATTATTGGCGATATCTGCGAATTGCTCTCTCCGCTTGCGATAAACAGGATCCTTAAAACCCTGTTAACGAATACGCTAAGTGTTATTACATCTTATTTATAGCTTGCAATTTAATTTAGTTACTTACTGGATGATCAGCGTCCAATTCACTTCCGTACATCAAAACTTTTTGAGCTTGATCCAGATCCGAGATTTTCCGCGGGAACCAAACCATATCGCATTCGCTGAAATCTTAAAAAAAGATTTGATAAATCTATAGAAAAGTCACCTAGCCCCAATTAAATTAGTTAACTTACCGAAACTTTGGGTTGCAGAAAGAGGTGGATGAGATGGTATTGTTCCGATTTCTTCATATTGTGCCAAATTTATAGCAGCCACTTCACGACTTAGCATTCGTGTCAATTGCTCCATTTTTTTTGAATCGCATTCAACGTCAACCAAAATTTCGTACTCAGATCCTCTACGAACGGACTTTCGAGATTCTATGTGGATCACATTCACTCCCAAGTCCTGGATGTAAAAGTAGTTTTGCAATAACAACAAAATCTTATTTCTAAATTAATAGCAACTTACCTGAAAAACTTGTAGAGCTCGACTTAAGCCTCCGACTTGATTTTTTAAGGAGAAAACAACCGAGTTCTTGGTGTCGCCGTCTTGCATTTTTTCGACCCTCGGCATCTGGAAAAAAAATCTTTTTGTAATCTTACATGTTTCGATGATTATGCAAGCATGTGTAACATACCCCGCGGTTCCTTGGAAGTGGACTTCCTTCTTTGATCATCCACTCTTCGTCCCTCCGATACAACCACATTCCTAGTAAACCTTTTCCGGAGCCACTCATGTTTCTTGATTCTCTTGATATGGACAGTAGTAGAATCTTGTGATATGTAAGGTTTTCCGCGGGTACTTAAGCTTTCATCCCCACTTGGGTGGAAACTTCGTTAATAGTTCTGTCGACGCGATTGGATTGCTGCGTGGGTTAGAGGTGTGTTTCTATTGGTGAATAGACATAGATAGATTTAAGATACATTTATTTCGTGCTTTTTCTTATCTAAGCTTATAGTTCATTTCTTTGTCTGCGTTTGCTTCTGTTTTATATGTACTTAGTATAATGTACGTACTATTGTCTATACTTTTTTTCCTTTTCCCGCATTTCCGTAAAATTAACTGTTGAATATTGTTTGACGTCATCTGCAAAATTATGCGAATATTTAGTATATATATAGATAAAGTACAATAAAGTTAAGTGGTTTGCTTGTTTAAAGGATTTTATTGCTTTCCCTTTATTATCGATACTATAACTTCCCATCATTATTGAAATTTGTACTTTCAAATAAAGAATCGATATTTATTTATTCTATCTTTTTCTCAATGAATAATGAAACTAATGAAAAAGATTAATTTGCAAGAAATTTCTTTTATTCTGGTTCATCTTAAAAAGATATTTCTAATTGCAAACGTGAGGTCCATGCTTTTTAGCCAAACCTGCGAAATTTTTAATTTGTCCAAACCGGAATACCTTATAATTGTCCGTCCTTTGGATTAAAAACATCTGAATTTTGTAGAAAAGTCTCACGAAATTCAATAAAAAAATAACTTTAATTAAATCTGCAGATCTGCAGAGGCTTTTTATTCGAAGGGTATAGTTATGATTACCTGTATTCAATTTCTTTTACATTATACACAAAATATTCATACAGAAATGTGCTTGCAAATTTTATAATTGTTAATGCCAACATTATTTTGATTCCTCAAAATTTTAATTATTTTCAATTTTTTTGAATAATCTATACATTTTGAGACTAATAATATGTTAATAAATGATATGTTAATAACGTGCACAAAGTTTGGATGCAACCGACATATTACGGTGTTATTTATTTATTTATTTATTTATTTAATACATGCACATGTTATTATGACCTAATTTTTTTTTTTTAATTTTTTTCTTCAAACTTCTTCAACTTTCTATTTCATTTGGAAGTTCTATTTAAAAAAAAAAATTTTATCACTTTATTCCTCGGATTCAATACCTAAACTTGTAAAAAAAAATTTTTTTTGGAAATTTTTTCGTCAAAAAATAAAAAATATTCTTTTTTCGAGTATTTAATATTTTTGATACTAGTATAGGAAATTTTACGCAATCTTTTTTTCTTTTTGAACGTACATGTAATTCACAAGTTCGTAGTCAAAGGTCAACTTGACAAAATTAATTAATTTTTTTTTTTTTAATTAAGTATAAATTCTAATAATATATATTAATATATACTTTAATATACTCTGTTTTTAAGGATAACCTGAAATTCATTAAAATGAAAATTTTATTTTTTTTAAAATGTGACTTAGCTTGGAAAGAAAAATTCAGAAAGTTTTATCAGGATGGAGTGTAAACTTTAAGAATTGTTATTTAATTGATTATATTCCAAATAGTGAAAATTGAGCAAATTAAATTTTTCCAATTTTCATAAATGACAAATATGAATCATTCCATGTTAAAAGTTATATGGCCTAGTACGAATCAGACTCAAGAAAATATTTTCTAAACATCTATTCCAATAGTAAAATTTCATGCAGAAACTGAATTTTTCGTCAAATTTTCATTTCGCTTCATGACTTAACCCATTAATATCTAATTGATACATACAAGCCATTTGAACTTTCTTTTTTGAAAAAATCGATATTTTGGGCTTAAAATGTTACCTTACAAATAATTGGGTTTGTTCTTTTCATTTCCGAAGTCCGCTTTAATGTATGCAACCTAGAAAATGTGATATCATGCCCTAAATGTGGGATAAATTTTAAACAATTTTTAGGCATTATTAAAAACGATACTACGTACAAAAATAATCTCAAGGCAGAACCCAAATTTTCGGTCAGGTATTCATTTTACTTCGTGACTTAACTCATTAATGCCTAATAATCGACACATACAAGCCATTTGAATTTTTTATAATGAAAAAACCAATATTTTGGCCTAAAACTGTTACCTTGTTGGTAATTTGGGCTTCACTTTTCATTTAAGAAGCCAATTTTCATGCAAAACCCCTAGAAAGTGTGAAATTATCCCCTAAATGCAGGGTAAATTTCAAAATTACTTATGGGCGTTACCTGGATTGATACTGTGAACAAAAGAAAATCTTTTTTTATTATTTTTAAAAAAGTTTTTTTTATTGATCAAAAATTTTGGAACAAATTTTCATAAAATTAATTCTTAGACTCGAGATATCGAGTAAAAATCATATTTTCAAATATAAGTACTTTCATGGAAATAAATGAGGTATTACATCAAATTAAAAAAAAAAAGTACCTCGAGATTTTTTTGTAAAAAAATTTTTGAAAAACAAATTAGGTATTAATTCCATAATGTTTGTGAAATATCACCGATTTCATACATACACACACACACACACAGACTTTTTTAAAAAAACGGTTTTTTAGCTTCCTGAGGTCTCAAAACTAGGTTATATGCCAAAAAATCAAAAACCAAAATTTGACCCATCACAGTAATATTAATACTAATGCTACGGTTATATTAACCTGTTCACTGAAAATTCTTATCTAGAGCTTAAAACTAGATGAACAACACATAAAATCCTATTTGGACAATTCTAAGACATTTTTAAAAAATTTTCAATTTTCGCTTATTACAGAAATACAAATTAATATTTTAAAAACTAACAACTTTTGATATAGCTAGAGAAATTCCAGTATACTTAAAAGTTGATTTATTTTAATTAGAATTTGAAATATTTGAGAAAAATGAAAAACCTTTTTTACCACTACAGTGATCCTTTTCAGTGAACATATTAATAAATTGAGAAGTAAATTTAATGGACATTCTGGACTAAAATTAAAATATACGATTGGAATAATACGATTTCTTTAAAGAGGAGATACGTTTGCGACAAGTGGCATATTTTTTCAACGCATAGAAGCTTAAATTTTAAAATAATTGAATATATACAGTCAAACTCGTAGTCGAGCCTCTCAATAGCTACCACCATTTAGACGGCCATAAATGGTCGCTATGAGGAGGTGGGCTCTAGATAGAGGTTTGGGGTGGGGGTAAAAAAAATTTTCTTCACATTTTTTGCAGACTTAGAACTTTCTTGTAACATCGTAGCTGTTACTTGAATCAGCTGTTGTGTAAAAGCACAAAACCACTCGTAATTTATTGCACGTAATTCGCTAGTTTTACTCTTGAATTTTTTTTAGAATTTTGGCCTCAACGATTTAGATTCCATTCATCAGTAAGTTCATTTTCTTTTTTCAAAATTTTTTGAACTTGGGCCTTGCTGATGTTAAATTGTTTGGCAAGTTGCCTTTGACTTTAGGAATTTTCAGACTCCTTAATGATGGAAACTTTTTCTTCTAAAGTTAACCATTTTCTTTTAGCAGCCATTTCAATTATTTTTGATTTTGAAGAAAAATAGCCCAATACACGATTCATCCCTCTACACTATACACCAATTCTAAAACTACGGTAACTGACAAAGGAAGCGTCAACACGATTCTTCCCTCTGCACTATAAATTTAAAGAATTTTACTGTAAAACAAGCTTAAATCAAATCTGGTGCCTTAATATTTAAATAATACTGTCTACAAAGTTTAATGTGTCCTCAAAAAGAATGTGAGAAAAGATGGTCTTCATTGTATTATCCTAAATATAATAAATCTGTATTATCCTAAGTATTTAAGCCCAGATTTTTCAAAGTCTCCTAATTATTCTAATTCTCGTTTGAACCCCCCCCTAAATAAGACCAGTTTCACCCCCCTCCCTTAAATAGGAAAAATTTGACCCCTCCTTAAATAGGAAAAATTTGACCACATCCCTTTAATAAAACTAATTCGACCACCCTCCTTAAAATCAGACAAATTTAACCCCCCCCCCCCCCAAAGTGTAAAATTTTTGGTAAATTTTGGATAAAAATCTGCATCCAGCACAATTTTTTTTCAAAATCAATAATTTTTTTTTAATTTACTCGTAAAGACTTACTAATCAACGAAAAACTGCAAAAAAATGATAATTTTCAAAGTAACCTAAAAAAAATGATTTTATGCTCAAAAATGAAAAATATTCAAACAACACTGAAAATCTTTTTAGTGTTTTGACCAATTGCGTTCAGACATCATATCTAATAAATTTTTCGTAGCTCTTATACAGATTCATTTCGGGCTGCATAGCCCCAAATAATCGTTGTCCCTCGCAACTATTTGTTAGGGCTTTAGATAAGTAAAATAGGTTGGAGTACAAGAGGCATGAATATTAGTGTTACAGATTTTAAATCCTGAGATTTTAAAGTAGTAAAATTTATTTAAGGACATGTTCGACTCGGTAAATCAAACATAACCCCTAAAACTAATTTGAGCAGTATATTTGCTCAAAAAATGATTTTAAAGAAATTTTATGAGAAGATGCACCTCAATAATAAAAAAATGAATTAATTTGCAAAATTACAAGCTAGAAAATGCTATATTTTCCAAGAAACTTTTTTCGTAAATTTATGGAAAATGCAACTTTTTCGAAAAATAAAGCATTTTGCAGCTTGAGATTTTGTAAGTTAATTCATTTTTTTAATATTGAGGTGTCTTCTCTTAAAATTTCGTTAAAATCGTTTTTTGAGCAAATATACTGCTCAAATTAGTTTTAGAGGTTATGTTCGATTTACAGAGTCGTTAAATCTGTTTTAGATTAAAATTTAATTAAATACTTTAGTTTTTCAAATTCTAAAATATTTTTTGATTCTTTAAAAATTGTTTTATTTAATAAATTATAATATTATTATAATATTAACCTATTTTGTGAAATTATTGGTTATAAGGCTTATTTTTATTTGAAATAGAAATTTTCCATGATATACCTGTTTTAAGAGGTGCGTTAAATTATTTATTTCAAATAATACATATTTTAATTTCATTTAATAAATGTAATGTATTATTGATTCAATTTAAATATTATGCTTATATTAATACTTTTTTTACATAAATTATTCTTTTCGTAGACGAAGTCAGCTATTTTTAAAATAATGATTTGTTCCATATACCAGACAATAAACCTGTTGGAAGGTTTTTATTATAAATTATAAATATACAATGATAATTGATTTATTATTATTGTAAATCTTAAGATTTGGTATTAAATGAAGAACTTTTGAGGAGCGTTAACTTAAAGTAAAAACCTTATAACAGAATAATTTAAAATATAAAAGATTATTCAAATAAATTTACTTATTTTTATTTTTTTTATTACAAAGAATAAACATACATCAATTTAAAGAACTTGTCGAACAAGCTATCCAAATTTTTCCGATTGTAAAGAAAGAAGAATTATTTACTCCGTTTGAAATAGATATCTATCAGGCATTTTCTATAGTACATATAAAAAGATTAAAAAATAAATAAGAGAAAATGAACTTTAATAGGTAATTAATTTTAGGCTCTAATTTACTTTTTTAAATTTAAAACCAGTAAATATAAACTTTATTTAATTAATCAAACATTTAGTTTCAAAATTTTAAATTGTGCAAATATGCAATTATATAATATAAAAAATAAATAATTATATAGTAAAAATTTTCAGGATTATCTACTTTTAAAGCTCAGTTATTATAACCCCAATATTTTCATCAGAAAGGACTAGATGGAACATTGAGCTCGAAAAATGTCCATCGTCAAAAACAGAAAAACAATAACTTTCCTAGTGTTTCATTTCTTTCTAACTGAATCAACACGTAATAATAGTAAGAGATAAAACACTAGGAAAGTAATCTCGCATCTTTCTCTAATGCTTAAAAACGATGGACATTTTCACTTATAGGCTCTTATGTAGCATGCTCCATCTAGTCCTTTCTGTATCTATGATTGTGAGTAACCAAAAAAATAATAATTATGCGAACCTAAATTCAGAATGTAACATTATTAATTTGGGGCTGAGGCCCCCAAAATCACTGCTACCTCAGCTTGGGGTTTAAGTGCCGTGATCAACGGTCCAAGTGCGCAGAACCACAAAAAGAATTTCAGTGAAATCTTAGGTAAAAATCTCTATCTAATTAATTTATTTATCATATTCATTAATTTTTTTTTTAATTTACTCGTTTAGACTAGTTTATCAACAGGAAAGTGCAAGAAAATTATATTTTTGCAAAATAACCTCAAAAAAATGATTTTTCGCTAAAAAAATGAAAAAATTTTATTTGGCTTGAAATTGTGTCAAATTCAATAATTTTTTTTTTTTAATTTACACGTAAAGACTTGCTAATCAACGAAAAACTGCAAAAAAAATGATATTTTTTAAAGTAATATAGAAAAATATGATTTTCTGCTCAAAAATGAAAAATATGAAAACAAATCTTAGATAACAATTTATATCTCGCTAACTCGATCCATAAATTCTTTAAGTTTTTGTCTAATATACTCTTTAAGGTTTATTAATCAACAGGAATCTGCTAAAAATTTATATTTTTGCAAACTAACCTATAAAAAATGATTTTCTGCTCAAAAAATGAAAAAATTCAACCACATCTAACATAACATTTGTATCTCGCTAATTTGATCCTCCAATTCATTAGGTATTTTTCTACTTTACTCGTAAACACTTATTAATCAACAGGAAACTGCAAAAAATTTATATTCTCGTAAACTAACCTCAAAAAAATAATTTTCTGCTCAAAAAATGAAAAAAAAATCAACCAAATCTTAGGTAAAAATCTGAATCTAACTAATTTGTTTATCAATTTATAAATTTTTTCGTTAATTTACTTTTTTGTACTTATTAATCAACAGAAAACTGCAGGAGAATCATATTTTTGTCAAGTAACCTAAAAAAATAATTTTTTGCTCAAAAATGAAAAAAATTCAACCAATTCTTAGTAAAAAATTTTTTCATCGAATTCATTAAATTTTTGTTTATCGTCAGGAAAGTTCAAGAAAATTATATTTTTACAAAATAACCTCAAACAAGTGATTTCTGCTCTGAAAACAAAATATCTATTATTTTTTATTATATATATTTTTTTAATTTTATACAAATGTACAAATTTAATTATAATAATTTAGTTATTAGCAAACAATTTTATAACATACAAACTAAAAATATGTTACCTGCTCAAAAGAATATAATTTTTATAACTGCGATTATTTTTTTTAAACTTTAGAACAAAACATTTAAAAAATACTTCGGGAAAACTTTAATTTATTTGAACAATAAACTATAAAACACTAAAATTTAACTTTATGCTTAAAAATATTTCAATTAAATATAAATTTGAATCTACGCTGTAGCTGCTAATACAAGTTTTTCTGCATCTTCCGTTAAGGGTTGTTTTTTCTTATTTTCTTTAAATCGAAATTTTGCTATTACAGGATCAGATCCTATTAACAGTTGGTAAAATATATCAATATTTGTTGATTTTCTATCTGTCATTCTACTATTAATTTCTCTAGCTTTACGAAAAACTTTGCTATTACTTTTCTGGGCTTCATCAGAGAGCCAACCTATTGAACATCAGAAGGCTTCAATAATATCTTTTCCATGGATTAGAACTTTATGTACACTTAGTGGCATTGGATACCATTCCCCAAAGTCAGTAAGTTATAACTTGCAAAATATTATGCATCCTTAAAATCAATTTTTCATTTAAACCAACTTCAGCAACAGCTTTAGTATTAGAGATAAACTCTCGTGCAACATTCCCTGTGTTAGTAAACCCAGAGCCTTGCTTTACTATATATCAACTAATATTGAAACACTTTAATGCATCCTGAACAATTAATAATTAATACATCCCAAACAACAATTCCTTTTCTAATCTTTTTTTTTGCTTTTTATCGGAAGTTCTAGCACTTGCTTTCATAAAATCTAAATTATAAGAAATATGTAGTAAGTACTCCATAAATCGTATCCAACAATGGAGACTTGATAATCCGAATTCATGAAATTTACATTTTAGTTGTCTAACGTGACTGAAAATATTTACAAACTTTGGTCCAACACCTTAAATATTGCAACAATTCGAAGCCTTTTGACTAGTTAAAAAATTACACACCTTTCCATCTATCATTGTACACTTAAGATCAAAACTTTAGGTTCAGGAATCAAAAGGAATCAAAACTTCAAGCCAGATACAGATTTTTGTCGAAAATTTTAAAAAAATAATTAACGTAAAAATAAAATTGTTATATATTGTGTTATTGATATAATTTTGTGAATTTTATTTTGAAAAAAAAAGTAAAAAATCTTATAAAGAAAAACTGTTAAATAACCAATTAAAAAAAAATTATGAAAAATAAAGTTGGTTTAGGTTAAATTTTATTTTTGTGCTAAAAATTTATAAAAAATTGCATTGAAAATAATAATAAACACTGTTTCATATTTTCTAACCTAAAAAAGAAAGTTATTAGCTTCTTATTTTAAGTTAAATGATTAATTGATAATTTATCTACAGAATCCAAATAAATGTAAATATTTTTTTGAACAAATAAATGATTATGCTTATGATTTTACGTATTTAGGTAAAAGTTGTCCGAAACAGCAGTAATGGGGATATAAAGAGTAATTCTAGTTAGAAGGGGGGTTAAGGGCATAAATAGCTATTTATTAAACAAGAGATAAAATGTTGGTTTCGGCTTTGCATGCAGTTGTATGCGAGTGCAAACAGCAAGCAAAAGTCGAACCCCATATTTTGTCCCGTGTTCTAAAATATAGTTTTACATATAATGGGCAAAAAAGCCGTCTCCCTAGGACAGAAAAGAGTGTCCTAGATATGTAGTGAAAATTGTTTTTAATTCACTACATTGAACGCTATAAACTATAACTGATATTTATGGAACCTGTATTATATGTACTATTTTTCGTTCCGTTACCGATGAGTTTGTCGCCACCGTAAAACGGCAGTATTACGGTTACAGGAGAGTATATTTGACTTTGGAATTAGTTTATTGGGCCGTTCCTCACAACTATTAGGTAATTAATAAATAATTTGCAATAAAATTTATACTAATTTTCATTCGTTTGTTTAGTTAGGTTTAATTTTATTAGTTGAATAATGAAAATTAAAAACTTATTTATTAAAAAAATTATATATAATGAACATTAATAAACTAATCATAAAACAAAAAAACAAAAAGAAGAACACCGTAATTTATAACTGATATTTATGGGTCCAGTATTATAGGTACTTTTTTTTGTCCCATTATTGACGAATTAGTCGTCACCGTAAAACGGCCGTATTACAGTTACAGGAGAAAGTATTTTAAACTAATCATAAAACATAAAAACGAAAAGAAGAATACTTATTACATTTTAAAAGATCAAAATATACAAAAAAAACATCAACCTTTTTAAGAAACATTATATAAAAAATACAATTATAATATAGATTTCAAAACTGACAATAACCTATAAATAAACATTATTAAACAAGTTAATAAGTAGATATAATAATTGTTACCAACATAAGTTATTATAAATAATTCTTGCGCAATAAATTAGTATACTTTCGCTATCATCTTAATATGGCAGTAATGGTGATAAACAGAGTAATTATAGGATTAAGGGGGATTAAGGGCATAAAAAATTATTTTTTTTAATTACATTACATAGGAAACCGTAAATTATAACAGATATTTATGAAACCAGTATTATAGGTACTTTATTTCGTCCCGTTATCGATGAGTTTGTCGCCACCGTAAAACGGCAGTATTACGGTTACAGGAGAGTATATTTGAAGGCATTTACTTTTGAATTAGTTTATTGGGCCGTTCCTCGCAGCTATTAATTAATAAATAATTTGCAATAAATTTTATTTACATTTAAAAAAATATAACCTAACAAAATTATACTAATTTCCATTCGTTTGTTTGGTTAGGTTTAATTTTTTTAGTCGAATAATAAAAATTAAAAATTTATTTATTAAAAAAATTATATATAATAAACATAAATAAACTAATTTAAACATAAAAACAAAAAGAAGAACACCGTAATTTATAACTGATATTTATGGGTCCAGTATTATAGGTACTTTTTTTGTCCCATTATTGACGAATTAGTCGTCACCGTAAAACGGACGTATTACGGTTACAGGAGAAAGTATTTTAAACTAATCATAAAACATAAAAACGAAAAAAAGAATACTTATTACATTTTAAAAGATCAAAATATACAAAAAAAACATCAACCTTTTTAAGAAACATTATAAAAAATACAATTATAATATAGATTTCAAAACTGACAATAACCTATAAATAAACATTATTCAATAAGTTAATAAGTAGATATAATAATTGTTACCAACATAAGTTATTATAAATAATCCTTACGCAATAAATTGTATACTTTCGCTATCACCTTAATATGGTAGTAATGGGGATAAAGAGAGGAATTTTAATAGGATTAAGGGGGATTAATTGGGATTAAGGGGGATTAAGGGGAATAAGGGGGATTAAGGACATAAAAAATTATTTTTTTTAATTACATTACATAGGAAACCGTAAATTATAACTGATATTTTATATGACCAGTAATTATAGGTACTTTTTTCATCCCGTTACCGACGTATTTGTCGTCACCGTAAAACGGCCGTATTACGGTTACAGGAGAGTGTATTTCAACGGGTTTTTTTTTGAATTAGTTTATTGGGCCGTTCCTCGCGGTACTGCAATGCAAGGTCGACCCGTGACGGAATCGGAGCAAGCCCCGGACATTCCGTCTGTTTCCAAAAATCAGTTCGATATTCTGGCCTCTCTATGAGAGGCGTACCAGATATCAAGCTGATAAGAACAGATACTACACTTTGATCTTAGCCAAAAGGCCGAGAAGCGATGCCTTTGCAATTTTTTTCACTCCTTATATTATGTTGAAACGAATTTTTATTTGCGAGTTTATTTTTAAAGCGTTGCGACACCTACCGAAGCAATAAAAACAATATTTCATGTATACACTAAGGCGCGAGATTCAAAATCAACATAAACGTTATTTGTGTATAAAAGAGAAAGATTGAAATCGGTGCTTGTCAAAGTTAAAAATAAAAAAATTTTCCGAAGAAAATTTGCGAAAAAATGTTTTCGATAAAAATTTTTTTTCCAAGAACTTTTCTTTTGTTTTTATTAAAAAGTTACGTATCTAGAAAGAATATAGGAAAAATAACTATTATATTGCACTTAAAAAAACAATTCCGGTTGATAAAAACGGAAAATTTCCGGATGGTACAACCGGAAATTAGATTTTGACACCCGGAAAAATGCCATGTGACCGGAATTCCGGTTGTGGTACCTAGAATGTTTTTTTTTTTCGTTTAAAATATTGTAAAAAAAACATTTCCGGTTGATAAAAACGGAAAATTTTCGGATGGTACAACCGGAAAATGCCAGGTGAGCGGAATTCCGGTTGTGGTACCTAGAATGTTTTTTTTTTCGTTTAAAATATTGAACAAAACAATTCCGGTTGATGAAAACGGAAAATTTCCGTTTTTATTAAATAGTTATGCATCTAGAAAATATGTAGAAAAAATAACTATTATTACACTGAAGAAAAATTCCAGCTATTGCAAACGGAAAATTCCGGTTGTACAACCGGAAGTTTGATATTGATATCCGGAAAATTCCAGTTGACCGGATTTCCGGTTGTAGCAGCCGGAATTTTTTTGTATAACTATAAATATAGCGAGAGAAATGCAAAGTCAAGGGCAGTATCCGGAATAATTTTATTTTATAAATTTATATATAGTAGTAAGAAATATATAACTAATTTGTAATTTTAACTTACGATTTTACTGCCTTTTTTATAAACTTATACATGCTGATATTCTTCAAAATTTTTTTAGATATTGTCCCTAACCATTATTCTTGAAAAAGTTGAAAAAAATGCAAAAACTGAAATATTTTTCGGGATCAATTTTTGCAAGTTCTTAAATTTTGTTGAAATAAATATTTTCAAAAGATTACTCTTATAAATATTTTTACTCTTTAAAAAAAATAATTTTTAAAGTTTGACAAGAAACTGCTCTTGGTTATGTCATTTTACTGTCTACAATTTTTTTTTTTTATTATTTATCCAGTTAGGTACTTGAACTTAGTGATAATGGTATTTTTTTGACGTAACCGCCATTAAATTAATTACAAAAATTATTATTATAACAAATGAATCATAATTTTTAAAAAGAAAAAAAAATTGCAATAAATATAATTTTTGCAATTTTTTAAAATTTTTAACAGTAATAGTCTGCGACAATATTTAAAAAATTTTGAAAATATCAGTATAGCCTACAAAAAGTTTTTATTAACATTACCTACTTTTTTCTATGTTATTTCTTTTTTTTTTAATTAGAGAATTATAGAATTTTATATAATTAAAAACATCAACATGACAAAAAAATGGTGAAATTTCTCCAGTTTTATTTCAGAAATATATATAAAGTTTGCCTAAAAAGGCGCGACTTTATTAGATTAATTTTTCAAGGTATCCCTTTTTTAGGGATAAATTTAAACAATTTACATGTGGGTACACAGGTATACTTTTTTACAAATACATTATCGAGTTAATTACGACCATGGCAAAAATTAAGAATGCATCATAATGAAAATAAAAAAGCATTTTAAAACCAAATAAACCATTTTAAAACCAAACCAATAGTGCAAATCGTTAGTAAATGGTTCTTTCAAAATCCTAGGTAAAAGAATTGCAATTCTTCGAAATGACATTCCTTTTTAATCATTTCCTATTATTTCTCCCAAATACCAAATGGGTATATTTCCTCGATTACGTTTTCCTTAAATTTAAAATATGGTTACATCCCTGAATATGAAAATATTGTGGTTTGAAATTATTAGTGATCCGTATACGTTCCACTCATTTTTAAATATACTATTATGTACAATTGATTAAAATTTAAAGTAAACCCCAATATCACCTAAATATTTTTGAAAAAGAATAATATAAATCCAACAATATACATCCATTCCAAAAAAAATCTTGTCCTTAGTTTAAAAATTGTTTAAAATATAGAAAATTATGCTATAATAAGAAAATATTTGTAACATTCATACCATATCAAAAAAATAAATTTATTTAAAAATTTAGTATTTATACAATTCTTAGATTTTGATCTTAAAAATCTTAAATAAAAACTTAAATTTTACATTTTTTAAGTAAATGGTCCATATCTTAGATATTCAAAACAATTGGCATTTTAAATTAATGTATATAAATTTATAATATATTTTTTTTTCTATTACTAAAAACTATTTTAGGTACTGCAAAAATAAAATATTTTTTCTGATAAAAAAATACAAATGAATTACATTTTCAACGTTATTTTGCTATATAATTTAATATTAAACTAAAAAGTACAATTAGTATTAGCGAAAGAAAAAAAAATACAAATTATATATATATATATTTAAAAAGAAAATTTTAATATATATAAAATGATTGACAAAAAAATTGTTTTGTTCAAATGTAGTGTTAAAGTATGAATATTTTTTTTTTAAATGAAAGAATTTAAAAATTTAATTAATCAATTTTTTATTTAAACATACATGGAAGCATTTTACTATAATTATTATAATTTACCAGCGGTTATTAACCGTTAATATTAAATTTAAATAAAAAACTATAAAAAATTTATTATGTAATATTTTATTATAAGCAAGAAAAATTATAGAATAAACTGTACAATAATAATATGAGAAAAATCGTTATTAAAAAAAAAAAAAAGAAAAATTCAAAAAAAATATATTTCAAAGTTTTTTTTTATTTTTTATTTGTATAGGAATTACATCATTTATAGAAATAAAAAAATATATAAGAAATACCGATAGCAAAATTTACAACTTTCGCGTGTCGTTTTTATTATTATTATTATATACAATATCAACTAACAATTAAAAAAAGTTTATTATAGTCAGAAGATTGATATTACCGAGCTTTGTTTAACAATAAAGCTTGGTATTTGATGTTAATAAAAAATAAAAAGTTAAACTTGTAAGAAATCAGTAATAAACAGTCAATTGATACATTATGAATATTATTTTTTCTTGAGATTTTGATTTTTTTAATTGCTTTGGAGAGTTAGGCTTATATAACTAATCTAATATAAAAAAGTTATTAATAGTGATGGAAGCTCCAGGCAACCTTACACAATTTTAAATCTCAATTTGAAAAAAAAACAATTTTTACAATTTTCTTTCTTTAAGCGATTTGCCAATTAAGAATTTTAAAATTTTAACTTTTTATTCATGTTCTTCAACATCTGAAAATAAAACATAAATATTATTATAAGATTTAACTGCTGTTAGTTGCATTTTATACCTTCTCTGTCACCATCTTCTTCTCCAAGTAATTCATCTTCCTCATTGACACCATCATTGTCGTTAGCAACATCATCATCTTCTTCTTCATCCTCGGCACCACCTTCTCCATCCATTATTTCTACACTGTCTTCACCTTCTTCATCTTCACCAATTTCATCTCCTTCTTCAACATCATCGTCATCTTCCTCTTCTTCTTCGCTCACTCCATCTTCACCTTCAATTCCATTTTCCATTTCCATATCTGGAGCTAAATAATATTGCAGAGGATTAGGCCACAAGTCATCTTTTATAAGTTCAGCAATTTCATCTGAGCTTGGATCACCATGATCCGTGAACCAATCAAAGAACGATCTATGTCCTAATGGTCTTTTCCTGCCTTTCATTTCTTTTGCTTTAAGATTTTTAGGTAAATCTGCACCTTCCTTCCATTGTATATCTGTACTTTGAGAAGCTGGATCACCTAAATCAAAAAAAATAAAACTTATATTATGCATACTTGTGAATAAAATTTGAACTCAAGCCATAGTAATTATTTATTTATTTTTATTTTTTTGTTTTTCATGCATAAAATAGGGCTAAGAGGTCTGCTCACCAGACGAACCAAGATGAAATTCCTTAGTGAGTACTTCATTATCAAAGTATGGATTTTCAATAAAATGAAAATTAATTCTGTAACCAGATTTTATATCTTCAAATTCTTCAACTTCTAATTTATTTAAATATCGTAATGCATCTTCTTCCTCTTCTTCTAAAATATCAGCTATTTTTTTATTGTTAACAAACTATAATTATAAATTTAAGGAATCATATATTCAAATAATAAAATTTCTAAATATTTCAAATAAGAAAGAGTTGATATGAAAAAATAATTATTATTGTTTATCATTTTATTATTGTTGATCCCATGTTGTGCAGTTTATTAAAAAAATTCAAATATGGCGATATACAGCGGCGCGCGCGCTCCAGACGCCGGCAGCGTCTTTTTTATGCAATAAAACTATTTTATTTTAACCCTCAAAATGTTATTTCCAAAAAAAAAACTTAAAGTTATAAAATTTATGATTTAATAATTGTAAAAAAGGATACAGCAGTTACCCAAAAATTGGGTATCCTTTTGATAATTTCATTACGTTTTTGGAAATAAGGTTTGCGCAGCTTGTTGTATTTTTTTTCAACTTCCAAAATTTCATCGCTAGCTTTTTCATTTAAGCTATCTATTTGATTTTGACAACCGTCAATTTCTTCAAGTGCTTTTTGGATTTCGATGTCCTCTTCAACAACATAATTTCTCACATCGACACCATCTCCTTCGCTTGACTCCTCTAGCTTCTTTGATTTCTTTGTCGGTGAAGACATGAGGACTCCTTTTTATATAAAAATATTCAATGGACACAAACACTTCTTAATTTTTATATACTATCAAACAGATACCTAAAACTTTCAAAAGTCTTCATAAATTATCAAAGAAAATATAAGTTTTCTTTGCTCAAAAAATTTAAAACGTTTATAACCATGCATACAAGAAAACGAGAAACTTACAAGTTATGTGTTTTACACCGCCGGAATTCTCTGTAGCCAATAGCTATATTAGAATAATGTAGACGCGCGCATTTTCTTGCATCCTTGTTTAATTTTCATAAGGTACAATAATATACGCAAATTATCCTTTTCTACACCATACTGTGATAACACAGATGTACACCTTTTGTACACCTTTAGATTTTTTATTCTTTTTTCTTTATTCTGCATTTGCTAAAATAATTTATTTTATCATTTTCTGATTCTTTCTAACAATAGCAATTTTAGGTTAAGTTTTTATGGTTTTTATCAAGGCTAATTTACTATTTAAACCATGGGTTTTTATCATGTAGGGAGTAGTGATTAGTGAAGGGTGATCCATTTTTTAAATTCAAAAAGTCAGAGCCAGTAAAATATAAGTCAGAACTGAAAATTTTTTTGGCAATAAAATATTTAACGATTTTCTAATTTAAATTCAATTTTCGCGACTTTGGCAAACTATTAACAAAAAAGTTTACTTACGATTTTCAGCAACATTATTGAAAAAATATTTGAACTTTATAAGATGATATTAGAGCAGTACAATATTAGAAATAATTATATTTTTAAATAAATTTTTAAATTTGTTAATAATTATTGTACTCAATGAGTTTGCAAAATTTCTTAATTTAAAATAATTTGACAACTAAACTTATTATGAAGGATTTTAAATAATTTATGGTTTGTTCTTGGGTTTGTTTTAAATAAAATAAATAATATTTATTCCTTAATGTCAATAAATTTATTAAAATAAAAAAAATATATACATTTTGTTTTGTAAAAAAAAAAAAATTGAGTTATAATCAAAATTTAGCAATAGATTAATAATATAAAAAATTTTTTACATGCACTGTTGCTAATTTTTGTCATTTTACTAACATCTAAATCCTTATTTTTTTTATCACACGATTCTACATACATTTAGTGACTAATTTTTGTTCCCATATATATATATATATAATTATATAAATACTTCATACACAAGCTCTCAATAGTTTTTTTTTTATTTAATTTTGTAAACTTAACTTAATTATTTAAAACCTTAAAGAAAAAAAAATAGTAATAATATTTTTAAAAAACTATCACACAGAGGTTTTTTTTGTCGATTGACTCCATTGTCATTTTTTTTTTACATAAAAATTAATATGTATATCAGTTTTGTAGGACATGTTTAAGTAAAAAAATTTTTAATTTTATTGATCAATACATAAACACTTATGTACTTAAGATTTTTATGAATAAAATTCTGTTTTGAAATTAACATAATTTTGGTTTACGTTATAATCAATAACCAACAAAATTCTCTTAAAACTATTAAATGCATAATATTTTTAATTAAATTTTTATACATATTTTAAGACAATATTAAAAAAAAATGCAAGATCAATGGAGCGCGTTAAATTGGAACAAGGAATCTTTATGGTTCAACCTTAAAACTACAATTTACAAGTAAACATTCAGCCCTTTTAATTTATTTTTGTACATAAGTCAGTTTCAGTAAAAAGATAAATCTTTAGAAGAATTAGTAATCATAATTAAATAATTTTTTATTTTACATAACTAAAAAAGGGAGAATGTAGCAACGATTAAATACAATATATGTTTCGCTCTGCGAATTACTTTATATTATCATAAACAATCATCAACCAAAATAAGTTGAACAAGCTCTTTTTAGTAAAAAAATAATTAAAAAAAAAAAAAAGAAAACAAATCACAGTCTCTAAAGTTGGGTGTAAGAATTTGCATTTATATTTCTAGAAAGTCTTAGAGCTTGTTCAGCCTCTTCTTGAGTTTTAGCAAGTTCCATTAATGCCATAGCGCCCATCCATTTTTGATTATCTTCAGGCAGTGGTAATTTTGGAAGCAAATTTTCTTCTTGTCTAATAACAATAACTTTGGGTTCGGAATTTTGAAAATTTTGAAACGGTGATAAAGGTGATTGATTTTTTCCAGCATGCATTAAAACTGTTGGTCTTGTTTTGTTTTCTGTAAGTAATACATCATTTGTTTCTCTGTCTGTTTCAGTTTTTGGACTAACTGGTAGCTGATTATCACTGACAGGACTTAGTTTTTCTATTTTAATAGGAACAGTCTCTTCTTCATCATTTATATTACTGCTGAAATTGTGAATTTGTGATTCGGATAAACTCCATTGTGTTGCTGTACTAAATTCGTCTGATATATTATGACTATTATTACTTAAGTTATGTGAATCCCATCTTAAAGGTTTGGCTAATTGCTGTTCAAGACATGCTTCTCTTAGCCATCTTTTTTTGGGTTGCAGTCTATCAAGCGGCCTTCTTAAATGCACATTCGATAATTTTGTAACATTATCTTCATCTTCTGATGTTTGAAGCATTACGCACGCTTCATTAGGATCTTCATCTTGACTTTCATCTTGACTATCCTGACTTTCGCTGCAATAATGACGATTTTCATTTTGTTGAGTGTGGCGTTCTAAATTTTCTTGTTCTACAACAGCATCCATTATTAGTCCTTTTCTGGATTTTATTCTTTTGTGATGAATATCATTACTACTTTTCCATTGTTTCTTTTTCCGGTCACTTTTACCTGTCGGTGTTTTGTCCTCTCTTTCTCTTGCTAATTTATAACGTTCCAACCATCTGGATACATCATTTGGTAATTCTGTATTACCAGAAACTGGTTTTAAGACAAAATCATCAGAACGAGTCAAAGTTGCATAAGGATGATCAGGACAATGACGATTTGCATGTGTAAATCTCATTTCACAACCTGTTTCTGTACATACAAATGGTTTTTCACCTGTATGCAATCTTTGATGTGTTTTTAACTGTCCGGATTGAGTAAATGCTTTTGTACATCCTGGATAATCACAAGGATAAGGTCTTTCACCTGTAAAATAATTACATAATGTTAGATATGTACTTTAAAAATCTAAGGTTTATCAAAAAGAAAAAAAATAAATGTTAAATTCAATAAAATATAAAAAAAAAAATACATAACAAATTTTCTGAAATAATTCCAATTGTAAAAATTAAAATTTTATTACTTTGTTATCATTTATGACAAATAAGACAAATCCTAAAAAGTAAAATTTCTTAAAAGACTTTAATGGGAGAAAGTTTATAAAAAATCAAAAACAAATATTTTTTAAAATTAATTTATCCAAATAAGTTGACTATATTTATATAGGATTTATAAATTAAAAGACAAAATATATTTATAAATATTTAAGTTAATTTTTTTTTTACTGTTTATTATTTTACAATTTAAAAATTTATTATTAAAATTATATTATACACTCTTTATATTTACCATAAAATTATAATAAAATTAGAAATAAGAACTAAATAAATTATAAGAAAGTGAAATAAAACAAGTATAAATAAAAAAGTATTATAATAAAGAAAAAAATTGATAAATTTTAACTAAATACAAGCATTTTTATGATAAAAATTTAAATAAAACATAGAAAAAGTAGAAAAAGAAAAGGAAAAAGTTCAATAAATTACTAAAATAATAAGTGTAAATTAGTATAAAATAACAAAATGATATTTAAATATTTATTTTAGATTTGATTTATTATACATTTATTAAACTTTATTTATTAGATCAATTGTTTTCTCTAATTTAACAGCAGAATTTTATGTGTCTTTAATTAAGTTATTGCTAATTAAATTGAAAAGAATTTATTTTTAAATTGACTCTGCATGATTTATTTAATTAGACATGGTCATTGATTTAAAGAGAGTACAGTATTTTAATTCTACAGAAACTAAAAAAAGAAAGACAGAAAATATAAAAATTAAAAACAGATGCAATATATTTAATAAAAAAAATAGGTAAAAAATTCAGTGTTAAAAAAGTAGAATTTTTTTTAAAAACTGTAATTTCTAAGAAATTAAAAGTGTATTTGTAAAGAAAAATATTATACGCATTTACCGCTATACAAAAAAAAGATTATTCATCATCTTTTGTTCAAAAATTTTATCCCTCATCCCCCTCAAATTTCTTAAACATAATAGAAAAAAAATAAATAAATCCTACACAAACAATAGACTGTCAAAAATTGTATGCTATTTTTCAATAAAATACTTATTTTTAGAAAATTTAATGCTTTAAATATCAAAAAATAAAAGAGGCATGGTGTAAAATTTTATTTACAAGATGCTCCAAAAAAGAAAAAATGATTTATTTATCCGGAAATACCCGGTAATTTTTGTTATTTTTATTGAAATGCATAATAATATTATTGTGATTCAACTATTTTAGTGCAAAAAAAATTTTTTAAATCTAAAAATAATAAATTTAAAAAAAATGAAAATTACCATATTTTTATTACCAATCATGAAGTTATTTAATTGTTTCACATATTACTTTTTTATCAAAAATATATTAATGAACAAACAAAATACTTCAGGTTTTTTATTTCGTTTCAGAGGGAAACCCATTTTCGATGCGTTGCTTCTAAAAATGAAATTACTGTAAAGTGAACATATTCATTTATTTTAAAAAATAAAAATTACGTTATTCAACGTAAAAAAAAAAAAAAAATTGAACAAAAAAATTCTAATTTTTCATCGATCAATTAAAAAATTTTATTCGATAAAAATCAATGAATTCATTCAAGATTAAATATTTATTTATTATGTAAGCCAAAATTTTTTTTATCAATAACAAGAACGTACAATGTGTGTTTTTAAAAAATATATATCATATTATTATTATTATGATATTTCTCTTTAACGCGGGAGAGAGCAACGAGGACGAGACGGGGTGCACAAATAAACGCGCACGGGGCGAAAAAAAACGGACATATTGAAAATTTCCGTCTGATGTACTTATTTTTAATATTATTATTATTATTTATGTGTAGGTATATACAATTTTGTATGTATGAGTAACATGTTTATTTATAGGTATGTGCGTAACGCGCGCTTTCATCCGTTCCCTTTATTCTTTACTCTCTCACTCTCTCCCTTCTTTGAAGCGCGGGAGACACCATAATCTTATTTATTTGCAGCCTCATGTGCGCAAAAAAAATAAATTATTTTATTTGTTATATACTTTATTTTCTTCAGCTCGGGCTAAATGTTATTGTTATTTTCATTAATGAAATTCCGAGCTTAGAAAAATTATGTCAGTATATAAACAAATAAAAACAAAAATAAAAAACAATAATAATCGTACGTTCCAACCCTAAAACTCGCGCATTCGCAACAAGTTATACATATGTCTAATAATGTTATTGTATTGTACTAATTAATCTTTTATACAAAAAAAAATTGGGTTTTTGTTTTTAAAATTTTTTTAAAAAATTTTTAGAAAATATTAGAGTACATGCAAGATGAAATTAAAGATTTATAAAGTAGACACCATACGAGCGAAGAGGTTATGTTACCTCAACGCGCGTGCAAATTATATACACAATAAGGCGTGCAACCAAACATCAATGAAAATAAGTTTAAAATTATGAAAGAAAATGTAAATCGTGCATAATTTTATTTTAATTTATTACCTGTGTGAGTTCTTAAATGTGCTTGTAGACTTTTTTCTCTGGGAAATACTCTATTACAATATACACATTTAATACTCGAAGGCGATGTACTCCCTTGCATCATAAGATTACTTAAAGCGTCAGCTCTTGGTCTACCTCTTCGATGTTTTTCATTTGATAAACGATTATCTTGATTATTCATATTATCATCAGATTCATGCTGATTGTGTTGTTTATCCTTATTACTTACATATTCTGGTGAAGAACATGAACTTCCTGGGCTTAAATTAACATTTCTAGCTTCTTCACCCCAATTCCAGGGATACATCATTGTATCACACATTGGTGGACTATTACAAGGCATCATTTCAACCAAATGATGACGACCATCATCACGAGGGTGTATTTCCATCATATTTAAGTCTTTTTAATTCAAAAAATATTGTTTTATATTTATAAAAAACTGGTACATAAATACACTCCACTTAACAGCGTGCGTGAACCCCGCCGTGTGTCGCACTTAAAATTCACATTTATCGTTCAAAATAATAAACTTTTATAAAGTTTTTATTTAAAAAAATGTTTGTTAATTATATTAAAATAATTTTTTATATTATTTTGACTTATTGTTATTATATTTTTATTTATTTTTTTTAATTTCAAAAAAATACACAACATTCCGTACTATTTGCCTCGCCGCGTGCGACTGATTAACCGCCAAAACTGCGCTTTTGTCGTAAGGAAGATATTAATGCGCATGCGTTAGAAAAAGGGACAATGGTAAATAAACCTTATTGGTTAAAAATCTTTATGATCTGGCGGGTCGAAGGTAAAACTCCGAACGCCACCCTTCTTTATAATATTTTTAGGGGGAGAGGGCATATTGCGATTAATGTTAATATTCTGTTGATCTTTTTTTTTTCTTTAAAAATGTATTTTTATACTTTAAGTTTGTTGCGTAGTTGTAAAAATTATACAGCAAAAAAATGTATATCATGTTGTAAAATTTAATTGGATCATTTTTTGCTTTCATAAATAAATAAATACTCCAATTTTGTTATTTTATTTAATACAAAACTAATGATTTCTAAAAACAAATATCAAAAGTGGGTAATGGGTTTATTATAATATGTTATAAGTTCGTAGAAAAGCTTATGTGTCTATGTATTTGTGTTATATAAGCAATATGCACATGTTCTTCTGGATTTATGGGGGAGGGGGTTCCAGAATGAAAATAATAATAATAATAGAGCCATAAAATGCGCAGGTATAAATATAAGATATTTTTGATGATGTTTTAAAAAGTTGGTTATTTAATTTTTCGATTTAAAAAATAAAGGTCTTTAATTATATTTAAAACTCTTAAAAAACAATTTAAAAAACATATTTATTTTGTAATATTTTTGTTTAGATTTATTATTTAGATAATCGTATTTAAAATTTATTCTTTATATTTTTTATTATTTATTTTAATAATTGTTGTTGACAATCGAGATGATATAAGTAATTTAATATTGATTATCGAGCGTTATAATATAAATTAATAAAGTGTTAATCATCAGTTTTTAAAGAATTAAACGAAAATTTTAATTTTTTATTTGTTGCACGTTTGTTGGAAAATAGTGAAAAAAATAGTTTGTTTATTGTGAATTTCATAAATTATATTATTTTGTTGCATAAAATTTGCAATCAATTACTTGTAATTAAAATTTCTAACAACTGATCTGATTTTGATTTATTTGCAAGATTATAAAATATGTATTTTAATTTAAATTAAATTAAATTTATTAAAAAAGAATTATATTTTTATTTAATTAAAACATATTAAATTTTCTTCATATAAATCCTGTTATAAAATATTTATTGAAAATTATCTTTAATTTTATTAGGGATATGAATATTCAAAATTTAAAAATTCAAAAAAAAAGTATTAAAATATAGAATTACATTTAAGCCCTTTCTAGACCTAATTAATATTTTTTAATCTTGTGTGCTTTAACTATTTTGTTATTATATAATAATATATAGTAAATTATTATAAATTGACATTATATTATAATACTGAAAAATTTGGTTTTCTAAATATTAGTATAGGCCTGGAGCATGGTTTTGTATGCGATTTTTTTTTGAAAGCATGTCCATGGAATTTTTCGACGGTAAATTTAGTTTTTGGGGTCGCTGATTTCAAATCCGAAGTCCGTTTTCACCTAACGTGGTCCAATTTTGCGTAATTGCCCATTTTAGGTCATTTTTGACGTTTTTTTGCCATTATTTGTTAAAATTTTTAATATATTACCATTTTTCTCACACTACACTAATGTTTTTTGGGACTCTATACCTAATTATCATATCTACTCATACAAAAAAAATGGTAGCTCATAATAGGAATTCTTGGGCTACTTTTCACGCTTTTTGGGCTAATTTTAGCTATTTTTATGAAATAATACCAATTTTTATCTACAGCTTCTGGTTTCTGAGTAATTTAAGGTAGTTAAATACGAATTTTATTTTTAATTTATCTAAAAATGGTGGAGTAGTCCATAATAGGCACTTATAGGTTGTTTTTAACGTTTTTGGGGTAATTTAAGCTATTTTAATAAACTAATACCAATTTTTTTCTACAGCTTGTTGTTTTTGGGTAACTAAACGCAAATAACACATCATTTTTTATCAAATAATGTCCAGTGACCCATAATAGGCGATTCACGGGTATTCTCATCCTTTTAATGGTGTCTTATAACACGTTACTTTTTTTTTAAACGAATAGTGTTATGAATTTGGGTTCGATAAATTTAAACTTATCCATAATTACAAAACACGGACTACTAGCCCATAATAGGCAGTTTTGGGTTAATTTCTCGGCGTTTTAGTCTTTTTAACGATATTTTATAATATATTACCATATTTTTTTATCAGCAAATTGTTAAGAGTTTGTAATTCTTCCAATTTATTTTTTTTGAAAATTTTGCAAAAGTTTTTAACTTATTAAAAAAAAAAAAAATTTGAGGTAAGTTTAAATTTATCGAACCCAAATTCATAACACTCGTTTAAAAAAAAAGTAACGTGTTATAAGACACCATTAAAAGGATGAGAATACCCGTGAATCGCCTATTATGGGTCACTGGACATTATTTGTTAAAAAAAGATGTGCTATTTGCGTTTAATTACCCAAAAACAACAAGCTGTAGAAACAAATTGGTATTAGTTTATTAAAATAACTTAAATTACCCCAAAAACGTTAAAAACAGCCTATAAGTGCCTATTATGAGCTACTGCACCGTTTTTAGATAAATTAAAAATAAAATTCGTATTTAACTACCTTAAAATACTCAGAAACCAGAAGCTGTAGATAAAAATTGGTATTATTTCATAAAAATAGCTAAAATTAGCCCAAAAAGCTTGAAAAGTAGCCTAAGAATTCCTATTATGAGCTACCATTTTTTTTTGTATGAGTAGATATGATAATTAGGTATAGAGTCCCAAAAAACATTAGTGTAGTGTGAGAAAAATGGTAATATATTAAAAATTTAACAAATAATGGCAAAAAAACGTTAAAAATGACCTAAAATGGGCAATTGCGCAAAATTGGACCACGTTAGGTCAAAACGGACTTTGGATTTGAAATCAGCGACCCCAAAAACTAAATTTACCGTCGAAAAATTCCATGGATATGCTTTCAAAAAAAATCGCATAAATATATACAAAACCATGCTCCAGGCCTATACTATATATTCAATATGATGCTATCACTGATGATTCGGAAACAAAATTTCCTAGGAAGAAAATCGAGATTAAAATGAATTATTCTTACGAGTATTGGTAAAATTGGATTTTTTTCAGATAAAGAAACATTTCGATGACCAGAAAATATATTTCCTTGAACTTATATTTTTTTCAATTACCTATCTTGCTTCTGGAGTGAAATTTATTATTCGAAATTTAACATTAAAAAACAATACTCTTATATTGGCATCTAAAATATGCAAAATTTCCTGTAGAATCTGAATTTTTTTTTATAGTTTTTCATTTGGTGACGTGACTTCATGGCGGGAAATTTAAAATTTATGAAAAGTAATTTTTAATGGAGTTAAATGCACATAAATTTTTTACCTGTGTTTTTAACCACCAAGAGATTTTTTTCCAATATATTGCATATCTAAAAACAATTTTCTTGACCAATTATGATTTTTTTAGGTGATGTGGAAATTGAGATAATTAATTTTACATGATTTGGGGGTAAAAAATAATCGATACTGAGATTAGGAGGCAAAATTTGAAAGTCAAGGGACAAACATTTGTGTGATTTCATATTTCACGTTGATAAAAAAGGATACCAAAAATGAGCCAATTTGGGGGATTCGTTCTGGAACCGGATGACTTTTTATATGGAATGACCTCTAATATTGCACATATTTGACCCACTTTTTTTTTATTTCGAAAATTAAGGAATTTTCTAGGATTAATTAAGATTTAAACTCTGCGACCATTCTTAATTCAAATCGTCATGTTTGAAAATTCGATTCGGCGAATATACAGTATAAGAAAATTAGTTTTCTTGTCAGTGGCCAGAAAGCACGTATTTCCCAGCAGGAAGCTCGGCTTCGCCTCGGATTGCAATTTACGTCAAATCTAGGCCATTCTTTATTTTTGTGGCCTAGGATAAAAATATACTATTAAAGTATATAAGATTTTATTTGTAAAATTTCTCTATGAATGAATGAAATTGGAAAAGTTTAAAAAATTGCAGTAAATTGGAAAACATGCGCAAATTATGATTTAAATCATTTTATATACATAAATTTTTAACGCAAAACGTTCAATAAATAATAAATATGAATAGTTTTACTGATTAACATTTATATTTTTGCAAACTGAATGTTATTCCGTAGTTGATAATAGGATTAAATGTACTTAAAATATGCGCAGAATTAGGAACTTCGCTGCCAAATTCTTCGCGTTTCAGAGGCCTTCTTCTTTGTGTAATAACTCGCAATTGCGTAAAAAAATTAAAAAAATATATTGATTTTATTTGTAGCCAAGGGTTCAACAGATAAATTAAAAAAAAATATATATCATTTAAACCAATTTTGTAAATAAATATATTAATGAACGAGTCAGAAGTGCGCTGAATTATGGGACCCTCTATTACACCTACTTTTTTGAATACTTTTTTCTATAAAAAACTGAAATTTTTTGTCTGACTTGTACTCATTTACAATTGTCACCCTTTAGGATAGTTCTTTAGTTTCTTTTCAATTTAATTTGACATTTTCTTTTCTTTGCTAAGTCAATTTTTACTTCTAAAAATTGAATTCAATCCTGAATTTTCATTAAAATTTTTGATGGGATCATTCACAAGCTTTATTTTTCATTCAAAATGATTTAAATTGGATAAAAACAATCAGATAAACCAAAATATCTTAAAAAAAATAATTTTTAGTAATTAGAAAATATAATACAAGCATTTTAAATACTCTATGCATGCCGATTTTAAAATTTACAGCATTTTCATTGCATAAAACATTGAAAGGCTTTAATTTGCATAAAATGTCCAGATGCAACCAAAAATTTCATCGATTTTTCATGGGAAAAAATAATTTAAACAAATTTTAAAATGCATTGACAAAATATGCCATGGTTTATACGGTATTTAAATTAAAAGATGTTTTTGACCTATAAAAAAGGCATAAATTTGTCAAATAATGCAACAGCTAAAAAACATAAAGAATTTTAATGCGGTTTAGGTATGTACTTATAAAATTAAAATAACATTTTTAAGAAGATTAAAAATTATTTAAAACTAAAAAACAATAAAATTTAAAATTTAGACTTCTGTATTACAGAAGGCCCTAAAATTAAATTAGTCTGCATATATTTTTAAAATAATAATTTAATTTATTCTTTTGATTTTCTTTAAAATAGGCGTGTGTAAAATAAATAAGATTATTTTTTAAAAATCGTTTGTTCTAATGCATTTTTTTCATTTGAATAAAATTAAATGCTTGATTTTTAAATTTTAGTAAAATTTATGATTAGGCATATGAGTCTAGGATATTTTAGACTGATTGAGATAAGATAAATAAGAGAGATCTGATAAAGAAAATAAAGTATTCAAAAATTTTATTTAAAAAGTCTTTTTTTAAAAGGATTAGTTACCCAATCTATTGTTATACCAAATTTGTGAATTCAATTGATTTATATTTTTTGGATACAAATGACTTTACTTTAATGCAGCTACCGTATTGAATACAAAAAAAGGATTATAAAAAGTACACTTTTAAAGCTACCTCAATTTTGATGTAACAGACCGGCCACACTATAAGAAAAATTTTAATTTAAGAAAAAATTTAGGAAGTTCGATGGAGGGGGAAACTGTTATTTCATCGATAATCAAATAAAATTAAGCTAATAAATGAAATATTTATCATAAATCACTTAATTAACTAACAATTACGTGAATAATTAATGATTTATTAATTTTAATTAATTATTAATACGCAAATAATTAAATTTTAAAAAGCGCGGTTTGCCCCTCCATGGATAATTTTTAATTTTTTCATTAAATTAAAATTTTTCTTATAGTGTGGCCGGTCTGTAATTATTATCAAAAAAATTAAAAATAAATTTTAAATTAAAAATTATTTTTTTACATTGTAAGTAATTGTATAAAACATTTATTACATTTATGACAAAAAATCTGTTTCAGTTCGCTCCGAGCATTTCACATGCCTTTGAGCTTCGTGCACTCTGCAGCAGCATGCGCCTTGAGGTTTATTCCATTGCGTCTACTGCGCGCGCATATCAATTTTTTCTATTCTAAATGTCTCCCCACCAGGCTCTGGTAAAAATCGCGCGAGTGCGGCCTCGCGGACCTCGTGTCGAAGCTCTGACTCTCCTTTCCTCGACGTACTGAAGAGGGTACGTTACGTTACGGCCATATTGGAAACTTGGATGACTGTGTTACACAAGGGCTCAAGAGTAGCCAAGAATTTATTGTCTGATCCTCGATATAAGGAGGACAGGATTTTAAAACATCACAATCACAACAATGGAGAACATGTACAGTATTTCGGTAACTAATAAATTCTTGCTTGCCTTAGACGAGGATGAAGACCCTCTTGAAATTTTGAAAAAGAAGGAACAAGAGCGTGAGGCAAAGAGAAAAGAAAAGCTCTCAGAAAAAGAAAATAAATCCAAACAGAAACAAGAGGATGCTCCTCAACAAAAGCAGTCAACAAAACAGTCAAAAAATAAAGTGATCAAGGAAGCTACGCAGCAACCGCCCAACAAGGCTCAGGACGCTAAAAAAGATCAAGGTTAGTCACCCTCAACCCACGCTCAAAATATACCTAAAACATTTTTCTTTTTTCTTATTAACTAAACTATTAAGGACTAAAATTTGCAAAATATTTTTATTATTTATTTAAAAAAATCAATTAACTATTTTTCATAAAAATTACGCGTAAAAACGCCATTTTCCGGTTTTGAGGAAAAACGTGCACGCTATAAAATTTATTTTTTCTAGTCGAATTGCCCAAATAACCTTTAAATTCAAGCAAATTTAAGGAAAAAATAATTTTTTATCATTAAAAATTTTTTAATTTTATTTTCAATAAATTATCTGAAAATATGAAAAAAATAAAAAAAAAAGGGAAATTATAGCATTGCCATTTTCGTTAAAAGATATCTCCATGTGCTCGCGCGTGCCTCAAAACTATTCTCCCTCTTGCGAGCTTAATGGGTACTTTATATAATTCTTATAACACGGAGAAAAAACTTATAATAAAGATAATATGTCTAAGCTCGACTAAGATTTCATGAGGATATAAATAACGTACGTTTAATTAGAGATGAGAAAAATAGAAATAAAAATTTGTCTCCCCTTTTCTATTACTGGAAATTTTGGAAATTCTAAAATATTAAATTCTATAAATACACCCTCACTATGTCTTTTTATGTAATTTAACAATTTTTACTCATATGCAAATCAAACTTTTTAGGAGAAAAGAAATTTGGACAGCAAAGGGCTGCTGGATCTGATCGTAATGTTAAATTCTCCAATGATATTCGCGAGGAAAGAAATAATAAAAGAAACCGAGAAGAAGGTACTGGTGAAAGAATACCTCGTAACTCCAATGATCAAAGGAGAGGCAACAATCGCGATGGGTAATTTAAAATAATTGCTTTGTAAAAACTCATAATTCTAGGCAACTAATTTTAATTAAATTATATTTACTTTTTTAGCGAACCCCGAGATGCAAGGGAGCCTAAAGGAGATCGCGATGTTCGTGAAAATCGTGGTGGTGACCGAGAATTTAGAGATCGTGAATTTCGTCCTTCTGGTGATAACCAACGTTCTGATTTCGGTGGTGAACGCCGTGGAAGAGGTGGTGCACGTGGTGGGTTAGGAGGAAGAGGAGGAAGTCGTGGAGGACCTCGATCTGGTCGAGGTGGATTTGATACTCGTGGTAAACGAGAATTTGATCGTCAGTCAGGATCAGATAAAACGTAAGAATCCAATTTTTATTTACACTTTTGCTCTACTAACAATAAAAATTATAAATTAATATATAATTGAATTTACGATGATTGTAATTTTGTCTTTTCTCTTCTATGCATGACTGAATAGGCAATCAAGGTAAGAACTTGAACCTTATAGAAGCTTTTATTTGCTTTTTTAATGTCTTGCTTCTTGATTCTTGCATTTTATATTGTGTTAAATAAAAAAAAAAAGATTGCAATCTTGCGAATAAGAATCTGAGAAAAACCTTATAAATTGAATGTGTAATTAAATTCCAAAAATAGCTTTTATAATTTTTTTATTACAAGTAACGCAAATTCGATTTTATTCGATTCGTAAACAGCTTTTAAAAATTTGAAATTGGGGAAAACAGAGAAATTCAAAATTCAGAAAACTTATTTTATATTTTTTTGTAAAGTAAAAATATATTTCAATAACATTTAATTTTCTAATTTATTTTAATGGCCATGTATCATATTAAGGTAATTAATCAGAATTCTTTTTCTAAAAGTTGAAAATCTTGTGGATTTTATTAAAATACATTTTTGTAATTTTTTTTTATTTTAAAATGCCTAACATTTTAATTTATGCACTTGCTTAAAAAATATATATATATATATATATTGCAATCATTAATAAATTATCAAAATATTTTTACAGTGGAATCAAGCACATAGATAAGAAGGATGGCGCTGGTAGCCATAATTGGGGAAGCCACAACGATGATATTGAGTAAGTAGATTTGATAAATTAAAATAATAAAACAAATTATAAATAGATAATAAATTTTCATTGTTATTTTTTATTAAAAGAGAAAGCATGAACCCTACTACCTTCCCTGCTGATGACTGGACAGTAGAAAAGGATAATGGTGAACCATCATCACCACCAACTGATGCAAAGGATCAGAATGCTGTCGGTGATATTTCAGCTGAAGCACCAACTGAAGAAAAGCCAGTTGAAGAAGAAGCCCGTGAGTTGACTTTAGATGAATGGAAAGCTCAAAGAGGCCCTCGTTCAAAACCACAATTTAATGAACGTAAAGCTGGCGAAGGTGAAGATCTTACTCGTTGGAAAAAAATGTTTGTCTTAGAGAAGAAAAAAGATTACGTTGAAGAGGAAGAAGAAGATGAAGAAGATTTTAATCCAAGTAAAGAATATCCTCAACGTGTAGGCCGTCAAAAACACGTTTTGGATATTGAAATCCAATTCAGCGATGCAAGGCGTAGTGGAGGTGGTCGAGGTGGAAGAGGCGGACGTGGTGGTCGTGGTGACCGCGGAGATCGAGGTGACCGCGGCGACCGTGGGGATCGTGGAGATCGCGGAGACCGTGGAGATCGTGGGTCCCGAGGAAATGGAGGTGGTTTTGGAATGCGAGCACGTGATGATAACCGATCATTTGTAAGTATTTTCTGCCTACATTAATATTGTACAAATTAAAATATGTAAAGCTAATAATCTTTTAATTTTTTTCTAGGGCTCTAATGAGCAAAGATCTCCACGTGATCGTCAAAATGCTCCTAAAGTTGATGACGAACATGATTTTCCTTCATTAGGTTAAACCAAAAAAATCAGAAAAATTAGCAAATTTTCAACTTGTGCTAAATTTTTTCATTACTACACTAATGCTAAAGTTGATGCTATCGTTATATTTCAATAATAATCTGATATTAAAAAGAGTTGTCATCGTTGTTAAACAAAAAATTTTCATGTAATGAAATATAATAACTTGTACAAATCACAAAAAAAAAACTATACACATACATGTGAGTATATACAAATATATATTCACACACATACTTTTACAAAACAAAACTCGCTAATAAGATTTACTAAAAATTAAAGAAAATATTGTTCTTTAATGATTGTTAGGCTTTAATAATACGATGTAATTTTTTGAGCAAATCTTATTTTACAAAAAAAAAATAAAATATATATAATGTCGTCCTCTCAATTTTAATTTTATTAATTAATATTTGAGGTCTTAATGTGAAAAACATGTTACGGCCTATTTATTTTTAAAAAAAGGCCCAAAAATATTAATGTTACTTACGTTGATCTTAACTTTGTAAAAGCCATTTATAAGTAATTTTTAAAAAATTATTACATATTTAATTTTATAAAAAAAATTTTTTACTGATAAAATCTTCAAAGTTCAAAAAAAATCTAACAGGTTGTTTATGATTAAAATTCATATATTAAAAGAACTTTAACCCCTCTTACTTCAACTTGGCTTAATCAGGAGGTACGACAAAAATTTATTTTTTACGCAATCGCAAATTTGCGAGGTTTTTTTTTGCAAATTATATTTTTCTCAACACAAAAAAATAATTTTTTTAAATAAGTTACAAAAGTGTTGGTAACGACTATCTTGTCAATGTTTTTTCATTAGTCTATTTACCACACGCGTAAACTGTGGATCTCGAACAGGACAATGTATGTTAAAAAAAAGATCGTAGATCGAACTAAAAAAAAGTATACTAAAGCCATTTAAAATGTACTTTACGCATTAATCGATTTTTGTCATAAAACTTAAATATCAAAAAAAAAAATAATGTTCTATAAATATTAGTAATCATACATTTGTTATATTATTTTTAAAGTAAAAAAAAAAAATTAGTATGTGAATGCAAGTTTCATTCTCTCTCTTTTTATCGAAGTGGATAATGTGTTTTAAGATTATATATTTGAAACTTAGGTAAAATGTGTAAATAAATAAAAATATTTACAAAAATAAAAAAAAACATTTTGACAAAAGATGAATAATATTAATTTAATTCCTTGTTACTAATTACAAAACCAAAAAAAAAATTAAGTTTTAATAGTTGCCTTTTTTTATGAATTGATATTTTTAATTTTTTTTCTTTGAATACGTAAAAAAGTTTTCTTAAAAAGTGGTAATGCATGTACCTGAAAATTATCAAAAAATCTTTTTTAAAAAAAGCATCAATTTTTTTTTTTGTGTATAAATAAAATTAGGATATTTTCAGTTTAATTAAGATATTTTTTAATTAAAATATTTAGAATGTAATTTATAAGATATAATTTTATAAGAAAAAGTATCCTGCAAATAAAAAGAATATAGTAAGCAAAATTTTTAAGAAAAAAATTAATTTTTATTTTGCATTAACCTAATATTTTTAATTTTATTGTTGAAGAATGGACTTTGCTTTTAAATAAATTTTTCAATTAATTACCGTAAAATGAAAAGTTTAAATTCTTTAATTAAATTCAATTAAATTTTATCGAATAATAATCTTTTTTAGTTAATCAAGTCATATTATCAAGAAATATATAATTAATTTTCATTGAAACTGAAAATGATCGAGTAAGTAAAAACTGAAAAGTAAAATTCTATTGTAAAATATTTGAAAGTTTTTAAACTTCATTCTTCATTTATACTGCAAAGTTTCTGTTAAGGTACATTATTTTATCCTCAAAGGTAGAAATCTCTTCTTTAGTAAATTTTAGAAAAAACTTGTCCCGAAAGGAGCATAAACAATTTATATTTGTAAACCCTCTCGTTTTGAAATAAATATACTTAGGTTGCCAAACGATTTTTAAATATTTTTATTTACACTCGTAATTAATAACTATTTTCTTATGTGTAAAGAAGTTAATTACATATTATAAATAAAAAAACATAAAAGTTATAATAAAAATATGACACTGGATAGATTTATTCTAATGGGCCTTCTGAGCTTAAAAACACAGGGCCCCGGAATTTCCGGGCTATCATTGGTGAATCCAGAAACTCTCAAGAAGAGATTCAGCAAAAATTTGCGAGATTTTATAAAACTTTTAAGGGCGTTCTATCTAGCACTGGGTATTTTTTGAACAGCATGTTTTTAACTAAAATATTTTGATCATAATTATTTGTAATAATTTTTTAATAAAAGATTCAAACAATTTCAGTATTTGGTAAAAGAATATAAAGCTTAAAAAATTAAAATGTTTTAAATTAATGTAATTTTTGGCTCATAAAAGTCTGAGATTCCAGATTTGGGCTACTTATAGATCAAAATTCTGCTTGGCTCATATTGAAGATCATTCAATTCTAGTGGAAAATATCGTGGGAAAATTGTCGCTAAACCACCTATGTAATGAGTTACAGCTAATTGTTTAATCAAATAGTTGGTGGTCTTAATTTATTTCCGTAAGTGTCCCTTTCAAGCGTCGTAAATTGTGATTTTATATCACAAATTCCTCACCACGAAAGGCAATAAACTGAATGCCCATTTTTAGCCCGAAATGGGCAGTTTACGAGTTGCTGCCAAAATTAAAATTTTTGATAAATATACAGCATAACTCGAAATTTATTTTTTTGTACGCTGACCATGAAATTACGATTTCTTGGCCGCTGCGCTATCAAAAATTACTACATGGTTCTATACCCCATGGTATTACCGAATGGTTTTACTACCTAAATTAATTTTCTTTATTTGTGCTAATTAAGGTTTAGGAGGGGAGGTTGAAAAAATATCCTGGGATATAATTTTCAGGTTTCCCTAGCTGTGAAATTTAAAGAAATTTTCTGAAACAGTTGTAAAAATAGCTATTTATTAAACAAGGGATAAAATATTGGTTTTGGCTTTGCATGCAGTTGTATGCACGAGGGAGCGTAGCGAGCGAGTGCAGACAGCATGCAAAAGTCGAACCCCATATTTTGTCCCGTGTTCTAAACAATAGTTTTACATATAATGGGCAAAAAAGCCGTCTCCCTAGGGCAGCAAATAGGCTTTTTTTTGCCCTAGATATGTAAAAATATTATTAATGTATAGTCATCCAAAATAAAAGTTCATGACAGAATAGATATTCTTGCCACTGTGTCGCAAAAATTCATATAGGACCCTTGGCAATAAAAATAGTATATTTTTACCCATGGCCACAAAAGTAAAGAATGGCCCAAATTGCACGTAAATTACCGTCCGAGGCGAAGCCGAGGATGGTAAACTGCGATTTGGGGCATCCTTTTTTTGTGGCCAAGGACAAAACATAATTTTTCTTGTTAGTGTCCAGAAAGTGCGTGTTTTCTGGCCGCTGCGCTATTCGAAAAAACGCATTTTTACAATTTACGTGCAATTTGGGCCATTCTTTACTTTTGTGGCCATGGGTAAAAATATACTATTTCTTGCTCAGTGTCGAGAAAATGCGTTTTTCTGAATAGCGCAGCGGCCAGAAAATACGCACTTTCTGGACACTAACAAGAAAAATAATGCCCTAAATCGAAGTTTACCGACCTCGGCTTCGCCTCGGAAGATAATTCACTATTGCGATTTGAGACATTCTTTATTTCTTTGGCCATGGGTCTGGGGTCATAATATACGACTTTACAAGCTTCAAATTTCAAAAAATTTTTTACCGACTTTTTTCTTTGAACAGTTTATTAAATATCGTTTTGGAAAGGCAAAATACGCTGCCAACTAACTGGCACTAAGGTTCCTCAAACAATGATCATTAGTACTTTCATGGAATTAAATGAGGTATTACACCCAAAAAAAAAAATATTGCAGTTTTTTTAATTTTTTTATTTTTCTAATTTTGAGTAAAACATTTTGAAAAAATTCGGTATCACCACAGTATACAATACTGTGGTATCAGATCCAAACAATTACTAAAAACGAATTTTCTAGATTCAAAATAAATTAGGTACTACGTCCAAAAAGAAAAAAAAATTTGGTGTTTTTTGTATTTTTTTATGACAAAAATTTTTGGAAAAAAATTTTCAAAAAATTAAGTATCAGATTCGAGATATCGAGTAAAAACCATTTTCATGGAAATAAATGAGGTATATTACATCCAAATTAAAAAAAAAAAAAGTAGTTTGAGATTTTTTGATGAAAAAATTTTTGAAAAAAAAAACAGGTTGTGAAATATTACCGGTTACATACAAACACACACACACACATACAGACTTTTTTTAAAAACCGGTTTTTTAGCTTCTTGAGGTCTCAAAACTTGCTTATATGCCAAAAAATCAACATTTGACCCATCACAATGGTTCCTCTATGAGGAACCAAAAAATAATTATTTTTTATTAATCTTCAATTGGGACTCTGATTTTAAAAAAATATTTTAAAAAAATCCTGTTTTTAACAAAAATTGTAATTCTGGAAGCAATTTAAAAATTTGTCATTGGGCCAAAAATGACCACTTGGTTTATTGGCTATTTCCGTGTTAGAAATAGATAAAAAATCACGATTTACGGGACTTGAAAGTAGACCAATTCAGAAAAATAACGAATCCAACAAGAATATTTACTTGTATATTGCATTAAGGTTTGTTCTGTTTATCATAGAGTTAACTACTTTTTTCCTTTTTTGGTAAACTTTTGGTAAACACCTTTTGGTTCCTCATAGAGGAACCATTGTGTTAGGTCAAATTTTGTTTTCTGATTTTTTGGCATATAAGCACGTTTTGGGACCCCAGGAAGCTAAAAAATCGGTTTTTAAAAAAAGTCTGTGTGTGTGTGTGTGTGTGTGTGTGTGTGTGTGTGTGTGTGTGTGTGTGTGTGTGTGTGTGTGTGTGTGTGTGTGTGTGTGTGTGTGTGTGTACGTATGTAATCGCTGATATTTCACAAACATTATGAAATTAAGACCTAATTTTTTTTTCAAAAATTTTTTCACCAAAAAAGCTCGAGGTACTTTTTTTTTTTTTAATTTGGATGTAATACCTCATTTATTTCCATGAAAGTACTTATACTTGAAAGTATGGTTTTCACATGATATCTCGAATCGGATACTTAATTTTCTGAAAATTTTTTTCCTAAAATTTTTTTCACAAAAAAATACAAAAAATACCAATTTTTTTTTTCTTTTTGGACGTAGTACCTAATTTATTTCCATGGAAGTACTAGTTTTAGAAATATCGTTTATTGTAATTTTTTGGACCTAATACTTAATTTTTTTAAAATTTTTTTCTCAAAATTTTTGTCACCAAAAAATACAAAAAACGCCAAAATTTTTTTTATTTTAGGACGTAATACTTAATTTTTTCCTATGAAAGTACGAATATCTAGAATTATCGTTTGTAAAGGATTTCTCCATCTGATACATAATTTTTCGAATTTTTTTTTTTTAAAATTTTTTACATAAAATAATTTAAAAAATACCATAATTTTTTTTCTTTTTGGACGTAGTACCTCATTTTTTTCCATGAAAGTACTGATATCTAGAAGTATCGTTTTTACTCGATATCTCGAATCTTATAATTTATTTATTGAAAATTTTTTTCTCAAAATTTTTTTCACCAAAAAATACAAAAAATACCAATTTTTTTTTCTTTATGGACGCAGTACTTAATTTATTTCTGTGGAAGTACTAGTTTTAGAGATATCATTCATAGTAATTTTTTTGACCTGATTCTTAATTTTTTTAAAATTTTTTTCTCAAAATTTTTGTCGTCAAAAAATACAAAAAACGCAAAATTTTTTTTTATTTTAGGACGTAATACTTAATTTTTTCCTATGAAGGTACGAATATCTAGAATTATCGTTTGTAAAGGATTTCTCCATCTGATACGTAATTTTTCTAAATTTTTTTTTCTAAATTTTTTACATAAAATAATTAAAAAAATACCATAATTTTGCAATATTTTTTTGTGTGTGTAATATTTCATTTAATTCCATGAAAGTACTATCTTGAATAATTATTATCCAATGAATTACGTTAGATTTTATTTTGAAAAAAATAGATTTAGTTGAATTCAATACATAAATTTTCTTTGAACTTTTAAAAGTTAATAGAAATGAGTGTATGATTGCATGGTTGTAATCGGTGATATCTGTGGCATATTGAAGTATTTAGCTCATTGTTTGAGGAACCTTAGTGCCAGCTAGTTGGCAGGGTATTTAGTTTGTATACAATAAATGAAAAAAACACTTATCTCTGGGACAAAAACAACAGGCCCTTAATAGATAGCTCTATAAAAACCCTATCTTATAACATGGAGAAAAAGACCCCTTGGAATGAACGGATTGTACTCGGGGTGTTTTTCAACATAATAAATCGATCCATAACCATAATATGGTTTACAGCCACGTAGCCAGGATTTTCGTTGGGGCGGGGGGCTTTAATGTAAAATTTCCCTCTCCCAAATACATTTTCCCCCTATTTTTGAAAAAAATAGATTAAAAATAATAATTCGGGGGGAGGGCTAAAGCACCCAAGCTCCCTCCCTGACTACGTGCCTGCGTATATAATTTGGTGATCTAAATGTACTGGACTCTTCTTTTGAGATAAAATTAAGTTCCTAAATTTCAAAATGAAATTGTGAGAAAATTCAAAATCAAAGTCCAGTTTAAATAATTATCGAAATTCTGTCAAAATTTTGTTTCATATAATTTGATTACTTTATTATACATTTTTACTTTATTATGAAATCAGTTAATTTTTAGTCGAATTCGAATTTAAATTCGTCCAAAAAATCCACGAAGACCAAATCTGAAGACTAAATTCGTGAAAATAGCAAAAATACCTCTTTTGCGGTGAAATATTAATTCTTCAAACAAAATAAATATCAAAAATTCGTGATCTGCAACCCAAAAATCAATATGGTCCAAATCTGGACACTTAAAATTAAAATACTTCAAAATATCCCTTTTTAGGAATAGTCATTGCAAATTTAAGGGTGTTTTTGAGTCGATGATTACGAATTTCGGAATCTTCCCTATGAAAAATGCGGAGCACCCTTAAATTTGCAAAAAAAGGGGTATTTTTGATGTATTCGAATTTGGAGTGGCCAGATTTGGCCTACATGCGTTTTTTGAGTTGATGATCACGAATTTCAGTGTCCTGTCTACTAAAGATTGATACTTCACTCTTAAATGTGCAAAAACGTGAAATAAATAAAAAATACTGCTTTTACAGGTAGTTTTTGCTAATTTAACGTTGAATAAAAAATAATTTCAAAATTATTTTGATCATTTTCATTTTTTGGTTTTCCTGTCACCCAATAAAAATTTAACTCCATTTTTGGATTCTTCGGGAAGTTTTAAAATGCAGACTTTTTTTAAAGGAAAATTTAGTACGTACATTGTACAAAGAAAAGAAATTAAAAAGCAATAAAAATTCATAAAATTACAAAACTTATTGCTAATAAAATTTTTAAAAAAATGAGAAAAATTTCATTTTTTTTATTTTTATGCAAAATTAATTTCTTCTCATTGAATACCGTTACAGTATAACATCCAAAATTTCTAAATAGAGGATCTATAGTAAAATTTTCCAAAGAATCCAAAAATTGAGTTACAATTTTCATTAGTTAACAGAAAAAGCCTGAAAATGAAAAATCATGAAAATTTATTTTTTTAATTTTTTTAATAACTTAATTAATACTATAAAAAACTATTTACCATCAGAAAAAAAGTACTTTAGGAAAATAAAAAACTTCAGGCCAAAATTAGAGGAAAAAAAGTGACACTTTTTGCATGGCTTTAAGAGTGATTCACATTTGGAACTTTCATTCGTTTTTCTATTCTTCGGTTTTTTCTTTAAGTTTTTCTGAAAAACTGATAGAAATTTTGATCCCAGTGGGAAATTTGACTAAACCCCTCTCTGAAGAGAAAATAGATCTTTGGTTTATTTAAAGCATAATAAAATTGGATATAGTAATTAAATTTAGCTCACATTTAAATTTTTGAAATTTTAAAAAAGTTTAAAAATCGATAAACTGGCAATGTCATTTTTTTTCATATTGTGGGAAAACAAATAATTATGTTAGGAAAATAATGGCACATTTTTATAACCAGGGATACTCCAGATAGTTAATAGTAATTATAAAAGTTATTTTATTCGAAATAGAATTTGACGAGATATTTAAGAAAAAACAACAAATGGATATAGTGTCATATTTTTACATGCTGGACCCGTAAAATCAGTTTTTTCAAAATTCCAGATTTTTAATTTGCTTTTAGACCAGTTTCACTATATAAGAATTGCTCATAATATAATATAACACTTTGCAAAAGAGATAAAAACGGTATTTTTAAAAATTATTTCCGGCTTTATGATATAAAACTTGATTATTTACAATCTATACATATGCATATTAAATATGTTAATTATTTAACTTTTTGGCATATATCGCATAATATAAATAAAATTATATTAGTTAATCAACGGATGTGTAAATATTGTCCCAAATTATTTTGAATACTTATATGTTTTAAAAATAAAAAAATAAAAATTAAGTATTATCCGAGGTATTATCTATCCGGGTGGCCTATACATAACGTTTATCTAAAAAAAAATGCTCCTCCCAATAATATCATCATAATCATCATCATCAAAACGCCCCTTTTAATATTTATCAAAAAAATGACAATTCTTCAATAAACACTTGCGAAAATTCAAAATTTTAGCGCGTTAACTTATGCGCAGTAACCTATTTTCCCCTACCCCCAGACCCCCTCTACAACTAGAAATTCACGTCTGCGGTCTTTTCTCTCTTGTGCACAACTCCGAATATAGGAAAAAACACAACACATATAAAATAATAATCTCTCTTACATGTACTCCTACAAACAACGAAAATTCCAAGTATATTATTCAGTAGTTCGCCGACTCCGGTTTAAACAGCAAATACAAGAAAGATCCGGAGTTCATAATCATGTTCATGGCGACTTGTAATGTATAAAACTACTGCAATTATACATACTTTTTGAAGCAACTGTAAAACATATTTAAATTGTGCATTGCATTTGGTGTTTATTAATTTAAATTAAAATAAATTTATGTGTTCATATTTGTAAATTTTGAAAAATATATGTGAATGTGACCTATGGGTAAAAATATCTAAAGTTTATGTTATATATGTGCGTGATTGTGCGTGTGGGTGCGTGTAGCAGCTACTGCTGCTGCTGCTGCTGATAGTGCTCAGAAGAAGAGGATATTTTTCATCATTTATATCGTATGGTGTCCCCGGCCGCGACAAGTCAAAATTAAAGGACGCTGTCGTTGCGCCTGGGAGATGATGTTTAAAATCATTCAAAATGATTGTAAGTGATTTTATGGAAAATTAATGATAACTCCAAAATAAAAGTTATGTTTATTAGAGAACAGAAAGGAGTAGTTTTTTCAAGTGACATGAATATACAGTGTACATAACACATCTAATTCGCATACGGATATAATAATATACTATATTGTAGTGTTGAAGTGTATACTGGAGGGCGATGCGCCCTAAAAGGACGAGGAGTAGTCGCCGACGGCTGGCTATTTTAATCGAAGATATATAAATGTTTTTTTCTCTTTTTTAAGGTGTGTAAAGATTTTTATGCATTTTTTGTGTTTTATTCCATTATCTAGTGATGTTTTTTTATCTATTAAAGGTTTTTTAAAATATTAATATACGGGTGTACACTATAAAGAAGTGTCGATGCTCTCTCCTTTGTACATTAATCTATCTTACTCTTACATATAAATTTGCGATATATTCTTTCTCTCTTTTTCTTTCATTTAAAGAAGAGTGGCAAAAATTTTATTGCGGAGGATATGGCAAATAATATTCTTCTCTCTTGTTTTTTTTTTTTTTTTTATTTTATTTGTAGAAAAAAAAGGAGTTTGAGGATCCGGGTGATTGGTTTTATTATTATTTTTTTTTGCTTATATAGATAAAAAGTCAGATTTTCGCTACCTAAAAGACTATAATATCTTTCGAGGTGGTCTGTAATTTAATGTTTTTTTTTTATTTAATAGTTTTAGTAAAAAGAAGTCGCCTTCCCACGGCACCACAGCATCACAGCCTTTTAACATGTAACACACTGCTGCATCAAATCTTTTTTTTTCCTCCTTTGTGTAAAAACTTCTCAACTCATATGCCTTTTGCACGGCCTTTTGCCCCCTAAGCACCTGTCAAATATAAATTTTTTGCATCTATTTTTATAACTATTTAAGAATAATACAATTTTTTTTTGAAATTTTATTGAGTGTATTACTTTTTATTTTTCGGAGTCTTCTCTCTATCTTATAATAATAGTTTTTATTTTTTCTTTTATATTTCTGCATTTATTATGAAAAGGCAACTTACAGCAAACCGTAAAATATTTTATAAAATTTATTATTTTTTTTTCTTCATCCCTATGTTTAAATATCTTTTTAACTCATGTATGTACGCTTGAATGGTTTGTCTATTGTATTTTAAAATCGTTTGTTTATCCTAAATTTAAGGCAGTGTATCAAAGTAAAATAATTTTTTTTATGTGCAATATAATAAGCGTTAAAATTTGATATTTTAAAATAAAAATAATTTAAATAAACAGAAAAAAAAATAATCTCTTTTTAGTTAAACTTGAGTTAAACGTTTGGGAAAAGAATTGAGGAAAACCTACAAAAATAATTACATTAAATGATTTTTAAATTGAATATTCAACAAATTATTCTCTAAGTGACTTTGATTATGCTACTTATTTGTTTCTTAATTAAATTTATCTCTTACTGTTTTTTTTTTTTTAAATTATTTTGATTTGAAATATTTTAAATCTTTTGGTTTAATCAACTTATTAAAAGTATAATTAATTTTTGAAAATTTAATCATATTGACAACTTTGTCATGGATAATATAATAATTTAATTAATTTATTGATATTCTTTTGTTTATTAAATACCTATATTTTGATAGAAGAAAGTTTTAAATATTTAAATATTTTATATTATATAATTTAATTTTAATATTTATTTATATTTTAAGTAACTTTTATTTCAGAAATTTATTAAATAAGTATATTGATTTTAATTAAAATTAATTTTTATTTTGAGTAATTATTGAATTTTATAACTTTTTGAATTTAATAAATTTTAAGTTATTAGGTTAAATGCATAATTTACCAATAAAATTTTCTTTTTTTTTTTCAGGAGTATTTTTTAGAGTTTGCTCCATTTTACATAATGGACATCTCTCATACAGTAAGCTGTATTTATTAAGTTTAAAGAAATGATGCCAAGCAGAAAAATTCAAAATATTCCTTAAAAAAAACTTTTCCCAAAAAATTTCCAAGATTTTCATAATGAATCTTTACAATTTACTCTATTTTTCTCCCCCTTTGGTACCACCACCACCACGGCTTTCATTGTCATATTTCTCCTATGCAAGTTTTGTAGCTTTTTTAATGTTGTTACATACTGCTGTAACGATAGAAACAACTGCAACTCCTTTTCATCCTAATGATATACAACCTATTAAACATGTAATAGCACAGTATCCTAAATTTGATGAAGATGAAATAAGAAATTTTTCATATTCTGATCCAAATGTTACAAAAGATAGTAATACTGGCTTACAATTTAATCATCTTGTCATTGATCCTGAAACTGGTCAATTATATGCTGGTGCTATTAATAGACTTATACAGCTTGATTCAAATTTACTAAAAAAAGAAGTTGTCAAAACAGGTAATTATTTTGAATATTTAAAATGATTTATAGGTAAAATATATACAAAATTATTTTTTTTAAAGGCCCTAAATTAGATCATTCACAATGTCATGCAACTGGATGCCCATCTCAAGATATTATTACTGTCCTCACTGATAATGTTAATAAGATTCTTGTTGCTGATCATGAATCAAAAGTCCTTATTGTATGCGGTTCTTTATTTCAAGGAGCCTGTGAAAAGTACAAAATGTCCAACATATCTTTAAAATCTGAAATTTTTCCATTTGGTGTGGCTGCTAATGATGGTAATTCTTCGACTTATGCTTTTATTGGTCCAGAGTTCTATAATCTTAGAACAAAAGAAAATATTTTATATGTTGGTACAACTTTCACAAATAATGCTGACTATCGTCATGACGTTCCTGCCATTTCTAGTAGAAGACTTGATAATTTAGAAATTGCTGAACACGTATTTAATAAGCAACCAATTTTACGTATTGATGTTAAATATCGTGATCATTTTTTAGTTAAATACGTATATGGTTTTAATACCAGTGATTATGCATATTTTGTATTAGTACAAAAACAATCTTATTTACCAGAACAAGAAGAATTAGGATATATATCTAGATTGGCACGCAGTTGTATTACAGATCCAAATTATGATACTTACACGGAAGTTACTTTACAATGTAATGTCGAAGGTAAAAATGAATCTTACAAATTGGTTCAAGATGCAAAAGTTGCATTTGCTGGTCATGACTTAGCTGTACAACTTGGTATAGATGTTGGGTCTCCAATTTTTGTAGCAACATTTTCACCTAGTAAAGGAATAACAAATGAGCCCTTATCTCGCTCTGCAGTTTGTATTTATAGCCTACGTGACATCGAAAATAAATTCAACGAAAATATACATATGTGTTTTAATAGTAGTAGTAAATATAGAAATATGGGATATATCAGTGGGCCGATACAAGATGGAGAGTGTCCTCAAGCAGGTGTAAGTAATCTATTAATTATGCATCTTTTTTTCCCTAAATTATATAATTGCAAATATAATGAAAATAAATTTTTTAATTACAGACAACAGGAAATATTTTGAATTTTTGTGAAGTTGCATTGAAAATATCTGGAGATTCTCCAATAGTAGGACAAGCTGTAGTACATTTTCCAGATACTTTTATAACATCAATCACAATAGCAAATGCTGAAAGTCATACTGTTGCATTCTTAGGAACAGATAACGGTTACATAAAAAAAGTTTTACTTTCTGGATCTGAAGCTACAGTTTATGAAACTATTGAGATAGATAAGGGACAAAAAATTTTACCAGACACGTTAGTTGATCCTAGTGGAAATAGTTTATATGTTTTGTCAAATTCACATGTCTCTAAAGTTAGGGTTGAACATTGTAGTAGCTATGCAAATTGCAGTAGTTGTTTAGAAGCTGGAGACCCATATTGTGGATGGTGTTCATTAGAAAAAAGGTAAATTTATCTGCAAATCATTCAAACAAAATTTAATTATAAATACAAAATTTTTTTTTTTTTTGATAGATGTTCTATACGTCAAGACTGTCAAAAGGCAAATCGAAGTAGTCCTCGTTGGTTATCTGTATCAACTGGTCAGCAATGTATTGATTTTGAACAAGTACTGCCTGATCGTATTCCAATAAAGCAAATGTCAAAAGTTCAATTAACAATACGTACATTGCCGGAATTACCAATTGGAGCAAATTATAAATGCGTTTTTGGTGATTCTGAACCAATAAATGCAATTATGACAGGTTTTGGATTAACTTGTCCAACCCCATCAATAGTATCAAGACCGAAAATTCCAGTTGGACAGGATCATATTTTTGTTTCATTGTCAGTAAGATCTAGTGAGACTAACAAAGATTTTGTTTCAAGAAATTTTGCTTTCTTTGATTGTTCAAGGCATACTATTTGTTCAGATTGTGTCCTAGCACAATGGGCTTGTAACTGGTGTGTTTATGATAACAAATGCACTCATAATACATCAGAATGTCAAGGAAATATTATTTCAGGAGAAAATGTAAGTTTATTTGTAAAAAATTAACAATAGAAAACTTAAAACAAATATGAACATATACTAATAAACCAAAAATTTTTACAGAATCCCCAGTCAACCTCAACACCTGGTGTAAAATATTGTCCTCATTTTGTTCGTCGAAAAACTCCACTTATGTTACCTAATGGTGTACCAAAAGAAATCAGCATAGAAGTAGAAAATTTACCTCATCCAGCAGTTGCACATACTGGCTTTCAATGTTTTATAACAATCGAAGGAGCTAATTTAAAAGTCCAAGCCCGTGTTGAAAACAGCCGTTTTATTGTATGTGATAAAACATTTTATTCTTACAATGCACAAACTGGTAAAAGTGAAGCAGAAGTTAGTGTGATGTGGAACACAAATCATTATGTTGACCGTACAACAATAATTTTGTACAAATGTGAAGTACTGGGCTCACATCGTGAACATGCTGACTGTTCCTTGTGTGTAACACGTGATCCACATTTTGAGTGTACATGGTGCAGTAATTCTTGTCGTTACAAAGATTCATGTCTAAGTTCACCGTTTACTGAATGTCCAAGACCTAGAATAGACATGATTAAACCTTTGAGCGGGCCTATAGAAGGTGGGACTAATGTAACAATTGAAGGAAGTAATTTAGGATTGACAGAAGCAGATGTAGCTGGAAAAATTTATATAGGAAATGCTTCATGTACTTTAGTTGATTATGAAATTTCCGTCCGTATCGTATGCCGTACCAATAGACATGAAGCAACTGATGAAGCGCCTGTGATTGTTGGCAATTTAGCGGGTTCAACAAGTAGTTCTGTTTATTTTAATTACAAAGATATTAAATTAACTAGTGTTTATCCATCAATTGGTCCTCTAAGTGGAGGAACAACTCTAGCTATAACTGGCCAATATTTAAACATAGGTAGCACCATATCAGCTTACCTAGATGAATTGCCTTGCATAGTAAATAATACACAAGCTAGTAGTACAAGATTATTATGCGTAACCAGCCGATCAGGTAGAATTAGACGGATTAGAAGACTGACTTTAAGTATCGATGGTGCCAATAGAACCCTTGATGGTAATCCTTTTAATTATACACTTGACCCTACAATAATGGAAATCAAACCTTTAACTAGTTTTGCTTCTGGTGGAAGAATGATAACAGTACATGGTACAAATTTAGATACAATACAAAAACCTGAAATGGTAGTGTATTATGATGGTGAAAGTGAACCCCTTAATAGAACAGTTTGTAGTGTTATCACCCCAAAACAAATGGATTGTCCTAGTCCTAGTATAGCTAATAGGTTTCGTTCGAAGCTTAATAATTTACCTGATAGAAAGCGAAGAAGCCCAAGAAAAGAATTTCAGTTACCTGTGAAAATTGGATTTTTATTGGATAATGTAGAAAGTGTAAAACATCTAGATCAACATTATCAAACGATAAGAAATACATTAGTGTATGTTGATGACCCAAATTTCTTTCCCTTTCCTCGAAAAATTAAGCTTTATAAAGGTGATACTCTTGTGATAGAAGGTGAAAATTTAAATTTCGCGAGTGATGAGTCAGATGTTAATGTGACAGTTGGTGTAATGCCTTGTAATGTGACTTCTTTAGCTTTGACTCAATTAGTGTGTACACCACCAGAACAACAACCTGGTGGTACTGATGAAATAGGTGTAAAAACTGAACAAGAATTACCTTTAGTTGTTGTAAGAGTCGGTCAGAGTTTAAGATTTCCCATCGGTTATTTGCAATATGACGTTATTAAATCATATCCGATACCACCTGAAGCCATTGCTGGTATCGCTGCTGGTACTGTTGGACTTGTCTTCCTTTTTATATTGGTGCTAGTGATTTATCGTAGAAAAAGTACTCAAGCTGAAAGAGAGTACAAAAGAATCCAAATTCAAATGGATACATTGGAAAGCAATGTTAGAATGGAATGCAAACAAGCTTTTGCTGAGTTACAAACGGATATGACTGATTTAACAGCAGATCTTGAATCTTCAGGTATTCCAACGCTGGATCATAAAAATTATATAATGAAGGTAATTTATTTTAATTTGATAATACTTATCATTTTGTAGAATTTAACTTTTACTTTTGTCCTTATAAATAATCTCGGAAAATAATAATTTCATTTATTTATTATTCTATTTTAATTTAACAATTAGTTTAAAAAAAACTCTTTAGTTTTGCATAAGATGTAATACTTGTAAAATACATTCTTAATATTCTTAATATAAAAATTAAAAAAATTAATATTTAATAAAAAAAATAGTTACAAAACTTTTCTAAAATTTTATAAATGATCTACGAAAAAATTAGCAAATTTCCTATCGCGAGTTAAAGGTAAACAAAAAACTTCGAGTTTTCCCAAACTATTTTCCGTAAATTTACAATTGAAATAAACTTTTTTTAAAACTATGTATAGGAATAATTTGAAAATTTTTAGGCATGCATCAAATTCATAAAATAACTTTAAATTTAAATATTATTTTTGTTTTACTTAATTTCATATTTACATTCCCATCAATTCTGACTAATTTAAATAAAATTTTGATTAAAAAAAAAATAACATCATAATAATCATAAAAGACAGTAAAAATACATTAATATAAAAATATTTATTCAATGAATTCATTGATTTTATTCACACGTATAACATTTTTTTTTTTTGCTATAAATAACAGGAAGACATAAAATTTGAATTAATTAACATAATTATAAAGTTTTTTTTAATATCATTGAACTTTTACTACCACATCATTCAATATTTTATAATTTTGCTAATTTTTTTTTTTTTTATTAATTCTTTTTATTAGATAAGATCTAAAAATAAGTATGAAAAAAACGGTAAACTGTGTTGGAAAAAAACTACTCTTTGAATCGAAAAGTGTAAATTCACCTACTAAAAAAGTACACCGTAACACCTTATAAGTAGTAAATTTTAAATCTACACTTTATAAGGTGTCAAATTTTAGGTGAATTTACACTTTTCGACGACTTTTCGATTTTAAATCGTAAAATTCATATTTTTTAAAAACTAAATTGTAAGAAAAAAAGGATTTTTATTAGTTTGAAAAAAGTATTGAATACTATTTTCACGTTGCAATTTAAATTTTAATGTAGAAAATTATTTTTTTATTATATTTTCTTATTTATAGAAAATAAATGTTATTGTTTTTTAACCCAGGGAAACCTAATATAGAGAATTAAACCATTTTATTATAACTAGGCCGAATTTTGTGCACTGAAGATTTTTCCTCTTTGACACATGCGGATTTTCTTTTTATTTCAGTTTGGACCTTACATCCTTACGGGTCACCCAAGTGTTTCTACTGAAAAATTTTTCATTCAATGTTTTTATTTTTGTTCAAAAATAACTATGTCGAGGGTTATTTTATTCTAATTTAAATTTATTTTTCTAGATACAACTTAATTTTTTTTAAACTGTCAGGTTGCTTCTGGGTTGCTAGGGTATAAATATAAATATTATTATAATTCATTAATAATGAATCTGATTAACGAATAGAAATGATATGTTTATTTTTCTTTTTATCTATTTTTATTTTTAGCAAGGGCGGATCCAGAGGGTGGGCGTTAGGGGCGATCACCCCCCCCCCCCCCTAAACTCTAAAAAATTGCATGTTTTTTTTACGATTTTCAAAACATACAAAATTCTGCTTAAGTCCCCTTTTAGACACTTTTTTGGATCCGACATTGATTTTAAATAAAAGAAAAATTTCGTTTATACCAAACAGAAAATTGTTTAAAGAGTGAAAACTGAATACGCTTTTTTTTTTTTTTTTTTTTTTTTACAAATACTTATTTTATAAATTAATTTTAAAAATTAATTTAAAAAAATAATTAAATGATCGCATGAAAAAATTTCTTTTTCTTATGGGGCTAATTATTTTCACGAAAAAAAATTTTTAATGAATCTCCCCCGGGCCGTTTTTGCATGTTGTAACTTTACAATTTAATTTGAAGGGACTTTTGTGGTGTTAAACTCATAAAGGAATTTTCACAAAATTTTGAAAATAAAAAATATAAACAGAAATTATTTACTTAGCACCCAAAATTGTTCATAAAAAATTTAGTGTTCAAAAATTCAAATACTTCATTTATTAAGCGTTTAATTTTCAAAAAATAAAAGACATTTTTTAAGAATTTAGCTAAATGGCAATACGATGGAACGCGTATATAAAAGATATTAAAAAAAAAGTAAAATAAAATAAAAATAAGTCACGTTATTTTCTAAAAATCAGCTTTAAATCATAATTTGATTGACACTAGTAACACTACTTATTTAACTCTCAGATATAAATATGATTAGTGTGTTTCCTAAAAACCGTGTCAAAATCTTAGTTTATTACCATAAATAGTATTGCTTAATCTATCTACATCTATATACTTTTATACGCTCCCATCAATTTTCTCACTCTCCACAATCCAATTATTATTTAATTCTCATTAATATTAATTTCAATGAAAAAAAAAAAATTAGGTACAAAAAAATTAATGTAATAGAAATTTATACTTTTTAAATTAGAAAATAAGAAATTGTATAAATAAAGTTATTAAAAGGGTAATAGAGGATTTGAAATGTAAAAATAAAAAAAAGGGGTCGTTGACTTAAAGCTTATTATAATCTCTAAAGAAGCTTTATTAAAATGGATCATTTAACAATAATCATAATTTATACGTTTTTTATTGCTATTTATTTTTTTATTATGCTTTGCTTATGTATACTTTTTAAACATATACAAAATTTTTTTTTTATTTGTTTTTTTTAGGTATTTTTCCCTGGTGTTATTGATCATCCAATATTAAATGATCCACGTTCAAGAAGCGCCTTAACAAGGACCAATTATGATGCAGCAATGATACAATTTGAACAATTAATAAATAATAAATACTTTGTGTTAACATTTATCGATACTTTAGAATCACAAAGTGATTTTAATATACGTGATAAAGTTAATGTTGCTTCGCTGTTAATGATAATATTAATGAGTAAAATGGAATATGCTACTGATATATTAATGAATTTATTATTAAGATTAATTGAAAAATCTGTAACTTCTAAACATCCACAATTAATGTTAAGACGTACTGAATCAGTTGTTGAAAAAATGTTAACTAATTGGATGGCTATTTGTATGTATAATTATCTTAAGGATTATGCTGGTTCATCGCTATTCCTTTTATTTAAAGCTATTAAACATCAAATTGAAAAAGGACCAGTGGATGCTGTTACTCATGATGCTAGGTATTCTTTATCAGAAGAAAGATTACTTCGTGAACAAATTGATCATTCTGTTGTAACTTTACATGTTGTACAAGACGATTTAGATGAAAAAATACAATGTAAAGTTTTGGATTGTGATACTATAAGTCAAGTGAAATTAAAAATACTTGACGCTTTGTACAAAAATACACCATTTTCTATGAGGCCTAGTATACATGAAGTTGATTTAGAATGGAGGCATGGTCGTGGTGGGCATTTAACTCTACAAGATGATGATCTCACTAGTAAATGTAATGTAGGCGATTGGAAAAGAATAAATACTTTAGCACATTATGGTGTTAAGGAATCAGCAGTTATGTCATTGATACCTAGACAAAATGATGGTTTCACATTAACTTGTAAGAAATCATGTCACACGTGTAAAGTTTCACAACATTCACAGCCACCAACTCCAGCTAGTAGATTTTATTCACATCCAATTTATATAGATGGCAGGCATTCTCCTCCATTAATTTTAGCAAATGGAGATGTTGAAACAGGACAACAAAGAACATGTACACAAAGGCTTTATCATTTAGTTAGGCCTATATTGGATGAAAGTCATTATGTTGGTTTTGGTACGGGTAAACATCATCAACATCATCAATTGCAACAGCAACATTTATTAGGAACACATAAAGCAATACCAGAAATTTTTCTCACAAGGTTGCTATCTACCAAAGGAACAGTTCAGAAATTTGTTGATGATTTCTTGAATACAATATTAACAGCCAACGAAGCATTGCCAAGTGCTGTAAAATGGTTGTTTGATTTATTAGATGATGCAGCTAGAAAGCATGGTATAATAGATCCAGAAGTACCACATGCATGGAAATCAAATAGCTTGCCATTAAGATTTTGGGTTAATTTCATTAAAAACCCAGATTTTATGTTTGACATAAACAAATCAACAACAGTAGATTCCAGTTTATCAGTTATTGCACAAACATTTATGGATGCATGTTCAACAACTGAACATAGACTGGGTAAAGACTCACCATCGAATAAATTGCTGTTTGCAAAAGACATACCACATTATCGTGAAAAAGTTGGTAGATTTTATATGGAAGTTAGAGCATTACCATTAGTCACAGATCAAGAAATGTCAACTGCTATGCAACAATTAAGCGCTGCACATGCTCATGAATTTGATGTTATCGCTGCCCTTAAAGAATTATATATTTATGTCAGCAAGTATTATGGAGAGGTGAGTTATTTTTTTATATATTAAAAATTATAATTAAAAAATCGTAAATTCATTATTTTTAATTACATAATGTTGAAAATATTTTTAAAATATCTATATATAGGGATGGAATTATTTTTAATTTATTTTTATTTAATCAATACACCATATTACATAAATTATAATTTGAATGAATGAGTAATATAATTATAAAAATATGTAGATTCATTGAAAAATTCAAAATCAAGTTATTCATAATTATTGGTATTTTTCTGTTTTTTTTTTTTTTTTTAATTTTTTATAAATAACACAAAAATTTAATTTAACGACATACCTATATATTATACACTATTAAAAATAATATGCACAAAAAAATAATTATCAGATAATAAAAATTTAATTTCAATATAAAGTAGTAGTATTTTGCATCATTATTAGATATTATAATTCAGCAAAAGAATTTAAATATAATTTAATCCTTTATCTTATTAAAGTAATATAATAAAATGCAAGAAAAAAAAAAAAAAGAAGAAAATTTTTTTTCATTTAATCTTTTATTAAAATCAAAAGAAGAGTGTTATATCATCAATGTCGTTCTAATAATATTATAATGTAATATCCCAGTTAAATTAACTATATTATATTTTATTTTATATATATTGTAAGAAAAAAGGGATTAATTTAATGTTTGTGTCGAGATTCAATTAACTTTTACTTGTGTATAGTATGTATGTATGTTTGAATTGAATAAAAAAAAAAAGTAAGCTTCTTTTTTTTTTTAATACTAATGAAGTCAGAGAAAAACCGGTTATTTGTATGTGATGGTATTTTTATATAAATTTATACTTGTGAATTTATAATCATTAGTTACTTGCTACTACTACTTTTTTTTTAATTTATACTTTTTTTTTAGTTAATTTTGAAAATTATGTGCACATAACACGTTATGTACACTGGAAGAAAATAATTATTTTTATATGTGAAATTTTTAATTAGCAATTAAAATAATGTGTGAAATATTTTATGCCTGGTTATAGGGGACACCGGATTTCAGTCCACATTTTATTTCCCGAATTTTCAGACTAAAATTTAATTATATTTTTACCTTCTTTTATAATATTCGGTTTATTGCAGTCATTTTCGTTTTTCTTTTAATTTTTTAAAATTAGCTCCAAATTTCCTTATTTTTTCTCACAAACTCGTATTTTTAAAATGGATCAGAAATTTCGGGAATCGGGCTCGAAAATTTCCGTGTAATTTGTCCAAAAATCTGAACTACGCATGCACCACTGCACAAAAACTTTTAAGATCCATTTTTTAACTTAGATTTGAAACGAATTAGAAAACAAAAATTGGATTTCAATTTTAATTTAAAAGTATTGATTAAGAAAATGGCAATCTTTAAAACGCTAATTTTTGTAATTTTGGTATTTCTTATTCCCACTAAGTCACGTGACCTAATACGAATCTGTATCTGACTTGGTCGAACCCGGAAATCCCGGAATACAATTTTATGCGAAATTAGATTATAATTTGTAAAATTTCGGTGTTTTAAAACTTATTTTCACGTTTGAATAGGAAATTTGAAGTCAAACTTTACATCATTTATAAAAATTTGAAAAATTTACATATTTAAAAAAAAGATGTTTTTAAAATTAAATTTTTTTTTATGCTTTAAAGAGATTCAGAAACCAAAAATTCAAAGCTCAAAGGAAAAACAATTTCTAATCTTTAGCTACAGCGTTAAAATGTAATTTTTTTTCAACAAAATAATTATTTGCGAGACTAAATAATAAAATCCGGAGCTGATGATGGAAAAACTGTCAAAAAACATAAAAGACTGCAATAAAATAAAAAAGTTTATCCGGAAGTATGTCTAGACACTTAAAAATTAAGGAATTTCTAAAAAAAAAATATTTTCGGATCGTTTTGATGACTTTCATCAAATTTTCACGGAGTCTCTAATAATATATTTTTTACATTTTAATAATAAGCTTATATAAAGTATATTTAGACATATTAGGTATCTCAGACTAATAAGTATGTAAGCATAACATTTATAAGGATTCGTTCGGTGAAGTTTAAGCTTGAATGAAATTTGATTTAATTTAGCCAAAACCAAATATAAGCTTAATCGTAAAATTTTAAGAAAATTTCAATCGATAATGTGTTATTTTATATTTTAAGAAGCTTTATTTTTAAATAAAAATACTTGGAAAAACGTCTCATAATTTACCCTGTAAATTTTTTTTTTTTTTTTTTAGATTCTTGAAGCTTTAGAAACTGATCCAAATTGTTGTAAACTTCACTTACCGCATAGACTTGAAAATGTTGCTTGTACACTAGAAGGCGAAGAAACAAGTGCTTGCTGACAAGACTTTACACCTACGATTAATATTCCAGATACCCTAAATTTTTTCAATAATTACGACGATTAGTGCCTACAAAAAAAAAATTCTTTTTTTTTTTTTAATTTTTTTTACAATAATAAAATATATAAATGTTTTTGGGTATTTCAAAAAAGGAATATTAAAGTAATATTTATAGTGATATAAGTCATAAAATTGTACAAATCTTCAAAAAAATAATTGTCACAAATAAGAAATAATATTAATTTTCTTTAGCGAACAATTTTTATATATTTAAATATAAATTAAATATTATAATATAATAGCCTTCGATCAAGTTCGAAAACAAAAAATAAAGCCACAAAATGTCTTGATATTAAAAAAAAAAAAAAGAAAAGACGTATAAATGTTAAATGATATATATATATATATATAAATTATTAAAATAATACAAGTACGAATGATAAATTATTAAATTTTTTTTTTTTGTTCTATATAAGCATGATTATTAATTAATAATATAGTACGTAATATATGTTTGAGCAACGATGACATTTTTTTTTTCTTATCGATATTGTAAGAATGAAAATTTAAAGGGGATGTTTATAAATTATTATATATAGAAGAGAAAGAGAGCTGTTTTTTTTAAATAGTAAAGCTTAATAATGATTGTTCGAAACCTTAATATATGAGATAAAGCATAAATTAAATTTTTTCTTTTAAAATAATAAATAATGTGTCAAAACAATAAAAAAAAAGGCTTTAAATATATGTATAGTCTGTGATGAAAGCACAATATTTATTGTGAATATAATATGCCTATTCATTGTAATTGTAAATATAAAATACGTATAAAATTTAAGATATATTTAAGTAATATTAGCTTAAAAAAAAAAAAAAGAAAATTTTGTTTATACGGTATAAAAGCTTTTTGGCATTACAATTGTTGAAGTAAAATAAAAGTCGTCTAATGTTACTGTAATATTACCACACACAAGTAAAATAGCCTTTAAGTTTCATATTTTATTTTTTCCATGAATTTGAAAAAAAATATGTTAAGGGAGATTTTTTTTTTAAAGGAATACTTATGTTGACAAAAGCCTAAAAACAAAAAAATAGAGGGTATATTATATATAAAGTAAATTTTTCTCATATTATATATTTTTCTTTCTTTTTAGTTGTAATTACAGAAAATTTGATATTTTTTTTCTTTAAAATGCTTTAATATGCACTCTCTTTCTCTCTTGAAAATTGTCCTAAATTTCATGCACGCTTTTCTTTTTTTTTTTCTTTTCTGGCTATTATGTGTATGTATGTATATAAATAATATAAATGTACATTATAAGTTGGACGATATTTTTTCTTATTTATTTTTTATGTATATTAGAACGTCAACTAAAAAAGAGGATTTTCATTTTACTGTTTTGGATCTCAAAAGTGATCTTTAAGAAAAAAAAAATAAAATTCTGTAAATTTTAGTACATAAAATAAACATTACAAATAATTAACATTTATATACTTTCAAGAGAATGAAAATTCGTTCAATAAGAATGAATTTTTAACATATTTATTTTATGTGCTTAAATTTTCAGGTTCTTCTTTTTTAATGAAAGATCACATTTAGAACTCGAAGCACTAAAAAAATACAAAATTTTTTTTTTTAAGTGAAGTTCTAATATATATATACTTATACTACGTACATTCAAAATTATACTATATATAGTATAAGATGAATGACTATTTTCTTCTTCATTTTCTTTTTTTTACCTACGATGGATTTTTTGTATATAAAAATACTCGAGTCGAGGGCAATTTATTAAGTGCACCTCATGCATATATATATACACGCATTTATATGTATACTCAGATAAAAAAAAGCTCTCTAATATTGATTTTTGTTTTATTATTATTATTATTATTAGTTATATGTATAATTTTTTTTATTGTATGTATACATATTTTTTACATGAGTTTTTACATTAATTTTGTAAAGAAACCTTTTTTTTTTTAATATATATATACATAAATTATATATATGTATGCTTGCCATTTTTTGATCTTTATATATATATGTATTATATTATATATTTAAAAAAGAAAATTAATTATTATATATAATTAATTAAAAATTGTCGCTTTAAAAGTGTCATTATTCTAGATATATATAGATTTATACATTATAAGATTTTTTTTCAATTGTAAATATTACGTATAGTGATAAAAAAATATATATTTGCATTTTTTCTTTTTTTTCTTTTTGAAAAAGAGATAAAAATTTATAGATATAATTCGTCCAAAATAATGCATTTAAAATAACATTTTTTGTCGATATATATGATTTTTTTTAAGAATAAAATGCCAGGGCTATAAAAATTAATTTATAAAAATCATATAGCGTCCTAATAAAAAAAAATACAAATTATTTTTTGTATAAATGCATTTATATATACATATATAGGATAATTTTTTTTTCGATGATCTATTTTAAATTATGTACTTAATTAACTTATTTAAATTATGTGACTGCTCAAATTTTTTTTATTTATACAAAAAAAAAGAAACGACTATTATTTATTTATTTAATATGATATTATAATATAGCGACAGTTTAATTTCTGTCTATTTTGTGTACTTATTTAATTATTGTGTATAAAAAATTTTTTTTTTGTAATATAATTAGTATTAATTTCTTTGAATATGTGCAATTTATTTATAATAAAAAAAAATGTCAATTTTTCAATATATAATATATATATGTATGTATGAAGTGTCAATTAAATTGTATATCGTTACAATTTATTAAATTATCAGTCGGACAGAAATTGATCTGTATGCTATGTATAAAAATTATTATGTAATTGACAAAAAAAATTAAATGTACGTTAAATATATATAGCAAAAACTGTGAATTTTAATATATTTATATTGTAAAAAAAAAAGCAAAAAAATTTATATATAAATGTGTGTTTTTTGTCTATCAGTTTTTAATTTATAAAAGTGCCGAACAAACAAAATTAGTTATACAAGACTATATAATAACTTTAAACAAAAAAAGACTGCTTAAATACTCAATATTTTTAATTGTTTTATATATTATATGTATTTGCATAATAAGTAAAGTTAAGATCTTTCTCTGTTTAATGCTCAAGCCTAAGCAACAAAACTGATAGACGTTTAAATACACAAAATAAAATTCATTCATATTTATAAATAAATAAAAACAAGTGATAATAATAAAGAAAAAAATAAAATAAAATTTATATTTGAAAAATATAAATGAAAAAACCGTCATAAAAAAAAAAAATATATATTATATATATTTTCCATCCAAATTAAAAAATGACAAATTTTTATGTTAAATAAAAATTTTTATAAATATAATAATATAAATAAAAATGAAAGACTGTCAATATTGTATGTATGAATTTTTTTTTTGTAAACTAATTTAAAAAAAAAAAAAATAAGTGTAATATATATAAAAAATAAGAAATAATAATAACAAAAATTTTATGTAAATTTTTATGTTTTTATATTTATATATATATATTTATATGTATAAAAGGGCTATATATATATATATGTATTTTAGTGGTTTATTTTACTGCTGTGTACAGTAAACTATTATATGTCAAAGGTTGGTTATATATAAATTTTTTTTTTTAATACTGTATTACTTTGGGGGTGAAAAAAGAAAACGATACATATATTTACAGTTAAAAAAAATAAATGCATAATATATATAACCAAAAGCGAATTGAACATTACATATATATGTGTACGTAATAAGGATATATGTATAAAGAGTTATATATAAGAACTTAAAAAAAAGTGAGTAACACACAAGTATATATAAGAAAAAAGTATCGTATAATTAGGGTTATTCAAAAAATAAAAAAAAAAGAGTTTGCGAAAAGAAATTATTACAACATCAAAATATGCAAGTGCAAGCTCGCACATATATGAAATATATAAGCAGCGCACGCTTTTAAAAAAAAAAGGGGTCGACGCACCCTTATATATATGGAATGGGAAGCAAACAAATAAGCTTTAAAAATATATATACTCATATAGTAGGAAATGAAGAAAATATATATATATATAAGAGTTTGAATGCATCGAAAAAGTGTGCTTTTTTCATTCATTCATTCATTTATATATATATGCATGTTTAAGGGTTGTTTTTTTTTAAATAAAAAAGTTACTCCCTTTTTTTTTATGTGTGTGACCAGAAAATTCTGATATTACTCTTATCGATATATATTATATCCTTCGAGAATATATATGTCGCAGCCCTATAGACGAATCCGCTTTATAGCCTATAAGGCGGCTTATAGACGAATGAGTCTCGAGCGCGGTGCTCGAGCTATAGGGCTAAACCGCGTCAGCTTTATAGGCTATCGGGCGCCTTATAGCCTATAAAGCTGATTCGTTTTAGCCCTATAGCTTGAGCCCCGCGCTCGAGACTCTAACAGTTGTTCAAATAGCCGTAAAATGTTTTAATTCATATTAATTATCAATAAATAATTATTATTATTAATTCTTTATATTATTTATATTTTTGTTATTATTTAATAGTAACATTTATTTACATATTAAAATTTTATAAAGATATTTTATATCATATTTAATAATAGCATAAAAAAATAATTTACATTAATTTTATCGTCAAAAATTTTTTTGGTTTTTATTTATTTTTGCACGTGAGGCTCGAATGGCATCTTGAACTGCATAGCCTTTCAGCTCTAAAGCATGCACATCTTCTTGTTTGACATTGCTTTTCTGCTGGCTTACATTTGCACTTCATAACACCCTGTCCACCTGATAATGATTGCTTAGCAGCTGCCTCACGCAAAGTCAAAATTTCTTCAGAAACATCCGTTAATTTGAGAGTACTTGTATTACTTATTTGGATTTCTGTTCGAGGAAACCAGCCTTTTATTATACCATCTTTTGTACCCAATTGGTAAACTCCATTTTTAAAACTTTTTATAACAGCTTTTAAGTTAGAAAAATCTAACGGCCCTCGATCTACAGGTGGAACACGTAAGGTTACATTATCGCCAACTTTAAGAACTGGAAACTGCTGCTCGGAAAAGTTACACATTTTATCTGCATGAATCTTCTGTCGTTTGAAACACTGATTTTGTACTTCTTCTAACGATTGCTGTCTATTACATAGCTGACAAATTTCTTCAACAGATTGCAACCCACATTTAATGCAAATAATTTTCTTTTCTGTCTCATTTTCTTCGAGCGAAGCCATGTTATATTCTTCCAAAGCCGTATGTAAATCATCTTCTGTAACTAAGGAGTCAATAATTGCTTTAGGCAGTGTTGTACTTTCCAACCCACACTTAATTTTTCCAAGTACAGCTTGATAAGGAGTACGATTAATAATTCTATGTAATGAAGTATTATGTTGCCACTGAAAAAAACAAGTAAATAATATTTAATTGTAATTAAAACTAAGAACCAATTTTTTAACTATTTATATAGTTACCTGAACAACGTAGCAGCCCCAGCTCCAATTGGTAGAATTATTATCGATCATCCAGGCCCTTATACCATTTTCAATATCTTGGTTTGCCCTTTCTACTGATCCCTGGCTCTCTGGATGGCGGGGACGTCCATGAATAATTTTACAATTTGGCCACAAATTTGCAACTTCTACTATAATATGCGCTACGAACTCTCTAAATATAAAATTATTAATTAAAAAAATAATATAAATAAAATAGTGCAAAAAATTTTTTTTAAACAAACCGTCCATTGTCGCTTTGTAAAATGCAGGGTGCCCCTTGAGTATAAAAAATTTTTATTAACTCTTCAGCAACACTTTTTGCTTCTTTTGATTTTAATGGACGGAGATGTAAGAACTTTGTCGCATGATCCTGATAGTTCATTAAAAAAGTATAATCACCATCCTTGCAAGATTGAAAATCTACCAAATCTACTTGAGCACGAGCATTAAATCCATCAGATGTTATTGGCTTGATAACAACTCCTTTTTTTGGCACAGATCTTTTCCTCTCACAAGTCTCACAAAGTGACGCAAATAATTCGCAAGCTTTTTTTGAAATTGACCAATAATCTCGTGAATAATAAAACATTCGGTCACGACCCCCGTGATTTGTATTTTTATGAGCTTTGTGTAAATATTCATAATACTCTTCTAGTGGTACTATCTGAATAAATGGATCTTTATCACTATTTCTTTTATAAATAACACTCACTTGATTATTGACCACAATTTTTTCATATTTCTCTTTATAATGATAATGAGAAGTATTATTTTTAACATTAGGATCATCAAATTCGTTAAGATAATTAAGTACCAATTGTTCCTGAGATTTGGTCCAAACCGATTTATTATTTCTCTTAGGGTATAATTCAAAAAGTTTCTCGTAGAAATTATTTTTATCCACGAAATCAAAATCTTCAGAAACTTGATCAATAACTGAATTTTCACCATTTTCTGTCATTTTAAAAACTTTTGATTAAATACGCGTTTTGATTTGAAATACACGTTAGCGATTAAGAACCAATGACTATACTAAAATAATATTTAAAAATGGTATATGACCATCCGATAAATTTAAATACAAATTTTCTTATCTTTATAAATCAAAAATAATGTTGACGAAGTTTGTTATCATTTACTTATAAATTGTATTCAATTCACTATAAATGTAAATAAAATTTATTAAATAATAATTATAATAAAAATATATCACAAAATAAATATTAAAAATTATCATGCTATTATTAAATATGATATAAAATATCTTTATAAAATTAATAATAATAATTATTTATTGATAATTAATATGAATTAAAACATTTTACGGCTATTTGAACAACTGTTAGAGTCTCGAGCGCGGGGCTCAAGCTATAGGGCTAAAACGAATCAGCTTTATAGGCTATAAGGCGCCCGATAGCCTATAAAGCTGACGCGGTTTAGCCCTATAGCTCGAGCACCGCGCTCGAGACTCATTCGTCTATAAGCCGCCTTATAGGCTATAAAGCGGATTCGTCTATAGGGCTGCGACATATATATGTAATGTCTTTTTTAAAAAAAACACAGCAGGAAAGAAATTGGAATGTGTGTGTATGTTAGTATGATCTCTTTAAAAAGAACAGGAGAATTTTTTTTTCTCTATTGTTATCATCATCTAGTACACCCCCTATATACTTAAAGAGAAAAAAAAAAGCTTTCGAGATCTATATATTTCTGCATATGCATTTTATTATTATTTCATAACAAAAAGAATCAGTCCTTTATACATATAATATATTTGTAAATATAGAAAATAAAAAAAAAAGAAATTTATATATATATATATATATATATTTATATATTAACCCTTTCTATTTTTAATTTTTTTTCTTGCAAATTGTGCTGCACTATAATAATACTTTAATATGTAAAACTCTCTTACATATTCTTTTTTTTAAGAGTAAAGAGGGTATATATATATATATATATATATGATATATATAAATAACTTATTATTAAAAAAAGAAAATTTTTTTTATTATTATTTTATATTATTAAAAAAATGTTAGTGATGTAATAGAAATTAAAAATTATTATAAATAAATAAAAATAAATGTATATGTACGAATGAATTCTTTTTAAATTATATATATATTTGCCAAAATTTTCTCGAAATTAAAATGAGATATTATAAATATATATAAGAATGAATGTTTGATTATTATTATTATTATTATTATATATTAATTTATAAGAAAAAAAAATATAATTGCAAAAAAAAATATATTGGTATTTATAAATATTAAAAATTTTGTTTTTAATTTATCCTTGTTTTAAATAGTTTTTATTCATATTTGAATATGTTAAAAAGGTATACCTATATATTAAGGTATAATATATTTGTATTCCAAATTACTGGAAAGCTTAATCTTTTTACGCGGGTGCAAACAATAATTTTGTTGCTAGCATTTAAGATTGATTTTAGTCTATGTATTCAGCATTTTCTGTTATTTTTTGAACTACCGGACATAGATGAACACACAATGAGTGACAAGTTCAAGTTAGCACAGACAGATCCTCACCATGGATAAATAGCACAAAATGATACGCGAGGTCTCAAAAATAAAAAATTTCTTTCACGATAAAACGACTTAAAAAATAGATGATTGCCCTAATCTGAAGGTTTTCTATGAATTTTGAAGGGTATTATGGCTGTTTTAGAGTTTTTTGGTAAAATAGCTCTCCTCAGCCACCATTTTTGAAAGTTCCGTAAAAAAGCTCTATAGAAAACGTTTAAAAAAAACTTGAATAAGTAAAAATACCCGAAAAGTTTCCCGCTAAAAAAGAAAATTTTCCAAAACTGCATATATTTTCACTACATTTTCCGATAGTAATTTTTGTTTTAATCGAGTAATGCTGATTTTCGTGAATTTCCCGTTTTGGGTAAACAAAAATTATGTCTATTATTAATAAAAAATAAGTTTTTTTTTAAGTTTAGATGTTATTTTCCATCAAAAAGTCTATAAATAGTTAGAAATGTACCAAAAAATCAATAAATTCTCATTTCATTAATTTTCATTTTTTCTTTATTTTAATAATTTATTTTAATTACATTGTCAAATTGAGGTGTATATGATTCTAAAGATACCAAAATTACTAATCAAACAAATCAACATATCAAAATTGAAAAAAACGGAAAATTCACGAAAATTGGTATTACGCGCTTAAAACAAAAAATACTATCAGGAAATTTTTTTCTGTGAAATATATACGATTTTGGAAAATTTTGAGAAAAAAATTTTCTTTTTTGGCGGGAAACTTTTCAGGTATTTTCACTTTTTCGAGTTCCTCATAAAATTTTACATCGAAAACCCTTTTTTTTTTTTAAAGTTTTCTAGAGCTTTTTTACGGGCTTTCAAAAATAGTGGCTGAGGAGAGGCAATTTTACCAAAAAACTTTAAAACAGTATAACACTCTTAGAAATTTATAGAAAACCTTCAGATTTGGAGAATCATATCTGTTTTTAAGTTATCTGTTTTTTCGAAAAAAATCAAATTTTTTATTTTTGGGACCTTGCATTATTTTGTGCTATTTAACCAAAGTAGAAAGGGTCTAATTTATAATTTAAATTTAAAAATGTAAATTATTATTATACATATAAGCAATTGCTAATTGATACATTAATGCATCCTTTTTTAAAAATGTAAATTCAGAATTTTTCAATTTTCACAGGATATTTTATAATGACACAAAATTTTTCATGCCTAAGTATACTTTTTCAAAGAAATTAAATTTTAGTTCAGTTATTTTTCGGAAATTCCAGTATTTTAGCATTTTTAAATTATTGATATACTAACTTTTTTCTACCATGATAAAAATAACTCAAATTTTCAGTGTATTTCTTCTAATACTATAAGAAGCAATCTTGAAATTTTCGTTGTTAGGTTTTGTTTCCATATCCGTTCTTATGCATTCCTAAAAAAAACCCTTATTTTTCATGTACTTTTTATAAATAAAAAATTATCCGGGAAAATTATGAAGAAGAATTTATAGCCGCCATCTGACGAATTCACACACAATGGCATGTTGCAGCATTGAAATAAAAAAATTTCCCATTGGTTTTACCCAAAAAAGAAAAATTAAATATAAGAAAGAATAAAAATAAGTTTAATAACTGGCCATTTCTACACCCAGACGATAATAATTTTATTTTATAATTATGATTAATTTAAAAAAAAAGATAATCTTGTCTAGCGTAGAGACAGCCTAAATAAACTTTAATATACATAATAATAAATAATAAAATATAGTAAGAAAATTATTAAAATTTATGGTTCAGATTCACCTAAAATAATATAAAAAATTTTTTTTTAATTTACTTATTTGCATATGTTTTTAGCATAAGTATCAACAAATGATGCATTAATGTTGAGATTTTTTGAGTAGCTCACAGGGACTTAAATCTGAAAATCATAAAATCCACTGAATAAATTTTCTGGACATCATTTTGATCTAAAAATTTGTATGTAATTTAATTTTCTTTACTAAAATTGTACAGATATATAAAAATTTCATTAAATTATTATGTTTGTTTTAAGACAACAAACTAAAAAAAAAATAATTTATCTATAATAAATCATTGTATACAAAATTTTAAATTTACAAAAAATGCAAGAAAAAAAATCTCGCTATATTATGTACATTTGATTTACATAGATAATATATTTAAAAAAAATTGACTTTAAAAATCTACAAAATAAAAATAATATTATAAATTAATTCTTAATTATACGACTATAATTCTGCTTTTGATTTAGTTGATTTTACGTATATATATTTACATATTTACAATAATTATTATTCAGAGCTAGATTTATTTTTATAAGATTTATCATGAGAACTTTTTGAAGAACTAGAACTGGAATGTTTACTAGAACCAGAGCTGCTTCTTTTGTCTTGTTTAGCTTTTTTCATCATATCTTTTAATCGTCTATCTGCTGCGCTGATTATATTAATACTTGGTACTTTTGAATTATTACCATTTGAAGACTGATTTTGGCTTGAATTTGAACTTGATGATTTATATTTTTCCTTGTGTGATGAACCTAACATTAAAATTATTTTTATTAATTCATTGATTAGGAAAGTTTTATTTATAAATTCAAAAATAACATACTGGATTTTTTTGATTCTTTACTTTTACTTTCTACAGCAGGTTTTGGTGGACTCTTTTCTTTTGGCTTTAATTTTAAAATTGTTTTAAATTTGTTTGAAAAAATTCTAAAACTTTATTATGATTCTTACCTGTTGATTTTTAACACATAGAACGCAATACCAAACCCGTCTAGGATCATCAACTTGCGAATCAAGTATAGCTGGAGCATGACATTCTTGATGATATAATGAATGACAATCTGTACATTCTACTAATCTATTACTTGCGCTTACATCCATTCCTTTACATACAACACAAGTTAAATCGTCTTCTAAAAATTCTAAGGATACATGATCATCGTTTGCCAAAATTTCAGTAGGTTCTTGAATTGTTATTGGTGAATTATTTTTACTTGACTTGACTGAATGTTTTGATGAACTAGAACTTTTACTTTTTTTACTTGAGCTGCTACCGTTATCACTTAGAACTTGCTCCTCCATTATGTACTGAAATAATAATAATGTTAATTTATTAATTAGTTGATTTTATAGTAATAATAAAAGATTCCATACTTTCTTGCTCAAAGTATTACAAAGCATTTTTGAAGATCCATAATTTTTTTTTAATACTTCATCTAATAGTGTTTTTAGCTGATCAGCCGAATCTTTGTTAGAAGAATATAATAATCTTAATCCTTGAACAAACTGGCCCTCTAATTCCGATTGAGCCATTTTAATGTAAAAATTATTTGTATTAACAAAATATCTGAAAAAAAAAATAAAATAAATTAACTAATTTTTCATTATCTAAGTAGCATATTGTTTATCAAATTGCTAAAAAATACTAAGACAACTTCAATAGCTTATTTCAAATACGAATAATTTAAACATTAATTATTCTAATTACTTTTTGTTAATTAAATTTTGATCAAAATCAAACACTAAATTATGAAAGGTTATGAAAATTCTAACAGCTGAGTCGGTATCATGTCGGTATATTCACAGTAGCGACACTGTCTGACTGTCAGCAGTTATCAAGGCGCTTATTATTTTCAAATATCATATTTTTTATTTTTTCTGCAATATTATATGGGGGTAACTGGGTAAAATCAGTAATTATAATTAATAAATAATTAGGGTTCATCAAATATTCGAATATTATATTATATACAGTACAGACTAACATGTATTTGAAGGTTTTTAATAAACAATAAAGTATAATAAAATAAAAAATCGTATTTTAGTAAAAAATTATAATTAATTTGCTGTAAATTAAAAGAGTCAAGCTTATTAAAAGTATGATATAATATTGTTTCAGTAAATTTAAAATAACATTCTGGGTTTTAAATGTATAAAGTCGGCCTGAAGATATTTTTATATTTTCTTAAAAATATTTGCGAAAATATTTTCTCTGCATTCTGTAGACTCCGACAGTTCACCGGTGGTTAAAAACAGGGGTGGTTCAAAAAGCCTCTAAGTTATCTGAGTGAGTCTAAATTAATGATCTTAAGCTTTTCGTTAAGAACTAATATTTAGGTCCATAAAATTGAAAATTCTAAACGATATAGAACGTACATAAGCAAAAATCGAAAAAATCAAACAATTAATGCATGAAGCACAAAATACCAAAATTATTTTGTTAAAAACTATTTAAATTTCAATTAAATTTGTATGCATTTCAATCCCAAAAGAAAAATTTACGACCATCGAGACTCATTTATTGCTTGTTGAAGTGAAACAATTGATTTTTTTCGAAATACAAATTTGGAATCACCCCTGGACAGCCCTGAGCTACTTAAAGGCTAGTATAAGTATAGGCTGCGGGGAACTTACTTTTTTATGCCAATTAATGTATGTCCAATATGTCAAATTATAAAAAATAAAAAAAATCAAGAAAAGGGGGTGACTTAGTTATTGCGGAATCATAATAATATTTGGTTAATTATATTGCTTCAGCGTAAATATTAGAGAAAATATATAAATATTCTATGAATGTAAAATTATCTAATTTAATTATGAATTTTTTTTCTCCAAATTATGTAAAAAACTTAATGGGGAAATAAAGTATTCAAAAAATAAGAAAAATTCTAATAAAAATATTACCATTGTGTAATTTATTGTCATACATTTTTTTTAATTTTCGTTTTTATATATAAAAACCAGTTTGAATGAGAAATCCTTTAAAGAAGAATCCGTATTTTTAAATTATGTAAATATTTAAAAAATTTTACAGAGTTGCTTCGATCATTTTATATGGGTTAAATACCTTCACTGAAAAGTATATGAAATTCTGATTTAGGTTTTTTTACAGGTGTTCTGAAAATTAGTAAAAATTTTTATTTTCAAATTTTTGCATGTAAGCTCCTTTTGTGTGGCCCCCAGATGCTAAAAAACTGATTTGGTCGAGTCTGTATGTGTGTTTATAAAAAAATTTTTAAGTTGATTTCCTGGATCTGATGAAAATTCTTTTCTCAAATTTTTTCGCGCAAAAAAATGAAAAAAAAACTTTTTTTCCTCCCTAAAAAATTTATTTATTTGTTTTAAGTAAAAAAATGTCATAAATTGTATTGTAAATGAAATTTGAAGATTTTCATAAATTTTTTATTTTTGTAAATAAAATTAGGTTCTAGCATTTTAAAAGCTTATTGATTAACTGTATAACACATTTTTATCAATTTATTTTATAAATTTTTTTTCACAATTGCAAATTTTCAAACACACTATAATAAAAATTTTATTTTTCATACTGTTCAATATGTCCAATTAAATCTGTTTATTAATTAATTTGACTAAATTTAAAAACTATTTTTAATGAACGCAAAAAATCGTTATAAGAATGTTGAGAAAAAAAACCGGTTCAAAAATCAAAAAAACGGTATTCACATTTTTTTTTTTTAATTTCGTTAAATCGCAAGTACCCGATTTACCAGTACATATGAAATTTCTAAAAATTAGAAAAAATGATAATAAATGATCAATAAATTCTTAATATGCAATAAAATATAATAGGCACAGTAGAGGCGACAATCGACATTTTTGCAAATTTAAGATCACGCTTACACTCGCAGAAAAAGTATAATGTCGTGTGGTGTATAATATGAGGTATGCGTATTTTATATAAAAATAAATATAAATGAAATATATATACTATATATTAAATATATTTATATGAGTAATTCTAGTGCTGATTTTAAAAAACTCACCACAATAATTATGCACTCGATTTTACTAAAATTTTATAATATTTTGTGAATTATATAACAGAAATTTTACTTCAATTCTAGATTGGGATTACTTTAAAACAAGTCACCTATAAGTGGACTTAAAACTCTTATAGCTCAACACTCAACATGTTCCAATGCGTTAGCATACATGCCAGTTATAAGTTTTTACTTTCTAACAGCATAGAATAATGTAATATTATTCTATACTAACAGCCAGCAGATTCATATTTAGGTACAAGCAAACGAAGCAATTGCTTTGGGCAGCAAACTTTAGGGGCGGAAAAATATTAAATTTTTATGAGGACTAAAATTTTTTTTTGTTTAAATTGAATAATATCTTGATTTTAAAATGAAAAGAAAGGAAGAAATCAATAGAATTTTTATTTAAAACTTTAAACTTTATACTAACAATAATTGTTATCCTCAATTTACCTGAATGTGCCTCCTGAACTAAAAGAAATACAGAGGTTAATTAAAGCTTTAAGATAGTATTTTTCAAACTATTTCTAAAATAACGATTCTATTTTATTATATTTTTTCAACAATAAGGGTCATAAATTAACTAGATGGATCACCTTTGAAAATCTAATTATATTTCTGATTTTTTTTAATAATTAAAATTTATGCAGATTATTATTAGTATTTTAAACTATTATCTGTATTTTAAATTTAAATTAATACAATAAAATAATATTAAATTTTTTTTTTTAATTTGAAAATGTCGAGATTCACAGTCCTTAAGGGGGCGGGAGATTATTATTGCTTCAGGAACAAATCTGGCCCTTGTCCTAACATACAATTCGTATTTAAAAAAAAAGTAAATAAAAATATATGTAATACAAAAATCTCAAAATCGTAGCTGTTGTGTTCTTAATTTTTGGTTCCTCTTATAGGTGAGGGTTTCTCATAAGATTATTATTTGATATAGGTAAATATTTTGATTATTTTACATTTAAGCATGTTTTGAGACCAGAAGCTAAAAAACCGGTTTAAAAAAGTGTATATATGTGTGCGCGCGTGTGTGTGTCATTTTTTTTTTTTTAACTCAATTTTTCTATTTTAAACTCAAAATTTGTAAAGATTTTTGTCTCCATCGGTGGACGAAATCTCAGGGGGGCCAAGACTCTGCACACTGTAGTAGTTGCAGTATAGAAGGGTTAAAATAATACATACTTTTTGATTATGTTTAATATCATTATTGAAAATAATCCATTAGCTCTTTACTGACTGCGCGCCACTTTGATTAAAACAAAAATTTATTTATTTTTTATTTTTATGATAGTTTTGAAGATTTCTTGGGGAGCAGAGGATAGTTTTTCCACTTTCTTTATTTAATTTATGTAATATTACAATACACTGCATAGTTTACTATTTTTATAATTTGTATAATTATTACTTTTACAAGCGATGTTAATTAACATCTAACTTTTATAAGAATCTTATAAGATTCTAAATCCAAACTATTCTGATTCCCTAAACCCGTATCATTCTATATGAACCTTATTAATCTTAAATTTTTTAAGTCCCTTAACCCGAGTTATTACAAGTCCCTAAACTCGGATTATATTCTAAATTTCTAAGTCCCTAATCGAAATTATTTTAAGTCCCCCCCCCAACTCCTTAAATTGTACACATTTGACCCTATCCCCCCCTTGATTTTAAGACTTCCAGGGTACATGAACATGTTCCATGTTAAAAATTAATATTTTGGCTTAAAATGTCATCTAGAGGGTAATTGAGGTCGCTCTTTCCATTTCTAGTCAGTTTTTACCTACAACCCCTATAGAAAATGCGTCCGTTAATTATGAATTAATTATCTGTCCAAGAATAGTCGATTAGGCGTTTATGGGTTAAGGGGGCTTTCATAAAATACGTAACATGAATTTAGGGTAGCAGGAGCTTATCATAGTTTTTTATGGTCTTTTGTTACGCTTGAGGAGGATCAGTATGTCGTTCTACAAATTCTTATTCTTATAAAAAAAAATAATTTAAATCGGAGTGATTTATTCAAAATTTTTCCAGATAGATTATTATTGTCACCTTTTCCAATAATATTTGTACCTTACTCCTCTTTATAATTTAAAAATTATGAATTTTCATCTTTTACAGCAGATCGAGCATTGGGACATTCTATTTTACGGCTGAGGGCGAAATATAATTGTTAAAAATAATTTTAAATTTAGGGATTTGGTTTGTTTTAGGGGCTTGAAGCCGCGGAAGATTTAGAATTACCTTTCCAAAAAACTTATGATAGCTAGTTTTTGAGCATTTTTCGTAAAAAAATTGGGAAAAATCGGTTCGAAAAAAGTTACAGAATTGCTCATATATATATGTTTACTTTCTTTCTTATTCTCGTCTTCCTCCCTCACTTATATCACAAAATTCATATACCAACACACTTGTAATAAATTTATGTGTATGTATTATGCTATTAATGTGTATATAGTAAATAGTTTATTTTTGCGTGTCTTGATTTCCCACGGCAGCACCACTGTATGTACAATAAACGAGATGCGCAAGCAAGAGAAAAGAGAGAGCAAAGCGAAGAAGAGTGTAAGTGCCGGAGACGGTAAAAGATAGAAGACAATAAATTCCAGTAGGTGCAAAAAAGAAAACGCTGTATGTAATGCGTATATGTGTTTATAACATGTATATCATGCATATAGCTAAAAGTTTTAAGTAGTTAAATTTTTACCAATGAGACAACTACTAGAATAGAAGACTCGCAAAAATAAGACAAGAACCAAAGCAAGTATATCATCCTGGATTCAAAGAAGAAAAGAATAAGCGACGTTTATAAAAAAGAAAAGGAACGCGGCTTGAGTGCGTGCTTTCATTTATACCAAAAATATATGTGTTGGATCACATCCAGGAGGAAAGCGCGAGGGCATTTGTATTAATACATAGCAAAGAGTCTTTCTCTCTCATATTCAAGTTTACCATCTCACTCGTTCTTGTGTAAACTTTAATTTTTTGATTATGTTATTTATGTCAACTACCCTTGTAGACCTGGTGAACTAGTGGTAGTGGTGCACGCCGACGCTGCTGCTGGCCCAACACGCACTAAGGGCCGTGCGCGCGCGCAAAAAAGAAAAAAAACGCACACCGGATCTCCCGCCGCCGCTCTTCTCTGTTCTGCGTGTTTCTTATTTTATTATTTTTAAAATTTTACTCTTTTGAGATGAAAGTGAAATCTTAATGAGACCCCCAGATGCCTTGGTTAAAAAAAGGCGATCAAAAACTCCGAAATCACAGATGATTTTTGTTGCATGGTGCTAAGGAGAAATTCCAAAAGAAAAAAAAACAAATATTCAACAATGCTCAATGAGAAATAAATTTTAAGGGTACATGAGTGTAATGGTGTATAAGTGCATGTACATTTATGTTCCTACTAAAGTTTGGCAAATTGTGGCTAGTGGTGGATAACTAAAAAAGTGTTTATCTGGTCTCCAAAGGAGACAAAAAGCTCTTCGGAGCTGTAATTTTTTTTTTTTTTTTAAATATGAAGACCGAAAAGAAATCCAATGAACCCAGCTGTATACCTGCACCTGTAGTCAAACTTGAAGAGCCAGAACCTAAAAGAAAGAAAATTAAGGAAGAAATATCATCATCTGCTACAATAACAGGTAACAGTGAAGAACCAGTTAATGATGATGCTACGGAATGTTTAAAAGATCCAGATAATGCAACTTCAACAGATAGTGTTGTAAATAATAATGAGAGCAAAAATTCTTCTACCAGTCAAAATATTTTGAACCCAACAGTTAAACAAGAAGTGGATAATATTAGCACAGAATTGCCTAATGGTATGTTATTTCTTATGTTTTTGTTTTCAAAATAGCGTTTATTGTAAAAGTAAATATTCCAACTATACATATTTTGTTTATTATTGAGTAGATTGCAGTGGTAATACAAGTATTTCTGGAGACGTAGTACAACCTTTAGTAAGTAATGTGCTCACAAAACAAATGGGTACAAGCTCCAACAGTAATGGAGGAGGCGAAGCTCAGTATATGCAACAGCAAAGTCAAATTTTTGTATTTTCTACACACATGGCTAATAAAGGTGCAGAAATGGTTTTACAAGGTCAATTTCCTACAATTATAGCATATCATTGTGCTCAGCCTAATACAAAAAAATATTTAGAAGTATGTTACAAAAATACGTGAATTTTATTGAAAGATTTTTATTTTAAATACTTAATTATTTAATTATAGAAACACCCAAACAAAATATTGAGTTATCGTCAAAATCAACAAAATTGGTTAAATAGTTTAGCGATGAAACAACAAAAAGATCATCAGCAGTCAAATGTGATGAATCCAAATTTTCCCATGGAACAGCCACCAGATCTTCCTCCATTAGATCCAAATGCATCAGCATATTGGAATGAACAAGTACCAAGTTTAAGAAACTTAAATGGTAGTAATCCAATGGGAAATCCAGAATCATCATCGTTAGATGATGGTAACATTGATGTGCCTTGCCTTGTGCCCAATTCTCCAAATAATCCAGGTAAAATTAAATTTATAATTTAAAAAACTAGAATTTTTATTTGTTTTAAAGTTTTTGATAAATAAGAACTTTTTTTATGCAGTTAACTCTCAATCAGCTGCAATATCCAATCAAAATTTGTTGATTGGTGGACCAACAAGTCCTTCTGTAACTAATAAAAATATCCAGCCGTCATTACAAGGTGTTAAAGTTCCGGATGAAAATTTAACGCCCCAACAAAGACAACACAGAGAGGAACAGTTAGCAACCATAAAAAAAATGCACATGATGCTATTTCCAGAACAAAAAGATGTATTACCTCCATTAGATCATGCACAAGTTAATATGACAGCACAAGGTCCTAGTCTTCCACCAGTTAGCGTAGCTCCAAATCAATGCATTGGGCCTGCTCCGGTTGATTGGTCTAAAATGCAGCACACATTTTTAGATGGAAAAAATAAAGTTTGATTATTTTTTAAAGTTAATTATTATTAATAAAAAGTATTTTAAAACAAACTTTTTTTATTTTAATAGATGGGGATTGGTAGTCCCGGAGTACCTTTACGAGGTGCTGGTATGGTTGGTGGAGTTTCACGCAGTCAAGGACCTCCTCCACCTTATCATCAAACAACTAGATCAGCTAGCGTCCCAATAGCAATACAAAGTCCAAATCCTTCGTCTCCAAACAATCCAACAAGTAATTTATCGTTGCCATCACCAAGAGCGAATTCTGCTTTAAACTCACCTGCTGAGTGTAATAGACAATTTCAGTTAGGTAGTCAAAGATCTTCAGGGCATTTGCCTGGGCAAAGTCCTACAAGTCAAGATTCACCAAATCCTACAACTACAGGAGTTTCTAATAGTAGTACAGTTAATACAACGAGATTAAATTATAGTAATCCTGGAACACCTGTGTCTCATGCATTAGCTAACTTAAGTCCAAGCGGTACACCACAAAAAGATTCAGGTTCTGAATTTAATTCAAATCAGCCAAATGGTATGTATTGATACAATTTCTAAAAAATCTACTTTTTGACTCAGTGCAGTATTGCACTAAAGTGATGAAATACTATATACTCCAGTCAAAACGCGGTTTAGGGTGTATTTTCGACTGCCAGCATGAGATTTGTTCTACTACATGTTTTTTGGGTCGCTGATCACGAAAATCGGGGTCTTTTCCGGGAGATATTATCGGAACACCCTTAAATTTGCAAAAACTACCCCCAAAAAGGGGTTTTTTTGATATATTAGCAAACTGAGTTTCTATATTTAGCCAAGAATTGGCCTAAGAGGGTTTTTTGGGTCGCTGAACAAAAATTTGAGGTAATTTTTTATAAATAATCAATATTTCACCCTTAAATTAGCCAAAATTACCCCTAAAAGGGGGTGTTTTTTCTATTTGTGGACTTTGAGCGACCAGTTTACGTCCATACGGCTTTTTTGGGTCGCTGATCAAGAATTTTGGGGAATTTTTTATGAATAATTCATATTTCATTCTTAAATTAGCAAAAACAACCCCTAAAAGGGGTGTTTTTGCTATTTCCGCACTTTGAGCGACCAAATTAAGTCCTTCGGGGTTTTTTGGGTCACTGATCAAGCATTTTGGGGAATTTTTTCTGAATAATTAATTTTTCACCCTTAAATTAGCAAAAACAACCCCTAAAAGGGGTGTTAGTTTTGTGGGTCGCTGATCAAGGATTTGGGGGATTATTTCGATAAAAATTAATATTTCACACTTATATTACTGAAATTCTCTCAAACAATGGGAAATTTTGTATATTCATGCATTTTTTACTTTTTGTAAACTTATTATACCTATTTTTGGGATACTAAACTGTAACTTAAGTATGATGATTGCTATTAAAGGGAACTCTAATTTATTATTTATACTCAAACAATTGTAAAAAAAGTATTCGTAAAATTTATGTAAAAACAGTTTTTAATAATTAAAAATAATACAGGTTAATAAAAATAATAAAAATACAATAATAAAAAATATTACAATAGTTAAAAATAATAAATAATTCAATCACTTATTTGTAAATATAGTGCATGCATAATAAAAAAAATGTACATTGCAAGTCAAATATGAAGTGTTAAAAATAGAGAATAAAACTTCAATTAAAATCAGATTTCTAAAAATTTTTTTTTTCAAATATGATTAATCATCATCCATATCCTGAACTGAGTTAAAAAGTTTTCTACTATACTAATTTAAGGTAATCTAATATTTTTTAATTTTCCAAATGTAGTCATTCAAATAGCTTGAAAAAATCCCAAACTAAATAAAATAAATAATTTTTGCTATTTTTAAGTGTAAAAAATTACATTAAAAACATTTTCATATTTTCATATCCGTAATTCTCGATCAACAAACACAAAAACCCATATGGTTCTTATTTAGACACTCAAAGTGCAAAAATTGCAAGTGCACGCCTTTTTAGGGATCGGTTTTGATTATTTTAGGGTAAAATATTAATTTTTAATAAAAAAATCACCCAAATCCTTGATCATCGACCCAAAAAATCCTGCAGGACTTAATTTGGTCGCTCATAAGGGTTTTTTTGCTAATTTAAGGGTGAAAAATTAATTATTCAGAAAAAATTCCCCAAAATTCTTGATCAGTGACCCAAAAAACCCCGAAGGACTTAATATGGTCGCTCAAAGTGCGGAAATAGTAAAAACACCCCTTTTAGGGGTTGTTTTTGCTAATTTAAGGGTGAAATATTAATTATTCATAAAAAATTCCCCAAAATTCTTGATCAGCGACCCAAAAAACCCTGAAGGACTTTATTTGGTCGCTCAAAGTGCGGAAATAGCAAAAACACCCCTTTTAAGGGAAGTTTTTGCTAATTTAAGGGTGAAATATTGATTATTTATAAAAAATTACCTCAAATTCTTGTTCAGTGAACAAAAAAACTCTCTTTGGCCAATTCTTGGCTAAATCTAGAAACTCAGTTTGCTAATATATCAAAAAAACGCCTTTTTGGGGGTAATTTTGCAAATTTAAGGGTGTTCCGACAATACCTCCCGGAAAAAACCCCGTTTTTCGTGATCAGCGACCCAAAAAACATATAGTGGAGCAAATCTCATGCTGGCAGTCGAAAATACACCCCCCCTCCGCGTTTTGACTGGAGTAATATACAAATATTTGTTATAGTAAATATAAATTAAATGATTAAATTTTTTTTTGCAGATGGAATGTTTTGTAGAAATATGACATCTTTGCCTCAATTAAAACAATCACATATTCCTGGCGGTGTTACAACATCTGCATCGGGAGTCAAAGAGCCAAATTTAATGCCTGTACCAAGTCCTCAGCAAATTCAATACCTCAGTTCATTTGATGCTCAAGAGTTAACAATACAAAAACAGCCAAACACAAGTTTAAAAGATAGTAACAATAGGCTACCTGCGTAAGAATAATAAATTTTTTTTGCTTGTAACTATTCACTAGAAATAAATTAAAAAATTATTTTTTTTAGGAGTACTCAAAGCAATAATAATAATGCAGATGTTAGTGGTCGAATGGTACCTTCCACAATTGATAATAATAATCATTTCACACCAAGAACCGAAGGTACAAGTCCATCAATTGAAAGTGCCAGCAGAGGAGGATTTGTTTCTTTACATAGTCCACATACTCCGCATACGCCGCATACTCCAGGTAGTGTTGCTCCACATACTCCAATCGATCAAAATAAGTCAGGAAATAATAAATCAAGTGCGCAAAGTAGCCCGGCATCACATAATACAAGTCTTAATGACAGTATGGGCCCACCAAGAACAATACCAGCATCTCCTAACACGAAATCTGAAACTTCGCCATTATCAAAAGAATTGCAACAACAGCAGCAGCAACAACAACAACAACAACAACAACAACAACAATTTCAGCAAATTCACCAACAACAGAATATGCAGGGAATTCCAGGAACAGGAAATCCAAATTTAATATCTTCCATGCCTCCATTTCCGTGCAATAGACCCTCAGCAAATGCAGTGAATCAGGCATCATCAGAAAATTTACCTCTCAATCCAAATAACATGATGAGTAGAATGAATAATACTATTGGTGGCAATGTTATGGGTTCCATGGTACCGAATAATTTTGATCCCATAACATCATTAGCTCAAATGAGTCAACAATTAACTAATACGGTAGTGAATAACAATACATTAGGTGGTAACAGTGAAAATTCACCAATACATCAAGGTAATCCATCCATGATGTCTTTCAATAATAGTAATAGTAATCCGCCTGGTGGAGGTATGCATATGCACATGCAAATGCAACAGCAAATATCTAATGAAATGAATGGTTGTCATATGGGACCGCCTCAACCTACAAATGATCCTACAGATGTTGCGGGATTGTGTATGAGTAATTTAGGAGGTCCACCAACTAGTTATAGTCCAACGCCTCATAACGCAGTGGGTAGTCCTGGCTTACCAAATAAAATGATACCTCATCATCATCACCATCACCATCATCAACATCATCATCATCCAATGCAACAACCACAGCAAACTCATATGATAAATCACGGCCCTTATTCTGGTGGACCAATGCCACAACAAGGGCCACAGCAACATATGCATCCTCAACAACAACAGCAAGTACAAGCCCAAATGTTAGGACCAGGAAATCCTTACAATGGTGCTAGTGTGCAAGTTAAACCCAGTGCGCCTAACACAATACAGTATTTACCAGCAAGGCCAAATATAGGACATGCACCACGAGGCCCTCCAAGCCTAGACTTCTTACAAAGATTTGCTAATCCGATGTCAGGTATGGAAGCGAAAATGGCTGGACCTCCGTCTGTAAACCTCCAATATTTTCCAAATGGTTGTATGCCTAACAATATGGGTCCAAATAACTCTGGAGGTGGTCCAGTAAATACAGGTGGTGCTAGTGGCCTAGGAGGAGTACCTCATCATCCAGGAAGTCCAGTAATGCAAGGAAGGCCAATGGAAAATAATCCAGGTCTAGTTCCTGGTCCAATGCATCATCACCATCATCATCATCCAACAATGAGGCCTGTTCTACATCAACAGCAGCAAGCTAATGTTATGAGAATGCAGCAACACATGGTTGGAGGTGGAGTTTTTTCTGGAAATCCAATGGATTCAGACATGATGAGTATTTCACATGGTCCTAACCCTGGTATGTATGGTCCTGGGCCACCAGCTGTAAATAAGTTACCTGGTTTATCTGGTCCTCCACAACAACCTCCAGATGCCACACAACCTCTACCAGCTAGCATGGGTGGTGGTGTTAATACTGCTAATGTAGGTAATTTTAAAAGTAGTCCTTTTCTGAATGCTGGATCCAGTATGAGCGATCCAAACTATAGGCAACAGTTTCACAATTTTCAACAACAATTGTATGCAACTGGTACAAGGGGCACTGCAGCTGCAGCAGCAAATGCAAGTGGTGTAGGTCCACCATCACATCATCCTAATATGCAACCGAATTCTCATCAACAGTTTTTTATGCCTAAGTAGATATCAGTGTTTTTTTTTTCTTGTTTTAATTATGTTTTATAATGGCCTGTAACAGAAACTTTATCGACAATGGTCAAAAAAATAAAATTGTGAGATTATATTATTAGGAGCGGAGATAAAAGTAGTACTTGGCGGTGCTTCCTATATTTATATAAATATTTCTTTTTTAATAATGGACAGCTACGGAAAAAAAAATTTAGTTTTATTACTTAAAAAAGTCCAATCTTGGCAAATCGAAAGAATATTATTCCTATGCATGTAAGTGCATAGGAATATTTGTGAAATTTTGTAAAAATTTTTCGAATATTAAAAAAAAATAAGATACCATTTTTTTAAGAAATTAATGGCACAATTGTACATATATAATTAATAAAATAGGTATTAAGGCAAATAAAATTTTGAGCTTTTCGCAATACTGATATGTCAATGCAGTCTTATTTACTCTGCTGTATTGTCAATATTATATAATATATAAAAAAATTCTTGAAAATTATATATAAATAGTAAACTTTTATGATTAAAAAAATGAAAATTTATTGATAAAATGGCAGAGTACTTATAATATGGCCTTGCATAAAATTTTTTCATTATTACGAAAAAAACGAGATTTTCTTGCAATAACAAAAATTAAATTGAAAAAAACCATCGAAAGTTTTTTGCATGCATATATATACATATGTATATTTATATATATATATGTATTTACAGACTCTTAATTATAAATAGTAATTTAAAAAAAGCTCAAATCACGAATGTACATATACAATATTTAGACTAAATATATCATAAAAAAAACATGTGTATCCAAAATGATAAAAAACAAATACGGCATAATTTTTCTTATATACATGATATCGTTAATTTTTTAAAAATTTAAAATAAATTCTTTTTTATGCAAAATCATTAATTTACAGATATCGTGAAAATGTATTTCCTTTTTTTCTTCTAATTTTACTTGCAAATACACAAATTAAGGCATTTTCATAATGTACGTACTTAAAAATACGTATTGTCATTCATATACATACATACAAAGATTAGTACTGTAGTTTATTTTAAAAAATTGCTTGTATTTTTAGTTACCAGATAAAATTAGGTGAAGTTTTTCAAAAATTTAGACTCCTAAAGTTAAATCTTATTTCATGAAAATTAATTACTGCCATAAAGCAAATGAAATCTGCATCATTTTTATGGGACTAAAAACTTATAAGAGAAGTGATTGTATGTCTTTTTTTTTTTTTTTTTTTATTTCACTTGGTAGTGAAAAATTCAAGCAATTTTTTAAAAAAATTCCCAGACTAATAAATACCCTATGGTAAAACTTAAAATTTTAAATACATTCAACACAGACTAACTCACTTTCATTCATATAATAAATAAATTGGAAACAAACATTAATAAATAAAATTACGTTGTTAATAATGAATGATTTTTATTATTATATATATATTATATATAAATGAAAAATAAAATAAAGATATTTACAAGAAATAGTCTAATTATTATAAATTGGACACACTTATTTTTTCTTTAACAAATATTATTCGTACTTTTTTTCTTTTGTTAAAGCCCAAAAATCCAATAATTTTTTATAAACTTGCCATTATTATTTGTTTTTTAATAACTATTTTATTTTTAATTTAATTATTATATTACGTTATATATATATAGATATTTTTTTGTCTGTTTTTAATTGTAATAAAATGATAAGAAAACATATTTCAATTACTTTTTATTTAGTTTTTATTAAAAATGTAAATAAAACAAAAATTTTTTTTAAAATAATCAATTTTTTTTTGTAAGCATATGTCTGTATATATGGCAAGTTTTATTTATTCTTGCTCGAAAAAAAAAAATTTATAACGTAATACGAATTACGTTTTTTTAATTAAAAAAAAAAGCAAGCTTTTTTTTTGTAAGATAAAAATTGCATGTGTATTTTACATCTCGTTTCATCTGTAATAAAAATAAAAAAGAAAAGTTATTTCATAAATTTTGAAAATTTTTTTATATAAATTACCTTGATTCTCGTTCTTCCGAAACTCCTGCACTTCCATTTGAACTAAATAATTAAACAAATATTTATATGAAGATTTGTATCAAGAAATAATAAATAGAATTTTAAGTTTTAATCAAATTACCTGTCTTTAACTGGTAAATCATCCCATTCACTTAAATCGTATTTTGATAGATCTCCATCTTCGTCATCATCCTCATCTTCTTCATCTTCCTCTTCATCATTGTAATCATTTTTGTCTGTTTCTTTCTGCAGTAAAAAAAATTTATAAAATATTTTTTTATAAATCATTTGTTATTCATTAAATTTATTAATTTACATCTCTATCTGATTTATGTTTTCTTAATTTTTCATCATCTTCGTTTTCTGAGTCAGAAGAATCTTTATTTTTCTTATTGGACTTATAATTATGTGAATTGGAATATTTTAATGAATCCTTAGAATCATCATCTGAACGATTTTCAATTCTTCGCTTCTTCTTACGTCTACCAAATTCATCATATTCATCGTCATCATCATTTCTTCTTTCTTTATATTCCACAACACCTCTATCATTATAACCACCACCGTAACCAGTTCTTTCTTCAGATTCGCTAAATTTTGGTGCATTACACATATTACATTGTTGTCTACGAGCCCAATTTACGTTACCACATTTGTTGCATTGCCAATCATCAGCACTATTATATAAATTTATTAAATTATTTTTGTGGATGTTTTGATACAGCAAAAAAAAAAAAGAAATTTCTGTACTTTTAGCTTTTACCTAAAAAGACCTCGACTTTTTTCAGCAGCAGCCTTACCAATTTCGTGTCCCAGCTTTTTCTTCTTTGGGCATTCACCTCTTTCTGAGAAGCGGTAAAATTAATTATAATCTTTTCTCCTTTTTTTTTGTAATAGAAAAGACGTATAATAATAAATTATTTTTACCTTTTCCACAACGATTGCAAGAGGTTCGTTTTGCGAAATTTATGTTACCACATCTGTAAATAAGAAATTATTTTTTTTGAAATTCAAACAAAACTAAAATTGATTAAATTGATTAATCCATAAACCCTTATTTTTTAAAGGTATGTATAAAATGATCTGTGCACTGTAAAAGGATTTAACCTTTAGTATCTCATTATAAATGAATAAAGAAGGGTCACCCATGAGAATAAGTAAATTAAAATTTTTCTTGACTGAAATATAAATATTTTACTTACTCAGCCTCAGGACATGTCCAGTCTCCTGTAGCGTTAACACTACATTCTCGTTGAGGTTCTTCATCTAACCTGGTGTCTGACTCAATAGAAGATTTTCTTGAAGACATGATTTATGATTTTGACAGCAAGATGTGTGTTATTTTTTACTTAGATTAAATCTATAAATTTTATTAAAAAATAACTTGGTAAAAAGTTAATCCATACTTGATCCATACATTATTTTAATCAAAATATAAGATTTCTTTTTGTAAATATCCGGCAAAAAAATATTAGCGTCTAATCTTGAAGTAGACATCAGTAGACTGACAATGGACTGACTGACACAGGTTAATATTTTACGCGCAGACTCATCATCGATCTCTCTCCAAATTCCAAAACACAGAATACTTTTTTTTCGCTCTTATATTAAAAACGGGTACTTGCAAACGAGATTGTTTACATTTTATGTATAGCATACGTGACTCGCACTATACCAAATTTTTGTTTTAATTAAATATTTAATTAAGTAAGATATATAGTAAGGTCTAACTAACTAAGTAAGGTCCCAAAAAACCACTGCAGTGTTGAAAAAAGGGTCTATAAAAAAAAAACGATCATATATAGCGCCATAAAATGATCCAGAATCATTCCAATTTGATTCCAGAATTTCTTCTCCATCAGGGCTTGATCACTGGATCAGAGACAGAAGAGTCAATCATTGATCAGTGCTTGCTTATTTTCTGTACAAATTTACAATATAAATGAAATAAATGAAGTCATTATATTAAGATAAATAAAAAATTGTTGAAAAACACCTTCTATTGATCTTAGAAAATTTTATATACAGATGGGTAAAAATAAAAAATAAAGTTTCTGTACCTATAAATCTTTTTTGAAATATAATACAATTGACAAAATATTTTGTTAACAACGATAATGATATAAAATAAAACTACATACAATTCATTTTTTTAACTATTTATTTTATTTTTAATAATAAAATGAACAAAACGATTGAGATAGAGATAAAAAGTCTCCCAATTTGACTTATTTTTTTTAATACTACAATTTTTATCAGTCATAAAAAAATATATTTTAAAAAAGTCTATATAATTTCCATAGTCTTTCAAATTAATTAATTTATGTAAAAAAATTATGAAATAATGAGATCATAAAAAATGATTCAAATGATCATATTACAATTTTTACACAAACAATTAATACAATTATTTCATTCAAAAGTTTTAATTCTATTTTGCTATACAGTTTATTATACAGAAAGAGTTTTTAATTATTGCACTTGTGTATATGCTTGAAATGCCTATTTAAAAATTTTTTTTTACCTCTACAGTAATTATTTAAAGTCAAATTTAGACTATATCACAGTTCGGTTTGAAAAATTATTGATATATCAAATGAAAACGGTAAAATATTTTTAAATTAATTAAAATAAATAAAGTTCATCAATGCGTATGAGATCTAAAAATATTCAAAACAAATAATAAATAAATTTATACATTTAAAATTCATATACGAATATAAAAAATTTCGAAGCACATAGCCATATTATATATAATATATAGATATGTATATAGTACCTATATTATAATATTCACTTTTATAATAAATAAGCTAACGCTTATATACATATTTATAATATAATCATACACTTTTGACATATGCCAAAATAATCAAATATTTGATTAGTAAAAAATTTGATACATTTTTTTATCTGGTCATGATTTTAAAAACATATTTATATTTGATCGAGTACAAATATTTACTCGAAGATTTTTTATACTACTTGTAAAAATTATCTGAAAATATGCTAGTATATTTCAAAAACTATATTACATCAAAATGAAATTGTTAGCACTTTTTTACTTGGCCATAAATTGTTTAATCCTCTAAAGAAATTTATTAGCTGGTTCTTTCAGGAAATTTAAAGACTTGCGGTGATCTTGGAACACTTAGTACTTGAGGTTTTGGAGGCAGTTTTGGAGTTAACTCTCCTAAAAATTTTTAGAAGGGTTTCTTAAATCATAGTCTTTATTTAATTTTAGATATTTTTATTTTACTTACCACCATTTGGAGATTGATTTGAAGGCTTGTTTGGACTAAATCCATTATAAGATACGTGTCTGTGATTCTGCGTGGAATTTCTTCTAGCTAATAATTCTGAGCTACTTGAATTTAAAACAACTGGAATCCTAGGTGAATCGCGTCTTGGTGGCAAAGGTGGAGGAGTTATGCCTTCGCGTGGTGGTAAGACTGGTACATTATTGTCAATTTCTCGACGTTTGTATGTCCTGGGTGGTAAAGGAGGTGGTAAATTATTATTTGAAGGAGGTGTTTGCATTAATGAAACTGCTCCTGGACTTCCTACAAGAGAAGAAGATGGTATTTGGGGAGATAAGTAAAAACCAGGAGACATAAGTTGAGGACTATTTCCAGGAGACATGCTTAAAGATGTACTAGGCGACCCTGGAGTACTCAAACCTCCCCCAAGTAATATAGGAGAAAATACACTATGAGGAGGAGTTTCAGGTAATTCAATTGGATTAGAAGTATCGGATGATGCTGAAGGGGGATCGTTTAACCTAACCGATGATGCCATTGCTTGAAGCGGAGCTGGTAACTTTGATGCAAAACTCCTGTTTTTTATTCCTGGTGACTTTAAATTTAAACCTGGCCATTTTCGAGGCTACAATACAAAAGGTTATCAAAGTTAAAAAAGTAATTTATACTTAATAATCGACTTACTGCTTTTGGAAGTAAATTCTGCCGTTCGCAAGTTTTTGGTTCAATTAATTCACTTTTTTTAAATAAATATTCTTCTATTTTGCTCACTTCCATATCAGAATCAAAGGGATTAAGAGTTTCAATAAAGTGTCGTATTCTTGGTTCAACTAACAAACAATATGGTTGATTTTGATATTGCTGAATTTCACCAATGATTTCAGCAACTTTCCTTCTTTTACTAAAATTTATCAGTTGACTGTTTGGCAATAAATCTGGATTACCATCTTCAATATGTACAATGTTTGTTAAATACATGCCAAAAAAAGGTACACAAGGTGGATTAATGGAACGTAACTGTTCTTTATATTTTTTTTGATGGTCATTATTTAACTCTTCAGCTTCTTCAAGTCCTTTTTCTAATCTTCCTGATATTTGCTATAAAAGTAAAGAGTAAAGTTATTAAAATTAAATAAGATTTGCAAAATTAGATTGTCTCACTTGAAACGTAAATTTTAAACGGTGGACTGAAGATGACACTAAAGCAGAATTTATAGCTAGAACACCAGTAAAGTTATTAAGGTCTAATAGAACCATCATTACTTCAATAGCACGAGAAACAATTGCCACTCTTTCTTCAAAATTATCAGCCTCTACAATACTTTTTTGTATCCATCTAGTAAGCTAAAAAAAATTTTAAACAATAAAAAAAAATTTTGTAAATTATTTTACTTGCTTACATTATTAGTATGACTAATCATCTTCAACAAATTTGGCGATTTTTTTTCTTTATCTTTCCGAGTCCAAGCTTTACCAACCAATTCTGATGATTTTACATTTCGATATAATTCAAATTCTAATAACGTTAATTGTCTAGCAAATTCTACAGGATGTAGCTGTAATATTTTTATAATTAAATTGTAATTAAAAAAAATTAATATTTTATAAAATTATTATATTGTTAACTTTGTAATTTATCAGTACCCAAGCACAGCTCTTTGATAGAGCTCTTTTGGGATACTCTAAGTATTATACTGAATAAATAAATAAATAATATAAAATAATGTTTACCGTAAGAATATTCCATTCTTCTTCAGGAACTTTCAAGTGCCATTCAATAGCTGGAGGAGATTTATTGAAACTAAATGTTATTGGTTTCTGCTCGGTTGGGTCACATTTTCTTTGAAAAATTTTTCTAACTGTATCAACCCATTTTTTCATTGGTTTACTATTGACGTTATCCAAAAAATTTTGTAATTTTTCTAAAAGACTGCTATCTCTTTCAAAATCGTAAAAATGGTGATCGACCTGGGTTAAAAAAAATTTTTTAACAATACTGAATACATTAAAATATTGAATAAACTTACCCATTGTCTTAGAACATTTAAAACCCTAAATTGAACAGGCTGACAAAACTCTTTTCTGTAACGGTTATAATCTTCTCTAGGAATTTGCTTACAATCAAATCTTTCATCATCATAGACAAGAGATGGATCTGGTATATTAAATCTATCTATTAAAAGATCTAGAAGTTCTTTTGGATAACAAAAACTTCTATAAGTTATAAGAAATGTGCGTACAAAAGCTGGGTCAGTGTAAACATGATATGTTAATCTTTCAACTAATTTCTCTAATGTCGCACCTTTTATTAATGGAACATCTGCATTTTCTTTATTTTCAAGAATAATAAATTCAGGGCTATCTTCTTTAGAAAATTTATATAAACTTTTAGGTGGTAATTGCAATGGATGTTTCTTTTCTTCTTCTAATAAAATGTTATCTAATGTTCTTTCCAGCATACTTTTTGTGTTCAACATTATTAAATCAGCCATCCAGCTACATTTTTCCTCAACAGATTTTGCAACAAGTATAACGCTTGGGTGATCTCTAGGTGCAATCTCAAAAGCATTCTTTATTTCTAAAAAAATTAAAATATATAAATAAGAATATTAAAATGTAAATATGTTTTATGTTCACTTATCTTACCATCTGTATCTTCTCGATCAATAATATCAACTTTTCTAATAAAAAACCTTTCTTTTAGTTTTGAATCAGCTTGGGTAGGGTGATTGCTCCCAGTTACAGTACCAACACTTACACTCATCCTTTTGTTTACACTTGGCTTGCATAATACTAATAATCCATCAAATAATAATGCCTTTCTTTCTGTTAATCTCCTTCCATTACTTCCAACTTTGCCCAAAATATCCTCTAAAATAAATAAAAATTTGCAAAAATAATTTCAACAATTGACTTCCTTTTATGACTAACCTCTTATAAATTCATTACAACATTGCCCGATATCCTTTTGATCCCAGCCATCTACAAATTTTTGTAATTCTCTTGTTTTATCCAAAGCGGTTTGTCTTCTCGCTCGACTTTGCATTAATTTCTCACGTTCTGGAAACTTTTCAAAGCAATTTAATATCGTTAAAAGATTATTGTAAATTGGACATAGTATAGACTGAGCTGATTCAAGAGATATTTGGTCTTTGTCTTTTTTTTGTACTCCTTTATTCCGATTTATTTTTTTTCTTTTATTTAATGCTTTTAAAATATAATCGTAATACAGCTTACAATGCCATAATGGTTGCATTAAAAGTTTTGGCAAATAATATTTAACAGCCTCTATAAAACCATGTCCAGCTTGATGTAATTTTGTGTATACTTCAGGATTTGATAGTATTTTAGATAAAATAGCTGGAAACTTTTTAAAATTTTTTTTCATATCTGAAGCATATCTATATAAAATGAATTTTTTTATTTATTTATTAATCAGAATTATCTTATACAAGAGCCTAAAGAGATGGAGGAAAATTCATCTCTGTACTAGGCTCTAAATTAATATATTAAACAAAAACAAATAAAAAATAGTACTTACATGGTATATGCATCAAATTCTCCTGCTTCAGCCAGGTCTTCAAAACAGGAACCAACTGTGATTGTTTGACTCTCTTCTGTTATTTCTATAACATCTTCGAGACTTCCAAAGAGAGTAAGTGAAACTTCATAAATTTCAGTTATATTACTGAATAAAATTTCAAGATCATTTTGAGAAGCGGTAAACTTGGAAAGTTCTTTTTTAAAAACTTTGATAATCATTTGTAACTCTCGTAAATATTGTCTTTCGTCATACATAAGATCTTGAAATAATTCTTCGTACGTTTGTGATACCACTGAAATTGAGTTACTCTGAGAATTTTCAGAATTATTATCATTTTTACAAAACAAATCCATAAGGACCATATCAGCACACATGGAAACTTTAACATCTTCACAGGAGATATACATGTGGCGTATATTTTTAACATAAATACCAGCAAGCTATAAATCAAGTAGATTAAAAAAAATAAGAAATATTTTGAAAACTATTAAAAAATTTTTTACTTTTAAAATATCTGCTGAAATATATTCCAGTATTCCCACAATAAAAAGTGTCAACTGGTGTTCAATTTTGTGCTGGAAAACTTCCTGGAAATTAAAATTAAAATTTTGGTTATTAGTAATTCAATAAAAGTTAATTTTATTTCAATAAATATTTTACTTTTTGCAATAACTGATGAATTTCATTTACAGGTAAAAATAATTTTTTCTTTCCTTTTTCCAAAGCTTCTTTAGCATCCTTAAGAGCCCACATGTCAATAGGCCTTGGAAATGTACTAATAACTCTTTTTTCAACATCTTGAGGTGTATTAGGTGGTGGATGACTGCATAACATGGACAACATTCTTAAAATTACCCTTTCTACATAATCCAAGGCATCTTCCTGGCCTTCTAGGCTTGGATGCACTTGATGAAGTACCTAACATAAAATTTATTATTTTTATATATTTCTTAAAGACTGTTGCATGAAAAATATACCTTTCGCAAGGAACCAACAAAAATACCTCTCCATTTGGTAATTTTATCTGGATTTTCAAAATCATAGCTTAATGATTCGCATATTATGGATCCAGGTGGAGGAAACATTGTCAATTATTTGAAAATTAATATGAAATACAAAATAATGAAATATTTTTGATAGACTAAATTGTAAAAGCTTTTCATTGATACTGATAATTGATATACATTCAGACAATTCATTGCAGATATATATTTAAATTGTTAAATATTATTAAGAGATCTCTATTATTAATGTGAGCTGAAAAAAATTTTGAAATTCCACATTATTATATTTGTTCAAATGTATTCCTTTTTTCTTTTTGAAATTATTTATCTCATATATTGCACTAAAGAGATTCATCTGATGTGCACACTCTGATATATCTTTGTAAAAAATAAGTTTTAAATAAATAAACAAAATATATAAATTCACATATGTAACACCACACTTTTATAATTTATGTGAACCCCACAAAATAGAAAGCACGCTATTTATTTAAATGTTTTTTAATTATTAAAAGAACAGAAATTAAAATATGTGGAGGTTGAAGATATTTCTATTCTGATAGTGCGTTATTTTTTATTTACTTTATTCGAAAATTTTTTTAAAGAATCTCATTATTACCATGGATCGCACCAGGATCGCACATGTGAACTGATTTAACCGCAAGACAAAGTACGAATATTTTATTTCTTCTGTCTTTCTTGTACACACCATGTAAAAAACCAGGGTGGTACAGTGGTTCTTTGAGTGTAACTATACACATGGGGTACTCAATACTCAGTAGTTAAAAAATTCAAAACCGGTAAAAAAGTATAAAAGTATTAATTGAATTTTATTTAAAATATTTGTTTTAAAATGCCTACTATTAATATTAAACGTGATTTATTATTTAAACGTCTTGGAAAACCATACAGTAAGTAAATATTCTTAAAATGCGTAAAATTATTAGAACACGTATATAAAAATGGTTATAATCATTATAGAAAATCAATATGCAATATGCTATTGGATTTCATAATCCACATCGAGATCCACATAAAAAAAAAATTATTAACAATTAAAATTTTTATAAATTTTTCTTTCATAATTAATTTTGTTTCTTAGCTGATGATGAATTTCAAAAATTATGTTTCGATTTTGGATTAGAGTTGGATGAAGTTGTAAGTATAATTAACTCAATTATTATAGTGAATCATAGCTGCCAAAGTCTAAAACTTCTTTTATTTGTTTTAGACAACAGAACAACAAATGATTGCAAAAGAGCAAGGTATACAACAATCTCAAGGTGCTTCGGATGAAGTTATTTATAAAATTGATGTTCCAGCAAACCGTTATGATTTACTGTGCCTTGAAGGCCTGGTTACTGGTCTTTTAATATTTTTAGAAAAGTAAGTTTTAAAATAATTTATTTACCTCTGGAAATAGGAATTATTTAAAATTTTGTTTCAGGATTTCGATCCCTCAATATAAAGCAATAACACCATCTAAAAATCAGCAGACAATTGAAATGAAAGCTTCTGTAAGAGTTGAATTTAATTAAAATTAATATTTCTAAAATTCAGTTTACTTATTAAAATTTTTTATTAATCAAGTGTTTGCAAGTTAGAGGTCACATAGTTGCAGCTGTTTTAAGGGATGTTACAATAACTCAAAGTGCTTATGATAATTTCATTGATCTTCAAGATAAATTGCATCAAAATATTGGAAGAAAACGAACATTAGTATCAATTGGTACCCATGATTTAGATACAATTGAAGGACCTTTTACTTATGATGCCAAGCCACCCAAAGAAATTAATTTTAAGCCCTTGAATCAAAATAAAGAATATAACGGAGAACAAATTATGGAATTATATGCAGTTTGTTACATTTAATTTTTGATAATTATAATTTTAAAGGAATAAATTATAATAAATAAATTTTTAGCATCATTCACAACTGAAACGATATCTACCGATAATTAAAGATAGTCCTGTTTATCCAGTTATTTATGATAAAAATGGAGTAATCTTATCATTACCACCAATTATTAATAGCGATCATTCTAAAATTACTTTGAAAACTAAAAATATTTTTATCGAATGTACTGCTACAGATCTGACAAAAGTATGAAATAATACTTTAACATTTAAATTAGTTTAACATTTTAATTAATTACACTCTTCTAAAATATTTAAAAAAAATTATTTTAGGCAAAAATTGCTGTGGATACTTTGGTTTGTGCATTTAGCGAATATTGTGATAAGAAATATGAAGTAGAAAAAGTTGAAGTTATTTATCCAAATAATAAAAAGTTTTATACTCCTGAATTGTCATACAGAAAAGAAAAAATTAGCAGTAAGCAAGCTGCAAATTACATTGGTATCGAGTAAGTTAAACAAAAGATTTCTAAATCAAAAGAAATTTTTTTTTAAATATTTTTTTTAATTTTAAGCCAAAAACCAGATGAAATTGCTAAGCTTTTAACAAGAATGTCATTAAAAACCGAAATAATTGGAGACGATGAGTTAAATGTAGAAATTTCTCCAACAAGACAAGATGTTATTCATAAATGTGATATTTTTGAAGATATTGCAATTGGTTATGGATATAATAATATTAAAAAAACTATGCCTCAAACTCTTACAACAGGAAAAGAGGTACAGTAAAAAATTTACTTAATCATTTAATAAAAAACAATCTTTTAATTTTTTATTAATTATTTTAGTTCCCTCTAAATAAACTTACTGATCAATTGCGAGATATTATTGCAAATGCTGGTTTCACGGAAGCATTAACATTTTCATTGGTAAAAAATAATTTATATATTTCTACACTGTAAAGGATGTTTTAGTCTACTATTTAATCAAATAATTCTTTTAGTGCTCTAAAGAAGATATTGCTGATAAGTTGGGTCATGATATTAGTAGTGTACCTGCTGTTCACATATCGAATCCTAAGACGTTAGAATTTCAAGTACTAAAAAAAACATTATTTTTTTTCTTACATTATAAAAATTTTTATATTTTTTTAATAATTCTGTTAAATATTAGGTTGGTAGGACAACTCTCCTACCAGGTCTTTTAAAAACTGTAGCGGCAAATAGAAAAATGCCACTTCCATTAAAATTATTTGAAATATCTGATGTTATACTAAAAGATATTAAAACCGAAATTGGAGCAAGAAATGAAAGACGTTTATGTGTTTTGTATTATCATAAATTTGCTAGATTTGATTTAGTTCATGGAATATTAGATTTAATTATGAGTGGGCTTGAAGTTCCTTGGCAAAGCAATCAAGATGATAGTGGCTATCATTTAAGGCCCTTACAAGGTATTTTTCTCATTTTCTTAAAAACTTTTATTTGCTGTTCTTTATATTTATAAATTTTTTTTATAAAAATAATACCTTACAAATTAATTTTATTAGATCCAACATTTTTTCCAAATCATTGTGGAGAAGTTGTCGCTTATGGTAAAGTTATTGGTACTATTGGCACATTGCATCCGGATGTTATTGCTAAATTTGGATTAGCAATGCCTTGTACTTCACTTGAAATAAATATCGAGCCATTTTTATAATTCAAAACATTTTTTGTGCAAAAATTTTTGGTTATAACTATATATTTTATGCAGCTTTAAAATTGGATCAAATAATATATAAATTTGTATAGATAATTGTAAATGCTTTTATTTTAAAAAAATATGTACAATTATTCAATTGAATAATTTAAATAATTTATTGTACAGTAATGAAAGAAATAAAATATAACTTTGTACATTACATTAATAATTTGTAATTATTTCATTGTCATAAAATCTCAGATGGATGTACAATACTTTGATCTAGCTAAAGCCTTTGACAAAGTTAACCATTTATTACTGATTCAAAAATTGGATAGAATTGGCATTAGGGGGAAGGCTTTATCATGGATTTGTTTTTATCTAAAAAGTAGACTTCAATTGGTTAGATTCAATGGTGCCATATCAAAGTGGTTTCATGCCTCTTCGGGTGTCGCCCAGGGGTCACATTCGGGACCATTGCTATTTTTAATTTTTATTATAACGATTTGCACTCTAATATCCTATATTCTACTCTCGAACTCTTTGCTGATGACACGAGACTTAGGAAATGTATTACTTCCCCAATGGATGCTTTGTTTGTTACAAATTGATTCTAGGGTAATTCCATGGATAAATAGCACAAAATGGAACGCGAGGTCTCAGAAATAAAAAATTTTTTTTTCTCGAAAAAACTACTTAAAATTAGATGATTTACCAAATCTGAATGTTTTTTATGGATTTTTAAGAGTTATATAGGCTGAAAAAAATAGGTTAAAAAATTAAAAAAAAAAAGGTTTTCGATGTAAAATTTGATGAGGAATTCGAATTTTCAGTCAGATTTTCCCCATTCTGTGCCCATTCGCGGGAAAATTAAAATTTCTGCCGCGAATTTGGCAACTTTAAGTGAAAGTAGCCAAAAGTTTCCCACTGAAAAAAAAAATTTTTTTTCTGAAATTTTTCCAAAAGTTCATATATATCATAGAAAAAAACGCTGCCAAGTGATTGGCACTATGGTTCCTCATTAACAATAGCAAAATATTTATAATGGTCTATTTTATCTAATAAAAATTATAATTTGAGATATCAGTATTTCATAAAAAAAAGTTAAATACCGTATTTTAAAAGAAAAAAAATGTTGCTGTGATTTAATGTTTTTTATTTAACAAATTTTTAGAAAAAAATTTCAATAAACTAGGTATTACACTTAAAAAAAAACAATATTACAGATTTTTTAATTTTTTTGTTTTATTAATATTGAGAAAAAAATTTTGAAAAAATTTGGTATTCTTTGTATTTTTTTGTGAAAAAAATGTTGGGAAAAAAATTTTCAAAAAATTAATTATCAGACTTGAGATATCGAGTAAAAACCATACTTTCAAATATAAGTACTTTTATGGAAATAAATGAGGTAATACACCTAAATTTAAAAAAAAAAAAAAGTATTTTGAAATCTTTTGATGAAAAAATTTTCGAAAAAAAAAATTAGATCTTAATTCCAGAATGGTTTTTAAATACCACCGATTGCAAAATTTTCAAATATTAGTACTTTCATGGAATTAAAGGAAGTATTACACTAAAAAAAAAAAAATATTACAGATTTTTTAATTTTTTTGTTTTTTTAATTTTGAGAAAAAAATTTTGAAATAATTAAGTTTCAGGTCCAAAAAATTACTATAAACAATATTTCTAAAACTAGTACTCTCATAGAAATCAATTAGGTACTATACATCCAAAAATAAAAAAAAATTAAGTTTTTTTTGTATTTTTTGGTGAAAAAAATATTGGGAAAAAAATTTTCAAAAAATTAGTTATCAGATTCGAGTTATCGAGTAAAAATCGTACTTTCAAATATAAGTACTTTCATGGAAATAAATGAGGTATTACATCCAAATTAAAAAAAAAAAAAGTAGTTTGAGATTTTTTGATGAAAAAATTTTTGAAAAAAAAATTAGATCTGAATTCCATAATGGTTGTTAAATACCACCGATTGCAAAATTTTCAAATATTAGTACTTTCATAGAAAAAAACTAAGTATTACGTCCTAAAATAAAAAAAATTTTGGCATTTTTTGTATTTTTTGGCAACAAAAATTTTGAGAAAAAAATTTTGAAAAAATTAGGTATCAGGTCCAAAAAAATGCTATAAACCATAGTTCTAAAACTAGTACTCTCAAAGAAATAAATTAGGTACTACGTCCAAAAAGAAAAAAAAAATTAGTATTTTTTGTATTTTTTTGTGAAAAAAATTTTGAGAAAAAAATTTTCAAAAAATTAGTTATCAGATTCGAGATATCGAGTAAAAATCGTACTTTCAAATATAAGTACTTTCATGGAAATAAATGAGGTATTACATCCAAATTAAAAAAAAAAAAAAGTAGTTTGAGATTTTTTGATAAAAAAATTTTTGAAAAAAAAATTAGGTCTTAATTCCATAATGGTTGTGAAATTTCACTGGTTACATACATACACACACACACACACACACACACACACATACAGACTTTTTTTAAAAACCGGTTTTTTAGCTTCCTGAGGTCCCAAAACGTGCTTATACGCCAAAAAATCAAAAATCAAAATTTCATCTATCACAAAGGTTCCTCTATGAGGAACCAAAATTTCCTGAGGGTAATTTTTGATATAAGAGAGTAATGTCGATTTTAGTGAATTTTTCAATTTTCTCAATTTTGACTTGTTAGTTATTTTTTGCTAATTTCCCGCTTAGTCACGTGACCAAATAAAAATCTGACAAAAAAATTGAATTCCGTAGGAAATTTTAAAAGGGTATAGTAATTTTGGTATTCTTAGAATGATATCGATACATCGCTCAATTCGACAAAATAATTAAAATAGATTATTAAAATATAGAAAAAATGAAAATGTGATTTTATTGATTTTTGTGTACTTTTTTAATGATTTATAGTCGACATTTCGATGAAAAATAAACTCTAAACTTAAAAAAAAACTTACTTTTCATTATTATTAGTAAAACTAATTTTTGATTCCCCATAAGAAGTACTTTATTTTTTTACTTTTCTATGCTTTTCAAACTAAAATGTAAAAAAATCAATAAAATCACGCATTTTATCAATTTTCATTTTTTCTATATTTTAATAATCTATATTTTAATTATTTTGTCAAATTGAGATGTATCATTCTAAGGATACCAAAATTACTTTTACTAAATTCTGGTGATTGCCTTAGTTATCTCTATAAATCTCTTGTTCTCCCTCATTTTACATATTGATGTTCTATTATTTGGCAACCCTTTACCCGTACAAATTACGAGAGATTGAATTCCATCTCTAGAAACTTTTTAAGATATACTGCTTATAAAATGGGATGCCCATTGAGTTTTGATGATCACTCCTATGAGACGATATCATCAAAGCTCAATATTTATACTATTGAATCCTATCATCAAGTTTGTGACTTATTGTTTGCCTACTCTGCGATTTGCTCTTCTGGTACAAATGAAAACCAGTTTCACTTTGATATGAGGACTCGTCAAGCATATGATCTCAGATATTCGAGACCACTTCGAGAGTCTCAATTAAGATCCAACTTACTTTTCTACTCGACATTGAATCGAATACGAAGTTGGAATTTAGATCCAGAACTCCAAAATTCCTTAACTAGTCTAGACCAAACCCATTTCAGGAATTTTGTGAGGTCTAAATACCTAAAAAACTATGAATAGCTCTCCTTCGTTTTATTTTCTAGTCTAAATTAATTTTTATTTAACTTTCTGAACCTCTTTGTTTAGTAAAATAAAAAATTTTTTATTATAAATTGTAATTTTATAATTTTTAAGATTGTTATGATACTTGTCATACTTAATTATATATATCATATTATCGTTATTTAAAAATTTTTAGTCTATAACATAAATTTTTGTAAATTTTAATACTGTATCAAGGGTAGAAATACCTGTTAATTTTGTAAATAAATAAAAAAAGAATTTTATTAAATAAATTAAATACAAGCGTTTTACAAAATACTTTAACTACTTGATTAATTAAAATTAAATTTACTTGTCTAGTCGACAGAGCGGATTATTATGCACCATTTGTAAGTCAACTTTTGGTCCAACCAAATCCCTAATATTATTTAATCCATATTTTATCATTGTTGGCCTACAAGATTTTATTAGATTAATAAACAACATTTTGATTTTGTATTATTTATTTTTTATATTTACCTTTCTAAAGATAATCCCCAAGCAATGACATTTACATTTTCTGGTATTCCCATAGGGAGTAACATTTCAGGCCTAAAAATACCACTATTTCCAATTTCGATCCATTTATTTAAACCTGTATGAAAACAAAAAATTTCCATACTTGGTTCAGTATATGGATTATAAGCTGGCTTAAATTCAAGTTGAGTAATGCCTAGTTTATTAAAAAAAGCATACAATGTCCCGATTAAATCTCCTAAAGTAAGATTATAATCAGCTACAACTCCTTCAACTTGATGAAATTCTGCTAAATGCGTTGCATCAAGTGTTTCATTTCTGAATACTCTATCAATGCTAAAGTATCTTACTGGTTCAAACTTTCCCTGAAGTAATAAGTTATCTTTAGTTTTTCAACTAGGTTACATTTAAATAATAATATACTTACTTTTTTGATCAACTTGTACAACATGCGAGCACTCACTGCCGTTGTATGAGTTCTGAATAAATTTTTTTGTGCCTCTTCTAATTTCCAATCATATTTATATCCTTGAGAACCATACCCTCCTTCGCTATGAACTTTTTTTACTTTTGCTAAGTAATCTTCAGGAATATTTGAGCTTTTAGCTGGATCTAAAATTATAAAAATAAAATTAATGATAAAAAATAATTAAAAAAAAAAAAAAAACAAAAAGCATACCAGAAACAAAGAAAGTATCATGAGCATCTCGAGCAGGGTGTTGCTGCGGTTGAAACAAAGCATCGAAATTCCAAAAAGAATTTTCTACGTAATTATTTGTTGGCATTTCTTGAAAACCCATTTCAAGAAATATTTTTTTAAATTCTGAACGCACTTTTAATAATGGATGAAGATGTCCTACATCAGGAGCATTACCAAGTGTATTTAAATTAATAGGTTTGAATTTTTCACTTTTCCAAGCATCGTTTATTAATAAATCAGCATTAAGATTTGCTTCAGGTTTTTCAATTTTTATAGAAAAATTAATTCCTTTGCGTATTACAAATATTTTAATAATTCTGAAATTATATTAAAGCTTTTAAGATAAAAATCAAAATTTTTTTTATAAAAATTAAACTTACTGTTCTTTTATTAATTTTCTTTTTTTGTATTCTTTTTTAAAATCATCTGATAAAGTTTGCAAATTATTTAAATTCTTTTGAACCTCATCAGATATGCTTGGGATACTTTTTTTAACAATAACTTCACCATCTACTTGTCCTATCTCAATCCACTTAGCTGCCTTTGCTTTTGATAATCCTACTTTAGCGTAAGGAACTTTTTCTAATAATTCTGACTGTTTTATTTCATTAGTATCATTAGGAATAGCATTAAATACTGCAACTTCATGACTTCCATGTTTTAATACATATTCTCCTTCTTCTGTTAAAATCAATTCTTTTTGACTTTTAGATTCAACATTAATCAGCTATTGATAAAAAATATTTTTTAATTAAAGTAATATAATTAAGATATATAAGCCTAATATTTTTGAATAAATAAACTAGTATTAACTTACATTTTCAAAAGCTTCTAAGCCTTTGATAGCACCAACAATTTTTTGATGATCAACATTAAAGATATTTGCTAATTCAAGTGTATTAATTTCTTCGTGTTGAGATAAATACTCTAATACTTTTTCCATATATTCTGTCATATTTTTAAATAATTTTTATTTTACAAATAAATATATATAAATAAAGCCCTGACTCCACTGTGCATTTATTCTCCTCTATATTAATTGTATTATATAAAACATATAATGACATAGCCGGGACTTATAACGAAAAAAAATAAGTTATTACATCATTTCTTATGTTTTTATTTTAAAAAACACCGGCTACATTGAATAAATGCGCAGTGGAGTCAGTATAGTGAGTAGTAAAAACCAAGGTAAAAACCACGTGTACTCAGTGGTGATGTCGTGTTTTTGAGTGCAGTACTGTTTTGAGCAAAGTTTGAGTGGTAAAAATGCGCATCATTTCCGGTAGTTGGAGAGCGCGCTGCGTTAAAAATGTTAAAATTAAATCAACTTAATATCACAAATGAATATATATAATCATATTGAAATGAATAATTATTAATTCAATAAGCAAATTAATAAATAAAATAAATAAATTAAATTATTAATAAAAAATTAATTAATTGGATATATTAATATTTTGTTATAAATACGTAATATACCTATATTTACTGTATTGGTATAGGTAAAAGTTTACAATAAATAAGATACATTACGTATTTATAAGAAAACAATTTAATTAGGGAAAGCTAAAATATTATTAAAATAATGAATTTGTTTATGAGTAAATTCATGATTTTATGAATTTCAAATCAATAAAAAAAGTGCTTTATTTCCTTTGTTTTATTTTGAAAAGTGAAGTTCTTTTTTTATTTTCATAATTTCATACCTGTGATTTGAATATCATAAAATAATTAACTTTATTATAAATAAATTAATTATTTTAAATTATGGTTCAAGATTTTTCTTGCTATGACATTACTCTAATAAAAATTGATAAAAATTTTTTTTAATTTAGCAAAACCTATAAAATTGTAAAAATAAAAATAGGTATATTTTTTTAACGTAAATTTTCTGGCTATTTAATTATGCGAATTAAATTTTTATTTTTTCTATTTTTAGGTTTGCCAAATTTAAAAAAATTAAAATCAAAAATTTATTAAAGTGTAATGAAATAATTTCACATAGTCAATAAACTTTAAATTTTAGACTATAATTCTGTAATTAAAAACCTTTTTAACCAACCGATGTAAAAATGTATTGGATAAAAAAAGTTAGTAAAAATATGCAAAACCAGAAGATACTCTAGGAAGTACACTTTGCTGGTAATATAATCAATATTAGGAAAATCTACCCTAAAATTTTGAATTCTATGAAAGTAGTATAATATTTGCAAATGTGTTTTTTACTCGATATCTCGAATGGGATACCTAGTTTTTAAAAAATTTTTTTATCAAAATTTTTCGTCACAAAAAAATTAAATAGCAGGGTGGTTCCAGTACTTTTCGTACAGATTAGGGCGCACTCATGTCACCGATTGAGCTCAAATTTTAGGGTATAGTTTGGGGTAATAAAAAAGTCCCTCAGCCAAATTTTTAGCCTTCTAGCACTTCATGGGGCCGAAATATGGCCGTTTAAAGGTCCAAAAATAGCCTGATTTGGCCAATTTTCAAAATTACGCCATTTCTTTGAATTTACTTCAAATTTCATGTTACTGGTTGCATTTTAACCGCTAAAGAGTCTACATTTTGTAAAAAAATTTTTAGCCAATTCCATGGAGTCAACTTTTTTTGGCATTGATAAACGTAAAATGAATTTTATTAAAAAAGCTGTTTTTCAAAATAATACCGTGGCTTAAGATCAACTCAAAAATACTTCTGGTTGGTTGCAATTTTTTCGTCTACTCAAGACCTTTCAAATGCGACCCTAAAATTTAAAATCGGTGGATTTTAACCGGCGATATTTTGATTTTAGTGGCGGCTGTTTTTAAAAAATGCGTTTTTTTGGCATTTTTCGCCACCTGGCATTTTTTTCTAAGTGCTTTAAAACGTCTGAAACTTTCAGGAAAATAAGTTCAATATATGTACTACAACTTTCATAAAAAATTTCTTTGCTTATTTGCCTTTAAAGCCCTTTTTTTACTCATCCAAATTCAACCTTTCCATTTTCCGGAATTTTCCATTTTCCGGCTTTTCCTGTAATCTAATGAAAATTCTGACTTGATTTTTGGATTCCTCGGGAAATTTTACTAAAGACCCTCTTTTTTGAGTACTTTTGAACCTCTCTGTGATGCTGTATAAAAAAAAGAAAGAAGAATATGCATAAAAATAAAAATAAAATTGAAATTGATAAAATTAAAATTTTTCTTGATTGTCAATTTTATAAATTTAAATTTATTTTTATTTTTATGCAAATTCTTCTTTCTTATTTTATAAAGCATCACAGAGAGGTTCAAAATTACTCAAAAAAGAGGGTCTGTAGTAAAATTTCCCGAGGAATCTAAAAATCGAGTCAGAATTTTCATTAGATTACAGGAAAAGCCGGAAAATGGAAAATTCCGGAAAATGGAAAGGTTGAATTTGGATGAGTAAAAAAAGGGCTTTAAAGGCAAATAAGCAAAGAAATTTTTTATGAAAGTTGTAGTACATATATTGAACTTATTTTCCTGAAAGTTTCAGACGTTTTAAAGCACTTAGAAAAAAATGCCAGGTGGCGAAAAATGCCAAAAAAACGCATTTTTTAAAAACAGCCGCCACTAAAATCAAAATATCTCCGGTTAAAATCCACCGATTTTAAATTTTAGGGTCGCATTTGAAAGGTCTTGAGTAGACGAAAAAATTGCAACCAACCAGAAGTATTTTTGAGTTGATCTTAAGCCACGGTATTATTTTGAAAAACAGCTTTTTTAATAAAATTCATTTTACGTTTATCAATGCCAAAAAAAGTTGACTCCATGGAATTGGCTGAAAATTTTTTTACAAAATGTAGACTCTTTAGCGGTTAAAATGCAACCAGTAACATGAAATTTGAAGTAAATTCAAAGAAATGGCGTAATTTTGAAAATTGGCCAAATCAGGCTATTTTTGGACCTTTAAACGGCCATATTTCGGCCCCATGAGGTGCTAGAAGGCTAAAAATTTGGCTGAGGGACTTTTTTATTACCCCAAACTATACCCTAAAATTTTAGCTCAATCGGTGACATGAGTGCGCCCTAATCTGTACGAAAAGTACTGGAACCACCCAGCAATATTTTTTTTCACTTTGGATGAAGTACCTAATTTTTTCCTAAGAAAGTACTAAAAAACCACTCTAATATTAACATACATATCTATTATTAAAAGCTTTCATTTATAATTACTTTACTTATAAGTACTATAAATTGCATAAGATTTTCGTAGAATTTATAACATGTTTTTTAAATTTCATGATACACCTTACAGTAAAAAATAATGAACACAATATATTACTACAAAATAATAAAATTACTAAACGATATTAATATTGTGTTAATTATTTTTTACTGTGCGTTAAATTATTGTGGTTTTTAATATTCAACCAATGGCTAAATATTCAAATAATGATTTAAAAATTTAACCAATTGATTAAAATTTTTAACCAATGGTTAGCTTACATTGTATACATTCCCACAGCACATTTTCTCTAAAATATTACATTTTTAGGAAAAGGGAGCAAAAAAAAAAACAATGGCCCAATCGCACGCAAATTAGCATCCGTGGCGAAGCCGAGGATATCATTTAAGGCCCTTACAAGGTATTTTTCTCATTTTCTTAAAAACTTTTATTTGCTGTTCTTTATATTTATAAAGGGTATGTCGGGTTAAGATAAGTGAAATGCCCCTGTCCTTGGATTTTCAAACTAACTGTTTTAAAAGTTTTTGGAGGTAAAAAAAATGTGGTAGCCGTTGCCCGTTTGTCCATCTACCCCTCCCCGCCACCAAAATGGCCAAAAAACTGTCCAAAAACCTGTTCTTTTGGTTATAATTTTTTTTCTCTGGAACGACATTGCCAAAAACCTTGAAAATTGGCCACAGCGGTCCCATTGCATGTATTTTTCACCAAAAAAATTTTGGGACCCCTACGACCACTTTAGACCACCAAAAATTAAATTCAAAAATTTCAAAAATCAATTATTTTACAGAATTAAATATTGGGAAGGGGGCTGCACAAAATTTTATTTCAAATTATTTTTTTTAACATAAAAACACAATTTTTCCAAAAGGTTTTAGACCTCTAGACCCGGTGCGACCCAGTGAAAACTCCAAAAAACTCGTTTTTTTATCGTTTTTTTTACCGTTTTCTCGACGATATCGCATAGAAAATCCAATGCATTCATGTTAAATTAGAAAAATTATTTGTATTTTGAATGGAACTTAATAATAAGACCGATTAAAGACCTTTATACCCCTTTAGACCACATATTTTGCACTTCAAATTTCAATTTTTCAATATTTTTTCTCAATTATTTTTTTTTTTATAATTATTTGACGGAATATCCCATATATAAAATTTTTTAGTTAAAGATATTATACTTTTGATCATATATTTTTTTATTTTTAGACCCTTTAGACCCCATATTTTGAACGATGAAGTTCAAATTTTTGAATTTCTTTCGACTTTTCTTACTTTATTGCATGGGAAATCCCATATATATAATTTTTTTAGTTCAATATTTTATATTTAAAAAAAAAAGATTTTCTTTTATTTTTTAGACCCTCAACCTCTACCTGTTTCTCTCAATATTACAAGTATTGTATTTCTTTTCTTAATAATTTTGGTTTTTTATTATATTGTGTGGAATTACGCATATATAAACTTTTTGTAGATCAATATTTTATTAAAATTTATGCAATATTTTTTGGTCAAATAAAAAATTTTTATATTTTTTTAGACCCTCAGACCCTTTGTTTGAAATTCATAGCTTAATTCATTATAAACTGTTCTTCTGGATTTTTTAAAATTAAATTGCATTGAATAAACATTGATAAAAATAATTTTTATATCTTTTTAGACCCTCAGACCCTTTGTTTGAAATTCATAGCTTAATTCATTATAAACTGTTCTTCTGGATTTTTTAAAATTAAATTGCATTGAATAAACATTGATTAAAATAATTTTTATATCTTTTTCTACTAAACAATAAATGATTATTTTTGCAATTGTCCCAACGGTTGGTGGACCGTAGGATGTTGCTCACATACAGCTGCCCTTAAATATTATTTATCACATAGACGTTACCTTTCCAAAAGCATAAGACCTGCTGATGTATTGACTAATTTATTCAATTTGGATAACATATGCCCGGTTATAAACGAAATCATCGATGAAGAATTAAAAAAACATATGCTTACATAAAGTGTTAATTAAAGTAATTACAAAATCATAATTTTTCTGTATCATTTAATAGGATTTAATTTATAAAAATATTTGTAAATATAAAAAATATAATAACAAATAAATATCATGCAAATAAAAATAGAAGAAAATCACTGTATTCTCCTAACTTACAGTAAAAAAATTTATAACAATAAATAAATCTGTCAAATAATTGAGCATAAATTAATAAATATATTTATTAATTAATAAAAAAATTACATATGTAAATATTTTATTTTACACTAAATAAAAAATTGTAAAAATTTGTTATTTTTATTTACATAAGAAAACAAATATATATTTTTCTTAACAAACAAATAAATTTTTAAAGAAACAGGAATATATCTTATTTATATTTATATTTCAGCTTTTAAATACGACACTTATAAGGGTCCCAAAATAAAAAAAAAATTGTTGTATTCATTCATATAATAAATTAAATTTATAAAATATTATATATGGACATATCCATGCACTTTAATTAAAAAAAGTCGATAGGATCAGTATATGATGAATTAAGCTATGAAGTTTAAACAAAGGGTCTAAGGGTCTAAAAAAATATAAAAATTTTTTATTTGACCAAAAAATATTGCATAAATTTTAATAAAATATTGATCTGCAAAAAGTTTATATATGGGTAATTCCACACAATATAATAAAAAAACCAAAATTATTGAGAAAAGAAATACAATACTTGTAATATTGAGAGAAACAAGTAGAGGTTGAGGGTCTAAAAAATAAAAGAAAATCTTTTTTTTTTAAATATAAAATATTGAACTGAAAAAATTATATATATGGGATTTCCCATGCAATAAAGTGAGAAAAAATTCAAAAATTTGAACTTCATCGTTTTAAATATGGGGTCTAAAGGGTCTAAAAATAAAAAAATAAGTTATATGATCAAAAGTATAATATCTTTAACTAAAAAATTTTATAAATGGGATATTCCGTCAAATAATTATAAAAAAAAAAAAATAATTGAGAAAAAATATTGAAAAATTGAAATTTGAGGTGCAAAATATGTGGTCTAGAGGGGTATAAAGGTCTTTAATCGGTCTTATTATTAAGTTCCTTTTAAAATACAAATAATTTTTTTAATTTAACATGAATGCATTGGATTTTCCATGCGATATCGTCAAGAAAACGGTAAAAAAACGATAAAAAAACGAGTTTTTTGGAATTTTCACTGGGTCGCACCGGGTCTAGAGGTCTAAAACCTTTTGGAAAAATTGTGTTTTTATGTTAAAAAAAATAATTTGAAATAAAATTTTGTGCAGCCCCCTTCCCAATATTTAATTCTGTAAAATAATTGATTTTTGAAATTTTTGAATTTAATTTTTGGTGGTCTAAAGTGGTCGTAAGGGTCCCAAAATTTTTTTGGTGAAAAATATATGCAATGGGACTGCTGTGGCCAATTTTCAAGGTTTTTGGCAATGTCGTTCCAGAGAAAAAAAATTATAACCAAAAGAACAGGTTTTTGGACAGTTTTTTGGCCATTTTGGTGGCAGGGAGGGGTAGATGGACAAACGGGCAACGGTTACCACATTTTTTTTACCTCCAAAAATTTTTAAAATAGTTAGTTTGAAAATCCAAGAACAGGGGCATTTCACTTATCTTAACCCGACATACCCTTTTTTTTATTAAAAATAATAACTCACAAATTAATTTTATTATATCCAACATTTTTTCCAAATCATTGAGGAGAAGTTGTCGCTTATGGTAAAGTTATTGATACTATTGGCACATTGCATCCGGATGTTATTGCTAAATTTGGATTAGCAATGCCTTGTACTTCACTTGAAATAAATATCGAGCCATTTTTATAATTCAAATCATTTTTTGTGCAAAAGTTTTGGGTTATAACTATATAATATTATACTTTAAAACTGTTGTAAATAAAATAAAAATTTGTATAGATAATTGTAAATGATTTTATTTTAAAAAAATATGTACAATTATTCAATTGAATAATTTAAATAATTTATTGTGCAGTAATGAACAGAAAGAAATAAAATATAACTTTGTACATTAAATTAATAATTTATAATTATTTCATTGTCATAAAAAAATTTTTTTTTAAATCCTCAAAAATAAATTAGCAGTTAAATTTTTGTTTAATAAAATTTTAAACAAAAATTAATCGTATTGAGTAATATCAATAAACTGACGCCTGAAAATCCGACCGGGCTTATTCGATCAAAAGTAAACATAATCAAATTTAATCAAATTTGTAGTTTTTATAAACATCTTTAAACATATCTCGACAATTTATTTTAACTTTTAATTTAGCACACAGTAAAAATACACCGGATAATTTTCTATGCAAACTATAAATTTCTTCAGGAGGCGGGCAAAGCCTATGATGTAAAATTGTTGGTACTAATTGTTGTATCCTAAAAATAAATTATATGTGAATAATAAAAATTAATTTTTATCAATATTTTTACCTTTTTGTAACATCTTGACCAGCAAAATCAAAATATTCATGTTCTTTATCGAAAACTTGACCTAATATCATTACTGCGTCAACATGTGCTTTTTCCATTACCTTATTTATATAAAAATGAATTTAATTTTAATTTTGTAAATTTATAATATTTTTTTTTTTAAGTTATACCTTTGATTCATATCCGGTTAAAAATCCCATTTCTTTTGAAAGTTCTAATACTTGTTTTCTATCGCCATTACTAGCGCTATTTATTATTTCTATATATTTATCCATAAATTTTTTTTCGTAACCTCGGCAAGCTCCAAAATCTAATAATATTAACTGTTTTGTTTTTGTGTTATAAAAAAAATTTGACCAATTAGGATCAGTTTGCATATATCTAAATTCAAATAGTTCTTTTAAACACAATTTCATAATAAGTGCACAAATATGTTCTCTCGTTTTTAAATCCGTATCTGCACATTTATCGACAGGTATTCCATCAATTAATTCAGATGTGAATATTTGTTGTGTACATAATTCATCTGGTAAAACAAATAATTTTTAATATTAAAAATTTATTCAACAAGTAATTATTGTACCTATAACTTCTGGTGCATAATACTCTGGATAAGGTTCTATATATTTTCTGTACAATTTTGTACATTCGGCTTCTCTAATATAATCTACTTCCCAACCTAGTTCTTTTTTAGCAACTTCAACGACATTATCAATGAACATTCCTTCAGGAAAAATATTCCAAACCTATTCAAAAATTTTTAATTTTCAATTTTACTTAAAACATAGAGAAAAAATTCTTTTTTGAACAGTAGCCAGAAAGTAGTATTTAAGCAAGAATTATCCAAATCGCAATTTACCATCCTTGGCTTTGCAAATTTACATGCCATGTAAATTTGCAAAGTAATATACTATCTTATTACAACTTACTTTTAATACACCGACTAAATTGTCTATATCACTTTGAATACCAGCAGCAACTCCTGGATATTGAATTTTCATTGCAACAGGTCTTCCATCCAATAAAGTTGCATAGTGCACTTGTCCTAGTATTATGAAATTAAAATATTTAATTTACACAAATTTTTAAACTCAATATTTATTAATAAAATAATATAAAAAACCTATTGAAGCTGCTGCAAATGGTCTTTCTTCAAATGTAGCTAATTTTGTTTTCCAGTCATCACCTAATTCACTTGATAATACTTTCTGAGAATTTAAAATCATGAATTTTAAAATTGTAATCATAGTAAAAATAAAAAGTAGAATAATCACCTGAACTTGCCATGTTGGCATAAAATCAGCACTTTGCCTGACTCTTTCAAAAACTTTTTGCATTTCAGGACTAATTACTGATTCATCTTGAATACTTAAAATTTGTCCAATTTTTAAAGCAGCTCCTCTTACTTTACATAATGTAGATACGATTCTTTCAGCATTAGCCTGTGTAAGGAACATATTGTCAAGTGTTTGACCCACACTGGGTTCTTTTAATGAAAAAGTTCTGCGAGTGTACTCAGCTAATGTTCCCATTCCAAGACCAACACCTAAAGTACCAAAACTAACCATTCTTCCTATTCTTGTTGATGGAACTTTTTTGGGTTTTGCATTTTTTGAAAGCTGTTAAATTTTATTTCTTTTAATTATGATAAAACAAATTATTTTTGAAAAAAAGATCTTACTGTATCTCGTGGTTTGATATTCGATTTAGGTTCATTTTGTGTATTTAAAGTTGCATTATCTTCATCTACATCACTTTCGCTACTTAAATCCTCATTAAGATTAACCGCAGGCTTAACTTTAATTTTTTTTTCATGTTCTTCTTCTAATTTTTTTAATAATTTTTTATCTTTATCCGATAGCTCTATCCTTGGTATTTTTTTATTTACATTACCGATTTTTTCAATTTTTTCTTTGACACTAGAGTATGTCATATCCTGTTTATTGTTAACGTTAGAATTAAAGTTTATATTTGCAACTGTCATTACTTCTTTTGGATCTTTAGCTGGATCATAAACATAAAGTTTTGAATCATTTTGTACTAAATTTGAAGTTTTAATACCTAAAATCTCTTCTACTTTATATTTTGAATATTCAGTAATTCCTTTTTCAACAACTGACAATTTTTCTATAAATTCTTTTAATTCGCTTACAGTTCTTTCCTAAAATTCAAAAAAATACTTTCATAATTATATTTTAATAAATGTTTCACTTGATTAATTAACTTTATAATGAAATGATTTTATGATTAAAACGTACTATAGTGTCTCTGTTTATTAATCTGATTTATTTAGATAAACTTACAGGAAGTTTTTTAGTATCTATATCCCTCAATAAGTTTTCCAAACCTTTAAATTTTTCATCAGTTAACATACGAAGTTGTCGATTTTTCACCATATGAGGAAAAGTTCTTTCTTGTTCTCTAAGTAATGCATTAACAATTATTTTAGTTCCTTGCAATATTGCAACAAGATCAGAAATTTTTCGTCCTGACATCTTCTATAAAAAATATTTTGAATGTATAATCAATATTTTTAATACTTTATAAATTTTAAACTTACCCTTAATGAGCATAAAAATTATTTTAAAAAATTTTTTAAAACAATCAGTACAAAAACGTGTGCAACTATTATTAAAAATTAGATAATAAAAACACTTTGTATTTTTTATAAATAAATAATTAACCTTGAGACTATATACCTAAAAATTACAGATGAGCATGAGACACATGCCACGTGATGAAAAATTAATAAATCAGCTGATGCTTATATATATTTCGCAAATTTCAGTTTAGGATAGGTTATTAAGGTTACCTATATTATTTACTCCAAAAAAATTTTTAATAAAATGATTTAATTTTTATTTAAAAAATTACATTTTGACTTTATTATAGGTATGTGATTTCGACATAAATTATTGAATCGAAGTTGTATTTAAATTTTATGCAATTATGGACAAATCAAAATATTAAAAAAATAAAAATAATATATATTTTATTGAGACAATTGATTTACATTACTTGCCTGCTTTTAGATAAAATTAATTTTTTATATAATAAAACTTATACTTCAGAATGAAACTAATTGAATATTTACAGGTTTAGATTTATCTGTTAAATTAATAGCAACCAACAGGGTATTATTGATCATAAATTCTGAATGTGAGTAATTTAAATGTTTTATAAAAGTAATTGTGGATTGATTTGGCTTTGTTAATAATTATTTTATAATATCCCAGATGTCTGATAAAAATGAAAAACCACCAGCACCAGGTGATGGATTACGTTCTCTTCGATCAACAGCACTTTTTAGAGGCATAAATTTTGAATTATATGTTAAACAAGTAAGTAAACTCTTTTGAAAAAACTATTTCTTATTAAAACATCTAAAAACATTTTGTTTATATTTTTCATGTATAGAATGCATTCATAATGGCTATCGGAGTAGTAGCAATGAGTGGTTGTCTTGGTTATATTTTTTATATGAGATCAAAATATGATTCAATGGGATATTATGCTGCTGTTGAAGAAGATGGTAAGGAAACTTTTAAAAAAAAAGTATCAAAGTGGAATATTTAAAGATAAATCAATGGATTTATGTAAATATGTAAATAATTATATTAAAATCAAATTATTTTATCAATATATAGGATGAAATAAAAGACTTCAAAAATTTCGTTTGTAACATTTATTTATTTTTTTTTAATTCAAATATTTTTAAACATTTTTTAATATAAAACTAATTTTGTTCCTACATAATTTAAGTTCCATTGACATTATTTGCTTCAAACTATCCTATGTTTATAATTTAATTTTTTTTAATTTTGTTTTGTGTAAGATCTAAAAAATTAAATAATATAAGGATTTGTATGTTTTTTCATTGTTTATAATATAATTTACTTTTGTATATTTTTAACAGACAACAAAGATTAAAGTCAAAAAATATATTTAAAATAATCAAATTATTCATTAATTATAAAATCACCAATTAAAAGTATTTATTGCATTATATTTTGATAAAAATTTATTTTTCGTTTTTTTATCTTACATAAAAGTAAAAAATATTTTTTATTTATAAATTTCTCAAATTGTAAAAAGTTGGCAGTTTTTACACTATAAAATTGGATTCTTTTGATTATACTTTATTATCATAACACGAAAAATTCTATTAAAAAATATCTTTCTTTTACTTTGACACATTACATTGATAATTTAGATTGTATATAATGTTATTGTACTGATGTGTTGTTATATTTATATGTTACATATAGTAATTAATTTATTAAGAAATTATCTTTGAAATCTATTTTCAATAATTATTATTTATCAGCTTTATAATATAATTATTTAAAAAAAATTTTTATTAAAAACAAATGAAAACTTTTAAATATATATAAAATAATAATATAAAAAATTTAACAGCTATTACTAAAAAACGGATTAATAAACTTTGTACTTTTATAGTATAAATTGAAACATTTCCTGCATGTAATAATTCATAAAATATTAGTTTTAATTATTGTATTTTTTTTTGTATGTACATTTAATTCTGTGCTTCAGAAAACTTTAGTACAGAATCGTGTATTGCTTGAGCTACGTAATCTAAATTATTTTCTGTGAGACCACACATATTTATACGTCCACTATGTAATAAATAAATATGATAATTTTTTATCAAATACTCAACTTGCTTTTCTGTAAAAAACAAAATATAATTTATTTTTCTTGATTAACAAAAAAAAAAAAAAAAAATTTTGTTTAAATTACCATTTAGGCCTGTGTAAGAAAACATTCCAATTTGCTTGATTATATGTTCCCAGCTCCCAGGAGTTCCAAGTTTTAAGAGTTTTTCATGAAGCCCGGCTCGCATTTTCTTTATTCGACCAGACATTGTGAGAATATGATCTTTCCTGATGTATTTTAAAATTTTAATTAAACCATGAGTAAAAAAATAAAAAAAATTTTATTACCATTGGTTATAAAGTTCAGGATTATTGAGTACTGTTTCAACTATTCTTGCACCATGCTGTGGTGGATTACTGTACATCCCTCTAATAATTAAAGTAATTTGCGATTTTGTTTCAGGTACATATTTTGGAGTGTTCATTACAACAGTTAAATTTCCTGCTCTTTCATTATATAAACCAAAATTTTTAGCAAAACTTTGGGCGCATAGAAATTCCATGCCTCTATTATCAAATAATCTTACAGCATATGCATCGTAATCTAAATCTCCACTTGCAAAACCCTAATTAATTTTTTATAATTATTAAATGCATTAAAGTACTTTGAAATGTTGGAGTTATTACCTGATAAGCACTATCAAATAATGGAAACAAACGTTTTTTTTCCATAATATTAGCAATTTCATTCCACTGCTCGTGTGTTGGATCGCAACCTGTTGGATTATGAGCACATGCATGTAAAATAATAACGGAATTTTCTTCAGCATTATTCAAATCTTCCATCATGCCTTTAAAGTCAATACTGCGAGTGTTTTTATCCCAATAACGATATTCTCTGTTATGTTTAAATCCTCCATTCAAAAAAATGAGACGATGATTTTCTATAAAATAAGTTTTTCATAAATTTAAATATAACAAGTAATAAAATAGTTATAAAAAAAAATTACAAACCCCAAGTTGGTTTGCTATAGTAAAACGTATCATATTTAAAAATGCGAGATAAAAATTCTGCTGCAATTCTTAGAGCTCCTGTACCAGATAAAGTTTGTACACCAAATGCTCTACCTTCTTTAATAGATGGAGATTCATTTCCTAACAGCATTCTTGTTGAAGCTTTACTAAAATTTTCTATTCCTAAAACTGGTAGGTATTCATGATTTGCATTTTCATCTGCAGCCATAGCGGTTTCCACTTTACGTACAACTGGTAATACCCATGGCTTACCATCATTTGTTCTATAAGCTAAAAAAGAAATATTTTTAAACAAAAAATAATGACATGTAAGTAAAATAATTAGATAATTTATTACCTCCGATAGACAAATTAACTTTTTTGTCATGAGGATCATCTTGAAAAGCTTTACTTAAAGCAAATACTTCAATAGGTGGTCCCAATTGAATTTCAGAAAATCTAGAAGTCATTTTCTGAAAAAAAAAAGAAAAATATATTGATTTAATTAAAAAAAAAATTTAATAAAATTTAATGAATATATTTTGCAATATTTACAAGAAAAAAATAAGATTAAAATTCTTGATTAAAATCATACGATTATTATTTTCGTAATTTAAAATATGTAAAAAACAAGAATTACCTTATCAGCTTAACAGAAATTTTCAAAGAATTGAGAAAAAAATAAATGGTCAAAATTTAAAGTGACAGTAAAGAGAAAGTACTAGTAGATTAAATTAAAATGAAAAAATAAAAAAGTAAAATAAATCCAGCACACTAAAATAGTGTGCTCTTCCTTCAGTTCCAGTTAAATAATAATAGCCCCATTCCTTTAATATATTATATACATGTATATAATAATATGAATGAAATAATCTAATAATAATAAAAGTATATGTCATAGATACTTTTAAGATAATTTTTTATCTGAATATCTAGGATTTATCTTTTTATCTTTATTTAAAATATGGATTATAATTTAAAATTATTAAGATAACTTGTTATTTAATAATTAAAAAGTAATCTAAAAATAGTTAATTTATTAGGAAATTCAAATATTTTAAAAGATACATTATTACTAATAGGTCTAACAGTATCTATTTGATATATGGCTCGTTTTCATTTTTTTTGAAAAAATAGCTTTCAAAAAATAAAAATAAAAAATTCCTTTTTTAAAGTCCAAACAAGGCTTTTTAGACTTTTTTCACCAATATTTATTCAGTGTTGCATAAAAATCACCATAACGAACCTTTTACATCAATTTATTACGTTTTTTCATATAATTATAAGGTAAAAACAGGTTAAAACCATTAAAAACCAAAATCGTTACATACGGCCTTAATATATGAATTTTTCTAGGCTTTATGTGTTTTAGAGAACAATAACATATATTTTTGAATAATTCTTACTAAAAAAACGAGTTTTGGAGGTAAATTTTAAAAATATTTAATAATTTTAAAAAAAATGAGGAACGGTAAAGGCAGGAACGGTAAAGGCTTTTTTATAGAAAAATCAAAATAATTCGTAGACAAATAAACAAAAAAACTTTTCCGTTTGGAAAGTAAAGTATTTTTATGATTGAAACTTGCCAAGTTTTTTATATTTTAATTACAACGCTTCTTAATCGGAGATCCATGGGGGTACGGTAAAGGCTTTTGTTTTTGTCCCTTCGTGATTTCTGAACTTAAACTGATTTTGTTTTCCTATTTAACGACCTCTTAAAGTGCTCTCGATGTGAGAATTTATTTTTTATATATTTAAGTTGTCATTTATGTGATTAAAAGGTTTTAAAAATGTTTTTATGAAGAGAAATCAAATTTAATATAAATAAATTACGTATTACGTACACATTTTGTAAAATCGTGTGACACACCTTATCACCCTTGTAATAATTAGTGAAAGTAAGTTTAAATTTTTTCTATATGGAAAAAGTTTAACCTTATGATATATCAATTAACCCCCAAATAAAATTTTTTGAAAATTAATTGATAGGGGTGAGTGACAGACACTCAAAGTATAGGAATCTCCTTTGTGACAGGGAACGGTAAAGGCTTTTTTGCTATATTTTTGTGTTTTATAGTAGTTAAAACATTAAATTATGTTGATTTTTATGGTGTACCATCAAAAACTTATTGAAATTGAAAATTTAAAAAAAAAATTTTTTTTAATTAATGCACCTGGTAGTCGGAAAAGTGCTGTACGTCACTTTTGCAAAAAAAACGATAATGAGCCATATATCTTATCTTTATTATGTAAATTTTCGCATGCGCGTATATCATGGATAATTTAATGCAATAATATTTCTGCTATATCACTTTATATTGCTTCTTGTTAAATAATTAAGAAGGCATATTATATGTGCACTTATTTTATAATTAGTCAATTTATATATATTTTTCAAGTATTTCAAAACTGTTAAATAAATAAAGTAAAAAAAATGAATTATTTAAAAAAATTTTCATGAAATATTTTTAGTTTTTGTAAATATATCAGCATAAATTGTTTTATCTTATTGCATAAGATTTTCACTTCATAATATTAGACAGAAAAATTTAAAAAAAAAAATTTGTAACTGTTTGCAGAGTTTGACCCCTATATATATGGCTCATTATCGTTTTTTTTGCAAAAGTGACGTACAGCACGTTTCTGACTACCAGATGCATTAATTAAAAAAATTTTTTTTTTTAAATTTTTAATTTCGATAAGTTTTTGATGGTACACCATAAAAATCAACATATTTTAATGTTTTAACTACTATAAAACATAAAAATATAGCAAAAAAGCCTTTACCGTTCCCTGTCACAAAGGAGATTCCTATACTTTGAGTGTCTGTCACTCACACCTATCAATTAATTATCAAAAATTTTTATTTGGGGATTAATTGCTATACTATAAGGTTAAACTTTTTCCATATAGAAAAAATTTAAACTTACTTTTCCTAATTATTACAAGGGTGAGAAGGTGTGTCACACGATTTTACAAAATTTTTACGTAATACGTAATTTATTTTTCTTCCTAGCGGGCCGAAAACACTTTTTTCGCCCCGCAACGAAATCGAAAAAAACGCGTTTTCATCCCACTGAGAAAGAAAAATTTCGTTTTGTCCACGGGAACAAAAAAAAAATACCCCAGATCGCAGTTTACCATCCTCGGCTTCGCCTCGGATGCTAATTAACGTGCGATCTGGGCCATTCTTTTTTTTTGCTCCCTTGGTTAAAAATGTACTATATATTAAATTTGATTTCTCTTCATAAAAACATTTTTAAAACCTTTTAATCACATAAATGACAACTTAAATACATAAAAAATAAATTCTCACATCGAGAGCACTTTAAGAGGTCCTTAAATAGGAAAACAAAATCAGTTTAAGTTCAGAAATCACGAAGGGACAAAAACAAAAGCCTTTACCGTACCCCCCTAGATCTCCTATTAAGAAGCGTTGTAATTAAAATATTAAAAACTTAGTAAGTTTCAATCATAAAAATACTTTACTTTCCAAACGGAAAAGTTTTTTTGTTCATTTGTCTACGAATTATTTTGATTTTTCTATAAAAAAGCCTTTACCGTTCCTGCCTTTACCGTTCCTCTTTTTTTTTAAAATTATTTAATAATTTTAAAATTTACCTCCAAAACTCGTTTTTTTAGTAAGAATTCTTTAAAAATATATGATATTGTTCTCTAAAATACATAAGACCTAGAAAAATTCATACATTAAGGCCGTATGTAAGGATTTTGGTTTTTAATGGTTTTAACCTGTTTTTACCTTATAATTATATGAAAAAATGTAATAAATTGATGTAAAAGGTTCGTTATGGTGATTTTTATGCAACACTGAATAAATATTGGTGAAAAAAGTCTAAAAAGTCTTGTTTGGACTTTAAAAAAGGAATTTTTTATTTTTATTTTTTGAAAGCTATTTTTTCAAAAAAAATGAAAACGAGCCATATATTTACTTTATTGGATTAAATATTTATTGCTCTGCGTCATTGTCAAAATGTATTTTACTTTAAAATTTTTACACTAAATCAGATTTTAATGACATGTTTATTTGGCAATTTCAAAAAATGAATTAAAAAATGTTAGCAGAAAATTATTAGTAACTATCTAAATTTATAGTGTTAATACAGTTGACTTTGTAACTTGTTACTATTTTTTCAATTATTTACATTGTTTTATATTATAATATAATATATACTGCGTTATACTGCAATTGCATTTGCGAATTTTGATTTTTTAACACCTTTCTAGACGCTTCACGAAGTCAATAAGAAAGTAGAACTAGTATTATTATTTCTGTACAAAAGGTTATGGCTTTTTTTTAAATTTCGAAATTAAATTTAATTTTAAATTTACAAGTGTAACAATTCAAAGTAAAATATGATATTGGCACACAGAAAACGATATTTTTGAGACAAAAGGAAATAGTTTTAAAATCAGTCCCAAAATTATTTTCTATATGCAGCGAAAGTAATCCTTTTGATGTAAACAAAATAATTTTTGACGGAAAAAGAGAGATAATGTTTCTGCAAAAGGATTCCTTTGCCTCAAAACGATCGTTTTCTCAGTGCAAGAGGGTTCCAAATGGTATATTAATACTGCGAAAAAAATTTTTACTGCATAAAAAGTTTTTAAACTAGTAAGTCATAAAAGATAATGATTAGTCTGAGTGAAGATAATACATAAGAATGTATGCATTTACTACCATGATAGTATACTAAATATCAGTATATTTACCATTTACTAGTAAATTTACTAAATTGAACGAATTTTCACAGCAGCAGATCCAGCGGGGGCATAGAATAAACTAATATGCATATTTAATAATTTTCTTATTACTTAATTATTTAATTTTTTCTTATTATTTAATTTTAACATTAAAAATTTATAATCTTCCTTGCTGTTCGAAAAAACTTTTTTGGTACAAAACAAGAATGCCCTAGTTGGATGGCAATTTAGGTGCAATCTGGGTCATCATTTTTTTGCTCCCTTTAATAAAAATGTACTTACGGGCGCTCTGTCCACCACTGGTTGTTTTTTGCGCAGTATATTTGTAACTAAAATATTTTAACCGTATATTTATTTATAATAATTTTTTAATGAAAGAATAAATGCTTTTCAGTATTTAGTACAAGAATATAAAAAAAAATTAAAATTGTTTATTTGTTTAAACAAATACGACCTGTTAAATTTTTGAAATTTTCGGGTCATAAAAGCCTGAGTTCCCAGATCTGGGCTACTTGGATCAAAATTCTGCTTGGCTCATATTGAAGATCATTCAATTCTAGGTGGAGGTATCGTTGGAAATTTTTCGCTAAACCTCTTCAGTAATGAGTTACAGCTAATTGTTTATAAAAAAAAAGTTAAAAATGCTCTAAAATTTATAAACAAATAGTTATAACTCATTACTGAAAAGGTTTAGCGAAAAATTTCCCACGATACCTCCACCTAGAATTGAATGATCTTCAATATGAGCTAAGCAGAATTTTGATCCAAGTAGCCCAGATCTGGGAACTCAGGCTTTTATGATCCGAAAATTTCAAAAATTTAACAGGTCGTATTTGTTTAAACAAATAAACAATTTTAATTTTTTTTTTATATTCTTGTACTAAATACTGAAAAGCATTGATTCATTCATTAAAAAATTATTATAAATAAATATACGGTTAAAATATTTTAGTTCCAAATATACTGCGCAAAAAACAACCAGTGGTGGACAGAGCGTCCTTAATAATTCAAATTAATTTTTTTTCATTATACGCTGCAAAAAAGATCTACTTTCTTAGTTTCGGGCGATCTTTTTTTCGCTTTTAATGAAAAACTATGTGTTGAACACGGGAAAAAATGTAGGAAATTTTACTTTCAATGCTGTCTGCACTCGTTCGCTACGCTTACTCGTGCATACAACTGTATTGAAAGCCAAATCCTATTTTTTTTCCCTTGTTGAACAAATAGATATTTTTTTCAATATGTACTGGTGTATTTTCCCTTAGCATCAAAGGGTATCGTAAATAATTTTTTCTAAATGTCAAAAATTTATTCGATTCTACTTCAAATATAACATAAGGATATATATCTTATAATATCATGTTTTTAGAAAATGTATTTTTAAACAGCGATAATATTTACATTTAAAGATTAAAATATCAAATATTGTATAAGGAAAATAGAACTGTGTATTATGTATATAACTTCGGTCCAATGAGTCATTTTTTGAAAAAAAAAAAAATAATACAAATGTGAATATCCTGATAAAATTTTGAATACAAAACTGTATAAATTTTATATGCATTTATACAGCCAGTATCGCGCAAACTAACTCACCTAGATGTCATTATCCTATACAGATATATGCTAAATGCTAACGCATGCTTCACTCAGACTAATAATACCCTTGATGGAAGCAGATCAGTTAAAATATTACACTTATTGTAAATGATAGGGCCCCTCGCATCGATTGTTGAAGTCTTAAAAATTTGGTAAACTTATTTTTCTTCAAGTCTTATAAATAATTATTAAAAATACCAAATTTTTATAAAAGAAATCGACCTAAGGGCATAATTGTTTAAATCTTTTATATAATAAACGAATTAATCCTAATATTATAATTTAAAAATCCTATATATATTAAAATGAAATAATTTAAAAAATTGACTATTTTTGATTTTATTGGACACGCATTTATGGAGAATTGTACGGACGAAAATACATGAAAGTGGTTTTAAAATAATCTTTAAAGAAATATCTCCAGACCTTTTTTTAATTTTTAAAAAATATTTAAATGATTTCGAGAAATCAATATCAGAAGTTAGTAGTCGAAAACGCAAAATAATTTCATTTTTTTTCACTAAAACTGATTTTTCTCAGGATCTAAGAGGTTTTTTGAAACGAGGTTTAGTGCAAATTATTCCTAGGAAAAAATGCTATCGATTTGACGTTTTTTTTTTTTTTAATTTGAGCTCACGGTTCAGAGTTACAACTGTTTGAAGCTAAGAACTTCAAAATTAAAAAAATCAAAAAGTGGACATTTTCATCACTTCAGATCTCGGAATGGATTGTATCAAAATGTAAAAACCAAGTTTCTTTGTATTTATTAATCAATTTTCTAAAGCCACTTTTTTTTTTTTTTAATTTCATCCATTCGTTAAAGAGAAATATTAAAAAAACGACTTAGAGTTTACTTTTTTGAAATTTTATATTTTTTTATACTTAGAACAGCTGATATCCATTTTTTATATGATTTTTTTATATTATTTCAAAAAAAAACCTAAATGCTATCATAAACATTAAAAAAAAATATATAAAATTAAAAAAATATTTCAATGCAATCATTGTATAAAAATATTTGACATTCCAACTTTTCTATTAAACAAGAGACAGTTAGAAAAAAAATTATAATGGAATAAAATAAAATTAAAATATTTAATGAAATTAAAAAAATATTTCAATGCAATCATTGCTAAAAAATTTTTGAAATTAAAAAAATATTTCAATGCAATCATTGCTAAAAAATTTTTGATAATTAAAAAATATTTCAATGCAATCATTGCTAAAAAATTTTTGAAATTAAAAAAATATTTCAATGCAATCATTGCTAAAAAATTTTTGAAATTAAAAAAATATTTCAATGCAATCATTGCTAAAAAATTTTTGAAATTAAAAAAATATTTCAATGCAATCATTGCTGAAAAATTTTTGATAATTAAAAAATATTTCAATGCAATCATTGCTAAAAAATTTTTGAAATTAAAAAAATATTTCAATGCAATCATTGCTAAAAAATTTTTGATAATTAGAAAATATTTCTATGCAATCATTGCTAAAAAATTTTTGATAATTAAAAAATATTTCAATGCAATCATTGCTAAAAAATTTTTGAAATTAAAAAAATATTTCAATGCAATCATTGCTAAAAAATTTTTGAAATTAAAAAAATATTTCAATGCAATCATTGCTGAATATATGTATAAAAACTAAAAGTTAAAAAGAAAGATAGATGAAAATAAAAGAAAATAATAAAAATTATACATATATATCTATACATGCTTAGTATCTTTGATAAAAAATCAAAATGAAAAAAAAAAGTTAATCAAAATCTATCTCAATTCAATGCACTTCAATTGTATTTAATTTCTTTTAACACAAAAATTAAAAGCTGTGTATATTTATAATAAAAATTTTATATTGATTTATTGAAAATTCTTAAAATATTTTTATCTTTGCAAATGTATTAATAATAAATATCAAATATGTGATACTAAAATATTTGTTATGTAAAAACTTACACTTGGACAACAGTAAAATATATATTTTCATATTAGAAAATATTGGAATTAATGCCAAAAATAAGAGATTCGGAAATTTTCAAGATATTATTTTATATATTATATAACATTTCATAAAAATATATAAAATTAAAAAAATATTTAAAAATATTTAAATGCAATCATTGTATAAAAATAATTGAAATTCGAACTTTTCTATAAAACAAGATAGTTTAGTAGCATATAGTTTCTGTAGTTTTTAATTTAAATAAAAAAAATATTTCAATGCAATCATTACATAAAAATTGTTGAAATTAAAAAAATATTTCAATGCAATCATTTGATTAATTTAGATTGATTTGATTTTGATTGTAAATCAAAATATATATCATCATTTGATTCAACATATATATCAATATATATCATCATTTGATTTTTTATTAATTAATCATTTATTAATTATTTATTTTCTTAATTTCATTCATTCATTAAAGAGAAATGTCAAAAAAACGAATTAGAGTCTAATTTTTTGAATTTTTTATTTTTTTATATTTAGGACAGCTGATATCCATTTTTTATATTATTTTAAGAATTTTATATTTTATTTCTTTAAAAAAAATTTAATTTCTACCATTGCATAAAAATATATCTAATTAAAAAAATAATTAAATGCAATCATTGTATAAAAATATTTGAAATTCCAACTTTTCTATAAAACAGGAGACTGTTAGAAAAAAATTTATAATGGCGTATAGTTTCTGGTAAAGTCAATAAAAAAATACAATTTTCTTATAAAACAAGACAAATACAAAAAAAATTTTAATGCAATCATTGCATAAAAATTTTTGAAATTAAAAACACATTTTAATGCAATCATTGCATAAAAATTTTCTCAATGAAATTATTGCATACAAATATTTGAAATTCCAACTTTTCTATAAAACAGGAGACTGTTAGAAAAAAATTTATAATGGCATATAGTTTCTGATAAAGTCAATAAAAAAATACAATTTTCTTATAAAACAACACAAATACAAAAAAAATTTCAATGCAATCATTGCATAAAAATTTTTGAAATTAAAAACACATTTTAAAGCAATTATTGCAGACAAATATTTAAAATTCCATTTAATAATAATATTAATTTTCATAAATATTAATTTTCATAATCATTGCATGAAAATATTTAAAAATACAATTATCATATAAAACAGGACACTATTAGAAAAAATTTTAAATGATGTATAGTTTCTGCTAAAGTCAATAAAAATATTTCAATGCAATCATTGCATAAAAATATTTGAAATACCAACTTTTGTATAAAACAGGACACTATTCGAAAAACATTCAGATTGACGTATAGTTTCTGCCAAAGTCAATAAAAATTTTTCAATGTTAACATTGCATAAAAATATTTGAAATCTTAACTTTTGTCTAAAACACAACTATATTCAAAAAAATTTAGAATGGCGTATAGTTTCTGCCAAAGTCAATAAAAATATTTCAATGTTAACATTGCATAAAAATATTTGAAATCCCAATTTTTATATATAACAAAGCATTAATCAAAAAAATTTAGAATGGGGTAATGTTTCTGTTAAAGTCAATAATATTATTTCAATGCAATCATTGCATAAAAATATTTGAAATTCCAACTTTTGTATAAAACAGTACACTATTAGAAAAAATTTAGAATAGCGTACAGTATCTGCCAAAGTGAATAAAAATATTTCAATGCAATCGTAGCATAAAAATATATGAAATCCCAACTTTTGTATAAAACAGGACACTATTCGAAAAACATTCAGATTGACGTATAGTTTCTGCCAAAGTCAATAAAAATATTTCAATGTTAACATTGCATAAAAATATTTGAAATCCCAATTTTTATATATAACAGAGCATTATTCAAAAAAATTTAGAATGGAGTACAGTTTCTGCTAAAGTCGATAATAATATTTCAATGCAATAATTGCATAAAAATATTTGAAATCCCAACTTTTATATATAACAAAGCATTATTCAAAAAAATTTAGAATGGAGTACAGTTTCTGCTAAAGTCAATAAAAATATTTAAATGTTAACATTGCATAAAAATATTTGAAATTCCAACTTTTGTATAAATCAGTACACTATTAGAAAAAATTTAGAATAGCGTACAGTATCTGCCAAAGTCAATAAAAATATTTCAATGCAATCGTAGCATAAAAATATATGAAATCCCAACTTTTGTATAAAACAGGACACTATTCGAAAAACATTCAGATTGATGTATAGTTTCTTCCAAAGTTAATAAAAATATTTCAATGTTAACATTGCATAAAAATATTTGAAATCCCAACTTTTGTATATAACAAAGCATTATTCAAAAAAATTTAGAATGGAGTACAGTTTCTGCTAAAGTCAATAATAATATTTCAATGCAATAATTGCATAAAAATATTTGAAATTCCAACTTTCGTATAAAACAGTACACTATTAGAAAAAATTTAGAATATCGTACAGTTTCTGCTAAAGTCAATAAAAATATTTCAATGCAATCATTGCATAAAAATATTTGAAATTCAAACTTTTGTATAAATCAGTACACTATTAGAAAAACATTCAGATTGACGTATAGTTTCTGCCAAAGTCAATAAAAATATTTCAATGTTAACATTGCATAAAAATATTTGAAATCCCAATTTTTATATATAACAGAGCATTATTCAAAAATATTTAGAATGGAGTACAGTTTCTGCTAAAGTCAATAATAATATTTCAATGCAATAATTGCATAAAAATATTTGAAATTCCAACTTTTGTATAAAACAGTACACTATTAGAAAAAATTTAGAATAGCGTACAGTATCTGCCAAAGTGAATAAAAATATTTCAATGCAATCGTAGCATAAAAATATATGAAATCCCAACTTTTATATATAACAAAGCATTATTCAAAAAAATTTAGAATGGAGTACAGTTTCTGCTAAAGTCAATAATAATATTTCAATGCAATAATTGCATAAAAATATTTGAAATTCCAACTTTTGTATAAAACAGGACACTATTCGGAAAACATTCAGTTTGACGTATAGTATATGCCAAAGTGAATAAAAATATTTCAATGTTAACATTGCATAAAAATATTTGAAATCCCAACTTTTATATATAACAAAGCATTATTCAAAAAAATTTAGAATGGAGTACAGTTTCTGCTAAAGCCAATAATAATATTTTAATGCAATAATCGCATAAAAATATTTGAAATTCCAACTTTTGTGTAAAACAGTACACTATTAGTAAAAATTTAGAATATCGTACAGTTTCTGCTAAAGTCAATAAAAATATTCCACAATAATGCAATCGTAGCATAAAAATATATGAAATCCCAACTTTTGTATAAAACAGGACACTATTCGAAAAACATTCAGATTGACGTATAGTTTCTGCCAAAGTCAATAAAAATATTTCAATGTTAACATTGCATAAAAATATTTGAAATCCCAATTTTTATATATAACAGAGCATTATTCAAAAAAATTTAGAATGGAGTACAGTTTCTGCTAAAGTCAATAAAAATATTTCAATGTTAACATTGCATAAAAATATTTGAAATCCCAATTTTTATATATAACAGAGCATTATTCAAAAAAATGTAGAATGGAGTACAGTTTCTGCTAAAGTCAATAATAATATTTCAATGCAATAATTGCATAAAAATATTTGAAATTCCAACTTTTGTATAAAACAGTACACTATTAGAAAAAATTTAGAATATCGTACAGTTTCTGCTAAAGTCAATAAAAATATTTCAATGCAATCATTGCATAAAAATATTTGAAATTCCAACTTTTGTATAAATCAGTACACTATTAGAAAAAATTTAGAATAGCGTACAGTATCTGCCAAAGTCAATAAAAATATTTCAATGCAATCGTAGCATAAAAATATATGAAATCCCAACATTTGTATAAAACAGGACACTATTCGAAAAACATTCAGATTGATGTATAGTTTCTTCCAAAGTTAATAAAAATATTTCAATGTTAACATTGCATAAAAATATTTGAAATCCCAACTTTTGTATATAACAAAGCATTATTCAAAAAAATTTAGAATGGAGTACAGTTTCTGCTAAAGTCAATAAAAATATTTCAATGTTAACATTGCATAAAAATATTTGAAATCCCAATTTTTATATATAACAGAGCATTATTCAAAAAAATGTAGAATGGAGTACAGTTTCTGCTAAAGTCAATAATAATATTTCAATGCAATAATTGCATAAAAATATTTGAAATTCCAACTTTTGTATAAAACAGTACACTATTAGAAAAAATTTAGAATATCGTACAGTTTCTGCTAAAGTCAATAAAAATATTTCAATGCAATCGTAGCATAAAAATATATGAAATCCCAACTTTTGTATAAAACAGGACACTATTCGAAAAACATTCAGATTGATGTATAGTTTCTTCCAAAGTTAATAAAAATATTTCAATGTTAACATTGCATAAAAATATTTGAAATCCCAACTTTTGTATATAACAAAGCATTATTCAAAAAAATTTAGAATGCAGTACAGTTTCTGCTAAAGTCAATAAAAATATTTCAATGTTAACATTGCATAAAAATATTTGAAATCCCAATTTTTATATATAACAGAGCATTATTCAAAAAAATGTAGAATGGAGTACAGTTTCTGCTAAAGTCAATAATAATATTTCAATGCAATCATTGCATAAAAATATTTGAAATTCCAACTTTTGTATAAATCAGTACACTATTAGAAAAAATTTAGAATAGCGTACAGTATCTGCCAAAGTCAATAAAAATATTTCAATGCAATCGTAGCATAAAAATATATGAAATCCCAACATTTGTATAAAACAGGACACTATTCGAAAAACATTCAGATTGATGTATAGTTTCTTCCAAAGTTAATAAAAATATTTCAATGTTAACATTGCATAAAAATATTTGAAATCCCAACTTTTGTATATAACAAAGCATTATTCAAAAAAATTTAGAATGGAGTACAGTTTCTGCTAAAGTCAATAAAAATATTTCAATGTTAACATTGCATAAAAATATTTGAAATCCCAATTTTTATATATAACAGAGCATTATTCAAAAAAATGTAGAATGGAGTACAGTTTCTGCTAAAGTCAATAATAATATTTCAATGCAATAATTGCATAAAAATATTTGAAATTCCAACTTTTGTATAAAACAGTACACTATTAGAAAAAATTTAGAATATCGTACAGTTTCTGCTAAAGTCAATAAAAATATTTCAATGCAATCATTGCATAAAAATATTTGAAATTCCAACTTTTGTATAAAACAGTACACTATTAGAAAAAATTCAGAATAGCGTACAGTATCTGCCAAAGTGAATAAAAATATTTCAATGCAATCGTAGCATAAAAATATATGAAATCCCAACTTTTGTATAAAACAGGACACTATTCGAAAAACATTCAGATTGACGTATAGTTTCTGCCAAAGTCAATAAAAATATTTCAATGTTAACATTGCATAAAAATATTTGAAATCCCAATTTTTATATATAACAGAGCATTATTCAAAAAAATTTAGAATGGAGTACAGTTTCTGCTAAAGTCGATAATAATATTTCAATGCAATCATTGCATAAAAATATGTGCAATCTTAACTTTGGAAAATAACACAACACTTTTCAAAAAAATTTAGAATGGCATATAGTTTCTGCTAAAGTCAATAAAAATATATTAATGCAATAATTGCATAACAATATTTGAATTTCCAACTTTTGTATAAAACAGTACACTATTAGAAAAAATTTAGAATAGCGCACAGTTTCCGCTAAAGTCAATATTTGGTCAATAAATTCAAAAAATATTCTAAACAAATATTTCAATGCAATCATTGCATAAAAATATATGAAATCCCAACTTTTGTATAAAACAGGACACTATTCGAAAAACATTCAGATTGACGTATAGATTCTGCCAAAGTCAATAAAAATATTTCAATGTTAAGGTAGTTCACCAGTAATTTAGACGACAATAGAAATCGCTAAAATTTTTATAGGGGCTTCATATTATAATAATACACATAAAAATAAAATTTTAAGAAAATTGTGGTTTTCGTTTAGGAGATACAAAGCTCCAAAGTTGAATTCTTATACATTGCAAGCATAGGAGCCGAGTCAAAAAACACGGGTTTGAGATTTTTATTTACTGTCAACGCCGAAACTGAACAATAGATTTTTTTTTTTTAAATTGCACCAAGTAAATTAATTGTTGGAGAAACTTCTATTCGATTTTTAAATAAATTGTGGTTTTCTTATAAAAGATATTTTAATAAGAAAAAATAAAAAACCGATGAAAATTTTAAGGTGACAACGTCGACGTTTAAAATACACGCATAATATTATAATAATAATCATGTAAATAAAATCGCGTGCCTACAAACATTGTGCGACGTTCTCGTACTTTTTTTTTTATTTAAGCTACCACGAAAAATGATCCGTCAAAATACCGTAATTTTAATTGCCTGGTAAAGAACCTTAACATTACTTAAAAATATTTGAAATCACAATTTTTATATATAACAGAGCATTATTCAAAAAAATTTAGAATGGAGTACAGTTTCTGCTAAAGTCAATAAAAATATTTCAATGCTATCATTGCATAAAAATATTTGAAATCCCAATTTTTATTTATAACAGAGCATTATTCAAAAAAATTTAGAATATCGTACAGTTTCTGCTAAAGTCAATAATAATATTTCAATGCAATCATTGCATAAAAATATTTTAAATTACAACTTTTGTATAAAACAGGACATTAATCGAAAAAAATTTATAATAGCATATAGTTTCTGCTAAAGTCGGTAAAAATATTTCAATGCAATCATTGCATAAAAATATTTGAAATGCCAATTTTTATGTATAACAGAGCATTATTAAAAAGAATTTAGAATGGCGGATAGTTTCTGCTAAAATCAATAAAAATATTTCTATGCTAACATTGCATAAAAACATTTTAAATTACAATTTTTATATAAAACAGGACACTATTAGAAAAAAATTTAAAATGATGTATAGTTTCTGCTAAAGTCAATAAAAATATTTCAATGCAATCATTGCATAAAAATATTTGAAATGCCAATTTTTATGTATAACAGAGCATTATTAAAAAGAATTTAGAATGGCGGATAGTTTATGCTAAAGTCAATAATAATATTTCAATACAATCATTGCATAAAAATATTTGAAATTACATTTTTTATATAAAACAGTACACTAATCGAAAAAAATTTAGAATAGTGTTTAGTTTCTGCTAAAGTCAATAAAAATATTTTAATGCTATCATTGCATAAAAATATTTGAAATTCCAACTTTTATATAAAACACTATTACAAAATTTATAGGACACTATTACAAAAAAATTTAGAATGACTTATAGTTTCTGCTAAAGTCAATAAAAATATTTGAAAATACAATTTTTACAAATAAAAAATTCAAAAATATAAAAATACAAAATACACACCCGACAACTCGTATTTAAATTTTTAGAAGTTTTTCAAATTGTGGACAATCAATATGAGTTTATCTTTTTAAGTTGTTAACGAAAAAAAAATTAAAGTGGGGTATAGTTTCTGTTAAATTCAATACTAATATTTCAATGCTATCATTGCATAAAAACATTTGAAATTACAACTTTTATATAAAAAAGGACACTTTTCGAAATAAAATTAAAGTGAGTTATATATATTTTCTGCTAAATTAATTACTAATATTTCAATGCAATTGAAATTACAACTTTTCTAAAAATCAGGCTACTATTCGAAAAAAATTGAAAAAGGGGTATATTTTGCTACATTTAATACATATATTTCAATGCTATCATTGCATAAAAATATTTGAAATTACAAGATTTCTATAAAACAGGACAATATTCAAAAACATTTAGGTTGGGTATATTTTGCTAAATTCAATACTAATAATTATATGCTATTATTGCATAAAAACAATTGAAATTACAACATTTCTATAAAACACGACGGAATTCGAAAACATTTAAGTGGAGTATATTCTGCTAAATTCAAGACCTATATATTAATACTATTATTGCATAAAAACAATTGAAATTACACTTTTTCTATAAAACAGGACACTTTTCGAAAAAAAATTAAAGTGAAGTATAGTTTCTGCTAAATTCAATACTATTATTTCAATGGATAAACCCAATAATTCAGTAAATCGGACTCTGAGTCTTTTTTTTGCTATTTATTTTTAATGAATACATTAAATAAAAAACAAAAAAAAATCGGCTTTAGAAAAGCGTTTAATAAATACAATGCATTTTGTTTTTTATATATTTTGATACAAACCATTTTAAGATATGAAGTGAAGAAAATGACCAATTTTTGAGTTTTTAAATTTTGTACTTCTTAGCTTTAAACAGTTGTAACTCTGTGCCGTGAGCTAAAATTAAAAAAAAAGCGTCAACTCGATAGCATTTTTTACAAGGAGTAATTTGCACCGAAGCTCTTTTGTTTTATATATGAAATGACTTAAAAATTTGAATATGAAATAATATAAACATTGGCAGTCCTAAGAATAATAAAAAAAAAAAAAATTTTTTAAATTTAACTGTATAGTAAAATTCATATTATCTGTTTACAATATGAAAAAACTACAATAATTTCAATCTGTATTTCTGGCTATTTTATATATGAAAAATTAAAAAAATTTCACTATGTAATAATATAGATATAGGCAGTCCTAAGAATGAAAAAAAAAATAAAAATATTTAACTGTATAGTAAAATTCATATTGGTGGTTTACAATATGAAAAAACTAAAAAATTTAGCATCTATATTGTTGGCTATTTATATATGAAAAAACTCAAAAAATTTCACTATGAAATAAGATAGTTATCGGCAGTCCTAAGAATAAAAAAAACAAAAATTTAAAAAATTTAATTGTATAGTAAAGTTCATATTGACTGTTTACGATATGAAAATACTACAAAAATTTACTCGCATGGAAAAAAATGAGGTATTACATCCAAATTAAAAAAAAAAAAAAGTACCTGGAGATTTTTTGGTGAAAAAAATTTTATAAAAAAAATAGGTCTTAATGTCATACTGGTTGTGAAATATCACCGGTGACAGTGCTACATACATACATACATACACTCACACACACACATGCATACTTTTTTTTAAAACTGGTTTTTTAGCATCCTGAGGTATCAAAACGTGCGTATATGTCAAAAAATCAGAAATAAACATTTTACCTAAAACAATGGGTCCTCTATGAGGAACCAAAATTATAAATATTTCACTCTAGAGTAAAATTAATATTGATTCTCTGCAGTATAAAAAACAGCAAAAATTTCAATCTATATTGTTAATTGTTTTATATAGGAAAAAACTCAAAAATTACACCATATATAGAGTACAATGGATATCGGCTGTCCTATTTATGAAAACATTATAAAAATTATAAAAGTTTATAAAAAATATTATAAAAGTTTCACTCGATAGTAAAATTCATATTGATTGTCTACAATATGAAAAAACAGCAAAAATTTCAATCTATATTGTTTTATATATGGAAAACACCAAAAATTTTACCATAGAGTAAAATGGATATCGGCTATACTATTTATGAAAAAACATAAAATATAAAAATTTCACTCAATAGTAAAATTTATATTGGCTGTCTACATTATGAAAAAAATTCAAAATTTTCAATCTATATTGTTGGCTGTTTTATTTATGAAAAAGCTAAAAAAATTTCACCATAGAGTGAAATGGATATCGCCTGTCCTATTTATGAACAATAAAAAATTATGAAAATTTCATTCTATAGTCATATTCATATTGATTGTCTACAATATCAGTTGTGATGTGTATGAAAATTGAAAATATTCAAATATTCATTGTCTACAGTATGAAAAAAACTACAAATTTTGTTAAAAAAACTGCATATTACTATATTTTATTTTCAATTATTATTTATTATCAATAATTATTTATGTTATAAAATATACCTCATTAGTTATAAATATTTATAAATAATCATGTAACTTTTTCTTAATATGAATTATAAAATTTTTTTGTTAATTTTAGAAGTATAAAATTAATTCTGTTCTCATTCATTTTTAAATAAAATTAAATTGCATTTTAATCATGTATGATTAAATTTATTATAATTAACTACATATGATTAAAATATAAAAAAATTAATGCACAAGAGTTTTTATTTGGTTAAGCCGAGCATCGCGAGGCCAATCAGCTAGTTAAAAATTAAAATGAAAAATTCTTTAAATTTATGACTACTTATTTACTCATTATGGGTAAAATTTTAAAAATCTTGCAAATTAGATTATCTGGTCGATTAGTAATTTACTCTGTAAAAGTAATAATATCATGTCAAAAATTTAATTTTTTAATTCATGTTATTGAAATTAATAAAATTTATCCTGCTATACATTAATTAACAAATGAAAAATTTTTAATGCAAATTATAGCAATTCTTTTGTCATTAAAAAAGTTAGAATGACTGTCAGTTGACATTTTTTCAAATATACTAGGTATACCCTCTCAAACTTTGGAATAAAAAATAATGAGTAAAATTTAATGTTTTTATAGTAAAAATCGATCAAAATGATTTGAAATGTACTGCATTATTTTTTTTAGATAACCGATAAAAAAAAAAACGATTTTGTGCTTGTCAGTTATATCAAAGATTAAGTAACTTGAGATTTTAATAAAGCTTATCACACTTAAAACCGAGTTCAGCAAATGCTCTATTATCATCTACGGAATCTTTACGAATCTCGCAAAGTTTTATCTACACGATCTTTCCAAGAAGTTTGTCCGATTATCTCATTATGATGGATTATTTGAATACTTAAAATAAAATACATAATATAATGTTGCTGCAGTTCAGCAAAAATTATTTATTTTAGATTAAAAAAAAAAATTTTTGCAGACTTTTTTAGTTTCACAGACCTTTTATGCAAAAATAGGTAAAAAAGATATTAAAATATTCAAAAAAGACATTTTGAAAAAAAAGTGAAATATTTTTTATTTACATAATTACTCCAGTCAAATCACGGGGGGGGGATGGTATTGTTTGTGGCCGCCACCAGATTTGGTCTACTATAGGTTTTTTGGGTCGCTGAACACGAAAATCGGGGTTTTTTCTATGCGCAATTGGGGCTTGACCCTTAAATCGGGCAAAACTGCCCCTAAAAAGGGCATTTTTTGCTGTATTCATTGTAAGCCTTTGAAATTTGGTATACGGGGTTTTTTTGGGTCGCTGATAACGAATATTGCAGTTATAACTATGAAAAATTACCCCTTCACCCTTAAATTGGGCAAAACTGCCCCTAAAAGGGGAGTTTTCACTACTTTCACGCTATCCCTCCAAGATTCGACCCTTTAGGGGTTTTTGGGTCGCTAATCACAAAAATCGATGTCTTTTCAATTAAAACTTAACTCTTCACCCTTAAATTAGCCAAAAGTACCCCTTAAAGGGGTATTTTTGCAACTTTCACTTTAGCCCTCCAAGATTTGATCTAATAAAGGTTTTTGGGGTCGCTGATCACGAATATTGAAGTTATAACCTCGGTTATAACTATGAAAAATAACCCCTTCACCCTTAAATTGGCCAAAAGTACCCCTAAAAAATCGCGTTTTTTTCAATTAAAAATTAGGTCTTCAGCCTCAAATTTGCTAAAACTACTCCTAAAAGGTTTGAAAGGTATAAATAAATGAAACATATATTTTACAACTTATCTTATTTATAAAATAAAGGTAAGCAAATGTTTTATCATTTGAAAAATTTTTCAAAAATTTAAAAAAAATTTTTTTGCATTAAACAAAACTTTTATTATGCCTCAAAATAACCCTTCAAGGGCCGTTCATTCTGATCAGCGACCTAAAAAACCCTATTAGACTAAATCTTAGAAGGCAAGAACAAATATAGCGAAAGCACCCCATTTAGGAATATTTTCGGCTAATATAAAGTTGAAGAGTTACGTTTTAATTCAAAAGACATCGATTTTTGTGATCAGTGCCCCAAAAAACCCTATTACACCAAATCTTGAAGGGCTAGATTGAAAGTAGCGAAAACACCCCTTTTAGGGGCATTTTTGCTCAATTTAAGGGGGAGGGGGTAATTTTTCATAGTTATAACTGCAATATTTGTTATCAGTGATCCAAAAAACCCCCATATACCAAATTTCAAAGGCTTAAAGTGAATACAGCATAAATGCCATAGTTAAGGGCAGTTTTGCCCAATTTAAGGGTGAAGGGGTAATTTTCCATAGTTATAACTGCAATATTCGTTATCAGCGACCCAAAAAACCCCCGTATACCAAATTTCAAAGGCTTACAGTGATTACAGCACAAATGCCATAGTTAAGGGCAGTTTTGCCCAATTTAAGGGTGATGGGGTAATTTTTCATAGTTTTAACTGCAATATTCGTTATCAGCGACCCAAAAAATCCCCGTATACCAAATTTCATAGGCTTACAGTGAATACAGCAAAAATGCCCTATTTAAGGGCAGTTTTGCCTAATTTAAGGGTGAAGGGGTAATCTTTTATAGTTATAACTGCAATATTCGTTAACAGCGACCCAAAAAACCCCCGTATACCAAATTTCAAAGGCTTACAATGAATACAGTAAAAATGCCCTTTTTAGGGGCAGTTTTGCCCGATTTAAGGGTCAAGCCCCAATTGCGCATAGAAATAACCCCGATTTTCGTGTTCAGCGACCCAAAAAACCTATAGTAGACCAAATCTGGTAGCGGCCACAAACAATACCACCAAAACCGTGATTTTACTGGAGTAAATTATATGATTTTTTTTAATTCACAGTTTTGTAAGCGATATTATAAAATTTTTTTCATTACTATTTCATGATCAAGGGATTATTTCCTTAAGTATATTAAATAAGTTTGCTTCCTGGTTTGCTTAGAATCATTTTTCAACAACAGTGCCGATGCTTTGCATCATTTTTTATTAAAAAGCAAAAAAAAAATTAAAATACATATTTGTTTAAACAAATAAGATGTGTTAAATTTTATTAATTTTTCGAGTCATAATGATACTTTTTCCAGGCCTGAACAATTTTGATCAAAATTATGCTTGGTCCATGTTGAAAAACTTTCAATTTTAGGTTGAGGCGTGAATGACAAATTTTTAATTCAGCCTATCAGTAACTTTTTTAGGTACTTTTTTTATTTGATACATTTTCCGAATTCAGAGGTTCTCAGAAAGAATTAAAAAAATTATCCGGCTTGCTAAATTAAACAATAGGGGTAATCTTTTTGCTGATTCCGAAAAATTTTTGAAATCTCGAATATTTTTGAATCCTATTTGCCGAACTCGGATATGTCCCTATGACGCAAATGTCCTATGATTGTCTAAAAATGTTTAAAAAAGTTGAATTAGAACAAAATAAATTTTTTAAAAACTTAAAAGCTATAAATATAAATTTAATGCCCTGTTTATATTTTTGTTTATCCTTGCAACTGTAATAAAACAACTACATTATCTAAAAAAAAAAAAATTAATGGGCCTATTGATTTCTTTGCATAACAAGGAGAGGCCGTGACATGTGAGTTATGGATTTTCTTTACGTACTGTGTTAAGATAATTTTTTTTAAAATAATTCCTTCAACACCCCTTCTACTAACTTAGATAACAACAATACTACATTATTTAGAATGGGAGAATTTTGATTTATCTGTCTTACAATCCTTCTAGTTTTTGATATTCTACATTAGGAAAATTGTATACTTAATTTTCGGGATTTAGAAAACTGCCCCAGATGGACAACGACAATTATGATCAGCGACTTATTTTTTTGTTTTTGAGATTTTTTTGCTCCCCACATTTTTTTTCAGATATTTTGGTCATTAAAACCCCCAAGCTCCAGGGATTTTGGGTTTCGATTTTAAAAACCCGTGCCAACGAGCGCTTGAAGTTTTCCACTTTAATAACGTGGGAATTTTGACTTTTCAGATTTCAAAGGCTACTTTCGAATAAGTACAGTAATTTGGCTCCAGGGACCAAACCTAGCTTAAGTAGTAGCATCTAAAAAATTATTAAAAAAGTCACTGATTCCTGTTGGAATTACACCTCTAGGCCACAACAAACCCCCCAAAAACCTAAAAAAACCATTTTCTTTGGGATTTTTTAGATTTTATTTAATTTCTCTGACCCGAAAACAGATAATACTCTGCTCATAGGTTGGATAACTTAACATTTCAGCACTTTTGAAGAAAAATTTTATGCAAGAGTAACAACATACCTTTCAACTAAAGGGGGGGGGGGGTGAATATTCGGCGAAATCTGCTCTGGATAGGAGCGACTTGAGATTCTCAGGAAATGGTACTTTTTTGGTGACAAAAAACCTCCCGAAGTCGGTTTTTAATTTTGATAACCGGTTTTGACGATATTGGCCAAAATGTGCTCCATTTAAATAACATTGGAAACGTGGTTTTTTGAAAATAGCGCGAAAATTTGGGGGGGTTACACTTTTCTAATATATACAAATCGACTCGAATATCAATTATCTTCAATCTCCATATGATAAATTGAGGGGCAATTCGTGTGCTCATACTTTTTAAAGCTGTTTTCTGAGCGGAATTTTTAGTTTTTAATTTTTAAAAATTCATCACGCCAAATGGAAACAACCGATTAGGACTTGCAAGGTCTCAAAAATTTTTTTAAAGGGTCTACTTTTTTGTAGTTTATTTATTTTTGACTTATCTCTGCAAAACATAACCTAAAATTGCAAAAAACGACGAAAAACCCTAAAAAATGGCAGTTTTGCCATTAAAATTTTTTTATGGACAGTAGATATAAATTTTTTGAAAAAACAGGAAAAAACTACATGCAAAATCACAATTTTTTAGAAAAAAATTTTCCTATTTTTTGCTAAAAATCACTGCTTTATCGACAGCGCAAAGTAAAAAATCTTCCTTTTTCTAACTTTGGGCTTACGCAGCTAAAAATTTTTAAATGGGACCCCCCAATTTTTTTTTTCTAGAAGTTACAAATTTTTCACGTACTTTCACGTGAAAAAAGTTTTTTTTTGATTTGGGACATCCTAACCTCCAAAACTTTAATTTTCGTTAAAAATAAAGTTTTTTTTTCGAGTTTTACTCCAGCCAAAATACGGGTTTGGTTGTATTTTCACTGGCGAACACGAGATTTGCTCTATTATAGGTTTTTTGGGTCGCTAAAGACCAAAATCGGGGTAATTTCGTAAACAAAGTGGGGGCTTCACCCTTAAATTTGCAAAAACAACCCTCAAAAAGGGGTTTTTTAAAACATATTTGCATTTTGAGCACTCAGATTCGCACCATACGGTTTTGGTGAGTCACTGATCAAGAATTTCGACTTCTTTTTAAACTGGCTAAAACTACCCAAAAAAATGGGACATTTATGCTTTTTTTGTACTTTGAGCGTCCCGGATATGCCCATATAGGTTTTTTGGGTCGCTAATCAAGAATTTCGACTCCTTTTTTGTGATGCACCATACGGGTTTTGTGAGTCACTGGTTAAGAATTTCGACTTCTTATCCATAAAAAATCAATATTTTACCCTTGAAGTGGCTAAAACTACCCCTAAAATAGCTAAAACTACACCTAAAATGGGTGTTTTTGCTATTTTCGTAATTTTAGCACCCAGGATATGCCCATATGGGTTATTTGGGTCACAAATCAAGAATTTCGACTATTTTTTATAAATTATCAATATTTAATCACAAAAAAGGAGTCGAAATTCTTGATTAGCGACCCAAAAAACCTATATGGGCATATCCGGGACGCTCAAAGTACAAAAAAAGCATAAATGTCCCATTTTTTAGGGTAGTTTTAGCCATCATAGGTGTAAAATGTTAATTATTTATGAAAAAGAAGTCATAATTCTTGATTAGCGACCCAAAAAACCTATATGGGCATATCCCGGATGCTAAAAGTACGAAAATAGGAAAAACACCCCTTTTAAAGGTAGTTTTAGCTATTTTAGGGGTATTTTTAGCTCTTTTAAGGGTGAAATATTGATTATTTAAGAAAAAAAAGTCGAAATTCTTGATCAGTGACTCACCAAAACCGTATGGTGCAAATCTGAGTGCTCAAAATGCAAATATGTTTTAAAAAACCCTTTTTTGGGGGTTGTTTTTGCAAATTTAAGGGTGAAGCCCCCACTTTGTTTACGAAATTACCCCGATTTTGATCTTTAGCGACCCAAAAAACCTATAATAGAGCAAATCTCGTGTTCGCCAGTGAAAATACAACCAAACCCGTATTATGGCTGGAGTAAAACTCGAAAAAAAACATTTATTTTTATCGAAAATTAAAGTTTTGGAGGTTAGGATGTTCCAAATCAAAAAAAAACTTTTTTCACGTGAAAGTACGTGAAAAATGTGTAACTTCTAGAAAAAAAAAATTGGGGGGTCCCATTTAAAAATTTTTAGCTGCGTAAGCCCAAAGTTAGAAAAAGGAAGATTTTTTACTTTGCGCTGTCGATAAAGCAGTGATTTTTAGCAAAAAATAGGAAAATCTTTTTCTAAAAAATTGTGATTTTGCATGTAGTTTTTTCCTGTTTTTTCAAAAAATTTATATCTACTGTCCATAAAAAAATTTTAATGGCAAAACTGCCATTTTTTAGGGTTTTTCGTCGTTTTTTGCAATTTTAGGTTATGTTTTGCAGAGATAAGTCAAAAATAAATAAACCACAAAAAAGTAGACCCTTTAAAAAAATTTTTGAGACCTTGCACGTTCTAATCGGTTGTTTCCATTTGGCGTGATGAATTTTTAAAAACTAAAAATTCCGCTCAGAAAACAGCTTTAAAAAGTATGAGCACACGAATTGCCCCTCAATTTATCATATGGAGATTGAAGATAATTGATATTCGAGTCGATTTGTATATGTTAGAAAAGTGTAACCCCCCCAAATTTTCGCGCTATTTTCAAAAAACCACGTTTCCAATGTTATTTAAATGGAGCACATTTTGGCCAATATCGTCAAAACCGGTTACCAAAATTAAAAACCGACTTCGGGAGGTTTTTTGTCACCAAAAAAGCACCATTTCCTGAGAATCTCAAGTCGCTCCTCTCCAGAGCAGATTTCGCCGAATATTCACTCCCCCCTTTCAGCAATAGTATATTTACGGCTCGTGTCCAGAAAAGTAAAGAATGGCCCAAATCGCACGTAAATTACCTTCCGAGGCGAAGCCGAGGGCATTCTTCCGATTGGGGGCATTCTTTATTTGTATTTGTGTATTTATACCGCGCAGCGGCCAGGAAATCGTACTTTCGTGGCTACTGTACAGAAATTTTATTTTCTGGCCAGCGGCCAAAAATCACGTATTTCCCGGCCGCTGCGCGTCTGGCAAAGTTTTTTTTCTCGCCACTGACGCAGAAAAATCGTATACGACCCTGGACCATAAAAAAGAATGCCCCAAATCGCAGTGTACCATTAAATTACCAAGGTAATTTACGTGCGATTTGGGACATTCTTTATTTTTCTGGCCATGGGTCGTAATATACTATTAGGTCCCATTTTAATGATCAAATAAAAGTAGTTAGTATAATCATTTGAGTCGGAGGAACTCATAAATAAATAAATACAACTTTTTTTAAATAATTTTTCATAAAAGCTTTTTATTCTTTATTTTGACTTATTATACATAATTTATCGTTTGTGTGTTATATATAAAAAAATACATAATATTATTTATATTATGTTTATTTAATTAATAATATCGCATTATCTATTGAATTGCAATACCTTTTTTTATTTTATGAATAATTAATTAAAAATTAACAATTTTTTTTTTTTTTTAATTTAAAACTTTTTTTTTTAAATTATTTATAGGCATGTTTCACTATAAAATAAAAATTATTATTTGTAAATATTTTTTATATTTTTACATAATAATTATTATTAATGAATTTTTTTAATTTTTAGCCTTGAAAATGAAGACTAAATGTTTTCGAAACGTAGGCAAATTATTGTAAAATCAATTTTTTTGTATTTCATTTTTATAAAAAATTTTGTTTTGACAATTTAATGCGCTAAACTTTAAAAAAAGAATCTGCAAACAGGGTTAATTCATTTCGGATAATATAATATAAAAACTAGGAGAGTGCAAAAAACTGAAACAATTGACAAAATCTGAGGCATTAATGGAGAAGAATGATAATCACTTTTTAACGTCATAAGCTCTTCTTGAAAAAATTTTCTTTAGCTCATGTTTTTTAGTCAAAGAAAGTTCCTGTACTAACTGGGTATTTTAAAATAATTGATTGTTTAATAGATCTAGAAAAAGATCAAATTTGTAAACAGATTTCCGAGAAATCATGTATTTCCCGTACGCTACACGCCCGGCAAAGACGTGTTTTCTTGTCACCGAAGGAGAAAAATAATATTTGACCCTTGGCAATAAAATAAGAATACCCAAATTGCACTTGACCATCCTCGGCTTCGCTTCGGAAGGTAATTTGCGTGCGATTTAGATCATTCTTTATTTTCTCGCCAAGTGCTATAATGTACTATTGGATCTCGTTTTTCGGTTCAGAGAAAATAGAAACTATAAAAGAGGGCTTTAGGCAATTTCTGCGTGTATTAAGACACTACTGCAGGGTACTCTTAACTGCTTTTATCGATTCTTGTAGTCGTAGATCTAGGAGGCCTATAGTATTGGGATTTCAAATATCTCTAAATATACTGTTAAGATTAGAATATATAGAGTAATTTACAGCTAACAATTTTAAAAATAAAGGTTATATATTATCATTAGAAGAATTTGAGTCTTTGGTGTTCATATTCAGAATTTCAAATAAACCACACATACTTATTAAAGAATACGGCCAGCAAATATTTAATTTTTTGTCACTTTCGAAGAAAAATTCCTTGCAACTCTCGACCATAAGAAGAATGGACCTATATCCATTTTTCTGGACTTGGATAACAACGTATTAACCAATAAATTTTGTTTTTTCAATTTTGATCCATATCAAAAACATTCAAAAAGTTAGACCCTGATTTAACAAAGCAGTCCACACCGGTAATATAATAATCTTTATTTTACTATTTCTAATGATAAAAAGTAACCAAAATATTTTTTTGTTTTTTAAGTAAATTTTCGCAATCGACAAGCAGATTTTTTATAGTACAAAATAAATAATTTATACTTTATTTTATGCCCATTCTTTAAAATCATTTTTTTCTGATCAATGGCCAGCAAGTACGTATTATCCGGCTGCTGCACATCCGGCAAAGACGCGTTTTCTTGCAACTGACGCAGAAAAATCGCAAAAGACCCTAAACCATAAAAAATACTCTAAATTTCAATAGGAGCAGAGCTAGGCAAATACTGTACTTTCGGAGCCCAGTATTAGTATTTACAATATATACGTGCAGTCCACATGTTCCTAGCTCTGAATAGGGGACTTGCATTGTTCGGAATTTTTATAATTTTTTTTACACATTCTGAAACTAGATAAAAAAATATTGGATACATATTGTTTTTTGTTTTTTTTAAATTCGCTAATCTAGGTAAACTCCTAAAAGAGCAAAGGAGCAAGTTACGCCAGCCGCAGTTACTGTCTTTAGGCTAGTTCCACAAACCTCCGTAAGCGCTAAAACGCGGCCGCAGCGCAATGCGCACAACACGATTTTCGCTTGTGCGCATGCGTGTTGTGTTGTGCGCATTGCGTTGTGGCTGCGTTTTTGCGTTTACGGAGGTTTGTGGAACCAGCCTTACAATCTAAAAATGTGACATAATTTTTTAATTTTGATTTTTTTGAAAAACGAAAAAATACGTGTCTAATATTTTTTCATATAACTTCAAATTATAAAAATATCGTCCCATTCAAACCGGGTGGTAATTTACGCGTATGTGATTTGGACAATTCTTTATTTTTCTGTCCATGAGTCGTAATATACTATTATTTTTTCTTAATATTCAAGCCCTAAAAAAATTTAATTATCATTTTTATTGGTACCCAAGCTCATACATTGCCTAAAATTATTTTTAACGATTTAAAAAATCAAATAACTTTTATAAAAAAAAAGTTAACATTTAATAATAAATTTTTAGAGAGACACGACCATAGTATATAAAAATTGTTTATAAAATTTAACACAATTATATATAATTAATTAACTTTATTAATATTATTTAACGAACATTAATTTAATAAAAAAGCACCTTGTTTTATCTTTTATAATTAATTTTTTTTGTTTATTTTTACTCATTTCATGTGCGTAAAATACATTAACAAAAAATTTTATTTTGTTTATTTTACTTCGCACTTAAATATCAATAAACACTCCAAAATTGCAATAAAAGTTTTTTTTAAAGAATTTTAATACAAACGTTTTAGTATAAACACAATTATACTTTCTTATTTAAATATCTGACTTTGTCAGCCACTAAAATTGTGCTTGTGCATAATATATACGCTACAAATTTTCAAACTTGCATTTTATTATACTATATATTTTAATATATATTAATTGCTGAATCAACTCAAAAATTATTTTTAAATTTCTTCATTATTTTATTTTTGATACTCACAATCAATAAATTTTTTTTTTCTTTTTTTGTAAAAAATTGTTATTTTTTTAAAAGCTTATATTTCTAATTTTTTTTTGTTACTTATACTAAATTTTATGCCCAATCTTAAAATTGGAAATTCTTAATGATAAGTTTCCAAAGAACAGTCCTCGAAAAGTTTAAATCGTACGTTGTTAAGTTTTGAAAAGCTCTAAGGAGCTTTAGAAAAACTATAACCAAAGAATCCCAAATTTTAGAAAATCTTTTAATAACTCATCATTAAGAACTCACAAAACTGATTCTAATCGTATATTTTTTTGCAAATACTGAAATATCGAATATCGATAAATATTATAAGTTTTACACATTTTCATATTAATATTGACTGTACAAATTTTTTTAACCATCACGTTATATAATATATTTTTAATATGACTCGTTACATAGGCTTATTACATAGGCTTATTTCATTTAGGCTTATTTCTTAAATTTTTTATTAATGTATATAATTGCAATATATATCAATAGTTTATGGTTTTTTTTTAATTCATACTATTTCACTAAAAAGCTTGTGGATGGATCAATTATTCATTGATATTTAAATAAATTTTTTATTTAGTAATACTTTTTTAATCACATTAAATATTATATTTTTTTAAATACAATAATATTTTTTTTTACATTTAATCCTTAAAAATTTCATTTTTGAAAAATTAATTTAAGTAAAATCCGCGAATAAGAACGTTCGTCCGCCATAGATAATCATGCAAATCATGGGTGGTATTTATGTTAATTTGACCCGCTAAATATGAATCCGAGGTCCATTTTGCAAATTTCCTGGTCAATTTATTGCTATTAACAAATTATTGCAAAATTAGCCAAAAATTAATCTATTTAATAGATTTTGAATTTTCAATATTTACATTTAAATAGTCGTTTTCTGTTCATTACCTACTCAATCATAAGATGAACCCAACAAAAATTTAAAATTTTATTTTAACTAATTTTTTTCAACAAAACTTTTTGATTTAGAAAAATTTCCATAAATCAACAAAAAAACCCAGGGAAAAATTTCAAGTTTGATCAAACCTGATCAATTCATACATGAACATACCCGAAATTTTTTTCCCCGGGACATTTAAATGAAATTTTTTTTTTGCTATAAAATATAAATAATTTCATTAAAATATGCAATTTTTAAGGATTAAATTATATTTTTACATCAGTCTGATTATATTATCTGATTAAATATTTTGAGCATAAATTGGTATTAATTTCATGGAATAATTTATTTTTTCGATGTTTATTTTTCTATAATTTTAAGTACTATATTTAATACTTTTGCATATAAAATCAAAATTTTCATTAATTTATTTTTTATTCGATTATTTTATTACTTTAATAATTTAATTTTATATTATAGACAAGGATATGTTTATGTATTTATATATTAACAAAAAAATTTTTTAGCTCGTAACAATAATTTTGATTTTTAATATATGTTTGCTAATAAATATTTGCTTGTAACTAATTAAAATGAATACATTTTTCTAAAATTATTTTTTGTATCAAATTCAGAGATTGTATTTTTTGACGGTAATTACAATTACGTATTAGAAGTTTACAATCAAACGTTCAAATTATAATTTATAACATGACTAAATTTGCTTAATTTGGCTTAAAGTTTGGAACTTTCAAACAAATAAGTTAAATTTCAATCAATTTATTAAAAACTTAAGCAAAATAATCTAGCCAATTGTGGAATCAGTTTATAATGTATTCAGTGACCAGATTAGATTCTTTAAAATATATTATTAGAAAAATTCAGACTCAATTTTCAGATTACTTGAAAAATTTTACTAATGTCCCCTTTACAGACAAATTTTGAAAAATTTCAGCAAGGCGTGTAACAAAACCATCATAACATACAACCTCCAAATTTGTTACCATACTATAATTTAATTAGGTCTACTATTTAAGCATTTTTAGCTAAAAAAATTTTCTTTAAAAACAATTAATAACTTACTTTTTTCATTTACAATGAAAATCTAAAAATTATTATTGACTTAGGTAATATTTCACAATAACACTTTTTTAAAATTTTTTAATACAACATTTTTTTTTATAAATATTTAAAAATTTTTTAATATATTTCAAATATATATAATTTTAATAATTTAAAGTTATTTTTTTATCTTTTGAAAGGCATAATAATTTATTGACATAAAGAGTAAAAATTTGTTTAATAAAATTAAATTATAGTATTTGTCACGATCACATAATTTTAACTCTTATAAAATTGGCTAAGTTTTTTAAGTAATAAAATTTTTGAAAAAAAGTATTTTTCCTCATTTATTTGTATTTAAAATAATTCAAACTTCATCAAATTCAGATCACGTATACGAATTTTCTTATAAATTTTTTGTAAAAAGTCCTAAAGAGTTTCAAAAACTTCAATCGAGAGTTCAATGAGTTTCTAAGAAACCCAAAATAACCCTAAATCTTTTTAAAAATTATACAAAATTCTAAATAAATATTTGAAATTTTTTGAAACCCATTAGGAATTGTTACTACTGAATAAATTTTTATGAGGTTTCTGAATTGAATAATAACTAGTGCTTGGCACAAGTAACCCCTTGCAAACGTATAAATCCAATTCCATAAAACAAATAAATTAAATCACCAAAGCTTAATTTCTACTTTTTGCCAATATCATCATTTTAAATATATTTTGAATATTATAAATAGTTTAACAAATAACAATATTAGGTTTATTTATGTTTATTTTTTTAAAACTTTCTAAATATTAATAATAATAATTAACGTATAATATTGACGTCATTTTGCTACTTATGTATTATCATATATATAAATTGCATTTATTCAAAAAACAGTTATAATATTTAAATATACATATCGCCTTAACAATTTTCTTAGGTCCTTAAAAATTAGATATTAATACTACTTGATTAATATGAATGAGTCTTATTTATATTAATGAATTATTAGATAATATTTACGATTATAGGTATAAAAATGAAAATTTATGAATTTTCTAAATTATTAGGATTATCAGTTTCATCTTGCTCAGCGAGTAACAATGGTATTACTTGTTGTCTATTAGAATCATTTGAATTTTGATTTTGATTAGATTGATTACTTTGAAGATTATTAGGTAAAACGAAAAAATTCGATGGTGATGTTATTGAACCAGATGGTGTTGTTGGTGCTGAACGTGATAACCATGAACGTGATTTATTTGTACGTAATAAATTTGTTGATGATGATGGTGGAGGTCCAATTGGTAAATATGATTTACCACGTATTCTTCTTGTATTGTTACGATTGTAATTTGATGATGTTGATGATGATGAAGTTTGTTGTTGATTTTTTTCAGAATCATCTAAATTAAATAATTCTTTTGGACGATTTTGTTGAGATGCTGGTAATTGTGGTAATTGTTGAATTTTTTCTAATAATTCTCTTAACTGAAAAATAAAATTTATTTTTTAATTATTATTATTGAATTTGAGGCTTTTGTACGAGAGTTTAAATTAAATTAAGAAAATTATTATATCAGGTTGTAGGAAAAGTTCGTCAAAAATAAATTTGAACTAAATTTATTTTTTTAGAATGATGTTGCAAATCGAAAATATACAAAAATATTCTAGAAAATTTTGAGTCCTTTCATATCAGCCTTATAAATATTTACCCGAGCTTAATTTAGGCATCTCCAACTCGAGTGCAGCCACAACTAAAATCAACAGTACATTTCGGGAGTCGAGTGTTCACGTTTTTAGATTACGCAAATGGTTTGCTGGATTTAAGTCTGGAGATATTATATTTTATGACAGGCCTCGTACTGGACGACCTTCCAGGATAAATAACCGCAAGCTCGAACGCGTCGCAAATGAAAATCCGAAGACTAATGTACGTGATTTAGCAAAGATCTTTGGCTGGCATTTTACTACTGTTGCTGATCATCTTAATCAATTAAGATATCGGAAAATAAAAAGTTAATGGGAAGGAAGGATCATTGATACTTCTACTTACGTAGATTAGTTGAAACTATTAAACATAAGAGGAATAGGCCCGACACAGTTCATTTCCTTCAGCACAATACACACACATTCCCAAGATTACTAAAAAAAAATTACAAGAACTTGGTTAGGAAATCGCACCATACCCTCCTTGTTCTCGCGACTTAGTACCTCCAGACTACCACGTGTTTAAGGATTTAAAGTTTTATTTACGTAAAAAAATATTTAAAGATTTTGATAGTTTAAAATTAGAACTGACCACTTTTTTTATACTATAAACTAGGGGTGTGCGGTTACCCGAATTTACGAGTATTCCCGAAGCTCGGTTACTAGTAAATTCGGGTAACCGCACACCCCTGCTCGAGCCCCTGCTACAAACTACCTGTAAATTAAAGTTTAACATGAATTTTAAAAAAATAATAAAAAAATTGTGGAACTTTTCTTACAACCTGATATAAATATGGTTTTATACGGATTTACTTTAGCCCAATAATTTCAAGGGAGATTTAGTTTATTCATAATATTATATTTTAGTGCTTTTGGGATACGGTGTAATGTTATCATTTGGTTTTATTCGTAGATACTCCTGTACCTATGGTTTTATCTCTTAATATATTTGGCATTATAGGTATAAGCGACAAGCCAATTTTTACTGATTGTGAAAATTTTGAGCCTTTGAAAGTAAAACGGGTCATTAAATAGGTAAACGGTTATCTATTTTACTGAACTTCAATTCAGATATGTCAATCAGTCAAAAATATAATTTTTTTTCAGTGAATCGTTATAGAAAATCGATTAATTTTATAAAAGTCCCTAAATCCAAGTTATTTTAAGCCTTTAAACCCAAATCCCATGTTACTCCCACTTCCAAATTTTAACAGTTTTTACCACTCACCCCTTGGTTTTAAGTTTTACAAAGTTTTACAAATTAAAAAAAAAACTAACAAGGGGAGTTCAATACATTTGGAACACTAAATTACACCAAATGGTTATGGATGAGTTTGTTATGTTGAAAAAACATTGCGACTATCCTCCGTTTATTCCAATGGGCCTTCTGGGCCTAGAAATGTAGGGCTCAATGTTATAAAATAGGATTTTTTTGTTTAACCAATTTTTAAAATGCTGCTAAATTTGTAATTTCTGACGAAAATGGGTTTTATAGGTATGAAAAAATTTTTACAAGCTTCAAGTTTCCTTCTTTTCCTTCTTTTATTCCCAGAAGGCCCATTGGAATGAACGGAGGGTAGTCGGCATGTTTTTTCAGCATAACAAACTCATCCATAACCATTTGGTGTAATTTGGTGTTCCAAATGTATTGAACTCCCCTTGTAAGAATAAAATAATTTAGCAGTATTTTCTTGAGATTTAGAAACTTTGGAACATTTTTTTTGAAGTAAATAAGTAAAAAATATAACCTAAGGTGTGTACAAGGTAAAAATAAATTTAAATTAAAAAATTTCAAGCTTAGCAACCTATCCAGCTAAATTAAGCATATCTAGCCTAAATTTTTATACGGTCGTATATTTGAACCAAACTCGTAAATTCGTAGCTTTCTTAGACTTTTCCTCCTTAACGTATTAATAATTTTTAACCATATAAAGAGTTTAAAATTTGTAAAGACTCTAAACTAAAAATTAATTTTTAAACAAAAATTATTCTTAAAAAAAAAAGTTTTTACGATCATCGTTAAAAGCAAACAACACCCATGAGATATTATATCGTAAAAATCTAATTAAACTAATCAAGATAAAAGTATGCATAAAATGCCTTTTAAAATAATCAAGTATGTCCTTCACAATTTTCTTATTATTAGGAAAATATGTAAATATTATTTTTTAACATGCACAAGCAGGCAGTAAAATGTATATTTTTAGCATAAGTCTATAATAATTTGCAAAAAAATAATTTTAATTTAATATCAATAATATTCTCTCTGTAATTCAGTAAAATTATTTTCGCCGAGTATTTTCAAGTAGCCTATAACCTACATTTTTTGTTTTCTTCTGAATATTATGTTTTTTTACGTAAGAATTTATAAAAAATAACATTTAGTAAATTGATAAAAAAAAAAATATTTTTATGATTAAAAAGTATCAACTAATTTACGTAAATATATTTTTCAGAAATTTTTTAATCTTTTGTATGATATGACCTAATTAATTTCTTCTTTCTGGGTAATCGTATTTTTTCTTTCCTTTCATTTTTTTTTTTTTGATAATTAAAAATAAGTAATCAAAAGAGTTATGTTAAATGAATTTTTTTCTTTAGTATTTTTTTTCTTCAATATTTCTATAGTTTTTTTTATTATATAAAAATTTTGTTAAATTCAATTAAATAACAGTTTGAGATACAATTAAGGTATACAACTTAAAATGTTATGATTTTTTTAAATTAACCAAAAATGGTTAATTTTACAACGTAATGATCACGTACAGTGTTTCGCCATAGTGTATTAGGTTGGCTCGTCAGTAGACACCTAATATACCTTATTTGGGTTTTCTTGGTGCCAATGACAGAAATGTACTTTAATGTGGTTTAAAAGGTTAAAATAGTACTAATTTAAATTTTTCCATATTTGCAATAAATTTTCTTCATTTTTTAAATTCTTGAGTTCTCTATACCAATTTTTGGAAGTGTCTTTTTTTGACCATTTTTAAAAGTCAATTTGTTTTCGGCCATTGGTGAGAATTTTTTTTTTAAACGTTGGTGAAGGCAGTTAATTAGTCCCAAAAAATGAGAATGAATAACTAAATACTATAGTCGTAAGAGAAATTGGGAGTTACGTTTTTGAGTCATGCATGCATGAAAATTCGTAAAAAGTTTACATTTAAAATAGAATGTATAAAATTTCGTTGTTTTCAAAATTTAATTAAGTTACCAAAAAAATACATTATAGTCAAATCACGAATTACACCAAATGTTGGGATTAATTTAAAAACGACGTTTTTCTGAATCCTCGTGCACTGAGTACGAGTTTCCCTCTTCATAATCATAAAATAAATTAAGATTTTTTCCTCATCAAATTTTTAATTCTTCAAAAGATATACAAATTAAAAAAATGGTATAAATAAAAAATAATTTACCCAAAATATCATATCAAGACTTAATTTGATTTTAACTTCTGCTTTCATCATTACAAACAGATATAGTTGTTGATGGGAGTTAAAAATCCCACTGGTTTCATTACTTCAACATTATTGATTTTCCCGGAGGATTTATCTTAGGGATTATTTTACTTTTAATTTACATAAATTTTATTATTGGAGTTACAAAAATTTACTACTACTTAGAACTTTAAAATTTAAAATAATTGTTTTAGAAATATTCACTTTGAAATTTCGTTTAACAGAAAAAGTGATTCATTAATTTTGAAATAATTTAGCGTTATAGAGTTGAACTTATATTTTACAGTATTAAGATTCTAATTCAAAAACGAGATTGACTTAAAAATATTTTGTAAAAAAAACTATGAAGTTCCCTGAAGAACGTCCGTTACCCATAGATTACTTTCATCATAACTGCGCTAAGCTAAATAATCTTTTTTCTATACACAGTTTTAAACTCCATAAATCACGATATTTTTATTATAATTCTTGGAATATTACTAGCAACTTCCTTTATTACTCTTTATCTATTTTTGCCCATTTTTTGATAGCATTTGTGAGGTCATTTAATCTTACTACATTATAATATAGGCCGATATGATCTTATTTATATTACGCCTTTATGCGAAAAAAACTAACTTGGATTATTGCCAAAAATTGGAGATGTTATTCAAAATTATTTTAGTAACTTTGATTATTATATTGAGTTTAAAAGACTGAGAGCTATTAGTAAGGTAAACTCAAGATCATGCTATAAATTGTACATATCTAAAATACAAAATTCAGTAAAGCATAATATTAAATTCTTTTGGAAATATTTTAATAATCATAAGGGTCGAACTGCGTACCCTTCTTCTATGTATTTAGACAATAGGTTGAGTGATAATAACCAAGCTATAGCTGATCTAATTGCTGATTATTTTTCTTCTGTCTACGAATCTCCCACTGATCTCTCAACCTATTGCCAACTTACATATAACGCAAATACTATTATAAATGAATTTAATGTAACTGTTGAACTTATTGAAAACGCTGGCAAAGCCCTAAAAAATTCGAATGGGATGGGCCCTGACTTTATCCCTGAATCTTTTGTAAAAGCATGTCTTCCTAATCTTATTTTACCTTTACTATTGCTTTTCTCCCAATCCTTTCTCACTGGGTATATTCCATCCATCTGGATGCGTTCATTCATCACTGCTATCTTTAAGGACGGTGATAGAATGGATGTAAAAAACTATAGGCCAATTACCATTCTATGTGTATTTTTTAAACTCTTTGATCATATTTTTTATTTACTACTATATGATAAAGTTTCTACCCTTATAAGTAAAAATCAACATGGTTTTCTTAAGGGTCGTTCTGTTACTACTAATCTATTTAATTTTGTAAATGAAACAACAGATATGGTTAATTCAGGCTCTCAGATGGATGTACTATACTTTGATCTGGCTAAAGCTTTTGACAAAGTAAATCATTTATTACTGATTGAAAAATTGGATAGAATTGGTATCAGGGGGAAGGCTTTGTCATGGATACGTTTTTATATGAAAAGTAGACTTCAATCGGTCCGATTCAATGGTGCCATATCAAGGTGGTTTCATGCCTCTTCGGGTGTCGCCCAAGGGTCACATTCGGGACCTTTGTTATTTTTAATTTTTATGAACGATTTGCACTCGAATATCCTTTATTCTACGCTAGAACTCTTTGCTGATGACACGAGACTTAGGAAATGTATTACTTCTCAAATTGATGCTTTGTTGTTACAAATTGACTCTAATAATTTTATAAATTGGCTTACTCAAAATGGTTTCTCCATAAATAAGAAAAAATCTCAAGTAATCAGTTTTGGTAAAAAAGACAAAATCTTTACTTTTAATTACCATATAAACTGCTATCCTCTGTCTCGAGTCTCAGTAGTTCGTGACCTTGGGGTTCTTCTCGATGAGGAGTGGACTTTTAACAATCATATTGATCATGTGATTGCTGTCACAAGCAAGATGGTAGGCTTCATTAAGAGAGCCACTTATTGCTTTAACTCTGGTGATTGCCTTAGTTATCTCTATAAAACTCTTGTTCTCCCACATTTTACATACTGTTCTATTGTTTGGCAACCCTTTACCCGTATAAATTACGAGAGATTGAACTCCATCTCTAGAAACTTTTTAAGATACACTGCTTATAAAATGGGATGCCCATTGAGTTTTGATGATCACTCCTATGAGAAGATATCATCAAGGCTCAATATTTATACTATTGAATCCTACCATCAAGTTTGTGACTTATTGTTTGCCTACTCTGCTATTTGTTCTTCTGGTATAAATGATAACCAGTTTCATTTTGATATGAGATCTCAAGCATATGATCTGAGATATTCGAGACCACTTCGCGAGTCTCAGTCAAGATCAAACTTGCTTTTCTACTCACCATTGAATCGCATACGTAGAAGTTGGAATTTAGACCCGGAACTCCAAATTTCCTTAACTAATCTGGACCAAACCCAATTCAGGAATTTTGTGAGGTCTAAATACCTTAAAAACTATGAATAGCTCTCTTTCATTTCATTTTATTTTCACTCTTATTTATTATAATTATTTCATTATGATTCATTTTATTCGCTATTTTTAATCAATTCCATTTAACCTGCTGAACCTCTTTGTTTAGTAAAATAAATATATTTTTATTATAAAATGCAATTTTATATATTTAAATGATTGTTATGTTACTAGTCATATTTTATTATATATATATCAAAAATTTTTTATTAGTTAACATAAATAATTTTGTAAATTTATTGTATCAAGGGTAGAAATACCTGTTAATTTTGAAATAAATAAATAAATAAATAAACTGTATATAGAATAATGTCCTCTCAACGATTAAATATTTTTTTTATCTTTGCTTTTAATTACTCTTTTAAAACGATTAGAGCCTTTAAACTACAATGACCAATTTTTGTGTAACTAACATGCTTAAATTTTGCGTAGGCTAATGTTGAATTTTACTGTAATTTTTATTTCCTAATAAACGCTCCTAGTGTCAGTAGGCCTGAACGTCTATTTCGCAGTCATTTTTTTTGCTGATAGGTCCATAAAATTTTCCAATGAGTTTTTACATTTTTTGGGATGCTTTGAAATATTAATATGAAATCTAATTGCACCGAAAATGGTCCAGTTGCCCACAATAGGAATTTTTTTTTGTTTTTTAGATATTTTCTTTTGTGGGCAACCAGAAAATTTTAAATAAAAACAGATTCCATATTCGTGTTCATAGTCCCAAAAAACATAAGCAAAAAATAAATACTTATTGAAAAATTTTATGGACCTCTATATAATTAAAAAAAAATGACTACAAAATATAATATTTAAATTAAGTCGGGTGCTCCGGAGGTTCACCTCCCCCCACTTTGGATCAAAAAAACAAACTTTTTTAATTTTAGAATATTTGTAAAATTATTTCCAGACCTTCAATAAAACTTAAATAAATATTTGTATACAAATATATATATTGTATGTTTTCAGATCAATAGCATTTATTAGGAAATTATTTTTACGATCGACGTTAATTTATAATTAATTAATTATTATGAGACGATATTTCGATCAAATAAATGCTTTTAACAGATATACACATATATTGACACTTTCGTGTCCAGAATGTAAATCTAAGCATTTTCAAATAATTTTTAAAAATATTTGCATATTTTTTTAAAAAATTCAGAACCAATGAATTTTAACTTTTTAGATCTTAAAAAAGCTAAAGAAAATTTTATCTCAAATAAAAAAATTCCTCCACCACGGGGACTCGAACCCACGATCTAAGGATTTGTACTCCTACGCTCTACCAATTGAGCTATAGTGAAGGTGGTATTCGAGTACCGTTAGAAGAAATTCATTTACTTGAGATAGGCAACCCATTAATCTAGTGCCAAATGATAAATTAGGAAATTATTTTTACGATCGACGTTAATTTATAATTAATTAATTATTATGAGACGATATTTCGATCAAATAAATGCTTTTAACAGATATACACATATATTGACACTTTCGTGATATGCAAAAAAATATGCAAATATTTTTAAAAATTATTTGAAAATGCTTAGATTTACATTCTGGACACGAAAGTGTCAATATATGTGTATATCTGTTAAAAGCATTTATTTGATCGAAATATCGTCTCATAATAATTAATTAATAGCATTTATTATTCATTTTTATAAAAAAAAATTAGCTTAAATAAATATTTAATTAATATTTGATTACTCAGAGCAAGTACAAACTTTTTCAATACAAGATTAGCTGTTGAAAACAACAACAAATTAATCAAGGTATTTTATGAAAATGAACAAGTTGGGTTTCTTTTATCAAACAGCTTTTATTATCAGATTAAATATTTAAATGTTATGAAGTTATAACTTTTACAGAGCATTAAAAGTTTTTCTCAATGTAATAAATTATTTATGTCTTAGATTAAACTGTTCCGCTGTTTGAAATTCATAACTGAATATTTTCAAAAATTAATTATCTTTTTATTCACATAAATTTAGTAAATTAATCACGTGTTACTTTTGTGGGTAAAACGAGTTTCTGGTATAAAACCAGACATTCAAGGTTAAATATGGACTATTTTGTCGATAATCGCTGGGGTGGAGAGTTTTGGGAGTGAGCAAAAATAAATATATTTCTGAAATTAGTTTTCACCTACAAATGTTAAATATACCCTAAAAGTAGGGTCGAAAGGGGTAGGTCAGGCATTATTAGGAAATGTTTGTTAAAATCAATGAAAAAAGTATAAAATTTTATTGAAAATGTTTGAACATACTATTTTTTATGTAAATTTAAGTAAAATTTGTATACCTGCGTTGCTCCATTAACCCCTATTGTAGTGGATGCGGCATAATATTACCGTAATGCTGATAATAACTTTAGAATCAAGAATATATAGTTTTATCAAAAATAAGTTCTATATTTTAATTTTTGTTTAACTAACCCTGTATACCCTTTAGGGGATGAAAAACACAACCCTTTAAGATCAGTTGAAAAAAATAAAAATTAGTCTTAACGATCAAAAGTAATTAAAATTTTTTTTTCTTAATTTTTAGACTTTACAAAGCCATAAAGTATAAATCTAATACGTCTGCTTTACCCCATTCACCCCTATTTTAGAGGGTGCGGTAAAATTTTTGCACAAAACTGATGTTGAATTTGAAATTAGCAGCCAATTTTACTTAAGAATATAATTTTTATGATAAAAAATAACTTTTATTTTAATTTTTTTTTAAACTACCCCTATATCCACCTTTTAAGAGTTGTAAATAGGACCAAAATGAATGAGACCTCAATGTATATAAAGTTTACTTAAATTTACATAAAATTTTCAAACATTTTTCAATAAAATATGATACTTTTTTCATTGATTTTAATAATACCAAGAAAGGAATTATTTAAAATTTCTATAATAATTTTCATAGCATGTCTGACTAAACCCTTCTGTAACTACTGAAAAAGGTCACCATAATATAACATAAAATTTCTCAATATTTACCTCTAACGTTGGACTGGTAGCTCTTGGTGGTGAAAGTGGTGATTGTGCAGCTAAACTAGAAACGTCTGATGTTGTTCGATGATTATTAAGTGATACAATCGAACCATCGTCAAAATTTAATGGTCTATCAATTGTACTATTATTATTATTATTATTACTATTACTTAAATTATTATTATTATTATTATTATAACTAATAGCACCAGCAATAGCGGCAGTTGATGCAGCAATCGATGACAATTCATCGATACTGTTATTACATGAATATGGTGGTGGAATCATCATATTTGCTTCATTAACTAAATTACACATAAAACTTGAACTTAATGAATCAAGTGTACTTGCACGTGATAAAGAACGAAAACAACGCATTACAAAACCAGTTGTGTCTTTATTAACAAAACCTTCATCAAAATCTATAACTAATGGATATAAATCTGGTTTTGCTGTTACCTGTTAATTCAAAGTTGACACAAATATTAGCGAATTTAAAAATTCAGGTTTTTTAAGAACTTACCTCGCTGTAAGGAGGTATCAAAGCTTGATGGGCTGTTGAATTACATCGACTGTAATGAGCTGGATAATAACAAACTCTATCTGATATCGATTCATCGTCAATAACACTGCTTTGTCTTTTACGACAAAGCCAACAACCATAAATTGATACTACCACTAAACCAGCTAATAATGCAATCCTAAAATTTAAATTAGATCAATTTTATTGATAAATTATTTTTGTTGTTGAAAAACTTACCATAAATACCAATAATACCAAAAAAGAAATCTTAAAATTTCTAATATCGAATTACCGATTTGAGGAACTGTCAAATAATTACAACAACCTAAACTGCAACATTCTTTTGGTGGTATGCAACTGCAAAAAAATTAATATTATCAATTTATATGATTAATTTATTTATTTATTATTATTATTATACTCACATGTGACCTCCGTCACAAAGCTTTGACGATACCTTAAAAAAATAATTGGATTACTGATTTTATTAATAATAAATTTTTTTTGTTATTTTTATTGATTTTATGAAAATTTTTCTGCATTATGTGTGCATGTATTATTTTACTGTAAAATTATGAAAATTTTTTTAAATAAAATAATAATTGGTAGAAAAATTTACATTGTAAAATTCAGTTTCCATGACGTTGATTTTAATGACATATCAACATTTTTTTTTCTGAAATATCTTTTTTATCGATGTCCTCATATACCAAACTAGTAAAAAAAATTTATTTAAAAAAAAAAAAAAAATGAAAAATTTAACTAGTTGCACTAATTTTTTTCATATATATAATTTTCACTTTCTTATCATTTTCTAAGAAATTAATTTTTCACTTATTTTCATGTTGTATTTTTTTATAAAAAAGCTTTTAATTATTAATTTATTCATTTTTAAGTCCTTGAACTTTTTTTTGCACATACACTAATACACACACATACACACGTACAAAATGAATCATTCCTTTATAAAATTCAACAATTTTAATTACAAAAATCACCCTCCAAAAAAAAAACTGTATTTTTACATCTTAACGTATGTACACAAGTGGACGAAAAAATTTGCTTATTTTTTATTACAAAAAATCGCGTTCGTCGTTTATTACATATGTCTGTATTAAAAAGGGTTACCGGGGATTTTACTAATGTTTTAAGTAATATTACTATATTTGTTTATTAAAAAATAAAATATACATATATATATATATATTTTTTGCGCATGCGAAATTGTTGAGATATCGCTGTTGTGTTAAATACATTTTATATATTGATCTGATGCGCGGCTAAAATTTTCATGTTAGCTTATAAATGTTCATATAGTATTATATTTCTGTATGTGTAAGCTTAGAAAATAGAGATTATAAATGAATGGGTAATTAGAACTTTGTTAAGACTATGAACAAAAAACACTGTTAAATATTGTTTAAGAATTAAATATTTTTTTATAAAAGTTCTTCAATTAATATTTTTGAATTCAATTTTTATAAATTATATTATTTTTAAATTTTGAAAATGGCTTTTTTAAATGTAAAAATTAAAAATAATTATTTTTATCACACATTAATTTTTCTCGTCATCAGCTAGAAAGTACGTATTTTCCGAATGCTACGCATCTGCCAAAGATGTTATTATCTTGCAACTGGCAAAGAAAAATAATATACGACCCTTGGCCATAAAAAAATTCCTCAAATCGTATTTTATACCATCCTCGACTTTGCATCCCATGCTTTGGGCCATTCTTTATTTTTCTCGCTATGAATCATAATGTATGGACCTAACCATGTTAATACTTTGCAGTATACACAAAATATTAAATGATTTCTGATGAGGTGTGCAGTATAGAAGCGAACGAAACGTTCAAAATTTATTGGAGTTTAAAATTCAACATTTGATATTCTTTTCATGTAAAATAGTCTAAAAGTATTCTATTAAACAAAAAGCTTATAACTAGTTTTTGTGTTAGCAAACCAACGAACTTGGAACATGTAATAGGTTTAACTAATACTCCCTAACTATTATAAGTTTCAGAACCGAAATTATTCTAAATCCAAAATATAAGTATTACAAAATTTATTCAGAAAAAGTCTTTATGAACCCCACGCCCCCTAAATCCGGGACCTTTTTCAGTTACCACTATCTAAGAACATACCATTACAATTCGTTTCTTTGCTTACGATAAAGAATTTCTTAGAAATTTCCAGAATAGTAAACATACTCATATAATATATAGAATAATTTGATTATTCTATAAGTTAAATAAAATGGAAAAAAAAAATCAGTGACATCATTCAATACTCATATAATAGTTAGTATCTGGACAGAAATTTTTACAGTGTATAAATGTCGTAGTCACTTTGGTGAAATTAGTGATTTTATAAATTTTTTAGATTTTGTAGAAAACAATTTTAAGAAATAATATCCCACAAAACAACTAATCGAAATTAGCAATTTTATAAAATCACCAAGACCACTTGGTAATTTTGATGAAAACGAATAAAAAAATAATTATCAACAAAATTACTATACTCCAGTCAAATCTGTAACTGGCCTTCACTAGATTTGGTCTCTATAAGTTTTTTGGGTCGTTAATTGCGAATTTAAGGGCCCTGTCTACAGCAAATCTTCACCCTTAAATTTGCAAAAAAATATCTCTAAAATGGACACTCTAAACTCGCGAAAATGAACATTTGATAAATACCGGAAAATACATTAAAAATATCCCTTTTAGGTGTAGTTTTTGCAAGTTTAAGTTTTTAGCCCCAATTTCTCATAAAAAACCCCGATATTCGCAATCAGCGACCCAAAAAAATATACCAAATCTGGTGACGGCCAGTAACTAAACTGAGGCTATTTAGTAACTTTGTTGGCATTTAGTTTCCTAATTATCATTAAAATTTTTTTTGAATATTATTTTTTAGTATCGTTGTCAAAAAAGTTACTAAGTGTCAACAAAGTTTCGAAACAGCCTCGTTAATTTTCTAATTTCAACTAGTAATTTTGTCAAAAATTAATTTTAAAATTCGTTTTCATTAAAGTTACTAAGAAGCCTTGATGATTTTATAAAATTACGAGTTTCGATTAGTTCTTTTAATGACTTTTATTTCTTAAATCGTTTTCTACAAAATAGAAACATTTTATAAAATTACCAGTAATTTTATAAAGTCACTAATTTCACTAAAGTGACTGCAACGTATACACAAAGTTTATAACTATATATGTTACACCCCATTTGTGAAATTGACCAATTCGTGAACTGCTCAATGCTAAAAAAATTCAACTGACCAGTTATTGAAATGGTCAAATTATTTGATCAGTTGGTGAATTGGTCAAAAAAAATAAAATTTATTTCACAAATTGGCCAACGTCAAATTTTCATATAGAGAAGAAATTGCAAATTTTTATGATCATTATAGCGTCAACGGTTTGTTTACGTTAAGTGTATATCTTGAAAGTTGCAATCTGCAAAAATAGGAAAATATTAAAATAAAGGCTATGCCCGGATCTATAAAGTGAATCGGCCCACGAAAGATATTTAAAAACTAATTGTATTAAGTCAAAGTACACCTAAAAAAAATAGGATCCTGAAGTTTTCAGACCTCCAGATGCCTTCAGCTCTGTTTGGCTGCCTATTAATGACAAAAAAAAAAGTAAATTTTTAGTGACTTTTTAGTCGACTTCCTGATACTCCCGTGGTAAAACGATTCTGTCAAAATGATCTTGCGACGAGATACAAAAATTTTTATTACAAATACTAAAACTCAATGTGTATTGTTATGTTTTTTGAGGCGCTGAAACCAAAGATGAATATAAAAAATCGTAAAGAATTATAAAAAAGCTAAAGCTTTTTTATTTCAGGCACGATCACATATTTATTGAGTATTTTCTCTTTAATAACGTTGATGGGATCCACACCCTCATAAATTGAAAACTATTATTTATTATTATACACCAAGGCAATAAAAGCATGCAGGGGCATCGGAATGACCTTGGGACCAAATTCCTCCATAAATTGAAGAATTTGAAGACTTTTTCGTTTTTTAACCTGATGAACTTTTAAGGCACGATTTCATCTATGTATTGCATATACAGGGTAATTGTGCCTAAAAAATAAATTTCAATTAATTTAGTTATTTTCTGGTTGTTTTAGATCATGAACCACATTTTGGATGTATTAAATTCAAAACCAATTCATTTTTTACCATTTTTATTATTTTTTAATAATTTTTTTTTTATATCTGAAATCAGTTTTTAGGACATTTGTCTGAAAGCACTTGATGAAATTACTTGAAATTGAAAACCCTACAACTAGATCTTATTTCAAAAAATTTGGTTTAAGGGATTTTTGATTCATCGAGTTGGTTCTGTGATCTTGAGGATACACTCTCGAACATACATCCCTACACATAACAAGGCAATATAAGCATTTAGAGGCATCGGAATCACCTGGGGAACAAATTTCTCCGCGAATTGGACTATTTAGAAATTTTTCCGTTTTTTGACCTGACAAACTTATAAGGCACGATTTCATCTATGTATTGCATACATAGTGTGATCGTGCCTAAAAATGTGTTTAACCAATGCTTGGTCCTCTAGGCCACCCCAGTGCCCCTATTCACCCCCCCCCCCCAAACGAGTTAAAAATATTTTTATTAGGAACATTAAAACTCAATGTTTATTCTTATGTTTTTTGAGACGCTGTAACCAAAGATGAATATAAAAAATGTTTTTAACTTGGTTAAAAACTTTTGCTTGGCCCTCTACACTACCCCAGTGCCCCCATTCACCATAAACATTTCTTTTCAGAGATAGCCAAGACCAAAATATACTCACTTTCGTATCCTGGTTTTTTTGGCCGTGGATTCTGGAGAAAGTTACAGGTCCACAAAGTTAGCAAATTTTTCGGGAAAAAAATCGAAAGTACGACAGTCCGGAATAGCCTAGATTTCTAAATTAGGCCAAAACATACTCAGTTTATTTATGAGATTTTTCGGTATCTGGGTTCTGGACGCGTATGTCGGGCCATCAAAGTTCCGCCGTTTACCCGCGCTATTTTAAATTAGTTTGAAATAAAATAATTTAAAAGCGATCAATTTTACAATCAGAATCTCTTAATCATATAGCGTTACTAATAGCGTTATTATATTTGCGGGTGACATAGGCTTTTTTGATCATTTTACTTGACCAATTCATGAAATGGTCAATTTCACAAATGGGTTGTAACATATACACTGAAAAAAAAAATTTTCAATTGCGTCAATCAAGTTCAAAAAAATTGTATTCCAACAAAATTAGCTGGATCAAGTCATATAAATTACATGGACTGATTGAACATATCTGACAATATACGTATTCATAAAATAAAAGAGTCAATCAACATATAATTATATTTTTATCTCACTTCAAAGAAGAAAGAAATAATATTATCATTTTATAATTTTGCAGAAATTTTATTACGCTTTTTAATTTTTTTATCAAGATGTCATTATATATACAAAAATATTTTATATATATATATATAATGCAGAGCAAGCAGTTAACGTAATTTTATTTTAATAGAAATTTATGAATGTACACAACAATATGAATATTTTTAGTGTCTGTATTTTATGTTTTATTTATTTAATTGCAATTTCACAAGGTACGTTTTTATTGTTTTATTTTTGTTTTTATTTATGTTATTTTTAGCTAAATTTGTGTGGTTTGTGAGGTTTTATGCGTTTAAATTTTTATAGTGTAAATCTGCGGTGAGTTTTTCTATAGGCTAATGAATTTTTAGATTAGAGTCTAATAAAGTAAAATTTTTAACGATAAAATTGTCTTTGACAAATTAAAATGTGTCAATTATTTTATTTGAAAAAGTGAGTTGATGTTTTGAAATTTTGAAGCATTGGTTACATAAAATCAGTGATTTAAAAATGGTATAAAATTTGAAAAAAAAATATTGAAATTATTATTTATAGATAAACAATTTATGTAAAGATTTTTGAATAATTTTATCAGTAATACTATCACAGACAGAGCGAAACGTTTCTATGTAAACTAAAAATTTTAAACAGAAATGTTTCTGAAACATTTTCGAAACGTTTCTGATATGTTTGGAAATGTTTCAGAAAATTTTCTGTTTACAATTTTTAATTTACGTGGAAACGTTTCGGAAACGTTTCGTGCTGTCTGTGACGATTTTTAAAGTTGTTTATACTGAATTAAAAAGTTAATTTTTTCGTATTAAAAATTTTCATGATTTTCTCTGTAAAATATTAATTTTAGATCCAAAAATATTGAGCAATATTTTAAAGAAAAAGCCAGAGTATTGAATTTATTAGGAAATTTTTTTTATATTTTTGGCATGAATATCTTATCAACAACTTTTTAATTTGAAGTAAATTTTCGATCTTGTTTGAGCGAATTGCTTGGTTTTTGAAGTGTAAGCAACTTAACCTGTTACTTAATAATTCTAAAAATATATTTTTAAAAAAATATTACATAATTTTTATTTATTTTAATTAATTAATGTAGTTTTTTTTGCGGATGAAATTCAATTTTTTTCATTTTTAAATTTTGATATTTTAAAATATTCTGTAAAAAATTTTATTATTGGATATAGTTAATTTATCATGATAATAGCTATGATAGTTGGAATAATTTATAAATTTTCAATTTGATATCCCTTAAAAACACTGTGATATCGTATCAAATGTACAAATTTTTTGGAGCATAGTTGCCTAACAATAACAAAAAATGCTTGGTTTTTCAATTACCAAGAAAAATTAGAAGTCAATTACCAGAATTTTCTGGATCTAGTATACTTAAAAGTAGCTAAAATTTGGATAATTTCATTTTTTTTTTTTAAATGGCACCTGATGATTGAAAATCCAAAAATTCTGTTTTTAATTGCCAAACTGCCTAAAACTCAAATTCGCATATAATTTGCCTAAAATGTCTATTGTTTTTACAATTAATATCGAATAACATTTAAATATATCACCTCAATAAAATTATAATTTCAAAATAAATTTTTGATTTTAATTTAATCCGTTTATTTAAAACACATGATAAAATGTCTATATTTACCCAGGTATTTTTTGTTATTATTTTATTGCATCATTTTAAAAATCTATTAGTATATGTTTTTAGCAGTTATAAATATGCAAATAAAAAAATTTAATCTTTATACAAATATTAATTATTTAAATTAAAAATTAAAATATTTAGAAGAGGCTTTGACAAGGTGGGGTAATGGGGAAAATAGGATTTTTGACTTTTGATCGAAGCATTAAAATAATTTCTAGTTGCTAACTTTCTAAGTGTATTACATAATGTTTGGGACTACAATGAAGCTTGAAATAAAATTTTAGCCTTGCATCTATTGGTATATTTTCCGGAAAATTTTGTACAACTTTGAGTCGGTATGAGAAGCATTCGGCACCGCTTGAGAGGAATGGCTATAGCAGTCCGCTGTTTAAAAACACAAGTTCTTATTGTTGATAAAATCTCAGATTTGTAGAAATGCCCAGAGTCGCAGAGTTTTTGTAAAAGGCCCAACCCTAAATCCACCCATGTTTATTTATAAAATATTCATTTTCTAAACTGCTATGAAAAAATTTGTTTTCGCTGAATTGGACACTTATCGTATTTTTTAAAATAGTTTTTGAACAATATTTTATACAAAAAAGGCTGACAATTCGGAAGTGGACTTTTTATATCCAACTGCAAAAACGTATTTCTTTTTAATTACGTTTTTTTTTTGTACTGCGGCCCGAAAGTACGTATTTCCCGGACGCTGCGCGTCCGGCAAAGACGTATTTTCTCGCCACAGTCGCAAAAAAATTTTGTACAATCCTCGGCCATAAACAAAGAATGACCCATATCGCAGTTTACCATCCTCGGAAGGTAATTTACGTGCGATTTGGGCCATTCTTTATTTTTCTGGCCTAGGACCGTAATATACTATTTTTAACTAACGATAAGTTTTAGTTTTTTGAATTATCGATGCAACTTTGACACCACTAAGATAAGCTTTTCACCTAATTTTAGAGAAAAAACTGTTGCGTAATGAAATTATATATTAAAGGTTCTGTTAAAAAAAAATTGAGGGATAGCAAACAAAAAAATTATTATTTATTTTACAAATAAAGGGGAATTATAGGGAAATAAATTAAAAAAAATAAATCTTTATAATAATAAATATATAATTATGATTAATAAGTATATGTATTTACTTCCTTACCAAGTTACCTGGTTCCCCCCTGATTAATAAATTATTTATAATATGAATGCCAAATAAAGGTGTATAAATAAAAAGTTTCTTTAAATATTTTTTTTTTCACTTATTTGAATAAAATCTTAATTTCTTAATATAATATTTTATACATATTAATATTATTTATAGGTTCAATAATTCATTTGAAACCAAGTATAGATTCACGTATAACTGGTGGATATGAAGCAGAAACAATGTACCCATTTCAAGTACAAATTTGGCATTTTAGAGATTTTTATTGCAGTGGTTCAATAATAAATAAAAGATGGATATTGACAGCAGCACATTGTCTTGTCAAGTAAAATATTTAACAAAATATTTTATAAAGGGGGGGGGGGGTGCGATTTTAGCGAAAATTGTTATAAATTGAAATGGCTTATGTAAAAGACTATAACAGTTCAAAGATACATATTTTCAAAAAGTTAGCTTCAAAATTCCATTGAAATCGATTTTAAGTAATATTTTTCGTCCCATATTATGCAATTCAAAAAGAGTTTGAGCGAATAAAATTGTTGACAGAAAAATTATAATAATGATTAAAATTAAATTTAATTAAATTATTTAGTTTTTATGATAATCGTATAGGTAAACTTATAAGATTTTTCGGCAATAGCAAACTGTTGTAAGTTTAGCCCCTTTTGAAACCAATTTCAAAGTATATTTTGAGCTTATGTAATCCAAAGAAAATGAGAGACGAAGAGATGTTCTGGAAAGCAATTTAATGGAATTCTCTACATACGTGCAATTTAAATGACTTTTTAACAGTTTTCTTTATTACAAACAAGCCCTAATGATACTTTAATTCTCTTGTAAACCAATTGCAAATTATTATTTAAGTTGCTTTTTATATATAATCTGAAGATAACTCATTTCTATGGATTTTCTTGGTCTCAAAAATATAAGACAGAGTTTATAAGAGTTAATTTAAAGTATTGTTGTAGCTTTGTTTTTATCCAAACAAATTCTGGTTGATTTGATATTTTGGTCTCTGTCGAACCCAATTTTTTACTAGTAATGTCATCACGCAATAAGCAATTGTTGTCTCAAAATTACCAATTTTTGAATTACTCTCAGAATTACGGTCAAAATTAAATTTTTCGATGAAAATAGGTTTCGTAGGTTTTAAAAATCTGTATTCTTTTACTGTCGTGGTCCTTGAGTAAATCCCTTTAGATATCAATTAAAGTTTACAAGAACTATAAGATCCCAAAATTATGAGACATTTCAAATTGGAGTAGTTTTTATCCAAAATTGCACTCTCTCATCATTCATTCCTAATAATTTAATAATTCTAATATAAATTTTTTTTTAGTAATCATCCAGCATCTTATGCTATAATAGTTGGCACGAGTACTTTAAATGGTGTTAACGAAGGATTATATCGTATTGATAGTTTTTATTACCATGAAAATTATAATTCCAAAACAAAATACAACGACATTGGATTAATTAAAGTTGATAGAGAAATAAAATTTTCTAAAAAAGTACAACCAATTGATATACCAGAAACTGATTTTCTAACAGATAATTACGTTGTTACCATTAGTGGATGGGGAAGTAAAGAAGTAAGTATATACTAAAATTTTTAAATTATTGTATTATATATACACAGTGAAAAATAATGAACACAATATTACTAGTAATTTTACAATTTCGTAGTAATATTACTAAAAAAAGTAGTTTTTAATTTACTACACTTGTAGTAAATTTAAAATTTATTGACATTTAACCCACATATCCGCGTTAGAGCTGCTTTTCAATCACTTGGTTAAATATTTATAAACCAAAGCAGCTCTACCGTGGGTGTCTAGGAATTTACTACAAGTGTAGTAAATTTACTATTTTTGTAGTAAATATTACTAAATCGTAGTGAAATTACTAAACGCTAGTAATATTGTGTTCATTATTTTATACTTTGTAACATATTATTTATTTTAAATTTATATTTACTTGATTTATAAAATTTTTTAGCTTTTATTTATAATTTTAATCTTAAGCTATAAATTTTTTTTCCCTTGATAAAATTAAAAATATTTTTTTTCGAAATTTAATATTATTTATACAATAGCTAAAATTTTATCATAATTTAAATACTTGCTCGATTTAAAAATGAAATTTTTATTTTTAGCAATTTTATTTTTAATTTTGATGAAAATTTAATCATTAAGTTTAAGGCGAGTAAAAAATAAAATTGTTTAAGGACTTTTTGAGGGAGAGGAGTTGTGATAAAGGTTATAAATATAGGGGCAAGGGAGGTTGAAAAATGGTCATTAAAGGTGGCCAGCCTAATAGAGAAATCCATCATTTCTTCCGTTAAAAGTTCCATACTACATATATTTATGTATTGTCATCTGCTATAAAAATATATGTTAACTAGCGTTTATATTAACGTCTGTTACATCATCGCCATTCTTGTAATGCCATTTCCTAATATCGTCAAAAGAAGGTTAATAAATAAATATATCAATAAACAAATAAATTAGCCAAAAAACTATAATTGATTGAGGTGTCACGTGTAAGGGCAGCTAATTGTTTGTTGGTGCAACCACCCTTGCCTATATCTGGATTAACGCAATACATCTCCATATTAGCCTATATCTTGAAGGTCAGAATTTTTATTGCGGAATAAGTACCCCACGTATTGGCTAATTTTAGACCATACGTCTTCATTTCTGAGCATCAGACTAATAAAAAACCCACGTCCACTTAAAAAACTGGGTCTAAAAATAACTTATATCCCCATGCCCTCTAATTATCTAAGGTGATATCTCTCCTATCAACCGCTTGGTCCATTTACTCTTCCAGTAGTCGGTCCAGCGAAGTCTTCGCCCAATCGATGCCTTCATTCTCCTTGTTCATATAGATATACTGTCTTTCGAGAGCCAGAAGATCTTTCGGAATAACTTCGTCGATGACTAGAGCTGCCTCCAAAGACACCGTATGGTAGGCGCATGAGATTCGCAGGGCTCCTTGCCTCTGAACGCTAGTCAGCTTAGATGCATAGGTGACTATTCTTATGCAGCCGGGCCGTACTTCTGCACCATAGAGGAGTTTGAAGTGGTTGACGACATACGAAGCCTGCGCTTATTAGTCTTGGGTCCAAAAGTATTTTTCATCAGCACGCTTAACGCAGTAGTGAGCCTGGCAGGTTTCTCGGTGCTGCTTAAAATATGTTTCATAAAGGTGAGCTTCGTCCAACACGTAGTCCAACTTTACGCCCAAGTACTAATTACTTATTACTACTATCCTTCGTTTCCAGCCTGTTTTTCCCAGTGCATATAGGGATAATGGTCTCGATATGTTTACGGATAAACAGAACAATTTCTAACATCCAATAATTTATTCCTTGCATTGTGTGTTTCAGTTTTGCCTCAGCATTTTTAACATCTTTCGACGTGATAACTAAGATCAGATCGTCCACGTATCTAACGGTAAAAAAATCTTCAGGAATTGGCTGCCTAACTATCTGGTCATAGATGATGTTCCATAGATCCAGTCAAAGGACCGATCTTTTGACTGCTCTGGGCCTCGATTTTCAAAATCGAGGGAATGAGGAAGTAAGGGAACTACCCTCTTAAAAATTGCTCCCCAAATAATAAAAAGACGTATAATTTTTCAAAAACAGGGAGTGATATTTTTTCCCTTTTCCCCGTTTCTACACGTAAAAAAAATATAAGACAAACTAAACGTATTACGTAACTGAAATATGATTAGTATTGTAAGTTTGTTGAATGGAAAGATTAAACGTTGAATTGTCAAATAAAAACATTAAACCAACAAATACTTTGTTGATTCAAGCAAAATTAAAATTGTTAAGTTAACCACTTAAATCTTTGTTGAATCAACATAGTGTTAGATAAACCAACAACCTACAACATTAATATGATTAATTTTAATAGTTAGGTCAATGCTTTTTCTTTTATATTAAAATATTTATTCATTCTTTCTCTTTCTATCCTTTTATGTATTTAACACCGCGGCCGGCGACAAGTCGAAACATGTTCTTCAGCAGCGGCTTTTGTTTATATTATTATTCATTATTATTATAATAAAGAAATGGGATTTCCTAAAAATTATTTATGATAGTTTTAACTATTATTTTTAAATATGCATTTCGCTGGGTATGTATAATTTACTCTGCATATAATTTCGAAAATTATTATCTGTAACATATAGTACTTAAAATTTTTTTATTAAATACAACTGTCCTGTTAGCAGAATGGATAATCACGCAGTCTCGGAAGCCGCAATACTCAGTTCGATCCCAGTAGCAGTCAAAATTTTTCTTCGGTTTTTTTTAACAGATTTTAAATTAATAAATATATACCTATAAATACATAAATAAATATAAAAAAATAATTATAAAAAAAAAATAATTAATTTAAAAAAAAAAAAAAAAAAATAAAAAAAAAATAAAAAAATAATTTTTTTTAAATAAAATTTTCACTCTGTTTGAATCAACTAAGTAACTATGACAATTCAACAAATACTTTGTTGGCATATTTCAACAAAGTTATTTGTCAATACAACTTAGAATTTTTTTCCGTGTACTAGGAGAGAATACTCGCGCAATGTTGCCGCAACATATGTGTACTCTTAACCAATAAAATCGTAGATCATCAAAGCGCGTCATTCTTCATAATTCAAAAGTATTTATATTTTAAAAATTTTATGTATTATATATTGCATATGGGTAGATTTAAATAAAGTGAGGGCGATTTGTATGGTCGGGTCTTCAAAACTGCCCCAAAGTATTTTTTTCTGAAAGTAATACCAAAATTAAGTCACCAGCCCAATTTTTAGCCTCCCAGAGCAAAATCTCGATTTTTCGCAGCCATTTTTGTGTTTTGGACTTTTCAAAAAAAAGTAAGAAAAATGAGTCATAATTTTTTTTATTATTGCTGTAAAGAACTTACATTAGTATGGAAAATTTTTTCCTTTTAAGTCCGGATAGGAAATTACCCTGGCTATCTGATTCCGAGGTCAAAAATTTTTTTTTGAGTAGCGCATGCGTGAGGAATCGCTAAAAGATAGGCTGTTTTTTTTCAAAAGTCGATTTTTCAAATGCGTATTAGTGAAAAATCTTCTAACCAGGCTTAAAATTTTCCTTAAACCTTATATTTTTTGGCAAAAAAAAAATTTCGATGGGACACTGCTTTTTGGGAGCTCTAGATAAAAAAATAGCAGCTTTCAAAAGATCATTTTTTACAAATTTCAAATTTCCCGCCAAGTCACGTGACCAATCAAAAATCTGACCAAAATTTTTCCGCGGGAAATTTTACATAAAGATATATATCTTTTTATGTCTTCAAGAACTTTCATGTTAAAACAGTGAAATAATAAAGAATTTTCTGATTAATTTTGAATAATTTGGTATAATTTAAAAAATAAAAAAGTTCCTTAAAAAAATGAGATATTTTAATCTTTCCATTTAAAATTTCGCTGCTTTTAATATTTTAATATTTTTTCTTTCATTAACCAATATTTCACGGTTTTACCGGTTGATCTTCCAGCAATAGCATTTCTGTGCATCTTCTCTCTGTATCTGTCGGTGTTCGTGTACCTCGAAAATAATATATTGGTGGTTGCTCCCAAAGAGATCTTTCAGATTTGCCAATCTATGATCCTAGCATCCAAATCTTCTATGGCAAGAGATATATCCGGGATGGTCTGTCTGTAGCCTGGTCTTCTGAACGTTGTAGTTTTACCTACATTTAGTACAGCTAAGTTTAGTCTGGCAGACAGGTCCAGTATCTTATCTTCTTTTGTATCTATTTCTGGCATATCTCACTCTACAGCTCTTGCATTAAAATCACCTGCTATTACAATGTCACAATGTCCCTAACTGCATCTTCCAGGTTGTTAAGTTAACTGAGGAAATCCTGTAAAAATAATAATAATAATCCTCTAGACTTATTTGGTGTTAAGTATACGCTTATGTTGATAACATCTTTTGTCTTAAACCAAACGAAACCTCTGTTAAAGCCTTTCTCTTGTACCAGTACCTTCCTTGGGTTCACAACTCAGATGGCTGCGGTCCCCAGCTCACTTGGAACCAGTCCGGGAGACCAATTGAATTCATATATATTTAACTTTTTTAACTTGTATAATTTTTAAAAAATACAATTAAAAATTTATCTCACAGAGAAATGGTCCAGCTACAAATGATTTACAAGATTTGTATTCAAATGTTCTTAACCATGGTGCATGCAAAAAAATTTGGAGTTTTAGTCATTATACAGTAACAAATAACCAAATTTGTACTTTTACAGATGTTGGAAAAGGTACATGTAACGTAAGTAATTTTCACAAGAATATACAATGACTTATTTTTACACTTATAATAAATTTTTGGATATTTTTCTCTTGGATAATGAAAAATGATTTGATAGTAATTATTCCATTAATCAATTTATCAGGATAGTTTAATCTTAAATAAAATAATATATATTAACTAGTTGTACTAGCAAAAAAAAGTTGTTGGAAATTGAATTTTTATGAGAAATAGTAACGAATTTTTAAAAGATTTTTTAGCCTATAGTGGTAATATTTTTCATAGTGCTTATTCTTATAATTTGCTATTCTTAAATTAGAATAAAAACAGAATATACTTAATTATGTAAATAAATTGATTAGGCAACCGAATATTCACTCTAATGAAAAAAATTTCTTAATATATGGTTTTCATCTTTATTACAGGGTGATTCCGGTGGTCCATTGGTAGCTAAAAATGGGGAGAAATCAGTATTAGTTGGTATAATTGCACTTGGGGATGGAAAATGTGGTTCTGGAAGACCTGATGTTTACACGAAAGTTCATTCGTATAAAGACTGGATAACAGATACAATCAGGTAACTTTGTTTTTTTGCAGAAGAATAATTAAAAAAATATTCATTAACAATATTGATTCAATATTCATTAACAAAATTTTTGATTATAATTTTAGGAATAGCGAGTTACCTAAAAAGCATATTTCTAATGGACATTTTTTTCAATAACTTAAAATAAGATTTTAGACCTGAAAGGTAAATACGTTAATAGATAGACGACAAGCTTTTAATATGACTTAATTTAAACCAAACTGGATTACACCTAATGGTCGAGTCTTCAAATTAGTTCAAAAGTATTTTTTCCTGAAAGTATTATTAAAAGTAAGCATCAAAGTCATTTTTAGCTCATAAAGTTTATGACCCGTATGGGACTATATTATAATATACACTGTAAAAAGTAACTTTCTTAGATTCACAAAAAAAATAGAATATTTTCGAAAAATTAGTAATTTTTCGAAAAAAATCGTAAATTTACTAAATTTAGTGTATTAACTAAAAATTTGAGTATTTCCGATATTTTTTTGTAAATTCACGAGAAAAATTGATAATTTACAGTTTTTTTTCGAAAATTAACAAAAAATATTTGCTAATTTACAAATTTTTTCGTAAATTCACAAGAAAAAATCGAAAATTCTCGAATTTGTTGTTATTATACTAAATTTAGTAAATTTACAATTATTTTCGAAAATTTACTAATTATTCGAAAATTTTCTATTTTTTTTGTGAATATAACAAAGTTTCTTTTTACAGTGTAGATGATAAACAAATAAAAATATAAAGTTAAACACTTATGTAAAATTTGACGCGGATTATAAATTTTTAGTCATATTTTTAATTGGTCACGTGATTTTATAGGGAATTTGAAATTTGTAAATAATGAACTTTTAAAAGCTGCGCTATTTTTGGATTTGACGCTCACAAAATGAAATAAACCATCTTTTTTTTTTCATTAAAAGTTTCAAAAATAATTTGAATCCTATAAAAAGATTCTTAGGATTTTAATTTGAGTTTTTTACAAGAAAAATTAGCTCTTTTTTTAAAAATGGACAAAAAACGAAAATGGGCGCTAAAAGTCGAGAAAAGTCGAGCGCCAATTTGAAGATCCGATCATTAGGTTTAGTGCGATTTGGTTTAAATCGAGCCGAAAATAATTGTATATTTTTTTCAGATATTAAAATTTTAATATCAGTTGGTAAATTATAATATACTGAAAACAAAACTGAAATGGCCCTTACAAACTTTACCAGAAAATTTTATTGACGTTGCAAGTTTTTGGATATCTTATGCATGACAAGTTCATTGGTTTCAATGAGAATTTTATATGAACCTGAGCTACAAAGAAATATGAGATGAGAAAATAAGAGACAGGGCTTACAAATTTTTAAATATTTAAAATACTTTCATGTAGTTTTTAAAAAATTCGTGTTCAGATTTTAAAATTTAGCTATAAAAACTCTTTGCGTATTTTAAACACAGATTTTAACTTTGTATATATTTATTATATTTTGAATAGTTTGATTTATGATTTAGGTAATACCTATGTAATAATTTTAGTGTTTTATAAAAAATTGTTAACTCACTTCAACATGTAACAAAATAATATCGGTAGTTCTTAGCTATTTTTACCCAAGTCTGAGGTCGATGTCTTGGATTTAAAAAATACTAATTGCACTGTGTTTGGTATGTAAGAACATGGTTACTGGCCAATTTTTAAGGCTCTAGGTGGCTTGGTTGCGATTTGGCAGTTGTTTTTCCAATTTTGATTTTTTTCGAATTCTCAGCCACCCGTTTGCTTTTTATTTTCTGGACGCCCTAAATAAGCCTAAAAAATATTTTCTATATAAAGGTGGGTAGTAAAAATTCCCGCCCAATCCGAATCTTTTCGGGAAAACCTCAGGAATAGCCGGAAAATCGGAAAAACTAAAGGAAACTTGAAAATACAAATTTCTCAAAAAGCGTCACTTTTTTTTTTTTTTTTTAATTTTTTTACATGTGTTTTACCATACTTTTCATGCTGGTAACCTCCTTTTTTGTCCCATTTGCCTTTTAAGTACTTAAAAATCAATTTTAGGCTCAAAAAAATGATTTTAAAAATTGTTCATTTTCTGAATTTTCCAATTTTCTCGCTTTTACTGATAGAAAATGAAAAATCTGACTTGATTTTCGGATTCCTCGGGAAATTTTACATTGAAAACCTTCTTGGGTAAAATTTTAGAGGCTTTTGTAACGCTGTAAAAAAAAGAGAAACAAAGTAACCTGCTAAAATCAAACATAATTAAACATAATTAAATTTTGCTATTTTTTTATTCTGTTTAATTTTTTTAATGATAGCCACAAACAGAATTAATAACTGGAATATTTCTACTTGCGGCAAATGGATTTTGCTTTCAATGTAAGAAAATATAATTTCAATCAAAGCAACCTGACAGTGTAAGCCAAAATCACGAAAAACTCGCGAGAAACTCACGAAAAACTCACGAGAAACTCACGAGAAACTCACGAGAATTTCACAAAAAACTCACGAAAAACTCACAAAAAACTCACGAGAAACTCACGAGAAACTCACGAAAAACTCATGAAAAACTCACAAGAAACTCACAAAAAACTCACGAAAAACTCACGAAAAACTCACGAGAAACTCACGAGAAACTCACGAAAAACTCACGAAAAACTCACGAAAAAGTCTTGAAATAATTAGAAAAAATTTTGAAATAAAAAATAACATAGTAAAATTTTTTTTTTTCGTGAGTTTTTTGTGAGTTTTTGGTGAGTTTTTGGTTAAAAATTCAGAAAATGAACAATTTTTAAAATCATTTTTTTGAGCCTAAAATTGATTTTTAAGTACTTAAAAGGCAAATGTGTCAAAAAAGGAGATTACCAGCATGAAAAGTATGGGAAAACACATGTAAAAAAAATTTAAAAAAAAAAAAAAAGTGACGCTTTTTGAGAAATTTGTATTTTCCAGTTTCCTTTAGTTTTTCCGATTTTCCGGCTTTTCCTGAGGTTTTCCCGAAAAAACATGGTCAGATTCGGATTGGGCGGGAATTTTTACTACCCACCTTTATATGGAAAATATTTTTTAGGCTTATTTAGGGCGTCTAGAAAATAAAAAGCAAACGGGTGGCTGAGAATTCGAAAAAAATCAAAATTGGAAAAACAGCTGCCAAATCGCAACCAAGCCACCTAGAGCCTTAAAAATTGGCCAGTAACCATATTTTTACATACCAAACACAGTGCAATTAGTATTTTTTAAATCCAAGACATCGACCTCAGACTCGGGTAAAAATAGCTAAGAACTACCGATATATGAAAATAACTTCTAAGAACTTAAAAAACCATGAAGAATTATGACAAAATAAAACCATTAAAACCTGAAAAATTGACAATTATAATTGTTAATTTTTTATTGCACACGGCAAAGCTGCTTTCTTACCAATTGATTGAATTTTACTATTTTTGGTTGAATTTTCAACCAATTGGTTTAATATTTAACCAAAATGGTTGAAATTTCAATCAAAAGCTAAAATACAAAACAAAAATGATGTAATCATAATACAGGGTAAAATATAATCTGTACATTCATTAAAAGTGAATTAATTTTATAATATATATATTGTAATTAGTAATTTTTTCTATATTGCTTCATCTGATTCATAATTTGAGGAATGACTAAATAAAAAAAGATTATCCTGTATAGAATAATATGTAGTCCTGTCGTCAGCAATTCTATTTAATGCCATAAAATCATAAAATACCATAAAAGCTCCATGGAATTTTATGGCATTAAATAGCATTGCTGGCGAGAGGACTAATGGTCCTAAGCAAAATAAAAAGGTATTGTAAGCAAAAGTAAAGTTTACAGTAAACAGCAAATTATTCTTAGCTTCTTCAAATTGATCTTACAGGCGTAATTTAAATTTAACAAACTTATGTTACAATTTTTTTTTATCCCCAAAAAATTCTTGACTACCTACCCAGGTCCTTGCTAAAGAAATAAGTAATTCTGAGAGGAAAACGATAATTAAATAACGTCGTTTGTTGAAAGGTAAGAGGCCTGATCAGTTAAGAATTTTATTATACACATCATTTATATTTTATATTTTAGCTTTTGGTTGAAAATTCAACCAAAGCAGCTCTACCATGTATTTAAAATCCATCAATACTTAACATAATTATCATATGTATAAACTTAAGAAATTGTGAAATACTTTAAATTATTTTCTTCGTTCAACAAAGTTTTTATAATACAAAAAATTGTACAATATTTACTTATATTAAAAAAATATTATATTATTACGTGGATTATACATTTTTAGTGATTTTATATGTGCAATCACTATCCACCTACCACATAACTTAGCTGGATATGTTTTTCTCCAAAGGTATGATATTTTTCGCTCAATTTGCAGAAAACGTCATCCTAAGGCACAAGGTAGACAATAAAGAGTTAAAAAAAACCAATTAATATTATAATTAATTAATTTCTAATCTCAACTAGAGCAAACGGGAATCGAACCTACTCTCTAAAAGATTTACCAAGTAGGATTTAGAGAGTATATTATAATTCTTCAAACTATTGTAATATATTACAAACTGGAGCGAATTGTATTGAAATGAAAACGTAGCCTGAAACGTAGGGCTCAATGTTAGTCAATAAGATTTATTTGCCTCAAAATATCATCTAAAAAAATAATTGAAAAGAGGCAGGTAAAGAATTGTTGAAAACTTAAAGCTTATAAAAAATTTTTTTTATATATATTTAATATTTATTTAATTTTACGTTATTTTCTTCAAAATTATTATATCTTTTTTTGCGATACAATAAAATGACGTCAAAGCATATAATAAATAAAAGTTCAATTTCGATAAATAAAAAAGCATCGGAAAAAAAAAACATAATATGTGGGAACAACTTCCTGAGCTGGTCTTGACTCAAATTTTCAGCTATCTCGGGCGAGCCGATCGGGCTAGTGCGGCTCAAGTATGTAGCCATTGGAATCGGGTGGTCTCGTCTCCCTGTTTATGGAGAAATTTCATCATTTACATCGATCGTGATTTGCGCAACGAAACTACTATTACTACTTTTTTAGCGGTAAATTTTTTCATTTTATTAGGTTATAAAATTTCAAATGTTTGAATAAAATGATTATTTTTTATTTACTTTACGTATAATTAATAAAATTTTTATTGCTGATTTTTTTAAAGATAAAGTATGGGGAGCACATGCGTACCCTTGAATTGGCTTGGTCAAGACCACTCCGACACTCGGACTCAAGAATCGCTCGCAATATTCAAGCCGAGGCAGGAGCCGAATTCCTTTCGATTATTCAAACTAAAGACGTTCAATTGAAACATCTTGTTTTGACCGATTGGATTTTCGTTAGCAAGGCTGGAAATTGCGGAAAATTACTTTACTCTTTGGCTAATTTACTGGCGTAAAATTAATTTTATTTATTATTTCAAAATTACATAAATCATGACTTTTTTTGAATTTTGCACAGATGCCAAAAGAGCTTAGAATCGTTAAGCCTGATGAATGGCAACTTAGGGCTCGCGGACGTTTTGAGAATACTTTCGATCGTAACAAGAGTATCTGGAAATAGTTTGAATTATATTGACCTGCGTGGAGCTTTCAGGGAATGGCAAGCTCCATTTAATAATGCTAGGTACGGATAATTGAAAATTAAAATAAAAGATTTAAAAAAATAAAATTATTTTTATCTAGATACTTACGTCTGCTTGGACGCTTCCATGCACTCGCACATTTAAAATTGGATTATCCAGCTTTATCTGATAACGCCTTAAACTCATTGGCGTCCGGGTCAACGAAAGCTCTGAAAATGCTTGATATTTCTGTGAGAGATTCAGACTCGAGGCAACATAGAATAAACGATTCCGCTTGGAAAAATATCGTTAACGCGTGTCCAAATTTTAGCGTTTCTTTCACGATTGGTAAAATTTTATTTTCTCCTAATAAGATTTATGGAAATAAAGCAATTGGAGTTTTTAGTTAACTTACCACACCACGACGATATGAGTTTTCTTCTATTACCGAGCGTACCTTTGTCTAAATTTCGAATGTACGGAGGGCATGTTTGGGACCAACGACGGAGCAGAAATTTTCGAGGCACCGTTGGTTTATTGATTTCTTATTATCCCAACACGTTAGGTAAATAAAAGCGTATTTTTAAAAGATTTACTTTTTTTATTAAATTGTTTTTTAAAGCGGAAGTAATGCTGCAAGTAAGAAACAGTAAGGAAATGCTGGACGACCTAATTATTTCAATGTTGAAAAAATGCAAGCATCTAAAGGAACTCGAATACGACGGAATTCTGAGAAGTTTGACGACCGTAAGGGATATTTGTCAACTTCAATCGAGCAATAAGACCAGTGAGTATTAAAAGTTTTTGATTACAAAAAAGTTTTTTTTTCAAATTTGCAATAATTACAGGTTTTGAAAGAATCAAAGTGAGGCATCGCAACGTGAATACTTACAACAGGGGCCTCTTGAGTGAAATCAACAGCGAGTACGCAGAAATAATGATCGGGCAAGGAGTCGATTTTTGCATCGAGTCTCAGCCATTGGTCAACTCGTATTTCAATTAGCATTGACATTTTCATTTCTTTATTTTGATATATACTTTATTTTTAAAAATATTATTTCCATAAAAAATATAACATTGTAACATTTTATAAAAGTTCAGCCTCTTTTTGATTTCATAAATTAAATTTAATTAGTTATAAGAACCATAGTAATCTGAAGATTAATTAAGATCGTTCAATCCACTGGGTGTGATCGCGCAGCACATATTGAAATTGAGTATTTTATAACAATTCATAAATTACCATACAGGTGATCGGGATTTTTTTTTCGTTTCGGAAGTGCGTTTTAAAATACAACCCCTAGAAAATATTATAAATAAATATTATAAAATTTTTAGATGTTATTTAAAACGATACATAAGCAAATAAAATTTTATAGAGGCTATACTAGCACACAAAAATAGTATATTTTATCCTAGGCCGTAAAAGTAAAGAATGCCCCAGGTAGCACGTAAATTGCCATCCTGGGTGAAGTCGAGGGATGTGACATTATAGGGCAACAAAAAAATTAATGTTTTGGGCTAAAAATATTGCCTAGTAGGTAATTGGAGCTGCTATTTTCATTTCTGAAGTCCAAATCAAATTTTCTAGAGGTTGTATGAAAAAATGAACTTCTCTCCCCAAGGGAGCATTCAAATGAGAAAAAAAAAATGTTAACCCCCACTTTCAATATTTACTTCCACTTTGAATTATTTAACATGTGAGAATGGGATGAGAGGGAGCAAAAATCGAAAGTGGGAGTTGAAAATTTTTTCTCGTCTGAATGCTCCCTTGAAATCTTGTTTTTTATCATAAACCATCAGATTGAGCCAAAAAAATGTAAAAAATATGTTGGATCCGGAAACCATATATTATTCCGCAGTAGCCTTTATTAAAATAAAACGATTTGTTATCTAAAATTTAAAAAATTAGTATAAATAAACGGATCTTTTTATAAACATTTATATTATATACTTAGTTATTCTTTGGATTAAAATTGCAATAAAAAGTTAATTTTGTAATATGTTAGATAAAATTTATCCTGTTTGCATACTGTTGTTTTTAGTTACTGGAGCATATGCAGGTACGTTTAATTTCTCTAAAAAATTAATTAATCGATAGAAATTTTACTTTCAAATATTAAATATAATCATTTAAGTGCGAAAGCGTTGTTTATATGTGGATTCGTAAAATTGCAACAAAAAAGTATCTTATGATACAAAAAATTTTAAATAAAATAATGGTTTACTAAGTAAAAGGAGCCTAGTCTAAACAGAGGAGCTAGTTTAGTGGGCCAAGTGGCCAAAATTATAAAAAAAAAACTTTTCATCAATAAACCTGAATATTAGTTTATTGACCCACTGAACTTTATTTTAAATATCATAAGATACTTTTTTGTTGCATTTTACAAATCCACACGTAAATAAGGCCTTTAGACTCAAAGGATTAATCACGTTATTTACAATGTTATGCAAAACGTATATGTATTATTTAGCGAGCATGTGACTACGTTATGACGACAATACTTTATCAATTTTTTTATGTTACAATTGCAAAAAGATAAATTTTTAAACAATGTGTCTATGTTTCAAAAAATTTATTGAGTATATGCGTAGCTAGTAGTGATGGACGAGACCGAGACGAGACGAGATTTTGGGTCAGTCTCGTCTCGGTCTCGAAAATTTTCAAAAATTGAGGTCTCGACTCGGTCTCGTCTCGGTCTCGCCTCGGTCTCGTCTCGATTTTCGAGACAGTCTCGAAAAAAACTTAAGTTATCTTTATGTGCATTTAAAAATGTATATTGCGATATTTTAGGCATTTAAACTGGTTAACCTTATTATTTTCTGATTGTAGATCATTTTTCATTTCCGGTGACAATTTAATAATAAAAAAAATAATTTGTTTATAACAATTGTTTAAATTTTTATCTTTCTCTAATGCCCTGTTAGTGCTAATTCATCCAAGTTTAATGCTGAAACGGCGCCAACGAAGAAATATAATTTTACATAATTCTTCATAAGTTATTTAATTAATATTTAATATTTAATTAATTAATATTTAATTAATATGCATCAAAATATACCAGATCAAATATTTCACAATATCAATAATTAATCAAGACAAATAATTTTCATGAATATTAGACAAATTTAATAACCATGATAACATTTTTGGGATAAATTTTTTTATATTTAGCATGTAGTAAAGGAAATTAACACCCCCCTCGCAAAGGACATAAAATTAAATTGCTATATTTTTACAAAACATGAAATTATGTCAATTTTAAAAATTAAATATAAAATTATATAATTATATTCATTTTCCTATCTATTATAATAGCGAATTTATTTATACCTGTTCAATATTATTTTGATAAAGTTATTTATTACCTCTTTTATAACTTTATTATTCTAAATAATCAAATATTTTTTTTATTTATTATGAAGAATTTTTTAATTTTAATTCGTTAAATGAATTTATGATTTAAGTTGAACTGTTTAAAAATAAAAAATTTTTATTAGGGCAGCTGCGAACTTTATAGCAAAAATTAATAATTCCATTTTTTTTATTATACATAATAATAATAGTTATTAATTATCTTCCATTCGTATTAGTACTGAATGTACAAAAAAAATAAAAATAAATTTTTTTATTTCATTTTTTTTGTCAAAAGTTTGATCCTACCATGAATATACATTTATTAGGTATGCAATAAAAGCTTACGTAAGACTTCTTTGTACTTAAATTTAAATTTGTCATATAAATTATTTTTCAAAAAAAATTTCGAGACCGAGACGAGACCGAGAGTCTCGGTGCGATAATCTCGCCTCGTCTCGAAAAATTGTTGCTTGGTCTCGACTCGGTCTCGTCTCGAAAACGAGACGAGACCGAGACGAGATCGAGACCAGTCTCGTGGTCTCGTCCATCACTAGTAGCTAGGTACAAAAATTATTTTCAAAGTGTGGTGACTGAAAAAAAAAATGATTTGCCTATGAGCTTTTCTTTTTTTCTTTATGTATTAAATCATTTGTAAGCATTTAAAAAAAAAAAAAAATTAGCAACTGTAACCGGATTTTTTTTTTCAATGTACAAAACAGGATTTTACGAAAATTTTCTACCCGTGATAAATATTTTTACGACAAGAAATAAAGAGATAAAAAAGTCAAACGAGTTTGCTTGAAAATTTTAAAAAAGTTTCAAATATTAAAAAAAGGGGAAATTATTTTTTTAGTCACCCGCATTTCAGTCAAAATTATTTTGAAATTGATTCAAATATCTTATCGGGAAGACATATTTATGCAATTAAATATTCAGCTACTCAGCTTGAATTTTAAAGTTACTTGGTTAAGGGGTCGAATTCTAATTATTTATTTTTCGCGAATTGCTAATATTTGGTTATATTTTGAGTGAAAAATGAATGAATCTTAAATCGTGAATGGTGACATGTAACCTTAACATAAGCTTAAAATGCAAAAAATCATTATTTTTTTTGCATAAAAAATATAAAAATTAACATAATCGAAGTTAGAACTATTTTTATAATAAAATTAAACATTTTTTATAGACAAATTTAATTTGAGCTGTCATCATTCACGATTCATTCATTTTTTACTAAAAATATAATCAAATATTAGCGAATCTTGAAAAATGAGTGATTGGAATTTGACCCTATAGAGCGAAGCTAAGCTCAGGCTGATTCTACAAACGCAGTAAAGGGGGTTTACAATCGCAAGCACAAAGCAATGCGCACAACACGATTTTCCGTCTCTGCGCATTGAGTTAAAACTGCGATTGTGGTTGCGAATTCCTGTTATGATAGTAAGCCTTAGTAAATATACACATAAGAAATTGCGACCCATGTATATACTAATGTATTTTCTTCTTTTATGAACAAATTTTTACTTATAATTATTTCCGCAGCCTATATCCCTTTCTACACCAGATTAAAAGTCGAGATTAAATATAGTCTATAGCATTATTAGTTATATAGTGTACCTACACTGAAAAAAAATCCCAATGGCCGCAACTGGAATTTTCCCGTTGTGGCAACCGGAATTCCGGTTTTGAAAAATGGATTTTTTTTACGTCAAATGATGCAAATGATGATTAAAACCTAACCTTCTCTAATTTAACTTTTCCCGAAAGTTTTTCCTGCTAAAAAACGCCTTAATATGAAGTTTTGCCAAAATTGAAATGAATGTATTATCAATTTGTTTAAAAAAAATATTTATTTACCCTGTTGAAATATACTAGTAGATATAATTATTTTTACAATATTTACTAAAAATCGGGATTAAATAAAAATAAAATTTATTTATTTATTTATATATACCAATATAAAAAAAATAATTAAAACTATTTATTAAAAACAGTTATCTATTAGTTCAAACGAATAATGAATACTGCATACATATACACAATTTAAAAAATTTTTTAAACTTTAATTTTTATGCACAGATTTGTTACAATATGAGAAAAAAATAAATATTTTAATCATCATATGACGTAAAAAAAAATCCATTTGTCGTAACCGGAATTCCGGTTGCCGCAAACGGAATTTTTTTCAGTGTAGTTGTGGGGATTTTGAAAGATTAATTGTGAGTAACTCCCGACTGCACTATATAACTTATAATGCTAGACTAGATTTAATATTGACTTTTAATCTGGTGTAAAAAGGACTTAATATGATGTCGTGGTACAGATTGCTGGTGGAACTAAAGTAACCATAAAGAATGCATATCCGTTTCAAGTACAAATCTGGCACTTTAGAGATTTTCATTGTAGTGGTTCAATTATAAATAAAATATGGGTATTAACTGCAGCACACTGTCTTATTAAGTAAATTTATTTAGTTCAATAAAACTCTTATTTTTTTAAAATATTATTATTATAGGCCTGGAGCTTATGGCTTTATTTGCGATTTTTTTTGTAAGCATGTCCATGGAATTTTTCGACGGTAATTTTAGTTTTCGGGGTCACTGATTCTAAATTCGAAGTCCGTTTTCACCTAACGTGGTCCAATTTTGCGTAATTGCCCATTTTAGGTCGTTTTTAACGTTTTGTTGCCATTTTTTGTTAAAATTTTTAATATATTACCATTTTTCTCACACTACACTAATGTTTTTTGGGTCTCTATACCTAATTATCATATCTATTCATACAAAAAAAATGGTAGGGATTCTTAGGCTATTTTTCACGTTTTGGGCTAATTTTAGCTATTTTTATGAAATAATACCAATTTTTATCTACAGCTTCTGGTTCTGAGTCGCCTATTATGGGCCACTGGACATAATTTGTTAAAAAAATGTGTGTTATTTGCGTTTAGTGACCCGATAGCCACAAGCTGTAGAAAAAAATTGGTATTCTAGTTGATAAGAATAGCTTAAATTACCCCAAAAACGTTAAAAACAGCCTATAAGTGCCTATTATGGGCTACTGCACCGTTTTTAGATAAATTAAAAATAATATTCGTATTTAACTACCTTAAAATACTCAAAAACCAGATGCTGTAGATAAAAATTGTTATTATTTCATAAAAATAGCTAAAATTAGCCCAAAAAGCGTGAAAAGTAGCCTAAGAATTCCTATTATGAGCTACCATTTTTTTTTTGTATGATTAGATATGATAATTAGGTATAGAGACCCAAAAAACATTAGTGTAGTGTGAGAAAAATGGTAATATATTAAAAATTTTAACAAAAAATGGCAACAAAACGTTAAAAACGACCTAAAATGGGCAATTACGCAAAATTGGAGCTCGTTAGGTTAAAACGGACTTCGAATTTGGAATCAGCGACCCCGAAAACTAAAATTACCGTCGAAAAATTCCATGGACATGCTTTCAAAAACAATCGCAAATAAAAACATGCTCCAGGCCTATAGTATATTAAAAAAAAAAATTTATTTCTTTAGTAATAATCCAGCAACATATGCTATTATTGTTGGCTCAGATACTATTGGTGAAAGGGGTGAAGGATTATATAGTATAAAAAATTTTTATTATCATGAAAATTATAATACCAAAACTAAATACAATGACATTGGATTAATTAAAGTTGATAGAGAAATAAAATTTTCTAAAAATGTACAACCAATTGATTTACCAGATTATGATTTTATAACAGATAATTACGTTGTTACTATTAGTGGATGGGGAAGTAAAGAAGTAGGTATACTAAATTTTTTAAATAGTTAATAAAGGCAAAAGTCGCCCTGGTGACTTATAAAAATGCTAAGATTTTTTGAAATTGAATTTATTTTATTATATACATAAAATATGAAAAAATTAATATTTTAAAAAATTCTTTTTTATAGAGAAATGGTCCAATTTCAAATGATTTACAAGAGTTATATTCAAACATCTTAAATCACAATATTTGTAAAAAAATTTGGAGCTTTAGTAACTATAGAATAACTGATACACAGCTTTGTACTTTTAGTGATGTAGGAAGAAGTACGTGCACTGTAAGTAGATTTATAATACAAATATAATCAGTTGTTGACAAATTATTGGCACTGCGATTCCTCAAGCAATAACAAAATATTCATAATTGTCTATTTCATCCGAAGAAATCGAGTAAAAGTGATACTTCTAAAAGTACTTTCATAGACAAAAATGCGGTATTATATGCAAATTAAGAAAAAAAGTAATTCAAGATTTTTTTTCTTGTCAGTGGCCAGAAAGCACGTATTTCCTGGCCGCAGCGTGATTCGGAAATACGTGTTTTCTAGCCAATGACGAAGAAAAATTATGTTTTGGCCTCGGCCGTAAAAAAAGAATGTCCCAGATTGCAGTTTGCCATCCTCGGCTTCGCTTTAGATTGCAATTTACATGGGTCATTCTTGTTTTTGCGGCCTAGGATAAAAATATACTATTAATAGCAAATTTTGTAAAAAAAAATAGGTCTGAATACCGCAATGCTTCAGAAATATCACCGGTTACATCCGCACTATCCTAAAACATACACCTTTTTTTTTAAACCGGCCTTTTAGCTTTCTGTGGTCTCAAAACGTACCTTATATGCTACACAGTAAAAAATAATGAACACAATATTACTACCGTTTAGTAATTTTACTAAGATTTAGTAATATTACTACAAAAATAGTAAATTTACTAAAATTTGTAGTGATTTTACTACTAGTAGTAATTTTACTACAGATTGTAGTAATATTACTACACTTGTAGTAAATTTAAAATTTCGAAAAAAGAAAAGTTCTCAGTCAATATCATAAAAAATAAAAAAAGCAATACGGAAAATTTATTTAGTTAAAAAGAGCCATTCAGAAAATTTTCCGGGAACATTCTATAATACGTGATAAGCAAAAAATTATTTTGAAAAGGAATAATCAATTAAAATTATATATGATATTATTTAGTTTTTATCAAAGCAAACAAAAAAATAATAAAAAATCATCCACTGAATATAGAAAACTTGATCTGTTTCTTTTTCTTTGTTACAGGGTGATTCTGGTGGTCCATTGATTGCTAAAGATGATGAGATATCAATATTAGTTGGTATAATTGCACTTGGTGATGGAAAATGTGGTTCTGGAAGACCTGATGTTTATACAAAAGTTTATTCATACTTAGGCTGGATAAAAAATATAATTTGGTAATTTTAATTTTTACATACCTGTAAGTAAATACCTAACTTTTTTACAATTTAAAATTTTAATTTATATTTTTAGGCAGAACGAGTTATATTAAAAAAATAGCAAAAATAATGAAATCTTTAAAAGAATCATGAAAATAAAAATTTTTTTAATTTATGTCTAACCTTTAGTTTAAAAAAAAAATTATAGAGACAATTGTAAATCTTAAATGAATAAAATTAGTTGAAAAAAATTAAAGTTTTTTTTTTAATAATTTTGTACACTTTTTAAAAATTTTTTAATTGCTCTACATAATACAAAATCTTCAGAAATCAAAAATAATCAAAATAAATTTCATTGTTAAATATCGAGTACGAAATTCCAACGAATAAGCTAAAATTATATTTATTTCTCGCATCTCAGCCAAAAAGATAAGATAAAGTTATCTATTACTCTCATCTTAGCCGAAATGATGAGATGAAATTATCTACTACACAGCTCTTATCTTTGTCGAAAGAATAAGATGAAAATATCTATTACACTCTCATCTTAGACAAAATCATAAGATAAAATTATATAAAACTTTCGAGATTATTATTAGACTAGAGTAAGTTGAATTTATCTTTTACACTCTCATCTTTGTCAAAAGAATATGATGAAATAATCTATTACTCTCATCTTAGCCAAAACGGTAATGATAAAATTATCTATTACTCACTCTTATTTTAGCCGAAATGATGAGCTAAAATTACCTATTACTCTCTCTCGTTAAAAAAGATGAAATAAAATTATTTATTACACTATTATCTTTGCCAAAATTATAAGATGAAATTGTATACTACTTTTATCTCTTGAAACGGAGGAGATGAAATTATTATGAAATTGTCTATTACGCATTCATCTTAGTCAAAAGGATAGTTTATTTATTATAATAACAAAAATTATCTTATGCAAATTTAGTTCTTAATATACATTTTTCCTAACCACGAAAAGTGTTGAAAATCAGTTGCAAATTGTATAAAATGATGGGAAAACTTTAATTTTAATATTTAAAAGATATTTAAAATAACTTGTTGTAATCATTATTGTTAATTGTATAGTAATTATTTTTAAATAAGTTATGGTTATAATAAAATGCACATATATTTAATGTATTTGTTTATTTTTTAAATTTAGCACATAATTTTATTTAATTTAAAAGTATTTCAATAATTTTTATCCAGCCTTCATTAAAATCTGTGCAAAGATTATGTTTAGACTATATAGTTGTTTATCTGCAAGAATATAAAAATAAAGATTCAATTTCTTATTAACTATAAGTACGTTACTTTTTTGTTAATTTGTAAGAATAAAATTATTTTTATCGTAATTATGATTAAATGATCTATTACACTCTCATCTTTGCCAACATAAAAGGTGAAATTATCTATTACATGCTCATTTTTTATCAAAAGAATAAGATCAAATTATATATTACACTCTAATCTTTGTCATAAGAAAAAGATGAATTTATCTTTTACACTCTAATCATTGTCAAAAGAATAAGATGAATTTATCTATTACACTTGCATCTTTGTCAAATGGATAAGATGAATTTCTCTATTACATTCTCATCCTTGTCAAAAGAATAAGATAAAATTATCTATTACACTTACATCTTTGTCAATAGAATAAGATGAATTTATCTATTACATTCTCATATTTGCAATAAAAAGATGAAGTTATCTATTATACTTTCATCTTTATCAAACGAATAAGATGAATTTGTCTTTTACACTCTCATCTTTGTCAAAAGAATAAGATGAATTTATCTATTACACTCTCATCTTAGTCAAAAAAATAAGATAAATTTATCTATTACATTCTCATCTTAGTCAAAAAAATGAGATAAATTTATCTATTATATTCTCATCTTTGCAAAAAAAATAAGATGAAATTATCTACACTTTCATCTTTGTCAAAAGAATAAGATGAATTTATCTATTACATTCTCATCTTTACTTTCATCTTTATCAAACGAATAAGATGAATTTATCTTTTACACTCTCATCTTTGTCAAAAGAATAAGATGAATTTATCTATTACACTCTCATCTTTGTCAAAATAATACGATGAATTTATCTATTACATTCTCATCTTTGCAAAAAAAATAAGATGAAATTATCTACACTTTCATCTTTGTCAAAAGAATAAGATGAATTTATTTATTACATTCTCATCTTTGCAAAAAAAGATGAAATTATCTATTATACTTTCATCTTTATCAAACGAATAAGATGAATTTATCTTTTACACTCTCATCTTTGTCAAAAGAATAAGATGAATTTATCTATTACACTCTCATCTTTGCAAAAAAAATAAGATGAAATTATATACACTTTCATCTTTGTCAATAGAATAAGATGAATTTATCTATTACATTCTCATATTTGCAAAAAAAGATGAAATTATCTATTATACTTTCATCTTTATCAAACGAATAAGATGAATTTATCTTTTACACTCTCATTTTTGTCAAAAGAATAAGATGAATTTATCTATTACACTCTCATCTTAGTAAAAAAAAATAAGATAAATTTATCTATTCTCATCTTAGTAAAAAAAATGAGATAAATTTATCTATTATATTCTCATCTTTGCAAAAAAAATAAGATGAAATTATCTACACTTTCATCTTTGTCAAAAGAATAAGATGAATTTATCTATTAAATTCTCATCTTTACTTTCATCTTTATCAAACGAATAAGATGAATTTATCTTTTACACTCTCATCTTTGTCAAAAGAATAAGATGAATTTATCTATTACACTCTCATCTTTGTCAAATGAATAAGATGAATTTATCTATTACACTCTCATCTTTGTCAAATGAATAAGATAAATTTATCTTTTACACTCTAATCATTGTCAAAAGAATAAGATGAATTTATCTATTACACTTTCATCTTTGTCAAATGAATAAGATGAATTTCTCTATTACATTCTCATTTTTGTTAAAAGAATAAGATGAATTTATCTATTACACTCTCATCATTGTCAAATGGATAAGATGAATTTCTCTATTACATTCTCATCTTTGTCAAAAGAATAAGATGAATTTATCTATTGCACTCTCATCTTAGTCAAAAAAATAAGATAAATTTATCTAATACACACTCATCTTAGTAAAAAAAATATGATAAATTTATCTATTACATTCTCATCTTTGCAAAAAAAATAAGATGAAATTATCTACACTTTCATCTTTGTCAATAGAATAAGATGAATTTATCTATTACATTCTCATCTTTGCAAAAAAAAGATGAAATTATCTATTATACTTTCATCTTTATCAAACGAATAAGATGAATTTATCTTTTACACTCTCATCTTAGTAAAAAAAATAAGATAAATTTATCTATTATATTTTCATCTTTGTCAAAATAATAAGATGAATTTTTCTCTTCAACTCTCATCTTTTTCAAAAGAATAAGATGAATTTATCTATTACTTTCTCATCTTTGCAAAAAAATACCTTGCCAACTAGCTGGCACTAAGGTTGCTCAAACAATGATCTTAATACTTCTATGTGCCACAGATATCTCCGATTACAAGCATGCAATCATACATACATTTCTATTAACTTTTAAAAGTTTTTTTAATTAATCAAAAAATTTGGAGCAAATTTTCAAAAAATTAATTATCAGATTCGAGATAACGATTAAAAAACATATTTTCAAATATAAGTACTTTCATGGAACTAAATGAAGCATTACACAAAAAGAAAAAAAAAATAGTGCAGTTTAAAAATTTTTTTTTTTTAATTTTGAGAAACAAATTTTGAAAAAATTCGGTATCAGATCCACAAAATTACTATAAACGAACTTTCTAAAACTGGTATTCTCATAGAAATAAATTAGGTACTAGGTCTAAAGAGAAAAAAAATTTGTTTTTATTGTGTTTTTTGTATTTTTTTGTCACGAAAATTTGGGGGAAAAAATTTTCAAAAAATTAATTATCAGATTCGAGATATCGAGTAAAAATCATACTTTATTCAAATATAGGTTCTTTCATGGAAATAAATCAGGTATTACATCCAAATTAAAAAAAAAAATTTTTTTTAATTTTTTGATGAAAACATTTTTGAAAAAAAAAATTAGGTCTGAATTCCATAATGTTTGTGAAATATCGCCGATTACATACATACACACACACATACAGATTTTTTTTAAAAACCGGTTTTTTAGTTTCCCGAGGTCTCAAAACGTGCCTATATGCCAAAAATCAAAAACCAAAATTTGACCCATCACATTTGGTTCCTCATTGAGGAACCAAAAATTAATTATCTATTACACTTTCATCTTTGTCAAAAGAATAAGATGAATTTATCTATTACACTCTCATCTTTGTTAAATGAATAAGATAAATTTATCTTTTACACTCTCATCTTTGTCAAAAAAATAAGATGAAATTATCTATTACACTTTCATCTTTGTCTAAAGAATAAGATGAATTTATCTATTACACTCTCATCTTTGTCAAAAGAAAAAGATGAATTTATCTATTACACTTTCATCTTTGTCTAAAGAATAAGATGAATTTATCTATTAAACTCTCATCTTTGTCAAAAGAATAAGATGAATTTATCTGTTACAATTGATATATTGAAAAAAAAATAAGATGAATTTATCTATTAAACTCTCATCTTTGTCAAAAGATTAAGTTAAGATGAAATAAACTATTACTCATTCATCTTTGTCAAAAGGACTCGCAAAAGGATAAGATGAAATTATATATATGGCTCATTATCGTTTTTTTTGCAAAAGTGACGTACAGCACGTTTCTGACTACCAGATGCATTAATTAAAAAAATTTTTTTTTTTTAATTTATAATTTCGATAAGTTTTTGATAGTACACCATAAAAATCAACATATTTTAATGTTTTAACTACTATAAAACATAAAAATATAGCAAAAAAGCCTTTACCGTTCCCTGTCACAAAGGAGATTCCTATACTTTGAGTGTCTGTCACTCACACCTATCAATTAATTATCAAAAATTTTTATTTGGGGATTAATTGCTATACTATAAGGTTAAACTTTTTCCATATAGAAAAAATTTAAACTTACTTTTCCTAATTATTACAAGGGTGAGAAGGTGTGTCACACTATTTTACAAAATGTGTACGTAAAACGTATTTTATTTATATTAAATTTGATTTCTCTTCATAAAAACATTTTTAAAACCTTTTAATCACATAAATGACAACTTAAATACATAAAAAATAAATTCTCACATCGAGAGCACTTTAAGAGGTCCTTAAATAGGAAAATAAAATCAGTTTAAGTTTAGAAATCACGAAGGGACAAAAACAAAAGCCTTTACCGTACCCCCCTAGATCTCCTATTAAGAAGCGTTGTAATTAAAATATTAAAAACTTAGTAAGTTTCAATCATAAAAATACTTTACTTTCCAAACGGAAAAGTTTTTTTGTTCATTTGTCTACGAATTATTTTGATTTTTCTATAAAAAAGCCTTTACCGTTCCTCTTTTTTTTTTAAATTATTTAATACTTTTAAAATTTACCTCCAAAACTCGTTTTTTTAGTAAGAATTCTTTAAAAATATATGATATTGTTCTCTAAAATACATAAAACCTAGAAAAATTCATACATTAAGGCCGTATGTAACGATTTTGGTTTTTAATGGTTTTAACCTGTTTTTACCTTATAATTATATGAAAAAATGTAACAAATTGATGTAAAAGGTTCGTTATGGTGATTTTTATGCAACACTGAATAAATATTGGTGAAAAAAGTCTAAAAAGTCTTGTTTGGACTTTAAAAAAGGAATTTTTTATTTTTATTTTTTGAAAGCTATTTTTTCAAAAAAAATGAAAACGAGCCATATGCTAAAAAATCAAAATTTCACCTATTGCCCATAAAATAAAATTAAGTTTGCTAATTAAATAATTATAATTTCGCATATAAGTATTTAATTATACTTTAAAATTTTCAATTTTGAAATACTGCAACGATCATATTAATAAAACATTCAATGTCCCATGTCCCATGCGATCATGGATAGTGTATCCATGCATGCGATAGTATAAAAATAATTGCACATTCAAGACAGGTGGATTTTCCCTATGCATATATGTATGAGTCACGCGTATTATTATTCTAAACAGTTTGTAAAAAATATGTGTTATCTTTGATAACACAAATGTCAACAAACATGCGTGTAAATTGTAAAATTTAAATAACGAAATGTGTAGATTAGCATCAAAATAAAATAAAATATTATATTTTATTCAATAATAGTTTATAATTATATTACAAATATTAAAATTTGATAAAGCAATTACTTCCACGTAATAAATTAATATATTATATTCACATCCACGTCAACGGGATATTTTGAAATCCTATGAGTACAGTGTTTAACCTTAAACCGGTTGCATTTTTTCAACAAGACAGGTGTGTTAATAAAAATTAAAGAAAATTGAAAGAAAATTTTATAAACTTTTTAAAAAAATGTTGAATTTAATAAATTTTAACAATAATTAAACCGTAATTAAATTATTAATTTAAATAAAAATTTTGTTAATCATAACTGTAAATAATTTTTAAAAGTTCAATACTATTTATAACTCAGCTTCTTAGTAAACAAATTACAAATATGGATTGGACTATAATGTGGATATTAGTTTTAATTTATTGTGGAAGTTCTATGGGTCAACATGACAGAATTCCTCCTGGAGTAGCACCACAACATTATCAACAGGTTGGTAATTTTTAAATAATTAAGAGGAAAATAAAAAAACATATGGTTGATAAATATTAATTTTAATTTTGTTTGATTGACTCAAATGGAAATATTGTCAATTAAAAATTAACTTCTTTAATGGTAAATTAATTCTAAAATAATTTATAGAGTATTTATAATTTATAGAGTATTTTTTAAAATAATAATAGATATTGTTATGTAATTATGGTACTTGTATGTGTTTCGAAATAGGTTCGAATTATATTTAATTTTTTTTTACCTAGGTATTAATATTCTAATTTTATTTTAGGCCCAGCAAGTTCCACAATACCAACAAGTGCCTCAGCAACAAGTAAATATTAAATTTGTATTATTAATTTATAAAATTATAAAAAAAAATTTTAATATTCAATATTTTATTCAATTTGTTATAGTATCAACAAGTACCACAGCAAATGCCACAAATGCAACAAGTCCCACAAATGCAACAAGTCCCACAAACGCAACAAGTCCCACAAATGCAGCAAGTTCCTCAAATGCAGCAAGTTCCACAAATGCAGCAAATGCCACCAAATCAGCAACAACAACAAGTGCCAGTTCAACAAATCCCTCAGCAGCAACAGCAACATGGACATGCTCATGGACATCCTCAACAAGTTTTAAATACAGCAAATATTCAAGATGAAAGAGCGTAATTAAAATTTTTTGTTTAATATTAAATTTTAGTATGATTTATAATTTTTAATTCTAATCTACAGTCATATTGCTGAACATGCAGAAGTTCCTATAGATGCTAGTAAAATGACTGAACAAGAATTACAGTTTCATTATTTCAAAATGCATGATGCAGATAACAATAATAAACTGGATGGTTCTGAACTTATTAAATCTTTAATACATTGGCATGGTAAAAAATAGCTATTTTTTCAACAAGGGACAAAGTTACATATAATGGGCAAAAAAACCGTTTCCCTAGAGTAGAAAATAGGTTTTTTTGCCCTTGATATGTAAAATTAATTTTTAAATAAATTTTTAATTAGTAAAAATAAATATAAGTTAATAAATAAAATATTATATTTTACAGAGGAAGGACATAAAAATCCTGATGCAAATGTGGAAAAAAAAATATTTACTGACGAGGAATTAGTTAATTTAATAGACCCAATACTCAATATGGATGACACAAATAAAGATGGTTTTATTGATTATCCTGAATTTATTCAGGCTCAGCAAAAGGCTGCTGCACCACCACCTAAATAAGAATCAAAATAATTAATTAAAAAGATTTGTACCTCATTTTTAATATATGAAGTTGATAATATTTGTATTTTGATAAGAATGTTTGTTGAATTTATATTAAATTAAGTAATTAAATAAATTTTCGATATAAAATTTGTTATTATGTAAAGGATGTGAAATGAATATTTTTTCATGCTATTAAAGTACCTATTTTTTAATAGAAAAAACCTAAACATGGCTTATTAATTTTTTATATCCATACTTGTAAGAAAGTTTTAAGCATCATCAGGGATTGTTAATAAGTGTATTTTTATATAATATTTTTTTTATTGTTTATTTTAAAAAATTATTATTTCCTATGAAGACAAAAAGGCTGCAATGTGTTAAAAATCATTTTCGCGCCAACATAAACATAACCAAATTTTGAAATGAATGGTGCAGACGAAAAAAAAGAATTTCCAAAATCAGAAAATTTAGTAAAAGGTAAAAAATTAAAATAAAATAATTTTATTGTGATACAATTTTCTAATCAATTAAATTAAATAGCTATTAAGTGTTACCAATTACAAAATGAAAATTTTTTAAGTTCTGGCTGTGAAAATTTGGATATTTTTTTAAAAGGGGGGTTTCCTAGTAAAGGTATAACTCAAATATATGGTGAATCTGGATCAGGAAAAACTCAGATAGCTCTTCAATTGTGTTTATCTGTTCAAATCCCATTAGATAATACTGGGAACCTTAATGGTATATATATATATAAAATGGTATATATATATAATAAATATATTTATTTGGTTTATTTTATTTTATAGGCACAGTATACATTTGCACGGAATCAGTATTTCCATCTAGAAGATTGCAAGAGTTATTAAAAAAATCTCCTATTGCTAAAAAATATTCTATTTCAAGCGAAGTTATATTTATTGAACATATTTCTACAGTTGTAATAAAAATAATAAAAAATTTTAAATTAGCTTATAAAATATATGTTTAATAAAGTTTTAACTTTATAGGAAGAATTAGAAGATTGTATTTTACACTCAAAAAGACTTCCTGGTTTATTAGCTACTGGAAAAATTAAATTAATTATTATAGATTCTATAGCGGCTCCTTATAGATCTGAATATGATTCGGTGAAGTTAAAAGAAAGAGCAAAAAGTTTAAGAAATATTGGGTATCAATTACATAAATTGTCTAAAATTTATAATTTGAGCATAGTATGCATAAATCAGGTTAATATAAATTGTTAATATGTTTATTATATAAAAAAAAATTTTTTTAATTCTTTAATCAAATTTAGGTAACAGGAATTGTTGGAAGTACTTCATTAGAGCATACTTCTTCTAAAGAACAGCCTTCTCTAGGAATCGTATGGGCTAATATGGTTACAAATTCTTTTTATACATATAAGAAATATAATCAACGTTATTTAACTGTGTCTGGATCATCTTATTTACCTTGTAAAACAATTAGTTTTCAAGTACTTGAATCTGGTATTGTTGCAGGTAAATTTAAAATAAAATATTTTAATTCCTTGTATTAGAAAAGATTCGTTATATCTAGAAAAGCAGTATTATCTAAATTTCTAACAATTTCTGTTGGTTTCCATTTATTTTCAGGCACGGAAGAATCAAATGGATCTAATGTTTGAAAATCTAAGAATTCTACCTTATTGTATACTATTAATCTGTTATTAATGTGTAATTAAATATCTAATAATAAGTTGTAAACATAAATTTTTTTAAATATTTCAATTTTACCTTAATGCATGAAGAAATGTCCTATGAGGTTCAATATCAGTTTTTTCACTATATGTATAATCTCCTACTATTAAATGGCCTATATGCATGCAATGAACTCGTATTTGATGTCTTCGTCCAGTTTTAGGGTACAATAAGATTTTTGTAGCTGGTTTGTTATTTCTATACCCTCTTTCAAGAACTAATAAACCTGTACTTGATTTTCTTGGTTTTTGACAAAAACTCTCATTACTTGAACACATTTTACGATTTCCATTAATTTCTCTCAAATCATTACCTTTTTTTAAAATTTTTATTGATGAAAATTTAAGTGATAAAATTTTATATTTACTAAATTAAATGCAGACCTATTGGTACGTCAATTACTTTTGATTTTTCGTAAACATGACCATGGACTAACGCAATGTAATATTTTTGTACTTCTCTTTTTTCAAATGCAGTTGATGCAGCTTGAGCAGATTGTTTATTTAAAGCTATACACATGACACCACTCGTTGCATAATCTAATCTATGTACAAAATAAAATTCATGTTGTAAATTTGGATTAACTAGATATGGAAACATTTTACGAATAATTATTTGAACAGATTCCTGTATAAAAAAAAATTTTTGTTTTAAATTGTGATTTAGAAATAATTTTTTAATAATTTATTGAAATTGTAATATTAATACCTTAACACTAGGATTATCACTATTTATAACCATATCGTATGGCTTAACAATAACTAAAAAATTATTACTTTTATGTAATACTTTTAAATAATTATTAGATTTTTTCTTCAAAATTGTTTCAATTAAATTATAACTAAAAAGCTTTAACTTTGAGTATAAAGTGTATAAAAAATTATTTAAGTACCAAAATCTTAATAACCACTTCATTTTTTTGTTATTTTGGATATTTATATATAAGTGATTAAGATATTTAAATTAAAAAAATAAAATTTTTATTAACTGGCACATAATTATTGTTTTTTATTAAAAGTACACATCCCAACCTTACCCCGACTCCGATTTTTTGTGAAAGCATGGAGAGTCAGCTGATCAGTTTCCACCACGATTCTTCGCATGTTGGGGTTATTTCAGGGTTATTTTAAAATATTTGACAATGAATTAAAAAATAATTTCTGCACTGATGACCGAATGATGAAAATCATTACTTAAAAATTTAACGCTTTTAAAAATTAATTGATAAATTTAATGAGTATTCACAACATAAAAGAAAATGTTTACAACAAAAATTTGCAATTGTCTAAAACTTCTAAGAAGAAGTTCTTTCACACCATCAAATTTAAATAACAAGTTTGTATTTTTAAATAGCTTAATTTTATTTAATTTTATGTAAATTTCTTAAATAGACAATTAAAATATTAATTAAAGCATCCCAGCAGTTTTTAATGGAACACAAATCATTCGAGGAAAAAAAGATGATAGTTCCATTAATATTTCTTCAATCATTCAGCCAGTACCAGTTGAACCTAATCCTGATGACATTAACGTTGGAGCAGAATTAACATCTAATTTGAAAAAAGCTGATTTATTAAAACTTCTTAATCAGTTTGCACAAAAAAAAGAAGTCAAAAATTTAGCTAGAGAAAATGGTTTAGATAGTAAGTTAATTGTTATTATAAAATAAATTTTAAGAATTTAAGTTATTAATTTTTTCTTTAATGAAATAGATTATCTTCTGCAAGATGCATTCAATAGCTTTAGACGTTATTGTATAGAAGTCGATTCTTTACCAGTTGATCTTCATATAGTTTTAAGTGATATAATACAAGGAGCAGGTCATCCAACTGATATATTTCCATATTTTATGCGTCATGCAAAGGAAATGTATCCTCATTTAGATTGTTTAGATGACTTAAAAAAAATAAGCGATTTAAGAAGTCCTCCAAATTGGTATCCAATAGCGAGAGGTATAACTAGAAAAATTATTTTTCATGCTGGACCTACAAATAGTGGAAAAACTTATCATGCTTTGGAGCGTTTTATGAGTGCTAAAAGTGGAGTTTACTGTGGGCCTTTAAAATTATTAGCTTCAGAAGTATTTAATAAGTCAAATGACAGGGTAATTATCAGGTATTTTAAAGAATTTAAAGTTATCAAGTAAAACATTAAATTTTTTTAGGGTACACCATGTGATTTAGTAACTGGGGAAGAAAGAAGATATGCCAAAGAAAGTGGTCCTTCAAGTCACATAGCTTGTACAGTTGAAATGATGCCATTAAATGTTCAATGTAAGCTTATGAGTAAATAATTAGCAAATGTTTATAAATATGAAGAAAATTTGTTTAAAATATTAACTGATTATTTAGGTGAAGTAGCAGTTATTGACGAAATTCAGTTAATTAAAGATGTAGGTCGTGGTTGGGCATGGACAAGAGCTTTATTAGGTATTCCTGCAGATGAAATTCACGTTTGCGGAGAAGCTGGGGCAATCGATTTAGTATGTGCAATTAAATTTATATAAATTAAAAATTTTATTAAAAGTAAACAATTTTTATTTACAGATTGAATCATTGTGTTCTACTTGTGGTGAAAGCGTAGAAATAAGAAAATATAAACGTCTTACTGAATTAGAAGTAGAAAATGAAGCCATTTGTTCTTTGACTAATATTCGTCCTGGTGATTGCGTCGTATGTTTTAGTAAAAATGATATATACACCGTAACCCGTAGTCTTGAACAACGAGGTGTTGAAGTTGCTGTTATTTATGGTAGTCTTCCACCACGTACGAAACTTGCTCAAGCAGCAAAATTTAATGATGAACATCATTCCTGTAAAGTATTAGTTGCTACAGATGCTATTGGAATGGGCTTAAATTTGTAAGTTTCTGAACAAGAATAAAAAATTTTGAATTGAAAACAATTATTTTTACAGGCACATACGAAGGGTAATATTTTATTCATTAATAAAACCAGTAATAAATGAAAAAGGTGAAAAAGAAATGGATACTATATCTGTTTCACAGGCCTTACAAATTGCAGGTCGTGCTGGTCGTTATGGGACACAGTGGGAAAAAGTAAATATTAGATATTTATGTAAATTTTAATAAATGCATCTTATAAATGTGTAATATTTTTATTATTTAGGGATATGTAACATCATTCAAATCTGAAGATCTACCGACTTTAAAAAATTTGCTGAGTCAAACACCTGAGCCATTAACCCAAGCTGGTTTGCATCCCACTGCTGACCAAATTGAATTATACGCTTATCATTTACCTAAAGCTCCTCTATCTAATTTAATGGTAATGATTACATAAACTCAAACAATAAAAAAATATTTAAAATTTGCAATTAAAACTAAAATTTTTTTTTTTAAGGATATTTTTGTATCATTATGTACAGTTGACGATTCTATGTATTTTATGTGTAACATAGATGATTTTAAATTTCTTGCTGACATGATTGAACATGTACCATTACCATTAAGAGCAAGATATGCATTTTGCTGTGCTCCAATAAACAGAAAATTACCTTTTGTTTGTACCATGTTTTTAAAATTCGCAAGGCAATACTGTAAAAATGAGCCAATAACATTTAACTGGCTCTGTCAGCACATTGGTTGGCCTGTGAGATCTCCAAAGACTTTAATTGACCTTGTTCATCTAGAATCAGTATTTGATGTTTTGGATTTATATCTTTGGCTAAGGTATTTTTTTATTTTAAAATTTATTTAATGTTTCTAAACTTAAACTTTTTTTTATAGCTATAGATTTGTTGACCTATTCCCTGATGTAAATATTGTTCGAGATATGCAAAAAGAACTTGATGCTGCTATTCAAGAAGGAATTATTGAATTAACCAAGCTTTTGAGGAATTCAGAAAAAGGTTATTATTGTTAACAGGATTCTAAATTTTTTCTTGAATGATAAAAAATTTTAACGATATTTTATAAATTTCTAGGTATCAGCGCTGCTGTTTCTGCAGTAGACGAAGATAAATTTGAACTTAATACACAAAAGAATAATTACTTAAGAGGTATCAATTGAAATGATTAATTTTTTAATTTCTTTTTAATTACAAAATTTTATTTTGCACCAGATAAAATGGATTCCGAATATCAATTAAAACAATTACCTGTTAGAGGAAAATTAACTGATAGATTATTGGCGCAAGGACTTTTAACACCAAATATGTTACAAGAATTACAAAACGAATGGTCTGAGGTATATGATTTAAAAATTAAATAAATTTAGATACATTTCACGTAATTAATCAAATTAATTTTTTTAGAAAAATAGGCAAAATACGGAAGATTCAAAATCAAGAAGGAAATATACTAGAAAGCCAAAATAAAAAAAAACTAATTGATTTTGATTTTTGTATATATATATTAAATAATGTTCATAATGTACATAGAAATTGACCATGTAAATATATAATATTAAAGTTTTAATTTTTGCACGTACACATTTTTCATTGTTTATTAGCCTATTTTTTTTAAAGTAGAACACTTTAAACATATATTTTCACCTTTATTTACAAACAGAGCACATTTAGTATGTCGCCAATTGAGGCCATCCGATACAATAAAATTTAAATTTTTTTTAAATTTACAATCCTTTTGTGTAATTCCTGAAAAATATTTTTATAATTAAAAAAAGAAAAAGAAAATCATTTTATTGATCTTACCTTTACATTTAACAATTTGATCAAAATCTTCGATAAAATCTTCTAAATCTGATAAATTTCTAATTTTCAAACTTAGTCTATTTTTAAAAAAATTACAATTATTTATATCAATTTCCTTATTCATTATGCAGCATCTAATACTCATTTCGTTATTTATAAAAACTTGTTTTTCAATAAATGGAATACCAGAATTATTTGTATTCATATTGACATACCCAATAGTTATTATTTGATCTTTAGAAATTATAAAAGAAGACCATTGATTTGGTAGTGCAATTTCAGCATAATTATCTAAGAGATCTTCAAATAACATGACCGAATTATTTAAATCATTGTCTGAATTATTTTGAATTTTTTGATCATTTTCAATATCACATGCATCATCAGTTTCAAAGATATTTGATGATAAATATTGATCAATTTTAACATTATTTTCTTTAAAACTAAAATTATTAGTTAAATCATTATTATCACTTAAACACATTAAGGTATTTTCTTTTTCATCGCTAATTATTCCATTATCAATTAAAACTTTCTTATCATTACTAGAAATTTCAATAATTGAATTACAATTTATGCTTGCTGAATTTTCTTTAAAAGAATTTTCATTTATTAATACTATTTGATTGTTTTGAATCATGTGAAAATTATTTTCTTCATTATTTGTCAATTTTTGTTTTTTATATTTTTTTTCTGAATAAAATTCATTTTCTAAATTTTGATCAAATGTAGATTCATCATCCGGTATACTTATATCTGGTAAACAAAATTCACTTTCATCTGTTGTTTGAGTTACTTGTAATTGATTATCTGTATAATCAGGTTCATTCACCAATAATAAGTTTTCTTTTTCATTTGGTTCACTAGGTAAATCAATACTAAGTGTATCATTAGGACAATTTACAGGAATTGGAACAGCTCCTTGTTTTAATCTACATTTTTTATATTCAATCTACATAAATTTAATAACATTTTTTTATTAAATAATTAATTAAAAAAATTTTTAAATTAGGTATAATACTTACAGATATAACTTGAGGTGGTACACCACTAATCCAATGTGTTATTATGTCATCTTTTTTAAAATGTTTACTACAAACAAATGTATCATCTGTAACTTTATAATCTTTTATATTTATAACTTTTTCCCATAATTTTCGAGTTTCTGTATCTTTTGGAGCAGAGAAAAAACTGTATGAATTTTTATAATTTTTTCCTTGGCACATTACACATTTTCGTGTCATTTTTTAAAAATATATTTGTATAATAAATATAAAATACAGTATTACATTTTTTTAAAATATTTTTATTTTTTGGTTATATAAATCTAATCAGAAAATAAATGTTATTAAAAATTAATGAGTGTAAACAAACAACATTTTTATCTAATTCTAATACGCCAAGATAACAACAATACTTGATCTACCTCTCATTTCTTAAACATGAATTAACTTTTGTTTATAAATTTTTCACTATTGTTTATAATTTTTCATATTTTGAAAAACCTTTTAAAAAAATAAGGTAGGTCAGTTTAAAGTAAATTTTTTAGTAAAAAAAGTATTTTTTTTTAGTAAAAAAAATAAGATAAATTTATCTATTATATTTTCATCTTTGTCAAAATAATAAGATGAATTTTTCTCTTCAACTCTCATCTTTTTCAAAAGAATAAGATGAATTTATCTATTACTTTCTCATCTTTGCAAAAAAATACCTTGCCAACTAGCTGGCACTAAGGTTGCTCAAACAATGATCTTAATACTTCTATGTGCCACAGATATCTCCGATTACAAGCATGCAATCATACATACATTTCTATTAACTTTTAAAAGTTTTTTTAATTAATCAAAAAATTTGGAGCAAATTTTCAAAAAATTAATTATCAGATTCGAGATAACGATTAAAAAACATATTTTCAAATATAAGTACTTTCATGGAACTAAATGAAGCATTACACAAAAAGAAAAAAAAAATAGTGCAGTTTAAAAATTTTTTTTTTTTAATTTTGAGAAACAAATTTTGAAAAAATTCGGTATCAGATCCACAAAATTACTATAAACGAACTTTCTAAAACTGGTATTCTCATAGAAATAAATTAGGTACTAGGTCTAAAGAGAAAAAAAATTTGTTTTTATTGTGTTTTTTGTATTTTTTTGTCACGAAAATTTGGGGGAAAAAATTTTCAAAAAATTAATTATCAGATTCGAGATATCGAGTAAAAATCATACTTTATTCAAATATAGGTTCTTTCATGGAAATAAATCAGGTATTACATCCAAATTAAAAAAAAAAATTTTTTTTAATTTTTTGATGAAAACATTTTTGAAAAAAAAAATTAGGTCTGAATTCCATAATGTTTGTGAAATATCGCCGATTACATACATACACACACACATACAGATTTTTTTTAAAAACCGGTTTTTTAGTTTCCCGAGGTCTCAAAACGTGCCTATATGCCAAAAATCAAAAACCAAAATTTGACCCATCACATTTGGTTCCTCATTGAGGAACCAAAAATTAATTATCTATTACACTTTCATCTTTGTCAAAAGAATAAGATGAATTTATCTATTACACTCTCATCTTTGTTAAATGAATAAGATAAATTTATCTTTTACACTCTCATCTTTGTCAAAAAAATAAGATGAAATTATCTATTACACTTTCATCTTTGTCTAAAGAATAAGATGAATTTATCTATTACACTCTCATCTTTGTCAAAAGAAAAAGATGAATTTATCTATTACACTTTCATCTTTGTCTAAAGAATAAGATGAATTTATCTATTAAACTCTCATCTTTGTCAAAAGAATAAGATGAATTTATCTGTTACAATTGATATATTGAAAAAAAAATAAGATGAATTTATCTATTAAACTCTCATCTTTGTCAAAAGATTAAGTTAAGATGAAATAAACTATTACTCATTCATCTTTGTCAAAAGGACTCGCAAAAGGATAAGATGAAATTATATATATGGCTCATTATCGTTTTTTTTGCAAAAGTGACGTACAGCACGTTTCTGACTACCAGATGCATTAATTAAAAAAATTTTTTTTTTTTAATTTATAATTTCGATAAGTTTTTGATAGTACACCATAAAAATCAACATATTTTAATGTTTTAACTACTATAAAACATAAAAATATAGCAAAAAAGCCTTTACCGTTCCCTGTCACAAAGGAGATTCCTATACTTTGAGTGTCTGTCACTCACACCTATCAATTAATTATCAAAAATTTTTATTTGGGGATTAATTGCTATACTATAAGGTTAAACTTTTTCCATATAGAAAAAATTTAAACTTACTTTTCCTAATTATTACAAGGGTGAGAAGGTGTGTCACACTATTTTACAAAATGTGTACGTAAAACGTATTTTATTTATATTAAATTTGATTTCTCTTCATAAAAACATTTTTAAAACCTTTTAATCACATAAATGACAACTTAAATACATAAAAAATAAATTCTCACATCGAGAGCACTTTAAGAGGTCCTTAAATAGGAAAATAAAATCAGTTTAAGTTTAGAAATCACGAAGGGACAAAAACAAAAGCCTTTACCGTACCCCCCTAGATCTCCTATTAAGAAGCGTTGTAATTAAAATATTAAAAACTTAGTAAGTTTCAATCATAAAAATACTTTACTTTCCAAACGGAAAAGTTTTTTTGTTCATTTGTCTACGAATTATTTTGATTTTTCTATAAAAAAGCCTTTACCGTTCCTCTTTTTTTTTTAAATTATTTAATACTTTTAAAATTTACCTCCAAAACTCGTTTTTTTAGTAAGAATTCTTTAAAAATATATGATATTGTTCTCTAAAATACATAAAACCTAGAAAAATTCATACATTAAGGCCGTATGTAACGATTTTGGTTTTTAATGGTTTTAACCTGTTTTTACCTTATAATTATATGAAAAAATGTAACAAATTGATGTAAAAGGTTCGTTATGGTGATTTTTATGCAACACTGAATAAATATTGGTGAAAAAAGTCTAAAAAGTCTTGTTTGGACTTTAAAAAAGGAATTTTTTATTTTTATTTTTTGAAAGCTATTTTTTCAAAAAAAATGAAAACGAGCCATATGCTAAAAAATCAAAATTTCACCTATTGCCCATAAAATAAAATTAAGTTTGCTAATTAAATAATTATAATTTCGCATATAAGTATTTAATTATACTTTAAAATTTTCAATTTTGAAATACTGCAACGATCATATTAATAAAACATTCAATGTCCCATGTCCCATGCGATCATGGATAGTGTATCCATGCATGCGATAGTATAAAAATAATTGCACATTCAAGACAGGTGGATTTTCCCTATGCATATATGTATGAGTCACGCGTATTATTATTCTAAACAGTTTGTAAAAAATATGTGTTATCTTTGATAACACAAATGTCAACAAACATGCGTGTAAATTGTAAAATTTAAATAACGAAATGTGTAGATTAGCATCAAAATAAAATAAAATATTATATTTTATTCAATAATAGTTTATAATTATATTACAAATATTAAAATTTGATAAAGCAATTACTTCCACGTAATAAATTAATATATTATATTCACATCCACGTCAACGGGATATTTTGAAATCCTATGAGTACAGTGTTTAACCTTAAACCGGTTGCATTTTTTCAACAAGACAGGTGTGTTAATAAAAATTAAAGAAAATTGAAAGAAAATTTTATAAACTTTTTAAAAAAATGTTGAATTTAATAAATTTTAACAATAATTAAACCGTAATTAAATTATTAATTTAAATAAAAATTTTGTTAATCATAACTGTAAATAATTTTTAAAAGTTCAATACTATTTATAACTCAGCTTCTTAGTAAACAAATTACAAATATGGATTGGACTATAATGTGGATATTAGTTTTAATTTATTGTGGAAGTTCTATGGGTCAACATGACAGAATTCCTCCTGGAGTAGCACCACAACATTATCAACAGGTTGGTAATTTTTAAATAATTAAGAGGAAAATAAAAAAACATATGGTTGATAAATATTAATTTTAATTTTGTTTGATTGACTCAAATGGAAATATTGTCAATTAAAAATTAACTTCTTTAATGGTAAATTAATTCTAAAATAATTTATAGAGTATTTATAATTTATAGAGTATTTTTTAAAATAATAATAGATATTGTTATGTAATTATGGTACTTGTATGTGTTTCGAAATAGGTTCGAATTATATTTAATTTTTTTTTACCTAGGTATTAATATTCTAATTTTATTTTAGGCCCAGCAAGTTCCACAATACCAACAAGTGCCTCAGCAACAAGTAAATATTAAATTTGTATTATTAATTTATAAAATTATAAAAAAAAATTTTAATATTCAATATTTTATTCAATTTGTTATAGTATCAACAAGTACCACAGCAAATGCCACAAATGCAACAAGTCCCACAAATGCAACAAGTCCCACAAACGCAACAAGTCCCACAAATGCAGCAAGTTCCTCAAATGCAGCAAGTTCCACAAATGCAGCAAATGCCACCAAATCAGCAACAACAACAAGTGCCAGTTCAACAAATCCCTCAGCAGCAACAGCAACATGGACATGCTCATGGACATCCTCAACAAGTTTTAAATACAGCAAATATTCAAGATGAAAGAGCGTAATTAAAATTTTTTGTTTAATATTAAATTTTAGTATGATTTATAATTTTTAATTCTAATCTACAGTCATATTGCTGAACATGCAGAAGTTCCTATAGATGCTAGTAAAATGACTGAACAAGAATTACAGTTTCATTATTTCAAAATGCATGATGCAGATAACAATAATAAACTGGATGGTTCTGAACTTATTAAATCTTTAATACATTGGCATGGTAAAAAATAGCTATTTTTTCAACAAGGGACAAAGTTACATATAATGGGCAAAAAAACCGTTTCCCTAGAGTAGAAAATAGGTTTTTTTGCCCTTGATATGTAAAATTAATTTTTAAATAAATTTTTAATTAGTAAAAATAAATATAAGTTAATAAATAAAATATTATATTTTACAGAGGAAGGACATAAAAATCCTGATGCAAATGTGGAAAAAAAAATATTTACTGACGAGGAATTAGTTAATTTAATAGACCCAATACTCAATATGGATGACACAAATAAAGATGGTTTTATTGATTATCCTGAATTTATTCAGGCTCAGCAAAAGGCTGCTGCACCACCACCTAAATAAGAATCAAAATAATTAATTAAAAAGATTTGTACCTCATTTTTAATATATGAAGTTGATAATATTTGTATTTTGATAAGAATGTTTGTTGAATTTATATTAAATTAAGTAATTAAATAAATTTTCGATATAAAATTTGTTATTATGTAAAGGATGTGAAATGAATATTTTTTCATGCTATTAAAGTACCTATTTTTTAATAGAAAAAACCTAAACATGGCTTATTAATTTTTTATATCCATACTTGTAAGAAAGTTTTAAGCATCATCAGGGATTGTTAATAAGTGTATTTTTATATAATATTTTTTTTATTGTTTATTTTAAAAAATTATTATTTCCTATGAAGACAAAAAGGCTGCAATGTGTTAAAAATCATTTTCGCGCCAACATAAACATAACCAAATTTTGAAATGAATGGTGCAGACGAAAAAAAAGAATTTCCAAAATCAGAAAATTTAGTAAAAGGTAAAAAATTAAAATAAAATAATTTTATTGTGATACAATTTTCTAATCAATTAAATTAAATAGCTATTAAGTGTTACCAATTACAAAATGAAAATTTTTTAAGTTCTGGCTGTGAAAATTTGGATATTTTTTTAAAAGGGGGGTTTCCTAGTAAAGGTATAACTCAAATATATGGTGAATCTGGATCAGGAAAAACTCAGATAGCTCTTCAATTGTGTTTATCTGTTCAAATCCCATTAGATAATACTGGGAACCTTAATGGTATATATATATATAAAATGGTATATATATATAATAAATATATTTATTTGGTTTATTTTATTTTATAGGCACAGTATACATTTGCACGGAATCAGTATTTCCATCTAGAAGATTGCAAGAGTTATTAAAAAAATCTCCTATTGCTAAAAAATATTCTATTTCAAGCGAAGTTATATTTATTGAACATATTTCTACAGTTGTAATAAAAATAATAAAAAATTTTAAATTAGCTTATAAAATATATGTTTAATAAAGTTTTAACTTTATAGGAAGAATTAGAAGATTGTATTTTACACTCAAAAAGACTTCCTGGTTTATTAGCTACTGGAAAAATTAAATTAATTATTATAGATTCTATAGCGGCTCCTTATAGATCTGAATATGATTCGGTGAAGTTAAAAGAAAGAGCAAAAAGTTTAAGAAATATTGGGTATCAATTACATAAATTGTCTAAAATTTATAATTTGAGCATAGTATGCATAAATCAGGTTAATATAAATTGTTAATATGTTTATTATATAAAAAAAAATTTTTTTAATTCTTTAATCAAATTTAGGTAACAGGAATTGTTGGAAGTACTTCATTAGAGCATACTTCTTCTAAAGAACAGCCTTCTCTAGGAATCGTATGGGCTAATATGGTTACAAATTCTTTTTATACATATAAGAAATATAATCAACGTTATTTAACTGTGTCTGGATCATCTTATTTACCTTGTAAAACAATTAGTTTTCAAGTACTTGAATCTGGTATTGTTGCAGGTAAATTTAAAATAAAATATTTTAATTCCTTGTATTAGAAAAGATTCGTTATATCTAGAAAAGCAGTATTATCTAAATTTCTAACAATTTCTGTTGGTTTCCATTTATTTTCAGGCACGGAAGAATCAAATGGATCTAATGTTTGAAAATCTAAGAATTCTACCTTATTGTATACTATTAATCTGTTATTAATGTGTAATTAAATATCTAATAATAAGTTGTAAACATAAATTTTTTTAAATATTTCAATTTTACCTTAATGCATGAAGAAATGTCCTATGAGGTTCAATATCAGTTTTTTCACTATATGTATAATCTCCTACTATTAAATGGCCTATATGCATGCAATGAACTCGTATTTGATGTCTTCGTCCAGTTTTAGGGTACAATAAGATTTTTGTAGCTGGTTTGTTATTTCTATACCCTCTTTCAAGAACTAATAAACCTGTACTTGATTTTCTTGGTTTTTGACAAAAACTCTCATTACTTGAACACATTTTACGATTTCCATTAATTTCTCTCAAATCATTACCTTTTTTTAAAATTTTTATTGATGAAAATTTAAGTGATAAAATTTTATATTTACTAAATTAAATGCAGACCTATTGGTACGTCAATTACTTTTGATTTTTCGTAAACATGACCATGGACTAACGCAATGTAATATTTTTGTACTTCTCTTTTTTCAAATGCAGTTGATGCAGCTTGAGCAGATTGTTTATTTAAAGCTATACACATGACACCACTCGTTGCATAATCTAATCTATGTACAAAATAAAATTCATGTTGTAAATTTGGATTAACTAGATATGGAAACATTTTACGAATAATTATTTGAACAGATTCCTGTATAAAAAAAAATTTTTGTTTTAAATTGTGATTTAGAAATAATTTTTTAATAATTTATTGAAATTGTAATATTAATACCTTAACACTAGGATTATCACTATTTATAACCATATCGTATGGCTTAACAATAACTAAAAAATTATTACTTTTATGTAATACTTTTAAATAATTATTAGATTTTTTCTTCAAAATTGTTTCAATTAAATTATAACTAAAAAGCTTTAACTTTGAGTATAAAGTGTATAAAAAATTATTTAAGTACCAAAATCTTAATAACCACTTCATTTTTTTGTTATTTTGGATATTTATATATAAGTGATTAAGATATTTAAATTAAAAAAATAAAATTTTTATTAACTGGCACATAATTATTGTTTTTTATTAAAAGTACACATCCCAACCTTACCCCGACTCCGATTTTTTGTGAAAGCATGGAGAGTCAGCTGATCAGTTTCCACCACGATTCTTCGCATGTTGGGGTTATTTCAGGGTTATTTTAAAATATTTGACAATGAATTAAAAAATAATTTCTGCACTGATGACCGAATGATGAAAATCATTACTTAAAAATTTAACGCTTTTAAAAATTAATTGATAAATTTAATGAGTATTCACAACATAAAAGAAAATGTTTACAACAAAAATTTGCAATTGTCTAAAACTTCTAAGAAGAAGTTCTTTCACACCATCAAATTTAAATAACAAGTTTGTATTTTTAAATAGCTTAATTTTATTTAATTTTATGTAAATTTCTTAAATAGACAATTAAAATATTAATTAAAGCATCCCAGCAGTTTTTAATGGAACACAAATCATTCGAGGAAAAAAAGATGATAGTTCCATTAATATTTCTTCAATCATTCAGCCAGTACCAGTTGAACCTAATCCTGATGACATTAACGTTGGAGCAGAATTAACATCTAATTTGAAAAAAGCTGATTTATTAAAACTTCTTAATCAGTTTGCACAAAAAAAAGAAGTCAAAAATTTAGCTAGAGAAAATGGTTTAGATAGTAAGTTAATTGTTATTATAAAATAAATTTTAAGAATTTAAGTTATTAATTTTTTCTTTAATGAAATAGATTATCTTCTGCAAGATGCATTCAATAGCTTTAGACGTTATTGTATAGAAGTCGATTCTTTACCAGTTGATCTTCATATAGTTTTAAGTGATATAATACAAGGAGCAGGTCATCCAACTGATATATTTCCATATTTTATGCGTCATGCAAAGGAAATGTATCCTCATTTAGATTGTTTAGATGACTTAAAAAAAATAAGCGATTTAAGAAGTCCTCCAAATTGGTATCCAATAGCGAGAGGTATAACTAGAAAAATTATTTTTCATGCTGGACCTACAAATAGTGGAAAAACTTATCATGCTTTGGAGCGTTTTATGAGTGCTAAAAGTGGAGTTTACTGTGGGCCTTTAAAATTATTAGCTTCAGAAGTATTTAATAAGTCAAATGACAGGGTAATTATCAGGTATTTTAAAGAATTTAAAGTTATCAAGTAAAACATTAAATTTTTTTAGGGTACACCATGTGATTTAGTAACTGGGGAAGAAAGAAGATATGCCAAAGAAAGTGGTCCTTCAAGTCACATAGCTTGTACAGTTGAAATGATGCCATTAAATGTTCAATGTAAGCTTATGAGTAAATAATTAGCAAATGTTTATAAATATGAAGAAAATTTGTTTAAAATATTAACTGATTATTTAGGTGAAGTAGCAGTTATTGACGAAATTCAGTTAATTAAAGATGTAGGTCGTGGTTGGGCATGGACAAGAGCTTTATTAGGTATTCCTGCAGATGAAATTCACGTTTGCGGAGAAGCTGGGGCAATCGATTTAGTATGTGCAATTAAATTTATATAAATTAAAAATTTTATTAAAAGTAAACAATTTTTATTTACAGATTGAATCATTGTGTTCTACTTGTGGTGAAAGCGTAGAAATAAGAAAATATAAACGTCTTACTGAATTAGAAGTAGAAAATGAAGCCATTTGTTCTTTGACTAATATTCGTCCTGGTGATTGCGTCGTATGTTTTAGTAAAAATGATATATACACCGTAACCCGTAGTCTTGAACAACGAGGTGTTGAAGTTGCTGTTATTTATGGTAGTCTTCCACCACGTACGAAACTTGCTCAAGCAGCAAAATTTAATGATGAACATCATTCCTGTAAAGTATTAGTTGCTACAGATGCTATTGGAATGGGCTTAAATTTGTAAGTTTCTGAACAAGAATAAAAAATTTTGAATTGAAAACAATTATTTTTACAGGCACATACGAAGGGTAATATTTTATTCATTAATAAAACCAGTAATAAATGAAAAAGGTGAAAAAGAAATGGATACTATATCTGTTTCACAGGCCTTACAAATTGCAGGTCGTGCTGGTCGTTATGGGACACAGTGGGAAAAAGTAAATATTAGATATTTATGTAAATTTTAATAAATGCATCTTATAAATGTGTAATATTTTTATTATTTAGGGATATGTAACATCATTCAAATCTGAAGATCTACCGACTTTAAAAAATTTGCTGAGTCAAACACCTGAGCCATTAACCCAAGCTGGTTTGCATCCCACTGCTGACCAAATTGAATTATACGCTTATCATTTACCTAAAGCTCCTCTATCTAATTTAATGGTAATGATTACATAAACTCAAACAATAAAAAAATATTTAAAATTTGCAATTAAAACTAAAATTTTTTTTTTTAAGGATATTTTTGTATCATTATGTACAGTTGACGATTCTATGTATTTTATGTGTAACATAGATGATTTTAAATTTCTTGCTGACATGATTGAACATGTACCATTACCATTAAGAGCAAGATATGCATTTTGCTGTGCTCCAATAAACAGAAAATTACCTTTTGTTTGTACCATGTTTTTAAAATTCGCAAGGCAATACTGTAAAAATGAGCCAATAACATTTAACTGGCTCTGTCAGCACATTGGTTGGCCTGTGAGATCTCCAAAGACTTTAATTGACCTTGTTCATCTAGAATCAGTATTTGATGTTTTGGATTTATATCTTTGGCTAAGGTATTTTTTTATTTTAAAATTTATTTAATGTTTCTAAACTTAAACTTTTTTTTATAGCTATAGATTTGTTGACCTATTCCCTGATGTAAATATTGTTCGAGATATGCAAAAAGAACTTGATGCTGCTATTCAAGAAGGAATTATTGAATTAACCAAGCTTTTGAGGAATTCAGAAAAAGGTTATTATTGTTAACAGGATTCTAAATTTTTTCTTGAATGATAAAAAATTTTAACGATATTTTATAAATTTCTAGGTATCAGCGCTGCTGTTTCTGCAGTAGACGAAGATAAATTTGAACTTAATACACAAAAGAATAATTATTTAAGAGGTATCAATTGAAATGATTAATTTTTTAATTTCTTTTTAATTACAAAATTTTATTTTGCACCAGATAAAATGGATTCCGAATATCAATTAAAACAATTACCTGTTAGAGGAAAATTAACTGATAGATTATTGGCGCAAGGACTTTTAACACCAAATATGTTACAAGAATTACAAAACGAATGGTCTGAGGTATATGATTTAAAAATTAAATAAATTTAGATACATTTCACGTAATTAATCAAATTAATTTTTTTAGAAAAATAGGCAAAATACGGAAGATTCAAAATCAAGAAGGAAATATACTAGAAAGCCAAAATAAAAAAAAACTAATTGATTTTGATTTTTGTATATATATATTAAATAATGTTCATAATGTACATAGAAATTGACCATGTAAATATATAATATTAAAGTTTTAATTTTTGCACGTACACATTTTTCATTGTTTATTAGCCTATTTTTTTTAAAGTAGAACACTTTAAACATATATTTTCACCTTTATTTACAAACAGAGCACATTTAGTATGTCGCCAATTGAGGCCATCCGATACAATAAAATTTAAATTTTTTTTAAATTTACAATCCTTTTGTGTAATTCCTGAAAAATATTTTTATAATTAAAAAAAGAAAAAGAAAATCATTTTATTGATCTTACCTTTACATTTAACAATTTGATCAAAATCTTCGATAAAATCTTCTAAATCTGATAAATTTCTAATTTTCAAACTTAGTCTATTTTTAAAAAAATTACAATTATTTATATCAATTTCCTTATTCATTATGCAGCATCTAATACTCATTTCGTTATTTATAAAAACTTGTTTTTCAATAAATGGAATACCAGAATTATTTGTATTCATATTGACATACCCAATAGTTATTATTTGATCTTTAGAAATTATAAAAGAAGACCATTGATTTGGTAGTGCAATTTCAGCATAATTATCTAAGAGATCTTCAAATAACATGACCGAATTATTTAAATCATTGTCTGAATTATTTTGAATTTTTTGATCATTTTCAATATCACATGCATCATCAGTTTCAAAGATATTTGATGATAAATATTGATCAATTTTAACATTATTTTCTTTAAAACTAAAATTATTAGTTAAATCATTATTATCACTTAAACACATTAAGGTATTTTCTTTTTCATCGCTAATTATTCCATTATCAATTAAAACTTTCTTATCATTACTAGAAATTTCAATAATTGAATTACAATTTATGCTTGCTGAATTTTCTTTAAAAGAATTTTCATTTATTAATACTATTTGATTGTTTTGAATCATGTGAAAATTATTTTCTTCATTATTTGTCAATTTTTGTTTTTTATATTTTTTTTCTGAATAAAATTCATTTTCTAAATTTTGATCAAATGTAGATTCATCATCCGGTATACTTATATCTGGTAAACAAAATTCACTTTCATCTGTTGTTTGAGTTACTTGTAATTGATTATCTGTATAATCAGGTTCATTCACCAATAATAAGTTTTCTTTTTCATTTGGTTCACTAGGTAAATCAATACTAAGTGTATCATTAGGACAATTTACAGGAATTGGAACAGCTCCTTGTTTTAATCTACATTTTTTATATTCAATCTACATAAATTTAATAACATTTTTTTATTAAATAATTAATTAAAAAAATTTTTAAATTAGGTATAATACTTACAGATATAACTTGAGGTGGTACACCACTAATCCAATGTGTTATTATGTCATCTTTTTTAAAATGTTTACTACAAACAAATGTATCATCTGTAACTTTATAATCTTTTATATTTATAACTTTTTCCCATAATTTTCGAGTTTCTGTATCTTTTGGAGCAGAGAAAAAACTGTATGAATTTTTATAATTTTTTCCTTGGCACATTACACATTTTCGTGTCATTTTTTAAAAATATATTTGTATAATAAATATATAATACAGTATTACATTTTTTAAAAATATTTTTATTTTTTGGTTATATAAATCTAATCAGAAAATAAATGTTATTAAAAATTAATGAGTGTAAACAAACAACATTTTTATCTAATTCTAATACGCCAAGATAACAACAATACTTGATCTACCTCTCATTTCTTAAACATGAATTAACTTTTGTTTATAAATTTTTCACTATTGTTTATAATTTTTCATATTTTGAAAAACCTTTTAAAAAAATAAGGTAGGTCAGTTTAAAAATGGCCGCCTCGATTTTGTAAACAATGTGTCTCAGAATTGCATGTTGGATAAAAACTGCAAAAAAAATATTTATCTCTTCAACAGTTCAACTTCGCCCCTTCCAATTTTACATACAATTCTGCTACACTATGTATATATTTATATAGTTTGTATTGCTGTTTAAAAACTTAATTTTTAGCACATTAAAATAAAAAATCAGCAGATTTTGAGTAATGTATAGCATAAAATAAGAAATAATTTAAATGCAGGTATATAAATAAATCTAACAATTTATTACTTACAATTATTTTGTTAAAAGGCAATTAATTAAGTCAATAATCGTTAATGACTTTATTGACTGCTTTAATTTATAACCTTTATAATATTTTTTATATTAAAAAAATTATCATTCTATAGTAAAATGATTGAATTCTATTATTTACAAACTATAGGAAAAACATGTGGGAAAATATACTTAAGTTTATAATTTGAAAAGAAAAAAAAATTTTTAAACTTTTTGTACAGTCTTGAAATTTTTGTAAATAAAAAAAAATCATGCCTAAAATAACATCAAAACCACAATGGCTTTATCAACGTGAAATTGGTACAAATTTTTCATTGGGTCATCTAGATAAGTTTCATAAAACTTTATATTCATCGATACAACCAACAACATCATGGGATCATAATCAAAATTTAACAAGTGCTACTCATGGTGGAGTATTTAATCTTGAATATTCTCCAGATGGGTTTGTACTTTTATTTTTTTTTTACATTAAAATTAAAATTTTTTAATTATTTTCCTTTATATGTAGATCACTTTTATTAGCCGCTTGTGAAAAGAAAAGCATTTTAATGTTTGATCCACTATGTAGAAAGTTAATTCGTTCAATTGATAATGCACATGATGATTGTGTAAATGGTGCCAGGTTTGTAAAATTTTTAAAAATATTATTTTTTATTAAATACAATTAGATTGTAGTTTCATGATTTTTTTATAGATTTCTTGATCAAAGAATGTTTGCGACTTGTTCTGATGACAAAACAGTTGCTTTATGGGATGCAAGAAATTTAAAGCAAAGAATACGAACTTTACAAGGACATTCAAATTGGGTTAAAAATATAGAATATAGCCCACAAGATGGATTACTTTTGACAAGTGGATTTGATGGTGTTATTTTTACTTGGGATATTAATAAGTAAGCTAAAAGCTTGAAAAAAGAAATTAAAAAAAAAAAAAAGTTTAACAAAATAAATGATATTTTTTAAAAATTTGACTTATAAAAAATCTATTTTAGCAGTTTTGCAGAAAATAATTTCATATCAAAACGAGTGTTCCAAACAAATGGACTTATGAGGACAAGGTTAAGCCCAGATTCTTCAAAAATGTTAATTTGTACAACATCAGGTTACTTAATTCTTATTCATAATTTGAAACTTAGTACACTATATCAAGACTTAGCTGGATTCAAGGTAATTTTTTTCTTAAAATATTCTTTATTTTTTATTCCTCATTCTTTATTCTTAATTCTTTACAAAAGATTTATGGGCATTAGCCCTTTTACAGTCGTATTTGCCTATAATGCAACATATAGTATAAGTTTTATCATATTTTAATTTTTTAAATTATTATACCAACAAATTAAATAATTTTCAGCCAAATATGTACAGATTAATGCAACTATCACAAACCACCATCCCTACAGCTGCAAGTTTTACACATTTATTTTCTTCTTCAAGAAAATATAACAGAGTTGAATTTATAACTGATTTTCCTACTGGTGATGATGCTGAAGTTATATCTAGTCTACAAGTACATCCTCATGGTTGGTGTGCCATGTCAAGAAATATTAGCGAAGGAGAAAAATCAGAGGTTTGTTATTTGAAACATAAATATACTTTTTTACAAATGTTAAATAAAAAATTGAATACATTTTTTTAGTGGACTTGCATACATGACATCCAAGAAAGAAATTCTGATGAAATAAATGAGCAACTACAAAAATTTAGGGATAAGGAAAATTCAAAAAAGAACTTTGGAGAATTTTCTGTTGAAGATTTAGAAGATAATGAATCTCAACAACCATCTCAGTCTGGAGTGACTTCGTCATTTATTGTTGACAGTAATAATTCTAATCAAACTGCTAATTTGACTTCTGAATCATCCAATGAAGTGTTGAGTAATAGCACCTGGGAAGAACAATATTACAACAGAAATTCAGATTCTCAGAGTAGAAGAAATTCTCCAAGATCAAATTATGGTATGGTTGTAATTAGTGATGATGAAGACACAAATCTTAATGATTCAACTAGAATTAATAACAATTCAAATGAAGAAAGGTATAGAGAAAATATATTAAATGATACAGGATCTCAACGTGAAAGAAGACGTAATGAACCAAGAAGGCATAATCTTGCTATGGGAAATGGTAATTTTTCAAGCAGTGACGTTGAGTTACAAGTTAGTAATGCAAGTGATGTATGGGAAGCCTTAGTAGCTATTCGCGAAGCAAGAATGCGACGTGAGAGTGAAAGAGATAGTCAGTTACCAACAGATAGAAGATACCAATGGTCCCCTAGAATTAATGGTAATGATGGAGTTCATAGTGTAGATATATCTCATTCTTCACATACAGTAGTTATAGTTGGTGATCGCAGAACACCAAGCCAAAGCCGGCAAGGTAACCAAATTACTTATGCTATACCAAGAAATCATAGGATTCATCAAAATATACCTAGATTAACACATTATATTAAAGAACCTAACGTTGGTTCTGGATACATAAAGGAATTGTGTTTTTCTGCAGATGGTAGATTAATTTGCTCACCTTTTGGATTTGGTGTTAGATTACTAGCTTTTTCTGATAAGTGCCAAGAACTTTCGGATTGTGTTCCAAATTCTACCGAGTCATTATCACTGGTTGAAGTTGCAACAAATTTAGGTCACTCAGATATCGTTGTTAGTACAAAATTTTCACCTAGACATTGCCTTTTTGTATCCGGTTGCTTAAGTGGGAAAATCGTTTGGCATCAACCAGTTGTTTAATTAAAAAAACAGTGTAAATTAACATTTTTAGTTTTGAAATTATAAAAATCGTTGGAATATATATTTCTTTTGTATATAAATAATCTTTAGAAATTTAGAAGTTAGAAGAAATGAAGTGATATTGTAAATATAAAAAACTTCATTAAAAAAAAACTAGGCTAATTATGCTTAGTAACTCATTTGGGTTAAAATAATACCCATTAAGTTAAAATAAATTTTTTAAGTTTAATATATACTTGGGTGGTGAAAATTAGAAATACAAAATTCGATTAAATTAAGTATAATTTTTCATAAACAGCAAATGTTTGCCTTCCAAAATAAAAATTTTTTTTTTGTCAAATAATTTTTTAAAAATTATTTATATGTATTTATTAATAATAAATTGTTTTTTTTTTTTTGTAACTTTTGAAGTATTTTTTTAGTATAATTTTTATACAGAAAGTTAATTTATAAAATTCACAATCATGTATAAGCTTATTAGCTGTAGATTATATACCATTTATTTTGTTTTTTGTTATTCGATTTTTTTAATGATTAAATAAAAAAAAAAAAAATTCTGCTTCGTAAATTTTATTTATATGAACACTTTTTTACTTTAGAAACGATTCATGGTTTTATTGACTTTTTTAATATATATTAATTTTTACAAAGGGCCCCGCACATTTTATATGAAAAACGGTCTTTCGGTGAAATTCGCTAATAATTTGGAGAATTGTTCGTTTTGTACCCCTGATCAAAAGTCTCAATGGGGTCGAAGCTCAAAATGCCCATCTTTAGGCTCTACGACAATTTTCAGTGGACAAAAACGGCACAAATTCATCATTTTCTTTGAATATTATGTTTAAAATGCTGGGAAATCGTTCAATAGGAAACTATTGGAAAATCTTTGGCAACTCTTTAGAAACTCTTGGGAATTTTTTTTGAAAAAATGCATAATAGTTCCGAGTTCGTGGATAATGATAAGAATTTTGAGCTTTGACCCTATTGAGACATTTGATCACGGGGAATAAAACGAACAATTTCCCAGCATTAAACATAATTTAACAAAAATGAATTTTTGCCGTTTTTGGCCACTAAAAATTGATGTACATTTTAAGCCTCGACTCTATTGAGACTTATGATCAGCGGTTTAAAACGAACGATTTCTTAGTATTAAACATAATATTTAAATTTAACATAAAATTAAAAAAAAATGAATTTTTGCTTTTCGAGCTTCGACCCCATTGAGACTTTTAATCAGGGGTACAAAACAAACGATAGCGAATTTCTCCGGAAGACAGTTTTTTCCATAAAAAATGTGTGGGGTCCTTTTATTAAAAGTTTTTACAAAATTTTTTAAAATAATAAAGTCATTCATGCAAAAAATATGAAAGAAAAGGGTTATAAAGATTTTCAAAGTTTATTTTAAATATTGTATAAAATTTATTCTAATTTTTTTTTAAATTATCCAGCTAAATTAATTTTTTTCCCTTCATATTCACTTTAGTTTCATATTTGAGTTGTTCCTATTAACATAACTCTTTATTAATAAATTATGTAAATAATTTAAAAATTATTTTTCGTAAATTGCCAAACAACCATTTTCAGTTAATAAGTATCCATTGGAAAAAAGATCCAATTTCGGTAACCGCGGAAAAGTTTTGGCCGTGGTGAACAGATTCTGTTTAATTTGCTGCAAATGTAAAAAATTTTAGAAAAAAAATTTTATTTGATTTTTTTGCTTAAAGAAATTTAAAACAATTTTTTTTAGTAACATTTTTTTGACATTTGCGATCGATAAAATAATTGAAATAAATCCAATTCCGGGAAAGAAAAATTCCAGTTCCCTCCATTATATTTTTTTTAGTGTACTTATGCAATAAAAATATTAAAAAAATTAAAAAAATTTTTGACATTAAGGGATTGGGTTCAACAAAGTTTCTTTACTGTTCAGTTAACTATTATACGAATAGATCTATTTTATTTATACCTAATAACATAAGTTTTTGATATTTGAGAAAATCCACCAAAAAATTACCCTTAAAAGTTCAACCTTTAGAAAAAAAAATTTGAAAGTACAACTTGCTAATACGGTGTTTTGTGTTCTATATAGTCACAAAAAAGCGATGAACAGAAAAAATGTTGTGTGAACAATAGTTTTTTTGAGTTGGAAGGCTCAAAATCATGTTTTTTCGATATTTAAAAAAAAAAAATGTTTGAAAGTTTTTTTTTAATCAATTAAAATCATTAAAAATGATAAATTTATTTTTCTTCACTTGTATTGTACTCATAATTTACTAAAAAAAAGCATTTTTATAAAAAAAGTATACAAATTTTTAATTATTAGCGTCTTAAAACAGCTCAAAAGTTAAAAAAACGTTTTTAAAAATAAAAATTAATTATTTAGCTTTTAAAACTTTTTTAAAGTGGAATTATTATTAAAAGGTAATAATAAAAAGTTAAATAAAATACAATTTATTAATTACTAGCTTTAGAAATCACCTAAAACAGCAGAAAACAACTCCAAAGCTAAATTAACCAATTCTGGATCATTTAAAAAAAAAAACAAAATCAGTCTCGTTTTCAATGATTTTGTCTATTACTAATTTTTTTGCAGATTTTTTAATTATTTGCTTTATTTTTACATATTTTGAAATATTATCTTTCTAATAAAAATAATTTTTCTTTTAATTTTCAATGTCTTAGAGCAGTTCAAATGTTAAATATTGGGTTTTTTAAAAATTCATAGATTTGGGATTTTTCTAGCAGATTCAAATGCTGTTATAAAGTGGACTAAAAGACGTATTAATTCCCAAGTAATTTTTTCCGTAAAATTCTAGCTCACTATTTATTTTAACATTTTACTACGCTTTACAGGAGAAAAATTAATTTATTTAGTTTTTTAGAGTACCAATTATGAGAGGACCAATTCTTAAAAGTTTCGCAGTCTTCAAGAAAAAATTTTCTGAATAATATTTGCCAGAGTTTCTTATATAATTTTTCCTCAGGAATTAGATGAAAGCACTAGTTTTTTTATTTGGGGGTTTTTTTAGGCATAAAATCATTTGTTTCTAGTTTTACTGGTTTTGTCCAATTTTATATATTTTGCATTAGTAGTTCATTTGAGCCTAAAGGGTTTGAAATATTTAAAATTATTTTTAATAAGTAAATAGTCAAGAAAAAACTGCTCCAGATTATGGGAAATCGTTTCGTCTTATGATGAAAATTCACTGACTTATCAAATTTTTAAGTTATTGGACTTCAAATAACGTGAAAATGAGATTATAGGAGAATTATTGCAAAATCTATAATTAACGATAACACGCGTTTATTAAAAAATAGCATTTTATCGAGTAGTTTTTCCCTTTTTCTAAAGCTCGTAATTAATGAATTGTATTTTATTTAACTTTTTATTATTACCTTTTAATAATAATTCCACTTTAAAAAAGTTTTAAAAGCTAAATAATTAATTTTTATTTTTAAAAACGTTTTTTTAACTTTTGAGCTGCTTTAAGACGCTATAATAATTAAAAATTTGTATGCTTTTTTTTAGTAATTTATGAGTACAATACAAGTGAAAAAACATAAATTTATCATTTTTAATGATTTTAATTGATTAAAAAAACTTTCAAAAATTGTTTTGTTTTAAATATTGAAAAAACGTGATTTTGAGCTTTCCAATTAAAAAAAAACTGTACATGCAAAATTTTTTCTGTTCATTGCTTTTTCGTGACTATATTTGATCTAAAGAACCCAAAAAAACCGTATTAGCAAGGTGTGCTTTCAATTTTTTTTTTTTTTTTTTCTAAAGGTTGAACTTTTAAGGGCAATCTTTTGGTGGATTTTCTCACTTATAAAGCAATTTATATTGTAGAATTCACATGCATAAAAAAAATTAAATTCTACAAAAAATTGGTTATTATATTAGGCAACTATAAAAAACCCAAAAATTAATTTACAAGAATTATACGATACAATAAAACTTCCCTTGTTTGTACAGATTTTTATCGAAAAAGTATTTATTCATTTAATTTGCCTTTATCAAATATTATAAATAATAAAAAATCTCGTTCATAAATTCAAAAGAAAAGTTATATACCTATATTTAAAAATACTCTTAAAAAAAACTAAATATACCTTTTCTAAACTTCTATAATAAAGAAATAAAATAATCTGCATAGTTATTAAAATATTAATTTAAAAAAAAGTATAAATTATATATTAAAATATAGATTCATTGTTTTTTAGTGATATTATCATCTTAAAAACTAAAAATACAAATTTACAAAATGTGTATTTATAATATGAAAATTTTTTCTAAAAATATTTAAGAATTCAATAAGCAATAAATTAAATTTTTTTTTGCCTGCCAAGGCCTAAAATTATATTGCATAAATTTTATTCTGAAAATTTATTTATCTTGACAGTCAGAAAATATTATGTAACTGGATGTAAAGTTTTAAACCCGCATATATTGTGATTACAAGCCCAGCATCATTGTCTAAATTTTATGCCCTTGTTGCATAATATACTATTTTTTGATTGTTCATTTACTACTAAAGAATAAAAAAATAAATTTAATTATTTTTTGAAAAAATTGTCTGTTTTGGAAAATTCTGTGACCTGTAAGAACCGTATATTAAACACTAAGTAGTCGACTACTAATTTGTTATTAAAGTATATATTGAGAATATATTTGAATGAATATTTTATAAAAATCAAAATGCATAATTATAATAATCATGTACATAATATATTTTAAAATATTAAAATTTTATTAAAATATATATATATATTTCTATATATATATCTCAAAGGAAATAATATTGTAATATTGTTTTAAAAATTAGAAAAAAGGGTGGTTATTAAAAATCTATGCTCTTTCGAAAAAACTTTGGTCAGATTCAAAAATATATAAAATTCATAGCAGAAATTTTAATTGAGCCTACCATCTTTTTGAAGGTACAATTATGCATATTTTTTTTCATTGATTTGTAAAAGGAAAAGGTACCAGAAATTTTTCTGCATCTAGTTTTGACGTCTATAATAGACAATTTGAGGAATTTTTGAGCAGTTTTTGGGAAAAAACTGCTTATGTAAATAAAAGTTGTAAGAAAAATTGGATGCCAAAAAATGAACCCTAATAATTTGTATAATGAATATAAATATAGGTAAATTACGTGTCCTAAATTACTATTATGTTATTTTTTTTGTGACCATAAAATAAATTTTTTGAAAAATAGTAAAATCTGTTTATTTATTTTGTAATAATTAATTGTTTGTATAGTAAGTAGTACCTTGTATATTATATTACACATCTACCCTTAGAATATATAAGTTTATGTTTATTAAGTAAGCGGTTTACCTCTAAAAAGACATTTATAAATGAGTTAATGACTGAATAAATATTAATGTATATTGTCTAGAAAATAATTTTGGTTAACAAATATATATGAGTCTTTCTTTGCCAAAACAGCAATGGTGGGCAGGTCGGGTCCTCAGATCGGCCTCAAATTTTTCCCATGTTTTTATAACATAAAGATAGGAAAATCCTGAAATTTTTAGCCTTCTAGATCTTAAACATCCCGAGTTATGGCCAACCAAACTCATTAGGCGGCTCTCGGCCAGCGTTAGTGCTTTTCGGGAAAATGGTTAAAAATCATAAATATAAGCTTGAAATAAAATTCTGAAAGAGTATATATGTTGGGAAACCTTCAGTAAATCCATTTCTGCCATTAGTTTTTCGGAAAAACCCAGGGAAATTCCGGAAAATGGGAAAATGTGTTTTAAGAAAAATCGCAATATCTCATTTTCCGCCATTTTTTTTTTGAAAATTTTTTTTTGAAAATTTTTCTCAACCGAAATCCCATCGATCTATCCTAAAAAAAATTTTAATTTCGGCCATTAAGGTCGATTATAGCCTGTTTTAGAATAATTTCACATTTTTAATACTTCTTTATTTAATTTTCCATAAGGGGTTAAAATAATTAAATTTTTTGCTTTCAGAATCGAATAGCCAGGGAAAAAGTAGTCCTAAATAAAAAAAAAATTACTATTTTGATGAAAATTAACCAAGTTATGGTCAAGTAAAGATACTGTCAAAAACTACCATTTTTGTACTAATTCCAATTTTAGGCTCTAAACCACATTATAACTTAAAAAATGCATAACTCGCTTAAATTTTATCGTAAAAAGAAAAGTTTTGGATTATTATCGAATATTTTTTCCTTGTCTATTCGTTTATCCAATAAAAAAATTAATTTTATTGACAGAAATTTATTTTTTTTGTTAAAAAATGATAATAATCAAAAACAGTCTTTAACATGTTACATTAGTTTTTGACCAAAAAAAAACTTTTTATCAACTAAACTAATTTTTTTCTTGCATAAAAGAATAGCCAAGGAAAAAATATTCGATAATAATCCAAAACTTTTCTTTTTACGATAAAATTTAAGCGAGTTGTGCATTTTTTAAGTTATAATGTGGTTTAGAGCCTAAAATTGGAATTAGTACAAAAATGGTAGTTTTTGACAGTATCTTTACTTGACCATAACTTGGTTAATTTTCATCGAAAATAGTAATTTTTTTTTTTATTTAGGACTACTTTTTCCCTGGCTATTCGATTCTGAAAGCAAAAAATTCAATTATTTTAACCCCTTATGGAAAATTAAATAAAGAAGTATTAAAAATGTGAAATTATTCTAAAACAGGCTATAATCGACCTTAATGGCCGAAATCAAAATTTTTTTTAGGATAGATCGATGGGATTTTGGTTGAGAAAAATTTTGAAAAAAAAATTTAAAAAAAAAAAATGGCGGAAAATGAGATATTGCGATTTTTCTTAAAACACATTTTCCCATTTTTCGGAATTTCCCTAGGTTTTTCCGAAAAACTAATGGCAGAAATGGATTTACTGAAGGTTTCCCAACATATATACTCTTTCAGAATTTTATTTCAAGCTTATATTTATGATTTTTAACCATTTTCCCGAAAAGCACTAACGCTGGCCGAGAGCCGCCTAATGAGTTTGGTTGGCCATAACTCGGGATGTTTAAGATCTAGAAGGCTAAAAATTTCAGGATTTTCCTATCTTTATGTTATAAAAACATGGGAAAAATTTGAGGCCGATCCGAGGACCCGACCTGCCCACCATTGCTGTTTTGGCAAAGAAAGACTCATATATATTTGTTAACCAAAATTATTTTCTAGACAATATACATTAATATTTATTTGCTTTTAGCATTAGTAAACAGATTTTTTGATAATTAAAAATTTTTAGATTCGGGTTGAAAAGTGAAAACTCGACATTATTACTGACATGACAAAGTGGGGTACCCCAAAATGCTTATGAATGAAGTCTGTGCAAGAAGAAGGAGAATGCACCCTTTTCCTAGCTATATATCCACTGTAAAAAGTAACTTTCTTAGATTCACAAAAAAATAGAATATTTTCGAAAAATTAGTAAATTTTCGAAAAAAATCGTAAATTTATTAAATTTAGTATATTAACTAAAAATTTGAGTATTTCCAATTTTTTTTTGTAAATTTACGAGAAAAATTGATAATTTACAGTTTTTTTTCGAAAATTTACAAAAAAAAAAAAAAAAAAAAAAAAGAAGACTGATTCTGAAAAAGAAGACTGACCTTATCTATCTTAGTAAAATTGTCAATAATTTTATTGATTCTGAATCGATCTTATCAAAGTTACTTTTTCGTGTACCTCAACGTAGTCTTAGATCTCTTAATTATGTCTTTGAGATGCCATATCATCTGAATAAATTCTCAAACAAATCGGTCTCAATAAGAATTTGTTCTACTTATAATAACCATAAAGATCTGTTTGATGTGTTTAGTGATTCTATTTATACAGTTAGAGGCCTTACATGTAAGATATTAAACTACAAATAAACAACCTTGACTTTATTAATTTGTGATATTTGACTATGAATAAATTTTTAGATAGGCAAAAAGAATATATATAAAAATCAAAATAAAAAATTATATTATAATACTTATTTTTTAACTTAAATTTTATAACATCTTAGATTACTCTGCATTTCAATAAATTTGCAAAAATTATATCTATTTAACTTTTAATGTAATGATTTTTTGGGATAATTGATCCTGTGTATTAAATAAAATAAAATAAATAAATAAAAATAAAAAAAAAATATTTGCTAATTTACAAATTTTTTTATAAATTCACAAAAAAAAATCGAGAATTCTCGAATTCGTTGTTATTATACTAAATTAATTTTTCAAAAATGTTCTATTTTTTTTTTGGAATCTAAGAAAGTTACTTTTTACAGCGTTGATATAGTAAACAAATAATAAGTAAATTTATAGATCAATAGTATATTACGAGTCCATGTCCAGTAAAGTAAAGAATGATCCAAATCACATCCGAGGCGAAGCCGAGGTTGGTAAACTGCAATTTGGGTCATTCTTTATTTATGGACTAGAGTCATAATTTTTTGAATTTGTTAATTTGGATATTTTTTATTAAAATTTCATTAATTAGTTTAAATTGAAATCTAAAAAATGTAGTATCAAAGAATAGTATATTAAGACCGGTGGCTAAAAAAATTGTCCAATTCTTAGGTAAATACTTTTTTTAAGAAAAAAAAAATTACATGAAATAATAACACCAATTATGTTGCGTCAGGTCTCTAAATATTAAATTTTGATATTTTTTTGAAACAAAAACTTAAAATTAGATGATTTCTTCAGCTACCAAGGTTATATCTTTTTCGTAAAGGATTTTAGGTCCGTTTTAAAAGTAAATTTAAAAAAAAGATTCTTGAAAGTATATTTTTAAACTTTTTTGTCAGTATTAAAATCCCGCGATAAAGCTCATTATTTTAAAAAATATTTTTTCATTATACGCTGCAAAAAAGATCTACTTACTTTCTTACTTTCGGGCGATCTTTCTTTCGCTTTTAATAAAAAACTATGTGTTGAACACGGGAAAAAATGTAGGAAATTTTACTTTCAATGCTGTCTGCACTCGTACGCTGCGCTCACTCCTGCATATAACTGCATTGAAAGCCAAATCCTATTTTTTCCCTTGTTGAACAAATAGATATTTTTTCTTCTAGAAAAGCCAAAAATATTCCTTTATCCTTATGAGCAGATCCGCTTATGAGTAATATAAATTGGGTCAAAAAATAAAAAAAAAAATTATTATCAAAATACATATTTTTCATTTATTTACATAAAAAAATTTATTAAATTTTTTCAAACTTAACAATCTATATATATTTATTTAATATCTCGTACTATTAAAAAAATATAATACTTAATACTTAATTAACTACTTTCAGTTAAAACTATTATTACAATTTTTTATTTTTAACGTAAGTATAAAAAATAATATCATGTCTTGGGTATTAATAATTTATAAACCAGAAATTATCAAAATAAGGATTTATCTTATTAATTTATATGGCTATTCGATTGTAAAATTTCTATATTTTTTATCAAAATTATTTTTAGTTAAAAATATATATGAGAATCAAATTTGCCACTGATACGTTTTGTTATTTTTAGAGCTTTGAAAATTATATCGTTTTAAAATTTATACATAGCTATAGCTATTATATCTTTAATTAGATACTTAATAATACTTTAATTAAGAAGTTATAACTACTTTATAAGATACTTTATAAGCTCATTAAGTTTCAGTTTTTTTTTGTCAGTTTGGGTATAAATATACAAAAGTATGTTTTTATGCTTCAAAACCAGAAATTAATTAAAACACACTTTATGTGTGATAAAACGATTAAATTTGTGTTTTATACATAAATACCCGGGAAAAAAAAGTTCAGATTTGATCAATTGAATTTTTTTCCCGGGTATTTTTAATTAGAATCAAAATTATACAAATTTTTTGCAGAAGAATTTAATAATTATGGTTTTTTTTTTTTTTTAATTATTAAAGTTTTAATTTTGCAACCATGAAATATCCATAATTGAGTGCGTTAAATAAGTAACCCTAGTAACAAATAGTACATTACAAACAATGTTCAGAAAAGTAAAGAAAGGCCCACACTGAACGTGAATTACCGTCTCAGGCGAATACTACGATAAATTGTGATTTGGGACATTTTTGATTACAAGGCCAAAGGTCATTGACGATTTGTTTGTCTATGGCCGGGAAATACGTGGTTTTTGGCCGCTGACAAGGAAAATAATTTAAAGCAACAGGTTTTTGGGCGTTCTCTGGATAGAATTTTTGGGACCTGCTTTTACTGTCACCGAAGGAGTACGTTAATTAAATTTTTTAATTCTTCGGAAAATTTTACTGAAATACCTTTTTTTTTGATATTTTTGAAACAAAATTCATAAAATTAAATACATTGTTATGATAAAAATATTTTTTTTTATCATACCAATGCCTTCAATTTTCTATTTTTGGATATTTGCCCAATCCCATAACTTTTATTTATATGCTATTTTTTTTTTACAGAATCCCAAATCCTAGAAATTCTGTTTCTTTTACACTGAAAAAAAATCGGTCACCGTTGCCAGAATTTCGATTACCGCGCTACCAGATTTCTGGTTGCAGCTATCGGAATTTTGGTTGTAGCAGCAGCCGTAATTTTGTTTTCTTTTAAATGATTGCAAACTACATAAAACGTTAAGAAAAGCTGAACAAACAAAAAATTTTTGCCGTGATATACCGCGATGCTCGCATTTGAAACGAGTAAAAATTTAAATTTCTATACGGTTTAAGCCATTTGCAATCGTTTAAACGAAAAAAATATTCCGGCTACCACAACCGGAATTTTCGTTAGTGCACTAGGGAAATCATTTGATTTTCGAATTTAAATCTATAATCAAATTAAAAAAATTTATTTCAAATATAATTTTATAAAGTCTTTCAAAGATATTATTCTTTTTTTGAAATATATAATAGTTTTTACCATTTTTTAATTATATTAAACCCATTTTTATTTGACTACATTTTATATTTTGCTACAAATTTTAGCCTGAAATTTATATTAAAATTGAGTTAGTTTCGGCAAAATCCGGATGCTGTTTCGGTTATTTTAAGTCCAATAGAGCAATACATTCTTTTTCTAAGATCCCATACAAAGTCAAGCAGCTCCGGACCAATCCCTATCCGCAAAGGTAAGAAGTGTAATGGAATTTTTTGAGTTTAATATTTATGCATGGAATCAGAAATCTTTTGATTAATTTGCATCCGCGGAAGTTAAATAATAATAAGTGTAATATCAGGCTAATAAACAACCCAAAAAAATTTAATATACAATCTAAAAACCCATTAAATTGTCATTCTTAAAAACAGTCTCTATATAAATATATCATAATAATTAACAAAATTACAAATTTCAGCCAATAAACAAAAAATCGGCTTAAATTTTTAGGAACAAGAAATCAATTAAAATATGAAAAAAACAAAAGTAAAATTAAAAAAAAAAAAAATTGTTCTTAAAGTATATAATACATAACAATAGTTAAAATAACATATTTAAAATTAGCTAAAATAATTTCACCAGTATTGTTACTATCAGCACCATCACCATTAATATCATCATCGAGTGTATTTTTCGATGATATTTTATGTTTAATATGATCATTCTCTTGATTAAAATTAACTTCCCATAAATTATTTTTATTGTCATTCGTTGATCTTTTAACACGTTGATTATCAATAATATAATTACCATAATATGATTTTGTCGTTTCTGTATTTAATGGTAATTGAAATGAATAAATGAATTCTGATGATTTTAATATTTCATCATTTTCATTATCATTTATTTTATGCATTATTGTTTTTTTTTTAAATTCTTTTCTTTGTAAATCAGGTAATGGTGGTGATGGTATAAACATTGGTTCAAAATTATTTCTATTTATTATTGGTTCATTTATTGTTTCTTCTTTTTGCCTTAATTCAACAGAATTATAATTATCACTACGTGATTCAATTGTATGTTGATTAACAATTATTGGTTTAAATCCTTTTTCGATAACAATTGATCCTGGATCAAAACCAGTATTTTTAGCTGGTTTTATCATATAAAATCCTTGTGTTTTATGTATTCCATCTAATTGTGATGTTTTGATAATTTCTGGTTTACCTAATTGTTGTCGTTTATATTCAAATTTATTTTGTTTGTTAATATTTTGTAATCGATATTTATTCATTAAAGATTGCATTGTTAAAGTTGTTGGATGTTTTAGAAAACTTGGTCGTTTTGCTGGTCTCATGTTGTGTGTAATTGTTGATGGATGATTACGTCTTAAAAATACAAATTGCATCGGTTTTTGTTGTTGTTGATATGCCATTGGATAAATCATTGAAGTTGATGGAACGGTTGTTATCCTCTGCTGTTGTTGTTGGTAGATCATTAGAGGACGTGTAGGATCTGGAAGGATTTTAGAATAATGAGCAGCGTTTTGTAACTCACGACGGAGGTAGTCCTTTTGGTAATCCACCTCGTGATTAGGCTGCTGATGTACAGTAGGTACGTAAGCGCTTGATAATGTTAATTGAGCATTTTGATGATTGTTATTACTAATACTATGATAATTTTCAAATGGTATATAATGAACATTATGATTATTATTGTTATATAATGATAATGATGATGATGGATAATAATGATAATGATTGTTACGATGTTGCGGGGTTTTTATTATTAGCTTGCTTGTTGGTAAGTTAGTCTTTGATGAAGTAGGCAGACGATAATTGTAGTTCTTTGCTAAATATTCTTTATGCTGCTGGAAGAACTCAGGCGAAGGCGTTACCTTGCTTTCTGGTATTCTTATGCTGGCTTCTGGTTCCAAATCATAAGTTTGTTGGGAACTGGATTTTGGTTGGACGCGTACTTCCTCGATGTTACTTGCTGAACTTTGTTGAACTGATTCACAGGTATCGTGTACGTTTATTTTCCATCCTAAATAACGATGAGTGAAGCACTGAAATTTGGTTTAGAAAGTATTAATTTGTTCATATATAAAGTTATATTAGTAAAATGATTTACATAAATTAATTTACAAAAGTTCAGTTTTCTATTAAAGACTCGCTTTTCAGCAAATTTCTGTATAAATATATTCAGTTTTTTAGAGAAAAGTCTCAGGAATCATATGGCGTGAATCTTTTAATCAATTAGAGTACGAAATTTAAAGATATTTGCGTATAAAAATGCGAATTTTTGCACAGGCTCGAGTTCAGTTTTATACTTTGATTACAGACTTTGTCACGGGCTTCAAGACCCACATTTCTGATTGGAGCCCTGAGAATTTTTCCTTTAACTTTAAATTTTTTTATACGGGAATATTTCGGCGAGAGCGTCCTTAATTCAAGAAACCATATTTCATGACGGTCACGATACCTAAATTCCGTTATACACCTTTTGCAACTTTTTTTCTAATTTCACAAAAAATAAATATATAGTATTTTAGATTTTTTCGAAAACTTCCTAATTTTTCGCAAATAAACTTAATTTTTTTTTAAAACAAGATTTAAAAACTGGAAGATATCGATTTAGATTTTTATATTATAAAAAGTCATTTATACAATTTATTAAAGCTTTGTTCTAGAACACCTAAACGCTTGCATGCAAATTTGCACATTGCCAATCTAAAAAAATGTTTATTCTAAAGCCATGAAATACCCAAAAAATCTTTATACCTTGGCAACATGCTAATTTGTATGCAAACTGTAAAAAACAGGATTATATATTATTAGAACGACAATCCTAAGCGATTTCGCACACACAAGATATTGATCTCAGTTAATTTATATTCAGAAGAACACGTATGCAAGTATTTACAGTCTTTAGACACGATTAATTAGTTAAATATCATAAACGATACAAGTTAAATAAACTAAAATCTATATTATCTAATAAAAAATGACATTTTTTTTAAATAAAAAAACTTAAAATATTAAAATAATTTTTTTTTTCTAAACTAATAGTTTAAATTTTTTTAAGTCTTGAATATATAAATTATGGATAAGCCCATAATATAAATGTAGAAAGTTTTTTTTAAATAAATTTCTAACCATCAATTTTATTATACAAAAAAGAAAAACTTTTAATCACATCTAACGAGATAAAAAGTTTTTATTTTTTTCATACGTGGCTAATTTTCCATATAAAATAGTTTTAATTTAACAAATTAAATATTTAAAATATTTTATGCTTAAAAAATTAAAAAATTAAAATTAAAAAAAAAATATTTAAAATTTTACCTGATAATAAACAGTATCTGGTGTATTTTCATCAGGTATCCATTCAACGATACCAGGTTCACCATGATCGCATTCGAGTGTAAGTGTTCTTTGATATGCACCAAATGATGCAAATTCATCAGCTTCTGGTTGTGTTTGATCTGGTACCCAATTACATAATCGGCCAATTCCAGTTGGTCGTATTGTGTTTCTTGAACGACGTACTCCAGCAAATATTTTTACTTTCTGTTAATAAATTAAGTATTTAAATTATTAAATTGTTTGGCCTTAAAAAAATAAATTTAGGTACTTACAGCTCTTTCTTCTGGTGTTTTGTGTTGATAGCCACCCATAGGATCGTCGGTTATATAAAATGGATGAAAACGTGCTTGAACATCAGGATTGTTTCCTCCTTCAACGACGAATGTATATTTTTTACCACGTACGACATTTATTTCAGGTATTAATAGACCATTTATATACCAAGAAATACCCCAACCAACGTGACCTTCATAACAATTTAGATAATAAATTTAAGATTATAAAATTAAGAATTTTATAAAACTTTTGTTACCTGTTATTGCTGGGTAGCCATGTTTTCCACCAGTTGGACCCATTTGAGCATAAAATACTCCATCTTCAGGTTCGTAGCATTGAATTGGAGGAATTTCCCAAGCTTCTTCGTTTGGCGTTGGTGTAGGTGTTGGGATTCTATTGGGCCTTCTTGTAGTTGGTTGAATCTAAAAAGTAAATTAAAAAAAAGGGATACCAGATCCCAAGATAAAGCTACTATATTTTTTACTGTCCCAAGTATGAATATTTGTTTTTCGTCTATATCCCACACACCTTAATTATTATAAAAAAAAAAATATAAATTAAAATAATACCTGAGTCCCTTTTTGTTTATCTTCATTATTAGTTAAAATAATTTCTTCGTCATTTTTTTCAACTTTAGTCGTTTCTTCTAAATTAGGTAATGGACAATTCCATGCTGGTGGTCTACCAAAATCAAAAAATCTATCACTTTTTAAATATTTAGTATGAAAACTAACTTCATTCCTATCATTTAATGGTCCAATTGCCCATACGATTGCTTGTGAACTATTAATAAATATTTGTCTGTCGAATTCATCATTTGGTTTTAATGATCTTTGATACGTTACTACACTGTAACCATTAACTAATGCTGCATTTAATAATCTTACTGAATTCGTGTTATTCTAAAAAAAATTTAATTTTATTAGATAAATAAAAAAATTTATTTAATTTTTGATAAAATTTTATTATGTCATATGTTTGAATGAATTTATGTACTGAATATTTATGTAGAATTTAAGTAGATTAAGTACGAGTTTGGTAAGACAAAACCACAAAATTTTCATATGACATCATATTTATAGAGTGAATGTGTTAGTTTGTGTGTATGTGTGTACTAAATAAAATGATATTTTATTTATTTTCATTATTATTATTATTATTTAATGCTCTATTTTTAATAAAAATAATTTATGAAATTAATTAACGAGCATATAATAAGATAGGCTTGGTTTTTAGTTTTATCTATTAAAATGTAACTGTTATTTTAAATTTTTTTAAATCAACGGACAAATTTAAAACTTTACTTTTTCCCCAAAATTTTACTTTCGTTTGATAAAAATTTTAGTAAAATAGCATGTCCTTAAAAAAAAAATAAAAATCAAGTTCATATAATTTTCATATTCCTCTCTAAAATACATCGATTTAATTAAATATGAAATTACCTGAATACGAAGATCTGGACAAGAACCACGTCCTCCAGAACATTGTGATTTAGCATCAAGGAAGTAATCAATTGCATAACCTTGAAGAGTTTCTTTATCTACCCAAGCAACAACGATATCTGAACCAACCATTATACTTCTTTCGGGGTCAGATGACACACCAAATGACATGTATTGTGAACCATCTGTAAATTTTATAAAGTTATATTTAATTGATTATTTTTTTTTATACTAAAAAAGTTTCAAGGATTTTTTCTGTTTTAAATAAGATTTATTCGAATTCTTATTGAATATGACATTTAAAAAAAAAATTTTTCTTTCACTTCGGTGCATTATCATAATTAATTTATTTTTATAATTTTGATTAATTTCTATTTTTAAAATTATTTTATTTTCATTGTTTAAAATTTTGTAAAATTTTATTATTGCTATTTGTTGTAAAGTAACAATAAAATATTTTCTTTTTCATTAAAATTTACATTTATTATTATAATTGTTAGAAATTTTGAATTAAAGTTTTATTGTCGTAATATAAATTTTAATAAAGAGATAGAAAAGTTTGTTTTTTAATCTAAAAATAAAAAAGCTAAAAAAATTTGATTTATCAAAAAAAAAAAAAATAGATGTCAAAAGTGCAAAGATTATAAAAAATATGCAAAAATGATAAAACTAATTCTAAACGAGCCAAGTTTAAAAAAGTAGCTAAGAAAAGATTGTAAATATTAGGATCTGCTTTGTTATAAATATTCATATATATGGACGATTCTTTCTCAAGTCAATCACCCCCCTCTGTCTAAAAATTTAAGAGGTTTCGGACTCAATCAATTTTCAGGTATTAATTCTTTTAAAAAAATGGATCAGCATTTATTTCAGAATAATCCTTTAAATTGCTAAATCTGAAACTACTCGATGAAATTTGGCACATTATTATGTATCAAAATACTACCATTTCAGCAGTCAAAGTTGACGTTTTTTAAAAACTACATAGCACAAAACTTTTTAAGGAATCGACAGATTACCACACGGATGGCCTTTTTTTCTTCATTTTAATAAATAACAACTTTGAAGAAAAAAAAATCGAAAAATTTACCACCAAACCGACTTTTATTTTGATTTTTCTGATTTTTAAAATTCGACCTGCCACGGTTCAGCACCTAAAATATGCACTTTAGATTTACAGAGGCCAACAAGAATAAAAAAATAGACGCTTTCCCCGTCAATTTTAGAAAACCAAAATTTTTTTAAGCTGCCTCAATTTTTTGACAGAGGGGAGTGGCTTGAGAAATAATCGTCCATACATATTAATATAACATATAATATTTGAGGTCAATACACTGTCAATTTTTTTTAATTGCCTACAATATTGATACGTTTATAAATAAAATTTCTTGACTCACAGAAAAAAAGCGTTTTCCAAAGGGATGCCAAATAAAACCAAAAAATTTTTATATGTATCAATTAGTTTGCAAACCGTCCAAAAAAAAAAAAGAAAAATGAAAATAAATCATAATCAAGTTTATCATGCAAATAATTCATATTTCTTTATTAAAATTTTTCACACACTGCTAATATGATAATTAAATAATTATAGTCTGAGCGTGAAAAAATTTTTTAAAAGAATTATAAACATTTTTAAAAACAATTAAATAATTACATAAAATTATTTAAAGACTTCATACACTCACACACAGACTATAAATAACATTTATAATAATAATAATGACATATAGAAATTAAAAGGGCAATTTGTTTAAAACATAAAATAAGACATAAAGGTGAAAGTGTCGTAACTTATATTATACACGCGATTTTATTGTATACTTTTATATTATGTACATGAGATTTAAAATAAACTCTGGTCGGGAAATATTTTATATATGGAGCTTTTCAATTTTTATTAGTTGCTTAATATTCGAATTTTTAGGTGAAGAAAAAAAGATGTGTAGATATATTTTTTCATAGAAAAATTATTTCTTCAAATTGTATTGGAAAATGCAAATTATATTAATTTTGAAATTTTTGATATTTGTAAAAATTCTTCATTGATTAATTCGTTTAAATAAATTTTTAGACAAATAATAAAAAAAATCTAATTTTATTTAAAATTTAATTATATTTTCCCAAGACATTTATTTCTTGTGCAAAATGTATTTATGAATAGTGATGAAATTTTTTTAAAACTTTAGGAAGAATTCACCTGGAATGGGGTTTATATTTTAAAGATTATGATCTAGATATGTATTTAAAATGCTCTATATATAGAACTTTATTCAAGAATAGCTAAAATAACTACTATTGAAAGTACTGTGCTGATAATAATAGCAGCTAAAATTATACATATATAAATATTTCAGAAAATGTACAAATTATATTCATGTAACAATAATTCAAATAAAACTAATTTTAATATCAATCATTACGCTCATGATAATCGCAAGAATATATTTGTAAAAGGTGAAATTGACCAAATTCAGACAAATTTTTCTTGTTATTTAATTAATCTTGTTAAATACGCAACAATATATCTCTTATATATTAAATAAATGTCATTTCTTTAGCGAGAAATATTTTCGCCATCTAGGTGTAGTTAGGTGAATTAAAATTTACAAATAAGCTTTTACTTTTGTTAATTTCATGAATTTTTATTTATATTCTCCGATTTTTCAAAAAACTCCATGAAAGAAATTTATTATTTTTAGAACAAAAATACTATGAAGCAGTTTTCGATTAATTAAAAAAATTTTTTCTTGAAAAAAAGCAATTAATTTAACATGAAAAGTTCCACATACTTTTCGTCTGCAATGGTATATATGTAAAAAGTAAATCTAGCGAGAGTCAAAATAAAAATACAAAACACAGGCGTGGTAATTGTCAGCATTTATATGCACTGCACCTTTCTCCTCTTGTTTAAATTTCGCAATGTGAATGAAAAGAAGTCTTATAGTCATAACAAATAAAATTCTCTGTGAAAGTGTAAATAAAAATAAAAGTTGATTCAGTTAAAATTTTTGTAAAATATTTTTTGTTTTGTAAAACATATTTAAATTTGATAAAAACTTTTTTATCTAGTTTTAACTTTTTAAATCGTGCTTTTTTTGTTTGTCAACAATTTGAAATTAAAATTTTTTTTTTATTGGACATTAAAAGTTAAAATATTTTTGAATTATACTACCTTTTTTCCGAATTTTCTTTTTTACAAAATATTTTTTATTTTATATTATAATTAATTTTTTTTTATTGCTTGAGAAATGAAAATAGCGACCCAAAATACTTACTGGGTGAGTTTTTTGGCCCAAAATATTTAATCTTTCATTTATTTATAAAACTCACCCCTTTGCTTACTATAGACACCTCTAGGGAGGTATGCAATGGCTAATACATGCTTATTTGACTTTTAACTATTTCTTGGGAGTTCTATAGCAATAATTTTTTATGCTAAATAAAAACTTTTTTGCATTTGGGAAGAACTTAAGTTTCTTTAAGAATTATTTTAAAATTTACCCCACCTTAGGGGTTAATATCTCGTTTCGTAGGGTTGTATCAAAAAAAGGGCCCCGGAAATGAAAAGAGCGACCCAAATTACCTACTGGGTGAGGTTTTTAGCCTAAAATATGCAGTTTTTATTACCGAAAAATGCAAGTGTCCAAGGATGTCCGCTCAGGCCTTAATAGGTTAACTTCCGGGATCGGCGGATGAGACTGAGTGCATCTCAAATTGATTTGAAGATGTCTTGAAAATGATTTTGGTTTTAATTCATTTCAGTCGGACTGAAACAGTGTTCTTGGGCATCTAAATCGTATGCGGATAGTATGAATGTTTTTTGGTCCCAAAAATAATAAATTTACTACGTTAGCATAATCAGATACTGATCTGAAACTAAATCTGCGGTCTATTTTCATGTAAAAGTGGATAATTTATTGTTATCGACAAATTATTGTGAAATTTATTTTAATTTAATGGCTGAAGCTAAAATTTTCGTAGCTATAATTTGACCTGCGAATTACGAATTTTATAAGCTTAGCAGGTTTCGCTTTTAGAAATTTTTAAAATCTTTCACTTAATCCCTAAAATTATGTCCAATTTTGCAATAATTTGTTAATAACAATTCATCTACAAATTTAGGTAACTTGAAAAAAAGCCCGGTTGCTGCGACCGGAATTTTTTTCTTACTTTAAATGGTTGCAAATGACATAAAACTTTTTGATAAACATTTTTATTTTCGATGCTCACATTTTAAATGAGTAAAACTCTTTTTTTTTAAGAAAGACGTTTGCAATCGTCAAAAAAAATCCAGCGGCCACAACTGGAATCCGGTTAGCGGCAAACGAAAAGTTCGCTTCCGGCAAACAAAATCCCACTTACCCCAAATTGAGCCTCAAAAGTATTTTTTTCAGCGTAAAAAAAATAATTTTAATCAATAGAAAACTAATAAGTACACATACGTACTATTTTTCTTTATTTTTTTGGGAATTTCAATTTATGATCATTTTATTTATTGTAACTAACTCAGTTCTGTTAAAAAGAAAAAAAAATACAATTTGGATAAAAATAATTTTTTTTTATTTATCAAAAAAAAGTATAGACAATGATTTCAACGTGCATTATTAAAAATTTGGAAAATATCCTGAACTTCAAAATTTTGACTAAATCACCAAATTAATTCCCAGAACCTAATAAATAAAAAACTCCGTTTTCTCTGATAAAAGTGCATATATAACACCACGAATAATGCAAATAAAATGACATATTATAAATTTTGATTTGAACAAATGCCCGCACTTTTTACAAGAAATCCACGTTTATGAATTATGACATTTTTTTTATCATTATGATTGGATTCGTGTCTGTAAAAAGATGTAGCTTGTACTACATATAAATGTTGAATAAGATGGAATTTTATGCCTGTCATATTATTGCCCAATGATGTCCGTAATGTGTACTTGAAACTATACGTCTGTTTGAATAGAACTCATGAAATCTTTTTTTATATTATGCAAAAATTTAAATAATAAAATTCTATAATTAGTTTTATATCAAATTTTTAGAGCTTTAGAATTAAATTATTATAGAGCGAAGCTCTACCTTAATGGATGCAAAAATCGACACCTTTCGGACACGATATAGCCAAAACGATCAAACGGAATGCTTTCATTTTTTAAAACTGAGTTTATTTTATCGAGTTAATGACACCTATTGTTTTTGGGCCCAATCTGGTATTTCTAAAGGCATGTTTATTCTTGTACTTTTGCTTCATACAGGTGAAAAACCTTCTAAATGTTATCCGCGCGATAAATTTCATAGCTTTTGCATAAGCTTTGCATCAGTGAAATATCATAAAAATGCAAAAGAACACTAGATATAGTTTTATTAATTATTCATTAATCGACATTTTATTTTATTACACGTTTGACGCCCAAGAGCTTATCTACCTACGTGTAGTTTTGTTTTTGTACAGTAAATTAATTTCAAAACCAAAATTTATGTATTTCAAAATGTATATCCCCATGTAATAAAGTCTCAACTTTCAGAATCTTATGTCAAATTTGCGATCAAAACAACTGCAAACTCAATATTTCGGGTCAAAGTTGGCCACTAAAAAAAATCGACAAGTTGCTTATCAGTATTGTAAAATTAATTAAGTATTCAAAGACAGTTAAAAATAATAAAATTGGAGCTTATGATATGATGGCGTTAAGTATTTTATGCAAATAAAATATTTTAAATCTTAAGATTATATTGTATTGGACTAAACCTGGTTCAAAGAAAATGTAGTTTTATCCACATGCATTCTATGCGAAATTCCATTATCGTTGAATATATACGAGAATTGATTACAAACTGATGTTTTTAATTCTTCTGAAGTAGCTGGTTGACAACGGATTTTTTTAATTAGTTTAAACTTTTGTATAAAAGTGCTAAAGGCTAGTTTTATTAAATAAATAAAATATAAAATTAATATAATTGCAATTTTCGCAGGAACTTAAGGTACTTGATTTTTAGATTCTATCGGTGAGAGATTTCTTTTAAAATTGGTCATGAAAAATTTACAACTGACGGACTTTGAATGAAAACTTGCACTAAAAACTAAAACCAACGAAAATTTGATAGTATAAGAAACTAGGCTATTATTATAACAACACCCTGAAAACAACAAAAACTACCCGATTTTAAGGGTTCATTTTTGCAATGTTTCAGAAGAAGGGTAAAAAATAACTAACTAATTACATTTTTTAAAGAAAAATTAAGAAACTATTAAGACTTAAACGTCAAAAATCGTAATTGGACTATGAGGGCTAAGTACAAAAAGTTTATACTATCTCCGAAACTGAAAAAAAAACTTTTACATGATAAAAGATTATTTTTATTTGCTTCTTTTTTAAATAAAATTTTGGTAACTACTTAACCGTATTTTGGCCATGAAAGACTTAGATTAAATGAATTTAAAAATACTTTTAAAGAACAAAATTTGTATTTAGGAGGGGAGTTTAATAATTTTGGAACTCCAAATAATACAAAATGGTTATAGATAATTTATTTTGTTGAAAAAACATGACAACCACCTTCCGTTCATGCCATTAAGCCTTCTTGGACTATAGAAACACAGAGTTTGACATTTTTAAATAGGGTTCTTTGGTAATTTTTAATAGAACGCTGCAACCTCATTAAGAAATCAAATACTGGTTGTGCCTATTTTTTTATATAATTCTCTTACTGTTATTATCAACAGCCCAAATACCCATTTTCTGCCAAAAATGACCAATTATTTGATGCCAAAATTGCAATTTTCTATAGAGAAAAGGGTTTAGGTCTCAAAAAATTTGTATTGGCTCCAGGTTTACAAAAATTTCTTTCCTACCTCTCTTCAATTATTTATTAGCAAGATATAATAATTTATAAACTCCCAAATTTGATTTTTCAAAAAGTGTCTATTTTGATCTCTATCTTTGTAAAACCATAACTCAAAAACAACTCAAGCAAATCAAACAAGAGAATATAAAATACCCTGCCAACTAGCTGGCACTAAGGTTCCTCTGCCACAGATATCACCGATTACAAGCATGCAATCATACATACATTTCTATTAACTTTAAAAAGTTTTTTTTATTGATCAAAAATTTTGGAACAAATTAAAAAAAAAATTAATTATCAGATTCGAGATATCGAATAAAAACCATATTTTCAAATATTAGTACTTTCATGGAACTAAATGAAGTATTACACCCAAAAAAAAAAAAAAAATATTGCAGTTTTTTTAATTGTTATGTTTTTTTGAAATTCAGAAAAAAATTTTGAAAAAATTCGGTATCAGATCCAAAAAGTTACTATAAACGAACTTTCTAAAACTAGTACTCTCATAGAAATAAATTAGGTGCTACGTCGAAAGAGAAAAAAAATTTGGTATTTTTTGTATTTTTTTGTGGCGAAAATTTTTCGAGTAAAAATCATACTTCCAAATATAAGTACTTTCATGGAAATAAATGAGGTATTAAAGAAATTATAATGAAAAAATGAAAAAATTTTTGAAAATTCTTAATTCTTAATTCTTAATTCTTGATTCAAATTTCATCGGTTACACACACACACACACACACACACACACACACACACATACTTTTTTTAAAAACCGGTTTTTTAGCTTCCTGAGGTCCCAAAACGTGCTTATATGCCAAAAACTCAAAAATCGAAATTTGACGCATTTCAATGGTTCCTCATTGAGGAACCAAAAATGTTGAGATCTAAAAGCCTTTGTTTTCAAAAATTGCATTTTTGGGAGCAATTGAAAAATTGGTCATTATGGGATTTAATGGACTATAAAGGTATGAGAATTTGTGATAAAAAATTGCAGTTTTTGGGGCATAAAAAGTGACGCTTACACAAAAAAATGGTGCCAACCAGAAGTGTTTTGGTTAATTAGAAAGGTTGCAGAATTCCTGTGAAATTTATCAAAAAATCCTATTTAATAACATTAAATCCTTCGTTTCTAGGCCCAGAAGGCCTGCTGGAATAAATACAGGCGTTTTGGCCTGTTTTTTCAACATAATAAACTGATGCATTAGAATTTTGAGTTATTTGGTGTTACGAATGTATCGAACATCCTTTTTTAATTATATAACTCAGAAAATATCAAAAACTTTATTTTTGCAGTGAAGTGCATTATAAAACGAGTTATAATAATTATTATTAATGAATTTTACGTCTGATTTACACGTTAAATATTGATATTTAAGCTCAATCTGAGCAAAGCTTGTAAAACCCAAAAATTTTAAAATTATTTAAACTATTTTAAATATGATCAGCTTCGCTCTACCCGTCGTTGACGGTATCTAGTATTTATTTTTTTCTGTAGGAAAAAAAAGTTTGTAATTAAAAATCCTTTCAAGTCCTAATGTACCATTGTACTGTGTTCAAATGAAAAGTAGAAATTACCCTTAAGGTTAGTAAAAATATTTGAATTGGCATCTATGAGAATTTTCACTAATTTCTAGAACTAGTAAATATTACAGTCAAAGTTTAGCTATATTCATTTCGAATATTTTTACTATCACTTTAAAATTAATTTCTACTCTACATTCTAAAATTATTAGATTACTGGTAAATTATTAAGAAAAACTAGAATGTTTAAATCTGCTAAAATAAAGAACAATAAATTTTCTAAATTGTTAATTAGTAATAGATTAAGTAATTTAAGTAATAAGACGGATTGGATGGATTTCACTATGTCATTTAATAAGTTTATTAGTTTATCTAAAAGCAAAATCTATATTTATAAGTAGTCAATCTTTTCTTTTCCTTTAGCATTAATAATTTTTAATTATTATAAACAATTGTATCTATATGGAAAAATTTTTTTTTTTTTCTGTACTTTTTTTATATTTTAAAAAACGGGAAATTTCCTGTGTATACTTCTAAATAAAAATAAAATAAAATAAAATAAAATAAATAAGATTTATTATTTAAATAAATATTTAAAAAAAAACAGTTATTTCCAAAAAATTTGAAAAATCAAGCATATTCTGATCGCACAGTATAAAGAATAACTAATTCTTATTCGAAATAAAATTATTTGAAAGCTTAAATAAATACAATGTTCAGATATAATCATAAATAATCTAATATTAAATATTCATTTTTTTAAGTACTTGCAATTTGCAAAAAAAAAAAAAATCTATTTAAAATTCAGACACAAACTGTATATATAAATGCATAAGATATTAATTGAAAAGTTGAAGGTAATATTAGATCAATGAATCGATCCTACAAGATTAAAGTTGCTGGAAGCTTTTTGATATAATTTTTATATATCAACGTTATATATATTAATTTAAAAAGCAATATAAGAAATATAATTTTTTTTTTATTTAGAAGTAATAAAATAATCCGATTATATCCTCAATCAAGATAATTGATAGAAGCTTATGCCTGTCGCAAGGATTACTACCAATTCGATGTACAATAACAAGAGCATACCAATCTTCTGATGCTGCTGTTACGATATACTTTTTTTTTTTTTTAATAATACCGTTGAGACTTTGTACTTTTCTGTCTCTATTTTTTTTATCTTATTATTTTACCTATATACTTACATTAAAATAATTAAGATTTTATAAAAATATGTATATGGGTAGAAATATTAATTTTTTTTGGTATTAGGTTTTTATTCAATTTTGGGGATGATTGTTTTAATTTAAGGCTTCGTTGGTATACTGTCAGGTTGTTGTGCTTGAATTTTATTTGAGTTTTTAATTTTCAAGGATTTGATTGAAAATAAGAATTACAAATTCAAGAAAAATTCAAGCACAGTAAGTTATCAGTGTCTTTAAATATTCAAAAATAATTTAAGATTCTTGTATATTTAAAATTTTATTCAAAATTTGGCCAACTGAATTTTTCTTTTGGTCATCGAAACCGATAAAAATTTTTGCAAAAATGGGTCAAAATTCAAAAATATTTTTTAACTTTCCAAATTTCAATTTTCGACTTCTAAGATATTTTAGTACATACATGTTTTAACTACTGATAATCCTGATTTAATTTTCCTTACAAATTACATAAATTCAGATTTTTACTCGTATAGAAATTAATAACGATTTATAAGTACAAGAAGAAAAATTATTATAAAAATCTTTTTACTGTAGAATTAAAAAAATATTTAATGAAATAGTTATAATTAGCATTTTTTACTAATGTAAGTAAATAATATAAATATTTTTTAAATCAATTTAATTGCAATTTAATTAATTGAAATAAAATAATAGATAATTATGCACGTATCCAGAAACTTTTTTTTGAGGGAGGCAAAAATTTTGGGGCAGAGGGGCCGAACCTTATATAATGCTAGTAATTATGATTTAAAATTGTTTAGTAAGAATCAAAATTTAATCGTTTCTTATTTTAAATTGTTTAAAAGTTTAAAAAATTGTTGAAAATGGGGCTAAAAATATTCCTAATTTTACTAAAAATTTTCATTGCCCTATCTTGATCTCTCCTCTACAAACGAGCCTGGATAGATAGCCAGAATAAAATATATATATATATTTTTTAAAACTTACCAAGTTTTCCAACAAGTTGAATAACAATACTATCACCAGCAACAGCCCATCTAACTTCGAATTGTATACTATCTTCTAATACTTCACAGTTAAGTTTTGACTGAAAAGAAATAAAAATTTTACAAAATGAAGATAAAAATACTTTACAGATAGTATGGAAGTTAATGGTCAAAACTAAAACTTTTCCAATTAGATTTGACCAAGTTGTAAATAGTCAAAAACCCTTAAAGTAATTGTTATTGTGGTTGATTCGTAGAAAACTTATAGTAATATATATATATGTGTGTGTGTGTGTGTCTTTAATTAGTATAAAAGACAAATTTTCAAGCATCATTTAAATAAATAAATACTGTGAATAGTTTTGATATTGTTTATTTTGCTAACTAATTTATTCAATTTGTTGTAATTTATTATTTAATTCAATTAGTTTAATTTTAAGAAAATTAAGGATGTTAACTATCCTTTTCTGTTTGAGTACAGATTTTAATAAAAACTATATATAGCAAAAAGTCATATTAAAAAATATATATTTAAAGTTTCAAGATCCTAGGTTAACTCTTTCGTTGTTTAAAGTAATTTTGATTTTTCGAGCATCTTATAAACGTGATTCTTATGGGACGATATTTTATAATAAAAAATTTTATTGTTTTTTGATTTTTTATAATTATACAATTTTTTAAGTATTTGATAATAATGCTGTAACTCGACTGAGTATTTTACTATTTTGTTATTGACAAATAAAGTTCTATCTATCTATCTAATTGATGAAATAATAATTAATTTGAATTTTTCTATACAACTATAATTTAAATTTTAAAAAGTTGAATAAATAAAATGTAGCAATTCTATAGTTTCAAAAAAATTTTCTGAATTCTTTTATTTTTTAAGATTCTTTGATTCAGGCTAAAGTTTTTCTTTTGGGTTTCCTACAAACGTTTTTTATATTTGTCTATCAGTCATGAAGCGGAAACAGTATATTACTAATATCCCTTGGCCAGAATAATAAAAAATGCCTCAGATGGTGAAACAAATTAAAAATTTGTAACAAAGGCTGGCTCAAGTTGTACTGAAGAATCGCGGAAATCGACTAAAAATATTTTTTCCGTGAGTGCAACTAAAAACAAGTTCTCCCATCCATTTTTAGCTTTCTAGATAGTTACTCAATTTTTGGTTGTCATTTTCATATTTTTGGCCTTTTTTGTGAATTGGCGTAAAATTTTCTAATTATTACTGCCAAGTGCTTAATTTAAGTTAAAAAATATTTTACTTTTTGATACTGCAATAAATTTTCCCATAGAATTCGATTCCGGGAATTCAAATATGACTAAAAATTCGGATTCCTACAATGAAAAAAAATTCGGCCTAAAGCGAAAAAAAATTTCTGTTCGCTAAAATTTTTGCAAATACATTTAAAAAATAACTAACAAGGGGAGTTCAATACATTTGGAACACCGAATTACACCAAATGGTTATGGATGAGTTTGTTATGTTGAAAAAACATGCCGACTACCCTCCGTTCCTTCCAATGGGCCTTCTGGGCCTAGAAACGCAGGGCTCAATGTTATAAAATAGGATTTTTTGGTAATTTTCAAAGAAACGCCAAAACCTCGCAAGTTAACCAAAACTCTTCTGGATGGTCTCATTTTTTTGGTTTAAGTATCACCTTTCATACGCCGTAAACCGCAATTTATTATCACTAATTCTCTTATCACTATAGCCAATTAACCAAACGGTCATTTTTAGCTAAAAATGACCAATTTTTAAAATGCTGCCAAATTTATAATTTCTGACGAAAATGGGTTTTATAGGTCTGAAAAAATTTGTACAAGCTTCAAGTTTCCAAAACTTTTTGACTTTACCTTTTGCAATTATTTGTTAACTAGATATGATAATTTGAAGTCACAGTCCCAATTTTACGATTTTTTAAAAAATCTCATTTTTAATGCTAACTTTGAAGAGCCATTTCTTAAAAACGAATCAAGGAAATGAGACGAGCAAAAAATTTTTGGAAATTTGAAGCTTGTACAAATTTTTTCAGACCTATAAAACCCATTTTCGTCAAAAATTACAATTTTGGCAGCATTTTAAAAATTGGTCATTTTTAGCTAAAAATGTCCGTTTGGTTAATTGGCTATAGTGATAAGAGAATTAGTGATAATAAATTGCGGTTTACGGCGTATGAAAGGTGGTACTTAAACCAAAAAAATGAGACCAAACAGAAGAGTTTTGGTTATTTTGCGAGGTTTTGGCGTTTCTTTGAAAATTACCAAAAAATCCTATTTTATAACATTGAGCCCTGCGTTTCTAGGCCCAGAAGGCCCATTGGAAGGAACGGAGGGTAGTCGGCATGTTTTTTCAACATAACAAACTCATCCATAACCATTTGGTGTAATTCGGTGTTCCAAATGTATTGAACTCCCCTTGTAAGCCTTGTTATATCCGGGTCCCCAAATAATTGAAAAATTAAAAAAAAAATTTGAATCGCATCAGTTCTTGAAATTTTCTTAAAAATTATTTGCTTTCTGAAACTAATTATTACTAATTTTTAAATGGTTAATGGTAAACAATTTTCACAAAAAATAAAAATTAATAAATTAAAATTTATAATAAAATATTTATTAATAAATGCGTTATAACTTACAAAAATTTGATATAGTATTTTGATTGATTGATTAAAATAAATAAATTTTTCAAAATAAATATTAAGCTAAGAAAATACATTTTTAACCTAAAATAGTAGAAATTTATTGAATTTTTTCTTTGTAACTACTTTACAAAACTATTTTAATGTAAAGAATTTCCAGAAACTTTTTAGTTATTTCAATTGTTCAAAAAAAAAAAAAAAAATAACACTCACAAAAACTTTGCAACAATTACTTAAAAGAAAAATATTTTCTTTCTTACAAAAAACTTTTTTATTCAAGTTAATCTCTATTCTATACTGAAGTAAAAAAATATTTTTTGAATAATTATTTTGTAATTTATATCAAGGAGCTAAAATAATTTTAATAAATAAAATTAAAATAAGTAAAAGTGATAAATTGAAAGAAGTAAATTAAAATACAGTTAAATTTGAGAAAATGTGTTAAGCTTCGAAGATGTAAAAAGTGTTTGACAAAATATTAGTTTTTTCACGTGAGAAAAGCTAGCTTATTTTCTGGAATTTTAATCGAAAAATTTTAGTAAAGTTGTGTATATTAATACTGTTTTCGAGAGAGTTTAATGCAAAAAAGGAATTATATAAAACTGATAAATAAAATGTGTTTTTTTATGCACTATTTATTTACACAATTTTTATTTAATTAAGAGAAAGAGTTTGTAAAAGTTAGTGAAAAAGAAAATTAAAATATCTGAATATCAAAGCATGCCCTTAAAAATTTTTTCATCGCTACCAACTTGACAATTTAAAAATATAAATAAATAAAAATAAATTAAAAAATAAATAAAATTGAAAAAAAATCTATGTCTAATATCTAATAATTCTTCTTTGTCCATTGTATAATCGGCCCCGAATATAATCCTGATAATCGTCATCTTCGAAGTCAGTTCTTCTATTGATTGCTTTTTGGATTCTATAACCTAAAGCTGGTACAATTTCAACGAGAGTATGTTGTTGTTGTGGTCGTTGGTAGCGATGTTGTTGGGGTACTGAGATTTGATGGATGTTTTGAGAATGTGCCGTTATCAATGATTGACGCTGTCCCTGCCCTCCGAGCGCTTTCTGCAACACAAGGACAGAGACAGTGTTAGTAAAGTGCAGAATTTTTTTTTTTACAAGACTTTATTTTTTAGTAAAGGATTAAAATGGTGTAACTTTTATTGACTAAAAATCACACCATAATCTTAACAGTGGGTAAAAATAGATCTTGATAAAATAGTCATAAATTTTTTGGATAAAAAGGGTCTAATTATAGTCAAAACTGTAAATCTTGGACTGAAATAATGAAAATTTAAGGCAGTACCAATTTCAATTTCCATAAGTAAAAATATAAAAAAATTTGTAATTTTAAAGTAAAGTAAAGATAATAAGTAAAGATAATAAAGATGAGTGATTAATTTTTGAAAGTTAAAAAAAAAAATTACTGTTATTAAAAACAATAAGGAAAGACAAAATCAATTAAAGCATTGTTATTAACTTTAACCTGGAAAGGTCATTGAATTCATAGTATAAATTTTAGACAAAATAATTATTAAAAAAGAAAATAAAGTAATTATAAAGAAAACTAAAAAAATAATTGTTCATTTCCTCAAATCTTGAAAATTCTAGTGCAATTTTAAAATGTATTTATAGTCAGTAAAAATTTAAATTAAAAATAATAATAATAATTGAAATTCTAAGAAATTTTCAATTTTTTTAGACTTTACGCATGAAATTTGCAATTTAATTAATTGCAGTTTACATAAAATATTAAAAATTATTAAAGTAAAAGATAAAATATTTATTTTAAAGATAAAACTAAAAAACGTTAATTATTTTAATTTTAGCATAAAATCTTGTTTAGCAATTAACCGAGTAATTAGTTTGATAAATAATAATTGCTTGAATTATCTTATAATCTATAAGATTTTCATACTTATAAGAGATAACTCTCCTCGGTCATATCTCGCCTAGAGCTTCTTCTTCCATAAGTAAAAAGATTGGCTAAATCTTTGCTCTAATTAGTGTTTATCGTAAGCTGGTTTATGTAGCTAAAACGTGTTTACGATATAAACAAGGAAATTTTGCATATTTAGTACACATGTTTTTCTTATCAGTAACGGGAAAACTTTTTTTTTTGGAAAAATGGTCAATAAATTTTTGCTGATTAAAATATTAACGTAAGGTAAATTTTAAAAGGCTATTGACGGATAAGCTTAGTGATTTGGTTCCTGTAAACAAATTTAGCTCTAGTGCTATTTGAGAAAACAAAAAATTAATTCCCATTAAAATTAAGGCTTTAGGCCACGACACGGGCCTAAGAGTCATAAAAACTGAAAAAAGATGGGTATTTACGCTTTTTTTGATTTCTACGCCTCATGAACAGATAATTTTAAAAATTGGCTAAAAAATTTAATGAGAAAACTGTTTTACAGTTTTTTGGAATGCATTTGGCTAAATTCGGTTATGGAGGCCAATTCACTATGCTATCTGTCAATATCCTAAATAGGATTTTTTCAATTTTTATATTTTTATAATCTGAAAAATTCACCCCTCGAAATTCTTTTTTTGTCTTAACATTATTTTAACTAACGTTATTTTAGCATAAAAATAAAATTTCTAAAAGAAATAATTAGTGTGAAAAAAAAAATTAAATTCATTGTACTAAATTTTAATTATCATATTAATGTACTACATTTTAATTAACAAAAAAAAACACATACATGCACAAATTCATTCATATAAAATAAAAGTACACCCAGTAGAGTCTTTAACAGACTAACTGGTTGGTAATTAAAACATATCTGCTTGAGTGAGTAACCACGAAAATAAAAATATATATTTTGTAGTCTATATAAATGAGAATAATGAATTCACTTGGTAGTTTACTGATAAATACTAGAAGAGTTATTTATACATTGTGTAACCACGTTTTGATAAATCTTAGCTTTATGTTGAATATTCAAAAGTAACATGATTTTTTTAAATTTGAAACTTTTTATTTTAAGAAATAAATGATCGGATTTTTAAAAACTCGCAAGATATATGCAGGTAGCGATTGCTAGTTAAAAGTACGAATAGTTTTGAAAAGTAGGCCAAACATCTAGTTTCTTAAGCTTTTTTGACATTATGTCATTACCTATTAGAAAACTTTCGGAGGATTGAGAAAATTTATGTAAAGTATTTTTTTTTGTTGATTTGTTTTCTGGAGATTTTCTCTAGAAAATATTTTATAAAGTAATCGATTCTCTCTAGTTTTACTTAAAACTCTTACATAATTTTAAAACCTTGCGGAGGTCGGAGGAAATGAATTTTTAATATTTAGAGTATTTTAATTATCTTTTGTCAAACTAGATGGGCAAAAAATTAGTCCTTTTTTTACTTTCAGTTCTCCAAAGTAGGCCAGGCTTGGATTCCTATTACCTAGTAACTTTTTTTCCTATAGGTCCATAAAATTTTCTAATATTTCACTGAATATGAATATAAAATTCGTTTTTACCGAAGATGGTCCAGTAGCCCACAATAGGAATTTTTAGATTATGTTTTGCTAATTTTTTAAGATTTTTATAGGTTTTTCGGGTCACTGAAATTTTCCAGTTGCTCATAATACGAAATGCTTAAGAAATCACAATGAATAATTTAAAATTGCTTGTTGTGAGCAAACAAAGCATTTTTGGTAAAAGCGGATTTCATGTTAATGTTTAGTGACCCAAAATACATAAATAATTGTTAGAACATTTTATGGGCCTATACTATCAAAAATATTGCGTACGAAATAAGGGTACTAATTTAATTTTCTCAAAATTAATGCATTTTTTATTGACAAAAGATTGTAAAAACGTAAAAAAATTTAATTTTTATACAGAATTCCATTTTTATCTTTTCGGATTTTAGGTACTTTTGATATCTCATTTTAGGTTCTAAATTTTAAAAATAGCAAACTGAATACTAACTTTACTTCCTTTTCTACTTCTCGTAGTAAAATATTCTTAACTTTGGTTAAGATTTTATTTTTCGCGCGATATTTTTTTTTTCTGACCGTGGGCCGTAATAACCTATTTTTCCCATCTAGAAGTAATTGCTATGAGCGACAAGTTTAATTATTTCAAAGGTGGCAAATACAATTAAAAAGTGGAAAATCTAATTTTTTTAAGGAGAAGGTTTTGGGTTGAAATGAATAATTTGTATGGTCTAAAAATTGATTTATTCCATTATTTATAAAAATACACGAAATAAATTTTCTTTTTTTTTCCAATATGGCACCAAGTACTGCTACTTGAACCTTATTTTTCACTGTGGGATGGGTTAAATTCAAGCCGCCAGCTTCATCTGAAATAGGCCAAATTGGAGAAAAAATTTTTTTCATGTTCATATGTAGTCAAGACGCCAGCAATGTTAAATGCATACAAAAATTCTATTAGCACGAGAATGGATCCACCTTAGTGAAACGTATGTAATTTTGGTCACTGAAACCAAATTTGAAGGTTTTATTCATTTTCGGATGGCCAGTTTTGAGTAATGAACGCTATATCATAAAAAATGGGTAAAAAATTAGCAATATAGGTAAATTCTTAAAAAGAATTGCTAATTGAGCCTATTTTTGGTACCCTAGTAAGGTTTTTGGGGTCACTGATCACGATTCTGAAGACAGATTTTTAAAAATCAAAATGGTGGACTAAAAATGGCGTATTTCTAACCTCAGAAATAGCGATTTATGCTATTTAAGCATATTTACGTTGTCTAGTAAGTTTTTCGGGCCAGTTATGACTATTCTGAGGTCATATTATTAATTATCTGATTATTAAAAATCTGATCTCAGGATCGTGATCACGGATCCCAAAAACTTATAATACAAAACGTTAAAATGCTTTAATTAGCATTTATTGCCGATTATGAGGTTAGGATTCCACCATTTTTAGCATGCTATTTTGATAATTAATAATATGACCTCAGAATCGTGACAACTGGTCCGAAAAACTTGCTAGACAACGTAAAATTGCTTAAAACAGCAAAAATCGACGTTTCTAAGGTTAGGAATACGCCATTTTGAGTCCGCCATTTTGATTTTTAAAAATCTGTCTTCAAAATTGTGATCAGCGACCCCAAAAAACTCACTGGGGTACTAAAAATAGGCTCAATTAGCAATTCTTTTCAAGAATTTACCTATCTTGTTATTTTTTTGCCAATACTCAAAACTGGCCATCCGAAAATGGATGAAACCTTCAAAATTGGTTTCAGTGACCAAAAATACATATATTTCACTGAGGTGGATCCATTCTCATGCTGATAAAATTTTAGGATGCATTTAACATTGCTGGCGCCTTGACTAATGTTTATGAATTAGAATTCGAAAAAAATGATTTAAAAGAAAATAAAGTTAGAAATCCCGCAAAACCAAAAAGAGAGAAAAAATGAGAAAAAAGGTTTTGAAAGATTTGGTACGGTTCAAGCCTCTGAAGCTTTATCAATTACTCCATTCAAATCACGGAAAAGAGCGGAGGGGTTGTTTTGGCAACCAAGATGAGAAATTAAAAAATTTTACGCTTGGGATAAAAGGAAATTATTCTTTTGCGGCAGATGGAATTTTTTTTTCAGAGTACTGAGGGTTTTTTTTGAGCCGCTAATTCCGAAAATCGAGGTTTTTCTCATGCGCAATTTGTCTGACATTCTTAAATTAGCGAAAAACACCCTTTTTTAAGGGTAATTTTTGAACACTCGCTCTTTTTGAGAATTTTTTAGGTTTAAGTATTTCTCCCTCGAAAAACCTCGATTTTTGGGATCACTGCCCTTTCTAGGTTTTCTACCCATAGTAGACCATTTCTATCCTTAATTGACAAAGTTAAAACGTGATTTGAATAGAGTAATTACTTTTCCACATTCTGGGAAAATGTTATAGAAATCTAGCCAAATAGAAAAAGAAATTATCGATTGTTTAAAAGTCCTAACTGTATTTGCCACCTAATAGAAAGGAAAAACTATAGTAATTTTTTACGAAGTTATTAGATCTTAAGTTAATGAATTTCATATTTATGAATAAAATAAGAAATATTATGATCATTAATAATAAAGAAAAATACACCTCATTATTAACTACTTTTACTTATAAAAACATCAAAAAACAAAATTAATAATACCAAAAGTTATTAAAGTTATTATAACCAACATTCTTCTAATTAACGGTTGTTATTTTATAGACGAGAGTATTTAGTTTAATAATGTATGAATAGTTTAAAAAGCTTTTTGCTTTTATATTTTAAAAGTAATGAAAGTCTAAATAAAGTCTCGAGTATTTATAAAAAAAAATGTATATTTACCTGTGGAGTAATTCCAAGCATTTTTAATGATGGTGGAACATTAAGATTTTCTGGTATTTTAATATGTGCAAAATCAACAAAAAATTTTTCACACCAAACGCCAAAATGACCAAGTTTATGTATCGTTAAATCACCAGGAATTGTTAATACTATAGTTTTACGATCATATTTTCTTAATGGTTCTTCTTTACCATTTTCATCAGCTATTTGTATTCCTTTATTTGATGGTGTTGGTCCTGCACCAGCCCAAAAGTAAGCTGCTGGTGCCCTACCGTCATAACTAAATCCTGGTACTAATATTGTTTGGGCATCTACAATAACAACTGGTTCTGAATCAACACCATGGATACCAGATAATTTATCAAGTTTTTGGGGTCTTGGGTAATCAAATCCACGTGGAATTTTAACGTCACCAAAATTAACCTAAATTGAAAAAATTTTATTTATGATTCTTGTAGTTTATACTGTAATTTCATTTTGTTTTTTTTCACGGTCCATGTGACGTTAAAAACTTTCTACTTTCTCAGCAAAATTTAAAATGCGTGAAATGTATGTTTAAAATGCAAGTTTTTTTTCGGAAGCAAAATCATAAATTAAATGAATTTATTTGAAATTACACATTATGTAATTTATATGAATTATAAAATAGTAATTTTTGTATACTTACAGAAAATTCATCACAATAAACTGAAAACCATTTAATGTTATTCAATGTTTTTCCTTCTGGTAAGTTTAATACTATATTATCGTTTCTGTAACGTCTTAAATTATTCGTTCTGAAAAAAATTCAAAATTACTTTTTTTTGTCCGAATTTTTAAATTTATTGCAAACTTACGTTCCACGTTCATCTGGTACTTTGAAACCATTTACGCCAGGAGTTTTTGAAGCACCAGCATAAAAATATGCAGCTGAAATTAAAAATAAATTAAAAAACGTTTTTTTTTTATATCAAAAATATTAGAATTCCTATAAATATGCAAAAATGGTAAAAGAAGTATTATCTTAAAAAATCACGCGTAATTTTAGATTGTACTAACCATATATGGGGAATACATTTTCCCATATATCGGGCATAAGGTTCCCCATAAATAGGAAAAAGCTTTTTCCATATATCGCCAAAGTTCATTTCCCATATATGAAGAATATATGAAAAATTTTTCCCATTCATGGGAAAACTTATGCCCGATATATGGGAAAATGCATTCCTCATATATGTCTAGTATAATCTAAAATTCCGCAGAATTAAGAATGCCTTTCCTATAAACAATAAACTTAATATTATCTTATAATTTTGTAAAATAATTATTAACTTAAATATAACTGATTATATTTTTTTAAATGTACAATAAGTGTGAATAAAATAAGTAAGCACACAAACAAATTTTATCACTAACCTTTAAGCGATATTAACCAATTTAGTAATTTTAAAAACTTAGAATTCTCTAAACGTAAAAGATGCATTAAATAATTGACGAATGTAAAAATTTTCATATTATTTAAAAATCAGCATTCGTATCTTATATAACATACGTAAAACTTTTTCTTTACGAGATAAAATAGCGCCATCTAGATTTCAATGACGAACAACGTTGATATTGAAAGTAATCGAGTTAAAATTTAATTCCAAAATATTTTAATAGAAACAAATATAAAATTAATTTTTTAAACATTCTAAAGGCCAAATAGCTAAAATGCCTATAATTTTATTAAAAAATTTTCTAATACCAAATTTTAAAACAACTTTATTTTATAACATGACAAAGTATCTAATATACAATGTTTATATACAATTTCATGGATTTTTATCAGGAGGAATTTATAAAAAAAAATGTATATATAAAAGTTATTATACATAAACACACTTATAATAAATCTATTATGTTATTTTTCGATAAAAATATTCTATGCATACAAGTTTTTCTATTAGATTCATTATGTTATAAATCTACAATGCAGATAAACAGTACGGAAACGGGGAAAGTTCCGTGTTATATATATATGTTACCGTTAAAGTCCGCTCTCCCGATAATGTTAACATTAACCAGTTAAAGTTAACTTTAGCGAAGCGTTTTCGTTAAAGTCCACGAAGACGATTAAAATGAATAAAAATACAACATTAACGGGTGTGTATACGATAAAGTTAACTTTAACCAATCCTTGTCAGTTAAAGTCCATGAAAGCGGTTTAGCATACTAAAAAAAATTTGTATTATAATATATTATATACGACTCTGGCTATAAGGCATCCAAGGATTTAGGTTAGGCTACTTTTTTAAAAATGCATTTCTTGGGACCAGTAATCAATCTTAGTTATAACAAGCCCCTAGGGTTAGGTTAGGCTATTTTTTTTTTAAAGATATTTTCACGCAGCAAGGCATTCCCTAGAATTAGGGCAAGGTGGGCTTAAGAACCCATGCGCAAATTTGTAAACAATACTGTGACAATGCCTTTAAAAAAAATAGCCTAACCTAACCCTTGGGGTGTCTTATAACTAGGATTGGTTACTGATCCTAAGAAATGCATTTTTAAAAGAGTAGCCTAACCATAGAGATGTTTCACAATATCTTTATGAGCCTAACCTAAGCCCTGAGAGTACCTTATACTATATCACGAACTCTTATATGAAACCGCTTTCATGGACTTTAACTAACAAGGATTGGTTAAAGTTAACTTTAACGAACATGATGCCGCTAATGTTATATTTTTATTCATTTTAATCGTCTTCGTGGACTTTAACGAAAATGCTTCGCTAAAGTTAACTTTAACTGGTTAATGTTAACTTTATCGGGAGAGCGGACTCTAACGGTAACATATATATTTTTTTGCTCCTTTTTTTATAAATTCTGTTTACCAAGGCTATTATGATATATAAATATTCACTCTTGAGTAAGTACAGCAATGAAAGTTATATATATAGGCTTTAGGATTTGCTTTTATTCGATTATATTCTATAGAATTTTTACTATAGTAAAAAAAGAAAAAAAGTTTTAAGAAAGCAAGAAAAAATGTTTTTTTATGAAATATTTGCATATATATAGGTGTGTCCTAAAACTTATTTGTATTATGGATTATTCAGAAAGTTTTATGTACGTATATATTGACATTTAGAATGATATGGTTATAACAATAAAATTTATAATAATCATATGTATGTGGGTTTGTATATGGGAGGATCTGTCATTTTCTATAAGTTATTGGCTAAATTTGTTTATAAAAAGGCTTAGGAACTACTTTTAAACATATGTAAAAGATATAGATATTTAAAGCAACTTGGGTTCCCTTTGGTTCTTGTGTGAATGAGGTTTAGCACCGGAGCGAACAAAACGAGACACTTGAAATTTAGCAGCTTTAATTTTGAGAAGATTTTGAATTTAACAGTTATTATAGAACTATAAACTCATTTATCTTAACCTACAACACTTAAGATGATATATTTGTAATATTGAACAATCAAAAGAGATTTTAGGCGTATTTTGCGAATGAAACGCGCCACTTATTGCTCAAGAACTTAATATGTAATATTTTTTATTAAAAATTTACAACTGGAGATTTTTGAGATTGCTGAATCAAAAAATTAACTTTAAAAAATTATAAAATTTATAATTCTACAAATGATTAGCGTTTCTAACTAATTGAAAATTTCACTCTTTTGAACCCCTATTTGATGGAGTCCCTTGACCTGAATGCAATAATTTTTTTATATCAATTTTTGAAATTATCAATCTCTGAAACTCCGATGACACAATTTTGAGTAAAAAATAATAATTATATTTTGAATAACAAGCTCTTTTATCAAAGAAGGCATATTTTGATCTCAAAACAGGCTTAAAACAATTTGCAATTTTTTTAGATTTGCTCATGTACACAAGTAAAATTTTACTTTCTCAATTAAAGACTAAAAATAAAATAAAATTATATTTAAAGAGTGAAAACATATTTTATTATTAATACATCTATTATTTAAAATAATTATTTCTCATATTGCATAAATTGCCCGAGTGACCAACAGACCAAGTAAAACATAAAAATATATATAAATATGGTAAAAAGTGAAATGAGTTTTTTTTACAATGTATCACTTTTACTAATATCATGTTTAAAAAAATTGGTCTAATTTTACTTAATTATCTTAGAAAGATATCTATATCAATTTGAATAAATGAAATATTTTATTTAAAAAGGGGTTTTTATTTAATAAAACTTGCGTGTCTATTGAAAATATAATAAAAGAAATTTTTCACTTTATTTTTAGACAGAAAAAGAAAAAAAATTAAAAAATTATAAAAAGATTTAATTAAATGATTACGTACCTACTTTTTTTCGTATAAAATGTTTTATTTTTATAGTTAAATTATTCTTACAAAGTGAAAAAATTTAATTAAAAAAAGTTAGTATGGTCGAAAAATTCTTAGAATCTTGTATAAATATTTAATTTTTTTAGTTTTTTTAATGATTTTTTTTCGGAGTTATAATGAGTGTCTTACGCAATTATTTTAGGATAGTCTCGAGGATAGTAATAAATCACATTTTAATTACGCCTTATTATGATTAGTTTTAATAACTCATTTTAATGCTATTTTTTGACTTATTGATTTGTGCATGAGTAATTCTTAGTGAAACGAACCTGAAGGAAAGGCGAGTTATTAATTAATTCAAATTTTTCTGACAATGATATTCATAAGTAATTTTTGGTGAAGGTCTGGGATTTAAAAAAAACCGATTCGATTAGTATGTAAAAGTTTGATACCATACAAGGTTCTAGATTCAAAATTTTGAAATGTCATCTATTTTTCAAAATCAAATTTTTAAATAAAATCTGAGCTACATTTTCTATTTTAATTTTTCAACCCTTGGACTGAAGTAAAAATTTTTGTTGGAGTAAATGCTGCCATTAGTTTTTTGAAAAAACCTCGAGGAGAACTAACAAAAACGCATTTGCGTATTTTTTAATAATTGGTCTTTTTTTTTAAATTTTAATTGGTTTTAACATTTTTTTCTCAGTATATTTGTCTTTTTAACTCAAAAAATAAATTTTTATAAATTTACCATTTCTGAAATTTTTTATTTTTAGAATTTTCCTAAATTTTCGGATTTCACAGAAAATTTTACAATTTAACCTATTTCTGTTGAAATTTTGGACGTTTCTTTAACGCTGTACAAATCAAAAACAAAAAATTGCATAAAAATAAATGCGTTTTGGGGCATTCTTTACATTCTTTTTTTATGTACAAGGGTCGTAAACGATTTTTATTTGTCATTGAAACACATCTTTTCCGCGCAGTGGCTGGGAAATGCGTGCTTTCAGACCACTGAAAATAATTTTTTTTATTATTGCTATTATCGAACACTTTATTTTTTCTAAATTTTATAAGAACAGATCAATCTTAAAAGATTTTTTTTGTTCATAGGGAGGGATACCGTAAGTAGTATTTTTCAGCAGGGGAGTGGAAGGGTAAAAAAGTGACATTTTTAGGGGTGGAAGGGGTCAAATCAAATTGACTAAGGACCCTAGAATACTTTAGGTTTCAGACTTAGGATAATTTCAATTTGGAGACTTTTATAAATTCTGTTCTACGGCTTTAATAACTAGGGAGTATACGTTAAACCTGGATCAACTCGAAATTTGAGTCAAAATTCTTATCTGATGACGAGAAAACCTTGAAAATGTAAAATTTCGGAAAATGGAAAATTAAATAATCATTTGTTTTTGTAGAATTAATTTGGTTCAGATTTTACTTTAAAATTGGAAATCAAAAAATACTTGCCATTTTAAAACCCTTAGTAAATTTTTATATACTAAATCAAATCAGTTTTTCAAAATTCCGGAATTTTACTTTATCTTTAAGTTGGTTTCGGTAAGAATGAATTATATAGATAGCTGATCACCTTATTTATTTATTATAGGATTATGTATTTTGATGGTTTTACAAATATTATTAGCAATTTGGTCTTTCGAATATTCAAATTTAAAATTGTAAAAATCTAACATTAAATAAATAAAAATTTTATTGTTGAAATTCTACCATAAATTTCATGTAAGAAACTTAAATAATATTAATAATTAACTTAATTTATAAGAAAAATATTAAACGAAGCCTTTAATTCTATCGCTGACAAGGGAATAAATTTTATTAAATTAAAAGAAAAAAAAATAGTCTGAATTAATTAAATTAAATTTTGATAAAAAAAAAAAATGTAATATAAGTTAAAATTCTTTAATTAAAAATGAAGAAAAAAAATGTTGTAACAAACCTGGTCCTTCTCCATCGTAATTAAAATCTTTAATGAATAGAGTTCTAGCATCAACTGCATATACTTCACCACTAAGACCATGATTTAGTTGAGACAGTTTCCCAATAAGCTTTCCATAATAAGCAGCATAACATTTTTCTATATTATAATCAGATAGAAAATGAAAAATTAAAAAAAAAATTTTTTTTCTTTACTTTATTACTCAATGTAATAGTATTTTTTTTTTTAATAATAATAATAAAAAATAAAAGCTAAAATATCATTAATTAATCAATGTCATATTATAATAAGATTATTTTTTGCAATTATTCATATTTTTTTCCTTTTTTTATTTTTTAATAAAAAAATAAATCTTACTAATTATTATTATTATTATTATTATTGTCATCATTTTTTAAAAAGCTTTGTGATTGTTAAATATAATTATGTAAATATGTATAGTAGTCTGGTTATTATTAAAAATTTTTTTTGAATCATGTTCAAAAATAGAATGGTTAATAAATTTTGGATTTTTGATGCAGATGAATAGGAACTAAGTTTAATTCATATAGATTTTTGTAAGTCCTAAATTAATCGCATGCTAGCTTTCAAGTAAAAGGAGTCAGTATATCTTCAAAAAATCCTCTTTATTTTTAATTCATAAATAGAATAGGGTTGTTGCGTGGTATTGAGATTATTAGGTATTCTAAAAATATATATAAATTTTTGACACTTTATATTGGTTTCTCATATGAAGCAACGATTGTGTTAGGTGAAATTTTGATTTTTTTGCATATAAGCACGCTTTGAGACCTCGGGATGCTAGAAAATCGTTAAAAAAAGTATGTATGTGAGTGTATGTATGTATGTATGTAATTAACCGACGATATTTCACAGTAGCTCTTTTTTTCAAACTTTTTTTCATCAAAAAATCTTAAACTATAGGTACCTACTTTTTTTTAAAATTTGTTTGACTGATTTTTTAAAATAGTCTTAAAAATATCGTTTTGACTTGATTTCTTGGATCTGATATCTATATCTACTTTGATATTGAAACATAATTCAAAAGTTATAAGTTTTGTAAATAATAATATTTTGTATTAGGTATATTTTAATAAACAGTAATAAAAAGAAATCAAAAACGTTTATATATATAACATATTAAAGTCACTTCTCTTTCGAGAAAAGTGACATCTACCGGCTTAAATTATATAAGTAAACATTAGCTTTATTGATATAAAATATTCTAACAAACTTAAAATAAATAATTGATTAGCTAAACAGGCATATTTGCTGTTAGAACCTTTGGAATTCTTAAAGAAAACATTTAATGAAATTTCCCAACAATAAACAATTTTAAGGTTGAATCAGGTGGATAGAAATAGCATTTTTTGGGTAAAAATTTCTGTAGATCGAAACTTCTGGAATGCTTAATATTTTTAGCCATTGATCATGTTATGTGTCCCTTAAAATTTAAAAAAAAATTTTGAAAATTTATTGACTACAGACAAAGATATTAGCGCTTGAAATTTCATTAATTTTTGAGGTACTTAATTAATCAAGACTTTTTTATAAACAATCTGATTTTAAAAATCTTTGAATATATTATTCAGGACTTTATTTAGCATCGATTCACTAAAAAAAATCTCCATTTTTAATAATAATGTGAAATAAATTTCAAGTTTTTTGATTTTTGGCCTAACCTAAATTTTTCAAAAAATCAATTTATTCGCAACGAAACGTAGAAAATCAAATTTTTTTTTAGTGAATCGATGCTAAATAATGTCATAAATACTATATTCAAAGATTTTTAAAATCGGATTATTTATAAAAAAGTCTTGATTAATTAAGTACCTCAAAAATTAATGAAATTTCAAGCGCTAATATCTCGGTCTATAGTCAATAAATTTTCAAAAATAATTTTTTAATTTTAAGGGACACATAACATGATCAATGGCTAAAAATATTAAACATTCCAGAAGTTTCGATCTCGACCTGATTCAACCTTAAATAAGTATAGAATGCAAATCAACATTTTTTTTCTTAATGAACAGTAAAAATAAATAAAAATTATATATCAATATTTATGATTATAATTTTAAATCTATAATTCATAAAAAGAAATAAGAGAAAAAAACCTTGAGGCAAGTATTATTATTATAAAAGCAATTGTAAAATTTTTATAAAAAAGAAATCATTTTTTTTAACGAAGGCAAAAATAGAAAAAATAATAATCAGAAAAGTTGTCAATAAATTTTATGCTGTAAATTTTGTTACATTATTATATAAACTCAATGGTTAAACAAGTAAATTTAGAATTAAATTCTGCGTTTTTGAAGATACGAAATTTAATTTATTACAAAAAATTCAAAACATTTTTTATCAAAATTTAAGTGATTTTTACTCGTTTATTTCGGCGGGGTATATCAACTTCAATGATTTTTTAGTGTCTAAAAGCTTTGATTACGAATTTATAATCCTATAATTTTAAAAGCGTTAAAATTCGATAACACATTTCCACACGAAAACTAAAAAATATCTCATTAATCCAAGATTTTTCCCTCATTACTTCATTTTATTTACAACAAACAACTCTTTAAAAAAAAAAACATGTTACACGTATGATGAAAAATCCTTATTAAAAAAAATGATAAGGTGGCAAATCGACATAAACCCAAGTTAACTGTCTTAACATAAAATCTAAGAATCCCAGATCATTGAAAGAATAATTTATATATATTTTTTAAAAAAATCTTGTTTATAAATAAATTATTATAAAAGTCAATGTAACGAACTATTGCGTACTTACGTATAAAGAAGAATTGATATATTATCACATTTTTTATTACATTATAGTTAGAGATAGATCGTTATCTCAATATGTGTTCGTTACCCTGAATTCTCAATTTTCTTTATATAAGAAATAAATAAATAATTTTTTTTTTCTCAACTTTAAATGCGTATTTTAAGAGATTTCTTATGTAGTAACCTTTTTTCATGTCTCTCTAGTTGACGTCTTTATGTTTTTTTTTTTTTTATACCTGCATCATCAAGTAAATTAAAGAAATTATTGTATAGATTTTTTTTACGCAATTATTTTCATATACCGTATAGGAGCCAATTTTCGAACGTATTGAATTTCGATCAAATACACACAAATTAGCGTTTATATAAAAAAGTATGCATAATTTATCTAAAACCGAGTTTTATTATGAAACTATAAACCCTAAAGAACTAATTTCTACCCTACCGATGTTAAAAAACAATTTAAATTAATAAAAAAAACAAGAAAAATGTTCTCTTGTATAACCTTAAGAGATTTTTCTCATTGTTTTCCCCAAATGTCGTGTGTTATTAAAATCGAGTTTTATGGGTACCTACTCTATGCCGAATACTAAAAATGCTTTTAATTACGTTGTGATGCTTTAATAAATGAAGGGAAAGGGTTATATTCACTTATTTATTGCAAATTTATTTTAAATAGGTATATCGATAATCGAATCCGAACTTTTTTACACGTATGGGTATTTTCGATATTTTCAATTTAATTACACTTTTTTTAATTTAAACGATATTTATTTAATAATAATACATTAAATTTGTCATAATTACATTATTTATACTATATTTTATAATAATTAATAGAATATTTAATAAACTAACACACATAAACACAATTTAAAGTACTTATATACTTATGTATTACTTTGTTTATAACACAATAAATGCTCGTAAATGCTTTGATTTTTATAAAAAATACGTAGAAACACTTTAAAATTAGAAAAAAATCTTTATTTTAATATTAAAAATGTATAAAAATTATATTCTAACACTTGTTTCATAAAATTAATGCTTTTTTTACTTTTAAATACACAAATAAATAAAGAGATAAACAAATGCGAGTTGTTTATAAAAATGTCGCGCGCGAACTAAGTCATTGACCCGGCTGGTTGCTTAAACACGGGGTCTATTTTATTTCCTTAAGATTTAAAAATATTATATCAACTATTATCTTTCGTTAATTAAAATTAAAAAGCAAATTTTAATAAATAAATGTTTAAAATACATGATTATACAAGTGTGTAGTTCATCTATTGTTTACTATATTTTATTCTTATTATAGGTATTTTATATTAAAAAAATAAGAAAAAAGAAGTTAAGAGGGAGTTAAGAAATAGGTATAGTTATACCTATAAGAATTCTATTAAAACTCGCGCGATTTAAACTTAGTTTTAACGATTTTCAAATTATCGAAAATTAATTCGATCAAAATGATACTATTATCAAAAATAGAATTTGCATTATCGAAATTACCTTACCTTGCACACTTGTAATAAATGTAAATTATTAATTACCCATCAATAAATTTAATATTTTTTTAATTGGGATAATAAAATATAGACTTTCCCTGATCAAATGCAACAATATTTAACTCGAATTATTAATTTTAAAGTATATTTTTCAACAAATAATGATACAGCTAGGTATAAGAAAGTGACTTCTGATCGAAAACTGGCTCCTATACGGTATTTATTTATTTATATTTACAAGGATGAAATAATAATACCGCTAGCATATAATTTAACTTTTATACAAATAACTATAAAATTGCGTTCATAGAGATTTAATAGAATTTTATATGTAACGGGTAGTACGAGTATATAATATATTTCTTATTTTATTTTAATAAATATAAAATTAATTTTTTTTTTAAGGATTAAATAAATATTCTGACGTTTTTAGAGCAATTTTTTTGAAGAGGATTATCAAATACGTATATTTAATGTAAATATATAAGATTGTAGTATATAAATTTACTCAATGTATACTAGACTGGTAGTTGGGTTTTAGAAGTGTGATTATTTTTTCAGATTTTTATAGGTTTTTTTATTTACAACGTTTTTTTATTTGAAGAAATAAACTTTACTTTTTGAATTTCGAATTTTAGAACCTTTACTATTTGTTTTGGAACAAATAGTAAAAAAAGTATCTCAGAAATCCCCCGTAGTCAAAACCTGAATTCAGTTTACTTTTTTAGATTTATTGTGTTCAGGGTTTTATACAAAAATTTGATTCTAAAAATTCTAATACGTGTTATCTGAAGAATCTAGGATTTACTTTTATGAGGCTAAGGGAGATTTTTCCAAAAAAGTTCCTGAAGCTTTATTGAGTAGACACCTTTTTTGGAGCCAACTTTGGTTATTTTTTACAATTTTATTGCTATTTTCATCTGTTAATTACTAAGCTGTGATCAGAGAAATCTTTTTATAATGTTTCGCAGTTTTTTCGTCAAAGCAAAAAAATGCCTATTTACCGTCCACGCAGTAGCGAGGAAATACGTGCTTTCCGGCCACTGCCTTGAAAAAGGACATTATCTTTATAATATTTTCACATGTTTTATTATATTTACATAAACATATCCCATTGACGTAAATACCCTTCAAAAATATTAAAAATTTTTTAAAAGTCCCATATACTGAATTTTAATAAACACAATTATGTTTTTGATGGTACCAAAGTTACAAAATAAGATAATAAAAGCATAATTTATAATAGCTGCCTTTTAAGACGTACAAACATGCATGAAATCTTCCAATCAAAACAAAAATCATCAAAATCTATACAGTTCATCTTCATGATGATAACGTCTGTCATAAAATCTATAACAACTGTATAGATTTTGGTGATTAATTTGTTGATAAAAGCTTAAGTTTAAAATATGAAAGCAACCTGACAGATAGTTTTCTCTAAATCGTCTACGCAAGAACTGAAAGTTTATTCGGTATAAAGTAGAGCTTCGCTCTACAACAACCCATACTAATACACATACACACTTAAAAATTTAAAAATTCGTTATTAACTTTTTTTTTATTATAACATTCGTAATTTGCATAATGCAAAAATACACATTAAAGTTTTCATGGCATATTTAATTCATTTTTATATTTTAAGATAGCTCGGTTATTACTTCGAAAATTAATAATATTAATTATTGAATATAAAAAGCAATTAAGTTTTTTCTTTTTGCATATAATATGTTTATCTGTTTCAGTATGTTAGTATGGTACTTTGAATTCTAATTTACATATTTATTATCAGTTTATATCGCTACATACAGAAGCAAAACTGTGTGTATGCATAATTAGTAAATCAGATTAATGAAAATATAAAAAAAGTAATTTTTAAAGAATATTAGTTTGAAGATAAAAGCAAAATTTTAATAAAATATATTGAATGATTTTGGCAATTTTTTTTAATCCGAATTAGTAAAATTTTTACAATCATGTAATTAAAAGTGAAGGTAGTTATTAAATTAAATGTCATTAAAGCTGGCATAAGATAAATTGATTTTTAAACGTTTTCTAATTGGTCTTAAATTCAATTAAAGCAAGAGCAGAAAAATTAGATTCTTGGGAAATCTAATTTAGCATATACACGTGTTTTCATATCTTCAAAACACAATTACTTTCAAAAAAAATTAAAAAGTTTTAAAATATTTAAGAACTTTTTCCTTAAAGTGAGTGAATTTGAGAAACAAGAAGCAAGTAATTTTGGAAGACCTTTCATGGTAGATTTTATATCCAATATTATTAAATTTTAAGGTTTAAAACCTATTTATACAAAATTATTTAAAAACAAAAGATGAATACAATTTTAGTTTTTAATTCCAGACTACGAAACCAAAAACCTCATTAACGGCAATTGTAAATTCTGCTGCAATATTCTGCAATTATAATTTAAGAATGGATAATGTATATAATAACTTCATACCTACTTTATAATCACTAGCGATAAATATCTAGCGATAGTATTAATAACATTCACAAAAATGGTAAATTTAAGTAAAATCGATAATTTATAAGTTTAATAAAGTAAAATAATAAAGATAATTAAATAATATATAAGGAGATTTAGATACAATCGAGTCCCAGAGTAAATAACTTATATAGAATATGAAACACGCTTCTTTTACGAGAAAGTGATGCGACATCTAGAGACGTACTAAAAATATAACAAGTTCAGATAATTTCAAACATAACAGATAAATTATTTCAATAAAAAAAACTGCTTATAAAAATCAGATTATCATATTTATGTAACTCAACAATGGATGAATGTTTTATTTTTATGGGAGAAATGTAATAATTAATTGAAATTTTATAGGTCATTCACTGTTCACGCAGTTACCCTTTTATAATACTAAATATTTATTTTAATATAAACACGTATTAAAAGAATACTTAAATGTTTTGCATCAGTGAGCACAAACCAAGCATACTTTCCGCTATAGTGAGAAATTTTTAGTTAATAAGTAAATTCAAGAAACATATTTTATTTAAAATAAAAGTTATTATTAAGTTATGACTTGTTACAAAATTTTACTTAATATTATTTTACATAAATAATAAATTTTAAAGAATAGCTTTTATTTATGTTTCTTTATGCAAAGTAAATTTATTTAATTATTTGTTTAGTAGAGTATCATATTTTCTAAGAAAATTTGAACTAAATTGTAAATTTTTTTTTATTCGTGAGAAAAGAAATTAGTTTTGTTTAATTTCTAAGGGGTCCGTTGAATGGCTTTTTTCAATTTTTTTTGGGATTTTTATTCAAAATTAAATTTTAGTCTTTTCATAACTTTTTTATTATAAAAGTTATATTTCTTAAAAATAAGTAATGGAAAGTTAATTTTTTTAAATAAAAAAAAGTACAGAATAGGAAAATTTATTTTTTCTAATTTCGCGAGACTCTAAGCTGCTTTAGGGATTTTATATCCAATGCAAGTCTTATTTTAGACTGAAAAATTAAATTTTATTAATTTGTCTTATTATTTTTTTCTTAAAAAAAAAATGTAATGTTTAAATTGGTGTACTTTCTACATTTTTTGAAGTAGACTACACGTTATATTGCTTCTGAATAAAAATTTTGTATGAAATAGTAAATGCAGGTAAGATCATAACTAAAAAGATTCATAAAAATTTTATCATATACAGAGTATTCCGAAATACGGGCGCACGGCGCTAAGGTGTTCCAAAAATCGTGCGCGCCGCGCTGTTCACAAAACGTAATACGTATTTAAACATTTGATTTTTTCTGATTTAAGTACGTAATAGCCTGAAATAAAGGAGAAAATTGTTATTGTTTGTTATTAAAAAGTAAAAATTATAAAAACTTTTGTCTTATTTTCATTTATAAATAACAAACAATAACAAATAATTCTTTTTGATTCAGGTTAGTACGTACTAAAATCAAAGACGTAGTTGAAAACCATGTTAAAAACGGTACACTTTAGCGCCGCGCGCCCGAATTTTGGAATACTCTGATAGTAAAGACTTGAATTGCTACTATTTTCTCGAAAGAGAAATGCGTTCTTGATATTATATATAAGATAAGTTCGTTGTAGGAAATCACTTATATTATTACTAAATTTTATTTTTATGTTCATTAATTTAATTTACGAATTAAATCCGAGATTAAATCTTTATCTGTTTATGTAGCGTTGATTCTAAAAATACTGTATGTATTTAATAATTTTTCATATTATTAATTTTTTTGAGTTCTATTGGGTTATATTGGTTGAGAGGTTCATTTAGAATATTATATGTTATATCAGTACAAATATTGTATATAATCAAAATTTTTTTGAAGCCCTAATGCGAGGTTAAATATGATAATATTTAGATTATAAATTTCTGTTTCGATGATGAATATTATATTAGTATTTAAAATTTATGAAATTAAAAGTTTTTTGAATTAAAATATTCGAATAAATATAATACACTTAATAACATATTAGATTAAATATTTTGAAGAAAATAGAATATACAGTAAAATTTGAAACTAAACAAATGTCTAAAAATTTAATATTACAATAATTCAAAGTGTCAATATTTACTCGAAAGAGAAATGCATTCCCGATATTATAAATATAAGGATGTCCTAATTTATGCATCTGCTAACATTGAATTTAATCATATATTAATTATTTTAATTTACGACAGGCTGATAAATTTTTTTACTGATTCTTAATATTTATTTTTTTGAGTAGGATAATGTTGCCATGTTATTATTGAATTATTTTATAATTCTTAACCATAAGACCACAATTGTTGTTTAAGATCGAGTTTCAGATGCCGTTTGTGTGAGCAAGATTTATAATTAAATTTTAGTTTTTACATATTTTATCATTCAAAAAAAGTAATATTGACTAAATTTTTGTTTTAATAAAAAGTTTTGAATAGGAAAAAGACTTTTTTCTAATTTTGTAAAATTTCAAACTGTTGAAGTGATTATGAATTTCTATTTTAATGAAAATATAATAGGATTAAAAATGTTAAAAAACGAAGAATTTTTAAAAAATAAAAATACTTGATAAAAAAAATAATGATTTTAAATTTATCAGCTTCTGTAGGTGTAAAAACTTGTTGTTCCATTAATCACTAATGAACTTTTATAATATCAAAAATTACAAAAATTTAGATTTAAAACAATATTTATTTAAAAACAAAATGTTTCAGTATTTATAACCTAATTAAAACTAGTCCACATAAATTATCTTCATGAAATTTAAAAAACCCAAAATTATCAAAACTCTGCAAAAACCTAATAATTCCTAAAATTTCTCTTAAATTTCTCTAAGATAACTTTTTATGTTATCCAAACTAAATTAATTAAATCACAAAGTAATAAGAAAAGTACACACGTATAGAAATCGAGTGAATAGAAGAAAGTTATATAGTTTACAAATCGATATTAAACATACACGTTCCAAGATTAGTTAAATTTATATATAATATAAAGCTGATTTAGTTTAAACTGTATTATATCAAGATCAATTAAATTCAATTATCAAACACAGGAAGTAAAGTTTCTATTTCTTGATATTATTCGATAATACAATAGGATCAAAATTGATAAAATATTCTATTTATTTTAAAGATAAAAAAAAAATAATTAAAATTATTTATACTGTGTAATTTTCCTTTAAACAAAAAGTCCTTGACATTTTCTTTCTATTTGACATGCTTTAATTGAAAGAGAAAGTGAACGTAATACAGTTTTTTTTTCAGTTTTTCTTTTAACAAGTTATGTATATGTAAGAATGTGTGTGTTTGTTTTTTTTTTATTTTTATTTTTATTTTTTTTAATGTCAAGTTCAATAGTATACAGAAAATTCAATTAGGAAAAATTTTATTTTTTGTTGAATAAGTTGTTATGCACTTATTTGTTAAAGTGATTGTAAGAAAATTTTTTATTCTTTAATTAATTAATTGATAGAAATATTTTTTTTCATGCTGATATATTTTTGTGTGTATATGGAGTATTTGACTTGGTTTTAACGATTTTCGGAATATAAAAATTTTATTCTTTGTTGGCCAAATGAATTAGGTTTAAAAGAAATTTTTATACTTTAAATTTAATATTTTAGAGTAAAAACAAGATTTTTAGGGACTCATTTTATTGGATTACTTATTTAAATTTAAGGTGGCTCACGGTTTTAGGTCCGTATATTTTAGGGTGAAATCAGAGGGGCATAAAAAATTAATTAAATTTTATTATTTATTTTATAGATATGTGAATATTTAGAAGTTATTAATAATAATAATGCAATTTCTTATATAATTAGACATTTTATTGAAAGGTGCCCGCGACTAAAATTATGCGTTTATAATTTATGTGTTTATATTTATATTTTTGTTTGGTTTAGGCTAACTTGCTAGAGCTAAATATATTATTATTGCTTTCAAATATTTAAACTGTCACTATTTTCTCGAAAGAGAAATGCGTTATCGACATTATAAATAAGGTAAATAAGTTCACTTCTTAAAACTACCTATATTATACTTGCTCAAATTTAATTTTTTGAGTTTCGTGGAACTTAAATTATTTATGTCCGATTATAATAAAATTCATACGATGGCTATTCTCAAATTATTGAAGTTCACTATAATGATTCATGTATTATAATTGTATTATATTATTATTATTTGTGCATATTTGATAATGCTGCTATATAATAAAACAATTAGCTTAGGCTATTAGTGCTTGAGCGGAAGATTACGGAAACTCAAAGAAAAAATAAGATTTTCAATAGATAGAACACTAAAAATCGACCCCTACTGGTAAATTCGCCGTTAAGAGGTAAAATTTGAATTTTGAAAATGACAGTTGTTTAATGTTTTGCAATAATAATATTTAGTTCATAAAATATCATTTTTGGATGTAACACTAATATTTTATGCATGAAAAATGTGGACTGCATACCTTATAGGTTAAGATTCAACCTTATTTGGTGAATAGAGGTGGTTTTTTTAATACTTTAAAAATAAATTTTCTTACCTAATAAGGTATCTAGCCACATTTTTTCATAGAAAATATTAATTTTATATCCAAAAAAGATATTTTACGAACTTTTTATTATTATTTTATAACAGCCTCTTGAGAGAATCATTATTCGTCGTTTTATTAAAATTCTCGTTTTATCTCTTTTCACCCCTATTTTTGGGGTGCTAGGACAAAACTAATGGTGGATTTGGAAAAAGCACGACATTTAACGAATAGTGGTCTTCTATTTATTGAAAAACTTAATTTTTTTTTTTTTAAGTCAACCCCAGTCTACCATAGAAGGAAAAGAGTAGGACAAATAGAACAAACCTAATATATAAAAAATTATTGAGTGTTAAAATTTCTTATGCTTACTATCATTAAAGTATTAAAGATTGAATTTTATTTACGTATTTATTATTATTTATGAATATAACGAATTTACAATTTTTAATAAATTAGGAATTTTTTGAGAGTATTATCTAACTAATGGCCAAATGTTACAGATTTAAAAATATTAGTAATAACACTTGGTTAATGATGGTGAAAAAATAAAACATTATTTGGTATTAGTAAATGTTTGAAATTTTTTTAATTTCTCGAAAGAGAAATGCATTTTTGATATTATAAATATACAGAAAAAATTATAGTTTCTTAAATTACTTATTTTATCATTAAATTTTATTCTCTTATTAATAATTTTGAGTTTGCTGAAGGTATTGTTTTATATCTAGTGATCTTCGTAAATATATTTATTGTATTAAATGTTAAGGTTTATTTCAAAAAGCAGTTTTTTAAAAAATTATTAACATTTTTAAAGATCTGATACTTTTTTTGGAACTGTAATATTCTTTTGGATATTGCATTTTAAATTGATATTTACAATTATCAGTTGTATCCAATAGTTTTATTCTGTATATTATCAATAGAATTAATTTTCAAAAATTTGCTAATAATTTCTCATAAAATCATCAAATTACTTTAATAAATAATTTTAAAAAAAGAAAAAAATTATAATAATTACTAACCAGAAAAACAGCCCAAATAATGTAAACTACACAATAATTAAAATAAATGAAGTTTGCATACAAACAAAATTTTTTATATTCAAAACTATAAAAAAAAAAAAATTCAATATTTATAACGTCGACAAGTTTTCTCAAAAGATTTATGATTATTATGTATAAATACGTTTTATACATAGAAAAATTATTACAAGTATTAAGTAGATTTATTAATAAATAAATACAGTTAGACCATTAAATTGTATGAAATAAAAAATGGTTTATTATCAGCTGTATTTTTTATTTTATTGATTAATGATAATAATTTTTCTTTTTAATAATTATAATTAAGTGAAATTTTAAAAAATATTGTTTATTAATATAATATCGATGCAAATAGTAATGATTATTATTAAATGTTTGTGTGTGTGTGTTTTTACTGACTTTCCAAGGATATAACTTGTATTATTCATAAATATTTTAATTTTGATAAAAATTGTAAAATTGTATTTTTATGTTACAATTTATTATCAATAAAGGATAATTTACTGGACTGTTTTTAATCAAGTTCAAAAACCAATAAAATTATCTCTTTCTAGCCCCTAAATTACTATAAAATAACAACCAGTCTAATATATATTTTTATCTAAATTAAAAAAAATAAAAGAAAATTTTCAATATTAGCAGTAAAAACATTAGAAGAAAATTATTCGTTACTGGTGTGAAAGCAGTAGTAGTAGTAGTGTATATTTAATTTAATATGTAATTATTATTTATAGCTAAAATAAACAGACCGGTAACATTGACACTGAACTGATCTATGCAATATTTTTATTAAAAAAAATTTTACATAGAAAAACATGATATAATTTATTTTTTATGCTGAAAAAATAATTTTTATTAGTGTATATTAGGGTGATACTAATTTTAAAATTTTGGGTTATAAAAAGTTTCAAAATAAATACCATTGTAAACTTTGAATATTTATGCAAGGCCAAGTTTTACGAGCCCATGTAACTCATTTCCATTTATAAAACTTTCAAGATCTTTATATTTTCTTTAATTAAAGGTCGGTTTTAACACCTTCTAATTGCATAAAAATAATTTTTAAATCAAGTTCCATACTAATGCACATTCATTTTTATATAATTTTATCTATAGATTTTTCTTTGCCTCGTACAATTCATTATATGAATATCTATTGTATAAGAAATTACTTCTCATAATAAATAACAAATTTTTTTTTTTATTACATTATAATTAAGTAACATTTTTTTTTTTATTCATAAAAGATTTTATATATTTATGCAGTTTTTAAGTAGAAATAAGTAATATTTTATTATATGCTTGATAAATTTATATATTAGGGTGGTCGATAATTTTTTGTTTGGTAAAGAATTGTCATGTTTCATCTAAAAATGCATTTTTAACGATTTTTGTATAGGAAAATAGTGGAAAACTTTGCAAGTGGGCAGAAAAAAGTAGGATTTTGTAAAAAAAATTGCATGGGATTGAAACGATAACAATAAAGAAAAGCACAAATCGTTTTTTATTTCTAAAACATGATTACACTAAAAAATATCCAGTTCCCACGACCGAAATTCTGGTAGTGGTATTTGGTATGTAAAATTTCTGAGATTCTGATTTCTGAGTTTTTGATCAAGAATAATAACTTTACATAATATTGGGTTCAAATTTTATAGGCTATCCGAACATGATTCCGCATATTTTAAAATTTCCTTAAATTATGAACCAGCCTAATATAAAATTTTTCCATTAACATTAATTTTTAGATTGCTAAATATAAATTAATTTTCAGTCATAATAAATAATTTTAAAAAATAAGTATAAAGAAAAAAAGTTTCCAACAAATGATTAAAACTTTTTAGTTAATTTTTTTTTTGTAAAAGAAAGATACGAAACCTTTTAAAATTATTAAAAAGTAAATGTTGCATAAAAGATAATTACATTTGATTTTATGAAATACATACAAAAAAGTAATATTTATAGTGTACACTGTAAAAAATGTAGTTTTTTATGCGTAAACTTATAAAAATTATGAAATTTAAATAATTTGTCTCGAATTTCCAGCTGTATAGTTTGTGACAATCAGAGAGAAATAGAGATTAGAGAAAAAATTAATTATACTAAAAAAAATTGTACCCGCAGCAAAAGTTTTCTTTCTGGCAAATGAATTTTTTTCTTTTGTTTAATTTTTTTAATAAAACAAGTAAAAAAATAAAATTTTCTTGTCAGGGTCCAGAACGCTTTTACTTTTCGGCTCGGATTTTAGTTTTAGTGCAATCTGGACACGAGATCGTAATACCCAATTTTTTGCTCATAAAACTCCGTTTCTTACTCATACACGAAATTATACTACTTTTAAAAATTTTCTTTAGCTTTTATACCATGAAGACTAATAAAATTTGATTACTTTTTTTAAAACTTTTCGGCACGCCCTTTTCCTCCGAGAAGCCAAAAATCCAGAAATAATTTCAGATAACATTAAGTAACCTTACATACATTCATAAATTAATTTAGACCACAACTTAAAAAATGTCTCAATATTTTTCTAAAAAACCAATTTAAAAAAAAAAATCTTGCAAAAAAAATTTCAAAATCCTATAATCTTATAAATTTCTCAATAGAGAAACCCCTATTTCATTTTAAAAATTACATATATTTTAATAACAGTCATTTATTTATATAAAACTATTTAATTATTATTATTTACACATCAGATGAAGACAATTTTATTCTAGAATTATCCGCATCTTATAAAACAAAAAAAACTTTCATGTACACGTTTCTATGTAATTTAAAAAAAATAGGCATATCTCACTTTTTAAATAAATAGAAATTTTTTTTAATTTATTTCATTTAAATAATAATAATAATAATAAATTTATAGATTATGTGTAGCTTAGAATCTTTTAAGAAAAAAAAAAAATTACTTTCTTTTAAGCAATAAAAAAAATGTTAAATGATCAATTTCACTTATATTTTCTCTGGCTTAAGAAACAATCACAAATTTTAAAATGTAAAAAAACATGAATAAAAAAATATTTCACAAAAAATCACATGAAAAAATTTTTTTTGTAAATTAAACTTACGTGATATTAAAATAATAAAAATAAATAAAAAATCAAGAGAGCGTTGGCACCGTATTGAAGGTGATCGCTTCATGATTTCTTCTTGGTTACTGTCTCTTTAAAAAATAAAACTTTCTGTTTAACCATTTCGATATAGGATTTAACTTTTTTACCACTTTTTTTTTTCTTATTCTCGCCAGTGTACTTACTTTTAAATATTATATGATCCTTCGTGCATTAAACTTTACATATGTGTTTTTTTTTATTCCCCTACCATTTTTTTTGCATTTACATTTTTACAAGACTTTTTTTATTATCTGGTAATATTTAAAAGTTCTTTAAACTTTTTTTTTTTTTTATTATGTAAAAATTACGATTTTTTTTGCATGTTTAATTAACCTTGATTTTTTTTTTCATTCTAGTTTCTTATTTTTTTTTTTCATGTCAATTAAAAATTTTGTTCGGTGATTTTTTATAAAAAATATTTTTATTTGAAATTAAATTTTTTTTATGCTCAAGGATTTTTTCGTTACGTCATTTTAATAAAAAAATTAAGCGAAATTTTTGGGTTTCGATGTAGTAAAATAAAGTACTCGAACGAATTTTTGATTTTTTGAAAATATTATTTTATTGTTTTCATAAAAAAATTGTTAAATTTTAAGCCTGAAACATCAGTTATCAAAATATTTTTCAGAATATAGTTCATTATTTTTAAATGTAACTTAATATAAGACCAAATATCTCATTTATTCAGCAACCCTGTTTTTTTCTTTTTTTTGAGGCTGTTTTTTGAAACGTGGATTACTTAAGCACTGAACGTAACACCACTTTGGGTCCAATAATTAAAAAAGATAATAATTTTTTGGGATTCTAAGTAAAACACAAAATCAAAGTTAAAAAAATAAAATTAGGATTACCCTGTACAAAATTTTAACCATATTTTATGGCAGTAGTTGAGTTTATAACCATAAATTATGAAAATAATTTTAAAGCTAATTTTGAAAAAAATATTTCCAAAAGAAATAAAAAGAGCATTTTGTTCCTTTCACTTTCTTTGGCCCAATCACCATCACGAAATTCAAAACTTATACTCTACGTAAAATTACGCTTGGGATTTGAATCTGAAATAAACATGTAGGAGCTTTATTTAAAATATTTAAGTTAACCCGATAAGGACTAAAATTGGATTTGCTGAGCAAGATAATTTTTAGATGAAATATTGCTTTTCTGATTTTTAAGAGAATTAATGTAAAAATATAAAAAAATATTAAATAAAAGATGAATTTTTATCAAAAAGTATAAGAGGTGCAAAGATATCCTCTTTAACTTGTTACACCTTATCCTTGCAACTCTTTATAATGAATATACACTGTAAAAAGTAACTTTCTCATATTAACAAAAAAATTAGAACATTTTCGAAAAATTAGTAAATTTTCAAAAAAATTTGTAATTATTCGATAAAAATCGTAAATTAACTAAATTTAGTATATTAACAAAAAATTCGAGATTCTCGATTTTTTTTTGTGAATTCGCAAGAAAAATTGATAACTTACCATTTTTTTTCGAAAATTTACAAAAAAAATCGAGAATTCTCGAATTTTTTGTTAATATACTAAATTTAGTTAATTTAAGATTTTTATTGAATATTTACCAATTTTTTTGAAAATTCACTAATTTTTCGAAAATATTCTATTTTTTTTGTTAATCTAAGAAAGTTACGTTTTACGTTTTACCAATCAGCTGAGAGTTCGTATTAGGCATTAACGTTCATTTTACTTAAAACTGTGCAATTTTACTGATTAATTAGATAAATTTTGTATAATACATCAATTCTTCGTATGAATTTTCTTATCAATTTTCGAAACAAAACGTTAAAAAAATAAATAATTAAATCTAAAAAAAATAATTCATAAAACCCTAATCTGATCTAAAACTAAACACGATACAGTATATTTCAATTAAAAATTTATAAATGATAAAAATATATAAATAATTATATTTCATACTAAAGATAAAAAAATAATATTAATCTTTATTTTCTATTAACAATATTACACAGTAATTTCTATTAGTTTCACTCTCTCTCTTATTAAAAAAAACAATTTTTATTAAGTGAATTTGAAAGTATATCGCGCCGGATGATAGTAGGGCACGTACTAAGTAAAAAGATTCCTGTAATTAAAATTATACAAAAAAGTCGGTAATATAGCGTACTTTCCACGGTGAAAAAAGAAACGAGAAACATATTTATATGCTGAAGCTTTGCTGAAGAAACATTTTTAGTTTCGTAAAACAAAAGTTTTTAAGAGCTGTTCAATAAATATTTTTGTTAGCTCAAAAAAAATGTTAAGCCAAACAAAGCTAGAAAAGCTAAGAAAAAAATTGCTATTTTAAAAATTTTAGTTTGCATGGAAAAAGTCCAAGCAAACCAAAATAAAAAAATTTTACTTTTTTTTCTTCGTTTTTTTAAATAAATAAATACTACTTTGACAGCAGTATATTTTTCTTTGCTCAAAAGAAATGTTGAGCCAAAAAAAATCAGCAAAGCAAATAAAAAATTGGTAGTGCATGAGAAAAGTTCAAGCTTACCAAAATAAAATTTTCTTGCTTTTATTATATCAGCAAGAATTTATATCTTTTTTCATTTTTCAAAATAAATAAATAAAATATGACTACTTTCTTAGCAGTATATTTTTCTTTGCTCAAAAGAAATGCTTATCCAAAAAAAAAAATCAGAAAAGCGAAGAAAAAATTGGTATTGCTCAAAAATAGTTCAAGCTAACCTAAATAAAATTACATGCCAAATAATTAATTTCATGCCAAAATGATTAATTATGTATTTATTAAAAATAAAAAACAACAACAAAAAAATAAATGAAACATGCATATATTAAAAAAAAAAAAAAAAACACAAAATATAACCATGCATATTATTTGAGTTATCTTATAAGTAATTTTGACACTCTGTGCGATGAATTTATCACCTTTCTTAAAAAAAATTATGTTCAAAATATTAAATATATTTCACATATTTGTATTTCACTAATTTTTAAGGTCTCTGAATTCAAATATCGACAAAAAAAATTAATAAAATTGAATCTGAGGGCTAAAATTATAAAATAGAGGCCGAGAAGATTTTTATTAAATATTTTTTCAAATCGTACTAAGTACGATTACAGCGGCATTTGGTAAAATATAAGTAAACGACTACTTATTACCATTTAAATTAACAATTTTTTGTATTTCTACATTTAACAAATAACATTCAAATAAATTATAATGAAACATTGGAATTAAATGTAGTTTGAGTTTGCAAAAAACAAAATTATCTATGTTTCTCATAGATACATCTATGATTTTTCTAACTAAAGTTATTATATATTTTCATTTTATTTTTTTATAAGATAAAAACTTCATTAATTTAAGCTTCTTATGGAATATGGTGGATAAGGTTTGTTTTACATTAGAGTCTGTAACATTTAAAATGGATTTCTTGTAACAATAACAAATATTTATATGGAACGAACGTCTGCATATCAATTGAATTTAAGTTGATACTAAATTATATAGTTAATGTTGAATAACAACAGCTTTGTAATTGAATATCATCTTCAGAGCAACTAAAAAAAATTAAAGTTCACAACTAACAGCATTATTTGTAGTAAACATTGATAAATCTTGCTCAGATATTTGCTTGTTTGGCGTTATACTATATGATACTGGTGCTTACAAATGCCAACTGATAATTTCCATTTTAATTAAAATTTGTATAAGTTGAACTCAATGCAGAAAATAGAATGGAGAAGCTTCATAATTTATCGATGAAGTATACCCATGTTGTATCATTCTTATATTACTTTATATAATTATTCTTGAGGAGATTCTGAGAGTTAGACACCAAGAGTCTGAGCTAGCTACATGAGTTATCAAAGTTGTAGGATTGCAATTATAAGTAGTTTTCAAGTTTTCATTTTGTTGTTGGGGAGTTTGTTGGTATCGGTTTGATGGAAAATAGGTTTTTGAAACAAATACTAATGTCAACTGGTTTTTATGAGTTGCATAAAAACAGAATTTAAAAATAATTTAAATTTAGGTTAGAATAGAAGCAAAAATATATGTAGCTATAAGTTTACATTTATTAATTAGCATACTTAGTTACTAATAATATAAAAATAGAGAAATTTTCTGTAAATCTATTATTTTCAAGAATAAAATTTGCATAATGTTGCGTATCCATGTAGCTAGCAAAGTAAAATTTAGATAACAATAATTAATATCAATTAAAAATTAAGTTTCAATCTTAATATTTTTTTCATATACATGATCACTTTAGAACTTTTCACTACACGTGGCTCGTGCACGACGCACGTTTATCAATCTAGAACTTTTATTCACTTTATAGTACTTCAAAACTGCACATTTGATTTTGATAATCGTAGAAATAATAATAATACATAATATCTCGATCGTCGTTTAATTTTAATTTTTATTTATAAATAAATTTAATGAGTTTTAATACTGTTCATAAGCTAACCTGCTAATACACAAAACGACGCGACGCATAACAATAACAAACACACAAACATTCATTTGAAAAAGAGGGAGAGAGAAAGATACACTTTTATTTTATATCCATGTGACAACCGCCAATATATAAAATGTGATAAATATTAATAAGCTATAATTTTATTAAAAATTAAATATTAAATATTAAATTTTTAATAAAAAATTTATCTCTTATAATATAATATTATTACTTTAATTTTATTCAAGTTTAATTTTTTTAAAAGCTTAGAAATTCAAGCAATTTGAATTCGTTAAAACCATTTTCTCACAATCCATTTTATATATAGTTTGAACGAACTAAGTGTTCGGCATCCAAAAGTTTCAGTAAAAGCTTATAATGTAGATTCGGGCTACATATAATGCTTAAAATAATTTTCAAATTTGCACCATGCTTGATTGTAATTCTGCAAGCAATAAGATATTGGAACACTTTTTATATATTTATATAAAAATAGTTTTTCATGGCCTTAGTATTAAAAAAAATATCTACCATTTATTGGGAAATAGTTGAACTTACAATACAAATGAGTGTGGCAATGTTACTGCCAATTTTCTGTCTCTAATCTTTTTTTAGAAGTATCAGAGGAACACAAAAAAATCAAGTAATAATAACAATTTTCATACTTTAATTAATTTAATAATTAAAATTTTATGCTCTTCATTTTATTTCTTTATTTAAAACTCTTTTCTCCAGAACCAGTTGAACAATTTTTAATATTTAAAAGATCTGGACAATGTTCCTAAAGCAAATTCAACTGAATTAGATCACGGTACCTATTCATAAAAATATTGTGATTTTGTAGCTGTAATAACGGTTTAAATTATAAAATTGTACTATAATTCTTCGGATAAACTACTAAAATACTTGCAATGGTACATGAATTGACTTTGCGAATATGATTATACTCTCAAGTTTATCCAAAGACCAAATTGTTAATAAACAAACAGACAATTACTCCAAAGTCACTTACAGTTAATTAGGTCCAGATTGACGCAATAAAATTTGAGTAAACTGAAATCTATATTTCAATATTTTATTCCAAGAATGGTATAGTTTTTTTAATTTAATCATTTTTTAATATATATAGTTTCACAATTTTTACAAAAGCGAATTAACTAATTTAGCTGAATCATTTCTCGTAACATTTTGTTACTTGACTCTTTAAATTTTAGAAGTAGTTAAACTGGTGTTGGAGAAAGGAGTTTTGAATGAAGAAATAAATTTAAGAGTAACAAATTTTTATTTTTAAAAATTGAAGCATAAAAAAGTGATAATTTAAAGTTATGAAAGCTTTCATTTAATTTATTGGTTTCCACTGATACTTTTAAAAAAATATTTCAAGCAAAAATTGGCAGTGACATTGTTAATCTTTCAAAGAATTAATTTTGAGATGTACATTATAAGTATAATTCATAGCCAATTTTTATCAGAATCTTGCGGAGCAGGCGTCTTGTTATCATTTGTGTTGTGGATTCATGCTATGTTGCTGAAAATGGTACATCTTTTTTGATATTTAAGGCTAAAAGGAACTTTTCCATTATGATTATATTTTTGTAATACAAAAAATGATGTGTAAATGTGAGCTTTTTTTAAACTCCAAAAATAAAATAAACCAAACGTTTAAATACAAAAATCAAATACATATTTTGCAGATAGTAGATAATTTTTCATATGAAATTTTCCTCTTCTTGTTTAATCAATATTATATTGGTTAAAAATAAATTTCAGCTTTTCTTTTTCATTTTAATTAAAATTATACTATAACAAGATGATAAAAAAAATCACAATGCTCTGAAAACTACTCTGAATTAGTTTGAATCACTTACACTCACACCAAAATGGTGCCCACCAAGCATTATATATAATACTAAATAGTAATAAATAATTTTTATTTTATATATCTAACATTATTTACTTCAAAGGAATGATTGAAAAATAATTTTAATTTAATATTTAATATTATTATAATATAATAATTTATATAAATAATAATTTATAAAGATTTTTCATAACATATATGTTTGAATTAGCAGAATAAAATAAAAGGTGCATGTAATTATGTAATTACCGTGGAATCACTAAAACATCGGAATATAACATGAATATACTAACACATTGACGTTTTAGATGTCGGTAAAAGCCGATAATAATAGGTAATAAATAAATAAAATTTTTTTTCATTTTTTGTAAATTAGCCAACGGCAAAACATTTCTTGGATAAAATTAAGCAATACTTTAAATTTTTAAGCCTTTCCAATTTGTATTAATGTCACCATTTTGGATCTCCTTATACTATCTTAGATCTAAAATAAAACTCTTAATAAATTATTAAATTATATGAAAATTGGCTTGAATTACTTCTAAATAATTAATAAAGGTTTTCCCGTTTCCAAATTATTAAAATTCCTTTCCAATACTTCAAAAAATAACAAAATACGAAAAAATTACAGGAATCTACTTTTACCCGCTTTCAAATTCACTTAATTATATTTTTCAATACACACACATAAATGTACAAAAATATTTTATTTTATCCATTTGTTATTTTTTTTTTCTTAATAAATATGCGTGATTTTCTATAATATTTATAATGAGAGTGTTTTATTATACATGTATCATGAATCTCTAGCAGTATTTTTTTTATGGTCCGGTAGTTATTAAGGACTTGAATTTTTTTTTCTCACTTGTAATAATATAATATTATCATATATATATATGTATACAACATTTATAATTGTATGTACACATGCTTTTTTTTATATGCATGTAAATTGTTTTTATATTAAATGTATATGGGTAATTATCTTAATTTTGGGAAAGGATTGGCATGCTTATTTTGGGTATGCAAATTTTTAAATATTGTTAAGTATTAGTGTCAATTAAATAATTTTCAGAAGTAAAAAAATAAGGTATTTAATTGAATTGAAATTTTATCCGGGTTTCGGCACCAATTTTTTAACCCCACGTTTCATAGAAATTCAGGCATTTAAATTTCGACTAAATGGACTCTTAGTAATTACCATTAACATATATGATTTTTTTTAACAATTACTTTACGTAGTGATCAAATTAAACAACTTGTGATATTAATTTGAATAAAATTCAAAATTCAGCTAAAATTCGAGCAGTTAAATTTCACAGTAACATTAAAAAAAGTTTAATTTCAAGTTACAATTCTCACTTTTCTTTAACAAAACAAATACCAATAAATTAAAATATCATCTCATATAAAATTATATTTTTATATAAAAAGAAAATTTGTTATTTTTTTAATCTTACTTTAATACTATAGTTTTTCTCTCTTTTCATGATAAGGAAGCATATCTTTAATCATTAATTATTTATTGAATTCTATACATAAACATAAAATTTAAATATTCAGGACCAAAATTAATTATGTTAAGATGAATTTTGATTTTATTTGGATTAATTAAAATTTATTACATTTTTAAGCAATGAACTGGCTATAAAACCACATAATTTTTTTGTTATACGAATTATAGAAACGAATTAAGAATACAGAAATAAATGGTATTATGGAATTAAAAGAAAAATATAAATATTTAATAGATCAAAAAGTAATAGTTCATTGGCATCAGAAATGGAAGAAGAAAAAAAATATTTATTATTCAATGACAAAAAAAATTGTATATAAATCAATACTTTATATAAAAAAATTATAGAATATCATTTTAATATTAACAGCAGAATTAAATTTGCATTAAATATAGAAGAATAATTTTGTCAGGAATATATACAAGAGCTTAATTTATGTTAAAATTATCGACTTTTTTTTCAAGGATGTTTGAATTTTTGAGATTTTTTTTAATTGAAGATTTATTAATAAATTTATGTTGATTAAGCTTCGAATATTTAATTTCAAAATCCACTTCTTTTCAGAAAGACTACTGCGGGATAAGGCTTGGTTTCCAGCCCCAAAAATGCCCCAATCGGATGATTCGGTCCGGAGAGATATTAATTTTGGAGACAAAATCACTTATCCTCCCCTCGTGAACGTAGGGGGGTGGGGGCGGGGTGTCCATCATTGGAATCTTATTTTTTATCGTAAATCGCCAAATTGAGTCAAAAAAATGTGAAAAATATGCTTGGGTCAGAAACCATATCTTATTCCGCAGTAGTCTTTATCATAAGATATAAATGTGTCAGTGATAGTAAATTTTTAAAGATTTTATGATTTCTTCTGATAAAATGAGATGAAATTGTGTATAGAAAAAGAAGTCATTTATTCAGCTCAGAAATCTATGGAACACTTTTTAGCTATTGGTACATTACCCTTAGAAAATTGGATAATAATGTTCAAAAATACAAATAATTTTAAAAATATTTTATATTCAAATGTTTTATTAATCTAAAAAATACTGAAAACCAGAATAAAAAATTAAGCATGATATAATTTAAGAATATTTAAATTTAAAAATACCAATTTTCTTAGTATGCATCTAATAAAATATATTTAAAAAAAGTTTTCTCGAAAGTGAAATGGTTTTTAAATACTATAAATAGAAGACACTTATATAGCATTAAACAATTTGAAAAATTTAATTATAAGAAAACTAAAATATTAATAATGGTTATCTTAAAAAAATTAAGATTTTTAAATATGTTCTATTCATGTTAAATTCATTAGGGTAGAATTGAGATGGTTCTCATGACCTGTAGTCAAATTCGTAACTGATTTCATGGTCGAATATGTATAACTTAACTGTACGGTTTTCATCAGGGCTAAAAAATTTGGTTCTTATATTCTTTTGTTGCCTAAACGTCTTTAACCCAATGTCGTTTGGGGTTGAAATTCGAATTAGCGCTTGGGCATAATGTGACCCAGTTAAATAGCCATAATTAGTGAGGTACAGAAATAAGAAATCCGTTGGGCAAGTTGCCGAAGAAGAACCCGGAGATGACAGTTTTTGCATAATACATCAGAAAATTCAGCAGTTCCGCGAATAAAGTTTCTATGTGTAAGAGTCCTAGTTTCTTAATATTTTGATGGCTTCGTTATCTAGAAAATATTTCTCCCTTCTCTTTGTTTCACCCGTTGATATAATTCAATATGTTATTTAAATTCTTTTGAGTAAAGTTTTTCTACGATTAGTATTGCCCTAACGTTTTTAGATTTTTTTAATAATACAATGAAGTCAGCCAAATCAACTTCTAGGCCAACCCTTAATCTCTATAAGGACTTGAACCCTTCCTGAAAGAAGGTAAATTATTAAGTCAATTATTTTCGTTCAGCGATACTAATCTATAATAGCCACGGCCCATATTTTTGAATCTTCTCTTTATTATGGCTCCTATTTCGGGCGGATAGATGCTCATTAGTGCTAGAATAGGTTAAGTCAGTTTTATTTTTAATTTTTTCTCTGCAAAGGGCATAAATTAAGGTCTATTAAAATAAAAATCAGAGCCATTTTTGAAGCTACAATAAAAAAAAAATTTTTTTTTTCTATATGTACATTAAATTCAAACAAAACTACATAAATGAAACTAAATTTTTTTCGTTATCAATATAAATTTCATTTCAATCTTTTAATTTAAGGATTATATACACATATACATGTATAATATTATGAATAATATCGAACAAACTTTTTTTTGTATAAATATAAAAAAAAAGAAGGATTTTAAGGTACGATATTGATAAAAAGTTAGTGTGACGTTATTTGTATAAATATATAGAATGGACATACTCCACTCATGACATTTTCTCTAACAATGATAAAGCGAGATAGAGAAAAGAGAAAAAGTTCAATATTATATATATATGTTTGCATATTTCAAGTGCAATTCTCTTCAGAATTACGTAGTTTACAGATAACCTAGAATCACTCTCGAAAAAGTTTTCCCTTTTTCACTGAATTTCAATCAAATGACGGAAGCATAAGAAATTTTAGGCAATATATAATATATTATGTATATTTTACTATTTATATACACTAATACATTAAATATTTGTGTGTGTGTAGAAATATTTATTTGGTACTTTTAATATTAAGTTTAAGTTAAATTAAAATTGTTATTAGTTATTTATATTTATGTTTAGAAGTAAATTATTAAATAAATAATTTTAACTAATATTTCGATATGGTATATGGGCGATACTTTTGAAAAAAGATTGTTCCTGAAATTTTGCTATTATAGAGGGGAATTGGTCTAATTATTTCATTGTTTTTAATTTTTAAACATTTTTACAGTATTTCAGAAATATCTAAAATTTGCCTGAAAAAAGGAATTTAGTACATATATGAGGGATTCCACATCAACTGGGTCAAGTTGAACTGAAGGGTCGCAGAAACCGGACCAAATTATTTTTAGAGATACAACTAAAATTAAGTACTTTCAGACAATTTTAGCTTCCTGAGTCAATTATTTGATTTTTGGCAGCCATTTTTGCGTTTTTGGCCTTTTTGTTAAATTCTTATTTTTGCTGTTTTACAATTGTGTTTTACAATTTATTTTTATCCTCAAAAAAATAAAAAAAAAAATCTGAAAGGTCCAGATCAGAAAATAATATTTTTTAAATTACTAGTTTTTCAAATTTTTGAACTCTCGGCCAAGTCATAAAATTAAATGAAAACCTGAGCTATAATTCGCATTCCTCGGGAAATTTGTAGTTACTGGAGCTTTCAGATTAGCGTATCCCGCGAATTTTTTTTTGAAGGTTGAAAATAAGTTATAAAACAAGAAACTTTAACCTAAGTAGAAGAAAATTGAACCTGAACATTTTTTTTATTTAATTTGAAAAGCGAGGATGAAAAAATTAATTACTTGCACATGCGCAGCCTAAATTAATTTTTGAAACCCGGAATCAAATTCTGCGAGGTATTTCCTATAAGCACCTAAAAGGAAAATATATTTAACTGCAAAATAAGTATTTGGCAGCCAAAATAAGAATATTTCGAGTAAATTTACTAAATCAGGACACAAATACAGAAATCATTGCCAAAAATCAAGGATTTGGCATAGGAAGCTAAAATTTGCTGAAAGTACTTATTTTTAGTTGCACTTTCGCAAGAAAATAGTTTGGGCCAATTTTTGAGATCCTTCTTTTCAACTTGGGTTCAGTTGAGGTAGAATCCCTCATATGATTTCTTGAAGAATCCCATAAATTCTGTTATCTTTATGTTATACTACAAAAACACGAGCAAAAACATGATAGGTATTAAATTTACCATTTCAGAAAATATCATTCTCTAACTTATAATGTCATTATTAAAATTTCAGATACTAAAAAATTGCCATAAAATTTAAAAAAAAGCTCGATAAGCGCTATTTAAATAACTGATCATATAAATATACATACATTTTAGTATATTAATATAATTCGTATGATACGTATAATTCATGTTTTATTTGCATCTCATCAATTAAAATAATTTAATATAGAAAGACCGATATGCGCATATTATATGTTTAATTAATCACCTTACCTAAAGTACAAATTATTGAATTATATTGAAAATCGTATTTATTTATTTTATATTCTATAATAAAATTGATTAAAAATTAAAATTATTTCAACTTATTAAACTCATATCATTTAAATGAGATCTGCAGGTTACACAGGGGGAGACAACTACCTTTGGTAAACCAAATTACAATCTATTGCTATAAATGATATGAGTTTAATAAGTTGAAAAAATATTCCTGATACCCTCCATTAATTCCAATCAGCTTTCTGGACTTAAAAACACAGGACTCAACATTATGAAAAGAGGAGTGTTCTAGGACTATCATCTAAAATATTTACAATTGCATGGCCTCATATTTTTATTTAAGTGTCATTTTTCAATTTCCGGATACCAAAATCTGGACCAAAATAACCAAATTTTAAATTATTGCTAAAATAGCAGTTTTTAAGTTCTCAAAAATTCAGTACTTACTTCATATTTTTTCAATAATTATTGAACCTTATTTATTAATATTGAGCCTTGTGTTTTAGATCCACGAATTTATTAATATATTAAACTCATCCATAACAATAGACCTGTGAGCAGAATGTAATTTGTAAAGTTTAACTTCATTTTATCAAAGTACTACTTGTATGTTAATTATGACATATTAATGTAATCTTACTCAAACAGTCGCACACGGTGCATACGTATTGAAGTTTATTTAATTATAAATTTGAAAAGTTAAATTGTATTACAAATAATTCTTCTTACAAATTAATTCATTCCATTTTCGTCTTACATATTCATTTTTATCTCAAAACACTGAATTTTTGTTTATTTCATTTTCATGTATCACACGTCATTTCGACCAACAAAAATTTTTTTAGTAAGCATTAAAAATTATGATACAGAATTTGCCCAAAAAAAACCAAAGTAATCGAAGTCTTAATCCATTAAAATATCCTTTAAATTAAGTTTAATTAAAATAAATTATTTTAAATAATACCCACATTTAAAAATATGTATTTAAATAAAAAAAAATTAAAACTCTTTCTTTTAAATAACAAACTGAAAGTACTAAATTACGTAACGGTTCTTTTTTTTAGCATTAAAGTAATATTTTGTGGCACATTGACAATTATTATTATAATATACAATAAAACACAGATGATAATACAAGAAACTTTTTATTTCATTCTTATAATAATATATAACTGCTTATTTACTTTTTTGTCTGTGCAAAAAAAAGTGTGTGTGTGTGTGTATAACAACTTTCACAATATAACTCGCTTTATTATAATGTAGATTTTTTTTGTGTTATTACTGTAAGTTATAATAATATCATGTAATTATTGTACGTATACACAAATTTGATTTTAATGAATGACAAAAAAATAAGGTCGTTTTTAAATAGTAACCACAAAAATACAAAATAAAGTGATATAATTAAGTCTTTTTTTTTAGTGGATGTGGTGGTATTATTTTTGTATTCAGTTATATCGAAATTTTTAATGTTTGTTTTTGAGGATTTTTGGTAGATTATGAGAAATTTTGAAGTTTACGTAATATTTTTTAAACGGTAAATTTCGCAAAGTAATTAATAGGATAGGAAATTGTAGTTTTTATCAAAATTGGACATTTAATAAACACGTATTTTAATATTTGAGGTGATGATGTATAAACAAAATTTTTAGCACACTGGGTATAATCGTTTAGCAACTTTTAGTAGTAGACACTTTAGTGTAGTAAATTTTGGCTCATAAACGCCTGAGATTCCAGACCTGGGCACTGGATCAAAATTCTGTTTTACTTATACTGAAGAGCCTTCTGAAAGATATACTTTACCCTAATTTCTGCAATAAAATAACTTTTGGCAACCATAACTCCATTTGGTGGTGCATCATCTTAAAAAATAACTTACTATTCTTTAGTCACTTTGTCAAAAACGAAATATTATGTACGTAATTTCCTGCATTAAAAATATCAATCATCACGAGAACTTTTCACCTTGTCCATAAATAAATAAGCTATTTTAAGGTAGCTAACTAAATAAATTATAGGTTATAAGTTTTGTACTTCCACAAATTGAACAAAATATGGTATAAAATTTGCTAACTAGCCATATACATATATATTTTTAATATGATTTTTCAAACTTCAAAATATACTTGTGCATACAATTATAACGAGTATTTATTTAATATAAACGTAAAATTTTGAAACTAATTAGTTTTATATATATGCAAAGTATTAATTATATATAATTTAAAGTACAGATAACAATATGATTTAAAAATTTATATTATTATTATTATAGCATAAAATGCGCGTGATCAGAAATAAAATATAATATAGTTCAAATTTTCTATATATATTTTTGACCCAATTTATTTGTTGTTTTCTCTCATCTGTATTGTATGTAAAATGAATTTGGTGGTAACAAACAAGTACTAAAACACTAATTAACTTTCTAGCAATTTACATGACATTATTTATACAATTACTATTTATTTCCTATATATATTTAGATTTTGAATTTTTATATTTGTATCAAAATATTTAAATTTATTTAAATGTCATCAAAAGTTAACATATATGTCAGGGATATATAAGTGAAAAATTGTAAGAAAATATTTTTAGTTTTTTTTTTCTTTAAATTTTTGGAATTTTGATAGGGTTTTGTGTTTTCTTGTTTTATATAGAGACATTAAGCCTTTTTATCACATGAATGGTTTATTCTGAAGTAAATGTTGTAAATAAATCATAATTTTTTATAAATTCAGTCGAATAGTGATTTAAAATCCTAGATTTAAAGAATTTAGAATATGTTTACTAATAAATATACACTGACAGTAGTCAATGTAGTAGTAGGGGAACGCTTCATTCCCTCAGTTAAGACAACAGAGTTCTCAAGCTTTTAGGATTTTTGGGAAGTATTTTTCTTATTTTGAGATAGCAGCGCTCCAAAAACATAAAAGATTTTATACTAATTTAGGGGAAAATTCTTTCCCGAATGGGATATCTGCTTCCCCGTACCTTTTTCAGTGTATCTCATCTAAAATTTTGTAAAAAATAAGGGTATAGATTTAGGAATGACTAATTTCAGTATATGACAGTATTAAAATAAGCAGTATAAACTATCCATTTTAATGAGTTCTAATATATAGAAGCAGTAAAAATTTTTAATCAATATTCAAGCTGCAGATGCTGATAAATGAACAAAAATTTCTTTGGTCAACTCCAACTGGACTAACCCATATACACAAAACGAAATTTTTCTATACAGAAATTTAAACAGTAAGTTATATATACCCGAATAATTCAAGTAGAAAATCCGGAAAATCTGTAGGATGGAAAATGCATCTTTTCAGATTAATAGCTCCTACTTTTTTCTTATTCTTCTTATCTTTTCATCTTTGGACTCAACATTGTCGTTTTTCCTCTAATATATAATACACAGGATAACTTTCTTCTATTATTATCATTATTATTTTTTTTTCGTACCACAAACTTTGTTTTTTTTTCTTGTTTTTTAACAATTCTTATAATATCAACTCTTGGGATTTTTCTTCATATATATTTACTCTCAATCACATCGTACCTTTTTTTTTAGTTCGTTGGTTCATTCCCTTTTATAATACTTTGAAAAGTGTCATAAGTTTTTTTTTTTTTAGATAAAAATGCGTGTGTTGATGGTAAAAGAAAAATAAAAAAGGACACATAGAGTGATATAAAAAATGTATGTAGTTACTTTGTATTAAATATATTATATGCTTATCACGATGTTCGTAATACTAGAGGATGTTTTCTTTTACTACATGATTCTTCACTTCGGTTCATTCTTCGTGATATGATTTTACATTTTTTACTTCATTTTTTTTTTTTTTATGAATTTTTATATATACTTTTTTTGTACATTTATGATTATGTATTTATCAAATTTTTTTATTATCAAATATGGAAAAAATCGGTTTTAAAAATGAAAATTAGATTGAAAATTTGGTATGTGGTAATTGGATTTATTTTATGGTAAAAACACGTAGGAAAATTTTCTTGAGTAAAAAATACCTGGCATGTATCCATGTTTCGTTACTATCTTTTTATGCTTTATACGGCTTGATGACATTTTCCATCGAGTATTTAGGATTTTTGGGTGAGTATTAATGATAGTAGAAGATATCTGTTCTTACCAGAAGTAATATAGTGGTCCAAAAAAGGCCAAAGTATTTTTTCGTGCATTTTACTATATTTTCTTATTTTGAACTTATCCATAAATAATTTACATGTTTTACAGTAAATGACCCAGTTTTAAACAACAGGAACTATACCAAAAAATTACCTTAAGTTGCCTGTTAATGGATAAATGGACCATTTTCGGTTAAAATTTTTATTCGAAGGTTTTTATATTATATACCTATATATTTTTTTTAAAAAGTAGAAAAATAAACAATTTATTTTAAAATTAAATTTTAGGGCATATTTTTTTTTTATTTTTTAGTCAAAATAAATGTTAATTTATGGTTAAAAAATTTAATTAATTTCATTTTTATTAAAAATTTATTCATTTTGAAATATATAAAATTAGTACAATTTAATTAAACAATACGTCTGTTGATTTTTTCGTTTGATAAAAGAACGTTTCCCAATTTTTATATTAATGAAATATTATCAAAATTTCGTAATATTTAAGACGCACAAAAATATAAAAATATTATATGTTAATTTTAGTTTTAGTCAAAAAGTATATAAAGGCAATGGTAATTTAAATGAAATTTATCAGTGAGAATACTCAAACGATACCATGAAGTTATTAATCTTTGCTTTATTTATTGTTTTTTGGAACAGCAGCGTAAGTTTTGCTTTATTAAAATTCAATTTATTTTAATGATTTCTATAAGTTCAAACGTATGGGCTTAGAATTTTTATTTTCGATCAGTTCTCTATTCTCTTACTAAAAAATAAAGCCGAATTGTGTATGCCAAAATATTATGAATTTCATGAAGAAAGAGAAGAAGAAAACTTTCCTCGGATGCAAAAAAAAATTCTAAAAAAAAAAATATAAACAGTAAAATGGTGTATACCCAGTACTCTTAATTTCCTAATGTTCAGTATTTTTCATTTTCATCCATTATTGCCGGAGCAAAAGATTATGGAAATTAAGATTTTCAATAAGTTGAAGGCTAAAAATCGATGCTTTTTCAAAATCCACCGTTGGTTTTGACCTAGCACCCTTCTATATATTATCCAAAAAATAGGGTTGAAAATGATTTTCGAGAAAATGACGGATAGGAGACTGCTAAATTGTAGGATTATAAAATTTATATTTTCAATATTTTTAAAAAACTACCCCTGTTCATCAAATAATGGTTGAGATATTACACTGTAAGGAATGTATTCAAATTTTTTCATACAAAATATTAATTTTTATTTATATCTTACTCGAAAATGCTTACTTCCTAACCGGATATCAAGTTCGGAAGCGTATATTTTACTTTCCGCTAAAATGTAGAGCCCACTAGTAGTACTACAGGGAGAGAAGTAAAAAAATCAAGCAGAAACAAGGAGACAGAGCCGTGTTTTAAACTCGTGTTTAAAGAATTTTCTGAACTCGTTCTACGCCTAGGTGGGCTAAAAATAGTGTAAGCATCATGGGCGAAATACTTTAGACACGAGCGTGAACACTTATCACTCATGCCCGGCTTCGCCGAGCACTCGTGCTAGTGCTCACGCTAGTGCCGAAACCTTTACGCCCTTGATACTTAAAATACTATTAAGTATCAAGGGTGCAAAAGTTTTGGCATTAGCGCAAGGCGGTATGATTCATATGTATTCACGCTAGTGTCCAATGTATTTCGCTCATGGTGCTTACAATATTTTCTGCCTACCTAGGCGTAGAATGAATGCAGAAAATTTTTTGCAAAGTTTTACGCACGAGTCTTGTGCCTGGGAGGGCAAAAACACTTTTTTGGCCCGGAACGAGATCGAAAAAAAACGTTTGCTCCCCGCTGAGAAAGAAAAATTTAATATAACGCAGGGGCGGAAGTTCAACATTCCTTCCTAATTGTGTAGTTACATCCACAAAAAATATTTTATGAACTTTTTATTATTTCATAACATTAACAGTTTCTTATACGTAATTTTCTCAAAATTTCCATTTTACACCTTCTCAGCCCTATTTTTCGAATATATAGAAGAGTGCTAGGTCCAAACTAATGGTGAACTTGGAAAAAGCATAAAATTAAATAATAAAATAATAAAATTTTACTTATTGGGATCGATTTTTAGCCTTTCATCTCTTGGAAATCTTAATGTATTTGTTGACTTTCCGTAAACTTCTATTCCAGCACTGATGGGTTAAATCAGTTTAGAAATAAAATTTTGAAGATCTTTCTGAAAGCTTTAAACTGGGAGCAAGTTATGAATGTTAACCAAAATTTGTATCTTTACCTCAAATATAAACACAAAAATTGATTTCATTTTGCAGATGATTTTAGGACAACCAAAGAAATATGTAAAAGATCTTTTACCCTCTGTGAAAAAATGCCCTCATCATTGTCCCGAAAATGCATGCGGGGGAGGATACGGTATTTATGGAAAAAGATGCGACTGTGTTGGTAAAAAATTATATAAATATTTTTTAACTTATCAAAGTTATAGTAAATCTAAACAGTAAAAAAACAGTAATATCGTTGTAGATTCTATGTTACTTACTATTATTTTACCTGATTAAATTAAAATTTAATGTATAAATTATAAATAATAAGTGTTTATAAAACTATTATTTTTCACAATATACGGCCATTTTTCTTGCAATCAAATTTTGTCTTTTATATTTCAGATAAAAATTTTTTTTGCTTTTTTAGTAAAAGATGCAGAATCAGAGAAGGAATTTTGGGATTCATTGCTCAATATTGAATCCGAATCAGAGGAAGAAGTTTGGGAAACATTGAGTGAATCCGAAAAACAATACAAATTGATTGAAATGTTGAAAAATATTATTGGAGATTCTTCTTCATTTACCCAACTAATTTATTCAGGTCAGAAAAACGAAGAAAAAGAAAAGCTAAGGAAGTATATGACAAAATATATGAATGGACATAAAATCAAAGAGACTTCAATGTTTCGAAACATAGTGAACAATAAATCTTCAGATGGTTGCGAGAATTTTAATTTGAGGCAATTGTTTCAAGAGTTAGAGAAACGAAAAAACAATGAAAATCGCATTGAATTCAAAAAATTAATACTGCTTCATTTACACGTTCGACTATTTGGTTTTTTGTTTGACTAAAAATATCTTTAATTTAAAATTTAAATTTTGGTACATATTTTTTTAAAAATTTTTTAGTCAAAATAAATATTAATTTATTGTTAATAAATTTAATTAATTTTATTTTTATTAAAAATTTATTCATTTTTAAATATATAAAATTAGTACAATTTAATTAAACAATACGTTTGTTATTTTTTTCGTTTGATAAAAGAACGATAAAAGAAGATTTCCCAATTATTATTCTAATGAAATATTATCAAAATTTCGTAATGTGTAAGACGCACAAAAATATTAGAAAAATAGTATATGTTAATTTTAGTTTTAGTCAAAAAGTATATAAAGGCAAATGAGTAATTATGTTTGTTGGAACGCTAAATACCTAAAACGGTCCAATTGCCTACAATAGGAATTTTAAGGTTATGTTTTGCGGGTTTTTTTAACATTTTTATCTTTTACTCGTGTTTATTGGTATACGAATATGGTATCTATTTTTACTTAAAATGACTTAGTTGCCCATAACAGACAACTTCAGAGTATTTTTTTTTGGTTTTCTAGATTCTTTCTTTTGGGGGCAACCAGCGAATTTTAAATAAAAACAGTTAACATATTCGTTTTTAGTAGGGGCACAAAAAATATGAGTAACAGAAAAATCTTAAAAACCTGCAAAACATAACCTCATAATTTCTATTCTGGGAAACTGGGATATTATCGGTAAAATTCGTACTGAACGACCCAAAAAACAAAAATTGGTTAGGAAAAAAATAATTTTGCCTCAAAAGGCAATTCACGCTGAAATAATATTTCTAATTTAAATGACCTAAAATTGTTTTTTTTAAAGACAAAATATGCAGATCTAGATTAGACCTTCTCTTTAATGAATAAGCTAGAGTTCCACGATATCGGTACGATACGATATTTTAAGTAATATTGTCTTAATATCGTATCGATATCGAAAATATCGAAATATCGAGTTCTAAAATTTTTAAATTATAAATTATTTATTTTTTCGTCAAAATTTTTGTTTTTATCTTAAATTTATAAATTATAATTAATAATTATTTTATAAAAAATTAATTCTTTTAAAAAAAGAAGAAAGAAAACGTGTTTTTAAAAATATTTAAAAAATTTATCTAAATATTAATAAATAATGGCTGAAATTCATAGTGAAAACAATAAAGTAACACTCAAAAAATATTTTACATATTCAAAAGATAAAAAAGGGGACAAATTTGGAATTTATAATTTATGAAAAACTAAAAATATCAAAAAGATAATTTATTAAATCTAGATATTAAAATGCCAATAAATAAATGTAAATGTAAATGTAAATGTAAATAATATTTTATTTTGTTTTACAAAAATTTGATAGATAGGTTACATAGATAGTAATAGCGATTTATAACAATTTTAATATAACATAATATAGATAACTTGTTAAAAATAAGTTATATGTGTATAAAAAAGAAAAAATTAAAATTAAAATTCTAAAAGTAAGCAATGTAATAGTAACAGTAATTAATGTGCAGCTAATAATTTAATATTTTAATTAACTTTCTAACAATACGATAAAGTATATCACAGTCGTTTCATAGCAATAGAATAGATAACTTTTATTTATTTATAGGTAGCTTTAATACAATTTAATATAAATAGGCAGATATAACACTCTTATTTGATAATTTTGAATTTTAAAAGGCCGAGTCATCATATGTATGATTCGATGCTCTTAGAGAATTTAAAAGGCCTGATTTAAAAGAGTCAATCGATGGGAGGAATCTAATTGCCAATGGAAGTGAGTTCCAGCTTTTTGCACCTTGCACTTGAAAAGAGAAATCACCATGCCACTCTTCAAGATCAGGTATACTTAACTCCCTTGTTAGTAAATCCCCTCTAGCTGTTTCTTTGGGATTGTATTTAACCAAATTGGAAGTTAAATAATCCGGCTGATGTAGACGGAGGATTTTGTACATAATAATAGATGTAAAGTACAACCTACGTGTGTTGCATGTTAACCACCCTAATTGTTCCCTATAGGGAGTAATGTGAATATCTCTGCCGATTCCAAACACATATCTCAGACATGTATTGCTCATCCGTTGCATTCTGTCTTTTAAGTTCTTCGAGCAGTCTAAATATACAACCGAGCAGTAATCTAGGTGAGGTATTACTAGAGCTTGCACAAGCTTGATTCGAAGAGCGTCAGTTGTGCATTGTCTGATAAACCGTAGAGTGTAAAGGACTCTGTTAACCTTTTTTCCTAATGATGTAACATGCGATTCCCATGATAGTTTATTATCTAGGATTACTCATAGGCTCTTAACCTCTTTTACAAAAGGCACAGTTACTCCTTCACTTACAGTCACTCCAGGTAGGTTTAGTCTGTCAAGTTGGTCTACAAAGTGATTGGTGCCAAAAAATATTGCTTGCGTCTTGTCAGGGTTTAGTCTCAAAGATACCTTTTTGGCCCAAATTTTAATGTTGTGAGCCGCTATTGAGAGTTTCTCAATTGCCTCATTCGCGCTCTCAGGTGAAGCTTGGACATAGATTTGTAAGTCGTCTGCATACAGTAAGTGAAAAACGTCTGCGTCGAGGTGTTCTTTAACGTCATTTATATAAAGGCAGAACAAGAGAGGACTAAGTACAGACCCCTGTGGGACTCCAAGGTTAACTCCAAGAGGGTCAGAGGAAGATGTTTTCGTGGTAACTTGCAATTGTCTGACTTGGAGGTAAGATTTGATCCATAGCAAGGCGCTTTTTGAAAATCCCATGGATTTTAGTTTAATTATTAACTTAGATGGTGCTATAGAATCAAAGGCCTTGTTAAAGTCAAACTGCAGTAAAAATGTCATTAATCGTTTGCTTTTGCCAAACCGTATGTCCTCTGTTAATTTAAGTAAGGCTGTTTCAGTACTGCTGTAAGGTCTAAAGCCAGTCTGTAGCGGGTCTAATATCTTGTTCTGTCTTATGTAGCTACTAATCTGATCATGGGCCAGCTTTTCTAGCACCTTCGAGAGGAAGCATAAAAGAGCAACAGGGCGGAAATCAGAAGCTGAGGATGGAATAAAAGTCTTTTTAATAGCTACTAGTAAGGATTTTTTCCAAGCTGTAGGAAATGCTCCACCTAAGAGAGACGCATTAAAAAGTTGCACCAAATAAGGGCCAAGGGTGGGGAGTGATTTTGCTATTATTTTGTGAGGTATACCATCAGAACCCACAGCTTGGGATGAAAAATAGGCTACTGCCAGAATAACATCGTTCAAAGTGACCTCAACAAAACAAAAGCCGTCACTGGATGCTGAGTTTATCAGCTTACAGGTTTCTTCAATATTCTCTGTAGGTGAAGTTGATACAGAAGCAAAGATACTGTTAAGGTCGTCTGGGGAGTAACCATGAAGGTCACTGCGTGGAGTAGGTAGTAGTCCTAGGTGTTTCATTTCACGCCATATATCGCGATTATTATCTATTGCTTCTTCCAGTCTTGCACGTAAAAATGTGTTATGAGCAGTTTCAGAAAGCTCCTCTATTTCATTAGTGAGCTGTAATAGCTTATCTAAGAGAGAGGAGTTTTTTGAATTAAGGTACCGACGTTCGATGGACTTACGCTTCAATATCATGAAATTTAATTTATTATCAATCCAAGGATGTTTGGATTTTTTGGGATTGATAGTTTTGAGTGGTGCTAGATTGTCAATCACAGTCTGTAGATTCCTGCTGAGACTGGTAACAGCAGAGTCTAAGTCTAAGTTAGGTGCGTCAAATTCCGACCAATCATGCTGATTCAGAATTTCATTTATGGCTTCAGGGGTTATGTCATTGAGCTTCCTATAAGAGAAACTTTCCTTCGGAATTTTAGGCAAAAATATTTTTATTTCTGCTTCTATGAGGTTGTGGTCGCTCAGAAAGGGCGGGATTTTATTATGGTGACTAAGGACTGTATCATTGCTGTCTACGCACATAATGTCTATCCAGGTCTTACAAACGCTAATACCGGGGGGACGACGTGTTGCGCCATGATTAATTACTTGCAAAGATAATTCATTGAGAATGTCCTTCATAAAGATAGTATTGCTACACTCGGTTAACATGTTAGTATTTAAGTCACCCATAATAATCTTGTGACTGTAATTTGAGCACAAGTCGCGCAGGTTAGATAGGAACTGAGGGTCAGCATCAAAAGGTACATAGGTTGGGCGGTATATTAAACAAACAAAAATGTACAAATAATAACGTACCAACAGAAAAATTAACAATTGAATTTTCAAAAATGCAAAATAATTTATTAACTATACCAAACAACAATCAGGCCATATTGTCTTTTGCGATGGGCGGGTGGACTGCTAGAAACGGACAATCGTACTAAGGAATCACTATGCATTTCATTGATAAAAACCGATATCGATATTATCGAAATATCGAGCCCTTTGATATCGATATCGTATCGAAAACAAGACATCAACATCGAAATATCGTGGAACTCTAGATTAAGCCATCAAAAAATTTAAAAATCTCGCACTTTTCTGTTTTACTTCGCATATAAAGAATTCGGATGCAGGATATATTTTAATTAATATAATAAATAAGTTTCCTGTAAAATATAATTAAGTTAATCCTTTTAAGATGTAACTGATTAATAAATTCAACATTTTAAAAATTATTTTTAGTACAAAAAAAAATCGGCGATGGTGAATAGATTTTTTTTTTTGAGTAACGATAGCTTAAAATGTAAAGAAAATTTTTTCCGCAGGTCCAACGAAGAAAAAAAATTTGAATGCCAGAATCAGATTTTTTTTCAGTGCATATGTAAGAATAGAATGATTGAACAAAAACTTTTTTTCACATAGTGCATCAATTTTAGGATTATATAATGGGAAGCAACTAGCTTTCAACAAAAATCATATAATATTTGAAATTCAATGATAATCTTGAAAATTCAGGTGGTTATTTTGTCTCAGGATAAAAAATTTGAGGCATTATCAGTATGATCACTATATTTAAGCTAGAAGCTAGTTTATTACAGTTATATAATTCTTACTTTAACGCACTATGTGCAACAACAAAAATGCTACCAAATTATCGGCCTTGCGGTTCCTTAAGCAATGACAAAATATTCCTAATGGTTGAAACGAGACTGTTTCATATAAAAGTAAAATAATGTAAAAAAAACCAAAAATTATTTTTTCCTTGATATTCTCAATTTCATACACCCGTGGAAAAAAATTAGATATTGCATGCAAAAAAAAATTTGTATAAAATATCTGTTTGTTTAACAAGGAAACAAAATAGGATTTGTTTTTCAATACAGTTGTATGCAATGAACATAAAATTTCCTACATTTTGTCCCGTGTTCAACGCATAATTTTTCATTAAAACCGAAAGAAAGATTGCCCGAAAGTAAGAAACTAGATATTTTTTGCAGCGTACAATGAAAAATTATTTTAAGTTCTATGAAGTTGAGGTTGAAAATTAAGTATATGAGCAATTATTTTAAAAGTGATACTTAATTCGAGCCTGGAATCGTAAATTTTTTTTTTGAGGGCACATCGATATGACCCGTGTTTTCAGATAGTTTGAACCTTCAGAAAACCGAAAAAAATCGTGAACAAGAAATCGGCGATAGGTGCCAAAAAGATTTTTTCACTTTTATGTCAAAAAACGTGTTTTTTGTATCTGAGCCACCCTAAATTTTTAAAATAATTTTTTAGGTGAAAAAACGTTTTTAAAATAGATAAGAAAATCTGATTGCCAGGGAAAAACCACTCCAGAAGAAAAAAAAACTTATCTTTTTACGATGAAATTTAGCCAAGTTATCGTCAATTTAAGATTTTGCTCAAATTCGTCTTAAAAAAGATTGAAATTTTATTGAAAAAAGCCTGTTTCTGAACCTTAAACATGCATTATTCGCTTGATTTTCATCGTAAAATAATAATTTTTTTTTTTAAATCGATTAATTTTTTCCTGGCAATTCATTTCTTTAAGAAAAAAATTATTTTTATTGACAAAATTTTAATTTTTAGATCAAAAACTGTGTTAAGTAAATCTTGCTACTTACAGTTTTCAAAGGCTTTTGACCTAAAAATTGAAATTTGGTCAATAAAAATGATTTTTTTTCTTAAAGAATTGAATTGCCAGGAAAACATTAATCGATTTAAAAAAAAAAATTATTATTTTGCGATGAAAATCAAGCGAATAATGCATGTTTAAGGTTCAGAAACAGGCTTTTTTCAATAAAATTTCAATCTTTTTTAAGACGAATTTGAGCAAAATCTTAAATTGACGATAACTCGGCTAAATTTCATCGTAAAAAGATAAGTTTTTTTTTCTTCTGGAGTGGTTTTTCCCTGGCAATCAGATTTTCTTATCTATTTTAAAAAAGTTTTTTTACCTAAAAAGTTATTTTAAAAATTTAGGGTAGCTCAGATACGAAAAACACGTTTTTTGACATAAAAATGAAAAAATCTTTTTGGCACCTATCGCCGATTTCTTGTTCACGATTTTTTTCGGTTTTCTGAAGGTTCAAACTATCTGAAAACACTGGTCATATCGATGTGCCCTCAAAAAAAAAATTTACGATTCCAGGCTCAATTAAGTATCACTTTTAGAATAATTGCTCATATCACCAATTAAAAAAAAAAGTAATTTGAGATTTTTCGACAATAAAAGTTTCGAAAAGAAAATAAGGTCTTAATATAGGAACTTAAGTTATAATTTTAGTTGATAGTATGAACAGATATTAAAAATTAAATTTGTTTTTTAACAGTTAGAGAAAATCGTGTAGATGGAAGTATAATATAAGCTCGAAGTATAATATAAGCTCAAAGAATATTAATGAAGCGATTGAGCGAATTTTCAAACTCTTTTTTTTTAAATTTGGATGTAATACCTCATTCATTTCCATGAAAGTACTTGTATTTGAATGTATGGTTTTTATATGATATCTTGAATCGGATATTTAATTTTCTGAAAATTTTTTTCACAAAAAAATACAAAAAATACCAATTTTTTTTTTCTTTTTGGACGTAGTACCTAATTTATTTCCATGGAAGTACTAGTTTTAAGAACTTTTTTTATAGTAATTTTTTGGATCTGATACTTAATTTTTTCAAAATTTTTTTTGTCAAAATTAAAAAAAAAAGAAAAATAAAAAAAACTGCAATATATTTTTTTTTTTTGGTGTAATACCTCATTTAATTCCATTAAAGTACTAATATCTGAAAATATTGTAACCGGTGATATTTCACAACCATTATTGAATAATTGATTTTTTATAAAATCACTAGCTGCCTCCGGCTCGCTTCGCTCGCCCCGGCAGCCACCATGGGGGCTGCGCCCCCCTGGACCCCTGCGACTTTATTTTTCCAAAAATATGTTGTTTTATGTTACTCAATATTTTGTAAAATAACCTTTTTTTACCCTAAGTATATTCTAAAATTTACTGGATCATAAAAATTACGGGCATACGAACCTAGACTAATAATTAGTGATCAGCAATACAAAGTTTCGCTACCCTTCCATAGGATCCACAAGCAGTCGTTGTGTCCCTCGACTATCCATTCTAGGGTTCTGCTTGATGATAAAAGCTGTTCAAGTTTCTTTTAGTTACTATATTCAGTTACTACATCAGTGACTGATAAAAATTAGAAATATATATAGTACTAGCTGCCTCCGGCTCGCTTCGCTCACCTCGGCAACCGCCAAGGGGGCTGCGCCCCCCTGGACCCCTGCAACTTGATTTTTCCAAAGATATATTGTTTTAGGTTACTCAATAGTTTGTATAACAACCTTTTTTACCCGAATTATTATCTAAAATTTACTAAATCATAAAAATTACGGACGTTGGAACTCAGGCGGATAATTAGCGATCAGCGATACAAAGCTTGAGTACCCTTCCCTAGGATCCGCAAGTGGCAGTTGCTTCCCTCAACTACCAATTCTAGGATTCTCCCTGATAATACCTGTACAAGTTTCTTTTAGTAACTCTATTGAGCTACTAAATTAGTAACCGGTAAGAATTACAAATATATATAATATTAGTCCTAAACTTTTATAATTTTCGAAAAATGATTGTAAATTTTGACAGATCGAACCGATTACCTTGAAAATTTAGGTGGATACGTAAAAAATATACCCGAATCGAATAAAATTCTTTTTGATACTAAAATTTTTCCTCCGTTTTCCGTTTTTTTGGTTTTTTTTGAAAATTTGATAAAAATTTTTTTCTTGGAAATTCAGTTTTTTCAACATAAAAATTTTTTGTCGTTATCAATCGAAATAAACCTAGCCTATGTTTTGACCCGTAATTTTTGCCGTCTTTTGCCGTAAACCCTATGTCTGTAGCTTTTATCGTTTTCTAGTTTATCGCGTTCGGACATACACACATACACACATAATTAAAGATTTATATATATATAGGATAGGATTAGTCCTAAAATTTTATAATTTTCGAAAAATTATTGTATCTTTTGACAGATCGAACCGATCGTCTTGAAAATTTAGGTGGATACGTAAAAAATATACCCGAATTGAATGAAATTCTTTTTGACAGTAAAATTTTTCCTCGGTTTTTTGTTTTATTGGTTTTTTTTAAAAATTTAATAAAAATTTTTTTCTTGAAAATTCAGTTTTTTCAGCGTAAAAAATTTTTGTCGTTATCAATCGAAACGAAACCTAGCCTATGTTTTGATCCGTAATTTTTGCCGTCTTTTACCGTAAACCCCGCGTCTCTAACTTATATCGCGTTCAAGTTTACCCATTTCGGACAAACAAACAAACAAACAAACAAACATACAAAATTAAAGATTTATATATATATATAGGATAAAGTTAAGCTCCAATTCAGATCAATAATTTCTAATAAATTTTATTATTGAATTAAGACCTAATTTTTTTTTCAAAAATTTGTTCACCAAAAAAGCTCGAGGTACTTTTTTTTTTTTAATTTGGATGTAATACCTCATTTATTTCCATGAAAGTACTTATATTTGAAAGTATGGTATCTCGATACATGATATCTCGAATCGGATACTTAATTTTCTGAAAATTTGATTCCTATTTTTTCTTTTGAAACACAGTACTTAAATTTTTTTTATGACATATTAAAATCTGAAATTATCATTTTTATTAGATAAAATAGACCATTATAAAAATTTTGCTATTGTTAATGAGGAACCATGAAAAATGTCAAAAAAAATGTCTTTTGAACTTGCGTGCAGTGTAGCTCAAAATCTACTCAACCAATCATCACGAGAATTTACAAAAATGTTACTGATAATATTTCTAAAAATATGAATGAAAGGGATTTTGAATGTTGGTTTCAAAAATATTTTTATTAACAAAAGAAGAAAAAAAACCGAAAATTCAGTACTTTTTTGTGGAATTGAATAAACTTTTAAATTTTGAAAAAATAAATATTCTGCTCCATTCATATCGAAAATATATGATTAAAAAATAAAATTTTTCAGTTTCATGTGTTTAAAATGATCCTTGCAGTCGCTAGACTGCACGCAAGCAAAAAAGGTCTTACGCGCGAATAGCAACCATCAGTGCCATTTATAATTAAAAAAAAAATAAAATATAATTGTATTCTTTAATAAATTATCCTTGATTTGCAACAATTTTCATGTGACTAAGTTAACTATTTCTACCCGAAAAAATCAAACGAAAAAAAAATTACTACTTCCATAGAAAAAAATGAGGTATTAAAAATAAATCGAAGTCTTAGCGCACTTCACTTATCTTATCCCAGGAATTAAAAAAATTCTCTTGTATAAATTAAAAAATAAAAATTTAATAGCATCATAGAGAGCGCTATCAATAATATAATAGAAATCATATAATATAATATGATTCATATTATTTAGGTAAATAAAATATTTGTAAATAAGATACTAATTCAACATTTAGAGTTTTGTTCTAATCTTATTCTATTGCCGTAATCAATTATCAAATGTAAAGACAAATATAATAGTATAGATAGTCAATTATCTATTTTATGTACACACAAAAAAAAGTAGGGGAGCTTCAGTCCAAACCCACGTGTCATAGATACTGATATCTGGACGATATCAGCACGGAAGATAGTTAATTTCTTATATTATTTTTTGTAATATTATTTTCTTGTATAATATTGTTTTCAGCAATATATTAAAATACTAATAACTTAGAAACTAAGAAGCATCAATTTTGATTCATGATTCCTAAAAATTATTAAAGGAATTAATTCCAATTGAAGACTACATAAATGTACGCGTGTAAACAATTTGTTTATTAAATTTGTGAATTCGATTTACCGGACTGCTGGAGCACGAAAATTGTGCGTTTTGTTCATAAAATAAAGAGGTATACAGCCTAAAATTGTTATTTGGATAAAAACATTAAGTTCCGTGGGTGTACCGACTAGGTCACGGCTGAAAATCCCCGGCTTTCTTTTGTGTGTATAGATTTTTTTCTTCAAATAGTTCAAATAACATTATTTAATCTTAATTAACGTTCATTCTTCAGTTATAAAATTTTAAAAAACAGTGTCTTTAATTTAAAATTTTTAAATATGTTAGGTGTGTTACATGTTCTTTTATGTTTATTGTTGATAACTTCTCCCCTAATGTTCGCTGAAGTAAAAGATAAATATGGGAATTCAATTAAATTTTTTAAATCTTACGAAAACAATAAACTTATAAGATTTGTTAAAATAAACAATTTAACAAAAAAAGTTTTTGAAAAGTACCTTGATTTAGAAAAAATTGTTATACAATGCAATGAAAATCTTGGAGAACTTAATCAAGATTTAATAAAAGGTATATTGATTAGTTTAAAATACTATTTTAAGTTGTTGTTTCTATTAAGACTGGTATAGATTTAATAGTTAAATAAATGAAAAATCGAATTTTCCAGAGCGAAGACGTTTATTGTAATAAAATTCCCAACTTTTCAAATCTTTATAAGACTCCTTTTCAAGTAGTTATATACATATTATAATTATTTTTGAAAACATTAAAATACGATTTTTTTAAAAAGAAAAATTTACCTATTAAGTAATTGTTACACAGTAAAAAATAATGAACACAATATTACTACCGTTTACTATTTCGTAGTAATATTACTACAAGTGTAGTAATTTTACTACAAATTGTATAGTAATTTTACTACACTTGCAGTAAATTTAAAATTTATTGTTTTGGTTGAATATTTAACCAAGTGATTGAAAAGCAGCTCTACCACGGATGTCTGGGTGAAATTTCAATAAATTTTAAATTGACTACAAGTGTAAAAATATTACTACAATTTATAGTAAAATAACTATACACTTGTAGCAATATTACTACAAAGTAGCAAAATTACTACAAATTGTAGTAAATTTCCTATTTTTCTAGCAATAATACTAAATCGTACTAAAATTACTAAACGATCGTAATATTGTGTTCGTTATTTTTTACTGTGTAGTAATTACTTAGTTATTTATGGTGACTGTATTTTAAAAATGTTTTATATAAAAAATTTTACAGGATCCCTTGAAAAGGAGTCTTATAAAAACTCGAAACATTGGGAAATAATCTTCACTCAGGAAAAGACGGTTTTCATTTCTTCGATATTTTAAGTTTGTAAATTTAAATTAAATTATAATATGAAATTTTAGATTTACAAAATTTAACACTTTTTGCCGTTCAAGATGCCGAAGTTTTTATTTATTTATTTGACCATTATACAGTATTGATATATACATACATACAATATACATTTATACATACATACATACATGCTGTCCCAGAGTCTGATAAAACAGACTGTACGGGGAATGGTATTCTAAATACAAATAATGTTAAACAAAAAAAAAAAGCTTATATTCAATAAATTAAAGAGCTAGATATAAAAAATATATAGAATCAAAGATTCAATGTCATAAAATTTCTTATTTAAATAACAGAATATAAAAAGAATAAAAATTTCTTTAGTTTACAAACTAATTAACTGCAATAGATATTATATTATATCAATAGTTAATTCTATTTTTTAAAATTAAGTTAATTCTATTTTTTAAAATTTCTATTAGTTAAAATTCCAAGTGGATTTTTTAAAAACTCAAAAAAAGTGACGTATCTGCTTCTTGAAAAAAATTGTTTAAGGGAAATTGATTCAAGCATGTTTGAAGGACTTGAAAATCTTACATTAATGAAATTGAATCATAATAATTTAACTAATTTAAAAATTGCCGTATTTAAACACATGCAGAGATTAGAAGTATTAGAACTTGGTTGGAATAATATTCGAATAATATCATCTGGAGTATTTGATAATTTGAAGGAACTGAGAATATTGGGCTTATACAAAAATGAAATTTATTCAATTTCAGAAGATGCCTTTAAATATAATCAAAATATGCTCGATATACAGCTTCAAAGCAATTTTTTAGAATCTCTTCCTGTAAATATTTTTAGAAATATGTCAAAATTAAAAAAATTAAATTTAAGCAGAAATAGGATAAAAGCATTGCCAAAAGGAATTTTTAATTATTCAAATACAATTGAGAACTTGAATTTATCGTATAACATGCTTACTTCAGTTTATCAGTACAATGATTAATATTTTTTTATCTCAAATATATTATATTAATAATTAATATACGTCTATGTTTACAGTGAAACTTTGTTTGGTTTAAGTAACTTAAAAAAAATTATCTTGAATAATAATCAACTAAAAACCATTGGAAAAAAAGCATTTTCTGAACTTAAAAAATTAGAATACGTTTATTTATATAACAATAAATTGTCAAAATTGAACTATAATAATTCAGCAAAGAAAATTTCGCCTTTTTATTATATCAGTAATTTAAAAAAAATAGATTTGTCAAATAATAACATAAGCAACTTGTTTCAAGAATGGGAATGTGAAAGATCTGACTCAGTTATTTTAAGAAATAATTCTTTTACAAAGTTGAATGTAAATATTATAAAACTACAATAATTAGATTATGACTTATTTGGATTTTTTTGTTTTTTTCTCTGTTTATTCGCTAAAAAAAAAAATTTTTTTTTTTTTTAAATTCAACTTTTTCACAATGCTCACCGAAAAGATTTTTTGTACTATAGCGTTTGCAATTTTTCACCATCACAAAAATTAGAATTAAAAAAAATTACCTGATTCTATTGTTTTATTTTTTTCTTTGTTTTGAAAAAAAATTTGAATAATTTTTAAAAATCTATTGAATTACTCTTAAAATCCGAAATAAATAAAAAATAAAATGATTTATTATAAGAAACATGTCTGAGAAATACAGACCTTATCCAAAGTCCCTCGTCGTGGTGCTTCGGGAATACAAAATTTTTAAATTTTTTTTAAGTATTCGACAATAAAACACTGATTAATTAATAAAAGACAAAAATATTTAATAAATAATTCGAAAAATCTTAGTAATTAACAACTCGTTTTACAAAGCTTCAGTCACTTTCCAGCGTCGGTAAAATCGAAAAATTAAAAAAAATAGGCGCTGCGGGTAAGACTTATTAGCATCGCACGTCAGGGTCAAAGAGCTTATAATCTCTTTGGTCAGGGAATGCGAACGCCATGGTAGTTAGACGCTTTTATACGATTTTGTGACATGATAGCAAAAAATACCAAAAATAAACTTTTTTCTAACACCTTAGTAACATACTATTACTTATTGCAGGTGAAAGACATTATTAATGGATGTTTACGTAACTCTTACATTGATCTTAGTTTCAATGACATTTCTCGAATATCAGTAGATTCAAAAATTATTGGACGCAGCAAGGGATATAAACCTTATGACTTGTTTATTAATATAGGCAATAATCCGATCAAATGTGACTGTGAAATTTATGATTTTCTCAAGTATATCCAAATAAATCAAACTAGAGTTGGTTTTAATGTGGACGAGCTTATTTGTAATGGTTCAGATTTTAACAGTGGTATCAAAATACCTGACTTGGATTATAAAAGTTTTGAATGCAATGTTCAGTATCATAACTTTTCATCTGAAGACGCATGCACAAATGTTTGCGATTGTCGGAAAAGGCCTTTTGATGACCTAATATCTGTTAATTGTTCAAAGAGAAGTCTTTTTAAATTTCCAGAACTCTCTAGCATACAAAATGTTTCAAGAATTTGGTTATACATGGATTCAAATAATATAACGAGATTTCCAGATATGGACAAACCAGGTTACGATAAGGTGGAATTATTAGATTTATCAAACAATCTTATAAGTGAATATGATGAAAATATTTTAAATACTAACATAAAAGTAATATGATTTTAATATTAAATACTTATATTTTAAAATTAAAAGCGGTTACCGAATTTCGCATACTTGCTTAAAAATTGTCGAGTTCCATAAGAGATTATCAAGCTTAAGATCGTTCGAGTTCTGCAACTGTTTGTTTTATTAATACGAAAGATAATATATAGCGGTTATTCAAAATTTCAGTGAACAAATTTCTTACTATAGTTAACCGCTTTTTTCAAAAGTTTACTAATATAAAACTAAACTAAACTTACTTACTATAAAAGCCCGTAATTTTACATCTTTTGTATGATTATATATGAGCAATTATTTTAAAATTGATACTTAATTCGAGCCTGGAATCGTAAATTTTTTTTTTTGAGGGCACATCGATATGACCCTTGTTCTCAGATAGTTTGAACCTTCAGAAAACCGAAAAAAATTGTGAACAAGAAATCGGCGATAGATGCCAAAAAGATTTTTTCACTTTTATGTCAAAAAACGTGTTTTTCGTATCTGAGCTACCCTAAATTTTTAAAATAACTTTTTAGGTAAAAAAACTTTTGTAAAATAGATAAGAAAATCTGATTTTCAGGGAAAAACCACTCCAGAAGAAAAAAAAACTTATCTTTTTCGGATGAAATTTAGCCAAATTATCGTCAATTTAAGATTTTGCTCAAATGCGTCTTAAAAAAGATTGAAATTTTATTGAAAAAAGCCTGTTTCTGAACTTTAAACATGCATTACTCGCTTGATTTTCATCGTTAAATAATAATTTTTTTTAAAAATCGATTAATTTTTTCCTGGCAATTCATTTCTCTAAGAAAAAAATTATTTTTATTGACAAAATTTTAATTTTTAGATCAAAAACTGTGTTAAGTAAATCTTGCTACTTACAGTTTTCAAAGGCTTTTGACCTAAAAATTGAAATTTGGTCAATCAAAATGATTTCTTTCTTAAAGAAATGAATTGCCAGGAAAAAATTAATCGATTTAAAAAAAAAAATTATTATTTTACGATGAAAATCAAGCGAGTAATGCATGTTTAAAGTTCAGAAACAGGCTTTTTCAATAAAATTTCAATCTTTTTTAAGACGAATTTGAGCAAAATCTTAAATTGGCGATAACTTGGCTAAATTTCATCCGAAAAAGATAAGTTTTTTTCTTCTGGAGTGGTTTTTCCCTGGCAATCAGATTTTCTTATCTATTTTAAAAACGTTTTTTTACCTAAAAAGTTATTTTAAAAATTTAGGGTAGCTCAGATACGAAAAACACGTTTTTTGACATAAAAGTGAAAAAATCTTTTTGGCACCTATCGCCGATTTCTTGTTCACGATTTTTTTCGGTTTTCTGAAGGTTCAAACTATCTGAAAACACGGGTCATATCGATGTGCCCTCAAAAAAAAAATTTACGATTCCAGGCTCGAGTTAAGTATCAATTTTAAAATAATTGCTCATATCGGTTAAAAGTCTGACTCCATTAAATTTTTGAGACTCTTCTATGAAAAAACTGTATATGAAAAAATCTACCAAAAGATTGCGCTTGAAATAATGAATCTTTTAGAAAAAAAATTGAGCGCACAACTTGCTAATACGTTTTTTGTTTTAATACGGCTAATACGGTTCTTTAGATCATATTATAGTTACGAAAAAGCAATGAACAGAAAGAATTTTGCGTGTACAATAGTTTTTTTTGAGTTGGATGTCCGTTTAATTATTTTTCCAGAAGGTTGATTATTTCATGCTTAATCTTTTGGTGCATTTTCTAATATATCATTATTCGGAAATTCATGGCCTGAGCAACCTTGAGCTCTTGCGGAATTCAAACTTTAAAAGTTGGAAAAGTAGGCTAATTGCCAACGGATTCAATTTTAAAGAATTGCGGAACTCTGGGAATGCTAAGTTATAAATAATAAATTTTTAACAATAAAGAAAATAATCTAAAACACTTTTCTTGCAGGATTTAAACTTGGCAAGTAACAAAATCTCGTCATTGTTAGATGCTAAAATGCTGCAAAATTATTTGAAATCAATTACAAAATTAAAACTTAACAACAATCCATGGAAATGTGATTGCTCTCTTCTAGATGAGGAATATGAAAATTTAATTAGCTTTGACACTGAGGGTCTAAGAGCTATCACCTGTTTTGAAAATGAATTGTCATTTAAGCAATTTAAAAATGATCACTGCTTAGGGTTCTTTCAATTAAAAAATTTAGTTATTATTTGTATTATTTCTGCATTAGCTTTGATTGTTGGAATTGTAGTTTCATTATTAATTAGATACTGGATGCATATAAGAATATTTTTATATTCTCATAACATTGGTCATTTTTAGATCAATAAAGATGATCTACAGCCTGATAAACAATTTGATATTTTCCTTAGCTATTGTTATCAAGATGAAAACTTTGTCTTGGAAGAATTGTTGCCAAAAATAGAACAAGGGCCAAGATCATACAAAGTGTGCATTCACTTACGAGATTGGGAACCTGGCGAGTGGATCCACAGCAAAATTATACAATCAGTAAAGAATTCAAAATGCACAATCATAGTACTATCACAAAACTTTATTAAAAGTGTTTGGGGAATGGTAGAATTCCGTGTCGCTTACTGCGAAATGTTAAAAAACAGACAAACTCGAGTTATTATAATTTGGTACGAAGAAATTAAAAAATTTAAACGATTAGATTCTGAATTAAAGGGTTATTTACAACTGAATACTTACATTAAATGGGGAGATCCATATTTCTGGGAAAAATTGTTGAAAGCCTTACCAGATCCAGCTTCTACAGTATTAAAATGAAAAATCGCAATGAATTATAAAAAAGCTAAGGCTTTTTTATTTCAGGCATGATCACATATTTATTGAGTATTTTTCATCGAGATATAGTAGAATTTTCTCTTTAATAACGCTGATGGGATCCACACCCTCATAAATTGAAACTATTATTTTTCATCACACACCAAGGCAGTATTAGCATTTATAGGCATCGGAATGACCTGGAGACCAAATTTTTCCACGTTATAGATAATTTGGAGACTTTTCCGTTTTTTGACCTGACAAACTTATAAGGCCCGATTTCATCTATGTATTGCATACATAGGGTGATCATGCCTAAAAATTATTATTATGTAGCTGCATAACAACTCATATTTTAATTGAACAAAGAAATAAATTATGATTTGTTTTTAAATGTTGAACATATTTTAAAAAAATTATGATATTTAGTTTAGGACGTTAAAATTTAATTTGGAAATGAATATTGATAATTTTATATGTATTTTTATTTTTTTTTAATTTTTCTCCCAATGAAAAAAAAATATAAAAAAATTAAAAAATCTTTTACTAATTGCTACGTATTTTTATTCAATTAAATAAAAATTTGATTACTAAGCTAAAAAATATATTGAAAAAAAAAAAAATTTATTTTGTAAAATGCTGATAAAACTGATGTAAAATTGGATACTAAAAATATCTGATAATTTTTATGATAATTTATTTGTCATTTGAAAGTAGAGAAGCTCTCTTGGCTTCTTGACTTTTTACGAAGGATAAAGAATTAAAAAAATTATTTTTTTAGATTACAATTTCAAAAAATGTTTAGTGTCCAATTAAAAAACTTTACCATTTAAGTCACACACACTTGCAAAATATCTGCTATGTAACAAGCTTATAAAACGTTGCAAAATTATTGGCACTACAGTTCCTCAAGAAATAAAATAATATTATACCCTTTAAAGCATAAAAACATTTAAAAAATGATCTTCCCTTTGATCATTTTAACCTACCATGGATAAAATTAGATGTTACGACCAAAATTAAAAAAAAATTATTGTTTAAAAAAATAAAATTATTTTTGGACTGATAAAATAATGAAATAAAAATTTTAAAAAAAGGTATTATTACATGCAAAAAGAATATGACGTTCTTTTATTTTTTAACGGGAAAATTTCAAGACAAAAATTTTTACAAATTTTAGATTCAAATCAGTGAAATTAAAAAATAACTTCTAGGGGTCTCAAAACGTGCTTTAATGCACAGAAAAAAAAATTCAAAATTTTACCTATCACAATAGTTCTCCTACATGAGGAAACAAAAAAATTCCACTTGTATATTTAAGATAGTAAACAATATTAGCTTCACAGAGACAAATATCAAGAATATGATTAAAATAATATTATTTAGGATTATGCCCAGTATTGGTCAATAAAAACTCAATCCTTTTATAAATATCTGTAAATCATGGGCGATGAAAACATTCAAATTAATATTATTTAGGTAAATAAAATATTATAAATAAGATACCAATTTAACATTTGAAGTTTTTTTCTAATCTTATTCTAATGCTGTAATCAATTATGAAATGTAAAGACAAATATAATAGTAGATAGTTCATTATTTATTTTATATAAATGTTTATTTTTCTTCAAAATACTTCATGTGATGTTAGTTAACGTTTACTCTTCAGTTATAAAATTTGAAACTTAACTACCTAGTTACAAAATATTTTTATTTTTCCTGCAAATAAAACAGATTTTTTTTAATCTGAAAACTTTAAAAATGTTAGCTGCGTTTTATATTCTTTTATTTTTATTGCTGATAACTTCTTCTCTAACTCTTCATTTTGATACAATTACTGAACTAAAGGAAGAATATGGGAATTCAATTGATTTGGGTAAATCTTACGAAAATAATAAATATGTAAGCATAAGATTTATAAAAATGAATAATTTAACAAGAAAAGTACAAGGCGTAACAAGGCGTGCCTTAAATGTGGCGAAGATGGACATAAAAGGGCAGAATGCAGCAAGGATAAGCCTAAGTGCTTCCTCTGCAAGTCCAGAAAGGATAAGTGCTCCACGGAGCACTATCCAGGAGAGGGAAACTGCCCCAGTTACCGGGAGGCTCTGGCTGTGGCAAAAAACAGGTGTCATCGGAAATGATCAAAGTTCTCCAAGGGAACATGAGACATGCCCGGGAAGCTGGTGCACTGTTGGAGCAGATTGCCCGCGAAGAAGATTTAAATATCCTCTTACTAAGCGAGCAATCTTACAACATGAACCACAAGTACTGGGTTTCCGATGACGCTCTCTGCTGCGCCATATGGCTTCGAGGCAGAGCCCAAACGTCCCTATCCCATACAGGAAAAGGGAATTGCCACGTTTGGGCTAAGTGCGGAGAGACGACTTATATAAGTTGTTATCTCTCCCCTAACGACAGCTCGGAGGTGCTCGCTGCAAAGCTAGCCAGCATCGAGAACACGGTACGAGCGGCAACTGGTGGCGTTATCCTTGGCGGAGACATCAATGCCAGGGCCCTAGAGTGGGGCATGCCGACGACCAACCTAAGGGGACAAATGGTACTCGAAATGGCTGCTAGATGCAAACTAGTGGTCCAGAATAGAGGAAACAGGCCCACCTACGAGAGGGCGGGGTGGGGTATCTCTATCCCAGACATAACCTTCGCAACAGAAGCTGCGTCTAGGAGAATAGGCGACTGGAGGGTGATGGATGGCTACAATGGTAGCGATCACAACTACATTGCCTTCCGGGTAATGGAAAAAAACTCACAACGTCCTCCCTACAGGAGGCGTCCCCTTGGCTGGAATATTTCAAAGATCGACGAGAACAGATTCGAGGAATACCTTCGAATCGAGTCAGCGTCGATCCCCGCTTGGCGAGGAGGGGCTACAAGCCCACGAGAGGCCGAAACCCTGGTTAAGAAAGTAACGTCTCTATTACGCGGGGCTTGCGATGCCTCGATGCCTCGCCGCAGGCCCTGGAAAGGGAGAAAACCAGTGTTCTGGTGGACTCCGAAATAGCTGAGCTCCGAAAGGAATGCCACAGGACGCGACGAAGGGCCCAACGAGCACGGGACAGACCCGAAGCTGCTGCGCTCTCCCAGGTACACAAGGATGCCAAACACCGGCTGGCCAAGGCCATCCGCCAAAGTAAGGCTCAATGTCTGCGTTCATTACGCGAAGACGTAAACAAGGACCCCTGGGGTCTAGGTTACAAAGTCGTAATGGGCAAGCTGAACCGGGGGACTGACAACATGATGGACGCGGAGTTGACCGAGCGGATCATTGGTGCTCTCTTCCCTGAGAGGCCCATCCGGGGAAACCCGGTAGAGGTAACACCCAGGGAGGAGGTGCCGCTGTTCAGCGAAGGCGAGATGGTCAAGGCCATAAAGGCCATGAAAAATGGCAAGGCGCCTAGGCCGGACGGGATACCGGCGGAAGTGCTCAAAAGAGCGATCAAAGTAATCCCTGGTATCCTGTTAAGCATGTTCAATGCGTGTTTGGTGGCTGGAGTGTTCCCAAAGCAGTGGAAGGTGGCACGTCTCGTGCTCTTGAACAAGGGCAAGGGGACGTCAAAACGCTGGACGTCAAAAACGCTTTCAACTCAGCCAGGTGGGATGACATGATCCGGTCCCTCGAGTACGATTTCCGGATACCCCGGTATCTGGGTAACGTACTAAAGGATTACCTGCGGGACCGGAGACCGCTCTATGACACGCTCGATGGAAGGCGTGAAAGGGTTTTGAGTGCAGGCATCGCGCAAGGTTCGGTTCTCGGCCCGACCTGCGGAATGCCTTTTACGATGGCTTGCTGCGCGTCCACCTCCCGGAAGGAGTTTCCCTGATCGGGTACGCCGACGACGTGGCCCTGACCATAACTGGCAGGGACATGGAAGTGACCCAGGAGAGGTTGAATCTAATCATGAGACGGATCAACCTCTGGATGGGCGATCACGGGCTCCAGCTTGCGATCCCAAAAACGGAGATCGTACTGCTGACTCGTCGAAGAGTTCCCAGCGACTTCGATGTAATTATCGACGACGGCGGAAACCCTCACACGATACGAACCAGAACATCGGTGAAATACCTGGGAGTTCAGCTTGATAACAAGCTGACCTTCTGGGAGCAAATTCAGAGGTCGTGTGAAAAGGCAGCGTCGGCCGCATCCTCCCTGTCAAGGCTCATGGCCAACATTGGGGGACCCAAATCAGGGAAGCGAAGGCTCCTGATGTCAGTCGTCAACTCTGTCCTGCTCTACGGATCAGAAGTCTGGGCGAAGACCACAGAAACTGCCAAGTACAGACGAAAAATATCGTCGGTACAGAGGCAAGCGGCAGTGAGGATCGCCTGCGGATACCACACGGTATCTCTAGAGGCGATCCAGGTTGTTGCTTCGGTGATACCCATTGACCTGCTAGCGTTGGAGCGGAAATTCATCTACGAGAGCGTAGATGAGCGCGAAGTGGCTTCCACTCGCGCCCGTTCAACTCTATGAAAGCATGGAAGAAGCGATGGAAAAAGAACCAAGAAAAAAATGCTCTATGGACACGCAGACTGATCTCAGACCTGCAGGCATGGATGGGACGACAGCATGGGGAGGTGGATTTCTACCTTACCCAGTTCTTAACTGGACACGGGTACTTCCGTGTCATGTTGAAGCATTGGCATAAGGTGGCAACAAAGGAGTGCTTGCACTGTCTGGGCGTGGATGATACAGTAGAGCACACATTCTTCGAATGTGTTCGCTACTCGGGGGGGCGCCCGCCCTTCCCGATTTGGAGGCCGGAGACGGTGGTCCCGGAAATGCTACGGAGTTCCGAAAACTGGAACAAAGTAGCAGAGTACGTAAGGACCACCTTGTTGCAGAAGAAGGAGGAGGGCTTTCTATCGTAGAGAGCTCTCCTGCCCCTAGGCAGAGGGGAAGGCAGCGGCCAGCTGCCTAGGCTGCGCGTCCCAACCTGAACACCTGAAAAGGGAGTTCCGGTTTGGGACAAACAAGCGCGGGGGGTTTAAAGTGTGTTTATCCAGTAAAAATCTGGGGCGTAGCCGGCGACCGCGTTCGCTGGTGGTCTCCCGGTTGTACACTTTGTACAACTGGGCGGTCATGGAAATTTGCGGGTCTTTAAGGCCCGCAAACACTCCATGGCTGATGTAAGATTCACATATTTCCCTTAAAAAAAAAAAAAAAAAAAAAAAAAAATAATCAAATAAAAACAATTGGAAGAAAGGCATTTTCTGGGCTTAAAAGATTAAAATACGTTTATTTAAAAAACAATAAATTTTCGAAATTGAACTATAATGATTCAGCAGCGACAATTTCTCCTTTTTGTTTAAAAAATTTAAAAAAAGTAGATTTGTCAAATAATAACATAAGCAACTATTTTAAAGAATGGCTATATGATAGATCTGACTCTCTCATTTCAAGAAATAATTCGTTTACTACGATTAATGTAAATAGTATAAAACTTTAACTATTAGAGCGTGTCTTATTCGGTTTTATGTTTCAATTATTTTGATCATTGGGCAAAAATGGGCTATTTTTATAATGAAAAGGCACTATTTCCTAGCGGATTTTGCTTAACTTCAGCGGTAAATCAAAGCTATCACATTACATAGCTAATCAGACAAAATTAGACATAGATCGACAAGGTTGTATACTATAGCAATTTTCTGGTGTAGTAAGTGGTTAGAATTAAAATGTAAGATTCTGTCAGAAAAAGTGCTTTTTCTGTACCAGTTGGTACTAATGATATTACTGCTGTTTTTAATTAAAGTTGTATCAAGAAAGCTTCTAATTATGTGGTTAAATATAAATTAGGGTAATATGCATTAATTAATTTTTTTCTCTAATATACATAGGGTAATATGGTCCACATCTATAAAAGCAGTGTAATCTAAAACGTTGATGCATTCAGTTTTTAAATCATCCATGACAATGTCAGCAAATAAAAATGATATAACAGAATCCATTGGAGTGCCTGTAAGCTGTTTGTTTGTGACAGAGTTGAATGTGCAATAAGTGTTGTTGTATAAATACTTGATATGATTTACCATTTCGTTGTATGGAGTTTGGCAGTTATTATTAATAGTGGTGTATTATCTGTCTAGGCTATTGATTATCAAATCCAGTGGAAAATCGGTAATTAATGCACTATTATAAAACGACAATATTTTGTGGATATGTGGAAAAAATGTACCTCTGATTTTATTGCATAGGTCAATGCTATTTTTTATATATGATTTTGGTTTATTGATACAAGGGTATAAATGAAAATGTAAAGTTTTGGCTATCAGGGAAGTGTGGCTATTGAAGTTTCGTAGGACAGGTCTAACAGGTTTTGTTGTGAAAATACATTCCAAAAAGATTTTAAATAAAAATTATTTGTTTTTAAAAAATATGACTTCAAAATAATTCCTTTCAAAAAAATTAAATTAACATTAAATATCTATATAAGAAAAAAATTAAAGAATTAAATAAAAGTTATTTCATATTTAAATGTATACGAGTAATATGCCCTTTTAAAATTTGTTATAAAATGAGTAAAATTTCTGAAATTCGTGACTTTAAAAATTCCTATAGGAATATAAAATAGAGTAACAATTAATCTCGTATAAACATCGAATTTTCTCTTCAAATCGTTAAATTTATTTTCACTACCTAACAACCTATTGGACCAAAATTAAAAACACTAACAAATAAAATTGTAAGAAAGTCTGGCTTAAAAATAAAATAGCGAATCATTTTTAGCTGAATCTATAAACGCCATTCTACAATTATGTTGTAAACTCTAGCGTGTATAAACTCTTACGACATTCCGGTAGAGCTCTGTGCATATTTTCATAATTTTAAAAAATTCCATTTAATTAAAACTATCATTGACATGCTTACAGGTACGGTTTTCAGAAAATCCTTCGAGGTGGTGTTTTTTTATGTTGAAAATATCTCATTTTTTCCCAGTGAAAACCGAAATGTAAAAAAACAAAATAAAATAAAAAACAGAATAAGACACTAATAATTACACAGGCCGACAAAAACAATTTTTCAATAAATTCAACTTTTGATACTGTTCACTGAATGGATTTGATTATCCCCAACTAGATGGAGTTAGAAATTTTTCACTATTGCGACACATTTTTGAGATATTTGAACTTAAAAATGCAAAAAACTGAAATTTCTTTTTATTTTTCTTATAAAATATCGCGAAAACTAGATTTGACTTTTTATTCAAATTGTCAATGAATGGATTAGGGTTGGAGATTTTGTAACCTAAGATTTGAAAGTATAAACAACCATTATTTGGTCTTATTACAGTAAAGTGAAACAAAATATATTATTGAGTTCCTGGTTAAAGTTATGTTATCTACATGATTTTTGTATTCAATACGTGATCACGAAAACCGGTTTTAGTTATCATCTCATAGTTTTGAAATATGCATTACAATCTTGAAGTAATTAATAGCTATTTTTCGTAATTTTTACAGGAAAGTATCTAAAATACATTGTTTAAATTTCTGGTCAAAAGTACTTTAAATCATTTGCTAAGAAAATTTTTGAACATATAACACTATAAGCATTCCTAATTATATAATTTACTTCTCATATTTATAGGCTAAAATATCTTGTCACCCTGATGTAGTATCCAAAATAGGTTTAACCCATTAGCGCCTAATCGACTATCCAGTGTAAGTTGAATATTTTTATATAAAAAAATGATTATTTTGAGCTAAAAATGTACCTAGTAGTTGATCGCTATTTCAATTTCCGAAGTCCATTTTCACCTGCAACCCCTAGGTAAAGAGGTATCAACCACTATATAATAAAAAACTTACTAGGTATTGAAATTGATTTTTTCCACTTTAACTGGAGTTAAAACTTATTTGGAGGGTGAATAGAGAGGGTCGAGGGGGTGGATTTACAACTATTTGAAATTCAAAAATTTTGGTCTGGAAATTTCACCTAGTATGTTTGTTAGGTCGCTCATTAGATTTTTGAGGTTCGTTTTTATCAACAACCCTTAGGTAAAGCAATATCCATCCCTAATTTTTTAAAATAATTTTAAAAAACATGAAAATTAATTTAACATAAATTAATGCGCTTCTGCCATCGCAGAATTTAAAGTTAATATCAGAGCATTAAAATATGTATAATAAAACTTTTTCCCCCACTAATATAATCCACACCGGGGTACACAAAAAGGCTTAAATAAATACTGAGATTTTTTTAAAACAAATTAAAAAACTTGATATTTATTAAATTAACATAAATTATTATTGCCCTTCCAGCCAATGTAGAAAATAAAATTAATATCAAAATATTAGAATATATACAGTTTTAGTGAAAAATTTTTAATTTTTTTGTGTTTTTGCCAACTAAATTACTTTACCAACTTTTGAGGTCGATATTTCGAAGCCATTTAAGTTTTTTAAAAAAATAAAAAGAACGCCTTATGATATTTTTTTATAGTTTAATTCAAATTAATTTTCATGTATTTTCGTCCATTCAGTGTTCCATAAATTGAGTCTCAATAAATAAAAAATAATGAGTTTTGGGTAATCTTTCATCCTATCCTATCCTATCCTATCCTATCCTATCCTATCCTATATATATATAAATCTTTAATTATGTTTGTCCGAACGCGATAAACTAGAAAACGATAAAAGCTACAGACATAGGGTTTACGGCAAAAGGCGGTAAAAATTACGGGTCAAAACATAGGCTAGGTTTCGTTTCGATTGATAACGACAAAAATTTTTTATGTTGAAAAAACTGAATTTTCAAGAAAAAAAATGGTATCAAATTTTTAAAAAAAACCAAAAAAACAAAAAACCGAGGAAAAATTTTACTATTAAAAAGAATTTCATTCGATTCGGGTATATTTTTTACGTATCCACCTAAATTTTCAAGACGATCGGTTCAATCTGTCAAAAGATACAATAATTTTTCGAAAATTATAAAATTTTAGGACTAATATTATATATATTTCTAATTTTTATCAGTCACTGATGTAGTTACTGAATATAGTAACTGAAAGAAACTTGAACAGCTTTTATCATCAAGCAGAACCCTAGAATGGATAGTCGAGGGACACAACGACTGCTTGCGGAACCTATGGAAGGGTAGCGAAGCTTTGAATTGCTGATCACTAATTATTAGTCTGGGTTCGTATGCCCGTAATTTTTATGATCCAGTAAATTTTAGAGTATACTTAGGGTAAAAAAAGGTTATTTTACAAAATATTGAGTAACATATAACAACATATTTTTGGAAAAATAAAGTCGCAGGGGTCCAGGGGGGTGCAGCCCCCATGGTGGCTGCCGGGGCGAGCGAAGCGAGCCGGAGGCAGCTAGTTTTAATATATATAGATAGGATAGATAGGATTATGCTTAAATAATGTATAATGAATTTTAATTTTTTGTTATGATAATATTTATGGTAATGTTAGGTAAACTAGAAAAAAGAGAGAATTAGTTTAAAAAAGCACATGTAGATTTTATTTTTGAATTTCAAATACTTGTAAATCCACCCCCTCGACCCTCTTTATTCACTCCCCAGATTAGTTTAATTTTCTGTAAATACTTATATTTTCATTTTTTATTTATTTTATTTTATTTTAGAAAAAATTTTGCGCAAGCAATGCCAATGCGCATTTGAATAAATTTTAGAAAAGTACATAATACATAATATAATAATTTTTATAACAATATTAATAAAATAATATAATAAGAACAAAAATATTTCTATATAAATAGTAGCTTTACAATAAAATTTTTTTCATAACAAAGAAAAGAATTTAATATATAATTGTTCTTGTCAGAACATGAAATACAAAACTCAGTTCGATTCAAATATTTTTATTAACAATTCTTTTTACAAAAAAATTTATTACTTTTTTATTCACAATTTTTTATAACCAAAAAAATCAAATTTATTCATTTATCATCTGAATCTAATCATGTACTACTAAAAAACTACACAAAAACATTTATGAAATTAAAATCAAACAATTAATGTTGCTTAGTAACAGATAAAAATTTAAATTCAAAATTTCAAATATTTAATATTTTCTAAAATAATAAATTTTAGAATGAAATTAATATACAATTTTACAATTAAGAATAAAAACCAAAATGAATTTAATATCTTATAAGAATAAATATTATTGCAAAAAATCTTCTCATTTGCGTTCGTAACAAAATTTAAATTAATAATAAATTTCACATTTCTTGATGACAAGTAATTCTGTAAAAATTTGAAAATAACTTAATTAAATTCAACAAATGTCACTGATTGAAAACTAGTGTATCTGAAAAAGAAAATATTTTAAATTGTTAACAGCAAAATTAAAAAATATAAAATTAACAAAATATTACGATTTTTGCGAATAATTTCTTTAACAAATTGTTATTTTTACATATTTATTTTTGTGCGCATCTCCGTTATATATTATTGACTACAGCAATTGCAAAATTCCTTCTTTTCTCCGAAAAATATTTCTGTTTAAAGAATTTTTTTTTTATATTTTCGATGATGCACACCCCTGTAACCTGTTGCCAACCACAGTGGTCGCAGAATCCCTTCTTTTCTCCGAAGGAAAAATGTGAACATATAAATAAATCAATGATAACCTATTTACACTTCACGGTTTAACGACAGATTTTACAGTAAAACCCTCGTCTAGAGTGTACAATCACTTTATGGAATATATAGAATATTCGTATTTTTACCGACTAATAAAACAATCTTCCCCCGGAAAAGTTTTATTCATTCTTTATTATTTTTTTTTTTTAATTTAAATAATTATACTATTAGTATTTGCGTTTCTTAGCTTTAAAAGCTAACCTAATTCTTTATATTATTTTAATTAATTTTCTTTTTTTCAAGCTGCGTGGGTACTGATATTATCAACTATCACTAAAATGGCTATATTTTATTTTCTATGATATGTTTCTATTGACTGAATAAAATCCGAAATTTTATCTTAGGTGAAAATAATGTCTACATTTATTATGAACAGTTCCCTACCTAGTGGATCCACTTAAAAAGAAACGATCTATTATAATGTAATTTAAATGACACATTATTATCTATTAAAATTCTTATTAGAATACTCAATCGAATCTGTCTGGTTTTATATGTTTACATTTTCATTGATATCAAATTAACGTACCTTTACAGTAAATTATATCATATTTTCAATGAGATTTAAAATAAAATTTTACAAAATTGCAAATAATCATTATTTTACATACATTATAAGTTGAATGTAACTTAGCCTTTTACATGAGATTTCAAAATCATCTACTTAAAAATTTTCACTTCATTTACTTCATCGATTAGTTTCTCAAAAAAACAAAACTCTTGACCAGTGAAATCTTTAAATACTACAGCTTGATAGATAACGTATTGATCAGCTACGCAGTAGTTCTTTTACAATGTATTAAAGCCTTTTGAAATGAACATTGTTTGTCAAATGATTAACTTAGTCGTAACCTAAAACGTAAAAATCCTGTTGCTACCATCCCAGCCAATTGTTGACCCAGAGTAATTTGGCCGATTATATCAAGTCTCGATAAATCGTCATCAACCATCTAAAGAGCAGATTTCACATTGTGAAAGGTTCTATTGTATCATTAGTGAAAAGAACTTTCTTCAAAAGAACTAGCTATTCACTGAAAAAGTAATGCATAAAAAGTCACATTAATTTGAATAGTATCGATACCAGTTTTTTCATATTGTGTTGTTCCATAGCCAGTCAATTATTATTTAATAAATATAATATCAGTCAAGATAAAAATAGCTGCAAACTTTTGAAGAGTCTGAAAAGTTTTTACGGTCAAAGATTTTAACCAAACATGATATAACCATGTTCATATATGCTAGTAGTAATTAGCTGCATCTGAAACTGTAAGTCAAGTTTTTAATAAACATCTGGACTAACAAACCACACTTTAACTAAATATTTTTGCTCAAAATGTATATAATCTTGCAGTTGATTACTTACTTTAACACAATTGACTTACTAATACCATGTCCAGTTTTAAAATCAAATATATTAAAAATATGCTTATGTTCCTCTCCGTGTATATATATTTTATGTAAAACATGCATAAAATTGCTGTAACAATTTTCACCGAAATTTCATTCAATTTTTGATAAATCATCATTCAATCGTTGCAAAAATATATTTTTTTGGTTCCTCAAAGAGGAACCATTGTGTTAGGTCAAAATTTGATTTTCTATTTTTTGGCATATAAACACGTTTTGGGTCCCCAGGAAGCTAAAAAACCGGTTTTTTAAAAAGTCTGTATGTGTGTGTGTGTGTGTGTGTGTGTGTGTGTACGTACGTACGTATGTATGTAATTGGTGATATTTCACAAACATTATGGAATTAAGACCTAATTTTTTTTTCAAAAATTTTTTCACCAAAAAAGCTCGAGGTACTTTTTTTTTTTTTTGATTTGGATGTAATACCTCATTTATTTCCATGAAAGTACTTATATTTGAAAGTATGGTTTTTACATGATATCTCGAATCGGATACTTAATTTTCTGAAAATTTTTTTTCGAAAATTTTTTTCACAAAAAAATACAAAAAATACTAATTTTTTTTTCTTTTTGGACGTAGTACCTAATTTATTTCCATGGAAGTACTAGTTTTAAGAACCTTGTTTATTGTTATTTTTTGGATCTGATACTTAATTTTTTCAATTTTTTTTTGTCAAAATTAAAAAAATAGAAAAATAAAAAAAAATGCAATATTTTTTTTTTTTTTGGGTGTAATACCTCATTTTATTCTATAAAAGTACTAATATCTGAAAATATTGTAACTAGTGATATTTCAAAACCATTATCTAATTAAGACCTAATTTTTTTTTCAAACATTTTTTTATCAAAAAATCTCAAACCCCCCTTTTTTTTTTTAATTTGGATGTAATACCTTATTTATTTCCATGAAAGTACTTATATTTGAAAGTATGGTTTTTACATGATATCTCGAATCGGATACTTAATTTTCTGAAAATTTTTTTTCTAAAATGTTTTTCACAAAAAAATACAAAAAATACCAATTTTTTTTTTCTTTTTGGACTTACACGGCCAGGCTGCTTTGCTTGAAAATTCAAGCAAATACTTGAAAATTCAAGCAAAGCAGCCTCGCCGTGTAGTACCTAATTTATTTTCATGGAAGTACTAGTTTTAAGAACCTTGTTTATTGTAATTTTTTGGATCTGATACTTAATTTTTTCAAAATTTTTTTTGTCAAAATTAAAAAAAAAGAAAAATAAAAAAAACTGCAATATATGTAAAGAGAATATATACTCTTTATTTTTAGTTTTAAGATAGATAAGTAATTTCTCCAAAATATTTACTGGAAGGTACAAGTACCGTAGCAATACCAGATGAACTCAAAGAAATAAATACAAACACTGATTGGTTAAAAGATAGAAGAATTGCAATAGAAAATACAATAAAATCGCATAACAAGAATAAGAAAATTTTTGATAAAAATAGAAAGGACTTCCAGTTTAACACAGGAGATATGGTTTTTATAGAAAATGGAAACAAGTTAAACCGAAAAAAATTAGATGAGTTAAGACTTGGACCATATAAAATAATACAAAAAGTATCAAATACAATTTACAAAATAGATACAGGCCATAAAAAAGTCGAATCAAATCTTTTTCATATAACTAAGCTTATTCCAGCCGTGTTATAAATTGGAGGACCAATTTTTCCCAAGAGGGGAGATGTAAAGAGAATATATACTCTTTATTTTTAGTTTTAAGATAGATAAGTAATTTAATAAATGTTCACGTGAACATCATGTATTATAAGATATTATAGATAAGATATAATCATAAGTTTCTAATGTACAGTCATAAGTTTTAGTAATAGAATAAACAGATAGAATAAAAGACCTTATTGTCGTTTCTTATTTTTAGGTAATATAAAATAATTTAATATAATAAAATATATCATTTATTGTTAATTTGTAATTCTTAAAATTAAAATAAATTATCTCTTATTTTTAGCAACACAAAGGTCGTTTAATTTACAAAACCTACAAAAGATAGATAACGCATTATATATATTTTTTTTTGTTGGTGTAATACCTCATTTAATTCTATGAAAGTACTAATATTTTAAAATATTGTAAACAGTGATATTCCAAAACAATTATCGAACGAATACCTAACTTTTTTTTCCAAAAATTTTGTTATTAAAAAAATCTCAAAATACTTTATTTTTTTTTAATTTGGATGTAATACCTCATTCATTTCCATGAAAGTACTTATACTTAAAAGTATGGTTTTTACTCGATATCTTGAATCTGATAATTAATTTTTTGAAAATTTTTTTCTTCAAAATCTTCGTTACAAAAAAATACATAAAACATCAAATTTATTTTTCGTATTGGACATATCTAATTTATTTTAATGAGAGTACAAATTTTATAAATTTAGTTTATAGTAATTTTTTGTATCCGATCACAATTTTTTTTTTATTTTGATATAAATTATAACACACAAGAAAGAGTGATGGAAATCTTGCCTCTTTTTGATTTCCTCGGATTATTTTGTTCGTAGCTATGTTTATTTATGTATGCAGGTTAATGAAATTATAAACAATAATAAACAGCCTAAAAATATTAAATGTTTATGTTTGCATTTTAAAATTGAGATTTAAAAGTTATATTGGCATTTTTTAAAGAATCAAAGAATTTATAGAATTAAATAATTTATTATTTTGTGATTAATAGAAATAATATAAATAATGTTAAAATCTTGAAGCAATTAATGTGGCTATTTTTTTTATTACAAAATATTATTATTATTATTATTATCATTGTTGCGGAAGATTGGTCAAATGCAAGGAGTACACTGAGAAAATAAATTATAAGAAATTATTATAAATTCTTTTATATATATAATTCTTTTATAAATTCTTTTAATTATATTTTTTTTTTTTTTTTTTTTTGTCAAGGGAATCTTGTGAATCTTACATCAGCCATGGAGTGTTTGCGGGCCTTACAGACCCGCAAATTTCCATGACCGCCCAGTTGCACAAAGTGTACAACTGGGAGACCACCGGCGAACGCGGTCGCCGGCTACGCCCCAGATTCTTACTGGATAAACACACTATAAACCCCCCTGCGCTTGTTTGCCCCAAACCGGAACTCCCTTTTCAGGTATAACTTCAGTTTGGGACGCGCAGCCTAGGCAACTGGCCGCTGCCTTCCCCCAGCCTAGTGACAGGAGAGCAATCTACGATAGAAATCCCTCCTCCTTTTTCTTCAACAAGGTGGCCCTTACGTACTCTGCTACTTTGTTCCAATTTTCAGAACTCCGTAGCTTTTCCGGAACCACCTTCTCTGGCCTCCAAATCGGGAAGGGCGGGCGCTCCTCACGAAATCCATACTGCTCCTCGGAAAGGCCACCGCCCTCCTCGATGGCTCTTCTCAACCTTGCCCGGAGCATACTCTCCATCACCTTTCCGATGGTGTTTAACATGCACAAGGGTCTGTAAGATGATGGAGAGTCCGGGGCTCCACCTTTACCCTTGTTCAAGAGCACGAGACGTGCCACCTTCCACTGCCTTGGAAACACTCCCGCCACCAAGCATGCATTAAACATGCTTAACAGGATACCAGGGATTATTTTGACCGCTCGTTTGAGCACTTCCGCTGGTATCCCGTCCGGCCCCGGCGCCTTGCCATTTTTCATTGCCTTCATGGCCTTCACCATCTCGTCCTCGCTGAATAACGGCACTTCCTCCCTGGGTATCGCCTCTACCGGGTTGTCCTGGATGGGCCGCTCAGGGAAGAGAGCGCCGATGATTCTTTCAGTCGACACCGCGTCCATCATGTTGTCAGACCCCCGGTTCAACTTGCCCATTACGACTTTGTAACCAAGACCCCAGGGGTCTTTGTTTACATCCTCGCGTAATGAACGCAGGCATCGAGCCTTGCTTTGACGGATAGCTTTGGCCAGCCGGTGTTTAGCATCCTTGTGTTCCTGGGAAAGTGCAGCAGCCTCGGGCCTGTCCCGTGCTCTTTGCGCCCGTCTACGCATCCTGTGGCACTCCTTGCGGAGCTCCGCTATTTCGGAAGTCCACCAGTAAACTGGCTTTCTCCCTTTCCAGGGCCTTCGACGAGGCATAGAGGCGTCACACGCCCCTCGCAATAGAGACGTTACTTTTTTGACTAAGATTTCAGCCTCGCGGGGACCTGTAGCCTCTCCATGCCAAGCAGGGACGGACGACGACTCCATTCGAAGATACTCTTCGAACTTGTCCTCGTCCATCTTTGGTACATTCCAACCCAAGGGACGCCTCTTGTACGGAGGCCGTTGGGAGGTTCCCTCAAGCACCCGGAAGGTGATGTAATGATGGTCGCTACCATTGTAACCATCCATCACCGTCCATTCGCCGATTCTCCCAGACGCACCTTCTGTTGCAAAGGTTATGTCTGGGATAGAGGCACCCCAACCTGCCCTCTCGTAGGTGGGCCGGTCTCCTCTATTCTGGACCACTAGTTTGCATCTAGTGGCCATTTCCAGTACCTGCTGTCCCCTAGGATTGGTCGTCGGCATGCCCCATTCTAAGGCCCTAGCGTTAAAGTCTCCAGCAAGGATAACGCTTCCAGTTACCGTCCGAACCGTGTTCTCGATGCTGGCCAGCTTTGTAGCCAGCACTTCCGAACTATCGTTTGGGGAGAGGTAGCAACTTATATAAGTTGTCTCCCCGCACGTGACCCAAACGTGGCAATTGCCTTTTCCTTTTTTGGTCAAGGTCGTTTGGGCTCTACCCCGGAGTCATATGGCGCAGCAGCCAGTGTCATCGGTTAGCCAGTATTTGTGGTTCATGTTGTATGATTGCTCGCTTAGTAAGAGGATATTTGAATCCTCTTCGCGAGCAATCTGTTCCAACAAAGCACCAGCTTGCCGGGCTTGATTCATGTTCCCTTGTAGAACCTTGATCATTTTCGATGACACTTATTCCTCGCCACAGCCAGAGCCTCACGGTAGCTGGGGCAGTTTCCTTCTCCGGCATAGTGTTCCGTAGAGCACTTGTCGTCCCTATTCTTGCACAGGAAACACTCGGGTGTTTCCTTCTTGCATTCTGTTCTTTTGTGGCCATCCATGCCACATTTGAGGCATGCTTTTCTACGGTCTGGGCCTTTGCAGACATACTGATTATGTCCATAGCCCAGACACTTAAAGCAGCGCCTTGCATCTGCTCGAAGTCACACTCTGTTGAAAGCCCATCCAATTTGGATTTTCCCTTTTTTGGCTAGGCGGAGAGCATCAACTTCCACCACAGCCATCTGACTCATTGTGCCTTTGGTTTTGCAAATGGTAACCAGGAGGTTTTCCCTGTTTTCAATACCTATCGCCTTGGCGACCGCCTCCTGGATCTCCTGTTCTTTCGTGACCCCATCTAAATCTCGAATTTCGAGTTTGAGCATGGGGATCATGTCCCGAACGTTCGAATCAGGGCCCGTTACCGCTTGAACTGCTTCCTGCAGTTTCCCGGAGTCCAATATCGACTCCAGCTCGATGAGGACGCTGCCGCCTTGCGTCTTGCGGATTCGATGGACTTTAGCCCCCGAATCTTCAAGCTGGACGTTCTTTTTAATACTGAGAAGAGTTTCCTCGTATGTATGGCCTGCTGCTGGTTTTATAAGTAAGGCCTCCATCCTCTTTTTGTACCTACGCCTACTCGGCTTGGTACCCCGGTGCATAAGTTAACGTTAAAATTAACGTTAAAAATTAACGTTAAATTTTAACGTTAATTTAAGGTAACTTTAACGTTAATTTAAGGTAGATTTAACGTTAATTTAATGTTAAATTTAACGTTAAATTTAACGTTAAAATTATCGCGGAAAATTGAAGAAAAAAAATCTTCATAATTTTGCTAATCCAACTATGTAGTTATTATGGAAATTACCCTGATGCTTCTAAAATTAAGCATCAATGCTATTTTTTCACAACTAAATTTTTTGATCAAATTAATGTTCGTTCTAACATTAAATTTATTATTAAATTTAATGCTAAAATTTAACATTAAAATTAACATTAAATTTAACGTTAAAATTCAACATTAAATTTAACGTTAAAATTCAACACTAAATTTAACGTTAAAATTTAATGCTAAATTAAACGTTCAAATCCGATATTAAATTTAACGTTAAAATTTAACGTTAATTTTAACGTAAAAAAAGCATACAACATAACAACCAAAATTTTAGAAACGTTTTTGAAATAAGCCTTTAAACTGTTTCAAATGTCCGCAGAAAAACGTTTCCAAACGTTTTATTAATATTTTAGGACGTTTCATCGGCTCCGACTTTTTTCCCTTAAAATTGCTTTTTGGCGTATTTACGGACATTTGGTGTATAAAAAATAAAAAAATTTAGTATCTTCTTCATTTTTTTATTTTATTGATAGATCAATGAAATACACACACACACACACACAAATTTACAATTTATTAAAACTTTGTTTCGATCAATAAACTACAGCTGGTTTAGTAACATCATTAGAAATTTCTGTAAATAAAAGAAAATATAAATTTTTTAGCTATTATTCTCTAAAAAAGTTTAAATCTGAATAAATTGCATTACCTACTTGTTTTTTCAATTATATTGCATGACCGTTTTAATTTTTTGAAAATGTAGTCTGAACCTCAAAAGTCAGCTATTATTAACTGCAGATGTAAAATTTTCAATTTAAGAGTTTTGATCGGAACTCCATCTTTTCGAAAAAAAAAGTTTTATACCAGATCTCCAATCAGACTCTCAAAAATATTGATTTTTTCTTGTCGAAGAAAATTTCCAATCTCTGAGCATCAAAAAAAGTAAAAATTTAGTTTTTCACACTATCAGATTGCTGCGCTTGAATTTTTTTTTAAAGTTTGGGCGATAACCATTTCACCGATTTACTTTGTTTGATGAGTAGTTAAAAAAATATATTAACATGGAACATGTTTATAAGGAGGGGGTACTTGAAAACTTGAAAATTAAGGGGGGGGGTAAAATTTGCCCTATTTAAGGGGGGGTCAAATTTGTCCTATTTAAATAGGGGGTAAAATTTGTTCTATTTAAGGGGGGGGGGGTCAAATAAGACTTTGAATAATTAAGAGACTTTGAAAAATCTAGACTTAAGGACTTAGGATAATACAGGTTTATGGACTTAGAATAATATCAATTTAGAATGGAATAATTCAGGTTTAGGGAATCAAAATAGTTTGGGTTTAGTGTTGTTGTTGTTATCAGGGTTGTTACTTGTTGAGGATTGTTATCTCCCACTTCAAATTATTCTAAGACCCTAAATCGAAAATATTCTAAGTCCATTTCACCCCCCCCCCCCCCATAAACGCGTCAATTTTTCACCAATTGGGCAAACCAATTGGTTGAAAATTCAACCAAAAATAGTAATTTTCAACCAATTGGTTGAATTTTCAACCAAAAATAGTAAAATTCAACCAATAGCTAAAATACAAAATAAAATTGATGTAATTATAAAACAGATGATCTGTGCATCCATTAAAAGTGAATTAATTTTATAATAGATTATATAATTAGTGATTTTTTATGTATTATTACTTTTTATGTATTATTATTTTTTATGTAATATGACTAATTAAAAAGGTTACTTAATTTAATTTATCCATAATTTTTAAATTTAAACTATACCTATATGTAAGATTCTTGGTGCATTTTTTGAAAAATTAATTTTAAAAAGAGTAATTTAAAATTTTTCTCCAGTCAGCGGGTACATATTTTATTATTTACAAAAAAAAAGTATAGATTAATAAAAAAAAAACATTATTAGGATTTTAGAGGTATATAATTTTAAATTTAAGTAACGACGTCGACGCTTCCTAATAGCAGAGTCCTTATTCGCGCTGGCTTTTAGAACTGTCCTTATTCAAACTTTAAGATAGAAAAGTCCTTATTCGCGCGGTGCAAAAGACTGTCCTTATTGGGAAGCGCCCTAAAAAATTTCAATACACGTTCCTAATTTGTAATACTTACCGCGCTCGGAGACGTTGCTATTTTTTTCGTTATGCTATATAAATTTAAGAATAAAATATAAGATTTTTAAATGTTTATAGTAATGAATTAATTAAAATAATGAAGCAATTCTTTTGTGATAAACTGGAAAAATTTTATTAATAATATAAATATAAAAAAAAATTTTTTCAGATAAATATTAATTACAATAAATTTTTTTTTATATATTTCAAATAGTTTTGAAAATTGTACAAAAGTTTTAAAAAATCCCTGTATTTTTTTGCTATAATTTGTTTGAAACATTATTTCAACACATAGGGGTAAAAAAAATTAATTAAAAAAAATCTTGGGGCTAAAATATTAACTGGACAAATTTTTTCCGCAAAAATTTACACTATAACCAAAACTTTAACGTCAAATCAAAAAAGTATCGAGGGAATTTTGAGTAGGAAAAAACTTGAAGCGAGGGAAAAATCGAGAAAAATCTCAAAATTATTTGTACACAATAATTTTTTTCATTAGAACAATAACAATCAATATATAATTAAAATAAACAATGCGTTATTAAACACGCCGCGCGCGCGAAAGAAATACAAAAAGTAGAAGGGCCCAACTTTTATGTAAATTCATTAATAAATTAACCTTTAGTTACTATTATCACTATTATTCTTGAAAATTGTTAATTAATTTTAGAATTTATATACAGAAAATAATTTTAGAAAATTAAATAGCTAATTAATAAATAATACAAGAAAATGTTCTTGTTAAAAAAGGGAGAATAAAGTAGTTTACTTTGTGCCCTTCTAATTTATATAGTTCTTTCACGCGCTCGTTTAATATTTGTTTATTTTAATTATTTATTGATTGTTATTGTTCTAATGAAAAAAATTTTTGTGTACAAATAATCTTGAGGTTTTTCTCGATTTTTCCCTCGCTTCAAGTTTTTTCCTACTCAAAATTCCCTTGATACTTTTTTGATTTGAAGTTAAAGTTTTGGTTATAGTGTAAATTTTTGCGGAACAAATTTGTCCAGTTAATATTTTAGCCCCAAGATTATTTTTAATTAATTTTTTTTGCCCCTATGTGTTGAAATAATGTTTCAAACAAATTATAGCAAAAAAATACAGGGATTTTTTAAAACTTTTGTACAATTTTCAAAACTATTTGAAATATATAAAAAAAAATTTATTGTAATTAATATTTATCTGAAATAATTTTTTTTTATATTTATATTATTAATAAAATTTTTCCAGTTTAAAGAATTGCTTCATTATTTTAATTAATTCATTACTATAAACATTTAAAAATCTTATATTTTATTCTTAAATTTATATAGCATAACGAAAAAAATAGCAACGACTCCGAGCGCGGTAAGTATTACAAATTAGGAACGTATATTGAAATTTTTTAGGGCGCTTCCCAATAAGGACAGTCTTTTGCACCGCGCGAATAAGGATTTTTCTATCTTAAAGTTTGAATAAGGACAGTTCTAAAAGCCAGCGTGAATAAGGACTCTGCTATTAGGAAGCGTCGACGTTATAGTTTATATAGAAGTTTAAAATTATAAAAAGAATAAAAGGAATATATTTTTAAATTTCATTGATAATAATCAATTATATATGCAAATGGAAATTAAAATACATACAATTTTGTTAGTAATGAGAATACGCCTGTAATATTCCTAAGAGTTAATTAGGTTCTTTTTTTTATATTTATTCTCAGAGTTTTTCATAAAAGCGAATTTCCAGATGGAGCATTGATTGAACAAGATGGCTATGCTAAAAACTGTTCGATATACATAAATAAGAGTTTGTGTTTTGAAAAACTTGAAATTTTAGATTCCATTTTAATTTAATTAGTCATTCCTCAGCTTTTGAGCCAAATGAAGTAATAATACATAAAAAATCACTAATTATATAATCTATTATAAAATGAATTCACTTTTAATGAAAGCACAGATCATTTTTTTACTCTGTATTATAATTATATCATTTTTATTTTGTATTTTAGGTTTTGGATGAATTTTCAACCATTTTGATTGAATATTCAACCAAATTGCTGAAAAATCAACCAATTGGTTGAATATTAAACCCAATTGCTGAAAAATCAACCAATTGGTTGAAAATTACTGGAAATTCAATCAAAAACCAATTGGTTGAAAATTCAACCAAAAATAGTAAAATTCAACCAATTGGTTGAATTTTCAAATAAAGCAATTCTACCGTGTAGAATTATCGTTTTTACTCGATTACTCCAATCTGATACCTAATTTTTCTAAAATTTTTTTTTAAAAACTTTTTTGATGAAAAAATTTAAAAAAAAACAATCTTTTTTTTTATGGTGTAGTGCCATTTTTTTTATGGTGTAGTTAATTTCTTTCTATGAAAGAAATTAATATCTAGAATTACCGTTTTTATTCGTTACCTTCAATCTGATACTTATTTTTTCGAAAATTTTTGTCTCAAAAATTTTTCTTTTAAGAAATACAAAAATCACTAATTTTTTTTTTCTTTTTGGATGTAGTATAATTTTTTTCTATGAAAGTATTAACTTGATATTTTCAATTAGATAATTAATTAATAACTACGCCAGCTATACCAAAAACTGTCTAACAGACATAATAAGCATAAAAGAAGATTATGTACTGGTGTAAAAAAATTTACCTTTTTATTAGGTGAAAAACCTAATTTTTTCCATGAGGTGTTAAACTGACAATAGCAAGGAAAAGATAATTTTTAGTTTTTCTTATGACATTATTTCTTGTAGACCATTAAGAACATTCTGTTACTGCTAATATCCCAAAATTTTGCACGATTACCGACTAAAAGACCCAAACCATTGGATATCTGAGACTTTCTTCTAAAAAACTGTAAATGTAAAAGAAAAATAATTAAATATTTTTTAGTATTAATTTAAATTTAAAATATAGATAAGTTTGTAATAAATATTTTAAAAAAACTCTTTATAAGCCCTAAAAATTAGGTTTAAACTCTTACCAATTTTTTTTTTGGTTCGGATAAGTCAAACTGGAGATACCCTGCACATCGTTTTTTCTTGTTTTTTCTCCTTATTAGGCCTTAAAAAAATTCCTTTTTGATTCAAAGTAGCTTTTTCACAGAACCAATATTTTTGACAAATCTTTAAAAAAAAGATTCTGAAATATGAAGGTTATCTATCCAGAATTTCTGAGCAAATAGACGCAGCCTACAACAAATTCTCTTATTCCACTAAAAAAATCTTCCTTGATTGAAACTCTGAAAATTCGAAATAATGTCATAAGAAAAACTAAAAATTATCTTTTCCTTGCTATTGTCAGTTTAACACCTCATGGAAAAAATTAGGTTTTTCACCTAATAAAAAGGTAAATTGTTTTACACCAGTACATAATCTTCTTTTATGCTTATTATGTCTGTTAGACAGTTTTTGGTATAGCTGGCGTAGTTATTAATTAATTATCTAATTGAAAATATCAAGTTAATACTTTCATAGAAAAAAATTATACTACATCCAAAAAGAAAAAAAAAATTAGTGATTTTTGTATTTCTTAAAAGAAAAATTTTTGAGACAAAAATTTTTGAAAAATTAAGTATCAGAATGAAGGCAACGAATAAAAACGGTAATTCTAGATATTAATTTCTTTCTATACTACACCATAAAAAAAAATGATTGTTTTTTTAAACATTTTTTTATCAAAAAAGTTTTTTAAAAAAAATTTTTGAAAAATTACGTATCAGAAAGAGAAATCCTTTACAAATGATAATTCTAGATACTCGTACTTTCATAGGAAAAATTTAAGTACTACGTCGTAAAAAAAAAAAAAAAATTTTTGTATTTTTTGATGGCAATAATTTGAGAAAAAATTTTCAAAAAATTACGTATCAGATCCAAAAATTGACTATAAACGATATTTCTATATTGAAAAAAGCCTGTTTCTGAACTTTAAACGTGCATTACTCGCTTTATTTTCATCGTAAAATAATAATTTTTTTTTTTAATAGTTTAATTTTTCCCTGGCAATTCATTTCTTTAAGAAAAAAAACATTTTTATTGACAAAATTTCAATTTTTAGGTTAAAAGCCTTTGAAAACTGCAAGAAGAAAAATTTACTTATGGCAATCAGATTTTTTTATCTAGATTTTAAAATTTTATTTACCTAAAAAGTTATTTTGAAAATTTGGGGTAGCTCAGATACGAAAAACACGGTTTTTGATATATGAGTGGCAAAATCTTTTTGGCATCTATTGCCGATTCCGTTTTCATATTTTTTTTGCATTTTATTGGGTAAAAACTACCAGAAAATCATGGTGGTAGTCGCGGCCTAGTCAATTTTAACATGGAACATGTTCATTGGATGGAGTATTTGAAAAAGGTTGGCTTGGCAGGGGGGGAGGGTAAAAAATTGACGCTTTTAGGGGGGGGGGGGGTGAAAAAGTGACGTTTTTAGGGGGGGGGTGAAAAAGAGTAGTTTTTAGGGGAGGTGAAATGGACTTATAATATTTTCTATTTAGGGACTTAGAATAATATGAAATGGGAGATAACAATCCTCAACAAGTAACAACCCTAGAATACTTTAAGTTTATGGACTTAGCATAGTATATATTTCAGGATTTATCGTAATTTCGGTTTTTGGATTTTTTATTGTTATGAGTGAACATGTTCCATGCTCGTTGGTAGTGTAGTTACACAAACCGGTTATGAATTTTTTTGTTTTTAATTTTTGGTGCTCATAAAACGTATTTTCTCGTAGAAATGCAAATATACCTTTATTCGGAAATTCATTGGCCAGTGCATCCTTGAGGGGATTACAGATTATTTTTGATTCAGGTATTAATTTAGCTAAGTTCGGCCCTAGGCTGAAAAAACTTTTTGAGAACTTTAAAAAAAAAAATTCGAAGTCAGCCCATCAAAAAAACTTATAACTGGTTTGTGTTAACCCAACTTAAATGCATGGAACATGTTTACTTCCAGCTGAGGACTAAGTATAGTACAAATCTTACAAACATTACAATACAATTTTCTAATTTTATGATTTGTAATTATCACCTCACTAGCTTTAAGATTCTAAACCCAAACTATTTTGATTCCCTAAACTTGAATTATTCCGAGTCTCTAAATCGATATTATTCTAATTCCTAAACCTTTATTATTCTAAGTCCTTAAGTCTAAATTTTTCAAAGTCTCTTAATTATTCAAAGTCTCATTTGACCCCCCCCCCTTAAATAGGGCAAATTTTACCCCCCCCCCCTTAATTTTCAAGTTTTCAAGTACCCCCTCCTTATAAACATGTTCCATGTTAATATATTTTTTTAACTACTCATCAAACAAAGTAAATCGGTGAAATGGTTATCGCCCAAACTTTTAAAAAAAATTCAAGCGCAGCAATCTGATAGTGTGAAAAACTAAATTTTTACTTTTTTTGATGCTCAGAGATTGGAAATTTACTTCGACAAGAAAAAATCAATATTTTTGAGAGTCTGATTGGAGATCTGGTATAAAACTTTTTTTTTCGAAAAGATGGAGTTCCGATCAAAACTCTTAAATTGAAAATTTTACATCTGCAGTTAATAATAGCTGACTTTTGAGGTTCAGACTACATTTTCAAAAAATTAAAACGGTCATGCAATATAATTGAAAAAACAAGTAGGTAATGCAATTTATTCAGATTTAAACTTTTTTAGAGAATAATAGCTAAAAAATTTATATTTTCTTTTATTTACAGAAATTTCTAATGATGTTACTAAACCAGCTGTAGTTTATTGATCGAAACAAAGTTTTAATAAATTGTAAATTTGTGTGTGTGTGTGTGTGTATTTCATTGATCTATCAATAAAATAAAAAAATGAAGAAGATACTAAATTTTTTTATTTTTTATACACCAAATGTCCGTAAATACGCCAAAAAGCAATTTTAAGGGAAAAAAGTCGGAGCCGATGAAACGTCCTAAAATATTAATAAAACGTTTGGAAACGTTTTTCTGCGGACATTTGAAACAGTTTAAAGGCTTATTTCAAAAACGTTTCTAAAATTTTGGTTGTTATGTTGTATGCTTTTTTTACGTTAAAATTAACGTTAAATTTTAACGTTAAATTTAATATCGGATTTGAACGTTTAATTTAGCATTAAATTTTAACGTTAAATTTAGTGTTGAATTTTAACGTTAAATTTAATGTTGAATTTTAACTTTAATAATAAATTTATTTAATAATAAATTTAATGTTAGAACGAACATTAATTTGATCAAAAAATTTAGTTGTGAAAAAATAGCATTGATGCTTAATTTTAGAAGCATCAGGGTAATTTCCATAATAACTACAATTAAAATTATGAAGATTTTTTTTCTTCAATTTTCCGCGATAATTTTAACGTTAAATTTAACATTAAATTAACGTTAAATCTACCTTAAATTAACGTTAAAGTTACCTTAAATTAACGTTAAAATTAATCTTAAAATTTAACGTTAATTTTTAACGTTAATTTTAACGTTAACTTATGCACCGGGGTACTGACCGTTTCAGCAGGCCTTTTTGGCTGCTGAGTATTCTACTTCTTAGCTTTCTGCTTCTTTTTGGGTTTTTCCCAGGTATTCACTTTATTGGGTGTTTTTCCTACCTGAGCCTGTTTTTGCAACTGGCTTGGTATTTCAGGTACCTGGTTTCCCTGTTGAAGCTGCAGCTTTTTTTGTTTCTTCCTCCTTTTTTTTTCGGCCTTGCTGATCCTTTTGGGACCGTTTGCATTATTTTGCTTAAGTGAGTTGTCTTGCTCACGTAAACTGTCTTGGTCCTCTTCCGAAATTTGAGTTTCTATTGGAGACTCGTCTACCTGAGGGTGGTTTGTCAATTTCACTAGATCATGGTGATCAGTGGAAGACCGATCGGAAGCCGTTGCGTTCGGCTTCGATTTATCCGACCATTCTTGGTTTTTTCTTTCTTCTAATAGGCGTTTTTCACGCAATTCCTTCTGTCTCTTTTGCTGCTGCTGGAGCTTCTCACGTTGCTCTTGAAGCCTCTTTCTGTTTTCTTCTTCCTGGAGCACTTTTTTCCTCTTTCTTTGCCCTTGTAGCTCCTTCCTGTTTTTCTCAGTTATTGAGAGCTCTACATTTTGTATTCCCTGATCGAATTCAGACAGTTCTTCATTCGATTGTGTAACCTCGTTCATCTTTTTCCCCGTGTTCCCCCCGTTGCCTGGTGAGCTCTCGGGAGAAGATATCGGGCGGGGCCTTTTAAGCGAGCCTTTCCCATTCATTTCTTTCAGGAGGGCTTCATATATCGCAGATACTGCTTTAGCAAATTTCCATGACTGCCCAGTTGCACAAAGTGTACAACTGGGAGACCACCGGCGAACGCGGTCGCCGGCTACGCCCCAGATTCTTACTGGATAAACACACTATAAACCCCCCTGCGCTTGTTTGCCCCAAACCGGAACTCCCTTTTCAGGTATAACTTCAGTTTGGGACGCGCAGCCTAGGCAACTGGCCGCTGCCTTCCCCCAGCCTAGTGACAGGAGAGCAATCTACGATAGAAAGCCCTCCTCCTTTTTCTTCAACAAGGTGGCCCTTACGTACTCTGCTACTTTGTTCCAATTTTCAGAATTCCGTAGCATTTCCGGAACCACCTTCTCTGGCCTCCAAATCGGGAAGGGCGGGCGCCCTTCCACGTAGCGCATACATCCGAAGAAAGTATGCTCCACTGTATCCTTCTCGCCTGGGCAGTGCAAGCACTCCTCTGTTGCCACCTTATGCCAATGTTTTAACATTGCACGGAAATACCCGTGTCCAGTCAAGAATTGGGTGAGGTAAAAATCCACCTCCCCATGTTGTCGTCCAGTCCATGCCTGCAGATCTGAAATCAGTCTGCGCGTCCATCGGGCATTTTTCTCTTCCTCCTTTTTCCACCGTTCCTGCCATTTTCCCATAGAGCTGGAGCGGGCGCGAGTGGATGCCACTTCGCGGTCCTCTACACTATCGTAAATGTATTTCCGCTCCAACGCTAGCAGGTCGATGGGTATGACCGATGCTACTACCTGGATCGCTTCGAGCGATACCGTATGGTACGCGCAGGCGATCCTCAGGGCCGCCTGCCGCTGCACAGACGATATTTTATGTCTGTACTTGGCAAATTTGGTGATATCCGCCCAGATCTCAGATCCATAAAGCAGGACAGAGTTGACAACGGACATCAACAATCTTCGCTTCCCGGGTTTGGGCCCTCCTATGTTGGCCATGAGCCTTGACAAGGAGGATGCGATCGACGCGGCCTTCTCACTCGACCTCTGAAATTGTTCCCAGAAGTTCAGCTTGTTATCAAGCAGAACTCCCAGGTACTTAACCGATGTCTTGGCTTGGATCGTGTGAGGGTTTCCACCATCATCGACATTTACATCGATGTCCGTGGGAATTGTGCGACGGGTCAGCAGTACGATCTCCGTTTTTGGGATCGCAAGCTGGAGCCCATGCTCGCCCATCCAGAGGTTGATCTGTCTCATGACTAGATTCAACCTCTCCTGGGTTACCTGCATGTCCCTGCCAGTGATGGTCAGAGCCACGTCGTCCGCGTACCCGATCAGAGAAGCTCCTTCCGGGAGGTGAACGCGCAACAGGCCATCGTAAAAGGCATTCCACAGGTCCGGTCCGAGAACCGAACCTTGGGCAATGCCCGCACTCAGAACCCTCTGTCGCCTGCCATCGAGCGTGTCGTAGAGCAGTCTCCGGTCCCGTAGGTAGTCCTTTATTACGTTACCCAGATACCTGGGTATCCGGAAGTCGTACTCGAGAGACCGGATCATGTCATCCCATCTGGCCGAATTGAAAGCGTTTTTGACGTCCAGCGTTACAAGAAGGACGTCTTTGCGAATTGCAGGCCGCTTTTCCCTCTTAGCCTCTACGGTATCCACGACACGCCGGATGGCGTCTATCGTGGAATGCCCCTCACGAAATCCATACTGCTCCTCGGAAAGGCCACCGCCCTCCTCGATAGCTCTTCTCAACCTTGCCCGGAGCATGCTCTCCATCACCTTTCCGATGGTGTTTAACATGCACAAGGGTCTGTAAGATGATGGAGAGTCCGGGGCTCCACCTTTACCCTTGTTCAAGAGCACGAGACGTGCCACCTTCCACTGCTTTGGAAACACTCCCGCCACCAAGCATGCATTGAACATGCTTAACAGGATACCAGGGATTATTTTGACCGCTCGTTTGAGCACTTCCGCAGGTATCCCGTCCGGCCCCGGCGCCTTGCCATTTTTCATGGCCTTGATGGCCTTCACCATCTCGTCCTCGCTGAATAACGGCACTTCCTCTCTGGGTATCGCCTCTACCGGGTTTTCCCGGATGGGCTGCTCAGGGAAGAGAGCGCCGATGATTCGTTCGGTCGATACTGCGTCCATCATGTTGTCAGACCCCCGGTTCAACTTGCCCATTACGACTTTGTAACCAAGACCCCAGGGGTCTTTGTTATTATTATTATTATTATCATTATCATTGTTGCGGAAGATTGGTCAAATGCAAGAAGTACACTGAGAAAATAAATTATAAGAAATTATTATAAATTCTGGTAAAAACTCCTATCTTTTTATAATAATTGAGCGAATATTTGTAATTTTCGCATCGTTACCAACCATTTCTTTGACAAAACAAAAAAATCATGTTACCCAATATTTTAATTGTTAAGGGATAATTATATATTCCAATAAAATAAAATTTTATAAAAAAAAATAAAAATAGCTTTTTTTTATATTTGTCTCTATTTAATTATGCAAAAATGATTTAAAATCCATTAACGCCGGCGCGACCAATTCATGGACGCTAGAATTTTCACTTTAATAACAAAATGATCTTAATAATCTACTTTACCAGCTACTAAAAACGAAAAATGTATGTATAATTGCATGGTTGTAATCAATAATATTTGTTGTAAATTAAGATTACAGCCCATTGTTTGAAGAACCTCAGTGCCAGCTAGTTGGCAGGGTATTTTATATTAAATTTCATTTTTAATTTTTCTTGATTCTGAAGCACTTCATAATAATTATCACAATAATACATTGCAAACTTTTCTCAATGACTTTTTTTTTTTTTTAATCTTAGGTTTTCACATTATTCTTTCAAAATTTTTTCTGTTAAATAAATTTTCAACCACCTAATAGTTCAAACTCGCGGGTTTCTGACACCAAAATGTTCTTGTCAGAGCATGAAATACAAAACTCAGTTCGATTCAAATATTTTTATTAACAATTCTTTTTACAAAAAAATTTATTACTTTTTTATTCACAATTTTTTATAACCAAAAAAATCAAATTTATTCATTTATCATCTGAATCTATGAAATGAATTTATGAAATTAAAATCAAACAATTAATGTTGCTTAGTAACAGATAAAAATTTAAATTCAAAATTTCAAATATTTAATATTTTCTAAAATAATAAATTTTAGAATGAAATTAATATACAATTTTACAATTAAGAATAAAAACCAAAATGAATTTAATATCTTATAAGAATAATTATTATTGCAAAAAATCTTCTCATTTGCGTTCGTAACAATAATATATAATTGCAAAATATAAAATTTGACTAAAATAATCTATTTTAATATGTAAAAATTTTAAACCGATTGAAGGACAGATATTGGGGTTTTTTGTATACACAATAGATATTTCATCAAATTGGTTTTAAATGTTTCTAAGCAAGTATAAGCTTTTAAAGTAAAAGGTAAATTATTCCATTCGTTAATGGCTGTTATAAAGAATGAGTTTTTATAGAAATCTGTTCGATATGAACTGGGCAGGGAAAAAGTAAGTGGTAGGAATTCGGATAAAGAAGTATCAGGTAAATTGCGTTGTGAGCGTCTAATTGTTTCAACAGGAACTTTGAATTGTGATGAGAGATATGGAGGTCTTTGAGAGGATATCAAACTATGTACAAGCACTAACTAACTAACTTAAAGTATTTTCTACGTGTACTAGCAGTTAACCAGTTCAATTCATTCCTTAATGAAGTTTTTGAAACTTTTTTAAAGCGGAAAAAATCAATTTCAATACCTAGTAAGTTTTTTATTATACAGGGGTTGATACCTCCTTACCTAGGGGTTGTAGGTGAAAAAGGACTTTGGAAATGGAAATAGCGACCTAAAAAACCTACTAGCTAGGTGTCATTTTTAGCTCAAAATATTCAACTGTCACTGGATGGTCAATTAGGCGCTAATGGGTTAAGGCATTGTGCTTAGCATAAAAAAATTCTTTGAAAGACATAATTTTTAACAGTCTTGTATAGTTTTCGATTTTTTGTACTTTGAAAATACCAAAAAATTTCAGCTTCTGCAGTTTCGTGTTAGAATATCTCGAAACTGAGAAGTGATGGCAAAAAATTGCAAACGTTAACGTGTTTAACATTAATAAATCTCTCCAGAATAATATGTCTGATTGTTGGATAGAATTTTTTGTAGGCCTGAATTATGAATTAAATTAATATTTATATACTTATGGGTGGTTCCAGTACTTTTCGTACAGATTAGGGCGCACTCATGTCACCGATTGAGCTCAAATTTTAGGGAATAGTTTATGGTTACAAAAAAGTCACTTAGCCAAAATTTTAGCCCTCTAGCACCTCATGGGGCCGAAATATGGCCGTCTAAAGGTCCAAAAATAGCCTGATTTGGCCAATTTTCAAAATTACGCCATTTCTTTGAATTTACTTCAAATTTCATTTTACTGGTCGAAAAAAGAAAAAAGAATTTGCATAAAAATAAAAATAAATTGAAATTTATAAAATTGACAAAAAAAAAATTTTAATTTTATCAAATTCAAATACATTTTTATACAGCATCACAGAGATGTTCAAAATTACTTAAAAAAGAGGGTCTATAGTAAAATTTTCCGAGGATTCCAAAAATTGAGTCAGCATTTTCATTAGATTACAGGAAAAGCCGGAAAATGGAAAATTCCGGAAAATGGAATGGTTGAATTTGGATGAGCTGAAAAAATGGCTTGAAAGGCAAATAAGCAAAGAAATTTTTTATGAAATTTGCAATACATATATTGAACTTATTTTCCTGAAAGTTTCAGACATTTTAAAGCACTTAGAAAAAAATGCCAGGTGGCGAAAAATGTCAAAAAACGCATATTTCAAAAACAGCCGCCACTAAAATCAAAATATCTCCGGTTTAAATTCACCGATTTTAAATTTTAGGGTCCCATTTGAAAGGTCTTAAGTAGACAAAAAAATTGCAACCAACCAGAAGTATTTTTGAGTTGATTTTAAGCCACGGTATTATTTTGAAAACCAGCTTTTTTAATAAAATTAATTTTACGTTTATCAATGCCAAAAAAAGTTGACTCCATGAAATTAGCTAAAAATTTTTTTACAAAATGTAGACTCTTTAACGGTTAAAATGCGACCAATAAGATAAAATTTGAAGTAAATTCAAAGAATTGGCGTAATTTTGAAAATTGGCCAAATCAGGCTATTTTTGGACCTTTAAACGGCCATATTTCAGTCCCATGAGGTGCTAGAGAGCTAAAAATTTGGCTGAGGGACTTTTTTATTACTCCAAACTATACTCAATTTGAGCTCAATCGGTGACATGAGTGCGCCCTAATCTGTACGAAAAGTACTGGAACCACCATTATATATTAAGGGCAGAAATTTTTCAACTTGGAAAAAATATCTTTTTGGCCTTTATATATAAAATACGCAAAATCTATTTACCCTGAAATTTTTACCTTCACTCTTTTTCTATAAGCAAATAAACATTTCTCCTCAATTCCTGCGCACGTTCAATCTTTTAATTAATGTATAAATAATCAAACGAAAATAAATGGTTAAAGTTAGGCTTAAAACCTGAATTAAAAATTTCTATAAAATTATTTTGATTGATTTTTACCTAAATATATATTTTTGTCAAATGGCGAAATGCATATATTATCTGCACTTATTCCTTTTTATTTTTTACGAATTCACCATATAGTTTGCAAAATATTATTAAAAATAATAAAAAAACAAAGATTAATTTAGCTAATAATGCATTGCATGGATGTATAATCTGCACTTATCATTTTTAATTTTTTTACAAATGTATACTCCATATATGTATTTGTTAAAAGCTTATACCTGAAAATAATAAAAATGAAATTTATTTCTTTTTTAGCATAAAGAATAAGATACCAAAATATTTGTATTTTAAGCATTTAAACAAAATGGATGGGGGTAAAATAATCTGGGTAAATAGACGCAGCCTAAAAAAAATGTTGACTAAAATTGTTATAAAATGCTCATTGTGTCGAATATGATTATTGTTCATCAGGACTAGTCCCTATGCTCCATAAACCTTTCGATCGTGGCAAAAATAAACTATTTTCCAAACTTAGTAACACACTATTATTTATTGCAGGTAGAAGACTTCAATCTTCTATTTTCAGGTTTCTCTGATATTGATTTGAGTTTTAATCAAATAACTCGAATAACAGGAGATTTAAAAACTATTCGAAGTAGAGGTGGAAACAAACCTCATGACTTATTTATTAATATAGGCAATAATCCGATCAAATGTGACTGTGAAATTTATGATTTTCTTCAGTATATTCAAATAAAGCAAACTGAAATTGGTTTTAATGTGAATCAGCTTTTTTGTAATGGTTCAGATTTTAACAGCGGTATCAAAATACCTGATTTGGATTATAAAAGTTTTGAATGCAATGTTCAGTATCATAACTTTTCATCTGAAGACGCATGCACAAATGTTTGCGATTGTCGGAAAAGGCCTTTTGATGACCTAATATCTGTTAATTGTTCAAAGAGAAGTCTTTTTAAATTTCCAGAACTCTCTAGCATACAAAACGTTTCAAAAATCAGGTTATACATGGATTCAAATAATATAACGAGATTTCCAGATATGAACAAACCAGGTTACGATAAGGTGGAATTATTAGATTTATCAAACAATCTTATATGTGAATATGACGAAAACATTTTAAATACTAACATAAAAGTAATATTTTTCGAATATTAAATTCTTATATTTTAAAATTAAAAGCTGTTATCGAATTCCACATAATTGCTTTGAAAATAGTCGAGTTCCGTAAGAGATTATCAAGCTTAAGAACGTTTGAGTTCCGCGAAATGTTTGTTTTATTAATTACTCCAGTCAAATCACGGGGTGGTATTGTTTGTGTCCGCCACCAGATTTGGTCTACTCTAGGTTTTTTGGGTGGTCTTTTCTATGAGAAATTGGGGCTTGACCCTTAAATTAGCCAAAACTACCCTTAAAAGGGGTGTTTTTGCAAATTTCATTCTAGCCCTCCAAGATTAGGCCTAATAGAGTTTTTTGGGTCGCTGATCACAAAAATCGATGTATTTTCAATTAAAACTTAACTCTGCACCTTTAAATTAGCCAAAACTAAGGGGCAGTAACGGTTTTGTCAACAGTTTTGACCGATTTGAGGGTGAAGGGGTAAATTTTCATAGTTATAACTTCAATATTCGTGATCAGCGACCCAAAAAACCTTCATTCATTTGGTGACCAAGTATTGACAGGCTGGAGCGAAAGTAGCGAAAACACCACCTTTAGGGGTAGTTTTGGCTAATTTAAGGGTGAAGAGTTAAGTTTTAATTGAAAATACATCGATTTTTGTGATCAGCGACCCAAAAAACCCAATTAGATCAAATCTTGGAGGGCTAGAGTGAAAGATGCAAAAACACCCCTTTCAGGGGTAGTTTTGGCTAATTTAAGAGTGAAGAGTTAAGTTTTAATTGAAAAGATATCAATTTTTGTAATTAAATCGAATATTAAATCGAATCCTGGAGGGCTAGAGCGAAAGCAGCGAAAACACCCCTTTTAGGGGTAGTTTTGGCCATTTTTGAGTGAAGGGGTAATTTTTCATAGTTATAACTTCAATATTCGTAATCAGCGACCCAAAGAACCCTTATTAGACCAAATCTTGGAGGGCTAGAGTAAAAGTTGCAAAAACACCTGGATAGTTTTAACTAATTTAAGGGTCAAGCTCCAATTTCTCATAGAAAAAACCCCGATTTTCGTGTTCTGCAACCCAAAAAACCTATAGTAGCCCAAATCTGGTAGCAGCCACAAACAATACCACCAAAACCGTGATTTGCTTGGAGTAAATACGAAAGATAATATATAGCGGTTTTTCGAAATTTTTGTGAACAAATTTCTTACTTTAGTTAACCGTTTTTTTCAGAAGTTTACCAGTATAAAGGTGAACTAAACTTACTTACCAGAAAAGCCTGTTGTATTATTTACATCATTTGTATGCAAATATATCTATAAATTTGGCACGATTATCGACTAAATGTCTGATACCATTAAATTTTTGAGACTTTTCGCTGAAAAAAAACTGTGTATACCATTATTCGGAAACCAGAGCATTAATAGCTCAGTCGGAGCGCGTCAACCTTTCGATCTAAACGTTAAAGGTTCGCCACCCGACTCGGACAAAATAATTTCCGTTTTTTTTTTCTGAGAAGATTAAATTCTGAAATTATTTCTATCATTGCTTTAGGACTGAGGCATTATGTAGATAACGCAGTCCGAAGTGCTTCCGGGGCACTTACAGAAGGCGTGGAGTTTGGGAGAAGTAGCGTACCTCCTGGATCATAGGTACATCGCTAATAACACGTATCATTACACAAAATATTAACTTGTACACTAGAGTGGACCTAAAATTGGAATTTTAAGAAAAACTTTACTCCCCGGGTTTTTTAATGAACTTTTGGTTATAAAAAGTCCCCAGTTCCAAGGATTTTGCTTTTGCTTTTCAAAAACATGTGCCTGTAAGCACCTCAATTTTCCCATTTAAATAACATGAGAATTTTATAATAACATTCGCAATTTTTGGGTATTAATTCTCTTTAAAAAATGGGTCAAAATTTGTTTAAGAATTACCCTTAAAATTGCTAAATCCGAAACTACTCGATAAAATCCCCTGATATTTGGCACACTTATTATGTATCAAAAGACTAACATTTTGCACTAAAACTCTTTTATTTTGGATTCAGAGATATCATCAGTCAAAGTAGCTGTTTTTTACCCATTTTTAAAAACTACATAGCACCCACAAAACTTTTTATGAAATCAACCAATTACCACTCAAGTGGTCTCATTTTCTTTGTTTTAATAAATAACAACTTTTAAGAGAAAAAAATTTCAAAAAACTTACCTTTACTCTACTTTTATTTCAATTTTTCTGTTTTTAAAATGTCGACCTGCCGCCATTCAGTGCCTAAAATGGGCACAGTAGATTTACAAAGTTGAAAAGGCCCATGAGAATAAAAAACTAGACCCTTTTCCAGTCAATTTGAGAAAACCAAAATCTTTTTAAGTTAGACAGAGGGGGGTGGCTGGGTTGAGAAATAATCGCCCATATATAAAAAACGATATGAGCAATTATTTTAAAATTGATACTTAATTCGAGCCTGGAATCGTAAATTTTTTTTTTGAGGGCACATCGATATGACCCGTGTTTTCAGATAGTTTGAACCTTCAGAAAACCGAAAAAAATTGTGAACAAGAAATCGGCGATAGGTGCCAAAAAGATTTTTTCACTTTTATGTCAAAAACCGTGTTTTTCGTATCTGAGCTACCCAAAATTTTCAAAATAACTTTTTAGGTAAAAAAACGTTTTTAAAATAGATAAGAAAATCTGTTTGCCAGGGAAAAACCACTCCAGAAGAAAAAAAAACTTATCTTTTTCGGATGAAATTTAGCCAAGTTATCGTCAATTTAAGATTTTGCTCAAATTCGTCTTAAAAAAGATTGAAATTTTATTGAAAAAAGCCTGTTTCTGAACTTTAAACATGCATTACTCGCTTGATTTTCATCGTAAAATAATAATTTTTTTTTAAAAATCGATTAATTTTTTCCTGGCAATTCATTTCTCTAAGAAAAAAATTATTTTTATTTTTAGGTCAAAAGCCTTTGAAAACTGTAAGTAGCAAGATTTACTTAACACAGTTTTTTATAAGACGAATACTTTCCTCGGATACAAAAAATTTTTACGCCCCTCAATAAGATCGAAAAAAAGCGTTTTCTTCCCACTGAGAAAGAAAAATTTTACATTTATCCAAAAAAATAATTTATGAACTATCTTTGTTATATCATAACATTAACAGTTTCTTACCCCTAATTTTTTCCACATTCCCATTTTACGCCTTGTCAGAACTATTTTTCGAATATGCTGTTTTATTATTTTTTTCTTTTTATTAGCTAAACTATGTTTAAAATTTAATTTTTCACATTATAATTAATAACTATTAGGTATAAACAATGAACTAAATGCATTAATTCGGCAAAAAAAGTTTATTTAGTATATTTAAAGTTAATTCAAAGTTCACGGTGCGCTTAAGTGGCCGACTGCTAGTACACTTACCCTATATAGAAGAGTTCTAGGTCTAAATTAATGATGGACTTGGAAAAAGCATAACATTTTACATACTTGGATCGATTTTTAGCCTTTATTATTGGAAATCTTAATGCTTTTGTTGAGTTTCTGTAGTCTTCCACTCAAGCTCTAATGGGTTAAATCAGTTTAAAAAATAAAATCTTGAAGATCTTTTTGAAAGTTTTAAACTGAGAGCAAGTTAAGAAAGTTATAGTTCTGCCGCCCACCATGCTATATAATGACATAAGAGCTCCATGGAAAAAAATTGTTGTGATTCATGTTTTTTGACCCGCTAAACACGAATCCGAGGTCCGTTTTGCAAAATTCGTGATCAATTTTTTGTTATTAACAATTTATTGCAAAATTTGAAAACAATCTTAATGTTAAGGGTCGTTTTACCTAAATTTTTTTTTGATAACCGAATTTTTATTTTTCTACTTTACTTTATATATGTCTCAAGAGTATGTAAAAAAAATTTATTTTTAAATCCTCCCCTCTAAGTATATTTTTTTGCCTGTTTTGATGGCACCGTCAAACGTGTTTTTGATAAAATTTAACGGTATGGCTCTAATATTATCTTACATATCTTATAACTACTGTTAAATAGTTAGAAATCATGTCGGAACTGGTCACTGATAGAAATTATGAGCAAATTTTGCTAATATTCGCGATGGTTTATGACGCCAAATTTAGCCGTGCCAAAATGGTAAAAAATAGCAAATCGGCCCAGCAGCAGGGGTAAAATCAGCTATGGATTCAGTATGAAAACCGGAAAGGATAACTTTGTGGCTCCAAAATCACTGAAAACTTATAAGTATACTTAAATATACAAAAAAAAATGTTTTGTTAAATTTCTACAAAAAAAAAATATTTACTCTTCTTTAGAAAAATGTTTTTACACCTTCTAATTAAGTAAAACTATTTGACCGATTTTTATTTTTTTGGTCTAATTTTATTTGTTGTAAGTTCCTTTACGCAACAAAAAAAAAATAATAATAATTTAATGATTAAAAGTACCGAAAAAATTATTCCAAAACTTCAAAGTCGTTTTACTCGAAACAACGTCTTTAAAACCCTGTACTCGATTGCGCGATAACTTCTGCACCGATTTTCTTTAAATTTACTAAGCAACTTAATAAATGCACTAATTTCGGGATGTCGTCGAGTTTTTTTTTTTATGTTCTGAAAAAATTTTTACAGCTGCTTTTGCCCGAAAATTATAGGCTTTTTTTTCATTTTAACTTTGCGTAGCCGCCATTTTGTTCGTAATTAATTTTTTTGAAAAAACTCGACGACATCCCGAAATTACGGGTTTTCAGTCTTACCAATTTTTTTTTCGTAAGTTTTAGATTATCCTAAGTCAAGATATCAAGTACACAGTTTTGAATTTTTTTTTTCAGAGACGCAAGTTTACCTCTCTCACGCAAAACTGACGTCACAAAAAACAAAATAAATTTTTTTTTTAATTTTTAATATATTTGTAAACTATAAAAAAAATTTGATTCAAATATCTCTATCCGTTATTTCACAATCCTACCTTGAAAATCAGCTAAAATATCGACATATTTAGGTAACGACCCTTAAATATCCTGTAGCTAAAACAATTCAAAATTTTGATAAGTCCCTGATTTTATTATACGTGTTTTGACTCACTGAATCCAAATTTCTAATTTATGAGGTCATTATTAATTGTTTAAACAATATTTAATTATTAATAAATTGTTTAAACAATTTTTTTTTGAAAATTACGTGTGACACCTTTTTTTATGTATTTTTTGATAAAATTTTTTTTATAATAAATTACGATAATAATAATTTGACATAACCAAAATAATTTTTTTGAAATCATGTATTTTTCATTTTTATTTTAATAATTATTTTTAATTAAAAAAATAAAAATATAATCAATCCTTTAAAATAACTTATACAATCTTTTGAATTTATTGAACAAATGAAATAAAACGTAAAAATAAAATTAAATGAGAAAATAAAAGAAGTAATTCAAGAAATTTATTGAAATAAAAAATCTTATGTTTCTGAAAAGTTAAAATATTTTTAAATATCCTTTCTAATATTTTTCATTGAAAAAAACTTCATGCTCATGATTTGGTGTATAGAAAATTTCTTTTTCCTGTAAGTATTATTTTTTTTTTTAAATTGGCCTATAAATCATAAAAAAATTAATTTTATAGAAAATATTTTGGACTATAACCTCCTTTGCTAGTATTAGACCTGTGTGGCAAGCTGCTGATCATCTAAGCACCTGGAAAAATAAAATTAAAGGTTTTCTGCCTACAATTTGCCGCCGATTAACGACATACTCTCATCATGCCGAAGTAATTTATAAACTGGTAAAATACACAAATAATAGCAATTAAAAATATTAACAATACTTGCACTTTTAGCTTGTTTTTGAAATAATCTTTGATTTTCAATATTTTCTTGTATTCGTCATTTTTACAAAATAATTTACTTTTGAATTTATAATTAAAATTTAGAAAATCTTTTTTTAAATTCCACCATTATAATGCTAATGATGAATTTTTTTTGTTTGTTTCTTACAGGCTCAATTTAAAACCACCAATTGCTGCGGTACTTCTTCTGGATTAGTAAAAAATAAATCTACATATTTTTGCAACTAAGATCTTTTTTTTACAAGTTAATAAATTACTTCTGTAAATAAATTGTACAAAGATTAAAATATTTAAAATAAATTTTTTGTCAGTAAAAAACTGTTTTTATTTCAAATAACTTGTCCTCATTTTTTGCTTAAAATTTGAAATTTGAATTAAGAGTTGAGAAAAGCTAAGTTTAAACGTTTTATTTATTTGTACGGCCTATATTTTATGCATATATGGGAAATGATCTCTGGCGATATATGGGAAAAACTTTTTCCCATATATGGGAAAGATATTGACCGATATATAGAAAAATGCATTTCCCATATATCGCTTGTGCAATCTAAAATTACGCGGGAGAAAAGAATGAATGTTTATTTAATTTTTTTAAAAGGAATTATTTTGAGTTCAATTCTTTTAAAACAAATGATTTTTATTTTAATTCTTTTCGGAATTTATTTTGAAAACAAAATTACATAACGATTTTCTTTTAAAAAAATCAAAAGGTTTCGACCATATTAAAATTAAAAGAAAATCATATAGAAATTAATTTATTTATAACCAATTTAAAATAGGTTATAAACAACGAGTTTTTATTTGAATTATAATTTAAAAATCTTATCGCATATTAACATCTGGAAATGTGGTTTGGGAAATTAATTTCTAAACGATTTTCTTTCAATTTTAATTCCAACATTTTTTTTTAAAATTCTTTATGACGTTTTGTTGTCAAAATAAATTCCGAAAAGAATTAAAATGTAAATCATTAATTTTGAAAGAATTAAACTCAAAATAATTCCTTTGAAAAACTTAAATAAATAATAATTCTTTTCTGGGTAACGAAAAATTCTTTTAGGTTTGGTGTGTATTAAAAATAAGAAAATATTAAAGTCATTATTCTAAAGTCTTTTTTTCAGGTTTAGATATTTCTAAAACTCTGTACAATAAAAGTAGCATACATTTAAAATTACAGAAGTAATCATGTGAATGTATTTAATTTTATGAAAATTCATTATTTTTTTTTACTTTTTTACTTACAGGATTTCAGAAAGATTTAAAATTTGCCAAGAAAAAAAATTCTGATAACATTCTTTAAAGAATTCAAAAATTAAATTCGAATTTAAATCCTGCTTCCACATATTTGTAGTTAAACTCTGCTTGACGTTAGATAGTAATTGTTATAATTTGAAAAAAAATAATATTTTGTAATATTCATGACTGTTCAACGAGTGTTAGCTATTATGAGTTACTACCAAATAAAAACAATGAGTAAAAACAAAATTAGCATGAAGGTAACATAAGCTTGAAATAAGCATAAAAAATGCCAAAAAACCAAAAACTTAAGGAAAAGGTAAAATTTTCAGGATTTTTTCTACTACATTATCCAAAATTGTTGTGATATTTTTGTATTTTAAAGAAACATATATTCTGAAAAAACTGAATTTTTAGGTTTTAGGGGTCTCAATACGTGCTTTTATGTAAATGAAATCAAAATATTATCTATCACAATGGTTCCCCTACACGAGAAACCAAAAGAAATCCGCAAGTATAATTTAAAAAATTAAAATTTGTTATCTTCACATAGACTATTATCAACAATATGATTAAAATCATATTATTTAGGTAAATAAAATATTTGTAAATAAAATACTTATGCAACATTTTTGAAGTTTTATTCTAATCTTATTTTATTGCTGTAATCAATTATGAAATGAAAAGACAAATATAATAGTAGATAGTCCATTATTTATTTTATTTGTATGTTTAATTTTCTTCAATTTACTTCATGTGTTGTTAGTTAACGTTCACTCTTCAGTTATAAAACTTACCTACTAGTTACACAAAATTTTCATTTTTCCTACAAATAAAACAGAGATTTTTTAATTTAGAATCTTTAAAAATGTTAGCTGCATTTTATATTCCTTTATTTTTATTGTTGATAACTTCTTCTCTAACTCATTATTTCGGTGAAGAACTAAAAGATGAATATGGGAATTTAATTGATTTGGAAAAATCTTACGAAAATAATAAATATGCAAGCATGAGATTTATAAAAACAAAGAATTTAACAAGAAAAGTTTTTGAAAAGTACCCTGACTTACAAGAAATTCTTTTAAGTTCCGGAAAAAATCTTGGGGAACTTAATCCAGACTTAATAAAAGGTACATTATCAATAGATTATTTTAAAATAATATTCGGCATTATTTTGTAAAGGTAAATAAAATGATAATGTGCAATTTCAGATTTACCAAATTTAACAAATTTTCAAGCTATAGATATTGGTATTAAAATTCCAAGTGGTTTTTTCAAACACTCCAAGAAATTGAAGTCTCTGTATCTTGTAAATAATTTTATAAGGAAACTTGATTCAAGCATGTTTGAAGGACTTGAAAATCTTACATATTTGAATTTGTATAAAAATAATTTAACTAGTTTAAAAAATGACGTATTTAAGCACATGCAGCGATTAGAAAGATTATATCTTAGTTTGAATAATATCCGAAGAATTCCATCGGCAATATTTGATAATTTGAAGAAACTGAGAAGGTTGATTTTATCCGAAAATGAAATTTATTCAATTTCAGAAGATGCTTTTAAATATAATCAAAATATTAGACGTTTATACCTTTCCAGCAATTTTTTAGAATCTCTTCCTGTAAATATTTTTAGAAATATGTCAAACTTAATTTTTCTACATTTAAACAGAAATAAGTTCAAAGATTTGCCAAAAGGAATGTTTAATTATTCAAATACAATTCAGGAGTTGGATTTATCGTACAACTTGTTTACTTCAGTTGATGAGTAAAAAATTAATATTTTTTATTCTCAAATTTATTTGATACAGGGGAACATTTCTTGGATTAAGTAAGGTAGTAAATATTTTATTATATAATAATCAAATAAAAACCATTGGAGGAAAGGCATTTTCTGGGCTTGAAAGATTAAAATACGTTAATTTAATGGACAATAAATTGTCAAAATTGAACTATAATAATTCAGCAGTGATAGTTTCTCCTTTTCGTTTCATAACTTTAGACATATTAGATTTTTCAAATAATAACATGAGCAACTATTTTCAAGAATGGCTTTATGATGTATCTGACTCACTCATTTTAAAAAATAATTCGATTACTGCGATTAATGTAAGTTTATTTATTTATTTATTTATTCAATTAAGGTGTAAATTTACAAACTGTAATAAAGAATAATAAATTCTTTATCACAGCTCCATAGAGACATGTGATGTCTGTACAATGTACATGGACCTTTGGTCAAAATTATACATAAAATAAACTTAGATGTAAGAAAAAATAAAAAAAAATTATATAAAACTTAGAATAAAGAAAAATCAAACAAACAATAATAAAAATAATTAAAAGGTATTTTTATAAATATGATTTTAAATTACTAATTAAATTATTTAGATTATCAGGTACTTGAATAATACACGCTTATACACTAAATATACTATCATATAATTAAGTAAATATAAGTATAAAAAAATTATAATAAATTACATTCTTGATAGATGAATCTTTAATTTATACAACCAACTTTTACTAATTAATTTATTATTACTATGACTAGTGATATTTTTTAATTTAAGACTATTTGGTAAAGTGTTAAAAATTTTTATTGCCATGAAGTAACAACTCCTTTGTCCAATTTTTTAAATTTTTTTTGGAATTTCTAATATAATGTTGCGATTGCTAGTATTATCATGTGTGTTTAAATATAGATCATTAAAGTAAACAATTTCTTTCTTAATAGAAAAATAGTAGTAAGTTTGTTTGACATTTAATATAAAATCATTGTTACAATTTAAATTAAGTAAATTAAGAATTTTAATTATTCTATCCTGAGTTCTTTGAATTTGATTTATAATAGTAATATTAGCTCCACCCCATCCTAAAATTCCATAAGATATACTAGAATGAAATGAGGCATAGTACATTATTTTTAATTGATTATAATTTAGGATGTATTTTAGCTTATGAAAGAGAAAAATAATAAATCTGGTTTTCTTTAATTGCTCAGAAATTTGTCTATCCCAGCGCATGTACTGGTCAATTATGATTCCTAGATACTTTGAGAATTGCACTCTATTTAATTTTATTAATGCATTGTTTTCTATGACTGCTAATTCAAATGACTTGGGAAGCATTGAACATTTTTGAGCAAAGGTGATGTAACATGATATTTCTATATTTAATGTAAGAGAGTTATCATTAAACCAGTTATAGGTTTCATTAAGAATGTCATTAGCTTTATTTTGTGTGCTTTCCCAGTCTTTACCATGCGCTAAGATGACAGTGTCATCTGCAAATGAAACAATCTGGTTATTAATTTTTAATAAATCATCAATAAACAAATTAAATAGGATAGGACCCAACACGCTACCCTGTGGGACCCCAAAAGTTACATACTCTGTATCACCATAGACACCATTTACCTTAACTCTTTGTGATCTTCCAATAAGATAGCTAGAGAACATATCATAAGCTAATCCTCGAACGCCCATGGCATTTAATTTATCCAGCAAAAGCTCATGACTAACAGTATCAAAAGCCTTTGCTAGATCTAAAAAAATACCCAGGGGTTTCAGAGATTGATCTAGCTTTTCATAGATGTATTCAGTGACATGAGCTATAGCATCGTTGGTAGATATTCCAGTTTGGAATCCAAATTGTCTATTTGAAATTAGATTGTATTTGTTTATATAAGTTACAAGTCTATATTTTAATATTTTTTCAAAAATTTTTGCTATACCTGAGGTAAGGGAGATAGGTCTATAGTTAGTTATTAATTTCTTATTACCGGATTTGTATATAGGAACTATTATTGCCTTTTTGAAATGCGTTGGATAGACACCTTCACTTATGGCTAAATTAAATATGTATTCAAGAGGTTTAACAATGAAATCAATCAAACATTTTATAACTTTATTACTGATACCATCAACGTAGTACAAAACTTTAATTATTAGAGTGTGTCTTATTCGGTTTTTATTTTAATTACTTTGCTCGTTGGACAAAAAAGAGCATTTTTCATAATGAAAAGGCATCATTTCCTAGCTGAAGCACGTCAATTTCCCCATGTTATTCAAATTTTGGATGTTTGGCTAAATCAGATTTTTAAATTTTATCTAATACACGCTAAAAAAATTTTTAGTAAACTTAACCTCAATGAATTTAGTAATTTATATTGTTAATTATAATCAAAACTTACTGAATTTTGCTAAAAAAATTCATGTTTTACTTGTGTAAACAAATTTTGTAAATAAATAATACTGAAAAATTTTAAGGCTATTTACATAACCACGTGAATTCCAAAATGGCGATTTTTTAAAGATAAATTTTATTTTTCACTTCGAATAAATTATTTACATCTTGGATTAGGCATTTAATAATGTTTTCGCATTAAAAAATAATTTTCTTGCAGATCTTTAAACGTATGCAGGAATTAAATTTTTTAGATCTTAGTTTGAATAATATTCGAAGAATTCCATCTGGAATATTTGATAATTTGAAGAAATTAAGATTTTTGACTTTATCCGAAAATGAAATTTATTCAATTTCAGAAGATGCCTTTAAATATAATCAAATTATTTACAAGGTAGAACTTCAAAACAATTTTTTAGAATCTCTTCCTGTAAATATTTTTAGAAATACATCAAAATTAAGATATTTAAATTTAAGCAGAAATAAGTTAAAAGTTTTGCCAAGAGAAATTTTTTATTATTCAAATGCAATTAAGGACTTGGATTTATCGTATAACTTGCTTACTTCAGTTGATGAGTAAAAAGATTAATATATTTTTTAATCTCAAATTTATTTATATTAATATACGTCTATTGTTACAGTGATGTATTGCTTGGTTTAATTCATTTAAAAAGACTTCACTTGAATAATAATCAAATAAAAACCACTGAAAGAATGGCATTTTTTAGACTTAAAAGATTAGAATACGTTTCTTTAATGGACAATAAATTGTCAAAATTGAACTATAAGTCTACAAAAGCAACAGTTTCTCCTTTTCGTTCTAAAAATTTAAAAAAATTAGATTTTTCAAATAATAACATAAGCAACTATTTTCAAGAATGGCAAGATGATGTATCTGACTCACTCATTTTAAGAAATAATTCGTTTACTACGATTAATGTAAATAGTATAAAACTATAATTATTTATAGAGCGTATCATACACTTTTTTTTATTTTTATTACTCTTCTTATTGGGCAAAAATGAGCAAATTGTATAATGAAAATACACCATCTCCATAGCGGGTTCGGCTTAATTTCAACGTCCTTTTAAGGAATGTTATTGAAATTTTTGATATTTTCGCCAAAATTACGAAAATTTGCAAAGATTTAGTCAGATCAAATTATTAAATTTTATTCGGTCACTTGTACTGACTATGAACACGCCCTCATGCACTTATAAATTACATATAAAATTTATTTTTTTCAAAACGTTTTATTTTAACTCTCTGTCCTATTATTAGCCCCAAATGTTAAACAGTAAAAAATAGAATTTTAAGATAATCTAGCTTAAAAAAAAATAGCAAATCATTCTTAGCTGATTCTACAAACATCGTAAGGTATATTCTACAAACATTCGGTAAATACTACCGGGTAAAAACTCTGGATGCCTTCCGCTAGACGTCTGTCTACTTTCATATTTTTGAAGAAAATATCCAAAATTCCTATTTAAATAATAATAAAATTTACGTGCTTACAGGCACAGTTTCCCGGTGGAATTATGCAAAATCCTTTCATGGTGTTTTTGCATGTCAAAAATTTCTCATTTTTGCCCAGTGAACAAAGACATTAAATAATAAGAAAAAAAAAAAAAAAAAAAAAAAAAAATGATTAAGACACTAATAATTATACGGGCAGACAATAAACAATTTTTTTTTTAATTCAACTTTTAGATAATCTTCACCGGAAGAATTTATTTCTACTAAACACGATGGTGTTTGTCATTTTTTACTATCTCGTCACAGTTTTGAGATATTTTAAGTTCAAAGTGCAAAAACTGACTTTTTTTTATTTTTCTTATAAATTATCATGAAAACAAGATTTAACTTTTTGATCAAAATGTCAATCAATAAATTTTTTCATGCTATAGAGATGATGCTAGGACCTTTTTTGGCCATAATTCAAGGTTACGGGATATTCTAACCTAAGAGTGAAAAGTAAAAGCAGCTAATGTTTGATATTTTTAAAGTAAAGTGCAAAAACTATAATTCATACTGAACTTGTTGACTAATTTTAGCTATTATATGATGGTTTTAAAATATGTGCCCGAACCTCAAAATAAAAAATAGCCATTCTTCGGAATTTTTAAAATATAATATCTCGAAATCTTAGTTTGAAAAAAATTCTTTGAACAATTCAATTTTGAAAAGTCAAGTATAGTTTTCGATTATTTTTACTGTGAAAATACCTAAAAATATCAGTTTCTGCAGTTTCATGTTAGAATATATCGAAACTGTGACGTGATAACCAAACATGGCAAACGCCACCTTGTTCAACATTAATAAATTCCTCCAAATTACCATGTCTGATTGTTGGACACTCAGAAATATTTGCAGGTCTGTGTTATATATTTTTATATATTGAGGGCAGAAAAAACTTAAGGGGGAAGGCTATGAAAATGAAATCCAAAATCAAAAAAATTTTTTTTATTTAAAAAGTTAGTATAACACCTTAAAAGTATGTAAATAAATTTTTAGGTATTTATTTTAACTACTTTTTAAACTTAGCTACTTTACCGAAAGTAGCCGCGGTTCGATTATTTCACTATTTTCTTTCGAAACAAATTTCTTGAGTGTAATTATTAACATTTAAAACACTTTTTCAATACGTATTACTTTAAAAATTAGTAGAGCAGTTACTTATGTGAAGGGTTACTGTACAGTTCCCGTACCACAATCGGTGAGTAACTTTTTCTTCAAATTTTTACCGTCAAAACTTTAAACTAATTTTTCTCGAAACTACTTTTTTTGAATTGGCGTGACACATTACTCAAAAACGGCTAATCCTATCTGTTTGAAATTTTTTTTTGAACATTATATATACCTATTTCGCTCTAGGTGAACCTACGTGTTGTAAAATATTTTAAGTTTAAGGCAACTTTTGGCCTATTTGAAAGTCCAAAAAAATGGTGAATTTTTCAAAAAACGTACCCGTTTTTGAAAAATCATTTAATTTTTTTTTTTTTTTAAGGCTTATATTGGGTGCTCCAGATGTCACGCCAATTTCAAAAGACACCAACTTTCAATAGCTGCAACTCCACCATCTTGGCAAAATTTTTTCCCAAAATTTATAAATTTTAATATTTAAAAAATTTTCTCCTAAAATTTTATTCATTTGTTTCAACTCCTTCATAAAAAAAATCCTATCTGAAAAAACATAGCATTTTATAGTCTTCCCCCCTTAAATTTTCTAATTATGAAAAAATCTCTTTTTAGTTCTTTATACATAAAATATCTTACATATTTATATGAACACTTTTGTTTGTTCATTGCGTTGAATGTCATTACTGCCCATCGGGGCTATGTCCCTATGCTCCGTAAATATTTCAATCTTGGCAAAAATAAACCTTTTTCCAATCTTTGTAACACACTATTATTTATTGCAGGTTGAAGACATTATTCGTGCAACTTTAAGTTGCTCTTATATTGATCTTAGTTTCAATCATATTTCTCGAATAACAGTAAATTTAAAAAATATTCCGAGTAGAACTGGAAATAAACCTCACGATATATTTATTAATATAGGAAATAATCCGATTAACTGTGACTGTAAAATTTATGATTTTCTTGAGTATATGCAAATAAATCATACTAAAATTGGTTTTAATGTGGACGAGCTTATTTGTAATGGTTCAGACTTTAACAGTGGTATCAAAATAGCTGATTTGCATTATAAAAGTTTTGAATGCAATGTTCAGTATCATAACTTTTCATCTGAAGACGTATGTACAAATGTTTGCGAGTGTCGGAAAAGGCCTTTTGATGATCTAATATCCGTTAATTGTTCAAAGAGAAGTCTTTCTAAATTTCCAGAACTCTCTAGCATACAAAATGTTTCAAAAATTTGGTTATACATGGATTCAAATAATATAACGAGATTTCCAGATATGAACCAACCAGGTTACGAAAAGGTGGAATTATTAGATTTATCAAACAATCTTATAAGTGAATATGATGAAAATATTTTAAATTCTAACATAAAAGTAATATTTTTTGAATATTAAATACTTATACATATATTATTAATATTTAAAAAAGTTTAATAAAATTTAAGCTGCTAACGAATTCCGCAAAATTGCCTTAAAAATGGTCGAGTTCCGTAAGAGATTATCAAGCTTAATAACGTTCGAGTTCTGCAACTCTTTGTTTTATTATTTTAATATAAAAATCAATAATCGTTTAGTTTTTCTATTGTAACGTTATAATTGTTGATAATATAAAAATTAAGTTAAGTAATAAATCGAGTTATCTATAAAATTTGGTGATATGTTTAGAAGAATCTGGCTGTATAGATTTCAACTTAAGCTGCCTTGCTTGGGACTGGAAAATTCAAAAATTAGGTTTTAGTTAACTAGTCGTCCCTCGTTATTCGAGGTTTTTTTATGCGCGGGTTTTGAAAATAAGCGGATGGTACATTTCAAAAATCCCTTGTTATACGCAGTTTTCATTCTTTTTATATGCAGGTTAGAAACAATCTTCGAAATCATTTGAATTTTTTCATAACCAAAAAAAAAAAGACTAAAAGTCAGACACCATTAAATTTCTGTGACTTTTCTTTGAAAAAACTGAATATACTACTATTCGGGACCTTGAGCTCTTGTGGAATTTGAACTTTAAAAGTTGTAAAATTAGACTAATCCCAAACGGATTAAATTTTAAGGAAATGCGGAACTTGGAGACTGCTAAGTTGAATAAATTTTAAATAATAAAAAAAATAATTTAAAAAATTTTCTTGCAGGATTTAAACTTGGCAAGTAACAAAATCTCGTCATTCTTAGATGCTAAAATGCTGAAAAATTATTTGAAATCAATTACAAAATTAAAACTTAACAACAATCCATGGAAATGTGATTGCTCTCTTCTAGATGTAGAAAATGAAAATTTAATAACCTTCGACACAGAGGGTCTAATAGCCGTCACCTGCTTTGAAAATGAATTGTCATTTAAGCAATTTAAAAATGATCATTGCTTAGGGTTCTTTCAATTAAAAAAATTTTTTTTTATTTGTATTATTTCTGCATTAGCTTTAATTATTGGAATTGTAGTTTCATTATTAATTAGATACTGGATGCATATAAAAATAATTTTATATTCTCAAAACACCGGTCATTTTTGGATCAATAAAGATGATATACAGCCTGATAAACAATTTGATATTTTTCTTAGCTATTGTTATCAAGATGAAAACTTTGTCTTAGAAGAATTGTTGCCAAAAATAGAACAAGGTCCAAGAGCATATAAAGTTTGTATTCACTTACGAGATTGGGAACCTGGCGAGTGGATCCACAACAAAATTATACAATCAGTGAAAAATTCAAAATGCACAATCATAGTACTATCAGAAAACTTTATTAAAAGTGTCTGGGGAATGGTGGAATTCCGTGTCGCATACTGCGAAATGTTAAAAAACAGACAAACTCGAATTATTATAATTTGGTACGCAGAAATTAATAAATTGAAACGATTAAATTCTGAATTAAAGGGTTATTTAGAATTAAATACTTACATTAAATGGGGAGATCCATATTTCTGGAAAAAATTGTTGAAAGCCTTACCAGATCCAGCTTCTACAGTTTTAAAATGAAAACATATTATGTAATTGCAAAACAACTCATGTTCTAATTGAACAAAGAAATAAATTATGATTTAATTTATTTTTAAATGTTGAACAATTTGTGAAAAAATTGTAATATTTAGCTTGGGATATTAAAATAATGTTTGATAATTTTAAATTCATTTTTATTTTGTTTTAATTTTTCTCCCAATGAAAAAACAATAAAAAAATTACAAAATCTTTTGCAAATTGTAATGTATTTTTATTCGATTAAATAAAAAATGTATTACTACAAGCTAAAAAATATATTGATAAATAAAAATATTTATTTAGTAAGTTGCTGATGTAACTAATGGAAAATTGGTTATTAAGAATATCTGACAATTTTTATGAGAATTTATTTGTCTTTTGAATGGTGAGAAGCCTTCTTGCCTTCTTGACTTCTTACGAAGGCTAAAGAATGGAAAAAATTATTTTTTAAAATCATATCTTAAAAAAAAATGTTTACTATGTAACTCACATACAGAAATATCTGCTATGTAACAAACTTATAAAACGCTATTTAATTATATTGATACTACGGTTCCTCAAGCAATAAAATAATAAAGTATAAAAACATCAAAAAAATGATCTTCCCTCTGATTTTATCACTTTAAACTCTCATGGTTAAAATTAGATATTACATCCAAAATAAAAAAAAACATTACTGTTTTAAAAAATAACATTATTTTTGGAAGGATAAAAACGAAAACGTTTTACTCGAAAATAAAAAATGACATTATATTATAAATGGCATTATATATTATACTTTTATTTTTAAATTTCAATAATTATTATACTTTATTTACATTTTTTTAAAAATTATTATTATTATTTACATCGAAATATTGCAACAAATAGCATACGGGTAATCTTTATAACGAGCAACTCCATAATTTTCGTAAGATTCCACAATTCTCTTTATTCTGTTTTGAGTATACAGCCATTTTTTTTAGGTGAATTTCTCACTTTTCTACCTAGGCATAGCTCAAATACTTGAATCTCCGTATCTCCTTGTTCTTTTTTGAATTCTTCAATGGCGGTAAATATGTCGGGATGTTTTTTTCCAACTAATAATCGAAACCTTGTATGCCAGCCTTCGCTGGCGTTATTTGTTCTATTGAAAATTATGCTGTTTAAATAATTTTTGATTTTTTCTTGTTTTTATTTTCGGGGAAATGGGTTTCTGTGGTTTTTCGGGTAAAAATTTTTGAAGTGAATTTCATTCATTTTTTAACGGAAAAATTTTAAGACAAAAATGTTTACATTTTTTAAATTCAAATCAGTGAAATTGAGAAATAACTTCCGGGGTACTTAAAGCGTGCTTATATGCAAAAAAAAATATTCAAAATTTTACCTATCACAATAGGTCTTCTACATGAAGAACCAAAATAAATCCGCCTGCTTATTTCAAAAATTAAAAATTTATTAGCTTCATAGAGACAAATATCAAGAATATAATTGAAAACATATATTATTTAGACAAATAAATTATTTTTAGATAAGATAATAATTCAACTTTTTAAGGTTTTTTTCTAATCTTATTCTATTGCTGCAATCAATTATGAAACGCGAAGACAAATATAATAGTAAATAGTTCATTATCTATTTTATTTATATATTTATTTTTCTTCAATTTACTTCATGTGTTGTTAGTTAACGTTCACTCTTCAGTTATAAAACTTGCCTACTAGTTACAAAAAATTTTCATTTTTCCTACAAATAAAACAGAGTTTTTTTAATTTAAAATCTTTAAAAATGTTAGCTACATTTCATATTTCTTTATTTTTATTGTTGATAACTTCTTCTCTAACTCTTCATTTCGATACAATTCATGAACTAAAAGAAGAATATGGGAATTCAATTGATTTGGGTAAATCTAACGAAAATAATAAATATGTAAGCATAAGATTTATAAAAATAAATAATTTAACAAGAAAAGTTTTTGAAAATTATCCTCATTTACAAAAAATTGGTTTAACTTGTAAAGAAAATCTTGGGGAACTTAATCCAGATTTAATAAAAGGTATATTATCAATAGATTATTTTAAAATAATATTTTAGGCATTATTTTGGAAATGTAAATAAAATAACAATATGAAATTTTAGATTTACCAAATTTAACAAGTTTTGCCGTTTATAATACTAGTCATAAAATTCCAAGTGGTTTTTTCAAAAACTCCAAAAAGTTAAAGTCTCTGAATCTTGCAAGAGATTGTTTAAATAGCATTGAGTCAAGCATGTTTGAAGGACTCGAAAATCTTACAGATATGGATTTGAGTGAAAATAATTTAACTAGTTTAAAAATTTACGTATGCGGCGATTAAAAAAATTAGATCTTAGTAACAATAAGATTCGAGGAATTCCATCTGGAATATTTGATAATTTGAAGGAACTGAAAATGTTGATTTTATCCGAAAATGAAATTTATTCGATTTCAGGAGATGCCTTTAAATATAATCAAAATATTTTTGATTTACATCTTCAAAGAAATTTTTTAGAATATCTTCCTGTAAACATTTTTAGAAATATGTCAAAATTAAAAGATTTATATTTAAACAGAAATAAGTTAAAAGCATTGCCAAAAGGAATTTTTAATCATTCAAATACATTTAAGAACTTGGATTTATCGCATAACTTGCTAACTTCAGTTGATGAGTAAAAAGATTTTTTTTTTTAATCTCAAACTATTTATTTTAATATGCGTCTATTGTTACAGGGGAACATTCTGTGGTTTAAGTGTTGTAAAAAGAATTCACTTGAATAATAATCAAATAAAAACCATTGGAGCAAAGGCATTTTCTGGTCTTAAAAGATTAAAATACGTTAATTTAAGTGACAATAAATTGTCAAAATTGAACTATAATAATTCAGCAGCGATATTATCTCCTTTTCGTTTCAAAAATTTAAAAGAATTAGATTTTTCAAATAATAACATAAGTAACTATTTTCAAGAATGGCTATATGATAAATCTGACTCTCTCATTTTAAGAAACAATTCGTTTACTGCGCTTAGTGTAAGTAGTATAAAACTTTAATTATTAGTGTGTGTCTTATTCGGTTCTTATTTTAATTACTTTGCTCATTGGGCAAAAATGAGCTATTTTCATTATGAAATAGCATCATCTCCTAGCTGATTTTGCTTAATTTCAACGGAAACCCCTACTTTTAAGCACGTCAATTTCCCCATGTTATACAAATTTTTGATATTTTGTCAAATCAGATTACTAAATTTGATCCAATACACGCTAAAAAAATGGTTAGTAAAAGTAACCTCAATGAATTTAGTAATTAAAATTCAATAAATATTGTTAAATTTAACCAAAACTTACTGAATTTTGCTAAAAAAATTGATGTTTTTATTGTGTAAACAAATTTTGTTAATAATTTATACTAAAAAATTTTAATGCTATTTACGTAACCACGTGAATTCCAAGATGGCGATTTTTTAAAATAATTAAAAAAAGCTCTAAAAATTTTATTTTTCACTTCAAATAAATCATCTACATCTTTGATCAGGCATTTAAAATAATGTTTTCTCATTGATGGAAAATAATTTTTTTGCAGATCTTTAAGCTTTTTTAACTTCGACATAAAAATACATCAAAAAATAGATCTGAAGACTAAAATATCTTATTAATGATGTAGCTAATTTATTATTAACAAGAAAAATAAAATTTATAGAGCTTTTTTATTTAAATAAATACCTAAAAGTCAAAAACTTTGTGCTCATTACCTACAATAAGAAATAAATTTTTACTAGACGATACATCTTTAATTTTTTAATTTAATTCTTTGAGCTAAATAAAAATTGCCTGAGTATAAAAATAAAGTTTTTGATGATTAAAAAACGATTTTTCTTTGTATCTATTATGCTAAAAATTAAATAACTAGAAAATTCTTATAAAGATATAGCTTTCAGGATCCATTTTTTTTGGAGTCGTTACCATATTACATAGCTAATCTGAAATAAAATTTTATAAAATATGACTCTAGTGATATTTGAATGATTGAATATTTACTCATGAACTGTTTTTTATTTTTAATTTGCTTTCGAATTAATAATTTTTAAGTTTATTACTAATTTCTAAATTGTAACCTATCGCATAATTTTATTAATTTTGATAATACCTATTTTAATAGCTTTATGACAACCGTTTTTTGTTAATAAAATAACAAAGCCGATAATTTGCGTAATCTTTTATCAAAATATGAAGAAATAAAAATTAAAAGTGTTAATTTATTTATAAATACGGTGTATTAATAAATTTTTGTGTAATAAATGCCAGAATTTCCAGATTTGGGCAAAATCTGCTTGGCTCATGTTGAAGACCCAGGGAATCCGTTTGTGGCATCAAAATTATGGGTTGGTAACACTTTTTTGTATGTCTTCCTAATGTAAGAAAGTGTTACCAACCCACAATTTTGATGCCACAAACGGCTTCCATGTGAAGACCAATTAGTTTTAGGGGGAGGTGCGCATGGAAATTTTTTGCTAAACCATAAATTATAGTAATAAGTTAAAGCTAATTGTTTATAAAAAAAATTTTAAGTATAGCTGTAACTTATTATATATACAGACATTTATAAAAACATTTTTATGCCCGCCGTGGCGTAAAATGCGGGCGTAAAACTTTTTGTGAAATTTCAGCACGCATTTTAAGTCCGATAGGACAAAAAATAGTGTAAGCACCATGGGCGAAATACTTTAGACACTAGCGTGAACACATACACACATAAGGTAACCATATGTCATATAGCAATTAAATTATTTATTTTATTATTTATTATTTCTTTTATTTTTTTTTCAATTATTTCTTTTAATAATTAATAATTTAATAAATTATTTAAATACAGCAATTATCATTATTATTAATTTATTAACAAAACAAAACAATAACTATAGCCTATAGACGAGGGGGAAGAGAAACCAGTAGAGCAGGGAGAATTCTAATATTAGGATAGAGATCTTTTGAAATTATTTTAATGGATTTTCTCCTAAATATATATTTTTGTCAATTGGCGGAATGCATGTATTATCTGCACTTATTTCTTTTTATTTTTTATGAATTTACCATATAGTTTGCTAAATATTATTCAAAATAATTAAAAAACAAAGATTAATTTAGCCAATAATGTATTTCATGCAGGTGTTATCTGCACTTAGTATTTTTAATTTTTTTACAAATTTATACTCCATATTTTATTTGTTAAAAGCTTATTCCTGAAACTAATAAAAATGAAATTTATTTCTTTTTTAATATAAAAAATAAAGTACGTACCAAAATATATTTGTATTATATATATTATCATAATGTGCAATTGACCATTTAAGTTTCCCTACATTTTTTCAGTAAAATAATAATTCTAAATCTACGGAGTCCTTTTTCCCGAAAAAAACCCTTTTTTTTCTTTTTTGACAAAAGTGCGTAAGTAACCTAAAATTTGCAAACATTTTTTTGACTTTAAAAGTAATATTGTTTTTCCAACATTATTTCTATTTTTTTAATATTTAACAAAAACTGCTGTTTTATATATTATTTGTTAATCAACAGAGGGGAAATTTGCATTAAAACAGAATAGATGGGGGTAAAATATTTTGGATAAATACACGCAGCTTAAAAAATATCTGACTAAAATTGTTTTAAAATGCTCATTGTGTCGATAGTGATTACTGTCAATCAGGTCTATGTCCCTATGCTCTGTAAACCTTTCGATCTTGGCAAAAATTAACTATTTTCCAAACTTAGTAACACACTATTATTTATTGCAGGTGGAAGACTTCAATCTTCTATTTTCAGGTTACTCTAAAATTGATCTTAGTTTTAATCAAATATCTCGAATAACCGTAAATTTAAAAAATATTCGAAGTGGAGCTGGAAATAAACCTCACGACTTAATTATTAATATTGGAAATAATCCGATTAAATGTGACTGTGAAATTTATGATTTTCTTCAGTATATTCAAATAAAGCAAACTGAAATTGGTTTTAATGTGAATCAGCTTTTTTGTAATGGTTCAGATTTTAACAGCGGTATCAAAATACCTGATTTGGATTATAAAAGTTTTGAATGCAAGCTTCAGTATCATAACTTTTCATCTAAAGACGCATGTACAAACGTTTGCGATTGTCGGAAAAGGCCTTTTGATGATCTAATAAAGGTTAATTGTTCAAAGAGAAGTCTTTCTAAATTTCCAGAACTCTCTAGCATACAAAATGTTTCAAGAATTTGGTTATACATGGATTCAAATAATCTAACGAGATTTCCAGATATGAACAAACCAGGTTACGATAAGGTGGAATTATTAGATTTATCAAACAATCTTATAAGTGAATATGATGAAAATATTTTAAATACTACCATAAAAGTAATATGATTTTAATATTAAATTCTTATATTTTAAAATTAAAAGCTGTTACCGAATTCCGCATAATTGCTTTAAAAAAATCGAGTTCTGTAAGAGATTGCCAAGCTTAACAACGTTCGAGTTCCGCAACTGTTTGTTTTATTGATACGAAAGATAATATATTCGTTATTCGAAATTTTTGTGAACAAATTTCTTACTTTAGTTAACGGCTTTTTGCAGAAGTTTACCAGTATCAAACTGAACTAAACTTACTTACCATAAAAGCCCGTGTTAATATTGAATCTTTTGTATGCAAATGTCTATAAATTTTGCACGATTATCGACTAAAAGTCTGACATCATTAAATTTTTGAGACTTTTTGCTGAAAAAAACTGTACATACTACTATTCGGAAATTCAATGGCCTGAATGACCTTGAGCTCTTGCGGAATTCGAACTTCAAAAGTTTTAAAACTAAACTAATCACAAACGGATTAAATTTTAAATAATTGTGGAACTCAGAGACTGCTAACTTATAAATAATAAATTTTTAATAGTAAAGAAAATAATTTAAAAACTTTTCTTGCAGGATATAAACTTGAGAAATAACAAAATATCGTCATTGTTCGATGCAAAAATGCTGAAAAAGTATTTTAAATCAATTCCAAAATTAAAAGCTAACAACAATCCATGGAAATGTGATTGCTCTCTTCTAGATGCCGAAAATGAAAATTCAATTAGCTTCGACCACGAAGGACTAAGAACTATCACTTGTTTTGAAAATGAAATGTCATTTAAGCAATTTAAAAATGATCATTGCTTAGGGTTCTTTCAATCAAAAAATTTAGTTTTTATTTGTATTATTTCTGCATTAGCTTTAATTATTGGAATTGTAGTTTCATTATTAATTAGATACTGGATGCATATAAAAATATTTTTATATTCTCATAACATCGGTCATTCTTGGATCAAAAAAACTGATGATTTACAGCTTGATAAACAATTTGATATTTTCCTTAGCTATTGCTATAAAGATGAAAACTTTGTCTTGGAAGAATTATTGCCAAAAATAGAACAAGGGCCAAGAGCATACAAAGTGTGCATTCACTTACGAGATTGGGAACCTGGTGAGTGGATCCACAGCAAAATTATACAATCAGTAAAAAATTCAAAATGCACAATCATAGTACTATCAGAAAACTTTATTAAAAGTGTCTGGGGAATGGTGGAATTCCGTGTCGCATACTGCGAAATGTTGAAAAACAGGCAACCTCGGGTTATTATAATTTGGTACGAAGAAATTAAAAAATTTAAACGTCTGGATTCTGAATTAAAGGGTTACTTACTACTGAATACTTACATTAAGTGGGGAGATCCACATTTCTGGAAAAAACTGTTGGAAGCCTTACCAGATCCAGCTTCCACGGTATTAAAATGAAAAATTATTATTATGTAATTGCACAACAACTCATATTCTAATTAAACAAAGAAATAAATAATGGTTTGATTTGCTTTTAAATGTTGAATAATTCATAAAAAAATTGGAATATTGAGTTAACGACATTAAGAGTACTGGGTGCGGGACATTTTTTTTATTTATTTTTTATTTTTATTTTTTTTTTTAATTTTTTTGGAAGCAAAGGAAAGTTTTCCCACTTTCTTTATTTAATTTAGAATATTTTGGCATAAAAGCTTTTAAAATTTAATAAAAAATAAGGCTATGTGCTGTTGGACAAAATTTTGTAGTATTTGAAATTTTGTCCTACAACGTCGTACGGTCTTATTTTTTATTAAATTCAAAAAGTTTTTATGCCAAAATATTCTAAATTAAATAAAGCAAGTGGGAAAACTTTTCTTTGATCCGCAACAAATTTTCAAAATAAAAATAAAAATAAAAAATAAGTAAATTTTTTTTTTAAACAAAATGGCGTGTACCTAGTACTCTCAAAATAAAATTTGATAATTATATATTTATATTTATTTTGTTGTAATTTTTTTCAATGAAAATCAATAAAGAAATTGCAAAATCGTTTACAAATTTTTATGTGTTTTTATTCAATTAAAATATTACTAAACTAAAAACCTTGTTACGATCCCTCAATTGCATGTGGTGGAGGATTTATTTTTTTTACAGTTCGAGCTACAGTTAGTTTTATATGTTTCAATTTTGCACTGATTATAGAAATTTTTCATATGCAAATGCTACTTGTCTGACTTCCACAAATTAACCATAAAAAATTTCATGTAATTGTTCGCAAACCGCTGGAAAAAGATAATTTTTTGTATTACAATTATAATATTTGAACAATTCTAAATTTAAAAACTCCAATACCTCATTATTTAAAACACCAAGATAAATTTCTAATGAAATTTTCAGATCCATGTTTCAACTATTTTTTATTTTACGAAAAATTAAAATTTTATTGCCGATAATAGTATCCGATCAGGATTTTCCGTTTCACTTTACATAAAATTTTAATTTATTATAAATATTTAATATTTGTTCTTTTTCAGTTTGCAATTTTAAAGTTAATAAAAATATATTATAATACAATTTAATCTAGCATCAAGACTGTTTTTCGTTATTGAATAAAGAAACGGTTTCTATTTACTTTTTTAATTTATAATTTCGTAATTTCTGAAAAAATTAAATATTATTTCCAAATATTGTTCAAATATTGTATTTTTTGTCAATAAAAAATTTAAAAAATTCCAAACAATGAATTAAATTTACAAGGGGAATACATTTGGAACACCTCACACCAAACTGTTTCGGATCAATTTATTATGTTGAAAAAACATACCTAATACCCGCCGTTCATTCCAATTGATCTTTAGAAATATTGATCCTAATGTTATGGGATAGGAAATTTTAGGCTATAAAATATGACTGAAGCTTTATTTCTAAATCTATCGACTTCTGGTTGGTCTCATTTTTTTCCATGTAAGTTTCGCCTTTTAATTTTCGTAAATCAGAACTATTATCAGTCATTGAATTAGCGCTATAATCAATAAACTGAATGCTTATTTTTGGTCCAAAAGACCAATATTTAAATTGCTGATTCGAATTTTCGATGAAAAATTACAAGTGTTAAAAATTTTGTATAAGTTCCAAGTTTCCAAAAATTCTTTACTCATTTGATTTCTTTGAGTTGTCTTTGAGATGTGGCTCTACAAAAATAGTTATAAGAATAGACATTTTTTAAAAACCTAAAACTGGGACTCTGACTTTAAATTATCATATTTTGCAAAAAAGTAATTGAAAATTAGCTAATAAACAACTTTTGCAAATTTGGAGCTTATAAAACATTTTTGAGACCTACATATAATCCACATTATCAACGGAAATTGCAATTTTTGCAGCAATTTAAAGATTGGTCATTTTGGACTGAAAATGAGCAATTGTCTTATTGAATACGTATAACGGTAAGAGAATTACTGAAAAATTGCAGATTACGGAGATTATAAGGTGACACTTACATGAAAAAAATGAGGTTCAATCGGAAGTTATTAGATTAAGAAACACAGTTACATTGATATTTCGAATACAGCTTAAAAACCCTTATCTTATAATACGAGGCCCAGCGTTTCTAGGCCCAAAAGGTCCATAGTGGTTTTAACAGAGGGTACCTGGTACATTTTTTCAAATTTCAACATATTAAAATGATCCACAACCATTTGGTGTAATTTTGTGTTCCAAATGTATTGAACTCCCTTAGTTCGTATAACATTTGCAGTAATATACCATGAAGCTTTTAACTTTTATCTTGTTTATTGTTTTTTTCTAAGAATGCATTTTTATTCAATTTACGTATTTTATAGAAGGCAACCTATAAAAAAAATATGTTGTGCTTATAAAAAATAAAGAAAAGATACAAAGTTTTTTATTTTCTTTCAAGAGGCAGGCCTTGAAAATTTACTTACCTAACCAAGAGTTACTTCACCAGAGATTTTCGTGCAAAAAAAACTTGAAATAAAATTTCACCTTGGTTTGTAATTTCCAGTTTAACCACTGAATTATCGTATGTTTTAGAGCCCTTTAGTCTTAGTGAAAATTTAAATTTATAAATATGATATTTTTAATTAATTAAATAAAAACATTTATTTCAATTTATTTAATTATTTTTCTTTTTACAACTTTGTTATAATATAGCTTTCGAAACTCCTATGCCAAATAAAAACTGTTATGAACGTTTATTTTATACCTTTTGTATAAAAATCTTTGGCAGGGTAATTTTTTGATTGCACGGTGAAAAATATTTTATTTGTTTGACAAGAAATGAATTTTGTAAATTTTATAAATATAATGTTATTTAATATTATTGAAAAATTCAACAGAATCATAACCTTAAAATATAAATTTGTCTTGAATAATTTACGCTTAAAAAATTTAGAAAAAAATTATATCTTAAGAATTTTATAAAATAAAATTTGTATTACATTATAAGAATTTGTATACAAAAATATAGCAAAAAATTACCACATTTTTTGATAATAAACAACCAATAGTTTAGTACTTAGAAGGGGAAACACGTTTTCTAAAATTAAATCGCTGCATATTTTAGTTCAATTTGGTAGATATTATGAATACCAAATTTTTTGATAATAGATAACCAAAAGTTTGGTAAGTAAGTAAATGAACCAAATTTTTTGATAATAAATTACTGAAAATATTATTTATATGGAACCACAGTTTAATTTGGTACTTAGATATTATAAATACCAAAATTTCTGATAAAAGATAAACAAAAATTTGGCATTTAAGTAAGGGGACCAAATTTTCTGATAATAAATTACTGCAAATTTCTGCACTTAGGTATGATGAATACCAAATTTTTTGAAATTTGATAATCATAAGTTTGGTACTTAAGTGGGGGGTTTCCTATGGAACCACAATTGAATTCGGTACTTAGTTATTATGAATACCAATTTTTTTGATAATAAATAAATAAGAGTTGGGTACTTAAGTAAGGAAACCAACTTTTTTTATAATAAATTACTGCAAATTTTGTTTCTATGGAACCACAGAGTTCAATTTGGTACTAAGACATTATGACACACCAAATTTTTTTATAATAAATAACATCGAATTCTCAGCCACCCGTTTGCTTTTTATTTTCTGGAAGCCTTTTACAAAAATTGATTTTTCATCCCTTTTCACCCCTTTTCACCCCAATTCTCCACCCCCAGATGATGTTTTATGATTTTTTTTATGGTCATATTTGAAATCAGCAACCTCAAAAACTCCCAAATATATATTTTGAGCTTATAATAATAAGAAGTCTCAGAATTATAATAAAGTGGCACGTTTTGGCCACACCGGTGGTAATCGGTTAAAACTATCAAAGCTAAGGATTATTGTATTAAAAAATAATTTGCTTATTTTGTAATATTTTATTTTTTTTCATTATAAATTTGACTTCCGGTTACATAGTTGGTACCACTGTGCGCTTCTAGCATATCAATTAAGTTGTAATTCTAGGCTTGTGCAACTGTATAACTTGGTATAACGAAGTGTTTATTAAAAATACTTATGTGGATAAGAGTTTTTTTTACAAAATTATTATAAAGAAAAATTTTAAAAACATGATTCTAACCTATCCAAATTTTTTTATTTTTAGACTTAAAATATCTTTACCGGACTTAAAATCATAAAAAATTGTGACCAAATTGTTCTAAATTTGAAAGAGAAAACTATGGCAAATGATTTTTTTGCATATTATTCCTAATGTAAGAGAAAACGAAATACAAAGAATTCTTAAAAATTTTATTTTTACATTTATTACCATTTGCCGGGATTCAAAAATGATTTTTTTTTTGTATTATGCAGCTATTGCAACAAGGAATTATTTACTGCTAAAATTTTAAGCAAACATCCACTTAGGAATTTTTCTCTTTTTAAAATAATTTTTTTTTTTCATTTTTAGGTTGGGAATTTTTCCATGAACGTTCCAGACTTCAATGAAATATTTTGCATGGTTATCTACAAAAAGGCTACATAGTGTACGTACTGACGAGCCTCACACTATTTAGCCAGAGGAAAAATAACCAAAATTGTTAGCTCAAGGTATAGAATAGATTTGTTCATATTTGGTACTTAAATATTATGTATATCAAATTTTTTAATTTTAATTAATAATCAAGTTTTCTGTTAAATATAATTAAGTTAATTTTTTTAATTAAGATTTAACTTATTAATAAATTCAACATTTTTTAAATTATTTTTAGTACAAAAAAAAAATCGGCGATGGCGAATGGATTTTTTTTATTTCATTAACGATTGCTTAAAATGTAAAGAAAATTTTTTATGCAGTTCTAACGAAGAAAAAAAATTCGAATGCCAGAATCAGATTTTTTTTCAGTCAATATGTAAGAATATAATGATTGAACAAAAACTTATTTTTCGCCTAGTGCATCAATTTTAAGATTATATAATTGGAAGTAACTAGATTTCAACGAAAATCATATAATATTTGAAATTTGATGATAATCTTGAAAATGCAGGTGGTTATTTTGTCTCCGACTAAAAAATTTGAGTGATCACTACACTGTAAAAATTTTTAATTGTGAAATCACAAAAATTGTTATGGAAATAAATTTCATGAGCAAATGTTTTGTAAAATTTACAAAACAATAGATTTGTAAAATCACATTTTAAAAAAATATTGAAAAAATTTTTTTATTTATTTATTATCTTTAATTATTTTTATACTTAGGAATTTCCATAATTTTTAATCACATATATTTTTTTATTATTTAGATTTTAAGTAAACATACTTTATGTATTAAGATTAAATTTTATTATATTATTTATTTTTTTAATTTTTTTTATTTTATTTGCCTCGACTTAACCGTGAACCGGAGAATTTCAGCTTATCAGATTCACAATTTACCATCGTGCCAAAGAAAGAGTTGACAATATATTTTTAAATAATGGGTCTCATGCTTCTTTTGATATATCATATGTTTTTTTTCGTTAATTTTAATATTATTTTTTAAAGCATTTGATTTTTATAAACTAAAAACAATCTAATTATAATTTAAAAATAAAAATAAAATTATTAACTCTCGCAAATTAAAATCCATTGATCATAAAAAATGAATGCGATTTCGCCTCGGTAGGTAATTTACGTGCAATTTGAACCATTTTTTATTTTTCTGGTTCGAATTTTACTTAAGAGTTTTACTGTATTGATAGCCAATTTTTCTTAGTAAAATTATGGAAAGAAAATGATATTCATATATTATATCAACCATTACTAGGCATAAAATTTTTTTATTGTCTTTAAAATTTTGGTTTTGAAAGAACTAAGAGCCGGAATTTGATATTTTCATATTTTTTTTATAATTTGTATTAAAAAAATAATTTTTAAAAGAAAAACATAATATCTAAATTTTGCAGATATATAAATTACTAAATTTAGCATAAACTAATACCTACAGAATTAAATTGATCAGTCCAGTTTTTATATTTCTTTGATATATTTGTGAAAAACATAAATATTTGTTTGTTTTTTTTATAAGTATCATGGAGGAGCTTACGATTAACTAATTTTGAGAACAAAATGGACTAATTTATATGCTGAGTAAAGTCATTGGAGATTCTTCTTCATTTACCCAACTACTTTATTCAGGCCAGAAAAACGAAGAAAAAGAAAAGCTAAAGGAGTATATGAAAAAATATATGAATCAACATAAAATCAAAGAGAGTTCAATGTTTCGAAACATGATAAATTTTTTTAAAATAACTTTAATTTATGCTTGTTTCAAATAACATTATTGTATTTTTTTTTTAAATTTATTATGGTTATTAATTTTTTTACAGCAGTTGGTTTCGATGTTGATTATCCAAAAGAAAATCTATTTTTTAGCTATAAATGCATATTTCATAAATCGATCAATACAATATTTTAAAGAAAAAAATCTCGAAAAAAAGCAATTACATATCCAATTGAAATCAGAATTTAGTTGCTTACTTCTTTAGTGCTATGATAGTTAGAAATGTAGATTTATAGTTTCCATGCAGATGTATGTATACAAACCAGGGTTGGGAATACTGGGCGCACATCATATCCGTATATACGGAAATGAAAAATATGAATTTTGATTTTTTGCCGTATATACGGTTCTAAAAATGTACGAATCAGTATTTTCAAAACCGTACATACGGATAAATTTGTACGGGACCCGTATTTTGTTAACCTTATATACGGTTCTCAGAATTTTTCAACCGTATATACTGTTGACAGAAATACGGATCCATACAACACTCGTCCGTATATACGGTTTTTATAATACGGTTCCCGTATTTTGGACAACCGTATATACGGGTCAAAACTTTAATCAACCGTACAAACGGATGAGTCGTATACTGCCGTCCAAATTAAAAACACCGTTATCTAGGGGATTATCCGAAATTGACTTTTTTACATTTTTGCTATATTTATAACATAACAAACATGATAGAAAAATTTTTTTTGCAAAATATCGTTTATTTGCGATTTTATGAATTTCAGAAACACCGTAAGCGAGACTAAATTTGAGAATACAACAGTAAACAGGATAAGTATATAAAACAAATTAAGAAACATCGTATCTTCTATAGGTTTTTAATGCTTAATAGATACGGTGTTTCTTTCTTTATTCTCAGATATAGTAAAAAAATCTTCTTTTCTTCATATCTCGAAATAATAGTTCATTGAGATAACGGTATTTTTAATTTGGACGGCAGTATACGGGACTGTATATCATTTACCCGTATATACGGTTAATTTAAATACGGGAACCATATAATATTAGTCGTATATACGGTTTTCACTTTATGGGAGCCGTATTTTAGATACCCGTATATACGGGTCAAATCTTTAATCACCCGATTCAATACAGAAAAGTATTTATACATTAGGCACATTCTACAATCATCCGGTAAACTCTTGCGGTCGTCCGCTAGAGGTCCGCAAGGCAGTGGCGCAAACCGAAACTAAATGATAAATTAAAATAAACATGTGTATTTATTTTATGTCAAATTGGCACCACTGACTTGCGGTCTTCTAGCGGACGACCGCAAGAGTTTACCGGATGATTGTAGAATGTGCCTTAGGGACATTCTACAATCAACCGTTTAACGCGTGCGTAGTTGCGCAGTAAGTAATGCGCAGCTACGCAAGGCCTAACGTGCTGCGCATTACTTACTGCGCAACTCCGCACGCGTTAAACGGTTGATTGTAGAATGTCCCTTAATAATATACGGACAAGAATAAAACGGAACCGTATATTATTCACCCGTATGTACGGATCAGAGGTATACAGGTCCAGTATAATTCTATCCGTAAATACGGTTAACAATATATGGATCCCGTGTTTTAGGTATCCGTACAAACGGGTGAAAACAATTGAGACATTTCAGTCATCCGTATATACGGATAAATGATATACGGATCCGTATATACGGGTCTCAAGTTTTTTCAGCCGTTTGAATGGATACCTAAAATACGGGTTCCGTATATTGTTACCCGTATATTCAGAAAAATTTGTACGGACCCGTATTCATTTTACCTGTACATACGGATACGGGTTTGTAAAATTTTTTTCCGTATATACGGCTATGAAAAATATAGACCGTATTTGTCTGTTCCCGTATACACGGCATATGGTTAATGCGCGTCAAAATCACCCGTATTTCCCAACCCTGATACAAACTAGTGTAGTCACCATGGAAGGTTCGAATCCTATTCGTATTGTGACAAAGTTTAATGCCCAATTGTTCATCAAAAATAAAAGTCCAGATATATTAACTTTTTCACTTAATTAATTTTATTTAAAATTTATTAAAAATTTATTCATTTTTAAACATATAGAATTAGTTCAACGTAATTAACAATACCTCTGTTATTTTTTTCGTTTAACAAAAGAAGGTTTTCCAATTATTATTCTAATGAAATATTATTAAAATTTCGTAATGTGTAAGACGCATAAAAATATTATAAAAATATTATGAACTAATTTTAGTTTTGTAAGACAAAAGTATATAAAAGCACTGGTAATTTAAATAATATATATCAGTAAATACTCTTGATCACTTGATCTCCTATAACACTAATTACAGCAAAATTACAGCAATAAAATAATCCTCGATAACTTCAGCTCTTAATACAGATTTAAAAATTTGGACTATACCAACATCTTAAATAATCGAAGAATTAATTCAAAATTAATTTTGTACAGTAAGTATCCTACACAGCAAACCTAAAAGAATTTTTTGTTATCCAGGAAAGAATTAATGTCTATTTAATTTTTTTAAAAGGAATTATTTTGAGTTCAATTCTTTTAAAACAAATAATTTTTATTTTAATTCTTTTCGGAATTTATTTTGAAAACAAAATTACATAACGAATTTCTTTTAAAAAAATAACATTCAAAAGGTTTAGTCGATATTAAAATTAAAAGAAAATCATATCGAAATTAATTTATTTATAACCAATTTAAAATAAGTTATAAACAACGAGTTTTTATTTGAATTATAATTTAAAAATCTTATCGCATTAACATCTGGAAATGTGGTTTGGGAAATTAATTTCTAAACGATTTTCTTTCCATTTTAATTCCAACATTTTTTTTTTTAAATTCTTTATGACGTTTTGTTGTCAAAATAAATTCCGAAAAGAATTAAAATGTAAATCATTAATTTTGAAAGAATTAAACTCAAAATAATTCCTTTAAAAAACTTAAATAAACATTAATTCTTTTCTGGGTAACAAAAAATTCTTTTAGGTTTGGTGCGTAGTAAAAATAAAAAAATATTAAAGTCATTATTCTAAAGTCTTTTTTTAAAGTTTAGTTTTAGTTTCGGGAATAACAGCATTAAAAACACAAAATGTCGATTATAAGACATAAAACAAGATAAAATAAGCACTTTCAGGATGAAAATAATCATTCCAGGTTATAGCGGATAGCCTGGAGGTATAATTTTTCATTTTCCGCGAAAATATATTTTCCGATTTTCCAAGATGGCGGACCGATAAATTTGAAAAAATGAACTTTTAATTTTACAAGGGGGTTTTTGGGGCAAGAAAAACAAATATTCGCTGGAAAATATCCAATTTTTCAACCCTAAATATTTTCCGATTTTCCAAGATGGCGGACCAAAAAACTTGAAGAAATGAATTTTTGACATAAAACATGATAAAATAAGGACTTTTAAGATGAAAATAATCATTATAGGTAGAAGCAGATACCCTGAAGGTATAATTTTTCATTTTCCACACAATATATTTTCCGATTTTCCAAGATGGTGACCCGATAAATTTGAAAAAATGAACTTTTAACTTTACAAAAGGGTTTTTTAGGGCAAAAAAACGAATATTCGGTGGAAAATATTCAATTTTTTAAACTACAAAATTTTCCGATTTTCCAAGATGGTGGACCAAAAAACTTAAAGAAATGAATTTTCGACATAAAACATGATAAAATAAGAACTTTTAAGATGAAAATAATCATTCTAGGTAGAAGAGAATACCCCGGAGATATAATTTTCCATTTTCCGCACAATATATTTTCCGATTTTCCAAGACGGCGACCCGATAAATTTGAAAAAATGAACTTTTAACTTTACAAAAGGGTTTTTTAGGTCAAAAAAACGAATATTCGTTGGAAAATATTCAATTTTTTAACAAACAAAATTTTCCGATTTTCCAAGATGGCGGACCAAAAAACTTGAAAAAATGAATTTTTGACATAAAACATGATAAAATAAGGACTTTTAAGACGAAAATAATCATTACAGGTAGAAGAGAATACCCCGGAGATATAATTTTTCATTTTCCACACGAATATATTTTCCGATTTTCCAAGGTGGCGACCCGATAAATTTGAAAAAATGAACTTTTAACTTTACAAAGGGGTTTTTTAGGGCAAAAAAACGAATATTCGGTGGAAAATATTCTATTTTTCAACCCTAAATATTTTCCGATTTTCCAAGATGGCGGACCAAAAAACTTGAAGAAATGAATTTTTGACATAAAACATGATAAAATAAGGACTTTTAAGATGAAAATAATCATTCTAGGTAGAAGAGGATACCCTAAAGGTATAATTTTTCATTTTCCACACAATATATTTTCCGAATTTCCAAGATGGCGACCCGATAAATTTAAAAAAATGAATTTTTAACTTTACAAAAGCGATTTTTAGGGCAAAAAAACGAATATTCGGTGGAAAATATTCAATTTTTTAATCTACAAAATTTTCCGATTTTCCAAGATGACGGACCAAAAAACTTGAAAAAATAAATTTTTGACATAAAAACAGGATAAAATAAGGACTTTTAAGATGAAAATAATCATTCTAGGTAGAAAAGGATACCCCGGAGATATAATTTTTCATTTTCCACACGAATATATTTTCCGATTTTCCAAGGTGGCGACCCGATAAATTTGAAAAAATGAACTTTTAACTTTACAAAAGAGTTTTTTAGGGCAAAAAACGAATATTCGGTGGAAAATATTCAATTTTTTAACCTACAAAATTTTCCGATTTTCCAAGATGGTGGACCAAAAAACTTGAGAAAATGAATTTTCGACTTAAAACATGATAAAATAAGAACTTTTAAGAAGAAAATAATCATTTTAGGTAGAAGAAGATACCCTGAAGGTATAATTTTTCATTTTCCACATAATATATTTTCCGATTTTCCAAGATGGCGACCCGATAAATTTGAAAAAATGAACTTTTAATTTTACAAAAGGGTTTTTTAGGGTAAAAAAAAGAATATTCGGTGGAAAATATTCAATTTTTTAACCTACAAAATTTTCCGATTTTCCAAGATGGCGGACCAAAAAACTTGAAAAAATGAATTTTTGACATAAAACATGATAAAATAAGGACTTTTAAGATGAAAATAATCATTCTAGGTAGAAGCAGATACCCTGAAGGTATAATTTTTCATTTTCCACATAATATATTTTCCGATTTTCCAAGATGGCGACCGGATAAATTTGAAAAAATGAACATTTAACTTTACAAAAGGGTTTTTTAGGGCAAAAAAACGAATATTCGGTGGAAAATATTCTATTTTTCAACCCTACATATTTTCCGATTTTCCAAGATGGCGGACCAAAAAACTTGAAGAAATGAATTTTTGACATAAAACATGATAAAATAAGGACTTTTAAGATGAAAATAATCATTCTAGGTAGAAGAGGATACCCTAAAGGTATAATTTTTCATTTTCCACACAATATATTTTCCGATTTTCCAAGATGGCGACCCGATAAATTTAAAAAAATGAATTTTTAACTTTACAAAAGCGATTTTTAGGGCAAAAAAACGAATATTCGGTGGAAAATATTCAATTTTTTAATCTACAAAATTTTCCGATTTTCCAAGATGACGGACCAAAAAACTTGAAAAAATAAATTTTTGACATAAAACATGATAAAATAAGGACTTTTAAGATGAAAATAATCATTCTAGGTAGAAAAGGATACCCCGGAGATATAATTTTTCATTTTCCACACGAATATATTTTCCGATTTTCCAAGGTGGCGACCCGATAAATTTGAAAAAATGAACTTTTAACTTTACAAAAGGGTTTTTTAGGGCAAAAAACGAATATTCGGTGGAAAATATTCAATTTTTTAACCTACAAAATTTTCCGATTTTCCAAGATGGTGGACCAAAAAACTTTTACATGCCGTTTTAATTTCCCTCAACAAGAAAGAAAAGAAAGCATTATTGATGATTCAGACGGATATTTACGATATCATCCTAAACGTAATGAGCCACTCATACAAAGATATAATCCAATCATAACATCTATTTGGAGGGCAAATACTGATTTTTCACCGATTGCATCAGAAGAATCTATTTATTATTATATTGCTAAATATGCATCCAAAAGTGAAAAACTCTCAAATGATTTACAACAGTGTTTACAGGATATTTGTGCATCCATGTCAGATTCACTATTAGCAAAATCAGCAATTCAAAAATTATTCATTTCTACATTACATGAAAGAGACTACAGTGCGCAAGAGGTAGTACATTTATTAATGAGTTGGCCACTATATCACAGTTCACGGAGTTACGTCAATTTAGTAATTCAAGATGACGATTGGATACAAATAAAGGTGAATATATAATTCCTTACCAATAATATAAATAACAATTTTACTAATTATTTAAACATCTTTAAAAAAAATGAACCTACGTAATTGAACAATACTTATTTGATGGAACTGTAACTCTTATAATTATATTTTAAATTTAGACATAATAAATTCATTTTAATTAATGTAAATAACTTATACACAGTAATTTAACGATTTACAAATCATCAACTCATGTAACTTCAAAATTAAAAAGTTAAATTTAGAACACTTAAAAAAAAAAAAATAAACATTTTTTACGCACTCACTACATTTAAATTTACCCATATATGGCTTTATATTATTATTCTAGGCTTAATTTTTTATTTAATTAATTTTTATTTTAATTTTAATGCAATACAAAGGATTTTTATAACAAACTTATCTATAAATATTCATTTTTATAAATTTAAATTCAATTAGTTCCATAATATTTAATTTTACTTATAATATCAATAATGTACCTACAACTCAACTAGAATTTTTTTTTATTTTTTCGATTTGCGAATGAATGTTCGACTCCAAATAATTCGTAAATCGAGAAACAATTTTACGCACTTTTCAACAGACTACTAAAAAATATATAAATAATTTTTTGATTTCAGACAAATGAATCAAATGATGAAAATATTGATACCAAAACTTGTAATTTAATAGAAAAATATAAGATCAGACCAAAAGAACTAAGTAACTTAACGTTATTAAATTTCGCTAAAAATTATACAATTGTCAAGAACAAATTTACAAAACGACGGAAAGAAAACATTGTTAGAATTTTTCCGAAATTTAAAATAACTAATAATGAAATTGAAGATGAAAAATTTTATAAACAACAATGTATTTTAAACATACCATTTAAAAATGATTATAATGATATTCTTCAATCATATGAAAATATAAATAAATGGAAGCAAATTTACGAAACATTAAATCTAAATAACAATGAAAATTTAGATTTAAGGGAGTTGAAGCGTGGAGGAAAGAAGATATATTTTTTTTCGGACTTCTTTCTTCCTCTCACGAGTTTCGTATAAGAAATTCCAAAATGTTTTTGTTTATATTTCTGTAAATAAACTCCTAAGAGCTCTGAAATTTTTTCAGTGTGTTCTTATAATAATAAATTATATTTTAACCAAATATTATCAAAATCTGTTTTGTAAATTTTGTACAATACGTACTTATTTATATTACATACTTATTCACCGTAAGAGATTTTAAGAGCTCCAAACAAAAAATTTACAAAACAGATTTTGATAATATTTGGTTAAAATATAATTTATTATTATAAAAACACACTGAAAAAATTTCAGAGCTCTTAGGAGTTTATTTACAGAAATATAAACAAAAACATTTTGGAATTTCTTATACGAACCTCGTGAGAGGAAGAAAGAAGTCCGAAAAAAAATATATCTTCTTTCCTCCACGCTTCAACTCCCTTAAACGAATTCGTTGAGAATGATGAAATTCCAGAAGAAATAAATGATGATCATATAAAAAATGCATTTGAGTTTTTATCAGGATTCCAAAATGACAATTTAGAAAGAGATTTAGGAAAAAGGGCGATAGATTTATGTTACAACTGGAATATGCCCATTGAAAACAAACCAACTGAATCAGAAATACATTCTTTTCTGAATACCTACAAATCTCAACAAGAAAAAAAAATATATAAACAAAATATAGAATCTAAAATATCGTTTACAGATGACCAACAACAAATATTAAACTTGTTAGATACTCAAATAACCAGTATACAAAACGGTACTATGACAGCAAATAGTATAAAAAGAGTTATAATACAAGGCAAAGCTGGTTCTGGTAAAAGCACAATAATTAAAGAAATGGTTAAAAGGATTACATCAAATTTCGGAGAAGATTCGGTTAAAGTAGCGGCATCAACAGGTATGGCATCAGTTAACATAGATGGACTAACATTACATTATTTGCTACGATTACCTTTAAATTACAAGTTATTTTCTAAATTAGAAAATCAAAATGCAAAAAAATTTCAAACGGATTTGAAAGATTTGAAATTTTTAATAATAGATGAAATGTATCGGTTTAAGAACGTTATTTCAGATAGAATCACGATGTCGAGAAATACATGCTAATGAAATTGACGAACCTTTTGGCGGAATCATAATTTACTTACTTGGAGATTATAATCAATTGACACCGGTTGGAGACACAGCAGTATTTAGTGATAAAAAACTAACAGACAATTTACAAACACAAGGAAGAATAATTTTTAAACAATTCCAAAAATATTATTGTCTCCAAAACGCACACAGACAAAAGGGTAATCATACCCCTTACTCACAATTGTTAGATGAAATAGCAAATGCAGAACTGTCTCCACAAAATTATAACTTATTATATAACCGAAGAGAAACCGTTATCCCCAAAGAAGAATTAAACAATTTTAAAAACGCAATCCATTTATATCCAACGTGTGCACAAGTTACAACGCATAATGAAACATTTTTAAAAAATACGGGACATCCGGTTGCACGCATAGTTTCAATAAACACACCCAATATTGCCATGCGTTGCTCGGACGAAAAAGCAACAGGATTACAGAGTATATTATACTTGTCAAAAAACTGTAGAATAATGTTACGTACAAATTTATGGGTAGCAGGTGGATTAACAAATGGAAGCTTAGGATACATACGGGAAATAATATATGCTGATAATGAATCACCACCACAATTACCTCAAGTATTAATGGTTGAACTTGACAATTACAAAGGACCATTTTTGTATAAAAATTATTTCCCAATTATTCCCGTAGAAAGAACTTGGAAACATAATAATATTTTATGCAGTCGCACGCAATTTCCAGTAATGTTGTCATATGCTCTAACCATCCACAAGTCACAGGGGCAGACGTTAGATAAAATTTTCTTACACATTGGAGACACGGAAAGACAATTAGGAATTACATACGTCGGTTTGAGTCGAGTTAAATCAATTAATGATATAATTTTAATAAAAGGTTACAACAAATATCGTTTTGACTCAATACGACTTTCAAAATCTTTTAAAGTGAAACAAGCTTTCATGCAATCATTAAACAAAATTAATGAAGCAATTAAAGAATAAAATGTTGATTAAAAAATATTTCAAAAACAAATCATATATAATCTAAAATTAATTAATTAAAGTTATTATTTTGAATATACATTTAATTAATTACTATTATGTAAATAAACACGCTAATACGGTAAATGTACACATACAATATTTTGTACATTAAATATTTATTGTTTATAACAAAATGAGTTTGATTATTTATTTCACCTAATATACCCAATTAATAATATTTCAAATATCAAAGATCGTCTATATTTAGGAATAAATCTAGTGTGTCGTTATGCTTCGCACAGTCTATAATTGTTAGCAATTATCTAGTCATATTTAACCATATTTAATTTTATGAAATTTCATTATTTTTTTTTACTTTTTGACTTACAAGATTTCAGAAGTATTTAAAATTTGCCAAGAAAAAAAATTCTGATAACATTTTTTAAGGTATTATGGTAGTTGTAGAAAATGATGACAGAGCTGAATGAAATAAGAAAATTATGAAAATTAAAAAATTTTAAAACTTAAATAAATTTTATTTTACCCCTCTTATAGCATTAACTTTTTTGTAATTAAGAAAATAAAATCGGAGCTTTAACATTGATCTCATGAGAGTAATACTTTGGAGCTTTGAAGAAATATGAAAATGATGAAACAGGAGATTAAAGTTAGCACGAAATGATGAATAAATGATCAAAGATTAAATTTTCAATTTATTTTCCCCACATTATAGACTTTAATAAAATAAATAAATAAATATAATACTTCTAAAATAAATAAATAAAAGCTATGGAAATAACCTGAAATTCAAATATTTACAAATGGTAATGTACACGTCAAAGTCGATAATTTAGAATGCGATAAAAAAAAATTTTTTTTGTTTGTCCAAGTCGGTTTATCAGTAGGTTAATTGACTAAAGCGCTGAAAGAATCAGTGATAAAAAAACGCAGTTTACGGCATTTGAAAGGTGATATTTACACCAAAAAAAGTAGACTAACCAGAAGTATTTTGGTTCATTTTTGAGGTTGTAGCGTTTTATCGAAAATTACCAAAAAACCCTGTTTTATAAGATTGAACCAAAATGTAAATTTACGTTTCTAGCCCTAAAATTCCCTTTGGAATGAATGCAGGGCTTTTTGCATGTCTTTACAACATATAAAAGTATGTTTTCAGTAAAAATTAGCTTTTAAAAAAGCTTTTTGGATTTTGTAAAAATTTGTATAGCTAAAAACACAAAATTCCCAAGTTATTTACATGGAAAATTTCAAGTGCTCGGTGGCACGGGTTAAGAAAACGAAAATAAAAATCCTTGGAGCTGGGGTTTTTTATGACCAAAATATTCGAAAAAAATGGGGGGAGCCAAAAAATATCGAAAAAGGAAAAATAAGTCACAGTCTAATATATATATATATATATGGTTACTACCATATAAAAACAATGGTAAAATGAAGGTAACATAAGCTTGAAATAAGCATAAAAAATGCCAAAAAAACCAAAAACTTAAGGAAAAGGTAAAATTTTCAGGATTTTTTCTACTACTTTATCCAAAATTTTTGTAATATTTTAAACATATATTCTGAATATACTGAATTTTTAGGTTTTAGGGGTCTCAAAACGTGCTCTTATGTAAATGAAATCAAAATATTATCTATCACAATGGTTCCTCTACACGAGAAACCAAAAGAAATCCGCAAGTATAATTTAAAAAATTAAAATTTGTTATCTTCACATAGACTATTATCAACAATATGATTAAAATTATATTATTTAGCAGAAATAAAATATTTTTAGATAAGATAATAATTAAATTTTGAGGGTTTTTTCTAATCTTATTCTATTGCTTTAATCAATTATGAAATGTAAAGACAAATGTAATAGTAGATAGTCCATTATTTATTTTATTTACATGTTTATTTTTCTTCAATTTACTTCATGTGTTGTTAGTTAAAGTTCACTCTTCAGTTATAAAACTTACCTACTAGTTACACAAAATTTTCATTTTTCCTACAAATAAAACAGAGATTTTTTAATTTAGAATCTTTGAAAATGTTAGCTGCATTTTATATTCCTTTATTTTTATTGTTGATAACTTCTTCTCTAACTTTTCATTTTGACGATAAGAGTGTTGATCTAACAGACGAATATGGGAATTTATTTAACTTGGTTAAATATTACAAAAATAAAAAATATGTAAGCATACTATTTAAAAAAATAAAAAATTTAACAAGAAAATTTTTTAAAAATTACCCTGATTTACAAGAAATTATTATAAGTTCCGAAGAAAATCTTTGGGAACTTAATCCAGACTTAATAAAAGGTACATTATCAATAGATTATTTTAAAATAATATTGGGCATCATTATTTTGTAAATAAAATAACAATATGAAATTTTAGATTTACCAAATTTAACAAGTTTTAAGGCTGAAATTACTAGTGTTAAAATTCCAAGTGGTTTTTTCAAAAACTCCAAGAAATTGAAGTTTCTGTCTCTTAAAGGAAATTATTATAAGAAAATTGAATCAAGCATATTTGAAGGACTTGAAAATCTGACAGAGATGTTTTTGAAGCGTATTGATTTAACTAATTTAAAAATTGGCGTATTTAAACATATGCAGCGATTAGAAAAATTGGATCTTAGTTTGAATAATATCCGAAGAATTCCATCGGAAATATTTGATAATTTGAAGAAACTAAGAATATTGAATTTATCCGAAAATAAAATTTATTCAATTTCAGAAGATGCCTTTAAATATAATGAAAATATTTTACATCTAAATCTTAGATTCAATTTTTTAGAATCTCTTCCTGTAAATATTTTTAGAAATATGTCAAAATTAAAAGATTTAGATTTAAGAGGAAATAAGTTAAAAGCATTGCCAATAGGAATTTTTAATTATTCAAATACAATTGAGGAGTTGTATTTATCGTACAACTTGCTTGCTTCAGTTGATGAGTAAAATTATTTATATTTTTTATTCTCAAATTTATTTATAATAGATAATGTTTTTTGTTACAGGGGAACATTGTTTGGATTAATTAATTTAGAAAGAATTCACTTGAATAATAATCAAATAAAAATCATTGAAGAAAAGGCATTTTCTGGGCTTACAAGATTAGAAGAAGCTTATTTAAATGACAATAAATTGTCAAAATTGATCCATAATAATTCCGAAGGGATAATTTCTCCTTTTAGTTTAAAAAATTTAAAAAAATTAGATTTTTCAAATAATAACATAAGCAACTATTTTAAAGAATGGCTAGGTGATGAATCTGACTCACTCATTTTAAGAAATAATTCGTTTACTGCGCTTAGTGTAAGTAGTATAAAACTTAAATTATTAGTGTGTGTCTTATTCGGTTTTTATTTTAATTACTTTGCTCGTTGGGCAAAAAAGAGCATTTTTCATAATGAAAAGGCATCATTTCCTAGCTGATTTTGCTTAATTTCAACGGTAAACTGTACTTTTAAGCAAGTCAATTTCCCCATGTTATTCAAATTTTGGATTCTTGACCAAATCAGATTATTAAATTTTATCCAATACACGCTAAAAAAATTTTTAGTAAAATTAACCTCAACAAAGTTAGTAATAAAAAATTAAAAAATATTGGTAATTTAACCAAAACTTAACAATTATCCTTAAAAAATTGAGGTTTTAGTTGTGTAAGCAAATTTTGTTAATAAATTAAATTAAACAATTTATTATTAGATTAGTAAACAAAACTATTATTTGGGTTAAGGTTACTGATTTTTTATATGCATATATTAAAGTACAGGAAATGAAAATATGAATAGCTAAAGAAAAATTATGAATAATAAATAAAAATAATTAATAATAATTAAAAATTATGAATAATAAATATGCTCTTTTAAAATTATGTTATAAAATATGTACAATTTTTACAAATTTAAACTTCAGGGGTAAAATATTATATTAACTAAACTATAATTAGTTGAAACTAAATATTACTATAACTCAGGGTGCGTTAATATAACTCAGTATAAGTGATCGGTCGATCGATCGACCTGCAGCTTCAGGAGATCAAATCACGACCCAGACTCAAGATACGAGTAATAATTCGTCAGCAGATCCCATCTAAAAATTTTTTGATAACATCAGTTGGACTATCGACCGGTCACTTGTACTGACAGTGAACCCGCTCTCATGCATTTATCATAAAAATTTTTTTTTACGGTGGAATTATGCAAAATCCTTCAACAATTCAACCTAAAAAAAAAAAAAAAAAAACAGATTAAGACACTAATAATTATACGGACAGATAATAAACAATTTTTTTTTCAATTCAACTTTTTGACAATTTTTACTATAAGAATTTATTTCTACTAAACACGAAGGCGTTTCCCATTTTTTACTATCACGTCACAGTTTTGAGATATTTAAAGTTCAAAGCGCAAAAACTGGCTTTGTTTTTAATTTTTCTTATAAATTATCATGAAAACAAGATTTAACTTTTTGATCAAAATATCAATCAATAAATTTTTTCATGCTATAGAGATGATGCTAGGACCTTTTTTTGGCCATAATGTCAGGGTTACGGGATATTCTAATCTAAGAGTGAAAAGTAAAAGCAGCTAATGTTTGATATTTTTAAAGTAAAGTGAAGCAAAAATTATAATTCATACTGAACTTGTTGACTAATTTTAGCTATTATATGATGGTTTTAAAATATGTGCCCGAACCTCAAAATAAAAAATAGCCATTCTTCGGAATTTTTACAGAATTTTTACAGTTTGAAAAAAATTCTTTGAACCATTTAATTTTGAAAAATCAAGTATAGTTTTCGATTATTTTTACTGTAAAAATACCTGAAAATATCAGTTTCTGCAGTTTCATGTTAGAATATATCGAAACTGTGACGTGATAACCAAACATGGCAAACGCCACCTTGTTCAACATTAATAATTTCCTCCAAATTATCATGCCTGATTGTTGGACAGAAATATTTGCAGGCCTGTGTTGTATATTTTTATATATTCAGGGCAGAAAATACTTAAGGGGGGAGGCTATGAAAATGAAATCCAAAATCAAAAAAATTTTTTTTATTTAAAAAGTTAGTATAACATCTTAAAAGTATGTAAATAAGTTTTTAGGTATTTATCTTAACTACTTTTGATACTATAGCTACTTTACTGAGAGTAGCCGCGGTACGATTATTTCACTATTTTCGTTCGAAACCAATTTCTTGAGTGAAATTATTATCAGTAAAAATACTTTTTCAATACGTAATACTTTAAAATTTAGTAGAGCAATTAGCTATGTGCTGGGTTACTGTATGGTCCCAGGATCACTGATTAATCGGGGAGTAATTTTTTCTTCAAATTTTGACTCTTACAAACTTTAAACTAATTTTTCTCGAAACTACTTTTTTTGAATTGGCGTGACACATTACTAAAAAACGGCTAATTCTATCTGTTTGAAATTTTTGTTTTGAACATTATATACCTATTTCGCTCTAGGTGAACCTACGTGTTGTAAAATATTTTAAGTTTAAGGCAACTTTTGGCCTATTTGAAAGTCCAAAAAAATGGTGAATTTTTTTTTTTTTTTAAGGCTTATATTGGGTGCTTCAGATGTCACGCCGACTTTTAACAGCTGTAACTCCACCATCATGGAAATTTTTTTGCCCAAAATTTATAATTTTTAATTTTCATATTTAAAAAATATTCTCCTAAACTTTTATTCATTTATTTCAACTCCTTCATAAAAAAAATCCTATCTGAAAAAACAGCATTTCATAGTCTTCCCCTTTTAAATTTTCTAATTTTGAAAAAATGTATTTTTAGCTCTTTATACATAAAATATCTTACATATTTATATGAACACTTTACTTTGTTCATTGTGTTGAATGTGATTGCTGCCCATCGGGGCTATGTCCCTATGCTCCGTAAATCTTTCGATCTTGGCAAAAACAAACCTTTTTCCAAACTTACTAACACACTATTATTTATTGCAGGTTGAAGACATTATTCGTGCATCAATTTCAAGATGCCCTTATTATGATCTTAGTTTTAATCAAATAACTCGAATAACAGGAAATTTTGAACCTCTTTTGGGGAAGGGACGTAGAAATAAAGCTCACGATTTATTTATTAATATAGGAAATAATCCGATCAAATGTGACTGTGAAATTTATGATTTTCTTGAGTATATCCAAATGAATCAAACTATAGTTGGTTTTAATGTGGACGAGCTTATTTGTAATGGTTCAGATTTTAACAGTGGTATTAAAATAGCTGATTTGCATTATAAAATTTTTGAATGCAATGTTCAGTATCATAACTTTTCATTTGAAGATGCATGTACAAAAGTTTGCGATTGTCGGAAAAGGCCTTTTGATGATCTAATAAAGGTTAATTGTTCAAAGAGAAGTCTTTCTAAATTTCCAGAACTCTCTAGCATACAAAATGTTTCAAGAATTTGGTTATACATGGATTCAAATAATCTAACGAGATTTCCAGATATGCACAAACCAGGTTACGATAAGGTGGAATTATTAGATTTATCAAACAATCATATAAGTGAATATGCTGAAAATATTTTAAATTCTAACATAAAAGTAATATGATTGTATATTAAATACTTATAATTTAAAATTAAAAGCTGTTGCCAAATTCCGCATAATTGCTTTGAAAATAGTCGAGTTCCGTAAGAGATTATCAAGCTTAATAACGTTCGAGTTCCGCAACTGTTTGTTTTATTGATACGAAAGATAATATATAGTGGTTATTCGAAATCTTAGTGAACAAATTTCTTACTTTAACTAACCGCTTTTTTCAGAAGTTTACCAGTATAAAACTGAACTAAACTTACTTACCATAAAAGCCCGTGTTAATATTGAATCTTTTGTATGCAAATGTCTATAAATTTTGCATGAATATCGACTAAAATTCTGACACCATTAAATTTTTGAGACTTTTTGCTGAGAAAACTGTATATGCTACTATTCGGAAATTCATCGGCCTGAATGACCTTGAGCTCTTGCGGTATTCGAACTTCAAAAGTTTTAAAACTAAACTAATCACAAACGGATTAAATTTTAAAGGATTGCGGAACTTGGAGACTGCTAAGATAAATAAAATTTTAAATAATAAAAAAAATAATTTAAAAAACTTTTTATGCAGGATTTAAACTTGGCAAGTAACAAAATCTCGTCATTGTTAGATGCTAAAATGCTGAAAAATTATTTGAAATCAATTACAAAATTAAAACTTAAGAACAATCCATGGAAATGTGATTGCTCTCTTCTAGATGTAGAAAATGAAAATTTAATAACCTTCGACACTGAGGGTCTAATAGCCGTCACCTGCTTTGAAAATGAATTGTCATTTAAGCAATTTAAAAATGATCATTGCTTAGGGTTCTTTCAATTAAATAATTTAGTTTTTATTTGTATTATTTCTGCATTAGTTTTAATTATTGGAATTGTAGTTGCAATATTAATTAGACACTGGATGCATATAAAAATATTTTTATATTCTCATAACACCGGTCATTTTTGGATCAATAAAGATGATATACAGCCTGATAAACAATTTGATATTTTCCTTAGCTATTGTTATCAAGATGAAAACTTTGTCTTGGAAGAATTGTTGCCAAAAATAGAACAAGGGCCAAGATCATACAAAGTGTGCATTCACTTACGAGATTGGGAACCTGGTGAGTGGATCCACAGCAAAATTATACAATCAGTAAAAAATTCAAAATGCACAATCATAGTACTATCACAAAACTTTATTAAAAGTGTTTGGGGAATGGTAGAATTCCGTGTCGCTTACTGCGAAATGTTAAAAAACAGACAAACTCGAGTTATTATAATTTGGTACGAAGAAATTAAAAAATTTAAACGATTAGATTCTGAATTAAAGGGTTATTTACAACTGAATACTTACATTAAATGGGGAGATCCATATTTCTGGGAAAAATTGTTGAAAGCCTTACCAGATCCAGCTTCTACAGTATTAAAATGAAAAATTATTATTAATATAATTTCACAACAACTCATATTCTTATTGAACAAAGAAATAAATAATGTTTTAATTTGTTTTTAAATAATGAACAATTTGTGAAAAAATTGTAATATTTAGCTTAGGACATTAAAATAAAATGTGAAAATTTTATATTTATTTTTATATTGTTTCAATTTTAAATAAAAAATTTTTTACTATAAGTTAAATAATATATTGATAAATAATAGTATACTAGTAAATCATTATAAATAATGAGAAGTCTGAGTGAAGATAAAAATTTATTTATAAATAAAATAAAATATAAAATAAAGATAATTACCTTATATTTTATAATTACTGTCGCTGATAATATATTTTTTAATAAAAATTTTGTTAAAATTTTTTTTTAGTTTTATTAATTATATAAAATTAAATACATTATTTTTTGATGATAAAATTTATGAAAATTTAATATAAAATACAGTTCTATATGGGTGGATATTCCTCAAGTGTATCAGAACCTAATTCTTGGGTCTTCAAATCGGTCCACACTGATTCAGAAAAAAAAAGCGGAAAAAAATTAGCTTCAAGCGAGGTTTTAATGAATTTTGATGCGGTTTGCGGCATTCAGTTCCTAAAAATGTGTATTCACCGAAAAATATGGCAAGAATTTCTGATTATTTGAATTTTCACCCCTTAAGTACTTAAAACTACCCCTAAATAAGAGTTTTTTTAAAACATTCATTTTTTGCAAAAATTAGTTGCCAATCACTTTTAAAACGTTTATAAACATTAAAAATTGTGAATTTTCATGAATTTAAAGTAGAAGAATAAAAACTGCCCCTATTAAAACCCAAAAAACCTCTGAAACTACTCAAAGAAATTGAGTTGCACATGCAAATAAGCCTTAGAATTTTAAGGGTAGTTTAAGAGGTACTTTGGATTTTAATCGGGTCAGTTTTTTTTCTTCTACTTTAAATTCATGAAAATTCACAATTTTTAATGTTTATAAAAGTTATAAAAGTGTTTGACAACTAAACTTTGCAAAAAAAGAATGTTATAAAAAAACTCTTATTTAGGGGTAGTTTTAAGTACTTAAGGGGTGAAAATTCAAATAATCAGAAATTCTTGCCTTATTTTTCGGTGAATGCACATTTTTAGGAACTCAATGCCGCAAACCGCATTAAAATTCATTAAAACCACGCTTGAAGCTAATTTTTTTCCGCTTTTTTTTTCTGAATCAGTGTGCGGTCCCAAAATATTTTTCCCTCAAAGTACTATCGTCTTCTCCTTGATTTTTTACAGCCGTATTAGATTTTTTTGTGCTTTTTATTTTTTTTAATTTTAAGAGCGCAAAATTTACTAAAAATTCTCTCAGACTCTTATTTTATTGCAAAAATACTTTTCCTTTTAATCCAAGATAGGAAATTTCCCTGACTATCCAATTCCGTGGTTCAAATTATTTTTGAGTTGCGCATGCGCGAGAAATACAGTAAATATACGTTCTAACTTCGAGCATTAATATCTCCCCAGCAAACAAACCAATTTTACTTTTGAAATACCCAAAATTTTTGTCTTTATGTATGAGTTTGGAGTAAAGTGACACTTACATCAAAAAAATAAGACCAACCAGAAGTTTTTTGGTTACTTTGTGAGGTTTAAGTGTTTAAGTGTCAATTTTTAAAATTTTAATTTTCAATGAAATACGCATTTTATTGGAGACGCGTGAATTAATATAATGGACTGAAAATCTTTGAAAAATATCAAGTTTATGTATAGAAAGCATAAAAAAGTCATTTGAGTACAAATATAATTACAAAAGACTTTGAGGCGCATAAAAAATGTGATTTTAACGTCGAAATTTGATTATAAAAGCCTTTATTATGCTTCTGACGCTTTTTAAAGGGCATATAACTACCCAGCGACATTTACCACATCAAAGTATATACTATTAAGACTAATTGTATCCAGGTGTGAGCTTTATAAAAGTTGTTGAATTTGGGCAGTTCAAAATCTCCCGCTCTAAGCCGAAAAAAGCAGTTTGAGCCGCCCAGGGGTAAAATTTCAAAAAACTGACCTCAAATTCGGATTCAGCGGGAAATCTTAACTTTTTATGTCTAGGTACTATTTTACTTAATCATCTAGTCGATTTTAAAAATTAAAAAAAAAAAAATTTTTTTTTTGAAAAAACCGAAGAAATCTAAAAAGCTTTTTTAGGTGGATTCCTGAGCGCCTAGAGGACTAAAAATTTTACAGGAAAAATATTTTGTATACATAAAAAAGTGGAGAAAAAATCAGTCCGATCGAGGGACCTGACCTGGCAAGGCTATGACACGGTATCCAGAATGACTCGTATACTTCTTATGGTAAAATTTTTGTATTGTTATTTGACTTCTTTAAAAAACTAGAGCAAAAAATCTGATTCTAAGATTTTCATTTCTTAAAAATTTCAAATTTCCCGCCAAGTCACGTCACCAATCAAAAAACTGACCGAAAATTTGGATTCCGCGGGAAATTTTACCTAAGAATATATATTTTTCATTACACGCTGCAAAAAAGGTCTGCTTTCCTACTTTCGGGCGATCTTTTTTTCGCTTTTAATAAAAAACTATGTGTTGAACACGGGAAAAAATTAGGAAATTTTACTTTCAATGCTGTCTGCACTCGTTCGCTACATACGCTCACTCGTGCATACAACTGCATTGAAACCCAAATCCTACTTTTTTTCCCTTGTTGAACAAATAGATATTTATGTTTTTACAAGCTTAAATGTTAAGACAGTGAAATTTGAAAGGATTCCCCGATTAATCTTGATTAATTTAGCACAATTAAAAAAGAAAAAAAAAATAGGGTTAAATCCAGCTGAATGGTGTCGTCTTGCAAAATGACCTTTACTGATTGACCCCAAATTTTTCAGGTGTTTTTATATATATGAAACATGATTCCTTCTAATTATTTAGCCCTTTAGATGCAAAAGTGCCCACATTGAATTTTTTTGGAAGTTTTCAAATTTACTCATAATTTTTGTAGCAATTAATTTGTAAAATCAAAAAGATGCAATAAAAAAAAATATTTTCAATAGATATCCCTATGGAAAATTTCCCGGTGAATTCGATTTTTTGTTTGGTATTAGCCTAAAATCCCTCATAAAAAGATTAATCTTAATTTTGGGTAAGCTTACGGACTAACCTAAAAAGGCTTAATTTTTAAAATTAAGCTTACGGACTAACCTAAAAAGACTAACCTAAAAAGTTTAGTTTCCGATTCACCATGCAAGTCACATAATTTAGAAATATCTGCAACGAAACAAACTATTAAACGCTGCGAAATTATTGGCACTACGGTTCCTCAAACAATAAAATAATATATTCAATAAAGTATAAAAACATTAAAAAATTGCAATTTTGGCAGCAATTTAAAAATAGGTCGTTTTGGTACAAAAATGGGCATTTGGTTTATTGACTATAGCGCTGTAAAAATAGGTGATAGAGCATTGCGGCTGACGGGAGTTAAAAGATGGTACTTATACAAAAAAAATGAGACCAACCGGAAGTATTTTGGTTAATTTGCAAGGTTAATTAAAACGTCATTTTGAAAATTGTCTAAAAATCCTATTTTATAACATTGAGACCTGCATTGGCCCTGCATTTCTAAGCCCAGAAGGCGCGTTGGAATAAACGGAGGGTATCTTGAGTGTTTTTTCAACATATTAAAGTCATCCATAACAATAGATTGTAATTTGGCGACCCAAATGTTCCGGTCTCCCCATGTAAATAATAAAAATTTAAGAAAAAAAAAAATTATCAAATTTAATATAAAATTGAAAATATTTTAATTCTTCTTTCTATTTTTTAATCAAAAATGATTCATTCTCAAAATTTTTTTAAAAATAAGCTTGTTTTTTCTTTATTCAATTATAAAACCTTTGTTATTCTAATTTAAGAAATTAAAATTTTGTAATATCGTGTATTATTTAAAAATTCTGTTCAAATATTAAATTTAGTATATAATAAGAAACACTGAGCATGTGAATTAAATTTAATATTACTTCTGAAGCGTTATCATGAAGTTCACAATGAAGTTGATGCCCTGCATCTTTTTCATCGTTATTTACAACAGCTGCGTAAGTTTTATTTTTTAATAAGTAGTCGAATTTTTAGGCATTGATCTTACGTAGAAAATAAACGAGGGGCTATCGTCTTGGAAATCACGAATTTTCTTGATTTTTTTCTGATTTTGACTTTTTTGTACCTCAATCATAAATCGTTACTAGCTGAGATGGTTTATGTTCGTCCTGTAATGATTTTTTGTGATTTTTTGTGATTTTTTTCGTGATTTTTCGCGTTTTTTAGTCTTATAACTCACCCTAAATTTATTTTTTACTATTCAATATAATATCTAGTGGTTTTTACAAAAAAAAATCACAAAAAATCACAAAAACTCACGAAAAATCAAAAAAAATCAAAAAAATCAAATTCGTGATTTCCAAGACGATAGCCCCTCGAAAATAAATCCCAAACAATATCATTAAATTTGCTAATTACTAATTTAACTGCTTCGTTGAGGAAGTATAATTTTAATTTTAGATTAAAATTTATTCATTTGAACGTAGAGAAATTTAATTTAAAATTTATAATTACATTTTAATAAAACAAATACCAATAACATACCTAATACACTATATTTAAATAATGAATTTAGTCAAGATAATATTTCCTCAGCTAATCTATTTGCTACTTTTTTCAGTAAAGTCTTCAATCCTACTAATAACCCACCTTTAACTTGTAATTTACCTATCAAAGAACCTATTATTGATGACTTTAATATCACTGTTGACTTAATTACCCAAGCTGGTAAAAAACTGAAAAATTCTAATTCATTTGGACCAGACTACATTCCTGAATCCTTCATAAAAACATGCTATGATAATTTAATCTTACCATTATTGCCATTATTTAAGGAGTCTTTCCAAAGTGGTTATATTCCACATATATGGAAACACTCCTTTCTTAAAGCAATACATAAAGATGGTGACAAAGCAAACATTGAAAACTATAGGGCGGTAGCCAATCCTTGTATAATTTTTAAATTATTGGATGACATTTTCTATGTTAATCTTTACAATGTCATTTCCCCCTTATTATATACTGAACAATATGGTTTTAGAAAAGGTCATTCAATAATTAATAATATGTTTAAGTTTGCTAATGAAACAGCTGAAACTTTAGATAAAGGTTTTCAAATGGACTCAGTCTATCTTGACTACTCCAAACCATTTGACAAAGTTGACATAGATCTTATGGTCAGAAAATTATACCACATAGGTATTAGAGATAAAGCTTTAACATGGATTAAATCCTATTTATTTGGTAGAAAATTAGCAGTATCTTTAAAAGGTTCTTATTCAAACTGGTTTAATTGTACATCAGGAGTGGCCCAAGGTTCACACTCTGGTCCTCTCTTATTCTTAATATTTATAAATGATCTACCTGACCGTATCCAATATTCCACTCTTGAACTTTTCGCCGATGATACCCGTCTCAGAAAAACTATAACATCACCTATTGACAATATTTTACTTCAATGTGATATAAATAATCTTTTCCAATGGTCCATTGAAAATGGTTTAAATTTTAACATAAAGAAATCACAGATTATTAGCTTTACTAAAAGGAAAGAATTTACATTTCACTATCTATTGAATGGTATATCTATCACTAGAGTTACTGAAATCAGGGACTTGGGTGTAATACTGGATGCGAGATGGACATTTGAACCTCACATCAATAAAGTAATTGCTAAATCCAACAAAAGAATTGGAATGATAAAGAGAGCATCGAAAGATTTTAAATCCTCAAATACTTTTAGCTACTTATTTAACTCTCTCATCATGCCTCTTCTCACATTTGGCTCAGTGATATGGTCGCCGTACACCAAAACACTTTTCAACAGACTGGACTCTGTGTCACAAAACTTTATGAGGTATGCAGCATACAGAGTTGGAGAAAAAATGGAATACGATGACCATTCTTATAAAAATATATCTATTAAACTAAACATACACACAATACAATCACACCATCTTGCATGTGACCTAAAATTTGTTTATGATGAATTAATGTTAGACCGTGACAATACTAACAAATATACATTCACATATCGTGCTCATAAATATAATTTAAGAAATCCTAGGCCTTTAGAACAACAAAAAGCAAAATCAAATTTTTTATTTAATTCTCCATTTATTAGGCTTAATAGAGAATGGAATACTTCAACTGACACACTAAATTTTAAAAATATTAAAGAACTTAATTTAAGTGACTTTAAAAAATTTATCCATTCTAATATAATGAAGAGTTATGAATAAAAATAATCTCTGCTGAAAATTCTTAATATATTGAAATTTATGATTTTTAAATAACATGCTTTTGTTTTCTAATGTTATCATTTTGAAGCAATATTGAATTGTATTAATAACTGTGATACACTAAACTTAAATTTTGATATTACTATATTTATAATAATAATATTAAGTTAACTATTATATAATAATTAAAAAAGATATTAATTGACAATGAATCTATAATTTTATTATTCGATTACTGTAAAATATATATGACATATTATAAATTTTGTTATTTATACTAAAATTTGTAAAAAAGGGTTGTTAAACCCGTTAAGTTTATGTAAGGCAAATTTGCATAAATAAAGATAATAATAATTATTTTATTTGCAGGTAATATTTGGTCAGCCGCAATCCAGCTGTATTAAAATGCCTAGCGGGTTTAAAAGATTTATGGGTATGTAATTTCCTGATCCTTTTTTCTGTGATAGTTTTGCGGATAAAAAAACTTAAAAATCTAAGTGTATTCATAATAGTAGTTTTCTCTATTAGTGTCCAAAGTAATACTTCAGAAATAGTTAAACAGATTTTAAAGTCAGCAATAAAGTTTTTAATTTTTAGCTCTTTTGCCGTATATCAGAAGTCACTAGCTATTATCGTATTCCAGTGATTCGTGTTCATAGAATTCATTGAAATATTTTGTAGGATGCGTTGAAGCATTTTGTAATATTTGACAGATTGAACCGATTAAAATAAAAATTTAGGCGAATTCATAAAAAATATGCACTTATCCAATGAAATTCTTTTCCACCGAAAATTTTTCCTTATTTTTCAGTTTTTTAGTTTTCTTTAAAAATTGGATAAAAATTTTTTTTCTTGGAAATTCAGTTTTTTCCGAGGCTCGAATTCATTTATTTATTTAATAAAAGCTCTTTAGAGCAAAAACACGTGATATTTAAGCCTTTTTTAAGGGTCGTAATATTACTATTTCCAGAAAATTTTGTTTTTTAAGTGAAAAAATCCCCTAATTATTTTTTCATCAATCTAAACAATCACAAATATTATAAATGTAGCAGCAAAAAAATTTTATCTTTTAAATTTAAAATGTACAAAAGATTTAGAAAAGTACACTGTATATTTCACGTCAATTATTTAATTTATTCCACAATCATTAAAATATCAAAGATTAATATTTTTGGTTTTAGAAATAGAAAAGAATAATTCGATACATAAAGAGCAAAGGAAAATTATTGAAATGCTAAAAAAATTCATTGGAAACTCTTCTTCGTATACAGAATTAGCTTCTAACAACAAAATAGCAGAAAAAGATAAACTCAAGGAGGTAATGTCGCGTTTTATGATTTATGCAAAAGAAAATACTAAAATGTTTAGTGATATAGTGAACAAGAAAACTGAAAAATACAAAAATTACAACGTACATCAATTATTTAAAAAATTAGAGAAGCAAGAAAATTGCTGTTACAGAGACTCTGAAAATATAGTTACCGAATTAATAATTTACATTTACATTGAATTATTTGGTCGTTTAATCTAATAAAAAAATCTTAAGTGAATTATTGAAAGAATGTAAGATCTCATTTTTTAATATTTAATTAAAGATTGTACAAGTTTTTCAATAAAATTTTATGAAAATTTACCTTGGTTACTATAAGTTGTAATGATTATGTTGGTGTAAATTTTTTTTGTACATTAAAATTTTGTTGATAATAGAGTTAAAATTAATAAAATCAATTTTTTAAATTACCTAAAACGTAATTTCTGAACCTAATAACAAACGATTTTCCAGTTTCCTCCTATACTAGCTCTAAAAAAGATAAAATGTCGTGCATAATAAAAACTTTACAACAGATAAAACTTCTTTTTGTATCAGCATTTCTTTAAATCGATTAGTTTTTCTATTATAAATATTTCACTATTTCAGTAACACCACTCTATAACCTTCTTATTTTCTGAAGCTAATATTGCATTCATGTAAATTTTTAATTCATTATGTTACCAAAAAGTTACCATAAAAAAAATGAGCTTTTTTTACAGCTTTTAGCCCAAGGCTGGATCTACATAAACACAAAATAAAACACCGCAAATGATGATTTATGTAGATGCAACCTAAAACAGCCTAAAGGATGAGTTGGCTAAATTGGTTTTCTCCGTTTTTAAAAAAAACTAAATATTGTTTCCTAATAATTGTTCAAATATTTGTCAAATATTGAATTTTTATAGTCAAAAAGTATAAAATATGCTAAAATAAAGAATTAGATTTAGATTACAACTTTTGAAGAGTAATAAACCATGAAACTATTAACTGTCGTCCTGCTAATGGTTTTTTATAACAGCAGTGTAAGTTTCATTTTATTAAATATAATTTTATCCACCTATTCATTTAATTTCTAAGAATGCATTTTTTTCTTCAATTTACGTATTTGTTAGAAGGCAATCTATAAAAAAAATACTTTTCTTTTATAAAAAATAAACAAAAGATACATTTTTTTTTCTTTCAAGAAGCAGGCCTTGAAAATTTACTTACCTAACCAAAAAGTTACCTCATCAGAGATTTCTTTACAACAAAAAAAAACATGAAATAAAATTTCATCTCGGTTTTTAATTTCAAGTTTAACCGCTGAATTATAGTATGTATCAGGGTCCTTTTCAAAGTAAAAATTTAAATCTAAATATTTTACAAAAATCCTATACCAAATAAAAACTGGTAAGAACTTTTATTTTATACCTTTTGTATAAAAATCTTTGGTGGTGTCATTTTTTGATTGGGTAACTTATTTTCCGAAAATTTTTGCAATTATATGTAGGTATATTACTTATTAACCCTTAGGTTTATGCTTTATTTTAGAGTAAGCATAAATATGCCAATTACATTTATAATTTTTACTAATTAAAATTAATTATTCAAGTTTCCTTCTTGTAATTATAAAAAAAAATTTTTTTGTTACTTTGGATGCAAAAGAAATATTTAATTTTGAATACTGACAAAAATACATCTATTATTTTAGGTTATTTTTGGTCAACCATCAGAAAGTGAATCTGGAAACTATACTGAAGGAACAATGATAAGCGATAAAACTTATCCCTTTGCTGTTTGCCATTGTCCCAAGTCACCGCGACAACTGGAAGAAGATTATTATGATGGTCCACGTTATAGTAAGAAATTTATACAATTTCGATGTATCTTATAAGCAAAAATATTAATATCGATGAAAATTCTATCTATACAACATACGGTCATTTTTCTTGCAATCAAATTTTGTTTTCTAATAAAAAATTGTTTTGCTTTTTTAGTACCAGATTCAGAATCAGAGGAAGAAGATTGGGAAACATTGAGTGAATCCGAAAAACAATACAACCTGATTGAACTGTTGAAAAATATTATTGGAGACTCTTCTTCATTTACCCAACTAATTTATTTAGGCCAAAAAAACGAAGAAAAAGAAAAGCTAAGGGAGTATATGACAAAATATATGAATCAACATAAAATCAAAGAGACTTCAATGTTTCGTAACATAGTGAATAATAAATCTTCAGATGGTTGCGAGAATTTTAATTTGAGGCAATTGTTTCAAGAGTTAGAGAAACGAAAAAATAATGAAAATCGCGTTGAATTTAAAAAATTATTACTGCTTCATATTCACGTTCGACTATTTGGTTTTATGTTTAATTTTCTAATTCTTGTTTGAATTTTGTTATAAATCGATAAATTAACAACTGTATAAATTGTGCATTGTATTTTATTTTATAAAAATTTTTTAGAACCGAAAATATTAAAAATTTTACATTTTTTTTCATTTTTTTTACAAAAGACATCGAAGACGTCAACAATTTCATTGGCACATTATAACAAATTAACATGATTAAATATTTCAGTTTCAATGAAATATGCCAATGAGGATAATAATGTAATACAACTTATTCACGTTCGATTATTTATTTTATTGTTTGGCTGAAAATATCTAATTTAAAATTTTATTTAGATTAAAAATATTTTTAATTTAATGCTTGACTCTAAAAAGTTATTGAATAAAATCTTGTCTAAATTCTAGCGACCAAAAAACAAGTATTTCCTGGTAGCTGTGCGACCGGAAAAGTCGTCTTTTCTCGCCAATGACGAAGAAAAATTGTATATGACCCTTGTCCATAAATAATGAATGACCCAAATCGCAATTTACCAAACTCAGCTTCGCTTCGACTGTTAATTTACAAGCGATTTGGTTTTATTTACCAATATTTATTAATTTCTATTCACATAAATTTTATAGGTTTATTTTGAAAAAATGTCAGAAAAGTATTTTTAAAAATAAAAAATTGCTTTATTTTAAATGGTTAACTACAGAAGTTAATATTAAGAATTTTATTAAATTAATAAGTCTTTTTATTTATATAACTAAAAAATAAAGTATGCTTATAGCTATTCTAAAATTAATATTAAAATTTCGTTATTTATTAGATGATACTAAAAAATTTCTTGTATTATTTCAAAAAATATTTTAAAGGTTATACACGGAAAATTTTGTTTTCAAAAATTTTGGATTTATAAAATAAGATTTTTAAATCCAATAAATCATTGTAATTTTTTGTAAAAATTTGTACATTTTGAATCTTGTAATTTCGAATTACAATGGCAATTAAAATACTCAATAAGACGAAGTAATAAAAATTTCAGAAAAAATAAAATTATATTTTTATTCTTTTTTTTTTGTTATTTTATCAAATATTTATTCATTTAAAATTTTTTTAAAAAATAAGCTTGTTTTTTCTTTATTTAATTATAAAACCTTTGTTATTCTAATTTAAGGAATTCAAATTTTGTAATATCGTGTATTATTTTAAAATTCTGTTCAAATATTAAATTAAGTATATAATAAGAAACACTGAGCATGTGAATTAAATTTAATATTACTTCTGAAGCGGTGCCATGAAGTTCACAATGAAGTTGATGCCCTGCATCTTATTCATCGTTATTTACAACAGCTGCGTAAGTTTTATTTTGTGATAACACAAAGCACAATTTCAGTTTACGATTAAAACTTATTCATTTAAACGTAGAGAAATTGAATTTAAAATTTATATTTATTTTATTTACAGGTAATATTTGGTCAAAGGGAGATAATATTGGGTGAACCATCATTCCACGAATGCTGTCCTCGTGATCCTATGATATATTATCCCAGATACGATGGTATGTAATTTCTTACACTGTAACAATCAATAATAAGCGAATTTTCCTTCCTTAGATCGTTAGCGATGGTAAATCTTTATGTTTCTGAAAAATTACTATTTACGAAAAATTTTATTTTTTAAGTGAAAAAATCTCCTACTTATTTTTTTATCGATATGAACAATCATTAATATTATAAATTTGGCAGAAAAAAATGTTGATATCGTTTGCTATAAAAAATTTAAAATGGATAAAAGATTTCAAAAAATATACAGTATTAACGAACAATAAGTTCTGATATTTATCCTTTTACTGCGTGTACTGGTTGCGATTACACTAATTTACAGCCACAAATGGAAGAAGAAGATGATTTTGATGGTCCACGTAGTAAGAAATTTAAACGATTTCAATGCATCCTATTATCAAAAAATATTAATATCGATGAAAATTCTATCTATACAACATACGGACATTTTTCTGGCAATCAAATTTTGTCTTTTATGTTTCTAATAAAATTTTTTTGTTGCTTTTTTAGGAACACTGCACTATGTTACAGAGGAAGAAGTTTGGGAAACATTGAGCGAATCCAAAAAACAATCCAAATTGATTAAAATGTTGAAAAATAGAATTGGAGATTCTTCTTTATTTACCCAACTAATTTATTCAGGCCAGAAAAACGAAGAGAAAGAAAAGTTAAGGAAGTATATGACAAAATATATGAATCAACATAAAATCAAAGAGACTTCAATGTTTCGTAACATAGTGAACAATAAATCTTCCGATGGTTGCGAGAATTTTAATTTGAGGCAATTGTTTCAAGAGTTAGAGAAACGAAAAAATAATGAAAATCGCATCGAATTTAAAAAATTATTACTGCTTCATATTCACGTTCGATTATTTGGTTTTTTGTTTGACTGAAAATATCTTTAATTTAAAATTTTATTTTGATTAAAAAGAATTTTAATTTAATGTTTGACTCTAAAAAGGTATTGAACACATTCTTGTCTAAATTCTATTATTTTAGGCAATAATATGAATATAAAGAGTATATTAAATGAAGAGTATATAAAGCATAATGCCAATAACAAAAAAACCCATTTTTCTTGCTATAATTAATGCTGCAGAATTGAATAAATATGAAACAAAAAATAAAAATGTATTCTTCTCAATTACTGAAAATACTTTGATAATTGTCTAAAAAATATTTTAACTGTTAATTAAATAGAACTGTTAATAATTCGTAATAAAACTTTTATTCTAGTGCATAATGAAATTATTATTATTTTTTATTTACACTTCACCAAAAACTAAATATAATTTTTCTTGTCAACGGCCAGAATAGACGTGTTTACCGGACGAGCAACAGTTTGTTTTGTATTATCATTTATTTGGAATAGGGACCCCATAATTACAAATAATTGATAAAATATCCCTGGAGTAACTTTAAACGTACCATCAAGATACTATGTTCTTGATCATTCAAACAAAATTCGCAAATTTTCCTTAGTTGCAAATTCAATCATTCTTCCACATGTCAAATCATAACTTTAATAGCTGAAAGAATCATAAATAATAAAAAGTTCACCGGCCAAGGTTTTCATATAAATATCTGGAATTCCAGCTAAGTCTTGGATTTGGATTGGATTTTGCGGTAAATTTTTTTTTCTAACTCTTTGAATTTGCTTCTGAATATTTACTGAAAGCTTAGCAACCACTACTGTAGAAAGGCCTTATAAGCCTGTTATTATACGAGTAGGAGGTTCTTCTGGATGTTCCTCTGCTTCCCTTTTCATACTAACAACAGATTTTAAGGCTATTACAAGCGTGTGAGTCATCTTCAGGTTCGCAAAATTTTTTAACCGTAATATTGCTCCCGATATTTGAAATAACAATACGTACATCGCATTCAAATTGTAACCTGCACCTCCAATATGAAGTATTTTTTGATTCTTTTTGTGTATAAAAAACCGTCCAAATGTATATAAATTTTTTTTCCATTTACTATAAATTCAACGCCAGAGCTATTTACCCCAAAAAAATTTCCCCCACTCCTTAATAAATATTTCCCCTCATTTGCTACACACATTCAAACTAATGAATATAAACAAATAAACAAAATTATATTTTGGTTATACAAGTGAATAATAATTTAATAAATATAACCTATGATTCTTAGTTACAATCCAATTTCATGATCATCTAATCATTCATGATCTTTTAAAATAATAAAAATAATTACCTAACACAAGAAAGAAAAAAAAAAAAAAAAAAAAAAAAAAAAAAAAAAAAAAAAATGCGCCATTCATTTTTGCCAATATAGTCACAAATAATCAGCAATATAATTATATATATAGGTTTTTAAAATTTTGAGATTTACTTTTTTTATTGCAACTGAGTTATTGTTTAAGTTATATCTGTTTTTAAGTAAATAAACGCAGGTCCAAATATCAAGAAAATTTCAGGAAAAATTATGAGTGAAAATAAATTTTGTGAAATTTAGTTTAAATGTTTCGGAGTTCTTTTGCTTATGGTTAAAAATTTGTTGATTTTTAGATTTATTAATTTTTTTAATCAAAAAACCTATTTGTTTATTGTTTAATTAATAAACTTTAATTTTTAAATATTTTTATATGAGTAATTTTTTTATGTTTTCTTTTGCTAATAAAATCAGTTGTTATAGACTCTGATAACCTTTAAAATCTTATATTTTTTGGTTATTTATTTTTTATAAATATAAATTTCTTTTTAGAAATATAATCACTAATTATTTCATAAATTATTTATTTATTTGTTTTATTTTATTAAAATTACCATTTTTTGTAAATATTTTTACAATAAACAATATTTCAATTTGTTATTAAAAAGCAAAAGAGGGGAAATTCTTATTTACCCCAAAAAAGTAGAGGGGGTAAGATTTTTGGGGTAAATAGACCTGGCCTAAATTCAACTATATTTTTATTTTTTTATTCCAAAAATTTCTTCCCATAAATTTATAACGAAATGAAATAAATTATCTTTAATATAATTAATACAAAAAATTTAACACGTAACCTAAAAATTGTTAATAAACAAACAAAAATTTATAAATACAACATTAATTAAACCGTGTAAAAGATACGATGCTTTTTTTTATATTTTTTAAAAGACTACTGCAGAATAAGGTATGGTTTCCAGCCCCAGAATATTTTTAGCAATTTTTTGGTTCAATTTATTGTTTATGATAAAAAATAAGATTCCAAGAGTAAAAATTTCAAATACTCAAAAATTTTATTCAAAAACATACGACCTTAATTTTTATTAAATTTAAAAAGTGCTTTATGCCAAAGCAAGTTTAGAACGACGTTTTATATACAAAATGGTAAGAAAGAAATAAATCCTAAGTCCAACCTTAGTTTACGGAAGCCGCATATTATCATGGAGAATTAGAGAGAGGGTGGGTAAATAATCGAGAGACTTGTTGAGAGACTTGTTGAGAGACTTGTTGGGCGAGTTGTAACACATTACAAAATGAACTTTCTACGTTACCGGAAGGTTTTTGAGGTCAAGGAAAATGAATTTCAAAGAGAAAATTTGAAATTTTTCACCCTAAAATATTTTCCGATTTTTCAAAATCGCGGACATAAAAAAATATTAAAATGAACATTCTATTTTATCGCGTTTTTGAGGTCGAGAAAAACGAATTTTAGGGAGAAAATTTTCAATTTTTCACCCAGAAATATTTTCCGATTTTTCAAGATGGTGGACATAAAAAATATTAAAATGAACATTCTACGTTACCGCGGGGTTTTTGAGGTCGAGAAAAACGAATTTTAGAAGGAAAATTTTCAATTTTTCAGTCTAAAATATTTTCCGAGTTTTCAAGATGGCGGACATAAAAAAATATTAAAATGAACATTCTTTCATACTTTATCGCGGGGTTTTTGAGGTCGAGAAAAACAAATTTTAGAAGGAAAATTTTCAATTTTTCACCCTAAAATATTTTCCAATTTTTCAAGATGGCGGTCATAAAAAATATTAAAACGAATTTTAGAGGGAAAATTTTCAAATTTTCAACCTAAAATATTTTCCGAATTTTCAAGATGGCGAAATTTTCCTTTTAAAATTCGTTTTTCTCGACCTCAAAAACGCGATAAAGTAGAATGTTCATTATAATATTTTTTTATGTCCACCATTTTGAAAAATCGGAAAATATTTTAGGGTGAAAAATTGAAAATTTTCTCTTTGAAATTCATTTTCCTTGACCTCAAAAACCTTACGGTAACGTAGAAAGTTCATTTTCTAATGTATTACAACTCGTCCAACAACACGCCCAACAAGCCTCTCAACAAGTCTCTCGATTATTTACTGACTCTGTCTCTAATTCTCCATGATACTATGCGGCTTCCGTATTAGTTAAATTATAAAAACCATAAAATTTAAATATTTATTTTTACTCTTTTATTATTAAAATTTATTAATTTTATTTTTATTAAAAGGTTATTCATTTTCAATTATTTAATATTTGGTGCCTCCAGAGAGAATTGAACTCTCGACCCCTGGTTTACAAAAGCAGAAAGTTTCATATAACGGATTTACGAAACGCATTATAATCTTATAAATTCAAGATAAGGTTACAAAAGGATTTAATGAGACTTAAAACAAAACCAAAAGGGATAACAAAAAAAATCATATAAAATTTGATTAGTGTAATGCATTTTCAAAATAAAAAACATTTTCAAATCATCTTTGAAATTTTTTTTTCATTTTATTTAAAAAAAAAAAATAGTCTCGAAAGACTAAGTTCAGTGAAATCAAAAAGAGTGAAACAAAAAATAATATTTTAAGATAACTTCGATAAGTTACATCTGTTAAGTTTCAAAACGAGTTCAAACAAACATTCGACTTCAAAAAGTTGCAACAAATTCACGAACGAAATTTAACTTCGATAAGTTTAGTGAATAGTCTCGAAAGACTAAATACAGTTACAGATCAACAATCAACTTAATTCAATCCAACTCACAACGTATCACCACTATTAAGGTAACTTGTTTTAATTGATATCGCCAATCCTTACACTATATTTCTATATATTTACTAATTCCTTACTTCTTTAATATGGATACTAATGATCGCTTGATTAAGTTAAAACAACAAAGAAAAATTCTTAAATATCAAACTACTTCCTTAAAAAATTTCATAAATAAAAATAAAAATAATATAGATGAAATTCAACTCAAATTACGGCATGATAGATTAAAATCATTATTTGATTCTTTTCACGAGGTACAAAATGAATTAGAAACTCTGGACCCCGAAGGAGGTCACGAGGAAGAGCGAGAAGAAATTGATAATAACTTTTTCGCAGTTTCTACGAACGTTCATAAAATATTAAATCTTGATATCATTTCGGTTTCTTCTACGCCTATTCCTCGGACAGTAACCTCAAGTTTGTCTGATATTAGTACAAATAACGAGTTGAAACAAAAACGAAGGATGAAATTACCGGAATTAAAATTACAGCATGTAAAATCTTTGAGTAATCTAGGTGTAGAAATTACTTCGGAAATTTCAGTAAAATTAATCGAAATGAGATTACCGCAAAGAATTCTTGCCAAATGGGATGAAACATTGACTCGCGAAAATTATCCGAAGTTCGACGACATTATTGAATTTGTATATAAAATGGCATCACATATATCCATGCGAAATATTAATATTCCATCTTCGTCAGAATCTACATCTCAAAAACGGCAATCTAATTCATTTAATACTAACCCTTCAAAACGTTTTAAAACCTTTCATAAAGAATCAAGTTTCGTAACTAATGCAAAATTTAAATGCGCGGGCTGCTCTGAGAGCGATTTTCATTATCTGTATCGATGCGACAAGTTCTTAAGTCTAAACCCCTCTGATCGCTTAAAAATTGTTAGTAATGCTGGGGTTTGCAAAAACTGCTTGAGATCAAAGCATGATTTGAACGATTGCAACTTTGGGAATTGTGTAAAATGTAATAAACGTCATAATACTCTACTTCACGTGAACGGTTTAGAAAGTAGATCGACATCCGATGCATTAGACAGTGGGGATTTATGACTACCAATTATGTCTCAAGTTTCCTTATCCCAATTAATGCCTACAGCAATTCTCAAAGTTCTAAATGTTCATGGTAACTGGATCAAATGTCGGGCATTATTAGATACTTGTGCAACTGCGAATTTAATTACAGAATCGCTTGCACGAAAGTTGAAACTACCAATGCAAAAATGTAACATTCCCATAAGCGCTTTAAATTCATTATCCACAGTATCTAATTAATCAATTAATTTAAAAATCCACTCTCTTCAGAATAATTTCTCGAAAAGATTTCAATTTTTGACTATTAATCATATATCAGACAATACGCCAAGCGAAATCTTTCCTCGGAACAAAATTAAATTCCCAGGCAATTTACCTCTTGCTGACCCAGACTTTCATATTCCATCAAAAATTGACTTACTTTTAGGATCTGGACCAACATTTTCCGTTTTTTGCATAGACCAACATGACCTATCGCAAAACGGCTTCGATTTGTTTATGCAAAAAACAAGATTTGGATGGACATTTGAGGGTAGCATTTCAATTTCAAAGGGATCTAGATCAGAGTCTTGTAATCTTGTTACTTTAGAAAATGCAATAGTTAAATTTTGGGAACTAGAAGAAATTGATTGTAGCTCAAATTTGTCACCCGAAGAAATTGCATGCGAAAGGCATTTTTTAGAAAATGTAACTCGAAATCTTGATGGACGTTTTGTCGTCGCGCTTCCATTTAAAGAAAATAAAGACCAATTAGGTGAATCTTTCTCTTTAGCAAAAAAGCAACTTTTTTCTTTGAAGAAAAGATTAAACCGTAACCCTGTTTTAAAATTAGAATATTCTTCGGGTATACAAGAATCTATTGATCTTGGACATATAGTATAATAAAAAATCCTGATATACGAGAAGGATTTTATATGCCGCAACATGCGGTTTTTAAGGAATCTAGTTCTACAACTAAAACCCGAATTGTATTAAATGGGTCAGCACCGTCATCCACTGGGGTCTCTTTAAATGATACTCTTATGGTAGGGCCTACTATTCAAGCATCAATATTTATTTTGCATCTTCGTTTTCGCCTACACGAAATTGCTCTTACCGCAGACATTGAAAAGATGTATAAACAAATATTAGTGAGACCTGAAGATCGAAAATACCAAAGAATTTTATGGTATGACAACCAAGATATCGTAATATTAGAATCCAATACAGTCACCTTTGGAGAATCCTCTGCTCCCTATCTTGCTATTCGTTGCCTGTTTAAATAGGCAGATGATGAAAAGGAAAAGTATCCATTAGGCGCGAGTGTAATAAAAAGGGATACTTACGTCGATGATTTAATGACTGGCGCTGCAGATATTGAAACCGCCAGAAAAATCAGAGTAAAATGCACAAAATTATTAAAATCCGGAGGTTTTAACATACGCCAATGGGCTTCAAATGATCCTCTAGTATTAGAAGGTTTAACAAATGATCAAATCAACTCAAAATTAGATCTAGATAAAGAGAATAATTTAAAAACTCTTGGGGTATTTTGGAACGCGAAGCGAGATAATTATAATTTTGGTGTACGCGAAATTAACAATCCCTTGACCATTATCATACGCACGATTTTATCTGAAATCGCAAAGATATATGACCCTTTAGGATCATTGGGACCCATTTTTTTGTATGCAAAATTAATTATTCAACGTCTATGGCAAGCGAATATTCATTGGGATGAATCTATTCCCGCTAGCATTCATACAAGTTGGGTAAAATTTTGTTCTCAGCTATCCCTTATTAATAAAGTATTTTTCGAGCGCAAGGTCCTTATCTCAAATTCCCGTTATATCGAATTGCATGGATTTTGCGATGCAAGTGAGCTTGGATACGGGGCATGCGTGTATGTTCGGTCTTTAAATGGGCAAGAAATCCAAAGTAAATTGTACTGTGCAAAATCTCGCGTTGCGCCCTTAAAGGTCGTGTCTTTACCCCGTTTGGAACTCAATGGAGCTAAATTACTTACGGGACTTATGAATGAAATCGAGCGCACGATCAACATAAAAATCGACAAGATATTTTATTGGACCGATTCTACAATCATCCTTTATTGGTTGAAAACTTCAACTCATGTTCTAAAAACGTTTGTACGACTCCGCGTTTCTTTTATACAAACTAACACTAAAATTGATCAATGGAATCATGTCAAACCTTCGGAAAATCCTGCAGATTCCTTGTCTCGTGGCCAATTACCAAGCGAATTCCTTAAAAATAAATTATGGAGAAAGGGCCCCCAATGGTTAAAAGAAAAGAAATTAAATTGGCCAAATTCTATGATTGAAACTATGACAACGGTTCCTGAAATGAAAAAGCACATCGTATTAGCAACAACACCCGAAAGTTCCAAGTTGTTGGATTTTGCGACTGATTTTTCATCTTTCGAACGTTTACTTCGTATTAGCTCATATCTATTGAGAATGTTACCGCCAAGGAAATGTGAAATTAAATATACAGGTCCCATCCTATTCTATTACCTAGTTATAATCATTTTACTGATCTAATCATTAAATTTTATCATTTCCAAAACCATCACGCGGGAATTCAAACCACTCTGTATTTGATTCGTCAAAAATTTTGGCTTCTTGTTGGTCGGAATCAAGTCAGGAAAATTGTTCAAAAATGCTTAATATGTTCTAGAGCGCGGTCTTCGCAGATTCAATACAAAATGGGTAATCTTCCTTCGATCCGATTTCAACAAGTCCGTGCATTTTACAAAGTTGGAGTTGATTTCTGCGGCCCGTTCTACATTAAAGAGAAAAAATTTCGGAACCGAAAGGAAATAAAGGTATATGTTGCCGTATTTATTTGCATGGCTACTAAAGCTGCGCATCTCGAGGTTGTAAGTGATCTCACAACAGAAGCTTTCATAGCCGCACTTAAAAGATTTGTAGCCCGGCGAGGAAAACCTAATAGTATTTCTTAATGTACTATTGGAACTGAATGTACTATTCAATAGCGAAAATCACAAATCTAAAATTTTGCAATTTTCAAATGAAAATCAAATTTAATAGGCACTTTATCCCTCCGTTAGCGCCAAATTTTGGTGGTTTACGGGAGTCCACGGTAAAAATTTTCAAACATCATTTTAAGAGAGTAGCTTGTAATGTCTTATTCACTTTTGAAGAATTTAACACATTAACTATTGAAATTGAAACGATCATTAATTCCAGACCTCTAACACCTATTTCAACTGACCCCAATGATTTCATTGCCCTTACTCCTGGCCATTTTCTCATTGGCGAATCATTAAACAGTTTATCGGAACCGGATTTAAAATCAGTTCCAGTTAATCGATTGTCAAGGTGGCAGCATTTAATTTAACCCATCTCAAGCAACATTTCTGGGAGAGATGGAACAAGGAGTATTTAAACGAATTAAACATTCGGAAGAAGTGGCTTGTAGGTGACGATAACATTAAAATTGGAGCAATGGTCGTCTTAAAAGAAAATAATACACCATCTATGCAATGGGCTATTGGTCGAGTAATCAAGTTGCATCCAGGCAATGATAAGATAGTGAGAACCGTTACTGTCAAAACCGCAACAAACGAATTTGTGCGAAGTGTAAGGTGTCTTGTACCTTTGCCTACGGAATAAATCAAAATCATTAAAAAAAAAAAAAAAAAAATGAACTAATAACGTCAGCCTTATTCATATCATTTATTTTGTACTGTAGCTTCTCATATTATGTATCTCATTTTATTTATATTATGTATAACTTTATTTGATAAATTTTCTAAAGGTTAATTATTACAAAGAATCTTAAAATGCTAGATCAAACTACAGGTTCTTGATCGTTACTCTCTCAAGAGGGGGAGTATGTTGCGTAGGTGACTTATTGATATTTTTAAAATATAAAATTTACAGAGTCTTTTAATAAGATAAGATATTTGAAAGGAACCGGTTTATAGACTACAGCTTTCCTTCATAACATTCTTGTTTCATACTTAAATGCATATGATACTTCCGTCCTTTGCATATAGATTATTAAAGCGACCACAGACGCCAGTATCTTTTTTTTGTCTATAATTATCTGCGCACCCCTCTTGAGTTATTAAAAAGTTACATATAAGATAGTCCACGAGGACTATCCTCATAATATATATGACATAGACTCTACATAAAAATTGTAATCTCTACCAATCAGAACGTTTATAATTAAAATTATATAAATTTGTAAGATTTTTAAAGAAAAGAAAATAGTTTTAAGGACAGATGTAAGATCAGTTCCCTTTTGACTTTTGTACTAGTAACACAATTTTATGTAATTTTTATAATAAAATATTTTGTATACTAAACCAAATCCAGGGAGTTGATTTAATTCAGAATCTCACCAAACTGTTATACTTAAGTAAAGTTAAGGATAATTCATCTGGTATAGAATTTGTTCTATATCCGGAACAATATTCATACAATATAATCAAATAATACGTTTGTTAATATTTTTCGTTTAATTAAAGAACGTTTCCCAATTATTATTCTAATGAAATATTATTATAATTTCGTAATCTATAAGACACAAAAATATATTTTATTTTAATTTTAGTTTTAATCAAAAAGTATTTAAAGACACTGGGAATTTAAAATTAAATCAAATTTATCAGTGAATACTCAAACCAAACTCGTTCAAACGATACCATGAAGCTAATCATCTTCGTCTTAGTTATTATTTTTTACAACAGCAGTGTAAGTTTTATTTTATTTAAACTTCATTCTATTTCTTTGTACTATTAACATAAAATGAAATTTTCAAGAACTTTCTAAAAGCAATTTTGAAAGACTTTAATTTAATGTGTTTACAATTATTTTCCCTTAATTTAGATATTCTTTTTTTCCTTTTGGCGACAAAAGTAGTTTTAACAACTTTCAGCTTAAACTTGAACTTTATAACATTTTGCAGGCAATTCACAGTCAACCAGGAACATCAGGGGGTTTGCAACGAAAATGTCCTATTCGCGATCATGAAAAACCAAGCTATGGAGAATTCGGTAATAAAAGAAAAAGATGAAAATTTGTTAGTAATATTGTTGTAAATTCTATTTGACGTCCCTTATGAAATTGGCATATTTTATATAATTTATTGTAAATAATTCGTGTTTTCATTTTTTTTTTTTTTTTTTTTTTTTTTTTCAGTTTCTTAACTTTATTTTGATAGTTTATTTTTTTTTATGCAAATTTTTTCTCGAAAATTTTAATGTGGCTTACGATAGTTAGAAAAGATGAAAAATGAAGCTGGCTAATAATATTACAACTTCTTCATTCAATAAGCGCTATGTGCAAGACTTCCATTACGTCCGTGTTAGAGAAATTTTACTACTGTTATAACTTCTTTTATTTAAATATTTAATAAAATATGATAAATATAATCAATTCAGAGAAACTTAATTCCATCACGTGTTCCCAAGAAAAATTATATTTTAGAAAAAGTAATTTATAATTATACTATCTTATTTTACCATCCCTCACAAATTTTTGAACAAATCAAAATACAAATTTGCTAATCATCTAAATTTGTTTTTTTAAATAAATTAAATAAATTAAATAAAATCGTATTTGAATTATTTCAGTTTTTGTCAAAAAATTTTTTTTTTACAATTATGCTTCTTTGGTGTATCATTTTTACTCCAAATTTTTATAAATATTTTTTACCCATCTTTGAAAAAGTTTTACGAATTTAGTAGTAACAGATATTTTGTTGCGTCTCCTAGATCTCAATTAGTAGATGATCGTGGGTACCAGAGTTTATGCACTACTATTATTAATATTTTACCTTCTGAAAGTATGAATACACTAAAATTTAAATTTGTTTTTTTTTGTCAGTTTCAATCCGTTCACCAGGTTCATTGTGTAATAAGGAGTTTAAAGAACAAGCAGAACTTTTTTCCATGATTGGAAATTTGATTGAGGAACTTTCTTCGTCTGAACAATCAGACAAGGCAAAGGTAGAAAAAAATAAACTTCAGAGTGCAATGATGAACTATATGAGGGATTATCGTGTTAATGAATCTGTAATGTATCGGAATATCGTAATAGACAAAACATTTGAAAGATACAAACGTTATAATATTAATCAATTGTATCAAGAATCTAAACAGTTGTTTAGCATTGAAATCAGAAGAAAAATACTAATCCATTTTTACCCTAAGGTTTTTGGTTTGATCCAAGAGAAAATAATTCCATATTAAATTAATTTGTAACAGAGGCTGAATGAATGAATTGATTTTGCAACAAGAAAATTAATAATATTCTGCATAATTACTGATATTCTAGAATTGAATAAAATAAAAAAATGATTAAAATGTTTTTTTTAAAAATTTTTTTAAATTAAAATGTATTTTTCTCAATTCCAGCATATACTTTGATGATTACAAAATTTAGACTATTAATTATGATAAGACGAAGTATACAAATTTCAGAAAAAATAAAGCAAATTAAATAAAGCTACACACACTGAAATATAAAATTAAAAATATTTTTATTCTAATTTTAATTATTTTAACAAAAATTTATTCATTTTAAAATTTTTTAACAAAATAAGTCTGTTTTTTCTTTATTTAATTATATAAAACCTTTGTTATTCTAATTTAATATTCAAATTTTTTAATATAAAAAAATTAAATATTGTTTCCTAATATATATTGTTCAAATATTTGTCGAATATTGTATTTTTAGTCAAAAAGAATAAAATATGCTAAAATAAACACTTAGATATGGTACAACTTTCGAAGAGCAATAAAGTATGAACACTTTCGCCCTGCTTATTGTTTTTTGTAACAGCAGTGTAATAATTTTATCCACCTATTCAATTAATTTCTACGAATGCATTTATTCCTCAATTTACGTATTTTATAGAAGGCAATCTATAAACAAAAATTTTGTACTTATAAAAATTAAACAAAAGATAACTTTTCTCTCTTTTTTCAAGAAGTAGACCTAGAAAATTTACTTACCTAACCAAAAATCTAACCAACTTTTGCAAAAAAAACTTGAAATAAAAATTCAACTTGGTTTTTTATTTCAAGTTTAACCCTGGTTTAACCACTGAATTATCGTATGTATCAGAGACCTTTAATCAAAGTGAACATTTAAATCTAAATACTTTACAAAAATCTTATAGCAAATAAAAACTGGTATGAGCGTTTATGGTTATCATGATATTTGCAACACTGATTTGAATCGTCTCATTAGAAGACGAAAGTCACAGCCGCAAGTAGAAAAAGAAAATTATTTTGATGGTCTACATGGTAAGAAATTTATACAATTTCGATACATCCTATCAGCCAAGAGCGGGTTCAGAAGGGGGGAGGGGCAGTAGGGGGCGATCAACCCCCTCTGGGCTCCAAAAAATTGCTTGTTATTTGTTAATTTGTTTGTTTTTTTTTTACAATTTTCATAAGAAAATATACAAAATTTTACTTGAGCACCTCCCCTCCCCTGAGACACTTTTCTGGATCCGCCACTGCATTAGCAAAAAATATGAATATCAATGAAAATTCTATACAGCATTCATCCATTTTTCTTGCAATTGAATTATGTCTTCTATATTTCTAATAAAAAATTGTTGTATTTTCATAAAACCAGACACAAACACAAAGGTGAGAAATTGAGAAACACTGATTGAATACGAAAAACAATACGAATTGATTGAACTGTTGAAAAATATTATTGGAGATTCTTCTTCGGTTACCCAATATTCAGGCCAGAAAAACGAAAAAAAAGAAAATCTAAGGGAGTATATGACAAAATATATGAATCAACATAAAATCAAAGAGACTTCAATGTTTCGTAACATAGTGAACAATAAATCTTCAGATGGTTGCGAGAATTTTAATTTGAGGAAATTGTTTCAAGAGTTAGAGAAACGAAAAAATAATGAAAATCGAATTTAAAAAATTAATACTGCTTCATATCACGTTCGACTATTCAGTTTTTTGTTTGATTAAAAATATCTCAAGTTTATTTTAAGTTGTTTTTAATTTTATTATAAAAATGTTTAATTTCGTAATTCTTATTTGAATGTTGTTATAAATCGATAAATTAACAACTGTATAAATTGTGCATTGTATTTTATTTTATAAAAATTTTTTAGAACCGAAAATATTAAAAATTTTGATTTTTTTTTCATTTTCTTGTACAAAAATACACATAAGACGTCAGCATTTTCATGGAAACATTGTAACATATAAACATGGTCAAATATTTTAGTTTTAAAATAGCTATGTTATAAATAGTGTTCCTGAGTGATCCATCTTAGAACAAAATGTATTAACCTTTTTTTTATAATTTTTTACTACTTTTGAGTTAATTTTCATCTGCGCGATCAGTTTATACTGACCAAAAAAAAAAGATAAGCTGAAGGAGATCATGTTGAAATATATAAATATCAAAAGTACTATAATGTTTCATAAATAGTCAACAAAAAATCTGATTAATACAAGAAACATAATGTATACCAATTATTTTAAAACTTGGAAAAGCACAAAAAAATATTTTATGAATAATATGAAAATGAATTTACGGAATTATTAATTTTGCATTTACATTGAATTATTTGATCGTTCATTCAAATAATAAATTTTTATTAATAAAATCTCGCTAAAATTTATTTTGGTTCCAAATTTTTGTTATACTTAATCCCTTTAAGAAAATACAATATTTTCAAAATTTTTCTTAACAACGTATCTCATTAAAAGTTTAATTTAAATTTACAAGAGCTTAAAAAGGTTTTAGGTGTTAACATTATAACCTGTGACTTAACAACATTGCTTCAGTAACATATTATACATTTTAATATCCTTTACTGCATATGAAATTCTGTTTTTTGAAGTTAAAAAAATGGAAAAAAAAAGTTTTATGATTATGTTTATTACTTTTGCTTTATACACACACACACATACAAGTTCAGTTTACTTATATATAAAAAGCTATACGATAACAAGTTAAATTATATGCATGCTTAGACATAAACAAGAGAACATAAAGAAGTTAAAATGTCCAAAAAGAGATTTTAAAGGATATAAAAAAGGAAATGATATTATTATTAGAAAAAATTTATGGGTCTGCATCTAAGAATTTTAGCATGGAAAATTATATAGAGGAGTTTATTTATAATATTAGGATAAATATGCACTAAGGAAATTGCGTAATTTCCTGCTTTTCTTATCTATAATCTAAATATTATCTTGCTGTTGACATGTACATATGTGTTTATGTTTATCTTACGTTATTGTAATTGACAATTTGATTAAAAATATATTTTATTTTATTCTATTTTATGTGTGTCTTTTACAGTGTTTTTCATATATTTTTTTAATGCTTTTTTAAATAAATAAGAAATACGATTTTTTTAGGGCTAGTAAATTTAAGTATGATTTATTTTATAGTGACTGTTGACATTGGTGCACGTAAAATGGTTGTAAATTTATTTTTTTAATGTATATATTTTTTGAAATAATTTAGTGAAAATCAAAGCTATTTTGATCTACACTGTAAGGATATTTTGCCTGTAAATTCAGAAAATAATTCATTTTAGGGAAACTTAAATTTTAATCAAGGTTTTTGGGACATGGTAATTATATTTATGAGTATTTTCACCAAAAATCAGATTTAGATAAACCAAAAACTTAGAAATAATTTTTGAAAAGGCTCAACCCATAAGCATGATTTTCAATTAGTTTGATCTATAAAAATGATTTTTGACTTGAAAATGTAATACTGATTTTTTTTATGGAAAAATTGAATGATTAAAAAAAAAATTATCATTTTAGGATGAAAATTGAGCAATTTATGCATTTTTTAAGCTAAACAACGGTATAAATATATTATTTAAATTGAAAAATGCTCAACTCGCACAACTTGTCACCCGAAAATTTTGGTTTAAGGAGCTTCAAAAGTGATACTTATAACTGAGACTAGCAAAATACTACTATCATTAATGTTAGTAATATTTTAAAAAAATAGCTCAAAAACTATTACCAGAATAAAGAACAGTGCTTGAAAGTAAATTTTTATACTTTTTCTTTAAGTATTCAAAGCGCCAATGAAGCTCATAAAAAAATACTATCCATTTTTTAAATAAATTGTTAACAATATATTACATAATACAATTCAATTTTTCTTATCAAAAGCCTATAATTTTTAGACTATAGTTATTGCATCTAGTAAACCAATGATAAGTTCATAAATTAAATTAAATATGTAAAAAGAATTAAAAATAAAAGTGCAATAATATATTGATCTAAAATTTTAAAACTAATTTTTTTAATTATAAACCTTGATTTTATTTTTTACACTTGGTACGAGCTTGTAAGAGGCATAAATGATGATTTTATGAAGGAAAAGAAAAAAAAAGTTGAAAAAAAAATGATGGTCAAATGTCAATCAGATTAAACCTACCATCACCACAAACTATGGCCATATTATGCTAAAAATTTTACACAGAGAAAATTTTATTAAATAAATAAAGGTAGAAAAGTAAAAAACAATATCAATAAATATAAATACCCATCAATAAAAATAAACGCATAGAATAAAAATAATGATTTTCTATCTGTTATTTAAATTAGGATAAAAGATTTCATCGGTATAAAGAAATTTAAAAAAAAGCAATAAAAAACAAAAAACGAAAAACTTTATACTTATATACGAAACTAAAAGCTTTAAATCTTAAAGAAAATTTTTAAAAGCAGATTTTATTTTACATTCACTTTTTTTTTTAGATATGTTGTACAATACAGACAGTACTTTTTTTTTACCTTACATGTTACAGTATAAAATAGTACAGTTATTTACTATTGTGCTTAAAAAACTTTTAAGATAATCTTTTGTGAAAATTTTATAAAAATTATTTGTGTAAATCTTAATCTTAGTAAGCCTTTTTTTGCTTTTAAATTTTTTTTTTATTTTTTACTGTATATATTTTTTAAAGGTAAATTTATTATTATAGTAATAAATTTACTATTTAGTTTAACTCTAAATTTAACGTTTTATAGAAATTTATTTTTTTTGGAAGAAGGTATTTTTTCTATTTTATCGTTGATGAGGAAATATTTTTAGTTGGGAAAACTAAAAGGATACATCGTTGGGTGAATTTTTAATCATTTTTATTCTTAAAAAATCTTGAAGATACGCTTTGATCGTGCTACCAGGCCTTATTTGCTTATGACTAACAGCATTCAGGGATTTTTAGGTTAGTTTCCAAATATCGTTGCCACTTTGTAATTAAACTAAAAAAGTGTCAGTAACTATCACCTTTTCAACCGTAAACCAAAGTTTTCTAACACTAATCCTCTCATTGTAATTGGAAAGCCCTTTTTTGGTCCATAATAACATTATTTTTAAATTTAAACAATTGCTAGGAATAGATTTTATAGGTCTCAAAAGTTTTGTGTAAACTTTAATGTAAACTAACTTGGAACTTTTTCTAGTTCTAATAAATCTATATTTATTGAATGTAAGCAGCAATTTAAAAATTTTGAGGAAAATGTGAGGCTTGGCTTATGATCTATAATAGGCTAAAAGAATTATTGATAAAAAATTATAGTGTACGAGAATTGAATGATCTTCAATATGGGCCAAACAGAATTTTAATACAAATTTTCCAAATCTGGAATCTCAGGCTTTTATGATCCAAAAATTCCATAAATTTAACAGGTCGTATTTACTTAAACAAAAAAAAATTTTCGATTTTTGTTTTTATATTTTTGTACCAAATACTGAAAAGTATTAATTCTTTCATTAAAAAATTATTATAAATAAATATATGTTTATAATATTTCAGTTACAAATATGTTGCAAAAAAAACACCCGGTGTCGGATAGAACGTCCTTAATTTTCAGATGTCACTTTTTATGCTTTGCAAAAAATATTTCCGTTTGTGGAAAACTCATAATAGCATACCTATTTTTAATTTTATTTAGAAATTGAGGCACATGTCTTTTTTATTAGTTGAAAATTTTAGTTCAAAATTTGACAACTAGGTGGCTAAAATTTTTCTCGCAAAAGAAATACTTTCTGAAGGATATATAAAGTAAATAAAATTTTAATAAATTGCATATTATTTAATTATTTGATTTAGATATATTATATGAACATAAATTTACATTGGCTTTTATATCAGCTTTTAACAAGTATTTTCCGCTAGCTTATATATAAAATTCATTTCATTTTAATGACAAATCAAAGAAGTTAAAATTTTCAAATAATTTTACAGCTAATAAGGTTTAGAAACTTTTTGTATCATAGCATTAGCTTTTTAAATGGGATTTCTGCTCAAAAACTGACAAAGTAAATTTTATTTATTAAATTATTCGAATAAGTATTCACCGAAGATAAATGAACTATTTAGAAAAATACAAAAAATTTTTTTTTTAAAGTATCAGAAAGTTTTAACTGAAGTAGGAAAATCATCATAAATATCTCATGATTTCCAGCGAAAGAAGCTGCTTCAATTTTTAAAGTCAAATTCAAAAAATTTGCTAAAAAATTAATAAAGCTATTTAAATCAACTAATTTATATTATTGATATAGCTATTACGCAATATTATTTTCAAAAACGATACTATAAATTTATGTAGTTGAAGAAAATTTCAAAAGCTTTTATAAACATTTTTCTTTAAAATAATTTCCCAATTTTTAAAATATTTTTAAATAAAAAACCTTCTAAATAAAAAATTTCACTTGAAAAAACATGAAACAGTTGATTAAAAATATAAAAAATAAACTAAAAACACAGAGACAGAAAATGAATTATAATTTAAAACAACCTAAACTAAATAGCATACTCCTATTTAAATATAAATTTTAATCAGTTATATATTAATAACTTGCTTTTAATTGTTATTCTTCACTGTCTATATTATTTACGATTCATAATAAGCTTTTTAATGAAAATTTCTATATAAATCAAGAAAATAAATATAAATTCAATCTCTTTGTGGTTATGTATTTAATAAAATAGATTTTTATTTAACTTTTTTAATATCAAATATTAATTTAAAAAAAGAAAATTTATCTGAATATAAAATTTTGTAATACATAAATTGAACAAATAAAATATCTATATTTTTAAACATAAAAAAAAGTTATTATTATTAAAAAAATCTTGAACGTAAATCTTTAAATCAAGTGAATATATGAATTTTTTTATTAACTTTTTAGCATAAAAAATTATGTATATGAATAATACTTTGTTAATCTTTAACAGAAATTTTAGTAATTTAGAAAAATGCAGTTTTATTTGAATGAAAAGTAAGAATTTTTAGGCTCATTTGGTTTTTGATGATTGGCAATCAGAAAAAAGAGAATTTCTCTGATTCTTAGACGCGCATGTATTGAAAATTTTCAAATGAGTAAAAATCAATCTATTTTTGATCACAGAAAATGATTTTAAAGCTTTCATTCAATCAACGGAGGCCAGTTTTCAGTGATTAACGCTAAACTGTAAATGCCAACAATTTCACTCAAAACAAGCAAACAGTTTGTAAAAAATTCCGATTGAGCCAAATTTTAATAAACCTCTAAGGTATTCAAACTCTTTGGTCACGATTCTCAATTTTAAAATTTAAAATAGCGGCCTCAAATAAATGAAGTCCTAAGTTATTAACCTGAAAACTTATTTTTCTTACATTCAAACTCTTCCGAGTAAAATGCCACAATTTAAAATTTTTTGATGCATTCAACATTGCTAGTGCCTTGATTATCTTCTACACAAAAGTATTAATCTGACAATTACATTAATTTTTATCACACAGAAGTACTAATGGCTAAATAGAGAGAGAATCACCCATATATATTTATATATTTTTCTATTATGATATATAATAATAAAATTTTTTTTTATTTATTTATAAAATATAATTCCATATTTTATATGCAAAATCTAGTGGAGGGTTAAGGTTTTTATTGAAAATAAATTTATGTTAAAATATATTTTTTTTAATAATATTAAAAATAAAATTTATAATTTTAATAAACAGTATTTTTATTATGGAATTAAAAAAAAACTAAAAATATTACATGACACATTCTGAAGTAAATTGGTACGAATCAAAAATAATTAATTCTGCTTATTCTCGTGATAAATATTTAATTTTAAGTTTTTAAATTTCTAAAAATTTGTAAAGATAGGTTTGTCATTAATATTTTTAATCTCTTGGGTAAATTTTGACATATAATATATAAAAAATTCGTTTTAAGAGTGCAGTGAAAATAATCAACTAATTGTAAGGGGGTAATTGTAAAAGTGTTACCCCCGTAAAACTTTTAAAATTTCTTGCAACTCATAAGTTGGTTGCTTGCTTAATGGGCCTTTAAGGTAAAAGAGGCAGATATGGGACCTCGATCGGATCATGATTGCATGATGAGCCTTACTATTAGGGGTATACGGTTACCCTAATGTCGGGTCACGTGCACAAAATTTCAGGTTCTTCTGCTTCGAGTTGCATCAAATTTTGTATAGCCAAGAAACCTTGTATTTCAAAACTGTAACTACAGACATTTTTGGAGAAATTTCGGCCCTTACACCTTTAGACTTTTCAATGAAAGGAGGTCTCAAAAAATAAAATTTTTCTATCAGTCCTTTTCAGGGCCGTCAACCTTTAAAACTATTTAGTGTTTATCTAAAATAATTTTTTAATTTAAGTCGAAACAAAAGAAAAAAAATTTTAATTTTTCCTAAAAAATCAATTAAGTAAACCAAACTGTTAAATTAATCGTATACTGAGAAAAAATGTTGAGTGAAATGTACATTTACAACTGGAAGACCTTACCATTCATTTTAGTAAAGTTATCCGAATAATTGAAAATCTTACATTTTACTCTTTGTGCATGATTTAATACTATAATTAAGGATAATTTTTTAGAGTAAGATTTGCTACGAACTTTTATTATACTCTCACTCTCCCACATGTGTATAATGTTTAATTTATTTTTAATTTTTTTTTTATACACTGAAAAAAAATTCCGGTTGCCGCAACCGGAATTCCGGCTGCGGCAACCGGAATTTTTCCCGTTGCGGCAACCGGATATTCCGGTTGCGGCAACCGGATTTTCCAGTTGCGGCAACCGGAATTCCAGTTGCGGCAACCGGAATTCCAGTTGCGGCAACCGGATTTTCCAGTTGCGGCAACCGGAATTCCAGTTGCGGTAACCGGAATTCCGGTTGCGGCAACCGGAATTCCAGCTTTGAAAAATGGATTTTTTTTTACGTAAAAGACATAATATAAAACAATTCTATCCATAAAAATAGATGTTTCAAGAAGAATAATTTAAATTTTGTATAAAAGTTGTTTAAATTTATATTGTTTATTACACATTATTTATTTAAGCTATTATTTGACTAAAAAATTTTTAAAATTATAATAGTATATTGACACTATTATTATTATTATTATTATTATAGCATTTATTTTGTCTGAGCAAAAATATAGTTTTTACTCTTGTTTTTACATAGTCAATTAATTAATTTAATATTTAAATAAGAATAAAATAAAATCTTTTAATAAATTAAAATTAGTCAAATTATTATATTAAGTAAAATAATAAATTGCTGAAAATACCTAAAATAAATTCTGAAAGAAGTACAATTCTTGGGAAAATCATTCGATCCATAAAGTTGTCATTGTAATAATCTTCCATTCTATCATAATTAAACATTTTCCACTAGTTTTTACTACTTTTAATCCTTTTTTTACATTTTTTACATCAAAAATATTATCAATCGTATAAATTAGCTTTTAAGAATGCCAAAATAACTATTTTTTTCCTGACTAATTTAAATTTATTATATTTAAATCTTGAACCTCTCTTGAACCAAAGTAAAATATATTATTTCAACATTAAAAATTGATTCAGACCTTTAGTTAGTATCTTTAGTTAATTTAAACTGACGTATTTTCGCTGAGACTCCCGAATTGAACCACTCCGTGCAATAAGGAGATACGCGCGGCCGAAAGATAGAAATTAGTGAAAAATAAAAAATTTAAAAAAAAAGGGATTTATGGGTATCATTGGATAGATAATTAAATTTTGCGTAATTTAACATAAAAATTTTTATTTTTTCATAAGCCGTTTTAATATTATTGTTAAAAAACCATCTTTTTTGTCACATCGAATTTTAATTAAAATTTAAATCTTAACTTACCATAACTTCTTCAAAAAGTTATATTTTAAAAAAATTTTTGAACACCTCTTCAGAAACGGCGTGCTTATTATAAAAAGAAAAAAAAAACCACTAAATTTGCAGTTTTTGTTAATAAAATAATTAAATTTTCATTAAAAAAAAAGTATCACCAACATCGCAACTTTAAATGAAAAAACTATCGACGGAATCCTAAAAATTCAAAATTCTGAGTTGATAGTTTTAAAAATGAATATTTAAGGAAGTTTTTCTGAAAGTTTCAAATTTCTAGAATAAAAATTAAAACCAGGACAATTAAATAAACATTTTGTGTGTTATTGCGAATGAATAGGCCAGTGCCGTATTCACATGTAATATCTACTGAAGTGTCATATACTACATGCGGGCTCTACCGTTATATATAGACAGGACTGAATTGCTTGTCTGTAAAAACACACAAAATGTTAAATAAAAATAGTCAAATATATTAGTTTAAAGAAATAATGCGTAATAAATATTATTAACATTAATAATTAATTAATAACTTTTAAAAAGTATAAAAAATTATATTTATTCTTCTTAAAACATCTATTTTTACAGATAGAATTGTTTTATATTAAGTCTTTGACGTAAAAAAAAATTTATTTTTAAAGCTGGAATTCCGGTTGCCGCAACCGGAATTCCGGTTACCGCAACTGGAATTCCGGTTGCCGCAACTGGAATTCCGGCTGCCGCAACTGGAAATTCCGGTTGCCGCAACTGGAATTCCGGCTGCCGCAACCGGATATTCCGGTTGCCGCAACCGGAAAAATTCCGGTTGCGGCAACCGGAATTTTTTTTCAGTGTAATTTAAACAATTTTCGATTCTGTAATCAAATTTTGTCGCTTGTGAGAAAAAATATGTATAAATAAATTGCATTAAAATTAGGTCTGTTCTTTTTTCCCAAAAAAGTTAACCTGGAGCAAAACTGGAGTAAAACTAAAACCGAACGCGCTTTCTTTTTCATGGTGGTAATTCAAAAAGGAAAACGTTTTTTTTGGGATAATTTTTTTACTAAAAATTAAATGTTAAAACATGTTTAATTTATCTTTTTATCGATAGCAGTAAATAATCTATTATTTAAATTAAAAAAAATTAATAACAATTTAAATAAAATACATTCTAACCTACAAAATGTTTAAAATGAGCGCGCATTTTTTTCCTCTGTTTAACTCCAGTTCTACTTTTTCGGGATAAAAAGAACAGACCTATTAAGAGTAATTTTTTTTCCTATGCTGGTAGTTTATAAAATATGTGTTGGTAAAGAATAACATAAAACGCCATTTTGAGAACTTCTAATTATTTTACCTATCAAAAGGGTAATTTTTACCAATATAATTTTTTGAGTATAAATAAAGGATACAAAACGCGGTTATATTATGTATTCACAATTATCCTCAAAAAATTTTTTGAACCTCTTAAAACTAATTTCAAACTTCTATGAAAATTGTAATTTGGGAACTTACAAAACTTTTTTTTTAACCCATTACCGACCAGGCAACCAAAACGTGCCACTTGATTAATACCAGCTTAGATTTTCATTGAAAATTTAATTTTTAAATTGTTTTAAGACTAGAAACTCATGAGGAATTCAATTTTAAAATCATTTTTTACCAACAAACCCTCAGAAAATATCTACAAAGGGCGGAAATTTAAAAAACAATCGATTTTAGCCCTGTTTTGCGGCAAAAACGTGCCACTTTGACGTAAGTCTTTACAATTCGTAAAATATTATGTTTTTTTTCCACCTTATTAATACCCGGGGGTTTTCGAGGTTGCTGATTTCAAATACGACCTCCAAAAAATACTGAAATTTCATTTAGGGGTGGAAAATTGGGGTGAAAAAAAATGATTTTTTATAAAAATAAATTTTTATAAAAGGCTTTATTTTTACTTGAAAAACTATACCGGGGGGTTCTCAAGGTTGCTGATTGCAAATATAAACTCCGAAAAATGCTAAAATTTTATCTAGGGGTGGAAAACTGGGGTGAAAAGGGGTAAGAAATAAATTTTTATAAAAGGCTTTATTTTTACTTGAAAAACTATACCGGGGGGTTATATTTTAAGTTTTTACCCCTTTTTATAGCCGGTATTAATCAAGTGGCACGTTTTGGCTGCCTGGGCGGTAATGGTTTAATGTAAAAATTACTGCACACTTAACGAGGGATATATATCTCTAAAATAATGAGAAAAATAAAAAAAAAACTTTCTTTTATCAAATTTTTCTTGATTTCCTAAGTTGTTTATAAAATTTTCTGTATATTCGGATTTAAACTAAATAAAGATGCAATGGAAAATTTTATATCTCATTGGCAAGCACAAGAAAGTAATTGCGAGCCAAGCCAAAAAAATCTAAATATCAATCAGAGCTTTTTTAACCTAGAATCATTCATATACACACACATATATATAATTATATATATATATAATTAATAAATTATTTAAAAAAAAAAAAACACATTTTTTTATTAAAGCTAAGTCGCAATAAGTACCCAAGTACTTAAAATATTATATAATTAAGATAAATAAAGAAATTTTTAAAAATAATTACTTCAATGTCAAAAATGAAAATTTCAAAAAAAATTCATTTAACTGTATACAATTATTTTAATTAAATTTTTTTTATAATTCAACTTTTTAATGAAAGCTCAGGTCAAACATAAACTTGAAAATGTCATATTAAAAAAATTAAAAAAAATTTCCAATATATTAACTACTTATACATTTAAAAATAAAATTATATATATATATGAAACAGAAAAAGACAAAAAAAAAATATATCTTTTAAAAAACACAACACGAGTCTGTGCAGAAAAATTTTATAAAGAATTGCGTATAGTTTCGCCCCGCCCTCTGTGGTGAAATTTTGAGACGTATGTATTTTACGCGCAAGCTCACCTTTATTCCATATATATATATATAAATATATATATATATATGAGAGAGATCGATCGCGCCCCCTCAAAAAACAGCGCCTTGCAAACACTCATGAAAAAGCGGTGTTCAGTCGAAAACTCGGGTTCTAACTCGGCCCACATATTTTATTATTATATTAAATTATTGCATCGAGTAAATTATTAAAAAGTCAAAAAAAAAGCTAATAAAACGTTAGTTTATTTATCTCGTTGCTACTGTTAACATATATTTCAGTTTTTAGTTTGTAAAATATTTTTTGAAAAACAAAAAAACTGTTTACTTTTTTCGGATTTGTTTGTTGTTATTCATAGAGTAAAAAGTATAGAAAATATATAAAGAAACTTTGTATCATAAATTAAAATAATTGTGATATAAAAGCATCCTTTAATTTTTTTGTAATTAAAAAAATTAAATAAAGACTTAAACCGGTATAAAAGGGAGTTTTTTAAAATAATAATCACCAAGAAAGAAATAAATAGATTTTTACAACAAAAGCAGGAAATAAAGAGAGCTTTTTTTCTACTCAGGTAGGTCATATACACATATATATATATATATTGTTGTTATTGTTTACTAGCTATATATAAATAAAATTCTTTTGTTTTTTACCTGTTGTATGCTCATAAGACATAGAATTTTTTATTAATAAATAAATAAATAAAGAAGTTAAGCAAAAAAGAGGGTATGGATAGCCTCGGTCTTGGCTCGATAGAATGCCGAGAAAACGCAAAGGTTAGGTCGTATAATATTTCTCTCTCTACTCTGAACAAGCAGGTTTTCATCGATTTCAAGCTATATAAGCTTTATATATATATATATATTTTCTCGTGCTTCTCTCTCACCTTTTAGCGGCTATATATATCAGGTAAATACAATTCAATTTTTTTTTTTGGTCTGGCTGTGTGATTTTTTTAAAAAAAGCTCAAAAAAAATGTATTATCTATACATAGTTTACTTTAATAATTGACTCATTATCGATGTTTTAGACGATTGAACATTTGAATTTTCTTTCAAATATTTATGTATGTATGTGTGTGTTAATGCTAAAAAAAATCTGAATTTATGTATGTATATCCTCGTTGCAAAGTTCCATTTTTTTTACGAAAAAGAAAATCGATTGTTTAAATATTGGGGCAAGCTGCTTTCGAGGCCTCGATTTTAGAAGTACCATTTGTTTTATTATACTTAAAAAGAAAAAAAGAACATTAAAAGGAATATAAAAAAAAAATATTATCTAACACCCCTTAAAATTATTTTTCAATTAACAATTTAATGGGCAATGACCCATATATACGACACGTGTACATTATTATGTTAAAAATTCTATAAATTTAATGATATAATCTATAATTTTTTTTTTATGTATCAAGAAAATAAGACAACAAGGGTTGTAAAAAATATATATAAATGAGCTATTATTAAAAAATATATAAATATACTTATACATAAGGGTGTGGTATGTTCAAAAATAAAACATAAAAAATTTTACTTAAATATTCACCGGTTTATTTTTTCTCGAGAAAAAATCTAAATAATATCAAATTGGTTACTGCACGCTTTTATTTTTTTTGGTTCGCGTGTAAATATATACAAAAATATGTATTTAAAAAGCTTATTATATATTTTTTGATCTTTATATATATTAGCATGACCTTGATGATATTATAAAAGTGTATGTTATCGATTTTAGCATTTTCGAAAAATCGAGGTTAAGAGATTTTTATTATTATTATCATTTTGTTATTTTAGTATTTATTTAAGATAGATTTAAATTTATGAAATATTTATGTATAGGTTTTTTTATGAATTTAATTTTGTAGTTTCGATATTAATTTTCAGGGTTAATAAAATATTCTATTCGAAACGTACATAATTATGTAAAATTTGGTCTCGAAAATTATAAGAATTAATAATTTTAAGTTCTTATTGTATAACAAAGTTAAAAAATAAAAATTTTATAATCCTTTTGTTGTACACAATTGGTTAGTCTAGATACCCTAGATTACCAGAAGCGAATGGATAAAATGGAATTTCTAATTGGAATACCATTTGGAGTAGGAACCATGTATTTTGAAAAGGGAAATTTGTTTCTGTCGCCAACTTTGATGGCAAATTTCTGTGAATGGTGGGCAAACTGGAGCCACGTGCATCTTTGGCAGTCTCTAGTAATCTAGGGTCTCTATATTCTAATGCGTAACGCAGCCCTCTAACGGTTGATGATAGAAAGAGCAGTAAGGCAGTTTCTTCTGAAGTAAGCAGGTTAAATAATGCTAACTTCAAACTAGCTTTTCCTATCTTCTTTATCAAAGCTTTTGAAAAAAGTTTATAGAATTTTAAACTTGGTTCCAGAATTCAGATTATCCTTATTGGGATTTAAAACTCAAAAGTAAATGCTCGTTTGTAAAGACCATTGTATTAAAAGCTTTCAAAGTTGGAATATGTTTTTACGCTGCGTAACCTCGAGTCAGTGCTACCAATCAAAAGCAAATTATTATACGTCTTCTTGTGAATTCTTTCAAATGCTATGCATTTTTTCACATATTTAGTATGGTAGCCCTGACCCTCACCTTTACAAAGCATAAAAACGAGTATCAAAAATTTTTAAATATTGCAAGTCCCGAATTGACTATAAAACCTTATAGTCGCAAAACATTAGCTCTTCATATATTAAGATTTATCGTAAAAAATGCAATTTCAGATTTTCCTTGTAATGCATGCAATTCTAAACTTCTTAGAAAGATCATAAAATTATAAAATTTGAGATTGCATCTTTGCAAGTATTGGTTCATAAATTTTAACTATCAGAAATCTACACGTAACTCATAAACTAAAGTACATTCATCAGCACACGTCTATTTCTATTTAAATTTTATTACTTTGTCACCTGAACTTGCTAAGGTGCTTTAGTTTTATCGCTTTCCTATAATCTGTTGCTCTAATCCAATCACTGTAATACTTGTTTATTAAGATAATAGAAAATTTTATTCATGATCAGTGGTTTATAACTAAAAATAAAAATTGAGGATTTTTAGTAATCTTTATATCTTTTAATCTAACGGAATAATATGCAATATGGATTATGCAGTAAAAAATTTTCGTTGCTTATACAATATTTTTACGTAATATGAGGAAATATTGGCATATCTTTGGGCCTAAATTCTTAGGGCATTTAAATTTTCACGTTAGTTCCAATGCCTATCGGTTATAAGTTCAAGCAAATATTGACCTCAAGGCATACTCTAAATTTAAGATTTAGGGTAGTATATTTGATCAGATCATATAAAGCAGAGAAGAGGATTTAGATAAATTTTTGAATATCTCAGGCGTATCTAAGATTTTTACGTTTAGTAGCTTGCTTATTAAAAAAAAACCCCGAATAGAATCGGAAGTATGGGCCGATCCGGCCAAGATACGGCGTGGTCTGGCCCAGATCTGGCCCGGATCTGGGCCGGATAGGCCCATACTTCAGATTCTATTCGGGAAGTTTAAAGAAAATGAAAAAATGGCGTTCGAATCTAAAGCCCTATTCCCGTTTGAATGATCAGTAGTTAAGTGAAATCCAACTAAACTATAGTTTAAACACGCCTATAGTGATTAAGAATTTTCGGTTTTGTTGAAAAAAAATTAACTTAAATCATGCGCCAGTTTATACATCAGTTGAGTTACCTTACAACTCAACCAAACTTTCAAACAGGTATAAATGGGACCTAAATTTAATATCTTTGCTGAAATCATCGTTGAGATCACAAATATGTGTAGAGGGCGCTGAAGAAAATTTAAAGACAGAGGGCGTCAAAGTAGACGTACTTTCATTGTACGTAACCTATAAACCTAAAAAAGATTGAACTCTCCGGGACCCTGCTTGATTTTATAAAAATTATTTAATGAATAAAAATATGAATATAAAAAATCATACGTACGCCATACGGATTTCTAACCTGAAAATATTTATTACAAATACCATTTACGTTAAAAACCGGGGTGTTGTTTTTATGGAATTTCAAACAATTTTTTTATTTTTCAATACTGATTTGATTAAAACTATTAAAAATTTTATAACTTTAATATTTTAATAAGTATTTAACTTTAAAATTCAAAAACAAAGTAGGATACAAAAATCAAATCAAATATTATACAATACTCATAATAAATTTACTTAACAATGTCATGCCTTAAAAAACAAAATACAAAATACAGTCAAGAACAAAAAAAAATAAAGAAGATATAAATCTAAAATTTGTTTTAAACTAGCTTAGTACACAAAGAAAATTAAATTTAAACTTTTACATTTTTTGTTATAAAATTATCTCGAAGACACAAAAAGATTATACTTTTATATTTTAAGTAAAAAATGAAATGTAAAAATTTAGAGAAAACGGTGATAAAAATAAATGAAAAATCAGATTGACATATAAGCTTTGATTCTTGAATGAAGGGTACTTTGTGGTAAACCAACATGTCCTGTGTATATATCGAAGAGGTTTCACATATATAATACGTACACAATACCGTAATTGATTATATTTAACGATACTTCCTCGTTCAATCACCTTAAATAATTTAATTTGTTTAACCTTAATTATTATATATTTTATTCAGGGTTATGGGATCACTTTTTTTATAATAAAAAAAGACCATGACCTTAAATAATAGTTTAAGTATTATTTTCTTTTTTAGTTCAAAAAAGGTATATATATAAACGCGACGACGATCAAGTTAATCAAACTTGACGATTCGAATCGATCCTGTACAGTACACAATAATATAAAAAAAATAATTTATTTCCGTAATATATATTAAAGGACAAGGCTAAATTTATTATTTATATATAAAATTGAACTCTTTAACTTCTTTTACAATGTAAATATATATATATATATATATGTTTCCGTGTATATAGAAAATGTACTTCCGAGTTTAGTAGCCCTTGATGTACTTTTTTTTATAGGATATTTACAAATAAAGTTCTTTTTTTAGTCGCGTGGGTGTAATTTTTTGTTATTATTTTATTTATGTAAATAATGTAATTATAATTCAATTTTTTCTTTTATTTATCGAAGTTTATTTTTACAATTTCTTTTTATGTACACGTGCTGAATATTATTGTTTTCATTTATCTTTTCTTGACAATGTTAAAAACTTATATGATTTATGAAATTTGTAAAAAAAAATTTCATTATGTTAGGTTTATTTGAAAAATTTATTAAATTTTTTTTGTTTTTACTTATTTATGTTGTATATAATATTATGCGTTAGAATTTAGGTTATTTTTTGTAATGTAGTTTTTTAAAAATATTTTTTAAAAATTAGGATATTTGAATAAGTTTAAAAAAAAATTAAAATTGATATAAAATAACAATGAGTTTACACTGTCTATGTGTTTTTCTCACTGTTTATGTGATAAACAAATAAATAATAATAATAATAATAATAATAATAATAATAATAATAATGTGTTTAAATTATAGTTAAATTTTCAAAAAAATGTTATTAAAATTCCAAACAGAAATAGTCTATCAATATAAAGAATATAGTTACTTTAGAAAATAAATAGTCAAAATATAATTAAAAAACTGTAATTACAATTATTGTTAAATAGAAATTGCTTACATTAATTCGTAAAATTGTTATACTATTTGATCAATTTTGTCTTAATTTTTATTTCAATTACGTCATATTTTATCAATTTTTTCTCGAAAGAGAAATTCGTTTCTAAAGGTATAAATAGAGCAACTAAATTCATGCTCAAATTATCAAATACTCATATATCATTCATTTTAAATTAAACTTATAAATTTTTCTTTCACATAATGGAAATTTCACCATATATATTGTATCCATTTTTTTTTACAATTTTATTGCTTATCATTTTCGATTAATTCTTAAATGTCTTCAATTCTCGCTTCAAATTAAGTATAAATCTTCAATTATAAATTTTTGTGTACTACTTATAAGCATACTTTTTTGATTATCAATTTTGTTTATTATTTCTAACTCCGCGGCCTTCTTTTATCAAAATTTTTATTTATTTTTCGTTTTATTATTTAATTAGAAATTTTTTTTTCTCGTAAACACTATTTAGTCAGATGCGAATTAACCAAAAATTGTTAGCCCAAGGTATCGATTAGATTATTCAAATTTAAAAATATAAATGATCGAAAAATTCAATTATTATGAATAAGAAATATTCTCTTTCACTACACGAGGATCCTATGTTAAAAATAATTATTATGGGTATAGTTATACTTGAACGTTATATAACAGGAGTTTTACTTCTAAAACCTTTTTTATAATGAGCATATTTTTAATAATGTAAAACGATATATCTAAATAATTAGTTTATTCTTGATTTCTTAAGTATTTTCGAAATGATAAAAATATTAGATTTTATTTATCTATACCTGATTTATAAGAAACACTTAATTATAATAAATTATTAATAATTATTTATAATTATCAATAAAATAATTTTTATTAATTAGTAAATAAAATTTTATTTCATGTAATAATTTCTCAATAAGTAGTAATTTAAATATTTCTCGAAATAGAAATGCGTTTCCAATAGTATAAATAAAGTAGCATGTTGTTGGCTTAACAAATCTTATAATTTCAATACTATTTAATATTTAACTATTATTGTATATTACATAAATAAACGTTAGCTGTAATTTTTACAGTTGGAATTTTATATTAAATTTCATTAATAACACAGCTGCACAAAAAAAAAAGTTCTGATCCTGTAACTAGACCTACCTACAGATAAGTTTTTCGATGTCCTAAAACCGAATCTGAAGTCAGAATTTAGCCTACACCCTCAGATTTTGCCCCAGCTACCCCCAGCCACCCTCTAAACCGCCCTAAAAAGCAAATATTTTACTATGTCCAGTACCTTATTTACGTATTTTGATGTTCTAAAAACGAATTTTAAGTCAGAATTTATCCATCATCCATAGTTTTTGTCCCAGCTAGCCTAGTTACCCTCGAAAGTCCACCAGAGGAAGGTTAATTAATCGCTTTGAGGGTAACTCGGGTAGCTGGCACAAAAACTAAGAGTTATAGGTAAATTCTGACTTGAAATTCGTTTTTAGAACATCAAAATACGTAAATAAGTATACTTTTATTTTTAACTTTTGGACATAGTAAAATATTTGATTTTTGGGGCGGTTTAGAGGGTGGTTGGGGGTAGCTGGGGCAAAATCTGAGGGTGTAGGCTAAATTCTGACTTCAGATTCGGTTTTAGGACATCGAAAAATTTACCTGTAGGTGGGTCTAGTTACAGGATCAGAACTTTTTTTTTGTGCAGCTGAGTAATCTTTACATCAATTAACATTGAAACATAGGATTAACGGCCTCAAGTTGATGAAATGAAAATGAAACTTCATGAAATACGTTATTCAACTCAAAAATTATACCAAGAACGTTAGATTGTTAATAGCTACTAATATATTTATATTTGATTCAAAAATAATTAATACGAGTAATGTAAGAAAAGTCTCTAATGCCATTAAATAGTCTTATATTATTATTCTTTTATTGGTGTAAAATAAACAGGCAAATATTCATTTTTTGGTTTTAAAACCATAAGATAAGAATAATGCACTTCTTCTGTTTTCAAACCACTGCGTAAATGCCATTTTCTCAATAAAATTGTCAAAACAGTTTTTAGTTCTAAAAGAGCAAATTTTTGCCCTATACAATTTCTTGGTCCAGCACTGAAAGGTAGGTAACAATATGGATGTCTGTTCTGACTGTTTTCCACTAAAAATCTATCTGGATCAAATACTTGTGGATTTTCCCAAATAGCAGGATCATGGTGTACTGCATAAACATCAACTACTACTGTTGCATTTTCGGCTAATGAATACTTATCTGAAAATAAAAAGAATTAAATGAAGTTTCTAGAAATTGCCACTGTTTTAAAATATTTTTGAGCTAGATTATTATTTTTTGATGAATTGCATTAAAAAAAATTAACAACGAAATAATCGATGAAATAATATTGAAACTTTTTTCTGTTTTTTTATCAAATTATAAATGTTAAGATAATTAGAATTTCGAGGAAAATTGTTTTATAGATGATCAAAAATTGTGATGGTTCAAATTTTGATTTTTAATTTTTTGGCATATAAGCACGTTTTGGGACCTCAGGAAGCTAAAAAACCGGTTTTTAAAAAAAGTATGTGTGTGTGTGTGTGTGTATGTATGTAACCGGTGAAATTTCACAACCATGATATGTAATTTTTCGAAATTTTTTTTTTCAAAATTTTTTACATAAAATAATTTAAAAAATCAGATTTTTTTTTTTTTTTGACGTAGTACCTCAATTTTTTCCATGAAAGTTCTAATATCTGGAATTATCGTTTTTACTCGTTATCTCCAATCCGATACCTGATTTTTCAAATAATTTTGTTTTTTTAATTTTTTACATAAAAAATTAGAAAAAAACAATTAATTTTTTTTTTTTTAGGGCTTAGTACTTAATTTCTTCCTATGAAAGTATGAATATCTAGAATTAGCGTTTGTAAAGGATTTCTCTATCTGATAAGTAATTTTTCAAAATTTTTTTTCTTCAAAATTTTTACATAAAAAAATTAAAAAAATACAATAAATTTTTTTCTTCTTGGACGTAGTACTTAATTTATTTCTATGAAATTACTAATATCTAGAATTAACGTTTTTACTAGGTATCATTTTTAAACAGCAAAAATTTTTTCTTTATTCCTGTAGCTGGTGTAATTATGTCTTCAAGATATAACTACACCAGCTACACCAAAAACTGTTTAGCAGACATAATTATCATAAAAGAAGATTATGTACTAGTGTAGAAAAATCTTCTTTTTTTTATGTAAAAAAACTAATTTTTTCCATGAGATGTTAAACTAACAGTATCAAGGAAAAGATCATTCAAAGATCATTCTTAGTTTTTCTTATGACATTATACTTTGTTAGGTAAAATAGACCATTAAGAACATTTTGTTATTGCTAATGAGGAACCATAGTGCCAATTACTTGGCAGCGTTTTTTTCAGGTTTTGGATATTGGGCAGGGTATTTATGGTTTTCCAAGCGTTTTCCATGTTGAAAATACGGTTTTAAAACTATATTATAAATATTAAAATAATTAAATTTCCATAGAAAAAAATTAAAAAGGGTTCAAAGACAAAATCAAATTTGAAAAAGCCTCAAGCTCAAAAAATATGTTCAAAAGCACGATCATTAGAACGCAATAGAAAGCAATAGTTGTTTCTTTTATTTTTTGTAGGTAAAAAGAAAACTGAAAATAGAATTCCCATGAAAAAAAACAGGTGTTAAATTTTTGAGTAAATAAAATAATATATTGTGGTGACAAAATCATGTATTATGTATCGTTTCAGTTTCTTTCTAAATGAAAACTTCTTGTATGAGTTTAAAGTTTTTTAAAATAAATAATTTTACCAATCATAGTATTCTCTTCTATACTCCTACCCAGAAAAGTACCGCTAGGATAGAATCGAAGAGTTTCCTTAATTACTCGATCTAAATACTGTAATTGGTTGAGCTGTTTTATTGTAGCTATTTCTTTATCATCACCAAATACTGATTGGAATTCCTGTCTTATTTTTTCTTGCACTTCTGGATGATTTCCAATTGCGAAAATTGCCCATGACATTGCTGAGGAAACAGTATCGTGCCCCTAAAAATTAGTTGGTTTAAAAGTAAATTTAATTATAGCTAGATTGCTTCTTTAAGTAACAATTTACATCATTAAGTAAAAATTCACATAATAAAAGCACAAAAAATAAAATTTTCAGATAAAGTTTCCATTGTTTTCGGTTAACTAAATACGTAGCTTTCAAAGTTGAAATAAAATTTATAACCGGTTTATGTAAGTACACAACCAACGAGCATGGAACCTGTTCACTCATAACAGTAATAAATCCAAAAACCGAAGTTACAATAAATCCTGAAATATAAATTATCCTATAAATCTATAAACTTAAGTATTCTAAGTTCTTGTTCTCATCAGGGCCTGATCTGACTCCCACTTCAAATTATTCTAAGTCCATTTCACCCTCCCCCCTGAAAATGTCACTTTTTTACCTCACCTAAAAACGTCAATATTTCACCCCCCCCCCTCTAAAACGTCACTTTTTCAACCCCCCCCCCCCTGTCGAGCAAAACTTTTTCAAACACCCCATCGAATGAACATTATTTATTTTAGATGCGATTCAAATATTTTAAAAACAATATATAAGTAGTTAATTTTAAGAAAGCATTAATATACTAGAAGTCGTCAACGACGGGTGGAGTAAAGTTGATCATAGTAAAGAAAAATTTGAAAATTTCTTGATTTTTGGGTTTTGAAAGCTTTGATTCGATTGAGTTCAATATGATATAACCTTTTTTTTTCAAACGCTGCAACCTCGCAAGTTAACCACAGCACTTCTGGTTGGTTTCATTTCTTTTGGTGTAAGAGCCACTTTTCAAGTCCCGTGAACGGTCATTTTTTATCACTAATTCTTTTAATTTTATGGTACTTAAATTCCCATTTTCGATTCAAAAGTATCAATGAAAAAAGGCTTCTAGATATGAAAATTTTTTTATCCTTATTTTTAAGTTATTTTACATATTTTAAGATATGGCTCCAGAAACATAGGGATCAAAATAGATATTTAAAAAAAAAATCTAAAATATTTAAAAATTGTACGGGGTGAATAAGATTTTCAAAAATTATTTTATTGAGTCTAGAAAATATGACAATTAAATTACCCCAAACATAGCAGTATCAACTTGATCTCGAATGAAATTTTCTGGAACTTCTATTTTCGCATCTTCAATAGCGTCTAGCATTACATCTAGTAAATCTCTGGGTTTAATTTCTGCAAAAAGTAAAATAAATCAGTATTATTTAATTAAAGATCTATTGATATTTGAATTTTAATTATAAAATAAAGTTAAGTTTATATTATATAAATTACAACAGATTTATAGGACAAAACCAAAAATTTTCATTCAGTGTACAGACAAAATGTCTCAAAACTTTAGGAAACGTACAAACTAAGCAGCTGTAAAATTTGGGGGTCAATTATGGCAAATATTTTTGCTTCATTATTGAATACGCTAATATTATTGGATAATCAATATTAAAGTTTTCAAATAAACTCATTTGGTAGCTAATATATTACCATATTCATCATTCGTTGTCTTATTTGTTAAAGATTGCAATCGAAGTTCTTTTTTTTGTTTTATTACTTTCGTTGAGAATTCATGTAAAATTTTAATGCATTTTTTGGATTCTTTACCATCTTTTGTTAGAGAGTACAAAAAATCATTTTTTAACCAGGGTTTATAAGCTCTTTGCGTTGACAAGTAAATTAATCTAAAAAATAAGAAAATACATAAAATAGAAATTCAAAATAAGAAATATAAAAAATTCAAACACAAACCTTTCTAAAGCATGTAAGTAAGGAGTATCTGTTTTTTGTAAGACATTTTCACAAGCCCCCATGGCTGCTTGGCATATAATATCCAGAGCGCACTTTGTAACTAATGGAAATATATTAATTGGTTCTGTAGGATTTTCTTTATAAGATTTTTTAATGCAATCACTCATAATTTCACCTTTTTCACACATAACCGAAAAAGAACCTTCTGTGTTTTTGTAATGAAATGCTGGCGTTAATAATTTTCTATCGCGTGCCCACAATAGACCTAGAATACAGCGGATTAACATTAAAGTAATTTAAGATAAATTTAAGGGTAAGCTAAAAAACACTTTTTAGCTACTATTTGAGCAAAGAATTTAGAATATTTATTTTTAAACAACTTCTGCTCAAAAACCAAAAGAGCCCTTTCTTTAAATTTTAATTTATCAAGTACTAACAAAATTCAACTATTAAAACTACCAAAAAAATTAAAAAAATAATTGTATAACTAAATAACTCATAAGAATTTTTTCTTTCATTTAAACTATTCACATGGGTCATATGTTTGTTAATATTTTTAAATCAGGATAATTTCAGTGCTCAAATAGGGGCTAAATTTTAGGTAACTCTTAATTAAATAATCACCTGTTGTCATTAAAAGGCCATCGCCAAGCCATTTTTTAATAAAGTTGTAATATTTTGCTTTAGTTATAGTTTGTTTGCTACCTAAGACAACCTATGTATATAAAAATTTTAAGAAAATTATTTTATTTTATTAAAATTTTCATTTATTATTATAAAAAATTTTTCACATGCCTCTATCAATTCTGGTTTGCGAATAAACACGTATGGCTCATGTACAAACCATAGTAAACATATACCTTCTTTGTAAAATTCGGCGATTTTTCTTTGATATTCATATAAACCTATTAAATTTTTTCAATATTTATTGTTAGTATAGTTTATTTATCACTCGATTTATTAAATAAAAAATTACCTTCAGGCTTCAATAAGAATAAATCAAATAAGTTACCAATAATCGGTAAATTTTTTGGACCTGGTAGTGAACTAAATTTCTTTCTGTAACTTAAATGATTGAAAAAACTAATAATTATTATACTTAAAGCACCGATTGCAAGTATTAACAAGGCGTTGGATACTGTTAAAGAAATCATAATAAAGACTAATTTTTCTTTTAATAAAATCCGTCTCAAAACTTATTAAATCATGATTTTTAAAAACGAATCTATATATAAGTTCGGATAATTCATTTTTTGTAACATTCGAACGTCAATGACAGTGTAGTTGAAAAGTTTAAACGTATCTAATATAAGTAACGAGAAAATTATAGCTTTAGTTTTCAATCACGTAATCTAATTAAATTAGAATTATTTAATTTTCTCGTTAATTTATAATAAGGAAAATCTTAATACGTACTATATACGTTTTTAAATCGTAAAAAGAAATAATAATTAAATAAAATTTAATAGGGTTGTCACATGATTAAAATATTGAGATTCTACTTGGTTATTTTTGTAGCCAGTATTAAAATATTTGATAAGTTTTTAAAAAATTTTTTTTAATAATTAGCAACGAGTTATTAACAATTGAAATTCGGTGGGGGGGGTACACGATGTCGAAAAATAAAAAAATATGTATGAAATATTTTTTAATAAATTTTTAAAATATCAAATATTCTCAATACCATGCAACAACCCTATTATATAATTAATATATGGTAATACGTTTTTTACACAATTTAATATATTGTCGCGTCTTTATGTTTTTACATAATTAATGTTTCTTTAAACCTGTGTAATTAATTTTAATTTATTGAAATCTAGGGAAATATTTATTTCTTCTAATTATTTTATGTGATATATTTATTATAAAAAATTATGAATGTAATTTTTATCTTGATTCACAGTAAGTACACCACTAAAAAAAAAATTTCAAAAATTTTAAAGAATTCAGCAAAGCAGATTTATTACAGATTTTTTTTCCAGAAATAAAGAAAATTTATTTTTTTATTAATAATTAAGATAATAAGGATCGTCATATGTATTAGAGTGTTTCTTACTTCCCAAATTGACTGTACAAAAAAATACCGGTCTATATATAATACTTCAGGTCATAAAACTAATTTAAAAAAAAAATTTTTTACGACAATTGCAATTTGACTGTTTTTTGCATTGATTTCTTGAAAAAATGAATGTTTCAAATTTTAGGGAAGAGTTAATCAAAAAACAGCTTTTATAACTGGTCAAAAATCTAAAAACAACCTCTCATGTTATAATTTACAGATTCTTTTAGATATTTTATTGCTAACAAGTCTTTAGAACATTTCAATAGGAAAAAGATTTTAGCAAGATTTCTAAAAGCTTTCTAAAACATTTTTAAACCTTTTTTATAATTTTTTATAATTTATTGTTTTAATTTGTTTAAAATTTTAAATATGTTTATAATTATTAATAAAGTTTTATCTGACGCAATGTTAAGCAAATTATAAGTAATAAAAAATTTATTTTTGTATCATGACATTGAAAAAAAAATCCGGTTTTGGTGAACAAAAAATTTCTGGAAACGGAAAGTTTTGGTTAACGTAAATTAATTTTTTTCTTTGTTTGAACTGCTGCCAATAGCATAAACGTCTGAAAAACAAAAAATTTTTTCGGGAGGGGGTCAAAAATTTGGGGTGGGGAGTAGAACCTAATAATGATAGTAATCATGGTTTTTACCTTTAAATTGTTTAAATGCAATATTTGTTAATAAACAATACTAAATTTTTGTGATTATATCAAAAAATATTACTATTTTTACTAAAAATTTTCACTTCGAGAATTGGGATTCATGTGCATAATATTTTAATAAAAAAAGATTTCTCAAAAATTTAATTTGTTGCGTCGATGAGGGAAACTTATTTCGCCATATTATAAAAATGTATTAAATTCTTATAAAAGTTGAGATCTGAGATCTAAATTTGTAAAAATCTTTTTGCCATAAATTAAAAAAACGTATATATACACTACACTATACATAATTCTTAACACACTCTTGCATAAAATTTAAATGTCCTCATAGGGAGTGTCTAGAAAATAAAAGCGAGGAGGACACTAGGAGTCGCAGTCAGTACCAGAAATTGTCATGTTACTCCTATCGTCATAACCCACTAATGAACATTAAATTTGAAAATAAAAAATAATTCGCTTAAAATTTTAATTTTTTCTATATTTTAATAAACCATTTTAATTAAATTGTCAAATTGAGATGTATCATTCAAAGGATACGAAAATTACTATACCTTTGTGAAATTTCCCGCAGAATTCAAATTTTTGGTCAGATTTTCATTTGGTCACGTGACTTAGCGGGGAATCAGCAAAATAAGTATCAAGTCAAAATTGAAAAAAACGAAAATCGGTATTACTCGCTTAAAACAAAAATTCCTCTCGGGAAAATTTTTTCAGGAAAATATATGCAATTTTTGAAAATTTTGAAGAAAAAAAATTTTTTTTTTTAGCGGGAAACTTTTGAGTTATTTTCACTTAAAATTTAACACAAATGAATTTTCCCGCGAATTAACATAGAGTAGGAAAAATCTGACTGAAAATTCGAATTTTTCATCAAATTTTACATCAAAAACCTACTTTTTTTTCTTTCTTTAACGTTTTTTAGAGCTTTTTTACGGAATTTTCAAAAACGGTGGCTGAAGAGAGAAATTTGACCAAAAAACTTTAAATCAGCATAGGACCCTTCAAAATTTATAGGAAACCTTCAAATTCGGGGAGAATCTATTTTTAAGTTGTTTTATCGAGAAAAAAACTAAATTTCCTATTTTTGAGACCTGGCATATCATTTTGTGCTTTTTATCCATGGAATTACCCAATAATTTATAAATTTTAATTCATTCTCGTATTTCTCTATTAATAATCAGAATCTATGTTTAAACAGTAAAAGTTTCTTTATAAGAAACCTAAAAAGATTTAGATTTATTTTATTTACTTCTTTTAATTCGCAATATTACTATTGAATTACTCTTTCAAAGCTAGCCATCTTCAGTAATTTAACTCTTTCCTGACGAATTACCCCCACCACTAGTAACGTGTAGCACGCGTTACGCAGTTTATTTCACTTTGTTTACTTAATATATTAATTTATTTAAAACAAAATAATTGATAAATCATTTGTTAATAAGTAATATTTTTATATTTAATGAAAAAAAAAATTATTTTTAATGCTACTACATAGCTGCAGGACTGTTGATACACGCATACAAACGCAACGCATACGTACAAAGTTTTAGGGAGATTCTTCAGGAATAAAGAGTTAACGAAGGAGATTTTTAAAAGCATTGTCTAAATAAATCATTTGACTATTTTAAATTGTTTTAATTCATTTTACAATTATTGTATTACTAAACTATTGACAATAAGAAATAAGAAAAAAACGTTTATTTTTCTAAGCTTTTTTTTTCTAAAATATTAGATTATTCTTTTTAATTTTTCGTGCTAAATTTGACATGAAATGATTGATATGGCCTGTTGGCCCATTTTAAAATTTTACTAAACTTATGATGCTTATAGGCCCACAAAAACCTAAATCCAGTTCATTTTTTCTATTCTTTTTTTTTCAAAAAAATAATTACGGATGCCCGCTAAAACAAGTGATTTTAATTACTTTCTTTATTTTTGTTTAAAAAATTAATTAAATAAAATATTAAATTAAGCTTTACTCTTAAATTATATTATGTATAGCTTAATCCCAATATTTGACATTAGCAGAAATAAAAAAAAATGAAAAATCAGGACCAGCCTAATATACATTTTTGTATACAAAGATTATTTTAAACATGTAATCCTTTTTTTATTTAAAAATTTTTGAATATATTGATTTTTTATTATAACTTTTACTTTTATATTTTGTCATTTTATTAAAATGTATAATAATACCTACTATATATACTTTAAAAACAAGATTAAGGATATTAAATAGATTAACGAAAGAAAAGACAAAGTAAAAAAAAATCAAAAGTTTTTTAGATACTTTTGTTTTTATGAATTATATAACTTTAACATTATTTTACTTTCAATTTTCTTTATATATATAATCTAACAAATATATATAAAAAGGAATTTTTTTATTTAGGCGACAAAATATAAAATGTCATGACCTAGGGCGGCGTAGTATATAAAACCTTAAACCAGGTCAGGTACTACACTATATAATGTGGATATTACTCTTGTATCGTTATATATTATACTCATATATATTTTACACACACACACATATACACGTATACTAGTTTAATATATGCCCCTGACTTCAGATAATAGTGAAAAAAATGTGTTTATTATTATCTTCATTGTCTGACTTTACGTCCACTCGTATTACTTTAAAAAATTTTTTTTTAAGGCAAATAATAATAAGTATGAGCTTTTTTAAACAAGTTAATATTTTTTATGTTTACAATTTTATCTTTTTCTTTTCTTTTAGAGTTTTTTTTATGTTTTTTGTTTACTTGTGACTGGGAGAGAACTGTTTTTTTAATGTTAATAGTAAATATGCTTCAATTGAAGTATTAAAATTGTATTTAAGGGCACGTTCATGTGATATTTGAGCAAAAAGTTTTGGAATTCGATAGTAGCAGAATTTAATATTCTTACGATGGGACACATTTTTTTAAGCTAAAGAATTGTTTTGAAATATTCTAAAAGAAATATTATTTGCTGACATTAATTTAAAATCCTTAGATACAAGTTTGAAAATTTTTTAGTAAAAAGAACAAAACGTTTTAGTATAAAATAACTAAATTTTAAAGATATTAAACTACGATCTGGGGTATTCATTATTTATGAAAAAAAAGGTGGTGTAATAATCTTAGAAGTTTGTGATTCTCCAGACCGAACCAGTTTTTGAAATAAACAATATTTTTCTCATTTACCTCAAAATTTCTAGTCCCAAATATAGACTTACTTAGATACTTAAAATAAAATTTTAAATCATCAGCCACAAAAAATCAAACCATAAAAGAGAATATTCTTACACAATTAATTGCTAAAAAACCAAGAAACAACTTCAAAATAATAAATCAGTAATTTTTTCAAAACCTCTCACATGAACAACCCCTTAACAAGTTAAAAAAAAGTAATATTTTTTATTACATTTTAATTTAATCTATAGTAAAATTAAATAATTCATAATTTATTAAATTATTATATTATGCACAATATAATTTTAAATTTATGCACATTTTATCATTAACAATCGGATTAATAAATAATTTTAATTATATGCACATAATCTTTATCGAATAAAAGGGTTCATTAATTATACCACTTTTTTTTTTTAATTACTTTTCCAATGCAGATAATTTTTTATAAGATATTTTTATCTTTAAAAAGTTTTAGAGTAACTTTTTTTTAAAAATAAATTTCTTTCTTTTTTATAGAACAATAATGAACTAAAATATTGAAATAATGGACTTAATATTCAATTTTAAATTTTGCTTTAAAAACGTATGGTTCGTTTGTTATTCGATTTTTCTACTCTATTGCACTTAAGTTTAACGATCTTTGTTTTTCCTATAAAAAAAACGTATATAACAAAAAAAAAGGTAAGCGGAATTTTCACATCAAAGGAAAAAACAACGGTTTATTATTGGCGTAACGCCTTTTTTTTAGAGTTTTATAGTAAAAGAAAAATTGAGTATCGACCAAATAGTGATTTGCATTTTAAAAGAGAAGAAAATGTTTGAATATTTTAAATAAAATTTTTAGTATCAAATTTGGTTTTCAAGGTTAAATGGTAAATAAGGAGATGAAAACTGATGATTTAAATTGTGCTTTAATTTGAATTAAATTTTAGTTTATTAAAATTATATTTGTTTAGCCTTGTTACTTGTAATGTAAGTAGCAACTTAAAAAAAAAGTTTTAATTTTTATTTCCATAATTGTTTGGCTAAAAGTCTGAATTAATTTCATTAAATTAAACTACTTTAGGATTTTTCTTAATACACTGATAAGAAATTGAATATTTACTTTGCAAACTTCAACCTTAAAATTAATAGTACATTTTTGTCCATTTGAAATTCTGAAAGCAAAAATAGGTTTTTAGTAATAAACTAGAATTTGAAGCTCAAATTTTTAGTATAAACTCATTACCTTTAAATTTAATTAACTTAAAAAACTAAATAATTGACTAATTTTGAGGTTATGAAATGATGAGATCGTTAAAAAAATGTCATTTCTACAAATAATTTAAAAAAAAGAAACCAAAAGTTCTTAAATAAAGGGCCTTGAAAATTTTGAAGATTTTCAAGCTTGGTAATTTCAGTTAAAAACAATTCAATTTTTTGGCTATTTTACAGAAATAAATTTTAGTTAAAAAATAACCATTTTTATCCAACCAAAATCATTAGTCTAAAAGCTTTAAAAAATTTTTTTTGCTTCATGCATTAGCGGTTTTTTAACCAAAAAAACTTTTAAAAATAATTTTTTACTTCACACAACTAAAATATAATAAATTTTACTTCAACAAAAAATAATCAATTAAATAATAAAAAAAAAGGGTATCAAGTTAATTAAATTTTCAAAAAAAAAATTACCGATAGATTAAAAGTGTTAAAAAATAAAGTAAATTAAAAAAGATATATAGCATGAGCAGCGCCAGAAAAAAAAGTAAAATAAAGTAAATTTTAAAAGAAAAAGAAAAAAAAAAAAAAAAAGTTGAAGAATTAATTAGGATTACTTGATAGTTTTGTAATTATCTGGGAAATGTTTTGGTAGCTTCCGGCATCATTCATCGACTTGAATTGTTCAAGTGGACAAATGAGGTTGTGGTAGATTTTAATACGTTATATATAAACTACTACTAATACAAGTAAAATCGTACATCAATAGCCTTATTTTTTTACATTAAAAAAAAAGAAAATTTTTATTTGTATTAGTAAAAAAATATATTTTATGTGTGTGTACAAATGAATTGTCCCAAGTTTTAACCGGATATCCGAAGAACCATGAGCTGAAAGGTACAATTCAACCTATATATATATATATATAGCTAACTTTTTTTTATTTCTTTCCTTTTCCGAATTCAACTTTTTTTTTTTAGAGGTAAATTATAAGGCTGCTTTTTTTAAATAGGTCAAAGTTCCTTTTTGTATTATATATATAACGTCCAATAACTTATACAAGACATAATTTTAGACTTTGGATTAGGTTTAATTATAGGTAAATAAATTGTGTATATATACTTTTTTCTTCTTCTTTTTTTTTATAAGTATATAAACTCAATTTTATACGTAATTTATTTATAAATGATTATTTTTATATGGGTTAATTTTTAAAATTGTACTTTTTTTATGATTTTGTGTTTTTTGAAATTTAATTTTAAGTATGATACTGAAATAGATAATTGGAAAAAAAAAGTTAGAGGTGAAAAGATTAATTAATTTGAAACTATAGAAATTATTTAAGTTGGTGAAGTAAAAATATCATTTTTGGAGCCTGGATTATAATTTAACCAAGAAAATTTTTAAATTAATTTTGAGGCAGAAAAATGGTTTTAATTTAATTTTCAGACTTGTTGGAGACTTTACATGCATGAAAAGTCTATTTTTAACTTTTGGGTTCTTATCTAGGGTATCTAGCAAAAGGAGACTCTAAAATTAACATATTTTTCAAAATTTAAATTAGTATAATACAGTAATTTCTTAGTCAGACGGTTAGTCAGACGTCACAGGAAGTCATTCAGCTTGCTTGATCTATAATTGATTATTCCCTTTCTCAAATTCTAAATAATTATAAACGCTGTACCAAACAACAAAAATTCATTTTCATATTTTTTGCACAGAGTTTCAGAAATATCTAAAACTTTCTTGAAAAAACAAACTTTATTAAAATTTCCGGTGAAATCAAGCCAGAATATTCGGGCATAAAACTGGACACCAGAAATTCTGTTGCTTTTGTGTTATTTTTATTTACTTTAGGATACTTTTCGTAAAAATTTAAAAAACTACCCATATACATTATTTAGTATAAAAAACACAAGAAATTGATAATTTATTGATAATTAATTAATTAAAAAATTTACAATAAAAAAAAGAAAAAAATTTATATGCAAAAAAAATAACAATTTGAAATTTTTAATTGCTGAACTTTTTTTTTATTAATTATTAATAGTTTTGTAACTTTTTTAATTTACAAAATTTTTGAATGAATGATTTTATATAGAAATCTTTTGAAGATATAACTAATTATTTTTTAAGTTTCATTTTTTTTTTCTTTTTATATCTTTAATAAACTTTTTTATTTAACTTTTTTATGGATAAAAAACTTAGATGTATAATTTATATTTACAAACTTTTTTAATGAATAATAATTAAAATAATCATTTTAAAATAGATGGATTTTGTGTTGGTTTCTTATGTTTTATAATTTACAAAATTTTGAGTTTTTAGGGTGTATCTTACTAAAATTTTTGAAAATACAGCATTTATAACATATACTCTTACAAAAAATGAGTAAATAATACCAAAATTATGATTTTGTTTACTAAATTCAGTTTGGTTAAAAGTCACTATAAAGTTTAGTAAAATTTACTAATAAAATTTGTTTAGAAAACTAAAACCTCATTTTTTTTGGTAAAATTTACGAATTTTTTTGTTATATTTACCAATCTATATTAATTTGTAAATTTTACTGTTCTTTTTTTGCGTGTACGACAATGAGTCAATTTTAGCTTATTTTGTTAGATTTCGTTTTCAAACAAATTGCATGTTGTGGGCGAAATTAGTATGCAACTATAAAAATATTAAAAACACATAAAAATGTCAAAAAAACCCAAAATTATCTTATGTAGGCTACTGCAACATTTTCAATAAAAGCTTATATTAAACTCAGAGACTCTGACGTCAAAAACAATCATTTGAAAATTTTATGTACCTATCAGGAAAAAATAAATGTCTACAAAATAAAAATCCACGCCTACGCTAATAAGATAATTTCGAACTAAATAATCTCAATTTATTTGATTAGACAATCAGAATAAAGATTTTAATTTATCATAATAAAACAGTCTTAAAATAGAATTAGTATCAACGATTATTCCGGCATAAAAGCGTTCCTAAGACGCATGATCTACGATGTTATGTGTAATTTGCAGTTTAAAGGCTTAAGCTAATGTTAAAGCTCGGTCTTAAATGTCTATAATTATAAGCACGTTCACTAGAAGAGACACAAAATTTACAAAAATTAATCTAGATTTTTATTACTGATGGACTGACTGTGAATTTTAATCAAGTAGACGTTTTGAAGGTTAAATTTTTTTTAGACGACTGCACAAAACTGGCTTTAATTAAATTTTGCTTGTACTAAAAGATCATGACATTTATCATTAAACTTAACCTTTCAATGTCAGAAGTCAATTTAGAATATTTAATTAAAATAAAATTTTTCTTTTTTAATTTAAGTAATCAAGTACCGTGTCAATAATTTTTCAAGTGACTAAAGAATTTTGAAATTTTTTTATCTCACAATTTTGTAATGCAATTAGTGCATGTAAAAAGTTTCTTATATAAAAACTTCAAATTTAATATTTTATAATAAAATTATTTATCTTAGTTAAATGCACTTTTTTATCTAAAAAAATTTGATGATTTTATTATTTTTTTTTTTATTATTGATAAAACAATCAAAAAAGTGAAAACTCAACAAATTTTCGTATAATGAGGCTCAAATTACATTTTGCATTTTGTAGCTTTTAGTCGAATAAGAGGAAAATTATTCGTATAATATATGAAATAAAATAATCCCAAGAGTAATATTTTATTTTTTAGTCTTTTGGATAATAAAATAAAAAATATTATTTTGAATAAAATATGAAAAATACTTAATAAAAAAAAGTATAATAAAATTTTTGTTTTGTTAAAATGAGAACTTGAGGAGAACATAATTAAATTTTTGTTGTTTATTTATTTATTTTTTTTTGTAAATCTTAAATCTGATTAAAGTACTAAATGTTACGTAAAATAAAGATAATATTTTCTTTTTTTGTGTTTTTAGTACTATTTAATTTATGAACGTATTTTTAAATAAATTTAAATCTTTTATACGAAATTCGCCTCAAGTAAAATCAAATATTTAAAAAAAATATACAAATGGCTTTTTTTATATTGTAAAATTAAGTTAAAAATGGTTCAGTGAGGTAAAATAAAACTTTTGAAAGAAACATTGAGCTTTTAAAAAATTTATTTATTTGGACTTAAAGTGCGTGAGTCTCCACACTCCACTTTTTTTTTTATCGAAGGGATGTAAAATGTATGGCAGTGAATATTTACTTGAAAAAATCAGTTACCCAGAATATGAGATTCAAATTTTTTTTATAATTTAAAATATAAATAGAGACAGAGCTGGACAACCCATAAGGATAATGCAAAGAGTATTTTTGGAATCATGCTTGAATAGGTTTATTTACATTCCATGGTAAACAAGCACACTGAAAAAAGAATCCGCTTGATGTGGCTAGCGGAATTTTTTTTACATGCTCAAACGTTTGCAAATATGACTTGAAACGTAAAGATGATTTAAAAAATTTTTTTTGTTTATTTAAGTTATGCGCGTAGGGGTATGATAAGCCAAATATGTGTTTTTTCAATTTTCATTAGGTTTCTGGTCATTTGCAATCGTTTGTAGGGCACAATTAGCGTTTAGTTCATTTATGGCCAACTCTGATTAGAGAGTAAAATTGGGCTTATTCTAATCTTTTACTTCATTAATCTATTTTTATGGAACACGTGCAGACAGCATGCAAAAATCGAACCCCATATTTTGTCCCGTGATTTAAAACATAGTTTCACAGATAATGGGCAAAAAAGCCGTCTCTCTAGGGCAGAAAATAGGTTTTATTTGCCCTAGATATGTAAAAAATTTTTTGTTATGCTTTAATTATTTTTTACAGTTTATACGAATATTGATTAATTTTTATATATTTTTTAAAGAGTATATAAAATTTATTATCTGGACAGATGTCAATCAAAAGCTCTTAATTATTTAATAATGTCAATTTCGTAAATATTAAAAAAAAAAATAGTAGTAGTTTTATATTAATAAAAAAAATTACGTGCAAAAAATTTTATATTTAAAATAAAAATTTTAATACTTTTTTGAAACATATTTGTGGAGAATTTTAGTATGAAAATTTGAACATTCAGTAATTTAAATATCAATGCTAGTATTAATTTATTCTGCTATATTTTGGACGTGCTCGTGTTGATTGATAAAAAAAAGTGATCACAAGCAACAAAATATAATTTTATTTAATTAGGTTCAGTATACAGCACAGAACTTCTGCATTTTCTAAAAATTTTTTTAAGAAATGCAATTTTGATATTTTATAATAGATTCTATAAATTTGTAAAAAAGCTTTACTTTGACAGCCAAAATCCACTCTGAATATGTTAAAAAGCATCAGAAAAAAAAAATAAAAAAATTTAATATATCCAAAAACTTATTTGTAAATTCTCTAAAAATACAATCCATAAAGTCTCTCTAACTTTCGTGTAACATTTTTTATTACTACCACTATGAAACATAAAAATTGTCATATTACCAACATTTTTTTTTAGTTTTCACATATTAGAAACCATCTGTGAATATTTTATACAAAAAAAAGCACAAAATATTTTTTCAAATCACGTTTTTTCAATTTTCTTATTTTTTCAAATTTCAATAAAAACCCTCAAAAAAAGTTTATATATATTAAGTTGGTTGAGATTTTTTAAGTCCAAAGTATAAATATCAACTACTTTATTTAATACCATACTCTATAACAATAATAACAATATTCCCAAGAGTGGGTATAAAAATAGCCAAACAATCACAGAGTACAATATCTTTCCTATTATTATTATTATTTTCATCTAAAACAAGAGATGAGTAATTGACTATCTATATTAAAACGTAAACCCAATTTTACCTTTATTTTTTCATTCCTTTGTATCATCATTTTCTTTCCTTATTATTAATTTCTGCTTGATTTATTATTATTTTTTTTTTACTCTTATTTAACTTTGACAAAGCTTTGTAAAATAGATTATTAAATTTATAATTATTTATGTATAAACTGCTTTTAATAGGTATTATTAGCGAATTCATTAATAATGAATATTTTTTTTGCATTAATTTAGTGCTTTTTAATTAATTTTGAGGATTATTCTTTTGTCATTTTTTAAATTATTATTGCTGGATTTACTCACTGGATTATTAGTTTTGTGGTTATTCATTCAAAGGAAAGTTATATTTTTTAAAAAGTGGTCAAAATTTGGCTGTAAATTGCCGAAAATCTAGTTGAAAAAGTAAAAATTTTCAGGCTGCTATTTTTAGCTAATTATTTACAAAAATTTGTAAAATGATAATTATATTGTACTTTTCAGCATTTTTGCATTTGTACTTTGCAATAAGGAGCATAAGTATTATTGGATGATATTATTGTTTAATATTTTGGAATGGAAAGCTTAGAATGCTAAAATGGCTTCGATTTAGGGCATTCTTTTTTAAAGCGTTATGTTATGGAGCTTTTTGATGTGTTTAAAATATTTGCTTTTTAGACTTAGTACTTCTATAGTTCTAAAAATTTCAAAGGTCACGTGACCTTCCACAGTAAATGTATTTATTTATATAAAAGCTTTTAAATAATCTGAAAAATTTTTTACAAAAATTTTAAAAATTCCTTTTTTTGAACGACCAAAGTATGAATTTACGATAGTTTACAAAATAAAACTTTTAAAATAAGCATCACCCTAATATACAAATATTTGCATACAAAAAAAAAAAAATAAGGTAACATTAATCCTTTATATACTTTTTTGTAAATCGAGAGTTTTAATAAAACGGGATGTTTTTCATTCGTGCATATTTATATATATTTCCAACTAGTATACACACAGCTGTTAAAAAATAAAGTCCAATGCAAACAGATTACATAGAAAAGTTTTTTTTTTCGAGTTCAAAACTAACTTTTTTTTATATATTCACACATACATACATACAGAAAATAAATGTTATATATATTTTATTTTTTGGCTTTTGTGTAAAGAAAAATAAAAATTTATAATTTTAAAATTCAAATTTACACTGTAAGGTACACCTATATGTACAATTTTTAACTTTATGTATGTTTGTGTGAATTTTTTATATTTAAAAAAAAAGTGTGCATAATAAAGTTTTAATTAACACACACGTAATAATTACGTGCAAGAAAACAAAAAAATATATTTTAAAAAAGAAAATGAAAAATGAAACTTTACTGCTTTTCATCTAAAAAACAAAAGTTTTTCTCTCTGTGTGTAGGTACATATTCACTTGCATATATTTAAACTTTTTGTTGGACTTTGTTTTTTCGTGTATTTTCTTTAATAAGAACACGTTTGAATAATAAAAAAGAATCAAGCTTGTTTAGAGGTATTTTAATATTTGGATGTACGAATAGCGTACTAAAAATTTTGTTGCTATAAAAGTATCTATAAAACTTTTTATTTTATTTTTTTTGCTGATATTGAGAAAAATAATAAAATAAGGAAATAAAATAATTTAATTTGAATATTTGATTACTTGTTTTTTTTTATTGAATTAAGTGTTTTTTTATATTTAATTTATTTTATTTGTTCTCTAGATCAGTACAAAATAAGTCAAATTTTTTGAATTTCAAATACTTTTTTATTAGTTCCATAAAAAAAAGTTTTAAAGACTTCCAAAGACAACCTTAAATCAATCCTAAACATTATTTATAGAGTGTTAAAACGCGGAGTTGCAAAGTAGCTATTTTTTAAACAATAGACAAAATATTTGTTGTGACTTGGCATGCAGTTGGCAGCATGCAAAGGTTCAATCTCATATTTTACCCTGGGATTTAAAATATATTTTTACATACAAAGAGTTAAATGATGTATTTACCAGGCTAGAAAATAATATTTTTTTTCCCTAGATTTAAAAAGATTTTTTTTCGGCCTGCCTGGCCATTGCATTCCATACAGGGACCTAAATTGTTTTAATAAAATATTGATAAAGTACATAAAAAAATTTTGGAGTACTTTAAGAATTATTCAAAACTTTTTTAAATTCCTTGATAATTTTAAAGAGCATATCCGGCCCGAAGGACCAAGTATCTATAAGGGATAGAATTGTTAAATTTTATAGTTTTTAAATGCGATGTTTGAATAATTATTTTCATTTAAACTTTAATTTGTGAAAAAACTTTTTGACCCTAAAAAATTGTTCCGGGTATTAAATTATTACATTGATAGCTTCTCTGTAATCCTTTTTTTGAGAAATGTGTCTTATTTCATTCATAAAAATAATGTTGATAATATTGACTTGTAAAAACCAATTGTATAAAAAACTATGAGTTGAATAATAGGAACAGATATAAGATTCGAACTTTTCATGCTGTCTGTGTTTACCAATTAGTAACTTGCTCGCTACACCCGCTCTTAAATACAATCAAAAAATATATACAAACATATATAATCTTAGATACAATTATACCCAGAAACTCAAAACCTAAATTTCCTCCCTCGTTTAAAAAATACCCATTAAATAACCTCCAATAAAAATAACCTAAATACTAAACATTATTTAATCAAAAAATGCAAAAATTAACTACAATCCAAAGAAGCTTATCAAAAATTACATACAATATCATATTTAAAATTATATAAAAAATAAAGTAAAGTAAATGCTTACCTAATTTTTTTAAATAACCAAAAACAAAAAAATTCTAATTTCATACATATTAAAATATAAATTTTGTAATAAGTATTCAAAAAAAAAAAAATATTCATATTAAAACATAAGCTCAAAAATATTAAATTTTAAAATTACCCCTTATATGCACGGTGTATATATTATACCTATTATTACAATATACGACATATTATTATTATTATTATTATTATAATAACACTTTCGTATATTAAAATATATGAGGAAAAAAAAAATTTTTTTCTTTTTTCATATATTATTACCCTAAGGGCTTTTTTCTCATTTAAAAGATAAAATTTAATTTTAAATATATATATATTTAAGTATAGTATATGCTATTATTACTATGGTAAAGAAAAAAATTTTTTTTCAATATAAAATTAAACAAAAAAAAAATGTCTTTTTTGATTTTTTTTTATTCACATTGACATCCCTCATGTGCATCAAAATCTCTATTTTATGATAAGCCTCTTCTCTGTATTTATAAATGAATATAAGGGTGCGTTTTAGAATATATATATATTAGCCCATCACCAACATATACACTAACACTATTTACTATACGACGTGCCGTCTAGGGTTATCCGTTTAATTAACGAGGACAATAGCTGACAATCCCAGAGAATGAAATATATACTGCTCTATGATATCAGAGATTTTGTACTCTCAAAAACTATATTTCCTTTTATTATAACTCATATATATTCTCTGTCTCTTTCTATTTGTAATTTAACATTTTCTGTATAATATGTGTGACACGTACAAATTTTCTTATTTTATAATTACTAATTAATTATTAATTATTATTATATTATAATTGTTAAATTTAAAGTATTTTTTTCGGTTTTTTTTAGATTTTTAGTATTTTTCTAATTTTATGTTTTTTTTTGTTTGAATGTAAATCTTTTCTTTTAGTGGTAATTAAAATTTGAATATAGTTTTAATAAAACCGGATAGCTAGATTTTAAACAAGTCAAACTAGAAAAAACGATTTGTTATGGCTCATGCATGATTTTTGACATAGGTACCATAGTTTGTAAAGCTTTTACGTGAAGCTTAACATGATATTACCCATTTTATTTTAAAATATTCCAAATAGTTCTTTAATAAATAACTTTATTTCTAAATTTTCATTAAAAAATATCGTGGATTCTCGCCTAATATTTCCCTTTCACTATTTATTTATCGATTATTAATTTAGTGTGTATTTTAATGAATCTCGGAATTAAAACTTTTTAACTATATTTACCTCTCTCAATTAGGATGTTCCTAACATAGATGAAAAAATACACAGAAAAAAATTTTGAGATATGCCCATTCCTGATAAAAGTTTTTGGCCAAGTATCTTTTTATAAAAATTTTTCTCGCAAATGAAATGATTTCATAAGTCTATATAAAGACCTAAATAATCAAATTTTTTAAAAACTAAAATAAAATGTTAGCTCAAAAATCTTTTTAAATTTATATTTACGAGTAGTCCGTTATGATCTAAAATTGGGGCATTATGGCTCTATAAAAAAATAATTAACATATTTAAAATTTCCATAATATATCATTTAAACTGTAAATCATTTCTTTAAGAAAAATAAATTAACTCTTGAAAATTATTATTTGGTTGACAGAAATCTAAAACCGATTTTTAAGGTTTCATCCATTTTCCGATGGCCAGTTTTGAGTAATTATATAACCAAAAAAATACATTTGAAAAATGATGCTGCTTGAGCCAATTTTGAAGTTTTAACAATTTTTAAAATACATTTAAAATGTTACTAAAAGTATAAAAAACTATTAACAGACATTGGAAATGATTATTAAAACTTTGCCAAAAATTACAAAATCAATTATGGATATATTTAGTACATCTGCCCTCTTTGGAGAGTGTATTTGTGGCTAAGGGAGTAAAGTTTGTAGATAAATAAAAATTGTATATTTTGGGCGAAAATTCTCACCTAATAGGTTTTTTTGATCGATCCTTCCAGTTCTAAAGTCCGTTTCTAATTACATCTACCAGATACAGGGGTAACATGGGGATGTTACCCCTGGGGTAACTTTACCTTAGGGGTAAAGTACGCTAAATTTTTAATGATTTTGAATAAAAATTTAAAATGTTATTGAACGCAAAAAAAATATTACTTGACATTGAAAATGTTTACTAGGACCTTCAAAGAGGTCAAAAAATCAAATATGTATATATTTCTCGTGTCAGGTCTCGCTAGGGGACGCATTGGAGGAGGAGGGAGTGAACTTTTTATTAATTTTAATTTTAATTTTAATTTTTATTAAAATAAAAAACTTAATATTTCAAGCTGAAAACCATAATCCAATAGGCGTTTTGGGTCGAATTTTCTATTTTTGAAATCTTTTTTGAGCTGGAACCCCTAGAAAATGAATTCTTAAAGTAGGATGAATAATATTTAAAATTTTGTCAAAAATTGATTTACAATTTACCCTACTTCACCAAGAACTAATTGGGCATTAACCAGTTAAATCTGTTTCATTTATTTAAAATAAAATAGATTTACATAGATTTAATTCTTAATTTTTTTTTTTTTAATTACTTTCTTACCTCATAGTAAACATAGCATATATAAATCGTAAAAAAAATAATATTTTAACCTCAAAGAGTTAATATTTACATTATTTTGTAATTTAAAATCTATTTATTTATTTATGTAAATGAAAATACCGTTTCTTTATGTAATGATTAATGCACAAGTTATTTAATTGAAAATATATAAGTACACTTTTAAAAAGTACACACAGTTTATAATAAATTTTTTATGCTTACTTTTAATTTACTAATTTTTTTAGTTAAATATTAAATAAATATTATTTCTTAAGTAATGAAAAAGTTTTTCAAAAAAATATAGTAATAAGCTTATTTTCTTTTTTATGTTCTTCTTTATTGTTAAGTTTATTTAATATTGTGAATTTTTTAAAACTCTTGTGTTTGCAACAACAAAAAATTTTAGTTTTGTTAATTTACTTTTGTTAAGTTCAAAAAGAACGTATGTGAAGATTAAATAACTTACCTCTATACGTGATCAAGTACGATTTTATAAATTTTTTTTAAGTGCCTAATTATACTGTATATTTTTATAAGATACCCTGGTAAAAAATAACATTAAAGCAAGAGAATTTCTGGGTTCTGGAAATGATCTCGGTAGAACTTATGCTACCTAATTTTCTGATAGTAGATGAAAATTTCAAAAAATTCGTATTAGATTTTAGAAATCCTCAGAAAATTTTATTAAAATTCCCCTTTTCAGCAGATTTTAAAAAATTTTCTGAATAGCTGAATAAAAAAAAGAAAATAAAAAACACCAAAATTTATAAATATAATTTTTTTTAAATATCATTTTAAGGAATTTGAAAATCAAGTCAGAATATATTCGAATTTTCATTAGGATCGCAGAAATCTTACAAAGAATCTTTCCATATCCCAGGAAATTCTGTTGCTTTTATGTTATTTTTTTTTTAATTGGGTACTTACATTTGGTTTATTTTATATATCAGTATATTTTGTATAAATAACAATTTTCTTCGAGCTCTGAGAGCTTTTTGAGCATTTTTTCGTCAATATCTCAATGTGTAATGAACAGTTTCCTCTAAATCGTTTGGTATAAGGTAGCTTCGCTCTTTGCTCTAAAATTATTTAAAAATTTTAAAATTAAAACTACTACTTTTCAATGAAAAATTTTGTCGTATATTTTTTGGAATCTCTGCTTAGAAATTCAAGGAAACTCTATAAAAGTTAAGCCAATTCTTGAAAATTAATTAGTTTTGTTATCACTATGGAGACATATGATGCTGCATCAGATATTTTTGTGAAAAAATAAACCTACAAAACATTATTCTCTTAACCATTCTAAATAAAATTAGATATAAAAAAATTTTTTTTTAAATATTCCTGCCCTTAAAAGTTGAAACTTATATACAAAAAAACAAAAATAAAATAATACAAAACATTTCCCCACCAAAAAAACTGAAAAAATAAGCTCGTATACCCTAAAATCAATTTCAAATAGCCCACACAGTAAAATAAAACAATAAAATAAAATATAAGCTTATTACTGATATTAAATATTTTCAATTTTAATATCACAGAAATCAGATAAAAATGATATAATAAATTATGTAGAAATATTAATAAACCAGAGAGCTTAAAAAAGCTTTTTTATTAAAAACACAATAAAATATTTTCAATCAATTAATATTTTTATCTTATTATGGATTAAATCATATAGAAAATGTATTATAATCTTTTTCGATTTAAAATAAATGTTTAATAAAGAATTATAAGATTAATTTGTAGATTAAATTTTATAAATATGATAAAAAATGTACATAAATAATTATATGGTAAAAAATTTTGTTTTGTCATTTAAATCGATTTTTCAACGTGTTAATTTAATTAATTGTGTCTACAGGAAGGTTTTATAAGGTCGTGTTGGTTTATTTTTTATTAATTTATTTTAAGGTTAACTCTAATGTATAGTTTTTAATTTACGAGAAATTTTTTTAAAAATAGAATTTTTTTAGAAAAATTTTTTTTAGCATAGAAAAAATCTTGCTCAATACTTTGATAAAATAATGTTATTATTGACAGAATCAGCTTATTCATCCATTAAAGCGTCATAAACGATTTTGCAAATGATGCAAGCATGATATGAGATGAGAAAGCTTTTAAGCATAATTATATCTAAATATAATTATTATATATATTGAAAAATCAAGTTTTATCAATCTCTAAGTACATTATAATATATTTTACCTTCTGTAATTTACTTTATTTTAACGCAAAAGCACACACACACTCTTATATATAAGTGAAATATAGTTTATACAGTTAGGTTAATTATGCACGCTCACGCGATCATATATTTACTATGTATCCAACTTTTTGGAATATTATATATACAGAAATTCATCTCTTGCGTGAGAATGAAAATTGCCAAAAAGCTCGAGATGTTATATTTATTTATGAATGTATAAACTTTATTAAGATTTTTGCCACGCTTTTATATTATGTATGTTTCTTGTTATATATACTTGTTAAAGAAAATAAAGAAATATATATATATAAATTTTATGTATGGCTGGCTTTTGGCTTAATTTTCAATGCTGGAATTAAATATGAGCTTTTTTTTGTTGTTGCTTTTGAAAAGTTTGTTCGTGTTTTATTAAGAGATATGGTTCTAATTTTAGTTTATTTCAACTGTGTGGCAAATTTTTAGTTGATAGCTACGGTTTCTTAATTTATTTTAAATTTTGGCAGTTTGTAAGACTTCGAATTTTGTTAAAATTTTTGAAATTCGTCTTATTATAAAAAGATTTTTTAATTTTCGTGATGGTTTTCAATTTGGGAAACCCAAATTTAGGGTAAAATAATATGATTATCAAAAAGGACAGTCAACTGTTTTTAGACCAATTTTAAAAAGGAATTTTCTAAAATTTTGTAAAATTTTAAAATAACCTAATCTAAAATTGTAAAAATCTTTGTTTAGATATTTCCGCTATCTTAAAGTAAATTAGCTTCCAAAATTTAATGATTATTTAAAAACTGTAAGCCCCACAAAAATATTTAAGCACGTATTTTAACTATTTTAGGTTAAAGCATCTTAATATTGTAATTATAATTATATAATATTATGTAATATTATAACTTTGTATTCAAAAATTCTTTGGCAAACAATAGATTATTCCTCCCAAAAATTTCAGATGCTATTTACTTTACTTTCACCCAATTTTTTAAATTTAAGGGATTTAAGATTCCCCAGCCTAAAATAGCAATTTATTCTGCAATAAAATGATTAGAAACTTCTTTTTGAAATATTTTTATTAATAATTAATGAGTACTGGATGAAAAATAATGTGAAGAATTTTTGAGATACCCTATAATCTCGCCCGGGTGTAAAAATTTTCACGGAATTTTCTGCACTCATTCTGCGCCAAAGTAGACAAAAATGAAAGCAAAAATATTGTTAAAATATTAGCGTGATCACATAATTATAACTCATACCAAAACTTTTGTATTTTTTATTAAACGACCCATATTTATAAAAAAATAATTTATTCATTTTTTTTGTAAATAAAAAAAAGTAGGAAATGTAAATTACTTATAGGTTATATTCAATTGGATACGAATTACCTTTATCTAAACTTTTATACTTTATCGATCCTCGATAATGGCGGAAGTTACTCACCGAGTCCGGAATTCAAAAAGCTAAAAGTACCACTTGGCCCATTATGTTAAGGATGCGTTTAAGATTTTTTTTTCTCTTCCACTTTTCTTTTTTTTTTCTAGCACTTAAGAAAATTTTTTTCTATTTTTGAAATTTTCTTTATCTAATAATACTTATTTAATGCTTCATTAAATTCAATTTTATATTTTTTATTGTTAAAAAAAAAATCTTAGCTAGTTTTTTTTTTAATATAAATTTTTTCTTCTTACTTAATATCAAATCCATTAGTAGTAATATAAAATGATTTTTCAATTTTCATAAAGAATATAAAATTGTAAGAATATTTTCTTATTACTTATGCAATTTTAAAAATACTAAAAAGCTCAAATATATAAAGTTATAATTTCCCTCTTTTATATTAAATAAAATACTTTATGTTGTACTAAATGAGCATTCTTGAAATAGTATAGTAAAATTAATGAAAATGAAAGATTGTACTATATAAAGTTACATTATTCTGTATGAACTTGTATTAGTGTAATTTTATATATAAACTATATATACTTTTACTTTGTAGAAAATTAAGTTTATAGGTTATTTTATTTATCCTTTTTTATTTTTTTATTGGTTATTTAAGGTTATGTACTTGAAATTTTGGATAAGGATAGTTTTTTACAGTGTAGGCAGGGAAGATTTTTTATTTTTATAAATTAGTAAAATTTTGTAAAATGCTTTATTATGATGGAGGTCATTTAAAATTTTGCGTACTCAGTTTTGAGACTGAATTTATTGCTTCTTTTATTTCCTTGGAAATTGATACCTATATTTATGTTGAGATATATATGCCAGTTTTTCCTTTATTGGAAATATAATAGTAACTCTATATAATTGGAGGCATGCGGAAATATTAACCCTTGTAGCTTTGAAACTTAAAACATGTTTAATATAATCGTTGGCAATTAAGATAAATTTAAAGATTTTTGATGCTCTATAGATTTACACCTGATTTGGGATGATAATTGAAGTTCAAAGTTAAACTTTTTCGTAGGATCTATGCTGACGATTCCGTCTGTAAAACAGAGTTGTATGCTTTCTGTATGAAGGACTTAAACCCGACAACTTTAAAATGCATAGCATTCAAATACAATAATTAGCATTTTCCATTCCTTTCGCCTCATACATCTCAAAATTCAGCTTTTTACCCTTTTTAAATAAAATAAAATTAAAATTTTTTTATTTTAAAAAATAAATATTTATTTAAAAAATAAAATAAAATTTTAGAAAAAAAAGTAAAAAAGCCTCATTATTAGCAGAGGGGCGCGAATCTGAAGCAAACTCGATTCAAAAACTTTTTATATTTTATGTCTCAGGCTTTTTTTTTTGTTAAAAAGTAAGAAAATTTTTTATTTGTTTTAAAGTTTTTATACGGGTTGATTCATCTGAAATTTAAAAAATTTTTATGAACTAACAGAACTAATTTTAATTTTTTACATATAGAAAATCATTAAAATTTTTAAGATGTAATTTTAATTTTCAATTTTCAATCCTGTTTTTTGTGAAGCTTTATTTTCCGGAAATACCTTTTAAAAAAACAGACTTATCTACTTTAGCAGTAGATTAGTGATAGCAAATTTAACATCATAAAATTCAAACTATACCAAGATAGCATGCTGGATTTAGGCTTGTGGGATCCTATAAACCCCAATGTTAAAGAATTTTTGTGGGGGCCCGCAGGCCGTATCTACTGCGCTTACACGATAAATTCGACACTACAAGATAGTAAATAACATTTTTACTGACCCCAGGCGCGCACACACGCTATAGGCTACTTAGGCTGTAGCCTACCCTTTCAAGGCATCTTTTTCACAAATATTTTAATTTTTTTCATATATTTTAAAAAATTTATCATTATTAGCCTACCCCAGCGCAACTTTCTGTGTGCGCGCTTGGACCCTAATTCCATTATGAAAAATTTGTTCAAAAACCATTTAATTTTTGATGATTATTTAAAAACTGTTTTTGATTCTACGAGCATATATTTTTTGAATTTATAGTTACTCTCTTCAAATATTGTTGATTTCATATAGATTAACCCATATATGCAAATATTTATTCATTTTTTTTACAAAAAACAAGAAAAATAAATATTAAAAAATACATTAAGTATCATTATTTAAACAAATAAAAAAAGAAGAGAAGAAATATAAAAAATTTCAAAATTATCTAACTATAAATATTTTAAAACTTTTAAAACTTCCCTGTGTGGTAGGTTCAGGTACAATATAAAAAATAAAATATATTTTAACTTTTATTTATACTTTTTTATGCATAATATTACAATTTTTTATATTTATATATTAGACTGTTAGTTATTTAAAAAAAATTTTTATATCAGATTTTTCTTGTTTGAATTTTAATTTTTGGCTGTCAATTGAAGTAATAAATTACTTCAGTCTAAAAAATGTCTTTTTCAAGACTAGTACAGTACGTTTTTCAAATAGTTCAGGAAAAAAATTTTGTGATTTTTGAGGGTTAGTACTTCATCAAATTGAAAATCAAACAAATTGATTGTATGGATAGAAAAAAGTCTTATTTAAACTAAATTAATATTTAATTATCACTATCACCTAAAATTTTTCTAACCATCCCCTCATCTCCTAAAACACTAACAACCAAATTTTTAAAATAACGTGCAGAGGCTAATATACATAAACAAAAATAAAGTAAAAAAGTTTTTTCTCTTTTTATATATTATGAGTTTTTTTAAAAAAAAAAAGCAAATTTATGAATTCACATAGAAATATTTATATGCAAAAAAAAGTAAACAAATTACATATATGATCCCCTTTTTTTTTGTTCTTTATGCTTGCAATTTCAAACAAATTTCTGCAACATATACGTCATATTTTATTAATATTTTTTTATCTAATTTTTTGTACATAAAGTCAAAAAGAAATTTTTAGATATTTTTATTTAAATATTAATTATTATTGTTTTAATTTGAAATCAGAATTTATTTTTGAATGAAATGTTTTACTTTCACAAAAATACACTGGGAAAAAATTCTGCTGTAAATAGTTTACATTTTTATGATAAATAAAATTTATTACAGTATTTATAAAATGATAAATTTATATGATAAATTGATATTTGTAATTTATTTTGGTTATTTTTATATATGGGTAAATCCAGGTTAAATCGACAAAAAATCAGATTTTAGACAGATTTTCTCATATACGTAATCGTTTTTTAAATATGTATAGACAAAATTTGTTCATCCATCATTATTTACTTGTAATATATAAAAACTTCAATAGCTTAATATAAACGTGATGGGAAAATGATGTACCTAACTTACGTTACTTTACATTTCAAACAAAATTTTGTCCTTTTTTCTAAAATTAAAAAATATGAACTTTCAACAAAATTTTAAAATCCCTGCAACCCAAATAAAAAATTCATTAATAAACCAGCACACAAAAGTACACTCAACAATTATAAATAAAGATTAACAATAATAAAAATAAAAAATTTTATTTCATATTGCAAAACTAAATCTTTTATAATCCTTTTAATAAAAAAAATGAAAAAATATGACATAAAATAATAATTCTGTTGTATAGAAAATATGGAAAATAACAAATCAAAGAAATATATATATATATAATTCCATTATTTGACAGTTGAAAAAAAAAATAATAGCTTTGTAATTTATGGTATAAAAGTACGTGCAATTGAGAATTGAAAAAAAGAATAAGTCTTTTAAAAGTTTCTTAATATTTCACTTAATTTTTTTGGACTTTTTTTTTCTTGAACATTTTTCTTATATTTTCTGATGTTGTTTATCAGTTTACGTACTGGCTTGTCTTAAATAGAATTTTTAATTCTGACCTCAAAATTGTCATTGCAAAGACAAAAAAATCTAGTGAAAAAAAATTTGGTGAAAAAAATCTAATAAAATTTTCATACTTACTGACACAAATAAAAACGTAGAATATTATCTAAAAAACCCTAAAAATTCAATTCCACAAAAACCAAAATAAAAGTGTAGGTACTTCACTCGAAAATAATGATTAAGAAAAGTAAAAAAGATTTTCTTAAAAGTATATCTTTTATGTTTAAGATTTTATTGTTAAAAATAAAAATATAAAAAAAAAAGAGAAAAGGAAACTTTTAAGTACAATAGCAAGACCACAAAAATGCCCTTGTTTTTTAAAAAAAAGAACACACAGCGTGTGTTTCATTGGTAAGTATAAGCTTTTTTAATGGCTACTATAATACTTAGATACTATTATAGTATATGAGGTCATTAAATATCACTTGACTTTAGGAAATTAAAGACACTTGCTACATGTTATAACTTTTTTCTTTCTTTTTTTAAGTATTAATGCATCTTATACACACACTCACACGTACATACATTTAAGGCATTTATTTAAAAAGCTTTTAAAAAATTTGATATATTTTTTTTTATTCTCATACGTTTTATGAAAAATCGAAGATATTTTATTATTTTTCTTATACAGAAATTATAAGATACTGAAAGCAAATAAAGTTTTGCAAAATTGATTTAATTTTTCAGTTATATAAGACAGTTTTTAAAAAATATTGAAATATACTGCATATGAGTCATTACTTACTTCACTAAACCTTAATTAGGATAAATAACTGGATTTTAGTTTTTTGGACCCCAATAATTGTAAACTGCATACCAATAAACGGAATTTTCCGGTATTTTTTTGTTTAAATATTGTAATTTCTAACTAAAAGACGTATAATTGCTAAAATACCCTTTTAATCTCCAATAATTTTTACACACTCTCTCAAGAAAATTCACAATGCTTATAATATAAACATTGAAAAGCATGGATTTATTGGATCCAAAAAAACATCATTTATATCGATTTCGAGTATACTGGCATCCATTTTCCCAGATATTTACGAAAAAATGTGCCTCCACAAACGCTTCCTAGCGGAGAATCTTACTATTTTCGAGACGCAGTTTGTGAATCGAAGGACCAAAAAACAAAAATTCAGTGATCAGCCATTTAATTCTTGTACACTTGCATACAAACATTGAACGATGCTCGCATATCACAGAAATTAATCAAAAATATAAAAACGATTACTTTTTCCAGTATAAACTGCGCTCTTTGAAAGCTTAAATTTAGATTCCAATCCCATCCCCAAGCCTTTGAATAAAAATAAAATCCAAAAAGTTTCTCCAACAAGCCCTGCATACATCTTTTTTAAAATAAATATTCAAATAATTCCTTTCATACACTAAAAACTTACTTTTAAAAGCAATATCAAAAAAAATGAAAAAAAAAATTTCTTTTACTTCTAGTATATATTAGTTTTATCAATTATAACTACTTCTTTACTAAAATTAAATTAAGATATTCTTTTTAAAAAGTTATATATAAATTAAAAATTAATGTACATTTTGGGAAAGTCTCTCCTTCTGTACAGTAAATACAGTTATAAACTTAAAAGAGAGCAGCAAAGCAAGTATAATAGTAGATTGTTATACAAGGGGAGAAAATAAGCTATTTCAAAGCAGGTTGGAGATAGGTACACGAGATGTGCAATGACGAGGGTGCACACGAGCCGTAGGCGAGTGTGTACCCGAGTCATTGCATATCGAGTGTAACTATCTCCGACCATGATTTGAAATTGCATTTTTTCCCCATGTGCAACATACTATTTTTTACTCTAAGAGTGAATATAAGCATCTTTTTAACAAATGGGAACATATACACATAATATAATACAAATATAATACCGAAAGAAAAAGATGAGTAAAATAAAAAAAAAAAACAAGTATTGATGAATAATAAATCCCTACTTCTTTCAAATAACCAAAATAATAGTGATATTCCCACTCCGACTCTTTTCCAAAAAACATAAATTTGTATATGAAAGAAAGAGACAGGTAAAAATACTCAGGTGAAAGCATGAAACTTTCGAATCTTCTTCGTCTCAACGGTGACACACCTAACAGTGACGATCAGTTCAGATCAGTTCCTCATAGATTCTTCTATAGAAAGGTATAATTGTTAAAAGGTGCGTTTTATTAAAATTCAAAATGGCATTTTTACTAAATAGTTGTTTAATTTAATTTATTTTATATGGTATATGCATTTAAACATGCGTAAATTTATTTACAGATTAATAAATAATTTATTAATTGTTTTATGAATAAATAAAAGTGTGTTTTAATTTGTAATATAAATAAAAGTGTGAGCACGTGGAACACATCTCTTATTTTGTTTATCAATTTAGCTATAACAAAATAAAAGATGCGTATGCTCATTTTTCATCGTTTGTTTATATAAAAGTTAATTTTTGCATTTATTAAATAAAATAAATTTATATAGAATTAATAACGCAACTATTTCATAAAAATTCCATTTTGAATATTAATGAGCGTCACCTCACAATTTGTCTTCTATAACGAAGAATCAAGATCGACTAGATTGAGAGGGGTAAGAGGATGTAGGAAGAGTGGGTCGAGTCTCCTCTCAATTCTCTCTTCTGTTTTCTTCTCTAGGGAGGAAAGTAAATACTTTCCTCCCTAGGGAGAAAAAATAGAAGAGAGAATAGAGAGGGATACAAATCCTCACTTTCTCCTTCAAAAACGCGTTAAAAAAGATGCTTTTATTCACTCGGAGAGTGAAATAATATATAAGGCTAAAAGAGGTTTTCTCTAGTCTTGTCCCATTGCTTATTCAAAGGAATATATATATATATAGTAGCAGACGTTGGTTCATCATATAATATAACCCCTTATATATAGTTTTCCCGCATTTCCCTTGGAAAAGTTTAACTTTGCTTCTTGATCGAATTATCGAATATCATGGTAATTGGAAGAAGTTAGCTTTATATATATACTAGGGGGCGCCAACCCCCGCAGAGTGATTGAAGTATTGCGATAGTATATTTTTATAAACACTTGTAAGGCGTACCACAGTGTAGTAAAAAAAAAAGTGGCCAAAAATCGGCTTCAAAAATCGGTATTAAAATATGCACATAAATGATAAATAAACCTAAAAAAAGTGTATTAGTATAATTTTAGATGGTTGTATGTATAGTATACAGAGGTGTTAGTCAAAGTTAATAGTTAATCAAAGTAGAAATTTGATTTTTCTATTTTTACTTATATTTTAAACTTAAACAAAGTATAAAAAATATAGATTATATAAAAATATAAAAAAAACAACTTTATAATAATTGGTTTAATATAGAAAAAACCGCATTGGCCCAAAAGGTCCACATTGGCCCAAAAGGACCACTTTGGCCCAATAGGTTCACTTTGGCCCAAAAGGACCACTGTGGCCCAAAAGGACCAGATTGGCCCAAAAGGACCACATTGGCCGAAAAGGTCCATTTTGGCCCAAAAGGACCACATTGGCCCAAAAGGTCCATTTTGGCCTAAAAGGACCACATTGGCCCAAAAGGACCACATTGGCCCAAAAGGACCACATTGGCCCAAAAGGTCCATTTTGGCACAAAAGGTCCAATTTGGCCCAAAAGGTCCATTTTGTCACAAAAGGTCCATTTTGGCACAAAAGGTCCATTTTGGCACAAAAGGTCCATTGGCACAAAAGGTCCGTTTTGGCACAAAAGGTCCATTGGCACAAAAGGTCCATTGGCACAAAAGGTCCGTTTTGGCACAAAAGGTCCATTGGCACAAAAGGTCCATTTTGGCACAAAAGGTCCATTTTGGCACAAAAGGTCCATTGGCACAAAAGGTCCATTTTGGCACAAAAGGTCCATTGGCACAAAAGGTCCATTGGCACAAAAGGTCCATTTTGGCACAAAAGGTCCATTTTGGCACAAAAGGTCCATTGGCACAAAAGGTCCATTTTGGCACAAAAGGTCCATTGGCACAAAAGGTTCATTGGCACAAAAGGTCCATTTTGGCACAAAAGGTCCATTGGCACAAAAGGTCCATTGGCACAAAAGGTCCATTTTGGCACAAAAGGTCCATTTTGGCACAAAAGGTCCATTGGCACAAAAGGTCCATTTTGGCACAAAAGGTCCATTGGCACAAAAGGTTCATTGGCACAAAAGGTCCATTTTGGCACAAAAGGTCCATTGGCACAAAAGGTCCATTTTGGCACAAAAGGTCCATTGGCACAAAGGGCTCATGCGACAGCGGCGGCAGCGGCGGCAGCGGCGGCAGCGGCGGCAGCGGCGGCAGCGGCGGCAGCGGCGGCAGCGGCGGCAGCGGCGGCGGCGGTTATAACTTTATAATATATAGAGATATATATATCCCTTGAGGACATAAAATGAGAAGTATTTCGAAACGTGACCTCTGGTTTTACTTGAAAATTATATGTGATTGTTAATTATAGACGTACAATCTTACAAACATGTGAAACTGATAGCTTCTTTAGCGCCTCTGGAGATATTGTCTTATATCAAACTTTAAGACTTTACTGAAATTTTAATTAATTTATTTTAAGCTTCTGATTTTTTGTTTTTTTCTTATTAAAATGGCTTGTAAAGATTTTTTAAATTGTTAAGTTGGCAGATTACTTTTTCATACAATTTAAGCAAAATTCAAAAAAAAAATTTTGAAATTTTTGATTCTCTAGATTCCAATTTGTGTTGTCATAAATAGTAGTTTCATGGAAATTCCAAAAAAATTCTATAAAAGCATAATTATATACGTACTGGTATTGAAAATCATAATTTAAGAGCTTTTAAAGAATTTCCAAACTTTTAGAACACTGTAAATCGATTTTTAGAGGGCAAAATTACAAAAATTTCCATAAAAAATAATTCAAAAATATCCCAATATCCCTAAAACCAGCCCATATACAATTAACTTTAAGTGAAAATCCATTTCTGCAATAATAATAACAATAATAATAATCCAAAGGATATAACTATAAGGATGCATATATAGTTATCAGCAATGTTCAAATATTACAATATAAAGACAAGAAAACGATATTAAATTAATATTATTATCAAGTATTATTAGACAAAACCGGACCTTTATTAATACAAAAGACGTACCCTAACTATGATGTTATAATATTCATATCTACGTATATACACAATTATATTATTATATATAATGATATTATTATATCGAAGTTAGAAATATATTTTTAAAACTTTTTATTGTATGTGTGTAGTGTGGATTTACTAAGCGGATCATCTTTAATGTCCCTTCTTCTATGTCAATGATTATATTGTATTGTAGTATTATTAGAATTTTTAGAGAGATTTTATTCTTTTAAATATATTTTATTTATATTTTTGAGTATTTATTTTGCTAATTTTGAATCTTTTTTCTCTGTTTTAGGTAAGAATTAAAGTTTTCTTAAATAGTGTGTTTCTACAGTTAAGTACATGAAAATATATTTGTGAGTAAATAAGATTTTATAATTAAATTATTTTTTTAACAACGGTCAGAAAGAATTTATTTTCCGGCCATTGGTTGTACAAAATAGCTATTTTTTAATAAGGGTCAAAGTATTGGTTCTAACTTTGCCAATATTTTCCCCGTGATTTAAAACATAAATTACATACATAAAGGACAAAAAAGTCTTTTATCCAGGTTAGAAAATAGTCTTTACATTCATAAATGATTTTTGCGGATGAATTTTACTTAAAGTTGACTATATAAAGCTTTCTGGGCTGGTCACGTGGTAGGAGTTCTTAAGGAAAAAATAGCATGTACGAGATGGGGACTGTTCTCGAGAACACCATACTTTAAAGTTGTATTGATAAAGAAAATGTACTTTTTTTTTTCAAAGGCAAAAAAATTATTTATTTTCATCTCTTGGGTAAAAAAATTTTAATTTAATGATAGTTACTTAGAATTCGAACTTGTCTAAAATCTCAAGGGAAAAAGAAAAATCATAGATATTTTTATAAAAAAATTTTCTAAGAAATTTTCTACGTTGAAGTAAGTTTCACGCTATTTAAAAATTTACTTTTACATTTTAACTATTATATAATATTTTAAAGGTAATTCGCAATGAAAACTTTTCGGGCTAATTTTTCGATTTTGATATGAAATGTGCTCGAATCATAATCATATAATTAATTCATTAAGTTCTTGCATAAAATATTATATAAAAATTTATATAGGATTTACTTTACATATTTAGGATGTATAATCATGAGCAATGAAATGAATTTTACATAACCTAAAATAATGATTTTAAACAAATTTTATTTAAAAGTCAATTCAAATTACGTAAGATACTTTTGTCTTATCTCTAATGTATTTCAATTTTTTTTAAATTTATTTAGACTACCAAAATGAATTATTCTAAATTTAATAAAAATCTCTTTTTTAGGTTATGTATGTAAATTGATTTCATTATATCATCGATTCGATCCACGTATACAAGCAGAGATATGAATTAAAATTTCTATATATAACACGATTAAAAGTAAATATCGATGGTCTAATATTCTGACCACTAAATTTACTTTACTACTTTGAGTGAATATTCCTAACCTTTTTAGTTAGCTCTTGGTCCATTTTCAATAAGACTAATGAAAGGGGTTTCATAACTTTAAGCATATAAATTTTGGCTATAATTTAATATTCAAAATTTTTTTATTTTATTAATAATACAATTATTAATTAAAAAATTATTAAATTTTATTATTATCTATCTTTAGAAATTGTCATATTTAGTTTAAAATAAAGTTTTATATGTTATATAGTTAAAGAGTTAAATAGAGATTATAGTAACGACATGAGATTTAAGTTAAAAGTTTTCTATATATATGCATATATATGGATTGATTTAGTTAACTATGAAATTTTAGTCTCTTTATATAATTTTAAAAGGTTATAAAAGATATAATTCAAAATGAATTATATTAGAACTTTTATTTTTAATACTTTTATAAGTAATTATTTAAATTAATTTTATTTATATATGAATTATTTATATAATTGCAAGTATAATTATTAAATTTATGATGTATTATTATTAAAATAAAATTATATATTTGTAATTTTGAGAGCGCCAAAATTATTTGAATATTTAGATAAATAAGGAACTATGGAATTGAATAGTTATTGTTCCTTGTGATATGGTGCTGCCAACGTAAGATAAAATACGAAGATTGTGGCCGTTTTTCAAAACGATTCTCTGATAAAGAATTAAGTTGGTACTATAGGGGGGAGGTTTTATTTTTCATATTTTTAAACGAATTTGAGGCCGTATTTGAAAACGAATTTAGTAAATTACTAGATTTATATTTATGTTGGTACTAAAGGGGGGGCGGAATAATTTTTCGTATTTATAAACGATTTTGGGCTTCTGATTAAACTTGGGTGTTCTCTTTTTATGTTTTTATCATGATATTCAGTTAAGTTATTTTGTTGTTTAATTATTTTCAGATTATTTTATGTTTAATGTTAAGAAAAAAAGATTAAGGTATTAAAAATTTTCTCTTTTCTCTCTTTGGCCCTCTCTACACCAGCACATAATTATGTTTTATGATAATCATGTCTGTTGGATATTTTGTTGTGTAGCTGGGATATTCGAAATTAAAGTTATTACAAAATGGCGCCACTAGTAGTATTAGTAAATATTTTTAATAAAAATTAAACAATAAAATCTAATTAAATGGTATTTTAATTGTAGATTAAGCTATTTATTATAAAAATTATTAACAATTTATGTAACTAATAAGTTTATAGTGGGTTATAGTCATTTAAATATGTAATTTTAAGGTTATGTTTTTATTACAGTGTAGCTGGGAAAAAAATATCCAACAAACATGATTATCATAAAACATAATTATGTGCTGGTGTAGAGAGGGCCTTTATGTTTTTATCATGATTTTCAGTTAAATTATTTTGTTGTTAAATTATTACACTTCATACTTAATACTTATTTAAAAATTAGCTGACAAATTAAATGAAGGAGACTTATTAGCAGAAATTGAAACCATGGGTTTTGAAACTCCAGAATAAGGTTACTTAGCAAAAATTAATTTTTGTTAATTATTGTTAATTAATTAAAAATTAATTATTGTTCCTTCAGGGACTAAGAATGTATTACTTGGCAAATTAGTATGCATAATAGTGTCTGATGAAGGGAGTGTAGCAGCGTTTAAAGATTTTAAAGATTCAAGTACTCCAGCACCTACTGCTTCAGCTATACACCACCACCTCCAGCAGCTCCCAAGCCTTCTTCACCTCAACCATCGGTTGCTAGTGCTCCGGTTTCATCACCCATTCAACAAGGAGACAGAATATTTGTAACCCCACTTGCAAGGAAACTTGCCTCGGAATTTATTTTTATGTAATTTTCCATTTTACAATTATTTAATAATAAAATAAACGATTAATTGTTTATTTATTCTTTATTTATTCTTTTTAATACCTTAATCTTTTTTTCTTAACATTAAACATAAAATAATCTGAAAATAATTAAAAAACAAAATAACTTAACTGAAAATCATGATAAAAATATAAAAAGAGAACACCCAAGTTTGATCAGAAGCCCAAAATCGTTTATAAATACGAAAAATTATTCCGCCCCCCTTTAGTACCAACATAAATATAAATCTAGTAATTTACTAAATTCGTTTTCAAATACGGCCTGAGTATTCGATCAAACTAGGTGTCGCGTCATACGCAATCGTTCTATTGCAATTTGTTAAAAAAAAATTACGTATGACGCGACACCTAGTTTGATCGAATACTCAAATTCGTTTAAAAATATGAAAAATAATACCTCCCCCCTATAGTACCAACTTAATTCTTTATCAGAGAATCGTTTTGAAAAACGGCCTGTATATCTCTATATATATTTATACATAATTTTTTGGAGAATTCTTATCTATATTTTATTTTATTTAAATTTTAAAAAATTTTTCTAATAATTGTATGGAAAATTCGCTTATTGGCCATTTGTATTTTTACTCATTTGCGTCGGCACGAAAAACACGTGCCATGACATGTAGCAGCTTTAATTTTCATAGAATTGTTTTAAGACTAACAACTTGTAGGTATTTCAGTTTAATTTTCGCGTTTTTAACCCTCAACTTTTTGAAAGTATTGGGCTTACTTCTTATGCTTTTTAGCGCTAAAATTTAAACTAATTTAATTAAATTTTCCAATTTTCCTAATTTTTTTATTATTTAATTTTAACTTCATAACTAATCAAATAAATCATTAAAATTAATTTTTTTATAACTTTTAACGTAATTATCAGTACAGCAGAAAGTTAGGTTATGTGTTTGAGTAATTGTAAATAAATGATTTTATTCGTCATTATTAATAAAAACTTATGCTTTTATTGTTGTTTTAAGGTCACTCTTTGCAAAAAAACATTTTTTAATAATATATTTTCATTTTATGATGCAATTTTTACAAAAAAGAAATTAAATTCAAATTTCAGCGCGCTAAAAAGCTTAAGAAGTAAGAAGAAGCCCATCTAAATTCACCCTAATATTTTAGCCCGTTTTCGTAAAATTATTCATATTTTTTAATAACAATTTAAATCTAGAAATTTTTAAAGATGCTAGATCTAAGGCTGTAATCCTCATAAATTAAACAGAGTAAAATATTATTATTCTAAAACCCTTAGAAAAATAAACCTGAAAGTTTTCGAGGTTACTGATTGGAATCTTATATTACTCCATTCAAGCCATTATAGTATTGGACGCTACTATATGGGTCAATATTTGTGAACTGTATATGACTTTGCATGGGTGGGTCTCGAAATGTACTCCAAAGTATATTTGGTCGAAAGCATATATAAAAAAAATAATTTTCCCCAATTTTTAGCTTTTTAGATCCAATCCTCTATTTTTTACAGCGATTTTTGTTTTTTTCAATTTTTTGAAATTTTTAATTTTTGAGAAATTTATGTTCATTAATTTTTCTCGCAAACGCGCACTTTACAATAAAAATTTTTTTCCTTATAGTACCCCATAGGAAATTTCCCGTAGAATTAGATTCTGGGGTCCAAATTTTTTTTGAACTGCGCATGCGCGAGAAAATCAACTTTCTTGCTTTGCCTTTTCTAGCTTATATGCCTCAGCTGCAGACAGCTCAATTTTCATCCTGTTGGTCTCAAATTGTAGGTTTTTTCATATACTTTCAGCATATGAAACCATTTTTTTGGGTAAATTTATTTTAAAAGCACTAAAATTGAAAAATAGCGATTTTTAAAAAATCATTTTTCACAAATTTTGAATTTTCCGCCAAGTCACGTGACCAAATGAAAATCTGACTAAAAATTCGGATTAAGCGGAAAATTTTACATAAGGATACCAATTTTCGTCTTATTTCATTAAATAGTTTCTAAGATATCCCATTTTAAAGATAAAGATTAAAATTGACTTTTTTTAAAAAACCCTAAAAATGGGACTCTGGCTTTAATTATCATATCTGTTAAACAAATAATTATAAAAAGACGAGTAAAAATTTTTTGGAAACTAAGGGCTTGTAAAAAATTTTTGAGGCCTATAGAACTCGTTTTTTTTAAAAATTAGAATTTTGGCAGCAATTTCAAAATTGGTCATTTTTGGGTAAGAATAGGGATTTGGTTTATTGACTATCGCCATGAGAGAATTAGCGACAAATAATTGCAGTGTACGGTAACTGAATGGTGACACTTATACCAAAAAAATGAGACCAATTGGAAATATTTTGGTTAGCTGGCGAGGTTGCAGCTTTGTATTAAAGATTATGAAAAAAATCCTATTTTATAACATTGTTGTATTTTGTAGCTATTCTATCTTATTTTCAATTTTCCGAATTTTCTAGGTACCTAATGAAAATTTTGACGAAATTTTCGGATTCCTCAAGAAATTTTACAAAAGACCCCCTTTTTGGAAAAGTTTTGGATGTTTCCGTAACGCTATAGAAATAAAAGAAATAGCAAAATACTAAATACCTACAAAATACCACAATGTTATCAAATAGAATTTTTTTGTAATCTTTAATACAAAGCTGCAAACTTGCCATTTAACCAAAATACTTCCAATTGGTCTCATTTTTTCGGTATACGTATTAACATTTATTTACCGTACACCACATTCATTTGTTGTTAATTATCTCATGGCGATAGTCAACAAACCAAATCCCTATTCTTACCCAAATGACCAATTTTGAAATTGCTGCCAAAATTCTAATTTTTAAAAAAAACGAGTTCTATAGGCCTCAAAAATTTTTTACAAGCCCTTAGTTTCCAAAAAATTTTTACTCGTCTATTTATAATTATTTGTTTAACAGATATGATAATTAAAGCCAGAGTCCCATTTTTAGGGTTTTTTAAAAAAAGTCAATTTTAATCTTTATCTTTAAAATGGGATATCTTAGAAACTATTTAATGAAATAAGACGAAAATTGGTATCCTTATGTAAAATTTTCCGCTTAATCCGAATTTTCAGTCAGATTTTCATTTGGTCACGTGACTTGGCGGAAAATTCAAAATTTGTGAAAAATGATTTTTTAAAAATCGCTATTTTTCAATTTTAGTGCTTTTAAAATAAATTTACCCAAAAAAATGTTTTCATATGCTGAAAGTATTTGAAAAAACCTACAATTTGAGACCAACAGGATGAAAATTGAGCTGTCTGCAGCTGAGGCATATAAGCTAGAAAAGGCAAAGCAAGAAAGTTGATTTTCTCGCGCATGCGCAGTTCAAAAAAAAATTTGGACCCCAGAATCTAATTCTACGGGAAATTTCCTATGGGGTACTATAAGGAAAAAAAATTTTATTATAAAGTGCGCGTTTGCGAGAAAAATTAATGAACATAAATTTCTCAAAAATTAAAAATTTCAAAAAATTGAAAAAAACAAAAATCGCTGTAAAAAATAGAGGATTGGATCTAAAAAGCTAAAAATTGGGGAAAATTATTTTTTTTATATATGCTTTCGACCAAACATACTTTGGAGTACATTCTGAGACTCGAAAATCCAAACTGTATACACTTCACAAATATTGACCCATATTACGAGTTCCTGTCCAGAAAAGTAAAGAATGCCCCAATTTAAGCCATTCTTTATTTTTCTAGCCATGGGTCTTAATATACTAGGTATTTAATAGAAAAGCTCATATACCTAAAGTATTTATTTACAAAAATTTTAATATAAAAAAAATGTCATATTAAATTTTATTTTTTTATAATTACATTGAACATATAGGTTAATAGGAGATTGAAATATACTCTGCTATAAAACAGATTTATTATTATATTTTATTTGCATTTTTATACACATATATTGATATATATATAAATAAAATGATTATATTCAGCGATCAAGGATATAATATAATACACATCTTACACAGAAAAATAAAATAAAATAAAAATACTTTCTTGATTTCGATGAAAATTGTAAATTTATTATTTTTTTTATTTCATTATCTACACTTGACATAAAGTGCATCCAAGTCAGAAGGTCACACACATATATATATATATATTATTATATTTTTCTATTTAATTAATCGGAAGGATTTGTGATGATGTTTAAAAAGGAGGGAAACTCATCGCACATAAGATAATTCTAATACCTATTATTATATATTGCAATTAAGTTTCATGTTGTATAAAATATATATGGATAATTCTGTGAAAGATGAGTCAAATTTTGTATTTTGGGATTGTTTTTTTGGGACGGAGGGGGTTAAATCTGTCAAATTTTAGTTAGTCGATCCTATAAGAACAAAATTTTTTAAAACAGAAATTTTCAATCAAGAATTTAAGATTTTTTTTGACATCGGTCTCAGCAAAATTTAGATGTCATGTCACACTGGGAATCTGTTAGCCTAGTTTTTTCTGTTTTTCTGAAGACCACTTGTATGACTTGTCACCCGATTATTTATCCGGGGACCAAATAAATGTAAAATTATAAAATTCCCGTTTAGAATGAGAAATTGCTGCCAATAATATTTTAAATTAATTCTCATTAAATAATTATTTGAAATCGGTTTCAAATTGTTGCTGAAATTATTATTCAGGATAAAAAATTTTCCAACATTTAAAAAAGATGTCGAAAATTTGCCGATTTGTGTAGCAAAAAATTTTCCGTATACAGGCACGTATCCAGAGGGGAGGCCAAGGGGGCTATGGCCCACCCTGAAATGAAAATTTATAGTAAAAATAGGAATATTTTTAGCCCTATTTTTAAACATTGTTAATTGTTTATTAACGAGTATTACTTTGGAACAATTTAAAATAAAAAAAGATTAAATTTTGATTCTTACTAAACTATAATTATTAGTAGTATTAGGTCCTGGTCCCCCTCGAATATTTTGGTCCCCTCCGAAAAGAATTTCTGGGTACGTGCCTGTGTATAATATATATGTTTATTTATAATTATTGTAATATATTAAACTGTTATTGAATTTATATACAAACAAACCAGTTGTACAAGTTTTTGTATTAATCATAGTAATAAACTTATTTTGAAGAACTTTTGGAGAAAGTTTATCGAATCAGAAATCCTTTATAATATAGTTTCAAGAGTTTTGAACAATTTGTTTAGAAATCAAGTACCTATAATGGTCTATATAAATAAATTGCTACTGGAACTAAATAAATATGTGAATAGAATTTGTAACAAGATTTACAATCAATAAAGTTGCAATTGTAAATATGGATATACTAAATTGATTTCTAAACAAAAGAATAAATTTCAAAAAGACGATTATTTAAAAATCTTGTTCAAAAATATTTTATGTCAGTACCCAGCCCCTCTAATTTTTTGAAAAAATATATTACTTTTTGAGCATAATTTTTTTTTTTAATCTTAGAAGACAAAAATTTTTTTAGAATTTTCCATATAATCAAGTATAATAAGAGAAATATAAAAATATATGCAGATATTGTTTATGAAAGAATGACCCTGCGTCCTTTCTCTTTCACATTGATATATTATTGCTCATCTCTAATATTATTATTGACTATTTTATAAATGCACGTGTTCGTTATTTACTTTGTATATTGAAGTTATTATAATGTTTTCAAAAACTAACTTAAAGTATTAATTTAGATTTTTTTCTTATATGAATTAAACATTTTTATTATAATTTATCAATACAAAAAAGTATATACTTATACATATGTACTTATATTATGTTTTTTATAATAAAAATGTCTTGTAATTTTAAATTTGCTTTTCTCTTCAAAAAACAAAAAACAAATATGTTAAATTGTCATACAATAAACTTGTTAATTTTAATTTATATAATAATTAATTGTATCATTTAATATTATTTTAAGTATACTTAAAATTAAATTCATTATTTTTTTAAAAAATAATTTTTGATTTACATTAGGCAAATGTACAAAGTTAAATTTACTAAGTTAATACAATATTAAAACTACTAAATTTAAATAATCAAACTTTTATTTAATAAACTAATAAAGCTAATTGATGATTGTAGACTAGTATAATTGAACTTAAACTTATGAGATTACACATTTTAATTATAACTGATGCTTTTCATTTAATTCAAATTTTGAAATTTGTAATTCTTGTTAATTGTATTTATATTTTTATTAATTGATAAAGAAAGTTTTGATACCTTGGTAGATTGATTTCAGCACACTGTATCATGTGTCTAGAAAATATGAAATGCAAAATATTTTCTCTTTTTTTCTATTTTATATTTTATCATAATTTTATTAGATGTTATTTTTTTTAATTAAAAAAAACTAAATATTTCCTTTGCCTTCAAATTTCATGACAACATCAGTTATAAATTGTCTATAAATAACTGGATCAACATTTTTACCAAGTTGATATAATATAAACCAATCTCCAATTTGACATTTGTCTGCAATGCATTTAACTTCTTGAAATGGCGATAATCTTGATCTTGCACATAATAGTATAAGCCTTAATTGAGGTGCCCATATAATAGCTAAACGATATAATAAACTTAATCCAGTTAATATTGTTAATCCAATAAACCAAAACCATAAAAAAACATAAATTTTTTCATTTAGAACATTCAATGGTAATACACATAAGCCATCAACTTTTTGTATTGTTCCGCTACTACCATAATTGTTGAAAGTGCATTTGGTTAATTTTGGGAATACTTTTGACATTGGATCAAATCTATCTTCAGGTTCCATTTGTGTAAATTTAATGACATTAGGACCATAAGTTGTAAATTCACCATCAAGGAAATAGTCCATGAAATATATTTGTACAAGTACGTTCAAAAAATTAAGTACTTCACAAAAGAAAAATCTAAATGCATAATAATTATGAGCATTTAAATTTTGAATAAAATATTGAACTAATAATTCTTTCCTATTTTTGTTATTATCTTCAATAATTGGAACATTTAAATCCGAAACTAACATTTTCATTCTTCCGCCTTCCCAAGATTTCCATAAATAACGAGGTGCATAAAACAATAACGATTGAAAAAATAATGTAAAGCACACCCATTGATAATACTTATGATATTTGACATCTTCTCTTCCATCAAAAGCTGCAACACCTTGTGCTATAACATCTTTTCCAACTGTACCAGTTCGATAAGGCAATGTAAATGTGGAGTAAATCCAACAATATGTATCCATAATTTTTTGTGGTATCTCATCTGCTTCATCAATTATGCAATCAATTGGGTCACCAATATATTGCTTGGCTGTTACTAATAATGAAAATCCCATAAGTATAACAAATGTTGCTTTATAATGTAATCTGAATACATTGTTGTCGATACATACTGCATCAAGTTTTAAATGCTTACTTAGTTCTCTAAATAAGTCAAACATCTTTACAGTTAATTATTCTTAGATCTATTAAATAAAATCAATATTAGCATATTTCATTTATAGTAATTAAAATCAAAGTAAATAAATTTCTTGTTTGTTTATACTTACCTAATTTTGACTAGTAATATAAAATAAGATTTTGCTGCTTTATTTAATTTATTAATATGTAAATGTACAATGAAAATTATTATCAAAAATTGAGGTTATATAATTTTTTAAACATTAAATATCAAAAATTCAACTATTATATGTCTGCAAAACGAAATGCTTGGAACGACTTGCGGAGTCGCGGTCTGCTCCAAAGTACAACGTTTAGGGCCTTTAGGCGCTCTTTTTTAAAAATAATTTATATAAAATCTGTATTTTGTAAACTAGGAAATTTTTTATTTTTTTTATATCCTTTATAATATTTCTATTAAATTAATATCCATAGGTATCAATTGAAAATTTATTGTTTGGATTACTGTTTACAATTTTTTTTAAAAATATTTAATGGTGAATAATAATAGTAATAGAGTTAAAAGAGTTATTTTATTAAAAATGAGTAATAAAAAAGATAAGTTCGAAAGTCCTGCACATTTAACTTATTATAATTTTTTAAGAAAGTAATAAAATAATAAAAATTTCTAAAATTTATATTACTTTAATAATTTAAAAAAAAAATTACAATTTTTTAAAATAGTTATATTAACTGAAAAAAATAGCTATTTGTTAATCGAGGGACAAAATTTTATAGTGTTCGACCTTTGCATGCTCAGCCTTTGCTCAGTGAATTCATTTATAAGTAATAGGTCTGTTCTTTTTATCCCAAAAAAGTAGAACTGGAGTTAAACAGAGAAAATAAATGCGCGCTCATTATAAACATTTTGTAGGTTAGATTGTATTTTTTAAAAATTTTTATTAATTTTTTTTATTTTAAATAATAGATTATTTCCTGCTATCGATAAAAAGCTAAATTAAACATGTTTTAACATTTAATTTTTAGTAAAAAAATTTTATCCCAAAAAAATGTTTTCCTTTTTGAATTACCGCCATGAAAAAGAACGCGCGTTCTTTTTAGTTTTACCCCAGTTTTGCTCCAGGTTAACTTTTTTGGGGAAAAAAGAACAGACCTAATAAAGTACTTTATGTAATGCCAAAACTCTAGTAAAAATTTATACCGTGATTTATCTGCACATGGTTTTTTTATTAAATAAAAGAAAACGATTAACGCCCCAGTTTAAAAAACCCGCCAAAAACCGTAACGTTATATGGAACCTTCCAAAACAAAACATTCTATTCTAACCTTCAGTGTTCGGGAAGGTTCCGTAGAATAAATAATAGAAGGTAGTACGGAAGGCGTTTTTTTAACCTGGATTATATTCGTAGAAAATCGGTCATTGTAAATATTTCCCATGCCAGGAAAAATTTATCGTTGCTATATAAAATAGTATATTACGGTCCTAGGCCAGAAAAATAAAGAATGGCCCAAATCGCATGTAAACTACCTTCCGAGGCGAAGCCGAGGATGGTAAACTGCGATTTGGGTCATTCTTTGTTTATGGCCGAGGATTGTACAAAATTTTTCTTCCTAGCGGGCCGAAAACACTTTTTTCGCCCCGCAACGAAATCGAAAAAAAAGCGTTTTCACCCCACTGAGAAAGAAAAATTTCGTTTTGTCCATGGGAACAAAAAAAAAATACACCAGATCACAGTTTACCATCCTCGGCTTCGCCTCGGATGCTAATTAACGTGCGATCTGGGCCATTCTTTTTTTTTGCTCCCTTGGTTAAAAATGTACTATTTTTGAGACTGTGGCGAGAAAATACGTTTTTGCCGGACGCGCAGCGTCCGAGAAATACGTACTTTCGGGCCGCAGTACAAAAAATATAAGTTAAGATAATAATTAATAAATTTTTCAAAATCCGCAATAAAATATCTAAGAAAAAGAAAAAAATCAGTTAATTATTGATAATAGCAAGTAATTTTAACTTTAAGTTTTTTTTCTTCAAGAATTTACTTTAATAAGAATAATGAAAGAGCCGCAGGAATTTAACTTTTTATAGAATTTACTACTAAAATAAAGTAAAAAGAAAAAAAAAAGAATTATTTAAGTTTTTTATTTACTTAAATATTGAAGTAAATAATAAAATAATAAAAGAAAAGTTTCTTTTTTTTATTTCAGTGAAAATAATATTAAATAATACGACAAGTTTTCTCATATTTAAATAAAATCTTAAGTAATTAAGCTTTTAAAAAACTAAAAAAAAAAAAATAAATCCTAATTACTTCTATACATAACCTATAATACTAAATTGTAACATCTATTAACCCTATTTTTTTATTTTTAATATTATTGGAAAAAAAAAATTTAATCTTCTTTGACCTGTAAAAAAATTAAATTTTTTTTTTTATCTTAATGCAAATAATTCTTTTATATCTTATAAGTTATTTTCAAATATCAATTTTATTCAATTTTATTGTTATATATTAAATTTTTCTTTTCTTTTTTTTTTGAGATATAAATAGTTATATATATAGCTATTTTTTTTCTTTGTTATGCTAAGTATCCACAAACTCTCTTTTTTTGCAATTTTTTCAAAAGACATTTTTTTTTAATAGAATGAATATAATAAGATTTTTAAGGTTTATTTTGTGTATTTTATTCAGAAAAAGATTAAAATGATTAGTAAGATTTCTATTCTTTTGGGTATATATGGGTGATTCCAAGAAAATTTTATTATTACTAGAGAATGTACCTACTAGAGAATTTTTATATTTTTTGTTTGGAGAGCTCTTAAAAAATATTAAAATAACTTAACTCAAAGTCTTTATCATTACTTTTTAAATAAAATATTTAAGGAATCCAAAAAATAACTATTTTCTATTAAAAATCAGATTGTTTATATTGTAAAAGTAGATCTTTGTAGTAAATATTGTCTTTTTAAAATAGAAATTAATTTTTTATGAGAATTTTCACTGTTTTTATCCTGCTAAGCTTCACAGCTTATATATTTAATTTTACATTTTTTAGTGAATGAAAAAGAAAATGTCTATAAGTGAATTTTTTTGAGTTTACTATCAAGTAGTTCTGCTTGAACTTTGCTTGAATTTGTTGTTTCTAAGAATTTAAATGAATTAAAATTGAAATTTTAATGGTTTTTTTATCAAAATGGGCAATCAAGCTTAACAAAATGGCTTTGTAGAATTTAATCAAGGTACTAGCATAATGTTAAATATATCCAGTATTTTTAAAGAGATAAAAATTACATTTTTTTAGTCGCTAAAAATGATTTTGAAGATTTTATGCAATTCCTGATGGTCAGTTTTAAGTAATTAACGCTATATAACTGTCCAAAGTAAGCAGAAAATATAAAAAATTTTGAAAAATACTACTGACAGCCAAATTTTGGTACTTCTCTCAGATTTTTGGGGTCACTGATCGTCAATATAAATTCAGATTTCGCGCGGCAAATTTTGTACCCGAAAAAAAATGTACATTGGTTTTTTGAGCACAGCAAAATAAACATAAGAAAATTAAACACCCAAAAAAAGTATTAATTTCTGAAACTAGTTTTTTAGACACGGTTTTTTAAACACGAAAAAAAAATTTTTTTTAATTTTAATTGTAAAATTTAAAAAAAAATTCATTTTTAATATTAAAAATTAAAAAAAAAATTTTTTTCGTGTTTAAAAAATCGTGTCTAAAAAACTAGTTTCAGAAATTAATATTTTTTTTAGGTGTTTAATTTTCTTATGTTTATTTTGCTGTGCTCAAAAAACCAATGTTTATTTTTTTTCGTGTACAAAATTTGCCGCGTCGTTTCAAAAATGTTTCCTAACCTTAAAAATGAAAATTCACGCGCTAAATTCTGTCATTTTGAGTCCAACATTCTGAATTTTATAAAATTTAATTTCAGAATCGTTAACAGAGACTCGAGAACTTGAGAGAGGCACAAAAAGTTGCCTTAAACAGTAATATTTTTTAAAAATTTGTATTTTTTAGAAATTTTTTACTTCTCATGAGCGATATAGAGTTAATTACTGACCAGCAGAAAATGAATGAAAGTTTTAAGTTATGAAAGTTATTGAAAATTGTGGTAGATTCATTTCCATCCATTTAAAATTCAGCACTGCTGGCAAGGTGTCATACCTTGATTAATTAAAAAATAGATTTCAAAGATTTCAAATAAAAAACTGTTATTGAGAGTAAAAATTGATTTACGTGGACCATTTTCATCATCAATTTCTAGCTTTAAGATTAATTTTCTCTTGAAAATCACGTTTACTCTAAAATTTTCAAAAATTAGTCATCCAAACTAGAATCAAGAACTGATACAAAATAATGTTCGAAAAAGTATCCCCAGAAAAAAATCAATTTACAATTAGTATACTCAACTTTTAAATCATAAATAAAGATCTAACATCAACCATCCAAACATAAATTTTGATCTAAAATACACGATTTAGATATATATTTAAAAAAAAGTAATATTCGAGCGGTTTTGATTACAGACCATAGAGTAACGGAAAAATAAATAAATTGCGGTATTACGTCATATATATATATATATATATATATATATATATATATATATATATTATATATATATATATATAATATATATATATATATATATATATTATATAACGAAAAAGTATTATTAAAATCGATTTTTGATTTACCACACTATATTTCCGAAGGTTATGTACATTATTTATTAACTTTTTTTATATTTTCTTAAATATTTCTCTTTATGATAAATGTGTTAAATTTATAATAATTTATTTGTCGATATATTATTCTATATATATATATAAATTATATTTGAGTTATATATATATATATGTATGTATAATTAAAAGCTTTTACATATTTTAGAAGGGTTTTAAGTGCTGGGTTCATTTAAAATTAAACATTATTAGTATATTTTATTAAAATATTTCACATATTCTCTTTGCAGTTTTAACTTTTATTAATATTGGGTACTTTAAATTTAATTTTACTTAATTGCATAATTTTTTTTAAAAGAAAGTCATTTATTATGGGTTTAGAGAAAATTTTTTATTGAAGTATAAAAATTGGCTTTTTAATATTTAAAAAATATTTACTATTTATGCCCTGTTAGGGTCAAACTTCAGAGTAGAATTTTACGGTCGAAAATCATATTTTACTGCGGGATTTCAAAATCATATTTTAGTATCTGAACTTCTTGTGGGAAAAGTTTTGAATATAAAAATAGGATAGGGCTTGTAATTTGACTCTAAAAATATTTTTAGAGAAAAAACGTTGAAAATCAGCTTGCTTTTATTTTACCCCAAACCCAATTTTAATTTCAATTCAAAAGTCCCAAAACTTAAAATTATTAAAATTCTCATAAATCACTAAGCCGTGTAAAAAAACACTAGCTAAACATCCAAAAAGCTTATGTGTTAAGATTAGAATTAAATCTGAATTAAACATGTAGTAATTTTAGAAGATATTAAAATAAAAGAGAGAGAGAGAGGAATAAAAGAGCTTTTATAAAATTTATGTATGTAAAATCTATTGAGATTTAATACGAGAGAAAATAACACAGAAATATTTTAGAATGCATTTGACGTAAAGTGTATTATACACACATAAAACTTGACAGTTTCATCATAATCGTTTTCTATCTATGTACATAAGAGGATTTTAAAAACACATTTTCATATTTTATGCAAAAAACCTATTACTAGATAATTTTACTAAATATTTTCAAAATTTTTTATTTTTTTATTTATTTTTTTTAATTTTAGTAGCTGAACATTGAAAATTTTTAAAATTGGTTTAGATTAACGATCTATACCCTAATATTTAAATTTAAATTTTTAATTTATTATAAAATAGACAATTTATTGTGTAAATTAGAAAAAGGCGTAACTTTAAATAATTTTATGCAGAAAATTTAACAAAATAAACATTTTTAACTTTTCTTTTTACATTATTCAAAATTAACTTTATTAATATCATTTGCATGCTTAAGTTAAAGAGCGAATATCTGAACTATGAGGGTGTGCGGTTACCTGACCCAAAAATTTAATGTTTTTCGTATTTTTAGCCAAGAAATTTATCGATTCGCTTTGTATCTTCAGTCCTGTTAAAAAAAAATTGACTTTATCTGAAAGTTGACCTGACCCAAAACTTCATTTTTAAAAATATTCTTACTTAAATATGTACAATTTTTATAATTAAAATCAAATTATTAATTTAAATACACTGAAAAAAATTCGGTTACTGAAAATATAATTCCGGCTTAATTTCTCGCTTAAAAATCCAATAATAAATAAAAAACTTTTAAAATAAAATGGCACCAGTTCAGGACTCTTAAGTATTATATTTTTCAAACATAAATTTTTTGAATGGTAGGTGGTCAATTTTACCAAAATCACTTTACTAATTTTTTTTTTTTTAATTTTCCAAAATTGACCCCCAATCTTTTGAATATCTTTTTTCAAACACCTCTGCCCAAGCCTCTGCCTATCCATAAATTAAGTACAAAATTTCAAGCAAAATTTATCAAAATTTCGCTTCAACAAAAAAAAAATCTTATTAACTTAAAAAACGAATACTTTTTTTTCACATTTAAAATTCTTAAATATAAAGCACACTTTTTACATTAAATTAATGTCTAAAATTATAATACAATTAAAAAAGTACAAAGAAAAAAATGTTTCTTTATGCGCGAAATAAACTTATTAAATTTCTTATATTTTTTAAAATACAGAAACACCCTTCAATTAGTCTTATTAAAGCGTAAAATAAAAGAAAAAAAAAAATCGCGAATTAACTAAGGAAATTAAGTAAAAGCTCTGAAAAAAAAAGCTTGTAACTCTTGATTCTTCCTTTAATTTAATTTTCTCACGTCTTTTTTTTAAAAGAAAAAAGAACAAAAAAATTTTTTTTTGAACTAAATAAGTTTCTCCCTGTAATGACAACATAAATTTCTTTTTTAACTGTATTATTAACCTTTTTTTTAATAGAAGCATTAGATTATTTTGTACTAAAAAAAAAAATGGCGTTTATTATTTAATTAATCGTCATTTGCAGTAAAAAATTGTGTGTAAAAACAAAGAATCATCGATACATGCATGCAGAAATTTCGCATTAACGAAACAGTGAAAAACACAGAGAGAAACAGAAAAAGAAAGCTTTTTATTAATGTTTGAAGCTTTTTTTACATGCTCGATGAGAGTAAAACGTAAAACTTGTTTTTTTTTTATTTTAACTTTTTATCCTTTGTTATAAATGCATGTACTGAAATGAAAATGTTAAAACGAGAGAGGGATAGAGATAGAATATTATAAATAACAAAAGTTTAAAATTTTTGGTACAAAAAATTGCACGTTCTATTGTGTTTAATACGTAAAAAGCTTTAATGTAATTAAAATTAATCTTTTTGTATTTCATTTTAAGTGTGTTTGTGTAAATAATTTGAATAATGTTTTTAGATTAGGGTGGCTAATATTTACAAAATGTATTTTTTTTGGTTTTTCAAGCAAAAAGGACCAAAATTGGTTGGATTTTTAAAAATTTAGAAAACGTGATTTTTGTTTTAAACGTTTTAACATAGTTTTAATTTTATGGTTAAATTCCCCAATGATTAACATAAATAACTTGCCTAATTAATTCTAAAATTTACTGTTTCCCTGGGTAAACTAGAGTTTTAAACTTTAATTTCAGTATAGTTTCATTCGCAGATACTATACCGTAATCATAGTTAATTTAGTTTCAATTTTAAATTATTCCATCGAATTGAGGGTATGAGAAAGTTTATTAAATACAATAAATACATCATATCCCATGGTATGTCTTACACTTCTCAATTTTAGAGTATCCTATCTATTTTCTCAGCCAAAAAATTATAAATTCTGTAAAATCCCAAGTCAGCAAAACTAAAAAACACACGTTTTGGCAGCCTCCAGATCAGTCTGTTATTACAGTCTCTTATTTGAATAAAAAAATAAATAACGTCCTTGAAATCCACATTGAAATAATTAAAAAACGTATCAAAGACAATGAAAGGTCACATAAAAATCTATCACTGGACACCAGGAAATTAAATTTTCTAAAAAAAATAATAATCAATATTTCAAATGTCTAAAAAAGTCAATGAACTTTTATTTATGCACGTTTTAATATTTTATTATTATAAAGTATAGAAAAAAAATTTTATTTGTTTTATAAAAAAAAAAAAAAAAAAAATATTTGAAAAAAAAACATTGAATGTTTATAATATTATCTAAAATCGATATTTTTCAGTCTCGCTTTATCTTTAAAGGGAAAAAGATTAACTGTGCTTTGTATATTAAATGACTTGAATAAATAATAAAAAAAAAATGATTTTTTTTTTTTTATAATAATGTTAATATTTTTATAAAAATGTTTATTTAAAGAATATTTATTTTTAGATTATTAGGTTTTTTTTTTTACTTTGAAATACTGTGGTTTTTTTTATTGGGTTTTTGGGATGATTGGTGTTTTAGCTGATAATTTTTGAAGTAATAATTAAGTTTTTGAAATTCAGTATTTTTTTAGAATTCTGTAAGGGATCATTTTTCTTTGAAAATTTGATATTACAACAGAAGATTATAGTTTTGAAAATTAAAATCGTGACTTAGACTCCTCTGAAATTCGTATTATTATTTTAACTACATTGAAATATTCCGCTTATATTTAACAGAATTTCGCTTGTGGCAAACATTAAAAACCCGCTTCAGTGTATTAAAATCAGTTTAGTCGTTTTTACCCAAGAAATCCAATTTTTCTATTAAATTGTACAATAATTTTCAACTACTACACTGCAAAAAATAACTTTCTTATATTAACAAAAAAATTAAAACACTTTCGAAAAATTAGTAAATTTTCAAAAAAATTTGTAAATATTCGATAAAAATTTTAAATTTACTAAATTTAGTATATTAACAAAAAATTCGAGTATTCTCGATTTTTTCCTAAAATCACAAAAAAAATCGAGAATTCTCGAATTTTTCGAGAATATACTAAATTTCGTTACTAATTTTTCGAAAAAATTCTATTTTTTTTGTAAATCTAAGAAAGTTACTTTTGACAGTGTATTAATAACCAAAAACCTGAATTTTTCAGATACAACCACATTTAATTACGTAACTAAAAAAACAATAGCATGAAAATTAATACGTAAAAAAAGCTTCTTAAATTTTTTTGTTTCCACATTTAAATAATTAAATAATATGTTTTAATAAATAAAAATATCATTTTACAAGACGAGATAATTTTTCATGCATAAATAAAAAGAACCTTGAAATTTTATATACTTTAATAAATTAAAGTAGTAAAAGTCCGTTTTTGTTCTGACATTTCATATATTTAATTTTAAATTTTAAAAAAACTTTATTATTCTTGAAAACAGAGAAGGCTTAATTTATTTTATTGTATAATGATGACGTTTTTATGAAATTATGTATATGAATTATTCCGTGTTAAAATATTTGTTTATCAAAATTATTTAGTTTTAATAATTTTTTGATAATTTTTTTAAAGATAAACAGCTTACCTTAGAAAGTAAATTTAAATTTACACTGTTGGCTTGTTCTGTTTGAATTTTTCTTAAGTCGATCATTGTCAAGTGTTTGTAAGAATTTCACAAAAAATATTACAAAAAATTTTTCAATTAATTCAGGTAAATGCTTTATAAGCAATTAAAATCAAAATTCTAGTACCTGATAGTGTAATCAATGCAATTTCGTAAAATATTTTAAACCACCTTGAGAGTCTAAAAAATATTAACAGACTTTAATTTTGGTTTAATTTCATTAATGTTTATCTGCTTTAATTATTCTGTTAATTCAATTAAATTAAATGTAAAAATTGGATTGCACTTCAAACTTTGACACTTCAACACCCTCAACAAACAAATAATCAACAATTACAAATAATTTACAATCAATAAAAAAACTAACCATTAAATTAAATTTAAAAAAAAATTTATATAAATTTTGTAACGACCTTAACATAATAATAACTATTTTTTTTTTTATAATGACATTGGAAAATTTTTTTTTCTTAGGCCAAGTTCGTATTGAAAATAAAAAAAAAATTATGTATTACTAATAATATCTTTTTCACAATGACCTTGAATTATTATTATTGTTATATTTATTTAAAAATTGTATTTTATTGCTATTTTATTATAGAGATTATTTTTATGTTATATGAAAAATAAATTTTTTTTTATCTTAATATGAATTTTGCATGTCACATTACGTTGTTATTATTTTATGTTTTAGATTGTAATTTAATACCTAATGTGAAAGAAAGGGGTAAGTTTTAAAAAATACGTTGGTTTTTGTATTTTAAATTGGTTTTTGAGGGTAGTTAACTGCTGAAGTTTTAATTGAAATATTCAATTTTACCAATTTTTGTGGTTTTTATCATAAAAAGACTATTTTTTACCGTAAGATAGAAATAAATTTTACCCCAGAGTATCAGTTTACCCAAATAACTCATATTTTACTTCTGAGATGAATTATCACTTTTACTATTTTTAATCCTCTGATTCCTATTTCTCTCATAAATTCTATTTTTATCTCAATGAGTCTATATTTTCAAGCAAAGAAATAGATTCTAATACTTAAAGTCTGAAATATCAAGCTAACCCTAAAAAAATTGGAATTGAGCTTGTAGCAAGTGAATTTTATTTCCAGTGTATTTTAAAAACTATAAAAAAAATTTAATCTGCCAAAGAACTTCATAAATAAAATAAATATTTTAACAAAAGTACTTGGTCAAAAAGAGTCTTAAAAAAAATAAAAAAAAAACTTTAAAGAATGTAAGGATCAACTCTTCCCTGTACACATAAATTTAATATTTTATTTTCACGTACAAAATCTCTTTATACTTCAAAAAAAGACGACAAAAAAAAGTTTTTTTTATTTTTTACTACAATTCAAACACACACACACACACTGTATTAAATTTTGTAGAGCCAACAAGTTTTAATAATTATCTAAGTGTTAGTGTGTGTGTGTGTGTGTGTGTATTGTATTAAATGAAGTTTATTGTACATACAAAAGCTTAATTATCTACGTTGTTAAGATTTAGTACTGTATATGTAAGCTCATCTTACTTTAGCTTTAGTTTATATAGTTTTCTGAGCCATGACTAACGATACGAACCCTTAACTTATATTCTGTATATATATGGGATCTTTTATCTTAACTTAATTATAGATAATATTATACTTTTGATACTTCATTTTTATTTTTTTTTTATTCTTTTTTTTTTTTTACTTATTTTTGTTTATTGTGATTTTTAAAAATTTAAGGACAAATTACACGAATTTGAACCAATATCTTAATTTATAATAATTTATTTGAAATTACAGCTTGTAGTACGTTAGCAATTAATAATAAAGATTCGTAGAATGTTTAAAATTTTTATTGCTAATTTTGTTTTCATCCACAGCTTACATTTAACTATTTTTTTTTTTTTTTTATATTTTAGATTCTGGTTAAATTTTTAACCAATTAATTGAAATTCCAGTCAAATCAGTTAGAAAATTCAACTAAAATAATTTAAATTTTTAGGCTTAAATTATTACAATTATTTATAGTAATTTTTTTGTATGCAAGGTATTGATAATTAGTATTGATATTAGTGTAAAAAGTTACACGTCAATAATTAGACACTAATTGCAAAAAAATAAATTTAAAATTTTAATATAAGTTTTTGGATTTTATTCTTTAATCTTAAAAATCCACACTAACATTTTGAAACTCCATTTTTTTCAAAAAAAATTGTGAAAACGAAATTTCAAAAAAAAAAAAATAAAAATAATTGATATATTTTAATACCCATAAAAATTCAAGTTCATAATTTACACTATACTTAAAATTTTGTTCGTACATCTTGTGGCCCCACGTAAAAAGATTAAGCTTACTAGTAAAACAATTTATTGGTTAAGTATTAAAAAAAAAATCGAACTTACGAGTAAGTTTTCCAAAATTAAGCTTACTTTTAAGTTTAATCTTTTTACGTGGGGTATTTTGAAAATAAAATCCAAAATTTAATCGCAAAATTTCTATTCAAATTTTTCTTTTGGATTTATAATTTTTTTTTTCTATAAAATTATCCTTAAATATCTGAGTTACCAGTAATGCTAGAAAAGAAAAAACGATAACCTTAAAAATTAAAACAGTCACTCAATCCCAAAAAAGTGCATGTATAAAAAAAGTAATAAATTTCCAGCTTTTCCGTAACATTTTAATATCAAATATTAGCCATACATGCAAAATATAACAAAGTTTAAAAGTTTCTTTCCCATCCAGAGAGTACACTAAATATTTATTACATAACATGTACATGTACAAATTTCTCTAGATAAGTTTCAATTAAATTTCTCATTTGAGTCACGATGTATAAACTCTATCGATTAATCAAATAAGCTTTATAAATGTTTCACTATCTCTCTTTGTCTATTTTAACTTTTTTTTTCATTTACAAATTGCATATTAGTAATATGAATATAGAATTTTAAATATTTTCTGGATTTCTATGTGTGTGTGTGTGTGTATTTTAATTTAATATGCTAAATATTTAGTGATATCGAATTTAATTATGCTTTGATAATGTTTGTAATAAATTGTGATAAAACTTTGTTTAGTTTACTGCTTTGCATGCTTTGAAATTTTATAAAATTGATTTTAGAATTAAACAAAGAGATTTTAGAGTCAAAATTGAAAAAAGGTTCAAAGAAATTTTTTAAAACCGTCAATTTTCATACAGTTTTTAATTTTTTTTCTTATTAGCAACGTAAGAAAGTATGTATTTTCTGACTAGCATCCACCCGAAAAAGTTGGAGAAAAATCACATGTCACTATGACCTAAATAAAAATGTTCTTCGGTTTTGTCTTTTTATCCAACAGTCGTAATATAAACTATTTAAAGTCCAGAATTTTATTAAATTTCTTCAAAATTAACTCTAAAATAAAAATTATTTTATTCAACAAAACTTTCACGCCTCGCCATCCCGCACACACCTAATATAAATTACTTTATAATTTAATATTTTAATTATTCAACTAGTTATAAATTAAGTACATGATACCAAAACTTTTCTTTTTATTTTTTTTTGTGTGACATAAATAAATAAAAGTTTAAATTACTTAGAAACTAATTAATCGCATGTCAGATCAATGTAAGATATCATGCTTTTTTTGCATACCCTTTTTTGATAATCCAATAAAAAAATATTGAATTTTCAAACGAGTAAATTTTACTACTTGAGTTTAAAAAAATTAAATAAAATCGATAGTAGTTAATACTTTTATCTATGGAATAGTAAAATGAGCACATAATTATGTACTTGTAATTGATAATAATAATAGTAAAGTAGGTTAAATAAATAATACAACTTTTTTAAAAATTGTTTATGGATATTATCTATTTTTTATAGAGCGAAGCTTATATTGACAAAAAATTGGATTTTTTTGAACTACTTTTAGAGAAGACTCAGATCACTTTCATTTTTTTTGATTTTTCTTGGTTGTCTTGATGTGTTCTGTTAACTAATTGCAGTCAAAGTAAAAATTACTGCTTGATATGGGGTTAAAATCTTTTAACCCCTTTCTTTAAAAGTTTTTTTATTTTTGATGTGACAATTTTAGGTATTTTTATGTGCCGAATAAACAAAACGGGATTGCTACCGGAGGAGGCCGTTTATTTTGTTTGGGAGGGTCGAGGGTCGAGGGTCGAATTACTGCTTGATATGGGGTTAAAATCTATGTCTATTAAGGTATTGGACCAAACCTTGTCAAAAAAAATTACCATATTTTGGCTATTTTTTTCAGTATTTTTTCATTTTTATAGATCTTTGATTTATTCAATTTCTAAGTTTACAAAAGATCTAGTAAATGAATTTTACCTGCCCAAAATGACCAGACTAACCCATATACACAATATAAAATCAAAAAATATGACAATAACGAGTAAAATTTTAATTTTTTAAAATTTAAATGCAAAGTATCCATTTTTACAAAACTAATAAGATACTACACTATAATTAAATGGGTCAAATATTTGGCAAAGGAATTTAAATATTTAAATCGTATTTCAAAGCACGTATTTAATTTTTTTTTAAATAAAATCAGTATAAAATATATTTTGCAATTATGTAAATTATATATATTTTAAATTTTAATTACAACACTACAGAGAAAGCCAGAAAATGTATAAATTTAATTTTAAAATATATTATATTACACACACACACACACAGACAGAGACAGAAAAAAGGACATGTTATTATAATATAAAAGGACGTAATATAACAATTCATTAAACAAAAGAATATAAAAAAATCCTTAAAAAGATAGTGAAAATTGTCGAGTGGACATAATGTTATAATGTAGAATCTAAGGGATTAAAATGAAAACGTGAATATTTGAGAAAATAAGGAGATAGAAAGAAATTTATAAACTATTATTATTATTGGAAAAAATGAATAATAGCTTTAAGGCATATTTGAAAAATGTGCTATAGTATAATAATTTATATGATCATCATTTTTTTTTTTGAATGTCTGTGTGTCATTAATTTTTTTTTCTTTTTTAGTCTGTGTTTTTTGAGATTGTTGTTATTATTTGTTTTATGGGGCTTTGTAGTGATTAAAACAAGGAGTCTTAATTATTCAATGGATTTGGCTTGATTTGTTTGAGATTTCAAGAAAAGTACAAATAAAACTAATTTAAAATTTTTTGATTGAAAATTCGAGCAAGTTTCTTGGGAGAATAAAATAATTTGGGGCTGTTAAGACGATTTTTCATATTTTTACTTTTCATTTGTTTACATAGATTCTGTACTATCCCTTTGTTGTAATTTCAGTTCATGCAGGTCTTAAAAATTTGTTCAAAACTTAATTAAATTTCAATATCACAGTTTTCTTAGAATCTTATTAATTGTCCTATAAAATTCAAATTGATGTATATTTTACTTCATATTTAAAGTTTTTAATGAAAAAAGTTCAAATATTTAATTAAAAATAAATCAGAATTAATTTAATTATAAAAATATAAAGTAAAATTACAATTTTAAATTGTTTTTTACTGTGAAAAAGCAAAAATTTTATTTTATATTAGTGAGTGTTAATTAATAAAAAAGTACATACATCAGTTCGTTTATTATTTTCAGTTACCTATTAACCATACAGAATTTTAGCCAAAATAGAAGATAAAAGTTCTATTTAAATAAATTAAGTTTTAAAATATGCTATCCACCCTACCATAAAATTATCACAGAGAGGTACAAATTATTGAAAAAATACTTGATTAATGCACATAAATTTTATTATAGATAATAATCGGTTTTAGTAGTATAAGTCTGAACCCCTATTTTTCAATTACTTTTTTTGCTAATAGGCCAATAAAAATTTCTAATAAGGATTTATGTTTTTTTGGAACCTGAATACGAATATGAAATCCGTTTTTAAAGAATAAGGTCCAGTTGGCCACAAAAGGAATTTTGAGGTTATATTTTGTGGGTTTTTCAAGATTTTTATAGGTTACATATGTTATAAAATTCTCTGGTTGCCCACAAAAGAAAATATTTAAAAAACCGAAAAAAAATAGCGTCAAGTTGTTAAGGGTAAAAGCAGATATCATATTCGTATTCAGCTATCCAACCAAAAAATTACAGAAAAAATGTTAAAAAATCTACAAAAAATAACATCCAAATTCCTATTGTGGGAAATTGAACCGTTTTCGGTAAAACAGATTTTTTATTCATATTCAACGATCCAAAAAACATAAATTCTCATTAAAAAATTTTATGGATCTATCATCAAAAAAATATGACTATAAAATAGGGATTCAGGCCTATACTGTAGTAGATATTAGCTTCAAGTTTAGGAAAAAATTTAAGAACCACGTGCTTTTATGACAATCACCGAAGTTTTTTAAGGATAGTATAAAACAGGATCAAGATTTCATCATTAAATCATGGTATAATATCAGTGTAAAAGGGTCAGTTAAACTGAAATTATCATTATTTTCCAGTAAAAAATTGAAAAAATTAGTTCCAAAAATTCTTGAAGGGATGATAATTCTTTTATTCCTGAGGGCATGAGACTCGTTTTTTAAAAATTAAATCAATAAACTTTGTTAAAAATCAAAAAAACTAATTTAAAAATTTTTTTGGTTCTATGTCCTTAAAAAACAACTACCTAGCTAATATATCCCCCTATTAAAAAAATAGTACATTTTGCAGATACTAAATTAAAAAAATGAAATTAAATATTACTGAAAGCTTTTTCATCCACTATATATAAATTAACGTTAAAAATAATATCCTTTAGTAGTTTAAATACCTGACGAAAAATTCCATTTAACAAAGTAATAACTACAGTAAGAAAAAAGACAGAATTTTATATATAAAATTGGATTACACACTTTATAATTATCATTCAGAGCTTTTATAATAAATGTCTTTATAAAAAGTCCAATATTTTACGTCCAGTTTTGTTATTATAAAAAAAAATTTTTTTCAAACTTCTTGTTTTATAGACCATATGCAGATATTATAATTTTCTCTAACCAGTACACAATAAATTATCTCGTTAATCATGTTTTTCTAGAGTTATGTTTTTGACATGAATATTTTATGTATAAAAAAAAAATGAACAATATTTTTGTGTCATTTTTATGTGATGCACATTAATATTGAAATATTTTTTCTTATATTAAAAAATATTTTCTTCTTTAAAGACATTTTTATTATTAAATTCTTGGAAAAACTTAAAAATATATAAAAATATTTTGTCAGTCTTTTTTTTTTTTTTTTGAATGTAATATTGATATTAAAAAAAAATGTACGTTAGATGTGATTGAGACATTCAAAAAATTTAAAAATAATTTTTTTTTACATTATCGTCATCATCATAATAATTTTTTTTTTTCAGTTTTTATTACTTTTTTTGAAGAAGAAAAAAGTCGCTGTTTGTAAAGAAAAGTTCAATAAGAAGTAAAAAAAACTTTTGATTTTTTTTATTTTAATAAAATGAAGAGAAAGAGAGAGAGTTTTTAATGATATTAATGAGATATATGATAATTTTAATTTCAAGGTTATAAGGGCAAATTTATTTTTAAAATTTAAATACAGTCACATAAGGAATAAAAAATTGCCTTTCAAATCAAGAGATTTAATATAAAAAAGGTCCTCTGAAAGGTCAGGACAAGATGTCAGTAATCATTTCCAAAACTTATACAGTTTCATAAATCCATGAGTCAAAACAGCGAGAAAATAGCTCCAAAATGTAGGCTGATTTTGCCCTATAAGCTTTTAGATTTCCTAATTTTTGCTAAGCGGTCCGGCTATTTACTAGAAAATTTATTTTCAAATCTAATTCACGGGGAATTAAAGCAGATTTATGTGATGTTGATTTTTAGTGCTAGAAATTTTTATCAAACACGTACTCATAACTTATAATCTAAAATTTGAAAATTAATTCAAATAAATATTTTACCGAAAGCATTTAACCTTCTAGCTCAAAATTAGACTGTTTTGTCTGAAAATTCAATCAAAAATTCAAGCAGACCAACCGAACAGTGTAATTTTAGTATGTTAAAATTGCATAATTTCTCAGCACCAAAAACGACAATAAAATCAAATTTTCATCAAAAACTAATAAATTTATTATTCAAACCCAGTAACACCAACAAAAAAAAAGGAACTACATGAATTTTAAATAAAATATTCGTAATTTTTTATACACACAAAAAGAAATTTATCTTTATAAAATACAAAATAAATTAAATAATTCAATACACGTGCAGAGTAATATTTAGGACTATTTAAACTTTATAAACGATTTATATCAATTTTTTTTTAAAAGTACAAAAAAAAAATTTTTTTTATAAATTCCGTAAACCTTGGCCTGTTGAAATTTCTTTTTTTCGGTTCATTCGTGTCAAGGACAAACGAAAGGAAATTATTAACACTCATCGATTATTATTATGCCTATAAATATTATTCGTCTTTATTTAACTCGTTTTTTTTTTAATTTTATTGTTTTTTTTTTAAATATTTACAAAAATGTCACACACACGAATAAAATTTGTTCGTATAAAGTTTGACGAAAATATGATAAAAGAAAAAATATGACAGAATTTTTTAGCAAAAGGAATAAATTATTTTTATCTGAATTCTAAAAAAATTGACTGAAAAATAGAAATCGATTAAATTTTTTTTTTTGTTCTATTGTTAAATAATAAAAAAATTTTTTGTCAGTTTATTTGTTATTAACATTATGACAGTTTTTTTTCTCTGCATTTTATAGACTTTATTTTTTTAATACCAATTTTTTTTTTTGTTATTAGAAAGTATTAAATTTTATTGATTTTAGTAATTTGTTTATTTTTTTTTTTTTCTAAAAATTGCTAAAAATAAATTTATATAGCATTTTTTTCTTCTTTCGATATTTTAATAAATAAATAAAAATGGTTTTATAAAACAGGAAAAATAAAATAAAAATAAAATATAGAAAAAACGGAATAGGAAATACCATAAAAAAACGGTATCGCAACAATAGATTTTAACTTCTTTTATGATTTAGCTTTAAATTTTTTTTTTTTTCAATTTTTTTTATGTGTGTATGAAGCATTTTATGGTAGTTTTTTTATTTTTGATGTGACAATTTTAGGTATTTTTATGTGCCGAATAAACAAAACGGGATTGCTACCGGAGGAGGCCGTTTATTTTGTTTGGGAGGGTCGATTGTTGTTATTATTATTTTTATGAAGGATTCCAAGAGGTGCTAATAAAGAAAATTGTAACTGAACAAATTTATGAATGTGACTTGATACAAATGTGATCATTCTAATCGGGTCCTAAATGAAATGAAAAAAAGCTTCATAACATATTCAAATTGGAGATGTGCAAAATTATCTAATTTTCGGGTACTCAACCCGAAATATCGAACTTTTTTGTCAGTTCAGATTCTTTGTAAAACCTAAACTTTTTCAAAAATGGTATTTAGTTACAGTTTTGGATCTGAAGCTTTCCTTGCTTTACAAAACCCAACTCAACTCGAAGCCAAAAACTCGGGTATAACCAATTTGGAATTCGATTAACCTCCCTAATTTAAATATACTTCACAAAGGACTCCATTCCAATTTTTACACATGCAAATAAATTTTTATCATAAATAAAATAAACATTATGATAATAATCCTTATCATCAACAAGATAAAACAATAAAAAAAAAATATCAAAAAATTAAATACAGCAATTATTTAAATAACCATAATTAATAATTAATTAAATATTTACTGACATGTAACAAAATAAATATTTGAATAATCTTTTTTTATCAATATTAATTAATTAATTAATTAATTAAATAAATAAATATTTACATTATATACAGGCACGTGCAAAAAAGTTATATATAAATATAATCGAAGGTTTTTCTTTTTTTAAAAAAACTAAATTTAATGTTATATATATAAAATTAATAGTCAATCAAATGACTAGTTAATAATATGGATCATTAAAGTTTATGTATAAATTGATATTATGCAATAGAATTAAAGTCTAAACTATATATATATATATATATATATATATATAACTATCACTTTATTTATATCGATTTGTTATGACCTTACCATTGAATAAGGTAATACATATTTTCCTTTTTTATTGTTATTGTTATTAACACAACGAAAGAATTTTATTTTTTTACAATATTGGCTGTAAGATTATAATCGTTGTGTATTAAATACAAATTTTTGTTTTAATGTGTTTGTTTTGGTTTTATGGGTTTGGGTAGTGTACTCTGTAAATTTTGGTCAGCGTTGGGTGAAAAATTGTAAATATTTTAATAAATTTGATACATCTTGCTTTGGAGTTTGTGTCTTGAATTTCGTTACCAGATTTTTAGTAACTATAAATTATACACATTTATTGTCAGTGTTGTCAGTACATCAATTCCGCATGATGCTTTATTATCCTCGTTATTATCGCATTTAAATGGTATATCATTTATATAAACAAATATTAAATATAAAATTTAAAAAAATAAATATAAACCTTAAAAAATTATTAAATTGAAAAAAAATTTTTCTCGCAAAAGAAATGATTTTTAGATACTATAAATAGCGTAATGAAATATAGTAAATTTAAACCAACACTAATATATCTATTATACTTTTACAACAAATTATTATATTTTAATAATTATTCGGGTTCTCTAATCATTCTTGGAGATTATAGAATACTTTTTTTTGTTTGATTGATAGATACCGATCCTATAAATATTTTTAAATTGTCAATTTATTAAACACCAATATTTCTTAATAAAAAAATAATTTTCAATTTCGTAATATATTATTACGCTAACGCGTCGTCTTCGTTCCTCCTTTGTCTTCAGTATATATAGTGATAAACGCTTCTTATAATCATTCATAACGATAAATACTATATTCATTATTATTATTTTTACTATTGAATTTATTTGAATGTACATAGTCAAATGAAGTAAATATTATGCAGTAAATTTTAATAAATAATTAATAATAACTTCACTTTAATAACAAACATTTAATTTGTTTAAAAAATATATAAGGCTAAAAAAAAGTTTAGCAAGCAACAAAAAATTTTCTCGCAAAAGAAATGGTTTTTAGATATTATAAATAGAAGAATGAAATTATTATATTTTATTTATTTGTTTATTATTAATAATGTTTTGAAATGTATTTACTATTCAACAAATTATTATCTTTTTAGGGTTCCTGTCTTTGTCTATGTTTTTGTAGACTCTGATCAAAAACATAAAATTAACTTTAGAAAATTTTGAAAATTTTTCATAGGCTGAAGATTATAATTTCTATAGAAATTTGTGATTTTCATGTTGTTAGGCTTGTTTTAAGAGAACACCAAAACTTACCTTTTGACTATTAAGTAAACCTCAGATTTGTTTTAGTTACTAACCTCAATAATCAAAATTAATAATATTTAGTTACATAAGAAGAAAGAATCGTCTAGTAATTGGGCTGACCTTACCAATTTGGTTCCTTCCCCATGTTATAAATCTCAAAAAATATTTTAATGCTAATAAGATATATAAATTATTAAATACAGTAAAGCAGATTAAAATTTACAAATCATAAAAAATTGACCAATAAAAAATTAAAAAATCCTTCAAAACAGCCTCTAGCAACCCCAAAACATAAAACTCGAAAACATAAAAGCCCAACTAATCATTTTAAAAATGAATAAACTCAATAAATTCATGGCGCCAATACTATAATAAAAATATAAATAAAAAATATAGAAATTACATTTTTTTTTATAGTACGTCTATTTTAAATTTTATTATGGTTAATGGAAATGACATATTTTATGATTGTATTTACTACTAGTGCTTCACAGCTACTGTATTTATGTTTTAACTCATTAAAATGTTGTCATATAATATATAGAGATGAAGAAAATGTAAATTAACTTCATATATAGGTATATAAAATAAAAATATTTTTCACTCTAAATTAAATTTATATTTTTTATTTACAAAATTGTAATAAAATTATTCAAGTGTAAAATTACGTTGTAATTTTTCAATTTATAGGTTTGGTTTTACACTTATTTTTTTTAATTAGTTAAATTTATTATTAATTATTCCTGGGAAATTTTATTTAAATTTATGATTGTGTTTGATCATATGAAATTAAATAATTATTTACTAGTTTGACTGAGCTTTGTTCAATTCAGCTTTGTAATAAACTTTTGTATATTTGTTGATGAATGCAAAAAAATTTGGACCATCTATATTTTTTGCAGTGCTAAGTTTCCTAATTCATTTCATTACTTACCTCCAAATATTCCATTGTACTCGGACTTTTACCCATGTAGGTTATTAAATTTAATTATGCTATATAACTTTCAGTGTCAAATATAGCAAAGCATTCTCTAACGTACAAGGAAGCGAGTGAAAAACCACAGCACAATTATCAGTCAGACAATCTATTCCTTTGACTCCTTTAACATTGGCAACACTTATCTACTTTGAAGATGGTACGAAAGTGTTAAAAGTTCACACGTTAAGATTATTAAAATTCGTTTGAACGCTGAAGAAAGTCAGTGCCATTAACTGCCGGCAGGCACTGTCTTTTGCAGTTGTTGCATTTTAAATTCGTTAAATTTCCTTTTATTTCAATATACCCTTATAGAAATTTTTACTTTGTGTTTGCTCACAAAGTATGGTCCATGAAAAGAGGAAATGGTTATCTCGATGTCTTGCAATTCTGATACTTTCATGCTAGAATTTAAAAACTTTTTTTTTCTCAAAATTGAAATAAATTTGTTTGGTATTATCCGAAGCAGCTGACTCTCACGAAAATAGTTTTTGATATATTTTCAATGCATTTCTAAAGCTTTTCAGTTTACTTTTTTTCAGGGTACGAATTCAAAATGCCAATTTTTATTAAGATTGAGTAGCTTATTCATGAAATTTGACTTAATTTGTTAGTTTCTTTTTCTAAACATAAAATTTACTTGACTTTAGCCAAGAATTTTATTGATTGACAAATATAAAAAAATACTATTTTAGAAATAAATAAACTGTTTTTTAGCAGCTTTAGGCAACAATTTGTTTAAATCATTAAAAACTGATAAATTTTATTAGAATAATTTTATTTAAACACAATTCAAAATGACGAGAAAATCAATTAAATTGAAAAATAATTGAATTTTAATGACAAAAAATATCTCAAAACAATTAAAATTCAATAAATTAAAACGTGAATTTCTACAAAATTCATTAATAATCTTTGAATTTGATATTTTACACTTTACCTCTCTCTCTCTGGAGATCATAAAAAATGAATTAATAAATAAAATTCAAGTATTGTATTTTTTTGATTGAATTTTTCAACAAAATTTTATTTTTTCTTTTTTTTTTCATTTCAATTTATGATATAAATGTAAAAGATTCAACTTGAACGAACAGAATGGAAAATAAAAAAAATAAAATTGGAATCGACAATTCAGTAATTATTTTTTTTTCTTCTTTTTAGAGCTCTTCAATAATATCAAGCAAACACTCATGAATCTTTCAAATAACAATTTCAATGTAAATTTTTTTTATTTTTAAATTAGTGCTTTATTTAATAAATGTATATGAAGTATTCTGTGTTAAATTAACATGAAAAATTTGGTACTCAGAGAGGTTTATAAAAATATTGATCTTCGGGTGAGCATTTTTTTAAAATAAAAATTTTTATAGAAAAAATTGGGTCTATTTAAAAATAGAGCCGGAAATGTCTCAGGGGTGAAAATCACCATAAACGGTAATGAGATTCTTGGCACAGAATGGTCCATATAAATTTATTTATAAAAGCTTCCTATTGAATATTTCTATAATTAAACACATTTTCTATTAATTTATTTCATCTTATTCATTAAAACATGACAAATAGACCAGGAAAGAAATAGGAAAAGTGAAAATACCGACTATAAATAAAACAAAAACAATATCTTACATAACCTATAAAATAAAACAATACAAAAATTATCATAAGATATCAATAAATTTTCCTTTTGCTTTCTAAGAAATAATATTACATAACTTAATGATTTATTACAATATATATCCTGGTAATAACATAACCTCAAATTCAATGTCTTTTCAATGCCTTATAGTCAATTTCAATAATGACGTAAATTTTGTAACTTATATTGATTTATTTTTCATGTACGTATAATCAAATAATATATACTTAATTTTGTAAATAAATAAATAAAGTTATTTAGTTTCAATTTCCATTAAATGAGAGAGAGTATTGATATCCCTTTATATATATATATTTACTTATGTACCTTGAAAGCTTTAGTAAACGGAAATTTCATCTCTGTACTTGTATATATTTTAGAAAAGCTCTTCAATTATATTTACTTATACTGAATTCACACAAAACCATGAAAGCTTGGAGTTACTTTTTTTTCAAGGAAGAAAGTTATACTTTAATGTATTTTTTCTAGGGGAAAATTGGGGAATTTAGGCTGATTTTGATTTTTTATATATGACAAAATTTGAATCTGATGAATTTTGTCTTTGATTCTTATCAGATACAATTATGCTTTGGTTGTATTTTGTACAAATTTTAAATCCTATTTTATCAGTTTCTTGATTTGCAGTATGAAAAATCTAATTTTAAAAAGAAAATTTGAGATACGCTGTCAGGTTACTCCGCCTGAATTTTACTTGATTTTTCAAAACAAGATTTATTCCTCAAAATGGAAAAGTTTTTGCTTAAATTTTGCTTGAAAGTTACATCAGATTACTTGGATATTCCAAGAAATATTTTAAAATTCAAGGAAAATACACGAATATTCCAAGAAAATTTAAGACAAAGAACCTAACAACGTAGGAATCGAGCTCTCATGAAATTGAACTGATGAAAAAAAAATACTTAATACATTTTAGCCATATTTTATTTTGAAAGTCTACTATTCTTTTTTCGATCGCGTTTTCGCGCTAGTGAGAATAAAAAATCACGTACAACAGATTAATTATCACTCCGAAAATCTATTTTAAAACTATAAAATCATAATTTCTCTAAAAAAATTTTTTTTCTCAGTGTACATTTTAACAACTTGTCTCAAGAATTTACTATTAAAAATTGAAATTCGCAAAAATCTACATCCTGTAAGCAGCTTAAAACCTTTAAAATACAAATTTTTCCCCAAAATACCCCATTTTCCCCTATAAAAAAGTATTTATAAATTATTAATATTTGTTTACTTTATTATGCATTAAATTAAAAATATACAGTACTTTATTTAATATTCATAAATAAACACAGAAAACTAATAAAAATTATTATTGATTATAATTTTTCAATACACGATAAAAATATTTTTAATTATTTAAAATAAATTTTCAACTACAGAAAAATAATTTAATTTACATAATAAATGAATTATTTAATATTTTACTGTAAAATAATACGACTTAATTAAAATTAAAAACAGGGTTTTTTGTATGTTTAAATAAATTTAAAATGAAAAAAGCTGCTTAAACACAAAGAGCTTTGAGGGAATTCTAGGTGACCATGAATAAAAGGAAAAAAATGCTACTGTGTATAATAAAATTGAAAAATTCTATTCAAGCACTTGTGTGGTTAAATTAGATTTTTTAGACCAGCATAGAATTTCTTTGCCAATAAAGTTTCTTTTGTACAAAAATTTTATACTGCAACTTGAATAACATTCAATTAAATTTTTTATTCTAAACAAAAAAAAATTCTCATAACTTTGACATCGTGTTTTAAGATTTTACAAGTTGTAAATAAACAGTTTTACGCTTATAAAAAAAAAGTTTTTTTTTTTTGGATCGAGTTACCAAAATCGAAACGCGTTATTTTCTATGTAAAGACTTTTCTTTTAAGTATCTTGACCTAGTTTATTATACTTTGGTATTTTTCATAAAGAAAAATCTGATCTATTATCAGTTTCTTTGTTCGGTGTAGTAAAAAAGTTTTTCAGTTTTAATACTTCTATACCTTTTAGTTTTTTTGAATATTTTTTATGTTAGTTCTTCTTTTTCAAAAAGTGTAATTTTACAGTTTTTAAGATGAGATAGTAACTTTTATTTTTGTATTATGATACTTTTGCTTCAATATATTTGTAGTTTAATTTTGAATAGTTGTTTAATCCCACTGCTAGTAATAATATTTTTAATTTTTTTGAAAATTTTAGCTATTTATGTGAGATTTGTTAATAACCGCAATTGGCTACCAAATCCTTATTACATACTAAAGTATCAGGGAGTGAGTTCAGCTAAATTTTTTTTCGTTAATTATCAAATTATGCTTTTTTCCTTGATTGTTATAATTTTGACTTTTGAATCATGTTTCTGTATAAATTCTATGTGAGCAGTCAATTTTAACATGGAGCATGTTCATAGGGAGAGCCGGAGTGGTACCCGGAAAAGATTCTTAAAATATAGGGTGGAATCAAAATTTAATGTTTTTAGGAGGGAGGTCAAATGGATTTAGACAAATTTTGATTTAGAAACTCAGAATACTTTGGGTTTGGGAGCTTAGAATAATTTTGAGATCCGAAATCTCTTATATCATCATGAAAAGATAAAAGAACCTTATTTAATCCTAAAAAAAATGCATTGAACATAACAAAGCCTAAACTTTAACGTATTTTTTCACAATAGTTCGAGATTCTTACATTATACCAACATTATTCTCAGAAAATTACCGATAATACTCGAAAATAAATGTGATATTTTTATTAATTTAACCAATAAATTGGTTAATTTTCTAACTAATAGGAACGTAACAGTGTTTTGCCATAGTGTATTAGGTTGAAAATAAAGTTTTAATTCCATAAATCCATAAATTTCACCAATTAAATACCCTCAAACTCTCATTAAAAAAAACGTATGAATAATATTTAAAAACTAAAGTTGCTCTCCACAAGATTTTTATAGAAATAATTAAAAAAATATATAAATAAAGTTTGAACTTTTTAAAAAAACTTTAAATATCCACTTAAATAAATACACTAAAATTTATTCATAAAGTATGAAAAATTCCAGAAAAAATTTTTATAGCCATAAATAATCGTATTTAAAAAACTTTTTAATATGAATAACTTAACCATAAAAAATGGAAAAAAACAAATTTTAACGTAAACTTGATACTAAAATAAAAATATTTTTAATTAAACAAAATTTTCTCTATTAAAATTAATACATCAACGTAATATAACGAAGGGTCATTTTCATAAAAAAAAAATTCTATAAAAATTGGCGCCCAGACGTCTTGGCATATTTTTTTATACATTTTGCATCATTAAAATCTTTTATCTCTTTTTATTAACGTATTGATCTATTAAAATGTGGTTTTAAAAACTTTGACATTCGATCCTTACGTATTTTATTCGTCCTTCATATATATATAACTTTGTTTTTCATTCATCAATGTTCTTCTATTCTGTTGTTGACGTATTTTACTTGTTTTCTGTATACACTAACTTTAAATTTCTATTCAAATTTATGCTCTATCTTCGTCTCTCTCTTATACGCAAATCATCTTTGTTTTATATTTTTTTTTTTTATGTTTGATTATATATTGAGTTTTACTACTTGTTTTTTTTATTTTAATTAAAAAAATTAGTTTAATCGATATGTATTGAAATGAAATTAATATTGAAGCTGTATAAATTCTTTTTTTTTTGTTTTACATGAATTTTTATCTGATATTATTATTCATATATACTTGCAATTTATTAAAATTTATCTTTTATTTTGTTTTATTTGGTCAGGGACGTGTATTTTTTTGAATTTAAATATAATTAACTTGGTTTTTGTTGCTATTGTTTTGTTTATTTATTTTATATATATTTTGTTTATTTCTACTGAAATAAATTTTTTGCTTCAGGCTACGAAAAAAATGTAATTTTAATCAATGTTTTTTTTTTAGAATTAAAATTATCCTTGTGTTTATTGGGTACAAAAGATACACTTGAATATTTATTTCTTCCTAGCGTGTCGAAAACACTTTGCCCTGCGGTGGGATCGAAAAAAAACGTTTTGTCCTCATTGAGAAAGAAATAATACATTTTTAACTATTGGAGCAAAAAAAAAAAGAAAGGCCCAAATTTCACGTTAATTGACGATTTCACGTTGATTCACGCTTGTGGCTAGCGGAATTTTTTTTCATGCTTGTTTTCTTTACGTTTCAAGTCATTTGCGTTCGTTTGAGGAAGAAAAACAATTCTGCTAATCGTAAGCGGAATATTTCCATGTGAACTTTTTTTCAGTTTACAATCTGGGGCATCTTTTGTGCCCCCATGAATAAACAGCAATTTTTCTTTCTCAGTGGGGAGATATAATAGTATATTAAGTATAAAGGGCGTAAACTTTTAGCACTCGTGCTAGTGCTTACACTAATGTCTAAAGTTTTTCTATCTGCTAGGAAGTAAAATTGCATTTTATTCGTGAGAAGAAAAAAGAATGCCCCAGATTGCAGTGTTCTATCAACCGACATTATCTCGCCTTCACCTCGGATAGTGACTGACATTGTTTATAAAGCCGGATAGGAGGAATGAGGCAATATAACTTTAAAGAATTGAAAATTTTCATTTTCCACACATCCCTAATATTTACCAAAAAAATACTTTGAATCTAAAAATTTCACATTTAAAATAAAAAAGTGCCTTTTTTGCATGTTCGTTCTATCTTTAGCAAAATAACAACAGGGTATTAAAAAATAGCAATTTTGAAAATCAATAATTTGTGCAAATCAAAACAAACAGAGTACATTTAATTAAAACAAACACTAGAAAAATACTTTAATAACACAAAATAGCTCTGCGGTCAGTTTATCACGAATCATCAAAAAATTAAACTAAAACACAGAAAGTTCATAATAATAATAATAATAATTAACTTGTCAAAACTCTATAAAACTATGTCACTTATGCATACTTATCCACCAACAAATGTTTAATTTTATTTAATATAAAATTTATATTTAATATAAATTCATTAAAAAAATCTACTTGAAAATAAACAAAATTTATAACAGACGTAATTAATTTTTTGTTATTTTTTATTTATGATTATAATAAATTATACTTAAAAAAAAAATGTTAAAATTTACAAATGAAAAAATATATTTTTTTTACCTTAGTATTCACTAGAGACACGTATTTCAATTGTATACTAAAAAATAAAACTAAGTTATATACATAAGATTTGACGTGTAACACAGACTATGTGTTTAGACAATAAAAAAATTTTTTTGAGGTTAGTTTCTTTAAAAGTTTTTTTAAAAGATCACGTTTTTTCTTGTGTGTTTTATTGATAATAATTTCGATATATTTTTAGACTTGACATTATGAAATAATATTTTTATTAATTAAATTAAAAATTTTATTTTAAATTGTGTTTTATTTTTTTGTTACAGAATTAATTAAGTGAAAAAGAAGAAAAAACAAACAGAAATTCAAAATGGCAGCATTCGTAGCCAAGCAGATGGTAGGAAATAAATTAAATGCAGTTAAAGGTAAGATACTTTTTGCTTATTTAGAAATACTTACAACAGATTTGTGATCATAAGACCAACTAAATTCAGGGTATGACTAGAAAATACTTTTAAAATAATGAATTCTTTTTAAAAGAGGCTTTTTAATTTGAGCTTATTGAATTTAAACAGTTTAGAAGAGATTACGCCTCATTGTTTTAGGGTAAATGTTTTTTTCAATACTTTTTATAAATAGCTAATTTTGTTTGTTCGAATGTAAGGAGACATTAATTCAAACTACTGCCCAATAATTCATAGTTTTTAACTAAATTATAAACACAAAAATAATATTTCTTCGATAATCAACTTAAACTTTTTAAATTTTGGTCCTTCGAGCCGGATTTTGTGATAATATTTTCGCGTACCTAAAAAATTGTAGTCTTATTTTTTGAATCTATAAATTTTTATCTCTTTAAAGATCTAAAAAGATATTTCAAAAATTCTTCAGGTACTTCCGCAAAGAATTTTTCGCTAAAACATTCCCCATATTAACTTTTTTATAAAAAATAACTTTCAATAATAACAAAAATTATAAAAAAAAGTCTTTTTGATAAAAATATTAAAATTAAAATAAAATCCATAAATTTTAATAGAAAAGTTCCATTTTCATATAAATTCAACATAATGGAACATTGAAAACTAATAATAGTTATTATATATATATATAAACCGTAAAGTATAAAGTTTAAACTTTATGATTGCACTTAACTTATACATATATAAATTGACCTAAAATAAATTTCAACGTCTGACTAAAACAAGATTTATACTACTGAAAAAAAAATCTTTTTTATTATAAATAATTATTATTTAGCAACAAATGAAGTGAGAAAAATATTATGTCATAAAAATATTATAGAGAAAAAATGAAATGTGATTTATAAAAGTTAAATTCATGTTAGTATAATACGCTTCAATTCATTTAACAATAATCTTTATATGTCAAAACTTTCTCAAGGATTTTTTTATGTGATATCAAAAAGTATTATTATTTTCAATGTCGATATATATTTTTATATTCAAATTTTATGGATTCGGAAAAATCAGTTTATTTTATAAATGACGTTTTATTGTATAATTTTTATTATTCTTGATGTTTAATAAAATTTAAGTTTATAAGTATTTAAAACATCTAATATCAAAGAGAATTTTAAAAATTTTATCTTTTATGGGTTCTTCAATTAATGCATCACAAAATAGATAAAATTTATTTTTAAAACAGTAAAAGAAGATATTTTAAGGTTAACAATTTAATATAAATAATCGAAAAATTCGAATTTTGAATTAGATTTATTTCGATCGAAAATTTTTATAAAAATAAGTTTGAAAAAATTTTAAGATAATAAATATCAAATATTATATGCTAGCCAAAAACAAGACGCAATTAATAACGAAACTGCGAAAAATAATTGTATATAATTTAAGTAAAAGAGGTTATTTGAAAAATGTTTGTATTAAAATTAGCGTTCATTCATAAATACAAAACTTATTTTGCAAAAAAAAGGAAACTTGAAGAATACCTGCGTATAGTTAATATTATTGAAATAAGTTTGGTGTCATAAATAATTCAGACAATAAAATAGAAAATAATACAAAAATTTCAGCTTCTTTGTATTACTTATATAATATTACAATGCCATTTCTTTTACGAGTAAAGCGACATCTAGTTGTTAATTACGTAATTTAAATAAATTTATTCTCAAAAGCTACAATTCTTACCTTAAATGAATATTAGGTATGTTACGTTATTTTTTTTTAAAGTTTGTGAAAATTTTAAAAAATTTAAATATTAAAAATTGTTTTCTCTGCTAGAGGTAAAATTGTTTAAGGAACCTAAATTTCAAATCTGGTTTTTTAAAATAACAAATTTAAAACCAGGAAAATTCAAAAATCATAGATATTAAAATGCACAAATGAAAACATTTTCAAATAAATTTAAAAAATTTTTAAATTGACCAAAAATAAAAAATTGGCTGCTTCAAACTTGAGCTGTATTAAATCATAAAAAAATAAACTCGTCAGTTAAATTGCCTTTCATTAAATTTTGAAAAATTCACTCAACTTTAAGCTCAATTTAATTTGGTATAACTCACATATTTATTACAATAAAACAGAAAAAAAAAGAAATTTTTTATTTTTGAGTTATTTGGATTATAAAAAATCTTTCGTTATATGAAAATAGTTCGACAGGAATTTTTTTTCTTTCTTTTTTTTCGTACCGTCACTCAATTTTATCCTCTATTTTTCTTCTTTTTTATATATTATATGAATTTCCTGTATTTTTTTTTTCTTTCATTTCTTGAATTGCTCACCTTAAGGCAATTTTTTTTTTTTAACTCACTCAATTCAATCTATATAGATGATTTATATACTTTCTTTTATATATATACGTTGAAGATAGAGTTAAAGTTGGATTTTTCTTCTTTTTATTTGAAATTTATTCTTATTTAGGTATAGAAAAAAAAAGGATTTTTCTTTTATATAACTTTTTCTTTTTATTTATAATAAAGAATAATTTTATTTTATTTATTTTTTTAGATAATAATATTTAGATAAATAAAATGCAGTTTTTGTAAATAATGTCAAAATATTTGCATTTAATATTTTTTGTAAAGAAAAAATACAAATATAATTGAAGATATTTTGAAATAAAAATTTTTTTTATGTAACTTTTAGACTCGTAAAGAATAAAAAAAACGGTGATCTGAATTTTAAAAATTCTAAATAGAAAATTAAGTATCAAGTTTTGGCACTAGCCGGGCACAAAAGGTATGTAAACTGTAAAAAGTAACTTTCTCAGATTCACAAAAAAAATAGAATATTTTCAAAAAATTAGTAATTTTTCGAAAAAAATCGCAAATTTACTTTTAGTATATTAACTAAAAATTTGAGTATTTCCGATTTTTTTTTGTAAATTCACGAGAAAAATTGATAATTTACAATTTTTTTTCGAAAATTTACAAAAAATAGTTGTGAATTTACAAATTTTTTCGTAAATTCACAAGAAAAAATCGAGAACTCTCGAATTTGTTGTTAATATACCAAATTTAGCAAATTTACGATTATTTTCGAAAATTTACTAATTTTTCGAAAATATTCTATTTTTTTTGTGAATCTAAGAAAGTTATTTTTTACAGAGTATAGTTCACGTTAGTTTCTAAAGTTTTTCGCCCATGGTGCTTACGATATTTTTTGTTTGCCTAGGCTTAGAACGAGTGCAGAAAATTCCATGACAAGTTTTGAAAATGAGTCTTCACTCAGGAGGTCAAAAAATTTTTTTTGTCAAATTCTAAATTTTTCTTAAACGATTAAAAGAAAAAAAATCAGTAGGCTCGTTTATTCGCAAAATATCACACCATCTAAATCTAAAAGTATAACATTACTTTTTAAATTAATTTTAACTTCATTATTTTTCAAAAAACTTTTAAAAAATTGAAAATTTTACGTATTTCACTAGTGCAACCTACATTTGTAAAAAGATAAAAAACGTTACTAAAAACCAAAAACTAAATAACAAAAAAATATCCTCTTTTGTATTACAAACAAAACCTACAAAAATTATTTCTAAAACAAAGCAACCCAACATCCAATACCCAATTAAAAATTTCATTTTATTCATAAAACCACTCAAACATAATCCAAAAAAATTATATTAACAAAAAAAATGCTTCTGTTTTATTAATAAAATTTACTCTTCTATTCTCTCCCTCTCACACATAACCAAATTTTACATGATAACGTCAAATTAAATAATAAAAAAAAATTTTTGTTCTACCTTTCTCTTTTTAATTACATTTAAAATTCTCTTTTTGTTATTATGTACTCTATTTTTATTTTTAATTCTGTATAAAAACGTAAAATTCAATTTTTCAACAATTTATTTAGTTTATACAAAAAACGTACAAAAGTATTTATTTAATTTTATTTCATATACGAATTAAAATATTTTTTAATCCTCTTTTTTAAACAATTTAAATTAACTTTTAATTTAATTATTTTATTATTTTAAAAAAATATACTTTTTAATTAATTAATTACTATATTTTTTATGATCTAACCAATAAAAAAAAAATTTTAAAGTACTTTTAAAGAGTTTTTTTAGAAGTGTTAATCCATGTTACAAAGTGATCAACTGTAAAAAAAAGTATTTTATAGTTGTATTTGTAAATTTAGTGTTGTTAGCTTGTATCTACTATTGGATTTTTAACTTTTTTTTTTTAACGCTTCGAATATATCTGATGAAGCTTTTACAGAAAATAAAATAAAATACACTTTTTAATTAGTGGTTTAACTGAAAAACTTGTTAGATATTTTAAAGTTTTTTACAAAGTTTTTATGTACTTGTGTTTTTATTTCTATTAATTGATTTTAGTTGTTTTACAAGGGCTTGTGTGCTTGAAATTTTAAGATAATATTAAATAAAACATTTTTTAAACCTAAAGCACTTGAACATTTAGATATATGTTAAAAATCATATAGAAGAGTTTAGGGACCGACAAATAAATTATTTTGAAAATTTATAGATTCAGAGTATTTAATAATGAGTAATAAGTTTCATATTAAAAAATAGTCATTAAAAATGTACGTTAGAGTTACAAACTTTATATTTTGTTTATATTATGTTCCTTCGTATAAAAAAATCTAGCACTTGTAAAATTTTTTAAAAGCTCAAAGATTAGTATAAGATCGTTACTCAGTGAAGAATATTGTATATTCTTTACTTTAAAATATTTAATAAGGTAATGTTTAATTTTTAAATTTGGAATTATGTAAAAAAAAGTTTTTATAAAATTGTAAAATATTGTAAATTTTTAGCCTTGATAATGAAGACTGAAGGTCTTCGAAACGTGGGCAATTTATTGAAAAAATAAAGCAAATTGTTAGCTCAGAAATCAAATATTTTTATTTAATAATATTTTTTATTCTACTTATGAAACTTTTTAATGGTAAAATTTAAATGTCGTTTTAGTTTACTGGATTTTTAAATTAAATATTAAGTAGGTATTACATTTTTGTAATTTTAGGTTTTCTGCATTTGATTTTCCTAGAATAATTAAAGAATTATCAAACATAACTGATTGCAACAAATATAGGCTATGACCTGTAAAGAAAATAGAAAAATTCAAACTTGTAAACAAGCAATTTGATTGTCTAATAAAATGTTGAAAAGATGGCAGCCTCTATAGAGTCCACCAAAATTTATATAATAGATTTTTTTTAACTCCATAACACCAGTATTGAAAAAATCATCAAAATGATGAAAGGATGAGTTGTATAGGCTTTTTGTACCTTTTACAATGTCATAAAAGCCTAAATTTCTTCGTAGTCAAGAAGCTAACAATGTTAAATGCAACTATTTCTCGCCACTGTTGCAGAAAAATTGTATACGACCCTTGGCCATAAGAAAGAATACCCCAAATAGCAGTTTATTAAAAATTACTAAAATTACATAAGAATCACTGGGTTGGATCCATATTACTCAATATAGAAACTTTTGAAGCATTCAACATTGCTGGCACCTTGACTACCGAAACAGCTAAGAGAAAAAATTCTGTACTGCAAAATAACATACCTTCTTAACCTAAAAATAACATTGATTTTTCATTTCTATTTCATTATATCCCTAAAAATTCAAAAATTTTAAAATACATAAAAAATCATAAAAAAATTAAAACAATCCAAAATGAACCATTCAGCATTAGAAAGTCAAAATTAAGAAATAGAATTCAATATCAAATAAAAAATTATAAAAACTACTCACATAATAAATAATTTTTAAATTCAAAATCACGAAACTCTTTCCCCACTTATCACAAATAAAATAAATAAAATAATTTTTACCCAAAACAAAAAGCAACAAAATAAATTCCAATTAAATATTTTTCTCACGAAATTTATTATAAATGAAATATTATAAATTATACGTACACTATAGATATTAACTCGAAGTTTATATAAATTATTAAATAAATCAATTTATACACGAGTGATAAAAAATATATTTATAATTTCTGTATTTATATATTAGGCCGTTCCTTAGATTTAAAATACAATAGAAAATATTTTATTTTATAAATTTATTACTATCTTTTGTTAAGAAAATTCGATATATCGATTTTAATTTTATATCTTCAAGATGAAGAAAACTAATGGTTCTTCTTCTTGTTGTTATACAACAAACTTTGACATTCTTTGCTATCTGTTTTATCTATAACTTGACTTATAATGTATCAATAATATCACTTTAAAGTATAACGTTGTATTTTATTTTACTTGCATTTTTTTTCTTGGATTTCTTAGAATTTCAAAACAAATGTCAATGAGATATATTGTTTTTAATATAAATTTTAGAAAAAATTAGGTGGATTTTGGGTCAACAAAGGTTTTAGTACAAGCTCTGAACTTTAAAATTAGCTATTTGTATTTCTTATTGCATCAGCTACAGTAGCATATTTTCAATAAACTATGATGAAACATTTTATTGCAATACTGAAATTACTCATAATAAAATTGGTGCCGAAACCCGGGAAAAAATAAAAAACCTACGTATTCTCTAATAAAACAAACTTAAATAATTAAAATAATGCTCAAAATTTAATGTATTTACTAAAGTATTCGTAAATTACAAAATGGTCAGTTCATCCCACACCATCTCACAAAATATCCCTAAGGCTTTAAATTTACTATAGGACATTCCATCAAATTCTCCATCTCTATTCTTGATATCCTATATATATACCTAAAATGATTTACATTCACTGGATGTAAGCTTGAGTGAATTGCAGTTAAGAGATAATTTATCGATATTATATAACTTTAGAAGGAAATATGCTACTACTGTATTCAATTTATGCAAAACTTTATTATTATTATTATTATTTTAGACATGTAGTAAATATTATGTGTTATAATTTTTAATTATATTTAACTTTTTTTTTTGGAAAAGTTAATTGATTTTTTGAGAGTGTGTGTGTTAAAAATCATGTGTGTAAAAAATTGTGAAATTACGTGTCAGAGAATTTTCCAATTTTATTTATATATGTAATCGTATTTATTTAATATAAAGTATATTTTATTTGGATTTGGCAAATAGAATGGAAATATTTAACAGCTACAAATCCATTGACAAATTTATTTTATATGTTCGACGATTGATTCAAGTAATTTTTTTGAAATAACATTTTTTTTTAAAGTAGGTTAAATTTTCTAGATTTTTTGGTTTTATTTTGGGATTCTAATTTATTGTTGGTGAGGTATATTTATTTCAAAATATTTTTTAAAGATAAAACTAATTTTTAAACAATTAAATTAATTTTGAATAAATTTATTTAGAAAATAAGTTTATTATCTTTTTAAAAGATAAAAATACTGAAACTGAATTTTACATGTTAATTATGTATACAGATAAAGAGTACTTTCATTTTCATTTTTAACAGTTATCGGATTCATCTCCACATTGCCCTAGAAACTGTTACCCAAAATAATATTTTACGATAGACTTGTATTTCCACTTTTACTTTCGTTTTTACTTTTACTTTTTAACAAATTTTATAGTACCAGGGCTAGTTATTGTAGGAATTGATGTAAAAATGAACCAAAATATTTTAATTTTTGTAATTTAACAAGTATACGTAGGTATATTGTAAAAAATTTACAGAACAAATTTTGATAATATTTGGTTAAAATATAATTTATTATTATAAAAACTCATAGAAAAAATTTCAGAGCTCTTAGATGTTTATTTACGTAAATATAAACAAAAAAATTTTGTAATTTTTTATACAAAATAATTAGAAAAGCAGGACGAATTTTCGGATTCAGGAGAGGTTTTTAAAAAATAAATCCAGTAATAATAAAATAATAAAAAAATACGAATAGTTTAAATTTTAAATAATTATTTATTTAGGTGTTACTGGCGCAACAATGAAAAATCCTTTTTTTTAACAATTTTAATGCTAAAATTATATTTTTGCTTTTTCTCCCCAAAAAATAGTACTAAAGCAGAACTTGGACAGAAATGAATAATTATAATTTTTCGGAAAAAATTTAATCAAAAAATTCTTGTAAAAATTTGATTAAAATTCAACTGAAGCTAAAAAATATTTTTAAATAAGCTAACATAATAATTTTTTTTACAATTCTTGTGCTGTAGACTTACTATTTTTGGACAAAAAAAGAAACTTATTTTTGGAGGCAGCTTCGTGATGCCAGAGTTATTTGCTTAGCATACTATAAAGGAAAGGTCTCACATCGTCCACAAATCAATAAAAAATAACCTTTAATCCATCGCTTAAAAAAATATACAAAATTTAAATATTTCTGCAATATTATCATCAAAAAGTATTTAGAAACTCACTTCAGGTATTCCAGTATTTAATGCAGTATAAAAAATAAAAAAATAAATTTAAATAATTAATAAAACTTGGTTTGTGGATGAAAGATTTATTTTGTTTTATGAATGGATTGAGATCTTTCGTATTTTAAAACCGAAATATATTAAAATTTTGTTATAATAATTTTTCAGTAAAAGAGCCTATACTTTGCGTAATTTTTTATCAAAAAATGAAAAATGTTTATTTTTTTAAACAAATATGACGTATTGAATTTCGTTAATTTTTTTGATGATAAATGCCACTTTTCCCAGACCTAGGCAACTTTGATCAAAATTCTGCTTAGCTCATGTTGAAGGGGGGTTAGGGGGGGTGTATATAATAAATTTTGGATTCAATTCAGTAACTGGTTATAAGTAGTTGTTTATAAATTTTAGAAAATTTTGAACTTTCTTTTACAAAAAATTATCTATAACTAATTTCTGAAAGGCTGAGTCCAAAATTTTATATGCGCACTCTCCGCCCCTAAAATTGAATGCTCTTCAACATGAGCCAACTACAATTTTGATCCAAATCGCCCAGGTCTAGTAAAAGTGGCATTTAAGTATCAGCTTTTTTATTGAAAAATTATTATAATAATTAAAATATGCTAAGCAGGTAACCCTCTGATGTCAGGGAACTGCCCTGACATCAGAGCCTGCCTGCCCTTACAAAGTTTTTATTTATGGTAAAATAATAGTACACCAAGTTTGTGCTAGGTTATATGTAAAGTAACTATTTATCAGTTTATCACAATTACCAACGGAAATTTATTAAGTGGAGATTTATGTTCAATTTTTTTTCCGTAAATTTTTAAAACATTTTTATCTCCTCGTTTAATTTTTGTATCATTAATTTTTTCCAAAAATGAATTACCCATTAATACCTTCCAATCCCCATACTCACTAATATGAAATTCTTTTAAATTTAATAATCTATTTATCATATTAGCTAAATTTTTAGTATTCTTAATATTTTGAATATTTATTTTTAATTTTATTAAATTAATCATATAAGAAATGCTTTCCAATTCTGAATCTGTAATTTTATAGTGTTCTAAATTCAATTCTTTTAAATTTTTATTATAGAGTGCAATGGAGTGCAATATTTTATCAAGATTAATTGCTGCAGTATAACTATGAAGGGTGATTGATTCCAATTTATTGAAATGATTAAAGCTGTTTATACCAGCTGAAGTTAAAGTAACATTTGATATTAAAAATTTTACTTTTTTTAAATTTTCACATTTTGCTAAATTTTTTACAATCGCATCGGTTAAATTACTAATATAACAATCAAGATTCATTAAATTTTTTAAAAAAGTTAAATTGTAAACCTCTTCTTCATTTAATCCCCCAATAGTTAATTCTTGAAGAGGACATTCTTTTAAATTAATGAAAAAATTTCCACTTTCAAAATCGACAAGCCGAAGGCTAAGCTTACTTAACTTTTTTTGTTTTGAGAGAAACACTGATAATCTTTCATGATCTATAAGTGCATGATAGTCAATATTAAACTCTTGAATATTTTCACACTTGCTGCTGCCTAGAAGACCATTAAGTACACCTTCAATCGTATTGGAAAAATTGTAGTATACATCAATAACTTTTAAATTATTCAGATTTGAGAAAAAATTATGCAAGTTGTTATGCGAGTAAAATGAACATTTCTTAAAATTAACTTTTTTAATTGAATCAGCAACCAAATTTAATAAACAAAAGCCTACTAGATGTACTTGATGAAACGTTATATTAGATATTTTTTGGTTACTCATGAATAATAATCTAAGATTTTTTTCTAGATTTATATCTTTATCGGAAAGTGACATTCCTCCAAATTTAAAATCTAAAATATTTTGACAATGATTTGAAATTTCTTGAAGTATTTGTGAACAAATTTTAGCTTCATAATTTGCTTTTATATTTAAACTATTTAAGTAAGGACTTGATCTCTTTATCACTTTTAAAATAAAATTAAGAGAATTAATTTTAGAAAGTTTACAATTAATAGTCAAACTTTTAACACTGCTCCATGAGAGTTTTCCAAGATTTGCCCACTTCTTACATACTAGTTCAATTCTTAATTTGTCAGCTGGATCAGTTAAATACTCAAAAATGTATATCAAACAGTCACTATTAAGACTATTGTTGATATTAATATTTGGAACCTCTAATTCCATTTTTTATGCTGAAATGATTAAATAACTTATATAAAATAAGAGCTCATAAAATAATTTAAAAATACTTTCACAATATTTATAAAACCTTACCTAACCTCGAAACTTGTAAATTTTTTAAACTTTTATAAGTTTGTAGAAAAATTGAAAAATTGATTGAGAAATAAATCTTTTTTGGTAAGTATAGAGATAATTATGAATTCATAATTTTACAAGTAATTCATTAAAATTATAATTATACTAAGATAAAATAAAAACATTTTTTTACATCTGCAAATTATATTTATATTGTACAAAGTAAATAGAAAAAACATATGTGATATGTTATTATGAAAAACTGAGACCAGAGGGCGGACAAGTAGTTGTGTTTTGGGTACGCGGGGTTTTTTAAATTTATAATTTTTTTTTACATAAAAATTACAATTTTTATAAACAGATTCTGCGAGGAATTCATTAAAAATTATAAATATAATTTTATTACATAAAAATATTTTTTATTTTTATGAGTGAATTAAATAAATATTATTCCTGGGTATATGTTTATTTATGCTATGGGAAAGCAGGTATTGTAAGAGGGCTGTATCTGAGTTCCGCAAGTCGGATTAAAAAATATATGAATTCCGTAAATTTTAAGCTACTTAATTTAAAATTTTTTACGAATTCCGAAAAAAGATTATCCATATTGTTTAAATTTTAATACAGATTATCGCTTTAATCACTTAATAAGATTTTACGAATTCCGCAAATAAAAAAAAAAATTATTTTTGAATCCGTACGGACACATGCATTTTTAAATAATTTTTCAAAAAAATAATCATCAAAATATAATTTAACTAAAAATAAAAAAAAAAATACGAATTGGGGAATGTCTTTTGGGTGTCACCTTAGAATTAGTAAGGAATAAAATAAATCAAAATATAAAAAAACCAAATTTTATTTTTTCAAAATTTTACTTATTTATTTTATAATTATTCGTCAAATTCTTCGGAATCCTGATCGTACCAGCGTGGATACCTTATGGATAGTAAAGAAAATTGTTTGAACAAATCTTCATATTTACTGTGTTCAAAATAAAATTTCAAAACATTTTCATCCCGTCGTAAAATTTTTGCGTCATTTATTTTCTTTAAAATTGAAAAATCTAAATCTTCGTCATCGTCAATAATATAAATTTCTTCTAATTTTAATAACTCAATTATCTTGTTAGCAAAATTTTCAATATTTTCAATTTGAATAACAGATAATTTAAGAAAATTTAAATTTTTATTCAATAAAATAGTTTCTAAACTTTCATCAGTAATTGCACATCTAGATAAATTTAAATATTTTAAATTTTGGTTACAACTTGATACAGCACGAAGGATATTTTCAATTTTTTCTGTACAACTCAAAAATGTAAATGACTCTAAATTATTAAACCCAGAAAAGCTATTCTCGCCTTCTTCAGTTAATAAAATTTCATTTACAATAAAGCTTATTTTTTTTAAATTTAGACATTTTGTTAAATCCTTTACAATTTCATCAGTTAAATAATCCACAGTGCATCGAAGAACTGTTAAATTTTTAAAACAACTTAAACAAGAAGATATTTCTTCATTTATTTCAATTGCTAATTCTTGAAGAGGACATTCACACAAAATACTGAACAAATTTTCATCTAAATTCAAATAATCTAATTTAAGTTTGCATAAATTTTTTTGATTCGATAGCAAATTAAATAATTCAATGGTGGAATAGCTTAAGTCTTTAATATAAAATTCTTGAATGCTTTCACAGTTGCTTTCATTCAAAGCATCAATTATATTCTTAGAATCATGATAAGCATAAGAAGATATGTTAACTATTTTGAGGTTTTTCAATTTTTTAAAAAAATTGTACAAGTTAAATTCTTCTCTAAAATTGCAAGAGTCTAAATAGACTTCAGTAATCAAATCAGGAGACAAATTTGATAAAATATCACCATTTAAATGTAGTCACCATTAAAATCGTTAGTTTATCTTCATTGGGTAAATATTCAAAGATATTTATCAAGCAGTCATCGTTGATTTTATCATTCAAAGACAAATTTGCATTTTCCATTTTTTTATGTATGAAAACTGAAAAAAAAGTAAAAAATTATTTGAATTTTGTAACTCGGTTTTGATAATCCAGTTTCACTAATATTTACTTTTTTACAAAATCGCTTGAACTCACGTTTGTTTATTTGTAATGTTTGTTCGTCTCACAAAGCAAATTTTATTCGAATTATCTGAGATGTTTACTACCCAACAATTTTTTGAATACTGCAGCCTAATTTTACTGCTGAAGACATCGATAATCATGTCTGCTAGACATTTGTTGCTGTATCTGGCGTAATTATATCTTATAGAGATAATTTTTTCGGCTCTACAAATAAATGTCTAGCAGACATGATTATAATGGCAGACGTGCTGGTGTAGAAGCGGCCAAACCGAATACATTTATAAATGCTCCACGTTATTTTATCTCTAGACTTATCTGTAGACAAATTTAAATTTTTTTTGTTTGATATTCCTATGGCGTACAATGTATTGATAATGAAATAATAAAAAAATATAACAAGTTTAAATTCTAAATAATTATTTATTATTTGCTTAAAAATTAATGGAGCAATGATAAGATTCCTGTTTCATACATAATTATGACAGTTTGAGCAGAAGATATTTTACAGCCATGTTCCAGCTTTGCTACAGGGAAAAAACTTACTATTCAAGAAAATATTCTGTTATTAGTGCTGTTTAAAATAAAAATTTTAGGAAAACTTAGTAACAATTGAATTACAGAAAATACACCAAAAATATTTTTTTAACTTTCTTAACTATTTTAATTTTTTAAAACAATTTTAAATCAAAAATTATATTTTTGCATTTTGTTTCTGAAAAATAATTTGTGATGCAACACAAATTTTTTATTTACTTTTTTAATTTTGAATTTCTTATGGATAGTTAAAATAATAAGGTAATATGCGAAAATAAATCGCAGATTTCAAATTTTTGGTACATAAAGAAACGTAGGGGAAAAAAAATTTTTTTTCACTAAATAATGGTCACTCAGTTAGTAGTACTATAAAGTAGAACTGGAACAGCAATGAATAATTATAATTTTTAGGAATAAGTTTAATAAAAAAATTTTTGTCAAAATTTAATTAAAATTCAAGTTACGGGGCTCATGACAGCTTCTAAATTGAAGTTTAAAGAACATATTAGCATAATTATAAAAACAAATAAATTAAAAACTAGCATAATAAATTTCAGCTCTGCTTTTCAGAACCCAAATATTTCACATTTTTTCGCATTCAATGTAATTTATAAAAAATTATTAATAATTCATAGATTATTATCAGAATATAAATAATAATAATAATAATAATAAATGATTATTAAAGTCAAAAAAAAAGGCTAACATAAAAAATTTTTATTTTTGGTCTAAAGTGTTAAAAAAATTCAAGTTAAATAAATGACGTTCATTATTGTAAACCAACAGCCTCGAAGACAATGACCTGACTATATTTTCAACCAGCCAATATCATTTCTTCCTCCAAGTTTTTCATCTATTATTCAAAAGAAACAAATTCCAAGTATATTTTTTTTTCCTTCCATTTTTCATATCCTTTATTTTTCTGTTGCACATAAAAGATACTATTATTTGTATATATTTCTTTCATTCTAACCTCCATTATAATATAAGATATGATACTCAATTTTTCCGGGTTTTCTTTCTTTAACTTTTTCACGAATAGTACATAATTTCACGCGCAAGTTAAGAAGAGCTTGAGCTTTTATATATATATAAAAAAGGTGAAATACCATTCTCACTATATATATCTAGAATTCTGTATAGTACACTCCAGTGAGACTCTTCAGCATGAACTATATTAAGAATTCCTTAGGGTACGTATTGTGGGTGGATCAAGTATATATATAAGAACAAAGAGTCAACTTTATCCATTGTCATTACTGTATATCTTATATACAAATACAGATGAATAAAACAATAATTATAATAATAATAATGATAATTTTAATATAAAATTTTCATTGTTTATACGAGGTTATAGTTATTACTAATTTTAGTTCTAAATACTTAAGGTTCAAACCATTAGCCATTTGGACGATTGTCTAAAGAAATTTATAAAGAAAAAATTTTTTATAAGCTCAGATTCACAGTATACACACTAAACCTAAAAGAATTTTTTGTTACGCAAAAAAAAATTCTGAATTAATGTTTATTTAATTCTTTAGTGAGGAATTATTTTGAGGTCAATTATTTTCAAAAAAAATTAAATAGAAAACAATTGTATTTAAAAGAATTAACCTCAAAATAATTCCTCACTAAAGAATTAAATAAGCATTAATTCTTTTCTGCCTAACAAAAAATTCTTTTAGGTGTAGAGTGTACCTAATTAATTTGAAAACATAAAATCAAATGAAAAAATTCCTGCAAAGTTTAAACAAACATCATTTACTCTATAAACTAACATTTTTACCATCCTAAATTAACTTTTGGAAAATTCCCTGAATTTTAATTTATTTCTCATTAAAAATGTTTGCATAAAAGTAAAAAAAAATAAATAATAAAAACCGTTATATATATTTTTTGTTAATTATCTGTTAATTACCACTTGCTTGTATTAATTATACTATACGAAACGAAATACGGTTATGTTGTTAGATTAGTTTAAGATAATTATGCTACATAAGAAAATTTATATATTACTATGTAAATAAGGCGTGAAAGAGCATACTATACATAAAGATTTTATTCTAATTACATGTAAAACGAGTCATTTTTTGATTTGACGAAAATTATTTACTTTTTTAATTTTCGTTTTTTGATAATTTAGGTTTCATTAAAACGGTTTTGCTAAATTAGATTTGTTTTGACGATTTTTTAAATAAATTAAATATCAATGTAAATTAAGTTAATATCATTTGGATTTTTGTTTAAAATTTACTTGTTTTAGAAACACGTGTGTTACTATACATAGTGCTAAACAGTTTAAGTAATTTTGACCTAGTTTTACAGCTGCAAAATAGAAACAACACAGGATACATTAGTGAAATCTTGTACCGCAAGATTTCGAAGGAAATTTTCTAATTATAATATCTAATTATATTTAAATTTAAAATTCAATTGGTTGTTTGATTTTTATTATTCTGGTAAATTTATAAAAGTACCATGTTAAAAATAGGCAGTTTTTGCCTTCTAGTGTAATAACGAGTTTGGATTTAAAAATATTATTCAGCAGTCTGGAGATGTCGAAAATTCTTCGTTGATGCATACGAAATATAAAAATTGTTAAAGTTGTTTTTTTACTCGAAAGAATGTTTGCAAACGTTTTTCAAAACATCGTTAAGGATAGTTTCTGAATATTTCAGCGTTCATAATTAATGCTCACGCCTTTATTTCACACTACTTTTTAAGTTCAGGGGTGTGTGGTTAACCAAAAAATTCTAAAATCATAAATTTCGTGAACAAATTCTGCTGGTACGAATTGAATCAAAAATTTCTTTAGCTAAAATAAAAAAAAACTCGAATTTTCAGATAGGGCACCCAAAAGTTCGAGTAACCGCACACCCCGGCTCTAAAAACACTTTATCGTGCAAAAAAAATCTTCAATCTTCTAACATATCAAAAAATACAAAAAATATTATTTCAAATTCCAAAAATAAACAATAGAAACAAAAAAAACTTTTAATTAAAAATTGAAATATATTACAAAAACGTCACAAGTATCCTTAACATTAAGTAAAATTCAATAAAATCAATAAAAACAATTTTCAATTAATTTTATTTTAGTAAACTCTAAAACTTACAATACCAATATTTATAATTAAAATCTTACATACATAAAATAAAATTCTCAATATATTATAAATTACATAGACATGTTTCAAATAACTTTAAAACGACCTGAATAAAATATCTCTCTCTCTCATTCTTACAAAATCATTTTTTAAAAAGCGAATTTGAATATAAAGTTAAATGAATGTCAGATATCTTCATTTAATATTGAAGTGTATAAAGCAGAAACAAATAAGTAAATAGTTTTTCCTATATACATAAATTTTGCATAGAAATTCTTTAAGATATACAAAGTGATGAAAAATACCACGCATAGTAAGTCTATATTTTCTTCGATTCATGCACATGACGCTTTATTATTAAGTTTCAATTGCTCTTTTCTTATATATTAAATGAAGGAATAGAATTTCAACTACGTAGGAGTAGCTATCTTCGATTCTTTAACAAAAAAAAAGGATAATATTGTATATCGAATTCTATTATATTATCATCATGACGAACTGGGGTCTTTAGATCAAAATCTATTATACGTAGAGAGAGGAAAGAAAAATTCAATTATTGTAGATCTATTGATGGAATAATATTGAATGGAAAAGAAAAAATTAAGAGAATATTATGTTTAATAAATGTTAATTAAGAGAATGAAAAGGTGAATATTACCTTTTTTTTATATTTTACTGAAGAAAAATCATTCTTCAAGTTGAGTAATCTTATTACTTGAGATCGAACTTGAGATAAAATATTCTAAAAGTAGATGTTGAATTTTCATGTTTAGTTCGATAGTAAATAAAGTTAGGAAAAGTAAAAATTTACATAGAATTCTAAAAAGTTTTACCTACTTTTTTTAAGAACTTTTTGAGATTTCAAAGATTTCTTAGTTGATTAGTTTTTATATACTTTCATTAGTTACTAATTTACGTGCTGATTAGGGTAATATAAATATAGTAAAGTGAAAAAACTATTGGCTCTTGAATTTTCAACCGATTGATTTCCAATATTCCTTGCATACCGAGGCGTAGAACAATTTTAGAAAATTCTGCGTCAAGTTTTACGCCCGGAAGGGTAAAAAAGTAGTTTCATAACTTTATTTTAAAGCTGGCATTCTTTTCTACAACCCTTTAATAATGAAATTATTTTCTCACAAAAAAATAATAATAATTAAATATTTTATCAAGACTAGCGAACCTAAGCCATGAATCTAAAAATACAAATAAAATTTAGAAAAAAAGCTAAAATAATACAGAAACTATCAATAAATATTTATATTAGCCATAATATTTAAGCTCTCCAGAACATATTGATATAGGTGATAAAAAATATTTATAAATAAAAAGGTTAATAATAATTTTTTATTTCATAATAAATGTGCCTTTTTTTTCATTGTTGTTTTTCTTATTTACACACGATTTATTTTGGTATTATACATAAAATAATATATCTTATCATATATATAACCTATAAAACGAAAGTAATTTATTATATAGAGAGTAGAGATTATATGTGTAAGAAGTGATAAATATACTTTAAAATTTAATGAATTATTATACGTAGGTGGGTATATGATTGTTTGATATATGGGTGTGTCTATTATTTTGGAGCTGATTTAACTTACAATTTTTGTATTTTGTAAAATTTTTTTTTGATTTTTTGTTTTTGCTTGATAATGTACTGTAAAAAGTAACTTTCTTATAAGAAAAATCTATAGATTTACAAAAAAAATAAAATTTTTTCGAAAAATTAGTGAATTTTCAAAAATTTTTGTAAATATTCAATAAAAATCGTAAATTTACTAAATTTAGTATATTATCGAAAAATTCGAGAATTCTCGAATTTTTTTTTGTGATTTTACGAAAAAAGTTGTAAATTAACAACTATTTTTCGGAAATTTACAACTATTTTTTGTAAATTTTCGAAAAATAATTGTAAATTATAAATTTTTCTTGCGAATTCATTTTTTGTTAATATACTAAATTTAGTAATTATACAAATTTTTTCGAATAGTTATTAATTTTTCGAAAATTTTCTAATTTTTTTGTTAATATAAGTTCTGTATAAGTTACTTTTTACAGTGTGGTTTTATGATTTAGAAATAAATACGTAAAAGACTACAAAGGACTAAATTAGACGGATATAATCATGATTTAATGGATGAACACAATGAATAAAAAAAGTTTATAGTTATTCAATAATTTATTATTACTACAATTTCAAAAATATAAAATAAAATTATAAAATAAAAAAATCTGGAAAATATTCACAAACAACGTTTTTAACAAAATTTTTATATATAAAAATAGCATTTTTAATATTTTGGTAATTTTAAATAATCACATGCCCCCGAAAATTTTGAAACAAACGAATCATTGAATCTATTAATTAACTTTAAATTCGGAGATATTTCAATTTTATTTTCTGATAGTACACATGAAGTAATAATTGTTAATATTTTATCATTTGGTCTTTTAGAAACAAATTTATTAGCAAGTAATAAAAATCTAACTACACTTTTTATACTTAGTCTATTAGTAAAGTCAAAAAAATCTAAATATTGAAGATTTAAGCAATTTTTTACAGTTTTGTATAAATATTTGTGATCTAATCTTTCAGAAATACAACCGAGTGATATTAAATTTGTAAAGTTTGCAAATCCTTCGCCTGTTATTGGTAAATTAAAGACACTTAAATGTTTCAAATTTTTCAGCTTAGATAAGTGTTTTATTCCTGCGTCAGTAACGTTAATGCAATTGGTAATATTTAAATTTGTTAATTCCAACAAATTCACACTGACAGCTGATAAAAATTCATCATTTACCAAAGTACTATAACAAAGATCTAAGGCTTTTAAATTTTTTAGCTCTGTTATGTTACTTAGACTACAACTGGTTGTTACATAATTTTCAAATAAACTGTTTAACGTTAAATTTTCTAAATCCAAATTACATGAAACGGCTTCTAAAAACTGACTTGTAAATAATGATGTTGGAAAATACATCCTAATTATTAATTCAGATAAATTTTTTAAATTTTTTATTGCAGAAATTAAATAAGAAATTTGAAGAGATGTGCAATCGATTAATTCTAGGGTCTTCATGTACTCAACTTTCAAATTCAATAAACAAATTCCTGTAATATTTGAATTTATTAAATGAAGTTTTTCAAGTTTTGTGTTAGAAAATAGTTTAATCAGTTTATTTTCATATATTTTGTCAATTTTATACAAAGTTAATTCGGTAATATTGTAACAATGACTAGAAATAAAATTTATGAAATTTATATTTTTTTTAGAAGGCCCTAAAAAGACATTTAATATTTTTAAATTTCTCAATTTTGAAGAATAATTTTCTAAATTAATAAAATCAATTGGCTTTTCCAAAATAAAAGTATTTAAAGATTTTGTTAAACAAGTTTTTAAAAGATTATCAGTAATCTCAATATTTTTTAAGTTTAAATTTTTTAATTTTTTAATTTTTGAACATAATTCAATTAACTTATTTTCAATGGGAATGTGACTCGGCGATTTAGTTGAAATTATTTCTAAATTTAATTCTGAAATATTTTTACAATTGCTAGTCATAATCGAAAGCTGAATAAAAAGAACATTAGCTGAGGCTTTTAAAGTAACAGTTTCTACATTAGGGCATTCTCCTACGAAGCTCGAAATATGAGCAACATTTGAAATGTCAAACATTAATTCAATGTTATTTACGTAATAACCACATTTTAACAACACTTTTTGAAGAATGCAATAATTTTTATTTGTCACCTCTCGGTATGGCCCGAAAATCCAATTTCCCCAAGTTTCTCTTGACAAATCTAATTTTTTAAATTTCGTCCACGAACTTCTTGACACATTTTTCCAATTATGACACACTCTTTCTATTCTGACTTTGTCGATTATTGGAAGAAAAGTAAACACATGCTCTAGACTATAATTATCAAGGATGTTGATAGCAGATTCCATTTTAAAAAAAATTTTGAACTTAAAATATCTTCATGTAAAATGTATAAAACTTTTATTTTAATGTTGAAGGTTTGAGAGCCAATCTGTAACTGAACGAGTTCTTCTAAATAAGATCAACGATAATTTTCTAAACTCTAACTTAGAGGGACATAAATACTGTACTTAAAATTTTTATAGTACAGTATTCACGTGTTATAAGAATGGGGACCGGTCCGAGCTGCACAGCTCCGCCTCTAAGGAATTAAAATCTTAATCCTGCTTTAATTTTAAATAAAAAAAAAAATAAATACAAAAAACTGTCTATTATGGTATTTGAATAAATTTATTTTTCTATTTAAATATAATCCCTGATCAGACCACCTATAAACACTCCTACAGTGCTGATGTTCTCTTGGGCTCAAAAATAAAATTTTGAATCCAAACAGCTCGCATTCATTTTATAATAAAATAAATAACTATTTATCATTATTAGCATATTTGTTTGGTATTATTAAAAGTATTAGAAATTTTATTAAAATAACGAGAAAATGTCAAAAACATAAGTTCCAAAGTTCAATTTTTAATAAAACATAAATTTAATTATAAGAGAAATATTTTTCGAAGAAAGTTTATTAATTATCATAGCATAAATGAAAAGTGTTATTTTTTTATACATGGATAAATCTTATGAAAATTGACCGAAAAAAGGTGTAACTGACAATTTTCATTCACAGATAAATACGAATTTTGAAAAAAATTATATTTATTGATAAAAAATGAACTGATATTATTTTCAAAAAAATCTGTAAATGACAGTTTTAGAACAATGTACGAATTTAAAAAGAAAATTAAACTATATATCACAAATCAGATAAAACAAACTATAAATAAACGTTCACTACTTTAAAGTTTATCCTGCAGTATAAAAAGAATCATTAATAAAAATAAAAAAATCTAAAACGAGATAATGCCCGTACGTAAAACAAAGGAATTGAGAAAAATGTTTGTTTTAATGAAATAGTTTATGAAAAATAAATTTTTAATTCAAAATTAAAATTGAGCGACTGAAATGATGGATTTTTTTTATACAGTTAATATTAAATCATTTTTGGACTTGAGGGTTCAATTGGATTTTCATAAGATAAAAATTTATTTGTACGAATATCAGAAATTTTTCAGTTATTCAAAAATTAATGTTAAAATTTGCAAGAACTCAATTCATACCTACACTGTAAGAAGTAACTTTCTTATATTAACAAAAAAATTAGAACATTTTCGAAAAATTAGTAAATTTTCGAAAAAAATCAAATATTTATTAAATTTAGTATATTAACAAAAAATTCGAGTATTCTTGATTTTTTTTTGTGAATTCGCAAGAAAAATTGATAATTTACAGTTTTTTTTCGAAAATTTACAAAAAATAGTCGTAAATTTACAAAAAATAATTGTGAATTTGCAACTTTTTCGTAAATTCACAAAAAAAAATCACGATTAATTTGTACTAAATTTAGTAAATTTACGATTTTTATCGAATATTTACAAAATTTTTTAAAAATTCACTTATGTTTCGAAAAAATTCTATTTTTTTTATAAATCTAAGAAAGTTACTTTTTACAGTGTAAAACACCCAATTGAATCATTTATAACTTTCATATAATAATATTTTTCTTCTCATCTAATTACCTTAAATTAAAATTTTAAAAATTCATACTTCCTCCCCCAAAGAAAACCCTTTTTCTTAAAAAAAAAAAAATTTCATGAATAAATAATTTCTTAAATTTCGTTTTTAAATAATAATAATACGTTAAATACATAAAATATATTGAATAGAATTAAAATACTTTAAATTTAAATTTATTTAAATTACTACGTCATTCAGTTTATACATTAGATGTCATTATTTATTTAAAAATCTATCAAAATATTATATAATTTTAAATAATAATTTTGCAGGTAAATATTTAATACTAAAAGTGTCGAATTTTATTATTTTCTCATATTAGCCTTGAAAACTAGCAATAAAAAATTTTTCTTTTACAAGCAGTAGAAATATTGAATTAGAAAGTAAATAAATTTTAGACATTTTTTTTAAATCCCCATTTTTTGTATTCTAAACATGCTGTAATATATAATGTAGAAGTAAAATTTGTATACAATGTCACATGCTGTAGGGATTTATTTGTTAACATGTGCTGCTTAAATTTAACTTAAATTTTTGTATATATTAGACTGGCTGTAAACTAAAATTAAATTTAAGTTTGATATTGAAACTTTGTTGGTATACTTGATGAACCTTTTTTAAGCAATTAGTTAATTAATTTTGGGGTAGTTGCGTTTTGTTTGGCAATTAATCATTTTAGAAAAATTCAGTTTAGCATTTTGTAACCTGGGATAATTGGAACAAAATTGTTGAACTATTTTGATTTTTGGTTATTTATAGCACTTAAAACTCAAACATATTTTTTAAACTGCATGTTCTCTGAAGCAATTTTACATTATTTTATTTTGGTATAAGACTTTGTGATGTTACACAGCTACTTTACAATAATCTTCAGATATTTATGAACGATTGAATGAATATAAAAAGCTCCATATACAACTAAATATCTAAAAAAAATTTATGAAAAACTTATACCTGCATTGCATTGTGTTCCAACTATAATACAACCAATATTTTACCGATTCGCTTCGTGATTCTCCTGAGATTTGACTTCTTTCTATAAAACATTTTTTTTATTTTTAACGTTTTTACACTTAGCCTGCATTTTTATACTATCTCTCTATATGATTTCCTTCAGGGGTTTATATGCTGACTTATATAAAAAAAAATTTTTTTTTTTCGAACTTTTTCTTTTTTTTTTTTTTTGCTGATATCAAGTGAAATGTAAATTACAGATATCATATATATTTATGTGTATTTTATATATAAAAAAATCTATTCAATTTTTTAGGTTATGTTTTAGTTATGCTTTACAATTTTTTTATTCTTAAATATTAGTAGGAACTTTTTTAGTTTTGCAGTACGAAAAATTCAAGCTTATTCGAAAATTTTTTTGAACGATTATTCTATTTTATTGAACTCGAAATAATTTTTTATTTATTTCTCTGGAGAGACGTTCGTTTAATGTTTCACATTTTCATATTTGAATTTTTAATATTTTTTAAAATTATTTCTCCATGCCAATAAATACAAAATTTTTAGCTATTGTTCGATAAAAAATTTGTACGAAAAATTTTTCTTTCCAAAGGATTTGCAATATTGACAATATTTCAGATTTTATTTTCTATAGAAAAATCCAGCTATCTAACTTTAAAACTGTAAATCATAAATATCTCTTTAAATTACTTGAAAAACCAACTTTTTTCAAGCTGTTTCTTGATTGATATTTTTCCTTTAAGAAATATGTAACAAGCTGTTCTCGAGTTTAATATTTTTTCTGTATATGACTTAAACTGTACAATATTTTATATATATTTTGACCTACAAATTTTTATAGCACATCAATTTTCTTAAATTCAATTTATCTAAGAAATTAATTAAAGTAAACAGCCTTAATTTTTCATTTTTTAAAGTTTTAAAGTTCGAAAATTTGTCTTCAATAGTTTCTTGTAAAACAAGGTTTATAAGAAATAATAATAAGAGCGAAAAGTTTGAAACATTAATTTTTAAGAATACTAAAATGTATTAAACTCTTGAATATCAAGTGGTACAATGTACTGGAAACAAAAATTGTTCTATAAAGTGTAATTTTATGTAGCGGATCAAATACGATTTACATTCATTTGCATGACATTATTGCTAAAGCATCCAGTGAAATATATTTTAAAATAAATTTTGTTTAATGAAATTAAGAATTTGAAAACTTTGTTGTACAAGGATTTTAATGTTTGTTAAGTATGATAATTTTTTTTTTTGTTCAAAAAATTCACCTAAATAAAGAAGGCTAAAAATTTTTAGTTTATTTTTTTTAAAATTCCGTACTGCTTGCGACACATCAACTGTTGATAATAGAATGTTTTTTGTTTTTAAGACCATTTTCTGGAGCGAATTTTTCAGCCGAATAAGAGCCTTTATTTGTGTGCACCATTTAAAAGTGGTCTTAAATTTTCATATTTAGGAAATTTTTTTTATGTATTAGATAAAATTTTAACTTTTTTCGCCTGAAATGCTACAGTGTCGTGCTTATAGAAATAAGAGCACAATTGAATACTTTTAATTCTTAAACATTTGGTCCTTTTCGAGTCGGACATAATCAAAACTTCCAAATTAAGTTAAAATTCAGTAACCAAATAAAATGTATTAAATCCTGAATTTCATAAACTAAAAAATAAATTATTAATTAAACAATTTTCCCAATTAATAATGAATAAAATCCGCATAAAAAACAAAAATTTTCTAAAACTCAATAATCCAATAAACTCAATAATTAAACAAAAAATAATTTATTAATGAAAATTGATTACAAAAAATAAAATATTTAAAATAAAATTTATAATTACAAAATAATATTAACCTTAAACTACATTTAAAAACAACAATAACAATATGCTACACACGCTATTCAATACGTTCATCATATTATATTGTAAAAGCTCATCAGTTATTATCATACACAAATACATATAATTTAAAATTACATTTACCTGTATTTGTGATATGTAAGTGACATATTATGAATAAAGTTAAATGTAATATTGATTTTCGAATTGCGTTTTCAGTGCTTTAGTTTGTTATTTCTTGTTAGAAGAGATTATAAATATTTTTGCGTGTAGTTTATGTTGTATTTATGAATATTTTAACTATCTTGCTTGTCCTATATTTTTTTTTAACTTAAAAAATAAAAGTACATACACTTTATTTATTTTCTTGTCACGAGATATATTTGTCTTTTTTTATTTTCTGCTTTTTTTTTAACTTGGTTATTATAGAAAATAATGTAGCGACGTTGTACATGAGCTTTTTTTTAGAATTTTGAGCTTGTGAATTATTTGAATAAATTATAGTAATTTTTTAAGAGAAAGTGTGATGTCCATTTTTCTAAATCAGTTTTTTTATATTTTACTTGATAATTTAAAAAATTTCTTATGAATTTTGAGTAAATTCATTGGAGCACCACAAATGAAAGTTAGTAAACCAATGTTGAAAAATGAAATTTCAACTAAACAGAACAAATATTTACAAGCTTAAAATTAATGAATATTGCAAACCACAAGAGAAACTCATACCAAATATAAATTTTGTTAGTCAGGATACCTACATGTATCAAAATTTATTGGTTAATATTTCCAAAAGTAAAAAATTCAAGGAAATGTTCATGTATAAAATAAAAAATTCCGCACGATTCATTTATTTTTTTTTTTCACACTTTATTTTTAAAAAAGTAATTTAAATGAAAATTTCACGTTATTCGAAAGCACAGATTATCTGTTTTTTATGAACTTTTGAAAGTAATATTGCTTTCACGCTTTTACAAGGACTATATAATAGTCAAAGTGTACATAGAAAATTTAAAAATTTTAATTTAAATTACAAATATTTCCGAACAAGCAACTATATTAAAAATAAAGGCCGCAAAATATTTGACACTACAGCGCGATTACTCTGGCTCTGATACATAATTACCCTAGAATCAAAAGTTTTTCGCTCTTGGCACTTAAGATATTATTTGATTTCCTCGGTTGCTAGATTCAGTTTTACGCAGTTTTTAGACCCAGGCAGGCAAAATAGTACAGTAAATATCAAGGTATAAGTTTTAGTGCTAGTATCTAAGGATTTTCCTCAAGCTGATTATGATATAATTTGCCTGTCTAAGCGTACAACAAGGCCAGAAATTCCACAAGTTTTCCACCCAGGAGGCAAAAAAATTTATTTTCAAATAAAATTTCTCTTAAAATGCGTATTGAGTTTTTTGAACGTAAAAAAATAATTTAAAAAACTTTTTACTGAACAGAATAAGTAATTTTTTTCTAAATCAACCAAAGATAATTAAAAATTCTAAAATTTTGAGAATTTTACAAACAACTTTTTAAATTTGCGAATATTTCGAGTTACCACTTAGAAATCCTTTCAAAAGCTCCTAAATCAAACAAAATTTAATTTAAATTACAAAAATACATTAAAAACTAGAAAATTTTATCAATCTAAAACAACGTTTACATTTCATTAGTGCAATGTAAATTATCTAGGAATTAAGTAAATCTATAATAATCTTATAATGGTTTAAATCGTAAAATCACGAATATTAGAGAAAATGGTTAAAATTTATTCAAACAAACTCTCAATGGTCAATTTTCTCTTTCAGCATATGTAATAATTTCTAATAAATCAACAGAGAATCCATTAATTCTAAATTAAAAAATTAATTATTTAATTTTAATTGAAAAATCGATTTTTAGTATATAAAATATTTTTATTAAATTTCATTGGAATTTTCATAATTAAAATGATTAGCAAAATTATTTTAGTTATATATTTATATATGAAGATAAAGGAATTTTTCTTCTATAATAAAGCCCCACGTGTACAAATTTCTCTATCCCTCTAGAATATTCTATTATAACATTCTGTTGAAGATATCAAATATTTGCGGTCTTTCATATTAATACCAGACTGTATTATATTCTTGACCTTTAATTATATTAATTATTATTATTAAAATTTTTTTAATTTTAAAAAATAAAATTAATAAAAAGACGTCATAGATTTTATGCAATTCATTTTTTATAATCTATAAATATATAATAAGTAGTTATTTTACTTTTTCAGACAGAAACTTATTTAAGTAGAAAAAATAAATTTTTATATATAACTGTACCAATATTTAAGAAAAATATTGTAAATGACGGATAAAAAAAAGGAATATATATATATAGTTACTTTAATAAATCTGGCCAATTTCTGTAACAGACAGGTTTAACTTTATTATATAGTTGTAGTAGTTGTATGTTAAATTGAATATAATAAGAAAGGAAAAAAATCTTATTCAATAGTAAAAAATTTACAGACAAATTTTTTTAAAAACTTATTTCTATAGTTTATAATTTATCTTGATAGTATATATTTATAAAAATTTTTAAAGATTAATGGTAGTTCAATTTTAGGAGTATGCTGTAATTTATTTTGTTTTTGATTTTATTTAATTTAACGTTATAAGAAAATTTTATAAGAACCACATAAAAATTTTTCAAGTAGTATACCTACGAGGGCACTAGCCGAAAAAGTCTCTACTTTACCGACAGTAACAAAAAATGTTACTAAACTAATCAAAATGCAGTAAAACTTAGGTGACTTGGATAATTCTGAGTAAGTAGTATGGGAACATTCGTGCACTGTATAACAGTACACAAGGGAACATAAATAAAGAGATCGGGAGAGGGGAGGAAGTGCGAATAGTGTTATTTTAATCCCATATACGCGAAAGGGCGAATTTACAATCTTTTTTATCGATATATTAAACGTATCTCTTTTTGCATTTCAATTTAAAAAAAAAACAAACATTTTCGAAGAAAAAAACCAAACAATGTTGTTTTTTACCTGATTCAATGGCAAGAAAGAAAATATTCAGTATAATACTTTTATACATTTTAATCGGTCGATAAATAAAAAATTAAAAATCCGCTATGAAAAAAACTTTAATGGGATGAATATTTTATACCGAATGTGAGTTACCGTAGTTTTAGAAATGTGCAGAGTAGAGAGTGGAGAATCGTGGTTCGGTGCTTCCTTTGTGAGTTACCTTAGGTACAATTTTGCATTATAATAAATATGTCAGCTCTTAAGTGAAAAATACATTATGTTATTAGCAATTGTTTTTATTTCTATTTTATATTTTTATATTGTTATTAATTAATTATCTAATTTATTAATTAATATATAAGGACGGTGTAAAAAATGAATTATATGTAACAAACACAATAAAAAATACATATTAAAAATTTTTGTTTAGCGAGTTTAGCGAATTTTGTTTAATAGTTTAGCAATAGGGTTATAACTTCAAAATAAATCTGCAATACCGATTAAGTATTTCAGTAACGATACAAGGGGAGTGATTTTATAACTTCAAGTTTCACTGCTAGTGTCAGGGCATCATTTTTATCGATAAAACAGTCAGGGAAATCGGTTACGCAGCAAAAAAAAATTTAAAAAAACTCAAAATAAAATTAATTTTTATTTTAAATACAAACATAAAATTGAGAAATTTGGCTAATAAATAGATCAAAAAGGTAAGATATTTGAGTTTTTTTTAATTTTTTTCGCTGCGTTATAAACTTCTTCAGCTGTTTTATCGATAAAAATGATGCACTGGCACTAGCAGTAAAACTTGAAGTTATAAAATCACCCCCAAGATATAGGATCCTCTTATTTATTTATAACAATAATTATGATTTGTTTGATCATTTTTATTTTTCGCTCTGTCGGTAAAGTAAATTAAAAAAATAAAAATTAACTTTATACAAACAAAAAAATTTGTTTTCTTGATTTATAAATTTTTTAATTAAAAAAATACACTTGAATAATTTAAAAAAATAGCAAAACAAAACTTTGATAACAAAATATGAATAATACACATTTTTTTTAATCAAAAAGAATACTTAAAAAAAAAATTGAACTAAGAAAGGAAATAAAAAAAAAAAAATAAATAAAAAGGAACAAAAAGAAAATAAAAAAGTTTGTTTTTTATTTCTGTAATCGACATGTCAAGTATAATCGAATCAATGATTGCAAAATTGTTCTGCCAAAGACATTATATATCTCAAGTACATCGAAATTGCTATAAACGCACTGGTAACAAAAAAAAAAAAAGAAAAAAAATACATATAAACATTATATTCATTAATTTATATTTGTATATGTGTTTGTATTTATATATAAATAAAAAAGGAAAATTGTAATTAAATGAAGTGTATAAAAAATAAAAATAAGACTTCTTCACTTTAATATAATTTTTTTTTCTTTTTTCTTTATAGTACATATATTTACTTCTTTTTTTTTTATTTTTATTATATTATATGTGTACAGTCAGCTATTTTATTCTTTTTTTCAACTTCTATATATATGAGAACCTGACTTTAATTCATAAATAATAAAATACTTTATTTTATCCTTAGTATTTTTTATTTTTTGTCAAATATAAAATATATATATAACAATAAACATGTATTTTATTAAAAACCAATTTTTATATATATAAATCCTTATAATACACTTTAGAAAATAATAATTCAAGATTACTTTATTTATGTAGAAATTAAAATTCTTTTTAGTAAATAATTATAAAAATATAATGAAATACTTAATTTTAAAAATAAATATAAATAAAGTGCTATAAATGGTTTTGTAATTTAAAATATATATATATATATATATGCTTTAATTATATCAACAATTCACAGTATACTCAGCTATGTTTCTACAATTCATGTTTACTTTTTATCTTAATTGAATTCTTTCTTTAATGTGTTAAATTGCGTCTTGATTCATTACATTATTTTCAACAGTTTTTTTTTTTATAGAAATTTTAAGCTTTTTTATTTAATTGTGTTTTAGATAAGTGTAAATTTTAAATTGAATATGTATATATTTTTTTATTTTATTATTTTATTACTATTTAGTGGCTTATTTGTTTAAATCAAATAAAGGAAAGTAGGCCGTTGGAAATTATAAAAAATATGATTTTCTTGGCTAGAAAGTCAGTTTAAGGTATGAAGATTAAGAAATTCACTAAACAGCCTCGCAAACTTGACTGGAACATATTACATTTGGCTATGTTGGCCAAAAATCGGCGTTTTTTGCTATATTTTTTGCGTTTTTGAATTCTTGTTTAGGTATAATCTATTTTATTTAATTGAAACTGATGAAAATGTTGAATGTGGATATTAACAAAGTTTAACCATTCAAATGGAACAATTTTATAGTCCGCTTTAGCTTAAAAAAGGGCAAAAAATCAATGAAAAAAGGAAAATTTAATTAATTAATAAAAATTGAAGATTCACAAAAAAGAGGTACTGGACGCTTCTCGATCATAAATTAGAACGGAAAATTCAAAATGGCCGACTGAAAATTAGCGATAAATTCAAATAAAAAGAGATTTGTACTTTAACCTTGCTATTCTCGTGGACTACAAAACATGTTTCTACAAAAATTTATAAAAAAAGTGTTGTGTACGTGTGCAGGATATTTGATTAGTGTTGGAGAATATTCGACAACGTTGATTGATGCTGCCATCTGACTATATACATACAGTGATGGGAACGCTACGTCGCCCCGCTTTTTTTGTTATACGCAGGTTATATGGATCAGTATGTTTTTGGGACTTACCGAAACCTTTGACCGAAACACGTATACACGTATTACTGTATAACAAACTCAGATTGATTATTATGTAGATTAAAACTCAGATTAAATCAGATTTACTCAGATTCAAATAAACAGATAATTAGAAAGTTAACTTAGTTGTTTTTATTTTGTTTTTTTAATTCCCATTTAGTTTAAGGACTATATATCCATCAATTAGGTATTAAGTATTATGAAAAAAATTATAAAAAGGATTATTTTTTAAAGAAAAGATATTTAAATTTTTATAAAAGTAGAGGTTTTACATTTTAAATCGTTTCTCAGGAGATTCGCCATCTGAATATTCGTCACTGCTATTATCATACGATTTGTTGTTCTCACATGATTGCGAATCATCTTCAGCGTCCATAAAGTAATAGATATAACATAAATATAACAGTTTTATACCTACTTCCATAATTTATTTTGTAACTTGACTATCTGTTTCTGGCTCAACATATTCTATCGTCTCATTATTGAAGCAATTGTTTCCCTTGCATATTTTACAATACTTATTGCATTTTAATACCATCTTTGTGCAGCCGCATCTGTTGCTAGAATTACTTTTGCAAGTGCAGGTAAAATTACTCGTGAGCAAAGAATTTTCTGCACTCGTTCTAAGCCTAGGTAGGCAAAAAATATTCTAAGCACCATAGGCGAAATACTTCAGACACTAGCGTAAACACATATCACTCGTTCCCGGCTTCACCAAGCACTCGTGCTAGTGCTCATGCTAGTGCCAAAACTTTTGCGCCATTGATACTTAATATACTATACTAAAGAGTCTGGAATAGTTGGTTCTTCCGAAAAAATTGGTTCCTGTATGTTTTCAGAATCATTTTGTTTTGTAATGTGGCTATTTCCGGCTTTGCGGAATCTAATTTTTATCATTTTATAACTTTCCGTTTCCCGGGACTTACCAATCTGTATCATATAAGCTGAAAAGAGATCCGCGCGCAATGACAGAGCAGACGATTTTTTGATACAAAATTTTCTTTTATTTATTAAATTGTTTTAGAAAAATTTTCCATGACCGGGGAAAGTTGACCCATCTTCAGAATTTTCCGGAGATTATTTTTCTGCTTTTCATTTTTTATTTTAATTAAAATTGAAGCTATGAGTAGGTGAGAAAGCGTCCGTTTACGGGATTGGGTTACAGCTGCAAAAATGGCGTCCAGGCAGAACTCTTAATTATTAATTTTACTGTCTCTATCAATAACTTTTAACGCTCGCGACACACACACTTATTTAAATACATGAGGAGTTTCGGGCTTACCTTTTGTTGTCAAAAATCTAGGTGCTGAAGATATTATCTTTGGCTGACATTTTTGATGATAACTAGTACTGCTCAAAATTTTTCTATTTCCATAAATTTTAATAGAGGAAACGCGACCAATAATTTGCCGGCGCGTTTTCGCAATTCTTTTTTATTAAATTCTTCTTAGTCGTTAGTAATCGAAAACCTTCCTAATCACTTATTTTCTTTCCTTTTGAAATTGAATTCCAAAGGTACTTATCTTTCCTAGGATATCCAACTTCACTGCTCAAAATTAAATATTCACTTATTCAATCCCAAAAATACAAAATTAATGAAAACTGTCGCGACGATAATTATAATTAAAATTATATAAGAAAACACGTGGGGACATAATCTAAAATTGTCTTGTCCCTCGTTTATGTTTTCTAATAATCACGAGTTTTCACTAAAATCACAAATCACAGTTTATTATATTTTCAATCACAAATCAGAGTTTATATATTTTCTTAATCACTAATTAAACATAAAACTTCACGAAAATCCTTGATTACGACATATAATTTCAAAACTTTATCAATAATGTATAAATTGATTATAAAATTAAAATATACATAATGGCCGGCGATGCGTAATTATATTATCAATACAAAAACGTGACCTACTTTTAGAAGGGTCAGTCGCCGAATATCGTCCTCACTGGTCACTTAAACCCGCGTTGTCGATTACCTTCTCCTCTTCTTATCTAGTTCTTCGCGGCTATTAAATACCTTTTATTAAATACCTGTGTGTGCGTGTGTCGCTAATGTCACATATATATTTAATCGAACTATAATTTAATTTACATAAATGTCGCGGCTTTTTTCTAAAATTTAAAATAAACGTATTTTAGCGTTTGTAACCACGTTACAGTTTCCATCCCCATTGACAAGGATTTATGTTTCGTCTGTGCCAAATTTGGCACTAAAAATATACACGAACAACATGTTTTTTTAATGCACTTTCTGTTGGCGGAAGCAGATTTAAGGAGACAAATTTCATGCCAGTATCTAATTTTTACTATATTATACGATGTAATAAAAACAAAGGTGCGCGTAGTAATATTTCTAATATATTATATTTTTTTTCTTCCTGAATTGACAAGTGGGTTCCGCACTACAATAAAATACAGTAAAAATTACTCATCGTGTTTTCTCAGCGTAGAAATCTAGTAAGAATTCTTCTTAAAATTTCTCCTATGAAGATGATTTTTATCAAATTTCTAGAGATACTAGAGTTAAATAATTGAACTAAAAATTGCATCAACTACACCTTGTCCTATAATAACATTATCATTCTTTAATTACAAAAAATTAGCATTCAATTTTATAAGTTATTTAATAAGTTTATTGGCCATTTTATAAATTTCTTACACTTGGCCTTGGCCTCAGCGTGTACTTTATATTGCAGATCATGCATTTATCCTATCTTGATGTTTGATAAGCTGATTCAGCACTTTGTATTATTGCATATTATGTGTATAACTGCATAATACTATACACATGATACGTTCATCTATTTGCAGCACACTTACCATTATATTTCTATCTTATCCTACTAGTTTTTGACTTAACTGCCCCATACTCGTAATTAATCTTTTCATAATTTCTTTATTACAGCAATTAAAACCTTTTGTTAATATAAATTCTTGTGTTTTTTTTTTAAATTATAAAAAATTTTTATAATAAATAAATACCTTAGACATACCATTTGACTTGCACACACACATACATATAAGCAAATAATAACAACAGTAATAAAACGACAAAATGAAAAGATATAATAAAGCAATAAGGCATGAAATAGATAAATTTATTTTTTTTTTAATATAAGACCAATATATAAACTATTTCCAATTGAATAGTAATATCGTTTGCAATTTTCTATATATATTCTATATATAAATAAATAAAAAATCCAATACAGATCACGCTAAGGCATCATTTGGTGTATAGTGTAGATTCCTATTGGTATTAGAATATATCACGAAATATATATATATTTTGACTTTTATACTTATTTTTTTACAATTTTAAACGTATGCAATATATAGATTTTTTCATTTATACTTTTTGTATCCATGCTTTCTATTCAATATATAAATACTTATTGATGCTCGTAATACTTTGCATATATTATTCTATAGTTTTTTAAATAATCTAGTTTTATAGAAATATATTTACTTTTATGTTTTGAAGTTTTAGAAGTCGATTTTAAAATATTTATTTCTTTTTAGGATTATCTATTTTATTGTCAATTTAGTATCGCCTGGTTTTACACTAGAGAGTTGTTCTGGCATTTACTTTGTTTCTGATTAGTTGTCTATTTATCAGAGCATTCTCTTATATGTATGCAAATTATACGGCTGGTTGTCACTTTCGCCTCGTGACAATTGAATTATGGTACGAAATGACCTATTTTAGCGCCATCTATAAAAACGTTCTTGTAAAAAATGATCGGCTTTTCGGCGGCGTTGCATGTTAAATTTTTAGGTTAGAATATTACTTCATACAAATTTTTTCGATCCCTGAAAACATAAAAGTTTTATATACAAATTAGAATAAATAAGTAATTAATAAAAATTTATTATAAAACATCTTTAATAAACATACTTAACCTAAAAAGTTTTGATTTTCGTATTAAAAACAGAAACCTAACCAAATATCAGTATATAAAAGACCGGGTCATTAATAATGCATTAAATACGAATGTCCAAGTTTTCATACAAACATTTGCCTTTAAATTTGAATAATTATAAGAATGATAATCAATAACATCTTCGATTTTCTAAAATGAATATTTTAAACAATCATTAAAATTCATTAAAACTTAAAGTAAATAACTAATTATTCTAAATAATTTTAGAATAATACGTACTGCACAGAGAATGGAGAAATAGTCAAGATCATACATGCAACATATAATCTATTACAAATTATCCAGGCTGCTCTGTCATATGTTAAATTTCCCTTAAAGTATATATAATTCAATATATATTCGCTTCTATAATTTTCGAAAATGAATTTATATATCTATATATGATTTATATATAGAGCTATAAACATTTCTCAACATTCAACTTCTATATATATTATAACATTAAATTCGTTTATCTTTGACCCTTTTTGATCGTTATAATATTTCAATATGCTTGAGAAAATATATATAACTTTGTAAAACAATTAACAAAACTATTATTACATCTAAATAATAATAATATGATATGGTAATTTACATTATTTCTGCGCATGTATTGTCTAAAATATATTGATATTTTATTAAAATATTTATTTTTATTCATTTTTTTAATTCGCTCAGACTATATAATGTAATATTAAAATTATTCTTTTAAATATTGCAAAGAGAAATCTACTGCATTGTGGAATAAATTTGCATTCTGGGTTATATTACAGCTTAATTTTAATACGTTGCTCATTGTTAAGCTAGTGTGAGAATTTAGTTAATTATGATTTACTTGCAGTATGCAGTGAATGGTAGTTTACTGAAATCTAATTTGAATATACGGTTTGGGTTTCATGTTCTTTAGACTGCTACTCTAACAGTAGATATGGTTTGAAAAATTTGATACTGATAATCTTGAGCTTTGTAATATTGAAAGAAATGAAAACCCATCTTGTTACTACTTTAGGACGCTCTTTCGTCATTAATTTTCTGAACAAAGGGAAATACAGTTGTTTAGAGAATTTTCAGAAGTTCTATAGTAGGAGACTTTTAGTTGATTATCATTAAAAATTTAGAGACTTTTTTGTAGAAAAGTGCAAAATTCAACACTAGCTGTTAAGAATGGTAAGGTTATTTCAGTTTTATCATCTAAAAACGCACAGTATTAGATTCATAAAACTTTTTAAGAAATTTAATGGCGAAATGACCTTAATTACCAACTTTTTTTGAACTTTCAGTATAAAAAATCATCAAAAGAAAAAAAATGTAATCGTGCTCAATTTACTAACTCATTTTTCTAAGAATAGACTTAAGAAGGTTAGGGTTGCCAATATCGGTACAGCAGATTTCTAAGTTATCAACCCTAACCTATAATAAAATCTGCTGTAATCCTGCAGTTGTAATGAAACTTTAAACACTGCATAAAAAATTTAATATTCAAATATCAAAAACGCTACTAAAAAACTCGACTAATTACTTATCAATAAAATATAAAATAAAAAAAAACAATTTAATATCATTTACTAATGCAATAATTATATTTAATTATACTTTTTTATATTGAAAAAAATTAAAAGAAGCTTCATGATAATAATAATAATAATAAAAGTATTAATATTGACCCGTAAGTTTTTTTTTCTCCATTTAAAATGATTGTAAAAGTTAATTGAGCACTTTCTTACAATTAATAAAAAAAAAGGGAAGAAGAAATAAAGTCTGATGTAGTAGAGGAAAGAAAGAAAGCTCAGGTTAATAATATAAGAAAAGACAATGGCTTGCATACCAATGTTTAAATCGTCTTTTCTTCTTTTTTTTTTTTCATCTTTACTTTTTTAATATTAAATTCTTCCCTTGACGATCTATAAATATATTTTTTATATAACTTCTACTCTTATTTTCTCTCTGACGTAGATTAAAGATTATTTAGACTCAAGAAATTAAAAAAGTATAATAATTTTTTAGAAAAATATTTCATTAAATATCTTTTTTCTAAAAAATATTTATGCTCAGGTTAAATTTTGAATTATGCAAGACTGGTGCTACAGACACTGACTAATGCAGTAAATATAAAAAGCAAAAAGATCATCATTATTATTATTATTATAGGGTAGGAAAATAGTAGGAGATGAATATCATGATTCATGCCACTAAAGGATAATCCTTGGTATTTTCATTGTAATTTTTATTACCAGAGGAGACTTCTTTTTCCTTTTAACTTTTTTTTTTTTTAGCTCATAACTTTGGATGAGCTTTATTTCCTTTCTGATGTCACTACTTTATTTTATTATTCATTTTTATTTAAGTATGATAAATATTTTTATTATTGAGGCAAATATTTATTTATTTGTTTAGTTTTTGATGGGAAGATTTTTTTTTAATTTGAGGTTTTTGGAGGTTTTGGTTTTTTGTTGAGTTTCAGATTTAATTTAAATCGTTTAAATAAAAAAGTGAAAATTTGAGCTTTATTTAGATGCATGTTCTGAAAATTTCCGAAAAATTTCTTAACTCTAAACTGAATGTCTGATTTAAAGTTTTAAAAAACTGATACGTATTTGTTAAATTTTTCATAAGACCAGAATATTTTAATTATTTTTCAAAACAAACATCATCAATTTTCTGAAATTGCAAAATTTTCAAACGAAAAGAAAATAAATTTTATTTATTATGTTTCTACCCATTAAAATGTCATCCTATAAAAAAGCTTCTACTCCACATAACCGAACATCTGATAGAGCAGCAGATATTTTTAAAAAGAAAAGCACTTCCCAAATACACATAAAAAACCAAACCTAAAAAAAGACAGAATATTTTTATTTACTCTAACACAAATACAAATATTTATTACTATTATTTTTTTCAAGTTTGATGTGTTCGTTTATTCGTTAGCAGGTTAACAAAAACAAAAAAGAGATAAAAAGTCAAGCTTAATTTAAGTTAACCAATCGACAAGCTCTTATAAATGAAATTCGATGAAAAAAAGAAAAATCCTTTTAACGTTAATTTTTTTCTATGTTCTAATTATAAAGATTTTTAGCCAAAAAGAAAATAGAGATGATTCTCAAATCTAAAAGAAAATTTAAAAAAAGAAATTTAATACTCTCATCACGTTTTTTTTTTACATAGAGAAAGAAAAAGAAAATTTTATACTAAATGTACCCTAGTGAATTTAGTAGAGAGATAGACGAATTTCTTTTTGTTAAGTAGGGACATTAAATTTTTCTCTTCATGCTACATTTTTTTGGCAAACATCCAAATCGAAATATAAGTTAAATGAGAGAAAGAAAGATACGATTAAATTTTATATTTTCGAGGCCACCAGGACATGATCTAGATTTTTTTTTTATAGATTTTTTTTTTTTTAAATAAATTTTTTATAGTTTATTAAATACTTTTTTTTTTTTTAATATTGTTGTCGTAGTTTTTGTGTTTTTGTTTTTAAAAAGTTGTTTAATATCGTTGAGTAACTTTTTTTTCTAGTTTAAATTTTTATTATTTTGAAGTAGAGCTTTTTTTTGAATAAAAGAAAAGTCAAGGTCACATTTCTGTTTTTAAGTGCAGTCATAATTTTAAATAGAAAATTTTAATTTTACTTTTGTTTTTACTTACTGTTTCTAATCTTGTTACTTTTTTTTACTTTGTTTCAGGTGAGTTAGAGAAACTTTTTCTACTTTTTGTGTTGTTTTATCAAAGTTTTTTGTAAGTATTTGCTAAAATTATTTTAATTAAATTTTAAAAATTAGAAATTTTCTGATGTAATGAAAGAAATATTAATTTTTTAAAACTTTTTTTGCCTTTAGAAAAAATGAAGTAATTTTTTTTTTTTTTGATTGAAAATAAAAAATTTCTTTCATCGAATGTGGAAAAGTTTGAATGTAAAAAAATTATTTTACAAAGGTTGCACAAAACTTATCTTTTTGAAAAATAGCGTTTTTTTATCAGTTTATGAAATTTTGATAAAAATTTGATAAAATTTCTGTCCTCGTTTCTGTCCTTATTCAAGTGAATTTCAATACCAAAACTTTTTTTTCTCAATTTTTCCTTATTTTTTTTCAATTTCTTTTACAGAAATAAATTTATTTTGCATTCAATTTTGAAAAAAACTTAGCACACTTTATTTTCCCAAACAAAACAAAGTCTCGAAAACCTTACAAAAACCCCAAACTAATCTTTTTAATTTCAAAAACAGCCCAAAAAAACCTTAGAATTCAAGTTACCAAAAAAAAGCCAGGTCTTTCATTAAACCCCAAAAACAACAAAATCTAAAAAATTACAAAAAAAAACCAATTCAGCCAGCAAAAATAAAGTAGAGTATTTATAAAAGTGTTAAGAAATAAAACCCGTATAAACTACCCAGAGTACACTTTTTTTTATAATAAAAAACATTATTTTAGTAAACACAAACACAAGGAAAAAAGAAAATTTAATATAATAAATCTTAGTAAAAGGCGTATACATGTTTCTCACATTCAGTAAATAATACTAGATAGAAATCCATTAATTTTCAACAGTACAACTACTGCTACTGTATCCTGTCTTTGTTTTTTTTCTTAAGATTATTGATTTTTTTTTTAAAGGCTTTTTAAATAAATAAAATAAATAGTTGGATCATCAAAGTTTAATTAACATTTTTATAATTATCTTATAAATATTTATGATTTATTATTATTATTATTGATACGTTTTTAATATAAAAATAAAGTTTTTAATTAATCGAGTAATTAATTAATTTAAATTTACAATTTTTTTTTTTCATTCTTGTTATAAAACTTAGATTACATAATAAATTGAGGTATTTTTTTTCGATTAAATATACACTGTAAAAAGGATGGTCAGAAAATTTAATGGGCATAAACGTAATGTTTTAGAGTAAAAATATGACCTTAAATAGAAAAATTTAAGTTTTTTAGGATATGTTTAAATAATTTCTTTCTTGAAAGTTGCATTTTGAAGAAATAAAATTATTGGTTCTAGACAGAATGGGAATTGAAATAAAAATTCATAAGAAATTTGGAGCTTATTTTAATGACTTCAGATTTACCATGGCGGAATTTGAATTTAGCCCATTTTTCTAGTTTTTGACGTATCATGGATATTATTTCTGTATTAAAAAAATAAAAAAAAACTATCAATAGAAACGTGTACACCATGACTAAGAAAATAAAAGATTTTTGTGTAAAATTTTGTAGATAAAAAAAAGATTTTTCGGACTAAATTTGGGCTAAATTTCTTTGAAATAATCCTCCAAATTTAATTCCAATATTAAATTATGTTTGATCTAGGGCATTCTTTTTTTCTGGCTAAGATTGGTATTTGATTTTTCCTCAACGAGGACAAAAAAACTCGTCTTTGACAACCACGTAACACCCAAAAATACATAATTTTAGCCGCTGACAAAAAGAATTTTAATTCTCAAAAGAAAAACTAAAAAAAACTTTTCAACTCAGTCAAGAAAACTTGACCCATTCTATTTTTCAATCAACCTACGTAATAAAAAAAAAAAAAAATTTATCTTAAAACCCAAAAAAAAAACTGTTAAAAAATCAATCTAAAAAAGAGACAACTTTGTTTTAAAAAAAAACGATTATTTATCTGTAAATTTGAATTAAAAATAGTAAAAAAAAAGATAAAAATATATTTGTCATGAACTTGTAAAACAGTAAACGATAAAAAGCATGCCAAGGTCTTTTGATTAAAAGATCTTTATTCAACCGTACATACACACACACACAGAAACCAAAGTGAAAAATACAGTGATTATATATTTTGTGGTTCATTATATTACAATCTTTTTGATACTTTTTAAAATAAATTTTTATTTTTATATCAAAAGCTTATTAATTTTGACCTAAATTTAATATATTTTTTAGTTTATTAAAATAAAATTTATATAAAAAACCACAATATTGGTATTATTTAATAGATAATACTTTCTTAATGAACTTGAACAATTATTTCAAATTATATATAAAAATTTTTTATACGGGAGTATAAAATTGAAATTCCGATAAAATACTACTCATCATATATAACACAATTAAATAAAATCAATTGCATATCATCATCATCAATTTTATTTTATTTTATCCCATTTTTTTTGAATTAATTAATTGAATTTATTGAGTTATTCGTAATTATAAATCAGTTATTATCAGTAATTTACTGTATGGTAATTTTGAATTATTTTTTACATTTATTCGTTTTCTATCGTGTCAATATTATTGGGAGTATTTGTTAAAAATTTTACTAAGTAAATACAGTTAATTACAGTTCAAATTTATTCGAGGCAAAAAATTTCTGTGTCTTCTATATAATTAATTTTTATATTTGAAACGAAGTAAACAGCGAATATAGTCAGAGATAATGAATTTTTAATTCTTGAAGGAGAAGTGTTTTTTAGCAAACAAAACACTTGAATAAAAAAACCAATAAACCAAAATGTTACTTTATATATAAATAAAATTAATCGTTAAAATAAATCAGTAAAAAACTAAATATTTATAAAAAGGAAAAATCGTTAAATTCTAAAAGTAAATCTTTTGTTTTTATTACGAAAATAGTTAAAGGGTATTGAATATATGGATTTTTTAAAACGAAAATAGCAGTAAGAAAAAAACATGAGTATTTTTCATTGTTTATATATTTCCGGATCGTTTAATCGAACTGATGTATTGTAAAATAATGGTTAAAGAAGAACCACAAGCAACATATATGAAGCAAAGTAAAGGAATGACAATTTTATGGTGTTGAATAAATGTGACTCTTGAGAATATTACATTTAAAATTTTAATCAAAACTATTTAGCTAAAAACACTATTTTTTACTTTAATTTTATAGATTTAAGATCTATTCGATTCGAAAAGTATTTTTTATGTCTGACTGTTTTTTGACTTTAACTACTTATGAAAAGTTTAATACAAACTTTTACCAAACAAACATTTCTTTGCTTTTGTTTTTTTTTTCTTTTTTAACTTGACTTTTTCCCATAGTTTTGAAATAAAATTTATAAACTTTTTATCATAATACGTATTTAGATAAATCTTAATGTGTTTAGATTCTTGAATGTGTGAATATTTTAAGTTTTTGACTTTACCGATTTCGTAGAGATTATTATCAATGGAAGTTTTTTGGAAATTATTTTTTTTTTTTTGGTTTGAAATATTTTATTTTAAAGTCCCTTTTTTTAAGTAGCAAAAAATTTTTAATAAATAGATTCTTAAACTAAATAATTTAAATATTTACATGATTTAAATGACGAATTATTCAAAATGAGTGTTTGTGGTTTTGAATAAATGGTTTTTGTATTTGAATATAATTTTTTGTCCTAAGTTGAATTTATCGCTCATTTGATTTTTAATATTAAATAAAGTGGGCAATTTATTGAAAAAATTAAGCAAATAATTGTTAGCTCAAAAATCAAATATTTTTATTTAATATAATTTTTTGACTTTGGAGCAAAAGAATCTTAATTTTTTGGGTGTGCTTGGTTCTTGTTAACTAGTTTCCGGAGTTTTTTTTATTAGCCCTGAACTATTTTGCTATTAATGAAAAATCATTTTTCTTGTCAGCGTCCAAAAAGCACATATTTCCTGATCATTGCGCGATTCGAAAATTAATATTTTCTTACTACTGACGCAGAAAAATCTTATATAGCCCTTGTCTATAAATAAATAATGCACCAAATCAAAGTTTACCGTCCTCGGCTTCGCCTCGGAAGGTAATTTACGTGGCTATTTGGGCCATTCTTTACTTTTCTGGACATGAGTCGTAAATATTCTATTAAAATAAGAAGTTTAATTTTATAAATAACTAAATTCAGAAAAAATTAAAATAATTTCATTAGTATCTACTACGATGTTGCGAGTGCTGGAAATCTCGGGTACTCGAAAGTTACCTGCCGGATTGTTAAGATCATGAAAATTCGTCGGATGTTTTGGCTCAATCAAGTATGTATTAAATTATAAAATACATGGTACGTTATTTAAATAACCGTATAATAGACTTTGAATACCCGAAATTTCCAATATCTGCACAACCCTATTATTTCTAATCCAAAAGTAAAACACGGTTTTTTAAGATACATCCTGAAATTAAGACAAACTTCATCTCAAAATCCAAATTTTTATGAAGCAGTTACATTTTCATCCGAGCGAATCATCTTGAATTTCACATAACCTCACTTTTATAATAAAAATAATCCACATTCTTCGAATAGAATTCCATTTTCTGCAGGCAGAAATATTTTACATTTGAAAATTCTCATTAAAAAATGTTCTAGAAAAAGTAAGCTAAAAGTTACTTTAATTAAAAAAAAGAGATGATAATATTTAATAAAAACAGCTTTAATTAATTCAAAAAACTGATGTAATTCAAAGTTTAATATATTTAAAAAAAATTAAATTCTATGAAATAAAACTAAAAAAAAGTAAAAAAAAAGCGATTATAACCTTCACACTCACACAGAAACATAACCTATAATATAACAAAAGTTAACCTCAAAATATAAAACCACGCCTATTCTCAACACACATAAGGCGTACATACTTGAGAAAATTCCTTATAATATGCACTGTTGCTATGTCACTATTAAAAAGAGGTATGAAGATAATGTGAGAGAAACTTTGTTATATTACAATTCGATATTATAAACTTGGCATTTTCTCTCACTAAAAAGATATTTTATTTCAATTCACACACACACATACAAGAATTTATATATTAAAATATTTAAATTATTTATTAATTAAGTTCAAAGTTTAAATATCAATCATGCATTATTCGATGAGCTGTCTCTAATTAAAAAAATCATTTCAAGTAAAATTAAGTTAGGAAGTGTTTAAAAAAAATTTTATCGACAACTTTTAATAAGATTTTTTTCGATTAGTTAATTAGAATACACGACATAAATAATTTAAAAAAATTTTTATATATCAAAAGTGTAATAATTACAAATAAAAAGTTTATTTTATACATCTTATTTATTTTTTATATATAAAATTCAGTAGCTAGTCTGAGCGAGAGAGAAAATTTCTTTTTTTCGGATATCCTGAGTAGAATATCAATCAACTAACTACTACTATTTGAATTTAAAACTAACGAATCCTTTTATATCTTTGCATTTATATTACCTTTCACACTTTGTCACTGCTTCTTCGTATTTTTTTTTATGTATAACCAATTTATTTTTTATTATCACTTGTTTTTACATCAATTTTTTTTATAAATAAATTTCTCGTCTTTTAACCATTTTTTTTTATTTATTCATACACTGTTAATATAAAACTCGTGTGAATTTTTAAAATATTGTTTATTTGGAAAAAAATTACTTATTTTTTCGATATAAAATTTTTTAAGCAATTATTTTTTTGTAAATTTACAGGAGATTATTTTATCAGTGTATTTTTTAGCAGGTATTTTTTTAAAAGAATTTTTTTTTCGTAGGGTTTATGGCTTAAATTTATTTTTAAAGAAAGTAATGGTATTCTTTAAATTTTCAGGGATAAGAAATGCATAAAAAATAGCCTTTAAAATTTACGTTTTTTTTCTTCTAAATACCCCTTTTTCTTATACAAATGTAATGTGAATGGATATAAAAAATTTAAATAAAATTAAATTTATTCAAAGAGGTGAGTTCAGTTAACGTGTTTTTTTTTTAAAGAGAGATTCAAAAAAGCTCTAGAGAAATATAAAATTGTAAAAGTGTGATATTTTGGTATAAAACAGGTTATTTGAAGATTTTTAGAGGTTTTATTCATGACAAATTGAAGAAATTTTGTATATTTCTATTAGCCCTGATCGTTTCGTCATTAACCCAGTAGTAAATTAAAATTTTAATATTCTGTTAAGAAAATAAAATTAGATAAAAGTGAATGTCATTAAGATTTTCTGTCTTCGTTTAATAATGTCTTGTTAACTTTCTTGATATCACTTAAAATTAGTATTTTGACCTTAAGTTTTCAAGATGTTATTTCTATGATTAATTGTCACCTTGGCCTTTTTTGGAGTAAACAAAATTTTAAATAAAGATCAACCTAAAATTTTTATACACTGAAAAAAAGTTACTGTTTTTTAACTTTGTAATTAAATTTTATATTTAAGAAATAAAATTCTTGTAATTTTTGAAATTTTGCAATTCCAGGTATATGAAAATAAAATTAATTTAAAAATGTAGAAATTAGTTGAATTTTTCCTAGGAATCCGAATTTGACCCTATTTTGGACCTAAAAAGTCATCGAATACCTGTAAAAGCAAGAAATCCGTCGAAAAATGTAAAAAATTCTATTATCCAACCAAGTTTATCAGAAAAACAAAGATGCAAATTCTTTAAAAAAAATAGAGTGAACTTTTCGACTTTTCCAAAAAAAAATTTTTTTAATTAACAGCAGACGCTATTGTAAATCATAAATAATATCTGCAAGATTTATTAATTTTTTTTACAACAACGCATATTAATAAATTTTCGATAAAAAAAACTTTTTTAAAACATCAAATTTAACATGTGAATTTAATAAATTCCAAAAAAAATGAATATAAATTTCATTTTTAATTAAAAAATTCTTAAAATTTCAAATATTAATATCAATAATTGAATTTTTATGTTAAAAAAAAAAACTTTTATATTCATAAAAATTTTAATTATTAAATAAAATAGCTACCCTATTTTTTTAGTAAAAAAAAAAAAAAGATAGAATAATAAAAATATTTTTTAATAATAAATTTTTTTATTATTATTATAGACATACGAAATAATAAACAACTAAAAATGTACATTTTATTAATGAATAAAAACTTTTTTTCGTATATATAAAATAACTCATATTCTAAATGGAAAGTTTATATTTTAAGCATTAAAAAAATGGATATATTCAAGTTAATCGTTTCCATTAACGTTAGTTATAAACTATTACTTCATTTTCGCACATTTTTTTTTCCTCGTAAAAAAAAATTTACTCGTTAGTCTGTTGGTGTTACTCGTGGTTTTTATGTGGATTATTATTAATTTATGAAGAAATTTAAGGTTTTGTTAATTTTTATTTAACTGCAATGAAGTATTTGAAATTTATTTTTAAAAGAACTGAAAATCTAAAACAAGGACTTGTAAATTACAATTTATTTCTGAAAATGTCCTAAGCATAATATTAGTTTAAAATTTTGACATAAAAAATATCTACTCTCTAAGGGCGTAACATTTCGGATACTAAAATGTTTTTTATTTATTATTAGCCACACAATTCTTATCTTTGGTACAAAATAATTATGTTGATTTTTGGGGCAAATATTTGCAGTTTTAACTGCAATAATCTAAAATTTATCAAGAAATTATTAAAATAAATCAGTACTTGATATTTAGCCATCAAAAACTCTCACATAATATTACAAACTGAAATTTTCAACACCTTATTTTATTTGTTACAGATACTTTCTGTGATTAAAAAAAGCATTAAATGATAGTATTTTAAATATGTGTACAAATGCACACCAATAATTTAATAATAAACTGTATGCATATAGCATATTTTTAAATAATAAAAAATATAAAATTTATAAAATAAAATTTAAATTTCTTCATAATATTAGAAAATATAAGTACATATTTAATCAATATTTTATTTATTATTTATAAATATTTTTCAAATTTTTAATAAATTACTAAAATATTTTTCTTCAATAATAATCAAATTTTATATTTTATGAAATATAAAAATTCATCGATAAGAAAAATAAAAAAATTTAAATATTTAAAGTTATGCTACATAGCTATATATATAAAATTTTTCTAGTTAATATTTAAATTTTTTTTGTAAATAAAACCTTCAAGATTTCTTTACAAACTTATTTGTAAATTTTGATCACGAAATTTTTTATTTTTATTCTATATATAGTAAGCATCGTCGTATCATGATTGATTGATAGATATAGATAAAAATCTTGTTTGCTGTCATCTTCAATGAATTTTCAAACGTTGGTATACTAAATGATGAAGGCTTTTGAACTTTTTTTTTTTTAATCTTATGTGTACATCAAGTAAGTATACATAAATATATTAGGGTGCTTTATAAGCCCTTGCTCACTTTGTTCGTCAACCCCTTAGAGATAAAGATTGAATGTTGGTTTATAGAGTCAGACTTTTTAAGTTGATTTAAGAGTTTAGGATAGTTTTATTGGTGAAATTGTGTAATTGGATTGAGTTGAGTATTTTTTTTTATTAATAAATGAAAACTTTTTCAACAAAGTTAGGTTGCTTTGAGTGATTTTGATTCCACATAATTAATTATGGATTATAAAAATGTATCACATGGTGGTTCAAATTAATTCATAGACATATAGGCGATACTACTGTATATCACACCTCGAAACAACTATCAAAACAAGATTAGTAAGAGATAATTACAATTTTTAAAGTCAAAGAATATTTGAAAAAAGTGCTTCTTTATATTTATTTTTAACAAAAAATTTTACTTATTTATAATTAAGGTTTATGTAGAGTATTTTTATAATTTAAGTTTGATAAGATTTGATAATTTTACTCTTATTTATACTCTCAAGAATGCATTTCTCTTTCGAGAAACAAAAAATATTTTTTGATATATTACACTGTAGAGCTGATGCGCTTGAACTTTGCTTTTATTATAAGGACAGACTGGACTCTAATACTCCTTCTTTTCATTCAACAAAGTAAATTTACATTAAGATTATTTTCAATACTACATTTTATAAATTTAAATATATTAAGTAATTCATAAACACTATGACATATATATAGAACTCAAGAGCCATTTCTCTTTCGAGAAAAAAAAAATCAATGTATGTGTCGTAGCCCCATAGGATAATCGGTTTTATAGGCTATAAGCCGGCCCATAGAGTAAAAATGCTCGATCAAAATGCTCGAGACATATTTCGCTATGAAGCTGCGTGCTCCAGTTTTATATAGCCTATAGGCCGGCTTTTAGCGTATAAAACTGAAAGAGGTCAGCTTCATAGACAAATATCAAAGTTTCGAGACTCTTAATTTTAAATATAATATAAATTTACCAATATTATGTCGTGAATTATTTATATTTATCTTATAGTATTATTTACATTATTAAATTTATTTTAAATAATAAGTTCTATCAATGAATAATAAATTTGTTGTTTAATATCATATAATTATAAAATTTTAAATCAATTTTTTTATTATTAATATAGATAAAGTAAATAGTGAAATACAAAAAGTTAGTGTTGATCGACATATATTTTATAATAAAATTAATGAATTTTACTCCATTCACCGTGGTAATAAGTCAGTGTGATATAGTAATATTGGTATAATTATAATAGAATAATATAATATAATTATAATAATATAATTATAATTATATAACTATAATTATAATTATAATATAATTATAATTATAATAATTACTATAATTCACGATATAGTAATATTGGTAAATTTATATTATTTAAAATTAAGAGTCTCGAAACATTGATATTTGTCTATGAAACTGACCTCTTTCAGCTTTTTACGCTAAAAGCCGGCCTATAGGCTATAAAACTGGAGCGCACCGCTTCATAGCGAAATAGGTTTGCTCGAGCATTTTTACTCTATGGGCCGGCTTATAGCCTATAAAACCGATTATCCTATGGGGCTACGACATATACAACTAATAGTAATTATTTACTGTATAAATTTAGCTTCCAAGTATATGCCTCAATTCAAGCAAAATTCAAGCACAGCAACCCAACAGTATATACACTCAATTTTCTGTACATAAAATTGATAAAAACTTTATATCTTAAAGTTTCTTTTACAAGATAAGCTTGCTTTGCTTGAAGTTCCGTTAGAAACAGTGTCACTAAAGTAATAATTTTAACCAAACCGAATACAAAATCTAAAAATAACAATTTTTTACTAATCCATTAAATTTTAGCATATCAATAAAAACACAATTTTACTTCTAATAATCAACATAAATAAAAAATTTGTACTTTTTCTCATATCTCAAGACTTAATACAGCCAATCAATCAAATTCGCTTTCTTTTGAATAGCTAAAATAAAGATGTATAAGTACGTATATATAAACGTAAAATGAAAAAGGCACACGTTATACAATAAAGAAGTATATATACGATATAAATATATCTAATTTTCATATTCAGCATACATTATAGTATGCAGAGAAAATTAAATTTAAGATCCTGTATAAAGCTTACTAAAGAAAATATATTACTGTTTCGCATTTATTATTAAATTTAAAAGATATTGAATTTTATTATATTACGTCTTTGATTATAGTTTCTATGTATTAAATTTCTCTTGTATTGAGTATGTGAAAATGTTATGAGTATGAGATATACTTAAATTTATGTATAGTAGGGTGTGCAAGTGTCGGAAGAAATTTGGAGGAATTTTGGTATTGGAACCTGGATTTTTTTTATTTAAGTTGCTATGTTGTAAATGACAAAAAAAAATGTAGAAAAATTAAAAAAATATTTTTTTAGTCTCATGATATTGTAGTAGGTGAAGACCAAAAACGTTATTTTTTTTATGAATTTTTATTGCAAAAGTTCAATTGAAAAAATTCAACTGCTACACTCCATCTTTTACTGCAAAATTTTTGTTCAAAAAAATTATTTTAATCAAGAATATGTATATAAATATTTCGATCATAAAAATTTCTACAAATACGTAAATATTTTAAAAAATATATTAAAAAATTAAAAAACACACTGAAAAAAAATTTGCTTGTCGCAAGCGGAATTTTTCGATTTGTCGCTAGTGGGTAGCACTTGCGGCAACTGAATTTTTTTTTTAGTGTATCCATGTATTCAAATGAAATAAAATTAAATTAGAAAAATTGTTTTATTAATTTTATTATAATTTTAAGCATTAAATTGTTAAATTAACTATTTTCATCTATAATTTAAAAATATTTAATACAATTTAATAAACGTCAATTTAGAATTTATCATAAAAACGAGAACATAACATAAAAGAATTTAATTCTCTTTGTAGATTAAATTGGATAATTGAATTAAATTAAAATATTTGATTGTAAATAATAGAAAACTATTTAATTATTTATGTTAATCAAAAATTTTGTTCTAAATAAAACAAATTTGAAAACACAAAAGATTTTTACATTCGTTAAAATGAATGAAATTATTTTCTGGAACTGCGTTCCACAAAATTTACTAAAAATAATGTAGGTCAGTTAAATTCGTAATTAATAATTATAAAAGTTAATTATACTTTAAAATTTAAAAAATATGAATTTTTAACTGAATATATAATGTCATTTTATTTATTATTTTAAATTTTTTAAATTTTTTTCTCCATATAATTAATGATGTTTTTATCGGATAAAATATTTATTTGAAAATTTTCATAATATATTTATGAATGTATAAACATCAAATGCAATATATTGACATAAATTTTATATTAAAAAATAAAAAAAATTATGATTAAATGTGTCATATTTATCATCGTATATATAATTTGTATACACGTTACTGTCAAAATTTACAATTTTAGTAAATCAATGAATTTAGTTTTTTTGGTATTTTTACCATGTTTAGTTATGCTTTTTGAATGAATTTTTTTAAATTTTATTTTTTTTTAACACCTAAGTGGGTTTGAGAAATTCCTAAATTTATTTACTTTAGTTTTCAGAGAAAAAAGAAGGTTTCTCTCATAGGTGTGTAATGCAGTTCTCGTTTCAGGTCTAGAAAAAATGGCATTATTGACCCAAAAATAAAATTCAACACGTCATAATTGTTTAAACAAATAAACATTTTAAATTTTTTTTCATTTTTTTATGAAGTATGGGTTCTTTTATTGAAATAGTATATTTTTACCCATGGCCAGAAAAGTAAAGAATGGCCCAAATCGCACGTAAATTACCGTCCGAGGCGAAGCCGAGGATGGTAAACTGCGATTTGGGGCATCCTTTTTTTGTGGCCAAGGACAAAACATAATTTTTCTTGCTCAGTGTCGAGAAAATGCGTTTTTTCGAATAGCGCAGCGGCCAGATAACACGCACTTTCTGGACACTAACAAGAAAAATATAATAAGCAAATGTGTTTCATTATTCATAAGTATAGCGCAATTATATATTTAAGTTTTAAAATAAGCTAAAGAATTTGATCCAACATACTTAATTATGCTGCCGTACAGGAGTAAAAAGGCAATATCTCACTTTTAACTCATTTCGAGATATTTAAAGAAACGCGTTTCGGTTAATTTTGAAAGGTTTATATACAATTAAAAAAAAATTTATATGTTTCTAAGGTAATTAAGACATGCTCTTTTCATTGGTGAAAAAATTTTTCCAAAATTTCCACTCCTTATATGAAAAACAAGAGATATGCAAAAATAGCAGCGCCAAATCAGCTTATAATACAGGAGAAGAAAAGCAATATCGAGATATGCATTTTAATTCATGTACTCAGGATGCTTGGCGCCGCTCTTGTCCACGAAAGAAAAGCAACATCTCATATTGAAATAATTTTAATTCTTTTCAATATAAATTATTTTATTAAAATTACAAAATTAATAATATTGAAATATTGTTTTTTTGTATTTTTTATATATTTTTAATAAAAAAATGTTTATAATAATAACAAAAATAATAAAACATAATTGGCAGTTATATAACTTCAAATCTTTCATATAAATAAAAAAATTTGCTACCAAATATTTTAAATAATAAAACATAAACATGACAAAAAAATATCACATTCTTATATTTTTTTAAAATAATCGCCCTTATCATACTTTATTTAAAGTTGTATAATAACGTTCTTTGCCGCCAAATATTTGTTTATTTATAATTTATATAGTAAAAAAGGTAGACTAGCGAAAAACATATTTACATTTAATGAATTAAGTTCAGTTAAATAATTTTTTTCTCATTTATATTTTTGGAATGATTAAAAAATTTATAAAAGTAATAAACTACAAGTACAACAATAACAAATCGAGCTGTAAATAAATTATTACTAAATTAATTAATAATAAGTATTAATATTTTTAGTACTTTATTTTAGAGATGTGCAAAATTTAAAAATCGATGACTCCTACATCACGTTAAATACAGGAGAAGAAAAGCAATATCGAGATATTGCCTTTCTTCTCCTGTATTGAAATATTTTTTTCCATGCGCGCTGCTCTGCCGTACAGGAGAAGAAAAGCAATATCTCGAGATATGCATTTATTTCATGTATTTTTTTTTTAATTCCATGTTAAATTTTATCAAATACATGAAACCTTCGAGATATGCAGTGCTAACTTTTTTGTTATCAGTGATATCAAAATAATTTTTGCACCACTGGATAGATTTTTTTTTCACGATTATGCACATATAAAAATCTCATTTTTCATAAAATCTCGAGATATTGCCTTTTTACTCCTGTACGGCAGTATGGATTTCAATGAAACCAAAAATAATAAGGAAGAAACTGAAAGTGATAATATATCCTCTGAACATGAATCGTAAAAAAACAATCCAATAGTTGCATTTAAAAAACAGTTAAAAAATGAGACCAATAGCATCCATGATGTATACTCAAAATAATTCAAGAAATATTGTATATTTATAATTTAAGTTAGTGTTTATTTAATTTTATGTTTGATACTTTCAGTGTTATTTATACTCTCAAGAACGCATTTCTCTTTCGAGAAATAAAAAATATTTTTGCTTCTACTATACACTGCTACACGACTGCTACATACTCATTTTTCTATATCAATAGCTGTTTATATAGATATTTCAATTAGGTCCTCATATATATAATTCTTAAATTTATATGACAATTTGTAGAACAAGTATTATGTTAATTTCATATTAAATTGATCTGAGTAAATAAATAAAGTATGCCTCAAATTTTTATCAATGATAAAAAAAAGACATTGTACGTAATATATTAAATTATTCAAATAAAACTTGCAAAAAGGATTAAATAAATTAAATTACTAATAATAAATAAAATACTTTTTACTTAAAAAAAACATTAAATAAAATTATTTTTCTTTTTAAAAAAATAAAATATTTTTACAATTTATCTTAAACATAAAATATTTGTTATGGATCTGATTATAAAAATTCTGAGGTACAGATTTTTCAAAAACTGATCCAAGCTTGAACACAACAAATTCTAAAACTTGCGTAAAAAACCGAGTAAAAAACTATCTGTTAGGTAAAACCGTTAAAATCAGTGTTGAAACCATTTTTAACATGGTCAAACGAATAGTTAATAACTGAAAGTTGTAAAATTGTTTATTTATGAATTATTTTTTAAATGCATCTGAAATTAAATTTTTTGTGCTACTTTCCTCTTAAGATGAGTATAGTCTCAGTTTTGGATTCTACTTTTTTCTAGCTTTGCTTTCACTAATAAAAAAGCTTTATTACGTATTAATCCTTAATTTTACTTAAGTTTCAAATTGAAAATAAGTCACAACAAATATTTTTAAAGAATACAAAAAAAAAACAGAGTATCGATAATTGATATAAAAATCTTTGACATAAAAAATAAAACACAATAGACATATAAGTTATCGTATTATATATAAGTAAAGTTTAGTTGACCATACATGAACACAAAAAAATAAAAAATAAACTTTTTAGTCTAGAAATCAGTCTACCTTGAAAATCAAGTGGTTCGAATAATTCAGATATAAAAAAAATAATAATACAGAGAGAGAAAGTGAAATTTATTTTTTTCTAAAACAAGATTTAAAAAGCCACAATTTACTCTAGTGGAAAACTAACTAAGTGGTATATATGTATGTGTGTGTGTATTGGACAATTGAAGGTTGTTAATTCGTGACAATAGGTTTATTTGACCTAAAATTCTTTAAAATTATATTTTTCTTTTTTATTTTTTTATTTTACTTTATTTATTTTGATATTTCAAAACTAATGATTAACTATATCATATTTTTTATTGAATTTTTTTTTAGACTTTATTTTAAAATTTTCGAGAAAATTTTTAATAAAAATTCATAATGCTAATAATAGTCCTGTCGCCAGCAATGCTATTTAATGCCATAAAATGCCATAAAAGTTCCATGGAAAAAAATGGGTGGTATTTATGTTTTTTGGCGAAATTGGCCAATAATTTGTAATAAAAAAAAATTGACCACGAATTTCGCAAAATAGACCCCGGATTCGTGTTTAGCGGGTCAAAAAACATAAATACCACCCATTTTTTTTCATGGAACTTATATGCTATTTTAGGATTTCCTGGCATTAAATAGCATTGCTGGCGACAGGACTATAAATAAATGGTAAACTTATTTTGTATAAAAATATGAATAACAAAAAATAATCAAGCAAAATGAAGATAAATTGATGTTAATTGTATACTTACAAGCAGTTATAAATTAATTCGTTTCTCGAAAGAGAAATGTATTCTTGATACTATAAATAAGACGGAAAATAAAATACATTTTTAGTAATTTAATATATATATATTAATGTAATCGGAACCTTAATTTTGGTGAATGTTGAAGATTGAAAAGTGTATGTACCTAATATCATATATGAAGCAAATAATGAATATCAGATTTCATTTGTGCTACTTCTTTATATCGTAAGCACTAAAATTTAGAAATTTTGCCTTATGAAGCGCTAGATTAGAACGCTAAAAAAAATCCAGGTGTGGCAGCCAGAATTTTAGATTTGTTTTAAGCTATTGCATAACCTATATCTTGAAACGCAAATAAAATTTTAAAAAAATGAGTTTCACTACCAGTGACGCCAACCGAATATTCCGGTAGCATCAACTGAATAAATTCAGTTCGCGGCAACCGGATTGTTTTTTCAGTGCATGTATTATACTGAACTAAAATTCTAATTATCAATATATCAATTTCAAAAAAACAATATGATTAAAATTATTTTGCTTTTGATTATATTATAAATTTTCTTGTAAATAATACCTATATGATTGCAAATTTTAAATTTCATAAAATAAAAGTGACCCAAAAAAAAATGCAATGTTTAGTTTATTTATTTATTTATTTATTTTGAAAAAATTTGGCGCAGGCATGGCCGATGCGCAATATGATACAATATTGTATAATGGTTAAGAGTATAAGTACATAGTACATACATAAAATTTAAGTGAATAAAAATAAATATGAATATAATTAATATTATAAAATATAATAATAATAAAAATGAAAATTAAATTAAATTTAATATATGAATAATAACAATTTTTGCTTAATTATGATTTAAATTTTAATATTTAGACATATTTTTGACAAAAGAAAAAAAGTATATTTTAACTTGATTATTTCTTAAAAAGATCTGGTGTTTTTTGTAGATATAATAGGTATTTCATGATATGGATTTTAAATGTATCCAAACAATCGTATTGTTTCAAAGTAAATGGCAGATAGTTCTTATGAAGAAAGTTAAAAATTTTAGATGATGAAATTCTCTGGAGAATACTTTCTTTTATGCATTGCACATTTGAGATTACAATTTTTTAAGATGAAAATTTTTTCTTTTTCATTTTTTTTTCTTTTTATGATTTGAAATTTTTTCTTATTTTTTATTATTGCAGATTATAATATATATTTTAATATGTATGCTTTTTTATTAAAATTTTTGTTGATTCAGGCGAAAATACCCTTTATTTTGTAATTTGGTTAATAATTTAGTTTTTTATCAAAAAATGAAAAAATAATGAACGTATAGTTGGGTAGAAAAACGTTTATAAAAAAAAAAAATTATTCTCTATATGATTAACTCCTCTAAAACGACACCAAACTCGGCTATTTGAAAACTGACCCATTAAAGGACGCAATAGACCCCAAATAAAACCTCCCAAAAATGAGCCACTATTTAATTTCACAGGGCTCTTAACCCTTAAAAACCAATCAAACCTTAATTTTTATCCAAAACCTCCTTAAAAATTATACCCAAAAACACAAAGAACCAACCATATACAATAAAACAACCTAAAAAACTAAAAAATAAAAGATATAGTTAACGAATATTTTTCTATAGGTGTACATGCAAAGTATAATAAAATGTGACATGTAAAATAATTATAAAATACAATAGAAAATTTGCTTATGAAATTTATATAAAAGCTTTTAAGTAAAATATATAATTCATTTAAACAGCTTTTTAGTTAAAAACTATATAGTATTAATTAACTTATATATATAACTTTTAATATAATATCTTTTTTTCACAATTTTTTCTTTTTTTATTATGACTTTTTTATCTATATAAAATTTTAATGAATTAAAATATAATAATTTTTTTATTACGCGAGGTACCTACGTTTTTAAATTTGTATTTTATGTGCTTTTAAAAATGCATTAACTAAAATAATTAATGTCGGATATTTAAATAAAATATATGTTAAATTTTACTTTTTTGAAATTCAGTATCCAAATTAACAGAAAATTTTTTTTAAAATTAGGATTATGTAGGATTTAAAAGTTTTAATTCGACATAATTTTACAAAATAACTCGCTAGAATTAATTTTCAAATCCACATATTTGTTTAAAACTTTAAAAATATCTTTCTGACAATAATAATAATAATAATAAAGTAAATCCCAAAAAAAAGGTACCACACATAAATTTTCAATACTTTCATTTTTACATTAAATTTTTCAACATGTAGGTAATAATATAATCTTTTTGATAATTTGCCAGAAAAAGAAAAATAAAAAGTAGAAAATCCTAAAAGCGTTTAAAGTTTTATATTTTTTTGAAAAAAGGAATAATATATATTTGATATCGATTATTTAATATATCTATAAAGAGTTTCAGTCATTTATCTCAAATTAATCCGGATTAAAATTCCGGTATAAAACGTTTCCAATTCGTTTTCGTATTAGACTTTGGCTGTATCTAATCTAACAATATAGAACTTTGCTGACCTTAATCTGACTTACGTCTTTTCTATATAGTTATATATAAAAGTGAATTAGCTGTAGCTAAAGCAAGCAATTTATAAAATTTTGTAAAAAATTTTTATAAGGTTTTATTAAAGGATAGTTTCAGAGGAATTTACACGTTCTGAAAAAAGGGTTAATTACTTATAGTTGCTTTAAATTAAAGTTAAAGTACTTATATATATTAAAATACAATAAAAAAGCAAGTTTTTAACATTATATTTAATTTTACATAATCAATTATAGATTATATATAAATACTTTATATCGTTAAATCAAATTAATTCATGCCAATGTGCAACATGAAATCAAAATTTTTAAAGTTACTCAACTCGTTACAGAATATTTATTAAGAAGGGAATTTTTAACAAGCGAGTCTAGCTTTCCAAAATGTTAATTTCTTTAACTATTACATTTATATACAGCGTATTTATATAATTTATGCTATTTTAGGTTTATTATAATTTGATTCAATTATATTTTCAATCCTATTTATACTTTCAAGAATGCATTTCTCTTTCGAGAAATAATAATCGTCGTACTAGGTGAACCTACAACGCCACCGAATCCAACCGAATCGGTTCTATTGAGAATAGCCAAAGTAAATCTTAAACTTGAACTGGGAAACTAGTAAAATTAGCTCGAAAATTAGTTTCTTGCTATTTATAAAAATTGTTCTCAAAAAGTATAAATTAATAATATACGAGATAATATAAATATGATTTTTAATAAAACTTGTTTTTTAAAATATAAAATTTTTATTTTTTTATAAATAATAAAAAAAAATTTTATTAGTTTCCCAGTTCAAGTTTAAGATTTACTCTGGCTATTCTCAATAGTACCAATTCTGTGGCGCGACTGTAGCGCTGTAGGCGAGGCTGTAGGTTCACCTACCACGACGATTATTATTTCTCGAAAGAGAAATGCATTCTTGAGAATATAAATAGAATTGAAAATATCGTATTAGAATAAAATTATAATAAACGTAAAATAACATAAATTAAATAAATAAGCTGTAAATAAATGTATAATGATTATAGAAATTAAAATTTTGGGATAGCTAGACTCGCTTGTTTTGAAATTCCCTTCTTAATAAATATTCTTTAACTTTTAAAATTTGTTCTCATGTTGCGCATTGGTATGAATTAATTTGATATAACGATATGAAGTATTTAAAAAATCTATAATTGATTATGTAAATACTAATACTATTTTTTAGGTTTTTTTATTAAAATTTGTATTTTTACGCAATATTATTTTTCTTCTTTATAAAAGAAAATAATTAAGTGATTTATTGGTACAGTTTAACTCAAAAAATATATAGCATTTTTGCTCAATAAAAAAATAATTACAGTATTCATTTTTTTCTTTCGTGTATCAGCAACTGAAAAACGCGAATTTTCTCTGCACATTGGCGCAGAAAAATTATGTACGAACCTCGGTAATAAAAAAAAAGTTGGGCAAGATCGCAGTTTATTTAATAAGGTATTTCGGGCTGGTCACGTGACATTGGAGCTTTTTAGCGAAAACAACGACCACCCTGCGTATAAGCTATTCAGCTGGCGTGGTCTTCCATAAAGAATACTCGAGGAAAACAAATGTTTTCCTCGAGTATTCTTTCTGGAAGACCACGCCAACTCCTATGCTTAAATGTTGAGCTGTCTTGGTCTTCACTAAAAACCCACTGTATCACGTGACCAACCCGAAAACCATTATAATGATATGTAAGTTTTGCTTGATTTGAGCAATATATTTTTATAGTGTTTACTTATTTTTTATTTTATGTTTCATTATCAAATATGATCTCTTGAACAAGAAAGAGTGAGACAATAAATAGTTTGATAATAATTTATTCTGATATATATAATACTCAAAAAATTTTGTTTTAGTATTAAATTTGAACTTTCGAAGAATTCTCAAAGATATTTTACTATTTATCAAACTGTTCCATTCCCTTAATTTTTCATAAAATGTTCTCATAACTTTTTCTTAACAATAAATAAAATTCTATTTTGCTAAACTAATTCTAATAATTTCATACAATTAAGTATATCAACCAGCAAAAAACAATTTTTAATTAAAAATTATTCAGATACACATCAAGCAATTATTTAAATTATTAAATAATTAAAAATAAATAAATTAATGAAATTGTAGTAAGTGCATATACAACTTATAATTAATTATTGATCCAATTTTCTCATAAATGAATTATACAAAGTATGCTGACGTTATTAAAATAATATTTATATATAAACAGAGATTTAAATTTTAATAATTTATATATTAAATATAACACTTTTCTAATATAATAATATATTTTATAAAAGTAATTATTTATCTCATTTAAATCAAAATTCATTATCTTTTTTAGTTTGTTATAGACTTTAATTTATTTATTTTTTAATGTCATATATAATCGTTTTTTGTGCATATTAGGCTAGACGCTGATTTAAATTTATTGGTAATCTAGAATTTTAGAAGGTAGAATTTTTGCTCTTTTGAATTCAAAAAATATCAAAGTTAATTTTTTTGTATTGGATGTACAACTCTAATAGTACGACAATTTATATAAATTGTAAATGAAAATGTTTATTTTTTAAATTTTTGGCGTGACCATAGTATAAAAAAAAGTAGATTTTTCTAAAACATCAGCACGTAGAGCAACTTTATATTGCATTAATAACGATTACCAGGATCCTCATACCTGCAGAGACATTGGTTATGCACAAGCTCTGCTTGTAAATTACACAATCTCAAGTTTTGTAGCGAAAATTCCCTCGAGAAATTGTAAAATTACATAGTTTACAGAGCTTGAAATTACATGCTCTGTATATCTCGGTCCTAGATATTTAATTATCATAATGGCTCCTATTGGTCATTTTTTGAGATTGGCACTTTTAGCATCTATAAATTAAAAAAATAAGCCAAGTTATTCCAAACAACATCCAGCCTAATATCTACAAAAATGAGTAATAACCATAATTAAACCAAAAATAAACAAGTAATACACAAAAAGTAAATTAAAAATACAGAAAAAAAAATAGCTTAATTTCAAACATCAATCATTCAGATGTTAAGCCAATATTAGCTTTCTTTTTTTGCAAACATATTTCAAGATTTTTTCATACAAAAACAAAATAAAATTAAAAAAAAATAAGCGAGTAGAATAAATAATGAAATTGAGAATGATCAAGCATTATTTCAAATAAAGTGACTAAAAAAAAAAATTTTTTTGCGTAATAGAAAGTTATATCAAACATGTTTCAAAGTGTATAGGTATGCATAAATGAGAGTATAGAGAACCACACAAGGGTTTGAAAGTTCGTTTATATAGGAAATCCTCAGGGTAAAAGAGAGAGTAAGTAACATTAATCTTATTGTTCGAACCGCATAATGCTTCGGCAAGCCCAATTGCCTGATTCCGGTTGAAATTGGTCTCTCTATACTATGAGTACTATTTTACCAATATTCTAACTAACACATTTATATATATGATTTAGTAGCATGTGTATGGAGAGAATTGAAAATTTTCTTCATATATTAAAATGATATATTATATAAGATAAAATTATATATATATATATATATATATATATGGATAAGATTATATTTTGATATATCATAAATGTTCTATATTTTAGATATAGAGAGGCATTTTGGTAATTGTGCATTAATAATAATAATATCGAGTATGCTTTATTGATATTATCGTATTTTATATTTATATATCTGTTATTATTATTTTAATGTATATTTTGTTATAATTATAAGCGAGTTAAATTTTAATTATTCGCTCTATATTATACATTTAATTCACTCAATATCTTTTTTATTATTTAAAATACTGTATTTTTGTTGAAAATTTATAATTATTAATATTGTTATAAAATTAAATTATTTGCTAAAAGTGAGTATTTTTTAATTAATTTTTGGTGAAAATGTTTTGTTAAATTTTTGATGAAAATGTTCTGAGGAGGAGTGTAGATTATGGTTTTTTAGTGTTAATTATAGCCTTGAGTATATGAGGTAATAGAAATTGAAAATTTTTACTTGTAAGCCAAGGAATGATGGAATTTTAAATTTCTGGATTTTTTTGAAATTTCAAAGGCTCAAGAATTAAATTATTTTAAGTTTTTTAATTATCATTAGAACTTCAAAAAGCTCAAAATTTCTGAACATACATTTAAAACTGTAAATTTTTTAAATTTTGCTCAAATAATCACCTAGATCATCTCAAACATAAATATCGATAACTTATCTACAGTATCATTTTTCTCAGTGTAGCAATTCTACTTATTACAATAAATTCAAAAGTCTCATGCATAAAATGTAATATATTTTAACCAATAGAGTGAGATCTATATTTATATATAACAGCAATAAAAAAATTATGAATTATATCTTAAACTACATACGTGATACATAAAATACCAATATAATATTACTATGTATTTCTATTACGTGAGTAATAATATTGTCAATTGCATTTTCTCACATAAATTGATCTTGTATAGTAGTAATCTATAAATTTACCACAATAAAGAAAACATATACATGAGTTAAACTAAACTATGGTCTATGTATCTATTACTATTAAATTGGAATTCTAGTTTTGTATGTGTATTAGAATTTTAGTAGGCCAATTGGCATGTCTGACTAATATACCTAATATTTGAAAACTTTCAAATTTTCTTTTAAAAAAAGTCTCCGAAGGGAATTTTATGCTATACTTAAAAATATATTTCTATTTTTTTTTTATTTAACAAAAAGTAATCTATAGTAATATAAACTTATCATTAAAAACTAACTTTTAAAATAGTTTTTAACTAATTATAAATCTCTTAATCGGAAATCGATAATTGAAAAATTCCAAAGTATATATAATATAGTTTCGCTTTCTTATTTCTTTTTTTAATTTAAATTTATATATTCTTTGTAAAAGTAATTTTTTTTTTTTTAATGTATTAGAATAAATGTCATTTTGTTCAAAAATTATTATTGTAATTTAAAGTAACTTTTAATTAATTTTATAAATTTAATTTTGAAATTGTATAATAATTCTATTCGATTAAGACTTACATACTTTTTTGAAAATTATTTATTTCTTTAAAATATTAATTACATGCAAAGCTCATATTGATAATTAAAAATGTTACAATATTTTATGTATCGTTGAAATTACAGAAATTATAAAAACAAAAAAAAATATTTAAAAAAATAAATCAAGATTAATTATTTTTCTAATGATCTTGAAATTTTACATAAAATAAAAAAATATAAATTATTTTAATTTATCTTGATTAAATTCTCCCAGCTAAATAAAAATAAAAGCTAGATAAAAACTTATTCATGCATTATTTTTTATACAATCAAAAATAAATGTAAATTACAAGTAATCAAAATATATTTTAATATTAACAACCTCTAAGCCTTTTGACCAGGTGAACAATATCTCCTTTTTTAATCTTGCAATCTGACAGAGTTTTATCATCTTCCCACTGTGTACCTGCAAAAATAATACGCTGATCACCTGGAGGAGTTCCTTCTGCTTCTTGGATCATTTTTTTTACCTCTCCTATTGTATCTGAGGCAGATGCATTCATAGGAAATGTTACACCTGTGAGTGTCTTTACGAAGAAGAACAAAGCATTGTTTTTGAAAAGATAAAGAGTGCTGTAATTTTCAATCTTATATTTTGATATTGGAATATTTTCATCTAAACGAGTAGATTGACAATAAAAATCATATGAACTTAATGAATATTTTAGTTTTCTTTCACATTTTACTTTTAAATCTTTAATTGTTTTTATATCACTGACTAAAATAAAATGATTTTTTTTCTGAAAATGTATAAAAAAATACTTTGATTTTTTAGTTTCAATCTCCAAATTAAGAGTAGAATTTTCTTTTATTTTATATTGAACCAATGATTTCTCCTCATTTTCCAAGTGTACATCATTAAAACAAATGCGTTGATATTCCAAAGGAAAAACAAAAAGTCTTTCAATATCTTCTTTTAATTTTTTTACCGTATCAGTTAACTGTAGCTCTAATGTTATTTTTGGCCTACACGAACTGGTAATGAATATTTGAACTCCTATTTGCAATTCTAATTTCATACCAAATCCAATGTTATAATCCATGAAAATATAAATTTTGGGTATCATATGAATGCCTATAAAGTGTTTCAATCTTCCTTTTTATGTCATCGATAGAGTCAGTTCTTTCAACATGTAATTTGATTTTATCACTGCGCAATCTTTTTATATAAATAATCTTATCTTGACACAACTGCAGAGAATTTTCATTTTGAATTCCATAGTCTTTTAATGATTTCTCATCTTGCAATTCATTGTCCATAAAAAATAATTTATAATTACTCACAGGTAAATGAGCCGTAACTTCAATTTTTGTTTTCAAATCTTTGATTGTGTCATCGAATTCAGCAGGTACATAAAATATTTTTCTAGTGCTATCTAATATTTCAACAAATACACCCATTGCACTATTTACTTCTAACATATGTATTTGATGACCTTTAATATCACATTCATTTATATTACTTGAATCTGGTAATTGCTTGCCCCGGAAAGAGCAGCATGGGTAAAATAAGCGCTGTCTTATTGCTTGAAATCCAGAACTATTTTGAATCTTTACTTTTATTGATTGAACTTTTTCTGATCGTTTAATTTTAATTGATAACATACATCCATGTGGTGTTGTGACTAATAAAATTTTTGTTTCACATATAATTGTAGATGAATTCTTAATGTCATAATATCCACATGTTTTACTATCATTTAATTCTGTATTAATAAATATTAAACGCTGGTATTCTTGAGGAATTTCTTCTTGTTTCTGAATGAGTTTTTTTATGGATCTAATAGTGTCGGTACATTTTACATTTAATTTGATGGTTATCCCAGTGTACAAAGTAACATGAATGTTTATTCTCTCCATTATTATTTGTTTCAGATGATAGTGTCAAAGGTTCTTTTTACAGCTATATATTTTAAATATACTAATTATTTAGGCATTAATAAAAACTACATTAAAATAATACTTTATTAATTACCTCAAATTTAATTACTGTTTATGTTTATAAGATCAGCTGATGACTAGAGTAAAATCGTAAAAGGCGTAAAAATAAATTTAAAAGAAAAAGTTGGTAATCGTGACAATGTCATATTTAAATATAAACCGGGAAAAGTATAAATATTTTCGGATATTTGAAAAATTTATTTTATTTTTATTTATAAAAATAATAAATAATTATATAGGTAAGCACATTGAATACTTTAATAAAAAATTATCTAAAACATGTGCAATAAAATATAAATTAACATTTTTTTAAAATTATTTTATGTCTGTAGTTTTTATATAATAAGAATTTGATCTTTTAAATGAAAAATAGTAGTGAAAAAGAAGAATATAAAATTTTATTTACTTCATTTATTAAAATAAAATACATAAGATACGTTATAATAATTATTAATTACATTATAGTAACTTTTTTTTTAAGTCTACATAAAAAATAACATTAATTAATGATTTTTTTTCATTATTTTCTAAATTTGTAAAAAAATTAATTTTTAATTTAAGATTAAAGATTATTCAAAAACTAAATTGAATTATTTTTAATTTAAAAAAGGTTAATATATAATGACTTTTTTTTATAAATATAAATTTTAAAAAACTTATTATTTAATATTAACAACCTCTAAGTCTAATGGCACAATGTAATGTACTTTCATGTTTAATATCATACTCTGAAAGAATCTTGCCATCTTCCAATTGATGACCTGCATAAGTTATATAATATTGATCTGGAGATATGCCTTCTTTATCTTGTATCATTTTTCTTACATCTTCTATTGGAGTTGATGCTGATATTTGTAAAACAAAAATTCTATTACTTAAACCTCGAAAAAATATATTCATTTTATTGTTTGGATTTATTAGATAAAGAAAACTTTCATTTTTAATATTGTATTTTGATATTAGAGTATCATTATCTAAACAAATAATACCATAGTAAATATTATATGGTTTCAGTGAACAATCTAATTCTATTTCCCAATTTCTTTTTAAATCTTGAACTGTTCCTGAATTATTGGCTAAAAGTAAATGATATTGATTTTTGAAACTTACAAAAAAATGCATTGATTCTCCAGTATCAATTTCTAATTTGAGAGTTGAGCCCTCCTTTATGTTACAGTCACTTAATGTTTTGTTGTTTTCCAAGAGTAAATTATTAAAAGAAAGTTTCTGATATTTTAGGGGAGAACCCAAAAATCTTTTAAAATGTTCTTTTATGTCTTCAACTGTATCAGTTAATTGAAATTCTAAATATTTTGTTGCCTGAAATGAACTAGTAATTAAAATTTTAATTCCCATTTGTAATTCTAGTTTCATGCCAAACCCAATTTTATAATCTGAAAGTCGTTTTGAGCCTTCTAATTTTTGGCTTTCAAAATATAAATTTTTAGTTTTATAAGGGTGCCATTTCAATTTCAATTTATCTTCAATTTTACTTTTTATTGTAGAAATATAGTCCGTTGATTCGACCTTCAATTTGATTTTATTACCATGTAATCTTTTTATGTAAATTATTTTATCTTGACATAACTGCAAAGTAGTTTCATTTTTGATTCCATAGTCTTTTAAAGTTTTTTCATTCAGCATTTCATTATTCATGAAAAATAATTTATAGTTACTTACAGGCAAAGAAATTTTATTTTCAATTTTTAATTTCAAATTTTGAATTGTTTCGCTAGCTTGAGTTGGTATGTAAACTAATGTTCTTGTATTATTTAAGATTTCTATGAATAAATCCAGTTGGTTTTCTATTTCTAACATATGTATAAGATGCCCTTTTATGTCACATTCTGATACAAGATTTGCATCTGGTAATTGCTTACCAAGAAATGAACAACATGGATAAAACAAACGCTGATTGATTGCTGGAATTCCTTTTTGATCTTGTATCTTTATTTTCACTGAATTAACCTTTTCGAATCTATCAACTGGAATGGTTAAGACTTCTTGAGATGGTGTTGTGACTAATAAAATTTTAGCTTCACATGTAACAGTTGATAAATCTTGAATATTGTAGCTTTGACATGTTTTGTTATCATTTAATTCTATGCCAATAAAGATTAAACGCTGATATTCTTGAGGAATGTTTTCTTGTTGCTCAATAAGTTGTTTAATTAATCCAATTGTTTCAGAACTCTTAAGATTTAACTTGATGGTAGCTCCAGTGTACAATGCAATATAAATGTTTATCCTCTCCATAATAAATTCACAATATTGATTTTGTAACTGAAAATAATATGATAAAATACCTGAAATAAGTTAATTATATTTTATTATGAATAAATAATTATTTATATAATGTTATAATTTAATTACTTGTTAGGCTATAAATTTAATTATGGAAACTAATTATTTACAATACTTGTTATGTTTTGTTGTATAATCATACCAGAAATTAAATTATTAATATTATAATCTCGCATGTTTTTTACCAAATGGTTATATTGTTTTATTTTTATATAGTTGGTATAACTCCCATACCCGCTTCTTTTAAATTGTATATTAACAAGCAAAATATTTTTTTTTATTTTTGAACAATTTTATATTTCAGTCTTTATTCTTTACATTTTTTTTTTAAATTTAAATAAAGCATATACCTATTTTATAAAAAATTATTATTATTTAAAAATAATTAAAAAAATAAATAATACCTAAAATAATAACTTAACATTTATATATTTAAAAACATTATATTTTTAAAAATTAATATGCATATTGAAATTGTAACTATAGAGAAAAGAATCTAGATTGAAAATTTTTTAGACTACAGTTTTTACAAATGAAGGAAAAATCATTATTTAAAATAAAATTAAATTGTTTATTTGTTCAAAAGTTTTTTATTATGAATATGTATAATCTTAATATAATAAAACAAAAAAAAATTATTACAAAGTTATGTAATACATAATTTAGTATTCTTATTTTTTATATTTAAAAATAGTAATATAAAGATAAAAAACACAATTATAAATTTAAGTATACCTGTATTAAATCTAATTTATATAAATTCAAAATAAGTATTTTTTTTTTTCATTTCTATTTTAAATGTTATAATTCAAAAGAATAATTCCATCTGTTAATTAAAAATACTCTTAAAAATTAAACATTTCTCATCTGGACAGATTCCTTACAACAATTTTAATAATTTTTTGAATTCTTTTATTTAATCTAATTCCAGTTCATTTAAAGAAAATTTTCTACCAATTATATAAAAAATTTGCTTTTTCTTTTAAAGATTAAGGGTATACCTTCATTTTACAAAAGTATACTTTAAAAAAAAAAAAAACTTTTTTGAAGCTAACGCTCTCATTTATGTATATAAATAATATAATGTTGAATCTAACGATCATATGAGAGCTGTAACTATTATACCTACAACATGTCGTTCAGGCTGGTATAGCTCTGCAAATAACATGATGATTGATAAAAGCTATACCAGCCTGAACGACATGTTGTAGGTATAATAGTTACAGCTCTCATATGATCGTTAGATTCAACATTATATTAAAGTATACTTTCATTTTTAATTGTTGATCTAGCTATAATTTTATCTAACCAAATAGATTCATATTAAAAATGAAATTCACTTAAAGAAAATTTTGGTTTATTTTTACATTTTCTTTTTAAATCTTTAATTGCATATGTATTGCTATAACTAAAATGTGTTTTAAAATGTGTTTTTTTCTTAAAATAAATAAAAATAAAAAACATACTTCGACTTATCAGCTCTAATTTATAAATTTTTTCTTTATAATGATGGTTTTTTATCATCATTTTCAAAAGGTAGTTAATTTAAACCAATATGATAATTAAATAAACTTACAAAATTTAATAATAATTTTTTTCATTATATTATTAACTTCATTGATTTTTAAAATTAAGAAAAAAACCAGTATCTAAAACAAAAACTAAAATTTTAATATAATGTTTAGAAGTAAAATCTAATCCAGTTTCGGTTCAAATTATAAAAAATAAAATTCTTAATAATTAGAAAAATTAAAACAATTTTCTTTTTGAATTCTGATCAAACTAGATAAATCAATAATTTTTCTTATAAAAAAAAAAAAATTTATATTGGTTATATTTCATTAACTGCTTAATTCTCATAACAATTAATTTTTTAAGATTTAAGTTAATCAAAAATTAAGATACCTTAATTTTAATAACTATTTTATATTAACAACCTCTAAGTCTAGAAATGCAAATCAATGTACTTTTATTTTTAATGTTATAATCTGAAAGAGTCCGCATATCCTCTAATTGTTTACCACCGAAAACTAAACGTTGCTGATCTGGGCTGCGCCAACCTGCATCTTCAATCATTTCTTTTACATCTTCTATTGTATTTGATGCTAATACATTTAAAACATAAGTTTGACCTGTCAAGGTTTTAATGTAAATAACCATTGTACTATTTTTTTTTATTAGATGAAGAAAACTTTCATTTTTAATATTATATATTGATATTGAAGTATTTTCATCTAAACAAATATTTCCATAGTAAATATTAAATTCTTTCAGTAAACATCCTAGCTCTATCTCCAAATTACTTTTTAAATTTTTAACTGTATCTGAAGTATTGGCTAAAAGTAAATAACATTGATTTTTAAAATTTACAAAAAAATGCATTGATTCTCCAGTATCAATTTCTAATTTGAGAGTTGAACTCTCCATTATATTATAATCATTTAATGTTTTATTATTTTCCAAAAGTAAATTGTTTGAAAAAAGTTTTTGGTATTCTAGGCGAGAACCAAAAAGTCTTTTAATATCTTCTTTTAATTCTTGAATTGTATCTGTTAACTGAACTTCTAAAATTATTTTTGATTTAAATGAACTAGTGATGATTAATTGAACTCCTATTTGCAATTCTAATTTCATACCAAATCCAATGTTATAATCCAAAAGTGTCTTGAAATTTTCCAATTTCTGACCATGAAAATATAAACTTTGAGAACTATAAAAATCTCCATACATATCTTCAATCTTCTTTTTTATGTCATGGATGTAATCAGTTCTTTCAACGTTTAATTTAATTTTATTCCCATGAGATCTTTTTATGTAAATTATTTTATTTGGACATAGCTGCAAAGTAGTTTCGTTTTGGATCCTGTAGTCTTTTACGGTTCTTTCATTCTGCAATTCATTGTCCATGAAAAATAATTTGTAGTTACCTACAGGAAAAGAAACTTTGTTTCCAACTTTTAATTTCAAATTTTGAATGGTTTCACTAGCTTGAGTAGGTATGTAAACAATTTTTCTAGTACTATATCACATTGCGATACAAGATTTGAATCTGCTAATTGTTTTCCTCGGAATGAACAGCATGGATAAAACAAACGCTGATTGATTGCTGGAATTCCTTTTTGATCTTGTATCTTTATTTTCACTGAATTAACCTTTTCAAACCTATCAACGGGAATGGTTAAGACTTCTTGAGATGGTGTTGTAATCAATAAAATTTTAGTTTCACATGTAATAGTAGATCAATCCTCAATATTGTAGTCTTGACATGTTATGCTATCATCGATTAATTCACTGTTGATAAAAATTAAACGCTGATAATCTTGAGGAATGTTTTCTTGTTGCTCAATAAGTTTTTTTATAAATCCAATTGTTTCAGAACTTTTAAGATTTAACTTAATCGTGACCCCAGTATATAATGCAACATAAAGGTTGATACTTTCCATGATAAATGATAATTGGTGTTATAACCAAAATGAAAAATAAAATTATTATGCCTAAAATAAGTTAATTAAAATGAATAAATTTTGTTAGTACAATTATTTAACGTTATATTACCTGTTTCAAAAGTTATTTTGCAAGATTGGTTAATTTAGTCACAATTATTTGCAAAACACACGTTTCTGATAGGTTATGAAAAGATTCCATTCCATTCCAAGAATCTAGTAATAAAACTATACGGAAGCCGAACTACTAAAGGTGCGATACACGTATTTAAAAAAAAAAATGTACTATTAATACTACAATTGTAGTAGTATACATCAGGCGCATTTAATTTTAACTAAGTAAAAAATTAAATTCTATACCTATTTTTAAAATAAAAGATTTTTATTATATTTCTGTTACATTTTATTTAGTTATATTAAAAAATTAAATAGTTGGCAACTCTTATGTTAAAATGAAATAAACTCTTCTATTATATTATATTTTTATAACTTAAATTAGTATACCAAAAATTATTTTTTATTATTTATAATAATATCAATTATTACACTGCAAATAAATGTAGAGTAGAAATTACTTTTAAAGATAGTAAAAATATTCGAAATGACCATCCCTAACTTTAACTGTAATGTTTACTAGTTTTAATTTAAAAATTACAATTAATCTTGAACTGAGAAATTAATTTTTTTTAAATACAAAAAAATCGCTTTTCTAGACTTTATACTGCCTTAATATCATTTTGAATAGCAAATTACTGGGTACGTTAATTCAAAGGGATATAGATCCACGTATCAAAATAGTGAGTTAATATAGTTATAAATTGAAAAGATTTATTATTGGTTCAACAAGGTCGTTACAAACAAAATCATTATTTTCATTTTAAAAATTCCAACACCAAAAGAAATAAGTATAATACAAGAAAAAATTTGTTCTATGTGTTAAAATATCCGGAAAAGTCCTAAAAAAAAATTTCAAAAAAAAAAAGTTTTAATTAATTAATTATTTGTCAGCCCAAACCCATAAAAAATGCAAATAAAGTCAATTAAAGCATATTTCAGATACAGCATAGGTTTTTAATTACATAAACTTACAATGAATTAACGCAAATATATAAGTAAATCTGTATAATAATACGAAGTAGTATGAGTTAATACTTTAAAGTCTGAAACAACTGTTTGATGAAGCACTACTAAAATACATAGTATAACTAGTATAGATATTTTAACCCCCCCGAGGGTAAAACGGAAGCCTTCGAAAATGCTTACACACTAATTTTCATAGTTGTAGGTTTCTTGTGTCTTATTTAGCTTATTTCCTTGTTTTTATTTTATTTTATACTTTTTTTATCTCTAAATAATTAAGACAGTAAGGTAAATTCTTGTATTTTATACTTTTTAACAAAAAATAAATAAATTTGCAGATTTTAGTATCTTTTATTTTTCCATTTTTTTTTTCTTTTCAGTTTTATTTACTTATAGAAAAATCAACATCAATATGTAAATAAAATATCCATTTTTTTTTCCTTTTTAATCTTGACTGGATCATTTAATTTTTCCTGCACAATGCATACTAATAATAAAAAAAAAAACATTTAATCAGATAAAAATAGATAAAATAATTCAAAAATAATATTCTATACATGGAATAAATATAAAAGCTTTTGCATACGTACTTAAATTTATATTTTTTACATTTTTCTTTTTGTTATCCCTCTTCAGTTAACAAAATAAATAACTTGACCTAATTCTTTAAAACTTAATAAAATTGTGCACACTGTAGAAAAAATACGCTTGCTTTAAAGAAATTTTGGGCAGATGGATTTATGTTTAGTCAAGGTGAATTTTTGTGATTTTAAATATTCTGAAAAAAGTATCAAAAGTTGTTGAAAGTTCACTGATGAGACAAAGTGATGCCCCTGAAAGAATCATATTTGTTTAATATTGAGTTTTTGGGGTAAAGCTTTAGAATGATGAAGGAAATCAGAAAGTGATAATGGATCTTAAAAGACCCTTAAGCAGAATTTTCACTCTGAGAATTTTCACTTTTGAATGTGTTGCCAAACTAGCTGTCGTTAAAAACATGCAAAATGAAGAAAATTTATAGAAATTGAACAAAAATTGGACCTATAAATAAACATGCCAGTTGAGTAAACGAATAGATCTGTGTAGAATAGAAATGTGTAGGTCAGCCCCTCGTAATGAAAAAAGCTTAATCTAAAAAATAAAACTTATCTAAAAAACTTGTTTTTAAGAGCTTTAATATAAAACCGAGCTTCAATCTATGATTCTGAAAAAAAGTCATAAAAAAAGGATGTCATCCAGATGAGACAGAAAATAGATAGCTAATCGCATTCAATTTTTCTAAGATATCCAATTTTTTTTAGATCACTGCTGCTTACTTCGAAATCAAATAATTATAATTATATTTTTTTTCAGTGTAGACAATTTTTTTTAGAGATTAAAAAATATTATGCAATTTATCTATAGAAAAAGAAATAAAAAGATTTTAATCTTTAGATTTTATTTAAAATCCGATTTATTTTTCTCCTAAAAAATTTAGTACACTCAATTATTTACAAGTTTAATTATACTTGAAATAAGATAATAATTTTTAAGTTTTATAATTTTCATTTGCACTCTTAAAACCTCATTTTCCTTAATTACATAATAAATTTTTGCACACCAACCTTAAAAAAAATTTATATAATTTTTAAACTTACTAATAAATAATTTTAAAAAATCTGCCAATAACCTGATAAACTGATCATAAATTAACCCAAAACCTAATTTTTTAAACAAAAATATTTAAATATATGTAAAACACGCACAATCCATTTATTTACATAAATAGTTGGCATATTATACACACACATGAATATTTATACGTGTAGATGTGTGTATGTATATATAATCTCTGTTTTGTCATCCATGAATATCTGCAGTGCCGTATTTGGAATTTAGCCAAAAAACGTATATATAAGCATCTACTTTTAAATTATATAGAAAATTTTTTTATTTTTTAAAGAATCTTTAATTAAGTCACGTTTTTGTGTATTAAAAAATACACGGGTTTGGGAAATGTATGTTTAATTAATTATTTATCAATTTAAAATTTTTTATTTAAAATTCTTTTCGTTGTACTTTTTTAATGAAAAAAAATTATCATGTTTGAAGTTTTTTTTGGTGTGATTTTCAGAAAAATTTATTTTTTATTTTTGAACAATTTTTTTGGACTGATTAATTATGTCTTAGGGTATCGAATAATTACTTGCAAATGATGTAGGGATAGATTTTTTTTAATTAGTGATAAGTAATGTACTTTGCGAATTCAATAAATAATTAAATTCAATTAACATTAATTATTCAAATTCTACGCTGTAAAATTGTATTGTTTGGAATTGACAGTAAATTTTAGTCGCATTTAAAAGCTGCCTTAGCAATCAGGATCATGGTTGTTACTTGAAAAAATTTTTTTAGGCAAAGACGTTAATGTCATTAATTATTATGGAAACATGAATTTGTCTCAATAAATTTTAGGATAAAAGAAAAAATTTAAGTTTAATTTTATGAAAAATATAATTCTGGGGCTTGATAGATTCTGCAGGGTTCGTCTGTTTGGATACAATTCATCTCGGAAAAATCATTTTTAGGTTTCGAACCTAATGCTCGGAAAAAACAGACTCCCAACAATGAAAAAAAAATCAATCTCTGTTATAAAAATGAATCTCCCAAATTTTTCATCGATATCTCGTACATGAATAAATTTTTAACCAAAAAAATGGGGCTAAATTAGCGAAAAAATGAGTAATACTTCAAAAAAAATTGAAATTTAAAATATTATTCATTAAATTGCATTAATTTGTAATTGATGAATAATAATATTGTCCGTAAAGACCGATAAAATGCAATTTATCATATTTTTTGAAATTTTAAACTTTTTTGTGAATTTCCGCAAAAAAAATTGTGAATTTACTATAGTATAGACCTGAAGCATGGTTTTATTTGCGATTTTTTTTGGAAGCATGTCCATGGAATTTTTCGACGGTAATTTTAGTTTTTGGGGTCGCTGATTCCAAATCCGAAGTCCGTTTTGACCTAAAGTTGTCCAATTTTACGTAATTGCCCATTTTAGGTAATTTTTAACGTTTTTTAGCCATTTTTTGTCAAAATTTTTAATATATTACCATTTTTCTCACACTACACTAATGTTTTTTGGGCCTCTATACCTAATTATCGTATCTACTCATACAAAAAAATGATAGTAAATAATACCAATTATCAAAAAACAGCCTATAAGTGCCTATTATGGGTTACTACACCGTTTTTAGATAAATTAAAAATAATATTCGGATTTAACTACCTTAAAATACTCAAAAACCAGAAGCTGTAGATAAAATTGGTAATATTTCATAAAAATAGCTAAAGCACACTAGCACATAAAGCGTGAAAAATAGCCTAAGAATCCATATTATGGGCTACCATTTTTTTTTGTATGAGTAGATATGATAATTATCCATAGAGATCCAAAAAACATTAGTGTAGTGTGAGAAAAATGGTAATATATTAAAAATTTTTAACAAAAAATCTCATAAAAACGTTAAAAATGACCTAAAATGGGCAATTACGCAAAATTGGACCACGTTAGGTCAAATCGGCCTTCGGATTTGGAATCAGCGACCCCAAAAACTAAAATTACCGTCGAAAAATTTCATGGATATGCTTTCAAAAAAAAATCGCAAATAAAACCATGCTCCAGGCCTAAATACTACTAGTTTTTTCGTAAATTTAAGAAAAAAAAAATTTTTGAAAATTTCTAATTTTTTGTCGAGTTATTTATTAAATTTACGAAAATTTTGAAAAACAATTTTCACCGAAAAAATTTATAGGAATTATTTTTAACAATCTGAAATCAACGGCTCTATAAACAAAATTTTAAAAATTCAATAAAAACAATTTTTCAGTGTATATAAAAAAAGAAAAGAATTTATTCGCAGATTTGTTCGAAAAAAAAAATAGGTATTACATCACCAGATTTTTTATCAAATAAAACGAATTAAAAAAATAAAAAAAATAAATAAAAAAATTATCATAAAATACAAGTAGGGCATATTTACAAACTAAAATGTGGTTTCCTATTTGCAGGTTTTACACAACGGTTTTTTTTTTTATTTTTCAACACACTGTATAGAGTGTACTTTTATTCATACTATATATGGCTTTATCACAAGGGGATTTTCTGGCAGGATTTACAAAAAAAAGGGAGATCGAAAATGTTTTTATTCTATTATTTTTTTTTTCAACTCTTTTTATATATCACACATTTAACGAAAATTCGATTTTACAAAAGCATTAACGAAAAATATAAAAAAAAAAATTTCGATTTTCTCTCTAGACTTTTTTAGATATTTTTTGTAAATATACGTGAATTTCATGTTTTAAAAAGTTTTTATTTCTTACAATTTTTTCTTACTCTTTATTACTTGTATCAATACTTATTTATAAGAAATATACTTTTTTTATTGAAAATTTGATCGAATATTTTCTAATATGATTTTTTTTTATTTATTTGTTTCAGGTGAGTTACCGTACCTGCGGCCTAATATTGATTATTTTTATGTATCTTGGCTTTCGTAAGGTATTTACTGAATTTTTTATACCTACTTAACTACTTTACAATATTTATCAAAAATCCTGTACTCAAACTTATACTGCAATGAAAAAAATAATCTTGTGGAAAAATTCCGCATGAGTTTAGAAAAATTCCGTTTATGGCTAGCGGAATTAATTTATTAGCTCAAAAAAAATTTTTTTTTTACTCTGGGCCACTGCGTGCAAATCCTTAATTATCAAAAAAAAAATTTTTTAATTTTAAATTATTTAATTTCAAGTGATTTGCAATCATTTGAGCTAGAAAATGAATTCCACTTGCCACAAACGGTATTCCACTAGCAGCAGAAAAGAAAATTGACAAAAGCAGTTTTTTTCAATGAAGCACGATTCAAGCGGAAAATTCGCCTACCAATTAAATAAATTTTATATAATACATGCATAAGCTTTGTACTTGCAAATTTTGTACTTGACCAGTTATAAAAGTTTCAGTTACCTATTTATACTAAAAAATAAAATAAAATTTGAAAGTCTAAGCAAATTTTTTTCATTGCACGTAAAACAGTAGTTTTGGAGATTGCATTGTTAAAATTTTAAGCTAATAATTGTCAATTTTATAGTTTTCAAGCATAATATTTTTACAGTGTATGAAATCAACCTTCAATCTGAGGTCACGAAGCCTCATTGTTAAGAATTATTCATAAATTTACAAAAAGAAATTTGTGATAAATTAGTAAATGTACAAAAAAATCTCAAATTTTTTTTCAAACTCCACGAATTTATCGCCTATTTACGAAAAATAGTGAAAGGAATTTTTGATTTTTAAAAAATTTACAAATCTTTCCGCAAATTAAATATTCTTTTTGTAAATTTAAAGGTATTGCTACCAACATTCCTTACACTATCGTATAGTAAATTTGAAAATTTAAAATATAAAAGAAAATTCAACGACATAATTTTTGACAGTGTACAATCTTGAAATAAATTCTCTATTACATAGATTTATACAATAATTTATATATATATATATATATATTTACTTAATATGATTAAAGTATATATAACATATATCCATAAAATTTTAAGATTATTAACTTAAGTAAACTCTCTCTGTTGGTGTATTATATTCTAGTTATTAAATATAATGCAGATAAGAAATTTTGTATAAATATAAGACTGATTATTACGTTTTTAAGAATACATAACCTATAATATTAAAATGAAACTTAATATATTAGGTACATAAAAACTTAATTGGAAAATAAATATATTGAGCATGGCAGTTATACTTGGTATTATTAAAAACTTTTATATTAAAATAATTGATTTAATATACACTGAAAGTAAACTAAGAGATTAATTTGTTTGAGTTTTTAAATTATTTTATTAGATAATATATGCTTATATTTTTTTAAACTTTTTAAATGATTTTATATTTGAACGTAAATAATTCAAAATTACCGCGCAATTTTAAAAAATAAATGAAGATGGCGCAAATACTTTATGTTTTTTTGTTACCGCTAGGTGTCGTACGTGAAATTTATAAAGTCGTAAAAGAAAAGAATTTTTAAAGTAATATAAGGAATAATAAAATTTTACAAGTTATCGCTTCTCGGCCTCTGGCTCCTACTAAGATCAACGCGTAGTATCTGTTCTTATCAGCTTAATATCTGGTACACTTCCCATTGGGGAGTCAGATTATTGAACTGATTTTTGCAACAAGGTGGAATGTCTGGGGCTTGCTCCGGTTCTACTAAGGGTTAACCTCACATTGCAGTGACGTGAGGAATGGCCCAATAATATAATTCAAACTTAATTCATAAATCTTGACCATATTTGATTGAATTTTGAGGCAAGATTAAAGTTCTGTTTAATGTCGTTTATTTTTTAAATTCTAGTAATTATACACAGAAAGAGGTTTGAACCGCTCAAGTCGGTTCTAGTAGGAACCGAATATTACTCTTACCATAAGAACTGAATATGTTTATGCTAGAACCGAGATTCACGGTTCTAAATAACTAGTTAAAAACCTTCTGTTAAAAAATTATTATTTTTTTCAAAGTCAAAATTAGTTAAAAGAATATTTTTTATAATTGTTTTTTGAATCGCGTACATTAAATTAAAAAACATATTTGTAATTAATTTTGATTTTGAAAAAAAGAATAATTTTTTAAGAGAAGGTTTTTAACTAGTGTTTAGAACCGTGAATCTCGGTTCTAGGCATAAACATTTTCCGTTCTTATGGTAAGAGTAATATTCGGTTCCTACTAGAACCGACTTGAGCGGTTCAAACCTCTTTCTGTGTATAAAAATTGATTAAAATTTAAATAACTTGAATATACGTTTTTAAACCATCAACGCCTGATTTGACCATTCTTGCATCACATTTTCCAGGGTTTGTAAATAATTATTTATTTTAGGATTAAAACAACCAAAACTACCTCCTAGATGACTTTTTCAGTAAAAATATTTTTCCTTTCAAAAGTAAAATTTTAATTTAATAAAATTTCTTGAATTTTACAATTTTATTTATCTCAAAAGTATTACCTTACAAAATTAATTTAAAAATTTTACTATGACATTTTGACGTCTATAATTTAATACCATTGAAAGGATTAATTCTAAATCTGGTTCATCTATTGCAAAGAGATCAAAGCAAAATTAAAAAAAAATATATCGCTTTAAGAAATTAATACCGTAAATAATCAAAAACCTTAAAATATCGTATAACTTAAACAGAAATTAAATTATCTCTTTCAAAGATTTTAGACTAAAAAATAAAATTTAATTCTACAAGCATATTTTCTGAAAAACAGTTTTATTTTTTTAAATTAAAAAATTTTAAGTTTTTTAAGTTCCATCAAAGAAATCTTACAATTCAGCATATATTAATAAAATTAGCAGTACAATTATGAGAATTATTTAATTTTATCTTTCTCTCTAACACTCTTAATTAAAATCCGAAAATTAAACACAAGATCATAAAAATATACACTGAAAAAAATTGCCTGTAGTAAAAAATTTTTTTTTGTATTTATATTTTCTTTCATACGAAATTTTTGAATACAAAAATAATTGAAATTTTAAAATGAAAATTAGCTTGTTAGCGCGAAAATGGTCCAAATCAGGTAAATTAAACACCTAAAGATAAATTTTTTCTCGTTATCTGAGAGTCAGTACTAACCCCAATATTTCATTTTCTATTCAGTGCCCAAACCCAACTCCAAAAACCATTAAAATTCTCTTAAAAAAAATCTAATATCTATTTAAAAGATTTTTTTTCCAGTGTAAATCTACTCATATAAGTTTATTTCAAGTTTATTAAACCAAATGTGGTTTCTGTTTTCCTTTAGAGTCACACGCAACATTAATGTTATTCTCTCACTATACATAATATCTCTAGATATACCTTTGGGATTAATATTGAGCATTCAAGCTTTATTTTATACATTTCATACATATAAATAATTCATGTATTTTATAAATAAATTTATGCAAATCTTTTTTATTTTTATCTACTCTATAAGTATATTGTTTAACAATTGTACTGATTTTTATTTTTTCTAATAAAGTCTCATATTAGAAATTATGTATATGAATGATTTTTTTCAAAATTAAAATTAAAAATTTGTGATTCAGAAGTAATTTTTACAATTTATTTTCTGTTTCATAATGAAGGGTTTTGAAGAAATTAAAATAAGGTTACATTTTGAATTAAAGTTTTTGCATTTTTAAAATTTTTACCTTATAGTAGGACAAAGTATTATTCAAAAAAATTTATCATTATATAAAATTACCAACCAATAACCGAAATAAAACAGTGTCAGAAACAAATAAAACAAAATAAATTTGTTCACACCACACAAATAAACAAATAATATAACATATCAAAGTTAACAAATATAATATTAATTAATAATTACTTGAATATATAATGTTTTTGAAGTAGTATTATTAAAGAGAAACGTCAATTGAAAACTTGAATAATATCATGTTTAAATTTTATACTCTCTTTTGATATTATTGACATAAATGTTAATGTTGTAGTATTCAAAAGAGTAGGTTTATGCATATCTATAAACTTTGTATGTCATGTACTTTTTGATTAAAATATATATAAATATATGTTTTTTATAAATCCTTTGAAGATGTCTCTCTTTTTATCTTTGTTTGTGTATGTGCGTTGATAAATTGTCAGTTTCGTATAATATAATAATACTTAATTATTTCTCTAAAGAATTTCACACTTTTATTATTGAGAGTCCCAGGTAAAAAAGTATAACGTAAAAATAACAGAATTTTTGGGATTTTGGACGAAATATTTTGGATCTACTTTTCTGGCGATGAAAATTTCTGGACATTCTGGATAGTACTACTTTTCAGACAAATTTTACATATTTATGAAACTCTAGTGCAAATTCAAAAGAAAATAAGAAACTATAAAATTTATAAATAATTTTTAAAAAATGTCATTTTTTTTGTCCAGCTTTTCAGAAGCGTTTTAAAATTTGCCTGAAAAGGGGAATTTATAAAAAAATCAAAAATTGAGTCTTCACCCGGGAGCAAAAAAGTGGGTCCCAGAAATTCTGTTACTTTAAAATTATTTTTTGTTTACCAAAGATTTTCAATATAAATAAGTTAAATAAGTCAGTGAAGTAAAAATTGTACGGATTATAAAATTTTTGATTGTATTTTGCGTTGAATAATCATAATAAATTAGTATTAAGTATTAAGGGAAAATATTTTTTGCTCATCAATAAGCGTAGAACGAGTTCAGGAAATTCCAAGTTTTACGCCCAGTAGGGCAAAAAATTTTTTTGCATAAAACCTGAAGTCGTTCTAAGTCCAGTCAGGTAAAAAATACTGTAAGTACCATGAGCGAAAAACTTTAGCTATTAGCTTGAACACACACCTAGCTAGTGCTCCCGCCAGTACCAAAACTTCACCACAAATAAAAAAAAAATTTCTTTAAATTCCAAGTTATAATATATCCTATTAAAGTATTTTATAACAAAAGGTACTAAAAAAAAAACTTTATATGAAAGTATATTCGGTCCAGTGCTCTCTTAAGTAGGTTTGATTGTAAGCTGCCCGCTGGTTTAATGCTGATTTACGATTATATATAAAAAAATCCGTTTTTTTTTCGCTCGCGATACTTGATGTGCGAAGGTGCATATTATATACGCGCGTGAGTAGACTTGATGCTTTATATATTAGTATAAGCTTTTTCTATTTTAGTTTATATTCTAAAGTACAATATGGAATCCTCTCTCTCTCTCTTTCTGTGTATGTGTGATATATAGATTTATTACATATATATGCACGGTTAAATATATACGTGCATTGCATATATCATTGAACCAAAAAAAAAAAATTCTATTTATAGACTCACTGTACTGTAATAAAAAAAAAATAGAAAATTTAAAGTGTTGAGTGATATTTAGTACAAAAAAATTTATGATGATAACTAGCACGCACATTATTATATATGTACTCACGCTTGTGCATATAAATATAAATTTTAAAGCTTTTAAAAAATACATTATCTATATTGAGATAGGAGAATTTGGGGTAAAGTGAAGATTTAGGTTTTTTTTTTCAGACATTAAAATGCACTCAAAGAAATATCCGGGCTTAAAGTTCAGGATTTTTTTTGTATTTTTACGTCTATAAAATAACTGCACCATACATAAATATATCATGGATTGTTTCTGCTTGAGTCGAAATTAGGCTACAGTGCAAGTTTTATAGCGAATCTCTGATAGCGCATTCATTTAATGGATTTTTTCTTTTATTTAAATTGTTACTCATAAAATAAGATAAAGTAAAAAAAAATTTTGCTCATTTGGGTTTAAAATTTGGTGTGGAATATTCTGTACTCGTTGTACGTCTAGCATGAAAAATGGTTAATATAAGGGGTGTGTGGTTACCCAAAATACATGGGGTAATTGAACCGAAAACACAGTTTTCTTTTAGTTTTTTGGATTTTGAGCTTGCAAAATTATCAATTCACTACGTACCTGCAGTCCTTATCCGAAAAATTTTGGGCGTTACCCGAAATTTGATCTAATTTATTTTTATCCAAAAAGGAAAACTCGAACTTTAGGGTACATGACTCATATTCCAGCTAAACTTTTACTCTGTTCTGTCTGCTTTTTTTCGGCCACCACCAGATTTGGTCTTCTATTGGTTTTTTGGGTCGTTGATCACAAATTTCGAGGTTCTTTTCTATGAGAAATTGGGGCTTCAGCCTTAAATTTGCAAAAACTAACTCTAAAAAGGGGTATTTTTGATGAATTCGAATTTTGAGTGGCCAGATTTGATTCACATGAATTTTTGGATCGCTGATCAAGGATTTCGGTAATTTTTTTAGTTAAAATTAATATTTCATCCTCAAATTAGCTTAACGTACGAAAATAGACAAAATATCCCTTTTAGGATAATGTTTGCTAATTTAAGGGTGAGAAATAAATTTTTAATTAAAAATTTCTCGAAATTCTTGTTCAGCAACACAAAAAATCTACGCGAGCTAAATCTGAACACTAAAAATGCGAAAATAGCAAAGAAACCGTTTTAATTTAACTTTTCATAAGAAAGTCCCAGAAATTCTTGATCAGCGACCCAAACAACCCATGTGGACGAGATCAGGCCACTCAAAATTCGATTAAATCAAAAATAGCCCTTTTTAGGAGTACTTTTTGCCAATTTAAGGGTAAAGCCCCAATTTCTCAAAGAATGGACCCCCAAATTCGTGATCAGCGACCCAAAAAAACCCACAGGAGACCAAATCATTGCTGCCCTAGAAAAGATTCCTAATTCTGCAAGCATAAATATTCTTATGAGTGCGAATTGAAAAAGTTGTGAATGTCACTAAAGAAGAACTACGATAAAGATAATAATATTTATAAATAAAAGTTATTCGGTTGTTCCTAAAATAATTTTTTACATATTTTTTTATACTATTATTATAATGGTAAAAATTAAAAATACGCTTCCACGCCCTTTAAAAAATGATTTTAATTCACTTATAAAATTCTCAATACAGCCACAAAGCTTAAAGTAGAAAGTTGAAGTAAAATAATTTTAGTTGACAATAAAATATAAGATTCAAAACAATGGAAATCCTGACTTTTCAATTCTTTTAGAAACTTTCGTTTCTTCCCATTTTCAATGTTTTTTTTTGTTTTTCCTTTAGATTTAAATAAATTTAGTTAAACTATTCAAGCTTTATATATGAAGAAAAAGCCGGTTACGAAAATGAGATTTACTTTAAAAATAAAACTCAAAGCTCATTTCTATAATTTTATATTTTTCTGAAGGACGAAAATTTTCAACAAAAGTAATAAATACAATGAATAAAATCTTATTTTTATTCGATTGGATGTAGAAAAAGTATAGGGAGAAATAATATATTTGTGATTTTAGATAATAGAATCTTTCTTTTGAATATTTCTCTAAATTATTGGTAAACCAGATTTCGGATTGCATCAAGCAGATATTTTTTTAGTTATCACAAACGGTTTTTCACTTTGCTACAAAAAAATTCAGCATAATTTTTGTGCTAAACGGGAAAGATTTTTGAATTAAGTATTTTTTTATAGATCGAAAGTCATTCTGTTTTTATGGTCAAAGATCGCATACGATTTTGTGATAAAACACGACTGAAATTCTTTGTAAAATTTATAATTAAATAAAAAAGATAATGTCAAAACTTTATGGGCCTTTGATGCCTTTTACAAAACGATATTATTGCAATTTTTTTGATTTCGATTTTACCCTAACCTCCCCTACACAATACCAATTAAAAAAAATACTCCAAAAAAATTATAATAATTAATAATAAAAACCAATTAAATAAATAATCAGATTAAAAATATAATTAATATACTTAAAATTCATTAAAAAAGACTTAACCCTCAAGAAAATAAAGAATCCCATATTTATATTATCATCATTATTTGTGTACAGTATTAACAAAAGTTTCAATTAGATGGACAATTAAATTGATTCTTGTGAAAACATCTTAAATATCTACAAGAAAAGCGTCTTGAAAAAATAAATAAATAAGAAGAGAGAATATTTGAAGAAAAGAAATTTTTTTTTCTATTAAAATAATCGATTAGCTTTAAGCAATTAAATTAAGAGAAATAAAATTATATTTGAAGAAGAAGCTGAGGAAGAATAAACCTTTTTTTCTATGTGTGTGTGTATCTAAATTTACTTTATATTTATTTATTTATTATTTGTCTCGTTAATTTCTTTTATGTATTAGACTTTTAATTGAAATAGTACTTAAAAAGCATTAAATTAGTTAGATAAAAAGTAATTTAATTTTTTATTTAATACTCAATAGTCTATTTTATATTTAATAAATTTACAATATGTGTAATTTTTCTTAAAAGCATTTTTAGTTATAAAAAAAAAGCTTTTATTAATTAAATATTCTTTGTTAAGTTAATAAATTTAATTTATTTTAACACATTGAATTTTAAATAATAACGGTAATGGAAGCAAAATAAAAGCTTTGTGAAATATTAATTGAATTTTCATTGTTGAAATTTATTTATAGGGACGTAACAGTACTTGAAAAAAATTGTTTAATAATAACAGTTTTTTTTATGTAGGGGAAGGTTTGGTATAATGAAGTGTTTATGATTGGATTTGGGTTTTTAAGGTACATTTATAGATCATTAAAGCGCGTAAAATGTTTTTGTATAAGTACAGTTATATTTGATTACAGAAGTAACGGATCTAGAGAGAAATTTTGGTGAGGAAATTATGTTGGCTCTTGTTGATCAAGATCTACCAAACTCGATTTCGTACAATTTGAAGATGAAACTTAGTAGATTTTCGTCTTATTTTTTAAATACCAAAATATTTTTAAAATACTGGGACCCAAGTAATCAAAATTTGGCATTTCTTTTTGGTACTGCTAAATAATTTCGGCCGTGGTAGCCGGAATTTCGCTTTCGGAAAAGTATTTTTATTTAAAAAAATTAGGGAAAAATTCATTTCCTAATTTGAAATTCGGCTGTTGCAGCAACTTAAGACTTAGAAAAATACATTTTCTTACTTATTGCAGAAAAAAAACCACTTAATTTAAAAAAAATTTTTTTGCTAAATCTTCGGATACTTTAATGTTTGGTAAATAATAGTATATTAGACCTATCAGCTTCGCCCCGGACGCTAATTTAGGTCCAATTCGAGCCATTTATTCTTTATAGCTAGGGGCTAGTTACATACGATTAATTTTTGTTAGTAGCAAGAAAATATGCCAAAAAATGAGTAGTTTCTGATTGCTGTAAAGAAAAAATTTTTTTTAAATTGTCCTTAGGTTGATCTAATTTGCCACAGTCATAAACAAAAAGAAATACTTTGCTTGTGACCTTTATGTTTGTCAAATTAATCGAAGCAACCACAAAATTTTTCCCAGTGTACATTATTTTATTTTATATGTCAAACAATTATATTCTCTAAAAAAAACATGATTTATGATACTTAAACACATATATATTAATATTCAGTTGTCTAAAAAAATCGAACAACTCTTGATATTTTTCATAAATTTTTGACAAAAAAATTTTTTTTACACATGAAATATGTCGATGAGTTTAAAATGACATTTTAATATAAAAAAAAATATCGTTATATTTTCCACGAAAATATGTACATATAGAACACATGTATTTATATATGTAAAGATTAAAATGTATATATATATATATATAATGTTCACAGGTGCATAAAGCCAAAACTAAACCTAAAAAATACTTTCTTTTTTTCACAAAAACATACATAAAAAATTTATAAAAAAAAAAGTTTTGTCTTTTTTAACATACTTTTAGAACATAAAAGTTTATACACGATATTTTAGTTGAAGAATGAGATATATAAATTTTAACCTGTATTTTTTTTTTTTTTAAACAAGTTTCTTTTTTCTTTGAAAAATATATATAATGCCAATAAATTTTCAAACGACTTTAAATTTTGTTGAAAACATTTTTTAATAAGCATAAAAAAAAAGTAATGAAATAATAAAATTGAAGAGAAAATTTCATATAAAATAGTTTAAAATTTGTTGGATTTAAGTAAATCGATTTACGACTTTGATTACATTTATATATATAAAGTTTTATAGTTTAAAGAGTAAACGTATATTGTTTAGAGCATCACAAAATCTTATTATTATTACAAAAGAAAATATAAACAAAAAAAGATTACTCTTTTACCTATCTTAGAAAAAAAAATGTATATGGGAAAGTCTATGGTTTGTGAACCGAGTTTATAGTAAATGGAGTATTAAATTTGTGGAATGCTAATTTGGAGATTTTGTGGACACATTTTGTTAGCTAGAGGTTAGGAGAATTAAAAATTGCAAAATCTAGATGGTGTATTTTTAACATACACATTTTTATGTTATTCAGAAAATTTCGTCAAATTTTAATTTAATGAAAAAGTTTTTTTGGACGTTTAATTCAAAATTTGATTACTTTAAAGTAACGAAAAATCCCAATTTTTAATCAAAAAATGCAAATTTTTAGTCACAAGTTCAAAACTTTTTTGAAATAGGTGTTTTTATTCAAATTTATACCTTCAATTAAAATGAAATTTTTTAAATGAGCCACTAAAAAATCCTGCAATTAACTAATTTTCTAGAAATTTTTTATGTTATACTGACCATACGATATTTGGTAATAAATTTTTATAAATATCCTTGTATTTTATAACCTTAAAAACTCTATTAAATAACTTAAATATTACATATAATTGAATATTTTAAAAATCTTAACAAATTCACCGATCCCAAAAAAAAGTACATTTCAAAAACCAAAAAAAGAAATCTAAAATTACAAAATAATCTCAAACATCCCCGACATCTCCATATATACCAATATATTCATTCTTTCCCATATAAAAATCAATTCAATAATATCAATACCAACGATTATTATCATTACTTCACCAGTAAAAAATTTATACCTACAAAGAAATAAACTGCAATTTGTCGAAAATAAAAAAATAAAGAGTAGTAAAAACTGTAATATAGTTAAATTAAATAAACAAAGCTTTTATTTAACTATCAAAAATATTTTCCTATCTTATTTATTTAAATAATAAAGTTGTAAAACGTATTGTCATTTATCTATTGTTGTTTAAAATAATAACAATAGTTAATTTATAATTGAAATTTGTATTTGATAAGAGTACGATAATTAATCATTTTGTTTTAGAGTATTTATTTAAACAATTGAAATTATTTGATTTTAAATTAAATATAATGAAAAGCTTTTTTTTGTTTTTGTATAAAAAAAAGTTAAATTTATTGTTAAGTTTTTTTTTGCATTATTCAAACGGACACATTTATATTTATCAAGTAGATAAGATTTTTCTGCTCTTTTTTTTTCTTTCTTATTTCGCTTTCATATATTACCTATTTTTATATATGTGTGGGTATGTGTACGAGAAAAAACGGAAATTTCTGCTTCACTTGTTTTTTGTACATGTGTCTTTTAGCTTGTCTTTTTTTATGTATTAAGTAAATACGTATTGACAAATTTTTAATGCATACATGGAATATTCTATGCTAGTTTGGTGTTAAGATATTTTTTGTATTCTAGGCTTTAAGTTAGGTAAAGGGTTGATTAAATTTATCACTTTAAGGTACTGACTGAAAAAAAGTTTTTATAATTTTACTAAATGAAGGAATCATAATTTTTCGATAGATTTTCATTTGGTCACGTGACTAGGCAAAATGCTCAAAAATTTAAAAAAGTAGTAATTTAAAAAATATTATTTTTGGATCTGGAGCTTTCAGATTAGCAGGTCCCACGAATTTTGTTTAGAGAATCAAAATAGGTTATAAACATGAAATTTAAACCTAAGTAGAAAAAAATCGAACCTGAATATTTTTTTTTATTTAAGCTGAAAGGCGTAGTGATCAAAAACGTAATTACTCACGTATGCGCAGTCCAAATCAAATTTTGAACCTTAGAATCAAATTTTTCGAGAAATTTTCTGTAAGCATTTGGTAGCGAAAATAAGATTCTTTTAAGTCAATTAATCACAGTAGGTCAAGAACACAAAAATGGCTTAAAAAAATTAAGGATTTGACTTACAAAGCTAAAATTCTCCGAGAGTTCTTATTTTTAGTTGTATTTTCGAAAAAAAAATAGTTTGGGCCGATTTCTGCGACCTATTAATTCAAGTTGAGCCCAGTTGGGGTGGAATGCCTCATATGTAGCTTAACATTTTGGGCAAAAAAGTACTAGAAATTAGACATTTTTCAATTAACGTTAACTTAAGCGACATATTTACAAGCGTCTTAAATAGTTTTCGTTTATTTATTAAAAAATAACCTGGATAAAGTTAAAAAATACTAAAATTAATAAATAATTTTAAACATGCAGATAAAAAATAAAATCTCCACATTAAAAATTTCAAAATTTCCCGTCAAAAAATCATTTCATCAAAAAAAAAACCTATTTTTTAAAAATGCCCTGAAATCACCCATATACCCAAAAATTTCCTAAATTTTTATATACATTACTCTAAACATAAATTCCCCTAATTTTATTTAAAAAATACACTTTACAAAAAAACTACCAAAAAAATTCTTTATCTCAAAGTAGTATAAATAAATAAATAGTCAGCCAAAAAAAAAAAAAAAAAAAAATTTGTTAATTTAATTTAATTAAATTCTTTAAACATATACCTAAGCTATATACATAAAATAAATATCGTATTATATTCAATTGTTAAATTGTTGTTGAAAAATAAAATTTAATCAGATAAATAATTTATATATATTTAACCACAAAAGTACTAGTACTATATAGTACATACTTACTTTGATTAAATGTATATTATGTAATTCTCTATCTCACTCACACACACACACTAACGCATATATATATATATGTATTTTTTTTAACTTTTTATTTATCATGATTACATTCATTTATTACGACATTTAAAAAGAAAGAAAATAAAGTGTAGGTAATCGTTTTAACACTTTTTTTTTTTATTCTGTATTATAAATATTTATATATACTTTTTATATTTCATGATATAAGTGTAATAAAAAATTTTACTGTACTTATATTTGCCATTTTATTTATTAAATCTGATATGCTGGTTTATTTGGTATTATATAAGTTAATTTTTTTTTTATTTTCTAGAAGCATATTTTTTTTTTTAATTTGTTGATTGTTTTACAAGGGAGAAAAGTAGGTGATTGTTGGAGGTAAATGTTTTTGAGGGCGAAGGTGGTTTTTGTGGAAAATTTTTGTTTAATTTATTCTCGTAAATGAAATGAGTTTATGAGGTTATTTAAGAAATACAATATTTAGTAGATTTAGTTACAAAATTTTTTAGAATTAAAATATGGTTTATTTCAAAATAGGTTTAGTTCCAATTATTTGTGTATCAAGTCTTCTACTTAATTTTGTAAGTTATTTGCTTAAAATATATGCGATGATAAAAGGCAGCTGTATCAATTGAAACCTGATATAACCTTAATTTAATTACATAATCAATCCTTTGATCAAAAACCACTTAACCACTACCCAGATTTTCAGGATGGGTTTAGGGTGAAATGGCCCCGTTTTCAAACCTGGCTGAGTCAAATCAGTGGGGTCAAAATTTAACTGAATGCGAGGTAAATTAACTATCCCTACTCAACCAGAGATAGACTTATAAATTATTAATACGGAAGAAAATTAGCTACAAGGTAGAGCTGCTTTGATTGAATATTCAACCAATTGGTTGAATTTGAAACTTTTTGGTTCAATCTGCAACCAAGTCATTCCTTAGCTTCAAAGGCGAAGAAAAGAAAATTTGTTTCAGAGTAGTGTATTACGACCCATGGACAGAAGTACATTAGTTATCGGATTATTAGAAAAATATTATAACCAATTTAGTTTGACAAAATGAAGTCTTAGCGTAAAATTTAACAAATTTTTAATAATTAAAATTCAAAAATAAAAAATATTGCTTCAGTAAAATAGAAATTATAATCTTAGACATGCAAAAAAAGATAAATCTATCTTCAAAGCGAAATGCGTAAATGCCATAAAATGTCCAGTTTCACACTAAAATCTCAGAGGATCTATCTTTCTTTATAGAAAGCAACTTTTATCTATAAAAATAATTTTCACCTCCAGGGTCTTTTACCTTTTGAGTCAAAGTACACCTGGGTTTTTCACCTTCTTGATTTACAAATACTGTTATATCAGTAAATAAATTCAATAATAAAAAATTCCAATTTTACTTAAAAATCTAACCTAACCCCTAAATCACAGTAAAACAAACAATTATAAATTAAAAAAAAATATGAATATGTAAAAAATAAAAAAAAAGGTAAAGAAATCTAAAGTAAAAGGAGAGGGTACATAAATTTGGTGACGCCCCTTTCTTTGTAATACGCAGCTTTTGAGAAGCGCATCAATGCAGTATAGTAGTAGAGAGTAAAATAAAATACTAAAATAAAAAGTCAGTAGTAGTATTCAGTAATAATCATACTAGAGCGCCACTAGGTGGTTATTGCAAGTCTAAAATGTATATAAGGCGCCAGTATTATTGTCGCCAGCTAATGTGAAACTTAAAAAAAAAATATTTTATATACAACTTTTTTTTTTATAACTGAAATTCGCCGGTCTTTTTTTTATATAGAATATTACCATGGACATACTGGGTATGTCCATTTATTTACAGCATGCATCATTTATTTCATTTACAATCATATTTTTTTATTATTATCAGAGTGAGAGAGCTAGGGTGCGCGTGTGATCATGTGAATAAATGTGAAAAGAAAAATTAATATTAAAGGATTAAGAAATAATTTAATGGTAAATTTTTTAAAAAATTCATCTCATTTTTTTTTTATTATTACTGCATGCAACTGTGTAACCTTGAACATTTTTTTTAATAGGCTAAATATTTTATCGAGCTGCTGTCTATAAAGCTTTGTGTATATAAGTAAACTTTAAAAAATAGTACATTTTTTTTTTTCAAGGACGACCTACTAAAAATTTTTTAGTGCATATGATAATTTAAATTATTTTCAAGGACTTTTAGAAAATTTCAAGAAAGATAGTTTAGAATCAATTTTAGAAAAAAACTGCATGTAAAAAAATTTTTTAATATATTCGAATTTTCTGAATAATAAAAAAAAATCTCGACATTTTTTTTTTCTTCATTATAATCATTTGTCTGCTTGTCATTTTCATCCACAACAAAAAATATAAAAAGGAGCTAAAGAATAATACACTTTTTTTTTTCTCATAATAAATAGAAACTGTCAGAATAATATTTTCTTGTTTATTAAAATACTGTATATTTAAAAAAAAATTTTTTTTCTTATCAAAGTATAATCATTACTTTTTTTTAAGAATCGCGTGACTTAATTTATATAAAGTTTTATTATTATTATTATTGTTGTTAATAGGGAGCTTTTAGTTTTTGTTGTTGTGTGTAATTATGAATCTTTTAAAAAAATATTAATATTTATGCTGATAAGAAAGTTTCGTTTTTTTTTTTTAATTGGTGGTAATTTTAGTGGGATTTTTTGATTGACACGCATGTGAATTATAAGATTTTTAATTATTGGGTACAAAAATTTAATATTAAAAATTTAAACAAAACAAACTTTGCCCAAAATGACAGACGAAATTCAAAAATATTTTTAGACCTAAGAAATTCACTAAAAATATCCTTAAAAAAAAAATCAATTTTTAATAAAAATTCCAAAGAAATATTTGCTGAGTTATCATGCACATACTTTAAGAGATAATAAAAATAGTATCACGTTCAGCAATATTTTTTATATTGAAAAAAATTTTCTTTAATAAAATATTTTAATATCATCGTTATTTGGAACTAATTTTTTTTTAACCTAAAAATTATTTTTTTTGTACAAAAATTTTAGTAAAAAAAACTGAAAATTCTTTTTAGATTCCTTAAATATTTAGCATATTTTTACAAAGCACACAGAGTGAAAAACTTAAGTTATTTTAATTAAAAAAAAAAAAAAACTTACATGTGTGTTTTAGCAAAAGAATACAATTTACGTCAATACTTATCACGTGTTACATTTTTCTCAAGTACATCTTTAGGGTTTCTTTAGTGGCAAAGTTCATTAGTATAAAATAATATATGAAAAAAAATGTTCAAAAGAAATAATTTTTTTTGTCCTAGATTTGTTATTTAGGTTAGAAATAAAATTTTAGTTACTTTTCAAGAGGAGTTTAATTCATTTAGGTTATATCTTTTGGTTTTAATTGGTGATAAAAATCTCTTAGATTTTGAATAATAATTAAGGGATGGTTTTGATCGATTAGTGTTCGAAAGTATAAATATTTTTTCTATTTTCAAGTAGTCGCGCAAAAGATTTTAATAAAATAAATTTAATTGCTCGAGAAACTTTATAATTTTTATTATCTGTTATTTGAGTACAAGAAATGGTCATGCTTGAAATACAAAAAATTTTGAGAAACATTTTTTTATTCTTTTTAAAATCGACAAAAACCTCTTATACGTATTATGTTGAGCGAGAACAATTTTTTTTTGCACACAGTATCAATTTAAAGAACGTCTAATAATTATATAAAATTTATACCATATTTAAGGGGTGATATTAAATTTCTTAGGGAGTTGTACGTAAAAATGTAGAAATGAAAAGAGGAGTCTTGATTACCTACTAGATGACATTTTTAGCCCAAAAAAATGATTTTTTCATTAAAAATATTCAAGAGGCCTGAATGTGGGCATTTATGGGCTAAATTAAATTTTTGATAATTTTAAGAAATCTTGATTCTTTTCTGTCTGGTGTATGAAAAATCGAGTTGTCCAGAGCGAAGATGTTTATTATAAATATTGTTCCCTTTTATTTTAACCAAAACGTTTCAGACTCTTTTTAAGGGATTCTATAATTGAATTAGAATTACATTAATTACATATTTTTTGAAAATATTGCTATTTTTATTTTTCTCATTTTTTGCAAATTAGAAAAACAAATAAATGTTAAAAAAAAAAAGAAACTAACCCTGTGCATACTACAATTTTAGCCAGCGAAAATTCTTATATTTTACGTGCTAATAAACCAAAAACATAAATTTTATAAAACACAATTAATAATAAAGCCGTATAAACAGAAATAAATTTAATTAGTAAATAATTTTATAAAAAAAATTTTCAATAATTAAAACAAAATATTAATTAAACTTTCTCCAAACCAGAATATTGATATAATTAATAATTTTTTAATTAAAAAATATTTTATAAATAACTTTTAAAATCAATAAATAATTAACAAGCTGATTTAATCATATTTTTTATATTTTCAAAGAAAATTTAATCATTAATTTAATAACAAGCACGTAATTAACTCCGAAATGCGAAATAGTTTTAATGTAGCAGATAAATACTAAAAAACTGTAAAATTGAGCGAAAAAATTTCTGCCAGAAATATTAAATTGCTTAGAATAAATACTGAAATTTTCTATGTTTGTGACGATAAAAATATTGAGTATTGGATATTTTGATAAATGAGATAAGAAAGTCAATACGTGTACAAAAGTTATTTACTCAACAAAGAAAACGCAAGTGTTCTTTTGGCAGTTGAAATCTTGATAGAAAATCTAATGCTTATCATTCTTTACAGACCTGTTTTTGAATCTACAAATATTTACATTTCTTTGATACGTGTCGTTTAAATAAAAATAATTTTTCTAGGTACAAATATGTGTAAATACCCCAGTTTAATAAAAAAAATTCTACACTTTTACTAAAATACATTTTTAAAAAAAGTATTAAAGCGATCCTCATGAGATTCAGTTTTTTTTGTCTGAAAAGTATAATACATGACACCAAACTAAATATAAGCTGATAAATTACTATCTGCAATGCGTTAAAAAAAATTTTAATTACTGTAAATTTAATAATATTTTTATACACACGAACATATTTACGTGTATTTTTTTTTTAGATTATCGAGTTTTTATCTATAAATTATTTAGATTAAATTTTTTAAAGTTTATTATATTGATAAACAATAAATTTTTTGTTTTTTAATATGAAATATATTAAAAATTTTATTTTAGAATATATTGCGTTTTTTTTTTGGTAAATATTTATAATATTTTGAATATTTGTATATGAGTGATTCCAGATTAAATTTATTGAAGTAAGATATTTCTGGTATGTTTTGAGTTTTTTAATATTTTTAAGAAAATTGGCAAAGAGTTGAAACCTAGTCATATAAAATGAATTTTTTATATTATCGAAGATTATTAAATAATTCACGCATACAAAAAATTAGTAAATATAACCAAAATAACGATTTTATTTACTAAGTTTAGTGTGGTTAAAAGTCACTATAAATTTTTAGTAAAATTTACTGATAAAATTTGTTTATAAAACTAACACCTCAATTTTTTGAGTGAAATTTACTAATTTTTTGGTTATATTTACTAATATTTGTTAATTTGTGTTTACTAAATTCATTAAGGTTAATTTTACTATTCTTTTTTTTGCGGGTTGGGTTCCAAGAAATCAAGGGCCGATTCACTCGGAGCCCTACTAAAGTGTGCCCTACTAAATAATCAAAATTAAAAGTTAAAGAAAATGAGCTGTGCTAAAGTACTTTTGAATTTTTCTAATATTAACTTAAAATCCAGAAAAAAAAAACATTTTATCTCGAACATCAGAAATCCAATAAACAAATCACGTGTAAATTCAATAAAATTTTTCAAATCCCATGTCAATAAAAATCAAATAAAGATTTATAAATATACAGACTTACCCATATAAAAATTTGTCATTTTATATTAAAATTTTTCGAGTATTTTTTTAAAACAATTATTTAAATTTTTTTCAAATTTTTTTTGATTAATGACATAAAAAAAATTTCTCAGTATAAAATTAAATAAACATTATATTTTGAATTAAAAAAAAAGTCAAGTGTAATCAATCTTCGTATAAAAATACATGCATGCATATCACGCATCAGCCATATAATGTAATTAAAATATATGAAATATAAAAATAAATTTTTTTTTTTATTCGTCTGACTTTTTATTTGTTTCAACTACTTAAATTTTAATAAATGTTACATTTCTTATTATACCGTGTTGCGTGAAGTTTTTGATGATAATTTAATTTCTTTAGTTATTATTTTTGAGTTTTTTAAGGGATTTTTTAATCAAAAAACAGTTCAGAAAATTTAGGTAATTTAAATTCGATATTTCGTAATCAGTTTTTTATTAATTGATGATGATAGCAAAAAGAACCTGAACAGAAATTCTTTAACAGTGACTATAAATTCAGATTAAATCTGATTAAACCCACCCAGCCCCTTTTAAACCCAAATTTTATTAAAAAGCAAGGCAAAATAAAAAATTCAAAAAACAAATATTTGAATAAATTTTTATACACCTATTTTTAAACATAACATTAAATATTTGTTTTTATTATTACTGTTATTAGCCTCTTGAGCTTAAAAAAAAAAAATAGTTAAGATACTCGTGGGACAATCGATTAAACCAGATATATTGGCCATCATCATTGTAACACGTCATCAAATTTTTTATACATACAAAAAAATGATAAAATATCAAGTGTGTTGAATAATGAGATAATTGGATAAATCAATAAAAATTTTTTTTTTTGCTGACGTAATTTCTTGATTAATTAAAAAATAATATATGAGCAAAAAAAAATAGAGAATTTATTTTTTGTTTAAACATATCTGAAAAAAATTGTTATTAAAAAATAAAGGGTTTTTTAATAAAAATATATATTTTTATTAAATAAATATAAAGAAAAAATTGAAAAAAATCAATTTATTGTTAACCTAATTTTTTTTTTTTTAAATAACTGTTTTTTATGTTTTTTTAATAAAAAATTGTAATTGAATAAAAAGATATTTAAAAAAAGAAAACAAAAGTAAAAAATGTATTGATATAACTCTTTTGTAAAGAAAGTAAAATTATATATGGGTATGTTTATGAATTTTTTAGATTTGTAATTAGTGGTGAAGTTTTTAAAATTAGACAATCTTAAACTATAATTTGGAATTAAATTTTGGAAAAAAGTGTATAAGTCACAAAATAAACTTACTGCTAATAGAACCCCAAAAATTTCGATACTTCCAAAAAAAAATTATTTTCAAATTTTTTTGTTGCAAAATTCAGTTTTACAAAATCCCCCTTTAAATTTTCAAATAAATCCAAAAAATTAAAATTCCTATCCATATAAACCAAAACAATTTCATTTGATTGACAAAAAAAATAAAAAATTTGAATTACTACCTTTAAAATTTATTAACAAATTTAAGTAATTTTATTAACTGTAAAATAGACGCACATATTCATAGAATGAAACAACATATAACTAATTTTAAACATAGTTTAAAAGTATAATAACACACCTGGCAACTAAATTTAAATTGGATAAACTTTTAGTTAGTATAAATCATGTACATTCGTCGAGAGTCAAAAAAAAAATAAAAAACTAAACTTTTAATAGTACAATAATAATAGGTATCAACTTTATAAATTTTAGTTTAAAATTAATTTAATTTTAACCCTATATCTTTATACCAATTACTTAATTAAAACATAATAATTTTATTTATATTTAATTTAAATTTCAATATTATTTATTTAAATAAAACTTTTGGGACAATTTTAATTTTAGATATTTTTTTTCTTTTTTTTTTATTTTATTTAATTTTTTTTCACTTATCATATGATTGTTTTTATATTTAATTCAGAAATTCATGCAATTAAATATAAACAGATATTTAAAATTAGGTACCTGGGATTAAGTCAAAATACTTATGTCTGACTATAATTTTACTTTTACTACTTGAAATCATATTTTTTATTAATTGGAGATCGCTAACTTTGGGAAACCAAATTACAATCTATAGCTGATGAGTTTAATATATTGAAAAAATAAGCCGAAAACTTAATATTATTAAATCGGGTTTTTTTGGCAATTTTCAATATAACGCTGCATTCTCGCAAGTTAACCAAAATACATTTGGATGGTCTAATTTTTTGGATAAATATTACATTTTAAGCCCCGTAAACCGCAAATCTTGATAACTAGTTCTGTCACCGTTATAGCTAATAGCCCAAAATGACCAATTTTGAAATTACTTTCAAAATTATAATTTTTAATGAAAAAAGGTTTTATAGGTCTAAAAAATGTTGTAGAAGTTCCAAATTTCCAAAAATTCTTCACATAGAGAGGTTATTGGAAATTTTGTTTTCAAAATATTAAATTTCAAATCCACCTTACAAGAATTTTGACATCTGTCAGATATTGTAAAAATTATTAAAATAAAGAAAATAAACTATAATTAACTCAAGTAAAAAAAATTACACTAAACTTAGATATTTTTGAATACACGACATAGCACCCACGTTCATATTTTAAAAGTTTTAACTGAAACGCTCTAAGCTTAATATTTCGAAGAAACTTCAATTTATATTCAAAATATTTCTTACAAAATAACACATAACTTCTATCATACACAACGTGAGATAATTAATTAACAAATTGAATATAATAAACAAAGTTTTCCTTTAATAAATAATACTGTTATAATATATAACTTTTGATTTGTATAGATAAATATCTTAAAGTCATATAATTGACGTGTTCATTAGCATCTATTCTATATCAATTTCCACTTAAGACAAAGAAATATATATATAGAAACTAAGTTATAGAAAAGTTATGTTGTTCAAAAATATATTTAACTTTTCTATTTATATTAACTTCGTTAATTTTTCTTATAGGAAAACTTAATTATTAAGACCTTACGCAATATTAAACTTTTAGAATCTTTTCTTTGTTTAAATATTGAAGATCTATTGAAATATAGAGCTCGAATTAGGAGAGTTTGGAGTAGGTAAACGGATTAGATGAAAGTTTTGGATTAGGGTGATTAAATAATTGTATCTAAAGTCTTATTGTAATGATAGTTAGTTTTCAATTTGTTGAAGTTTACTGGAACTTTTTTAAATTTATTATTGGTAAACTGCATTTTAGATTTGGGTTTTTTGACAATTTTGGAACCTTGTAGTATCAGAAATTCTTAAGATTTTTAAATCAATAAATTTCTAAAATGACAAAAACCTCTTTAAGTCCTAGGGTGTTCTCATTACGAGTTGACAGTTATTAAAACCAGACTTTTAGATCTATAAATGATCCAAACAATCAACTTAGAGAATCAATTAGTTATTTAGTTTAAAATTAAAAAATTAATAAAGTTAAAATTCTCAAAATTCTCTTACTATTTTTTAAAATATTCTAGAAAAATGTACAGAAAATAAAAAAAATTTGAAACATTACTTATTTAAATTTTTTATTAAATATTTGCCATATTTTACAAGAATCCTAAAAATTTGCACAAAGGAATTTTTCCAAGATACATATAAAAATAAAATAATTTGAATTTTTCATAATATAAAAAAAATTCTTTGAAAATTTTAAAAATTATATTAAATTACGTAAATTTACAAAAAAAAAAAAAAAAATTTAACTTTTTTTCAATTTGCATTAGAAAAATTCATACAATAGTTAAAAAAATTTTCTGCATTTATACCCTAAATTAAATTCAAACGATGGCTTAAAAAAAATAAATATTTCATAAAGAATTTTTTTTATTATTTTAATAATATAGATTTAACCTCTTTTTTTGTTAAAATAAAACAAAAATGGGAAGAATTAGAACGAAGCTCGTTAGTATAAATACCGTTCTTTTTTAATTTTATAAATAAAAATGGGTTTTTTAAATAAAATATTTTATTTAATAATATTTTGACGTATTTATGAATTGTATCGTTTTAAAAGGGGGTGTTAGGTTATGAGCTCTTTCACAAACAGAACTTGCAAATCGTCCTCTCTCTACAAAATAATAATAAATTTGATATGATTTTTTTGTAGTTAACCAATAAAATGGATAATTTTCCAACTTAATGGTCACGTAACAGTGTATCGCCATAGTGTATTAAGTTGGCTTGTCGTTAGACTCCTAATACACCTTACTAGACACCGTTTAATATTTAAAAAACAAAAAATAGCAACAATATAAAATCGTTTTTGAAATTTTGTGTAAGAACTTGTTTTGCACGTGTTTTGAAAAAATGCTTGCTTGTATACTCCCTTAGAAAGGATAAGTTTTGTCTTCTCTTTTTAATTTAAATACAGCTGGAATTTTTATTCAAATTATTTGTAATAATTTAATTCCCATAAAAAAATCTGTCATTTAATACCAAGAATTTATCAGATAAAAAATTATTTTCAAAGAGAAAAAAAAACTTTTTATAAAATATTAGATCTCATTTGTTTTAAATCCGTGCTAACTTCTTTCTTTTTAACTTCACGTGTGTGTGCTTTCATAATCTTTTTTAAAACTTTTTATATCTACTTTTAGAAATTTTTTTTTTTTAGAGATAAAATAAATAAAAAATTAAAGGTAGAAATAATTAATAATTAAATATCTTACTTCTACTGCATTTCATTTATATTTTAAGTTGTACTAATTTTGTGAAATATCACTGCAGTACTTTTTTTGTCGTAAAAAATTTTCTTTGAGGGTATAAGTTTGAATATAAAATTTATTTGAAATTCGTTATTACGTGGTTTCATGCGGGTGGTGCTTGATTTTTTTATCGTTTTGAAAGATTTTTGCAATTTTCTGCAGTTTTTATCGAATTTTTTTATTCATCAGGATTACTTTTACCTTGTAAACACGTTTTTCTTAACATTTGGCACCCCTCCTAGAAAAAAAAAATGAAATGCAAAATATGAATTTTTTGTAAATTACAAGCGACCTAAAACTGCCAATTAAAAAACTCTTCTACCACAAAAGAAAACGTTAATTAAAAAATTTAAGATAAATTTTTAAAAGTAAAAAATTTTTCATAAAAAATATTTTTTTTATTACATTACATAAAAAAAAAGATCAAAAACTTTATTACATTTTTTAGAAAAAAAGAACAAAAAGGAAGAGAAAAATACTTAACATGATACTTGAAAAAGATATTGTCTTTTGTAAAATAATTAAATAAAAAAAATTTTCTTTATATTTTTCTTTTAAAAAATAAATTTTGTATCTTAGCTTTTTCATAATAAATTAAACAAACAAAAAATACTTTTAAAAAAATCACTTACTTAAATCAATAGTTCAAATAAAAAAATTAAGGAAAAAAAAAATTCTTTATGTACAGAAAGCCAGATTAAATTGAGAAAACTCAATTGTGTTTACTTGATTGATAATCTCGAGAGAGATTTTCTCAATAAACCAAAAATAAAAGTCTTCGATGTACAAACAGCTAAGTTTTTCATTTTGTTTATTTACCCATCACTGCATTGAAAAATAAAAGATTACTTTTTTTATTATTCTTTATAAAACTAGAAATTACGAAATAATAAAAACCTAAGAAAAAAAAAAATTGAACAATAGAAAAAACATAGTTTTATTAGCCAACAATACAAAAGAAAAAATTTGTAATTAAAATACTGCGTGTGTTTTTAATTAAAAAATTTTTTACAAATTCATGTTTTGTTTTAATAATGAGTTGAGTATGAATTTTTAAGAAAATAAGTTAAATTGGACTCGTTGAAAAGTAATAAAACTTCATTAAAATTTAGTCATTTGGAAGTTTCAGATGCAATTCATAAGGGACTTATAAGTTTTAACGTCGTGTACAGGCAGAGAAATGAAAAATCTTGTATTTCCTTATATTTTATTAGATTATCTTTCATTCTTCTTTCTACAGACCTTTTCCATCTTGAAATATAAATCAATAAATTAGGGTACTACGTGAACATTATTAATTTCATATTTTACTATAAAATAACTCCGGTTGCCACTACCAGAATTTTGGTTGTGGCAGCAACATTTTTTTTTGTTTTATACTATTGCAAATGGCTTAAAACGTAGAGTAAATTAAATAAAAATTAGTTTAAATATATAATGCGAGCACTGCTAATTGATGGAACTTAAAGAAAAAATTTTCTATACCAAAAATAAAAATTTTTTTCCAGTCATTTGCAACTATTTAAAAGAAAAAAAATGAGTCTCCCATAACTGAAATTTCGGTAACAGCAACCGGAAATTCAAATATCAGCAAATGAATTTTTTCGAATGAATTAAAGACCCAAAAAATTTTTTTTAAATTATAAAATAATTTATTGTCTTCATATATTAAAAATAGCATAAATTTATTTTCATAAAATTCATAAAACTGTAGAACATCAAGACTGTTATTTAATACCAGTAATAAAGTAATTTTCCTTTACTACAAAAACCTGCATTTATTATTTTTAATAAAACACAAAAGAACGAAAGTAAACACAGATATAACAGACAAGATAATTATAAACAAATAAATTCTCATAAAACAATTTTTTTTTTAATATTCACGTCATAATAAAATTATCATAATTGGTAGATAATATTAACAAAAGAAAAATATTTCTGCATTAAAGATTTTTTTTTATGTGAATTTAACCGCATTAAAAAAGAATGAAAGCTGTGTAAACTGAAGCTTAATTAAGTAATACAAGATCATGAGAAAAATTTTTTTTCTTTTAGGTGCAGTCGGAGGTGAAGGAGGTGATGAAGATGACAAAGAGAAGGAAGAAGAGGCAGAAAGAGAGAGGCTCGAAGCCATTAGAGAGGCTGAAGAAAGAAGAAAAGAAAAACACCGGAAAATGGAAGAAGAAAGAGAAAAAATGAGACAAGAAATTAGGGACAAGGTCAGTATTTTTATTTTTTCCACGTAATATTAAAATTTAAACGAAAAAAAACATTAAAAAATTTAATTTAAAAGATATGATATCAGTGATCTTTGAATTATTTAAGATGTGATTTTTTTTTAACATGTTTTTCATGATAATTCTTTTAAATCTAATCTGACATAATTTTAATAAAAAAGATAAAAATTTTGCTTGATAGACATAAACATGTGCATAAATTATATTAAGGAAAAATTTTATTACCATCTATTAAAATTATATAGTTTTTATTCGCTGTCTTAGATAAATCGTTAAATTATTTAGTGTGTAGGGGAGGACTGGGGATAACTGAGTGCAAGGATGAATTTACACACTTATTTTTTATTGAATTTAATTAAATTTATTAAACTTTGAAAAGAACTTTTTTAATTAAAAAAGTAAATAAATTTTGGTTTCTCTAAATTTAGCTAAAAAACCCAAAAAACGTTCCAATAATCCTCGACCATCCCTAAGACAATTATTTATAACCTAATAAAAAAAATTTAAATATCTAATAAATAACACGTAAAATTTGAATAATAATTAAACTTTTAATTATAAATTTTTGTAATAATGTAACAAAAGCAACAAAAGTTTCATATATGCTGCATAAATTTTAAAATACACAATGACAATTAGATTTAAAAGGTCATATTAAATGTAATACACATACATGTATGCATTAAAAGTGAAAATTTTCAACATATACATATTAAAAGATTATTATTACAATATTCGTAATAGTTATAATAACAATAATAATGAAAGCGCTGAAATTCTAATAATATTTCGTTTGTAACTGTAATTTCTATTGTGTTTGTATGTTATTTTATGATATTAGGTTTTTGTTATGGCAGTGTTACTTTTTGTGTTCTGTTTTAACATATTTTTGGTTAATTAATATTTATTTCTGATTTTTCTTCTTTTTTTTATTCAAATTTCACGCATATAAAAAATTAGTAAATATAACCAAAATAACGATTTTGTTCACTGAGTTCAGTGTGGTTAAAAGTCACTATAAATTTTTAGTAAAATTTACTAAAAAAATTTGTTTATAAAACTAAAACCTCAATTTTTTTAGTGGAATTTACCAATTTTTTGGTTATATTTACCAAGTGTTTACTAAATTCTTTGAGGTTAATTTTACTATATTCTTTTTTTTGCGTGTTGTTTTGAAAATTACAGAATTTTACAGAATTATATCAAATTCTATCAAAAAGTAAAGCAAACCCGACATTGCACAGTGTAGTAAAAAAAAAAAAAAGTGGCCAAAAATCGGCTTCAAGGCAATTTCTTATGAAAAAAAATATGATAAAAAGACTTGTTTCTTGAAAATTTGTTTCTGTTCGTAAACAGTTTTTAAAGATCTTAATATAATTAAATCTTAACTATTTATTTTATTAAAAATTAAAGTTTTATCTGAATTCTTAAACAATGTCGTTAACGAAAATATAACATTTAATGATCCGTTAAAACTTACTTTTATGCTATTTTAAAGTAGCTTATTTGAATTTTCATTAAATAATTTATGACTCGTTATCAAAGACTTAGAAAAACTTTAATAAAATTCAAAGATTTATTAATCTTCAATAAATATTCTGTAAAGTTAACTGGAAAAGAAACTTGTTTACCCATTTTATGATCTAAGAACTTAATAAAAATTTATTTTTCAAATCTGAAATTACTAGTAAAGCTTTTGCAACTAGAAATTTAGTAAGTTCTAAGTTTCTAATATCCACTTTAACAAAAATTTATTATTTTTTTTTTAAATTAAAAAACTAATATGTAAAGACTTATTAACACTGTAATAATTAAAATCTTCAATTTATTAAAATTTTTTATTGACAAAACGCTTAATATTTAGAGCGAAAATAAAAATTTTTAAAAGCTTTTTATAAGTAATCTACAAATATTTAAAAAATGTTTTACCTAAATTGCAAAGTTTGAATGATTTTAAATCTCGAGCTATTTAATCCTTTCTTTAAAAGCATACAAAATAACCAATAGATTGAAAGTTTTTTAAAAATAAAATACAAAAATAAATAAAAAATGTATTTTTCAATACAAAATTTAAAGTTTATGTATATGGGTTATTCCAAGTCAAAACAGAGATTATTTTTTTATCAAAATAAGGCAATGAAAAATGATTCATATAATTTTAGATTTTTATGCTAAATTTATGGGAAACCAGGAAAACTGATGACTGAAAGTTTTTCCTTATCATGAAGACTCTTATTTTAATTAATAAGTCCTTATATAGTAACAAAATCACTTCATAAATACTGAATTCTACCAAAAAATAATCTAAATTTTAAAAAACACAAAATTTATGAAAAACTACAGTTGAGAGACACTTTTCCAAATCAATTTTTCCCAAGGACATTTTTCCCCAAAATAAAAAATAAATTAGTTTTTAAAATTAATACTTTATACAAAAATTAATTTTTTTTATTACTGTTTAATTAATAATTTGAACAACTGCCTTGTTGTTGTTGTAGAAAAAATGTCCTTTTGAATACTTGGCTTGGAAAAATTGTACTACAACCAAAATTCGTACTAATTCAAAACAGAAAAATTCAGTACTATAAATTTTTCTCATTTGTTCTAGAAATACAAAATTCCATCCCTCTTTCACATATACTCCTTTGATATTTTATGTACATATCATTGAAAAGAGAATCGAAAAGTTTAGATCTAACGAACAAGATACGCAAATAATTACTCAATGCTACAAAACTCTCTTTTAGTTTATATAAATTTATGTATGTGTATATCTTTCAATTCGTTCTTATGTGCATGTATTTTATACGAAGAGACCTACTTCCTATGCTATTTTTTTTCTTCGTATTGTTTTATCTTTATTTGAAAATTACATGCAAACCTGCTTTTTTTATTTTATATTTATTATATTACGTTATTAGCTATATTTATTGCAATTTATATATATACTTCAAAAATTTTATACACTAAAAGTAATTAAATTTATAATTGTACAATTAAATTTATTTTTACTTGTTTTTTTTATTATTTTTTTTATTTTTTTGTATAATGAAAAAATAAATTTAGGTAATAAAAGTTTTTACTGCATTTAAAAAAAGTATTTTTTAGGCTGGTTTCAGAAGTGAAAGTTTTTTTAGCGAAATAATATACTAAATACTAGGGGTGTGCAGTTAACCAACCTGACCCCAAAAAAGACCGAAATTTTGGGTAGGGTACCCGGAAATTTTGGTAGTCACTCACTTCTACAAAACAAGCAGAAAAACCTCTCACGCGGTTTAAAATCGAACGGAAAAGAATTATAAAAAATCGTTCGAAAAACGCCTACTGTCAAGTATTACATTGTTGCTATGCTACAGTTTTGTTGAATTCCTTGCAAAAAAAAGCACTTGCATTAATATCAAAACAAAATACAAACAGAAACTTTTATATTTGATTAATAAAACATTTTATAACACTATGTTCTCAAAAATAAATTTTTAAATATTTTTTGAACTAATTGACAAATCAAAATAAAAACTTTCAAATAATGTCAAAAACGTATTCTTACAGCATCAATTTTTATTTTCGCATGAATACTATCGAAAAAATAAAAAATGACACAGAATTGCACTACCCAAAACAAATCCAAGTAGTATTTTTAATAAAAAAAAAAATTTTTGATGGATTTTATTAAAAATGAGAACAAAATATACATTTTCTTTGCCAATAACCCATATATATCATATAAAAGGACATAGAAATCATCAAAATAACATAAAATAATGCACTCTAACTTACAAAGTACACATAAATATCGGTTATAAACTAAATTATGTCAATACTTACAAATACAGTATTTCACAAAATTTCAAAATTTAAATGCGTTTACATACTGAAAATATAAACAATTTCAACTCGTATTTAGTAATATTATACCAGTTAGCAATAAAATCTTATTCGATTATACTGCAAATGCGATATGCTTATTTTAATATCAATAATAATAATAATAAATGGAATATATATGCCTGTATAGATAAATAAACCACAATACTTTGGCTGAATTATTAACCACATTATGCTTTTATTTGTTTCTCAAATTTTCCTTAATTAAAATTATTGATTTTTTAAATTAATGAATTTTTATTTTAAGATTTTTTTAAATATTAATTGTGTAGTTAAGGTTCGTATGAATTCTTCGTCACTTTTAATTTTGAGCTGTTTATCCCTTATTAATTTTAATCTGATTATCATAATATAGATAGTATGCAGTTATTACTCTGACTGCTAAGTAGAATTCTTGAATACAGTTACGGGTTAATTTAAAGATTTAGGCAATGAGAATTATATTTGATGTAATTTGTTTAAAATTTTCTGAATTTTTTTGAATGAAGTGTTGAATGCGCGTTCGTCTACCGTCATGTTAGATTCTTACTAGCTAAACATGCGTTGAATGATTAGCACTGTGGCAGAAAAAATGCGCCATTTTTATAAAAATATAGTTGAGGTTTTGAGATTGCTAAATTCAAAAACCAACTTAAAAAAATTAAAGTATTGAGTGTAAGGTCTAAAAATCTAATAAAATAGAGAACAGGATGAAAATTTCAATTCGATAGAAATGCTAAATTTTTAGGATTTACAGCTATCAAATAATGTTATTTCTTTCAAAATATTTAAAAAAAAACATTTTTACTTTTAAATTCCAATGAGCTTTTTATGTTTGTTACCTCTTGATTACAATACAGTCCAATAAACAAGAATTTAACTCTACGTTTTTCTCATTTTTTATATTTAACACAAAGTAACAAGACACAAAGCTAACAAAAAAAAGCACAAAAATGCTTTAAATTTTCAAAAAATTACAAAGCTACAGATGAATAAATAATGCCTTTTTCCGTACCCAAAATAAAAAAACAAAAAAGTTATGTTAATTTAAAAAAATATGAAATAATAAAAAATTTAAATTATTAATAACACAGAGTAGGTTAAATTAAAATGCGAGTGAAAAAAAAAATAATTTTGAATAAATTATATATTTCATTTTAGTTAATATTATACCAACAATTGTATAATACACAAGACAAATGTTAGTGCATAATTTACATAAGTAATTTATTGTAACACTAGTATACGTAATAAACATTTTTTTTTTAGTTTTGACTTTTGTGGTATTTTAAAATGCCGAAATAATTTATTTTTTTTTTTTCATAAAAAAGTGAAAATTTTAGGTTAAGTCGTTTTGATATTTGATAAGTGCAAATCGTGAAATTGATTCGATTTCGAATTATCTTGAATTTAAAATTTAAATTTTGAAATTGTTAAATATGTTAGACCAAATATTAAATATGTACTAAAATCTTTTTATTGATATAAGAAATATCGTTAAATAAAAATATTTGTTTTCTGATCTAACATTTATTTGCTTTATTTTTTCAATAAATGGCCCACGTTTCGAAGACCTTCAGTCTTCATTATCAAGGCTAAAAATTTACATTATTTTACAATTTTTATATTTTTATACAATTTCAAATTTAATTTTCATGTTAAAAATTTTGATTATTAAAATTTAATCGGGCAGTCTAGTTCATGTATAACAAGTTAAAATTAAGTTGTTTTACACATCAAAAACGTTGAAAAATCTGCCCATGAATGCTACCTTCAAACCTGAAATATTGTTTAACAACTAAACAAGGGTCAATTTCGCCAAAGGGTTTTTCAATTTTCTTAGATAATTTGGAAGCTTAACTTGTTTCAAAACTTTGTTGAGAATTTTTACAGTTTTCAGATTTTTTAATAGATTTCGCTCCCGAGAAATTTAATTTTAAAGTTGCGAAACTAGGTCGAAATAATTTAAATTAATAGTTTGTCCATTACTGAAACTATACGCTTTAGAGTCTAATCAGATTTATTGGTTTTCAAAGTACATTTATAATTATCTAACTAATTGAAAATTACTTAAAAGTGTTAACTAGTCTAGTTTTGACCCAAAGTTTTGTAGTAGTTGCAAAATTTGTAAGCAGTAGCAAAATAACTATAATTTTTCTGTAGAAATTTATTAGTTTTCTTTTTTGTAATTTTTTTGCTCATTCGGCGAAAATAATCGAGGGATATTTTAACAATAAAAATACAATCACCAAGAACTTTGATTAGTTCTTTTAAAAATATGTGTTTCTTAACACGTACACGCAAAAAAAAGAATAGTCAATTTTAGCAAAAATTTAAAGCTTAAGTTTTGTAAACAAAAATAGTAAATTTTACTAAAAATTTATAGTGACATTTAACCAAACTGAATTTAGTTAAAAAAATCGTAATTTTGGTTATATTTACTAATTTTTCGTATGCGTGTAATATTTTGGAAATTTGTTCATATTTATGAAAAGTTGCACAGAACTGTTTTTATGATACTTTGAGATTCCATTTTATTTTGAGGTTATACCAACGATACCTTACCCCAAAACCTAACACATAAACAAACCCAAGCAATAAATTTTCCCAGTGTACATATAAATTAATCAACACAAATATGAATTATGAAAAACATTTTTCTTTTAATTAAAAAATCATAAATATTTACATAAATAATTAAAATTAAATTAAATAAAATTAAAATTTCATTCATACACACGAAATGCAAATATAATTAAAAAGCATAAAGTAAAAAAATAACGACGACAAAAATTATTTATATAAATTTTGAATTATTAAAAAGAAATTTTTTTAATTAAATACACTGAAAAAATAATAGGTATTCATAGCTTTATTAAAAATTTTTTTTTTCAGAAATATTTATATTATTCATGAAAAGAATGTTTTATTAAAAAATATTTAATTCATATATATATAACTGACCTTATTTAACAAAAAAACTGCAATATAAGATATTTTTTTTTTAGTTTATGATTCTGTTAAAATTATCACGTATTTATAAAAAGGAGAATTTTTTTTTTCTTTATGCATTTTTATTATATGATGTTTAATTATAATTTAAATAGGTAGATTCAGTACGATGTGTAGATATTTTTTTCAATTAAATTTTATTTTATTTGTGTTTTTTACTGACTTTTTTTAATTAAGATGTTGATATGATTTTTTTTAATAGACTCAAGAGTTCTGAGTTTACTTTTTTAATTTATTGTTGTGATTAGTGAGGTTTTTTTGGAGAGTGTTTTTATGCTGTTTTTTGTTTAGATATTTTAAATTCTACTGCGGTGTATTTTTGGGTAGCAAAATTATTGAATGATTAAACTTGGTTATTGAATTTATCGCACATTTTGTTTTTTCTGAATTATTTTAAGGAATTTATCGACCTTATTAAATTCCTTAAAATAATTGAAAATTTAATTAATTTACTGACTCCGTTCAAGATTTAAATTTGCATAAATGTGAACATCGCTCGTTTAAACTTCACATGCACTTTATTTAGTGTAATATTTTAGTTTTAATTCATCAATCATGAATGCAACATTAATTTTTTGTTTTATTATTATTTTTTACAACATTGACGTGAGTATAAATTAAAATATTGAAATAATCAATTTTTCAAAAAAAATTCTTATCGTATTAAATAATAATTTTTGCAGCATGTAAAATCAACGAATATAAATAAAGATTGTAGAAATTTTGGTGATATAGTAACAATTAAAAATTCTGTTAATAATATTTTTGAGACAAGTACGAATAAATTAGAAAATATAATAAATCCAGCGGTTAGTGTTAATGAAATTTATGATGACGTGTACGGGAAAATTCGTGATCATATTTCGGAAATTGTTCTGAAGGTGAGTTTTCATCTGTAATGAATTTTTAGAATCTGATATTTCGACGATTATTTATCTGAAAAGATTTTTAAAATTTGAATATTTTTCTGAAAGGCGATTTTTTTATTAATTTTTTTTTTTTTTTTGTGAACAGCCACGTAGTAGCTAATTCCGGGCTGCTATACTTTTAAAAAACTTACTATGTTGGAGACTACACGTTTCAAATATTCAGATTCTTAGGTTTAAATTCTTTAGTTCTGTGCTCTTCTTTGCAAATTTAATAAGTCATGACTATTTCCTGGATTTTCACTTGCAAAATATATCATTTTTTGAACATCCTTGACTTACTTCTAAACTCTTATATAGCCGATAGCCTTACTGATGTCTGGACAACCCATTACAAAAGTTTCACTAAATTAAACGAACATAATATACCCGCAGATAATTTGAAATTGAAATTTTAGACGAATATTCGAAATGAATTTTTTAGACCATGTATTAATATAAAAGAAATTCAAAATTATATCTTTTGTGAGATTTAAAACTTAAAAAAATTTTATTTTGAAAAAATATACCAATTTGAATTCTCACTTACAATTATTCACAAAAATGCTCGTCAAAACATTTGATTAAAAAAAACGGTAGCTAATCGTAAGTTTTCAATCTTTACAAAACTATTTTTATATTTAGGCAGAAGAAATTTACAAAACACTAAAATCACCAATAGAAAAAGATTTGATAGAATGTGATGACTTATTTAAACAATTAGACAATGAAATCGAAAAAACATTGCAATTATCAAGAAATTGCCTAAATATTGAAAAAAGTAATTATTATTCAGCAATCGTTAATTTTGAATTACATTTATATGACCTTGAATTACAAATAAAAGAATTAAATGAAGAAACAAACGAATGTTTATTTTTTGCTTCTGGAGATAAAAAATACGTTGCTCAAAATAATTTTAAACCATTTTTAACAACGAATAATTTTCAAATTTCTTTGCTACAAGGTTGTAATTGTATCTTAAAGGTATTAAGTACTTTTTGTGCTTGAATTGGGAAAAATAATTTTTTAATTCTTTGTTTATTTTAGATACGAGGTTACGTTAGCGAGAATTTTGGTAATGAAAATTTGTATTTAAATTATGCTTCAGATTTAAAAACAGTTAATAATATTCAAGATAACATGAATAAATGTTCAAAAAATAATATTATTAGTCTATTTCGTGATGTAAGAATGAAAATTTTTATTAAAGACGTTAAAGAATGCGTGGAAAAATACAAATCGTGAAATATTTATGTTATTTTTTATTAATTTTTTTTTTTTTATTGACATCAATTTTTTCTTTACGTAATTATTGTAAGAAATGATTTTTGCAATACTTTTTTGTATGGTTTCTTTGAGGTTATTTTTTATAAATTATTTTGAAATTTAAATATTCTCTTTACGAGTAAAAAAATTTAGTATTATTAGTTATTTTAGCATCAAGTTAAAAATTAGTCATTTTGGGCCAGAAATGAGCATTTGGTTTATTGAATATAATAGTAACAGAATAACTGATATAAAATTTCGGGTTACGAGGATTAATAGGTGATACTTACATAAAAAAGTTAGGTCAAGATACAAAGCTATAGCGATATTTTCCTAAAAATCTAAATCTTATCCTTGAGTTTTTAAGAACGGAGGGTATCTTAAATATTTTTTCAACGTATAATAAACTGACCCATAATAACCATTTGTGTAATTGGTTGCTCCAAATGTAGTGAACTCTCCTTTTAAATCTGAAAATAATTATAAATTTTTGTATCAATGACAATGAAAACCGATTAAAAATTTTCTGTTTTTTATTGTTTTAAGAATAAAAGAAATTAGAAAAACTACTTAGTAATTTACTAACTTTTTAAATAGTAAAAAAGAAAATTCTTTATAAAAAAGTTTCTTTGTGTTATAAAATATTTTTAACAAAAGTTTAAATAAAAGTTATGACAAATATTGTAGTTATAAAAAAATAAATAGACTTTGAAAAATCATACAAGTTAGAATTTTTAGAAGTTGAAGAATTTTCTATTTTTTTCTTTTCTAATAGGCTTAGCATCATCTCTTTTGTATTTTATTTTTGCTTATTAGTTTGAAAAAACCTTGAAACTTAAATGAAAAATTTAGTTTAACTTAAACAAAAAAAAACTGAATTTTAGATAAAAAAATAAGATATTTTGAATTTCCGCTTTTAAATTTCTTGAATGAATAACGAAGAGAATGAGCGATAACAAGTTTTAGTTAAGACAGAGTGTATTTTAATTTTAATATTTTATATCACACGAAAATAATTATCAGTTTGACAATTCAGAGATACTTAGTATAATTGAGGAACGTTTATTATTCAGGAGTTGAAAGGTTTTCATATCTTACTTGTTACAATAGAGTACTAACTTTTTGTTGAAAATGATTCTCATTGATTTCGGAGTAAACTTAAATTTTGTAGGGAATTTTGTTGAATTGTAAGTTAGTATATTAAGGTACTGTTGAGTTTAGAAATTATATTTTAAATAAAATTTAACGAAAATTTTCTGAGCATTAAAGGAATTTTCGAAAAAAATTTTGTCTTAAATGCAGCAAAATGAAAGCAATTAAAAAGTTTCTTATAAATTTTAATAAAAAATGATGGGCAAAAACTTAAAATAATAAAATTATAGTCAAATGTATTGAAATTTAAGAGCAAGAAAACTAGAAATCATAAAATTACAGTCTAACTACAGAAATTTGAAACTCTACTGTAATTTTACATATTTCAAATACTTTTATCATAAAGTATCATTTTAAAAAAAATTGCCTTACAAAAAAAGCAGAAATATATATATATATCACATACCTTTTTTTAAAAAATTAAAAAAATTTTTTCTAGATATATATATATATATATATATATATATATATATATTTATATAATACTTTTCTCTCACTAACTTGTTATTTTATTTCTGAAAAGTAAAAAAGAAAAAAAATTATATAGGTTTCCAATAACAAGATCCTCTTTCCAAGAAATTGAGAAGAAGAAGTACTCTGTAAATTTAAACCCATGTACAAGGCTTTTTTTTTATATATTGACTAACTTTTTATAAAATATATGCAATTACTATATCTCATCGATGTATATTTTGAAAAAATGTCATAAAAATATATTGGAAAATAAAAAATCGATAAATAAAAAAATTTTAATTTTTTACTTTTTCAATATTTTATTGAATTTTTTATTTTATTAACAATAAATTCCTTTTAAAAATTTTAATATTTATAGAAAAAATAAATAAAAAATTTATTAAAAAATTTTTATAATTGAAAAAATTAATTTAATGAATTTTTAATTAATTATAAAGATATACTTTTATAATCATTTTTTATGTTATAGGATTTATGAAAGTATATTTTCAAGTTTAATTAAAAGTTTAATTATTTTTTAAAGTTTGAAATTGAAATACAGTACACATAAGTATAGATAAAATACAACACGAGTAACAACAAATTTACATTTTAACAAATAGATGGCACTTGTATTAAATAGTTTCTCGCAATAGAAATTTCATGCCAATAGTATAAATATAGCATAAATGATTAAGAAAATCACTTAAAATAAAATTATTAAATTATAAATTTAGTTTATTTTAAATAACTAACTAGTATGATTATAATACAACAAAATAAATTTTAATTTCGGTTTAGATGACGGGGCATAGAAGCTAATATTTATTTTTTTTAAATTTCTATAAGTAATATATAAAACTTATAATAAACGTTTATTATAATAATTAGATAATAAAGAAAATCATGATAAAATTGGTCCGGATTTATTATCATCAATATATAAATGTTATTGTGCCAGTCTTTTTTTTAAAGTAGCTTTATGTTATGAACTCTACGCAGACCTCCCAAATAGTCTAACCCTAATCATTATCCCAGAAATATAAAAAATAGTCTGTGAATTTCACGAATACACTATTCTCAAATTGTAAGATCTTAAGTAGCTAAAAATTTACATTTCAACAAGTAGATGGCGCTTATACTGTATACGATTTCGCGTAAAAGAAATTTCATTCGAATAGTATAAATATAGTATGATTATAAAAATCATTTACAATATTAAATACAATAAATTAAAAAATTTTAATTTCAGTTTCAGATTTAGAGTATCTATTTATAAAAACTTCTATAATAATACCGATTCATATTTACATTTTTGATTTTATAAAAATAGGATAAGAAGATATGTATTTCGGTCGTTCTCACTTAACTATAAATAATCTTTTTAGAATATATTCAGATAATTTATTTTGTCGAGTATGCGTAAATAAAAACTAATAAACTTTTTCTTTATTTGATTAAATGCTCATTGCCCGAGTTTTTATTACATCAATGCATATTTGATATTTTTACATTATAAAATTATAAAGTTTTTAGATATACAAAAAATAATTATCCCGTTATAAAATACTAAATATTAATTACAAAAGCAAAAAGTTTTTGTAATACCAAAGAGAATTCTAAAATTAAGATTATTACATGTATCAGCTTTTAAACTGTAGATGAACTAATTATAAACTTACATGTCATGTGTGTTACATTTTAACGACTAACTTTTATTATTTTCAACATCAGTTATTATATAAATTATAAAAAAATTAAATATAAGATAAAAGGTGTTTTAGCCTGAGTAAAAATAAAAATTATTACTAATTGTGAGTGCGAAGAAAAATTGTAATAAAAAATAGAAAAATAAATTAAAAATATTTATAGAAAGTCAGTTTTTATTATTCTATCAAAAATATGTGTCTGGGGGAGATTCGGGTAATTTGGTACATTTTTTAGATTATAGTACATTTACGGCTCGAGTCCAGAAAAGTAAAGAATGGCCCAAATCGCACGTAAATTACCTTCCGAAGCGAAGCCGAGGATGGTAAACTGCGATTTGGGTTATTCCTTATTAATGAACAAGGGTCGTATAACATTTTTCTGTATCTGTGGCGAGAAAACACGTCTTTGCCGGGAAATACGTGCTTTCTCGACGCAGACCAGAAAATGATTTTTTTTTTATGAAGTTGCAGTTCTGTGCTTAGAGTCGAATTCTAATCAAGCTAAAACTACAGTAGTAAAATTATTTTAATTTTAAATGCATTATCACAGTAGTAAAATTGGTTTAATTTTGAATGCATTATCGTAATTACTTGAAATTCATAATATATGTAATTGTAAATTATTTTTGTAGTCTTTATTTTTGCAAAATGCACATTTTATGAGTGAAACTACTGTTTTTGAGTTTTTTTTTACTTTTTCTTCCTTATTTCCTGCTCTTCATCCATGATTCGCTATTTTTTTTTAAACTTAAAATTCCCGTAAAAACAAAATTTCAGTTGCCACTACCTGAATTTTTTTTCTTTTAAATGATTACAAAAGACATAAACCTAAAGAAAAGTTAAAGAAAAAAAATTTTTATTTTTGATTAAAAATTTTTTTTTTTCAGATCCCATTATGCCACGGTGCTGGCATTTTAAATGAGTTAAATTCATTTCTTAAAAATTTTCTTTACATTTCAAGCCATTTGTAATCGTAAAAAAAAAATCCGGCTCCCAGAACCGAAATTCTGATATCAGGAACCGGAAATTTTTCAGTGTATAAGTTACGCACTTGTTATAATAAAAAAAAAATTTTGGTATTATATGCTTAAAACTTTTTACTTGTATAATTACTAAATGTATTTTCAAATCAATATGCTTTAAAAATTATGCGAAAATCACCAAGTCTCCTCTCTTTTAATTTTTATTACTCGATATAAATTTTATATCTCAAGTATCACTAAGTACAAAAAAACTTATAATTCATGACGCAAAATAATGAATAATTATGTTAAATAAAATCATTTTAATAATACGAATTCAATAAAATTTTAAATAATTTAGTTTTTGAATATTAAAATTTATAAGTAAGTCTATTCATAAGGAAATTCTTAGATTCTATAATAAAACTTGTAATATCTTTAAGAAAAGTTTTCAAACTTAAATGTCATTATAATTTGTGATTATGAAATTTCAATTCTAAATTCTTAAAATTATCAACTTTTGTTTATTTTAATAAATTTAATAATTAAAGCAAATTATTAAGTCATTGATTTTTAATTAGTTTTTAATATTTAAGAAAAATATTATTTAACGCTTTAGAGAAAAGTTTTCCAGATTTTGATAAAAAGTTGTAATTAAAATATTCGAGTACGTGGATCTTAATAAAAGAAAAATTGCATAAAAGCAACAGAATTTCCCTCGGGAAATTATCGTAATTTTTTTTTTCAAGTAAATTTTTGTTATTTCTGATACTCTGTACAAAAAAAGTAGAATTCAATATAAAAAATATGGAATTTGGCTAATTTCTTTAATCTTTGTATTTGGTTAATGATTTTAAAAATTTTTCGAATTTTCGATATCAAAATTAATGATTAATTAATATTTACATACAAAAAAAATGTTAAACAAAAAATATTTTGGAGAACATTTTTGCTAAATTAAGTACACAGCCATTCGTTTTATCCAACCAAATAAATTTCTTATATTAATTAATTCAATGTTAAATATCTATATAAATATAATGAGGTATAAAAAATATTAAAGAACAAAAGTAACTATAAGTAAGTATTATAAAAAGAATAAGTTTTAATAAAAGAAAAGAAGATTATAAGAAGAAAGAAAAATGAAGAATGAAGATTAAACTTAACTGGGGTCAAATTGACTCTAGTAGGGAGTCCCTGCATTCAATATGGCGACTTCCTAATAGAGTCAGGCTGACTCCTTTTAAGACGTTCACCAATTAAAAATATTTAATTATTTAAGTCTTATTATTATTTTGTACAAAACTTTTTCATTACCATTACGATTGTTTTATAAGTTAGTTGATAATTTAACAACTAGATGGCTTGAATTTTTCTCGCAAAAGAAATGTTTCTTGTACAGTATATAAGTATCACAGTTGTAAATGAATTTTATTAAACTAACATTACAAATTATACAAAAATGTTTTGAAGATATTTTACAATATGATTTTTTATTAATTTAACCAATAAATTCGTTAGTTTTCAACTAATAGTCACGTAACAGTGTATAATTTATTAGGTAGGCTCGTCAGTAGACTCCTAATACACTTTATCTATACACCGTTTAATTATTTAAAAAAAACAAAAAATATTTATAATATAAAATTATTTTTTTGAGATTTTGTGTAAGTATTTGCCTTGGAAGCAATGTTTTCAAAACGACTAAAAATGGTTGTGTGTGTACACCGTTAAAAAGGAGAAGTTTTGTTTTTCTCTTTCTAATTTAAATACAGCTGGCATTTTTATTCTATTAATTTTATAAAATTTTAGATTTTTAATCTACATAATGCTAAAATTCTAATAAATTACTGCTCGAAAATGTAAATCCTGTATCGATGTAACTGATTAAAATATGAAAAAGTAAATTTTAAACAAATTGTAATAATTATCTTGACAGTACCTAACCTCCAAAAAAAATCTTTAACACTAAACGACCCTATCATCCAATTCAATAGACACACAGTTAACTCGATTTAAAATACTTGACCTACAATGCATTTGACGTAGGTTTATTTGATTATAATCAATAATTGATATATATATTTATATATAACATAATAATTTTCAACAAGATATATCTTTTGATTTAGTTAATTCATGTGTCTCTTAATGTATGTACATCTCAATAATATACTTTGAATTGTTTAATGTCAAAATAGTTAATATATTATTCAATGACAGCTTCAAGTATTTATTATATTAAATTCAATTGTTTATGCATTAATTGAAATACACTCATACTATTATATTTTCACCCACTTTATATTATTTTATTTAATTATTTGAAGTTTTTTACAATTAAATTGGTTGTTTTACGTTTACTACTGTTAATTTAGTTTATAACCTGTATTTTATGTATACAAAACTTTTAGTTTAATTAAAATTATTAACTCTAGTGTAAGAAGCAAAAACATCATTTTAAGACAAGCTTTCATGTTTTTGAAGGAGTATGTACAGGCGTCAAAACAAACAAAAATGCGGTTAGAAAATATATACGAAAACTCGTTTATATATACGTAATAAACTGTAGTTAATATGACACTCGTCAAAAATTAAGTTTCCTAAGATAATTTTATTCGAAATGCAATTTTATTAATATTCAAAATTTTTGTGAATTCGTCGCATGAATTTAAATTTATGAATTTTAGCAAGTGTCTCAGGTTCTTTTTTTAAGTTTGTACTTTTGCCAAGCTTTATGTAATTTTTGTCAATGTGTAAGTAAAGAGCAAATACACATGACAGGTTTTAGAAATGTGAGTTGAATTGAAAGTTTTTTGACAATAATAGATATATATGTTCAAAAATATTTCTGTATTTGAATTTTTGGATTTTAATAAAATGCTAAAATCGAGGTTTGAAAAATTTTCTTTAATTTTTTATAGAAAATATGAAAGGGTGCTTTACTTTATATCTTCATAATGAATTCAAAAAAGCCCTTTTGAAAATTGCTATGCTGCTTTGAATAAATTATTTTTAGTAAATCAATTTTAGAATCTCATCTTATAAAATCTTTTTTAAAAATTCCAAAATTTATCACCCTTAATAACAAAGTATCACATAAGATCCTTAATTTAAGTAAAAATGAAATCCAATAAAGTATAATCAAAACTCTTCTAATAACACACAATTAAACTCTAATTTCGACTTCCTTCTTCGTTATAGAAAAATTAATAACAACATACAATATTATAATTATAAAACGTCAATTTATTTTTGAATTATGAGTCTAAAATCTAGTTAACCCATATAAAGACACACGCATCATGATAATAAGAACTTTCTAAGCCACTCTATATTATTTCTTCTCAAAAAGTTATAAGAAGAGACTTTAAACTTTTCGTGTATGTATTAAATGATCGGATTATTATTACACACACACACACACATATATATAAAGTTAGTTATTATATTCCTTTCATTACATTCAAGATGTATAAGTTATTATTTTATATCTAAAGAGACTGTATTAAAATTTTACTCTGAGGGGGTCCATTATCATCTTAAAACTTGTGTGTGCTTACGAATTGTTGATGATTTTTTGAAACAATGGTTACTTTTGTTTTATAATTTTATGGGTTTTTTAAATTGTTTTAGATCTTTTTTATGGAAATTGTTGGGGTTGAATAAAATTGACATTTATTGAATGTGAAAAATGTTGATAAGAATTTTATGTTTAAGAGAGATTTAAATGTCAATATAAAAAGCATTTTCTTTTCAAATGCAAATAATATTTTCTTAGCTTGTTTTTTAATCGAATGTCAAAAATTGACATTTAAATTAATATTGAAAATCTTTAATTTTAGGTAACTCTTATAAGATTTATAAATTTCTGTTGTTTTAATGTTAAGCTCGATCACTTGTTTTTAGCAGAAAAATTATATTTGATGTTAGTAATTTTTAATCAAAAATACTGAGACAAATATACAGCTGAATATTTTAAATTCTTGTATTAGATTTAATATAATCTAAAATAAGTGATACAGCTGTAAATTGAAGATTGCAAATGACTTGATAAGTAAAAAATTTTCTTTTGGTTTTATGTTTGTAATATTGCATAAAATTAGGTCTAAGCTAATGTAATTTAGAAAAATATTTTAAAAAATAGTATGTGCAAGATTCTGTGTCCAAAAAAAATAAAAAATTGCACATGAACTGCAATTTTAGATACTCTTATTTATGCACAATCGTCGCATACATTTTTTTTTGTCAGTGACGAGTAAATACGTTTTTTTTTTTGCCTTATAGTGGCCTAGAAAGAGAGAGTTTTCTGGCCAATGATAAGAAAAAAAATTTAAGCACCATTTTTCGGCTTTTATGTTATTGCTATCGATTTAACTCTTCATCTACAAATATTGACTTGATATTTTTAAAAAAATCTACAATATTAATAACATTTATATTAAGAATTCTTAAATCTTGAGACAAGACTTAAAATTGAGACCCTGAATAATTTAAGAATTTTAAACTTTGCAATTTAGCTCAGATAGGATAAAACTGTTCATATTTTTAAATGTGTTCAACTTTAAGCAATTAGTTGAAAGGTTAAAAACCTTTTATTTTGTTTTAGGTTTAAATGAAAATTTATTCTACTTTAATAAATCGTCATTAATCCCATTATGTATAAAATTAGTTTAATGAGCCAAAATTTTATAGTCCCAGTAATCGTATAAATCAACGCAACTTTTCAAAATTTATCATTCATTATAGTCAACATAATTCATAAAAAATTAATAGCCTAATAATATTCTTAAAGAGCTTCAAAAAATACATAAAATTATTTAATTTAACTACTACACGTATTTTCATTTTCAATAGAGGATTTTATATTAAGTTGTAGACTTTTCCTTCATCCACTTAAAAAAAAAAAAATTAAAAATCTTTTTATTTTATGTATGTATAAAACTTTAGTTTTTTAGAGTTGACCGCACAAAAGAGCGAATATTTAAAAAAGTTATAATTTTAAATGAATGCTTTTGATGATTATTTTTTATAATACGTACCTTTTTTACCTATACAGTTAAATTACTTTTCTATTCTTTATTTTTTATAAGAAGAAAATCGTTATTCAGGAGATTACACTGTTAAAAAGAAAATTTCTTTAACTAATGATGAAAAACCTCTTGAATTTCATTAAATATTTGCAATATAGTTTAATATTTAAAGAAAGAAAAAAGTAAATTAACTTTTTATATTAAATTTTATTCTTTGGACATTTTTTTTTAATGCTGTTTATTTGTGATTTACAGAAAAAAATCTTGCTTTTCAATTTTTGCTAATAAATGTTAGCTGTATTTTAGTCTTTTTTTTTTGACAATTTGGTGTATTTATGTTGACTTGGGTAAAGTGGTTTTTATTATTCAGATTTATGGTTTAACAGATATTTTAAATTAGTTTTAATGGAATTTTCTATTGTTACATTGGATTTTTTGGCTCGCTGAATTGGAATATCAAATTTATTTTAGTCAAAAGTTACTTTTTAATTTTCTAGTTTAAATTAGTTTTTTAAGAATTTTTTCATCTTTAATTCATTTTTGAAATACTTTTATTTATACGATTTTCTTTGGTACTTAATTTACTATTTTTTATGGTTCTTGTATAGAATTTCTGTACATGAAGCTGATTACCAAAATGTTATAAAAATTTCATTTGGTAGAAAAATTTTAATTTGTTTCTCGAAAGTGAAATGCGTTCTCGATACTATAAATAAAGTAAAAAAGTATTTTTAAATATAAACCTATTTTTGATTTTTATTTCAAATGTCCTATCCTAAACTATCTTCACGATATTTAATGGTTTTTTCCCCACGTGGGGTTTTTCACCAACACTGTCATTCTTAATTAACTATCATGTTCAACTAACTGTCATGCACACCTATTTTATCAGATATGTGGTCATGCTCTTCGGAGTAATCCGCATTACACCTCCCCGTCAAGTATACGTCGTTTCAATTGGAGAGGAACATGAGTTAACATGCTTGCATGTCAACTCTCGCGTCGCGCCTTCCGGTGGATGGTTCCTCACAGAAAGGAGCGAGGAGGGGCTCTTTTCTTCCTATAAAAAAAAAAAAAAAATTAAATATACATTTATTTATATTGTAACAAATAAAACAAATAAATTTTATAGAAATGAACATTGAATTAAAAAAATGTCTGATAAATTTGTAATTTTTGATAAAATCTTCGGTTGGATAGAAAACTAGTAATCAATATAGTTGCATGTGATAACAATAAAAAGTATATTACAAACTAGATATACGAGCCTAAAACTGAATTTTTAAAATTACCTATAATTTTTGAAGCCATTTTTGAAAAAAATTTTGTCATCCTGCTTTTAATTTATGAATTATATTTGCAATCTATTTTTTTAATTCTAAGTTTATTGACTTCAGCTAGTATTTTATGTGTCAAGTTTTGTGATGCATGAAAAATTTCTGCATAAAGTTGATTATATTTAGTCACATTACTTTGTAGATAAAATCAGATATTTTATAAATTTTTAGTAGTTAACAATTAGTGGATTTCTATCACAAATGACGCATACTGAACTTTTGTGTCTATTATTTTAGGAGAATTAATTAATTTTTAAGTTAATTTTAATTTTTTTTTTGTTTTTGAAAAATCGAAATAAATACCGTATAGGAGCCGGTTTTCGATCAGAAGTCACTTTCTTATACCTAGCTGTATCTTTATTTGTTGAAAAATATACTTTAAAATTCATATTTGGGGTTAAATATTGTTGCATTTGATCAAGGAAATCCTATATTTTATTATCCCAATTAAAAAAATATCAAATTTATTGATGGGTAATGAATAATTTACATTTATTACAAGTGTGCAAGGTAAGGTAATTTCGATAATGCAAATTCTATTTTTGATAATAGTATAATTTTGATCGAATTAATTTTCGATAATTTAAAAATCGCTAAAACTAAGTTAAAATCGTGCGCGTTTTAATAGAATTTTTATAGGTACAACTATACCTATTTCTTAACTCCCTTTTCACTTCTTTTTTCTTGTTTTTTTAATATAAAATACCTATAATAAGAATAAAATATAGTAAACAACAGATGAACTACACACTTGTATAATCATGTATTTTAAACATTTATTTATTAAAATTTGTTTTTTAATTTTAATTAACGAAAGATAATAATTGATATAATGTTTTTAAAACCTAAGGAAATAAAATAGACGCCGCGCCGTGTGTATGCAACCCGGTTTTAAAATATTTCAGTTGGCGCGCAGCTTTATTATAAACACCAAGCGTTTATTCAACTCTTTATTTATTTGTGTATTTAAAAGTAAAAAAAAGCATTAATTTTATGAAACAAGTGTTAGAATATAATTTTTATACATTTTTAATATTAAAATAAAGATTTTTTTCCAATTTTAAAGTGTTTCTACGTATTTTTTATAAAAATCGAAGCGTTGATTGCAAGTTTATGGTGTTAAATCAAAGTGATGCATAAGTATATAAATACTTAAAATTGTGTTTTTATGTGAAAATTTAGTAAATATTTTGTCAATTGGTGTAAAAAATAGTATAAAAAATGTAATTATGACAAATTTAGTGTATTATTATTAAATAAATATCGTTTACACAAAAAAAATGTGTAATATTATTGAAAATATCGAAAACCTGTTTTGTGTAAAAAAGTTAGGAATCGATTATCGATATACTTATTTAAAATAATTTTGCAATAAATAAGTGAATATAACCCTTTCCCTTCATTCATTAAAGCTTCACAGCGTAATTAAAAGCATTTTTAGTGTTCGGCATAGAGTAGGTATCCCTAAAACTCGATTTTAATAACACACGAGATTTGGTGAAAACGATGAGAAAAATCTCCTAAGGTTATACAAGAGAGAATTTTTTTTATTTTTTTTATTAATTTAAATTGTTTTTTAACATCGGTAAGGTAAAAATCAGTTCTTTAGGGCTTATAGTTTCATAATAAAACTCGGTTTTAGATAAATTATGCATACTTTTTTATATAAAAGCTAATTTGGGTGTATTTGATCGAAAACCAATACGTTCGAAAACTGGCTCCAATACGGTAATTTTATTTTTATTACAACAATTTCAAGATTTATTATACGATAAATATTTATTGTAGGATAAAATATATCCTAGTCATTTTAAGGACGCTCTTCTATGACCACTGCATGTAGTTTCTAGTCATTAGCATATTATAAAAATAAAATATGTTAAGCATATTTGCATATTTTTTAAAGAATTCATAGTAGTCACAGAAGAGCGTTTTTAAAATTCATCAAGAAAATTTATAGAAATAAGTTACTCGATTTCTACAGATGCTCTATGAAACTATATAATAAAATAAGTTTATCAAAAAAACAGATTAAAATGATTCTAATTTACAAAATTTATAAAAGTTAAGTGGTAGAAATTTTTATTCGCTTCTCGAAAGTGAAACGCACTCTCGATACTATAAATAAGCCAAAAAAGATTCATTTATTTAAAAATCTTAGACTTTATTTTTATATTATATAATTAAATTCTCATTGAAAGTTAATCTTGGGTGATTGTGTCTTTGCCTCAACTCAACTCTATGTCTGATTGTGACCCACTATATTTTTGAAAGCTATACCTTTAATCAGTCACATCTGAAGCTCTTTCTAGACCTAATTAATTTTTTTGAATTTTGTGTTTGGACTAAGTATAGACTTCGGTATAGTAAAAGCACATGGAATTAACAAAAATTTATTAGACCTAGAAAGGCCTGATATTCAATGCGAGCCAAAACTACTGACATAAACCTGATTTTATGCATACTAAAGCCCTTTCTACATCAGATTAAAACTCGATATTAAATCTGGTCATCTTTAAAATTTATATAGTTTAGTTGGGGATTATTGATGATTAATCGTGAATAACTCCCAAATACACTATATAAATTTTAAAGATGACCAGATTTAATGTCTACTTTTAAGGCGGGCGGGTCCTTTACAGCCTTGTAGAAAAAGGGATTTTCGTTTGATTTTTTCGGATAGAAATAATTAACTTAGACACATGAAAATTGTTGCAAATGAAAGATAATTTATTAAAGAATACATTTTTTTTTTTTTAAACAAATTAAAGATGGCGCTGATGGTTGCCATTACCGTGTAAGACCTTTTTTTGGTTGCGTGCAGTCTAGAGGCTGCCAGGATCATCTGAAACACATGAAACTGAAAAATTTAATTTTTTTATTCATATATCTTCCATATGAATGAAGCAGAATTTTTAATTTTTCAAAATTCAAAGATTTATTCCACTCGAAAAAAAGAAACGAGTTTTTCGTAATTTTTTTTTTTTTTTTTTAAATAAAAAAATTTTGGAAACAAATATTCAAAATTCCTTTCATTCATATTGTTAGAAATATTATTAGTTACTTTTATCGTGATGATTAGTTGAGTAGATTTTAAGCTACACTGCACGCAAGTTCAAAAAACGTTGTATCGAGAAAAACGCGTTTAAAGTTTTTTTAAGTAAAATATTGATAAAAAGTATAGCTTACCGGATAATCAGCTATTCCTGGACCATACAGTAGTCCTTCTGCTGCTTCTACAAAACTATTTTTCATATTTTGTTGCTCCCTGCGAGCTTTTCTGGCCTCCTTGCTATTAAAAGAGCTCTTACGATTTTCTCTCTTAATTTTAATGCGGTCAGCATTTTTCGCGAATTCCAAGCAACGTCTTCCAATTACTATATTACATTGTTCCATTATATGTAAAAAAGAACAGTATCCTTCATTGAAAATGCTAGTAGCTATGAAAGATGCTATTTCAATGATTTTTAGGCCACTGTTCAGATGTTTTGGTGCCAACCGCCAAATAGTGGAATTAAAACATTCATTTGCATTTTGAGTATGCCCACCTAAACATCTTTGAAGGAGCTCATCCCGTGAAAGGTCTTCATAAATAGGTGATAGGTGCATCTGCACCTTAGGATCTAATGCTAGAGGATGTTCAAAATGTTTCATTTTTTGTTTATTAGCTTTAGCTTTTTGCCATTCATACCAGCTGTCTACGCCAGTTGGACACCATTTGTGCTGTGGCTTCTTATCCGTGGAAATTTTATGATAAAAGGTGGCAAGAATAGCTTTTTTCATTTCTTTTACTTTGTCACTGTTTCTGCGAATTGCCAATCCATAATAAATTGACAATTTTTTGATTAAATCATTAGTAAGCAATCCTTTCCCACCAAGTTTTTCTTTTTTTCTGACTTCTCGAAGACGTGTACCCATTCTTTTGAATAAAGAAAGGACTGTTTAAGATGTAGAAAAGGCTTAGAAAAAGCTTAAATAAGATAAACATTTATGTGATATTCTTATTAATTTAACCAATAAATTGGTTAATTTTAAACTAATAGGTACGTAACAGTGTTTCGCCATAGTGTATTAGGTTGGCTCGTCAGTAGACTCCTAATACACCTTATCTAGACACCGTTTAATTATTTAAAAAACAAAAAATATTAAAATTATAAAATTAATTTTTTTTAAAAATTTGTGTAAGTACTTGCCTATTAGTGAAGGCATAAAATAATCATCAAATTATTTGACCACAACCAATTAAAATTACACTGGAATGAAATTAGAATATTCTAACACGTCAACTGTGGTATTATCTAGTATCAAAATCTATTTATGCAGCAAAATATAGTTTTCACGCTTAGTTTTTAATGTGAAAATAAAAAAAATACGCTTGCAAAAGGCAAATTTTGGTTTCCGCAAGCTTCTTTCTGCACCCAAAAGTCGTGTAAAAATAACTTCGAATACATCGGTGTTTTACAATATTTCTTTTGCAAAAATGAATATACTAAAATTTGTTTGTGTTGTTTACATTTAAAAAATTAAAAAATATCAAATTGTTTTCTTAAAAATGTCTCTAAACATTTATTTTTTTAAAAGTCATTTTTGAAAATATTGTAAAATATTGCATAAAATTTAATATAAAATTTTCCAATAAAACTTGAAATATTATAGCTGATAAAAAATAATCTGACCACTTTTGGTTGAAAAGGAAGTTACTACATTCGTGTTCAGTGAATCAAAAAAACATTAGATACTGTCATTGAAAAATTCTATGATTTAGGGTCAGTTAAAAATATCTATAAAGCCATAACTCAAACTTTGATTAATCTAAAAAAAAATTTGAATTCTAACCTAATTTTTAATATTTATTAGTTTTCAACAATTACTTAATTGCAACCTGTAATAAATTAAACAGAAAAAAAATCTAACCTAAATATTTAACTTAGTAAATTACAGCTCATAAAACAATTATCTATAATTTATTTAACTAAAAAAATTTATTTATTTTTTTAGTATAACATAAAGAAAAAGGAAGAAATTCAAGAACAACTTCCTCAAGAAGAACCAAATCCACTGATGCGTAAAAAAAAGACGCCTGAAGAATTAGCAGCTGAAGCAGAAATGGAGGACGAAGATGAATTCACGAGTAAGTTAATTATTTTAATTTTTCTTAGTATTAAATTTTCCATGATAAATTTTTTATTTTTTACAATTCATTTACTGCTTTTGAATAATTTTTTTTTTTTTTTTGAAGAATATAAAAACTGATTATACAACTTTAAAATTAGCTTAAACTTGACCTGATTTAGCGATAATAAAACTTAAATTATTGCATTCGACCAAAAAAGAAAAATCATTATTTATTTTACAATGAAATTCAGTTTTATCATCAAAAATTTTTTTTTGTTAAAAATTGTATCTTTTTAAAAAAAAAAAATTAATTGAGTTACGACTAATTTGATTGATTTTTTATTTAAAAGCATTTTGAACTTAACGAATATAATAAGACCTTGTTCTAAATATTTATTGAACTCGATAATAATAAATACTAATTAGAATTACTTTTTTAAAAATCTTACAAAATTTTATTAAAATAAATTTCTTTTTTATTTTCAGAATTGAAAAATCTAATAGAAAATCAAGTAACCGATCTGAAATCACAGATCGAAAATAAATGCAGCCTTCAATGAGTCGATATAATTGGACAAACAAAAATATATAATAATTATTATTAAGGCTCAAGGGTAAAAAAATTTAAAAATCTCTCACCATAAAAGAAAAAGATCCTTTTTTTCCCTAAAGACGTTTTTTAAAAAAAAATATTTATTCATTATCTGCCCAAAATATATAGAAACATTCTTAACCTCCCTCCCTTTGAATTTTATTTAATAATTAAAGTAGAAATCATGTATAAAAAGTATAAACGCTTAATTAAATAATGAAAATGTTTGCAGAAAAAATTTGTCCATTTATCGAGTTTTAAAAAAAAAATTGTGTCGCTTTGTTATCATTAAAATTTGCACAAGAGGGAATTAGAGCTAAGTGAAAATAGTAAGTTTTTGTTCTTCTTAAACAACGAAATAAATAATGACGAAATTAAAAAAAAAAACTACAAAAAAAAATTACGCTCATTAATAAAAAGTAACCTCATAAATTCTTTAAATATACCGACGACACAAAAACTCGAAAAAATCATGCAAACATTAAATTCAAAAAAAAAATTCAAAAAAAAAATAATTATAGATGCATTAAATTAAAAAAAAAATTGCACTGTCCCAAAAAAAAAAATATTGTCAAAAAGTATATGCTGGAAAAAAAAGCCCACGTTATAAATAAAACTAGTGATCCGCATAGCCAAAATAAAATAAGAATGAAAAATGACAATTGAATAATAAAAAAGTGTAATAAAAAAAATTATAATTTATAAGATTTTAGTAAAAAAAAAATAAAAAAATTCTGAAAAAAAAAAATTACCAAAAAAAGTTACGATTTAAAGTAGTTTTTAAGCAAAAAAAAAAAAACCATAGTTAAAAAAGCCGAGTTATTATTAAAAAATATAGTTGCTAGTTTAGATTATATATGAACACGCGCGACGGCTGTTTCAATAATAATAATAATATTATATTATATTAATATATTATAAATAAATAAGTAAAATTTTAAAATTGAGTGAGTAAATTTTGTGTGCGAATGAAATATTTTGTAAAAATAACGATTTTTATTATTATTTTGACGATCCTCTAATTACACTGTTTTTAATAGAGTAAATAATCATTGTTATACTTTTTGAAAATTTAAGGGTAAATTTTTCACTCGTTATTTAGAATGAGAATTATACCAGGCTAAATAATGTGTTTAAAAATTGGCTTTTGTAAATTTTTGAGAGTAGTGTTAATTATTATAATTTTTTAATTATTAAGTCAACATTATTGTGTATTAAACGATAAAAAAGTTACTTTAATAAGTAAGATATTATTATAATTCTAAAAAAAGCATTTTTTAAATAAAAGCAAAAGCAAGCTTTTGTGCATCGAAGTTTTGAAGTTAAGTACCATTTTTTTTAAAACTTTACTTAAAATAATGGTTAAAATTGTTATTAAAATTTGTAAATTGTAAAATGATACTGTCAGGTTGCCCTGCTTGTTTTTAAGCAATTTGTTTGCAAAATTTAAGCAGAGCAACCTGACAAAGTAAATTTCATATTTGCACTAACTTCAGTTACGATAAATAAATTTAAATAAAATTTCAAATTAAAAACTCAGAAACTAATCAGCGCAACAGCTTAACTTTGAACGACGCCGTTAAAAAAATTCCATATCATAACACGAATGTAAAAGTAAGTCAATTAAGCAGTAGTCCAGAAAAGTAAAGAATGACCTAAATCGCACGCAAAGTCACTTCCGAGGCGAAGCCGAAGATGGTAAACGGCCTGCGATTTGGGGCATTCTTCATTTATGGACAAGGATCGTATAAAATTTTTCTGTGTCAGTGATGAGAAACACGTACTTTCTGGCCACTGACCAGAAAAACTTGTTTAAAACTCCATATTCTATTAATGCTGTAAAAACTTACTTTCCGCTCTTGTTAAGAAAACCACAATTTTATTAAAACCATCCTTAAAAAATTTATAATAAAACTCTTTATAAAAATCATTGGTTAAAAATAAATACGCCTTTTTTTAACAAATAAAAAACCTAAATAAATAAAAAATTTAGCTACATGTTACTACTTAATTAAAAAGAGCGCCATATTTAAATAATAATATTGTTAAAAAAAATATATATTATTGTTATTATATATTATTGTTAAATTTTACTATCAATTATATTGTTATAAAAATAAATACAAAAAAAAACCTACGAAAAACAGCAAAAAAAAATACAAAAATCCAAAAAAATCTTAAAAAAAAAAAATACGTTGAATTATATACTAAAATTTCTTGAATATAATAAGTTAAAAAACGTGATATATCAACGATTATATAAACCAAATATAAGTGCTGTTTATATTAAATAAATGTTAATAATAATATATATAAATGTAGTTAACCAAAAAAAAAAAAAATAATAAAAAAACCTTAATGAGCGCGTTTTTATTATCTAAATAAAAGTTTTTTACCATTAAAAAAATATAAAAAAATCTAGTAAAATTTTTAAGGAGTATAGATAAATAATGTGATCAGCCAATAAATGTGAAATAAAATTTGGATGAAATAAAAAATTTTTATTGTTGTTGTTCAAATAATGATAATAATAAGAATGTGAAGATAAAAAATGGCGTATTTAATTATTGTACCAATGATTTGTAAAGAGTGGTATTATAAATAACGAATTTTGTTTGGTCAAAAAGTTGAATGAATGCCTTATTATTGAAAAAAGTAGAGATTTTGGTTTTAAACAGTTATAGATTCTGTATTCACTTTTATTGCTAATTAGTGTTCGCCAAGTTAGTTTTTCTCTGTTTTCACTTTTTAAAAAAGGAGTGAAAATTTAGCTGGACTTATTTGGCTGGGACTTCAAAAGTACCAAAGGCATCACTGATTATCAGTACGAGTGAATACAGAATTTGTATTTAGTAAATATACGATGATATAAATATTTGATACATAAAATTATTTGTTATAGCATCAAAAAAGTAAAAAAAACGTAAATTTTTTCTACATTTTAACACATATATAAATACATATATATTAGATAGTAAAATTTTTTTTTGTCTGCCACAAGCACCTTGATATATATAAATATTAATAATCATAAATTATATTTGCAACAGTATTTTTTGTATGAATGGAAAAAAAATAAAAATAAAGTGCTCTAATAAAGTATAAATGATTCGAAAAAAATTTTTAAATGAATAAAAAAGTATTAATAAAATGCATGTATGTGAAAGTGTGTATTTGATAGAAAATAATAGTGAAAACGCTTTTCTGTGCAACGACGATATTTAAAAAAAAAAATATTAAAAAGCAGGTACATGTACATTTTTTTTATATTTTAATAAAACAAAGGAATTTTAATTAATCGAAAATTTTTTTATTTTAATTAAATAATAAATAAATACGTAAAAAATAAAAATTTTCATTCTAATGCCAAAAAGTTAAAAAATCAAGGGGTGGTAGACTGGATGCTCTTTTAAAATTTTTTTTGAAAGAGCATCAAGTCTACCGCCCCTTGAAAAAAAAATAATATCCTATAATCGACTGCTAAAAATAACGAAATATATATGTTGTCGTGATAATAAAATTTAAAAAACATAACAACATTTAACAACAGTAACAAATTATAACAACAAAAATTATGAATTCTAAATCTCACTTTTTTAAAAATAAATCGCCGAGTTTTATTGGTTAAAAAGATAGTTAGAAGAAAAAAAAATGTTTTTACTACAAATAAAATTAATGTTGACAATATTAAGAAAATTTATGGTCGATGAAAAGAAAAATTTGAATTTTCTTTTGTTTGCGACATAATTTTTTAAATAAATAATCTCTTTCTTTAAAAATTCTTCATTTTGCAACAAATGTCGCTGCTGCATTTATTATAAAAACTGTCTAAATGTTTATTAAAATTTTATAAATGTCTTAACAATCTTTCTCTATATTTATGTACATGAACTATGCTTTATTATTTTTAACAAAAAAATATACATTTCTGCTTCTTTTAAAACTCTGTAATACTTTTAAAAAAACATACGACAAAAACAAAACTTTTTTTATTTTTTCTCTATTTTTGTGTCTTTATACTTAACTTTTAAATACTTTTTCTTTATTTAAAAACAAAACTAAAAATTTACTTTTAACTTTTAAGGAACTTAAAATAAAATCTTTTAACATAAAAAAAATTTTTTATTCTGTTTAACACTTTTAAAAGTAAAAACTAAAATACTTTAGCAAGAAATGCGTTTCACTATAACTAAAAAAAAATGATTCTGATAAATGAGCTTGCAAAAATTAAACACAAGAATTAAAAAAAAAAATTCAATTAAACTATTACCTTTTACTCTTGTCTTTCTATGGTGTCTCAATGTTGCATGGGCTGTTTGTGCTTTAATAAACTAAAAAAAAAAATACATCTGTCAATTTTTTTCATAAAAAAAATTTTAAATAAAAAAATATTTATATATTCATGTTTACAAAAAAATGCTTTAATTGTCGTCGTCGGAAAAAAAGATTAAAAAAATACCAATCATGGTCATTTATTAGGGGAGCTCGAAAGTTATCCGATATTAATAAAAATTTTTTTTAGATAATAGCATATTAAAAAAAGTGATCAAAGGTAAATAAAAGAAGAAACAAAATATTAGCATATCAGTTTAATCGTAATTAATTGATAGTTTTTTTTTTTAATTTTTTAACGGTTGTTTTAGTGTTTGTTGTCATGATAAAAATTATTCAAATCAAATGTATTTTAAAAAATTTTTTTAGAGAATTTTCCTGCTTCTTCCAACAAAAAAATGAAATTTTAATCTATATACTCATGAAATATTAATGTATATTAGGCTGTACATTATTTAAAAATTTTTATATTTTTGAAATTTTCGAGTGCCAAAAAAGATAAGCTTCTTAAATTTCCCAAAATATTCAAATATCAAAAATAAGAAACAGCCTAATATACACATTAACATTAAATGATGAATATACGTATATAAAATAATTAAAAAAAAGATAAAAAAGTGATATTAAATAAATATAAATAAATATATTTTGTCTATACAAATAAAAAGAGATATATTTTTGTACTAAAAAAAAAAAAAATAAAAAAAAAAAATGTTGCTATTCAAAACAAACACTAAAATAATTGTTAAAAAACAGAAAGAAAAAAAAATTCTATCAATTAAATTATTATTCACCAGGTACCAATAAAAAACAAATCATATTAAAAAAAATCGAAAGTAAAAAAGACTCACCCTCCTTCATAGATTATGAAAAGTGATGATATCAAAAAATATAAAAAAAAAATATATTTTGTTATAATAATTATTGAAAAAAAAGTAAAAAAAAAAAAAAAAAAAAAATGAAAAGTAAGTAAAATAGAGGCGAGGCCAATCAATTATAAAAATGACACATAATTTTTGTTGTCATTAATGAAAATTTTTGGATAACTTACGAGAGGCCAGAAAAAACATACGCCAGATTTTTTGCTCTTTTTCTCTCTCTCTCTCTCTCTCTTTCTCACACACATACTATCTTTATCTCTTTCTCACTCACTGTGAATCTATTATCTATATCTTTCTCTTTGTATAAATAATAAATTAATTAATACAAACTCAAAGACATTAACAGTACACTTGTAATCAATGCTTATTTACTTAAATTTTTCGCAATCGAAAATTTCGCTTATTATCTTATTAAATTCAAAAATACACTCTGATTTTTTAAAATTTTATTTATAAATAATTGGCATAAAAAAAATAATAATGTGAGAGAAAATAATTTTAAAAAATAAATGCATACTTGAAGTCAATTAATTATAACTTATTATATATAAATACTACAAAAAATGGACCTTATGTAAAATCCAAAAAAAATTATATCTTACACTTATAAATAAATAAATAATTCACATATATACTAAAATAGATTATTTGATTGTGTAAATAAAAATATAAATAGAAAAAATTTTATTAAAAAAAAAAAATTATGTTTTGTGTGGCTTAATTTTTTTCTGGTTGGTTTTTTTATTCTAACAGAAGAACGAAAAAAATTGTTAACCTAAAAAAAATTCCAATCTCTCTTTATTACTAGCGCTTTTGATGTTTCTCTAAATAAGAAATAAATGAAACAAAAATATTTGCACGTTTTTTTTTCTGTTTACTTTTCTGTTTTTTTTTTTTTTTTTTTTAATAATTTTATTGAACATCAAAACTGTAGTTTTTAATTAAACTTTTATCTTTTACCTCTCAATAGAAATTGAAATTTAGACTAAATTATTTCGTAGCAGTGGCATTTTGTCTACAAAAAAAATGTATTGATGTAAATAATTATTATAAAAAAATGCATGAAATTTTTTTATTTGTTTGATTTTTTCAAAAATAATTATTATATGCAGTGTTGCCATTGTTGTTATTAAATTATTATTAAGCATGTTATAAATGTCGTATGTTGTTGTTGCATTTGGTGTTTAAGAATTTATTGCAAATTATATTAAACTATGTCGGTAAAATGATTTATGAGGAACATAACCTAAAAATTTATTATCTTTATCATTTTTAACCTTTCTGTTCAATTTAATTTAACAAATAATTTTTAAAATAAAACTAATTAAGTATTCTAAATAATTTTATTTCAGTTATAAACATCACAGTTTTATTTTTAACTTTAAAATTTCGTTAAAAATTTTCAAGTAAATCAAATTTAAAGTTAATTTTTTGGTTATGTTACATAAATCTGCATTACCGACAGCTGCGTCTATTTAAAATTATTGGTTTTAAATTCACAATTTGCAGTTTGGTTTTAACAACACTTTTGTGCTAAAAGCTCGTGCGTAAAGTCTTTTTCTAAATTTTTAATTCTTATTACTCTAAACTTAAGAATGGGTCATTTCGGCGCATGTATTCAAAGCTGGGTGCTAAATGTTAAACTATTGAAAATACATGTTGCAAAATGTTAAGAGTCTTGGCCTCGCTTTTTAGAGCGTAGTTCAAAATTTAACATTTTTACAACTTTATTTTCGGCGTTAAAGAACTTTTTAACCAAAATTTATACAAAAGAGCGCTATATCGACCCCCTTCTCTCGCTCTAAAAATCTATCTACTTAAAACTAAAAACCTATACTTTACGCACTTGTTACTTAAATAACTATTTTTTTAAAACTAATAACTGTATTAAGCATGAATAAAATTTATCTTAACTATTCAATATTAATGTGTATTTATTGTATAATCTAATTAAAAAAAAGTATAAAACAACTATCTAATGTACAAAATGCATGTTTAAAAACGTTAATAACAAAAAAAAAATATAAAAACTCAAATACAACGACACATCGCATTATTATATAAAGTGATATAATACATATTGTTAAAAAAAACATTTTTTGAAGCGGCGATGCAGCAAAAAAATTTTGAAAAATTGCATTTTTAATTGCTAAAAAATATGTATTGTACATTAAATATAAATTTACGCTTAATATACTTAAAAAAATAGTTACACATGATAATAAAATTTTTAAGTATAAATCAGTATTTTAAACAATTTTATCAATTTCTTTGTTTTAAGGCTCATTTTAAAGTTAATTTGGATTTTGTAATTTTTAGTTTATTTCTCTAAAATTTCATTTAATTTTTACAAATCTCGGCGATTATATACATAATGTAAGAAACACTTAAAAAAACATTGAGCCAAAATTTAATTTTTGTTTTTAATTGTAAAATTTTTGTGAGAATTGTATAAATTTGAATGAATGAGATGAAAATATTAATTTAAAGAGAGAGATAATTGAATGATATTAAATAATAAAGACCAATAAAAGTGGAAAATAATTAAATGGTAAACAAAAAATGTATAATTTTTAAACTGCCATATTTTTTATTAAAAATGTGAGCAAAAATAAAATTTTGTGCGATTTTTTTTTTGTTTTCTTTTAATTTAAATATGAATGTGAACAATCAAATTAACTGAAAAGCAATACAAATAAATGCCTCAGAAATATAAACGAAATTGTTAAATAGAACCAAAATAATAAGATAACCAATTGAGCTTATAAATAAAATTGAAAGTCGCACATACAAAAAAAAAATCAGCTCAAATAAAATATGAATCAGAATTTAAATTAAATAAGAAAGTATAAATTTATGCTTTGCACATCAATTTTAAAAAATTGGGTCACTATAAATACGAATGATACAAAATTTTGCAATAAATGCAATTTTTATTTTTATTGTTAAAAAAAAAACCACAAAGAAATAAAATAATTTAGAGCGCTTGTAAATGAGGGGAGATATTGGAACTGAATTAATTTTGTTAATTTCTAATAAAAAAATTTTTATGTTCTTCTGCTAATAAAAAAATTATTTGTAAAATTGTTAACTACTTATATATATATATATATATATATATAACCAAAAAAATATATATAATATTGTAAAATTTTTGATAAATAGAAAAGTTGATGCTTTTGTTTTCATATATAAAAATGTGTGTAAATAAAATAGAAAAAAAGCATGATATTGTAATAAAATTTGATTAAATTTAATTATAACAAAAATTTCTTGTTTTTTTTTTTGTTATAAATAAAACCGTAATAAGCCAAGGACACTGAAAAGAGAAACTTTGATATAGTTGAAAAAATTCAATAATATAAATAATATAAGATTTTTTTTGCAAAATAAAACCTCTGCTAGATTTTAAAAAAATGAAAATGGAGGGCGCGCCTCAATATATATATATATATATATATATACATATATATAAAATTTATCTTTTATTACTATAAAATGATATATATAGTAATATAACATATATATTTAAATATTATGATTATTAAGAAATTTATTCAAATGCATATATATATGTGTATATATATATTAATAAATTAATTATTATTATTATAACTTATAATTAATTATAAGGTAAAAAAAATAATTATATACCAAGAATGTGTTTATGTTATTTAGTTATAATCACTTATAATATAAAAAAAAAACAAGAAAAAAAAGTAATAAACGAATTCAACCATGTTACCAAAAAAAAATTGGTTTTATTTTTTGAATCCTATGTATTTTTATTATTTAATCAGGTGCTTTTAGGCTGAAACGTTGTCAGTATTTAATTATGGTTTGAAAATGCTTAAAATAAGTGTAAGTAAGTATTAATAAGTGTTAATTTTTCCGGGTTACTAGTGCAAAACTCTAATCAGTAACCTTAATAAGAAATTTTGATAAGAATACATTTCATATAAAATCTGTCAAAAACGACCAAAATAAGTTTAGAAATTCTTAAAATATGGACTAAGGCGAAAACTAAAAATTTATAATTAGTGACACAAGTTTCAACCAACTCGAAGAGTTTCAGGGAAGTAAAAGTGCATATTATTGCACCAATTTTGATTAATACATACCTCTCTGCTGTAACTAATTATTGCAACTCCATATAGTTTTGAGTAGTTTGAGAGTTGCAAAGACTCCAAAAAATCTGTTGTATTTTCTATAAATGAGTCCATGATGGTACACACTTTTAAATTAAATTAAATGTTCAGAGCTAAAACCTGAAAAATCGAAATTAGTGGGTTGAAAATTGGTTGGGATCAATTTTTGGAACGCTTAGACTTTTAGTAAACTTTAACTTTGAGTTAATCACCTATAAAATAGACATTTTTGGGGGCATTCAATTTTGGACAGCCACTTCTAAAACAATCATATGACTGAAAACAGTTTGCCTTGGATTTAATAGCCCATTTTTCCTACGAAATTAAACTATGTAATTCCTTGCAAGTTTTTCTAGCAATTTTGACAAGAAACATAACGGTGCAGAACAGGTTTAAAATCAGAAGAAAATGAGGGGTTAATAATTTTTTTTTATCGCATTTAACGAATTTTTCTATACACTGAAAAAAAAATCCGCTAGCGGGTTTTTTTTTTTGTTTAAACCATTGCAAATGGCTTGAAACGTAAAAATAAACCTTAAAAATATTATTTTTTTGAACTCAAAACTTCATAAAACTGAATTTTAAATGATATTTTTAATTAATTAAATCAAAATATATTTATTTTAATTTATTTATTGATCCTTCTTTTTACAACTTGTTTTTGTATAATAATTAGACGACTAGTTTCAGGAATAAATTCCCATCATCAGGTCTGTATTATAATTAAACTAAATTTATTTAACACATTTGAATATGATATTGTAACTTTAGATTATGTCTGTATAGACTCACAATTATTTTATGACTAAATGAAAGCTCAAAAGTTAAAAAAATCTTTTTAAAAATAAAGATTAGATATTTAGCTTTTAAAACTTTTTTAAGTGGAATTATTATTGAAAGGTAATAATAAAAAGTTTAATAAAATACACTGAAAAAAAATTCCGCTTGCCGCTAGCGGAATTCCGTTTGCCGCTAGCGGATTTCCGCTTACCGCAAGCGGAATTCCGCTTGCCGCAAGCGGATTTTTTTTTTGTTTAAACCATTGCAAATGGCTTGAAACGTAAAAAAAAACCTTGAAAATATTATTTTTTTGAACTCAAAACTTCATAAAACTGAATTTTAAAGCTCAAAAGTTAAAAAAATCTTTTTAAAAATAAAGATTAGATATTTAGCTTTTAAAACTTTTTTAAGTGGAATTATTATTGAAAGGTAATAATAAAAGGTTGAATAAAATATATTTCATTAATTACTAGCTTCAGAAATTACCGAAAACAGCTGAAAACAACTCCAAACCTAAATTATCCAATTTTGGATCATTTTTAAAATAACCAAATCAGTCTCGTTTTTAATGATTTTGTTTATTACTAATTTTTGTACAGATTTTTTATTATTTACTTTAATTTTATATATTCTGAAGTAATATCTTTGTTGAAAATAATTTTTCTTTTAATTTATTTTAACGTCTTAGAGCAGTTCAAATGTTAAATATTTGAGTTTTTGAAAAATTCATGGACTTGAGATTTTTCTAGCAGATTCAAATGATGTTATATAAACTGGACTAAAAGGTATATTCCCAAGTAATTTTTCCCGTACAATTCAAACTCACTATTTATTTTAACATTTTACTACGCTTTACAGGAGAAAAATTCATTTTTTTAGTTTTTTAAGGTACCAATTATGAGGGTACCAATTTTTAAAAGTTTCGAAGTTTTCAAGGAAAAATTTTCTGAATAATATTTGCAAGAGTTACTTATATATTTTTTCCTCGGAAATTCGATGAAACCACTAGTTTTTTTATCTGTTGTTTTCCTTAGCCATAAAATCTTTAGTTTCTATTTTTACTGGCTTTGTCCAATCTTATATATTTGCATTAGTACCCCATTTGAGCTTAAAGGGTTTGAAATATTTAAAATTATCTTTAATAAATAAATAGTCAGGGAAAAACCACTCGAAAAAATGCTAAAACTTTTTGGTTTTCAATAAACGAGTTATCGTTAATTAAAGATTTTGCAATAATTCTCCTACAATCTCAATTACACATTACTTGAAGCACAATAACTTAAAAATTTGATAAGTCAGTGAATTTTCATCTTCAGACGAAACGATTTCGCATTTTTTTAAGCAGTTTTTTCCTATCTATTTATTTATTAAAGATAATTTTAAATATTTCAAACTCTTTAGGCTCAAAAGGGGTACTAATGCAAATATATAAGATTGGACAAAGCCAGTAAAAATAAAAACTAAAGATTTTATGGCAAAGGAAGACCCCAGATAAAAAAACTATAGTGCTTTCAACGAAATCTCGAGGAAAAAATATATAAGTAATTCTTTCTAATTTTTTCTTGAAGGCTGCAAAACTTTTAAAAATTGGTCCCCTCATAACTGGTACCCTAAAAAACTTAAAAAATGAATTTTTCTCCTGCAAAGCATGTTAATATATTAAAATAAATAGGGAGTTCGAATTCTACTAGAATTATAAATTACTAGGGAATACGTCTTTTAGTCCAGTTTATAACATCATTTGAATCTGCTAGAAAAATCCTAAGGGTAGCGATCTTATTCAACACGAAAAAAATTGAACACAAGACTAAAACACACAAAACTCAACACGCATTATTTTTTAACACTATTTCTTCCACACCATTTAAATCCAACACAAATTTTTTTGACACGTATTATTCGACACAAAAATTTTTTATGCAAATCGTGTAAAAACTAATTAAATTTTAGTTTTTTGTTTTGAATTTGTGTCAAATAAAATGAGCTGAAAATTTTGTGTTTAATTTAATTCGTGTGCAATAATTATTGTAAATAATATTGTGTGTTGAGGTTTGTATGTTTTAATTTAGGTGTTCAAAAGTGATTTGTTCAATTTTCTTTTCTGTCGAGTAAGATCGCTACCATCGCAAGTCGCATTTTTAAAAAAACCAATATTTAACTGTTCTAAGACGCTTAAAATTAAAAGAAAAATTATTTTTAACAGAAAAATAATACTTTAAAATATGTACAATTAAAGTAAATAATAAAAAAATCTATAAAAAAATTAGTAATAAACAAAATCATTAAAAACAAGACTGATTTGGTTATTTTAATCTGATCCAAAATTGGTTAATTTAGGTTTTGAGTTGTTTTCAGCAGTTTTCGGTAATTTCTGAAGCTAGTAATTAATGAAATATATTTTATTCAACCTTTTATTATTACCTTTCAATAATAATTCCACTTAAAAAAGTTTTAAAAGCTAAATAAGTAATCTTTATTTTTAAAAAGATTTTTTTAACTTTTGAGCTTTAAAATTCAGTTTTATGAAGTTTTGAGTTCAAAAAAATAATATTTTTAAGGTTTTTTTTTACGTTTCAAGCCATTTGCAATGGTTTAAAGAAAAAAAAAAATCCGCTTGCGTCAAGCGGATTTTTTTTTCAGTGTATATTTCATTAATTACTAGCTTTAGAAATTACCGAAAACAGCTGAAAAATAATTCAAACCTAAATTAACCAATTTTGAATCATTTTTAAAATAACCAAATCAGTCTCTTTTTTTAAGGATTTTGTTTATTACTAATTTTTTTACAGATTTTTTTATTCTTTACTTTAATTGTACATATTTTAAAGTATTATTTTTCTGTTAAAAATAATTTTTCTTTTAATTTTTAGCGTCTTAGAACAGTTAATTGTTGGTTTTTTTAAAAATTCATAGACTTGCGATGGTAGCGATCTTACTCGACACAAAAAAAAATTGAACAAATCACTTTTGAACACCTAAATTAAAACATACAAAACTCAACACACAATATTTTTTACACTAATTATTGCACGCGATTTAAATTAAACACAAAATTTTCAGCTCATTTTATTTGACACAAATTCAAAACAAAAAACTAAAATTTAATTAGTTTTTACACGATTTGCATAAAAAAATTTTGTGTCGAATAATACGTGTCAAAAAAATTTGTGTTGGATTTAAATGATGTGGAAAAAATAGTGTTAAAAAATAATGCGTGTTGAGTTTTGTGTGTTTTAGTCTTGTGTTCAATTTTTTTCGTGTTGAATAAGATCGCTACCCTTAGGATTTTTCTAGCAGATTCAAATGATGTTATAAACTGGACTAAAAGACGTATTCCCTAGTAATTTATAATTCTAGTAGAATTCGAACTCCCTATTTATTTTAATATTTTAACATGCTTTGCAGGAGAAAAATTCATTTTTTAAGTTTTTTAGGGTACCAGTTATGAGGGGACCAATTTTTAAAAGTTTTGCAGTCTTCAAGAAAAAATTAGAAAGAATTATTTATATATTTTTTCCTCGAGATTTCGTTGAAAGCACTATAGTTTTTTTATCTGGGGTCTTCCTTTGCCATAAAATCTTTAGTTTTTATTTTTACTGGCTTTGTCCAATCTTATATATTTGCATTAGTACCCCTTTTGAGCCTAAAGAGTTTGAAATATTTAAAATTATCTTTAATAAATAAATAGATAGGAAAAAACTGCTTAAAAAAATGCGAAATCGTTTCGTCTGAAGATGAAAATTCACTGACTTATCAAATTTTTAAGTTATTGTGCTTCAAGTAAAGTGTAATTGAGATTGTAGGAGAATTATTGCAAAATCTTTAATTAACGATAACTCGTTTATTGAAAACCAAAAAGTTTTAGCATTTTTTCGAGTGGTTTTTCCCTGACTATTTATTTATTAAAGATAATTTTAAATATTTCAAACCCTTTAAGCTCAAATGGGGTACTAATGCAAATATATAAGATTGGACAAAGCCAGTAAAAATAGAAACTAAAGATTTTATGGCTAAGGAAAACAACAGATAAAAAAACTAGTGGTTTCATCGAATTTCCGAGGAAAAAATATATAAGTAACTCTTGCAAATATTATTCAGAAAATTTTTCCTTGAAAACTGCGAAACTTTTAAAAATTGGTACCTTAAAAACTAAAGAAATGAATTTTTCTCCTGTAAAGCGTAGTAAAATGTTAAAATAAATAGTGAGTTTGAATTGTACGGGAAAAATTACTTGGGAATATACCTTTTAGTCCAGTTTATAACATCATTTGAATCTGCTAGAAAAATCTCAAGTCCATGAATTTTTCAAAAACCCAAATATTTAACATTTGAACTGCTCTAAGACGTTAAAATAAATTAAAAGAAAAATTATTTTCAACAAAGATATTACTTCAAAATATATAAAATTAAAGTAAATAATAAAAAATCTGTAAAAAAATTAGTAATAAAAAAAATCATTAAAATCGAGACTGATTTGGTTATTTTAAAAATGATCCAAAATTGGTTAATTTAGGTTTGGAGTTGTTTTCAGCTGTTTTCGGTAATTTCTAAAGCTAGTAATTAATGAAATATATTTTATTTAACTTTTTATTATTACCTTTCAATAATAATTCAAGCTAAATATCTAATCTTTATTTTGAAAAAGATTTTTTTAACTTTTGAGCTTTAAAATTCAGTTTTATGAAGTTTTGAGTTCAAAAAAATAATATTTTTAAGGTTTATTTTTACGTTTCAAGCCATTTGCAATGGTTTAAACAAAAAAAAAAAATCCGCTTGTGTCAAGCGGAATTCCGCTAGCGGCAAGTGGAAAAATACGCTTGCGGCAAGCGGAATTTTTTTTCAGTGTACTGCTGGAGAAATTCTTGCTGCTAAAGACTATTAAATTTGATAATTTTTTAATATATTTATAAATTATTGGATATTTAAAGCTAACAGTTTGTTTATTATGTTTTATTATCGAAAAACTAAAATAACTTATAAATTATCTAAAAACTAAAATAACTTATTAAATTATTCCATCTAAGAACCTCTAGAATCAAGTGATTTAAATGCCTCGATATTTTCTTCAATCCTTGAAATATATTCTGGTACTATATTAGATTCTAAATTTACTAAGTTTTTAATTATTATATTATCTTCAAGCTCATCTGATATTTTATTTGAAAAACTCATAAATGTATTGAAGAATTCCGATATGTGACTCTCAAGTAATTCTTCAGATATCCTGATCTTCAACTAAAATTTTTTTACAAATTAATAAAAAAGTGTCTAATTTTGGGATAAAATAATATTTTATCATCTCATCAGAAAGCAACAATGATTTTTTAAATAAAAAATGTAAACAATCTCAAGAATATTTATTTACGGCTAAGTTAGCAATATGTTTTGAATAAACTTTCTCGATAGGACTCATTCATTGAAAATCCTCAAAAATTAATGATTATTTTGAAAACTAATTATAACAATCTAAAAAATAATTCGAATAAAAAGAATGCAAATATGGAACATTTATTTCTGAACTCTAATTTTCTGTTATTTACACGAAAATACTTTGATTTCACGCCCAGAAAAATAAATTGAAATTAATTATTATTTTACCCCGAAAGAAATAATCCATATGTGTTTCAGGCGTTATAACCAGAGTTTGGCAAATATAACAGATATGGATTTTTTTCCATACCCAAATTCCACATTTTTCATCCATTTTCATGTTAAAATATGCGTTACACATGTTTTAGCACTTCATAACACTTGAAACATATGTTACACAATGTACATCCATTTCTAGCTCATATGATAGCGAATACGAACTTTAATTTGCATAAGGTACAAAATTGGCAGCTAGTTTTTTTGGTAAAAATGAACATTTATTTATTTAAATCGTTGTGAAAATTTTGATTCCTATAAATAATTGAATAATGATTTTTTTTCCAGTTAAGTACTATTTCTATTTTATTTAAAATTTGTTAATATTTTAAAATTTATAAGTAAAATATGAGCCTGATCGAAAAAATGAACCTTACAAGTTGCTAAAACTGAAATAGAATAAGATTTATACTAACCTGATTTAAATATCTTAATCCTTCATTAAAAGATTCAATACTTTTTTCTTCATTTTTTGCTAATAACGAACAATGGCTAATTTCCTCCTTTATTTCATATATCAAATCTTGATAAGGAATTAATTTATTTTTATAATCTGTTTTATTAATATGTACTTTTAAAAGTTTTTTTATAAAAATCAATGAAGAATGAAATTTAAAATTATGAATATGAGTTTTTAATTCAATACAATCAACAGATTTAATTTGCTTTTGGTATTTTTCGAATTCATCACATCTTCTATAAGCCTAAATTTTAATCAAGAAAAAAATGAGTAATTTATTTATTTTTTTTAAAGTTTTAAATAATTGCCATTAAAACATTACCAAATCTTTTAAGTTTGTTAAACGGGTTTCATATTCTGTATCTAATGACTCTAATTTAAAAATTAAGTTTTCAGAAATATGCATTACTGTTTCATATTGTTTGATTAATTCATTTTCTATTTTTGAAATTGTATCATCAATTTCTGTTTTTCTTAAATCCATCTGTCGCATCAATAAAGTTTCCTTTGATACTTGTTTTCCAAAAATAATCTTAAGATGAAGTAACATTATTAAAATTTTCATTTCCAAATTTGTTATTAATTATTATTCTTACCATATTATGACTATGCAGAAGAATACAAAAAGCAAATAATTTTTTTATTTCCATTTTTTTACTTAAGTTTCTTTATGTTTGTTACGGTAATAATAAAAAATTTTACTATGAGCAACAACAGTTTCTTCCAATTGTTATTGACTTCTTTACCACCATAAAACAATACAAATTATCTTATCGATAGAAAAATAAATTGTCATCAAGTTTAATAAAAAAGATAAATAGTTTATTTACTTAAATTTAAATTTCAAATTTTGTAGTTGATTTTGTAATACTGTAACTTCAAGATATCAATACATATAATAGATTTCCAAGTATTTCTATCATACGACCAAGCATACATAAACTTATATTTTTTATTTAAATTTTTTATGTACATAATTAATTGTTTAAAAATATTTTTAAATGATATATTAGGTATATCTAGTTTGAAGACATATATAATAGGGTTTTTGCATAAAAAAAAATTTGAAATTCTATTTGGTTTTTTTTTTAGTTAATAAAAAATATTAGAACAAGTATTTTTTTATTTTTTATTTAAACAATTTTTAACCAGTGTTATAAACAGTTAAATAATAGTATTTTAACTACTTTAATTAGTAATTACTCCTGCATTTTTAATTTTTATTATAAAAAAAAAATTGTGTTGAATATTTTTTTATATATTTACAGAATACTAAAAAGGCTACGTCTATTTATCCAAAAATTCTCAATAAATAGCCTCGAAATTTCAAAAAATTTCAAAAGATTTCACTCATAATAATTAAAATTTCTTAATAATTATATTTAAATTTTTATAAAGTACTAAAAAAAAGTTAATTATTCAAAAAAATTTTTAATATTCAGTGCAGAGTGCAGAAAAGCAAACAAAACAAACTTCAAGTCGAGGTTCAAAATATTTTTTTTTTAATGTGTGAGTGCATTTTACGTAAAAAATTTCTGGATAAATAGACTTTGCGTACTAAAAAATCTCAATAGCGTTGGTTAACCCTATTATGAAAAGAATTTATTTTTTGAACGTAATTTATTATTTATAAACAACAATAAAATATAGAAAATTATGAAATTTCTGGTAAAAAAAATAAAATAGATTTTATCTTAAATATTGCAGCAATAGCTCAAGCTATACAAAGAGCTTGTTGTGTAAGATAAGCGGATTAGCACCCACCCTGTATAGCTAATTTAGATTAAGCATGTGTTTGGATATCAAAAAAGACAATTTTTTGCGTTAGTCTTAGATCTCTAGCCCCTTTGTCTTGCTCGCTATCTCAAAAAACGCCTAAAAATCAATTTTTTCACATATTTTCATAATAACACAACTTTTCGATATGTTAAGGGAAGAAGGCTATAAAAATGAAATCCAAAATCAAAAAATTTGTTTAAATCTAAAAAGTTAGTATAACACCTCAAAAGTATGCAAATAAATTTTTAGATATTTATCTTAACTAGTTTTGATGTTATAGCTACTTTACCGAGAGTAGTCGCGGTTCTATTATTTCACTATTTTCGTTCGAAACCACTTTCTTACATGAGTGCCAATTAATTAGGAAATTATTATCAGTAAAAACACTTTTTCAATACGTAATACTTTACAAACTAGTAGAGCAGTTAGTTATGTGAAGGGTTACTGTATGGTTCTGGTATCGCTGAGTGATCAGTAAGTAACTTTTTCTTCAAATTTTTACTTTTCAAAACTTTAAACTAATTTTTCTCGAAACTACTTTTTTTGAATTTGCGTGACACATTAATCAAGAATGGCTAATCCGATCTGGCTGAAATTTTTTTTTTTTTTTTTTAGAAAATACACGTGTTTTAATAATTTATTTTTTTTATTATTGTTCAGACTTATATTCTAGATCCTCCAGATGTCAAGCCTTAAATATTAAGCGTTCAGGAGAATATAAGGCTGTTGAGGTAATGAGGTTTTATTTTTATTAAAAGTTTGTGGTCCAGTCATTTTTTAAAAACTCTTGAATAAAAATGTTTATCGAAATTTTTTACCTTTTCATTTAGCCAACCGTTTATTAGGCAGGGAAGAAGCTGTTCTTAATATTTCCCTGATGCCAAAATATGTTTAAGAGAATTTGTTATTAAGCTCCAATGATGTACTTTTTCGATGACACATATTTATAATTTAATACTCACAATTGAAGACGTTCTTTTTACCATCAGTACAATTTGAATTGATTAACAAGGGGAGACCACTACTCTTGCGAAACCAAATTAGATGGAAATTAACCAATTTAATGGTTAAGTATAAAAAAAATCGTATTCAATTTGGTTAAGTTGATCATAAAAATAAATTTCTATATTTTTATGTTTATACATGAAAATATTGAGTAATGAAATTTAATTAATTTGATTATAATCTATAGTTAAGGATTAGTTTAATATGTTGAAAAAATAAGCTGGAAACCCTATGTGTATTCCAATGGGGCTTGTGGGCTTAGAAATACAGGGCTTAATATTATTAAATCAGGTTTTTTGGTAATAGCAAGTTAAACAAAACACTTTTCGTTCTTCTCATTTTTTTGGTTTATTTAATATTTATATTTAATCAGTAATGCTCTAACCATTATAGTCAATAAATCATTTTTTCCCCAAAATGAACAATTTTTAAATTGTTGCCAAAGTTTAATGTTGGCCGAAAAAGGGTTTTTATAGATCTCAAAAACCTTCTACAAGCTTTAAGTTTCCAAAATTAAAAAATATTGAAGGCTCGGGAATCTGTAAATTACAGATGCGAATCATGCTGATTTCGCATGACGTATACGACGTAGTTACTGGAAGTTCAGAAAGACCTGCACGAATAAATGAACTCACTCCAAGCGCTGATAAAAAAAATGAAATATGCTCAAGATTTTAAAATATGGTCAAAAAGCGAGAGTGTAGAACAAAAAAATTCATCGTAACGGCCTTAGAACGGAAACCTATGATGCACATAATAAATTGCGTCACAGCAAAAGAAATGTGGGATAAATTGCAAGCTGTATATGAAAATAAAACAAACGTAAGTATACATGCATTCCAACAAAAATGGTTTAATTTAACCATAGATCCCCAGGAGAAAATTTTATGTGGTTAATTACGTGGTTAATTACGTGGTTAATTATGTGGTTAATTACGTGGTTAATTATGTGGTTATTTGATCAAACGTTATTTTTTTAAAAAATAGGTTAATTAATTGGTATACATAGATTTTTTTGGTCGCTAAGTTCAAATCTGAAGTTAGATTTTCGATATTGACAGTTGGCAGCTGTCAATTACCTGTCAAATCAGTTTCATTTTTTAGAAATCTTAAATTTATTCTTATTTAATATATTTTTTGGATCTCTGACTTCAAATCTGAAGTCAGATTTACGATATTGATGGCTGTTGACAGTTGACAGCTGTCAATTAGCTGTCAAATCGCTTTAATTTGTTAAAACCCTTGAATTCATCCTCATTCTTTATGTTTTTTGGGTCACTTGATTCAAATTTGAATTCAGATTGACGATATCAGTTGACAGCTGTCAATTAGCTGTCAAATAACTTTCATTTGTTAGAAACCATTAGTTTATTCTCATTAATTCTGTTTTTAGAGTCGCTAATTTCAAATTTGCAGTCAGATTTACGATATTGACAATTTACAGATGACAAATAGCTGTCAAATCTTTTTTATTGGTTAAAGACTATAAATTTATTTAATTTAAAACTATAAATTTATTTAACCTAACCTAAACTTTTATAGTATTCAAATTACGTTCGCTTACAGGAATCTCAAATTTATTCTCTATCTTTATGTTATTTCTGTCGCTAATTTCAAATTTCGAGTCGGATTTATGATAATGACAGCTGTCAATTAGCTGTCAAAATACTACAAGCTGTTGGAATCCTCAAACTAATCAATTATGAAAATCCTCGACCCCCTATAATCGGAAAAATTTCCCCCATCCGCTCTTCAATGTCGCGATTCACCATGCATGCCTCCTTTCAAAAATCCATTATGTTAAGAAGATTAATTTCTACAAACCTGAACTTTTTAGATTTTTTTTTCCATATTCAGACCTCCTATAGTTAACGTTTTTGAAAAAGTTTTGAATCCAAATTTATTTTGACATCTGAAAAGCAATTAAGGCCCAAAGAATCATTTTGTCTTTGATTAAAGGTATACGATTTAAAAAATAAAATTTGAAAACTTGATACTTATCTAATACAAAAATTGCAGCTAATTTTCTTTGTAGAAAGATTATAGAAAACATTTTTCAAAAGCGGAAAATTAAAAGAATAATGGATAATATTTTATCATTATTTTATAGTAAAATGCATTGCCAAAACATATTTTTTAGCTCTTTTTCTACTTCCTCTGAAAATGTAAAAAAATTTTAATTAATATAAGTAATGTTATAATTATCACGTTACTGCTTTAATCCAAAAAATTAAATTTCACTTACTTATTCTATTTTTATTAATTTCAGTAGTTTATTCGCTTATTTTCACCTTCTAGGGGTGTGTAGGTAAACAAGTATTTTAAATATCAATTGTCCTAAAATATGATAAAATTGGAAAATATGCTCAGTGAAAATATGAAAATTTTCATCAATAAAAACACTTTTTCCAACCTCGAAAAACCCCGGGCAATGTAAAAATCTGTAACACACCAAATGCATGGGAATCTTATTCTTACATGTTTTTTGGTCCGCCATGTTTGAAAATTGGAAAATATGCTGGGACCAAAAAACGAACAATTTTATTTATATAAACGTTTTTTTCGACCTTGAAAACCCCAAGGCATTGTAAAAAACTTATTTTGACATGTTTTTCTGATCCGCCATCTTGGAGAATCGGAAAATTTGCTTGGGTGAAAATTTATAACTAAAAACGTTTTTCTCAACCTTGAAACCATCCAGGCAATATAAAAAGCTTATTCTGACATATTTTGTTGCCAGCCATCTTGGAAAATCGGAAAAGATTTTGGGGAAATAAAATAAAAATTTTCATTATTTAAAATGTGTTTCTCAACCTCAAGAACCCGCAGGTAATATAGATACTTCTATTTTTCATGTTTTTGTTCCGCCATCTTGGAAAATTGAAAAATATGCCAGGGTAAAAATATGAAAATTTTTATAAATGAAAACGTTTTTCTCAACCTCGAAAACCCCCAACTCAGTTGCCCAAATAATTCACTCGTCTATTTTTTATCATTTGCTGCGAGATATAAAAATTTAAAGCCAGAATCCAGATTTTAGACTTTTAATAAACGCAAATTTTAAACAGTATCTTTATAGAGCCATATCTCAAAAACAACTGAAGTAAAAGGAACTAATAAAAAAATTTTGAAAACTTTGAGCTTTTGGAAAAATTTTTGAGACCTATAAAACCCATTTTAGGCACACATTAAAATTTTGGCAGCAATTTAAAAAATTGATTCTATTAGTAAATGATATATCCAAATAGGATATATTCATTTAAGTAAAACAATTAGGTTTATTTAAATTTTATTTAAGTTTTATTTAACTTTTATCTAAATTTTTTTTTATCTAAATAAGCAAAAACTACGAATTTTTTATCGGTCAAAAAGTTTGAAAAATTCCCCGACAAAATAAAATAGATAATTTTTACTCATTTGAGGAAAGCATTACATTTTTATATAAAAGTCCCCAAAATTCTTGATCAGTGCAGCAACATTTAGAATATATAGCCTAAGAAACTTATCTTATAGCATAGAACCCTTTTAGAGGGTCTAATTTCTAGGCCCAGGAGGCACATCCAGGTAAACTGAGGGTATGGGAGATGTTTTTTCAACTACCACAACCTGTCCTGACAGTAAGAAGCAAATCCTCTACCCAAAAAGTTGAAACTTCCCTTGTTATTTTTTTTTTAATTAATTTTTTTTACAATTTATCCTGTTTATTATTATACCTTTTACTTATAAAATTAATAAAAGCAGCTGTAAATTTGATTTCCAAAAAATTTTTTTGCATCATAATCTTTCAATTCTTTTTGAATATTTTACAGAGGTCAAATTTAAGTATTATAATTTTAAAAAATATTATTTACATACATTATTGTAAATCTATATTATTTCACATACCAAAAAAAAAAAAAAAAAAATTAATGCAAATTGAAAAAATTAAGCTTTTGTCGTTCTCACTTTAATTATGCCCCCATTATATTTCTGCCTGCAGGCCCCCTAAGTGTTTAGGCCCTGCTAAGGGTATATAAATAATATTAAGCTAATAAGATTAAATTATTAAAATAATTTTTTCAATATTTGTATTCATTTTGAGCTCATTCTGAACTTTTTTGAATTTATTTTGAACTCGCTTTGAACTCATTTATACTCTCATTTTCGAAATTCATATTGAATCGAATTGAATTCAAAATAAAAATTGTGCCAACTGGGCAAGCAATTTTAAAAGCTTTAAATGCTAAATTTTCTAAATAATTAAATAATCAGTTCCTGAATAAGATTTAAAAAAAGTTTAACTTTTTTTTTTTTCAAAATCTTGTATTTTAAAGGGTTAGTTTTCACTCCCTGTAGTAAGCCTATGCACCCTAATTTTGGCCCATAATCATAAGTACTGCTTATTTGATTAATTCCTCTCTTTTTTTCTAGATCGAGTTCTAGAAATTTAGCTTAACAATTAATTATGAGTTATGCTATTTATTACACGTAACCTCTTATTACAATTAAATTTTTTGTTTGAGTCATTAATATTTAAAGGAACAAAGAATTTTGTTAAAGCAGCTAATTTAAGGCTAAAGTTTTTTTTTTATACTTTTACAAGCAAAAGCGATAACAAAATAAAATATACCTTTCTTTAAAAAACATTATTTATTCACAATTTTTTCTTTATTTATATTTTCACTTAAAAAAAGTAGGCTGTCTGAAATCTTTAAACTTCTTCATGCTGATGCACTTTATCAGTTGAAATGATTGTTAGTTATAACGACTTACTTTATTAAATTATTTATCCACCTAGTTCCAGCTAAAATATGCTTATAACGTTTCCAAATTTGAGTGTCTGGTGATAAAAAGAATTGCAGCACTTTTCAATTAAAATTATATTTTCTGTAAATAAGTATCTTAATTAATGTAAAATAATAAACTAAAAACTTTAAGCAATACTTAGTCCCTTTATTTGCTTTTGAGAAATTAAATACAAATTTGTATCGATATGAAGCATGACATCTACTGAAAAAGTTTTGTCAACAGAAAATTTATTCCTAGATGATTCATGCGGTCCATATACAATTATACATAAATCCAGCAGATGTAACAATCTCTATCTTTAAAAAACAATTCACTTTTAATTTTGGAATGTTGAAAAGTAACAAATGGGTTATGTACAAATACTTAGATACAGAATTTCATATTCTATAAGGCTATCTTGCACTATTTTAGAACTTCTAAGTTTCACTGACAATAAAGAAATTAATTAGTAACAATCTTAAATAAATTTCAATCTTTGATTGTAATTAATTAATATTCTATTGATTGAAATCATTATTTTTTTGCAAAAAGACTGCACATCTGACAACAACAAATCTACCACGCTGGCTACTATCGCCGTGTGACAAGGTTACACAAATAATTATCCTCCAGACTGGATGTTAAGTTTAATTATTTCAGACTGCAAAATTAAAAAGTTTTAAAAAGTGAACTAATAAATAACTTTAAAAAAGTGATATTTGTAGTTTTTTTGCAGAATTGTGACAAAAATTTAAAAGTAAGACAAATATTCATAGCCAGCGTGGTAGATTTGTTGTTGTCAGATGTGCAGTCTTTTTGCAAAAAAATAATGATTTCAATCAATAGAATATTAATTAATTACAATCAAAGATTGAAATTTATTTAAGATTGTTACTAATTAATTTCTTTATTGTCAGTGAAACTTAGAAGTTCTAAAATAGTGCAAGATAGCCTTATAGAATATGAAATTCTGTATCTAAGTATTTGTACATAACCCATTTGTTACTTTTCAACATTCCAAAATTAAAAGTGAATTGTTTTTTAAAGATAGAGATTGTTACATCTGCTGGATTTATGTATAATTGTATATGGACCGCATGAATCATCTAGGAATAAATTTTCTGTTGACAAAACTTTTTCAGTAGATGTCATGCTTCATATCGATACAAATTTGTATTTAATTTCTCAAAAGCAAATAAAGGGACTAAGTATTGCTTAAAGTTTTTAGTTTATTATTTTACATTAATTAAGATACTTATTTACAGAAAATATAATTTTAATTGAAAAGTGCTGCAATTCTTTTTATCACCAGACACTCAAATTTGGAAACGTTATAAGCATATTTTAGCTGGAACTAGGTGGATAAATAATTTAATAAAGTAAGTCGTTATAACTAACAATCATTTCAACTGATAAAGTGCATCAGCATGAAGAAGTTTAAAGATTTCAGACAACCTACTTTTTTTAAGTGAAAATATAAATAAAGAAAAAATTGTGAATAAATAATGTTTTTTAAAGAAAGGTATATTTTATTTTGTTATCGCTTTTGCTTGTAAAAGTATAAAAAAAAAACTTTAGCCTTAAATTAGCTGCTTTAACAAAATTCTTTGTTCCTTTAAATATTAATGACTCAAACAAAAAATTTAATTGTAATAAGAGGTTACGTGTAATAAATAGCATAACTCATAATTAATTGTTAAGCTAAATTTCTAGAACTCGATCTAGAAAAAAAGAGAGGAATTAATCAAATAAGCAGTACTTATGATTATGGGCCAAAATTAGGGTGCATAGGCTTACTACAGGGAGTGAAAACTAACCCTTTAAAATACAAGATTTTGAAAAAAAAAAAAGTTAAACTTTTTTTAAATCTTATTCAGGAACTGATTATTTAATTATTTAGAAAATTTAGCATTTAAAGCTTTTAAAATTGCTTGCCCAGTTGGCACAATTTTTATTTTGAATTCAATTCGATTCAATATGAATTTCGAAAATGAGAGTATAAATGAGTTCAAAGCGAGTTCAAAATAAATTCAAAAAAGTTCAGAATGAGCTCAAAATGAATACAAATATTGAAAAAATTATTTTAATAATTTAATCTTATTAGCTTAATATTATTTATATACCCTTAGCAGGGCCTAAACACTTAGGGGGCCTGCAGGCAGAAATATAATGGGGGCATAATTAAAGTGAGAACGACAAAAGCTTAATTTTTTCAATTTGCATTAATTTTTTTTTTTTTTTTTTGGTATGTGAAATAATATAGATTTACAATAATGTATGTAAATAATATTTTTTAAAATTATAATACTTAAATTTGACCTCTGTAAAATATTCAAAAAGAATTGAAAGATTATGATGCAAAAAAATTTTTTGGAAATCAAATTTACAGCTGCTTTTATTAATTTTATAAGTAAAAGGTATAATAATAAACAGGATAAATTGTAAAAAAAATTAATTAAAAAACAAATAACAAGGGAAGTTTCAACTTTTTGGGTAGAGGATTTGCTTCTTACTTTCAGGACAGGTTGTGGTAGTTGAAAAAACATCTCCCATACCCTCAGTTTACCTGGATGTGCCTCCTGGGCCTAGAAATTAGACCCTCTAAAAGGGTTCTATGCTATAAGATAAGTTTCTTAGGCTATATATTCTAAATGTTGCTGCACTGATCAAGAATTTTGGGGACTTTTATATAAAAATGTAATGCTTTCCTCAAATGAGTAAAAATTATCTATTTTATTTTGTCGGGGAATTTTTCAAACTTTTTAACCGATAAAAAATTCGTAGTTTTTGCTTATTTAGATAAAAAAAATTTGCGTTTATTAAAAGTCTAAAATCTGAATTCTGGCTTTAAATTTTTATATCTCGCAGCAAATGATAAAAATAGACGAGTGAATTATTTGGGCAACTGGGTTGGGGGTTTTCGAGGTTGAGAAAAACGTTTTCATTTATAAAAATTTTCATATTTTTACCCTGGCATATTTTTCAATTTTCCAAGATGGCGGAACAAAAACATGAAAAATAGAAGTATCTATATTACCTGCGGGTTCTTGAGGTTGAGAAACACATTTTAAATAATGAAAATTTTTATTTTATTTCCCCAAAATCTTTTCCGATTTTCCAAGATGGCTGGCAACAAAATATGTCAGAATAAGCTTTTTATATTGCCTGGATGGTTTCAAGGTTGAGAAAAACGTTTTTAGTTATAAAAATTTTTTATTTTTTTACCCTAGCATATTTTCCGATTTTCCAAGATGACGGAACAAAAAACCTGAAAAAAGGGGAACCATCTGTATTGCCTGGGGGTTTCCGAAGCTGAGAAAAACGTTATCAATTTATGAAAATGTTCACCCAAGCAAATTTTCCGATTCTCCAAGATGGCGGATCAGAAAAACATGTCAAAATAAGTTTTTTACAATGCCTTGGGGTTTTCAAGGTCGAAAAAAACGTTTATATGAATAAAATTGTTCGTTTTTTGGTCCCAGCATATTTTCCAATTTTCAAACATGGCGGACCAATGTAAGAATAAGATTTTTACATTGCGCGGGGTTTTTCGAGGTTGGAAAAAGTGTTTTTATTGATGAAAATTTTCATATTTTCACTGAGCATATTTTCCAATTTTATCATATTTTAGGACATTTGATATTTAAAATACTTGTTTACCTACACACCCCTAGAAGGTGAAAATAAGCGAATAAACTACTGAAATTAATAAAAATAGAATAAGTAAGTGAAATTTAATTTTTTGGATTAAAGCAGTAACGTGATAATTATAACATTACTTATATTAATTAAAATTTTTTTACATTTTCAGAGGAAGTAGAAAAAGAGCTAAAAAATATGTTTTGGCAATGCATTTTACTATAAAATAATGATAAAATATTATCCTTTATTCTTTTAATTTTCTGCTTTTGAAAAATGTTTTCTATAATCTTTCTACAAAGAAAATTAGCTGCAATTTTTGTATTAGATAAGTATCAAGTTTTCGAATTTTATTTTTTAAATCGTATACCTTTAATCAAAGACAAAATGATTCTTTGGGCCTTAATTGCTTTTCAGATTTCAAAATAAATTTGGATTCAAAACTTCTTCAAAAACGTTAACTATAGGAGGTCTGAATATGGAAAAAAAAATCTAAAAAGTTCAGGTTTGTAGAAATTAATCTTCTTAACATAATGGATTTTTGAAAGGAGGCATGCATGGTGAATCGCGACATTGAAGAGCGGATGGGGGAAATTTTTCCGATTAAAGGGGGTCGAGGATTTTCATAATTGATTAGTTTGAGGATTCCAACAGCTTGTAGTATTTTGACAGCTAATTGACTGCTATCATTATCATAAATCCGACTCGAAATTTGAAATTAGCGACAGAAATAACATAAAGATAGAGAATAAATTTGAGATTCCTGTAAGTGAACGTAATTTGAATACTATAAAAGTTTAGGTTAGGTTAAATAAATTTATAGTTTTAAATTAAATAAATTTATAGTTTTAAATTAAATAAATTTATAGTTTTAAATTAAATAAATTTATAGTTTTAAATTAAATAAATTTATAGTTTTTAACAAATAAAAAACATTTGACAGCTAATTGTCATCTGTAAATTGTCAATATCGTAAATCTGACTGCAAATTTGAAATCAGCGATTCTAAAAACAGAATTAATGAGAATAAACTAATTGTTTCTAACAAATGAAAGTTATTTGACAGCTAATTGACAGCTGTCAACTGATATCGTCAATCTGAATTCAAATTTGAATCAAGTGACCCAAAAAACATAAAGAATGAGGATGAATTCAAGGTTTTTAACAAATTAAAGCGATTTGACAGCTAATTGACAGCTGTCAACTGTCAACAGCCATCAATATCGTAAATCTGACTTCAGATTTGAAGTCAGAGATCCAAAAAATATATTAAATAAGAATAAATTTAAGATTTCTAAAAAATGAAACTGATTTGACAGGTAATTGACAGCTGCCAACTGTCAATATCGAAAATCTAACTTCAGATTTGAACTTAGCGACCAAAAAAATCTATGTATACCAATTAATTAACCTATTTTTTAAAAAAATAACGTTTGATCAAATAACCACATAATTAACCACGTAATTAACCACATAATTAACCACGTAATTAACCACGTAATTAACCACATAAAATTTTCTCCTGGGTCCTAAGGACGATATGTCGACGCACATATCCAAGGTCGAGGATGTATGCTATCAGTTAAAAGCATTAGGGGAAAATGTATCGGAAAGCATGACAATAACGAAAATATTAATGACGACCCCCATAAATACAATAATTTTCTATCGGCTTGGGACTTAACAGATGCGGCACACAAGACACTCAAAAACTTGGCGTCGCGTCTAATGATGGAAGAGAGAAGGATAGAATTTTAAGAAAAAAGTGCGCTCGTTGAGGGGCGACTTTCGTAAAAGTTCAAGAGGCAGGGGAAATAATAATTTTAAAGACTTAAATAAAACGCAGTATACAAATAATGATACGTATGTCACAGAAAAGGACATTAAAAGAGAGATTGTTGGTTAAACCCAGAAAATCCAAACAATAAATTAAATAAAAATGAAATTTCAGATGATACAGAACTCGTAGCCATTAGTAAATACTGATGGAGAAAATTCTGAAGAAAATGAAATGAATTTTAAAGAAAATGAAGAAAATCTTAAAGAAAATTGAGAAATACAAAAGAAAATGAAGAACATATTAAAGAAAATGAAGAAAACATTGAAGAAAATCGAGAAAATTTTGAAGAAAATCAACCTGAAGAAAATGCAGAATTTATTGAAGAAAATGTAGTAAATTTTAATAAAAATCAACTAGAAGAAAATGCAGATCGTGATTTGGTTATGAAAGGTAGAATTCAAGAAATAAAAAAAAATAAAACATCGAAAATCGTATAACCACGTCCTAATGTGACGATTTTGCAGAATAAGTGGGTTTACAAGACAAAAAGAGCCCATTGAAATTGAATAAAAAGGGTAAACAAGTATCTAAAAAAATCTTTGGACTATGGTTTATTATATAACAGTAAAAGTGAGTGTTCAAAGTTAAGTGTTTTTAGTAACGCGGATTTCACGGGTGATGAAATAACGCGAAAGTCTATATCGGGTTATGCGAAAAATATCAACGCAAGTTTTTTCAAACTTGAGTATATAAATACTAAAGAGCAGCAAGCGGATATATTTAAGAAATGACACGAATGCTAAAGTATTGTTAATCGGTTTATCATCAATTTTTCGAAAGTAATGTTTACGCGTGATTTTTCAGTGGGAGTGTTAGGCTAGTTCCACAAACCTCCGTAAGCGCAGAAACGGAACCGCAACGCAATGCGCACAGCTCGATTTTCGTTTGTGCACATGCGTATTGTGCTGTGCGCATTGCGTTGCGGCTCCGTTTCTGCGCTTACGGAGGTTTGTGGAACTAGCCTTAGAAATAGAAAAACCACGCTGTGAAATTTTAAAATGTTTATGTATGAATTTTGGAATGTTTATGTATCGTATGCTAATTAATGTAAGAATGCTCTGATAGTAAACAGATGTACTAATATAATCTTGTCGGGACTAGTTTTGTCTTCAATGTATCGTGGGAGAGGAATCATCTCAAAATATTGTATACCGTCTTTAGTCTCTTAGTAGCACTCATTCAATGTGTATGATCATGTAGTTTAATATTCATTTTATAATAAAATATTATTTTATCCAAAGTATCATGTTTAATTAAATAACAAAATCCAATACTATGTAAAAAACTATATTTTAATATAAAGTAGTTTAAAAATCAATATAATATTTAAAAATAACTTCAGACCCGTCTGAAGTAGTCGCAAATTTCTTTAGTTCTCAAGAGATCTCCGGAGATTACTTTAGATCTATTTGAATCTTCAGAGATCAAAAGTAATCTCCAGAGATCACTGTGAGGTAAAAATAAAGTTAGAAAAATTTAGAAAGAATATTTGAAATCATTAAGTAAAGTAGTAAAACGATAAACTTGATTGTTTTACCTTATTTTTTGACTTTATTTAAATTTAAAAAATGCTAGTATTATACTATATCTGTTGCAAAAATCAAAAAGTACATCAATAAGTTAATTAATTCTCTTATAATAAAAATAAGTATTGTAATCGTCTCTATAGGAAATACAATTAGATAAATGAATAAAAATTATTAAACAGTTGGTTACTTTTTACCATAACAAATATTTCGAAAATTCGTCGAGAATTTTTTTTTTTTGCCTGCAATACTAAAATTTTTCCATAGAACTTAGGTGAAATAGATTCTTAGTCATTACAAATATTTTTTCATTGCTTGAGGAAGCACACAGCCTATAATTTGGCAACGTTTTTTACATAGGACGTGTCCTTAGGGAGTGATACTCAAAAAAGCCCGAAATTTAAGGGAGTTAAAAATGGACTTCGATTTAGGCACTTATAATTTTCTAAAACTGTAATGAGTCAACATGTTTAATATTGGTTAGTCGTTTTAACACACAAAAGAGTTGTAAGTTCTATTTTTGTTTTTGGGAATCGACATATATAATATTATGCCTAAAGAAATAAATAATATATCAATGTTAAGAAGACGAAAATTTATCTATAACTGGTACAAGCATAAAATGTAATTATTATATTCAAATGTATTATAAAGTTTACTACGTTGTGTATCAGTTTTCAATCCATATAAAGTATCTTTTTTTATCCCCTTCGAATAGCTTTAACAATATTTGACTTGTACAAGAACGTTCTTCAAGTTACAGGAAAAAAGCTCAAAATATATCTTACAGTTTTAATAACATACGTACATGTAACGTATAATGTGGGTTATTTCCAGCTTTACGGAAATAGGCACATTATAGGGTGATAATCATTAAAACAGAGGAGATACTAAATTGTAGAAATCAAAGTCGCGCGGTAAAGAAAAATATAAGTATATGCGAGTAACTTACTTTCGCAATAATATACCTATAAAGAGAAAGAGAGTAATATACTTAAAAATCGGGATCGGGGGAATATTATAGAGAAAAAGAGAGAGAGAGATATTATATGATTTAAATACAAGGGGAAATAAAGCACATTTTATTTAACTTAACACAATATCATAATCATAACTTTATTAAATAAATTTTACAAAATAAACTTAATCACGTTCACTGTCTTTAAGATTATAAATAAATTAATTCCACTGTCTTTATTATCATAAATCACTGTCTCTATTATACTTTAAAGTTTTTAAATTTGTCTATATTATTCTAATAATAAATTTCATCGCCGTTAACTTATCAAAATTTACCGGTCGTGACACACACATATAATACACACGAGGAGTTCCGGGCTTACCTTTATCGTCGAAATTAAACTGCTGAGGATATTCTTATCTCTGCGGTCATGTTCCACGATATAAAGGATAATTCCCAATTCTTCCTGATTGAACTTTCATTCATTTCTAAAATTTGGTCGTTAAAGATACTTATCTTTTATAAGCTAAATCATTCTGTTTTTCATATATCATTCAATATTAAAAATGATTATAATAATAATGATAAATAATATCAATTAGAAATCAGGTGGGAACAAAATTTGATTCATTAATTTCCCTCGCTTACGTTTTCTTATAATAACAAGTTTTCGCTAAATCACTAATCAGTTTCTATATTTCCTTGCAATAAAATAATATAGAACTATACCAGAGTCCTTGATCACGACATAAATTTTCAAAACTTTATCAAAACTACGTAAATGTATGATAGAAATAAACTTTTATCCAATGGCCGGTGACATGGGTTTTCGTAAGTTATAAAAAAACATGACCTACTTTTAGAAGGGTCTGTCGCCGAATATCGGCTTCGCTGATCACTTGAACCCGCGTTGACTATCGGCTTCTCTCCCTTCTCCACTTCTTATCTAGTTCTTCGCTGCTTTTATTAAATATCTGTGTGTGCGCGTGTCGCTAATGTCACCTATATATTTAATCAAACTATTACTTAATTTACAAAAATCTCACGGGTTTTCCTAATATTTAAATATTTTATTTAAACCAAAATAAACGTATTTTAGCACCGTTACAAATACTACAAATAAAAAAAACAAATAATTTCAAAGTTATAACATTAAAAGTTTATAACTTGTGCATGCAATTACATTACGAATTAAGCATAAGTGACCTAACTTGGTACCAGAAGTAGTTACTCAGTCACATCAAGCTTACGAACTTAATATTTAATTTAACCCTAATATTATATTGATTTTTAAATTACTTTAACTTAATATATAGTTTTTTTTACAGTTTCGTTTCTGGTGGCTAATTAAAGCTTAAAACTACATTTTAGGAACATTTTACAACCCCGAATGATCAAGCCCCGATTCCTGCTTTAAATTATTCTAAGCCCCTAAATCGAAAATATTTTAAGTACTTTCACCCCCCCCCCCTCTAAAAACGTCACTTTTTCACCCTCCCTAAAAAAGTCAATATTTTACCCATCCCTCTACCAAGCCAAACTTTTTCACATACTACATCCGATATGTAAAAAATTTTTGGAAAATCAAAGCTTGTAGAAATTTTTTGAGACCTATAAAACCCATTTTCGCCAAAAATTACAATTTTCGTAACAATTTAAAAATTGGTCATTGGGGAAAAACTGATTAAAAATACACCAAAAGAATGAGAACAACGAAAAGTGTTTTGTTTAACATGGAAAGTTGCAGCGTTATACAAAAAATTACCAAAAAACCCGATTTATTAATATTAATCCCCGTATATCTAAGCCCATAACTACCATTTTAATACACATAGGGTTTTCGGCTTATTTTTTTAACATACTACACTCATCCTTAACTATATATTGTAATCAAATTAATTAAATTTCTGGTAAAATTGTAAAATTCTTTACTCAATGTTTTGATTTATAAATATAAAAATATAGAAATTTTATTTTTATAGATATGAAGAAATAAGTACATTAATGGTATTTCATTCCGATACATTGAGCGAGATCATCAGTAAGAAACTCAATGTATCTTTCTTTATATTGGTATTGGTATTTGTTTAACTCCCATCTTAAACTTCAATACGGATGTTGTGACAGAGGTCACCAACAACTGCTCATGCTATCACACCCTGCACTATTTTATATAATAATAATAATAATAATTTATTTCCAATTCAAATAATATATACAATAATGTTACATATTATAGGCCTACAGTAGGTAATAACCTGTACATAGGAGGAATCAGTATATAATAATAAAAAATAATACTTAAAATTAATTATAATAATAAAACTAAAATTAGAAAAGGGTTAGAGCAACACATCTATAAATTAGTTAACAATATGATAAAATAGACTAGATTTTAGAATTGATTATCCAATTTTTGATATTATATTTAGAGCTTTTTTTGTTTATATCAAGCATTTTTAGATTACTTGGTAATTGATTATATAGTTTTATTGCTTGATAGCTGTATACTTTCTTACCAACTTCCAGCGTACACCTTGGTACTTCAATTGATTTGCTTCTTGTTTTACTGTTACTTTTAATAAATTTATCTTTTAAAATTTGATAATCCTGTATTAGTGATTTTAGTAAGTAAGTTTGTTGGATATTAATAGGAATCTTTAAAGTTTTATTACTTTTATATTCTTTATTATTAATAATTATGTTTACAATTTTACTTTGTAATTTATGTAGTAAATCAATTGAGTTACCATAGGCGATTCCCCATGCTAAAATTCCATATGAGGCTATACTATGAAAAAAGGCGTAATATACTGAAATTAGGTTATTGTAACTCAAGATATTATTTAGCCTAGCAATTATATAAATCAGATACCTTGTTTTTTTGAATGTATTCAGTATGTGATCTTTCCATTTTAGATGTTGGTCGTATATTACTCCTAAATATTTTACACTTGTGACTCGTTTTAATGATTCATTATTTATTACTATATTTATATTGTTAGGTAATGATTTAACTCTATTAGCGAATGTTATATAAACTGTTTTTTTAGTATTGACAGATAGTTTATTGACATAATACCAACTATTTACAAGTGCCAAATATTTATTCATAGTTTTCTCAGCTTCTTTCCATGTTTTTTTTGAACAGTAGATCACAGTATCATCAGCATATAAAGAGATGTTATCAATAAGATCTAGTAAGTCGTTTACATAAATGATAAAAAATAATGGACCCAATATCGATCCTTGAGGCACACCGATGTTTATAGACTTTTTTTTACTTAAAGTCTCATTAACCTTTGCCATTTGCATTCTATTACTTAGGTAACTCTTTACTAGATCCAGTACAATGCCTCTTAATCCTAACAATTCAAGCTTATTTATTAGTATACTGTGATCCACAGTGTCAAAAGCCTTTGACAAATCAACAAAAGTAGCAATAGTTGGAAGACTTTTGTCAAGATTGGCATGTAAAAAACCAGATAAATGAGTCAAAGCATCTGTAGCTCCTAGATTTTTTAAAAAACCGAATTGTTTGTTTGATATTAAATTAAATTTGTTTAAAAAATTTGTTATTCTAGAGTGTAGGATTTTTTCAAATATTTTAGACATTACCGGTAATAAAGAAATTGGTCTGTAGTTACTAATATAATATTTTTCATTATCTTTATATATAGGAATAACAACTGCTATTTTAAGCTCATCTGGAACGATACCCTGACTCATGCACAGATTTATTACATGCGCTAAAGGTTCACTTAAATTACAAGAAATTAATTTAATAACTTTTGTACTAATTCCATCATAACCTTTAGCTTTGTTTTTAAGGCATTTTATTATTTTATCAATTTCAAATTTGTTGGTACTATTTAAAAACATTGTTTCAGAATTACGATTTAGCAATGGTATTTCGCTTAAATCAGGAGGCTTTTGAATTTTTTTAACCATATCTGTTCCTATTGAACAGAAATATTTATTAACTTCATGTGCAATTTCTTTATCATCTTTAATCTTTTTATCATTAACTATTAAATAATCAATTTTATTGTTGTTATTTTTAATTTTTTATTTAATTTAGTTTTTATAAATTGCCAGTATTCTTTAATATTTGCTCTTTTTAATATTTTATTTTCATAGTTATTTTTAGCACTACGCAATAGATTTTTTAATAAATTAGAATACTTTTTGAATTTTAATTCAATTGATTTATTTTCACGATTGTCTCGCCAACTATTATAAAGTTTTTGTTTAGTGTTGCATGATATTATTAAACCCTTAGTTATCCAATACTGTCTAGGTTTACATTTTTTCTTTATTTTTTGAAGTGATTTACAAGTTAAATTATTTATTTTTTCAATGATACATCTAAGTGCTACAGAGGGGTCTTGAATAGTTAAAACTTCTTGCCAATTCATACTATTACTTAAATTAGATAATTTTTTATAATTTATGCTTTTTGTACTATTATTAATTAAAATATTTTTATTTTTTATAATTAAGAAAATTGGAATATGATCAGTAATATTATATTTCAATTTACCTGCTATAAATTCAGATTTATTATTATTGTTTTTGATAAATATATGGTCTAAACAAGAGCCCTCTTTATTTTTACCTGGTCTCGTAACTGTAGTTATAAATAAATAATTTTTCTATTTTATCTATTTTAATGGGTTGAGGATGTGAAAGCGCCTTTTGGCAATTGTTAGTGAAATGTTATTGTATAATTGTTTGAGTGTCAGTGTAGCTGGTATGAACGTTGAACCTATGGTCCGGGAGGTACGCGATCTCTCCCAAACCCCACGCCGGCTTATAGTGCCATGGTAGCACTTCATCTTTCTTTATATACCATCATATTCAACTAGAATTTGATTTCTTATACATTCTTGCGGATTCATTTCCCTTGCGAGAATATTTATTTCTTCATATCTATATTTGGTACATGGAATCTAAACTGATAAACATTTATGTATATTATATTTTATTTTAAATAGCTTAACAGGCAATTTATTTGTATTACATTCACATTTTCATCTAAAGCCATGAATTTGGTGCTTTGAATGTAATATATTTTATTCAATTATAACATTTGTTACCACAAAGTGGTCCAATGTTATTAATTGATTTCAAATATATATTCTCGCAAGGGAAATGAATCCGCAAGAATATACAAGAAATCAAATACATTTCTAGTTGAATATCATGGTATATAAGAATGATACATTGAGTTTCCTACTGATGATTTCGCTCGATGGATTGGAGTGAAATACCATTAATGTACTTATTAGTATGGAAAATAAGAAATTTTATTTCTTTATATCTATGATATATTTGGTGCATGGAATCTAAACTGATATACATTTATGTATAATTTATGGCTAGCGTAACCAAATTGAATATGATTTTTTTAAAACTTAACCAATAAATTGAATAATTTTCATCTAAACTTTTATTTAACCATTTAATCTTTTCATCTAACCCTTGACTTCAGATCTCCGGAAAACATTTATCTCCAAAGATCTGAAAAGTTCAGCGGAGATCAAAAGAGATACTTCGAAAAATCTTCGGGTTATTGTATAAACTTAAACAATTTATTAAAAAATTTATTTATTTATTTATTTTAATTATCATTTGTTAAAAAATGTTTTAAAGAATTTTACCGTTAAATTTAATAATATTTTCGATTATTGAAGTTCTTTCCAACACTTGAATCATTTGTTGGCCAAACAGAACGAGGCCTTTTGGCTGATATAAATTAAATTTTTCTATTTATTTTCACATTTGCCTTTTTACTCAACCCTGGATCTCATTATTTATTTATTTATTTATTCCAGTTTAAAAATTACATAGTACCATTACAATAAATATCATAATAAGCCACAATGTAACCCAAAGGGGCAAATGCCGTGTATGGGCCTGGATTAATTAAATTGATTAAATTAGATTATTGTATATTTTTGAAATAAAATAACAAAAAAATAAAAATAATAAATGAAATATTAAATGAGATTAAATATAAAAATTAAAAATTAAAATATAAGAAAGAATTAAATATAAAAAAATTAAATATAACTAGTTACAGATCAAGAAATTTTTTAGTAAATATTAATATAGTACAAAGATAAACGATTGTATTATATCAAAAACATACATTAATTTAGGATGGAAAGTATTTTATATTTACAATTTGTATTTGTTAATAACCAATCCTTAAGATGCTTTTTTATTGTTTGTGAACTAAATTCAGGCACTTTAGGTTATTTGGCAATAAAATTAAAGCTTATGAGCTTATGAGATATGAAAACAAAACTTTTCCTACTTTTACGCACTCCTATCAGTGGAATTCTGAGAGACTTATTTCTTGTCTTGCTTTCACTTTCAATGAAAAATTGTTTAAAGCAATCATAATTATAGGTCAAAGCTTCTAAAAAGAAAGTTGCCTAATAGATAGTACTTTATCGAATTGATCGTTAAAGATGATTTTAATAATTTTGTTTTGCAAATCAGTAAGTTTCTTAATGTGATTACAATAAATACCCCCCATTAGACTCTAAATTTTTATTTATTTTGAATGAATCAGACTTGTTTAATTTAGTTCTAGCTCTGAAGTTTGAATTAGAATTTAATTTGAATTTGCAGATACCATCATGTTATAACCAGAGTATGAAATTTTCAATATCTTAAAAAATTAAAAAATTAATAGTAAAAGAAATACTTTTAAACCTTAATTGAAATGAATATAGTTTGGATAATACTTACTTTTAGTGATGAGTAAATTCAATTATTGATTAGTACTGATTAGTACTGATTAGTAAATTCAATTAGTGGTCCGCATCGAACAATTATCGGTCTTCCTGAACTGATCATCATAATTAAAATTCTTCTCCTTGATTCTAGAGTTAATGTTAACCAATTCATAAAATACAAATGGTCTATGATTTTAAGGCCCTTAAATTTATTAAAATTAGTTAAGTAATTCCTTTGATAAAATTGTTCTTAATAACATTTTTTTTTAATACCTTCCAGCTAACTTCGCTTGAGGAAATGCAGAATGAAAATAATTTAAATAATCCCGCAAGAATTAACAAAATTTCACATACAGTTTTAAATAAATCTGCTTTATGAGTTGCTAACTGAAAAACCATTACACTTATTATTACACCACTGAAGATAAACTGTAAGCCCAAAATTACTTTGAATGTATCATTGATGGCGTTAACGTATCTAGAAAAAACAAATGAAAAATTTAATAAATGCAGAGAATGATACATTAGACTACATTACATTATACATTACATTACATTACTTACATTACATTATTAATGATACTTACAGGTTAGTTACTCAAAAATTTTCTGATGCTGCTGAATAATTTTTGAAAAAATAATTTTTTCTATATTTAATTTACTTTCATCAGGATTCTCAATTAAAGCTTTATCGATCATTTCTGGAATTTTTGAAATTCTAATTGCTAACAAATCTAGTTGTTGATGAGCACGAATAAGAAAACCAAAAATCATAGAATCAAATGCTTCAATCCACATCATTAAATATCCAAAAATGCATTCATGTACAAAAGGGATCCAATAACTATTTCTATACAAATCAAAATAAACATCTACTGGTACCGGCAATTCACTTTGTGGATCATTTGATATCATTTGATATACTAATGGAGAGCAAATGGTTGCTTGTATGGTTAATATTCCAAAAATAGATATAAATATTGTAAAATACCTATTTTAAAAATTATCAATAAAATAATGCCCCTTTAATAGTTTTATTTTATGCTTCGCCATATTAGAAGCTTTAAAATTTGCAAAAAAGAATTGCGGGCATAAGTATGTTATTTACACAGATTTACTAAGCGTGCTAGAAACTTTAAATACGCGTAACTTTGATGTAAAAATCAACTTGTATATGGGTGGTTCCAGTACTTTTCGTACAGATTAGGGCGCACTCATGTCACCGATTGAGCTCAAATTTTAGGGTATAGTTTGGGGTAATAAAAAAGACCCTCAGCCAAATTTTTAGCCTTCTAGCACCTCATGGGGCCGAAATATGGCCGTTTAAAGGTCCAAAAATAGCCTGATTTGGCCAATTTTCAAAATTACGCCATTTCTTTGAATTTACTTCAAATTTCATCTTACTGGTTGCATCTTAACCGCTAAAGAGTCTACATTTTGTAAAAAAATTTTTAGCCAATTCCATGGAGTCAACTTTTTTTGGCATTGATAAACGTAAAATGAATTTTATAAAAAAAGCTGTTTTTCAAAATAATACCGTGGCTTAAGATCAACTCAAAAATACTTCTGGTTGGTTGCAATTTTTTTGTCTACTCAAGACCTTTCAAATGCGACCCTAAAATTTAAAATCGGTGGATTTGAACCGGAGATATTTTGATTTTAGTGGCGGCTGTTTTTAAAAAATGCGTTTTTTTGGCATTTTTTGCCACCTGGCATTTTTTTCTAAGTGCTTTAAAACGTCTGAAACTTTCAGGAAAATAAGTTCAATATATGTACTACAACTTTCATAAAAAATTTCTTTGCTTATTTGCCTTTAAAGCCCTTTCTTTACTCATCCAAATTCAACCTTTCCATTTTCCGGAATTTTCAATTTTCCGGCTTTTCCTGTAATCTAATGAAAATTCTGACTTGATTTTTGGATTCCTCGGGAAATTTTACTAAAGACCCTCTTTTTTGAGTAATTTTGAACCTCTCTGTGATGCTGTATAAAAAAAAGAAAGAAGAATATGCATAAAAATAAAAATAAAATTGAAATTGATAAAATTAAAATTTTTCCTGATTGTCAATTTTATAAATTTAAATTTATTTTTATTTTTATGCAAATTCTTCTTTCTTTTTTTTATACAGCATCACAGAGAGGTTCAAAATTATTCAAAAAAGAGGGTCTTTAGTAAAATTTCCCGAGGAATCCAAAAATCAAGTCAGAATTTTCATTAGATTACAGGAAAAGCCGGAAAATTGAAAATTCCGGAAAATGGAAAGGTTGAATTTGGATGAGTAAAGAAAGGGCTTTAAAGGCAAATAAGCAAAGAAATTTTTTATGAAAGTTGTAGTACATATATTGAACTTATTTTCCTGAAAGTTTCAGACGTTTTAAAGCACTTAGAAAAAAATGCCAGGTGGCGAAAAATGCCAAAAAAACGCATTTTTTAAAAACAGCCGCCACTAAAATCAAAATATCTCCGGTTAAAATCCACCGATTTTAAATTTTAGGGTCGCATTTGAAAGGTCTTGAGTAGACAAAAAAATTGCAACCAACCAGAAGTATTTTTGAGTTGATCTTAAGCCACGGTATTATTTTGAAAAACAGCTTTTTTAATAAAATTCATTTTACGTTTATCCATGCCAAAAAAAGTTGACTCCATGGAATTGGCTAAAAATTTTTTTACAAAATGTAGACTCTTTAGCGGTTAAAATGCAACCAGTAACATGAAATTTGAAGTAAATTCAAAGAAATGGCGTAATTTTGAAAATTGGCCAAATCAGGCTATTTTTGGTCCTTCAAACGGCCATATTTCGGCCCCATGAGGTGCTAGAAGGCTAAAAATTTGGCTGAGGGACTTTTTTATTACCCAAAACTATACCCTAAAATTTGAGCTCAATCGGTGACATGAGTGCGCCCTAATCTGTACGAAAAGTACTGGAACCACCCATATATATAAAATAAAAGAGCTCTTAAGACTATTTGATGACGACAGTTTGCAAATTGTATGGATACCAGCACATGTCGGTATACCTGGCAATGAAAAGGCTGATGAATTGGCAAAGCAAGCTACTGAAGACAATCCTACACAGAGAAACCCAAATACTCGCTGCGGTGAACGGCCGTCCGCAGCAGTGCTCTTTCTAGTTTTTGATAGCAGCGCTCTCGGTTTTGTTACTGCAGTGTTCACAAAATTATCCTTCGCTGCAATGAATTTTTAGATTCACCGCAGCGAAGTTTTTTTTTTACAAAATCCTTTACAGTAATTAAATAATATTAAAAACCGACCATTCACCTCATTCATTTTCTCTGATATTAAAGGGTTTTGGGTGAAAAAAAAAGGCATAAAATTTGTTATAAACGCAATTAAAATTTATTAATTATTTTAAAAAAATTTGTTATATTATCCATTTTCTTTTTTTTTTGCATGTTAATTTTTCATGGTAAATTTTTATGTTAACCCTTCCTGATAAAATACATGTTAAAACATATGTTAAAAAATGATGTTAAAATAAAATTTTATAACTCCGAACTCCAAAAAAATAATAACTAAAAAAAAAAACACATCTACAAATAACGAAAAAAACACTACAGCCGCGTTAAAATTATTCTCGGCAGTAGTTGTAAATTACAACAGCAGCGCTCGCAAAGTGTGAAAGCAGCTATCAAAAAAAATTCATCACAGCGGCGTCTAAATTTGTGTTCGCAGCGGAGGCCCGTTCACCGCAGCGAGTATTTGGGTTTCTCTGTGTAGTAATATTCTTATACCACATACTGACTTTTATGCATATTTTAAAAAAAAATTCAAAAACAAAAATAATGATCAAATAAAAAAAGAGGGGGAAACGAAAGGGAAAGTCTATTTTGAAATATACTATAAAGATACTCCGAAACCGTGGTTCATTGATAGCTCATTACCGAGAAATCTAATCACGACAGTAAATATATTAAGATCTGGACATTACAATTTAAATGCCTCACTTTACAAAATAAAAATTACAGATAGTTCTGCGTGCACCTGCGGTTATGATACACAGGACATTAATCACATCCTCTGGCAATGTGATTTATTTAATAATCAGAGAAAAAAATTGTATAATGAGCTGTCAAAATATTGCAAATTTCCTCCATTTGATATAAAGATATTTCTATGTGAACCAAATAGCATATTTATAAAAAAAATATTTAACTTTTTGCAAAACTGTAATTTAAATGTATAAAAAAAAAAGAGAAGATGGTATTTAATAAGTAAATTTGTAATAAAATTGTAAAATGAAATATTGTATGACAAAACTGTAATATAACAATGTATCAGCTAAATAACTTTTCTTTATATGTAAAAGTTGAAAGCTCTAATAATAAAAAAAATTATGTAAAATAATTACTTATTTGATAATAAGTTCATATTTGTTTTCTTGAGCTTCTTCGAATTTATTCAAGGGTTCGAGAATTCATCTTCAAGAAAATAATCAGCTAGTTTGTTTTAATTATTTTATTTCTTTTTACAATCATGAAGATAAATTTTAAATAGGCTACAGACTGCATCGGTATAAGAAAAAGTTCTTCAAAATAATCATCAAATTTGCTGTTTTTACTCGTAAATTGTTTAAACAGAAAATATATCATAAATGATAACATTGAAAAATAAGATAAATTGATAAATTACGTAAAGAATTTTTTCCTTGAACGAATTACCAAATTTAATGGGTAACCACATTCCTAATACTGCTGAAAAATTAAACACGAATTTTAGCACCAACATTTTATTGTTTTAAAATTTTAGATTCTTTAATGATTAAAACCAAAATATTAAACTAAACACAGTTTGCGATAATATTAAATTGAGCTGTGAATTGTATTGATAATTAATTGTAAAACTAGCTAGCACTTGCAGCGAGTGTCAATGGCAAAAATTTGCCTTTCGTTTTGAATAATACCACAGTAGCACATAATATTTAAATTCAAAGAAATTTTTAATTTTTTGAAGTTACTAAAAAATATCTTTAAAAAATCTAAATTTGCGGAAATGTAAATCATTAAACGCGCATCAGAGTTGTTTCCCGAAGAAATGCATAAAATTGGTGAATAATTTTTGTTTGCAGATCATCAGATTCTGAATTAAGATTTTTTTATTAAAAAAAACAAAATTTAGCCATAACATTTTATAATTTTCAAATTCGTGATTCTTTAATGACTAAAACCAAACTATCTAAGTATAGCAACGAAAAAGTTAATTGCACTGACGTATTCAATGCAAAAGTTTTTAAAAGTTTTTCTTTACATTATTATTTAAATAATTACAACGTATACCTTGTTCTTAGAAATTGCAAGTATTCGTTTCTAAATTAAATTATAAATTACATCTATAGTTATATTTTAATGAAGCGTTATTTTTTTCTCCTTGATATAAATATGAAATAATTTTAAATATCAATAATTTTTACTTCTAGCCACTTGTTTTTAACTTTGATATATCATAATTAAATTTTTTAGCAAAAAATATTAATTTGGATTTTTTATTTATAAAAATAAAATATTCTAAGATAAAAACCTCTATCCTTTTTTAACAATATAGAGGCCGTACACTGATACTTCGTGAAAAATTTTAGGATTTCGTAGCATTTCCGAGACCATTCCATTTACCTCTAATTTTAGAGCTAATTTTATAAACAAATAGCTATAAATTATTACTGAAAAGGTTTAACAGAAAATTTCCCACGGGTCCTATCCCTAATAATGAATGCTTTTTAATATGAGCCTAGCAGAATTTGAATAAAAACTGCCTAGAACATTTTACATTTGTAAAATTTAAATAAACATTTTCAATTTTTTTCGTTTCATTTTCTGGCGTTAAATTGCCCATAACATCGGCTCTATAATTGAAAAATTTTTATTTTAATAGACAGGATAGTTAAATTAGATAGTTAAAATATCTTAGTATTAAAATGTGTAACCTAGTGAATAAAGAGCCATTTTAAATCTTATAAATTAAATTATACATCACGCTTTTATATATACGAAAACTTTTATTCTTTTTTAACCTTGCTACTGTCGAGTATACAGTTTTCAATTTTTATTGATTTTCATTATTTTATAGCTCGGAAATAAATAAATTTTTATGCTTTATTTAATATAATTTTATAAGGCCCATGGAAATAAATGGTGGGTATTGGAGGTGTTTTTTCAATATATTAAAGTCATACTAACTATAGATTGTAATTCGGTTCCCCAAAGGTAGCGATCTCCCATTAAATTTTTAGTTCAAAGTATCTCTCTACGTTCGTTCCTCGAAAAATATAGTAGCGCAGATCAGAAATAGATTTGCTGAAGAATATCATTATGTTGATCATTAAGTAGAGCACCTTGGTTCCATTGAAATTTATAGGATAAAAATAAAATGAAGAACTTTTAAAAGTAAAATATAAAAATTAAGTCTTTGGGGTTTCAGAACCTAATAACATAATTATTTTTAAAGATCGATCTATTGTTTAAATAGATAAAATTAGAATCACAGACAATAAACTGTTTATGCATTTATCTAAGGTTTATTAAATTAAAAAATCTGTTTATAAAACGCACACAAATTTAAGTAATTTTTCATAGTGTAGAAAAATTCCCTGAATTTCCAGTCATTTTCAGACCAAATTTGAGAATATTCTCTTTTTTTTTATTACAGTTAAGATTAAAATTTAATTTTAATGTAAAAAGCAAAAAAATTAGGCATAATGAAATTGAGAAAGATATTTAACAAGTTTTTATTTTAGTAAAGAAAAGAGGAATAGTGTACATTTTATTTGCATTACTTTTTTAAAATTAGATGTACTCTATTCGACACTATTCTCCTTTTTTATACCTGATAATATTATAATATATAGTTTTACTTTATTTTTAAATTACGTTTGATCAGCATTGACCTGCATTATTTAACTAAAAAACACAGTATAAACTGCAAACTAAGCAAAAATTAACAGTTATTACAAAATTGCAAACCTGGAATTTAAAACAAAAACATTTTAAACTTTTTTGTTTCAATAAAAAGAAATTAATCAGTTTATAAAATAACATTCAATCGAATACAATAAAATTTTTGAATATACAAATTTTTATTTAAAAAATGGCATATTATACAAAAAATTTAAAAAATTATGGTATTTTATACATATTTATATGTTTTACAACAAGAATAACTGGAGAAAATATATTATTAAATATTAATTTAAAAAAGCCAATCAATGTAGTTAATGAAAAATTTATTAGTTTTACATTAAATCCAATTTTTTTATTTAATGAAAGTGCATTGAGGTAAATTTTATAAAATTATTAAGGTATTTTTGAAATATTTAATAAATTGTTTTTTACTCTAAATTTAGTGATTTTGATAAATGTGTAAATATGGCAAAAGCTTTGTCACCAAGTTACTTAAGAATAGCAGGTCCGATAAGTAATTCGTACTTTTTTGAAAGAAGTTTTTATCCACAGGAGTCACCATCAGATCCAGATTTTACGTTTAATGGTAAAATTAAACAAAAAATTCTTGAATATAATTTAACATTTTATTTATTCTAACAAAATAAAATTTCACAATTTAGATAATCAGTGGATAAACATAAACAAATGGGCTGAATCATCAGGATTGGACTTAATAATCTGTTTATCACCAAAACAATCAGACGTTTCACCATACTTAACATCGTGGGACCCAAGAAATTCATTAGATTTGATATCATTTAGTGATCGTATGGGATACAACATAAGTTGGCAACTCGGTTACGGTATAATTAATTTTTTGATTACTAAATCACATAAACTACTTAAAAAACTGCTGAATCAGTAAATTAAATATTTATAATTGTAATTTTAATACTAAAATTATTTTGTATTGTCATATTACTAAGAAAATTTAAATTTTAGTAATATGAAACCTAAAGTATGTAAAACAAGTTTTAAAGAGCTTGAATAGCAAATTCCTTCTAGTAGTACAAGCGCATTTTAGTCATAAATTATATTGGTATATATATAAGATTATAGATAACGCCTCGTCAAGAAAAGTTCTTCTCTGATTACATTTTATACCCGTCACGTTTTATATTTATAACAAGTGTATACTACATAATATAATTTGATAGATTAATTTTTATTTATTTACTTTTTTATTTAATGTATGCGTTTGTCTGGAGCTTTTCATGCTAGTTTAGTAATTTAAAATTTTATTTTTTATGAAAAATTAGTAAGTACTAAGTACTAGGAGACGATTTAAATTTAAGCAAATTCAAAAAAGAACTTTTTCTTGTGATATTTCCAAAAAATTTGTTAACGTTTTTTGAACTTTTCAAATTCGTTTTTTGTCGTTTAAAAATAATTTTAATTTTCCAAAGATTTTATGATTTTTTTGATAAATTAAACTTATCTTAAATATTTAAAATTTTGTAGATTCGAATGAAATAAAGTAACTTTAATAAGACTTAAATATTATTAGAAATTGTAAAATATTTTTAGGGGTCAGTTAATTATCATATTTTGCCATAAATAAAAATTTGAATATTAAAATAAATCTGACTTAAATGTCTCTAAATTTAATAAATCTGTATTATTTAATAAACAGAATGTCAAACAAGATGTGGCGTAAGTGGTGGTGACCTAGGACGTGATGTTACAAGGCTTAAAAGTATGTTAAATGCTTTCCCAAGGTATGCTACAGATAGTATTATCATTGGTCCCGACATTATAACATATAAAACAAAGCAACAACAGCAATATCTTCAAGATTATTTTGCTGCATCTGGAAACTCAATTTCTGCTGTTACATGGCATCCGTAAATTTTAATAATTCTTATGTTTATGTTCATATGCTTTTTTTAAACGATAATTTATTTAAAAAATTTTTAAATTTTAGAGAATTAGCCGGTGTGACGTTAGAAGCTGATGGCGTTTCGATGCACTATGATAATTTATCTGTTGATAAAGATGCTTTATTAAAAATTGCAAGATCCATTTCGAAAAAACCATTATGGATTGGTAAAGAAATATTTTTGTATTTTTTTTTTTATAATTACGTTTTTAATCGTTTTGATTATTATTCAATTTAGCTGAATCAAAAAAAGAAGCTTGCAAACAACAGTTTTTGGGTGCATTAGTTTGGGCAAGACGTATTGGAAATGCAGCAAAATCAGGGGTGCAAGTTATTATGAGGCAACCAGAAAATTCAAATCTTTTTAAACCAACACCAGTAAGTTTCTAAAATATTAAAAATTTATAAAAAATACTCGTTACATAATAATTTTGTAGACAAAAGTAAAAAAATTAATAGATTTTATTCATTTTAAAATCAGTAAAAAAAATTTCTTGTCAGTAGTCAAATATGTATTTTCCGTCGGTTTAAAAGCAGGCAAATTAATTTTTTTCTCGTTATTGACAAAGAAAAATAATGCCTCAAATTGCTATTTACCATTATAAGCCATTTTTTATTTTTTTTTAGGGTATTATCAGGGCGATTTGGGGCTTTTTTGCTCTTTTTGTGTACAATCTTGTTCTAAACTTACTAAAAAAAAGTTTATTTTGACAAAACGTTAGAAAATAGCCATTTTTTCAAAGATTTTTTTAAAGCAAGATAATTAAAGAAAAAAAAATTACAATAAATATTTGACGTATAAATTTCACAACTTTGATGCAATAATTCTTTAATAAAATAAAGTTTAAAATTAGCTTATTTGACACTTTTATGTATTTGAGAATGCACAATTTAAAATTTCTTTAAAAACGTACAAATAAAATACAAATAAAATAGAGGTCAAACAATTTTTACAAAATAATAAAATCCAACTTTTATGATTTATCAATTTTTTTAAATAAATTTTATTAAAATAAAGTAAAATCAAAGTTTATTACCTTTCAAAATCCATAAACTAAAAGCAAACATAAAATAAGATCATAAAATATTTATTATTAAATCATAAATTTTCTCTTCCAGGATTATTGGATTTCTGTACTTCATAAACAACTCATAGGTAAAGAAGTACTCGACACAAAAATAGTCGCTGGTAATCGAACACATGCATATTTTTACTGTCATTGTACAAAACCGTCATCAAAATATGAAAAAGGTTCATTAACAGTATTTGGTATTAATTTAACACCTACAAAAATGATGGCTACAGTTAAAGGTTTAAAAATTAAGCTTATGCATAAATATATTTTGTTACCTGGTTATGATGCACCAAATAGATTGTTTTCAGAGTTAGTATTTTAAAATGAACTTAAGTTTTATTTTTTTTTTTTTATTTATTTGTGAATTTTTTTTTGGTTTTTAGGACTGTTTTGTTAAATTATGAGCCACTTAGTCTGATTCGTGATAAGGAAGTGCCAGAAATCTTACCAGTTATTTCAACATCAGATAAAGGGCTAAGAATGAAATTACCATCTGGTGGAATAGGATTTTGGGTATTGCCTGGTCTTAAAGTAAGCCATTTTCTTATTTGACTCTTTAAAAACTGTAATTATAAAACAACAAAATTTATTTAGATAAAATCATGCATGGGCAATGAAGATGAAAATCTCGAAAAAAGTAATTTGAAAAAAGTATTAAAAAATACTGATGAATTCGAAATTGAAAATCATTTTGATCAGCAAGATGAAGATGAAGGGTCTTATGATGTGGAAACAGAATCCATCGAAGAAAAAAAATCAAGTTTACGAGGTAAAAGCTCAAGAAAATCACGTGGTCGTCGTAGTAAAGACATCGATATTGACGAAGACTATAATAATAAAAAAGCTCGTAAAATGGAAAATCTACGAGAATTAGAAAGACTTGAGAAAATCCTTCGTAAAAGTATCGATGATTCACACTCAACTGTGAACTTTAAGGATAACTTTCATTTATCTCAAAATGATGAAGATTTAAATAGCAATGAAGATAATAATCAAAAATTTGATTCTGGTGAAGAATTACGTATAAAACTTGAAGAATATAAAATGAGATTAGCTGAATATGAAGCTAAAAAAAAGAATCGTGAATTCGCTGCTGCATTGCAAAAAGCTCATCAGGATCCAAATGAACAAATTTTTAATTATCAAGGTATCGATACTAATAAATTAATGGAAGCTTTGAATTTAATGACAAAAGTTGAAAATGTATTAAAAAATTTAGAAAATGCCAATTTGAAAAATCAATTAGCAGCTGAAGAGTCAACTACTTCAACAACAGAGGGAGTAACAAATGTTACTGAAGATCTTGTATTGAATGAAGAACCGTCAACCAAAAAAACAATCGAACACCAAAAAATTCGTAAACGCAGAGATTTAAGAGACAAAAAACCAAATGAGCATTCACTAAGACCACGTGATATTTTACAAAAACAAAAAGAAAAAATTGAAGATATAAAAGAAAAACTAAAAAATCACAAAAAAGAAAAAACTGATAATAACGATTCAATATTTAAATTACCAGAAAAGCCAACAAAAAATTATGAAAGCAATGAAAATAATTTTTATGGTTTTCAGCAAACTAAAACAGTAACGAATTTCCCTACCGAAGATGTTTATTTTGGTATTGGTGAATCAAAAGAAGAAAAAGTTAATGATTACGATTATGTTAAGGACGATGATGAAAATGAAAATGAAAAAATTCAATTAATGCCTAAAAATAATAATAATAACAAAGCATATGTAAAAAGTTATAATAACGAAGATAGTTTTGTTGACAATGTAACACCAATTAATGAATTTTATGAAAAATATAAATTTTATAACAATAGACCAAATGATAATTTAAAAAACTATGGCGAATTATGGGAGGCTGAATCTGCTTTGCAGTATAATAAAGGGAAAGAAAAACAAATTGAAGGAACAGGTAAATTATAATTTATTTTGATTTTGCTATCAATAATGAAGAACTTGGTTTTTTGAGTAGTGGAATAGTAGTTTTGTCTATCTAAGGTCATAAAAAAAATAGATATTGAGTTATATTTTTACATGAAATTTGAAAATTAACCTATATATGGTAAAGTGGCCTCTAATTAACAAATGCTGAAAATTTTAATTTTTGACTTTACCAAATCTAATTAATTACTTATTAAATACCATTTTACTAAAAATTGATCAATGTCTTGATTTATCATTTCAAGAAAAAAAAAGTCTCAAACTTTTCAAGGCTTTTGAAAAAGTATAAAAAGAGCATCCCGGAATATTAGGGGAAAATCTGCACCGGAATGAAATCTAAAAAACCTTTTGTAGATTGTTTATACATAAAAAAAAATAACTTCCGCGCTGGAATTTTGCCCCCAGCTGCCCTTCATGGGGCAGGGGGGGCAAAAACGTGCTTCTTTTCTCTTTTTTTTTCAAAAATCGTTCAAAAATTCATATCTCTGGTTCCTTGCTACCAAAATAGGTCTAAATGGTCTTAAAAAATTTGTTTTTTATACCGCTTTCACGTAAAAAAGTCAAAAAATAATTTTGCCCACTTTAGGAACCCTTAAGCTCAAAAATACTGAAAACTAACGTTAAAAATTTTACTTTAAAATTCAATTATTTTGCTATATCAAAAATAACCTCTCTGGAAAATTTATATGTTTTTTATCTATCAAAGCCCTTCAAAATGAGCCTGGTTAAAGCAAATTTAAGCCGCGAAAATCGTCAAAATTTCAAAAAAACCAAAATTTTTTATGGGATTTTTTTGAAGATAACAAGAGGATTGTCAACTGTTTGGGAATACGATTTGCTTCTAACTTTCAAAACAGGTTGTGGTAGTTGAGAAAACATCCTTCATACCCTCAGTTTACCTGAATGGGCCTCCTGGTCCTAGAAATTAGACCCTATAGCAGGGTTATATGCTATATAAGATAGGACTTTTTAGGCTATCTTCTAAATGGCGCTGCTACCTTGTAATTGAACCAAATACCTTCCGGTTAGTCTCATTTTTTTTGAGTATTTATCACCTTTTGACCCTCGTAAGCCGCATTTTTTTATCAGTAATTCTCTTACCGTTATAGTTAATAAACCAAATGAACATATTTGGCCAAAAATGACCAATTTTTAAGTTGTTGCAAAAATTGTAATTTCTGACTTAAATGGATCTTATAGAACTCAAAATTTTTGTGCAAGCTCCTAGTTTTTAAAAGTTTTTTACTCGTTCCTTTTGCTTCAGTTTTTTTTTGTGATTTAGCTCAATAAAGATGGTCTTTAAAATATTAGCGTTTATTAAAATATCTTAAAGCGGAACTCTGACTTTAAATTTTTATATCTCGCAAACAATTGATCGAAAATAAATGAGTAAAGAATTTTTAAATACTAGGAGCTTGCACAAAAATTTTGAGTTCTATAAGATCCATTTAAGTCAAAAATTACAATTTTTGCATCAACTTAAAAAATGGTCATTTTTGGCCAAATAGATTCATTTGGTTTATTAACTATAACGGTAAGAGAATTACTGATAAAAAAATTCGGTTTACGAGGGTCAAAAGGTGATAAATACTCAAAAAAAATGAGACTAACCGGAAGGTATTTGGTTCAATTACAAGGTAGCAGCTCCATTTAGAAGATAGCCTAAAAAGTCCTATCTTATATAGCATATAACCCTGCTATAGGGTCTAATTTCTAGGACCAAGAGGCCCATTCAGGTAAACTGAGGGTATGAAGGATGTTTTCTCAACTACCACAACCTGTTTTGAAAGTTAGAAGCAAATCGTATTCCCAAACAGTTGACAATCCCCTTGTTATCTTCAAAAAAATCCCATAAAAACTTTTGGTTTTTTTGAAATTTTGACGGTTTCCGCGGCTCAAATTTGCTCTAACCGGGCTCATTTTGAAGGGCTTTGATAGATAAAAAACATATAAATTTTCCAGAGAGGTTATTTTTGATATAGCAAAATAATTGAATTTTAAAGTAAAATTTTTAACGTTAGTCTTCAGTATTTTTGAATTTAAGGGTTCCTAAAGTGGGCAAAATTATTTTTTGACTTTTTTACGTGAAAGCGGTATAAAAAACGAATTTTTTAAGACCATTTAGACCTATTTTGGTACTAAGGAACCAGAGATATGAATTTTCGAACGATTTTTGAAAAAAAAAAGGGGAAAAAAGCACGTTTTTGCCCCCCCTGTCCCATGAAGGGCAGCTGGGGGCAAAATTCCAGCGCGGAAGTTATTTTTTTTTATGTATAAACAATCTACAAAAGGTTTTTTAGATTTCATTCCGGTGCAGATTTTCCCCTAATATTCCGGGATGCTCTTTAGGTGTAAAAATTAAAATAAGATAATTGACTAATGACTAATGTCTATTTTTTCAACGAATGAAAATTATTTGCTAAAACAGACTTCGAATTTTTTGGGTAAAAATTTTTTAAATAGATGTTTGAATCTTTAAATTTTTAAATAAAAAAGCAAGCATGTCTCAAAATTTATTTTGATACTTAATTTTTCAATAAGTTTTTAGCAACTTGTCTAATTCGAATAAAAATAGACCTTAAATTCTGACTACTTTTTAACTCAAAGAACCTAGAAATAATCAGATTATAAAAATAATTTAATATTTTTTATGTTTCAGTATCAGAAATCCATCAAATGGTAACAAAAAAAGATTTATCAGATATCTAATTTTTATTATTTTATATTAAAAAAATATATATTACTTTTTATTTTGTACTATTTTTTTATACAATTTTTAATAAAAAATAAATAAAACACATAATAAACAAAAAAATATTAACTTTTTGAGTACTTTTTTATTTTTTACAAAAAAAAAATATTTATTTTTAAGTACTATTGTTAGACGTTTAAAAATAAAACTGAAAAATAAATATTACTTTGTCCAAAAATCATAAATATCCTTGTAAAAAAAACTCACACCATAAAAAAAAATAAACTTTTATTCAATCACAATTGTTTTCCTTACAAAAAAAAATCTATTATAAAATTTGTTTATTATTATTAAATTTCGTTATAAAACGTTATATTTCGTCATAAAACAAATGATTTTTTTTATTATTTTTATTTCATCACAATTATTTTTTATTCCGAGCATCAAAATGTGTCTTTTATTAAATTTGTAAAATCAGTTGAAAACGTGTCTTGAATTAAAGTGTTCGTTTAAAAAAATTGTAGGCTTGTTATTAATTAATTAATATTGAATAATGAAAAAATTAATAATCAAATGGTTAATAATAAAATGATTAATTATTCTTGTATTATTAATTTGTTAATAATTTTTATTATTATTTATTATTATGTGCCAAAAAGTGCATGCTGTAAGCAGTTAAAGTAAGTTACAGTTTTATTTTTTTAGAATTTAATAATGTAAGATAAACTGGTTAATTACTGATGATTGTAGATGTCACTGTTATTGCCAATTGATATTACTGAAATATAAAGTCAAATATTTTTATTATTTCTATTTATCATTAATAAATATTTAAATATTTTTATTTAATTTAGATGGTTTTAAATTGTTTAATAAGAGTTAACAAATATTCATTTTAAAAGAATGTCTTAAAAGAAAATTTTACGATTTTTAGTTCACTAATTTGTTTCATTATTTGAAAAAATGTCCCCTTCTGGACTGAGAAGCAAAAAACTTCATGTTATAAGAATTTCTTAGGATACCTTTAAACTGCTTCCTCATTTTTTCACCAAATGTCTTTTGGTCTGAATTTTTTTTGTGTAACGTTCTTCTTTTAATCTCTGTAAAAACTAATTTTTTATCACCAATTTTGGCTGTTATAATCAATACCAAGTGCGTATTTTCGGCCCTAAATGACTAGTTTAAATAAATTTTTTTCTAAAAATAGGCTTTATAGGACTTAAAAATTTTGTACATGCTCAAAGTTTCAAAAAATTCTTTATTTATCTCTTAATCTAAAGATTTGAGATTAAAATTAAGATCTCGAAGTATGATGTCAAAGTCTTAATTAAGGTTATTTAAAGAAAGTCGATTTTTATCACTATCTTTGAAGAGACATATCGTAGAATCTATTCAAAGAAAAGAGACGATTAAACACTTTTTGAATACTTGCAGCATCTATACAATTTTTAAGTTTTAAAAGACCTCTTTTTATCAAAAATTTTTATTTTTGCGGCAATTTAAAATTGCTTATTTTTAGCACAAAATATACTTTATTTAATGTAAATATACTTTATTTACCATCACAATGAGAGAAATACTGATAAAAAATACGATTTACGGGATTTAAAAGTTTATCCTTATACACGAAAGAATTCAAAATGGCTAACCAAAATTTTTTAATAATTGAATAAATTTTGAAAAGTATAATATAAGTGTAGTAAAAAATTTTTTTGTAAAAACTTATAATTTAGTTTATTAGCTATAATTCCTAATGTACACTGTGAAATTTCTATCTTCTAATTAACTTTTACTCATAATTTAAATATATATAGCAAAATTTATATACTCTACTAGTTTCTGATTCGTCATAAAAAAAATAATTTTTACTTTTTGTTTTTAATTTTTCAAAAAACAATGTATTAAGTTTTCTATTATTTTAAATTTGATTTAAATCGCCTTCCAGTTACTCGGAAAACCACGTAGTTTATTTTTTTTAATTTTAATTTCCAATAAATTGAAAATTTTAATTATCATGTTTTTCATACTACTATATTTTAATATTCTGAAAAGTATTTTCCATTTTTTTTTTGTAATTATTGGTCATTTTATGAATAAGATAAATTTTAAAATCACTTACACGGTTAATATTACAATTACATGACTGAAATATTTTCTCATAAATGAAATGACTTTGTAAGGATATAAAAGTAACAGACTAAATGAATATATACGTGAAGTGTATGTAATTTTAGTTATGATCAGGTTATGATATTATTTTAATATTATTATTTTTATGAATTTATAAATTTATCCTTCAAATTGATGTAATAATTGATTAATTTTCGATGATTAAACGAACAAAGAAATCAATTTTTGATTTATTTAACTCAACACGGGTAGGTGGACGAATTAATCGTCTCTTTACGATTTTTTCAAATCATTATATCAAATATTAATTTTAAAAAAATTTTTTTAATTTATAGAAAGGTGATTATGTACTGCTGTTATTGATGTAATTATTGACATTTATGATATTTATGTACTGCTGATCTTAAAAAAAGCAGAATAAATTTTTTATTTGAGATCAAAAAAACGGGCCCTGGGAGAGGGAAATTAAAAATTTAATTTCTTGTAATTTAAAAATTTTTTTAAAATAAATTACTACATGTTAGTTTAATAAAAAAAGAGACTATTGATTCGTCCACCTATCAGTGTTGAGTTAAATAAATCAAAAATTGATTTCTTTGTTCGTTTCGATATTATTGTTTAATATTTGCTAAATAAATTTTTTGTCATATTGTGTGTTTTTTTGGATATAAAGTGTTTAGATGAAGAAAAAAAATATAGGTATTAAATTAAAATTCCTCAACGGATTTTCCTAAAACTTAGTTGGTGACCTTTTTTTTCAACATTTTTTAAAAGGGTGAATAAAGAATATTTAAAGATTCGTCTCGGATGGTAATGTACGTGCAATTTGGGCCATTATTTAATTTTTTGGACACGGGCTCGTAATATACTATTCAGGCCGTGGGGATATTTTAAAAATTTAACTTGGTAATTTTCAATATTTTTATATATTTCCGCAAATTTTCCTACACAGAATGTACCTATTTTCAAAATTCTAATAAATAATTAATTTTGTACATTATTTTTTAGAAAAATTATACTTTTTTTTAAAATTACTACTAAATAAAATACCCTGCCAACTAGGTGGCACTAAGGTTCCTGAAACAATGAGCTAAATACTTCAATATGCCACAGATATCACTGATTACAACCATGCAATCATACACTCAGTTCTATTAACTTTTAAAAGTTAAAAGAAAATTTATGTATTGAATTTCTAAATCTATTTTTTTCAAATAAAATCTAACGTAATTCATTGGATAATAATTAATCAAGATAGTACTTTCATGGAATTAAATGAAGTATTACACCAAAAAAAAAATATTGCAGTTTAAAAAAACTTTTTTAATTTTGAGAAATAAATTTTGGTTAATACAGATTTGTATTGTTTCTTGAAAAAAATTATGGGAAAAAAATTTTCAAAAAATTAAGTATCAGATTCGAGATATAGAGTAAAAACCTTACTTTCAATTATAAGTACTTTCATGGAAATAAATGAGGAATTACACTCAAATTAAAAAAAAAAAAAAGTACCTAGAGCTTTTTTGGTGAAAAAATTTTTGAAAAAAAAATTAGGCCTTAATTTCATAACAGTTGTGAAATATGTAATTTTAGGTGGGAAGATGACGTCGCCCCCCCTGTTAGGGGGGATGACGTGAGAGTTTATGACATCGCCCCCCCTGTTAGGGGGGATGACGTGAGAGTTAATGACATCGCCCCCCCTGTTAGGGGGGATGACGTGAGATGGGGTGACCCCCTTCTACTTAGCAAATATGAAGTAAATCGCTTACTGCGCAATCGTATAAACAGTTCGCGAAAAACTTGTTTCGAGAACAACGCGTTTGAATTTTCAAAACAAGTTTTTGGATACTTTAAATTAAATAATTTTCCTTTTTTTTTTCGTTTAGAGCAAAAAAAATTAGGTCTTAATTTCATAACGGTTGTGAAACATCGCCGGTTGCAATATTTTCAGATTTGTATTTTTTCTTGAAAAAAATTATGGGAAAAAAATTTTTAAAAAATTAAGTATCAGATTCGAGATATAGAGTAAAAACCTTACTTTCAATTATAAGTACTTTCATGGAAATAAATGAGGTATTACATCCAAATTAAAAAAAAAAAAGTACCTCGAGCTTTTTTGAGGAAAAAAATTTTGAAACAAAAATTAGGTCTTAATTTCATAACGGTTGTGAATTATCGCCGGTTGCAGTATTTTCAGATATTAGTACTTTCATGGAATTAAGTGAAGTATTACACGGTGACCTGGAAGCGTTTTATTATTCGATCAAAATGACAAAAAAAACCGTATGGTGGGGTGTTTTCTACACTAAAAAATGTCTACGAATTTCCTATCCGGACCTTCTATCCAGCTACTTTAAGCGTTTGCTGTCAATATTTTCATATTTTAAATATTGTCTTGATTTTTATAATGGATTTCCTTAAAATTATGACCTTGAAAAACGACAAAATTCGATTTTTGACGTGGTCGAATTTCCAGGAAAAAAATACACAAGATCCTCTTGTAAATAATATTCAGAAAAACATATTTTGAAAACTGATAACCTTTTATAATGGATTTTATCAAAATTGGGACCTAGAAACACGACAAAAATCGATTTTTCTCATATAAAAGATGATCAAAAGCCAAAATAAATTACTTCATCGGATTCCTGTGGAAAAAATACATAAGTATCTTTAGTAAATAATATTTAGGAAATTTTATTTTTTTATCTACACACCAAACCTAAAAGAGTTTTTTGTTACGCAGAAAAGATTGAATGTTTATTTAATTCTATAGAGAGGAATTATTTTGAGGTTAATTATTTTAAAAAAATTTATTTTTGTATTTATTCTGTTCAAAAAGAATTAAAACAAAAATAAATTTTTTTAAAATAATTAACCTCAAAATAATTCCTCTCTAAAGAATTAAATAAACATTCAATCTTTTCTGCGTAACAAAAAACTCTTTTAGGTTTGGTGTGTAATAAACTTTTTTGATTGTTTTCCTTAAAATTGGGACCCTAAAACACGAAAAAAAATCGATTTTTCTCATTTAAGAGGTAGTCAAAGGCTAAAATAAATGATTTCATCGGATTTCTGGGGAAAAAATACATAAGTATCTTTAGTAAATAATATATTCAGAAAAATTTATTTTGTAAACTATTATACTTTTATGATTGATTTCCTTAAAATTGGGACCCCAAAACACGACAAAAGTCGATTTTTCTCATATAAGAAGTGGTCAAAAGCTAAAATAAATGGTTTCATCTGATTCCTGGGTAAAAAGTATACAAGACCTTCTTTTAAATAATAATCAGAAAAACTTATTTTGAAAACTGCTAACTTTTTATAACAGGTTTCCTTAAAATTGGGACCCTAAAAACCAATAAAAACGATTTTTCTCCTATAAATCGTGGTCAAAAGCTAAAATAAATGGTTCCATCGAATTCTTAGGGAAAAAATAGACAAGTCCCTCTTATTAATAATATACAGAAAAATTTATTCAGAAAACTACAAAACTTTTAAAATTGGTCCCCTTGAAATTTGGACCCTAAAAGGCAACGAAAATCGATTTTTCTCCTATAAAACGTGGTCAAAAACTAAAATAAATGGTTTCATCGAATTTTTGGGGAAAAAATACTAAGGTATATCAATTGGAACATAATTTTAAACATAATTTTAATCCACTGGAAAAACTGAAAGTTTTAAGAAAACCCCAATTTTAAGGAGTCCAAAGAAAAACTTTCGAGAGCTATCGTGGGCTCAAAAATCGATGTTTTGGTCTAAATCCGACGAGAAACTTTTTTTTTTATTTATATTTTCGAGTTCTGCAGGCATGTTAGGAATCCCGGATACTTTGAAGAAAAAAAACCAGTCTTATAAAAAAATTCAAATCATCAATATTCAAATTATGAAAATATTGACAGCAAACGCTTAAAGTAGCTGGATAGAAGGTCCGGATAGAAAATTCGTAGACATTTTTTAGTGTAGAAAAGACCCTAGTATACAGTTTTTTTTGTCATTTTGATCGCATAATAAAACGCTTCCAGGTCACCGTGATTACACTTAAAAAAAAAAAAAAAATATTCTAGATTTTTTAATTTTATTGTTTTTTTAATTTTTGAGAAATAAATTTTGGAAAAATTCGGTATCAGATCCAAAAAATTACAATAAACGAACTGTCTAAAAATAGTACTCTCATAGAAATAAATTAGGTACTGCATCCAAAAAGAAAAAAAAAATTTGGTGATTTTTGTATTTTTTTGTGAAAAAAAATTTAGGAAAAAAATTTTGAAAAAATTTGCTGTCAGATCCAACAAATTACTATAAACGAACTTTCTAAAACTGGTACTCTCATAGAAATAAATTAGGTACTATATAACATTTTTTTTTTTTTGGGTGTAATAATACCTTATTTAATTCCAAGAAAGTACAAATATCTGAAAATACTGCAACCGGCGATATTTCACAACTGTTATGAAATTAAGGCCTAATTTTTTTTTCAAAAATTTTTTCACCAAAAAAGCTCTAGGTACTTTTTTTTTTTTTTAATTTGAGTGTAATTCCTCATTTATTTCCATGAAAGTACTTATAATTGAAAGTATGGTTTTTACTCTATATCTAGAATCTGATACTTAATTTTTTGAAAATTTTTTTCCCATAATTTTTTTCAAGAAAAAATACAAATCTGAAAATATTGCAACTGAAAATTATTTAATTTAAAGTATCCAAAAACTTGTTTTGAAAATTCAAACGCGTTGTTCTCGAAACAAGTTTTTCGCGAACTGTGTATACGATTGCGCAATAAGCGATTTACTTCATATTTGCTAAGTAGAAGGGGGTCACCCCATCTCACGTCATCCCCCCTAAAAGGGGGGCGACGTCATAAACTCTCACGTCATCCCCCCTAACAGGGGGGGCAATGTCATAAACTCTCACGTCATCCCCCCTAACAGGGGGGGCGATGTCATAAACTCTCACGTCATCCCCCCTAACAGGGGGGGCGACGTCATCTTCCCACCTAAAATTACATATTTCACAACTGTTATGAAATAAAGGCCTAATTTTTTTTTCAAAAATTTTTTCACCAAAAAAGCTCTAGGTACTTTTTTTTTTCTTAATTTGAGTGTAATTCCTCATTTATTTCCATGAAAGTACTTATAATTGAAAGTAAGGTTTTTACTCTATATCTCGAATCTGATACTTAATTTTTTGAAAATTTTTTTCCCATAATTTTTTTCAAGAAAAAATACAAATCTGAAAATATTGCAACCGGCGATGTTTCACAACCGTTATGAAATTAAGACCTAATTTTTTTTGCTCTAAACGAAAAAAAAAGGAAAATTATTTAATTTAAAGTATCCAAAAACTTGTTTTGAAAATTCAAACGTGTTGTTCTCGAAACACGTTTTTCGCGAACTGTGTATACGATTGCGCAATAAGCGATTTACTTCATATTTGCTAAGTAGAAGGGGGTCACCCCATCTCACGTCATCCCCCCTAAATTTTCGATAAATTTTACTACATTTAAAGACACGTAAGATGTAGGGCTAGTTAAAAGTGACTTTTTTACACATAAAATAACTCACTTAAAATGATAGAACATAATTTTAAAGCTTAAAACAGTTTTTACAAGCTGTTTTATGTCATTTTTTTTCAAAAAAATCCTAAGTTTTTGTTATTTTTCCCTTGTTTTCTCGGAACTGGTGATAGGTACACTCTCAATTTTTTTTCTGGTAACATATTTTAGTTGTACAAGGTCACCTTGAAATTTTCAGACAAAACGGTTTGGTGCAACCTACTTAAAAATCCACTCAAAGTGGAGTTCGCAATTTTCGGTTTTTAGCAAATTTTTATTTTATACGATGAAAATGGTAAGTAATTCTGATTTATCAGTGAAATACTTTTTGATTTATTTCAATTTTATACTTTTTTCAATATATTACACTATTTTTAATATTTTTCATGCTATGCGTCCCTTAAAATTGAACATGTTATGTGTCCCTTAAAATTAAAAAAATAATTTTGAAAATTTATTGACTACTGACGGAGATAATATTAGCGCTTGAAATTTCACTAATTTTTGAGGTACATAATTAATAAAGACATTTTTATAAATAATCTGATTTTAAAAATCTTTGAATTTAATATTTAAGGCATTATTTAGCATCGATTCACTAAAAAAAATTTTTGATTTTCTACGTTTCGCCACGAATAAATTGATTTTTTGAAAAATTTAGGTTAGGCCAAAAATCAAAAAACTTGAAATATATTTCACATTATTGTTAAAAATTGAAATTTTTAATTAGTCTTGATTAATTATGTCCCTCAAAAATTAGTGAAATTTCAAGCGCTAATATTATCTCCGTCAGTAGTCAATAAATTTTCAAAATTATTTTTTTAATTTTAAGGGACACAATATAACATTATCAATGGCTAAAAATATTAAACATTCTAGAAGTTTCGATCTCCAGAAATTTTTACTAAAAAAATGCTATTTCTATCCACCTGATTCAACCTTAACAAAGATCTTTGAGAATGCGATGAAAAAGCGTTATTCAGTTAACTTGAGTATCAGATGATGTTTCAGAAAAATGTAATCATCTGAGATCCTAGTCGAATTTTTAATTTAACAGAATCAAAATATTGCAAATGAATTTTACCACCGTCAGCTCCAATAAGAAATACAATAGGGAGCGTCCATAAAATACGTAACGCAAAAATCAGAGAATTTTGCTACCATCAACCACACAGTAACGATATAGTAACGTTCAAGAAATAACTGGCCACAGTAAAGTAACGCATAACATTCAAAAATTATATATATATATATATATATATATATATATATATATTATATAAATAAAACAAAACTTGAATAAGATCAAAATTCGTTTTCAAACATTCTTGAAGGCATTTTATCTATTTGTTTTTGTCTATAAATTTTTTCAAGCATATGGGTTTGTTAGGAATCATAATTTATTTAAAAGTTACATATGTTCGTACTATAATATCCTATTTAAAAATATCATTTCTCAGTAAATACGTGTAGAGGATATTTCCGTCAATGAGAAACAGATTCACCAGTATTTATTTTCAAACATCTTTAAATTATAATTTTAATTTAAATATTAAAAAAAAAAAAAATTGTCCGTGTTATGTAACGCTACTTAATTGCATGCACTGAAAAAAGTATAAAACCATTACGCTCACATTTTCGATGTGAGCGACAATGCTAGAAGTATTATGAGCGCAACGATGTTAAAATACAGTCGCAGGGCTTAGAAATTTTTATGCAGCTCAACGCCCATACTATGAGAGCAAAAACCTCCGAAATTTGAGGCGATGGGATCGTGTGATATTTCGTATCCCCACCACATTTGGGCATAATGCATCATAGATGCCGGTTTTAAAAAATGTTAGCTAAAGTATATGATGATTTTTAAAAGAAAGTAAAAAGGGAGGGAGTAAAAATTTTTTCTGTGTCTATCGCTCAACATTTGTGGACGAAATCGCTCTAAAATTATAGGCGTTGGGATTTCATTTTTTATGCAACGTTATGGTATTAATTTTATAAGCTCTGGGGCCAGTAAAAGTTGCCTCAACGCTTGTATGTATTTATAAGCCCTGCGTTCATAATATACACGCGTTTTGTTTTTATACTTTTTTCAGTGTGTGAACTATTAAGTCACATGAGAGTAACGATAAACAGATGCCCACCCACTGGGTAACAGCGTTACGTATTTTATGGACGGTCCCAATATAGTGTCATAGTTTATTCGATTCTCTTTTCTCTATAATCAAGATGGCTCATACAAAATCGGGCGCTCTCGGAGGCCTTCGGAAAGACACTTTATTCCAAAAATATTATATTAGATAATCCTATAGAAGCCGGCTCCATGCATTATTAACGTGAACTTATATATTATTTATTGAGAGCGCCTAATTATCTACGAGGAATCCTGATTATATAGAGAAAAGAATGAAATCATAATTAGCCGATTTTATTCAGCCGGTCATACAGTGAAACAATTGACGCGACATATCTTTCATCTTTTTTTGCCCTCTAAACTGCCATCTCTGAACTTATATAAATATTCCAGACAGAAAGAATAAAAAACATTACTCACTTAGAACAAAATTAATGCCATTTTTTTCGTTTTTAATTGAAATATTTTTGAAATATTTTCTTCAGTCTAGCATGAAAAATATTAAAAATAGTGTAATATATTGAAAAAAGTATAAAATTGAAATAAATCAAAAATTATTTCACTGATAAATCAGAATTACTTACCATTTTCATCGTATAAAATAAAAATTTGCTAAAAACCGAAAATTGCAAACTCCACTTTGAGTGGATTTTTAAGTAGGTTGCACCAAACCGTTTTGTCTGAAAATTTCAAGGTGACCTTGTACAACTAAAATATGTTACCAGAAAAAAAATTGAGAGTGTACCTATCACCAGTTCCGAGAAAACAAGGGAAAAATAACAAAAACTTAGGATTTTTTTGAAAAAAATGACATAAAACAGCTTGTAAAAACTGTTTTAAGCTTTAAAATTATGTTCTATCATTTTAAGTGAGTTATTTTATGTGTAAAAAAGTCACTTTTAACTAGCCCTACATCTTACGTGTCTTTAAATGTAGTAAAATTTATCGAAAATTTATTAAATTTGCTAAAAACCTAAAAAAATGACTTTGAGGTTAGGGACGTAAGGAAGGGCATTCGGAAGTCCCTATACAGGTGAAAGGTGATCTTTTGGTACTCAAAGTATGCCCTGAAAATTTCACGGCAATCGGTTTCGTGGACCGGAGCCCCCTACTTATCCGGGAATAGCCTTTTTGGAAAAAAAAGTTAGGTATTCATTCGATAATTGTTTTGAAATATCACTGGTTACAATATTTTAAAATATTAGTACTTTCATAGAATTAAATGAGGTATTACACCGAAAAAAAAAAAAATATTGCAGTTTTTTTTATTATTTTTTTTTTTTAATCTTGAGAAAAAAAATTTTGAAAAAACGAAGTATCAGATCCAAAAAATTACTATAAACGAGGTTCTTAAAACTAGTACTTCCATGGAAATAAATTAGGCACTACGTCCAAAAAGAAAAAAAAGTTTCGTATTTTTTGTATTTTTTTGTGAAAAAAATTTTTGGAAAAAAATTTTGAGAAAATTAAGTATTCGATTCGAGATATCATGTAAAAACCATACTTTTAAATATAAGTACTTTCATGGAAATAAATTAGGTATTACATCCAAATTAAAAAAAAATAGGGGGGGGGGGGTTTGAGATTTTTTGATAAAAAAATGTTTGAAAAAAAAATTAGGTCTTAATTCGATAATGGTTTTGAAATATCACTGGTTACAATATTTTCAGATATTAGTACTTTCATAGAATTAAATGAGGTATTACACCAAAAAAAAAAAAAAATATTGCATTTTTTTTTATTTTTCTATTTTTTTAATTTTGACAAAAAAAATTTTGAAAAAATTAAGTATCAGATCCAAAAAATAACAATAAACAAGGTTCTTAAAACTAGTACTTCCATGGAAATAAATTAGGTACTAAGTCCAAAAAAAAAAAAAATTGTATTTTTTGTATTTTTTTGTGAAAAAAATTTTAGGAAAAAAATTTTCAGAAAATTAAGTATTCGATTCGAGATATCATGTAAAAACCATACTTTTAAATATAAGTACTTTCATGGAAATAAATGAGGAATTACACTCAAATTAAAAAAGAAAAAAAAGTACCTAGAGCTTTTTTGGTGAAAAAATTTTTGAAAAAAAAGTTAGGTCTAACTCCATAATTTTTGTGAAATATCACCAATTACATACATACACACACACACACACACACACACACACACAAACACACACACACTCACACATACATCCTTTTTTTAAAAACAGGTTTTTTAGCTTCCTGGGGTCCCAAAACGTGCTTATATGCCAAAAAATAGAAAATCAAATTTTGACCTAACACAATGGTTCCTCTTTGAGGAACCAAAAAAGTAGCGTGGGTGAAAAACCCTTTTTCTATTAGCTAATTTTTTATAAAATATGTAAGATAAAATATTGGAAAATTTATAAAAAAATAGCTATGAATCATGACAAAAAAGGTTTTTGCCACGGCTTCTCTAGCTGAAATTGAATGCTTTTCAAGATGAGCCAAACAGAATTTTGATCAAAACAGCCCAAATCTGACACTCATGTCTTTATGACATGCTTAAAGCTACATTTTAATATTTCAAACATTTTGATTTTATTTTTTCATTTTCTTCTTCAAAAATACACACAAAACGTTAGATCTTTCGCGGACGCATTGTTATACATGAATATGGCTAAATATCTAAGTTTCAAAAAAGGCCTCATAAGAGAGCTACCTTAAATTAGCAAAAACTACCTATAAAAAAGGATATTTTTGATATATTCACTATTTGAGTGTTCAGATTTGGTCTCAGCCAGTACCTTATTCATCTATGTTTGGTTCATGTAGATTTTCTAGGTCGCTGATCACAAACTTTGGGGAATTTCGTATAGAAAATTACGACTGCACTCTTAAATTAGCAAATACTACCCCTAAAAGGAATATTTCTGATGCATTTCATGTTTTTGAAAATTGAAGGATAAACCGCGACCGGAATTCGTTACCAGCGACTGAAAAATTTATATGGACCAAATCTGGATTTTTAAATACATGGAAAATACCCCTTTTTAAGGGTAGTTTTTGCTAATTTAAAGGTGAAGCTACGCCTCGTCATCATTTTTAATTTTCTGAGACTATTGAAATTTTTAATATAATTTTCAACATTTTCACTCATGTACTTGGGATAAATATTTAAGGTTTTAGTTTTGCAACTTAAGAACCTAATAGTCTTGCAAGGTTTTAAAGGATTTTCTAACGATTATAGTAGGAAATTGTTTTTGTTGTACCTAAATTACCTTCATATTTAAATAGATCAATCTGATAGTTTAGAGGACAAATTTTCTGAAAAAATCTGCTTTTTTTTAATTCAAAGAAATTTAAGTAAATTCTGTAAAAATGAGCCTGTATGGATAAAATTTTTAAAATACAATTACAATCATAAATTTGAGTGGTTAAAATCATAAAAATTAAACTTTATTTTTTGGTAAAAGAACTATCCGAATTTTGTAAATAGACTTTTTTTTAATATATTTGTATTCAAACCATTCAAAGCTTACTACTCCAGTCAAAATACGGGGTGGTAGGTGGTATTATTACTGGCAACCAACAGATTTGGTCTAGTATAGGTTCCTTAGGTTGCTAATCACGGTTTTTGGAGTAATTTTGTAAAGAAATGTCCAGGATACCCTTAAATTTGCAAAAACTATCCCCCAAATATTTTTTATATATTTGCATTTTGAGTCCCCAGATTTGTCACGTATAGGATTTTTTTGGGTCGTTATAGCAGGAAGTACACAATGTACATACATGCCTAAAAAATTTCAAAGTTTAAAATAAATAAAATAAGCGATAAACTGGATCAATTAATATAACTTTTAACTTTTTTCTAATTTTCCAATTATAAGTTTAAAGAATTTATTTGCCATTACACTTACATTGTATTATAATAAAATAGCAGTATAAAAAGCTAAAATTCAGTACACAAATTAGTTTATACTACGTATCAAATATAAATTATTTTTTGTTACAGGACGAAAATTGTCACTTTAGGCCCTTTTCCTATAATACCAACAACACCTAGACCAAAAAGAGGCTTGGTATTCTTAGTACCAAATTTCGAAGACAATAAATTTTCTTCAGAAAGTTCTGATATTGGAAATATAGAAGAATTAAATCAAGAATTTCAACCTAATACCAAATTAAAGAAAAATGAAGAACCTTTTAATAATGCAGGTTTAAATTTTATAAAACCTAAAAGTATACCAATAAAAACTCTCAGCGATCCTGAAATTTTATTAAATCATAAAAATATTTATGAATCTAATGATGATAACGATGTATCAGCTTCTGAAATTGTATTAAAAAATAAGCCACAAATAATTATAAATGAAAAAATTAATAACAGACCCGACGATAATTTAGAAAGATTTAGAAAGAAAAAAAGGAATTTTTTGGATACTTTATTAGTAAATCATCCAAAAAAAGATAATCGTAATTACCCAAGAGATATTCATATTAATAATCCAGAAATTAATGATCCAACAAAAGTTGGGATACCAATCGGTCCAAGTTATAAGAAAAATTCAAATTCACCAACAAATCCTATAATTTCAAATTATCATTACCAATCAGCTCCTTATTTGATATCAAGTCCAAACATTTATTATAGTGGTTTTGGACCTATTTCACCATATTTTCACGGTCCTGGATCAAGTTCAAATATAAATCAGTCACCTGAATTTAAAGAGAAATCATTTGGATTAGAAGACTGTTTAAAAAAATATGGTAAAATATTTTGTGAAAATTCATTTAAAAATTCATTGCACAAAGATAATGAAAACGAGCAATTTAGAAGCTATCAAGAAAAAGGCGAAAATAAAGTATTAAAAAGTCAAAAAAATCAGTTAGAATCAAAAACAAGTAATTTAAATGAAAATGAAGCTACAAATATTGCACAAGTTCAAAAAGAAGTTATAAAAACTCAAGAGAAAAAACAATCATCCGAAAATAAAGCAATTGTATCCAAAGGCTCATCAGAAACAAAAGAATTACTTAAGACAACAAATAATGAATCTACATTAAATAATTCTGCATTCCTTGGAAAAGTGCAAAAAATAAATGAGAAAACTATCAAAAATGGAGAAACTATTTCATCATCTAAAAATGAACAAAAACTTAATACCTTATCCAATGAACATGTGATCAATGTAAGTAAAGAAAATTCTGTTTTGCAACAGTCAAATGAGTATGGATATTTAAACATTAATGAAATAGAAGAACCTGAAAAAATTGTAATTGTCCAAAAACCTGCTGAACTGGCAATTTTAAATGTTGTTCAAACCAATTCATCTGATCAATTTTTAAAAGCAACAAAATCTAATGAAAGTACAAGTTACGAAAATAAAAATTTTAAATTAGATACTTTAAATAATCAAGGTTCACAAAATCAAATTGGAAGCAAATCAGCTACTTCAGTACAAGAAACTCAAAAATCAAGTACTGTAGAAAAAGAAAGTTCGAAACAAAGTTCAATTCAAACTGAAATCGAACAATCATCAAAAACTGCAAATGCTCAAAAAAGAACAATTTCTGATCCAAAAATTTTTGAAGCAAAAAAATTATCAGATGACCTTAGCATAGAAATTAACAAAGAATCACCAAAAGAATCAATTTTACAAAATATTGTGCAAAAAATTAAGGATCTATTTTCTGTTATCAAAAGATCACCTGAAGATCAATCAAATATAATACCAACAACTATAAATTTCAATGAAAATGAGCAATCAGTTGATGATAGGCCAATGATTGATCACCAAAATAATTTATCAATAAAACAATTAAATTTTAATTCAGCTGAAACTCGTTCAAAAAAATCACCTGATAACAACAATTCATCAAAGGTTCATAATTTATCTAAAATTAGTGGTAAGCCAAAATCAGTAGGTGAAAAAATTCAAGATAAAAAAGATAATGAATTAATATTAGAAAACACAATAAAAAACATAATTAATAATTTTGTACCTGGAAATTCCGAAGATTTATTTACAAATATTGAATTTAAAGATTTATCAAATAAAAATGACAAAAAAAATACAGATTTTAGTAAGGAAATTTTAGATTCACCAACATTAAAATCATTGTTTATTGTACCAGAAGTTGAAAATATGTTGATTGATAAAATTCACAGTTTGTTATTTCAATTAAATCGAGAAGAAAATGAAAATATAATAAGAGATAATTTACGTAAAGTAATATCAAAATTATCAAATCCTTACGGTCAAAATATTTTTATTGATAAAAATTTAGATCAAAGTCCTATAGTTGCATCGACACCCAGATTACCAGTAGAAGAAATTGAAAATAAAATTACAAATATTATTAATCGATCTGGATTAAATCTTAATGCAACTAAAGATCCGTTAATAAAAAATTGCATTGTTAAAACTGTTAAGCATACAATGGACAAAGAACGTGGTGTTATTGAGGAACCAAAAATTAGACGCGTTCTTGAAAATATGCAGTTGAAAGATCAAAATAAAAATGTAAACCAACCAAATGAGCAAATAGTTGGAAATACTAAATTAACTACGAGTAGTGAAAAGGGGTTAACTAGCGTAGAAATTGAAAAATTAGATAAAGAGCCAACCAAATATTTTTCACCTACAACATTATTAACAGAATATACCGCAAAGAATAGCGCAAGTACTGGTCGAGGAATAAAAAATTCAGGAGAATTTACAACCCTCGAATCATCAACTTTTCAAACCACAAAACCAACAAATTACAATGACAATACAACGCCAGCATTAAATTCAACGTCAAAAGAAGATATTTCAACTAAAAATGCAAGATCCGAAAGCGATAAAATTAATTTGCCAATACCTACATTATCTCCGCAACCAAATTCATCTAAAAATCCAGATAATATCGAATCCCAAGAAAATAATTCTATAATATTAAAAAATCCAATATATTTAGGTAAACTAAAGCCTGAAAAAGATCCAATAAATTCAAAAAAACGCGAATCATCAGAGCTTGATCAAACAAATTACGTGTACATCGGTGATAACGTAGAACTGCCATTAAAAATAATCAAAATGAAAGATGGCACTTTTAGCATAACACTATCTGATAAAATATGTGAAAAATTAATGAAAACAAAATGTTTATGCTGTGGAAAAGACAAAGAAAATCATAATCATAACATGAAACGCGATACTCGTAATTTTAAAAAACGTGCATGTAACGGATTTTGTTCAGAAATTTGTCATAATAACATATCATCGATATCAATAAAAAATGTAAATAATTTAAAGAAATTAAATAATCTTAACCAAAATGATAACTTTGATAAATTTTTAAATCTTGATAATAAAACTGATAACAGAAAATTAAGATTATTTTTGAATGCATTGGAAGAAATCATGAATGACGAATCTTCGGTTGTCGAGTATAAAAAAAAACGTAATATTAATTTTAATGACTATTATGACGATGATGAAGACGAAGAGTATACTTCGTTAATTGGTAAATATAATTATCAAAAAAATAATCCAATGTTGAGTAGATTACTGACGATTAATAAAAATAAAAAAATTCGTCCTTACAAAAATCATAAAAAAAGAAATAATTATGAAATTAATTATAAAAATAATTATAAAAGTCAAAAAAATGAGAAAATTAATGTACTTTTAAAAATCTTGAAATGGTTAAAAAATTTGTTTAATAGAGGTTTTATTTCAAGGAAAACTCCGGTGTATTATTGAAAAATGATTATCTTTGAAGTTTGAAATTTTCGGAAATTTAATAATAAAAAAAATAATTTTGAGAATATTTTAAGATTCGATACTTGATTTCAATGCTAAAAGGAGATTACTGAAAACAAAAAAAATGAATAATAGTAAAAAAATTAATGGTTAAAATTAAACACATTTTGTGAATTTCAGGTACCCGAAATGTATACCAATTTACCCTAGTAAAAAAAAATAACACAATAGCAATAAAATCTATGTGAACGGGGGGTTTTTAACAGAATTTCTATTACTAACTTTTTCTGTCACTAAATAAAAATTCTGAAACAAGTTTCAGATTTCTCGGAAAATTTTACTGGGGTATTATTACCTATTTTCAGACAAATTTAACATGTTTTTAAAACGCTGTACAATAAAAAATTAATTTTATAAAATTAAAAATAATCGATATGATTAGGTGTAATTTTTCAATAGATCCCAGATCCCAAAAACTGTTACTTTTGTGTTATTTTTTAATTTTGCAAGGGTAATTAAATTTTTAGAATCTACTACGGTACATATATTATGATTTATTCATTATTAAACCTTAAAGATATATCTATTTCTATTGAAATATAAATTTCGGTTACCTGAAATTTGCAATACCCATAACCAATTTAAATGTACCTAAAAAATTGAAAACTGTACAAGTGTGCATACCAATTATTTTAAGATTAATATATTTTAGGAATACATAAATTAAGATATAATAACATTAGTACATTAAAGTTGTAACATGCTTTCATAAATTTTCATTAATAACAATAGATGTCGCATTTCTCGCAAAAGTAAAGTCATTTCTATATTATTTTTAAAAGATTTAAAAATATTTTATAAAACTTATTGATTTATAAAATTTTTATTATTTTTGAAAGATAAATTTGTTTATGAACCTTCTTAGAAATTTATATTAAATTTTTATTGTAAATTAATTTTTAACAATTTTTACAATTTTAGTTTGGTAATTTTCTTTACTTTATTTTTTTTAGATTAATTGTAATTTACTAAATTTATAACTCATTTAATTCTTTTCTAAGTATTACCCTGCCAACATGAATATACCGAATTGTCCTGACTAAACTACAATAAAGGCTCTTTCGTATTTTATAAAAATTTGACAGATAACTGCAGTCAAGAGTGAAAATACTTGCAATCCAGGTCACCCTTTGATGAATTATCCACTGTTTGCCAAAGCTCCAAATGTGAATCTGCTTTCAAGGTATCCAATTATTCTTTAGAAATATCAAATTCATCTTTTGATATATCAAATTCTTGGCCAAAGCTCCAAATTTGACAGATAACTGCAGTCAAGAGTGAAAATACTTGCAATCCAGGTCACCCTTAATCTGCTTTCAAGGTATCAAATTCTTCTTTAGAAATATCAAATTCGAGGTATTAAATTCATCTTTTGAAACATCAAATTCTTGGCCGAAGCTCCAAATTTGACAAATAACTGCAGTCAAGAGTGAAAATACTTGCAATCCAGGTCACCCTTTGATGAATTATCCACTGTTTGCCAAAGCTCCAAATGTGAATCTGCTTTCAAGGTATCAAATTCTTCTTTAGAAATATCAAATTCGAGGTATCAAATTCTTCTTTTGAAATATCAAATTCTTGGCCAAAGCTCCAAATTTAACAGATAACTGCTGTCATCAACAACAGCAAATTAAAATGATTTAGAAAATTTTTGTGAGGTTATATTATCGAGGTCTCCCTTAAATTTTGATAAAAAATAAAACCGATGGTGACTGGAGACCATCTACGTGAATAAAATTCATTTGATTCTGAATTAAAGAAACCAGCATTTCTCCTGGCGAGCGAACACATCATATTATAGTTCTTATCACACAGCACGATAAACTAAATATTTCTAAGGGTATCACCAGTATATACTGGTATCACCCATTGTCAAAGAGATTTCTAAAGGCACGTGGATGGGGAAATGGCACTTAACAAAATTCTCTATCGTACCAATTTATTTATTTGATCCATTTTGCAACAACCATTTTTGCTAATAAACCATATTTGAAAAAATAGAAATGATTGTTGCTTATTATAATTATTTATAAATAACTATAAAATAATAATAACAATCGCACTTTATAAAATTATTTCATATATACTGTGTATATTTTCCTTAAAAATATTAAATGAGCCTCATTCATAGTTTACAAAATACGTTTCAGTTGCCGAGACTCTGCGTAAAATTATAAATTAGGTCGAAGGTACTTTTAAAAATACAAACGACTATGTTTAGTATTTTGTAAACGCATGCGAGTTCATGAAAATTTTATAAAATACTAATAACGCTGTTTAGTATTTTATAAAATACGAAAGAGCCTTTTTTGTAGTTTAGTCAGGACAATTCGGTATATTCATGTTCGCAGGGTATGGGTCCTTATGGAGTAAATTCTTGGTTCCATAAAAAATAATGTAATTAATAGCAGAGATTAAATGAGCTTCAGTTTTTATAATCTTTTTTGTTTTTTGGTAAATAGCATCTAATTTACCTATGAAATCGTAAAAACAAGCGATTTTTATTTTTAACTGACATACTAAAACATGTGCACACGCATATTATGTATATTGAGTAATTTAAATAATTATAATAATTAAATTAGACACGAATGCATTTGAAAAATTAAAATACTTAAATTAATTTGTATAGGAAAAATTGTTTAAATTAAAATTAAAATATTTAAAGAACAAAAAAATGATAATAATAAAAATAAATATAAAAATTTGTATAATTATTTAATTTAAGTATATATATATTATATTTAATTATAAAATTACATACTAAGTGTAAAAAAAATTATTTGAAAAATGTGTAAATTAATAAATAAAAATTACATTTTATAACTTTTATTTAATAGTAAATTCATTAACAATTAATTACTTCTTGATATATTTAAAAAATTTTTCAAGTATTTTTATAATCTATAAAAAGAACTAAACCCAAAATCAAAATTAGAAAAAAATTAAAAATTTTACCCGCTACAAAGTTTTTAAGAAAATTTTAAAATAGACTTTTAAGACACTTTTTGATGAATGAAAATTGCTAAAATTTATATTTTCGTTATGTAAAATATTAACCCATATAAATTTATTCTTGATGAATTTTTCGCCTATAATTAAAATTAAAAGTGAAAAAAGGAATGTTTTTTGACCAAGAGGGCTAAATAATACACAATTATTTTATTTGCTAAGTTACAGGAACCTTCTGTTCCCCTTATCAAGCATTTAAATTATTTAAAATTAATTAAAAATGCATGAATAATTGTTAATAAAATTCAAATCCTTAAAAAAAAAACCACCGGCAGAAAGAACAAAAAATAATACAGAAAGCTTTTATTAAAATTAACAACATACCCCATACACCATTCCATAATCATAAAAAAATTGTAATATAACCTATTAATGCCCAACCTACAGTTCTTGGGCACTTGATTTTTTTCGTAATAAAAACTGTATACTTTAGGCTGAAAAACTCACCTTGTAAGTAATTTAGATCGTCCTTTTCAGTTCCGGAGTCTGTTTTTACCTACAACCCCTACGAAATGAGATACCAATTCCTAAATTAGGGTAAATTTTCAAATAATTCTTAAAAAAACTTATGTTGTTTTATTGGTAGTAAAAATAATTGCTGGGATAATTGCTTTTGATACAAAATTATTTAAGCTTTTGTAAAAGGATTATTCAAGAAAAAGTAAAATTTTTAACAAATTGAACGAAAAAAAAATATCCTAGATTCCATCTCAAACCCTATTTGAGGCGAAGCCAATCCTTCCTCGGATGACAAACAGCGATCTGGGGAATTCCTTTTTTGCTCCAAAAAAATGTTTTCGAACCGTTAGGAAGATTTTACATTTCTAATGTTGAAGAGAAAGAACGAGTTATTTTTTGAAATAGGATGAAATTAAATAATTTAAAAATGAATAAATATGAATATTAGTTTATTTTATATATCGTCACGTCTTATTTATAATGAGTTACTAGAATTAATAATTAATATGAATCATATGAATGAATATGAATCATATTTATCTTATTAATATTTAAATATAAGATTGGAACCTCCTGCCTTTATTAATATTGTTATAAAAAATACAATTGATTATTAACACTTTTCCTACCTCTCCTCCTTCGAGAAATGTTTTCAAATGGACATCATTTAAGTATACCAATACATATAATCAAATATACTACCAAGTGATGCTTATAATATCATGTTAATTCTGTTTCTGGTGACAAATTTAAAATTAAACGATTACGTAATTTAAAATTCCAGGGATTTTTTAAGATAAGCTGATAAGAGTGATAACATTGATTAAATCAGATTCATATAACTGATTTGAACAATCAGATTAATTACTCGTAATAACTTTAAAATCTTTAATAAAAAAATAACGTTTATTTTAAACATAAAATACGTTGTAATTTTTTTTTTCAAATCAATCACTGAAATCTTGTTTTTGATAATCACATGTGATAATTTCACTTATGTGATATAATATAATTAAGAATATTTATTTTTGCTCAGCAATTATAAGGCACGCTTCGTGGCCGAAAAAGACGCGTTTTCTCAGCAAATCCGCAGAAAAATTTACAGTTTACCATACACAGCATCACCTCGAAAATTAATATTTTTGCAATTTGGGTCAGTCTTTTATTTTTCTTGACACGAGCCGGAAATAGTAGTTTTTAAAATAACAATTTAAAATTTATATTAAAATTTATATTTAAAATTTAAAATTACTATTTTTTTAAAATAGTAATTTTCGCTCCCAGGCGTGAAACTCAAGCTTTAAACTTGAAACCAAATTTTTTGCACTGGTTCTACTCCTTGGTTGGCAAAAAATATTGAGACATCAAGGGCGAAAAACTTTATGCGTAGCTTTGTTTCATAACTTATAACCGAGCTCATAACAATTACAAAAAGCTAAATTTTGTTATTTAGCTAAATATTTTTTTAATGGTAGAATATTAATTTTTTTAGAAAAAAAAGTTTAAAAAAAAATCCCATTGAATTACACAAATGCTAAGCTTATTTGTTCTCTATGAATATGAAATTATTTGTTATTTTCAAAAAAAATTATGCATAAATTATTATACTTTTTTCAAAATAATTTGCTTTTAAAAATATAAATAGGAAGGGGAGACTTGACGCCGTAGCAAAATATTAGATAAGTAAAATTTTATCAATAATTTGAGAAAGAATTTAGTATATAAGTTACAATTTTTTAACGATGAAATTATTTTAGTCATTGGACTCAAACCACAGAAGTACTATTTTAAGTAAGTTAATACAACACCTTATTATTACTTAAATTTTTGTTAATATTCACGAATATATTTACAGTAAATAAATTAAAAAATGATTCCTGTTTTGAAATCTATTTTTTTAACAACTTTAATTTTTGGGATCCAAAAAATAAATGCAGGATTTTGGGATAGAAATCACACAAATCCTTTTTACAATCTTGATTTAATAATTAGAGCTGAAAGTCTTTATGATATTTACTATAAAAATGAATCAAATTCGGAAGAAATAATGAAGAAAATAAATCAAATTGATATTCAACTAGAAGAACTCGATTCTCATATTCACTTGCATTATTTTATGGATAGGCATATTATGGAAATTACTCACATTTATTACGATAAATATACAAAGATTGATGATGATAGACATTACATGAGAGATGGTATTGATTTTTTTGAAAAAAATTTAAAAGACAAATACTTAAGACAAGATTATTTTAATTTTACAAAATCAGAATTAAGAGAAACTTTATTTTGGGCACGTAATGTTCTTGAAACATATAATGATGGCTCAGGGTATACTATGGACAAAAAAATTGAAAACTTTAATTCTTATCGTTATCATTACATTGATTTATTAGTCAGCCTTTTAAAAGTAAGTAAATAGAATTTTTTTAATACAATATTTATTACTGTTAACTAACTTAAAATATATTTTTAGACAAATTGGTCTGCATGGATGATTCAGGATGATTATTTGAAATTAAAATTATCTTACCAATCATTACTTGAATCTGAATACGCGTACTTTGCATCTGTTAATTATAAAATATTTCAAATAATTAGGTATGCTGACATGCTAGCTAAAAATTACAAAGATATTTATGAACATGGTTTGGTTGTTGGTAAGTTTTTTTTTTAATATTTAAATTTATAAAAATAAGCTAAAAAATTATTTTTTATTTTATAACAAAAATTAATTAACTTTTTATTTGTTTTCGCAGATGTTGAGTATAAAGAAGGAGCTGAAGCTAATGCTCATAGAATATTGAAAAATTTTACACAAGAAATTAAAGACGAATTAAAAAATTATTTACCCTTATTGTCTCGTCAACTTTGGTGCAAAGATCCAGAATATGGGTTTTTTAATGGTAAACAATTTTGAAAATATTTTTTACATGAAAAAAATAAATAATTATCATAATTTAAAATTATAATTAAAATTTTTAGGAACTTATGCAGAAGTTGAATTATTTTCTGACAGCAACGAGGCTCACAATAAAATCAATACGGCGCCTGCTTTATCAAATACAAATGAAAATAAGTTAGTAATAAAAATTTTTTTTAAATACTAATATCCCGCGTAATTTTGGATTATGCGAGCCATATATGGGTTATGCATTTTTCAATATATGGGCGACATATAGCCGATATATGGGAAAATGTATTTCCCATATATCGCCAGAGATCATTTCCCACATATGGGGAATATATAGACAAAAGCTTTTTAATTAATTCTCAAATCATTGCTTTAAATTAAGTACGGTATAGAAAAATATGTAATATTGAATAAAAACCATTTTTTAAAGTTAAAATTCACATTTATTTTAAAAAATTAAAAATTTTTTTTACACAAAGGAAATATAATATATTTAAGAAATATTTAAAGAGAAGATCACAGAAATAAATTTATACATTTGTTTTGCATTATTTTTCAACAATTTGTATCATGAACACTGGACACTGCTGGAGCATTCCTTAATGAGCCTGCAACAAACAAAATAAGCAAAAAATTATTATATGCATTGCAAAAATATATCCTTTCATAAAATCAAACTTTTTAGGATAAAAAGTGACAGAGAAAAATCCAACTTAAAAAGATTTTAGAATAAAGTTTACAAAAAACTTTGGAAATTAAGGAAAAATTCCAAATTAGCAATTTAAAAGTGCAAGTATCCTGCAATAGAGTGTAAGTAATGCAAAATTTTTAAATTTATTTTCTTAAAAAGAATCAAGAATTATTAAGGTCAAGCATTTCTTTATAAATATTAGGTTATTGTTAAAAAAAATCATTATTTTTTGAAAATTTTACGTTTTTTAGACGTATTTTTTGGGGCTTCGCCCGCCCCCACCCATTTCCCAAAAATGCTTCCTTGATCCGCCCACATGTTTCTTAAATCATATTATAAAATCTCACCACTCTGGACGCTTGAGAAAATCCAACTAGCAGTTTGTCAAACAGATACCAGTATGCGAGAATGAGGTTATGGCCCAGAAAATTAACTAGAAAAAATTTTTTTTTATAGTTTTGCTACACACCAAACCTAAAAGAATTTTTTGTTACCCAGAGAAGAATGATTGTTTATTTAATTCTTAAGAGCGGAATTTTTTTGAGGTTAATATTTTTAAAAACAATTATTTTCAATTTAATTCTTTTTGAACAGAATAGAAACAAAAGTAATTGTTTTTAAAAATATTAACCTCAAAATAATTCCGCTCTAAAGAATTAAGTAAACAATCATTCTTCTCTGGGTAACAAAAAATTCTTTTAGGTTTGGTGTGTAGCAGTTTTTTAGTAGGAAGAAAATAAGCAATTTGTAGTTTTAACTTACAATTTTGCTGCCTTTTTTATAGGTTGCAATGATATTTTCAAACTTTTATTTAAATATTGTCGAGGATTATTTTTCTTGAAAAAGTTCAAACAAAAATTGAAATATTTTTTAAATTGGATTTCTGCAACTTTTTAAGGTTTATTCTTGTAGATTACTCAAATTAATATTTTTAATTGATTACTTATAATTTTATTCTTGAAAAAAATTTAATTTTCGATGTTTGACAAGATACTGCTTTTGGTTATGTTACGTTATTGTTTGCAAAAATATTTTTTTTATTTACTCTTTTACTTGAACTTAGTTAGTGTTGTTTTCTCACTTTTGACGTAACCAATAAATTAATTAAATAAATTATTTTACTGATTATTTTTATAAGAAATTAAATACTTTTTCTTATTAATTATAATATTTTATAAATAAAGTTCATAATTAAAAATTTTGAAACAGGAAAAAATATTCAAGAAATAATTTTTGCTTCTTTTTTAACTTTTTCAAGAAAAATAATCAGCGACAATATTTAAATAAAAGTTTGAAAATATCATTGCAACCTATAAAAAAGGCAGCAAAATTGTAAGTTAAAACTACAAATTGCTTATTTTCTTCCTACTGAAAAACTGATAGCAAAACTATAAAAAAAAATTTTTTCTAGTTAATTTTCTGGGCCATAACCTCATTCTCGCATACTGGTATCTGTTTGACAAACTGCTAGTTGGATTTTCTCAAGCATCCAGAATGGTGAGATTTTTCAATATGATTTAAGAAACATGTGGGCGGATCAAGGAAGCATTTTTGGGAAATGGGTGGGGGCGGGCGAAGCCCCAAAAAATACGTCTAAAAAACGTAAAATTTTCAAAAAATAATGATTTTTTTTAACAATAACCTAATATTTATAAAGAAATGCTTGACCTTAATAATTCTTGATTCTTTTTAAGAAAATAAATTTAAAAATTTTGCATTACTTACACTCTATTGCAGGATACTTGCACTTTTAAATTGCTAATTTGGAATTTTTCCTTAATTTCCAAAGTTTTTTGTAAACTTTATTCTAAAATCTTTTTAAGTTGGATTTTTCTCTGTCACTTTTTATCCTAAAAAGTTTGATTTTATGAAAGGATATATTTTTGCAATGCATATAATAATTTTTTGCTTATTTTGTTTGTTGCAGGCTCATTAAGGAATGCTCCAGCAGTGTCCAGTGTTCATGATACAAATTGTTGAAAAATAATGCAAAACAAATGTATAAATTTATTTCTGTGATCTTCTCTTTAAATATTTCTTAAATATATTATATTTCCTTTGTGTAAAAAAAATTTTTAATTTTTTAAAATAAATGTGAATTTTAACTTTAAAAAATGGTTTTTATTCAATATTACATATTTTTCTATACCGTACTTAATTTAAAGCAATGATTTGAGAATTAATTAAAAAGCTTTTGTCTATATATTCCCCATATGTGGGAAATGATCTCTGGCGATATATGGGAAATACATTTTCCCATATATCGGCTATATGTCGCCCATATATGGAAAAATGCATATCCCATATATGGCTCGCATAATCTAAAATTACGCGGGATAGAAATAAATATTGGTAATGATGATAATTTTAGAGTAATAACTGGGGCTAAAATTGTATTAGAGGATGGAATCTTTAGTTTAAAAATTCAGGAAGGAAAATTGCTAGCAAATGGAAAATTTGATGAAAAAACAGTTGAATGGAAAAATGTTACTTACATTAAACACTCTAATGAAAGTAATGAAATTAAATTTGAGACTTTGGGATACGGAAAAGATAAAATCTTTTTAGACGACCTTCAATACTCAAATAAAAACTATGTACTTTTCGGCGTTAAGCTTAGTTTTAATGAAGAATATGGAGCCACTTATTTGGAGGCTAAATTTATGGAATACGATTTTACATCTGGAAAATTAAACGCTGATAGGGATTCTGGATGGGTGTATAACAGAAAAACTGCAGAAAGGTATATTAGATTTCTTTACACTTTTAAGTTTAGTGCACGTCGTAAAAATTTGACCCATCCATTTATTTTTATGAATAGTCAATTATTAGAAATGTTCACTAAAACGTTAGTGAATAGTAAAAAAAAATTTCCTTAAATTTTTAGTCTAATTTAAGACATATTTCATGCACCTTGAACGGATTTCAATATACACTGCTAGGTTGCTGTACGTGATTTTCGCTTGAATTTGTGAATTTCTAAGAATTTGCTTCAATGTTCAAGTAAAATTCAAGTACAGTAACCTAACAGTGTTATGTTAAGATACCTTAAAAATCTTGTTAAAAATATTACTATTAATTTGTAAGTTAAACATTTTAAGTTTAAAATCAAAGGAAGATCTGAAACTTCAACAAAATATAATTGTACATAATTGACGAAGTTTCAACCCTTATACCTTAATCTCTTTGTTTGTATTTTAATATTTTAAATATTTTAAAGTAAAAAAAAAACTTATAACCTATTTGTGTAAACACAACCTAAATACATGGAACATGTTTACTTCCAACTGAGGGCTCGGTATAATACGTAATAATGTTACTCAAAATTACAATACAATTTTCTAATTTTAGATTCTAAACTCAAACTATTTTGATTCCCTAAATCTGAATTATTCTAAGTCCCTAAATCGATATTATTCTAAGTCCATAAACCTGTATTATCCTAAGTCTCCAATTATTCTAAGTCTCATTTGACCCCCCCCCCCCTTAAATAGGACAAATTTGACCCCCCCATTTAATCCTCCCCGGTCTTCGATGATTTTCCCACTCATGCTGGTCTTCGTGAGACACATGACTTTCATACGACTTTGGTCAAATTTAAAATTTTAAATCGGTCTAAATTTTTGTAAAGTATTTAGTACAACTAATCAAAAATATATTCCCAAAGGTTTTGTTCAAAAACTTTTAAAGAAAAATCCAGGAGACATTTATAAACACCGCTAAACGTGGAAGATTGTCAAAATTTCGATAGACTTATTCGTCCTACGAAGACCGGGGAAGGTTAAATAGGACAAATTTGACCCCACCCCTTTAATTTTCAAGTTCTGAAGTACCCCCTCCCTATAAACATGTTCCATGTTAAAAACTTCTGCAAATAGCCTTAGGACTGTATTTTCGGTATATTAATTTTTTAAAGAATTAAATACTATAGCCGAATCGCAATTGATTTTTTACCGAATATGATTTTGACCTGGGTGAATACAAGTACAGTTTGACTATTTACAAGACCAGTATACTATAGTACCAATGTCTAGTATAGAATCCGTGAGCTTTTTAGTATACTTAAGTAAATCGTTAACAAAAAGAAAACATACGACACTGAAAAAAAGTCCATTTAGACAGTTGGAATTTTTGTTTAGTGTAAAATTTGAAAACACTGAAATATTTCTTTATACATACTTAAACTTTATTTGAATATTTGCTATGTTTTTTAGGCTCGAACTTCCTTTAAACAACAATAACCCACTGAAGGAAAGATTATTCCCATCTGAGTTATCAAAAACTAGAGATGAGTTCATTAAATTTAGAAAATCAAAAAGTGAAAAAAATTTAAAGCAGATAACAATTCCGTTATTAGATATTCAACCTGTTGAACCAATGCCATATGTACCTTTGTCAGGGGTTGGATTGTATCACAAAAGTTACAAATCTGGTGGTTTCATCGGAGTTAAACTTTTTACTTATAATTTTGCTTCACATTTACATTTATGAACCCGTTCTTAAAATAATTAATGTTTATATAAAAACTTTTTTAGATTTGTTATAGCTTTTAAAAATTGTTTGATTAAAAATCACCAAAAACATCTTTGATAATAAAAACTTTATGAAAAAACAGAGGAAACAACAAAAAAATGATCCACAAAAATAAATTTTTCATTATATTAAATAATGGACGATTCAAAAAATAATAACAATAATTAAATTTTTTTAAATTCTTATAATTGTTTCTTTATAATTGTTTCTTTATTTATGCAAATGGTTTTTACATAAACTTAACGGGTTGTATAACCCTTTTTACAAATTTTAGTATAAAGTCAATATTTTAATTTACAGTAATAAAATAATAAAATTAATATATTGTTAATTAATACATTCTTTAATTTTTATAAAATAGTTCTCTTAATATTAATACTATAAATATAGTAACATCAAAATTTTAGTTTAGTGTATCACGTTAATTAATTCAATTCAATATTGCTTCAATAAAATCATAATCAGAAAGCTTAAGTATATTATTTAATAATCATATAGTTACGTTCAAAAATAAATTTTTTGAATATAATCAGAATTTTCAGCAGAGATTATTTTTATTCATAATTCTTCATTATATTAGAATGGATAAATTTTTTAAACTCACTTAAATTAAGTTCTTTAATATTTTTGAAATTTAATGTGTCAGTTGAAGTATTCCATTCTCTTTTAAGCCCAATAAATGGAGAATTAAATAAAAAATTTGACTTTGATTTTTGTTGTTCTAAAGGTCTAGGATTTCTTGAATTATATTTGCAAGTGCGATATGTAAATTAATACAGGCGCCAGCCATACTAATCACGCCCAAATATCAAATTTCTTTTTCCGAGGATAAAAATAGGTAGTATTTATGTTTTTCGACCCGCTAAATACGAATCCGGAGTCCGTGTTGCGAATTTCGTGGTCAATTTTTTGTTATTAACAAATTATTGGCCAATTTTGCAACGAATTCTATGTGTTATGTTTTACCATCAAGAAGTTCTCATTATTTTTTTCTAAATATATTCTATTTTGCTATAAAATTTTTAGCTAAAAATATAGTTTTAATTTTTATAAAACTATATAAAATGTTTATAGTCTAATTCTTTTTTTATTTATATTTATTTAACGGCAGGTTCGACTCGGTAAATCGAACATAACCTCTAAAACTAATTTGAGCAGTATATTTGCTCAAAAAATGATTTTAACGAAATTTTAAGAGAAGAGGCACCTCAATAATAAAAAGATGAATTAACTTACAAAATCTCAAGCTGCAAAATGCTTTATTTTTTGATCAAAAGTTGCTTTTTTCATAAATTTACGAAAAAAGTGACTTTTTTGGAAAATATAGCATTTTGTAGCTTGTAATTTTGCAAATTAATTCATTTTTTTATTATTGAGGTGCCTCTTCTCATAAAATTTCTTTAAAATCATTTTTTGAGCAAATATACCGCTCAAATTAGTTTTAGGGGTTATGTTCGATTTACCGAGCGAACATGTCCTTAAAGTACGTAGTTTATACGTAATCATAATAAGGGATCATAAAAATTTTAACAATATAAAAATTAAAACTATATTTTTAGCAAAATAGAATATATTGTAAGTAATAAAAATGAGAATTTCTTGGTAACATAAAAAATAGAATTTGACATGTAATTCCTTAATGAAAGGTGTACGCACAACACATATGAGGATGATTTAATGGTACCTTGTTAAGGTTCAATCGGTAAGCTTACTATAATTGGTCAAGAAATAATATACAAATCAATTGTCGTAATAATTAGTTTTTTTCATAATTTATCCAACCATAATAAGATCAGCAAATATGACCAGATTCTGAATAAAGGCCAAAAAAGTCATCCTATTTCGCTACAAGGGTATTATGAAAATATACGTGGCAGACTATAAATAGAAGTTGGCACATGATCAGGTGGCCAGCTTCCTGTCTAAGTCAAAAATTTTAGACAGTTATCAAACTGGTTTTCGTAAGTTTCACAATACTCAAACTGCCCTCATTAAGCTTACTGACGATATTCATATGGGCAAAGACAAGAAGTTGGCCACCCTGTTATTGTCGTTCGATTTCTCAAAGGCATTCGACAATGTCTCTCCCTCGAAACTACTTCAAAAACTGATTGTTGAACAGTGGATTCTCAAGGTCTTCATTGCACTGGTTCTGGTCATATCTTTGCGATAGATCTCTGTGTGTCTCATCTAAAACATCCTCCTCTGAGTACCGTAGCATAAATATAGGGGTTCCCCAAGGATCTGTCCTTGGACCTCTCCTATTTTGCATTTATATGAACGATATTAGTAAACATCTTAGTGAGCACAACATTTTTAGGCTATTATATGCTGATGATTTACAAATTTATGTCCAGACAACGGCCGAGGATATTGAGCTTGGTATCTCCTGCCTTTCAGATTCAGCGAAAAAGGTGGTTGCATGGGCAGAGGAAAATTGTCTATCATTGAACACAAAGAAAACCCAGGCCATAATATTCGGATCCCGTTTTACACTTAAATTATTTAAGGATTTGGACATACCTGACATTATTGTCAGTAACAAGGGTGACCGTGTTCCATTTCTAAACGAAATTAACAATCTTGGAGTGGTATTAGACAACACATTGTCATGGTGCCCCCCAAGTAAAAGAGGTTACCAAAAAAGTCAACAGAGCGTTATATGGACTCAAAATCATCAGACCCTGTACCTCTTTATCCCTTCGCAAACGCCTTGTCGAATCATTAGTCCTACCCCACCTCGACTACAGCAATGTAGTTTATGCTGATGTTTCTAACAAACTAAATGCACAGCTCCAAAGGCTGTCTAATACATCTATTAGGTACATATATGGCATTCGTCGTTCTGAATGCATAACACCATTCAGAAAGAAATTAAATTGGATGTCCAATACAACCCGTGTAGACTACTTCGCATCCTTAATCATGTACAGGATTGTTCGGATGAAAGAACCCCCACTCCTCTCATCGTTGTTTAATCCATTCATTACAGGCAGACCAATCCGTGGTCCTAGAAAGGACTTACTTATTCCATCGCCGACAACTAATTGGGGCCTTAATTCATTTCAAACACACTATGCTCAGTTTTGGAATTCCATCCCTCCTTGGATTCGTGATTTGCCTACGTACTCTCGCTTTAAAAAGAGCATCAAAATTTACTTGCTCAAAAATGACTCCAGGTAGCTGTCGAGCAGCTGGGCGAGTCATCCATTTGACTTTATTAATTTATTTAATTAAATAATTTATTTTACTAGTTTATATTATATCGATTGATATATTGATTGTCCTGATTATGCATATTGACTTTTATTTACTTTTGAATTTTGTTTACTATTAATATATTGTTAATTTTTCTATTTTTTTATTTTAATTTCTTACTGCATGTATGTTGACACTGTATAATTTTTTGTGATGGCAAATAAAGATATAATAATAATAATAATAAATTAATTTTAAACTTGAAAATACATTTAACATTACTTTATATTACGCTGCGCATGCAAAAACTATTTGTCTATCATTAAAAGCACTTTAAAACTATACCTAAACGTTTTTTTTTTCTATCGTTTCATATTTCACTAGACTGTTGTCTATATTTGAAGTAACATTATTCATTAAAAAAAAATTAATAAACAAAATTTATTATTTTAACTGTGCTATACTTTAATTAAACTTTCTTTGACATCTGAAGTTGAAAACTTTTGTTTTTCAATATTTATATAGACTTAAGTGTAAATCTTAAATAAAAGTTCAACTTAACAAACGAGAACCATTTAATCGTTGAATAAAAAAAAAGGTAAGAAAAAATATTTTAATAATTTTTATTTAAAATATAATTTTTTTTTATAAATGCATATAATTTTTATTAAACATACACCATCACCTCTTTGTTTTAACGTAAATGTATATTTTTTTTTTAAATTTAATTGTAAAAATTTTTAGAGTAAATAAATTTTTCTTTGCTGATTTGTACCACGATTCTAAATTTTTTTATCATTAAATAAATTTCTAAATCTCAAAATCCAGCATTTAAAAAATATTTGTGTCAAATATGTTGTTTTTATGAGTTCCCACTTGATGATTTTTTTAAATCCGATCTTATATGCAGTAGTTTTCCATGTATCTTTTAATTTATTAATTACATATTACTCCTGAGCCAACGCACTTATTTGTCTGATATTGAAAAAAGGTCTACTATAAGTTTTTTAACTTACTTAATCAAAATTTGGGGTTCAAAGTAGCTATAAATGAGTGAAACAATCTCAAAACAACAAAAAGCGACTTCTTTTTAAGTGATTATTTTAACAATATTTTGAAAGTAAAGCAAGTGTTATCAAACAAATTTCAGTTTTCAAGAGTAATTAACAATATATGGGGGCTATTTGATAACTCCTAAATTGGGATTTAAGAACTATTTACAGGGAGTAATAACTAACCCTAAAAGAAGAAAAATTATAATAAACTATATAAAATCCACCTCCCCGGGAGGTTTTGTTAATTTTTTGGTTGGGAAACGCAAAATTAATAATATAAAATTTTAAAACGTTTTTTATCATTTTTTTTAATCTAAGGGATAGTTTTCACCCATTTTTATCACTTTGGGAGGAAATACATGATCAAAATGTAATAAACTATTTTTAAATACATGAGTTAAATGAAACGTAAAAAAAGTAATATTTTATCATGCTTTTCAAAATTTAATTTAAGGTGTTACAATACTAAAAATTTATGATAACAGAAATGAATGAAACTTATACAACATAAAGATAAAGTCTTTAAGAAATGAAATAAACTTTCTTTTACAACTTTGGTTGCCTAATTATTATTTAATCAAGAAAAAAGTGTAGGTAGTTTAACATTGCTCTTATGGAAAATCAACTTTGGAGCTTGTGAAAAGTATGATTGCGATTACACAGACTAATGAAGCTTAAATAATATGGTAAATAAAAGCTCAAAGATTATATTTCCAATTTGTTTTACTTGTTTCATTGCATAATTATTAAATAATTAAATAAAAAGTATGTAAATAACCTAATATTATACTAATACATATACGATTTTACATATGTATGTAGCGTCGATAATTCAGAAACCGAAAAAAATACAAACAAAATGGCGGCTTTAGTATTGTAACACCTTAAATTCAAGGGGCATTCTCTCACTTTTACCCCCTGGATCGTGTTAATACATTCTAAAATAATAAAATGCCATAAAATTTTTTAGGAATTCACCATTTTGAGTCCACCATTTTGATTTTTAAAAATCTGTCTTCAAAATCGTGATCAGCGTCCCGAAAACTTTACCAATGTATCAAAAATGAACATCTTATTAAAGAAATACCCACTAAAATTGTAAATGTAAATAAACCACCCATAAAAGTAGAATTGAAATTTGATAAAAACGGGTACGATGACACTTATTCATCACCATTACATGTTATTGTTTTGAATGAAGAGAAAAATTTATCTAAAAAATTGGTGAGATCTTTAATAATTATTTACAAATCGTTATATTATTTATCAAAAACTAAAATAATATTATTTTATGAATTTAACAAGTTAAGGAATTCAATTCAATTAATCCAAAATTATATTAATTTTTTTAAATATCTTGATTTCACAATTATTTCGTACTATGGAAATAATTTGTATTATTTATTTTACATATCATTCAATGGTGAATTAAGAGAAGAAATTTTATCAAATTATTCAATTATTTTTCCGAATAAGTATAAAGATGCATATAAATATAAAATAAAAGCTGGTGTTGCTTCAGAATGTTGGCCGGATTTATATCTTGACGATGTTATAAAATATAGGGCTGTTTTTTTAAAAAAATTGATAAGCAATTACTATGTTTATTCAAGTCTCTTCAAAACATTAAAACACTTAAATAAATATCTAAATATTACTGAACAAATTTTACTTATAGGACGAAATCAAATACAAAAAAATTTTATGAGTATTAACAATTTAGACATATTTTTAAGGATATTTCAAATCGTCTTTAATACAAATTTGCGTGATGTTTACTTAACTGACCGAGAAGAAATAGTTGCCCTAATACCAATTGTTACTTATAAAAGTATTGAAAATTATTTTGACATCCTCTATGTTTTTTTATTAGTATTTGGAATAATTATTTTGATTTTAATTTGTTCTTATTATTTTAAATTTCATTCTGATGAATGGTCTGTATCTAATATTGGTTATTTGCTATTCGGAAATGGGGTCAATATTCAACTTATTGGTGGAAGATCAAAATATTTTTATATATTATTGAATATAATTTCCTTAATTTTTATATCTGATTTGGTTTTAAATATGACTACTTTAAAATTGAAAAAGAAAGAAATGCCACTTGTTGATTCTATTGATGAGATTATTGAAAAAAATATAGAGGTTTTAATTTTTTATGATCAAGAAAACTTAGATCTATTTCGTTCAATAACAACAGGAAAAGTGAAAAAATTATTGTCAATTGCACAGACCACATTAAAAGTTACCCTGTCTCCAGATAAAGTTTATATTGCATCAAAGTATGATGGGACAAAACTTTGTCAAAATGAAAAAATGTTAAATGGCAACAATTTTGAAATTAAAGATTTTAATTTGTATCATGGTTTTAATGGTATATTCTTTTCTCCAAATTCACCTTTTGTAAATAAATTTAATGAAATTTCTATTAGAATTATGGAATTTGGTTTGAATGTTAAATGGAAATCTGATTATAATAATCTCATAAAAACCGATACTGTAATTGATCAGAATTATTTCGAAGAGGATGAAGGAACATTGGTTATAAGTCTTGTTATAATTATGCTTGCTGGTGTTGTTGTTTCTTCAATTACTTTTTTAATTGAAGTTATTTGGTATTACTGTTTATCAAAAAAATTATCTAAAATTGAAAATAACATCCTTTCAAGATATAAACTACAAAAACATCAAAACATTAAAATTCGTAAAATAAAAGTCAAGCCTAGAAAAGTACAAGTTGAAACTTCTGTCTGAAGAGATCGTATCTGTTACCGACAAGAAACCAGCAGGTGAAAGTTATTAAAGTTTTTATTTTACTTATTTTGTCTAAAATCTCTCAGTCTTTTTAAATTAATGACTGGAATAGTATGTTCCGCTACTAGGGAGGAATTTCTTTCTGTTTACAATTTGGTCACACGAAAATTTTGATTGGATAATATTAATTCATTTCAAGAAAGTAATATAAATTAATTTTTATTTAAAAAACAATTAAGGAATCAATTATTGTTTAAACAAATAATTAAATTGTTTATAAATTGGTTAAACAACCTATTCAAACGATCCGCAGAAAAAAGGACGTGTCGAAAAATTGAGGAAAATTCTATGGACCTAGCAACAATAAAAAAGTTACTGCGAAATAAAGGGTCGAGGCCTTGCTTTATGTGGTTTTTTTTAATTCAAGTACAACAATATTTAACAATTATTATCTAGTAATATGTAAAAATTTTATAATTTTCAGATAATGTTTGAGTAACTGATTGTGAAATAATAATATATACACGTAATAACTACGAAAGTCATTCAAATAAAAGCCTGTAAAAATACGCTTGTACTATTTTAAGTTTTAAAAATACTTTTAAAATATTGATTATATATAACAATGAGGTATTTTGCAAAGAAAATTTATAAACAACAAAGACATAGTTTTAATATGAAAAAAATAATAATATATAATAATTAAAGTATTTTGTGATTCAATAAATTTGAAACATTTTTTTGATATTTAATTTTACTGCAGAGAAAAGTTCATTTTCCTATGTTTTTCATCACATAGGTTACAAATAAACTAAAGTTTGTTTAAATATTTTTAGATTTTTCTTTAAAAAATCTCAATAAAAAATTACTTAATTTTCAATTTTCCTAAATTTTTTGTGAAAATTATAACTTTTTTACCACATAAAGTGTCAATAGTTTTGAAATTAATTCTAAGTCTCTTTTATCAATATTTACAGACTTTTTGTACTCAAAAAATTTATATTAAGTATGTCAAATAATATGTAATGCATGTTCTTTTTCATTTTTTTAAATAATGTTTGAGTTTAGCTAATAATGCAATAATTATGTATAATTACCACAAAAGTTAATTAAATAAAATTATGTAAATACGTTTGTACAATTTTATATTTTTAAAAAATTTGTTAAATACTAATTGTTATAATAATTTAAAACTAAATCGATAGGTTTGCCATTTTCGATTTTCCTAAATGATGTTGACAAATTTATTACTTTTTTAGCTCATACAATGTCAATGATTTTAAGGGCCCTTCTGCTATCTAATTGTCTATTATTATGCTATTTGCAAAATTATTCAGAGCGTCCTAAGTGTAAAATTATAATACATGAGCAATTATAGTCAAATAAAATGTAAATATACGATTTGTTTACGTTTTTAAATAATTTTTACAAGTTACTAAAACTTCAATAACTAGAAACAACTGCGCTTCGCGCAGAGAATGACTGATGCCTTTTATTCGTTATCAAACAATTATTTATTAAAAATATTTTAAATTATTATTTGAAAAGAGATAAAATATTGTAAATGATAAATTTTAATTTAATAAATGACCCTAATTTTTTGCGGTGACATTTAATTATTATGTTCAATAATTTCATTTGCTTAGTAAAAAGTATAAAACTAATTAATTTTTGTCCAAAAAGTAAGTTATAATTTTTTGAAATTGGATTCTTTTAAATGAACTTTTGCACACAAAAATACAAATTTAATCGTTTAAACCATTTGAACTAAAAATTGGTATAGAAACTTATCATTAGTTGTACTTTTGGAAAAAAATAGTTTCAACCCATTTCTGAGACCCTTCAATTTAACTTGGGCCCAATTGGCGTGGAATCCCTCATATAGTTGTTTTTAATTTATTTTTTTGTTATTTATATTTAAAAACTTACAACTGGTTTGTGTTCTCACACAACCAACGATCATGGAACATGTTCTTTTATAACAGTCTTAACGTATACTCCTAATTTTTATAAGTCTTAAAACCGAAATTACCAGGAAATTACAATAAATCCCGAATTATAAATAATCCTACGTCCATAAACCTAAAGTATTCTTAGGTCTTGTTCTTATCAGAGCCTGATCAGGCCCTGACTCCCACTTCAAATTATTCTAAGTCCCTAAATCGAAAATATTCTAAGTCCATTTCACCCCTCTCCCTAAAAACATCAACATTTCTACCCCTCCTGCCGAGCTGGACTTTTTCAAATACTTCATCCAATGAACATGTTCCATGTTAATAAATTAATGTGATAAAAGTGTATAAGAGTAGTTAATTAGTATATTCAGAAAAAATAGCTTTCTCCAGTAAATAAAATTTACTTGATCAGTAAAAGAGCTATTTCACAGTGATCAGAGAAGTCTGTTAAAGATAATTAATTTTTATTCTAAGAATTTTAATATTATCACAAAAAAATAGTCATTTTTAAAATTATAAATCCGATACCTGAAATTTTCAAAATTTTAGTCTTATCATTTTTATACAAAAAATACAAAAATAATATCCCTTTCTTTTTCTACGAGAGTTCTAATTTTAGGAAATTTATTAAAACAATAGAAGTTAAGGTTAAAACATTACAATTTTAAACCAATTCAGCTATTGAAAGATAAATAATTAATTAATTATTTATCTTTCGAGTATCATAACCTATAGTACCATTAACTTGGTGACTTATTAATTATATTTTAAAACGGTTTTTTAAAGTACCCTATAAATAAACATAGTACCTAATTTAATTTTTATATTTTATACAAACTATTTTATTTGCTATAATAAATTTAGAAGGATCTGAGTTTTTAGTTTTTTTTTAATTAATCGCACATTTTTTGTATAAAAAAAAAGTTTTATTTTTAAAACATTTAAAAATTATTTTTGGTATTTATACAAAAACATACTAAAAATTTTGAGGTTTTATATTTAAAATTTTGTTTTTATCACAATATTTATGCTATAACCTATAACTTCATAAATTTATATAAATAAATTTTCAAATTTAAAATAAAAACATTTGAGCAATTCATTTTTATTAACCAATCAGGAGTGGTTTTTAGCTATAACAATGTACATAGTTACTGTATCGAAGACATGTACTTTTTAGGATAGGATATTTTATAACGATTATAAAAATTAATTAAATAAAAGCTTGTAAAAATACTTTTACATATTTTGCACATTTTATATTTTTTAAATATTTACAAAATATTAATATATCACTAATAAAAATATTAAAAAGTAATAAATATTACTTTTTAATATTTTTATTAGTGATATATTCGGTCTCAAATTGTTTTCTAAACTTGATCTATTGGTGATAATATTAAAAATAAGGATGTTAAATAGTCCCTTTGAACAGTTGAGAGTAACAATGTCGACTATGATTATAGTCTAACAAGAAAAGTTAGTTCTGACTTTAGGGCAGGTTGTGGTTGTTGAAAAAACATCCCCCATACGCTCAGTTTATCTAAATGGGCTGCCTGGGCCTAAAAATGAGACCCTCTAGCAGGGCCCTGTGCTACAAGGATTTTTTAGGCTACATTCTAAATTACGCTGCTACCCTAGTGAGTCAACTAAATACTTTCCGGTTGGCCTCATTTTTTTTCAAGTGTGTCACCCCGCGTAAAAATAAAAAAGATCATGATAAGATCTTTTAAAGATCTTAAAATTTGTCGTTATTTTGTCTTAAATTCGTCTTGAAAATGTCTTGGAAATGTAACAAATCAAGACGTTCATCTTTAAGACTAAATATCTTAATTTATCTTAACTTTCTCTTAATTTTTTTTTCGCAAAATCTAATGGCAAGAAAAAATCTTCCGCGTGATTAAGGTTATGTCATATAAAAAATAAATTAATTTTAACCAAAACTAATTCAATTCGGAGGTAATGCATGCATGTGCTTTCTGCATTTTGCACTTTTTAAATTTTATGCATTTTTATATATTTTTTGATAAATTTATTGAAAATTAGAGGCGCGAACTTTTTTATTCTCTTAAAACAATTGTTTTTTCCGTGTCATTAGATCTAGCCTTTTTTTTGTGCAAGATTTGGAGAATCTTTATTTTATGACCAAGCGGACTACGATTTTAAGGTTAAAATATCATTTTTTTTCAGTTTTTGTACAATCTTCTAAAAAATTCGTCTTCGATCTTATCTATTATTATCTTATTCATTTTTGCTCTGCAGTATCTGCCGCACGCTGTATAAAAAATGTTTAAACTATATAAAACATTATATATATCTGTAGGTGCGACATAATAAAATACATGAAAACTGATTCGAGTATTTCGTCATCCTATTATTAAATTTCGCTGTCCAGGACAAAAGAAAAATTTATTTCGAGGCATAGTAATTAGTATTTGCATTCAGATGCAATATTAAATATTTTTTTAATGCTCAGTCTCATATATTGCTCTTCAATCTGTTCATCATAACTTATTCATCAAATAAAATGTGCAGAATCTGTTTAATGAACATTTATAAAATTTTTGTCGCTAAATTTAAAACATCCTTATAAGTAATTAAGAATGCATATGATTTTGGTTTGATAGATATTAAAACTGGTGTCATTGCCATTGAAGATTAAGAGTTGATAAATTTAGAATTAGATCCTCTAAAACATGTTTGAAATATGTTTAAAAAATAATTTGTTATTTAACTTCACATTATATTTTTTTATGTAATAATGGAATTAATTTGATGCAGGATTTGTAAATAGAGCAACAATTATAGCTGCAAAAAAGCTCTTAAATTGCTGCTTATAGGAATTATGTAATATTGATATTGTTCATTGAATGACCAATTATTATATTTAATATTGTATTTTTGATCTTGACTAATAAATATTTTTCTTGCAAATTATATCAATTATATAATAGTATTCATTAGAACAAACATCTCATGTTATAATTTGTACTGAAACACGCTTATTTGAAGGAAGTTATACATAGGTGTGTTAACTTTGCTAGAAAAATATTCGTACAAGCAAAAATTTTTTTTAATTCAGAGAAGACTAGATGACCAATGGTATTCTTACTTCCGCAAAATATAAATATCATCTCTATAAGTTAATAAAAAAAAAAACAAGAGGAATAATTATTTGTTAAAAAAATACTATATATGTACTGCGAAATATGAAAAAATATCATTACACTTGACAAAAATCTGAATGATAATTCTTATTCTAAAAATTCCCTAAGCTCCTCAAAAAAAATTTGGGAGTTTATCAACAACAAGTTGGGAATAGCAATAAAGCTTCTAAGAGTATTTACGTTTAACACCTTAAACATAATGGTTTGACTGTTGATGACAATAAGGAAATTGCAGATCTTTTTAATACATTTGATAAAAGCATTAATAACAAACTCTTTAGTCAGATCAATGATTCCACTATAATAAATCTAAAATTAATAAATAATAACCTTAATTCTATTTTTTTTAGAGCAACTAATAGTGCTGAAATTTCTAAAATAATTAATGATATGGGTCTTAAAAGTGGTGGTGCTAATGTCACTAATATTAAGACTAACAAAGTACTACGCCCCTATATAATCAATTCTCTTGCCTACATCTTTAATTCGTGTATCTCTAAAGGAATTTGGCCCGGAGATCTTAAAAAAACGCAAACAATTTCCATTTACCAAGTGGTGAAAAATATTTAATGACTAAATATAAAAGTATATTATTGATATCTAATCTGGCAAAAATTCTTGAAAAGATACTTTTTAACAGATTACATTCCTTTTTTAAAGTAAATAATATCATTTCAGATTGTCAGTTTAGGTTTCTTAGTAATGTGGGAACGAGTCATGCTCTGCAGAATGTTACTAAACTTCTATACTCTGGCTTAAATAACAATAAAGCAGTTATTGATACGTTCTTGGACCTCTCAAAGGCTTTTGATACTGTTAATCACAGTGTTTTATTAATAAAACTAGAGAGATACAGAGTTAAAGGAGCTCCTTATAACTTGACATTGGGTGAGGTAACAAGTGAATATAGATTCGTTAATATAGGAGTTCGAAAAGGGTATATTCTATGTCCTTTTCTATTTTAACTTATATTATCGATCTTCTTCATTTGGCACTTCATATTTCATGGTTCAGTTTCTGGCACTTCTGGTAAGGGCGTGGCTAGATCTTCAGTTTCTTCTGGCGTTAGATCTGCTGAAGGCAACATCAAATCTAAAACCTCAGTCTCTTGAAGATCGGCAAATCCCTCTCCATCTATCGTTTGAGCCAGATTTACGATGGTTCAAACACTCTCTTGATATTCTCTTCTTCTCGAATTTTTTTTAGGTGGCACAACATTCGGCCAGACTCTTCTCCAGCAAGAATTTAAAGTGGATTCTTTAATTTCAGCCCAAGACTCTTTTGTCATTGTGATGGCATCCATAATGGAAAAATCTTTCCAAAACTGTTTAACTACGTTGATAGAATTAAATTCTTCACAATTGCGATGGTGATTGACAGTCTGTACTATTTTTTCAATGACTTTTCTCAAAGCATTCGCACAAAATAAAAGATGTGAATCGATCTTTGGATACTTTGAAACCAGAAGCTCTTTTTTGTTCTTTTGATATCCAAGTACGATTTGGCATCTTTTTCCAATACAGACCGGTTTCGTCAGCATTGAAGACTTGATCGGGAGAATACCCTTTTATTTTATAAACTTTAAAAAAAAAAATGAAAAATGAATGTAGGTTAGAAAAAAATTATAAATATTCTCGAAAATTTTAACATTGTCATATTGAAACAAAATACTTCTTGACGTTGACTTCTTGACATTTTTTTTTAGTGCACAAAAAAAACCGCGGATAACAAGTATTTTCCCGCGGAAAACAAGGGATTGGATATTTTGGTCCTACCGCGGATACGGTGAACCGCGGATAACGAGGGATGCCTGTAATCAAAAACAGTCTTTAACATGTTACATTAGTTTTTGACCAAAAAAAAAAACTTTTTATCAACTAAACTAATTTTTTTCTTGCATAAAAAAATAGCCAAGGAAAAAATATTCGATAATAATCCAAAACTTTTCTTTTTACGATAAAATTTAAGCGAGTTATGCATTTTTCAAGTTATATAATGTCGTTTTAGAGCCTAAAATTGGAATTAGTATAAAAATGGCAGTTTTTGACAGTATCTTTAATTGACCATAACTTGGTTAATTTTCATCGAAAATAGTAATTTTTTTTTTTACTTAGGACTACTTTTTCCCTGGCTATTCGATTCTGAAAGCAAAAAAGTCAATTATTTTAACCCCTTATGGAAAATTAAATAAAGAAGTATTTAAAATGTGAAATTATTCTAAAACAGGCTAAAATCGACCTTAATGGCCGAAATCAAAATTTTTTTTTGGACAGATCGATTCGAAAAAAAAATTTCAAAAAAAAAAAATGGCGGAAAATGAGTTATTGCGATTTTTATTAAAACACATTTTCCAATTTTCCGGAATTTCCCGGGATTTTTCCGAAAAACTAATTGCAGAAATGCATTTACTGAAGGTTTCCCAACATATATGAGCAATTATTTTAAAAGTGCTACTTAATTTGAGCCTGGAATCGTAATTTTTTTTTTTTTTTGAGGGCACATCGATATGACGCGTGTTTTCAAATAGTTTGAACCTTCAGAAAACCGAAAAAAATCGTGAACAAGAAATCGGCGATAGGTGCCAAAAAGATTTTTTCACTTTTATGTCAAAAACCGTGTTTTTCGTATCTGAGCTACCCCAAATTTTTAAAATAACTTTTTAGGTAAATAAAATTTTAAAAAATAGATAACAAAATCTAATTGCCAAGGAAAAACCTCTCCAGAAGAAAAAAAAACTTATCTTTTTACGATGAAATTTAGCCAAGTTATCGTCAATTTAAGATTTTGTTCAAATTCGACTTCAAAAAGATTGAAATTTTATTGAAAAAAGCCTGTTTCTGAACTTTAAACATGCATTACTCGCTTGATTTTCATCGTAAAATAATAATTTTTTTTTTTAAATCGATTTATTTTTTCCTGGCAATTCATTTCTTTAAGAAAAAAATCATTTTTATTGACAAAATTTTAATTTTTAGATCAAAAACTGTATTAAGTAAATCTTGCTACTTACAGCAGTTTTCAAAGGCTTTTCAGGTACCCGAAATTTATATAAAATTACCCTTGTAAAAAATATATAATATCAATAAAATCTCTGTGATCTGGAGGTTTTGAACAGAATTTCTAAGACTAACTTTTTCTACCACCGAATGAATATTCTGAAAAAAGCTTCAGATTCCTCGGGAAATCGTACTAGAAGACGAATTTCATATATTTCTAAAACGCAGATAAAAAAAAGGAATATAAAAAAAATTTCATAAAATTAAAATAAATCAATATGATTAGGTGTAATTTTTCAATAGATCCCAGAAGCAAGGGTAATTGAGTTTTTAGATTATACTACGTTGCATATAAAGATATGGCTATTTCTATTGAAATATAAATTTCGGTTACCTGAAATTTTCAATACCCCAAATAACAAATTTAAATGTACCTAAAAAAATGTAAACTGTACAAGTGTGCATACCAATTATTTTAAGATTATATTTTAGGAATACATAAATTAAGATGTAATTGCAGTAATAAGTTGCAACGTATTATCACAAATTCTCATTAGTACACTGTAAAAAGTAACTTTCTTATATTAACAAAAAAATTAGAATATTTACGAAAAATTAGTAAATTGTCGACAAAATTTGTAAATATTCGAAAAAAATCGTATATTTACTAAATTTAGTATATTAACAAAAAATTCGAGTATTCTCGATTTTTTTTTGTTAATTCGCAAGAAAAATTGATAATTTACAATTATTTTTCGAAAATTTACAAAAAATAGTTGTAAGTTTCCAAAAAATAGTTGTGAATGTACAACTTTTTTCGTAAAATCACAAAAAAAAATCGAGGATTCTCAAATTTTTCGATAATACACTAAATTTAGTAAATTTACGATTTTTTTCGAATATTTACAAAATTTTTTGAAAATTCACTAATTTTTCGAAAAAATTCTATTTTTTTTGTAAATCTAAGAAAGTTACTTTTTACAGTGTAACAATAGATGTCGCATTTTTCGCAAAAGTAAAGTCATTTCTATATAATATTTATAAATGATTTAAAAATATTTTATAAAACTTATTGATTTATAAAATTTTTATTCTTTTTGAAAGATAGTTTTCTTTATGAACATTCTTATATTTTATTGTAAATTAATTTTAACAATTCTTTTTTGTTTCTTAGATTGGTTGTCATTTACCAAATTTATAACTCATTTAATCACTTCCAAGTACTATGTGTCCTTATGGAGTAAATTCTTAGGTCCATAAAAAACAATGTAATTAGTAGCAGAGATTAAATGAGCTTCAATGTTTATAATCTTTTTTGGTAAATAGCACCTAATTTAGCTATGCAATCGTAAAACCAATCGATTTTTATTTTTAGATGACAGACACCTACACACTCATATTATGTATATCAAGTAAAATATAAATAATTTAAATAATTATAATAATTAAATTAGACACGAATGCATTTGAAAAATTAAAATACTTAAATTAATTTGTATAGAAAAAATTGTTTAAATTAAAATTAAAATATTTAAAAAAACAAAAAAATGATAATAATAAAAATAAATATAAAAAAATGTATAATTATTTAATTTAAGTATATATATATATATATTATATTTAATTATAAAACTACATACTTAAGTGTAAAAAAAAATTATTTGAAAATATGTAAATTAATAAATAAAAATTACATTTTATAAATTTTTTCAATAGTAAATTTATTAACAATTAATTAATTCTTGATATATTTTTAAATTTTTTCAAGTATTTTTATAAACTATAAATAAAAGAAAAAACCAAAATCAAAATTAGATAAAAATTAAAAATTTTACCCGCCACAAAGTTTCAAAGAAAATTTAAAAATAGACCTATGAGACACTTGTTAATGAAAGAAAATTATTAAAATTATATTTACGTTAAGTGAAATATTAACCTATATAGTAATTGATGTGGCGAAAACGTGGTTAAAAATTATAAGTGTGTGGTTATCTGAATTTTTGAGTACCTGAACCGAAAATTCGGTCTTTTTTGGATCGAATCAGGTCGGTTTTCAAGTATAACCTAAAATCTTCAGAAGTCCACAGGTACAGTTTTGAATCGGAAATTTCCCTGGCATTACGATTCTATGTATATTTTAGTTTTAAAATTTTTTAGTTTAAGCTTAAAGAAAAGGAGAAATAGTAAAAAGTTAGCTAATATACAATAAAAAAAATAATGACTTATACAAATATCCCAAACACCATTCTATATTCAAAAAAAAAATTTGTAATTTTTTTTTACAGTTCTTGGATACTTGAATTTTTTTAAAAAAATAATGACATTTCAAATATGCTAAACACTATTCTATATTCAAAAAAAAAATTTGTAATTTTTTATTACAGTTCTTCTTATACTGACTTCATAGCTCTATTAAAAAATCAAGCTCTGAAAAAAACCTCTGACCTAATTACTAAAGAAAGTCAAGAAAAAGGACGCAAGTATTTCAACTTATTTTACAGTTACTCTTCAAAACCTTGGTTTCATAAATCTAAACTCTCCAGAAGATCAATAGTATCCATAAACCGTGCAAGAGCAGACCACTATAGCCTCAACCAATCTCTTTTCAAAATTAAAGTAGTTAACTCCCCCAATTGTGACTGTGTACTCTCTGTCCCCCAAGATCTAAATCATATAATCTGGCAATGTCCTAATCTTGATCAATCGCGTCCCCAATTGATTCGAAAGCTTCGTCAAGCTCGTCTCACCTTACCCCTAAATATTGACTTACTACTAGCATCCCCCAACTCCACACCTATGAAACATATCACTGATTTCTTAAATATTAATAATATTAATGTATAAATAGTGACCTTGTTAAATAGTTTGAACATATTGTATAAAAATTTTATAATAATTAAAAAAAAAAAAAATCTTGTGATGTAATACCTGTTTAACATAATTTCAATAATTCTGTATGTATCAACTAAAATTTTTTTAACTCTGTATCTATCTTTTTATATGTAATATTATAATTTTCATATGTAATCTTTGTCAGCTTAATAACTTTCATAAAGATAAGTTAAAAAAGCTTAAATAAAAAAAAAAAAAAAAAAAAAAAAGTTCTTGGATACTTGAATTTTTTGGTAATAAAATTGTATATTTTAGGCTGAAAAACTCACCTTGATAGTAATTTGAGTCGCTCTTTTCAGTTCCTGAGTCTGTTTTTACGTATAACTCTTACGAAATGAGGTATCAACCCCTAACTTTTCATAATTCTTAAAGAAACTTATGATGTTCCCAAAAGCAAAGAAATTTTTATTTGGTAGTAAAAATAATTGCTAGGACTCTCAAGAGATACAAAAAAATCAAATACTCGTGTAATAGCCCTTACAACCCTCCCTGGGGTTATCTCTAGTAACCAAGGGGGTAAGTTTTACAATTAAATAAAACATTGATTATTTTGGCTATAAAACTCCCCCAGGGGCTTCAGAAATGAAAAGAGCGACCCGAATTACATACTAAGTGATATTTTAGCCCAAAATATTCAGAATTTTATTTAGTTGTAAAACTCATCCCCTTCCTTGCTAAAGACACCCCCAGGGAGGGTTATAAGGGCAGATGTCTGCATATTTTAACATGAAATATGTTCACTGGATGGGGTATCTGAAAAATTCTAGCTCGGTAAGGGGGGGGGGGGGGTTGAAAAATTGACGTTTTTAGGGGGGGGGGGGGTGAAATGGACTTAGAATATTTTTTTTTCAATGACCTTTGGTGCAGAAATACCTAGTAACCATTGGTGCAGAAGTACCTAGGGACCTTTGGTGCAGAATTTTGAATAAACCAACACATAATTTTTGAATTTTATGATATAAAATAATAAGAAATAGGAACATAAGAATATTTAAATGTCAAGTTAAGTTTTAAATGGTATGTAAAATATATATGTAATTCAAAGATTTCAATGTAATATTTTGTAAAATTAAAAAAATTATTTCTAAAAAATAAAGGTCCTGAAGAGGTTCTCAGATTGAGAATGAAATATTGACAAGAGTGAAAATCAAGGTTTTTTGAATTTTTCCTTATAATTTGTCCAGCAAGGTCATTTTAAACTCAATTGGAATTTAAATTATCTGGACGTTCCAATCCAATTTTCAAGAATTTATTCTAAAAATTAAAAATAATTTCATGTTATTTAAAAAACAATATTAATTTGAAAATTTAATTAATTTTGATGTGTAAGCAGCATGATTTCTACAATAAAAATTTAAATATAAATATTTGGATATAAATATTGATATTATGAACACAATAGATACTTTATTATTAGTGCTATAAGTGAACATGTTCCATAGGGTTGTTCACAAAAAAAAAGTACTCCAAAAATGTTCTTCTTGAAGTATGATGAAGTTTAGGTGACCAAATGATTCCATACCAACTGAAAGTGATATATTAATGGGCTGAAGCCCATTTGAGAACGATTTAGGGGTCGCACAAACCCAGGGTAGCTCTCAAGTAGTTGGCTTACACCGACAATTGGTGTGAACGACAAAAATTTTGTTCAAAATGCGTTTTTTATAGTGTCGCTAAACTCAAAAATGAGGTGTTCAGAGTCCGAAAATACCTTATTTTATTTATTTATTTAGAATTTGTTAGGCGCAGGCGTGGCCGATGCGCTACAATTTACAAAAGTTTACAATATAATTTTTGTACATAGTACATACAGATTTTTATGAAAGTATATTGAATTTACAAAATATATATTTAGTTTATAATAAATTTAAAAATGAAAAATTTAAATTGAATTTACAAAAATAATATTTAACAAAATTAATAAAAATTAATAATTAAAGAATATAATTAGATCTTATTTTAATGTTATTTACATTATTATTATATGAATGAATATAATTAATCTTAATAATAAATTTGTTAAATCATCGCGATTTTAGGACAGGTGTTTTTTGAAGGTAAAGAAGGTATTTCATAATATGCAGTTTAAATGTATCAATACATGTATACGTTTTTAATGTAAATAGCAAACTATTCCACTCTGTAATGGCTGTGATAAAGAAAGAATTTATATAGAAATCTGTTCTATAAAAAGACGGAAGGGAAAAAGTGAGAGGCAGGAAATCTGATAAGGAAGTGTCAGGAAGATTTCTTTGCGAACGCCTGATTTCCTCTTCAGGTTCTTTAAATTGTGATGAGATATATGGCGGCCTTTTGGCTGTTATTAGGCTATGTACAAGTACTAGCCTAAAATATTTTCTACGAGTTTTTGCTGTTAACCAATTTAATTGATTTCTTAATGGGGTAATTGATACACGCTCATATCTACCAACACCAAAAATGAATCGTATTGCTAAGTTTAAAATCCTTTCTACTTTGACTGCAAGAGCAACGTCAAGTGCATCATAGACTAGACAACAATAATCAAAGAATGGAATGATTAAAGAAGATACCAATAATTTACGAAGCTCATATGAAAGTAATCTTGATTTCATTCGTAAACGATGCAATGTATAATGAACATTTTTTGATAATTTCATAATATGCTGTGACCAATTTAAAGTTGGAGTTAAAATTACTCCTAAATTTAAAACGGAAGTTGAATATGGTATGTTTACACTTGAAACCGTTATTGGGGGAATATTTGAATCATAATATGTATTTAAATTATTTAATTGAAAAGTTGTGCCAAAATTAATGATTTTAATTTTATTAAGATTTAATTTTAGATGATTTATTTTTGTCCAATCTACAATAGCATTAACATCACTCTGCATATTATTTAATGCAGTGTCATAAGAGGAAACTTTGCTTTGTATATAAATTTGTAAGTCGTCAACAAACAATTCAGAATGGCAATAAGTAATACATTCTAAAATAGAATGCATATAGATTAAGAATAGTATTGGCCCAAGAACCGAGCCCTGAGGCACTCCTGAACTAGTCGTAATATATTCAGTTGGGTTGCCATTTTCATCCATAACTACTTGCTGACGAAAAAGCAAATAATCATGAAACCATTGCAGGGTATGATGAGTAAAGCCTAATTCATATAACCTTTGCAATAAGATAGTGTGGTCAATTGTATCGAAGGCCTTCGAGAAATCAAACATTAACAGGGTTGTTATTAAGCCTAATTCAACACCACAACGTATTGTATCAGTGAGATTAATTAATACTGTTTGGGTACTGAAGTTTTTTCTATAACCAGATTGGTGTGTATTAATGAGATTATTGGTCTCTAAGTAGGCCACAACCTGATCAACGATTAATCTCTCCAAGGCCTTTGCCAAATGCGACATGTTTGCAACTGGACGTGTATCAGAAGGAGATAGTGGGCGGGGTATTTTACTTAAAGCAAATATAAATATTCTTTTCCATACATTGGGGAATTTGGAGGTGGTAATTGATGTATTAAATATAAAGGTTATATAGTCCAATAAAATATTCATAGAATCATTATAATGTCGAATGTTAAAACCATCTGGACTTTGATCTTTACATTTAGGAACTATTTTTATAATTGCTTTAGATACTTGATCAGAAGTTACTGGTGTTATTGAGAATGTAGTATTTAAAGTTATTTGATGAGAAAAGAGTGGTAATATGATACAGGATGGTGATGATTTATTTATATTAGAAAAGAAAATATTTATTTCTTGAGCAGAAAAAAATTGTAGCGGAGATGTATTAGTAGTGGATGTAAGTCCTATGGAGTCCAAAATTCGCCATAGAGTGGAAGAATTTGCAGAATTATCTAGACTATTTTTAATATAGTCATCTTTCCTTTTTCTGACCTCAGTTTTTAAATCTACACGAATTTTACGAAATTGAGTTAAAAAGGTTTCATCACCTGTAGTTAGATACTTTTTATAAAGTTTATCCCGTATTTTAAAATGCAATTTTAAATTATCATCTAACTCAAACGTCTTTGGTTTAGTTATCACATTTTTGAAAACAGGAGCGTGCTTATCTAGTATTTTATTACATAAGGTCAAGAAAGCATCAGTAATAATTGATGGATCTGATAGATCTGAACGATCTAGATTAGATATATTACAGATTAAATCTTGATTTAATAGATTGAAATTACATTTTTTGAATGAACGAGTTATTTTAAATCGGGGAGGTAATGTTTGATTCTGAAAATTATATGAAAAACTTATGGGATGATGACCTGCAAATAGTGGCGCCGGTGCTAATAGCCAATCTGAAACATTCGCTAGGGTCCTGGTCATTACAATATCAATTTTTGACTTTCCATCGTAAGATGAATGTGTAAAATCTGTTGGACAGATAAGCAAGCCAAGATCCTGCGAAAATTCCAGAAGGGGAAGACCTTTTAAAACACCCTTAAAACACCGAAAACACCTCTTATTGCCAAAAATTTTTGGATTAAATAGCAGAAATCGTATGTATTTGGAGCATCTGGATCGTAAAGTAAAATGGATGACTTAAATATGTTGAAAAAATACCGAAAACTCCTTACGTTTATTCCAACGCTCCTTCTTGGCCGAGAAACGCAAGGCTCAATTTTATAACAATGCTATAAGATAGGGTTTTTAGGCAATTTTCCAAATAACGCTGTCATATTCCAATTCTACCAAAACACTACCATTTGCTCTCATTTTTTTCGTATAAGTTCTATCTTTCATTCCCCGTAAACCGCAATTTTTATCACCGATTCTCTTATCGCTATAGTTAGGAAGTCAAATGCCCATTTTTTGCCAAAAATGACCAATTTTAAAATTGTTATTAAAATTGTAATTTTTGATAAAAAAAAGTCTTAAAGGTATCCAACATTTTGCACTAGTTTCAAGATTCAAAAATTTTTTCACTCGTCCATTTTACTTTAGACCTTTCCGAGATATTACTTGACAAAGATAGTGATAAAATATGATTTTTAAAAAAAAAACTTTAAATTGAGACTCTTTTTTTAAATTATCATATCTACTAAACAAACAGTCGAAAAGGAATATGTAAAAATTTTTTCAAAACTTAGAGCTGATACAAAATTTTTGAGACCTTTACGACTCATTTTGATCAAAAATTACAATTTTAACAGCAATTTTAAAATTGGTCATTTTTTGCAAAAAATGGACATTTGATTTATTAACTATACACTATAAAAATTAATAAAATTTTAAGAAGTCAATATTAACTTCGTACCCCTTAAGTCTCCGAAAGTTAATAATCCCTTGATTCAAGTTAACGGGGTTAAATCAATGCATCCCAACCTTAAGTCAGCTGACGTATATTTATTAAAATAGCCGTCTTTTAGACTCAAGTCAACTTAATATTAGTCTGAATCCGGTAACTATATATTTGACTTACGTATTAGTTATCCCTGAAATTTCTATCATCTCCTCGAATACCTTCGGGATGAAAATGGACCGTAAGAGGGAAAACTGATATCCTGGAGGCAAAATTTTTAATTTTTCATCCAAAACAATTTTCCAATTTTCCAATATGGCGGAACAAAAAACATTTTAGAATAAGCTTTTTACATTGCCAAGGGGTTTTCTAGGTCGAGAAAAACGTTTTTATGAATAAAAATTTTAATTTTTTTTTCCCAGAATATTTCCCAATTTTCCAAGATGGCGGACCAAAAAACATTTTAGAATAAGCTTTTTACATTGCCAAGGGGTTTAGAGGTCGAGAAAAACGTTTTTATGAAGTTTTTATTTACATGTGTTTTGGTCCGCCATCTTGAAGAATTTGGAAAATATGCTGGAACAAAAAAATTAAAATTTTCATTTATAAAAACGTTTTTCTTGACCCCTAAAACCCCCAGGTAATGTAGAAAGTTTTTATTTTCATGTTTTTTTGTCCGCCATATTGGAAAATTGGAAAATATGCTGGGGCAAAAAAATTAAAATTTTCATTCATAAAAACGTTTTTCTTGACCTAGAAAACCACTAGGTAATGTAGAAAGTTTTTATTTTCATGTTTTTTGGTCCGCCATCTTGGAAAATTGGAAAATATACTGGGGCAAAAAAATTAAAATATTCATTAATAGACACGTTTTTGTCAACCACGAAAACCCCCAGGTAATGTAGAAAGTTTCTATTTTCAAGTTTTTTGGTCCGCCATATTGGAAAATTGGATAATTGTTTAGGATGAAAAATTAATAATTTCACCTCCAGGATATCAGTTTGCCCTCGTATGGTCCATTTTCATCTCGAAGGTATTCGAGGAGATGACAGAAATTTCAGGGAGTTATAACTCCATAAATTAGGGAGTATATTATATTAACGTATATTATATTTTTTTTGTATAAGATAAGCTTGAATTTATTTCAATGTTATATTTGGATATAACAAATACGAATTAGCTTAAATTAGCCCAATTAAATTTTTTGTAACAAGTTAATATTTTGCTGAAAGAAGCTTGCTTTCAATTGAATCACGTGATCTCCCGTCAAGTCACTGTTTAAGTTGATTCAAGTAAATATTCGCTTCGCCGTATTTACCTTCGCGCTTAGGTTGCGTCAACTTCGCATAGCTTGGCAATACTCTATATTTTTCATAGTGTAGCGATGAGAGAATCGGTGATAAGAAATTACGATTTACGGGGAAGGAAAGGAAAACTTATACAAAAAAAAATGAGACTACACGGTAGTATTTTGGTAGAATTGCAATATGACAGCATTATTTGAAAAATTGCCTAAAAACCCTATCTTATAACATTTTTATAGAATTGAGCCCTCCGTTTCTGGGCCAAGAAGGCGCGTTGGAATAAACTGAAGAAATTTTCGGTATTTTTTCAACATATTTAAGTCATCCATAACTATACATTGTAATTTAAGATCCAGATGTTCCGAATATATACGATTTTTGCTATTTAATCCAAAAATTTTTGGCAAAAAAAGGGGTGTTTTCGGTGTTGTAAGGGTGTTTAAGGCATTTTCGGACTCTGAGGACCTCATTTTCGAGTTAAGCGACACCGAAAACATATTAGGGAGAATAAACAACGTATTTTGAAAAAAATTTTTGTCGTTCACACCAATTGTCAGTGGTAGCCAACCACTTGAGAGCTACCCTGGGTTTGTGCAACCCCTAAATTGTTCTCAAATGAGCTGAAAATTGATATGGAATCATTTGGTCACCTAAACTTCAACATACTTCAGGAAGAACATTTTTGGAGAACTTTTTTTTTTGTGAACAACCCTAATGTTCCATGCCAAACCGGTTAAAACTTTTTTTTTTCTCTCATTTGAGAGTTCTTTTAATTATTGACAATGCCAAATAAAAACTCTTTAGCATTTAGGAACATCATAAGTTTCTTTGAGGATTATTTGAAAATATACCCCATTTTAGGGATTGATATATCTCTCTCTCTTTCGTAGGGGTTGTAGGTAAACACATACTCCAGAAATGATAAGAGCGACCCAAATTACCTATTTAGGTAAGTTTTTTAGCCTAAAATATACAGTTTTTGTTACCGAAAAATTTAAGTTTAATAGGATTATTTTTTTTATTTATTAAATCAGTTAACGGAACTAACCCTGTACATTTATTAACAGTTTTATTAGAAAATAATATAAATCATACTTAATAAATGAAGCAAATGATTCTGAACAAAGGCCAAAAAAGTTATTCGCTTTCGCTACAAGGGTATTATGAAAATATATACCTGGCAGACTGTAAATTAATTTCAAAAATGAACATACATTTAACGTTACTTTATATTACGCTGCGCATGCAAAAACTATTTGTCTATCGTTAAAAGCACTTCAAAACCATACGTAAACGTTTTTTTTTCTATCGTTTCATATTTCACTAGACTGCTGCCTATTTTCGAAGTAACATTATTCATAAAAAAAAAAAATAACAACATTTATTATTTTAACTGTGCTCTACTTTTTTCTCATCTTAAATTATAAACTTTTGTTTCTAAATATTTATATAGACTTTAGTGTAAATCTTAATTAAAAATTCAACTTAACAAATGAGAACCATTTAATCGTTGAATAAAAAAAAGGTAAGAAAAAATATTTACTTTAACGTAAACGTCTACTTTTTTTTTAAATTTAATTGTAAAAAATTTTTTTAGAGTAAATAAATTTTTCTTGATTTGTACGATGATTCTAAATTTAGCATTTAAAAAATATTTGTGTTAAATACGTTGTTTTTATGAGTTCCCACTTGATTATTTTTTTAAATACCAAATCTTATATGCAGTAGTTTTCCATGTATCTTTTAATTTGTTAAATTGGTCTGATTGGTTTGATATTGGAAATCGCAGGAAAAAGGTGTACTATAGATTTTTTTAAGTTGCTTGGGGTTCAAAATAGATATATAAACGAGTGAAACAATTTCTAAATAACAAAAACTTTTTAAGTGGTTTTTTAACAATATTTTAAAAGTAAAGCTAATATTATCAAACAACTGCCAGTTTTCAAGTGTAAATAACAATGTATATGGCTAGGAGTAAGTGATCCAAATAACTTATAGTAGACTTTTTTTCTTTTTAGGTTTTCGTTGTTTGATCTCTTTCCCCTTCGAAGTTGCACTGGTCTATAGTTGCATTAATACTCCAAATTTACTTATGAAAAATATTTATTGAAGGAATTTTGATTTTTACTTTGCAAAAACTTTCCTATTTTTTCTATTCAATTTTTAGAGTATTTGTTTCTTGTTGTTCTTGTAATTTATAAACTATGCGTAACCTGAGGTATTATATCCGAATCTATTAAAATGATTTGATAAAATGTTTCAAATCATTTTAATAGATTCGGATATAATACGCCTAATTACGCATAACATGCTACTAACCGGCATCTTTACATTCTACTAGTTTAAGCATTGAAATCTTTATCAATTTCAGAGTCTGCTTCTTTTTTCAACTTTTTCATCTTTTAATATTAAGTACAATTATAAAGGCATCCTTTACTACTCTCCGAAAAGGTACCAGAAATACCAGCTGTGCAAATATTGAAACCTTATATCGAAAATAATTATTCATGAGGCAAATAAGAGGTTACGTTTCAGGAAGTTTGTACGGGCTACCTATTCCTAAAGTATGATACATCTTCATTTGAGCTAAATCAAGAAAAAATTATTAGCACCATCTGATTTCGTGATAATTTCGCGACGATTAATGAATGAACGAAATCGCAAATACTGAATACAGCGAATAGTAAGGTATGCCTAAATACATTGTTAAATTAGTATGCAAACCAAGACTGAAGTTTATATTTTATCTTATATTCATTGAATGTATGACCCTATGATTCTGAAGAGAAATTAGAGTATTTAATTCTTTGATAAATGATAAATTCTTATCCTAACTCCTGAAAACCATATTCAATTAGCTAAGATTGTCTAATTTATAGGAAAGATGTTTAAAGTAATTCACCATGAATATAATCAATTTAATCTACTTTTTGACATTGTTTGAATTCCTGAATTCGATTGAAACGAAGAATCTTTTAGAGCAGATTATAATACAAGTCAAACCGAATAGAGTAACATTATACACCGATGCGAGAAATGATAATTCAAAAGATCACTGTAAATATCAATCAATTTTTGAACATCTTATTAAAGAAATACCCACTAAAATTGTAAATGTAAATAAACCACCCATAAAAGTAGAATTGAAATTTGATAAAAAAGGGTACGATGACACTTATTCATCACCATTACATGTTATTGTTTTGAATGAAGAGAAAAATTTATCTAAAAAATTGGTGAGATCTTTAATAATTATTTACAAATCGTTATATTATTTATCAAAAACTAAAATAATATTATTTTATGAATTTAACAAGTTAAGGAATTCAATTCAATTAATCCAAAATTATATTAATTTTTTTAAATATCTTGATTTCACAATTATTTCGTACTATGGAAATAATTTGTATTATTTATTTTACATATCATTCAATGGTGAATTAAGAGAAGAAATTTTATCAAATTATTCAATTATTTTTCCAAATAAATATAAAGATGCATATAAATATAAAATAAGAGCTGGTGTTGTTTCAGAATATTGGCCGGATTTATATCTTGACGATGTTATAAAATATAGTTCAGATATTTTAAACAAATGGGTAATCGATTCCTATGCTTATTCAGGCCTCTTCAAAACTTTGAAATACTTAAATAAATATCTAAATACTACTGAAAAAATTTTTCCTGTAGGACAAAATCAAATGCAACCAAATTTAATGAGTATTAACAATTTAGACATATTTTTAAAGAGCAATCAAATAGTTTTTAATACGAATTTGCGAGATGTTTATTTAACTGACCGAGAAGAAGTAGTTGCCCTGATACCTATTGTTAATAAGGAAAGTATTGAAAGTTATCTTGAAATCCTCTATGCTTTTTTATCAGTATTTGGAATAATTACTTTGTTTTTAATTTGTTCCTATTATTTTAAATTTCATTCTAATCAATGGTCTGTATCTAATATTGGTTATTTGCTATTCGGAAATGGGGTCAATATTCAACTTATTGGTGGAAGATCAAAATATTTTTATATATTATTGAATATAATTTCCTTACTTTTTATATCTGATTTGGTTTTAAATATGACTACTTTAAAATTTAAAAAGGAAGAAATGCCACTTGTTGATTCTATTGATGAGATTATTGAGAAAAATATAGAGGTTTTAATTTTTTATAATCAAGGAAGCTTAGATCTATTGCATTCAGTAACAACGGGAAAAGTGAAAAAATTATTGTCAATTGCACAGATAGCATCAATCTATACTCTGTCTCAAGATAAAGTTTACATTACATCAAAGTATCATGGGATAAGACTTTCTCAAAATGAGAAAATTTTAAATGGTAAAAATTTTGCAATTAAAGATTTTAATTTGTATCATGGTTCTAATGGTGTAATATTTTCTCCAAATTCACCTTTTGTGAATAAATTTAATGAAATTTATATAAGAATTATGGAATTTGGTTTGGATGTTAAATGGAAATCTGATTATAATAATTTAATGAAAACCGATACTCTAATTGATCAGAATTATCTTGAAGAAGATGAAGGAACGTTGGTTATAAGTCTTATTATAATTATGTTTGCTGGTTTTGTTATTTCTTCAATTACTCTTTTAATTGAAGTTATTTGGTATTATTGTCTATCCAAAAAATTAACTAAAATTAAAAATAACATCCTTTTAAGATTTAAACTACAAAAAAATCAGAACATTAAAATTCGTAAAATAAAAGTCAAGCCTAGAAAAGTACAAGTTGAATTTTCTGTGTAAAGATACCGTATCTGTTATGGCCAAGTAACAAGCAGCTCAAAGTTATATTAAAATTTTTATTTTACTTATTTTTGTCTAAAATCTGTCAGTCTTTTTAAATTAATGACTTGAATAGTATGTTACGCTACTTGGACATACGAAAATATTGATTGGATAATATGAATTAATTTTAAGAAAAGTAATAATTTATTTACTTTATCTATTTTTAAATAGAAGTATACACTAAAAAAAAATTCCGGTTGCGGCAACCAGAATTCCAGCTTCGAAAAATGGATTTCTTTTTACATCACAGACGTAATATTAAACAATTCTTGATGATAAAAATAGATGTTTTAAAAGTTGTGTAAATTTATATTGCTTATTACGCATTATTTATTTAAACCAACATTTGATTAAAACATTTTAAAAATTACAATAGTATTTGACACTATTATTAATATTATTATTATAGAATTTATTTTGTCTGAGCAAAAATATAGTTTTTACTCTTTTTTTTACATAGTCAATTAATTAATTTAATATATAAATAAAAATAAAATAAAATCTTTTAATAAATTAAAATTAGTCTACATAATATGCACTTATTTCTGAGATATTATAAGTAAAGTAATAATTCTTGGAAAAATCAGATGCTATAAAGTTGTCATTGTAATGATCTTCCATTCGATCATGTTTCCTTAAAATATGTTACAATATACATTTCAGTATGATTATTAAATATTTTCCACTAATTTTTACTACTTTTAATTAATCTTTTACATTTAGCACAAATATTATCAATCGTATAATTTAGCTTTTACGGGTCCTAAAATTTCCATAGACTTTTTAACTTCAATAACTATTTTTTTCCTGAATAATTTAAATTTATTATCAACTTGATTATTGAATTGATCGCCCATTTTGATTTTTCTGAATTAATTTAAGTAATTAATCGACCTTTTTGGGCTTAATTAAATAAAAAATATTTTATTTATTTATTTAGCAACGTTTCGTTGGTATACCACCAACCTCGTCAGGCTAAAAATTTATTAACAAGTAAGATTTTTACAAAAATTTTAAAATACTATAACTATTACTAGTATCTCTTATATGGTAAGTATTTATAATTTAAATGTTTAAATTTAAATTTAAATGTTTATATGGTAAGAGATATTAGTAATAGTTATAATATTGTAAAATTTTTGTAAAAATCTTACTTGTTAATAAATTTTTAGCCTGACGAGGTTGGTGATATACCAACGAAACGTTGTTAAATAAATAAATAAAATACTTTTTATTTAATAAAGTCAAAAAAGGTCGATTAATTACTTAAATTAATTGAATTAAATTTATTATATTTATTTATTTATTTATTTAATATTTTAACATCAAATGATGATAAAATTGAACGGGTTTTTTTTATTCTTTACATAGTACATTACAATAATATTTAAATATAACATAATTATTAGTTATATGTCATTTATTCATTCATTCTTATCACAGTCTAAAATTTTTATTATATCAACAATATTAAATATAAAATTTTTACAATATAAAATATAAAATTTATAGTTATAAGATATAATTTATTTAATTATAAGTTAATTAATAAGTGAATCAGAGAAAATGCATCAAATTAATACTTCGTATTATATATCATTTTAAGACTGGATTTTAAGGACTGTCTATCGTTCAGCTGGAGGCTTTGTGTTTCTTCAGGAAGATAGTTCCAAATCCTTCTGAACCTATAGAAAGGAGAGTGGAAGATGACATCACTACCGGCATTTTCCTCTTTATATTTTCTATAGGACCTCAAGCCATAGTTTAGATTCCGAATTTGAAAATAATTCAATAAATTATTATCATTTATTCTTCCCGAAATTAAAACTGAAAATAAGAATGTCATTAATCAAATGACATGATTTAACTTTAGTTATAACCACTTTATTTTAAATAGGAGAGTAATCATGATCAGTGTAATTCATAGTTATGCTACATTTAAATGCTAGATACCTTAAAAAACAGTTATTTACAAAATCTAGTTCATCAAAATCTACATACCCAAATGGGGTGACCAAATCACGGACGCGAACATAAAATTAGGAAGAGCGAGTGTTTTATATAAGTATAAAACAGTATTAAAAGAAAAATGATTAGTGATTCTTTTAATAAAACCTAATATTTGCAATGATTTTGATTTAATTGATTGGATATGATCACGAAAACACCATGTCGAATTTACCAATACACCCAGGTCACGTATAGAGCTAACCCATTCAATAATGCTACTATCGATTTTGTAATCAAACACTATTGGACTGCTACATCTAGAGATCTACAATACGTAACATTTTGAAATATTTACTGACAAAGAATTTTCTTTGCTCCAATTTAAATATTTATCGATCTCCAGCTGCAAAAGTTCACAATCATGAACGGACGCTATAATTCTACGCAGTTTGGAATCATCAGCAAATAATTCCAAACTTGCTCTCGAAACAACGTCGGGCAAATCATTTATGCAAATGTTAAATAAGATAGGACCCAAATAGCTTCCCTGAGGAACCCCAGATGAGGCCAAAATAGGTTCAGAAATAGTATCACCAAGTCTAACCATCAATTGCCTATTACTTAAATAAGATTTGATCCAACTATAAAATGAACCACGAATACCCCACGCAATTTTTTCATCAACAAACTATGGTCCACGGTATCGAACGCTTTAGAGTAGTCAAAATAGATAATATCCAGTTGGTTCTTGTTGTTAATGGAGTCCATTACATCATGGGATAAATTCAATTAAATAAATTCAATTTGAAATTATAGACCTTCCTTTAACAAAGTCGTGCTAGCTATCAACTATTAATTTTTTTAATTTTGTGCTTAAATTAGTAAGAATTATTTTTCAAAAAGTTTGGGAATGGCGCTTAAAATGTAACTGTAATTATTTACATTTTTTTTAGTCCCATTTAAATGTTGAATTTAAATATTCAGTTTTCCAGGCGTCAGGAAAATATCCCGCATCTAAGGATGATTTGAAAAGTAAATAAAGAGGATAGGCAATTGAAGGAGTACATTTTTTGATAAATATCTCGTGAATCCCATGAGGACCAGAGTTTTGAGAGTTTTTTAAGTTTTTTAATCCGTTTCTAACATCATTTAGGGTAATTTCAACTTTATCAATAACCTCAGAAAAATTAAATTTAAAATCCTTTTTAAGTATATCAGAATTAGGGTCAATTGGTGATTGAAAGCTTACGGGAAAAAATTCGGCAAATAAATTTGCAGAATCTTTGATATTATTTGCTTCTCTAACATCGAAAGAAACTAAATTAGGAGTTTCTCTAGTTCGCCTGAGTGTGTTGGTGTATTTCCAAAATTTAGATAGATTGTATTTTGCAAAATTATCTATATAAGTTCTGTAAGTACTTAATGAAGTTTTGAAAAATCTAATGCATTTTGCTCTAGATTTATTAAAAAGAATATAAAAATAGAGGTTTTTTGTTTTTTTCCACTTTCTATATAAACGTTCTTTATTATTTATTTCACGAATCAAATCAATGCTATACTAATGTGGAAATTTTTTAAATTTAATTTTTTTTTTTTGTACTAATAAATTCATTAAATTAAAGATTATGAATTATAAATATATATTTAATCTTGAACCATAATAAAACATATTATATAAACATTAAACATTGATTCGAACCTTTAGTTAGCTCAGAAGTAATTTAAGCTGACGTATTTTCCCTGAAACACCCGAATTTTCCTATTAAAAATACAGGATTTAAGAGTTATTGTGAGTATAATCTTTTACTGAACCATTAAATTTGTTTAAATATTCGTTTTTCGCAAAATACTCCTTTTTTGGAAAATTTTTTTGTCTCAGAAAAAATTAAAACTTGAAAAAACTCAAATGTTCAGTATTATTTGATGGGTCTTTTAGGGGAAATAGGTTAGTTTAACTTATTTCTGAGCTATCACAAGGTTTGAAACAATTTCTTATGTTAAAATAATATATTTTAGTGTGGCTCAATACTTAAATATAAAATATTAAACTTATACAGAAAAAAATAAAGGGGACCCTCGTATAAGTTAAATTACGAAATTCCTGATGTTCTTTAGGTGGATTAAGTAAGATATTTATCTATAGAATATTTGCTAACAATCAGAATTAAATAAAAATAGTCAAATATTAGTTTAAACACATAATTCGTAATAAATAATATTAATTTACACAACTTTTAAAAGGTATAAAAAATTTAAATTATTCTTCTTAAAACATCTATTTTTATATTTATAGAATTGTTTTATATTACGTCTTTGACGTAAAAAAAATCCATTTTTCGTAGCTGGAATTCCGATTGCGGCAACCGGAATTTTTTTTCAGTTTACACAGGAAATTTTCCATTTTTGAAATTATAAAATTTACAGAAAAGAAATTATCCATATAAATACAATTTTTTATAATAATTAAAATTACTAACACTGAAGGGAGACCCACCTCAGACATTGAAACTGTATATAACACAGTTATACTCTGTTATATTATGTGTAAATTATACGCAAACAGTGTTATAACATAATTTACAAATTTTTATTTTTATTTTAGTAAAATTTTTCATTGCACGAGTCCCCAAATGGGGTAATTACCCCTTAAAGCCTGCCCCACTAGTGATGGTATAAAAAAATAAAAAACTTACAACCGGAACTGTAAACTCACAATCAACGAACATGGAACATGTTTAACTTATATTTTGAATCTTGAAGCCTTTATAGTCGAGGCGCTACCAATGTATTTCGTAACCCACTTTTTTTTTAGGTTCGTGGATAAAAATAGGTGTATTATATGTTTTTCGACCTCCTAAATCCAAATCCGGGGTTAGTTTTGACCTAAAAGTGTCAGATTAATTGTTATTAACAAATTATTGCAAAATTAGCCCAAAATTAAGCAAAATTGAGTTGTAAAAGTTAACAAGCTTCAAAAATTTGTGAGTTAAGCAAAACTTTCTGATATAATTTAACTTACATTATATAAATTTTTAATATTTAACACTTTAGATTAATTATATAAACAATTTTAAATTGTTAAATATAAAAATTATTGGGCGATTGTTTAAACAATTTTTAATTACGAAAGTCATTTAAATAATAGCCTGTAAAAAAACGTTTGTATTATTTAATGTTTTAAAAATATTTGTAAAATATTGATTATACATGTATAATAATAAGGTATTTTGCAAAGAAAATTTATAAATAACAAAGACGGATCGCTGGATATGTTAGATTACTATGTTAGCTTACTATGCTTACTATGTTAAATTTTCCTAAATATTTTTGTAAAAATTATAACTTTTTTACCACATAAAGTGTTAATAGCTTTGAGATTAATTCTGCTATTTAAATCTCTTTTATCAATAGCTTCAGACTTATTGTACTCAGAAAATTTATATTAAATATGAGCAATTATAGTCAAATAATATGTAAATGCGTGTTCTTTTTCACTTTTTTTAAATAATGTTTGAGTTTAGCTAATAATGCAATAGTTATGTATAATGACCACAAAAGTTAATTATACTAAAGCATGTAAAAATACGTTTGTATTATTTTATATTTTTAAAAAGTTTGTTCAATACTAAAAGGTTTACCATTTTCGATTTTCCTAAATGATGTTGATAAATTTATTGTTTTTTTAGCGCATACAATGTCAATGGTTTTAAGGTCACTTCCGCTATATAATTGTCTATTATTAAACTAGCTGCAAAATTATTGAAAGCGTCCTTAGAAAAAGTATAATTATAAAATATGAGCAATTATAGTCATATAAAATGTAAATATACGATTTTTTTTTCGTTTTTAAATAATTTTTGCTAGTAACTAAAACTCCAATAATATTTTACAACGATCACAAAAATAAATTAAATAAAAGCTGGTAAAAATACTTTTGCATATTTTACACATTTTATATTTTTAAAATATTTGTAAAATATATTAATTATGTGATATTTTCGGTCTCAAATTGTTTTCTGAACTTGATCTATTGGCGATGATATTAAAATTTATAAGGATGTTAATAGTCTCTTTGATCATTTCAAAGTAAACAGTATATTGCACGACTATGAATGGTCTAACAAGGGGAGTGTCAACTGTTTGGTAAGCCGATTTGCTTCTGAAAAATGATCCCCCATACCCTCAGTTTAACTAAATGGGCTCCCTGGGCCTAAAAATTAGACCCTCTAGCAAGGTCCTGTGCTACAAGGGTTTTTTAGGCTATATTCTAAATTACGCTACTACCTTGTGAGTCAACTAAATACCTTTCAGTTGGTCTCATTTTTTCTTCAAGTGTCACTTTTCGTAAATGTCCATATTTGACCAAAAAATACTAATTTGTAATATGCTGCCAAAATTGTAATTTTTGACTAAAATGGAATTTATAGGTCTCAAAAATTTTGTACAAGCTTCTAGTTTTCAAAAAAAAATTTCTCGTTCCTTTTACTTCAGTTAATTTCCTGATATGGCTCTATAAAGATGGGGTTTAGAAATAGCATTTATTAAAAAATTTTAAAGCTAGACATTGACTTTAAATTTTCATATCTCGCAAAAAAATGATCGAAAATAGACGATTACAAATTTTTTAAATACTAAGAGCTTGATAAAAACTTTTGAGAGATATAAAACCCATTTTAGTTAAAAATTAAAATTCTGGCAGCAAATTAAAAATTTGTTATTTTTGGCCAAATATGGCCATTTGGCTTACTGACTATAACAGTAAGAGAATTACTGACAAAAAAATGCGGGGATTAAAAGCTGATACTTACACACAAGAAATTAGACCAATAATTGAAAGGAATTTAGTTTAATTACAAGGTAGAAATATCATTTAGAATATAGCCTAAAAAACCCTATACTATAGCATAAAACCCTCCTAGAACCTTAAGCGAAGGGAATGGGTGATTTTCTTTCAACTACCACAACTTGTCCTAAAATTTAGATGCAAATCGGCTTCCCTAACAGTTAACACTCCTCTTGTGAGTATACACAAAGATAAAACTGATTACATAAGATTTTTGAAAGGTAGCTTGAATTTCAATTATGCTTATAAAACATTCATGGGATAAGGTGTCTACTATGATTCAAAATAGATGTTTCGGTTCTATAGTTAAGGAAGGCATGTAGGACACTGAATTTTCTTTATAAAATTACCAACATTTTTAAAGATATACAGTGCACTAAATATCTACTATTTCGTAGTTTTGTAATGCCCAGTCTCCTATATTGCTCTTCAATCTGTTCAAAATATCTTATTCATCAAATGAAATGTGTTGAATCTCTTCAAAGAAAATTTATAACATTTTTGTCGCTAAATTTAAAACAAACATCCTTATAAGTATGTAAGAGCGCGACTATTATTTTATTCTATTTATCGTGTTCATAGATGCAATGTATATGAAGATAGATATTAAAAAATTGTCATTGCCATTGAAGATCAAGAACTGATAAATTTACTCTTAGATCCTCTAAAATATATTTGAAATACATATGTTTAAAAAATAAATTGTTATTTAATTTCAATATATGTATTTTTTATGTTATAATGGAATTAATTTGATGCAGGATTTGTCAATAGAGCAGCAAATAAAGCTGCAAAAAAAGCTCTTAAATTGCTGCTTATAGGAATTAAGTAATATTGACATTGTTTATTGAATGACCAATTATTATATTAAATATTGTATTTTTTATCTTGAATAATAAATATTTTTCTTGAAAATTATATCAATTATAAAAAGTATTCATTAGAACTTTTTTTTTCCTCGAGGGAGTGAAGAATGCATCTTACGCATATCCTTTCGCATCGGACCAAAGGATTATTTGGAGACTCTACCTAGCATTATCGACAATGAAATCATCGATCATAGTGAACTACATCCACTATTGCATGGCCAATGATGCAAGGTCCTACCCACTAAACTCCCCTCCTTATTACCTTTGAAACATATTGTCCCGGACCGGAACTCCCTGTTGAGGTATAACTTCAACCCAGGACGTGCCGCCCGCAGTCTTTATCCGCTCATCGTGCCTAAAAAATATAAAAAATAAAATAAAAATCGACTTCATAACCTGAAAAAGAATAAAATTGAAAATTTAAAAAATAATAAATTAAATTATTTAATTTCAAAAAACCTTACTTAACTGCTAGGAGGAGCGTTTCCTCTACTCCGAGGAAACCCTCCTCCTGCTTCAACTTCAGGGTGGTCCTTACGTACTCTGCTACCCTCTACCAGGTTTTGGTACTGCGTAGCATTTCCTGGACCACACTGTCCGGTCTCCATTCGCGAAAGGCTGGTTGCCCATCCGTGAATCTAGCACACCCAAAAAAGGTGTGCTCAACACTATCCAACTCACCCACGCAGTACAAGCACTGCGCTGTTCCTACCTTGCCCCATTTGAAAAGCTGGCTACGGAAATATCCGTGTCCATATAGGAACTGGGTGCGGTAGAAATTGATCTCCCCGTGTTCCCGATCAATCCAAATACTGAGGTCAGTTATGAATCTATGTGTCCACCGTCCCCTTGGGTCACCATTCCATCGACGCTGACACATATCCATAGTGCGGAAGCGTGCGACGGCCCAAGCTATTTCGCGTGCTATTTCTCCTCATCAGGCTAGTTTCACAAAACCTCCGTAAGCGCAAAAATGCAACCGAAATGCAATGCGCACAACAAGAATTTCGTTTGTGCGCATACGTGCTGTGTTGTGCGCATTACGTTGGGGCTTCGTTTTTGCGTTTACGGAGATTTGTAGAATCAGCCTCACTATAGTAGGCAGGTCGATAGGAATAACACCCGCGAGCACCTGGATCGCTGGCTCGGATATTGTTTGGTACGCGCAAGCAATCCGAAGTGCCCCTCGCCTTTGTACTGCAGAGATTTTTTTGCAGTACTTTTTCATCAGGACGGTGTCCGTCCATATCTCTGCTCCATATAGCAGAATGGAGTTGACCGTAGACATTAAAAGCTTCCGCCTTCCTGATCTAGGTCTGCCGATATTTACCATCAACCGTGCCAGGAATGACGTCAACTTAGCAACCTTTTCACACGACTTCTGTAACTGGGCACTGAAGGTCAGCTTGTTGTCAAGCAGGACCCTTAGATACTTTAAATGTGGTCTAGTAGAAATCGGGTGAGGATTCCCACCATCCTCGAAATCTATATCGATTTTGGTAGGAGCCTTTCGACGGGTCAGCAAAACAATTCCGGTTTTCGGAATTGCCAGCTGGAGCCCGTGCTCCGTCATCCACCGGCTGATGATATTCAAGTATTCATTAGAACTAAAATCTCATGTTATAATTTATACTAAAATATGCTTTGTGGAATACTTACAATTTTATAATCTTACTGATTACACTTCCTACTATAATGAGAGACAAATCAATATTTATGAAGGAACTGTTATTTATGTCCTAAATTCAATAGAACACATCACATCTATTAAAATAATTAATGGACTTAAATTTCTAAAAATTATGACCATAGGATTATTTAACAAGTCAATAATTTAACTATTAATATATCAGAAATAAATAGATAATATGCTTAGGTAATATGCTATTCTATAGGTATGTTTCTTTAATTAACTCAATTTCAAGACCAAGTTTGGACAATAATAACACAGGCTTATGCACTCATAATATTTATTCTAAAACTACATTTTCTTGCATATTTATAATTCATGATACCGATAATTTTCGAATTTTTAAATTAATTGATATTGGTAATAAAGAAATGATAGATACAGTCAAAAAAATAAAAATTTTAAACTATAAAAAATTAAATTTACCTGCTGCTCAAATTGACTGGAAAAAAATTTACAAATTGATGACCACGAGCAAAAATTTTTCTAAATTCAGAAAAGACTGGATGACCAATGGTATTCTTACTTCCGCAAAATATAATAATATAATAATACCTCTATAATTTAATTTAAAAAAAAACAAGAGAAATAATTATTTGTTAAAAAAATACTATAACAAGTACTTCAAAATATTTAAAAAAAATCATTACACTTGACAAAAATCTGAATGATAATTCTTATTCTAAAAATTCCCTAAGCTCCTCAAAAAAAATTTGGGAGTTTATCAACAACAAGTTGGGAATAGCAATAAAGCTTCTAAGAGTATTTATGTTTAACACTTTAAACATAATGGTTTGACTGTTGATGACAATAAGGAAATTGCAGATCTTTTTAATACATTTGATAAAAGCATTAATAACAAACTCTTTAGTCAGATCAATGATTCCACTATAATAAATCTAAAATTAATAAACGATAACCTTAACTCTATTTTTTTATTAGAGCAACTAATAGTGCTGAAATTTCTAAAATAATTAATGATATGGGTCTTAAAAGTGGTGGTGCTAATGTCACTAATATTAAGACTATCAAAGTACTACGCCCCTATATAATCAATCCTCTTGCCTACATCTTTAATTCGTGTATCTCTAAACGAATTTGGCCCGAAGATCTTAAAAAAGCGCAAAAAATTTACAAAATTTACAAAATTTACAAAAGTGGTGAAAAATATTTAATGACCAAATATAAAACTATATTATTGATATCTAATCTGGCAAAAATTTTTGAAAAGATAGTTATTAACAGATTATATTCCTTTTTTAAAGTAAATAATATCATTTCCGATTGACAGTTTGGGCGTGGGAACGAATCATGCTCTGCAGAATGTTACTAAACATCTATACTCTGGTTTAAATAACAATAAAGCAGTTATTGATACGTTTTTGGACCTCTCAAAGGCTTTTGATACTGTTAATCACAGTGTTTTATTAATAAAACTAGAGAAATACAGAGTTAAAGGAGCTCCTTATAACTTGGTTGTCTTACAAACCACCTACATAGCGTGCGATTGGGTGAGGTAACAAGTGAATATAGTTTCATTAATATAGGAGTTCCAAAAGGATATATTCTATGCCCTTTTCTATTCTTAACTTATATTATCGATCTTCTTCATTTGGCACTTCATATTTCATCTTATGCTGATGATATTGCGTAGACTCAGCGACTTTTTGTATAGTGGCAGCACCAGTGTTGGTGTGTTCACAAGTACAATATACCCGGTTTTATCATAGAGATATTATACAATTGTATTATTTATTAAATTTGTTTTATTTATTAAAATGAACAAGACCACCCGCGTGGTGATACATTTGTACTACTTTAGGTTTTAAAAATATTTGTAAAATATTGATTATACATATGTAATAATAAGGTATTTTGCAATGAAAATTTATAAGCAACAAAGACATAGCTTTAATATGAAAAAAATAATAATATAATAATTAAAGTTTTTTGTGATTTAATAAATTTGGAAAATTTTTATGCTATTTACTTTTTACCACAGAGCAAAGTTAAATTTTGCTATGCTTTTCATCACATATAAAAAAACAAAAGTTTATTTAAATATTTTAGATTTTTCTTTAAAAAATCTCAATAAAAAATGCCTTCTTTAAAAATAAATCGATAAGCTTACTTTATTCAATTTTCCTAAATTTTTTTGTGAAAATTATAACTTTATTATAACTTTGTTACCACATAAAATGTCAATAGTTTTGAGATTAATTCGAAGTCTCTTTTATCAATAGTTTTACATACTTATTGTACTTAGAAAATTTATATTAAATATAAGTAATTATAGTCAATTAATATGTAAATGCGTGTTCTTTTTCACTTTTTCTAAATAATGTTTGAGTTTATAGATAATAATGCAATAGTTATGTATAATGAACACAAATGTTAATTAAATTGAAGCATGTCAAAATATGTTTGTATTAATTATATTTTTAAAAAAATTTGTTAAATACTAATCATTATAATAATTTAAAACTAAATCGATATAGGTTTACAATGTTTGATTTTCCTAAATAATGTTGACAAATTTATTACTTTTTTAGCTCATACAATGCCAATTATTTTAAGGTCATTTCTGCTATCTAATTACCTATTATTATACTAGCTGCAAAATTTTTCAGAGCGTCCTTAGAAAGTTTAAATATATAATACATGAGCAATTATTGTCAAATAAAATGTAAATATACGATTTTTTCACGTTTTAATATAATTTTTACTAGTTACTAAAACATCAATAAAATTTTACAACAATCACAAAAATTAATTAAATAAAAGCTCGTAAAAATACTTTTACATATTTTGCACATTTTATATTTTTTAAATATTTACAAAATTTTAATTATTATAATAATATTTTTATTAGTGATATATTCGGTCTCAAATTGTTTTCTGAACTTGTTCTATTGCTGATGATATTAAAATTTATAAGCATATTAATAGTCTCTTTGATCATTTCAGAGTGAACAGTATATTAGTCGGCTATTTATGGTCTAACAAAAGGAGTGTCCATTGGGAAGCCTATTTGCTTATGATTTTCAGGATAGGTTGTGGTTGTTGAAAATACATCCCCCATATGCTCAGTTTATCTAAATGGGCTGCCTGGATAAATTAAACCTTTTAGCAGGATCCTGTGCAACAAGAGATTTTTAGGCTACTAGTATTAAGCGCGCGTCGCGCGCAAAATTATTTAAAACTATCAACCTTAATTATTTTCTTAAATACCAAAATTTATTCTTACTTTAATTTTTTTATTCATATCAACTACTCGACGTACTATAACTAACCTCAAAAATAATAAAAATATAATATAAACAATAAAACAATTAATTTTAACCTATTAACAATGAAATTTATATCAGCCAATCAGAATGACTCTTTAGCTATAACAATGTACATAGTTACTGTTGCGATCAACATGTCCTTTTTAAAAAAGGATATTCTAAATTAAGCTGCTACATTGTGAGTCAAATACCTTCTTGTAAGTCTCATTTTGACATGGAAAATGTTTATAGGGAGGAGGTATTTCAGAACTTGAAAATTAAGGAGGGGTCATTTTTGTCCGATTTAAGGAGGGGTCAATTGAGACTTAGAATAATTTAAATTTAGGGACTTTGAAAAATCTGGGTTTAGGTTTATAGACTAAAAATAATTTCAATTTAGAGTCTTGGAATAATTCAGGTTTAGGGACTTGGAATAAAATCGATATAAGGATCTAGAATAATACGCGTTTAAGTAATTAGAATAGTTTGGGTTTAGAATCTTAACATAATTACAAATTATAAAATTAGAAAATTGTATTGTAACGTTGCGTAACATTTGCATTATACCTAGTCCTCAGCTAGAAGTAAACATGTTCCAAGCATTTAGGCTGTGTTTACACAAACCGGTTATAAGTTTTTTCTTCAAGTGTCACTTTTTGTGACTTTTTGTCCATATTTGACCAAAAAATACTAATTTTTGAAATGCTGCCGAAAATGTAGTTTTTGAGTACAATGGAATTTATAGGTCTTAATTTCATTCCTTTTACTTCGGTTGATTTCCTGATATGGCTCTATAAAGATGAGGTTTAGAAATAGAATATGTTAAAATTGTTAAAGCTCGACATTGACTTTAAATTTTCATATCTCGCAAACAAAAAATCAAAAATAGACGATTAAAAAAATTTAAATACTATGAGCTTGATAAAACTTTTGAAAGATATAAATCCCATTTTATTTAAAAATTACAATTCTGGCAGCAAATTAAAAATTTGTTACAAAGAGAATTACTGATGAAAAAATTAGGTTAAAGAAAATTAAAAGCTGACATTTACACACAAGAAATTAGGCCAATTGAAAGGTATTCAGTTGAATTACAAGGTAGCAACATCATTTAGAATATAGCCTGAAAATCCCTATCTTATAACATACAACCCTGCTAGGTGCTCTAATTTTTAGACCTAAGAGGCCTATTCAGGTAAACAGAGTCCCATAGTATGCACATAAATAAAACTGTCAAAACAAAAAAATCAAGTACTTTCGCTACAAGGTTATTATGAAAATATATACGTGGCAGACGATTCGGTGACAAAATAATCAAACCAAATTCTCCAATACAAAATATCCAAACCAGAATATCCAAAATCTAAAATATACAAAATCTAAAATATCCAAAAATAAAAATTCCAAATTTTATTTAAGAATTTTAAATTAAATCCTATTATTTTTAAATGCTCCCAAATATTAGGTCTGTTTTTTTTCCCGAAAAAGTAGAACTGGAGTTAAACAGAGAAAAAAAATGCGCGCTTATTTCGAACATTTTGCAGGTTAGATTGTATTTTATTTAAATTTTTATTAATTTTTTTTATTTTAAATAATAGATTATGTAATGCTATTTATAAAAAGCTAAATTAAACATGTTTTAACATTTAATTTTGAGTAAAAAATTTTATCCCAAAAAAAACGTTTTCTATTTTGAATTACCGCCATGAAGAAGAACGCGCATTCTGTTTAGTCTTACTCCAGTTTTTCTTTTCTTCTACGTAATCCTGAAAATTGTGAACAATATTTGATATTCTATTATCTATGTTTTTACGTTTGGCTGAAGCTGGTATTCTAATTTTTTGGCGGCCATTTATTATTCAGAAGCGTTGACGGCAATCTAGGTCCGAATTCAGAATTTTAAAGAACAGAAACGTTTTTTTTCAAACCAATTATTATAGGTACCATAATTTTTTTATTTTAAAAAAATATTTTTCAGAAATCTGTACATGTCGGAGTAATTTTAAGAAGAGCATTTCAACAAAAAAAAAATTAAGTCCTAAATGAAAAAACAAAGGCTTGGATAGTTTTTTCCAACAACTATGTCAAATGTATTATGCCATCCTTCAGAAGCATTATTCGTTCTTGACGTATTGGCCTTGTTAGCCTCTCATTAAACGAGTAGGAGATCTTCTGGATGTTCCTCTGCTTCCCTTTTCATACTAACAACAGTTTTTAAGGTTAATACTTCCGCTCTTTCAGGAGCGTGTGGGTGATCTTCAGAATCGCAAAATTTTTTAACCGTGATATTGCTCCCGATACTTGAAATAACAATACATGCATCGCATTCAAATGAATGTTTTGTGTATAAAAAACCGTCCAAATGTATATAAGTTTTTTTTTATTGACTGTGAATTCAGCCATACTTTTATTTTTTTATACAAAAAATTTCTTTCGATTTTATTAGCAAATAAAACAAATTTTCTTTAATAAAATGAATACGAAAAGTTTGTGTATTGTTAATAAACAAATAAAATTTTAAAAATATAAAATGAATTATACTGCGTAAAAGATACGATGCTTTTTTTATATTTTTTAAAATTTAATCTTAATAATTTTGATTGGGTTTATTTTGAGATATATATAATTTGGATATTAAATGTATTTTGATATTTTAAATTTGTATATTTAATGCATTCGGATATTTTAAATTTGGATATGTTGGTTTGGATTTTTTGTCCCCCAACCATGGCAGACTGTAAATTAAATTTCAACATGAAAATACATTATTAAAATTACTTAGTATTACGCTCTGCATGCAAATTCTATTTGTCTATCATTAACAGCGCTTAAAAATTATACGTAAACGTTTTTTTTTCTATTGTTTCATATTTCACTAGACTGCTGTCTATTTTTGAAGTGAAATTATTTATAAAAAAAAAAATAAATAAAATTTATTATTTTAACTGTGCTGTATTGTTTTTGACACCTTAAGTTATAAACTTTTGTTTCTAGACTTTAGTGTAATTCTTAATTAAAAGTTCAACTTAACAAATGAGAACCATTTAATCGTTGAATAAAAAAACAAGGTAAGAAAAAATATTTTAAGAATTTTTATTTAAAATATAATTTTTATTGATAAATGCAAACAATTTTTATTAAAGTTACACCATCAACTCTTTATTTTAAAGTAAAGATATATTTTTTTTTAATTTAATTGTAGAAAACTTTAGTGCAAATAAATTTTTTATTTAAGCTGTTACAATACTAAAAATTTATGATAACAGAAATAAATGAAACTTATACAACATAAAGATAAAGTCTTTAAGAAATGAAATAAACTTTCTTTTACAACTTTGGTTTCCTAATTATTATTTAATCAAGAAAAAAGTGTAGGTAGTTTAACATTGCTCTTATGGAAAATCATCTTTGGAGCTTGTGAAAAGTATGATTGCGATTACACAGATTAATGAAACTTAAGGGTAGGTTCTCCCAGTTTTGAAACTGGATATCGAAATTTTTTTTTTTATTGATTTGGGTTGAAAAAGTATTCAAGAATAGTGAAAAAAAATTTCAAATGAATCCCGCAAATAATAAAGAAACGACAGCGCCTGAAAGTGAAATTATTTGTATGCAAGAATACAAGATCCGAAACTTTAAACGCATTTTTCTCAAAACGAACTTTTTGAAAACGCGCCGCACGATTACAAAAAAACTAATCCTCTGATTTCCATTTTTTTTTTTAATCGATTCGTTATGCAATTTTACACAAAGTAGACTACAATGAACCTGATCGGAGAATTTTTTTGGTCTCTAGGCTCCGTTTTGTGGCTAAAAACATGGTCCAATTTCGACTTTTTTCTATTTACCTTCATAACTTTTTTAATTTTTAATATTTTTCATTGATTGTAGTCTACTTTATGCAATAACTCATGTACTTCATGGTGTTTTTTTTTTTTTTTTTTTAGAAGATTCTAAACCGAGTTATCATGCGGCGCGATTGGAAACTTTTTTTTCAGACACCAACTTCAGCGCCATCTTATCATATGTAAAAACAGTTCTTGTACTTAATACACCATTATTAATAACATCTTCAATATAATTTAAAGGTTCCTAAGGAATTTGCTTTCTTCTTATAAATGTTTAAGAAAATCATTGATCTTAATTTTACAAATCCTTCATGGATAATTTGCCGTGAAAACCTAAGTTATACTTAATTAAATCATGCACAACGTAAACACAAAAATTTTCACCGAAAAAGAGTATTAAAATAAAATATATTATTTCATTTTTAAGCCCAACTTTAATATTAATGCCTTTACTTTCCAGATCTAAAGGTTCTTCAACAAATGGTGAAATGTCTTATTGCTTGAGTTGATTTCTATAAGTTGAGATTGAAGTACTCTTTTAAACATTGTTTAATAGCATCACTAAATTATGGAAAAAATATTCATTCTAATTAATTTAAATTTATTTATTAAGGGGGGAAGGCTATGAAAATGAAATCCAAAATCAAAAAAATTTTTTTTATTTATAAAATTAGTATAACACCTCAAAAGTATGTAAAAAATTTTGAGGTATTTATCTTAACTACTTTTGATGCTATAGTTACTTTACCGAGAGTAGTCGCGGTTCGATTATTTGACTGTTTTAGTTCAAAACCAATTTCTTGAGTGAAATTTTTATCAGTAAAAACACTTTTTCAATACGGAATACTTTAAAAATTAGTAGAGTAGTTAGTTATGTGATGGGTTACTGTATGGTCCCGGTATCTCTGAATAATCGGTGAGTAACTTTTTCATCAAATTTTTACTTTTCAAAACTTCAAACTAATTTTTCTTGAAACTACTTTTTTGAATTGGCGTTACACATTACTCAAAAACGGCTAATCCGATCTGCCTGAAATTTTTTTTGGAACATTATATACCTATTTCGCTCTAGATGAACCTACGTGTTGCAAAATATCTTAAGTTTAAGGCACCTTTTAGCCTATTTTAAAGTCCGAAAAAATGGTCAATTTTTCAAAAAACGTTCCCATTTTTGAAAAATCAATTAATTTTTTTTTTAGGTTCATCTAAAAAATACACTTGTTTTAATAAAATTTTTTTTTCTTTTTTTAAGACTTGTATAGGGGGCTCCAGATGTCACGCCAATTTCAAAATCCACCGACTTTCAACAGCTGTAACTCCGCCATCTTGGAAAATTTTTTCCCCAAAATTTAGAATTTTCAATTTTAATATTCAAAAAATATTCTCCTAAAGTTTCATTCACTTATTTCAACTCCTTCATAAAAAAAATCCTATCTGAAAAAACATAGCCTTCCCCCCTTAATAGCTTGGCGTAAAGAAAATGCTTAAGAATATCTAAAGAATGATTTTTCAATCTTTGATTTTGTGTTCCATCTGTACATTTGAAAACTATTTTGTTTGTTAGTAAAGTTATTCCAAAAACCTGCGATTGTATACTTAAAAAATACTTTTTCGAAGCTCAAATTTTAGCATCGTAAGAGCACTGAAAAAATAGTTTATCTTATCCTCTTAATTTTTATGTATTATATAAAGTTAAACTGCGTATTAAATATTATTTCGGAAATGAAATGGAGTTTTGTGTGCAGTACACTCGAATGGGAGTATTTAAAGAGTATTTTGACAACTTGGTTTTTAAAAAAATCTCTGCAGACCTTCGTAAATTCTGTGTAAAAAAGCAATGTCATTACCAATGTTGAAGCCATCATAGAATCCGCAAAATATTCCATCCAATTTAGCGACAATTAAGCCCAAATTATAAAAAACTAAAAATTTTTCAAAAAAAAGGATATAGGGAAGTTTTGAATCTCTATGGCAGTATTAAAAGAAAAATATTTGTACTTTTCTTAGGTGTAGTACACCATAAACTATTTCATAAACAAATAAATATGGGTCAAATTTGAAAATAATAAAAAACTGCCAAAAATGGGCTATAGCAGGTAACGGGGCAATTTTTTGAAAAAAGGACCAACAGATTCATGATACCCAGTCTCGCTCCAAAAAACATAAAAGCCTTATAAATTTTAAATTTTTTCGCAATTTTTACTTATTTACATTTGCAAATCAGTACACTATATAAATGTTACCGTTAGACGTGAATGAACGAAATCACAAATACTGAGTACAGCGAATAGTATAGTGGAAGCAAATTAGACAAAAAAGTCACTGAAAAAGGATGTAAAAGGGAAGTGCAATTTTTTTTTTTTTTTGTGTTTAATATAAATATGTAAGAAAGAATCTGATTTTTTTTGTTTCCCGGAGGACTGCTTCGCCAGATATGGGGCAAAAACTACTTTTTTGCTAAATTTTAAGAAGTTTGCTATCCAATTTTTGTCATATCTCTGGTTAAAATGGTCATAAAAAAAAAAAAAAAAATGGAAAATTTTCGTAATTGGACAGAGATTAGAACTAACTGGGTGGGGTTCCTATTAAAATACACCCTAACCTCCAAAAATCCAATTTTGTCCAATTTAAAAATTTTTTTTAATAACTTGGGCAAAAATAATCAGATTTTTATGAAAATCTCAGGAAATATGTATTTTAATGACGGGACCATGAGGTAAAATTTTTGTGAAAAAATTTTTTTTTTTTTGGCCAAAAATCAAATTTTTTCGCAAAAATTGAGCAATTTTGAAATTAGCGCCATTTTATGCAAAAACATGCTAGGGTAATTTTTTTTTTTTTTAAAGTTGCCTTTTTGTATGTACTTTAACCTCAGTAAGCGCAAGTATTCGTTAGCTCAATTAAAATGCCCATTTTAGGAGCAAGAATGAAAAATACCCTATTAATTTTAAAATTTTTTTCATTTTTGCCGTATTTAGTGTAATTTGGGGAATTTTTCGGGCTACTTCTTGCTTATTTTATACAGTATTTAAGTTTTCCTTTTATTCAGTCACAATATTTTTCTTAAAATTTGGCCTAACCTCAAAAATAACGTTTTTTTGGGTCCTGTCGTCAGGCATGCTATTTAATGCCATAAAAGCTCCATGGAAAAAAATGGCTGGAATTTATGTTTTTTGACCCCCTAAACACGAATCCGAGATCCGTTTTGCAAAATTCGTGGTCAATTATTTGTTATTAACAATTTATTGCAAAATTTGATAACAATCTAAATGTTAAATATCCTGTAGCTAAAACAATTCAAAATTTTGATAAGAACCTGATTTTATTATACATATTTTTCACAAAAATTTTACCTCATGGTCCCGTCATTAAAATACATATTTCCTGAGATTTTCATAAAAATCTGATTATTTTTGCCCAAGTTATTAAAAAAAATTTTTAAATTGGACAAAATTGGATTTTTGGAGGTTAGGGTGTATTTTAATAGGAACCCCACCCAGTTAGTTCTAATCTCTGTCCAATTACGAAAATTTTCCATTTTTTTTTTTTTTTTTATGACCATTTTAACCAGAGATATGACAAAATTCGATAGCAAACTTCTTAAAATTTAGCAAAAAAGTAGTTTTTGCCCCATATCTGGCGAAGCAGTCCTCCGGGAAACAAAAAAAATCAGATTCTTTCTTACATATGTATATTAAACACAAAAAAAAAAAAAAAATTGCACTTCCCTTTTACATCACTATTAAATCCTAATTTGCTTCCACTAGTAACGGAAGTAGATAAGTAAAGCGGAAGATACCTCAGAAAGCTACCTCAGAAAGCTACCTCAAAAATATACCCCAATCTGACATACCCCAGAGGATGATGTACCCCCAGGGTTGTGTCAGATGAAAAATTAAACCAAAAATTAAAATACAAATAACTTGGAATAAATGCTAAAAAATTTGGCTGTTTAAAATAAATAATGTTCACGCTGCTGGCCAAAAACTAAAAATACATTACAAAATATAAGATTCTACCCAACTTTGTCAGTCCAGAACATAAAAAATAATTACTCAATGGGGCTAAAAAGGACTATACAAATTTAGAAACAAGTGTTCTGACTTTTCAATAAAGGATTTTTTTTTCAAGCACCTCAGTCCAGATGGCTCTAAAAAATTAGTATAAAAAAAATTGGAAAAAAGTTTATTTTGCCCATTACTTTTTTTCTGCTTAATTTCAACGGTTCTGGTTGGTCTCAAAATTTTTCCAATTATATCTTCTTGCAAAATAATAGTAATCATTTTTTTTGCGAAAGTAATATTTTTGCAGATATTTACGCCAGAACGACCCGGTTTCTTAATTTTTCGTTAAACAACCATTGTTGCCATGTCATGTCTCCTTTAATATTAATCGTACGAAAAAAAAAATAATTCGCTTCATTTGTCAACTAAAATACTTCATATTAGCAATATATATTTTTTGGCAAAAATCACACTTTCCCTTGCGCTATAACTCGGAAGGAGTTCATTTTTATGAAAAATTGTATTTCATGTTCTTATGATAAAAAATGATAATTTATCTATTGGTTACGTTTTTATTTTTCACCCCCCCCCCCTTAATCCTTTTCGCAACTATCAGAAGTTGTTTACTCCGGTACTGCGCACCTTTCTTAACAAAATTCAAGTTACTTAAAGTATCTACTTCTTGCCTCTAAATACTGCTCCGATATTTTACCTCCTTTCCTGTATTAATATGAAAATGAATTCGGGTATTTCGTCATCCCTTTCGTCATCCGGTCCAGAACAAAAGAAAAATTTATTTTGAGGGATGAAAAGGGTTCTGGCCCGGGGTGTGTAGTACCGAGGTACAATAATGCAATATTTTTTTCTTGAGATAAATTTTGAAAATAAAAATATTAATGGTTTATTAAAATTATGAAAAAAGTTCATTATTCGAAATTGACATCTCACTGTACAATTGTTTTTATTTATGAATGCAACCACAGTTTTATTTCTATTAAACATGATATATGATCTGAGGGGGTTGTCGCGCTTCAGCGCGCAGGGGGCTTGCCCCCTAGTATATTAAACAACGTGTTTTTAGAATGTAAAAAAATAGTCCTTCTTTAAAGAAAATTATATTTAGCATATGAACTGTTTTACAATTATTTATAATTGATTTACTTTTGTAATTTGTATAAAAATAACTTTATGTTAATGAATTATTTAAATTTTGCAGATATGTTAGGAACTATACCAAAAGTTAAGAAAGTACAAAATAAATCTAAAAGTATTAAAAAAACAAAAAAAAACGCTGCCAAGTGATTGGCACTATGGTTCCTCATCAACAATAGCAAAATATTTATAATGGTCTATTTTATCTAATAAAAATGTTGTTTGTTTAATTTTTTTATATGAAAAATATTCAAAAAAAAAATTTGAAAAAATACGTATCAGATGGAAAAAATCCTTTAAAAACAATAATTCTAGATATTAGTACTTTCATAGAAATAAATTAAGTACTACGTCCAAAAAGAAAAAGAATTATTGTGTTTTTTTAATTTCTTTATACAAAAAATTTTGAAAAAAAAAATTTACAAAAATTACGTATCAGATGGAGAATTCCTTTGAAAACGATAATTCTAGATATTAGTACTTTCATAGAAATAATTTAAGTACTACATCCAAAGAGAAAAAAGTTATTATGTTTTTTTAATTTTTTTATACAAAAAATTTTGAAAAAAAAAATTTCGAAAAATTAAATATAAGATGGAGAAATCCTTTAAAACCATAATTCTGGATATTAGTACTTTCATAGAAATAAATTAAGTACTACGTCCAAAAAGAAAAAAAATTATTGTGTTTTTTTAATCTTTTTATACAAAAAATTTTGAAAAAAAAAATTTCGAAAAATTACATATAAGATGGAGAAATCCTTTAAAACCATAATTTTGGATATTAGTACTTTCATAGAAATAAATTAAGTACTACGTCCAAAAAGAAAAAAAATTATTGTGTATTTTTAATCTTTTTATACAAAAAATTTTGAAAAAAAAAATTTCGAAAAATTACATATCAAATGGAGAAATCCTTTAAAAACGATGATTCTGGATATTAGAACTTTCCTAGAAATAAATTAGGTATTACGTCCAAAAAGAAAAAAAATTATTGTATTTTTTTAATTTTTTTATTAAAAAAATTTTGAAAAAAAAAAATATCGAAAAATTACGTATCACATGAAATAATCATTTAAAAACGATAATTCTAAATATTCGTACTTTCGTAGAAAAATATTAAGTACTACATCCTAAAAAAAAAAAAATTGGCATTTTTTATATTTTTTGGCGGCAAAAATTTTGAGAAAAAAATTTTCAAAAAATTAAGTATCAGGTCCAAAAAATTACTTTTATAGAGGTTCTTAAAACTAGTACTTCCGTGGAAATAAGTTAGGTACTACGTCCAAAAAGAAAAAAAAAATTTGTATTTTTTGTATTTTTTTGTGAAAAAAATTTTGGGAAAAAAATTTTCAAAAAATTAAGTATCAGATTCGAGATATCGAGTAAAAACCATACTTTCAAATATAAGTACTTTCGTGGAAATAAATGAGGTATTACATTTAATTACACCAAATTAAAAAAAAAAAAAAGTACCTCGAGCTTTTTTGGTGAAAAAAATTAGGTCTTAATGTCGTGTTGGCTGTGAAATATCACCGGTTACAGTGCGACATACATACATACATACATACATACATACACACACACACACACACACACACACACACACACACACACACAGACTTTTTTTAAAAACCGGTTTTTTAGCTTCCTGAGGTCTCAAAACGTGCTTATATGCCAAAATATCTAAAATCAAAATTTCACCTATCACAAAGGTTCCTCTATGAGGAACCAATAATGTAATTTATATAAATAAATTTTTTAATTTCTATTTCAATCTTTTTTATTTTTACCCCCACCTAATTACTTAGGCCATGTTAGTGCTCTTTTATTATATATGCTGCGGTATCCAAGTGGTTAAGGGTTAACAAAAACCCGCGCAGGTTCGAACCCTGCCCACAGCGAAATTTTTTACCGACAGAAATCTACATTATCGACCTGGCCCTACCTTACCGACCCAACCCTACATTACCGACACATCCTAGGGGTATATCATCCTCTGAGGCAGGTTCCTAGTGAGGTATCTTTTTGAGGTAGCTTTCTGAGGTATCTTCCGCTTTACTTATCTACTAACGAATGCATGTATACATTTATATTTGTATGCTAACCAAGATTGAATTTTATGTTTTATCTTATATTTATTAAATGTATGACCCTATGATTCTGGGGAGAAATGAGCGTATTTAATTCTTTGATAAATTATAAACTCTTATCCTAACTCCTTAAAATTATTTATAAGTAAGATTATCCAATTTATAGGAAAGGTGTTTAAAGTAATTCACAATGAATATAATCAATTTAATCTACTTTTTGACATTGTTTGAATTGCTGAATTCGATTGGAACGAAGAACCTATTAGAGCAGATTATAACACAAGTCAGACCGAGTGGAGTAACATTATACACCGATGCAAGGAATGAAAATTCAAAAGATCACTGTATATTTGAATCAATTTTTGAACATTTAATTAAAGAAATTCCAACTGAAATTATAAATTTAAATCAACCACCCATGAATGTAGAATTGAAATTTACTAAAGGAGGATACGATGACGCTTATTCATCACCATTGCATGTTATTGTTTTGAATGAAGAGAAAAATTTATCTCAGAAATTTGCAAGATCTTTAGTAATTATTTACAAATCGTTATATTATTTATCAAAAACTAAAATAATATTATTTTATGAATTTAAAAAGTTAAGGAATTCGATTCAACTAATCGCAAGTTATATTTATTCTTTTAAATATCTCGATTTCACAATTATTTCGTACTACGGAAATAATGTGTATTATTTATTTTACATAACATTCAATGGTGAATTCAATTATTTTTCCGAATAAATATAAAGAAGCGTATAAATATAAAATGAAAGCTGGTGTTGCTTCAGAATTATGGCAGGACTTCTACCTTGGAGATGCAATAAAATATAAGGCAGATTCTATTAAAGATTTAATTAAAGATACGCTAATCGATTTTCAAGTTTATTCAGGTCTCTTCAAAACTTTGAAATTCTTAAATAAATATCTAAATATTACTGAACAAATTATTCCAATACATAAAGTATATCAAATGCAAAAAAATTTTATGAATATTAATAAATTAGACATATTTTTATTTACATCTCAAATCGTCTTTAATACAAATTTGCGTGGTGTTTACTTAACTGAACGAGAAGAAATAGTTGCCCTAATACCAATTGTTACTTATAAAAGTATTGAAAATTATTTCGACATCCTCTATGTTTTTTTATTAGTATTTGGAATAATTATTTTGTTTTTAATTTGTTCTTATTATTTTAAATTTCATTCTGATGAATGGTCTGTATCTAATATTGGTTATTTGCTGTTCGGAAATGGAGTCAGTATTCAACTTAATGGTAGAAGATCAAAATATTTTTATATATTATTGAATGTAATTTCCATACTTTTTGTATCTGATTTAGTTTTAAATATGACTACTTTAAAATGGAAAAAGGAAGAAATGCCACTTGTTGATTCTATTGATGAGATTATTGAAAAAAATATAGAGGTTTTAATTTTTTATGATCAAGAAAACTTAGATCTATTTCGTTCAATAACAACAGGAAAAGTGAAAAAATTATTGTCAATTGCACAGGCAGTACCAATCTGTAATCTGCCTCAAGATAAAGTTTATATTACATCAAAGAATTATGGGATAAGACTTTCTGAAAATCAGAAAATTTTAAATGGTAACAATTTTGAAATTAAAGATTTCAATTTGTATCATGGTTCTAATGGTGTATTCTTTTCTCCAAATTCACCCTTTGTGAATAAATTTAATGAAATTTCTATTAGAATTATGGAATTTGGTTTGAATGTTAAATGGAAATCTGATTATAATAATCTCATAAAAACCGATACTGTAATTGATCAGAATTATCTTGAAGAGGATGAAGATACATTGGTTATAAGTCTTGTTATAATTATGTTTGGTGGTGTTGTTATTTCTTCAATTGCACTTATTATTGAAGTTATTCGGTATTACTGTTTATCAAAAAAATTAACTAAAATTGGTAATAGCATCCTTTCAAGATTTAAACTACAAAAAAATCAGAACGTTAAAATTCATAAAATAAAATCCAAGCCTAGAAAAGTACAAGTTGAAACTTCTGTGTAAACCGATCGTATCTGTTATTGAGAAGAAACCAGCAGGTGAAAGTTATTAAAGTTTTTATTTTACTTATTTTGTCTAAAATCTCTCAGTCTTTTTAAATTAATGACTGGAATAGTACTAGAGAGGAATTTCTTTCTGTTTATATTTTGGTCATAAGAAAATTTTGCAAAGGATTGGATCAACACAAATTTATTCGACACATCAATAATTTTACACAAAAAAGTTTTGCGGAATGGTTCTACACCAAAAATCGTTGTGCTGAAAAGTTCAACACAAATTGTTTTTAGTCAAAGTATTCAACACGCCATTTTAAATATTAAATAACTTATTTCTTTCGTATGCTAGCATAATTAAATATCACCTAACATAGTGTGTTGAATATTTCGATTAGAAAAAGATTGTGTTGATCTTTTCGACACAAGGATTTTCAATGTAGAACGATTCCGCAAAACATTTTTGTGTAGAATTATTGATGTGTTGAATAATTTTGTGTTGATCAGATCCCTTCCCGAAAATTTTGATTGGATAATATTAATTCATTTCAAGAAAGTAATATAAATTAATTTTTATTTAAAAAACAATTAAGGAAAAATTATTGTTTAAACAAATAATTAAATTCTTTATGAATGGGTTAAACAAATAAAAATTTTTTTTAATCATGCGACACGTATATTTATATGTTCTTTTACCCTCTAATAAAGATTCTGTTGTATAATTTGCGGAATAATAACTTTCAACAATTTTTCAAACAAAATTCAATTGTGTATAAATTAATCATCATTATTTGTTATATTTACTAATTTTTTGTATGTCTGCAGGTTATTTCTTGCAATGTTGAAGTTTTAAAAAAACAACCTTAAATTACCTGTTATGGCCAAGTGAACCTTCTTTTGGTAGAAACTAATAGAATTTACCTACTCAGTGACCAGCAGAAAAAAATACATGTCGAAAAATAAAATTTGCCTATTGTGGATAACTAGACAATTTTCAGTAAATACGAATACCATAATTTGACCCGAGAATCGTTGGAAAATTCTATGGACCTAGCATCAAAAAAAAGTTACTACGAAATAGGGGTCTATGCCTAAATAAAATTTAAATTTGCTTGCTTTATAGTATAATATTGATAAATCATTTATCTCTTTTTGTTTTTTGTTTTTTTTTTTTTAATACAAGTACAACGATATTTAGTAATTATATTTGAGTAATATGTAAAAATTTTATTTTTTTAAAATAAAGTTTGAGTAACTAATAGTGCAATAATATACATATATGTAATAAGTACGAAAGTCATTCAAATAAAAGCATGTAAAATATTTGTACTTTTTTTTAAGTATTAAAAATATTTGTAAAATATTGATTATAAATATATAATACTAAGGTATTTTGCAAAAAAAAATTTATAAACAACAGAGACGGATCGCTGGATATAAACAATCAGATTTTTGTAGCCCCAGTAAGAGAAAAATATTAATAGCGTTAAATGTAATGATTCAAATTTTTTGTGATTTAATAAATTTGAAGAATTTTTATATTATATAATTTTACCGCATAGAAATGTTAAATTTTGCTGTTTTTCATCACGTAGGTTACAAAAGAACTAAAGTTTATATCCAGAGATCGGCGATTTTTTTTTTCAAAAAATCTCAATAAAAATACCTTATTTGAAACTTACTATACTAAATTGTCGTAAATATTTTTGTGAAAATTATAACTTGTTTACCACATAAAGTGTCAATAGCTTTGAGATTAATTCTGCTATCTAAGTCTGTTTTATCAATATTTACAGACTTTTTGTACTAATACATAAATTTATATTAAATATGTCAAATAATATGTAAATGCATGTTCTTTTTCATTTTTTTAAATAATGTTTGAGTTTAGCTAATAATGCAATAATTATGTATAATGACCACAAAAGTTAATTAAATTAAAGCATGTAAATACGTTTGTATTATTTTATATTTTTAAAAAGTTTGTTCAATACTAATAGGTTTACCATTTTCGATTTTCCTAAATGATGTTGACAAATTTATTACTTTTTTAGCTCATACAATGTCAATGATTTTAAGGTCACTTCTGATATCTAATTGTCTATTATTATGCTAGTTGCAAAATTATTCAGAGCGTCCTAAGTGTAAAATTATAATACATGAGCAATTATAGTCAAATAATATGTAAATATACGATTTGTTTACGTTTTAAAATAATTTTTACTAGTCATTAAAACTTCAATAATATTTTACAACTATCACAAAAATCAATTAAATAAAAGCTTGTAAAAATACTTTTACATATTTTCCACATTTTATATTTTTTAAATGTTTGCAAAATATTAATTATTATAATTTAATATACTTTTTAATATTTTTATTAGTGATATATTCGGTCTCAAATTGTTTTCTAAACTTGATCTATTGGTGATAATATTAAAAATAAGGATGTTAAATAGTCCCTTTGAACAGTTGAGAGTAACAGTGTCGACTATGAATAGTCTAACAAGAGAAGTTTCAACTGGGAAGCCGAATTGCTTCTGACTTTCAGGACAGGTTGTGGTTGTTAAAAAAACATCCCCCACATGCTCAATTTATCTAAATGGGCTGCCTGGGCCTAAAAATTAGACCCTCTAGCAGGGTCCTGTGCTACAAGGATTTTTTAGGCTATATTCTAAATTACTCTGCTACCTTGTGAGTCAACTAAATACCTTCCGTTTGGTCTCATTTTTTTTCAATTGTCACTTTATGTGAATGTCCACATTTGACAAAAAAAAAAACTAATTTTTAAATTGCTGACAAAATTGTAATTTTTTACTAAAATAGAATTTATAGGTCTCAACATTTTTGTACAAGCTTCTAGTTTGCAAAAAAAAAGTTTCTCGTTCCTTTTACTTTGGTTGATTTCCTGATATGACTCTATAGAGATGGGTTTTAGAAATAGCATATATTAAAACATCTTAAAGCTCAAATTTGACTTTAAATTTTCATATCTCGCAGACAAAAGATCAAAAATAGACGATTAAAAAAATTTAAATACTAGGAGCTTGATAAAAACTTTTGAAAGATATAAAACCCTTTTTAGTTAAAAATTGCAATTCTGGCAGCAAATTAAAAATTTGTTATTTTTGGCCATATATGGCCATTTGGCTTACTAACTATTACAGTAAGAGGATTACTGATGAAAAAATGAGGTTAACGGAAATTAAAAGCTGACACTTACACACAAGAAATGAGACCAATTGAAAGGTATTTATTTGAATTACATGGTAGCAATATCATTTAGAATATAGCCTGAAAAACACTATATTATAGCATAGAACCCTGCTAGACCCCTAAACGGAGGGAATGGGAGATTTTCTTTCAATTACCACAACCTGTCCTACAATTTAGATGCAAATTGGCTTCCCAAACAGTTAACACTCACCTTGTGAGATAAAACTGATTATATAATTATTAAATGTAGCTTGAGTTTCAATTATGTTTATACAATTAGGTGTCTACTAAGTTTCCAAATTGAGGTTTTGATTCTATAATTAAGGAAGGCATGTAGGTCACTGAGTTTTATTTATAAAATTAATAACATTTTTATACAGTGCACTAAATATCTACGATTTCGTAGTTTTTTATTGCTCAGTCTCCTATATTGTTCTTCAATCTGTTCATCATATCTTATTCATCAAATATAATGTGTAGAATCTGTTCAATGAAAATTTATAAAATTTTTGTCGCTAAATTAAAAAAAAAACATCCTTATAAGAAGGTAAGAACGCGTCTATCATTTTTTTTCTATTTATCGTACTCATAGATGCAATGTATATGATTTTGGTTTGATAAATATTAAAACTGGTGTCATTGCCATTGAAGATGAGTTGATAAATTTAGACTTATGAGTAGACTTAGATCCTTTAAAACATATTTGAAATATGTTTAAAAAATATATTGTTATTTAACTTAACATCATTTCCCTAAGTTCCTCAAAAAAAATTTGAGAGTATATCAACAACAAGTTGGGAATAGCAATAAAGCTTCTAAGAGTATTATTGTTTAACACCTTAAACATAATGGATTGACTGTTGATGAGATGACAATAAGGAAATTGCAGATCTTTTTAATACATTTGATAAAATCATTAATAACAAACTCTTTAGTGAGATCCATGATTCCACTATAAATCTAAAATTTATAAACGATAACCTTAACTCTAAATTTATAAAATAATATTAAATTTAAACTATGTTATGCTGTTACTATGTTATAATTATGTATAAAATTTTGTTTTAGACAAATAAAGAATATTTACATTTACATTTACATTTACTCTATTTTTTTAGAGCAACTAATAGTGCTGAAATTTCTAAAATAATTAATGATATGGGTCTTAAAATTGCTGGTGCTAACGTCACTAATATTAAGACTATCAAAGTACTACGCCCATATATAACCAATCCTCTTGCCTACATCTTTAATTCATGTATCTCTAAAGGAATTTGGCCCGAAGATCTTAAAAAAGCACAAACAATTCCCATTTACAAAAGTGGTGAAAAATATTTAATGACCAAATGTAAAATTATATTATTGATAACTAATCTGGCAAAAATTCTTGAAAAGATACTTTTTAACAGATTATATTCCTTTTTTAAAGTAAATATCATTTCCGATAGACAGTTTGGGTTTCTTAGGAGTGTGGGAACGAGTCATGCTCTGCAAAATGTTACTGAACTTATTCACTCTGGCTTAAATAATAATAAAGCAGTTATTAGAACGTTTTTGGACCTCTCAAAGGCTTTCGATACTAATAATCACAGTGTTTTATTAATGAAACTAGAGAGATACAGAGTTAAAAGAGCTCCTTATAACTTGGTTAAGAGTTATCTTACAAACCACCTACATAGCGTGAGATTAGGTTCATTAATATAGGAGTTCCAAAAGAGTATATTCTATGCTCTTTTCTATTCGTAACTTATGTTATCGATCTTCTTCATTTGGCACTTCATATTTCATCTTATGCTGATGATACTGCGGTGTTTAGTGTAGCTAGTGATTGGTTACATACTGGGTCTCAAGTGAATAAAAACTTAGCTAATATGAATGACTGGTTTATTGCTAAAAATTTAAGACTTATGTTTCACAAATCTGTGTTTATAATTTTTGGTCGTAACAAAAAAAGCATTCCTAAAGATGATTTTATGTTAACTATTTAACTAAGACATAAATAATAGAAATTTCTATTGTTATGATAGTAAATGCAAAGTCTTACATACTTATAAGAATAAATATAATACATACACAGCAATCCTTGAGCTCATAAATGAGTTATATTCACATATTCATAACAGAGATTTCTTTATTTACGTGGGTCATAAACACTGCAAATGTTTCACTGATTTTAACATCTCCCCTTGTAAAAAATGTGGTAGTTTCACTCATAGTTATAAAAAATGTTTAGATACTGAAATTTGTATCAGTTGCGGTGGTAAACACTCACTAGAGAATCGTAAAAGTGATGAAATAAGATGTGTCAACTGTTCATTTCTTAATAAAAAATACAATAACAAAGCCAGACTTGACATTAATCATTCAATTACTGACACTAATAAATGTAATTGCCTAAAAAATAAAATTAAACTGGTCATTGATAACACTGACTTTCCTCATGACCCTGTCATACCAAATTTTTTAAATTGCATTAAAAACTATGCTAAAAAACCTGCACCAAAACAAGATTCTAATAATAAACTCAAAAATACTAACACAAACAAGAAATCATCAAATAAAAGTTCAACGACCAAGAATTGATCTCTGATACTTCTGAAGATTCTTATTGTGCAGTGAATAAATTTTTTGAAGATAATGAAGAATTAAGTTTAGAAAGTGTTATAATTGAAACAGAAAGTGATGACATAAAATCTTTAAATAATCTTTTTAAATTTTGTAACTTTACTATAATGCATGTTAACATTAGAAGCATAAATGCTAATATAGAAGAGCTTGAACTATTAATAAGTAAATTAAAATCTTTGCCTACTATTATAGTTTGTTCTGAGACATGGCATCTTCCATGTCCTATCTTGAATGGTTATAAAATGTACTATAATAATTCTAATATCAATAAAGCAGATGGGTCTGTTATATTTATTAAATCTAATATTGAACACCAAACTATGCTTGAGGAAATAATTATAAATCCTAAAAGTAAGAAAAAAACTTCAGTTAATTTTCTAAGTATTCTGTTACAACTAAATAACAGAAACTTTAAAATTACATCTACATACAGATGTCATGATATCAAAAAAGAAGATTATATTAAATCACTTAAGAAATTTTTAATTAATAATAAGAATAGTAAAAATTATATCATAGTTGGTGACTTCAACATTGACTTATTATCAAGTGATACAAATAGTGAAGATTTTATTAACAATTTCTTTGAATATGAATTTATTCCATATTTTAATAACATTACAAGACCGAGTCTGACTAACGTTCACGGTGGTACTTGTATTGATAACATGTTCATTAAATCTGAATTTAATAACTTCACCTCACATAAATTATAAGAATCATTTACTGATCACTATCTCCTATTTTTATCAATTGATTTAAGTCACTCATCTGTCAATAATAGTAATATTTATGAATTTATTGATTATAAAAAAATGCTCAATCTAGCATCCTGTTTTGACTGGAACTCAGTTTTAAAAATTCCAGATCCTGACCATGCTCTTGATTATCTTATTAAAGCGATTAAATATACTGTTGATAATTCAACAAAAATCAAAAACAATAATAAAAACAATAAAAATAAAAAAAGGCAACCTTGGATCACCTCTGGTATACTAAAATCTTCTACCACTAAATTTAAACTCTATAAGAAACATAAAGATTATCCTGAAAATTTATCTCTTAAAAAACAATACCAAACTTATTTAAAAAAATTTTTTAAAATTCTTGCTAGTGCTAAATCAAAGTATCTCAGTGATCAAATAAATAAGAGATTAAATAATGCTAGGATACTATGGCAATTTATAAGTTCTAGAATTAACACTAAACAAAAAAGTACCAATAATGTTAATTACATCATTAATGAAAATAAAAAAAAAATATTTCATAAGCTTGAAATTGCAAATGAATTTAATTCTTTTTACAGTAGCATCGGTAATAAGCTAGCAAATAAAATAACAAATGAAAAAATAAATTACAATTTACTGAACAAATATGATAAAACCTTCTATTTAAATCCCACTACATCCAAAGAAATATTATCTATCATAACCAAAATGCCTAATAAAGCTGGTGGCGCAGATAAATTAAACATGTGCATTATAAAAAACCTATCTAACTTTATAATAAAACCATTGGAATATATCTTTAATTTATGTATTATTAATTAAAGATGGCCTAACTACCTTAAGACTGCAGATATAATACCGATTTATAAAAATGGTGATAATCATCACACCACAAATTATAGACCAATTTCATTAATATCTAATCTCGCCAAAATTTTTGAAAAAATAATACATGTAAGAATGGTCAATTTCATAAATAAAAATAACATACTATCAGAGAGGCAATTTGGATTCAGGAAGAGCATCGGTACTAAAGAGGCTCTGGCTTATATTACTAATATTTTGTACAGTAATATAGACCAGAGTCTACCTACAATTGTCACTTACCTAGACTTGGCGAAGGCCTTCGATACTATTAATTATAAAATACTTTATCATAAACTTTTTAGATACGGTTTTAGGGGTAAAATCCTAAACCTAATAATAGATTATTTAGCTGACAGAAAACAAAGTGTTATTGTTAATAATACAAAGAGCGAATATTTAACTGTTAATCTTGAAGTGCCCCAAGGCACTGTACTTGGCCCTCTACTCTTTATCTTATACATCAATGATATTTTTAATACTCTTCCTGATGAAATAATTGTTTCGTACGCTGATGATACAGTTATAATTTGTAGCGATATATCTTGGGATTCAGTTAGTGGAAAGATGTCCAATGTTCTTAATACTGTGTACCAATGGTTAAACGCAAATCGGCTTTCTCTAAATATTGAGAAAACGGTATTTGTAACTTATGGGTCATATAAAAATAGTATCCCTAAAAATATAGATATACAAATTGGTGCCCATAAAATAACTAGAGTTGATCACTGCAAATATCTGGGCGTTATTTTTGATTGTTTTTTAAAATGGGATTATCAAATCCTTTCAACAGTAAAGCGCACCAGATATCTACTTTTTGTGTTAAAAAAAATGTCCTCATACACACCTACACATGTATTACGTACGATTTATTTTGCTCTGTTCCAAAATCTTGCCTTTTATGGCATTATTGCCTGGGGCGGGGCATACAATAATGTACTTCAACCTCTTATAAACTTACAGAATAGACTATTGAAAACAATTAAAGTAAATAACATGCTGAATTTAAAACAAGCATTCATTTTAGAAGCCATCGTACACAGCTATGATGAACTTAAAAACAAGTTTCTTACTTCTGAATCTAAAACTAGATGCAAAAGCATACAATTGAATGCTCGTAAATCAGTTATTTTTAAGAATCATTCAATTATTGCCATTAAAAATTTCAACAGATTGCCTATTAATTTAAAAAATCTTGAATCCTCTAAGAAAGATATTAAGAGCAAAATTAAAAACCATCTATTATCAAACCCTAATAACATCCTATAGGTAACACTAATTATTTTGTTATTGTTTTAATTTCAAATTTTAATTTTATTCTAATCTAATTTAATTTTTAAATTTAATTTAATTTTAATTTAACTTTAATCTTAATTTTTATATTTTTATATTAATTGTATTCAGTGATATGCGCACAGATGGATTTTGTTCATTTCTGCATAATACTATCTAAACGTATTTACTGAATAAATAAATAAATAAAATATTTCTAAACATAATTTAAAGAGAGTAACATTGTTTAAATACTTAGATATATTTATCGATCAGTAGTAGTAGTAATTTTATTCTTGTCAAATTATATACATAATTGTTACAAGATTGAAATAAGTTAATACAAAATTTAAAGTATAAACATAAAAATTATTTAAAGAACATGTTGTGATTTTAAAGTAAAATTATATGTTATGAACTTAAAATTAGAAAAAATTCTTCAGATCTATTTCTTGTATTTTCTTCAATTTTCTATTATTTTGAATTTCTTTGCTTTTTTAATTTTTATGTTTTCAATATCTGTTGACAAAGATCACTAACAATTACATATGCTGGCACATCACTGCACTAACTATTTTAATTTTTTCTCAAGGAATTCCTATTAAACCGAAATTCCTTTTTCTATTTTAATGGGTTGAGGATGTGACAGCCTTTTTGCAATCGCTGGTGCTGTTTTCATGATATATCTGTTTATATTGTTGTCATTTACTGTTTTAAATTGCTGTTCGCTTACAAATTCACTTCTTTTCATTGTAAATGATATGATGAGAAATTTATAAGTTACTTACTCTGTTTTCATTTCTTCTTAATGTAAATTGCCATTTTCCTCTTTACTATTCAAAATAAATTTTTGGGATTTCTCCCTATTTTTTTTTTCTTCACAATTCAATATATTTTAAGCAAAAAACGGCATTTTCATCAAGACTATTTTTATTACTGTTTTCATTACCTATTATTATTTCAATTGTTTGTATATTTTTAACTCTTGTATTATAAATGCTATATTTGATCTACACGAGCCACATTTCTAACCTAACTTTTTCTCAACTTTTTTCTTTCTTTTAATCTTGATTTAATTTTTATGCTGGAGTTTTTCTTTTATTTTCATTTATTTAATAAGTTTTATTTTGACACTTATGACCGATTTTTCTGGTATTTTTTAAACTTTTTCTGTAAATAATAACTATTTTTCACGGAGCTATTTTATAACGTGACTATGCGCTTTCGCGCCCATACCCTCTCTCTTTATCGATCAGTATTTGAAATGAAATAACCATCTAGATTACATAATCAAGAAAGTAAAATACCTACTTTTTATTTTCTACAAACTTAAAGTTATTCATAAAAACAGTTTAAAAATAATTTACTTTTCGCTGTTTCTAGGGGTAGTGCCATACGCTATCTCGGTTTGGGGATTTACTTTTAACCGTGCTCTAGTAACACTACAATCTCATTAAAACAAAATTTAATACAATCTTATTAAAACTTATAAATTCTAATAATTTTACTATGCTTAACTTGAAAGAATTTTAGAAATAAATTACTTATGCTATTATTATAAGGATTTGAACACTATAGTTAGAAATAAATTATTAACTTTACCCAGAATTAAAAAAAACAATTTTTCTAAAATCCCCTTAAATAGTTTCATAAAAAAACTATAATCTCATACCCACTGTTCTTAAAAATATTACCTTTAAAAGTCAAAAAACATTAATTTTAATAAATTGATGCAATACTTTAATTCGTTAAGTACATTCTAGTCAGTACTTTTAGTCTTTGTGTTTATTCTCAAGTCCTTAAATTATTAGAAATTTTTGTGAAAAATATTCAACCTTTTGCAAAATAATATTACCGAAACGTCGATGTAAAAACATTAAAGAAATATCTTGTTCCAAAAAGATCGCATTTATTATTCATAATAAATTTCCTACTAAAATATTATTTTTAATAGATAAATTTTTGAAAATTTATAACAAAAAGCTCGCCAGGTATAATTTCATTGACATTATTTGTTATATTAATTTTTACCTCTGAAAAAACCTATAGTTTTAATTCTTATTAAAATAATGAATGTTTTTTAAATGCATTTCAATATTACTCACTATTTTCCATTTTACTATTTTTCTGAACTACTGAACTGAAGACTTCAGAAAATATATTTTTAAATGAAAGTAAATAACTTTTAAAAATTTTTTATTTGTAAAACATCATAAGGTAATGAATTGTTAAAAATTTATCTTCTGATTTGAACATATACTTTAGGTACCAAAAATTTAATTTTTTGCTTGAGCGGAAATTGGAAAAAAAAGTTTTATATTTAGCAATTAATTATTCTTAAATTAATTATAAAAATTTTCTGGAATTCATAATCAAAAAATAATTTTTGCCTATTTTAGTAAAGACGATAATTCTAGAAATTAGTACTTTCATAGAAAAAAATTGTGTACGTCCTAAAAGAAAAAAAATATTGCTATTTTATTTGTATGTAAAAATTTTGAAAAAAAATTTTCAAAAAATTAAGTATCAATTAAAAATATCAAGTAGAAACGATAAATCTAGATATAAGTACTTTCATAGGAAAAAATGAAGTACTAAGATGAGAAAAAAATTGTTCTTTTTTTTATTTATTTGTGAGAAAAATTTTTGGAAAAAAATTTTCAATAAATTAATTATTAGGTTCAAGATATCGAGTAAAAACAATACTTCTAGATATTAGTACTAGAACTAATAACTTTCTTATCCTTCTGGTTAAGATGAGAGTGTAATAGAAAATTCTATCCCATCCTTTTGGCCAAGATGCGATTATTAGATAATTTCATCTCATCCTTTTGGCTAAGATGAGAGTGTAATAGAAAATTCTATCCCATCCTTTTGGCCAAGATGCGATTATTAGATAATTTCATCTCATCCTTTTGGCTAAGATGAGAGTGTAATAGAAAATTCTATCCCATCCTTTTGGCCAAGATGCGATTATTAGATAATTTCATCTCATCCTTTTGGCTAAGATGAGAGTGTAATAGAAAATTCTATCCCATCCTTTTGGCCAAGATGCGATTATTAGATAATTTCATCTCATCCTTTTGGCTAAGATGAGAGTGTAATAGAAAATTCTATCCCATCCTTTTGAAAAGATGCGATTATTAGATAATTTCATCTCATCCTTTTGGCTAAGATGAGAGTGTAATAGAAAATTCTATCCCATCCTTTTGGCCAAGATGCGATTATTAGATAATTTCATCTCATCCTTTTGGCTAAGATGAGAGTGTAATAGAAAATTCTATCCCATCCTTTTGGCCAAGATGCGATTATTAGATAATTTCATCTCATCCTTTTGGCTAAGATGAGAGTGTAATAGAAAATTCTATCCCATCCTTTTAGCCGAGAAGCGATTATTAGATAATTTCATCTCATCCTTTTGGCTAAGATGAGAGTGTAATAGAAAATTCTATCCCATCCTTTTAGCCGAGAAGCGATTATTAGATAATTTCATCTCATCCTTTTGGCTAAGATGAGAGTGTAATAGAAAATTCTATCCCATCCTTTTAGCCGAGAAGCGATTATTAGATAATTTCATCTCATCCTTTTGGCTAAGATGAGAGTGTAATAGAAAATTCTATCCCATCCTTTTGGCCAAGATGCGATTATTAGATAATTTCATCTCATCCTTTTGGCTAAGATGCAAGTGTAATAGAAAATACAATCTCATCCTTTTGGCCGAGAAGCAATTATTAGATAATTTCATCTTATCCTTTGGTCAAGATGAGGGTAATAGATATTTTTCTGAAATTAGAACTAAAAAAATTACTTGGTAACGTTTAATATTCTAATAAATTTTAAAATATCTTTTGTACTGCCGAGCACAATAAATTCATCTTGTAGACTTATCCATAATTCAGTTAAATCTTTAAATAGTGGATAAAAAAAGTTTAAAAAATCAAAAAATTATATATTTATGAAAGTGCATATATAAACTTGCAATGTTTAGTAACAACAAAATTAATATTCCAAACCTAATATAAATCTCTTTCTGACGAAGCACAACTAATATTCCATTGTACCATAAAATATAATTACTTTTTTTAACTAACAAATGACAAATTGTTTATAGACTCATCTAATTATCGTAGCTGTAATTTGGTAAATCTTTTCCAAAAACTTTTCAAGACTGTTAATCAAGACTATTATACTGCTTACCTAGTTGATTTTATTCCTTTCTGTAATAATTTAAGTACTATTCCACCAAAAAATATTAATGAACAGTTATAAAATTTATAAAGGTTTTTAAATAAAACTAATTTGAATAATATAAAAATTTTTTGTTTTAGAAAATTCAGGTAAAATTTCTTTTTTTACTAAAAGAGTTACCAGTTTTGGCAAACTGGATTTAAAAACTCCTTAAGCCCAGATTTTTCAAAGTACTTCAATTTAAGTTATACTAAGTCTCATTTGACCCCCTCCCTTAAATCAGACAATTTTGACCCCCCTTAAATCGGACAAATTTGACCCCCCCCCCCTTAATTTTCAAGTACTGAAGTACCCCCTTCCTATAAACATTGTCCATGTTAATACTATCTTATCTTTTCGGCTAAGATGAGAGTAATAGATAATTTCATCTCCTTCTATTGGCCGAGATACGAGTTTTGGATAATTTTATCTCATCCTTTTGCTTGAGATGAGAGTAGTAGATATTTATATGAACTTTGTACTAAAAATTTACTTGAGATCAATTAAAACTCTAATAATTTTAAAATATCTTTTGTACTACAGAGAACAATAACCTTATCCATAATTCAGCTAAATCTTTAAATAGTGGCTAAAAGAAGTTAAAAAAAAATCAAACAATTTTATATTTATTCTGTGATACACATAAATTTGCAGTATTTAGTAACAACGAAATTAATATTGCAAAATTACGTACTTGTCGACGTAAGTTTTAATAAAGAATATAGAGCCACTTATTTGGAGGCTAAATTTATGCAATACGATTTTAAATCTGTGAAATTAAACTCTGATAGGGATTCTGGATGGGTGTATAACAGAAAAACTGTAGAAAGATATATTAGTTTTTTTTACTTTTAAGTTTAGTGCACTTCGTAAGAATTTGGCCCATCTATTTATTTTTATGAATAAAAAATAATAAAATGTTTTACTTTTATGAATAGTAAAATTATTAGTAATATTCACTAAAATGATTGTAAATAATGTAATAAAAATGATTTTTTACAGTATTAATGAAGTATAAAAATAAAAATTTTCTCCAATTTTTAATCTAATTTAAAGTATATTTCATGTACCTTAAACAGGATTCAATATATTCAATATATATGTTACCGCTAAAGTACTGAATTCCGTTATTATATATAAAACCTAGGTAATATATATAATAACGAGTGCTGATAGGTAAAGTATTAAACTAAAACTGAATTTAATATATTACCTTGGTTTTATATATAATATCGTTCTATTTAATATATTAGCTAAGTGGCACCCGTTAATATATTAAATTCAGTTTTAGTTTAATATTTTACCTACCAGCACTCGTTATTATATATATTACCTAGGTTAACCAATCCTTTTTTCACGCACCCTTTTTTTTCTGACAAACTTCGCATAAATTTAAAAATAAATTAATTTCTTTTTGTTTGATATTTTTTCAAAAAGATCTTCTACTGAACAATAATATTTTATGTCAGGATTCTTGTCAGAAAGAGGAAGTATTAATTTTTCTACTCCATTTGAACTTAAAACATCATAATGTTGTAACAAATAATAATCAGAAGGCTGTTTCTTATAATCGCTATTTTTACAATCTTTAACTTTATTGATTATTTCTTCAGTTTTACTTTTTGAAAAATAATACGTATTTTTTGAATTTTTATCAATTAAATTATCAAGCTTTTCGTAAAATCTTTCTTTGAAAATTATTTTTTTATCAACGTCCATAGCACTCATTATTTTTGTAATATTATAACTCAAAATTTTCAAATATGTATTACTTTTATAAAAACAAACAATAATAAATACTAAAAATTCATCTATTCAATAAATTAGCGGGTAATAAACTCGAGTTTAATATATTACCTAAAGCTGTCTCGATATTATATATAAAACCTAGGTAATATATTAAATTGAGTTTTATTTAATAAATTAACGTATCAGTTTTGGAGTTTTTCGTTAATATATACATTACCTAGGTATTATATATAATAACAGTTTCAGTACTTTAGCGGTAACATATACACTGCTGGGTTGCTGTACAAGATTTTTGCTTGAATTTGTGAATTTCTAAGAATTTGCTTTAATATTCAAGTAAATTTCAATTACATTAACCTAACAATGTTATGTTAAGATACCTGAAAAATATTACTATTAATTTGTAGGTTAAAAAATTTAAGTTAAAATATATCGGTAGTTCTTAGCTATTTTTACCCAAGTCTGAGGTCGATGTCTTGGATTTAAAAAATACCAATTGCACTGTGTTTGGTATGTAAAAATATGGTTACTGGCCAATTTTTAAGGCTCTAGGTGGCTTGGTTGCGATTTGGCAGCTGTTTTTCCAATTTTGATTTTTTTCGAATTCTCAGCCACCCGTTTGCTTTATATTTTCTGGACGCCCTAAATAAGCCTAAAAAATATTTTCTATATGAAGGTGGGTAGTAAAAATTCCCGCCCAATCCGAATCTGACCATATTTTTTCGGAAAAACTTCAGGAAAAGCCGGAAAATCGGAAAAACTAAAGGAAACTGGAAAATACAAATTTCTCAAAAAGCGTCACTTTTTTTTTTTTTTTTTTATTTTTACACGTGTTTTCCCATACTTTTCATGCTGGTAACCTCCTTTTTTGACCCATTTGCCTTTTAAGTACTTAAAAATCAATTTTAGGCTCAAAAAAATGATTTTAAAAATTGTTCATTTTCCGAATTTTCCAATTTTCTCGCTTTTCCTGATAGAAAATGAAAAATCTGACTTGATTTTCGGATTCCTCGGGAAATTTTACATTGAAAACCTTCTTGGGTAAAATTTTAGAGGTCTTTATGACGCTGTAAAAAAAAGAAAAACAAAATAACCTGCTAAAATCAAACATAATTAAACATAATTAAATTTTGCTATTTTTTTATTCTGTTTATTTTGGTTCCTCAAAGAGGAACCATTGTGTTAGGTCAAAATTTGATTTTCTATTTTTTGGCATATAAGCACGTTTTGGGACCCCAGGAAGCTAAAAAACCTGTTTTTAAAAAAAGTCTGTATGTATGTGTGTGTGTGTGTGTGTGTGTGTGTGTGTGTGTGTGTGCGTGCGTGTGTGTGTGTGTGTGTACGTATGTATGTAATCGGTGATATTTCACAAATATTATGGAATTAAGACCTAATTTTTTTTTCAAAAATTTTTTCACCAAAAAATCTCGAGGTACTTTTTTTTTTTTTTGATTTGGATGTAATACCTCATTTATTTCCATGAAAGTACTTATATTTGAAAGTATGGTTTTTACATGATATCTCGAATCGGATACTTAATTTTCTGAAAATTTTCTTTCTAAAATTTTTTTCACAAAAAAATACAAAAAATACAAATTTTTTTTTTCTTTTTGGACGTAGTACCTAATTTATTTCCATGGAAGTACTAGTTTTAAGAACCTTGTTTATTGCTATTTTTTGGATCTAATACTTAATTTTTTCAAAATTTTTTCTGTCAAAATTAAAAAAAAAAATAAAAAAGTTAAAAAAAATGCAATATTTTTTTTTTTTTGGGTGTAATACCTCATTTAATTCTATGAAAGTACAATTATCTGAAAATATTGTAACTAGTGATATTTCAAAACCATTATCGAATTAAGACCTAATTTTTTTTCCAAACATTTTTTTATCAAAAAATCTCAAACCCCCCCCTTTTTTTTTTATTTTGGATGTAATACCTCATTTATTTCCATGAAAGTACTAGTATTCGAAAGTATGTTTTTTACTTGATATCTCCAATCTGATACTTAATTTTTTGAAAATTTTTTTTCTAAAATTTTTTTCACAAAAAAATACAAAAAATACGAAACTTTTTTTTCTTTTTGGACGTAGTACCTAATTTATTTCCATGGAAGTACTAGTTTCAAGAACCTCGTTTACAGTAATTTTTTGGAATTGATACTTAATTTTTTCAAAATTTTTATTATCTAAATTAAAAAAAAAGAAAAATAAAAAAAATTGCAATATTTTTTTGGTGTAATACCTCTTTTAATTCTATGAAAGTACTAATATTTTAAAATATTGTAACCAGTGATATTCCAAAACAATTTATTATCGAACGAATACCTAAATTTTTTTTTTCCAAAAATTTTTTTATTAAAAAAATTTCAAAATACTTTTTTTTTTTTAATTTGGATGCAATACCTCATTTATTTCCATGAAAGTACTTATACTTGAAAAGTATGATTTTTACTCGATATCTTGAATCTGATAATTAATTTTTTGAAAATTTTTTTCTCCAAAATTTTCGTTACAAAAAAATACATAAAACATCAAATTTATTTTTCGTATTTGACATATCTAATTTATTTTAATGAGAGTACAAGTTTTAGAAATTTAGTTTATAGTAATTTTTTGTATCCGATCACAATTTTTTTTTTTATTTTGATATGAATTATAACACACAAGAAAAAATGATGGAAATCTTGCCTCTTTTTGACTTCCTCGGATTATTTTGTTCGTTGCTATGTTTATTTATGTATGCAGCTTAATGAAATTATAAACAATAATAAACAGCCTAAAAATATTAAATGGTTATGTTTGCATTTTAAAATTAAGATTTAAAAGTTATTTTGGCATTTTTTAAAGAATCAAACAATTTATAGAATTAAATAATTTATTATTTTGTGATTAATAGAAATAATATAAATAATTTTAAAATCTTGAAGCAATTAATGTGGCTATTTTTTTTATTACAAAATATTATTATTATTATTATTATCATTGTTGCGGAAGATTGGTCAAATGCAAGGAGTACACTGAGAAAATAAATTATAAGAAATTATTATAAATTCTGGTAAAAACTCCTATCTTTATATAATAATTGAGCGAATAATTTTAATTTTCGCATCGTTACCAACCATTTCTTTTATAAAAAAAAATAAAATTAGCTTTTTTTATATTTGTCTCTTTTTAATTATGCAAAAATGATTTAAAATCCATTAACGCCGGCGCGACCAATCCATGGACGCTAGAATTTTCACTTTAATAACAAAATGATCTTAATAATCTACTTTACCAGCTACTAAAAACGAAAAATGTATGTATAATTGCATGGTTGTAATCAATAATATTTTTTGTAAATTAAGATTACAGCCCATTGTTTGAGGAACCTCAGTGCCAGCTAGTTGGCAGGGTATTTTTGATTTTAGCAGGTTATTTTGTTTTTCTTTTTTTCTTGCGTCACAAAGGCCTCTAAAATTTTACCCAAGAAGGTTTTCAATGTAAAATTTCCCGAGGAATCCGAAAATCAAGTCAGATTTTTCATTTTCTATCAGGAAAAGCGAGAAAATTGGAAAATTCGGAAAATGAACCATTTTTAAAATCATTTTTTTGAGCCTAAAATTGATTTTTAAGTACTTAAAAGGCAAATGGGTCAAAAAAGGAGGTTACCAGCATGAAAAGTATGGGAAAACACATGTAAAAAAAAAAAAAAAAAAAAAAAAAAGTGACGCTTTTTGAGAAATTTGTATTTTCCAGTTTCCTTTAGTTTTTCCGATTTTCCGGCTTTTCCTGAGGTTTTTCCGAAAAAATATGATCAGATTCGGATTGGGTGGGAATTTTTACTACCCACCTTCATATAGAAAATATTTTTTAGGCTTATTTAGGGCGTCCAGAAAATATAAAGCAAACGGGTGGCTGAGAATTCGAAAAAAATCAAAATTGGAAAAACAGCTGCCAAATCGCAACCAAGCCACCTAGAGCCTTAAAAATTGGCCAGTAACCATATTTTTACATACCAAACACAGTGCAATTGGTATTTTTTAAATCCAAGACATCGACCTCAGACTTGGGTAAAAATAGCTAAGAACTACCGATATATATATTTATATTAAAATCAAAGAGCTGAAACTTTGACAAAAAATAATTGTACATAATTTATGAAGTTTCAACCCTTCGATTTTTGCTAAAAAAAGTATCGCTATATACCTTAATCTCTTTGTTTGTATTTTAACATCAACATGAAACATGTTTATAGGCAGGGAGTACTTCAGAACTTGAAAATTAAGGGGAGGGGGGTCAAATTTGTCCAGTTTGAGGGGGGGGGGGTTAAATTAGAATAATTGCAATTAAGAGTCCTGCACCCGCGCCATTTTGTTATTCAAATTTTTTATTTCTTTTTCGTTTTTTTATCAATTTAGAAATTTTTTTTACATCTTATCATTTAATCTTAAATTTAAACATTTTTAAAGTTGAATAGAACTTGGTTTTACCTTTGCTACCACATTAATTTTCATTTTATTGCAAATTAAAAATAGGCAGTTTAACATTGCTCTTATGGAAATTCATATTTGGAGCTTACAAAAAGTATGATAGTGATGACACAGGGAGATGAAACTAATTAAATATCATAAATAAATTGTCAAAGATTATATTTCCAATTTATTTTATCTAGGTTACCACATTCAATCATTAATTATTCGGTAAAAACCAAGTTTTAGTAAGTAACATAACCTAAAATAATAATGCTTTTTCATAATTTATAAAATTTAAATAATTTTTCTTGCAAAAATATTACATAATAAACTCATTTTTAAATATTTTTACGACTAATTTTATTTTAAACTGCAAATTATAAAAACAAAATAGCGTCGGTAATGTGGATATTGACTCAAATTTTCTATTTACCCTCCTAACTCCTTAAAAATGATGTCTCTGAAACATCTAAAAATACCATGACATCTCTAGGACACCCTAGAGACATGTTTTTGAACGTGTCCTAAAGATACCTGAGTTAAGACATCTTAGAGACACGTTGCGGACACGTTGTGTTCCCTGGGACGGGCCACGGTATACTTTAATAACAGAGTTTATGCTGTTTTGAGTATGCCAATAATTAAAGAAAATAATGAAGTTTTAATTTAAAAAAAAAAAATGTTAATATATAATGGTGGAAACGCTGCTGTTTCTGAATCTCTTTTGGGAGAAAAAATATTCATCATTTCATATAGCAAGTTAACGATACCAAAGGACTGGTTTTATAAGACTTGATCTTAAATTGTAAAAAACTATGAACTATTTTTCTTTTTTTTCTTTTTTAGTCAATCCTTAGATATATCTGAAATATTTTAATTCTCTATTACTGCTAGGAAAAAAAATTCACAGTTGCATCTTTCCCAGTTAGCGGTAGCAAAGAACTGTTTTTATAGACACTATCTGAGACAGTGAAAAAATAAACTAATAAAATATAGAAAACCATTATTTGTTCCTTTTCTATTCTACTCAATGATTAGAACTACTTTTGATAATTTCAATATTCTATCTCTTTTGGGAGAAAAAATATCCATAATTTAATATCAACTTGATGGCTGGAAAAAATATTCATATTTTTATATCAACTTAAATGCTATATAAAATGATGAATATTTTTTCTCCCAAAAGAGATAGAATATTGAAATTATCAGAAGCAGTTCCAATCATTGAGTAGAAGAAGAAGAACCAAGAATGGTTTTCTGGTTTTTATTAGTTTAGTTTTTCACTATCTCAGATAGTGTCTGTAAAGACTATATAGTCCTTCGGCATCGTTAACTTGAATGCTATATACATAATGATATGAATATTTTTTCTACCAAAAGAGATAGAATATTGAAATTATCAGAATTAGTTATAATCATTGAATAGAAGAATAGGAACCAAGAATGGTTTTCTAATTTTTGTTAGTTCAGTTTTTCACTATCTCAGATAGTATCCCGTACAAAGCCACTGTATACAGTCGTGTATACAGTAATTGTATACAGCCCTGTATACAGTCCTGTATACACCCCTGCATACAGTTTTTCACGGAATACAGACACTGTATACAGAAATTTTTTTTAATATTTTTTTTAACAAAACATTAAATAGCACATAAGAAATGGGTCTTACGTATGGTCAGGGGAATTATTTGCTACTCAACTGTACAAAATTACCCTTAGGGTCCAACCGGATAATAATTAAATCCTGATGTATAAATTGGCTCCTAGGGACGGAAATGGACTGTTGGGGTAATATACGGGTTGGGAATGATAAAATAAATACCAACGGATAGAATTAGCTGTCTCGGGGCCCAATTGGGAAAAAATGAGATACTGATTTACAAATTGATCTCGAGGGACAAAAATGGACTGTAATGGTAAAAAATGGGTCCAGTATGATATGATAAATACTACCAGATGAATTTGGCCATCCAGGGGCCCATTGGATCTATCGATAAAAATGAAATTCTTATGTATAAATTGATTCCTAGGGACGAAAATTGACTGTTGGCGTGAAAAATATGTTGAGAACGACAAAATAAATATCAACTGATTTACAAATTGATCCCCAGGGATAAAAATCGACTACAGAGGTAAAAAATCGCTTCATTATGATGAAATAATTACCAATAACTAATAAAATCGGCCATCCAGGGGCATATTGGGTCCAACTAGGTAAAAATGGAATCCTGATGTATAAATTGATTCCTAGGCACCAACATATAACAAATACCAACAGATATTTAAAATAAACTATTCGGGTTAAAAATGGGTAGAGAATAATAAAATAAACACCAATGGATAAAATCGGCTATCCAGGTGCCTATTGGCCCAACCGGGTAAAAATGAAATCCTGATGTTAAAATTGATCCCCAGGGATAAAAAAAGACTCTAGTGATAAAAAATGAGTCTAGAATTATAAAATAATTATATAAAAATCAGCCATCCAGGGACCTATTAGGCCTGATCGGTCAAAAATGAGATTCTGTTCTACAAATTGATCCAACATAAGAATCAAACTTTTATTTTATCCCAAAAGCTACGTTGTACGATTTCACCAGAGATAGCCGATTTTACATGGTAGTATTTATTCGATTATGCTGAATCCATTTTCACCCTTACAGTCCATTTTGATCCCTGGGTATCAATTTGTATATCAATAATTTATTTTTACCAGGTTAGGCCTAATAGGCTCCTGAACGCCAACTTTATAAGTTGATATTTAATTCACCATTTTCGACCCATTTTTACCACTACAGTCCATTTATATCCCTGGGGATCAATTTGAATAACAGGATTTAATTTTTACCCGATTAGGCCCAATAGGCACCTGGATGGCCGAATTTTGTCTGTTAGTATTTATTTTATCATTCTTGACTCATTTTTACCCCTACAGTCCATTTTTATCCATGGCAATCAATTCGAACATCACTATTCGAACATCACTATCATTTTTAACCGGTTGGGCCAAATAGGCCTCTGGATAGCTAAATTTATCATGTTGAACCGATTTTTTACCTCTATAGTCGATTTTCGTCCGTGGGGATCAATTTATAAATCAGGATGTCGTTTTTACCCGATTAGGCCCAACAGGTCCTTGTATGGCTGGTTCTATACGCTGGTATTTATTTTATCATGCTGGATCCATTTTTTACAACTACAGTCAATTTTTATCCCTCAAGATCAATTTGTACATCAATATCTCATTTTTTCCGGATTGGGCCCAATGGGCCCCGGTATAGCTGATTCTATCCGTCGGATTTTATTTTGACATTCTCGACCCACTTTTTACCCCATCAGTCCATTTTCGACCCTAATCAATTTAAACATCATTATTTCTTTTTTACCAGATAGGGCCCAATGAGTCCCTGGATAACCGAATTTATCTGGTAGTATTTATCATATCATACTGGACCCATTTTTTACCTTACTAGTCTACTTTCATTCCTGGAGTTCGATTTATAAATACATGCAGGTATATACACCCGGATTTAATTTTTTCCCGATTGGGCCCAATTGGCCTCTGGATGACAGATTTGATCAATTGGTATTTATTTTATTATGCTGGATCCATTTTTTACCCCCTTTAGTCCATTTTTGTCCCTCGAGATCAATTTGTAAATCAGTATCTAATTCTTTCCCAATTGGGCCCAATGGGCCCCGAGACAGCTAATTCTATCCGTTGGTATTTATTTTATCATTCTCAACCCGTATATTAACCCAACAGTCCATTTCCGTCCCTAGGAATCAATTTATAAAGCAGGATTTAATTTTTATCCGGTTGGGCCTTATGGGCCCCTGGACGTCTGATTTTATACGTTGGTTTTAATTTTGTCATGCTGGACCCATTTTTTACCCCTATAGTCCATTTTCATCTTTGGGGTTCTATTTATACATCAGAATTTAATTTTTTCCCGATTGGGTCCAATAGGCCCCTAAGGGTTATTTTGTACAGTTGAGTACACAGAAAGAGGTTTGAACCGCTCAAGTCGGTTCTAGTAGGAACCGAATATTACTCTTACCATAAGAACGGAAAATGTTTATGCCTAGAACCGAGATTCACGGTTCTAAACACTAGTTAAAAACCTTCTCTTAAAACATTATTATTTTTTTCAAAATCAAAATTAGTTACAAATATGTTTTTTAATTTAATGTACGCGATTCAAAAAAGAATTATAAAAAATATTCTTTTAACTAATTTTGACTTTGAAAAAAATAATAATTTTTTAAGAGAAGGTTTTTAACTAGTTATTTAGAACCGTGAATCTCCGTTCTAGCATAAACATTTTCAGTTCTTATGGTAAGAGTAATATTCGGTTCCTACTAGAACCGACTTGAGCGGTTCAAACCTCTTTCTGTGTAGCAAATAATTCCCCTGACCATAAGTAGGGCCCATTTCTTATGTGCTAATTAATGTTTTGTTTAAAAAAATAAAAAAAAAATTTCCGTATACAGTCTGTATTCCACGAAAAAATGTATGCAGGGCTGTATACAGGACTGTATACAGGGCTGTATACAGTTACTGTATACACGACTGTATACAGTGGCTTTGTACGGGATATTAAAACCAGTTCTTTGCTACCGCTAACTGGGAAAGATGCAACTGTTAATTTTTTTTTCCTAGTAGTGATAGAGAATTTAAATATTTCAGATATAATTTTAAACATTGACTAAAAAAAAAAATAGTTTTGAGAAAGTCCAATTCTGGATACTGCCTTGTTGTTTTGAGAGAAATTACGTAGTTGCTTTTTATAATTGTTGTAAAGAATTTAATTAATAAAAAAAAGAATTTTTTTGTTTTTATTATATGCATCTTGTCATTCATAGATTTAGAATGTTGATATGATTTTCTTTCCATTTAATTTAATCTTTGATACATAAAAAAATAAATAAATTAATTATTAAAAAAAATTAACTGTTTGTAATTTTTTTATTTAATTATATATTTTTTTTTCACAAATTTTATATTCACCTATACTTTTTTACTAATTTCTTTTTTTAAACAAAATTTGTAAAATATTAAAACTAATTAAAAAAATGATATTCAATTATTTAAATTTAATTATTTACTTTAAAATTTTGATATAATTGTTATAAACAGATGTCGCTCTAAGAATATCACTCTCGCAAGTCATAAAATTGACTTTCCTTTACTATATAAGGATCAAAATTTTATTACATGATATACGAAGCGCGCGTGCGAATAATATATAATATAGCGAAACAATAATAGGCGAATACACGGGGGATACAAATTAAAAACTAAATAATACACATATGCGGTCATCGTAACTTCAGTCGATAAAAACAGCGTTTAAAATATTAAGTAAAAAAATAACTGGCTCACATGGTTAAAAAACTTAATATTTTATTTTCTTTAAAAAAAAAATAATAAGTCATTAAACTAAAGTTATATTTCATTGAAATAATTTTAATAATATATATCATTAAATTAATGTAATATTTCATTGCTACATTTCAATGAAATCAGTTTATCAAATTAATGATATATACCATTGAATCAAAGAAACGTTTTTCTCAGTGTATAGAACTGTATTTTATATTAAATTTTCATAAATTTTATCATCAAAATTAATGTATTTAATTTAATATAATTAATGAAATTGAAAATTTAAAATAACAAAATTTTTATTAAAAAATATATTAACAATGACAGTAATTATAAAATATAAAGTAATTATCTTTATTTTATATTTTATTTTATTTATAAATAAATTTTTATCTTCACTCAGACTTCTCATTATTTATATAATGACTTACTAGTTTGATAAAAAAAACAAAAAAGAAATAAAAAATTTGAAAAACAAAACGGCGTTGGTGTAGGACTCTTAAGAGAAAAATCTGGGCTTAGGGACTTAGAATAACACTGGTTTATAAATTTATAATAATTCGGGCTTAGGGATTTAGAATAATTTTGATTTAGGGACCTAGAATAATACGCGTTTAGGGAATCAGAATAGTTTGGGTTTAGAATCTTAACAGCTAGTGAGGTGATAGTTACAAATTATAAAATTAGAAAATTGTATTGTAATGTTGAGTAACATTTGTATTATACCTAGTCCTCAGCTAGAACTAGAAGTAAACATGTTCCATGCATTTAGGTTGTGTTTACCCAAACTGGTTATAAGTTTTTTTAAATTATTTAGTGTAAAAAAAAACTTTTGCAAATAATTTCTGTATATTAATTGTATTTCCGGTTTATTAATTTATTGAAAAATTAAGTACTATAACCGAATTGCAATTGATTTTTTACCCAATATGATTTTGACCTGCGGGTGAATAAATGTAAAGTTTGACATTTTATAAGTCCAGTGCACTAGTATAGACTTTTTGGTATATTTAAATAAATCATTACAAAAGAAGAAAACATACGACACTTTTTTTGAATATTTATTGACTTTAGACGGAGATATCCTTATTAAAATTTCCTCCAGTTTTGAGCTGCTAAATTAATCAAAACTTTTTTTTAAAGCTTCTGATTTCAAAATTCTTTTATTATAATACTTAGAACATTATTTATCATCGATTCACTAAAAAAAATTTCAATTTCTAACAAAAATAACAAATATTGTTCAAGATTTTTGATTATTGACCTAACATATAATTTTCAAAATATCAATTAATTCGGGAAAAAATTTAGAAAATAACAAAATTTTTTCAGTGAATCTATTTTAAACAATGTCCTCATATTCAAATATTTTAAAAATCAATTTAAGAAAATCAATTTTTAAAATCAATTCAAATTCTCGTTTGAATGCCTTACAAAATTTTAATTTATTTTAATTACCGGATAGGGTATGGATAATTATAATTTTATGTACTCTCTTTTATACTACGTATTTGTTTTTCACTCGCTTTTCATATATCAAAAGGATTAATCTTCTTTAAAATCAATTTAATTATCTAGATTCTTCCTGGCTAAGACACAAAATATCAACTTTGACATGTACAAGGAGTCTTTTGTACGATAGAACTGATAGAAAACCTCTTTTGTCATTCTCAGTGCACATTCGAAGTAAACTACACTGTAAAAAGTAACTTTCTTATATTAACAAAAAAATTAGAACGTTTTAGAAAAATTAGTAAATTTTCGAAAAAATTTGTAAATATTCGAAAAAAATTGTATATTTACTAAATTTAGTATATTAACAAAAAATTCAAGTTTTCTCGATTTTTTTTTGTGAATTCGCAAGAAAAATTGATAATTTACAATTTTTTTTCGAAAATGTTCAAATAATAGTTGTAAATTTATGAAAAATAGTTGTGAATTTACAACTTTTTTCGTAAATTCGCAAAAAAAAATCGAAAATTCTCGAATTTTTCTATAATATACTAAATTTAGTAATTAAACGATTTTTTTCGAATATTTACAAAAATTTTTGAAAATTCACTAATTTTTCGAAAAAATTCTATTTTTTTGTAAATCTAAGAAAGTTACTTTTTACAGTGTAGTTACATGTTCATTTTGACACAAAGGTTAGTTCTAAAACTTCTAAACAAAAAGCACCATGTATTTTCTAGTAGCTATTGGACATTTGACTTATAAATATAATAACCTACAATGGTCTAAAGCTAAAAATATAATCGGTTACTTAAAAGACAAAATAATAACCATGTTGTTTAGATTAACCGCATCTAATGGCCAATCTCAGCCAATAATACAATCTAATCTGTCAAAACGGTAAGTTTACTATCATTGTTCAAGAAATATTAAATTATATATGAATCGATTGACGAAATAATTAGTTTTTTTTCATAATCTATTCAATCATAATAAGATCAGAAAATATGACCAGATTCTGGACAAAGTCAAAAAAAGTCATCCGGTTTCACTACAAGGGTATTATGATACTAAATAACTATTTATCTATCATTAAAAGCACTTCAAAACTATACGTAAATATTTTTTTTGTTGCTATTATTACATATTTCAGTAGAGGGCTGTCTATTTTTGAACTAACATTATTATAAAAAAAATTAATAAACAAAATTTATTATTTTAACTGTGCTATACTTTATTTGACATCTTAAGTTATAATAAACTTAAGATGTCAAAAAATATATTTGTTTCTAAATAATTGTATTAACTTTAGGGTAAATCTTAATTAAAAGTTCGACTTAACAAATAGAACCATTTAATCGTTGTATAAAAAAAGGTAAAAAAAATACTTTAATAACTTTTATTTAAAATATAATTTTTTTTTTATAACTTCATCAAATTTTTACTAAACATACACCATCAAATTAAGAGGTAATTTTTATCCATTTTTACCACTTTGGGAGGAAATATATGGCCAAAATGTAATAAAATATTTAAATTTCATTTTTAAATACATGATCTAAATGAAATGTGAAATAAGTAATCTTTTATCATACTTTTCAAAATTTAATTTTTTAAGGGTTGCTTTTTCCAACTTTCACCCCCTGGAATCGTCTTAATACATTATAAATAATAAAATGACACCAAAAATTATAGGAATCCACCATTTTGATTTTTTTAAATTTGTCTTCAAAATCGTGATCAGCCTTCCCGAAAACCTTACTGATGTATCAAAAATATGTTCAATTAGCAATTTTTTTCAAGAATTTACCTATCTTGCTAATTTATTGACAATTTTTTATGATATAGCGTTCATTACTCAAAATTGGCTATCCAAAAATGGATGAAACCTTCAAAATAGTCTTCAGTGACCAAAAATACATTTAGAAGGTCGTATTATTGTTTTTGGAAAAAGAAGAAATTTAGAATTGCTTAGTAAAAGTAAAATCTGGTTTCTAGATGGTACATTCAAAGTATGTATAAAATTACTAACCAAAATTATTCCCTAAACATTTTCTAATGCATATAGTTTTTCTAGGTTAGTCCAAAAACTTTTACACAAATTTTTACTATTTTGGGTTTAGTAAAAAGAAATATTGCAGTCACAGAGTCAATTACTTTACGCATTACTCTCCTCTAAGGAAACCATTCAATATCGCACTGTTTTAGAAGCTATTCAAACTGTTGGTGATGAATTTTTTATTCAAAACTTAATGCCAAAAAAAAAATAATAAGCGATTTTGAAAAGGCGATAATAAATGCTTGTACAGAAGTTTTTCTTGAAGCTAACAAAAAAAAATCGGACATGATTATGAAATTTATAAAAATGATGACAAAATTTTTGAACATTTATCACCATTATCATTTACCATAAATTTGTAAAAATCATAGTGTTCAATAAAATTTTATTTAAATATCAAATTATACTATTCTTATTAATCGGAAAAAAGACCTTTCGGTTAATTTACCATTCGGTAAAATATCCATTCTATAAATCAACTTTATTAAAGTTCGATAAATTCCACAGGTGTAAATGTTAACTCATTTTTGTACGTATTTTTATACGCATTTTTTATACTCATTTTTGTACGTATTTTTGTACGTAATTTTTTACTCATTTTTTTATGCATTTTTGTACGCATTCATTTCGTCACACGTTATTTGGTTAAAAATCTAATTACTTTTATTTAAAGGTAATTAAGGATGTAATTGCGCCATAATTAATAAAATTTTGATTAAGGGGTCTTGCGCTTTCAATTTTTTCCGAAAATCAAAATTTTTTTTAATTTTTTTCTTATAAAAAAAATATTCAAAATTATAATTAAAATGGTTTTATGTCGATATGTTGAATAAAAAAAATTTAAAAGAAGAAATTTGATCAAAAATATAACGTATATTATACGTACAAAAAAACTTTAAATGCGTTTATTTCGAAATCTACTTTTTTAAATTTAACCAACTGAGTGAGAGAAAAATAATCCTCCGATTTAATTTTTTTTTTTTAATCTTTTTATTATCTAATTAAGATGGCATTAAACTGCGGAAGAGTTAATTGGTCTATTTTTAAAAATTTTATAGGGGGGAGAGTGTCCGAAAACGAGGGTGATTTTGACAAAATTTTTTATTTTTAGTGTAATTTTTTAAATTTTCAATATTTTTCCTTTTCCGTAGTTTAATGCCAAATTTAAGGCATGCAGAAAAATATAATTTTTTTTTTTTTTTTTAAGATAAACCTGGGCGGCTAAATCAGTCGGACCACTTTTTTTTATTTTTTTTTCATCGCTTCATTCAGCGCCATCTTTCAGGTTCTTCATGTGCATAAAAATTTTTTAAAAAAAGGAAGATTGCCTAATTATGTACAAAATCAATTTAAAAAAAATTTTTCAAATAGCTTAAGCAGTTTTTTTTTATGACCACACAAACTTTCCTCGAAATTATAGCATTTGAAAGCGCAAGGCCCCTTAACAAGATAAATTTACCAAAATGGCATTCGGCATAATGGAATCGGCAAATGTACGGTAATCATTTTATATAGTGTGTAAAAGTATAAATAAAATGATTTTTTTTGAAAATTTTTAAAATGAGGTTTTGATTAAACTATGTGGAAGATGATTTTTTTTCACAAGGAAATATTAATTTATTTTATATTGGGTGTAAAATGAAGTAATTAGGTTTAGTGTCTTTAAAGACAGTAACGGTAGTAAAAGTGTAAACATTTATTTATTATATTCTTGGGGTACAAGAAACTTAGAATTAAAAAATAATGAATTTGCGAAACCTATCATAATACTACGGCAGTATTACGGTTTCAGGTGTTCAAAAGTTTTTAAAAATTAAAAAAAAAGAAAAAAAAGAACAAATCCAGGCAAATTTTATTTTTAATTATTAATCTTTTTTCATAAATCAATATTCAATTTTTTTATTAATTAATAATCAAATTACAATAAAATTTTACAATTAAAAAATAAAACCTAACAAAACTTAAATAATAAAAATCGGTTAATATTATCAGTTTAAAATTTAACTAAAACAATTAATAAAATTGTTTTCTAATGGCAAATATTAACCAATTCTCTTTCGCTTGTTTGGTTAGGTTTAATTTTTTTAGTTGAACAATGAAAATTAAACATTTATTTACTAAAAAAATTATAAAATAAACATAATCATAAACTAATCATAAAACATAAAAACGAAAAAAAGAATACACTTATTAACATTTAAAAGGATCAAAATAAACAAGAAAAATATTAATCGCTAATATTATAAAAAATAGAATTTTAATATAGATTTGAAAACTGACAATAACCTATAAATAAATATTATTAAATAAGTCAAGAAGCAAATATAAGAATTAAGAAAAATTAATATTCTGTTACCAATATAGGTTATTACAAATAATTATTGCGCAATAAATTAGTATACTTTCGCTATCACCTTGATATGGGAGTAATGGGGATAAAGAGAGTAATTATAGGGTTAAGGGAAGCTAATGGCATAAAAAATATTTTTTTAATACATTATGTTGAACACCGTAAATTATAACTGATATTTATGGGACCAGTATTAAAGGAACTTCTTTTCGTCCCATTATCGACGAACTTTTTTTCGTCACCGTAAAACGACTGTATTACAGTTACAGGAAAAAGTATTTTTAACTAATCATAAAAAAAAACGAAAAGAAAAATACACAGATCAAAATATACAAAAAAATATCAACCTTTTTAAGAAACAGAAAAAATACAATTATATTATAGATTTGAAAACTGACAATAACCTATAAATAAATATTATTAAATATAATGTATAATAATTTAATGACGTAATAAATAATATTGTTTATAAATATGTTCCTATTTCTAGAATTTGTGACTCTACTCCAAAATGGTTCTCTCTAAGATTAAGAAAGAATCTTCAATTAAAAATCACATTTCATAAATTGTATAAAAGATATATAACGAGTCTAAATTTTATTATGATCAATTTAAATATTATAGAAAACTTTGTAAAGAAATAATTTCCAAAGATTTTAAAAATTACGTTAAAAAAATAGAATTGTCGCTCAAATTTAAACCAAAAAATGTTTACAATTATAAAAATAACATTTCTAATAAAATTAATTGCTTCCCTAATACTATGCATCTAGATGGGAATACTAGATCCTGTAATCAAGATATTGCTAATCTTTTTGCATTGAAGTTTAGTTCTGTATATAAAAGTAAAAATGATATTAATTTAGATTTAAGTCACATATCAATTGAAAATTCTTTTAATTCAATAACTTTGGTGGAAAAGGATTTGATATCAGCATTTGGTGAATTAGATGCAAATAGTAGTCCTGGATATGATTAAGTTTATCGTAAACTTGTAAAAATTAGCTGTAAATACTTGGTTTATCCACCATTAAAAATTTATAATTTGTCTTTAAGTATGGGTATTTTTCCTGACTTATGTAAGATTTCATTCGTTTCTCCTATATTCAAGAATGGTGATAAATCAAGTATTCATAACTATAGGCCATTGGACATTCAATCTGTCTTTTGCAAAATTTTTCAGAGTATTGTCTGTAAATATTTAACTGAAAATTTATCTAAGTTTATTATTGCTGAACAGCATGGATTTCTTTTCAAAAGATCAACATTTAATTTACATTTTCAACAATTACTAATTTATTTATTTACATAGAATCTATATCTAAATCTCTTGTCAATAATTGTATAATAATCGAAAGTATTTTAAACTAATCATAAAACATAAAAACGAAAAGAAGAATAGACTTATTAACCTTTAAAAAGATCAAAATATACAAGAAAAATATTAATCGCTAAAACTATAAAAAATAGAATTATATTATAGATTTGAAAACTTACAATAACCTATAAATAAATATTTTTAAATAAGTTAATAAGCAAGTACAATAATTAAGAAAAGTTAATACTTTGTTACCAATATAAGTTATTATAAATAATCCTTGAGCAATAAATTAGTATACTTTCGCTATCACCTTAATCTGGCAGTAATGGGGATAAAGAGAGTAATTATAGGATTAAGGGGGATTAAGGGCATAAAAAATTATTTTTTTAATTACATTACATAGAAAACCGTAAATTATAACTGATATTTATAAGACCAGTATTATAGTTAATTTTTTTGTCCCGTTACCGACGAATTTGTCGTTACCGTAAAACGGCCGTTACAGGAGAGTAAAATTGAAGGGATTTATTTTTGAATTTGTTTATTGGGCCGTTCCTCGCAACTATTAATTAATAAATAATTTGCGATAAAATTTTTTTACAATTAAAAAAATATAACCTAACAAAATTACTAATTTTCATTTGTTTGTTTGGTTGGATTTAATTTTTTTAGTTAAATAATGAAAATTAAAAGTTTATTTATTAAAAATATTATATATAATAAACATAAATAAGCTAATCATAAATCATAAAAACAAACAAAAGAACACCGTAAATTATAACTGATATTTATGGGTCCAGTATTATAGGTACTTTTTTGTCCTGTTATTGACAAATTAGTCATCACCGTAAAACATTATAAAAAATACAACTATAATGTAGATTTCAAACATTATTAAACAAGTTAATAAGTAGATATAATAATTGTTACCAACATAAGTTATTATAAATAATCCTTACGCAATAAATTAGTATACTTTTGCTATCACCTTAATATAGTAGCAATGGGGATAAAGAGAGGAATTTTAATAGGATTAAGGGGGATTAATTGGGATTAAGGGGGATTAAGGGCATAAAAAATTATTTTTTTTAATTACATTACATAAAAAACCGTAAATTATAACTGATATTTACAGGACCGGTAATTATAGGTACTTTTTTCATCCCGTTACCGACGAATTTATCGTCACCGTAAAACGGCTGTATTACGGTTACAGGAGAGGGTATTTTCAGGGGTTTATTTTTGAATTAGTTTATTGGGCCGTTCCTCGCGGTACTGCAATGCAAGGTCGACCCGTGACGGAATCAGAGCAAGCCCCGGACATTCCGTCTGTTTCCAAAAATCAGTTCGATATTCTGGCCTCTCTATGAGAGGCGTACCAGATATCAAGCTGATAAGAACAGATACTACACTTTGATCTTAGCCAAAAGGCCGAGAAGCGATGCCTTTGCAATTTTTTTCACTCCTTATATTATGTTGAAACGAATTTTTATTTGCGAGTTTATTTTTAAAGTGTTGCGACACCTACCGAAGCGATAAAAACAATATTTCATGTATACACTAAGGCGCGATATTCAAAATGCACATAAACGTTATATATGTATAAAAGAGAAAGATTAAAATTGGCGGTTGTCAAAATTAAAAAAAAAAAACAATTTTCCGAAGAAAATTCGTGAAAAAATTTATTCGAAGCAATTTTCTTTTGTTTTTATTAAATTGTTATGACATGTATAGAAAAAATAATAATGATTACACTGTAAAAAAATTCCGGTTGCTACAAACGGAAAATTCCGGTTGCACGACCGGAAAATTGATATTGACATCCGAAAAATGACAGTTGACCGGAATTCCGGTTGTGGCAGCCGGAATGTTTTTTTGTTTAACTATTGTTGCAACATTATTAAAAAAATGTATAATAAATTCCTAAAATAAAAAATAAAAAAAAATTTTTTGTATAGTAATTATTTTTTTTTTATAAATTTTTTATGTAATCAATAGAAAATCTTGGTTCAAGGGAAAAATATTCTATTATTGCCTTTTTGATGATTGCTTAATAATTAAAACAACTATAAATAGCTGCAATTTATATAATAATATTTAATAATAAATAAATAGAAATCTGCAATATATTATTTTAGTAATTAATTTTAATTAAAATAAAAAAAATTGACATCAGAAAAATTTCAATTGTTTTTCTGTATAGAATGCATATACTATATGTTTCAGAGCAACTAGTTTCCACTAACAACCAATCATGATTATAACTAGATAATTTGTCTCTCTCTTACTCGTTATTTTACTATCATATGATTGGCTTTCATGCTACTTGATCTGCATCAGACTGTATATACTTTTCTAACTTAAAATTGATTAAAAAGAATTTAGTTATTCTATTTTATACTTAACAAATAAAAATCTTTATTTTATTTTAGTAGTAATATAACCTTTATTTGTAATAAACATCTTTCAAGAATTTTTCAATATTTTCAAATGACTACTTTTTACCGACATAAGGTATAGTCGCGGCAGAGTATAGAGATTTAAATTTTTTTCAAACTATATAGGCGTATTAAAAATTTAAAATATAAATTTATATTCAATTGTAAAATTTTTTAAATCCAAAATAAAAATTTTAGATTATGGTAATTTATTTTTTTTTTTATTATTTATTAATGCAATTAACGGAACGAACCCTTTATATTAATTTAGAACAATTTTATTTAGGAAATATTACAAAAACTTTATAAGTAAAGTGCATTTTGTAATTTAGTAAGTGTGTTTTGTAAATATTTTTTTTTTACATAAATGTTTTTTTTTAAGCCGACCCATTTTTATTCAACTATAAATGTGGCGAGAGAGATGCAGAGTAAAGGACAGTATCCGGAATAATTTTATATGATTATAAGTAATAATAATAATTAAGTTTTATAAATTTAGTAGTAAAAAAATATAAGTAATTTGTAATTTTAACTTACGATTTTGCTGCTTTTTTTATAGGCTGCACTGATATTTTTCAAAATTTTTTAAATATTGTCGCTGACCATTATTGCTGAAAAAGTAGGAAAAAAATGCAAAAATTGAAATATTTATTCTGGCGGATTTTTGCAACTTCTTAAATTTTATTGAAATAAATATTTTTAAAAGATTATGCTTATATTTTTACTCTTGATAAAAAATAATTTCAAAAAACTGCTCTTGGGTTATGTCAATTTACTTTTTTTTTTTCTTTATTCATTTACTTGAACTTAGTTAATGTTTTTTTTTTTTCACTTATTTTGAACTAACCATTAAATTAATTACATAAATTATTATTATAATAAACTAATTATTATTTCTTTTAATTTCAGTCAATAAAGTGTTCATAAAAAAAAAAATTTTGCAACAAGAAAAAAAAAATTTCAAAAAATATGATTTTTGCATTTTTTTTTAACATATATTTGAAAAATATCAGTGCGCAGCCTATAATAAAGGCAGAAAATTTATAAGTTCAAATTACAAACTACTTATTTTTTACTGCTAAAATAGTGCATGCAAAACTATAAAAAAAATCATTTTTTCAATTAATTTTCTGAACCACACCTCATTCTCAGATCCTTGTATCTGCTTGACTCCTGGTTGGATTTTTTCAAACGTCCAGAATGCTGAGATTTTTCATAAGAAAGATTTTTTTGCAGAAAATTTTATATTATATTTTAAATTGCTTGAGCTAAATAATTTTTTTGGGAAATTCAATTTAATTAATGATACCTAAATTAAATTCCTAATTTTTGGTGAAAATAAATTTAAAAATTTTTCATTACTTACACTCTATCGCAAAATTACTTACACTTTTAAAGGGCTAAATTGAAATTTTCTTGAATTCCCAAAGTTTTTTATTCTAAAATTTTGCTATTTTTTATTTTTTTTCTGTCATTTTTACTCTAGAAAACATTTGATTTTATGAAAAACATATATTTTTGTAATTTAAATAATAATTCGTTGCTTATTTTGTATATTGCAGACTCATTAAGGAATTTTCCATGTTGCAGCAGTGCCCAGCGTTCATGATACAAATTATTGAAAAATAATGCAAAATAAAAATTTATAATTTTATTACTGTGATCTCTTTAAATATTTTTTGAATAATATTATATTTACTTTTTGTACAAAAAATTTTTATTTGTTTAAAATAAATTTGAATTTTAACTTCGAAAAATCGTTTTTCTTCAACATTCCCTATTTTTTCCATATTTTACTTAATTTAAAAAAATGATTTAATTTAAGTATTGATAAAAAAACTTCATACTTTGCCCAAGTACTATGCAACAATTGGGAAATGATCTCTGTCGATATATGGAAAAACCTTTTCCTATATATGGACTAAATATATTATATATGGCTGGTATAATCTAAATTCACACGAGTATTTTCAAAAAACGAAAAAAATTTCTGACTCATTTTTAAAAAACTGATTTAATTTAATTTAAATTTATTGGTACTTAGAGGAAACCCAACTAAATTTTGTATTAACAAAATTTTTTGGCTACTCCGTTTATCAATTAAAATTACTTGATGTCTATATAAAATAAAAACTTGCTATAAAAGTTGGAAAATTTAACTTCTCGGGCCCTGCATGAAAAACAAAATTTTATTACTAATGCAATAATTTATCATAATTATATCTTTGATCTATACTACGGAATATAGGGAACCTAATTGTTGATAAGTTTATTTTTTTGTTGAAATTGTTGCAAAAAATATTATAATTCCCAAAAGGAAGATATGAGTTACGCCACCGAAAAACTACGTCACCAGAGATTTTGCCACCGAGAGTTCGCTACAAATGTGTGACCACCAAAAAATATTGACACATAAAAATTGCATACAGACTATAATTTAAAAACATTTATTGGATACAATTCTATTTGATCATCAGTGATTTCCACACGTATATTTTAAATGTCAAGTTTTTACACGAAAAATTTAACTACCATAAAGTTTGACACCAAAAAATTGACCACGAGAATATTAAAAAAAAATAAAAACATTTCATACTATGTGGTACTTTTTTTCCTATTTTTTAATATTATAGAGATTAATTTTACAAAAAATTTTGCATCAAAGTTTAAAATGTTAAAAAAATATTCTTGTGGTCAACTTTTTTGTGTCAAACTTTATAGGTGGTTAAATTTTTCATATCAAAAATCGACATTAAAAATATCCGTGTAAAAGTCACTGTTGGTCAATTAGAATCGTATCCAAAAAATGTTTTTATATTATACTCTGTATGCAATTTTTATGTGTCAATATTTTTTGGTGGTCATACGTTCGTGGCGAACTCTCGGTGGCAAAATCTCCGGTGACGTAGTTTTTCGGTGGCGTAAGTCATATCTTCCTTCCCAAAATTATTTTTTTTATTGTAGCATAAAATTTTTATGCACGTATTTTAAGAGGGAAAAAATTGTATTGCCTTTTTGATGATTCCTTAATTTACTGATGCAATTTACTTTACGAAATTATTGACCATCTCAAATGGCGATTACTTTAAGTCTTCTCTCTTTATTAAAAGTTTGATTTAATTATAAGGGATTTTAAAAATTACTATTCGCATAAATATTTTGAAATGAATAAATTTTTTTTTTAATAATAAAATATAATTGTTTTTAAATATTTTTTTTTATAAAACATTAATATTTTTTTTTTTTTTCTTATGCATCTAAAAATAGAAAATAAAAAACGTTAATTTTTTGCTTGCAGCACCATATTTATTAATAATAACTCATAAATATAAATCAAAAGTTAAAATAAAATTGCAAAAAAAATATGGCTTGTTTGCAATTTTATTGACAAATGTGCGAAATTTTTTTTTCCTTGTTGATGCATTAATTAAAATTTATGAATAAGTAGATATAATTGAATTTCTTCTAACCATCTCCAAATGTCTTTATATATTAGGTAACTTGAGACTTAATAAATACATTTTGAGAATTAAAACTTATAGTTTCAAATCATGATAGAGGTGGATTCCAAAATCCACACGCAAATCTTCAGTTTTACTTCAAAATATTTTTACCTGAAAATACAATAAAAATAAATTTACTTCTCAACAGCCAAAAAGTGCTTATTTCTATTAAATAGTATAATTATTATTGTTAAATAAAATTTTTAAAAAACGCTTTTTCCATTACAAAGAAAAATCATATACGCACTTGTCCTTAAAAAAAATTGATGGATGGTCTCAATTTGAAAACCATAGAAAAAATTTTAAAAGTTCAATTTTCAGAAACTTCAAATTTTCCGCTAAATCACGGGACCAAATAAAATTCTGGCAAAAAATTTGAATTTTGCGAGAAATTTTACATGAATTATAAACTTTTTACCGAGATTTTCACAAATAATGTTTATTTGAAAAGGACTAAATTTTAAACTTAAAGTTTGAAAAATATGATTTTTAACGATATTTTACCAAAAATTTCAAGTTTCAGAAGTAATTGAATCCCTGCAAGTTGATTTTCATATTTTAATATATCAATTTTTTTGAAACTACCCTTGATAAAAAAAAAGAAGTTTCAATCAAGCGATTTTCTAATTATTTATTGATAGGTCACTTGGATTTTTTATCACTATGATGATTTTGTATCTTAATTACATATAAAATCGATGTGACCTCACGGAGGGTTGATTACCGGTGAAATCGAGGGTGAAATTAGTTGGCATATACCAAAAAAAATCAAGATTCCCAAAACTACAGCACATTTAATCGTTAAGTATTGCAATTGATAAAATGAAAATAACGTTGTTTCCTATATGGAACTGAAAATTATAATTTTCCCCTGCCTAAGCATATAATGCACACGTAGCCAAGGAGGGAATAAAATATTATGTGTATTCAGGCACGTAGATAGAATTTTCCTTAGATTATCGTTTTACAAAAAAATATTCCCTTTTGGCGGCAATACTAATGAGAGATAAAATAAGCTATATAATTTTAGAAATTTTATTTTTTGGTAAAATGGGACCTGATTAATAACAAATTACCGGAGCAAAATTTTTATGATAAATAAAAATTTAACTCCATTCATTTAGGCCAATTCATATAAATAATAGATCCTTTTTTTACAAAAATTGCAAAAAAATCATATATAAATATTTTTTTATATAATAAATCATTAAAATAATAATTACAAATGAAAATTACAATATATTTTTTTTACACCTTTAATGATACTTTTTATAAAAATGACCTTAAAAAAAGCGTAATTACAATCATATACATATATATAAATATTTAAATAAAATCTAGTGTGTGTACCAAATTAACTTTCACTTATGGCCTCTCTTACGTACGGTCATTACTACATACACAAAAAATTCTTTAAAAAAAAATTTTAATATTATTTCAGGTTTTGTGTAAGAATCATTTCCCTTTTATTTCGTTCTCACATGAGTAATAAAAGTAAAATTTCTATTGAAAAGTATTTAAATTTGAAATGATAATTATAAAATTAATTTTTGTAAGTTAATTAATATTTTTTTGAGAAAATTGTGTGTCTGTGTTTTTATTTTTTTTTTAATAAATTGTGAATTTTTTAGGTGTCTTATCTGTTAATTTCTAGTTGTGTTTTTGCTTTACCAATTTGGAATATTCTCAGAGACGTTGTACAGTGGAATATTGCTGGAATACCCGCACTTCATGAGGTAGTTATTTAATTAAATTTTTCCTACAATTTGCAAATTACTAAATTTTATTTATAATTTTTTGTTTTTAAAAAAGTAGTTTATTCATAAAATTTTTAAAATTCTTACTTTTGCATGTAAAATTTGTGATAAAACTCGCATTTTTTAAGTGCGTATTTTATAAAAATACAATTTTTTTTTTTTTTAGAAAACTGTATGGAATTTTCACCCAGATAATGGAAAAAATTTGAGGTACGATTACGCTAAGAGAAACGGTTATTTAGGCGAAAAGGCAATTTCTCGTTTAGGTACTGGTTACAAAAGTTAATTGAATTACCAAAATTTTCAAAAAAAAAGGTAAATAATTCAAAAATAGTTCATTTCAAAAAGAGAAAGTGTATTTATTCTTTTATTTCACTTTTATTTTAAACAGCTATCTTCGTCCTACCCATATCGTCTGTTACTACTTAAGTAGTGGAGGGAATTATTTAACTTTCACCTTTTTCCTTCAAAAAAAAAATCCCCACCTGTTAAAGTAATTTTTTATTTCCTTCTTTATTTTATCTATTCTACTCATCAAAAAAGAAAAAAAAAGAAATCTAGAATTTCAAGATTTAGTTCCTATTTTGCATCATTCCAAAGCTGACAGTTGACACATCAAGAAAAAAGAAACCTATTTAAAAAAAATGAAAAAATTATATTTAGTAAGTTGAATTTTTTTTCTTCAAATATAATAAAGAATTACAATATTAATTTTAGTAACTTTTGTTTATTAATTTAATTACACATTTATTTTAAAAATTTTATAAACATATATTACAGCAACAAAAATTAGAAATAAATTAAAAATAAATAATTTATCTTGTCTATTACAGTTTTTTATCGGAATAGTATTTTTAATACTAATAGTCAAACCAATCACATCAACATTTGCACAACCTCGTGCACCAAATTTCCAATATTTCGAAAGGTAAATAAAAAATACATTAATTAATTTAAATATTTATAAATAAATAATAATAAATAATTTTAATAGACCACAATATCGTTATCCATATTATGATGAAAATGGTAAAGGTCGATTATTATATGGATATGGAGGACCACAACTTTATCAATACAAGAGTTTTAGTCCACTTGAAGGCATACATTAAATTTTTATAAAAAAATTATTTTATATTATTATTACTATAATATATTAAATTTTAAATTCGTGCAAGTTTAATTTACCTTATATAAATTTGAAAGTGCTTTCTATGTAAATATATTTTTAGTTTAATGATACAATTGTTATTTTTATAGCACTCGGGTTTTATTTTTTCTAAATTTTTTTCATTAATTATTTAATTGTAATTTTATTATCTAAAAATGACAAAAATATTAAGAAAAAAAATAAATATAAACTATAAATTGTAATATAAAATCTTATCACATATTATGTCATAGCTCTATTTCAATATTGTACTAAGTTGATAAATGAATTTACTTAAAAAGTATAATCAGCTGCAATTTTAATCAGTATTTGACATTCATAAGTTACCAAGACTTATTGACTAATTTTATTGGATCAACTTAGTTCAATATCGAAATAAGTAAATACAATTATATAATTTTTTTTTTTTATGTAAATTGACATAAATATCATATTAAATTGTTTTTAACAATGTAATATTTAAGTATAAATTCATTTAGTTTGAAATTTACGAATATATATAAAAAATTGTTCCATTTTATTTTATAATACTTTAAAGGTGTATAATACCCATGTAAAAAAAGAACAAAAAATTCTTTTATATCAAAAAAATGCTTTTTTGGTTGTTTTTATGTCTTGTATACACATATGTATACAGTACACTATGTATAGGAATTACTTTGCAAAATAAATGAATGCTAAATAGAAGTTTTTTTTAATGAGAGAAAACGCCTGTTTTTAAATATTTATTTTGATTACTTATTGATTATACATCTACTTTTAATTTGTTAAGTCTTTCAAAGATTGCAATATATTTTTAAAAAGTATTGGTAAAAATATTAATAAAAATCACGCTCTACACGATTATTTATAACAATTAATAATTATTTTAAAATCATCTGAGCACCTCTTTTCTACTGACTTAATGTATAGTAACTAATGTTTCGTATTACAGTTAATAATTGATCCAAAATTACGAAAAATGGGCATCACAATAATTAAAATTACATTATTCGCTAGCTAATAATAAATAAATATTTACATAAAATAAAATTATGTACAAATTGAACCTAAAGTTTTACAACTTTTTCTTGTTTCTAGGAAAACTTAAAAATTAAATAAAAAAATATAGGCTGCAAAGAAAATATATCTTCAAAAAATAGTGTTTAAAGTTAAACATTAATTAACAAAGCTGCCCATTTTATAATTTTATAATCTAAGCAATGCGTGCTTTTAAAGGCTGATTCATCATAGAATTAGAATAAGACTGTCATACAAAATTTAATTCGGATTTAGCATAATATTGATTAGAAAATTGTCTCCTTACCAATTGCCGTTCTATATATTTTTTTAATTCGCTTATAATGAAAACTGAAGATGTTAATGCTACTAAAAATGCGATATCTAAAAAATTAATTTAATTTTTTTTAAATTATGCAAAAATAGTAATGTTAATTTTTAACATTTTACCTTTTAGAGTTAATGCTTCTGTTTGAAAAATCCTTTGTAACGGAGGAAAATAAATTACTAACATTTGTCCAACAACCGATAATGTTACAGCTACTAAAAACATCTTATTATTCCACAATCCAATGGTAAACACAGATTTTGTCTTAAAAAAAAAATTTCTATTGAACCTTACTATAAGACAAAGGAAAAATAATAAATAGATAATAAAACTTACTTGAGATCGACAACTTAATGCGTTAAACATATCAAAAAATACGAAGCAAGTAAATGTCATGGTAGTATCTCTAGCTGTTATTTTACCATCAGATGACATTTCTCGATTATAAACCCATAATGTTCCAAGAATTATTACAGCTGCAGATAATAATACATTAAAAATTAAATGCTTTGTAATCATTGGTTCTTTGATATCTCTTGGTTTCTGTTTTAAGACATCTTTATCTACTGGTTCAACACCCAAACTATTTTTAAATTTATATTAGCTTTAATACAAAAAGGTAAAAAAAACCAAATTCTTAAATACAAAAAAACTTTACCTTTGAGCTGGAGGTCCATCCATAATAATATTGATCCAAAGTATTTGCATAGCATTTAAAGGATTAGGTATACTCATTATTGTAGCTAAGGCTATTAAAGATAAAGCTGCAATACTTGTACTTAACTGAAATCTAACAAAATTACGAATATTATAAAATATTCCTTTTCCTTCTTCGATCGCACACAAAATTGTATGAAAATCATCGTCAACTAAAATCATATCTGCAGCCTCTTTGCATACATCTGTACCATTCATACCCATTGCGATACCAATATCTGCTTTTTTTAAAGCAACTCCATCATTAACACCATCTCCTGTCATTCCTACTATGTTTCCATTTTTTTGTAAAGCTTTAACAATGAACAACTTATGTTTTGGTGTTACTCTATAAAATACATTGACAACATTAACTTTCTCTTCAAATTCATGATCTGATAATTTGTCAATTTCTTCGCCTGATAATACTTTGGAATTTACTGCATCTAGTCCAATCATGCTTGCTAAAAATAAAAAAATTACTAGTAATATTTGCTAATCTATTTATTGCAATTTTTATTTAAGTTACCTATAGCCACAGCAGTTTCTTTAGCATCTCCTGTAACCATTTTAACCTTAACACCACTTGTTAATAATGTTGAAATAGATTCTCGTACATGAGGTCTAGGTGGATCACAAATACCAACTAAACCTACATACACTAAATCTTGAAGAGATGACCCACGAGCTAATCCAACAACTATCAAAAATACGGATTTTAAAATATTAATTTTCAATAACTTTTATTTAATTTACCTCTTAATCCTTGATGACCAATTTCAAAAGCTTGAGCCAGAAATTCTTGCTCCTTTTTTTGAGTAAGGGAATATAATTGTCCATTAACATAATATTTTGTACATTGTGGTAAAATTCTTTCTAAAGCACCTTTTACAAAAAAAACTTCTTGCCTATTCTAAAAATAAATTGAATTTACAATATAAAAATTAATTAACATAATCTATTATTAATATGATAAATTTCTTACTTCTCCATATTTGGAAGTGCATTTAACAGCCATCATTTTTTGCTCAGAAGAGAATGGATACTCTTGTAAACGAACATATTTTTCAGATACCCCATACATTCCATTTTTCATAGCAACAGCTAACAATGCACCTTCCGTTGGTTGACCCAATAATATATCATTTTGAATAGTTGCATTATTACAAACACATCCAACCTTAGCAACAAAAGATTTTTAAAATAAAATGTTCATAGAATTTTTTTACTCTATTTAAATACCTCTAGTAAGTTACTGATAGAAATATGTGCTAAATCAGTATTAGCATTTTTCCTTAATCTTACTTCTCCATTGGCATTGTAACCAGCACCAGAAACATCAGCTATATAATCGTCTGAAGTAATAATAGTTGTAACAGTCATTTCATTTTTTGTAAGAGTACCAGTTTTATCCGAGCAAATAACATTAACACAACCCAAAGTTTCAACAGTTGGTAATTTTTTAACTATTGCTTTTCTATTAGCCATTCTCATAACACCTAATGCTAGGGTTACAGTAACAACGATTGGTAGCCCTTCTGGTATAGCAGCTACGGCAAGACTGACTCCAATTGTAAACATTTCTAATATTGCTTTATTTTGAATCCAACCAAGAATCATTATTATGCCTATAATACAAAATGAATAAAATGATAATTGCGTTCCAAGAATATCCATGCTTTTTTGTAACGGTGCTTTAGGAGCTTCTTCTGCTTGCATCATAGCACAAAAATCACCAAATTCACTTTTAGAACCAGTACTGATTACAATTCCCTGTTAATAATCACAATAAATACACAATTTTCTAAGTTACAAAAATGAATTTAAATATAAATACTCACTTTGCCATTCCCACATCGTACCAGAGTTCCCATAAAGGCAACGTTTTTTTTATTTGAATGTCCATTAGCATTAAGTAAAGATGCTGTAATTTTTTGAGCTGGTTCAGTTTCACCAGTAAAACTACTTTCATCTACAGCTAAGTCATTAGCTTCAAATAGTCTAATATCAGCAGGAACTCTATCTCCAATATTTAAATAAACGACATCACCAGGAACAAGGTCTCTAGCCAAGAATGTTTCCATCCGACCTTGACGTAAGCTATTTAATTTAAAAATAAAATATATTAATGATAATTGTATTTGCTTGAAATTGATTTTAATTTTATGTAACAATATTTATCATTACCAATGGCATGTTGGAGGCACAAGTTTACCTAATTCTTGCAAAGATTTTTCTGACCTATATTCTTGTACAAATGCAACTGTAACAACTATAATTATAGCCTAGCAAAAGATATTGAAAATTAGAATTTTTGTTAATAAAATACATTAAAAAGGAATATAATTTTTCTTACAGCAGTAATACTTAAGGCATCGTCAAATTGTTTCATACAAACACTGACAACAGCAGAACCCAATAAAAGTAAAATGAGAGGATTTTTAAACTAAAAATAAAATGAAATAATATAAAAATTATGATTAATATTTATAAATAATTAATTTTTTACTTGTTCAAGATATTTCTTCCACGTTGGATCATCTTCTTTAAAACTAAGTTCATTGTATCCAAATAAATTCCTTCTCTGATCAGCTTCTTCCCACCAAAGACCATTTCTCATATCAACTCTTAATCGAGCACATATTTCCTCAACGCTACAACTGGATGCTTCTGAAGTTGTCAACCACATTGTTTCTTCATTCACTTTAACTTCTTTTTTATTTATTTCTTCTAATGTCGATGACATTAAACCTGATTTTTTGTGAAAAAGTAAAAAGAAAAAGCAATATTAACAATTTGAAAAATAAATTTTAAGAAATGTTTAGCTGTAATATGCTTTCAAAAAAAACTATTTTTAAATAAATGTGAAACTGAATGCATGCACTTGTATATTTAAACATATATTTTACCTTCATAATAGGTTTTGAAAAAACACAATACATGTTTAATAATAAATAAGTCTCATCCTGTTGTATACATATCTGAATTTACTTTGTTATTACATGAATTACAAAAGCAATTATTATAAAAGTCCACTATATAGTAATCAAAAAAATACAGAAGATGACGTGTAATTTCTAGCACTCAAATGCACGTTTTTTTTTTTAATGTGTAAAAGGCTAAATAATGTTTTTTAACAATAGAAAACGACCAATATTAATCATATTATTGTTATTTTTAGTCATAAGACCAGGAAGTTAATCAATGTATTATAAAAAAAAATGCCAAAAAAATTGTACCGTTAAATTAAATACAGTTTTATTAAAATATACAAAAAAAAATTAATCCAAATTTTTTCTTATCAAAAGCTATATACAACCCGTTAACGATGTGTCCTGCACACCGTATCACTATCTTTAATCATTTCTTGACACATGCGCTGCTCCATTTTATAGGTTTATAGACTTTAGATTAACGAACTATAAAAAACTTTAAATAAAAAAAATGATACAATGATACAACTATGACATAATATACGAAATTAATAAAATTTAAACAACAATAGTTTTGTTTTTACAGTATTATTATTTTAGGTTATGAGTTTGTAGATAAATAATAATATTTGTATTTTGTTTGCGAAACTGTTTATTTGAAAAAATGTATGGAAAAAATATTGATTTATTGATAAATTTTTATTGCAAAATTAAATTATCTTATCAACAGAATGCAAAAATAATTAAATTCTCGTTTTAAAGCAAAAGCTATGCAGCAGCATCACAATTTAATTATCCTAACATTAATTTTTTTTCCTGTTTTTATTTATGCTTGATAGTGAATATACACGTCAACACGTGGGCATACACTTAGCCAACCATGCAATTTTATTTTGTGAAGATAAGTACATACTCTAATTTTAAAATTTAGATTATCTTTGTTCATGATGTTATCTACGATAGTTTAATAATTACATTTATTAAAATAAATAAATTTTTAGAATTGAAAATTTTAAAATTTGCATTTTTTTTTGCTATTTTTAATCGGTAAAAAAGGAGTCATGAATCAATAGATGGCGCCACGTGTTATATTCTGTCGGCAATAAAAATAAGTTATAAAATTCACAAGTTTTGTGAGGTGCGCTTTGACAGTATACAAATAATCGCACAAAGGTAGTTTATTTTGGAGTGGAGTGACCTGATGAATACATAGTTTAAAAGTTTAATTAATAATTTTTTATTTTAAATTCGCAAAATATATAATAAAATAATTTAATTTCCATTTTAATTCATAAATCAGTGTAAATATCATTTAAATAGTTATAAAATTTAAACTCCAAATATAAATAGTTGCGCGCGGCTTCAAAGAGAGATTCTCATCAAAGTTTTCTCCAACCCTATTGCATATAATACAAGAAAACAGAGTGTTGCTCTCTCGATAGCGAACGTGAAGTGTTAAACTTTGGAGTCGCGGTTAAAGTCCCGGTTAACATTTATATTTATGATTTATAATTTATTTAAAATAGTGAATATAAATTAAAAAATTTTTCTAAAATTGAAATTAAATGATGTTAAAAAATTTTTATTAAATTTTTTAATAAACAAAAAAATATCAAAAATATCAAAGGATAAAATAATAAAAAAAATTGTGTTTTTATAATTTATTGTTGTGTTGTGTTGTATTCTCGGTGTCGAGAAAAGTGAACGGGCGAGAGAGCGCGCGCGCGCTCGAGCCTCCTCGCGGATGCTAGGAAACTCCCTTTATTTAGGTAAAGTATACCTATATATTTAATAAAAACACCATAAAAAAAAATTTGCAAAAAAAAATAAAATTTTTCATTCTTGTTGCTATTTTAAAATAAAATCTTATCAATTTTATTTTGTTAACTCAAATTTTTCTATAAGTAAACATAGGCACATGTAAATAAATTTTATTGCCAGGTCATCTCGTAGGAATTTCAAGGCAATCTCATCTTTCGTTTAATCACCTCTTTCATTGATATTTATACATATTTAAAAATAAACATTTTTTTTTGCAAAAAAAAAAAAAATTAGTCTTCATAAATTAAATACCAAATAATCATAATAACAACGAGTAAACGATTTTTCTTTAGTTTTTTTTTTTACAATAATCAACGGTTTTAAAAATATACAATAATAATAATCAAGGTGCATCCTCCTTTCTTTCCTTCTTCCGTTCGTCAATATATAAAGTATTTTTTTATTATTTATAAATGCGTTCTTTTCATTTACTTCCTCTTTTTCTATATACGGCGCATTATTCTTCTATAGCTAAAAAATTAGCGTTAAAATTGACATTTATAGACTCATTTTTAATATTGAAAAATGAGAATATAAAAGTCTGATTGTTAAAAATACTGCTATATAGCAAAAATTAATATTAATAGTTTAAGAAGTTTAGAGGCCTTAATAGTACCGTTCGCATTTCGGAGAACCGGTCACGCGAAAACCGTGGGAAAGCCTTAAAAAAAAAAGAACCAAAATAAAAAAAAAAAGCCCTGATCTCTTCTTCTCTGTCGGCGTCTGAGGTATGCCCAATTATTTTATCTCTCTTTCTCTTTTTCTCACGATCAAATTTATAGCATATAGTTATTATTATTATTATAATATCGTGTTCAATTTTTGTAATGTAAAAATTTTTTTTGTATATATTTTGTCAACTCCCGCGCGTAATTCGCTCGCACAGCGTGAATATTATTGTCACGTGTTATTTGCAATTTATAATCCTATCCTAAAAAATAGATGGCTCATCGCAACGGTTGCTAGGTGTAATCGGAATAAAGTCATTCTGATTGGTTCTCACAATAATGTACACAAACAAACATATACACAATTTTAAATTCAAAATAACATAAACATTATTAATTTAAATCGAGAGGTTAAGGGTGAATTTAATGAATTTAATTAACTTTGTTAATTTATTGATTATTATTTATATCTATTTGTATATAATAAATTAATTTAATAATGTTTGGAATAAGTAATAAAAATTTTCTAACCTCAATATTGAATATGCTTATTGTTTATGTTTTTATAATGGGTATAAAGTAAAGTGAATTATTTAAATTATTTATTTTGCAGGTTTATAAGTGCGTTCTTTGAAAGTTATTATGACTGTGAATGTTATTTTGCCAAATTGATTTATTTTTATAGAAACAAAAATATTGCAGTTAATTATTGGTAATTCTTTACCAAAAAAAAATTTTTTAATTATAAAATTTAAAAAAGAAGGAAAAAAGATGATTTTCTTTAATAAAACGTAAATAGTATATTACGATCCTAGGCCAGAAAAATAAAGGATGACCCAAATCGCAGTTTAGAAAATTTTTCTGCGACAGAAAAATATATTTGTTAAAGATAAAATTGATAAACTTTCTTTAATTATTGAATAGCTCCTTTGTGATTAAATTAATAAAAAATAAAAAATACCCTATTTTTTTGAAAATTTGTATGATTGCGTATTTTCAATTATTGTCTCTTTTTTCTCAAGTTATACTAAAATTTACAAGCATACGCAAAATTTCGCATAAAATGCAAGTAAATAAAGTCAGAATTTTTTTGATCAGGTATCGAGTGGCTGGGCAGATAATTACAAAATTGAATAAAATAATTGAATAAAATAAAAGCCATTATTTTCGATGAAGAGTTCTGTTAAAAAAAATTCCAAGAGATAAAATAATCAACTTTCGATTTCTATGCTAAAAAAATAATTTTTAAATTTATACAATGGACAGTATACTTTTATTCTAGGCCGCAAAAATAAAGAATGGCCCAGATCACACGCAAATTGCAATCAGAGGCGAAGCCGAGGTTGACAAACTGCGATCTGGGACATTCTTTTTTTTGCGGCCGAGGGCAAAACATAATTTTTCTTTGTCAGTGGCAAAAAAACACGTATTTTTGAATCGCGCCGCGGCCGGGAAATATGTGGTTTGTGGCCGCTGACAAGAAAAAAAATGGAAGATATGTATGACTTAAGCTACCGAAAAACTACGTCACCGGAGATTTTGCCACAGACAGTTCGCCACAAAAGTTATCTGCCAAAAAATGTTGATGCATAAAAATTGCATACAGAGTAAGATATAAAAACATTTTTTTAGATGCGATTCTATTTTACCACCAGTGATTTTTACACGGATATTTATAATTTTGATTTTTGATATAAAAAATCTAAACACCTACAAGATTTACACCAAAAAGTTGATGAAAAGAACATTTTAATCTTTGCTGCAAAATTTTTTGTAAAAATCAATCTCTATGTTTAATTTAACCATTTGTATTTTTATTTATTGTTTACCATTGTTTATTGTTAATTTACCATTATTTATTGTTAACCATTCAAGAGTTTTAAAAACTAACAAGGAAAAAAATGGACCACATAAGGATAATTTCTTTTTTCTTTTGGGGTCAATTTTTTTGTGTCGAATTTTATAGGGTGGTTAAATTTTTCGTGTTATTCGTTAAATTTTTCGTTTCAAATTGATATTAAAAATATACGTGTGAAAATCACTGATGATCAGATGCTTATTCAAAAAATATGTTTATATTTTATTTTGTACGCAGTTTTCATGGGCCAAAATTCTTTGGTGGTAACTTTTGTGAAGAAACTTTCTGTGGCAACATCTAAGGTGACACAGTTTTTTGAAACTTGAAAAAAATTCTAAACTTTTATTTTCACGTGCATTTATATCAAAACATTTGATTTCCGGAATCGAATCCTACGAAAATTTACGATAAGAAATTACGCCTTTTGACTTCTTTAAAAGTCCAAAGACTATATTTTAAAAAACCAAAGATGAAACAAATTTTTAAGTGCTGCAAAAAAGAGAAAATCAAATCTGTAAAATTCTAAAAATTTTGGATTTGGACAAATGTAGCCATGGGCGTAATTCTCTATACTTTTTGGGTTCAGTGTGCGTCAGTGGACGCAAAAAGTTTTATTCCTTAATATTTATTAACAATATATGGAAAATTCAATTAAACAAGTATATAAAGGAGGGGATTAAAATTTCTAAAGAATTGTAAAAAAGTTTATTTTTGTTAAATGCGAAGGCTTATCGGAGCGTATAGTTCTGAGGGTCAGTAATTACATTCGACATAATGCACTTTGAATATGGAACATGTCTATAGAGAGAGGTACTTTAGGAATTGGAAAATTACCTATTTTGATTTAGGGATTCATAATAATAGTGTTATTATGTAATATTTTTTTACTATACTCAGCACTTAGCAAAAGCAAACATGTGCTATGCATTTAGGTTGTATAGTCATAAACCGATCTTACGTTTTTATAACAAGTTTAGAACCACATTTACAACAAAAGGCAAAAAGTTGGGTCGTACAAGTCAGAAAATATTACTTTTTAACTAGGTTATGTAAAGGTGTTTCGGCACTGATCGAGGCACTGATGATACATAGAACTCGCATATGTTGCTATTCCGCAGAATATATATGAGCTATTCTTAGTGTAACTAACATAAAAGGCAGGTCAAAATCTGAGATCCTAAAAAACCCATTGGACTGGATTTACTATGTGAAAATATGATACCATGCTAATTTTTAAGGTGCTAGATTCAATAGTTTCGAAATGGCAGCTGTTTTTTTTTGTTCAAATTTGATGCAAAAATCTGAAAAAATTTTTCGATTTTAATTTTTCACCAGTCTACCATTACCGAAACTACCATTAGTTTTTTGGAAAAATCTCAAGAAAAGTCGGAAAGTCGGAAAAACTAAAAGGAATCTTCAAATATGAATTTCTCAAAAACCGTGTTTTTTTTTCATATAACTGGCCTTAAAATTTGTCTTTTCACATGTACTTTTTGTTGGTAAATAGTTTTTCAGGATATCGACCTTTAAAGTATGGACGATCTGTCCTCCTATTCTAAAAATAATTTTTTTTTACTCATCTAAGTAGTTTACACTAAATCCCAACTGACAAGGGGAGTTCAATACATTTGGAACACCGAATTACACCAAATGGTTATGGATGAGTTTGTTATGTTGAAAAAACATGCCGACTACCCTCCGTTTCTTCCAATGGGCCTTCTGGGCCTAGAAACGCAGGGCTCAAAGTTATAAAATAGGATTTTTTGGTAATTTTCAAAGAAACGCCAAAACCTCGCAAGTTAACCAAAACTCTTCTGGATGATCTCATTTTTTTGGTATAAGTATCACCTTTCATACGCCGTCAACCGCAATTTATTATCACTAATTCTCTTATCACTATAGCCAATTAACCAAACGGTCATTTTTAGCTAAAAATGACCAATTTTTAAAATGCTGCCAAATTTGTAATTTCTGACGAAAATGGGTTTTATAGGTCTGAAAAAATTTGTACAAGCTTCAAGTTTCCAAAACTTCTTGACTTTACCTTTTGCAATTATTTGTTAACCAGATATGATAATTTGAAGTCACAGTCCCAATTTTACGATTTTTTAAAAAAGCTCATTTTTAATGCTAACTTTGAAGAGCCATTCCTTAAAAACGAATCAAGGAAATGAGACGAGCAAAAAATTTTTGGAAATTTGAAGCTTGTACAAATTTTCAGATCTATAAAACCCATTTTCGTCAGAATTTACAAATTTGGCAGCATTTTAAAAATTGGTCATTTTTAGCTAAAAATGACCGTTTGGTTAATTGGCTATAGTGATAAGAGAATTAGTGATAATAAATTGCGGTTTAGGGCGTATGAAAGGTGATACTTAAACCAAAAAAATGAGACCAACCAGAAGAGTTTTGGTTAACTTGCGAGGTTTTGGCGTTTCTTTGAAAATTACCAAAAAATCCTATTTTATAACATTGAGCCCTGCATTTCTAGGCTCAGAAGGCCCATTGGAAGGAACGGAGGGTAGTCGGCATGTTTTTTCAACATAACAAACTCATCCATAACCATTTGGCGTAATTCGGTGTTCCAAATGTATTGAACTCCCCTTGTGAATATAACCAGAAAACTTTTTTTTTTTCATAAATTACAAACGTATCCTAGCTCAATTCATCAATCTGTGCGCGAAGCGCAGTTGAATCTAGTAAAAGAAAAGAAAAAAAATTGTATTATTATTATTATGTCAAAGAATATAATATACTTATATATATTTTTTTTTAGAAAAAAATGACTTTTAATTTTTTCGTATAAATTTAAAATTATTTTAGTAATAAATAAAATTGAGTTACATAAAACACGTGGCTTATATTTTATAACGATTATAAATAAAATTAAAGTAAATAAAAAAAATTGTAAAGTAATAAAAAAAAAAGTAGTTGGTATGTAAACTAAAAATTATGTAAACATATATAAAACGAAGACTCGATGTGTAAATGTTAAAGAAAATGTACAGATAGAAAAAGTTTATTTATTAAACAATAATATTATTGATTAATTGAAAAAAATATTATTTTTTAATTGATTTTTTAATAATTTAAAAAAAAAAACGAGTTTTTTTTATTACATATATTGTAATAAATTTTTAATAAAATGTTTACATTTATATTGAGATATTAAATTTATAATTAAAAATGATATCGATATTAATAATAAATTTTATTTATCGATTAATTTATTAGTATTCTTGTTATTATTCTTGAGATTTAAAAACACATTTTGCTCGCATTTTGCATAAATTAGAGATAATAGTTGTTTTTGTTTTTTTTTTTTAATTAGTATTTGTGTATAAATAAATTATCATATATTATTAAATTAATTGATATTAATGAAAAACTTTAGGGTAATTTCAAGACTTTAAAATAAATTTCAAAGTCTTGAAATTACCCTTGTAAGGGATTTTTGTAGGTTTAAAAATTAAGAAACTTCCGGAAACTTCCAAATTTTTAGTCTTAAAGCAATGAAAAAGATTTCCTCTTGCAGCAAGTAGATTTATTTATGCCGAGATTTATGCTTGCAGCAGCAACAAAAGCCTGAACAAAAGGCGAATTTCTTTAGTGCATATGCCCAATTGATTCACTTCCCAAAAAAATCAAAAAAAGTTACACTGTAAAAAGTAACTTTCTTAGATTTACAAAAAAACTCGCAAAAAAAATAGAATTTTTTCGAAAAATTAGTAAATTTTCAAAAAAATTTGTAAATATTTGAAAAAAATCGTAAATTTACTAAATTTAGTATATTATCCAAAAATTCGAGAATTCTCGATTTTTTTTTGTAATTTTACGAAAAAAGTTGCAAATTCAAAATTATTTTTCGTAAATTTACGACTACTTTTTATAAATTTTCGAGAAAAAAATTGTATAAATTATCAATTTTTCTTGTGGATTCGCAAAAAAAGATCGAGAATACTCGGATTTTTCGATAATACACGAATAATACACTAAATTTAGTAAATTTACGATTTTTTTCGAATATTTACAAATTTTTTTGAAAAATTACTAATTTATCGAAAATTTTCTAATTTTTTTGTTAATATAAGGAAGTTACTTTTTACAGTGTATTTCAACCATACACTACTTGGTTATGAAGTAACTTTTTTTGAGAAATCTTATTTTATTTCCGCGCAGCACATTTTCAAATTGACATATATTAACCATGTATTTATAGTAATTTTTTAATGAAAAAGTGAATGATTTTTACAGTAAATGATACCAGAAAATAAAAAAAAATTGAAAATGTTTATTTGTTTAAACGAATTTGACATGTTAAATATTTGTAAATTTTGGGCCATAAAACCCTAGGTAAAAGCCTGAGATTCCAGATCTGGACAACTTGGATTAAAACTCTGTTTCGTTCATATTGAAAATCATTCAATTTTAAGGAGAGGTTTCGTGGAAAATTTTTCGCTGAAGATTTCCAGTAATAAGTTGTAGCCGAGGTTACAGCCAATCGTTTAAAAATATTAGAGCATTTTTTTTTATAAACGATTAGCTGTACTTTTTTACTGAAACGGTTCTAAAAAATTTCCCATGAAACCTCCGCGCTTAAAATAGAATGAACTCCAATATGAACCAATAAAATTTTAATCCAAGTTGCCCAGATCTGGAAACTCAGGCTTTTTTTTACCTGGACTTTTATGACCCAAAAATTACGAAAATATTACATGCCGAATGTTAAGGAGGTTGACTACAGATTGAAAAAAATATACGTTAACTAAAAATTAGCCAGATTTAAGTATTTACCATCTAAAATCACCCTGCAAAATCTAAAGAATTTTTACCGCTTAGTTTTTGAGTTATTGAAGCCCAAAAGTTGAAATTTTATACAGGCTCTGGGAAATAGAAGTTTTATAACTCAACTTCTAAATATACACATAATAAATTCTTAAATCGCCTCACTATTTCCAATCTGTAGTGAAGCTCCTTAAACAAATAAACGTTTTCAATTTTTTTTTATTTTCTGGTATCATTTATAGGCCATTGAATAAAGGTCTCGACATGGACGAAAATCCTCCAGAAAAGAAAAGTTATGGAATGTGCTGGTTTTCAGCTAATAAATTAGAAAGGGGAAACAAAATCGGACATTTCAACTCAGCGCTGGGCCCCTCCAAGGGCTGTCCAAGGGGAGCTAAAGTTGGGGCAAAACGGTTTTTTGCAAATAACTCAAAAAGTAAGCAAAATAAAAAGTTTCAAATAAAAGTTGTAGCTGAGAAAATTTCCTACAAAAATGGTCATTAGCAATTTTTCAGTCGGACGCACTGGAACCCAGCTACAAGCGGTCAAAGTTTAGACCTTTTTTACCAAATTTTCAAAAATCAATGTTTCACAAAAAAAAAAAAAAAAAAAAAGGAACGCCTTTTGATGAGTTTTTTGGATTTTTTGGTAGTCAAAAGTGTTCGATATAGATATGTTAGGTTTTTTACATGATATAAAATAATAGTATGTATGTGGATGTAAAATTTTGTATGTATATGTTCCTGCACCCCCACACATAGGCGTTGCAACCCCTAGAACGTGCATTTCTTGTGTGTCCATTTTATGATGTTTTCAGCTAAAAAATCTTCGAAAAATCTTATAAATATGGGCAAATGTATCATGGAATTACTTATTAGAGATCCATACTATGTATTCAAATCAAAATATGCACATATTTCAATGTAACTTTGCCTTAATAAAAAACGATTTTATCCAAATTTTATCTATGATTTTTAAAATTTTAGCATTTTTTGGCCAAAAAATGATGTACCAAAAATGTTGAAAAATTATAAAAATATAAAATAAATCAAATTTTCTAGGCGTAAAAAAAATATATAAATCCAAATAACTGCAATTTTTTAATTTTTTCGAAAAAAATGGTTCTCGTTTGTAGGCAAAATTACATTTAGATATATGCCTATTTTGATTTGAATACATAGTATTGATCTCTAATACGTAATTCCATGAAAAATTTGTCCACATTTATTGAGATATTTATAAGATTTTTTAGCTGAAAACATCAAAAAATTGACACTAAAAAAATGCACGTTCTAGGGGTTGCAACGCCTATGTTTGGAGGTGCAGGATACATGCAAAATTTTACATCCACATACATACTATTATATTATGTCAAAAACCTTACATATCCATATCGAACACTTTTGACTACCTCATCAAAAACTCATCAAAAAGGCGTTCCCTTTTTTGTTGTTGTGAAACATCAATTTTTGAAAATTTGGTAAAAAAGGTCTAAACTTTGACCGCTTGTAGCTCGGCTCCAGTGCGTCTGACTGAAAAATTGCTAATGACCATTTTTGTAAGAAATTTTCTCAGCTACAACTTTCATTTGAAACTTTTTTTTATTTTGCTTACTTTTTGAGTTATTTGCAAAAAACCGTTTTGCCCCCCCTGGGGGGTTCCAGCGCTGGGTTGAAATGTCCGATTTTGTTTCCCCTTTCAAATTAGCCCAAAACCAGCACATTCCACAACTTTTATTTTATGGAGGATTTTCGTCCAAGTTTACCCTTAATTTAGCCTTTATTCAATGGTGTATTACTGTAAAAAACGTTAATTTTTTGATTACAAAGTTACTATAAATAAATGAAACTTATCCAAACTTAACTTATATCAATCACTATCCACATCTTTAAAATTATTTAAAAGCTTTTCAACGGCGTAATAAAATTTCTTGACATTTGCAATCTTTTTTTCAATTTTTAAAAAGAACTAATAAAGAAAGTTATTTGTATGTCTTCTTCAATTTTCTGCAGGTCTTTCAACATTGAAAAGAAAACAACTAGAAAAAAAGTCGAGAAAAAAGTATATCGGTAAAGTTTTTTTAAAGATTTAGTTTTTTCTCGAGTTTTTTTTTAAATTTGTTCGAAAAAAATAAAATAAAATCTTGTATTATTGTTCTTATTGTTTTGATTATCTTTGGATTATCTTACAAGAAAGAATAGAGTACAATTATTTTTAAGAAGATACGGATATGACATGAATTTTTGAATACATTTTAATAATATGTTAGCAGTTTTGTCAAACTATAAATATATTTATGACAGATCGAGTGACAGATGAATCGCAGAAAGACAGGATGAAAGATCATATAATAAGTTTTGCAAGAAATTTTGTTATTTTCATGGTTAATATTATGTAAAAGCGTAAATAGGATCTTATGAGTTTATGAATAATAGCTTGAAAACTTTGCTGAAAATCTTGATGAAGAATTTGTTAGTCAAATAAGATTCAAGCTAAAATATATAACGACAGGACATTAAATGTATAATGCTCTACAAAAGAAATTGCCATTTTTCAAAAGTTCTCCAGATGAGAAAAGTGAAAAGAGTCTGAAAAAAGTCTTTAAAAAGTTTGAAAAAAGTATCAATTTTCTAAAAAGTTATATTCGAGGTTATATTCCTAAAATATGATAGCAGTAAGCCACTTCTAAATGGCGTCGAAAATTTACAGATTTCATAATACCCTCGCAACCCTTGTTTCATCATTTAGAGGTGCTCTGGTTCTCTCTTATTTTAGAATTCTTAATTTTTTTCAGATTTTTTTAGAAGTTGAAATTTTTTTCACTGGAAGTGATCCAAAGGTGGATCAAAAAATTTTTGTTTTTAAGAGACAGCCTGATTCTCGCCTGATTAGAGCTAATTTACATTGTCAGATTGCTCTGCTTGAATTTTTCTTCGAATTCTTCTTAAAATTTTAAATATTTGTCCAAATTATCGTATTTGACAAGGTATTTGATTTAATTTTTATACAAATGTTTTATGCAACAATTATTAACAACAATTCAAGCACAGCTATCTAATCAAGTTTCTCTAATTATTTTAGGGAATAAAAATTCTTCAGTTTGACTCTTAATTAAATAAACAATCAAAGCATCTCAAAAAAATGAAAAAAAAAAACAAATTTCATAAAAATAGAAAATCTCATATAGCATTATTAAATCTCGTATAGCATTATTTTTATATTATTTTTGTGAGTGATAATTTGTAATATCTCCATAAAATTATATGTAAGATGATGTATATATTTTTGGGCAATAAATAATAATAATAATAATAATAATAATAATAATAATCATGAAAAATAATTTAAAAATTTCGAGAAAAATCTGTAATTATTAAACTTAATTAAATCAAGATTATCTTTGCAAAAATTTATTAAGCAAAGTATTTAAAAAATTTAATTGAACTTTGTATATCCCATGATATTAACGTGTAATTGCACTTGTATATCTAATAATAACAATATATAATAACAAAGTTGTTTTATGTGCGTCATTCAATTCACTCTCACTTAGTGATAACCTCGTACGCCTTTTTATATAAATAAAAAACTTCCTCATCGGAACTTAAGAATTTTTTTTTTTTTGAATTTTAAATTTACGATAAAACTTTATATATCAGAAACTTAATTAATGCTAAGTTTGCATGCTAACAAACACTTGTAACTTATATCGAGTTTAATATTATATTATTATATAAAATTCGATACTAAATTGTTAGTTGTAGTTTAGTATAAGAAGATTTAATCATTTTGATGATTTAAAGTTTTTTTAGTTATAGTTTATTAACTTGTTATTATAGAACTTTAAATTATAAATAATAATAATATTTATATGACAAAAAATTTAGAACAAAATTTTAATAGAGAGTGTAGCTTACAAAATAATCATAAAACCGTTAATAGTACATTTTTAACCAAGGGAGCAAAAAAAAAGAATGGCCCAGATCGCACGTTAATTAGCATCCGAGGCGAAGCCGAGGATGGTAAACTGCGATCTGGGGTATTTTTTTTTGTTCCCATGGACAAAACGAAATTTTTCTTTCTCAGTGGGGTGAAAACGCGTTTTTTTCGATTTCGTTGCGGGGCGAAAAAAGTGTTTTCGGCCCGCTAGTAAGAAAAAGCTCTTTTTTTTTGATATTTTTAATTAATTAAATCAAAATATATTTTGTTTTTGTTCATAATTCATACAATGATCAAAATCAGCCTTCTAATCCTTCTATCGCAATATTTTTTGTATCGGTTTTCGGACAAAAAATTTTTTAAATACAACTAATGTTTTTTAAGAGAAATGAATTCACGAGGGTTTTTACCAGGGGTCGTATCTATATTACAGCGCTCGATAGGGCGCGCGATTAAGACAGAAGCAATAATAAATATGAGTATATGTTACGGTTAGAGTCCGATAACTGGATAGACCTAGATCTATCCGGATAAACCTAGGACTATCCAAGTGGAATTGGATAGAGTCCGATTCTTGATTTTTTTTTGTTCAACTTTATCCAGAACGCTTGGATAATCCTAGGTTTATCCAAGAGGCTTGGATAAAGTCCGTTTAATACAAAAATTATGTCGTGGAGATTTTAGAAATATATTAATGGAAATAATAGAAATCAGCGATAACAATTTGTATAAATTAGGGAATTATCATGGCACAATCAAAGAAAAATTTTCGCGGAATCAATTTACACCTACGAATGCAAACCAAATAGATATTTCATAAGTATCCACTGAAAAGAAAATTTTACGCCAACTTGCAATAAGGGTATCTAAATTTGGTGGTCAAGGTTTTCAAAGATGTAACTACAAACAAGGTTGCAAAACTAATAAATGCAAGTGCAAATCAAATGGACTCAAATGCAACTCAAAATATCATAGTAGTTTGTCTTGTATAAATAAATATAAAAATAAATTTATATTTTTGTATTCACATTTTTTACTAAACGGACTTTATCCAAGCCTCTTGGATAAACCTAGGACTATCCAAGCGTTACCGGATAAAGTTGAACAAAAAAGATTAAAAAAAATCTAGAATCGGACTTTATACAACTCCGCTTAGATAGTCCTAGGTTTATCCGGATAGACTTAGGTCTATCCAGTTATCGGATTCTACCCGTAACATATACAAAAAGAGATTTCTCTCTCTTTTTTTTTTAAACTTCCAAGTTAAAAAATCACTGCATTATTATTCTGTACACATTTTGCATAGACCAGATAAAATATGTTTAAAAATATATATGCATACTTAAATTTCAAAAATTCTATTTTTAAAATAAATATAATATACATAGCATATTATAATATATAATCTATAATAAAAACATATTTTATCTAATATTTATTTTTAATACAAACAAAATTCAACATGAAAATCCTATTAACTTACGATAGTGCACGTATATCGAGTACAGATAAATAATAACTGAAGCTTATTTTTTACTTTTAGAATAAATTTATGCAAGTTTAGTTAAAAGTACTTTGATATATTTAATAAAATGGTAAAACTAATATTTTGACCTCTCAGACGTAAACCCTGTGCTTCATTTTCAGTTAGGCAGACAAAAATTTTGATAATGATCTAAATATTTTAAAATAACCACCATTAATATTACAATTTACAATTTTCTTTAAATATTTTATTACTAGCAAGCTTTTAGAACATTTTACAAAATTTTTACCGATTTTCATTTGTAAATTGGCACACTGCATTATCCCGTACTATCGGTTTGAAAAAGATGTGAACCTCTCGTTTTTTCTTAATATTTTGGTCGTATTTTGGGTAAAAATAGAGATATTTTAATATGAAACAATTTTTTTTTGAAAATTTGACTATATTTTAACAATTTTACCAAAGGAATATAATTCAACTTTATTTGTTTCTGTTTTATTATATAAGTCAAAAAACAAGAATTTTTTGAAATTTTTTTTCATTCCGCTGCTTTGGACTTCAAAAAAGTGTCGAAAAAATCATTTTTTTCTGGCCAAATCTTTACCACTGATAATATGACTCTTTATTTAAACGTTGCTGTTTTAAAAATTTGAAAATATTCATTTGCAAATTTTCTGTGACCTTTTAAAAACGAGACCTCTATCTCAGCAGCAAATTGTTCGATTGGCTTCATTTTTTTTTTAATGGATAGGTCTTGATTTGTACATTACAAATATACTCGCAAATATATAATTGATTAAAGTAGCGAATTTCTAGTTTTAGAGTTAAAGCGAAATGAATCAAGGCACAGGTGCAATCTATTCATCTACTGCTTCTCAAAAAACTTTTCACACCTTCCTGCTGCTTCAAACTCCAAGAGGTAGAAAAAAATATTTCTATTGTTTCAGAGTTTGAATATACATTATCATGCTTTTTATGACATTAGCATCTGGTAAAAATATAGAAAAAAAAATTGCAATTTTCAAAAAAGTATTCAATTTTTATAAATATTGTAATTGTATTGATTCACCTGATCACAGAGAAATTTGAATCGCAAAAATCGGCAAATAATTGGCTTTAATATTGCATAAAGTAAAAATAGGTATCAATTTTTATTTTGCTGATATCAGGGTTATTTTTTGGCTGATTTTCGCAATTCAAACTGCATATGATTCCCGGAATAGAAATGTAAGTAAGAATAGTCTCTGATTCAAAAAATGTTATATAATAAAAATTATGTTACAAAAAATTTTATATTGAAAAAAAATTATGTAAAAGAAAGTAAAAAAAAGAAAAAGCTGTTGGATAATTGGATTTTCTGATAAAAGAATCTCGGATAATAATGAGTCTACTATAGTATGCGTTCGCATTTGAATATTTATGTTCATAAGTCTCAATTAAATGATTTTTCAATTTACCTGCATTATGTTATCTAGTTGATTTAAAATTTAATTTTCTATTTCACGAAAAATTAATTAAATAAATGTTTATAATTAATTTTAGGTTTAAGTTTGGTATTTTTGTTAATTAAATTTATTCATCGTTTAATTGCTATTTCTTTGAAAATTCTTTTCAAAGATTTAAATGTAATTTCCGTTTATTCATTATTTGATGAGGTGATTCGATTTAATCATTTGTTTACGTATTATTATTATAAATGTTTATTTGTTTGTTTCAAAAGAGAAAACGTATTATCCAATATTGTATTATAAATCAAGTGAGTGATAACGGATATGAGTTATGTCGAAGATTTATATTAATGTATTTTATTGTTATGATAGCAAATGAATTATATTTATGTCGATGTTTATGTGTTTTTCAAGAGATACTACTATGGATCTTTATAAACATATAAATGCAAAAAAATTTTTTAAAAAATAAATAATTAATGTTGTCCCGTAAACAATAAAAAAATATACAGTTCCAGTAAAAAATATCTACGTATAATTGTCCCAATGATTCTTGTACTTATGTATAATTAATATCATGAAAGTTACTTTGGCAGCGGGATCTAGAGGCGAGAAATACGGAAGGACGTTAAAACTCAGTAAGAATATAGTTGTCGACGGCTTTAATAAAGCTTACAGAGGCTCATACAGAGGACATACGATCTGGTAGAAATAAAAGCCTTATGACACTACTTCTGCAATTTGACTTTAGTTAGGCTTTTGATTCCATATCTCCTTCTAAGTTGATTAGAAAATAAATATCAATGGGTTTTTCGAAAAATGCCTTACTGTGGATCAAATCCTACCTTCAAGGTCGACAACTACAAGTTACTGATAAGTCATCAACATATGACCAACTTGAAGTCAATCTTGGTGTCCCGCAGGGGTCTGTTTTAGGACCTCTCCTGCTTTGTATTTACGCGTATTTACGTTAATGACGTTAAAAAATATCTCCATGATTACATTTAGGGTGATTCTACAGACCTCCGTAAACGCAAAATCGCAGCCGCAACGCAATGCGCACAAACCAAAATCGTGTTGTGCACATGCGTATTGTGTTGTGCGCATTGCGTTGCGGCTGTGGTTTGCGTTTACAGAGGTCTGTAGAATCACCCTTATCAACTACTATACGCAGATGACTTACAAATATACATACAAACGTCACCTGAGAATATACATGAAGCTATTAATAAACTATCACTATTAGCAGTCTATAACATCAATGACTAGGCAAAAACTTTATCTTTGAGACTTAACACTGAGAAAACAAAGGCAATCTATTTTAGTACAAGCTACTTTGTAGACCAAATAGAAAAACTGAAGTTTCCTGGTGTTAAAATAAGTGAAGGAATTACTGTTCCTTTTGTTAAGGAAGTAAAAAGCCTAGGAGTCATACTTGATAACAAATTAAATTAGAAAGCACATATAAAATCAATAGGTAAGAAAGTTAATAGGGTCCTCTACACACTCAGGTTTATAAGGCAGTTTACAACGGAAGCTCTACGTATCAAACTTGTACAGGCCCTAGTTGTTCCTCATTTGGACTTTTGTTCTGTTGTATAACTTGACTGTTCGACAAACTTACATGACAGAATTCAGAGGCTGAGTAACTCTTGTTTAAGATAGTACGTTAATAAATAAAAATAATGGAATTATTGGCAGCTACAAGACTGTATAAGGGTAGCTGACATCATATATAATGAAAAACGCTCCTATCTAACTCTATATAAAAATTTAACGGTAATTTAACAGTTGTTTCCTCCACCGATTTTTAATTGCTAATATCTCCATTGTTTTTAATTATTATGAAAATTTAAAAAAAATACGTATCAAATATTTTAATGCTACAAAACCAACCAAATAGAATTACAATATTTTTTTCATGCAACAACCTTATTGCAGGCCTTATTGTGATACTACAACTTTTTTGGATTTTAGAATTTCTGTCTAAATCTCAGTCAAAATTCTAAAAAAAATTTTACTATCATCATGACAATCTTTTTTACAATGTAGTTACACCACTTGGTCAATTTTAAAAGAAAATCTGAAGAAAAAAAATTGTACTGACAAATCTAACAGTCAACATATCTTAAATTCAGGCTTAAATTAGTCAAGAAATTATCCCAGCAGTTCGTCCAGTATATTTATTCAAAAAAAATTATTTGTTATTCACCAGAATCTTACAATTTCCAATTGAATTGATGTCTAGGTTAAAATATTTACTATCTTGATAAGCATCTACTTATTCATCCTTAATCATTATAATTTTTTAAATATAAGTCAGTTTAAGCTTGATGACAATTTAAATTTTTTTGGAGCTTTTTCTAATTATGAATTAATATAAATCCTCGTATAAAACATGTTTTGTTAACATCAAGGGATTTATGTGGATTTACATCTTTCAGTAGTTTCATTATAGAATCTCTCGATTAAATTAACGACGTCAAACGTAGATTTAAATTTGCTTATCTTATAATAATTTCTCCAGATATAAGACTTCATCGAACTTAATCTACTAATACTAAATAGACACTGTCATTCAAATTGACTATATAACGATTATGAGCCTTTACGAGGTTTATCGAATACTATAAAATTAGATATCCTAGTGACTAGAAATTTTTTTTTTCTATTTTAAAGATAAGATTAACGAGCTTATTTATTTCCTTCTTTTTTATATAAAGCGTTAATTTATTTTTATTTGTCTACTTAGGAATACATACAAGTATTATTGATAATCTTGTTTAAATTGTTTTAATTTATAAATGTAAAGAAATTAAGCTGAGTAAAAGTTATATACCTTTAGTAAAATTACTATGATAACAGATTTTTGTAATGGAATAAATAAGACTAATTACATTTACATTTACATTTTTTTGATTGTGTACATATGTAATTAATTAATTAATTACATTAATTAAATGTACAAGAAAACAATTTACTTCAATTTTTCCTAAATTTTTCATATAACAGAATTGTAACAGTGATAAACTGAAACCTATAAGGCTTTTTGAGCTGATCACGTGACAATGCTTCAAGCATGGAATTTCAGTGGATAGTCCCCATCTAATACATGTTATTTTCTATCACATAACCATCTCGAAAAGCTTTGTTGCTTGAACAACTTAAAATTTTTTATTAATTTATTATTTTCCATTATTTGTTCACCAGAAATGATAATTGTAAATCAGAGTCCCTATTTAAAATTTTTTGGAAGAGGCCAATTTTTTACTTTTTTAGAATCAAATATGTAGACCTAACATTTCTAAGTCCTGAAGGATATAAACGAGGATATAACAAATCCATAACCATTTTATTTTTGTTTCAAAAATGCAGTGAACTCTTCCTTTAACTTTATTATTCTATTAGAAAAGCTCTAAACTAAATTTTAAACTTATTTTTTATAATAATTACAATAATTTTTACCAATAATATTTAAAAATTAAACATTACATTAAATTTTAATCATAATTAAAATTAAAAAAAAAAAACTTTTGAAGTCTGATCTTTTTTATTTCCTATTACTCTTCTTTTAAAATAAAATATTTTTCATTTTTACGTATATGTATTTACATGTGTTAGTAAAAATTATTTTCAAAATGTTTGCATTTCTATCTAATCTGCATATTTTATATTTATTCTGATATTCATTCAATTGCCATTAAGTTATGTAACAGGTAAATAAACATTAACTAAAATGGAAAATTTTACATTTTGTACTACGTTGTTTTCATTTTTGTTTGCTGTAAATTCATTGATAATTTATTTTATGTTTTTATCTTGTTAGAATGATTTTTTGTGTCTCTTTTAAATAGATTGAATCAACCTTGAAGTTTTAAATGGAACTTGATCAACAACATATTTTCGATCAAAAAGTTTCTTCAAAAAAAAAAAAACAAGTTTATTAAATATCTTCAAGTATTTGAAGTATGTACTTCTTAAAAAGTTTTGAAGAATTTTTTAGCAATTCGATTTGAAATATATACTTTTTTGTTTTCACGAGTGTTTTCTTGACCTTCTTAAACTAATGAATTAATTAACGTTTTTAATCAATCCAAAAAAAAAAATGTATTATCTAGAAATTACAAAAATAAAAACTTTAAATTAAAAAAAGTTCTTGTGATACCAAGTGTGATACATAATATTACTTAATGAAATAAATAAATGTTGAATGAATAAAACAAGGAAATACCCAAAGTATTTTATTTTTTTATTTTAAATATTTATAATAAAAAAAACAAATAAATTAAATTAATGGATTGGAAATTTATAACTAAATATTATAATGTAATTAACTATAAAAGCATTTCAATCGATTTTTTTTTTTTAAATGAAAATTTTAATTAGTAAAAATAATATTTTTTTAAGTTTTATTAATTAATTTCTTAAAAATAAAAAAATTAATAATTTGATAAAAAATTGCGAGTAATTGAGATAATATTTGGATAATGTTTAAATAATAACGGAAGCAATTATTTTTTTTGTCAAATATATAATTAAATAAGATAATATTTATTTTTCAAAGAAAAGTGTCATTTAAATAAAATTATTTAATATACCGTAATACATTTATCAGTTTTGAAATGGCCCCCCTAGAGCTGTTATTAGCCCGGTTATTAGAGTAATAATTATAGATAAAGTAAATTAAATTTCACAGTCAATGAGTAGAGCTTTTTCAAGCTTAGAAAAACTTTACTTAAAGAAATTACATAAATCATAGATCGTGTCAGAGATATCCGCTGAGTGTAATAATTTTATTAAATAGTATCCAGCAGTGTGTTAATAATTCGGTCCATAATTTGATATGGCAAACTTGAAATGAAGATATCATTATATTATTTTTGATATTGATTAGGTTATAATTGTGATCAAAACTTAGGTGTATCTTGTTTACCAAGATAGTATATACATTCAGCTCTGTTCATCTTCTTGATCCAAAAGAGCTAGGAGCAAAAAAGTCTATATTCACTTAAGAATTGGGTCAAAAAGTAATTTATGTCCCCATGCCCTCTAGTTATGAAATTCATTAATTTAATTAATTTATTCATTAATCAACGTTAATCAATTTAATTAATTTATTCATTAATCAACGTTAATCAATTTAATTAATTTTTTCATTAATCAACCTCTTGGTCCATTTGCTCTCCAAGTAGTCGGTCCAGCGGTCCTGCCATTTTGCTTAGGCTGATTTGGCGCGAAGTAGCCTTTGTACGGTCAATCCCTCCCTTTGTACAGATAGATATAATGTCTTTCAAGAGCCAGCAGATCTATCGGGATTACTGCGGCTATGACTAGCGCTACCTCCAATGACACTGTGTGGTAGGCATTAGGAGATTCTCTGGTTGCTCGTTAGCTTAGAAGCATAAGTGACCTTCCTTATACAGTCGACTCATACTTCTGCACCATACATGGAGTGGATTACCAACATAAGAAGCCTGCGCTTTCCAGTTTTAGGTCCACACGCGTTTCGCATAGGCCTGATTAAAGCCTATAGTAGCCTTCTCCGAGCTTCTCAGAATCTGTGACATGAAGGTCAGCTTCGTATCCAACAGCACTCCCAAGTACTTTAAGTTATCCTTCAATTCTATCGAATTCTATCCTATACGCTCCAATACATATTAATGGTCTCAATATGTTTACGGGTGAACAGGACAATCTCAGTCTTCGCCGTCGCAAGCCTTAGTCCGTGGCCTTCCATCCAATAATTGACTCCATGCATTGCCTGGTTCAGTTTCCCCTCGGCAATTTTTACATCTTTTGCCGTGATGACTAGGACCAAATTGTCCGCGCACCCAACAGTAAATGTATCCTCCGGCATTAGAAGCCTGGTCGTACATGATATTCCATAGATCCGGTCCGAGGACCGATCCGTGAACTACTCCTGCAGTTCCTCTCCACAATCTTGTTCCTTTCGCAGTCTCGTAGATTATTTCTCGATCTCTTGAGTAGCTGCTGATGATTCTTCGCAGATATTTTGGCATCTGGAAGTTCCTTAGTCCCTCCATGAAATCCACCATCTTGCTGAGTTGTTGGCATTCTTCACATTAAGGGTCACTAGTAGCGTGATTTTTCTCGAGTAGTGATTGCCTGTCTGTGCGTTCTCGATGTCTCGAGCGATATTTAATAATAATAATAATAAAAATAAAAGTTAATATTAATGCATAAAGTTTAATATTCTGAAATGACAATGAACTACTTAAAATGTTTAATAAAATCAAATTAAATATGTTTATTACATGCATGAATACGCGATATTAATAATTGATTAGTTTCCTTAATATTTATGCTAAAATAAGATGATCATAAAATAATTTTTTTTTTTTTTATTAAATCAAATGAAAAATGAAATACAAAAAACGTCATAATAATTTTTCAATTTTTTTTTGTCTCTAAAATATGACGTTTAAAAAATATTACTATGTATTATCTAATTTAAATACTAGACTATCATTCAGTAGTATAATATTAGACTAGTTTAAATAATTTATTTATTATAATAATATCAAGGTAAAAAAAATTTAATTATGATCTTTGTATTATTATTTATTATTAAATTAAAATTATTGGATTAATTAATAAATGTTAAATTAATCAAATTAATTTACACACACATACACATACTATTATAAACTTATACTATTATAATAAATACTAATTGCAATTTTTTGATTTCTTTTAATTTTAATATTAGTAATATATCAGATTTTATAATATATGACGTCAAAGTCGAGTTTTTTTTTTAATGCACAAGATTCGATGAATTATTAAAGGCACATGTTATATTATCATATTAAACTTTAAGCACATGAATATAATATGGTATACATATATAGTTGTTGAGATTGACGAGATTAGTGTATTACTCTAGATAGCAAACATAAAAGAAATATGTTTTATTATTATTAAAAAAACATTTTTTTTTTGGCTTAGAAAATATATTTTTTTTAAATATGTCAAAGGTTAAATAATCATAATGATAACATTAATAATTGAAAAATGACTAATTATTTTGTTTTTTTAAATTTTGTTTTAGAACTGGGAAAGCTCAGAATCAGAAATATCAGACAGTGAGGAGTTTATAACAAGGGCTTTAAATAGCCCAAAAAGTTTTAAAAATTCCGGGATGGATAGCGTCGACGGTACTAATAAAAGACAAGCAACAAGAGTATTTAAAAAATCATGTCCTAATGGAAAAATTACTGTTTATCTTGGAAAAAGAGATTTTGTTGATCATATTACACACGTCGATCCAATCGGTTTGTACATGATTTTTTTTGTTATGTAATATTTAAGATATTTTATTTTCAAATGCTAGATTGTTCAATTTTTGAGAAAATTATTTTAAGCAGTTCTAGAATAATGATAATGTTTTTGATTTTCACGATGCTTCTAACTTGACCTAAAAGTTAGTATCAGTTAAAAGTTAAAAAGTGTTTTAAATATTGTGTTTCAAATAAATATTAGTGGTGCTAAATAAATGATTGTTGAAAATAATCAAATTTTTAGGAAATTGAAAGCAATGTTAATTACCATTCAAAATTCTGCAAAGTTATATACTTCTTTAACTCATTACACAACAAGAAAACTATTTATTCATAAAAAGTTTTTTTTAACTTTTGATTTATATTTGCACATATTCAGTACAAATATAAATAAAAGTTTGTTTGTTAAAAAACGTTAAGTGCAAGTTCAGTGTTGATTGTATGTTATTCTTATAATGAGTTAAATTTTTTGTGTTGATTTTTAAAAGCTTAGTTTAAAATTGTAATTGGTGTAAATTTATTCTATAAAAAACTGCTTGACAAATTAAATTGAGCGAGCTAACAATGCATGCAAAAAATAATTAAAAAATGTATTATTTTATGTACTATTTTTTTTTTTTTTTTGGGCTCCTTCAAGAAGGGGCCTTTTTCGTAGGACGAGGAGAATGCATTTACGCATACCATACACGCGTACTGTATGGTTATGTGGGACTCAACCTCAAATTTGTATCTGGGGTTGCCCAGATATACACAATTGAGGAATTACAATACCCACTAAACTCCCCACCCTCCTGCATTTATGACAATATCATAGAATCCGGACCGGGACTCCCTGTTTAGGTATTACTTCGGTCCGGAAGCAATGCAGCCAAGGCATTTCTTCGCCATACCCTGTCAATAAAGGAGGAGATTTTCCTACGAGAGGAAACCTTCCTCCTTTTTTCCAATCAGTGTCGCCCGTACGTACTCTGCCACAATGTACCAGTTAGCGGGACTGCGCAGCATTTCCGGGACGACTACTTCCGGCCTCCATTCATCGAAGGGCGGTCGCCCTTCAGCGAAGCGAGGACACCCAAAAAAGGTGTGCTCAGCGGTATCCAGCTCACCCGGGCAATGCAAGCATTCCGGAGATATCACCTTGCTCCACTTGAAAAGCATATCGCGGAAATAACCGTGACCAGTTAGAAACTGTGTGAGGTAGAAGTCTACCTCTCCATGATCACGGTTCATCCAGCTTTCCAAATCGATGATAAGGCGGTGCGTTCAACGTCCCCTCGGGTCACCATTTTATGTACTATACAGTGTGTATTTTTTGAGCGAATTGTTCGAGGAATTATTCTATTTGAATTTTACTCTCATTATTTTGAATACTGGATACGCCATGATGTTTTCTAAAAAATTAATTTTTAATTTTTTAGGGCTTAGATAATTTTCCCACTTTTTCAGAAAAAAAAATTTTTAATTTAAAATAATTTAAAGCAAATTTTATTAAATATAGTATATAATGCGTATGTATGCGTACTGGCATAAATCATCCATTCTGGAAGTCGGCCTACATTACACCATATTTTAAAAATAAAGGCTCCCAACATATGATAGACAATTGTAGACCTGTTGCAATTATGAGCGCCATTCCTAAAATGTTGGATTCTATTACTTGTAACAAGTTAAAATAATTAATCGGTATTCTGATTATCAGCATGATTTCAAGTTAAAAATTTTTGGAAAATCGGGTAATCAAATATGGCGTACAAAATGGCTTCTACGTTTTTTTACGAAAAACTATCAATAAATTTTATGAAGCTATCAATTAAAAAAAAATTATTTTCTTATTTAGAAAATATTCTACCAGTCAACAAATATTTCATAAAACTAAAATCCTAAGCACTAAAAACTAAAGTAATTATAAAAAAAAACTGGAAAATATTTGATTTTTGAAAAAAATATTACCCACAGCCCATATCTTTTAAAATATTGTCACGATTTATTAGAATTCGATCATTTTCCGCCATTTTGGACGCCATTTTGAATTCAATTTTTTATAAATATTCCATGCATGTATAAATTTTCACTAAGAAACCTCGCTTGTTTGAAAAAATATTGGAAAAATCAAAATCTGATATTTTTTTTTACTTTTAGTTTCTTCCTGGTTTTTTCAATCAAATTGATCGCCATTTTGATGTCCGCCATCTTGGAAAATCACAAAAATCTTTGAAAGTTGCTAAGAAATAATTGAGGCTAACTTTTAATAGGCTAGATCCTATAATATAGTCTGGTTTTTCAAAAAAAACGGCTGAAAAAGTTATCTTCCATAATTTAAAATTAGCGAACTTTGAGTGGTTATATTTCACTTCCGGTCCAAGATTTTAATAATCTGACCCAAAAATATGAAAAAGCAACTCTTTTTGCATAATAGGGGAACATTTTTGTTAAAACAAGCTTTATATAGACGTAATTTCAAACGCCATCTCAGGTCCGCTTGGAATAATAACATTTTTTTAAATTTTAATTGTAAAATTAAAAAAAAAATTTATTTTAATATTAAAAATTAAAAAAATTTTTTTTTTCGTGTTTAAAAAACCGTGTCTAAAAAACTAGTTTCAGAAATTAATATTTTTTTTGGGTGTTTAATTTTCTTATGTTTATTTTGCTGTGCTCAAAAAACCAATGTTCATTTTTTTTCGTGTACAAAATTTGCCGCGTCATTTTAACATTATGTTAACATAAACCATACTGGCGTATGGATACCATCTAAGTATCAGATTGGCCCAAAAGTACCAGATTGGCCCAACAGTACCATATTGGCCCAAAAGTAACACATTGGCATAAAAGTACCATATTGGCCTAAAAGTATCAGATTGGCCCAAAAGTACCATATGTGTCAGATTACCCCAAAAGTACCACATTGGCCCAAAAGTACCATATTGGCGCAAAAGTGTCAGATTGGCCCAAAAGTGTCAGAATGGCCCAAAGGTGTCATTCAACAGCGGCGGCAGCGATTATAACTTTATAATTTATAGAGATTTGAGGCTGTATTAACTATTAAATATTAATTATTATTATTTTTTACATAATATGTATTTTATTCGTATAGATTCAATAAGTTTTTCAAATTAGAAACTAAATTTTGTAATGTTTTATGGAACTTCAACAGTTCAAAGATTTTATTTTTACATTAAATACAATGAAAAAAAAAGCAGAGAAGAGAATCTGTTTTCGGCAACCCATTTTTTTTTTTTTTTTTTTTTTTTTTTGTAAACAGAAAATCCCAAATCTTAGTTTACCACTCCAAACAAAATTCAGTACGACTTTAGTTATTCTTTACTTTTCTGCCTATGAAAATCCTAACATAATAATAAAAATTATTTTTTATTTAAAAGCATAAAATAGAAAATCATAACGTAATTATAGTTAAAACTTTAAGTCAAATATATAACCATTAAATTATATAATTCTGTTATGTCTCCTGTTATAAAAAAAACATTTTTCATATAAAAAAAAAGTGTTATGAGTTCCATAAATTTTTTATTATTATAGTTTCATATAAAAAGTTGTACCTCCTCAGCTAAAATAATAATAATAAAAAAGAAAATTATGATTATGGATTTATTAAACTAATTGAATTTCTTTCTATTTTATAGGACATAATAAAAAGTTATATGCATAATAAAACTTAAAAAAAGGACTAAAAAAAAAATTTTTATTATTAGGGAAAAAAATTGCGTGTTATAGAAATTACGAGTTTTTTTTGAACATCTAAAGAGGGACTGAACGCATACTAGTGAAACATGAAAAATTTTAATTTGTCTGCAGGGTAATAGTGAAGTTATATTCGAGTTAAACTAATTAAAAACTAATTTTATTTTTAGATTCAGATCTTATGTTATTTTACAAAAAAATAAAACTACTGACCTTTTTTCTCTTAACTATTTCGGAGATATTAGATTTTTTTTCAAGTTTTTTTTTTTAACAAATTGTTTTGGTTTTTTTGACTTCTGATTATTTTTTCAATATTTCGTATTAAAGGGTTATAAAATCAGTCACTGGATGTATTTGTCATTTGGCCAACATTATTCAACGAGTCATTTAGCTAAATTTTTTGAAGCTACTTTTTAGTTGATTCCTTATGATTACTATAGACAAAAAAGTGTTAAATATTTGTAGCCAAAAATCGAACCAAAATTCAAAATTTTTCCCTTATTTTACTTTATTTGAAATATGAAGGATCAAATTCAATTTTTAAAATATACAAATAATACTATGAGCATGTTTGTTGTGTTGAGTTGTTATAGTTTTATTCTGTTCAAATACCAAGTTAAAAGGATTGAATGAATAGCTCTAACTACTCGAAACAAAAAAGTATTTCCAGAACCAAAAAGTTTAATTTCTTGAAAAAATAAGAAAACCAGAACTTGTTATTATAAACTCCTTCGTTTTACCACTTAAAACTTATATAATATCTTTTTATAAGAAAGCAAACTGAATTTAAAATCCAAAAAAGCTCTCGCGAAAGCTTTCATTAATTGAATTAAGAAAGTATGATAAAAGTAATGTCGCGCCGGTGTCAGTATCAGCAAAAGTTTATTAAATAAGTAGCGGAAAATATACATAAGAAAGTTTTAATTGTTAAGTAAACAAAAATAAATTTATATTCTTTATCCTTGTTTTAATAAATTATTTATTCCATTTTTCCGTGTTTTTTCTTAGAAAGAAAATAATTATTATTCTTAATTTAATTTATAAGGAAAAACAAATTTTTTCAGATCACGTAAGCTTGATTTTTTTTTAAATAAAAATAAAGCGGACTATGAATTTCATACATTTATATCGATTTACATTTTAATTGCATAAATTCGAGCATAAAATTAAAAATATTTAAATTTCTAATTCGGTTTTTCGTTTAGAAAATAACGTAATAACGAGATGATTTTTTGTTCAATTTTCTTTTATTATAAAAATGTGCATCGGAAAAATAAATGAATTTTTTTTCTCGTCAGCAGTAAAAAAAAATTTTTAATTTAGTAAAATTTTTGTAAAAAATTAGTAAATTAAAGTGTGTCATGAAATTTCTTTACTTATGTGAAGTAGTTATTACGATACTAACAATTAGTAACCAGATTATTCTGACCTCGATAAAAATAATTGTGCTTTTTGTTATTAAATTTTATTTTTAACAACAAAAGACTTAAATACTTAAATAAAATTTAATTATTCAAATTTATAATAGCTTAAAATCTTAGAGAATTTTATAAACAATGGCTATTAAATTTATATGCTAATGTTTTGCATCAAATTATGTAAATATTAGTCTTTCAGCTATTTTTATAAATTTTTTAAATTTTTCTTCTGGGAAAAATTAAATCTTTCTTTTACGAAAAGAGTGCCTAAAATTCTCAAAATTTTAGATCTTAAAAATATTTTAAATTATACATTTGCGTATCGCAAGAGTTAATGAATATTTAAAAGTTCGGTTCGAGGTAATCCAGGGGTAATCTGAAGTTAATTTAAGATTTAGTTTTTACGCGCCAGATTTTTTTTAATTTAATTTCGGTCGTAAACTCGGACTTAATCGCATTTTTTAAATAAACTTATTTAAGAAATTCGTGATATAAATGAATAATTCACTGAATGCGAGCGTTTACAGGCCCGAGGTGCTTAGTACTAAAATTCAACTTTATTTCCCTTGTTTCAAAAATAGTAGTAAATTTTAACCATGAGTGCAAAAAAAAAAGGATGGCCTAGATCGCACATTAATTGCCTTCCGAGATGAAGCCCTAATCTGGATAAATTATGAATAAAATACAATATTTTTTTTTCTCAGTGAGGAGAAAACACGTTTTTTTTTATCGCGTCGAGGGGCGAAAATAGTATATTAAGTATCTAGGGCGTAAAATTTAAGCGCAAATAGGCCTATAATGCCTAAAGTTTTTCGCCCATAGTGCTTACAATTTCTTTTGCCTGCCTAGGCGTACAGCGAGTGCAGAAAATTCCGAGACAAGTTTTACTCACGAGTTTTGAGCCCGGGAGGGCAAAAATTGTGTTTTCGACCCACTAGGAAGAAAATACTATTTTTAATCGATTTTTAAATACATAGGTGATATAAGCTAATATATTAAAAATTAAATTTAAATTAAAATAATTAAATTTTCGTTTTATATTAAAGCAAAATTCAAGTCAAAGTTATTTAAAAAAAATTGAATATTTAATTAAATACTTTTTAATTAAAAATGGCAGATATGTTAAATTTAAATATATTATAATTAGCAAATTTTAAAGAATTTTCACAAAGTTTAAATATTTTAATAAAAATTTTTTATTTTCAGAATACTAACTTTTAGTCACTTTTAGTTAAAATAGGTTACCTAAAAAATATTTTTAATAAATTATGATGCATGAAAAAAAAAAATTGAAATGAAAAAAGTCATTTATATTAAATTTTTTGTATTATATAGGTGATTCTACGTCAAATGGGTTAATTTCGTGCGTAGAAGCGAGTTTAGAAGAGTACCTTGATTATAAAAAACTCTGCGTGACAGCGTGCGTAAATAGTAAATTTTTAACCAAGGGAGCAAACAAAAATGTCCCAGTTAATTACCGATTCAACTTGCGGTTCAAGTATTTACTATCTAAAATCGCCAAGAAAATCTCTGAAACTCTCGCTGAAACTTTTGACCGCTTAGTTTTTAAGTTATTGAGTCTAAAAGTTGAAATTTTATACAAGCTCTTATAATAAATAGAAAAGTTTTATAACTCGAATTCTAAGTATAAAACTCGGTATGAAATTAAATAAAAAAAATTTTTTTTGATAAGATTTGCTAAGACAAGTTGATAAAATTAAAATGGAGACAATTGACCCCTTAACATTCTCCCACCGTTTTCAATCTCATTGTTTTTTTAAAATCGATTGAGATCCAAAAGAATAATTTAAAAATTTTAGTTAATTGACTTGGAATTACCGATATAATAAATACGATAAAAAATACGTGAAAATATTTAAAATATTTAAAATATTTAATAAATTAAATTATACAATGTATTATAAATAAAATCATCATTAATATAAATTAATAAAAGAAGTTTAGTAAACACTGTCGTAAATACTTAATTATAAATGTGTCATTAATTAAAAAAGAAATAAAAAAGACAACATAAATCCTTAATCCAACGAATTATTTATTTTAAGCCTTAGTTCTTTATTTTTATTATTATTTTTTTTATAAATAATTTGTTTTTGAATTAATAAGGAAAGTGCATGGATTTTGGATACCCGAATTCGTTCCTAAGAGCAAATATTGTTGTTAATTTAAAATTTGTTCTGCCGCCGAACGAAGATTAGAACATAAAATCTGTTTTAAATTTTGTTCTTCTCAAAATTAGAAATAATTTATTTTTTTCATTGAATTAAAGTCGACATAAAACTTTTCCGTAATTTTATTTTTACTAATGCTATATTTAATTTAATTGCAAAAAACAATTTTTATTACTTTAAAAAAAAAAAAAATCAATTAAATTAGCAATAATTTATAAATTAACAAAAGTGCATTAAGATAATAAAAAACTTTTATTATATTTAATTTTTTTTATTTTTTACTTACTTTGTAATTTTTTTTTTTATTTAAACAACCTACATAAATAATTTAGTAAAAACGTCTTAACATATTTTATAATAAATAAATTTATAAAGTAAAAAAAAAAAAATAATGTTTCTACATTTTTCATTTTATATAAAAATAATAAATAATTTGATTATAATGTGGAGAAAAAAAAAATTCTTAAATTAAATCTGGGATAAAATCAATATTTAAATACTAAATGTTTTCTCTGTATATTAGCTCGGAATTGGTTTTTAAAATTTGCTTGTTTTTAAAATTTTATGATTCTGGCTGATAAAACTTTTATTTACTAAAGAATCTGGTTAAATACGAGATTTAATTCTAAGAATTAAATCAACAGTAAACCATTGATTTTTCAGCCTCTAAAGTCTTAAGAATCTTGGATTTTTAGTCAATTTTAAAAATAACAGTCGGGCTATTGTACGCATTATAAATGTATAAAGAAATGTCAATCAATAAACATTAGTTATCCTTCAGTTACCCTGTTTAAGCCAATGAAAAATACACTGTGGAATTTTCTGTGGTAGAAAATTCAAATATATTTCAAGCAGGATTTCAAGTGATTTAAATAATGTGAAAATCTTTTAGTATGTACTTTTATTTTTCCATTTAAAATTATTTGATGGTCATTAATGTTTAATGGAGCTTGAATGAACGTGAATGAAGTAATGGTTAACACGCTTGATTTTGGATAATACATTGATCAAGATTGCGCCTGTATTTGCTATTATACTCATATAATTATTCAGATTTGTGTATATAAACGGGAGATCAAAACAATAGTAGTATAATTATCGATAATTATTATGTACAGAAAAGTAAAGAATGGCTCAAATCCGACGTAAATTAAATTAAGGTAAATTGCAATTTGGGAAATTCTTTATTGAATATAGGGTCGTATAAAATTTTTCTGCGAGTTTTCCTGCGTCAGTGGCGAGAATTTACGTTTTTTCCTCATGCACCATGGCCGGAAAATACGAGCTTTCTAGCCGCTGATCAGAAAAATGAAAAAATTGCTAATTTCAAACTCTAGAAAATGTAAAATTCCCGAAATTTCATATTAACATGGAACATTGTTTATAGGGAGAAGATACTTCAAAACTTGAAAATTGAGACGGGGGGGGGTCAAATTTGTCCGGTTTAAGGGTGGGGGGTCAAATGAGACTTAGAATAATTTTAATTTAGGGACTTCCAAAAATCTGGGGTTAGGGACTTAGAATAAATCAGGTTTAGGGACTTGGAATAATTTTAATTTAGAGACTTGGAAAATTTTTGATTTAGGGACTTGGGATAATTCGGGTTTAGGGAACCAGAATAGTTTGGGTTTAAAATTTTAACATCTAGTAAGGTGATAATTACAAATTATAAAATTAGAAAATTGTATTGTAACGTTGCTTAATATTTGCATTATAACTAGCCCTTATCTGGAAGCTAGAAGTTAACATGTTCCATGCATTTAGGTTATGTTTACAAAAACCCTGCGAAAACCGGTTATAAGTAAATTTTCACGTTTGAGCTTGGAACCTCTAATGCTCATTCTAATGAAAGCTCCAGTATAAATCCACAAATGGTACTGATATAATATGGTAAATAAATTTTGAACTAGAAAAAATTTATGAAAAAAGGTTTTTTTGATCAAACTGGACCAAAAAGGTACTTTGTGTCGGTTACCTATAACATGTATATAGGATTTCAATCACACAAAAACCCTCACAAAAACCTCACAGTGTATATACCTATATTCAAATAAAATATGAAACAGATGCACAAAATATGATTTGATCAATCAAAAATTGTCGTCAATGCTTTTATAAATATCATAATTAGTCTCGTAATTAGTCATTTAATGACTAAAATTAAATTAAAAACCTCGAAATCTATATTTTTTTCAAAATTTCGGTGCCATCAAAAACACCATTAATTCGACTCTATTAGACTTTTAATTACTTTTAACACTAATTACCCTTTTAATTGCACAATAATTTTATTTCTTTATCATATATTTTGTTTGAAACTAAAATGAGAGTTTTAAATAGATTAACCCATGTACCTTTTATATTTAAACTTAATTATTACTCAACGCCTGAAATAATTAAATTTTAACAAATTCATTAAATATTTGATCAATACTAATTAACGTAGAGTCGTTAAATAGTATTAAAAAAATTCAAATTTAATTAAAAAAACAATAAAAAAATTAATTAAATATGGAACCTAAATCTTTCCAATAGTAATTAAAATTGACATTGTCTAAAAAGAAAAAATTAATTAACGTTTTTTTTCTATTTTTCAGATGGTGTAGTATTAATAGATCCAGATTACGTTAAAGATAGAAAAGTATTTGGTAATGTAATAGCAGCATTTAAATATGGTAGAGAAGATTTAGATGTATTAGGTTTAACATTTAGAAAAGATTTATATTTGGCATCAAAACAAATATATCCAGTAATACAAAATTCTGAACCACGTGAATTAACAAGACTGCAAGAGAGATTAATTAAAAAATTAGGTCAAAATGCATATCCATTTTATTTTGAATTACCACCACATTGTCCAGCATCGGTGACGTTGCAACCAGCACCAGGTGATACTGGTAAACCATGTGGTGTTGATTATGAATTAAAAGCATTTGTTGGTGAATCACAAGATGATAAACCACATAAACGGTAAATTATTACTTTTTTATTTATTTATACTTTATTTAATATCTAGGACATATTGTTTAAAGTGTAATCGATTGTAATTACTAACTCAAACAACTTTTTTTCTTTCTAAATGCTTTTCTTACTATTCGTTTCAATTGAAATTTTTATTTTAAAAAATAATGTCAATTGATTATTATATACTTTGATGATAATTAAAAGAACAAAAAAAAATTTTTATTTCTTTCATTTTTTACTTTGTAAAGAGAAAATAAAATAATTAATTTCTATATTTAACAGAAAGAAAAAAAAGTAATTGAAAAATTTTATCAATATTTATTTTTTTCATGCTCAATTAAAAAAAAATATATATTAAAAAAAAGTGTATTATACGTTTTTTATTAAAGCTGCATTGTTTATTAGCTCGACTAAGTTCTAATTAGAAAATATTAATAAAGTTTAATATAAAGATATTTAAAGTTTTATCCTCGGTTTTATCTCGAGTTTTATAATATAGCTTGAAAGTAGGGGTGTGTGGTTAACCGAAAGTCGGTCCTGGTACCCGAAATTCCGGTCTTTTTTGTCATATTTTTGCAGTTCAGATTTCTTTTAAAGCCAGGAACTTTCCGAAAAAAGATCTGCAATTGCAATTTTAAACCAAAAGCTTTCTTAGTTATACAAAATAAAACCCCAATCAAAGCAAAAAACCCGAAATTTTGGGTACCCGATCCGGGTTTCGGCACCCATCTATACTTAAAAAAATATGAAAATAAGGGGGGGATTTTCTCAGGGTCCGCAACGGGAGTCGGGAGTCCTGAATCCCGATTTTTGAGTAAAAAAAATTTTTCGACCAGAATCGACTCAAATTGGCTTAAAAAGAGCTTAAATAAATTTAAAAATTGGTCATTTCGGGTCAAAAATTACCAGTAGATTAATTGACTATAGCGCTGAGAGAAACAGTGATAAAAATATACGGCTTACGTCGTTTAAAAGGTGACTCTTACACCAAAAAAAGTAGTATAACTAGAAGTATTTTGGTTAATTTTTGAGGTTGTAGCGTTTTATTGAAAATTATCGAAAAACCTATTTTATAACATTGAGCCAACACGTAGATTTGCGTATCTAGTCCCAAAATTCCCCTTGGAATGAATGCAGGGCTGATTGCATGTCTTAAAAACATATAAAAGTATGTTTTCCAGTAAAAATTAGCATTTTAAAACGCTTTTTGGCTTTTGTGAAAATTTGTATAGCTAAAAACTCAAAATTCCCATGTTATTTAAATGGGAAAATTGAGGTGGTTACAGGCACGTGTTTTTGCAAGGCGAAAACAAAATCCTTGGAACTGGGAACTTTTTATGATCAAAAGTTCACAAAAAAATCCGGGGAGCAAAGTTTTTCCACAAAGTCCAAAAATAGGTCCACTCTAATCTGACTCTAATAAACATTCTTTGGTCCCTTTTAAAATTTTGGAAATTGTTAGTTTCAACCCTTAAATTATGGCTAATTTGCATTAATCTGATCTCAATAACAAATGATCTTCCAGTTTTAGGTGAAAATGGACCCCAGAGTCGGCTCCCAGAAAACCAAAAAACATAATTTCCACCCACTCGACATGCTCGACACCCACTTTTATCCAAGCTGGACCTGGCGCAGAACGTATGTCCACGAACGGTACATTGTTGCGACTTGACCTCGGACTTGACTAATATTAAACATCTAATCAATTATTATAATTTTTTAAATTTTATTAATTTATTTTCGAGTTTACTTTAAATTATTTAAATTTTAGCCATTACAAAAATTAATGACATCAATTACATATGACTAAAAACTTTATTATTTGCATTATTCATATAAAATAATAACTGCTTTACAAATCACATGGGTATTCTGTGTAATAACCTCGGTAAAAAGTTTTAAAAGTTATTCTCATTGAATATAACGTTTAAACCCAAAGTTTAATCACTAAATACTTTAAACAAAATGAAACATTATGTTCACTGGTCATCGGAGATAAGAAACTTTCTGCACTTTACAAATTTGTTATTTATGTAAAGCGATTAAAAAGTTTAGAAGATTAAAGTATTACTAACAATAACTAAAAGATAACTTGTATGAAGATAGCAGTGCAAAATATGAACAAGCATATTTAAGATTATTTTAAAATAAATTAGGAAAATAATTACCAACAATTTGCTTACAAATAATTAGTAAGAATAAATTACCAATTTTTTTTTCTACAAAGTTTAAATGTCTTTTTGGGAAAATTGCATCTGCTGTTTGATAAATTAGAAGCTAAAATTTACGTATGGAGTATTTTTGGGTACTGATAGTAATTGCGTGAGAGACTCGTTTTCATTAAATCTTTTAGAAAATAATTTTTTAGTTATAGTAATCGCAAAATATTATGTCACTTACGTTGTATTACCCAGGTCAAAACTGTTTTTTGAATCAAGTACACTCACAAAATTGTATTGGTAAAAATTACCCTTTTGATTAGTAAAATAATTTGAAGTTGTCAAAATGGCGTTTTATGTTATTTTTTACCAACATGTATTTTATAAACTACCCGTAAAGGAAAAAAAAATTACCCTTAATTTTAGTAGAATTTATTTTACATATTTTTTCTCGCAAGTGACAAAATTTGATTTCAGATACTATATAAGGAATGAAAATTTTATAAATTATAAAGTATAAATTATAAAAAAAAATTAAAAAAAAAATAAATTAAAAAAAAAAAAAAAAAATATAATTAAAAAAAATTAAAAAAAAAAAAAAAAAAAAAAAAATAAGTTATACACATGTGAGAGAGTGAGAGTATAATAATATTTTGTAGAAAATATTACTCAAGAAAAATTACCCTTAATTATAGTAAAATATACTATTTTCAATTCTTCGGATAACTTTACTAAGATTAATAGTAAAATATTCCAGTTGCAAATGTACATTTTCCTCTACATTTTTTCTCAGTGTACTATTAATTGAATACTAGTAGTTACCCTTAGTTTCATAAAAAAATCTGAAATCTGAAGCCAGGAGAACCCTCCACTGAATCAAAATTTTCAAAATCTATTTTTTAAATTACAAAATATTATTGATTTATTTATTATAGTTTTGTATAGAACAATAAAAATTTTTTTAGAGAAATTTAAACTTTGTTTATTTTTATTACTTTAAAAAGTTCTACAATCTTTAAATATAAACTTTTGCTATTAAAATTTTTTACTTTAATTTTTAGTGTCTTATAAAATTTTGCAATTATTTTTATTTTCTTTTGGCTTAAAAGTAAATTTCTTATTTTAATGCTTTAAAAGTTATAGGAAATTATTTTACTTTAATTTTTTAATTAAATTTAATAGAAAATCGTAAAAAAAATTTCTTACATTTAAACATCGAAATTCAGAAATTACAGAATTTTAATTCCTTTGGAAACGAGTTTCTTAAGAGACCCAAATAATGTTTGATCTCGAAGATGGCAAAAATGTCGATCTAAAATCAGATTTTAAAAATTCAGTACGCATCCCTGATCATCATTTATTTTCTTTGAAATTTTCATTGACCTAGTTAAAAAGAAAACTAAATCCTGAAAAACTTTCTTAAAAGGTAGATAATTTAAAGCAAATATCTCTAATTTCTGCCTTTATCACACATTTACCTTTTAAAAAACTTAGTATTTAAACATGAAAATTCATATAAAATAAAGTTTTAACTCTTTTGAAAACTTAAAATTTATGCTTTTAAAAAAGTACATCCTCTTTGACCCAAATATATTTAAAGTATAATAAATATTAGATACCTAGATTGGAAAATGTACATAAACGTATATCATTCAGAATTTATATATTTGCCTATCTTTTTGCATACAAATATCAAGTATATTTCAAGTAAATAGGATATCTAGCTAAAAGGTGCATCAATAACATTTCTGATGTTTTGTATTGAAAACCAATATAAAAAACTTTGTTCTTTTATGTTTTTTAAAAGGAAAATGTTTATCAGAAGAGTATAGAATGTCGTTTTTTGATAAAAAGAACAAAGTAGCTCTAAAAAGTATTACCTTATCGTCTTTATTTTTAATATAAAACTTCAAAGATCAAATACGATCAAATATTAAAATTTTAAAATAATTAAATTTTTTTTTAGGAATTCCGTAAGGCTTGCAATACGTAAAATAATGTATGCACCATCTAAACAAGGTGAACAACCATCAACAGAAGTAAGTAAAGATTTTATGATGTCACCATCAAAATTACATTTAGAAGCATCGTTAGATAAAGAATTATATCATCATGGTGAAAATATAGCTGTTAATGTTCATATAGCAAATAATAGTAATCGTACAGTTAAAAAAATTAAAGTTTCTGTTAGACAATTTGCTGATATTTGTTTATTTTCAACTGCACAATATAAATGTACGGTTGCAGAAGCTGAAAGCGAGTGAGTATTTTTGTTATTCTGCTTTTTTTTTTTAACAAAAATTTATTATTTATTTTTAGGGGCATTCTTTGTTAAATTTGCTAAAGAGTCTTCTGTACAATGTAGTTTTTGAGATAAATTCGTTTGAAATTTTTTTTATTACTGTTTACTTGACTATTTAGTTTTCAATAATTTTATTTTGAATCTGACAGCTGTAAAATGGTGGATGAAACACCGAGAGCTGAAGTCAAAAATCAGAAAAATCAAATGAAAATCTCAAAACAATTTTTTTTTTATTTGGATAAAATTTAGTATTTTTCTGATTTTTTTACTATTGAGAACAAAAAATTTATAACCGGTTTGTGAACTCACAACCAACGAACATGGAACATGTTTAAATTTATATTTTGAATCTTGAAACCTTTATAATTTCAAGCAAAAAAAAAATAATTTTTAGCTCCTAAAATCCTTTATCGAAATTATTCTAAACCCTAAATCGAAATTATTCTAAGTCCCTAAATCGAAATTATTTTAAGTCCCTACCCCCCCCCCCCCCCAATGACATACTTGAATCCCCCCTGCCTATAAACATGTTCCATGTTAAAAATCTAGACCTTCCAGGTATCAATTCTTCCTAAAATTTTCTGAGATCTAAGAATTCTTAATTATTTGAATTTTGATTAATCATAAATTATTGTGATATACAAGGGGTGAAAATGAAGAATTCACAACTTTTCAATACAGAATAATATCTGAAGAAAATATTACGAATTTTCTCGAGAATTTTCTGATTTAGTAATTTTTGGGTCTAAATCCAAAAACTTCTTGACGAAAATTCGTAATATTTTTCTTTTAGCTTTTATTTTTATTTTTTGGATATTTTGACTTCAGCTCTCCACAGTTCATCCGTTATTTTGCAACTTTCATATTCCAAATAAAAAAATACCACACGGAAAAATGAATAGTTCAATTAGCTTTCGCAGATGAAAGACTCCTACCAGATAAGTATAGTGGTTTGGCTTTCCAAACCAAACTTAACCTAAGTAGTAGCATCCAAAAAGTTATCAAAAAGTCACTGATTCCTGTTGGAATTAGATCTCTAGGCAAGGACAGACCCCCGAAAACTTGCCGAAAACCTAATTAATCGTTTTTTTTTTTGTTGGGCTTTTTAGATTTTATTTCATATCTCTGACCCATTGCTCATAGGCTGGAAAACCTGAAATCCTTTTAAAACCTGAAATACTTTTCAAGTTAAAATTTGGCTTTAAGACCCCGAAATATAATTTTGAATTTGTCGAAAATCGAATTTTTGAACATATAAAAATAGCCTTTATCTAAAAAAATATACACTGCAAAGAGTGGTTGCAAATTTAACAAAGAATAACCCCTTCAAATTTAAATTTAAAAAAAAATGTAATAAAAAATGAAAAATAAATAATTGAGAAAAGAATATAAAAATAATTGCACTGGCAGTATAGGGGTAGCGCCAGGATTTACGTTAAGCAAGGTATTTTCTTTAAAACCAACACTCGCAGACAACAAGGACAAAAGGGGTCTTGCCCTAGATGGCCAACTTAAACACGAGGACACTAATCTTGCATCTAGTACGATGTGAGTTTATTATTTCTCGCGCCTAATAAATTTTAAAAAATAAAAAGGACGAAGTGAATTTTATATATTTTTTTGATCGAATATGTTAATTTATTTTTCTCTTTAGTTTTTTTCTTACATATACTTTCTTATTCTTTTTCTCTATTTAACTTTTTTTCGAGCTTTTTTTATATTCTACTTAATAAAACTTTTTTTACCTTTCGTGTGTACTTGAAAATTATTTTTTTTTTTTTTGCTTGTGTATGAAAACTTTTATACTAATAAATAAAAGTCTTAAATAATTTCCATAATGAAAAAAAAAACCAAATTAAATATTGTGGCATATTATTTAGAGCAAAAAAGTGTTATAGAGTATGTTGAATATATTTATTTTTAGTAGTTTTAATTGTTTTTGAATATTTAATTAGAAATATTGTTAAGCATGTTTGATTATAATTAAGAAATGTAAATTATAAGGAAACAAGTTTTAAGGAAATTTTCAAGGCTATTGATTTAAGGAAGAGATTTCAATAACAATTTTAAAAATGTACACTGAAAAAAAAGTGATTTAAATAGGTTTTGTGTAATACCAGATTTACTATAAAATTAATTTGCATGGTATCTGTTGTTTAACCCTAAGTTACATGCTTCTTATTTAAGTACCCTTTAGTTAAGTATCCCCTATTTAAGTAACCCTTATTTTATTATCAACCAGTACTCAAAGACTTGCTATAAAATAAACATCAAAAGTTGCCTTGCTATTCTCTGCTTCCATCTTGAATAAATTCGGAGCATGCTAAGAATTTTGGGGAGTTTCAGTTGTTGTCTTTTGATATTGGTAAGAATTTTTTAAAATTATCTAAATTTCAGGGTCTGTATTTACTTTCTAAGGCAAAATTCTTCAATTTAAATCCAGGGATCAGAAAAGGCAAAAATTAAATGGTATTTTAAACAATGTTATTCAAGATTTAATATTATTTAAGGCTCGATTTAAGGCTTTTTTGTATTATTTATGCAGCCATTTGATTCCCCCTGTCACCTTACCCCATTCTGGAACTCCCAAAAGCCTTGTTTATTCTTAAAAGCTCAGCTTTACGTAAACTTACTTTAGCTTATACTCTTAGTAGATTTCTTTTTTCAGTGTAATTTATTTTTATAAAAATTAGATAAAAAAATATTGAATTTAGAACGTGTCCTGACTTATTTATCAAGATACAAGTATATAAGAAGCCTTCCGTGACTTAAAAGCGAGCTTAAAAGAAAAATTAGGACAAAAACAATATTTATAAGAAGCTTTATAAGAGATTTAAAAAGGTTTTATATCTAGAATTGGTCAATTAACTCAATTTTTTTTTTCTATAATTGGTTATTACAAAATGGGATTAAATTTTTCTCTGGCAGGTACCATTTTTATATACCAAATAAAATAAACTTCCGAGCAAAAATCACATAATTTAAAAAAAAAAAATCGTAAAATAATCAATATTTATTTTAAAAAAATTAACTTTAAATTTAAAAATAGTATTATAAAACCAGTCTTAATTTCCTTATCTTTTTTATTAATACTAAAAACAACTTGTAAAAAACTAAATTAATGATTTTTACATAATAAAATTAATTAAATGTGCATTAAAATAAAATAATTTTTTTTTTTTTAATTGATTACGTGATTATAAATTAGATAAGAAATGTATTGTTAATTGTTTTAATCTTATAGATTATTTTTAAAAATAATTAATCATTTGATAACAGCATGAAAAAAAAACATCTTTTTTTAAAAAAAAAAAAAACTCTATAACATTTTATGCTCTAATTAATACTAATTAATAAATATTTTTCAAAGATTACACGATTAAATGAATGAAATAAAAACCCTTTAATTGAATTAACAACCCCTTTGTAACTACCACTACATTTCCCTTCCCGCTCTAAATATAAATTTAGGTCAGTTGAATATTAATTATTTAATTATAGGAAAACCTTGGAACGACGTTTGAGAGATGTCACGTTGAGTCTGCGAGAATAATAAAATTAAAAAAAAAAAAAAGAAAATACAATTTTATTGATAAATAAAAAAAATTAATTTTTTTAAACAATTAAAATTTATATTAATTAATAGAGAGGGCTGCCCAATTGGGCCGGGTTTCACGCTGAGCAAAGTATTTTTTCTAACACCACTACTTGCCAACAACAAAGATAAATGGGGACTTGCATTAGACGGTCAACTCAAACATGAGGACACCAATTTGGCGTCCAGTACTTTGTAAGATACGATTAAGTGTCTTTTATTTTATATTCGCGATAAAAAATTTTGTTTATTTTTTGCTTAGAATTTCATTAAATGTCATTTTTTATATTATTGAATGCTTTTTTTTAGATTTATTTCTTTAAAAAAAAACACAAAATTCATTAAATATCATAGAAAAATTCATAATTTTTTTATTGGGAAAATTCATCGATACAGAAAATCACGTGGAAAAACATTCAATCAAGACTACAACGTGCCCTTTTTAACGATCGATTCAAGGGCATTATTTTATATTTTAAAGCTTTTCATGATTATAAATTTTTTTTTTTAATTTATTCATCAAGGCTTTATTAATTGTTGAGTAAATAAAGAAAATAAAATTAGTCATTTTTAAATTATGAATGAGTGGAATTTATGCAAAGGTAAATAGGCTGTAAAAAATTGGGTTTTTTTATTTTTTTAATTTGGAATTTTTAATTAAATTTTAACATATTTTCTAAGAACTCATCATTTTTAAATGTTTTAAGAATTTTTAAGAAATTCCGAGGGAAATTCCTTCCTTTTACTAAAAAATTTTAAAAACTAAATTTTTTACAGTGTACCTAAAAAAAAATCATCAAGCATGCACCTTTTTCCATCAACCCATACTCATAAAATTAATTCTAAAACATCATTGAATTTTCATATAAAACATTTTTATTTTTCCTTTGATCTAATAGTTTGATGGTTTTACATACTTAAACAAAAAAATGCAAGTAATTTTCTTTTTGCATGATACCTAAATCGTTTGATGTTAATAGAATAGTACTTTATACAAGTATCTTCTATCTCTTTCTCTCTTTGATATACTTGTCTTTTCCCCAACACATTTACTATTAAAAATGAATCAAACATTTTCTTATATTCAAAGGATTGAAAAGTTAAAATTAGTTTTTTTTTTTAGTACTTTTGTGTTGCTTTTTATTAACATGCTTTGACATTATAAAAACAAAGAAAAAAAAAATTTTTTTTTTGCTTGCTTTTTATGTAATATTTGATAAAAAAATATATAATTACACTTATAAAAATATTCATGGAAAAATTATTAAAATATTTTATTTTTTTTTGTTTTTTTAGAGTGGCAGATCCATCACAAAGAGAAAATCTTGGTATAATCGTGCAGTATAAAGTTAAAGTTAAATTATGTTTAGGTGCACTTGCAGGGTATGTATTATTTTAATTAATGAGGGGAGGAATTTTGTATCATCAAATTGTTTCAAAAGCCTTTAGGGTAGTTTATGATATAATTGAATAAAAATCCTTGTTACGGATAAAATTAGTAAGTCTTCTGGATATAGGAGAACAAAATAATCCTACAAACTCAGAAAATATGAGCTGGATAAAAATTTTAAATTTAGTCAGTGTTATTAGAGCCAATTTCACTACCATATTAGTTAATTATAGACTATAACCATTTTTTGTTCTAATATTATGAGAATTATGAGTACCACAAAAATATATTTAAAAAGATTTTATTCTAAAAAGGCAGTCTGGATTTTTGAACTATTACATCCTAAAGTTATGAAGCAATTTAATGATCAAAATATTCTGGAAAAAAAATCAAATAAAATAATAAAATTTAATTTTACAGAGAATTAGTAGCAGAATTGCCATTTATATTAATGCATCCAAAACCAGAAGAAGAAGAACCAACACCATCAGTAACAAAACCTAGTCCTACACATAAAGCTGATGAAGGAGAAGATACAAATTTAATACAGTTGGATGAGTAAGAAAATTTTAATTTCTAAAAAAAAAAAATAAATCAAAAATTAGAAAGCTTATTATAGAATTTTATTTTATAAATAATCAAAAAGTACTATAAATATAATGTTTATTTGGCTTAAAGCCATATAAATAAAAATTTATTTAGAAAACAATAATTCATTCTTAATGTGTATAAATAAATAAAAATTTTATTGTTTATAATGAAATATATATTTTTAAAATTCTAAATTTAAATATTTTCAACAGAGATGCCGATGGAGATGATATAATATTCGAAGATTTTGCAAGACTTAGGTTAAAAGGTGAACAAGATGCCTGACCAAATACAATGGGAATAAATCCCAGTAATAATAATAATGTTAATAAAATAACATCACCAGCATGTGGAAAAATAGATAATATTATGGAAAATAATCTTGTCGATAATTCATTTTTAGATATTAATGATATTAGAGCTATCGGATAAATTTTATTAATTTTTTATTTTTAACATCAAATTTATTTAACTATTATTAAGGGAAATTAAATGGCATTATATAGGCAAAAAAAACATAATTTTTTTTATTTAATTTTGTAGAATTTTTATTACGAGCCATTTTTTTGGCTTTGATATTGTGTTAGTTATTTACATAAATAAATGTTATTTTTTTAAACAATAATTGAAAGAAAAAAAAATACTTTAATAAAAATGGCTTCCTTTTTTCATTTTTTTATTTAAATAAATTTTATTCTGTAATTTTGTATACAAATTTACTGTTTTATTAAAAAATAAAAAAGTCAATATTTTTTTGAATACTTCTCAACGAAAAAAGTGTTTATAAAAGTAGTAAATTATGTATCTAATTTTTTATAAAGAAAGTAAATAATTTTTTTAAATAAAATAAAGACTGACAAATTTCTTATAATTAGTATATGAAATGCTATTAAAAAATGTTGGTCAAAAAAATAATTTTTTTTTCTTCTTTTTGGAAAAAAGTATTTATGAAAATAAAGAGTATAAAATTTAAATTTATGGAGACTAAATTTTAATGTACAAATTTTTTAATATTATATTAGTTTTTTTGTAAAAATTGAATCTCTTGTTTGTAACTAAATTTTTTTATAATGACAGAGGCTTATAATTAGTACACATAAAATTTAATTAACTATTATTTTTTAAATATAATTAAATTTCGTCTTTTCTATTTTTTGGTCTCGAAATTTTGCAATAAAAAAAAAGGATTTTTTTGATATTATACATTTTAAAAATAAGTAAACAAAAAACTAAAAAATTAAAAACTAAAAATCCATGTATATTTTCTTTTTTTAAATGTCTTAAGTACAATATTTATCAATGAAAATAAAATTTTTTCTTATTACTGAAAGTTATAACAAAAATGTAAGTCAAGTTTTGATTTATTCAAATTTAAATAAAAAACTAACATCGGAACTATTAATTTACAAGCAAAATTTCAAAAAAGATTAAAACTTGACTATATACATATAATTACATCGACTTATTATCAGAGAAAGTATCTTCATTTACAATGTTAAATATATACAATAATATGAATGTGTAAATATTTATAACAAAAAATAAAAACAAATATACATATGAGCGATTCTTTCTTAAGCCAACCACCCTCTCTATCCAAAAATGGAGGCAACTTAAAAGGATTTTGGTTTTCCCAAATTGATGGGAAATGGGTCTAGTTTTAATCTCATTTTTTCCTTTTTATCTTAGGATCTGTAAATCTAAAGTGCGCGTTTTAGGAGCTGAGCGGTGGCAGGCCAAAAATTGTTAAATCCGAAACTTCTCGATGAAATCCTCTGCCATTGAGCACTCTTAATATATATTTTTACCAATTATGGTTTTTACACAACGATTTTGCGTTTAACAGTCAAAGTTGATGATTTTTAAAAACTACATAGCATTTAAAAAACTTTTTGAAAAATAAACGTATCAACATCCGGATGGTCTCGTTTCCTACATTTTAATAAATAACAAGACTAAAAAAGTAATAAATTTTGATTTTTCTGATCTTTAAATGTCGACCTGCCACCGTTCAGAACCTAAAAAACGAGACCCTTTTCCCTAAGTTTGAGAAAATCAAAATCCTTTTAAGTCTCCATTTTTGGACAGAGGGGTAGCTGGCTTCAGCAGGCTTGAGAAAAAATTGCCCATATATATATTATATATATATATATATATATACTATATTGTATTTTTTATCGTTTTAGTACCTATATAAGGGTATATATATGGACATGAATATTAAATTATGTATTTGTAAATTATATATTAACATGCACATGAAAAAAATAAACTCACAAACCATCTATAAAAATTTTTAAAAATTTCAATATAATTGATCATCATTTAGACCAATGTAGCTTAAGAATGTACTCGTACAACTACTTTTGTGTTCTTTAAACAATATTAGTATCGGAGAGGTCATTAAGATTGAAATTATCATTTAAAAAAATATATATTATATTAAAAATATAATATATTCATATAATTATATTGATTACAATTTTATGATAATTTTTTTGTATTATCTTATGAATTATTAATTATAAAATTAATTGTATAATCAGTATGCTGTATGAATGTATTATACGTACAAACATATGTATATAATAAATGCAACTAAATACTTGTAATGCCAAAGCAAAAAGAAAAAATACAAAAAAATTTTTTTAAATAATTTCTAAAAATCTATCAGCTTTTATGTAATAAATATTATTTAGTTTTTTTTGCAACAGGTGTTTACCAATATTTATACATATATAAGTAATATATGTTATCTTGAAAGATAAAAAAGCATTATATAAATCAGAAAACAAAACAAAATAAAAAAGGCTTCAAATTTTAAATACCATTAATAACAACTTTTTCAATATGAGTCACAAATCAAACATTTATTTTGACCATTTACCTAACTGAACATAAAAATTAATTTAATTAAATTTATTCTTTTTTTACAAAACATCATTTTTTATAAAATCATTATTAAATCAACTACAATTACTGTGTTTAAATAAAAATATATATATATACGTATGTACGTATAATTATTATTAATTAATTATATTTGTTTTTATATATTTAACTAATCATTTTTTTTTAAATTATGTGTATGTCAAACAACTGTATTATAGATTTAAAAAAAGCTTTTTAAATTATATGTACATCAAATATAAATAACAAGCAACAAAAATAAACATAATTTTAATGATTATTTTTTCGTTTCATTCATTTATTTTCTATTCAGTATCCAAAAACACGAACTCACGAACGTTTGTTTTTCACTAATATTATTCGTAAAATACGTTTAATTAATTGGCCAATGTGGTTTACCTATATATCTGTGGATTGCACAGTTTGTGTAACGCTTTTTTTGAAATTTATTATTTTTTGATAACAAATTTCTTCATGTTTCACAAAAAATTTTCCTCATCGTGAAATAAATTTTCGATTTTCATGAACATTCGTGAGTTTATCTTTCTGGATACTGACTGAACTATAAATTGTTCAATCAAATTAGTTTTAGAAATTTTAAATCCAAAAATTTATTTTGTACTCATAATATTCAAAGATTCAACAAGATTTAGATTAACAAAATATACCTGACTGAATAATAATTCTATTGGAATAAATTCTATTAATAATAATAAAATAATATCACGAGTAATTTGCAAAATGGATATGTATTTAATAAAAAAGAAACTGTTTCAAAAGAATTTAATGTAATTAGATAATATCAGCAATTTTTTTAGGTTCGAATAAGCGAAAATTTTATTCTAATACTTTGAATAAAAAATAGTTATTATGTATTGGTCTAAATATTGATTTAATTAAATATTTAACTTTTAATTTTGAAATACGCGCCTGAAGTCTAGCAACTCCCCCCCACATTAACTAACCCTAACTAACCTTACCCCAAGCGTGTGGTGCTGCCACATTTTGATCTTTTTTTTTTTATGATTTTTATCCGTTATCGGCTGTTGGGTAACCCGCTGTTCTCAATTCTCCCTTGTGTGTAACTTGGTGAACTTGGTTATAAACCAAAAAAATTGTTATTTGGATAAGAATTTGGAGCAAAAAATTTGTTAAACACATAAAAATATTTTGGTTTAAAAATTGCTGAAACTAAAATGCTACCAATGGAAAAACCTTCACGTGGTGTTAATGCAATTTTACTAGGTCCACCGGGTAGTGGAAAAGGAACTCAAGTATGTTTTATTATATTTTTCTCATTTTCTATTTATTTTAATGGAATTGTTTCAAAAAACAAATTTTTAATTTTAGGCTCCGCTTTTAAAAGAAAGATACTGTGTTTGTCATTTGTCTACTGGTGATATGTTAAGGGCAGAAATACAATCTGGTTCCGAACTTGGTCAACGAGTGAAAAAAGTAATGGATGATGGAAAATTAGTTAGCGATGAATTAGTTGTAGATTTGATTGAAAAAAATTTAGACAAACCTGAATGTAAGCGTGGTTTTCTCTTAGATGGATTCCCTCGTACCCTACCACAAGCAGAAAAGGTTTTTTTAATTATATATTATTGATTTTTCTTATAAATAAAGTTTTCCAAGTAAATAATAATTTTTATTATTATTTTTAGTTAGATGAAATGTTAGGTAAAAGAAAATCAAAACTTGATGCTGTTATTGAATTTGGAATTGATGATGATTTACTTGTTAAAAGAATTACTGGTCGTTTAATTCATCCAGCTAGTGGCAGATCATACCATGAAGAATTCGCACCACCTAAAATTCAAATGAAAGATGATGTGAGTTTTATTATATTAATTATTATTTAATAATTATTACTAATTATTTAACACATTGGCTGCTGCATGGGCAAAATACGCCCATGGTCCCATGTATTTTAAAAAGGGTAACCTGCTGCAGCCAATGTATTAATAATTAATTGTTGTTAAACTAACACTTTATTTTATACAACAGGTAACAGGTGAACCTCTAATAAGAAGATCTGATGATAATGCTGAAGCTTTAAAAAAACGTCTTGTAGCTTATCATACACAAACACAACCATTGATCGATTATTATGCTATACAAGGACTTCATTATTATATTAATGCTGCCAAAAAAAGTCACGAAGTATTTAAAGATATTGATAATGTTTTTTTAAAATCAATCAAGCAAGAACCAAGGAAAAGTTTTTTCAGTCGAATTTTTGGTTAAGGAAATCAAAGTTATAAATGTACTTTGTTTTATAAAATCAAAGTAACGTCAACATACTTTTTTGAAAGTATAAGATTTATTTTAGTTTTTGCTTTTAAATTAGTAAAAAAAATTTATAAATATGTAAATGGGGCAATCTCATGGGTTCATATTGGTTCATATATACACTGTCTGTATACACTGTAATGTAAGTATATTATGTATATATTAAAATATTAATGTATAAAAAAATCAAGTTAAAAAAAACATTTAATTCATTTTATGAAATATTTTTTATTTTAATTTGATTATTATACTATTACTAATGAGTTTGTTAAAGCGTATTGCACAAAAAATTTTTGATTTGTAAAGTTATATAGGTGTAAATAATTATTAAATGTCGAAATAATTATTTTTTTTGTAAGAATTGTTTATAGTTCGTGATAAATTTTTTCTTATATTTTTTGATAATTCTATAGTATAATATGTTCATAATATACTTTTTTTTGTGTAAGTAAAATATTTAAATCCTAATAACTGTTCTTGTACAATTGTATTTTTAGATAAAAATTTTATTGTTAGCAAAAAAAAACAAACATATTTTTATTACTTATATTATATATACAAAACATTAATAAAAACAATCTACATATTAATTTTAGTTTTATTATAGATAGAAAAAATTTACTAATTGCAATATTAATGGTATTATATAAAAAAAAAATTTTAATTAACATTTTTCATGTTCTGATTTGTTATCATTTATTATAATAGTTATATGAGATAGGAACATTTATTTTATCAGGGTTAAATTTTTTAGTTTGCACAAAAATAAATGAATTAATTCATATATCATTATAAACATTTTTTATAAATTTGCAAAATGAATGTGTTGAACTCTATCTTATCTCTTGAGTTTATTATGAAATTATGGTATACCATGGAATACCGTTACCGTGTTAATATTGATAAACAAACAAACAAAACAAAAACAGAAAAACATTTTTGCTCCAAATTTTTACTCTGCATAATTTATTATTAATTATGCTAAAATTATTCATTAATTGTTAGGTATTGATGAAATCAGTTTTTTAAAATTAAGAATATGAAGAAGACAGTTTGCTGAAAATAATATATTGAAAAGTATGTACTAGAAAGATACTTGTATACATATATCAATTAAATAATTTAAGATTATTTTAAAAATGAGATTTTTAGCGATGAGAAAAATTTACAAAATTAGTGTGGGAAAATAATTTAATTTAAATAAACAATTTGCATAAATTTATTAAATATTATTACTTACATTTTTACGTCACATATGTTTGTTACGATAAATATTTTTGAACCATGAAAATAGGATTGAAATGTTTGACGACAACTATAAATATTAAAAAGTATAATTAATAAAATTAATTTTGAACTAGTTTTTGTAAAATGTTTGCTTTTTTGAGTAAAAAAATAGCTATTCCAAATAACACTCGATTGAACTGTTTATCATGGAATCAAAAACAAAAATATATTGCTGTTGGAGGAGAAGATGGATTATTAAAAGTTATATCAGCAGATGCACCTCAGCAGTCAGATAATAATTCGTCAAATAGTATAATAAGGAATCGTCCAACAACATCAGCAAGTAGCTTAAGTATGAATCAAGCATTGGAAGGACATAGTGATAATGTTCAAGTAGTTACGTGGAATGAAGAATATCAAAAATTAACATCTAGTGACCAGAATGGTGTAATAATAGTATGGATGCTTCATAAAAATTCGTGGTATGAGGAGATGATTAATAACCGAAATAAATCAGTTGTCAGAGGAATGTCGTGGAGTTCCGATGGTCAAAAAATTTGTATAGTATATGAAGATGGTGCAGTAATTGTAGGTTCTGTAGAAGGAAACAGAATTTGGGGTAAAGATCTCAAAGGTATTTCTTTAACATCTGTTGCATGGTCACCAGATGGTAAATTACTATTATTTGGTTCAAGAAGTGGTGAGGTTCATCTTTATGATGATCAAGGACTATTCTTAATGAAACTTGATAAAGTCACTGATGCTAATTCATATCCAGTTGTTTCTATAGATTGGTATAATGGAAAAAATGGTTATATCTCAATGGATACGCCTACTTTAGTTGTAGGTTTTCAAAATGGTAAAATTTTTTTACTTAAAGACGCTAGTGATGAAGATCCAATAACTGTTGAATCTGAAATTACAATCGTTTGTTGTGCTTGGAATACTTATGGTTCATTATTAGCTGTAGCTGGTACAACTTCGTCAATACTCAGTCCTAATAAAAAAGATTCAAATTTTATATATTTTTACAATTCTGTGGGTGAACTTGTAAGAATTTTGAAAGTCCCTGGCAAAGAAATAACATGTTGTTCTTGGGAAATTAAATCTCTTCGACTTTGTATATCTTCCGATTCCAATATATACTTTGCCAATATTCGTCCGGATTACAAATGGAGTTATTTCGGTAACACCATTGTTTATAGTAATGAAAGAATTGACAGAGAAGGAACTTGCATTATTTTTTGGAATACAAATGCTAATGTAAAACATTTTAAGTATGTGAAATCTTTAGTAAGTTTAGCTTCTTCTGGTGAACACTGTACACTGGCAGTTCAAAATGATCCAATTCATAGTAAAGATCAATTTGTTCTTTATGTTTGTAATGCTATAGCAACAACAGTTGATACCAAATATCTTGATTTGGAACCCATATGGTTAACCATGACAAGTAATTTAGTAATAGCAGCTTCAAAAGAAAAATTTTTATTGTGGAATTTCAGGGCTCCAAGAAATTCATCATTATTAAATGTTAACAGACAAAGAAAAGATAGAATTTATCATATTGATGATACACCAACTGGAGTCAATGAAGTTACTCAAGATTTAAACCAAATAAATAATAATAGTCGCAAATCAACTTTAGATCCTATTTGTCAAATAGCAGCAACGGAAAAATTACTTTTAATTGCACGCGAATCTGGAATAATTCAGCAATATTCATTACCTCAAGTTACTTTAACTAATCGTTATAATTTTAACAATCGTACTATCAAAATGTCCATTAACTGTGATTCAACAAGGTTTGCTATGATTGATTTTACAGGAATACTTCGTTTATATGATCTAAGCGGAGATTTTCGTAAAAGTTCAGAAAAAGAAAAATTGGAACGTTTTGAACGGAAAGATGTGTGGGCAATTTGTTGGGCTGATGATAATGCACAATTACTAGCAATAGCTGAAAAAACAAAAATGTACATTTTTCGTGATTTAGATCCAGAGGAACCAATCACTTGTTCTGGTTATCTTTGTTCTTTCCGTAATTTAGAAATTCGTTGTTTAATGCTAGATGAATTAATTCGACGTACAGATGAAACTAAAGCAGATTTTGTTGTTGATCTAGAAGTAAAATCTTTAAGAGATACAAAAGAGTTGATTTCTAAGGTAGGGATAAGAGAAGCACAAGATTTTGTGAGAGATAATCCACATCCAAGACTTTGGAAATTATTAGCTGAAGCAGGATTAAAAGAATTAGATTTAGATGCTGCAGAAAATGCACTTGTTCGTTGTACAGATTACATGGGGATTCGATTTATTAAAAAATTAAGGAATATTCATGATGATAGACTTAAAAAAGCAGAAGTCTTAGCTTACCTAGGAAATTATGATGAAGCAGAAGCTGCTTACTTAGACTTAGATAGACGTGATTTGGCGATATCTTTAAGACAAAAACTAGGAGAACACGCTAGAGTACTTCAATTAATGCGCATGGGTGCAGGCGGTTCAGACCGAGAAACAGAAATTGCTCATCTTCATTTGGGTGAACAAAGTGCTGGTAATCAAGATTGGCAAGCAGCTCGAGAACATTTTGAAAAAGCTGGTAATAATGAAAAACTTATTGAGTGTTATCAAAGATTAGAAGAGTATGACAGGCTAGGAGCTTTAGTAGCACAGCTTCCAGAAAAAAGCCCTGCCCTCAAGAAATTAGCAAAAGTTCTTGCTTCTGCTGGAATGTGTCAAGAAGCTGTTGCTGCATATGTTAAAATGGGTGAAGTGAAGCAAGCAGTTGATACTTGCGTGAGATCTAATAGATGGGATCAAGCACTTGAACTTGCACGGAGTTGGAGAATTCCTCAAATTGGTGAATTATTGGCTAAATATGCAAAGCATCTATTGCAATCAGGTAGACGACTTCAAGCAGTTGAGCTTTATAGAAAAGCTGAATGCAGATTAGAGGCAGCAAAGCTTTTATTGGAAATCGCTCAAGAACAAGCATCAGGATCTGGAATAAGAAATCCCTTACGCATAAAAAAACTTTTTGTTTTAAGTGCACTAATGATACAAGAACATTTGGAAGCAGCACCTGCACCAAAAACTGTTGGTCGAAGTGGTTTAATTCTGGGAATGGCACAAACTACTGCAGAAGATGCCAGAGTTGTTGAAGGTGCTTGGAGAGGGGCAGAAGCTTACCACTTTTTATTACTAGCTCACAGACAATTATATAATGGTAATGCAGAAGCAGCTACTAGAACAGCTTTAAGATTAACAGAGTATGAGGATTTATTGAACCCAGAGGATGTTAACTGTTTACTGGCATTGTGCAGTTGTGCTAGTAAAGATTTTTCTTTATGCTCAAGAGCTTTTGCTAGACTAGAAGCTCTTGAAAATGTATCTTCAGTTAAAAAAGAAGAATATGAAAATCTTGCAGTTGAAATATTTTTAAAAAATCAAGTTAATGATCAAAAAATTATTGGAAAATCACAGTGTCCACAATGTAATGCACCTTTAAATCATTGGAGCATATCATGTCCTAACTGCGCTATTAAATACCCAGGATGTATTGTTACAGGAAAACCTTTGTTAGATGTACCTGCTACATGGCTTTGTACAGTTTGTAAGCATAGGGCTATTTCAGAAAGAGAAATTGTTAATATTAATGCTTGTCCACTTTGTCATAGTACTATTACTTATATGTAATTTAATGAAGTTTGATAAAAATCTTTCACTTTTATATGTACAAATTTCTGAAAATTTGTTACTTGACTGAATTAATTTAATTATTAAATTATAATAATTTTCTATTTTATAATAATTATTTTGCACCAAATCAAAACTATTGTTAAAATATTATATACATTAATTATTAAAATTTTTAAGATAAAATTATATATTTATTTATATATATTTATATAAATTATAATTATATTTTTATTGTAGGTATAAATTTTTGTATTCAAAAAAGTGAATTTAATATATAATTTATAATAAATTATAATATATTGTAGATTTCTTGCTAAATAGATTTGCACTGCCTTATTATATAAATATGTACAATTAAACATAACAGGTACATACAAAATAGTATTATTCAACATTCCGTCCATGAAAAGCTTTAAATAATTTAAGAAAATTTATATTAGAAATTATGATTATGTATAAAAAATAGGCAAAATTAAAAATAAAAAAAATTCATATTAGTAATTTAAGCATTATCATTTATTTATAAAACACTCGAAATATATTTACAAAAAAAAATACATATTAATATAGGAACTAGACTTAACAATAATAATTCATATTTTGGTTATTTATTATAAATGCTATTATACAATACTTAAAATCAAAAAAGCAATTAAAGAAAACATATATTTTTTTATAAATTGACATTTAATTGATATATTTAATACCAAAAATATTAATTATAATAACTTAAACAATAATTATTTTAATTTGATTAAAAAAATTTTATGTATATTACTATACAATATAATTAATTTTTAATAAATAAATCAAATATATATTTAAATAAAAAAAGAAAAATATTTATTTATATTAAATTTAATTAAATAATTTATATATTTTAATTTGAATCTACATTAATATATTACATATACAATATAATCTTTTTATTTCTTTTTATATCACAGATTTATTAATATTAATAAAAATACATATTTCTTACAGTTTAGGGCAATTGTAAAAAACACCACCTATATAAGCTATAACTGAATTTTTCATTTTTATATATGAAAAAAATACTGAAATATATTAATTTTTCATAATTACATTCGATATACAATATTTTTTTTAAATTCATTTTCTCATTATAATAGCACCCATTTCAGTCAAAAAATTTTCAAAAATGCATTTTTTATCAGAAATTATTTATACAAGCATATATTTGCCTATACGACTAGAAAATTTTAAATACACGTATACAAAAAATTTTTATTACTTCACATTATTTAAAGTAGATAATTTATTGACAATTTTTGATTTTTCTGTTACATTTATATTACTATTTTTTAATAATCCTGAAGTCTTATCAGATTCAGATTTTTCATTTAATAATGATGTATTTGCTCTTACGTTTGATAATTTATTTAAAGGATTCGCTCTACTGTTTAAGTCTGTATTTTTATTTATTTCACTTTTATGTATTGATGTTAATTTTTTTGAATTATTGTTATTATTATTATTTATTGATGTATTTTGTGACTTTTTATTGGGAAGATTTGTTACTGTTTTTGTTACTAAATTTGAAGGCTTTAATGGTACGGTAATGTTAGTTTTTATTGGTTTTTGTAGATTATTTTTATCAGAATTTGTTTTTGTATTTCCTAAAACATCTGGGGACTTTGTAACTTTATTAAAATTTTTTGAGTTTGAACAACTAGATACTAAATCTGGACTATTATTAGTTGATTCGATTTCATTTTCTTGTTTATCTTCATCGTTATTTACATTTTTTAAATTTGTCCCAGAGTTTTCTTGGCTACATAATTTTTTTACACAATTATTTAAACTTTGTTTTGCAAGTAAAGGCTTGCTTAAACTAAAAACTGGTGATTTTGATTGTTCAATTGTGCTATCTTTATTTTGTGATTCTAGCGATTTAAATACGAATGGCGTTCGGTATCTAGTTGTAGATTTATAACATGCATATGTATTTGTGGGTTTAATTTCAGTCTGTTGAATTGTATTGTCTTCTGAATCTTCAATTTTATTATCTTCTGATGATTTGGCTGAATCTGAGTTTGAATAAATCGGAGATTCGTTATAATAATCAGAATTAGCGTAAATGGCTGTGGATTTATTTTCTGAAAGATTAGACTCTATACTTTGACTTTGGCTTTTTGATTCCGATGCTATAAGTTTTGTAGAATAAATTGAGTCAACATTTCTATTGGATATTTCAGAAACAATTTCAGATAATAAACCCATAGAGTCAGAATTATTATTAGAAATCATAGATGATGATGCATCAAGGCTTCTTGGTATTTTATATTCGCTATCAAAAGTTTTATTGTCACATTTTTCCAACTTATTCTTATTTGCGGATTCTTCAATAATTGCGTAAATATTGTCACTTGACTGTGATTCTTCAAGAATTTTACCTAAAGATATATCAGAGGTATTATTTTTACCATAAATAACTTTGTTAGCTAAAGAACTTTCTGCAGGCGTATTTTGATAACTGGGTAATTCGGTTATATTTGAACTAGATTTAGCGGTTTTTGGTTTGATTGGAGGCCCTGGAGGAGGCGAAGAAGGTCTGACCATACTTGGGATACTTGTAGGTCGTTTCCCGTTTGGTCTTCTTAATGATCCAAATGAATTAATAGGTGGTTTTGGAGAAACTTTTGTGTTTCTCATGGATTGAGCTCTCATAACAATAGGCCTTTTTTCATCTTTTCCCACCACACTATTTACCGGGATCGTAGAACTTGGAATTTCAATTTGAATTTGCAAAATAGGACTTGATATTTCTAAATTTCTTAAAATTTCTTTATCTAAGACCTTATTAGCCTTATGATGATAACTTCTTGGTAATGAATTAGTATTCCTTTCCTCTTTTACTGGGCTTTGAGATACAGATTTTACCATTCCTGTAATTGGATTAAACATAGATGCAATTCTAGTTAATGTACTATTATTTCTCTCTAATAACCCTCTCTTTTTTTCATTTTCTGGTGAAATTAAATTTTCTACAGGTGAACTAATTGGTCTCTCGGTAACAGTAGCAAAGTTTATAACCGAATTTTTCGTTTCAATTGCTGAAGTCTTTACATTTACTGGTATTCCTGGTGCAGGTCTAGTTGGCATTTTAGGTCCAATTAGTTCCATGGATGTACAAGTGGTTGCAGCTAATACGGGGCGACTAATTAATGGTTTAGCTGTACTTCCAACATTTGGTGGCGGCAGAGCAGGTGGAAGAGTTGTTTTACTGTCAATTTCATCAATTGATTTTTCATTATTAGATGTTGGTGAACGCAAAGTATTACTTCTTTGAACAGATCTTAAATTTGTCTTTATTGGAACTGTTGTTGCCATTATTAATCCTGCACTTGTTGGAATCATTGGTGGTAATGGTGCTGGCTTTGTTGGAACTGCAGAATTATTATTTTTTAAGGAATTATTAAGAGGAGTTATAGAAAAACCTTTGAAATTTCCAAAAAAACTGTTGTTAAATCTTTCGTCAGTATCAGATTTTGGCAGTAAACTAGCACTTGCAGGATCTTGAGTCATACTTGAATCAATTGTTTCAATATTTCTTGGAGTTGTCAACGTTCTGTCGATTGTTTTTATAGAAGATAAATGATTGTTACCTCTGCCAAATCTGCAAATTTCAAGGAAATAATTTAAAGCAAAGGAATTTTAGGAACAAAAGCAGTAAATAAAACATAAATTCTTCAAACGACTATAATAAGCAAATTTTTTTAACAAGTCATTTTTTTACGCTATTAGCACATAAATTACAAAAATTACATTACTTACTATACAATACTGTTAAACTTTTAAAATAATTTATTTTTTAATAGCAAAAATATAGTTTAATATGAAACATGCAATAAGTTTGCTGCTTAATAAGCAACATTTGAAAAAAAGTGCAGGAAGTATTAGTTAAGAATTTGAAATATTAAAAGCAATTTAAGTTATTAATTGTAAATAATTTGGAGCCAGGGATAACTAAAATTTACTAAATATAGATAAAAACAAGTAAAATAATGCATTCATTTAATATTTTTATTATTATTTTTAAAATACAAAAATTTGATAATTTTTATATAACGAAAGATATAAGAAAATTTTAAAATTACAAAAAATTGAGATTCCATTGTTTATAGATTTTTACAAAATACTCATATAAATAATATTTTGTGTTTACCTATACAAAAATAATTTTATTTTTCTAATAAGAAAATAGGAATTTTTAGATAAAATTATTAAAATTCATATTTCTATGAATCATGTAGAAAGTCATTATCGATAACTTTATACACATTTAAAAGTAAAATTAGAATAATTTAATAATAATTAAGATAACATAAAAAAAATAGACAAACATGCTATGTAACTTAAAAACTTAAAATGTTATTCAGCAAAATACATTTTCAAAACAAACAAAAAAAAATAAAACAAACAAACAAATTTCTACTCATGCAAAAAAACAAATCATGCTTTTTTATTACATTCAATTAATTATTAATATATACTTTTGAGCATTTTATATTGTCATACTAAGTTCTACACATTGAAAAATTGAAAACAATTAAAATATTTCCATAACTATTTAATATTCATTAATTAAAATTATAAATCACAGTTTTGAGTTTACGACACGAAATTCTTATGTCATATTTTGGCAATTTAATTGACTCAAAATTTATTAAAAATATTTTATTAATAAATGATTATCGAGTAAATTATATTTAGTTTAACTTAATTATGTACTCGCCCATTTTTTTTAAAATTCTTATAAATTATAATTATTTAACTATAATAAAAATGCTATCTATTTGATTTATAAAATTAGATTAAATCTTAATGCTAAAAAAATTACACTTGCAGTTATTGGGTATCAAGTGCATTGTTTTGTTATATTTAAATTTTTATTATTTTAATTGATCAGTGCATTATTTGATAAAATTAATTAAATTAATTATTAGAGCACACTCAGTCATTTTATAAGAAATAAATATTCAAGTATAATATAATGATATAAAAACTATAATCTTTCAAGTTCCTTGAAGCTAATTTACTTATCAATTACTTATTATATTTACATAAAGTTTCAATTATACTTTTTAAAAAATAAAATTACTGAAATGATTTTGGTTTTAAACTTTGTGATGGTGCTGGTGGCGGAGGAGGTTTTTTATTATAAAATGGAGCTAACAAAGGGGTATTATTACTATTTGAAACAATAGTTTCACTAGAATTAGGTGTTAAATTTAATGAATTGTTAATGTTACTATTATTAGACTGCTCAAATTTAGTTTTTAAATTTTTAATATTTTTATTATTTTCTTCTACTTGTAATTTTTTAATATGTTCAGCTAGTTTGATACCTAATTCTGTTTTTAATGGTGCCACTTGATTTGTTGTTTGATTGACAGTATTAGTTAAATTACTACTATTAATATTTTTATTAGGAATACTGTTATTATAATTATTACTAAAATTAGTTGGAAATTCTGGTTTTTGTAAATAGTTATGGAAATTTACATTATCATTAACAATAATAGATTTTTTACTATCGATATTACTACTGTTATTAATAACTTCTGGATTAGTTGTAGATACTAAATCAGTTTTAATAATACGTAATGTATCTTTTCTTAATGTCAAAGTATCATTTTTACTAAATGTTTTTTTACGATTTTTTTGGTTTTTATTTGATATTTTAAATATCGATAAAATTTGCTCAATTAATTTTCTAGGACTAGCCAGACAACAAGCACGTTTTGATTTGAAGCAATCAACACAGCATACGTACGTAGATATTGGTGTTTTCTTCCATTGATGATCACCATAATTTCGAGTATACCATATAAATATTGATATAAATGCTAATGTTGGTATTATTCCCAAAAATATTATGTATAATGCCATTATAAATTCGCTTCGGGCTAAAAATTAAAAAAAAAAAAATTTAAATTAATTATTGTTGCAATAGAATTTTCGACTCCTTTTTGTTACTACAAGTAATTTGATAAATTTATAAAATAATAATTACCATTTGGATCTTCAGCTGGTCCACTATCTTCAGATCCTCCAACACCAGGCTCAATACAGTCTGGTGGTTGAAAACCTCGATTACAATGGCAGTGACCCAAGCTATTGCAGACTCCATTACCATTACATTTATTTTGGCAATCTTGACTAACAGGCAAAGAAGCTCTCAAATCATCAACAGGCGTACATTTCTGATCAATACACATCTAAATAAAAAAGAAAAACAAAAATTATTTAAAAAAATAATTTATGATTTAACTATAGATTTTATAATTCTTTTTCTTACTTTTCTTGGAGCACATTTTGCACCATTAGGGACTAATCCTGGATCAATATCACTAAGACCTAAATCAACAATTGCTGATCGACAAGGTATTATTTTACCTTCACTGTTTAGGAATGAATGGCTTAATATTGAAACTGATTCCATTCCAAACTCTAATTTTTCATTTAAATGTACACAATGAAGCATTCCACATAAGATATTTCTAAAAACAAAAAATTAAAATTTTTAATTAAATTTGAATTTTGAAATAATTCCATAATACATTATGTATTATTTGTTTTTTTTATTTATTTATTAAAACAATTAATGAAATGAATCGTTTACATTTATATTTACAGTTTTATTAGAAAATAATAAAAATAAATATATATATAAAGGAACTAATTATATTTTGAGAAATTATTCTAAGTAAATTTTGATACAAAAATATTTAAACTTTTGTAAAAGCTTATTATAATTTAAAAAAATTTTTTCATGCATATTTTTTCTCCTGTTTTTATTTTTTTATAATAGCAATACGTTCAAGTTTTACAGTTTTTTTATTTTTTTGCTGTTTTAATATATTATGTAAACGAAAAACTGTAGCAGAAAACTAAAAAAAATAAATAAAAAAAATTTTATTTTATATATTCCGCGAATTTACACGAATTATGCGTTAGTTAGTATTAAAATTTTTTTCCCAAATAGAAATTTTAAAGGATATCCATCAAAGGATAATCATTTTTCTAATTTTATCGTGATTTCATAAAAATCCGATGAATAATTCTAAATTAATACAATTAGTCTTATCACAGTGCAAGTCAGGGAGTAGTACTTTCTTTCAAAATTTAAAAAAAAATAATATTTTTCCCAAATTTCTACAGTTTTCTGATTTTATTTAGTTTTTTTTGCCTTTTTTTAATATATTTGAGCTTAAGAAAAAAAAAGAAACCACGTTAAATCATTAAAAGTTTTTGATAAAATGAGTAATGCAAAATAGTAAATAAAACTCACTCATCATGGCATCTAATAAAATTTCCAGTAGTTTTGTTATATCCACAATGTCCACTTTTCATCCCTTTACTATTCATTTCATAACACTGTGTATCCGATGAATAACCAGTAGATCCCCATAATAATTTACATTGGCTGTTATGAGTTTTACAAGAACCTTGATAACAAAATGCTTTTCCATTACTACAAGAATCTCCATCAAGTTTGAAAATATTATTTGGACAATATTCACTTTGTCCTGTACAATATTCTGGTAAATCACATTCTTCATCAGCAGATCGACATAATGTACCAGCAGTTTTTGGTCTACAAGTGTTTAAATCGCAACATGCACCAGTCGCACAACTAGCATTAGCATAAAGCATACAAGTTGTTGGATTACAACATGTATTATTACAATTTTCATTTAAACCACAATCACACTGTTCACCAGGTTCAACAAAACCATTGCCACAAATTGGAGTATCTAAAAGTTTCTTTGGTTTATTTCTTAAACAATAATCCATTCCACGTTCAAAAGCTAAAGATATATATTCATATGAACAACTTGACCAATGTGTTGGTCCTAAAGTACCACTAGCTGGTGCCATGATACATCTATCATCTGGACAATCACAATCTGGTGTATCATGTTCCATACCAAAATTATGCCCTAATTCATGAGCTACTGTAGCAGCAACTAAACCTACAATTGGCGAATGATCTACACATACACCACCAGAAAATTCATATGTACATATTGGACCTTTTAATGCTTTACCAACGATACCATCAGCAAATTGTACTTTTCTGTAATCAAAGTTAACTTGAGCAACATAAAATTACTTTGTTTAAAATAAATTGCCAAAAACTTACGTTAACAGTTGTGCATTGTCATTGGGAATTTTTTTAACTAATACTTCTCTTCGATATTTTAAAAAAGTTTGTAACGTAGTATCACCATTCGTTAATAATGGCATTTCATCAGTATCTGTCCATACTTCAATACCAACTAATGCTATAAAAATATTTAATGAGGTATACAGCTGAAAAAATGCAATGAAATCAGTAACGAAATTTTATAAATGTAAATATTGATTATAAGTAATTGATAATTACAGCATTGATAATATTAGCTAAATCTTTACAATGTTGTTGAACATTATTTAATTTTTCACCTAATGATATATATTCACTTTTATCAATAACAAATACTAATTCTAAATATCTTGAATTTTTATTTGCATTATATGGTCCTCTTATTGTATCTGTTGATCTTTTATGCTAAAAAAAATAATTGAAAGATTAGATTTTATATAAATTTAAGTTTTTAAAAAATAAGCTTAAACTTACCCTTATATTATTTGATTTTTTTGTTAATAATTGATTTGGAAAATTTTCATGTTTTGATTTATGTCCTAGAAAAAAATAAATAAATATCAATTTTATTTGATTTATAAATTAAAAGTTATTTACTTTTTATTTTTATCTACCCCTTATATTATATTTGAGTTTTAATCAATTTCTTTATAATATAATTAATCAAGGTTAAGATATTGTATATTCTTTAAAAAATATAAAACATTTTTTATTGATATAAAAATTGTGTAAAATAATTTATAATTAATAGGATGAGAAAAATTTTATAATTTGTTGATTGTAGGTTGGAAAAGGTATATTAATCCTTTTTTTAATAAGGTAAATTTATAGATATATGTTATAATTAATGTGTAAATAACTGGTTGTCCTTTAAGTATAAAAAATAAAATAAAAGATGTAAACTTGAATAAATTTTTTTATGATTATAATAAAGTAATATAAAACAAGTTATATTGTTTATATGAGTCATTCTGAGACAAAATGGTACTATTTGTCTATTTTGCATATAGGCGTAGTACTAGTATTTCCTATTGTGTCCGGCCCATCCCCACTCCAAAAGAAAATTGGAGCTGTGGAATAGGGATTTTTATAACTTTAGGTCCAGCTTGAATTGTAGGTAAAAGTTTTCTTTTAAATTAGGGAAATAAAATATTTAATATATAAATACTATAAAGGACTTTTTTCATTTCATATTAGCAGATTTCAAACATTTTCGAAAACTTGTATCTTTTTAAAGTTTTGTTCAGGGTTTTGTTTCAAAAGCTGCTTTTATTTGTTTGAAAGTTTTTTTCTAAATCAGTAAAATCACAATTTTACAAAAAGAAATTTTCAAAGTTTTACAAAGAGGCAAAGCACTATAGAACAATTAATTAAAATAAAAATACTAACCACAAGTTTGATTAGTCAATAAATCCTTTTGATTATAAATAAAATGATTTGATTGAAAATTATCACTTTCCGAATGTATGTGATGTAAATTTTCACCATCAAATATAACACCTTTTAAACCATTACATGTTGATAATGCTACCCATGAACCTGGCATATCTCTAATACTACCTTGATAATGACATATTTCCTAGAAAAATAAATTTTTATCATAAAATTTAAAAAAAGTCATTTTTATTTATGCCAATTTTTGTTTGATTTATTTATTAAAAATTGCGACTTTTAATTTTTAATCGGTTTTTATCGCTTCTGATTCGCAACATGCATATATATTATGTTTTGTGATTTATAACACGATATTTTTATTTAATAATAATGAAAAGAAAAAAAAATTTTTTTTTTATACTTTATAATGAAGAAAAAAAAATGAATAAAAAACACGCGTGACACACCAAGCGTAATGTAAAAACCGCACATACACAAAAACTAAAATAAATACGATTCTTTTGTATAAAATTTTTTAGTAAACTAAAGACGAAACAAAAAACTATTGTAAAAAAATTTTTTTTTACTCACCACTTGTTTTGGTATATGAGTTTTATAATTTCCATTATGTTGATAACTTTCTTTATAACCAATTGGAACTAAATCTTGATTTAATCTTAAATCGAGTATACGATTAATACCATTTATTTCAAGTCCAATATTTAAGATTTCTGTGTGTGATTCGTCCTGAAATCAAAGAAATAAAAAAATTTGTCCTTGAATTTTTTTATACATAAAGTTTGTAAATATTGATGTCAATATTGTTTATTGTAAGATAAATAAATTAAAGTAGGATAATTTTGTATTAATTATGAATATTTTTTTTTGCACCTACACGCGTGTTAGTCGAAATGTAAGTGTTATGAAATAGATAATTAAATACATTAGAAGTTTTAAATTAAGAAATAATTTGAAGAGATTTGCCTTTTTGGATTTGAGCATTAAGGGCATTAATTAATTATTCATACTAGCTGCAAAACAAGCTTAATTGCCTGGAGAAGTTAGGAATGAATGTTAATTACGTAATTATGTAAGTGTCTGTGTAGTGCCCAAACCCAGATATTTTTTCTACATATTCTTCTAAGGGTTATAAAAAGTTCGAAATCCCGCGCCAAATTTTACCGAAAAATCAACTTTCAAGCTAAGTGCTTAAAATTAAAACATTGCAATTTATTTTGATATTTGGAACACATTTATATGATAAAAAAACCTGGTTTTGGTAGTCGGAATTCCGTGAGCCTTGTGCTTTATATTACAAGACCAAAAAAAAATTAAAAAATGTACTGTTAAAATGAAAAGTTGCAAGTTTTTTTTGAAATTTTAATTTTTCATTTTTTTTTCTCAAATACTGCAAAAAATTGATGCTTACGAATCCAACTGCAGAAAAAAAATTGCGTTCAATTCAATTTTTGTTTTATTCAATAATTTTTCAATTTCAAAATATATTTTTACACATCAATAAAATTTTGCCAATTTCCTTTACTACCTAAAATACCATTTCAATTTTGCAAACTAAAAAAAGTTATTTTCATTTTCAATTTACAAAGATTAAATATTAAAAGAAATAAACGAGTTGTTCATTAACTATGAATTTTTATGAAAATACACAAGAAAATGAAAATTTAAATGTTTAATTCAAGAATATAAATTTGAGAAAATGGAAAATGAAAATGTAATTTTCGTCTAGACTATATACACAAAGTTGTAGAAAACTGAAGGAGAGAAAAAAAACTTTTGCATTAACTTATTTTTTTTTTTTTTTGAATTTTCCTTAAAAGTAAGTAAAGAAAATTGAGTTTTGTAGAAAAAATTTGTAGCCGAAATTCTAACTTAAAAGTACTTTGAATTCATGAATTTCATTAGTTACAATAATAACAAAAAAAAATGTTTAATGCATGAAATTGAGTATACATAAAAATTTATGTTCTTTAGCCAATGTAAGGAAAATATTATTTTATCTTTTTAGCCTCAAAATTAAAGATTGGAATCGGAACGAAAATAAATTATTAAGGGTGGACAGAAAACAGAAATTCAATTCAATTTTTTTTACAACTTATGAGTATAACAGAATTTAGAACTGTTTGGAGTTTGGGAAATAAAGTAATGCTTCTAAAAATATGAAAAAAGAAATTTTGAATAAACATTTTAAGGAATTTTTTAAGACAATTTCGCCTTTTACAAAAGATTAGTTTTGTTAGACTTTTTCTGAGCCCTTTTCATTAAATTCTAAAATATTTTTTGCTTATAGAGAAAATATTGCTAATTTGAGTTAAATTATTTTACAATGAGTCCTGGGTTGGGTTCAGAAAGTAACTTTGGGAAGAGGCTAAATAAAAAAAAACTGTTTTTCTAAAAAAACTTGCAAATTTTAAGCTTTCTTTGGATCCACCCTGCATGATTTTTGCTTGAATGGCATGAAAATTTAGTTAAAACAAATAGTATGCACGTTTGGTCTATTTTCATTATTGGAATAAATATTTGAAAAATTAAGCTAATGCTTGAATTTTTAATCAAATCAAGTAAAATTCATCATCTTTTCAAATAAAACTTATGTCAAAAACTATCAAAAGTAAAAAAAATTTATAATTTAAAAAATTTAGGATTATACCCAATAAAATTTATTTCCCAATAAAAAAGCGATGAGACTAAAATTAAAAATATTTATTTTTGCGGCAAAATGATCATTTTCTTGATGTATACCGTAATAAAAAATAATTCAAAAAAAAACTTAAAAAATTATTTCTTTATTGCTAAAAATATACCCAAAAAACATAAATTGAATAGGCAGTTCCCTTTTTTAAACAAAATTTAAATTAAAAAAAATCCGCACAAAAGATTTATAAATCGAAGTATACACGAATATTCTGGTTGCCTAAATAATTTCACCAAAAAAAGTATTACATATAAGAAAAAAAAATAAAATAGCATATTATAAAAATCAAAAAAATTTATTCGGTCACGCCCGTCTATCCATTCACGTGTTGAATATAAAAAAAAAAAAATTGAAAACTTCTCAATTTGAATTCAAAATTTCTTGTGTTAGAGCATAAAAAAAAACTAATAAGATGCATGATTTTTATTTTTTTCTTTCATGTGTTACATTACAACCAAAATTTATTTTTTTATATTGGATAATTGGTGTAAAAAAAGTAATAAATTTCTATTTATTATGTAGATTAAAAAAATTTAATTATAATTGTGGGCTGCCGTAAAAATGTGTATGCTAAATGATTATAATCTTTTTAGTTATTGGTTTAATATAATTTAATGCCTTATAAATTTATAATTATAAGATTTTTTTAGTTTACATAGGGGAGAGTGGGGCAAGTTTGTACACTTTAGTCTTTATTGGGAAGATAGAGTTGGGGCCAAATTCACCCCTACACCTTTAAAAACGTTCTTAAAGTTATGATTGTTGCCAAAATACGATAAAAAAATAACTCTAAACTTATAAAAATCGAAAATTTACGATAGTTATATATTTTTATAGGGTTGTACAGTGTAGAATATTTTTTACCGTGTAGGGTATTTTTAAAAGTATTTACACTGAGGCTAAAAGTAGTTTATCGCATTAAAAATGTACTCCTGTGAATGATCTGAATTCCTTGAGTAAAAATATTTGATCCCAGACGAGTAAATTTTGATTCTAAGGATTCATTTTTATCTTTTGAAGCTCGTTTTGAAGCCTTTTTTATTATTTACCCCATTATTTACAGGTAGCACAAATTCCTAATCCTTTTTTACACCAAGCAAAGTGATTTATTTTTTCTAAAATCATAAAAATTTTTTTAAATTTTCAAAAAATTTGGAAATTAGCAAAATTATCGGCGAAATTCTACTTGCCCCAAAATACTCTAAACTCCCCTACCCAATCGATTAAAAAATTATTATGATTTATAATTAAATTTCTTATAACCAATCTATCTAAACGATAATAAATTTTTACATTAATCTTCAATCAATTATTATAATTTTAAATATTTATTATCAATTACAATATAAAATTCAAAAATAAAAAAAAAAAATTAATTATAAATAAAATTAATATTAAACGTGCGTGATTTAAATAATAAAAATTTTTTTAATGCATAAATATTTCTTTATAATATTAGAAGTTTTTTATTTTAAAAAAGGGAAAGGATAATTCAGGCATGTATTATTATCGATTATTTGATAATGCCAAGGTTGCTACATGAATAAAACTCTACTTATTTTAATATACAAAAAAAAAATCTTTAATTTTATACTTTAAAACGTATTTTTTACTGATTAAAAAAAGACAATAACATTTTATTTGGACATCATTTTTACATGTTTTTGATAAAATAAAATTTTTTTATCATTTATATAAAACAATTTTATCATTATCGATTGCTAATATTTTTAATTAAAAAAATTTTGTTTAATTTTTTAAAATTATAAATAACGTAATTTTTTTTTGTAAATGACGTTATATTAAACGTCAAATTTAGCATTGACATTTAATTAAATTTTTTTTAGATTGGAATTTTTTGATTTTTTTTTTTTTAATTTAAGGGGCTGACAAAGGTTAATAGCTTTTGCGATCTTAGTTGTATGCGAAGACAGGTATTTTATACTGATGTTTGTCTAGGTTGTATGCACAATCTAAGGGCTTGCTCTGTTTGGATGCTTTGAAAGATTAAAGCATTAATTTTAAAAGCCAGAAACCAGATATTCCCAGCCAAACAATTTTCCGAGCAATTTGCACACCAGTTATATTTTGCTTGAATGTCTAATTGTTAGTTACAGTGTAATTTAAATTAAAAAAATGATTAATTTTAATACTGAAAAAAAGTAAGGGATTTTTGGCACTTTGAACAAGGAAAAAATTATATATCCATTGGACCTATACGCGCCTCTTAATCTAAAATTATTTATATTACAAATAATTTTTTGCTATTGCTTAGATACGATGAATGCAATACGAATAAAAAGGTTTTTTTGGTTTTAAAATGATAAATTTTTTTAAAAAAAGGATTTAAAAATAAAATGTTACAATAAAGCACCAGCATGCACTGGTTAAACACCTGCGTCTACAGCGGGTATGTATAAGACGTGACGATGCGCCCGGTGTTCGCCCGGTGTTCAGATTTGTCTGCATCTTGAATAAAGGTGCATATCTAATAATATATAAATCCAAGTAATCATAGCATGATTTGATATATCTATATTTACGTAAACAGAATAATAATTAAAAATTAATAAAAAAAATTATGGATATACCCTTTACCAAATTTATTTTGTGGTCAGTTTATTTTAGGCTTATACTCAAGAAATTGATTTATAATTTTGTTTCAGTAAAGAGTATATTTAGTTAGATGTTTATTATTTACAGGGTGATTTTATAGAGAATATTTTTACTAAATTTCTAGGGACACTAATAATTTTCAGTAACTATTATCAGAATTCTAGCAGACCTAAGTGAAGTCATTAATGAGGAGTTTCCCTGGAGCAGGACTTCGCTTGATTTCTAGTGGTAGTTACTAAAGTTCAATTATTTTAACACCAATGTTCCTAGAAATCTAGTGAAAATATAACCCATAAAATGGCCACTTTAGGGTAGTGGCGAGTATTATTGTACAGCATGCGCCTAATATTGGATTTTTCAAAAACTTTTTATTCTCAAAAAAAAAAAAAATGCTAATTTGGGATTAAAAATTGTTTTTAAAAAATAGATATTTTTGCGCTTAGTCATGGCATTCAGCCGAAAAATTGAAAAAATTTTAATGCTTATTTATTATCCAAATTTGAAATTTAAAGCTTGCATCGTTGGGAAACTATTTTGAAACTATTTTCGCCCAATTTACTACCTCAGAAAAAAACAACCAAGGATTTTGCTGCTCGAGAGCTTGAATGTTTTATCTAATATAGTATACCTAACAGTAACGAATTATTGAACGCTATTATAGCGATAATTAAGTGCACATGTGTTCTTTGAAGAACAAGACAAAAAATAAAAATTACGGTAATAAAAATTATTAGTACGAGAATTACATTGCAATTTTATTAATTCTCTTTCCACCCCTAACTATAATCTTTCATTTATAAAAGTCTACATTAAAATTGTAACGAGAGATCTCCACCTTCGCGGTATTAATGGCAAAAATATACCGGCTGATGGACTGCAATAATAAACATTATAGGGGCCGATCGCTTGCTTTTTCGCGTCAATTACCGCAGCTGCGTTTTTCACAACATTTTTTTTTTTGTATTCTTTTTTTTTTACAAATACTACAGTAATAAAAGTGTGCGTATGTTTGTGTATTTTTCTATTTTTTTGAATTCTGATTTATATTTCGTACCAGCTTACACACTCGCAACAAGAAAAAAGTGACAATAGGAAATATTATAAAGGACAAATGTCATTCACTTGCGGTATTGTCATATTATTCTTTTATGTATAATTTATTTATTTTTTTTATATATTTCACTTCTTTATTTTTTTTTTTGACAATACAAAATCTATGTGTTTAATATTTGTCAATTTCAATCTTTTGAAATCCAAAAAGGAGTGATCTTGCTATTTTTAATGGTGCAATTTAATACTAAAATCAATTTAAGAACTTTTTCTATAAAAAAATCAGAAAAAAATTTATTTCTCATTAATTTCAAGAAATAGTATAATACATTAAAAATTTTTTATTCATTGATTCGCAATAATACTTGTAGATAAGAGGATTTATTTAATATAAAACTGTAGAAAATAAGAAAATTTTATTCATGTATATAATTTAAAAAGGAAAAATTGTGGGGTATTATAGATTATTTGATTTTACAGAGAAGAAATTGAGTTTAAATAAAAATTGCGAATTCAGCTGATAAGGTACTCAAGTTTTTTGTAACAAGAAATTAATGATAAAATAAAAAAGATGAAATATTTTTTTCATATATTAAACTGCAAAAGGTTTTAATTTTTGCTCAATGTTAAAAATTTTATTAATATTTTTAAAAGGATTAAAAAATTCTTGTAAAAAGAATTTTTTGAAATATAAATAAGGATCATTCGTTTTACAATCATTAAAAAAATCATCCAGAAGAAAAGTTGCTTTGATTTTGTTAAAAAGTGTCTAAGCATATTAGTATTATTAACCAAAACTCTCCAATTTAAAACCATTTTCAATTTCCAACCGCAATTGCGCTCCTCTGTGCCAACTGCGTAAAAGTGTTACACAACCGTAAACGCAGCCACAACGATATAGAAACCATAAAACCGAGGCGCACCGCAAACGCAATTCGCAGAAGAAGATTTTGTGTATTTCGAGTTGCGTGGGAGACAAAATTGGTTTCTGCGCATTGCGCCGCAACTGCGCTTGCGGTTGCGCACCCCTTTTGCGGCTTTTGTAGATGGGGCCTGACTAAAATCGTGTTGTGCGCATTGCGCTACGGATGCGTTTGCGGAATTTGGAGAACCAGCCATAGGCCCCATTTATCAAATCCGCAAAAGGCGGGCGCAACCGTTAACCATTTTCTGGTTCTACAAACGCCGTAAATGGGGGTTGCAACAACAAGTGCAGCCGCAACGCAATGCGCACAACACGACTTTTCGTCTCTGCACGTTGCATTGCGGCTTCGCTTGCGGTTGCGATCCCTATTTGCGGCGTTTGTAGAATCAGCCTCTGGCCCCATCTACAAAAGTGTTATTCAAGTTGCGCAGAAGACGAAATTAGTTTCTGCGCATTGTGTTGCGCTTACGCTTGCGCCCCATTTTGCGGCTTTTGTAGATGGGGCCTAAGGTTGGTTCTACAAACACCGTAAATGAGTCTCGTAACCGCAAGCGAGGCCGCAAGACAATGCGCACAACAAGATTTTAGTTTGTGTACATGACAAGCAAGCCGTTTGTGGCATCAAAAATGTGGGTTGGTAACACTTTTTTGTATGCTTCCTAATGTGTGTGAGTGAGACAAGCCTACTTAAATTCGCTAAAATGATGCCCTAAACGGCATCCCTGGTACATGAGTGATGTAATATGCGCATTGCGTTGCGGCTACGCTTGTGGTTGTGACCCCCATTTGCGTTTGCAGAATCAGCCTAAGCCCTACCTATAAAAGCCGTAAAAGGGGGGGGGGCAATCTCAAGCGCAATTGCGCCCACCTTTTTCGGCTTTTGTAGATGGGGCCTATTGTGTACAAATCCGCAAATTTCCCGTAAAATTTTCCAAATTTTAAAAAATTTTTCGGGGATTTAAACAAGCCAAGGTCTAATATGTAGTAAAATTAAGCTCATTTATCAAATGAATTAAAATTAGATGTTTTTGTTTCGGGTAAATCCAAAATGTTTCAGAGGCCTGCAGATACGGTTGTATACACTATTAAATTATTATTTTATTAAGCAATTATGTTTTTTCTTATTAGTTCTCCCCTTTTTTAAGAGTGAATAAAACATTTAAAGAAAATAATTGTTGAATCTTAAAGTCTGCCCTGCAGATCTCTAAAATATTTCGGGCTCACCCGAAACCCGACCCTAAAATAGATCAAACTTTGTTGTCGGGTACCCTTAAATTCGGGTAACCACACACCTCTAACTAAAATATCTAACTAAATATCGAAAAAATCTGTTATCTAATTTCAAAAAATATAAAATATAATTAAAATCATTAACAGAATTTTGAATAAAATAACTGCAAACTTCAAAATAATGCAGATTATTTGCGTATATTATTAAACCCAGATAGACATCAGTTGAAAGTTGCATAAATTTCGTATGCAGGTGATCAAGCTCATATAATTTTGACATAATATTATATCATGATATTCATATAATACAGTAAAGTATACTACAAAACCAACATTGCATTAATAAATAGTTAGTTTATATATAGCTAAATCAAAGAACAAAAAGCCAGCCTCTCTCATGTTTAAATTTTCTTTTGTTAGTTAGTTTTTTTAAATTATTATTATTATGTTTTGATATAAATAAATTATAATAAATTTTAAAATTGTTTTTATTATAAACAAAAACGTATAATGATTGAGACATTAAATATTTTAATACACACTGCTGTTTCGCTCTTGTCTATCATTAATTATTTATAAAGAGCAGTTTGATGAAAATAAAAAACGTTAATTTTGTATTTTATATTTTTAATACCTATACACTCCTTTATATAAATTATGGGAAATTTAAAATTTTATTTACGTGTGTAGGAGTTATTGTTTTTATGATTATTAGAATTTCAGATTGTTCTAAAGTATTTATTTTGAAATTTAAGAGCTTAAAAGAAGCTTAAATTTAAAAAAGCTCATTAAAAAAGTAAATATAAGCAGAATTTTTATATACATAAAATGAAAACAAGCGAAAACAAATGTTTTACTAAGATTCTAGCTCTCATTAAAATAAAAAAGTAGATATTAAATATGTTGTTAGAATTTTTTTAAAACATAAAAAATATACTCACGCTTTCCCTAGTTGAAAAAATTTCCCTTTTATTTCTTCCATGATAAATCCTCGGTCTTACTATTTTATGTGATTTGAATTCTTTCGATGGACCTGTAATCAGAAAAAATAAAAATTTTTTATTAAAAATTTTCATTTCAAATATTTCAAAAATAGGTATTTATTTGTGTTTTTATTTTCTAAAATAAAAAGCGTATTATTTGACAGATATTTGACAAGTGACGTCAGAAATAAAGTACATTTTTTTTATAGATATCAGAAGAATGATAAAGTCAGGTTTATATAGATGAATAAGAAAAACTAATATTTAATATCAATTTAACGAAAATTTTCAGCTGAACCTGCATCAATGACAATTTTTAAATTATATGTAACTTGTTTGATTGACAAGTATACAGACATTTTTCCAATATCCGTAAAATAAGATGAAATATATTATTTTAAATCAATATTTTATAAATATAAGGGGTTTTTGAAATAAATAAGTAGTCGTTTATATTGCTAGTGTTTAAATTTTGTGTACAAAAAATGTGGGAAATTAATTGAACTCAGAATTTTTTCCTTACGAAGTTTTTGTATTTTAAGTTTTTGAAGCCAGATAATTAAAACTTAAGATCGTAAATTCATAATGCTAGGATAATCAGACCCTAAATTAGAAAATTATTTTATTTTTATTGTTCAATAAGTTTGTAAGTTGCCATGGAGTCTGATTTAATGATTAAAAAACAAAAATTAAGAAAATTGAGGCTGTTTCAATTAAAAAACTATTTTATTAACACATTAAATTTCTTGTTTACTTTTTAAAAATTCTTAAAATTATAAACAGGTCACGTATTTAAGAAAGCATTAAGGAGAAAACTTCGTATACTATAAAAACATAGATAATAATCCTTTGAAAATTGATATAAAAAAAATTCACAATTAAAATAATTTTATTATAAGAAACAAAACAGATAAATAAAATAAATAATATCGAATAACTCTGAGTTTTATCAGTAAAATTAATATCATTTTTATATTTATTTAACAAGAATAACAAATATCATGTAACTTTAATTTATTATTAAATATATATAATTATTTTAATAATAATTAAAACGATTTTAATCCAGTAAAGTTGTATTGAAAATTTATAATGCAATTATAATTTCATTATAATTTGAATAATTTACGATAATTAAAGCGTTGTAAGCAAAATTCTAATCAGTTAACGTATTTACGATTTGAATTTTTTTGCAGTTTCTAATTATTTAAATTAGCGGACAAATTATTGATTTAACGGTAAAATTTGAATCTAGTTTATGGTACTGTGTGTTGAGAGTTTTATAATAAGTTTTATTTTATGCTATAATTTTTTTGTGGTTAGTTTTTCAATTTTTGAAAATTTTAAAAGTTAGCTTTATTTTGACTCTGCATGCTTAATAAAAATGGAGTTTAAGCCAATTAAAGAAAGTAATCAAGCTCTGATTTGAAGTTTATTCGAAAAATTGTAATTTTTGTTACCAAAAATTTTCAGTATTAAAAAAACTTATTCAGAAAAAAATACCAATTTTCCATATTACATAAATTGAAACGCCCAATATACAAATTTCCAATTTCGTACGCATTTTCGAATATACCTTTTATATAATAAATGACAACTTGCAAAAATATAAAAAATATTCCCCGAAATTATTCATGCGTTCAATCTACCTCTCTATACACACAATAGATAAATATGAATAAATATGCGTGTGTATGCGTGTATTAAATTGCACGCACACATAAAAACCGACATTTATATTGAAGAATCGATAAACTTTTAGAGGATGATGATTCACTGCGCGTATTATAGTCGTATTTATTATTATTATAAACTATAAAGAGTCGATGACCAGATGGATTTTTTGCCATGGAACCGTAACTGTATCGGTAAAGAATATATTTATTTATAATACACTTTTTTTTTCTATATAAAAAAATTCAAATAAAATAGACAAAAAAAAATTGTTGTATCATCTTGATTTTATGGGTGTATGGGTGAATATAATAAAATTAATAGTAGGCTAATAAATAAAGGTAGACATGATTTAGCAAATACAATTCAATTTGTAAAAAAATAAAATTTTTTTTTGGCCTGAAATATTGACATGTAAAATTTTTTTTGGACAAAACTACGTTTTTTGTTAAAATTTTTTAATTTAAATATTTGACTTCTAAAAATAAAGTAAAGCAAACAGAGAAATAGAGTAAAAATAAAATATACAAAAATTTTACTTTTAGATTGCCAGAGGGCTCGTTTGCAAAGTGTTATAATTGGCTGGCAGTAAATTCAGCTAAATTCGTCTCGAAATTCGTTAGAAAAGTTAGTCATATTTGATGTTAAATTACCTGGTTTTTTAATAAAGTAAATATTTTATTTAATTCTGTACTTGAAATTATGAATTATAAGACAGCCACAAGAATTTTTCTATTAAGTAACCCACGATACACCCTATTTCCCTCCTTACAAAACTTCCCTACATTCTACTTTATTCTACGAAATCTCTCCCCAAAATAATAACCAAAAAAAAGTAACTAAATTTTTATTATAATTTTCTTAAAATCAAGAGAAAACTATAATTGATTCAACTATTCAAACTTTGAAAATTGTAGTTTAAAAAGTTTTCTTTCAAAACTGCACACACACACTTAAAACTAAATTTTATGCTTGAAAATTTCTTAATTGAAGCTTTTAACTTACACAGCATAAAACTTTTATTATAAAGACAAAATAATATTAAATTCTATACAAAAATTTATTAAAATTATTTATATTATGCAATATTTACATTCAAAACTATTATTTTATTGCATAATAGAAAATTTTATGATAAAACATTTTTAATAAAATGGTCGATAAAAGGTTTTTATTTGAATTGAATTTTTCTATAATATTATTCTCTAGAGACTGAAAAATTTGTAATAAAAATTTATAAATGGAATTTAATATGATAAAATTAAATTTTATTTTAAATTTTTGAAATTTTATATCAAAATATTTTTTAATTAATGACCCATATAAATTATCATAAAATATTAAAACTTTAAAACAGTTTAGTCAAATAGTCAGTCCTAATAACCTATTAAAAAAACAGATACAAACAGATGTTAAGGTTTTCAGGTCAACAGTTCAAGGTTTCTATTATCAGACCTAACAAAAAAAAATTTTTTTAGTCACTAAAAAAGTACAATTCATTGCCAAAAAAATAGGGCATACATTATGTTATATATTTCGCTTCCGCATTTATTGATTTAAGCTTTTACAGTTACGTAATGATATTTTATGAAATTTAATTAAGATAATCAGAGTTGTAAGAGAAATTTTATTTTTAATGTCATCTCATTTAGAGAATAATTAACATAAATTATTAACAAGATGGGAAGTATCAACGGGAAGCACAGTCTGGTAATCTTTCTTAACGACGTCAACGAGAGTACTTATACTGTATTTACCAATACTTTTAAGTACACTTGGTATTAAATTTTTGTATTGTTAATTTTAATTTTTTGGTTTTTAAAAATGGGACTAAAAAAATGAAAAAAATAAAATATTGAAAGCTTTTTATAATTTTTTATCAGTGATTTTTATTATTGTATAATCGAAAAATTTATTAAGTAAATTTTCAGTTATAAATTTATTTAAAAAAATTATTCCTTTAATATAACAATTGGCGCCCAAATTAAAAAAATTCTAAAAAATTCTAAAAAAAAACGTTCAATCTAAAATATGATTCACTTATATCCTTTCAATAATTATTAATAATAATTGATTAATACTGTACTCGACTTTTAAGTAATATATAAAAAATGGTGTATAAAATTTACGACATTTTCCAAATGACGCAAATTACATATTTTCCTATTTCTCAAACATTACAATAATTCTCGTAATAATTAAATAATTATTTATTTAAAAAAAAACGTAAATTTGCAATAATTATTATGTAATACAAGATATAAACATAATAAATAATTAATATTCAATATTTTCATAAAAATATATAAATTTATTGAAATTTCATAAATTCCAATTTTTAAAAAAGTATCGAAATTTCGTAAAATAATTATTTTTTTTAATAAATTGCATCAAATTACATATTATAATAAATTTACAAGGATAAAAATTAACAATAAAAAATTAAGACAATTATAATAATTTATGACGAGTAAAGAAAAAAATCTTACGTTGTATAATATAAATTGACACAGAGTTTATAAGAGAGATGAAGAATATTTCATTCATTTTTATTAATTAATCTACTTAAAACCAAAAATGAATCATACACAGTTATAATTATTAATTATATGATATTTTATTGATGTATCATTTCATAATTTATTACCTTAAATTTACCTATAAATGTTACTCGATATTTTATTAAATATTTGACATGCTTAACTGGATTATTATATTTTGGGTAATTAAGATATTTATTAATTATATGGAAATATTTAATCGTAATAAAAAAAAATATTAAATATTTTTTACTACACACAAGATTTATTATCGTTAAAATGCTTCAAATGACAGGTTACTCATTGTTATAACTGTTAAATTTCGCAAATGTAGAAGTCATTGACAAATTGCTAAAATTCTTAGTTGAAAGGTATTACAGTGAGATATTCTTAAATGAAATTCATACTCATATTAAAACAATAAGGATTTTAAACTAATTTATATACTACTTGCTGCTCTTCAGGTTCACGTACGAAGGTGCATTATTATTTTAAGAAATCGTTCTTTTGTGGCCACTGCCCATAAAAAATTTTTTTTAACACGAAACATGTTCATTAGTAAATACCTATTAGAAAAATCTGGACAGGGGGGGGGGGGTAAAAAAAATGATGTTTTTAGGGGGAGGTCAAATGGACTTATTTTCGATTTAGGGACTTAGAATAATTTGAAGTGGGAGTCAAAGCCTGATGAGGCCCTGATAAGAACAAGAACTTAGAGTACTTTAGGTTTATAAACTTAGGATAATTTATTTTTCGGGATTTATTGTAATTTCGGTTGTAGGACCTCTTTATAATAATTAGGGAGTATACGTTAAAACTGTAATAAAATTTAATACGCGTAGCGAATGATATACGCTCCCTGTTTGGCCGAGAACTACCTCTTATTGGTTAAAAGCCATGAACGCACCGATATTAATACAGGCGCCAGCCATACTAATTGGCCAATTTTGCAATAATTTGTTAATAACAAAAAATTGACCACTAAATTCGCAAAACGGACCCCGGATTTGTGTTCATCGGTTCAAAAAACATAAGTACCACCTATTTTTATCTTCGGAAAAAGAAATTTAATTTCTTAATTTTTAGGCGTGATTAGTATGGCTGACGCCTAGACTATATAGCGTACTGCATCTGTTAATTTTATACTCTTACCAAAAGAACTGAAAATATTTTTGCTAGAACTAAGATTCAGGATTCTAAAAATCTTCTCGCACTCTTCCTTTGGATGCCACATTTTAATATTCATAAACTTACATTTAAGTCCGGCAATAGCACATGAATTTTTTTTACATTGGCTAACCTGTAGGCGGTTTTAATACGTATTTAATGATATATTTTATATTTTTTGTATTAATTTTCATTTTGATACATAAATGATCAAGGCCTAGATTCAACATTTGTATTATCTATAATATATTGCGCGATAGTTACGATAAAGGTTTACTAACTGGTGAAAAATAAAAAAAAGTACTAACTTTTAATAAAATATTGACTTTTATAAACAAACTGCATCGCGGAAATGACTACCACTTCTAAAAGCATTTGTTTGCGCATGCGCAGTATCGCATGTTCTGGATGATGCGGCTGCTTCTCACTGTGATATGAATGCTGAATCAGGTCCCAGTTTGAACGTTTAAAATTTTTTTGGTATCAAAAATTCAAAAAGTTTATCGAATCTGATTTCTTATATAGACTTTAGGTACCATTTCACTTTCGAGAAAATTTTACTAAAAAAATTTGATGAAAGGCCGCTGTGCCCTTATTTTTATTTTTTATAACATAAAAAGTGATTGATTATGAGAAAAATTTAAATTTAAATTTTATATTTTAAAATATAATAAAACATTCAGTTTTAGAATTTTTCAAAAAGGACTGGAAAATGCCATTCATGAAACAAAATCTAAACCGTTCTTCGTCAAAACTCAAATTATTAAAAACTAAAAAAAAAAAAAAAAAAAAAATTATAACAAACCCACTTAAGCATAAGTGCACAACATGAGAACCGCACTATCACATTGTCAAAAAAAAGGTACTTTAGTAACATTAGCCTACATTATAAGTATACTAAGCATATATCTCATTTAGGTGTGGCTTTTAATTTGACTATCCCATTTACATAAGGGCATCCTTAAGTAACAATATCCCTTATATTAAATACTTTTTAACTTGGTTAACTAAATTAGTCTGACAATGCAAAATGAAAAAAAATTTTTATCTCATACATAATTTAAAAAATATGCAATAATAATAATAACAAACAGTAATTAAAGATTTAAAAAAAATGATTACATAATTTCTCAATAAAAAAAAAATTTATATAACATTTTAATCTAAAAATAAAAGGGCTTGCTTTTTGTTTAATTACAGTATGCAAATAAAATAAGATTAAATGATAATAGGTTAATTAATAAAAGAAATTGCATTTATTTATAGTAAAAGTTTAATTTTATATATTGTATTAATTAATTAATTGATACTTATTTAATTAAATGACTTTTATTTTATTTTAAATGGGATTTAAATTGAATTAAAGAAATTCAATTAAGAGTTATATGGTTTAATTAATTGTATTGAAAATTTATGTTTAAATAGAAGTTTTTTATTTAAATATATTTTATTGTAAAGCAATTAAAATTGAAAGTTTTAAAGTTTTTTTTTCTCTTTTAATATTTTGCTTAAAATATTATATGAAAAATTTTTCTCATTAGATTTTATTTTGTGTGAGTAAGTACTTTTAATTCATGTAAAGTTTAATATTTATTTCAATTGTACACTGTAAGAAAAGTACTCGAGTAAAATTTTTTTTAGAAATTTTCTTTACAAAACCATTAATTATAAAAATCTAACCTCAAAGTAAAATTCTTTCTCAGTGTACAAAAAAAGCCTTAAATTAAATAAACGCAATAATTTCTTACAAGGGAGAAAAAAATACTAAAAAAAACCCTCTTTTACTTTTCTATCATCAGAGCACATAAAAAAGGGAATATTTTTCTTATTTATATAAATGTGTAAGCGATACTTAACTCAAACCACCTACGTGTGTAACGTCGTTTTTTATAATACTTTACTTCATTTTACTCAATTCTACTCTGCTATTTTTATTTAAGTAAAGGAAATTTCGCTATAAAGAGAAGAACAACGATTAATTTTTATTATTCTTTTCTTTTTTCCTTTCCTGCCATTTAATCGTTTTTTTTCTGTGTTCGAATTAATGCATTTTGTTGAGAAATTCAATTGAAATTAGTAATGGATAAAAAAAATTGTGCTTTTTTTTGTTCTTTTAATAATTTTTAATTTGGTCTATTACTGCTATTAGTTTTTTCTTTGTTTTATTTTATTGCTAGGAAAATGTTGGAAGGAAGAGGAGAAGGAGGAAGTTAAATGATTTTTTTTTAATTGGAGTTGGTTTACTTGGAAATTTAAGTAAAAAAGATAATGAAACAATGGGGTGTACTTGTAAATAAAATTTTATTTTATTACTTTGTAAATTCGTTAAAATAAACGTTAAATTACATTAATTTTCATAAAAATTTTAGACGAGTAATTTAGTGCATCTTTAGTTTAACTATTTGTTAATTTTTAATCTTTTACAGTTGGATAAATCTTTGCTTTTTAGGTTGTAAAATATTTTTTCTGGTCAGCAGTAGTAATTTAAATTTTTTTATTTGAAGTTGCATGCACACTGAAAAAAATTTCTTACCTCAATTGGAATTTTTTCTCAGTGTAAAATAAACTATGCGTTCAAATGTGTACTGTTGATTTTAATTCGAGTAATATTTATTGAAATTGAATAAAAATGAAAAAGCCAATAAAAAATTTATTTTCGGTGCAGTGAAAACTGCTGCATAAAACAATGGCGAATCCAGGGGGGGGGGGGGTGAAAGAGGCACATTTTGTATAATTTTAAAAAGTTTTATATCACTACCCCCTGAAAAAGTTTCTAGATTCGTTACTGGCAGGCAACTTGAAATTTACGAAGAATTGGTAAGCACCTCCGCCAAAACTCTTGCTAATTTCACATTTTATTAAAATCAGAAAAAATAAATAATTACAAAAATTAACCAATGTTTAATCTCCTGACCCAATTTTTCGATGAGAAATAACAAATTTTTTTCTCAATATTTTCAAAGAACCAAAAATTATCAATCAACACTATCTCTGTCCTACATAACCCAATAATTGTGTTTCAAACCATAAATACCAATTAAAAAAATTGTTGTAAACATAAAGCTGCATAAAAATCTAAATAAATATTATTTATTTACAAAATAAATATTGTACAGACATTATCAGCGAGTACAACCGTTAAAAAAAATTATTATTATTATATTTTTTAACCGGATAACGCGTATCATTTATATTACAAATAAATAACATTCGGTCATTGTCGCTTTTAAGTTACTTATATATTTTATATAATGCAGAACTTCCTTTGATAGTCTCGTACTTTAAACTTTTTTTTTTAGCTGTCATTCAGTGTTTTATATGTTGAGAAGATTTTAAGAGTCACCTTGAGAATTATTGTACTTTTTATATGATACAATGGACTTTATCTAAATGTACTTTATAATGGGAAATTCTGTTTACGGTTTTTCGCACAACATTAAGTTGTGTATTTGTATGTGTGTGAGTTAATGTGAAAATTTAGGCAAAATTTATATACATAAAATGTAAAATATTGTACTTTCAGTTTTTTTAAAGACAGATTAGAAATTTTTTTTTACTTAAAAAAAAAAAGTAAAAACAAAATAAGAAAGTAATTATTAAATTATGAAAAGAAAAATGACTATTATTTGAATGAAGGTTTTTTAAACTTGCATTTAAAATTTTTTTCAATCAAAACTAAATTTTTCTTCAAAAAATCCATTTTTTAGCCATTTCATGATAACCCCCATGAAAAAAATCACATTAGAGTCAACAAATAATGCCAGCTGAATTTTCCCTACACTTTTTACTAAAAATACAGAAAATCTCTCCAATCCCAAATTTCCAAAACTCAAAAAATCTATTATTATCCCCAACATGCAGAACTTTGGTTAGATTCTCCCATAAAATCTAAATAAAGAAAATTTATTTGCACACGCCATTAAAAAAAATTCGCTCAGTATATTTAAATAATCGCACAACAATAACATCAGTCATGTTTACGCTAAAATTTTTATATCGAATCCCCCATACCGAGATTTTCTGTTTATAAATTTTCTAAATATATAACGACGTATATATAAATTTAGAACTGAAATATTTTTTGTTTTCGCTCAAATGCACGCCTGTTTGAATGATGCTTTTTATTTAGCAAGAAGAATCTGAAATTTACTGATAATCTTTTAAGATTTGCAATAAAATTAATGTTTGTCATCGTAACAAACCCATTTATTATTAAGATATTAAGTAAAGTAAAAAAATTCTATTTTTAAGTAAAATAAAAAAGATTTAAAAAATCTTGGTTCTTAAAAAAAAAAATGACGTTTCTATTTTAAAATCGAGCGTTTATTATTTTTAAAGCATGTTTTTATTTCATTTAAAAATATATTATTAAAATACACCACTTAGCTGTTAACGAAGCTTAATTTTAGAAAAATAAATAAAAAATTACTAAAATTCATCAAATAATTAAAATTACAGCTGATTTTTTTGGGATTAAATTTAACCTTTAAATTAGCTTAGATTACTTATAAGGTCGGTGTACCAGACTGATGAAAATGAATATAAAATTTATTTTTACCTTTATAGGTAGTGTACACCCTCGTCTATAATTACATGCGGTTCATTGGCTTCTCTTATTTTACATAGTAAAACGAGTAGTAAAACTAATCAGTTTTATTGGCTATTATATTCTATTTTCTATCCGCAATAATTAATTTCTTCGACCACCAAAATGCATTTGCTAATTTAAAGTTTTTAATTTATTGCTTTTGGTTGAATAATATTTTTAATTATTGGTTAAGTGATTAAAATAATTGGTTAAATTTATCTATCGCTCGATCTATCGATTGTAATTTGGTGTTATTGATTTTTTAAGAGTTTTTTTAAGTAATAACAAAATTAGGATTTAAAATAAATAAATAATCTAAACTTGTGTTATCCAAGTTCTAACGAGAGTTTCAAAATGTTTTTTCATGGGAAATTCATGTTCAAGTCATTGCATGTGTAATTTGGTACCAAAGTTTATTTTGAAATTCTTACTTAAGATTTTTTTCACAAATGCCAAAAATTTCAAAACCCTTTAAAATTAATTTTTTAAATTCTTTAATTACCACGAATGCTTAATTTCGATAAAAAAAATTTTTTTCTTGCCTTGATTTCACTCAACAACGTCAGAGTACGTCTTACTTCCGTTGTTTATAATATAAGGGACCTGCTTTACTGTTATGATTCATGATAAGATAATCTTTATCTAACAGTTTATTTAAAGTTTTTTTTTAGGATTCTGTTAATTTTCACGTAGTTACCAAACCCTTTGTTTTTATATTCTCATTTTGTTATTTTTCAGTTTCACCATAATAATTGTTTTCATTTTACTGTCACATAAAAAAAATGTAACATTTTTCATACCAAAACCACGAATTAAAAAAATAAAAATTTTCGAACTCACCATGAGAAATCTAAAACCATTGTAACAATAAATTATGAAAGCTAAAATAAATTTGTTCTTCACAATTAAGCTTTTATATTGAATGATATTTGTTAAAATTAATCTTGAAAAAAACTGCCTAGTCTGCAGAAGAAAAAAAAACATTTTCATGTAAAAGTTAACCGAGAAGTTAAGAATTATCATTTGGCTGTAACTTCTTTTTAGCAAAAAAACAAAAGAATTAATAAGGCTAATTCAGACAGTAAAAGAGGTGGAGTTTTTTTTTGTGGGTGTGGTGTGTGAATTTAATACATAAAAAAAGCACGTACTTCCCTATAAAGTAAAAGAGGAAGACCTTTTGTTATCATTTTTCTTTTCATAAAAATTTGAAGGAAAAAAATGAAAATAATAAATTTGATTTAAGACATGGAGCCAGAAAAAAGTTTTTTAGCTAAAAATTTGTCAATCTTCAAAATTTTGGTTGCTCAATATTTTGAATCTTTTTCACGACTTTTTCAGATACAGCAAATTCTTCGCCAAGCTAGTGAATCTGTGAATAACCCAAAAATTGCTAATATTTACAATTACCAAACAAAATTCAGCATCAATTTTGAAAAAATAAAAAAAAATTTTAATTTTAAGTTCATTAGCCCCTTTTAGCTATTTCAGGAATTTAGCAGTTAGTACAGTACATAAACATTTAAACTTTTATTCTTTTAATACAAAACTCATAAAAAACTCATAATTTTCAACAAACATAAAAAAAAATTTTCTTCATAAAATCATAATTTCATTTTCAAACTTCAAATAAAGTAAAAATATGATGAGTTGAAAAATTTAAAGAAAATCGTGCAGTCATCAAAAGTAATAAATTTTTATATTAAAAAAAAAAGTTATGCTGCATGTAACGTAAAATTTAATACTCAATTTTTTTATTAGACCAATTTTATTGTTTGAATAAGAACATAAAATACTTAAATATGATTTGACAATTTTCTAATATTGCAGATGTTCCTAAAGTTAGATAAAACTTCTCCTACATAACCTTTTTTTATAAAACTTTTTTACTCACACATATGCTTCTTATCTATCGATAAAAAAGTGTTAAATATTATTTACTGTCACCTTTAAAATATAAAAATCTATTTTTTATGTAGTTTTATAAAAGTTTGCAAAAAAAAATTTTTGTTATCTTAAACTTTAAATTCTTGTTTATTGTAAGTCTAAAATAATTTTTTAAATAATAATAATAAATTCAGTGGGCGTCCGGAAGAAGACAAGACATTCCGGTTTTTATGTTTTGATAATAATTTCAGTTTAAAATTTAGATTATTGTGTGAGAAAGAGGATATTTTAGAAAATGCAAGAGTTTGTTAGTAGAAATGCAGCAGAAATAGATTTTTAACTATTTTTTTTATTCCTAATTATGCTAAGTCTTAAAATAAACGGTTAAACTGAAATATACCCTCAGACGATTTAAAATAAACATTTCTTAGCGAATTTAAACAAATTCGGACGTTGACCGTTTTTAATGTCAAGAATAATGATTTTTATGCCAATTTCGAATATTGTTTCTGTAATATTTTCTCGAGTATTTTCTAAAACTTAATGTGTGAAATAAACAAACAAAATTATTTTTTTAATAATCAATAAAAATATGCAAAAAAATTTCCTTGCTAAAAATTTTGACCAGAGAATTTTTTAACAGAGACTTTTTTAGTTTGTTTCAAAATATATTAATATTTTATTTTAGGGTCAATTTGAGAACAAAAACTTTAATTCTTCACTCGATTCTTCACATTTAACCTAATCTATAAAAAAATATCTCTAAAATAACTCCAACGTCTAAAAATTACACAATTTGTGGTTACAAAATGACAAAACTCATAAGACACTTACAGTCTGTACTTAACCATATTTTAAAAGATTATTTAGCAGGTGGTTGGCTTCATATCTTCTTAATATAAAACTCAATAGGCTATTATAATAAAATTTAATATTCCCCCTAAAAAATAAAATTTCATGTCTGTGTCAAATAATAGAAAGCATTCAGCTGTTTTATTTTAAGAACCACTTCTCTTTTTTGATAAGAAAGTATCATTCAGTTTTATTTTATTTTTTTTCAAGATTTAAGATTCACAATACGATTCCTTGTTAATGTAACGAATTTACTTGAAATTTGCAAGTATGAATAATTTTTTTAAAGCCAAAAAAAAAACTTACTCTGATTTTTTTAAGTACTAAAAAAAACCACACCTTAAAATATTCTTTTCTTTATAAATTCAGTGTATTAGCATTAATAATGGCTGTAATCTTCTTTATGACAGTTTTTAAAGCATTAAAATTTTTCATACACTTTAACTTACTGTATTTTTTTTTTAAAGAAAATAATTAAAATTTATTGTGTATGTGTGTGTATGAAAATAAATATCTTTATTTTATTATTTACAATAAAGATAATTTAAAAGAATTTTTTTTAGACTTTTTTTAATTTACAGTCGTGTATTTTTATCTGCTGTAAACTACTGACTGTAAAATTACGTGAGTTATAATGATTTTTAAGACTTTCATAATAATTTTTTGTTTTGGTTTTATGTGGTAGTTGTTTTTGTCGTGACATGGCAAGCTTAAAATATTTGCCAACCTTTAAATAAAGATTTTATGTTTTTTTGATTTTTTTCTACCAAGATTAGTTATGATATGCTTGAGAACTTCAAGGATTTGGTAAAAAAAATTTGTTGACATTCATTGACATTCGAATTCTAAACTATCACAATCAAATTCAAAGCAGGATTCAAAGAGATTTTCTCTTGAAATTGACGTTTGGTTAAGAATTTTAGTTTTGACCACACTGCACATCTTATGGAAATTTACTCCAAAGAAGTTTTGAAAAAGAAAAATTCAGTAGTAATTTTCCAGGTCATTTCGATTTTCTCGGAAATGATGAAAGCTAAATTTGGAGAACCAGAGCTGCATGTATTAGAAGTTGCCCTAAATTAGGAATAATATAGCTGGAGACGAAAGTGGTTCAGTTTCGACCTTTAATATTAAAAGAGAAATTAAAGATGCATTCTGGGTATAAAAAACAGGCCGAAAAAGTAGAAAAATGTTTGAACTATAGCGAAACAGTCTATTTTTTTGTTTGCCTCTCTAGGGGCCAAAATTATGAAATTTAATGTTCAAAATTTAAACAAAGTTAAATTTTATTTTATTTTAAGAAATAGTATATTAAGTATCAAGGACGTAAAAGTTTTAGCACTAGTGCTCGGCGAAGCCGGGAACGGGTGGTATGTGTTTACGCGCTAATGCCTAAAGTATTTCGTCCAGCTTACAATATTTTTTCCCTACCGAGGTGTAAAACGAGTGTAGAGAATTCTTTGCAAAGCTTTATGCCCAGGAGGGCAAGATAGTATATTAAGTATCAAGGGCAAAAAATTTTAGCATCCCCCTTCTGGGCGTAAAACTCGTGTGTGAAGAATTTTCTGCACTCGTTTTACGCCTAGGTAGACAAAAAATATTGTAAGCACCATGGGTGAAATACTTTAGACACTAGCGTGGACACATATCACTCGTGTTAGTGCCAAAACTTTTGCACCCTTGATACTTAATATACTATTAGAAAATTATGTGACAAGCTTTATGTACGGAAACTCAAAAAATTCATTTTCTGATTAAAAATAAATATTTTAAGTGCTATGGGCTTAAACCATTAGACCCTAGCATGACTACAAATCACTTACTATACTATTTTACGTAAATAGCAACTTAACCTACAAATAAAAATTAAAAAATTTCACATCTTTAATCAATTCATTAATTTTTATCTATTTAGTTAACAACATTTTAAATTATCAAAAAAAAACCCATAAAAAACAGGAAATTAGTCAATAAAATCTATATTTTTATTAACAATAAATTTACTTCAGTCAGATAAACCCAAAGTAGAACACACACATATTTATGAATTTTCTCTCTCTTAATAATAATTATTAATATTTCTACACCAATAAAAATATTTCCTTTTTATTTGTTAACACACTTTTTTCTAAAAAAAAAAAAAAATCAGGTGAAAGTAATTGTTTATTTTTTTATAAATCAGTACTATATAAATACAATTAAAATAAATTAGACATTATTTTTTTACAAAAACAAGCTAAAAAAAAATGTATCATATTTTAATTGAAAAAAATAAAACAATTAGATTTCTTTTTTTCATATTTTCACTTAAGCATAAAAAACAAGTGTACAGTGTGTAATATTATATCTCATGAATTAAAAAAATTGCACTTGAAAATATACACTAATTTTTTATTTCCTAAAAACCTTTTCTTTTTTTGAGAACCTCTGTTTAATAAAATGTTGAAAAGTCGATGAGACGACAGAAAATAAAGAAAAAAATATATATATGAATTATTAGTTTCTTTTTTTTTGCAAGGGTGTATGAGTTTGAGTAAGTAAAAGAAATTTTTTTATAGAAGGGTCCTTGTTTTTACTTACTTTAGTACTATCATTTTTTTTTTCTTATAGATATTTAGACGAAAATATGTTTTTATACTGGTGTGTTGTTTTGATTGAGATTTTAAGCAAAATTTTTAGGATTTGGTTGGGTTTGGAAATAAGCAACTTTTAAGTGAATTTTTTGTTAGTTCCTAAAAACAAAATCGCTCGCAAAATCGGGTAAAAGGAATAAAATTTTTTTGTGATTTTGGCAAGGAACAAAAGTATAATTAATTTTGGAGACGAAAATAGAAAATTTTAAACGATATTCAAACCCTTATTTGAAAACAATTTCCGTTTTCCAAAATTTTATTTACTCTCAATCGTTCATTCTAATATTTTCTACAAACAAATTTTAAACAGAGCAAGCTCACAGTGTATATTTATTTTCGTCTTACTTGTAAGTTTCTGGACTGTATAGTATGAGTTACGTTACATATTGATTTTTATTATATTTTTTTACCCTTATAGAAAATTTACTATATACTGGTTTCCTTTATTATTTTCTTTAAGCTACTTGTGTTTTTCATGACATTTATATATAAAAATACAATATCAAAGCTCTTTTTTATGTTTTATTCAATGTTATACAAAACAGAGCTGATTTTTATCAAAAAAAATTAAAAAAAAATATAACATGATTTTATTTACATATAATTAAATTTGTTGTGTATTACTAATATTTTTTACCTACCTATGTAAAAAAAATGGTGATTATTTTATGATGACCTGTTATGAGTCATGTGTGTAGATAACAAAATTTACTGTTTTTTAATTATTTTTATTTTTAACACTTATTTATTTATTGTATTTTGACTCATCGATGTGATTGTAATATTTTTATGAGTAGAATCTGATTTTTGGAAACATTTTTAATAAAAAATGTAATTTACAGTTTTTTTAAACAAAATTACGAGTGCATAAATTTTTCATTGATAATTTTTTTTTATTAAGTGCACAAAAAATGTATGAATGAATGATATTGAACAGAAGCTTTTTATATAAAAAAAACTTGAAGTACACATTTCAATTAAATGCTGAGTGTACAAAAAACTGCAAATTTTTTTTTTAAATTTATTAAATTTTTATTAAATGACAAAGACAAATTTTACTTGCTGAATTATAAAAATATAAATGGATTGAACTTATTGAAGTGAAAATAAATTTATTAAATTGAAACTTAATTTTGGTCCTTCGAGCCGGATATAAAAAGTTTATTAAAATTCAGTTGGTATTAGATTAGAATCAATTCATTGTAAGTTATATTTTTACAATATAAAATTTATAATGACATTTTAAAATAATTTTAATTTTTAGAATTGAAAATTTCAAAAAATTAGTCAAATTAATGCAGTTTAATTATTCAACATTTTAACCTAAAAATACTTTTTCCATAATTAATGCTTGTTTACTAAAATTCAAAATTTAATCAAAAAGTTTCTGAAACAATTATCAAATAAATTCTAAAAATTTCATTAATTTTTAATTACATAACTTAAAAACTATTGTAAAATTCATTTTGTAAACTCGTGAGTAAACTTTTATTAACTGCAACTACATAAATTACTATCACGCTCATACTTAATATAAAAATATGTCAGTCACCTTTTCTAAGATCTCTTTTATTCATACCATACCGGAACAAGGAAGCCAATTGACTTTACTCTAAAGCTATTAATATTTAATAACAAGAAATATAGATTATTATAAAGCTTCGTTCACAAAGATAAAATTTTTGCAAACTCACACTTTTTAATTTTCGGAAGTTAATTGCATATAAAACATAAAAATCTTTGATAAAAATCAAAATCATTTTAATTTTTCTGCCCTAACACAAAATTTTTACATATGCACATGTCGCTTATAAATATACACTCTAAGACTTAAATTTCTTTTTTTTGATGGCTTATCGACTTTTAATATAAACATCTGCTACTTTTTTTTTTCATTACTGCTAAAAAAAACTGCTACTAAAAATACTACCATGCAACTGAATAAATGACTTTTTTTTTTGCAACAAAATTTCTTTCTATACATTAATAAAAACACATGTTTAAGTTGCAGCTTGTATTACTCTGCGCACGTGCTTAATAACAATAATATTTAATTTTTATGTATAATGAAAATTTAATATGCAAATTTTTGGGCTTATTTTTGCATAAAGGATTATTAATTATGTGTCACTAAGAAATAATTTTCATTTTTAATTTTCTTCAAAAATGGGTGCAATTTTATTAAATTCAGTTTAGCTTATTATATTTAAGTAATAAAGGGTTTAAATTATTTGAAATTTAAAACGCATAAGCACGTATAAAAAGTGTTTTTTATTTTAATTTTAGTCGAAATAAAATTTAGTTATAATGATTCGCTTAATAAGCAATTTGTTTTTACCAGGGTTTTTACTTATTATAATCTACACGTTTATTTTTAAATTGTACAATCTTTTTTTCATTTTTTGTTTCTATAGAAATATACATACATATTAGCCTGGGAGTAATTTTAAAAAGTTGCTTAGGTTCTCATTTATCAGGTGAAATTAAGTGAAATTTACCACAAAAAAAACACTATACAAAATACTCTAGTCAAATCGCAGGGGGGGGGTGTTATGAACATCATGAACATTGGTCTAATATAGGTTTTTTGGGCCGCTGATCACGAATTTTAGAGTCCTGTCCACTAAACATTGTCACTTCATTTTTAAATTTGCTAAAATGTGGAATACATCAAAAATACCCTTTTTAGAAGTAATTATTGCTAATTTAAAGGCGAAGCGCCAATTTTTAGAAGTCAGGGCCCCAAAATTTGTGTTCAGCGACTCAAGAAACCCATTTGAAACCCCAAATCTGAACACTTACAGTTAGAATACATTAAAACTATCCTTTTTTAGGGTCTGTTTTTGCAAATTTCAGAGTATTACACCCATTTCTACTTAAAACCCCCCGAGATTCGTGATCAGCTACCCAAAAAACGTATAGTAAACCAAAGCTCATGACAGCTAGTAACTAAACACCCTAAACTGCAATTTGACTGAAGTAAAATACGTAAGCTCGCCGAGCTCTTATGGCACAAATTTTTGAGCCAATGAAAAATAATTTAATTTTTAGACATACCAAAAACGTATCAATTTTTAAATCGATCGAACGAACTAAAATTTTCGTCATTTATACTATTATTTTTTGTCAACAGCGTCTAATTTTATCTATAGAATTCAAAAATACTCTCGTATAAATACCAGCATTTTTTCCAAATAACTGCCTGGACGTTATACATTTATAAGTGACTTAAGCTCTGCAGTGTTATTATTATTATACCAGGCAGGAGTTATACTGAAACGAGAATTATAGATTTGAATCTGACCGTAGCTTTTTTAAAATGAAACGATTATTTTTTTTTAATTTCAAACAGAGATTCTCAGAAATTCTTATTAAATATTTTCGCTCTAGTTTTTCATAATTATTTTTTATATATTTTTTTAAATTACATAACTGTTCTAATTTACAAAACCTTAAAAACTCATTACTGTTATCTAAATAATTCTTTTTTAAACATTTTTTTCTTATAAATTCCATGCTACTGATAATATAAAAATAAATTAACAAAGAGTAAATGTTTAGTTTATGCAAAATACTGACGCATAAATCAGATAAAAAGTAAATAATAATTTAATATTAATCTGCAAAAAATATTTTTCAGGTTACCATATGAAGAATACTTTCATCGTTTTTTTACCTGGAAAGATGTGATTCATAAGTAGTTTGAAGATGCTGGGTATATAAACTGGTACCAAATCGTATCAATAAATTGCATCGACTGGTTTCAGAAATAAATTTCTAGGGAGTGACGAAGAACCAAGATGAAATCATTGGATTTTCCATATAAATAATTTTTTAGTAAAGAAAAATACGTTCCTCTTAATTTAGAAAAACACAATTTTTAGAATTTCAAAAAGACTATGTAAAAAGGTATAATATTCTATGATGTTTGTCATGTTATTTAGAAAGACAATATTAGCTAAGACACAATTTAATTAAATGAACCTTTTCCCCTGTTTTCATCTTTGCAACGCTGTCTTTCGACTGTCTTTACACAGTAATATTTATCCTTGTTAGAAAGACGCTTGTCAACAACAAACATGCTTGGCTAAGCACAAATTGATTCCAGTAGCATATATCGCTGATATTTGTAGTTCCTTCTATTTGATTTTAAAAATTTCAGTCTCATACATTATTTACTTAGTACTCTTCTCATTTAAAATTAGAATTTTTATCGGAGGGTTGTTTGAAAAATCTAATTTTCTTAATGTATTGGGAATAATAAAAACAGCTTTTCATTTTCTTTAATCCCTTAAAACGTACGAAAATTACGATTCTAAAAGTCTGAGACATACCATCTAAGAAATTGATCAAAACCCAAATTAACATTATAAATTATCTTAATTAAATGAAAATTGTATAAACTCATAAATTTCAAGTGACATCATTAAATATTTGAAGTTGAAAAGTGCTTTCACAAAGTTCTATAACAAATTAGGTATCTGGGATTACAATTATGTTACATTGAAATTAACTTCTATACAGAACGTCAGAATAAACACCTTCTCTCATCGTGAAAATTTACATTAATCACTGCTAACCACAAATTGTGCATGTTATATTAAGTCTATTTTATCTAAATTAACAAAGAGAATCGTTTAAACAAATTAAACTCGATAAATCTTTGTTATTTTAGTAAAACCAAATCCAGGTCTCAAAAATCTTGCAAAATTCATAAATATTATTTCTTCCCAACAAAAATAATCAATACAAATTGAACTAGAGATTTATTATTACAAAAATCACTCAGAGTACAGTAATCCAAACAAAGCCCATTTAATAAAAGATTATAAAATGAAATTAAATAATCAATGACTTAAATACACACATACATAAAATGTGATTGAAAACAGTAAAAGTATAATTTATATATGTAAATGTACTTGAACATATAATTCCCGGGCGTAGTTACCGGATGTAGTTTCAGTACATATAAAATACTGATCCGCATCAATTCATGTAATTGGAAGAGATTGTTATAATGTTGCAGCAGTTTCCTTCTCTTTAACTTTATAGATATATATTTAGTACATGTATGTGTACAATAACTTCTTTGAACAATTTAATAAGTATGTATTTTTTTTTCGCTATTTAATAATCGTAATTATTATTATTAATTTTAATTATGATAATTAAAATTTTACTGTAATTTTCAGCGTTTGTAGCTTAAATAATTGTTATAGTCAACAATAATACAGGTATATTTTTTTTACAGGGTCAAATTTGTATTATATGAAAATTACGGTTGTGGATGAATTTCCTGTCCCTTACTTTTCTTTATATTGTCGTTGATTTGATTTTATTTCATGTCTGTAATTATTTTATCATAATTTTATATTCAACCTCACTGAGTTTAAGCACGCGCAAATTATGTATTTTTTGATTGTATTTGTTCGAGTTTTTATTATTTGAAATGTATGGAAAATTATTATTAATAAAATGTTATGTATTCGTTTTATGAAAATAAATAATTAAATAACAAAAAATTATAGCTAGTTTTTTATTACATACGAGTAAGTACAATTTATGATACACATGTTTATGCATAATTCAAATAAAACATCTTTTATGCAAGGATTTTAAATTATGTATGAGTGTTTTTTACTATGGATTAACTTTTGTAATATACAAAACAAATTTTTTTTTGTAGTTAGTGACACATTTTTTATCCAATTTTTTTTCTTCTTGAAAGTTTCAAACAATACACTGCATACACTGATAACAAGTTGCATGAATCATTGCACACTATATTCTAGTGTATTTTTAGAAAAAAAGTTATTGTCGAGGTTATTGTTTAATATTATTTTTTCTAAATCATAAATTTTTTAACAAAAAATGGCTTTTTAAAAGAATTGTGTTGTTAATAAAATATTCTGGGACGTGTTTTATAAAGAACAATCTTCAGTTGTTTTTTTTTATTAAAATCATTATTAATTGATAATTATTTTTCTCACAAGTGAAATGATCTTGAAAGGCTATAAATAAGAGGCTGATACAGCAGCATATAATTTTAGAATGTATAAATAATATGGTTTTTTCAAATTTTACCATTAATAATCTTATAGTAAGGGTAAAAATTACTAAATAAATTTTAAAATAATTAAAAATAAAAACATTAATATTAATTTATCTACCATTGCCGAACTTAAATAATTTTATTTTCAGTAAAGATCATCTTCAAATCGAATCAGTATATAATTTAATATAACATTTTAAAAAGATATATTTCATCAGAACTAGACAGGAACTAAATGATGATGTAAAGGTTAAAGGTAAATATATTAAAGCCATGAACAAAAAGACAAAAACATATAAAATTACAATATTCAAAATACTTGACATAAATTTATGTAGTTAATAATTAGTTCTTATAATCCATATGCAGATAATTTTTGAACAATTGTTCAACAAGCCGGGCAGTGAACACCACGACAAAAAGTATATGCTTATTTAACTTTAAAAGTTTTAGATATAAAATAATTTTAATATATAATATATTCAACATAAATTTTACAAATAATACAAACTTATGTCAGGGAATATGCTTATATAGAAGTTAAAAGTCATTTCTCTTTCGAGAAATTTTTTTTTTTTTTTTTTGTAACAATTAATTAATACCAGTTGTCAAAATCATAAATATAAGTAAACATATTACTCCTATTAATAAAAATATAATCACATGTAAAAAATCTCATATGCTAAAAAAAACGAAACCACAACCTAATTTGATAAAACTTTAAAGATACATAAATTAAATTAAAAATAAAGAAAAAAATAAAATGACTTTTATTATAATTTTAATCTAATGAGTATATATTAAATATTCACAAAAAAAATAAAACATATTCTGCAGTATAATTTTATAATACACACAACAAAACATGTAACCCATTTTTTGTTACACTATATTACACATCTCATGTTACCTTTTTAACATGTTTAACAATGTATTGAAAGTAATTTAGTTGTGGCTTTATTTTTTTTTTTGTTATTCTACATCGAGTTATACATTGCGGTACGTTTAAATAATTTTTTTTTCAAAGGTTATGTTATTATTATCTTAATAATGCAGATTTATTTTATAAAAGGTATACGACTTGTTTTAGTAGGAGAATAAACTTTTAGAAACGAATCGTATTACTTTTTAATAGCTACAACAGTTTTTTGTGTAAATTGAATAAAAGCTAAATAGTGCAGTTTGGGAAGTAACTTTTTGAGGTCAAAGTTACAGGTAAATTGACGAAAGTTGAATTGACCAGAAACCTTTTACATTATTTCAAGGATTACCCTAGCTACATTTTCCCACTTTTAATTTTTTGCCAAATACTATATTTGGCCAATAAACAATAAATAAACAATTTTTATTAACAAATTGATTTAACTTGGTTAATATTCAAACGATTTTCATGAAAATTGATATTTAAGATTTTTTTAGGTCCCTGATCACGAATCAAACGTCAAAAAAATGGAAAATTCAATATGGAGGATGGAAAATTCCATTTTCTTCTTCATTATGAGGAAATTTTTTGTATTCAGCTTTGTTAAACTTATTTAATACTCGTATTTAATTTTTAACCAAATTTTTTAAAAATGAAAATTAGAAATGGTAACTGGAAAATTTTGTTCCTTAACTATTTAGTTCACAAATCACTTGTCTTTGTCAATTTTATAAGACTTTTAAAAAATTTGATTAAAAGAATTGAGATAATTGATTATAAATAAGAAATCAAAAAAATGAAAATTCAGCACAGAAGTGTTTCCACTTCCGAAAAATCCAATTTTCCATTTTTTGTTATATTTTAACCTTATCCATTTGTTTAGTAATCATAATTAAATTTTCTTTGCATATAACACTAAAGCGCCATCTTTAAACGGCCATATCTTTGATTCTATTGGTCGTAGAAAAATAAAAAAAAAAGAATTTTAATTGTTATTTGAAGCAAATTCGATGTCCTTATTACATGTTTTTCTGTAAATACAATAGTTTTGGAGTTATTTTTAAAAATTTATCAAAATTAAGTAATTTTTTTCAGCAAACTAAACTTAAATACGAACTTTCTTGGAAAATATAAATTTTCATGAAAAATTGTACTTTACCTATTTGGTTTAGATTTATAAAATACTTCTAATGCATATAAATTTTTTCATTATTTTGGTCAAATTAAACATTTTTCTTTAAAAATTGGTAATTTTTTGAATTTTGGCTGAAATGGAAATGTGCTTTTTTTTCGGAAAATAAACTATTTTATGAAAAACTGTATTTTGCATTATCGTTTTAGAATAAAAAAATAAATCTATTCCATACAAAAGTTTTTGTTTTTTCAACAAGCTCAAAAAGATTTTCTTAAAAATTGGCAATTTTTTGCATTTTTTCCAAATTTTGTAAGCGAATTTTCTTAGAAAATATGCATTTTTATGGAAAATAGTATACTACATTTTTTGTTTAGAATAAAAAAATACCCCTATTCCAAACATTTTTAAAAATATAATTTTACCCCTTCAATGGGTTAGGGGTGGGTATTTCCCCCACTACTTGGGGGCAGATTTTTTTTTGTGGGAAACTGAAGTTAGGAAGCCCCTAAAACGAACTTTCTACCTGATTTGCAATTTGGTTTTTCGTCAATTTACCTAGAAGTCAATTTACTTTATTAACTGCACTAAAACCTTTTATTTCAAATTCTCGCTCTTTTAATAGTAAAATCAATATTTTTATTGATTATTTTTTAATTAAATACATAAATTTTTTTATAAATCTCTTTCTCCTTCATTTTTTTATCTCTTTTTAAACCCTATTTAAATATTAACTTTTACATTCAGCATATCTTTTGATACTTTGCCAAAAAATATAAAAATTTATTCTCTAGACTATTTTTTTAAAGATTTATTCAAAATTTATTATTATTTCTAAACCGTGTAATATATGCAAAAGACTATATCAAAGATTTTTTATATTCAAAAAATTTTTTTACTGATAAAAAAAAAAATTGAAAATATTCTAGAGAAAGGATTTAAATTTTTATTTTATTATCATATCCTCTGTATAAATATGTTGAATATTTTATAGAAAGTCATAGAATTTAACAATAAACTTTCATAAAAATTCACAAAAGCATAAAAATTATCATCTAAATGAAAGTTCAGTAATATCAAGTACAATAAGAAACTTTTTATTTTTTTTTATCAAAGACATTTAAAATAAATTGATTTAATTCAAGAAAAATAGTTTTATTATCACGTACAGAATACTCTCTCAGTTGATTTATAAGTTGTTAATCGAATTTTAACCATTAATCATCAATAAAATAATTCCAATAATAAAATTCTCTCTTTTACAATTCTGATTCATTTATTTAAGAGAGAATTAATGATCCAGAAATTTTTTATGCTTCGTTGCTAGAATAGAAAATTTTTTTGTTTATGTACGGTCATTAAACTGTATTCTTTGTTGTGAAATACAGTAAATTAGTGTCAAAAATTTAATTAATTAGTAATTTTAATACTTAGATTCAAAATTTATACTATTTAAAAGAAATAAAACGAATCATCGTGATCACCAGGTGCACATAACACCCGGACATTACTACGAGATTACTATGGTATGCTTGTAAGAAACAGAAGGCGAATAAAAATCCTCATGGTTAATTATAAAATAACGCTTGCCAGCTTTTTTTATTCTACAAAATGTCCATAAATGCTAATAAAATATCTATTTATAAAAAAGTATAGGGATTCATCACATCCTACTAAAAAAAACTTTAAAAAACAGACTTTTTTTGTTTTTATGTCCGGTTTTAAAATTCAATTTTTTAGCTTCCTTTTATAATATTCTTTTTTTTTAAACTTTTTTGTCACTTAGTTCCGGCTAACACTTGTATCGTTTTGCATTCTTATAAGGTTTTATATTTAAAAAAAACACCATACGCAAGACGGTGTTGTACAGTATATTTAAAAATTTAACAGTGTAGAAGAATTATCCAATTATAAAAGTTGGAATAAAATGAGGATGTCAAGTTGTTTCCTTCAAGATATATTTTTTTTCGTATTATATTATTTTACATTCATACAGTAATGAACATGCAAGTAAGAATACAAGATAATATGATTGAAGTGATGACTCTTATTGTCAGTTACAGCTGTAGAAACTTTATAATTATGGATTTTCACTTCTGGTATTGTTCTGGGTAATGTAGTGGTTTCGTAGTTGGGTTTCATTATTGGGTCTGGGATAGACAGAAATAATAAGTTTGTTAAATCGCTAGTATAAACGTAGATTTACAGATTACATGCTACCATTCAAAATAAAAATTTCATTGATGTAGACATGGTACCTTGAATGGTAAAAATTCTGCATATTATGTTCTATGGTATAAAATGAACTTAAATCTTCCTAAAAAAAATATCCGTGTACCAACATTATGGAGTAATTAGTAAATAATTGTTCTTCTTTGGTTTTTATTCTGAAAAAAATTATTTGATCAATGATCACTAATATGGCCTTCGTAAGTGGTACAGTAATAAACCTAATTTAACGTAATTGACAATAATAAGTAAGGTTATAATCTTGAGAGCTTTGTCTCAGACTGAAGCTATTTTAATATTATTCGAATTTAAAAGACTGCAAAGACTATAGTGGTATACCTTGATTAAACAATTTTATTAACTGAAATGCATGTTACGTGATTATGATTTTAAATTTTTAGTAAAATTTACTATAGTATTTATTTATTCAAGTGCACAATGCTTGTTAACATCTTATACACTGTGGACCACAGCACTCGAATTAGAGAATTCTTTCGCCCATTCCATCCATTTAGCCCCCATGGAATTCAGAGAATGAGTTTTATGGTCCTAGGACTACAGATTATGGAGTTTCCTTTTCCTAATATATATTAAAGCCCCAATTGCAGGATAATAATATGTAGTCCGTTGTGCAGTGACAGCTGACTTTTGATAGAAGTACTCGCATTTGCCCGAGGTTTTTTGTATTTTTGGTGGACCGAATACCAATTTTTGTGCCCATGGTTAGAGGAAAACTGGCAAACCCCCTTTAAGTTTGATTAGATGATTTTTCAGTAAACAAGCTTGGAACATCGAATTACCTTTCAAATCATCTTTATTTCTCTTCCCGAACATCATAGATACTTTTTTTATATCTAAAAAACCGAAGCAAGGATTAATAGTGATTCCGGGACAGTCACTTATAGGCTGCGCGCTGCGCTGTTTAACCTCAAAAATAACCGCGTTTAACCACTTACTACGGTGCCGATTATTAGTAAAATTCACTAATAAAATTTGTTTAAAAATATAACCTAACTATTTTAGTAAAATTTACAAGACTAATTTTCCATCAAGAGTAATTTTTTTTTTTTTTTTGTAAGTTCATTGAAGTTATTTTTACTAGCTTTTTGTTTGCCTGTGCCATTTCTTATTTAAACGTAAAAATTCATCTTTATGGGTACTCAATTCGTGGAAAATAATATATTCAATTGTTTTAATAATTTTATGACCCAAAGATTTACATTAAAATAAATAATTTCTCAAAAGAAATAAAATTTTGCAGCACTTTTTCCAAAGATAAATTAAATTAATAACGGTTATAAACGCAAAAAAATCACGGATATACAAAATAAAAAATAAAATTTTTCTCTATTAATTTAAAAAAAAAAAAAATCAGAAAAATAATAGAAAAATTACTCATCGGTCGTCTTTGTTATTTTCCGTTAGTTTAAAAAGTTCACTCTAAAACACTGCAGTAAAAATAACAGTTGTCATGATAGTAGTTTAACAAGTTTTCTCGCACTATTTAATAGTATAGAATAAATTAGATATTATATTCTTCTTGACCTGTAAATAATCCATAATAACGTGTATTATTATTGTATTAAAAATTTATGTTTTATATCGTCCTATTTTAGGGATAAGTGAGAATAAAATTGGCATTTACCGTTAATAATAATATAAATAAATTTTATTATTTAACATAGAAAATTTATAGAAAAATTGATGACTGACTTTTTAAATAAAAAAAAGCTGTCAGAAATTTTTACAGTAATAAATCATTTTATTCTTTTCTAATTCTCATTTAAACATAAATATGCTTCAGGAATTTTTAACTTTAATTCTTTTCTCATATTTTACAAATTTCGCAACTTTTAATATTTAAATTACTATTTTACGGTTTAATCTAAAAAAACAAATTTTTTTTTTAAATAAACAAGGTTATATATTTTTTTTTATTAATAAATATATACTTTTTTATGGTTGGATAAAAAAAAATATATTGGTATAATAATACAGGAATTATTTATTGTGTAAACTTTTTGCAATAATATTTTTAAAAGTTATATTGTAAATGTTTTTCTATTAAAAAAGTCATATATTTGTTTTTATGTTAAAAAAATTTGTAGACTTGGAAAAAAAAAACAATAATATTAGTTTTTATATTATTTTCATGAATTTTATTTTGTACCTGTTTGAATTTAGGTATATTTTTTTAGAAATTTTTTTAGCTGATTCATATATTTTTCATTAAAATTATTAGTTCTCTATTTGTATGAATTTTTTTGTGTAATTTTAAAATTTTTAACATATTAGGGTTACATGTGATTCATTGTTAATTTAAAAAATTCTTTTTACAAACTGTTTGATACGTACCGAGGTATGTAACCTAACACATAAATCAAAATAATTCTCAAAAAATAACAGAACAGTGTTTTCTTAGATACACAGTACTAATATTACAAAATTTACACAGGTTGTACGTGTCATTATATATGATTAATAGTAATTTTTTAATTATTTAATGAGATATAATAAGCCATATGTAGTAATTACTGTAAATTATTTATTTTAAAAACTTTCTCGAAAGAGAAATGCACTCTCGATATTATAAATAAGGTGTATGTACTATACATGTGTAACAATATTTATGGAAAAATAATTTATCTGGTGATAGAATTTTTTGACTGAAAAGTTTTGTATGCATTTAAATAAATAATAACCGAAAGTTTTTTGAAATTTGGTATTTTTGTTTTTTTGTTGAGGTGTGTTCATTAGAGTCGGATTATAGTTTTAAAAAAATTTTTGATTTATGTTGTAAAACGGCTTGCGTTGGCCAAATGTCCCACTTTGATTAAAAATTAACTATTAATTTTTATTCAAAATTAATATCCAGATTTTAAGGTTGTAAATTCAAAAACCAATATATAAAAGTTACAGCATTTCAATTAAGGACTAAAGATTCTATAAATTAGAAGTTGATAGGAGTCAAAATTTCTATTTCATGAAAATACTTAAGCCTTCTGATTAAATAATACAATTTTTTTCTTCTGATTTTTGAATTTAGTAAAATTTGACAAAAAATTTTTTCAAATATCAAAATTTAAATATTAGGCTTGTGTCAGTCCTCGAGTTTCAAATCAAATACTATCTTCGATGTAAAATATCCCATGCCTTACACAATTCCCATTAAAAACAACTAAAATTACAATCTAAGTTAAAATAATTTCATAATTTTTAATAACAACTCTACTTTATATATCTCATCAACAATAATTACAATTTACCTAACTTTCTCTATTAAAAAATTTTCAAATCCAAATACACAATTATCAATATACATAACCTACAAGAATGCAAGAGTAAAAATAATATTTATTAAAAAAATCAAATGAATCATGCACATACTTAACATTACTTAATCAATTAAATACATACAAGATTCAAATAATAATAATAATCTGATCTTTATTTTTTAACAATGTTAAAACATTTATGGTTATGCATACATATAATCATAATAATAAAAAAATCCGTACGTTGTTATCATTACATAATATATGATGATAAAATAAAAAGTGAAAGTTTATAGTAATATTAAATAGAATTTATAACAATTGTTTATTTTTTAGAATGTAAATTTTTTAAATATTTATTTTATCTAATAATTTGTACTACTATAGAGCCACCAGCATGTTTTATAATGATACAGTTTTTTAATAAAAAAACATTCAAAAAATATATAAAATGTTTTAAAAAAAAAATTTTTAATTCATATTTTTTATTTCTTTAATTATCCTTCTTGTTATATACGCTTGATGTATTTCTTCCAGACGTGGAGACAACATCAACGACATGCAAAAAAAAGTAGCCACACCCGTATAATATGTAACAAAAAATAATCATATCTTCTTTTTAAATCTTTTTTTATATTATTTTTGAACTAAATAATAGGTTATTATACCACTAAAAAATATTTTTAGCATTATTATTATTATTATTGTACTGTCTTTATTTTTTGGCTAATCAAATTGTATGTTTTAAAATTTTGTTTTTTTTTTATTTTTTTTTTTTTAAGAGACAATAAAAAACGTTATGGAAATATATTGTATAAATAAAAATTAAGATTGATGATATATAAAATTGAATTATTATTATTTGGGCATTTTTAAGTGAAATGTGCCTGCTTCGAAATATTTCTTATATACTTGTATGGACACTTTCAGGCAAACAGTCTAAATTTTAAAATTTTTTTAGCAGTTTGTGACAGATTTAAATTTAGAAGACCCGAAGAACACCTAAAAACCCTGTTACATATACAAAATTTATGAGAAATTTTTCTCGAAATGATGCGGTTCAAACGTTTGAGAAGAAGTGCCGCAATGAGTATGCATTACTTAGCCTCATTGCGGCAAATCACTCAAATATTTTTTGCCGTTAAGCATTTATGGGAATCCATTATGGCTTCGGTCTGAGGTTAATACCTCCCATCTCTGACAAAATATTGGGCTAAAACTCTTTTTACATACTTATGAATGTCCAAAAACGACGCCTACTTATTAGGCATTACGACACCTTTTCCTAAATTGATGTCGAGTTTTTTCGAGTTTTTTACTGGACCCGTCTATTGTTCCGTACGTTTTCCCGCCAAACGAGCCGCCAAAATAACCTTTCTCATAACCCGCATAATTTTTTTAAAAAATCGCCAATTTAGCGGTGGTCTTGGTGGTCTTAATTATCTGATTATTAAAAATTTGACCTCAGGATCGTGATCACCGATCCCAAAAACTTATAAAGCAAAACGTTAAATACTTAAGATTGCATTTATTGCAGATTATGAGATTATAGGAATCCACCATTTCGGAATCGTAAAAACTGGTTCGAAAAACTTACTAGAAAACGTAAAAATGCTTAAAACAGCAAAAATCGCCGTTTCTAAGGTTAGAAATATGCTATTTTGCGTCCGCCATTTTGATTTTTAAAAATCTCTCTTCAAAAACGTGATCACCGACCCCGAAAACCTTACTGGATTACCAAAAATATACTCAATTATCAATTGTTTTCAAAAATTTACGTATCTTGCTAATTTTTTGACAATTTTTTATGATATAGCGTTCATTTCTCAAAACTGGCCACCCGAAAATAGATGAAACCTTTAAAATTGGTTTTAGTGACCAAAAATACATTCGTTTCACTGAGGTGGGTCCATTCTCGCGCTGATAAAATTTTTGGATGCATTGAAGATTGCTGGCGCCTTGACTTAAGTGTAGCCAGTTTAGTTTAAGTTTTATTTAAAAATACCCATATCTTATTTTTTTTTTTTATAATATAAATATTAATGAGTGTCATTTGATATTATAAAAATATAAATTCACGTATCAATTATACGTATAAATATATACGCACGCCTTCACTTTATACCTCTTTATCAATAGTATAAAGCATTAAATAAGTTAAGAAAAATAATACCAGAGGAATAGTTAATATTTTATTTATTAACAATAAAAAAAAAATATTGAGGACGCACATTTTATACGCCTTAGATCCAAATTCTTGCATATATTTTTACAACATTTTTATTATTCTGAATAGATTTTCTCAAGTAGCTGATTGCCAATATCTATTTTTTTATTCATTTTTACTATATTATTAAAAAATATTTTATTCACGTATTTTAAGTGTTTTGTTATTATTGCTTTGTATTTATCGGTATTTATAGAGCTGAATTTATTAGCCTAGTTTTTTTAACAAAAAACCTATTTTAAAATTTTAGGATATTTATTTTCTTGCTTTTTTTAAAACCCAACATAAGAAATTACTACTCTACGTTTTAATTTGGAACCAATTTAAAACAGCTTTCAGCTTGGGTTACAGAGCAGTCTCTCCGAGGGACTGCAAAAACATTCTAGGACTTTAGGTCAAAATGTTGATTTAGGATTATCAAGTCTCGTCAAAAGTGAATTTAAATATAAAATTATAGGCCTAAAAACCAGTAATTCTGGCTGATTCCTGCTAATTTAATGTATAAATCAATCATCAAAACAACCAGTAAATAAATAAAATGACATTCAATTTACATTAAAATCAGATTAAAATCCTGGTTAAAATACCTGAAAATCGAATAAATTACTAAATTATCCTCGTCAAAAACACGTGTCTGTCAAAATTAATAATTTTTTTATTCAAAACCAACACATAAAAACGAGATTAAAAAAAAAAGTTATTAAAATTTCATCTCTGAATAAATCTGTTACTCGAACTTCCGGATTGCAGAAAAAAAAGAACTGTGAATGAATTTAATAAAATTGATCGAACAAGCAAAAGTTACACAAGTAGTAGCATTTTAATGTGTAATATCATAACCTTAATCATAAGACAAACAGGAATTTTTTTTAAACGTACAGTAATTATCAATGAATCATGATTTCATTTACTACTAAGAATTTTCATTCTAGCCGAATCCAAATGTGTAAATTAAAATAATGATGATTCTGATGATGATCAGTACAAATAAATCAATTGGTTTATAAATTTATTTTATTTTAATAAAATTATCACGATTAGTTTATTTTTTTTTTTGAATGACTTATTTTTGTTAAAAAACAAGGACTTTATATTTAATTAATATAATATTGACGTATTGTATAAATGTCGTGTTTAAGATTGTATGTGACTAATCTCATTCTTTAATATTTATAAAAATGTAATTAATTTTTAATATAATTTTATTTTATAAATAATAAAAAAAAAAATTTCTTTATTACGTACTTTTTTTATTTTTATAAGGTCAAAAACTATATTTATACACACTTATGTTAGAGATAGTAAACGTTTTATTAACGTCATAATGTCCAAGATAGGCTGCTTTCACACGCAAGTGAATTTGTAAAGTGAATTTGTAAAATGAATTTGTAACGGCGCGAAATTTCAAATTTCAAATAAACCTGAAAATCTAAAATTCGCGAAGTTAATTAAATTTTTAAAGAAATTATTGTATAAATGAATAAAAAATGAAATAATAATATTTAACAAACAATAATTATTTAAAAATTTAATTAATTTCGCTAATTTTAGATTTTCAGGCTTATTTAAATTTTGAATTTACGCGCCATTACAAATTCATTTTACAAATTCACTTTACAAATTCACTTGCGTGTGAAAGCAGCCATAGTGGTTTAAAAAAATTCTTTATCCTATAATCTATACTCATAAAAGTTGATGACTTTAATACCAAGAAAATTTTCATTGATGATAAGATTGATAATAATTTTCAAAAAATGTACTATTTCTTGTCGGCGGCGAGAAAACGCGTATTTCCCGGACGCTACGCGTCCGAAAATGACTTGTTTTCTTGTCAATGACAAAGAAAAATAATATACGAACCTTGGCCATAAAAAAGAATGCCCCAAATCACAGTTTGTTAAGTATATAATGTACTATTTTTCAATTGTCTTTAAATTTCAAGTCATTTGTAATCGTTTAAGCATGACAAAAAAATCTCGCATTGCGGCAAATGGGAAAATTCCGCTGGCGGTAAGCCCTATTTCGCTTGCCACGACAGATTTTTTTTTCAGTGTAGATTATATTCTATCGGTTTTTAATTTTATTCTGTAATTTTTTATTCAACATTCAAGGGAGCAATTGGGGGGCTATTGTCCCAGCTAGGGGGATTTTTCGGCGGATTATTGTTTTGTACAATTTAAAAGGCACAATTTTGGCGCAAAAATAAAAAAAATAGACTGTTTCGCCCTGAGTTAAAATTCATACAGCTATATTTCGTGCATAAATATTATCTTCTAAACTCGAGTCTAGTCTAATAAATATATATAGTTATTTTTGGAGTCCTAGAATGGGCGAGATATTGCAGCATTAACCTTAAATATGCAAAAAGCATCCTTTTAGTTTTTAGATAGCTTGATTTGTTGACTAATAATTAAAAATTTAATTTTTTTCAAATTGGCCAAGTTTCAGTATTTTCTCCCTAAGTGATTCTAACTGACCTTTCGAATCCTTTAAAAACTTTTTTCATTCACTTTTATAAGAAATCAGGTATTTTAGTCAGAGTTACCAATTTCCCCACAAATGAAGTCGATTCGAAGTAAAAATTACAAATGGCGTGTACATTTTACAGTTTTACTTATAAAGTACAATTATTCTATAATCAGAGGCTAATTATTACTTTATTTACAAAAGTAAAATTATAATTAGCAACAATAATACCAGTAATTAAGGCCATATTTAATTTTTTTTCTTATTTATTTAAAGAAATAAATAAATAAAAAGGCGTTATAAAGAATTACGTGACGATATTTTTTTTTTATTTAATCATTATTATTATTATTATTAACTTTTGTAACATAAATGTGTATTTTTTTATTTATTTACATGTGGAAATTTTTATATTATGTAAATTTTTTACGCTGCATAACTTCTCCTTTTTTTTTTTAATCGAAAGATGCGAGTATTTCGTAAAAAAAATTATGAGATGATGAAAAATTAATTAATTTTTTATTTTTGTCTGATCATGTTTTTTTAATATACGATTCGACTGTATTTTTTTCTCAGTGTAGTTAAAAAATAAATGAGGGAACATTATATTTCTTAAAATAAAAATTTTATATTTATAGGAATTGTGTGTTCTGCCTGGTTCTGCGTTATAGTTTTTTATTGTTTTGCTGAAAGGATAAAATAAAAATATAAGAGTCTTTATGTGTTTATGCGTGTGTGTGTTTGAAAGATGGATTCTTTTTCTGTTTCTTTTATTTTTTTTTTTTATTAAAAAATTTAAGTCGTTTTTTATATTTTTTGACCTTTTTTATGAAATTTAATATTTTATTTTATTGGTTTACCATTTATGATGATTTTCTTTAAATGTAATTAAATGACAAATATGGTATGAAAATATTTTGCAAAAAAATAAAGGTAAAAGACATAATATTGAATTTATGGCAAGTTTTTTAATCTTTTTATTATTATTTTTTGTATTCTTAACTTGTAAAAACAGAATATTTTTAATTAAATTAATTATTTTCATGCTTTTTATACTCGCTGTAAAAAAAATTAGCATAAGACTACTTATTAAAACAATTTTACAAAGCCTGTAATTTTTTTACAGTGTACATATGAACATTATACAATAAAAAAATGAATACCTTTTATAATAAAAATTCTCAAACACAAACACAAAAACCCTGACAATTACCCATAAAAAAATGTTACTTGTATAGAAAATCACTATTGCGTAAAATTGAAATAAAAACTTTGATTTTTTATCGATGAGTAATAATTTACTTATTTATTTCTCACAAACTCTTATGCAGCACGTGTTTTTTTATTTTATTTTTATTAAATCAGTTAAAAAACAATAGTTGTAAAAAAAGAAAAATTATTGTCTTGTGAAGTACTTGAGGTAACATAATTCATGGACTGTGTTAAAATAATTATGGCTTATATACTTTTTAAAACTGTAAATTTGTCATTTTAATGAAAATTTATCAAATTTATTGTTTCGTGTACATTGAAGGGTTATTGTGGCTTGAATTATTTAGTTAATCAAAACCGTTAAATTTTAAGTGAGTACAGAATATTAATTAAATTAAATTTATTACGGTTTACTCCAGTGGTTTATATTAAAAAATTGTTTTCTAAACTGAGTTCCATAGACACAATAATTTTCAGAATAGATGAGTGGACCCAAAAACATGAAAAATTTTTAAGTACTTTCAAATTCGTTAAATCTAAATATCAGCTGGAATTTTTTTCGAGTGACCTTCATTTGGCAAAATAACCCTCAAAATCGTGTTAAATAAGTCAAAAAGTTAAGCAAAAATTAAAAAAATTTTTTTTTGTTTTCTGAAATTTCGGAATTTATTCGCTAGAGTATTCGCCCCAGCAAATCAAACCTCTTAACTTTTAGATTAATTTTTTGCCAGTTTTGTAATAATTTGTTGACTATAAAGAAGCTGATGATTTTTTTTTGGAACGGGGCCCAAATCTTGCCTCAAATTCGTAATCGACTGGCAAGATTTTAAGGGCGTTTTATCCGTCACTGGGTGTTTTTTTCGCAGCATATTATTTGTAACTGAAATATTTTAACCATATATTTATTTCGAGATTTATTTATAATAATTTTCTAATGAAAGAATCAATGCTTTTCAGTATTTAGTACAAGAATATAAAAAAAAAAAATTGAAAATGTTTATTTGTTTAAACAAATACGACCTGTTAAATTTTTGTAATTTTTGGCTCATAAAAGCCTGAGATTTCAGATCTGGGAAACTTGAATTAAAATTCTGCTTGGCTCATATTCAAGATCATTCAATTCTAGGGGGAGGTATAATAGGAAATTTTTCGCTAAACCTACCAGTAATGAGTTAAAACTGATTGTTTATAAATTTTAGAGCATTTTTAACTTATTTTTCGCTTATTTTTTTATATTACACTTGAAAAATAAGAAACTTTTTATCGTTAATATTTTTTTTCACACTAATCCCATGATATGAATTTATAAACATTTTGCCAATTCAATAATAATTATTAGAAAATAATAATTTGAAATTTCTTTAAAATTCAAAGAAAATTTTACATAAACAATAATAAAATAAAAACTTATTTATATTCATAGGTTTCAAAATATACTTTTATTTATTATTGACTTTCGAATTTTATTGATATTTTTCTTCTCTTTACTCCAAAATTAGAAAATACTGTTTTGAAATAGTATTATTTTTACAATCAGAATTTTGCGATTCATTAGAAAAATATATATAAATTTTTAACACATAAATTGATTTATTATACTTTCTAGTTTTAAAATAATAAGTAAAACTGTTAGATTTCTCTGCTTGAATTTTTAAGTAATTTGATGTTAAACTAATGCAAAGGTTATTTTTTTTGGTTTTGGCCTAAATTTTGCATTAAATTTGAAACAAAGTCTAGAATTTTCATACAAAATTAAAGAAAAATAACCCAATGGTGAACCACCTAAACCAAAAATTGATCTGCTTGAATTTTCAAGTATTTTGCTAGATTAATGTTAGGTGTTTTTTGATTTCAGCTAAAATTTTATATGGAATTTCAAAAAAATTCTTATACAAACAAAATTCAAGAAAAATAGCTCACCAGTGAATATTTGCCTCCAAAATTTTGTAAAACTTTGATTTTTTAAGACTAAGAAAACAATTTTTCAAAATTATTATTATTATTATTATTATTATTATTTAATTTATTTTCAAAAAGAAAAATACAGTGCACTCTTGTTCTTACATTTAAATTATTGCAAGTTAATATTAAATAAATTTTAAAATTAGAATTAAAATTAGTCAACAATAGTTAATATAATATAAGTAAATTTATTCTTTAAAAGAGTCAACATTAATAAATATAGTAAATAAGTAAATAAGTAAATAAGTAAATAAGTAAAATAAGTAATATAGTAATATAGTAAATCAAAAACAAGTGAAAGAAAAAAATATTTTATCAAATTTATCACGTTTTTAATTTAGCCTAAATTTCATAAAAAATTAAATTTCTTATCTGACAATTAAAATTTATTTATTTTTTTAAGATCATCAAACCAGTTTTGAAAATAAACAAAAACAAAAATATGTAAGTAAAATAGGTTACAAAAACCAAAACACAGTATTTCACCTTTAATAAAAAACGTTAACCTGTACTTTTATTTATAGTAAAAAAAAAACCTTTTTATATTTTCACATAATAAAGAAGTACACAAGAAAATTTGCCTCAAGCAACAAGTCAATCAAGTGTAGTTACATACTTATGCTTTAATAATATGCAAAATTTTTATCCAGCAAAAAATGCACTTAAGCTTTTTTCTGAATCACAAACAAGAGGTTAACAAAATTCCAATATTTTTTTTAAAAAAATGATATAAAAAAAGACAGACTGTTTTAATAGAATAAAAAAAATGCAATAAGTAAATATAAAAAGGGGTCACTCACCTATAGTTGTTGATGATACCGTAACGATAAAAAGTTGGAGCATAACCAATAAAATTAAAATAATTATTAAATAAGTTGGTATTATTAATTTTTTTTTAATTCTTTTATTTATTAATAATTCAACTTCAGCAGCCATCGTTTTATTTTAAATTATTATTTTTTATTATAAAAAATTCACTAAAAATTAACAGGACTTTTATTGTCCTTTATACCTATTCACATTATTTTTTAATAAACATTATTATAGATTTTTGGTTTGTTTACATATTTAAACAGACGCACCAGACACACTTTATTTTATTGATATTATCCTTCTTTATGCCTTTTCTATTTTTAGAAAACAGAAAAATATTTGAATATTTTCTTTACTAGTTTTTTAATAAACAATAATAATAATTACACATAATTATTTGAGTCCTATAACTATTTTTTGTGTAACAATAACATATCGTTACTATAGTAACCCCTTAAAAATAGTAATAACTGCACTCTTTTTAATAACACAGCGTCTTGATTATTATTAAAATTTTTAGACGCAAGCGCGGTGTATTAATAAATTTTGTTTAATGTGTTTACTTGGCAACGATCAGCGCCAAACTGAAAATTTTTTTATTTTTGTAGATATAGAATTTTTTTTAAATTGCATGGATGCGCTTGGTATTTGTAGAGGGCAGCACTTTAAGGGGCGAGGTTTCGGAAGGTAATTTATCGACGTTTATTTTTTTTTAAATGAAAATATTTGAAATGTATATGATTTCTAAGAATTTTTTAAATTTTAATGAAATGTAAAATTAAAGTTTTACCTAATCAAAGATATTTTGTTTGAAAAATACTAAAAAATATCATTTTTTTTTGCATTTTTTTAAATATCAAACTTTTTTTTAGATTTTTTCAAGCTAAAATTATACAAATATTTTCGTAATTTGTAAATAAATTAATCTTAAATATTAAAAAAATTAATATTTGTAATTTTTAACCAAAATTAACAATTTTTTCAGTTCCAAAATTTTTCCATTTTTTTATTTTCAGGTTTGAAAGCAAATCACTAAGGTTACGGTAACCGTATTTGATAATAAAGAAATTAGTCGTTAATTAAACAAGAAAATTATCACAGAAAAAATAATTTTTTTTTGCTTGCGATTATTATATTTAAGTATTAAAAAATGGAACCACCTTTGAATAGAATTTTACAGAAAATTTTAGAAAAATGTCAAGAAAAAAATGTGGAAATTTCTGGAGATTTTGTTTATTTTTTGGTAAGAATATTTTCCAAAATTTTTTTCTCCTTTTTTAAAAAAACTATTAAATTCATTATCATTTTCTTAACATGATCAAAATTACATATTTTTTTTGTGGTTTTTCGATACTTTTTTTGCAATTTTTATTTTTATTTTTTTTGGTTGTTCTGCTGAATTTTGCTTGACTTATTCAAAAATTCGATCAGTTACTGAAATTTGCTTTAAAATTTTGCACATTTTTTTCAAATTTTATTTTTACAAAAAAATGTTTGCGTTCGTACCGATAAGTTTAAACTGCTCGGAAATTAGGGTAAAACTCGAGAATCAAAAAATTTTTAAGTTGCCATGAAAATTTGAAAGAATTCTGGAAAATTAATTTTCTCGCATGTAGAAAATTTTATATTTGTACTTTCCTTTACTGTTAGAATCTATGTTTTGGGTAATACTTTTATAGTAAACCCCAGGCAAATGTTAGATTTTAATTTTTGCTTTTTGTAAAAATTTACCGCATAAAAATAAACATGTTTTTAAATTTAATTATTCATTAATGACAAAAAAAGAGTAAATTAATTGTTTTAATTTAGCAGGTTATCATAATCAATAAAAAATATAATTTTTTAAGATATTGATCAAAATATAACATATTATTTAAAATGAAATTCTTTTCTAAACAAATTTATTTTTGTTGAAATAAATGAATCATTTTATTCTTCAAAAACCGCGACGTTTTTATTGAAATACAATACTCTTCGTTAATCATTATTTTACTCATAGCAATATAATATGATAAAAAACAAACAAAAAAAACTTACCCAAAATTAGGTTCTCTGAATTCGTAATATGATCGTAGTACAGATCAAAAACATAATCATGATAATTTATTACATTAATTTACAAAAAAATATTTTTTGCCTATACTTCAAAAATCTGCATGATGCAGGGCCCTAAAACTCAAATTTTTAAACTTTTTTAGCGAGTTTCTATTTTTCAAACAATTAATTTAAATTGAAAAACGTACCATCATAAAATTTTTTAAATGTAAAATTTAGTTGGGTTTCTCCTAGCAATAAGTTTAAATTAAATTAAATCAAATTTTTTAAAACACGTAAGAAATTTTTATCGTTTTTTGAAAATAGGTTTATTTGACATCTCTAAGCTGTGAATTTAAAATTTCAAATGAAGGCACTTCAGATAATGAAAAAATTTTAGTGGAATCCATAGTGAAAAAATTGCTAGATGAATCAAGACCAAGTGTTATTGCTTTAAAAATTCAGTTTAATTTTGCTGAAAATTACAAAGAAAGAGGTAAAATTTTCAAATCCATTTAATTCAAATCCTCGAAAAATTGAACATATTTTTATTTTTCCAGATACTCTCATAAAGTCATACCGAAAACAGTTAGCTGACAAAACAACTTCGTTAATAAAAGAAATTAGCGAATGTAACAATATTAACAATATTCAAGACATCGACATACTTTATCAAAAAATGATATCGGTTATAATAATTTTAAGTGGTTTAGGAAATCCGACAATGCCAACAACAATGAGGTAAGGAAAAAAAAGAGCGAAATTTTTTCATTTATTGTTTATAATGTCCTAATTAATAGGGAAGTAGCTATCGCTTTACAAAGTGTTCTACAACCTTCGGAACTTCCGCAATATGTGATTTTATCAAAGAAGGAAAAAGAAGAGAAATTAATGGAGCTTGTTTATACTGTGACGGGAATCAGAATTTTTAATCGGGATTGTAAAAAAAATAATGAAGGCATTAAAGAATGTAAGAATATTTTAATTTTTAAATTTTATTTTAGGGATTAATTTTTATTTTAATTTTTTTAAACTACAAAATAATTTTTTTATTAGAAAATTTTCAAAATTAATAACTCTGTAAAAGCAAAGAAAAAAAACATCATTAATTTTAGGTATAAAAAAAGAATAATGAAAATAACTTAAACGATAATTAGTAAACAAAGATTAATGAATATTGGTAAATATAACCTAAGAATGAGTAAATTTAATTAAAAAAATTGAACTTATAGAATCATCAAATTTTATTAATAAATTTTACTAAAAACGTGGCATTTAACCAAACTTAATTTAATAAACAAAATCGTAATTTTGGTTAAATTTACTAATTATTTAATTTAATTTTTTAATTTATAATTTGAAAATTTTAAATTTCTAAATGCTCTGCCGCTATTATACAATACGACGGTAACTCTACAGTCATTTGTTACAAATACATATGCACGATGCGATGTACCAAGATGTACGGATGGATAGGCAAAAGAAAGAGACAGACTATATGTATATTTATACGTGCATGTATGCGTGTATAAGAAAAGGTTATAACGATAAAATGAATAAGTTCATGGAACGTTTTTATTATTACTAAAATATTATATTGCAGATTTTTATTTATTTATTATTAAGTATCAATATAATAAATTTCAGATATTTTCAGCTGTTTTAATTATTTAGCATCATCATAAAGGCAATAGAATTTTGCTTTTTCTATTGTTTACATAAAAAATTAAAATTATGTTAGAATTATAAAAATAAAAAAAAAGTAAACACAAAAACTTTCTTTTGAAAGTTTTTTATTTTTTATAATAGGATTTTATTACATTATAATACGTGATATTTGTTGCAACTAGTTAAATAAAAAAAAACATTCCGGTTGCCACAACCGGAATTCCGGTCAACTGGCATTTTTCTGGATGTCAATATCAAATTTCCGGTCATACAACCGGAAAATCCGTTTGCAGCAGCCGGAATTTTTTTTTACAGTGCAATTATTATTATTTTTTCTATACATGTTTTCTAGATTTCTAGCAATTTAATAAAAACAAAAGCAAATTTCTTCGAAAAAATTTTTTCGCAAATTTTCTTCGGAAAATTGTTTTCTTTTTAATTTTGACAACCGCCAATTTAAATCTTTCTCTTTTATACACATATAACATTTATGTGCATTTTGAATCTCGCGCCTTAGTGTATACATGAAATATTGTTTTTATCGCTTCGGTAGGTGTCGCAACGCTTTAAAAATAAACTCGCAAATAAAAATTCGTTTCAACATAATATAAGGAGTGAAAAAAATTGCAAAGGCATCGCTTCTCGGCCTTTTGGCTAAGATCAAAGTGTAGTATCTGTTCTTATCAGCTTGATATCTGGTACGCCTCTCATAGAGAGGCCAGAATATCGAACTGATTTTTGAAAACAGACGGAATGTCCGGGGCTTGCTCCGATTCCGTCACGGGTCGACCTTGCATTGCAGTACCGCGAGGAACGGCCCAATAAACTAATTCAAAAATAAACCCCTTTAAATAACCGTAATACGGCCGTTTTACGGTGACGACAAATTCGTCGGTAACGGGATGAAAAAAGGTACCTTTAGGGCTATAATACTGGTCCTATAAACTCAGTTATAATTTACGGTTTCCTTATGTAATGTAATTAAAAAAAATAATTTTTTATGCCCTTAATCCCCTTAATCCTATTTTTTTATGCCCTTAATCCCCTTTAATCCCCCTTAATCCTATAATTACTCTCTTTATCCCCATTACTGCCATATTAAGGTGATAGCGAATTTTTCTTGGTTATTATACATACTTATTAAATTATTTAATAATATTTATTTATAGGTTATTGTCAATTTTGAAATCTATATTAAAATTTAATATTTCTTTAGGATATTATTGATCAATAATGGAACCAAATTTTTGTTATTAATAAAAAACAATTTTTATTGTATCAACGTTTCAATTACATTAAGTAATCCTTATCAAGATTCTACAAAAAATTTTATTAAAATTAAAAATCTATCATAAATATTATTATTAATATAAAACCTTACCAAAAAAATTTATTTTTTAAAACATAACCTCAAATTAACAAATCCTTAACATAATAACATTTACATAAACTTTTAACTTTTTTTAACCATAAATACATTAAATATCAATAGCTGTATTTTATAATAAGGATATAGATTATAGTATTGTGAGTAAAATTAAAAGAAGGGCTTTGTGCATAGTAAATAAAAATATTCATAATAAACGTCACATCAGTATAAATGATAAAATTATAAATTTTAAATTACAAAAAACAAAAAAATTTATGAATGAAAATAAGGATATATTATTTACTAGAGCAGATAAAGGTAACACAACTATTGCAATTAAGAATGAAAAATATAATGAAAAAATGGAGAAAGAGCTGAATAATAAAGAAAGGTATATTAGGCTTGATGAGAATCCTAGTACAAAAGTGAAGAATTTTGTTAAAAAATTTTTGGAAAAATGGGAAAAATTAGGTGTTTTTGACTGGGATGAATCATTTAAAGATGTTACTATTAATATTGAAAATAAGACATTAGCGTATGCTTATGGTTTAATTAAAGCACACAAAGAAATTACAATATGAATTTGATAAGGCTCTTTCAAAGTTTTTTAATAAATATTTTAAAAAACCAACAGCTTCATTAAAAAATAGTTATGAATTGAAATCTATTGTAGATAATATAACAGTACCTGATAATTATGAATTTATATCGTTAGATGTTGTTGCAATGTATCCAAATCTTCCACATTATCTAATAAAAGAAGTTTTAAGTAGAAAATGGGATATAATATGTAATAAAATTTTACCTTTAACTAAAAATGAATTTTTAGATGGTATAGATTTATTATTAAATTCAACATATTTTCAGTTTAATAATAAATACTATAAGCAAATTTTAGGTGCTCCCATAGGATATTGTACAAGTCCATGGTTTGGAGAATTAGTGTTGGAAGCTTTGGAAAAAAATGCATTAAATAAATTAAATAGTAGTAGTGCAATAAGTAATTTTGTGATAGATAATTTTAATAATCCAGTTTTTTTGTATAAAAGATATGTTGATGATTGTATACTGATGGTTGATAAAGAGAAAAAAGATATTAGTTAGAGAAAGATTAGTTAGAAAAAGATATTAGTAAGAGCTTTTAATAATTATAATAAATACCTGCAATTTACTATTGAGGAAGAAAATGATAATAAAGAAATTAGTTTTTTAGACTTATTATTGATAAGGAATGACAATAGTGATAAAATAATTACTGATTGGTTTAGAAAGAAAAATTTTTCTGGAAGATATTTAAACTTTTTATCACACCATCCAGTATCACAGAAAAAAGCAATTGTTTATAGTTTATTGGATAAAAGTATATTATTAGCTAATAAAAAATTCCAACAAAAAAATTTATCTTTAATAAAAGAATTATTGTTAAAAAATAATTATCCTGAAAGATTTATTGATAAAAATATTAAAAATAGATTGAAATTAATATCAAACAAAAATAACTTGGAAAACGGTAATAGTAGTCAGGTGCAAATAAAAAGAAAAAAATCTTGGTTTGTCTTACCTTTTTATAAAAATATTACTATTGAACTGAATAATATGCTAAAAAACTTAGATATATTACCAATAAATAATTTCAATAGTAAGTTTGATAATTTAATTAGGCTGGGAAAAGATAAGTGTAAGACAGAAGAAATTTCTAATATTGTTTATAAAATAGATTGTAATGACTGTGATTGTACATATATTGGCCAAAGCAAAAGAAAACTTGGAACACGAGTAAAAGAACACGAAAAAGATGTTGAAAATTGTAATAAAAAATCTGCTCTTTACTCACATTTAAAAAAGAATAAGTGCAAATCTATGGATTTTAAAAATGTTAAAATAATTGATAGAGAAAGAAACAAGAACAAAAGATTGTTTTCTGAAATGTTTAATATTGAATTCCATGATAATACAATGAACAGAATGAGTGACTGCAATGGTTTACAATATGTATTTAAAAATTCCATAAATAATATCAAAAAATATGTAAAGTACATGCAATAATATTACCGTGTATATAAATGATGATAAGTTACTTTGTGTTCTTGTGTTAGTGTATATTATATAATAAACAGCTGTAAATATTATACATATAAGTTATTGATATAGAATTGTACAGTGTGTGTTGACATTTTGTAAACAATAGAAGCATGACAAATTTTAACATTTATTTTTAGTAAAAAAATGTTAAATGAATTAAATTTAATAATCACACACAAAAAGAAAGTAAAATTAAAAACAAATATTAAAAAATATTTAATGAATTTATGTTTAAAAAAAGTTAAAAGTTTATGTAAATGTTATTATGTTAAGGATTTGTTAATTTGAGGTTATGTTTTAAAAAATAAATTTTTTTGGTAAGGTTTTATATTAATAACAAAAATTGGGTTCCATTATTGATCAATAATATCCTAATTATATATTCATACACAAGAGATTGAATGTACGTCATTATTATGATGGGGTACATTCTGTCTCGTGTGTATTAATGTTTTTTATCCACTTTTAGCCTTGGAAAATATGCAAAATGCACCTGCATGCTGGAAGAACTAAAATTTTTAAAGTACTTTACATGGAAGCTAGACTCCCTTGGAAAACATATAGTATAAGCACCTGCCATCTAGCGGTTATATGTCGAACGCAACGAACAGTGGTTAGAAAAACTAGTATACGTCAAGTTGTATGCTAACTATGGCTTATTCAAGAGATGGAATAATAGAGATATTATTTTGCAGTTTCGATAAGCAATAGTTATACCAGGTTATACACATATTTTGTATGTGATCGACACACGCAGCATACGCATGAAAGTGCTTTAATAATTTTAGTTATTCCAGCATAGTATAGGTGCATTTAATGTATGCTTTCCAGGGCTAAAGTGGATAAAGAAATATTCAATTTTAAGTAAGGAACGATAAAAATTTGAAGATTTACTATATGGGTCAATATTTGTGAACTGTATATGACTTTGCATGGGTGGGTCTCAAAATGTGCTCCAAAGTATGTTTGGTCGAAAGTATATATAAAAAAAATAATTTTCCCCAATTTTTAGCTTTTTAGATCCAATCCTCTATTTTTTACAGCGATTTTTGTTTTTTTCAATTTTTTGAAATTTTTAATTTTTGAGAAATTTATGTTCATTAATTTTTCTCGCAAACGCGTACTTTACAATAAAATTTTTTTTCCTTATAGTACCCCATAGGAAATTTCCCGTAGAATTCGATTCTGGGGTCCAAATTTTTTTTTTGAACTGCGCATGCGCGAGAAAATCAACTTTCTTGCTTTGCCTTTTCTAGCTTATATGCCTCAGCTGCAGACAGCTCAATTTTCATCCTGTTGGTCTCAAATTGTAGGTTTTTTCATATACTTTCAGCATATGAAATCATTTTTTTGGGTAAATTTATTTTAAAAGCACTAAAATTGAAAAATAGCGATTTTTAAAAAATCATTTTTCACAAATTTTGAATTGTCCGCCAAGTCACGTGACCAAATGAAAATCTGACTGAAAATTCGGATTTAGCGGAAAATTTTACATAAGGACACCAATTTTCGTCTTATTTCATTAAATAGTTTCTAAGATATCCCATTTTAAAGATAAAGATTAAAATTGACTTTTTTTAAAAAACCCTAAAAATGGGACTCTGACTTTAATTATCATATCTGTTTAACAAATAATTATAAAAAGACGAGTAAAAATTTTTTGGAAACTAAGGGCTTGTAAAAAATTTTTGAGGCCTATAGAACTCGTTTCTTTTAAAAATTAGAATTTTGGCAGCAATTTCAAAATTGGTCATTTTTGGGTAGGAATAGGGATTTGGTTTATTGGCTATCGGCATGAGAGATTTACCGACAAATAATTGCAGTGTACGGTAACTGAATGGTGACACTTATACCAAAAAAATGAGACCAATTGGAAGTATTTTGGTTAACTGGCAAGTTTGCAGCTTTGTATTAAAGATTACAAAAAAATCCTATTTGATAACATTGTGGTATTTTGTAGTTATTTAGTATTTTGCTATTTCTTTTATTTCTATAGCGTTACGGGAACATCCAAAACTTTTCCAAAAAGGGGTTTTTTTGTAAAATTTCTCGAGGAATCCGAAAATTTCGTCAAAATTTTCATTAGGTAACTAGAAAATTCGGAAAATTGAAAATAAGATAGAATAGCTACAAAATACAACAATGTTATAAAATAGGATTTTTTTTCATAATCTTTAATACAAAGCTGCAACCTCGACAGCTAACCAAAATACTTCCAATTGGTCTTATTTTTTCGGTATACATATCAACATTTATTTACCGTACACCACATTTATTTGTTGTTAATTCTCTCATGGCGATAGTCAATAAACCAAATCCCTATTCTTACCCAAAAATGACCAATTTTTAAATTGCTGCCAAAATTCTAATTTTTAAAAGAAACGAGTTCTATAGGTCTCAAAAATTTTTTACAAGCCCTTAGTTTCCAAAAAATTTTTACTCGTCTTTTTATAATTATTTGTTTAACAGATATGATAATTCAAGTCAGAGTCCCATTTTTAGGGTTTTTTAAAAAAAGTCAATTTTAATCTTTATCTTTAAAATGGGATATCTTAGAAACTATTTAATGAAATAAGACGAAAATTGGTGTCCTTATGTAAAATTTTCCGCTAAATCCGAATTTTCAGTCAGATTTTAATTTGGTCACGTGACTTGGCGGAAAATTCAAAATTTGTGAAAAATGATTTTTTTAAAATCGCTATTTTTCAATTTTAGTGCTTTTAAAATAAATTTACCCAAAAAAATGATTTCATATGCTGAAAGTATATGAAAAAACCTACAATTTGAGACCAACAGGATGAAAATTGAGCTGTCTGCAGCTGAGGCATATAAGCTAGAAAAGGCAAAGCAAGAAAGTTGATTTTCTCGCGCATGCGCAGTTCAAAAAAAAATTTGGACCCCAGAATCGAATTCTACGGGAAATTTCCTATGGGGTACTTTAAGGAAAAAAAATTTTATAGTAAAGTGCGCGTTTGCGAGAAAAATTAATGAACATAAATTTCTCAAAAATTAAAAATTTCAAAAAATTGAAAAAAACAAAAATCGCTGTAAAAAATAGAGGATTGGATCTAAAAAGCTAAAAATTGGAGAAAAATATTTTTTTTATATATACTTTCGACCAAACATACTTTGGAGTACATTCTGAGACTCGAAAATCCAAACTGTATACACTTCACAAATATTGACCCATATTAAAATTGTAGTTTTAGCAATGAATATTTTTCTTGTATATTTTGATCTTTTTAAATGTTAATAAGTGTATTCTTCTTTTCGTTTTTATGTTTTATGATTAGTTTATTTATGCTAATTTTATAATTTTTTTAATAAATAAATGTTTAATTTTCATTGTTTAATTACACTACATTGGACACTATAAATTATAACTGATATTTACGAAACCTGAACTATAAGTACTATTTTTCGTCCCGTTACCGATGAGTTTGTTGCCACCGTAAAACGTCAGTATTACGGTTACAGGAGACTATATTTGAGCATTTACTTTTGAATTAGTTAATTGGGCCGTTCCTCGCAACTATTAATTAATAAATAATTTCATAAATATCAGTTATAATTTATGGTGTCCAATGTAGTGTAATTAAAAAATAATTTTTCATGCCCTTAATCCCCCTGCTAACTAATTACTATTTTTATCCCCATTATTGCTGTTTCGGAAAACTTTTCGTAAAAGCATAAACGGTCGTGAAATTAATAACGAAATAAATAAATGCACTAAAATAATACTAAATTGTGAAAAACCTACTTTAAAACAAATAAAAGCAAAAGCCCTTGAATTCAATGCACTCATTAAACTACAAAAACAAGGTATGCCGGGTAGATCTCTTATAAATCATAAAACAGCTCCGAGTTACAGAATTTCTAAAAAATTAAATTGTATTATAAAAAATAACTTAAAAATAGATAAAAATTATAGCATTCAAAATAATATTGAATTTGTAAACAAAATAAAAAATATAGAATTAAAACCGGATTATAAATTAGTAACTTTTGATATCAAAAGCATGTATACAAATATACCTATAGAAGAAACTATCGAAATATTAAATACTAGATTAAAAGAATCTTTAAAATTAAGTAACATAGAAGTAACATAGAAGTAAAGAAGTAAAGAAGTAAAGAAATCATTTCTGTTATAAAAACAATTCTAAAACATAATTATTTCAGTTTCAACAATGAATATTATTTGCAAAAAGAAGGCTTAGCAATGGGATCCCCAGTAAGTTCACTTTTGGCAGATATTTTCATGAATGAATTTGAAAATATTTAAGAATAGAAATCCACACACAAAAAATATAATCACATACAACAGATACGTAGATGATACATTCATTATTTACAAGGGTACAAACAGACAAATAGACGCAATTAAAAAATATATAAGCAAATTTAACAAAAAAATTTAATTTACTGAAGAACTAGAAGAGAATAATAGCATAAACTTCTTAGATTTAAAAATTAGGAAAGAGAATATAATAAATTAAAATTTTCAATATTTAGAAAAGAAACCACTACAGACACAATATCAACTCACACCACCCAAGAAGTCAAAAAATGGCTGCGTTCCACTCATTTATACATAGGGCTGTAAATATACCAATGGACAAAGATGATTTTAATACAGAAATTAAAATAATTAAACAAATTGCAAAAAATAACGGTTACAATATAGAAATCATAGACAAATTAATCAAAAAGCATAAAAACAAAAAAAATAATGCAAATAATAATAAAATTTATAAAAATAAATACATTAGCTCAAAATACACAACGAAATTACCAAGTATTCTATGAAATACTATAAAAAAATATGGATATAATATTGGTTTTCAAACTGACAATAAATTAGTAAAACATTTCAAAAACAACAAAAATAACAACATAAATATCAATTTTTTAGATAGGACGGGCGTCTATAAAATATCCTGTGAAACAAGCGACAAACCGAAAAAGGTTTAAAGACCATATACCGAAAACAAACAAACTACATTCGCAAGAACAATTAGATAAAACAAATACTAAATACGCACTACACCTATTAAATAATAATCATGACTACATGGACAATAAAATAAATAATATAAATAAAAATTTAAAACCAATATATTATTGCAATAAAGGAAAACTATAATAAAAACTAGAAAATAAAAATGAATTTTAAAAATGATATAAAAATTAAATTCTAAAAAATAAAAAACACATTTATGAATTAATAAACTTCCTCCTACCATGTAATTACATGTTTATGTATAACAGATGTGATTTCAAATACTTAACATAGAAATAATAAAAATCTTCATATAGACAAAATAGAAATATTCAAAATAGCTTCAGTTAGTTGTAAGACAAATGTGAGTCTAAATGAACATAATTTTAAAGTTAAAAAATATATTCAAATGTTTTAAATAAATTTAATTTAAGTATAATGCAGACCTGATGATAGTAATTTATTCCTGGAACTAAGTCTAATTATTATGTTAAAAATAAAGTTGTAAAAAGAAGGATCAATAAATAAATTAAAATAAAAATTGTTTTAATTTAATTAAATAAAAATATCATTAATAAAAATCATTTATTTCTTCATAAAAATATTTAAAGGCTATGCCCGGATCTATATAGTGAATCGGCCCACGAAAGATATTTAATAACTAATTGTATTAGGTCAAAGTACACCTAAAAAAAATAGGATACTGAAGTTTTCAGACCCCCAGATGCCTTCAGCTCTGATTGGCAGCCTATTAATGACAAAAAAAAAGATTTTTAACGACTTTTTAGTCGTCTTTCTGATACTCCCGTGGTAAAACAATTCTGTCAAAATGATCTTGCGACCTCTCATTCAAAAGATTAGACGATATACTTTCAGATAAAATTACTTTTGAAAGTGATTTTAGTGCATCCTTTTGATTGGTAGACCATAAACCGTCCAAAATAAATTTTTTTTCTTCTTAAATTTCAACTTTGGCTGCGATTTAAAAAAAATTAAGGGATATGCCCATTCTATTTTTTTTTTTAAATAATGAAAAATAAAACAAATTTTCATTTGCGACCATCCGCGCTCAAAAATATTTGGGGCAACATGGTCAAATACTTAAAAAACTGAAATAACTTTTGTTTTTAATTTTGCGATTTTTCGAAAAAGGACCCCGCACAAATGAATAGGAAATGGCTGTTCGATCAAATTAGGTGAATTTTTTGTATTTTTTATATTTGATTATTCTGAAAAAATGTCTCCATGGACACAAAGCTCCAAAGTCTCAATTTTGGCTGCAACGGAGCTTGAAAGCTCCATAGCTGTATTACATAGGCACAAAAAAAAAATCATGTACCAGAGGGTAGACCCCCTGGTATGGGGGTTTTTGGTGGTGCTAAAACCGAATATGGCCATAGAAATGCAATAAAACTATCGAATTTGCCCCCAGTGCCCCCATTAATACCCCCCCCCCCAAATGGGTAAAAATATTTTTATTACAAAAATTAAAAATTAATATGAATTCTTATATTTTTTGAGACGGTAAAACCAAAAATGAATATAAAAAAATGTTTTCTACCAAAATTTGGCCCTGTAAACCACCCCAGTGGCCCCATGCACCCCCCCCCCTCCCCAAAACGAGATACAAAAAGTTTTATTAATGTATTGTAATGTTTTTTGAGGCGCTGAAACCAAAGATAAATATAAAAAATGTGTTTGATCAATGCTTGGTCCTCTAGGCCAATCCAGTGACCCCATTCGACCCCCCCCCCAAACGAGTTAAAAATATTTTTATTAGGAACATTAAAACTCAATGTGTATTCTTATGTTTTTTGAGATGCTGTAACCAAAGTTGAATATAAAAAATGTTTATAAACAATGCTTGGCCCTGTAGACTAACCCCCCCCCCCCGCCCGAACGGGTTAAAAATATTTTTATTAGGAAAATTTAAACTCAATGTGTATTCTTATGTTTTTTGAGACAATTCAACCAATGATGAATATAAAAAATGTTTTTAACTTAGTTAAAAACACTTGCTTGGCCCTGTACACAACCCCAGTGCCCCCATTCATCCCGCCCCCCAAACGAGTTGAGAATATTTTAATAACAAAAATTAAAACTCAAGGTGTATTCTTATTTTTTTTTTTGGACACTGAAACGTTTGAGGGGGGGTGAATAGGTGCACTGGGGTCCTGTAAAGGGCCAAGCATTAGTTAAAAACATTTTTTATAATCTTCTTCGGTTTCAGCGCCTCAAAAAACATAACAGTACACATTGAGTTTTAGCTTTTGTAATAAAAACTTTTATATCTCGTTTGGGGGGAGGGGAGTCGCATGGGGCCACTGGGGCGGTTTACAGGGCCAAACATTGGTAGAAAACATTTTTTACATTCATTTTTGGTTTCAACGTCCCAAAAAATATAAGAATTCATATTAAGTTTTAATTTTTGTAATAAAAATATTTTTACCCGTTTGGGGGGGGGGGCGGTAAAAATGGGGGCACTGGGGTCGTCTACAAGGCTAAATGTTGGTAAAAAACATTTTTTGTATACATTTTTGGTATAAGCATCTCAAAAAACATGAGTATATAGTTCAATTTTCATTTTTCCAAGAAAAATTTTTTCACTCCTTTGGGAGGCTTGTGGGGGCGCTGGGAAAAAATTGGATAGTTTTATTGCATTTCTATGGCCATATTCGGTTTTTGCACCATCAAAAACCCCCATACCAGGGGGTTTACCCTTTGGTACATGATTTTTTTTTTTGGGTGCCTGTGTAATAGTGCTATGAAGCTTTCAAGCTCCGTAGCAGCCAAAGTTGAGACTTGGAAGCTTTGGGTCCATGGAGACTTTTTTTCAGGATAATAAAATCTAAAATATACAAAAAATTCACCTAATTTGATCAAGCGGCCATTTCCTATTCATTTGTGCGGGGTCCTTTTTCGAAAAATCGCAAAATTAAAAACAAAAGTTATTTCAGTTTTTTAAGTATTTGACCATGTTGCCCCAAATATTTTTGAGATCGGATAGTCGCAAATGAAAGTTTGTTTTATTTTTCATTATTTAAAAAAAAAAATAGAATGGGCATATCTCTTAATTTTTTTTAAATCACAGCCAAAGTTGAAATTTAAGAAGAAAAAAAATTTATTTTGGACGGTTTATGGTCTACCAATCAAAAGGATGCACTAAAATCACTTTCAAAAGTAATTTTATCTGAAAGTATATCGTCTAATCTTTTGAATGAGAGGTCGCAAGATCATTTTGACAGAATTGTTTTACCACGGGAGTATCAGAAAGACGACTAAAAAGTCGTTAAAAATTTACTTTTTTTTTGTCATTAATAGGCTGCCAATCAGAGCTGAAGGCATCTGGGGGTCTGAAAACTTCAGGATCCTATTTTTTTTAGGTGTACTTTGACCTAATACAATTAGTTTTTAAATATCTTTCGTGGGCCGATTCACTATATAGATCCGGGCATAGCCTTTAATTGTATTCTGTAGATAAATTATCAATTAATATTAATTTAATTTAAAATAAGAAGCTAATTAATAACTTTTTTTTTTGTTAGAAAATATGAAACAGAGTTTATTTTTCTTTTTTATCAATGCAATTTTTTATAAATTTTTAACAAAAAAATAAAATTTAACTTAAACCGTCTTTATTTTTCTTAATTATTTTTTTTATTGGTTATTTAACAGTTTTTCTTTATAAGATTTTTACTATTTTCAAAATAAAATTCACAAAATTCTATCAATAACACACGCAATAACAAATTTCATTTTTAGGTTAATTAATTTTTTTTTAATTTTTAAAGTACAACACAAATTTATTTCATATCACTTATCAGAAAACAACTTCAAAGACTTTTTATTACTTTTTTTTAATAATATTAATAATTGATTATAATTTCTATTTTATTGGCTTCATTTTTTTTTAATAAAAAATTATTTTTCTTTCATCACAATCACAATAATAATAATATCAAATTATTCAATTTTAAATAAAAACTTTTTTTTTTTTTAATTAAATTAAATCTTTAAATAATTTATTTTTATTTTTATTTAAATCAAAATATTTCTCCTTTCAAACCACCCTAAACTAACTTTTTTTACTAACTGCCGATGTTATTATTTTTTTTTTTAAACAAAAAACTGTATCCAAGTAACATAGCAACAATAAACAATAAATTTTAAATTTCAAATATAAACATTTTTCACTGCACTGTAATAAAATTCGAACTTATTATTCATAAAAATCTTTCATTTAAATATTCTGAGTAGTTAAATAAAATTCAATTTTTTAAATATATCTAGTTCGGCCGTTTTATGTCAACGACAAATTCGTCGGTAACGGGATGAAAAAAAGTATAAATATCAGTTATAATTTACGGTTTCCTATGTAACGTAATTAAAAAAAATAATTTTTTATGCTCTTAATCCCCCTTAATCCTATAATTACTCTCTTTATCCCCATTACTGACAGATTCAAACAACAGCAGGGTGATAATCTTTTTATATAGAACAACAGCGTCAATTCCAACTTTAAATCAATAACAACTGTCTGTAGCGAGTCGCTCTGGACCAGGCCAAGCAGTTCCACTAGCTCAGTTGAAAAGAACTGCAGCCTCATGGCCGTCCACCAGAAGCTGTTCGAATGCAGCCCAATCCAAAAAACAACCAGCTAAGGGCAAAAGTATCAGAGTTACACACCAGCACCATCAGTAACCGGTACCAGAAAGAAACTCTCCATCCAGCATAGTCGTAGTGGAGAACTTGCCCTGGGGACAAATAGAAATAACTCAGAGACAATAATCATCTTTGATAAACTCACCCCCGATAGCACTACCAGATAATTTACGGTGCATCCGGTATAGACTCGATAGTAACAGCGGACATACTAAAACAAAGGATGCCATTTTTCTTGACCAGAAAAAAAAGTGAACAAAGATGAGTTGAACAGAAAAAAATGAACAAAAAAAGTTGAACATAGAAATTTTTGAACAAAAAAAATTGAACATAAAAACTTTTGAACAAAAAAAGTTGACCAAAATTTTTTGACAAAAAAAAAATAAAAAATTAATCAAAAAATGAACATAAGAAGTTGAACATAGAAATTTATAAGTCTTTGTTTACTTTTTTTTCTGGTCAACAGAAATGGCGTCAAACAAAACTAAATGCTAAAGACTATAAAGTTTTCTTTGTAACTCTTAACTCATTCTATGTATTTAGAATTTTTATTATATGTATTCTTTATATTAAAAATAATTTTTGAAATTTACTCTTAACCCTTTGATCTTGACCTCTGATATTATATTTGAATTTATTTATTTTTTAATTTATTAAATAATATATTATTTATCTTTTCAATATTTATTTTTTATATAATATTCTTTTTAATAATTTAACATTATTATAATTTTAAATCAGGGTCGAGAAGACGTGACTTATAAATCAGAATTTTTTCTCTCTTTTTTTAAAATTTTAGATGAACAATAATAATAACAATAATGTCTGATATTTAAAAATATTGTATAATAATGATTTGCCTTAAATATTATGAATTTTGAAAAACATTTTAATTTACTTTAGAATAATTTACAAAGTGATGGATTCCGTCACACAACTCATATGATTATATGATTATTTGTTATTCTTGAGGAACCCTAGTGCCAATAATTTGGTGGTGTTTTCTTATGTACTATTAAGGATATATAGCACGCCAATGGGCCATAAGGACGCTCTGACCAATGAATTTCCCAATTAAGACATATAGAGTTTGTAAGAGAAGAGCCTCAGGAAACGAATGGTATGGGTCGATATTCGTGCATAATTTTGAGATAAAAGCGTACAAAGATAAGTAAATATTGAATTAGTTTTATCGGACAAATTCCGGAAGTTTTTCATATCAAATCGCGAATTCCCCAATTCAGATTGTGTTAAGCTAACACTTCAAATTCCAAAGTATTTATTGGTAATTTTCGAATATGAGGTATAAGTGTGAAATTTTGGATATTTAAACGAAGAAATTTTTATAACACCGTTTTAGCAGAAGGGACACCATATTGTTTGTTTATTATACAATGCGCGCATACTAAGGTTATAGTAAATAAAACCACAAATGAATATTTTTATTTAATTTATGATTAATAATTTACTTATTTTGTAGTAATTTATTTATTTATTTATTTATTTATTTATTTTTTTTTAAGTTCCTACTAGGGATATACCCACGAAAGCATTTAACATTAATTAATTTTTTAACATTATTTAATTTTTTAATTGTTTATTGTTTTAAAATAAATTTTATTTGTAAAATAATGAGTAAACTGCATTTAATACAAAATGTTAAAATTTTTTTGATAAATATATACACAGATAAATATTTACACATTCTTAGTATTATAACTTTCTTTTCTAATTTTTCGGGCGATAGCGTATTTAGGGTAATAGTTTCTTCCAAGGGACCGATTGGAAATTATTCGTATAATCTTATCCTGCATTCTATTACTCTTATCTAGGTCAAAAGGATAAGATAAAATTATCTATTACTCTCATCTTGACCAAAAAGATGAGATTGAATTTTTTTTTACACTCTCATCTCGGCCAAAAGGATGAGATGAAATTACATTCTTCTGTGGACTCTCATCTTAGCTAAAAGGATGAGATGAAATCATCTATTACACTCTCATTTTAGACAGAAGGATAAGATGAAATTTACTTTTTTTCTCATCTCGATCAAAATTTTGTGGTGGAATTTTCTATTACACTCTCATCTCAGCCAAAAGGATGAGATGAAATTACACTCTTCTTTAAACTCTCATCTTAGCTAAAAGGATGAGATGAAATCATCTATTACACTCTCATCTTAGGCAAAATGATACTCATCTCGGCCAAAAGGATAAGGTGGAATTTTCTATGAAACTATCATCTTGGCCAAAAGGATGAGATGAAATTATTAGCCACACGATCAGATGATAATCGCTATTACTCTTATCTCAGCCACACATTATTAGATGACATTTGCTATTATTTTTATTTTAGCCGCGCAGTATCAGATGATATTGGCTGTTACTCTTATCTTAGCCATGCCTTATCAGTCGATATTTTTTATTACTCTTGTCTTAGCCACGAAGTATCAGATAATATTTGCTGTTACTCTCATATCTTAGTCACTGGAAAAGATAATTCTCCATTACATTAATCTTAGCCATATGAATTAGTAAAAATAAAAATTAAATTTTTTTAAACAATTTTAAAGTAATAATAAGTAAAAGGAATAATTTAGTAGGTTGTCAGCGCTGTTTACGCTTTTAGTAAAAATTGATATTTATCCTAGATTTTAAAACAAAAAATTTTTATATTATTTATATTAATTATATTTAAAACATCTTCATACTGATTTTATAACTATTCATTAATATTTTTGGGTGCATTAGTACCCAAATTATTACAGGAAGGAATAAAATCAACAAGGCAAGCAATAATTAATGTCCTTGAAAAATTAATGGAAAAGATTTACCAAATTACAGCTATAATAGACGATTCTATAAATAATTTGTCTTTTGATAGTAAAAAAAGTAAAGATATTTTATGGTGCAATGAAATATTAGTGGCGCTTCGTCAGAAAGAAATTTATTTGAGGTTCGCAATATTAATTTTGCTATTGGATACATTGAGATTAATATTTTCTAAATTATTTTAATTTTATTAGGAAATTATTATCGGATTTAGAAATTTGCGAAGACCAAATTAATTGTTTGGAAACAAGAACACAAAATCGACTAAAACAGCTTTATGAAACTGTTAAATTTAGATCCGTCGTTCCAACACTACAAGTTTATGTTCGTACTTTCACAGAATAAATATTAAATTTTTGGTATATATTAATTTTTCAATTTTTTTTAGCCACTATTTAAAGATTTAGCTGAAATATGGATAAGGTTACAAGATGAGGTTATTGTTCTGTGCAGTACAAAAGATATTTTAAAATTATTAGAATATTTGTTCCCACAAGTAAATTTAACTAATATTTTAATACTAGTTTTTTAAACCTAAAAAAAAAATTTTTTATTTTATACTTAAGGTTAAAAATTTATTTTTAGGATACTGATATAATGAAACCAAAACTCTTGGATTCACTATCAAAAAATATACAAATTTTAACAGATGCTGACCGAATAGAAAAAACCATGGGAAAATTAATTGGTACGAAAAAGCTTATTTGTAATATTCAATGCTTTAAATAAAGATTTAATTAAAAATGAATTTTTTTTATTGAATTTTTAGTTGAATGTGGTAACTGCTCTGTATCTCATCTTACTAATGGAACAAATTTAGAAAAAATAAATTTGCAGGTAAAAAACTGTACGCTGAGTTATATATAATGGATGGTATTTAATTTATTTAAAATAAATATTTCTGTTTTCTTCAGTTCATTTTATCAAAGAGCTTTTTTTTCTTAATAAATTTAATATTTGATAGCTGTTTTTATAATCATCAAATATGAAACAGCTAACAAATTAAAGAAAATCTGTCTATTATGTAACTTTGTTTTCAGTTCCTTGGATTTTGTGCTTGGAGTTTTGTAGTTGGAAATGGTGCCTTGATTCCTGCCAATCCAAATATTGGCATTGTTAATTGGGAAAACAAATGGTATGCATTTAGCTCAGCAGATGCAGCAAAACGATTTGGTGAAAATCCAGAAACGTTAGTATACATTTTTATTTGCTCATTATCTAAATTAACTTTTATAAAATCCCCTTAAAAATAGATATTGCTATTACGAAGATTTTATTCTTGATCCTATTTGCTGCTAAATAGTTGCACGCGTTGCATGAATGATGCATTTATATATTTGGAAATTATTAAATTGAATTGAAATAAAATAGGGTTGTTGCATTAAAAAATTTTGAAATTCTATTTGGTTGGTTTTGTAGTTTGTAAAAAAATATTAGATATATATTTTTTGATTTTTTTATTAAGCAATATTTACCGGTGAAATAAGAAGTTTAATCAACCCTCCAACCAACTGAAAACTCCAAAAGAAGTTGCAACATGAGTTACTCGGAGTTGCAATGATGTTGCATGGAGTTGCAGTGGTGCTATAAAGAGTCGAAGAAGAGTTGCAAAGAATTTTAACGGAATTGCACATTTTCTTCGAAAAAGTTAGCAAACTTCTTTGGAACTCTGTGCAACTTCTCTGCAACTCCACTGCAACTCCATTGCAACTCCTTGTGGAACTTTTAGTGGTTGAGGGTTGAGTTTAATAAGTTAAACCCCACGTCACAATCCAAATTCCGTATACTTTTAGCATTGCGTTTCATGAACCTCGCAGTTCTACTCGCAGTTCTACCAGTACCAGTATTTTCACTACTTTAATTAGTAATACTAGGTATCTCATAATTAATTTTCATGAAAAATAAAAAAATGCCAATCAAATATTTTTGTATATATTTTCAGAATATTAAAAAATTTCAATATCGTTGCAATCCTATTGTAAATGATTATTAAAATAAAAATAAGTTTTTGTAATTTATAAATTGAGTCAGTGCACCTCGGCGTGCTGCTTGGATCTAGTTTTACTATAATCGTGACAATATTATCGAGAGCAATACCCTTAACTCTGAACATACTTATGCCCCAAACAAAAAGACTTAAAATAAATTAATGAAATTTTTATTGTTTAAAAATATAAAGATTTCAAAAAAAAGCTATGGAAATTACCAGAAAACGTCAAGAGTATATCGTATTATTTCAGCTATTCTGTGATTTGCGAATGAGTTTCCAAGAAAGGTAATAATTAGGTTAATTTTACTATAAATTGTTTTAAAAAATTATATGTTCTTGTGTATACACAAAAATATATATTTTTTTTTTAAATTACAGACCAGTAGGTAATTTATTTTTGAAATCCTGTAAAGATCAAGGCATCCAAACAGAATTACATGCTTACAGAAATTTAATTGATAACGATTACAGTTCAAATATTTGGGATTATCGCAAAAAAGCATTGCAATATGTAAGTTAATCAATCAGCAAATGATATCACAATTTTAATTACCTAAAATTAATTTCTTACAGGCAAAAATTTACAATTGTAAAACAAAAAGTTCGCAAACGAGTGATTCACATTTCAAAAATGAAACTTGGGTGCAAACAGCAAAATTAATTGACAAAGAATTGCAAACAAATGTTGATAACTCGACAAATACGCAAAATTCAAATTTATTTTTATATGGATTAAGAACTAAAGACAGTAAATTAGCAATATTTGATTGTTCATTTGAAAATAATTATAAAGATAAAATTATTTATTCAAAAAAATAAATTCCCGAGGGAAATCTTTTAATTAAGCATATTTTTACTTAAATAATAATTTTTAAACCAACTTTTTGTTTTATTCTTAACGTAAAGATAAATAGTACATTTTTTATCCTAGATTGTAAAAGTAAAGATTTCCCCAGATCGCCCTCAAGGTGATCATACTGCAATCTGCGATTCTTACGACCTGAGATAAAGAAATATAATATTTCATGTCAGTGGTCAGATAGAATTAATACAGTACCTATGCACTTATAAAACTAAAATAATTTTGAGGCAGCCAATACTTTAATACGAAAAAATATTATGCAATTTTGTAGTTATAGAAATTGTAAGAAAAAATTAAAACTTTAATCCTGATTTTTAAAATTTATGTGACACTGATTTGCATGCAATATATTATGTCCTCATATAATATATACTTAATCAGTAAAAATGTTTATTTTGACCTCGGTTTTGCCAAATGCGAAGGTTTAAAGGTCCGAGACGCGTAGCACCGAAGTTCTGTAATCGCATTTGCTAAAAATAAATATTTCTAGATGAGGTTATGAATGTTTTTTTATTTACAAAGGGCAATTAATTACTAGGCAATTGTTGGAACCATTTAAAAAAAGACCCCCTATACGGTTGTCTCTGGTAATCTAGGGCCTCTGCAATGCGCTATTTCCTCATTGAGAAAAAAGTGCATTTTATCGACTTCGCCTCGGAGGGTAATTATATGCGATCTAGGACATTCTTTTTATACTTTGCTCGCATGGTTAAAATGTAAAATTAACCTGAGTAATCCACAATTAAATGTTATTGGAGTAATATTAAATAATTATTGGAGTAATATTAAAATAATTTAAAAAAATATAAACTGTATTGAACTAAAATCTATTTAAACTTTTTCAAAATTTTTTAATCTCTAGAAATAATAGAAAATCAATAGGAATCATAATTATTCGAATTTTTAACGGAGCGCTTTTAGAAAAATAATTCATTATTATATATCGGAGTCTTCATACAAAAGTCAAACCGATAAAATGGGGTATTCGATTACACTCTCGCCTTAGCCAAAAGGACGATATAAAATTTTTTATCACTCGCATCTCGGCCAAAAGGATAAGATGGAATTATCTATTACTCACATCTCAGCCAAAACGATGAGAAATTATTTTTATTCTACTCTCATATTAGCTAAAAGGATGAAATAGTATTTTCTATTACACTATCATCTTAGACAAAAGGATAAGATGAGATTATCTAATAATCACTTCTTGGCTAAAAGGGTGAGATTGTATTTTCTATTACCCTCTCACCTTAGCCAAAAGGATAAGATGGAATTATCTAATAGTCGCTTCTCGGCCAAAAGGATGAGATGGAATTATCTAATATTCGCTTCTCGGCCAAAAGGATGAGATGGAATTATCTAATATTCGCTTCTTGGTCAAAAGGATGAGATTGAATTTTCTATTACACTCTCATCTTAGCCAAAAGGATGAGATGGAATTATCTAATATTCGCTTCTCGGCCAAAAGGATGAGATTGTATTTTCTATTACACTCTCATCTTAGCCAAAAGGATGAGATGGAATTATCTAATATTCGCTTCTCGGCCAAAAGGATAAGATAGAATTTTCTATTACACTCTCACCTTAGCCAAAAGGATAAGATGGAATTATCTAATATTCGCTTCTCGGCCAAAAGGATGAGATTGAATTTTCTATTACACTCTCACCTTAGCCAAAAGGATAAGATGGAATTATCTAATAGTCGCTTCTCGGCCAAAAGGATGAGATGGAATTATCTAATATTCGCTTCTCGGCCAAAAGGATAAGATGGAATTATCTAATATTCGCTTCTTGGTCAAAAGGATGAGATTAAATTTTCTATTACACTCTCATCTTAGCCAAAAGGATGAGATGGAATTATCTAATATTCGCTTCTCGGCCAAAAGGATGAGATTGAATTTTCTATTACACTCTCATCTTAGCCAAAAGGATGAGATGGAATTATCTAATATTCGCTTCTCGGCCAAAAGGATGAGATTGAATTTTCTATTACACTCTCATCTTAGCCAAAAGGATGAGATGGAATTATCTAATATTCGCTTCTCGGCCAAAAGGATGAGATTGAATTTTCTATTACACTCTCATCTTAGCCAAAAGGATGAGATGGAATTATCTAATATTCGCTTCTCGGCCAAAAGGATGAGATTGAGTTTTCTATTACACTCTCATCTTAGCCAAAAGGATGAGATGGAATTATCTAATATTCGCTTCTCGGCCAAAAGGATGAGATTGAATTTTCTATTACACTCTCATCTTAGCCAAAAGGATGAGATGGAATTATCTAATATTCGCTTCTCGGCCAAAAGGATGTGATTGAATTTTCTATTACACTCTCATCTTAGCCAAAAGGATGAGATGGAATTATCTAATATTCGCTTCTCGGCCAAAAGGATGAGATTGAATTTTCTATTACACTCTCATCTTAGCCAAAAGGATGAGATGGAATTATCTAATATTCGCTTCTCGGCCAAAAGGATGAGATTGAGTTTTCTATTACACTCTCATCTTAGCCAAAAGGATGAGATGGAATTATCTAATATTCGCTTCTCGGCCAAAAGGATGAGATGGAATTATCTAATATTCGCTTCTCGGTCAAACGGATGAGATTATATTTTCTATTACACTCTCATCTTAGCCAAAAGGATGAGATGGAATCATCTAATATTCGCTTCTCGGCCAAAAGGATAAGATTGAATTTTCTATTACACTCTCACCTTAGCCAAAAAGATAAGATGGAATTATCTTATATTCGCTTCTCGGCCAAAAGGATGAGATTGTATTTTCTATTACACTCTCATCTTAGCAAAAAGGATGAGATGGAATTATCTAATATTCGCTTCTCGGCCAAAAGGATAAGATTTAATTTTCTATTACACTCTCACCTTAGCCAAAAAGGATAAGATGGAATTATCTAATATTCGCTTCTAGTCCAAAAGGATGAGATGGAATTATCTAATATTCGCTTCTTGGTCAAAAGGATGAGATTGAATTTTCTATTACACTCTCATCTTAGCCAAAAGGATGAGATGGAATTATCTAATATTCGCTTCTCGGCCAAAAGGATGAGATTAAATTTTCTATTACACTCTCATCTTAGCCAAAAGGATGAGATGGAATTATCTAATATTCGCTTCTCGGCCAAAAGGATGAGATTGAATTTTCTATTACACTCTCACCTTAGCCAAAAGGATAAGATGGAATTATCTAATAGTCGCTTCTCGGCCAAAAGGATGAGATGGAATTATCTAATATTCGCTTCTCGGCCAAAAGGATGAGATGGAATTATCTAATATTCGCTTCTTGGTCAAAAGGATGAGATTGAATTTTCTATTACACTCTCATCTTAGCCAAAAGGATGAGATGGAATTATCTAATATTCGCTTCTCGGCCAAAAGGATGAGATTGAATTTTCTATTACACTCTCATCTTAGCCAAAAGGATGAGATGGAATTATCTAATATTCGCTTCTAGGCCAAAAGGATGAGATTGAATTTTCTATTACACTCTCATCTTAGCCAAAAGGATGAGATGGAATTATCTAATATTCGCTTCTCGGCCAAAAGGATGAGATTGAGTTTTCTATTACACTCTCATCTTAGCCAAAAGGATGAGATTGAATTTTCTATTACACTCTCATCTTAGCCAAAAGGATGAGATGGAATTATCTAATATTCGCTTCTCGGCCAAAAGGATGAGATTGTATTTTCTATTACACTCTCATCTTAGCCAAAAGGATGAGATGGAATTATCTAATATTCGCTTCTCGGCCAAAAGGATAAGATAGAATTTTCTATTACACTCTCACCTTAGCCAAAAGGATAAGATGGAATTATCTAATATTCGCTTCTCGGCCAAAAGGATGATATTGTATTTTCTATTACACTCTCATCTTAGCCAAAAGGATGAGATGGAATTATCTAATATTCGCTTCTCGGCCAAAAGGATAAGATTTAATTTTCTATTACACTCTCACCTTAGCCAAAAGGATAAGATGGAATTATCTAATATTCGCTTCTCGGCCAAAAGGATGAGATTGTATTTTCTATTACACTCTCATCTTAGCCAAAAGGATGAGATTGAATTTTCTATTACACTCTCACCTTAGCCAAAAGGATAAGATGGAATTATCTAATATTCGCTTCTCGGCCAAAAGGATGAGATTGTATTTTCTATTACACTCTCATCCTAGCCAAAAGGATGAGATGGAATTATCTAATATTCGCTTCTCGGCCAAAAGGATAAGATTGAATTTTCTATTACACTCTCACCTTAGCCAAAAGGATAAGATGGAATTATCTAATATTCGCTTCTCGGCCAAAAGGATGAGATTGTATTTTCTATTACACTCTCATCTTAGCCAAAAGGATGAGTTTTGTGTTTTTAGACAACCAACGATCATGGAACATGTTCACTTATAACAGATGTAACGTATACTCCGCTATTATTATAAGTCCTAAGACCGAAATTACAATTAATCCCGAAATATAAATTATCCTAAGTCCATAAACCTAAAGTATTGTAAATTCCTGTTCTTATCACGCCCTCACTTCCACTTTAAATTATAAGTCCTTAAATGGAAAATATTTTAAGTCCATTTCACCCTCCCCCTGAAAACTCATTTTTTTACCCCCCCCCCCATAAACGTCAATTTTTCACCCCCCGCCACCCTGCAGAGCTGGACTTTTCAAATACCCCATCCGATGAACATGTTCCAAGTTAAAAAGAAAAAAAATCTCTCATTATTCTTACATTTTTATAAGAGGCCAAAACACAAAAATGGCATTCAAAAATCGAGATTTTTCTCTAGGAACCTAAGCATTGAGCTAGTAACCTATTTATAGTCGTAATTTCAGGAAATAAACGTTAGAGCAGTTTCGAAGACCCGACCAGGAGTTTCAATCTCCTCTCATTTCATTTAAATTTACCCACAGAAAAGTTTCGAACAAAAATTCTTTTTAAGTCTGTATTAATCAAAAAAATAAATTCAGAAATCATAAGTATCAAGAAGTAAATGCTAGAATAATGTTTATTGGGATGATATTCGCTATTGATCTTATCTAAGCCGCGAAGGATCAGATGACATTTGCGATTACACTCCTATATTACCCGCAGCATCAGATGGCATTCACTATTATCCTAATTATAACCACAGGATCAGATGTTTTTCGCTATTACTCTCACCTTAGCCGCAAGATAAGATAAAAACCCCAATTTCTTTTCTATTATACTCATATCTTACCCGCAGTGTCAGATCAAATTCGCTATGACTCTCATCTTAGCCACGCAGGATTAGATGAAATTTGGTATTACAGTCTAATCTTACCCGCAGGATCAGATGGAATTTGCTATTACACTCTGATCTTACCCGTAGGATCAGATGACATTCACTATTATCCTAATTTTAACCACAGGATCAGATGTTTTTCGCTTTTACTCTCATCTTAGCCGCAAGATAAGATAAAATCCCCAATTTCTTTGATATTACACTCATATCTTACCCGCAGTATCAGATACGGTATCAGATCAAATTCGCTGTGACTCTCATCTTAGCCGCGCAGGATTAGATGACATTTGGTATTACACTCTAATCTTACCCGCAGGATCAGATGGCATTTGCTATTACACTCTAACCTTACCCGCAGGATCAGATGGCATTCACTATTATCCTAATTTTAACCACAGGATCAGATGTTTATCGCTATTACTCTCATCTTAGCCACAAGATAAGATAAAATCTCCAATTTCTTTGCTATTACACTCATATCTTACCCGCAGTATCAGATTAAATTTGCTATTACTCTCTTCTTAGCCGCGCAGGATTAGATGACATTTGCTATTACACTCTAATCTTACCCGCAGGATCAGATGACATTTGCTATTACATTGTTATCTTACCCGAAGGATCAGATGATATTTGCTATTACACTCCTATCTTACCCGCAGGATAAGATGACATTCACTGTTATCCTAATTTTAACTACAAGATTAGATGTTTTTCGCTATTACTCTCATCTTAGTCGCAAGATAAGATAGAATCCCCAATTTCTTTGCTATTGCACTCATATCTTACCCGCAGTATCAGATCAAATTCGCGATTACTCTCATCTTAGCCGCACAGGATTAGATGCCATTTGCTATTTCACTCTAATCTTACCCGCAGGATCAGATGACATTTGCTATTACACTCTAATCTTACCCGCGGTATCAAATGATGTTTGTTATTACTCTTTTCTTAGCCGCACAGGATCAGATTACATTTACTATTGCACTTTTTTTTCACTCACAGTCTCGCAATCGCAATCGAATCTCGGCCATAAGTATATAAGATAAAATTTACTATTACACTCTCATCTTAGCCAGAAAGATGAGATGAGATTATCTAATAATCGCTTCTCGGCCAATAGGAGGAGATAATAATATCTATTACTCTCATCTCAGCTGAAAGGGTAAGATAGTATTTTCTATTACATCTTAGCCAAAAGATTAGATGAAATCATCTTTTACTGAATAATCTCGGCCATTTGGAAGAGATGAAGTTTTCTGTTACTCGTATCTCGGCCAATAAGATGAGATGAAATTATATATTAAACAAAGCAGCCTAGGCCATGTAATTAATACAAAAGTGGAATTACTAATAAAATAATAAGTCGAACATTAGTTATTGTAATATAAAACAAAGATAAAAAGTATTTATAAAAAATATTTTCTTTAGGTAAAACCCATGAAAACTGCAAAGTACCCAAGAAACAAAATAATTATTAAAGTGATTCATAAAGAATTATCATTTTCATCACATTTCAAAGAATTATTAATAATATTTTTTTTAAGTTGAGAACTTAATTTATTTATTTTTATCTAACTTTCTGGCCGCTGACCAGAAAAGAATTTTTTTCTGCTTATTTAATTTAAAAAATTTTACTTGTAATCTAATAAGCAATTGCAAAATTTGAATACTAGACCAGCATATATTTTAACAATTAAATTTTATTTTGCAATGCTACAGAGACTATTATGATACAGTCTGACAACAAATAAAACAGCAAACTCCATGAGAAGTGCAATTTTTATTCTTGAAAAACTGGTACTATTGATATTTAATTATAAACATTGATATTTTTTAATTTATTTTGAAATAATGTTTTGTTCAAATAAATTTTAAAATTAATCACTTAGTGTAATAGTAAAATCTATAAGAATTTATAGTTCCATGATAAATTTAGAATTAATAAACATTTTTTTTCAAAGAACCATTTGTAGGAAGTAATAATAAAATCTTTGCATTTTGATAAATAAAAAATCCAAGATCTTATCTATTATTTTAAAATTTAATTCAATTTCAGTCAGTAAGAATTTTCTCGCATTAAAATTACAATCAAAGCTGATGATATTTTGTAATCATACAAAAAGTTTTCTTTATTTTTTAGTATACTAGTATTAAGCGCGCGTCGCGCGCAAAATGATTTATTTTCTTAAATACAGTGGAACTTGTATAATTCGAACTTATGTAATTCGAAAACTTCTATAATTCGAAAAACCTGGTTGGTACGGCCCAGCTCCCATCTAAACAATGTTAAAAAAACTTGCATAATTCGAAAGCAAAACTTGTATAAATCGAAATTTAAATCTTGAAATTTTTTGAATTATGCAAGTTTTATCAGAGTTTCATTTCGAATTACAAAGTTTTTTTCAAAATATAAAATTCTCTTGCATAATCTAAACTTTCTATAACTAGTATATTCTTATTCCTTTGTTTATATTTATTTATTTTTATCTATTATTATTATTTTGATATCTACTATTATTATTATTACTTATACCTACGAATAATTATTAAATATTTTTAATCCTCAGTTCGTAATAAGACTTTATTATAAGAACACGTATTTTAAGCTGTAAGTAAGATAATTGCACTGCTCATAACAGCGTGCCCCAAATGTCACACGTAAATGTTATTTTTCTACCACCAAATATGACCTCTGTCTTGCAGCCAATGGATCAAGTAAGGTGTAATAAAAAATTTTAAGCATTTTTATGGACAATTAGTAGTCAAAAAGATTTTAGCAGAGCTAGAAAAGAATAAGAAAATTGACTTATTAGAATCTTCCAGAATGTGTATACAAGCTTGGAAGAAATTATCTGCTACAACAATAAGCAATTGCTTCCGAAAGGCTGGATTTTTCCAGGATATACCTGATCAGATAGAAGAAAATACTGGTGAAAATCAGGATACAAATTTTATTCGCGAAATATACAACAGGCTTGAAACAAACGTTCCATTTGATGATTTTATCACCGTTGATGACGATTTGGCTATTTGCAGACAAGAAACGGAAGAAGACATTAATGTTGTTTTAGAATCGCATAAACGAATAACAAAGATAATTCAGAAAATGAAGAGGTAGAAGAAACATTACCTACCTGTTCTGAAACATATCTCAACTTAAAAAAATGTAGACTGTTTTTAAACAACCAAGAAAATATTGATGAAAAACTAATGAAATATGTTGATTTTTTAGAAGAGCAAATTATATAAATAAAAATTAAAAATACAAAGCAAAAAAAATATAAAATTTTAAATAAAAATGTGTTCTTTTAATTTTGTATTGATTGTTTACAATAAATTGATTTTCTTTTATTAAACTAAATATGTACTAGTTATTTACTGTTTAATTTTTAACATTTATATAATTCAAAATTTTTCAAATAATGAAAAACTTGCATAGTTCGAAATTTTTCGAATTATGAAAAACTTGTATAATTCGAAAACTTGCATAATTCGAAATGAGAAACCGGTCCCATCCATTTCGAATTATACAAGTTCCACTGTACCAAAATTTGTTCTTACTTTAATTTTTTTATTCATATCAACTACTCGACGTACTATAACTATCCTCAAAAATAATAAAAATATAATATAAACAATTATAAACAATTAATTTTAACCTATATTAACAATGAAATTTATATGAGCCAATCAGAATGACTCTTTAGCTATAACAAACTGTTGCGATCAACATGTCCTTTTTAAAAAAGGATAATTTTTATTGATAACAATCGTTGAAAATTTTTTCATAAATTTTTTAATAATTTTTTGACTTTAGGAAATTAGGAAATGTCAAATGAGTATATTGTATCATTTTGCTTATTATGTGATTCACAAATAAGTTTCCATGAAATTTTTTTTTTTTTATCAATCCATTTAAAATATTTATTTACTTGTATGTTTATTTTTTTGAATTTATTTATTTTATTTATTTTGAAAAAATTTGGCGCAGGCATGGCCGATGCGCAATATGATACAATATTGTATAATGGTTAAGAGTATAAGTACATAGTACATACATAAAATTTAAGTGAATAAAAATAAATATGAATATAATTAATATTATAAAATATAATAATAATAAAAATGAAAATTAAATTAAATTTAATATATGAATAATAACAATTTTTGCTTAATTATGATTTAAATTTTAATATTTAGACATATTTTTGACAAAAGAAAAAAAGTATATTTTAACTTGATTATTTCTTAAAAGAATTGAAGTTGATTAGATAAATTAATTTATTCAAAAAAATAAAATTACGAATTAAATGTTTTTTTAATTTCTAATTCCGTCAAAAATATTTTTATAAATGTTTCTTTTTTCTTTTATCAATATTAGTCAAAAATTTTGCTATTTTTTATCTTGCAAGATTTATTTATCCCGAAAGCTGATAAAAGTCGTTATTTGGTTTAGATTTTTTTTCTGCAAAAATAGAAAAATTCGGAACTTAAAAAATATCATTTTTTGGGATAATTTAAAGCAGAGTACTTAGGGCACGCTCATATAATGAGTAGCTAAATCTGAATATTATACATATTTTACTGTAAAATAATATTTCCGCATATTTTTATCATTTCGTGAGACCTGGTCTGCAATAACTCTGATAACAAAAATCACCGAATGCTTCATTTTTGCACTATTCCATATTTTTAGTCTTATTATTTTTATTTTTATTTTTATTATTTTACTATCCCATATTTTTTTTTATTTCAATTTTTCGCGCGAGCTCTCGGGCGAAATATAATTTTTTAAACGATAGTCAAAAATTCCTGGTTAATTAAAAATTTCTGAAATTAATGTTAATTTTTTTAAAACATAATTTTCTACCAAGAATATACTAATATCAATGAAGTAAGTTTCAGCTTTCACGATGGCTCCAAGAAGGCTGTCAGAAAGTATATTATATTGCTATCTTCAATATTTAGATCACTCAAAAGTAGTTTTGATTCTTCAATAATTTCTAAATTTTTTTCAATTTCATCACTTCTTCTTAAACACTCTATTTTTTGACAAATTAATTTGCATTTTAATGTTACAGATGAAGTAATTTTTAAAGACCAATTTATGTCAACAATTGCATATTTGAATTTTTTTTATATGAAATAAGAACACAGATCTGTTATACAAAGCTAATGCAAGTTCTTCTGACTTATTTAAAGCAAATGCTACACTTTTTGAATAAAATGATAATATTAATTTATGAATTTTTAGGTTATGAGGTTTTGATTTAAGTAATTCATTCGAAATCTTGTAGAATCTAATGAATTTTTGGTGATTCCATCCTGCAGGTTTATTTTGCTTAAATCATTAGTCAAATCAATATTACTCATTGTTAAATTTATTGTTTGACAATATTATTATTTATTTTGATAAATAGAACCAAAATTTAAAAGCATATACTGGCGCCACATTATTTAAACTTGAACTGCCAAAATATCTATCTTATATACCTATAATATAGGTATAATCATCAAAATAGTTGAAATAACAATAATTTTAGATCATGAAGTTAAGTATTGCAAGAGTTAGTAACAAAATAAAAAAAACGCTGCCAAGTGATTGGCACTATGGTTCCTCATTAACAATCGCAAAATATTTATAATGGTCTATTTTATTTAATAAAAATTATAATTTGAGATATCAGTATTTCATAAAAAAAAGTTAAAAACCGTATTTTAAAAGAAAAAAAATGTTGCTGTGATTTAATGTTTATTATTTAACAAATTTTTAGAAAAAAATTTTCAATAAACTAGGTATTACACTAAAAAAAAAAACAATATTACAGATTTTTTAATTTTTTTGTTTTATTAATATTGAGAAAAAAAATTTGAAAAAATTCGGTATCATATCCAAAAAATTACTATGAATAAGCTTTCAAAAACTAGTACTCTCATAGAAATTAATTAGGTACTACGTCCGAACAAAAAAAAAATTTGGTATTCTTTGTATTTTTTTGTGAAAAAAATTTTGGGAAAAAAATTTTCAAAAAATTAATAATCAGATTTGAGATATCGAGTAAAAACCATACTTTCAAATATAAGTACTTTTATGGAAATAAATGAGGTATTACACCTAAATTAAAAAAAAAAAAAAGTTTTTTGAAATCTCTTGATGAAAAAATTTTGGAAAAAAAAATTAGATCTCAATTCCACAATAGTTGTGAAATATCATCGGTTACAAAATTTTCAAATATTAGTACTTTCATGGAATTAAAGGAAGTATTACACTAAAAAAAAAAAAAAAATATTACAGATTTTTTAATTTTTTTGTTTTTTTAATTTTGAGAAAAAAATTTTGAAAAAATTAAGTATCAGGTCCAAAAAATTACTATAAACGATATTTCTAAAACTAGTACTCTCATAGAAATCAATTAGGTACTACATCCAAAAAAAAAAAAAAATTAAGTTTTTTTTGTATTTTTTGGTGAAAAAAATGTTGAGAAAAAAATTTTCAAAAAATTAGTTATCAGATTCGAGATATCGAGTAAAAATCGTACTTTCAAATATAAGTACTTTCGTGGAAATAAATGAGGTATTACATCCAAATCAAAAAAAAAATAAAGTAGTTTGAGATTTTTTAATAAAAAAATTTTTGAAAAAAAAATTAGGTCTTAATTCCATAATGGTTGTGAAATATCACCGGTTACAATATTTTCAGATATTCGTACTTTCATAGAAAAAAATTAAGTATTACATCCTAAAATAAAAAAAAAATTGGCATTCTTTGTATTTTTTGGCAACAAAAATTTTGAGAAAAAAATTTTGAAAAAATTAGGTATCAAGTCCAAAAAAATGCTATAAACCATATTTCTAAAACTAGTACTTCCACAGAAATAAATTAAGTACTGCGTCCGTAAAGAAAAAAAAAATTGGTATTTTTTGTATTTTTTGGTGAAAAAAATTTTGAGAAAAAAATTTTCAAAAAATTAGTTATCGGATTCGAGATATCGAGTAAAAATCGTACTTTCAAATATAAGTACTTTCGTGGAAATAAATCAGGTATTACATCCAAATTAAAAAAAAAAAAAAGTAGTTTGAGATTTTTTGATTAAAAAATTTTTGATAAAAAAATTAGGTCTTAATTCCATAATGGTTGTGAAATTTCACCGGTTACATACATACACACACACACACACACACACACACACACACACACACACACATACAGACTTTTTTTAAAAACCGGTTTTTTAGCTTCCTGAGGTCCCAAAACGTGCTTATATGCCAAAAAATCAAAAATCAAAATTTCATCTATCACAAAGGTTCCTCTATGAGGAACCAAAATTAATTAATTCTATTCAGTTATTTGAAATTTCCTTCAATTTACAATATACAAATTTTTTTGGACTGTTTTCCAGTCACTAGAAATTAGTTGTATTTAATTAAAGTAAACTTTTGTAGTAAAAAAGTTAATAAAAGCTCTAAAAATTTAATGAATTAAAATGCACCGAGTTCAAATTAAATTTTTTTTACTTTAGATATCATTTTTTTATAAAAAATTTTCTCCATATACACATGATATATCTTTAAAAAAGTATAAAAGTAAAAAAGTATATATACTTTTTACTTTTTGTCATTCCGCAAGACACTTTTTTCTGTCCAAAATAATTTTTACATTTTCCCTAGACATTATTTTGATTTGAATCTTATTTTTTTTTTAACTTATTAACCGATTATCTTATTGGCTATTCAGTTTTGTGGTCATTTTTGATGTACAGCCCTTCAGAAAAGCTGTAGAAAGGGTAGAAACATCAAAAACATGCCTTTTTTACCCTATTTTGCGGCCAAAACGTGACACTTTGTTATAATTCTGAAGCTTCTTCGTTTTCTTCGCTCTAAATTTATATCTGGGGGTTTTCGAGGCTGCTAATTCCAAATATGCCCATAAAAAAATCATAAAATTTCATCCAGGGGTAGAAAATTGGGGTGAAAAGGGGTGAAAAATAAATTTTTATAGAAATTTTTTATTCTTTTTTTACAAATCTTTATTCTTACTGGAAAACCTGTATCAGGGGTTTTCGAGGTCGCTGATTTTAAATATGACCATAAAAAAAATCATATAACTTCATCTAGGGGTTGAAAATTAGGGTGAAAAGGGTTGAAAAATCGATTTTCAGAAAAGGTTTTATTTCTACTTGAAAAACTCTATCAGGGGGTTTTTGACGTTGCTGATTCCAAATATGACCATAAAAAAATCATAAAACTTCATCTAGGGGTGGAAAATTAGGGTGAAAAGGGGTGAAAAGGGGTGAAAAATTCAATTTTCAGAAAAGGCTTGATTTTTTATTCTTTTTTTACAAAAGTCTTTATTCTTACTGGAAAACCTGTATCAGGGGTTTTTGACGTTGCTGATTCCAAATATGACCATCAGAAAAACATAAAACTTCATCTAAGGGTGGAAAATTAGGGTGAAAAATCAATTTCCAGAAAAGGCTTTATTTTTACTTGAAAAACTCTAGCGGGGGGTTTTTGACGTTTTTGTTAATGGTTTTTGCTAATTTCAAATATGACCACATAAAAATGATAAAACTTTATCTAAGGTTGGAAAATTAGGGTAAAAAGGTTGAAAAATCAGTTTTCAGAAAAGGCTTTATTTTTACTAGATAAAACTCTTTGTTTTTTAGTAAAATATTGAGAAATTGTGTTTTTGTTTTTATTTTTTTTTCTTTTTTTTACCCTAATTTTCCACCCCTAGATCAAGTTTTATGACTTTTTCATTGTTATATTTGAAACCAGCAACGTCAAAAACCCCCCGATGAAGATTTTCAAGTAGAAATAAAGCCTTTTATGAAAATTAATTTTTCACCCCTTTTCACCCTAATTTTCCACCCCTAAATGAAGTTTTATGATTTTTTTATGGTCATATTTGGAATCTGCAACGTCAAAAACCCCCTGTTATAATTTTCCAACCAAAAATAAAGCCTTTTATGAAAATAGATTTTTCACCCCTTTTTACCCGTTTTCACCCCAATTTTCCAACCCTAGATGAAGTTTTATAATTTTTTAATTGTCAAATTTGAAACCCACAACGTCCTAAAACCCCCGGTACAGTTTTTCAAGTAAAAATAAAGTCGTTTACAAAAATTGATTTTTCACCCCTTTTCACCCTCATTTTCCACCCCTATATGAAATTTTATGATTTTTTTAAGTTGATATTTGAAATCAGCAACCTCAAAAACCCCCAGATATCAATTTAGAGCTTATAATATAATAAGATGATTCGGAATTATATTAAAGTGGCTCGTTATGGCCGCACCGGCGGTAATCAGTTAAAACCAAGCCATATATCTCGCCATTGAACATTTTGCTTAAAATTTTAGTTTCCTAATATTTATAAAAAAAAAAATTTATTTTTTGAATATATTATTTACAAAGATTTTAAATATAATACTATACAATGTACATGCTTTAGGCTTTCTTTGTCTATATTTATGAATAAATATTTAATATTTTAATTCTTTTTTAATATATTCAATCTCCTTTGCATCTATGGAGTATACCTTCACCTACAATTTTTATAATCCTATTTTCAAAATAAATTTTAATCCATATAATATTATTAAGAAAAATAATCCTCTATGATATTATCAACAAATATGTTATTCTTTTTTCCTTCATTTAATACCTAAGTATGATATTAGAACCAATAAATTTTAACTGTCTGCAAATGAATTAGGATTTTTTTGGATTCATTCAAGTATAAAATTTAATAATTTAAAAGTAAAGAAAATAGTTTTATTTAATAAAATATGTAAATAGATTATCAGTAAAAGATCTGAAACATTTTTTAAAATACATTACAATTTTACAAAATTATTTTTCATTCATGATAAATACATAAATCAAAGGTGAAATATTTTTCAAATTACATGTATTAATTTTACAATTTTTCAAAATTATTTTTAGTTTATGAGAATCTTTACGTTCATTTTTTACTTTATCTATTTTATTAATAAATTCATCACATGGATTCTCAAAATTATGTAATTCAAGTTCCTTAAGATTAACTGATTTTTTAAATACATCACAAATATCATCATCGTCAATTTCATAACTTAAATGGTCATACATAGAAACAGTAATACGTAAAGTAACTAAATTTTTAAATTCTTTCAAATGTTCAAAATCACCTTCACATAATTCAGAATCTTGAATATGTAAATATTTTAAATTTTCACATTTCAATAAATTTTCAAGCATATAAGCTGAATCACTCGGTTCATGACATTCACCAGATATTTTAAAATATTCAAGTTTTTTTAAATCACTGAATCTATCAATTTCAGTGTCATATCTGTATTCAAATTTATCAAAAGAAATTTCAATATTTTTTATATTTTGTTCATTAACAGAATTAAGAATAGCTCTAATATATATATCGTTACATTCAAATTGATTAAAACTTACAGTTTCTAAATTAGTTAAACGTTCTAATAACTTCCTAAAATTAAAACTTGGATTTTCTAAGTGACTGTAAAAATTTAATTTTAATTCTTTTAAATGATCACGTGGTACTTTATCAACAATTATTTTATCAAGCAATATAAAATTTAATGTTAACTTATGCAATTGTTTTTGATTCGATATAAAGTTTGTTAAATTCATTTCAACTTGACGTTTACTAAAAGCATCTAAAAAAAGTTCTTTTATATTTTCACATGTATTTAAATTTAAAAATTCAATTATATCACAAGTATGAATAATTTCAAATTTAGTTAAATTTTTTAAATTGGACATAAAACTTTTAATTGAAGCTTTTGACTTAAAATCACATTTTTCGATTGTTAATTCTTGAAGATTACTGCCTAATTTAGATAAAAATTTTCCATTCATATTTAAATTTTTTAATGTTAAAGAACGCAAATTACTTGATGACTTTTCAAATAGTGTTTCAAGAAACTTTTCATTGATTTTTTCGTCGTCAAGAGTTAAAGATGTCAACTGATGAGAATGTGCTTGTAAAAGTTCTTCAATTTTTGGATAATTTTCATATTTATTGATGTTTATTTCACATAAATATTTACCGCATCTCTTCAACACGTTTATTAAAAAATTGGCTTTTTCAATGGCTGTCTTGTTTTTATCTACGCATTCAGAAATATTAAGTTTGGTAACATGGCTCCATAAACTTTTGGCTAGTTGACTCCATTTTTTACAAACAAATTCAATTTGATATTTATCTTTTATTGTTAAATAATCAAAAATATTAATTAATGTGTCATCATTAAGACTGTCAATGGTTACTTTGTTAGTGTCTTCTGATTTATTTGGTGTAGTTAATTTCATACTTTTATCTGTAAACATTTAAAAAAATTAGTAATTTAAAATTTAATTGATTTATAATTTATAATTATACTATTTTATTTTCATACCTTTTGAACCCATTATTAATACAATTTAAAGCAATCAACTTTATATTTAATTTTATGCTTGTGTGTTTTTAAGGTTAAGTAAAAGACAAAAATTACTCTGTACCCAAGGACTGCTATTCAAGAACTAAAATTTATTTAAAATATTTTTATGATCTTTAACGGGTCTAACTGCGTATCTTTCTTTTATATATTCTGTTTCGTTCCCACTAATACAATTCATAGTCCTATACACAAGTATTTTTCCCAACATTTTTTCATTATAATTATTTATACTTCTATGTATTTTTCTTAAAATTTAAATGCGACGTACTTTGACCACCACTTCGAATCCTCTCAGCGAAGCAAGGGCGGAAGGGGATTGAAGGGAAAAAAACACGGTTGATTATTATCAGCAATATCATCTGTTATTATATATATAGAACTACTATAGTCCAGTGACAGTGGGGTTGAAATCTGTTTACAGGATGAGATTTGCTCTATACTATATGTTTTTTGGGTCGCTGAATCCGAATTTATAATAATATCGATCAATATAAAGCTGCACTGTAAAAAGTAACTTCCTTATATTAACAAAAAAATTTGTAAATATTCGAAAAAAATCGTAAATTTACTAAAGGACACCGCACATTTTATATGGAAAACGGTCTTCCGGTGAAATTCGCTAAAAATTTGGGAAATTGTTCGTTTTGTACCCCTGATCAAAAGTCTCCATGGGGTAGAAGCTCAAAATGCCCATCTTTAGACTCTACGTAAATTTTTAGGGGACAAAAACGACAAAAATTCATTTTTTTTAAATATTATGTTTAAAGCTGGGAAATCGTTCACTATTGGAACATCTTTGGCAACTCTTTAGCAACTCTTGAGAACTTTTTGAAAAGATGGGAAATTTTGAGCTTTGATGACCCCATTGAGACTTTTGATCACGGGTAAAAATACGAACAATTTCCCAGCATTAAACATATAACGTTTAAAAAAAATCGAGAATTCTCAAATTTTTCGATAATCTTCTATTAAATGAATGAAATGTAACGCTGATTTTGAGACATTTTAAAACTCATTCTGATTTGTCGATACTTATCAGCTGTTATATTGTTAAAACTAACGCGCTCTTGCGGTGTACAAATTAAACCTTATACACTATATTCTCTTATTTTTAATGGCGCGCCTTTTTAAATTGTTTTTAAATTAAATTAAAAAAATATTTACAAGTTATAAATTATAAATAATTATAAATTAAGTATAAAAAATATACAAAATTTTATTTTAAATTTTTATTTATATTTAATTAAATGTTTAAATAAAAAATATTTTTAATTTTTAAAAATCTATAAGCACTTGTGCATGTGTCATGTTATCACAGAATTTTACTTCTTGATAAAAATGACTGGTTAAATAATAATGTCTGATCGTTTATAGGTACAATAAAATTGAATTAAATATTTTCAGTAAAATTCAAGATTAAATAATATATCTTTTATAGAAGTTGAGAAAGTTTTTTCGTTATTTTCCCAAAGGACCCCGCACAAAAGGATAGGAAATGGAGTTTCGGTCGAATTGGCTGAATTTTTGATATGTTGTAGGTTTCATCATTCTGAACAAAAGTCTCAATGGGCAAAAAGCTCAAAAGTCCCAACTTTGGCTGCTACGGAGCTTGAAAGCTCCAAAGCTCCATCATAACAAAGTTGCTTTAAAACCTGTTTTCTTTTATTTTTTAAATATATCTTTATGTTTTTGAGGTCGCTGATTTCGAATCCGATGTCAGATTAACGAAATTGTCAATTGGCAGCTGTCAATTAGCTGTCAAGATTCTAAAATATCGTAAAAAACTTTAAAGTTTAGCTGAGATATACGTTATTGAGGTCACTGACTTTCAATTCTATGTCAGATTTATTATATTGTCAATTGACAGCTGTCAATTAGCTGTAAAAAATATAAAATATCGTTAAAAACTTTAAAATATTACTAGGACTCACGTTTTTAAGGTCGCTGACTTCCAATTCGATGTCAGATTGATGATATTGTTAATTGACAGCTGTCAAGTGACAATCTCGTAAATCCAACACCGGATTTAAAATCAGCGACCTCAAAAATGTAAATCCTAGTAATATTTTAAAGTTTTTAATGATATTTTAGGGTTTTGACAGCTAATTGACTAAATCTGACATCCGATTCGAAATCAGCGACCTTAAATACGCATATTCCACCTAAACTTTTAAGTTATTTAAATATTTTATATTTTTGACAGCTAATTGACAGCTGTCAATTGACAATATAATAAATCTGACATCGAATTCAAAGTCAGTAACCTTAATAACGTATATCCCAGCTAAACTTTAAAGTTTTTTACGATATTTTAGAATCTTGACAGCTAATTGACAGCTGCCAATTGACAATTTCGTTAATCGGATTCGAAATCAGCGACCTCAAAAAGGTAAAGATATATTTTAAAAATAAAAGAAAAAAGGTTTTTAAGCAACTTTGTTATGATGGAGCTTTGGAGCTTTCAATTTCCGTAGCAGCCAAAGTTGGGACTTTTGAGCTTTTTGCCCATTGAGACTTTTGCTCAGAATGATGAAACCTACAACATATCAAAAATTCAGCCAATTTGACCGAAACTCCATTTCCTATCCTTTTGTGCGGGGTCCTTTTTGGGAAGTTTAGTACGACATGATAGAATACATAAAAAGATCAGAAAAGAAGTCGCGGTCCTAAAACAGTCATTTTCTGTCCAAAATAAAAAATTAGTTATTTATGAGAGATTCATTTTTATAATATATATCAAATAGAAAGGTTTAGAGGGCCCAAGGTGCGTAGCACCGAGGGACTGTGATCGCATAATTTGTAAAATATTCATTTGTATCAAGGGTTAATTCATACATAATTTTATCTAAAAAGTGCGTTAAAGTTATCCCCCAGTGAGTAAAAGTAAATAATAAAATATATTAAAAAAATTTTTTTTTTATAGCAATAATTTTTTTTTTAACGTTCGAATATTTAACTTATACTGAAAGACACTTAATGAAGATTATGTATAAATAAAATACACAATTTATTTTATTAATAAAATATTATTTTTTATGTTTAAATTGTTTTTCATTTAAAATTGAATTTAAGGGGGTTGGCGCGCTTCAGCGCGCAGGGGGCAGAGCCCCCTAGTATACTAAATTTAGTAAATTTACGATTTTTATCGAATATTTACAATTTTATTTGAAAATTTACTAATTTTTCGAAAAAATTCTTTTTGTTTTGTTAATCTAAGGAAGTTACTTTTTACAGCGTATTAAAAAAAAAAGAAACGGCTAATTATTATACATAAAAAGGTTTATTTATAACTTATAAAAAAAAAGTATTTTGCACTGTACTATATTTGAAAACCAAATTTATACCAAATTGATGGATTGCTATTGGTAATAAACAAGCAGATTTTTAATACTGCAAAATATAAGTAAATGTTTTCATGATTTAATATAAAGTTTTTCAAAATTTTCGCCTTTTATGAATGATGTTTATATTGTACCAAAATGAAGTTAAATTTTATATTTTAGTCATTTTTTTCATTGCATTTATTTTTATATTCAGAGATCTGTAACTTTTATTTCAAAAGTACCTTATCGATTTTCTTAAGGAGGCTCGTCAGTGAAAAATTATAAATAGTGAGATATATAGCTGAATAAAGTGAAATCTCCCGATTCGAATGGTATGGAGCATATGTTCGATAGCCGTGCAAAATTTTGAAATATTCGCGAAAAAAGTTACAAATTTTTTCAAAATCTGACTGGTTTGGGTATAAAATTTAATGCCCAAGGAAATTATTGCTTACCCTCTCATAGTAGGTAGCCGTGGGTTATTTTGAGTAATTAAACTCCAATAATTAGCAAACAAGGTTTTAGAGAGAAAGCAGCCATGATAGAGTATACTATACAGGCGCGCGCGCTTATTTGTAAATATTATGTAGGATTATCAATATTATTTATTTAATTTTATTTTAAAAACAAAAAATCTTATAATTACTTGTAAACGATAGATAGATTATTTGGTAATTAATAAAAGTTATATATTGCTTTATAATACGGTAAATAAAAATTCTAATATCTACACCCCGAATAATAAATTAAATTCTACACTGAGCGCGCCTTGAGTTGTTTGTATACAACGTAAACTTTTTGTCATCGCTAATTCGTAAATAAAGAGAATATTTGTTATTTTATTAGCATTAAATAATGAATAAAATTAAAAAGATGATTTTTCATAGTCATTTTTCACATTAATTTGTAATATTAATAAAATTTGTTAATAGCTTCACTAATGACTAGCGAGTACACTAGCGAGCCTCCTTAAAACTCTGAATAAAACTTTTTAAATCAATTATTTCTACTGTATTCTAAATTTTAAAACATTCTTGTCTTTTATTTTAAAATTTAATCACAATTACAGTCAAACTCAAATTGTTGTTTATGGTGTTTAGTTACTATGGCCGTAATGAGTTGTGGACTGCTATGGGTTTAATGCATATGTCGCTGATCATGAATTTCGGGTGCTGCTTACTAAAAATTGGTTTTTCACCCTTAAATTAGCAAAACTGATACCCCTAAAAGGGGTCTTTTTGATTTATTTCATGTTTTTGCCCATTTAAGGGTGAGGTTAGTTATATATTTACTAAAGGATGTGAATTGTACACTCGATTTTATAACATAAAAATAGCTCGTTCTTTTGCACAAAAAGAATTAAAAAAAACCACCTTGGTTAGAGAGTAGAATTTTTCTACCCTATATACTTTCTATAGTATATGTAGAAAAAAATCTGTTTGCAACAAGCGGAACTCCGCAAGAATAGTTAAAGTATTTGATAGAATTTTAACTTATCAATCAAAGTTATAGCCTAGAAGTCAATCTTATAACAAATAAGAACAACGCAGAAGTATTTTAGCCGCTCAACCCTTAACATTTGCTTAACATTGTATTATATTTGATACATCTAAATAAACAACATCATTTATTTTAAATTTAATTAATAACTATTTTATCCATTTTAAATAAACCTAACTAAATCATTAATAAATACTGCTACACATAAAGTTACGGATTTTCCACCGTAACAGTAAAGCACTTTCTAGACATAATTAATTTTTTTACATACCTAGGGCAAAAAAAGCCTATTTTCTGCCTTAGGGAGACGGCTTTTTTGCTCATTATATGTAAAATTAACTTTTAAATCACGGGAAAAAATATGGGGCTCGACTTTTGCATGGCTTAAGCCCCCCAAATTTTTTTGTAATGTATTTTTTTTTAAAGTGGGGGTAAAATGCCGTTTGGAGAGGGAAATTTTACATTAAAGCCCCCCCCCCCCGAAGCAGAAGCTCTCCCCGAACGAAAATCCTGGCTACGTGCCTGCTCTTTGGTATAGTAAAAGCACATGGAATTTAAAAAAATTTATTAGGTCTAGAAAATGGTCTAGAAAGGACTTAAATTATATATTATATTTATATATTTTAAAATGAGATTCAAGAGATATCAAAAAATGTATATAATATCTTTGATGATATACATATAGGTAATATTATACATCCTGTTATATACGTACATGTGCATTTTTTCTATTCATATTACACCAGGGTATATAAGGCTTTAGGTAAGGAAACTCCCGTTTAATTTTGGACCAAGATTTTTAAATTTTGTATAGGAAATTTAAAATAAAAGAACAAATCACCGCTAAAATAATTTGAATTTTAAGTTTTTCCACGGGGAATAACAGAATGCGAATAAAAAATTTTTAGTGGCACAATCATTTTAATTGAATTGTGGAAGCGTCATTTTTAAGTCGTTATTGTATTTGTATATTATAATACCTGCCATATTAGTCCTTAAAAATTTTAGCTATATATAGGTATATATACAATTTTTTTTTGAGACAATTATTTTAATATTTTAACTATATTGGGTCAGACCCTTCCCCACTCCTGCATGGATATTTTTTTATATTTAGCTCCAGTACCAATTACAGAAGTTAAAAATTGGTGCTGTTAACGGAAACTTCTTTAACTTTAGGTCAGAAACTTGCACCCGCCAATGAGAAAAAGATAAAAAAATAGAAGTTTCCCAACCTAAAGCTTTATATACCCTGCATTTTTACCCACATCGACAATCATTGAGACTGATTTTAAACAGCTGACTATGGATAAGTAGAAGCAAACTTTGGTAGAAGAGAAGGATTATCGTCGAGTCTATCCCCACTTGACGTAATGACAAGTAATGAGTAATGACAGTATATTATACTACCTATATGTATATTCAGAGGTTATATTGATTAAAATTTACAGTGATCATAATATTTCTTTTATTGCAAAATAAAACCCTAATAAGAAATAAGGAAAATGGATGGTGAAGCTAAGTTTTCTAATTCTAATTGTAAAGTTTACTTTGTTATTTCTAATAAATATAAAAATTTTGAAGACTGCAGTAAGGAAATGCGTGATGCGTTTAACGTAAATATGTTTAAATTTATTATTTAATTAACTGACAAAAATTTTAATTAATACTAACTTATGAAAATTTATTACAGAAATGCATCTTTAGTAGTGATGAGTATAATTTTGCAGCAGAATGGGTAACAGAGACACATGCAAAGAAAAAAGCAACACAAGGAAAAAGAGTTGTTTTTGTTTTGGAGGCATTTGAAGGAGACATTTTTAAAAAACTGCAAAACAATAAATGCAAGTAAGTAAAAAAATCGCAATTTACCCCCTCCTTTTCTCTATGAATATGAAATTATTGGTTATTTTAGACTATTTCCTTTTTTTCAAATTTAATAAGTTTTCAGAAAATTTGTTTTTGATAGTCGTCCGCAGAATTACCTAAATATAAAATTTATAATTGCATTCATCTTTTAACAAATTATTCAAATTATTAAGATATCAAAGAGTTTTTTTAAATCAGTGATTTCATAAATGCTTTTCAAAACCAAACTAAAATAGAAATATATATTAAACGTTTCGAACGATTTATTATGTTATGAGATGTCTAAAAATGGAGGAAATTTAAAGAATTTTGGCACTACTGGATTTTGGTTTTCTCAAGTTGACTGGAAAAGGGTTTAGTTTCTTTTTTTCATTGGCCTTTTCAACTCTGTAAATATATAGTCCTGAGTCTCCATTTTAGACGCTGAGCGGTGGCCAGTGCAAATTTAAGAATCAGAAAAATCTAAATAATTTTTAAGCAAAAATTTTGAGAAAAAAGTCCGATTTGAGATATCGAGTAAAAACCATTATTTCAAATATAAGTATTTTCATAGAAATAAATGAGGTATTACATCCAAATTAAAAAAAAAAAAAGTAGTTCGAGATTTTTTGATAAAAAAATTTTTGAAAATAAAAATAGGTCTTAATATCATAATGGTTGTGAAATGTCAGGTGTTTTTTTAAACCGGTTTTTTAGCTTCCCGAGGTCTCAAAACTTATACTTCTCTGCTTATATGTCAAAAAATCAAAAATCAAAATAAAAATTTCACCTAAAATAATGGTTCCTCTATGAGGAACCAAAATGATAGCTTTGAATGTTGATATCTTTGGAACTGTAGGCAAAATAAAAAAGTTATAGCGTGAATCTTAGCGTTTTGATGCGGATTTTATCAAGAAATTTAGGATTTATCAATTTTCGGGTATACCCAATAATACTCGGGTGTACCCAAGTATACTATTCGGGTACTACACTACTTCTAATAATAGAATGCACGAAAATCTGTTTCAGAATAACTCGATAAAATCCCTTGAAAGATTTTAGAGATATCATAACTAAAAGTTCACGTTTTTTATAAACTAAATAATATCCATGCACAAAACATTTTGAGAAATAAGCGTATCAGGTCTAAGCGTATCAGCATCAGGAAGGTCTTGTTTTCTGTGTTTTAATAAGTAATAACTTCAACAACAATAATTTTTTACCGTTAACCTAACATTATTTCGATTTTTCTGATTTTAATGCACCCGTCGCCGAAAAAGAAGGAAATCTACTCCAGTCAAAATACGGGGGGGGGGGGGTTGCATTTTCACTGGTGAACATGAGATTTGTTCTACTATAGGTTTTTTGGGTCGCTGAACACGAAAATTAGGGTCATTTCGTAAAGAAATGGGGGCTTCACCCTTACATTTGAAAAACTACCCCCAAAAAGGGTTTTTTTTTACATATTCGCACTTTGAGTGCTCAGATTTGCACCATACGGGTTTTTTGGGTTGCTGATCAAGAATTTCGACTTCTTTTCCATAAATAATAAATATTTCACCGTTCAAATAATTAAAACTACCCCTTGAAGGGGTGTTTTTGTTATTTTCGCACTTTGAGCATCTAGGATATGCCCATATAGGTTTTTTCGGTCGCTATTCAAGAATTTTGACTCCTTTATTATGAAAAAGAAGTCAAAATTCTTGATTAGTGACCCAAAAAACCTATACGGGCATATCCTGGATGCTAAAAGTACAAAAATATCAAAAATACCCCCTTTTTGGGGGTAGTTTTAGCCAATTTAGGGGTAAAATTTTAATTATTTATGAAAAATAAGTCGACATTCTTGATTAGCGGCCCAAAAAACCTTCATGGGCATATCCTGCATGCACAAAGTGCAAAAATAGCAAAGGCACCCCTTTTAGGGGTAATTTTAGCTATTTTAAGGGTGAAATATTCGTTATTTATAAAAAAGAAGTCAAAATTCTTGATCAAAGACCCAAAAAACCCGCATGGTGATAATCTGAGCGTTCAAAGTGCGAATATGTAAAAGAAAAACCTTTTTGGGGGTAGTTTTTGCAAATTTAAGGATGAAGCCCCCATTCCTTTACAAAATGACCCCGATTTTCGTGTTCAGCGACCCAAAAAACCTACAGTAGAGCAAATCTCATGTTCGCCAGTGAAAATACAACCAAACCCGTATTTTGACTGGAGTAAGAAGACTGGCGAGTCAATGGATGCTAGTCAAAAGATGGAGTTCACGAATGGAACTAAATGACCTCGAACCTGTGCTGAAGAGTTGTGAAATCGGACCCGGGAAAGGCTCGCATAAGGTAGGAAGGGAGTAGGGTTTTAGTGGGTAAAAGCAAGGTAACCCGAGTCACACATAACTGTCAGTTCCGATGCTGAGCAGTAAGCGTAACGAATTTCTCCACTTCCTACGCAAAAAATATGCACCTGCCGCCGCTCAGCTAAGTTGGGCACTTACAGACTTAAAAAGACCAATAAGAAAAACAAATGAAGAGCCTTTTCCCGTCAATTTGAGAAAACCAAAAGCCTTTTAAGTTGCCTCCATTTTTGCACAGAGTGGATGACTTGAGAAAAAACCACCCATACACTAACTACATTTTTCATTAATTTTAAGTATTTAAAATTTTTATATTTATTTCTGTTAAAGTAAGAACAAAAATATTTTTTTAACTTTTTTATCTATTTTTCATTTTCTTTAAACTTTAGCTTTCTGGGTATTTATCTAAAATAAAGTTTTGGATCATTTTCATATTTTATCATGTTTTGTCACATGAAATTATAGAAAATAAAAATTTTACACAGAAATTTTTAAGATTTCTATTTTTTGACCTATCGTAATGCACGAGTTCATTTATGTATATTCGATATATAAGATGATTGTGACTAAACATTTATTTTAAAAATTTATTTGGTCTGAGGAATATAATAAAAACAAATTATTTCTTGTAGAGTTGTTGGTCCTCGCTGTTTGTTATCGTGTTTTTCTACTGGAATACCTATTCCGGATGGACTTTCACCAGTTTTTAATACTGCTATGAGGAACATTGTTGTCAGTGCACCTGGGTTTAATTCTCTAATAAGAGTATTTATTAAAAAAAACATTATTTTTTTTTGTTTTAATATTATTTTTGTATTCATTTATTTATAAACATATTATTAATATAAATAGGCTAGTATACGAAAGAAAGTCGAATTTATGGGTGGAATTTACATGGAAGAGCTACAGCAAAATGTTACACATTTGATTACATATTCTGTTATTTCTGCTGAATATGAGGTATTAAAAAACTTATTTCTAATAAAAAAAATTTTTTTCCACTTTTTAATTTAAATTCTGTTTTTATTTTTTCAGAAAGCTTTGGAATTCAATATTAATGTAGTAACACTCCAATGGTTAGAAGCTGTTTGGGAAAAAAATTTTAAAGATATTGTACCTGCTAATGATCCATTCTTCCTTGAATATAAGTGTCCAGTTTTTTTTAATTTAATCATCGCAACAGTAAATCTTTCAAAAGTGGATGAAGATGAAGTTAAGCAATTAATTACTAAAAATGGTGGTGTAAGTAAATTTTATTTTTTCGTTTATTTAAAATTGATATTTTTTTGAATTTTTTTTATTTAAGGAATTTGTTGATCATTTAAATGGAGATAGAGCGAAAGTAGTTATTATTGATGAGAGTTTTGATAAAAATGAAAAACTTTCATATTATGCAATGAGAAATATTATTATCTGTTTAAGACCTCAATGGATTTATGATAGTATTAAAAATGGATACTCTTTACCTTTTCAAAACTACTTAATTGAGTCACAAGCATTCTCCTGTCTAGAAAATTTTTCAGGTAATTTTTTTTTATTCTGTTAAATGATCACCATATATGTTTCCAGCTTGTTTGATTATTTTTTTAATGTTAAATTTAATTATTATATGGGTCGATATTCCTCAAGTGTATGTAAACCTAATTCTTGGGTCTTCAAATCGGTCCCAAAATATTTTTCCCTCAAAGTACTATCGAAAATAAGTAACCTCCCCAATTTTTAGCCTCCTAGGTCTTCTCCTTGATTTTTTACAGCCAAATCACTTTTTTTTGTGCTTTTTATTTTTTTAAATTTTAAGAGCGCAAAAATTACTAAAAATTGTCTCAGACTCTTATTTTATTGCAAAAAAAGTTTTCCTCTTAGGAAATTTCCCTGGCTATCCGATTCCGTGGTTCAAAATTTTATTCGAGATGCGCATGCGCGAGAAATCGAGTAAATACGTTACAACTTCTAGCATTCATAACTCCCCAGCAGACAAACCAATTTTACTTTTGAAATACCCAAAATTTTTGTATTCATGTACACTTTTTATGGTAAAATTTTTGTTTTGTTTTTTGGCTCCCTTAAAAATCTAGAGCAAAAAAACTGATTCCAAAATTTTCAATTTTTAAAAATTTCAAATCTCCCGCCAAGTCACGTGACCAATCAAAAATCTGACCAAAAATTCGGATTTCGAGGGAAATTTTACATAAGGATACCAATTTTTGTATATTTTCAAAATTTCGTATCAATTTTACGAATTTTTAAATTTTTCCCCAAAATACGAAATTTAAAAAAAAATTCATTTATCAAAAAAAGGTTGTTTTATTGATTTTCTCACACTTTTAATCATTTATTTATTTATTTATTTTAGAAAAAATTTTGCGCAAGCAATGCCAATGCGCATTTGAATACAATTTTAGAAAAGTACATAATACATAATATAATAATTTTTATAACAATATTAATAAAATAATATAAGAACAAAAATATTTCTATTTAAGTAGTAGCTTTACAATAAAATTTTCATAACAAAGAAAAGAATTTAATATATAATATATAATTGCAAAATATAAAATTTGACTAAAATAATCTATTTTAATATGTAAAAATTTTAAACCGATTGAAGGACAGATATTGGGGTTTTTTGTATACACAATAGATATTTCATCAAATTGGTTTTAAATGTTTCTAAGCATGTATAAGCTTTTAAAGTAAAAGGTAAATTATTCCATTCGTTAATGGCTGTTATAAAGAATGAGTTTTTATAGAAATCTGTTCGATATGAACGATTTAAAATTTAACTAAAGCAAGAAATATAAACTTTTTTGATACAATATAAGTCAATTAATCTTAAATTTCAAAATTTTAATCATATTAAAAGTTTTTTTTTTCATTTTAATGAATTTTAAATTATTAGAAGTGTGAAATAATCAATAAAACATAGTTTTTTCATCAATGAATTTTTTTTGAAATTCCAAGTATTTTGGGGAAAAATTTTAAAATTCGTAAAATTGATACGAAATTTTGAAAATACATAAAAATTGGTATCCTTATGTAAAATTTCCCGCGAAATCCGAATTTTCGGCCAGATTTTTGTTTGGTCACGTGACTTGGCGGGAAATTTCAAATTTTTAAAAAGTGAAAATTTTGGAATCCGTTTTTTTGCTCTAGATTTTTAAGGGAGCCAAAAAACAAAACAAAAATTTTGCCATAAAAAGTGTACATGAATACAAAAATTTTGGGTATTTCAAAAGTAAAATTGGTTTGTCTGCTGGGGAGTTATGAATGCTAGAAGTTGTAACGTATTTACTCGATTTCTCGCGCATGCGCATCTTGAATAAAATTTTGAACCACGGAATCGGATAGCCAGGGAAATTTCCTAAGAGGAAAACTTTTTTTGCAATAAAATAAGAGTCTGAGACAATTTTTAGTAATTTTTGCGCTCTTAAAATTTAAAAAAATAAAAAGCACAAAAAAAAGTGATTTGGCTGTAAAAAATCAAGGAGAAGACCTAGGAGGTTAAAAATTGGGGAGGTTACTTATTTTCGATAGTACTTTGAGGGAAAAATATTTTGGGACCGATTTGAAGACCCAAGAATTAGGTTTACATATACACTTGAGGAATATCGACCCATATAAATAAACGATATATTTTTTTAAAGAATCTAAAAGTAAAAAAATGTATTATTTTTTCAATATTTTGAATTATTTCTTCATTTACTCGGTTACATTGAGGTTCATTTAAATTGATTCGGCGTATCTTTAGTTATATTAACGTACTCACTGCAGAGACACAAATAGTTTATTAAGTATCAAGGGCGAAAAATTTTATCATTAGTGTGAGCACTAGCACGAGTACTCGGCGAAGCCGGTCACACTTGTGTCTACAGTTTTTCGCCCACGGTGCTTACGATTTTTTGCCTACCCAGGTGTACAACGAATGCAGAAAATTCCGTGACAACGAGTTTTACGGCCGGGAGGGCAAAAAATAAATTTACATATCTAGAGCAAAAAAGCCTATTTGCGGCCCTAGGGAGACGGCTTTTTTGCCCATTATATGCAAAACTATGTTTTAAATCACGGGGCAAAATATGGGATTCAACTTTTGCATGCTGTCTGCACTCGCTCGTTCATCCAACTGCATGCGAAGTCAAAAAAAATATTTCTCCCCTTGTTTAAAATTTAGCTATTTTAAATATAAATAGATTGGTATTAGGGCAAACATTCTCATCCGGAGAGCCTTGGATATATATTTTCCTTGATTTATAAAGGGGTTTATTTGACAAGTGGTACTATTTTGAATCAGCAATAAAAGTAAAAGATTTGAATAAAATTGTTTTATTTTTCAGATTTTAACAACATTGATCTTATTAATCGCCTCAATGATGATTGTTTAAGATCAATTTTCCTATACTTATCAATACATGATAAAATAAGAGTAGAAAAAGTATGCAAGCGATGGGATTCAGTCAGTAAAACTTCGTGGAATAATGAAAGAACTTTAGAAATAAATATGGAACTTGAGATTCAGTATTTAAGCTCCAACAAAAGTAAAGAAAATATTACAGAATTTATTGTTAAAGTTTTGGAAAGGAGTGGTAAATATTTGGATCAACTATCATTAACCTATTACGATAATTCTGCTGCAAACTGGGGACAAATAATGGAAAATATTCAAAAACATTGCACAAATATAAACAGTTTATTTTTGAAAGATAAAGATTATAATCAAATCTTCAATGAGGAACAAGTTGGATTAATATTTAACAACAACGAAAATCTTAAGAATATATCTTTGGGGAATTTAATTTTAAATGGAAAATGTTTATCATGTTTAAAAAATCCTAAATTAATTGAAACTTTAAGATTCGATTGTCCTATTTTTGAAGAAACAATGCCTTTATTTGACTTTCTCTCAAATTTAGAAAATCTGAAAATTTTTTCATTTGTCAATGATAATAACATCACAGTAAATTTAATTTTAAGCGCTTTATTGGATAGTAATTGCAATAGCATAACTGAAATATCTTTGCTAGAATATGAATATGTTGACCAAGATAGAGAATCAATGTTAGCCTTTTTGGCACGACAAAATAAATTGAGGAAAATTGATCTTAGTTATTTTCATTTTGATGAAGACTTTTTAAATATTTTGTCAGAAATATATCTAGAAGAAATATTAAAGATAAGTTTTCTTGCAAATATACCAGAGTCTTTTAGCCGTTTCAAAAATTTAATAAAATTAGATTGTATTATTTTTAATTTCACTGATAGATGTATGGAAATATTAATTCAGTGTGAAAAAATTAAAGACCTGAGTCTAGCAGCCGATGAATATTTGTTTACAAGTATTGGAGAAAAATATTTTGAAGAATTAAAAAATCTTGAAAGATTCGAAATTGGATTCGTTAATCGAGAACATAAAATAGATAATATATTAGTTTCTTTGAAAAAATGTACCAAGTTGAAATATCTAAATATCTGTAATTGTAACTTTACAAAAGTCGGAATTTTAAACATAAATTCCAATTTAGTAGAATTGGTTACAAGGATAGACAGCAAATGATAATTTTTTATTCAGATTCAATAAATATCTTGTTGTTTTTTTTAAATTTTTTAAGCTAGAATGAACTTAATGTGCATTTCTACCAAAAAAAAAAAAAAATTATCTTTTTACGATAAAATTTAGCCAAGTTATCGACAATTTAAGGTTTTTGCTCAAATTCGTCTTAAAAAAGATTAAAATTTCATTTCAAAAAGCCTGTTTTTAAAAAATGCATAACTTTTTTCTTTGACCATTCATTTCTTTAAGGTTGTAGATCGGATCTCAAAAAAAAAATAATCGACTTTTGTTTTTTTTTTTCTCAGCTGTTTTATTATGAATTGTTTTACAAATTTTTTTACTTAATTATGAATAATTAATTTTCAAAAATAAACAACAAAAAATTTAGTTCCATGATTAGTACCATTTATAGAGGGCACAAAGTAGAGGCCTTAAAAGCATGGCCGCTAATTGATCTCGGAAACGGCATTATGAATAAAAAAAAAAATAAAAAAAAAAAAGATTCTTAAAAAGGAAGGTCTCTTACGTGAGAATTTACCTCATTTAGAAAAAAAAATGATGAAATAAAAAAATGGGAGCGCCTGAAAAAAAAGTACGAAAATAGACCCTGTTTTTTACCCTTCAACATCCCCTAAAGCAAGCAAAAAATATTTTTTTAAATGAAAAGGTGGTAAATTCATGCGTAATATATCTACACGAATAAAACCCACCAACTTTTTTTGAAATCCTGAGATCATCTAGCGGCCATTTGAAAAAAAGTGGTTTCGAGTAAAACGCGTTTAAAGTTTTTTTTTGCTGTATTACACATACGAATCGCGCTCGGTAAAACTCATTTATAACCGTTCAAATTTTCGAATTTCATTACAATATTTTAACAGGTGATTTTTGAAGGCATAAGTAATTTAAAAAAAAAAAATCGATTAATTTTTTTTAGAGATCCAATCTACAACCTTAAAAAAAGAATCATTGTCATATACTAAAATTCTATTTACACCTACATCAAAAACCAATAAAAAATTAAGTCTTAAATAAATTAAAAACTGTCTTAAAATAATAATTTTTTTTTTTAATTAATTAATTTTTCTCTGGTAATTCATTTCTATAAGAAAAAAATCATTTTTATTGACCAAATTTCAATTTTTAGGTCAAAAACCTTTGAAAATTGTAAGTAACAAAATTTATTTACGACAATTTTTGATTGGTTTTTGACATAAAAATTGAAATTTGGTCAAAAAGATGATTTTTTTTTTGAACAAATGAATACTCAGGAAAAAATTAATCGATTTAAAAAAAAAAATATTACTTTACGATGAAAATAATGTTCATTTTAAGTTTAGAAATAGGCTTTTTTTGATAAAATTTTTTTTTTTTTTTAGATAAATTTGAGCAAAATCTTAAGTTGATGATAACTTAGCTAAATTTATTTAGCAAAAATGAATTAAAAATTCTTTAATGTTATTGATATCTTCTAACTTAATTTTTGAAGGCAAACATAATTGCGTTTTTAATTTTTAGTTTTAATAAAAACAACTATGAACAGTCTTATATATTTTTATTGTTAAACAATCTGTTTAAATAAAATGAATATTAAAATTTATTATAATAAACAAAAATTTTATTTATTTTTTTATCTTAAGATTATGAAAAAAATTTCCCATAAAATTATTAACTGAAGTTTTAAAGTGAAGTTTTAGATGAAATTTCAAAAACTTCTGTAATTTATTTTTTTTTCAGATTTGGGTTATTACCCGATGAAACAAGACTTAATCAGATCATTCTAGATTTGTTTTTTATTAACAATTTAAGTTAAAATTAACATATTTATCAAATTTAACTAAAGTTAAACGTAAATTATTTATTTTTATTCAAATATCTTTTTAGCTTCGCTTTTTTTTGTAAGAATCTGAGTATTAATGATAGATAAATAAGCATTTCTAACAGAAATCATGTTTCTCATGAGCTAAAATTGTCTTTGCCAACACGATTTTCTGTTACTTAATTCTTTAATTTTTTTAGATTAAAATTAAATTCTGATTTAAATATTTTCTTATTTATATAAAATTGATAATAAATCGCATTAGTTTTAAATAAATTCAAATAAATAAATTCGAATAATTTATTTTAATTCGGCCAATCAGAAAATAAATAACAAGTTTGAATAGAGCAACTTCAGATCTTCATCGATTTTCAATAAAGGGATAAAGGGATAGTATTGGATACTTTTGATACTTTTGAATTTGATTTTCTCGACTTCAAAAACCCCTTTTTGAACTAAGAACTTGATTTTTTAAGTTTATTTGTCTACCATCTTAGTAAAATATGAAAAATTCTTTGGTTATTTTTTATGAATTTATCGTTCGAATTGATGAAATTAATTAATTTTAAGGCTTTAACGATGATTAACCGAACAAATGAAATCAATTTTTGATTTATTTAACTCAACACTGATAGGTGTACGAATTAATCGTATCTTTTTTTATTAAACCTAACATGTAGTATTTAGTTAACGATTTTTTCAAATCATTATATCAAATATTAATTTTTTTTTAAAAATTTTAATTTTCAAGAAATTAAATTTTTAATTTATAGAAAGATGTTAGATTGAACTGCTGATCTTAAAAAAAGCAGAAAAAATTTTTTATTTGAGATAAAAAAATTTTTAAAAAAAAAGGTCCCCCTGGTAGTCTAGTTGGTTAAAACACCAGTGTACAGAACTGGAGATCGTGGGTTCAAATCCCTCCCAGGGCCCGTTTTTTTATCTCAAATAAAAAATTTTTTCTGCTTTTTTTAAGATCAGCAGTTCAATCTAACATCTTTCTATAAATTAAAAATTTAATTTCTTGAAAATTAAAATTTTTAAAAAAAATTAATATTTGATATAATGATTTGAAAAAATCGTTAACTAAATACTACATGTTAGGTTTAATAAAAAAAGATACGATTAATTCGTACACCTATCAGTGTTGAGTTAAATAAATCAAAAATTGATTTCATTTGTTCGGTTAATCATCGTTAAAGCCTTAAAATTAATTAATAAAAAATTCTTTGGGTTGGCAATCGAAATTTTTTCGCTAAAATTCGCTTTTCTTGACTTAAAGAACCCCTCCTGTAAAGTAGTAAGTTTATTTTCTTATGTTTTTTTGACCCGCAGTTTAGGAAAATGTAAAACCTATTACAATAAGAAATCAAAATTTTTTTCCTAATATTCAATTTTCATGACTTCAAGAACCACCCTGTAAATTAAGAACTTCATTTTTAAATATACTGGCCTGTCATTTTAGAAAATCTAAAAAATTATTTGGGTAAGAAATTATAATTTTTTTTTTTATTATTTTGTACTAAAAATTTTCAAGACAAAAGTATTCCCTTTACTAAATTTAGTATATTATCGAAAAATTCGAGTATTCTCGATTTTTTTTGTGATTTTACGAAAAAAGTTGTAAATTCACAACTATTTTTCGTAAATTTACAACTATTTTTTGTAAATTTTCTAAACAAAATTGTAAATTATCAATTATTTTTCTTACGAATTCACAAAAAAAAATCGAATATACTCGAATTTTTTGTTAATATACTAAATTTAGTAAATATACGATTTTTTTTCGAATATTTACAAATTTTTTCGAAAATTTACTAATTTTTCGAAAATGTTCTAATTTTTTTGTTAATATAAGAAACTTACTTTTTACAGTGTGTATTTTGTAATACTTGCCGTATTAATCCTTGAAAATTTTAGCTATATATACAATTTTTTTTGGAGACAATTATTTTAATATTTTAAGTAATATTGAGTCAGACCCTTTCCCCCTCCTGCATGGAAATTTGTTTATATTTAGCTCCAGTACAGTACCAATTACAGAAGTTAAACTTGGGGCTATTAAGGGAAATTTCTGTTATAACTTTATGTCCGAAACTTATACACCTGTCAATGAGAGAAAGATAAAAATATTTTACCCTTAAAATAACCAAAACTACCCCTAAAAGGGGTGTTTTCGTTATTTTCGCACTGTGAGCGTTCAGGATATGCCCATACGGGTTTTTTGGGTCGAATTTCGACTCCATTTTTGTGGTGAAATAGAAGTCGAAATTCTTGACTAGTGACCCAAAAAACCTATATGGGCATATCCTGTATGCTAAAAGTACGAAAATATCAAAAACACCCCCTTTTTGGGGGTAGTTTTTGCAAATTTAAGGGTGAAGCCCCCATTTCTTTACGAAATGACCCTGATTTTCGTGTTCAGCGACCCAAAAAACCTATAGTAGAGCAAATCTCGTGTTCGCCAGTGAAAATACACTCAGCGACTTTTTGTATAGTGGCAGCACCAGTTTTGGTGTGTACAATATACTCGGTATTATAGAGAAACAAAGTTGGTCGTGTGACGCTACCAACTCGGTGAATTACGTGAAATCAGCTGTAGCGATTTTCAAAGTTTATTTTGTATACTTAAAGTAGCATGTTTTTTTTTTATGATAAAAAATGATTTTATTAACGTTATAATTTTGTTTTCATATTAATTGTTTTTAATATTTTAGGTAAAATAATATTTTTAGTATATTAGATATGCAAAACTAATATACTAAAAATATACATATATTTTGAAAATGCATTTTGATCGAAAAATATGAAGATAAGGATTGATAAAAAGGACAAAATTGTTTTTCAGATGATAAAATATTTATATTTTTAAATATTTAAATATGAAAATAATACAATATTAATGTTGCACAATAATAATATTAAAATAATAATATCTGTGATCCTAACCTATAGTATATTTTAAAATATATGTTTATTTTTTCAAATCTTATAATACCGACCATAATTTAATTAATAATATTTTTTATGCCTATTTTTTTAATAAAATTGTTTTTTTACAAAACAATGAACTATTTATCAATAATTATAATCTAACGATAATGAGACAACCGGTTTTTAACGTTTTTACTCAAAAAGTAATAGTTGGTACTCTCACGATACCAACTATTGACTTATGACAATACAAGCGCTATTGGTGCTGCCACCATACCAAAAGTCGCTGAGTGTATATACAACGAAACCTGTATTTTGACTGGAGTAATTATGGCGCCAGGTTTAGTGTTGTTGTATCGCGAGCATCTCCGCGGTTAAAGTTATTATTTGATATTATTAATTTATTGTGCTAAATATAATTTATTTTATATTGTTATTTTAGGTAATTGTGTTATATAATAATAATAAGTGTAGCAATATTTTTCAATTTTTTATAATAATATACGTAAATATTATTCGCTTACTGCGAGAGGCGGAGTTTTATAAATCACGTGTGATTTTTTGTCATTTGCCCTAAAAACAATACAAAGTGATTGGATGCCCGATAAAATATTATTATTATTTTTATCCCTTCTACCAAGACGCAGAGAGCGAATAGTCACTTGAATTAGAGGTTAGGTTTATTTGTTGTTCTTTTTCTTTTTGATAAATATATAATTAAATAAATTTTTACATATAGTGTTAGTGAAAGATTTTATGTTAAAATTAATTAAAATCATTTTGTTGAGCATTATTTTAAAAGTGAATATAAATAAATTTATCACAATTGTAATAGTTTTTTATAGGAATGAGAAGCTCCAAGCTCCAAGATCTATAAAACAATGTCCATAAAATTTGTCATAAATTATTAATTTGAATATAAAATTTAATAAATAATTTAATATTAAATTCTTATTTATTTCTATTAATCGCCCAAATATTTTCTAAGTATATATATATTATTGTTTTTGATTTTATTGACCTGTACTGGGCATAATTGTTAAATGAATCATATTAAATTAAATTGTCCTATCTTGATATGTGTATGTTTTTAAATAACATCCCTTTTTTATTAAGACATATCAAGCGGCAATATTATATAATTTTTTAAATTCATTTAAAAATTATTTTTCAAAAATACGCGGTTGTTAATGTAGGTACAGAAGGTACCTGCAGCGTTTCGATCAGCACCAACACATAGATCTCCCCAGTGTGGCTGAGTGTGTTGGTGTGTGCCACAGACCATAATATAAACAACTTTTAAAAGGTATGTGCTTCCTGAATACAAAAATAAGATCGTTTTGCGCACTACCAACAACGGCCATATTTTGTATACACACAAATATTGTATCAACATGACTGGCGTTGGTAGCCGAGTAAAAGATTATAAAAATGTTGCGTAAGCCTATACCTTTCTTCTTATTACGATGCCACAGACGCTGGTGTATTGCGTCTTTTATTTTTCTTATATAGTGAACGAATGCCTATTTTATCACTTGCGAGATACTATAGCCATTCGTTCCCTATATATGAAATGACCGGTTGCGGGTCTACGGTCTAATAAATAATGTTTAAAATGCATGTTTTATTAAAAATATATTTTGTAATCATCATTTTTGCAAAAAAGTTTTTCAATTTACAGCTAAGTGAAATGTGATTACAAGAATGGTGGAATATGAGAATAATAAATTAAAAAAATTGTTTTATTTTATTTAACTACATGTGAATATTTATAAAAATTTTATTTAGTATTCAATTTTTTGAAAAAACAAAATTTTATGGAGTCTAGTGTGTACGTAATCTCTGCGCCATACAACCCGACATGCTGCGTCATAATACCCGGTACCTGCGCCAAAATACCCGACGAGTTAACTTTTTTTTAATTTAATTTTTTTTTTTTTAAAGTTTTCTTTTTATAAAATTAATGTATACAGCTAATAAATAAGGCTCTAATAGTATAGGCCTGGAGCATGGTTTTATTTGCGATTTTTTTTAAAAGCATGTCCATGGAATTTTTCGACGGAGATTTTAGTTTATGGAGTCGCTGATTCCAAATCCGAAGTCCGTTTTGACCTAACGTGGTCCAATTTTGCGTAATTGCCCATTTTAGGTCATTTTAAACGTTTTTTGCCATTTTTTGTTAAAATTTTTAATATATTACCTTTTTCTTACACTAAACTAATGTTTTTTGGGTCTCTATACCTAATCATCATATCTACTCATACATTTGATGGTAGCCTATAATAGCCCCTAATAGCCCTTCTTGGGCTATTTTTCACGCTTTTTGGGCTAATTAGCTTAAATTACCCCAAAAACGTTAAAAATTGCTTATAAGTGCCTATTATGGGCTACTGCACCGTTTTTAGATCAATTAAAAATAATATTCGTATTTAACTACCTTAAAATACTCAAAAACCAGAAGATATACATAAAAATTGGTATTATTTCATTAAAATAGCTAAAATTAGCCCAAAAGCGTGAAAAATAGCCTAAGAATCCCTATGATGGGCTACCATTTTTTTTTTGTATGAGTATATATGATAATTAGGTATAGAGACCCAAAAAACATTAGTGTAGTGTGAGAAAAATGGTAATAAATTAAAAATTTTAACAAAAAATTGCAAAAAAAACGTTAAAAATGGCCTAAAATGGGCAATTACGCAATTGGACCAAGTTAGGTCAAAACGGACTTCGGATTTTAAATCAGCGACCCCAAAAACTAAAATTAACGTCGAAAAATTCCATGGACATGCTTTAAAAAAAAATCGCAAATAAAACCATGCTCCAGGCCTATACTATAAAGTAAAGAGAAAAAAAAAGTATTTATTAATAAAACATTTTGAACAAATTTTTTCACTCCTCAAAGTTAAAATTTATTCCGTGCACCATACTACCAGTGTCTCCCCTAAACAGCTGACGAGAAATGGTATATTATACCTACATGAATATTCAGAGGTATATTGTGTTATTGATTAAAATTTACAGTGATCATAATATTTCTTTTATTGTAAAATAAAACCGCATAATAAGTAATAAAGAAAATGGATGGTGAAGCTAAGTTGTCTAATTCTAATTGTAAAGTTTACTTTGTTATTTCTAATAAATATAAAAATTTTGAAGACTGCAGTAAGGAAATGCGTGATGCGTTTAACGTAAATATGTTTAAATTTATTATTTAATTAACTGACAAAAATTTTAATTAATAATAACATTATGAAAATTTATTACAGAATTGCATCTTTAGTAGTAATGAGTATGATTTTGCAGCAGAATGGGTAACAGAGACACATGCAAAGAAAAAAACAACACAAGGAAAAAGAATTGTTTTTGTTTTGGAGGCATTCGAAGGAGACATATTTAACAAACTGCAAAACAACTGCAAGTAAGAGTCATTCACATGGGAAATCTTCATAAATGAAAATTAAAAATATAAAATGTTGGTATACGTGATTAGAGAGAGACGCAGCATTTAAAAACTCGAGGCATTCGGATCATATGTTTACCATTGGGTGTCTACCTTATCCACATTATTTACGGCTGCCGCTTTGTGCTGGCCGGAGTTTGCAAAAATGTTTATTGTTTTTTATAAAATATGGCAGATATTGTGCAAATTGACAATTATTTGTCAAGTTCTTCGAGTGATGAAAGTTCTGATGATGAAGAACGAGCATTATATGTTTTTGTGAATGTTATTCCAAATAATAATAATCATAATTATAATCATTATAATGATTATAATAATATTATTATAATGATTATTATTATTTAGAAATAAAATAATTGTCAATTTGCATAATATCTGCCATATTTTATAAAAAACAATAAACTTTTTTGCAAGCTCCGGCCAGCACAAAGCGGCAGCCATAAATAATGTGGATAAGGTAGACACCCAATGGTAAACATATGATCCGAATGCCTCGAGTTTTTTAATGCTGCGTCTCTCTCTAATCACGTATACCAACATTTTATATTTTTAATTTTTATTTATGAAGATTTCCATGGTCTTCTTATGCTTTTTACTTCTTATGCTTCTTAGCGCAAAAATTCAAATTAATTGTATTTAATTCTCTTATTTTCTTAATTTAAATACCGAAAAATATTTATTATTTTAATAGTTGATTATGAATCAAATAAACCATGCAAATAAATTTTTATGTAACTTTAAATGCAATTATCAGTATTATAGAAAGTTAGGTTAAGTTATTCGAAAAATCGTAAATAAACGATTTTGTATGTAATTTTTAATAAAAAATATTGTTTTTATTGTTACAGTGGAACCTCGATAATTCGAACCTCTATAATTCGAAGTTTTTGTTTAAATTTTACATAAAATTTTTTTTTTAAATTCACAATTTTAAATGAAAAAATTCAATCGTTCCCATACAAAAAAATTATAAGAAGATTATTATAATATTTTATAATTATAATAAATAAATAAGTATTTAAAATATTTTTTCTCTAAATTTTAAAATTTACTTATCTTATCTTTAATCTTATTTTTAAATTGTACATTTTATTTTTTTTTGTCTTTGAATACACTTAGTTTATTATTTTAGTTTATTTATTGTCGTTTGAACTGTTGAAGAAAAAGGAGCTAAATATTTTTTTAAATAAATTATTTTTAAAATTTATCATGACTCGCGCGCAATACAAAACGCTTACTTTTGAAGACAAAAAAAAATGTATTCTAGAAGTGCTTGAAAATAAGCGTAAAAAAAGTGAAATAGCCCAAGAGTTTGGAATTCCATTCCACTTAACACCTTGTATACATATTTGAAAATTAAAGAAAAAATTTTCGAGTCAGCTTTAAAACACAATAAAAATAGAAAAAGAGACAAGGGTGCTAAAAATCCTAAAATTGAGAAATGTGTTATGAATTGGTTTACTCAAGCTCGTGATCAAAATATTTCCATAACTGGATCTATTCTTAAAGTCAAAGCTGAATATTTTGGTGGATTTTGGAAGTTTTTGTTGTTGTTTTTTTTGTTTTTTTGTTTGTTTTTCAAAATCTTCTATAATTCGAAGTTTTAGCTTGCCTCGTGAGTTTCGAATTATCGAGGTTCCACTGTACTAGATTCAACTGCGCTTCACGCAGCAACAATATTATGATAGCATAAAATAAATAATTTGATAATCAATAATGAGGAAATTTAGTAATTTTTCAGCTACATTAAATTAACCTCGAAATTAACCTAACATTTTGAGATGAATTTGTTTATGTTTATATTTTTGTTAATGCAGTGTGTAAATTATTGCGAGAACCAATCAGAATGACTCTTTAGCTATAACAATGTACATAGTTACTGTTGCGATGAGCATGTCATTTTTAGAAAAAGGATTTATGTTTGATAATTGTAAAAATACATTATTTAATAAAAAAAATTTATTATTATGTTGCCGAATTTAAAAATAAAAAAATAAATTTTGAATTTTAGCGTTAAGACGCATAAGAAGACCATGTAAAGGTACCTTAAGTAAAAAAAATCGCAATTTACCCCCACCTTTTCAAATCTCTATGAATATGAAATTATTTAATTTCAATAATCATTATTTCAATTTTAAAAAGTTTTCAAGAAATTTGTTTTTTATAGTCGTCTTCTAACAAATTATTCAAAGTATTAAGATATAATAGATTTTTTTTTAAATCATTGATCAAGTCAGTTAGTCAGTCCGTATACGAATACGCATGCAAATATTCGTATAGTGCCAACCGATGATTATATATTCATCCTTCTCTCATAACAACCTCTACACTGAGAAAACTAACATATAAATATTACTATATGTTCTAGTAAAAATTACTGTATTTTCTAGTAATTGGGCACCCTTACTAAGTTTATTGTAATATTTATTATTTAAATACAGTAAAAATTGCTTGTACTTTAAAGAAATATAACTATAATATAAATTAATAATTACTGGATTAATTTAGAATTTTTACTATACGAGGAATATAATTTTTATTTCAGTATTTTTTTAATGCAAATTAAAAACATTAAAAAATAATTTTTTTTTTTTTTTTTTTGTGGTATATTTATTATTTTTTATTTATTTATTATTATTTTTTTTTTATTTTATATTTTTTATTTTATTTTTTTTTTTTTTTTTTTTTTTAAGTCAGTGAGGGGTTTTCGATCGCGGGTCCCTTGAGTTGCCGGCTTATCACTTCGTCCACTAGGCTACAGTTGCTTACGCGTGTAAAAATCGAAGTTTGAAAACTATATGTTTTGGATATTACTCACTTACGCCCCCTGTTTAATAAATAGATATTTTATTCTCACTTTTTTCTTTCTTTATTTAATTCACATCTACACCTTTATTAAACTTTTTTATTTTATTTATTTGTTCTATTTTTATTAATAATTGTTTATTTTTTATGATTAGTTTTGTTTTAAAATACCGAAATACGGATAAATGTGCCTGCACGTGTGCTAAAATTTATTAAAAAAGGGGGGGGGGTAACAAGAAGAGAGAAAAATTACTTTATCTATGTAAGAAAAATTACTTTATCTATGTATTAAAAATTCCAATACGCGTATTGGAATTTTTATAAACATAATTTTTACTATATTTTATAGTAAAAACAAAGGCGCGCGCAGAAATATTTCTTATATATTATTATATTATAATATTTCTTAAAAAATAGTTAATATTTATATAAAAAGTGAAAAAAATACCAGAAAAATCAGTCAAAATGATTAAAATAAAACCTATTAAATAAATGAAAATAAAAGAAAAACTCCAACATAAAAATTAAATCAAGATTAAGAGAAGAAAAAAAAAAAAGTTTAGAAAAAGTTAGCATAAAAATTAGATCAAGATTAAAAGAAAAAGAAAAAGTTGAGAAAAAGTTAGGTTAGAAACGTGGCTTATAAATATCAAATTACAGTAATTCTTAAAGAAAAATATAGAAATGATTTTTAATAGTATGGAAACGCCAATTATCACTAAAAAATATTTTGAAAAGTTAATAAAACAGAGGGAAAATTTTTTCCCTACCCTTTATGAAAAGTGCAGTGAAAAATTGGTTGTTTTCATAAATTGTATTTTGAAAAGAGAATATTGTTAAATATTGTTAAAGATTTTGAAAAATATTTTCAAACATGAAACTAAAAGGCAAGAATATAAGAAAGATAAAGATCAAAAAGTATATGTAATCAAGAGCAGAAGAAAGAAAAAAGTTATGATAGAAGAAAATCAAGAGATGCAGTAAAATTAAACTTATAAGTTCTGAAAAGAAAAAATAATTTAATTTTATATAATTTATGTAAATTTATAAATTTGGTAACTACATATATTGTAATTTGTATTTGGGTAACATTTTTTCTATATAAGGGAATGAGTAAACTAATTTAAAGTTTAAATTTCAAATATTCACATTGTAAAGTAAATTCGTTTATCTTTTATTGAATTTAATAAACTGAAAGAAAGATGTAAAATATTGTTAAAACACAGTATCATATAATAATTACCATATCTTGTAACAATTATGTATTAATTATAAACAAGAATAAACTATACTACTACTACTATAAATTAAAGTTTTGGATCATTTTCATATTTTATCATGTTTTGTCACATGAAATTATAGAAAATAAAAATTTTATACAGAAATTTTTAAGATTTCCATTTTTTGACTTAACGTAATCAGAACGTAATGCACGAGTTCATTTATGTATATTCGATATATATAGGATGATTGTGTCTAAATATTTATTTTAAAAATTTATTTGGGTTGAGGAATATAATAAAAACAAATTATTTCTTGTAGAGTTGTTGGTCCTCGCTGTTTGTTATCGTGTTTTTCTACTGGAAAACCCATTCCGGATGGACTTTCACCAGTTTTTAATACTGCTATGAGGAACATTGTTGTCAGTGCACCTGGGTTTAATTCTCTAATAAGAGTATTTATTTAAAAAAAACATTATTTTTTTTTTTTGCTTTAATATTATTTTTATATTAATTTATTTAAACATATTATTGATATAAATAGGCTGGTATACGAAAGAAAGTCGAATTTATGGGTGGAACTTACATGGAAGAGCTACAGGAAAATGTTACCCATTTGATTACACATTCTGTTATGTCTGCTGAATATGAGGTATTAAAAAAGTCATCTTATTTCCAATAAAAAAGATTTTTAGAAGAAATCAAAAAAGTTTTTTCTCCACTTTTTAATTTAAATTCTGTTTTTATCTTTTCAGAAAGCTACGGAATTCAATATTAATGTAGTAACATTCCAATGGTTAGAAGCTGTTTGGGAAAAAAATCTTAAAGATATTGTACCTGCTAATGATCCTTTCTTTCTTGAATATAAGTGTCCAGTTTTTTTTAATTTAGTTTTCACAACAGTAAATCTATCAAAAGTCGATGAAGATGAAATTAAGCAATTAATTACTAAAAATGGTGGTGTAAGTAAAACTTTATTTTTGCATTTATTTAAAATTGATATTTAAAAAAAATTTTTTTTCATTCAAGGAATTTGTTGATCATTTAAATGGAGCTAGAGCGAAAGTAGTTATTATTAATGAGAGTTTTGATAAAAATGAAAAACTGTCATATTATGCAATGCGAAATATTATTATCTGTTTAAGACCTCAATGGATTTATGATAGTATTAAAAATGGATACTCTTTACCTTTTCAAAACTACTTAATTAAGTCACAAAAATTTTCCTGTCTAGAAAATTTTTCAGGTAATTTTTTTTTTATTCTGTTTAATGATCGCTATATATGTTTCCAGCTTGTTTTTCGTGGCCCAGTTTGATTATTTTTTAAATGTTAAATTTAATTATTATAAACAAACGATATTTAAAAAAAAAATCTAAATGTAAAAACATTTATTATCTTTGCAATATTTTGACTTCTTTCTTCATTTTCTCGGTTAAATTGAGGTTTATTTAAATTGATTCAGCGTATCTTGATTTATATTAACGTACTCACTGTAGAGACACAAAAATAAATTTGTTTCTGGGGCCTAAAAATAGGCTTTTTTGCCTATTATATGCAAAACTATGTATTAAATCACGGGGAAAAATATATGGGATTCAACTTTTGCATGCTGTCTGTACTCGCTCGTGCATATAGCTGCGTGCGAAGTCAAAACAAATATTTCGTCCCTTGTTTAAAAAATAGAGAGCCTCGGATATATATTTTCCTTGATTTATAAAGAGATTTATCTGACAAGTGGTGCTATTTTGAATCAGCAATAAAAATAAAAAATTTGAATAAAATGGTTTTATTTTTCAGATTTTAACAACACTGATCTTATTAATCGCCTTGATGATGATTGTTTAAGATTAATTTTCCGATACTTATCAATATATGATAAAATAAGAGTAGAAAAAGCATGCAAGCGATGGGATTTAGTCAGTAAAACTTCCTGGAATGATGAAAGAACTTTAGAAATAAATAAGGAACTTGAGGTTCAGTATTTAAGCTGCAACGAAAGTAACGAAAATATTACAGAATTTATTGTTAAAGTTTTAGAAAGGTGTGGTAAATATTTGGATCAAGTGTCATTAAGCTATTACGATAATTCTTCCGTAAACTGGAGGCAAATAATGTAAAATATTGAAAAACATTGCACAAATATAAACAGTTTCTTTTTGAAAGATAAAAATGATTATAAACATAATAAAATCTTCACTGAGGAACAAGTTGAATTAATATTTAACAACAATGAAAATCTTAGGAATATTTCTTTGGGGTATTTAAATTTAAGTGGAAAATGTTTATCGTGTTTAAAAAATCCTAAATTAATTGAAACTTTAAGATTCGATTGTCCTGTTTTTGAAGAAACAAAGCCTTTATTTGACTTTCTTTCAAATTTAGAAAATTTGAAAATTTTTTCATTTGTCAATGATTATAACACCAAAGTAGATTCAATATTAAGCGCTTTATTGGATAGTAATTGCAATAGCATAATTGAAATATCTTTGCTAGAATATGAATATTTAGGCGAACCAGATAGAGAATCAATGTTAGCATTCTTGGCACGACAAAATAAATTGAGGAAAATTGATCTTAGTTATTTTCATTTTGATGAAGACTTTTTAAATATTTTGTCAGAAATATATCTAGAAGAAATATTAAAGATATGTTTTCCTGCAAATATACCAGATTCTTTTAGCCGTTTTAAAAATTTAATAAAATTAGATTGTATTATTTATGTATTCACTGATAAATGTATGGAAATATTAATTCAGTGTGAAAAAATTAAAGACCTGGATCTATCCACCGATGAATATTTGTTTACAAGTATTGGAGAAAAGTATTCTGAAGAATTAAAAAATCTTGAAAGATTTACAATTGAAATCGACGATCGTGAACATACAATAGATAATATATTAGTTTCTTTGAAAAAATGTGCCAAGTTGAAATATCTAAATATCTGTAATTGTAACTTTACAAAAGTCGGAATTTTAAACATAAATTCCAATTTAGTAGAATTGGTTACAAGGATAGACAGCAAACGATAATTTTTTATTCAGATTCAATAAATATCTTGTTGTTTTTTTTAAATTTTTTAAGCTAGAATGAACTTAATGTGCATTTCTACCAAAAAAAAAAAAAACTTATCTTTTTACGATAAAATTTAGCCAAGTTATCGACAATTTAAGATTTTTGCTCAAATTCGTCTTAAAATGATTAAAATTTTATTTCAAAAAGCCTGTTTTTGAACTTAAAAAATGCATAACTTGCATAATATTCATCGTAAATTAATAACTTTTTTTTCAAATTGTTTTTTTTTTCTCTGACCATTCATTTTTTTAAGAAAAGAATCATTTTCATTCACTAAACTTCTATTTATACCTATACATCAATAACCAATAAAAACTGTCTTAAATAAATTTTGCTATTCGAAGCTATAAATAGTTTTTGACTTGAAAAAGAAATTTTAGTACATGAAAATGCTTAATTTTCATTATAAAATAATAATTTTTTTTTTTAATTAATTAATTTTTCTCTGGTAATTCATTTCTATAAGAAAAAAATCATTTTTATTGATCAAATTTCAATTTTTAGGTCAAAAACCTTAGAAAATTGTAAGTAACAAAATTTATTTAAGACAATTTTTGATTGGATTTGACATAAAAATTGTCAATAAAAATGATTTTTTTCTTGAAGAAATGAATACTCAGGAAAAAATTAATCGATTAAAAAAAAAAATATTACTTTACGATGAAAATAATGTTCATTTTAAGTTTAGAAACAGGCTTTTTTCCATAAAAATTTTAATCTTTTTTTAGATGAATTTGAGCAAAATCTTAAGTTGACGATAACTTGCCTAAATTTAGCGAAAAATGAATTAAAAATTCTTTAGTGTTATTGATTTTTTCTAGCTTAATTTTTGAAGCCAAACATAAGTGCGTTTTTAATTTTTAGTTTTAATAAAAACAACTATGAACAGTCTTATATATTTTTATTGTTAAAAAATCTGTTTAAATAAAATGAATATTAAAATTTATTATAATAAACAAAAATTTTATTTATTTTTTTATCTTAAGATTATGAAAAAAATTTCCCGTAAAATTATTAACTGTTTAATTTTTGATTTTCAGATTATAAACAAATTTTTTTATTAACTATTCCAGAATAATAACTTGTTTTAAAAACTTTTGTATTTTATTTTTTTTCAGATCTGCATTTTGGCCTGATGAAACAAGACTTAATCAGATCATTCTAGATTTATTTTTTACTAACAATTGAAGTTAAAATTAACATGTATTTATCAAATTTAACTAAAATTAAACATAAATTATTTATTTTTATTAAATATCTTTTTAGCTTCGATTTTTTAGGTAAGAATCTGAGTATTAATGATAGATAAATAAGCATTTCCAACAGAAATCATGTTTCACATGAGTTAAAATTGTCTTTACCAACACGATTTTCTGTTTCTTAAACTCCATAAAAATCTATACGAAAACGTAAACGCGAAATCGTAGATTCATACCAAAAATATTTTTGATCTATTATGCCACAAAGCGCATGCATGCCTGAGTTATTCAAATTTTTAAAACACGAATTTTGAACTAGCTGTTGCTATAAATTTGATTTTTTTGTGATTTTGAACTTCCCAAAAAGCAAAACTTACCTTGCATAAGGTATTGATAACTAATTTCTTACAAATAACTGCTCCTGAGCTTAAAAAAAGCGTTATTGATTCTGAGACACCAACAATTTTTATAATTTGATTTTTAACATATTAAAACTTAGATTGAATAAATGAGAAATCGACTTTTCCAGAGCAAAGATGTTTATTATAAATATTTTTCCCAACGTTTCGAGTCTTTATAAGACTCCTTTTCAAGGGATTCTGTACACATATTAAAAAGAATCCCTTGAAAAGGAGTCTTATAAAGACTCGAAACGTTGGGAAAAATATTTATAATAAACATCTTTGCTCTGGAAAAGTCGATTTCTCATTTATTCAACTATTAAATCCATACCAGACGTAAAAGAATCAACAAAACTTAGATTATTAAAACTTAGTATTGAAATTGGTAAATTTTCCATAAAAATTACCTACATGAGTAAACTATGGGTTATGTTCCACTAAAAATGCAAAACTTGGCTAAAGAAAAAAAGTTAAAAATAACCAAATAAAAATTTTATAATTAAAATAGCTTCTAAAAATTAGAATCGCTTATTTGATTTTAATAAGTGTTTTAACGCAGTTACATCCCCTAATTAATTTGTTTTAATTTTTTTGCAAATAATATTTATATTATTTATCAAAAAAATAAAAAATACCCTGCCAACTAGCTGGCACTAAGGTTCCTCAAACAATGAGCTTAATACATTAATATGCTACTGATATCACCGATTACAACCATGCAATCATACATACATTTCTCTCTTAATTCCATAATAGTTGTGAAATATCACCGGTTACAATATTTTCAGATATTAGTACTTTCATGGAATTATATGAGGTATTACAAACCAAAAAAAAAAAAAATATTGCAGGTTTTTTATTTTTTTTGTTTTCTTAATTTTAAGAAAAAATTTTTAAAAAAATTCGGTATCAGATCCAAAAAATGACTATATACAAACTTCCTAAAACTAGTACTTTCATAGAAATAAATTAGGTACTACGTCCAAAGAGAAAAAATAATTTGGTATTTTTTTTATTTTTTTGTGACGAAAATTTTGTGAAAAAAATTTTAAAAAAATTAAGTATCAGATTCAAGATATCAAGTAAAAACCATACTTTCAAATATAAGTACTTTCGTGGAAATAAATGAGGTATTACATCCAAATTAAAAAAAAAAAAAATTACCTCGAGCTTTTTTGGTGAAAAAATTTTTGAAAAAAAAATTAGGTCTTAACTCCGTAATGTTTGTGAAATATCACCAATTACACCCACACACACACACACGCACATACATACTTTTTTTAAAAACCGGTTTTTTAGCTTCCTGGGGTCTCAAAACGTGCTTATATACCAAAAAATCAAAAATCGAAATTTGACCTATCACAATGGTTCCTCATTGAGGAACCAAAATTTGCGTTTCTTCAAAATGAAAGTTTTAAGACCAACTGCAACCCAATCGGATGTTTCAGTCTATATAGAGATATTAATTTTTTAGTTTAGTCATTTAGTTTAGAATCAAGATTTTTTTAAGCAACAAAAATAGAAGTAAATGCAAACAGGGGGGACTACAACTTTTGCTAGTTTTTATATATAGCCAAATTTTTTGTTTTTAGGATTTTTTATCAATGAACAAAAATGGTGAAAAATTAAGTTCCCAGTAATCTAAAGAAATATTAGAAGCCAATGGCAGTGGTCCTGAAAATACTACGGAGTGCCAAAAATTAGAACAAAGTGGCAGAGTTAGACAAACAGAGCTATGGCATACAAATAAACAAACAGATTTTTGCCCTTCCAGGCATTAAACTCGTGCGTAAAACTTGGTATGGAATTTTCTTTTTCTACACCTAGGTATGCAAAAAATATTGTAAACAACTCGTGTGAAAAACTTTAGACACTAGCGTGAATTAAAAATTCTTCGGGCGCGGGTTTTCTGAGCACTCGCGCTACTAATCACGCTAATAACAAAACTTTTTCGCCCTTGTTACTATATAATTCTATTAATTTTACGTATGTATATTGTATGAGATAAGAAGGATAATGCCCAAGATACATTGAACATATATATGGTATACAAATAACAACATTTAGAAATGAAGTTAAAAAATTTTATTTGTAAAGAAAATTAAAAATGATACATATGTGTAATTTATTATTGAAAAATACAACCCTTCAAATATCATTAGAGTATTTCATTCGAGTATATCAAATATCTGCAATAGATTAAATGGTATATGGTCATCGGTGGATCCAGAAACTTTCTCAGGGGGCAATTCAGTAAAAAAAATTTACGAGTTTTTATAAAATTTTTTAAAATTATACAATATTTTACTTAAAAACATGTGAGTTATTGGTTTTCAGTAGGGGGCAATTGCCACATTCGCCTCTTGCTGGATCCGCCGCTGAATTTAGTAGTGATTCCAAAAAAAATATCATAAAAAAATGACAAACCTTAAAAAAAGGTTGAAAAAAATTGAAAAAAAATTTTTTTTAAATTTATAACAGACTAACATATGCGCTAATTTTTAAACTTAACATATAGTAGTGACATAATATGGCTATAATTATAGTCTACTTAAATTGTTTTATTTTGCTAAAAATTTCCAAATTGCTTGTTCTTCGTCGTTGTTTCTTCAGTAAAGATAATTTTTTTTTTTAACACAAATATTTCTTACTCTAATTTAAATTTAAAATCTATAAAAAATAAAAAAATATTTTTGAAATATTACTATTCATATTACCCATGTTAGAACTAATTCTCATTTTGATAAAGTTTCTCAGCTGTTTTTCCAGATTTCTCTTGTATGTTTAAAAATTGATACATTTTATCTGGTGTTAAGCTCCGTGTAGCTATGTTTAATATTAATTTACAAAGTTTAGTACACTCAGAATCACAAGATAGAATATCTAAAAATTCAGACATATCTTTTTGACATGGCTCCTCTACCTTGTCAGCATTTTTTTTCTTGTCTGCCTGGATTGCAATGTATAAAGCGTTCTGTTCGATATTATCCTTATTTTCTAACATAGCATACATTTCATTTGGAGATAAAACTTCTTGCAATATTAGAATTGGTTCATTCCATTTTAAACTTTTTTTAATTACTGTGTGGAGAACTGTTTTTCCTTTAGAGTTTCGCTTAATCAATAATTTCCACATTTGATCAGAAGTTAATTTTTCTGTTGCTATACTGAATAGTATTTTAGCAATTTCATAGGAGTTATAGTGAGCAATAGCATCTTCGTAAATTAAATTCCATTGAATTTGTTTATTTTTATTATTTAATGCAGCGAGTATTTTTTTTATTTTGTTTTTGTTTCTACCCTCAAGTATGAAATGAAAAGCTATTTTATTACTTGAATCCTGCTTGCTTAAAAAATTATATGTTTGTTTGCGAGTTAAATAATTTTTTACTGTATCTAGTAATAATTTAGTGAATATAAAAAAATGATTTTCTTTTTTAATATAATTTTTCTGCGGATCATCTTCTACTGAATATTGAGCTTGCTCTAACATACTATTCAGTAATAATTTATTCATTAAATTATTACTTGAAAAAATTGCTTCGTGTAAAACTGCTTCTTTATTTATATTTTGTTTACTTATAAATTTATAAATTTGATCGGCAGATAATATACTGGTCACTCTTTCTAAAATTAGAATATCAATATTCAATAAAAATGATGGACGAATAGTGTAGTGACCACGTATTTGTATAGAATTCTCTATTTCTTCATAATAACCTTTATTTTGCATAAATTCCATTTCATTACTATTTCTTTTCAACGCACGATGTAAAGACGTACCGCCATCATGATTTGACTTACTTAAAATTTCAAATATTTGATTACTGGATAAGTTTTCTGTAACCATATCTAATATAATTTTAATTCTTTTTTCATTTAGTTTATTAGAATAAAACTTAAAAAAATGACTTAGGATTGTGTTTTTTATTTTATAATTATTATTAGAACGATCGTAGTTAGAAAAAAAATTCATACAAGTTATGATCTGAAAAATTAGCAACGCTGTTTGATACTAATTTCAAAATGTGTACATTGTATTCTATAATTCCATTATCAAATATTTTTATTAATAAATCGTTATCCCATAATTTATTAATAGATTTACCAAACTGTTGAAAAAAGTCTTTACTTATATAAACTTCTTTAACCTTCTTTAAATTAAGATTCAAAAAATTCCTAATTAGTTTGTAATCTGGTTTACTTAAAATTTGTGTTAACAAATATTCATTATTCAAATATTCATGCTTATTAAAACTGGTTTGATTACCTGAATTTCCTAATATATAGTTTATAAATTCTTTCGCAATAAAATATTCTCCAAATGTTGAATGAATAAATTCAATATCGGTACCACGAGATTTTGTAATTCCTGTTAGTAAAATTACATCTCTGAATTCTTTTAGTTTCTTGTTTTGCTCTGTATGAAACCACAATGATTCAGCTAAATCATGGATATACTGATCCAAAGTTATTTTCACCATTTTTTTTAGTAAATTTTGTATTTTAATATATAATTTTTTCCAATAAATATTAAATTTACTGTCGATAAAATTTTCATACACTGATGGTATATCGTCGCCTAAATAATCAAAATTGATAATCAATTCATAATTATATTCTATCCATTCTTTCAACGATGTTGTAGAATTTTCTAACATTAAATTTAGCTGCAAAGGTATTCCAATAAATTCAGCATTATCACTTTTAAAAATATTATTTATCTTGGCTATAAAGGCTTCGGTATATCTGATTATTTGATTTGTAAAATTATTTCCAAAAGTCTCATTAAACTGCTTTTCACTTAAAACAAAGTCCAACCTATTCTTTAAAAATTCATATACGAATTCTTTCTTTTGATCTTCATTAAATGGTTCAAAATTGATGGCGAATGTTGATAAAGCGTCTTCTAAAGTTTTTTCATAGTAATCCAAATCTTGGTATTAGTATTATTCTTAATAAACTGTAACAATTTAATAATCTTATCTCGAATATCGACATCTAAGACTTCATCAAATCCATCGAATGCTATCAATACAGGTTTTACAAAAACGGTGTTTTTAAAAGCAAAGTGTAATATATTTTTTGCAAACTCCTCGTTGAGATCTGAATTTACTTCTGTACATAGCTTAATTATGTCATCAATATTCAAAGGATTAATCACACTGATTATCGATTCGTTTTCTTTTAGATTAACTTTCATTACCCAATGTGATTGAAACATTGACTCAGCATCTAAGTCATATTTTAATAACTTTGTTAAACTAGTAGTTTTGCCCATTCCTGGATGATCTGCGAGAATTACTACCTTTTCATCTTTTATTTTCTTAATTAAATCGTTTTCTGAATCCACCTGTCTTGTACTTTTTTCACGATCAATAATTTCACGTAAATTGTCTAATGCACCTTGAGATTTGTCCCATACAATCTGCGTACTGCCGCTATTTTTTTCTATCTTTAGCCAATGAATAGCTTCATTTGTATTTTCCTCTACTAATTTATCAAACTGTGATTGAGTATTGCTATTTTTTGCTATAGTTATATGGGAATTATTTTTATTAATAATTTCCCTGATTGATGTTTTTTTATCTTCTGCAAAAATTTGTATCAAATCATTATTGTTATCTACACCAGTAAAAAAAATTGGTCTCTTTGTTCTAGTAATTTGTTTGCTAACAGATATTTTTTAATAATTACTTTTGAGATATAATTAAATTGTCTTTTTATATAAAAATAAGGGTTATAAATTTTTTGTAAAATAAATTGTAATTCGTTGGAGATCTCTTCATTGTCACTGCCTTTTTTAAGACAAATGAAATAAATTTTCTTATCGGAATTAAGTTGACATAATTGTTTAAAGTTCTTTTCTTGAAATTTATTATCATCTAGTATTATTCTAGTATTATGTTTAGAATCTGGAAGAAAATTACTTATTTGATTTCGCTCAATTTTATCAACTTGTAGATTTATGTCAGATGATTTAAGCATTTCTATTAAACTTTTACTTTTATCTGAATAATTAATACCACTAATCACGAAAATATTCGTGTCATTTGGTGTTGCCAAAGAGTTAATCAATCTTTCTACATTAACAACTTCATACAATTCTGTATATGCTCCTGGTAACTCACTTTCATTGGTGCTACTGTTTTCTATCCTTATTTCTTCATTTTTGATAATCTTAACTAACGTTTTTATAGGGATTATTTTATTTATACTATCTTGATTTAAATCATTTGATTTAAGGTATTCATCAATATTGCTGATTCCTAATAATGTTTTAAGATTTATTTTATTATTCAAAAATTTTAAAGATTCTTTTTCTAAAATTTCTTTCTGATTTTCAAATTTTAAATCTTTAAAATGGTTTTCTATTTTACAGGATTCTATTTCTCGATTAGATATTATTTTCTGCACGTTGAAACTTTGCTCGGTGAGTAAAATTATGTGAACGCTGATGTTTTTGTCTAGAATATTTGATAGTATTTGAGCATTTTTGTTTTTTAGAACTGAGGTAAAATCGCCTTCAATGATTACCATATAGTGTAACTGGATAAAAAAGATAAACGTTTATTTGGATTTTTTAGTAATTCTTTTAGATCTAAAAAAATTATCTCTTTTTTTGGAAATTTGTCACATAATAAAGCTTGATTTAATTTCGCATAACTAAACTCCATGGAATCTAAGTTAATCAAATTTAAAATTCGATTTTTCTCTGTAATAAACTCTTTTATTGTTACATTTATTATAACATCCTTTAAATCAATAGTGTCATACTGTAAATTATTTTTTAAATCTTGAAAAAAATCATAAAATGGGTTCTGCTTTAACTGTTCTTTACTTTTAGCTTTTTCAAGAAGGTTAATATGACTTATAAAAATAGCTTTAAATTTTAAATTTTGTTCAGAAAATATGATTTCTAAAGCTTCTTTGAACTTTTTCCTGTCTCTATTATCACTAACATCGCCTTCAATCAACGCTAGATGCAAATCCTTTTGCTCAAAAAAAGTAATAACATATTGATTTTTTGAAACCTTGGTTATTGGAATGTTTAACTTTTTTAATATTTCTAGCTCAGGTGATTTTTTTTGCATTCAATATCAATATATCAATAATCACAAACACTTTAGATGCAAGTTATAAAATGTATTTTTTATAATTAATGTTCGAAAAAAAATTTATTTATTTTCTTTAACAAATTTATTTAAATAATAAACTAATTTTGCTATATGATGATATGGGCATATCTCACCAAGTGGTTATATTGCATATATGAGGGTTTTAATGAGAATCCAGCTTTCTGTTTCAAAAAAAAATTATTGAAATTTATTTATATATATTTCTTCTCAAGCCTCAAGAAATTTTTTTGCCTTATTTCGTTAATTATTATGAAATAACAACCTTGGAATGATTCGAAACCCTAATATTTTGTTGGTAACCTTGTTAAGTTTTTTAAATTCTTAACATTACAGTGAGAATGCCGTAAAACCATTTGCCTTTTTATAAATAGATTTTGATAAATTAATAATACATTTAATTTCTTCACATAATTAAAACAGTGTGCTCCCTTTCTAAAAAAAATTCTGCCAGCCGAAACATTGGTAACCACGTTTTCAAATAAATACGATCAAAGAAAGTTTTTTAAGCCACAAATGAATGCCGTGAACAATTTTTATTTCTAACTATTGTGAAAATTCTCTACAATGTTTCACAATTTTAAAGCGATTTGAGAAAAACTGGTGCCTCCAATAATTTAGTAGATATCGACACCAAAAGAATTTGTTGTCGATGCGTAATTTTGATACTAAAATCACATTTTTTAATGGCACTCGTTCAATTTTTAAAAAATCTTCGCAAAATCTTTTGTGATTTATGTAAAATGTTATAAGATTTCAGTTAAAAAAAACGGCATTGCTTGATTCAATGCGTTGTATGTATAAACCTCAGTTTTATATAAAATAATCGTATAATTTAGAAGCGTTGTTTACCAATAACCTAAAAATAACAAACGTGTAAGAACTACCTATATTTCATTCTTAGTTCAAAAAAGATGTTTTTGATTTGAATTTAGTGCTTTAAAAAAATAAATAAAATTAGAAAATGATTAGCCCAAAGAGCGTGAAAAAAATATGTAGTTGTAGTAAAAAAATTATGTAGTTGTAGGTCATACTTAGTGGATCATTAAAATCTATATTTCAAGAAAGATACATTTTGAAAAAAATCAAAAACTCTAAAAAAATGTTTCAAAAATCATAGAAGGCGCACTAAATGATTTAATAAATTATAATAAGATAATGCGATCATATTTTAACCAGTGGCGGATTCAGAAAAGGGCCTAAGGGGGTGGGGCGCTTAAGCAAAATTTTGTGTGTTTTCTTATGAAATTAGTATAAAAAAACAAAATTATGAACAAAAAACATGCATTTTTTGGAGCTCAGGGGAGGCAATTACCCTTACCACCCCCCTTTTGATCCGCCCATTTTAGCAGTAACTTTAACGTTAACTATATTTTAAGCTTTATGTGAGCAAAGCGAGGAGCAATGAGTTAAAGATTCAGGGAGCTTAGCCTAACTATGCCTATAGCGCAGTCTGTAGAACATTTAATTTTTTGTTTATAAAAAAATTGAAAATTCTTATTATTGGTTTTTGGAGAGAAATAAAATTTATTGTTATATACCTCTATATTTTCCAGTATTTTTGAGAACTAATTTCATCATTTAGTAATTATAACCTAAAAACCTAATTATACCTAAATATATTTTTTAAATTAAGAAGTTCATTTATCAAACGCCGTAGCTTAAAATTAAGTTACGCAAAGAAAATCTTAATTTTTATTGTTTTATTAAACTTCTGACCAAATGTCATTATTGTGCTCTCAAAAATAAAATTTATTTTATAAAATTAGAAATATAACCACTTGGTGAGATATGCCCATATACTTAAATTGATTGATTAAGCAATATTTATGGAAAAAAACCCCCCCTCACTAGGGAAGGGTAAACATTTAAATTATATTGGAGGATTTATTATTACGAGGCCTCCAGTCCCCTCTATTAAAAAATATTTTTTGCTTAATCAACATTGTATGCAATAAAAAAAACAGAAATATTTGCCGAACAAACATTATAAACTTGAATTATAAAATTTTTCAAGCTTTTGCTTCCCAAGTGGAAAAGTTGTATACAGTTTGGATCCCAATTGTATCCTAACTTATGAATCAATTTTGGATACAAAATTCGTAGATTCCAAAACGGATACATTTTGGATTAACGAAGTAATTAGAAAAAGATCATAAAAGCATATTATTTAATTCTGCTCCACATGTTGTTGCATCGTCTTACCAGGATTCCTGTAAATCCTAAAAGTAAAGAAATCATCCATATTCTATGTAATTTTTCCATAATCGAGTATTTGCAAATTATTATCTGTTTATTTATTTTTTCAGAGAAATTTCAAATATATTTTTTTAATCTAAATATTAAAAATTTTTGGTAAGTCCTCAAAAACTATTTAAAAACTCACTTCAAGTATTTCAGTGTTCAGTGCTGCAGTATAATAAAAAATAAAAATTTTTATTTAAATATGTAAATTTAGTCAAATTTAAAATTTGATTTGTGGAAATATTATAATTTTTTTTTTCTGGATGAATTCAGATCTTGAACTTTTTCCTGTCTCTATTATCACTAACATCGCCTTCAATCAACGCTAGATGCAAATCCTTTTGCTCAAAAAAAGTAATAACATATTGATTTTTTGAAACCTTGGTTATTGGAATGTTTAACTTTTTTAATATTTCTAGCTCAGGTGATTTTTTTTGCATTCCCAATTCTAGTAGGTCTGATAATAAATCTTTCATTTCCTCTGATTTATTTGTTTTAATTATGTTAAGTATTCTTTTCTCAAGGAGCAATTTATTTTTTAAATCTTTCACAGATTCTTCCACAAAACTCACATCTAACTGTTGTATTTTTTTGTTATGCGCTACATGTATTAATAATTCGTCTAGTCTTTGGTGTTTATTAGTAAATAACTCATCTAATTCTTTAGGAGTAATTAATGTCTCTCGTTTTCCCTTTTTTTTCAAGACTAGACACACAGTAGCATTAAAGTAATCATCTATTTCAGTTCGTTCTATTGGTTTGCCATTAATTTTTAATTTAGTAATTTGTTCATTTTTTATAATACTCTCTAAATTCTTCGAGCTTTCTTGGCTTGGTAATTTGGTTAAATATCTGAATTTACTTATAAATTCTTCCATTTCTTCTTCTAATTGCATTTTATTTAAACAATTTAACCATTCTAACTTTTTTTTTTTTTCACCTGATAATTCATTAAAAACTCTTATTAGTTTATTTTTCAGACCCGTAGTAGGCTTGAAAAGTTCTGTATTCTCAATCGATAGATTTAGATTATCTGTTTCTTTTATAAAATATTTTCTATCAGTAATATAATTAGATGTTGCTAAAATAATATATTCTACTAATTCACTCAATTTACTGTTTAGATTTTTGCATTCTAATTTTTGTAACAAAACATTTTGATTTCTTTTTGCTTCCAAATATGCATCGCAGAACATTAGTAAACTATAATCTTTATCAGGCATGAACAAGGCTTTATCATTAATATTTTTTAATTCGATTGAACCTAACCTAACCTAACCTAACCTAACCTAACCTAACCTAACCTAACCTAACCTAGGTTATGACGTCATCCACCTTTTGAAGGACAACTTATGACGTCATCCACCTTTTGAAGGACAACTTATGACGTCATCCACCTTTTGAAGGACAACTTATGACGTCAGAGTTTACCACCTAACCTAACCTAACCTAACCTAACAAATTTTAGGGTCTTTTTTCATTTTGCTTTATGGGGGGTAAAAAGGTGGTTAGGTTAGGTGGGCCCAGGGTGGGCCTATGACGTCAGCCCCTATAAAAAGAGGGGTGAAAAGGTTATGACGTCATCCCCCTTTTGAGGGGCAACTTATGACGTCATCCCCCTTTTGAGTGGCAACTTATGACGTCATCCACCTTTTGAGTGGCATTTTATGACGTCATCCACCTTTTGAAGGACAACTTATGACGTCATCCACCTTTTGAAGGACAACTTATGACGTCATCCACCTTTTGAAGGACAACTTATGACGTCATCCACCTTTTGAAGGACAACTTATGACGTCATCCACCTTTTGAAGGACAACTTATGACGTCAGAGTTTACCACCTAACCTAAACTAACCTAACCTAACAAATTTTAGGGTCTTTTTTCATTTTGCTTTATGGGGGGTAAAAAGGGGGTTAGGTTAGGTGGGCCCAGGGTGGGCCTATGACGTCAGCCCCTATAAAAAGAGGGGTAAAAAGGTTATGACGTCATCCCCCTTTTGAGGGGCAACTTATGACGTCATCCCCCTTTTGAGTGGCAACTTATGACGTCATCCACCTTTTGAGTGGCATTTTATGACGTCATCCACCTTTTGAAGGACAACTTATGACGTCATCCACCTTTTGAAGGACAACTTATGACGTCATCCACCTTTTGAAGGACAACTTATGACGTCAGAGTTTACCACCTAACCTAACCTAACCTAACCTAACAAATTTTAGGGTCTTTTTTCATTTTGCTTTATGGGGGGTAAAAAGGGGGTTAGGTTAGGTGGGCTCAGGAAACCTAAATGTTAGTATTTAATTTTCTTGATTTTCCAATATTTTAAAAAAGATAAGTCATTTTCTGAGTAAAACCTGGTAAAATCCGGGTGAATCCAAGTAAACCGGCTGGGCTGGTAAACACTAGCTGGGTTTTTTTGTCAAGGATTCATAAACAAATACTGAAAATAAACAGGCTCCTTCTACAAAATTAGTTAGACTTCAGCTTTACTGCATTATTTTAATAAGGTATTCGTACCAGTACATGAACGATCACCAGTACCTGAACGATCGTTCAGAATTTGATTTTTTTCATATTATTTGTTAATTTTGAATTAAAAAAATGGATAAATATTAAAGCTGAAGGATCACTGCATAATTAAAAAAAAAAATTTAACGATTATCATGAGAATCAACAGAGAAACGAAGAATTGAAAATTTTAGGTCGTTCAGGTACTGGAGCATATTCTTATGTACGGTTTTCTCATTTAAAATTCGGTCGTTCATGTACTGGTACAAAAAACATGTCGTGAATATCACTTAATTTCACAAAATAAAATGCTAATTGGGATAAAATTTTTGTGTAAATGTATTAGTAAGGGTTCAGAGTAACCATTAAAAATAAAACTTTTACGATTAATAAGATTATTTCTTAAATATTTCACATTTAATAAACGAAAATCCTTAACCGTTCATGTACTGGTACGAGTACCTTAAATATAATAAAATTAAATATCCAAATTCTTACCTGTAAGTTTTATTCAAGTTTTAAATCCTTCATGTGCATTTTCGTTTCGTCAAAAATTATTAACGTTCAAAAATTAATTAGCATAATAAAATCATGAATCTAATAAAATAAAGGTAATTATTTATCATTAAAAACTTTACAAGAATTTTATAACTTATAAATATATAAAATGTAAAATAATTTTTACAATAAGTTTTTTTGAAAATTGGATTGGAACGTCCAGATAATTTAAATTTCAATTGAGTTTAAAACGACCTTGCTGGACAAATTATAAGGAAAAATTCAAAAAACTTTGATTTATATGGAGAGTATATAAGAAATCAAAGACAACTCAAGCTGAGTTTTGGTATATAAGAAAAATACATTGAGTTTCTTACTGATGATCTCGCTCAATGTATTCGAGTGAAATACCATTTATGTACTATGTAGGAAATAAGAAATTTTATTTCTTAATAATTTTTATATTCTTATGAATCTAGTACATGGAATCAAAATCTAATATATATTTATATATATTTTGTTTTATTTTGAATTTCACTCTTGTCAAAATTTCATTCTCAATCTGAGAACCTCTTCAGGACCTGTATTTTTTTAGAAATAATTTTTTTTAATTTTACAAAATATTACATTGAAAATTTGAATTACATATATATTTAACATACCATTTAAAAAACTTAACTTGACATTTAAATATTCTTATATTCCTATTTTTTAAAAATTACTTAAATGTATAAAATTTATTATTTTATATCATAAAATACAAAAATTATATGTCTGTACACTGTTAAAACTTCTTTTAGACTAAGTAATAATATTGTTGATATCTGAGCAATGGTTATTTTTTAAAAAATTTAAAGGATTTATTGAGAGGGGGTGTTTATTCATAGATTTTTAAGAACTATAAAATTTATACTTTACTAATGGGTTTAAATTCTTGTCGCGATATAATATGACACTGTTTTATTTTGACATTATGTTTTTTATACTTCAAGCATTGAAACAATGTAACTTTTATATGCTTTAGACAAATGTATTTTTATCGCTTAAGAGTTATTTTGATAAGAATTTTTGACAATATTCTTAATTTATTTATCTGATGAACTATATTGATGTTTATTAAAATTTATATCTTGATTAAATAATTAAGATTGTAAACAATACCACGAAAATTGATATTGAAATAGTGGATATGAGTTATCTTTATTCGTACCCTGTTTATTAATCCAAGACACTATATCAATAATCACAAACACTTTAGATGCAAGTTATAAAATGTATTTTTTATAATTAATGTTCGAAAAAAAATTTATTTATTTTCTTTAACAAATTTATTTAAATAATAAACTAATTTTGCTATATGATGATATACTTAAATTGATTGATTAAGCAATATTTATGGAAAAAAACCCCCCCTCACTAGGGAAGGGTAAACATTTAAATTATATTGGAGGATTTATTATTACGAGGCCTCCAGTCCCCTCTATTAAAAAATATTTTTTGCTTAATCAACATTGTATGCAATAAAAAAAACAGAAATATTTGCCGAACAAACATTATAAACTTGAATTATAAAATTTTTCAAGCTTTTGCTTCCCAAGTGGAAAAGTTGTATACAGTTTGGATCCCAATTGTATCCTAACTTATGAATCAATTTTGGATACAAAATTCGTAGATTCCAAAACGGATACATTTTGGATTAACGAAGTAATTAGAAAAAGATCATAAAAGCATATTATTTAATTCTGCTCCACATGTTGTTGCATCGTCTTACCAGGATTCCTGTAAATCCTAAAAGTAAAGAAATCATCCATATTCTATGTAATTTTTCCATAATCGAGTATTTGCAAATTATTATCTGTTTATTTATTTTTTCAGAGAAATTTCAAATATATTTTTTTAATCTAAATATTAAAAATTTTTGGTAAGAACTCAATTCATCCCGATTCATCCATAAAACAAAAAAATAATCTTAAACCCACGCATCCAAAAATGTAAAAATTTAAATATTTTTGCAATGTCATCCTCAAAAACTATTTAAAAACTCACTTCAAGTATTTCAGTGTTCAGTGCTGCAGTATAATAAAAAATAAAAATTTTTATTTAAATATGTAAATTTAGTCAAATTTAAAATTTGATTTGTGGAAATATTATAATTTTTTTTTTCTGGATGAATTCAGATCTTGAACTTTTTCCTGTCTCTATTATCACTAACATCGCCTTCAATCAACGCTAGATGCAAATCCTTTTGCTCAAAAAAAGTAATAACATATTGATTTTTTGAAACCTTGGTTATTGGAATGTTTAACTTTTTTAATATTTCTAGCTCAGGTGATTTTTTTTGCATTCCCAATTCTAGTAGGTCTGATAATAAATCTTTCATTTCCTCTGATTTATTTGTTTTAATTATGTTAAGTATTCTTTTCTCAAGGAGCAATTTATTTTTTAAATCTTTCACAGATTCTTCCACAAAACTCACATCTAACTGTTGTATTTTTTTGTTATGCGCTACATGTATTAATAATTCGTCTAGTCTTTGGTGTTTATTAGTAAATAACTCATCTAATTCTTTAGGAGTAATTAATGTCTCTCGTTTTCCCTTTTTTTTCAAGACTAGACACACAATAGCATTAAAGTAATCATCTATTTCAGTTCGTTCTATTGGTTTGCCATTAATTTTTAATTTAGTAATTTGTTCATTTTTTATAATACTCTCTAAATTCTTCGAGCTTTCTTGGCTTGGTAATTTGGTTAAATATCTGAATTTACTTATAAATTCTTCCATTTCTTCTTCTAATTGCATTTTATTTAAACAATTTAACCATTCTAACTTTTTTTTTTTTTCACCTGATAATTCATTAAAAACTCTTATTAGTTTATTTTTCAGACCCGTAGTAGGCTTGAAAAGTTCTGTATTCTCAATCGATAGATTTAGATTATCTGTTTCTTTTATAAAATATTTTCTATCAGTAATATAATTAGATGTTGCTAAAATAATATATTCTACTAATTCACTCAATTTACTGTTTAGATTTTTGCATTCTAATTTTTGTAACAAAACATTTTGATTTCTTTTTGCTTCCAAATATGCATCGCAGAACATTAGTAAACTATAATCTTTATCAGGCATGAACAAGGCTTTATCATTAATATTTTTTAATTCGATTGAACCTAACCTAACCTAACCTAACCTAACCTAACCTAACCTAACCTAACCTAACCTAGGTTATGACGTCATCCACCTTTTGAAGGACAACTTATGACGTCATCCACCTTTTGAAGGACAACTTATGACGTCATCCACCTTTTGAAGGACAACTTATGACGTCAGAGTTTACCACCTAACCTAACCTAACCTAACCTAACAAATTTTAGGGTCTTTTTTCATTTTGCTTTATGGGGGGTAAAAAGGTGGTTAGGTTAGGTGGGCCCAGGGTGGGCCTATGACGTCAGCCCCTATAAAAAGAGGGGTGAAAAGGTTATGACGTCATCCCCCTTTTGAGGGGCAACTTATGACGTCATCCCCCTTTTGAGTGGCAACTTATGACGTCATCCACCTTTTGAGTGGCATTTTATGACGTCATCCACCTTTTGAAGGACAACTTATGACGTCATCCACCTTTTGAAGGACAACTTATGACGTCATCCACCTTTTGAAGGACAACTTATGACGTCATCCACCTTTTGAAGGACAACTTATGACGTCAGAGTTTACCACCTAACCTAAACTAACCTAACCTAACAAATTTTAGGGTCTTTTTTCATTTTGCTTTATGGGGGGTAAAAAGGGGGTTAGGTTAGGTGGGCCCAGGGTGGGCCTATGACGTCAGCCCCTATAAAAAGAGGGGTAAAAAGGTTATGACGTCATCCCCCTTTTGAGGGGCAACTTATGACGTCATCCCCCTTTTGAGTGGCAACTTATGACGTCATCCACCTTTTGAGTGGCATTTTATGACGTCATCCACCTTTTGAAGGACAACTTATGACGTCATCCACCTTTTGAAGGACAACTTATGACGTCATCCACCTTTTGAAGGACAACTTATGACGTCATCCACCTTTTGAAGGACAACTTATGACGTCAGAGTTTACCACCTAACCTAAACTAACCTAACCTAACAAATTTTAGGGTCTTTTTTCATTTTGCTTTATGGGGGGTAAAAAGGGGGTTAGGTTAGGTGGGCCCAGGGTGGGCCTATGACGTCAGCCCCTATAAAAAGAGGGGTAAAAAGGTTATGACGTCATCCCCCTTTTGAGGGGCAACTTATGACGTCATCCCCCTTTTGAGTGGCAACTTATGACGTCATCCACCTTTTGAGTGGCATTTTATGACGTCATCCACCTTTTGAAGGACAACTTATGACGTCATCCACCTTTTGAAGGACAACTTATGACGTCATCCACCTTTTGAAGGACAACTTATGACGTCAGAGTTTACCACCTAACCTAACCTAACCTAACCTAACAAATTTTAGGGTCTTTTTTCATTTTGCTTTATGGGGGGTAAAAAGGGGGTTAGGTTAGGTGGGCTCAGGAAACCTAAATGTTAGTATTTAATTTTCTTGATTTTCCAATATTTTAAAAAAGATAAGTCATTTTCTGAGTAAAACCTGGTAAAATCCGGGTGAATCCAAGTAAACCGGCTGGGCTGGTAAACACTAGCTGGGTTTTTTTGTCAAGGATTCATAAACAAATACTGAAAATAAACAGGCTCCTTCTACAAAATTAGTTAGACTTCAGCTTTACTGCATTATTTTAATAAGGTATTCGTACCAGTACATGAACGATCACCAGTACCTGAACGATCGTTCAGAATTTGATTTTTTTCATATTATTTGTTAATTTTGAATTAAAAAAATGGATAAATATTAAAGCTGAAGGATCACTGCATAATTAAAAAAAAAAATTTAACGATTATCATGAGAATCAACAGAGAAACGAAGAATTGAAAATTTTAGGTCGTTCAGGTACTGGAGCATATTCTTATGTACGGTTTTCTCATTTAAAATTCGGTTGTTCATGTACTGGTACAAAAAACATGTCGTGAATATCACTTAATTTCACAAAATAAAATGCTAATTGGGATAAAATTTTTGTGTAAATGTATTAGTAAGGGTTCAGAGTAACCATTAAAAATAAAACTTTTACGATTAATAAGATTATTTCTTAAATATTTCACATTTAATAAACGAAAATCCTTAACCGTTCATGTACTGGTACGAGTACCTTAAATATAATAAAATTAAATATCCAAATTCTTACCTGTAAGTTTTATTCAAGTTTTAAATCCTTCATGTGCATTTTCGTTTCGTCAAAAATTATTAACGTTCAAAAATTAATTAGCATAATAAAATCATGAATCTAATAAAATAAAGGTAATTATTTATCATTAAAAACTTTACAAGAATTTTATAACTTATAAATATATAAAATGTAAAATAATTTTTACAATAAGTTTTTTTGAAAATTGGATTGGAACGTCCAGATAATTTAAATTTCAATTGAGTTTAAAACGACCTTGCTGGACAAATTATAAGGAAAAATTCAAAAAACTTTGATTTATATGGAGAGTATATAAGAAATCAAAGACAACTCAAGCTGAGTTTTGGTATATAAGAAAAATACATTGAGTTTCTTACTGATGATCTCGCTCAATGTATTCGAGTGAAATACCATTTATGTACTATGTAGGAAATAAGAAATTTTATTTCTTAATAATTTTTATATTCTTATGAATCTAGTACATGGAATCAAAATCTAATATATATTTATATATATTTTGTTTTATTTTGATTTTCACTCTTGTCAAAATTTCATTCTCAATCTGAGAACCTCTTCAGGACCTGTATTTTTTTAGAAATAATTTTTTTTAATTTTACAAAATATTACATTGAAAATTTGAATTACATATATATTTAACATACCATTTAAAAAACTTAACTTGACATTTAAATATTCTTATATTCCTATTTTTTAAAAATTACTTAAATGTATAAAATTTATTATTTTATATCATAAAATACAAAAATTATATGTCTGTACACTGTTAAAACTTCTTTTAGACTAAGTAATAATATTGTTGATATCTGAGCAATGGTTATTTTTTAAAAAATTTAAAGGATTTATTGAGAGGGGGTGTTTATTCATAGATTTTTAAGAACTATAAAATTTATACTTTACTAATGGGTTTAAATTCTTGTCGCGATATAATATGACACTGTTTTATTTTGACATTATGTTTTTTATACTTCAAGCATTGAAACAATGTAACTTTTATATGCTTTAGACAAATGTATTTTTATCGCTTAAGAGTTATTTTGATAAGAATTTTTGACAATATTCTTAATTTATTTATCTGATGAACTATATTGATGTTTATTAAAATTTATATCTTGATTAAATAATTAAGATTGTAAACAATACCACGAAAATTGATATTGAAATAGTGGATATGAGTTATCTTTATTCGTACCCTGTTTATTAATCCAAGACACTATATCAATAATCACAAACACTTTAGATGCAAGTTATAAAATGTATTTTTTATAATTAATGTTCGAAAAAAAATTTATTTATTTTCTTTAACAAATTTATTTAAATAATAAACTAATTTTGCTATATGATGATATACTTAAATTGATTGATTAAGCAATATTTATGGAAAAAAACCCCCCCTCACTAGGGAAGGGTAAACATTTAAATTATATTGGAGGATTTATTATTACGAGGCCTCCAGTCCCCTCAATTAAAAAATATTTTTTGCTTAATCAACATTGTATGCAATAAAAAAAACAGAAATATTTGCCGAACAAACATTATAAACTTGAATTATAAAATTTTTCAAGCTTTTGCTTCCCAAGTGGAAAAGTTGTATACAGTTTGGATCCCAATTGTATCCTAACTTATGAATCAATTTTGGATACAAAATTCCAAAACGGATACATTTTGGATTAACGAAGTAATTAGAAAAAGATCATAAAAGCATATTATTTAATTCTGCTCCACATGTTGTTGCATCGTCTTACCAGGATTCCTGTAAATCCTAAAAGTAAAGAAATCATCCATATTCTATGTAATTTTTCCATAATCGAGTATTTGCAAATTATTATCTGTTTATTTATTTTTTCAGAGAAATTTCAAATATATTTTTTTAATCTAAATATTAAAAATTTTTGGTAAGAACTCAATTCATCCCGATTCATCCATAAAACAAAAAAATAATCTTAAACCCACGCATCCAAAAATGTAAAAATTTAAATATTTTTGCAATGTCATCCTCAAAAACTATTTAAAAACTCACTTCAAGTATTTCAGTGTTCAGTGCTGCAGTATAATAAAAAATAAAAATTTTTATTTAAATATGTAAATTTAGTCAAATTTAAAATTTGATTTGTGGAAATATTATAATTTTTTTTTTCTGGATGAATTCAGATCTTGAACTTTTTCCTGTCTCTATTATCACTAACATCGCCTTCAATCAACGCTAGATGCAAATCCTTTTGCTCAAAAAAAGTAATAACATATTGATTTTTTGAAACCTTGGTTATTGGAATGTTTAACTTTTTTAATATTTCTAGCTCAGGTGATTTTTTTTGCATTCCCAATTCTAGTAGGTCTGATAATAAATCTTTCATTTCCTCTGATTTATTTGTTTTAATTATGTTAAGTATTCTTTTCTCAAGGAGCAATTTATTTTTTAAATCTTTCACAGATTCTTCCACAAAACTCACATCTAACTGTTGTATTTTTTTGTTATGCGCTACATGTATTAATAATTCGTCTAGTCTTTGGTGTTTATTAGTAAATAACTCATCTAATTCTTTAGGAGTAATTAATGTCTCTCGTTTTCCCTTTTTTTTCAAGACTAGACACACAATAGCATTAAAGTAATCATCTATTTCAGTTCGTTCTATTGGTTTGCCATTAATTTTTAATTTAGTAATTTGTTCATTTTTTATAATACTCTCTAAATTCTTCGAGCTTTCTTGGCTTGGTAATTTGGTTAAATATCTGAATTTACTTATAAATTCTTCCATTTCTTCTTCTAATTGCATTTTATTTAAACAATTTAACCTTTCTAACTTTTTTTTTTTTTCACCTGATAATTCATTAAAAACTCTTATTAGTTTATTTTTCAGACCCGTAGTAGGCTTGAAAAGTTCTGTATTCTCAATCGATAGATTTAGATTATCTGTTTCTTTTATAAAATATTTTCTATCAGTAATATAATTAGATGTTGCTAAAATAATATATTCTACTAATTCACTCAATTTACTGTTTAGATTTTTGCATTCTAATTTTTGTAACAAAACATTTTGATTTCTTTTTGCTTCCAAATATGCATCGCAGAACATTAGTAAACTATAATCTTTATCAGGCATGAACAAGGCTTTATCATTAATATTTTTTAATTCGATTGAACCTAACCTAACCTAACCTAACCTAACCTAACCTAACCTAACCTAACCTAACCTAACCTAACCTAACCTAACCTAACCTAGGTTATGACGTCATCCACCTTTTGAAGGACAACTTATGACGTCATCCACCTTTTGAAGGACAACTTATGACGTCATCCACCTTTTGAAGGACAACTTATGACGTCAGAGTTTACCACCTAACCTAACCTAACCTAACCTAACAAATTTTAGGGTCTTTTTTCATTTTGCTTTATGGGGGGTAAAAAGGGGGTTAGTTTAGGTGGGCCCAGGGTGGGCCTATGACGTCAGCCCCTATAAAAAGAGGGGTAAAAAGGTTATGACGTCATCCCCCTTTTGAGGGGCAACTTATGACGTCATCCCCCTTTTGAGTGGCAACTTATGACGTCATCCACCTTTTGAGTGGCATTTTATGACGTCATCCACCTTTTGAAGGACAACTTATGACGTCATCCACCTTTTGAAGGACAACTTATGACGTCATCCACCTTTTGAAGGACAACTTATGACGTCAGAGTTTACCACCTAACCTAAACTAACCTAACCTAACAAATTTTAGGGTCTTTTTTCATTTTGCTTTATGGGGGGTAAAAAGGGGGTTAGGTTAGGTGGGCCCAGGGTGGGCCTATGACGTCAGCCCCTATAAAAAGAGGGGTAAAAAGGTTATGACGTCATCCCCCTTTTGAGGGGCAACTTATGACGTCATCCCCCTTTTGAGTGGCAACTTATGACGTCATCCACCTTTTGAGTGGCATTTTATGACGTCATCCACCTTTTGAAGGACAACTTATGACGTCATCCACCTTTTGAAGGACAACTTATGACGTCATCCACCTTTTGAAGGACAACTTATGACGTCAGAGTTTACCACCTAACCTAACCTAACCTAACCTAACAAATTTTAGGGTCTTTTTTCATTTTGCTTTATGGGGGGTAAAAAGGGGGTTAGGTTAGGTGGGCTCAGGAAACCTAAATGTTAGTATTTAATTTTCTTGATTTTCCAATATTTTAAAAAAGATAAGTCATTTTCTGAGTAAAACCTGGTAAAATCCGGGTGAATCCAAGTAAACCGGCTGGGCTGGTAAACACTAGCTGGGTTTTTTTGTCAAGGATTCATAAACAAATACTGAAAATAAACAGGCTCCTTCTACAAAATTAGTTAGACTTCAGCTTTACTGCATTATTTTAATAAGGTATTCGTACCAGTACATGAACGATCACCAGTACCTGAACGATCGTTCAGAATTTGATTTTTTTCATATTATTTGTTAATTTTGAATTAAAAAAATGGATAAATATTAAAGCTGAAGGATCACTGCATAATTAAAAAAAAAAATTTAACGATTATCATGAGAATCAACAGAGAAACGAAGAATTGAAAATTTTAGGTCGTTCAGGTACTGGAGCATATTCTTATGTACGGTTTTCTCATTTAAAATTCGGTTGTTCATGTACTGGTACAAAAAACATGTCGTGAATATCACTTAATTTCACAAAATAAAATGCTAATTGGGATAAAATTTTTGTGTAAATGTATTAGTAAGGGTTCAGAGTAACCATTAAAAATAAAACTTTTACGATTAATAAGATTATTTCTTAAATATTTCACATTTAATAAACGAAAATCCTTAACCGTTCATGTACTGGTACGAGTACCTTAAATATAATAAAATTAAATATCCAAATTCTTACCTGTAAGTTTTATTCAAGTTTTAAATCCTTCATGTGCATTTTCGTTTCGTCAAAAATTATTAACGTTCAAAAATTAATTAGCATAATAAAATCATGAATCTAATAAAATAAAGGTAATTATTTATCATTAAAAACTTTACAAGAATTTTATAACTTATAAATATATAAAATGTAAAATAATTTTTACAATAAGTTTTTTTGAAAATTGGATTGGAACGTCCAGATAATTTAAATTTCAATTGAGTTTAAAACGACCTTGCTGGACAAATTATAAGGAAAAATTCAAAAAACTTTGATTTATATGGAGAGTATATAAGAAATCAAAGACAACTCAAGCTGAGTTTTGGTATATAAGAAAAATACATTGAGTTTCTTACTGATGATCTCGCTCAATGTATTCGAGTGAAATACCATTTATGTACTATGTAGGAAATAAGAAATTTTATTTCTTAATAATTTTTATATTCTTATGAATCTAGTACATGGAATCAAAATCTAATATATATTTATATATATTTTGTTTTATTTTGATTTTCACTCTTGTCAAAATTTCATTCTCAATCTGAGAACCTCTTCAGGACCTGTATTTTTTTAGAAATAATTTTTTTTAATTTTACAAAATATTACATTGAAAATTTGAATTACATATATATTTAACATACCATTTAAAAAACTTAACTTGACATTTAAATATTCTTATATTCCTATTTTTTAAAAATTACTTAAATGTATAAAATTTATTATTTTATATCATAAAATACAAAAATTATATGTCTGTACACTGTTAAAACTTCTTTTAGACTAAGTAATAATATTGTTGATATCTGAGCAATGGTTATTTTTTAAAAAATTTAAAGGATTTATTGAGAGGGGGTGTTTATTCATAGATTTTTAAGAACTATAAAATTTATACTTTACTAATGGGTTTAAATTCTTGTCGCGATATAATATGACACTGTTTTATTTTGACATTATGTTTTTTATACTTCAAGCATTGAAACAATGTAACTTTTATATGCTTTAGACAAATGTATTTTTATCGCTTAAGAGTTATTTTGATAAGAATTTTTGACAATATTCTTAATTTATTTATCTGATGAACTATATTGATGTTTATTAAAATTTATATCTTGATTAAATAATTAAGATTGTAAACAATACCACGAAAATTGATATTGAAATAGTGGATATGAGTTATCTTTATTCGTACCCTGTTTATTAATCCAAGACACTATATCAATAATCACAAACACTTTAGATGCAAGTTATAAAATGTATTTTTTATAATTAATGTTCGAAAAAAAATTTATTTATTTTCTTTAACAAATTTATTTAAATAATAAACTAATTTTGCTATATGATGATATACTTAAATTGATTGATTAAGCAATATTTATGGAAAAAAACCCCCCCTCACTAGGGAAGGGTAAACATTTAAATTATATTGGAGGATTTATTATTACGAGGCCTCCAGTCCCCTCTATTAAAAAATATTTTTTGCTTAATCAACATTGTATGCAATAAAAAAAACAGAAATATTTGCCGAACAAACATTATAAACTTGAATTATAAAATTTTTCAAGCTTTTGCTTCCCAAGTGGAAAAGTTGTATACAGTTTGGATCCCAATTGTATCCTAACTTATGAATCAATTTTGGATACAAAATTCGTAGATTCCAAAACGGATACATTTTGGATTAACGAAGTAATTAGAAAAAGATCATAAAAGCATATTATTTAATTCTGCTCCACATGTTGTTGCATCGTCTTACCAGGATTCCTGTAAATCCTAAAAGTAAAGAAATCATCCATATTCTATGTAATTTTTCCATAATCGAGTATTTGCAAATTATTATCTGTTTATTTATTTTTTCAGAGAAATTTCAAATATATTTTTTTAATCTAAATATTAAAAATTTTTGGTAAGAACTCAATTCATCCCGATTCATCCATAAAACAAAAAAATAATCTTAAACCCACGCATCCAAAAATGTAAAAATTTAAATATTTTTGCAATGTCATCCTCAAAAACTATTTAAAAACTCACTTCAAGTATTTCAGTGTTCAGTGCTGCAGTATAATAAAAAATAAAAATTTTTATTTAAATATGTAAATTTAGTCAAATTTAAAATTTGATTTGTGGAAATATTATAATTTTTTTTTTCTGGATGAATTCAGATCTTGAACTTTTTCCTGTCTCTATTATCACTAACATCGCCTTCAATCAACGCTAGATGCAAATCCTTTTGCTCAAAAAAAGTAATAACATATTGATTTTTTGAAACCTTGGTTATTGGAATGTTTAACTTTTTTAATATTTCTAGCTCAGGTGATTTTTTTTGCATTCCCAATTCTAGTAGGTCTGATAATAAATCTTTCATTTCCTCTGATTTATTTGTTTTAATTATGTTAAGTATTCTTTTCTCAAGGAGCAATTTATTTTTTAAATCTTTCACAGATTCTTCCACAAAACTCACATCTAACTGTTGTATTTTTTTGTTATGCGCTACATGTATTAATAATTCGTCTAGTCTTTGGTGTTTATTAGTAAATAACTCATCTAATTCTTTAGGAGTAATTAATGTCTCTCGTTTTCCCTTTTTTTTCAAGACTAGACACACAATAGCATTAAAGTAATCATCTATTTCAGTTCGTTCTATTGGTTTGCCATTAATTTTTAATTTAGTAATTTGTTCATTTTTTATAATACTCTCTAAATTCTTCGAGCTTTCTTGGCTTGGTAATTTGGTTAAATATCTGAATTTACTTATAAATTCTTCCATTTCTTCTTCTAATTGCATTTTATTTAAACAATTTAACCATTCTAACTTTTTTTTTTTTTCACCTGATAATTCATTAAAAACTCTTATTAGTTTATTTTTCAGACCCGTAGTAGGCTTGAAAAGTTCTGTATTCTCAATCGATAGATTTAGATTATCTGTTTCTTTTATAAAATATTTTCTATCAGTAATATAATTAGATGTTGCTAAAATAATATATTCTACTAATTCACTCAATTTACTGTTTAGATTTTTGCATTCTAATTTTTGTAACAAAACATTTTGATTTCTTTTTGCTTCCAAATATGCATCGCAGAACATTAGTAAACTATAATCTTTATCAGGCATGAACAAGGCTTTATCATTAATATTTTTTAATTCGATTGAACCTAACCTAACCTAACCTAACCTAACCTAACCTAACCTAACCTAACCTAACCTAGGTTATGACGTCATCCACCTTTTGAAGGACAACTTATGACGTCATCCACCTTTTGAAGGACAACTTATGACGTCATCCACCTTTTGAAGGACAACTTATGACGTCAGAGTTTACCACCTAACCTAACCTAACCTAACCTAACAAATTTTAGGGTCTTTTTTCATTTTGCTTTATGGGGGGTAAAAAGGTGGTTAGGTTAGGTGGGCCCAGGGTGGGCCTATGACGTCAGCCCCTATAAAAAGAGGGGTGAAAAGGTTATGACGTCATCCCCCTTTTGAGGGGCAACTTATGACGTCATCCCCCTTTTGAGTGGCAACTTATGACGTCATCCACCTTTTGAGTGGCATTTTATGACGTCATCCACCTTTTGAAGGACAACTTATGACGTCATCCACCTTTTGAAGGACAACTTATGACGTCATCCACCTTTTGAAGGACAACTTATGACGTCATCCACCTTTTGAAGGACAACTTATGACGTCAGAGTTTACCACCTAACCTAAACTAACCTAACCTAACAAATTTTAGGGTCTTTTTTCATTTTGCTTTATGGGGGGTAAAAAGGGGGTTAGGTTAGGTGGGCCCAGGGTGGGCCTATGACGTCAGCCCCTATAAAAAGAGGGGTAAAAAGGTTATGACGTCATCCCCCTTTTGAGGGGCAACTTATGACGTCATCCCCCTTTTGAGTGGCAACTTATGACGTCATCCACCTTTTGAGTGGCATTTTATGACGTCATCCACCTTTTGAAGGACAACTTATGACGTCATCCACCTTTTGAAGGACAACTTATGACGTCATCCACCTTTTGAAGGACAACTTATGACGTCATCCACCTTTTGAAGGACAACTTATGACGTCAGAGTTTACCACCTAACCTAAACTAACCTAACCTAACAAATTTTAGGGTCTTTTTTCATTTTGCTTTATGGGGGGTAAAAAGGGGGTTAGGTTAGGTGGGCCCAGGGTGGGCCTATGACGTCAGCCCCTATAAAAAGAGGGGTAAAAAGGTTATGACGTCATCCCCCTTTTGAGGGGCAACTTATGACGTCATCCCCCTTTTGAGTGGCAACTTATGACGTCATCCACCTTTTGAGTGGCATTTTATGACGTCATCCACCTTTTGAAGGACAACTTATGACGTCATCCACCTTTTGAAGGACAACTTATGACGTCATCCACCTTTTGAAGGACAACTTATGACGTCAGAGTTTACCACCTAACCTAACCTAACCTAACCTAACAAATTTTAGGGTCTTTTTTCATTTTGCTTTATGGGGGGTAAAAAGGGGGTTAGGTTAGGTGGGCTCAGGAAACCTAAATGTTAGTATTTAATTTTCTTGATTTTCCAATATTTTAAAAAAGATAAGTCATTTTCTGAGTAAAACCTGGTAAAATCCGGGTGAATCCAAGTAAACCGGCTGGGCTGGTAAACACTAGCTGGGTTTTTTTGTCAAGGATTCATAAACAAATACTGAAAATAAACAGGCTCCTTCTACAAAATTAGTTAGACTTCAGCTTTACTGCATTATTTTAATAAGGTATTCGTACCAGTACATGAACGATCACCAGTACCTGAACGATCGTTCAGAATTTGATTTTTTTCATATTATTTGTTAATTTTGAATTAAAAAAATGGATAAATATTAAAGCTGAAGGATCACTGCATAATTAAAAAAAAAAATTTAACGATTATCATGAGAATCAACAGAGAAACGAAGAATTGAAAATTTTAGGTCGTTCAGGTACTGGAGCATATTCTTATGTACGGTTTTCTCATTTAAAATTCGGTCGTTCATGTACTGGTACAAAAAACATGTCGTGAATATCACTTAATTTCACAAAATAAAATGCTAATTGGGATAAAATTTTTGTGTAAATGTATTAGTAAGGGTTCAGAGTAACCATTAAAAATAAAACTTTTACGATTAATAAGATTATTTCTTAAATATTTCACATTTAATAAACGAAAATCCTTAACCGTTCATGTACTGGTACGAGTACCTTAAATATAATAAAATTAAATATCCAAATTCTTACCTGTAAGTTTTATTCAAGTTTTAAATCCTTCATGTGCATTTTCGTTTCGTCAAAAATTATTAACGTTCAAAAATTAATTAGCATAATAAAATCATGAATCTAATAAAATAAAGGTAATTATTTATCATTAAAAACTTTACAAGAATTTTATAACTTATAAATATATAAAATGTAAAATAATTTTTACAATAAGTTTTTTTGAAAATTGGATTGGAACGTCCAGATAATTTAAATTTCAATTGAGTTTAAAACGACCTTGCTGGACAAATTATAAGGAAAAATTCAAAAAACTTTGATTTATATGGAGAGTATATAAGAAATCAAAGACAACTCAAGCTGAGTTTTGGTATATAAGAAAAATACATTGAGTTTCTTACTGATGATCTCGCTCAATGTATTCGAGTGAAATACCATTTATGTACTATGTAGGAAATAAGAAATTTTATTTCTTAATAATTTTTATATTCTTATGAATCTAGTACATGGAATCAAAATCTAATATATATTTATATATATTTTGTTTTATTTTGATTTTCACTCTTGTCAAAATTTCATTCTCAATCTGAGAACCTCTTCAGGACCTGTATTTTTTTAGAAATAATTTTTTTTAATTTTACAAAATATTACATTGAAAATTTGAATTACATATATATTTAACATACCATTTAAAAAACTTAACTTGACATTTAAATATTCTTATATTCCTATTTTTTAAAAATTACTTAAATGTATAAAATTTATTATTTTATATCATAAAATACAAAAATTATATGTCTGTACACTGTTAAAACTTCTTTTAGACTAAGTAATAATATTGTTGATATCTGAGCAATGGTTATTTTTTAAAAAATTTAAAGGATTTATTGAGAGGGGGTGTTTATTCATAGATTTTTAAGAACTATAAAATTTATACTTTACTAATGGGTTTAAATTCTTGTCGCGATATAATATGACACTGTTTTATTTTGACATTATGTTTTTTATACTTCAAGCATTGAAACAATGTAACTTTTATATGCTTTAGACAAATGTATTTTTATCGCTTAAGAGTTATTTTGATAAGAATTTTTGACAATATTCTTAATTTATTTATCTGATGAACTATATTGATGTTTATTAAAATTTATATCTTGATTAAATAATTAAGATTGTAAACAATACCACGAAAATTGATATTGAAATAGTGGATATGAGTTATCTTTATTCGTACCCTGTTTATTAATCCAAGACACTATATCAATAATCACAAACACTTTAGATGCAAGTTATAAAATGTATTTTTTATAATTAATGTTCGAAAAAAAATTTATTTATTTTCTTTAACAAATTTATTTAAATAATAAACTAATTTTGCTATATGATGATATACTTAAATTGATTGATTAAGCAATATTTATGGAAAAAAACCCCCCCTCACTAGGGAAGGGTAAACATTTAAATTATATTGGAGGATTTATTATTACGAGGCCTCCAGTCCCCTCTATTAAAAAATATTTTTTGCTTAATCAACATTGTATGCAATAAAAAAAACAGAAATATTTGCCGAACAAACATTATAAACTTGAATTATAAAATTTTTCAAGCTTTTGCTTCCCAAGTGGAAAAGTTGTATACAGTTTGGATCCCAATTGTATCCTAACTTATGAATCAATTTTGGATACAAAATTCGTAGATTCCAAAACGGATACATTTTGGATTAACGAAGTAATTAGAAAAAGATCATAAAAGCATATTATTTAATTCTGCTCCACATGTTGTTGCATCGTCTTACCAGGATTCCTGTAAATCCTAAAAGTAAAGAAATCATCCATATTCTATGTAATTTTTCCATAATCGAGTATTTGCAAATTATTATCTGTTTATTTATTTTTTCAGAGAAATTTCAAATATATTTTTTTAATCTAAATATTAAAAATTTTTGGTAAGAACTCAATTCATCCCGATTCATCCATAAAACAAAAAAATAATCTTAAACCCACGCATCCAAAAATGTAAAAATTTAAATATTTTTGCAATGTCATCCTCAAAAACTATTTAAAAACTCACTTCAAGTATTTCAGTGTTCAGTGCTGCAGTATAATAAAAAATAAAAATTTTTATTTAAATATGTAAATTTAGTCAAATTTAAAATTTGATTTGTGGAAATATTATAATTTTTTTTTTCTGGATGAATTCAGATCTTTGAAAATTTTTTTCACTTCACGAAATTCTTTTGAATATCACTGATTTTATAACTAATACTTTCGAAAATAAATTTTAAATCACACTTGTAAAATAATTTATCAAGCTTAAAATTATTAAAAAAATTATTTAAATTTAAAGGTTAAAAATTTTAATTCACAAAGATATTAATATATATTAATTATATTGCCGTACTCTAGAAACGTGTTCGACATAAATATCTCTACGAATCGTATCACTTATCATAAGGCTCCTCATCACCTGCTTATAACGCTGGTTGATGTTGAAAAGTCGGATGATTCGCTGGTTTCGCTAGTCCCATCCACCAAGAGAGCCAAAGACAAAGGCATCTACTTCAACCGTGTAACCCTTTCCTCTGAAACTCTCGGCTAGGAGATGGTAATGATCAACTTTACGTTGTCTAGATTCATCGATTGCTACCATACGGTTCTAAAGGGGAACGGCCACCTCGATGATGATGATCTTACGTTTGACATCGTCACGAATGAGAATGTCAGTACGTATTAGGGCCAAATCGCCGACTTCTCCCGGTACAGTCCGGTTTCTGGTCACTGTCCCGCGGGTCTTAAGTGCTTTGATAAGACGGTCCTGTATACTGTTGTGTCGTCTTTGGATGGCATCTGAGTGTACCCCACAGTGCCCGATTACATGGGACAAGGTTTCTTACGGGTGTCCGCATTTGTGACAACTTTTATCACCTTCCCTTTCCTAATGTCTGCCCGCTTTTAGTGGTAGACAATTGAATCTAATTGGATGAACGAAGCGCCAGTTACAAAAGCGAGTGAAGCTTTCAGATCGCAAATAGTTATTTGAAAACTTGCACTTGCTTGTTATTTCAAAAACATAATCGCGAAAAGCGATTTTAAGTAATGATCGGTAAAATCAGCTCGTATTACATAATATTTGTGATCTGGACTGTGGAAGCACAACTACTGTCTTGTCTCCTGTCGTGTTGCACTCTAAGAAGTATCCGTGGCGATGTACACTCCAGTGCCATTTCAATCCAAGTCGGGTAATTTGCCTACTGCAGCATTTATCGACCTGGACCAGAATGAATCTGTCTGTGTTCCCACCATCATGTCATCATCAAGGCTCCCCAACGGAAACCTCGCGCAATCTATCTCAGAAGCCGCTTTTTTGATTTTCCAAGTGGCGGAGCATAAAACTTAAAAATATTAACCTTTAACTTTACAAGGGAGTTTTTAAGGGTGGAAAAATGAATTTAAAAAAACAATTCTTATTAAAATAAAAAAAAATTTTTATTAAATAATAAATGTTTTATATAACTGATGTGTAAAATTATTTTCTTCTAAAAATCTTCAAACCTCTTATTCAATATACAAATGTTCATTATCATAGTACATATTTCCTTAAGGTGGCTCACGCAGTTTATAAAAAACGAATAATATGAACTAAAATTTACTGAAGATGAAGATAATTAAAAAATAAACTCATTGAGCCAAAACAATACATAGGTTGACGATAAAATAAGAAAGAAATAGTTAACTGAAAACTGCTAAAATTAACACGCGTTCTTATGAGAGTTGATACTCTTTTACTTCGTACTAATTCAATAACGAATCTTTTTAGATAAAATTGCATACACGTGTTATTTAAAAAAAATAGAAACTTTTCCAAGAAAAAAATACAATAGTTGCCGATCAAATTATAAACACATAATTTTAGTCGCGGGCCCTTTTCAATAAAATGTTTTGTATTTTAAAAATTTGTTTTACACCGCAGTCATTATATAAGAAAATGCATTATTATTAATAATAACTTCTAAATATTTACATATCTATAAAATAAATAATAAAATTTAATTAATTAGTTATGCCCCCCTCTGATGTCACCCTAAAATATACGGACCTTAAATCATGAGCCACCTTAACATAGAGAACTTTAAAATGCGTAAGGGTAAACAATTTTCATTTTATCTCACCCTATAAAACCACCTTGTACAGTTAAAATGTTATTATTTGAGTTTTGTTGTACGGCATCTTGGAAAAACGGAAAATATGTTGGGTCGAAAAATTGAATATTTTCCATCCAAAATTCATTTTTCTCGCCCTCAAAAACCCCCTTGTAAAGTTAAAAGTTAATATTTTTAATTTTCATGTTCCGCCATCTTGGAAAATCGGAAAATATGTTGGGTCGAAAAATTGAATATTTTCCACCCTAAATTCATTTTTCTCACCCTCAAAAACCCCCTTGTAAAATTAAAAGTTAATATTTTTAAGTTTTATGGTCCGCCATCTTGGAAAATCGGAAAATATGTTGGATCGAAAAATTGTATATTTTCCACCCTAAATTTATTTTTCTCGCCCTCAAAAACGCCCTTGTAAAGTTAAATCAACATTTTCGTAAATACTATGCTTGTCAATATCACATACTGGCATAGTCCATTTGAAACTTTCTGAATCGCTTTTTTTATACTATTGCGATAGAGGCTCTGCATTCGAATCGCCGCAGCAATTCGAATAGCCTCCGCATCTCTCAATAACTGCCCTCTGAGGCCGATTGTTATTATTTCTGCGGCAGCAAACAGTTTAAAGTCGATTCGTCGTCGATGTCCTCTACATTGGAAAATTTACCTAGAAAACCAGCAATTTTGGACTAAATTTCCTCGAGTTGCTGTGGATTCACTATAACATCCAGTATTGTCATTACCTAAACCTGCTCAACAGTTGGCTGTTGTTGTCGTGGTATATTGTGAAAACCCCGACCAACAATTATTATTGGAGGGGCTTCAAGTATTGGTGGATTTTGAATATTTTCACGTACCAATGGATTAAGAAGAGTATTTTCCCGGGTCTGTTCGCTCTTAAAGTCACTTGATGTCACGTAACTACCTTAGTTTGTGACGTTATTATAAGATGTTGTAGGGACATCTATTTCGAAGATCGGATCATATTCAACAAGTGTCACTTGCATGGCTCGGATATCAATTTCACGTCACGTATTTTGCGTTGATGTACTTACTGGTACATCTGACACGGTCCTGTCTTCAAGCGCTAAGCTGGAATCTATCAGGAATGAGCGCTATCCCAATTGATGATGCCGACAGTGGTTAAGAACTTTGATCGAAGCTTGCACTGCTGTTGTCAGGAACACGATCACGATAATGATCTGAAGTTGGCTAAGAAAGCTGAGAAACAAGAGCTCTCCAAATTGCTGATATTAACAATCGTGAGTTAGCATTGCTGGTACAGTTGTCAAGTTTGTAATTAGCTGTATTAAGTGTCTCTAGTAGCTGTATTTCATTTAAAGTCGTCGGTTCGTCATCTGGATTGATACCAATATTGAAACCATTCAGTTTTTCTTGGCGTTCCATACTTCCTTGTGCAGCTGCTGTAAGTTCGCTGCTGAATGTCCGTTGTAGAGGGATATTGTAGAAGAAGACTCTAGCTGTTAATATATTTGTCGCTGAATTTGTTGGTGAGTCATCCGTATTAACCCCAAATGACAAGTCTTTTCATTCAAATTTGCATAAAAGAAATATTACAATGAATTAAGAACGAAAGTCTATTATTTTTAGTTTTTACGTCCAGGATCTATAAGAATTAAAAATTTGACTTAAATTGATATTAAACTAACGTTGAGTCGTAATAATCGACAGAAAAAAGTTTAAAACGGAATAGCGAAAAAAAAATCCTTTAAAACAACAACGCCGTGCGCACGATTTTCTGAATACTCTGATAGATTGCGCCGAATATTTAATTGCGGTATGATCAAACTTTTTCCAAAACATAAAAAATATAATAAACAAATTTACAGTTATTTTTTTTTTATATACAATGACCGCATTACTTATACGTATGGAATATAGTAATAATAATTATTAAGTTTAATAATAAAGTGAAATTATTAATTTTTGCAATAAAGTTTGCAGCTGTCCTAATAAATATTTTATATTTTTAAGCAGTTTAACTTAAACCATAAAATTATTTAATGAATTAAAATTAATTTAATGAATTTTAATTCTTTAAATATATATTGTAGTGAACACCGTCCCATATAATATAATAGCGAGCATTATTTACTCCAGTCAATTTACGGGGGGAGGGGATCTTGTAACTCCTGACCACCACAAAATTTGGTCTAGTATAGGTTTTTCGGGTCACTAAATCCAAATTTCATCATTTTTTGACTCTGAGGTATTATTATTATAATGCAGTTAGTATCTTATCTTAGATTTTAAAGATTTAAAGATTTAATCTAATTTTCATAATGCTAATGTGCGGATGTTCAAAAATTGCCCATTTCAAATTCAATAATTTAAATAACTATAAATAGTCATTTTAAATTATCAAAATATTGCTCTCTGAAATACAGTATTACTTTAAAAATTTTCTTTTACATTAATTTCATTCTGGATATGTCGAGAAATTTTTATTCTTATTTATATTTGGTTTAATCAAACAGGTTTTGAAAATTATCCCCTTAATTGATTTTATTCTATTAAGTAACTAATTCAAATTAGTCCCTAATACTTTTCGAATTCTTAAGTCTCTAAATCCAGATTATTTTTAGTCCTTAAGTCGAAATTATTTTAATTCCCTGAACTTAAATTATTCTTAGTTGCAAACATCAATGTTCTTCTAAATCCATTCGCTCTTTCTTCTTTAGAGGCTTATCCATATATTACGTAAGACAATTTTTGGGGATTATCGACCCCCCCTCACTCCCCTATGGACAAAAAAATTTAACCTAACCTCCTCCCCCATTGTAAAATCATACTCATTGATCATAAAGTTTTTTTTTCAATTTTTTTAAGAATTTTCTGAAGATGCTTGCTCAATGCTGTCTATAAGAAATGAGTGATGCATGAAAATAAGTTTTACGAAAACAGTAACTTAGATAATAAAACCCCCACCAAAGTTTAATATGAGGAACCAAATAATTCGTATATTTATTATAGGATGCATATTTATGTTAAATTAAAATAAATAAAAGACATTTTTAATAATTAAAAGCGTGAAAGCTTTATTGATCCTTTTTTTTTAAATTTGTTTTGTATATTTTTTTGTATTTATAATAATTACTTACAACACGTAAGCCTTTTTTATAATCAAAAAATGATCAATATTATTATGCAAAGTCGATTTTCATAGAATAATATCACTAAAATGTACAAATAATATTATTTATAACGACTTTTCTGTTTTTTTTGCATGAATTTTTTTTTTTTATACAACATTCAAAATAAATACATGAATTTTATTTATACTTACATTTATAATTTATTATATTTTTTTAGAGCAGTTATATATGACATTATTTATTTTTTTGTAAAGATTTTTTAATTGTATTTTCACACAGTGTAATTTATAATATTCAATATCGTGCCTTGGATTATTATATATCATTATTATTATTATAATTAATCACTCTTTTCTTGAATAAACAAAAAACTTTTTACGAGTATATTTAATTAGAGTAATTAAAATTTTTTTTATCATATATAACTCATACATATTTTTGCTTTATTTTATCTTACTTTTAGCAGCATATTTTTCTTCTATTTTAATAAAAGCTTTATTTTCATATGCTCATATTTTATGTTTTTAATGTTTACTTTAATTATTAAAAAGATCTTTACAAAAATTTTTTTTTATATAAGCTTATATACTTAATTATTTTTTTGTTGCCTTTTTAAATTATTTAAAATAAATTTATATATTTTTCATTATAATTTATTTATATTTATTTTGTACAAAGCTTTTTTTTCCTTTAATATTATTTTTATATTTATAATTTTTTATAATTTAATTTAATTAATGCAACAAAAAATTAAATTAATATAAAGTTTGATTTATTTGGACATTGGGATAGGATTGACATCATTTTTTACCACTGGTGACTATCAAAAAATTTGAATGATAATTTCTTAAATTTTGACACAGAGGTAAAAAATATTATTTTCAAATCAAATCCCCTCCAAATGTCCCCAATCAAAATATAATTTTTCTAAAAACTAAAAATTATGCAAATTAATACCATAAATGAAAAAAATAAAATATATTACAAAAATATATAAACTAAAAAATTAATTTAACTTTCTCTATACATAAAAATGTCATCCCTAAAAAATAAATTAATTTTTAAAAAAATATATAACTTAAAATTAAAAAAAAAATTGGAACAATTAATTATTTACAAAAAAATTAAACTAAAAATTACTTATTTCATTTCTTTATATTACTGCTCTAACAAAAAATTTTAGGTCGAATATTTTATGTAACATTAATATTTTAATAGTCTGTGTGTGCTTTTATTTATTTATTTATCTTAATTAATTTTTTTTATATCAAAGCATATATAAATAATTTTAGAGAACTTATATATTTTTTTACAATCATATATATGCAATATATTTATAAATTTCTTCGCTTTAATAATTTTTCTTTTAAAAAAACACAATTTTTTTATATTTAAAAAAATTCTAATTTTATTAAAAGAGCTTTATTTTTTAGCAAAATATTTTATTCGCGTGTCAACAATAAAAATTTTTACGAATTTATTCTATTTATTAACTGTCGCTGGCTATTATATATAAATGTGCATAGAATTTTTCATTTTGCTACTTTTCAAAAAACCAAAGAAAAATGGGTCTCGACATCATAAGAAAATTTTAAATTAACAAAAAATGATCTTCAAGTCGAATGTCCCTGAATTTACAAATGAGAATAAAAATACTTTCGCATTAGTATTTCGCACAACAATACAATTAATATACAATTATTTATATAGCGAAGTGATTTTTTTAAACAATCATATAAATCCATTCATATGAATATTTTTTTATAAAATTAATTATTTATATCCTATTACAATTATCATACTTATTAATTTACTTATTTAATGTAAGAAAAATTAAAGCATTGTATTATTAAATATTTTAAAAATTATGTCTCAAAAATAACAGGTAAACTAAAATTACAAAAATTATTGTTTTTATGATTTTCAAATAAATTTTTATAATTTTTAGTTTTTAATAATAATACATTATTTGATGCTTTTGTAAATAAATTAAGAAAATTATTAGCCAGCGACTCTTTTATTCATTTATTTGTTTGATTTGATTGCTGACTTTTATTATTATTATCTGATGATGGCGTTGGTGCTAATGTTATTGGTACACCGTTGTTATTTGTTGTTGTTGTTGATGCTGGTAATTTTCTTGCTGATTTTGACCTAAAAATATTTTATTTGGTTAATTTTTTTTACACTTTAAATTATATTTTTTTAGTACCTTATTTGTCCTGCTAATAAAGGATTAATTGCATAAAGCCAGTCATATACTTCTTTGTCACCTAATGTTTGAAGAAGATATCCGCGATGTTTTGTTACAACGCTAAAAAGATTGAAAATATTTTTTTTTTAGTATATAAAAATAATGTTTTAACAATTTTTTGTTAAGGTCCCAAAAAGGAATGATTTTTAAAAAGTAAAAGGCCGATATGAGAGCCGAAAATACTTATTATTTTTCCGGAATTAATTCCTCCTCGGTATTTTCTTAAAAAAGGAATTCGGAACAGTGAATAAAATGTCTGATATACGCACCTAAATGTATTTGGAACTTTAACCATTGCTAATTGATCTTCTGAATATTCAACTTGAGCAGTTGCTAAATTAATGAATGCTCTTTCTACTGGATCCTTTTCATCCCGGAATATAAAAACGTACGGACGCCGAACAGCCTGTAAAATTATTAGTTAAAAATATAATCAATCGCCAATGCGCGCTTTTTTTTAAATATTTAAAATACTAACCACCCATCGCTTCTTCCATCCATTAGTCTTATGTTCGAGAACGTTCAAGTATCCTTTCCTGGCAATCACTGGGCTAATTCGAATTTCTTCGACTTCTGGTACATATAGAACCAAATTTTCTTTCATTGGTGATGTTGAATTTAATGGTCCTGAGGCTTGTGAACTATGACTTAATGTTTCACTTGCTAAAATGCTATCTTGTAATTCTTGAAATCTCGCTCTTTCTGGTGAACTTAACCTAAAGATGCATGATTTAGAACTGCTCTTCAATATTTTACTTGTGTGCTGCAAGGTAACAATCCTTTTATCACCTAAACGCTCATTTTTTTTAGCAGTTGTCTAAATTAATCTTTAATTTTCGCCGTTAATTTTTATAACTTACAAGCTTTAATTTTTGCAATTACTTTAAAGGTGAATAAATGAAAGGTGACATGATAACGATAAAATTTAACATAAAATGTGTTTTAAAATAAATTTTTTGATGAGTTACCATTATTTTTGAAAGTATACAATAATTATGTGAATTAGAAATGTGACTTTTAGCAATATAAGACAACCGCTACATAGCGTTTCAGGCTTACAAGGATAGTTACCTGCATATTTGTTTTAGAATATACTAACTCTTGAGAAGAAGATGAAACTACTGATGATAGCATAGATGATGTTAAATCAGTCAGTGTATCTTCACATGGTGATACATCATTGTGTAAAATTGGCTCCTTATTTGATATTCGTCCTTGAATTAATCTGATGTATTTTGTTGCTATTTCTCTTTCCCTATCAGTCATTTCCCATGGTTCATAAACACTTTTGCTTGGAGGTTTCTTTATTTTTACCGGACTTACGTGTGGTTCATTTGTTGCTTTAGCTACCATGTTACAAACTTCCTAAAATTTTAATTAACAATAAGAATTACAGAATGCAAAATTTTAATTTTTAAATGAATAAATCGTTACGTACTTTCTCGCTCTTTGTGAAGTCATGCATTGTCTTATTGCAGAAGAAAACTTTGTCAATTCCAAGTTTTTCTCTTAATAGAAGGGTATGCCTTACGCGTTCAACCTCTTCAAGTCTTGTTAATTTTTCTAACTCCCACTGATGATCGAAAATTAAACTATCACCACGTGGCCTCCATCCATCAAGATTTTCTTCACCTCTCACGTAAGTAGAGCTTGTATCCAAAACTCTTCGTTGTCGTCTTTGAACGCCTGTGAACAAACAATCCAAAGTGTGTAGCGCAAAATTGTTCATATTACTTACATTAAAATCAAATATTAAAGCAAATTTAAACAATTATAGGATATGGATTCAGAAGGAATATTTGCATTTGGATAATTAACAATAAATACTTCAACCGCAACCATTTTTTAAAATTAAAATATCAAAGGTTATTCTAGCTGGTTCAGGAAATTAGGTGATGGGTTAGTGCTAGGGAGATACAGGACAAACCTGGGCTACCTGCTTCAGAAGCGCGACGTAGTACTAATTCGTAAACTCCGCTTAGTCGATTGGCTTCTTGATTACGGTAGCTTCCACTAAACAAGTGTTTCAATGATCTGGTTCCTATTCTTGCATCACGTCCGTAAATTATCATACTTAAATCTTTCGTAACTATGGCAGGTCTGCCACAATTTTCAAGCTGTAAACAAATTTTTTTTTAATACCGAAGTAATACATGCCATAAAATAAAAAAAAATTAAATTTACCTCTAAATATGCGGAAATAGTCATGAAAATTTGTTCACCATAAGAAGTTACTCTATTGAGTAGGGCAGAATTATGTAATGAACTATCCCAAGCAGCTTCAAATCGGTAAATACACCTATCATCTCCAGGTACCTCTAAATATTCGCCAGGGAAAAGCCCAAGTGACAATACTGATGAATCGTTGTCTTCTTCTTCAGGTTCTGGAGTGTTCCTAATTCTTCCAACTACTAATTCTCTGACATCTTTCCATCTTAATTCTGAACCTTGTTCATGTACAATCGTTATTCGAATTCGTCTTTGAATTCCCTGATGGAGTAAGAAAAGACCACGGCATGGTAAATCATCACTGTGATCTACAACTGCTGGCACATATTCTCCGTTTGGTGCTAATTCGCAAATTTCAAACCAAACGAGAACATCATATTTTGCATGAACGTGAGATGTACTAGGTGAAGGTAAAACGCTACCAAACTTTGTAGATCTTACTGGTTGACTTATTGGAATTGATGGCGGTAACATTCTTTTCGGTGGTTGACGTACGCTAAAAATTAAAAATTTAATTTTTTGCAAAACTAAAACAATTAAAATTTGGAAAAATTTATAGAGAATAATTTAAAATAACTTACTACTCAAGTTTTGCATCCTTGTGAAGTGGATGCTGTTGATAATGTCCAAGTACTTCAAAAACAATTGGTTGAGTTTTCAGGTACTCAATGAATGATTTTGTGACAGTGACAGTTATCTAGAAAGATTTATAAGTTAACATAATTAAATTATGAAATTTAAAAATAATAAATAACTAATTACATTTTGTACGTGATAAAAACCAGGTGGATTTCCTTTTCCAGTATTTTTGGCAGGCTCTGTTGAAAAAGCTTCGTCATGTCGATGTAAGAAACTAAAAAAATAATTAAAATAAAATTTGTAGCCAAATTATAAAATATTGTCAATTTTGATAAAAAAAAAAAACATACTTGAATTGGCAAAATATATCAGCATATTCAGCTGAAATACCAATAGCTTGAAGTACAGTAACTCTAAATGTAAATTCAGAACCAATTTGTAAATGATCTGGTAATTCTTCTTCTTTCATATCACTAGATACTGAACTATCACCACGTCCACTATCAGTATCACCAACTTCATCATCTTCTCTTAATTCTTTAATTTCTTTATTTTCATTAATTTGTCCTTCAACAACACGTTCATCTTGTGTTAGTATTTGTTGATTTTTTTCTGATTTTTGTATTGATAATAAATTACGTTTATTTTGTCGTTGTGTTGTACTAAATAAGTCATCATCAAATGATATTCTTGCTGATTGTCTAACACCACTTGAATATTCACTGTTTTCCTCTTCTGAAACAAATGAACCTTAAAAGTATTTTTTTAAAAGTGAAATTTAAAAGTGAAATATTTTTTCTATGTATTTAAAATGTACAAATAAAATTATTTAAACTTGAACCTACCAACAACAGCTTGTACAGCAACTCTTAAATAACCCTTGACATCACCTTTTTCATTTACAATAGCAATTTTATGAATAAGTGGAACTGGGTAAAGTAGATTACTCAAGTATACAAAAGATCTAAACAAAAATAAAATATTGTAGAAAAATATGACCTTAATTCAATGGATATAAATTAAAAATTTTAAATTTTACCTGCCAACCATACGGAACCATGGAAATCTATCATAAAATGGATCACCACCAGTTATATTTTCAAGATTATAATCTGGTGATGTTGGTGATAACTCTGCTTCATTATGATACATTTCTCTCATTATTTCAAGTCTTTGCCTGTTAATAAAAATTACAAAATTTTGAATTTGTTTTATCCTAATCAAAAAAATAATTTTATATCTAAATTGATAAAAGCAGTTTAAAATGTGTGTACCAAATAATAATCAAACAAGCAACATGCATTTTTATGATTTTACTCTAAAACAAAAAGTTACATTTTTCTTGCAATTAATTAATGTTTTTAACACACAAAGCTGTTTAATTTTAACAAAAATTGTATTTTCTTTGTAAGTAATTAATTTATCGTTTGAAAAATACTATAATGGTATACATTGGATTAAAATACTATAAAAATTTAAATTAAAAAATTTTTACAACCCCGTTCTACATAGTAAAACTACGTTAAGGTTTTTAAAGATAATAAAATATTTGATGTAAATAATGAAATGTTTTATTTACTTAAAGCAACATTTTTTATCGATTAAACATTTAATTAATTTATATACTAAAGCATTATTTTAATGTATGATGGAATTTTTAATAGATTTTTTAATTGAAATAATGTTTTTTTATTAATATGAAATTTAACTAATTTGAACATATTAGCGATTTTTAATACTAAAAAAAAATATATATATATTTATGTACCAATAAATTAGCGCATAACTCATTAAAAATACTTAAAATTAACTTAATATTTTGTAAAATAATAAATAATTAAAATTAAAAAAAGTGTAAGTTGGGAAGAGTGATTCTGAACTGGACTGAATACTGCTTGACATATCAATTGGCACTGAATATTTAACTTTCTATATGGCTATTTACGAACCCTTATTTTTTGCATTCCTTTAAAGTTTTGCAGATTTTTCCACAAAAGTGATTAACTGTTTTCCCCAAAAAAAAAATTATTTAAAAACAATTTAATGTAACATTACTATTGAAAATAAATATAAAATTTATACAGATATATTTAAAAAAAAAAAAATCTTTGACGACTAAAATTATTTTTAAAGTTTATTGTATTTGCTTCAGTCAAAGTATTTCTTATAAAACTCTTTATCATTACGTATGAGACCCAGAAACCCTAAAACCTTGAAATTTTTAATAATCTGAAGGTACAAAAATTGCTTCAAAATATGAACCAGATTAAAATGTCAAGATGGTATGCTTTTGTTAATTAGAATGGCCTAAAATTAAATGATAATACTTTACTGTAAAAATTTTGGCGGTCGAAATTTTTAAAGAAAATTAAATTCACTAAAATGTTAGTAAATTTTACGAATTACAAGATATTTGTAGGAATTCCTAAAAATAAATCCTTTAATGTGTTAAAAAATTTGCTAACGTATCAGTAAATTTACTTCTAAAATTTTGACAGCAAAAATTTTTACAGTGATTATATAAAAGAACTTAAATTGTAAAAATTCAATTACGATAAAATAAGATTTAAAATAAATGGGCTATATAGCATTAAGTTCATCAGATAAAGTACGAATATATTCAGTCAGCAATCGCTGGAGTACGCTCTAAATATTTCCGCTAAAGACATTAAGAAATATATTTTTTTCCTTTACTCAAGTCAATATACGGGATAAAAGGGAGGGGGGGGTAGTGTCCAGTTTCCGGTCAACACCAGATTCAGTCTACTCTAGATTATTTGGGTCACTGATTATTGAAAGAAATTGGCAAAATACCCTGAAATTTGCAAAAACTACTCCTAAAAACTGCTATTTACGATGTATTCAAACATTAAGAGTTCAAATTTGATCCATATGGGTTCTTTGGGTCACTGATTACGAATTTCAGAGATATCACCTATAAATTAGCAAAAACTACCCTTAGAGCAAAGGTGGATCCAGTGAGGGGTAAGAGCTATCACCCATTTTTCTAATGATTAGCCTTACGAAACCTGAATTAAAACAAAAAATCATAAACTAAGAAAAACTGTCATTAAATAATAGAAATTATTTAAAAAAAAATAAAAAAGTATAAATAAACAAAAAATAAATTAAAAAAATATAAATGAGTTGTGCGCATTATTAACGTGTTTTATTCGTACAAAAAAAGGTATATAATTAATTGCTATGTATTAAAATGTGATTCGTGCTTTTCGAGCACCAACCTCGAATATAAAGTATTTGTAAGAAAGAAATCAACATTAGCTCGGGCCATAAAACATTGAAAAATATCTTCTTTAGCTTCTGGAGTAGTAGGACTCATTTCTCGTTTTATCACTTCCAAGCGTAGTCTATAAATTTAATAGATTTTTTTTATTTTATTATAATTTCAAAAATATTTTATTCCCGACAGTAAAAATATGTTAAAGTAACCGTTAAAAAATTTTTAATCAAATTTTAATGGGGAAATTTTTTTTATTTAAAAATTTTGTGTTATCAAGTGTAACATATTTATCAAGCCAATTAAAATAAAAAGGTGAATTTATACTAAAATACTAAAAAAAAAAGCTCTAAATTTTAAAAGCTTAATAAAAAAATTATTTAAATACTAAAAACTACTTAAATACTGGTTAAATAATCAAGAAAAAATGTGATTATAAATATTTATAAATAAATATCAATTTGAAAAACAGTAAAATTAAATAATTTAAAAATACAAAATTACCTTAATTTATCTAACGTCCAATAATGTGTAGCACCATTTTTTAAATCTTGTACTTCAACAGCAACAATTGTACGTGGAAATGGTCTTTCTTCTTCTTCTTCTTCATCGTTAGGTAATAAATCTGTTGGTAATGGTGAGTATAATGTATCGGTAAGTAATGTGAATTGGAATTGAACCTAAAAGGAGAAAAGAAATAGCTTCATTTATTAAGAACTAATAAAAATTTATTTTTCAGAAAAATTTTATTGCTGAGAAAAGTGTTAGAAACGTAATTTAAGCCTTCTAGGAAATTTTAAATTTATGAATATTATCTTTGCTCAAATTATCACGGAGGAGGTTCTTATTTCTTAAAAATAAGATGGATTATTATTTTGCCAATTATATCTAAAACAGGAAAAAAAACCTCCTTTTGCGTACGTAATTTTTTTTAAATTCAACTGAAGTTCGTCGAAGTTTGACCATTTTTAAGTTATAAAAAGTAAATTTTTTAAATTAAATTGGCCAAATTATACTTAAATTTTGTAAGAAATGGACCACAATTGATTTTCAATATTAATGGTTATTTACATAAGCAAATAGTTCCTACACTGTAATAATTTATTGTTTAATAATAATCTTGCTTACCTTTTTCTTAAGTTCAACAGAAATGGCATTTGCTTCTTTCAAAAATATGGCATTTCCCCATAAATCATCTCTTAGACTTGTAAATTGATGGTATTTCCATTTTCTAAATGCCCAACTTGCTAATTGATACTCTCGTTCACCCCAGTTACTCTCTGCGTCAAATAATGGATTGACTGAAATATAACAATCGTCGAGGGACAACAATCAGAAAAAGCCAAAGCGTTATAATGAAATGTGAAATAATAATTTTTTAATTTGTTTTTAGCTGAATATTTTTTTTTTTACAAAAAAAAAGTTTTACCAAAAGTAAGAAGAAAAGTAAATTAGTAATTAAAGAATGAAAGTTTTTAATATTAGTTATATGAATGAAGCTAAGGCAAGTTACAATTTAGCTTGATTAACAGACATTTTCACAGAGTTAATAAAGTACATGCTTAATAACTTTAGTCTTTTACTGAACAACAAAGATAAGTTTAATAAAATAAGAAATCTTACCAAATATGTCTTCTTCGATATTATTAAAGTCTTCTGGTGTGTAACTGCTATACATAGACATTGTCATACTCTGTTCTTCCACTTGCTTCTGAAGAGCATCTATTCTTGCTTCGTAATTCTAGAAAAGTAAAGTGTAAAAATTGAGTTTGAATTTTCTAAATAAATAGAAGTTTGACTTACTTTTCTCTGTTCCTCAAATAATTGGTCTGCCTCCTCCTTTTCCTTTTTGAATTGTTCCTCCAAAAGCATAAGTCTTTTGTCCATTTCCACTTTGAGGTCTATTCCTTGATTTTCCAGAAGCTCTGTTTGAGCGAAGTTCCAATCTACGGTTTCTCCCGTACTTGGTGTTTCTGCTGGTGAATTTTTCTCTCTCTTCTCCCTCACTTGTTCCGGATGATTGAATCTGAATACGTGGCTTTTTCCAAGTATAACTCTTGACCCTGTTTTCAATAACATCGGTTCTATAACTTCTTTCCCGTTCACGTAAATTAGCGATCCTTTTTTCGGTATTAAAGTAACGAGTCCCTCGTGGTTTTCGAACACACAATGTTCGCTTAATATGTGAGGACCGCACAGTTGTATATCCTGTGGAACTATCGCTTCCGCACTGCCTATCCTCGTAAACCCGTCTTTTATATAATAAATTAGGCATTCTGACATTAGCGGATCTTCGTTGAGATTTACTAGATGTGGGGTTTTCTTGGGTGAGAAAACACCCACGGTGACGCCATCCTCCTTCACGGCTACTCCCATTTCCGCGAATGCTGCTTCGCGCTGAAGACGGACTGATTCTGTTCGTTTCAATTTTTCTTCCCATGTTTCGTTTAATTCTGAAATTGAATTTTGTTAGTAAATTTTCGAAAATTTTACAAGAAACAAATATAAATTACCGGCTATTAGTTTTTCGGAAGCCTGAAGTTGCTCTACAGCTTCCTCTGCTAAAGTTGTGTGAGAAGGGATCCTCGGACGTGATTCCTTGAGATCGTCTTCCCTTTTTCCTCTTATAAAACCCGCTACATCTCCTGTAAAAATATAATTTTATTATTATTTCATCATTAAAATATAATAATTTTAATTATTAATTTTAAAGGCGTGTGATCGACAAAAGCAATTGTCAAATATGAAGTCGACCTGTGTAAAATAGCTGAATAATTAATTCAATTATTATTTTTTTTTTAAGACAGACAAAAATATGTTTTACAAAAAAATTTTTTATCAAAAAAACGTATATTCAATATATATTTAACAGTATTTAACAAAAATTTTTTTTAATACTGAAAAATTGTGCATATTTTTTTAAGATTACCATTACAATATGTGTAGAATAAATGCTGATATTATGAAAAATTCTTTATATTTTTTCTATGTCACATTAACAAAAAAAAACATAATAAATAGTACATTACGACACATGGCGAAGAAAATAAAGAATGACCCAAATCGCAGCCTAGGTTGGTAAACTGCGATTTGGAGCATTCTTTTTCTACGGCTAAGAGTCGTATAATATTGAGAAAAAAAATGTAGAATAGAATTTTTTTCCCCAATTTATCATTTTATATTAATGATGTTATTTTTGAAGATTTAAGCAACTAATATATACTTCACACAAAATAAAAATAATGATAATCAAAATTTTATGCTTTTTTCTTTCGAAAATTTGTATAGTAATATACATAAAAATATTTTTAAGAAAGAAATTTAGCGTAATAAATAATACATAAGCAGATTATTATATGCATTAGAGTATTTTTAAAATGTATAAAAAGCGTTAGTTTTGTAGGTAAAACTGTGTTTTTTATACATTTTTTAAGAAAATACAACGTATATTTTAAAATTCGCGTTACTTTAGTTTTTGCTGAATATTTAGGTCATAAAAGATTTTAAATTCTTAAAAAAATAAGATTCTAAAAGTTTAGACCCTGGTTCCAGAGGTAAAAACAGATTTTAAGTTTATTTTTTTTCAAATATTTTTTCCGAGCAGAAATAAATTTATAAATTATTCGGGGCAAGCCCCAGGCCAGGTTGCGACCGACAATGTTTGTGGCAGGCCCGGATTTTTTTATAAATTCATTTCTGCTCAAATTCAAAATTATCTCTTAATGAAAATAATTTAACAAAAATTTGGCTCATTTTACTGTAAAATTTTACTTTAAAAAAACTCAAAATCCACGGATCACTTTTGTCTTTAATTATAAAAATTTCAGAATTTGTTTTTTCCCATTTTATTTAGAATCTCATTTTTCCATCAATTCGTATCTTTTATATATTTTAGAAGAATTAAAATTCAGCAAAAACCTAAAATAACCCAAAATCTAATGCATAAATACAAAAATATATTAGATATATGAAAATATCACAGAACACACGCTGTATATTTATATTTTTGAAAAGTTTTTTGCATGCATAACGCAGCACACGTGATGTTTTTTATGCATACATTTTATTATGTATATTTATTTTTTTATGAGTTTAAGTATATACTACTTTTTTTTATTAAAATTTTTAAAAAAGAGAACAAAATTAAAGTAGTGTTTTTTTTTTGTAATATTGTAATTAGAGCAAATAGATACTTTATAATTGAAAATTTGGATCACCTAGTAAAGATTAGTCTTTTATTTAAAAAATAAAAAACAAAAACTAAAAATTTAAAAGCTTACACCTAAATTTAAGTAAACTTGTCTAGTCTGAGGACCGTATTAGAAAAAATCACAATGGTCTCGTAAAAACACGAGCTTGTAAATTTTGGAAAATCTCTAATTTTACAATTTGAGATATATTATAATTTACGAATTTTTATTAATCCTGTTAATTATGTAATAAGTAAGTGACTAAATAAGTTCTACGCCTAAATGACAAATTAAAAAAACCGGGGCTGAATCTTTTCTAACTAAAAATTTGGCTAGACTGATTAAAAATTTGAGCTTTAAAACGAAATTCTGAGTGAGCTTGTATTGACAAAAATATTTTGAGGTCCTATAAAAAATCATGTCCTGTCATAAACTATATCCTACTGTTTTTTTAATTTAGAATAAGCATAGAATGGTCCAAATCAAACGTACTCTACTCTACAATGGTAAACTGCATTTTGGGGGCTTTTTTATGGCCAAAGGTTTTATGCAATTTTTCTTTGTCAGTGTCGTGAAAAGGTCAGTTTTCCGGCCGGAATATACGTGATTTTTGACCACTTGCGAGAAAAATAATTTTAAGATTTTTTAAACTTGCACAAACGCAATCAAAACGTTAAGTAAAAAATATATTAATATTTTGGCCAGCTGCATTGCAAGCTCAATTTAAAATAGCAAAAAGCTATAATCAGTATTTTATTTTTTTTTTCTGTTTTTAGTTCGTGGTTAACCAAAGACTTCCGAAATTATTGCTGGAACCTCCGAATTCTTTTTGCGTGATTTATGAATAAAATTGGACTACAAAAGACACCAAAACTAGTTTTAGTGCAACATCAAACAAACTATTCAACTCGTATCCAAATTTTCGATTTAAAAGTATACAAAATTTTATTCTAAATTAAATTTTGAAAAATTATACACTACTCTAATGAATACAAAAAAAAAATTAAAAAATAAATTATTATACAAATGACACACGCTTGAAGCATTATAGTATGATATCAAGAATCAACAAAACAAAAAAAATAAAAAAAAGCTAAATAAGCGGCTACAATCTTTTTAATTGACCTTTTATTTAATAAAACTATTCATTTTGAGACTAAAAAAGGAGATCATATGAAATTTTCAATAATTATTTTTCTTCCCCATTATTGGATTCTCAATGATGTAGATTTAAAAAAAAATAATTTTTCTATCGGAATCCAGTCATATCCGAAGGCTCGTTTTGAAGATTTAAGTAAGATCCAATGAGTAATTTCAAATAATCTAATAATAAACCATATCGTAATGATTTTCTTATAAAATATTTCACAATTTATTATTATTATGATTATTATTATTATTTAAATTTATATTATATATTAATTGTATATTAAAAGTATCAAAGAAGATGGCAGCCAAAAATTACAAAGCACGTTGCAAAAGATAATACATTTAGATTATGCGTTTCAGCGTTTACGAAGAGTTTTGTGAACATTTAGGTCATCAAATACTTTCTTATACTTTTCTATTGGTACTAATATTATGATATGATGGTATGATTTATTACTCTCTTAAATGGATGTGAAAAAAATTGCTCGAGATTTTAAAAAAGCTGAATGGAAGATAAACTGGATTATGACAGAATGTAAACTATTCCAAAGGAAACATTTATGTATTTCAAGGATATTTATCCTAATAATTGTACAAATAAATACTGAAGAAATAATAATAAAATACTAAAAATAAAAACGAAGCAAGTTTTTTTTTTCCAATAAACACGTAAAAATTACGTCTATTATGAAAATTAAAAAAAAAAAAATTAAAACTAGCATTTTATGAAATTTTTATATTAATTTTTAAAATCAGAAGGTTCTATTTTATGGGGTTTCCAGCCCTTGAATTATATTCTATAAACTTTAAAGTTGGTATTTTATTATTTTACCCAGATTTAAATTTTAAACGTTTTTATAAGAGTGGCACGTTTCGTCCGCGAAATAGGCCAAAAATCGCTTGTTTTTAGATTTTCAATACTTATACGTTTTCCCAGAGGTATAAATTGACTATAAAACTGAAATATTGATAATTTTATAGCCTTAAAATGATTGTTAGGTTAAAAATTCTAGGGAATTAAGTTTTTTTGCACCTATTTTTAAGAAAAATAATTTGGACAATTTAGTCAAAAATATATCCAGCCAGTATCATAATATCAAAACAAGATAAAATTATTCTTCTACTCCTCAAGTATACTCTATTTCCCAAGTATATCAAGCAATTTAATGACCAAAATGTTACCACTCTCTTAATTAGCCATAATTATATGCAAACATTAATAATGATTTTTTTAATCTTATTAAATAAACAAAATTTACATGCAAAACATTCAAGATTTCATATTATTAAATATCATATTACTAAAAAGCTTTATTCAAAGCATAAATTTTTAATAAAATTAAAATTCTGCATTTATGTTTACTCTTTAAAGTAATTTAATATCAAAATAAATAAAACATGCATGTAAATTATATTTTCCTTTCTTAAAATGATTTTAATTAAGTATGACTTAATTTAACAAAAAAAAAAATTTATGGCTTGCCTCTACTTTGTGATTTATACGTTTTAGAACTTAATTATTCTGTTTTTTTTTAAATTAGCAAATTTTCAAAATTTATTTTATAAGCTAAATTAAAATAATAATAATAATTTACTAATTTCTACATGCTAAAATTTTTTAACAATCAGAAATTTCTTTTCTGATTGATAAAAAATTTGTATATCTAAAATAACTAAAAAAAAATTAAAAACTAAAAAATTTGTATTTTTACCTTCTTGATAATCAATGCCTTCTTGTTTTAACAATTCCCGTAATTTCTGTATTTCTTCTTTGAGTTCACGAATAATTTTAGCATTAGCATCCTCGTTAACGATTGCTTTACATACAATTTGTTTCGCTCTATCAGCGTATCTGAATGAAAAATTAAATTTTTTAAAATTTGACTAATTTGATAAAATGAATAATTCGATTTAATTTTACCTTAAAGTTGATAATGTTTCATCGTAATTAATATCAGCTGGACTGATTGCAGCAATCATTGCTGTTTTTGAATTACCACCTAAATTTTCTCTTAGTAACCATGTTAACACTGAATCTCTGTATGGTATAAAATCTGCTTTTTTCTTCTTTTTGTCTTTTGATGCCTAAAATTTTATTAATTTATCGTTAAATACTTGAATTACATTAAATAAAATAAAAACATGTCAAAGTGCGAAGTTTTAAACTTACCGCCTTAAAAATTTGTGATTAATCCAATCAGAAGGTGATTAAATTAGAAAAAATAAGCTTGTTAGTATATAAAGCGTAATTGAAGCTTTCAAAAAGTGTTAATTTAAGTGCAGAAAAATTAAGTATTTATATTAAAAAATCAATTTTACTTACAATTTCAGCTAAAGCACTGATAACTTTTCCAAGTGTTGTTAAACTTTTATTAATATTAGCACCTTCTTTTAATCTTGTACCTTTAGCACCAGTTGAATCAGCTCTCTCAGAACCAGCTAAATCAACTAATGATATTTTACTAACTTTTTCAGTAACTAAACCAGTCGAACTATCTTGTCTTTGTTGTGTAAAAAATATAGTAAATACTGCATGTGACCTACTCGACGTTTCGTTCATGTTAGTCGCTGCAACAGTTCTGTAAAAAAATTTGGTCAGCAACTGTATATTGAAATCAAAATTTAACTAAAGTTTACATACCTTGCTTTATTTCCTTCATCAATAAGATCATGAATATCTTCATAGGACATAACAGCTAATTTTGATAAATCTTCAACATATGGACCTAATAATGGATGTTCTCGAACTCTTAAATTACCTTTATTTTTAGGGTTTAATAAATCTCTAACACGCTCGCAATATATTTCCATATAACTAACTTCAACAGAATATTTAATTTCTTCGTTACTTTCAGAACTTATTCTATTGAATAAGTCTTTACAGATTTGTGGTATTATACCCTCTTGACCTTCTTCTTGTCTGCCCATCATTGTGTATGATTTACCAGCACCAGTTTGTCCATATGCAAATATGCATACGTTGTAACCTTAGTATTTAAATTTACAATTAAATATTTATTCTGGTTAATTAAAAGAATTTAAGATATTTACCTTCGAAGGCATGCTCTAACATTTCTTCACCGATGTCTTTGTACACCATAATTTGTGTTGAGTAATTGTCATCGTTAGGCTAAATAAAATATGTCATTTAGTTAATTGGGAATTTATTTTGATTGTTACTAAGTAAATTCAAACTTACGTCCATAGAAAAGTATGAATAATCATAATTAAAACTTTTAGTCGCTTCTTTTGGTGGTGCTTTTGGATTTGTGATTGCTGTAAAAAGGACATTTTTAATTTAATTTTTAGTTTTATTGGATCTTCTGGGCACAATTAAAATCTAAGAAGGTAAAATTTATTTTCTATTTCCTGAATTTCGCCCTAACTAATAAAAAATTTATATTTTATTGAAACAAACCTAAAAAAATTGTCAAATATTCTAAATTTTATTGAAAATTTTCAAAAACTCATTGCAAAAATAGGATCAACTAAAAGTTAATAAATAAATTTTTTTGTATTTTACTTAAATAATAAAAATATCTGCAACAAATATCCAAATGTACATTTAAACTTATTACAAAAAAAAAAAAATAAATAAATAAAAATGTCCTAGTTTTTTATAAATTTACATTAAAAGTTTTTTATAAAAAAGTTAAAAAAATTTATGACCTATATTTAAAGTTATTAAATTTTTTTTCTAAATTTATGTAGTGTGTGTGTGTGTGTGTGTAAGGTACATTATCACGATTTAATTTAAAAATAAATTATTTATCATTTATAGAAAATCTTGAAATGTAAATTGCCAATTAAATTTTTATTACCATTTTTTATTCAAATATGGAATAACAAAAAAAATTGTAATTTATTCGTTTTTTTTGTAAGGCAAATTTTTTTGAATAAATTTTTTTTTCTGATGATTTAGAAGTTATCGTGTGGTAATTTATTGAAATAAGTGGTGTAATTTAAAATGTGGTAATGGGGAGTCAAAATGCTTGAAATCACATACTTTTTTGGTTTAAATGTTTTGGAGAGAATCCAAAAATATACTCATGTACAAAGTTGATGAGCATATTTTGCTTAATTTTTCATATGATAATTTTTGTTTAAGTATGACATTTTGTTTTATTAAATAAGCATTAATTTAATTTATATTTTGATAGTTAAAGCTTTATTCATAAACTAGTAGAAAAAAACTTCTTCCCTATTAACGGTTATCTGTACCTTAAAAACATTAATTTATAATTACAGAATAGTGTGTATTGCCTCCAAGGAATGTAAAATCAATTTTTTTATTATTCTAAAAGAGTCAAGGACCCATGAAAAATTAATTTTCAATTATCCGATCCTATTTTTGTCTTGGCAATTTTTTCAGAAATTCCAGTAAGTTTTTTTCTTCTCTTTCTCTGATTTCTTATTTTCCCCATTTGTTTTCAATAAAAATTTAACTATAAGTTCGTAAAAATTAATCAAATCAAATAATATCAATCGAGGCACTAGAATTTGTCCATATTTTAAAAATCTTTTAGTTTCTTATAAAATTTAATATATACCAGAATTGTAAAAATTGATCGCAAAAACTTCGACAGCTTAACAAAATATCTATAACCTATATTACTTTATAGCTTTTTTTTTTAGATTTTGATACAAGGTACGTGACAGTTTCTTCGGCAGATCACGAGTTATAAGGGTTCACATGGATGGATGGATACACACACATAAATACAATTTTTATATTTGGTAGTAAGGATATAATGTATACTTTTAAACAAAAATTGACATTATATTAACTAGGGGTGTGCAGTTATCCAAATTCTTGGGTATTCAACTATAAAAAAAAGAACTCAAGCTTCTGGCAGCCAGGTCTGCTATTGTGGGTGAAATCCCCCAGTCAAATCACAGTTTTTTGTTTGTTTTTTGAAAAACAAATACAATTAAAAGGTCTACTAGAGGTTTTTGGGTCACTGATTACGAAAATTGTAATTCCGCTTGTGGCAAATTGGAAGAACGCACCTTTTTAGAAGTGTATCAACAATGCCCTCAAACTGTATAAAAATTTAATCTATTTTCAACGGTTTTATTAAGAGTAATTACGAAATTCGGGGTCCTGTATATGAAAAAGGGCGTAGCATCCTTAAATTAGTAAAAGCACCCCCTTTACGGGATACTTTTTGATTAAAAAAATTTATATAAGTAGTTAACTCATCTCATCTCAATACCTGAAAAGAGAGATACGTGTGTTTCTTCAATTGTATTTGTCAGTGCATTGTTTGATATACGTGTTATTTGAATATTAATTTTAAGTAACTGCACACAATTTTCATATTTAACAAATAAATTGTTAAAAGAATATTTTAAATGATTTTTGTTAAATTATTTTTTTAACTGGTTTTTTAGATTTTTTAAACAAAAAATTGGTTTATTGATTTACTGCTTAACATTTTTTTATTTCACTTGATTTTACTACAAAGATTTTGTTACTGAAAACACTTATTTAATAAAACCAGTAATTAAGCTAAAAAACTTAGGAACAAATTTAAATAAAATTTTTCCAAAAGTAATCATAAAAACTTGTACAAATTACTGTGAATACCAAAAACTATGCATCAATAATATTATTTATACTACTCATTATTTTAAAAACGAGTCTAAAAACTTCAAATTAGAGTCTTTTGTCATCAAATATTCCTACATGGGAGCCATAGAAATTGGTATTATTAAAAATATTTCTAAAATATTTTAAAGATGCCTTGTGATAATAAAAAAGAATGTAAGGTCCATTTAGTTGCTTCCAAATCAGCATGTGAAAATGCTTTTTCCTTTTAAATGCATTTATTCAAATAAACTAATATTATACATCCGTAACTCTCTCAGAGCTAAAGTTCTTGCTCATTCTGATACAGAAGTTCTTGGTACAACTCTCCAAACAGAGTTCCTCATATGTAAAGTTTGGAGTGGTGATATTCTTGCCATCCTTATATGTCTTATTTATAGTCCATCAAAAAATATATCATTCAATGCTAACCCAGATCTCTAACGCAACCTACATGACTACTGCTCTTCATATAGTCGCAAAGTTGTTATGGTTGACCTGAATGCTAATCTCCTTATCAACAGTGGTGACAGAAATCTTATTTATAATATAGCTGACGAATTATCACTTCAGGTTATACAGCATGATGCAACTAATCGTTCTCTAGGTACAACTGAACCTAAGACATGGGTTGATATCATGCTTGTTGACAAGAATGACAAGATTCTGCCCCTTAACAACTCAATACCAACCTTTCACACCAGTAACAACCTCTGTTAATTTAATACTCTGGTGCAAGAACTTCGTATGAATATTACGTTAAATTTTGTGGCCCTGAAAAGGGCCGGTTGGCTTTGCTTTGTAAGTTCTCACTCAAATTCTCACCTATATTAAGTAAAAATCATTCACTCACATGCACACTCATATACAGAAAATACCAAAAATACCTGGTGACTCTAAAAGTCCTGGTCCTTATGTCCGGCCTGCAACCTGCAGCCGACGACAGCCCAGCGGCTGAACTGACGCACACTAGGCGTCCCGAGGTCCCAACAATGACCTCGAGCTTGGCCAAGCCCCACAGAGAAACCAAATACCTCCAATAGCTCTTTCGTCCACACACACAACAGCCTTCCTCGAGAACAGCAACAGCAAAAGCGAAAAATGAAATCAGGAGCAGCGGCACCAACGGTAGCGAAAAATCAGCAAGCGACTCGATGCGATGTAGTCCAAAGCAAAGCCTCTTTCTGAATGACGCGAATTTCCTTTAACCCTATATATATAGACTTCGGTGGGCTAAGTAAAGCGCGCCGGAGAACCAATAGAAAAAAGGGCAACGAGAGAGAAAAAGAGAGAAAATAATAACGGTCGAACTCATACCGGCATAATAATTTTATTAAGAAGAGAGAGAAAGGAATTGACGAGTTGGCAAAGGAGGATTTCAATCGGCCCTTTTTAGGGCCATCGACATTTCTATAAGTAAAACATCTTGCCGAAATAACCTTTTCAAGTTTTTAATATTGTTTTACTATAAATAAAGTTTTACCCCCAAGTGTCCGCGTGCGTGAACTAGTCGTCCCCTCAAGCTTTTCTTAGCTAGAGGAGAATACCAGCACACGCATGACCCTGAGTTTTCTTAATTTAAATATCATACTTTCTTTGCCTCTTGTACCCTCTCGCATGGTATGAATGGCCTTTGTAAATTTCTCTCGCTCGTATTGCTTGGGCCTTGCGGACTCTTATATTCGCTTTACTAATTTTACAGCTGCTGTCGATCCACACGCGCATCTCTTTTCTTTTCTTACTAATCATTTTATTTATTTATTTTATTTTTATAATTTAACAACCTCATTGATGTGGAAATAGATTTATTAATACCTAAACCTTTTATGGAAAGTTTTACATTCAGAAAGTTAAAGGATATATCACCGGAGAGTATCAATGAGTTTCTGACTGACTGTGATTGGACACCTCTTCTTCTCCCTAACCCTGATATTAAACCAGCACTTGACTGCATGAAATCCAACATCTTGAAAATAATTGATCACCTAGCTCCTCTGAAAACCTATTCTCCTAGGAAAAATAAGCCTCCTTAGATGACTGAGAAAATCCAACTGCTAATCAGCAAGGCAACTGAACGTCGTTATACTAGATCAAAAAATGCTGTCTTGTCTTGTCACCTCCCTATGTTGGCATACGATCCAATTCTCCAGATAAGAAATTAATATGTGTTTCTAGTGCCCCTCTTTGTAACTAATTCATCGTTGCTGCCATTTGCTCATGACGTTAAAGCGGTCACGAGTGGAAGCTACTGTCAATGGGTATGACACCGTATGGTAAGCGTTAGCGAGCCTTAGTGCCGCCTGCCTTTGAACAGAACTAATCTTGTGTTTGCACTTTTGATTTGGGTGATATCCGCTCCGTACAATAGGATGGAATTCACCAGGAGTCTGCATTTCCCTGATCTGGGTCTACCTATGTTGTCCAGAAACCTTAATAGGGAAGATGCGACAGACACGACCTTTTCATATGACCTTTGGAATTGTTTCTAGTAGTGTAGCTTGTTGGTAATCAGAACTCCCAGGTACTTTTTGAATGGCTTCCTTAGTATCGCGTGAGGATTCTTGCTATCGTCGATATTAATATTGATTATGATGAGTTAGCAAAAAAATCTCCGGTTTAATCTCGCAACTGGAGCCTGTGCTCGTCCAACTAGAGATTGTTCTGTTCCTACCCGATGTAATTAGGGCTACATCTTCAGCGTACTCGATCAGAGAGACATCCTCCGGAAGATAAACACTCAGCAAGCTATCGTAAAAGGCATTCTACAGGTCAGGTCCAAGCACTCATATTTAAATGTATAAGATAAAGTGCCATCAGAGAGTCTCTCATAGGTACAGTTGGAGAGACCGCATGGATAGAGATGGAACAAACACCAAGTCATCTAGTGTCCAAATCTAAGGAAACATGTGAGTTGTTCTCCGACTATTGTGATGAAGTTATGTATATAAAATCTTGTGAAGAATGATTCTCCGAAAGCAACTAGTTTTGGGGTCATAAGTTGGAGTGCCTAAAATTAGACCCCAAATTGAAAATAGCTTCATAAGGTTACTCGTGGTGAGGATTGTCAGATCCGTCGCCTGGCAGGCTCCCTCAATATGCATCTTTGCGAGGAGACCTGCCGGAGCAATCAGGGAACTTTGCTAACATTTTCTTTTCTTCACTTTCTAACTAATCAAAAATTTTTCTTTCAGCTAAATGTCTTCAATTAAATAGGCGAGGCGCATTTGTTGGCCAACGCCGCTGAGAGGTGCCCCGCGGGCAGACTGCCGCTCATGGGAGCGGGTCTAGCAGAAGTGGTGTCCCTCTGCACAAATCATGGTGTAAAAGTTACTAGGGATCACCAACGGATTGACGGTTTTTCCCAGCTTGGTTACCTGAGGCCCGGTGTAGTGAAACAGTAAATAGGACTCCGTAGGGTCTCGGTCTTGGAACCGTGATTTGGGATATGCGCTATGCCTGTATAAGACATTCGCTGACCCTTGCGTAATGCATGCACATAATGCCTTTTCCCGATGGCCATCGAGCGAGTCGTAGAGTAGCTTCCGGTCTCGCAGGTAATTTTTAAAGACTTTGCCTAAATAACTTGGTATTAGGAAGTTCCTCTCGAGGGACCGCAATATGTCATACCACCTGGCCGAGTTTAATGTGATTTTGACGTCCGACGTCACCATCAAAACGTCCCAGCAGTTCGCGTGCCACTTTACTATTTCGTTCATTACAGTGCCAACGACACGCCTAATTGCGCCTACAGTGGAATGCCCTTCGTGAAAACCGTGCTATTACTCCGACAGACCTCCACCTTCCTTAATCTAGCCAAAAGCATGCCCTCCATTACCTTGCGAATGGTATTTAGATTATTTAGTATCAAAATTATTTATCAAATATTTGAATTTTAATTAACGAAAATCCTTAACCGTTTATGTACTGGCACACTTACCTTACAGATACAGTTTCTAATCTTAAATTTCTGAATCAATGAGTATTTTTTAAAAAATATAAAAAAATTTTCATTGGTGCTTAAACCAAAACCACCTAACAATAAAAAATGTTTTAACAGCCTTTTTTTTTTAATTATCAACTATGCTATCAGTCATTCATTTTGTTTGCATGTAAATAATTCAAGCTCTAATTATTAAATAAGTACAACTAAAAAGAATCAAACAAACAATCCAATAAAAAATAATAAATATCTAAAAAGTCATTGAAACATAAAATACATAAAAATTATTTTATTTTACGCAATCGATAAAAAAATACTATTCAATAAAAAAAACAGAAATCCGCATCCTATTAAAAAAAATAAAATTTTCATTTAAAAAGAGATCTAAGTTAAAACTAAGTAAATCCATAAAGATTATAATATCTTCTTTATTTTTCCGCTTAATGCGAATACGTAAAAGCAGATGACGTCATTAATAAAATTTTTTTTTCCTTTCTTATGTTTGTATATCCTTTTATATATACCCTTAGAGTATAAACTTTATTATATTAAACGTCACGCATATAAATTAAAAAATGCGTGCGCATAGTTTATTGTCTGACGAAATTTTGATTTATACTACTTGTTTTGCATTATTATTTTTCTCTTGAAATTATAATTTAACTTATTTAGAGATAAGATTATCTTAATTGAGTTTACAAATGATATTATAACCCTTTATTTTAATACTTTGATTATTCAAAAAATTAATTGGTTATTATTTTTGCAGAAAGAATAATTGTTAATTAGAGCAAATTTTTTATTTTTTGATTATTTATGAAAATTTGGGATCTGAAAAATGTTATTAATTTTGGTTTAGAACGGATATTGCGAATGTTTGTATTTGTTAATGAGGAAATAGAAACATATGTGAAAATGGAGCTTTGTGGTTAAAGTGCGTTACCTTTATTTAAAATCATGTATTTTGTTAATAATTACGTTACTTCGTTTTCAAGCGAATTCTCGAGTATCAAATTAAAATTTTTGTTATATTTTTGTTTATTTTTAACAAATTCAATGGCTTACAGGATTCAGAAAAACATAATGAATTTTATAATTAAAAATTCCAACGCCCAATATTATCAGTAAAAGTCACTGTTTACTACAGTGTTTTGTATTTTTGTTAATAAAATTTTACAAAAATAGTTAATAAATTCAGTAAACTATTTTCTTATAGAATATCTAAGTTACTTTTATCATAATGAAATAAAAACAATACTAAATAAATACAATGAAAAATAGAAAAGAAATTTATTACGTAATTGACTATGAATTAATGAAAAAAGAAGTTTTGCATTTCCTGGAATATTTATATAATTCAAAAGAAATAAAAGGAACACTTTTCTTATATTTTCTGTTTCGTTATGTAATTATTTTGTTATATAGTAAGAAATAAAGAAAATATTCTTAGTGTTTACAAAATAATTAAGGTGCTGTTTGTTCAAATTTAAATATTCCTTGAGATCGGTTATTAAATTAGGGTTCTTATATTAAATATTATTGTAATTATAAAAATAGTAAAAAAATTATGTATTTAAAACTGTGAACTACATAACGCATAGTAAACGTAAATTTTTGCATATCAAAATTTTGGATCATAATTTTTGAGACTAAGCCTCGATTTCGAAAAGCGGTCGAACCAAAGACTCAAACAATACTATTCATAATTTTTCAAGACCGAGACGAAACTTAACATAATCTCATTCGTGACGATCTTTTGGCATTTTTTGTAACTCCAATAAAAATTTATTTATTTTTATAATCACATAATTTAAGCAAATTAACTAAAAAGTTCAATCATAACGAATAAATATTTGGGCAATCAAATAATATAAAAATTTGAAATAAAGTTTTTAGATAAAAAAATTACTCGTATGCCAGCTACTTATATAATATTTAAATGACATTTCTCGTTTGAGAAAAGCGACACCTAACGGCGTCAATGATGTAAGTCAATTATAAGTATATAGCTTACTCGTAAATAGTACATAAACATCATATACCAGAAAACTATTTGATAATATAAACAAGAATTTAGTTAAAAATATTCTATTTTAACCAAAATTTATATGGTTTATTTACACAATAATTTTAAAGCTTAAGTTTTAGACATTAGAATTATCTGACAGATAGTTTCCTTTAAATCATGTCCACAAAATCTGGAAAATTTCTCGTCACGAAGTAGAGATTCGCTCTATAATTATTTATATACTCAATGTTGACCTATAGCACATGTGAATAAAATAATAAGCGTAGGTGGTATTAAATTATATACCGAGATGATAAAAAAAAATCTTGTCTATCATTTGTATCATGTGAATTAAAATTATATACTAATGGCGTATTTATAAAGGTATATAAAAACGACGCACTAAATTATAGATAAAAATAACTTTTTTTTTAAAATACTTTGTAGCGCTTTCAGATTTTAAATTAGAGCAGATAACTTATCTTTTAATGGAAATTCAAATATTGAATTTTTTTTTTATTTATGAACTTTTAATTTGCATTTGACCCTGGGTAAGGTTCTGAGTAGGATGAGTTTCAATGTTATAGGCTATTGACTCTTAGTGTTCTTGTTTTGAAAAGAGAGGTCTACAGTAAATGTCACATTTGTTTGAAAATTCTGTAGCTTTTTTTTGTATATGGATTTGGGGTTCATATGTAAAATGTATAGAACAAATTCTAATAAACTAAATTTGTACTCATTTATAATTATTATTATAGAATTTATTGTTGTGCAGGCGAATTTAGATACCAATTTTTGAATTTGAGATCCAAAAAAATTTTTTCTGGAAAAAAACTGGAATGTTAAATTTTATAACCTATGAGCAAAGTGTTATCTGTTATGGGTCAAAGGTATTAAATAAAATCTAAAAAATCCCCCCAAAAAACAGATTTTTTAAGTTTTTAGAGGTCTGTCTTGGCCTAGGAGTCTAATTCCAACAGAAATCAGTGACTTTTTTAATAACATTTTGGACGCTACTACTTAGGCTAGGTTTGGTTTTGGGGGCCAAATCACTAAATTTATCCGGTAATAGCCTTTACTAGTTTTTGAAAATTTACGAGAAAGTCAAGGATTCTCAGTTAATTTTTAACATTCACGAAAGAAATTTTAAATTCAATATTTTTTTTCACAAAATCTATAAAAATATCTGCAAGTTTACGAAAAACAGTTTTAACCAGTCAAAAAAAAAAAAATTGAAACTTAAACTGTTTCATAAATTTGCTAAAATTAATAAATTTACGATTTTTTTTTTGATAATTTACTAAATTTTCACAAATAAACTATTTTTTACTGTAGTTACTTGTAATAGTGTAATTAAAATTAAGCTCAAACTAAGCCTCAACTTAGCAAACTGGGCCAAAATCAATCCATACAAACTTACAAACTGAATACAGAAAAAAAACTTAAAAATAAAAATTTTATACAATTTATTGCCCTAAATTTAAAATTAAACATTTTTAACCATATACGTAAGAACATCAATCAGGAAATAGAAAATTAATTTCACATATATGCATTAAATTGATTTTTAAATTAAAAAATGACGATAACTTAATGACCTAAAATTTGTAAAAACATGTTAAACTAAAATTTCGATTTTTTTTACAAAACAACGTAACAAATTTAAAACAATTAATTGTAAAAATAGCATATAATAATTAAAAAATTAATAATATTTTACTTACAAGTCGTATTTCCATTCATATCAATAATACATTGTGCTTCTCGGGTTATTTCCCTCATATTAAAGGGACGTACCCTAACAGCGACTTTAACCGACGACATGTTTTATTTATTTATTTTAAACCTCTCGCCTTTTAAGTATCTTTGGTGGAATCTGAAAAAATAAATAATAATAAAAAATTTATTAGCTTTTTTAATTAAATCAATTTAATAGAAAATTCATTAAATATTTTTTTTCAGACTTATATTATGAATGCTTAATTAATTGATAAGCAAATATATTTTATACCCCTAGGGATTATTGATTTTATAAGGAAAAAGATATAATAAGTTTGACTTTGTAGAAAGTTAATTAGGTAAAATATCATTTAATGGAGTGAGTGAGATAGAGATAGATTTCTTCTTTTAAAGAAAATAATATAAATCATGCATAATAATGAAAAATTGGGTTATATAAGTTTTGATAAAATCGTTAATTTAACAGAAATCTAATTTGCCTGTTTTAATATTCATGTATTTTATAAAGGTTCGTTGAAAGGTAATTTTAGCTTATTTTTTTTACTTATTTTTGTCTTTTTAATTGTAGTATATTATATAAACAAAAACTTTTATACAGCAAAATAATAAATAAAGAATTCTTAAAAATTAGTCTGAAGATTATTAATAAACTTACAAGGGACATTACACATTTCTGCCAGAGGCCAGAGCCTTGATTCTCTGTTCTTTTTGTCTATTACGAGATAAAAACGATAAGTGAAAACTTAAATTTGCTGTGCAATAAGGGTCATATAGCCACTTATACTCCAGTCAAAACGCGTTTTAGGGTGTATTTTCAGCTACTGACATGAGATTTGCTCTACTATATGTTTCTTAGGTCGCTGATCACGAAAATCGGGGTTATTTCCGCCCGAAATTTGCGGAACACCCTTAAATTTGCAAAAACTACCCCCAAAAAGGGTTTTTTTTTATATATTAGCAAACTGAGTTTCTAAATTTAGCCAAGAATTGGTCTTAGGGGGTTTTTTGGGTCTGTGAACAAGAATTTCAGGTAGTTTTAAATGAATAATTAATATTTCACCCTTAAATTTGCAAAAACAACCCCTAAAATTCTTGATCAGCGACCCAAAAAACCCGTAAAGACCTAATCTGGTCGCTCAAAGTGCGAAAATAGCAAAAACACCCTTTTTAGGAGTTGTTTTTGCTAATTTAAGGGTTAAATATTAATTATTTATTGAAAATTCCCCCAAATTCTTGATTAGCGACCCAAAAAACCTGTATGGACATAATCTGGTCGCTCAAAGTGCAAAAAAATCAAAAACACCCTCTTTTAGGGTTAATTTTTGCTAATTTAAGGGTGAAATATTAATTATTCATATAAAACTACCTGAAATTCTTGTTCACCGACCCAAAAAACCCCCTAAGACAAATTCTTGGCTAAATCTATAAACTCAGTTTGCTAATATATCAAAAAAACCCCTTTTTGGGGGTAGTTTTTGCAAATTTAAGGGTGTTCCGCAAATTTCGGGCGGAAATAACCCCGATTTTCGTGATCAGCGACCCAAAAAACATTTAGTAGAGCAAATCTCATGTCAGTTGCTGAAAATACACCCCTCCCCGCGTTTTGACTGGAGTATTATAGCATAATTAAAATATTATTTCTAGATAAATGTACTGTTTTACTACTTTATTAAACTTTTCACGTTTGATATGAAGCTGTGAAATGAATAGAGAATCTGGGCCCAGATATTAATAGTATCATCTGTCTCTGGTTTTGAAGAATATTTCGAAAATTTTGAAGAACTTGTAAAAGCTCTTAAAACTTTTCGCACAATGTAAAAAGTTTTAGATTGATCAACAAGGGTAACGCATTAAGCAGTATAAAACAGAATTACGTGTAAATAATTTTTAACTCAATTTTAGATTACATTATACAATCTTATTTCAATTAAAAACTCTTTAAAAAGATTCTAGAAACTTTCGTACCATACTTCAAAGTTTGTAGAATGGGTACATATACAGAAATTAAGTTGATAATATTTTAAAATGAATAATTCAAAATTCGACAAAAATAGGTACACTGTAAAAAGTAACTTTCTTACATTAACAAAAAAATTAGAACGTTTTAGAAAAATTAGTAAATTTTCGAAAAAATTTGTAAATATTCGAAAAAAATTGTATATTTACTAAATTTAGTATATTAACAAAATATTCGAGTATTCTCGATTTTTTTTTGTGAATTCGCAAGAAAAATTGATAATTTACAATTTTTTTTCGAAAATTTACAAAAAATGGTTGTAAATTTCCGAAAAATAGTTGTGAATTTACAACTTTTTTCGTAAAATCACAAAAAAAAATCGAGAATTCTCGAATTTTTCGATAACATACTAAATTTAGTAAATATAAGATTTTTATCGAATACTTACAAAATTTTTTGAAAATTCATTAATTTTTCGAAAAAATTCTACTTTTTTTGTAAATCTAAGAAAGTTACTTTTTACAGTGTATATTAACGAAAAGTTAAAAGCTAAAACAGTTAAAAACAATATTTTATTCAACCTATATTTCGTTTCTAGGGACCTCCTTTGGGCATCAACTTGTATTATACAGTCATAATGTACTGATAATTAAAATGTTACTACTTTATTTCCTGAAGAAGAAAAGTACACTCAACAAAATCGTTCTATTTTGGTCTAAGAATAAAGCTTGTGCAAAATTTAAATTGTAATCCTTATAAAATCTTTATTATAAGTTCAGAAAAAGCTTTCTAAAACTTTTTCAATTGAATAATAATTAATCAAACGAACTAATTAAAGTAACATATAGAAATCGTAAAAACTCTGTTCCACTTGAAGAAACTTTATACACATGCTTAACTTGTTTTCTAATCAACTAGAACACTTTGACCTGATAAATTTGTCAACTAAGGACAAGCTTTTGCTTATCCCTAATTAGTTAAGTAAAAAGTTTATTTTCAAGTAAAATCACTTAGTTCCTCTTAAAGTGAATTCAAAATTTTTCTAATTTATAACAATTCCCTGGCTATCAAGAAATTTTTTCGTTCTTGAAGAACATAAATCATGATGAGCTAGTTTATAATTTATAATAAAACAATCTTAAATAAATAAGCCATAAAAACTTTTCTTTCAAAAGACATAAAACATCGTTATCAGCTTTGCTAAATAGTTTAATTTTCCTTTAAAAACATTTTTTTTGCATTTGCAGTTTTTACTTTATATTAAAACTGTTACATGATATATGAAGATATAAATGAAGTCTTTTTTTCCTCCCAGGCGTAAAACTTGCCGCGGAATTTTCTACACTCATTCTACGCCTCGGTAAACAAAAAATATTGTAAGCACCATGGACGAAAAACTAGCATGAACACTTATCACTCGTGTCCAGCTTCATCAATTCATGTCAATGGGCCTAGAATCACTAGGATTAGTATTATAAGATAGGGATGTCGGATAAGGGTACCAAAATTTTTCAAGGGAAGGGGTAAAATGTTACATTTATTGCAATGTTGCATACCTTCCAAAAGTTAATGCATTTGTCCGACACCCAGGAATTTTTAGGCTATATTCAAAATATCGCTGCAAGTAACATTTTTTCTTAACCTATCAACTTCCTGTTAGTCTCATTTCTTTTGTGTACACGCAAAAAAAAGAATAGTAAAATTAACCTATAAACATGTAGTAAAAACAAATTAATATAGATTGGTAAATATAACCAAAAAATTAGTAAATTTTACTAATAATTTATAGTGACTTTTAACCAAACTGAATTTAGTAAACAACATCGTAATTTTAGTTATATTTACTAATTTTTTGTATGCGTGTAAGTGTAACCTTTGAATGCTCGTAAACCATAATTTTTCATCAATTTTTCTTACCCTTATAGTCAATAAACCAAATGCCCATTTTGATCCAATTTTTAAATTGCTGCAAAAACTGCAATTTTCAATGAAAATAGGTTTTTTATGGTTTAAAAATTTAGCAACAGCTTTAAGTTTCAAAAAAATTCTTTGCGATGCTTCTGCAAAGATAGTAATAAAAATAAACATTTTTAAAAAACCTAAATTTGGTACTATAATTTTAAATTATCATATCTTGCAAACGAATAATTCAAAAGCGGCGAGTAAAAATTTTTGGATACTTAAAACTTGTAAACAATATGAGATCTATAAAGCATATTTTCATTGAAAATTGTAGTTTTGGCAACAATTTAAAAATTGGTCACTTTGGGCCAAGAATGAGCATTGACTAAAATGATAAAAAAATTTACGGCAAAGTATTGTATTACTAACAAAAAAAAACTGTATGCAACCCTTGACTATAAAAAAGAATGCCCTAAAATTTAATTAATGTTCCAGGCAAAGATTAATTTACTTGGAATTTAAGGTGTTTCTTATTTTTTTAGCCGTGAGCTAATTGGGTTTAATACATAATGCATTATTTTTTGTCTTTAGCAGAATGCATTTATTTTCTGGTTACACCAAAAAAAATCCAGTTTCTCTAGAAGGATTCTAGTTGTGGTAGCAGAAAGTTGCTGTAGCCAGAAAGCACGAATTTCTCGGACGCTGCGCGTCCTGCTATGACGCATTTTCTAGCCACAGACGCAGAAATAGCTATTTATTAAACAAGGGATGAAATATTGGTGTTGGCTTTGCATGCAGTTGTATGCACGAGCGAGTGTAGCGAGCGAGTACAGACAGCATGCAAAAGTCGAACCCCATATTTTTTCCCGTGTTCTAAAACATAGTTTTACATATAATGGGCAAAAAAACCGTCCTCCTAGGGCAGAAAATAGGCTTTTTTTGCCCTAGATATGTAATAGTATATTACGACCCATGGCCAGAAAAATAAAGAATGGCCCAAATCGCACGTAAATTACCTATAATAATTAACTAAATTTTTGTTATAAATTTTATCATGCCACGGTGCTCACATTTAAAATTATTCTTTTTTTACATTTTCAAGCCATTTGCAATCGTTTAAAGAAAAAAAATTCTGTCTGCTGCAACCGGAATTTCGTTAGCGGCTACTGGATTTTTTCTAGTAAGAGCAACCGGATTTTTTTTTCAGTGTATTGTGCGGTTAAAAAGAAGTGTTTTCTTCCTACTGACGTAGAAAATTCGCAATAACATTTGTTTATAAAAAATGGTACATTACGACACATGGTGAGAAAAATAAAGAATGGTCCAAATCGTATGTAAATTACCTTCTGAGGCAAATCCGAGGATGATAAACTGCGATTTGGGTCATATCCTTTTTATGGCCAAGGGTCGTATATTATTTTTCTCTATCAGCGTCAAGAAAACACGTCTTTGCCAGACGCGTAGCCGCTGACTAGAAAAAAAGAATTCCCCAGATCGTAGTGTTTACTACCCTCGACTTTGCCACAGTATGACGTAAATTCTAAACCATTGTTTATTTTTTTGATCGTAGATCATAATATTCTATTCAGAAAAATTAAAATTTCCTTATTATCTAATTATTTAGCTATTTGCTAATTTGTTTCTTTCAATATTTTTTTTAGCTCCAAGCTCTAAAAAAGTGCAAAAATTTTTTTAAAAATGTGGAACCTGGTGTAAAACTACAAAATATGATGAAATAAGTAAATTTTCAGTGGAAAATTCTTTGAATTATATAAAACAAAAGCATAATGAAAGATGTTTCAAGAGTTTTCTTTCCTTTTCATAATTAAGCATAAAAAATGATATTTTAGTCAAAGAAATACAGTAAAAAAACACAATTTAATCTCTTTTGCTAGTTTGGTTTACCTCTGACCACAAAAATAAGAGAAAGTTATAAAAATAAAACAAACTGCATTGGTATTGCAACTGTCCTTACATGTGCGGATATTTGATATTATACCCAGAGGATCGATAATAAATATACACTTGAAAATAAAGAAAGAAAAAAAAATATTCATTTTTATAAAATAAAAAAAAACATTGAACTATTTAAAATAAATAAAAGCAATATTTTTGAGTGGTCATGACATACAAAAAAATGACAAAAAAAAAAGCGAATTTTCTTTTAAAAAGTCAATAAACTTTGTTATTATGAATAAATAAAAAAATTTATTTCTTTTGACGAATAATAGTAAAAATTCAGTGGTTTGAACATCTATAAGAATTTGAGTTTATGCATGAATTGATTGACGGTCAAATGAAAATGAAATCCATTATTTTTTTTATCAAAGAAATGTAAAATGTTAAGGTTTTTTTTTATTGTTGTGCTTTTCTAAAGCTTTAAAATTATTTATGATTTCTATTTAACACGCCCATGTATGCTTGCAGGGATACCTCGAATATTTTTCACGTCCTTGATATTTAATGTACTGTTATTTAATATTTAGATCGTTTAGTGATAAAATATAATTATTGTCAACAAATTAATTTAATATTTACGTCATTTAAGTAAAAAATATTATTTTTAAATAAATAAAAAAAATTTTATCGAGAAAAAAAAGCTCAAATATTTTCTTGATAAGAATTTATTTAGCATAAAATATGCACACGTGTACGTAATACATAAAAAATACCAATAAAACCCAAAAAAATTATTTCACTACCCCAAAAAACTAACACGAACCAATAATCAATCCTTGATCACCAATAAAAATCAGATTAAAAAATAATACCCCACAATTTTTTCAAAAAAAAAAAATATTAAAAAAAACTAATAATATGGCATATAAAAAACTAAAACTTAAAGTATAATAAGATCGATAACTCCGAACATAGAAAAAAAGGAAAGAAAATACAAAATGTTGTATTTCATAGAGTAAGATAAAAAATTTTACAAGAGAAGTCGAGTGAGAGAGCTTGCGCTTATAAATACGTACATTTTTCTTTTTTATAATAAATAAAATAAATAAATTTTTTATTATCCTTTTGAATTAATCGATAAAATTTAATGAATCACCATTTTTTTTTTACTAGAATTTTCATTGTTAACTCACCCCCTATTTTTTTTTGAATGATAAAAAATGATGAGCACTTTCACTTATTTTAATTTCACTTATTTATTTACAAAAAATATTTCTTGAATTATTTAATTAAAATTGTTTTTTTTTTAAGTAGGCTTTAAAACACACCTTAATATTTAATAAACTAACACTTGTGAGGTAGTAGTACTGCGTATAACAATAAATACAAAATTAAATAAAAAACTTAAAAAAAAAAAAAAAAAATTCTAAAAATTTTTAATGTCTTACTATAAATTTAATAAAATCATTTTAACAAACATAAAATTACTTTAAATAATAATAACAACAATAATAATTAATAATTAATAACATTTTTGTAATTTCAGCATGTCCGGAGTATTGATATTCGGACTTGCTGGAATACGACTGATGGCTGCTGTTAGTTACTTTTTTTTTCTCCTTTTTCTCCTTTAATGTATGTTAAAGTGAACTTTTGAGCTTGCGCGATTCGTTACTTGAATTGAATTTTCCCTTTCCTAGTAGGAATGACCGATTAGTTTCTGAAGGTACTGTTAACTCACTCTGGTGGTTGGGTTTTGAAGTTTTGGAAAAATTTTTCGAAAATTAGATTTTTTTTTAGCGAAATATTAATTTTTTTTTGGTTTTGTATCAAGATTTAATTTCAATTAATAGATTTTAGACATAAATTTAAAATTATAGGGTAACAAATTACTATAATTATAATTTAAGTCCTGTAAAAATTAAAATAAATAAATTTTCGAAAAAATTGGTAAATTTTTAATAATAAAAATCAAAAAATGTGAATTTAAAACTATTTTTTAACACAAATATTTTTCGTATATTCTCAAAAAATTGAAAATTTTCGTTTTTTCGTACATTTTCGAAAATTAGTAAATTTACCATTTTTACCGAAAATTCATTCATTATTTAAAGTTACATTTAATGCAGAAGTTATATTTAATAGTGTGGTTTTTTACATTTATCCTACCATTTATAAATATTAATTAAAGAGGTCAAGATTATCACACAGCTTTTGGAATAAAGTAAAAAAGAAATTTTTAGTGAATATAAAACCACCCCTTAAATAAGCTAATTCCCTGATACTATTTTTAAAACTTACAACAAAAAAAGCTTTATTCCAATTCATTGAACCTACAAGTAGTCATTGAACTAAAAGCTAATTTTTTACTCAAAGCTTATAAATATACGTTAACACTTGACACCGCAGTAAAAGGACTAAATAATTGAGTACTTGATTAGTAATTTAATTAATAAATTTTTGTTTAAAAATTAATTTTTAAACATTTAAGTTTTATAAAATCAATAATTTTATAAAAATATTAATTAAATTTAATTATTTCATTTTATTCTATACACTTTTTCATATATAACCAATAAAATAAAATAAAAATCGAAGGTCAATTTTATTGTCTATTTAATTCATCAAACTAAAATTTTAATTAACTGATTACAGACAATTTTAACAGACAACTTCAAGGACATAAATTTATATGTGTTTTTTTGTATAAATTCATGTAATTTTTTTTGTTAAAATAAACAAAAGGAAATAAAAAAGTCATTAATTTTTGAAATTAACTTGAATTATTTCGAATTTAATTTTTGTTATATTGCCAGAATTTTATTATTTTTTGTAATTTAATGTCAATCTTTTCTTTTTTTTTTTATAAATTTTTAAAAACTCATTTTGTTTTTTAACTTTTATTTTAACAAAATTATTGGATTTTGTAATTTATTAAATATTAATCAAATCGAATGTAAATATTCTGAAAGAAACGTAAAGTTTTTTTATAAGAGGCCAAAACACAAATATGGCTGCCAGAAATGGAGATTTTGCTCTAGGCGGCTAAAAATTGGGCTGGTGCCCTATTTTTGGTAGTATTTTTAAGATAAAATACTTTGGAGCAGTTCCAAAGACCCGATCATCAGTTTCACTCACACTTCATTTAAATTTACCCAATATAATTATGTTACTTTAAACTATCATTATAATAAATATAAAAAACTATAATCATATGGTAAAATTAAATCATGGTAAAAGCCTTTTAAAATGCCTAATTATTATTTACACTTTATAAATGAAAAAAAATTAATAAAACAAAAAATTTTTTGTACGTTAAAAATTACGTAAAATAAACGAAAAATATAGTAAAATTTAGGGTTGCTGAATAAGGTCCAAAAATGTATCCTATTTTTTCTTATGATTTTTTTTTTAACTTTTTTGATGAACAGTTTCTCGCCGAGCGAAGATAGGTGAAAAAAAGTAGGGATTTCAACCCAATAAAAATAAATGATAAAAGGCCCAAAACCAAAAAAAAAAACCGTTTTGAAAACAACGAATCTCATGTGCAAAAGTATCCAAATAATTAAATTGGTGTAAAAATATAGATCAGGGTACTTTTAACACAGTTACTTTACTGAAAAATACCAATAGGTAATTATTTTTGACCGTTTAAAAAAGAAATTTTCTATTTATAACGAAAAATTTCAATTTTTTTCCAAACAACATTAAAAAAAGTGGATTTAGCTCTTGCGTGACCTTTCAATGTTAATATTTCTCTACAAAAATTTAGGCACCTTATTTTTTCAACAAATGAAAACTTTTTTTTCGATTACCCAGCTAAAAATTCGATATTTTGATTTTTTTTTTAACACCCCTAATACTTATATTAATAGTAAGAAATATTTAGAAAATATATTTTTAGTTAGTTTTTCATTGAATTTTTCTTAAATTTAGGTTATAGTTTACGTAAGCAGCAACGAGGCTAGTAAAAACAAAAATTTTGCAAGTGTTTCGAATTTGTGTCTTAATTTTTATAACAAAAAAAAAAGGAAATTGCACCTACGAGGTTTTCAGGCTTCCCTAAATACGTATGTACTCTGCATTGAGATAAACTCACCATCAAGAACTGTAAACTTTTAAAAAAGTTTTTAATATAGTTAAAATCCCAGATTAAGCTTAATCAACTCGTACAATAAGGTGATTTTTTTCTTTTGGAATGGGTTTTTGTACTATTTACACAAGCCAACAGGTGTTCAATGTATTTACAGCTTTTATGGGTTTTAAAAGCTTTTTTCGTGGCAATTTCCTAAAGGTAAGTGAATTGTAAGGAGTAAACTGTAAGCTTGTAAATTATATAAGTACTTAAACTTTTGGAAAGTTAACTATAAATAGGGATTTCTCGTCCAAACTACTTTAGGAAATTGCAACCTACATGCGTTAAATAAAATACACATTTTCCCGCTATTATAATTTTTTAAATAATTTTAAATTCTTATAAAAATCATAGTTTTCACAAATCGCAATACCCAAGTATTAATATATAACGTATACAAAAAACTCAGTAATATTGGATTGCTCAGAAAGTGAAGATTTCAATTTTTTGATGTAAAAAAAAACTAAAATAGTCTACTTTATTGTGATTTAGAATAATGTTTTTGGAAGAAAAACTCAAAAATTATTAAGAAAACAAGTTCACTATTAAAATAATAGGAGCTTTTCTGAAAAATTAGCAATATTAACAGTAGTTTTTTTAGAATTAAGAGACCACTGTAATTTAAAAAAAATTTCCTTGCCGCAAACGAAATTATTCAATAGCAGCAATTATTTTTTTAAAGTTGAAACTTATAATACTTTAGACTTTTTGAAAATCCATTCCTGCTCGAGTATATAGTATATATCTGACCCTTTACTCCAGTCAAATCACGGTTTTGGTGATATTGTTTGTGACCACTACCACAGATTTGGTCTACTATAGGTTTTTTGGGTCGCTGAAAACGAAAATCGGGGTCTTTTCTATGAGCAATTGGGGCCCTACCCTTAAATTAGTCAAAACTACACCTCAAATGGGTGTTTTTGCAACTATCACTCTAGCCCTTCAATATTTGGTCTAATAGGGTTTTTTGGGTCGCTGATTACTTTTCAATTAAAATGTAACTCTTCAACCTTAAATTAACCTATATTCCATATAGAATATGTAATGTTTAATTAAGAATAAAAAATCTTATTACTTAAAAATTTATGTATACCTTTCAAACCTTTTAGGAGTAGTTTTAGCAAATTTAAGGGTGAAGACTTTTTTAATTGAAAAAGAAATGATTTTCGTGATCAACGACCTAAAAAACCCTTTTAGACCAAATCTTGGAGGGCTAGAGCGAAAGTAGCACAAAAAAAACACCACCTTTAGGGGTAATTTTAGATAATTTAAGGGTGTAGAGTTAAGTTTTAATGTAAAAAACATCAATTTTTGTGATCAATTAGTTGAAATGGAAATTCAAATGAATCATATTTCCCAAACAGTTATGATATATAAAGAAAAAGTTGCTAGGAGAGAAATAGGTGTTTTAACAACAAATAAAGTCACTACAAGACAATATAAAATTATTACACCTGTAAATCCTGAAAAACCTAAGTGACCCATAAAACCTATGGGAGACCAAATCTGGTAGCGGCCACAAACAATAACACCCCCACCCCCCACCCCCCCCCCTCCGTGATTTGACTGCACTATTTATAAGAAATGTTATCCTAGTAGATATGAAGTTTCTGGACCGAATGCGGCTCAGACATGAACATTTTTGGTCGGGATTTGGTCTGGGTTCTGTCCGGAACTTTCCCAAACTTCATTTCTACACTGAAAAAAATCGGTTTGCCGTAAGCGTAAATATTCAGATTACGGTGAGTGAAATTCCGTTTGCAGCTGGCACAATTTTTATTTCTTGCTCAAACGATTTCAAATGACTTGAAATGCTGTTTTCAAAAAAAAATTTTTTTTGCATTATGCCGTTGTGTGCTTATGAGCAAAAAAAAATTTTTTAATTTAAAAAAATTTTTTTCCGTTTCAGATCTTTTGCAATCTTTTGAGCAAGAAATTCCGCTATCCTCAAACGGAAAACTGCTACCGGAAAAAGGAAAGTCCCTCGCGGCAAGCGGATTTTTTTTAGTTTTATTAATATTAAGTGAGATTACTGTTAAAAACATGTTTTTGAAAAAACCAAGGTAAAACCAATTTATAAATCAAATTTGCTAAAATTAATGATTACAATACATGCTCTTGCACCTTCATTAATTTAATGTAATAATTTGGAGGGCACTGAAATTTATATTATGGAAAGGTGATCTTCGGGTATTAGATTTTTATTAAAAGTAATAAAAAAGTTATAGCAGTGTAGTAGGTAAAGCCAGCCTCGAAAGTACATTTATTTCCCTTACGTTATATATATTTAAATAAGACTACTGCGGAATAAGGTATGGTTTCCGGCCCCAGCATATTTTTCGCATTTTTTTGGCTCAATTTGATGATATATGATAAAAAATAAGATTCCGAGGGTCGGCACCCCCCCACCCCCCCTGCCTTACCCCTGGGGGGTTGAAACGTGTTTTTCACTAAAAATTAATATCTCCGGGCCGAATCATCCGATTTGGGCGTGGTTGGTATCAAAATTTTTGTTTTCAAAAAATACACCCAAAAAAAATTTTTTTTTTTATTTTTGAACTCATTTTGAGGTTCAAAACTTCGAAAAACTTCATTTTTGGCTTTTTTGACGGTCTAAAAATTGAGATATCTCAGGATAGAGGAAAAACTCCTTTTTTTCGCGCTCAGGGGAACTTTGTCTAAGACTACTTTTCAAAATTCCGTCGGAAAAATGGCAACTTTTACGGTGCGTCACTCGCAATTGACGATTATGTAAAAGAAATCGTGTTTTATTTTTTGCTTATTTTATCATACCATTTAATATTTTATTTTAAATCTAAAATTAGCTTTTTTATGGTCTTTTTTATGTTTTTCTCATAATTTTTTCATAAAAAAACGATATTTCACGTACACTCTACCAAAGGACTTCATTTATTTCATGAAATCTCTTTTGATTTTCACATTATAATATCTATTTTCCTTATTGATAATAATGAAAATACTAACACTTTTATTATAAATAATTATTTTGAAGAAAGTTATTTATTCTTAAAATATGTATTAAAGTAGTTCATAAATAACGATAAATTTAATTAATCAACATATTGAAATATATAATTATTTGAACGTAAAACCTCATTTTTAACTACTATATGGAAAATCCGCAGGATGAATGCGCTTATAGAATGATCAACTTTTTAGAACAAAATTGAACGCACACCTTCCTGTTACATTTCTTTGGGTTTCTTAGACCATAGAAAAAGACGAACAAGTGAGAAATAGAAAATATTTTGCTTTCCCTATATTTTTTTTTTTAGTTGGAAAACTCAAAATCACGTTTTTTCGATGTTTAAAAAAAACGGATTTCTGAATTATATTTTTATAAATTAAAATTATTCTAAATGATGGATTTATGTTTTTTCACTTATTTTGCATTCACAATTTACTAAAAAGAGTATACTCCATATACATGACCAAAAATCACAAATTTTCAGTTTTCAACTTCTTGAAGCAGCTCAAAAGGTAAATATTGGCGTTTTTAAAAATTCATACTCTTGGGATTTTCCTAGCAGATTTAAATGATTTATCAAGTTTTCATCGAATTCCTGAGAAAAAAATATATGAGTAAAAATTGCAAATATTATTCAGAAAATTTTTTCTTAAAAAATGCGAAACTTTAAACATTGGCTCCCTGAAAATTGGGGCCCTAAAAACTAAAAAAATGAATTTTTCTCCTATAAAGCGTTGTCAAATGTTACAATAAATACTGAATTCGGATTGTACGGGAAAAATTAAAAAGAAGTACGTTTTTAGTCTAGTTTTTAACATCATTTGAATCTGTTAGAAAAATCCCAAGTTGATGCATTATTAAAAAACCCAATATCTAACATTTAAACTGCTCCAAGACGTTGAAAATTGAAAATTTGTATTCTTTGGTCTTAAATATACTCTTTTTAGTAAATTGTTAATGTAAGAAAAGTGAAAAAACATAAATCCATCATTTAAAAAATAATTTTAATTTATAAGAAAAAAATTCCAAAACTGGTTTTTTTAAATATTGAAAAAACGTGATTCTGAGGCTGTCAACTCAAAAAAAAACTATACGGCGAGCAAAAATTTTGCTATTCCTAGCTTGTTTATCACTTTATATGGTCTAAGATACCCAAAGAAACGTATCAGTAAGGTGTGCCTTCAATTTTTTTTTTTTTTCAAAAAGATGATCATCCTATTGATTATTGCGAAAATTAAAAGAGATTTCATGAAATAAATGAAGTCCTTTGGTAGAGTATAGGTGAAATATCGTTTTTTTATGAAAAAATTATGAGAAAAACATAAAAAAGACCATAAAAAAGCTAATTTTAGATTTAAAATAAAATATTAAATGGTATGATAAAATAAGCAAAAAATAAAACACGATTTCTTTTACATAATCGTCAATTGCGAGTGACGCACCGTAAAAGTTGCCATTTTTCCGACGGAATTTTGAAAAGTAGTCTTAGACAAAGTTCCCCTGAGCGCGAAAAAAAGGAGTTTTTCCTCTATCCTGAGATATCTCAATTTTTAGACCGTCAAAAAAGCCAAAAATGAAGTTTTTCGAAGTTTTGAACCTCAAAATGAGTTCAAAAATAAAAAAAAAAATTTTTTTTGGGTGTATTTTTTGAAAACAAAAATTTTGATACCAACCACGCCCAAATCGGATGATTCGGCCCGGAGATATTAATTTTTAGTGAAAAACACGTTTCAACCCCCCAGGGGTAAGGCAGGGGGGGTGGGGGGGGTGCCGACCCTCGGAATCTTATTTTTTATCATATATCATCAAATTGAGCCAAAAAAATGCGAAAAATATGCTGGGGCCGGAAACCATACCTTATTCCGCAGTAGTCTTTCTAACATAACCTAATTTTCCCTTATTCATAAAAGCAAAATATTCTATTCGAAATTTGAATTAAATTTATTTTCTAAACATTGTAAACATAAAACTTTTTAATTAAAATTTACAAGGTACAGTAACACCTCGTATCAAATAATATTGTAAGCTCTAGTTACAATAACATTACCTCCAAACATACCTATTTGAACTCACGTGAATCAGATTATAATATCAAAAAGCGCATGTACGAACTGTGGGTATTATAACGTATATGTATATATTCAATGAAAATTTTTCGATCAATAATTTTGTTAAGAAATGTTTTTTTTTTAAGAAGAAAATATAGAAAATACGCATGCGCATTACTGCATATAATTGCTATTCAGAAAAAATGCTTTAAAAAACCGGTAAAATTATCATTTTGTTTACTTTTTTTTAATTTTATTATTGTTATTACTATAAATAGAAGAAAAAGAGATAGAATGGCCTGTAAATTTTATTGTGAAAAATTTTTTTTCATTTTTTTCAGTTTCAATGATAAAAACTTTTTTTTCATATTGTTTTGAAAAAAAAAAAAGTATATCCTGTACCTATTTGTATAGATATTTTCTTTATTTTTCCTTTTTTTTTCTCTGCTTTTCTTTTATTCTGCTTTCTTCCATTCATAAATTATAAATACACTACCTTATACTTATTAAAAATAATATAATATTGTGGGCATAAAAGAAAAGTTTTTAAAAACTACTTTTATTTTTTTTTTTACTTTTTTTATGATAAGTTAAATAAATTATCCAAAGCAAAGTTTCATATGGGTTTTAATCATTTTAATTTATTTAAATGAAAAAAATCGCTTAAAATAGTTTTTCTCTACAGCGGCGCTACGCATACCGCAAAGACGTGTTTTCTTGCCACTGAGGGAGAAAAATAATATACCAACTTTGGCCATAAACAGAGAATGCTCCAAATCGCAGTTTACCATGCTCGGCTTCGCACCGGAAGGTTATTTACGTGCATTTTGAGCCATTCCTTGTTTTTCTCGTCATGTGTCATAATGTATTATTAAAAAATTAGATTCAAAAATTTAAAGATTAAAAAATCGCATTGAATTTTAAGTAAATAAGGCTGATCGTGCCTAAAAAAATTTAAATATCGCCAACCAGCATTGAAATTTTGAAATTTAATATTTTATGAAAAATTAGGGTACTCTGAGTTCAAACCTGACAACTGAATTTCAAAATTAAAAATTCCAGTCATAAAATAATGATTAATTTGCAAAAAAGATATTCAAAAATTTTTTCAATTGTTACTCCAGCCAGGTTTAGTTGTATAGCAACCACCAGATTTGGTCTAGTTTAAATTTTTTGGGTCGCTGATTACGAATTTTGAGGTTATTTGGTTAAGAAATTGGGGCTTTACCCTTAAGTTATTAAAAACTACCCCCTAAATGGGGTATTTTTAATGCATTCGCTCTTTGAGTACCCAGAATTTGCACCTTGGGGTTTTTTTGGTTACTGATCAAGAATTTTAGTGATTTTATAAGGTAAAATTAACACCCTTAAATTAGCTTAAAATTCGAAAATAGCGTAAATACCCATTTTAGGGATCGTTATTGCTAATTTAATGGTGAAATATTAATTTTCCATAAAAAATCACCAAAATTCTTGATCAGCGACCCAACAAAACGCTAGGTGCCAAATTTGGGTACTCAAAAAGTAAATATATTTAAAATACCCCATTTAGGGGGTAGTTTTGGCTAACTTAAGGATGAAATCCCAATTTCTTAATCAAATGACCCCGAAATTCGTGATCAGCGACCTAAAAAACCTATACTAGATCAAATCTAGTGGTTGCCAGTAACTCAAAATTTTACTATAAAATAACTAAATTTAAAAGCGAAAAATACAATAATATAAACTAAAAAATTTCCTTGAAAAATTCGATATTTAATTTTTTAATTTAAAATTAACATAATATAATATCTTGCAGATTTCTCGTAAAATTTTTTATCATATTTTTAATTGATCACGTGGCTTCGGAAGGGAATTTGCATTTTCTAAAAAGCGAATTTTTAAAAACTGTTATTTTTGGTTGCTCTTCATATGCAATAACCCATCAGTTTCTCTTTTTCATCAATAAATTAATGGTTTGATAAGTAACTTCAGATCTACTAGAAATTTTTTCTTTTATGAAAATCACAAGAGGCCTCAAAAATAAAAATTCGCTTGAATTTTAAGGTGTTTGCTTAAAAATTTAAACAGGTGTACCATTCAAGCAGTTACCCAAAACTTTGCCCAGCTGCTATGTGGCCAAAAATTAATCAAAATAACAAAAAACTAGGCGAATTATTTTAAAATTTCATGATTTAACCACACATACAAAAAAAAGATTGATTTTCTTGTCAGAGGCCCGAAAGCGTGTATTTCCAATTAGAAAACGTTAATAAAAAAAGTTTTTCTGTTTAAAAGACGAGTAAGTCAATTTTCCAGTCAAAGCTTGTTATGTTTAATTTTACGGGAAAATTCAAATTTTTTTTTTGTAACCTGAGTTTACAGTTCAAAAGTTTTCCTTTATCAAAAAAAATAAATCATTTTCTTTGAATTTTCGATTTTAACTCGTTACCTATTTTGCTGAGTTTTAGTCGTATAACTAGATTAAAAGCTAGTCGAAAATTTGAATTCTACTAAAAATTTTTCAAGGGTAAGATAAATTTAGAGTTTTTTTGAAAAATATATGCCAATTTGAAAAATTATTATTAAAATATAAATTATTAAAATGAAATAAAAATCACTGTTTACTGATATTTTAATGTTAAAAAAAAGAAATAATAAAAAATATAATTTATATTTTTACAAAACAGACGAATTTTATTAATTAGGCTAAAAAAAACATTTCAATTTGAGTTCTATCAACAAAAAGGAAATCATATACAATCATCAAGCAGCGATATAATTAAGTTAAAAGCAATAAATAATTTTATTTTGCGTTGCTTAGTGAATTGATAATAAACAATCGTCAAAATAAAACAAAATAATAATAGTTGATCATGACAAGCCAAACTGACCGGTCACTGTTAATTAAAATTTTTTTAACCTAATTTTTACATAAATTTTATTGTTTTATTAGCTCGTTCATTAGGTTATTATTTTAAACCGTTATCAATGAGTCTAATTGACTCATAAAAAGTGGTGCCAAAAAGAAAATCCAAAAGATTGTGAACACGAATTTAGATAATGTAAAAATTATTAGTAAACAAGATAATAATTGGTGCATAAATTAATGGCTGCGTCTATTTACCCAGAAATTCTGGATAGATAACCTTGAAATTTCAGAAACTTTTTTCAAAGATTTCACACATAATAATTAAATTTTTTTTAAAGTTACCTTTAAATCTTATAAAGTACTATAAAAAATAGTTAATTTTTCAAAAAAAAAATTTAATGTTCAGTGCAGAGTGCAGAAAAGCAAACAAAACAAACCTCAAATTGAGGTTCAAAATATTTTTTTTTTGTAAATGTGTGAGTGCATTTTACGTAAAAAATTTCTGGGTAAATAGACTTTACGTAAATTAATACTTGTAAAAAATTTTTATATGTTTAGTTGGAAATAAGTTTTGGAAAATAAAATGTTAAAAAATAAATGATATCTGCAAGAAACTCTTTATGCGAAAAAACATTTAAAAGATAGAAATGCAACGCCTCTGTGAAAAAAAAAATAATTTAAACGTTACAAAAATAAAAGAAAACAAACTAATATATGAGGAAGATTACCTACATAACAAGGATTTGTAATAAAATGACTTGGAAAAATTGTAATAATATACTTATTTTTTTTTATTTTTATAGGATTTCAGAAATTTTGGTGTCATTGGACAAAAATTCTAAAGCAGAAAAATGTTCATTTTTCTTTTTTTTCTATCTTCTAACTTATCTATTTTTAATTTTGCAATTTTATTTTTTGCAATTTTTCTAGATTATTAAGGAATCGTATACAATCAGTTTTGTAGATTTTTTTCTTTTACAACTCTGTTACATTTTTTTTACGTGGGCCAGAATAAGGACGTAAACAGCCAACAGAGCTGGGGAGAATTACTTCAACAAAATTTATAATTTTCAACAAAGTTAATGGACATAAGAAGTAACTATATTTTTAATCATTAGCAAATGAAATTTTATAGTTATTACCAAAGAATAGCTTTTCTCTAAGGGATGTAAAAAAATAAAAGACAATTCAAAAACGGGTAGGTCCGTTTAAAATATCTTCAAACGGATCATTGAAAACGTAATGTTTTAAAATTTTCACGTTTTCAAAAAAATTAAATAGGTTCCACTGATTTTTTGATTACCGTTCAGTTCAAAAAAATTCCATTTACGACTACTTTCTGGAACGGTTCAGTGGCGGCGGGTAACAATTTTTTTTTAAGCAAGGAAATATTTATTTTAAGTTTAGTGTCTCAATTACTAAGATAGTAATTGTAGTAAAAACGTATAAACATTTATTTTTGTGTTATTGGGGTATTAGTAACTTAGAATTTAAAAATATTGAATTTGCGAAACTTATCATAATAATACGGCAGTATTACGGATATAGTTGCTCAAGAGTTTTCTAAAAATTAATACAAAAGAAAAAAAGAGAACAAATTCAGGCAAATTTTCAATTATTAATTTTTTTTCATAAATCACAATATTTAATTTTTTTATTAATTAATAAATAATTTGCAATAAAATTTTACAATTAAAAAAATAAAACTTATAACAAAATTTGAATAACGAAAATCGGTTAACATTATCAGTTCAAAATTTAACTAACCAATTAAAAAAATTATTTTCTAATGGTAAATATTAACCAATTTTCATTCGGTTTAATTTTTTTAATTTAATAATGAAAATTAAACATTTATTTATTAAAAAAATTATAAAATAAACAATAAAATAATCATAAAACATAAAAACGAAAAGAAGAATTCACTTATTAGCATATAAAAAGATCAAAATATACAAGAAAAATATTAATCGCGAAAACTATAAAAAATACAATTTTAATGTAGATTTCAAAACTGACAATAACCTATAAATAAATATTATTAAATAAATTAAATAACCAAGAAAAATTAATATTTTGCTACCAATATACGTTATTATAAATAATCTTTGCGCAATAAATTATTATACTTTCGCTATCACCTTAATATGGCAGTAATGGGGATAAAGAGAGGAATTATAGGATTAAGGGGGATTAAGGGCATAAAAATTATTTTTTTTAATTACGTTACATAGGAAACCGTAAATTATAACTGATATTTATAGGACCAATATTATGGGTACTTTTTTTCATCCCGTTACCGACGAATTTGTCGTCGACGTAAAACGGCCGAACTAGATTTATTTAAAAAATTGAATTTTATTTAACTACTTAGAATATTTAAATGAAAGATTTTTATGAATAATAAGTTTGAATTTTACTACAATGTAGTAAAAAATGTTTATATTTGAAAACATTAAAATTTATTGTTTATTGTTGCTATGTTACTTGGTTACAGTTTTTTGTTATAAAAAAAATAATAATATCGGCAGATAGTAAAAAAAGTTAGTTTAGGGTGGTTTGAAAGGAGAAATATTTTGATTTAAATAAAAATAAAAAAAAATTATTTAAAGTTTTAATTTAATTTAAAAAAAAAAGTTTTTATTTAAAATTGAATAATTTGATATTATTATTATTGTGATTGTACTGAAAGAAAAATAATTTTTTATCATAAAAAAAGAAGCCAATAAAATAGAAATTATAATCAATTAAAATTATTTTAAAAAAATAATAAAAAGTTGTTAAAGTTGTTTTCTGATTAGTGATATGAAATAAATTTGTGTTGTAGTTTGAAAATAAAAAAAAATTAATTAACCTAAAAATGAAATTTGTTATTGTGTGTGTTATTGATAGAATTTTGTGAATTTTATTTTGAAAAAAGTAAAAATCTTATAAAGAAAAACTGTTAAATAACCAATAAAAAAAATAATTAAGAAAAATAAAGACGGTTTAAGTTAAATTTTATTTTTATGCTAAAAATTTATAAAAAATTGCATTTATAAAAAAGAATAATAAACTCAGTTTCATATTTTCTAACCTAAAAAAGATAGTTATTAGCTTCTTATTTTAAATTAAATTATTAATTGATAATTTATCTACAGAATCCAATTAAATTTAAATATTTTTATGAAGTAATAAATGATTTTTATTAATTTCACGACCGCTTATGCTTTTACGTATTTAGGTAAAAGTTTTCTCAAACAGCAATAATGGGGATAAAAAAAGTAATTATGGTAAGAAGGGGGGTTCAGGGCATAAAAATTATTTTTAATTACTATATTTTTTTATGAATTTGTCGTCACCGTAAAACGGCAGTATTACCGTTACAGGAGAGTATGTTTGAAGACATTTACTTTTGAAATAGTTTATTAGGCCGTTCCTCGCAACTATTAATTAATAAATAAATTGCAATAAAATTTTTTTACAATTAAAAAAATATAACCTAACAAAATTATACTAATTTTCATTCGTTTGTTTCTCTAGGTTTAATTTTTTTAGTTGAATAATGAAAATTAAAAACTTATTTATTAAAAAAATTATATATAACAAACATAAATCAACTAATCATAAACCATAAAAACAAAAAGAAGAACACCTTAAATTATCACGGATATTTATGGATCCTGTATTATAGGTACTTTTTTTGTCCCGTTATTGACGAATTAGTCGTCACCGTAAAACGGCCGTATTACGGTTACAGGAGAAAGTATTTTAAACTAATCATAAAACATAAAAACGAAAAGAAGAATACTTATTACATTTAAAAAGATCAAAATATACAAAAAAAAAACATCAACCTCTTTAAGAAACATTAAAAAAAATACAATTATAATATAGATTTCAAAACTGAGAATAACCTATAAATAAACAATATTAAACAAGTTAATTAGTAGATATAATAATTAAGAAAAGTTAATAATTTGTTACCAATATAAATTATTATAAATAATCTTTGCGCTATAAATTAGTATACTTTCGCTATCACCTTAATATGGTAGTAATGGGGATAAAGAGATTAATTATAGGATTAAGGAGGTTAAGGGCATAAAAAATTATTTTTTTTAATTACAATACATAGGAAACCGTATATTATAACTGATATTTATAGGACAGTTTATAGGTACTTTTTTCATCCCGTTACCGACGAATTTATCGTCACCGTAAAACGGCCGTATTACGGTTACAGGAGAGGGTATTTTTAGGGGTTTATTTTTGAATTAGTTTATTGGGCCGTTCCTCGCGGTACTGCAATGCAAGGTCGACCCGTGACGGAATCGGAGCAAGCCCCGGACATTCCGTCTGTTTCCAAAAATCAGTTCGATATTCTGGCCTCTCTATGAGAGGCGTACCAGATATCAAGCTGATAAGAACAGATAAGACGTTTATTTTTTCAAATAACTGCCCCCCCGAAGGAGGGTAAATTACATTTGGTGGGGAAATTGCGAGGCCCCACCGTCCCCTCTATTACTTCATTTTTACTTAAAAATTAACAATTAATAGATTTATTATAACTATAAAATTTGTATAAATAAATAAATAAAATTTACAATAATATATACATATAATATAGTATTAATCAGTCTTATTGGTAATAGATTGCTAGTATATAAACATATTTATAAATCCTTTTAGAAGGATTTGTCAGGTACGTCTTTTCAAAAATAATATAATTTTTTACAAAATATAAAAAAATTTTAAAAAAATTGACATTTAATTAAAATATAATACACCTTTGTGTGCTTTAGTCTTATGTTTTAAAGAGCCCTAGTTACGCATCAGTTCAGACATAAAAAAAAGGAAAGAAAAAGAATTTATTTACAATAATTTATTTACAGAATTTAAGAGAATAAATTTTAATTATATTGTCTAATACCTGATACGTGTTCCACGTAGATGTCCCTGGACCAGCGAATCGTATCGCTAATCATCAGGCTCCTCATCATCCGTGCATATCGCTCATGGATGTTGAGAAGTCTGATGATCCGCTCGTTTTGCCAGTCCCATCCGCCTAAGGAGCCGACGACGAAGGCCTCCACTGTAACTTGATATCCCTTTCCCCGAAGGCTCTCAGCAAGCGGTGTGTATTTATCAATTTTTCGCTGTCTTGCTTCATCGATCGCAACCTTCCGGTTTTCAAATGGGATAGTGATATCAATGATACAGATTTTGCGCCTGACCTCGTCACGAATAACGATGTCAGGACGCAATGCCGCCAATTCGCCTTCTTCTCCCGGAACTGTTTTGTTAGTGTCAACAGTCCCTTGTACCTTCATAGCTTTTACAAGTCTGTCCTGTACGTTATTGTGTCGCTTTTGAATGGCTTCAGAGTGCACCCCGCAGTGGCCAATCACATGCGGCAAGGTCTCTTGCGGGTGGCCGCATTGTCGGCAGCGTTTGTCTCCTTGCCTTTCCCAGTGTCTCGCCGCGTTAAGCGGGACGCAGTTGAGTCTGGCTCGGTGCACAAAACGCCAGTCACAGAATCGTGTAAAGCTACCCGACCGTAAAAAATGATTTGAAAATTTACACTTTTCTGTGACCTCGAAGACCTTACCTTGATCTTTCTTGGCGAGTAATGACTTCGCATAATGCTCAGTCAATGCTGTACGCATTCTACTTATTATTTGTGATCTTGACTGGGGAAGCACTACTACAGTCCTGTCGTTAGTACTATTGCATTCCAGGGAATACTCCATGCGATTTTCACTCCATCTCCATTTCAGCCCAAGACGAGTAACTTGTCTACGAGCCGCGTTCCTCGCCCTGGACCAGAACGAGGCTGTTTGTGTACCCACCATCATATCGGCATCGAGGCTGCCCGACAGGAAACGCGCGCAATCAGCTTCCGTTGCTGGCTTTTTCATCCTCTGCACAGTTGCTTTTTTGAGTGACGACATGGCCAACTCACTGACTGTCGCATCCTTGCAGGTTAAAATTTTAAATGCGTGTGCGACCGTCAGCAAGTCGACCATATCGGCCAGCGGGAGCAGTCCTCCCCCACCTCTACTTGAGGGAAGAAAGACCACTTCCGCACTGGCTCTCTGAGGAAGAAAAAGCCATTTTTTGGAGAGCTTTTTAATCAGCTTATCCGTGTGTTTCAGTGGCGTTTTTTCTACGTCTGCACCCTGCAACAAGAAGTCGAGTCGTGGAAGAACAAAGGTTGCTACCGCGTCGAACTTCTGCCACGGGGCCAGGAAAGATGCATCAATTTTAGTTAAGTCCTGTCGAACGTCCTCGATAGACGATACGGGGGTCTGCCGCACTTCGTATCCCGTTGGAATCCCTAGATGTCCGTATGGTTCATGTTTGGCTAGAGCTTTAATATTCTGACCCTGTATGGCGAAAACTGTTGTCTGCACAGCGTTTTCCCTGCGACCTTTAAGGTGAAGAGTAGCACATTTGCCAGGGTTAAACGCTAGACCAACAACAGTAGCCGCATCCTCCGCTGCTCTTAGCAGGGATTTCATTCCTTCTATCGAGTCAGACATGAGCGCCATATCGTCCGCATAGGTTAGGTTAGAGATCTTAGAGTTACCTAGCCTATATCCTTGATCTGTTCTTTGGATGGACCTCAGAACCGATTCAAGGGTAAGGTTGAACACTATGGGGCTCAACGGGCACCCCTGCCTGACCCCTGAAAGAATGCGTATTGGGTCTGTATAGCCTGTTGTGGTTCTAATTCTTGTCGTCAGTCCGTCGTACAATGATTTTATAATTTGTCTAGTCTTCGTAGGTAGTCCGTGTGCTTCTAAGGATTTGTTTATGGAGTCATGTGGAACGGAAGGAAATGCGTTAGTTAAGTCGAGCCAAGCGATGACAATTTCTCCTTTGACCGTCCGCGCATCGTGAATGGCCTCCTGTAGCACGAAGTTGTGCTCGTAGCATCCTTCGTAGTGCAGGAAGCCCTTCTGCGACGCACTCAGTCTTCCATTAACAACCGACCAGGAGGTTATCCTGTCAGCCATAATGGCAGCATAGAGCTTAGGAGTCGTGTCACCCATGGCTATTGGCCTCCAATTCCTAATGTCATTTTTATCGCCCTTTTTATAGAGCAGTACAGTATTTGATGTTTTCCATGATTGGGGTACGGCTTCAAGGTCCATAACCTTGTTAAAGTAAGAAGCGAGTACATGGCAGCCTGGGTCCGCCTTTTTCAAATCTTTGTAAGTTACACCGTCGGGTCCAGGAGATGAATTTGTCATCTTACAAAGTCTACGCGAAATCTCCTGGCGGGAAATTGGCGCAACCAGGCTGTCACAACTCGTTCTACTTGGCGGTTGCTGATCGAAAACTGGGGGCAACTCGCCTCCAGAGTCTCTTATGGCATGCACCCCTTCATAATATCTTTCAATTTCATCTTTTGCTATTTCACAATTCTGGGTAGGTCCGTTTAAAACCTTTTGCATGGCCTTTTTTCGATTGTTTCTATAGAGACTCTGTAGTCGAGTCGCCTCAGCGATTCGATCTGCCTCCGCGTTCCCTGAAGCCGCTTGTCGGGGCCTGTTTCTGTTTCGTGGTTGCTGTTGCCCCCCCTCCTCTACTCGAGAAAATCTTCCTAAAAAACCAGCAACTTGCGGTGCAATAGCCTCAAGTTGCTGTAAGCTCTCCACTTCCTCTAGCATCGTCATTAACTGAAGCTGCTCAGCAGACGGCTGCCGGTCACGTGGTACATTGCGGTTACCACGCCCAGCAGTCGTTACTGGCAGTGTCTCAGATGCTAGCGGGGCGGTGAGGGTTTCTCGTGAGAAAGTAGAAAGGGGGGTTTCCTCCGTGCTCTGGGCTTGTGTCAGTTCGTCAGTAGGTGTGAGTGTGTATGAAGGACTATTTGAGGATATTTCGGGGGCATCTACGTGGATTCTTGGGCCCTGGTCAAAAGACGACGCTCGCGTGGCTCTGTTATCGTGATCGCGTCGCGTAATAGAAGTACCTGGTGTAGTTGGCATTTCTGGGGCGGCCATTTCTTCTTCAGCTGGTGGAGTTGCTGGCAGGACCTCCTGCGAGAATAGAGCTCTCCATTCCTGCGGTGATGGTGGTGGTGTTGTTGGGGGAGGACTCCCGCCAATGTCGTTATCGATGTTTAAATTGGCAGCATCTTGGGTAGGCCGGGCTTCAATAGGCACCGACCTAGCTGGTGTCGACGGGCCCGCTGCTTCATTGATGTCGTTTGCTCTTAAGAGCATCACCTGATCTTCCCGTGGTACCTGCGTCGTGATTTCAGAGTCACTTGTTGCTGGCAGTTGACCGGGGTATGTTAATGGTGGTAGAAGATCTAATATCGATCTGTCAGGTGACTCGCCCGCCGAATCGCTGCTATTGCTGTCAAGTCTATTCCGGATGCGCCTTAAGTTTGTAGGTAATGCCACCGGGGGTGTTTCATTAAAAGATGGTGGTTGAGGCTGGCTCTGAGAAGTTTGGCTAGCTTCTATTTGTCCCCGGGGCGAGTCCTCCACTACGACTATGCTGCTGGATGGAGAGTTTCTTTCTGGTACCGGCTGCTGGTGGTGCTGACGTGTAGCGCTAGTACCTTTGCCCTTAGCTAGCTGTTGATTTGCTTGGGCTGCCCTTGGACGGCTACTGGTGGACGGCCGTGGGGCTGCAGGTCTTTTTGGCTGAGCTGGTGGAGCTGCTTGGCCTGGTCCTGAGCGCCTCGCTGCAGGCAGTTGCTGTTGGTTTCCTGAGCGGCGTAGTTGAAATTGGCGCTGTTGCTCGATGTAAAATGATGACCGCCCTGCTGTTGGTTGACTGGTGCTGCTGGTGCTGGTGCTGCGCCTAGAATTAATTGGATCGGGCGACGCGTCGGAGCCATCTACGAGTGAGCGTCTTACCGACACCTCCGCATTCTGCGAGGGACAGGGAACATCAGGAGGGGCGGCTGTAGGATGTTTTTCGACTATATGCGCATTAATTTTTTGTAGAATCTTGATAAGGATTACTTAATGTAATTGAAACGTTGATACAATAAAAATTGTTTTTTATTAATAACAAAAATTTGGTTCCATTATTGATCAATAATATCCTAAAGAAATATTCAATTTTAATATAGATTTCAAAATTGACAATAACCTATAAATAAATATTATTAAATAATTTAATAAGTATGTATAATAACCAAGAAAAATTCGCTATCACCTTAATATGGCAGTAATGGGGATAAAGAGAGTAATTATAGGATTAAGGGGGATTAAAGGGGATTAAGGGCATAAAAAAATAGGATTAAGGGGATTAAGGGCATAAAAAATTATTTTTTTTAATTACATTACATAAGGAAACCGTAAATTATAACTGAGTTTATAGGACCAGTATTATAGCCCTAAAGGTACCTTTTTTCATCCCGTTACCGACGAATTTGTCGTCACCGTAAAACGGCCGTATTACGGTTATTTAAAGCGGTTTATTTTTGAATTAGTTTATTGGGCCGTTCCTCGCGGTACTGCAATGCAAGGTCGACCCGTGACGGAATCGGAGCAAGCCCCGGACATTCCGTCTGTTTTCAAAAATCAGTTCGATATTCTGGCCTCTCTATGAGAGGCGTACCAGATATCAAGCTGATAAGAACAGATAAGACGTTTATTTTTTCAAATAACTGCCCCCCCGAAGGAGGGTAAATTACATTTGGTGGGGAAATTGCGAGGCCCCACCGTCCCCTCTATTACTTCATTTTTACTTAAAAATTAACAATTAATAGATTTATTATAACTATAAAATTTGTATAAATAAATAAATAAAATTTACAATAATATATACATATAATATAGTATTAATCAGTCTTATTGGTAATAGATTGCTAGTATATAAACATATTTATAAATCCTTTTAGAAGGATTTGTCAGGTACGTCTTTTCAAAAATAATATAATTTTTTACAAAATATAAAAAAATTTTAAAAAAATTGACATTTAATTAAAATATAATACACCTTTGTGTGCTTTAGTCTTATGTTTTAAAGAGCCCTAGTTACGCATCAGTTCAGACATAAAAAAAAGGAAAGAAAAAGAATTTATTTACAATAATTTATTTACAGAATTTAAGAGAATAAATTTTAATTATATTGTCTAATACCTGATACGTGTTCCACGTAGATGTCCCTGGACCAGCGAATCGTATCGCTAATCATCAGGCTCCTCATCATCCGTGCATATCGCTCATGGATGTTGAGAAGTCTGATGATCCGCTCGTTTTGCCAGTCCCATCCGCCTAAGGAGCCGACGACGAAGGCCTCCACTGTAACTTGATATCCCTTTCCCCGAAGGCTCTCAGCAAGCGGTGTGTATTTATCAATTTTTCGCTGTCTTGCTTCATCGATCGCAACCTTCCGGTTTTCAAATGGGATAGTGATATCAATGATACAGATTTTGCGCCTGACCTCGTCACGAATAACGATGTCAGGACGCAATGCCGCCAATTCGCCTTCTTCTCCCGGAACTGTTTTGTTAGTGTCAACAGTCCCTTGTACCTTCATAGCTTTTACAAGTCTGTCCTGTACGTTATTGTGTCGCTTTTGAATGGCTTCAGAGTGCACCCCGCAGTGGCCAATCACATGCGGCAAGGTCTCTTGCGGGTGGCCGCATTGTCGGCAGCGTTTGTCTCCTTGCCTTTCCCAGTGTCTCGCCGCGTTAAGCGGGACGCAGTTGAGTCTGGCTCGGTGCACAAAACGCCAGTCACAGAATCGTGTAAAGCTACCCGACCGTAAAAAATGATTTGAAAATTTACACTTTTCTGTGACCTCGAAGACCTTACCTTGATCTTTCTTGGCGAGTAATGACTTCGCATAATGCTCAGTCAATGCTGTACGCATTCTACTTATTATTTGTGATCTTGACTGGGGAAGCACTACTACAGTCCTGTCGTTAGTACTATTGCATTCCAGGGAATACTCCATGCGATTTTCACTCCATCTCCATTTCAGCCCAAGACGAGTAACTTGTCTACGAGCCGCGTTCCTCGCCCTGGACCAGAACGAGGCTGTTTGTGTACCCACCATCATATCGGCATCGAGGCTGCCCGACAGGAAACGCGCGCAATCAGCTTCCGTTGCTGGCTTTTTCATCCTCTGCACAGTTGCTTTTTTGAGTGACGACATGGCCAACTCACTGACTGTCGCATCCTTGCAGGTTAAAATTTTAAATGCGTGTGCGACCGTCAGCAAGTCGACCATATCGGCCAGCGGGAGCAGTCCTCCCCCACCTCTACTTGAGGGAAGAAAGACCACTTCCGCACTGGCTCTCTGAGGAAGAAAAAGCCATTTTTTGGAGAGCTTTTTAATCAGCTTATCCGTGTGTTTCAGTGGCGTTTTTTCTACGTCTGCACCCTGCAACAAGAAGTCGAGTCGTGGAAGAACAAAGGTTGCTACCGCGTCGAACTTCTGCCACGGGGCCAGGAAAGATGCATCAATTTTAGTTAAGTCCTGTCGAACGTCCTCGATAGACGATACGGGGGTCTGCCGCACTTCGTATCCCGTTGGAATCCCTAGATGTCCGTATGGTTCATGTTTGGCTAGAGCTTTAATATTCTGACCCTGTATGGCGAAAACTGTTGTCTGCACAGCGTTTTCCCTGCGACCTTTAAGGTGAAGAGTAGCACATTTGCCAGGGTTAAACGCTAGACCAACAACAGTAGCCGCATCCTCCGCTGCTCTTAGCAGGGATTTCATTCCTTCTATCGAGTCAGACATGAGCGCCATATCGTCCGCATAGGTTAGGTTAGAGATCTTAGAGTTACCTAGCCTATATCCTTGATCTGTTCTTTGGATGGACCTCAGAACCGATTCAAGGGTAAGGTTGAACACTATGGGGCTCAACGGGCACCCCTGCCTGACCCCTGAAAGAATGCGTATTGGGTCTGTATAGCCTGTTGTGGTTCTAATTCTTGTCGTCAGTCCGTCGTACAATGATTTTATAATTTGTCTAGTCTTCGTAGGTAGTCCGTGTGCTTCTAAGGATTTGTTTATGGAGTCATGTGGAACGGAAGGAAATGCGTTAGTTAAGTCGAGCCAAGCGATGACAATTTCTCCTTTGACCGTCCGCGCATCGTGAATGGCCTCCTGTAGCACGAAGTTGTGCTCGTAGCATCCTTCGTAGTGCAGGAAGCCCTTCTGCGACGCACTCAGTCTTCCATTAACAACCGACCAGGAGGTTATCCTGTCAGCCATAATGGCAGCATAGAGCTTAGGAGTCGTGTCACCCATGGCTATTGGCCTCCAATTCCTAATGTCATTTTTATCGCCCTTTTTATAGAGCAGTACAGTATTTGATGTTTTCCATGATTGGGGTACGGCTTCAAGGTCCATAACCTTGTTAAAGTAAGAAGCGAGTACATGGCAGCCTGGGTCCGCCTTTTTCAAATCTTTGTAAGTTACACCGTCGGGTCCAGGAGATGAATTTGTCATCTTACAAAGTCTACGCGAAATCTCCTGGCGGGAAATTGGCGCAACCAGGCTGTCACAACTCGTTCTACTTGGCGGTTGCTGATCGAAAACTGGGGGCAACTCGCCTCCAGAGTCTCTTATGGCATGCACCCCTTCATAATATCTTTCAATTTCATCTTTTGCTATTTCACAATTCTGGGTAGGTCCGTTTAAAACCTTTTGCATGGCCTTTTTTCGATTGTTTCTATAGAGACTCTGTAGTCGAGTCGCCTCAGCGATTCGATCTGCCTCCGCGTTCCCTGAAGCCGCTTGTCGGGGCCTGTTTCTGTTTCGTGGTTGCTGTTGCCCCCCCTCCTCTACTCGAGAAAATCTTCCTAAAAAACCAGCAACTTGCGGTGCAATAGCCTCAAGTTGCTGTAAGCTCTCCACTTCCTCTAGCATCGTCATTAACTGAAGCTGCTCAGCAGACGGCTGCCGGTCACGTGGTACATTGCGGTTACCACGCCCAGCAGTCGTTACTGGCAGTGTCTCAGATGCTAGCGGGGCGGTGAGGGTTTCTCGTGAGAAAGTAGAAAGGGGGGTTTCCTCCGTGCTCTGGGCTTGTGTCAGTTCGTCAGTAGGTGTGAGTGTGTATGAAGGACTATTTGAGGATATTTCGGGGGCATCTACGTGGATTCTTGGGCCCTGGTCAAAAGACGACGCTCGCGTGGCTCTGTTATCGTGATCGCGTCGCGTAATAGAAGTACCTGGTGTAGTTGGCATTTCTGGGGCGGCCATTTCTTCTTCAGCTGGTGGAGTTGCTGGCAGGACCTCCTGCGAGAATAGAGCTCTCCATTCCTGCGGTGATGGTGGTGGTGTTGTTGGGGGAGGACTCCCGCCAATGTCGTTATCGATGTTTAAATTGGCAGCATCTTGGGTAGGCCGGGCTTCAATAGGCACCGACCTAGCTGGTGTCGACGGGCCCGCTGCTTCATTGATGTCGTTTGCTCTTAAGAGCATCACCTGATCTTCCCGTGGTACCTGCGTCGTGATTTCAGAGTCACTTGTTGCTGGCAGTTGACCGGGGTATGTTAATGGTGGTAGAAGATCTAATATCGATCTGTCAGGTGACTCGCCCGCCGAATCGCTGCTATTGCTGTCAAGTCTATTCCGGATGCGCCTTAAGTTTGTAGGTAATGCCACCGGGGGTGTTTCATTAAAAGATGGTGGTTGAGGCTGGCTCTGAGAAGTTTGGCTAGCTTCTATTTGTCCCCGGGGCGAGTCCTCCACTACGACTATGCTGCTGGATGGAGAGTTTCTTTCTGGTACCGGCTGCTGGTGGTGCTGACGTGTAGCGCTAGTACCTTTGCCCTTAGCTAGCTGTTGATTTGCTTGGGCTGCCCTTGGACGGCTACTGGTGGACGGCCGTGGGGCTGCAGGTCTTTTTGGCTGAGCTGGTGGAGCTGCTTGGCCTGGTCCTGAGCGCCTCGCTGCAGGCAGTTGCTGTTGGTTTCCTGAGCGGCGTAGTTGAAATTGGCGCTGTTGCTCGATGTAAAATGATGACCGCCCTGCTGTTGGTTGACTGGTGCTGCTGGTGCTGGTGCTGCGCCTAGAATTAATTGGATCGGGCGACGCGTCGGAGCCATCTACGAGTGAGCGTCTTACCGACACCTCCGCATTCTGCGAGGGACAGGGAACATCAGGAGGGGCGGCTGTAGGATGTTTTTCGACTATATGCGCATTAATTATTTTAACTCCGTATCTGGTCTCATTGACCAGACCACAAATATTACAAACTGCTTTTGCGCTCTCTATTTTATGATACAGTTTGTAGTGCCTCCTGATGTTTTGTATTCCACTGTACGTCCCCGCTTTCCTCCCCGTGTAGCAGGCGGGACACTTTACTGGTGTTGGTATTGGTAAGTAAATAACCAGTATCCCGTCTACCACTTCGGGGTCTCTTAGTGCTTGTGACATCATAAAAAAAAAGAATAAAAAAAGTGAACAGAAAAAAAAAAAATTAAAAATTTTGCAAAAAGGATCAGTAATCTAAATGTTTGAAAAAACTTTTACATAAAATTAAAAATAATAGCAATAATAATAATAGGACAATTGTAATTTTTGAAAAAAAAAAGAATATGAGTTGATTAATTATTTGAAAAATTAGCACCAAGAGATAATGCGAATGTGTTGGCTGTGGGTCGCTTCTCGCTCTTAATTTTCTACGCGGGGTTTTTATGTTTAAAAAAAGCTTTATAATAAAAAAAAATGAAATATAATTTAAACAATATATATGTTAAAAAACGAATAATATAACTTTGACTAGATTAGAGAAAATCAGGGCTGAGATCAAAGGTTATTTGTTGGATGTATACTTAAATATTTGGTAAAAATGCTAAAAAATATATATGACTATGTTTATATATATAAAGTTATAATAATAAAATTGATTTATATTAAAAAATAAATAATATGTATTAAAATATACAGTATAAATAGATAGGATAAAATAAGTAGATTACTACACTTGATACTACAGTGCGAGAGCTCGGAGCCACACGCGACCGCTAGCCGCGGCGCCCGGCCCCGGGAGCCCCTGCGTCGTCCGCAAATACCACCTATATGCTGATAAGAAAAAAAGAAAGAAGAAAGCGGAAAAAAAAAGCAAAATTTTCATTTTTAAAGAATGCTATCTCTCTGCCGGTCCACCGGAAGCCACACGCGAGTTGTACCGTATGGTGCAGGATAAAATACGTATGCATCACACAGCCGTGCGTGTAGCCCCGATAGACCGACAAAAAGCGAGCATGGGCTTATGCACTAGAATCCCCTTGCAACCGTACCCCGTAAACTTGTACAGGTCACCGAGCCGCTCGAGTATCTAGTGACTAACGTGCCGGAGACCCCGTGCATCGCTCTCGGTTTCACTCCGGAGGAGTAAATCAGAGAGCGCGTACTCGGGGCCCTTAGGAGGTATGCTTCCTTGCTATTTGTATAGCTAGGCTCGAGAACTGTGGATACATACTGTGTCGGCGCAACAAAGAAATATAAAAATAGAAAATTATAATAAAAAAGCTGTTAAATAAATCACCGCGAAGCTTGCCGCTTTCGTTCGTTCCCCGCATGCCGAAGTGATATGCTACTCGCTTTTAGCTATTTGTGTTTCTCGCGAACTTGTACATGAGAAAAAAAAAGAGAGAAAAAACCGATTTTTTATAATAAAAATATTTAATTGTTATTGTTATACTATATCTATTGCTATAAAAACGATAAAAGTTGAGTAAATAATTAAACGATCATTCATATTTCTCAGTTTCATTCTCTAAAAATAAAGAAAAAAAAAAAAATGAGTCAAGAAGAACGATCGTGTGCTAAGATAAAAGAGCTATTTGCACGTTACAGACAGCCTTATCGTACGCACTATTTTTGAATTTACGGGGCCTCCTTTCGTTCTTCTTCTTCGCTCGTGCAAAGGAAAGAGAAAGAGCCTTTTTTAAGTAAGAAAATAAAAAAAAAGTAAAAGTTTATGCACGTTTTAACTATAAATTAATTTTTTCTTAATAAATAATATACGTACATTGTTGCAGAAACAATGTTCGTGAAATTAACGTTAATTTAAAATACGAAGAGAGCCCGCCGGTGCTCGTACCAATACATGTAATTTTTTGAGATGATAAATATATATATATATATATATATGCGGGCATAACCATATACATATATACTTATATATATACATATATATGCATATAAATATGCATATATACCCATATATACATACATGTACATGGTATTTTACACTTTTTAGGTAAGATTAAAATTATTTTGCGAGTGTTTTAATAACTGGAATACACATGTATTTGGCTCACACGAAAACACCCGCGAACTACACTTCTTACTGCTATTATCACAAGAAACACACGCGAATATAACTATCACTTTTTATAATTAGCTGAAATAAATTTTGGGAGAAAATTAGAGGGAATAAGTAAATAAACCATATTTAATAAAAAAGGAGTTATTGTAATTAGAAAAAAAATAGATGGTTATTTAAACAATAGCTGTGTTAAAAAAAATATATAATTATTTCGCCATGCGGTTTGCGAGTGGGGGCGGAAGCATTTGGCGCGTTCTGCTATATATTTGCATATACAGAAGAACGGCACGCACGCATGTATCCTGGAAACTATTGAGAGAGGAGTAGAGAGAGGAAAGAGGAAAGCATATAGGTGTTAGGTAGATGCAGACTTACCGCTGGCGCTCCCTGGTCCGGGCACCGCAACCACCGCACGAACGAAGCCCCGAGCAAACACACGCGCACTTAGAACATCGAAGTGATCTTTGGAAACCCTTTATTAGAAAAATTAATCTTTAAATTAATTATTGGGCCGTTCCTCGCGGTACTGCAAGGCAAGGTCGACCCGTGGCGAAAACGGAGCAAGCCCCGGACTTTTCGCCTGTTTCCAAAAATCAGTTCGATATTCTGGCCTCTCTATGAGAGGCGTACCAGATATCAAGCTGATAAGAACAGATAAACAATATTTATTCAAAAAGAACTGCCCCCCCACAAGGGGAGGGTAAAAATTTACATTTTATTGGAGGAATTGCGGGGCCTCCAGTCCCCTCTATTAAATTCATTTTTGCTTAGATTAACATAGCATATAATGTAAATTTACATAAATATAAATATAAATCTGCTTATAATTAAATAAAGATAAAAAAAATTATTTGTATAACAAACAATATAAAATTTTGATTATAAAAAAAAATCTATAATTACTTGCTTAATAAATAAATAAATAATTGAATATGACCCTTGAAACGTGACTGGGTAGGCATTACAGCAGAATGAAAGTAATAAAAGAACAGAAATAAATTTAAAAATAGAAAAAAAAGAAATGTATGAATAAGTATATTTTAATATTAATTAATTATATTGCCGTACTCCAGAAACGTGTTCGACATATATGTCTCTTGACCAGCGAATCGTATCGCTTATCATCAGGCTCCTCATCATCTGCGCATAACGCTGGTTGATGTTAAGGAGTCTGATGATCCGCTCGTTTCGCCAGTCCCATCCACCAAGAGAGCCAACGACAAAGGCATCTACTTCAACCGTGTAACCCTTTCCTCTGAGACTCTCGGCTAGGAGATGGTAATGATCAACTTTACGTTGTCTAGCCTCGTCAAATGCGACCATACGGTTCTCAAAGGGAACGGTTACATCGATAATAATTATATGACGCTTGACATCGTCACGTATGACAATGTCAGGACGCAGTATGGCCAAATCGCCGACTTCTCCTGGTATAGTCCGGTTTGTAGTCACTGTCCCACGGGTCTTTAGTGCTTTAACGAGACGGTCCTGTATATTATTGTGTCGTCTTTGGATCGCGTCTGCGTGCACTCCACAGTGCCCGATAACATGGGGCAAGGTTTCTTGCGGGTGGCCGCATTTACGACAGCGTTTGTCACCTTGCCTTTCCCAATGTCTAGCCGCATTTAGTGGTAGACAATTGAGTCTAGCTCGATGAACAAAGCGCCAGTCACAAAAGCGAGTGAAGCTTCCAGATCGCAAATAGTGATTTGAAAACTTGCACTTGCTTGTTATTTCAAAAACCTTACCCTGGTCTTTTTTAGCGAGCAGTGATTTTAAGTAATGACCAGTAAGAGCTGCTCGCATCCTGCGTATTATCTGTGATCTGGACTGTGGAAGCACAACTACTGTCCTGTCTCCTGTCGTGTTGCACTCTAGTGAGTATTCGTGGCGGTCTACACTCCAGTGCCATTTCAATCCAAGTCGGGTAATTTGCCTACGGGCAGCATTTCTCGACCTGGACCAGAAGGAATCTGTCTGTGTTCCCACCATCATGTCATCATCAAGGCTGCCCGACAGAAACCTTGCGCAATCAACCTCAGAAGCCTCTTTTTTCATCCTAATAGAGGTGGCCTCTCTGAGTGACGACATGGCCAATTCACTCACAGTCGCATCTTTGCAGGTTAAAATCTTGAATGCATGTGCGACGGTCAGCAAATCGACCATATCGGCTAGAGGAAGTAGGCCTCCCCCACCCCTGTTCGGGGGGAGAAAGACAACCTCCGCACTAGCTCTCTGAGGAAGGCTCATCCAATTTTTTGCCATTTTTTTAATTACTTTATCGGCCTCTTTAAGAGGTTTTTTCTCCACGTTGGCACCTTGGAGTAAAAAATCTAGCCTTGGTAATATAAAGGTCGACATAGCGTCGAGCTTCTGCCAAGGGGCCAACAAGGAGTCATTGATCTTAGCAAGGTCCTGCCTGACATCCTCGATAGATGACACAGGAGTTTGACGCACCTCGTACCCAGTAGGGATGCCTAAATGTTGGTAAGGGTCACCGGATCGTAGTGTCTGGATACACTGTCCTTCGATAGTAAAGACCGTTGGTAAGACTGCACCATCCCCACGACCTTTAAGGTGTAGTGATGCGCATTTTTGGGGATTAAATGTGAGTCCCACCAAGGTAGACGCTTCCTCAGCTGTTCTTAGAAGCGTGCGCATTCCCTCAACTGAATCCGCCAGGAATGCCATATCATCCGCATACGTTAAATTGTTGATTTTTTGATTAGATAATTGGTAACCTTGACCTGTTCTTTGGACAGACCTTAGAACAGGTTCAAGTGTGAGATTAAATATTATGGGACTCAATGGACATCCCTGTCTGACTCCCGAAAGAATGCGAATTGGATCAGTGTATCCTGCGGTAGTTCGTACTTGAGTGGTCAAGTTACTGTAAAGTGACTTTATGATCCGTCTTGTTTTTTCAGGAAGCCCATGTGCCTCGAGGGCCTTATGTATTGAATCATGGGGAACGGATGGGAAAGCATTGGTTAAGTCTAACCATGCTATGACGACCTCCTTCTTGCTATTTCGTGCATCGAGAATGGCCTCCTGCATCACGAAGTTGTGCTCGTAGCAACCTTCGTAATTCAGGAAGCCCTTCTGAGATGCGCTCAGCCGACTATTAGCGACTGCCCAGGTTGTAATCCGGTCAGCCATAATAGCAGCGTAAAGCTTTGGGGTGGTGTCTCCCATGGCAATCGGTCTCCAGTTTCGTAAATCCTGTGTTTCGCCCTTTTTATATAAAAGGACGGTGTTGGAAGTTGTCCAACTTGAAGGAACAGTCTCGAGTTGCATCACCTTGTTAAAGTAGGCAGTGAGCACATGACAGCCTGGGTCCGCCTTTTTCAAGTCTTTGTATGTTACCCTGTCCGGTCCAGGGGACGAATTACTCATTTTCCAGAGTCTCTTTACGACTTCTACCCTTGAAATTGGCGCAGTCAGGCGATCACAGCTTTCCCTACTTGGCGGTGGCTGATCGAAAACAGCAGGCAACTCGCCTGCAGAGTCTCGTATGGCGTGTACATTTGTAAAATATTCTTGGACCCTATGTTTGTCAATATCGCATACTGGCATAGGGCCATTTAAAACCTTTTGAATCGCCTTCTTTCTATTATTACGGTAGAGGCTCTGTAGTCGAGTCGCCGCAGCGATTCGATCAACCTCCGCGTCTCTCGGGACTGCTCTTGGAGGTCGATTGTTATTATGTCTACGTCGAACAGTTTGATGTCGATTCTCATCCTCTACATTAGAAAATCTACCTAGAAAACTAGCAACTTGAGGCGCAATTTCCTCAAGTTGCTGCGGGTTCACTACACCATCCAGTATCGTCATTAGCTCAGCCTGCTCAACAGTCGGCTGTTGTTGTCGTGGTATATTGCGACTACCCCGACCAACAGTCGCTCTTGGAGGCGCTTCAGGCACTGGCTGGTTGTGAAGATTTCTGTTTGCAGAAGGATTGAGAATAGTATTTTCCCGGGTCTGTTCGTTCGTCAGGTCACTTATTGTCATGTAACTACCTTCGTTTGTGACATCAGTACTGGGGGATGTTGTAGAAACATCTATGCCGAGACTCGGGTCATATTCAGTATGCGTCACCTGCATGGCTCGGATATCGATTTCGCGTCGCGTGTTCTGCGTTGATGTACTTACTGGTACGTCTGGCACGGTCGTGTCCTCTAGTGCTGAGCTGGAATCTGTCGGGAATGATGGCGTAATAAGCGCTCTTCCAACTGATGATGCCGACAGTGGTGAATGGATTTGATCAACGCTTGCGCTGCTGTCATGAGAAACACGATCATCATCTGAAGTTGAGTTTGGTTGTGGCCAGGAAATCTGCGAGACAAGAGCTCTCCAAATTGCTGATATTGACATCCGTGAAGTATTTAGAGCATTGCTGGTACTGCTGTCAAGAGTGTCATTAGCCGTGATGTTAGGAGCCTCTAGGGGCTGTATTTCATTAAAAGTCGTCGGACCTTCATCTGGGTTGATATCAGAATCAAAATTAAGATCATTCAGCGTTTCTTGGTATCCCGTACTTCCTTGTGCAGCTACTGTTAGTTCGCTGCTGGATGTATGTTGTAAAGGGACTCTAGCTGTTGACATATTTGCCGCTGAATTTGATGGTGAGTCATCCGACGACTCGCTGCTACTGCTAATGCGTCTTAAAACGCGCCTACGCCTAGTTTGTCCTGTATACTGGTTTGCAGGAGCTATCAAGTCTGATGTTTCAGGTTGGCCCTGTATATGGCTAGGCTCTTGTTGCTCTTGACATTCTTGAAGAAAATCCTCTATGGATGCTGTATCATTAATTGGATTGCTCTGTTGCGATGATCGATTGCCATTAGAAGGATGTTGATTTTCTTGTGAGGAGCACGGCCGCCCGATGGACGCTTGCTGATTTTCATTGTTAGCTGTAGTGTTAGTAATATTTTCGGGTACCGCGCGTGAGCCATGAGCAGGTTGACGTCTATTCAGCACCTCTACATTTTGGGAAGAAACATTGGGGTCAGCAGGAGTAGTGAGTTCAGGGTGTGCAGCCTCTGCGTGTTTTCTAACTTTATTTAGTGGGTATCCGCTTGTTTCATCAAAAAACCCACACACGCCACAAACATAACGCGTTTTTTCAATTTTATGCACTGTCACATAATGTCTCCTGATATTCGGTACTGATTTGCATGAACCCATGTTTTTTCCCTGTGAGTGACAGATGGAACACAGAGCTGGTGAGGGAGTAGGGTGGTAGATCACCAGTGTTCCATCTATCAATTCTGGTTCTCTTGGCACATGTGTCATGTTAGTAAGTATTAAAAAAAATTAATGAATAATATAAAATAAATGAAATTTATAATTAAATTTATAAAATTAATGAATAATATAAGAACAGATACTACACTTTGATCTTAGCCAAAAGGCCGAGAAGCGATCGCATATAGTCGAAATTAAGAACAGATACTACACTTTGATCTTAGCCAAAAGGCCGAGAAGCGATGCCTTTGCAATTTTTTTCACTCCTTATATTATGTTAAAACGAATTTTTATTTGCGAGTTTATTTTTAAAGCGTTGCGACACCTACCGAAGCGATAGAAACAATATTTCATGTATACACTAAGGCGCGAGATTCAAAATGCACATAAACGTTATATGTGTATAAAAGAGAAAGATTAATATTGGCAGTTGTCAAAATTAAAAAGAAAAAAATTTTCCGAAGAAAATTGTCGAAAAAATTTTTTCGAAGAAATTTTCTTTCGTTTTTATTTAATTTCTATGAATTTAGAAGGTATGTATAGAAAAAATAACAATTATTACACTGTAAAAAAAATTCCGGCTGCCCCAAACGGAAAATTCCGGTTGTACTACCGGAATTTATATTATGACACCCAGAAAAAGGCTAATTGACCGGAATTCCGGTTGTGGCAAACGGAATGTTTTTTTTAGCAACAAATATCATGTATTAAATGTATGATAAATTCCTAAAATAAAAAATAAAAAAAAACTGAAAAGAAAATTTCTGTGTGTTTTGTGTCGTACTTTTGTTTTATTTTTATATAATAACATTATTTTTTTATGTAAACAATAGAAAATCTTGCTTCAAAGGAAAAAAATTCTATTGCCTTTATGATGATTGCTTAATAATTAAAACAGCTGAAAATATCTGAAATTTATTATTTAATAGTTAATAATAAATAAAAATCTGCAATATAATATTTTAGTAATAATAAAAACATTCCATGAACTTATTCATTTTATCGTTATAACCTTTTCTTACACGCATACATATACATACTGACATATGCACGTATATACATATAGTCCGTCTCTTTCTTTTGCCTATATCCACCGTACTGCGTACATCGCATGTAACAAATGACTATAAAGTTACCGTCATATGGGATAATAGCGGCAAAGCATATAAAAATTAAAATTTTTTAAATTATAGATTAAAAAATTAATACGAAAAATTTGTAAATATAAAAAAATATCGATTTTGTTAATTAAATTAAGTTTGGTTAAATGTCAAGTTTTCAGTAAAATTTAATAATAAAATTTATTTATGATACTGTAAGTTCAATTTTTTTAGTTAAATTTACTTATTTTTAGGTTATATTTACCAATGTTTTTTAATCTTTGTTTACTAATATCGTTAATTGCACTATTCTTTTTTTTTCGTATAAAATTATCTGCGATTATTTATTGCATGTATGAAATTTTTTAAAAACGAAATTAAAATCTTCAATATTATGGTACATTATGAAGCTATTTTAGTAAATAGATTATTTTATCTTCCCATTACGTTATTAAAAAAAGTATACAAAAAATTTTTAAAATATTTTTAAAAAATAAAAATTGCACTTTTATAGTTTAATTTTTAAACAAAAAATTTTTTACTAAGATTTTAAAGTTAAAAATTTTATAAATTATTTAAATAATTAATTATTTTACATTAATCCAGTCCCTTACCAACACTACGGTCTCTTTCAGTATATTTAAAATAAACATAATTATAAAATTTTATTTGTTACTTAATTTTATTATAAAGAATAAAGAATTTAATTTTTAAGTTAATTATTTTTACATTAAAAATGAATGATGCATTAAAGTAATTGAATCCCAGATTATTGAATTTAAAAAAATAATTTTATACCAGAAAATTTTTTAAAAAGACTTAATAATTTACTTGAACAATCACTTGACACCTTATTAAATGCATCAGAAGCTATATAACGAATAAAATTTTTATCAACAACAGCTTGATCTTTTTATAAAAAATAAAAAACTTTTTTAATTTTAAATTTTAGTCTCCGCAAGTAATAACAATTTTAATAAAATTATTATTTCAAACTTTATTTTAGAAAAATTAATTTAATTTTTACTGAAAAACTGAAGTTTTATTTTTAAAAAAGTAAACATTTAATTTTTAGACATATTGTTTCAATATTAGGGCAAAGAATGCTAAAAAACTTTTTCAATTTTTGTTGGAAAAAAATTTTGGTAAAATCTTTGAAAATTTAAAAAATAAACTAAATGAATTTTTGTTATTACAAATTTTTGTTTTGTATTTTAACTTGACTTTCAAAATTTTTATCGTGTTTTTCAACAAAATTTTTTAAATAAATAGAAATATAAGTATTTTTTAGTAGTATTTCATAAGATAAATGAAAAAAAGTGTACGACATATAAAAAAAAATGAAAAAATTTTATGACTTAAATTTTTACGTGAGTTGAAATAAAATAAAATAAAAAATTTACTTTTGAAGGAAAAGTCACGTTGTATAGAATTGATCGAAAGTATTTTTGAATTTTATGGCAATTTTAAGAACACACATTTTTATTAGCAAAATATTATATATTTATGGCCCTTGTCCAGAAAAGTAAAGAATGGCCAAAATCGGGCGTAAATTACCTTCTGTCTTCCGAGGCGAAACCGAGGATGTTAATTTGCGTTTGGGGTAATTTTTGTTTATGGACATATCTCGAGCCGTAAATATACTATATTCTGTGTCAGTGGCGAGAAAACACGCCTTTGTCTGACGTGCAGCAGCCGGGAAATACGTGTTTTCGAGCCACTGATTAGAAAAATTCATTTGGCGAAATAAACAAATAAAAAAACTCTAAACTTTACAGATTTTTAAAATTTAATTTTCTTGTCAGCGGCCATAATAGTATGTTACGAGCCCGCAAACAGAAAAATAAACTGCGATTTGGAGTATTATTTTTTTATACGATTTTTCTTCGGCAGTGGCAAAATTCTGGATTTTGACATGAAAATTAAATTTCCTAGAAAAAACGTGTTTTTACGCCCCTGACAAACGAAATTGCTATTTTTTAAACAAGGGACAAAATATTGTTTTTGACTTTGCACGCAGTTTTATGCAAAAGTCGAACCTCACATTTTTTCCCGAGATTAAAGAGATGCTTTATATAATGGGCAAAAAAGCCGTCTCCCTTGGGTAGAAAATTTTTTTTTGCCCTAGATATGTAAAATCATATATGACCCTTATTCATAAAAAAGTGCTCCTAAAATTGAACTAAATTACCATCAAAGGTGAAACCATTTCTTACGTTTCTGAACACGAGATTATAATATTCCATATATCCCGAGATATATCCTTGAAAAAACTTGTTTAAAATAGTTTATTAGGTATATTAACGGAGTAGCGGAACCAAATTCACTCTTAAATTATATTTATTACTAATATGGCCAATTAATAGTCAACTGAATTTTGGTTTAAAAAATAGGTATAAAAAAATTTTTTTTTTTGGGGCCAGATTTTTGAAATTTTTTGCCAATACTAATTAAATATGGATCCTTAGTACAAAAAATCAATTATACATTCGTCCCTCCATATTCGCGGTTTCCTTATTCCTGATTTTTTTTTTTTAATTTTTTTTCTGAACTTTCATTAATAATTTTTTTTTCTTTCCAAATTCGCGGCACCTTTAAAATATTTTTAAATTTCATTCGAATAACCTATAATCATGATAAAACAATATTCTAAAGTTCTGATATTATTAAAAAATTATTACCAATAAAATTTATTTTATACCGTTAAAAGGAAACTCGTTACATCGTAAATAAAGTTACATAAAAACCCGATAAACCAATAATTCTATTTTTGCGCGCTTTACTATCGCTTGACATAAACTACTGCAAATATAGACTTAAATTAATTTTAAATGTAAATATTTTACATGCAAATGCCTTTTTTCTTAACAAAAAATCAATCTTAAAATTTATTTATTTAGGTACACATTTTTTATAAATAGAGTGAAAGTATTTTTACTTCAATCAAGTTGCTGTATTATATTTGAGGCCGCATTGTTAAAATATTGTGAATTTTTATATCTAACAAGTGGAAATTTAGCCTAAAAACATAGACCTATTTTTTAAGTTTCTTTTAATTAAAATTTTTTAAATTTGTTTTTTTTTTCTGAGTTTTTGAGAACGGCGAATTCATTTCTAAGTGAAATAGCTATAAAAAATATTGTTGATCTTTATTCTCCCTTGACCCCTATATTTCATAAAATTGTAGTTATGAGTCTATGTTACTATTAATTTAAAAATTAATTTGTTAAAATCAAGCTTGAGAAAACTATAAGGAAAACATGCAAATGAAAACTGAATTCCCGCAAAAAACTAATCCTAATTTAATTATTTCAAAATTTATATTAAATTATACATTTTCGTTCAATTTCTAGTTTATTTAATTTAAATAAAATACGTAAATATCAAATTTTATTGTAACTGGGAATAATTTTTAAACAGAATAAAAAATAAATAATTACAATGTAATTTAGTTCACTTACGTAATACGTACTTCAAAAAAATAATAAATAATAACCAAATAACTGTGAAAACAAACAATAATAATACGACACTTGCATAAAATAAAAAAACATGTAAAAAACTAAAACCATATATTTCATAAACATATTTTCTATATAATGAAAGAAGTATAGAAAATTCCCTTAATTTCCGTATTTTCAAAATATTCATATATTTAATTTCTTTTGAACACGCAAATACGTAATATTATTGAAAAATTTTACAGTACTTCAATAACATTATTTTTTTTATTTTATAAAATTATTTACAGTTAAAGGAAAGTTAGGTAAAACCGAATATTAACATTTTTTTGACGAAATAAAGTAGTGGGCTCAGCGATTGGTTCAGAAACTTTTTCAGGGAGGGGCAATTAAGTAAAAATTTGCGAGTTTTTACAAAACTTTTTAAAATTCCAAAAAATTTTATTAAAAAACATGTAAATTTTTGGTTCTCTAGAGTCGACGATGGCCCCCCGCTAGATCCGCCGCTGCATGGGCTCAGAAATTACCTTCGAAGGGAAAAACGGATTTTTAAATAAATAAGCTTTTGAAAGAAAAAGGGAAAAATTTCCAAAAAGATTCTTTCGAGCGATGAAATTTTCAAACTAGAAGAAGCAAGTTTAGTCACGTCTGTTGATCAAAATTAAGAATCGGGAAATAGGCCTAAAATCGATTATTTTTGGTTCTTCAGCACTTAATATATATTTCCTGAAGATTCTTAGGTTAAATTTGACTATAAAAATGAAAAACTAATAAACTTACAGCCCTCAGACGAATGTTGGATCGAAAATTCTGCCAAAAATTAAAGTTGCTAGGTATCAAGTGGTACGTTTTGTCCACCCAGGCTCTAATAGGTTAAAAAAAGACTTTGCTTATAAACTGAGACATATTGGTTTGAAGTATAATAATTTGCAAATGCGCAACAAGTTTAGAGGTTATATATAGGTTAGTAGTAGAGCTGATACAGCGATATTCTGAAGGTACTCGATTTTATCTAACTTTCCCTTATTGTATAGAAAATATTATATCGCGTGAGATAAGAACTGTTTTTTTCCTATAATTTGTGACTCTAATAACAAGACTAGGTAGATGATGACATCTCGTCATAATAAAATTGTCTTTTACAAATTATTAAAAAACACATCAGGCGCCCATCACAAAACTACTTACAAAAAAATTCATTTTATTAACCCTTTATTATAATACGATTGGAAGATAAATTTATTTTTAAATTTGTATATAAAAAAGAATAAATTTTTTTATATCGTATTTCCCAATAGAATAATATTGATCGCATGGGATTTTTTTATTTTTTCTATGTTTTTCTGTTTTTCTGTTTTTTTCTTTTTTTTAACATATACCATAAAACGAATCGTGCTTGAAATATATGTACTGATATTATCTATATATATATTATATATACCTATATAGTGCATTAACTTTTATCCAATGTGTATAGATCTTTTATAGAATAAAACATGATTAATCTTAATAATTTATTTATATTATTTGGTTTTTTTTTCTGTGTATCTATAAATACAAATGTTTTTTTTCTTCAGATTTTTTTCTATTTTTTGGGGTTTATTTTTTGTTGTAGGTGATCCTGAGCCAAAAAAATTTCTGATTGGATAAGTTGTTTATTTGGGATTAGGTTAGTTTATGTTGGAGCATATATCTAAATTTAATGTTTGACTGATTTTGAAGATAATTCAGATTTATCTAGTAAACTAAGTGCGCAGCTGCAGAGGCTTTCAAACTCAGGCATACGTTACATATTTAGCTTAAGAAGGCAAGAACACATAACACGATTCAGAAGAAAGTTAAATTGGATGCGCAATACAACTCGCACTAATTATTTTGCAGCCCTGACCATCTACAGATTGATTCGCATGAAGGATCTCTCTTTCAAGCCTATACATTGGACAAACCCTCTCGCGGCCCCCGTAAAGATCTAAAGATCCCTTCGTCTATAACGACTGTCTGGGGTCTTAACTCATTTCAGGTCAAATACGCCCATTTTCGGAACAATATCCCATCATGCATTCATGACATCTATTCATATTCATTATTTAAAAAACGAATATGTCAGTATTTATATGGGTCGGATAACTTATAAGTATTTTTTAATTTACTCTTTTCAGTAACTGAGTTACAGCAAGATTGCTGTTGTATAAGTTGTATTATATTTTATTTCATTTATTTTAGAGCTTATTATATTTTATGTATTTTAGAGTTTACTTTTAATAGAGTTCACTGTTATTTAATTTTACAAATCTGTATTATATTCGTTTTCATCTTATTTTATTTTATTTTCACTACTGTACGAACTCTATTTATTTGTTTTATGTATTTAAAGAGTCAAAAATTGTATATAAAGAGTGTGTGTACCAAATTTTGTTTTGTTTGACAAATAAAGAATAATAATAAGAATAATAATACATATTTATAGTGAAATAAGGGTGTAAGGTTAGCTTCAAATAATTATTAAAATAATGAAAATTTACTGCATTCTTTTCTATGATTTTGTTTGAAAAATTGTAAAAAATTAAGTATAAATCACGTTTCTAATTCTAGAAGAATTCCCAAACAAATTGAAACAAATTTATAAATTTTGTGTAATTACACAACCAACGAGCATGGAAATTGTTCACTTATAACCCTGATAATAATAAAGTATCTATTGCGTTCATAATATCAATATTTATATCCAAATATTTATATTTAAATTTTTATTACAGAAATCTAGGTACTTCTGCACCAAAGGTCTCTAGGTACTTCTGCACCAATGGTCCCTAGAGACTTCTACACCAAAATCCCTAGAAACTTCTGCACCAAAGGTCCCGAGGGACTTCTGCACCAAAGGTCTCTAGGTACTTCTGCACCAATGGTCCCTAGGTACATCTGCACCAAAGGTCCCTAGGTACTTCTGCACCAAAGGTCCCGAGGGATTTCTACACCAAAGGTCTTTAGGTACTTCTGCACCAATGGTCCCTAAGTACATCTGCACCGAAGGTCCCGAGGGATTTCTACACCAAAGGTCTCTAGATACTTCTGCACCAAAGGTCCCGAGGGACTTCTGCACCAAAGGTCTCTAGGTACTTCTACACCAATGGTCCCTAGAGACTTCTACACCAAAATCCCTAGGAACTTCTGCACCAAAGGTCCTTAGGTACTTCTGCACCAAAGGTCCCAAGGGACTTCTGCACCAAAGGTCTCTAGGTACTTCTGCACCAATGGTCCCTAGAGACTTCTACACCAAAATCCCTAGGAACTTTTGCACCAAAGGTCCTTAGATACTTCTGCACCAATGGTCCCGAGGGATTTCTACACCAAAGGTCTCTAGGTACTTCTGCACTAAAGGTCCCGAGGGATTTCTACACCAAAGGTCTCTAAGTACTTCTGCACCAATGGTCCCTAAGTACATCTGCACCGAAGGTCCCGAGGAATTTCTACACCAAAGGTCTCTAGGTACTTCTGCACCAATGGTCCCTAAGTACATCTGCACCGAAGTTCCCGAGGGATTTTTACACCAAAGGTCTCTAGGTACTTCTGCACCAATGGTCCCTAGGTACCACTGCACCAAAGGTCCCGAGGGACTTCTGCACCAAAGGTCCCGTGAGACTTCTGCACTAAAGGTCTCTAGGTATTTCTACACCAAAATCCCTAGGTACTTCTGCACCAAAGGTCCCGAGGGATTTCTACAATAAAGGTCTCTAGGTACTTCTGCACCAATGGTCCCTAAGTACATCTGCACCGAAGTTCCCGAGGGATTTTTACACCAAAGGTCTCTAGGTACTTCTGCACCAATGGTCCCTAAGTACCACTGCAACAAAGGTCCCAAGGGACTTCTGCACCAAAGGTCTCTAGGTACTTCTACACCAAAATCCCTAGGTATTTCTGCACCAAAGGTCTCTAGGTACTTCTGCACCAATGGTCCCTAGAGACTTCTACACCAAAGGTCTTTAGGGACTTCTACACCAAAATCCCTAGGTCCTTCTGCACCAAAGGCCCCTAGGTACTTCTGCACCAAAGGTCCCGAGGGATTTCTACACCAAAGGTCTCTAGGTACTTCTGCACCAAAGGTCTCTAAATACTTCTGCACCAAAATCCCTAGGTACTTCTGCACCAAAGGTCTTTAGGGAATTCCACACCAAAATCCCTAGGTACTTGTACACCAAAGGTCTTTAGGGAATTCTACACCAAAATCCCTAGGTACTTCTGCACCAAAGGTCCCTAAATCGAAAGTATTCTTTAAATTCCCCCCCTCCCCTCTAAAAACATCAATGCATGTTCCATGTTAAAAAATAGTTCATCAAATTTCAATACAAAAAAAAAAAGAACTTTAAACTGAAAAAATTATGAAAAAATTAGCTGTAGAAATAAACCAGACAAATCGCTCCAACAACTAAGAACGGCCATGCACCACCGTTCTATTCCAAACAGATACTTTTCTCATCTTGACTGCCAAAAACAACCGCAAAATTGTGATTTGACTGGAGTAATAATAATTTAAATAAAATTGATATTCTTAAGAATATATATGTAATTGTGAACAAAATTACTAAATACAGAGCTATTTGGCTTTAGAGTTCTTGATTCAGGATAAAAAAAAAATACAATACATTAATACAAATTGTAAAATTTCAGACATAAAACAATATACCAAATTTTTCTATGAGAAATCTTATCAATAGATCTTTGTTGCTTCATATTATATGAAACCTAAAATAAAAAAAAAATCGAGTGACCGACTTTCTTAACAAAAGTGAGCTTTCGCAGTCAGTAGAAGTCAAAATAATAATGAACAACTTAAATAAAATCTGATTTCTTTGAATTAAAATAAATTTCTCACAATAAAACTGTTCAGTGTGTTATCTTTTGACATATTCCAAGAAGGACTGGAGGATTTCTTTGAAAAATATTGGTTCTTATATTTTCTTAGAATATAGAATTAAGTGATTTTACAAGAAATGGCGTTATATATAAGAATATATTAAATCTATTTTTCAAGAAATCCTAGTAGAACAATTTTAAAAAAAATCCTAAAATTTTTTTTCAATCCAACAAAAGTACATCTTGCCAATTTTCAAATGTATTTAATAATTGAATTAAATACAGTAATTTTAAATTCTGATTAATTATAAAAAAGCTTTTAATTACTTAAAAAATTTGCAAGAGTACTAATTTAAGAACAGCACTTAGAACTTAATTAATTTTTCTAATACATTTATCCAGCAACGTAACAAAAACGTAATTTTTTTACTTTATTGATCGCGAATTGCGCCAGGAATATAACGTTGTTTACACTATAACGATACAAGTTTCAGAACTAAAAGAATAAATAGAAAATTCTAAAATAAATTGTAAAAAAAATTAATTTTTGAGAACTTTAATTCAGCAATTTAATTTCAATTTAAAGTTGATATTGAAATTGACATTTATTTAAAAAAGTAATTAATGAGTTTACGAAATTAATTAAAATCTTAATTTACTTGAGCTTCTATAAACAATAATTTCAAAAAACCATTTTAATTCATAAATTCAAAAAAAACGTCTTATTTTTATTTAACGATCAATATCTCTCTCTCAACAAAAGTGTAAAGACCTTTGACCTAATATTTATTGATTATTACAGGTAAAGTTACAGAATGAAAATAAATTTCTAAAAATGGATATCTATGCAAAACAAATATAAAAACCAAAAAAATATAATTTTAAATTATTTACAAATTGTAAGATACAAAATTATTTTTCAATGTAAATGTCAATTACTACTTTATTTGATGGGTGATGGGTTTAAAAGCGAATAGGAAAAATATTTTTATATATTTTTTTTAGTTGATAAGAAGCCTGTTTTGTAAAAAGTTTTAAATTGTGCACCCTATAAATTGGAGTTTTTGTATTTTACGTTTCTTAAGTGAAAGAAGATAAACTAAAGCTTTTGGGTATTTAAAGATTTTATACTTTTTTGGTTGACAAAAATAAATAATCATTTTCATTTGGAAAAATAAACATTTCTACGAGCCAGTTAGGAATTTACTATACTTTTGTTTTTTTTGCTAAAATTTTAATAAAATCTGATAAATTTCCCAATTTAAATATTTTCATATAAAATTACTTTATGGTACTGATAAAGCAAAACAACAAAAACATTATTATTTTTTTATGAGTTCTAATAAAGATATCAACATATGTTAGTCTCGACATTATGTTCAAAATTTATTGATAAATAGGTATATTTAAATTTTTTAGGACTATTTTTTATCCATTTTATTTTAAGTTTATCAATAAACAAAATAAAGATGTAATGATTTCAAATAAAGATCAAAATTAGCCTCATAAATTTTATGATTATTTACCATAAGGATGCGCGGGCTATCGAATTTACGGGTTATCTAAATGCATGTTAGGTATTTTGAATTTTGAGTAAGAAGTAGAAAATTTTGAAAAAAAGATTAAGGAATAATTTTTGGTCGACCAGGGGTGGCAAACTGCCAAACTGCGATATGGCACTCTTTTTTTTCAGCCAAGAGAAAACACATTTTTTTTGTCAGTGGCCAGAAAAAACGTATTTCTGGGCTGCTGCGCGACCGGAAAAGACAAGTTTTCTCGCCACTGACGAAGAAAAATCGTATACGACCCTTGTCCATAAATAAAGAATGACCTAAATCGCAGTTTAACAACCTCAACCAATTTACCTGCAATTTGGGCCATTCATTACTTTTCTGGACACGGGATCGTAATATACTATTTTTTTGTATTTTTGAATAGCGCCGCGGCCGGAAAATATGTGCTTTTAGGCCACTGACAAGAAAAATCAATATCAGAACCAAGTCGAAAATCCAGGTGGCCACACATATATATTTTTTATATACGGAATAGATTAAGTCAGCAAATTTACTTAAATAAAAGCGAAAAAAAAAGTGACAGTTTGAGAAAAAAAAATGATTTATTGAAGCTAATTTTCTTTTTATATAAAAGATAAATTTGACATTTTCGATGTTGTTAATAAATTAAGTGATTGTTATAAAAAATGGTATAAAAAAACTTTAAAGACTGTCCAGTACGAAACAGTACTAGTATATCCAAAAAACTCTTTTATTCAAGTTGAAATAGTATATAATATCATCAAGGGCGCAAAATTTTTGATACTATCGTGATCAATAGCACGAGTACACTGTGCAAGGAGTGTATGATATGCGTTCACGCTCCTAACAAAAGTATTTCACCTGCGTTAACAATATTTTTTACATATCTAGGGCAAAAAAAGCCTATTTTCTGCCCTAGGGAGGCGGCTTTTTTGCCCATTATATGTAAAACTATTGTTTAGAATACGGGACAAAATATGGGATTCGACTTTTGCATGCTATCTATACAACTGCATGCAAAGCCAAAACCAATATTTTATCCCTTGTTTAATAAATAGCTATTACCTATAAACCTAGGACAAGTGCACGAAATTTTGTGCAAAAATTATTAGGCATTTCGTCTTTATCCTAAGGAAAGTAAAATTTTAAAAACTATTCTTTAAATTAATAAATTATTTTATGCACACAAAAAAATTTTCTATCAAACCATTTAATAATGTATTACAAGGTTTACCTATATATATTTTGATTTTATATAGAAAATTTAGGTATGATAAATTTAAACTAGGTGACTTAACGAAAATGCTTAAAAAATTTGTCATTATTATTTTATATTCTCATGAAATATCATTTAATTCATATTTGCATGTTTGCACAGTATATAATTTCCAATTACTTATTTATTATCTATCCTATATATGCTGGGTAATATTCATTTGACTTGCTCTAAATACAATAATAATAGGTACATAAAAGGACAAGTAATCAATAATATAAAAAATTACAATTGATTATTAGTTAGTAAGTAATAGTATTATTTTTATTATTGTTATTATTTTTTTCAGAAATTTGTGATGATTGTTACATTTCATATATTACGAGTATTTTGTTTAAATGGCTAGTAATACACTGTAAAGCTACTTGAGTGAAAAATATTCTAGCTAATAGATTATGTTCGATTTTTTGGTATTAACAGTAACTTACCTGGCTAGTGGCTACTAACCAGTATTATGATTACTTTTACCTTTCTTTATAAAATTTTAAGATTAATTAAGATAAATGGATTCCCAGAATATATTTTTAAAATCAAAGATCGTTTTTACACTCTAAAATCACTTAGAAGATCATTTATTTCGAAGAAACAAAAAATTCAGTAATTCATATACTGAAAAATTAATTATTTTAAAATCTTTATTTAACCAGTCTATTACTTTTTTTGTCATACTGATGAAGAAGGCATAGCTAAGACAAAAGAAAAATGCTTTAGGCGCACTTTTTACCATCCTTAATTTCAATTTTTTTAGCAGTGCACTGTAAAAAGTAAGTTTCTTATGTTAACAAAAAAATTAGGACATTTTCGGAAAATTAGTAAATTTTTGAAAAAATTTGTAAATATTCGAAAAAAATCGTATATTTACTAAATGTAGTATATTAACAAAAAATTCAAGTATTCACGATTTTTTTTGTGAATTCACAAGAAAAATTGATAATTTACAATTTTTTTTCGAAAATTTACAAAAAATATTTGCTAATTTACAAGTTTTTTTGTAAATTCACAAAAAAAAAATCGAAAATTTTCGAATTTTTCGATAATATACTAAATTTAGTAAATTTACGATTTTTATTGAATATTTACAAAATTTTTTGAAAATTTACTATTTTTTTGAAAAAATTCTATTTTTTTTGTAAATCTAAGAAAGTTACTTTTTACAGTGTATAGGCTTAATTTCAATAAAATTTTAAGCAAATTATTGAAATCCCAAACAAAACAATTTCAATTAAATTATTTTATTTCATTTATTTTAGTTAAACAAAAAAATTTTCTTTTTAAAAATATTTTATTTATTTTAATTTAAAAAATAAATTAAAATTTATTTATATCATTAAAAAAATTGAATAAAAAAGAGGACAAGGAACTTTGTTTTGATGTAGAAGACAGTCTTGAGTCAGGGGCAGTAGATTAAACGTCAAGGATTATTATAAAAAAAGAAAAAAAAATTAGGATAAATAGAATATTTTATTTTCAGGTCAATAGCATTAATCTTAATTTTTATAAATAAAAATATAACAAAAAGCTTATTTTTCTTTATTTTCTGTAAAACATTTAAATTCATACAAAAGATTTAAATTAATAATGTTTTGGTCAGGTAGCCTGTATAGTGTAATTATTTATGATAAACAATTTTAAATTAAAAATTTAATTAGTTTAATGCAGTTCATGTATTAAATCAAAATATGTATTTATTGAAAATTATAATAATGATTCTATTACAAGTTTTTTCAAGATCAAGTATCAATTTTATACTTTTATTCAGAAAGTAAATTAGGTCACTGTTTATTGAAAATGAAAGTTTATTCTCATACAATACTGATTTATGATTAATAGTTACTCATTTTAGATTTTCCAAAGAAAATATAAATAATTTTTTCAAGGTTATTTATACAGGGAAAACTTTGTAGTGCAATAATGTCTTGCTAATAAATACATGGGTTATTATGAAATTTTCGGTCCTATAAAAAAAATGCAATTTTTTGGTGAGTGGCCCAAAAACACTTATTTCCCGACCAGGATAGCAAACTGAGATTTGGAGCATTCTTTTAATGTTGTGAAGGGTCATATATTATTTTTTCGCTCCAGTGGCAAGAAACCACGAATTCGGACGCTGAGAAGAAAAACTTTTAAATGCTAATGTGCTATAGTTTCATTTTTTACATTTTTTATGAAATTAATTTGCAAAAAACGTTGAAAAAATTTTGGTAAATTAAACATTTCATAAACGCTTCTTGCTGTACGTCTGTGTATAATTAATATTTTCATCTCAGAGGACTCTAAAATCATGCCAAAATAAAAATAATTTTTTTAAAGAAGAAAATTTAGTAAAAAAATTTTGAATAATTATGTCAACTGTTACGTTCTAATTTTCAAGACTGGAAAGTCTTACTGGCAGTAAGCTTTGAACCACATTGGAATAGCAGGATTAAATTGTAACCAAGGATTTGAATTCTAACCAATTTTTTCCTCAGCGAGGTTTATATTTTATATGCGGGGAAAAATAAATTTTGATTAATATTTTCGAGAAAATTTTTAACTTCATACTGTACAAGAATTTAAAAATAAATCAAAAATGCCGGCTCGACTTTTTAAAAATAGTTATATTTTAATTCTATAAATAAAATAAAATATAAATATTTCAACTTTTTTATAATCGTGGTTTGAATTAATTTTTTTTTAATCCTAAATTTTTACCAATAATTAATTTAATTAATAAACATATAAAATTTATTTTATTTGAAAAAAAAATGTGAATTACAAATGTTCAATAATCAATATAAAAATTACATATTTTTATTAAATAATTATTTAATAATTATCTTTCACTCATCGAAATTCAATTAAAATGATAAAAATCATAATAAAATACATAAATTTTTTTTTTAATTTAACCAAAACAGTCCAGAAGCCGTAAATGTTAGATGTATATGCACTTTTTTCCTTAAGTTTCTACAAGGCTACTTATAATAAATAGATAAGTTTTTTGATAAGCTGTTTCCAAATTTTTAGGCCCCGACCCCAAATTAGCCCTAATACCGAAAAACTGTATTTTTCGATCTATTTTAAAGGTTATTTTGACATATTTCATATAGGAAACTTGCTTCATTGTCCTCAAAATGATAGGCAATATGTTTTTTAGGTTGCTGAATGAGAATATTTATGTCCCTACCCCGAAAACATAATATTAACTATTATTTTGAGGACGCTTAGAAATGTTTATTATAAAATATGGCAAAAAACCTTATTTCAGTAATTTTTAAGAAGTATCTTATGTAATATGCAGAAAAATGCAAAAACGAACCAATAGATTCCCGTAAATGTAAATAGAAGAAAGTTTCCGGAGTAGGGACCTAGGTAATTATTCTTATTCGGCGACCTCAAAAACTTATTGCCTATTTTGATGAAAATTAAAAAAGTTTCTTTTGAAATATGTCAAAATAACCTTCAAAATCGACCAAAAAATACAATTTTTCGGTATTAGGGCTAATTAATCAGGGTTGGTGCCTAAATATTTGAAATCAGCGTATCGAAAAACTTACCTACCTCATGTAAATAGACTTTAGAAAAATTTAGAAAAAAAGTGCATACATCTAACATATGTGGCTTCTGGACTAAAACATCAATAGTACAAAAAAAAAAGTTATATTTTTTTAATTGACTAATAAATAAATAAAATAAAAAATTAATAGCATATTCACATGCAACACATAATACAAAACATAGTCACAGCTTATAATATTACAAAATCAATAATAATTTATAAAATATTTCATAAATAATTTTATTTTTTATAAAAAAATAATTTATATTAAATAATTATATATATTTAAATTATCACTCTTTTTATGCTACTGTCATGTGAATATATGTGCGAAAATATGAGTCATATTCATGTATACTAATCGAGTATGTATGTATATGTATAAAGTTGTAATTCATTGATTGATGAAAGAAAAAAATTTCTTTGTTAATTGTAATATAGTAAAAATTGTCAATATTGTAGAATTTTACTTGAATATAACAAATTTTTGGAGTACAAAGTTTGTTATACTCATAAATATCTTGTAATTTAAAAAAGGAGTCCTAAAATAAATTTATGTTTACATATATTTTGTTTACATATCAATAATATCGAGGTGGAAATTTTGCAATAAATTCAATTATTCCTTATTGTCACTTCTTGTAAATATAATAATTTAGTTATTAATTAAAACACAATCACTGATTTATTAATTTCAATTAAAAATTTTGTAAAAATTATTCATAAAACTTAAAAAAACTTACCAGATACAGGCGAGTAATGGTTAAAAAACAGCTGAGACTTCTGTGTTTACTGCCATACTGCAGTTCAAATACCAATGTTCCTCTAGTTTAATAAATTCAATACGAATGTTTCCAATATTTATGATTTTTTGTGGGAAAATTTTAAATTTTTTATTTTTTTTTTAACAATTTTGTTTTTTATTTTTTTACAAATTTAAAATACAAAAAATCATGTTTAATTTAAATTAGAAAAAATTTGTTTAAAAAAAAAAAATTTAATCAATAGTTGATTAAGAATATTTATCAAAAAAGTTCTAAATGATTTAGATTTTAATTAGGGGTTACAAGCAAATAAATTTTTTTTGTTTTAAATCTAAAAAAGCTTTTCTTTTATTTAAAGTACATTACTTATACTAATTTGTTTTAAAAATATTAAAACTTATTTTCTATAATATCAGAATAATATATTGTGTATTTTTATGTGAATATATAAAATCTCTAAAATTTAATTAACTTAACAAATGCTAAGATTAAGTTTGTGAATTAGCTTATAATCACTTTGTAATTATAATGATAATATCTTAAAATAAAATTTTGAAGTGATAAGTTAGGCTGATTTAAACAGCTGTTTAATTACCTGCAGCTTTCTTAAAACGTGCTCCAATATCTTGCCAATTTGCAAGATCAAATATAGCTTTGACGTAATCAGGTCGAACATTTTTATATTGTAAATAATAAGCATGTTCCCATACGTCAATTCCGAATAAAGGAATCAAACCAGTTGTTCCTTGTAATGGATCTTGATTAGCACAAGTAGCAATTTGTAATTTTTTTTCTTTTTGATTATAACCGAGCCAACCCCAGCCGGAACCTTGTACAGCCACGGTTGCTTCACTTAATCTCTTTTTCATCTCATCTAAGCTCGTAAAATCTTTTTCAATCTGACTCATAAGATTACCTAAATTAAAAATGTTTATTTTACAAAATTTATGCATAGTTTTATGGATTTAATTCAAATAAAGTACTTACTGTCAGGGCATGTACTGCATGGAGTTAAGTTATTCCAAAATATGGAATGATTTAAGTGACCGCCCCCATTGAATTTAATAGCTGGAGCTAAGGCTATCTGTGTGCTAACATCTCCTTTAGCTACAGCTTCTTTTAACTTCTCTTCAGCAACATTTAAATTGTTAACATAAGTTGCATGATGTTTTGTATGATGAAGTTGCATAATTTCAGCACATATTATTGGTTCTAAAGCTTTATAATCATAAGGCAAATCAGGTAAAGTGTGTTTTTTTCTAATAATTGACTCTTGACAACGTCTAGAAATAATAAAAATGATACATAATAAAGCATATATTTACCAAACTGCAGGTTAACCAATTTAGGTTACATGTTACAACGCAATAAATAATTTATGATTATAAATAAATAACCTTAATTTTTATTTAACTTACCGAACTCCATTAGCCAAAGCTTTTCTGGCAGCAAACATTTTTAAACTAAATAAATGTTTATTAAAATTATGAAAATATGCCGGTACAAAATACACAAAATACAAAATTTTTCAGACTTGAGAGAATTTTAGTTCTGCAAAATATAGGTGTTGTAGAGAGCGCTAGTTGATAAGCGGTGTTTCTCCTCCTATTTTTAAATTATAAATATTTTATTTACGTTAATTTATTAAATAATAATAATCAAAACAAAGAGATATTTTATTATTATCTTGAATACTTGGGTCGGTTACCTTGTTAGTGTTATACTTGCTGTAAAAACGTGTTAAATATTTTAGGAATTCAAAAAATTTGAAAAATTATAGAAAATTGAAAAAGTTAAAAAAAAATTTTATGTTAAATGATATTACTAATTTTTAATTTAAAATAAAAATATTAGTTACACGTTTTATTGAAAAATTACATAAATATTACCGTTTTTTAAAATTTAAATTAAAAGTTTATTTTATTCAAGATTAAGTAATTGTGCGTATTGATAATTATCTCTGATTTATAATAAAAGTGATTATTAAAATTGTAATGGATTCGAAGAATAAATCTATCCCAAAAAATAAAACAACAAAAGAAGAATTTTATAAATGGGCAGTAAAATGGTTTTATTCGAATATACCTGAAAATGTAAGTATATTTGTGCAATAAATACGTATATATGAAGCATTCCACCTAAATTTGATCTATTATTGAAAAAAAATGAATAACATTTTTAACTGCAATTATTGACCAAATATTAGATACTTTTGACGAGATATCTGTAAATATTTTTGAAAATTATTTTTGAAAATTTTAATATAATGTTTCCTTAATGTATTTGTTATTATTTACGAATTCTTAAATTCCAGAAGAGGTTATAAAAGTAATCAGTAATTTAAATTTTGAACAAATGCGAAAATAACTTATTCCAGAAAATATAGACAAAAATGATTTCCAGAAATTTTCAGGTAAAATTGAACAAGCTAAGCTTGTTCTCGGGCAAGGTATTATTAATAAAACGGATAGCTAAAACTATATGCTAAAATTCCCTACACTAAAAAATCTCCTCAGAGTCAGCAGAATTCCGCGCGTGTCAAGCATATTTTTTATTTTCAAATTCAAACAATTGCAAATTACATATACATTAAAATTTTTTTTTAATAATTTTTTTTTCACTTTAAATGCGAGCAAGGCTTCATGAGATTACAATAATAATTTTTGGTTCCTCATAGAGGAACCATTGTGTTAGGTCAAATTTTGTTTTCTGATTTTTTGGCATATAAGCACGTTTTGGGACCCCAGGAAGCTAAAAAATCGGTTTTTAAAAAAAGTCTGTATGTGTGTGTGTGTGTGTGTGTGTGTGTGTGTGTGTGTGTGTGTGTGTGTGTGTGTGTACGTATGTATGTAATCGCTGATATTTCACAAACATTATGGAATTAAGACCTAATTTTTTTTTCAAAAATTTTTTCACCAAAAAAGCTCGAGGTACTTTTTTTTTTTTTTAATTTGGATGTAATACCTCATTTATTTCCATGAAAGTACTTATATTTGAAAGTATGGTTTTCAAATGATATCTCGAATCGGATACTTAATTTTCTGAAAATTTTTTTCCTAAAATTTTTTTCACAAAAAAATACAAAAAATACCAATTTTTTTTTCTTTTTGGACGTAGTACCTAATTTATTTCCATGGAAGTACTAGTTTTAGAAATATCGTTTATAGTAATTTTTTGGACCTAATAATTAATTTTTTTTTAATTTTTTTCTCAAAATTTTTGTCGCCAAAAAATACAAAAAACGCCAAAATTTTTTTTATTTTAGGACGTAATACTTAATTTTTTCCTATGAAGGTACGAATATCTAGAATTATCGTTTGTAAAGGATTTCTCCATCTGATACGTAATTTTTCTAAATTTTTTTTTCTAAATTTTTTACATAAAATAATTAAAAAAATACCATAATTTTGCAATATTTTTTTGTGTGTGTAATATTTCATTTAATTCCATGAAAGTACTATCTTGAATAATTATTATCCAATGAATTACGTTAGATTTTATTTTGAAAAAAATAGATTTAGTTGAATTCAATACATAAATTTTCTTTGAACTTTTAAAAGTTAATAAAAATGAATGTATGATTGCATGGTTGTAATCGGTGATATCTGTGGCATATTGAAGTATTTAGCTCATTGTTTGAGGAACCTTAGTGCCAGCTAGTTGGCAGGGTATTTTTTTTTATATTTTCGTGAAATTAGACATTATTTGAACGAAAAATCCTCTTTGTCAATTTACGGTTTAGAGTGTTTAGTTACTGGCTTTCAACAGATTTGATTACTATAATAAGTTTTTTGGGTCACTTATTTAATATTTCGGGTTTTTTTTTATGATAATTTTTTTTTTATTGCTAATTCAAGAGCGAAGAGCCATTTTTCATATACAGGAACCCGAAATTCGTGATCAGTGACCCAAAAAATATAAACAGACTAAATCTGAGCACTTTAAATGCAAATAAATAAAATAATCCCTTTTTAGGGATAGTTTTTGCTGATTTAAGGGCGAAGTTCCCATTCTTTATATAAAATACCCCTAAATTTGTAACTAGCAACTCAAAAAAAACTATATAGACCAAATAATCTGCTAACGACCCGTAACTAAACACCCAATATATTCACCACAAGCAAAATTATTTTTTTAATGATATATACATATTATTATAGTATAGCATCAATATAGGGTTGCCTACACCTATAACCAGTACATATTTTTCAGATTTAAAAAAGGATTAAAAATTATTAGACTTTTTAAGGTCTGATACATAATTCATTTATCATAAGGGTTGATTCATATACACAAAAAAGGGTTCCCTTCAAACAAAAAGATTTTTTTTTCAAGAGATTTTTAAAAGACATTTTTGAAGTACATTTTTTTTTAATTGTGAAAATTTAGAATTTTAACTGGGATTCTTTTAGAAAATGTATTTAAATTAACTGTTTTATTTTAATTTTCATATTTTTTCTTCCTTTTTTAACTACGCTCTTCCTTACATTAACAAAAAAAATTAGAACATTAGTTAGTAAATTATCGAAAAAATTTGTAAATATTCGAAAAAAATTGTATATTTACTAAATTTAGTAGGATTATCAAAAAATTCGAGTATTTTCGATTTTTTTTTGCGAATTCGCATAAGAAACAGTGATAAAAATTTACAACAAATAGTTATGAATTCACAATTTTTTTCGTAAATTCACAAAAAAAAATCGAGAATTCTTGAATTTTTTGATAATATACTAAATTTAGTAAATTTACGATTTTTATCGAATATTTACAAATTTTTTTGAAAATTTACTAATTTTTCGAAATCATTATATTTTTTTTTGTTAATCCATGGAAGTTACTTTTTACAGTGTATAAATTATCCAGTCCACTTTATTTTATATAAATTTAGATTAAAGAATTATATAACTAAAAAAAAAAAAATTTACAAAATAAAAATTAATTTTCTAGACTGGAATAAGACCAGATTTACCAACTTTAATATGCCTGTTACAAGCAATTGGATTTAAACTTCGTAAATTTGATAAATACCAAGAAAATGAACAAAATGAAAATGATTCAGTAGATCCAGAAAATATTAAAATAACATTACAATGTGGTTCATCAAATATGTCTGCAATTTTAGAAATGGATTCTGTTAAATGTCAATGTTTCAGTTATGCTAATACTGATGAAAAAGATGGTTCATTTTGGAGTATCGTTGGTACTGAACCTCTAAAAAGCAATGTGAGTATACCAGCTATCTGTCATCAAAAATTTTAAATTAATATTAATTAATCTTAAACTATTAATTACAGGAGTCAATAAATAAAATAGATGAAACTGGAAGTAACTTATTACCAGAAATATCAAAAGAAACTAATTTGGCAGTACGTGATATAATTTACCGTGTATTTAAAATAATAGAAAAATTACCAACAGATTTAGACTCATCAAATAACAAAAATCTCAAAAATTCAGAAAATTTTAAAAAAACAGATAACAAAAAATCATCGTTAAAAAAAAGTTACACTGATTTGTTCGTTAGTAATAACAAAAAAGATAGTTCATCAAATCGCAGTTTTATGAAATTAAAATTAAAAGATTTAGATAAAAAATCCGATGATAACAAAAATGTTAAATTAATAAGATACAATACATTTGATAAAATTGATTTAAATAATGAATCATTACCATCATCACCATCAACATCGAATAATTTATTAAAAAATGATAATAATTTAGTAGATGATAATAAAAATTTAAGTAATCTTGAACCACGTACATACTCACCATCAAAACTACCAAATCCATCAAATTATTATAATTTTTTAAATACATCGTCATTGATAAATACATCATCAGATGATAGCGATAACGAATTTACTGGAATTTCTGATTATGTTATTAAAGCTCACAGTATTTTAGAAAAAGCTATTAAAGTTATTATAAAAAAATTACCACCAAGTTCAAGTAGCATAGCATTGCATCAAATTGGTAAGTTTTTTTTTATAAATTTTTTTATGTATTATACTAAAAAATCAATAAAAAATTTTACAGGTAACATGAAAAATGAAATGATAAAACCATCAGGAGAAAATCCTTTAAATACAAGTTTTATAGTAAGTCCACGTGATAGAAATAGTAATTTATTTAATCGTAGTAACATCAGCAACGTTTCTGGAATATCAGGATCATCACGTCAAAATTCAATATCTTCACGTAGTACAACAGCAACAACAGCGACAACAGCAGCATTAAAAAGACCAATAATACGTCAAAGTTTAGCAACAAGTATAAAATCATTAAAATCACCACCAGTTGTACAAAAAATTAAAACACCATCGCAAAATATAAATACAATAACCAATAGACGTAGAACTGTTAGTAGCGCTGGTACATCAAATCCATCAAGTTCATTAAATGCATCAATTAATAATAATAAATTAATAAATAGTAATAGAAGTTATAGTATTGGTGGTGTTGGTGATGTTAAAAAATTTAATTATCAAAGTAAAGGAAATGTTAATACATTATTAAAAACACCAGGTACTCTTAATAATAAATCAATAAATAGTCCATCTGTTGTTAATAAATTTGGGTTTCAACCTGTTAAAAAATAATTTTTTATTATTTTTTATTTATTATATTTATTTGTATATTTCTAAATTATTATAATACTATTTTTTAATTATTTTTTACATGCAATTATTTTTAATTAATTTATTGAATTTTTTATACATTTTTTTTTCTACATTATAAAAATAAAAAGAAATTATAAAAGTCTAAAACATGAATAATAAATAAATATACAATTTTTTATGTGAGTAAATATCTATAAACATAATTTCTATACATGCAAACTTTTAATATAAACATACCTAATTATTTAAAATAACTCTTTGTAATATAGAATATCAATCAATAAATCCATAATCAATTTTTGAAGTAAATGCATTAGTGCATGCTCTAAATAATATTATAGTTTGAAAATTTTACATTTATGGTTTTTCTTATGTAATAGTTGATGAAAAAGAGCTACTTCATCTAGGTAGAAAATATTGGTACTATTATTGTTTTAGGTGAAATTTTGATTTTTTGGCATATAAGCACGTTTTCAGATCCTATAGGAAGCTAAAAAACCGGTTTTTCAAAAAAGTGTAAAAAGGTACTTTTTTTTAAATTTAGATGTAATACCTCATTTATTTCCATGAAAGTACTAATATCTAGAAGTACTATATCGTTTTTACTCGATATCTCGAATCGGATACTTAATTTCTTGAAAATTTTTTTCCCAACATTTTTTGCAATATTTTTTTTCTTTTTGGATACAGTACCAAATTTTTTTCTGTGGGAGTACTAGTTTTAGAAATATCCTTGATAGTCAATTTTTTTGGATTTTATACTAAATTTTTTAACATTTTTTTGCATAAAAAAATAAAATATTTTCTTTTGGGGCGTATTTAATTTTAGTACTTAATTTTATTCTATGAAAGTACTAATATCTAGAATTATCGTTTTTATTAGGTAAAATAGACCATTAAGAACATTTTGTTTTTATTAATGAAGAACCATAGTGCCAATTACTTGGCAGCGTTTTTTTACATGATGCGTTAACCCATTAACACCCAAACGACAGTCCCTGGACACTCGCATATTTTTTATATGAAAAAATTGAAATTTTTGGCGAAAATGGTACATAATAGGTATTTCTGAGGTACATAATAGGTATATTCTGAATCTGAAGTCCGTTTTTACCTACCACCCCTCAGGGGTGCAATATCAACCCCTAAAATGGGGTAAATTGTAAATATACTTTTAAAGATTTTAAACGATTCAACAGTTGCAAAAATAGTTTCTCTTTAGAAAATATAATGATAAAAACTAAAAAATTTCAAAAAATAAAATTCGTATCTAAATACCCTTTAGAGGGGTGAACTTATAATAAACGAAATTATGATTTTTGGTCTAAAAAAGGTCTATAGTAAGAATTTTTGACTGCTCTTTCCGAAGTCCGTTTTCACCTCGGTTTTCACGTGCAACCCCTCGAGGGTGCTTCAAAATACCTACAACTTTAAAATAATTTTGTAGGCACAGTTATAAAAATTCACTGTAAAAAATTTCCGTTTGCTGCAAGCGAAAATATTCCGAAAATATTTCCAAAAGACTTCAAACGTAAGAAAATTTTTTTTCGCCGCGACCGCGCTGCGCGCATATCCTAAAATTGAGCAAAATAAAAAATTTTTTCAAATTTTCTTTACGTTTCCGGTTTTTTTTTACTATTTTGCAATCGTTTGAGCAAATAAAAATTTTATTTGCCACAAGCGGAATTTTACTTGCTGCAAGCGGATTTTTTTTAAGGTTTCCTTTTTTCAGTATAACGCTTTATTTGCAATAATCTTGATATAGCAAAACCGGCTAACAACAAGCCGGGTCACATTACTGCAGGATGCATATTCAATTATTTTTTTTAATTTATAAATAAACTTAATAAACGCGATTTAAAAATGATTTATTTAATTTTGGAGTCAGGTGTCAGACTCCAAAATTTTTGTTACCATAAACTCCAAAATGCTATGCTTGTAAATTGTAATGCATAAATGTGTGTGCACACGTATTGGTAGACATGTTTACGTAATGGCGTCGATCTTACTCGCGCATAAGATGATTCCAATGAGTACTGTTTATTGCTCTTTTATTGTTGTATTTTGATTGAAATTTAAATTAATAAATTAAGAACTAAATATTTATTAAGTTTTAGAAAAAAAATAAATAAATTTATTAATCAAATCATAAGCCATAATCAAAGTGTTTGCAAATAAGAAATGCATTTGCATTATTACGTGTACATTAGATATTAGGTAGTTTTTAGTGTAAAAAGTACACATCTCTTATTACGTACCATAAATACTTATATTAGCTTTATATACTCACCACATTCTACAACCAGAAAAGTGATATTACAAAAAGCATAATAATAATTATGAGCGAAATAAACGGAAGATAGAAAAAAAAGAAAGAAGATAAATACATAAAGGTATAGTAGACGTGGAGCCAGTTTATGTATCCGTGGATCATCATTCGCGGGGACTATTTATGTATAACATTTTAATTAAAAGATTTATATGCATTTTTATAGATTAAAAAAATATATTCTTACGCATGAAAGAGGGTCAATAGTTTATGATCTCAATGGGTAAAAGTATACAAAGATAAAAAATACAGTGAATTATTGTACTTTTATAATAATATGTCGTCGTAACAGACGCAAGGTACGTGACATGCTTATGAAGCTTATGTAGGCAAAAATTTTTTTATGAAAAAAATTAATTCAATATGTTTTTTAAGATTTTAGAACATAAATTTCTTTTTATATCAAAATATACAAACTTTTAATTTATAATTTAAATATGTGTAAATTTTTTAATGTTTCAGAAGCATCATCAGTTAATCCTCATGAATAATGAGTAATTGATAATTAAAGATTAAATAAAAAGAGTAAAAAAACTTAAAGATTAAACCTGAAATGGCAGAAGAAAGTTGTGAAGTTAAATCGGCAGGACCATCATCTCCAAGAAGTCCACCAAATAGCAGTGGAGTTAAAATAAGCAGTCCTCAATCACCAAAAAAACCAAATCGTAGAGTAAAGCTGTCTGAATTACAGTTGGAAAATTTAAGTAAAGAAGATTTATTAATCAAATGGCGTGAACAAGAACAGTATTTGGATTATTTGGAGTCACAAGCTGTTACACATGAAGGTACTGATTTCATTTGACAGTGAATACCCAATTATAGTTCGTAACCCCAAATATTATAATTGTTAAAGATATCGATTTGAAAAAAAATTATGTGAAATTTACATGATAATTTTTCTAATTTTTATTGTTACAATGGGTTAATTGATTTCTGGGTTTGTAAAAAATATTTTTCATTATTTTAATGGTGAAGTGATGTGAGGAAACGTGTGCATAAAAATAAGTAGTGTTGATAAAATAATAATGGTGGATCAAATTTCTGTGAAAATTTAAAGTGCAAATCTAATACTTAAGGGTTTTTAAGCAGTGTATGATGAGTTAGTGTATGATTTTATATTTATTTAAATTATTTTTAAAGAAATTTTATATACTTGTGTTTTTTTTTATCAATGGTTTTTTGAATTTATACTAAAGCGTTTGATTTTTTTTGCACAAAAATTGAAAAACAGCTTTATTTTTAAAATTTTATTTGATGTGTTATTAAATCGGCAGCAAAATTTTCAAAAAATGTGGCAAAAAATCTTGAATTCCAGATTAATTAAGCTGTTTTATTTTTTAAAGGAGAAAATTTTTATTTAAGGATCTTCAAAATTATTTTCAATAATCCACACTACATCATGTTTCAACTAAATTTTGCTGAACTCCCATCATTATAAATAATAGAAGTTTGCGTTTAATAAATGATTTTAAATGTTAAACATTACGAATTCAAATCAGTATTTACTTTCTTAAATTTCTTTTTGAGGCTAGAATTTCAAACAATATATAAAGCAGCAAAATCTTTAAAAAAAAAACTTGAAATATTTAATCCAGAACTAATAAATTTGTTCATGTTTTTATAAAATAAATTTAATTTTAGGAGAAATCACATCTTTAAAAGAATCAGAAGGAAAATATCGTCAACAATTTTTAGAAGCATCTCACAGAGAAAAAGTTTTAGTTAGAAGATTGGCATCTAAAGAGCAAGAGCTACAAGAATATATGGTTAGTACTTACTATACAATTTAAAACATGGTTAATGGAAATTAATACACTTTTTTTCAGAATCAAATATCCGAAATGAAAGCAGCTCAAGCTCCTACTGCAGCATCATTAAGATCGACATTACTTGATCCTGCTGTTAATATATTAATTCAAAAATTACGTCAAGAATTAATATCAACAAAAGCTAAACTTGAAGATACACAAAATGAATTAAGTGCATGGAAATTTACTCCAGATAGGTAATAAAATATTAATTTCCTTTTCTATGTATTTACAAATTGTAATAAAAATATTAAAAAATTTTTTTTTGTAATTTTAGTAATACTGGCAAAAGATTAATGGCAAAGTGTAGATTATTATATCAAGAAAATGAAGAGTTAGGTAGAATGATTTCTAGTGGTCGCATGGCAAAATTAGAAGGAGAATTAGCTCTTCAAAAAAGTTTTAGTGAAGAAGTAAAGAAATCACAGTCAGGTATATAACAATTTATATATAACAAGCAAATGTTAAGCAAAAATTTCGTATTTAATGATATTATGTTATAATTTTTTAGAGTTAGATGAATTTTTGCAAGATTTAGATGAAGATGTTGAAGGAATGCAAAGTACAATATATTTTTTGCAACAAGAATTGCGCAAAGCTCATGAATCAGTTACTCTGTTGCAACAGGAAAATCTAACATTAAAAGCAAATGCAGGGGAAAATAATCTGACAAATGGTTTATCACCTCATACTCCTCCGATAATTAAAAAAGAAGAAAATAATGAAACTTTGACAACTTCTGAAATTTCTACAGAAGTTAAAGTAAAAACTGAAGATAGTGATCGGTTTAAAGGAGCTCGGACTCCTCCGTTACCTTTAGAAAATTCTATTCAACTGGAAAGTGTTGATTGTAATTTAAGTGTTGAAAAAGTAATAGAAAATAGGACAGAAATAAAACAAACTGAACATAATAATGATGAAAGTTCAAATGATTCGACATCAGATTTAATGATAAAAGTTGAAAATGAACGTATTGATGAAGAAGAAGAAATAAATCGTAATAATAAAAGAACATTAAGAACTAAAACAAATAGTAACAATAAAAACAACAGTGGAAAAACAAATGGTGAAGAAGTGTTAACGAGAACGACAAGGGGAAGGGACAGATCAAAAAGGGAAAAAAGTAGTGTAGCAAGTAGTGGTGATGATGAAAAGATAATGCAAAAGAAAAAACGTAGAGAAACACATGTTTCTAGCAGTACAGATCGTAATGAAGATGTAGACAATAGCATTGTAACTAACGGAGAAACGTTACAAAGTGATGCAGAGTGATTATTATTTATGTTGTCTGTATAAAAATTCAAGAAAAGAACTATAATTCTAGGAATAAAAACTTCAGACTCAAATTTTTATTTAATATATATATATATATATCAAGGTATTTAATTAAAATGACGAATGTATAAAATAAAGCATAATGTAATTAAAAGTTGTTGTAATCTTAAGATTTATAGAGCGATTTTCAAATTGAAATAAAATACTCGTAATAGACATTTTTTGATTGATACCATTATAGTTTGAGGAAAAAAATATTAAAAAAATACAGTTTAATCAGCTAATATAATTTTTTTGTTATTTATTATTTAAATATTGATTTTAAAAATATCACGAGTAGTTTACTGATTTCGTTTTATTTGAAATTATCAAATCACTGTTAATTCATTAAGAAACTATTATGCATTTAAATAAAATTTCAATTTTTACTGCATATTAGATGTACATATTATCATTCTCATTTAAAAGATTAAAAAATTATAAATAATACTCTGGTGCAGTTTTGTAAAATAAAAATTGAAATGACTCATTTTTAAATATAATATTTTTATCTTAATGTGTTTATTATTCATTAACTTTATCGGCACATTTTTCAAAATTTATTAAAATAATTAATTATGAATAAAAAATAAACACCTTAGAAAAAAATATTGTTTTCAAAAAAAGATCTATTCAATTCTTATTTATTATTTAAAAAGTTTTTAAATAAAAAATATATTTTCGTTGCATTTTTCCTTAAATCTTAATGGTGTGAATATAAAATATTAAGTAAATCATTTTGTGTATAAAAATATTTTATAAATTTTAGGACTTATATACCGATTTCTATAAATATATATATATATTATATATATATTATTATGTCACTTATTTTCAATTTAATTTAATTATTAAATGAAAATGTTAAAAAAAATTAGTTATTAATTAGTTTTTGACATTATTACCTAAATTTTTGTTCCGCAATAAATAAAGTTCCTTTTAGAGAGAGTTTATTTCTCTCTTTGAGGATGTGTATATTAAACTGACTTAAATAAAATTAAGTATGCGCAGTGAAGTTTAGTATCGTTATATAATTAAAAAATGGAATGAAAATGTGTGAATTTTTACACTTTTTTGTAAATTTTTGAAAATATTATAAAATAAATGAACTTTTTATTAATTAATTATAAATAAGTTTTACATAGCGTTGCATTGAAAATTCTCGAAAATAGTTAATAGAGAATTTTTGCTTTTAATATTTGTATAAAAAAAAATAATTAATTGTGAATAATATGACAATTATGAATAATTTGATGAATAAAATTTTGAAAATATACATAATTTATTGTTTTTATATTAAACTTTCCAAACTTTTATACTGTTTAGTGTGCAAAGTTCAAGATTTTTTTTAGAAGCACTAGCAAAAAAAATGTTTAAAAAAATACATCTTAATTTCACTGATTCTATCACTAGTCAAAAAATTTTTTAATTTATTCACGACCATAAAGATTTTTTATTTTTTTTCACAGCATCGGTAATTTTTGTTTTACTATTATTTATAGTTAAAAAAATTCTTTTCCTGAATTTCCGATGAAATTTTTTTCTTTCATTATAAATTTTTCAGGATTGCAAAATTATGCTATGAGGTTTGATCAATATTCAAAAGTGCTAAAATATTAAATTTTAAATAAAACTATAACAATAAGTAATAATACACACCCCCTGGGTGAGCAAAATAAGTAATAAAAAAATTTACAGTCATGCATATTGCTAATATATTACAAGCTTAAAAATTAAAAAATTAGTTAATAAGAACCAGTTGGTTGAATATTTAAACAAAGCAATCTAGCTGTATGTATAAATTTAAAAAAAAAATCAATTTTTAATAAACAGTAAATATATTTACATTTATTATTACTACAAGTAAAAAATAAAATTAAAATTTTATAGCCACGTAAGCTTACAATTAATAAATAGAGCTGTATATAAATTGCATAAACAAAATTATAAAATATGTAAGTGATAATTAGTTGAAAATTGCGATTAAATTTTTCATTTTAGTTAACAATCATACGAGTTACGTAAAACTTTTTTAAACTAAAATCAACAATTCAACTACCAGATTTCTTTTATAATGAAAAAATACTAAAAAAAAGTTAATGCTGAACATAATTTATTTTAAATTTATCACTTTTAGACATGTCTTTATTATTTATTCTGTAAATTCTCTAAATAAGAGTACTATTTTGGTCTTTTTATTCTATTTAGGAATAATGCATGAACAACAATTAATTATTTTACATAGACATTTTTGTATTTTTTTTTTTTCTTTTGTAAGAAGGCCAATGATATGTAAAAATACAATTATTTAATATTTATGTACATTATTTACTATAAATATATATAAGCGCAATAGTAGTAGTAATAGTAGTAACCAAAAAAATATACACAAAAAATTATACAAATAATTACATAAAAATGAAACTTAAATTTAAAATCTTATACTATATTTTTGCACATAAAATGAAATCATATGATTATTTTTTTATCATACATTTAAAAACATTAGAAAAAATTTATATTTTATGATTGAAATCTATAATTCAGTTAAAAGATGCATCGATGAATATTATTACATAATTTTACTTTATTTTAACGAAAAAATATCAAACATTTTATTTTTTTGTTTTCCATTGACACAAATAGATTAAAAATCTCATTCATATTGGTGACCTATTTTATATATAACATACATTTACAATTTTCTTAAAAAATAATTATTTTTTCATTTTTTAAGACTTTAAGAACGATTCATTTATCACTATTTTTTTTTTTTTTTTGAATGAAATTATAGTAACAAACAATTCTATTTGAGATAATTATAAAAAAAATAATAATTGAGTTATAAATATTATGCATGTATTTAAGGATGTTTGGATAATTTAAAAATTTTACATAAAATAATTGCTTTTTCTGTATGCAAAGGAACGATCTTTCGTAAATTCTGTGTGAAATATTTATTACCTCATAATAAATAAGTGAGAGTAGTAAAGTTATCTTTTGTAAAAAGAACAGTTAATATAAGTGCAATCAACAACTTTGAGATTGAATAACGCATTTTCTATACGAAAATGTTTGCGTTTATAATACTACAATTAATTTGCATTTGTTTCTTAATTATATGTATTTGTTCAATTATTTTGAGTTAAATATTTCACTTAGAACTTATTATTAAAAGATTCCTTTGTGATATTACACAAAATTAGTGATTTTCAGACATAATAGAAATTTAAAATGCTTTTGTAGACTATAATAATCAAATAGTGTATATAATTTTCAAGGCACTCCAATAAGAAAATTTATACAATAAAACTGTATATATATCTTAAAAATTAATAAACAGACAACATTTTCTTTAATATCATAAATTTTCAACTATTCATTATATATATTTTAGTTATTTACTATTGATTTACCAGCAATCATCAATTTCTGGTAGATTATATTTTTAGCGATTTACCAGCAATCCTTATTAAATTAACAATAAGTGACCATTTTATTTTTCTAAACTGAAAATGACTTTTAATTATAACTGCTTATTTAATTAAGCCAACATTTTTTCTTTTTTTTCCACGTATACGTAAAATCAATAATTACTTAGTTTTTGATAGTTAAAAATTTTGTTAATAAAAATGCTATTTCAAAAGAACAAAGAAAAACTGATTTTTTAAGATTCTATTGAGTTTTTGATAATAATAATAGATTTTTCATAAAAAAAATAATTTTTGTAATTTGTTTTTCTGCGTATTTCACTCCATTTTAAACTTTGGCTTCTCGCTTTAGTCATAGCAAGTTTCACAAGCCTTAATAAGATAGTATAAATTACATAAAATATTTTACAATATATATTCACTTAAAAATGTATAAGCGATTTAATTTTTTTCAGTTTATTATAATCACCGACACCAACAATCTCATTATTTATACAATAATGATTTTCATTTTCACATTAACAATGTTCAGTTTTTCAATTACCGATTTTCAGTCGGTTTTTTGTTGGTATAACTCTTTTAAAGATTTCAATTCATCAATTAATGTTTGATTTCTATTTTCTAAAACTGCTACACGATTTTCTAAACATTTTATGTATTCTTTCTTTTTTCTTCTACATTCACGAGCTGCCTCTCTAAATATTAAAAATAATTTTGTTATTTTTTATTGTCAAAAAATTCATATAAAATAAATTATTACCTATTTTTTAAAAGCCTCATTTCTCTTTTTCTTGCTGCATCTTCGACAACGTTATGTCCTGTACTTGCTAAAAAACAAAATTAATTAATTATAATTTTAGAAAATATAAAAAAATACAAATATATATATTTTAACCAACCAGGTACATAAAATTGTGCTTCTTGACCCTGTGCATATTGAACAATATTTGCTGTATTTGTAGAATTACTCATTGTTAAAGTATGTAATCCTGGCACCGTTTCACCTTGATTTGATATTTGAATTGTACCGGCTGGAATCACTAGAATAAAAGAGACAATTTAATTTTAATATTTTTAAAGTTATCCATAATCATTTACATAGAAGTACATGTGACTGTGAAATAAAGCGATGCTTTTTGGTTTTTGAATAATTAGAAAAAACTAAATTTTTAAAAGAAATTAATTTCTCAAATATTTAATGCAATTTTTATAAAGAAAGTAATATTTGATTATTCTGATAATCAAATTTGGTAATAGCAAAATAAGTTAAAAAAGTAAATATATTTAAGAACCCACAAGCAAAGATGCCACACCAAGCAAAATTTATTACAGTTAAAATATAGAATAAAAATTTAGATCTTGCTCAAAATTTTTTTGTTTAATTAGTAAAAATTTAAGTGACTAAATGCATATTTGGAATAACTAAAATAGGTTGGAAAAATTAGAAATTTTTTGAATTCAAGAAGGACTGCTTAGGAAAAGATTGAAAAGTAAAAATAACCAACCTGATTGGTAATGGAGCGAATGGGAAGATACTTCACTGTCCACATTAGAGTCACATTCAGAAGAGGATTCAAGTTTCATACAACCCTCTGGAACACCTAACCAATCAATGTCCCTATTACTTTCTTGTAAATTATTTTAATTTTTATTGCATTTACTTGCTAAAAAATTTTTGTTTTCCTACTAATAAGAATCTTGATATCTTACTTATTTCAAATTTTTTTTATTGTAAAAAGACTATCAACAAATTTTGCCACATAGTTTAAAAACTGACTATTTACGTTTTAAAAGTTTTTGTAAATTTTAATAGCTAACGCAAGAAGCCTTTAAAAAGAGTAAATAAGATATTTTTTCTCCGAAAGGCTTATGAGTTATTCTCAAAGAGAGTTTTCAGGCTTGCATGTTAAAAAAACAAAAAAAAAAAAAAAACAATTTATTTCTGAATGATTTTGTGGTTTATTTTATATAGTAAAAACAAATAATTGTTAAAAATTGTTTTATATAATGCTGTAAATTTGCATGCTAAATTATAATTTAATTCATGCAGTCAGATCATACTAAAATGAACGTTAAAAAAAATTGATTAAGTACTAAAAATAAATCAATAGAAAGCTTCTAATATGTTTTAATGTCTTGATATTTATTGCTAAATAATTCTCTAACTGATTATTTGTTCAAGAAAAATTAGGTATAAAATGATCTATTCACAAGTATAATGATGAAAATATTATAAGTTTTATTATAACTGATTATTTGTTGTTACGAATTTTGATATTTGTGTATTAAAATTTTTTTCTAATATTTCTTAATAATTTGCTTTTGTTAGGAATTCATTAAATTAATTATAATATGGAAAGTTATATCTAGATTTTTATTCTCTGATAAATTATTTGAGTCTTTTTTATTAATATTTTTATTTATTTGGCTCACTAAATTTTTTTGATTTTGCTTATTTAATTTCAAATAATCTTCAAAATAACTTAACAGAATAAGGTAAATTTTTATTAAGTATAGGCTTGATTGTATAGAATATTTTATTTTTGCTTGGTATGACATTTTATCTGCATTTAAAATATATTTTTTTCAAAACCAAATAGAATATTTTAAATATTTTTTTTGAAGTATGAACTGACATACATTTTTGGAAGATAGATTAGAATATAATAGAAAAAAAAATGTGAACCTTATTTTATAGATGTTTAAAATAATAACTTACCAGCAATTTCACCTCCACCAAGATCATTCAAAATTTTTCTGTATGATGGTCTTCTTGATAAAATATCGCGTCTTTTTTTTGGCGATTCTTCATCTGAATAACTGTCATCGCTTCCAGTTTCAACAACCTAATTTCATATGGTAAATATTAATTATACAATTAATTAATAAAATAATTCAAAAATTTACCTGAAGCGTTTGTAAACTACCTTGAGCAGTTTGAATTACTGAGTTTGGTTTGCTGACAAGAATAACATTGGCTTTTGATATAGCAACTGGTTGAATGTTTGTCGCTGTTTGAATAACAGATTGCTGATTTGGTTGTATAACTGACTGCACCTAAAAATTTATGTATTTAAATAAAATATTAAATTAAAAAAATAAGGCAAATAAAACAGCACAAATTTTAGCCATAGTCTTGACAAAAAGAATTATGCAGCTATTTAAAAATTAAATTATCATTTATTTTAAGCAGACCAACAAGTTGACATTCACAATAATAATTTAACACACATAAACCAGCATTATTCACACAAAAAAAATAAAATCAATTTCATGCTTTCCAATAGAAACAAAACACATAAACAAAAACAAATTAGATGCACTGGAGAAAAAAACAACTCCTGTATACCTGAGTCAATGTTGGTAAAGTTAGTTGTACAATGCTGGTAGATGCAACTAGTTGATGAGTTGGTTGTTGATTTCTATTTATAGTTTGTACGGATGTAATAGCTGGTACACTATCACCATCTGTTCCTGTTGATAATGGGTCTATAGCTGATCCATTCTCCTCAACCATACTTTCCATAGCCCACAGGCCTCAGGTCCTGCAATTAAAAAATTCATTTATTTAAAATAATAAAATAACTAGAGCAAGTATTGAATTCTCCCGCCAATTTAATATTGGAGTAATCCACAAAGTATTTACATCAACATAAAAATGTATCATATTGTTTTATCTTTTAAATTATTTCTTATATTTACCCAAGTATTAAAAAAAAAATACAATCACTATATACTAAGTAAAAAAAATTTAATATTAAAATTTACTTTAAAAAAAACAATTATTATTAATTTTCCCCCTTCTTTTTTATTATGACTCCAAAAAACCTCGTGCCAATGTTATTATTTTTATTTTTCTCGAATATTTGTTTCTTTTTGTTAGAAAGTAAAATTATTTTTATTTTTTAATATCAAAATTGTATAAATCACCAAATTCGTATTTTGTAAATAATTAGGTTCTTTAAAAGAGGATAATGATAAACTTACTTTTTCGTCTTCGTCGGTGATCAGACGCCATATTATTAAAAAAAAAAGAAAAAAAAAAGAAGTCTAGCGCGGAAAAGTTTTTATTTACAATTTGTAAAAACGAAAAATAATAACACTTTAATTATTGATTCCTCATGCAGGTATTTAAACGATTAAGGCACAGCTGTATATTTATTATCAATATTATTATCCTTTATAGTATTATATTATGTAAAAAATGTAAAAAACAATTGCTGATAGAGTTCAGCAAAGTGCACATGTCAAAATGAAAATCCTTTTAGCTGATAGTAAACATTGAAAATTTTTGTCGAAATAAATGATTTATTTCTGAATGTTAAAGATGTTTTGAAGTGACGTTGTAATTATTATTTTTTTTTGTAGTCAATATACTTACCGCAGTCAAGAGCGAGAGAAAAACGAGGTAGTGTGAGATGTTACGTATTTCTCGTCGTCAACAGCGGTTTTCGCTGCGATCGCTATTATTACTTGCTGTATATTTATGTATATATATATATATGTATGTGTGTATGTGATACACAATAATATATTGAAAATATAAAGTTCAAGTTAAAAGAGAAGAAAAACGGGGCAGCTACGTAGCAGCCACGTCAAAACTATATCCAGTAGATTCGTCACTAGTGGAGGAACCCACCAAAATTTTCGTGCTTCCACTCACACTACAATATTGTTGGCTCTAAAACGCGTCATCGTTAAAATGGCGGAATTTTCATGTGCTTTGAATTAATGAGTGCGAGAGAGAAAACAATATTTTTCCCCTACCATTAAACACCCCCCACTATACTTAAATAACTAATAAACATTTTAGTTATCTTTTGCCTTATTCTTTTGCAAAAAACAATTCAATAAATTTTTCTTCTTTTCTTTTTTCAACCAAGGACTAAATAAGATACTTTTGCGTCTATAAACAATTAGATTCTATTACTTTCGAGGAAGATTACTTTAAAAAAATTTTTTTTAGATACTTATACATTTTTGAGTCTAATTTTAGATCCAAAAAGAATTCATCTCGCCGATTTTTCCAATGCTCCACATTTTTCGCCGAGAAAAAAATATAAAATATTCGAAATTTCGCTCAATTATATTGGATGAGTATTTAATAATTGTATTTTTAATTATAACATTTATTTAAATTTATGGGCTTTTTAAAATGACTCGAAAATTTTTATAATATAGCAGACGTAAAAAATATGCAAAATTTATTATTTTTTATATCTTAAAGATAAGAAAACTATTATATTATAAATATTTAATAAAATATTGTGCGAAAGATCAAGATATTTTAACGACCTCTTAAAACTGTTTTTTACAAAAAAAAAAATATATATAATAAAAATAAATGTTATCGCATAAATAAAATATAGAATTTACACTATAGCTTTTATTTATAATCTTTTGTAATCTAAACGAAAATTTTTACAAAGCTAAAAAAATCAATAAATAAAAGCACAAATGTTACTTTTTTTTGTATTGAAAATGTTTAGGATTATTAAATTTTTTTTTATGTAAAATTTATGCTTTTTTTTTTTAAAGCAAAGTGACATTATATTTTATTGATAAAAAAGAAATATAATGCTTTTTATGTAATGGTTTTATAAGAATATTTAAGCGTGTAATTTAATTTATTTTATTTAGATCGCATTGTAGGTCTCGATTTTTGCCTATTTTTAGATATTGTAATTAATGTTATAGACATAGGTAAAATTATAAATATTTACATTAAAACACCGTGCTGTATAATATAAACAGAAAATATATGCAACAAGTGCAAAAATAAATTATTGTTTTATAGCCTTTTTAAATGCGGTATATATACTTTTTTTAAGATTTATTTTCAAAAAGAAAAAAAATACAGAAAATTTTTTTTATTTTTAATTGATAATTGCTGAGTAATACTATTGTAATAAAAAATGAATTAACATATTTAACAATATATATAATATAATCTTACATAAAAAATTAAATCAAGAATTTAAAAAAAAGTGTGAAATTAAAGAAAAATTTTTTTTAATAATTTTTTATTAGGTAAAATTAAAAAATATTTTGAAAATATTTATTATTTGAAAAATCAAGTATGACTATTAAGAATTTTAAGCGGGTTGTATTTTTTTTAAAAAAGAATAAAAAAAAATACAAAATAAAAGAGGTAGGGATTTGCTGACGTCATACAATGACGCTATACACTTCGTCGGCAAGACGCGCACGCGGGATTAATATATATACCGAGGTTAATGCAGGTATACATTTTATTCCAAATAATTGTATATGGGTGATTCTATACACAAATTTAAAAGGTAATCCAGAAAAAAGAGAGGGTATACATTTTTGATATAATTATAATCATCATTATATTACAATCCATGGTCGGAAAACTAAATAATGCTGATTTGAGATCAGCAACCTCGAAAAACCCCCGATATAGTTTTTCAAGTAAAAATATAGCTTTTTATAAAAACCGATTTTTCACCCCTTTCCACCCCAATTTTCCACCTCTATATCAAACTTTATGATTTTTTTGAGTTCATATTTGAAATTAGCAACCTCAAAAACCTCCGGGTACTAATTAGCAGGAAAAAAACACAATATTTTACGAATAGTAAAGATTTACGTCAAAGTGGCACACGCTTTGGCCGCAAAACAGGGCTAAAATTGCTTGTTTTTTAACTTTCCACCCCTTGTAGACATTTTCTGAGGGTTTGTTGGTAAAAAATGATTCTAAAATTGAATTCCTCATGAGTTTCTAATCTTAAAACAATTTTATTTTATTTTTAATGAAAATCTAAGCCGGTATTAATCATAAGTGGCACGTTTTGGCTGCCTGGGCGGCAGAGCGGTAATGGGTTATATAAGCAATTATATAAGAAAATATAATAAAAAATATTGGTTTGAAAAATTTTCTGAAAGTTTTAAATTTTCAAAAATTTGTTACCCGTTCTTTTTAAGGTTTTTTTTAACCCTGAATTTTTTTATTTGCTCGAAATGATCCCAAAAATTGTTTTTTTTTTTTTTGCAAAAATATATGCAATCACATGCTTAAAAATAAAAATGAAAAAAAATTTTTTTATTTTTTTGCATTTTTACAGATATCTCAAAAGGATAAAATAAATTGCACCATCTAGTAGCTAGAGAAATTTGAGATTTAAAAGTTATTTTATTAGAATTCGAGAAATATTAAAAAATATAATGCTACTCAATGTAAATTGGGTTAGAACGGAATAAAAAAAGTCCATTTTTATCATTATCTTCGTAGCACTATGTCTAATAAAGTTTAAAAAAGAAGGTACAAAGAAAGAATATTTGGAAAATTGGAGCTTGCAAAAAATTATTAATGCCAATAAAATCTATTCTTATCAAAAATAGTGAAGTATTTTAACTTCAGAAACAGGAATATTTCAATAGAATTTCAATCATTTTTGAGACAAATTTCAGTAATAATATGCATTATTCGCTTGATTTTCATCATAAAATAATAAATTTTTTTTTTAATCAATTAATTTGTCCCTGAGTATTCATTTCTTTAAGAAAGAAATCATTTTTATTGACCAAATTTCAATTTTTAGGTCAAAAACTGTGTTAAGTAAGTTTTGCTACTTACAGTTTTCAAAGGCTTTTGACCTAAAAATTGAAATTTGGTACATAAAAATGATTTTTTTCATAAAGAAATGAATTGCCAGGGAAAAATAGGTGGGCCTCCACTGAGCAGCGTGATTGTTTAGGGAATCATTTTTTTCTTACGCTACAATAAAGATCTACTTTTGGGTGATCTTTTTTTCGCTTTTAATGAATAACTATGTGTTGAACACGCGCACTCATTAACCAGCAGCTATTTGATATCATTGTCGCTGACGAAGGAAGTATACTTTTCAAAAATAGTATGTTACGACCCATGAACAGAAAAAATATGGCTCAAATTGCACGTAACTTATTCACCTAAACTGCGATTTAGGTCATTTTTTTTATGGCCAAGGGTCGTAGGCGAATTTTCTGCGTCAGTGGTGACAACGGCCAGGATATCGTACTTTCGTGACGTTAATTACAAAGTATATATATACTTACAGTGGAAGTATCAACTGCTTGGAAACAGGTTGTGGTAGTGTAAAAAATATCCCCCATATCATTTGTTTACCTGAATAGGCCTAACAATTAGACCTGACTCCCTGGCATATCTATGTTATAAGATAGGGGATTTTAGGCTATCTGCTATTTGACGCTGCTGCATTGTAACTCAATTACATACCTTTCAGTTGGTCTCATTTTTTGTGTAAATGTTGGCCTTTAATCCCCGTGAACCCCATTTTTTTATCAGAAATTCTCTTTTCTTTTTTTTTCCATTAAAATTGGCATAGAATTTCCCATATGGATATCCATACCGACTTTCAAATGGCGCGTGGAATTTTCCATATGCTCCAGACGACATCCGCCGTCCCTGATCCTTGGAAAACTCATCATATAAGTTTTATGAAAAGGGGCTATCCATAGATATTACGTAAGACAATTTTTTGGGTTTTTCGACCCTCCCTCCCCCTGTTGTAAGAAAAAATAAGAATTTCGCCTAACCCCCGTCCCCCTTCGTAAGATCTTACCCTTTTATCATAATTTTTTTTTAAATAGTAAAATTTTATTATGAATTTTCTAAGATGCTTACTCGACGCTGCATAAGAAAAGAGTGATGCATGGAAATAAACAAAAAAATGTTGTTTATATAATAAAACCCCCATCAAAATTAAATTTAAATATTAACTGATTTTCATGTACTTGAAAAACTTTAAAAATTTAGTCTCTAATTATAATCTCTGATCCGGTTTCAAAATCAATAGGAAATTTTAAATACATATAAACTTATAGAAAATTTCAAATAAAATTCAATAAGTCATAAAATTTTATATATTTATTTACCTTTATTATAAAAGAATTTTTCCTTTTTAAAACTTTTCAATACATACTCATAATAGGAATTTAAATACTTCGCCTGGCGACATTTTTCCCAATCTTTTTTCCCAATGACTTTTTTCCAAGGATTTTTCCCAAAATATTTTTTTTCAAAAACTTTTTTCCCAAAAAAAAAAATTCCCAATGAACCATTAATTTCCAAAAATAATTTTTTTTCTTCAAATAAATTTTAATAAAACGTTACAAGATTTATTATATTTACACCTTCTGCTTATCAAATACAATTATATAATTAATTTAATGTTAAATTAGTCATTTTAATATAATTTAAAATTTTATATGATAACCTATGAATTCTAAATATTCAAGGACTTTTCCACTTTCTACTGATAAAAAATCCTCTGGAATTTCATCTAATAATAACTCAAAAGTTTGAATTACATCTTCTTCTAGAACAAATGCTAACGAACCTCATAACAAGCACAGATTTTGAGCGGAAATTTTTTTAGTCTTGTCATTTTCGTTATTAAATGCCACATTCTACCCTTCGCTTTGGATTTTTCTAAACTCATTTTGCCAAAAGTAGAAAAAACAGACTTTTACTTGAGTATTCATAATGTTGCATGCAGAATTTATAATAGTTACCTCAAAATCCGTCACTATCATTTCTGGTGGTTCAAAATATGGAAATTTTTGAAAACATTTTTTTTAGGAATTTTTTTTTTTTTTTTTGAAAAATTTTAATTTTTTTAGGAACTTATTATTTTGGGAATTTTTACTTTGGAACTTATTTTTTTGGGGAAAAATAATACGTTGGAAAAAAAGGGTTTAGGAAAAAATACCGTTGAGAAAAAAAGATTGGGAAAAGTGTGGCCATCAGATCTAAATACGTATTTCATATTAACTCATTAACGCCGGGGCGGAGAGTTTTGGAAATGAATAAAAATAAGTATACTTCCTTATAGATAAGTGGCTAAAAAGTTCCTCCTAATAGTAAAATTTCATGCCCTTTCAGAATTTGACATTAGTTTTCACCTACAATCCTTAAAAATACCCTAAAAATGGGGGTGAAAGGGATAGTTCAGGCATTATTAGGAAATTTTTGGAAAAATCAATGAAAAAAGGATCCAATTTTATTGAAAAATGTTTGAAAATAATATTTTTTATGTAAATTTGAGTAAACTTCGTATACATTGAGGTTGCATACATTTTGGCCCTATTTACAACCCTAAAAAGGTGAATAGGGGTGGAACTCCAGTCAAAATACGGGTTTGGTTGTATTATCACTGACGAACACCAGTTTTGTTCTACTATAGGTTTTTTGTCTCGCTGTACACGAAAATCAAAGTCATTTGGCAGAGAAATTGGGGCATCACCCTTAAATTTGCAAAAACTTCCCACAAAAAGGGTTTTTTTTTACATATTTGTACTTTCAGCACTCAGATTTGCACCATACGGGTTTTTTGGGTCGCTGATCAATCATTTCGACTTCTTTTTCATAAATATTTAATATTTCACCCTTAAAATAGCTAGAACTACCCCTAAAAGGGATATTTTTGCTATTTTTGAACTTTGAGCGTCCAAAGTACGTTCTTATACGTTTTTTGAGCCGCTAATCAAGAACTTGAAAATTAAGGGGGGGGGGGGGTCAAATTTGTCCTTTTTAAGGGGGGGTTAAATGAGACTTAGAATTATTAGGTAAGTACATATAAATAAATAAAATACTTTTAAAAGACTTTGAAAAATCTGGGCTTAAGGACTTAGGATAACACAGGTTTATGGACTAAGAATAATATCGATTTAGGGACTTTGAATAATTCAGTTTCAGGGATTTGGAATAATTCAGGTTTAGGGAATCAAAATAGTTTAGGTTTGGAATCTTAACAGCTAGTGAGGTGATAATTACAAATTATAAAAATAGAAAATTGTATTGTAATGTTGCGTAACATTTGTATTATACCTAGTCCTCAGCTGGAAGTAAACATGTTCCATGCATTTAGGTTGTGTTTACACAATTTAGCCACTTATCTATAAGGGAATATACTTATTTTTACTCATTTCCAAAACTCTCCGCCCCGGCGTTAATGTGTTAATATAACATTCGTTTTATTTTTATAATCTGAAAGGTAATTTTAAAACTTTATAAGCTTATATCTTTAGACAATAGAATATTATTTTAAATCCTAATTTTGAACCAACCTTGTCTATTTTAAACTAAGACCTATTATTAAAATTATTTTTAAATAACTTTTCCGAATATTTTAAAGGCCATTATAACGCAATCGGTGACTGGCATATTTTTGAAAAAAACCAAAAGATTAAATTTTAAATGAAATTAAAATTAATATAATAAGTAAATCTTATCTTTAGATATTTTCAAATCTCATTCCCTCCTGAGTAAGAAAAAATAAGAAAATCAGAACCCCCCTACCCCTTTTTTGCCTTACGTAAATATGGATAGTCCCAAATCATATACTAAATAATGTCTATTATTAACAATCCCTCAAATCAAAATTTACTAATAGGCCTTAGCTTTGCCTCAGATAATATTTTACGCGAAATTCAACCCATTTTTTATTTTTCGGGTCATGGATCGTAATAATTATAATATCACTGGCTGAAATATGAGTTTCGTCTAATTGTCCGATGCTCGAAATTCGTTCTTTACCTAAAATTTTGCTTAAAATTTAAAAATAGTGAAAAATGTAGTTTTAGTGTCATTTTATATCTCTTTAATAATGGAAAGATAACATATTACTTCCAAAAATTCAGTAGCTGGGAATACTGGCTATCTGAACGTTGTACAGGAAAACTATTACTAAAAATTAATGATTTTCAAAAGTTTAGCAAATTTTATAATGCGTGATACGAAACTTTATGCTATATTTTAATTTTAAGATATTCATATAGAAAGTTTAAATTCTGTTTATAAGCTTTCATATCATAGTTATACTTGGTTCCTTTTTGATTTCTTGCAAAAGATTGATAAAAACTGATTTATACGCATAATTTAAATTTTCTTATTAAATGACGATTCAAACATTTCATGAGTGGTAAAAAGCCAAAATTTTTGAAATATCCAAAATCTTATAATAATTATATAGAGCTTGCGATTGCCATCATTGCCGCACCACTTCTATATATACGCTTCTGCTGGAAAAGTACATTATTTACAATTTTTATAGATTTATAAAGTCAAAAATCTGAATTTGTCTAAATATCTTCACCAAACTGCAAGATTTTTTAACCCATTACTTCTCAGGCAGCCAAAATGTACCACTTGATTAATACCGGCTTAGATTTGCATTAAAAATTAAATTTAAAAAATGTTTTAAGATTAGAAACTCATGAGGAATTCAATTTTTGAATCATTTTTTACCAACAGAATCTCAGAAAATGTGTACAAGGAAACTTAAAAAACAAGCGATTTTAGCCCTTTTAAAAATTAATATTTAATATCTCCGGACTGAACCATCCGATTGGGGTGCGGTTGGTGTCAAAATTTTTGGCCAAAAATGTGAACTTGGTTTATTAACTACGACGGCGAGAGAATTCGTGATAAAAAGTTACAATCCGTGGGGCTTGGCAATGATACTTGCAGACAAAAAACTTAATCAACATAAAATATTTTGTCTGATTAGGAATGTGACAGCATTATTTGGAATATATTCAAGAATTCCTATCTTTTCAATTGGAGCCCTTTACTTCAAAGCCCAAATGGCTTATTGAAATAACCGGAAAACAGTCAACAGTGATGTTTTGTCAACATAATAAATTCATTCACAACTATAGATTATAATTTGGTGTTTCAAATGTGGTGGTCTCCTCTTGTTATAAAGCAAAAAAATAGTATTAATTTGAAGATTTTTAATTACAATTCTATAGTTTATTTTCAAAATAAAACTAATAAGTTTGAGATTTGTAATAACACGACTTATACAAAGTTAACAAAATTTTGTAATATTACTTAATTTTCTTGAAATTCTTACAAAAATTTTTGAAATTAGTAAAATTGTTGAAATATTAATAAAATTTTGTTCCAATATACTTAAGAACTCTAAATTTTCTTGGAATATAATAATAAGCTTTTCTTACACTGCTGTGAATTGAACTATTTCATGACGTCAAAATATATGCCAATTATAATTATACTTAAAATATTCAAGGAATCAAATTTAAATAAAGTATGAAAAAGTACGTGCGTAAGTACACTTATAGCACAGACTTATAGTTTTACTTTTTAGAAATAGTAAAAAACCAATAAATTAGTAAAATAGGTATAGAAAAAAAGTCATGTTTAAATGACATGAAAATACCCATATAACATAGATTTAAATAAATCTAAATTTTTATAAAAATCTGCAAATCAAACGTGTTTATTAATCGTAAAATTTCAATATAAAAAAAATTATTTTTAATTTTTATCAAAAGTTTGCGACCAAAGTGCAGTGACTACATTCCAATAAAAATATATATGTTAATTTTGTCTCTAAAAAAGTTGATAAAGTATATATCTACTTTTTACAACGTATCATGTTCTTTTAGTGAAATATTTTGATTCCTGTAATTAGTATTTTGAGTTAAATTAAAGTCTTGTATCCTGTGATAAATGTTAATTACAAGAAGAGTTTTTTTATTAAATTAAAATTAAAGCTTTCGAATAAAATTTGGGACTCGATATCTTTCTAATTTCTAATCGTAAAATACTAATTTTAATCCTAAAAAGTCAATTATTTTTAATCAAATAATGTATTTATAAATAAGGAAGTATTTTTACTCTAAATTTTCAAAAAAAATAGTATTTTTTGAAGATATAAAGTTGTATTTCACCGAATACGAAGGTTTACAAGCCCGAGTTGCTTATATATTATAGCATTCGGTGAAATACTATCACTTAAAATTGTTTAAAAAATAATTTTATTTAAAATTTTATGTTAAATTTCTAAATTTTACGCATGAAGATAAATAACTTCAGATAGTTAATGAGTTTTTTATTTAGTGATTTAAATTCATATTTAATATTTTTTAAACAACAAATGAAAATAGCAAGAGAAATACAAAATTTTCCACAAGTAAGTTAATAATTACCATTTTTAATAAAAATTAACGATAATCTCTAAAAAATTCTAAAATATTTGAAAACCTGCAGATTACAAAGTTACTTTATTTTTAAAAATAATTATTTTTCTTTAAAGTTTAGTGTAAATTGTAATTAACTAATTTATTTTTCATTTAAAAAAAGGAATGAAATTTACTACACTAAAAAATATATTTACCTATTTCCATATTATTTTTCTGATAAACGTTTATAAATAAAAAAAAATTTTATAATCACATATGCTTTTTATTTTAAATTTTCACTATTTTTTTATTAATTAAAAAACACAGTCTTATTTATATTCACACACACATAAACAAATTAAATGCAACTGTTTAAATTTCACAAATTACTTCAATTATTACAGTACAACACAAAAATAAAGACCAAAACAAAACATAAGATCTGATATAACTGAATAAATATAAAATTCTGATTATTTATCAAAAAATAAAAGAACACTTTTTTTTTTCTTTTTAAACTCTAACACTTTGTATTTCCTATAATTAACATACATGTAATTTAAATATATTACGTAATTGTATAAAACATATGACGTCAAAAAATAAAAAAATTGATATACTGTAATTACATATTCAAAAAAAAATTTTTTTTTTTATTATAATAAAATTTTTCAAAATTTTCAAGGTTTTATAAAAAATATATATTTTTTTGTAATTTACATATTAAAAGAATTTTAAAATTTATTTATTTAGGTGTATATAGATATAGATAAATGTAATAATGTGATTACCTTTTTATACCTGTTGATGGGGTCCGAAAATGAAGTCTAACCAGGCATGAATATTTTAATACAAAAAACGTAATGTAAAATAGCTGTTATTGGTTTCAACAAGCTTTTCATGCTGTCTGAAAAGTCTATACAACTGCATAAAAAATTAATAGTATATTTTTATTCTATAGGCCGCAAAATTAAGCAATAATAAGTCGAGGATGGCAAACTGCGATCTAGGACATTCTTTTTTTACGGCTTAGGCCAAAACATAATTTTTCTTCCTAGCGGGCCGAAAACACATTTTTCGCCCCGTAACGAAATCGAAAAAAACGCGTTTTCACCCCACTGAGAAAGAAAAATTTCGTTTTGTCCATGGGAACAAAAAAAAATACCCCAGATCCTAGTTTACCATCCTCGGCTTCGCCTCGGATGCTAATTAACGTGCGGTCTGGGCCATTCTTTTTTTTTGCTCCCTTGGTTAAAAATGTACTATTTCTTCGTCAGTGGCTAGAAATCACGTATTTTCGAATCGCGCTGCAGCCAGGAAATACGTGCTTTCTGGCCACTGACAAGAAAAACATATTTTTTTAATGTAATTTACGTACGATTTGGGCTTGTCTTCACTGGACACGGGCTCGTAATATACTATTGCTTAAAATTTTAGAATGATTAATATACTCAAAATTTAAGAGAATTCTTACTACTATGTAGACTTCACGATTCTGTTCACTGTTCATAAATTTTTAAGTTCCCAGCGTTTTTAGAAACACTAGTTTTTAGGGGTGTTTTCATGATATTCAGAAAAAATAACGAATTTTTAGTTAATGTACGGTTTTTTGCGACTAATTACAAATTGCGAGGTCTCAGGGATAATAAATTAAAGATATATTAATAAACCAAACTAAAATTACTATTTCTTGTCAGCAGCCAGAAATCACGTATTTAGTAAAGTTTCATTAAAAGTTTCAGTAAAGATTCAGTAAAAGACGCATTTTCTCGCCACTGACGAAGAAAAATCGTATAGGTAGGACCCTTGTCCATAAGTAAAGAATGGCATTCTTTACATTTCTGGACACGGGCTCGTAATATACTATTGTAGAAAACTCGAGAGCTTGCAAAATTATATGAAGTTATTTGAGGCTTAATCGCATTCAGTGCTGGTCATGTTTAAAATTTATATAGTGTAGTTGGAAGTTATTCACGATTAATCATCAAAAATCCCCAACTACCCTGTATAAATTTCAAAAATTACTAGATTTAATATCGACTTTTAATCTGATGAAGGGTTTAACATTCAGGATTGAATCAGTATACATACAATTTTATTAAAAAGTGCGATAAACTCATCTTGCTCATACTTAAAATTTATTTTATCGTCCAACCCTATATAGTTCCACATACAGGGTGCGAAAACTTTTGGCATTAGCGGAATCTCTATAGCACAATCTGGTACTTGGCGAAACTGAACACGAGTAATATGTGATTACGCGAATTTCTAAAATTTTTCGCCTATATAGTGCTCGATATTTTTTCCATTTTTATCGAGTTTTACGCACGCTTGCAAAAAGCTTATTTTTTATTTATCATTTTTATATGTTTATACAATCTATCACAAATATTTTAAAAAATATAGATAGAAGATATACTAATTCAATAAAAACTTTTATCATTATTCTAATGAAATAAGTTGATTATATCAAATTCCGGAAGTTATAAAGAAAAAAATAAAAGGGTGAAAATTTAATTGATTGTAAACATGCTAGAAAAAAATATTCTAACATATAATGTTTACTTGATATTATAAAAATTATAAGTCAACATAATTATATAAATATTTATTTTTAGAATCATAAAATAAATTTTCTATATTTATATAATTTTACTTGACCTATTAGAATATAACTATAATGCAAGAAACTTGAGTTTATATAAGACCAAGTACTACTAAGGCAAATAACCTTTGTAAAACCAAATTATAACCAATAGTTATTGATGGCTTTGACATCCTGAACGATACAGTAGGTGGCTTGCCACCTTCATGTCACGCGGCCCGGCTTCGGAATGACAAAAGATGGCATACCACCATTCTATTTCAATCGGGATTTTGAAAAAATACCCCCAATACCTGCCTAAATGGCAGGTGGATCAATTGAATAAATTCCAACAGGCCTTCTGGGCTTAGGAACACAGGAGTCAATATTATCAAATGGGGTATATTTTGGTAATTTTCAATATAACTCTGGAACCTTGCAAGTTAACTAAAGCACTTCTGGTTGGTCTCATTTTTTGGTGAAAGTATCTTGCAAGCTACGGAAACCGTATTTTCTTATCACAAATTCTCTCATCCCTGTAATCAATAGACCGAATGCCCATTTTTGGCCCAAAATTATCAATTTGTAAATTTCTGCCAAAGTTGTAATTTTTGATGAAAATGGGTCTTAAAAATTTTCCACGAGCTTTAGGTTTACAAAATACTATATAAAAATTAGTTATTTTATAAGTCGTAATACTTACACCAAAAAATTATTGAAAAAATAAAGAAAATAATTGTTAGCTCTGAAATTAAATATTTTTATTTAATATTAGAAACCAAAAGTATTTTACACTGAAAAAAAATTTTTCGCTTGTGGCAAGCGGAATTTTTGTTTCTTCTCAAACGATTGCAAATTACTTATACTTTTTCGCCCCTTCACCCTACCAAACAGGTTTTTTTCATTAGGAAATTATTGCAAACGACTAAAGTTGTTAAAAAAAAATGTTTTAGGGAAGGAAAAACACGTTTAATTAAAAAAAATATTTTAAATTCGAAAAATTTTATAAAAAATAATCACATATTTTTTATTTTTTTTGCATTTTTCCTACCCAAAACTTATTGTATACTTCATTTTAATTAACAATTTTGGGTAAAAATTTTATCGATTTGTAGAGGGGGGGAGAAAAAAAATTTTATCTTTTTTTTTAAAAAAAAGTTTCTCAAGTCTGATCAAGCTGAAAAAACATTTTGTTTTAATTTTTTTTTACGTTTCAAGTCATTTACAATCTATTGACGAGATCAAAAAATTCCGTAAGCTACAGCTTGCTTCCGCAAGTTAAGTTGCGAGGTTGCAGCATTTTATTGAAAATTTCTACATTGAAAATTTTTTCCGTTTGCGTCAAGCGGAATCCGCTTGGCACAAGAGGGAAAAATCCTCTTGTCGCAAGAAGAATTCCTTTCGAGACAATAAAATAAAATTTGTAATTAAATCTCGTTAAGGTTTGTGAATATACTGCAAAAAAGCCCAAAAAATGTTTCTCGCAAAAATTTCCATTTGTGAAACTATGAAATTCTTAATAAAGTGACCTAAAAATCAAATATAGAATTTTTTTCACTAGTTTTCAAAAAACTACCCCATAACCACGAACTTACTGTAGCAGGGAAATTTGCTGGAAAAGACCTAAATAAATCAGGAAAAAAAATAGGTAATAACAGATAGGCGGGTTAATTATAGTTACATTATTTTAAAGGATCCCGCACAAAAGTATAGGATTTTGCCTTTCGGTCGAATTGGCCGAATTTTGGATATGTTGTAGATTTTATCATTCTGAACAAAAGTCTCAATGGGCACAAAGCTCAAAAGTCTCAACTTTGGCGGCTAAGGAGCTTGAAAGCTCCACCATAGCAAGATCGCTTCAAAACCTTTTCTCTGTACTGCGGCCCGAAAGTACGTATTTCCCGGATGCTGCGCGTCCGGCAAAGACCTCGGCAAAGACGTCTTATCTCGCCACAGTCGCAGAAAAATTTTGTACAATCCTCGGCCATAAACAAAGAATGACCCAAATCGCAGTTTACGTGCAATTTGGGCCATTTTTTATTTTTCTGGCCTAGGACCATATACTATTATAATAGACAATATACTATTTCTTTTATTTTCAAAGTATACCTTTATGTTTTTTTATACCAAAAGTCTAAAGTAAAATTAAAAAATTTTATTCATGAAATAAATTAATTCTCTAAAGAAATCAACTTTTTCAAATCCTTACAGAAAATTAACTAAAATTACTAATGGGTTTTAAAAATACATTTTTAATTTAAGATTGCAGTATTTTAAGAATTAAAATATTTTAGTTACGGACACCCTCAGTAAAGAAAATTACAAAAATGCTGTTTAATTATCCGGACAACTTTTTTTTTTATGTTATTTTTATTTAATTTTTTGTTTTTTATACATATTAATAAAAAAAATTATAATATAAAAAAAATATTTAGAAATATTCAGACATACTTATGCATATACTCAAACTTTTTATTTATTACAAAAATTAAAAAAAAAAAAAATCATAAATAATATTTTTAGCTTATATGAATATAATAAAATTCTATGCATAAATTGACAGAGTAAAAAAATATTTATTTAAATTTGTAGTACAGTAAGTATGAAAAATTATATAAAATAAAAGAAAAATCACAATTAATTTTATGTATAAGAAATATAAAAAAAAAAAATTCAATTTTTTCAAAGTAATTGCAATTTTTTGATATGTTTAATTATGTAATTTTTTACATAACTTTTTTTTTATCAATTATTATAGAAAAATTATTTCTTTCAATGTTTTAATTGTTATATTTTTATTAGAGATCATTAATTTATAATACGAATGTTTTATAAACTATTTATAGAAGCATGATTTTTATTTTGGATAGCACATTTTTATAAAAATTTTTCTATATCAACAATTTTTTTTTTACATGACTAAATTTTTTTAGTCAAAATCTATATTTTTAAAAATAATACTAAAAAAAAAAATTAAAAATTTAGTTATTAGAGAGTTGTAAGTAAATAGAGAGTTCAAAACATTTTGTTTTTTAAATTATTATCTAATCTTAAGGCAATTAAATCTGCATTTTTTTGAAAAATAATTTTTTTTTTTGCAAACTACTTTGTTCTTTTTTATATTAATATGGAAGCATGAATATAGTATAAACAAAATATTTAATATTTCTGTATTAATTTTCCTATTATAAGATTTCTATTTTGAAATTTTTTATGATAAATTTTGTCATGTTTTAATAAATACAGTATTTAAATACTTTTTCTGTATTACAATTCTATTAATGAATATTTTACAATGTTTGATTTATAATGCTGAGAATTATATATATCATTCAATTATTTAAAAATTCATTCTAACAAAAATCTAGAGCTTATGTGATTACTTATGATACATTGCAATAAAAATTAATTTTACATTCTATAATTTAAATGTATCATAATTATAAATTACTAAATTTCATTTTTTACTACATTTCATTCTTTGTTCTTTAAATTTAATATAAATAATCATTATAATTAAGTTTTATTAATCTAATAAGGCCCTTAATTAAAGTTTATATATTTCAAGTAACTCACTGGTTATCACTGCTATATTATAAAACAAGCAAAAAATAGTGCTTAAATATAATCATATTTTAAATTTTTATAGAAATCAGTTACCTTAAGTACTAATTTATTTTAATAAATACTTAATTATTAATGCATCATGTTTTTTACTTTTATTATAAAATGGAAATTGAAGTAGGTTATGAGCAATTTCAAATTAACTGAAATCAGAATTAGATAAAATTCTAGTGGTTTGAAAAATCTTTCTAAATGGCAGCTGCTATTTAAATTTAAAATTTTTAAAACTTATAGCAAATGCGATTTATTGTAAAGTTTACAAATCTCTTATTCTTAGAGACTTTTGTTTTTGAAAACGTTTAAAAAATAAAATGAAAACGCTAACTCAAATTTAAATAAATTTTTGGCATTCAAAAAACTTCTGCCATTCCAAAAGTTTTGAACTTAGGAACTTAAAAATTAGTTTAAAAATTGATTATATCTAAAACTTAGATCAGTACATTTGAAATTGTTCTTACATTTGCATACCTTTATCGATATACAGAAATAATGAGCACTGCGAGGTATTAAAACTTTACCAACTTGTGAAATTTATAATTTGTTGAAAACTATTGAAAATATATGTTACATATTTAAAATTGTTCATGTTTTATTCATTTCTAAACTGTATAAATCTATAAATAGCGCCTTTTATAGACCATATTTTGCAGTAATATTATAGTATATAGTCATAACTATATCTTAAATTAGCATAAATTAATAAATATTCTACTTTTGAAGAAAAAAATATGCTTTTACAATAACATATGAAAATGAAATTTGATCCTATTATTTGGTTTTTTTGTAATTCTTTTTTATATAAGGCATATATATATATAATATACAGACTTTATATTCGTTATATATAAAAAAATTTCTATTTATATATAGCAAAAAAGGGAGGACATAATATTATTCCTATATTTATAATAAAAAATATTAATTATTAACTTTTTGCTTCATTTAATAATTAAATGCTTTTTATAATCTCATTATTATTTTATAATTTAAATAATTACTTTTTTTATTATTTGGTGAATTATTATTATCCAATAAATGAAAATAATAAAATTTTTTTCATATTTTAAGACGTCTATTGTATAAAAATATAAGTTTACTAGTATCTAGTGTTTTAACTGCTTTGTAATTATAATTATTCATTTTATCAATAATACTTTTTGTTTCAGTTTCTGTATGATGAGGACCCCAATGAATTGATAATATTGATACTTTTATTTTATCCCATGGGATAGTATCTAAAACCTAAAAAACAAAAAATTAAATGTTAAAAAATATGTGTTTATTGTAGAATATTGAAATTTACCAATTCATCTTGTAATTCAGTACTATCCAAACTTAAGTAATCAATTGTTGTTGCATTATATGCAAGAAGAATTGTATAAAGTGGAAAACATATTAGTCTTGTTGGTGGTTGAGTTTCTTTTGAAAATACTATACTGTTTGGTCCTTCTCCTAATTTTGTTATTTGTACATCAGTCTCTTGATGATACGTTATCTAAAAATATTTTAATAATATTTAGTATAATCAAATTTTTTCTAAATTCATTTATCTTCAAGTACTCACTTCTTTGGTTTGTTTACCCGTACTAAGACATGCATATAAAATTTTAGTTTTTGGATTCCTAGAACTTCTATAAGCTTCATGAAAATTTCTTGGATCTGTTAATACCATAACTCCACGCCATCCTAAATTTGATTCAAGCCAACCAGTTGTTGATGATGCTCCTACCTAAAAAAAAGAGTTTTGTTAAATTTATTAGCTATTAAAAAATTTTTTTATTTTAAATATTTTTATGAAATACAAAATTTGTGACGAATTTTTTCTTATCTTAATATTTAAATATTTAATATTAAAATTTACAAAATTTTTACTATAAACGTAGGTATAGTAATTTTTTAAAACTTGTTATCTTTTTATCTGTATTTTTAACTGTAAAAATTTCAAATTTATTTTAATACTTTACGCGTTTTATACAAAGAGCTTATAAATATATACTAAAAAGACAAATTGTTTTCTTTCCATTTCCTTTTTTTTTTATTATCATTATTTTATTTCAATTTTTTAGTCGTAAAAAAAATCTTCGATAAAATATTTTAAATTCTAATTTTTTGGAGTAAATTTATGCAATTTTATTTAAAATAAAAATAATTAATTTTGCAAAGCTGAAAAGTAATTTTAAAATGCATCAAAAACCAACTTAATAATATAGATCAGAAATAATGCCATTATGGCTTGAATATATCAGACAATTTTTTATTGATATGATTGAACTGACACAATATTTTTTGTATTTATTAAAATATTTAAATTTTCATAAGATTTCTGAAAAAAAAGTTTAGTGTCAAGGTGATTCAGCGCCTTTTCGAACTATGTTTAATATGATTCAGCAGTATTCCCGATGTTGAAAAAGGTTTTATTAAAAAAAAAAAATTACATAGTTTTATTGAGCGGGGTTTATATTAATTTTAAATCGATAAAACTGCTGTTTTTCAAGCGCCTAGATTACTTTGCAATTCTGGCTCGAGTTTCGGAACCGATTTCATTCTGAACCGAGGACCGAACTTTTCTTTTTATAGTAGGCTTGATAGTAGGCGACATTTTACCCTGATCCGGATGTAATCGATATTTCTACCAAAGTGTAGATAATTTTAACTTCACTTCGAAATATCAAAAAGAAGTCTTTAAATTTTTATTGACAAAAAAAAGCTTATAAAAACGGAAATCATAAAGTAAATTATTCGTAAATTTTAATTTATAAAGAAAAAAAAAACTTACTCTGCTTATGTATTCCAGGTAAATACCTTCCCTTTTTCCTCGCAATTGGTTAACAACAAATTCCTCTTCTGGAGTTTGCGTTGCATTTAAAGGTTCTTTATTTGTTGATTGTTTAAATTGAATACCTCTAATGAAGTCTACCAGCTGTGGATTGTCCATTGAAATTCGATCGAGCACATAATCCCTTGTCATGTTAGCATCAAATGCCTTTCTTCTGTAATTTTATATTTTTATTAAAACATTTGTGTACTTTATGTCAAGGTATTTATATAATGTCTCCGATAAAATAAATTTATACCGTTATTTAATTAAAAATTTTTTAAATATAGCCAAAAAAAATTTGTTACATATGATGCAATGTTATAAAAAATTTTTAAAATAATTGAAAAATTTTATTATTTGTATCAGACAGGTTTTTTATTTAAAAAAATGTTTTAATTAATGCATATTCGTTAAAACAACTTTGAGGTATTTTTTGCAAGAGGTTTTTCGTTTTTAGAAAAATTAAAAAATATTGCCACCAATAAACTTATTTGAGTTGAACTCGTTTGAACTCAGATTCAGTTTTAGTAAACTACTTTACAACGGTTTTAACCCAATGACTCCTTAAATAATGTGCAAATTAAAGCCTTAAATTACTAAAAATGAGTTTTGAATGCTTTTTTGTCGAAAAACTACACTGAAAAAAAAATCCGCTTGTGGCTAGCGGAATTCCGATAACTTATTTTTTTTTCATTGCAGAAAAGTCTAAAAATTTTTTTAATATATTTTTTCGATGCATATTATTATCTCAATTGCATTTGTAGGTTTCTTTGGTTACTATACTGATTATCAGCAAACAATATTCCATAATTTTACCAAGAAATAATTTTAACATTAAAATATTATGTTATAGAAATGCCGCAACCCGCAACAATAATAGCTCTATTAAGTATTTATCGAGGTATTCATATAGGGATCCCGTTTCATTCTTGGTTTCATTCTCTTTATTCTATAAATTTTACTCCTATAAATCGTGTTTGCACATTTGATTTAGTATTTTTTGACAAATTCTATAGTTTTTATTTACATGAGAATAAAATAAATATAATAATAAAAACCTTAATTCTGCTGTCAAAGTATAAATCCATAATAAGCTTAAAATTGTAGAAAAAACTGCTAAAAATATAGTAAAATGTACTGTTTTTCTTTTCCAACATGGTTTTTTTATAGATGATGTGTTTGAATTATTTGATGGATTTGTTGTTGTATTTGTTACTGCTGTCGTTGTGGTTGTTGTCGTGGATAATGATGACGGTACTGTTGAATTATTATTTCTATTTTTTGTTACCTGTTGTGGTATTTTAGATGTGTCATTTTCAGCCTTTTTTTCTGGATTATCAGTTTGTGACATTCTGTAATTAAAAATATTTAGTAATTATTTCGACAGTTTATTTTAATATATTTTTTTTTTCAATAACTTATTCAATAAATAGTCTATTTTGCAAAAAAACCAATAATTTGCAATTAAAATATTAAAAAATTTGAAGATTTTAAAAAACACCTATACGCTGAAAAAAATTCCGTTTGCGGAAACTAGAATTTCGGTTACGACAAATAGATTTTTTTTAACGTAAAATGATGATCTGGACTTATATACAGCTGGGCGGTCATGGAAATTTGCGGGTCTTTAAGGCCAGCAAACACTCCATGGCTGATGCAAGATTCACACATTTCCCTTGAAAAAAAAAAGGAGGAGTCATTCTAGGAACTTTAAAGGGTATGTCGGGTTAAGATAAGTGAAATGCCCCTGTTCTTTGATTTTCAAACTAACTGTTTTAAAAGTTTTTGGTGGTAAAAAAAATGTGGTAACCGTTGTCCGTTTGTCCATTTACCCCTCCCCGCCACCAAAACGGCCAAAAAACTGTCCAAAAACCTGTTCTTTTGGTTATCATTTTTTTTCTCTGGAACGACATTGCCAAAAACCCTGAAAATTTTTTTTTTTCCAAAAAGTTTTAGACCTCTAGACCCGGTGCGACACAGTGAAAATTCCAAAAAACTCGTTTTTTTACCGTTTTCTCGACGATATCACATGAAAAATCCAATGCATTCATGTTAAATTAGAAAAATTACATGTATTTTGAACGGAACTTAATAATAAGACAGATTAAAGACCTTTATACCCCTTTAGACCACATATTTTGCACTTCAAATTTTAAATTTTCAATATTTTTTTTCAATTATTTTGTTTTTTTATAATTTTTTGACGGAATATCCCATATATAAAAGTTTTTTAGTTAAATATATTATACTTTTGATCATATAACTTATTTTTTTATTTTTAGACCCTTTAGACCCCATATTTTGAACGATAAAGTTCAAATTTTTGAATTTCTATCGACTTTTCTTACTACATTGCATGGGAAATTCTATATATATAATTTTTTTAGTTCAATATATTATATTTTTAAAAAATACGATCTTCTTTTATTTTTTAGACCTTCAAACTCTACTTGTTTTTATCAAAATTACAATTATTGTATTTCTTTTCTTAATAATTTTGGTTTTTTATTATATTGTGTGGAATCACCCATATATAAACTTTTTTTAGATCAATATTTTATATAAATTTATGCAATATTTTTCAATCAAATAAAAAATTGTTATATTTTTTTAGACCCTCAGACCCTTTGTTTAAACTCTATATATACTGCTGCTATATTATACATCAAAATGAATTAAGCTATGAAGTTTAAACAAAGGGTCTGAGGGTCTAAAAAATGTAACAATTTTTTATTTGATTGAAAAATATTGCATAAATTTATATAAAATATTGATTTAAAAAAAGACTATGACTTTTTTAATATGACTTTTTGTTATATACTGGTTCTCGTACTGGTTATATACCAGTTTTTAATCAAATCTGTACTCAAACAAAAAAGGTAGTTAACATTCTTAAGTCTTTGAGCAAAATCTTAAATTGACGATAAATTGGCGAAATTTCATCATAAAAAGAAAAGTTTTTTTTTCTTCAAGAGTGGTTTTTCCCTGGAAATCCGAAATTTCTAACTATTTTAAAAAATTTTTTGCCCAAAAAGGTTATTTTGAAAATTAGGGTAGCTCAGATATGAAAAACGTGGTTTTTGACATAAAAGTGTAAAAATTTGACATAAAAATTTGTTTTGATTCGTGCATTTAAGAAAACCCTGTTTCACGGGGCACTAAAAGATCAGTACAAATCGAATGCCTTATACATTTAAATGATACGATTTTTGATTCTTGCGCTGAATTCGGGCTTTCTTCTTAGCACCAACCAATATACACAACTTTTAAAAAGTTTAAAAAATTTTAACAATTTTTTTTTAAACATCAATTTTTATACACAGATTTGTTGTAATAATTTGTTTTAATCATCATTTGAATAAAAAAAAACTATTTGTCGTAACCGATTTTTTTTTTTCAGTGTTTTATTTAACACCTTTAAATTTTCAAAAAATATTCCATACATGAGTGAAGTCTGTTTAATAAATGGCTTAGCTTGAAAGTTAGGGAAGAAAAACATGTATGGATATATGTGATTAAATCTCGGACTAAATTTTGGAGGAATTTTTCTGGTATAATTGTACCCTAATTTCTTTGCAAAATATGTTCATGAACAAGGTTTTAAAAGTGACCGGAAATCTTATTGTCAAATTAAGTATTTCTCCTGTAAGACCCTTGGCTATCAATAAATTGCCAAACAACAAATCTATTTAATATTTTGGCCATTCTTTAATTTTCTGGTTTTAAGTCCTAAGTAATATGCTGTACACCAAATTCTTGAGCAACTGATATGAAAAAACACATTTTTTTAAAAACTATCGCTATTCTAAATGTTATCTTAAAAAAATATAAAATCGTTTTATATTTTAGTGTTTCCATAGCTGCTGAAATATTATACAACATACATCACAACCGTTATGATATAGAAATGACAGTAAACATATGTATATATTAGGATATCAGTAAAAACAAATTCCTCAAAGAAGGTAAAAAAAATTTCAATATCTTATGAGATTGAAAATTTTATCAAAATTAGAAGTTTGTTCTATGCTATTATATCTTAACAACTTTCCCCTGATTTTTCCAGCAATCAAAAACTTTTTTCACCGAGGACCTTGTAAAACAAAGAAATTATTTTTTAATTAACAGCCTAATATAGATACATATAATAATAATTTTCAATTTTTTTTAAATTTTTAAACATTGTACGTTTTTTTTGACTGACAACTGAGATTTTTTCTCACGATAGTATACAATGAAAAATATAGGTAAAAGAAAATATTGATAAATTGATACTATTATGAGATTAAAATTACTTAACTTTTTAGTTACGTTTTGTTTTAGAAGCAAAAATAAAGTTTGTTTATACTCGCTAAAATATTTACAGACAAAATTTATAAGCTTTTAAAGTAGTTTTTTTATTTGCTAAAACTTATATAAGCTAAAACAAAAACTTTTTACTCTCGCAAAAAATACTATCTTACTACAAGAGATTTAAAGTTACTCATGATAAACACTGATAATATACAACACGAAGATCTCGACAAAGATTTAAAACTGTAGACTGTCTGTTAGTCTGTAATAATCGTAATATTTTAGTTAATACATAAATTATATTATGCAATGCGAGATGCAATGTGTCATATATACACATATTTATTCACTTCCTTGTATGTTTTTCTTCTCGTAAAAATTTTTTAAATGAAATAAATTTAGTAAATTTTACAGATTAAGCTTTATTTGATAATTTTGTAGTTTATAAAATTGTCAATGATAAAATTATTATTTGCTATGATATTACATGGATTTGAGTAAACAGGATGTTCTGTAGCGATGTTTTATCGTAAATATATTTTTTTAATTTTTGATAAACCAGTACTGGGCTATGGATTTTTTTTTCATGATTTGAGTCATGATTAAACGATTGAAAATGACTTGAAATTTATACAAAAAAATATTTTCTCTTATTTCGGATATCTGTGCAACGGTAAATTAGCCAAAAAATTAGGGATTAGCGATTTTGGCCATTCTTTATTTTTCTTGACATGTGTCGTAATGTGATATTTTCCCGCTCATTTAGATTATGCGCTCAATGGTTCGATGCGAAAAAAAATTGTTTTAAAGAAAGAAAAATTAAAAAAATTTTTTTTTACGTTTCAATTTATTTGCAATCGTATGAGCATGAAAAAAAAATTCTGGATGCCTCAAGCGGAATATTTCCGCCAATTACCATGAAAGAGGCTAAAATACTATATAATTTGATTTTTTTTGTTGGTAAATGGCTATACTAATTCAGTTTAATACGACCATCTAGGGCCCTGACTGGATCAAACTAGTGACTTGGACTTTTAGCAGAAACTTGTACAATTTTTAATGGGGACTTAAGCTGCAAGAAACAAGAGCGAAGAGACCTATTGAGCAGAAACAGAAGTGACTGGAATTAAGATAATTTTAAATCGTCTAGGGTATTTTTCTGGTATATTTCCTCCGCCTGCATATATTAGTTACACATGAAACATGTTTTATGTTTATATAGGGAGGGGCAGGGGCACTTAATGAATCTATAGTAATCAAGGAAGAAAATGTGTCCAATTTAAGGTGGGAGAGGCAAATGAGACTTAATTTAATTTTTTTTAAATTACTTTTGTAATTACTTTAGTAATTAAAAAAAGTTTAAAACATGTGCGTGTGTCTAAACTTTGAAGTGCATAAAAAAAAATTGGTTAATTGCCATTGATAACTGAATTATTAGAATATAAACACAGTATTTTTTATTAAAAAAAAGTTTTCCTTGTTTGTCCTATGTATATAAATTTAATTGACATTTTTTTTGTTCTGTTTTTTTTTTTAAAACTTTTTAATGAAGTAAATTTAATCATGCATATAAAATCTTTATATATATACTTTATCAATTAAGTAATATTGGCATGCAAACATGCAAAAAACATTTTTACCGAGATTTTTACATATAATAAAGAAAAAAGTAGAGAAACAAAAAGTATATATCAATTATCTTAAACACTTTATTCTAAAAAAAATGAAACAAAACATTCTGTATTTATCTCGGTATTTATTTTAATGAAATATCAATAATGTAATTGCAAAAAAACACAATTTTTTTTTTTAAATTCTGTATATTATATGAAGGGAAATAATTATTTATTATTATAAAAAAAAAAATTAAGGAATTAACCTAGAACTAATTTTTTAATAACAATTTTTCAATCAATATATTGATAAAATATACATATGCATAATAATGATAACAGCTTATATTCTTCAATAATAATAATTATAACAATAATAAAAAAAAAATTAATCAATAATAAAATCTAGATAAAAATTTAAAACTATTTTTAGAAGGTACTATTAAATTTAAAATTTGTTGGTGGTGTTAAGAATTTATTTAAAAATTGCTTCTTTATCAAGAAAGAGAACGTTACACTTGATTTTTCCATGGCTACTTTAAGAAAGTTCAAGAGCCATTTAAGTTTTTGGATGGGTTTTGCAGGGTAAGTTCAAGAGCCACGCAGGTTATTAATGCTTTTCTTAAAATTTGACATAGACCATGAATTCTGGTATACACAAAGAATTAAAAAATGATTACTTAAAAGAATTCACTGATAAGTTAAGCAAACCATTTAACGAAAGGTGCAAGGTTTCCGAGTATGATTTAATCAAAGGATTAGGTCAATATGACTACGATCCCTTGAACAAACATGCTAGGCCCAAAGACTTTTTGTTTAAAAAACTCTTATCTTCAAATTTTAGATTCAAATAGCAGTCATTTTCGTAAAATAATTCAACCTAGCTCTATTCAAGGTCTTTCTTAAGGCCACTTACAGTAGAACAACTATTCAAAAATTTCTCTTAAAACTTGCAGCTTGGAGTTTTCCATCGATACCTTACTCCTACACCTAACCTGATTTAAACTTGTCCTGTTAAATTTTTATGGCTTTTTCTCCACGTGGGTTTTTTTACCAGCCATGCATCATTTAATCGTAATGCACACTTATTACCAGCTTATTACTCAGATTTTTGATAATGCTCTCCAAAAAACTCACGCTTATTCCTTCAAATCAAGACAAATCTTTGACAAATTTCGTTTCTATTGGAAGGGAACATTGCAGTAAGGAGCAAGGAGGGGCTCCTTGCTTTCTATAATAAAAAAGCATAAATTCGGGAAACTTAGAATAAATATGATTTTCTTCCTAGTAGGTCGAAAACACTTTTTCGCACTTTTTTCACCTCAAGGCGCGATCGAAAACAAAACTTGTTTTTTCCCCACTGATAAAGAAAAATTGCATTTTATCCATGGGGGCAAAAAAAGACTACCCTAGATCGCAGTTTACCGTAATCTAAATCGCTACCGTACGATTTGTGACATTCTTTTTTTTTTGATTCTTTAAAAATTTACTATTTTTCAAATTTTTGACATATAAATTTAGTTTAAATTGAGCTTTTATATATCAAAATTAAAATAAATGCAGAGTCTTATATCCGGGTTGTGTAAGCACAACCTAAATCCTTGGAACATTTTTACTTGCAGCTAAGTTTTGGGTATAATGCATAAATGTTACGCAACATACAATACAATTTGTTATTTTTATAATTTGTGATTAACACCTTTCTAGATGTTAAGATTCTAAACCCAAATTATTCAGATTCCTTAATCCCGTATTATTCTAGGTTCCTAAATCGAAAATATTCTAAGTCCCTTAACCCGAATTATTAAAAGTCCCTAAACCCGGATTATTCCAAGTACCTAAACCCAATCTAAACCTGAATTATTCAAAAGTAGATCTAATTCAAAATTCCTAAATCGAAATTATCCTATTTGTTGAAAAAAATTGTGATAATTAAACTTATTTTATTATTTTATACCTAATTATTTATTGTGCATGACTTTAATTTTTTATGATTTCTAAGAAATAAATGAAATTTAAAAATATCTAATAAAATCAAAAATCAAATACTATTCATTTGAATTTAATACCTTTATACATAATAAATATGCAATTAATTGATTATTAAACAATAAAATTAGACAAAACAAAGAGAAATATAAAAATCTCGATAAAAATTAAATATATATAAAATTAGCAAAACAATAGATTTATAATATCAGTAATGAAAATGACTCACTTTGATTTATTTTGATGGTCAGTATGACTCGATCTGAGTCTACCAAGCGTCTTCTTCCAAATGTCCTCAACGAACAAAAGCATCCCCGGTTTGCGAATAAGCATTTGGCCGGCTTAATTTCTTCTTTTCTTTTTTTTTATTATATTTTAAAATTTCAATACAATGTAAAAAAAATGTACGTGTGTGTATGTATATTTTTTTAAACCAAAAAGTTTGCCTCTTTTTTATATATTTAGATTCAGGATATTTATAAGAATTGTAACATATGTATATTACAAAAAAATAGGTATATTTTCTGCCCTTCTCTTTTTCACCTTTTTTTTTGTCTTCTTCCTCTTCTTTTGTTGTATAGCCAAAAAATCGACCCACACTTTTAATGGATTTACATTTATAATTTATTGTACAAAATTTTAATTAACAAAATTATTGAATTAATTTTTTATCAATAAATTAAATTTACAATAATTTTTTATTTATATTTTTATGCCTACTAAATTTTCTAGAAATGAAATTTGGTAAAATATATCTAAAAGTAATTTTAATCTACAAAAAATTTATAGGAAACCCACACACACCCACAAACATTAATAACAATGAAAAACAATTGTTCTTCAACAATATCACATATCGTATTAATAATATCTCACATAGACAACATTCACTTTATAATATACAAAACCTCACTTTATTTCTTAATAAATTACAGTTAGAATTTATTTGTTTATAAAACAAAATTAAATTTATAATGACTTAGAAGACAGTCTTATTGGAGTTATTTATTTTGGAAGTAATAATTAAAATATTACTCATTAAATTGGCCACTAAATTTTTTTGGAGTTTATCCTTTTTTTCACTTTTAGTATCAATAACGAATAAAAATTTTACACAAACAACGAGCTCGTAGTTTTATTGTAAACTATCATATTTGTGTGGGTTTATTTTATAGTTTTAAAGACCGATAAAGCGTGTCGCTATTGTACTGATAGTGTTTTCTTTATCGTATTATGGTATTGTAGGTAAATTTTTGGATGTAAATATTTTTGCGATTTGCAAAAACATTTTATATTTACCATTGAAAGTTGAAAGAAAATAAATCTTATCGTTATCTTCTATAATTAGTAGATTATAGAAGTATATATTAGTAGTATATTAGTTTTCAAATTTAGTTAATCTGCAAGTTGGTTTTAAGCGAGGTTTTAAGTAAAAAATATTATTATAAATTCATTTTTTTAGTTATAATATAAATATGATTGGTGTTGAAGGAAATTTAAATTATTCTGAAGTGAATCATACAATAAAAATTTACAAACAAGATTTCAGAAAATTCGAAAATGACAATAAGAAGAAACAAATTAGTAATTTAGAAAATTTGATAAAACTCAATAATAATAGAATTTCATTAGTGGATAATTTTTTATTTAATTTTTGTAACGAATTTGAGTATTCATTTAATTTCAGGTTAAATAATGAAATATCAATAGATAAAAATAATCCTTTTGTTTATTCAATGACACGTTATTACATGAAAAATAAATTTATTGTCAATGGAAATAAAGTAAAATTTGTTTTAAGACTTGATAAAACTGAAGATAATTTTAAATTTAATGGAAAACTACGTATATTTTCTTATAATACTTTAAATAATGTTAAATTAGCTCAATCGATAGAATTTGATTATTGTGATGAATGTAAATTAAAGTCTGATGATATTAAAGATTTAAATTTTTCAAAAAAATATTATACAACATTTTGGTATTTATCCTTAAGTTACTTTGGTGAAAATTATAATTTTAGGGTAGCTTATAGAGAAACTCAAAGTAAAACTTCATCTTATTTTAATATTGAATGTGAAAATTTAATACTTTATTCTGCGTTTGAAAAAATTTCAAAATTATTGAGTAGTTATTACTCTTTTCAAAAAGATAAAATTTTACCAATAATGAATAGCAATAATCTTGAATTATTTAAAGAATATAATAATAATAATAATGATATTACTGAAACTATTAATAGTATGAAATTAATTAGTCAAAAAGAATATGAAAATAATAATACAGAAGAATTGAAAAATTTTAATGTTTTTAGAGGATTTTTTGATTTTATGAAAAAAGATACTTTGGAAAGATCTAGTCCTAATTTTAAAATATCTCAAAAATATGTATTGGATGATGTGAAAATAATTAATAATTAAAATTTTTTAAGGTTGAATCTATATTTTATTTATATGCAGCATGAATATCACTGGTTTTTAAATAAAATTTATGATTTATCAAAACAATATTTTTTGGAAGCTTTTTTGTATATTTTAAATACGTTATAATGTATTTAAAATCACAAATATGAAAAAAATACATTTTCCCGCCAAAAAAATCAATTTTTTTTTATATGCGCAAAATACAAATTTTAAATTTTGTAAAGATTTTATTTTGCTCTCAATTTTTTTGGAGTCAAAGTTAATTTATAACTGGAATATTATATTTTGTATATGAGGTGAATGCCCAAAAATCTTAGGAGCTTCCTAGAACCTATTTAATCGAGTTTCGAATGTAAAAATATGTTATAATTTAAATTTTTAAGTTCCTAGTTTCATGCGTTCCAAAATTTCGGATTACGTAAAAGTTTTCGCTGAACCCGATATTAAAATCAGCTTTTAAGTAAAACTGATGTGTTAAAATTTAATTTTCAAAATACGGATTTTATTTTTTTAAATCGCTTCAAACTTGCTTTCGTTATCATCATTTTTGTAACGGTAGGTCACTGTGTACTTGATTTTGTTTGAATTTATAAATTTCAAAAAATATACTTGAAGAAAATTCTTAAAAATTTAATCATTATCAGTATAGGCCCAGGTAATTTCACTGAGAGATTTATTTTTATGATTGCTCTATTCGAATTCGAGGTCTCAAATTTGCAATTTCACAAGAATTTTCGGAATATGTGGCTTCCTCTCAAAGTTTCTCGAAACTTGTTTTTTCTGCGCTTTCTACATTTCTTAAAGCTCTGAGATGCTTGCATATCTCAAAAGACTTTTTCTAATTAGAACACATAAATACTACTCAAATAAATTTTTTTTTTGTCTGTAACCGATTTCGGTTATAATTTTTTCAAACTTACCAACAATCAAATTAAATTTGTTCAAAGTTGATCAGAAATTAATCTTTTATTATTAGCTGTAAAAAGGGGGGCAGATATTTTTTGGTCCTAATCAACAAAAACCGATATTAATTATAGTTTCAATTTTAACTTTTTCTCTGTTACGTTGCTCAAAAATTTTTTCGATCGCTTACGATTTTCGTCTTTGATCAAGAATTAGAAATACAAAACTTTTTGGGCATGGAACTAAGACATCCCTCCGTCAAGTGCATAAGGTAAGAGAAACTTGGGTGAGCATTGGAATAATTAATACTCCAGTCAAATCACGGTTTTGGTGGTATTGTTTGTGGCCGCCACCAGATTTGGTCTACTAGAGGTTTTTTGGGTCGCTGAACACGAAAATCGGGGTCTTTTCTATGCGTAATTGAGGCTTGACCCTTAAATTAGCCAAAACTACCCCTAAAAGGGGTGTTTTTTCAACTTTTGCTCTAGCCCTCCAAGATTTGGTCTAATAAAGGTTTATGGGGTCGCTGATCACGAATATTGAAGTTATAACTATGAAAAATTACCCCTTCACCCTTAAATTGGCCAAAACTACCCCAAAAAAGGGGGGTTTTCGCTACTTCGCTCTATCCCTCCAAGATTCGACCTAACAGGGTTTTTTGGGTCGCTGCTCACAAAAATCGATGTCTTTTCAATTAAAACTTAACTCTTCACCCTTAAATAAGCCAAAACTACCCCTAAAAGGGGTATTTTTGCAACTTTCATTCTAGCCTTTCAAGATTTGGTGTAATAGGGTTTTTGGGTCACTGATCACAAAAATCCATGTCTTTTCAATTAAAACGTAACTCTTCAACCGCTTATTAGCCAAAACTACTCCTAAAAGGGGCGCTTTCGCTATATTCGTTCTAGCCTTCTAAGATTTGGTGTAATAGGGTTTTTTTTTGTATAACCCTAATAGGGTTTGAATGTATGATTCGATTATTGATACCTTTCAAACCTTTTAGGAGTAGTTTTAGCAAAATTAAGGGTGAATACCTCATTTTTAATTTAAAAAAACGTGATTTTCGTTATCAGCGACCTAGAAAACCCTTAAGACCAATTCTGGAGGGCTAGAGCGAAAGTAGAGAAAATACACCTTTTAGGGGCAATTTTGGCTAATTTAAGGGTCAAGAGTTAAGTTTTAACGCCATCCTAAACCCCTAAGCTTTTAACATTGAGTCGGTAAAGCAGAGTTTATTTTGAAAAAGGTCGCCAATTCATTTCTAATAGAATTTGTGGCTTTATATTGTTTCATTCCCTTGGAAAAATCATTCTTAATAGCCTAAAATATTGTTTTTAGTTTTTCTACAGCTTAAAAAAGAAAGCCGACATTTAAGAAATTTTTACCAACACATTTGGGTTTAGGATAGACTTAATTGAAAAGACATCGATTTTTGTGATCAGCGACCCGAAAAACCCTATTAGGTCAAATCTTAAATAAATAATAGATAATAGATAAATAAATAAATAATAAATAAATAATAAATAATAGATATCGAGTCCGGCCCTTTCTCACTCTAAAACGAAATTGGAGCAGTGAAACGGCGATTTTTATATCTTTATAGGTCCAGCTTGAATTAAAAACATAAACAATATTAACCTGACCTTTTTTTTTTAAATTAAAAAAAATTTGAATTATTAAAATAGTTGTTAAAAAAGATATTTTAAATAGTTATACCTATTTGTGCTTATTTTAATTATAAAATGGTTTTTAATTTTAATTATTATATTTTATGCAAAATTTTTACTTATTTTCAATTCAAGTTATACCATTTTTTTTTTTTCATTATTTGGAATTTTTTTTTATAAAAGAAAATTTCGATAATATCTATTTTTTATTTACCATGCAATAAATTACTTATAATTATTTAAGTTTTTGAACAAATATTTAAATTAGTCTAAGCATCAAGTTGATGTAATCTATACAGACTTTTCTAAGGCTTTTGACAAGATATCCCATGAAATACTTTTACGCAAACTACATGATTTTGGACTGCAGGATAGCTGGATCTCTTGGATCGCATCCTATTTACGTGATCGTACTCAACAAGTTCGCATTGATAACCACATATCTGAATCATTCTTAAACACCTCTGGTGTCCCTCAAGGAAGCAATCTTGGACCACTACTTTTTCTAATATACATTAATGACCTTCCAGCTGAAATAACTAATTCTCTGTCTCTATTATATGCTGATGATTGTAAGTTGGTCAAAGAGATTACTTCCTTGTCAGATGCCCTAAAACTTCAAACTGATCTCCTTAACCTTGAAAAATGGAGTGTGAATAATTGCATTCCCTTAAGCATAAATAAATGTAAAGTGCTTCGAATTTCTAGATCCAGAAATCCCGTTATTTTTAATTACTTTCTCCACAACACTGATATTGAAGGGGTCAATTCATTTAAAGATTTGGGAGTTATATTTAATGATACATTTAATTTTGATGAACATATTAACTATGCGATATCTAAAGCTAAAAAATCCTTAGGCTGGCTGAAAAGGAGAACTAGTAAATTCAGAAACATACGTACTTTAACTATTCTTTATAATTCTTATGTTTTTCCACATCTATCGTATGCTTCTGGAATCTGGTCTCCTTACACATCCAAGTCTTCGTACAAAATAGAACAAGTACAGCATCTATTTATCAAATACTTATGCAAAAAATCTAAAATGCCTATGAATTATTTTGATCATGACTATCACGGACCCTCGGTGCGTTTTAATATTCATACTATTGAATCACACCATAGGGTTCAGGATATGGTATTTACTCATAAGATATTGCATGGTTTAATTAAATGTCCATTACTTAGAGAAAAATTCAGTTTTCGAGATATTCCTTACTCATTTCGCGAATCTAGGCGTTTGGTTGAACACCTTTCTCGCTATGACTATATTTATTACTCTACTATAAATCGTTGTAAAAGAATTTGGAATACTATTCCCTTAAATATACAATCTATCACAAATCCTTTTACCTTCAAACTAAAAATCAAATCACTATTTCTGAAATATTATGGTTAGCTAACTTTATTATTTTTAAATTGTAAATTTATCTCTATTTATTGTAATTTTGTTAATTTTTTTTTTTTTTCTAGTCAAAATAATTTAATTAAATCTTTAAATCTTGTATTTTTAATTTTATAAAAGAACTGATCTTTATATTTTATATTTTATATTTTATATTTTGTTATTTATATATTGGCCTATAGAGGCTGTTAATGTATCAAAAATAAATAAATAAATAAATAAATAAATAAATTATTTAAAAAATATTTTTTAAAACTTGATAAAAACAAATTAGGTATATATACAATTCATAGCTAATTTTTTTTTGTTTTTAAATTATGTATTTAATTTACTTTGTAGAAGAGGTATAATTACTATGCTATTTTTTGCTTCTTGAATGCGCCACCATCTGCCTAAATTGTGCTCTTGACCAACTCCAGCAATTAAATATTTACCATCTGATGTAAAAACTAATGAATTGATGAATCCAGTAATTTTAATATCAAAAAGTGATTTTATACTTTTGAAATTTACTCCAAATTCCCATAATTTTACACCATTACTAGAACCTGTACAAAAGATATTTTAATTAATAAAATTAACTTTGAAATAAACTAGTGTTGGATTCAAATTTTAATTTTAATAATAAAAAATTAGTTTACCTGTTGCGACTAAATCTGTATTTAGAAAAGTTGCAATACTGGATATTTTGTTAGATGAATTATTTTCATCTATTCCGTGTGCTGTTGGGACAGAGCATAAAGGTTTTCTTTTTAAGCATCCCCAAACACTTAATTGTCCATCATCACTACAACTTACAAAATTCTCTTCATTTATTAATTTTACAATATCTACATTTGCATCATGATCATTAAAAATTAATTGTGAATCATTTTTAATTTTCCATACTCTAATAGATTTATCAAAACCACCGCTAGTAATACATCTTTCCTTGTAAAGAGAATCTATTGAAGTAATAGGACTCTGGTGACCAAATTTACTTTCTACGTAAGCCATTTCATCTAAATCCCATATTCGTACAGAACGATCTGCAGATGATGAGTATAAAGTACGTGAATTTCTTCTAAAAACTAATCCTGTAATAATATCTTTGTGTCCTTTTAAAATTTTTATTTTACTTAAATTCTCTGGTGATAAAACATGGACATCATTTGATCCAACTTCTCCAATAACCTGAAATGTAAAAAAAAAATTAAATAAACAGAAGAGCATTAGTTTTTAGACAAAAATTTTTATAATTAACTTACTAAAAACTTGTTGTCAGAGCTTACTGCTATGCATGAAATACATTTCATTCCATCTTGGTTTTTCCTCTTTCCTTTTAAAGATATAACTTTTTTCTTCTCAGCTAAGGACCCTAAAATATATATTGATTCATTATATAATTTTAATTAATTAAATTATTAAAAAATAAAGATTATAATTTATTTTACATTTCACTATAGAGCCATCTTTGGATCCAGAAAACAAAAATTTTTCATTATTGGTAAGACATAAACATGTAATAGAATCTTTATGGTCCTTACATCGGAGAACTGTCAGTTCAGAATGACCTGTATAATTACTTGCAACATTTCTTCTTAATCTACCTTGATCCTTAAGGTACTCTTCTTTTAACCTCCTTTCAATAGCTCCTTTTTCAAAATCAGCTTTGTCTTTTTCTAATAAAACAATAAGTTTATTTTATAGGTATAAGCAACAATATTCTTTTCAATATTCATAAACTATATGATCATTAATTTCAATTTTATCTTACTATACCTTCTTCTATAATTTTATCTAAATAAATTTTACTTTCTCTTAGAATAATTTCTTGTGCAGTTTCTAAGTCTACTGAATCTGCTTCTGATGCAGTCTCATAATCGTTTTTATTTCTGCAAGTAACCAATTTTTAATCACTGATTGAAGATAATATTTTAAAATTAAATATATTTTAGCTAAGTAAAACAAACCTTTTTTCATCTGCAATATCAGTACTGTTTATACTTTCACAACTGTAACGTCTTTTACCTAAATTCGATTTTTTAGGCATATTTTAATTGTTTAAATTGAAAAATAAGATTCAAATAGTAAACAAAATTCAAATAATAAACAAAACTAAAGTGTTTTGTTGCCATTTATTACAGCTGGCACATGTATTCTTTACTTTAGGTTATATTTTACAAAATAAAACTAAGTAGAAATCACATGTACCTAAACATTAAGCAGACGACACGGACCCAATATTCATAAATAAATAACACATCACATCACACAACATAAGTGAAACAATAATAATAAAATACGCATAATATAATTTTATGAATTTTTGATTCAAGATCAAATCAATTAAGGTAAGCGGTTATAAATTTATTTAATATTAATGCAAAAATGGTAGAGCTTCACTGAAATAATTATTTTGATGTAATAAATAGGTGCATCTGGGGGAACCCGGAACATTTGAAAATCGCATTTTCAACATTTCCACCTTTTGGGCATCAAAACATGTTTAATTATTCATCAATTAACATATGTATAAATACCAATTTTTTGCAAAGAATGGTTCAAAATTACAGGTAAACCGAGGTAAATTGAGATTTGGGGCATTCTTTATTTATGGGTAATAAGGGCCATATAAAATTTTTCTGCGACCGTAGCGAGAAATTTCGATTTCCTACTTTCGATGCTACTGTATAGAATAGTACATTTTTAACCAAGGGAGCAAAAAAAAAGAATGGCCCAGATTGCACGTTAATTAGCATCCGAGGCGAAGCCGAGGATGGTAAACTGCGATCTGGGGTATTTTTTTTTGTTCACATGGACAAAACGAAATTTTTCTTTCTCAGTGGGGTGAAAACGCGTTTTTTTCGATCTCGTTGCGGGGCGAAAAAAGTGTTTTCGGCCCGCTAGGAAGAAAAATTTTATTTCAATAAATGCGACGGATTATATTGTAGGCCTAAGGCGCGTGGCGCCGAGGGACTGTAGTTGCAGTTGGTATGATTACACTGAAAAAAAATTATTGGCCGTATGCCTTGAATTTTACATGCGTATAGCGTTTTCAACGAGGACGGGCTCTGGACAGCGAACGAATTTGCGTTTCACACGTTTGGAGAGACGGCTCGATCATCGGCATAAAAAAAATGCATACAGAAAATATTGGGGCCCCCTCTTTATTGCATTTCCAGTGGTGGATCTAGATAATTTTCTTGTCAGCGGCCAGAAAGCACGTATTTCCCGTGTGTTTCAGAAAAGGCCCATTTTCTCGCCACTAACGAAGAAAAATCGTATACGACCCTTGTCCATAAATAAATAATTGCCCAAATCGCAATTTACCAACCTCGGCTTCGCCTCGGATGGTAATTTACGTGCGATTTGGACCATTCTTTACTTTTCTGGACACGGGCTCGTAATATACTTTTTTTGGGGGGGTCATTTGGAATCAAATTACTGCAACAAATTTGCTAAAACTGACCATTGAAGGGGGGAGGGGGTCCTGTGATCGCGACTGATTTCTAATACGAGTTTCAAATACGATCCATAGCCAGAAAAATAAAGAATGTCCCGAATCGCACGTAAATTCTTCCGAGGCGAAGCCGAGGATGGTAAACTACGATTTGGGGCATTCTTTTTTTATGGCCCAGGGTCGTATACGATTTTTCTACATCAGTAGCGAGAAAACATGCCTTTGCCGGACGCGCAGCGGCCGGGAAATACGTGCTTTCTGGCCGTTGACCAGAAAATGTTTTTTCTCTACAGTATTTCTACGAGAATATGCTATTACGGCCAAGGGTTAAAAATAAATAAGGCGATAAATAAGTTCTAGCGCAAAAAAAAAACAAAAGAACCGTTTTTCTATACGACATTATATTATAGTATTCTTTGATATTATATAGCCAATATCTTATCTAAAATTTGTCTAAAAAAGTAAAATTTCCCGAGAAAGTAAAGTTAAAATTAATATTAAAGTTAAAATTTTAAAAACAGGTCACAATATTTAAGTCATTAACCGAGAAAAAAACCGGAATATAAAAAATCTATAGAATCTTGAAAATTGGGTTTCGTGCTTTTAAGTAGTACTTAAAGGCAAATATTCCCTGAATTTAATTACCAAAGTAAAGATAGTTTAATTTATTTCAAAAGTGTGCTTGTATAGAATCAAATTTAGCGGAAAATTCAACATATTCTATCATTAAAAATTATTTTTTAGCTTTATTAAGCTAGAGCCCATAAGAATATTAAAATAAAAAGTTTAGGCTTAAAAAAAAAGCCTTTCTTTCAAAACAGCTTTAAAATTTTAAATAGCATAATAATATTATCATTATTTTTTCATATTTTCAATTACAAAATATACTATAAGAATCATGTAATAAAAAATATTTTGGTAACATATATAATATTAATATTCAACATGAAAATTAAAATTGAAAAGTAAAAAAGTTTTATTAAAAAAAAAGTTAATAAATTTGTTTAAATATTTATTTAGACATTTCATTTTTGACATTAAATAAAATACAATTTTGATATTTTTTAGTTTTTTTATATACTTTATTTTTTTTCAAATATAGGTAAAGTGGATTTTTCTGTCAAAAAATATTTTTTTAAAAAAATATAGAATTGTTTTTTTTTTTTAAATTACATTGATTTATACAGACCTGCCAAACTGTAATATAAAATAAAAATAATAATAAAATAAAAAAATTTTGTGCAGGGGGAAGCTATTATTTTGTAAATAATCAAATAAAATAAAGATGATAAATTAAATAAATATCATAAAGTTCTTAATTAACTAACAATTACATGAATAATTAATGAATTATTAGTTTTAATTGAATTATTAATACGTAAAAAGCGCAGTTTCCTCCTCCATGGATAATTTTTTTATATTATTTTTATTTTTATTTTATTTTACAGACTGTTTTATGTATAAGTAAAATTAAAAGAAAACAAAAAATTGTAAAGATTTGAATATTATTCAACTAGGTTCCCTGTTTTTTTAAAAATATCTAATCCTATCTTGTTAATATATATTTTTTAATCTTTTAAGTCTTTAATATAAAAAAAGTTTAATATTTAAGTAACTGACATTGATGAAATTAAATTTTTTTTTAATAATAAACTTTTTCTCTTTTAAAAGAAATTTTTTTTTTTTACATTTTTTAATATTAAAAATGAGTTTTAAAACTGTTCATACACGTACCATATAATATAATATACTCTTTATTTTTTTATTTATTTAAAACTTTTTATTTTTATACATTTACGATTATTAAAAAAAAGGGGAAGAAAAACTTTAAATTCTTAGGTAAAAATTTGCTAAATTTTAATATGTAGGCAAGCTTATTTTGTTGAACCTTTTTTTCAAGTTCAAAATACAGTTAACACTCTGGTATTTTAAAATTATAAAACAATTAAAATATGAGACAAAATACTAATGGAAAACATGGCATTAACAGGGAGTTAGTTGGAAATTCTCTATTTAACAATATTAATGCATATACTTTGAGCCCCATGAGCCTTATTTGGTTAATTATTATCGGAAATGAGGTTTGTTGAAATGGTATCAGAGATAGTTTTTCGATTAACTTAAGCTTTATTGAAGTCTTAAACCATTTGACCTTCTTACATACAGCACTTTCTTTTTTTCTTTTGTAAGGAAAAGGAGGGTCGAGGGTATCGTATAGGCACTAATAGCAGAACATTAAAAAATATGTATATACATATGTGCATTTCTACGAGAAAGTACTTTTTATGAGCACCAAAAATAAAGAAAAAAAAATTTACGAGGCCGCGACTGCCACCATGATTTTCTGGTAGTTTGAACCCTATAGAATGCAAAAAAAAGCGTGAACACGAAATCGGCGATGGATGCCAAAAAGATTTTGCCACTTTTATCACATTTTTATGTCAAAAACCGTGTTTTTCGTATCTGATCTATTATATATACACTGTAAAAAACAACTCCTGTGATTTTACGACAAAATTGGAAAATTTACCAAAACTTCGAAAAAATTTGCAATATATTATTACAAGTAAAAACAGGATGAGTCAATTATAATTTAAATGGGACATTTTTACTTAAAAAAAAAAATTAAATTTTGATAATAATTTTCAGTATATATACTTACCAGATTAATAATAATATAAATTGGAAGCACCTTTAATAATTTACTCAGTACATTAATTTTTTTAATAATTACTTTTTTTAATTACATATTTTTAATTTTTTGAAAAACTATAAATGCCTGTATGTTTGTTGCTAATAATAATGTAAAATAATGTATAATGTTACATATTATATTTGGGTAAAAAAAACACAACTATCGTTTTTTTCAAATTTGTTAAATATAATATAGTATTTTTTGTTTGCTAATTTAATTTTTTTTTTTAAGTAAAAATTTCCAATTTAAATTATAATTGACTCATCCTGTTTTTGCTTATAAGAACTTGTTCGTCCAGATTACCCTTTTTTACGTAATTAAAAACATTTTTTATTCTTAAAATATTAATAATTATTTGCTAACAGAAATGTAGCGTTTCTCATAGTGTAAAATAAAAAAACACTATTTTATGACTCTAAATGGTTTGCTATGCGTTTTTAGGTACAAAAAATATGACCTGTAATTTCAAAACTGTTTGTCGCAAATTTTCGATTAAAATTTGCAATTATTCTACAAAAATTGTAAAATTACGACATAGTTGAAAATTTACGATTTTGTCGAAAATTTACGAAAAAATAAATCGTTAATTTACTATTTTTTCGCAAATTTACAAATATTAGTAAAGGACCCCGCACCATTAGCATTGGAAAATTGCAAATGGTGCGATTTTCTTCAAACTTTGAGAATCGATAGTTCAAGAGATTTTAAAACGAAAATGTCTTATGGAAAAATCGGAAATATTCATTTCCTTTTGAGATACGGAGGCTAGAAGTGTAAAAAAGTTAAAAAATTATTTTGCTGATACAAAAGAAGTATGAATCAAGATTGGGTTTCAATATGTTTTATGGGTCACTGATTCTAATAATGATGTTCCTAAAAACCCAAACGTATGTGTTAGCCCTTAAAGGACAAAAATGGCCCTCTTAAGGGTTTCTAAGTACAAATCATAAATGCTTACATCATAAATCAAACTATACGATATTATGGAGGCTAAATTCGATGATGGTCGTCACTAAACCCAAATGGTTTATGAACAGCTCTCAAAGGGCTACATTGCCCTTTTTAGGTCTTTTTGGCTACAGGGATTTTACACAGACAAATCTCTTAATTCTCATCATAAGTTAATCTTTGTTTTTAAACTATTTTTTTTGTTTTTGGGACCATCATCTTTGAATCTAGTGATGTAACTATCGTACAGTTTAAGTAAGTAATATAGTTATTAATGATTCACACATAGTAAGCCCTAAAAAGGGCAACTTTGCCCTATAAGGGCTTTAGAAATACTGTTAGGATTTTCAGATCGTCGTCAAGTAATTTTTCCACCCAAAAGGTGTTTATCTTGAGTTCTTTACATTATTCTCAAGGATCTTACAAGAAAAAGACCTAAAAAGGGCAATGTAGCCCTTTGAGAACTCTTCATAAACCATTTGGGTTTAGTGACGACCATAATCGAATTTATCCTCCATAATATCGTACAGTTTGAGTTATGATGTAAGCATTTATGATTTGTACTTAAAAACCCTTAAAAGGGCCATTTTTGCCCTTTAATGGCTAACACATGCGTTTGGGTCTTTAGGACCATCATTATTGGAATCAGTGACCCAAAAAACGTATAGTTTGAGTTATGATGTAAGCATTTATGATTTGTACTTAGAAACCCTTAAAAGGGCCATTTTCGCCCTTAAGGGCTAACACATACGTTTGGGTTTTTAGGAACATCATTATTAGAATCAGTGACCCATAAAACATATTGAAATCCAATCTTGATTCAGGCGGTAATCCCTACAAGAAAAATCTTTTTCTTACCTCTTCTGTATCAGCAAAATAATTTTTTAACTTTTTCAAACTTCTAGCCTCCGTATCTCAAAAGGAAATGAATATTTCCGATTTTTCTATAAGACATTTTCGTTTCAAAATCTCTTGAACTATCGATTCCCAAAGTTTGAAGAAAATCGCACCATTTGCAATTTTCCAATGCTAATGGTGCGGGGTCCTTTAAAAAAATAAGTTTAATGAAATATCATGAAATTATGAAAAGGTTATAAAGTCATGGCTACTACTTATTATTTCAATAAGTTTTATAGAGTGTTAAAATTTTTATTACTTTGTATTGGTGTTTGGCCCTACAAAAATGGAAAATTATCAAAAAGAATTCGATACGCATTTATTATTAATGGATTAATATCAATGAGTCTGTTGGTACGGTAACTATTATTATATTTATATTTTTATATTATTTTTTTTAATTTCCGGCTTCCGAAATTGAACCATTAATGAAAAAATAAGGTCCTAAAAGTCCAAGATTGCACAACTACTCTTGATTTCTGTCTAATACAAGAGTTTAAAAATTTAGTTCTTATAATATTGAATAATTCTGAGCAATATTTAAATTGCTTGTAGGCTCTGAAGTAACTAAATTTTATTTTATTATATACGGACATACAGATTTTCAAGAAAGCTTTGTAACTTACTTGTTTGTCAATGTTTCTTACCTTGGTCCTTACTGTTACCTTTAAAAATTACCACGATAACAACATTTTTTTCAAACCAGAAGAAAGTAATTTAATTTAAAATTTGCGTCGAAAATTTCAGCAATGTATTCTAATACGAAATCGAGTAAATTTTTGAGCACGAAATCGGATATACGGTCTATTTCAGGGGCTTTGTAATTTATGGTACTTTTTATGTAGTATTTGAGTGATTCCAAAGTTATTAAATCAATTTCCGATTAGACCTTCACCGAGGTAACGAGGTGGCCTCGCTTTGAGCAAGGCGAGGCGAGGTGAGTCCGAGGCGAGATCGAGGCGAGATCGGAAAATTGAAATTCTCGTTATACCGAGGCAAGGCCGAGACTTTCATTTTGTAAACCTCGGACTCGCCTCGACTCGCCTCGCCTCGCCTCGCCTCGTTCTGCCTCGCAACAAATTTAAAATATTTCGCCTGTGGTAATGCAACCAGTTAAGATCTTTGCCACGTGCTTTCTCCCACATTTTTTTGTAAACATTCTCGAGGACAATCACATTTATACTAGCAGAAAAAGAATTTCATGCGTTGATTGTGTAAACTGTTAAAAATTATTTATATTTATTAAAAGTTATTTATTAGTTATTAAAAATTAATTTAAAAATATGAAACGAAGTCAAAAAGAATTAATTGGTGGTGTAGTTAAAAAATCAAGAATAGAAGTAGATGATGAGCCTAATTCTCCGAGAACAAAAAGTATTTATCAAAAATATTTCGAATTTATATACGTGAATAGCATCAAATATGGTTGCTGTTTAACATGTGGAAAAAATGACAAAAATGAGTATAAAGTCAAATTTAAAATGACTTCTCACAACACGACAAGTTTGCGTAATCATCTAAAAGTATCACATCTTGAAATTTTTAATGAAATGGTTCAAAATACACAAAAAAACAATGTTAATAAAGATATTCGTAAAGAAAATTTAAATATTTATTTTAAGGTATATATTTTTATATAATAATAAAAAAATTATAATGCATTTATATAGTAATATTATTATTTTTTTCTTTATTTTAATTTAGAAAAATGATTTTGGAAATTTAGATGATTCAAGAAAAAATGTATTATTTATTGCTGGTAATAACCTACCTCTAAATTTTTTTGATAAGCCACTCACTAAAGCCTATCTCAAAAATCCACCAAAAGTCTTACCAAATAGAAACAAATTAAGAGAGGATGTCATTCAAGAATATGGTATAATGCATCAAAAATTAATCGATCATATAAGAGAAAATTCATCTAAAATAAGTTTTACCTTTGATGCATGGTCATCCAAAAACTTAAATCATTATTATGGCTTGACAGGGCATTTTATTAATAAACAATGGCAGCTTGTATCTATTGCACTAGATTTGATTCCTGCTAAAAAGGAATACTCAGGTAAAATAAATTTTTAAATTTTGTTTATTTTATGGAATATTATTGGATGGAATAGTAGTCTTCAAATGTTGGAAGTTTTTAAGAATTTAAAAGCTCCCATTAAATCGTTATGTGGTAATAACTTACAAATGAGAGAGCTTAGACTACTTGACATTGAGTGGGATGCTTTAGATATCATCATATCATATTTACAAATTTTTAAACAAGTATCAGATCTTTTATCAGCTGAAAAATACCCCACGCTTCCCACTGCAGTATTAGCATTCAACATTTTACTTGATAAAATCGAAAAAATTACGTCCGATTTAAACAAAAAAAATGATCGATCGCGATTAGATGAAATTTTAATAGAAGCTTTTCAGAAAGGTCAAACTAAACTTTTAAAGCACTATAGACAATGTAATTGGTTCTACAGTGCTTCTCTTATTTTAGACCCAAGACATAAAAAAAAAAAATTTAAAAAACTTCTTGGGGACAAGAATTAGAGAAAGAAAGTTTCAAATGTTTCAAAAAAATATACAAAAAATATTATGAAATGTTTAAACAATGCAAAGATATGAAAAATGAACCCCCAAAAAAGGAGGTTAATAATAATAAGTTGCTGGATTTTTCAGTTATTTTTGATGAAGATGAGGAACAAAACTGGGAAGAAGAGTTAAACAACTATTTAGATGCACCATGTGCTCCCGAATATACAAATATATTAGATTGGTGGAGAGAGCACGAGGATTCTTACCCAATTTTATCAAAAATAGCCAGAGATAAGCTGTCGATCATGGCCACGTCAGTTCCCGTAGAACGCTTGTTTTCAAATGCTTCTTTGATTGATCAGCCGAAGAGACGATCATTGAAAGATGATGCTCTAACGGCATTACTATGTATAAGTGCTTGGGTTAAATCGGATTTAGTATCTGAAATATGCGGCTTCGATAATGATTATTTACTATAATTTTTGTATAAAATATTTTTAATTTTAATAAACATGAATCTATATTTTAATTAGAATTTTATGTGGCTTCGATAATGATTATTTACTATAATTTGTATAAAATATTTTTAATTTAAATAAACATGAATTTATATTTTAATTAGAATTTTAATTGCTTTTTTTTTATCAAACCTCGGACGAGGATCTCGGCCGAGACCGAGGTGAGGCCGAGGCGAGACCGAGGTAATGATTTTTCGACCCCGGCCGAGTCCGAGGCGAGGCGAGATCCATCTTTCGCCTCGCCTCGGTCTTGGTCATTTATATCAAACCTCGCCTCACCTCGGCCTCGGTGAAGGTCTATTTCCGATACGCAAGGCTTCTTAAGGAAGTTCTCAATGAATTTATTTGTTTCTTCAATAAAAGTTTGGTAAGACAGAAGGGCTTTATGTTGTGGAATATGGTGGAAGCTAAATTGCTACCAAGTTGACCAGCTTTGTCTTTTGGTAAAAAATATTTAAGCTCACCATTCTCATTATTTGACAACGTAATATTTCGCGAGGATTTAATCTTTATAAAGTAGTATTTTTTGCTGTTTTAAGGGTGTTGCGAATTTTTCAGCAACTTTAGACGCTGATTTCCAATTCAGTGGCCCAAATAACCTACAGAAAACTTTTTTCCAACTGAATTGTCGACTTTAGGCAAATTATCCAATTCTAACTGGAGTATAATATAATGTTTATTAACAGCACTGACAAAAAATAAATATTTGACTTTGCAAATGGTGGCCACCAAAAACAATAATACATTTTTTTGTTGTTAAATATAACTTGAAGTATATTCCTTCACGTTTGAGATCATAGTTTACAAAATATGTAAAAATTATCTAAAAAAATACGGTATAATGTCAAAATCAAGGTTAAAATAAAAGAAAAAATTTAATTTTTTTTTTGTAATGATCAGGTAATGACCTAAAATGAGCACTTTTATTGAAATTGCTTCATCTAACATATATTTAGGTTAAAGTATATAGAAAAACCTATTGTTAAAAAAAAAAAATTATTTAGTATATTCGGTTATAAAATAGCAGTAAAATAGCGCTAATTTTAAAACTGAAGCATTTTTGCCAATTCTGGCAGTTAAATAAAAAATTTTTCTTAAAAGGCTTACCACTTGATCCCATCATTAAAATACCCATTTTCATCAATTTTAATGAAAATCCTATGATTTTTCCTTCATCTATTCCAATTTTAGTAAAAAAAAATAAGTTACGCAACTCAATTTTTGGAAGGTTAAGTTGTACTTTTAATGTTCATAGTTCTATTGTACATTCAATAACGAAAATTTTTCATTTGTTTTTCTTATGATCACTTTAGCCAGAGATAATTTAAGAATACTCGAGAAGCAACCCATTGAAAATTCACCAAAAAAAAAAACAGTTTTTGGCCATATTTTTTTGGTCAAGCTGATGCGAGAAACCTACTAAAATTGAATGTTCTTACTCACCTTCCTACATAATATAGAAAACAAAAAAAGAAAAAATTAAACTTTTTTTACATCACTATTAAACGCTAATATCTTTTCACTAAAAAAAAAGTTAAAAATGATCGAAAATTTATAAACAATTAGCTGTAACTCATTACTCATATTAATTCATAATTAAAATAAAATTTTTTTCTATAGTTATGGCTTTAACAATTGGACCTGCAGTATTGCTTATTCCAATGGTAACACCATTATTGGATATTCTCTATCCTTTAAATGAACCAAGAGTGAAAGAGCACCTATTTCCATCAGAATATTTTGTTGATGAACAGGAACATTTCTATAAAATATACCTCCATTTAATATTTTGCAGTGTTTTAGTTATGTGGACCATGGTAGCAGCAGCTTGCTTCTTTGCTACCTTATCTCAACAAGCGATTGGAATAAATAAAGTTCTCATGTAAAATTTAAATTTATTTTTATATTATAAAACTTGTTTTATAAATCTAGTCTTTTGAATTTATGGTAAAAAAGACAAAATTTTGGACATAACATCTTGAGAAAAAAAAGCTGTAAAATTTTTTCACTGCACAATTAACTTTTATTTGTGTAGATTAAATTGACTGCATCATTTTTTCTTGTGTATTATGAAACACTGTATTATTTTTTATTTAATCATACTAATTTTTAATGAATATTATTTCAGATATCGTATAGAAACTGCTTTGGATAACTCAAATTCTGAAGAAATAAAATACCAAAAACTAATTGATTGCATTATTTTTCATCAAGATTATCTTGAGTAAGAATAACTTTTCTTATGACTTTTTTTTTGAGGATTTTATTTATTCCTAGGTTTACATTTTCATATTATCAAATTCATTTAATCATCTGAAAAAGGGAAATCTGGTTTTATATCTTACTACTATATATATTTGAAAATTTATTTTTACGTGTGTATGTGTGTCATAGTTTTCAATATTTTTAATTTTGTATTTATCGTGGTATTTATTATCGCATTAGTAATTGATTACCAATATAACTCTTACATTTTAAATTATATTGCGATGTATTTATTTTTTCAATCTTTTTTTTTTTTTAATCAATATCTTTTCCTGTTTTAGATTAATTAATTATTTTAAGAAGATTCACTCAAAAGTTTTAGGAATTATGATGATTTTATCACTGGTATTGATAAGCTTTTGTGGTGTTGCTGTAAGTTTTGATCCTTTGGTTTCATAAAATAATTATAATTGCTGTATAGGATGCCAGCCAAAAGACATTTTTAGACCTAAACTGTAAAAAGTAACTCCTGTAGATTAACAGAAAAAATAGTCTATTCTCGAAAAATTAGTTATTATTACATAAATATTTTCTGTTAAATATGTAATATTATAAATATCATTAGTGTTAATTGTTAAAAAAACACAAAAAAGTTTTTAAAATGACCTTTATTTTTACAAAGCGTGCAATAAACGAGTTTATGATTATTAAAGTAAAAGATTAAAACTTTTTTCTTTAAGTGTAAAGAAAAAATATGAAAAAAACACAATTTTAAATGAATTTTTTTCTATTTTAAGAGTTCCGGTGAAATAATTAATGAAAAAATTTAATGTTTGTTTCGTCCGATTATTTAAAAAATTTTTAATAACTTTTTTTCGACCTTGTTGGACAATAATAAATCTTAAAATTTTTAAATATACCAAGATAAATACATGAAATGTATTAAATACATGAAATGTATTTATTATATGATCTTTAACGAACAATAACCTTGTAATTGATAGAAAACTATCAATTTGTAGAATACATCAGATATTTTTAATATCAAGAATGCATCTAAACATTTAATTAAAAATGGATTTTTTTATTTAATTTTAAATAAATTTTAAAATTAAAATTATTTTTGAAAGAAAAAAATGCTCTTCAAGCCGGGCTCGAACCGACGACCTTTTGTTTTCATGACAAGCGCTCTACCATCTGAGCTATTGAAGAGACGTCAGTCAAGCCCGAAGAACATCTCTTTCTTTCAAATATAGGCAATTTTTTGATCAAATGCCAAGTTTAGATACATGAAATGTATTAATTAAATTAAAAATAGGTATAGATAAGATCAGCTTGTATGTCTTGAAAACAAATTTTCCGTAGCGAACAATATTTTATCATAATAACTTTTACTCGAGTAATAAAGTACTTTACTATAGAGAAAGTTTGGTTTTTGAAATTATGATTTGATAATTAATTAATAATTAATATATAATAATAATATAATTATTTTTGATAATTTTATATTAATCTTATGTATATATGTTATGTATTACTTGTAATAATTGTATTATGCTGCGATTAAATAAATAAATAAATAAAAATTTTCAACTTAATTGTGTTTATAAAAAAACCTAGAAGTTCAAAATCAAAAACTAAAAATGTTATTTATATGAAAAAAAAATGTTGAAAAATAAATACGAATTTTAAATGGAAAAATTAGTAAACAAAATAAATGTGTGCACAAATTAAGACTCGGAAGAACTTTTTCATAAGTATGTATCGAAATCAATTTGTGAACAAAAGTCTTTGAAAATATGTGATGAATAAAAGAAACTTTTGTAAAATTAATCAGAAGATAAAAAATTTATATTTTTGTAAAAAAAGAAGCGCAATTAAAACTACTAAGATGATTTGAAATTAAAGATATTGGAAAAATTAAAAAATATGGATGTGTTTTTTTAATTTTAGGTTTCTAGGATTCCTGGAGCCGTCAAATCTAGAGCTAGAGCGGAAAATTGCAGATTTTTGTTTTCTGATAATTCTATTTTTTAACTTCTCTCTTCCCATTTGGGAATATCCCATTAGATTGTATATAATTGAAAAATTGTATAGAATCATTTTTGTATACAGTTTTTCTGTATACAATGATGCATACAATTTGTATATAATCATGATCAACTTTTTTACATGGGTATCTGTTAATTAGTATTACATATTCTAAATTTAACCAGATCAAAAATGCAGTTCATATAAACGCAAATGTCAATTGCTGACTGATTCGTCAATTTAAAATGTGTACTACTTGCACATTTTAATGTTATTGACATTTTAACGCAAAAACGTTTATTCGAACATAAAATATAGTAAAGAAAATGTTTATGGGTTATTTTTATGAAAAAATTAACAAAATTTTAATTTAAACTTTTATTATAGTCCTATACAGTTTAAGGTAAAATTAGAATTAGTCATTCTATTAAAAGAACAAAAAATACTTGAAGCATGCAATAAATATAATATACATACTTTTTACTTTGAATCTTTTTTGATGTAGTCCACTAAAATAAATTTTTTAAACTAAATAATTGCTCTCCTTGAAATTTTTTTGAATTGCCGGAAACTTCAATTTTCAAGTAACTGAAGAAAATTTCAAGCATTGTATTGTATAATATGGGGCTTGCATGAACCGGAATGTTAATAATCTTTTTGCATAATTTGAAACTAGATTAAAAAATATAAGACTTGTATCAAAAAAATGAAAATTATTAAAGTGATTATATCACGCTCATCGCATACAAATGAATCAATGTAACGTCACACCTTTGACGAACCTGACGGGTTGATTTGCTGACCCACCCGTACACTTTACATACAGTTGAGAAATAATAACCCATATATTATTAAAAATTTTTTTTTATTATTTTAGGGGTAGTTTGAACCCCCTTTTATCATCCCACTCAACATAATTTTGCTATTTAGTTAAATAGATTTTACTTTTTTCTTCAATATTATTCAAAATGCCTTGCGATTTTAAGGGTGTTCTAGAAATTTCCGAAATTAAAATCGTAATCAGCGACCCGAATACCCTCCGTTACCTATTTTCATGAAAATTCATTTATTTTCTGCTAAGATGTTGAATACTTTTTATTTTTAGCCAAATATCCAAAATTTGGCCGATTTGGCACAAAAAACGCAAACCAGAAGTTATTCAAACAAGTTTTGAACACCATTATTGACAATTCACAAAAAGTTTTAAGTTGATCTGAGACTTGTCTATTTTCTTAAAGATTTAAGAAATTTAATTCCATTCTCATATTATGTAACTAAAATGTGACATTTACCCTCAGAAATGCCTTCGGTAATGCCTATATATTTTTTTAAAGACAACGTCAACAATAATATAAGTAGTAAGCGCATTCACTACAAGTTTCACAAAGAAATGAAGTATTTTGCTTTTTTGTTCTTTAGAGCTTTAAGAATAGACTTTTCATCGTACTTTTCAAAAGGGAAAATTCTCAAGCTTTTTGCATTATTATTTTTTTTTAGTTTTTGTAAATTGAAAAAAAAATCATATGTATGTCCAGGTCCAGCATAACTCACCGGACCATAATTTTTTTCTTAAGTTTGTTTACACGTTATAAAAATTTTACGGTATACAGCCGGTCATTTTTTGTTGTAGGATAAATAAAAAAAAAGTTCAGCAAAGTCGCATAATGTTTGCTGTCGCAATTTCTTATTGGATTTGCATTTTCGCCAGAAATTTTGAAAAATATTAATTTTGAACGAAAATTTTGGATGCTCAAAAATTTTTGTTGTTGAGATTTTCGATTTTTAGGGCTTCTCAAAACCAAAGTTTTTTTTGATGAAAGCATACAATTAGGAAAAAGTTTTCTTTTCACCTGGACTGCAATAAAATTTTTTTTTTTTATGTTGGGCCACATTCCTTTTCATTTTTAGCGGTTTGACCGGAAGTTAAGTTCGCCATAATTTTGTACTATACATGTATATTAGAGTGTGTCTTATTTTTTTTTTTCGATATTTTTTGGCTCCCCCCATTTTTTTCGAATATTTTGGTCATAAAAAACCCCCAGCTCCAAGGATTTTGATTTTTAAGTTTTTTAACCTTTGCCACCGAGCACTTGAAGTTTCCCATTTAAATAACATGGGAATTTTGGGTTTTTAGCTATAAAAATTTTTACAAAATCCAAAAAGCGTTTTAAAATGCTAATTTTTACTGAAAACATACTTTTATATGTTGTAAAGACATGCAAAAAGCCCTGCATTTATTCCAAAGGGTATTTTGGGGCAAGAAACGCAAATTTACATGTTGGCTCAATCTTATAAAACAGGATTTTTTGGTAATTTTCGATAAAACGCTACAACCTCAAAAATTAACCAAAACACTTCTGATTGTTCTACTTTTTTTCACCTTTCAAATGCCGTAAAATGCGTTTTTTTATCACTGATTCTCTCAGCGCTATAGTCAATTAACCTACTGGTAATTTTCGACTAAAAATAACCAATTTTTGAATTTTTTTAAACTGTTGTCAAAAATGTAATTTTTGACGAAATTGGGCTTTATAGGTCTTAAAAATTTTCTACAAGCTTCAAATTTACAAAAATTTTTTATTCACTGCTTTTCAATAAATTATTAACCAGAGATGATAATTTAAAGTCATAGTCCCAATTTCAGGGTTTAAAAAAAAATCAATTTTTATCATTATCTTTGAAAAACGATATCTTAAAAACTATTTAAAGAAAAGAGACAAGTAAAAAATTTTTGAAAACTTGAATCTTGCAGAAAACTTTTAAGGCCTATAAAATTCAATTTTGTCGAAAATTACAATTTTGACAGCAATTTAAACAAATTTAAAAATTGGGCCTATCGGGTCAAAAATTACCAATAGGTTAATTGACTCTAGCGGTGAGAGAATCGGTGATAAAAATACACGGTTTACGTCGTTTGAAAGGTGACACTTACACCAAAAAAAGTAGAATAAGCAAAAGTATTTTGGTTAAGTTTTGAGGTTGCAGCGTTTTATTGAAAATTACCGAAAAACCCTATTTTATAAGATTGAGCCAACATGTAAATTTGCGTTTCTAGCCCCAAAATTCCCTTTGGAATGAATGCAGGGCTGTTTGCATGTCTTTACAACATATAAAAGTATGTTTTCAGTAAAAATTAGCTTTTTTAAACGCTATTTGGCTTTTGTAAAAATTTGTATAGCTAAAAACTCAAAATTCCCATGTTATTTAAATGGGAAACTTCAAGTCCTCGGTGGCACGGGTTAAAAAACTTAAAAATCAAAATCCTTGGAGCTGGGGGTTTTTTATGACCAAAATATTCGAAAAAAATGGAGGGAGCCAAAAAATATTGAAAAAAAAAATAAGACACACTCTAATGTATATGATTTTAATGCAAATGGAAGATTATTCCATTCAGTAATAGCTGTGATGAAGAATGAGCTTTTGTAAAAATTAGTCCTATAGAAAGATGGAAGGGAGAATGTAAGTGGCAGGAATTCTGACAAAGAAGTATCAGGAAGGTTCCGTTGAGAACGCCTGAGTTCTTCATCAGGTTCTTTAAATTGTGAGGATAGATATAACGATCTTTTGAAAGATATTAAGCTGTGTACAAGAACCAGCTTAAAATATTTTCTACGAGATTCAGCAGTTAACCAATCTAATTGATTTCTCAATGGTGTTATTGAGACACGATCATATCTACACACACCAAAAATGAATCTTATGGCCAAGTTGAGAATCCTTTCAACTTTGTCTACAAGAGCAACATCAAGTGCATCGTAAACTAGACAACAGTAATCAAAAAAAGGAATAATCAAAGAGGACACTAACAATTTACGAAGCTCTAAAGATAGTAGTCTTGATTTCATGCGTAAACGATGTAGAGTAAAATGAACATTTTTAAGGAATATTCGAGTTGTAAATGTTATATAGATTATTTAATTGAAAAATTGTTCCGAAGTTAATGGCTTTAATTTTATTAGTAGATAAGCTAAACGGGTTCTACCTCACTCGGGTTCTACCTCAGAGGAGACCGACCCCAGAGGATGTGTCGGTAAGGTAGGGTAAAGTCGATAATGTAGATTTATGTCGGTAAAAAAAATTTCGCTGTGGGCAGGGTTCGAACCTGCGTGGGTTTTTGTTAACCCATTGCCCTCGATATCAACCCTTAACCACTTGGATACCACAGCATATGTAATAATGGAGCACTAACACGGCCTAAGTAATTGGGTCTTGTTAGTGATCTTTTATGTGTGAAGGGTGGGGGTAAAAATAAAAAGAATCAAATAGAATTAATAAATTTATTTATATAAATTACATTATTTTTTTGCTTTTTTAATACTTTTAGATTTATTTTGTACTTTCTTAAGTTTTGGTTTGACTTGAGTTTCCACTTTTAGTTCATTTCTCTTTTGAATTATATTGTAGAAACCATATGAGATGAGTATCATTTCTTTTTCAATAGTTGTTGTAGCATTTTCTATAATTTTTTTCTCTACATCATCAGGTGAATCATCTGCATTCAATAGTGAAAAAAATTTTTCATAAGCTTCTTTAACTTCTGGAATTCTACTGCTTATTTGATCGTGATAGTATTCGATAGTTGGATATGCTTTTTGTAGAAGCTTAGCTGATTCAGTTGATAGAGTTATTTTGAAACCTTTTTGAGTAAATCTAACCCCATCATAAAAACCAATAAGAGTTTTTGAAATTTTTATTCCTCCATCTAATTCTGGCCAAGTTTTGTTTGGACCTACACCCATAGTTATTCCTTTATGAACATAATCATCTAGATTTATTGAACAAAATTGTTGTAAAGCTTTCAATGAAAATATGGTCTCATTATCCTTTGAATTGTTTATTGCTGTTATTAACAAATGTACATTTGGAATAATATGTATACCGAGGTGAAGGTCTACACCAGACCCCAATGAAATCGAAATGTTATTAATCATTCTGTAAAAATAAAAGGTTATAAATATTGAATTTAAAAATAATTTCGAAAAATTATATTTACTTAATGAAATTGCTCTAGAAGAAGTCAACTTGATGATTCTGCAGTTGCTCAAGAAAAAGTCAAGTCGTATACACAACCTGGTGGATTTCCAGAGAGAGCTGTTTACACAAGCCCTGATCAAAGCAGGAATGAGAATTTATTTTAAAGAAATTTAATTTATAATGTTATCCCCACTTTTTTTATACCCCTACCTGTTTTTTTATCCCCTCCAAAGAAATTAAAAGGAGATGAGAAATAAATAAAAAAGATATAGGTTATATTTTGTTTTATTGATAAAAAAATTACATATTTATAGTTTCCATACAATATTTACACTCCTTTATCATAGGAGTAACACGCTTATCTGAATGATCATGTATTCTACATCTAACACACATAAAAATATCACAATCAATTTTATAATGTTCGGGCATTTTATCCCATGCAGCGTCAACATTTTCTGCAGCCACATTTACAATAAATTCTTTAGGCAAGTTTGCAATATCTTCAGTTTCCATTAAAGAAAGTTGTTTTAATTTACCATAAATTTCAAAAGATCGTTCTAAACAAGGTTTATTTATATTCAAATATTTTTCAAGCAATAACACATTGTACACTGCACAAACCATATTCGAATATTGATGATGTTTACATAAATAGTCTGGAATCCGCCATTTTTTTAATGCTTTTAAAGTCGGACATTTTGAAATATCTTCTAAATTAACAACGTTATTAAAATATTTTTCAAGCCACTTAACTTTCTGCAAACCTTTTACATAAACTTTATCTGCATCAGATAAAGCAGATTTTAAAATACTTTCAACTTGATTATATGGAATATCACCAGATTCCCACGTCATTGTTAAATAATTTTTTTCCAACCAATTATTTTCTACTCTGCATCGTATAGGAAGATCGAACCAGTGACATGGTGGCTTGAACACGAAGACATCTGGTGTTTGACGACTTCCTAGTTGTAAAATCGCCAATTCCTTGATAGCGAATTCGTTGGAGGTGAGCTTGAAAGACTGGAAGTCAACGATGTACTCCATGGTGAGAGAATGAGGAATTTCGTCAAGATCTTTGTCTTTTATATAGTTATCCCCACTCTTTTTATTTCCCCCACTCCTTAAACTAACTTTCTTACTTCACCACTGATTGGCTTGTATTGCACCATCCTATCATGTATGATTAAGCAATACGCAGTTGTATTTGCTGGAAAAGCACGGCTAGTCTCGAATTCTAACCTAACATCTACAGGTGCATATTTCATAGATTCATTTTGTTTTGAACAATCTATTACAATCAATGGTGTTTCATTTATAAATTTTTTTCGATCAATAAAAGACTCCGCGTATTCTTTTCCATAATAAGATATTTGAAATCTCAAAAACATATCATACAAAAGTGAGTAATTATTGCCTGCTATATCGAGATTTAAATTTCCGTACGGAAAACTTTGAGAATTCAAATATAGTTTTACATTAGTTATATGACAGTGATCAAAATGACTAGCATTCGCTGTTCTATTATTATCTCTATTTGTTTGAAATCCTACAATAACAAAACGTGGCTTTTCTAGTTGAGTTGATGTCTTTACTGTCCATACTGTTTTAGTAGATAATGGAAGTGATGGATATACAAATAATTCATAAGAGTGATAACCCATTTTTATGGGATTATCTTTTTCTATTTGCTTAAGCAGACTTATTTTTGCACTATCCGATGGTATCAAATTTGGTACACACCATTCAAATTTGTTTATTGTAAATTTAAATGATTCATCTACGGCTCCATCTTGAATAATTGCATTTGTATCATTGTTTGATCTTACAAATTCAAGAATATGACTTACGTTAATAATAACTTTATCGAATTTTTCATGTAATCCAAAAAGTATCCATAAAGGATAAATTACATCAAAAATCCCATCTTCATCAATGATTTTATTTCCATCTTTCAATAACCAGCCAGCATTTTCCAAAATATTTGATTGAATTTCAGTGAAAGATGGATACCCTTTCATGAGAGTAGTTATTCCTACGTTTTTACAGGTATCAATGACCTCACCATTTATCTTGTACCGAATTTCTGAGAATAAAAATGCAAACGCATTATTAACGAGTTTAATTTTTTCGGATTTTGTCCCATTAGCTTTAGTGAGTTTTCCTTGGATATGCAAGAAACTCTTTGATGGTAAGATGCAACGATCTTGCTGTTGAATAGCTATAACTATCGTATCACTATTTTTATAAGATGACGTAGCATAAGGTTGATGAGTGTGTATTTCATAGTCGGCAAGAGAGTCATCGAAAATGACAGGTTCATCGATATTTAATACTTCCTCCATCTTATACAGCAAAATAAAACACAGAAAATTTTTTCTTTCAGCGACGGAGTTTTAGTCCTAGACTTGCAAGAAACTGTTGATTCTGACGTGTTAACGCTTTCACTGCTCGATGATAACTGATTGCTGGTGACCATTGTTTCTTCCTTAAATAACCTGATTCAGTTTTTGTTTTAAATACTATTCCCATTATGAAACAGTTTTTATATGTAATCTTATGGATATAGTCTCACCACGAAAATTCACTAAATCACCGTCTTGATCAACTATTCGTAATTGAATAGAATCTAAATTTTTTACAGATACAGGTAAGTATATGATTTCCAAAGGTCGGTCAATAATTTTAAATCCTGGTGGAACTGCTGGGAAAAATTCGTATATATTGTGTACTTCTTGTCCGTTATTGTAAGCTCCTCTTGCAATATTGCACTCTACTCTTAGAACGTTAACTTTTAATATAGATACTGGAAGTTCAGATGTATGTTGAATATTTGGAGCCAACTTTTGTGGTTTAAACCCTAATAATTTACCAATTGAATCTTGCGGTTCAAAATCTATATCTTTTTCACACTGTATTATACTTTGAAGAGTGTTATTATTTGCTTTTAGACTAAATGAAATATCTTTTAATTTTTCTGAGAGATACTTTTGAATATCTTCGACCTCGTAGCTTCCAGTAGGAATTTTTATTGTTTCAAAATCAGATAAGTAAAATTTATTACAGCTATCATCAATATTTGGAATAGAGTTAAACGTAAGTAACTCAATCAATCCAATAATGTAATTTTTATTTGGATGAAGTTCAATTGGTGGAAAAAATCTTGATTCCAAAACAGATGAACGAGCTGATAAGCTTATTATCAATGATTCACTCATGACAGTCAGAGTAATACTGAATTGTTTTTTAGAAAATGCTGCTTTTATAACCTTTATTTATCCAACTGATTACTTAAAATTTTTAGGCATAAATGACCACAGATAAAAGTATCAAATTGTTGATATCTTTGATAATTGTAATTAATTTTAGCTGGTTTAAAATATTCTATGAGCTCTAATGGAGGCTTGAGATTTCCAAAACTGTCAAAATACAAAACTTTATTTTTTCTTTTACGATATGCAACCCAATGTGTACCAGAACCATCTTTATCATCTAAATTTACTATTGCAGACTCATTGGTCAATGGACCATTTCTTGGTAGTAAATTTCTCATAAAAACTCCTCTGAAATATGGAATTTTTAATACGTTTGCATACTTGAGTAAATCTGTGTTAGTGAGAGCCCTCGATGGTAAATTTATGAAGTTTTTTTTTTTCTACCAACAACAATATTTTCATTGTACAGTCGTAATCCATTTCCAACTTTATAAGGTCTCAAATATAATCCTTTACCCAAAGCAACTTGCTCCATAGCTTGATTATGTCTCTTGGATTCTTCAAGTTGTTTTTTGGCAGCGATTGAATCATTTATAGCTTTAGCTACTCCTGAAGCGCCACCTGCTAAGGCACCTAAGGCACTTAACCCTGCAAAAATTGGAACTAGGGGCAAGACACCCCCTGTTTTGTATGGAAGGGGTAAAACTCTTACTTTATTAACCTTATTTTTTCCTTCCTTCTTTTTTACAGCTTTGCGAGCTGCTTTAATAGCAGACGATATAATTTTTTTTGCATTATTACTTTTTATCATAGATTTTTTTGCAGCTGCTACGATAGTTCTGAATGGAATAAATCCACCTTTCTTTTTATTATTTATACCCTTTCTCCTTGCACACTTTCTGATTTCAGAACATCCCATTCCTAATTTTGATTTTGCTTTCATGATGTTAGTTACAGCTAAAGCAGCAGCTCTTTCACCAAATCCGGCGTCTGAAGACTTTACTCGTTCCCAAGCTTTATCAGCTAATATTTGATCCGCTTTATTTCTCTCTTCGATGTTATTTTGATTTTGAAAATATGCAATATCGTGTTCCTTGCAAGCTGAATCTAGAGGATTTATACCTTTATCTCCTCGAGCAAGACGTTTAGCTAGTTTTGTGCCAGGGCCACAGTATCTGATTGAATAAATTTAATAAATATTTTTAATAAATAAATATTAATATTATAAATACCTATATCCTGGAAAATGAAGTTCTACTGGAAGTTTATTAATTAAAGTGTTTATTAATCCACTACCATTAGTGATCATCTTTCTATGAGAGTCAGTTAAAGAATGAGCTCTTGACTATAAATAGATTGTATTTATAGAAAAAGTCTCAGTATGTAATTAACTACTAACACAGACACATAAAAATGAAACGTCTAAGTAGGAATTCTCCAGTTAAAAATTGTAAACGTCAAAAAAAGAATTATTTAAAATTAAAACGTAAAAGGGAAACTTCTCCAGTAATAGAAAAATTTAATCATCAAAGAGAACATTCTCCAGTTAAAAATTGTAAGCGTCAAAAAAAGAATTATTTAAAATTAAAACGCAAAAGGGAAATTTCTCCAGTAATAGAAAAATTTAATCATCAAAGAGAACATTCACCAGATATAAAATGTAAACGTCAAAAATTAACCTTACCAGTAATAAATTATGATGAAATTATTGGTGACGGTATTGTACAATTTAAACGTAATGGTAGCTTATTTCCAAATACTATTCGTGGTGTTATTTGTGGCAGATCGAACTGTGGAAAAACTAACGTGTTATTGGCAATAATTGAACATGAAAATAGACTGAGATTTGTATACATTTACGTTTACTCAAAATCAGCAGATCAACCAAAATTTAATTATTTAAAAATGGTAATTAAGGGGATTCCTGGTGTTCTTAAACCCTTAGAAGGAATGGGATACTTTGAACTCACTGAGCAGGATCAAGTCTTACCACCTGAAAAAGTGTTTCCATTCAGTTTAATGATTTTTGATGATATACAATTGGAGAGTCAGAAGAGTTGTAATGAATTTTATTCAAGAGGAAGACATAAATATGTTGATAGTTTTTACTTGTGTCAATCTTATTCTGCAGTTCCAAAACAATATGTTAGAGATAATGTGAATTTTCTAATCATTTTTAAACAAGATTATTCTAATACAAAGCATATTTGGGCATATCTCACCAAGTGGTTATATTGCATACATGAGGGTTTTAATGAAAATCCAGCTTTCTGTTTAAAAAAAAAATTATTGGAATTTATTTAAATATGTTTCTTCTCAAGCCTCAAGAAATTTTTTTGCCTATTTTCTTTCATTATTATGAAACAACAGCCATGGAATGATACGAAACCCTAATATTTTGTTGGTAACCTTGTTAAGTTTTTTACATTCTTAACATTACAGAGAGAATGCCGTAAAACTATTTGCCTTTTTATAAATAGATTTTGATAAATTAATAATATATTTAATTTCTTCAGATAATTAAAACAGTGTGCTCCATTTCTAAAAAAAATTCTGCCAGCTGAAATATTGGTAACCACATTTTCCAATAAATACGGCCGAAGAAAGTTTTTTAAGCCACAAATGAATGCCGTGAACAATTTTTACTTCTAAGTATTGTGAAAATTCTCTACAATGTTTCACAATTTGAAAGTGATTTGAGAAAAACTGGTGCCTCCAATAATTTAATAGATATCGACATCAAAAGGCTTTGTTGTCAATGCGTAATTTTGGTACTAAAATCACATTTTTTAATGGCACTCGTTCAAATTTTAAAAAACCTTCGCAAAATCTTTTGTGATTTATGTAAAATTTTATCAGATTTTAGTTTAAAAAAACGGCATATCTTGATTCAATACGTTGTATGTATAAACCTCAGTTTTATATAAAATAATCGTATAATTTAGAAGCGTTGTTTACCAATAACCTAAAAATAACAAACGTGTAAGAATTATGTATATTTCATTCTTAGTTCAAAAAAGATGTTTTTGATTTGAATTCGGTGCTTTAAAAAAATAAATAAAAATATGTAGTTGTAGGTCATAATTAGTGGATCATTAAAATCTATATTTCAAGAAATATACATTTTGAAAAAATCAAAAAATCTAAAAAAATGTTTCAAAAATAATAGAAGGCACAACTAAATGATTTAATAAATTATAATAAGATAATGCGATTATATTTTAACCAGTGGTGGATGCAGAAAAGGGCCTAAGGGGGTGGGGCGCTTAAGCAAAATTTTGTATGTTTTCTTATGAAATTTGTATAAAAATACAAAATTATGATCAAAAAACTTTAGAAGATTTTAGCAGTAGTGAAATAAAAATTAGGTATAATGATAAAGAATTTTTAAAACAATTATTTAGTAATAGGAAGTTTAAAGACAAATAATTTGAATGCTTTGAGTGATTTTTTGAAACAATCAGGAACTTTTCTTACAAATTAAAATTTTATGAAACTGCAAAAATAAAAATTTTTTTAAAATAATTTTTTAATAACTAATATGTAAACTATATTTTAGGCTTTATGTGAGCAATGAGTTAAAGATTCAGGGAGTTTAGCCTAGCTATACCTATAGCGCAGTCTGTAGAACATTTAATTTTTTGTTTATAAAAAAATTGAAAATTTATCTTCTTATTATTGGTTTTTGACAGAAATAAAATTTATTGTTATATACCTCTATATTTCCCAGTATTTTTGAGAACTAATTTCATCATTTAGTAATTATAACCTTAAATATATTTTTTAATTTAAGAAGTTCATTTATCAAACGCCGTAGCTTAAAATTAAGTTACGCAAAGAAAATCTTAATTTTTATTGTTTTATTAAACTTCTGTCCAAATGTCATTATTGTGCTCTCAAAAATAAAATTTAATTTATAAAATTAGAAATATAACCACTTGGTGAGATATGCCCATTTATAAAAATCATGTGAATACTGATATGAAATTCAATAAGTTTAAGGAATTATGTGACAAATGCTGGAAAGATAAATTTGGATTTATTGTAATAGATAAAGAAAGTGATATTAATAATGGACGTTACAGAAAAGGCTTGCATGAATTTTTTATAATTAACTAGAATGAAGAAAAATTATTTAGTCTAGTATGAGCTCTTTAAGAGTAAAGATGGAAAATAGTAAAATCAAAACATAATCCAGGCGTAATCAAAATATTGCCAAAAGATATTTATATGTCATCTAATAAAAATCATACTTATGCAGATCTTGAATTTAAAGTAATAATGATACTCAGATTAGCTTATGAAAATTATGCAAAATCCGAAATGATATTTAGTGAATTTAAGAAAAGATTTTTTACTAATAATAAAGATCTCAAAAATTTGCTTATAAATAGTAGTAATGACTTAGATACCATTTAGTACATCACAATCTCTCAAAGAGTGAAGATGGATTTTAAGGGAGATATTCCTATAAAAAAAGAATTGCTTGAACGAATTATAAAGGCTAGAGAATCTATAAAACGTAAGCATCTGGCTCTAAAATTGGGAAGAGAAAATGCTGAGCAATGATAAATGAAAGTCTTAAGCCTATAACTAAACCATTGAAAAAAATAGAAAAATTTACCGAAATCTTTGAAAATCCAAGTTTTGTTAAAAAAAGCATTTTACAATTACCCAGCAGCACCCCTTTTAAGATAAAGAAACATGAAAAGTCTACATGGAATACGAGATTTCAATCTGCTGTAAGTAATGATGAAAATGATGATGAAGAATTGATGGATAATAAAAAATTCATAGATAATGAAGAACTGTTGGAAAATAAAGAATTCATAGAGGAGAATGAAATGGTTGAGAAACGAAAATTTATTGAAAGTGAGGAGGAGTTGATGTCAGATGAATCAGATTCTAATGATTTTACACCATCACCCAATAAAACGTTAAGATTAGATAATTCCAAAAAGAAAAAATTAAATAAAACAAAACAATTAAATAACCCACTGATTAATGAATATTTAGACATGTTTAAAAATAAATCTTCAAAAAGAGATCTCGATACTGCATTTGGTGTGCGAAAAATGGCAAATAAATCATTTCAAATTGGTAATAAAAAAATTGAATTTGAGGAGGATAAATTTATTCTTGGAGATTCATCTTATCCTTATGAGATAGGATTGTTGGAATTAATTTTTAAAAATTATCCAACTGGTGATTTAGTTACATCTGAAAATTTAAAAACTTATGGAAAAATTATAAAAGCTACAAATGCTCATCGAAAATTTTATCGACCAGAAGAATCAATGAGAGTCAACAAATCTTCAAAATACTTGAATTATGTTGTGAAGGCATTAGAAGTAACTGGAGATGGAATACCGTTTTTACCTAAATATATGGTAACTAACAATAGTCAAGTGCAGTATACTCATTGGGATGATCCAAATGAGTTAGTTGATCGTTTGAGAATCCTAGTAGCAGAAAGGCAAGCTGGAAATAATAATCATGATAATGAAATTCTCTCAATCATAGAAGAACTGCGTGAAGCAGAAATTATATATTAGAGAGGCATTCAAAAAAATTCCTCATTTTAATTATGTCCGTCGACGTATTTGGACGTGTTTTCCTGGAATTGGATTCAATTTAACTGAAACAGGAGACTACAACATAGAAAACAAATTGTTGCGTCAAGTTGCAGACGCTACTGATAGATACGACGCAGTTAATTTAAATATACTCTCAGAAAAATTGGCTGTTGAATCACTTGCATTAATTAGAGAATTTGAATCTATATTTAGTGATTTTAAAACTAAAATTGAATCACTTGAAACAACTGTAGCTAGTTTTGATGAAAAAATAAAGTCAATTGTAGATGGATTTAATGAAAGTATAAGAAAAGTAGAATTAAGTGTAACTAATCTTAGAAGGAGAGTTAATAAAATAAATAAAACAAATAATAAAGTTGATCCAAGATTAGTTGAAATTGAAGATAATGCAACAAGTGAAAGAAGCCTTAGTTGAAGAATTACATAAGCCCGTTAGAAAAAACTTTAGAAGACGTAAAGTTGATATTCGAGGAATCAATGAAACTTGGCAAGCAGATTTAGTTGTAATGGATACACATTCACGAGAAAATAAAGGATACAACTATTTACTCACTGTAATAGATAATTTTTCAAAGTATGCTTGGGGTGCACCAGTGAAGCAAAAAACAGGTGAAGAAGTCGCTAAGGCGTTAGAATCAATTTTTAAACAAGGGCGAGTACCATCGAAACTTCACGTAGACCAGGGAACCGAATTTTACAATAAGACATGTAAACAATTATTGAAAAAATATAAAGTTCATTTGTATTCTACGTACAGCCATTTAAAAGCTTCAATCGTGGAGCGTTTCAATCGTACTTTGAAAAGTATAATGTGGAAAAAATTTAGTCTTAATGGAAATTATAAATGGGTAGATATTTTACCTGAATTAATTTCCAAGTATAATAATACCAAACATCGAACTATTGGAATGAAACCTAAAGATGTGAATCACGAGAATAAATTATTAGTTTTGCAAAGATATTTCAATGGAAAATGTGTTAGAGATAAGCCAAAATTTAAAGTATCAGATAAAGTTAGAATAAGTAAATATAAACATATTTTTGAAAAGGGGTATACCCCAAATTATACAACAGAAGTTTTCACGATTGAAAAAATTAAACCAACTATTCCATTCACGTATGAATTAAAAGATTATCAAGGAAATTTGATTTCTGGTGGATTCTATGAATTTGAACTTCAAAAAACAACCAATGCAGATGTTTATCTCATTGAAAAAGTTTTAAAAAAGAGAGGGAATAAACTTTTTGTAAAATGGCTTGGTTTCGATAACTCTCACAACAGCTGGATAGACAAATCCGATTTATAAGGTATAAATACATCTGCTCTTTGAATTAGAGCATATTATTAATTTTGTCAGCCATGGGTCCTGATCATAGCAGATCAGCATCTTCAGATGTAAAATATACTAAGTTAAAAGAAGAAGGACAAGAAAAGAGTGAACAAAAACGATGGACAAGTACTTATAAAGGAAAAGAAACAATCAGCTTCTCGAATCCATCATATAGTGAAAGAAAAAAATATGCAAGTTCTCAAAATAGTTATTTGATTACGACTGCTAAAAAATCTGAAAAGAAATCAGATAAAGAACGCTTAATATAAATTTTTTATTGTAAAATACTTTTTTAAGGTTATAAATAAATGTAAAACAAAATTTGTAAAATTTAATATTAAAAAATGTAAATTTATTTTTGTATTGTACAGTTTGAGATTTTTAATAAAGATTATTTATGGAAAAAGATTTTTTTTTTTTAATTCTCATGCACCCTTTACCTCTAATATCATTTAACTTGAAAATAAATCTATCAAAATGCACCGATTTTATAAAGTTAGCGCCACTTTTTATAGTTAGCGCAATTTTTAGTATATTTAGCGCAATTTTTATATAGTTAGCGCAATTTTTAGTATATTTAGCGCAATTTTTAGTATAGTTAGCGCAATTTTTAGTATAGTTAGCGCAATTTTTAGTATATTTAGCGCAATTTTTAGTATAGTTAGCGCAATTTTTAGTATATTTAGCGCAATTTTTATATAGTTAGCGCAATTTTTAGTATATTTAGCGCAATTTTTATATAGTTATCATCTAACTTAAATAAACTATTGTGAAGTTTGCTGATAATTACTGAAAGTATGTGAAGTTAATAAATAAAAAAATATTATCGAAGATTATCGAATTATGAACATAATTTGTTTTGTTATATAGTTACATTCATTCCTATTACTTTATCAGTATGAAATATAATCTCAAAATGTTAACATCGGAAGATTTACTTAGTCGAAAGGGTAGGCAGCTTAAAAAGATAGATGATCAAGTGTATCGCTTTGGTTGGAAAATTCGTTCAGGTGATGTATGGAGATGTGTACACAAAATGTGTAAGGCGAAAGTTTTAATCATTGCGAATTCTATCACACATATGAATATTGTACACAATCATTCAAAAGATTATAAATCGTTAAAAGATGAAAATTTTGATCAGAAAAAGTATGAGAATTCATCTAAATCTTGTCATACGGAAATAAGTAATGACGATGATGATGATGATTTAAACACATTACAAGAAGAAACAGAATATGATTCTACCAAAAAATTATTTCATTTTGAAGAATTAGATAATGAAAAAACTTTTTGTGATAAGGCGACGAATACAGAAAAATCTGTTCGAAGTATAGGAGTAAACACGATCGAGTCATCATTTACTAGCAATAAACCTAGGAGAAATAAATTGAAACAAACAAGATACCTAAACAATAGTCAAAATAATTCACCTCAAGAAAATTTTAATATGGATGAAGCTGATCAATCATTCAATAAAAATCAGAGTTTTAAAAGTTCTATAGATCAAAATTTTTTATATTCCTCCGCTCATGGTTCAACATCAACATGTAGTGATACCATCGATTCATCATTCGATTACGACAATTGGGATGATCCAAATAAACTTGTTGATCGTCTGAGAGTATTAGTTGCAAAGAAAAATGATGGGTTTATTGGATATGATAATGAAATTAAGTTAATTATCGAAGAATTACGAAAAGCTGAGATTATATACTAAATAACGTGTTTTTAGAATGTAAAAAAAAATAGTCCTATAAAAAAAATTATATTTAGCATATAAACTATTTTAAAATTATTTATAATTGATTTACTTTTGTAATTAGTATAAAATAACTTTATGTTAATGAATTATTTAAATTTTTCAGATATGTTAAGAACTAAACCAAAACTTAAGAAACTACAAAATAAATCTAAAAGTATTAAAAAAGCAAAAAAATAATATAATTTTTATAAATAAATTTATTAATTCTATTTCATTCTTTTTATTTTTACCCCCACCCTTCACACATAAAAGATCACTAACAAGACCTAATTACTTAGGCCATGTTAGTGCTCTTTTATTACATATGCTGTGGTATACAAGTGGTTAAGGGTTGCTATCGAGGGCAATGGGTTAACAAAAACCCGCGCAGGTTCGAACCCTGCCCACAGCGAAATTTTTTTTACCGACATCAATCTGCATTATCGACATCAATCTGCAGTATCGATATCAATATACCTTACCGACTCAACCCTACATTACCGACACATCCTCTGGGGTCGGTCTCCTCTGAGGTAGAACCCGAGTGAGGTAGAACCCGTTTAGCTTATCTACTTTTATTGGGATTTAATTTTAGGGGATTAGTTGTTGTCCAATCCACAATAGCATTGACATCACTCTGGATATTAGCCATAGCAGTATTATAAGAGGAGACTTTACTCTGGATGAAAATTTGCAAGTCATCAACAAACAGTTCTGAGTAACAAAAATTTACTGTATCAAGAATAGAATTCATATAGATTAGGAATAAAATAGGACCAAGAACTGATCCTTGCGGGACACCTGAACTGGTTGTAATAAACTCAGTGGGTTCACCATTTTCATCTATAACTGCTTGCTGACGAAAGAGCAAATAGTCATGAAACCATTGCAAAGTATTATGAGTAAAGCCTAAGTCATACAATCTTCTCAAGAGAATTGTATGATCTATAGTATCGCAGGCCTTAGAGAAATTAAACATTAATAAGGTTGTTATAAAGGCTAGTTCAACACCGCGACGAATAATATCTGTGAGGTTAAGTAGCACAGTTTGAGTACTAAAATTCTTTCTATAGCCAGATTGATGTAGGTTTATTAGATAGTTATCCTCTAAGTAGGGAACAACCTGATCAACTATTAATCTCTCCAGGGCCTTCGCAAGATGTGCCATATTAGCCACTGGGCGCGTGTCTGAAGGGGATAGTGGAGGTGGTATCTTGCTCAAAGCAAAGATGTATATTTGCTTCCAAATTTTAGGAAATTTAGAGGAGTTGATTGATGTATTAAAAATGAAGGTAATATAGTTTACTAAAATATGTATTGAGTCCTTATAATGTCTAATGTTGAAACCATCAGGACTTCTACCCTTACATTTTGGTGCAATTTTAATAATTGCTTTGGATGCTTGATCAGAAGTTACTGGAATAAGTGTAAAAGTGGTATCAAGATTCATTGTATGAGAAAAAGTGGGTAATGTAACACAGGAAGGGGGTGACTTGTTTATATTAGAGAAGAAAACATTTATTTCTATAGTTGTGGAAAATTGTAAAGAAGATGCATAGTTTGTTGAAGTTAGTCCTATGGAATCAAAAATTCTCCGTAGAGCAGAAGAGTCTGAAGTATTTTTCAGATTATCTTTTATAAAATCATCTTTTCTTTTTCTGACCTCTGTCTTAAGATCAGCACGCATTTTACGAAATTTTGTTAAGAAGGTATCAATACCAGTTGATAGATTCTTTTTATACAATTTATCGCGAATTTTAAATTGTTGCTTTAAATAATCATCTAATTCAAAAGTTTTAGGTTTTTTTATTATACTCTTAAATTCAGGTGCATGATTATTTAGTATTGTTTGACATGAGGTCAGAAAAGCATTAGTAATAGCAGATGGTTCTGATAGTTCTGAGCTGTCAAGATTTGATATTGCATGCATGAAATCCTGATTTAATAGTGCAAAATTATATTTTTTAAGCGAACGCGTTGTTTTAAGTCGAGGAGGTAAAGTTGTTTTATGAAATTCGTACGAGAAACTTATGGGATGGTGACCTGCAAATAGTGGCGACGCACAGTGTGCCGATTCAATCAAAAATCTGCTGACTCCTTAGATTTTAATTTTTTCACCCACTTATTTTTTTAAATCCTTCGTATACTATTCAACTTTTATGGAAAACTGCTACTTTTTAAAAATTTTTACTCTTTGACTCAGGAAAAAGACAATAGTGTCCATAAACAAGGTTTTTTTAATTGCAAATAAAATTAGTAACCCTGTGAATACAATTTTTGCGTATACACCAATGTATAAGGGGCGAATTTAAATTGTAAAAATTTGAAAAAGTAGCAGGTTTCCAAAAGAGTAGGATAGTATACGAAGGATTTAAAAAAATAAATGGGTGAAAAAATTAAATTCTAAGAAGTCAGCAGATTTTTGATTGATTCGGCACACTGTGCGACGGTGCTAGCTCCCAATCGAGAACATTAGCAAGATCCTTTTAGTCTGCTAAATTAGCCAAAATTAGCTAAAACAGGGTCCAGTAAAATTTTTTTTCTCCCAATTAACGTATAATTTAATTTTTGGAATTTTTAGGCTAATTTTACAGATAAAAAACTACATTGATACTGATTCCACGTTGATTGAAAAAAAAATACCCCCCCCCTTTTTTTAAGGTTAATTAGACTAATTTTTACAGACTACAATAATGATTGTGGGCATTTATTTTAATGCCACAAGTCAAAATGTGTTTTTTTTGGGACAAACTGATGCATAGGCCAACATCCTGGGAAAATTTGAGCAAAAATAATTATGGTGAACTTGACTTCTGGTCAATTTGAAAAATTCAAACTGCTAAAAATGAAACCGAAAGTGGCCCAAAATGTAGTCCCGGTGAAAAGGAAACTTTTTCCTAATAATATGTTTCTATGAAAAGTGCTTTGGTCTTGAGATAATTAAGTCTTCTTGAAGCCCTAAAAATCGAAAATTAAAAAAAAAAAACAATTTTCGAACAACAGAAATTTTCGGTCAAAATTAACATTTTTCAAAAATGCAATTCCAAGACCTAAAATAAGCTTTTACGAAAAAAGTTTTGAAAAAAAAAATATTGGTCCGATGAGTTATGCTGGACATATACCTATAAATTTATTTTTTCTTAATAAATTAAAATAATTAAAATAATTAATCTCTTTAAAAGAAGGTAAAATTTTTCTTTGTTTTTATATAATAAATTAAAAATTAAAATATGTATATATATTATATATATACCTATTTTATAAAAGGATTAAGTATGTAATAAAGGTTAACCACACGGTATTTAAAAAGATTACAAAAGAAAGCAGCTAATATTATAGTAACCACAATAGCAAAAAGATAAAAGTTTTCATATAATAATTTATATAAATACTGTATAAATTCCCTAAATTAATATTACTGTATTTTCCTAAATCTAAATTATTTTGGGTTCCGTAACCTGAAATCAAAATTATTTTAAGTCCATTTGAACCTTCCTTCCTAAAAACGTGAATTTTCAGCCCCTGCTTCCTCTTCCCCTTTATGTTCGTGGCCTTTTCCAAATATTATTTATATAAATATGTTCTATATGTTAAATATTTTAGCTATAAAAATCAAAAACAAAAGTTCACCCAAAGGACGGTGGATCCAAGAAAATTAGAGGTGACAATAATTTAAAAATAAAATTGAAAAGTCAAAAATTTGCAGTTATGAAATCAGAAATATTATCGATGTGGGATTGAGGAAAGGTTCAAAACAATAAATCTAATAACTATTTTAAATTTGATATTACCCATTTGGATAATTGCAGAGAGTTTTTTTGCAAAGCCTAAAAAACGAATAAGTGATAATACCTTAGTTAAGTTATTAGTCAGGGCAATTTTTATTTTTGCTCTTTTTTTAAAACTCTTTTCAACTCCTAATTTGTCTTTAATCTACCCTCAGACCATCAGTCATTGTTGAATCGAGCTAAGCTCTTACACAATAGTATAGCAGAGTTTTTTCAAATATCTTTTTTGTTAGGGTAAATAAAGAACATTTTTGTCTTATTTCGAGGGGCTTTATCTCAATACTTAAGGGTGTAGTGATTTTTCAGGAATCATAATAATGAAAATTCCTAGTTTAGACATTCCATTCGTTTTCTTATTATCCCTTGCATTATCCGCAAGTAAAATAATAAAATACCTAAAATATCTAGCATAATAAGTAGCTATCTTTTAAAAAAAAGTACAAAAAAAAAAGAAAATATATGCTTCCTATAATACTTAAAATGAAAGAGCTTTTCGAGACAAAGTGCTTCAATATATACGTATAGGGAAGTTACTACATAAAATAAGTAGTACAAGAAAAAGAGTAAAAGTGGGGAATCAAAATATATATCAGATGAGGAGACAACGTACGATTTTATACTTGCGTGAATTGCCCGAGAACAGCATTAAAGGTTATTGATCCAGAAACTTGAGTTTTGAACTATATATATATATATATTGAACTATATATTTATATATCTAAAATATATAAAGAACATGATACTTAAGCAAAAAAAAAAATAAATAATGTAGATAATAAGAAAAAATGACACTAGAATATAAATTTTGCAAAATTTTAAAAGCAAAAAGCAATCATAAATTCTGAAGAAAATTTATCTTGATAAAAAAGCTTATCATTCGAAAATTAATTAGTATTATTTTTTTCGGGGGCTTACGAGATTGAAAAATAGTAACAGCATTTAAACTAAGGATAAAAAACTTATAACTTAAGGGTTAAAAGGGGTAAAACTTCCAATTTGGTGTAAATGATTATGTTTTTAGCTCTAGATGAAAGTTTATAACTTTTTCATGCTAATTGTTGACAGAGCTCTAAACACTAAAATGCCCGAAAATGTACTACAGCGAAAAAACTGACCATTTTCTGAAAAAAATACTAATATTTCCGTAATCTGCGCACCAAAAGTATAATGGCTAATGGTTAGGATAAATTTATTGTGTTCCGGTAACTCGAAATATTAAAAAATGGCTAAAAATTATCTATATTGGACTATAGTGAAAAATGTGACCATTTTCCGGAAAAAGGACCAAAAAATTCTTAATCAGCACACCAAAAAACATCAACGTGAAACTTAAAAAAACAATTCTAGTAGAACAAATTTTGTATGTGTAAATGTCATCTTTCAGGTTACAAAACCAAAAAGCTTATTTTAGAACGAACAGAAGATATCTTGGATTTGTTTTCAACATTATAAGCGGATTCTTATACCTTGATTTAATTTGGTTTTTCCGAAGCAGTGAATTCATCTTGCAAAATTAAAAACTTAATTAAATGAAATTCTACACCATCTCTTAATTAGTAAGTGGATTACTGTATATACTTCAATTCAAATTAAAATTTCATTGGAATTTATAAGTATACTTATGAGAATACCTAAAATTTTCTGTTATATAAATGAGTATTAAATATAATATATAAGTAATTTTATTTTTAGTACTTTTATTTTTTTAATAAAAACCACTTGATTTGGATAATTAATATATAAAATATTATTAAAGTTATAATGTAAGTTAAAATAATAATGTACTTGAATTATTGTAAAAAAATTTTAAAACTTTTTAAGTATATAATTTATATTTTTTGTACTTCATAAAATCTAAAAGTTTTAAAAAGTTTGTATAAATTAAATGGGATTAATTTTTACGATAAAATAATATTAAACTAGAATAGCCGCAGAATAATGAATTTTTTTTATAATTTCGTTATAAAATTAATTTAATCCCTATAAAAAATTTTTACCATATTATGGCCAAAAATTATGGTGATGGGACATAAACCTGGCCATTAAATTATGGCCCTATTATGGCCATCTAGTTGACGCTAAATCATCTTTAAAAAAAGGATATCTTGTTCTTATTGTATAAAATTATCATTTATGCTTCTCCAAAGCCTATAGCAAACGTAAAAAACTCACAACTTATTTCTAAAGATCATAAAAAATAAAAAAATTAAGGTTGATATTTTTTAATTTTTAAATTAAAATAAAATAATCATTCAAATTTATACACAAATTTAATACACAAATTTTTTATTTGAAATAAAAATTGATTTTATCGAACTTATTCTAGGTCTCTAAATAAAAATTATTCTATAAAGTTCCTAAACCTGAATATTATTCTGAGTCTCTAAATCAATCATATTACTCTAAGTTCCTAAACCCAGATTATGCTAAGTCTCTAAATCGAAATTATTCTAGATTCATTTTAGCCCCCCCATAAATGACACGCTTGTCGTACTCCCCTGTCTATATAAAAATGTTCCATGTTAAAAGCATTTTTGAACCATTTTGAATTGGAGGTATAATAATTTCAGAGTCAATAATCAATTAATATGTTTACAGCGACATAGGCCATTTTGACCCATATGGCTCTATGTATTTTTAAGAGGGCTCTGAAATCTTCCGTAACGAATTTGATTAAATTTTAATTTATTAAATTAAAAAGTTAAAAAAAGGAAAAATACCCTGCCAACTAGCTGGCACTAAGGTTCCTCAAACAATGAGCTTAATACTTCAATATACCACAGATATCACCGATTACAAGCATGCAATCATACATACATTTCTATTAGCTTTTAAAAGTTTTTTTTATTGATTAAAAATTTTGGAACAAATTTTCGAAAAATTAATTATCAGATTCGAGATATCGAGTAAAAACCATATTTTCAAATATAAGTACTTTCATGGAAATAAATGAAGTATTTTTAATTTTTTTGTTTTTTTAATTTTGAGAAAAAAATTTTGAAAAAATTCGGTATCAGATCCAAAAAATTACTATAAACGAACTTTCTAAAACTAGTACTTTCATAGCAATAAATTAGGTACTACGTCCAAAGAGAAAAAAAATTTGGTGTTTTTTGTATTTATTTGTGACGAAAATTTTGGGAAAAAATTAAAAAAAAATTAATTATCAGATTCGAGATATCGAGTAAAAATCGTACTTTCAAATATAAGTACATTCGTGGAAATAAATCCAAATTAAAAAAAAAAAGTACCTCGAGCTTTTTTAGTGAAAAAATTTTTGAAACAAAAATTAGGTCTTATTGTCATACTGGTTGTGAAATATCATCGGTTACAGTCCAACATACATACATACACACACACACACACACATACAGACTTTTTTTAAAAGCCGGTTTTTTAGCTTCCTGAGGTCCCAAAGCGTGCTTATATGCTAAAAAATCAAAAATCAATATTTGACCCATCACAATGGTTCCTCATTGAGGAACCAAAATAGGATTTTATTTTTTTCAATACAGTTGTATGCACAAGCAAGCGTATAGCTCTGGATAGATTTTTAAAAATTTATAAAAATTTTTCGGAGATGCTTGAGAATTTTTTGAATTTTCAAAATTTTTTCGTCAGTAACTGGAGAAAAAGATATCAGGAAAAAAGTACTAAAATTGTACTAAAAAATGACTAGCTTTTATATGTGCGTGAAAAAATTTATGACTGTCTATAATTATAAATTTATTGACAATTATTTGGGTCATTAAAAATACTTAGAGTAAAAAAAAACACTAGATTTTTTATATCTGAAAGATAAAAATACACTCAAAGAGAAGCTTCTCTTCAGCTAACATACTAATGATATTGATATAGGTTGCTATTTTTACTTTTATCTTTGGTGCAAATATCATTCAATATCTAAATAGTACATAAAAAAATAAGAAAATAATAGATAAAGAGACAACAATAAATATACATTTCTTTAAAAGTACAATAGCAATAGACAGAATGAATCAATATTGAAACTGAAGTTATACAATATACCATAAATGAGTACTTCTCTTATTCCTTTTTTTCATAAGGATTCAATAAATTTTTTTTATATAAAATAGAAATAAAAAAAAAACTTTTATTCATAAATATAAAAAAAAAAACGTATAATTTAAAAATGAAGTTATTTATAACATAAATAGTTTATTTAATTAAAAATTTACATAAAAGAACTTTTTAAAAAGTAGTATAAATAAAATTTAATATAATAGTTTTTATATTTTTATTTATCGTAAAAATAAATAAATAAAATAGAAGAATACGAGAAAGAGAGAGAGAAATCAATCATGAAATAATAGAATTTCCTCTTTTTACCAAGGAGAATTTGATTTACCCTTATTTCCTTTTTAGATCTGTGTGGTGCTTTTTTTTGTGGTTATAGAAATTTTCTACATTTTATAGTGTCGATTTTCAGGATTTTATTTCTATGCTATAAATTCCATTATTATTCTTCATTTTTATATTTTTTCAATATTTACAAATACTTTTTTAAAAGCGAATAAATAAATAATGTAAATGTTTATTTTTATTTATTTTTTATAAGAGTAATGGTTATTTTTTCTTATTAGTTTATACAGTAGTGAGAAAAAAATAATTTAGTTTTATCGTCAGTTTTTAAAATATTTAAAATTATTTTTTTGGAGCTTCTGATAAGCTTATTATGGATTCTCGATGTATTTAGCATTTACTTTGGTGTATTAAATTTGTGGGCGTTAAGTACTTCACCGAGTACTTCACTCAAGCTGGTTCTACAAAACCATAGCAACCAATTTAGCTGACTTATTTTACATGATGTTAAATTAGACGATAAAATTTTTATCTACACTGTAAAAAAAACTTTTTTAGATTCACAAATACAATATTTTCGAAAAAAGTAGTAAATTTACAAAATTTGAGTATTTCCGATTTTTTTTTGTAAAATTAACAAAAAATATTTGCTAATTTACAAATTTTTTCGTTAATTCACAAGAAAAAATCGATAATTCTCGAATTTGTTGTTAATATACTAAATTTTGTAAATTTGCGATTATTTTCGAAAATTTACTAATTTTTCGAAAATATTCTATTTTTTTTGTGAATCTAAGAAAGTTACTTTTTACAGTGTATATGAGCAATTATTTTAAAAGTGATACTTAATTCGAGCCTGGAATCGTAAATTTTTTTTTTGAGGGCACATCGATATGACCCGTGTTTTCAGATAGTTTGAACCTTCAGAAAACCGAAAAAAATCGTGAACGAGAAATCGGCGATAGGTGCCAAAAAGATTTTTTCACTTTTATGTTAAAAACCGTGTTTTTCGTATCTGAGATACCCTAAATTTTCAAAATAACTTTTTAGGTAAATAAAATTTTAAAAAATAGATGAAAAAATCTGATTGCCAGGAAAAAATCACTCCAGAAGAAAAAAAAACTTATCTTTTTACGATGAAATTTAGCCAAGTTATCGTCAATTTAAGATTTTGTTTAAATTCGCCTTAAAAAAGATTGAAATTTTATTGAAAAAAGCCTGTTTCTGAACTTTAAACATGCATTACTCGCTTGATTTTCATCGTAAAATAATAATTTTTTTTTTTAAATCGATTAATTTTTTCCTGGCAATTCATTTCTTTAATAAAAAAAATCATTTTTACTGACCAAATTTCAATTTTTAGGTCAAAAGCCTTTGAAAACTGTAAGTAGCAAGATTTACTTAACACAGTTTTTGATCTAAAAATTAAAATTTTGTCAATAAAAATAATTTTTTTCTTAAAGAAATTAATTGCCAGGAAAAAATTAATTGATTTAAAAAAAAAAATTATTATTTTACGATGAAAATCAAGCGAATAATGCATGTTTAAGGTTCAGAAACAGGCTTTTTTCAATAAAATTTCAATCTTTTTTAAGACGAATTTGAGCAAAATCTTAAATTGACGATAACTTGGCTAAATTTCATCGTAAAAAGAAAAGTTTTTTTTTCTTCTGGAGTGATTTTTTCCTGGCAATCAGATTTTTTTTATCTATTTTAAAAAAGTTTATTCACCTAAAAAGTTATTTTAAAAATTTAGGGTAGCTCAGATACGAAAAACACGTTTTTTGACATAAAAGTGAAAAAAAAATTTTGCACCTATCGCCGATTTCTTGTTCACGATTTTTTTCGGTTTTCTGAAGGTTCAAACTATCTGAAAACACGGGTCATATCGATGTGCCCTCAAAAAAAAAAATTTACGATTCCAGGCTCGAATTAAGTATCACTTTTAAAATAATTGCTCATATTAATATCAGTTACACCATTTTTAAAATTACTCACTTATTTCTTGTTAGTCTAAAATAATTAAAATTAAAATAAAAAGGTAAAAAAATGAAAAATATAAAAAAAATGTCGCATTAAAAAAAAAAATTTATTAAGGTAAACTACGTCAGTTCAACGTGACGTTCATTTCATAATACATAAATAATCAGATAACTATGCTATTATTTAGAGGGTTTATGACTTGACTACGTTTATAAAAAATATTATTTTTTTTTTATCAGTACTATAAATAAACTTTTACTATTTTTTTAAGACGGTTTTTTTAGGTATAAATCTCGAGTAGAATTGCTAAGTATCGAACATTTTCTTTCATTGGTTTTATACGAAGTATTACTGTATTTGGAAACAGCAAGAGAATATTGATTAATAAATCAATGTTTTTCATGAATACACTGGCATTTTTTTTAGACTAATTTTTTTTTTGGGAAAATTAAAGTGTCTTTTTTATGCAAGCTTAATGATCTATGATATTTTACTTGATTGTTTGTACTCTTACCCTATTATTTTATTTGCATTTTTTGTTTGTAAATTAAATTAGATTTTAGTAAATTTTGTTTTTTTATCATTTTTTTAGAGATTTCATTTATTATTATAGAATTTTTTAATTTGACTAAAAAAATAAAAATAATAATATTTCAAAAATAAAATTTTCTGATCTGAAATTCAGAGTTTATATTTCTTAAATCTTGTCATGAATTTAGCTTGCATTTTTTTACGTTAAGAACGTAAGAAAAGAGGTGTTTTACTCATTTTTCTTGCACGGAATTTTCAGATTTCTAATTAGCAGATCTACAAACTTGTGTAATTTGAACTTTAAATTTTACGAATAATGCAAAAACAGCCTTTAAAAGATTGATTTCTGCTAATTTATGGGTGGTGAACAAATTTCGCATGAATAAGCCTTTATTTTGGAATCAGTGATCCAAATAACCCTAAGTAGACTTTTTTTCATCTTAGTTGCCGAAATAAACTGCAAAACCGTGATTTGACTAGAGTACTTTGACAATGTTTCTAAAACAGCTTCTGCCTAAGTACTTTTTCAGTTTTATAATTATAATTTAATAAATAAAATGTTACAATTTTTGCGATTCTTATATTAATAAAATTTTCTTTGTTACTTCCTTGAAATCGAGAAGTTTCATTTACTAGGCCAAGCACTTCACAGAAGTATGTAATCGATGCTTCCATTTGGAAATTTAATAACTTATAGTACTTTGCCAAATCACAAGGAGAGGTTGAGTAAGCAATTCACTTGTTGATTCACTATAACGAAATTATAGAAAAGAAGTGTAGACCTAAAAATATTTGTATCTTAAATGTATTTAATTCAAATGAAATAAACATTCGTACAAGAAAATCTAATTATTATCCACTATTAATCGGCTAGCGGAATTTTATTCTGACTCAAGCGATTACTAATTACTTGAAACGTAAGAAAAATTAAAAAAAAACAATTTTTTCTTTCTTAAAAATCCCCGCTCATATGCTACATGAGCAATGAAAATATTTTTTCTTCAATTTTCTTTATACATACATACACACACACACGCATACATCCTTTTTTTAAAAAAGGTTTTTTAGCTTCCTGAGATCTCAAAATGTGCTTATTTGTCAAAAAATCAAAATTTTACCGAAAACAATGATTCCTCTATGAGGAACTAAAAACTAGAGATATGGAGCTAGGGGTACTCTAAATTATCTTTTTAAAAACTATCTGTTGGATCGTCGGCATACATTTAGGCTGGGAGATACGAGAAGTGAGTACGAGGTCTGTTTATTATCTACATTAACGTCTTGCTAAATCTCGTTTCTCATGTCTTCTCGTAACCAGACGATAGTGCAGTATTTTAATTTGCAGTAAAAGTAATTTATTTTTATTAATTAATCTTTCGTTCATTAAAAACAAACAAACCCTGTATTTGAATAAATCAATGTTTATCAAATATGGTATTTATAGCAAAATGGGAATGTACTTTGATCAGCACATGCGCTGGGGTATAAAAATTCATTATGTAATAAAACAGGTCCAATACCGCTGTTATTTATCTTTTTCAAACTAAAACGCATGAATTAACAAATTCTCAAAATTCTATATTACTCTTTATTTTTCGGAGTATATATTTTAACTTTATTGTCATTGATACTGAGAATTTATCTATTATATAATGAAAATTTTAATAAGTTTTCAAGATTATTAAAATTGAATTTTGCAAATCGATACTTTAGCTTTTCATTTACAGAAAATATTATTAAAAATCTAGTATATTTTTATTTTAATTTTATTTTAATATCCTGTGTGTACATCTGAAAAAAAAACATTTAGTTTTGTTTCCTTTGTAATTTCCTTCGGACGTAAGCAAAATAAATGAATAAATAAATATGGGTATCTGTTTATAACAATTCCCTGAGGATTCTACATACTTATTTTCATTATCAAAATCATTAATATTGATAACATACAATTTTATAATATTCAGTTATTATTCAAACTTAATTCATTGACCTATTATTACAAAGAACTGTTTTCCTTATTTTCTTCTTGCAGTGACATAACAGGGCGCTTAAAGCTACCACCTATCCAAAAAACTATTTAAAAAAAAGTCCTTATCTAGTTTCGTTGAAATTATACGATTCCCTATACCTATGAGTGCTACTCTACCACTAAAGCTCTAACAAGAAACTATTACATTTTTTATATAATGAAAGAGAATTTTAGACTGATCTATTATACAGGTTTACACAAAAAAATGCACTTACAAGGGGAGTTCAATACATTTAGAATTCCAAATTATACCAAATGGTCATGGATAAGTTTATTATGTTGAAAAAACATGCCGGCTAACCTAAGTTCATTCCAATGGGCCTTCTGGGCCTAGAAATATAAAATAGGGTTTTTTGGTAATTTTCAATTTAACGCTTAAACCTCACAAGTTAAATAAAACATTTCTGGTTGGCCTAATTTTTTTGGAGTAAGTGTCACCTTTCAAACGCCGAAAACCGCAATTTTTTATCACTAATTTTTTCATAAATGTAGAATTGCTGCAAAATTTGCATTTTCTGACAAAAAAGGGTATTAATTGTCTCGGAAAATTTCTAAAAGCTTAAAAAAAAAACGAGACCAACCAGAAAAGTTTTGGTAAATTTTGAAGTTTTTTAGCGTTTCATTGAAAATTACCAAAAATCCCATAACATTGAGCCCTGCGTTTCTAGGCCTTTTTTCAACATAATAAACCCATCCATAACCATTTGGTGTAATTTGGTGTCCCAAATGTATTGATCTCCACTTGTTAGTTACCTTAACTCTATTTATTTAAATACTACAATTAATAATATATTTATTGTTTTAATTTATTCTTCATTACTGTTAAAATACTATTAAATTAATCTTTTAATGAATAAATAATTTAAACAACTATATTTTATTAATTTCCCTGGATAGACAAACCTGATTTGTCTCTGGGGATAACGAGGTGATTTATATATTTTTGTATCTTATGTGTATTAATATTTTATATATTGTATTTTATAATTGTATAGTAACGCACCTGTAATATGGATAATAAATAAATAAATAAATATTGATATTATTTTTGGTAAATTTATGATTTTTATAAAAATTAACAGATTTTTTTTGAAAGTATACTAATTAAATCTTTGGAAATTAACTGTTTTATTTCCATATAGGTGCGTTACTTTTAAAAGTATTCTTTTTAGGGAATCGTCTGTCTTCAGCAATATTTAGATTTTTCAAATAAAACTTTTACCATTTCTTAATTATATTATTTCATCCCCTGATAAAGATGCCTCCTTTGGTTATATTTATTAAATTTTACTACACTGTAAAAAGTAACTTTCTTAGATTTACAAAAAAAAATCTAATTTTTTCGAAAAATTAGTAAGTTTTCAAAAAATTTTGTAAATATTCGACAAAAATTGTAAATTTACTAAATTTAGTATATTATCGAAAAATTTGAGAATCCTCGATTTTTTTTTGTGAATTTACGAAAAAAGTTGTAAATTCACAACTATTTTTCGTAAATTTACAACTATTTTTTGAAAATTTTCGAAAAAAATTGTAAATTATCAATTTTTCTTGTGAATTCACAAAAAAAAACGAGAATACTAGAATTTTTTGCTAATATACTAAATTTAGTAAATATACGATTTTTTTCGAACATTTACAAATTTTTTCGAAAAAGGTTCTAATTTTTTTGTTAATTTAAGAAAGTTACTTTTTACAGTGTATGCATTATATTTTTTAGAATAAATGTCACTTTAACAAACACAAATATCATTGCAAAAGTTTATTTCAGTAAATATAGAACAATTGTATTATACAACTTTACTTTAAACAAAAAAAAAATCTTAACAACAAGTGAATAGCTGAACTTAAGAAAAGAGTTAAAGAGTTATACACAAAAACAAGCAAAGTAAAAAAATTATAATAATTTTAAAGAAATTAGTAACGAATCGTACCTTGTTAATTTTTTTTTTAATTGTTATTATTATTATGAATGTTAACTTTTTTTTTTATAAAGCTTATGCAATTAAAAAAGTGTTTTAAAAAGAAAAATTCATTTAATTAAAATTATAATAACGAGCTCTTCTTTTTAGAAAAAAGTTTTCATTTCATGTTAAGTTTTTCATACATGTACTATTATTATTATTTATGTGTAAAAAAAAATATTGATTTTTATATTGAATTCGAAATAAAAACGTGAATGTATGAAAAAATTTATCAGACAATAATCAAATTTTGTTCATAATGTCATTTTTTTTTCGTTGTAGTTATATTAGCCTGGCAGTTATTTTAACGTGGAACATGTTTTAGGGACGGGGTTTCTCAGAACTTTAAAATTAAGGTCAAATGAAATTAGAATAATTTCAATTTAGGGACTTCGAAAAATTTGGACTTACGGACTTGGAATAATCTGGGTTTAGGGAATCAGAATAGTTTGGGTTTAGAATTTTAACATCTAGTAAGGTGATAATTACAAATTAGAAAATTAGAAAATGTTATTGTAACGTTGAGTAACATTTGTATTATACCTAGCTGAAAGTAAACATGTTCCATTCATTGAGGTTGCGTTCACACAAACCGGTTACAAGTTTTTTACTTGGATTTTCGATTACCATCTAAAATAAATTGCCATTTATACCAAAAAAATTAGATTTTTAAAATTATAGCTCATTTAATCACTTCTACGTACTAACACCGAATACGTGAAAAAAAAATTTTTTTTAAAGGACCGAAAATTCGTTCCAAAATTATTGGTAAGAGTGATTTAGGAGTGACTAAATCAGCAATAATTTTAAAAATCTAATTTATTAGATAGTATCTAATTTTAACAGGTAATCAAAAATCTAAAAAACTTTTTAAATTAACAGCCAGGCTAAGCTGAATTTTATATACAGCAGTAACCTCTATAAAAAAAGATAATTTTATTAATAATACTTCAATGCTAAAATGGGAATAAAATATTTATATTCAACAGCTTATATATATGTATATATATTTATGTATAAATGTCATAGCTACAAAAGAAAATTTTAGTACGCTTCCTATTAATTTAACTTGTTTTCATAAATATCGAGTGTAATTTTATTTTTTAAATTAAATCGGATTTTTGAATTCTGTACAGAATTAAAATTAATTAAATGAAAATTTTTCAAAAAGTTTAATTTATATTTCAAAACATTATTTTTATCATAGAATTTATTAATATTTTTTGTTATTCAAAAGTATTTTCTATAATTTATTTTTTATGTGTGTTTTTAAAGTTTCTTCTGCTGTTGTATTTCTACGATTTCTCCGAATTTGCTTGTCTGATACAATGCATCAGTGCCAAATATGATTGTAGAGGTTTCTATAAAAAAAATTAATAAATCCATTGTCAAAAAAGTAATTTATCCAAAAGTGAATGACAGATACATAAAAGCAATAATCTTTTGAAACTCCAACCTCCATTCTGTGTGAGTGCCCTTTTTCAAATAATACCCCTCTATGTGAACATGTTCCATATTAAAAATATTATATGGTTTAAAAAGTAATTTAGTATTAATACATATTCAAAATCTATATAATCTTTAATTTAACAACAACAGGATTTATTGACCCAAAATATAAGCAGAGATGATGGAAGCTCACAAAGTGAGTAATTTAATCTGAGCATTGGCTATGCACTCAGACGAATTTTATGCATTTTTTTTAAGTTCGAACTTAAAGCTGGGCAAAACTAGTATGCTTCTAAATTCATTTTTTACTCCAGTCAAAATACGGGGGGGGGTTGTATTTTCACTGGCGAACACGAGATTTGCTCTACTATAGGTTTTTTGGGTCGCTGAACACGAAAATCGGGATCATTTGACAGAGAAATTGGGGCTTCACCCTTAAATTTGCAAAAACTACCCCCAAAAAGGGGTTTTTTTTACATATTTGCAATTTGAGCGCTCAGATTGGCACCATACGGGTTTTTTGGGTCGCTGATCAAAAATTTCGACTCCTTTTTCACAAATAATCAATATTTCACCTCTAAATTGGCTATAACTCCCCCCCCCCAAGGGGGTGTTTTGCTATTTTCGCACTTTGAGCATCCAGGATATATCCATATAGGTTTTTTGGGTCGCTAATCAAGAATTACGACTCCTTTTTCACAAATAATCAATATTTCACCCCTAAATTGGCAAAAACTCCCCTCCCCCCAAGGGGGTGTTTTGCTATTTTCGCACTTTGAGCATCCAGGATATATCCATATAGGTTTTTTGGGTCGCTAATCAAGAATTTTGACTTATTTTTCACAAATAATCAATATTTCACTCCTAAATTGGCTAAATTCCCCCCCCCCCAAGGGGGTGTTTTGCTATTTTCGCACTTTGAGCATCCAAGATATATCCATACAGGGTTTTTGGGTCGCTAATCAAGAATTTTGACTTTTTTTCTTAGATAATCAATATTTCACCCTTAAAATAGCTACAACTACCCCTAAAAGTAAAAAATAAACTTATCTGAAAAATAAATTATTATAACGAAGGAAAAAATGAATAAATGAAACTTAAAATTTTCTTTTTTTAATAGATAAAGATACCTAAATCTATTTTCGTATTCAAAAAATTTATTCAAATTGAATATAAAAAAAAAAAAATTTTAATTGAACGGATTGAAAATATAGAAATTTAGTTCAATTTAATATGCAAATTTTTAATTTAATATACTTATTAATTAGTTTATAATTTAATATTTATAATTAAACTTAATGTAGACATTTTTTTTAATTTAATAGGGTGAAGATTGTAAGGATCGCCAAATATATTTGAATTTCGCGCCGCATAAAATTTTTAATTTTTAATAAAATAGTATTTTTGGGGAAAAGAGGGAGCGCGCGAGAACGGACACACGCGGGCATTCTCTCGTCGAACGTCAGCGTCTTCAGAGGTTAATGGAGTCGAGGTTATATTTTTCCATTTTGTTCGAGGTCCCACGTGGTTGAAAATTATTAAAAAATTACATTCATTAAAACCGCCCAATTGGGGTAAGATTTTCTATTATTTTATTTAAATTTTTATTTACTTATTTTTTATAAATTTTCATTTAGCGGTTTTTATCTTGGCATTGATTTCTTCATTTCGGCAAATCAAGTTATTCCTGTATCCCGGTTATAAAACGAATTCGAATGCATGGCCTGCGTCTTTTTCAGCTGGTGCCGCGGCTACAGAAAAAATATTGTGCGTCGTTACAAGGTTTGAAGGCCAGGGTGCCGTTCAACAACTGTTAATTAAATTTGGTGTATTTGGTTATAGAATAATACCCACGTGTGAAGTGTGATTAATAAAATGTATAATGGTGATTTAAACGAAGTAGTGTTATATGTATTGTGCAAATAATAATATAATTTTGTATGAAAAAATATTACGAGACTCCATTAAATAAATTATAAGGCATAAAATAGTTTTGAAATAAATATATGTATAAGCGCGGGATCACGTGTTTTCTGTGTTAATTTTTATAAAGTTGATAAATATGGAAGAGTGAGTGAGATAGTAGCAGAATTATTATTGTCATGAATATTTTCAGTGTAATAATTGTATTATTTCTTGGTATTAAAAAATCAATGAAAAGAAGTTTGTATAAGCAGGTGATAAGATATCATTAAAAAGAGATAACCTAATTGAGATTCCTTGTTTGATTTTCCATCTTTATTGTTAACTGGACTCCTTTTGATGATATTTATATTAAGGTGTATAAATTCAATATTTAGATGATTTTTGTTAGTATAAAATTAAATTGTGTATGTGTGTGTTTTAAAGTTGAACAACAAAAATCATATGATTAAAGAGACTGAATTAAAATACGTAATCAATATAGTTATTATATTTTTTCATCCTTACCGCCATAACCTTGAATTGCCCACTAGGAATATTTTTTGGTAAATTAATTCGATATTAATTTAGCGGGAAATAAAAATTATTTAAAAAATCTAGTAACTTTAATTTCCCTTATTACAAGATGGTCAAAGTGCGAAAATAGCAAAAACACCCCCTTGGGGGGGGGAGTTTTAGCCAATTTAGAGGTGAAATATTGATTATTTATGAAAAATAAGTCAAAATTCTTGATTAGCGAACCAAAAAACCTATATGCATATATCCTGGATGCTCAAAGTGCGAAAATAGCAAAACACCCCATTGGGGGGGAGTTTTAGCCAATTTAGGGGTGAAATATTGATTATTTGTGAAAAAGGAGTCGAAATTCTTGATTAGCGACCCAAAAAACCTATATGGATATATCCTGGATGCTCAAAGTGCGAAAATAGCAAAACACCCCCTTGGGGGGGGGGAGTTTTAGCCAATTTAGGGGTGAAATATTGATTATTTATGAAAAATAAGTCAAAATTCTTGATCAGCGACCCGAAAAATCCATATGAACATATCCTGGACGGTCAAAGTGCGAAAATAGCAAAAACACCCCCTTGGGGTGGGTAGTTTTAGCCAATTTAGGGGTGAAGTATTGATTATTTATGAAAAAGGAGTCGAAATTCTTGATCAGCGACCCAAAAAAACCCGTATGGTGCCAATCTGAGCGCTCAAATTGCAAATATTTAAAAAAAACCCCTTTTTGGGGGTAGTTTTTGCAAATTTAAGGGTGAAGCCCCAATTTCTCTGTCAAATGATCCCGATTTTCGTGTTCAGCGACCCAAAAAACCTATAGTAGAGCAAATCTCGTGTTCGCCAGTGAAAATACAACCAAACCCGTATTTTGACTGGAGTATTTAATAAAATTCATAAAATAATCGTTGCGAAATAACCGTTTTTTTCCACCTTTAGATGACACATTTTTTCCATACTTCTTTCTTACTATGTAAATATAAAATATATTGTTGCAAAAACTTTATGCATCTTCGGAGATATTATATAGAATTTAAAAATTTTTTAAAACATTTTTGAATAATTTTTATTCAACTGCATAAACTACTTTTACTAGATATTCAAAAAATTGTAAAAAATATTTCAAAAATGTTACATCATATTAAATATTTGCAGTAAAATATTTTTACATTAAAAGCTTTTTTCTTGAATAAAATACTTGCAAAATTCCATTATTCTGAAAAAGGGTAAGTTCAATGTATTTCAGGAAATGCTTATATATTTTTTTGAAATCTAGAAAAATAAATCTAAAAATCAAACTGCTCAGTTTTTGTATTTGAAATATCAAGAATTTATTTTTAAGAAAAATTCAAAATTTTCAAAATTTGCTAATTTTAAACAGATTTTTAAGGCGATATAATCTTAATAACCTATAAACCCTGGTAAATATTTTTTATTGGCAACGCTCAAAACATCAGTGCAGCAAATCATCTGGTACACATATAAACATGACTTTAGAAATATTAACCAAAATTTATACTATAATAAAAGCTTTTAATTTTCAAATATTCAAATAGCGTAGCTTCCTATAAATTTTATCTACAATAACTGGATAATTTTTTGGCATATAGAGCTTCATTAAGAAATATAATTCATGGTCAAATTTTTTTTTTCTTGTCAGTGGCCAGAAAGCACGTATTTCTTTTGAAAGCTCTGCAAAATTTTTAGTCTATTATCATATGCACATCCCCAAATGGAAATAGCATATGACACTACTTAGCCATAACTTATAGAAAATAAATAGTAGATATTTAATTCGTTTTAGTAAGTTATAAGTATGAGTACCCCAACGTATATGTTGGTCAAAATGTATACCCAAATACTTACAAGACGAGACTCTAGTTAACTTATAATCTGAGATTGTGATAGAATAAGTATTTTTTGGTAAGCTATTTGCATAGTTACCAAAAGTGATAAACATTGACTTATCTAGATTAAGTGTTAATTTATTATCCATAAACCATTTTTTAATCAATCCAAGCGAATCCATCATAGCTGAATTAGCCAAGTTCCAATTTCAACGGTGTAATATGCATTTATTTATTTTTAATAATTTCATCTTTTTACATTTTAGCTGAATTTATAATTTATTTATCAGAAAAAAATAATACTTTTAAGTTCTACAAAAAAGTTTTATTAGAAAATGGAGCAAATTTTTTTCAGTTCGTATTAAATCAATGTAAATTAAATTTATTTATTTTTATTTTTCTAAAAATTATCATTTTTAATTTACAAAAGGATTTCTTCATTGAAAATTTATTGCGAATTATTCAGTATATGAGACCATCAAAACTTGTAAGTACATTAAATTCAGCTATTAGTACTAAGTATAATGACTTCAAAACTGCTCCAAGTAATCAAGACGTTAATATTGCTGAAGAGATGATGAAATTCTTAGATGATGGAAATCCTGCTATTATTAAAACATTTTATTCTAAGAATGAAAATCTAGACCAAAATGGTGACTGGGCCGTTCTCCCCCAAGGACATTTCCCCCCTCGGAGGTTTCCCTTCCAGACGTTACCCCCTTGGGCGTTTCCCCCTGGACTTCCCCCCCCCCGGACCTTTTAATATATTATATAATATAATATTTAATTTATTATATAATATACATAAAGAGCGAGAAGAATTAGATTTTGTAAGTATTTTGTAAGTAAATAATATTATTTATTATATCATTTTTATGAAGATGTAATTTGAAGATGTAAACATTAAAGAATTTATCATAAATTATTTATTTTTTTTACGCATGCGTTCATATTTTAAATTTTATGTACAGTAAAATAGGAGTAAATATAAATTTAAAATATAAAATATAAATTTACAATTAAATACATTAAACGGTCGAAGCCCCCATAAAAGAAAAAGGCAATTATAACCTACCCCGAAAAGCTGTACTCGCACTTACCCCTAGAATAAGCTAATTCGGGGGGCGAGGGGGTATAGCCAGGGGGGTGGGGGTTTGGGGGCGAAGCCCCCAGAAAAGAAAAAAGCAATTATAACCTACTCCCAAATGCTGTACTCGCACTTAGCCCTAGAATAAGCTAAATTCTCCGGGGGGCAAACATCCAAGGAGGGAAACGTCCGGGGGGGGGGGGGGGAATTCCCAGGGGGGAGACGTCCTTGGAGGAGAACGGCCCGGTTGTCATGATATAGGAAATAATCCTTATAAAAATGTAGGTAAAAGTATGGATTGGGATAAATATGAAAGAAAAAGAAAAGATAAGGATCATTACCTCAGAATGAGTAAATCTAAGGATAGATCAAGATCCAGGTAATATACTTACCAGCAAGTAAATATTTTATGAATTAATAAACTTCCTCCTCTCAAGTATTATATGTTTATATAAACAGATGTGATTTCAAATATTTAACATAATTAAAATCTTTTCATAGACACAATAGAAATATTCAAAATTTCTTCAGTTAGTTGTAAGACAAATATGAGTTTAAACAGACATAATTTTAATGTTAAAATATATTCGAATGTTTTAAATAGTTTAATTATAATACAGACCTGATGATAGGAATTTATTCTAGTCATCTAATTATTATATTAATCAATAGATTCTGAGAAATTAAAATAAATGTTGTTTTAATTTAATTCATTAAAAATATCATAAATATTTTAGGTTTTAATTTTTTTTACTTGGTGAGTAAATTTGACTTGTGTTTTAAAATATAACTTTTTATATATTTTATTTTATACAATGTAACCAGTAAAACTTTTAAGCTTTTTTCAATTTAAATATGTTTGAAAATATGTAAATTTGGTATAATAAAGGATTTAGTGTTCCCTGGAGATGAACCCTCGTTTAAAAACTTTTAATACCTTTTATAGTACAATTTAAACTGTGCTTGTCGTGAGAATAAAAAAAATCTTTTTTATACTTTAATTAAATTAAAAAATAGATTATTTTGCAGATTAAACTTGGAAATTAGTGTAAAAATTTTGGAGGTTATAATCGCTCATATTAAACATTAAAATATAGAGTAACATGCAATTTTTGATATGAAAATTATCTAGGGGTCTATTTTTACAGAAAGATTTACCCTAAAAATGCATTTATAGTAAATAGAATAAATCTGCTATATTCGCAAACGTACTTTTTTATAATATATAGTTTGTATACTATATATATATATTAGATAGATATATATATCGAAGATAAATGTTATAATATTTTACAATTCTACTGCTATTATCCAGCCATTATATTTAATTATAAGTAATAAATATAATTTTACTTTATCAAATTTAGTACCTTTAAAAATATAATCATAGAATTTAAAAGTAACTACATTGAAAATAAAAGCTTCTTTTTTTATCAACCTTGATTACTACTTTTTATGTATAGAAAATAGGTACTTATCAAATAATTTTTTTTCCCATTGATTTAGAACAAAATAAAACTTTTAAAAGTCATGTATATACTAAACTCATACAACTATAATAATTATTTTGTATAATGTATGTATAATGTATATGTTACGTGGTATATTTTAAATTCATATAGATTATGTTAATAATCTTCGTTCATGTATTAATAGTAAAAAGTTACGTATTTTAACTGCAGCTTATGTGGTAGATTATGAGATTCGATTCATTATTTATTTTGGGTTGTAAAATACTATTAAAGATTTGGTTTGAATTACTCATTTTTAAACGTTCAATATAAAATAATAATTAATTAAACTGATTGAAATAATATATAACAACCTTTACGAGCAAAATAATAATTAAATAATAATTAAAATAATAATTAATTATGATTTGTATTTTAAAGAAATGTTTTACAAAAGTATAAAAATCTTCCTTGATTTAATAGAGATCAACAAACTAAATGAAAATCAAGTGCTATAAATTTGGCCATTAAAAGAGTGAATGTGAAGGTAAAACTTGTAGGTTTTGAAGAATTTTTTAACAAGCAAAAGTCTATATTTTATTATGAGTGCCTAATTTGATCATACTTCAAATTAATATATATAGTGCTTTTAAATGAAAAGTATTTTACATATCTAGGGCAAAAAAGCCTATTTTCTACCCTAGGTAAACTACTTTTTTCCCCATTATAAGCAAAACTTTGTTTTAAATCACACGGTAAAATATGGGGTTCGACGTCAAATACAATATTTTGTCCCTTTTTTAAAATAGGGCTGTGCGGCTACCTGAAAGTCGGGTCGGGTACCTGAATTTTCGGATTTTTTGCTTCGAGTTGAAGGGTTAAAACATAGGTTAAATTTGGGGTATCTAAGAAAGCTTTAGATTCAAAAATACATCTGCAGATCTTTTTTACACGAAATCTCCCCTGCAAAATTCTGACAACAAAGACCAAAATTTCTGGTACCCGACCCAACTTTCGGCTAACCGTACGCCGCTAATTTAAAAAATAGCTATTTTTCTTTCAAATTAAACGCCTGCCAAAATATAAGTTTGCAAAGATTCTCAGATTTCAAACTGTAAGAACGGTAAGAATGCACTATTTATTATTTTTTTTAAAGGGGAGGAATGTATAATTAATGCCAAATTTGCCTATATCATGGAGGCAAGATAGGTCAGTAATCTATAAAGGAAAACTAGCTGCGAAGGCACATTCAAATCGCAGCCTGCAATAATTTGGTAAACTCCATCGGTCGCTTTCAAAACGTTAGAAGATAATAGTCCCAACAGTCCATAAAAAATTTATTTGTGTCTATTAAATTATTTGTTGTTTTATTTAGTTAAGACGATTATCCTGCAAATCTTTTGTAAACGATTGCAAGAGTTCACCTGTTGATTTTGGAAGCAATTACATAGAAATACAGATCTATTTTAAATACACAATCTGAATTTAAATTGTATTTAATTATCCTTATGAAATCTGGCTCAGACTATTGAATTTGTAACATAACATATATAGCTAAAATTTTGCTCACTTAAACATCTTTATAATAAATACAACCATAGTAAATATCGACGCAGTCGCAGTATATTTTCTTCCCCTCTTTTAAAAAGCTCACATTTACCGCCCTATTCTTTGGCGCCTTTCGGATACATATATATATATATATATTCTATATAACACTGTCGTTGATCTACTGCACGTATTATTGTGCTTTCAGAGTTCAGTAGTATAAGAAGTAGTATAACAAAAGCTTTACCACACGAAAGCGGCTTATATTATTATAAATATATATATATATATATAAAAGCCGCGAAACTTTATACCGGAATCAAGTATACATTGAGAATTTTTTCGTTTTTTTATTTTTTACATTTTTCTATTTTTATTGTAAAATTACAAGGATAAAACACAAAAAGTTTTGAATAACAATGAATCTTTTTTAATGTATAAATCTAATTGTGATTGTTAAAAAAATTGAAAAATAAAAAAATATACAACTTGTTGTTTTCTATTGTATAAAAAAAAAGTTTCTTTTTTCTTATAATATATTTTAGTAGTTTTTTTTTTCTCTATATTGTGAATGAAAAAAAAAAAATAAAAGTTATGTGAACTTGTTATAATAATTTTTTTACTTTTTTTTATTGTTTTAATTTTTTTTTTGTCTTCATATTTTTCAAAGTTTTTTTGTGGTAATTTGAAGAAATTTTATTTTCTATTTTTCTTATAATAAAGAAAAAGTTTTACATTGTGTTAATATGAAGTGGAAAAGTTAAAAGTATACTATTGGAACATCGATTTCCGGTTAAAAAATCGTTAAGTGTTTGTTGGTAAGTACTGTTTATTTATGAAGTAATCTTTTTATTTTTTTCTAGCAATGAGAATTTTGTATTTTTTATAAATTTTTAAGTAATGAAAAAGTACCAAATTTTTGACAAAGGCTATTTAATTAGAATGAATTGAATTTTTATAGGATTTTATTTTTAGCATATTTTTTATGCTAATTCCTTGACAAAATTTTCAATCTTGATAACCATAGAACCTGAAAAAATTAAACCTGTAACATACCTGAAATAGTATGTTAAATATCAAGGGAGCAAAAGTTTCGGTAATAGCGTTATCACTAGTGTCTAAAGTTTTTCTAGGCCAAATTTTACGCCTGATGTTTACTCCCAGAAGGGAAAAATTTTTTTTTGTCTATCCACGTCTAAAACTTAAATTTTGGCATGGGAATTTCTACGTTCGTTGTGAGCCTATTGGCAGATAAGTAATATTAAATTTTTGTTGTAAAAAATATTTTTAATTTTTGAGATCTTGAAAAGGGAGGCTAAGTTCCTCTGAAACGTAGATAATTAAATAAAAATCTTAGCTCCTAATACATCGATTTTATTATTTATAATAAAACCCAAAAAATCTATTTAAAAGCTGTATGTACGAAAAAATTAAGGCTTTAATGTTATTTTGGGGTTAATAGTGCCCAGCTTTGCCGGATATTGGTGCTTGTAATCCCGATAATGTTAAAACTTTTGCGTCCTTGATGCTTATCTTAAGGTACTAATTCAATTAGACAATTTTACATTGTATATTCAGAAATTTTATAATTTCGTAAAATAATTACTAACAGCACAAATATATGAATCAAATATAGACTGTCAGGTTACTATGCTTGAATTTTGCTTGAAATGCTTGAAAATTAAAGCAAAATTTAAGCACAAAAACCTGACAGTGTATATTTTATTTAATAATTATTAGTTTTTTAATAAAGTAAATACCTCGCGTACTAAAATATTTAACGCTACATATTATCAAATTATCGAGTAATTTTTAATAAACATAAAACAAAGTAATTAAAAAAAAAAACTTTAAAAATTTATATATTTGATATTTTTTCATTATAATTATGTCCTTATATGTATATAAAACATTTTACGTTCGTAATAGATAAAAATTCTCTCTCTCTCTCTCTCTCTCTCTCTCTCTCTCTCTCTCTCTCTCTCTCTCTAACATAAAAGTACCTATGAACTATGTTTATGAGTTAACGGTTTTAATAGGCAATGACTTGCTCGTTAAATAAGTAAAACTATTATTTTTTATATTTATAAAAGTTGGCTATAAATTTTTAATATTTTATAGGTTTATTTTAAATATAATTTAAAGTATATATTAGACTTGAAATTTATTTATTTATTCTTTATTTTTTGGTTATCGTTGTTTAACAAGTAATAAAAATAATTAATTTAAAGTATTTCGTTATAGTCAATATTCAACAAGTACTAATATTCGTGTCATATAGATATTCTAATTAAAATTTTTTTTTCATAATGTAATTCATAATATGGGAATATAGCGAAAGGAGGCGCTTGTTTGGTCAGGTAAGGGAAACAAAACGTCCTAAAAGTATAGAATTTCAAATATTTATTTTAAAGGTGGTAGCCAAGGTAAAAGCTTAATTTTAGTTATTAATTTGCGTTATGCAGCCAGTAATATTTTTACATAATATTTGCTGTTTACACACGTGTAATCGTTCTAAACTACTTTTTGTAAATTTTTTTTTTCTTCAAACTGTAAACATTTATTGATCTAAAATTGTAATAAAAACTGAAATTAAATAAAGTATATACAACTATATAGTGTTAATGAAATGAGCTGGAAGGCTATTCAAACATTTTAAAAAGTAAAAGAATCCCCGACTAATATATTTCTAAAGGTAGAAATTTAATCTAGCTTTGAAACGTATTTTTATGTCCCAATATAAAAACTTTGTATAAAAAAGTTTTTTTTAAATTATATTTGACTTATTTCATTTTGTTAGAAGAATAGGTGAATAGAATTGTTTTACCTATAGTTTTACTCAAAATTTAATTTAGCTATATATTGCAAAATAATTTTATGGCTATTTTAACAAATTTGATAATTACATTAAGTATATATAATAATTACATTATTACAAACTTTATCGTCAAAATTACTATCACGATATTTGTTGGGAATATTTGAAGACATTTTTCTTTACAGAGTACGATAATTGCACGACTAACTTTTATGCTATCTCAATCGAGCTAATTTCTTATCATATTATTTTTTAATCTGAGCATAAAATTTTAATTTTTTAAGTGTTTTTTGCAAACAACTTTTATGCAAAGGGCTTCCTTTTTTTATTCTTAGTATATATTTAATACTCATTGACGTATTTTTTCACTACGACGGGTCTTTATTACTTGTTATAATTTAAATTAAAATAAGTTGTATACACGCAATTTTATTTTTGTTGTAAGGTTTTGATTACAAAACATTTTTTTTCCAACCCTATTTTTCTTTGATGATCAATAAATTAAGTTTTTAAATTATATATCAGGCAGAAACAATGAAATGGTTACTACCTGCCAGGTCAATACATCGAAAATATGAAATTCCAGTAATTCTCAGAGCTAAGTCTTACACTGTCCAAGTTATGCCCAATCAAAATTTTTTCGCTATTATTAAATTTCTCATAGTTATTTTTAGAGGAAATCTCTGGGAATCATTATATAATATATATATTATATATATATGTCGCAGTGTTATAGAATAGTTTGTATTATATGCTATAATACGGATTATTGAAAAGTAAAATTTTTAAAATCATTCCTTATTAACATCACTTCCTGATGAAATTTTAAATTCGCTACAAACGGAAAAAGACTTAGAGGAAACTTTGCAAGAATATAATGTTTTACAAATGTTGGATAAAAATGACGATGAAAATTATCAAATTTGTAAAGAATGTAATGAAAAATTTTTACTACCAGGTGCTGGTTAAAACTAATTATGTGAATTGTGCATAAGAAAAAAAGAACTTAATGATAAACTTAATGATACTCAGAACAATTGCTTTAAGCGTCAAAAAAAAGGCAGCAGCAAAAATGATAAATTTTACACAGCAAGAGTTTTTGCCTCTTAGCGTTGATGACAATGTGACCATTTGCGTGCCCACAGTAGACCGAGGTCCCTTAGAGTTACCTAACATATGTGGTATTGTTATAAAAATAGAAAATAACGTGTACTAAATCGGTAAAAAAGATGGTATTATCAAAGGTTGGTTCCCAAGGACAGAACTGAAAAGATGCGAATCAACATTCATTTGTAAAAAAGATGTCCTTAAAGACAGTATAATCACGTTAAGAAAAGCTGCAGATAAACAATTTTTTTCTGGTGGTCAAGGGTACAAAAAATGCAATTGCAGAGCTTCCGCTAAGCAATGTTCAACAAATAGATGTCAATGTTATAAAGCTCAGGTTTCATGTAATTGACGTTGTCATTTAAGTGGTCCATGTAAAAATAAATAAAATAGTAATAATATTTAAATTATTAATTAAAATAAAACAATTAAAAATTTTATTGTAAGTTAATATAACTATGTAGGTAGTATAAAAAATAAATAATTGAATGGTAGCGAAATGATGATAACGATTTTATTTTTTATTTTTCTATAATACAAAAGTGCGTTAGTATTATAGGCTATAATACGGATTATAGGCTATGACACTTAAAATTCCAGTATCATAGAATTGTAATGATTTTAAAAATTTTACTTTTCTATAATTCGTATTATAGCCTATAATAAAAACTATTCTATATATATATATATATATATATGTATGTATATATAACAATACATATATTATTATTATTATTTATTCAAGTTATATTATCAGCGCCACATTTTATTATTATTAGAATCAGAAATTATATTAGTATCAATGTTTAGAGAAATAAAATAATGGTCAGTGATTGAAGTTTGATAGGTAAAAGATTTAATAGATTTTTATGACCAATCTGTCTTAACAAATATGTGATCTATGCACGTTCCACCAGTTTTTTTTTTATTTGTTTTAGTTATGATATTAGTAACTGCAAAGTATCCCAGATCTAAAAAATTATTTATGTATCTTTTAGTATCATGGTTTTACTTATTTTTATAAAAATTTTTATAAAAAATATCAATATTTATATCACCAATTATATAATGCTTTTTATATTTACTATATTCTCAATATTCTTTTAAATCGTCAACAAAATTCTTAGTATTAATTTCATGGTTTCTGTAGGGTCAAGGATGGGGTTTTGAACACTTTAAGGAAATTCGTGATTTAACTAACGAATAAAAATAAAAAATATAGTTTTTTTTAACGAAATAACTCTTTAAATAGCAATAATGAACATAATTCTTGAGGAATAAACGGTTATTTGCCAGATACGATCAATATTTTAATTTTAAATAGAGCTCTAGTAGAGAAAACCTAGAATACCAGGGTTTTGGACACTAAGTACTGGGTTTTGGACACCATTCTTAAAACTAACTACATAATACATTTTTTAAAAATAATAATTACAAAAATTATAAAAAATGAGTATTTAATGGAATTTAAATAAAAATTTTGAAATTACCAATTTTTAATCAATTGTAAAAGTTCATGTTACAAACGACTTGTCGAGTATAGATGTGAATAGGAAAATATTTCAATTAAAATTTTTTATTTATTCTAATTAATTGTAAATAAACAAAAAAAGAGAACAAACGATGAAGAAACCTAGTTGGAGTAGTGAGAGTTCTTCTCGTTAACTGGCATCACTACATTACTAATTGGCATACAGCGGCAATAAATTTTTAATTTTTCTAAATTAAATTTTATGTAATACTTTTTAATTTTTGCTTTTGGAGTTAACAACATTTAACAAATAGACACTGTTAAGAACTGAAATTTTACCTTTAGCTTTAACAAAATAATCAAATGTCCAAAACTAAAATCCGTGTATGCTGTTTTGGACATTCGAATAAAATACATGTCGAAAACCACATTTTTAAATATATTTAAGATGGGTTCTTATACATCTTAATTAAATGCATAAAAAAGGAACAAAATGATATTTTTATGTTATAAATTTAATGTTTGATGATTACTTAATCAAATAAATGCAAAAAAGTTGTTATTGTTAAAAAAATTTAAACAAAATAGTGATTTTATGTATGTCGTATCCTTAGTATTTTTGTTAAAAAACGATACCATATTAAGTAGTTTATTTGGATTCGAGGTTTTATTATTATAAATAATTAATTATTTTCAAACAAACTAGATAGAGAAGAAAGTAACCGTTTAAAGAATATTTTTTTAAAAATAATATATGTGTTAACTTATTTCTATCTTAGTTATTTGGTAAAATAACGCTGGGTGTTCAAAACCGTATCGATATCCATCCTTGACCCTAATTATTTCATTATTAAAAAAAATGTCAATCATCAATTCTTTCATAATTCATTATTTAAATGATCGTATGAATAACTTATCGCTCAAGTTAGTTGATACAGGCCCATCTCATCATAATATTGACAATGATACTTGGATTGATTCCATTTTTATTGACGATTGTGACAATATTTTATTTTTCACTCGCTCCCTTCCAACATTCCGTAGCAGACATGAAATAATTTCTGTCACTATGGACTTATTTTATCCTAAACCACCAAATACTTCTTACTCTTATAAACCACTTAATAAAATAACCTCTTATGATATAAATCACCTTTTAAGTCAATCAGACTGGTCGGCATTTTCATTGAGAGATGAAAACTTTAGCATTGATAATGGACTTGGTATTCTTACTAAGAATATTAATGATGCTATTGACAAATTAGCTCCTGAAAAAAAAAATAAACATCCGTAAAACTGACTACCCCTGGATTGACTCAGAATTACGTCTATTACGCGCAAAACGTGATGCTACAAGCAGACGCTTTACAAGAACAGGTTCTCGTAAATATATCAATGAATTTTTGACCTTGGCTGATAAATACAAGGAGAAATCTGAGGCTGCTCGTCATGCATACATGCATAGTCGTATTTGTAACACACTTGACTCTAATAAAAACTTCTGGAAGGAGATGCGGACGCTAGGGTTGATTCCTAAAGTAAATGATGTTCTTCATTGCTTTTTGCCAGAAGAACTCAATACATACTTTACCAATATCTCAGTATTCCCTACTGAAGATAATTCTGTATCTTCACAAATAATCAATGATGCTTCTACAGAGGGTTTTACTTTCAGGAGCGTTACAGTCAATGACGTTATACTTGCAGTCTCGCATTTCAAATCTCAAGCAAAGGGTAATGATGGTATCCCTGAGAGTGTTATAGCAAAGGCCTTACCCACTTTAGCTCCTCACTTGAATAAACTATTCAATTCTTCATTACTACAGGGAAAATTTCCATCATCCTGGAAAATTTCATGCATCACAGCAATTAAAAAGATTCAAATTCCTTCATCAACATCAGATTTTCGACCAGTAGTATTTGCAATTTGCTTTTTATCGAAGGTTCTTGAGAAACTAGCTCATGATCAGATGGTCAGCTTTCTAAATAAATTTAAAATCTTAGATCAATTTCAAACAGGTTTTCGTAAATTTCATAATATCCAGACTGCATTGTTAAAACTTACGGATGATATTAAAATGGGTAAAGATAGACCGCTGGCTACTCTTCTACTACAGTTTGATTATTCAAAAGCCTTCGATAATGTTTCTCCTTCCAAGCTGCTAAACAAATTAAAAGATATTGGTTTTTCCAAGGATTCCCATAGGACATACATTAGTGGACGATCAATGTGTGTTAAATCAAAATTATCCACATCTTCATCTCGTGAAAGCAATATTGGTGTGCCTCAAAGATCTGTCCTTGGGCCACTACTTTTCTGCATATACATGAATGATCTTAAAGATTATTTGGTGGATAATAATACTTTCAGGTTACTATATGCAGACGATCTCCAGATTTATGTCCAGATCCCTATTAATGAAATAGAATATGGTATTTCTCAACTGTCTGAATCTGCCAAAAAAGTATCAGAATGGGCAAAATTAAATTCTTTGTCTCTTAATGCAAAGAAAACTCAGGCAATAGTATTTGGTTCTTCAAATACTATCAAAACTTTTAACAGCTTAAGGGCGCTCTGTCCACCACATATTTGTAACTAAAATATTTTAACCATATATTTATTTATAATAATTTTTTAATGAAAGAATCAATGCTTTTCAGTATTTAGTACAAGAATATAAAAAAAAAATTAAAAATATTTATTTGTTTAAACAAATACGACCTGTTAAATTTGTGAAATTTGTGGGTCATAAAAGCCTGAGTTCCCAGATCTGGGCTACTTGGATCAAAATTCTGCTTGGCTCATATTGAAATCATTCAATTCTAGGTGGAGGTATCGTGGGAAATTTTTCGCTAAACCTCTTCAGTAATGATCTTCAGTAAAAAAAAAAAGTTAAAAATGCTCTACAATTTATAAACAAATAGGTATAACTCATTACTGAAAAGGTTTAGCGAAAAATTTCCCACGATACCTCCACCTAGAATTGAATGATCTTTAATATGAGCCAAGCAGAATTTTGATCCAAGTAGCCCAGATCTGGGAACTCAGGCTTTTATGACCCAAAAATTTCAAAAATTTAACAGGTCGTATTTGTTTAAACAAATAAACATTTTTAATTTTTTTTTTTTATATTCTTGTACTAAATACTGAAAAGCATTGATTCTTTCATTAAAAAATTATTATAAATAAATATATGGTTAAAATATTTTAATTACAAATATGCTGCGCAAAAAACACCCAGTGGTGGACAGAGCGCCCTTAAAAATTGACAACATGGTAATTAATGACAAAGGAGACATAGTATCGTTTGTTAATGAGATAGTGAGTCTTGGAATTCATCTTGACAATACTCTATCATGGTGGCCTCAAGTTCTTCAAGTCACCAAGAAAGTTAATAGAGTGCTCTACTTTCTAAAAACTATCAGGCCTTGTACTTCTATCTCACTTCGTAGACGATTAGTTGAATCTCTTGTGGTCCCTCATCTTTACTATTGTAAGGTGGTATACTCTGACGTCTTTGATGAACTTCGTTTACAGCTTCAAAAGCTAGCCAATAATGGTATTAGATATATCTACGGTATCAGACGTCATGAGCATATCACTCCTTACCGTAGAAAATTAGGGTGAATGACTAGCTTGACTCGCACTCGATGAGATTGAGGAGATCGCAACACTACTACCAGAGAAGCAAACCAAAGAATCTCCTTCTATCACTCCAATAAATGGGAAAACATTAGAGTTGAAATCATGAATTTCTTACAAAATGCCGTTGATTTAGCTATGCGACATGACCCAATCATGACCAGAAGCTTAACTTAAACAATATTGTGAGAAATTTTTTTCATTATATTCATTTCTTATGTACATTGAATCTTCCGGAACGTAACCTCCCATGTCCCATAAGATTAATGTTTTTTTATCAGCGATTTCGTTATCTGCGGTACTTTGTCGGAACGTAACCCCCGCGGATAACGAGGGATGCCTGTATATTTTAAAATTTTTTTTGCAGGGTTCTAAACCATTGGAGCTTACAGTTAATGTCCGCTCACCCGATAAAGTTAGCTTTAACTGGTTAAAGTTAACTTAACCGAAAAGTTTTCGTAACAGTCCACGAAGACGATTAAAATGAATAAAAATATAATATTAACGGATTTATATAAGATAAAGTTAACTTAAACCAAACCTTGTGAGTTAAAGTCCTTGAAAGCGGATTTGTACAGGCGTTCGAGTTTGTATTATATATTATATACGACACCAAATAAAAAATTAATTTTATTGACAGAAATTTATTTTTTTTGTTAAAAAATGATAAAAATCAAAAACATCTTTAACATGTTACATTAGTTTTTGACCAAAATAAAACTTTTTATCGGCTAAACTAATTTTTTTCCTTGCATAAAATAATAGCCAAGGAAAATATATTCCAGAATAATCCAAAACTTTTCTTTTTACGATAAAATTTAAGCGAGTTATGCATTTTTCAAGTTATAATGTCGTTTTAGAGCCTAAAATTGGAATTCGTATAAAAATGGTAGTTTTTGACAGTATCTTTACTTGACCATAATTTGGCTAATTTTCATCGAAAATAATAATTTTTTTTTTATTTAGGACTACTTTTTCCCTGGCTATTTGATTCTAAAAGAAAAAAAGTCAATTATTTTAACCCCTTATGGAAAATTAAATAAAGAAATATTAAAAATGTGAAATTATTCTAAAACAGGCTAAAATTGACCTTTAATGGCCGAAACCAAAATTTTTTTTCGGACAGATCGATGGAATTTGGGTTGAAAAAAATTTTGAAAATAAAATTTTCCAAAAAAAATGGCGGCAAATGAGATATTGCGATTTTTCTTAAAACGCATTTTCCCATTTTCCGGAATTTCCCGGGGTTTTTCCGAAAAACTAATGGCAGAAATGGATTTACTGAAGGTTTCCCAACATATATACTCGTTCAGAATTTTTTTTCAAGCTTATATTTATGATTTTTAACCATTTTCCCGAAAACCACTAACGCTGGTCGAGAGCCGCTTAATGAGTTTGATTGGCCATAACTCGGGCTGTTTAAGACCTAGAAGGCTAAAAATTTCAGGATTTTCCTATCTTTATGTTATAAAAACATGGGGAAAATTTGAGGCCGATCCGATGACCCGACCTGCCCACCATTGCTGTTTTGGCAAAGAAAGACTCATTCGAATTATTTTTTAATGATAATAATATGATAAAAATCTAAAATAAATTTTAATATAAATCATAGTAAATAATCATAGTAAAATAATATTCAAGAAAAACAATAAATTATAGTTGTTAAGTTTAACTAAAATCTTAAATATCATTTTCTTGAAATAAATACAATATTTAAAATTTTAGTTTCAGAGGGAAATTATTTTAAATGCAGTGTAATAAAAAAGTATATTAAATAAATTTATAGTATAAAAGGAATATTATATGCTTAATTCAAAATATATGCTTCATTAAATTTTTAAGTTATTAGATTTTAAATATAATTATTTTATTTCTATTTAGAAAGAACTTTTATTGATTTAAAAAAAAAGGAGAGCATTAGATAACAGGGTAATAATAAAATTTAATTAAATGTAGAAGCTTGTTATAAAACTTGTGTGTAATATTAATATATTTGAAGTATCAAAATTAAATTAATTTAAACATTTTCATTTTATTTTATTTACTTTGTTACAAGTTATTTTATGCAATGTGTAATGAAATAATAATACTTTTAATTAAAACTTTTAAAATTTTCAGCAGTAAGTATAACTAAATATAAAGTTTTTATATTAAACAAAATTTTTAATGGATCTATCACAAATATTAACTTGCATGAAACATATTTACTAAAGAATGTTTATTATTAACATATGAGGAATTCTATCCCAATTGTCCCAAGTTGGACTGAAGGGTCGCAGAAATCGGCCCAATCTATTTGTTTTCAAAAGTACTATCTAGAAATAAGTGCTGCCTGACAATTTTAGTTTTCTAGCTCCAATCCTTGATTTAATTTTGATCAATTGTGTCGAATGTCTTTGAGAAATCAAACATCAACAGGACTGTTAAAAAGTATAATTCAACTCCACGACGAATAGTATCAGTAAGGTTCAGTAGAACCGTCTGAGTATTCAAATTTTTCTTATAGCCAGATTGACGAATATTTATTAAGTTATTAGTTTCTAGATTAGCAGTAGCCTGATCAACGATTAATCTTTCCAAGGCTTTCGCAAGATGTGACATTTTCGCTAGCGGGCGAGTGTCAGATGGGGACAGTGAACGAGGTATTTTTCTTAAGGCTATAATTAAAATTTTTTTCCAACAGGCGGGAAATTTAAGAGTTTTTATAGATAAATTGAATAGATGGGTTATATAATCTAGTAAGACATTTATAGAGTCTTTATAGTGTCGAAGATTAAATCCATCAGGACTACGCCCTTTACATTTAGGCAGCATCTTTGTTAGTGTTTTAGAAACTTGAAGGAGTAAGGGAAAATGTAGTTTCTACTTCTATTTCATGTGAGAATTGTTGTAGTATAATACAAGGATGTGAGGACTTATTTATTTTTGAGAAAAAAATATTTATCTCCGAGGCAGTAAAAAATTGTAAAGGGAGAAGTATGGGTAAGGGATGTGAGTCCTATAGAGTCAAATATCCGCCAAAGAGTAGAAAAATCTGCTGAGTTTTCTATACTAAATCTCATAAAATCATCCTTCCTTCTTTGTTATGACATCGCATCGTATTAACTAATTATCGTTATCAGTGGAGAGATATCGTTTATATAATTTATTGCGTATTTTGAATTGATGTTTTAATGATTTATCTAGTTCAAATGTTTTAGGCTTTTTTATAAGATTTTTATAATGAGGGGCATGTAAATTTAAGATTGAATTGCATGAGGTCAAAAGGTTATCAGCCACAATAGATGTTTCTAGCAATTCTGAATGATCAAGGTTTGTAACATTACGTATCAAATCTTGATTTAAGAGAGTCAAGTTACATTACTTAAAAGATCTAGTCGTTTAAATAAAGAGGGGTAAGGTAGTTTTAAGAAACTTATAAATAAAGCTTATAGGATGATGACCTGCAAAGAGTGGTGCCGGAGCTAGCTTCCAGCACATGATATTAGTTTTGGTTGGGACAATATCTAATTAAGACATTGCTCACATCTGGAATCTCAGGCTTTTATGGCCCAAAAATTACAAAATTTTAACAGGTCATTTTTGTTTAAACAAACAAATATTATCAATTTTTTTATATCCTTGTACAAAATTTTGAAAAGGATTAATTCTTTCATTAAAAAATTCTTTAATTAAAAAATTATTATAAATAATTATATGGCTAAAATATTTCAGTTACAAATATGCTGCGCGAAAAAATCCTGTGGTGGATAGAGTACCCTTAATATTTGTGATATACAAATAAATACGTAGAGAATAGTTTTACCGAAAATTCTATTAGGAAAGTAAGGGTCATTGAATGTTTTTTTTAAAAGAGAATAAAGAACCAGAATAAATCATTTCTTTCTTGGCCTCTCAGAGCGCACATGACTCATTACATGGCAATACAATATCATGTAATAGTATTAGTAATAATGATTGTAGGCAAATTTTTTAAAAAATATTTATTTGAAACAAGAGAGGAAAAAGACAATACTTTTTAATTGTTATCTTTATCCTAGAATAATAGCTTTGATATGGTATATAAGAGATTTTTTAGCTTTTTCTAATGTTCATTATCTATATTAGACTGCATTATTTTATGCACCAGCAAAATGCATAATTACAACTTATAAAAAAATAAATTTAGTAAATTTCCCGTTGTATTTAGGCAACAACATCATATCTGAAGCACATGATAAAACTTGTATTTTAGGAAACCTTAGGAAACTTATTTTTTTCAATTACAATTAGACATTTTGCTGGTGCTTATTAGATTATTTCTTAAAGGGCCCGTCAGGAATAGCCAACAGCTAAGGAAAATATGAAAAAGATTAAAATAATTATTAATGAAAACCTAGCTATTTCATACTGAAAATTATTGGATATCATTTCAATCGTAGGTTGCATTTAAAGTATGATTCGCAAGGCAAAAAATTTAAAATTCATACATCCATATTTTATTTTATAGTGGTTTTATATATGTTACATTTAAAATAATTTTTTGATTATTAAATCAAGAATTAAATAAAAATATGTATCATAATAATAGATTTTGAAAATGATAATAATAATTTATGCCAAAGGATATTATAAAGAAGTTTTCCAAGATAATTAAACTGAAACTTAATAATAACTTTCTGTTATTTCCTCAATTAGACTAAAATTAATTTTCATTTAACATATTTCATACCTTATAATCCTTATTTTAATATGACAAATTTCTATTTCTTTATTTCATATACATATGATTTATGGGCTATGGATCCCATTTTACATTACATATAGTAATTACGTACAATCTATTTTAAATATTTATTGTGCATAGTTTAGTATACACTGTAAAAAGTAACTTCCTTAGATTAACAAAAATAATAGAATACTTTCGAAAAATTAGTAAATTTTCAAAAAAATTTTTAAATATTCGAAAAAAATCGTAAATTTACTAAATTTAGTATATTAACAAAAAATTCGAAAATTCTCGATTTTTTTTGTGAATTTACGAAAAAAGTAAATTCACAACTATTTTTCGTAAATTTACAACTATTTTTTGTAAATTTTCGAAAAAAAATGGTAAATTATCAATTTTTCTTGCGAATTCACAAAAAAAAATCGAGAATACTCGAATTTTTTGTTAATATACTAAATTTAGTAAATTTAAGATTTTTTTCGAATATTTACAAATTTTTTCGAAAATTTACTAATTTTTTGTAAATGTTCTATTTTTTTTGTTAATATAAGAAAGTTACTTTTTACAGTGTATATTACATTACATTCATCATATTTAAAATTTTTTATGTTATAAATTTATTAATTATTTTGCCATCTCGAAAAAAAACTTGGGTTTTTAGAAAAAAACAAAAATTTTCGATCAACTAACATGAGGTAGATAAAAGTAACTATCTCCAAATAGTGAATAACGACTATGTAAAAAATTTCACTTTATAATCAATTTTTTGCGTTGAGAGCGACTTCAACAAACACAAAAAAACACGTACCTAACATTTTTACAAAACTGTATAGAAATGTGAAGAGGATTGAACTAATGACACTTGGATAATGTTACTTGTGAAAACATTAATAGAAAAATTACAGAAAAAAAATTCTCTTTTTTTATTTCACTGATGTAAAACTATAAAATTAAAATAATTACTCCTCAGTTTATAAATTTCTTATGCTTCATTTAAATTTTACAATTTGCATATTCAATCTACATCTATAATAAAAAAAATTTTCTTAAATATTATAAAGTTTTTTCTTTAGTCTTACATAATATACTTTTATTAATTTCGTTATAAAAAAAAAAAATTTACTTTATTTAAAAAACTTTTTTAATATCTTCGTAAATTGACATTAATAATTTTACGTAGAATATTTAATAAAATTATCAATTAACTCTGAAATTTTAAGTGAGCTTTAAGACTACATTATTAAACATTTTATTTTAAATTATGTATATGAACTTGCACGCAAAAAAAAGAATAGTAAAATTAACCTCTACAATTTTTGAAAATAAACATTAATAAATATTGGTAAATATAACCAAAAAATTAGTAAATTTTACTAAAAAAATTGAGGTTTAAGTTTTATAAACAAATTTTATCAGTAAATTTTACTAAATATTTATAGTGAGTTTTAACCAAACTGAATTTAGTAAACAAAATCGTAATTTTGGTTATATTTACTAATTTTTTGTATGCGTGTGTTTTTTAGTTTTCAGATATTTTGCTCAAGTATATTCTTGGAATATAAAAAAAAAAACTTTAAACTAAAAGTTTAGAGCTAACATGTTTTATCTCTTTTAAGTTTGACAATTCGCAGCTTATTAAAGTTTGAAAATTTCAAAATTATTTTGTATTATATTATTAGTTTTATGTTTGGCGTTAATTGAAGATTATATTATATCTGTGGTGTACTTTTTTAGGAAAATATAACTATTCGACATATTTTCCAATCAGTAGCTAAATGCCTGCGTTAGTACAATACACTATGGAGTAGACAATTTTACATATCAAAATATTTATTGCGCATCAATGTAGACATAAAACTTTATTTTTTTAAATTTTCAAGATAACAGTGTCTGCCTCTACATTTGTAAATTCAGTCTTACTCCCGGGAAAGCAGATCGATTAGGTTGACCACAGTCCACGTATAAATCTTTGGCTGCGGTTAACAGCCATTCCCTTTCCGATTATAGTTCACTGAATTTGGACATATTTTTTTAGAAAGACCTACGGTATTTTAACAGCGTGTTGGAGCTATCTGCCGAGTCACTATTTAATTAAAATTTACAATCGTCACTTGAATAATAGATAAATACTTAATAATGAACAGTGCTTATTTTACTTTACTGATGAGTGACATATTCAAATATCCATCCCTTTGGGAATGTTTCTAAGCACAAACATCCGATACGTCTGTATTGATTACTGATCTTATGATTCCGTAAAAAGGACTTCAATCCCGAGAGGCCTGTTATAGGACAGACTTTAGAATATTTTATATACATTAGAATGTTTCATATTTTCATAAAATAACATTAATATAATTTATACAAACATTCTAATATGTACGTCTAACCACTTATATTCTTTATTATATATCAAAAAGTTTAAAAATTTATATCTAAAATTATAAATTATATCTAAAAATTCATACATGTTGAGTTGAAAAGGAAGATATAAAACGAGCGTTAACTAAAAGATGATTTATTATTTGAATTCTTTAAAGCTTATACGAAATATAGCTGTATGAAAAAGTTTCTTTTTTATTTATGAGATTTCTAAATTTTGTAGTAAACTAGAAAATTATACGTTAGTACTGTATATGTTTTCTAAAATGTTAAAATTCTTTTTTATTTTATTTTTTTATTTTATTTTCATAAATGTTTTTTGCGGTTGTTTTCACGCTGTAAGTGTAAATAATATTTTATAAGTGAAAATAACATTATTTTTTTATACGTACGTTTTATGGATAAATTTTGAAAATATATATTTTTTTAAATTTTAAACTTTTAAAAGCATGAATTTTTAAATTAAATAAACAGAACGAATGTATTTTTTTTTTTTTTTATTTTAAAATATATATAAAATTACAAACATTTTGTGGTTGTCAACAATAAATTTTTTTTTTTTTATGGAGAGTTTTTTATTGAGAATCTGAAAAAAATATTTATCAGCATTATTGATAGAAAATTATTGAAAATTTGAATTTTCCAAGAATTTTTTTGATCCAAATAATTTTCAATTAATTTGTGTTTATAACAACATTACACAATATTCGGATTAAAATAATTCTTGGAAAATTGATAAAAAAATTTTCCAATAATTTTCTGTCGATAATGCTGATATTTACTATGTGAGTATTTAAAGGTATACCACGTTTATTAATATAATAAAATGAATATTTTTCAGCTAACATCTTTCGTTCGTAAATAGACCATTTACCGTTAATTAATTATTTATTAAAATTACGAATGTTAAAATCATATTTCTAATTTATTATGTTAATATTTCCAGCCAATTGGTACATTTTTACCACGCCTATCGTTATAACGGGAAGATTCTTAATTTGCAGGGGTACTGTTACCTGATACCAAAAAATTGAATTTAGCAGAAAATTTTTCGTACACACCAAACCTAAAAGAATTTTTTGTTACCCAAAAAAGATTGAATGTTTATTTAATTTTTTTAAAAGGAATTATTTTGAGTTTAATTCTTTTAAAACATATGATTTTCATTTTAATTCTTTTCGGAATTTATTTTGACAAAAAAACCTCAAAAAGAATTTTTCTTTTAAAAAAATAACTTTCAAAAGGTTTAGTCGGAATTAAAATTGAAAGAAAATCATTTAGAAATTAATTTATTTATAACCAATTTAAAATAGGTTATAAACAACGAGTTTTTATTTGAATTATAATTATTGCTTAAATGCTAGCAAAAAAAGAAGTTTTGGATCTTAATTAATATAATTGTTATTAAAATAACGTGTTTAGTAGACGTTTTAGTTTAATTTTTTAAGCATATAAGTGAATTTTTAAAGTTAATAAATCATTTTGAATATTAAAAACTAAAAGTAATATGCTTACCAAACTGGGTATTAATATTTCCCAAACTACATCTCCCAAAAGTTAATGCCATAACATTTTTTATTTTAATTAATTTTTTTTAGAAACACAACGTCCGCTAAATACGTTATTTTAATAACAATTATATTAATTAAGATCCAAAACTTCTTTTTTTGCTAGCATTTAAGCAATAATTACAATTCAAATAAAAACTAGTTGTTTATAACCTATTTTAAATTGGTTATAAATAAATTAATTTCTAAATGATTTTCTTTCAATTTTAATTCCGACTAAACCTTTTGGAAGTTATTTTTTTAAAAGAAATTCTTTTTGAGGTTTTGTTGTCAAAATAAATTCCGAAAAGAATTAAAATGAAAATCAAATGTTTTAAAAGAATTAAACTCAAAATAATTTCTTTTAAAAAAATTAAATAAACATTCAATCTTTTTTGGATAACAAAAAATTCTTTTAGGTTTGGTGTGTGGATACACATTTTGAAATTATTTTTCTTTGTCTATGTAGTTGGTTTTATAATTAGATTACTGAAAAGTGGCCGAAAAATTGAAAAACTTCCGAAAATTCATATGCTTATAATTTGAATAACTTTGCACCTATAGGGCTAAAAATGCTAGGGGAATCACTTCTTGAATATAAAATTACACTTGTAAAATATTGAGTTACTCAAATATATAAGGATAATTGCATAAGCTTATCCTGTACCCTCCATACATTTTTACCCCTATTTCGATATTTTTTTAAATTTTAAATATGTACAAAATTTTTCAAAGTTTGCTTTTTTATTTGTTTTAGGCGAACATAGTCCATTGTATAACAGAAAGATTTAAAATAGAATGTGGTATACTAAAAAGAAAATATTAAAAAATCAATTAATTAAATTACACATGGGAGGAGGCAATCGGTTCACAGATTGCTACCTGAGGCAGTCATACAATAATTGTAGAAATTCAAAAAAACCAGAGCGAAGTCGTACCCGGTGAACATAACTAAAAAGTTTTGTCCCTGATTATTAATTGAAATATGGGAGCAAATCAATCATCTAGAAATTTACCAGCTCCAGGAGATGAAGGTAATTTATAACAATTAAATATAAGTTAAAATTGAAAAGATCAAAAATATTATTTTTTAATATAAAAAAATTTATATTAGAGATTTTTTATTTCAAGTAAAACTAAAATATACAAAATTTTGACATTTTTAATTCAATTTTTAATTCAATATTTAATATCTACTATCTGCTTTTTTAATTGTTTATTACGTAAACCAACATTTTTTTTGTTATAAATTACACGAATAATTTAAAAATGTTAAAGATTGTTTAAAAAATTTGCATAAATTTAAATAAAAATTATTATTAAAGTTTTAAAAAGTTGCCTCCTAAATATACTCCAGTCAAATCGCGGAGGGGGGGTGTATTTTCACTGGGCAACATGAGATTTGCTCTACTATATTTTTTTTTGGTCACTGATCACGAAAATCGGGGTCTTTTTCGGGAGATATTTTCGGAACACCCTTAAATTTGCAAAAACTACCCCCAAAAAGGGGTTTTTTGATATATTAGCAAGCTGAGTTTCTAGATTTAGCCAAGAATTGGTATGAGAGGGTTTTTGAGAGGGTCGCTGATCAAGAATTTGAGGTAATTTTTTATGAGTAATTAATATTTCACCTTTAAATTAGCAAAAACAACCCCTAAAAGGGGTGCAATTTGCAATTTTTGAATTTTGAGCGACTAAATTAGGTCCTTAAGGGTTTCTTGGGTCACTGATCAAGAATTTGGGGAAATTTTTCATGAATAATTAATATTTCACCCTTAAATTAGAAAAAAAAACTTCTAAAAAGGATTCTTTTATAGCAAATACTCTTTTTATGGGTTGTTTTTGCAAATTGAAGGGCGAAATATTAACTATTCATAAAAAATTCCCCCGAATTCTTGATTAGCCACCCAAAAAACCCATATATGGACCTAATCTGATCGCACAAAGTGCGAAAATAGCCAAAACTCCCCTTATAGGGGTTGTTTTTGCTAATTTAAGGGTGAAATATTAATTATTCATAAAAAATTACCTCAAAAAACATATAGCAGAGCAAATCTCATGTTGGCCAGTGAAAATACACCCTAAACCGCGATTTGACTGGAGTAATAATCTAAATTAAAAAATACAATTTTTTTTTTATTTTTAGATTTACTTTAGTTTTAAAAAAATATTATTAAAAACTATAATACAACATAATTATTTTGAATAATTTTTAGGTCGGTACGTAATTCACAATAATGTATATTTTTTATCGAATTAAAAATTCATGCATCGATTAAAACTACTTAATCTATATAAAATTAAAATTTGTATTTTTTTAAAATTATTATAATTTAATATCATGATAATTAACGTAATTATATTTTTATTATAATTATTATTATTGATTTTTGGTTTAACTTTATGATTTTTGGGTTACTTAAACTGAAGGGTTCTAAAGACCTGAAAAATAGGAAAATACGCCTTAAATCATAAAAATATCAATATTTTCTTATATTATCTCCAAAAAATACATGATATAAGATACTACTTTCAAAATTTTGCAAAAAAATCTTTAAAATAGAGGTAGTTTTTGCGAATTGGAAGGGGGCTCCCTATTTTCCAGATCTTTTTGACATCAGATTCGACTTTAAATATTTAATAAACACAAAGTAGAGTTCACTTTGGACTGGAGTGTAGCATTAGAATAAAATAATCTAATTAGCTGTAGAAACGTTAAATTTGGTTACGCTGTTAACCTAATTATTTTATGTTCATTTATTTTAATAACTTATTAGTTTAATTATGCAATCCCGCTTTATCTTTAAATACCCAATTAAAATTACAGTATTGTGTTAATTTAAATTTTAAATATACTTTTTAAATTTAAAACTTTGACAACATAATTACATTGAAATGTAAAGTACGAAATAATTTTGATTACTTTTATTTGTACTATTTATGTCATTATTTTACATATATATATTATTAAATTATTTTAAATTATTTCGCTAAATAGAAAAAATATACGTACACTATAAGCCAGTATATGTTAGCCAGGAAAGATCAATCAAAAGTTTATTACTTCTTGATAAGGGTATTTTAAACTTTAACATAATATATGGTCAGGTCTTCAAATTGGAATTTTGTCAGAAAATGTTACTACACGCAAAAAAAAGAATAGTAAAATTAACCTATAAAAATGTAGTAAAAACAAATTAACATAGATTGGTAAATATAACCAAAAAATTAGTAAATTTTTCTAAAAAAATTGAGGTTTTAGTTTTATAAACAAATTTTATTAGTAAATTTTACTAATAATTTATAGTGACTTTTAACCAAACTGAATTTAGTAAACAACATCGTAATTTTAGTTATATTTACTAATTTTTTGTATGCGTGTAACAATTTCACAAGTTTCTAGCTCTAAAGGTTCAGTTCTCAATTTTTGAAAGCCATTTTCATTTTTTTTTTATTTTTTAAAAAAAGCTCATTTTTCCCGTAAAACCCTCATATTAACGTAAGTTCCCCATCAAAAATTCTCCCGAGGTTCAATAGTTGATTTAAACTGCACATTAAAATGCATTATTTCTTTTCAATTTTTAATTACTCGAATTTTAAAGAGCTTGAATTACTTTTGGGACTTGAAATTATTTAAGGAAATTAAATATAAGAGGGTGATCTTAATTTGAAAGTCTAAGATTAGAAAATAATAGCTTCAAAAATTCACCGATGAAAGTTCTAACAAAAATTATGGATTCTGAGGGGAACTTTTTATATTATTAGAGGAATTATTTAAAAATAACTTAGTATAAAGAATAATTGCAAATTTACGTTTTAATTTTGAACAAAAAATTTTTCTTTAACAATTAACTTTAATCTTAAAATATGACGTTTAACCTTAATATATCATTTTTAAATAAACCTTTTTAACAATTTAACGTTAAGAAGTATATGCTTTTGTAAAATTTCTTGACAAATTGTTGGTCAGAATTTTATCTGGTAGTGGAAATTAAAAATTTCTGAAACATTAACTTTCAATATTTTACCTTGCGATTCTTAAATGAAGAATGTCCATCAATTTTTTGTCCTCAAACAAAACTCAGTTTAACTTCTGAATCTCGGAATCATTCTCTACTAAAAATCTCAAAAAATGCAGAATTAAGGATTGACAAAGTCCTAACTTCGGTCCCAACTGATACATTTTTGTATGATATATATGTCTATTTTTTTCGATACGATAAAGTTAACCCACTTTTTCTTGAAAAAAAAAACAATATAATAACATAACTTATGAACTTTTATAACATAAACCAACTTTGCTTGTGCTAGTTTTGCTTCTTTTATTTTTTAATTCTATTATAAGATACTGTACATACATAAATTTATCAATGAATAATATTTGCAAATAATTAATTAAAAATCAATAAATTTAAAAAATTACCTATATTATTTTACTCTAATAAACAAATTTTTAAAAGTGAATTATTAAATTGAATATATTATTAACATAAATTATAATATGCGCTAATTAATTTTCTCTTTGTTAATTTTATCGAAATATATGCACACAAAAAACGTATATGTAGTCCTGTAGCAGACCTCTGTTTTGTAGACATTTTTAACCCTAACTTTTCGCGGGATTTTTACGTTTTTTGGGTCACTGAATACAAATATGATATCCGTTTTTTTTTCGGAAACGGTTAGTTGCCCGTAATGTCTCTCAAGGGAGAGACATTACGGGCAAACTATAAATATAACTCTTCAAACAATATCACTTATTCTCCAGTTGGCTCCCCATCTAGGTCCCCCTTCAAATTCAAAAATATTAGTAGTGTTGATCTTCACTGGGCTTTTAAGCAATTTAGCACAAAATCTGTTGGCCCTGATGGAATATCCCTCAAAGTTCTAAAACTTTGCCTTCCGGTTCTTTCAAAAGTCTTTTTTTCTCTTTTCAACAAGTCCATAATATTAAACAAAATACAGGAAAACCCCGTTATTCGCGGTAGATACGTTCCAAAAAACCTACGCGAATACCGAATCCGCGAATACGTAAGTATTGCGTATATGGGAAATAGGGGGATACGTTCCAAAAATCTGAAAAAATTTAAAAATTAAAATTTTTTTTTTTTTTTTTTGCCATTTATTTAGCTTAAATTTGTAAAAAAATTTATAAAAGTACATCGTTTAATCTATTTTATGAAAGAAATTTGTCATTTTGCTTTGTTTACTTCTTCTAACGTAATCTTTGTACAGCTCCTTATAAACCATTATTGCTTTCTCGCAGTCATGTTTAAAATTAATGCTTCTTAGCATGATAGTATCCTTTTCAAAGGCTTTATCTACAGCATTTTGGACTAAATTTATAATTTCTGCGATATTTTTTGCAGATAAGCTAGGTTCACTTGTTGCTGCAGTTTCCTCATCATTTTCTGGCGAATGACTTAATATTTCATAAATTTCTTCCGTAGTTAACTCTCCTTGTTCCAGCACCAATTTGTCTACCTCACTTTCGTGCATATCTTTGAACCCTTCAGCTTGAAAATTTTTTGCCACATTTACCGTATCTTGCACGACTTCTTGTAAATTTAGTTCATTAGATTTATTTTTTGAGGCAACATATTCTGGCAACATCTTACTCCAACTGGCATTTAATGTTGATTCTTTAATTTCGTCCCACGATTCCTGGACATATTTGAGGCTATCAGCAATGGTAAAATTTTTCCAAAAAATTTTCATCATAGCCCTAGGATTAATCGAATCTTGAGATCTATTTACAGCTTCCAGCATATTACTAACAACTCGGCGTTCCTTTGGTACATGATCCGTTTTTTTCACTTAAAAATTCATAAAATTTTATTGCTTGCTGACGTATAGCTGCTGTACTTAATGGAATTTTTTTTTGATTCATATCTTGGATATAAATAATTAACATTTCTTCCATTTTTTCAAGATTACTGTCACGAGAAATTTTGCATACTTTTGAATGAATACCTACATTTGCCGCACTTTCTTTAATTTTTTTCTGATTATCACGAATAGATCTTATAGTTGACTCATTTACATTGTACTTTCTAGCAAGATAAGCGACTTTTTCTCCTCCTTGTAGAGCATTTATTATACTTAATTTATCAGCAAGACTCATTACATTCTTTGTTCTTTTTTTGGGTGTACAATTTGGTGCCATTATTATAATTTAAATAATACTTAAAATTTTTATTAAAAATAGCCAAAATTTGGTTATAAATAATAACAGAATAAAATATATGATTGAAATTTGGTTATGTAAAACAAAATATAATTTAACTCTGAAGTTATTGCTTTTATTTTATTTAAATTATTAAATTTTGTAAAATAAATTTTTTTTCAAACCGCGAATACGCGAAGCAAAAACCGCGAGTAGCGGGGTATTTCCGTAAAAGGCAAACCGCGAATAAGCGGGGTTCGCGAATAACGAAACCGCGAATAACGGAGTTTTCCTGTACCCACAGCTTGGAAGCACAGCAATATTCTCCCAGTAGCTAAAACCTCTAATCCCTCTTCCCCAGCAGACTACAGACCAATATCTCTCTTATGTATAATCTCAAAAATACTAGAAAAAATCCTCCAAAAACAAATTATCGAATACATAACGCATCACAATATTCTTGACTCTTTTCAGTCTGGTTTCCTAAAAAATCATAGTACAAACTTTTTACTCACAAACCTAACTGATGATATTTGCAAAGGCTTTCACTTAGATCGCATCACTATACTACTTCTGTTAGATTTATCTAAAGCTTTCGACAGGGTTTCCCACACTATCCTTTTGGACAAGCTTTCTGCTATTGGCTTTTCTCCTCAAGTTGTTGGCTGGTTCCCAGAGTACCTACGTAACCGTACCCAGTCAGTTATTTTGGATAATAAGTCCTCTTTTACACTCAATATAGTCAGCGGGGTTCCCCAAGGGTCAGTCCTTGGACCTTTACTTTTCCTTATTTATATAAATGATCTTGGGCGTAAAATCACTTACTCAAAGCGTCTCATGTTTGCTGACGATCTCCAAAGGACCCCGCACAAAAGTATAGGATTTTGCCTTTCGGTCGAATTGGCTGAATTTTGGATATGTTGTAGATTTTATCATTCTGAACAAAAGTCTCAATGGGCACAAAGCTCAAAAGTCTCAACTTTGGCGTCTACGGAGCTTGAAAGCTCCAAAGCTCCACCATGGCAAGATCGCTTCAAAACCTTTTTTCTTTTACTTTTAAAGTATACCTTTATGTTTTTGAGGTCGCTAATTCCAAATCTGATGTCAAATTGACATTATTGACAGTTGGCAACTGTCAACTAGCTGTCAAATTGACAACTGAATACAAAAAAACTTAAAATAATCATTTCACACTATGTTTTCGAGGTTGCTGAGTTCAAATCTGATGTCAAAATGACAAAGTTGACAGTTGGAAGCTGTCAAATAACTGTCAAATTGACAACAGAATACAAGAAACTTAAAAAACTTTGTCATTATGACATCAGGTTTGAACTCAGCAACCTCGAATACGTATTGTAAAATCATTATTTTAATATTTTTGTATTCTGTTGTCAATTTGACAGCTATTTGACAGCTGCCAACTGTCAATAATGTCAATTTGACATCAGATTTGGAATTAGCGACCTCAAAAACATAAAGGTATACTTTAAAATTAAAAGAAAAAAGGTTTTGAAGCGATCTTGCCATGGTGGAGCTTTGGAGCTTTCAAGCTCCGTAGACGCCAAAGTTGAGACTTTTGAGCTTTGTGCCCATTGAGACTTTTGTTCAGAATGATAAAATCTACAACATATCCAATATTCAGCCAATTCGACCGAAAGGTAAAATCCTATACTTTTGTGCGGGGTCCTTTACCTGCAAGTACCTTACAAAGACTTAAACTTAGGAATGTCCCTACTTCAAAATGATCTTCATGAGATTGAAAACTGGTGTTCTGCCAACAATTTCAAAATAAACATTGAAAAGTGCAACTTCATGATCTTCAGCAAAAAATCAAGTACTTTTGACACAAATACCTCTTTCGATTTTGGTGGTACTAGAATCCAGGTCTCAAAAACAGTAAAAAACCTTGGCCTCTTCATTGATCAAGACATGAAATGGAAATCTCACATAAACCATATAGTAAAATCGGCCAATAATGTCCTTTATAGGTTAAGACACTTCAAGCATCTGATCAACTCAAATCTCCGAAAGTAGCTTGTTACTGCTCTTGTTTTTCCCATCCTTGACTCTGGTGTCTTTCCTATGGGCAACTTACCTGACCAGCAATACAAACGATAACAAAAATTATTGAATGCCTCTGTCAGATATGTCTGTGATATTAGATACCCGTTTCGTACTTCCCCTGACAGAATAAAGCTTGGCTGGATAAATGTTAAACTTAGAGCGAAATACCTTAGTGCTGTCCACATCTATAACATACTAAACAATGGGATACCAGTCTATCTCAAGGAAAAAATCAAAATTTACATTCCCACAAGAACCCTTCGTCCTAAAAATCGCCCTCACCTAGTAGTAGACACATCCACAAACCCTATTTACAACAATTCCTCACTTGTATTTATGATCTCCTTCTGGAACTCCCTCCCTGAAGAAATCCGTCTGTCAAGCTCAGTGGAAGTTTTCAAATCTAGTCTTTACCAATATCTTCTAGAGATTGACAGACGTGAAGCAAACCTCCCATAACTTACATTTAGTCCTATATTCTTTTACATTTCAAAATCTCACTAGCCTCTTCCTTCCCTCTTCCTCTGTTTTCTAGATTATTATTATAAACTTTATTATATTGTAAATGTTATATTATATTAAATTTAATTAGCGTGTAGCAACAAAATTATCTATATCATTAATGTACTTCAATATTTTGTACAATCTTGTACGATAATCTTATTAATAAAAAAAAAAAAAAAAAGGGACCATTTTTATATAAAAATTATTTTTCAATTATTCCCGTAGAAAAAACTTGGAAACATAACAAGATTTTATGCAGTCTTACGCAATTTTCAATAATGTTTTCATTTATAGGTACTCCGACAATCCACAAATCACAAGAACAAACTTTAGAAAAAATTTTCTTACATATAGGAGACACGGAATGAGAATTGGGAATCACATACTTTGGTTTGAGTCAGTGGTGCGCTTTGCCGTGAAATTTTAACGTAGGTTGGCTACCAAATTATCATAAGATAGAAAAGGAAAACTCGCTCTGTCTTGTTTTATCGTATAGTATTTTCGTTGCCAACCCTTGATATATTTCACGGCATAGCGCATCACTGGTTTGAGTCGAGTTAAATCAATTTTTTTTTTTTTTTTTTTTTTTTATGGGAAATATGTGAATCTTACATCAGCCATGGAGTGTTTGCGGGCCTTAAAGACCCGCAAATTTCCATGACCGCCCAGTTGCACAAAGTGCACAACTGGGAGACCACCGACGAACGCGGTCGCCGGCTACGCCCCAGATTCTTACTGGATAAACACACTTTAAACCCCCTGCGCTTGTTTGTCCCAAACCGGAACTCCCTTTTCAGGTATAACTTCAGTTTGGGACGCGCAGCCTAGGCAGCTGGCCGCTGCCTTCCCCCTGCCTAGGGACAGGAGAGCTCTCTACGATAGAAAGCCCTCTTCCTTCTTCTCCAACAAGGTGGTCCTTACGTACTCTGCTACTTTGTTCCAGTTTTCGGAACTCCGTAGCATTTCCGGGACCACCGTCTCCGGCCTCCAAATCGGGAAGGGCGGGCGCCCCTCCGAGTAGCGAACACATTCGAAGAATGTGTGCTCTACTGTATCATCCACGCCCGGACAGTGCAAGCACTCCTTTTTTGCCACCTTATGCCAATGCTTCAACATGACACGGAAATACCCGTGTCCGGTTAAGAACTGGGTAAGGTAGAAATCCACCTCCCCATGCTGTCGTCCCATCCATGCCTGCAGGTCTGAGATCAGTCTGCGCGTCCATAGGGCATTTTTCTCTTGGTTCTTTTTCCATCGTTTATTCCATGCTTTCATAGAGTTGAAGCGGGCGCGAGTGGAAGCCACTTCGCGCTCATCTACGCTCTCGTAGATGAATTTCCGCTCCAACGCTAGCAGGTCGATGGGTATCACCGAAGCAACAACCTGGATCGCCTCTAGAGATACCATGTGGTATCCGCAGGCGATCCTCACTGCCGCTTGCCTCTGTACAGACGATATTTTTCGCCTGTACTTGGCAGTTTCTGTGGTCTTCGCCCAGACTTCTGATCCGTAGAGCAGGACAGAGTTGACGACTGACATCAGGAGCCTTCGTTTCCCTGGTTTGGGTCCCCCAATGTTGGCCATGAGCCTTGACAGGGAGGATGCGGCCGACGCTGCCTTTTCACACGACCTCTGAAATTGCTCCCAGAAGGTCAGCTTGTTATCAAGCTGAACTCCCAGGTATTTCACCGATGTTCTGGTTCGGATCGTGTGAGGGTTTCCGCCGTCGTCGATAATTACATCGAAGTCGGTGGGAACCCTTCGACGAGTCAGCAGTACGATCTCCGTTTTTGGGATCGCAAGCTGGAGCCCGTGATCGCCCATCCAGAGGTTGATCCGTCTCATGACTAGATTTAACCTCTCCTGGGTCTCTTCCATGTCCCTGCCAGTTATGGTTAGGGCCACGTCGTCGGCGTACCCGATCAGGGAAACTCCTTCCGGGAGGTGGACGCGCAACAAGCCATCGTAAAAGGCATTCCACAGATCAGGTCCGAGAACCGAACCTTGCGCGATTCCTGCACTCAGAACCCTTTCACGCCTTCCGTCGAGCGTGTCGTAGAGCAGTCTCCGGTCCCGCAGGTAATCCTTTAGTACGTTACCCAGATACCTGGGTATCCGGAAATCGTACTCGAGGGACCGGATCATGTCATCCCACCTGGCCGAGTTGAAAGCGTTTTTGACGTCCAGCGTTACCAGAAGGACGTCCCTGCGAATTGCAGGCCGCTTTTCCCTCTCAGCCTCTACGGTATCCACGACACGCCGAATGGCGTCTATCGTGGAATGCCCTTCACGAAAACCATGCTGCTCCTCAGAGAGACCACCGCCCTCCTCGATTGCCCTTCTGAGCCTTGCCCGGAGCAAGCTCTCCATCACCTTACCAATGGTATTTAACATACACAAAGGTCTGTAAGATGATGGAGAGTCCGGGGCTCCCCCCTTGCCCTTGTTCAAGAGCACGAGACGTGCCACCTTCCACTGCATTGGAAACACTCCAGCCACCAAACAAGCATTGAACATGCTTAGCAGGATACCAGGGATTACTTTGACCGCTCTTTTGAGCACTTCCGCCGGTATCCCGTCCGGCCCCGGCGCCTTGCCATTTTTCATGGCCTTTATGGCCTTGACCATCTCGCCTTCGCTGAACAGCGGCACTTCCTCCCTGGGTATCACCTCAACCGGGTTTTCCCGGATGGGCCTTTCAGGGAAGAGAGCACCGACGATCCGTTCAGTCGACGCCGCGTCCATCATGTTGTCGGACCCCCGGTTCAATTTGCCCATTACGACTTTGTAACCTAGGCCCCAGGGGTCCTTGTTTACTTCTTCGCGTAATGAGCGCAGACATCCAGCCTTGTTTTGGCGGATGGCCTTGGCCAGCCGGTGTTTGGCGTCCTTGTGTTCCTGCGAAAGCAAAGCAGCCTCAGGTCTGTCCCGTGCTCTTTGCGCCCTTCGTCGCGTCCTATGGCATTCCTTTCGGAGCTCAGCTATTTCGGGATTCCACCAGTACACTGGCTTTCTCCCTTTCCAGGGCCTACGGCGAGGCATCGAGGCATCACAAGCCCCACGTAATAGAGACGTTACTTTCTTAACTAAGATTTCAGCCTCGTGGGGACTTGTAGCCCCTCCATGCCAAGCGGGGATGGACGCTGACTCGATTCGAAGATACTCCTCGAATCTGTCTTCGTCCATCTTTGAGACGTTCCAGCCCAGAGGACGCCTCCTGTACGGAGGACGTTGTGAGGCCCCTTCCAATACCCGGAAGGCGATGTAATGGTGATCACTACCATTGTATTGATCATCCATCACCCTCCAGTCGCCTATTTTCCCAGACGCAGCTTCTGTAGAGAAGGTTATGTCCGGTATAGAGGCACCCCACCCTGCCCTCTCGTAGGTGGGCTTGTTGCCTCTATTCTGGACCACTAGTTTGCATCTAGTGGCCATTTCGAGCACCATTCGTCCCCTGGGGTTGGTCGTTGGCATGCCCCATTCCAAGGCCCTGGCGTTGAAGTCTCCACCAAGGATGACGCCACCAGTCGCCGTTCGGATCGTGCTCTCGATGCTGGCCAACTTTGTAGCCAGCTCTTGCGAGCTGTCGTTTGGCGACAGATAACAACTTATATAAGTTATCTCCCCACACTTGGCCCAAACGTGGCAATTTCCTTTCCCTTTTTGGGTAAGGGACGTTTGGGCTCTACCTCGAAGCCATATGGCGCAGCAGTCGGTGTCATCGGAAAGCCAGTACTTGTGGTTCATGTTGTAAGATTGCTCGCTTAGTAAGAGGATGTTTGAATCCTCTTCGCGAGCAATCTGATCCAACAATGCACCAGCTTCCCGAGCGTGTCTCATGTTTCCTTGGAGAACCTGAATCATTTCCGATGACACCTGTTTCTCGCCACAGTCAGAGCCTCCCGGTAACTGGGGCAGTTTCCCTGTCCAGGATAGTGCTCCGTGGAGCACTTATCCTTTCTGGTCTTGCAGAGGAAGCACTCGGGCTTTTCCTTGCTGCACTCTGTTCTCTTATGGCCATCTTCGCCACACTTGAGACACGCCTTACTTCTGTCTAGGCCTTTGCAGACATACTGGCTATGGCCATAGCCCAGACATTTGTAGCAACGCCTTACGTCTGCACGAAGGCGCACTCTACTCGACACCCAGCCAATCTGGATTTTGCCCTTTTTAGCCAGGCGTAGAGCGTCTGCTTCCAGGAGGTCAACAACGGCCATATGGCTGGTTGTCCCTTTCGTTTTGAAAATGATGACTTCAAGTAGGTCACCATTTTCCATGCCAATAGCCTTGGCAACGGCCTCCTGTATCTCCTGCTCCTTCGTGACTCCATCCAAGTCTCGAACTTCAAGCTTGAGCATTGGAATCAGATCACGAACATTCGATTCAGGGCCCGTTACCGACTCCACTGCATCTCTCAGCTTTTGGCGGTCCTCAATGGCCTCCAACTCAATGAGGACACTGCCATTTTGAGTTTTTCTGATGCGGTGGACCTTCGTGCCAGATTCTTTGAGGTTAACGTTTCTCTTTAAATCGAGAAGCGTTTCCTCGTAAGTTTTACCCGCCGCTGGGGTAATCTGGAAGGCTTCCTTCCTTTTTCTAAACCTGCGCCTTCCCATCTTGGAAGGAACTTTATCCTTATTGGCAGGTTCCTTTGCCTGTTGGGTCTTCTTGTTGCTCTTTTCCGTCAGCCACTTGCGTTAGCTTAGTTGGCTGATCCGTCTTTTCGGGAGGGTTATTTCCCTGCTTAAGCTGCAGCCTTTTAAGTTTCTTCTGCTGCTTCTTTTCCTTTGTGGATCTATGCCTAGGGGCGCCCCTATCTCCATTGCTGTTGGAGGAGATCCCGGAGCTATCCTGTGGGCCGTCCACCTTGCTGTTGCTAGGTACCACCTTTGAGTCATCTTCCTTATTGGGAGGTTCTCCCCCCGCAGGTTGATTCTCTTTTGGTGGCTGCTTCACTTTATTCTGCTTCGGCTTCTGCTTTTGAAGTAGTTGTAGCAGACTTTCTTTCTTCTTTTGTTTCTGAAACAGTTTCTCTTTTTGTCGCCGCTCTTTTTCCTCCTGTTCCAGGCGCGCTTTCTCCTTCTTCCTCTGCTCTTGCTCCTTCTTTTGGTTTTCTTGAAGCAGCATTTTCCTTCTTTCCTCTTCCTGGAGCTGAGCGCTGTTCTGCTGCTCCTCCTCAGATTTAGCTGTATTGCTAGAGTTGCTAAGGTTTAAAGGAATTCTTTTCCTCGCTTGGTTTGACTCTGGGGAATTATCTCCAGAGGAAGGCGATCGGACCCTCTTTGCCTGCTGCTTATTTGCTGCTTTTTTAAGAGCAGACTCCATATCATGCGTTTCTGCATTGAGTCTCTTCGTTATTAGCTCAAGTTGGGCGAGCACATTACCGAAGAGGCTTACTCCATTCTTAATTGGCATGCCGCAATTTTTCTGTTTTGTTGTACAGTGTTGTGACATGCTGTCATGGGCTTCCTTCATATCCTTGTGGTGTTTTTCCAAAGCCTGTATAGCGTCCTTCAAAACAGAGATGTGGTGAAGGAAGGCATTGGGTTTTTCGACCACTGCTTGATCAAAGGCCTGGTCTGTGTCAAGACTACCAGTGCCATATGCTAAGTTCTGCAGATATTTGAGGTTGTCCGCATAACTTGGTTCTTCAGTATTCCCTGCACCTAGCGCAGTTAGTGGATGCTGAATATGTTCAAGCATAACGATGTCTTGGACTTCCCCCTGAAGTCCCCCCTGGACGGAAAATGGTGTTAAATCCGTCTCCATGCAAAATTTTTGGCCCCCCTCAGAATCCATGGGACCGGTGCCGGCCACCGGGGCTTTCACCCGATCGGAACCGACAGTTGAATTCATCACTCCTTGAAGTGAGTTATCAACCTGAGGTATACATGTTTTATCATTTTGCATATTTATTGTTAAAATAGCCTGTGTCGCTGGACTAAGCGCCCTTGGATGAATGCGGGTAAGGGTACCCTCTGTGCGATGTGATAACCTGGAAAAAAGAAAAAACCTGTAAAGAACTATTGTAATTAGTGTACCTGTAATGAAATGGGAAAAAGTGGTGAGATAATAGGACCGGGGATTCAGACCCACAGCAATCTTCACCCTGAGTGCAAGACACAGGGGGGTGATCGTTGCAAGTCCTGCAGATTAGATGTCTGCTGACATAATACGATATTTTACCCGTCGTATTAACAGGGTCCTCATAGGCCATTTTTAGCAATTGGCTAAGATCCCAGCGATGCACATAAAAGAAAGGTAATAAGTTACCTCTACAATGGATCACCAGGTAAAAAACAGCTCGTGCCGTTTCAGCATTCGATTTGCATTGCAAGAAAGAATGCGACATCCACCCAGACATCTGCTCCCGAGGCCTACACACCTACAAACTTTGACTAGTCATGAAGCAAGCGCCCCAGGGCTCACCAAAACAGGGATCCTAGGATCAGTCATGTCCGTGCCCAGCACCTACAGTTGTCAGGGTTTATCTGATAATCACCACTTCGAGCCTTACGTCCCAAAGTTATTGGCTGCAACACATATGTATCACATTTAAAGTAAACAGTTTTTTGTTTAGACAGAAACACATACAGCCAATCCCAGCGAACTTTTCAGCTCTTTTCGTGGCTTTTTCTGAATCCCCCCAACAGACAGCAGGCGAAGGACACGGACACAAAGGAACCAGCAGCAATGGTGTCCTAGCTATATAGGGTAGGGTGACATTGCTGTGGGTCCCTGCTCCAGGGAAGCCCCAGCCATACGTGCCATTCTTCATACCAATATACTAATGTCTTTAGCATTAGTGTATAGCAGAAATTAAAATATTAAAGCTGCCTTTAGAGACATCCGAGTTAGAGGAAATGTATGCCCCACTCGCAGACGTCCTCATAGACAACGCACCCCTCACAATGAGTTCGAGGGCATCGGGCAAGAAGTGATACCACCTGGCATCCAAAAAAAGGAGTAAGGTGGAGTAAAAAAAAGAAACTATAACTAGTAACTGAAAGAACCACTTAGGATCTCAGCCAAGAGCCGTCGGCTGAGTGACGCACAGTTACGACGTGTGCAAGCCTCAGCCTTGGTGAGTAGGTGAACATTCGTGTGCAATTATGCGCATCAACAGGGTAGCCACGAGAAGGCTGTTCAATCCCACCTGGAGTTATCGACACTAAAGGACCAAACAAGTGGTCTGTAGCTTATACAGCGTCGTGTTCATAGGTAACTCCTACCAGTCCATGGGGCCAACCCATCTCATTCCAGCATGTCGGGTATTCACCAAAAAAATGGTTTATTTCCCAACCACCCCAAATCAATTAATAATGTAATTTTGATAGAAGGTTACAACAACAAATATCGTTTTAACTCAATACGACTTTCTGCATCTTTTAAAGTGAAACAAACTTTCATGAACTTTAAATAACATTAATCGGAAATAAACAATAAACTATTCTTAAAAGTATATACCAAGAACATATTATATTTAAATAATAAATTATTTAATTAAATTTATTATTTTTAAAATACATTTAATTAATTCTTATTATGTGAATATATATGCTAATACTGTAAATATACATATAAAATATTTCATACATAACATATTTGTTGTTTAATTAAATGAGTTTGATTATTTATTTCAACTAACATACCAAATTAATAATATTTTAAATATAATTGTAAAATATATTCAAAAAAAATACAGTATATTATTAGGCTTAGCACGGTCTATCATTGTTAGCAATGATCTAGTATTAGTATACAACGACTTATGAAACATATGTCGACGGCCCCTAGGACTAAGATCGTTATTCGTAAGGCGCGCTAATAACATACCTTATTCGAAAACAGAGCTAATAAGATCACTATTCAAAACGCAAAGGAATATCGTCGTTATTTGCCGAGCCGAATTATTCTAAGGTTGGTAGTGGCAGAGAATATAAATACTTGCGTATTGTTTGGTTTCCGTGGCGCAATTTCTATAACAGTAGATCGTAACAAAATAATAAATAATTTTATTTTTAAAAGAAAAAATTGTTTATGCCTGAAAATAAAATTATAAAAAGTATTTGTTTTTTATTTTCATTTTAATAAATAATATAACTTTATTTAAAAAAATATACAAATATGAATGTTATCAAAATATGCTGTACTCTCTATTTTTACTTTTTTATCTATTTTAATTACTTGATTTTTTTATCAAGTATTCGAAATTATAACATTTTATTGAATTTTTGAATTGTAAAGTTAAGTAAAATTTAAAAAAAAAATTCAAAAAATAATATAAAATTATATAGTTGCAGTAATATATTTTAAGTAAAAAGGATGTTTTTTGTTTTTTTAAATCAAAATTTTTTAATTATTAATAATTTTTAATCATTTAAAAAAGTATCATTTTTTACATTAAGTATCTATAATTTAATGTAAATACAGCCATGCAACAAAAAATTACGCTGGACAAAATTTTTAAATATTCAAAAAATATTTAAATAAACTATTTATGATTAAAATTTAATTTCGGAAAAATTATTCACCCATTTCTTAACAATATCATTTAAAATTGTATTTTTGTTAAAACTTTATAAAACTCTGTATAGGTATTCTTTTTTCAAGAGCACACACTCCTGTTTAAAAAAATTTTTGGTGGGGGTACGCGGTGTTGTGATGCCGGCGTTCTCCAAACTTCTTTATTATTGTTTTTGATCATAAATTTTTTGCGTTTTGCATCTCTGTAAAGTATACTAAAATAAAGTTTTATTAACGGACTTTGTAATTAATATTTTTAATAGAAGTTTTTTGGATTAAAATAAATTTCATAGTTTTAATAAAAATATTTATTAGTGCAGTGATAATTTTCTATTATGGCGTACATGAAAGAAGCTTTTGAGTCTTCTGATGAAGATACCAGTAAGTTAAAAATAATAATCTAGTTAACTTTATTTAATGAAAATGCTGATTAATTGGCTTCATTTTGTTTCATAACTGAATAATTTAATTTTAATACGCTAAGAATAGATATTGCAATATTTAAAGTTGCTTTAAAAGTAAACATAACCTATCTTTTATGCGTGTCATATTTTGTTGTTACAATTTATAATTAGCTTATTTAAATTGTAAGATAATGTGAAAATAAAATAATTTGTTTTAATGTGCTTTATAAACATGAAGAAATTTTATTTTTATTAATTCAAATATTTACAAAATATGACTTGTTTGTTGGTTTAAGTTAATTACTCAGTCAGAAGATTTCCAGCAGATTCATTTTTTATTTAATTTTGAGTACACAGATTTTTAAATAACTAAAGATAGTAGTGGAAATTCAGTAAAAAACGTTTTTGAAATTTTTGAAAAAAATATAATTTTATAAAAAGACATTGCTTATTTTGTCTTGAAAAGTCAGAAATCATAGAATTCTTACCGCCCTGTGTTTCTTATCTAAAAATTATGACGGAGTATTTTTTTATATTGTTCTAGAGTTTAAAGAGGTGCAAAAAAATGAAATTGCTGAGCCAGGTTTGATTTAAAATTAATTTTTATTTAAGAAATAAATATATTTACGATAAAACATCTTTTTTAGCACTTTTGTTGGAAAATGAATGTTTTCAAATATTAAAAGTTGCAAGTAATGATTTTGGTGCTGATGATGATAGCACGGCATCAGGTAAAAAAATTTAAATTTTCTATTAAAATATATTTTTACATTTTGAAACAGCTTGTGAATTCTTTTACTTAATTGCCTGTAATAAAATTCATGGAATATTTTTGCCGCAATTATATCAGATTATTGTTTTTTTTACATAGACTTAACAGCGTCAAGTGACGAAGAAGGGCGAAAAATTGCAGGTTAGATTGAAATTTGTAATCAAGGATAATTTATTTATATTATATTATGGATAATATTATCTTTTTTAATTTTAGTAGTTAAAAGTAAATCTAAGCGATACTTTACAACGCTGGAGAAAAAATTAATTAGAGATTCAGATGGTTTGTCTTTTATAGCTTTCATTAATAATTATTTAATGTATCCATAAATAAGAATAAAAAAAAGGTACAAAATATTTAATCTATATGAAATTTTGGTGACTTTAAATTTAACTTTAACCCAAAATTTCTCCATAAATATTTTTGCTTTTATTATTTTTATATTTGCTGATTATTTTTCTAAATATTTATAGTATTGAAAAATTGTAAACATTTTTTAAGATAAATATTTGACTAATAGGCTTACAATCGTATAAAATTTGTGCTGATTAAATCTCACAGAAAATCTTATGAAATTCTGATTGTATTATTTTCTCTGTTGTCAAAATTCTCAATTTTTTAATAATTTTTTTAAAATCATTGTCTGAAAAATGTATCAAAACTTTTTTTGTACTATACATGTAAAAGTAACTTCATATTTTTTAAATATTCTTCAATAAATTTTTTTTTTTTTAGAGGAAACTTTAGCAAGTGACCAGGAGTCACAGCTACTAGGTAATAGTTATTAAAGAAAGTTTTATAAAAAAAAAAATTGTAATATTTGTTGAAAATTTTAACAAATATTTTCACTTTGTTTATGTTCTAGTACCTTATAGAAAAACTCGCAGATACAAGGAGTATGTAAATAGTTTTTTGCTCAAAAATACGGCTGATGATAATACCTTACCCGGAGATGGTTTAAAAAATGGTTAGTTTTGAAAAAATTAAATTATCGAATGTTTTATTGTTTTATTCTCTTATTTTCAAAATTTTTAACTTTTTATTTTTAGTTAAAGACCAATCAGCACTGGTGCTAGGTAATATTTAAACTTTTGATAATAGTTTACTAATTTTGTTAATAATATGAACTTCCAAATTTACTATTTACAGATTCGAAAAAAATTGAATTTAACGGAGATTCATCTCCAGAAATATGTTTTTCTGAGTAAATTAATGTTTGATTTAAATTATTTAAAATTTTGTAATAATGATTTTGAATGTGACTGTAATTAGTTTTAACAGTATTTAATATATTTTGCTTTAATAGTATTCTTAAATACTGCAAATTTTTTTATGTTCTACTAATGTAATAATATGTAATTCTTTCTTAAATGCATTCAAGAATATACTTTGTAAGATAAAATTCCTGTAAAAAATCAAATTATTTAAGACTCATCCCTGTGAACCTTTTGTGTCCTTTTATTCCTTACAATCATAAAAAGAAAAAAAAATACGTTCATTCTCTGGTAAGATACTTAACATAATTAATAAATTGGCATAATCATTGCATAAATAACTTATCAAAAATAGTTTACATGGTATTAAAGTTAAGTAAAAATCAGTGTATTAATCACGCGTATATTCTTTTTTTAGTGAATTTAGTTATATTTAATATGAAGTAAAAAAAATTTCTTCATGTATTTTTTACACATTGATTTTTAAAGATAGGTCAAATTCAATCGTTCCTCTTGTGTAAGATTCATGTAACTTAAAATATTAAACTAGTAAATAATAGCAGTTTATCGTGGTAAATAGTCACAAATTAATTTCTCTTAGGTTGTCAGTTATGAAACATGTAATAGAATTTCTTCTATTATTATTTTTGAAATTTAGTTTAATATTTTTGTAATTTTTATGATTTATAAACTTATTTCTTGATGGACTTATGTAATTATTTTTTTTTTTACAGAACTATGTAATTCATTTGTTACAAATGAAGAAAATAGTTTAGAATACTGCGTAAAAAATTTTGGGTTAGAATTTTTAAGTGAAGATCAGAAAAAAAATTATCAATCCTTCACAGTATGTACTGATTTTAAGAATGTAATTGAGGTTGATGATTCTGGACCTAGTATATCAAACTTTTCAAGCCCAGTGGATCGTACTAAAAATACTGTATCATACAATAGTATTACAGAAACACCTTGTTTAGGTATACATAATAATGAAAATTTTTTTGAAGCTTTATTGTTACTTAAGTTAATAATGTTATAAGAATGGTGAATTATTATTTGAGTAACTCAAAAAATCACAATATTTTTTATAAATACCATTTAAACAAAATTTAATTTTAACTCTTTGAATTTTTAAGTCATTAATTCATTTATTAATATTTTCGTATTTTAGAAAACGTCAAAAAGAGTCGAAAAAGATTAATCTTTCACTCACCATCAAGATCTCCAAGTCCAGAATCACACATCAAACAAACCAACACGATTAAGAATAAGCCTAAACGTAAATATAATTTAATTTTAAACATTTAATTTTTAAATTTATCTATATCCTTTCATCCTTTCAGTAAACAGTTCAAATAATAAAATTACAAACAGTACTCAAAAACGATTACGGTCTCCATCACCAGCTAATGAATCTGCGCAGACAAATGTTGATGATTTACAAAAGAAAAAGAAAAAACGTAAATATAACCCTCCTGATAAACTTACGAGAAAACGATGTATTAATAAAGATAAATGGGAATGTGAAGTAAAAAAAAAGGCGGTTAATACTGGGGCTGAATATACTAACAGAAATGGGAAATTAGTTCCTGCGAGAAACATTCGAAAGGCGTGTGATGAAAGTTGTCGCTTTCAATGTTCAAATAAACTTACCGAGAATGATAGAAAAGAAATACATAAAGCATTTTATAATTTAGCTGATCATTTGCTGCAATGGAACTATATAGCACAGCATATGCGTTGTATTAAAGAAAAAACTGAAGAAAAATCTTCCAGCAGGGGAAGATTCCAATATTTTTTAAAAGTTGAGAATAAAGAAATAAAAGTTTGCCGAACAATGTTCTACAACACTTTAGTTATTAACGATTCCTGGATAAGAAGTGTACGCCGTAAAATTAACAGGTCTGAAATTGTCTCTCCAGATAGAAGAGGTAAACACACTAATCGACCCAACAAAATATCAGAGTCAACCAAGGAAAGCATTAAGTGTCACATTGATAGTATTCCAAAACTTCCCAGACATTACATTAGAGCAGTCTCTGAAAGAGAATTTATTGAAGGTGATATTAATAACGCTAATGATTTGTACCAATTATATAAAATTTGGATGCCTGAAAAATTTAAAGATGTTATCCCTGCTAATTTAAGGCAGTATACTGATTATGTAGAAAAAGAGTCTAATGTAAGTTTTTTTATACCAAAGAAAGATCAGTGCGATCTTTGCACTTCTTATGCTAATTGTACCCAAGATGAGAAAACGAAAGAAGTGGAAGAAGAACAAAAAACTCACAAACTTAATATTTCATCGGCAAGACGTGAAAAAGATAATGATAAAGCATTTGTTTTAAAAAAAGAAAATAATACAGCTATTATGGCCTGCTTTGATTATCAGAAAGTTTTAAATATTCCGAAGGCTGAGACTTCTCTGTTATATTACAAACGGAAACTTTCACTTATGAATTTTACGATCTTTGATGTTGGAGCGCATGAAGCCCATTGTTACTGTTATCATGAAGCAGTCGCCAATAAAGGTTCAAATGAAGTCGCAAGTTTAGTGTTTGACTTTATAGAAAAAAAAGTAAAGGAAGGCTATGATGATTTTCGGTTTTACTCTGATAACTGCTCAGGACAGAATCGAAATTGATTCGTCTTTTCGATGTATGTTCATGCGGCCCATAAATTTAATGTTAAAATAAAGCATACTTTTCTTGAAGTTGGGCATACTCAAAATGAAGGGGATAGTGTACATGCCCTGATTGAAAGAAAAAGCAAAAGAAAAAACATTTACTGCCCAAACGATTGGTACGATATAATAAAGAATGCAAAGACTCAAGGAAAACCGTATTTAGTGATTGAAGTTCAGCAAGATATGATTTTAAATTGGAAGAATATCGTAGAAAATAAAAATTGGCAGAAAAATACAAGAAAGGAAAACGTAGGTTGGTCTCAAATACGAATAGTACAAACTGACAAAGAATATCCTGGTGTTTTAAAGTATAAAACCGATTATAATGCTAAAGATTTCTCAACCGTACAAATTAATAATCCTGAATCAAAAATATTAGATTCTACTGCACTACAACCAGCATACGATGCATTCATAAAAATTGAACCTGCAAAAATTAAAGACTTGCGATTATTATGTGAAAGTAAAATAATACCTTCAAAATATCATCTATTTTATAAAGAACTTGCTGAAACAAATGAAACAGCCAAAGAAACCGCAAAACACCACATAATAACTGAAAGAGAAGTACAACCAAATAAAAACTCTAAGAAAAAGAAAAAAATAAGCGTTATTCGGAAACAACTACAGCCAGAAAATAAAAAGCAGCCAGCAAATAAAAAGCAGCCAACAAAGAAAAAACAGCCTGCAAAGAAAAAATAGTTTTAAAAAATTTTTGTTTTTAGTTTATTTAAATATTTTTTGAATATTTAAAAATTTTGTCCAGCGTAATTTTTTGTTGCATGGCTGTATTTACATTAAATTATAGATACTTAATGTAAAAAATGATACTTTTTTAAATGATTAAAAATTATTAATAATTAAAAAATTTTGATTTAAAAAAACAAAAAACATCCTTTTTACTTAAAATATATTACTGCAACTATATAATTTTATATTATTTTTTGAATTTTTTTTTTAAATTTTACTTAACTTTACAATTCAAAAATTCAATAAAATGTTATAATTTCGAATACTTGATAAAAAAATCAAGTAATTAAAATAGATAAAAAAGTAAAAATAGAGAGTACAGCATATTTTGATAACATTCATATTTTTTTATTTTTTTAAATAAAGTTATATTATTTATTAAAATGAAAATAAAAAACAAATACTTTTTATAATTTTATTTTCAGGCATAAACAATTTTTTCTTTTAAAAATAAAATTATTTATTATTTTGTTACGATCTACTGTTATAGAAATTGCGCCACGGAAACCAAACAATACGCAAGTATTTATATTCTCTGCCACTACCAACCTTAGAATAATTCGGCTCGGCAAATAACGACGATATTCCTTTGCGTTTTGAATAGTGATCTTATTAGCTCTGTTTTCGAATAAGGTATGTTATTAGCACGCCTTACGAATAACGATCTTAGTCCTAGGGGCCGTCGATGTAACAAATGAGAATCTTAAAAACCCGAAAACGTAACCTAAAAATTCCTTGTGCAGATAATTGGGTTATTTTCGGTAAAATTTTTTTTACTATTATTATTCTGTTTATTTGCCTGGCAAAATATGGTACACATCATATTCGTATTCAGCAACCAACAAAATTTAAATACTCTGTAAATGTGAAAAATTCTACCTGATAATTAAAAGTGTCCTGGAAACAGGGGCCAACGCCACACTGTAAAAAGTAACTTTCTTAGATTTACAAAAAAAATAGAATTTTGACGAAAAATTAGTGAAATTTCAAAAAATTTTGTAAATATTCGATAAAAATCATAAATTTACTAAATTTAGTATATTATCGAAAAATTCGAGAATTCTCGATTTTTTTTTTGTGATTTTACAAAAAAAGTTGTAAATTCACAACTATTTTTCGTAAATTTACAACTATTTTTTGTAAATTTTCGAAAAAAAATTGTAAATTATCAATTTTACTTACGAATTCACAACAAAAAAATCGTGAATACTCGAATTTTTTGTTATTATACTAAATTTAGTAAATATACGATTTTTTTCGAATATTTACAAATTTTTTTGAAAATTTACTAATTTTTTTTGTTAATATAAGAAAGTTACTTTTTACAGTGCAGGTCTAATATATAATGTAAGTAAACATTAAATTTTAAACAGTCTATTCGATTAAGTACGTTGATATATTTTACATATTACATAGAAATGTTAGTTATTATACTCAAATAATTATCATACCTACAAGGATTATCAATATTGAACATTCACTAGAAATATATATACTATAGGGGTATACATAAGTACTATATAGATATTGAGGGGTATTGGTATAATGGTTAATTTTATTATATATGCTAAAAATATTAATTTATTCTGAATTTATTTTTGCAATATACTTTTAGGACAAATAATAATTATTAAATTTTACTGAAAAGTTAATTAAATTCATTTATTTTATGTAATATGTAAAGATAGATTTGGTTTTAGGGAACTACTATGATGTGAATTTTTTGTAAGTTTGGCAAATACATTTGTTTTTAAGCTCTAATAATTTTTAAGTTTTTGGCTATAAACTAAAGTGGGAATGAAAATTTGGATAATTTTTCATCATTCAGGACAATTTGATGGTGGTTGATGCAAAATGGTGAATACTGAATTCTAAAATTACGCGTATAACAGTTTTTAACCAAATTTTGAGCATGATTACAAGGATGTTATAAAATCTGAATATCTGTAATTAACCGAAATCTCGGAAGTAGGTGAACAAAAAAAAAAAATTCTCTATAGATAAAAAGACCTAGTATGTGGGTTAAAATTATTTGTTAAAAACAAAAGCAAAACTACAGTAATAAAGATAATCGAAAATAACATAACATAAATTCATGCTTAATTATACCTATTTTATATAAAATAGCAAGAACTTCAATAATAATATTGATTTGAATACTTATTACTGTAGTATAGTTATTATAATTATTAAACATACAAACGTTATTATTGCATTCATTTATATAATGAAATTGAGAGGAGGCTAATTTATTAGAGGTATTATTCGGATATTAAAAACTTATTGAAATTTTTTACCGTTATTAAATATCACTAGATGCTGCCATTAAAAATGGATAGAGCGAAACAAACCTTCTGATCCGTAACGTGAATTTATATAAATATTGAATTGTAATCAAAATTTATACATATCATAAATAATATGGGGTGACAATGTGATAGATAGCTTTCTCTAAATGGCATCAACGAAAATTGGAAATTTTTTCTAAATAAAATAAAGTTTTGCTTTATAATTAAAATATAATCAGGGTAATTATCAAATATTTCAGATATTTCTGAATTGTACATGAATTATTAGGTCAAGTTTTTAAATCGGTCATAAAACACTCTTTTTCAATCTACCTGCAACATTAAAACTGTGTATAACACAGTTATACACTGTTATAATATGTGTAAATTATACGCAAACAGTGTTAACACATAATTTTTCAATCTCAAAATAATTGCTATCACTGAGGAATCTTGTTTCAATTGAACTGTTTTAGTATAAATTATACTCAATATAGTTTTAATAGTTTAAAAAAAAAGGAACTTATAATTAAACATGCAATTAAATTAAATACTTTTTAAAGAATTTTACTAAAACTGCTATTCTATACTATAAAATTTTTAAACCGATGAATATTTTGGACATAAATCAGAAAATAAATGATATAACAAATAAATTTTTCTTAAGAAATATTTTACAAAATAATAATTCACTTTTATTTATAATTAAAATAAAAAAATCAAAGAAAAAACAAGAAATTATATTTTTTTTATATTACATATACTAACAATTTTTTGGTCTACAAATATTATTTACATTTATAATGACAATAATTTTTTTTTTGTTGCGTAGGAAGCGGAGAATTCTGTTATGCACACTGTTCAGCATCTGGACTGACAGTTATGTGGGACTCGGTGCTAACTTGCCTTTACCCACTAAAACTCCACTCCCATTCTACCTTATGCGAAGCCTTTCCCGGGACCATTTTCACATTACTTCACGACAGGTTCAAAGCCATTTAGTTTTATTCATGAACTCCATCTTTTGGATCCAGTGACTCGTCAGTCTAGTTAAGGACTACTTCATTCCTTTTGATTCAAGTTCCATCTTTATGTCCTATCATCATTTTCTGTAAAAATATATGTTATCTAAAAATATACGTCATTTTCTAATATCGTCAAACAAAAGAAGGTTAATAAATAAATTCATAATAAATAAATAAATAAATAAATAAATAAATAAATAAACAAATAAATAAATAGATAAATAAAAATAAATTATCCTACCATTTGCAGTTGATTAAGGTGTCGCGTGTAGGGGCTAGGGGCTAGGCTGATTGTTTGTAATTGCAACCAGCCTTGCTTTCAATCCGGATCACTGCAATACGTCTCCATATTAGCCAATACCCAGGACGTTAGGATTTTTTGTTCAGAGTATGTACTCCACATAATCACTAATTTTGGACCATACTTTTTCATTTCTGAGCATCAGACTAATCACATTATCAGGTGTGATAAGTCAAAAATTTGTTTCTAGTTCAAACTTCTTAATAGCCCATCTGCCACATTCGAATAATGTGTGTTCCGCCGTGTCTTTTTTGACAGGAAAAAATACGCATTCTGCGCTGTTCAGACGGCTGTTCTGACGCGAAGAAGTCTTCGCGCGATCAATGCTTCCCTCTCCTTGTTCTTGTAGATGCAATGTCTTTCGAGAACCAAGAGATCTATCGAAATAACTCCGGCGATTACTAGATCTGCCTCCAAAGACACTGTGCGATAGGCACAGGAAATTTTAAGGGCTCCTTGCCTTTGAATGCTCGTCAGCTTAGCTGCATAGGTGACTTTCCTTATGCTATCTGCCACCATGGAAGACCATACTTCTGTATCATAGAGGAGTATGAAGTGGGTGAACGACATAAGAAGCCAGCCATTGCTGGTCTTGGCTCCACACGTATTTCTCATCTGCGTGCTTAACGCGATTGTGAGCCTGGCAGTCTTTTCGGTGTTTCTTAATATCTGTGACATGAAAGTAAGCTTCGTGTCCAACAGTACGCCTAAGTGCTTTAAGTTATCATTCGTTTCAAGGCTAGTGTCTCCGATATATATTGGGATGATAGTCTCAATATGTTTACGTTTAAATAGAACAATCTCCGTTGTTTCCACCGCTAGCTTTAGGCTGTGATCTTCTATTCAATAGTTTATAACTCTCATTGCCTGGTTCAATTCCGCCTCAGCCATTTTAGCATCTTTTGCCATAATATCTAATGCCAGATGGTCGGCGTATCCAACTGTAAAAGTGTTTTCGGGCATTAAAAGCCTAAGTACCTGATCGTACATGATGTTCCATAGATCTGATCAAAGAACCGATCTTTATACTGCTCCTGTAGTTACTCTCAATCTTTTTCCTTGCGCAGTTTTGTAGATCATTACTACCCAAAAATTTTATTATTCACGCATATTCTATAATTTTTATAGAACGTTGTATCAATGCATATAATACTTTTGGGGAAAAGATTCGTTATTCTGCTTTTGAGATTATTTAACTAAATCGCTGGTTTAATTAAATAAATATTATCAGTGATATAATCTTTATTTTCTTTTTTAGTTTTATTTCTATTTCAATCATCACTGCAAAATTTAAACACTTGACTCCGAGGCTTTAAATACGTTTTTTTGATGGTTGGGAAAAAAATAATGAGGAAAATGAATAAATTTGAACTTCAAGATGTGAACTAAATTTTTAAACATGACATAAGCCATAAAGGCCCAAAACTTTTTACCATTAAAAAAATTTAGCAACTTATAATCTAATAAACTGACAATTTTTAAATTATTTCTAACCAAAAAACTATCCAGAAAAAGATACCTTTTTTTTCTTCGATTGAGGCTGCCACCTTAAGAGCCAAAGAATATGTGGATATAATTTGGTAAAAAAATAATTATTTTTAGTGCTAAAATTAACCTTATGAAGTTGATAATGAAAAAAAAAGTTTTTTTAAAACGTTTTTTCACCTAGTTTTGGACATAAATCCCAATCCTTTTAACCTAGAATCGTAAACTTTCGTGTAGAACTAGATGAAAGGCATCTTAATAATATGAAATTTACCCGAAGGCTTTCAGATCATTTTTCTAAAGATACGCTTAAAATTCAGAAGGTTTCAATCTTTTCCAGCTAAACAATACTACGGTAAGTAAAAAAAAGTAATAAATCATTCAATTCCTGGTATATTAGGTATCCCTTGGTAAGATGCCCATTTGTCAGAAATGATAGTGCTTCCGGGTCCAATGCATGCTTCAATGAATTGTAACAAAGTTTCTTTTGTTCTATCTGGTACCGCATAAATGAATACTTCTTTAGTTTCTCGGCAAATTTCTAAATACAGGGTGTCTCTTAACTACGCAATAAAATTTTGTCCACATATAGATATTATCAAGGTGAGCAAAAAATGTCAAATAACCATACGGTCTATTATCAATATTTTCGCCACAATTATTTGATAAAGTTGGTCAACTTCAACTAATGAAATTCTTTAAAAGAGATGGGCACCTTTAAAAATTTTTTGTTTGTTTTTATTCTATTGTTCTATCTTAAAGATGGACACGCCCATAGTGTTTAGGATATAATTTGTTCAAAAAAAAATACTAATACATTTAAATAAAACAAGTTTTACAAATACGAGATAAAATTTCTTCAAGTTAGAACAATAGAATAAAAACAAAAAAAAAAAATATTTATTTTTAAAAGTGTCCATCACTTTTAAAGAATTTCATTGGTCCATAACTTTATCAATTAATTGTGGCGAAAATATTGATAATAGACCATATGTTATTGGACATTTTTTACTTGTTTTATTGATATCTACATGTGGACAAAATTTTATTGCGAAGTTAAGAGACACCCTGTATATTGGAATATTTTATTATCAATACTTTAATATATTTTTTATTTTTATAATTAATCGACCTTACCACCAAATACCCATGGCTCTAGTAATACTCTACCATCATTGTGTTTCCTTTTTGAGTATAAAGACTCATCTATTTCTATTGTTAAGTTAGGGCCACCTCTTTCTCTTCCTCTTTCTATCTTTTGATTCTTAATAGATTATCCGCGCTTACTTCTCGAAGATAATTTTTCCAATCGCATATGGATTCACGACTCATTAATAACTCTGTATCAAAAAATTTTATACTTGTATAGTCCTGGGACCATATATGAATAAAAAATATACTAGTTTCTAATTTGATTTTGAATCTGAAAAAGAAAAAATAAATAGTAATAATAAAAATGTTTTCAAACCATGTATTATTGCGTAATCCCTTTTCTATACGACGCGACGGCTACGACACTTACAAACCCATACTTTATTTTTTTTTACTCAATTGTAAGTTCATTTCATGCTTAGGAATGCTTTTCCTGGATGTGTTAAGAATATCATGTTCCTGCCAAAATTTTTCGTCGTCTTCTTCATTTTTTATTTTTTTCGCTAATTGAAGTAAATTTAACATTATTAATATTTGTAATGTTTTATCAATGAGTATAGTTTGAACTGTAATTGTGGCAGCAATAAATAAATACTTACTTCAATATTTGTTATGGTTTTTTAAAGTTTATCTATAAATTTGCATATATATTCAACGCATATATTTTAAATTATGATATAAACGTTTGAAATGATTTTAAGATTTGACTGTTTATACTTTTAAAATTTCATCATATAAACAAAATTATTTCAAAATTTTAATTTGTCACATAATTAGGCGGAATATCTAAAATTTATAAAAAATAATTTTTTAGACATTTATATTTTTGTCCCTTGCGATTTGAAACTTAACTTATCCCAAAAAAAAAAATTCATATGATGAAAATACACGAGCAAACAAATAATTTAGGACAAATTATCAAAATATGTGAATTAAGTTTATTTTCGTTAGAAATTTGTTTTGCTTAATTTTTTCAATTAATTTCGATAGTTAGCGTATTTAAGGTGGTACAATACTAAATCCGCCATTTTGTTTGTATTTTTTTCGATTTCTGAATTATCGACGCTACTTACATATGTAAAATCGTATGTGTATTAGTATAATATTAGGTTATTTACATACTTTTTATTTAATTATTTAATAATTAGGTAATGAAACAAGTAAAACAAATTGGAAATATAATCTTTGAGCTTTTATTTACCATATTATTTAAGTTTCATTAATCTGTGTAATCGCAATCATACTTTTCACAAGCTCCAAAGATGATTTTCTATAAGAGCAATGAGTGTTAAACTACCTATTTTTTTTTCTTGATTAAATAATAATTAGGCAACCAAAGTTGTAAAAGAAAGTTTATTTCATTTGCTAAAGACTTTATCTTTATGTTGTATAAGTTTCATTCATTTCTGTTATCATAAATTTTTAGTATTGTAACACCTTAAACATGTATAAAAATAACATTTATACATTTTATTTGAAATTTTAAGTAGGTAAACTGCAAAAAAAATTACTTTTTTATATATATCACAAATGTCGAGTTGAAAAGTCTGGAACAGATAATTCAACCATAAAAAAATATGCACAAAAATATTTGGTTTTCTCTTTTGTCTCTTTTGATGACAAACAAGTAATCTTTACCACATTAACTCTAGTTATAATTTCAATTTCCTTTTAGTCAGTTGAAGACTCTTTATACACGAATGCTTTTATTTTTAAGACTTTTCATTGATTATTTTTTTATTTTTATTTTTCAAATTAACTTTTTAGATTTTTTAATATTATATTCTGAAATTTTAAATAAATAGAATAATTTAAGTAATTATAGTTAATTTTCGTTTGCTTTAAACTTTGAAGTTAGATATTACTTCAAATTTAAAAGTTTTCCAAATGCATTTAATTGAAAATGTTTTAATAGAGTAGTTTGTAGAAACTAATATTAATTTATGCCCAAGCTAAGTAGATATAAGGATCTTTGTTACTTGGTTAGACTCAGCAAAATATAATTAGAATTATAATGAGCCCTTATTTATCTTTTACTTTATATTTCTATCATAATATCAAAAACCAGAGTTCATCAGTTGAAAAAGTTGAGATAATTCGTTAAAAAAACTTTTTAAAATTTTTGTTTAATTGCTGATCTACAAGATTTTTAATATATGTGCAAAAACCACTTAGGGCATTCATGTGATCTTAACTTAATAATCTTTGCTATTTTTTCATTCAAATCACCAAGATTTTAGTCACTAAGTACTAGGTAATTCCAATTATTTTATATATCAAGAGCTTTTGTGCAGTAAAACCTCAAAACTGAATAAAAGCCTTTTGTTACAACGAAATTGTCTTATATTACAGAAACTTCATAACAATCCAGTTCTCTTATAAACTTTTAAAGTAACTAATTTTATCAATTTACAATGACTAGCATTTGCATTGTTATTATTTTTTAAAATTTTTGCATGCATATTTCATTATCTAAAATTATTATTAATATGCAAATAAATTTGAAATTTTGTTTCTAATGCAACGTTGATTACATGTAAATTTTAGATTTACATAATAATTACACAAGTTTTTAATCTTTTTATTTACTTATGAAACTAAAAATAAAAATTTACATTATTATAATTAGCATAAATTTGTAATAATTTATTTTAATTATTTGCTTACAATAATTCAAATTACCTATAGCCTAAAAATAAAATTTACATTTTTTTTAAATTAAATAGGTATATTACATTGGTCAAAATGGAATATCAATATACATTATAATTATTGCTTATACTGAAAATACTGAGTTTTTTTCTTTAGTATTATTACTGATTTAAAATATTTGATAAAATTGTTCATTTTGGCTCTCTATAGTAGTACTATCCATCATCAGTAATGTACTTCTTTCCTTTATATAAACCAATAGATGCTAAAATTTTCTTTAAATATGCTTATATACCTTTAGTGTATGAAAATTATCAAAACTTTTTTTTTTTATTCAAAATTTTCATTTTTATTATGAATTTTAAAGAGTAACAAAAAAAAACACTAAAAATCCACCCCCTTTTTTGCAACCTCGTTAATTTTTTGCTGAGCAAATACCATTCAATTTTTTTTTTTAAATTAAACTTTGTAATTATCTACTTTTTCCGGGATTCATAAAAAAAAATTTTCAAACTAATGTGCTTCAATCCACTTAGTTATTAAATATATTTTATATTCCAGTTTTCAGGCGATGTTAGAGGTCCGAATTTGACTGCCAGGTTTAGAAAAGTTCTACTATGAGGGTGGCTTCTGGAAACTATTCGATCAATTCTGTCACAAGGTGACGCACTGGTTATTTTTCTCTAAACGAACACATATACACTATGTTAATAAAAAAATTAATTATAAAAATAAAATGCAAAAAAAAGGAGGAAGGAAAAAGGATGAGGATTTTGAGGTTACTTATTATTTAAAACTTGACCTCAGTCGCTTTGTCTGAGCAGCTGCCCTTACGTTTATTTATTTGTGCCCGCCCTGAAAAGGCCAGGACAATTTTCTAATTTTTCTTATCCCGGTATCCTCGCAAATTCATCTAACAGACCCACACACACACAAAATACAGAAGGAATGAAATATCCAGGTAGCGGCTTCAACAGGAAAAAAATTCTCGTCGTCGATTTAGCAGAAAAAACAGAAAATAAATTACTTTACTAGGGACTTATTTTTATATTTTAAATTTTTATTTAGATAGAACGCGAATTTGTTGTTAATAAAAATCGACATGAATATTAAAATAAAACGCGAAAATTAAAGAAATTATACTAAGATCAATTGTAATTATTACAATTCATTTTATTTTGATTATAATTTTGTATACGTGGAGTCGCTATTATCCGACACCTAAGAATCTGGGCCCTTTTCGAATAACCGATTTGACGGATAACGGAAACAGGGTGGGGGAGATGGAATAAGGCTAGTTCTTGCAAGGCAATTTTTAAATATACATTAGGTATAATATAAAGTAATAAAAAAATTATGGGTTTTCTATGAAATACTTGCGTAACATAAAAAAAAAGTCCCAAGACCTGCTTAATTTAATATGATCTGATGTTTTTATTTTTGTCGCCAAATCAAGATTTTTTATTGTTTCAAAGAATACCGATAAAAGGCCTTAAAAAAAACTATACGTGATATAAGAATGGTCAATTTATTGATTCCTAGGGACTAGGAATATTAATAGACTAAATTAATTAGGAATATAATATTTTAACAACACAATTAACATATGGTATGTATCACTTTTATGATTTCCGGTATAAAAATGTAAATAAAAATATCATTCCAAGTCTCCGATTAAAAAAATTTTATAATCAAAATCATTTTATATAAAAAAAAAATTATGGTAAGAAAAGAAATCGTTGTTGGATAATTGGATTGTCCGATAAAAGAGTGTCGGATAATAGCGACATTACGTATTTCTTTGGCGTACCCAGAGTGTGTCTAGACACACTCTGGGCGTACCCGATCGGCGACGCCATCTTGACGATCCAACGAGAAGTCGTCATTCCCTACCGCTCCGCGCGAGAGAAAAATATAGGTTTTTTGTGTTGCTGAATCCAAATTCAGGGCCTTAAGTGACTATAAAATAGGAAGCAATTCTTAACTTAGCGAAAACTATATTCTTTTTAACGGTTTTTTCGGCAATATTTTGGAATTAATGATAAAATAAATGCCATATTTTAAGAATATTTAACAAAATATTGAATTTATTTGATTATGTATCAAAAGTGGAATATTGCAACTAACTATTAGGGTTCAAAATTATCTCATAAGATTAAAAAAACACGATGATGTAAGAATGTTTTCAATTTTTTTCGAATATTTTTTTCAAATCTTGGTATTTGAAAATTTGTATCATATTTTAACCTTTATGTAAAAATATAATTATCCTTCCGCATGGGGTTAAAATGGGTTAAACTACCCCTAAATTAAAAACAAAATGAAAAACAACGTCATTAAGATTTTTTTTCAATCTTTTCATAACTTTTTTTTAAAAACATTTTTTTTTTAAATATTTTTCTTTAGTAAATAAGAGGGTGGAGGAGTTATGGGGGTGAAGGTAATTTTTTTTTTGAATTTTAGAAAAGGGATATAATAACAAAGATTTTGCAGGAAAAAAATTGCTTAGGTTAGGTTCCTTTCTGCAAAAAATTAACGAGGTTGCAAAAAAGGACGAATTATTCGGGTCATTCAATAGTCATTCTTTATTGAAAGGAACGAATAAAAAATGATAAAAATTTACATTTTTTTAATTAATTTAATTATTCTTTTATATTACTTTTCTTTTGTTTAGTTTTACTTACTATTTTTCTAATTCAATAATTAAAATTATTCAAATAAATGAAATTAATTTACATTTAAAATGAATTCCTTTACTATAAAAATTATTTTTTTATTTTAAAATAATAAGCAATTACAAGAAAAGAGTTTTGATGTTTCATTTAAATTTATTGTGGATAAAATTCGTAATAATTAATAAATAAAATTCTTGTCATCATAAAAAGATTGATTTTTTTAATTAGCAATAAAATTGGTTTAAAAAATTATAAACAACTTTTTAACCACTAAACGGGAATTGCCAAAGGGTAAACTTTAAAGAAATTTAAGTAAAAAATTTGAAATAAAAAAAAACACGAATTATTTCCTTAAATTAAAATGACACCTTTTGTGAATTTCTATATGCATCATTTTTTTTATTAAAATACTTTTTTTATTTTAAAAATACAAAAAATAAATGATGAATTACTTCCACAAATATTGAAATACCATTTTTTTCATATTTTTTATAACTTTGAGTGCTTAATCGAAGTATGGTCGTAGCCTATTGCATTTTCTGAACCTTACGCATTACATTTTCGATTTTCTGACCAAATAGGTTTTGGGCAATATTTGCAATGTTTAAAATTATTTAAAAAACATTCTTTTATTGAATTTTTATAAAACATTGATTTATCAATCAGATAAATAAAAAATATTTACAAAATTACAATTTTTTTAAAGCACAAAATATGACGTAACTACACGTGGAGGTCTAGCGGATCGCAAAAAAAATTTTCAAAGTGCATGAAACCAATACACGAAAAGTTCTGGGGATTTATGGTTGTTAATGAGCAATACAACTATTAAAATGAATTACCAAACATATATAAGGGGCGCCACTATATATTTAGGATAATGCTATGTTATTTCATTATTTGTTAGGATAATGCTATTCATTTAATTTAATCCAACTTTAATTTACAAAACCCAGTGATTTTCTTTTTATACAGTCCACTTATTTCATTTAAATTTCGGGAAATTCTCTTTTTTCATATTTTATTTCAAATCATTTCGTGCTCATTAAACTAACATTAAAAGTGAAAAGTTCCAATGTATAATTTCTAGTCTAAGTTTTTTTTTTAATAAACAATTTGGGTGTCGAGGACAGACACCCATAAGTTCAAAATTTAAGTTAGTGTATTTAATTTTTCCGCATCCCTTCTTTCCAATATTTTCCTTGAAAATATTTCATGATTTGTCAAAACATTTCAACTCTTGATCAACCCGAATTGTCAGAGCCAATTCATTCAATAATTTTTTAAATAAACATGCGCCTGAATTTTAAAATATCATAAAGAAACTCAAAACTTTTGAATTAGATCAATACTTAAAGCAACAATTTAAAGTATGTGGTAAACTTTCTACTGGTGATGACACTTATTTATCAAAATATTGTAAAATGCGAACTGATCTTAAGAGTAAGGATAGAAAAAGGAAGGATGAGTTAATTAAATGTAATTTTAATAATAATACCTTTAACTCAGTTTACTAAGAAATACTAATGCTGTAATATGTATTTGAATATTCATGTATTTGTGTGTCTTAGATGTAAAGTTTCATATCTTTACAATAATGTCAAACAATGATATACATATATATAATACATATATATTATATATATATATATGTCGCAGTATATTAGACATTTTAGTATAATAGGCTATTATCCGTATTTTAGAAAAATAAAACATTTAAATTCACATTTTGCCTATGATACTAAAATTTTTAGTATTATAGCCTATTATACGTGTTTTAGCCTATAATACTGACGAAGCGCCGTATTTTAGAAATTAAATCTTTTTCTAGTTTACTATAGTAAAAATTTAAACGCGCGCCAAATATAAAGTAAACATGTTATTTATTTATTTCGTGTACATTTATTATCAAAATATTTTATTTTACACAAATTGTTATTTATTTTGCAAATGTGTAAGTATATTTTCCCGAAATCACTTTTAAAATTTTTATTTATATGTTATTATTATTAGTTGACAGTTTTAATATTTTAAATAAAATTTATGGGAAATAAATAATCCACTTTTAATTTTAAACAGTGTTTATTTATCTACCAACGTGTGCACATTTATTAGTACAATCAAAAAAAGTAATTTCTTTTTAAAAATAATTTATATACGAAATAATGATTGATTATAATGAAATGGTAAATCAAGTAGATTTTGAAAAAAAACTTCAAGATGAGTATTCTAAGCGGACAAATAATAGGGCTTTGTGGGATAGAAAGCAAGAGGCTCTCGTCATTCAGCATTTAAAAGAGATAACTGATCCCAGTGTCAAAAAAAACGTTTCTCATTTTTATTATAATAAACATTATGAATTTATAGTGATTGAAAATAAGGAACGTGTCATTCTCAAACGATCGGACTCAAATAGCGTAATAATTCAAAAACTTCCATACGAAGACTTTTATAAAAAATTAGCTGAGGCACATTATCAAACTAACCATGGAGGCCGAGACAAAATGTATTATCATTGCAAAAACAAATACGCTATTTCAATCAAAGCTTGTTCTATTTTGTTACTTGTCCTTGTACAAATAAATAAAAATTTCTAATCATTATTATATTATAAGCTGTAATAAAAAAAGTTAATGTAAATTTACACGAAATAAATAAATAACATATTTACTTTAAATTTGGCGCGCGTTTGAATTTTTACTATAGTAAACTAGAAAAAGATTTAATTTCTAAAATACGGCGCTTCGTCAGTATTATAGGCTAAAACACGTATAATAGGCTATAATACTAAAAATTTTAGTATCATAGGCAAAATGTGAATTTAAATGTTTTATTTTTCTAAAATACGGATAATAGCCTATTATACTAAAATGTCTAAAATACTGCGACATATATATTAGAGTGGACCTATTTTTGGACTTTGTGGAAAAACTTTGCTCCCCGGGTTTTTTTGTGAAGTTTTGGTCATAAAAAGTTCCCAGTTCCAAGGATTTTGTTTTCGCCTTGCAAAAACACGTGCCTGTAACCAACTCAATTTTCCCATTTAAATAACATGGGAATTTTGAGTTTTTAGCTATACAAATTTTCACAGAAGCCAAAAAGCGTTTTAAAATGCTAATTTTTACTGAAAAACATACTTTTTTATGTTGTAAAGACATTCAAACGGCCCTGCATTCATTCCAAAGGGAATTTTGGGGCTAGTAACGCTAATTTACATGTTGGCTCAATATTATAAAACAGGGTTTTTCGGTAATTTTCGATAAAAAGCTACAACCTCAAAAATTAATCAAAACACTTCTGATTGGTCTACTTTTTTTGGTGTAAGTATCACCTTTCAAATGACATAAGCCGTATATTTTTATCACTGTTTCTCTCAGCGCTATAGTCAATTAACCTACTGGTAATTTTTGACCCAAAATGACCAATTTTTAAATTTATTTAAATTGCTGCCAAAGTTGTAATTTTTGACCAAATTGAGTTTTAAAGGCCTTAAAAATTTTTTACAAGTTTCCAAAAACTTTTTACTCGCCGCTTTTCAATAATTTATTAACCAGAGATGATAATTTAAAGTCAGAGTCCCAATTTCAGGGTTTTAAAAAAAGTCAATTTTTATCATAATCTTTGAAAAGCAATATCTTAAAAACTAATTAAAGAAAAGAGACGAGTAAAAAATTTTTGGAAACTTGAAGTTTCTAAAAAATTTTTATGGCCTATAAAACTCAATTTTGTCAAAAATTACAATTTTGGTAGTAATTTAAATAAATTTAAAAATTGGTCATTTCGGGTCAAAAATTACCAGTAGGTTAATTGACTATAGCGCTGAGAGAAACAGTGATAAAAATATACAGCTTACGTCGTTTGAAAGGTGACACTTACACCAAAAAAAGTAGACCAATCAGAAGAGTTTTGATTAATTTTTGAGGTTGTAGCTTTTTATCGAAAATTACCGAAAAACCCTGTTTTATAATATTGAGCCAACATGTAAATTAGCGTTTCTAGCCCCAAAATTCCCTTTGGAATGAATGCAGGGCCGTTTGAATGTCTTTACAACATATAAAAGTATGTTTTCCAGTAAAAATTAGCATTTTAAAACGCTTTTTGGCTTCTGTGAAAATTTGTATAGCTAAAAACTAAAAATTCCCATGTTGTTTAAATGGGAAAATTGAGGTGGTTACAGGCAGGTGTTTTTGCAAGGCGAAAACAAAATCCTTGGAACTGGGAACTTTTTATGACCAAAACTTCACAAAAAAACCCGGGGAGCAAAGTTTTTCCACAATGTCCAAAAATAGGTCCACTCTAATATATATATATCCATTTATTTAATGAACTAATTTTTTGATATACCAACAGATATATTCCAACGTACTTTATCGTATTTTGTTTCGCGTATCTTCTCTTGATCTTTGTCTCTAATACAAGCTTTGTAGGTATTTATTAATGTATACATTTTAGCCTGGGAATGTAGTTTTAAAACTTGATTATAGGGTAAAGTTTAATACAATTTTTACGTACTAAAAATAAATTTTGAGTTATCATTCAAAATTTTGGAAATCTTATTTTTTTGGCAAATGGCACCTGCTCTTAAAAGATACAAATTAAAGTAACTTATAAACTATAAGTTCTTTCTAAATAAATATATATTTTGTGCATGACATAATGCATAATGCAAAAATTTCCATTAAAGATGGCATTAACTGTCAATATGATTTTAGATTTATAATAAAATACTACTCACGTGTTGTAAAAAAGCTTAATTCTATGTTTATGGGCCCGAGGAGCAGTAATCAAATTCGACACAATAAACTTGTTTATAATAAGTTTAGTAAGATATTTTATATATAAAGGGCAAAAATGACGTTCCGCACAGGTTAAAAAATAGTCTTTTTTACCTTTGATATATAAAAGTGTTAAACTTCAAAAAATTTTAGAGTATACAAGAATGTTATTAGATATTTCAAAAAAATGTATTCAATGACGACTCAAAATATACATGATAAATGTATAATATGCAGGACTTCAATATCAAAACTTTTAAATTCTAATTCTATATTAAATTGATAACTACCAGATTAATATATGCATATATATATAATACATATGCATTAAATATTATATATAAATTTCTACTCAACTTTTCTTTGTAAATACTGTGTCAAAACTGTCATTTAGTCCTTTGATATTCATTTATTTATAGAGTAATTGAATTGAAACTAGAAGACAGATTTTCAATTTTATTAAGCAAAAAACATCAAAAGTACAAGGTGTACAAATAAATATATTTAAATATATTAAAATATACGATTTAATATAATTTTGTTTACTTTAACTTATTTAGTGAATGTTGAAAAAATTTATTTGAAGTATTTGCATTATATAATTTCTTTGGAAAATCTAATAACGTTTCTGGTAAACTAAAATATAAAGAGTTACTGTCATAACTAATCAAAAATTCTTCTTTTTTCTGAGTAGAAGTAAATCCTTCTTAAGCAAATAATTATTTTTCTAAGAATTGGTCGTAATATAGTATTTTTAGTAATCCTTTCAACATTTATTTATATACTTTTCTAAAATAAGATTCATGAATTAGAAATATTTGAAATCTGAGTTAAGACTCTGAATGAAAATTAAATTTAGATTTTTCATTTAGCTATTTAACTTGTTTTCAAGATATTAAATTTTTAGTATTTTTCAATTTTACTGAAATATTTAAAGAATGATATGGAACCGAATATCTTCTCGAAGAATTTTTAAAAATATTTCAAATATTTTACTAAATTTAATATACCAATTTTAACAAGCATTTTTATAAATACATGTAATTTTTTCTATTTCTGCAGATTGCTGTTTATAATAAAATAAAATTTTAAATAAGAAAAAAATGCATTATCACATTCGCTGCGTTATGGGCGCAAGGCACCCATGTTCTATATCTCACGAATTATCAAATATGTTTACAGAATTCAAATATATACGTGCGAGTCGGGGTTGGTTTTCAACCTATTTTAAAAATTTTCTCATTTTCAAAATATGGAAAATATTATAATGATAAAAAATTACTATTAAACATTAAAATTATCATTTAATCCGCACCAGATTAATGTTGCGTGAATTATGTGCGGCATGGGCGCAATGCACCCATGCTGTTTTTTTTCGGGAAACTGTAAAACACTACTAAAACAAAAAACATGTTTTTATCGTAAAAGAAAAAAAATTAATGAAAATAAGCAAAACGCACCTATTTAGAAACTGCAAAAATATCAAAACGCACTTCTAATTAATTGTTGTAGAAATAAAAAAAAGTAATAGAGTATCTATAAAAATCAAGATATCTATTATATACATATTTTTTTTATATATTTTATATATGGGTGCTTTTCACAGGAACGATATACATAGTGCCCCCCTCACGTATATCTGAAACGAAAGCTCTTTTGCACTTTTTTTTCTTTTAATAAGTTGATATGTGTTCAAAATGTCGCAATCGTCCGCAGTCCTTTTGCTTAACTATAAACTTTGAGTATTAACAAACGGCTTAAAATTTGAAGTTAAATTTTTCTGTAGGATGCATATGACGTATTTAGGTCCCAAAAACTCATTATTTTCAACGAAACAAATTTTCATGCAATCCTCTTAGCTTATCGTCACATATAAGTCTGTCCCACCAAACTTCCCACCTTTTATGTGAGCGCACTTGATGCACTTGGAAAAACTGTTGTATTTTTTTCTTACTTAACTACTCATATATGAACCGTGAAAAACTTAAAATTTTAAATATGAAAGCTTTAACTATGAAAATTAAACCTATTAAATTTTTAAAACGCTTTTACAAAAAAAAAATGTCGCCACCGTCTATGTCGTTTTCTCCAAGTGTATGTCATATATTACTTAGTATATCTTGTTCAGTTATGTGTTTTGATAAAAAAATAAGGTACCCAAAGTTTGAGAAAATTTGATGGCTTCAATACAGAGTTATTTCAATAATACATTCAAAATTCCGCCGCCGTCCATGTCGCCACCGTCCGCATAAATAAAAAATTCCCATAAGAATAACACGTATAATTTATTTTTACATTTGTAGCAGTACCACTGAAAATTTTAGGTTTTTGGACCTTGATAAACATAAAAATACAAAAAAATTAAAAAAAAATATAATTAGTGTTGTGCCGTAAACAATAAAAAAATATACAGTTCCAGTGAAAACCACCCATATATCTCTATATATTATAAAGTTATAAACATTGCCGCCGCTGCCGCTGACGTCGCCGCTGTCGCCTGAGCCCTTTGGGCCACATGGACCTTTTGGGCCAATGTGGTCCTTTTGGGCCAAAATGGACCCTTTGGGCCAATGTGGTCCTTTTGGGCCAAAATGGTCCTTTTGGACCAATGTGGTCCTTTTGGGCCAAAATGGTCTTTTTGGACCAATGTGGTCCTTTTAGGCCAAAAAGGACCTTTTGGGCCAATGTGGTCCTTTTGGGCCAAAATGGACCCTTTGGGCCAATGTGGTCCTTTTGGACCAAAATGGTCCTTTTGGACCAATGTGGTCCTTTTGGGCCAATGTGGTCCTTTTGGGCCAAAATTGGGCCGCTGACGTCGCCGCTGCCACCTGAGCCCTTTGGGCCACATGGACCTTTTGGGCCAAATACTTCAATCACTCTGAAAATAAAAATAAAAATAAATTTAAATTTATAAAATTGAGAAAAAAAAAAATTTTTAATTTTATCAATTTCAATTTTACTTTTATTTTTATGCAAATTCTTTTTTCTTTTTTTTATACAGCATCACAGAGATGTTCAAAATTACTTTAAAAAAAGGGTCTATAGTAAAATTTCCCGAGGAATCCAAAAATCGAGTCAGAATTTTCATTAGATTACAGGAAAAGCCGGAAAATGGAAAATTCCGGAAAATGGAAAGGTTGAATTTGGATGAGTCAAAAAAGGGCTTTAAAGGCAAATAAGCAAAGAAATTTTTTATGAAATTTGTAGTACATATATTGAACTTATTTTCCTGAAAGTTTCAGACATTTTAAAGCAATTAGAAAAAAATGCCAGGTGGCGAAAAATGTCAAAAAACGCATTTTTCAAAAACAGCCGCCACTAAAATCAAAATATCTCCGGTTTAAATCCACCGATTTTAAATTTTAGGGTTGCATTTGAAAGGTCTTGAGTAGACGAAAAAAGTGCAATGAATCAAAAGTATTTTCGAGTTGATCTTAAGCCACGGTATTATTTTGAAAATCAGCTTTTTTAATAAAATTCACGTTTATCAATGCCAAAAAAAGTTGACTCCATGGAATTGGCTAAAAATTTTTTTACAAAATGTAGACTCTTTAGCGGTTAAAATGCAACCAGTAAAATGAAATTTGAAGTAAATTTAAGGGAATGGCGTAATTTTAAAAAAGGGCTAAATTAGGCTATTTTTGGACCTTTAAACCGCCATATTTCGGCCCCATGAGGTGCTAGAGGGCTAAAATTTTGGCTGAGTAACTTTTTTGTAACCCCAAACTATTCCCTAAAATTTGAGCTCAATCGGTGATATGAGTGCGCCTTAATCTGTACGAAAAGTACTGGAACCACCCATATTTATATATTTTTTTTTTCTATATAAATTGAAGTGATTGAAGTAAATAAACCTGTGTACGTAAAAATATTTCTTTGCTGTGTCAGCGATAGGTAAAAAGATAATTTAAAAAAGAGAAAAAATAACTTGAAAAGTAAATATAAGTGACATATTAATTATAAAAAATTTATAAAAGTAGATTAATTTTTATAGAATATATACGAGGGGTTCCATCCTAACTGGGCCTAAGTTGAACTGAAGGGTTGCTGAAATCGTCCCAAACTTTTTTCTAAAAGTACAATTAAAAATAAGTACTTTTAGCTTCAAGTTATAAAACTCATTTATTCAATCAAAAATTACTTATAATACGACTTAAATTACTTTAAAATACGATGCTATATTTTTCAAATATAAAATTTTAAATTCAAACATGGGGCTCTATATATGTCGCTATTTTTATTCACATATTTTTTTTAGACTTTATTTATAAATTAGAGCTAAAAATATCAATGGATAACTTTTATTTCATACATTTTTTTCACGCACTATTTAGGAATAGTATGCAACAAATGCATTCGTTATTTTATGATTAAATAATTTTATATCATGTCAAAATTTCTTAAACCCTGCTTATCAGTTAAACAAATCAAGACATCTACGAATCAAAATTTTCTGAGGATCCTGAATTTTCGGATAAATTTTCATTTGGTCACGTTACTTGGCATATATAACATAACATAATTTAAAAAAATAGTAATTTAAAATTTTTCATTTTTTGATTTGGAGCTTTCAGATTAGCGTATCCTAAGGATTATTATTCTGAAGGATAAAAATAGATTATAAAAGAAAAAATTTAAACATAAGTAGAAAAAAAACGATCTAGCAAAAACATAATTTCTCGCACACGCGCAGTCCAAATTAAAGTTTGAACCTCGTAATCAAATTCTGCGGGAAATTTTCTATAAGTAGCTATGGGGGAAATATTTTAAACCGCAAAAAAATAGCTTGGAAGCAAAAATAAGAATATTTTGATTTGACCTAGAAAGCTACGATTGACAGACAGTACTTAAAAGTATAAAGTAAATAAAATAAAATGAAATTGTATGAATTTTTAATTAAATTAATTTTAATACTTCAAATATATTATTATACAAGTTTTATAACAAACTTCTATTTTTAATTATATTTTCATTATTACCCTGTTATCATCTTGCTCAATTTTTTTTTTAAAGCAATAAAAGTTTCTTTATTAAGTCTAAGTATAGAAGCTGTGTATTATTTTTTTATTTAAACTGAAAGGCGTGGTTATGAAAACATGATTTATCGCCCATGCGCAGTCATATAACATTTTGAACCTTGAAGTCAAATTCCGTGGAAAATTTTCAATAAGAACTTAACGGGAAAATATTTTTCACCGTAAAATCAGTAGTCAAGGCATCAGAAATGTTAAATGCATCCAAAAATTTTAAGTCGAGAAAAATTGATCCAAACCAGTGATTCATTTTGTATTTTTGGTCGCTAAACACGATTTTGAAAATTTCATCTATTTTTCCAATGGCCGATTTTGCGTAATTAACGATTTATTGACAATAGAGGCTAAAATTTTTAAAATATTGTTTATGCAGCCAAATCAGAATTTCAAAATTCGAAATGGCGAACTCAAAATGGCCAATTGCCATATATTGATTGGGGTAAAAACCAGATAAACAACTTTAAAATGCTTGAAATCATCTAAAGCATCGATTTTTAGGTTATTATTATTATTATTATTATTTATTGCCCAAACCATATACATACATCATTTTACATAATTTTATGGAATTATTACAAAATATCACACACAAAAATAATATAAAAAATAATGTTGTACCCCAGAGATTTATTAATCCGCCATTTTGTATTTCGAAATTCTAATTTCAGAATCGTGTTCAGCGACCCCGAAAACCCAACTGCTGTACCAAAATTTGGCTTAATAAGCAATATTTTTTTAAGTTTGCAAAATTTTTGCCTCTTTTGGGCAATATATTGTTAGTCATTCAAAACTGGCCATTGGAAAATGGATATAATATTCTAAACCGTTTTTAGCGATTAAAAATACCACTCTTATAAAGAATCACTGAGTTGGATCTATTTACATAAAAATAGCTGTCAAAAATCAAGGATTTGACCTAGAAAATTAAAGCTGGCTGAGAGTACTTATTTTTAGTTGTAATTTTGGAAAAAAATATCTTTGACTGATTTCTGCGACCTTTCAGTTAAGCTCTAAATCAAAAAATGAAAATTTTTATAGTATTATTTTTTCAAATTTTTTTATGTATTCCAAGTCACGTGACCAAACGAAAATTTGAATGAAAATTCATGATCCTCAGAAAATTTTACATAGACGTATAACTTTTGACAAGCTTTGAAGAATTTGTAAAATAAGCATTTGGCAGCAAAAATAAGAATATTTTGAGTCAATTTATCATAGTAGGCCAGAAACATAAAAATGAAAACAAAAAAATAAGGATATGACCTAGAAAATTAAAACTGGCTGATAGAACATATTTTTAGTTGTAATTTTGAAAAAAAAACACTTGATATTATTGTAAGAGGTTAAAGATGAAGTTAGAAGTTAAAGTTAAAGTTGACAGAAAAAAGCGAAATTAAAAAAATTATTTTTCAAAAAAGAACTCGTAAGCTCGAAGTTAATAATATAGAAAATAAGATAGAGAATTAGAAAAATTTAAATTACTAAATTTTGCAAAATTGTGTTAGAAACAGAGAATTAGAAAAATAAGTACTTCTAAGTTCAATTTCTCGGGGAGAGTCTTAAGTATCAGCGTGCTTGCTATTAGTCGTAGGGTACTGGGTTCAAATGCCGCTGATTAAAAAAAAAATTATTTTTTTAAACGTCTTGATTTGCTTAACAGATAAGCAGGTTTTAAAAAATTTCTGACTTGAGAATTATTGAGACAGATAATTGAGATTGACTGATATTTTTAGCTCTAATTTAAAAATAAAGTCTAAAAAAAAATGCTGTAAATAAAAATAGCGACATATAAAGCCCCATGTCTGAATTTAAAATTTTATATTTGAAAAATATAGCATTGTATTTTAAAAGAAGTAATTGTTGGTTAATTAAACGAGTTTTATAACATAATATTTGCTTTAAATGTAGTCGAAATTTCGTGTTAAATATATATTACACTCCAAGTAAGTTTCATAACAAACTTTTGAGTGTAAAGTTTCCTACTTTCATTTAATTTTTAATGTACAATATAAGCTTCCTTTTCTGTGGTTAATAGGGAGATTTAACTAAAATATTTATAAAGAATGAAACTAAAGTCAAATTAAAAATTTTATAAGTTGTAAGAAATATTTTCGAGAAAATAATAAGTTTGTAGAAAATTTAAAGTCATCGATGTGTTTGGTAAAAGCCTCGAATTTCGGAAAAACTAATTAAATTGGATTCTTTATGTAAAAATATGATGAAATTTTGATTTTAAGATTTGGCCTTAAAATCGTCATAACGTTAGGCAGCGTTTATATTTCGATACTGCATGGTCATAAAATAATTGTTTTCTCTTCCCGCTGTAGAAAAATTATTTGATAACAAAGAGAGTTAATTACACTTGGATTATCGAATTACATCATATAGTTATGAATCATTTTATTGCATTAAAAAAAAATAGCAGATACGATCCGTCCATGCCCACGGTCATCCTTGGCCTAGAAATACAGGGCTCCAGATTATGGAATTCTTAGCCTATCTTCAAAATATTGCTGTAATCTTTTTTATTAAATAGGCTCCAAATTTCCAAAAAATTTTTACTTTTTACTTTTATCATTGAGTAGGTAAGTGTATGCTGAAAAATAGTACCCTTAGCCGTTGAATGTTAAGGATTTTCACCTCGGTTTTCACAACAATTTACTATTAAGCTTCGACTAATTTACATGAGATTTGGGCCACACTTTATTTTTCTGGCTATAGAATTTAATAATTTTATAAATCTGGGACAGAAAAAGACTAATATGAAAGGGGCGTATTTAAAAATCTTTATATATAAAATAACTTACTAAACTAGTTATAGAAAATTCTATTACGTCAAATGCGATTACTATAACAGAAATCTTGACATTTGCCAAATATTTTTTACAACATGCAGTCTTGTATTTAAAAATTTACTGCCTAATTCTTTTATTAGTTTCCAAAAACTTCGATTTTTTCAATATTTTTTACGAAATCTTAAATTTAAATTCGAAAATTTAAATTTACTACTGCTTTTAAAATTCTATAAATTTTTAATCATTTCACCTTCGTAATTTTTAAATGAGAATTTATGCTTTAATCTTTAAGTAACGAAGCAAGGCGATTATAAAAGTTGCATTACTTTTTTAGTAACCAAGTGTCTTTTAAAAAATTATCTCATACTATCCATATTTTTTATTTAAACTAAAATAATAATAATTCTTTTATATTTGTCGCTATTATAATAAATAAGAATAACGATTTTTTTAGTAAAAGAAGTATTTTATTTAAATTTTCTTTTGACATCATCTATTCATTTTACGTTTTAATATAATTTATTTCTCTTTTAAATACAATATTTACATTTAAAAGAAAAGATTTATTTTTCTATTATAGTCTCTATGATATTAAGATCGGAGACATTTCAATTTAATTTAAAATAATATTTTTTGATATTTGATATTTTATTTATTGTATAAAAGGCAGAAAATTTTATATCATTTATATATACAGAACGTAAAATAAAATTAAAAGCAAAACAATATAAAATTACATAATTAGTTAAATTTAGGATAAACTAGATTTACAGTATATAGTTCATTAATTAGATGATGCGTAAGTTAATTTATATATGGAGAATGGAAAAGGGTATGTGGATTGCAGGGTGAATTGTGGATTTGGAAGTGGAGGTTTGTTGATAGATTAATTTGAGTTTTTGGTATTGGTAAGTTTAGAGATGGGAGACTATGTTAAGAGTCTGATGGGGAGAGCTATTGATATGTTAGGAAAGGTTATTCTTGAAAGTGTTAAAAGAGGAGGATAGTCTAATACCTGGTGGAAGAGTGTTCCAATATAGCCCGATACTGACTAAGAAAGAAGATGAGTAGGGTTTGCAATGATGAGTAGGGACCTCAAGCTTTTTGAATTTGGGCCTGAGTTCTCTAGGGGGTATCCTGTATTTTAATTTTGAAAACAAAAAGTCTGGGTACTGGAATAACAGAATTTTGAATAAGAAGCAAGTACTATTGAATTTAAATCTGTCTCCAATTTCTAGCCAATTGAGACTCTTTCTAAAGTTGGAAACGTGGTCATATTAACCCAAGTTAAAGATATATTTGATGGCTGAATTTAGTAGTACATTTAAGGTCTTAATGTGCTCGTTTTTAAGATTCCCTAGTATGGATGACCAGTAATCAAAGTGGGGCATGATTAGGGATATTACAAGTTGCTTCCTAGTTTCCAAGTCAACGTAGTTTTTGAAATATCTTAATCTGTAAAGCGTGCTACGTATTTTATTAGAAATCTTGATAATATGATCATCCCATTTTAGTTTATGATCGAAAATGATACCTAGATTTTTGACAGTCTTTACAAATGGAATGCTGATATTATGGTTAGGTAGTTGAATGGAGATGCCAGATTCGAAAAAATTTTCGAGATGTTTTTGAGGACCGAATGCAGTAGCTTTAGTTTTGGCTAAGTTAATTCCTAGTTGATTATCATGAGCCCAATTTTTGATATTTATTATATCGTCTATGAGTTTGTTAAGATTTGAATCGATATTATCATATTCAGTGGAGAGGTAGATTTGGAGATCATCAGCAAATAATAGCCTGTTAGTTCAAGAGAAAATCTTTAATATCATTTATAAAGACTAGGAACAACAGGGGACCAATAATGGAGCCTTGTGGGACTCCGCTCTTGATGTTTTCCCATTTGGAGTAGGAGTTATTACTGCTGTTTATTACAGCTTGCTTTCTGTTTACTAGATAAGATTTAAACCAAGCAATAGTTTCATCTGAGAAGCCATAGAGTTTTAGTTTATTCAGCAATAGGCCGTGAGAGACGCTATCAAAGGCTTTTTTGAAATCAAATAGAATTAAGAAGGTTAGTTTCCCTGCTTCTATGTTACTAGTGACGTCATCTAGGAGCTTGGCAAGCAGGACTTGTGGATTTTTCTCTAATAGAATCCATTAATAAATAAAAAGCAATACATAGATGGTGTAAGATTGGATCATTTTTAAGGATTAAGCGTTATTAGAAAACTCAGAAATTTATTTCAATTTGTACTAAGGATTTAAATTTCAAATAAGTGGTTCAGTCTAAGTATTTCAATTTTGTGTTTTATGCAAATTTGTTGTTTCAATACAAAAATGGTGAAATTGGTTTCTGATAGAGGAACCTTTGTATAAGTAAAATTTGGAGGTTCGATTTTTTTGCAAAATGTGACCTCTAAATGATAAAAAACGATTTTTACGTCACTATTGGTGTAACCCGAGTTCAAGTTTAAAAATTATAAACTCTCCTTAAAATCTCATTTGCCGTTATCCGTTTCAAAAAATTCATTTATTTCAATTTAGCCACTTTATTTTGTATTATCTTTCTACCTTCTAACGAAATAACCTACTTTTATAATTATTAACTATACTTATACTTATACTTATATTAACTCATTAAAAAACATCAATTTTGCTAGAATTAAAATCTAAAAATAATTCAAAAAACTAATCTTTATTTAAAACAATACGTAAAATTAATTCCTAAGAGGTTACCAATGTCAATATTTTATATAACAAACTGTCTGAATATCGTTCAATATTTAGATTGATCCTTATACATATATAAAATGTGTTAATCATACTTAACACTGGTTAAAATCGGTTTTCTGTCAGTCCATAATAGCTTAAGACTTTTGTGTTGTACAATCCCTTTCATATATAACTTAACTTTTAAAAAGAAGTTTAGATATGGTTGACCTATCTTAAAAATTTTATTTCGGATTATACGTTTCTATTATTCATTATATAATTCAATACGTATATAATATTGACGTGTTCATTTATTATTAAATTTTTTTTTTTTAAACTTTTTCAAACTTTTTTTTTTTAATTTAAAAAATATATTTTTTATTGGTTTTTTTTTAGTTTTATAAACTACTGGTATAAAAAATAAAATAATTATATATCTAGGTACGTAAAACTTTTTTATTTTTGTTTACATAATTTTTTTAATTGTAATATTTTAATTTATTTATTCATGTAAAAATATATATGGGTGGTTTTCACTGTAACGATATATTTTTTTATTGTTTACGGCACAACACTAATTATATTTTTTTTTTTTTTTTTTTGTATTTTAATGTTTATCAATGTCCAAAAACCTAAAATTTTCAGTGGTACTGCTACAAATGTAAAAATAAATTCTACGTGTTATTCTTATGGGATTTTTTTATTTATGCAGACGGTGGCGTCATGGACGGTTGCGACATTTTGAATGTATTATTGAAATAACTTTGTATTGAAGCCATCAAATTTTCTCAAATTCTGGGTATCTTATTTTTCCATCAAAACACATAACTGAACAAGATATATTAAGTAATATATGACATACACTTGGAGAAAACGACATGGACGGTGGCGACATTTTTTTTTTGTAAAAGCGTTTTAAAATTTTAATAGATTTAATTTTCATAGTTAAAGCTTTTATATTTAAAATTTTAAGTTTTCCACGGTTCATATATGAGTAGTTCAAGTAAAAAAAAAATACAACAGTGCTTTTAAGTGCATACATATAGAGTGCGCTCCAATAAAAGATGGGAAGCTTAAAAATAGCTAAAACCGGGGGACAGACTTATATGCGACGATACGCTAAGAGGATTGCATGAAAATTTTTTTCGTTGAAAAAATTGAGTTTTTAGGACCTAAATACGTCATATGCATCCTACAGAAAAATTTAAGTTCAAATTTTAAGCCGTTTGTTAATACTCAAAGTTTACAGTTAAGCAAAAGGACAGCAGACGGTAGCGACAATTTGAACACATATGCTCCAGAAAATTTTTTTATTAAGGCAGCTTCTACAATAGCCACATACACAAATATAAATGTACCTATGGATAGACATATATGTGTATGGCCAACCTTCAGATAACTGCGCCCTCTATTTTTCTACATTAATTATTGTAGACTTTTTACCTGCTGGTAAGGCAGATTTTAAAATTAGGTTGGCCATACACATATATGTCTATCCATATAGGTAGGGGAAGAGCGGGTCTTGTGGCGCGGCAGGTATTCTGGCGCACTCTTATTTCTATATGAGGAAGAATTTTTTTTTTTTTAAATTGTAAGAAATCTTTAATTTTTTATAAGCTTATTTAACATAATACAAAAAAAATATATTTTATCTATTTATAATTTAGAAATTTGAATTCAAAAATTTAGCATGAATTCTTATAAGAAATCACGTTACAAGACTAAGGATTTAGGTAAAATTATATATGCTAAAGTGTTTTTTTTTTAATTAGTTATAAAATTACAGATAATATTTTGCAATTAAAAATTTAATTTTCTTATTTAAATAATTTTTTTTTTTTTAAATTAAAAAAAAAAAAAAATCACGAGTTCGGGTATGCTGGCGCACTTGTCGCTGCTTTTGTGGCGCAGCCTTAAGCATTTGTTGACAAGTCTTTTTAAGCATTTAGTTAAATATCTACTTACATTTATTATTATTAATGTTATTTATTATTTAATTCTTAAATACAAAATTATTTTATAATAATAAATAAGTTCTAAAGGTAATTATATTTGCATAATAAGTTTATTATTCATGTGTTATTCGTATTAGTGAAGTAATTTTTCAATTCTTAAAATTTGAGGTTATACCAATTGTTTATTTTTTTTTGCTCAAATTAAAATCGTTTTATGAATACAAAGTTAACTTTATGTTATTTATTTAAAATTTTAGATATTTAAAAAATATAAAAATTTTTACTTTTAAATTAATGAATGTATTTTTTTCTGTGTTATATAGATGAGTAAAAAAAAAGGTCTTTGGGATAGTAGCAGTTGCAATAAAAGTTTTAAAAAGTGCTGAAGAAAATATCAGTTGATTAATGAAATTTTGTTTTTATTATATTTATTATTATTTTTCCTAAATCCAAAAAAAAAACATTAAAATATTAAAAAAAATAAAAAGGAAAAAAACAATATAGGTGGCAGTAGATATATGCGCCATTAATCCCGACGGGGTGCGCCATTACACCAACACCTGCGCCAGCAGACCCTCCAAACCTACTTTTTTTTTATTTAATTATTTCTAAAAAATGGAGTCTTTTTTTTAAATTTAGTAATTATAAATTGATTCCTAAAACATTGAATATTATATTAGTAAAAAAATTTTTTGATAAATAATTTATAATAAATTTTTTGGCTTTATAAACAAAAAATTTTTTTGCTTGCGCCACAAGACCCGCTCTTCCCCTACATCTATTTGTGTATGTGGCTATTGTAGAAAGCGCCTAAGTTACCAATATATGCATAGTAGGTTGTGACTTTAAAAAAATATTATTTATGAACTTTTTAGAAGAAAAAAAAGTGTAAAAGAGCTTTAGTTTCGGATATAAATGGAGGGGACACTATGTATACCGTTCCTGCGAAAACCACCCATGTATAAATTATTTTTCTGGTCAGCAAGCACATATTTTTAACGTCAGCTTTTTTTCAACGTATTTTCTAGTTACTGATATAGAAAAATTTTATTTGTACTTTGTTCATAAATAAAGAATGTCTCCGATTGCAGTTTACCAATTGCGTGCGATTTGGGCTATTTTTTATTTTTTTGGGCACAGACTTGTAAATAGACGAGTTTTTTAATTTTATTTTTAATATGTATAATGGATTTTATAGTAATCTCTGAAAAAATAAATCTAATACTGAAATTACCTAATAATTCATCTAGTCTTTACCTAAAATTACTTTCTGGTAATCATTTAAACTGACAAATTGTTTAATATATATTTAATAATATTTATTTTATTTTATAAAAATTCTATAATAAATTCTTTTTTTTTCTTGTTTCAGTAAATTTTGATCATTTTCAAATATTAAGAGCAATTGGCAAGGGTAGTTTTGGAAAGGTAAATAAATAAAATTTATTTAAAATTTATCAAATTAAGTATATTTCTTTCAAAATTAATTTATCAATTAAAATAAAGAAATCCTTTAGAAACTGCGAACTTTTGAACTTTCTTGTTTTTTTTTACTTAGAATATGATTAGACTTTTTAATTAGTACAAGTTAAAAAATCATCAAAATATAGGTAGTTCTTTACTAGTTTTCATGAAGCGATAACGAGCATGGAACATGTTGACTTATATTAGTTTTAACTTATACACCCTAATTATTAACTTCCTACTCCATAGAACCGAAATTATAATAAATCCCTAAATATAATTTATACCAAGTCCATAAACCTAAAGTATTTTAAATTATTGTTCTTATCAGGCCCAACTATTCTAAGCCCTTAAGTCCATTTGAAACTCCCTAAAAACGTCATTTTTCACCCCTCCTCTACTATATAAGTTTTTCCGGGTACCCCTCCCTAAAAAAATCCCCTTGAAATATCATTGTAAACGACGTTCTTCCATCCTTCAAAAATTCATTAAATTTTTTGAATTATGTTGAAGCCTTGTAAATGAAGCCTGAGTATAGTCAAAAAATAATTGTTAAAGAATAATTTACATAATATTATTAGCTCAAGAAATCGAGTATATTATTATTAATTTTTTTTGAAGCTTTAAAAGTAAATAATGTTTTCTAGAGAACGTTTTAAATCATTTTGCTGAGTAGTAAATTTAAGGTTGAAAAAACGAAGAAGATTCATTTTTTATTTATTTTCAGAAAAAAATACATTTCAATTATTTTAAAAAGTTATTCATTGTTAAATATTTCAAAAAATATTTTAATATTACAATCTATTATGTATGCACAAAATACAAATAATACACAATAAAAATAAAATACGAACAAAATATTATAATAGTGGACTCCTATTCATTTTTTTTATTTTGATAACTTGATGGAATTTTTCAACAAAAAAGCTACAGTCACTGAATACGAATTTTATTTTATTTTTGACATTTTCATCAAATATTAATGTTTGCAGTTGTTGAAAACAAATATTATATTCATTGTTAATAAAAATGGTCCATTTTACCACAATAGAATACGTCAAAAAAATTGCAAAAAATAAATTATAATCGCCTAATTCAGATATAAGCTAGTGGCCTACTTCTGAAAAAAATGGATGACATATTCGTAATCAGAAATCCCAAAAACATCACAACTTTTTGCAAAAATTCCTTGGATCTTAAAAAATAAAAAATGTCTTCACGTCCCAAAAAAGCTTGCTATAAGATAAATTTTTAACTTAGTACAAAAAATACACACTATTCAATATTGATGAAAGTTTTGTTTTCAGTAAAAAATCAATAAATTTTTCTTTTTTAATATTATTCTTGAAACGATTTTCTTTTTATTTCTATTTACTTAAAAAAATATATAAAAATTGTAATATCAATTTTTTTTTTCCTCGAAATTAAAATAAAATATCAATAAAAAAATATAAAATAAAAAACATACTATAAAAATAAAATTTTTAATGATTATACTTTATTATTACTTTTTTTTTTACATAAATAAAAATAAAAAAAATTACTTAAAACTTTACTAAATAAATAAAATTATTAAAATAAAAAGCGTAGATTTTTTTAATGTAAAAACTCGTTAAAAATGAAAATTTACATAGTAAAAAAAAATAATATCTAATTTTTTTTTGTTCTTTGTTTGTGTAGGTTTGCATTGTACAGAAGTTAGATAATATTGGTAACATGTATGCAATGAAATACGTGAGAAAAGGTGAATGTGCTGAAAGAGGTGCTTTAAAAAATGTTGCTAAAGAAGTTGAAATTTTATCAAAATTAGAACATCCATTTCTTGTTAATTTATGGTTTAGTTTTCAAGGTAAGATGTAATTTTTTTTTTAACTAGTAATTATTTAATTATTTAATGAACTGCGTATTTGAGAAATTTTTTTAATTTTAAATAAAAATTGAGCTTGGGGTAATTTTGAGTTTCTGAGAGTAAAATTGGGTAGTGAATAGAGATAAGCAAAATGAGAAATCACAACTCAAGGGTTCGATTTCTATTTAGCAACGAAAATAAACCACTGCCAAAATTCTGGTTGCAGCAGCTGAAATTTTTTTAATTAAGCCAAAGAATAGTTTAAATTTTAAAACTATAGGAGGTATGTAAAATTTTACCTCAAGAAGAGATTGTTCCAAAAAACTGATTGCAGGTTTTACAAACCTCCTATATTATTGAAAATTATGTTTAATTATTATGCTGAAAGCCGAAAAATTAAAATCGAAAAATTAATTCAGATTTTTCCAGCAAATGTAAACAAATTTTAAAATCGAAAAACAGCTGCCATTTCAAAACCATTAAACCTCATATTTTTACACCCAGTACAATTAGTTTTTTTAAGATCCCAGACTTTTAGCTGTCACTTAGGTCAGTTTCACTAAGAATTACTCATATACAAAAACCCTGCAAAAACCCTAGTTATCTAAAATTTCTTTTTTAACTTTTTATTCTTTGAAATTCTTGTGCGTTACCAAGAGTTAATCTCATTCAGAAAATCAATTTTCTCTGTTGAAAATATTTTAATTAAAACATTAAATATTTAAACAAAGAAATTTAACAATATATGAATAAAACAAAATTTAAAATTAATTATTTAGTTTTATTTAGTTATTAATAATTATAACCTTTTTACAACATTTTTTGCAATAACATAATAATATTATTTTAGTTCTATTAACTATGTCATGTAATACATAAATAACTTTAAAAAACTAATAAAATTTTAAAAATATGTTTATTAAATTTTAAATAATATTTTATTAAAAGTTTATTTTATATATTTTATTTAAATATTTAATTTTTTATTTGAAAAATTTAATTAATTACATTTCCTAAATTATGAAATATCAATATTAAATGTAAAGTTATATTTACAGTATTAAAAAATGTACTAAATCGATATTAAAAAAAGTATTTCGTCCCTCAGTATTTTTTTTCTTTCAAAAGTTGTTGATAGCAAATTGGAGTTATTTGATAATTAGTCTAGTTAAATTATGGTTTTGCAACTGTTTTTTCTAAACACGCCTAAAAAGGGATAGATTTTTTTAATTTAAGGATGTTCCCCCAATTTCCCATGAGTGGAAACAAGATTTTTTTACTTACCTCAAGTGGAAATTCTCTTTAGAGTAGTCCTTTTCTCTATCTGCTTTCAAAAATCAACATCTTTACCCGTGAATGAACCGAAATTGGGATATTATAAGGCTAAATGTAGGAAGTGAAAACTACCCCGGAAATAAGAATAATTTTGAAAAACATGATAAAAGAATTAAGTATTTGATAAATGACGTTTAAGTTTTTAAGGGCTAAAAGTGTATTAAATACCCCTAAAATTTTAAAAAATAAAAATAAGGTTATGAATTTTTTCTCTTCAGATCTTTAGTATTCTCTTTTTGCAAACTCCTAAACAATAAAGTCACATTTATTATTTTTAATTTCAATTTTTTTTATATCTCTAAATAAATTTTAATAATTATTATAAAAGTTCAAAAACTACTAACAAACACTGTAAAAATACATTGCCTGAAAATTAAAGCAATTGTTGGACTAATAATATATTTTTTTATTTAAAAAATTTTTTTAAATTAATTTTTAGTGTATATTTTATAAATTTTAAATTACAACATTTTAATTTTTTTAATATATCATTAAAAACAGAAAATATTAACAATTTAAATTTTAATTAAATGCTTTGATGTAAAATAATTAAATTTCCTGTTAAATGTAAAATTCGTAAAAAAATAGTTCAGTCAAAAGGATTGTAATTAATTTGCTTTTATAATGAATTTCATTTTATAATTAAAATTTATTTATTTTAAACTAATTTTATTATCCCTTGTAAAAAAAAATAACATAAAAGTTTCCTGTAAGATTTTCACTAAAATTCTAAGACCAGCTTCTTTAATCGAATTCTGGCTCAATTTTTGGATTCCTCAAAAAATTTTACTAAATTCTCTTTTTTCAGGTAAAATAATTATTTTTTTAAACAGTGTCTTAAAAAAATCTGAAAAAATGGGCTTTCATATACCAAAAATTCTATTCCTGATATGTTATTTTTTTTACTAGGGATATTAATTATAAATTAAAAACTATTAACAAAATAATATTTTTTTTTTTTAATTTACAGACGAAGAAGATTTATTTATGGTATCAGATTTATTATTAGGTGGTGATTTAAGATATCATTTACAACAAGAAGTTGAATTTACCGAAGAAAATGTAACACTATTTGTTGCTGAAGTTGCATTAGCATTAGATTATTTACAAAATAATAAAATTGTTCATCGTGATATTAAACCAGACAATATTTTACTCGACGAAGATGGTAAATTATTCATTTTAATTAATTCATTCGTTTATTCGAATTATATTATTTTTACTTTTATTATTTTAATTAAATAAATAAGGAGAAATAAAATTTAATTGATTAATTAAACTAATTAAATTATAATTGTATCGTTTATGCTATTAAATTTCAATACTTTATTTATTATATATAAACGCAAGGCTTTCACATGGATGACTAAATATTGATATTAACTACTTAAATATTTATTTTTCAAATAATAATATTGTGCTTTTAAATATTTATTTTAAGTTTGACACATAGAATTGCATTTATTTTCAAAATTAATATTTTTTTTTTCATTTAAAAAAAAATTTTTTTGATGCTTTTGAAATTTGACATTTGTTTGCTCTCTTTTAATTTGCTTCCATTCTAATTAAAAAAATATTTTCTGCTCTATTACTTGAGTTATACATCATGATTTTTTTAAAATAGTTTGACACAAATTTAGCAGTAAATCGACAGTTTTTTTCTTCATTACATTGCGATTCGCTAAAAGGTTTTTTTTCGGAATAATATCACTCTTATAAAAAATTACGCACTGGTATTAGTAAAAAATTTTTTTAAGAGACGTTGAAATTTCACGAATTTGTGAAAAATACCGTTATAGTTATAGTTAAATTATTAGTTCATTATTTTGAAAAAAATCCCACATTGATAAACATACAAATAGAAATACATTGAAAAAAATTTTGCTTGTGACAAGTGGAATCCCATTTACTAATTTCCATTTTCTTACTAAAACAATTTCAAATGACCTAAGAAAATTGAAAAAAAAATTTTTTGACGCTCATGTAGGATATCTGCGCAGCAATACGATGTAAAATAAAATTTTCTTGTTAGAGACAAAAAAATTTTTTTTTTAACTTTCTTTTAATTTCCTTAAATTTCAAATCATGATGACACCTATTAAAAAAAATTAGACCAATCGGAAATGTTTCGTTTGTTTTTCAAGGTAAGAGCATTATTTAGAAGATAATCAAAGAATTCTTTATAACATGGAGCCCTGTCTTTCTAAACCGAGAAGGCCTTTGAAATTTACGGAGGACATTGAGGATATTTATCAACATAATAAACTCATATATAACTATAAATTGCAATGGCGTTAAAAATATGGTGGCCTCCTCTTTTCAAAAAGAAATATGTATATATATATATATATATACTTTTTTTTTTTTAAAGAAAAAGTACATATTGAAAAAGTGTTAAAAACTGTTGATGTCAAAACAAGTTTAAAAGTTTGAAATATCAGCAAAAATTAGTAGCTGACTGTTCGAAAATGTCTAACGCAGTAACTATACCTAAACTAACATATACCATTAAATTTCAAAAAAATTACAATAAACAAAGATCTACTATATGTAAAAATAAAATTAAAAAATCTTTAGAAAAACCATTTTTCACAAAAATAAATCATTTTTTACTTAGAAGAAGAATGTAAAAAAATAAAAAATTCTATAAGGTTGAACAAGAAAATTTTTCCCTGAGTTTGCACATTATATAGTAATAATAATATAAAACGTGTTTTTTTTTTTTAAATGAATGTTTCTGTACAATGAGGTTTTCTGACTCAGTATTATCACTGTTAAATTTTTCTCTCGTTATTATTTAAAAAGTGCTTCATTTTTTATATTCTTCACATACACAATTTTATTTATTTTTTTTTTGTGTATATCTTTGAAATATATTTAATGCTTGAAGCAAAATAATGAGACATATATGAAATAAATGTCTGAGAATTATTTATATATTTAATTTTTTCTTTTTTTTTAGTTTATGCTACGTTGAAATAAAAAATTAACTTATCAAGTTTTTTTTTTCTTTTAAAATAAAATAATATAGAAAAGTATAACATTAATATTTTATTTAGTAAATTATGATTATATTTTGCTAATTTATTTAATTAGTTATTAAACATGAAATAATGAAAAATCGATGTATTTTATTTTTAATTTTTTTAGTCAAATAAAAAAATTCATGAAATTGTAGACTGCGGAAATATTATACTCCTGAGATTTATAGGTAAAACACAAATTTTGAAAAAGTTTTGACAAAAACCATTAAAAATCCTAGAAAGTTTCCTAGAAAATTCTCAAAAATTAGAAAAACTAACAGACGTAATAAAACTTAAGGTGTTACATTACTAAAAATTTATGATAACAGAAATGAATGAAACTTATAAAATATAAAGATAAAGTCTTTAAAAAATGAAATAAACTTTCTTTTACAACTTTGGTTGCCTAATTATTATTTAATCAACAAAAAGTGTAGGTAGTTTAACATTGCTCTTATGGAAAATCATCTTTGGAGCTTGTGAAAAGTATGATTGCGATTACACAGATTAATGAAACTTAAATAATATGATAAATAAAAGCTCAAAGATTATATTTCCAATTTGTTTTACTTGTTTCATTGCATAATTATTAAATAATTAAATAAAAAGTATGTAAATAACCTAGTATTATACTAATACATATACGATTTTACATATGTACGTAGCGTCGATAATTCAGAAATCGAAAAAAATACAAACAAAATGGCGGATTTAGTAATGTACCACCTTAAGTCACGCACTTTTGTAACTTTAACATTCGTTACGGTAGTGCTCTTCACTTGCTCCTAAAAAAATCACTAACGTAATACATGAACGTAAAAATACCGTAATAAGCGAGCATTTTGTTTTGAAACTGTAAATAACGACCAGGGTTTGCATTTAAAAAAACAAAATTAAAAAAAAAAAGTAATTTATAAAACGTCTCTCGTAAATTATTGGCAGTACTATAAAAAATTTTCAGTATCTTTTTTATTAAAAAATATAAAAAGAAGAAAAATTAAGTTATCTTTGAAGTAAGAATCAGTAAAATATGCAAAAATTTTGTGTTATTAAAATGAAAATATTTAATTAAAAATTTAATTAATGTACAATATAATCAAACTTTAGCTTTATGAAAAGAAAAATGAAGAATATAAAGAATTCATTAGCTTAATAATTAAAAATGTCTTGATAAAATATTTATTTTGGCATGAAAATATTATTTTTGTCGTCAGGTATATAGTAAAAGTATAAATAAAACTCGAATATAAATAAATCTCGGTTTATACAAGAAAAAAATACTTTTCATCTTTTTTTCAAATATCAATAAAATATCTCGAGAATCGTATATCTTTATATTACAATTTTGCAAATCAGCATTGATATAAATATGAAGAAAAATAATATTACGATGAAAAGGAAGAAAAAAACGTTTTTATTTACAGTTGTTTCCGCTAAAATTTTGAATAAATGAAAATCTGATATCTCTGGATTCTGGATTCTGTAGAAAATTTTATGTTGGCGTTGATATATTAATGTCTTATGAAGACAAATTTTTTTACAATTTTTAAATAAAACTTGGATGTTAAAAATTTGGAGGGAATTTCGTAATTTTTAAAAAGTACTTTTAAAAAGTATTTTTATATTTTTTAATAACAATTTTTGGATTTTACATCTTGTTATAACCAAAATATATAGAAGTCAAGAAATATTTTAAGCCCTATAATAGAAGCTTTATAAGTTTTCGAGAAATTCGAATTTAAGAAAAACTCATTTTTTTAATTTCTTGCACAATTACAAAATAAAATTTTCTTGTTAGCAACCAGAAAGAACTTACTACACGACCGCTCACGCTGTGTAACTATAAAAAAATGTACTTTTATGCTACTGACAAAGAAAAATATATTACGAGCCCCTGTTCGGAAAAGTAAAGAATGGCCCAAAAAAGGAAATTACCTTCGAGGCGAAGCCGAGGATGGTAAACTATGATTTGGAGAATTGTTTCTTTATGAACAAGGGTCGTATACGATTTTTCTTCACAATTTCGAGAAAACACATCTTTTCTGGACACAAAAAAGAATCTCCAAAATGGCTTACTTCGAATCTACAAAGAAAAAAAAAACTAAAATTGCTGTTAAAAATTTTAAATTATATGTCTACTAGGAAGTCTAATATTAAGAGCAATTAGTATTACCATACCATAATATAAAAATTTTTTTAATTAAAATAAATTAACCTAAATTTAAAAAAAATGAAAAACAAAAATTTCTTTTATAATAAATGAATGCATAATTTGAACGTAAAAGCAAAATAAAAGCAACGAATAGTTTATACATAATAAATATTCGTTGATAAAAGTGACATTATATCTGAATGATTTCATATTGATAAAAATCATGATTGAAACATTTTTTTTTAATGCAAAAAATACGAATTTATTCATCCAAACATAATATGAAATCAATCATGCATATAAAATATTTATATTTATTTAAATGATTTTTTTTTAATATATTTTTTATTTAAAAAATAAATAATATTTTATGAATTTATTTTATTTATGATAATAATTTTTATTTATATTTAGGGCATGCACATGTAACAGATTTTAATATAGCAACTGAATTGGTAGGTGATCAACTTGCAACATCATTGTCTGGAACAAAGCCATATATGGGTAAATAAATTTTAATTAAAAGATTTAATAACAATAAATAAATAAAAAATACATTTAAAAAAAACATTTGCAAACATTTTTTATCATTTTTTAAGAAGCACATTTTTTCATCCTACTAACAGAAACTTATCAAAATATTTATTTTTTTATACCCTGACATGTTCCAATTTTTTCTGTCATATACACTGTATTAATATTTTGTTTCTCCAGCTTTTATATGGCCAAAAAAAAATTAATCAAAATGAAAAATAATATGCAAGTTATCTTCAAATTTGATGATTTAATCATCCAAACAAAAAATTGATTTTAAAATGATATATAAGTTTTGTTTGAAATATCTTCAAGCAATATAGGGTAGAAGGTGTATTTTTTTGCCTCCCTTGAGAAAATTCGAAATTAAACTAAAGTTGTTTTAAAATTTTATGCAAGTATATGGTTAAAAATTTTTTAAATGTTCTTGAGAAAGGTAATCATTAATTTTAATACCGACCCTGGTAATTTTCAAAACTTATTTTTTGTAAAACCTAACCTTTAAGGTCCAAACCCTTAAAATCCGTGGTTTTCGCCTTAAAGCATATTAGAAAAATGGATAAACATTCGTGTAGCTGGATGACTTGAGTCATTAAAAAATAGTTTTTTTGGACTTTTGAGATAATTAGCACCATATTTTAAAGGGTAGGTAGGTATTGTGAGAGATATAAGACGCCTTCCCATTATCGCTGAAGTTTACTTTGATCCCTTTGTAAATTGATAATTGATTTTTTTACAAAGTTTTCTCTTTTAATATTTGATAAAGTTTACTCTTTAGTACACAGTTAATGATTTTTGTATATAGTGATGTACCTATGGACCAGTAGGTACGCTACCTCTTCAGAACTTTGCGCCTTCTTTGAGTGTCCCGGAAGCACTTCAGACTGCGTTATCTACATAATGCCATTTTTTATTTTTTAATAACATTATGCTTTTGCCTCAACCCTAGAGCAATGATAAAAATAATTTAAGAATATAATCTTCTCGGAAAAAAACAGAAATTATTTTGTCCGAATCGGGAGGCGAACCTTTAAGGATCAGATCGAAGAGTTGACGCACTACCGACTGAGCTATAAAAGCTCTTTTTACCATATTTTAAAGGGTTTAAGTTGAAATAACGAAGGTGGCAAAAACTGTATATGATAGCAAAAGCTGTATTTGATGGCGAAAACCCCCACCTCTTCCCTACTCTTATACAATATAACTTTAATTGTAAGTTTTATTTGAATATAAATTTTTGTTATTTTATTTTAACAGTACCTCATAAATATAGATAAATATAGAACCAAAAATCACTCAAAATACTAAAATTAATTTCACAAGTTACTAAATTCTCTGCAACTACTCTATAATATCCAAACTCTCTCAATATATATATACTTCTGAAATAATAGTATATCTAAATTTACCTTTCCTTTTTTATAAATTCAAACGCATACTTCAAATATACTTAAAATGAATTGAATGTATTCATGTAAAAATCAAATAAAATTCAAACAATGTATTTATTATGTTTTATGCATAGAAAATGTAAAAAGATTCTAATATCAAATTAAAAAAAAAAAAGAATATTTTTTTCATCGTATTTTCATTTTATTAAATTTTTAACGAGTACAATCTTTCATAAAGTATATATTGATAATAGAATTTTATTTTAAATGCTTATTGAAAAGGAAAAATTATCAGAAATTGAAAAAATTTTAATATTTTGAGATTTTATTATTGATTTATTTTAGATTTTAAATTATTAAATTATATTTTTTTCTTTTTTGAATATTGGGTCTTTCCGTATTTTTTTTTTTAAATTATTTTTAAAACAGTTCAAAAAATTTGATCAATATCGAAAATATTCGATTTTTTTGTGAATTCGTGAAAAAATTTGTAAAAAAAACAGAGTTTTCGGGTTTACATTATCGCAAACCCACAAGCTATACTGTTAAGAGTAACTTCTGTAAAAAAAAAAAAAAAAAATCGAACGGCTTAAAATTATCAGAAATGGTTGCTATTTTTTGTAAATTTCTACGTATAATTCAGTCTACATATTATGTGCAGTGTTAAATTTAATAATAAATATAAATTTAGTAAAAAAAAAAAAAATCTGCATTATATGTTGACATTTACAAAAAATAGCAACTATTTCTGATCATTTAAAGCCACATGAGTTTGGATCAGATTTTGCTCTAAATTCATCTCCTCCTTTACTAATTATTCGCGAATAAACTTTATATTTATTTTTTTTTTTTTTTTACAGAAATTATTCTTAACAGTGTAGATAGTAGGGGTTTACGGTTATTTAAAATATCAGATACCTAAACCGATCAATCGGTTTTTTTGTTGAGATTTTTCGGATTTTTAGCCAGAAAAATTTTCGAATCCACTTTGTATTTACAAACTTTTTTCGAAAAACTTCAGACTTCATTTGAAACTTGATTAATCGTCGTTTCAAGTCTATCTAAAAAAAAGGATGAACTTTCGGATACCCGACTCGAAACTTCAGGCACACCTAGTAGTTATAAAATAGATAAAGTTACGATGTTTATGTTGAATATAATAAAAAATTTAGTTGGTTTGTGTGTTAACATAACCAACGAACAAAGGACATATTGACTTATAACAGTTTTAACTTATGTTCTCTAATTATTATGAATCCTTAAACCAAAATTATAATTGAAATTATTCCAATTATCTGATGAATGCAAATTATTTTAATTCTATTTAAACTTCTCCCCCAATACTGAATTTAGGGCCTTTTTTAAGTACCTCTCCCTATAAACATATCCCAAGTTAAAACTAATCTCAAGCTTTATTATAAATCTGGAATAGGCTTAGCTAAACTTATTACAAACTACAGATATCAAATTTTATTATTAATTTCACCTATGAGTGATAAATAATTTAATAGAAATTCAAAAAAAAATTTATTATCTTATTAGTAAACATCTGGAAAAGATTTCATACAAAAGTAAGAAATTTTAAATAAAATTATAAAAAGAAAAATTTAATTAGATAATTAAAGGGGGTACTGTATTATATAGATTGTTGAAAAGTAAGACTTCTTCTTTAATAATTTTATAGCAGTATATTAAAAAAAAAAAAATATATAAAAAAAAAATCTTCAATTAAAATAAAATTAGAACACTTTTATATTCATAATATTATAAATATTTCTCGTAAAGTCTTTAGAAATACCTGCAATTTTCCATAAAGTTCATAATATAAAAATTTATGAATTATATTTCTTTTAATAAAGCCCTTTCTAGACCTAATACATTTTTTTAATTCCATGTAATTTTACTATACCAAAGAGTATAGTCGAAGCGCACAGGATTAAAAAAAATTAATTAGGTCCTGGAAAGGGCTTTAGCTTAAAAGCTTATTAAAAATTAAATACCAAGATATTGTCTAATTTGAATTAAAATTTTGTCAAATGGATATAGAAACGAAATTTTCAGATATTATTATAATTTAACAGTTTCGAGAGAAAAATTTAGTAAAAAGAAGTCAAATATTAGTAGTTACACTGTAAAAAGTAACTTAAAATTAGAACATTTTCGAAAAATTTGTAAATTTACTAAATTTAGTATATTATCGAAAAATTAGAGTATTCTCGATTTTTTTTTGCGAATCCGCAAGAAAAATTGATAATTTACAATTTTTTTTCAAAAATTTACAAAAAATAGTTGTGAATTTACAAGTCTTTTCGTAAATTGACAAAAAAAAATCGACAATTCTCAAATTTTTCGATAATATACTAAATTTAGTAAATTTACGATTTTTATCGAATATTTACAACATTTTTTAAAAATTCACTAGTTTTTCGAAAAAATTCTATTTTTTTTGTAAATCAAAGCAAGTTCCTTTTTACAGTGTACTTAAAAATTGTGGCCCAAAATCAAATTTAAGTAAACCTATTTTTATTTCAATTGTCAAAGTTTACAATTGTTTAGTATTTCTATGCATTGTTTATCGAGCAACCAAAATAATGACTGACATAAAAATAATTGCCTATATTATTAACTGTAAAAATTTGTGCACTAAAAATTACTATCAAGTTATTGAATTCATTTTCCTTTAGTAATTTTCAATCCAAAAACTTTTACAGTGTACATTATATAATTATAATACATCGTTATTTATTATACACATGAATGTGTAAGCACACATCACATGTAATCAAACACGACATTCATCCCACGTCGCAAGTATATTATTATTATTCGTGCTTTCAAAATGACCCATATTGTTATTATTTACTTAAATTTTAGTATTATAAATTTATTTCTGTTTTCACGATATATCAATTTAAAATGAATATATATTCATTAAATTTTAAAATTTGATCTCATAATTTTAATGTTAATAAATTTTTAAAATAATCAATTTTTTTTTCTTTATTTAAAGCACCAGAAATATTTAAATGTTGTTGTGAAATTTATGGAGTTGATGGTTATAGTTATCCTGTTGATTGGTGGAGTTTAGGTGTACTTGCATGGGAAACGTTATCAGGTAGCAGACCATTTAAAGTACATACATCGACAAATTACAGAGAAGCATTAATAATATTATCTGATAGACCAGAAATGCCAAAAAATTGGAGTCAATCGATAAAAGAACTTATTGACTCGTTATTAAAAATAGAACCAACAGAACGTTGTTCTAATTTGTTAACACTTAGAAATATTGGACCAATGAAATTATTAAATTTTGATGATATATTAAATAAAAAAATTGTACCTTTATTTACACCACCAAAAGATCATTTAAATTGTGATCCAACATTTGAATTAGAAGAAATGATCGTTGAAACAAAACCATTGCATAAGAAAAAAAAGAGACTTGCTAAACAAAGGTTTGTATTTAATTAAAATAATTATTTTTTAATACCTCGTTGATTCAAATTAATTATTCAAATGTATATTGTTGATATGCAAATATGCATACGTATATATGGGATAATCCAGCTGATTTCACCGGAGGAAAATTTTCATAATTTCAATAGAATTTTATAAATATAAATTTTGGCTCTTAATCAAACTATAAAAATAAATTTTTGTGGTTATTTAGCAATTTTATAATATATCTGATTCGACATTGCTTGGAATCCAAAGAATAATTATTAATATTTTTTTTTAGATATTCTTAATAATTAAATAATGATACAAATTTTTTTAGACCTAATATGTCAAAATAAAGAGAGATGAATTAGATTTTAGATTATTCGAAAGCTAGTTCAATCGTTAATTAATTAAGTAGTCAAAAAAAAAAGGTAATTTTAGTTTAAAAAATTTTTTTCCTGACCAAGTGAAACTGATAAAAAGCTTATTTATATATATTAGGGTGTTTCTTATCTCCCAAATTGACTGCAGAGGAAAATACTGACTCGAATATGATACTTCAGGTAATAAAACTTTTTTTCTGTAGTGTGCCGATTTGTAAATGAAAATCAGTAAAAATCAGGAAAAAGGTTTTAAAAACCTGAAAGCTTTTAGAAACCTTACTAAAAACTTTTTACTACTACAATGTTCTAAAAGCTTGTTAGTACCAAAATATCAACAAAAAAAACTGTAAATTATAACATAAGAGGTTATTTTTAGGTATTTTGACCATTTAAAGAATTCTTTTTTTATTGACTCGTCACTAAAATAAGAAATATGCATTTTTTACAAAAAATCAATGAATAAAACAGTCAAATTGCAATTGGCGTGGATATTTGCTTTTTGACGACTGTAAATTTTAAATAAAGTTCAAGTAATATAAAATATGTTATAATTTACAGTTTTTTTTAGATATTTTGTCACTAACACACTTTTAGAACATTTTAACAGTAAAAAGATTTTAGCAAGATTTCTAAAAGTTTTCTAAAATGTTTCTAAAACCTTTTTCCTAGTTTTTTCCGATTTTCATTTGCAAATCGGCACACTGCATTAAACTGTATGTAAAATTTTTTTTTTTAGTTATTAGTTTTATGACCTGAAGTATCATATTTGGCCCGGTATTTTTCTCTACGGTCTGTTTGGGAAATATGAAACACGCTAATATAAATATTGTACAAAACTTTAAAAAAATAATAATAAAATTACATAAACTGTAAAAAATTTTGAGGAGTACAATTTTTAATTAAAATGATATAAATGAAAGTGTGAATATTGTATCCTGAGCCTCGTCAAACCTTTTGGGGTCGATCGATTTTATGGAGCAGAATTTCTAGTTATAGTTATTATTGTAAAATTGTTTTAACTCTTATTACTGTTAGTTTTCATTAAAAATCTAGCAAAAATTTGATCCTTGAAATTGACACTATACCCTTTTTTCGGTATAACGAACAGTTATTAAAGTAAAAAATTGAATTTATTATTTAAATAATTGTAAATATACTAAATCTTATTTATTAAGAATGATTTTTAAGCAGTTGTGTATTGTTTTTTTGTTAATAAACACTATTTTGAGTAATATTCCCTGAAAGTAAGATACCTTCGACAGTACGTGCTTAAAAGCTAATTTTAATAAAAGGTATTCATCGGGAGTTGAAGGAGATATACAGGCAATTTTCTTCATCAAAAAATGCTATTTGCACTTATAGTAATTAATCAGAAAAAAAGCAATCCTTGAAGTACTCTCTAAAAATAAGCTACCCCTGCAGCATGCATTCGAAGGCAATTTTCGATAATTGGTATCCATCACAATGGTTTGCATCGGAAGCCATAAGGAAAAAAATATTGCAAGTAATTGGAATTCTGAAATCAATTTTAGAATATTAAAACAATAAAGCACAACAAAAGAATTTTTCAATAAAATATGTCCGTGGGGGTGGAGGGTCAGTAATAAAAAATATATTTAGAAAAAAATTCTTTAAAACATTTGTTTTAGTAAGAATTGGCTGAAATAGCCTATATGTAGTTATACTTAATATTGTTTAATTGATTATATGCAAATTATGTTTTCATATATAAAATTTTGTATTACATACGCTAATGGATTTAAATATCCATTAAATAAATAAATAATATATACTATCATTATTAAACCAAAAATAAATAAATATAGATGGAATTATTATAAAATAAAATTTTATTTTAAAATATGAAAACTTTAATAACAATTCGGCAAAGTATCATGCCGCCCACCATGTATTTTTTAACCCACCTTTTATTTTTGAATTCTGTGGATAAAAATAGGTGAACTGTATGTATTTTGACCTGCTAAAACTGTATCCGGAGCCTATTTTGATCTAAAAGTGGCAGATTAACTGTCCGTAACAAATTATTGCAAAATTAGTCTAAAATTAAGCGAAATCGAGTTGTGAATGATAGCTTATAACTACCGATGGAACTCAAAAATAAAAAAGTGGGTTAAGAACGGAAATACATGGCAGGCGGCACGACTATTTTGCTAAAAATTTGATTTAAAAAAATAATCCCATTTTATGTGTGGCTTTTCAAAGTATTTTTATTTTTCATTAATAAAATATAAAATCATATTATGATATACAAAAAAATAAGGAAATTAAATTTTTTAGTCAGGGGTGCCAAATTGTAATACCATCGATAATTAAAAATCAAAAAAAAAAATTTTAAATAACTTCCTTGCTAATATAGAAATTCGTTTTTACACGTTTAAAAAGTATTTTATACCATAAGTATAAGTATTATAAAATATCTGCTAAGTCACCAAACGCTAATTTTCATTTTTAAAAATTTAAGCACGTATTGCTGATTTTCTCGGTTTAATTATATGATATTCGATTTTATAGATTCCATTTAAATCGGCTTAAAAGCTTTAACATATTCATTTTAAATAATATGAAATTATGTATATTGTTATTTCGAATAAATAGCGAATAAAAAGGAGAATAAATTTTTTGTACTTTGGTTTAAAAAATTATTATTTCTATTACTACACACCAAACCTAAAAGAATTTTTTGTTACCCAGAGAAGAATGAATGTTTATTTAATTATTTAGAGCGGAATTATTTTGAGGTTAATTCTTTTAAAAACAATTATTTTTGTTTTAATTCTGTTCAAAAAGAATTAAATTGAAAATAATTGTTTTTAAAAATATTAACCTCAAAATAATTCCGCTCTAAAGAATTAAATAAACAATCATTCTTTTCTGGGTAACAAAAAATTCTTTTAGGTTTGGTGTGTAATTTACTTTTAAATTATTTACAGATCACTTAAAGTTGAATCATTAGCAGACGAATCTCAATGTACAGATGCAAATATACCAGCAGGAACAGATCCACGTAGATTAGCACATATACCAGAATATCGTATTTATAACAGACAGCAAGAAATTGAAAGGAGAAATCGAGAACTAAAAGAAAAATTATGGGAAGAAGAACTTAATAATGCTATGATGGATGCTGGTGAAAGATTAAGGTATTTATTTTTTAATTTAATAACTTTTTTACTTGACTTATGTGTCATTTAAAGCTTAAAATTTTATAAAATTTTCGATGACATTTATTTAAGAACATAAGCTACGGTTGCTTCCTAAACGATTACATTGGATTTTCTTAGATATTCAATATCCGTTATACTTATTTTCTAAAAAGTATTAAGCTTAACTACTATTAGTTTCTACTTTAATATATATATATATGGGCACGTCCAGGGAAGAACGACCAGCCGAAAAATAAAAAATGAAAAAAAATTTTTTTTTGTGTCACTTTTTACCTGAGATTTGTGAAACCGCTCCTATTTTAGACTTCCTGATGCATTATTTTGATATACGGCTGCTCCAAAGTTGGATTTTTTCATTTTTTTGATTTCAGCTGCCCAGTTCAACCTAAAATAACTCTGAACCATTTAACTTTTTATATATACATATGATTGGGAAAAAGTTTTATTTTTACCTGAACTACTAAAAAAAAAAAAAAATTTTCCATTTTGACTTATTCCACTTTTTTTTCTCCTCGACGGTAGCTTTCAAACATCCAGAAAATTTGTTTCGCCATGATTTTTTTCAACTTTTTTCTTCTCAAAATTCACTTCAAAGGTTCTAATTTACATCCTGAAAGTCCTGAGATGTGATAGGCAATGATCGGTCCACAATCTTAAAACTTGGTTCTTCCGTTTCCCTAAAAATCCATAAAAATGTTAAATATTAAAGCGTAAAATCATTAAAATACTAAATTTAACCTTACCAAATGATTTCTTCTGTTAAATCTTCACCATCAGGACCACATAAACTTGTTGTAACATATCAATAGGATCATCTAACATTTCTGATGCTAAAACACCCAAGATCAGCCTCGCGTCAGCATCCAAAAATAGAAAAAAACTGAAAAAAAAATGATTCTGGTTAAAAATAACTACAAAAATAATTATAAACTATTAAAAAAGACTGAAAAACATTTAAATTAACTTACCAAATATGTTTATAAGCAAATTAGAACTTTAGAACTCCATGCTGACAAAATCTGGAACCTGGAAAAAAAGTTAAACAAAGATTAATTCTTAAATTTTTAAAAAAAGTTTCATAAAAAAATTTTATACTTATCTGATCTCTATTTTCCTGGTGCAACTTCATCTTCTTGATATAAATTAGTACCTGAAAAAAATAATTAACAATAATTAACAACAATATGTGTACATATTATACCAGTTTTTTATAAAATTGAAATTAAAGCAGAAGACAAACTATTGCAGTCTCCTCATGCAGTAATGTATAAAAAAAAATATGAAACCAACAAATGATAACACAGGTGAAAATTTTAACGTATCCGGATACGTATCTAGATACGTATCCGAATACGTATCTGGATACGTATCTAGATACGTATTTAGATACGTATCCAGATACGTATCCAGATACGTATCCAGATACGTAGCTATTTCGTTTTAGATTATTTTTTTTTTAACTTTAATTAATCTTACCAAAATGATTAATTAAGCATGAAATTGAATAATAACCACAAAAAACTTTCCTATAAGTATAAATTTACTCCTAACAAAAGACTTTAAATTTTTTCGGGACTTGTAATTTTTTTTCTTTTTTTTTAAGTTGTAAAATTTTTTTTTAAAATTTTGTATACTTTAAAATTTTGTTTTTAATTTTAAAGGTCTTTCAAAATATTGTAAAATAATTATTTTTATGACTATAAAAGATATTGGGTATGAGGAATCGGGTCAAATAAGGTGTACAATTAAATTAATTAAAAACAATCATTTTTTATTTAAACAAAAAAAATTTAATACAATTTTATGTCTTGATGTGATTACAAATACAGCTTTTATTAATTTTTGTTGAATTAAATAATATATACCTTCAAGAAAGCACATTCATGTGACATCTCAGCTTTGATCATATAGGTGATAGGTTGAGTTTTGTCCAAATTCCTTCAAACCTATATATTACAGAAAATATTTATTCAAGGTTCTACACTGAAAAAAAATTTCGCTTGCCGCAACCGGAGATATTCCGCTTGCGGCATGCGGAATTTTTTTTTCTTCACAAACGATTGCAAATGTCTTTTTGTAAAATTAATAAAAACAATTTTTTCTATACTTTTTTTAAAAATATTCTCATCTCTCATTATACCGATACACACATATACCAAAAAAGTTGAAAAACATTTTTTTTTTAATTTTCTTTACGTTTTAAGTAATTAGTAATCGTTTTACGAGACAAAAAAATCCACTAGTTACAAGCGGAATTTTGTTTGCGGCAACCGGAAATCTGCTGGTGGATTTTTTAAAAATGTAGTGTTACTTAAGTTTCTAGTGTTACTAGTTTATCAAATTTATTGCCACTGACAAAGATAAATGTGCAGCACTTGGCCGTAAAATTAAAGAATTTACGCGCTATATCGGGCAATTTTTACTTTTACAGCCTAAGGTTTATGAAATGCTAAATATGTGAATACGAAATCCATTTGCGCCGAAAATGAACCAGTTGCCCACAATAGGAATTTCGAGTTATCTTTAGCGGTTTTTTAAACTTTTTTATCTGTTACTTTTGTTTTTTGGGTTTCTGAACCCTATTATGGTGTCAGTTGAATTAAAAATTCTCTGCTTGTACAAACAAAAAAAGGACTAAGAAATCAAAATAAATAACCTGCAGTTTTTTTTTGCGACTGAGTCGTTTTGGATAAAAATAGATACCGTATTCGAGTTCAGAGACTCAAAATACATAAAGAACGTAACTGATAAAAGATTTTAAACACACGCAAGGAATAACCTGAAAGTTCCTATTGCGGGCAACGAAACCGTTTTGGGTAAAAAAATATTACTTTACGAAAAATTCAGGCCAACACTACATTTTTAACCGAGGGCGTAAAAATAAATAATTTCCCAGGCCCCATATTAACTGTTATCTGGGGATTCAACTTGGGGTTCAACCCATTATCACATAGCTTAAGTCTCAAATCTCAAGCGCGATCGAATAAAACTTTCCCCACTGACAAAGAAATGATTCATTTCTGAAAAAAAAGAATATTTCAGATCGCACGTTAATTATGGTAAACTGCGATTTGGGGCATTTTTTTTACTCTAATGGGACCGAATACTCTATTTGTTAATTAGCAAGTTAATTGTTTATATTAATTAGCGCTTCCATTCTAGAACTTTTTACAACTTGGCAAAATTTAGGTATTTATTGTTTCAATCAAATAAAAAAAAAAAATTTCAAAAATTTAACAGCATGAACCGAATACTCTATTTGTTAATTAACAAGTTAATAAATTGTTTATAACAATTAGCTGGTCAATTCTAAAACTTTTTTCAATTTGCCAAAATTTAAGTATTTATTGTTTCAATCAAATAGAAAAAGAATTTTCCAAAAATTTAATGGCTTGACCTAAAAACTCTATTTGTGAATTAACAAGTTAATTGTTTATAATAATTATGGGCCAAATTTATATTTTTCAGGAACAAATCTTATGCTATTTCATGCTGTTTAATAAGTACGAAGCAAGAAAAGACACTTTAAACCCTGTCAAACTGATGCTGGCCACATCGGTAAGACATTGGGCACATGGTACAACAAATTATAAGGTCTTTAAATTTTTTAAATATTTTATTGTAATGAATGTAAGTTTGTACTTGCCTTATTAGTCGTATAACAAAAAATTAGTCTCCTATATGTAAAAATAAGAATAAAACATAATTGATAAACTTGATTCCAAATGTATCGAGCAAGGACACTTTCATCTAATACACCTTTAAAAAATATAATCTTATAAAATCTAAGTACAGTGCTTAATTATTAATTCAGACTAATTATATTCATTACCTGTAATACTTTTATTTATAAAAACAAACTCCATGGATATGCAGCTAAATAAGCCATTTTAACCTGAAAAAAATTATTTACAAAGAATCAAGTTTTCTATGAAACAAATTGTAATATTTATTAAAATTTTAATCCTTATCTGAATTTGATAGTGATGCATAAATCCTTGCTTTAAAATTCAATACTTCTTATAGAAATTAATTATATTTTAACAAAAAAATAAGCGTTTAGTGTTTTACTGTTTTCTTTCGAGAATTTTTGTCTACATGTGCAAGGATTTATGCATCACTATCAAATTCAGATAAGGATTAAAATTTTAATAAATATTACAATTTGTTTCATAGAAAACTTGATTCTTTGTAAATAATTTTTTTCAGGTTAAAATGGCTTATTTAGCTGCATATCCATGGAGTTTGTTTTTATAAATAAAAGTATTACAGGTAATGAATATAATTAGTCTGAATTAATAATTAAGCACTGTACTTAGATTTTATAAGATTATATTTTTTAAAGGTGTATTAGATGAAAGTGTCCTTGCTCGATACATTTGGAATCAAGTTTATCAATTATGTTTTATTCTTATTTTTACATATAGGAGACTAATTTTTTGTTATACGACTAATAAGGCAAGTACAAACTTACATTCATTACAATAAAATATTTAAAAAATTTAAAGACCTTATAATTTGTTGTACCATGTGCCCAATGTCTTACCGATGTGGCCAGCATCAGTTTGACAGGGTTTAAAGTGTCTTTTCTTGCTTCGTACTTATTAAACAGCATGAAATAGCATAAGATTTGTTCCTGAAAAATATAAATTTGGCCCATAATTATTATAAACAATTAACTTGTTAATTCACAAATAGAGTTTTTAGGTCAAGCCATTAAATTTTTGGAAAATTCTTTTTCTATTTGATTGAAACAATAAATACTTAAATTTTGGCAAATTGAAAAAAGTTTTAGAATTGACCAGCTAATTGTTATAAACAATTTATTAACTTGTTAATTAACAAATAGAGTATTCGGTTCATGCTGTTAAATTTTTGAAATTTTTTTTTTTTATTTGATTGAAACAATAAATACCTAAATTTTGCCAAGTTGTAAAAAGTTCTAGAATGGAAGCGCTAATTAATATAAACAATTAACTTGCTAATTAACAAATAGAGTATTCGGTCCCATTAGAGTAAAAAAAATGCCCCAAATCGCAGTTTACCATAATTAACGTGCGATCTGAAATATTCTTTTTTTTCAGAAATGAATCATTTCTTTGTCAGTGGGGAAAGTTTTATTCGATCGCGCTTGAGATTTGAGACTTAAGCTATGTGATAATGGGTTGAACCCCAAGTTGAATCCCCAGATAACAGTTAATATGGGGCCTGGGAAATTATTTATTTTTACGCCCTCGGTTAAAAATGTAGTGTTGGCCTGAATTTTTCGTAAAGTAATATTTTTTTACCCAAAACGGTTTCGTTGCCCGCAATAGGAACTTTCAGGTTATTCCTTGCGTGTGTTTAAAATCTTTTATCAGTTACGTTCTTTATGTATTTTGAGTCTCTGAACTCGAATACGGTATCTATTTTTATCCAAAACGACTCAGTCGCAAAAAAAAACTGCAGGTTATTTATTTTGATTTCTTAGTCCTTTTTTTGTTTGTACAAGCAGAGAATTTTTAATTCAACTGACACCATAATAGGGTTCAGAAACCCAAAAAACAAAAGTAACAGATAAAAAAGTTTAAAAAACCGCTAAAGATAACTCGAAATTCCTATTGTGGGCAACTGGTTCATTTTCGGCGCAAATGGATTTCGTATTCACATATTTAGCATTTCATAAACCTTAGGCTGTAAAAGTAAAAATTGCCCGATATAGCGCGTAAATTCTTTAATTTTACGGCCAAGTGCTGCACATTTATCTTTGTCAGTGGCAATAAATTTGATAAACTAGTAACACTAGAAACTTAAGTAACACTACATTTTTAAAAAATCCACCAGCAGATTTCCGGTTGCCGCAAACAAAATTCCGCTTGTAACTAGTGGATTTTTTTGTCTCGTAAAACGATTACTAATTACTTAAAACGTAAAGAAAATTAAAAAAAAAATGTTTTTCAACTTTTTTGGTATATGTGTGTATCGGTATAATGAGAGATGAGAATATTTTTAAAAAAAGTATAGAAAAAATTGTTTTTATTAATTTTACAAAAAGACATTTGCAATCGTTTGTGAAGAAAAAAAAATTCCGCATGCCGCAAGCGGAATATCTCCGGTTGCGGCAAGCGAAATTTTTTTTCAGTGTAGAACCTTGAATAAATATTTTCTGTAATATATAGGTTTGAAGGAATTTGGACAAAACTCAACCTATCACCTATATGATCAAAGCTGAGATGTCACATGAATGTGCTTTCTTGAAGGTATATATTATTTAATTCAACAAAAATTAATAAAAGCTGTATTTGTAATCACATCAAGACATAAAATTGTATTAAATTTTTTTTGTTTAAATAAAAAATGATTGTTTTTAATTAATTTAATTGTACACCTTATTTGACCCGATTCCTCATACCCAATATCTTTTATAGTCATAAAAATAATTATTTTACAATATTTTGAAAGACCTTTAAAATTAAAAACAAAATTTTAAAGTATACAAAATTTTAAAAAAAAATTTTACAACTTAAAAAAAAAGAAAAAAAATTACAAGTCCCGAAAAAATTTAAAGTCTTTTGTTAGGAGTAAATTTATACTTATAGGAAAGTTTTTTGTGGTTATTATTCAATTTCATGCTTAATCATTTTGGTAAGATTAATTAAAGTTAAAAAAAAAATAATCTAAAACGAAATAGCTACGTATCTGGATACGTATCTGGATACGTATCTGGATACGTATCTAAATACGTATCTAGATACGTATCCAGATACGTATTCGGATACGCATCTAGATACGTATCCGGATACGTTAAAATTTTCACCTGTGAAAGTAGTTTCTTTTTGGTTTCTTTTAATTCCCATGAGTAGGAGACTTTGATTGCAATATTTTGTCTTCTGCTTTAATTTCAATTTTATAAAAAACTGGTATAATATGTACACATATTGTTGTTAATTATTGTTAATTATTTTTTTCAGGTACTAATTTATATCAAGAAGATGAAGTTGCACCAGGAAAATAGAGATCAGATAAGTATAAAATTTTTTTATGAAACTTTTTTTAAAAATTTAAGAATTAATCTTTGTTTAACTTTTTTTCCAGGTTCCAGATTTTGTCAGCATGGAGTTCTAAAGTTCTAATTTGCTTATAAACATATTTGGTAAGTTAATTTAAATGTTTTTCAGTCTTTTTTAATAGTTTATAATTATTTTTGTAGTTATTTTTAACCAGAATCATTTTTTTTTCAGTTTTTTTCTATTTTTGGATGCTGACGCGAGGCTGATCTTGGGTGTTTTAGCATCAGAAATGTTAGATGATCCTATTGATATGTTACAACAAGTTTATGTGGTCCTGATGGTGAAGATTTAACAGAAGAAATCATTTGGTAAGGTTAAATTTAGTATTTTAATGATTTTACGCTTTAATATTTAACATTTTTATGGATTTTTAGGGAAACGGAAGAACCAAGTTTTAAGATTGTGGACCGATCATTGCCTATCACATCTCAGGACTTTCAGGATGTAAATTAGACCCTTTGAAGTGAATTTTGAGAAGAAAAAAGTTGAAAAAAATCATGGCGAAACAAATTTTCTGGATGTTTGAAAGCTACCGTTGAGGAGAAAAAAAAGTGGAATAAGTCAAAATGGAAATTTTTTTTTTTTTTTTGGTAGTCCAGGTAAAAATAAAACTTTTTCCCAATCATATGTATATATAAAAAGTTAAATGGTTCAGAGTTATTTTAGGTTGAACTGGGCAGCTGAAATCAAAAAAATGAAAAAATCCAACTTTGGAGCAGCCGTATATCAAAATAATGCATCAGGAAGTCTAAAATAGGAGCGGTTTCACAAATCTCAGGTAAAAAGTGACACAAAAAAAAATTTTTTTTCATTTTTTATTTTTCGGCTGGTCGTTCTTCCCTGGACGTGCCCATATATATACACTGTAAAAAGTAACTTCTTTAGATTAACAAAAAAAATAGAATGTTTTCAAAAAATTAGTAAATTTTCGAAAAAAATTTGTAAATATTCGATAAAAATTGTAAATTCACTAAATTTAGTATATTAACGAAAAATTTGAGTATTCTCGATTTTTTTTTATAAATTTACGAAAAAAGTTGTAAATGCACAACTATTTTTTGTAAATTTTTAAGAAAAAAATTGTAAATTATCAATTTTTCTTGTGAATTCATAAAAAAAATCGAAAATACTCAAATTTTTCGTTAATATACTAAATTTAGTGAATTTATGATTTTTTTCGAATATTTACAAATTTTTTTGAAAATTTACTAATTTTTTGAAAAAGTTTTAATTCTTTTCTTTATCTAAGGAAGTTACTTTTTACAGTGTAGTATTCGTTGCAAACTTTGATTCGACTAAATAAAGTAATCTTGAATTAGCTATTGTTAATAAGAACCATTATAGTCAAACGCAGAGTAATTGCTGTATTATCTTTGTTATAAAAGATAATGGTAAGTTTATATAAAATTAAAGAGTAAACTTTTTTGTGCATTTGGCACTAAAACTTTATAGATTTTTCGTGTACAATTACAATGAATTCTAGAACGTACTTTACAACTGATAAAAACTTTAAAAGTAGTATACGAAGCAAAGAAATTTTTATAATGCGTGAAAAAAAAATTCAAGTTTCTTTACGTTTTAAGTCTTTTTTAATAATTCGAACATAAAAAAAAATCTAATTGGCAATTAAGTAGTTATACAAAGGGGATCCTGAGACAAGGGGTGGGGGTAACGGTGGTGGGGGTAATGGTGGGGGAAATGTCCCACCCTGCCCTGAGGGGGAAAATACCCTGGCCTTGGGGTCGACCGTGCAATTGCACGAGGGGTTTTTACGTGGCCGTGCAATTGCACGAGCCGTGGGGGTGTGTGCGTGTGGGCGTGGGGGTGTGTGCGTGTGAATGTGTGGGTTGTATATGTGTGTGCATGCATGTGTGTAAAATCTATAATTACATGACGATTTTTTTTTATTTTTAAAATTCTGGATGTCCCCATACTCAAATTTGACTTATGTAATTTATGGGAGACCCCATATGTTTACGATTTATGTTGCTTTGTGTACAATTTTATTTTATAGGATGGGAAAAAGGATTATGATAAAAAAAACAATTTCTTGGTTATAATTGTTATTTTTATTACAAAAATTAATAAGAAAAGAATACAAAAAGATTTATAAAAAAAAACATGTGTGTATGTATAATACATCAAACTCCAAAAAAATTATAGAGACATAATAAGAAAACACTTACATAAAAAAATCATAGATGCATATACATGCATTTTCAAAATAAAAAAAGAAATAAGAAAAAAATAACTTATTAAAAAAAAATTATTAAATTATTAAAGAAAATAATTATTAAATTATTAAAGAAATTATTTTACTAAAATACTACACATATTAACCTTAAAAAAAGCATTATTTATATATATATACATATAGTTATACAACATAATTTTTTTTCTCTAAAATAATCACAGCACCATATTAACTTAGAAACAAAACATCAAAATATAGAGACATATAATATATGTATATATAATAAAATTTAAAGTTTTTTTATCAAATATTTTAGTAAACACTCAATTTCTTTTATTCTTTTTATTCAAATTTATTTAAAAATTTTCTTGCATCTGGTATATTTTTAAAACTAAAGATCACTTTAACTTTATGATTAGAAACATTATTAACTTCAGCCACAACAGCAGAACGTTGAGTCGCTTGATTAATTTCAGGCACAACAGCAGAACGTTGAGTCGCTTGGTTAATTTCAGGCACAACAGCAGAACGTTGAGTCGCTTGATTAATTTCAGGCACAACAGCAGAACGTTGAGTCGCTTGATTAATTTTAGGCACAACAACAGCAGGAGCTATTTCAGGTTTAGATTTAGGTTCTTGAGTTGGCATGGAAGGAGCTATTTCAGTAGGAGTTGGCATGGAAGCAGGTAGAGAAGTACGTAAAGATATTTTTGCTTTTTTCATTGCTGTTGTTGATGTAGCCAATAAAATATTTTCAGATGGCGATGCATTTTTTTCATCTACTTCTGCTGTAGGACTATGAAAATGTGGTTGATCATCCATAACTTCTTTTTTTATTTCAGATGGAGATATTGTAAGTTGTGGTAGTGGCGATGGTACAATATATTCTGCTGGTGGATTTTGAAAATATGGTTGATCCTCGGTATCATCAATATCTTCTTTTTTTATTTTTGATGGAGATATAATGAGCGGTGCTGGTGATGCTGCTGAGGTTATGCTTGCTGATTTCATTTCCTTATTTTCTTTATTATTATTAAGTAATGGACTATTTTCACTATCATTTTGTACGAATAAGCGAGGATTTGACACTGGTGGAACTGCAAGTTTTGCAGGAACATAATAAACAGGCGAGGCTGGTGTTGTTGATGTAAGTTTGACCCATAGAAATGAATTTTCATTAGTTACAGGTGCATAAGTTGTAGGTGCCGAATAGATAGGTCTTGGAATAGTTGGTACTGGTAATCTTGGTAAAATTGGATAATTTGAATTATTTGAAGATGTTGGTGAGTTTAAGTTTGTAAGTGCTGTTCTTTGAAAATTTCTGGTAATCATACCAGTCGCTGTTGTTACAGGTGTATCAGTTGCTGTTGTTACAGTTATACCAGTAGCTGAACGCTTAACCGCACATCTCTTCTTTTTTGCTGGCCCCATTGTTCATTAACTAGAAACAAAATTTAAACCTTAAGAAAAGAAAAACTTAACCTTAAATATATATTCTATTTTTTTTTTTTTGCTATAAAATTAATCTTAAATTTTTTTTAGTTTAATTTGAAAATATTTAGGTTAAAAAAAAAAGAAATGATATTTAACAATTTTTTTAATTAAATTGTTTATGTATATACTTACATAACCGTGTTGTCCAAAAATTATAATCAAATACAAGTAATATTTTTTTTATCATACGACTGTTCAGCTCGGAGACTCAGTTGAAACTGAGTGTTTATGCGACCGACTGCGATAGCAGCGCCAACGTGCTGGTAAAACGGGGGATTGTAAATTATAATGCGTAGTAGAATTGAAAAACAATTCTTAGAATTATACTACGCAGTAATAATTATAATGCGTAGTAGAATTGAAAAACAATTCTTAGAATTATACTACGCAGTAATAATTATAATGCGTAGTAGAATTGAAAAACAATTCTTAGAATTATACTACGCAGTAATAATTATAATGCGTAGTTTAATTAAAAAACAATTATTAGAATTATACTACGCAGTAAAAATTATTATTTTTATTTATTATAATGCATTGTATAATTAAAAAACAATTCTTTGAATTAAAATTTTTAAATTAAAAAATAAATAATTAAATCACAGATTGCATGAAACGTTCCAGAAACGTTTCAGAAACGTTTTATGTTATGCAATTAAGCAGGTTCATCCGTTAAAAAAAAAAATGATGAGAGAATATAAAAAAACGTGAATAAAATTAAAATTTAAACATTATTGATTTAAAATTAATAAAATTAGACATACAAATTATTATTATGTTTAATAATATAATAAAAATACAATCATAATTCATACAACACAAAAACGTATTTAATACGTATTTGCCAGTATAATATTATCATTATTGTATCAACCTGTTATTCTAACTTCTAAATACATGCCGGCTGATATTTATTTTTAAATTCTAAGAATTATTTTTCTAAAAAATAATAATCTTATCATGACCTTGAAAATATGCCAGTTGATACAATGTTGCCAGTCGATACCGTGTTGTATAAATGATGATTGTATTTTCGGTATATTTTTATCACAAGTTAATAATGATAAATATATTTTTTAGAAACTATAAAATTCTTAGAATTAAAACTTTTGGAATTAAAAAAAAATAAATAATAAAATAAAATTGTGCGTAATAAAGCCGGTAATTCAAGACATAAAAAATATTATTATTAAACGTAATTAATACGTATTTTTATTTTTATTATATTATTATCATATATCAGCCGACATTTTCAAATTCATTTATCATTTTTTTTTTTTAAGAAGTTAGAATCACAGGTTGATATAATAATGATAAATATATAATGAGAATATATATGTAATTTAAAATAATAATTCTGATAATTTTCGCCACACAAAAACGTAATTAATACGTAATTCTCATTATAATATTATCATTATTAGACTAGAATATTCAAGGTTATTGTGCTAAAACATTACCATTTTCAAGCTAAAATATTACTGTACTAACGATAACATAATGCGTTTTTAATAAACAAACTGCATTTTTAAATTATTATTATTATTATTATTATGCATAGACAAAAATACAATGAAAATGTATATCATTTACTTTTTATAAATTATAAAATTCTTAGAATTAAAAATTTTGGAATTAAAAAAAAAAAATAATAATAAAATAAAATTTTGCATAATAAATCCGGTATTTTAATTATATTATTATCTATGCATAATAATATTAATAATAATAATAATAATAATAATAATAATAATAATTTTCACGTATAATTTTATCATTATTAACTTGTGATAAAAATATACCGAAAATACAATCATCATTTATACAACACAAAAACGTATTTAATACGTATTTGCCAGTATAATATTATCATTATTGTATCAACTGGCATATTTTCAAGGTCATGATAAGATTATTATTTTTTAGAAAAATAATTCTTAGAATTTAAAAATAAATATCAGCCGGCATGTATTTAGAAGTTAGAATAACAGGTTGATACAATAATGATAATATTATACTGGCAAATACGTATTAAATACGTTTTTGTGTTGTATAAATGATGTTTGTATTTTCAGTATATTTTTATCATTACAATTACTAAGCTTTTTGTTAAAATAATAATTAAGATCATTTTTACCACAAAAATACATAATTAATATGACAACGTAATTTATACGTATTTATTAATACAAGCCGGTCTTTTCAGAGAATTTTTTTGTTTGTTTTTTATTATTAACCGAATATGTTACGACGCATAATAAATTTTTAATAAACATGCCGGCCTTTTCCGAGAATTGTTTTTGTTTTTTTAATTTCTAGTAGGTTCTTTTCTTGGAAAAGGGGGGGTGAAATTAAATAATTTAGAGTGGGGAAAAGTTCCGTGATTGGTGCGCTGTGATTCTCTCGAGGGGATAAAATAAGGAGCGCGAGCCGGAGAGAATCATTCGAGGTTTTTTCTTCGTCATTAACTCATCAAGAAAAATAAAAATTAACTGTTTTTCCTGCTGCTTGCCCAATCATTATTTCTCGTAGAAGCTATCGCTGGTGCTCTCATAGAAGCTATCGTTGGTGCTCTCCTGGAAGCTGTTTATTAACTCATAAGAAGTAAGTAAAAATTTTTTATCATAAATAAAATTTAAAAAAAAAAAAAAAAGACTTAGTGATGATAAATTATTATTATAATTATTATTTTTTTTTTTTTTTAAGTTAAATTAAATTCGTGTAATTTTTTAGAAAATTCATAAAATTTTTAGTAAAAAAATTTTTTAAAAAATTTTTAAATTAAATTAAATTAAAATAAATTAAAATAAATTGAAATAAATTAAATAATTCTCAGTCAGTTTGTATAATTTTGTGAAAGTGATATAATTTTTTAAACGAAATTAAATTTTTTAAAAATTTATATACGTGTAATTTTTAGATAATTCTTTGAATTTTTAGGCGAATGGATTAATTTAATTAAATTCAATTGTTTTTCTTATTTTTATTATTTTTATAACATATTTTTAAGTAAATTTCAATCTAATTATAAAATTATTAGTTAAATGGTTTAATTTTAAATAAAATCAAATTATTTTCGATCGATTCGTTTAATTTTTTATGTTACAGTGGTACAAACACTTTACGAAATTGCGTTGCAAAAAGCATTTTATGCTTACGGTGACAAGATTAGCGATTTCGATTGTCAAATTAAAGACATTCTTGATTTAAGGCATTTATTAAAATGTGATCGTAAAATAAGAAAAATAAACTACACTGACGAATATTGTCTAAATCAACTTCACGTGAAAACAGTCGAGTCGGGTAACGAATTATATCGCTTAATAGAAAATAAGATTGTAATTTTTGACGTCGGTATAGAAGACCCATATATTACAATGAGTCGAAAAGCTGATTGGTCTTAGGTACAATAATAAAAATAATAATATTGTAAAAAATATATTTTAATTTTTTTCTTTGTTATTTTTTGTTTTAGATGGATCGTCTAAATGCCGTAGGAAGATTGGAACAAGAGCGAGCCCGTCCCTTAGATCAGTTGGTTGTTAATCAACTATACAAGGTTACAAAGATGCTCTTTGTTTCTACAAAATATGGACCTCGAGTATTGATATTTTTAGAAAATTTTGGCTGCTCCTTTTTACCATGTCGAATTCACCAATTTCTCCATGAAAATCCTGAGGTCAAGCAACAGTTATTGGATCAGATCGCAAATGGCCGTCTAGGAATGCGATATCTTGGTGGTCAGTATAATGGCGTCGAATTCGCAGAAATATAAGTTTATAAATAACTGTATTTAGCAAGTAATATAAGTTTATAAATAAATGTATTTAGCAAGTAATCTTTAAAAAATAAATTTTATAAATATCTTTACTTTATTATATTTCAATAAAAAAATATTAAAACAAAATCTGCTTTTCTTTATTTAACTAACCTAAAATCCTCAAAAATTACCTGAAAATTTATCTAACATAACCTAAGATCCTTACATCTCCTAAAAAATAACCTCAAAATTTATCTGACATAACCTAAGATCCTTACATCTCCTAAAATAACCTCAAAATTTATCTAACATAACCTATGATCCTTACATCTACGAAAATAACCTCAAAATTTATCTAACATAACCTATGATCCTTACATCTCCTAAAATAACCTCAAAATTTATCTAACATAACCTCAAAAATATAGTTTAAATAGAAGCCAAGATCATAGAAGCCAAAAATAGAAGCCAAAATATAGTTTAAATAGAAGCCAAAATTCATCTAACATAACCTATGATCCTTACATCTCCTAAAATAACCTATAAATTTATTACAACATAACCTAAAGTTTTTATTTTTTCTTTATTTACTTTACATAACTTTAAATCCTTAAAACCCCAAACATAACCTCAAAAATTTTTATTAAACTTTACATAACCTAAAAAATCCTTAAAATTCCAAACATAACCTCAAAATTCACCCACCATAACCCCCAAAAAAAATTTTTGATTTTTTATTTACCTCACATAACCTAAAATTTTATTAAACATAACCTGCAATTTTATTAAACATAACCTTAAATTTTTAAGAAAAGGTGATAAATAAACAGTAGTCATTAGTTTTATTTAAATAAGTATTTATTAATAGTCTTAAAATAAAAAATACAATAAATTTAAAGTTACAAGACATTTTTTTTTTAAATTTAATTATTTTTTATGTAAAATCTTCAAATTGCTGACATCGTTTGCAATCTTTGACCATCGGAGTGACTCTTTTGTCGGCGTGGTCGTGGAATCTGCATTTCGTTCTTGCCAAAAATTCTTCATCGTGGCGATATTTCTCTGGAAGTTTAGTCCATGCTTCGTCTATGCTCTCTGCTGCGAAGTTTAAGATGAATTCCCTCGGTAACTCAGCGATATCCTGCTTTTCCATGAAACTTAAATGTCTCACTGCGTGGAAAACTTCCAAAGATCTCTCTAGACATGGACGATGTACTCTTAGCCACCTCTCCATTAAAATTACATGTTTGAGAGCGCATGGACCGTATGGTTTGCGGTGAAACTTGCAGGAATTTTCGTTAGTCCAGTGACTTCTGAGGTAAGGTAAAGCTGGACATTTTTCGTCGATCTCTTTGACGACGACGTTATCGATGTATTTTTGTAGCCATTTTGCTTTTTGCTCACCTTTTACGTAAACAACAATAGCACTCGCAGAGGATAGATTACTTCGTAGAACGTTCTCGATTTCTTCGTAAGGTGTTTCTCCATCTTCCCAGCGTATTTTTAGATGGTTATGAGTCAACCATACGTTTTCGCATCTCTGCGACAAAGGCAAATCACCCCAACTGCATGGAGCTTTAAATACAAAATGCGAAGTCGTGCCTCCTGGAGCAAGGATAGCAAGCTCCTTCACGGCAAATTCCGTCGCATTTAGCTTGAATGCTTGAAAATCTACGAAGTACTCCATGACGATTCTAGATTGATACTGACGAAGCTCTGTTGATCTTGGCTTCTATTTAAACTATATTTTTGACTTCGCCACTGATCGGCCGATACTGAACCATGCGGTCGTGTAAAATCAAACAGTAAACTGAAGTTTGGCCTGGAAATGGATTTGCAGCCTCGATTTCTAGACGAACGTCAACTGGTGCGTATTTCAATGCTTCGTTTTGTTTGGAGCAATCAAATATCGTTAACGGAGCGATATCTCGAAACTGATTTTTGTCGAGAATGACTTCGGACGTTTCTTTGCCGTAAAAATTCACTTGAAAACTGGAAAACATTTCGTAGAGTACCGAAAATTTGTTATCGTTGATGCTCAAATTTAAGTTTTCTTGAGGATAACATTGCGAATTCAAGTACAGTTTTATATTGGTTAGATTGATATGATCAAATCGGCTTGCATTACTGGCACGATTGTTATTTCGATTTGTTTGAAATCCCACTATTACGTATCTCGGTTTTTCTACCTGCGTAGCTGTTTTGATGGTCCAAATGTGACGATTCGATGCAGGTAGTTCAGGATAATTAAACAATTCTCTTACTCTGTAGGACATTACAATCCATGGATCTTTCTCGATGTATTTTAATAAACTGATTTTCTTGAGGTCGGCCAAAATCAATCTAGGCATAAGCCATTCGATAACGTTTATAGTGATTGCATAATTCACCTCGTCATTGCCAGTACGCAAGACTGCGTTATCATCGATATTAGATCTCGTAAAAACTATCTCGTGTTTCATATTTACTATTATTTTGCCATAGTCTTCGGCGAATCCAAAAATCGCACTCAACGGTATTAGAAATTCAAAATTTCCTTGAGCGTCGGTTACAATTTCATCGTTGCTCAAAAACCACCCTGCGTTCTTCAAATTTTTTTCTTGATTCAGTGTAAAAGATGCATAGCCTTTCATGGTCGATGTAATACCGACGTTACTGCAACGTTCGATAACTTGCGAGTTAAGTTCGTATTTTATTTCGGAAAATAGAAAGCACATAGCATTGTTGACAAATCTTATATTCGCAGGCGCAGCATCTGGACGTTGTCTGAGTTTTCCTTGAATACGTATGAAGCTTTTTGACGGTAGGAGGCATTGATCTTGGTGCTGAATAGCTATGTGAATCGAGTTGTTGTTTTGATATGAACTTGTAGCGTAAGGACGATGCGTTTGTATTTCGTAATGAGCGACGGATTCGTCGAACATCACTGGCGATTTTATGTCTAGCGTTTCTTCCATCTTATACTGCAACAGCAAAATAACGAACAGAAATCTTTCAACGACGTAGTCGTAGACCAAGACTTATTAGAAATTTTCGATTTTGAGGTTTTAGCTTCTTCGCTGCTCGAGGTATTGACTTCTTCACTGCTCGAGGAAGACTGATCTCTGGACTCCATACTGACTTGCTTTTATAACCAAATCCGATCTTTCGATTAAATACGATTCCCATTATTATATTGATTTGAGGTGTAACCTGACAGTCACAGTTTCTCCCCTGAAGTTCACTATGTCACCGTCTTGATCGACTATACGCAAAATCAAGTAATCGATTCTCTTCACCGATATAGGTAAATATATTATTTCGAGAGGTTTCTCGATGATCTTGAATCCTGGTGGTACAGCAGGAAAAAATTCGTGAATGTAGTGGACTTCTTTACCGTTTGAGTATGATCCTCTGGTAATGTTGCACTCAACACGAAGAGAATTTATTTTTATAATCGAGATAGGATGTTTCGAGATGTGTGATTTACCAGCTTTTAGTATCTGTGAATCGAAGCCGAGTAACTCTCCGATGGAATCGTTTTTTGTAAAATCTATATCTCGATCGCACTTGATTGTACTCTGCAGTGTATTGTTGTTAGCTTTGAGGCTAAAATTAACGTTTTCGAGCTTAAGTTTGCCGCTCAGAAATTTATTTATGTCTTCGATTTCGTAACTTCCAGTTGGTATGTTGATGGCCTCTAAGCCTTCTACGTAGAAATTTTTTTTCTCCAAATTTGGTATGGAATTGAAAGTTAGCAATTCGACCAAACCCAAAGCGTAATTTTTATCTCCCAAGAGTTCTATCGGTGGAAAAAAATGATTTTCGAGAGTAGAGGTGTTTCCAGAGAGGCTAATAATCAATGATTCACTCATGGCAGTTAGTTCAAGACTAAATGAATTTACATCTAGTCACTTTATTTATATATATATCCTTACACAATGTAGGTTTAGATACAACTAACCTTAAACTTACATAGTACACAATATTTATAATTCATTACATAAAAATTTTAAGCATAAATGACCACAAACAAAAGTATCATAATTTTGATATTTTTTATGATTATACATGATTTTCTTATCTTTAAAGTATTCTATTAGCTCTTTTGGAGGTCTCAAGTTGCCAAAACTGTCAAAGTAAATTACATTGTTGCCAAGTTTTTTGTAAGCAACCCAATGAGTTCCTGAATTTTTTTCATCATCCAAATTGACAATTGCTGATTCGTTTTTTAATGGTCCAGTTTTTGGGAGAGCGTTTCTCATAAAAACACCGCGAAAATGTGGTATTTTTAAAATATTAGCATACTTTTCAATGTCCATATTGGTTAGCGGTCTTGATGGTAAATTTAAGTTTTTTTTTTCCATACACGATATTTTCGTTATGTAATCTTAAGCCGCTTCCTTTGTAAGGTCTCAAATATAGTCCTTTACCCAAAGCTATTTGCTCCATAGCTTGGTTATGCCGTTTTGATTCTTCAAGTTGTTTCTTTGCGTTGCTTACGTCATTAACAGCTTTGGTTACGCCACTGATTCCTCCAGCTAATGCACCTATTGCACTCAAGCCTGCAAATATAGGTATAAGAGGTAAAGCTCCCCCAACTTTATAAGGTAAAGGTAATACCCTTAATTTATTGATCTTAGATTTTCCTCCGTGCTTTTTAACGGCCTTTCGAGCAGCTTTTAATGCTGATCTTATTACCGTTTTGGCATTTTTACTTTTACTCATAGATTTTTTAGTTGATTTGACAATTCTGCCAAAAGCAACTCGACCACCTTTTTTCTTTCTTCTAGTTTTTCCTTTTTTATTACTCCTTCTTCGCACCTTCTTAACTCCCATACCCATTTTAGATTTAGCCTTCATTATGCTTGTAACTGCTAGAGCTGCTGCTCTTTCGCCCAAACTGGCGTCTCTTGACTTTACTCTTTTCCAAGCCTTATCTGCCAAAACTCTATCAGCGATATTTCGAGCTTAAATATCACTTTGATTTTCTGAGTAAGCGATATCGTGCTCTTTGCAGGCGTCGTCGAGAGGATTTACACCGGTATCTTCTCTAGCCAGACGTTTAGCCAGCTTGGTGCCGGGGCCACAAAATCTAATCAAATAATTTAAAATTATTTATTAAACTTTTAAAAATTTCAAAAAAAAAAAAATTATTTTTTTTCTTACCTGTATCCAGGAATATGAGCCTCGAAGGGTAATTTATTTATCAGAGTATTCACTAGTCCTCGTCCTCTCACGATCATCACTCCACGAGAGATGAAACATAAATGAGGACTGGGCTATAAGTAACCTGTATTTATTAAAATCTTAAATAGTATCGCGAGAGACATCTATCGATAAACATGTCTGCAAAATCAGTTAGTAGAAAGAGACGTGCTCAAGATAGAGAATCGATTGTTGCAGAAAAAAGACAGTTTAGTTTACCTGTGATTAACTTTGACTTTTTAATCGATAGCTCGCCTTCACCTACTGTAAGTCGTCATGGTAAACATTGGAAAAATATCAGCATCAGAGCTGTGTTCTGTGGGCCAAGCGGCTGTGGCAAGACCAACGCTTTATTTACATTACTCGTTCATATAAATGGCTTGAGATATGAAAACGTTTACATCTTTTCAAAATCTCTCAATCAACCAAAATATCAATGGTTAATAAAATTATTGAAATCTATACCAGGAATTCGAGTATTTGTTTACAGTGACAACGAGCAAGTTATATCCCCTGAAGATGTTTTACCAAACAGTATTATTATTTTTGACGATATCGCGTGTGAAAAGCAAGATAATGTCAGATCTTTATACAGCATGGGTAGACACATGGGAGCGGACACATTTTATCTTTGTCAGACTTACGCAAGAATACCCAAACACTTGATTCGTGATAATGTAAATTTTTTGGTTCTTTTTCGTCAAGATGAAATGAACTTGAAGCATGTTTACGACGATCATGTTAACACCGACATGACTTTTAATGAATTCAAAGATTTATGTGTCAAATGCTGGAATCGTGACAAGTATAATTTTATACTCATTGACAAAGACAGCGCCTTCGATGATGGAAGATATAGAAAGAATTTCGATGGTTTTGGTTTAAATACAAACAGCATGATTCAAGATGATCAGTCTTCAGCCGTTGATCAAACTGACAACATGGATCGTAAAGTTGATTTACTGCAAAAAATCGCTGATGCTAGAGATTCAATACGTCGTAAGCATCTGGCATTAAAACTTGGTAAAGAAACTGCTGAAAACGCTCTTCAGCAAAATCTTAAACCTCTGACAGAACCATTAGAAAAAATTGTTGAAAATTTGAAGAGTAATCCGAGAAAACGACCTTTAAATGAGGAAGATTCGCAAAATATCGATGATGCATCAGTAGCAGCCAAGAAAAGTAAAAAGAAAAAGAAAAAGAAGAAAAATAATTCAAGTGTTCAATTTGAATCAGCCTTAAGTGAAAATTTGGATAATGAGACTGTTGTTGAAAAAGAAAATGACGATGAGAGTGAAATTAATCTAACACCTTTACAGTACCCAGCAAGCACATCATCAAAATCGATTAAATTTAGTACACCAATAAAGAGCCAAGCGGCCGAATATTTGGAAATGCTTGCAAACAGTCAAATTACGAATTTGGATACAAAAGCAGGTGTTAGATACTTTAAATCTACTGGTGAGCATAAAATTGGAGATACGCAGGTGCATTTTGACGACCGTAATATAATGGTGGGTGAAAAAAAGTATCCACTAACCAAAGGCTTAACTGATCTTATTTTTAAAAAAAATCTGACGCCTTATATAGTAAAAACCGATCAAGATTTAAAAAATTACGGGGATATTATGAAGTCTACAAACGCGCATAAGAAATTTTACAAAGCTAGCGAATCCGTGCGTGATGATATTAATGTTGCGAAAATGCAAATAATTGAAAAAGCTGTAAATAATAAATCAGGCAAAGGACTGTTGCCGCAATATATGGTCACGAGGAAAGTGCCAATAGATTACGTTCACTGGGACGATCCCAACGAATTGGTTGATCGCTTGAGACTTTTGGTATCCGAACGAACAGCTGGTCATACGGGTCACGACAATGAAATTCTATCTATTATCGAGGAGCTCAGAGAAGCCGAGATTATATATTGAGTGTTTTCGTTGAGTTTTTATCAGTCGCATCATGAGCATCGACGTGTTTGGACGTCATCTTGGCTCTAGCAAGGTTGCCAGAGGACCTCCAGGAATTGGATTTAATCTAACTAAATCTGGTGATTTTGATTTGGAAAAAAAGAGGTTATGTAACGTTGCCGATCCTATCGATAAAAATGATGCATTAAATTTAAGTACTTGGGATGCATTTGTAGAGGAAGAACTAGAACCAAGACTACAAAATATAGAGCAACAAAATTCTTCTTTAGGGAAAAAGTTCACAGACTTCGAAAAAGAAATAAATAAACGTTCAGAAGCTAAAAAGAAGAGACCCGGAATAATCGAGAGAAGATTAAAGGCTATCGAGAAAATATTAAATATTAATAGAATACCGGATAGTGAATCCGAGGAAAAAGTCGAAATAACTCAAAATGAATCAAATCAAGAAAGCTCTGGTGGAGGAGATCCATAAGCCCGTTCGCAAAAATTTTCCCAGACGTAAAGTGGAGATGCGTGGCATCGACGAGACTTGGCAAGCCGATCTCGTAGACATGCAAGCTAACTCGAGATCAAATAAAGGCTACAATTTTCTACTCACAGTCATAGATAACGTCTCGAAATATGCCTGGGCTGTGCCCTTAAAAAATAAGTCTGGTCCAGAAGTAACCAAGGCATTGAAATCCATCTTCGTCAAAGGACGCGTCCCGAAAAAACTTCACGTTGACAGAGGCACTGAATTCTATAACACTCACTGCAAGGCTCTATTGGCCAGCTACAAAATTAAATTGTATTCAACGCACAGCAATCTCAAAGCTTCGATCGTCGAGCGTTTCAATCGTACCTTGAAAACGATCATGTGGAAACAATTTAACGTCCAAGGGAATTACAAATGGATCGATATCTTACCAGATCTCGTGGCCAAATATAACGATACAAAACATCGAACTATCGGAATGAAGCCGAAGGATGTTGGTCCAAATAACGAAATTGATGTAATGCAAAGATTTAACGTCGAGAGATGGAACAAAATGCCGCGCAAATTCAAAGTCGGGGATAAGGTCCGAATAAGTAAATACAAGCACGTTTTTGAGAAAGGATACACACCAAATTGGACCACGGAAGTATTTACCGTGGACAAAGTCAAGAGAACTGTACCGCATACTTATTTGTTGAAAGATTATCAAGGTGAGCCTATCGCTGGAGGATTTTACGAACAGGAGTTACAAAAAACTTATCATCCAGATGATTACCTGGTTGAAAAAGTATTGAAAAAACAAGGAAATAGAGTATTTGTGAAATGGCTGGGATTCGACAACACTCATAACAGCTGGATCGACAAGTCCGATAATCAGTGAAAGAGAATAAATAGACTTTTCTCGAGAAGTTTTTATTCATTATTAATTCAGACAGCCATGGGTAACGATCAAAGCAGAACATCTTCGAATGTAAAATACACTAAACTACACTCTGAAAAAGAAGAAAATGTCTCGACAGCCATGGGCAACAATATAAGCCAAACATCCTCGAATGTAAAATACACGAAACTAAAGACTGAAGAAGAAAAGAAAAAGAGTAGCAAAGATTCTTCAAGTGGAAATTATAACGCCAAGTACGACCAATCGAACACTTATACAAGACCGAGCTTTAATTATAAAAAGTTCGGAGGAAGAGATAAAATTGGTTAAAAATAAATATTTTGTAATCTTTTGCAATTATTGAAAAATTATTGTGAAAGAAAATCTGAAAATCAGTCATATAAAAATAACGCTTTTAAATAATAAAAATTTGTAAACATTTTTATAAGATATTATTTTATAAGATATTAATTTTTGTATAAGATATTTGAAAAAAAATAAAAAATCATATAAGCTAACGAAATGTCTTGCTATTTTTTTATCCATCCTAACCTCTAAGATAAATCTTGCGCCCTGCTTGATGGTGGCGACACCTATAAGGCAAATATTTGTATAAAAGAAGATTCTAAATAACAAAAATATTCAGTCAGTCATTAGCTTCTTAGCTGTTCATACGCTTGTCTCTTAACAGCAAAAATAAAACCTACAAAGATGTCGATTTATATCAATTATCCTCCAGACGTAAAAGTAAATGTTCGTTTAGAATGTGATGCAGACTACCCGTGCTGTTCAAAACTTAAAAGATTCTCAGTTCTTGGATAAATCTTGGAAAAATGTGTACAACTAAGCGTATACGTGTATACTTCGGACGATGTATATACTTCAGACTTAGATTACTTTAATTTTGAGCTAAAAGATAAATGGAGATTTGATGACAGACACGTAAATCTTTATATCGAAAGAAGAGTTAAGATGGAGATGGAAAAAATCCTCGTAGAATATCAAAATGATGATTCAACAAAATATTACGAATTCAATGAAAACACTTGGAATTCAACAGCTCACTTGCTTCTTCTACATGATACGCAATATGATGATTTTAATATAGAAATTTGTAGACACAAAAAACCAGAAATAAGTTCTTATGATGAATTAGTTAAAGAGGAATTAGGTCCTGATGATGATGATGATGATGAAGACGAAGACGAAGGAAGAGATGAAGTTGATTTAAAATAAATTTTAATATTTTGTAATTTTTTTTCATCAAATAAATTTAATTTAAACAAATTTATATAAGTACTTACTATCTTCTTCTTCTTGACCAAAACCCTTTTCTACTTCTTCTTTCCCTCATTATTAATAACAATAATAATAAATAATTTTATGATACTAGGTATATTAAATAATGAGACAATTTAGTTAGGTTATGTAATTATTATTTTATTTATGAAAAATAAATATAAACAACTATTTACAAATATATTTATTTAAACATTTGTTTCTTGAATTCTTTTAATTTTTGATCGGTACATTGTTTTTCGATCAAATATTTGTCAACGTCTACCTGGTAATGACCCCATGGTAATGTTTCCGTGGTATTTGGTAGTAAATACCTCTTGTCGTCGTAGGGTGATAGAGCCAATTTTGTCTGCTTTTCTGTCACGACATTATGAAATCTGGATCGTATGTTATACTGATCTCTATACTGCAATGTTTGGTCGAAAATACATTTTCGGTAATCGTCCTTGTCGATTGTTGCACTCACGACGCTGGATTTTATACCTTTGAGTTTTTTGCAGAATACTTCGTCTTCGTAACTGACAAAATACACCTTGCTCCTGGTTCCGTAGAATTCATCTACGATTCGGCCTTTGCACTCGTCCTTCATTTTACCGGGCTCTTTGTTGTTATGTTTCTCTATGCCATAAACGTTAGGCACCGTATAGTCCGAAGTGTCGAAGTATTCTGTGTCTCTTTTCATCATTTCGTAAATGTTGACACCATTTATGACGTAGATAAGAGAATCTGTGTCACAATAAAGAAGTTTACAGTCATTCCCTACCTTTTTCTTCATGTAGGCATAGTGGAATTCGTAGAGACATATTTTCGAAATATCCAAAATACTGAAGCCAGCGTAAATGGGTTTATCCATGTAGACTTCCGTTTTTCCCATTTCAATCGCAACGAACTCCGGGGTAAAAATCGTGCATCTCTTGAAATTTGGCTTAGATACAAGTGACTCTACACCGTAACGCCCGCTCCAATAAGTCCGTAACTTGATATCTATACGGCCACGTACATTTTCCATAGTCTTACCTAAAATTGGTGGAAAAAAATTATATGTAAATAGAAATATTATTAATTTTTGAACATATTATTATTATCATAAAATACCATAGATGGCGTTGTTCATCAATTTATAAAAATTTTTTTCGAATTCGTTCAAACATTGGGCTCGCAACCGCGTATTTAAATCGATGTACTCTCGTAGCCAAGGTCGCTGTTGAAATTTAAGCACCCTGTGTATTTTCTTGAGTTTTAATCCGTTTTCTAAAACTTGTTGCAAATACTTGTAATGGACCACGTACTTTTTCTTATCGTGTAGAGTAGCTAGTAATTTTGTTTGCTTTGCGCCTGGAGGAGTAGCGTGCTCCGGACAAAACGGTAGGTCCTTGTGTTGATCGTGTAAATCTACAGGGTACTCGAGGTCGACTTCTAGAATATAGCCCACCGGAGAATCGTCGTTGACAAAGAAGTCGGTATTTTTTATGTTTTCTTGCTCGACCCACTCGAAATTACCGTATGGTAAAGGGTATTTCATTGCCCAGCCATAGAGGTTGTTAATATCGAAGTACATGATGTAATTAATGTCTTCGTTTTCATTAAAATTCTCCGGCTTCATGTAAGGGTTGTTGGCCTTGGCATGGCGGTTGCTGCATTGACTTATTCCACCTCTGATGCCTTTCTCGATGAAAAGTACCATGTCGATGTCGTCGAGAAGCTCTAGTTCGACTTTAGTATACTTGAGCATAGCATCCCACGTAAAACCTGGTGTCGTGTAGTAATGCATGGGATCCAACCCATAAGTTTTCATGCCGGTATTTCGAAAATTTTCACAAACCTGCAATCAACGATTATTTAATATTAAATAAATATATGAAGAATATAAAGGTAATTTACCTCTGCCAAGAGCATAACGTCGGTTTTCAGATATAAATCTGTGTATTCGCCCAAGTCCTTGATTTGAAAAGACTCCCAAACGTGCTTAGCATGAGCGTACTCTTCACTGGATATGGACTTGCCACCACACAAAAGATTGTCAAATTTATCTATCGATGGTAATTCAGTTTCCTTCAATTTTTCTTTGCAGTCCATATAGCTGTATGGGAATACGCCTTTTCTGCAGAGGAGCGTAAATAATTCATCGCTAAGGCCTGGAAATTGTCTTCTCAAAATTGGATAGTCTTTCAAATACGAAGAAAGTTTGTCCAGCGATGAATTCATGAATTTGAAGGAGTCGATAAATTTGAACTTAACGACTACGTCGTCCTTGGTAGGAGGTCTGCTCCCGTTTTGAAAAACTTTGGTGAAAGATATATATTTCTCCTTAGTTTGAGGAATCAGGCCAACTTTGCCTTTGCAATGCGTCGCAAGATCCTTGATGAGCAAGTGTGAATCGTAACCCGCGAGATTGTGAAATACCACTGATATTGTAGTTGAATCTTGGTAGTTTAAATTACATTCGATATGGGCTGGCCCCCTTTCATAAAATAGTCAATAATAATTAGTAAAAATAGAAAGAAAAAAAATAATAATAAATAAATACCTATATTTTCCCGTGAGATGTGAATGGTCTTGTGCCTTGCCTCGCTTCTTGTCTTTCTCGATGAACCCCATAACTCCACAAATATGACACGTAGTTGCATTGTCGTATGCCTCTTGTTCCTCCGGTGTCAGTGGCAACATTGGTTTTTTATTTTTGAACGTTAGCTCTGCGAAATTCGAAAAATCAGCCAACTCTTGCACGAACCATTTTGCTGGATCTGGACCATTGTAAGACTTGTAACCAGATAAGTCATCGTCGTAGCTACACTTAACGTAGTATCCAACGCTAAGGGCTTCGTGCAGTTGAACAACGTTGGAATTTTCGTTATCTGCTGGTGGTTTTTTCAACAAACTCTCGAAATCCGCATAAATGACAAACGGCATCAGCTCTTGATTAGAGAAATTCTTGAATTTAATTTTTTTATCCGGGTTTGGTAATTTTACTTTGCATTTGTTGAGAGTTGAGCAATCTTCTTCGTGTTTTTTTAAATCTTTTACCGAAGAAAAATAATGCAGACAGCGATCGCAAATCTCTTTTTTTGTTTTATGTTTACTAGCTTGTGCACCTACGAGTTTTCCCAAATTAGTGATGTAAACGTAGTGATATTTTGGTGGCTCCGGTATTATTTTTTGTTTCTTTCTAGCTTGAACAATGCTCTCTTCTAAGCCATCTAATCGCTCCTTCATTATTTCCGTATCTTTGTCAAGATCGTATTCATCACAATCGTAATAACTGTTGTCACCTCTTGGTTCTTCGTACTCATAATTTTCTTCGATCAAAAGCAAATTACAGTGACATTTTTTCTTGGACTCGGTGCAGTAGAAAGGTTCAACAATATATACATCCTTTCCTTTTTTTTTTTCATCTCTTTGTTTTTTTAAGATAAAAACGTTGACTGATATTTCTAGATGGGCATTATCTTCCTCGAAACTAGAAATATTTGAAACATCCATTGGATAGCTAAAGCGTTCTACGAAGTTGATATTTAAATCTTTTTGAAGCTTTTTCAATTTGCTCAAACGTTCTAAATGAGTGGTATTAATTTCAGGTTTTGTTTTAGCTCTTTCTTTTATGATACCACACAAAATTGCCCACTTAAAACACTCTTCGTCGTAAAAATTATCAACGTTGATGCATACATGCTTAAGAAAGACTTCTTCGGGCAAGTCCAAGTACGAAGATCCCGAATGAATAGGATTGTATTTGCTTATGTGCAATTTCAAAAACAAGATTGATTTCAATGACCAGCCGGATCCATTTTCTTGAAATTCATCAACGTCTTTTAAAATTACAGAGCTAACGTTCTTAGCATACCATTCTTCGAGATCCGTCGCTGGATAAATAACAGCAGCTGGCGTGTTGAAAAATTTGTTATCGCTAGTGCTACTGACATCCGTTTGAACTTGATATTCGGCGACGAGTATAGCGTAGACTTTCACTGATCCTTTTTCTCTCAAGATATTGCTTATAACTTCCTTAAAAACTACGAGCGAGTCGTCCAAAAAGAGCTTGATGTCTACATGTCTCATATTTTTAATTATCCCCGTCTGAATATTTCTTTTGAAAGCAATTTCTAGCGGGACCCACTTTATGCTGTTGCCGATTCCTTGACCCGAGGTTATGTTCAAAGATTTCAAAGTATCCTCGATGTTTTTAAGAATTGCATATGTGGACTCGCACGCCTTTTTATGAGGTCCAGATTTTGCCATTTCTTCAAATAGTTTAGTCACCATTTCGAGATGCTGCTTGTTTAACGAGAGACTTTCATCGATTAAACGTAAATCTGCTTTGCAAGCTTCCAAGCTCGCATTCGCTTCCACTTGTATCTGGTGACATATTTCAGGTATAGATACTGCCATTCTGTAAAATAACTTTTTTTTTTAAATAAATAATTAAATAAATAAATAAATTTTTAACTTACATTAAATAATAATTCCTCTTACGATGTTATTATTTCAATCTTGAAAATTTTTTTCAATACTTATAAATTTCAACAAAATTATGACAATAATAATTATACTCGTTGTAAGAAGTTTTAAGGAACGCTTGAAAAATTGGAATGACCGCTCCGCAATTTCGCTCGCTCTTTATATCTTTTTCCAGCCCAGCGCTAGCCAATCAGAGCAGAAGAACTACCTCCCCTTCGATCTATTTTTAGAATTCTTAGAAATATTTTTTTTTACTACGCATAATAATTTTTAACGGTTTTTTTGTTTACGATTTTTTTTCTTGAAATCACTTGACAATAATATAAACAAGCGGTATTTATTATTTGATCTTTTTCTTAGAATCGTTTAATTGCATTATAAAAAATAATAATAAAATTTTTAACGGTTTTTTTTTCTTAGAATTACTTAATATAAACAAGCGGTATTTTTTCTTTGATCTTTTTCTTAGAATTACTTAATATAAACAAGCTGTATTTTTTCTTTGATCTTTTTCTTAGAATTGCTTTATAAAATAATAAACAATGATAATAAAATAATAATAACAAGAAAAATAAAAATTAATTTTGTCGATAGATGGCGTGTAAAAATATAAAGTCGCAATTGATAAATTTTGATTTTATTTAGTATATAAGATCGTGTTATCGTATTTATCTCAGTTGCAGATGACTCAGATATTAAAAGAAAATCTTCAATATCTGAGTCATCTGCAACTTTTTACACGAGATAAAAATTGTACAACTAAATTATATATTTTTTAATTAAAGAAAAAAAAAGAAAAAAGTACGCTGCGGGCCGGATTCGAACCTGCGAAGGGGACCCATCGATATTTATTCACCGACTCCTTTACCACTTGGATACCGCAGCGTACAAGTATAATAAGTATATATGATATATATGAATACATCTCGCACAGCCACTATCTTAAATCATAATAATAAAAAATACTGGCTTTATTATAACGTATAAGTTACCCCCTATCCCATATCTCTACCTAGCGGTGATAACGGTATTTTTTCTTTGAAATAATAATAATTAAAAAATCGTTATGCAATTTCACACCCACACACGCATACACCCACGCCCATACACCCACACGCACAAACTCACACGCACACACCCACACGCACAAACACACGCATACACCCACGCCCATACACCCACACGCACAAACTCACACGCACACACCCACACGCACAAACACACACACATACAACCCACACATTCACACGCACATACCCACACCCCCACGCCCACACACCCACACGGCTCGTACAATTGCACGGCCACGTAAAAAACCCCTCGTGCAATTGCACGGCCACGTGAAAACCCCTCGTGCACGGTCGGCCCCAAGGCCAGGGTATTTTCCCCCTCAGGGCAGGGTGGGACATTTCCCCCACCATTACCCCCACCACCGTTACCCCCACCCCTTGTCTCAGGATCCCCTTTGTATAACTACTCAATTATTAATTGAAAAAAAAAAATTTCTTTACGTTATTGAATTTATTTAGTTATACTACTATTAAAAAAATTGCATTTATTAAAACTTTTGAAGAAAAAAAAGTCTTTGAAATAAGATTTTTTGTAATTTAACTGTATAAAGGTTTCAATTTGAAACTTTGAATAATACTCAAAACTTCAAAAGGAAGGACTTTATACAACATGTAAATATAGCAAAAAGGGATAATTGAACAAGGTTGATGTATAAAGTAAACAGCAGGCTATAGAATATAATGAACGGTCTTTTAAGCAACATTCTGCAGTAATAATCAATAATCAAATAATTTTTTATTTTACAGTAAAAAAAAAATGTTTACTATTGAATTTAATTTATATAAATATTATTAAATTATAATATTGTATTCGTTCTAAAATATAGACATCAATTTTAAATCATCATTTAATATAATATATAATTCCTCTAGGGTATTAATTTGAGTTGCTATTGAAATTTCAAACATATGGTTATATTATAATAGTCACTTGAAATATTCAATTAAAATAAATTTTCAAGCAATTTTTATTAAACGTTTTAATTTTACAACTTTTTATATTTTAAATTCAGGAAAAAATGATTTTACTATGTAACAAAAAAATAATTGACTGAAATTTAAAAAAATTTTTTTTTTTTTTTTTTTTGAAAATTGGATTAGAACGTCCAGATAATTTAAATTTCAATTCAGTTTAAAACGACCTTGCTGGACAAATTATAAGAAAAAAATTCAAAAAAAAAATTTCATTTTCACTCGTGTCAATATTTCATTCTCAATCTGAGAACCTCTTTAGATTTTTTTGACTCCGAGTAACCGGAAAAATACTCCAGTAAAGGAAGTAAAATTTGGAAGTACTAATTAGAGGCAAATTGCAGATACTTGAAATAACTTGAATTTTGTTAAGAAAGGTGCCCAGTGCCCGAGTAAACAAATTCCATTACTGGGAAAAAGCGCGGCGGGTGGAACTCCTTGGATGGGGGGTTAAAAAAAAATAATGTAACCAATCGATAAATTATCATTTTTTAACATAAAAACATTGATTGCAAATTTTCTCAAAAATACACCCCTTCGAGTAATAGCGCAAGGAAAAGTGTGATTTTTGCAAAAAAAATTTTAAATTTTTTAAGTTTTTTTAAATTTACTGAAAATCTGTTAGTATTACAAAAAAAATTATATATTACTTATATTAAGTATTTTTGTTGATAAATAAAATTTTTTTTATTTTTGTACGATTAATATTAAAGAAGATATGACATGGCAAAAATGGTTGCTTAACGAAAAATGAAGAAACCGGATCGTTCTGGCGTAAATATCTCGAAAAATATTACTTTTACAAAAAAAATGATTAGTATCATTTTGCAAGATGACAAAATCGGAAAAATTTTGAGAGCAACCAGAACCGTTTAAAATAAGCAGAAAAAAAGTTATGGGCAAAGTAAACTTTTATCTAATTTTTTTCATGCTAATTTTTTAGTGCCATCTGGGCTGAGGTGCTTGAAAAAAAATCCTTTAATGAAAAACCAGATCACTTGTTTCTAAATATGTCCAGCCATTTTTGGCCCTATTGGGTAATTATTGTTTATGCTTTGGCCTGACGAAGTTGGGTAAAATCGTATATTTTGTAAGTTCCAGGATATTTGTATTTCAATTTTTTGTTATAATTTTTCATCTGTAAGCAGATTTGGCCGTTTAAAATTGCATATTTTATGTTTATAACGGTAAATGCTCTCTTTTGTCGGGCAAAATTTTAAAAAAATGGCCAATCCAATTGAAATGTTGCATATGACATGAAATTTTGGCGATAACCTTAGCTTTAAAATGGTTCATTGTACATCGCGTTATCATTAGCAAAAAATAGTTATGGCCAAAAACCCCATACGCAAGAACGATTCGGTTTCTTCATTTTTCGTTTACCAACCGTTTTTGCCATGACATATCTCCTTTAATATTAATCGTACAAAAATAAAAAAATAAAAATTTATTTGTCAACTAAAATACTTCATATTATAAGTAATATATAATTTTTTTTTGTAATACTAACATATTTTCAGTAAATTTAAAAAAACTTTTAAACTTTTTTTTACCCCCCTTCCCCAAGAAGTTCCACGCCCCCCGCCCCGCGCTTTGTCCCAGTATTGGAAGTTGTTTACTAGGGTACTGGGCACTTTTCTTGACGAATTCCAAAAAATTTTAAGTTGATCTGAGTTGCCTCTAATTAGTCCTTCATTTTACTAAAAAATTTACTTCCTTTACTGGAGTAACAATATTATATCCATTTTAACCTTACTTATATAATATTATAAGATTTCTAAACTTTGAACTTGATAATTTTTTAATATACTAGCTTTTCAATAAAAACTACTTTCTGAATATTTTTCTTGAAACTGAGTTTTAAAAAGGCTAATAAACTAGATGAAAATGTCCAGTTCGTTAAGGTTATTTTTTATGGTTTATTTGTGGTCACAAGCTCGAAAACACGTAACATAAGTGTCAGACATACGGGCCGTGTCACGAAAATTAGGGTTGAAAATAAAAGTCGTCGTAAAAACTTAAAATTTAGCAGAGAGGCTTATTTTGATTAATAAATAAAATCAAATTTGTAAGATTTTATCACCATAGGTTAACCCAAATGTGTGGATTGGGGTGGGATGAAAAATAATTTTGATTTTTCTTACTATTTACCTGTACAAATAGTAAATTTCATGCTTATAAACAAAAAAAGTGTCAGCAAAATAGAGACCAATTTTTACTGATATTATTTTTAAATTATTTAAAATTTTAAAATTTTTTAACGTCAAAAAAGCTTTCATCTATACTCATAAAATATAAAAAGTGTTTTAAAAAATTTTAAAAGATATATATTTTGCATTTTTATTTCAGTAACAGAATTTTGATACTTTATAGTAACATAAACCACCTTTACATAAATTATGTATTAAATTTCTAATTCAGCCTTATATATAATTTTCAGATCAAATTCCGAACCAAATGAAAATGATGAAAAATTAGTAAACAAGAAAATAAATAAATTAAATATATCAATAGATAATAGTAATAGATTAAGTGTATCAACAGCAAGTGTAAGAACACGAATAAATGGTTCACCAAGAAATACAAGGCGTCGCAGTGCTGGTGCATCTTCGGATATTGATTTTATTGATGCTAGTCCTGATCATTCAACGTCATAAATATTTTAATATATAGACCAATAAATAATTATAAGATTTTAAAATTTATATATTAGCAAACATAAATCTTGTAAATAAATATATAATACGAAATATATATAATGTATATATTAGCCTGGCAGTTGTTTTAAAAAGTTGATTGGATTTTTAATTACCACTTACCAAAAAAATAAGATACCCAAAATGACAGCTCGTTTAATCATTTACAAATATTACCACCAAACCCATTAAAATAATTTTGTTTCTTATGAGTAGTAGAAAATCTAAGCAATTTTTTAAGTAACTACCAGGCTAACATATAAATTTATTATCGTTATAAATAATGTTAATGTCGGTTAAATTATTGTTCATAAAATAATTTCTATGTAGAATAGTAAAATATTTTTTATTATTTATTTTATTACGTAAATTTATAGAATAATTTACTATTTGTGTGTTTTATAGTGGTTGTAAAATTTATAAATAAAAAAATTTATAAAAATTATTTAAATATTCGCCTCATTTATACGAGGGCTTTATTGAGGTCCAAACTAGTTTAATTATTAAATTAAGTTCTCGTGTAAAAAGAGCTAATATTTAACTAAATTTTAATGGAGCAGCTGAGATAAACATTAATTATCTAATGATGCATTGTTGAAATATATTGTAAAAAAATTTTTCAAATTATTATGCACAAATATAATTGCACAATTATCGAATATATAATTAATAATATTATAGCTAAAATATAATATTTATAGACTTTGTGCCTGTAAAATTTCTGGATTGAATTATATATATCTAAAATATTTAACGAAAAGTAAATAATTATTTTATTATGCAACAAGTGCATAAAATATTGATTTTATTAGTAATCAATAAATCTGGCATCTACGAGAAACGTGATTTATGCACGTTTTATGAACGATATTCTAATTAAATGTTTTTGAGTACACAATGTAAAAATTTTAATTTAAAATAATAATTATCTAACAAAATTTTTTTGTTTTTTTTTAGTTTGGAAATTTTTTAGGTTGAAGATGATATGCTAGATTTTAAAATTAAACTGCCCAAAAATTTTGCCAAGCAATATAATTTGATAATGTAGTTATAATATATTGCAAGGAACCGTTCATCTGTAAAATAGGACTAAAAAAATAGCCTACGAATTTGTTCATAATAGATTTTGATAAAGGGTACTACCGGGTAAGTATAGTGATTTGCCCCCCCAAATCAAACCTAGTGTAAGTGTAACACCCGAAATTTTATCAAAAAACTCACTGATTCCCGTAGGTTTTAGACCTCTAGGCAACAACAGGCCTCCAAAAACCTAAAAAGAACGTTTTTTTTTTATCTTTTAGATTTTATTTCACTTCTTCAACACGTAAACAGATATGATAATAGGCTGGAAAATTTAACATTTCATCACTTTTCAAAAAAAATTTTTTTTTGGTCCTTTAGGGGTCCTTTAAGACCCCGAAATATAATTTTGAATTTTTCAAAAATCCGTTTTTGAGTATAAAAAAATATTTACAATCCTTAAATTTTTTTTATAGTCCTATATATTTTTTAATTTTTTAATTTAAAAAGCAAAAATATGCGTAAAGTGCGGATAAACAGCGGTAACAGAATAGAACGATTAGGACTGCAAAATGATGGATATTGATAAAAAGCAGTTTACTAACTCTGCTTTTACATTTTTGGCACAATAATAAACTGTTTAAAATAAAAATTTCATAGCAGTAAAACAACCGCGAGTAAACGGCAGTAGAAGATATTGAATTCTCGAGTATTAGAAAGTGGTTGCCCCTCCAAGAAATTTTCTAAAAAATTAAAAAAAAAAAGATTTTCTTCCTACTGGGACAACAAAAAAAATTTAAGGATGGTATATTTTTTTTATGCTCAAAAACCGTTTGAATTATATTTCGGGGTCTTAAAGGGGCCCTAAAAGCCCAAAAAAAATTTTCCTTCAAAAGTGGTGAAATGTTAAGTTTTCCAGCCTATGAATAAAGTATTTCTAATATTATCTACTAATGAATCGGAGAAACTAAATAAAATCTAAAAAATCCCAAAAAAACTTTTTTTTTTTTTTTTTTTTTTTTTTAGGTTTTTGGGGGTTTGTTGTGGTCTAGAGGTCTAAATCCTACGGGAAACAGTAAGTTTTTGATTATTTTTTGGGTGCTACTACGTAGATTAGGTTTGGTTTTGGGGGCAAAATTACTGCTTTTATTCGGCAATAGCCTTTATTTATTATCGGTTATGTAATATCGGCCTTTTGTTATTTGTATAGTAAATAAAATTTAAACTAATACATAAAATATTAAGTTTATTTTCTCTGTGGTACATTTATTAAATTTAATTTTAAAAAATGTTTGGATTCTCGATTACAGTAATGAGATGTCAAATCGTGTATCATTTGCCAAAAAAAATAAATTCTTAACATTAAATTTCATTCGCTTTTAGGTATGTTTTGAAAATTACAGAAAAAAATAAAAAAAAGATTTTTTTATATACAAGGTTGCAATACTTAAAAATGATCTAAGAATTAGTTAAAATTGTTCAAAATTGTATTATATTGGTTAATGGAACCTAATTTTACAATGCAAAACAAAATTTTCTTTCGTTTAATCAAGCTACTGCCGGTTTTGTCACAAAAAGCAAATAATTATCAATATACAAGCATCCCTCGTTATTCGCGGATTTTTTATCCGCGATTTACTGTATCCACGGTAGGCTGAAATGCAACATCCCTCGCTATATACGTACATAAAATCTTTGATATTCGCGGTTTAAGTGCATCCATCTATTTGTTTAACCCATTAACGCCCAACCGACAATCCCTGGACAGTCGCATATTTTTATATGAAAAAATTGAAATTTCAGGCCAAAAATGGTATCCAGTAGGTATTTAAGACTGCTCTTTCCGAATCTGAAGTCCGTTTTCACGTACAACCCCTCAAGGGTGCGATATCAACCCCCAAAGTGGGGTATGTTTTAAATGAATTTTTGAATTTTCTTTATAATGTTATTTACCCAATAAAAACAGTTGATTATTATAAAAAATCTTTGCTGGAACCTTTAAAAACCTCAAAAAATAAAAGAAAAATATTTTTACCTGTTTCACCCCATTGGGGGGCACATTATGGGGCGTGGGGGATGGACTTTTTAGGTACTTTAATAAATTGAAATTTTTACCTAAAAATGATGTCTAGTAGGTATTTTATGCTGCTCTTTCTGAATCTGGGGTCTGTTTTCACGTACCACCGCTCGGGGGTGCGATATTAACCCCCAAAATGGGGTATGTTTAAAATAAATTTTTGAACTTTCTTTATAATGTTATTTAGCCAATAAAAACAGTTGATTATTGTATAAAATTAATGCTAGAACCTTTAAAAACCTCAAAAAACTAAAAGAAAAATATTTTTACCTGTTTTACCCCATTGGGGGGCACATTATGGGGGCGTGGGGGATGGACTTTTTAAGTACTTGAATAAACTGAAATTTTCACCTAAAAAAGGTATCTAATAGGTATTTTGGCTGCTCTTTCCGAATCTGAAGTCTATTTTCACGTACCACCCCTCGGGATTACGATATCAACCCCTCAAATGGGGTAAATTGTAAATATACTTTAAAAGATTTTTTAACGATTCAACACTTGGAAAAGTGGTTGCTCTTTTAAAAAAATAATTTCACGAACTGTAAAAAATGTCAAAAAATAACGTGCATATCTAAATATCCCATTTAAACCCCTAAGAAGGGTAATAATAGGGTGAACTTTATAAATAAACGAAATTATGATTTTTAGGCCTAAAAATGGTGTCTAGTTTTTGGCTGCTCTTTCCGAATCTGAAGTCCATTTTCATATAAAATCCCTCGGGGGCGCGATATCAACCCCTAAATTGGGGTAAATTATAAATTTTCTCGCAAAAATTTTTAAACGATTCAGCACTTTAAACAATGGTTTTTCTTTAGAAAAAATAACTAGACAATCTGTAAAAAATGTCAAAAAATCACATGCGTATATAATTATTCAATAACTAGCAAGATATTTTTTGCGTAATTTTAATAATTTTAAAACATTAAACATAAATTTACAATTTACCCCATTACAGGGGTTGATATCGCAACCCCGAGGGGTTGTATGAAAAAATGGACTTCAGATTTGGAAAAAGCAGCCAGAAATACCTACACTGTTAAAAATACCCGATGGTAAATTTACGAAATAATCGTAAAATTACGATTTTGTCGTAAAGTTACTAAAAAAATCGTAAATTTACCATTTAAATCGTAATTTTACGATCGATCGTAAATTTACGATTTTTTTGTAATTTTACGATTTTGATATCGTAAATTTACGACAAATTCGTAATATTACCACCAAATCGTAAATTTACGATTTTTATGGTAAATTTACGATTTTGCATTTGTAAATTTACGACTGCCAGATTTGAGTATTTATAAGCCTGAAAACTACATTTCCGAAACTAAGGGGTGAGTACAAGTTTACCTTATTTTTTCGATCCTAAACTCATATACGAGTAAAAACTAATTTTGGCATAAAATTTTTGTATTAACACTAAAATATCTAAATGGCATTAGAGAAGGTATTCTCATCTCAAAAGTTATTTTAAAGCCGTAAAAACTTTGTTTAGGAATTTCAAATTTTGTATACAAGCCACAATTGAAATGAACTAAAAAAAAATTTTAATATTAAATAAAGTTTTTAATATCTAACATTTTTTACGTACATAAATATTAACAATTGTTTAACAAAAAAATTAGAATTCTTTTTTTTGATTTCTAAGTTAAAAAATCTAAGGCAAAAGAGGAAAAAGTTAATTAAATTCAAATAAAAATTTTTGGAGCTTAAAAAAGAAGGGAAAATAAAAATCACTTGGCTCTCTTTTACCTTAAATTTTGAAAATTTTAATCTGAGACAAATATACTTATAAATTAAATAGTCTTAATGATTAAATTTTGCACAAGATCCAGATTATACATGAAAAAAACAAAAAAATTAACCTTTGGGTAGAAAAATCAAAATTTTTTCAAAAGCGTTGATATAAAGTTTTGAATTAAATATGTAGGTTTGTCTGAAATGTTTATTTCAAATATAAAGATTATGTAATTACAAAGTATAATAGTAACGGAATCCCAATAACGTAAAGGGTTCCTACAATAAAAAATGAGAATACACTCATATGTGAGAATAAAAATAATATGAAAAATCATATTTGAAAAAGAACTTTTCTGAAATTTTAAAATTAATATCTAACTTTTATGAGAAATTGTTTTTTACTATAATTTCCACCCCTTGATGAAGTTTAATGATTTTTTTTTATGGTCATATTTGAAATAAGCAACGTCAGAAGCCCAGGATACAGTTTTTCAAGTAAAAATAAAACCTTTTATAAAAATTGATTTTTCACCCCTTTTTACCCTAATTTTTCACCCCTAGATGAAATTTTATGATTTTTTTGAGTTCATATTTGAAATCAGCAATCTCAAAAACCCCTAGATATAAATTTAGAGCTAATAATATAAAGAAGTTTCAGAATTATAATAAAGTGGTACGTTTTGGCCGCGCCGGTGGTAATCGATTAACAAGGGGATTTCAATACATTTGGAACACTAAATTACACCAAATGGTTATGAACGAGTTTATTATGTTGAAAAAACATGCCGACTACCCTCGGTTAATTCCAATGGGCGTTCTAGGCCTAGAAACGCAGGGTTCAATGTTATAAAATAGGGTTTTTTGGTTATTTTCAATATAACGCTACAACTTCCCATGTTAACCAAAACATTTTTGGTTGGTTTTATTCTTTTGGTATAAGTGTCACCTTTCATACGCCATAAACCAAAATTTTTTACCACTAATTCTTTCATCACTATAGCCAATTAACCAAATAGTAGTCATTTTTTGCTAAAAACAACTAATTTTTAAACTGCTGCCAAATTTGTAATTTCTGACGTAAATGGATTTTATAGTTCTGAAAAAATTTGTACAAGCTTCAAGTTTCCAAAAATTTTTTATTCGTCTCATTTCCGTGATTCGTTTTTGAGAAATGGCTCTTCAAAGTTAACATTTAGTATAGGCCTGGAGCATGGTTTTATTTGCGATTTTTTTTGAAAGCATGGCCATGGAATTTTTCGACGGTAATTTTAGTTTTTGGGGTCGCTGATTCCAAATCCGAAGTCCGTCCTAACCTGGTCCAATTTCGCGTAATTACCCATTTTAGGTCATTTTTAATGTTTTTTTGCCATTTTTTGTTAAAATTTTTAATATATTACCATTTTTCTCACACTAAACTAATGTTTTTTGGGTTTCTATACCTAATTATCATATAATATAGTATATCTACTCATACAAAAAAAATGGTAGCCCATAATAGGGATTCTTAGGCTATTTTTCACGCTTTTTGGGCTAATTTTAGCTATTTTTATGAAATAATACCAATTTTTATCTACAGCTTCTGTTTTTTGAGTATTTTAAGGTAGCTAAATACAAATATTATTTTTAATTTATCTAAAAACGCCGTAGTAGCCCATAATAGGCACTTATAGGCTGTTTATGAATTTATAATTTTATAATTATAATTTTATAATTACAAAAACGGACAAAACATTTGCAAGTATTAAAACTATTTTTTTTAAATTCTGAAAATTTAATCCAAAACTGCCTATTGTGGGCTAGTAGTCCGTTTTTTGTAATTATAAAATTATAAATTTATAACACTACTCGTTTAAAAAAAGTAACGTATTATAAAATACCATTAAAAGGATGAGAATACCCGTGAATCGCCTATTATGGGCCACTGGACATTATTTGTTTAAAAAAAAATGTGTTATTTGCGTTTAGTGACCCGAAAGCCACAAGCTGTAGAAAAAATTTGGTATTATTTCATAAAAATAGCTTAAATTACCCCAAAAACGTTAAAAACAGCCTATAACTGCCTATTTATGAGCTTCTGCGGCGTTTTTAGATAAATTAAAAATAATATTTGTATTTAACTACCTTAAAATACTCAAAAAACAAAAGCTGTAGATAAAAATTGATATTATTTCATAAAAATAGCTAAAATTAGCCCAAAAAGCGTGAAAAATAGCCTAAGAATTCCTATTATGGGCTACCATTTTTTTTTGTATGAGTAGATATACTATATTATATGATAATTAGGTATAGAAACCCAAAAAACATTAGTGTAGTGTGAGAAAAATGGTAATATATTAAAAATTTTAACAAAAAATGGCAAAAAAACATTAAAAATGACCTAAAATGGGTAATTACGCGAAATTGGACCAGGTTAGGACGGACTTCGGATTTGGAATCAGCGACCCCAAAAACTAAAATTACCGTCGAAAAATTCCATGGACATGTTTTCAAAAAAAATCGCAAATAAAACCATGCTCCAGGCCTATACTAATTAAAAATAAGCTTTTTTAAATAATCGTAAAATTGGGACTGTGACTTCAAATTATCATATCTAGTTAACAAATAATTGAAAAGGGTAAAATAAAGAAGTTTTGGAAATCTTTTGGAGCCATTTCTCAAAAACGAATCACGGAAATGAGACGAATAAAAAATTTTTGGAAACTTGAAGCTTGTACAAATTTTTTGAGACCTAAAAAACCCATTTATGTCAAAAATTACAAATTTGGCAGCAATTTAAAATTGGTCATTTTTAGCCAAAAATGACCATTTGGTTAATTGGCTATAGTGATGAAAGAAATAATGATATTAATTTGGTTAACTTGTGAGATTTTGGCGTTTTGTTGAAAATTCCCAAAAAAAACCCTATTTTATAACATTGAGCCCTGCGTTTCTAGGCCCAGAAGGCCCATTGGAATGAACGGAGGGTAGTCAGCATGTTTTTTCAACATAATAAACTTATCCATAAACATTTGGTGTAATTTGGTTTTCCGAATGTATTGAACTCCACTTGTAAAATCTTTTACAAAAATACAGCATATTTTTAGTGATTTTTATTTTCTCTCCTTTTTTAAGCTCCGAAATTTTTTATTTGAATTTAATTAACTTTTTCCTCTTTTGCCTTAGATTTTTTAACTTAGAAATCAAAAAAAAGAATTCTAATTTTTTTGTTAAACAATTGTTAATATTTATGTACGTAAAAAATGTTAGATATTAAAAACTTTATTTAATATTAAAATTTTTTTTTAGTTCATTTCAATTGTGGCTTGTATACAAAATTTGAAATTCCTAAACAAAGTTTTTACGGCTTTAAAATAACTTTTGAGATGAGAATACCTTCTCTAATGCCATTTAGATATTTTAGTGTTAATACAAAAATTTTATGCCAAAATTAGTTTTTACTCGTATATGAGTTTAGGATCGAAAAAATAAGGTAAACTTGTACTCACCCCTTAGTTTCGGAAATGTAGTTTTCAGGCTTATAAATACTCAAATCTGGCAGTCGTAAATTTACAAATGCAAAATCGTAAATTTACCATAAAAATCGTAAATTTACGATTTGGTGGTAATATTACGAATTTGTCGTAAATTTACGATATCAAAATCGTAAAATTACAAAAAAATCGTAAATTTACGATCGATCGTAAAATTACGATTTAAATGGTAAATTTACGATTTTTTTAGTAACTTTACGACAAAATCGTAATTTTACGATTATTTCGTAAATTTACCATCGGGTATTTTTAACAGTGTACTAGACACCAATTTTAGACCTAAAAATTATAATCTTGTTTAATTATAAAGTTCGCCCCACTACTACCCCTCTCAGGGGTTGAAATGAGGTATTTCGATATGCACGTGATTTATTGACATTTTTCACAGTTCGTTTAAATATTTTTTTTAAAGAACAACCACTTTTCCAAGTTTTAAATCGAAAAAATCTTTAAAAGTATATTTACAATTTACCCCATTTTAAGGGTTGATATCGTAATCCCGAGGGGTGGTACGTGAAAACAGACTTCAGATTCGGAAAGAGCAGCCTAAAATACCTACTACACACCATTTTTAGGTAAAAATTTCAATTTATTAAAGTACATAAAAAGTCCATCCCCCACGCCCCCATAATGTGCCCCCCAATGGGGTAAAACAGGTAAAAATATCTTTCTTTTATTTTTTGAGGTTTTTAAAGGTTCTAGCAATAATTTTTTATAACAATCAACTGTTTTTATTGGCTAAATAACATTATAAAGAAAGTTCAATAATTCATTTAAAACATACCCCACTTTGGTGGTTGATATCGCATCCCCGAAGGGTAGTACGTGAAAACAGACTTCAGATTCGGAAAGAGCAGCATAAAATACCTATTAGACACCATTTTTAGGTAGAAAATTTCAATGTATTCAAGTACCTAAAAAGTCCATCCCCTACGCCCCCATAATGTGCCCCCTAATGGGGTAAAACAGGAAAAAATACTTTTCTTTTATTTTTTGAGGTTTTTAAAGGTTCTACGTGAGGGGTTGTACGTGAAAACGGACTTCAGATTCGGAAAGAGCAGCCTTAAATACCTACTGGGTACCATTTTTGGCCCGAAATTTCAATTTTTTCATATAAAAATATGCGAGTGTCCAGGGATTGTCGGTTGGGCGTTAATGGGTTAAAAAATTTTATCGAGAGTGATCTTAGTCGTAAAATGACGAAGTTCACTCTTGTTAAAATCTCGTAAACAAATTAATTTTTTTCTAACCTTTTTATTTTGTACATTAATCTACTAAAATTGTGCAATGTCACCAAGTGTAAAAAAATCGCCAAAAACTTCTAAAGAAAAACCAAGCTGAGCGCGGAAAGCAAACCGAAGAATCTCCTTCTGTCACTCCAATCAATGGGAAAACAATTATTGAAATCATGAATTCCTTACAAAATGCCGTTGATATAGCTACGCATCATGACCAGAAGCTTACAATTTAAACACAATTGTGAACAAACAGTTGAAATTTATCAAGAACTTTACAAAGATATATTGCGGCGATCCAAACAAACTCATTTACTCAGTTTTTTCAAAAAAAACTAATAAACGGCAGTATATAATTCATAATTAAATTTTTGTAAAGAAATTTGTTTTGTTGAAAAAAATTTTTTTAATTATTATATTCATTTCTAATGTACATTGAATCTTCCGGAACCTGTTACCCTTCATTTCCCATAAGACTAATGTCTTTTTATCCGCGGTACTTTGTCAGAACGTAACCCCCGCGAATAACAAGGGATGCCTGTATATTGGATTCTATATGAGCAGGAAAAAAATTTAAATCAATGGTGTAAATAATTAGTGAAAATTATTATGCATAATAAATATGCACAATTTTTTAATTAACACAGTATTTTATAGTTGGTATGCGCATTGTCAGGTTCCTTTGCTTGAATTTTCAAATAGAAACTTTTACATTTGCTTTAAGGTACTTAATTTGCTTGAAAATTTAAGCGGATACACATAACAGTGTGTGTATCAATTTGAAGTTGCAGTGTATGAAATCTTCATGCTTAAAATTTGCTTGAATTCTTGAAAATTATTGCATAATAATAGTAATAAAAATCAGAAGTAAAATTAAAGAGCACAAATTTTAAGTACCATACGATACAAAAATAGGTGTATGCATAAGTTTGACTTATATTTTTCTATGTCACGACTTAATCCCTTTTTCGCAGATTCCTGTAAAAATTCTATACGTTTTTTTTAATACTTATCTTAAGTAAAAATAATTATTCGACTCTATTCGATAAATACATATTTATAAATCAATGTAAAGTACGTTTTTGTTTAATTGTTAACATGATATAAAAAAGATTGTTAAACTGTTTATATAATACTAGTTACTATATTGAAATAAAAATTTATATTACACCTATATATGCATAATAGTTATTTTGAAAAATTCTTTGAATTCTAAATTACTGATGAAATTAAATATCACTTAGCAAAAAATACTGACGGCTATTATAAGGGCTTTTTTGGAACTTTCTTTTCCAAATGATTGGTAACATTAATAATTGACCTAATATTGATGCAAAACTTGATTACCGAATAAAAAGTACATAATATAGGAAAACTGGAGCTTTAAGGCCAATAAGAATGAAGGAAATAATTTCCCGCTTTTTGAGAAATTTGCATATTTAAAAAAAAATGGATTTTTCTTTAGTTTTTCCGGTTTTTTTGAGGTATTTCTAGAAACTGATGGCAGTATCAACTTCAGAGGAAAATGAAGAGAAATTATTTTTTTAACTTTATTTAGTAAAATTCCAGACCTAATTCCTTTTTGTTTCACTAAGAATGGCGCATATAAATTATAAATCAAATATATACCGCAATTTATGTTTTTTTTTGTAAATTTATAAAATTTTTGAAAAATTATTTAATTTTTATTTATCAATTATTAAAATTTAAAATTATTGTTCTGGAGATGGATTCAAATCATTGGGATTTTCTCCCATTTGCTGGTGCAATGATATAATCAAACCTGGGTAATTAAATCAGTATTAGTAGCTTGTACGTAAGAAAATATTAATGTTATGCAGGTAGGTATCAAATTTTAAAATATTGTTTTCTAACAATTTTATATAAAATATATAAAAAGGTAGCAAGTTTAATTTTTATTAAAAACTAGAATAGCCGCGCGCTCTGCGCGCGCAAAATAATAGCATTTTTTATAATTTCATTATAAAATTAATTTAATCCCTAGGAATAATTTTCACCATATTATGGCCATGATTCATGGTGATGGGGCATAAACTGGCCATCAATTATGGCCATCTAGTTAAAGATAAATCATCATTTAAAAAAAAATGATTTCTTGTCTTATATTGTATAAAATCATCATTTATACTCCTCCAAAGCCTATAGCAAACGTAAAAAACCCACAACTTTTTAATTTTTAAAGAGGTTTATATTTTTTAATTTTTAAATTAAAATAAAATAATCATTCAAATTTATATAATACACAGACTTATTATATTAAGTAATAATCGGATTTAAAATTATATTAAAAATTACCAAAACATTTTTACACGTTAATTTTTGAGAAAAAAAAGTTATAGGAGCAAACGTTCTTTTCATTTTATTTTGGCAATATTTTTTCAAAAATCATTTCCATAATACAGAAGAGCACTTTTTTTATATTCTGGGAATAGTTTTTGAGCTATTATTTGACAAATATTGCCAACAGAAATGAAACTAAGGGTTTGCTCGTATTACTTCCTTTGCTAAAATATCTATTTCTTCAACAAGGGAAAAAAATAGGATTTGGCTTGCAATGCAGTTGTATGCACGAGTGAGCGCAGCAAACGAGCCAAACAGCATTGAAAGTAAAATGTCCTACATTTTTTCCCGTGTTAAACACATAGTTTTTCATTAAAAGCGAAAAAAAGATCGCTCGAAAGTAAGAAAGTAGATCTTTTTTGCAGCTTGTCATGAAAAATACTTTTTTATGAGCTTCATTGACTTTGAATATTGCCAAAAAAGTTTAAAAATATACTTTTATGTGCTACTCTGAATTCTGGAACTAATTTTTAGAAAATATTGCCAACAGAAATGAAACTAAGGAAAACCGCAAAATTAGCTCACATTTTTCTAGCAACTTTGAAAAAATTTTTAAATTGAAAAACAGCTGACATTTCGAAAGCTTTCAATCTAGAAGCTTAAAAATTTGTATGAAATGATAATTCTGCGCACTAAATCCATTTAAATTGGTTTTATGAAAATCCCAAATGTTCACCTTCCCTTTAGTAAAGTTTCACTAAGAATTACTTATATGCAAAAATTCCAGTTTGGACATTCCATCAGCTAGTTTATATTTTTATTATAAATCGAAATACTATAAGTATAATATGAAAAAACTCACAACCAATTTCTGAACTCACAAACAACAAAGATGGAACATATACTTTCAATCACCGCTAGTATTATGTAGCCATTAAATAAATAGTATTCTAGGATAATGATTGGCACTCATGTAAATTTAAGCTCTTAAAATCCTTATTATTCTAGAACCCTTTATCGAACTTATTTTAAGTCCCTAAACCTGATTTATTTTAAGTCCCTAAACTTGGATTATTTTAAGCTCCTAAATGGAAATTATTCAAAGTCCATTTGAGCCCCCCTCCAAATTATATGCTTGAAGTACCCCCCCCCCGTCTATAAATATTAGGATGTTTTTCATTTCAAAAACTGACAGTAGACAAAAATACTGAACCAAATATAATACTTCAGGTCATAAAACTAAACTCCAAAAAAATTATTTTGACGTACAATTTAATGTAGTGTGCCAATTTGCAAATGAAAATCGGTAAAAATTAGGAAAAAGGTTTTAAAAATGTTTTAGAAAACTTTTAGAAATCTTGCTACAATCTTTTTACTGCTAAAATGTTCTGAAGGCTTGTTAATAACAAAATATCAAATAGAATAGAATAAAATTGTCAAATTGCAATTGTCGTGGATATTTGCATTGTAGATGACTGTAAATTTTAAATTAAGTTCAAATATCCTAAAATATAGTATAATTTACAGTTTTTTTTAGATATTTTGGTACTAAAAAGCTTTTAGACCATTTTAATAGTAAAAAGTTTTTAGCAAGGTTTCTATAAACTTTCTAAAACATTTTTAAAACCTTTTTTCTGATTTTGACCAATTGTCATTTACAAATCGGCACACTATATTAACATATAGGTAATTTTTTTTTTTTTTTTTTTTAATACATAGTATTATTAACTGAAGTATCATATTCGAGCCAGTATTTTTCTCTACGGTTAATTTGGGAAATAAGAAACACCCTAATAAACATATGTTCCACGTTAAAAGCACTTTTAAACCAATTTGATGCGTTTGAATTTGAGTTTAATTAATTTCAGATTCAAAAACCCTCGCAAAAACCAATTAACATGTTTACAGCGGCATAGGCCGGCATAGGCCATTTTGACCCATATGGCTCTATGTATTTTTAATAGGGCTTCAAAACCTTCCGTAATGAATTTGCTAATTTAATTTCCTCCCTTAATAATATTTAATAATATTAAAACAACCACATTAATTATTTCAAGATTTTGAAATTTTTTATGATATTATTTCTTTTTATTACAAAACTATTAATTATTTGGTTCTTCAAAAAAAGCCTATATATAATGTTTAAGGTGTTACAATACTAAAAATTTATGATAACAGAAATGAATGAAACTTATACAACATAAAGATAAAGTCTTTAAGAAATAAAATAAACTTTCTTTTACAACTTTGGTTGCCTAATTATTATTTAATCAAGAAAAAAGTGTAGGTATTTTAACATTGCTCTTATGGAAAATCATCTTTGGAGCTTGTGAATGATGACGATTACACAGATTAATGAAACTTAAATAATATGGTAAATAAAAGATCAAAGATTATATTTCCAATTTTTTTTACTTTTTTCATTTCCTAATTATTAAATAATTAAATAAAAAGTATATAAACAACCTAATATTATACTAATACATATACGATTTTACATATGTATGTAGCGTCGATAATTCAGAAATCGAAAAAAATACAAACAAAATGGCGACTTTAGTGTTGTAATACCTTAAATATTAATTTTATTTTTTTTTCTTCACCTATATGGCTCGTTTTCATTTTTTTTGAAAAAGTAGCTTACAAAAACTAAAAATAAAAAATTCCTTTTTTAAAGTCCAAATAAGGCTTTTTAGACTTTTTTCACCAACAGCTATTCATCAGTATTGCATAAAAATCACCATAACGAACCTTTTACATCAATTTATTACGCTTTTTGATAATTATAAGGTAAAAACAGCTTAAAACCATTAAAAACCAAAATCGTTACATAAGGCCTTAATATATGAATTTTTCTAGGCTTTATGTGTTTTAGAGAACAATGACACGAGTTTTGGAAGTAAATTTTAAAAATATTCAATAATTTTTAAAAAAAAGAGGAACGGTAAAGGCTTTTTTATAGAAAAATTAAAATAATTCGTAGACAAATGAACAAAAAAACTTTTCCGTTTGGAAAGTAAAGTATTTTTATGATTGAAACTTGCTAAGTTTTTAATAATTTAATTACAACGCTTCTTAATCGGAGATCCATGGGGGTACGGTAAAGGCTTTTTTTTGTCCCTTCGTGATTTTTGAACTTGAACTGATTTTTTTTCTATTTAACGACCTTTTAAAGTGCTCCTGGTGTAAGAATTTATTTTTTATATATTTAAGTTGTCATTTATGCTATTAAAAGGTTTTAAAAATGTTTTTATTAAGAGAAATCAAATTTAATTTAAATAAATTACGTTTTACGAACACATTTTGTAAAATCGTGTGACACACCTTCTCACCCTTGTAATAATTAGTGAAAGTAAGTTTTTTTCTATATGGAAAAAGTTTAACCTTATGATATAGCAGTTAATCCCCAAATAAAAATTTTTGAAAATTAATTGATAGGTGTGAGTGACAGACACTCAAAGTATAGGAATCTCCTTTGTGACAGGGAACGGTAAAGGCTTTTTTGCTATAATTTTATGTTTTATAGTAGTTAAAACATTAAATTATGTTGATTTTTATGGTGTACCATCAAAAACTTATTGAAATTGAAAATTAAAAAAAAAATTTTTTTAAAATGAATGCATCTGGAAGTCAGAAACGTGCTGTACGTCACTTTTCCAAAAAAAAAAACGATAATGAGCCATATACCTAAGCCTAATTAGTTTTATAAATATTACAAGTTTTGCTTTTAACCTCTTTTTGTTGCAGGTGCATTTCTTGTGTATTTTAATTTATAAACAGACTAAATAACATAACCATTAACTTTATTTATTTAAATTTTGCATATATAAACATTTTTTAATAATCATTAGTTTATTAATTAATCTTTGAATGTTTCGAATTAATTTAAATTATGATAAATGTATATTTTCTTATCAGTATATTTTTATTTTATACAATATTGAATCCTAATTTTTATAATAATAAATTTAAATTCGAATAATCGATTTTAATTCGGCCAATCAGAAGGCGAATAAAAAGTTGAATAGAAGCAACTTCAGATCTCCATCGATTTTTATATAATGGATTTATCAATTATCGCTAAAAAAAAACAGGAAAAAAAGGTAATTTTGAAAAATAAGAGGAGGAATTTGGCAAAAACCTATGAAAATGATAACAATTTTTTTTAAATCCTCTCCCCCAATATCATATCATTTGGCTTATAGAATCTCTCATAATAAATATAAATTATATATTAGAAAGAAATAATAAAATCACATAATATTTATTTTTGAATATTTTTCTCAACTTTTTTAATTTAAATTTATTCAGTGATATTAATTAATTGTATATACAAAGTTATATTATAAGTTTTACACATGACTAAAATTTTTTTTTGCATAAAATCAGTTTTTGGAAATAAATATTTATTTTTTTTTTTTTTTTGAATATATATAAATAAATTTTTGTTTAAATTAAAAATATATTTTTTTCAAACTAAAAATATTAATATATGAATACATTTCTTAATTTTACATTTATTAAATAATACAATGACTATCATTATTTTTTGTTTGCACTTATTGTTTAATTTTTTTTTTTTTTTTTTTACTTTTTCTTTTTCTTTTTTGGACAAAATCACTGATAATTTTTTATTTTTATACATTATCTGACTTTTATATTATTATAGTATAATGCTTAGACACGCACATATTTTTATTTCTTATAATAATAAAGCATTTTTTTTTTTTTTTTAAATATATATGAATAAAAATTTTCTTTTTTTTTTCTTAAATATTTTTCATAATGACAGTAAAAATAGTAATAAAAAATTATGAATATAAATATAGTTATAGTAGCATTCTTTTTTATATTGAACGATATTTTTTGAGCATAGAGATTGATAAATTTTAAATGTGTGAATTTTGGAACAGCCTTTCATAAAAACAAAGCAATAAATAACTATATTAATTATAAATTTTGAAAAAAATTACAAAAATAAACATTTTTGATCAGAAAAAAAAGTTTAGCTTTTTATAATAACTGAAATATTTTGTTTTATTTTGCCTTCACAATCAGACTTATTTTCTCTGTTTTATAAACGTCCTAAAAGTTTATATTAAAAAAAAGAAAATATTTTTTTTTTTAATTTTAACAAAAATAAAATAAATATATAAGTGTATAAGAATTAATAAGAAAAAAAACATTAATAATTACATTAAACCATATAAACAATAACTCTAATTGCAACCATTTTTTTTTTGTGATCGCTTTGATCACACTTTTAATAACTTATATTATAAAATGAAATATCCACTATTTTATACAAGACTTTTTTTTAAATTAGTACTATTTATAAATCTAAAAGAAATATTAATACAGATTATTTTTTTTTTTTAGCACAGCACTACTTTTTTTACAGTAAAATAATCAGCTATACATAAAATTAATTTTATTAAAAAATATTTAAAAATAATATGCTCGCTTTCAGAAAAAATTTAACTTTCATACACAGAGTGAACTACATAGTTTTGAATTTTGATTCAAATATTTTTAAATAATGTCAGAGAATATAAAATATAAGAAAATTGTGCAACTATTTAAGTTTTCAAGTCAGTAAAAAATAATTGATAAGCGATCCTTTCAAAAATAAAATATAAAAATAAACTTAAATTTTATTTTGTTTCAAAAAGGATTGCTATTATAAATCGATGAAATTCAATAAAAAAATGATAATTTGCTTAATTAAGGAGGTTCACTACAGATTGAAAAAAATATAAGATTTGTCTAAAAATTGGCCAGATTTAAGGATTTACCATCTAAAATCACCCTGCATAATCTGAAGAATTTTTACCGCTTAGTTTTTGTGTTATTGAGCCCAAAAATTGAAATTTTATACAGGCTTTTATGGAAAATACAACTTTTCTAACTTGAGTTCTAAATATGATCTAAAAAAAATTTTTTTTTTGGAGAAGATTTGCAAAGACAAGTTGACGGAATTAAATTGGAGGCAATTGACAGTGTAGTTTCGTTTTAATTAGCAAAATAATAAAAAATATTTGAAGTATTGCAACGTTATTATATGTTTATTAAGGTGTGAATATTTCTTGGTACAATACTTTATTCACGTAGCATTGCCACATAAATTCTTAAATCACATCATTTTCAATCTTTAGCCAACCTCCTTAAGAAAAAAAATTGACCACATATTTTTTATAATAAAAATGAAATTAAAAATTGCAAGAAATTATTTTTAATTATCATTATCTAAAATTTTTCTTGTCTTAAATTTAGCATTATGTTTTTTTAAATTAAATAATATATAATTAACCACATTCATCTTAATTTAAAATTTTTTCAAATTAGGAAACAAAAAAAATAAAACATATTCAAACTTATTCAATGGCTTTGCTTAAAAATTCAATAAAACGTTTTCCATACTGTTCAGGATCACAAGTAGATATTCCATCAACATTTGCCCCATATTTTACTGTTTTGGCAGCTTTAGCAGCTTGTTTACGTACCCCATAATGTGTTAAGACATCTATTATAGCTAAAAAGTAAATTTCTTTTACTGGTGCACCTGAAAGAATTATTTAAAAAAAATTTTTATTTTTAATACAAAATTTTATGTTAAATGAATTATTAAGTTATATTACTTTCTGAACTAGGAATCGCATAAATATCTAATTCAGGTATAATATTGTCTTCATACTGTAAGCTTGTTTCACGACCTAATGCTCCATGTGGAGATTCTGGGGGAGTTGCCATTCCTGTAACACCACTCCAACCCCACAATCTTCTGTAATAAATTATATGATCATTAATTTTTTTTTGGCGCATAAAATTTAATATTTTTTAATAATTCTATAATACATACTCTCCACCTGGACCTTTATTTTCTAAACCACTGCCAGATTCACTATCTTCTTCATCATCGTGATCTTCTTCTTCTTCTTTTTCTGCTCTTTCTTTATTTTCTTGCTCTGCTCTAGCACAATCATGAAGACCAAGAAGTAATGAATAATCCATTAAATGCAATCGTGTTAGAAACTAAATATAAAGCATAAATCAACTTTAATAACCTCAATTTTAGTTCATATGAATATTAACTGAAAAAATAACTTACATCAACATCGGCTGATAATGTTTCTAAAAGTTTAGATTTAGCTTCTTCACCAATGTATATTTTCATTTTTTCTTTCACAAAGTCATTATCTTTGTAGGTTGGTAAATCCTTTTCTTTTTCTTTATCTGAAGCTTCACGATCAACGGTTGATCCTTTTAAATCAAATTTTTTATGTGTTGTTAAGTGGTTAGAAAAGACATTTCTAATAGCTACTACATAATGTTCAACTCCATCAACTGTTAGTCGATACATTCCAAGATACTGAGGCAGTAGAGTTTTTCCATGCCTTTCAACGATATACTAAAAAATTTATGAAAATCAATTATTTTGTGTTTACTTATACTATTTATAATAATTCTTTTTTATCTTACTGGATGGTATTGTTTCAAAAAAGAATGCATTCTTTCAACTTCTTCACTAGTGAGAGTTTTTAAAATAAATAATTTATCACATGATTGATAAAATTTTGCTCCGCTTTTTCCAGAAGAATCATCAAGAATAGGTTGCGATCTAAAGAAATTAAAATAAACGATAAATTTAATTAATTAATTAATTAATAAAAACTATTATTTTCTAACCTTGTCATTGATTCTTTGTAATCAAGATCATCGATTCCAAACCTCTCACGTAAATTTCTAAAAACCAGTGGGCAGTATTCTTTTATCTTAAAGTGCGATGGCATATTTTCCCTGAAAAAGTAAAAAAAAAAATTAAAAACAATATGAATTTTAATAAATTGATAAACTGAAAAATAACATTACTTTGATAAAATAAATTATGCTTACTTATTAAAAAGATGATTGTCAACTTTTAATTTGCTGTAAGCACGAAAATCATCTGGTAAAAGCATAACTGGTATGTTAACATGGCTTAATTCATTTATCTGAAATATTAGTTAATATATTTTAAATTAATTTAAATTAAATTAATATCAATAAAGTTAAATAATCATAAAAGTTATTAACTTACGGTATGATTCACACCCCACATAAAAACACTGAGAAGTGGTTCATTAGCTCGAAAAAGTTTTACTTTTTGATGTTTCACTCGAAAATGTTTCTTTTTTAATTTACTCAAACCGCTGGAAATTTGCGGCATTCCAGACATGTTGAAAAATTTTTTTACTTAATATTTTAATAACAATTTTAAAAAACACTATTATATTCTTATTTTTAAAAAATTCTTCTTCAATTTCAATACTTTTTTTTTATTACTATAACTGCTATACATTTCTTAATCTTTGAAAAAGTTATTGATTTAACCATAAGATAAGTATAGTTCTGAAAAATTAAAAATTAAATTTAATAAGTAAATGATAATAAATTAAATATTTTTTTTACACATAAAATCCAAACCTTTTTATAGAAAATAAATGCAAGAAATTTTTATAATAATGTTAAAAATTCAACATTATTGGCACAATTATAAGAGTCTACGTTCTTTTATCATTGTAGCACTGTTGAAATATTTGATTTAATATTTAAACAACAAGAGATAAGAGATAAATGACAGAATATTTTTCATAAAGGTGTGGAACCTTCGTGTTTATTTTAGGTGTATAGAAATAATTTATTGAATAAAAACGTTTTATTTTAAAGAATATTTCTGGAGCAATAAAGGATAAATTTATTAACACTAAAATGTCAACTGTAACTGTAGCCTTAACACAATATGAATATTATATTTTGTTTAATTTGTTATTTATATTTGCTGATAAGTTAATACATGTATAATATAACTCGCAAAATCACTACATTTAATCCGATTCTTTAATCATCTGTGTGTAGGTAAAATAGGAGATTTTTCTATCTCTTTTTATTTTGTTAATTTTTATATGTAACAAATTTTCAATAGGTGGCGTTTTAACACCTGCTTATTTTTTTTAGGGCGCTTTGTTTAACCTTCAGATATTCGTAGAAAAATTTTGCAAGCAAAGTATTCTTTTTAAATTTTGGATTTTTTAAGCTGAAACGTAGTTATTTAGGTTTTAGTAGAGTAAATAAAACAGTTTTTTAACATTTATCTTGTATTTTATAAAGAAAAAATATTTAAGTATAAATAATTAAAATTTCATAATATTTGTTTATTAAATCACAATCAATTCATTTTTTATACAAAAAAATTAATTCAGTACATACAATATATAATTAAATAAATAATTTTATTTCTGTAAAATTTAATAAAATGCTTAATCATTTTTAATTGCCATTTACCAATAGTCAAAATTTATAATCATTGTTGTTGAGATGGATCGGAGTCATTGGGATTTCCTCCCATTTGGTTGCGTAATGATTCAATCAAATCAGGATTAGCAGTTTGCATTTGCTGTGCTAACTGTTGTCCGCTGATTTAAAATAAAAAATCAATTAAAGAGAGATTTCAAAACATTTAATGAATAAATAATTTTTAATTGTTATATTTGAAAACTTACGCTTGAATTAAAGCTTCCATTCTTCCTCCTTGTTCAACATTTCCACCAGACATAATATTATTCATCATACTTTGCATTGAAGGATCAGAAAGCATTTGTCTTGCCATAGTCATTAAAGCAGGATTACTTAATAGAGATCCAAGATCAAGATTTAAACCTGGGCCACCATTTTGTGCTAGTTTTTCTTCAGCTATTTGTAAATTACTTCTGAAACTTTCATTTTCTGGTTCTAATTCTAAACCTTTTTGATAACATTCTTTAGCTTCCTTAAATTTATTTAAACTTGAATAGGCTACCCCCAACCTTCCGTATGCTTTACCATATTTAGGATCTATAGATAAGGCCGTGTTGCAGTCTTTAATAGCTTGTTGATGATTACCAATCTTACTATGAGCTGCTGCTCTATTGCAATAATAAACTGCATTACTTCCATCAAGTTGAATTGCTCTGAAACAGTTTTAAAATTTTATTTAATTTTATATTTTTAAAAAGTACTAAATTTTGATTAAGAATTATGATTACTTTGTGTAATTTTCTACAGCTTCCAAATATTTTTCACTCTTCAGAAGATTGTTTCCTTCATTTTTTAGTCGTTCAGCTTCAAGTTTAACTTCTGGAGAAACTTTAGGATAATCTGTTTTAACTGGACCAGCGATTTCTTGATACAATTTTATTATATCAAAATTTGATAATGCGTCTGAAGCGTTTACTCCATATGCATTTTCTAAACATTGAACTGCAACTTCTAACCCTTCTCTTGATTCTGCATTTAGATTATCTTGTTCTAATAATTGTGTTAAGCATTTAATTACTGATGCAACTAAACCTTTATTAGCCATATTTCAAACCTTAAAAAAAATGTTAACAAGCAATTTAAGATAATTGATAGGCATATATTAATTGTTTTAGTATTAAAATGTAATATTAAACATTAATATTAAGTTTTTTATTAGATATTCAAAGTCAAACGATGTCATCAGAAAATAATTTTATAAAAATTAATAATTTATCCATAACCATATGTTAAATAAAAATAATATATTATTTGAAATTACAGTTTTTCAATTGGGAAATAGTCCATAATTTTTAACATTAAGCAATAAAACTAAAATTTTTGAGAAAAAGTATGAAAATATTGATATAAGAATGCTATATTCAAATATTTTTTTAAATTTATTTTAATTATTAAAAATAGCTTTTTGCTACTATGTGGTTTAGCCTTTGATAATTTATCTACGTTATATAAGTGAATCTGATAAAAATAAAAAAAATAGCGAATAAAAAAAAATTTGTCTTTCCGGAACTCAGATAAGTAATTTTTATCCACTAAGTGAATAAGTGAACCTCTAATGCACCACGTAGAGAAGTAGAATTATTGACACCAATAATTAATAATATACTAACTAGCGAAATTTTAAAAAATGTTTAAAAACTTACTTTTTATTAATATAAAAACGAAAAATTTTTCTTTTGACACAAAACCGGCTATAATTGACCTTTACCAAATATTATTTTTTATAACCTATAATTGTGTTTCATTTAAATTTTATTTTCTTTTCATTTATTACGTTGGTACACTAGGTTTTTATAAGATTTTTTGTCGATAATGTAGGTAGCATTTAGCATTATTTGTTATATTTTTTTAGTAAATACGGAAATTTTTACGTAAATGAAGTACGCACGGAAATTTGAAAATGTGCAACTTTCGACTGCTCCTAATGCAATTTTCCACACAAAGATTGATATAAATTTCTTCTTGATCATAAAATTTTCAAAAATAATCTGAAAAAACATAATAAGTTTTATTGTTTAAACATTTTATATGAAATTGATTTTTAAAAACCATACATTTTATGAAGGCTTGCGTTTTATAAAACACGATCATATTTTACAACTCGAAAAAAAATTATTTATAAAAAAAATCTATGAATTACCTATACCTACACCATTAAATAAGGGTCTCGAAATGGACAAAAATTTTCCAGAAAAAAAATGTGCTTGTTTCTGCTGGTTTCTTTAGCCAAGGGAGGGCTAAAGTTGGGGCAAAACGGTAAATAACTCAAAAAGTAAAAGAAAAAGTTTCAAATAAAAGTTGTAGCTGAGACAATTTCCTACAAAAAGGTTCCTTTGTAATTTATCAGTCGAACACACTGGGACCGAGTTATAAGCGGTCATAGCTTTAAACTTTTTTTACCAAAGTTTCAAAAAGCGATATTTTACAAACAAAAAAACGCGTTTTCGATGAGTTTTTTGGATTTTTTAGTAGTAAAAAGTGTTAAATATGGGTATGTAAGGTTTTTTACATATTAAATTTTGCAGAAAATTATGTTATTTTATATTTTTATAATATTTCAACTATTTGCAAAATTTTTGGTATATAATAGTACAGTAGCTAAAGTCCAAAACCGTTTTTTGGCCAAAAAATGCTAAAAGTTTTAAAATCATGGATAAACAAAATTACATTTAAATATGTGCATATTTTGATTTTAATACATAGTATGGGCCTTTAATAAGTTATTCCATCATAAATTTGCCCATATTTAAGCTTTTTTAGTTGATAACACGGCAGTGGCGGATCCAGAAAGCTGTCTCAGGGGGGGCGCTCAAGCAAAATTTTGTATGTTTTCTCATGAAAATTTTTCAAAAAACACAAAAATTACCAAAAAACATGCCAATGTTAGGAGCTCAGGGGGGGCGATCGCCCCTACCGCCCCCTCTCTGAATCCGCCCTTGTAACACGGACACTTAATTGTTTGAACTTTTTTTCTCAAAACTTTTTGTATAAAAAAGTAAAAAAAACAATATTTTTTTCATTTTTGAAAGTAGTACCTCATTTTTTTCTGTGGGAGCACTAGTTTTAGACATATTTTTTATAGTCAATTTTTTGGATCTGAAATATAATTTTTTGAAATTTTTTGCAAATAAAAATAATAGCAATATTTTTTTTCTTTTTGAACGTTTAGTACCTAATTTATTTCTATAAAAGTATTAATATCTGAAAATATGGTCTTTACTCTATATGGCTTACAAAAAATAGCTTAAAAAACTAAAAATAAAAAATTCCTTTTTTAAAGTCCAAACAAGGTTTTTCAGACTTTTTTCACCAATAGTTATTTAGTATTGCATAAAAATCACCATAACGAACCTTTTACATCAATTTATTACGTTTTTTGATAATTATAAGTCAAAAACAGCTTAAAACCATTAAAATCCAAAATCGTTACATACGCCCTTAATATATGAAAGTTTTATGTATTTTAGAGAAGAATAACATATATTTTTGAATAATTCTTACTAAAAAAACAAGTTTTGGAAGTAAATATTAAAAATATTTAATAATTAAAAAAAAAAAAGAGGAACGGTAAAGGCAGGAACGGTAAAGGCTTTTTTATAGAAAAATCAAAATAATTCGTAGGCAAATGAACAAAAAAACTTTTCCGTTTGGAGAGTAAAGTATTTTTATGATTGAAACTTGCTAAATTTTTAATATTTTAATTATAACGCTTCTTAATCGGAGATCCATAAGGGTACGGTAAAGGCATTTTTTTTTGTCCCTTCGTGATTTTTGAACTTGAACTGATTTTTTTTCCTATTTAACGACCTCTTAAAGTGCTCTAGATAGCCCCAGTCACCCTCTAAACTGCCCCAGAGGGTGAATATTTTACTTTGTGCAAAAGTTATAAATTAAAGTATCTTAGTTCCGTTTTTTGATGTTCTAAAAACGAATTTTAAGTCAGAATTTATCCATCATCCATAGTTTTTGTCCCAGCTAGTTACCCTCTAAAGTCTACCAGAGGAAGGTTAATTAATCGCTTTAGAATATTACAGCGATATCAGGATGGTGCTAAGAACTTTTGTTGGAAACAGTAAGCACCTACGAGCATATATGATTACGTATGTTTCGTTAATTAACCTTCCTCTGGTGGGTTTTAGAGGGTAACTAGGCTAGCTGGAACAAAAACTAAGGATGATGGATAAATTCTGAATTAAAATTCGTCTTTAGAACATCAAAAAACGTAACTAAGATACTTTAATTTATAACTTTTGCACAAAGTAAAATATTCACCCTCTGGGGCAGTTTAGAGGGTGATTGGGGTAGCTGGGGCAAAAACTAAGGGTGATAGGTAAATTCTGACTTGAAATTCGTTTTTAGAACATCAAAATACGTAAATAAGGTCCTATTATTTTTAACTTTTGGACATAGTAAAATATTTGATTTTTGGGGTTGTTTAGAGGGTGGCTGGGGGTAGCTGGGGGTATCTGGAGCAAAATCTGAGGGTGTAGGCTAAATTCTGACTTCAGATTCGGTTTTAGGACATCAAAATACATAACTAAAGTACTTTTATTTTTAACTTTTGGACATAGTAAAATATTTGCTTTTTGGGCGGTTTAGAGGGTGGCTGGGGGTAGCTGGGGCAAAATCTGAGGGTGTAGGCTAAATTCTGACTGCATATTCGGTTTTAGAACATCGAAAAACTTACCTGTAGGTAGGTCTAGTTACAGGATCAGAAATTTTTTTTTTTTTGTGCAGCTGTGTAATTATTTATATAGGTAAAAAGTTCCATAAAATTACAAGGAAAAACTGAGAAAAGGGTTTTTAAAATAACTAGGTTATTTTTTTTTTGATAAAAAAATGATTTTTCATTACACGCTGCAAAAAAGATCTACTTTCTTACTTTCGGGCGATCTTTGTTTCGCTTTTAATGAAAAACTATGTGTTGAACACGGGAAAAAATGTAGGAAATTTTACTTTCAATGCTGTCTGAACTCGTTCGCTACGCTCACTCGTGCATACAACTGCATTGAAAGCCAAATCCTACTTTTTTTCCCTTGTTGAACAAATAGATACCTATTTCTGTACAGTAGCCACGAAAGTACGAGATCCTGGCTAGTGATGGACGAGACCGAGACGAGACGAGATTTTGGGTCAGTCTCGTCTCGGTCTCGAAAATTTTCAAAAATTGAGGTCTCGACTCGGTCTCGTCTCGGTCTCGCCTCGGTCTCGTCTCGATTTTCGAGACAGTCTCGAAAAAAACTTTAGTTATCTTTATGTGCATTTAAAAATGTATATTGCGATATTTTAGGCATTTAAACTGGTTAACCTTATTATTTTCTGATTGTAGATCATTTTTCATTTCCGGTGACAATTTAATAATAAAAAAAATAATTTGTTTATAACAATTGTTTAAATTTTTATCTTTCTCTAATGCCCTGTTATTGCTAATTCGTCCAAGTTTAATGCTGAAACGGCGCCAACGAAGAAATATAATTTTACATAATTCTTCAGAAGTATTTAATTAATATGCATCAAAATATACCAGATCAAATATTTCACAATATCAATAATTAATCAAGCCAAATAATTTTCATGAATATTAGACAAATTTAATAACCATGATAACATTTTTGGGATAAATTTTTTTATATTTAGCATGTAGTAAAGGAAATTAACACCCCCCTCGCAAAGGACTTAAAATTAAATTGCTATATTTTTACAAAACATGAAATTATGTCAATTTTAAAAATTAAATATAAAATTATATAATTATATTCATTTTCCTATCTATTATAATAGCGAATTTATTTATACCTGTTCAATATTATTTTGATAAAGTTATATATTACCTCTTTTATAACTTTATTATTCTAAATAATCAAATATTTTTTTTATTTATTATTTATGATTTAAGTTGAACTGTTTAAAAATAAAAAATTTTTATTAGGGCAGCCATGGATACACTACTTATAAGTTGTGTATCCATGAGGGCAGCTGCGAACTTTATAGCAAAAATTAATAATTCCATTTTTTTTATTATACATAATAATAATAGTTATTAATTATCTTCCATTCGTATTAGTACTGAATGTTCAAAAAAACAAGAAGAAATTTTTTTATTTCATTTTTTTTGTCAAAAGTTTCATCCTACCATGAATATACATTTATTAGGTATGCAATAAAAGCTTACGTAAGACTTCTTTGTACTTAAATTTAAATTTGTCATATAAATTATTTTTCAAAAAAAATTTCGAGACCGAGACGAGACCGAGAGTCTCGGTGGGATAATCTCGCCTCGTCTCGAAAAATTGTTGCTTGGTCTCGACTCGGTCTCGTCTCGAAAACGAGACGAAACCGAGACGAGATCGAGACCAGTCTCGTGGTCTCGTCCATCACTAATCCTGGCCGCTGCGCGGCCAATGAAATCGAATTTTCTCGCTACTGTCGCAGAAAAAATTTATACGGCCCTTATCCATAAATAAAGAATGTCCCAAATCGCAGTTTACCATGTTTACTTGCGATTTGGGCTATTCTTTACTTTTCTGGACACGAGCCTTAAATATACTATTGTTTATTATCAAAGTTATACATTTTGCCTGATTCAAATTCAGGCCTTTTTCTTTTTAATAACTACAAAATATATAAGAAAATCCACCAAAAGATTGCCTTTAAGTGTTCATACTTTTGAAAAAAAAAATTTTCACGCACACCTTGCTAATACGTTTTTTTGTGTTCTTTAGATCATATATAGTCACGAAAAAGCGATGAACAGAAAAAATGTTGCGGGTACAATAGTTTTTTTCAGTTGGAAGGCTCAAAATCACGTTTTTGAGATATTTAAAAAAAACCAATTTTCGAAAGTTTTTTTTAATCAACTTAAATCATTATAAAGGATAAATTTATATTTTTTCACTAGCATTGTACTCATAAATTACTAAAAAAAAGCATTTTTCTAAAATAAGGACACAAATTTTTAATTATTAGCGTCTTAAGGGGGCTCAAAAGTTAAAAAAACGTTTTTCAAAATAAAGATTGTTTATTTAGCTTTTAAAACTTTTTTAAGTCGAATTATTATTAAAAAGTAATAATAAAAAGTTAAATAAAATAAAACTCATTAATTATGAGCTTTAGAAATCACCTAGAACAGCTGAAAACAACTCCGAAGCTAAATTAACCAATTTTGGATCATTTTTAAAATAACAAAATCAGTCTTGTTTTTAATGATTTTCTTTATTACTAATTTTTTTACTTATTTTTATTTACTTTAATTTTACATATTTTGAAGTGTTGTCTTTCTGTTGAAAATAATTTTTCTTTTAATTTTCAACGTCTTAGACCAGTTCAATTGTTAAATATTGGGTTTTTTTTAAATTCATAAAATTGGGATTTTTCTAGCAGATTCAAATGATGTTATGAACTGGACTAAAAGACGTATATTACTTAGTAATTTTTTTCCCGTAAAATTCGAACTCACTATTTATTTTAACATTTTACTACGATTTACAGGAGAAAAATTCATTTTTTTAGTTTTTTAGGGTACCAATTATGAGGGGACCAATTTTTAAAAGTTTCGAAGTCTTTAAGAAAAAATTTTCTGAATAATATTTGCAATTTTCACTTATATATTTTTTCCTCAGGAATTCGATGAAACAGCTAGTTTTTTCATCTGGGGTTTTCCTTAACCTTAAAATCTTATGTTTCTGTTTTTACTGGTTTTGTCCACTCTTATATATTTTGCATTAGTAGCCCATTTGAGCCTAAAGGGTTTGAAATAATTAAAATTATTTTTAATAAATAAATAGTCAGAGAAAAATTACTCGATAAACAGGCTAAATCCTTTTGTTTTTTTAAGAAACGAGTTATCGTTAATTAAATATTTTGCAATAATTCTCTTATAATCTCAATTTCACGTTATTTGAAGTCCAATAATTTAAAAATTTGATAAGTCAGTAAATTTTTGTCAGAAAACGAAACGATTTCACTGAGCAGTTTTTTCCTGTCTATTTATTTATTAAAGATAATTTTAAATATTTCAAATCCTTGAAATTTTTTTTTTTTTTAGAAGGTTGAACACTTAAGGGCAATCTTTTGGTGGATTTTCTCATATACATATTTACATAATTAAAAAAATAATTTTATTTCATGCAAAAAGATAATATTTACCTAGAATTATTAAAATAATCGATGCACTCAAATATTTCGATATAACAAAGCAAAGTAACGAAAAATGTTTTGAATGAAAGTTGTTAGGTTTGGAAGGGGGCATCTGATGATGGGCATAAAATTTGTGTCTTAGACCCCCATCAGGCCCAGCAGAACCCAACTTTGAAATTTTAAATGGAAAATATACTTTTTTATTTCAAATTCTGATTCTGCAGTAAATGTTAGGTCCAGATATGATTTTTGATAAAATAAAAAATACAAGGCCCATTTTTAAGATCCAAAAACCCCTTTATACAAGTATAAACGAAAAAAAGCTATTTTTAGTAGATAATGCAAATTTCATTGTATGTTTGTGGTCAAGAAAGATTCATGGTGACTATTTGAAATTTTAGGCCTTAAAGATTTTAACGGTCCCATTTCAGCTTTTTTAAAGTTTAATATAAACAAAAGATGTTTTTAAAGTTAGGTGCCATTTTTATATTGTATGTTTTTTGTGGTCATTGGACTTGGTGATCATTTAAAATTTTGGACCTTATTGACCTTAAAGGGGCCCAATTTTGCTTTTTTAAAAGCTCAATACGAACAAAATGTTTACTTAAATGTTTCCTAACATTTTTATTTTAAGTGGGGAAAGTTTTTGTGGGGAAAGACTTTTGATGATTATTTGAGATATTAGACCCTACCGACCTTATTGGATCCAATTTGGCTTATATTAAAGCTCAAAATGAACACAAAAACTATTTTTATAGATACTACCATTTTTATTTTAAGTTTGTTATAATGGGAAACTATTAATGATAATTTGATTTTTTGGATCCTATACAGGCCTTAATGGGTCTAAGTGAGCTTTTTTTAAGTTTAATATTTTTTAGTTTCTTGTGGAGGAATACTTTTGCTAATTATTTTTTTTTGGGTTCTATAAAGATTATTGGGCCTTCTTAAACTATTTGGGGATTTTCGAAGATTTAAAAATACTCTTTAACCAATTTAATCAATTTTATTTTATTTACGTTTTATGTTTTAGAGAATAAAAAAATAATTTATTACGATTTTGATGTCTGGTTTATTAAGCATAGAAAATCATTATTTAATATTGCATTTTACCATGAAATACAATTTTTTAACGCAGAATTAATGATTGTAATATTTATTTAATATAATAATTAATTGAATGAATAAACAAAACTATAATTTATTCCCTTTTACTGTGAAGTAAATACACAGAAAAAAAAGCTTGAAAATATGTTTATTTTTTCAGCTTAACAGACAGAGTAATCAATTGAAAATTCAAGAAATATATTTTTACAGTGTACTTTGGCATTTGATAAATGGAAAGTTTTTCTGAATACAAAATAAAATAGCAATTAATTACTATTAAAATTACTATTTTAACAAATGTAATGATACTTCTTTTTTTTTCATTACTAATTAATAATTAAAATTAATTCTTAAAAAAAAATAATAATAAACCGCGTATTTCAATAACATTTTAGTTTTCAAAAGGCTGACTTAGTAACATGGTACATAAGAAATTAAAATTTTTTGATATTATTGAGAATAAAATAAGAAAAATGAATTTTAATAATATTGCTTTTAAATTATTATCATTTACTGGATTGTGGGAACCAACTGATAAATATTTATCTAAAAGTAACAAATCTTTTTATTCGATTTATAGAATGTTTGTATTTATAAATTATAAAATATTTTTAATTATTCAATTTTTTAATATGATTGTTCATGGAAAAAATTTTAATAATTTATCAATGATAATTAATATTACTTTACCGTTTGCTAATATTTTTGCCAGGACATTAATATTTAATTTTTATAGAAAAAAATTTACTAATTTATCAAAATTACAAAATCTTATTTTATTTCTACCAATTACTACAAATGAAGTTAAGATATGTAAGAAATATGAGTGTGTCAATAGGTGAGATAACTTTTGTTTTCTTAAAACTCTTTATTTGAAACTATAAAGTCCTTCATGGTTAGTAGCTTGAAAGATCGGATTATGAAAAAGTCGGGCACTTCGGATTTTATAGCGAAAAATGAATGTTCAACCTATAAGAAAATAGTACTTTTTTAGATTTAAATGTTAAGGTAGTTCACCAGTAATTTAGACGACAATAGAAATCGCTAAAATTTTTATAGGGGGTTTATATTATAATAATACACATAAAAATAAAATTTTAAGAAAATTGTGGTTTTCGTTTAGGAGATACAAAGCTCCAAAGTTGAATTCTTATACATTGCAAGCATAGGAGCCGAGTAAAAAAACACGGGTTTGAAATTTTTATTTACTGTCAACGCCGAAACTGAACAATAGATTTTTTTTTAAAAAATTGCACAAAGTAAATTAATTGTTGAAGAAACTTGTATTCGATTTTTAAATAAATTGTGGTTTTCGTATAAAAGATATTTTAATTAGAAAAAATAAAAAATTGATGAAAATTTTAAGGTGACAACGTCGACGTTTAAAATACACGCATAATATTATAATAATAATCATGTAAATAAAATCGTGCGCCTACACAAAGATTGTACAACGTTGTCGCTCTTTTTTTTTTATTTAAGCTACCACGAAAAATGATCTGTCAAAATACCGTAATTTTAATTGTCTGGTGAAGAACCTTAAATTTATATTTTGGCGAGTTATTTGATAAAATGTGTCTCTCGGTGGAGGTGAAAATGAGCAAAAATTTGCCCTGCTCGGATCAGGCTGAAATTTTCAGGAAATGTTGCTTTTTTGGTCCCCAGAAACATGTTTTTGAAAATAATAATAATTTAATAAATAATAATAATAATTTTTCAAACCCGTTTTTGAAAATCAGTCATCCTCTTCGAGATATTTATCAGTATGTCTCCCATTTAAAAAACATGGGAAAAGCCATTTTCTAGCGGTTTTTCTGATTTTGCTTCAAAATTTTAGTTTGACTAAGCAACAAACTAACGAGAAAAGTTTTTTTTAACATTCATTTTATAAAAAATTTAATATTTCAAAAACGGGTTTGAACATGTTTTTGGGGACCAAAAAAGCAACATTTCCTGAAAATTTTAGCCTGATCCGAGCAGGGGAAATTTTTGCTTATTTTCACTTCCCCCGAGAGACACGTTTTATCAAATAACTCGCCAAAATATAAATTTAACATTTAAATCCAAAAAAGTACTATTTTCTTATAGGTTGAGCATTAATTTTTCGCTATAAAATCCGAAGTGCCCGACTTTTTCATAATCCGAACTTTCAAGCTAGCCATGCCTTTGAATTCCACAACTAGGTAGGAAACAGTTTTTTATATTAAAATAACATCCTAGTTACCTTCATTCATTTTCATATATTAAAGCCTAGTAACACAGTTACAAAGCTTTAAAAAAACACTCCATGTTTTAAATTGGAAAATAAACTTCTTCAAAATTTCAAAGCCCCTCATTTCCTTACTTTTTTTTAAATCCAAATCCTTATTTTTTATCACTAATTCTATCTTCGTTATAAATAAATCCAATTTCTGTTTCAGATAAAAATAAGCAATTTCTAAATAGCCGCTAAAATGACAATATTAGAAAAAAAACTTCTATTGGTTTAATTTTTTTGCATAACCTTTTATTTTCCAACTGCTTTTCTTACGCTAAAAAAAAAATATCCGTTTGCTACAAGCGGAATATTTCCGGTTATCTTTATTCCTTGCTCAAACGATTATAAATGACTTAAAAAATAAACAAAATTAAAATAGTCTATATTCAGTATCAAGGGCGTGAAAATTTAGCGCTTGTTTGAGCATTAGCACGAGTTCACATTACTAGTGTCTAAAGTTTATCGTCCATAGTGCTTACGATATTTTTTGCCTATTTAGATGTACAACGAGTGTAATGAATTCCGTGAAAAGTTTTACGCACGAGTTTTACGCCCAGGAGGCCAAAAAATATTTTTTTGTCTTTAAAAAATATTTTTTTTCTTGCATTGTATTGCTGTGTGCATATCCTAATATGAGAGACATAATTTTTTTTTTTAAATTTTTTTTAAACATTGCCAGTCATTCGCAGAATAAAAATAGTCTATTACGAGCCCGTGTCCAAAAAAGTAAAGAAAGGACCAAATCGAATGTAAATTACCTTTTGTGGCGAAGCCGAGGATGCTAAGCTGCGATTTGGGGCATTATTTATTTATGGACAAGGGTCGTATGCGATTTTTTTTCATCAGTGGTGATAAAACACGTCTTTTTCGGTCGCGCAGCCGCTGGGAAATACTTGGTTTCTGGCCACTGAGAAGAAAAAAATTCTTTTACCACAAGTAAATTTTTTTTCAGCGTAGAAAATGTAACGAGCAAAAAATTTTTGAAAACTCGAAGCAGATTTGTAAAAAAATTTTTAAACCTACACGGTAGAATGGCTTTGGTTGAAAATTCAACCAAAATGGTCGAAAATTCATCCAAAAGCTAAAATACAAAATAAAAATGATGTAATTATAATACAGAGTAAAAAAATGATCTGTGCATCCATTAAAAGTGAATTAATTTTATAATAGATTATATAATTAGTGATTTTTTATGTATTATTACTTCCTTTGGCTCAAAATCTGAGGAATGACTAAATTAAAATGGAATCTAAAATTTCAATTTTTTCAAAACACAAACTCTTATTTATGTATATCGAACAGTTTTTAGCTAAGCCACCTTTTTCGATCAATGCTCCATCTGAAAATTCGCTTTTATGAAAAACTCTGGCAATAAATAAAAAAAAAATTACCTAATTACCTCTTAGCAATATTACAGGCGTATTCACTTTAATTAATTCGGCTAGTGTTTTTTCAGTCAAAGGTTCCTAATAAAATTGTATGTATTTTAATTTCTATAAATGAAATAAAAAATATATTCGTTTTTTCCTTTTTATAATTTTAAAATTCTGTATAAACTATATTATATTTAAAATAACATCTTTACTTAAATTTAAAACTGTAATTAGTCATTTCTTAGCTTCAGAGCCAAATAAAGTAATATATAAAAAAACCACTAATTACAATGTGTTATAAAATTAACTTTTAATGAATGCACGGATCATTTTTTTACTCTGTATTATAATTACATCAATTTTATTTTGTATTTTAGCTTTTGGTTGAATTTTCAGCCAAAGCAATTCTACCGTGTGTTTATTTTAAAAGTAGCAAAATTTTTTGTTTTAACAGCAGTGTTATTTGAAAAATAAATTTTTTTTTTTTTTTTTTTTTTGGGCCCATTCAAGAAGGGGCCTTTTTCGTAGGACGAGGAGAATGCATTTACGCATACCATACACGCGTACTGTATGGTTATGTGGGACTCAACCTCAAATTTGTATCTGGGGTTGCCCAGATATACACAATTGAGGAATTACAATACCCACTAAACTCCCCACCCTCCTGCATTTATGACAATATCATAGAATCCGGACCGGGACTCCCTGTTTAGGTATTACTTCGGTCCGGAAACAATGCAGCCCAGGCATTTCTTCGCCATACCCTGTCAATAAAGGAGGAGATTTTCCTACGAGAGGAAACCTTCCTCCTTTTTTCCAATCAGTGTCGCCCGTACGTACTCTGCCACACTGTACCAGTTAGCGGCACTGCGCAGCATTTCCGGGACGACTACTTCCGGCCTTCATTCATCGAAGGGCGGTCGCCCTTCAGCGAAGCGAGGACACCCAAAAAAGGTGTGCTCAGCGGTATCCAGCTTGCCCGGGCAATGCAAGCATTCCGGAGATGTCACCTTGCTCCACTTGAAAAGCATATCGCGGAAATAACCGTGACCAGTTAGGAACTGTGTGAGGTAGAAGTCTACCTCTCCATGATCACGGTTCATCCAGCTTTCCAAATCGATGATAAGGCGGTGCGTCCAACGTCCCCTCGGGTCACCATTCCACCTATACTGCCAACATTCCATTGTGCGGGAGCGGGCGCGAACGGAAGCTACGTCGCGCTCTTCTTCCCCACGGTTATAGATCGCCTGCCTTTCCAAGGCAAGCAGGTCGATGGGAATCACCCGAGCCACCACCTGGATCGCTGGCTCTGATACTGTCTTGTACGAGCAAGCGATTCGAAGTGCCCCCTGCCTCTGTACTGCCTTTAGTTTCTTGCAGTACTTTTTTATGCGGACATTGTCCGCCCACACCTCTGCACCGTAGAGCAAGATGGAGTTAACTGTCGTCATCAACAGCCTCCTCTTCTCAGATCTGAGACCGCCGATGTTCGTCATTAGCCACGAGAGGGACTTTGTCACCCGGCCAGCCTTTTCACAGGCCTGCTGGAATTGTCTATTGTAGGTCAACTTGTTATCCAAGAAGACCCCCAAATATTTGACCGATGGTTTGGTCTGGATCATAAGGGGATTACCTCCGTCATCAAAGCTGATGCCGAATATGGTATCAACCCTTCTCCGGGTCAGAAGGACAATCTCCGTTTTCGGGACTGCCAGTCTTAGTCCGTGATCCGACATCCAGCTATTGATAAGGCGCATGGCCTCATCCAAGGTATTCTGCTGGTCCTCTGGCTCTCGAGCTGTTATGGTTAGAGCAACGTCATCCGCGTATCCGATCATGGAGCATCCATCCGGGAGCTCAATCTTTAGCAAGCCGTCGTAAAAGGCATTCCACAGATCAGGACCCAGAACTGAACCCTGCGCTATGCCTGCGCTTAATACTTTACCTCTTGTGCCATCGAGCGTGTCCCAGCGCAGGTATCGGTCCCGGAGGTAATCTCTGAGTATATTTCTCAGATAATCCGGAACTCTGAATACCTGCTCGAGGGAGTGCAACATATCGTCCCACTTAGCCGAGTTGAATGCGTTTTTCACATCCAACGTGACAAGCAGGACGTCCGGTTTAATATCCGGCCGCACTTGTCTGGCCCTCATAACCACCTTCACGACCTGCTCGATGGCACCGATCGTGGAACGCCCCTCACGAAAGCCGTGTTGGTCGTCGCTAAGGTCACCCGCTTCCCTAATTGCTTGCCGCAATCTTCCTCTGACCATGCTCTCCATCACCTTGCCAATGGTATTTAACATACACAATGGTCTGTAAGATGATGGAGATCCTGGTTCACCCTTTCCCTTGCTTATCAGAGCCAGACGGGCCACTTTCCAGTCCCTTGGAAAGGCGCCTGCCACGAGGCACGCGTTAAACATGCCAAGCAGGAGACCAGGGATTACCTTTGCAGCCGCCTTAAGGGCTTCCGCGGGTATTCCGTCTGGTCCTGGCGCTTTCCCATTTTTCATTGACCTAATTGCCTGAAGCATCTCCGCCTCGATAAATAGCGGAACTTGCTCCCTCGGGACATCCAAAGCAGGGATTTGAAAAATAAACTAATAAATCCAGTATTTTTAATATGAAAACTGGTGCTCCTTAGTCTGGCTGGCCCATTAAATCGAATGAAGTTGATCTGGGGTGTTTTTTGACATCTTTAAGAACTTGACCTATTTGATAACATTTTCTTTTCCAAACTCCTTTTGTTGCAAGTATAAGAGAAACTATAGTTGCTTGTCCTCATTAGTTATTCAAATTGTCACATTACTGACACATTTACCCATCAAAGTTAAATAAAATGAACCTTAATAATAAAATTTTTCATAAAATTTTTATTAGCTCCATGATTAAAATATTATCATGCTGGACATTCTTTGCAGTAGCATTTGTATCATTTATTCCAATGTTTTACTGCAGTAATAACGAACAAGTGTTACCATTATACTTAAAATTTCCATTTAAAGTAAATGGTTTTAAGTATTATGTAATGTATTTATGGCATTCGTATATTTTATACAATGCTGGTGTATCAAGTACACTAATAAGTTGCATATTTTTTACATATTTAAATGATGCTTGTAAGCAATTCGATATTTTAATTACTCGAATTAATAATATTCCAAAGTTAATGAAATCAATTAAAAAAGAGTATAAAAATAATTATTCTGCTTACTTAAAACGTGAAAAAGATATGTTTATTCAACAAGTAGAACATCATTTGAAGATTTTAAGGTAATAAGCTTGAATACAAAATTCTTTAAATAATTAAATAATTTGAATGCATTTTAGCTATGTAGATGACGTTAATAAAGCCTTTGATGAGATAATTTTTATGGAATACGCTACAAGTTGTATAACTATCGCTCACACTTTATATCAGTTATCGCATTCAATTGACAATATTCAACGTTTCTTAGCATCACTGACAGTTTTGGCTTACATATCAACGGAATTGTTTTTTTACTGTTTTTTCGGTAGTAAACTATCATATAAGGTATATTTTATTCAGATTTTAAGCTATTTGATGTATCAAAATTATTGAACAAACTTTTTTTTAGAATGACGAATTGGTAAAAACTTTTTCTCAATTAGATTATTCGAATTTCAGTCCAAACTATGTCAAATTTGTAAGTTTTATGGTACTTCGAGCACAAAAACCAATAATTATCAAAAGCAAATATTTAACTTCTTTGTCTGTAGAAGACTTTAATAAAGTAATCTAAGAATAAATTTGTTTAGACTATTTTTTAACCGCATTCATGTAACTGAAATACTTGAGACAAAAATTTGTCTTAAACCTTTTAGTTTAACGATTGTGTGTAAATGAAAGCTGCAAAAATAATTAACAACATGAATGTGGTTTCTAGTTTGTTCAAAATCAGGAGATGGTCTTCTTAGAGCACAGTAAATTTTCACAACTGAATATCAGAATGTATCTTTTAAAATAATCATAATTTTCCATAGGTTTTTTCAAATTTATGGATAGTTTACCCTAATGGTAAATAATTTTAAAGAGCCCTTTCTGGTGCGGTAGGGGGACATTTTTTATAAAATATTTTTTATAATTTTTTTTTTTATAAAAACAATTTTTTATAAATTCAAAATTTAATAATTTTATTTTTTTTATAATAACATTTTTTTATAAAAATTTATTTTTATAATTTTTTTTTTATAATAATTTATAAAATTTTATAAAATTATAATTGCTATTTTTTTTTTTATTAATTTATATAATGTCCCAAAGAGTCTAAATAAGTTAGTATATCATCATTTTGTAGATATTGGTCATATTTAGATACTATTGTAAGAATTTTTTCTTCTCTTTTTTTTCTTTTTGGATCTTATCCTTTTCTGATTTTTTGGGCTAAATGTAGTTGCCGAATCATAATTTTAGTATCTGCTTGCTCTTTCTTCAACTCTGTTACGAATGAATAGAAACAAGGATGATCTTTTACCATCACAACTCTGAGGCGATTGTGCCATGGCTCTCTGACAAATTATTAGTGCGTGCAGTGCCTTGAATAACGGAGTCATATTGATTCCACAATCGGGGGTGGTAACGAGGAGGAATCATTCGACGTCTTCCTCTTGCTAGTATGCCAGATAAATAAGTAGTTTGGAAATACTTGTAGACAGTTTCAATGGAATTTTATGACGTAAGGCTTCAAAATGAGTTTCAACGTCTTCAGTTATATATTTTTATAATATAGAAAACCGTCTATATGTAAAAGATATCCAGAGCCTTTAGATTTAATTAATTCTGCCATTTTTATTAAAAAATTTTTATTTTATTTTAATTTAAAAAAAAACACCAAAATTTAAACTTTTTTTTTAAAGACACAAAAATATTGAACCAAACAATAACTATAATCTGAAATTTGTTATTTATTTAAATTTATTACCAATTTTGAAAATAAAACAAAAGATAATGTATTTTTAATTTTAAATTTAAAAAGTAAATTTATAAAAAAAATTTTATAAAAAAGAATAATTATAAAAAAATTTTAATAAAAAATGTCTATTATAAAAAAAAAAAATTATAAAAAATTGTTTTTATAAAAAAAAAATTTATAAAAAATATTTTATAAAAAAAGGACCCCAACCTTCTGGTGCACCGTGAGCGCAGATTAAAAGTACTCTAACTGGACTACCTCCTTTTGAAAAAAATCTTATTATTATTTTATATTATTAAATAACAAATCGTAATAATATCCTTTCATAATAATTTTACAGATTTTAAGATTTTCTTATTCAGCGTTTAATTTATTTAGATCTGTTGGTTAACGAGCAGTTCTCAAAAATTTGATAAAAATGGCCATACATATATAATTTATAATTTAATATTTGTTGAAATTTTAGTTATAACATTAAAAAATAATTACTGTCAATTTTTTCTAATTAAAAATAAAAAGTTTATGCAAGCACTTGCCCACATAAATTTCATTTTTTTTATGTAATACCTCATTTATTTCTACGAAAGTACTTATATCTATAAGAAGTATAGTTTTTACTCGATATCTCGAATCTGATAATTAATTTTTTTTTAATTTTTTTCCCAAAATTTTTTTCACAAAAAAATACAAAAAACACAAAATTTTTTTTTGGCTTTGGACGTAGTACCTAATTTATTTCTATGGGAGTACTAGTTTTTGGAACCTCGTTTAAAGAAATTTTTTGGATCTGATACTCAAAATTTTAAATAAAAAAAAACTGCATTTTTAAACGTTCATGATTTGTTCATGACTATATATGATCTAAAGTACACGAAAAAACGTATTGGCGTTCATTTTTTTTCTTCAAAAGTTTGATGATTATAAGCTCAATCTTTCTGTGGATTTTTTCAGTTATATTAGTGATGAACTAACTTTTTTAAAGTTTTTGTCTGTTTTTAGTTAAAATGAGCTAAAGCATATAAAATAGAAAAGAAAAATTTACCGATGCAAGTATTCGTGTATTGAAATTTCAACAATAAATTACTATTGCAACCAATAACTTAATGAAATGACGTAACGAACTGCATCTGAATGGCGGCATTTGAAACATAAAATATTTAAGTATAAATTAGATGACAAAATTTAATTAAAGAAAGTAATATAATAAAAGTAGCAACATATACTATATATATTTTTAAACTAACAATGAGTAAATTACAGGGGTATGCGCACACCCCCGTAGAAACATCCCCCATTTGCGTGCATCGTATGTACATCTAAGCTACACGCAACAAATAGCTTTAAAGACGTATGTGATAAAATCATAGAGTGGGAAAATGTTCATTTTTAAAGCTAACATTTTTTAGTATCTTTAGGTCAAAAGCATTTTGGATTTCACAGGAAGTAGTTACTTAAAAATTTAGAGACCTCCAAAAAATTTATTTACTCGTTAAAAAATATAATTGGGGTAAGTATCTCTATAATACTTTATTTTATTTTTCCTTTTATTTTATTTTAAATAAGTTTGCGTGATTCAATGGTCATTAATAAATAAAATAATTTTTTTAAAAAAAGCAAGAAATTGTGTAATTAGTGAAAAATTTTTGACGAAAAAATCCGTTATTTCGTATAATATATATTTGATTTATAAAAGTCAGTTATTATTCTTTTCAAGACACTTATTAAAAAAATTTGCTTTTTGTTTATTTAATTATTAATTAATGTGTAAAGTAATATTTTTTTTGGCGTTTTAAAAAGCTTAAGTATACTTTAAAACCGTTTTATTAAAAATAAAAGTTTCATGTTTTTAGCTTCTTACACAAATTGGTGCAATTTAGTAAAAAAAAAGTCAATAAAAATTTTACAGAGATGTAGATATTATCATTCGAAAGTCGGACAAATATTTTTTTTAATTTGCTTTTTTATATGTGTGCTTTATTAAAATAGTGTATTTACTGCTCGTGTCCAGAAAAGCAAAGAATGGCCTAAATCGCAGGTAAATTTGCAATTCCGGACATTTTTTATTTATGGATAAGGGCCGTATAAAATTTTTCTGTGTCAGCGACGAAAAAAAACGTCTTTTTCGGCATATTTAAGAAAGGAAATTTTAAAGTAATAAGAAAATTTCATTTATGTTAAGAAAGACAAACTTTCTGTAAAGCTTTATGTAAAATTAAAATAATGGTTTGCAGTACGTTTTATTATTTTTTTACAAAAGCGAGTTTTTCGCCACAACAGATTTAAAAATATATATAAAAGCTCATTGGTCGCAGAATGTATTTTTATCTGTCGAAAATTTTGCAAGGAAATTCACTATGATTATTATTATTTTTTTTAATTTTAAATAAAGATGACACAAAAGCAAATTGTGACGAAAAAAAGTAAAAAATCGTTTTCTAAACAACCTCTGAATAAAAATACCTTAATTACATGCCAACCACAAATTTTGTCTATAAAAACCGAATTTTCATTTTTTAATGAACTAATGCAATACACACAACAAGCTAATATTTTTTTGTAAATGGCTTTATTTTTCACTTTTATAGTAAAAAAGAAAATAATTTACATAAAGTAAATTCGATTTAAAATATTTTTAAATAAATTAGTTTCATTTTGTTGCAAAATATTGTGTTTTTAATTTACATTAATTTGTCGTTTAGGATTACATTTACATTTTTCTTGTGCGGATTTATAAATGAAGTAAATAAAAGAAATGAGTTCACGTATAAAGTGTGTTACAATTTAATAAAACAATTTCAAAAACTGAAATTTTAAAAATATTATTTTTTTGGAAAATAAATTTCTTTAAAACCAAAAAAGGTGAAAAATAAATAAATTTTAGATATAAATTTGAGCTTACATGTTTATTAAACTTTATGCAATACGTGTTATAGCTTTGTAAAATATACAGAGAATATGAGTTTTGATTGCAATCTATTGCAAATAATTGCAAAATTATTTGTAATTATAACAAATAACATCGACCAATACAAATTGAATCACACAAACTTAAAATAAAATATCCAAATATTGAAACTATTAATTTCAAATTACTAATTACATCTGTTTTATTAATATTACAGTGAAAAAAAAAGTATTCCAAACAATTATTTATAAAAAATAATAATAAAGTTTGGCATGGTGTAGGCCTATTGGGGATACCCGCCATGTAAAATAATGGGAACGCGTCTCAATAGTACAGTACCTCATGGGTTGACGCGGAAAGCTGTACATTATTAAAATAAATTAAATATAATTTAACTAAAAGCAATAATAATAAAAAAGTTTTAATGAATAATAATATTTTGCATAAACATATGTGTCACTATAATTTATAAAATGAACGTAAGCTTCCATATATAACATTATATGTGTGTTTATAGAGCTTTCAAATAGCTCTTAATGCACATTTATAAATCTATATGTTAGTAATTATTACGTCAGTTTGATATAAATTATAATGCATCGTATTTTTAAAATAATGCATTTTTTATTATTTTAGTAATTATTCTTAATGTTATTAGTTTTTTTAAGAAATTAAATTTTTTATCGGGCTAAATATTTTAAATTTTGTAAAAATTTTCGGGTTTTTTCTAATACATTAGTTGGTTTGTCAATACGCTAATGTTTTCTTCTCTGCTAGTGGGCAATAATGTACTCATTCGAATTTCGATGGATAGTCGTTATTGCCCTTAGCAAAAAAAATTACATTTTTCACTTTGCTTTAGAAATGTTTATTTTATCAAATGTAAGCATTTGGTAAAATACATTTTTCTAAGGCCCAGTTAAAAATCTGATATTCTTGTCAGTGGTAAGAAAGTACGAGTTTTCTTGCTAATACGTAGCCAGTAAAAATGAGTTTTCTTACCACTGTTGTAGAAATAGTTATTATACAAATTGGGTAAGAAAGGCCAATTTCTAACCTGGAAGTCCTGTCTTTTTTGCCCATTTTGTGTAAATTATTGTCCTTATTTGTTAGCCCTGAGACAAAATATAGGTTTTGACCGCTAGTGCAGTTGCACGAGTAAGTGCAATTAGCATTTAAAGGTTAAACCCAATATTTTGCTTCATGGTTACACATGGTTTTTTATTCGAAAGCGATAAAAATTAGCGTTTTTTGGATAAAAAATCGGTAATTTTTAATAAATTATTGATGAAAAATAGTATATTTACGACTATTGACCACAAAAACAGAATGCCCTAGACACTGTACGTAAGATCTAGGTTATCCATTATTTTTTTGGTCATGGGTCATAAAATATATTATTAAAATTCAAGTAAAATTTTAATAATTTACCCAGCTTTTTCACTTAATCGATCAATATTTTATTTTCTCTATATGTAGCTCCTTTTATAATGCAGTAAAATATACACTGGAGTTTGTAAAAAATAATCATGAAGGGGTTTTCGGTAAGGGCAAGGTTGCAAATACAGGAGGGTCCTTGAGAATGAAGAATGTTTACTTTTAGGGAAAGGGGTAAAAAAGGATAATTTCGATTTGGGTACTTTGAATAATTTGTGATTAGAACTTCATAATTAAATGGGCTCTTTTAGGGGCTTAAAATATTTTAGGTTTAAGAAATTTACTTTTTTAATTTACTATAGTTAAGGTTTTAGGTGATAGTACTAAGGTATTTATAATATACTTAAAAGTATTACAAAAAACAAATATATTCCACGTTCGTTGCATGTGTTATAAATTTTATTTTTCTTAAAATTTCATAATTTTTAATATTTTTTATAAGACAATTTATTAATAAATTTTTGCAAACAGCGTGTTTCAGAAGAATCTTGGAAATGATATCTTTCATGCCAAGCAAAAAGAGGTTTATAATGGAAATCGAAGCAGCCAACGTCATCTTGCTTTTCTTAACAAAAAGAAGTAATTTTTATAATGCAATGTCAAATGCATTAATAAATCTCATAGTTTGAAAAATATGACTTTATTCATTTTAACTAAAAAAACCTTCAATATCCTGATTTTATATTTCCTCTCTTATTTTTTGGTGTAAATTACATGATAAATAAATACAAGGAGAATACTGTTAGCTTATTAAATAAATAAAAAAAACATTACATCCAAACATGCAAGTTAGTAATAAAAAAATAATCTGTTATTTATTTGTCCTTATTTTTTTTTTTGACGTTGTTTAGGGTTATTATTTTTTGATATAAATTATCAATTACTGCATTAAAATTCTTTTTTTAAAAATGTTATTTGATTCATATCTAGGGTAATTGGGGATAATTACTGTCTGCTAATTATTGTTTTCGTGTATAAATCCACAAAATATTTATAATTTATCAAAATCTTCATTTTTTTTAATTTGGTGATTTATTCTTTATTCTCAGAAATGATAAATGGACTAGATTACTCTTTACTGTAGTTAAACTTTTATGCCTATCCTTAGAAAATATAATAATTTTTTTAACAACCATTTTGAAATACCTAAATATTTTTAAAATATGAGATTCTTTAATATTTTTTGTTATTTTAATATTGAAATTAAATTTAATTAACGCAGTAAAAATTGATATCATATGTGTCCCAAAAAACATACAAAAATCTTTAAAAACCAGTAAAAAATAGCCTGAAAATTCCTATCGTGATCAGTTGGATTGTTTTCAGTAAAACTGGATTCCATTTTTGTATTCAGTGACCCAAAAAATGCAAAAACTAGTTGGAAAGTTTTATGGACCTATGAACAAAAGAAGTGATTACGAAATAAAAAGGTTTTATTAAAGGGTTGAGGAAAATGATTACAAAAGAGTCTCAGGGATATTTTTAAATAAATTTTTGCACTTCATTTGCTCATTTGCAATGAATAACTAAATTATTTAATAAGTTCTATAAAAAAAGGCAGTAATTACTATTTTCCTTTTGAAAAATCAAATGAAATTTTTGAAAGCTATAATTTTGCTACTAGTAATTGCAAATTGCATTTATTATCGTAAAAACTACTTTGAATCAATTTAATGTAGTTTCTAGGTAACATTCATAATCCAAACTTAAAATCTAATTTATAAAGAAGTTGTTTTATATAATTAAAAATTTTATTAAAAAATTTATTAAAAAATTAACTTTTATAATTTAATTTAAATGTTTCTGGTTTTTCTTGATTACGAATTTCTTTCTAAAACAGTAATCTTATGAAAATGAATTATACAGGGAAATATAAAAAAGTCAAAATCATTAGGAAATTCAACATATTATTTTTGTTATTTTCGTCATGCTTTCACCATCAAATGCGTTGATGGGCACAATAAAAGACAAAAATTTAATAAGACTGCACTTATCTTTATTATTATGACCATTGTTTTTTTATAAAAGATTTTTAAAAAACCAAAAAAAAAAAGAAAAAATTTTGTTTATACATTTTACTGAGTACGTTTCATAATTTGATAGTTTCCGTCATACAAAATTAGAAAAATTTAACAATAATACGTCATAAATTGTTAATTTTTTAATTAAAATTATTATTATTATTATTATTTTGACAATAAAAAAATATTACGTATTATGATGTCCTGAAGCATAAAAAAAATAAAAGTAAACAATAAATTGAATATAAAATAATTCTACCTATATATAACAAGATTGTCGAGTTTCCAGAACGGAACGGAAGTTTCTTGTTACCTACCTACTTTTTAATTAGGTCTGACGATGATAAATTCTTACATATATATACAACTATTTAATTGAGCCTGAACCTTGGCACTTTGTATTATTATTGTAAATTTAACAAGGAAGTAATAGTTTATAATTAGTGTAATTTTTTTATATTTCTGGCACAAGTCTGACGAAAATTTCTGTAAAAACATTTCTATATTTTTTTAGCTGGGTAATCTTTCATTTTTATTGACCCTAAAATTTGATATTCTAGAATTCAGTAGCCAGTTTAAAATTTCAAAATTTTTGTATTTTTGACCTATTTTAATAGCATTTCCAGATTTTTATGCATACACATTTCATTTAATAAAATTTCAATTTAATAGTAAAAAATTTTATAGCATACAATTTTTGTAATCTACAGTAATCACATTTATTTATTTAACTGAAAAAAAATGTTTAAATTTATCGTTTTATTATATTTTAATAAAGTTAAATTAATTACAGAATTTTATAAAAATTAAACTATTCAATTTTAATTTAATTTATATATATATATATATATGATTAAGATAGATAATAAAATAATGAATAATAAGCTTTAATAACGTGAAAAACATGATAATTATAGGATAATTAAGCTAATCAATTTTTAAATAACATTTGTAATTAAAATTAAATTATTACATATATATATTTTCTTTTCTAATTAATTAAATTAAATTTTTTTAAATTATAAAAAAAAGTTGTACTTAAAAAGTTTGCTTTTTTTAATTTTTAGGTATACATAAATTAATTTATTTTCACGTTTATGGTGCAGCACTTTGTACTATATTAACATATTTATCTGTTTACGTCTTGATTAAGGTATGAGATGATTGTATATGAGATGACCTATATTTTAGCAAATCAAAAAATCTGTGCATTTATTAATTTTATATGCATTAACTATATTAACCTGATTTTAATTTGTGTATTTTATATAATTTATTGTATAAATCGCATGTAATAAAATATTCGAGATATTATTTGTGTTTAGGCAATTTTGCTCAGGCTCATGATTCAAAATTTTATTAAATTCACAATATTTTCCCTGCAAGCTGCATATCGGTCTACCTGACCCGAAGCTTCAAGTCGGTCTTGGATTTTTTTTTATCTGAAATTTCCCTGGCATTACGAATCCATGAATATTTTTCCGGGTATTTTCCGTTGAAGCTTAAAAAAAAGGAAAAATAGTCAAAAAAAGCGTACTAGAAAAAAAAATAATTTTTAACCCATAAGCAGTTATTTACTTTTTAATGTAAATTGAACAAAAGAATAAATAAATTTGCACTCTTTTTAAAATTTATACTTAGTATACTTACTACGGTTTTAAATTTGTGATTTTCTTAAAAAATTGTTATATATCCCAATTTATATTTTTATAAAAATAATAATAAAAAATTAAATAATTAGTATTAAAACTTTTAAAGAATTTATTTTTCTAAGTACTAATACTTGACTTACCTCAAAAAATAATTATGCAAAAGGTATAAAACAAAATTTTTTTAAATGTTTTAAAAATTATTAGCTTGAAAGCTGTATTAAAAGGCATGGAAATTAAATAAATATCAGTAAACCATTTACGGGGGTAATACTCCTATTGGTGTACTCGTAAGCACCCCTGTTATAATTTACACCACAAGGAGGTCAAAATGGTCGAAACCGAAATCTCGGGTGGCCCCAAAAGCCCAGGGAAAAAAATCTCTGCACCGTAGAGCAAGATGGAGTTGACTGTCGTCATCAACAGCCTCCTCTTCTCTGATCTGGGACCGCCGATGTTCGTCATCAGCCACGAAAGGGTCTTTGTCACCCGGCCAGCCTTTTCACAGGCCTGCTGGAATTGTCTATTATAGGTCAACTTGTTTTCCAAGAAGTCTCCCAAATATTTGACCGATGGTTTGGTCTGGATCATAAGGGGATTACCTCCGTCATCAAAGATGACGCCGAATATGGTATCAACCCTTCTCCGGGTCAGAAGGAAAATCTCCGTTTTCAAAAAAAATTTTTTTTCCGGCTTGCCCATTTTTTTATTTTTTAGGTTTTTTATCTATTTTAGGTAAATTGTTCAGTGAGACTCATCACTTATTAAGAATCTTTTTGATTTTTTTGATTCGGACATGCCAATCCTGAGATTAACTATCCGCAATGGACCGAATGGATTTTCAACACCTGTACTTTGGCGCCCTCTATAAATGTAACTAATTATAAAAATTAAAAAAAAAATTTGTTCATGTGTATAAATGCCTTATTAATGCATAAAAAAAATTTCAAACTGATAACTAATAAAGGGGCTGAGAAATTAAATAAATAAAAATGTCTTCAAAAACGCCTTTCCAATTCGATCCCCTACCTTAATTCTTTCATAGCCGATAAAATAAAATTTCATAGAGCTATGAAAAAAAAATTAAATTTCATAGAGCTATGAAAAAAAAATTAAATTTCATAGAGCTATGAAAAAAAAATAAAATTTCATAGGGCTATGAAAAAAAAAAAAAATTTCATAGAGCTATGAAAAAAAATAAAATTTCATAGAGCTATGAAAAAAAAATAAAATTTCATAGGGCTATGAAAAAAAAAAAAAAAAAATTTCATAGAGCTATGAAAAAAAATAAAATTTCATAGAGCTATGAAAAAAAAAAAAAAATTTCATTGAGCTATGAAAAATATTTTTGATTTTCGGTTAAGGTAGGGGATCGAATTAGATTTTTCCAAATCTCAAAATTTTAAAAAATTTTTTTTCTAACTCTTTATACCTTGAAAAATTCCCTCCTAAAATATTTAGGCATAATTCTGCTTTATAGCGATGCTAGCTGCCTCCGGCTCGCTTCGCCTGGGCCCCTGCGACTATATTTTTCCAAAAATATGTTGTTTTATGTTACTCAATATTTTGTAAAATAACCCTGTTTTTACCTTAAGTATTATCTAAAATTTACTGGATCATAAAAATTACGGGCATACAAACCCAGACTAATAATTAGTGATCAGCAATACAAAGCTTCGCTACCCTTCCATAGGATCCACAAGCAGTCGTTGTGTCCCTCGACTATCCATTCTAGGGTTCTGCTTGATGATAAAAGCTGTTCAAGTTTCTTTTAGTTACTATATTCAGTTACTCATTCAGTGACTGATAAAAACTAGAAATATATATAATATTAGTCCTAAACTTTTATAATTTTCGAAAAATTATTGTATCTTTTGACAGATCGAACCGATCGCCTTGAAAATTTAGGTGGATACGTAAAAAATATACCCGAATCGAATGAAATTCTTTTTAAAAGTAAAATTTTTCCTCAGTTTTTTGTTTTTTTGGTTTTTTTTAAAAATTTGATAAAAATTTTTCTTGAAAATTCAGTTTTTTCAACATAAAAAATTGTTGTAGCTATCAATCGAAACGAAACCTAGCCTATGTTTTGACCCGTAATTTTGGCTATCTTTTGCCGTAAACCCTGCGTCTCTACCTTTTATCGTTTTGTAGTTTATCCATGTCGGACAAACAAACAAACAAACAAACAAACAAACAAACATACAAAATTAAAGATTTATACATATATAGGATAGGATAGGATAGGATAGGATAGGATAGGATAGGATAGGATAGGATAGGATAGGATAGGATAGGATAGGATTAGTCCTAAACTTTTATAATTTTCGAAAAATGATTGTAACTTTTGACAGATCAAGCCGATTAGCTTGAAAATTTAGGTGGATACGTAAAAAATATACCTGAATCGAATGAAATTCTTTTTGATAATAAAATTTTTCCTCGGTTTTATGTTTTTTTGGTTTTTTTTAAAAATTTGATAAAAATTTTTTTCTTGAAAATTCAGTTTTTTCAACATAAAAAATTGTTGTAGTTATCAATCGAAACGAAACCTAGCCTATGTTTTGACCCGTAATTTTTGCCATCTTTTGCCGTAAACCCCGCGTCTCTACCTTTTATCGTTTTGTAGTTTATCCATGTCGGACAAACAAACAAACAAACAAACAAACATACAAAATTAAAGATTTATATATATACTAGCTGCCACCGGCTCGCTTCGCTCGCCCCGGCAGCCACCATGGGGGCTGCGCCCCCCTGGACCCCTGCGGCTTTATTTTTCCAAAAATATGTTGTTTTAGGTTACTTAATATTTTGTAAAATAACCTTTTTTATTCGAAGTATTATCTAAAATTTACTAAATCATAAAAATTACGGGCATATGAACCCAGACAGATAATTAGTAATCAGCAATACAAAGCTTAGCTACCCTTCCATAGGATCCACAAGTGTTCATTGTTTCCCTCGAATACCCATTCTAGGGTTCTGTCTGATAATAGCTATTCAAGCTTCTTTTAGTTTCTATATTCAGTTACTACATCAGTGGCTGATAAAAATTAGAAATATATATAATATTAGTCCTAAACTTTTATAATTTTCGAAAAATTATTGTAACTTTTGATAGATAGAACCGATCGCCTTGAAAATTTAGGTGGATACGTAAAAAATATACCCGAATCGAATGAAATTCTTTTTGATAGTAAAATTTTTCCTCGATTTTTTGTTTTTTTGTTTTTTTTTGAAAATTTGATAAAAATTTTTTTCTTGAAAATTAATTTTTTTCAACATAAAAATTTTTTGTCGTTATCAATCGAAACGAAACCTAGCCTATGTTTTGACCCGTAATTTTTGCCATCTTTTGCCGTAAACCCCGCGTCTCTACCTTTTATCGTTTTCTAGTTTATCCATTTCGGACAAACAAACAAACAAACAAACAAACAAACAATCATACAAAATTAAAGATTTATATATATATAGGACTAGCTGCCTCCGGCTCGCTTCGCTCACCTCGGCAACCGCCAAGGGGGCTGCGCCCCCCTGGACCCCTGCAACTTCATTTTTTCAAAGATATGTTGTTTTAGCTTACTCAATAGTTTGTATAACAACCTTTTTTACCTTACTTATTATCTAAAATTTACTAAATCATAAAAATTACGGACGTTGGAACTAAGGCGGATAATTAGTGATCAGCGATACAAAGCTTGAGTACCCTTCCCTAGGATCCGCAAGTGGCAGTTGCTTCCCTCAACTACCAATTCTAGGATTCACCCTGATAATACCTGTACAAGTTTCTTTTAATTACTCTATTGATCTACTAAATTAGTAACCAGTAAGAATTACGAATATATATAATATTATTCCTAAACTTTTATAATTTTTGAAAAATGATTGTAACTTTTGACAGATCGAGCCAATTAGCTTGAAAATTTAGGTGGATACGTAAAAAATATGCCTGAATCGAATAAAATTCTTTTTGATGGTAAAATTTTTCCTCGGTTTTCCGTTTTTTTTGGTTTTTTTTGAAAATTTAATAAAAATTTTTTTCTTGCAAATTCAGTTTTTTCAACATAAAAAATTTTTGTCGTTATCAATCGAAACGAAACCTAGCCTATGTTTTGACCCGTAATTTTTGCCGTCTTTTGCCTTAAACCCCATGTCTGTAGCTTTTATCATGTTCTCGTTTATCGCGTTCGGACACACACACAAACACATAATTAAAGATTTATATATATATAGGATAGGATAGGATAGGATAGGATAGGATAGGATAGGATTAGTCCTAAACTTTTATAATTTTCGAAAAATGATTGTAACTTTTGACAGATCGAGCTGATTAGCTTGAAAATTTAGGTGGATACGTAAAAGATATACCCGAATCGAATGAAATTCTTTTTTATAGTAAAATTTTTCCTCGGTTTTTTGTTTTTTTGGTTTTTTTTAAAAATTTGATAAAAATTTTTTTTTTGAAAATTAAGTTTTTTCAACATAAAAAATTTTTGTCGTTATCAATCGAAACGAAACCTAGCCTATGTTTTGACCCGTTATTTTGTAAGCAGTCTTTTTTTGAATACCCATCCATCTTATCAGCGTTACGTTTTTATTTGAACGACCCCTCAAGAAAAAATAGTCAAATTTAGATAAATGATAATTCAGGTTAATTATTTTTTTTAGAGTTCTGCGAGATTTCAATATTATATCGTTTTTGAGACGATATCGATACTAAAAAAGACGATATCTAGAAAAAAATCGGTAATATCGTTCTCGAAAAAAAAATTAAAAAATACAAAAAATTTAATGCATTAAATATAAAGTTTATTTATTTCACATATTTCCGAGCAACATTCTTTACATAATTGATATTTAGACTAAGAGTTAACACACATGATTAATTTTAACGGCTTATCTTTTAATCTTGAGTGTTTATTTGTCATGCTTAACGATCCTATTGAAAAAAATCGCTCAACTGGGACAGGTGAAGCTAGTGTACTCAGTACCTCTCTGGACATTTTAGATAACGATGGATATACGTTGGCATGTTTTCGTTACCATTCAAGAATATTTGTATGCTTGGTGCTCTTGAAGCTTTTAGGTATTCATTTAGTTCCTTACCCCACTCATCAGCAAATGAATTTTTTTCGTCAACATAAATAGAATTAGCATCTAAAAAATATTCAAAATCTAGTCTAGGATTTTTGAAAGGTATTTCAGCTACTTCTTTCTTTTCTTCTTTCACGTAATATTTACTACCATATATTTCTTTAAATATTTTAATTGCTTCATCTTTAATCTCCTTTCTCCAAGTACTATTTTCAAAAGCATCGACCTTGTGCCTTGGATCTAAAATCAATCAAATACAGTATATCCAGTTTGATAATATTTTCGATACATATTTAAAATGAAATAAAAATTTGTGAATTCTTCCTAGCAAGGACCATTCATTTTTTTCTAACTTAAACGGTTTTATATCTTCATTTATATCAAGCATAACTAAAAATGCTTTTTTAATTGACGAAAAATAATAAAAAAAAGTATAGCTGCAACTTCAAACTAAATAGTTTTAAATTAATTTTTTTTCTCGATATTTTCGATATCGAGATGATACTAAACTGATAATATTCGAGACGATATTGCCTAATGCGATATTTTCCGATACTGATATCGATATCATCCAAAATATCGTATGGGCACGTTCACAGTGAGTTTTGTTTCGAAACAACGTATATCAAAAGAAGAGCTCTTTCGAAATACCGTGTTTCGAAAGAAAATTTAACTTTGCAACACTGGGGCCTGATTCCGTATTTACATCTGTCTATCGCTCCGATAAATATAACGCGCGAAAATAACGATAGGATTTTATCAAATTGAAATAGCACAAAAAATACTAACTTTGCAAAAAACATTATATTCCTTTAATAGTGCTGCCAACTTATGTCTATCAAACATTTATTTTCTTTACGTTACATGTACAGTTCAGTTTTCTTGGTCTACCTGATTTGAAAAAGCTTATTACTATTTTTTATTATGAATTTAAGAATAATTTTAAAATTTATTTAAATACATTAATTGTAATAATATAAAAAAGATAATTTTAAATAAATATTTATTATAGGAGACAAATCTATTTAAAAAAAAAAATTTTTAATTTATTTGAAAATATATATAAAATTTTGATTCATAAGTGAGCAATGGATGATTATAAATTCTAAATACTTATTTATTGCTCTTTTATATGTCTTGATCGATCATCTAGGGAAAATTTAAATAAAGTTGTTAATCTTTTAATTTAAGTGAATATATGACTAAATAAATAGGATAGTAAAAGATACGCTTAAAAAACATGAATAGCTATTTTTGGAACGAGAGAAAAAATGAAGATTTGGCTTCCAATGTTGCTGTGCGCGAGAGAGCGTAGCGAATGAGTATAGACAGTATTGAGAGTAAATAGCTATTTATTAAACAAGGGATAAAATATTGGTTTTGGCTTTGCATGCAGTTGTATGAGAGACAGCATGCAAAAGTCGAACCTCATATTTTGTCCCGTGTTCTAAACAATAGTTTTACATATAATGGGCAAAAAAGCCGTCTCCCTAGGGCAGAAAATAAGCTTTTTTTGCCCTAGATAAAAGGTTGTAAATTTCCTTTATTTTTTCCCGTTGCATAAGGTAGCTCTCGAATAAAGAGTGCAGTTATAGACTTATATATTCTTGTAGGTTAAGCTTCACAATAAATGATGGTATCAAATTTGTAGGCTCAAGCCATTCAAATTTTTGAGGAAAACGAGGTTAAAGTTTCAAAAAAATACATGTGTTCTTATGGGAGAAATTTTTAATCCGGATTTTTTATACAATTTATAGCTTTAGATTAAATTTTGCTGTACCCTTTTTTGCCCTTTATATGTAAAACCGAGTTTTAAATTACGGAAAAAAATGCAGGATACGACCCTAGCATGCTGTTTGCATATACAACTGCAAAAAGGCGAAACCTACTTTTTGTCCCTTGTTTAAAAAATAGCTATTTTATATTATGGTCACGTCCAGGATAGAACGATCAGCCGAAAAACAAAAAATATAAATAAATTTTTTTGTGTCACCTTTTACCTAGGATTTGTGAAACCACTCCTATTTCACACTTCCTGATGCATTATTTTGAGATACAGCTGCTCCAAAGTTTGATTTTTTCAATTTTTTAATTTTAGCTTATAAAAAGGACAAGTTCAAACTGAAATCACTCAAAACCATGAAACTTTTAACATAATATACGTATATGATTGGGAAAAAATTTTCTTTTTACCCGGACTACCCAAAAAATGTTTTTTTATTTTGGGTTATTCCGGTTTCCTTTTTAACGGTTTGAATTTTTCAAATTGACCGGAAGTCAAGTTAAACATAATTATTTTTTCTCAAATTTTCCCATAATGTTGGTCTATATATCAGATTGTCCCAAAAAATTTTTGATATGTGATATTCATATGAGCGCCCACAACCATTATTTTAGTCTGCCAAAATCAATTACGTAAAAAAGGGGACAGAATTTGTTTTTTTTTTTCAATCAACGTAAAATCGGCATCAATATAATTAATTATCGGTAAAATTGCCCAAAAAAGACCAAAAGTTAATATATACGCTATTTTTGGCTGATTTCGAGCTAATTTTGGCTGATTTTGGCAGACTGCGTAAAATAATGATTTTAGGTGCGCATTTGAATATCACATGTCAAAAATTTTTATGGGACAAACTGACACATAGGCCAACATTCTGGGAAAATTTGAGCATAAATAATTATGGCGAACTTGACTTCCGATCAATTTAAAAAATTCAAATCGTTAAAAATGAAACCGGAAGTGACCCAAAATGGAAAAAAATAATTTTTTTTTTGGATAGTCCAGGTAAAAAGAAAATTTTTCCCCCATCATATGTATACGTTAAAAGTTACAAAAATTTTTTATTTACCGGCTGGTCGTTCTATCATGGACGTGCCCATATATAATTGACATCTTACAAATAAAAATCAATTTTTTTGATTTGGTTTACATTTTTATAATTAAATTACTTTAAAATAAAAGCGCATAATTATATTTTGTAATAAATAATTATCACGTTTTTTATAATTTTTATTTCTTTTACTTGGAATACCATTACAATAACTTTTAAAAGTTATATCGCTTAATAACTTAGTATGGGATAAAAATTGACTACTAACTTTTTGTGCGATATGACAAAAATTTGAGTTAAATCAAAAACTTATTCTTATTTCAATTGATTTCACAGTGATATAAATTAAATTTATCAAAAATTGTACTCTCTTTTCTAAAAACATTAAGCTGGCGCATGCGCATTTCTAAAATTTATTACGATACGCTATTTTATCAACTTGATATAAATAGAGAATCAGGCTCCTGTGCTCCGAAATACGGTAACGAAGCATCGATAAAAAACTATAAGGCACTAACGATCAAACTTTTTAAAATATAGATAATAAAATTAATATTTAATACAAAATATAGCTAGGTATGCCAATTAGCTGATACCGACAAATATAGTATAACATAACTCCAAAAATTTTTAAAAGATTCTGATGTTGTTTTCATGAAAATTCTCGAAATATCGTTTGATCGTCAGCGCCTTATACTTTTTTATCGATCGATTGTTACCGTATTTCGGAGCACGGTGTCGCAAAGCAAAATGTTGTTTCGAAACAAGGTTTTTCGAAGGAGCTCTTCTCATCTACTATTTTGCGCTAAAGATGGAATTTTAATCAGATGGAATGACGGAGTCCTTAACCAGGCTGGTGAGTCACTGGATACAAGTCAAAAGATGGAGTTCAAGAATAGAACTAAATGAACTTGATCCTGTCTTGAAGTAATGTGAAAACGGTCCCGGGATAGGCTTCGCATAAGGTAAGAAGGAGTTTTAGTGGGTAAAGGCAAGGTAATGCCGAGTACCACATAACTGTCAGTTTGGATGTTGAACAGTATGCGTAACGCATTTCTCCACTTCCTACGCAAAAAAAAAATATCTACTATTAGCTCGATTATTTGGTTTACCAAGAAATTTAAACAAATATAGGCCTTGCAAATACTTAATAAAAATTGTAACAAGTATAAATTTATATATGTAATTTATGTATAAATCATATATTATATTTAATATGAAAATGAAAATTGGAGAAATTTGAAAAAAATAAATGTAATAATATAATACCCATGCTGTATATGAATTACGTAATGTTAATAATAAAAATAAAAGATATATATATATAAATAATAAAGCACACGCATGCTGGTAATTACTTATTATGTTATAATTTTTATCAAATATTTTATTACCTGTCATTTTATTATTATTATTATTTTAATTTTTAAGAAATCATTTAAAATGTTTTCATTTCTTTTAAATAAATATGTACTTTTTTGTAAGTACTAATGATGTTATTAAAATATTTGTTAAATTTAAATTAATGCCAATTTAAATTTATGATACTGTTACACTTTTTTAACAAATTTATTTGAAGAAATTTTTTACTTTCAAAAAATGTTGTTAATACAGTTATTATTTTATTATTATAGGTCAGTGACATTTATAAAGAAGTAAAAATTTTAATTATTTGGGTTATTATATATTGGGAAACTATAAGTATAGAAGAATTAGAAATTTTTTGGATATTATTTTTTTGAGGTAAAAGTAAACAGTGTAAAATCTGAATAGATGAATTTTATGTTCAAACTAAGAAATGCGAAAATTTAAGTCTAAAAAAAATAATTTAAATTTTTAGATAAGTACTAAAAATTAAATAATGTTTCTCTAAAATTTTAAATAATTAATAAAATAAATATTTCATAAATTTTATTTCTTTTGTGTTTGGTATAGATTCAATAGTTGAATAAATGAAAAATCGGCTCTTCCAGAGCGAAGATGCCTGTGACTAAATAGAGTGAGGCTCGTCAGTACGTATACGACTATTTAGCCTTTTTCGTAGATAATCCGGAATAATAATTTTACGATATAAAACAATAAACAAAAAAATTTGTTAAAATAATAAAATTATATAAAAAGAGAGAGAACTGACTACGATGAAAAAATTTTCCGTTTACCACTAGTTTTTGGAATGGTTCAGTGTTGAAATTTTCCGTGGAACGGATATTTTGCAACGATTTTTTTATCAGTTTTACTGAAAAAAACCATAAAAGCATGCCAGTTTGCTCAGCTTTAAATTAATTGTTGGAAATTACTAAGTCATTTATGGTGACTGTTTTTTAATAATATTACTTATAAGGAAAATTAAAAAAAAATCCTTTATTAATGTTTTTCAAAAAATAAATAATTATTATATTTCTAATTTAATTATAATATAAGTATGTATAATCCCTTGAAAAGGAGTCTTATAAAGGCTCGAAACTTTAAAACAATTTTCACAATAAACATCTTCGTCGATTTTGCATTTATTCATAAATTTAGTATGATTAAATTTTAGACTACAAAAAGTCTTACTATCTAATACTAACTAATTCTTATCCATTGATATAATTCTAGCTCAAGGTAATATTTTCCTATTTTTTGAGGAATCTCAGTGCCAATGATTTGGCAACTTTTTTTTATATTACAACGGTAGAAATTGAATTAATTAATAATAAAAATAGGTATTTTAGGTCTCAAAAATTTTGTATTAGCTCTAAGTTTGGAAAAATGCTTTACTCGCTTCTTTTTTATTACTCATTTAGCAGATATGATAATTTAAAGGCAGAGTCTCAATTTAAAATTTTTTAAAAAAATCATATTTTATCTCTAACTTTGTGGAATCATATTTCGGAAACTTCGAAAGCTAAAAGAACGAGTAAGAAATTTTTGGAAATTTGGAACTTGTAAAATATTTTTGAGACCTAAAATACCTATTATTGAAAATTACAATTTTTGCAGCAATTTAAAAATTGGTAATTTGGGTCCAAAAATGGGCATATGGTTTATTGACTATAGCGATGAGAGAATAATCATTGGAGCATTGCGGCTGACGGAAATTAAAAGATGGTACTTATATAGAAAAAAGAAACCAACTGGAAATATTTTGGTTAATTTGCAAGGTTACAGTGATATATGAAATATATAGAAAAAACCCTATTTTATAACATTGAGCCCTGCGTTTCCAAGCCCAAAAAGCGCATTGGAATAAGCGTAGTATATCTTTGGTGTTTTTTCAACATATTAAAGACATCTATATAACCATAGATTGTAATTTGGCGATCCAAATGTTTCGGTCCTCCCTTTTTAGTTATTTTTTCATTATTATTGCTGAATATAGACGCAGTTAGAGTATACTTATAATATTAAAAACGGAAAATAAAGGTTAATATTGTGTATTACAAACGTAAATGAACTCCTAAAGCTATATTCAGTCGTATCTGGGTGGAAAAAAAATAAATTTTTTTTACTACAAGTTGTAGTAAAATTACTGCAAAATAAAATAATAATAAATTAAATGTAAGTTACAATAAAAAGGTATTTGTTTTTATTTTTTTTTTCGAAAGATTATTATAACCCTATATTTTTGAAGAAAAAAAATCCTTATTTTCATATAATCCAGGCTCTAGATCCAGGCACGACGAATTTAGATCCATATTAATCAAAGTCTCGAATTCGATAAATTAAGCTCAGGTATAATTGAAAAATTTTATTTTTAATCTTTTTCTTTTTACCAATTTTCTGGCTGAAATTTTTGTGGAATTTAATTTCAGCAGCTTAAGGAGTAAAGATTTTAGTTGGTTAAAAATGAAATCTTTAAATTCAAAATTGACATATTTTAAGAATTATAAAAATAAGTCTTCGTTTAGGTTCTTTTCATTGTTCATTTCCAGAGAAATTAATATTTAAAATCTTAAAAGCAAAGTAACGAAAAAATTGCTCTTATTTATCTTACAGGTTCCATTGGTGAAGAGGCAATCTAATCTGATGTACGAATATTCTGGCAGTCAAAAAGCAAATTTAGTATTATAGTAACTTTTTGTCTTGTAAAAAAATAATAGGCTGATCAAATAAATACGTTTTTTTAAAACAGAAAATTTTCATTTCATTTTACTTCATTAAATTAATAAAATATTTATAAATATTATAAAAAATTAAAAGCAGATTTTAAAAATCAAGTTTGAAAAATTCTGCCCATATTTGGCCAATAATCATTGGTGATGTTTGGGAATTACATTTTCTCATAATATATGAGAAATACAATATCCCATATATGGCAAATTATTTAACCCGTAATTGTGTCAGATAACCTAAAACTGCGCGGGTTGTTATAAAATCATTTCAAAAAAGTTTATGCATTATATAATCAAAGTATATATTTTTTTCTCAATATTATTTATTTTTATAATTTATATTTGTAATAAAGCTACGTCTTTTATAATATTTAAAACAAATTTATTTTATGAGAAACTGGTACAGCGCCATCTGTATTTTTAAAAAATAACTAAATTTATATAATAAACCGTCAAAATGTATATTAAAAATTTGGATAGATTAAAATCAATTTCTGTATAATATCGTATTAAAAAAAATAATAATTTATATAATAATATTCTTAAAAACTCATAAATTTAAAATTATCAATTTATGTTTTAATTTAATTGGTATAAAATATGTATACTTTGTACAAATACAAGTTATCTCAATACAAGTTTTCTATCTTTTTGATAAATTAAATTCTGCGATCAGTAAATTTAATGCAATAGTGTAATTTTTATCAAAAATTCTAAAGAATAGAAGAAAAAAAAAAATTATTTAATTCGTACATGAAAAGTTTTAATTCTTTTTAACTTGTTGCATTTAGACTGGAAAAGTAACAAGCATCTAATGAAACTGAGACTTTTGTCGAGCAAATAAATGGGTTTTTAGTACGCTGCGTGCCTTTTATTATATATATAAAAAAAAAGTTGCTATAAATAGTGTATGTTTTATTATAAATTTTATATATAAATTTCGAGTGTCTTCTTGACTGAATATTTTGTAAATTTAATTGAATAATATATTTTAATGCATAATATGACATAATATCAGTCAATTAAACTGAAATTTAATCACATTAATCAAGAATATGTTGAATACCAGTTTCTGTATATTTTACATAATTATTTATTCATTTATTAATTTTATCTCTATATTAAAAAGAAAAAATTTATATTAATCATAATTAAATTACAAAAAAAAAGGTTATTTATTGATATTTTTTTCTACATTAAATACAATTAAAAAGAATTATATGAATACGTGACTTATTAGCAATATATAAGTATAGTAAATTTCTTTCAATTAACAATACAATATAATTGTTATAAATACCATATAAAAAAAATTTTTTTTTAATCACACAAAAAAATAAATAATCTTCGACCTAGTAAACGCATTCTCATATTATTTATGTGTAACAATTTTAATGTGCATGAAAATATTTGATTGAAAAAATACATATTTTTTTAAAGCTTTCAAAAAAAATATTACTTAATTATTGTTGCTATATATGGTTTATCTTGTAATTTTATTTTAGAGCACTCAAGGTTCTGGATTGAAGTTTATTGATCTAAAATTCTTTGTGGTATTTTTGAAATTTTTTTAAATAGTTTATCTTTATAAGCCATTATTTTTGCACTTTTACTTTTTATTGGAATTATGCAGGTTTTAGGATATTAGAGATTAAAAAGTTTGAATTTTTTTAAGTTATTCAAAAATTTTTTGTTTCAAGGCTACTTTAATTTTGTCGTTTTTAGGTACCTAGAACAGAAAATTTAGGTAAGAAGCAACATATAGAAAATAATTAATTTTGATAATTAGCTTCAGTTTTATGAATTCATTTACGTTATTCTAATGTAAACCTATTTTAAGATAAATACCTTAAACGAGAAATAATGGTTATATATATGAGTGAAAAATCAGTAAAAAACGAGATGCTTTCATAAAAAAATTGACTAATTTAATTATTACTAAATAATTGTTAACGAGCTCACAGAAGTAATTCATTTAAAATAACTGCAAGGCTAAAAAATACAAAAAAACAACTGAATTTTTAAGAATTTTATTCAAAATTTCTTATTTTGAATTTGGACAAAATATATGGTTTTTGTTAATTTTTCTCAAAATTTCCCAAAGCTCCAAAAAAATAATATTTTCACGAGATTACAAGATTTTGATTTTCAAAATATTTAAGCCTTTTTAATAATTATAGTTTAAAATTTTTCAATATCTTGATGAGAACGTTATTTTCAGCCCCTCCAATTTTTTGGATGATACTCTCAAATTTTGGCTGACAATTGTAATTTTAATGTCAAGAGAAGTTACTAAATATAGTGTCACTAGACTTTTTTTACTGTTAGGTCCAAGAAAATTTTCAATGCTTACGTATATTTTTTGGGTCCATAAATACGAATATAAAATTTATTTTTACAAAAAATGCTCTAGTTGCTGAATATAGAAAACTTCGAAAAACTGCTAAAATTAACTGTTGCCTGAGAAAAAAAAATCCAAAAGCAGAATTTCGCCTGTGGCTATAGAGAAATTTTTTTTCTTGCTCAAATGATTGCAAATGATTTGAAACTTTAAGAAAATAAAAAAAGAATTTTTTTTGCATCGTACTGCATTTTTTTCTATTTCTTTTTGTTTTGGGCCATTTGACATCGTTTGAGAAAGGAAAAAATTCCACTTGCCATAACCAGATTATTTTTTAGTGCACCGTATCAGTAGAAATGAATATCGTTTAGCGATCAGCTCATCTAGATTCAAAAAAATCCTGTGAAAAAAAGTTGTCGTTATAAAAAAAAATGGTCATAGTTTAAGCAAATCTTCAAAATTTTGGAAAAAATAGACCTTAAGTTAAAAAAACTCTTAAAATATAAATTTTTCTTCTTTAATATTTTAGCCACAAATGTATCATACACTTTATAAAAAGTATATAAAATAAACAGTAATATAATAAATCGACAATCTCAAAGAAAAATAATCTTAAAACACTTATCATAAATTCTTACAGCAAATTTCTATCAAATTATGCATACACATTAGCAATATAAAACAACATATTGGTAAATGTCTATGATAATGAATTAACTCCCCACTTAAAAAAATAAACTTCAAAAAAAAGTGCATTACATTTTATAGCATAGTATCCTTTTGTACAAATTTCCTTTCTCGTCTCGTGGTCTTGTGGAAACGCATGTGTATATTTTCTTTGATGATGAGCACCGGTCTTTTAAAAAACAAGCCGCGATCGTTACACTATCTCTTAACATATAAAGTTTTTTAATATAAATTTTACATTATTCAAATCATAAAATACTCGAAGGTCCTTCCTTAGTTGTAAATATTCATTGTGTTATAATTATATACCCAGTTTTATTCATTTTATTGACAAGATACTTGCTTGTATTTTAAGTATCGTGTATTTGTGTATGTTTTAGTGTGATAAGTGCATTCTTAATTTAAAAATCTTATAAAAGTGTGCTATATTTAAAGAAATTTTGACTAAAATCCTTTAGCATAAAAAAATAAAAAAAGTATTTCATGCTTGACACAGTAGTTACATTATAATAGTGAAATATGTCATATAAAATATAAAATAACCAACAAGTGCAACATGATATGTTTAAAAAATAAAAAACAAGCATACTTACATCAAAAGAAGTAAGTTTAAAAAAAAAAAACGGTCCTATAAGTAATTAACTGGACTGTAAAAAGAGCATAATAAGCGTTAAAGTATTGGTGATTGTAAATAAACGTAGTTTATAATATGAGGACAAGCTGTTGATATTCGCGGTAAAGAAAGTGGATGATTATCGTTTTCCAACTTAAGTAAGTATTAAATACTTTATTGTTCTTTATTTTTTTTTTTACCTTTTTTGCAAGGATGTATAAGAAAGTGGATATTTATAAAAGTTTTTTTAAGTCACACACTTGTATGTACGTTCAAACAAAAAATATTAGTAGAGCCAGAATCATAAACTTTAATATGTTATTCGAAATACCGCAAATATGATAGACAAGAAATTTAAAGAAAATTTATGTAATTTATTTTTGTGTACTTAAATTTATTGTTTTAGGCGTTTATGACATTGTAAGTGTGTAAAACATTTGGTGTTTTCAAGTGTAATGATTAAGTAATGATTTTTTAAGTAATGCTTTTTCATTTAACCATTTTTGGGTTTGTTTCTCATAAAAAAATACATCAAAATTTGTTTAAGAATCTGCTTTTACAATACTAAATTTGAAACTTCACGATGCAATTCCCTGAGATTTGGTACAATTATTATGTATCAGAAGATTACGATTTATTGCTGTAAATTTTTTATTTTGAACTTGTGGGTTCAGAGATATCAACAGTTAAAATTGACATTATTTAAAAACTACATAGCACCCACAAAATTTGTAGAATCAAAGAATAACCACACGGATAATTCTGTATTCTTTATTTTAATAAATAACAAATTTTAAGAAACAAAATTTCCTTTAATACTTTTATTTAGGCCAAAAAACTAGTCTATTCTCGTCAATTTAAGAAAACCAAAATCCTTTTAAGTCGCCTCAATTTTTGGACAATGGGGAATGACTGGCTTGAAAAGAAATCACCCATGTGTAAATTTTTTTGGCCTAATTATTTTAAACTGTGTTTTATAACGTGGTATTAAGATACAATCTCACATATCAATATCATATTAAAATTTTCATATTTTATTAAATTAATAAATCTATAATTTAATAATTAATAATAACATGTCTATTAGTTAAATCATATTATTTAAATACGATGACGTAAATAATTTTATAACCATGTTTTTAAACTGTCAAAGTGAAAATATAAGGAAGCAAAAAGACGTAAATTTATGGGCAAAATGCGTCATGTAAATCACATGAAAAATCACAGACCTTTCACTGATGTATAAATTAAAATTTTATTTATTTTTTTAAAAAATTTTTTTTTAATTTATGAATTAATTTATTTAAAAGTTAATTTTTTAAATGGATAACATATTTTTGAAATTTTTAACTTCTGGCTGAATTTATAAAAAACTTTTTAGATGTATTGATTATAAATATAGATCAAGTTTTTTTTGCAAAAATTTGCATTTGTAAATACTTTGTCAGGATGTTCTGCTTCAATTGCTTGAATTGTCAAGTACAGCAATCTGAAAGTGTATCATATATTGGTTATAAAAATTTAAATACATGAGAAATTTGTAATTTTTTCCATCAATAAATACCAGATTTTTTTGAGAAAATAATCAAAAAATACTGAAATTCGGGTTTATATAATGAATTCGTTAAAGTTTTCAAAAACTTTTTTGAAATTTGCATTTTGCCTTTATCATTATAACTTTTCATTAAAATATTTTTAAACATCAAGCATAAGTTAAAAAGTAACGTTATCTCTAATAAAAATTATTCTCAAAAAAAAAACACACATACAAAAACAATCTCATTAAATTTTACAAGCACTTAATAAAAAGTTTTCACAGTTTTACACTTGTCCTCGAAAATTCAAGATCCTATTCTAGTACTTTCACTGATTAGTCGTACTTAATTTAATCGTCACAGTCAAATGAATATTCTTATTTATATAAAATAAATGTACGTTTATTGAACTTTTATTTAAATATGACCTGATAAATTGATTAAAAAAAAATTTTTTTATATTAAAAGATTCCATAAAATTATTTTACATTAATTTTTTACATGAAAATCAATGAATTTTTAACGGTTTATTTTAGTTATAAACACCTTGTAATGATAAAATTAATTAAATTTTTGCCTTTCTAAAAGTAAGTATAAAAAAAATTTCAATTTTTTCTGTTATGTTACAGTAAATAAGTTGATGACATTTTATTGCATAAAATTTTTTCAAGGCGTTACAATTTTTTTTTTCTTCAAAATCATTATAAGAATGATATGCCAGTGACACCATTAAAAAAATCAGACTTTTACATTATTTTTCTATCCGTCTTCTGGAGAAAATAAGTGGTTCTTTATAGACGTAAAAGTCCGTAACAAATAATATTCGATCTTAGAGGAATCAGCACGTGGACAAATAACTATAAAATACACTCATTATTATAAATAAATATGATATATATATGCGTGTGTATGTGTAAAAAATTCAATAGATCGTAAATTTAATAGTGCATTAGTCAAGCGAATACATAGGATATTTTATTTATTCGCGCCTAGGTGCATTAAACACTTTCTATCTCTTTATTAACCTCCAATTATATGCATGAGAAATAATAATTTTTCTTACTCTTTGTTTTAAACTATCAATTTATTTAATCAATTACAGCTTTTTTTATAATGAGCTTATAGATCCTTCTTTTTTTCTTCTCATTTTTGTATTTAATATAAAGAAAAAAAAGTATGCGCGGATCTTGACAATCAGTAAGGAAGCGCGTTGCAGTAATTAGTTTCTCCTAATTAATCGAATACCATATAATTATATATTTTTTTATAAAATATTTTTATATGTGGTATAATATCTCGAACGACAAACGCATTATAAGAAGCTGCAAGTTTTCTCTATATAAATTGCGTTTTGTTATTTTTATATAGTATAGGAGAGAAAGTCACTAACAACAAAAATCTATCGGTCAGAATCTACCTTTTTATAAATTCCAGTCCATTCTTATATATCTTTCTGCAGAAATATTTAATATATACTTTGTTAAAAATTTAATTTATTGTTTTGTCCTTTTATCGTTTGATCGATTATTTTTCTCTTCTGTATGTGCTGTTTTTATTTATTTGTTTGATTTTTTTTTGTCTTTTTACATATAGACATTTTGGTGATGATCTTTTTTTTAAATGAAGATTTTTAGTAGATAAAAAATTTTTTATTGATTTATCGCAGTATAAAATACGTGTTAATAATAATAATTTTAAAAATAGAGCCGCGAAAATCTAGGTATATAAGAAATTTTTGCTTGGGTATAAAATTTTCAAATATTTTGCAGATATTCTATGAAGGATTCTATGTCAATGGGTCCAAGTTGGACTAAAGGCTCACAGGAATCAGTCCAAAACGTTTCATATTTCCAAAAAGCTATTTAACCCATTTACGCCCAAGCGGACGTAAACGGAAAGTCAAAAAAAAAAATAGGTTCTCGTATAGATAGAGGCTTTGAAATTGCATGTCTATAGTAAAATTTTATTCTCTTACCGAATCTGAAGTCAGATTTTACTTACGACCCTTTCAAATGCCCCAAAAATAGGAGTAATGGGGGTGAAAAAGGGGCTAAAATAAAAATGACGGAAAAATCAATATAAAAATAAAAAAATGATACCAAAAAACATTTAAAATTACTTATTTGTGCAAAAAACTTACATTTTTTAGGTTTACGGGATATTTAATTGGATTTCAACCCTTTTATTGCAACTAGAAGTAGTTATCCCAAAAACTTCAAATATTGTTTTTTTAGTTCCAAATCGGTTCTAATAGGTAAATTTTACTCCTAATTTCATTTTTTGAATTTGTTTTGAGCTAAAACGTTTCTGCGAGCGTAAAAATAGGGGTAATCAGGGCTAAATGGAACCTATAGAATTTATTATTTTTATATAGGAAACTAAATTTTAGAATTTTACGCTCACAGAAGCATTTTTGCTCAAAACAAATTCAAAAAATGGAATTAGGAGTAAAATTTACCTATTAGAACCGATTTGGAACTAAAAAAACAATATTTGAAGTTTTTGGGATAACTACCCCTAGTTGCAATATAAGGGTTGAAATCCAATTAAATATCCCATAAACCTAAAAAATGTAAGTTTTTTGCACAAATAAGTAATTTTAAATGTTTTATGGTATCATTTTTTTATTTTTATATTGATTTTTCCGTCATTTTTATTTTAGCCCCTTTTTCACCCCAATTACCCCTATTTTAGGGGCATTTGAAAGGGTTGTAAGTAAAATCTGAATTCAGATTCGGTAAGAGCATGAAATTTTACTATAGACATGTAATTTAAAAGTCTCTATCTATACGGGAACCTATTTTTTTTTTGACTTTCCGTTTACGTCCGCTTAGGCGTAAATGGGTTAAATCGAGTGTGTTTTTGCATCTTTAGCTTTAAATTTCGACTTTTTGCAGCCATTTTTGAATTTTTGTCCTTTTTTGTAAATTATCGTAAACTGTTCTTATTATCTTAGCCGCCTGCTTATGTTACTATGCAAAATATTAACACCGGATCATATTTATAGGGAGGGGTATTTGAAAATGGTAACAAATTCAGGGGAGAAGGGTTCAATGAACTTAGAATAATTTCGATTTAGGGATTAATTATATTTCCAGTTCTAAGACTTACAATAATTAGGGAGTATAAGCTAAAACTGTTATAAGTCAACATGTTCCATGCTTGTCGGTCGTGTTAACTCATAAACCAGTTATAAGTTTTTCCCTTTTGACCCTAATTTATTTTTTTTAATGTTTTTTTTGCGTAGAAAGTGGAGAAATGCGTTATATATACTATTCAACACGCGAACTGACAGTTATGTGGGACTCGGCATTACCTTGCCTTTACCCACTAAAACTCCTTCCTACCTTATACGAAGCCTATACCAGAACAGTTTTCACATTGCTTCAGGACAGCTTCAAGGCCATTTAGTTCTATTCGTGAACTCCATCCTTTGACTTGCATCCAGTGAATCGGAACTCCGTTATTTCTTCTGATTAAAATTTCATCATTATGTGCTGTCATCTGTAATAAAAATATATGATGGCTAAAAAGTATACGTTAATTCCTAATATCGTCAAAAAAGAAGGTTAATAATTAGGTATATAAATAAAATTTATTTAATAAATACATCAATACAAATGAATTATCGTACCATCTGCGGTTGATTGAGGTGTTACACGTTAAGGGACTAAGCTGATTGCCTGTAAATGCAGCCAGCCTTGCTTTCTATTCATATTACCGCAATGCGTTTCCATATTAGCCTATTTCTTAGACGTCAGGTTTTTTGTACGGAATACGTTCTCCACATATTCGCTAATTTCGGACCATAATTTTTCTTTTCATAGCAACAGACTAATCACATTATCAAGTATAATTAATCCAATATTTGTATATAGTTCAAACTTCTTAACGGCTTATCTGTCGCATTCGAAGAATTTGTTTTCTGCCATGTCTTTTTTGCCAGGGCAATATACGCATTCTGCACAGTCCACCTTATTGATCCGAAAGATATAGGAGCAAAAAAGTTCATGTTCGCTTAAAAATTGGGTCAAAAACTAGTTTATGTCCCCATGCCCTCTAGTTATTTAAGGAGATACTTCTCCTATCAACCGACAAAAGAAGAAATATGAGAATATTATTAAACTATTAATAACATATTTGAAATTTGATTTTTACTAAGTAGAAATATTCTGTCTTGAAGACTTGAGACACGCAAATATGTGTATAATAGAGTGTACTGAAAAAAAAACGTATTTCCGAGACCCTGGTATCTTAAAGTTATTTTTTTGGGTTGAAGATGAACATCTGTAATTTTCATGAAATTCGGTTGAAATTTTTCGGTTTAACGACCGAAATTTACGGTGAAAATCACGCAATTCAGTTACTTTAAAAAATTGTTTTTTCTGAAAGTGAACATTTTTTAAAAATATTAAGATTCGCTAAGTCAGAATTTCAAAATAATTATTTACGAAGCCTACAAATCTCAAAACTGACGTTTTTGGTATCAAAAATAGCGCATTTCGGGTACTTTAATAAATTTTTTTTTCTGAAACTGAATATTTTTTAAAAATATTAAGATTCGCAAAGCCAGATTTTCAAAATAAAGATTTACGAAGCCTACATAATCTCAAAACTAACGTTTTTGGTATCCAAAATGGCGCAATTCGGATACTTTAATAAATTTTTTCTCTGAAAGTGAATATTTTTTAAAATTATTAAGATTCAGACATTGGAAAACGGTGTTAGCTACTTTATAAATCGGAATTTGAGGTAGGATGCTTCAAGAAGCTATTGTTGCTAATTCATACTTCGGTAAACGGTGTTAGATACTTTGGAAAACGGTGTTAGCTACTTTTTAAATTGGAATTTGAGGTAGGATACTTTAAAAAGCTCTTCTAACAACTTCATACTTCGGTAAACGGTGTTAGATACTTTGGAAAACGGTGTTAGCTACTTTTTAAATCGGAATTTGAGGTAGGATACTTTTAAAAGCTCTTCTAGCAACTTCATACTTCGGTAAACTGTGTTAGATACTTCGAAAAACGTTGTTAGCTACTTTTTTAATCGGAAATTGAGGTAGGATGCTTCAAAAAACTCTTCTGGCAACTTCAAACTTTGAAAAATGGCGTTTTATATTTTTCAAAACGATATTAGCGAATTGTTGCGTAGGAAAACGGTGTTAGATAGTTTCAATATAGATTTTAGATAATTCCGACTTAGTAGATTGATGTAATGCTTTCCAAGAATGTCTTTTATTTACTTAAGAAATCAAAAAACGGCGCTTGATATTTATGAAAAGGATATTAGAAACTTTTTACGTAGGAACACGGATTTAATAATATTGAAAATAGCTTTTATATACTTCCAGCTTAGTAAAGAGATGTAAAAAAAAACGTAAGTTAACCAAAAACGTTAGTTTTGAGATTATGTAGGCTTCGTAATTCATTATTTTGAAATTCTGGCTGAGCGAATCTTAATATTTTTAAAAAATATAAACCTGCAGAAAAAAAAATTTATTAAAGTATCCGAATTGCACCATTTTGGATACCAAAAACGTTAGTTTTGATATTATGTAGGCTTCGTAAATCTTTATTTTGATAATATGGCTTTGTGAATCTTAATATTCTTAAAAAATACACTTTCAGAAAAACAAATTTATTAAAGTACCCGAATTGCGCCATTTTTGAAACCAAAAACGTCAGTTTTGAGATTATGTAGGCTTCGTAAATCTTTATTTTGATAATATGGCTTTGTGAATCTTAATATTCTTAAAAAATATTCACTTTCAGAAAAAAAAATTTATTTAAGTACCCGAATTGCGCCATTTTTGGTACCAAAAACGTCAGTTTTGAGGTATGTAGGCTTCGTAAATCATTATTTTGAAAATATGACTCAGCGATTCTTAATATTTTTAAGAAATATTCACTTTCAGAAAAAAATAATTTTAAAGTAACTGAATTGCGTAACTGTTTTACCGTAAATTTCGGTCGTTAAACAGAAAAATTTTAACCGAATTTCATGAAAACTACAGATGTTTATATTCTACCCAAAAAAATAACTTTAAGATGCCAGGGTCTCGGAAATACGTTTTATTTTTACTATACTCATATGTGTGTTTGCAAATATTAAATAATTTAATATTCAATATTTGCTTGAAACGGGCAAAAATGCCTCGTTACAGTATACTATGAAATTTAAAATATTTTGGTATACATAAGATTGGTATTATTAGGATATCTACAGGATGGAATGCATACCTTATACAAAAAAAAAATAATTTTATTTAAGGGGATGTTTCAATAATTTGAAAAATTTTTTTCAATTTTTTTTTTTTCTAATTTTGTTTTAAAAAATCTTAAAAATATGTAAAAAAAATTTTTTAAATAATATCTGTAACCGTTTTCGAGATATTAATATTTTTTTAAGTAGTTAACGCCCTGAAATTATTAAGCGGATCAAACTTTAAATGCGTTTTTCTCAAAATAATAGTTTTGAAATCGGTATGCAGCATATCTCGAAAAATAACGCAGATATCGACATGAATCTTTTTTTAATGTCTTCAATATCTTATTGGCCAGTGCGTAAACTAAAAAAATTACATAAATTGGCAATTTTCTTTTCTATATTGCAATTTTTAAATGAAAGTCCGTGCACTAAAAACGGATTTTCTTTTTATTTCAATTTTTAATTTGTATTTTTTTTTAATTTTTAAATTTTTTTTAGTTTACGCACAAGATAAATTATTAATAAAAAAAACCTCATTGGAATTTTTTGTTTTGGACCACCCAAACTGACGTAATCGTGCTTACCGCAAAAGACCTCATCGCCGCGGCCTCAACTTCATGGAGCTCTGTATCAAAAACTATGCATAAAGAAAAAAAAATAAAAATAAAAAAAGTTCATTTATGACTTACTTGTAGCTGTAAAAAAAAAAAATTTATCATTTTAAATAAATTCACCAAAAAAAAAAATGTTTGAAAAATGTCTTATTTTTGCCGAAAAAATCGAAGCATCCCCTTAAGTAAATATTAATCAAATGTATAAATAAAAAAAAAATATAAATTACTATAGCAATTATTATAAATTAAAAAAAAAAAATTCTAGAGTTGTTAATAATGTCAATATGTTTAAATTTCTTGTATTTACTATAAAACTAATAGATTATTAGCAGCATGAAACTAAATACGCGATAACTTTTGTCCTTTTGACCTTGCAATTACTGTATTTCAATGTCTCATTTAATTTCAAAATAAACTGCAATTACCCTTGAATTTTCGCACGTGGGTATTGAAAAAAATAAAAATAAATATTTTGACTATCAGGGTAATAATATAATTTTTTTAATGTGTCAACCTTATTCCGTAACCAGCAAAAAAAAATAATTTTAGTTAAAGTAAATACTAATTAAATGAAACTTATTAAAAAATAAATTACTACAAATTAATATAAAATTAAAAATAAATATTAGAGTAGCTACACTTATTATCTATGTAATAACGTTAACAAGTTTAAATTTCTTGTATTTATTATAAAATTATTGATTATGTATGGATTATTGGCAAAATGAAACAAAATACGTAATAACTTTTGTCCTTTTGACCAGGCAAATATTAGATTCCAAGGTCTAATTTAATTTTTTAAATAAACTATAATAAAAGTAAACTCACATTCTCATTAACTAGTCATTAGTTATTTCCAATAATTCGATCTTGAAGGTTCGGAACTTTCAAATTAATTGAAATATTACTTTTAAACATAAATTTCAACAATGATTATTATGCGGTTAACTTATTTTTTGGCATTGTTGGATTTGATAAGATCCAATTCAATAGAGAGATTGATAAATCAGGTTTTAAAAGAAGTTAAGCCGAAGCAAGTGACTGTGCATTCTGATTTTAAAAATGAGAGTATTATCAACCACTGTAACTACCAAAAAATTTATCAGCAGCTTTTGACTCAGGTTCCAACAGCAACTGTAAATCTAAACGATCCTCCACCAAGCATAAAATTTAATCAAATTAATATTGTATATCATAAAAATATCTCTGCTTCTCTTCATTTTATCGTGCTTAGCAGCCGAAATGTTGAAGAATTTGGACATAAATTTGTAACAGCGTTAAATTTAATATTTGAGTCTCAATTTTATTTATCAACATCTAAAATATTCCTCGTTCTTAATCAAATCATAGAATCAAACAAATTAATTGATATAATATTTTATGTTGTTGAGACATTAAAGTTTTATGATTTTACTATTCTCCAATGTACTTCAAAAAATTCTTTGATAATTCAAAATAATTTTTTTCAGAAAAATAAGAAAATTATTTTAAAAACTAATATCCGAGAGAAAATGATTGATAAATATTTTCCCAATGTATTTAATGGAATTTCTGGTTATAGTATGAGAGTAGGTGTAAATAAATGGTTTTGGCCAGAACATTATCAAAATGCTGTAATTAATTATAGTTACAAAAAGCACGATCTTTATATACTATTTTATTTATTTAAATTTAACACAAATGTTCAAAAATCTTTAAACGTAACAGCGAAATTTTTGAAAGTACAACTTTCAGACGATCCAAACGATGAAATAAGTAAACTTCAATTAGATTTTATTTTGGCTTATGGACAATTTTTCGTTTCTAGTAATTCAAATAATGCTTATTTTATAAAAAACTCAAAATTCATTCTTCTTGTACCTGTTTCTTATGAAAAAAACATTCGGTTTACTAAAGAAATTTTATTTTCTTTTCTATCTTTGTGTGTTATAATTATTGTATTTTATGCAACGGCTTATTTCTTTAAATTTCGTCGTGATGAATGGTCAGTTTTCAATATTTACTCTTATATTTTTGGATTTAATTACAATATTAATTTTCGTCGTAATTTACGAACAAAAATACTATTTTTTATATTATTTGCAATAACATTGTTTTTTGTTTCTGATCTTGTTACTGATATGACAAGCTTAAATTATTTTTATGATGAAATAGAATATATCAACACTTACGAAGATATCATTAAAAAGAACACATCAGTTATCATTGCGTGTAATCAATTTGCTTTAGATTTATTTATCAATTTATCAACTGGTATTATTAAAAATATTTTTACAAGGGCTAAGTTAATTGATGAAAATATGCAAGTAGATTACAATACGGTAATTATTCATAATTTCGAAGACGCAGAAAAATATTTGTATGATCATAAATATTTAATACAAGGAATAAGATTTAAAATCAGTGAATTAATATTACAGAATGTTATAAATTCTATTATTTTTCCTCCGAATTCTTTACTAAAAAATAAATTTTCTGATTTAAATCAAAGAATGCTGGAAGCTGGATTGGACGTAAAATGGAAATCTGAATATTATTATGCTAATAAAATTGATAAAAAAATAGATACAAATGATGTTGACTCTGAAAATGTGACGCTTCCTATAATTTTATTAATAATCATGATTGTTGGAACAATTTTATCTTCAATTGTACTTTTGATTGAATGCCTTTGGTTTTATTACTTGAAGAAAAAATTAAATGGATTCAAGATTAGCAAATATTTAAATATAAGAAAGTGCCGCAGATCTAAGAAAGTAATGCGTATCCATAGAATACATGTAAGACCAGCTAATTTTAATTATCTTGTGAATTTTGGTGCCATTTCCCAAAAAAATTAGACTCTCACAATTATAAATTCGTCTCTTAAGATTCCATTTAATTTGTGACAATTATTATTATTAAATAAGCAAATTTATTGAGAATCTTATATTTTTTGAAAATGGAATTTACTTTTGTTCCAGGTAATCTAAAAACCAATTACCTAATTATTTTTACAGGCCTCATTTATTCAAATTGAGTTGTCAGTTGTGTCTTTTAATTACAGATATTTTTCTTCTTTATCGGTGTTTGGACTATAGGAATATTGAATTTTTGATTGAATTGATTTGAAAAAAGTTGTTGATGTGTTTGGTGATTCTATCTACACAGTAAGGAGTCTCTCTTGCAAAATTTTAAACTATACTTAATTGATTATGTGAACCAATTTCAGGTAGTAACAAAATCTATAAAATAAAATATTTTATATTCTCATTTTCTATATTATCTTTTTAAATTTTAATTTATACTTTAAACTAGTTGATTAATCTTACTTTAATTCAATTGATAGTGTACTACATTAGTTATATAATTTATTGTAATGCTTCTTTTTGGGATCATCTAGATCTTGTATATTCAATAAAAAAAAAAATAAAAGAAAATATAAGTATAATAGCGCCTCATTATTCGACGCTAATTCATCCTGACGCCGGCTTGTTAAAAACTTTATATGAACAAAGAAGAGATCTTAATCTTAAAGTAAAAAATATTTGGCAGAAAATTTAATCAACTTTATAGTAAACTCAAAACAAAAGGTCAAAAACACAAAAATGGCTACTAAAATCGAGAGTTGAACCTAGAAAGCTAAATATGGGTCAAAGGACTTATTTTTAATTTTAGTACTTTCGAAAAAAATATTTTGGATCAATTTCCGAGACTCGTCACCTTGGGCTCATTTGGCGTGGAATACCTCATACACTAAAGAGCAAAAAATAGATTTAAAAAGTTTTTTCAATCTTTTCTATCCAAAAAACTGCCTCTTTAAAGAATGTTTTTTTAATTTTGGTTTTTCATGCATGTAACCAAGCGATACTGACATATATTTTATTGGCATCAGAAATAGGGGTGTGCGGTTACCCGAATATTCGGGTACCCGCCCGAAAGACCGATCTTATTTTTTTCGGGTCGGGTCGGGTCGGGTCGGTCTTCGGTTATACCCGAAAAGCTTCAGGGGTCTGAAGGTACAGTTTTTAGGTGGGAAATTTCCCTGGCATTACGATCCTATCATCCTTTTTGCGAAATTTCCATTTGCTCTTAAAAATGAGAATAAAAGGGTAAAAAAAGGACTTGCTAAAAAAAAGGATAATTTTTATTAACTTTAAGTTATTAATTATTTTTGTATGTATAAATTAAATAAATAAATAAATAAATATTCAATTTTTTTAACATTAATAGGTACTTAGTATGCTATTTTGTTTAATGATAAAAAAAAATAAAACCTATTCCCAAATTAATGCAGAAATTTAATAATAAAAAATAAAACAATTCGTATTAAAACATCTTGAAAATCTATTTTTGTTAGTATATTAATACTTAATTTACTTAAAAAAATTATAGGTTCAGCAAGTAGTATTTTCATAAGAACTCAGATTTCAAGGGTCGGTACCCCCTCCCCCCTTTCACTTGCCAACCCGCATCAGTTTTTGGACTTCGCTTAGAAATTATTATACGAAGAACGTGACTTATCGGGGTGCGGGAGGTCTCAAAAAATTTATAGTAAAAAAAAACACCTAAAAAAATTTTTGAGACAGGTTTGAACGCGTTTCAATGCTAAAAATTAAAGAAAACGCATGTTTTGACGTATTCTTATGCCTAGACACTGTAATCCGCAATAGCACATGTTTTCATTGAACCCTCTAGTTTTCAATGCCTATTAGTACTTTTTTACTTTGAATATCACAGCTGCAAAATGGCAGCTGAACCATTGAGAGCTGAAATAAAAAAATCAGAAAATTCCAAGAAAAAATAAAACATAGTTTTTTTTATAAAGTTAGTTTTCTCATAATTTTGTATTTTTTGAAAACAAAAAAATCCAGACCACCGAGGTAATTATAATAACACGATGATTCCTCTAAAAATTTTGCCACAGCTGAGAATTTGAACTTTGACTACTTATAACTCAGAAACTAGAGGTCAAAAATATAAAAGTAAAATCGCAAAATTGCAAAATTGGCTGCTTTTTAGAGTCGAATAAATGTTGAAAATTTAAAGAAATTTCATAAAGAAGTTTTGAATTTAGTATTTTTTCAAAACCCAAAAATTACTAAATTGGAAACTGCTTGGTGAATATTCTTAAAATGTTTTCTACTTATTCTACGCTAAAAAACAGCCAATTTTCCACTTTTACTTTTATATTTTTGAACTCTAGTTTTTAAATTATAAGCAGTCAAAGTTAAAACTCTCAGCTCTCGCATACTTTTTAAAAGAATCGTCGTATTTTATTACTAAATTTTTTCGTTTCCAAAATAAAATTTATGAGAAAACTAACTTTATAAAATAAAAAAATTTTTTTTATCTTTTTTTAATTTCTTGGTTTTTTTATTTCACCTGGTTTTTTTATTTCAGCTCTCAACGGCTTAGCTGCCATTTTGCAGCTGGGTAATTCATAGTAAAAAAAGTACCATACGACGTTGAAAACTAGAGGGTTCAACAAACTAGAGGGAAGTGGCTGATTTGAGAAAAAATGGCCCTTATATATTTTTCTTGTTTCATTTTTACCGTTTTATTAATCCCATGATTGGGAAATTAACTTGCGAAATTAAGTTTTTACATAAAATATGGCCTCTTTTAGATTTGCATGATATACATATGACTCTAAAGCCCTTTCTACGTCAGATTAAAAGTCGATATTACATCTGGTAATTTTTAAAAATATAGTGTAGTTGTGAATTTTTAATGATTAATCGTAATCAACTCCCAACTACACTATATAAATTTTAAAAATTACAAGATTTAATATTGAATTTTAATTTAATGTAGAAAGGGCTTAAGAAACAAACTCCAAACTATATTTCCAAATACTTTTTGACTTTTTTTAAATTTTTAGTTATTTAAAACATTATACTTATTAGGTTTTTTTTTTCAAAGTATTTTGAGTTTCTAATGCGCCCGCAGAACTCGCAAATATAAGTAAAAAGATAAGTTTTTTGTTGGATTTAAACGAAAACATCTATTTTTAAGCCCACGCGATAGCTCTTGAAAGTTTTTTTTAGCCTCCTTTAAAATTATCATAGCTTTTCTCCAGAAATCGGATGAAAGCATTTATTTTAGCTTTTGAGTACGCTTTGTAGGATAAAAATCGATTTTTGTCGTTTTATTAGGTCCCAATTTTAAAAGTTCTGTAGTTTTTGAATAAATCGAGGAATAAATTTTTCTGAATATTATTTACAAGAGAAATATACATTTTCCCCCCAAGAATCCAATGATTAATTTCTTTTCAAAAAAATTTTATTTACCAATTTTTTTACAGGATTCTGTATTTTAGAGTTCTTTTCTGAAAAGTAGAAAAATTCGTTTATCATGAGTCTCGATATATTAAGAATACGTCAAAAAATGCGTTTTCCTTAATTTTTAGCATTGAAACGCGTTCAAACCTGTCTAAAAAAATTTTTTTAGATGTATTTTTTTATTATAAATTTTTTGAGACCTCTCGCACCCCGATCGAAAGTCACGTTCTTCGTATAATAATTTCTAAGCGAAGTCCAAAAACTGATGCGGGTTGGCAAGTGAAAGGGGGGAGGGGGTACCGACCCTTGAAATCTGAGTTCTGAGTTCAAAAATGCAAATTTATTTATTTATTTATTTAATTTATACATACAAAAATAAATAATAACTTAAAGTTAATAAAAATTATCCTTTTTTTTAACAAGTCGTTTTTTGACCCATTTATTCTCATTTTTAAGAGTGAATGGAAATTTTTCGCAAAAAGGATGATAGAATCGTAATGCCAGGGAAATTTCCCACCTAAAAACTGTACCTTCAGACCCCTGAAGCTTTTCGGGTATAACCGAAGACCGACCCGACCCGACCCGAAAAAATCGAAGACCGCCCGACGCTTCGGGTCGGGTAACCGCACACCCCTAATCAGAAATAAACCATATTAAGTTAAAATTAGTATAGTAAAGTTATAATTAAAAAGGAAATATATAATTAATGATAAAAATTGCACAGATAAAAATATTTATGCTTCAAAGTTAAACAAACATATTTATCTATACGTAACATAGTTTCTGTAATATGTAATAAAAGTTGAAAATATTTAAACGAAAGAAAGCTTGTAAAAATATTTATTACTATATTTTATATATTTATATACATTTTTTTCACTTGGTAGAACATGCGGGCAATTGTACGCTTAATGTATGTAGACGACCCGTTAATTGTTCATGATCATATTATGTATTTAATCTACACCATAGTAACCTGTTTATTTTTCTGTAGAATATATGCTCAGGTCCAACTTAACTTACCAGACCATAATTTTTTTTTTTAATTTTTTTCTAAATGGCTTGATTTAGGTTTCAAAATGAGTTTTTTACCAGAATTTTTAAAAAGTATTAATTTCGGCAAAAAATTTCTGATGCTTGAAAATTGATTTCTATTTTGAGATTTTTGATTTTTTAGGATTTAAAGACACATAGGCTCACATTCTGGTAAAATTTGAGCAAATATAATTATGGAAAACTTTATTTCTGATAAATTTGAAAGATTCAAAACGTTAAAAATGAAATCGGAAATGGCCCAAAATAAAAAAAAAAAATTTTTCTGGTAGTGCAGGTAAATTGAAAACTTTTTAATAATCTAAGTGCATTGCTTTTGAGATAATTAAGCTTTTTTAAAGCCCTAATAATCAAGAATCTCAAAAAATCAATTTTCGAGCATCCGAAATTTATTACTGAAATTAATATTTTTTAAAAATTTCAGTGAAAACGAAAATCCAATACCTAAAAAAAAAGCAATTTAGAATAATATTTTGGAGAAAAAATTTTGGTTCGATGAGTTAAGCTAGACCTGAACATATACATATATATTATATGTATTATATTTATTTATATATATATTATACATAATTTTCAATTGTATGATTTTTAAAATTATTGAACTAAAAAATTAAAAAAATAAAAAATTTTTAATAAAATGTTAAAAAGTAATTCTACAACAAGGAAATTAAAAAATTATAGCTTTCTTTATTAGTTTATTAGAATATAAATATTACATAAATTTTGTGAAATGCCTCCTGGTTGATAAATCGACCATCGTTAATGCATCAAAATTTTAATAAAAATATTTAATTATAACTGGTAAAATATTATCGACATTGCACAATTTCTAGAAATAATTTTTTCAATAGAATTTATTGAAAAATTCTCTAGAAATCACAGATATAATTTTGAAAAATATTCTAAAGTAACGATATGTATAATAGATTTGTTGAAAAAAGTATTTCCTGATGTGTTTTATCCAAAATAAACTGTATAAATTTTGTATAATCAGGTTTCAGATGACACAGGACAGTTTGATATTTAATTTTGAAAAAAAATTTACTCATGGCCTTTCGAAAGTTATGCAAGGCAGTGAGTGGACTATCCAAGTTTTCAGATGGATATATGGCAAATTGATATGCTTTGATAGTCTGTTACAATTTTTATTAAATTAGAGTTTAGAAAAGTGATATCCAACATATTTTAATACACTTAGTTTATTTTCCTTCAATAATCTAAAGCAATCATTACTTTTGGGAATACTTACAATTTTGGCTTATAATATACTATTAAAAAATTCATAAAAAAAAAATTAGGATCAATTATGTAACATTAATTTATTTTTAGAATTATGTCAAAAAATTGAATATTTCAATTATAAAATTTTGCCATAATATTATACAGTTAATAATAACATAATCACATCCTTATTCCTTTAATTAGCTAAAAAAAATTTAAATTCAAAAATGTTATTTTAAAGAAATAAAATATATAGTTAATAAAAAACAGTTATATAGTATCTACCTTAAAAATCATAACAAGAAACTCACTAAACAAAAAAATTAATATATTCTTTTTGCTGATATCTCTAATTCTAGTTACCTTAAATTAAAAAAAAAAAATCTTATCAAAATCTTTCTGTTTTTAATTTTATTTTTTTATTTACCATTGTATAAAATAAAAAAAAACTGTACTAAACTTTGATTTGAAAGAGCGCATACACTCACACAATAAGGAATTCATTAGTGCCAGAATTATATTTTCCGGTTGTTGATATTATGTACATTAAAAAATTTACAGTATGTACTGACTGAATTATTTTCATATTTTTTTATCCTGTAATTTTTTAAACTGTAATATGATTTTATTAATTTTTACAATTATGTTAATTATAAAAAATTCTTTATATAATTTAATATATTCGATTTTAAACATAACATATATATATATATATACTAATTAAAAATATAATTTACAATTATTTATGGTATGAATTAATCTTATTAGGATTAATTAAATATATAGTGTATGTAATATGTTATTTGTTATGTTTTTCAACGTTTTTAATAGACATGTTTTAATATTTATTTATTTTTCTGTTTTTTTTTTTTTTTTTGAAATTGATAAGTGGTAATTAGTTGGATTAGTTTTTTTTATTTAAATTTAAGTAGTTACGAATGAAATGGGTTATGAAATTGGTTATTTTTAAATATAAATAAAATCTTGATAGTTTGTAAAAGTTTTGAAAAAATTATTTGCTGACTGAACGAGAGATTGAAAATATTGTGTTTGGATGAATGAAGTTTTCCTTAACGAGGGTAGTTTTGGGAGGCCCAAATAGTATATTCTGTGTCCAAAAAAGTAAAGTATGGTTTTAATAGTACGTAAACTGTGATTTTTAGCATCCTTTTTTATGGTCAAAGTTCATATACAATTAAGCTGGCTAGCAAAATAAGTGTCTATTATTGAGCTTATTATAAAAAAATTAACTTATATTTCTGTTACCCTAGAAGTCCGAACAAGCCAAAATATTCGATGTATTATCTTTAATATTTATAAAACTTTACAACTGGTTTGTGAACTCACAACCAAAGAACATGGAACATGTATAAATTAATATTTTGAATCTTAAAGCCTTTATAAATTTAAGTCTTTAAGCCAAAATCCTTTTTATTCTATACCCATTTATCGTAATTATTTAAAGTCCATTTGACTTCCTCCCAAATATAGCATATTTGACTACTAAAATCTCAGCAATTTTCAAACTATGATACAAAATTTAATGCGGTTGAAAAATTGTTTAATTTCGTATATGAACAATTTTTCAAAATTCCTTAAAATATGTTCAATTTCGCAAAAAGTAAAATTTTCGTCATTATATTTGAAATTTTTGAAACGAATTTTATTGCATACGATAAGATTGTGTAAGTGAAAAATATGCCCTAATTTAAAAAATCGATGATTCCAGGAACAGGGCAGCTGTCACATTAATTGTCTAAAATAGGTGAGGGTTACAGGTTCTTTAATTGTACTTTATGAAAATTGGAAACAAAAGTTTATTTAAAAAATTCAGGAAATTTAATTTTTTTTAATTGCAGAATATAATTTTTAAAAAGCTGTGTAAATTTTCAATTACCAAGTGAAATTAGATGCTATTAATCAAAAAAAGAAGATTTCAAAAATTATGGCATACTAAATCACTCCTAATTTTTAAAAGTGATAAAGTATTATAATTTTGTGAATCTTTTTTTTTGTTGGTAAATGAAAACTAATTTCATCCAATAATCGAAAATCACAAGTAACTCTTTAAAGCAGCCTAATATGTATAAATAACCAAGCATCCATGCCAAGTATGATAAAAAATATCTAAGTGTACCACACTTGTCTGATATGAAATTAAAAATAAAAATAAAAAAATATTGTGCAACAACGTCTATAGCTGAGTTATAAGAAATCATTTTATATTTGATTTAATTTTTAAAGAAAGTTTTATTACTATAGAAATGATAAACACATACATTTAAACATTTAATAATATATTTAATGTTAATTTATAGAAAATAAATTACAAAGCAATAAAATGGTTTTTGGGTCACATTTAATTTTAGATCAAAAAGATCGCGCGATTTATATATCGATCTTGATAATAATTGATATATAAAAATTTTAAACTTTTACCATATACAATTATAAGAACAACCTTTAATTTAAATTTTTATCTTTACGTTACTTTTTTATCTTGCAAAGTACAAGTTAACTTTTTTTTTAATGCTTAATCAAAATTTACAATTTGTCATTTACATTTATTTAAATTTTTAATTTATAATTTTTTTATATTGATTAGATTTTAAAATTTTTATCAAATTGAAAATTAAAAAAAAAATATTTTTCTTGGATTTTTTGTGATGTTAAAAATCTAAGTTTTCTACTTTTACGAACAATTTCTGCATTTTTTTTAGTTTTAATTTTGTAGTTCTTGCCAGATTCAAAATTTCGACAAAATTTTTGGAGTAATCTTAACCCTCAGAAGCACGGGTGGGGTCCAGCGGACCCCATGGTAGTTTTAAAAAACATGGCATTATCCTAAATCTATAATGGCACTTTCTGTATATGTTTGGTAATTCATTTTGGTAGTTGTATTACTCATCTACAACTATAAAAGCCCCAGAACTTTTCGTGTATTGGTTGCATACGCTTTGAAAAATTTTTTTGGGGTCCGCTAGACCCCCCCGTGTAGTTACGCAATATTTTTTGCTTTAAAAAAATTGTAAGTTTGTAAATATTTTTTAATTATCTGATTGATAAATCAATGTTTTATAAAAATTCAATAAAAGAATGTTCTTTAAATAATTTAAACATTGCAAATATTGCTCAAAACCTATTTGGTGAGAAAATTGAAAATTTAATGCATAAAGTTCAGAAAATGCAATGGGCAAAGATATATACTTCGGATATGCTTTCAAGGTTATAAAAAATATGATAAAAATGTGTTTCAATATTTGTGGAATTAGTTCATCATTTATTTTTTATATTTTTAAAATAAAAAAAGTATTTTAATAAAAAAAATTATGCATATAAAAATTTACAAAAAAGTGTCATTTTAATTCAAGGGAATAATTCATGTTTTTTTTAATTTGAAATTTCTTACTTAAATTTTTTTAAAGTTTACCCTTTGGCATTTCCCGTTTAGTGGTCAAAAAGTTGTTTATAATTTTTTAAACCAATTTTATTGCTATTTAAAAAAATCACCCTTTTTATAATGACAAGAAATTTTCTTTTTTTAATATCTTTAAACAGACTAACAATTTTCAGTTTTTTATTTTATAATCGTATAATTGAACTCTTTTGCGTTCTAAATAAAAAAAAAGAAGTTAATTTTGGACCAATTTTGAAGGAGTTATAGACTAACAAAGTTGCTGGGGTCCGCTAGACCCCCCCGTGCTCTAACGTTTTCGGAAGGCACCCGTGCTGCTAAGGGTTAAAAATAAATAATATTTTTCAGAAAAACTATTTTTTATAAATTTTTTTATAAACTAGGTAGAGCGAAGCAAACCATAGCTAATGCACATAATATAAACTTGCGTTTTCTATTGAAATAAATCTTAAAATCTAAATAAAGCCTAAGTTTCAAATATGAAAGCAATCTAATAAATAATTTTTTCTATAAATCACAATAACTGAAAATTTTCTCGATATAAGGTAGACCTTCGCTCTACAATATTACTTAAAATAATTAATCACGAATCACATCATGTAACATCTTCGATCTTATTTCTTTTTTTTTGCATACTTTAAAATCATTTATAAATATCGATTTTGCTTAAAGCACGAGATAATTTAATTTTGGGCTTTAATGAAATCATAAAACATTTTTTATGTATTTTTTTTATGGGTGCATACCAAGATTGAATATTTAAGATATAAATATGTTAAATAAAAAATGAATTTTTTTTTAATGCACGCATAAAAATATACAATCCATGATAAATATTAAGACATATTTTTTTAAGTACAGATAAAAATCAAAAATTATATTTAATAAATAAAAATCAGCCCGTTATAACAATATTTTAAGAATATTATAATATGCGTTTAAGGAGAGCTAAATTAAAAAATCAGGTTTAGTATTTTTCGGCGATGGCAAACATAAAAAATAGTATATTACGGCCCTAGGCCAGAAAAATAAAGAATGGCCCAAATCGCAGGTAAATTACCTTCCGAGGCGAAGCCGAGGATGGAAAACTGCGATTTGGGTCATTCTTTGTTTATGGTCGAGGATTGTATAAAATTTTTCTGCGACTGTGGCGAGAAAATACGTAGTTTCGGGTCGCAGTACAGAAAAACTATTTTTCAGTTTACCACGTGCGATTTGGGCCATTCTTTATTTTTCTAGCCATGGGTCGTAATATACTATTAGTGGAGGAAATAATTACATCAAAATGAGGTAATTAACAGTTTCCCGCCAACTCTTTAAAGTAATCTAAATTTTTGTGAAATTCGCTTCAGTACTACCTTAGTCAAAAGGTTTACTTTTTTGACAAACCCCATTTGGGGTTGGTTTGCCTCTTTCTGGGGCGAAATAGTACATTTTTATCAAAGGAGCAAAAAAAAAAATGTCCCAGATCGCACGTAAATTACTATCCGAGGTGAAGCCGAGGCTGGTAAATGGCGATCTGGGTAATTCTTTTGTTGCTCCTATGGTCAAAATATAATTTTTCTTTCTCATCTGGGAGAAATCGCATTTTTTATGACCACGCGGAAGGACGAAAAAATTGTTTAGGGGAAGAAAAATAATTAAATAAAAAGCGATTGGAATCGATTAATTTCTGAATTCTAAAACGAAAATATGAATATGACTTTTTTAATTAAATGCACTCTATTTAAAGCTTTAAAAAAATAAATAACGAGATAAAGAGATTTAGTTTTTTTGAACTTGATTCGATAAACTTGTAAGATTACTTACAAGGAAATACAACGCAACGCCTTCCGTTTTTGCCAATGGGCTTTTTAAGCCTAGAAACGCAGGATTCAATGTTATTAAGTAAGGTTTTATTTGTAATTTTCAATATAACGCTGCAACCATGGAAGTTAACCAAATTTCATGAATGTCCATATGTGGATGGTAAAATTTTGGGTATAGTCACAATGTACCTTGCCTGAAATTTTTGAAGAATATAAACTTGCATTCGAGCAGTTAATCAAAACTTTGCCCAGGTACTATAGGGCAAAAAATTTGTTAAAACTTTATGCTAACCATCATAAAATTTCAATATTTATAAAAAAAAAAATTAATTTTATAATTATAAAATTGAGTTTTGTTTGAGTATTCAAACAATTTCTTGAATTTTCATGATGGCTAAAAGCAGCTTCAAACTGCAAACAAAGGTTTTTGAATTACAGCATCAAAATTTATTCATCAACCAAAATATTACCATTTACTACCATAAGGCAAAATTCCAATAACACCGTATTATATTTAATAATACCATATTCAAAAGTTTAAAAAAACTAAAAGATTTTTCAAATCTTTGCTTAACAATTAAAAATAATTCTATTATCATGGTCTTAGAAAGTGCCCTATTACAAGCTGTCAGAGTAAAGTTTCACTGAAAATTCATTCAACAAACTTCAATATCAGAGTATAAACTTTTTATGTGATACATAAAAAGAACGTAAAAGATAGATCCTTATAATTTATATTTGATAAATTTAAAATTATACTGCTGAATCATTTAACAGATTTTAATAATGTATTATCAGTTTTTATTATTATTAATAAAGACATAGTATTAAAAAAAACTATTTTCACTTTATTGAAGGTTAACTTTCCTTTTTTTTATTGTTGATTTTATTTACAAAAGGTTTTTTTAAAGTGTAAATATAATTAATTATAATGCAGAATTGTTATAAAAAAATTATGTAGAAAAAAAAAACTTTATACTTATATGGAACTAAATTTTTTTTTAAATTAATAGGTAGGTATTTCAATTTACTTTGCTTTTTAGTTTGAATTTTTAACTTTCAGAAATCATAATTTTCTATATAATATTACACATGGTTAACTCAAAAGAAAAATAAATTTTATACACATTTTTTATAGTATTACTTTCATGTATAATTTTAATATTTCAAAAAAAAATTTTTAAATTAATGTAAAATGAAATTTGGGTCTAATTTGTACAGATTTGCATCTACAAGGCTAAAAATGTTAGAAATTTTATATTTTATGAAGTCAAAAATGAGTTCTTTGATTACCCTAAAACTGAAATCTAAAATGTTATAAAAATCACCCAGTTCTAGATAAATTGAAAAAAATGTTCACTTACCAAAATTATAGAATTCCACTAACAGCTAGAGAAAACTTGATAAAGTAAAAATGATTTTCAGTGTAATATTAACCCAAAATTAATGCATAAAATAATTTTTTTATAAAAAATAAGAAAAAGAAAACTCCAAGCGAAATTATTTAATAACGATGCGCCTATTTAAATAATAAATATTTTTCCACATAAATAATATTATTTATGGTATTTTAAATACGTTTCATCAAGTCAATCTCATATTAATATGTAAATATTTAAATTACTTATAATAACATAATATATAAATAAATTAAATAATTATATTTTTGAGTAAAAGTAAAAAGTAAAAAACAACGAAAAATATATTTTATTTAAATGTTTTATTTAATAATATTTTGTTGTTACAAAAAAAATAGCGTGAGAAAGTTTAATGAGATATAATTAATGGTGATTTTGTTGTCATTCGACAACAACGAATTGAAGTGAGAGTAATATTTTTTTAAACGTTTTTATAAATGCATCAATTTTATATTTTCTAAGAAAATTACATTTTTTCGCCTTTTAAAAGAATCTATTTAGCATTTTTATATTTATTTATAAAGTTTTTTTAAATATGTGTCAGTTAAGAAAATTTTTTAAAAAATTAAAAATTTCTGTATAAATATTAAAATTTTATAAATTTTAAAAAATTTTTACTAATTTACTGATGCTATTAAATTTTCATGTACTGATCATTAACCGTAGGCTACCTAAAGTTCTGGGTTTTTTTAATTTAGGTTGATACTTATTCTTCCTTTTAAAGGACAGAGTAGCCTTAATAAAAAAACGAAACATAAAATAAAACAGAATTTCAGGGATCTGGAATTCTTAGGGTAATCGTACTAAAGTGCTTATTTTATGAAATTCAACATTTTCCTCAAATGATTAACACAAAAAATTAGTAAAAACATTATAGATTTTGATATTTTTTGTATCGTATTTGATGTAACTATTTATTTTGTTTTTTTGAGCAAAATTTTACAGTTAACAAAAAATTATCTGAAAAAGATGATTAAGTAAAATTTTCCAAGGTTTCTAAAAATTGAGTCAGAATTTTCATTCGTCGAGAAAAAATCTAGTTCCCGACATTTTTGCTAAAATTTTTCCAGGAAACTCTTGTATCTCAGAAATTTTTAATTTGTTATTTGGGACATTACAACATTTCAAAGCATTAAACCACAAAAAATTAAATATTCAAACACAGTTTTGAAATGTATTATTTCGAGTTTTTATAAATTAAACCCTTGATAACTTACAATAAAAGCTAAAGAATAAATAATTGATGAAACGTTTAGATAAAAAAGACACAGTAGAATGATTCGTACTAAAAATATTTATTATATCTTTTAATAAATATACGCAATGCATAAATTTTAAGCTGATTCATAATTTTTGTGGATAATTTTTACCTTATGAGTCAGTTTAGTGCATACAATAAATTTAAAAAGTCTAAAGTTTTTTATTTTAAGCGTTTGAATAATTGTCAAAATTATTTAATACTGTGATTGATCTTTTAAGGAAAAAGAAGACTTACCCAATTTTTTAATTTTACAAAAACTTCGACTGAAAAAGGTTAGAAATAAAAAAAAATTTTAATTTGATATATTTAATATCAAGCAGATATCAAGGGTGCTAAAGTTTTGACATTAAGGAGTGCTTTATACCAAGCCAGGCATCAGTAATTATTACGCTAACAGATAATTTTAAAATTTTATAGTAAATACTTAAAACTCATCTTTTTTTGGAACTTTATTTGGTTGACATCCATTCCAGAAAAAAATTATTACTGAATTATTGTATTGCTGAGTGTTTGAGTGTAAAAAATATATGCCAAATTTTTTTACCTACAAGTTTTACTCGTCGATGGGCAAAAGAAATATTAAAAAATAAATTACGAGAAATCGAAATATCCAATCTGGCAGCTAAAACTGCTTTAAAAAAATATATATAATATTATTAAAATCAAAAACAAAAAGTAAGCTCAAGAAAAATAATCTTGATCAGCCCACATTTACAAATAAACAAAACGCACATTGCATAATAAATACGATTATTTGCAATAAATAAATTTTTTTAAAATACCCATTAAGCCCATATATAACGCCAATAAAAATTTATTTTAAACGAACAAACATTAACTTCATCTCAAAACCGATAAATACACAAGATAAATAGCTTCCAAAAAATACTAACACATACAAACGGATACAGAAAGGTACTTAAAGAGTTATAAATAATATGAATTATAAATTTTAAAAAGATAATAATTACGATGATGATAATAATGATGATGATGATAATTATGATAATTTTGTTTTCTTATTACACATTTATACTTGAAAAATAATCATTATATATAAGTGTGTGTGTAAGTATACGATTACATCTTATTCAAGAATCATCGTCTTCCGTAGTTTTGTATTCATGGCTTGACTTGGAAATATAAGCGAATATTATTACCTACACGAAGATTTCCTCCGCCTGTCACAAAATACTTGATGGAGATTATCTTAGCACATCAAAATGTCAAGATAACACCTCAGGCGCGACAATACAACATTTAAAACATATATATATATATTTTGTCAGAATATTTGTTTACAATTTTTAAACAATATAATTACTGTTGTCAACTTAAATTTTTGGCTTTCTTAATGTCTAAATTAAAAATTTTTGTAACTTGATTTTAAATAATACAACAATGTTAAAGAAAAAATTTACCCTTTTTATTTAAAATTTTTTTTTACTTTTTCTTCATATTGTTACAATGACTTTGTATAATAACCTTTAACGAGGCGAAAAGAAAAATGAAAAAAAATTATTTAAGTGATGTAATGTTTTTATGTTATATACAAAAATTAAACACTTTTTTTTTAAAAATAATTTTGCTTTTATATATTGTATTATTTTTACAATTATACATATTTACTTTTTTACACTAGAAAAATTTTTATAATCGTTGATTTTGAAAGTGAATGTCCTACAATAATTTTCCTTGTTTATTGTTGTTATTATAATTATAATTATTATTAATTTTTTTTTTATTTCAAGAAAGTTCTGTTGGTATATTATGTATTTTATGAAATAAAATGTTTGTTAAATTGTCAAAAAGTAAATTATAGTTATTTAATAATAAAAAATTATTTATTTTCAAAATTTTATAAAAGCTCAAAGGCACAAAATTTTTGGTAGTAGCGTGATTACTAGCACAAATACGCAGGATACGAGTGATTTACATGGTTCTTAAATTATTTTTTTCCTACCTAGGCTAATACAGCAAATTCCGTGCAAGCTTTACGCCTGGGAGGGCAAAATACCCTATAACTTGTAAGTTGAAATATGATGATTCTTGGATTAATAAGTACAATTCAAGCTAATATAGTTACCTCAAACAAAGGTATCCCCTTTAACCTTCACGCAAACTACCATGTACTTAGAAATAATTCAATCTCTTATAGCCAACAAGCCAAATTGCGACCAATTTTCAATCCAGGGCTGATTAAGTTCTGAACACGAAGGCAATGGTGTAATTTAGTAAGCCAAAAAAGTAGAGAACTCCTGTTACAAGACACAAAAAATAAACAGGTTATATCTAAACTATATAATTTTTTTATTGATACTACATGCTCTCAATATTTTGTTATCGTCATTTATTTTATTGATTTTCATCATTTTTTTAATTATATTCTACGCTAATAATTAAAATTTACAAAAGAAAAAAAATTGTAAAAAATTGTTAATTAAAAGAAAATAAAAAATATTTTATTATCTTAAAATTTAGTTAAAAACCCTATTTTAAATTTCTTATGCACTAATAAATATATCATAAATATAAAACTGATGAAAATATACCGATAATAAAAATAAAAAGTTTAAAAAAGAAAACATGTTTTTTTTTTTTTGTAAAATGTTTTCTAAAAAATTGTTAACATGAAAATAAAAGTTAAAATTTATAAAAGTTTATGCATATTTTTACAAAAAATTAAATTATTCATTTTTTTTTTTTTATAATTGCGGTTGTGATTATAATTTTCTATTTTAATGATTTATTCCATGGAGATTTAAAAGAAGATTTTTATTTTAATTTGAATTTTTATGTTTTGGATTTCTGTTTATGTATTGAAGGAAGATTTATAGGTTGAAGGAATTTTCCAAAGGGGATTTACATTTTTTGGGGCACTGAATATGAATAATGAATATAATATCAGTTTTTAACTTAAGTTGTCCAATTTTCTATAAACAGAAATGTCTATTGTAATAATCTATTTAGTCTATGTTATGGGAAATGTAGAAAAAATTCATCCACTTGCAACCTAAAAAATACAAGGAACCGAAATGAATCTTGAATTTTAGGTTCAATCACCTGCATAACCTAAAATATCATTCATAGATTATAATAATAACCTAAAAATTTCTATTATTAAGGCAACTGAACCATTTTCGGTAAAAACTGATATTATAACTAAAAAAATCTCAATACCTGCTGAACAATCCTAATAACCTATAAATAATAAAAGTGTCTACCATTAAATAAATCAATTACAATTTTTAATACATAATTTAAACCACAAACAAAAAACCTAACATTTAATAATTTAAAAATTTAATTTAATTCAAATTAAATTATTTAAATACAGGTATACCAAATAATAAAAATGTTTTTTAATTATTAAAAATTGTAAAAATGCAAAACAAATTATAAATAATAATCTTTTGTCTTGTATTATAAAACATAATATTATAATTTTTTAATATATATAATAATAATAAGAAAAACTTTCTATTATTTTTATTATTACTTTATTCATATTTTTATTATCATACTGAACCACAAAGAATATGTTAATATTTAAATATGTATGTATAATAATTAAGTGCAGGTAATAAATCCAATTAGTAAATATTTAAAATTTTATGTATGTTAGTATAATAAATAGTGTTTAAAAAATTTTTTAATTATTTTTTACTTTATTATTTAAAATATGAAAGTGAGAAAATATAATGAAAATTTTAGTTTATCAAATTTTTTTTTAATTTTGATGCTAATAACAGAATTTAAATATTGTCCCTACTCTGAATTTGATTTTAGACCTGTTGCTCATACGTTGTTTAGAATTTGGTATATGCTTAATCATTTTAAATATTTTATAAATGTCAGAAGTTTAGAAATTTCTGCATTTAAAAATTTTTTAATGCTATAATTTTATATCACTACTCAGATTCCTAGGTTTATTCATGTTCGACCTACTTTTGAGTAACTCCTACTTAGACATAATACATTTACTATGTTGAAAAAATAGTACTTTTGATTCCAAAACACAAAGCTTCATTTTTTATAACTAACTCACTCACAGTGATAGTCAACAAATCAAAAACCCATTTTTGGTCTAAAATGACTTATTTTTAATTTGGCGATAATTGCCAATTGTAAAAAAAAAAATAGATTTTACAGGTTTCAATAATTTTCTGAAAGTTTTAAAAATTGAAAATAGATTATAAATAATACCAATTGTAATTGAAATTATTCATAATTTCATCGGTGAAAAATATATATAAAATAAAGCTCTGTTGTATAAAATTTTATAATAAAATAATATCATATATATATATTAGAGTGGACCTATTTTTGGACTTTGTGGAAAAACTTTGCTCCCCGGGTTTTTTTGTGAATTTTTGGTCATAAAAAGTTCCCAGTTCCAAGGATTTTGCTTTCGCCTTACAAACACACGTGCCTGTAACCACCTCAATTTTCCCATTTAAATAACATGGGAATTTTGAGTTTTTTCACAAAAGCCAAAAAGCGTTTTAAAATGCTAAGTTTTACTGGAAAATATACTTTTCTATGTTGTAAAGACATGCAAACAGCCCCTCATTCATTCCAATGGGTATTCTGGGACTAGAAGCGCTAATTTACATGTTAGCTCAATGTTATAAAATAGGGTTTTTTGGTAATTTTCAATAAAACGCTAAAACCTCTAAAATTAACCAAAATACTTCTGGTTTATCTACTTTTTTTGATGTAAGTGTCACCTTTCAAACGACGTAAGCCGTATATTTTTATCACTGTTTCTCTCAGCGCTATAGTCAATTAACCTTCTTGTAATTTTTGACCCGAAATGACCAATTTATAAATTTATTTAAATTGCTGCCAAAATTGTAATTTTTGACGAAACTTAGTTTTATAGGCCTTAAAAATTTTTTACAAGCTTCCAGTTTCCAAAAATTTTTTACTCGTCTCTTTTCTTTAATTAGTTTTTAAGGCATTGCTTTTCAAAGATAATGATAAAAATTGACTTTTTTTTAAAACCCTAAAATTGGGTCTCTGACTTTAAATTATCATTTCTGGTTAATAAATTAATGAAAAGCGGCGAGTAAAAAATTTTTGGATACTTGAAGCTTGTAAAAAAATTTTGAAGGCCTTTAAAACTCAATTTCGTCAAAAATTACAATTTTGACAGCAATTTAAATAAATTTGAAAATTTGTAATTTTTGGTCAAAAATTACCAGTAGGTTAATTGACTATAGCGCTAAGAAAAACAGTGATAAAAATATACGGCTTACGTCGTTTGAAAGGTGACACTTACGCTAAAAAAAGTAGACCAACCAGAAGTGTTTTGGTTAATTTTTGAGGTTGTAGCTTATTATCGAAAATTATACCTAAAAAACCCTCTTTTATAAGATTGAGCAAACATGTAAATTTGTGTTTCTAGCTCCGAAATTCCCTTTGGAATGAATGCAGGACTGGTTTGCATGTTTTTAAAACATATAAAAGTATGTTTTCCAGTAAAAATTAGCATTTTAAAACGCTTTTTGGCTTTTGTGAAAATTTGTATAGCTGAAAACTCAAAATTCCCATGTTATTTAAATGGGAAAATTGAGGTGGTTACAGGCACGTGTTTTTACAAGGTGAAAGCAAAATCCTTGGAACTGGGAACTTTTTATGACCAAAACTTCACAAAAAAACCCGGCGAGCAAAGTTTTTCCACAAAATCCAAAAATAGGTCCACTTTAATATATATACGTGTATATAAATTTATGCAGTAGCTTTTATATGCAATAATTCGTTCCGACAATATAATGACTTTAGCTAGTAATAATAACAATAATAATAATAATATGATAGGAAACTTTCACCGAATTAGTATAGTAAAATGCCGTGCAATCTTATATACATTTATATAAGATTCATATACATATATATATAATATAAACTACTTCCATTTTATCACATATATTAGGTATAAATAAATAAATTTAAAATTGACATGATATTTATCAAATTCTAATTAAAATTATTAATATCAATGAATAAATATAAATTTTTAAATTAATATGTTAGTTTATAGAGAATTTTGACACTTTTACTTTTCATATATATATATATATTCATTTAAATTTATTCAAATTATTGTAAATTATATTTTAATTAAATCAATATAGAGATATGATAATATTCATGTAGGGAAAATTTATGCATCATGGGATTCTGTTAAGATTATTATTTAATAGCTAAGTATTAACCGAAATAAAGGATTTATTTAACCAAATGTGCCAATTGTGTTTTTCGGCTTCAAATTTTATAAAAATTTAAAGTATAAAAAAAATGGTTTTACCGAATTGAAAAATTATAAAATTAATTTCTTGATCATTTTTGATATATAAACTTCAAGGAATGGTCTAGAGAGGGTAAAATTATCAAAAACTAGAATTTTTTACCCTATTTTTTTGGTCAAAACGTGCCAGTTCCTTATATTTCTGAAACTTATTTGTATTTTTGGTTCAAAATATATACTCGAGGGTTTTGAGGTTGCTAATTCCAAATACGATAATAAAAAAATTATCAAAAGTAATCTAGGGGTAACAAATCTTATGATCTAGGGGTTGGAAGGGGTGATTCATTTATATACAATGCATTATTTTTAGTTCAAACTCCAAGGGTATTTTTGTCACTGTTATTAAATTCGAACATAAAAAATTAATAAAATTAATCAAGGGTTGCTATGATTCTCCAAATTAACCCTTATTTTTTTACATCCCCATCCTTAAATTAAATTTTATGTTTTTTTATTATCATACTTGGAATTAGCAACCTCGAAAATACTAAGATGTAAATTTTGGGCCAAAAATACCCATAAGTTTCAGAAATGTTAGGAATCGCCACGTTTTTGCCGAAAAATGGGGTAAAAAAGGCTTGCTTTTTATTCTATATCATCTTTAGGCCTTTTCTGAATGTTTTAAGGCGCGCCTCTGATTTTTTAAGTAAAAAAAACGCACTTTGAAATTGGTAATAACTTTTTTATTTAAATATTTCTTTAAAAAATATTTTTTTTTAATGAATATATAAGTCTTAATATACATATTTTTTTTATTATTTTTTTTTTTTATTGTCCCATCTTGTAAATATGGACCGGAAATTTGAAGGCTGTTTTTTTGCGGTCACCAGGAAATCTCCACTCCAGGTATCCTGAAAAAAAAAAATTCGGCGAGGTTGTTTTTAGAACCGTTATACCTAGTGCGGAAACCAACAAAATTTTGAAATTTTAAAAAAATAAAAAATTGGACCGTAAAAGAAAAAAAAAATCAATTTTCGCGCACGAAATTGGACCTTGTACGTTAAAAAAAAAGTACCAAAAAGGCAATTTTATATATTTTTGTTGGTTTCCGCACTGGGTATATAGTTTATAAAAAAAATAAAAAAAAAATCTAGTCAATCCAACCAGTATTTTTAGAGCAATCCTGGTGACCGATTTAAAAAAGATGGTTTGGAGAAAAACGCGTTTAAAGTTTTTTTTTCCCATTCACAAACCTGGTTTCCTGCTTACAACAACCTTAATATCTTTTTAACAGTAACGAATTTTTGTACAAAATTTTTTTCTCATATTCTTGAAATATTTTTACACCCAAAAAAAAATAAAAAAAAATATCAAAAATTTTTTTAAATTTTTCAGAGTCGCGCCTTAATAACAAAAGTGACCAAAAAAGTAAATAATTTATAAGTTTTTAGTCAAGAAACCATGAATACTTTCAGAGCTGGGCACAAGTGGACCGCGCGTTAAGCGCGCCCATGTAAGATACATTGTAAATACTGATACTCCGGTCCGAAAGTAGAGTATTTGCCCAACTCTGAATACTTTCAATATTAAATAAAATTTTAACCTAAAAAACCCAAGTGGCACGTTTTAGCCGTGTTGGCAGTAAACAGTTAAACGAATCCAATCATAACAGTTTTATGAATTCACAATCAACTAACGAGGAACAAATTTATGCTTATATACTGAAAGTATGTAGTATTGTAGTATACATGATTTAGTTTAGAAAATGCATATTTAGATTTAAGGACAAGAACTAGAAATATGTATTATTTTTTTAAATCTGGGTACTAGCATAATTTTAGAAGTAGTTATATTTTAGGTACTGGTATTTTCGTTACCAGTGGTTTCGAAACCTTTCTTACAGATAATAAAACTTAAGCAGATACTACATCAGATACTTATAATTTAAGTAGCAAAAAGACCAGTAATATGAAACCCTTTTTTGGTATTATATTTTTAATCTATCTCTTTTTAAATGCAATTGCTTTTTTCCTCCATTAGAAAAATATCGAAATTACTATCCTGAAAAAAAAATACAAAACCAAATCATTTTCAAAAGTTTCATATGAATTTTATAATTATTTAAAAGATTTCTCAACCCTCCAGTCAATTATTTTCAGTTTAATATTAATTTAAATTTAATACCTAAATATTTTCCACGCTAAAAATACTCGAGTTTTATGATTTTGATTGGCTTCTTAAATGTCTAATAGCGTACATTAAAAAAGACTATTCTCTTAAAACCAAATTTAATAGTATCTAGAATGTAACCTAATAATATTAAAATAACATAAAACGTAATTATTTTTGAGCTTCATAATTTGAAAATTCATTACATGATGTAATAAATATTATTATCGTATCTTATTCTCTGCTTTCAGGAAACGAGTTAAATAATTCAAAGTGTAATAGACTATAATATACAAAGGTGAAGTTATCTTCTTCCTTTTGCAGTTAACGACTGTAAAAATATACGTTAGAACTCTTTGCACTTTAAAAATAAAATAAAAAAAGAAAAATAATAAGTCAGTAATTTTAGAGAAAAGAAAATCTTTCTAAGTAGAAATTTCTTATACTTTATCTAAAATGTTTATGTTCGTTTTTGTAATAAAGTTTAAGCTCCAGTGAGTGTATATCTGCACTTGAAAAATTAATCTTTAGATGCAAGAGACGAATAGTAATTTGAAAATAAATTACGATTACAATTATTTATATAACTTGATTTATTTTTGGTTATATTTAAATTAAAAAATTATTTAAAAGATTTACATTAGGAAATAAGTACTTTCTGGTGGTTGACCAGAAATAGTCACAATTTATCAATTTTAGTTAGAAAATTTGGTATTTCTATCAAAAATTCTTACATCCATAATTTTTTTACCAATTTTCAGGAAAAAATTCATGCTATACGGTTAGGTTGCTTTGCTTAAACTTTCAGTAAATAAATTTTTTTTAATTTTTGGATTGATATTATGAATAGTTTAATTCATCTGATAAAAATCAAAAGTGTACACAAAAAATTAAATACTCTGCTTGAAAATTCAAACGTTTGTTAAGCAAATTAACCATGTGTATTTTGTTCTGAATTTAGATTTCATTTCATAAAACAAATATTTTAACTTTTTGATAACAAACCATTAGAAATTGGTTTATTATAAATCTCAAATTCATATATTTCTTATAATGTGATTAGATTCAATCTCTATTTAAAACTTAAAAAATCAGATTTTCATTTTTCCAAATAACAATAAAACTTTTTTCATCATTTTGATTTCAATAGATCGACACTTAAATATTATTTGGCCAATTAGATAACTTATTTACTTTCACGATGGATGAAAATTATTTTTTTTACTCTAATTTTAGGCCTGGAATCATTTTATTTGTTTTAAAATTGCATATTTCGCTTAACTCGTTAATAACTTCAGCTTATAGTATAAAAAAAAAGTTATTAAAAATATAAAAAAAAAAAAAAGATTTTGTGTAAGCATTTTGGAGCTTTAATTAAATTAAGAATTTGAATTATCGACCTTGAGGAGCAATACCAGCCCTAAATAGATAATTCTTTATGAATTTTTTTTTTTTTTTTGTTTTTTTTTAATTTTATTATTTTTAATGTATGTAACTTTTATCAATCATCATGTTATTTGCAGAGCTATACCAGCCTGAACGACATGTTGTAGGTATAATAGTTACAGCTCTCATATGATCGTTAGATTCAACATTATATTATTAAAAATATACTTATTTATCTTCTTTTATTAAAGATATTTTACATTCATAGATAACCAAATAACATATTTAATTAACTAACGACTCTATTAATTTTTTTAATTTTAAATTAATTATTTTTAATTTATGTGATGTAATTCAAGTTTAGTTGACAAAATCACATATAAACTATATTAACTGAATCAGGTTTTTAACATGTAAGATAATAATAATGATAATAATTATATAAATTTAATGGTCGTATATATAAGATTTATATTAAGATCAATATCAAACTTTTTGCTTATATATGGAAAATTTCACTCATAATAGTAGAATTTTACATATTTTTTAAACCAAATGTATCAAAAACTAATTTTAGGTTTTAAAATATTTTTTTCCAAAGGTATACTGCTAAAAATGTTCTTGATTTCTTGCAGCTATTTTTCTTTTCTGGTAATTTTTTCTTACATTCAACATTTCTTATAATTCTCAATATTTCTTACATTTTGGTAAAAAATATTTCTAAAAAACCGACGGTTATGAAGATTTAATTCTTATATGTTACAAATAAACAATTTGTGAATATTTATGTCAAGTTCATAGAAATGACAACAGATGTCGTGATAACTCGCAAGAGAAAAGACTTTCTTACATTATATAAGTAGACTTTATATAAAAATTAATTATGTCTAATTTTATTATAATAATCAACTAATTTAGATTATACGGTAACATGGGAATAAATTGACCTTAGCGGATTCTTACTGATTGTTCTGCTCCTCAAGATATAATAAATTAACCTTTTGAGATAATTCCTCTGCTACTTTCTTTTTTTAGGTAATTCTTCTGTTTATAGGCAGGGGGTACTTTAATCATGCCATTTTTTTGAGAGGGGGGGGGGGTCAAATTGACTTAAAATAATTTTGGTTTAGGAACTTAAAATAATTTTACTTTAGGATCTTTAAATAATTATTATTTAGGGACTTAGAATATTTTAAATTTCAACATTCTATATTTTTGTTGGTTGTGAGTTCACAAACCGATTGCAAGTTTTATACTTTTAGTTTATGTTTGATATAATGTTTGATTGCCCTGTATTTTTAGAAGGCCCATTATAATAAACGATGGGTATCGGGTATACTTTTTAAGCATAATAATTTCATTTTTAACAATAAATTGTAATTCATAAAATTAATTTTACAGTTTTTATTTTGTAAAACATTTTGTAATTTCAAGTAAAACTATACTTTTTTGAGTGAATTGCCATCATTAACTATTCTTGATCCATGATTCGCCACTTTTCTTATAAGTAAAATTAGCTATTCGGGAATTCAACCATAGGAGTTAGTTTTAACATAGTGGTGGTAAAAAATAGCAAAAAATTAATAATGAAAAGACCCCTATATTCGTTCTAAAAATAATAATATATTAGTAATTTTTTTTCAAAAAATAATGATTAGGTTAACATAATATTAATTGATTTTCCATGGCATTAAAAATATAAACAGAGTCCAAAAATAAATAGTAAAGTATTATTTGCGCTCATGCGCTGAATTTTTGAATATACTTTTCTTTCAGCATTTATCTTTCAGTTAGTTAAGAGTTAACTCTAAGAAGGTTCGAATTTTCTAATTTATTTTGAAAATACCACAAGAATTTATTGACTCTTTTTATATTTAGCTGTAAATAAATTAAAAATATAGCAGTGTTAAAATTAATAAAGACTTCTGATGTATCAAACATGAATGAAATTTTCGAAAAATACTTTTCAAAAAATTATAAAGAAAAAAATTATTCAATTGTCTTAAAAAAATTAACTTTTAAATATGCAATTGGTTTTCATGAATGGGGTTTCAAAAAAATTGGTTTATGGCCATTCGGCGAAGAATCTAAACAAAAATTTAAAATATTCATATTTTTTTTAATATTTATTTGCATTAATTCAGCATTAAATGCTTATTTTGCTGGTAAAAATTATAAACTTTTTATTGAAAGTATATTTAATAGTGTTATAACATTAATTATAATATTTAAAATGATAATATTAAGAATAAAACGTAAAAGTTTAAAAAAAATAATTAATTTAATGATTAATTTTTATAATCAAGTTGATTATATGCCTTATGAAGCTCAAAATTGTATATTAAAAAATGCTAAAAATGGAAGATACATCGCCAATTTTTTATCAACTGTCATATGTGGATCTCTTACAAGTAAATTTTTTAATTTATTAATTTGCAAATATTATCACACATTTAGCTAGGACAAAAAAAACAATTACCTGTGTTGCTCCTACATTTTTATAATAATTTTAATTTAAAATTTTATAAAAAATTTGTGAAAATTAAAGAATTGTTGACTAAATGTCACAAAACGTAAACTACGTAACCAAAAAATACCAAAAATTTTTAGGAGCAACGCAGGGAAACTTTTTTTTTGTTTTTACCTGTGAACAATTTAAATTGAAATAATATTACATTTCTTTTATTTTACAGTCTATTCAATTCTTATAACTAATGAAGCAATCAATTCTAATAAAATCGAACAGCGAATATTATTATTTGAATACTTTAATAATACCATTTTTGCATTCTTAAAACCTCTTATAGTTATTTTTTACGCCATTTTAATGATATTTATGTACATTTTTTTCATTACAATGGAAACTTTTTACATAATCATTATGAGCCATGGATTGTCTCAATTTTCAGTAGTATCAGTATTTTTAAAAAACAATAAAATTACTCAAATTGACGAATTATCTACGAACATTGAAATTTGTGAAAATAATTATTATCATTGCATTCGTTGCATTATTAAAAGTCATATTAAATCTATAGAGCAAGTATTTTAAAATTATATTCATTAACACATTTACTGCGTTTTGATATTATTGTAGTTGCTACAAGAGGTGTGCGGTTACCAGATTTTTTGGTCAGGTCAGTCTCAGATTTTTTATTTTTGAAAAGTTTCAAAGCAAGCAGCAATATTTTTGCTTCAATACTCAAGCATTTGCTTGAGTTGGATAACCGAAAATTCTAAAGAAAAGTGTTAAATAAAAATTTTTTTCTTTTTGATCCAATTTTTTTTTACTTCCATTATCCCTTGCATTTTAAATGAATAAAAATCATTTTTATTAAACTTTCGTTTCGTTTCAAGTCATTTGCAATCGCTTACTCTACTTATAGTCAGACCAACAATCCCTTTGATTTCCGTATTTAATTTGGTTTATCACACACCGTTAATTAAAATTTAAAAATGGGCGCATTCCGCCAACGTGACGCAGCAAGTGTGTTACATATAATATTTAAAATTTTCTAAAATTAATTTCATTAAATTTTTTTTTTTAGATTTGCAAAATATTGCAAAGACATCTTTGGAATTATAACTCTTATCGACGTAATTAAAAATGTTTTGTATTCTGTTTCATTAATACACAATATATCTTGGGTAAGAAATTATAATAAATAAAGTTTTTACAAAATATTAGGTTTATTTATATTGCTATTTACGTAAATTATGTTTCTGTTTTTACAGTATAATGAAAAAGACGAATATGCTCAAGTTTTAAGAACTGCACTTTGTTTGATTTCCGTAAATTTAAATTTTTTAATGTCTTGTATCATTTCACAAAGAGTGTCAGATGAGGTAAGAAAATATAATAAATAAAAGATTCCGTGCAATTGGTTAATTTTTGGCTGCAGGAATCGCTTTAAAATAGAAATTACATTCAGACAGTTTTACAATAGTTAGAAATTCTGAAATTCAAAATTTAAAAACCCTTTAATACGCAATTTTACTTACTCGTTTCATTAAATTTTAAATTTTGAAACGTTAAACTTCTGTAATTTTTAAAGTAATTTTTTTTGAAGATAACTTAATATGCCTTGATTTTTAAATTATTTAGTTCATAAATTTTTTAGAGTTACAATATCAAGGACAGTGTTTACGGTTCTGATTGGATAAAAGACACTAAAATAAATGAAATTATACTACTGAACGTTCAGAAAACAAATATAAAAGCTGGAACATTTTTTGAACTATCATACAAACTTTACTTTTGGGTATGTTTTTCATTTGCATATTTTTTTCATTCATTTATACATAAATTTCAGGTTTTCTTGTTTAGATTTAAGTTTAATTGCTTGAACTCCTTGAAAGCTTAAGCAATTTGATCTTTCTCAAGCACAGCAACCTGAAAATGTTAATAACAAAATAAAAAAAATATAATTTTATATTTACAGGTTATTAAGTTGTCCGTAACTTATGGAACAATTTTACTTTCATTCAGGAGAAATCATTAAGTATTATAAGCTTTTTATTTAAAGTTTGGGTTGCCCTGCTTAAATATAAGGACGTCCTAAAATACGTCCCAAAAAACGTCCTAATATTATTTCTAAAATTTTTAAAAAGAATTCATGATGTATTTTAGGACGTCCTAATATTATTTAAGAAATAAAAAACATATAATTTTATTTTTAATATGTAATTCAAAGCGTAATCATGTACTATAAATACAAATGTATATATTGAGTCCAACCCTTCTACACTCCAAAAGAAAATTAGAGCTGTGAAACAGCAATTTTTCTAACTTTAGGTCTGGCTTGAATTGAAATTAAGTAAAAATTTTGCATAAAGTATAATAATAAACATTGAAAATCGTTTTTTAAGGAGGTTCTTCCAATGTATTTTCCGCGCTTAGAGCCTTTTTTTGGCTCATCTACAGTTTTCCATATAAGGAAAATCGCGAAAAATTTTTTCACTAATAGTTATACACAGATTTTGTATAAATCCAGACACTAATACATACGCATGAAAGTACTTCAAAAGAATTTTAGTTTTTCCAGCATAGTATAGGTGCATTTAATGTATACGTTCCAGGGCTAAAGTGGTTAAAAAAAATTATTAATAATATAAAACAATTAAAAATAATTAAATATAATTAATATAAAATAATTAAAATTTAATTGAAAAAAAATAAAATAAAATAATATAGGTTTAATAATTAAATTATTATTGACGTATTATTGATCATGCATAATAAAAAATAAAAAAAAATATTTTTTTTATTTTCTAAATAATATTAGAACGTCCTTAAAGACGACCTATAGGACGTCCTAACCGTCTCATAAATGAACGTTCTATATATAGGACGTCATTTAGGACGTTTTTTAGGACGTCCTTATATTTACGAGGGTGTTGCATAAAAACAAAAATTAAATTCTAATTGGTTAATTTTGCAGCTTGCATTATTACATTTAATAAGCATTTTTTTCTCTTTTAAACTACATTTATCCAGAGAAATTGTAAATTTGAACTCCATTTAACCGAAGTAACAACACTTTGGTTAAAAATTTTGGCATGCATTTAGTATAGGGCATAAATTAAATAGTCTCCACCGCACCTATTTTAAGTCCTGTATTCATAACATTAAGTGTATTAACTTATTTTATTGATAAAGATTGTTAGATATTCTTCTGATAACTTAAAATTTAAAAACAGTAAATTTTTAGCATTTATTCCTTAATTTTTTGACATTTGAAATCGGTTTTTTTGTGATTACTCAAAAACGACTTGATGAAATAAATTTTTTGGCTACCTGCTGGCCTAACTAGATCTGATTTAAAAAATATATTCATTCAGAGCTTTGTTCAAGTAGGCTCTAACTTTTTTAGGATATAACTTTTCGAACATACTTACACACAAACATTCAATATAAGCATGTTTTAGGTATTGAAATAACCTGGAGACCAAATATCTCCACAAATTAGACATCTTTAGGACTTTTCCATTTTTAGACCCAAAAGAATTATAAAGGATTTCATTTAAATATTTGTATGTAGGTGTAGGGTGACCGTGCCTAAAAATTATATAAATATTACAACTAGAAATAATATATAATATATTTATAAATTTTTTTTAATTAACCGACATTTTTTTGCTTATATAATTAAATATCAGTTTATAGATACTTTTTTTCGTGTTTTACTTTTCTTTTAATAATAATTAATTTTTTTTCTCGTAATAATTACTAACTGTATAAAAATAAAAATTGCGTCTTAAGAAAAAATTATCAATAAATATTAATATAACATGTAAGCTTAAGAAAGAAAAGCAGGTGGCACTGAAAATGTTAATTATTATTTCATTAATTTAAAAAAAAAATATTTATACATTATTCATTTATTAATAGCTATTGATTAAATTCGGATTAAATAAGAGAAAAATATAAAATTTGATTTTTTAAAATGAAATGATTATCTAAGGATGGAAATATTTTAATAATAAATTAAATCAATTTACTGAGTTTATTATAAATAAGAAACACGATCTACATGAAACTATAAAAGCTCAATTTTTTTCATTATTGTTATCTGTGTTTCTGAGGACTGGGCCTCTCTTTGTAACACAGAATAATTATTATTGAAAAAAGTTGTATGATGTTAAAAATTTATTATTCTGATGTTAAAAAGTTTAAAAAATGAAAAATCTTTGTCCGTTTCGACTCTGCAAAAAAACTGGGTGAGTCTCATCAGTTTAACACCTGTTTTCTGCTTTTTACACATTAACAACAAAAAAGCAACAAAAAATTTTTAATTATTAAAAAAAAAAAAACAAATTTAAAAGGGCTAAAAATTGGGGACATGAAGTGTCTTGAATAGGTAATTGAAGAAAAAAATCTTACAGCTCGATCCAAGCACCCGTCTGTTAACTTTTACTAAAATGACGTGGAATGCCTCTTAGAGTAAAAGGAATTTTACTCCATATTATAAATTAACATTTGTTTTAATGAAATTTAATTGAAAATTTAAGCGATTAAAGCAAAATCTAAGTGGATCAACTTAATAGCGTAAGGCACTTGAATAAATATGAATAAAGTGTTTTTTATTCATCCAATTTTTCCTTATATGTAAGTGCAAATTAGATTAAATAAGTGCACTTGTAAATTACAATTTTTTTTATGATACAGGTATCCCTCTCAATTCGAAGTGAATTCGTTAAGAAAAAGTTTTACAAATAATAACCAAAACATTAGTTTTATGAGAAATTGGGGTTTACGATCCAGAAAGTCGATTAAAAAAAAAAGAGGTTTTATTAAATCTGAATAATTTATTCGTTAAATTGAGCTAACAATTGTTTAGATATTTCGCCTCTGACTAAATAGTGTGAGACTCGTCAGTACGTACACTATTTAGCCTTTTCGTAGATACCCATTAATAAAAATTTTTGTATAAAACAAAAACCAAAAAATTTTTTAAATAATAAATTATGTAAAAAATGTAAGAACTTACTTCAATTTAAAATTTATTAATATCTTTTTAATGCTCTTCTTAAGATTTAATTGCTATTTTACAATCATGTTCAGGTCTTATAAATTCTATCAACTCTTTTACGATCGCATCTTCGAATTTTTCAGCCCCAAGTTCTACAATTATATTGAAAAGTTTTCTGTGGTTAATTTTCAACATGATTAAAGAAATTAAGCCGAGCACCGCGAATACCGAGTGATGCCTGTATTTTTTTTATCTGAAATTTTTTTTTTTTAAATATTACCATAAATAATACTATCATAAAAAATATATATTATGTTACCTCATAAACTAGATGAAGTCGAAATGAAATTTACACGTTATGCAAATAATTTTCATAATTTTATTACCATGAATATATTTCATGGTAGTTTTAGAAGTTTTAGGTACTCTATAATTATATTATCAGAAAAATTCAACCATGAAGACTAGATTGGAGTCTTCATGAATTCAACCATGACAAAATATGATTTATTGTGTAATATAAAATAGATATATGGGTGATACTATCTAAACTTGTATTATTACATATTAGAGAAATAAGAATGAATCCTGTTTCTGAGCTTTAATGATGTATGTATCTTTCAGTTATAGAGATTTCAGAGATGAATATTAAAGTTTTAAAAATGTAATGGAATTTTTTTTTATCTTTTGTGGTACTTTACGTAAGTTTAATATTTATTTTTCTAATTAATATTGGGCATATTTTTTAAAAATTTATGAGTTGCAATTTAATTAAAAACTGGATTATTCTTGATTTTTATGTCAAGTGGCTGTTATTAGAAAGAATTACCCATATATTTAAGAACTATTTATAATTGTTTTATCTTAAAATATTAAAAATGCTCATAAATTCAGAAATTTAAAAAATATTTGTATAAATAAAGATAATTTTATACATATTTAATAAATGTTATCAATAAATGACTTTTTTTGAAATTAATATATGTGTACATATTTATTTTTTATAGAAATTCAGAAGTTCAATATAATTTGTCCTGAACAAATTTCATATTTTAGTATATATGCGCGTTTTTTATAATCCCCGAAAAAATTTAGCTTGAAATGGTTAATTAAAAAAATAATTTTTTTCCATTATGCACTATTAAAAAATGAAAAAATCGAAAACTTAAAATTAGTCAATAAATTACGTATTGCCAATAATTATAATAAATATAGTTGAGAGAACATTGATGAGAAAAATTTAATAGTTTATTTTCTCGAAATAGTATCCACGATAACTGGAAAATTTTTTGTCAGAAAAAAATATATTAAAAAATAAAAAAAGCTTCCAAACCATTGGTGCTAAAATTCTTAAATAATACCAAAAATATTTCCATGAACTAGAGCTACGATTGCATTAATGAAATCTTGAAACAAAGTACATTCACAATTGTAATTTTTTTAATTTTTTATGTTAAAAATTTTCACGAAAATTTAGTTATCAGATACGAGAAATTAAATTTATTCCTTATAATTAGAATTCCTATTGGAAAAAAATTGGAATTATTATTATTATATTATAATTATTCCTTAATAATTATTACCTTAACAAGTATTAAAAGTACTTCTAATATTGATAGTAATTCTGATAATCCAATAGAAGAAACTAATGCCTTAGACTCAACTACAGAATATATGGACTTTGAAGAATTGAAAGCACCTCTTCAAGTCTTACTAAAAAAAGAACACTTTTCGTTGCTGAATCAACCATATCAAGCCTTGAATCTAATTCAAAATCTGTGAAAAATAAGAAAAAAAAGAAAAAAAAAGAATAAAAATCAACCAGCTCAGCTTCCTGCTGAATTTAATAAAGAAATATTTGGAGCTCTAGACGCTATTTCTTATGATTATCAAGATGTATGTAAAAAAGAATTTGATACTATGGCTGAATTCATCAAAGACACCAATATTATTAAAATTAACCAAACAGTTGAGGTTCTATATGAAAAGTACAATATAGATAAAAATATATTATTCTTGAAATGTTAAAAAAAATCTACAAACATATCAACTCCAGTAAAATAAAAAACCGTATCACTAGAATTATACATGCCGGCACCAAAACCATTGATTAGTCACATCTGAAGCATCTTCCAGAGAACAAGCAGACGGAAAATTATCCAATTCAGAGTCAACGACTTCAAATAGTAAAGTATAACAAAATAAAATAAATTAAAGTGTAACATTTCAAATTTAATTGTTTTTTTTTTAAATTTTTTCAATTTTGTTTAATTTTAACTTTAACTTAAAATGAACTATTACAAAAAAGATCTCAATATTCTATTCTGGAATACTCGAAGTATTTCACGCAGAATTGAAAAAATTGAAATATTATTAAAATCAGTCGATATTTTGATGTGTGGAGACTTGGCTTAACGGAAACAGTCAAGTTTGCGAACACGACGTCCCCGGTTTTAGTTTAAGACTTGATAGAGATTATTCTAGAGGTAGTGGTATAATTTTTATTATCCGCCGCAATTTAGCATTTACCAAATTAACCCATTAATGTCAAAATTGACGGATATTTTTTAATTATTTTAGCTGCATAATTTTTAGCAAAAAAATTAAAAAATTTTATTTTAGAATACCTGGTCTTATGTTATCACCTTTATAAATTGTCAAATATCACCTGTAAATTATCACCTTTACATGGACAACTTATTTTGTTGCCCCCATTTGTTACTTAATTGAAAATAATATGGACTTGCGAACAATTTCGATTTTAAAAAAATTCCAAAAATTACTTTAAGGTTGCCTATTGTGGGCATATGAATCATATCCGGTAAAAACCGATATCATATCCGTGCTAAGTGACCCAAAAAACATAAGTAACGTTTGCGAATACAGAAAAAATCCCAAAAATTAACCGAAAGTTGCCTAATGTGAGCAACTGGACAATATACCGTAAAAACTGATATCATATTCGTGTTCAGCGACCCAAAAAACATAAGTAACGATTACGAATACAGAAAAAACCCCAAAAATTAACCTAAAGTTGCCTATTGTGGGCAATTGGACAATATACGGTAAAAACCGATATCATATTCGTTTTCAGCGACCCAAAAAACATAAAAACATGTTGGGAAATTCCATTTCCCTATTAAGGATAAAATTTGGCTACGAAATCTGTCTGCAAGTTTGGTCTATCTATGATAATCATAAAATCAGCCGCCATTTTGGGTCAAAACGCAGCAAAAAAATTTTTTTGACCATAAGGATTTTTTGTTTAGGTCTCATTGACCAACTTTAATTTATTTTTGTGTAGTTGGAAAGCCATTTTCGGCATGATTTTTAAGTTGTAACAAAAAAAAGCGCTAAAAAATGTCAGTTTTTTTTATAAATATGGCTAAAAATCATGCAAGGGCTAAATTTTTTTAAAATCCGACTCCAGATTCGAAATCTAAGACCTCAAAAACATAAGAAAAGATATTCCAAAATAAAATTTTTTAATTTTTTTGCTAAAAATTATGCAGCTAAAATAATTAAAAAAAATCCGTTAATCTTGACATTAATGGGTTAAATAATCTTGATCCTATTAACCCTCACACAGAACAATGCGACATTTTATTGAATAACATGAAGAATCCCATATAAATTTTTACCTTTTACAAACCTCAAAACAATATTTTAAAACAAGAAGAATGGAACGAAGTCACACTTAACAACAAAAATCAAAAAAATTGTCTCTTTTTCAACGATCTCAACGTGCACAACACATTCTGGAACTCTAAAGCCACCAATGATGATAACTCTCAACTCAACTCTCCTTACTCTGTACAAAAGCTTCTTAAGACCTATTATAGGCTACGCTGGTTTTATCTAATTTCCCTCAAGGAAAGATGCTATACCTAAACCTGAATGTATTCAAAATCTTGCAATAAGACTTGCTCTTGGATACCATCTAAGTACTCCTACTTAATATTCTCCACGCTGAATTTAAGATATGCAAAATTCAACATAGAATACAATTTCTTTGCAAATCTTTTCTCTTAAAATCAATCCCGAAAACGGAGACTCTGCTGTACGTAAAGATACATGAAACTCATTCATTTGCAATTAATGATCGTAGGAAAAAAAAAGAATTAATGTACAACTCCATAACTAAAATATTATGTTACAAAACCCACATAGTTAAAACTATATACGAAAAACTCTATCAAAACAGTCAAGATTCTATTCTGGATGACACGATAAATAAATTAAATGGGACAAAGCTAAAGGTTATCGACTTTAGAAAAAAACAGCCTATTTTAGTGTTTTATCGCGCATGCGCTACTCAACAAATTATCCCTCATTTTTCCTAGTTTTTTTATAAAAGTCCAAAACACAAAAATTGCGTTCAAAAATTGAGATTTTGCTCTGGGAGGCTCAAAATTGGGTTGGAAACTTATTCTTGGTAGTACTTACAGAAAAACACACACGCGCACACACAAACACACACACACTTACATGTGTTTTTTAGCTTCCTAGTCTTAAAACGTACTCATATGCCTAGAAGACAAAAATCAAAATTTGACCTAAAACAATGGTTACCAAAACAGCCGAGGATTTATATTGATTGTTTTAAAAATGAAAAAAAAACAACCGAGATTTTATATTTAGGACTTAAAAGGGTTCACCTATAAGTTTTTGTTCAAGTCCCTTTTTCTGTGTGTTATTTTGTATCATTTAAAACTAAAATTTAAAAAAAAACTAAAAAGTTCTATTATTCTTAACAACGAAGAAAATTTGTTCTCCAAAAATCCAAAAAATTGTAAATCACCAGTCTTATTTTGCAAAAGTTATATACTTGAAGATAAAACATGAAGATAAAAATAAAAAAAGTATTAATTTTTTATATCCACAGATTTTTAGAGAAAAAAATTACTTTTTTTGTAAGCTTCCAGAAAGCACTGATATCCCGACCACGGCACAAGTAGAAAATACAAATTTTCGTAACATTGACGAAAGCTAATTATTTTTTCCCCTCAGCCTAAAACATAGAATTTATATGAATATTTGGCTTTACCATTCTCTGTATTTCAAAATTCAAATTGTAATAATAGGATTGTATCGATCAATAAAAGAACAAATTTTTCAAAAATAAATAAAATGTTTTTTATTTTTCTGGACATTTCAATACTCTACATACTATCCTTTTCAACAGAATCTAAAAATATAAAATATTAACAATTAATTTATTTACAAAAATTATAATATATAAATCAGTATCATTAAAAACATACCAACAAAAACTTATTTGACATTATAAAATTTTTTTCACGTCTTTCATTAGTATTACTTTAAGATATTTAAAGTTTGTCATGTTTTTCTTATTACAAAATGCACCTAGCACATCAAAAGCCATCTAATTACAAACAAATTCAAAAAAAATTTTTTTTAGTAACAAGTGGGGAAAACTTTAAACTATATATAGTACTGAAAACTTATTAACAAAAGATAACTTTAAACTAAATACCAACCTTATAAATTTCTTTATCAATTCAATGGTATTTATCTAAATATATTTTAAATTTTTTAAATCTTCCATTCTGTTCAATGTGTTCTCATAAAACTTTAGGTATAACATTTCTGAAAGCAATCTTTTTCTAGCATTACATTCTCTATTAATAATTTTTATAGCTTTAAAATTCATTTGAGTACACATATTACTATAATCTTTTAAATGAACACACAATGCCGATTTATCATCACCATTCAGTGCATCATTTATATGTTCAGTTATCCTAGCTCTTAATTTTAAGGAAACCCCTCTAGAAATTCCTCCGGCAGCCACTAACTCCGGGACTTTATTATTCCAAGTTCACTATGCCAAACTATGAAATTCCATTCCACCTTGCATCCACTACCTCCCATCATTTTGTCAATTTAAAAAAAGTATAAAAATATACTTTTCCAAATTAGAGAACAAATGATGAAAATGAATAACAATAATGAATAATAAAGTTACATACTAATAATAAGATCAGAATTATTATCGCCATTTTATTTTATATTTTAAATTTCTTTTATCTTTTCTAACTCACTATCAGTTTATTTTAATTTATAATTAATTACCAAAAAATTTTTATCAAATTATATTTAAAATTATATTTAATATTTAAAATATTTAAAATACAATATTTATTTCTGTTGACTATTTTCAATTTATTAATTTTAGTAAATTATATTTATTTTATTTGTTTAATTTTTAAAAATCAATTTGTATTTACATGTATAACACAAGAAAGAACTGTATTTTTGCTAGCAAAATGAATTCTATAATAATAATAATAATAATAATTTTCTTGAACTTTGACCTATATATGTCCTATCACAATGTTTACAATCAATTTTGTATCCTATATTTGATACATCAAATTTATCAGACTTATTCTTACCTATAGTTATTATAATATCATTAAACTATTATTATTTAAGCTATTTATAACTAGAATATCATTACTTTTATACAAGTTTACTTGATCATTATTAATATTATATAATTAAATGGGATTACAATTTTTGGTTTATTTTCTAACTCAGTAATAAAAAACTTAAATTTCAACTCACATCATAATACTAGCCAGAAAATTGCAATTGCTTATAGTATAGTAGATAAACGCATAAAATAATCAGATAAAAGATTACATTCTTCTAATTTAAAACTAACTAAGACATTATTTATATGTAATAGCTATCCAAAAGATTTCATTAAAAAATACATTAAAAAAAAGATCAATTTTCAAAACCATAATTCCAGTTCTAAAAATAACATCTCAAAATTATTCAAAAATTATTGAAACGCAAAATATTTAGATAACAAATCATTGCTAAAGAAAAATATAGCTACATAAATTTCTTTTTACATTTAAATTTTTTAATTTTCAACTTATTTTAAACTCACATTGATTAACTTAATTCAATGACAAAACAAATCGTGCTAACGAAATAATCATTAAATTTATTATATCGATCTTTGCTCAAGGTTTGACATTTTTTTAAATACAAAAATTAAATTTTTAATAACAACTTCTCTCATAATTACAAATTATTACTTTACAGAAAAATTATTGCTTCATAAAAGAAAAAAATGTGATTTAAACACCAGAAATTAAGAAAAAGTCAGGTTGCATTGCTTTTTTAAGAAAGAGTAAAAGAAACCCCTTCAAATCTTTTTTAGTAATTTTTTCAATGCATAAAATTCGTTACATTTTTTTCTTTCATTAATTTTCTTTATTCGAAAATTATTGACACGCAAAATATTTAATTATAAAGTGAACAAAATTACAAATCAATGGCAAAGAATAATTTAGTGAGATAAATTTCTTTTTACATTTAAACTTTTTAATTTTTAACGTATTTTAAAATCACATTGATTAACTTAGTTCAATGACAAAACAAATCGTGGTAACAAGAAAATCATTAAATTAATTATATCGATCTCGGCTTAATGTTTAATATTTTTTTAAATATAAGAGTGATTCTTAGTGAATTCAGCAAAAGTTTCCAGGTCGAGTCGCTGAAACCGGCTAAAAACTTTTTTTTTCAAATTACCTATCCAAAATAGACTATGTCCTCAAATTTTAGCCCGTAATATTGAAAACTAAGCCCAGGGCGAATTTTTGAAAAAAAAAGACGTTTTCATCTTTCCTCAGCCACCCATTCTTCTTTTATGTGCCATTCCTTCTGGAAATCATTAAAAATAATGAAAAATGAGGTACTATAGTAAAATTTCCTCAGGAATCCAGTCATGCCATTAGTTTTTGAAAATTCCTACACGGGGAGCCAGAAAATCGATAAATTCACAAGGTATATTACGGTAACTACAGAAAAATTGTATATCCGAATTTTTTATTGACCTTCTCAGGAAAAGCGTGTTTTTATATATATTTTCGGATACCATATCAACCTAGATGCGATCGAACTTCCTAGACCCTAAAATAACCGAAAAATCGTGAATTTTCCTAAATTTTTCTCATTTTTCAGCAGTTTTTTTGAATTTTCCCGCTCTAAATGACTCCGAACGATTTAAACAAGGTGAGATTCGGATTCCCAGGGAAATTTTACATATTTTCTTTATTTAAATAATTTTTAGGCTTTGATGTAAACGAGCTCACACCAAATGCCTTAAATACAAAATTTTGATTTTTATCGTTTTTTAGCCGTTTTTTTTGAATTTTCCCGCTCTAAATGACTCCGAACGATTTAAACAAGGTGAGTTTCGGATTCCCAGGGAAATTTTACATATTTTCTTTATTTAAATAATTTTTAGGCTTCAATGTAAACGAGCTCACACCAAATGCCTTAAATACGAAATTTTGATTTTTATCGTTTTTTTAGCAGTTTTTTTGAATTTTCCCGCTCTAAATGACTCCGAACGATTTAAACAAGGTGAGATTCGGATTCCCAGGGAAATTTTACATATTTTCTTTATTTAAATATTTTTTAGGCTTTGATGTAAACGAGCTCACACCAAATGCCTTAAATACAAAATTTTGATTTTTATCGTTTTTTAGCCGTTTTTTTGAATTTTCTTTATTTAAATAATTTTTATGCTTTGATATAAACGAGCTCACACCAAATGCCTTAAATACAAAATTTTGATTTTTATCGTTTTGTAGCAGTTTTTTTGAATTTTGCCGCACTAAATGACCCTGTATGATTTAAATAATGTCAAATTCGGGTTTCCAGTAAAATTTTAAGGACTTTCTATACTTTAATAATTTTTTGGCTTTAGTGTAAAAGAGTTCATAGAAAATTCTATATAAATTAAATTATTTTTTAGCTCTGTATATCAGAGTAAAAATTTTTTAATTAAAAATGAATGAAATACATATTTAGGTAATCTTTAAAAGAATGAGTTTTTTAATAAGAAGAAAAATATTCTATTAAAAAAATTTTTATTGATATTTACATTATATTTAGTTTACAATAATGTATTCAGAAAATATTATTATAATTTAGATAATTTATTCACAAATAGAATCCAAGTTCTTTAGATATTGAGTGTATTTGGAATGAGTATGCCCTAATTTTATTTTTATTTGATCATTTTCATTTGTAGCCGATACATTGTATAAAATTTCATTACCAGGCTAAATTATTATCTAAATTTTTATCTCCGTAAGTACCAAATAATATTTTAATATTCACACAATAATTAAATAAATTTACGTAGCTTATTGTTTTAATGAATAATATGAATACAATAAAAATGTTTTTAATGTAACTCATTTATTTATTAATAAATCTTGTAAACATTGACGATTGCCACGCCACATAGCTTTAAATTTTTTATATACAATGTTTATTATTTTTAGCGCTAAATTTAAATTATTTAAAATTTTTTTGGGAAATAAGATTATTAGTAATTTACATCTTTAATAATATAATATTTATTAAGTTGTTATTATATACGATATAATAAATCTTATTAGGAACCTTAAACAGAAAAAGTACACACAAAACTGCTAAAAAACGATAAAAATCAAAATTTTGTATTTAAGGCATTTGGTGTGAACTCGTTTACATCGAAGCCTAAAAATGATTTAAATAAAGAAAATATGTAAAATTTCCCTGGGAATCCGAATCTTACCTTGTTTAAATCGTTCGGAGTCATTTAGAGCGGGAAAATTCAAAAAAACTGCTAAAAAACGATAAAAATCAAAATTTTGTATTTAAGGCATTTGGCGTGAGCTCGTTTACATCGAAGCCTAATAATTATTTAAATAAAGAAAATATGTGAAATTTCCCTGGGAATCCGAATCTTACCTTGTTTAAATCGTTCGGAGTCATTTAGAGCGGGAAAATTCAAAAAAACTGCTGAAAAATGAGAAAAATTTAGGAAAATTCACGATTTTTCGGTTATTTTAGGGTCTAGGAAGTTCCGAGTTCGATCGCATCTAGGTTGATATGGTATCCGAAAATATATATAAAAACACGCTTTTCCTGAGAAGCTCAATAAAAAATTCGGATATACAATTTTTCTGTAGTTTCCGTAATATACCTTGTGAATTTTACCTCTTTTTTCATTATTTTTAATGATTTCGAGAAGGAATGGCACATAAAAGAAGAATGGGTGGCTGAGGAAAGATGAAAACGTCTTTTTTTTTCAAAAATTCGCCCTGGGCTTAGTTTTCAATATTAAGGGCTAAAATTTTGGGTCATAGTCTATTTTGGACAGGTAATTGGAAAAAAAAAGTTTTTAGCCGGTTTCAGCGACCCGACCTGGAAACTTTTGCTGAATTCACTAAGAATCACTCTTAATAAACTTTAAATTATATAATTTAACATGCTGCGTAGCCTCAATGAAGGCTCAAAATTTCATATTAAAAAAAAATATTTTCACTTTTAAATTTTAAGTTCTAATGAAGTAAAAATTTGAAGCAAAAATTAAAGAGCATTCAATTTTTATCCATACACAAATTTTTGCGTTTAAATTAAATAAAATAAGTGGGAAAAAAATATTTGAAATTAATGTTTAAAAATTTATTCATTTAATAATTTCAATTTTATGTGTTTAAAATAAATTTAAAAAAATTTAAAAAAGCATTGAAATTAAATTGAACTAACGAAAGATATTAAACTTACGAAATTTGAAATTAAATTTACGCTTTGAATGTAAAGGACGAACTTTTGATTTCATCTTGCTTATCACTTTTCTGATACAGTAAAAATAGAATAATTCCGATAAAAATGCAATACTTGCCAAGCTCAATCCTATTACCAGTTCATAAAAAAGAGCTTTTAACAGCACATCCTGATCTACTTCAAGATCCAGATCCTTTGTTGACTCTATTCTCGGTACTTTGTATTCCGATTTCCATTTTTTATCTAAACCAGTTTCTGATACCCACCGATTAATTTTATCGTATTTTTCAATTAAATGATAGTATTTCAACCCAAAGTTCATATATACGTTAAAACATGGCAAATTTAAATCGACTTTAGTAAATATTTCTTTACCATACTTTATGGTTGCAAAATAAATTGCTTCATCCGCTTGGAGTTCCTTTAATATAATTATTTCATATCTGTGCGGTTTAATAATTTCATCGTAACTCTTCATTTCAATATTTTCTGCTAGCATTTTAACATCCTCAGAAAGATTTTTATAAGTAGAAATTTTGTCAGATGGTCCTGTTATTGAAACGTTTTTCTGGAAAACTTCTTTCACAGATTCAATAAGTGGGTATTCATATGAAATAAGATCAAATTGCGTTATTTTTGAGATTAAATCATCTGCATAAAATACAGAAAAAATAATAACTGATAAGTAAATTATTTTAGAACGCAAGCATCGAGGAGTTATATCTCCTACCGATAACAGAATAGCAAAAATATTTAAAATTGTCCACTCGGAGCTATCAAGTCTCAGGAACCGTGCTGTTAAATAAATTAATACAAAGATTACAGAAAATTGCATTAAATGAAAAATATTGTCGGCAAATAGATATTCACTTCTATTACATAATGGAACCAATGCCACATATTTTTCAAAATATTGGAAATAATATGTTATGTACACATTATTATGAGTAATATCTTCATTATTTGTTAAAAGTATCATGCTATTACTGGAATAAACTTTTGGAACTGGAATAAATGAGGTAGTGGCATTAAGAGATTCTTCAAAGCTTTTGTAAACTTTGTACAGACGCAGATTAGCATTAAATTTTGCTGGTAACCCATAGTTATTATTATATGAATCGGGCCAACCATGCACACCGACTTTCAAATTAAACTTATGTAGATTTTTCAACTTGTCTGGGAAGAAATTTATCTTAGAAGAAACTTTCTGCACGTCTTTGATGCTGGGAGAGTTGTAAGGATTTGCGTAATAAACGTTGAAAAGTTGGTTTGAATTTATCTCAACTATTGTCGTATCAATGAACCCATATTGCAATATGTATTTCATTATCATTTGTTTTTCGATGCTGGAAATGTTACTATAAAATATCAACAATAATATTTTGGTTTTGCTGCCAAGTAATAAAGTGAGTAATAATCTTTCAACCATATTTAGTATACCTTTGGTGGTTATTCGATTTCTATAGTCATTGTCACTGAAAGCAAAGACATGCAATGGTGTAACAGCTCGACGATTATAACAAAAAATTCCATCTGTATACGCTTTTGGATGCGAAGATTTGGATTCTTCAGAATGGACGAAGTATAGGTAATGAGGAGCAGTATTTATATTTACTTTAGTTGTTGGAACATACTTTGTCAAAGCTTTAGAAACTGATTCATGTTGCTGAAAATTTGCAGAACTTGAATTGTCCGTATAAAGCATAACATTAACAGGTTTCACTTCATCAAGAACTTCAGTTATTATCTTGTTGATAATGTCAGTACCAACAAAAGGTAAGAAACAAAACAATAAAATTACTGTGGTTTTCATTTTTTCAAATACTTTAAATTATCACCAACTACAAAATAATAGTCAAATTATTTAGGATATAAAAAATTTCAGCTATTTTTGACCAATGTAACTGAGTAACTAAAAGTAAAACTGTAACAAAAAATAAGTTAGTTAAAAAAAAGACAATTATATTATATATATATATATATATATGGGCGATTATTTCTCAAGCCGACCACCCCCCTCTGTCCAAAAATGGTTGAATTTTAAATAGATTTTGGTTTTCTCAATTTGACTGTAAAAGGTTTAGTTTTTTATTTTTTTATTTTTATTGGCCTTTTCAACTCAGTAAATCTACTGTGCCCATTTCAGGCACTGAACTGAACTGAAATTAGAAAACTTGAAATAAAAGTAGATTAACGGTAAGTTTTTTGAATTTTTTTTTTCTTAAAAGTTGTTATTTAATAAAACAAAGAAAATGAGATCACTTGCGTTGTAATTGATGAATTCCTTAAAAAATTTTTTGGGTGATATGTAGTTTTAAAAAATGGGTAAAAAACGGCTACTTTGACTGATAATATCTCTGCACCTACATATCTAAAATAAAAAAGTTTTAGTGCAAAATTGTCAAGTATTATATATTATATATTATATATTATATATACCAAATAGTCTTTTGGTATATAATAAATGTGCCAAATAACTGGGGATTTGATCTTGTAGTTTTGGATTTAGCAATTTTAAAGGTGATTCTGAAACAAATTATGACCCATTTTTTTAAGAGAATTAATAACCGAAAATTGCTAAATCCAAAACTGCTCGATCAAATCCCTTGTTATTTGGCACATTTATTATATATCAGAAGACTATTTGATATATAATATATAATATATAATATATAATATATAATACTATACCATTTTGCGCTAAACCTTTTTTATTTTAGATATGTAGGTGCAGAGATATCATCAGTCAAAATAGCCGTTTTTTAACACTTTTTAAAACTACATATCACCCAAAAAATTTTTTAAGGAGTTAATCAATTACCACGCAAGTATTCTCATTTTCTTTGTTTTAATAAATAACAACTTTTAAGTAAAGACAAATTCGAAAAACTTACTGCTATTCTCTTTATATTTCAATTTTTCTTATTTTTAAATTTGACATGCCACCGTTCAGTGCCTAAAATGGGCACAGTAGATTTACAGAGTTGAAAAGGCTAATGAGAATAAGAAACTAGACCCTTTTCCAGTCAATTTGAGAAAACGAAAATCTAATTATAATGCCACAATTTTAGGACAGAGGGAAGTGGCCGGTAAGAGAAATAATCGCCCATATATATGTATATATTTTTGGTAGGAAACCCAGCAACCAGTTTATACAAACATAAATTGTCAATAATTGTTAAAAAATGACGAACACATAATAGGCTCAAGTTTTTTTTACGTCAATAATTTCATGTTCAAACATAACATCATTTTAACAATTTAATGAATGTTTTTTAATTTAACCATTGCTGATCAGATAAGAACTTATAACAACAGCAAATTACGCAAAGTTAAAAAAAATTTAGGAACAACAATTTTAAGCTGCGCAACAAAAGTTTTATTTTTCTCAAGGTTAAGCTTGTTGTTTAAATCATAAATGAATAGTACTTATTAATAGTATGAATTAATGTTGTATTCGATTTTGTAATTATATGATATATATTTATATAGTTTATTATGCATATGTGCTTAAAAACTAAATTAAAAAATTTTCAGAGATAAAAAATTTACAAGAGATTATTATGGTAAATTAAAGTACTTTCAGAAAAAAACACTTTGGGGCAGTTTTGAAAGATCGACCATACAAGTCGTGTACGCTTCATTTAAATCTACCCATATATACTTTTATAATTTTCTTACGTAATCTTTGTCAGCTTAATAACTTTCATAAAATTAAGTTAAAAAAGCTCAAATAAAAAAAAAAATTGAGAGACAAAAATTTTTACAAACAAAGTATCAGGTTAGCAAAATCGAGTCAGAAAAATTTTTCCAAAAAAATTCCGAACAATCTTTATCAGCTTATATAAAAATATTTACCATTCGCATAACAAAAGCTACAAGATAAAATACACAGAGAAAATACTTAGATGCACCAATATGCCGCGTGGATAAACGCCTCTTTGTAAATTAATTTTGCGATTTTTCACTGGAAATTTAAGGAATAATAATTTTTCCTGAGATACGATAAATACTTTAAAATGATTTTGCAAAAAATTTTTTTTACAAAGTAGATCAAAAATTGAACTTACGTATTTGGTATAAAAAATTACAAAGTATAAATAAGATTAGTAAAAGTTTAAAAACATATAGTATGATAATTCGATACTGTAAAATAATAAAATGCAAAAATCCAAATAACCAGTTCTCTGAGCATATAAAAAGATCAAATTATTATATACATTATATTAAGCAAAAGTTTTTTTTTTATACTTACTCATGTATTTAATCTATAACTGTTGGGCGTAAACAGTAACCTTTAATAAACAGTTGCAAGCATTCCAATCGTTTTTGCCGATAGATCAATCATTGCAGCCCAGATCAATATCATTTTCTTTTACATCTTCAAATCAACTGTATAAATACATATATTCTGCTTTCTCTTTAGTTTTGTATTATATTTTTCAGGGTGACGTTTTTTTTTTCTTAGTCAGAGTATTTATTGAATGTTTTGTCCTTTTTTTTTTATTGTCAAGTTTTGTAATATTTTTTATTGTGAAATCTAGGTAAAGTGTTTTTGAAAAAAAAATTTCGTTAAATTTCATTGATTCTTATTTATAAATATTTAGATTAATAAATTTTTGAAACCTAAAAATTTTGTGTTAACCAAAATATTATCTAAGAATTTTTAGGGATTAAAAATTTTTAAATATATATACTCTAATTGCTAAAAAAATTCTTGAAAAAAATATGATAATCAAAATTCTAGCTCATTATTGACCTTATCAATATAATATGGGTATTTATGCAAATACATGAAAGCCAAACCAAAAAATAATTTTTGGAAAAAATATTTAAGTTATTTGTGAACTCAGAACCTATCAAACTAAAAAAGAAAATTGACCTTTCTTCTGGCCTTTCAAATAAAGAAAACCCAGATTTTAAAAATTATTTTTTAATTTTCTCAAACTACAGAAGTCTGCAATAGCAGAAATTAAAAGAAGAAACTATATAATATTTTAAAAGACTAGAAACTATATGTTTTAGCACCAATGCTTTTCAGAAGATATTTTTAAACCTTTCTAGTTCCAATATATACTTTTTTCTTACCTTGAATTTGGAGGCACTTTTTCTCTACATTTTTTAAGGAAATTTTTGAGAATAGGTACACACCTCGCTCAACAAAGAAGTTTCGTGCTAAAATTAAAAATTATAAAATAGACCCTTTAAATTAATAAAACAAAACTACAAAATTTTACTACATTGATATGAAAACCTCAATATATAATTCAATCCAAAGGTATTTTTTGTATTAAAAAAATTTTCAATTTTCTCACAGAAATAATATCGAACAATTTTTTGCCATTGTAATAATTCTACATATATGGATAACATTTTTACAGTTGCAAATATATTTAACTTAAAATATTAAATTATTAGAAAAAAAAAAATTTTTTTTGCTTTTAAAATATTTTGCATATTTATAAATAATCTTTTAATGAAGGAATTTGCAATAGAATATAAATTATCTTACTTAAATCTAAAAATAACTAGAAAATATTTAAAATAACTCAGATCATACCTTTTTTTTCAAGAGCAATATCCTATTAATAAAAAGAAAAAATATAAACATTTTAAAAAACGGTAAGGATAATCTATCGAACATTTAATTAATTAAATCTTTTAAGTATCTAATAACTGTTTAAATGAGTAATATACTTAAAGCTTTAAATGACTTGAACACTTATACAGGTGAACATATACATAGATACGTCACTCTCTCTTTCTATCTTTCAGCTGTTAACTTAGATTTTAGCATACAAATCTTTTATGCATGTAATATTATTTATGCATCGTTTTCTTTTGCGAATAAACTAATCTTCCTAGGATAGGAAAAAAGTATCAAATCACGAATGTATTTCTTATATATATACCTCAGAAGTATATGTATGTTTGTGTATTACAGTGACGAAAGTATTACGGTACTTTTTTTCTTAACAACCATATGCATATAATTATATGATCTGTTTTCAATTTTTATAAATAAAAGTTAATAAATACATGTTTCGTTAAATTTTTAAACTTATACATTTTATTTTAATTTTCTAAGTGCCCAAGCCTGTGCCATTATTGATACTATGAACTTTAAGACAGTTAAGAATTAAAACTTTTATACGCAATAGAAATTTTACAATTTTTCAATATAGCAGCAAAAAAATATATAAAATTCCCAGACCCATCTAACTGGCAATTTTTCTATGCTTAATCTGATAACATTGGCCATTTTTTTATCATCTCACTGTTTCGAGATAATTTAATCTGACATTTTTTGGTATTTTTATTGCATATATATCTTTAAAACTATGCTATCCCACAACGGCTTTAAAAAAAATTAAGGATGGTATTTTTTTTTATACTCAAATACCGATTTTCGAAAAATTCAAAACTGTATTTCGGGGTATTAAAGGGGCCCTAATGGCTCAAAATAAAATTTTTCTTGAAATGTTAAGTTTTCCAGCTAATGTGCAGAGTATTATCTATTCATAGGTCGGAATAATTAAAGTAAGTCTAAAAAACCTATAAAAAAAAGTCTATAGGTCTGATTCAAACGGGATTCCATGAGACTTTTGATAAATTTTCGGATATTGCTACTTAGGGAAGGTTTATTAGCGTTGGAAAAATTACTAAACTTATTCCTCATTAGCCTTTATGCCCTCCAAGGAATTGAGATCAAATGGACTTTTTGTACAAAATTTATTAAATAAATACGCTAAATAAAAGAAAATATGTATTAACAGGTAGTGAAAATCTATTTTTTTTTTGTTCTGCTTATATTACTTACATAGACATACATCATTTTTTTGTGGATTTTTCTTTTGAAATATTTACGCTTTCTTTTTATTAAAGATATTATTAAAATTTGCAAATCACTAATTTTAACAGTAATCTTTTTTCATTTACATTGTATTATCAACTTTACAAATCTTAGTTTAAAGAAAAACACACAATGATCCATCAAATTTCTTTAATAAAATAACTTATCAATTTTTAAATAGATCACTAACGTCTATTTTTGTATGGGTATAATAATAGCTATTTTTTAAACAAAGGACAAATTATTGGTTTTGACCTTGCAAACAGTTGCAGACAGTATGCAAAGGTCCAACTCCATATTTTATCCTATAAAGCGCAAAAAAGGCGCTTCGTCCAGGTTAGAAATTTGTCTCTTTAAAAAATTACGAAACATTATGAGTTTTGGATGGAAAAATAAAAAATAGTTCAGAGTGCATATATGCTGTTTATAAACTGTGATCTTGGGCAGGCACGTATCCAGAATTTTTTTTTTTTGACGGAAGGGCAAAAAATTTTGTTTGGGTCCAGAACTTAATAATGTTAATATTTATTTTTTATAGTTTGAATTTCTTAAACAACAATCAAAATTTAATTGTTTCTTATTTTTAATTATTTAGAAGATATATTTGATATAATTTAAAAGTTTGGAAAACATGTTTCAAATATTTAAACATGTTTTATAAATATTATAACAAGTGGAATCTTTTTCATGTTCAAACGATTGCAGATTGACTTGTTTAAAATTTTTTTTTCTGAAGTCCCACCATGTCACGGTACCAGAATAAAACTCATTTTTAAAAAAATATTCTTTACGGTTCAAAATGTTTGCAATCGTTAAAAAAAAAACCAACTGTCAAAACCGAAATTTTTTTTCACTGTAAAATATTTTCTTAAAAGTTAAATTATTGTAATTATTTGATTGTTTTATTGACAGTGTAGATTTAAAACTAATTTGTTATTTGTTTTAATAACAGTTTACAAATTTGTAATTATACGAGAAGTTTTTATTCATAGAATTACAAAAAAATGTAATTTTTATATTAAAAACAAATTTTAAACAAAACTATAAAATTTCAGGGTCAAAATTTCCTTCCTGTAAATCAAAATAGATTTTTTTTATATTTTAATTTTTTGTTCGATTTTGTAATTAGATGATTTACATTTTGTTCATCATGTTCCCAATGTTTAGTATTTCCGTATACTCTAAATAATGTTTAAATAATTACTAAATTTACAAAATTTTCAAAGTCAAAGAAAATTATTTATTTTTTATTTTATGCGTTTATTTTTTTTTTATCACTCTACACTGGAAAAAAAACCGCTTGAAACAGGCAAAACTTTTTTTTCATGCTTAACGATTGTAAGTTATCTGAAACATAAAGACAATTCAAAAAAAAATTATTTTTCTTTTGTTTTAATTTTTTCGGCTCATCATACTGTTACACAAATATTCTAAATAGGAGAAAAAATTATAAGGCTATGCCCAGATCTATATAGTGAATCGGCCCACGAAAGATATTTCAAAACTAATTGTATTAGGTCAAAGTACACCTAAAAAGAATAGGATCCTGAAGTTTTCAGACCTCCAGATGCCTTCTGCTCTGATTGGCAGCCTATTAATGACAAAAAAAGTGAATTTTTTGTATGTTTTAGATTTTACTATCCTGAAAAAAATTCTCCATGGACACAAAGCTCCAAAGTCTCAACTCGAAAAATGAAAATTGAACTATATACTCATGTTTTTTGGGATGCTTATACCAAAAATGTATACAAAAAATGTTTTTCACCAACGTTTTGCCCTGTAGACGATCCCAGTGCCCCATTCATACACCCCCCTCCCAAACGGATATTTATATTTTTATTACAAAAATTAAAACTTAATATGAATTCTTATATTTTTTGGGTCGGTGAAACCAAAAATGAATATAAAAAATGTTTTATACCAATGTTTGGCCCTATAAACCACCCCAGTGGCCCCATGCACCCCCCCCCCAAAAAAAAAACGAGATCCAAAAAGTTTTATTAGAAAAACTTAAACTCAATGTGTATTCTTATGTTTTTTGAGATGCTGTATCCAAAGATGAATATAAAAAATGTTTTTAACCAATGGTTAAAAAAATATGTATTAGGAAAATTCAAACTCAATGTGTATTCTTATGTTTTTTGAGACTCTGTAACCAAAGATGAATATAAAAAATGTTTTTAACCAAGTTGAAAACATTTGCTTGTCCCTCTACAATATCCCAGTGCCCCCATTAACCCCCCCCCCCTCCAAAAGTTGAGAATATTTTAATTACAAAAATTAAAACTCAAGGTGTATTCTTATTTTTTTTGGACACTGAAACGTTTGAGGAGGGGTGAATGGGGGCACTGGGGTCGTGTAAAGGGCCAAGCATTGGTTAAAAACATTTTTTATATTCATCTTTGATTACAGAGTCTCAAAAAACATAAGAATATACATTGAGATTTAATTTTCCTAATAAAATTATTTTTAACTCGTTTGGGGGGATGAATGGGGGTACTGGGGTGGCGTAGAGGACCAAGCATTGGTTAAACATATTTTTTATATTCATCTTTGGTTTCAGCGCCTCAAAAAACATAAGAATACACATTGAGTTTCAGTTTTTGTAATAAAACTTTTTCGATCTCGTTTTGGGGTGGGGGGGGGGGGTGCATGGGGCCACTAGAGTGGTTTACAGGGCCAAACATTGGTATAAAACATTTTTTATATTCATTTTTGGTTTCGTCGTCCCAAAAAATATAAGAATTCATATTAAGTTTTAATTTTTGTAATTAAAATATTTTTACCCGTTTTGGAGGGGGGTGTATGAATGGGGGCACTGGGGTCGTCTACAGGGCAAAACGTTGGTGAAAAACATTTTTTGTATACATTTTTGTATATGCGTCCCAAAAAACATGAGTATATAGTTCAATTTTCATTTTTCAAAAAAAAAAAATTTTTTCACTCCTTTGAGGGGCTTATGGGGGCGCTGGGAACAAATTGGCTAGTTTTATTTCATTTCTATGGCCATATTCGGTTTAGCACCACCAAAAACCCCCATACAAGGGGGTTTACCCTCCGGAACATAATTTTTTTTTTGTGCCTGTGTAATAGAGCTATGGAGCTTTCAAGCTCCGTAGCAGCCAAAGTTGAGACTTTGGAGCTTTGTGTCCATGAAGACTTTTTTTCAGGATAATAAAATCTAAAACATACAAAAAGCTCACCTAATTTGATCGAACGGCCATTTTCTAATCATTTGTGCGGGGTCCATTTTCGAAAAATCGCAAAATTGAAAACAAAAGTTTTTTCAATTTTTTAAGTATTTGACTATGTTGCCCCAAATATTTTTGATGGTCGCAAATGAAAATTTGTTTTATTTTTCATTAGTTAAAAAAAAATAGAATGGGCATACCTCTCAATTTTTTTTAAATCGCTGCCAAAGTTGAAATTTAAGAAGAAAAAGCATTTATTTTGGACTGTTTATGGTCTACCAATCAAAAGGATGTACTAAAATTACTTCCAAAAGTAATTTTTGCTCAAAGTATATTGTCTAACCTTTTGAATGAGAGGTATTGGTATTGGTATTTGTTTAACCTCCATCTTAAACTTCCATACGGATGTTGTGACAGAGGTCACCAACAACTGCCCATGCTATCACACCCTGCTCTATTTTAATTTTCTCTTTATCCATTTTAATGGGTTGAGGATGTGAAAGCGCCTTTTGACAATTGTTAGTGAAGTGTTATTGTATAATTGTTTGAGTGTCAGTGTAGCTGGTATGAGCGTTGAACCTATGGTCCAGGAGGTACGCGACCTCTCCCGAACCCCACGCCGGGTTATAGTGCCCTGGAAGCACTTCGGACCGCGTTATCCACATAATGTTAATTTTTTTTTTTCAACCCACGGTAGAATAACATCAAGAATTTTTCGCAAAGAAAAAAAACTTGATGTTGATATAGCCGGGAATCGAACCGCGAACCTTCAGGTCCGAAGTCCAACACCCTAACCACAGAGCTACCGAGGCTCATTTGAATGAGAGGTTGCAAGATCATTTTGACAGAATCGTTTTACCATGGGAGTATTAGAAAGTCAACTAAAAAGTAGCTAAAAATGTACTTTTTCTTTTGTCATTAATAGGCCACCAATCAGAGCTCAAGGCATTTGGAGGTCTGAAAACTTCAACTTCAGGATCCTACTTTTTTTAGGTGCACTTTGACCTAATACAATTAGTTTTTAAATATCTTTCGTGTGCCGATTCACTATATAGATCCGGGCACAGACTTTCTTTATGTATGAGATAATATGCAATCGTTTGACATGAAAAAAAAAGTTTTGTCTGATACAAGCGGAATTCTGCTTACCACAAACGGATTGTTTTTCAGTGTAGAGTAATAAAAAAATAAATAAATAAATGTAACAAAAAATAAATAATTTTCTTTGACCTCTAAATATTTTGTAAATTTAGTAATTATTTAAAAATTATTTAAAGTATACGGAAATACTAAACACTGGGAACATGATGAACAAAATGTAAATCATCTAATTACAAAATCGAACAAAGCAGGAACAAAGACTTAATTTATAAAAAAAATCTATTTTGTTTTACAGCAAGGAAATTTTGTCCTTGAAACTATATTTTAAAATTGTTTGCAAAAACCAGTTGCTAAGTTACAAAAAAATTTATCCATAAAATTTTAATATTTTGATAAAATTGTAAATGTAAAAAAAATTCCTTAACCTTTTATGTACTTATTCATTTTTTTTTAATTCTAAATAATTTGAAATACTTTGTATAAATAGACTAGCAAGATTTCCTAGGCAAAAATACTTCAAATTTTTATTTACTAATATATTTATTCATTTATTTCTGGAGACATTATAGTTTCACAGAAATTTCAGGGGACAAATCGTTCCTTTATTATAAATTCAAACAATATATAATATTGAATTTCGTCGAAACTTTACAAAAGAAACAATAAGTAATATTAGAAATTAATTTACTATTTTTTCTGATATAGTATAGATATCATAGATACAAGATTTATTAAATATATTTAACTTAAAATTAATTCAATTCACATTTTTTAAGATTTAATTAAACACAATTCATTGAATTGAATTTTAACTAGAATTTATACAGAAATATAAGTTAATTCACAATCGCAACTTTTAATTAAAATTCTTTAGTATGTCATTGCTTAATATTTTAAAATCATTCATATTAAAGGATGCATCTATTAAAATCATCATTATTTTTGAAATTTAATGGATTAGTTCCATACTTTATTGAGTTATTTACATCTTTAACCAAAGTTTATTTTGGTAGCAGTATGGTGTTTTATCTGAACTTGAAGACTTTTCCTATACAAGTCTATACATATTTAGCACTTTTAAAAATGTGTAGGTTTAGTTCCGTTATTTGAGAATGAATATAAGTTTCCTGATAACATCACTTACCTTTTAATTTTGTATATAATTTTAGTTATAATGCATGTAAATTCTGGAATTCTAAATTTTTTTTTATTTTGAAAATACTATTTCATACACAATCTCAAAAATTAAAAATTATAAATCTCACAGTTCTTGGCAATGTTGTTATTGTTAAGAAGCTTAGCAAGGTTAGAGGCCCGCGGCAAAGTGACGAGCAAAGACTGCGTTTTATCACGGATATTTTTCAATGCCTGAAAGTAACAGTTTCAGTTGCCATATTATCAAGTTCGAAATCACCCACATATAAAAATCTTAACAATGATATTAATATTTTATTATTAAAAGAGTTATGCAAATTATTACACCAGGTAGGTATGAAATAATTATTATATTAAAGAACTTCAAGTGGACAAAATAATTTACGACACAACGATTTTATATGGAAAAGAAATCTAAAATAGATTTAAATTTTCCAAATTTTAACTCCTACATGGACTTTATGTGAGAATATCATCGCATCCAAAAATACAATAAACTTAATCGGTTGGAAGCAGAAACTGATTTTTGGGTAATAAACGGGACTCAGAATACAAAGTAGCGAGAATGGAGTCAATTAAGAATCAGGGTCTTGAAGAAAATCAAAATATTTTATTAATGGTTCTTTGCTATAGGCTGTCGGTATAGGGTATTGTTTGGAATTTATTGCAATTTAATCGGAATAAATCTACTTTTATTTTTTGAGGCAAATAGATCTTTTTTCTCAGTGTATAATTAAAAAATCGAATATAACATTAATTCGTAAAAATTAGTACTATGTACTTATTTATGATTTAATTAACAAGGATAAGGTCGAGCAAAATAAATCTTTTTTTGCAACTTTTTTTTAATAATTGCGTAAATCGACGTTGTTATAAGTTCTTATCTGATCAGAAAAATGGCAGCATTTATTTAAAATTTTAAAATATTTAAAAACATTTATTACTGAAATTATTAAGGTAAAAAACCTTGAACCTATTATGTGTTTCCTCATTTTTTAACAATTATTGACAATTTTTGTTTGCATAAATTGGTTGCTAAGTTTCCTACAAAAATTGTCTATTTTTTGAACAAAATTATAAGTAGTTACGGTTTTTACTTTTAGTTACTCAGTTATATTTGTCAAAAATAGCTCGAATTTTTTATATCCTAAATTATTTGACTATTATTATATAGCTGGTGATAATTTAAAGTATTATTTTAAAAAAATGAAAACTATATTAATTTTATTGTTTTGTTTCTTACCTTTTGTTGGTACTGACATTATCAACAAGATAATAACTGAAGTTCTTGATGAAGTGAAACCTCATCATGTAATGCTTTATACGGACAATTCAAGTTCTGCAAATTTTCAGCAACATGAATCAGTTTCTAAAGCTTTGACAAAGTATGTTCCAACAACTAAAGTAAATATAAATAATGCTCCTGACTACTTAAACTTCGTCCATTCTGAAGAATACAAATCTTCGCATCCAAAAGCGTATACAGATGGAATCTTTTGTTATAATCGTCGAGCTGTTGCACCATTGCATGTCTTTGCTTTCAGTGACAATGACAATAGAAATCGAATAACAACCAGAGGTGTAATAAAATTGTTTAACAATATATTTAACACTTTATTACTTGGCAGCAAAACCAAAATATTAATGTTGATATTTAATAGTAACTTTTCCAGCGATCAAAAACGAAAAATAATGAATTTTATAATAAATTCTGGATTTATCGATACGACTATAGTTGAGATAAATTCAAACAAATTCTTCAACGTCTTTTACGCAAATCCTTACAACGCTCCCAGCATCAAAGATGTGCAGAAAGTTTCATCTAAGATAAATTTCTTCCCAGACAAGTTAAAAAATCTACATAAATTTAGTTTGAGAGTCGGTGTGCATGGTTGGCCAGATTCATTTAATAATAACTATGGGTTCTCAGCAAAACTTAATAATAATCTACGACTGTACAAAGTTTACAAATTCTTTGAAGAATCTCTTAATGCCACCACCTCATTTATTCCAATTCCACTAGATTATTCCGATGAAAAGATGATACATTTAACAACTGTTGAAAATATTTCTCATAAAAATGTATACATAACATATTATATCCAATATTTTGAAAAATATGTGGCTTTGGTTCCATTACGTAACAAAAGTGAATATATTTTTGTCGACAATATTTTTCATTTAATGCTTTTCTCTGTAACTTTGCTAGTAATTTATTTAACAGCGCGATTCCTAAGATTTGATAGCTCCGAGTGGACAATTTTAAATATTTTAGCTATTATTTTAACCATAGGAAATATAAATCCACGATGCTTGCGTTCTAGAATAATTTACTTTGCAGTTATTATGTATTCTTTATTTTATGGAGATGAATTAATCTCAAAAATAACGCAATTTGATCTTATTTCATATGAATACCCACTTATTGAATCTGTAAAAGATGTGTTCGAGAATAATGTTTCAATAACAGGAGTACAAATTACATCAATTTCTACTTATAAAAATCTTCCTGAAGATGTTAAAATGCTAGCAGAAAATATTAAAACGAGGAGTGACAATGAAACGATTAATGCAAATAAAGATGAAATAACTATATTAAAGGAACTCCATGCTGATGAAGCAATTTATTTGGCAACATTAAACTATGGAAAAGAATTGTTTACAAAAATCGATTTAAATTTGCCATGTTTTAACACGTACATGGACTTTGGAATGCGATACTATCAGTTAATTGAAAAATACGATAAAATTAATCGGTGGGTAGCAGAAACTGGTTTGGATAAAAAATGGGAATCGGAATACAAAGTAGCGAGAATAGAGTCAAAAAAGGATCTAGATCTTGAAGTAGATCAGTATATGCTGTTAAAAGTTCTTTTTTGTGTTTTGGTAATAGGATTTTGTTTGGCAAGTATTGCATTTTTATCGGAAATATTCTATTTTTACTGTATCAGAAAAGTGATAAGCAAGATGAAATCACGCGTTCTTCCTTTACATTCGAAGCGTAAATTTAATTTCAAATTTCCTAAGCTTAATTTCAAATTTCGTAAGTTTAATTTCTTTCGTTAGTTCAATTTAATTTCAATGCTTTTTTAACTTACAATTTTTTTAAATTTATTTTAAACACATAAAATTAAAATTATAAAATTAATAAATTTTTAAACATTAATTTCAAATATTTTTTTCCGACTTATTTTATTTAATTTAAACGCAAAAATTTGTGTATGGATAAAAATTAAATGCTCTTTAATTTTTGCTTCAAATTTTGACTTCATTAGAACTTAAAATTTTAAAGTGAAAATATTTTTTTTTAATATGAAATTTCGAGCCTTCATTGAGGCTACGCAGCATGTTAAATTAGATAATTTTAAGTTTGTTACAGATTTTTAATTATTTAAAGCAATCATTTAAAAATCTTGTTCTTATACTAATTCTAAAATATTTCTTTAAATTTAAGTTATTATAATTATTTGATTCTTATATTGAAAGCGTGGATTTCAAATTAATTTCTTATTGGTTTTAATGACTGTTTACAAATTTGTAATTATATGAGAAATTTTTATAAATATTAGAAAAATGTGTAATTTTTATACTTAAAAAAATGTTAAACCTTCAGCTGAGATCGATATAATTAATTTAATGATTTTCTTGTTACCGCGATTTGTTTTGTCATTGAACTAAGTTAATCAATGTGATTTTAAAGTACGTTAAAAATTAAAAAGTTTAAATGTAAAAAGAAATTTATCTCACTAAATTGTTCTTTACCATTGATTTGCAATTTTGTTCACTTTATAATTAAATATTTTGCGTGTTAGTAATTTTTAAATAAAGAAAATTAATTAAAGAAAAAAATGTAACGAATTTTATGCATTGGAAAAATTACTAAAAAAGATTTGAAGGGGTTTCTTTTCCTCTTTCTTAAAAAAGCAATGCAACCTGACAGTTTATTTTTATAATAATTATTGATCACTTTTTTTTCTTAATTTCTGGTGTTTAAACCACATTCTTTTGTTTTATAATGTAATAATTTTTCTGTAAAGTAATAATTTGTAATTGTGAGAGAAGTTTTTATTAATAGACTGATAAAAAAATTTAACTTTTGTACAAAAAAAAAATGTTAAAAAATGTTAAACCTTGAGCCAAGATCGATATAATAAATTTAACGATTATTTCGTTACCACGATTTGTTTTGTCATTGAATTAAGTTAATCAATCTGATTTAAAAAAAGTATTAAAATAAGTATTAAACTAGTAATTAATTATTATTAATGAATAGTCTGAATGAATGCAGAAAAAATAAATATGTATATTATTTATTATTTTCATATTTTAACTAATTCACCTTATCTCATTTTCCTGCAAGGATATAACTTGCTAACGCATGCTTCACTCAGACTGATTATCAAGTTTTTAAACATTAATTTCAAATAGTTATATTTTTCACTTATTTTATTTATTTCTAAACACAAACAGTTTTGTATAGTTAAAAATTTAATATTCTTTAATTTTTGCTTCAAATTTGAACTTTATAAGAACTTAAAATTTTAAGGTGGAAATATTTTTTTTTCTTAACATGAAGCTTCGAGCCTTTTTTGAAGCTATGCAGCATGTTAAATTACATAATTTGAAATTTTTTAAAGATTTTTAATTATTTAAATAATTCTTAAAAAATGCAACATTCTTGTTCTTACTGATTCTGCACTGAAAAAAAAATTTACTTGCTGCAACCAAAGTTAAACCTGCTAACTAAAAGAATGAGCTCGCATTTTAAATCGTTTTTTTAAACACAGCTAGAATTTTTGTTCAGTGTAAAATTTTAAGTTTGAAATATTTTAATTATGTGATTTTAATTAATAATTTTCAAAAATTTTTAATTATTTAAAGCAATTCTTTGAAAATATAACTTTCTTGTTCTTATACTAATTCTAAAATATTTAAATTTAAATTATTGTAATATTCAAAGTGCAGATTTCAAATTTATTTGTTTTTGGTTTTAATGACAGTTTACAAATTTGTAATTATATGAGAAGTTTTTATAAATATTATAAAAAAGTGTAATTTTTATATTTAAAAAAATGTTAAACCTTGAGCCGAGATCGATATAATCAATTTAACGATTTTTGTGTAACCACGATTTGTTTTGTCATTGAACTAAGTTAATCAATGTGATTTAAAAATACATTCAAAATTAAAAAGTTAAAATATAAAAAAAAATTTATGTAACTTAATTGTTCTTTACCAATGATTTGTGATTGTGTTCAGTTTATAATTAAATATTTTGCGTGTCAATAATTTTTGAATAAAGAAAATTAATGAAAGAAAAAAATGTAATGACTTTTATGAATTGAAAATTTATTAAAAAAGATTTGAAAGGTTTTCTTTTCCTCTTTCTTAAAAAAGCAATGCAACATGACAGTTTATTTTTATAATAATTATTGATCCCTTTTTTTTTTCTTAATTTTTGGTATTTAAAACATATTTTTTTCTTTTATAAAATAATAATTTTTCTGCTTTGAGATATAACCATTATCGATAAAATTGTGGCATAAGTAATTAAAATCTCAATATTCTCACAGAAAATAGTTACCTCTTTTTGAAAATCGAATAGTGTTTTTCATTTTGATTTCTTTTTTCATTTTTATTAACAAAAATTAAAATAAAAAGAAAAATAAGGAAATGACCTAAATTTGAGTAAGTTAGATAGAAAATTAATCAATGTAATGCCAAATTCAAGCAAACAACTAAAAAAAAAATGTAAAAAAGAAAGTTATTAGTTAAATTTATCGCTTATCTAATTAACTAATTAATCGCCTGGGTTCCTATGCCTGCAATTTTCATGATTTTGTACATTTCAGATAATACCTATGGGAAAAAAAGTTTATTATACAAAATATTGAATAACCTAAAACAACATTTCTTTAGAAAATTAGAGTAGCAGAAGTCCAGGGATGCGCAGCCATGTTGGTCGGTGCCAAGCGAGCTGAAGGCAGCTAGTTTCTTGTATTATTTTATTAGTATGAGGTATAAGTTGTTCGTTATATACAAATGAATTAATTGATCAAATAGCTTATCTCCTGATTTTATTAATATCTATTTTACTGCTACTAAATTCAACTGCGCTTCGCGCACTGATTTATGATATGAGTTATTATAATTTATGAAAACAAAAAATTTATTATTATTCAAAGTTAGAATTTACGGTAATTTGCAAAAATTTTAAATAATAAACTAACAAAGTTTACACCTAAATTTAATTCACGGATAACCTCACAATTTGTATTATAATATGAATTTAAAATTTTGTGTGTTAATGTTTGTTTGCATTATTGTGAGAACCAATCAGAATGACTTTATTGCGATTACACCTAGCAACCGTTGCGATGAGCAATGTCTTATAGGATAGGATAGGATTGTCATGATTATTGCAATATAAAGAATTTCGTAAACTGTTTGAATGTTCAAAGTAATATATTTTGTCAGGTTTTATTTTAAAATTAAATTTTTTACCCAATGAAAGAATTTCATTAACATCCTGTGGAATCTCCTTGTCTGATAAATTAACTAAATTTTATCAAGGACTATTAATTATAGTTTTTTTATTGTCTATGATGCTGTAGTTGTAATTAGTGATTTCTTTAAGTAAATATACTTATTAATTTTTTCAAATTCTTAATAATTTGATATATTTATATAAATTTCCTCGTAAAAAATACTTCAAATTTTTATTTAACAAAATATTTTTAATTCTTTATTTTTGCTGATTATTTAATTTGAAGAGTTTAAAAAGAATGAAAACTATGGGGATTTTATTAATTTGCTTTTTATCATTCATAAGAGCTGAGGTTTTGGTCATGATAATATCGAAGGTTGTTGAAGAAATCAAATTCGAGTCAGTTAATGCTTTACACAGAAAATTGAAGTTCAGCAAATTTTATACAATTGATTTGAAAAGCTTTAATGAAGTATGCAACAACAACTAAATTAAATTTTAATGATTTTTCTAACTATTTCTATGTTACTCCATTTATAGAATTGAAATGTAATCAATCAAAAGCTTTTATCGATGAGCTATTTTAAAATTGCATGCTTTTGCAGTCGTTGACAATGACAAAGAAAATCGAATTACTATTGATTAAAAATTTAGTACTCTTTATTACTTGGCAGCAAAACAAAAATATTGTTAATAATATTTTATAGTTTAAGTTTCTAGTGATAAAAAATAAGTGACAATTAATTTCGAATTACAATATGATTTTATCGATACGACAGTAGTTGAGATAAATTCAAATAAATTCAACGTATTTTATGCAAATCCTTACAACTTTCCCAGCAACAAAAGTATTTATTTATTTTGAAAAAATTTGGCGCAGGCATGGTAGGTATGCAAAACGTTTCTTTTAAGATAATTTTCTTCCCAGAAAAATTAAAGAATCTGAATAATTACAATTTAAAAATTGGTATTTTATTAATAATATGCATATAATTACGGATCACCAGCAAAATTTAATGCTCAATTAGGATTATACAAAGTTTACAAATGCTTTTAAAAATCTCTGAATGCCACAACTTCATTCGTATCAATACCTGAAGTTTACCTGTAGAGAGAGGATCGTTCTATATCTGAACATTGAAGACCTTTTCCATAGAAATCTATGCCTAACGTATTCTTTCTATCATTTTGTAAAATTTTTGGCTTTAGTTCCGTTTTGTGATAAGAATGAATATAAGTTTGCTGATAATATCACTTACCTTTTGATTTTTTGTATAATTTTACTTATAATGCATATAACTTCTCGAATTCTAAAGTTTTTCTAATTTCACTGGTCAATTTTCAATGTTTTTGCTTTGATGCTCGGTTTTTAATGCTTTAACAAAAAATGTATATACTACTTTGGTTTTATGCAGGCGAGTTTATTTCAGAATTAACAAAAAGAGATTTTTTGCAGAAACATATTTTAGTTGCCGCATTATGAAATCATCCACATATAAAAAGCCTAACAATGTTATTAATATTTTGTTATTAAAAGAGTCATGCAAATTGTTAAACCAGTTAGCTATGAAATAATAAATATAATAAAGATCTTTCTTGTGGACAAAATAATTTACGATTACGACACAACAATTTTATATGTAAAAGAAATATTTTCTAAAATGAATTAATTTTGCAAAGTTTTAACGCGTACATGGACTTTGGGTAGAAATATCATCTCATCCAAAAGTACAATAAAATTAATCGGTTATTAGCAAAAACTGGTTTTGAATAAGAAGAGAGACTCGTAATACAAAGTAGCGAGAATGTGGAGTCAACTTAGAATCAGAGTCTTGAAGATGATTAAAATATTTTGTCAAGGGTTATTTGCTATAGACTTTCAATAGGGCATTGGGTTTTGTAATCGGAATACAATAAAAGTTCCATAAACGTATACGAAATTATGTCACGTATCATATAATGTAAAAATTTACATTAACTCAATCACTTTACGGGGGTTATGCTTTATGGGGGCAATTTAAGTTCTGCAAATATTAAGCAACATGAATCAATTTCTAAGGCGTTCACAAATTATGTTTTAAATTAACGTAAATTTTTTTTATATATAATGATTTTATAAAATTTAAAAAAATATTTAGCTTTTATTTATTTTTAAGTAACGTAAATTTTATCGTGTATCTATGAAATAAAATGTTTAAAATTATATTAAATAAAGGCAAACGTTAGCGTGATTTTTAAATATTTTTAATTACATTTGACCTCAATGTGATGAGTTTCATGTTTATTTATTGGTCATTATATTCATTTGCGTATTGAATACTAATAAACATTAAATTTCAATATTATATACAAATAATAATTATTTATAATTTTCTAAAGTTCTACACGGGTTGTATATGAATGTAAAATTTTTAAATAAATTATAGTTATTTATTATTTCAAATAAATACGCTGCGCCTTTGTTTTTTCGTTATTGTCATCTAGTACATAAAAAAAATTTTTTCTATAAACTGGTTCAGTTACATTTCTTACTAATAAGAAGCATAGGAGCACTCCGTTACTTTTTATTTTACAAACGTTGCAAAATATCAATCAGAATAAAAAAACATGGGAGTAATGAACACAAAATTGGTTTTAGTTGTTGGGAGTCCATTACGATGTCATTGATTATTTAAAAAATATAAATTATAAAATATTTTACTTTTTTAGAGTAAATTGTTAATCATAGCTTATTTTCTGAAACTAAACTCAGATATTGTAAATCATCATTTATTATTTTTCTGGATATTCTGGAGTTTTTGGGTAAATTGAAAACTCTTGTATAAAATCAATTAAAATTATATTAAGAAAAGTTTTCAGAAATAAAAAAATCAGCAAGAAGAAATATATTTTTATTAGTGAATATGTGAGTAAATATTTACAAAAAAAACTTCTATAGAAATATAGAAACTGTGTTTAAAAAAAATGAAAACTTTCGTAATTTTTATAATCTTTTTTTTACCATTAATGAATGCTAACATTTTGGACACAATAATATCGAGTGTTGTTGAAGAAGTGAAACCTCGTCATGTAATGCTTTATACAGGCAATTTAAGTTCCGTTTATTTTAAAAATCAACATCAACCGGTTTCAAAAGCTTTGATGAAGTATGTTCCAACAACTGAAGTTAATATAAATAACTTACCTGATTTCATATATTTTGCCCCATCTGAAGAATTAAAACCTAATCACCCAAAAGCTTACACCGATGGCAACTTTTGTTATAATCGTCGAGCTGTTGCACCATTACATGTCTTTGCGTTCAGTGACAATGACGATAAAAATCGAATAACCACCATAGGTGTACTAAAATTGTTTGAAAGATTATTACTCACTTTATTACTTGGCAGCAAAACAAAAATATTGTTGATGATATTTAATAGTAACTTTTCCAGCAATGAAAAACAAGTGATAATGAATTACATACTGAATTGGGGGTTCATTGATACGACAATAGTTGAGATAAATTCAAATAAATTCTTCAACGTCTTTTATGCAAATCCTTACAACGCTCCAAACATCAAAGACGTACAGAAAGTTTCTTCTAAGATAAATTTCTTCCCAGACAAGTTAAAAAATCTACATAAGTTTAATTTGAAAGTCGGTGTGAATAATTGGCCCGATGATTATACAAATAACTATGGATTATCAACAAAATTTGCTACTAAGCCGCGAAGGTACAAAGTTTACAAATGCTTTGAAGAATCTCTTAATGCCACCACCTCATTTATTCCAATTCCTCAAGTTTTTGTCAGTGGAAAGATGATACTTTTAGCAAATATTGAAGATACTTCGCATATTAATATATACGTAACATATTCTTTCCAGTATTTTGAAAAATATGTGGCATTGGTTCCATTACGTAACAAAAGTGAATATATTTTTGTCGACAATATTTTTCATTTAATGCTTTTCTCTGTAACTTTGCTAGTAATTTATTTAACAGCGCGATTCCTAAGATTTGATAGCTCCGAGTGGACAATTTTAAATATTTATGCTATTATTTTAACCGTAGGAAATATAAATCCCCGATGCTTGCGTTCAAAAATAATTTACTTCTCAGTTATTATGTTTTCTTTATTTTATGGAGATGATTTAATCTCGAAAATAACGCAATTTGATCTTATTTCATATGAATACCCACTTATTGAATCTGTAAAAGATGTTTTTGAGAAAAATGTTTCAATAACAGGAGTAGATATAGCAGCAATTTTTACTTATAAAAATCTTCCTGAAGATGTTAAAATGTTAGCAGAAAATATTAAAACGATGAGTTACAATGATACGATTTATGCAAATAAAGATGAAATAAGTATATTACAGGAACTCCAAGCGGATGAAGCAATTTATTTTGCAATCATAAAGTATGGTAAAGAAATATTTACTAAAGTCGATTTAAATTTGCCATGTTTTAACGTATACATGGACTTTGGGTATCAATACTATCATTTAATTGAAAAATACGATAAAATTAATCGGTGGGTATCAGAAACTGGTTTAGATATAAAATGGAAATCGGAATTCAAAGTACCGAGAATAGAGTTAACCAAGGATCTGGATCTCGAAGTAGATGAGGATGTGCTGTTAAAAGCTCTTTTTTATGAGTTGGTAATAGGATTGGGCTTGGCAAGTATTGCATTTTTATCGGAGTTATTTTATTTTTACTGTATCAGAAAAGTGATAAGCAAGATGAAATCAAAAGTTCGTCCTTTACATTCAAAGCGTAAATTTAATTTCAAATTTCCTAAGTTTAAATTCAAGTTTTTTAAGTTTAATTTCTTTTGTTAGTTCGATCTGATTTTAATACTTACTTTTTAAATTTATAATTTTTTTCAATTTATTTTAAATACATAAACTTTAGCATTAAATTACTAAATTTTTCAACATTAATTTCAAATAGTGTTTTTTTCCACTTATTTTATTTATTTTTAAGTGCAAAAAGTTTTGTATGAATAAAAATTTAATATTCTTTGATTTTTGCTTCAAAATTTAACTTTATAAGAACTTAAACTTTTATCATCAAGGCTACGCAGTATGATAAATTAGATAATTTAAAATTTTTTACAGATTTTTAATTATTTAAAGCAATTCTTAAAAAATGCAACTTTCTTTATCTTACTGATTCTGCATTGAAAAAAAAAATTGACTTGCCACAACCAGAGTTTATCCTGCTAACTAAAGGAATAAGCTCACATTTTAAATGTTTAAAACTAATTTTTTAAACATTCTTTACGTTTCAAAACATTTTCAATCGTCTAAAAAAAAAAAAAAAAAGAAAAACGTCTAACACAGCTAGAATTTTTTTCAGTGTAAAATTTTAAGGTTGAAATATTTTAATGAAAAATTTTAATTAATAATTTTCACAAAGTTTTACTTATTTAACCCATTAAGTACCAATCGTACATAGCTGGACTTTTGATTACCAAGCAGTTACAAAACCTTTTTTTTTTTTATTTAACAATCTTTCTAAGGGTAAAAATGATTGCTTTTTTCAAATTTAACAACACTTTTAACGTAAAATCCCTGCAAAAGGGTTAAAAAAGGTTACAATTTAATCTGGCCTTTTAGCTTAAAACCTTATAGCTTACTTCTTTTATAATCTAGATCTCTTTATACATTCAAAAAGGTAATGTGCATGTGACTAGACCATAATTTTTTAATTTTAACCCTTTAGGGGATGACTGCAACTTATTTAAGTATTCTTTTTTTGTGCAAAAATGAAGAAAATTTTTTGGTTTTGTATTTTTTACTTTTTTACCCCTTATTTAGGATTAGTCACGCCCTGAAAGGTTTCAATTAAAAAATTATGGTCAGCTAACTTGCACATTACACTTTTGTATGTAAAAAGAGGCTAATTAATAAAAGAAGTAAGTTATAAAGGTTTTACTGCTAAAAGTCCAGATTAAATATAAAAAAGGCCAAAAATTCATGCTTACCCTTATTTTTAACCCTTTTGAAGGGGTTTTACGTTAAAACTGTTATTAAATTTGGAAAAAGAAATCATTTTTACCAATAGAAAGCTTGTTAATATAAAAACAAAAGTTTTTTTTAAAGTTTGGTAATCTAAAGTCCAGCTATGCACGATTGGTACTTAGTGGGTTAAAGCAATTCTTTTAAAATATAACTTTCTTGTTCTTATACTAATTCTAAAATATTTCTTTTAAATTTAAATTATTGTAATTATTTGATTGTTACATTGAAAGTGTAGATTTCAAATTCATTGTTTTTGGTTTTAATACAGTTTACAAAGAAAGTTTTATAAATATTTTAAAAAAGTGTAATTTTTATAATCAAATAAATGTTAAACCTTAAGCCAAGATCGATATGATCAATTTAACGATTTTTGTGTAACCACGATTTGTTTTGTTATTGAACTAAGTTAATCAATGTGAGTTTAAAATAAGTTGAAAATTAAAAAGTTAAAATACAAAAAAAAATTTATGTAACTTAATTGTTCTTTACCAATGATTTGTGATTGTGTTCAGTTTATAATTAAATATTTTGCGTGTAAATAATTTTTGAATAAAGAAAATTAATGAAAGAAAAAAAATGTAATGAATTTTATGAATTGAAAATTTACTAAAAAAGATTTGAAGGGTTTTCTGTTCCTCTTTCTTAAAAAAGCAATGCAACCTGACAGTTTATTTTTATAATAATTATCGATCCCTTTTTTTTCTTAATTTCTGCTTTTTAAATCACATTTTTTTCTTTTATAAAGTAATAATTTTTCTGCTTTGAGATATAACCATACTCGATAATATTAAGTAATTAAAATCTCAATATTCACACAAATAATTAAGAAAATAGTTACCTCTTTTTGAAAATCGAATAGTGCTTTTCATTTTTATTAACGAAAATTAAATGTAAAAAAGGAAATTACCTAAATTTAAGTAAGTTAGATAGAAAATTATCAATGTAATGCCAAATTCAAACAAAAAACTAAAAAAAAAATGTAAATAAGAAAGTGATATAAATTTATTACCTGAGTTCCTATGTCTGTAATTTTCATGATTTAATAATTTCAGATAATACCTCGGGGAAAAAAAGGTTATTATACAAAATATTGAATAACCTAAAACAACATTTCTTTAGAAAAATAGAGTAGCAGGGTTCCAGGGATGCGCAGCCCCCTTGGTGGGGGCCAAAGTGAGCAAAACTAGCTGAAGGCAGCTAGTTATGTATTTATATATGGGCACTTCCAAGATAGAACGACCAGCCGAAAAATAAAAAATAAAAATAAATTTTTTTTGGTCACTTTTTACTATTTATTTTCTTAATTCATTTTCTACTTTATTATTATAAAAATATTTTTGTGTAATGACTGTGGTATTTCTTTTGCAGCCATAGTTACTAATAAATCAGGATTATCTGTTTATTATCTGATTATTTCTATATATCAGTTGCATCTAATTTTTCTTGTATTATTTTATTCGTCTGAGGTATAAGTTGTTCGTTATATAAAAATGAATTAATTGAGCAAATAGCTTATCTACTGATTTTATTAATATCTATTTTACTGCTATTGTCATGATTATTGCAATAATAAAAATTTGGTAAACTGTTTGAATGTTCAAAGTAATCTATTTTGTCAGGTTTAATTTTAAAATTAAATTTTTCACCCAATGAAAGAATTTCAACAACATTTTGTGGAATCTGCTTGTCTGATAAATTAACTAACCAATTTTATCGAGTATTAATAATTATAGTTGTTTCATTGTCTATGATGCTGTAGTTCAAATTACTGATTTCTTTAAGTAAATATACTTATTAATTTTTTTAAATTCTTAATAATTTGATATATTTAAATTTCCTCGTAAAAATACTTCAAATTTTTATTTTACAAAATATTTTTAATTCTTAAAAAGAATGAAAACTATGGGGATTTTATTAATTTGCTTTTTATCATTCTGAGGTATTGGACATGATAATATCGAAGGTTTTTAAAGAAATCAAATTCGATTCAGGTAATGCTTTACACAGACAATTGAAGTTGTGCACATTTTATAAAATTTTAATTGATTTGAAAAGCTTTAATGAAGTATGCAACAACAACTAAATTAAATTTTAATGATTTTTCTAACTATTTCTATGTTACTCCATTTATAGAATTGAAATGTAATCAATCAAAAGCTTTTATCGATGAACTATTTTAAAATTGCATGCTTTTGCAGTCGTTGACAATGACAAAGAAAATCGAATTACTATTGATTAAAAATTTAGTACTCTTTATTACTTGGCAGCAAAACAAAAATATTGTTAATAATATTTTATAGTTTAAGTTTCTAGTGATAAAAAATAAGTGACAATTAATTTCGAATTACAATATGATTTTATCGATACGACAGTAGATGAGATAAATTCAAATAAATTCAACGTATTTTATGCAAAACCTTACAACTTTCCCAACAACAAAAGTATTTATTTATTTTGAAAAAATTTGGCGCAGGCATGGTAGGTATGCAAAACGTTTCTTTTAAGATAATTTTCTTCCCAGAAAAATTAAAGAATCTGAATAATTACAATTTAAAAATTGGTATTTTATTAATAATATGCATATAATTACGGATCACCAGCAAAATTTAATGCTCAATTAGGATTATACAAAGTTTACAAATGCTTTTAAAAATCTCTGAATGCCACAACTTTATTCGTATCAATACCTGAAGTTTATACATGTAGAGAGGATGGTTGTATCTGAACATTGAAGACCTTTTCCATAGAAATCTATACCTAATGTATTCTTTCTATCATTTTGTAAAATCTGTAGCTTTAGTTCCCTTATGTGAGAATGAATATAAGTCTGCTGTTAATATCAGTTACCTTTTGATTTTTTGTATAATTTTACTTATAATGCATATAACTTCTCGAATTCTAAAGTTTTTCTAATTTCACTGGTCAATTTTCAATGTTTAACTAGATTAGTATGTTAATGTTAGCTATTAGTATGTTATATGTTAAGTAATATGTATTTTCTACTCGTTCCGTGATCAGGAGATACGTGCTTTTTGTAAGCTGACAAAAAAAGTAATTTTTTTCTCTAAAAATCTGTAGATCTAAGAAATTAATACTTTTTTTATTTTCATCTTCACGTTCTAAAGTAAATTGTAAATCTTTGTGTTAAATATTAAAAGTATCTCTATAGTCTTGTTTATGCTTGTTTTGCCAAGAAATAATCGAGTACATAACGTTTGCAAAATAAGACTGATGATTTACAATTTTTTGGATTTTTGGAGAACATATTTTCTTTTTTGTTAAGAACAATAGAACTTTTAAATTTTTTTAAATGTTCCAAAATAACTCACAGAAAAAGAGGGACTTGAAAAAAAACCTGTAGGTAAACCCTTGCATTGTTTATAGAATATATTGTTAAATGGAAAGTAAGTGGAACTAAGTAAAAAATGAATACCTTCAAAAATTTCACCTTTGCTTAAAGGAAGCATATTATCTAAATATATCCCATTTCTATCTAAAGCTTCTAAAAAGCTACGAGGTGTACTTGGAAAATTGGACGCAATATTCAAAGATATCTATTCATATTCTTTAGGCATCATTTTATTCTTAATTACTTTCTCTACGTCTAAACTAATTTTTATAGATAAACTAGGATTCTTAATGTTGTTAATAAATTTGTTAAGTACTTATCAAATTAATATATAGGATTATCGACAAAAAAAACATTTATTCTAATTAGGTAACCACTTTTATGTATTTTATACAAGCCATAACATCTAGAAATGTTAGTATTTTCAATGTTAGTTGTACTTACAACTATTTAACTTATATAGTTATACAAATGTTTGAAAAGAATCTGGTAAAACATCGAAAATTCGCACTAAAAAATACAATCCTACCTTCTACCATGCAATCTAAGATTTTTTTATGACGCATTAACAACTATCCATCCTAATGATCGTCATCTAAATATAATCTCATTCAAATTCAAAATAAATCAAAAATAAATACACTTGTGGTAAACGGAATAAGAGAAAAAATTATTTTTTTTTAATTTTCTTTATATTTCAAGTCAATTTGCAAACGATTAAACGATTCAAAAAAAAAAAAAAAAAGTTTTGCCTTTTACAAGCGAAATTATACAAGTGGATTTATTTTTCAGTGTAGAGTGATAAAAAAAAAATAAATAAATGAAACAAAAAATAAATAATTTTTTTTTACCTCTAAATATTTTGTAAATTTAGTAATTATTTAAAAATTATTTAGAGTATACGGAAATACTAAACACTGGGAACATGATGAACAAAATGTAAATAATGTAATTACAAAATCGAACAAAAACTTATTAAATAAAAAAAAAATCAATTTTGTTTTACAGCAAGGAAATTTTGTCCCTGAAAATTTATTTTAAAATTGTTTGCATAAATCAGTTGCTAGGTTACAAAAAAATTTACCCATAAAATTTTAATAATTTGATACTTTAAAGACGCTCTGGCCTTGAATCCCAAGTCGTTGAGTGATAAAAAAAATAATACACATTTAACTTTTTAAATGATACAAATAATACTTTATAAATTCATAAAATTAATTTTTTAAATAATATTCACAAATTTAATGGTAAATATCTCTTAATTTTACTAATTTACAATTAATGTGTTATTACTTTTTAATCACGCAGTACTTCTGCAAAAAGAACAAATTCAAAACTCAAATTTAAACTTCCGTGTATATATTTATCAAGTAAATATTAATACTTTTTATTAAAAGCAGTTAACAAATTATTTTATGGAAAAAAATTTATTTAATAATAATAAATTATTACTTAATTAATAAATATGAAATTACAAATTAAAGAATAATATTAAATTTGTGTTTTTATTTACTATAACCTTAGTGCGCGCGTTTTGTATAATAAACAAACAATATGGTGTCCTTGCTGCTAAAACTGCGTTATAAAATTTTCTTCGTTTAATTACACGAAATTTCCCACGTATACCTCATATTCGGAAAGTACCAATAAATTCTTTAAGCATTCAACTTTTAATTTATTGCTATCTCCATTGGGAATTTCGCGATTTGGTAGCAAAAATTATTAACTTCCGGAATTTTTTCCATAAGACTTATGTAATATTTATTTATCTTTGTACCCTGATATCTCAAAATTTTGAATGACTATCGACTATGAGACCATTGGTTTCCTGAGAATTTCCTCTAGCTAACTGTATATACCTTTATTCGGAATTTTCCTGGGAAGAACGACCTTAAATTATAATTATAAGTTCGAAATTTAAATGAGAATTTATCTTGATAACGATCATTAGGATGGATAGTTGTTAATGCATCATAAACATATCTTAGATTGCATACTAGATGGCGGGATTGTAAGGTGTGGATGTTTAGTTTGGAAGAGATATTTTTGAAGGAATAATCATCTTACTCCATTTTTTCACCAATTGTTTACGTTGCATATCTCATAAAGTTATGAGGCACAGAATTAAGTCTATTAATTAAGGTTTTGGAGTACGGTGACCATATTACCAAACCAAATATTAGGGGAGGTATGAACAGAGAGTTTATAAATATGTAAAGGTATTTCTTGATTTGAAACCCTAATCTTTATCATACTAATTCTCTAATTAGATGTCACAATTATTTTATTGATTTGTGGTTCGGATGCCCGTCATGCACCTAATACTATGCCTGGGTATCTCACTTCATTAACTCTCTCAATAGCTGTTACATTTATTAAATAATTAAATATAAATTCACTTCTTTTATAAAAACTAATTATTTGTGACTTTTTAACATTGAAATTTAGATTGCTTCTTATTGACAATTCAAAAAGATTTTTATATTGTACTCCAATATCATATTGGAAAAGTATACAATCTGAAGGCTAGTAGATGATTTTTTTAAGCCAGGTATCATCGAAAAAGAGTTCAGGGGTAATTTGGCAAAGCGTTGATGAATATTAAAAATAGAAGTGACCCAGAGTTTGACACTTATGCCACTACTGATGTGACATTAAACCAGTCTTTTTATGATCCTTTTAAGGAAACCAATAATTTTCTATCAAATAAATAAGATTCAATAGATGCCAAGGATTTATTTTTAAATCTAACGTGATCTAATTTCTTTATCATAAGCTTAAATCAACTTTGTCAAAAGCCTTGGCATAGTCCAAATATAATGAGTTCATTTGATTACCTTTGTCTAGAACTTCTGTTGTATCATTGGCAAATTTAAACATACTTATTCGTAATAACTAAGTGTCACCACCTCATTTACATTTTTAACCAAAGTTTATTCTAGTAGCAGTATGATTGTTTTATCTGAACTCGAAGACCTTTCTATACAAATCTATACTTAATATATTATTTTTAGCATTTTTAAAAATGTGTAGCTTTAGTTCCCTTAAGTGAGAATGAATATAAGTTTGCTGTTAATATCAGTTACTTTTTAATTTTTTGTATAATTTTACTTATAATGCATATAACTTCTCAAATTCTAAAGTTTTTCTAATTTGACTGGTTTTCAATGTTTTTGCTTTGATGCTTGCTATGGTGGCAGAGCTAAAAATTTTCGTTATTAAATAATTTTTTTAGTAGTCACTATGTTTTCAATGTTTTATCAAAGAATATATTTATACTACTTTGCTTTTATGATTTTATATGGAAAAAAATATTTTCTAAAATAGATTTAAAGCCAAGTTTGAACTCGTACATAGACTTTGGGTAAAAATATCATTTCATCCAAAAATACAATAAACTTAATCAGTTGGAAGCAGAAACTGGTTTTTGGGTATCTTTAATAAATTGTAACTTCAAGTTTTATGATTGAGGTACTTAAATTGTTTATTTTGTTAAAAGAATATTTTACAATTTTAATTATCTATTATTAAATATTAATTCTGATCATTTGATTGTTAAATTGATTATTTAAAAGCTTTTATACAATTACAGGCAGTTTTTGTAAATTTTACAAAAAAATGTTAAACCCATAGAATAAAGATCAATGTTTTTTTTTCTTAATTATTTTGTCATTGTATTTTGTTAAACAATATCGATTTTAATATTTAATAAAAATTATAAAAAATTAAATTAAATAATTTGATTTAAATGTTTCAAATAAGTTTAATATTTTTTTTTTATTATTATTATTATTAATCTTTATTTGCCAACTACAAAATACATATCATTCAACACACTCAAATGTCAATTATATACATAATAAAGCAATACATAAATCAATAGATATTAATATAATTTACAATTTATAAGAATAAAATTTTATGTGTACTTAAATTAGAATTTAATAAAAGAAAATTTACAATAACTAGTTAATGAAAAATACTGAATGGTTATAAAATATAATCTGTACATAAATTTAATTAAATAAAAGAAAATTTACAATAAAATGACTAGTCAAAAGTTAACTGTTAATAGTAAATAGGTAAATAGGTAAATAGTAAATATCAATAATACACAGTCAATTACAAGATGATTGGTGCAAATGCCACCAACACTATTGTTCATTCTCTAATTTATGAAAGTAAAGTCTGATACTCTTTTTAAAACGAGAATAGGATGGTAAATCCCTTATACAGGGGGGAATCGAATTCCATAGATTCGCATACTTTACTTGGAAAGAGTATAGACCCCAGTCTGTGGGTACTAATAATATGAACTAAAATTCACAGGAGCTAAAGATAATTAAAAAATAAATCCATTACTTCCAAACAATATCCAGGTTCCCGATTATTTAAGAAAGAAATAAGAAAATTTTTAAAACTAACTAGCGTTCTCATGGTAGTTGATATTGTTTTACTTCGTACTAATTCAATAACGATTCTTTTTAGATAAAATTGTGCACAATCGTTATTCAACAAAAATAGAAACTTTTCCAAGAAAAAAATACAATAGCTGCCCATCAAATTATAAGCAGATAATTTTAGTCGCGGGCCCCATTCAATAAATGTTTTGTATTTATTTAAGCCACCTTAAAATCAAATATTTTTAAAATTCCCTTAAAAATTAATTGCAGAAATTTAACTAAAATTATATTAATGAAATTTCAAATTAAATTTCCGCTTTGAATGAAGTGGACGAACTCGAATTGATTAAATATTGCTTTTATTTTTCTTAATAAAATAATAGTAAATTTATTCCGATTAAGTTGCAATAATTTCTAAACAAAACCCAATGCCCAATTGAAAGTATATAGCAAAGAACCCTTAACAAAATATTTTAATCCTCTTCAAGACTCTGATTCTTAGTCGACTCCATTCTTGCTACTTTATATTCCTAGTCCCTTTTCTTATCGAAAACCAGTTTCTGCTACTATGTTTTCAGAAAATCTAGATTTAAAACTGTATATAAATAATCGAATTTTTGTCTTTTTTGAGCCGCCATATTTAATTAACGGTCAATAATATTAAAAATATGATATTTTAGCGAATTATATTATAGATATTTTAGCGAAACACATTGAATATTGAATCTATTTTACATTATGCATAATATAGGGTTATGTACTTTCGCGTTATTAATGCTTATAAATAGCAAATATTATTGTATATTTATTATGTATTCCGAAATTTGGAAGAATATAAGTATCCATTTCGGTGAATTAGTCTGAGTGAAGCATGCATTAGCATGCTTAACTCAAATTCTTTCCTTCTATATAAAATAGCTTAACATTTTTATAATTGTTTTGGAAATTTAATCAGGATGTTCACTATTATTTTTTTCACAATTTGTAATACTTGTACTAATTTTTACTACTTAATTACTATCTTAAAAATTTTATATATTCGCTTGTATAAAAATTCATTATATGTATTGGTCCCTTAGGACTGTTTATGTGCAAAATAAATAAAAATAAAATAAAATATTTAAACAATTAGAGAAGTTCATGACATTAATATTAAAATCACCTACTATAAGATGATTGTTCGTATTTTTATCGCTTTGTATTATGTGCTGAATGTACGAACAGAAATCAGACTGTTTTAATTTTATGATACCTATACAGCGTGGTTACCTTAATACTAATATTAATATTTAATTTAATAATAGAATTTTAATTTATTTAATATAATTGTTTATTTTTCGAAAAAAATTATTTGTTAAAGTTTTTACTTTATGTTACTCAGTTATATTGGTCAAAAATAGCTCAAATTTTTTATATACTAAATTATTTGACTATTATTTTATAGCTGGTGATAAATTGAAGTATTTACTTTTTATTGATACTGACATTTTGAACACGATAATAACTGAGGTTCTTGATGAAGTGAAACCTGATAAGGTTATGCTTTATACGGGCAATTCAAGTTTTGCAAATATTAAGCAACATGAATCGATTCCTAAAGCGTTGACAAAGTATGTTTTAAAATAACTTAATTTTTTTTTATATGTATAATGATTTTATCAAATTTAAAAAAAAATATATAATAAATAAAACCGTTTATTTATTTAATAATTTTAACATTTAGCTTTTATTTTTTTTAAAATAACGTAAATTTATCTTGTATCTATGAAATAAAATTTTTTTATATTAAATAAACGCAAACGTTAGCATAATTTTTAAATATTTCTAATTACATTTGATCTTAACTTGATAAATTTCATGTCTATTTATTGGTCATTTTATTCTATGACGTATTGAGTACTAATAAATATTAAATTCCATTACCATATAGAATTAATAATTATTAATAATTTACTAAAGTTACACATGGGTTGTAAATAAATGTAAAATTTTTAAATAAATTATAGTTATTTATTATTTCAAATAAATACGCTGCGTCTTTGTTTTTTCGTTATTGTCATTTAGTACATAAATAAAATTTTCTATTAACTGGTTCAGTTATATCTTTTGCTAAGAAGAAGCATAAGAGCACTCCGTTACTTTTTATTTTACAAATGTTGCAAAATATCAATCAGAATAAAAAAACATGGGAGTATTGAACACAAAATTGGTTTCAATTTTGATTATTTAAAAAATATAAATTATAGAATATTCTATTTTTTTAAAGTAAATTGTTACTTATTTTCTTAAACTAAACTCAGTTCTTGTAAATCATCATTTTTTAGTTTTTCTGGATTCTGGAGTTTTTGGGTAAATTGAAAACTCTTGTATAAAATCAATTAAAATTATATTAAGAAAAGTTTTCAGAAATAAAAAAATCAGCAAGAAGAAATATATTTTTATTAGTGAATATGTGAGTAAATATTTACAAAAAAAACTTCTATAGAAATATAGAAACTGTGTTTAAAAAAAATGAAAACTTTCGTAATTTTTATAATCTTTTTTTTACCATTAATGAATGCTGACATTTTGGACACAATAATATCGAGTGTTGTTGAAGAAGTGAAACCTCGTCATGTAATGCTTTATACAGGCAATTTAAGTTCCGTTTATTTTAAAAATCAACATCAACCGGTTTCAAAAGCTTTGATGAATTATGTTCCAACAACTGAAGTTAATATAAATAATTATCCTGATTACCTATACTTTGTTCATTCTGAGGAATTAAAATCTTGGCATCCAAAAGCTTATACAGATGGAAACTTTTGTTATAATCGTCGAACTGTTGCACCATTGCATGTCTTTGCTTTCAGTGACAATGACAATAGAAATCGGATTACTTGCAAAAGAGTATTATCATTGATTGAAAAGTTATTATTCACTTTATTGCTTGGCAGCAAAACAAAAATATTGTTGTTGATATTTTATAGTAACTTTTCCAGCGATGAAAAACAAATGATAATGTATTACGTACTGGATTGGGGGTTCATTGATACGACAATAGTTGAGATAAATTCAAACCAATTCTTCGACGTCTTTTACGCAAATCCTTACAACGCTCCCAGCATCAAAGACGTGCAGAATGTTTCTTCTAAGATAAATTTCTTCCCAGACAAGTTGAAAAATCTACATAAGTTTAATTTAAAAATCGGTGTGCATTATTGGCCCGTTTTATATACGCAGAACTATGGATTACCAGCAAAATTTAATACTAATCTGCGACTTGTCAAAGTTTACAAATGCTTCGAAGAATCTCTTAATGCCACCAGCTCATTTATTCAGATTCCAAAAGTTTATTCCAATAGAAAGATGATACTTTTAACAACTATTGAAGATGTTTCTCATAAAAATGTATACATAACACTTTCCTTCCAGTATTTTGAAAAATATGTAGCATTGGTTCCGTTACGTAACAAAAGTGAATATCTTTTTGTCGACAATATTTTTCATTTAATGCTTTTCTCTGTAACTTTGCTATTAATTTATTTAACAGCGCGATTTCTGAGACTTGATAGCTCCGAGTGGACAATTTTAAATATTTTTGCTATTATTTTATCGGTAGGAAATATAACTCCTCGATGCATGCGTTCTAAAATAATTTACTTCTCAATTATCATGTTTTCTTTATTTTATGGAGATGATTTAATTTCAGAATTAACGCAATTTGATCTTATTTCATATGAATACCCACTGATTGAATCTGTAAAAGATGTTTTTCAGAAAAATGTTTCAATAACAACAGTACCACCTGTAAAAATTCCTACTTATAAAAATCTTCCTGATGATGTTAAAATGCTAGCAGAAAATATTAAAACGAGGAGTTACAATGAAACAATTAATGCAAATAAAAATGAAATAAGCATATTTAAGGAACTCCAAGCTGATGAAGCAATTTATTCGGCAACAGTAAAGTATGGAAAAGATATGTTTACAAAAATCGATTTAAATTTGCCATGTTTTAACACGTACATGGACTTTGGGTGGAAATACTATCATTTTATTGAAAAATATGAAAAATTAAATCGGTGGGTAACAGAAACTGGTTTGGATAAAAAATGGGAGTCAGACTACAAAGTAGCGAGAATAGAGTCAACAATGAATCTGGATCTTGAAGTAGATGAGGATGTGCTGTTCAATGTTCTTATTTGTATTTTGGTAATAGGATTTTGTTTGGCAAGTATTGCATTTTTATCGGAATTATTCTATTTTTACTGTATCCGAAAAGTGATAAGCAAGATGAAATCACGAGTTCGTCCGTTAGCGTAAATTTAATTTTAAAAGTGTATTTTATTTCGTAAGTTTAAATTTAAATTTTTTAAGTTTAATTTATTTAGTTAGTTTAATTTAATTTTAGTACTTACTTTTTAAATTTACATTTTTTTTTCGATTTATTTCAAATACATAAACTTGAAAGTAAATTGAATTTTTATAATGGCGGACCAAAAAGCAAACAGCACGCCGTCGAAAACGAAGGTGGTAGCCAGCTTTTTATTTTTATTCAATTATTTATGTCGCAAGTTAAAGAATATATTGAAAAAATTGTCAACTTAAGATCAATATTAAAGGAATATACTGAAATAACAAATAACCTCAGTAAATCAGTGATTGATATCAAACTGAATTAAACTCGTTAAAAGTTCAAGTTGAAAACCTTAAAGAAACTGAAAATAGTGCAACTATGGAAATTTCAAATATACAACAAAAAATTTAGAAAATTGTATCGTCTTTTGTAACATCAGAAATGATTTCTAGTGACCAGGTGATCAAGGAATTCAGCAATAGATTATCTAAAATAAATAAATTAATTCTTTACGAAGTGCCTGAAAACCTTACAAAAAATGATAATTTTGAATATCTGAATAAGTTATTCTTATCTATTGATCATAATCTAGAAAATTTATATTTTAAAAGACTTAACAACAACAATAACAATAAAAATTTTAATAGACCAATACAAATATCTATTAACAATAATAATAATATTAAAATAATTTTGGCAAATTACAACAAATTACCAATAGGCATGACGGTAACACAAGACAGAAGAATATTACAAAGGCAACAATATAGTAAACTGTTGAAGATTAAAAATGAAAATAATAAAAAGACTCAAATAATTTAAAAAAAAAGTCAAATATATCCAAGGTGTTCCAAAAATTGTTGCGCAAGTAAACATAAAGAAAGTAAAATCTCAAAATAATAATAACCAAGCATTAAATGAAAATCAAGATAAAAGTACTGTAGACAAAGAGAACTTGACCTTTTGCTGTGCTGTTAACAAAGAAAACAACAATATTTCTAATACTGACTTCATGAAATTTAATAACCATCATAATAAAAGTATTTTAAATTTCAAATAAAAATCAATTAAATCAAAAATAAAGAGAAATGAAAATAAAATTATGATTATATACTTGTATTATTACAATTTTATGTATACTAGTCACACTGAATTTTATTTAAATTATTGAAAAAAATATTTACTAATTCTATTCAATGAATTATTTATTATTTATCAATATCTATTTAAAACAAAAAATTTTTTAAAAAAATAAGATTGATGTTAATTGTTTACTCTAATCATCTAAATAATTATTAAATTTGTTAATTATTTAATTATATAAAATAAATACAAATAAAAACTATTATTTACTTAAAACTTTTTACTAAAAACTATTATTATTAAAAATTTTATAAACTAATATAATATTACATAATTATTGTAATATGACTTAAATACTATAACTATTTGTATTTGAAAATTGTAAAGGGCTAAAAGCCTGTTAATATTGAAATAAATAAGAATAACGGTAAAAAAGTATTAAATTAATAAATTTTTAAAAATTAATTTCAAATAGTTTTTTTTTTCACTTATTTTATTTATTTTTGAACGCAAAAAGTTTTTTATAATTAAAAGTTTAATATTCTTTATTTTTTTATTCAAATTTTAACTTTATAAGAACTTAAAATTTTCAGGTGAAAATATTTTTTTTTTAAATTAAAAAGAGCCTTTTTTGAGGCTATTCAGCATATTAAATTAAAATTTTTTTTACGTTTCAAAACGTTTGCAAACATTTATAAAAAAAAACCGGTTGACACAACTAGAATTTTTTTTAGTGTAAAATTTTAAGGTTGAAATATTTTAATTAAGTTATTTTAAAATTTTTGCAAATTTTGAATTATTTAAAGCAATTCTTTGAAAATATAACTTTCTTGGTATTTTACTAATTCTAAAATATTTTAGAAGAGAGTTTAGATTTAAAATTTATTTGTTATTGGTTCTAATGACAGTTTACAAATTTTTTATTAGGGAAGTTTTTATAAATATTATAAAAAAATGTAATTATTATATTTTAAAAAATGTTAAACCTTGAGTCAAGATCGATATAATCAATTTAACGATTTTTTTGTTACCACAATTTATTTTTCCATTGAAATAAGTTAATCAATGTGATTTTAAAATACGTTAAAAATTAAAAAATTTAAATGTAAAAAGAAATTTATGTCACTTAATTTTTATTTACCAAAAGATTTGTAATTGTGTTCACTTTTTAATTAAATATTTTGTGGGTCAATAATTTTTGAATCACTACATTAATTAAAGATAAAAAGAAAATGTAATTAATTGTATGCAAATAAAATTAATAATGTAATGTCAATTGCAAAGAAAAAACTAATAAAAATATAAATAATAAAGTAATTATATTTTTTGGGATTTCGCAGCCATTTCAATTAGTTTTGATTTTGAAGAGAAATAGCCCAATATTCTCCCCTCTACACTATACACCAATTCTAAAACTACGGTAACTCACAGAGGAAGCGTCGAAACATCTCCCCTCTGCACGGTAAAATTTAATATATTTAACTTAAAATTAATTCAATTTACAAGTTTTATGATTTAATTAAACAAAATTTATATAATTGAAATTTAAGTAGAATTTTTCAGTAAAGAAATATAAATTAATTCCCAATCGCAATTTTTAATTGTTAACTCTTTAGTATGTCATTCCTTATAAATTTTTTAAAATCATTTATATTAAAAGACGCGACTATGAAAATCATCAATACTTTTGAAGTTTAATGGATTAGTTCCATTCTCTATTGGGTCTAATCAAAGGCAAATTGAATAGAAAATTTGATTTAGATTGTTGGTATTATAATTGCCTTTGATTTCTTAAATTATAATTATAAGTTAGCAATTTGAATGAGAGTTCATCTGGATGACGATCATTAGGATGGATAGTTGTTAATGCGTTATAAACATATCTTAGATTGCACGCTAGATGGTGGGATTGTAAGGTGTGGATGTTTAGTTTGGATGAGATATTTTTGAAGGAATGTTTATCGTACTCCAGTTTTTCACCAAATGTGAACGCTGCACATCTCATAAAGTTATGAGGCACATAATCAAGTCTATTAAATAAGGTTTTGGTGTACAGTGACCATATCACTGAACCAAAGGGGAGGTATGAAAAGAGAGTTTATAAATATCTAAGGGTATATCTTGATTTGAAAACCTAATCTTTATCATACCAATTCTCTAATTAGATGTCGCAATTATTTTATTGATTTGTGGTTCGAATGCCCGTCTTGCATCCAATACTATGCCTAGGTTTCTCACTTCATTAACCTTCTCAATAGCTGTTCCATTTATTAAATAATTAAATATAAATTAACTTCTAATCTTTTATAAAAGCTAATTATTTGTGACTTTTTAACATCGAAATTTAGATTGCTTCTTATTGACAATTCAAAAAGATTCTTGTATACTACTCCAATATCATATTGGAAAAGTATACAATCTAAAGGTTATTAGATGATTTTTTTAACCCAGGTATCGTCGAAAAAGAGTTCGAGGGTAGAGTATTGGATGTAATTTGGCAAATCGTTGATGAATATTAAAAATAGAAGTGACCCAAAGTGTGACGCTTGTGCCACTTCTTATGTGACGTCAAACCAGTCTTTTTATGATCCTTTTAAGGAAACCAATAATTTTCTATCAAATAAATAAGATTCAATAGATGCCAAGGATTTATTTTTAAATCTAACGTGATCTAATTTCTTTATCATAAGCTTTAGATCAACTTTGTCAAAAGCCTTGGCATAGTCCAAATATAATGAGTTCATTTGATTACCTTTGTCTAGAACTTCTGTTGTATCATTGGCAAATTTAAACATACTTATTCGTAATAACTAAGTGTCACCACCTCATTTACATTTTTAACCAAAGTTTATTCTAGTAGCAGTATGATTGTTTTATCTGAACTTGAAGACCTTTCTATACAAATCTATACTAAATATATTATTTTTAGCATTTTTAAAAATGTCTAGCTTTAGTTCCCTTAAGTGAGTTGGATGCTTTTGCAGTCGGTGACAATGACAAAGAAAATCGAATTACTATTGATTAAAAATGTAGTACCCCTTTATTACTTGGCAGCAAAACAAAAATATTGTTAATAATATTTTATAGTATGAGTTTCTAGTGATAAAAAATAAGTGATAATTAATTTCGAATTATAATATGATTTTATCGATACGACAGTAGTTGAGATAAATTCAAATAAATTCAACGTATTTTATGCAAATACACTTTCCCAACAACAAAGGTATTTATTTATTTTGAAAAAATTTGGCGCAGGCATGGTAGGTATGCAAAACGTTTCTTTTAAGATAATTTTCTTCCCAGAAAAATTAAAGAATCTGAAAAATTTTAATTTAAAAATTGGAGTTTTGTTATTAATATGCATGTAATTACGGATCATCAGCAAAATTTAATGCTCAATTAGGATTATACAAAGTTTACAAATGCTTTTAAAAATCTCTGAATGCCAAAACTTTATTCGTATCAATACCTGAAGTTTATACATGTAGAGAGGATGGTTGTATCTGAACATTGAAGACCTTTTCCATAGAAATCTATACCTAACGTATTCTTTCTATCATTTTGTAAAATCTGTAGCTTTAGTTCCCTTATGTGAGAATGAATATAAGTTTGCTGTTAATATCAGTTACCTTTTGATTTTTTGTATAATTTTACTTATAATGCATATAACTTCTCGAATTCTAAAGTTTTTCTAATTTCACTGGTCAATTTTCAATGTTTAACTAGATGAGTATGTTAATGTTAGCTATTAGTATGTTATATGTTAAGTAATATGTATTTTCTACTCGTTCCGTGATCAGGAGATACGTGCTTTTTGTAAGCTGACAAAAAAAGTAATTTTTTTCTCTAAAAATCTGTAGATCTAAGAAATTAATACTTTTTTTATTTTCATCTTCACGTTCTAAAGTAAATTGTAAATCTTTGTGTTAAATATTAAAAGTATCTCTATAGTCTTGTTTATGCTTGTTTTGTCAAGAAATAATCGAGTACATAACGTTTGCAAAATAAGACTGATGATTTACAATTTTTTGGATTTTTGGAGAACAAATTTTCTTTTTTGTTAAGAACAATAGAACTTTTTAATTTTTTTAAATGTTCCAAAATAACTCACAGAAAAAGAGGGACTTGAACAAAAATCTATAGGTAAGCCCTTGCATTGTTTATAGAATATATTGTTAAATGAAAAGTAAGTGGAACTAAGTAAAAAATTAATCCTTCAAAAATTTCCCATTTCTACCTAAAGCTTCTAAAACTAAGTTATGAAGTGTACTTGGAAAATTGGATCCAATATTCAAAGATATCTATTCATATTCTTCAGGCATCATTTCGCTCTTAATTACTTTCACTACGTCTAAACTAATTTTTATAGATAAACTAGGATTCTTAATGTTGTTAATAAATTTATTAAGGTTGTAGATTGGATCTCTAAAAAAAATTAATCGATTTTTTTTTTTTTTTTTTGAATTACTTATACCTTCAAAAATCACCTGTTAAAATATTGTAATGAAATTCGAAAATTTGAACGGTTATAAACGAGTTTTACCGAGCGCGATTCGTATGTGTAATACAGCAAAAAAAAACTAAACGCGTTTTACTCGAAACCACTTTTTTTCAAATGGCCGCTAAATGATCTCAGGATTGGCTGGTCCGATTTTAAAAAAAGTTGGTGGGTTTTATTCATGTAGATATATTACGCATGAATTTACCACCTTTTCATTTAAAAAAATATTTTTTGCTTGCTTTAGGGGATGTTGAAGGGTAAAAAACAGGGCCTATTTTCGTACTTTTTTTTCAGGCGCTCCCATTTTTTTATTTCATCATTTTTTTTTCTAAATGAGGTAAATTCTCACGTAAGAGACCTTCCTTTTTAAAAATCTTTTTTTTTTTTTTTTTTTTCGGAATGCCGTTTCCGAGATCAATTAGCGGCCATGCTTTTAAGGCCTCTACTTTGCTGCCCTCTATAAATGGTACTAATCATGAAACTAAATTTTTTGTTGTTTATTTTTGAAGATTAATTATTCATAATTAAGTAAAAAAATTTGTAAAACAATTCATAATAAGACAGCTGAGAAAAAAAATAAAACAAAAGTCGATTATTTTTTTTTTGAGATCCGATCTACAACCTTAAGAACTTATCTAACTGATATAAAGGATTATCAACAAAAGAAACAATTATTCTAATTAGGTAACCAGTTTTATGTATTTTATACAAGAAATAACATCTAGAAATGTTAGTATTTTCAATGTTAATTGTACTTACAAATATTTAACTTATATAGTTATACAAATGTTTGAAAAGGAGCTGGTAAAACATCGAAAATTCACACTAAAAATACAATCCTACCTTCTACCATGCGATCTAAGATTTGTTTAGGACGCATTAACAACTATACATTCTAATGGTCGTCATCTAGATAAAATCTCATTCAAATTTAAAATAAATCAAAAATAAATCCACTTGTGATAAACGGAATAAGAGAAAAAATTATTTTTTTAATTTGCTTTATATTTCAAGTCAATTTGCAAACGTTTAATATGAAAAAAAAAAGTTTTGCCTTTTACAAGCGAAATTCTACAAGTGGATTTATTTTTCAGTGTAGAGTGATAAAAAAATTAAATACATGAAATAAAACATAAATAATTTTTTTTGACCTTTAAATATTTTGTAAATTTAGTAATTATTTAAAAATTATTTAGATTATACGGAAATACTATAAACACTGGGAACATGATGAACACAATGTAAATAATGTAATTACAAAATCGAACAAAAACTTATTAAATAAAAAAGAAATCAATTTTGTTTTACAGCAAGGAAATTTTGTCCCTGAAAATTTATTTTAAAATTGTTTGCATAAATCAGTTGCTAAGTTACAAAAAAATTTATCCACAAAATTTTAATAAATTTTTTTTTTTTACGATTTAACGGGACGAACCCTTTTTAACGTTTTTAATGTATACTTTTTTACATTTATTATAATTTTAAAATTAATTAATTGAATTTTTAATTAATTATTTGTTTTTGCAAATTTTGATACTTTAAATTTTTATCTACTAATATATTTATTTAGTTAGTTATGCAGACATTATAGTTTCACATAAATTTCAAGGGAGACATTTTTCCTTTATTACAAATTCAAACAATAAATAATATTGAATTTCGTCAAAATTTTACAAAATAAATAATAAGTAATATTAGAAATTAATTTAAAAATTTTTCTGATATAGTATAGATATCACAGATACAAGATTTATTAATATATTTAACTTAAAGTTTATTCAATTCACAATTTTTATGATTTAATTAAACAAAATTCACTGAATTGAAATTGAAGTAGAATTTTTCAGTAAAGAAATATAGGTTAATTCACAATCGCAACTTTTAATTGTAACTCTTTAGTATGTCAATCCTTATAAATTTTTTAAAATCATTCATATTAAAATACGCGACTATTAAAATCATCGATATTTTTGAATTTTAATGGATTAGTTCCATTCTCTATTGGGTCTAATTAAAGGCGAATTGATTAGAAAATTTGATTTAGATTGTTGGTATTATAATTGCCTTTGATTTCTTAAATTATAATTATAAGTTAGCAATTTGAATGAGAGTTCATCTGGATGACGATCATTAGGATGGATAGTTGTTAATGCATCATAAACATATCTTAGATCGCATACTAGATGGCGGGATTGTAAGGTGTGGATGTTTAGTTTGGAAGAGATATTTTTGAAGGAATGGTTATCGTACTCCAGTTTTTCACTAATTGTGTACACTGCACATCTCATAAAGTTATGAGGCACAGAATCAAGTCTATTAAATAAGGTTTTGGTGTACAGTGACTGGATCACTGAACTAAATGTTAGGGGAGGTATGAAAAGAGTGTTTATAAATATCTAAAGGTATTTCTTGATTTGAAACCCTAATCTTTATCATACCAATTCTATAATTAGATGTCGCAATTATTTTATTGATTTGTGGTTCGAATGCCCGTCTTGCATCCAATACTATGCCTAGGTTTCTCACTTCATTAACTCTCTCAATAGCTCTTCAATTTATTAAATAATTTAATATAAATTTACTTCTTTTATAAAAGCTAATTATTTTTGACTTTTTAAAATTGAAATTTAGATTGCTTCTTATTGACAATTCAAAAAGATTCTTGTATACTACTCCAATATCATATTGGAAAAGTATAAAATTTAAAGGTTAGTAGATGGTTTTTTTAACCCAGGTATCGTCGAAAAAGAGTTCGAGCGTAGAGTTTTGGATGTAATTTGGCAAATCGTATTGATGAATATTAAAAATAGAAGTGACCTTTTCTATACAAATCTATACTTAACATTTTATTTTTGGCATTTTTAAAAATATGTTCCCTTATGTGAGAATCAATATAAGTTTGCTGTTAATATCAGTTACCTTTTGATTTTTTGTATAATTTCACTTACATATAACTTCTCGAATTCTAAAGTTTTTCTAATTTAACTGGTCAATTTTCAATGTTTTTTTTTTTTTTTTTTTTTTTGGGCCCCTTCAAGAAGGGGCCTTTTTCGTAGGACGAGGAGAATGCATTTACGCATACCATACACGCGTACTGTATGGTTATGTGGGACTCAACCTCAAATTTGTATCTGGGGTTGCCCAGATATACACAATTGAGGAATTACAATACCCACTAAACTCCCCACCCTCCTGCATTTATGACAATATCATAGAATCCGGACCGGGACTCCCTGTTTAGGTATTACTTCGGTCCGGAAACAATGCAGCCCAGGCATTTCTTCGCCACACCCTGTCAATAAAGGAGGAGATTTTCCTACGAGAGGAAACCTTCCTCCTTTTTTCCAATCAGTGTCGCCCGTACGTACTCTGCCACACTGTACCAGTTAGCGGCACTGCGCAGCATTTCCGGGACGACTACTTCCGGCCTCCATTCATCGAAGGGCGGTCGCCCTTCAGCGAAGCGAGGACACCCAAAAAAGGTGTGCTCAGCGGTATCGAGCTCGCCCGGGCAATGCAAGCATTCCGGAGATGTCACCTTGCTCCACTTGAAAAGCATATCGCGGAAATAACCGTGACCAGTTAGGTACTGTGTGAGGTAGAAGTCTACCTCTCCATGATCACGGTTCATCCAGCTTTCCAAATCGATGATAAGGCGGTGCGTCCAACGTCCCCTCGGGTCACCATTCCACCTATACTGCCAACATTCCATTGTGCGGGAGCGAGCGCGAACGGAAGTTTTTGAACGCAGTGTTTTTGCTTTGATGCTCAGTATGGTGGCAGATCTCAAAATTTTCGTTTTAAGTAGATAATTAATTTAATAGTCACTATGTTTTCAATGTTTTATCAAAAAATATATATACTACTTTGGTTTTATGCAGGCGAGTTTATTTCAGAATTAACAAAAAGAGGTATTAGCAGAAGCATATTTCAGTTGCCGCATTATCAAGTTTTAAATCATCCACAAATAAAAATCCTAACAATGATATTAATATTTTATTATTAAAAGAGTTATGCAAATAATTAAACCAGGTAGGTATGAAATAATTATACTAAAGAACTTCAAGCGGATAAAATAATTTACGACACAACGGTTGTATATGGAAAAAAATATTTTCTAAAATGAATTAATTTTGCCAAGTTTTAACTCGTACATAGACTTTGGGTAAAAATATCATTTCATCCAAAAATACAATAAACTTAATCGGTTGGAAGCAGAACTGGTTTTTAGGTATCTTTAATAAATTGTAGCTTCAGGTTTTATCATTGAGGTACTTAAATTGTTAATTTTGTTAAAAGAATATTTTACAGTATTAGTTATCTATATTAAATAACCCTTAAAAAAACTAATTCTTATAATTTGATTGTTAAATTGATTTTATAAAAGCTTTTATACAATTACAGGCAGTTTTTGTAAATTTTACACAAAAAATGTTAAACCCATAGAATATAGATCAATTTTTTTTTTTCTAATTATTTTGTCATTGTATTTTGTTAACCAATATCCATTTTAATATTTGATAAAATTTATAAAAAATTAAATTGACTAATTTGATTTAAATGTTTCAAATAAGTTAAATATTTTTTAAGAATAATTTTTTATTTAGTAATTCAATATGGTATGGTATTTATTAGAAATGTTAGAAGACTCACACTAATAATGTCTTGTGAATTTTTTATCCCTGAAAATTTTTTAATTTAGTTTCTAAGCACATATGCATAATGAACTATAAAAATAAATATCATATAATTACAAAATCTAATATAACATTAATTCGTAAAAGTAAGTACTATTTATTTATGATCTAATCAAAAAGGTTAAAGTCGAGCAAAATAAAATTTTTTTTGCAGATTAAAATTGTTTTAGGGCTGTTATTTTCCTAAAACTTTTTTTATCTTTGCATAAATCGACGTTGCTTTTATCTGATCAGCAATAGCTAAATTAAAAAACATTCATTATTGAATTTATTGACATAAAAAAACTTGAACCTATTATGTGTTTCCTCATTTTTTAACAGTTATTAATAATTTTTATTTGCATAAACTGGTTGCTAAGTTTACTACCAAAATTATCTATTTTTTGAACAAAATTATTTGTTGTTATAGTTTTTAATTTTAGTTACTCAGTTATATTTGTCAAAAATAGCTTCAATTTTTTATATCCTAAAATCTTTGACTATTATTTTATAGCTGTCGGTCAATTTGAAGTATTTGAAAAAATGAAAACTATAGTAATTTTATTGTCTTGTTTCTTAACGTTTGTTGGTACTGACATTATGAAAACGATAATAACTGAGGTTCTTGATGAAGTGAAACCTGATAAAATTATGCTTTATACGAGCAATTTAAGTTCTGCAAATTTTCAGCAGTATGAATCGGTTTCTAAGGCTTTGGCAAAGTGTGTTCCAACAACTGAAGTTAATATAAATAATTTTCCTGATTACCTATACTTCGTCCATTCTGAAGAATTAAAATATCGGCATCCAAAAGCTTATACAGATGGAAACTTTTGTTATAATCGACGAGCTGTTGCACCATTGCATGTTTTTGTTTTCAGTGACAATGGGAATAGAAATGAAATTACTTACAAAAGCATATTGTTATTGATTCGTAAAATATTATTCACTTTATTGCTTGGCAGCAAAACAAAAATATTGTTGTTGATATTTTATAGTAACTTTTCCAGCAATGAAAAACAAGTGATAATAAATTACGCACTGGAAAATGGGTTAATTGATACGACAATAGTTGAGATAAATCCAAACCAATTCTTCAACGTCTTTTACGCAAATCCTTACAACGCTCCCAACATCAAAGACGTGCAGAAGGTTTCTTCTAAGATAAATTTCTTCCCAAACAAGTTGAAAAATCTACATAAGTTTAACTTGAAAGTCGGTGTGAATAATTGGCCCGCTGAATATACAAATAACTATGGGTTACCAGCAAAATTTAAGGCTCATCTGCGACTGTACAAAGTTTACAAATGCTTTGAAGAATCTCTTAATGCCACCACCTCATTTATTCCAATTCCTCAAGTTTTTGTCAGTGGAAAGATGATACTTTTAACAAATAATGAAGATACTTCTCATAAAAATATATACGTAACATATTCTTTCCAGTATTTTGAAAAATATGTGGCATTGGTTCCATTATGTAACAAAAGTAAATATATATTTGCCGAAAATATTTTGCATTTAATGCTTTTTTCTGTAACTTTACTAGTCATTTATTTAACAGCGCGGTTTTTGAGATTTGATAGCTCCGAGTGGACAATTTTAAATATTTTTGCTATTTTGTTATCGGTAGGAGATATAACTCCTCGATGCTTGCGTTCTAATATAATTTACTTCTCAGTTATTATTTTTTCTATGTTTTATGCAGATGATTTAATCTCAAAATTAACGCAATTTGATCTTATTTCATATGAATACCCACTTATTGAATCTGTAAAAGATGTTTTCCAGAAAAATGTTTCAATAACAGCAGTGTCAATTACAAATATTTTTACATATAAAAACCTTCCTGAGGATGTTAAAATGTTAGCAGAAAATATTAAAATGAAGAGTTACGATGAAATTATTAAACCGGGTAGAAATGAAATAATTGTATTAAAGGAACTCCAAGCGGATGAAGCAATTTATTTTTCAACTATAAAGTATGGTAAAGAAATATTTACTAAAGTCGATTTAAATTTGCCATGTTTTAACTCGTACATGAGCTTTGGGTTGCGATACTATCATTTTATTGAAAAATACGAAAAATTAAATCATTGGGTAGCAGAAACTGGTTTGGATAAAAAATGGGAATCGGAATACAAAGTAGAGAGAATAGAGTTAACAAAGGATCTGGATCTCGAAGTAGATCAGGATGTGCTGTTAAAAGTTCTTTTTTGTGTTTTGGTAATAGGATTTTGTTTGGCAAGTATTGCATTTTTATCGGAATTATTCTATTTTTACTGTATCAGAAAAGTGATAAGTAAGATGAAATCACGAGTTCTTCCTTTACATTCGAAGCGTAAATTTAATTTCAAATTTCCTAAGTTTAATTTGAAATTTTGGAAGTTTAATTTCTTTCGTTAGTTCATTTTAGTGCTAATACTTACTTTTTAAATTTATAATTTTTTTCAATCTATTTTAAATACATAAACTTGAAAGCATTAAATTAATAAATTTTTCAACATTAATTTCAAATAATGTTTTTTCCCGCTTATTTTATTTATTTTTAAACGCAAAAAGTTTTGTAGAGATAAAAATTTAATATTCTTTAATTTTGGCCTCAAATTTTAATTTTATAAGAACTTAAATTTACAAGGTGGAAATATTTTTTTAAAGCAATTCTTTAAATATGCATCTTTCTCGTTCTTATTGATTCTGCACTGAAAAAAAATCCGCTTGCCACAACCATAACTAGAGAAAAGCGCTTACATTTTAAATGATTAAAACTCATATTTTAAAATGTGATTTTAAAATAAGTTAAAAATTAAAAAATTTAAATGTAAAAAGTAGAGATAGCAGAATAAAATAATGAAAAATTAGCAAAATTAATAAAAATAAATAGAAAGCATACGTAATTTTAAAATTTTCACAAACTTTTAATTATTTATAAAGCAATTGTTTAAAAATATAACTTTCTTGTTCTTATACTAATTCTAAAATATTTCTTTTAAATTTAAATTATTGTAATTATTTGATTGTTACATTGAAAGTGTAGATTTAAAATTTATTTGTTATTGGTTTTAATGACAGTTTACAAATTTGTAATTATATAAGTAATTTTTATAAATATTATAAAAAAAAGTAATTTTTATATTTAAAAAAATGATAAACCTTAAGCCAAGATCGATTTGATCAATATTACGATTTTTGTGTAACCACAATTTGTTTTGTCAGCGAACTAAGTTAATCAATGTGATTTTAAAATAAGTTGAAGATTAAAAAATTTAAATGTAAAAAGAAATTTATGTAACTTAATTGCTTATTACAAATGATTTGTAATTGTGTTCAGTATATAATTAATTAAAAAAATTACTGAAAAAAGATTTGAATTGTTATCTTTTCCTCTTTCTTGAAAAAGCAATATTATTGATTAATAAAGAATAATTATTGATCCCTTTTTTTCTTCATTTCTAGTGTTTAAACCATATTTTTTTCTTCTATAAAGTAATAATTATTCTGCATTGAAATAAAATTGCGGCATAACTAATCAAAATCGCAATATGAATAAGATGATTGAACGATGACACAAGATTGATGACACAAATGAATAAGAAAATTGTTACCTTTTTTTTTGAAAATAAAATATAGCTTTTCATGAAAAAAAAGGAAATGTCCTAAATTTTAGTAAATTAGATAGAAAATTAATAGTTTAATGCCAATTTCAAACAAAAAACTAAAAAAAATGTAAATAAGAAAGTAATTATGGAAATTTAAACCATTAAAAAAAAAATGAAAAGGTGACAATAATATATTTAACGCTTGAAAAATTTTCAGTTCATCGTATCATAAATAATTAAATATTACCTATACTATAAATATATAATCGCCGCTGTAGGCAGGTTACCACGTGGTTATCACATGATCACTATATGATTATCACGTGATCACCACGTGTATATCACGTGATCACTATATGGTTATCACGTGATCACCACGTGAATATCACGTGATAACTACGTGTTTATCACGTGATCACCACTTATAATGACGGTTGCTATAGAAACAGTAACCATGGTAACAGGTGTTATGAGACTGGTAACCATGGCAACTGTTGCTATGGAAACGGTAATAACGGTTGCTATGGAGACGGTAACCATGCTAACGGTTGTTATTGAAATTGTAACCATAGCAACGGTTGCTATAGAAACAGTAACTATGGTAACAGGTCTTATGGGAATGGTAACCATGGCAACGGTTGCTATGGAAACGGTAATAATGGTTGCTATGGAGACGGTAACCATGCTAACGGTTGCTATAGAAATTGTAACCATAGCAACGGTTGCTATGGAAACAGTAACCATGGAAACGGTTGTTATGGAATTTGTAACCATAGCAACGGTTGCTATGGGAATGATAACCATAGCAACGGTTGCTATGGAAACGGTTATTATGGAAATATAAATATTTTTTATTTTTTTTTTTAATTTTTTATTGTATTATATATATTTTCATTTCTAAAGAACATGGATTTTCTTATAAAAAATCAATATTATTTAGTTTTAATGCTATTGAGTGTTTGCAAAATATAAAAAGATGTATAGCTTTAGATGATGTCTGTGATAAATTTTATGTTATAATACAGGTATAGCACACACAAAAAAAAGGAACTATAAATATCATTAAGATTTTTTTTTTTATATATAAGTAATTAATCAAACTACTGAATTATTTCGAATTTAATTAAAGATAAAGGTAAATTTGGATAGAAGTAGTGGTAAAAAACCTGAAATATTAATAACAGATGAAACAAAAACCAATGTAAATATTAATAATATTTAACTTTTTTTTAAAGTTAATGTATAATTTATAATGTTTTTTATTGAGGGTAAAATTGTATTTTGGGTTTCAACCGCAGAAAGTATAAAAATAGAAACTGAAGATCAAATATTAATAAAACAAGGTGTAATTAAAAATTACAATGGTGATCAATATTATAAATTATAAAAATTTATTCAAAATTTGAAGTAAAAAACAATAAAATTAAAGATTTTTTTAATTAATAGAATATAAATAATTTTTTTTATTTTACAATTTAATTTTTAATGCGTTGCGCGACCCATAAATGCCTACTCCTCACGCGCGAAGCGCGTGAGGATAGTCCTAGTATATCAATATAATATTAATCTCGTAAGTATGGATAATGCATTCTGAGTACCCTTGCACGCTTATAAAATTTTCTTTTGGCTTTTCTAAGCGTTGTTTATAATTTATTTTTTAATTTAGAAACCATTTATTAAATTTGTGAATTTTATTCTTTTCCCTTTTTATTATTTGGTTATGTTTATTTAAAGTCTTGTTTATAATACATATAATAGACTTTCTATCTTTTTCTTTATGAATGCGTTAACCCTTATGTACCCGGCTTACTTTCCCTACGCTACTACCCGGCTTAGTACCCGGGTACTACGCTGCGTTTATTTTTCTAATAAATGTTTTTTAAGTTAAAATATTTTATTTTTAAAGTAAGCAATTGAATGTACATGTAATTATTGCCTTTTAAAACTATAGCTTAATAATTTTATCTTCAAATTTTAAGAAAAAAGAGGGTCAACGTAACAAGAAAATATAATAATAAAAAAACAGCTGTAAAAATATAAAATATGAAAATTAATAACAATTACAATTATATACAGCTAATCTCCTTTCAAATTTCATGTAAATATATAATATGGTTTGGAAGTTATTATAAGCATTTTTTTGAAGCGTGCATGCGTATTTTTAAAATGGACTAAGACTAATATCTCCTATCTCTGACATATTTTTTGGCTAAAAATTTATTTACGTGCTTACGAATTGCGTTTACATTGCGGTACCTCTACCCAAATTTGACAATTTACATAATTACTTTTGGCCGCTAAATATTTCACAAGCACGCATTATGGCTTCGGTCTGAGGCTAATATCTCCCATATCTGATATAATTTTGGCCTACAAATTTTTTTAAGTACTTGCGAATGTCCAACAATGATGTCTAATTAGGTTCATTGCGGCACCTCTTCCCAAATTGGAGAATTTACATGATTACTTTTTGTCCACTAAATATTTTTCAGGTATGCATTATGGCTTCGGTCTGAGGCTAATATCTCCCATATCTGACATAATTCTTGGTTACAACTTTTTTTACGTGCTAACGAATGTTCAACAATGATGTGTACTTAGGCTTATTGCGTTATCTCCTTCAAAATTTGAAAATTCAAGCATAATACATTAAAAAAGAATATATATGTAGTTTAATACTTACGCGTGCACGTTTGCAAAAATGCTTATTACTTCTTAACTATATTATGCATTTACATGAAATTTGGAAGGAGACTAGCTGAATATAATTGTAATTGTTATTAATTCTCATATTTTATGTTTTTACAATTGTTATTTTATTATAATGAAAAAATGCGAGCACGCCAAAATTATGCGCCTATTTTCAGGTTGCGTTTTCCCTCCTTATTCTTAAAATTTGAAGGTAAAATTATTAAATTATATTTTAGAAAGGTAATAATAACATGTACATTCAATTTCTTACTATAAAAATAAAATGTTTTAACTTAAAAAACATATATTAAACAAATAAACGTAGTATAGTACCCGGGTACTAAGCCGGGCCAGGCGTGTAGTTTTTTTTAACGATTTTATTTTTTATGTTTAAAAATTTTTTTTTATGCGTAGTATGCAAAAATCTATTATAAATTGGTTGTTTTAACCTGGCAAAAATGCTCAGATTTTAAGCCAAATCCAAAAAATCAACAATTTTCGGCCAAATAGTACCTAGGTACTAAGCCGGGTATTTGAAGTTAGGAATAGTACCAATCTAATGTTAGCAGAGATTTTTAAAGCATTTTCAGAATTGGAATTATTTTTTAGAAAATAGAACCGTTTTTTATTGCATTTTTTAATGAAATCTTTTGGATAGCTATTACATATAAGTAATTCCTAAGCTAGTTTTAAATTAGAAGAATGTAATCTTTAATCAGATTATTTTATGCATTTATCTACTATACTATAAACAATTGCAATTTTCTGGTTAGTATTATAATGCGAGATGATATTTAAGTTTTTTATAGTTTCCTATACCAATTTGTATAAGCAATAGTAAATTTTTATCCTAGGCCGCAAAAATAAAGAATGGTCCAGATCGCAAGTAAGTTACAATCTGAGGAAAAGTCGAGGTTTGCAAATTACGATCTAGAACATTCTATTTTTACGGCAGAGCGTAAAAAATAATTTTTATCGTCAGTGTTACAAAAATACCTATTTTCTACTCGTTTCGTGGTCAGGAGATACGTGCTTTCTGGAAGCTGACAAAAAAAGTAATTTTTTTCTTAAAAATCTGTAGATCTAAGAAATTAATACTTTTTTTTTTTCATCTTCACGTTCTAAGGTAATTTGTAAATCTTTGTGATGACTACTAAAAGTATCTCTATAGTCTTGTTTATGCTTGTTTTATAAAGAAATAATCGAGTAAAATAAGACTGGTGATTTACAATTTTTTGGATTTTTGGAGAACAAATTTCCCGATCGAAACCGGTAGGAGCGGGCCACCGAAGGGCAGCAGGCAGATTGCCACCTCGCCACCAGAGGCCCTCTGGCGGAAATGTCACGCGGGCCTTCAGCGGCCCTAGTACGGTTTGCCACCATAACTTAAAAACGCATGCGCAAAATTAAGAGTTCTGAATGGACGCCATTTTATTTTTCAAATTTTTTATTTCTTTTTCGTTTATGATTTGGTGAGAAAAATTTATTGTCGAAAAAACTTTACTCAAAATTTTTCTCACCAAATCATGTCCTTATTTTTGATTAAATTAAAAAAGTGTTTATGCCAAACTTTTCTAAATTGAATAAAGAATGCGGGACAACTCTGATAAGATGCAAAAAAAATTTCTAATTTAATAAAAAAACGAAAAAGAAATAAAAAATTTGAAAAATAAAATGGCGTCAATTCAGAACTCTTAAAAGAAAAAGAGTATTTTTCTGCTGTTAAAAAATTTATTATTATACTTAAAATGGAAGATTTTTTTAAAGAACAAAAAGAAAAAAATAAAATTAGACAACAATACGTCAGTTGTTTCTATTGGAACGGAATTAAAAAAAATATTTGCAGCCTCAAATATTTCAAACGGTTTTCTAACTTCAAAGGGGTATTCACCCCAAGATGAAGGAATAATGTTTACTCTTGATTTGGCCATATTTTTATAAAAATCAATATCATCTTGAGTTTTAAAAGGTGGATTTGGAAAGCTAAGTAGAACTCTGGTATTTACTTTTTTAAATCACTCAACTGGACATATAACTAAATTATTTTTAAAAAACTCATCATCATTAATGATTTTTTCAACATAAAATTTTGATATGTTAGGTAAATTAACAAAAGACATATTCTGCAAAAAATAATAATATGGACACAAGAAAAAATTTTAAAAACTGCAATAACAAAACAAACAATTACATATGTGTGTATAATTTTTAATATAAAAAAACGCATGCGCAGTTGTGTTAAGGCAGCAAGCCACTAGCGGGCCGCCGGAAGCCCGCGTGACATTTCGAGGCAGGCCGGTAGGTGGCAATTCGAAGGAGGCCCGCAGGAATTCAGGTGGCAATACTCCCGACTTGTTCAATCAGGTTTCTTTGTTGTTAAGAACAATTGAATTTTTTAATTTTATTAAATGTTCCAAAATAACTCACAGAAAAAGAGGGACTCGAACAAAAACCTATAGGTAAACCCCTTGCATTGTTTATAGTTCATATTGTTAAATGAAAAGTAAGTAAAACTAAGTAAAAAATTAATCCTTCAAAAATTTCACCTTTGCTTAGGAATCTTATTTCGCATCTAAAAAGTTATGAAGTTTACTTAGAAAATCGGACGCAATATTCAAAGATATCTATTCATATTCTTCAGGCATCATTTTGTTCTTAATTACTTTCACTACTTCTAAACTAATTTTTATAGATAAACTAGGATTCTAAATGTTGTTAATAAATTATTTAAGCACTTATCAAACTAATATATAGAATTATCGACAAAAGTAACATTTATCCTAATTTGATAATCACTTTTATGTTTTTATACAAGCCATAACATCTAGAAATGTTAGTATTTTCAATGTTAATTGTACTTACAACTATTTAACTTAGATAGTTATACAAATGTTTGAAAAGAATCTGGTAAAGCATCGAAAATTCACACAAAAAAATACAATCCCAACTTCTACCATGCGATCTAAGATTTGATTATGACGCATTAACGACTATCCATCCTAATGATCGTCCTCTAGATAAAATCTCATTCAAATTCAAAATAAATCAAAAATAAATCTACTTGTGGTAAACAGAATAAGAGAAGAAATTATTTTTTTAATTTTCTGTATATTTCAAGACAATTTACAAACGTTTAATTCAAAAAAAAAAAGTTTTACCTTTTACAAACGAAATTATACAAGTGGATTTATTTTTCAGTGTAGAGTGATAAAAAAAAAAATAAATAAATGAAACAAAAAATAAATAATTTTTTTTTACCTCTAAATATTTTGTAAATTTAGTAATTATTTAAAAATTATTTAGAGTATACGGAAATACTAAACACTGGGAACATGATGAACACAATGTAAATAATGTAATTACAAAATCGAACAAAAACTTATTAAATAAAAAAAATCAATTTTGTTTTACAGCAAGGAAATTTTGTCCCTGAAAATTTATTTTAAAATTGTTTGCATAAATCAGTTGCTAAGTTACAAAAAAATTTACCCATAAAATTTTAATAAATTTTGATACTTTAAATTTTTATTTACTATAATATATTTATTTATTTGTTTACATTATAGTTTCACATAAATTACACGGGGCAAATTTTTCCTTTATTACAATTTTAAACAATAAATAATATTGGATTCGGTCAAAATTTTACAAAATAATTAATAAGTAATTTAAACTTAAAATTAATTCAATTTACAACTTTTAAGATTTAATCAAACAAAACTCATTTAATTGAAATTTAACTAGAATTTGTCAACAAAGAAATATAAGTTAATTCACAATCGCAACTTTTAATTATAACTCTTTAGTATATCATTTCTTATAAAATTTTTAGAATCATTCATATTAAAAGATGCGTCTATTAAAATTATCGATACTTTTGAAGTTTAATGGATTAGTTCCTTTTTCTGTTGGGTCTAATTCAATGCGAATTGAATAGAAAATTTGATTTAGATTGTTGGTATTATAATTGTCTTTGATTTCTTAAATTATAATTATAAGTTCGAAATTTAAATGAGAATTTATCTGGATGACTAGCTCATTAGGATGGATAGCTGTTAATGCGTCATATCCTAGAACGCATGCTAGATGGTGGGATTTTATGGTGTTGATGTTTATTTTGGAAGAGATGTTTTTGAATAAATGGTCATTGTACTCCATTTTTTCACCAATTGTGTACGCTGCATATCTCATAAAGTTATGAGGCACAGAATCAAGTCTATTAAATTAGGTTTTGGTGTTTACGGTGACCATATCACTGAACTAAATATCAGGGGAGGTATGAACAGCTTTAAGAAATCTCTTAATGTCATCACCTCATTTATATTTTTAACCAAAATTTATTCTGATAGCAGTATGATTGTTTTATCTGAACTTGAAGACCTTTCCTATACAAATCTATACTTAACATATTATTTTTAGCATTTTTAAAAATGTGTAGCTTTAGTTCCCTTATGTGTGAATGAAAATAAGTTTGCTGTTAATATCAGTTACCTTTTAATTTTTTGTATAATTTTACTTATAATACATATAACTTCTCAAATTCTAAACTTTTTCTAATTTGATTGGTCAATTTTAAATGTTTTTGCTTTGATGCTTGTTATGGTGGGAGACTTCAAAATGTTCGTTTTAAAGTAATTTAAGTAGTCACTATGTTTTCAATGTTTTATCAAAAAATATATATACTACTTTGGTTTTATGCAGGCGAGTTTATTTCAGAATTAACAAAAATTTATTTTATCTCATATCAGTATCTGGTCATTTAATCTATGAGAGATATTTTCCAGAAACATATTTCTGTTAATTTTATAGAAGCTTTCTGAATTATGTGATATTTTGCCTTACTCAATAGGTGGCCCCAGCCAGACGCTATAAAATTAATAATCAGAAGCACACAACAACCAGATACACAAAACGAAAATATTTATCTTCGATAATATAAATTCATAGTCAATCACAAAAATTAAAAATTAAAGCACAACAAGGCTAGAGGCCCGCGGCAAAGTGACCAGCAAAGACTGCGCTTTATGACGGATATTTTTTAAAGCCTAAAAATAACAGTTTCAGTTATCTTATTATCAAATTTGAAATTACTTACATGTAAAAATCTTAACAATGATATTAATATTTTATTATTAAAAAAGTTATGGAAATAATTAAACCAGGTAGGTATGAAATAATAATACTAAAGAACTTCAAGCGGATAAAATAATTTACGGCAGGCAAAACGATTTTGTATGGAAAAAAAATATTCTCTAAAGTAGATTTAAATTTGCCAATTCTTAACTCGTACATAGACTTTGGGTAAAAATATCATTTCATCCAAAAATACAATAAACTTAATCGGTTGGAAGCATAAACTGGTTTTTGGGTATCTTTAATAAATTGTAGCTTCAGGTTTTATGATTGAGGTACTTAAAATGTTTATTTTGTTAAAAGAATATTTTACAGTTTTAATTATCTATATTAAATAACCCTTGAAAATACTAATTCTGATAATTTAATTGTTAAATTGATTTTTTAAAAGCTTTTATTCAATTACAGGCAGTTTTTGTAAATTTTACAAAAAAATGTTAAACCCATAGAATAAAGATCAATGTTTTTTTTTTCTTAATTATTTTGTCATTGTATTTTGTTAACCAATATCGATTTTAATATTTGATAAAATTTATAAAAAATTAAATTGACTAATTTGATTTAAATGTTTCAAATAAATTAAATATTTTTTAAGAATAATATTATTTAGTAATTTATTTAGTAATTAAATAAGGTATGGTATTTATTAGAGATGTACACTAATAATGTCTTGTGAATTTTTTATCCCTGAAAAATTTTTAATTTACTTTCTAATAAGCACATATGCATAATGAACTATAATGTAATTACCAAATCGAATATAACATTAATTCGTGAAAATAAGTACTACTTATTTATGATTTAAACAATAAGGTTAAAGTCGAGCAAAATAAAATTTTTTTTGCAGATTAAAATTGTTTTAGGGCTGTTATTTTCCTAAAACTTTTTTTATCTTTGCATAAATCGACGTTGCTTTTATCTGATTAGCAATAGCTAAATTAAAAAACATTCATTATTGAATTTATTGACGTAAAAAAAACTTGAACCTATTATGTGTTTCCTCATTTTTTAACAATTATTGATAATTTTTGTTTGTATAAACTAGTTGCTAAGTTTATTTGTTCTTTCAGTTTTTGCTTTTAGTTACTCAGTTATATTTGTCAAAAATAGCTTAAATTTTTTACATCCTAAACAATTTGTCTATTATTTTATAGCTGGTGATAATTTGAAGTATTTGAAAAAATGAAAACTATATTAATTTTATTGTTTTGTTTTTCATCTTTTGTTGGTACTGACATTATCAACAGGATAATAACTGAGGTTCTTGATGAAGTGAAACCTTATAAAGTTATGCTTTATACGAGCAATTCAAGTTCTGCAAATTTTCAGCAGTATGAATCGGTTTCTAAGGCTTTGGCAAAGTATGTTCCAACAACTGAAGTTAATATAAATAATTTCCCTGATTACCTATACTTCGTCCATTCTGAAGAATTAAAATATTGGCATCCAAAAGCTTATACAGATGGAAACTTTTGTTATAATCGACGAGCTGTTGCACCATTGCATGTTTTTGCTTTCAGTGACAATGGGAATAGAAATGAAATTACTTACAAAAGCATATTGTTATTGATTCGTAAAATATTATTCACTTTATTGCTTGGCAGCAAAACAAAAATATTGTTGTTGATATTTTATAGTAACTTTTCCAGCAATGAAAAACAAGTGATAATGAATTACGCACTGGAACGTGGCTTCGTTGATACGACAATAGTTGAGATTAATTCAAACCAATTCTTCAACGTCTCTTCCGCAAATCCTTACAACGCTCCCAACATCAAAGGCGTGCAGAAGGTTTCTTCTAAGATAAATTTCTTCCCAGATAAGTTAAAAAATCTACATAAGTTTAATTTGAAAATTGGTGTGCATAATTGGCCCGTTTATTATACAAATAACTATGGGTTACCAGCAAAATTTAATGCTAATCTGCGACTGTACAAAGTTTACAAATGCTTTGAAGAATCTCTTAATGCCACCACCTCATTTATTCCAATTCCTCAAGTTTTTTTCAGTAGACAAATGATACTTTTAACAATTATTGAAGATACTTCGCATAAAAATATGTACTTAAAATATTCCTTCCAGTATTTTGAAAAATATGTGGCATTGGTTCCATTATGTAATAAAAGTGAATATCTATTTGCCGACAATATTTTTCATTTAATGCTTTTTTCTGTAACTTTACTAGTAATTTATTTAACAGCGCGTTTCCTGAGACTTGATAGCTCCGTGTGGACAATTTTAAATATTTTTGCTATTCTGTTATCGGTAGGAGATATAACTCCTCGATGCTTGCGTTCTAAAATAATTTACTTCTCAGTTATTATTTTTTCTGTATTCTATGCAGATAATTTAATCTCAAAATTAACGCAATTTGATCTTATTTCATATCAATATCCGCTGATTGAATCTGTAAAAGATGTTTTCCAGAAAAATGTTTCAATAACAGCAGTGACAATTACAAATATTTCTACATATAAAAATCTTCCTGAGGATGTTAAAATGCTAGCAGAAAATATTAAAATGAAGAGTTACGATGAAATTATCAAACCAGGTAGACATGAAATTATCGTATTAAGAGAACTTGAAGCAGATGCAATAATTTTCAAAACAACTATTTTATATGGAAAAGAAATATTTACAAAAAAAGTAGATTTAAATTTGCCATGTTTTAACATGTACATGAGCTTTGGGTTGCGATACTATCATTTTATTGAAAAATACGAGAAATTAAATCGGTGGGTAGCAGAAACTGGTTTGGATAAAAAATGGGAATCGGAATACAAAGTACCGAGAATGGAGTCAAAAAAGAATCAGGATCTCGAAGTAGATCAGGATGTGCTGTTAAAAGTTCTTTTTTATGAATTGGTAATAGGATTGAGCTTGGCAAGTATTGCATTTTTATCGGAAATATTCTATTTTTACTGTATCAGAAAAGTGATAAGTAAGATGAAATCACGGGTTCGTCCTTTACATTCAAAGCGTAAATTTAATTTCAAATTTCCTAAGTTTAAATTCAAATTTTTAAAGTTTAATTTCTTTCGTTAGTTCATTTTAGTGCTAATACTTACTTTTTAAATTTATAATTTTTTTCAATTTATTTTAAGTACATAAACTTGAAAGTATTAAATTAATAAATTTTTTTCATTAATTTCAAATAGTTTTTTTTTACTTATTTTATTTATTATAAACGCAAAAAGTTTTGCATAGATAAAAATTTAATATTCTTTAATTTTTGCTTCAAATTTAAATTATATAAGAACTTAAAATTTTAAGGTGGAAATATTTTTTTAAAGCAATTCTTTAAAAATGCAACTTTCTCGTTCTTACTGATTCTGCACTGAAAAAAAAAAACTTATAACCGGTTTTTGTAAACACAACCTAAATGCATAGAACATGTTTACTTCCAGCTGAAGACTAGGTAGAATACAAATGTTACTCAACATTACAATACAATTTTCTAATTTTATAACTTGTAATTATCACCTCACTAGCTTAATTAAGTCCCTTAATCGATATTATTCCAAGTCCCTAATTCGATATTATTCTAAGTCCTTAAGTGTTATTTGACCCTCCCCCTTAAATAGGACAAATTTGACCCCCCCCCTCTTAAATATAACAAATTTGACCACCCCCTTAAATAGGAAAAATTTGACCCCCCCCCCCGCTTAATTTTCAAGTTTTTTAAGTACCCCCTGCCCATAAACATGTTCCATGTTAAAATCCGCTTGCCGCAACCATAATTAGAGAAAAGCGCTCACATTTTAAATGATTGAAACTCATTTTTTAAAATTTTCTTTATATTTAAAAACGTTTGCAATCGTTTATAAAAAAAAAAAAAATACCGTCTAACACAGCTAGAATTTTTGTTCAGTGTAAAATTTTAAGTTTGAAATATTTTAATTATGTGATTTTAGTCAATAATTTTCACAAATTTTTAATTATTTAAAGCAATTCTTTGAAAATATAACTTTCTTGTTCTTATACTAATTCTAAAATATTTCTTTTAAATTTAAATTATTGTAATTATTTGATTGTTACATTGAAAGTGTAGATTTAAAATTTATTTGTTATTGATTTTAATGACAGTTTACAAATTTTTAATTATATGAGTAATTTTTATAAATATTATAAAAAATGTAATTTTTATATTTAAAAAAATTTGAAACCTTGAGCCAAGATCGATGTAATCAATTTAACGATTTTTGTGTAACCATGATTTGTTTTGTCATTGAACTAAGTTAAAATCAATGTGATTTTAAAATACGTTTAAAATTAAAAAGTTAAAATATAAAAAAAAATTTATGTAACTTAATTGTTTATTATAAATGATTTGTAATTGTGTTCAGTTTATAATTAATTAAAAAAATTACTGAAAAAAGATTTGAATTTTTTTCTTTTCCTCTTTCTTGAAAAAGCAATATTATTGATTAATAAAGCATAATTATTGATCCCTTTTTTTCTTAATTTCTGGTTTTTAAACCATATTTTTTTCTTCTATAAAGTAATAATTATTCTGCTTTGAGATTAAATTGCGGCATAAGTAATTAAAAACGCAATATCCATACAAATGAATAAGAAAATTGTTACCTTTTTTTTAAAAATAAAATATAGTTTTTCATGAAAAAAAGGAAATGACCTAAATTTTAGTAAATTAATATAGAAAATTAATAATTTAATGCCAATTTCAAACAAAAAACTAAAAAAAAATGTAAATAAGAAAGTAATTATGGAAATTTAAACCATTAAAAAAAAAAAAAATGAAAAGGCGACAATAATTTATTTAACGCTTGAAAAATTTTCAGTTCATCGTATCATAAATAAATAAATATAGTAATACATCAATTCGCTCATATATTTACTGCTGCATTAACTGTCAAATTATATTACTTATTTATACCTTACTTACAATTTCTCTCACATATTTGTAAATATATAATTTGACCTGCATATAATTTTTGTTGTTATTTTTAAAAATTAATTTATTAATTAAAATTTATGCATTTTATTGACACATATTAAAGAATTATTTATATTTAATATATTAAGGAAAACAAACTGATTTATAATGTTAGTAAGGAAAAATTATTGAATTTAAATTTTTACAATGTTTACTGATAAACAATCTGAAAAACGTCCTACGTAATTTATGGATGATTCTTGTTAGACATTATGTTTTATTAACAATTCAATAATATGGGTCACTACAAGCATACATTTATAAAAGGTTAATTATATGGCTTTCGATTTTTAAATAATGGCTTTGATGTAGGCCCATTTTATTTATGTAAGAATAAGAAATCTACAAAATTGAAAATTTTCAAAAAGACTGATTTTCATCAAATCTTTAATTTTTGTAAATTTAAATAATTTTTTAGAGTTGAATTATTTATTTAAAATTTTACTTGTATACATGAGGGATTTCACTCTAACTGGGCCCAAGTTGAACTGAATGGTCGCAAAAATCGGCATAAACTATTTTTTCCAAAATTACAACTAAAAGTTAGCACTCTCAGCCTGTTTTAAATTCCTAGGTCACATCCTTAATTTTTGGCAACCATTTTTGTGTTTTTGGCTTTAATAGGTAAATTGACTCAAAATATTCTTATTTTTGCGGTCAAAAATATTTTTCTCTCCAACGCTTATAGAAAATGGCTGTTACGAATGGATACTTTTTTATTTTTTAAACAGAGAAAAGGTAAAAAAGGTTATCTAGTTGTTCACCCGGAGCCACGATACCTTAAAATTAAAAAAAAAGTTCCTATGAAGTTTGAAGTATTTGCAGCAGTTTAAATGAAAAAAAAAAATTCGTATGTCACAACTAGAATTTTTCCGTTAACTGCTATCAAATTTTATTTCTTAGCGGAATTGATGCTGAGAACTTTAAAAATATATAGAACAAATAAAAGAAAAGGAAAAGTAGTTTACAAATTTTTGTTAGAAAAACAATTACTAAAAAAGAAATAGAACGAATTTAATTTAAATAATGGAGAAAAGAAAAAATGCTACCTAAAAAGGGTTTAAATGGTATCTTAAAAAAAATAAGGAACAAAATAGTCCTTAAAGGTCTTGTAAAAATTTGCATCTTTACAAAATTTGGAAAAAGTTGTCTTGAATTTAAGACCTGAGTTTGATTTATGGAACTGCTTTTATATTAGTAAAAATTTCTAGTGTCAAAAACCCAAGAGAATTCAATTAAAGTTAATTTTACTTTACTGCGGAAGAACGATACACTTTTAAATCCTTTATACCCCTGCATAAAAGATCCTGCTTTCTTCATATTCAATTCTTAATTATTAGTTTTTTTTTAATTAAATAACTTCTTAGTCAAATGTAATAACATAACAGCAATTTTTCGTCAACAAAATGAATGTTAAAAATGGGAATCATTAAAACCCACAGTAACTACAAGAATTCTATTCACTGGACTACAGCTAAGTTAATTTTAAATGAAATAACCCATATATACAAATTTCACACATAATTGCATTGTTCCAGTATAAAAACATACGTAAACAAAATATTTATCATAAGGGTACAAAAAAAAATGATAAAAAATGTTTTATTTATAAATATGAAAATATAAAAAAAGTGAAAGTCATATTTTTTGTTATTGATAATAACAACTGAATTGATGACGTTCTTTAAAATGCATGAAAAAAAATATATTTGCTATAAATAAATACATAAATTTTAGGTTATAATTTTTCTGGTAACAAGTTTCTAACAATTTACTCTAAGAAATTGAAAAGATAATATACTTAATTTACTAAAAAAAAAAAAAAATCCAGGACATAGACGTTCTTCTTGTATTATAAAATACAGGAACAACATACCTTATTGCACTTTTTATACTGCCCCCAATGACTTCAACAACGAGACGACCATGTTATTTACGTCTCTTCTGTAATTTCTCTTTATAAATACCCACATGTATTTTTTCTTTTATCCATTAAATTTATTGTATAAAAAATTTAGTTTCTTAAAAAAATTTATTTTTATCTTAATTTGATAAAAGATTTAAGAAAATCTTACTCTTTTTTTTGTAAATCCAATTTTCATATGGACCTATATTTTTGAGGTGAAATTCTTAGTATTCAAGTCACGTTAATGGTTCCTTAAAAAAAACGTTACTTTTTTTTAAGATATTTAATGAAAGATTTTTTTGTTTTTTATCTTTTTAAGTACACATTACTTACCAAAAAGTATACATTACAAAAGCAAAAAAATTTTTTTACTTTTTTAATGCTTTTTTTTATCGTTTTTTATGTGGATTATGGCTTTTTTTTATTATTTTAATTGCTTATTTATCAACTTTTTCTTTTTTTTTTTACAAGAGATATTTTTTAATTGAAATTTGGAAATTTATTTAGTATCAAAGATGTAATTTAATATGAACTGTATTTTATGAATAATTTATATCGGTTTATTTTGGTTTTATGTGAGCAAAGTTTACTTTTATTTTTTTTTTTAAGTGTTAATTTTGTAGGAAATTTGAGATTTTTATTGTAACTGTAAATTTTGAAGCTAAACCAAAAATTCGTATTTAAATCAGTGACTTTGTTTTTTCATATTTTTAAATCTACAGAAAAAAATAATGTTCATAATACAAGTGAGCCCTAATACCAAAATTAGGCCAAATTTACGAAACTGACTCACAATACTTCTCAAAAAAGAAAACAATAACAATTTTTCTATAAATTCGAATTAAACCTGCTAATTCTATAAATGACTATTAGCATAAAAACAATTAAAATAAATCTTTCTAATATTCATAAAAACGAAGATAAATTTTCGAAAATTGTTTTGTTGTAAAACATACAAAATTATGATAATTACATTAGAATAAAAAAAGAACAATCTTTTATAATAAGAAAGCAAGAATATCAATTAAATTTAATATAGGCCTTTACTAGATTTCTTAGTTTCTTGATTGAGATACTCTTTTATTATTCGTAGAAATATAGAACTAACTAATTTATGGTTTTTATCTTACTTTTATGTCTTATCATTGTATTGTTCCTAAAGTAATTATGTAAATTAAATGAACAATGCTTTTTTTTTTATTTTTTAAATAATAGTAATTTTATATTTTCTTAGTTTTTTTTTTTTATGAAAGATTTGAGAAAAAAGGTTATAAAGTTGGATTTTTTGGGGCAAAATGAATGGGTCGTAATTTTATGTTTTTAATTATTTATGAATGTGAGTTCTACTGTTGTATGGTTTATGTATTTATTAGAATGGCTTAATTCAAATTGAGCCTGTTTATAATTAATTTGGAATTGGTATGGGTTATTGAGTTATGAAATATAAATACAGATTATAGAGTTACTAGAATAATGCTGATTTAGGATACCTGTTGATAATTTTAGTCTAGGATAAAAAAGTATTTTTAAAGATTACAACTCCTTGGCTGTATCGATAATCAATTTGCCAAATTTTCAGGGTTGAAGATTTTAGAAAAAAGTTATTCAGAATCAGGATATAAGAATAATCATTAGAATTCAGTAAATTCATTTTTGGTCTCCTATAATTTAATTGACTATATTAAACAAGTCAAAAATATATTCTGCTTCCTGCAAGAAAATCATTGTAAATAGTTTAAAAAGTAAAGCAAAAAAAATTTGTAGAACACCTTCAAACCCACATAAGAAGTAATTGACACAGTTTTGTAATTTTCTGTTTACATTAATTTTGATTAATTTCACTTAATTTCTATTTAATTATTTAGCGATAAAATTAATTCAAAAAAACACATTAAAAGTATATTCCATTTGTCCTCCAACACTACTTCACTTATTCATTCAACGGATCAACAAAATCTATATACAAGTCTTATTATTATTTGAACCATGTAATTAAAATTTTAAAAATGAAAATGAATCTCTTGTTATAAATACACTACGGTCTGATTATAGAAAAATATACATTTTTTCTAGTTTATCATGTTATTTGATTGACACAAAATGTTTTATCTCTTTATAATTCGTGTTTTTAAGCCAGCTAATGTGTTTTTTATTTATAATTAATTAAATTTTTTTTTTACTCTTTAAGTTACAACCTATTTAATTAATAATCAATCAAAATAAATCTTAATGAAATAAAACAAGTACACGAGTCATGAAAATAAGCAATTTTTCTTATAATTAAACACTTTTAAAAGAATTATACACATTTTCTGTTTTTCGGAATATATACTATTCATATTTTATAAACACTGAATTACTTTTTGTAAATTATAAATAATCATTAATAGATACTGGAGTACGCTATCATGAAAATAATTATTATTTAATTAATTGTCTATAATCTATCTAATTGGTTCTATTGTCAAGTAGAGTTTTATATGTCGAAACACTAAAACTATTATAATAAAAAGCCTTAAAAATAATACCGATTTGCTATTTTTATAATTTATAATCATCACCTTTACCACATGTTAAAATTTTAAACCCAAGTTATTCTGATTCCCTAAACTTGAATTATTCTAAGCCCCAAAAGATCTATAAAGACCTAATTAATTTATTATTTATATAAAAACTTATATGACAAAATGCATAAGACTTGCCATTTTTGTTTAAGAAACCAAAAAAAAATATTACAAAGAGCGGATTAAAAAAATTAAGATTAAAATCAATAGGAAGTATTGATTGATTGTTTCACTATACTCTCTAAATTCTTTAAGTTGCAATTGGTAAATAACTAAGTTTTATTAATACTTGAATTCAGTAGAATTTTATTTGCATCACACAAAATGTAAGTACTGAATACCAAAATGTTAATGCTAAATTATAATGCTTAATATTTGATATTCAGCAGCCGAATTACTGCGCCATTTATTTATTATAATATAATTAATAAGGGATATTATGTAATGTTTAAATGATAGTATTATTATTATACTAAATTAATTATATTAATGTTATTTGAATTAAATAGGCAGAGTAACTATCACTGCTTATATAGACTACAGAAATCATTTCACTTGCGAGAATAATAATTTTTTGGTGTTTACGCTTGTACTGATTCACGATAAAAAACAATAGTTAAATAATTAACAGTTGGAATACAACGCTATGTGGTTTCAACTGCAATGGGGTTAACAAAGAAGGCCAACTTTGATGAAATTTGCATTAATGCATGTGATTCATAGTATTAAACTTTATTAACAATTACAGACCGAGTTACAGGCTGTAAAGAAGGCTTATAAATTGAAATTTGAGCTTTTTCTTAATAACTTATACGGTTTTCAGATTTTGAGAAAATTTTACAAATATTCTTCTTTTGAGACAAATTTTAGATTTTTCTAGAACGCTGCGTTAAAAAATAATAATAACAATGAAATTTTATGAAATTAAAAATAATTATGCGATAACAAAATTAGCCAAATTCCATAATTTTTATGTTTATGCGTTTTTTTTAACAATGTTTCAAAAATATTCGGTATCTATTCAGATAAGTCCTTGGTTTAGCTTTTGTCGAATCTAGTTTCTGAAAAGTAAAAATAGATTTTTAAATACATAATCCCCATGAAAACACTATAAATTTTTGAATTTCATTAAAATTTTTCATGTAATGCAAAAATTATTTACTTTTATCGTTACCATAAGCAATTGAAAATTCTAAGAAGTTCCTAATCGAGATAAATATTCGATATACACAATTACACTAAAAATATTAACTCAAAATCTCACCAGTAAAATAAATTAATTAAAAATTATAAAAATTCACATACACTTGACCAAATTTTAATTAAAAAAAATAAAAAAAAACATTAATCCATATTCATAAACCTAATTTTTATTGATATAATTATTAAATGTACTAAAGCATGTATAATTAATATATATACACTAATTATATGTTTATTTTATACATAATTATGTAACAAAGAGTGTATAAACATATCGTTATGCCTTTGAATTCTTATATTACCTTATAATTCTGATTTTTCTGATATAACAATATTCACATAATATCTGCATAAAAGGATCAAAAATGAGAAAAAACACAAGAAGGAATCAAGAAACGGTAGACACGCGTTTGCCCACGTTCACGCACGCGGTTTTTATTTGACATATATAATATATATGTACTTTGCACATTCAAGTGATATGACCTTGAATAACAGTATGCATCGAGTATCCTGCGGTGTCATGAGTACCATTATAGTTAAAAGCAATGGATAAATACAGTTATAACCCATATATAAAGTAAAAATTTTCTGTTGATTTAATAATACAAGTGTTTGATTAAGAAATAATAATATTATACATTTTTTTTTTCTTTTTCATTCTTTACAAAGGTGCATAAAACATATAAAGCTTTATGTTTATAAAAAGTTTGAATTTTTTTATATAAGGAATTTTCTAAATAGAATGCATAATAGCGAGTAGTTGTATATAAAATAAATATTATATGGATATTGTGGATGGAGAAGTAAGTGAAGAAAAACACTTTTTCGTGTATTTATTTTTAGTGTCATTGAATTGCAACAGAAATTTTTACGAAAAATTAGGTTCTTTATGAAAATTTTGGTTTGATGGATTTCAAATGAATTATGTAAGAAGCAATCACATAGGTTAATTTTGCAAAATTTGGGTTAATATTTTCACACTTGTTGAGTAATATACTATTATACTGCAGTTAATTTTTTGCATAAATATTTTAGGCTTCAAAATATTCTAACTGTTTGTTATTTTATTGGTATATTAAAAACAGGTTTCAAATTGAAATTTTGGTTTTAATATTTGGTTAACAACTCAAAATTTTGAAAAATTCTTGAATCATTGTTTTGTTACTAGTCTTTTTCTACCCTAGATATATAAATGAATTTAATGCCAGGCTTTGAAAAAAATTTGGAAATGTTTATATTTTTTGTTTCGAATACCGAATTATCAAAAATGAAAAACTGGGTCGTATAAATCTTGCAAAAACATATAATCGAAATTGAATTTTTAAAATACAAGATGCTAAGAGTACCTACTCTACAATGAAAATTCCTAAGTTATAGGAGATCCAGAATCCAAAAATTAATCGAATAAATTAGCATCAGTAATCTCTTCAAATAAGCATAATTTTCAGTCTTCGCAAAAAAAAAAATTAAATTTTGACAAATACGACGAACTCCCTAAGAAAACATTATGAAAAATTATTAAATGAATTTTGCAACAAAAATTTTACTAGAAATAAAAATTTGCTATTTGCAACTTTTTCTTTACAATCTTACAAATCTAAAAATTTCAGGTTTTTGGCTAAAAAAATTACCATTATTAAAACTCCTCTTTACAATGATTTAGTAAGAATGTTTATTTGTCTCAGTCACAAAGCAAATATTAGAAAATTATAACTATTTTCTACATTCAAATTTCACGCTTCCCAAGTTCAATAAATTGTCTGTTTTTGTCCAATAATAAATACATATATTTCATCTATCAGGTAATGATGTATTTATTAAGTAAAAAATATTGAGAAAGTGCAAAAGTAAAAGCTTCAAAAAGATATTTTTTTTTATACATTCAATATTAAAAAAAAAAATTAAAAAAATAATTCAATTGCACTAAATTACAATATACACGCATCAAGTATACATGTTTACATAAAACATTCATATTTCCTCATGAGGCCCATAACACGAAGCTCGACATCAGTAGTCGTCGAGAAAGGAGGTATTATAATATTATTATATTTTATTAAAAAAAAAAAAGAAAAAAGAGAGAAGGAGAAATGCAACGAACCGATGTTTAGACATTTTTATACTGACTCTGGAGGTTGGTCAGATAGTCGCATGTGTTCTTCTTCTTGGGCCGTTTCTTCAGTCTAACTTCGACTACCGTACACCGTGCGTAAAATTGATTCCTTCTTTTTTTTTAAAGAGGCCCCACGTATAATCACTCGCGCGAAAAATTCAAAAGTTGAATGTACTATATTATTTTAAAAATTTCCGTTTTTATGTACATTAATAATTATAATTTATGGATTTAATTAAAAATTTATAAATTAAAATATAATTTCTTTTTTTTTAAATCGATTCAGTAAATAATTATTTATTGATGGAACAAAAAAATAAAACTGTATTATTTATTAAAGTATGAAAAAAGAACAGCAGGAACAGAAGCAATAAAAAAAAGGATTAGATTTGTATAATTCATCAAGTATCAAGCAGAAAATAAGAATTCAAGAAAATACGCGAGTGAATCAAAAATTAAAATAGTATTATAGTTCGAATCGATACAAAAGAAAAGAGAAATCGTGTGTAAAAAAATAAGACACTGAAAAAAGGATTCAAAATTGTTTAATCAAACTTTTATGATAATTTAACGTGGACACTAAAAATTTTTATAAGAATGCCTCAAGTAATTAATTGTAATTTTAGAAGTGATTGTTACAAAATTAGTGTTAAAAAATTTGTTATCAAGAAAAATTAGTGATTTTTAAAAAAGAAAAAAAATGAATAAAGTTAAAAATTATTTATATTTTTTTATGTATATTTTTATACACACATATTATGAGTAAATGAGGCGGACTTTAAGAGCCGCGTTATCGGACGTAACCGGCCTTTAACAGCAATCAGGTAAATGGCCTTATTTTTTTTCTTCTCTTTTTTCTTTTTCGTTTTGTAATATTAATAATAATTTTTTTTTTTTTTTTTAATCACTTTTTTTTTCTGAAAACTTTTAATAATATTTTTTATATGTATTTGGGTCAGTTTTATTATTATATTTTTTTTGATTTGCATATAAATGTTTGTGTTTTTATATGTAAAGTAATTTCTTGTAAGTGAAATTATGAAAAAAATATTCAGTTTCGTGTATTTTTTTGATCTTCACTTTCACCGGTCTCCGAAATTAATTTTTGGAAAAATTGTATGTTAGAGCTAGAGAATTTTTACGATAATCAAAATTGGGAGTAAAAGATGATATTTTTATCATTTAGTTGACTGTTCTTCTAATTTTTCTGTTTAATTATTCTAAATTTATAACTTTTTTACCTGATTCCAATTAGAAATTTTTGGAGTTTTATTTTTCAAGTTTACTACGGGCTTGTAATATATATTTATTTTTCAAAAAAATATAAAAATTTTTTTTAAAAAGTTCGTGAAAATGAAAATTTTCCTATACTAAAAGAAAAATCTAAAAAGTTAAATTAAAGACTATTACAAGAACGGGAATAATTTAAAATTATATCGTATTTTCAAAGTTTTAAATTAAAATTTAGAAATTGAGATTAATATCAAAGAATCGCATAGCGTATTTTAAAAAACAAGCTAAGACTTTAAGATCAAAAGACAAACTCAAAAAAACTATTTTCCTGTAGAATGCGTATTTTTTGCTCTTTTTTTTTAAAATATCATTAAAAACTTTTTTTACAAAACGTACTCTGTACAATATAAAGTTTTCGAAATAATTTTTTTAAAATTTGATTCAAGTAGGTTTTCAAGCAGTTGCACTAAGCCCTTTCTACATCAGCTTATAAATCGATATTAAATCTAGTCTATCTTTATGGAGTCGTTTAATCTTCCAAAATCCCCAACTACACTGTATAACTTTTAAAGATAGGCTATTGACTTTTAATCTTATGTATAAAAGGCTTAAACTTCGCGTAGCTGTTATGTAGTTAAAAACTCACCAAAAAAAAATAAACAAATTATCGTAAAATTTTTTGATTTAATTATCCATACACGGAGAAAAATATTTTGAATATTTTACAAGGTTAATTTTAGTAAGACGGGGTTAGGTTTAATTACAAAAAAAAATTGTAAATTTTACAAATATGAAGTCAGAATATTGTAATACTAACTATAAACATGGTTATAATTACAAAATATTTGAACAGAAAATAACAAAACTTTATAATGTAAACATAACTAGCAATTTTATAATGATACATATATTTTGCTTGAATTTTCAAGCAATATGTATTTTTACACTGTAAGTAATATACTATAAATCTTTATTCTGTCTATTAATTCTGTTTAAAATATAAATTTTATAAATAAACATTAATTGTAAATATTACCTAAATTAGTTTTTAATCTAATAAATACTCTTTGTATCTTTCTCGAAATAGAAATGAACTTTTAATACTATATAAAGGACTAAGATTCAACTAAACGTATGATTAAATTAAACGTAACATGTATTTTAAATAATATAATTTCCATTTAGTTTTTGATTTTATATTTCAAACAATCGTTCGTTTGAAAAACTATGATCGAATTGACCTATTGGAATTCATAATTAGCCAAATTGAGTTCGCCCCTTATCTACTATTAAATTTAAATGTTACAAAAACCTTTAGTATAAGCTGGGCTAACCCATATATAAAATGTAACGTGAAGTAAATGATTACCTCTTGTAGGTAAATACATAATTAAATTTACTACTAAAAATTTCGTTTTTTAAAATTGCTTATTTTATGTAGTTTCACTTTACCATCAAGTTTTTCATAAAAAGCAGAATTGACCGTTGAATTAATGTTTATTTTATTACAGCATATTTAATTGTAGTTTACACAAATATTTTTTCAACTTATAAAATCATCTAGAAGTTAAAAAAAATTTAGCAATATTTAGAACCTCGGAAAAATTTGGAGAAAAAAAATTTAGGTGAAATTTGAAAAATTACTTTTAATTTTTTTAAGTAACTGAATTTACACAAAGATTTAAAATATTTGTCTTCAAATTTTAAAAATGCAAAATCTGTACTCTTAGTTTTAGGAATATTACGAAATAGGATTAATTTTATAAACTGCCGTTTTTTGGGAGGTTTAAATAAAAATTTTAATATATATTAGAATCTATGAAGGGCTTTTTTAATAAAATATAGGTCAATTAAAAGTTTATTTATTAATTTTTAAAATATATTGATATGCTCAAGAATCTTATGCTTTAATTTTTAGAACTAGAAAACTTATAAAATTTTATTGGCATACAGTGATAAATTTAAATTTTACTGTAAGTTAATATCTATATCTGCAATTAATGTTTATTAAAATGATATATATTAAAATTATATATTAAAATTTTTCTGATATTTGTTCAATTTTAAAATTCAGTTTTGTTATTAAAAATTTTGTAAAAGTTTTGCAGGCAATTTTAAACACATTTCGAAACGATAAAAGTTTTGATCTTGTTTTGTATTTTCTCGAAATAGAAATGAACTTTTAATACTATATAAAAGAATAAGATTTCACTCAAATTTATGTTTAGATTACAATAAAATAAAATATACTTTGCCAACATTAAATTTATAAATATCAAATATTTCACTACAGACTTACATTTTATAAAGTATAAACTCAGCTTTTTTGAGTACTAATCCGAATAGAATCTGAAGTATGGGCCGATCTGGCCCAGATCACGCCGTATCTGGGCCGGATCGGCCCATACTTCCGATTCTATTCGGGAATAAATAATACATTAATAATTGTTCTAATTTTAATAGAAAATTCTTTTACCATTTTTGCCAAGTTTATACAGGATCTAATTTAAGCTAGGATAACTCATTGGAAATGTAATTAAGTTATAAAAATATGTATTTTGTTTTTGTTTTCATTGATTAAGTACTTTAAAAAGGATTTTAGACAAGGCATTTCAGAATAATTTTTTTATAATTACCTACTCAACATACGTCATTTCTTCAATTTTTAGCCTTGAATACTGAAAACTAATCCCAGGAAAAATTTTTGAAGAAAATCTCCCTGTTCTTATTTATAATCCCACCTCTTTTAGAAACTTTCAAAATAATGAGAAAAGAAGGACTTAAGTAAAAATTTCTCATGTATCTGATCCTGCTATTAATTTTGAAAAATTTCTACACGGTGACCCGGAAAATAGAAAAGTTTGCTTCGCAGTTTTAAATTTCCGTAAAACAAATATCGCATCTTTTTTTTTTTAAACTTGGTAGGAGCGTAAGAAAGTTACACTTACAATTAGTAGCTATTACGCTTATTTACTTTTTGGGTATTTATGAGTTGCTTTATTTCGTTTGCAATGATTTCCTCAATTTGAAACACGTACACGTAAAATATTGTGCTTTTATCTTGCTTTATCTTGAATAATATCTACTTTAAGGGGGTAGACCTAATTGGAACTTTTTCGTAATCGATTTTCTGTTTTTATTTTTTTTGGGTTCGAAAACATCTTAAAAATATAGAAAAAAATTTTTATAATGATATCTTGAATAATAAGAAAGTTATAGACGATGAAGCGAGACACCGCGAAAGGCGTAAGATACAGTATTCTAAACTTTAAACGCGTTTTTCTCGAAACGACGTTTTTCGATTTGTGTTCTCGATAACTCAAAAAATAATTAAGATATCTTCCTAATTTTTTGGCTACATTTTTAAAATACAATTATCCTCTAGATTGATGGAAGGGTTTTTCCAAAAAATGTCCCAATTTTTTTTTCTTTCAAAAAAACATGTGAAAAAAATAGCAATTATTGAAAAAAATTAAATAATTTTCAAAATTTTCCATTTTCCTAAATTTGAATCCATCAATCCAGAAGAAAAATGTTTCCCAAACATAATTAATTTGGTTTCGTGTGTTTCTGAACAATTTGCAGACCGGAATCCTGCACACAGTGAAAAGTGAGGCCCAACTTTGAGGACCTGTACTCGGCGCCATTTTGAAAAAATTAAAAAAAAAAAAAAAAAAAAAAATGTTTAGCAACTTATAATCTAATAAAGTGCCAACTTTGAAAAAATTATCTCAATTATTTCTACCCGAAAACCTATCCAGAAAACCACACCTTTTTTCTATCTCCAATTAGGTCTACCCCCTTAAATCTTTAGAAGATCATTTTTTTTCATTTTTGAAGAAAAACTGGGCGTTCACTCAAATCACAAAATTTTGTATTCGATATCAAAACTTTTACTAGAATATATCGAAAATATTGCTAATTTAATCTGCCTTCATTAAAAATTTAATTTCTCTCACATGGGAAAATCTAAACACACCCTTTATTCAAGAGCATATTTTTTTTATTAGTTCTATTCGTCTGAATATAAAAAAATATGTTTTTATAAAGCAATATATTTTTAAAATTACTTATGATAGCTTAAATCCATTATTATAAATATCAAACCAATTAACATAAGGTAAAAGTTTTTTTGAAGTATCTTTTAACATATATATAATAATAATAATATAAAGTAATAAAGTACCTTTTAAGTAAATGTCAAGGCCAACATGATAATAAAGTAAAATAGCCTTAAGGAAAGTAATTTTCTTAACGTCAACGTAACTTCAATGTGTACTTACATATAAACTAAAAAAGTGAAAAAAATCAAGTATAAAATGAGGAAAAAAATTTTTATACCTATTTCACACATAATTGTTCTGTATTTATACAATAAAATTTTATATATAAATTAGCAATTAACACACAATATTATGTGTTAATTTAAATTAATTTAAAAAATAATTAAAAATAAACATCTCTTTTTAATTGCACATTTTAAAATTAAATATAATGAAAAATAAATAAATAGATAAAATTGTCTTTATTTAAAAAACAAACATATTAATGACATAAAGTAAAATGGAAAGTGCAAATATACAAACAACCTGTTATGTTAATAGATAAAGTAAATTCAAATAGAAATCCTATTTCATCATAAATTAATTATTAATTCATCTTTTATTTATTAAATTTTTATTTTTCTTTGAGAATTTTAGATATTTAAAAATTTTGAGAAAATTGGGTAATTTGAGGGCTTAGGTGAAGTATTACAGGCACGTATTCAGATAATTTTTTCGGGAGGAGCCGAAAAATATCGGGGGCAGAACCTAATAATATTAAATGGTTTATATTTTAATTCTTAAATATCAATCAAAATTTAATTGTTTTTTATTTTAAATTGTTTATTAACAATAACAATAAAAAATTTTAAAATTTAGAAATTAAAAGCTAAAATGATGCAATTTTTTTAAAAATTTTCATTTCGGGTTGGGGGCTCTGGATGAATAAGTATTACATATAATTCAGCCAGAGAATTTTGAATTTTTTATGTTTTTGTTACGTCATTTTGTCACGTTAAGTCATTTTCTTAACCTTGATTATTTTGTTGTTTTTTAAGTCTATGTAGGTCGTTTTAATTTTTTTAAGTGGACTATAAAAACAAGCTGTTTGAGTGAGAGACAAACTAAAAGTGTGTGAAAAGGATGCGAAAAAATTAATCAAAAAATTCAACAAAAAGATTAAAAAAACTTTGATAATTGATTTAAATTTTTGGATTACTATGGCCTCTAGAAATACACTAATTTTGTTGATTTTATCCAAATCTCTTTTGACAATAAATCTGCTTGATATTTTAGGAAGTTTCAAGCAAATATTTAATGCTACTAGCAAAAATTTTGTACAAATAGAATAGAGATATTTAAAACTTTTAAGATTTTAAATTATTCCTGGGACCAACTTAAAGTCACTGTATAAAAATATTGACTCGATTTTTGGAATCATTGAAACTTTTATTGAAGACTTTTTTTTAAAGAAAATTAAAAAAAAATAATAATAAACTGAACAAATAAAAAATTATAGAAATATCCATCGTTTTAAAATTTTCCACAATCCCAATATTGTGACAGAAAAACGGATCCCATAAATTGTCTCTTATTCACTAGAGCGAACCTAAAAATCATTTTAATCCACTCTGCTATCCCCTGTAATTTACCAACATAAAATATGTAACTTTCATAATTGCTTAAATTATTAATTTTATACTTTATGACTAAAAAATTTTATTTTACTGATTTATTACAATACTAACACAATTTACACGTCACAGTAAATAACAAAAAAAAACTAAATAAATAATAATAATTTTAGAATTACATCGTAATAAAGATCAAGTAAATACAACATAAACATTTCAATTTGAATAAAAAAAATAAATAAATAAAAAATTTATAATATATTATAAAATTTATATATTAATTTATCTTCGTGGTTAAAAAAGTCCGTTGATGTCCCTAATTTTCTTTTTCTCAGCCGCTTTTTTTTCTTCAGTATATTAAAATATACACAGAAATCTTTATAAAAAATTGCTAAAGTGTCTTTTCGGGTCACTCCAAGAGAGTAATTAACATAAAATGTATGCGGCATGTAAAGAAAGTTCATATATATATTCATTTAAAGAATTATATGAGAAGTAATATACACTTTGGGTATTAAAAAAAAAAAATGCAACAACAAAAATTGTATGTGTAATAATGTTTTGACACTATTAAAAAGTGCGAATATGTACTAGAGAGAAGAGGAAGCTCTGTATGCATCAGGTACTTATTAAAAAGTAAGAACAAAAAGTAGTTTTGTGAAAGTTCAGAATATTAAAGTACCTACACATATAAATAAATTACAATGTAATAATTGTCATTTTGCTTCCTATGTCGTATCTATATCGTTATTTTAAAAAAAGCATCATTTTTCTTCACAATAAGGACTTTTTTTTTCTTAATTATCCTGCGGCAAGATGAGAGCTCGTTACCTTTTGACCCTCTTATTATTATATATTATTGTTTTTTTTTTAATAGAAAATCTTAAATATATTCACGTATGCATAATTATAAATGTATGTATCTCTATTAGTGTATGTATTAGAGAAATTTATAGTTTGTTTATTAGTTGATTTTTAATGAAAATTTATATTACATTTATGTTAAAATAATTTTTATAGTTGTTTAATTATGGTTTAATTGAAATTATTTTATTAATTTAATTTATAGGTTAAATTATATATATGCCTTAAGTGTATTTAGTTTTTTTAGTAGAAATTTTATTTTATTAATTTGGTTTTTTATCGAGTTTTTTTATGTTTTTTAAAACTATATTTTATGAAATAAGTAGTTAAGTACGAATGCATATATTAATTATTTGATAATTTTTTATTGTATTGCATATTTATAACTTTTAGGTATATTCTAGTTATTACTTTTTCTCGAAAGAGAATTGAGCCTCTAATGCTATAAAAGTGGCTTAAAATTTTCATTAGTAATTTATTTGACCATAATACAGTATTGATATATACATACATACAATATACATTTATACATACATACATACATATGCTGTCCCAGAGTCTGATAAGACAGACTGTACGGGGAATGGTATTCTAAATACAAATAAAGTTAAACAAAAAAGTAGATTACAATCAATAATTTAAAGAGCTAGATATAAAAAAATATATAGAATCAAAGATTCAATGTCATAAAATTTCTTATTTAAATAACAGAAAATAAAAAGAATAAAAATTTCTTTAGTTTACAAACTAATTAACTTTTTTTTTTTTTTTTTTTTTTTTTTTCTTATTTTACAATAAACTATATAAAAATTGTCATATGTATTCCATTTAAGAACTTGAGAGTAAACATAATGACTAAAAGTACTGACTAGAATGTACTTAGTGTACTAAAGTATTGCATCAATTTAAATTTTAATGAACTTTGATTATTAAATGAAATATTTTTTAGTGCAATAGGTAACAAATTATAGTTTTTTAATGATACTATGTAGGGAGATTTTAAGAAAATTGTTTTTTTAATCCTAGGTAAAGTCAATAATTTATTTCTGTTTCTAACTTTGGTGTTAATAAGCTCATTTTTCAAATCTTTATAATAATAGCATAAGGAATTTATTTTAAATAGTTGTTTCAAGGTAAGCATAGTAAGATTATCAGAATTAATAAGTTTTTTTATTTTGTTTTGATAAGATTGAAGAGTTTTTAGAGCACGGTCATAAGCACATCCCCAAACCGAGATAGCGTATAACACTACCCCTAAAAACAGCGAAAAGTAAATTATTTTTAAAATATTTTTATGAATAAATTTAAGTTTATAGAAAATAAATAGTAGGTATTTTACTCTCTTGATTATATATTCAACATGATTATTCCATTTCAAAAACTGATCGATAAATATACCTAAATATTTAAACTTAGTCACTCTTTTTAAACTATGTTTAGAAATAGTTAGTTTAAAATCATCATTAGGAATACTTTTTTTGTTACAACCAAAAGTTATAAATACAGATTTATCAAGGTTAAGAGTTAACTTATTAGCAATAAACCAGTCATTGATATTGTCTAAGGTTACACTCATTTGAGTATTAGCCTGTAACCAACTACTGGCTACACTAAACACCGCAGTATCATCAGCATAAGAGAAAATATGAGGCGCCAAATGAAGAAGATCATTAATATAAATTAAGAATAGAAAAGGGCCTAGAATAGACCCTTGAGGAACTCCTATATTAATGACTCTGTAGTCACTTGTCACCTCGCGCAATCTAACGCTGTGTAGGCGGTTTGTAAGATAGCTCTTAATCAAGTTATAAGGAGTTCCCCTAACTCCATATCTCTCTAGTTTTTTTAATAAAATACCATGATTAACAGTGTCAAAGGCCTTTGAGAGGTCCAAAAACGTGCCAATTACTGCCTTATTATTATTTAATCCATGGTGAATAAGTTCAGTAACATTATGCAGAGCATGACTCGTTCCCACACCCCTCAGAAACCCAAATTGTCTGTCAGAAATGAAATTATTAACTTTAAAAAATGAATATAGTCTATTAAAAACTATCTTTTCAAAAATTTTTGCCAAATTAGATATAAATGATAGTTAAAATACATTTAGAATAACTTATTAATAACAATTATAAATAATAATTTTTGATTAAATTCGGTAATATTTTGTCAATTTATACTCATATACCTTATATTATTATAGTTTTCTAAAAATAAATTGTATCCTTTGATTATTTAAATCATTATTTGTGTCTTCTTAATACTTATTATAATAATTCTGCATTTTGAATCTTATAAAGGTACTATATAGTTTCAAATATTTACTGCAAAGCAATTATCATATAAGTCAATTAACTTGCTAAATAAATTATACTTGGTGATTCAAATCATAATAGATAGATTATTGATAAACTATATTTGCAGTAATATACAAACAAAATTAATGACATCTTCTAAATATTTTCTGACAAGTTTTATTTATTTATTTATCATGGAGTCCATTCGAGTTTTAAAAAACTGAAAAGTTTTTAAGCACGGGATTCAGAAGTAAATTTAGAAAAATGTAAATTTATATAGAGAATTTAGTAATCTTATATTTTCAGTCAAAAAATAAATATTTTAATTATTATCGGTCTTGCATAAAAAAGAATTGGTTAATAATCAAACAAATTAATATTTAAAAAGAAAACATTTACTATTAACAGTACAGGAATTAGTTTTTCTCGAAAGAGAATTGAGCACCTAATACTATAAAACAGATCAAAAGTTTTAAAATTCTAAATTCTGTAAAATACCTTATCTTGTTTTTAAACATTAATTTTGACGTTTTTTATAGTGTCTTGACAATTTTCTCCATGTTGGTGGAGTACATATAATTTAACTACCATAAATACTTTATTAGATAATATATACGTAACAATTGTCAATCTCGGATGACAATGAATTGATAAAAACTTTAAAAGAAACATTTAACTTTTATCAGACCAAAGTCTAGTTTCTTGAAAGAGAATTGAACTTTCAGTGCTATAAAAAGAATTCCATAATTTAAAGAAAATCAAACTTTATATTATATAGTCCTGTCGCCAGCAATGTTATTTAATGCCATAAAATCCTAAAATAGCATAAAAGTTCCATGGAAAAAAATGGGTGGTATTTATGTTTAGCGGGTCAAAAAACATAAATACCACCCATTTTTTTCCATGGAACTTTTATGCTATTTTATGGCATTAAATAGCATTGCTGGCGACAGGACTATATACTTATATATCTTCATGTATTATATTAATTATTATTATTTTATTATTATTATTTATTCAATTTAGGTGTAATATATACAAACATTTTTACATTACTTCTATTCCTCAGGTTACTTAACGATTATTTATACCTTTAATTTGACATTTAACGTTAAAGTTGTTTTATATCAGTTGGTTTTTGTATTCAACATTAAATAGTATATTGCGACCTATGGCCAGGAAAATAAAGAATGGCTCAAATCGCACGTCAATTACGCGAGCATCTGTCCGTGACCTTAATAGATAATTTTTTTTGGTTGATAGGCTAGCATCAATTTTTTTATTATTTCTATAGCAAAAATAGCCCAAGAAATCTTAACTGACATACTTCCTGAAGGTAACTATTATCTAAAAAAGTTTGCTGCTTACTGATGCTATGATACGGGCGCCATTCACTGGTCATAATTGTCGTTGTCCATCTGGGGCAGTTTTCCGAATCCCGAAAATTAAATATACAAACTTTCTAATGCAGAATAATAAAAACTAGAAATATTGTAAGGCAGATAAATCAAAGTTCCTAAAAATCAGTGCATAGTTGATAAAATATCAGAAGTTATTATTTGTAAAAAGCAAAAAATTACCATAAAATACAAGTTTTCATAAAATGAATTTCGGAATTTATCCTATTCTTTATTTTGATGCATTCTGATTTTACGGATTCGGAAATGAATTTTTCTGCAAAATTCATTTATGGGTCTGTTTTAGAAAAAACCTAGATTTCAAGGTTCTGAGAAATGACCCGGATGGACAACGACAGTTATGATCATTGAATGGCGGCCTATGATACCTACTCCCAAAGAAAAGGTATTTGCCCTCTAATAGTGAAAATAATCATAAATGTACATTTTAAAAGTTGCAATTGGATCGGAAATTCTCTCGATAAGACTTTTTATTTGAACTACTTTTGTTCTAAAAGCAACAGAAAACCCGTAAATATAGCAAAAACCCTTTGTAGCAAGAAATGTATATTTTTTCTCTGTAATATTAACGCTAAAATTAAAATATTTTGACTGTAAAATTAATCCTTAGTAAATTTTTATATTTTAAACTAATTTAAAAAAAAACGCGAGTAAACGACGGAAATTTGATGGCCTGACATACTCGTCCAGAACCCAGATACTGAAAAATGTCAAATATAAACTAGGTATGTTTTGGCCTAAAATAAAAATCTAGACTATTCCGGGGTTTCATATTTTCACTTTTATTTGCGAAAAATTGTCCAACTTTGTGGACCTGTAACTTTTTCCAAAACCTACGGCCAAAAAAACTAGGATACGAAAGTGAGTATGTTTTGGTCTTGGCAATCTACAAAAAAAATTCAGCTTTCATAATCACACGCACTGTTTACCATAGCCAGCTATAAAGTAACTTAATAATCGATAAAGATAAATCATAGTTGTATAAAATCACTAACTGTCAAATAATCGTTAGCAAAATTGAAAATTTTTGAAAAATTGATATTTTTATCAAAATTTGCAATGACATGGAATTATGGTTTTTTTGGCAGTTGTCTATTAAAGTATAAAGAAGTAAAAATATTTAAAAGAGGACATTATGTACCTGGATAATAATTAACGTATCAAAGGACGCAATTATCAATGGATTATAAAATAACAATTACAGAAAACAATAGAAAGTGAAATGCCGCTTAAATAAACAAAGATAATTTAACGTCGCGACAATCCACTTGAGGAGCAAGTCAGGTGCTAACTGTCTTGAATATATCTTCATATATGCATATAAAATATAGACAATACTTTCTTGCGACTGAATGTCGTGTGTTATCTCCTATAATATAGCGGTTTTATACTCGAATGAATATACTGCAATATATGTATAAATACAAACGTGACGTGTTAAAAGTTATAACACAGGCGAAGTACTTGCAACTGAAACGATGTTCGTAAAAGTGTCTATATCTTTTACTCTGTTATTTATTGCTGATCTTGAACTTCCGTAATACTCGAATTCTTTTCATATTTATTTTCTATATCTTTTTTCATATATTCGTTTAAATTTTATATATACGAGCTTGCATAAATGCAGTAATAATTTTTAAATATATATATAAACGTATTCAATTTTATTGTTTTTATAATTTCATTGCAACTTTTTCATTCGGAAAATGTTTTATTAAATAACTGGTTATTTACTATCCGTTTATCGTCTGATTGAATTCCAAGCAAATAATTATTGTGTGGAGTCTTCGAAGTATTATTTTCTATGTGAAAAAATGAATTTTATGCAGAAAAACAAATTTTTTTGAAGAATTTTCTTCAATTTTCTAGAAAATTAAGCAAAATTTTGGAAAACTGTTATAAAATAATGTGTTTAACAAGGGAATTTTACTCTATTAAAGAACCTGAAAAAACATCAAAATTCGAAAAAATTTCTTAATTTCATAAATTTTTCCATTTTTTACTGAATATCTTTATGAAAATAACGATCCGCTCATACATCAATCCGCATACTTTATTTTATTTGCATAAAATAAATCAGTAAATTTTTTAAAATCTTTATTGTCAAAAGACGTTTGGTTTTGACACTTGCTTGCATGGTCAAAATGCCTTGACACTGGTTAATTCTTTTTTAAATTTAAAAATTTAAAATATGATTACCTAGAAATTATTTACGTCAAAAAGAAAATACATTTTTATGAATCTGCATTGTTTACTTTTAAAAATTATCATCATATTTTTGTTGTTATTTTTGAAAAAAAAAAAGAAGAAAATATGTAAAAATTTAAATCATTTTGATATTCTACATTTTATTAGCAATTAAAAAAATTTTTATTTTTGACGTGAAATTTTAATATTTCATGCTGTGGTATTAAAAAGTTTATGTTTTTACAGAATAATAGAATTTTACTTTATGTAAATATTTGCATTTATTTATTTGACATTTTAAATGATAATACTTTTGCATATATTAAAATTGAATTCCATTGCTGCATACTTTAAATGTACAAGGATAATATTTTATTAAAATTATTATTTAATAATAATTCATTTGAAATATTTTTTTTCTTATTTTTAATTTGCTTTTGATTTATTGATATTGCAGACTTTTATTTTGTAAAAAAGCCAATGAGTAAAATTTGTACATAAAAAAAATTATGCAGTTTATTTGTGAAAAATGTATAAATTTTCGAAAATAAACTATTTTTTTAGTAGTACTTTTATTTACAGAAGTTACTTTCAGCTGTGAACATTATCAAATATTTTAGGATTAGGAAAATTGGTTATTTTTATTTGGACTAAAACCGTAGCCTACAGGCCTCTGAAATATTTCGAGTATTTTTTTACCCGAAAACTGACCCGACAAAAAAAGAATGACTGAACCATAGGGTAGAGTGCCCGACAATTCAAGTAACCACGCACCCCTAAAACTAATGTATGTAAAATATACATTCAGTTACCTGCCCTGTTTAAATTTTGCTTATCAAATGAAATTATTAAAAACTTCAAGCATAATCCAAGCAGAGCAATTTAACAATTTGCAATATTATTTTGGTACCCTCAAAATTTAATGATTAAATCCAAACTCTAATGTTTAAGCTACTAAATAAGACAAAAAAAGAAAAAAATTATACAACAGATTAATTTTTAACGTACTCTATTTTAAGAAAAATTATCAAATTTCTTAAATCTTAGTATTTTATCCTTGACCACAGTAATAAAAATAATGATTGTCAAGATTTAACGATGTTAAATAATACTTTAGATAAATTTAATTACCCAAACAAGCGTAAACTAAAAATCAACCAAACATGTTTTGATCATCTCCCCACATATTCAAGTTAATAATTTACCAAGTTTGCAATTATCCAGATATTATCTAAAATTATAGATGCATTAAGCCTCATAACAACAAAAAAAAAAAAGTAAGAAATATCTTATCAAAAGCTAAACGTATTATAAATTTTCAATATAAAAAATCTCGTTAAAAGTACATGATATTAAAAGTATAACATATATTTAATTTAAAACATAAAGTGATATAACAGTATTACAGTAATTCTTGAAAAAAAATATTTTTTATATATATACCAGATGACTCTTCGATAATATGCGGAAAGAAAAAAATATAATATTCTACATACATGGTCTGGGTAGGCTCGCCCATATATGTAGTACGAATATTATATAGAATTATAAATATATTCTTAACTATTCAGTGTTTAACTAATATGTATAAAAAGAAAATGAAAAAAATGTTTTTTCATCATATATGTGACGATACGATATATTTCTTTGAAAAAATATTTCTATGTAATTTTCTTGTACGTTATATGGTGATACGATATGTTTGTTTGTACGTGCATATTATTACTGTGTAGATAAATATGTGTGTATATATGCTAGTTTTTTCTTTAAAGAATTCTTTTGACATATTTTTTACAAAGTACATGTTAATGTATATCAATAAACAAGTGCATATTTCTGATTATTTTAATTTATATATATGAGGTATTCTACGTCAGTTGAATAACTTTGGTTCTACTTTGATCTTATTCGAAGTTCAGATTGATTTTGAAACAAAAGATTGTAGAATTATGGAGTAGATCCTTTTTTTTAGTGATAATTATTTGGTTGTATCGTATTTTTCTGAAAATACAATTTTTTTTTTTAATTTATGAATTGTTTTGGTTCACACACGCATTCAATTTAAAATTTGACTAAAACAAGAAAATAAACTTTTTTGATACAATACAAGTCAAATAATGTTAAATTTCATGATTTTATTCATATTAAAAGTTTATTCTTCATTTTAATGAATTTTAAATGATTAGAAGTGTGAAAAAATCAATAAAATATCGTTTTTCGATTGATGAATTTTTTTTTTAATTTTAAGTATTTTTGTTAAAAATGTTAAAAATTCGTAAAATTGATACGAGAATTTGAAAATATACACTAAAATTGGTATCCTTATATAAAATTTTCCGCATAATCCGAATTTTTCATTTTTTAATTTTTTCATTCACGCGACTTAACGGAAAATTTAAAATTTGTAAAAAATGTTTTTTTTAAAAAATCGCTATTTTTCAACTTTAGTGCTTTAAAATAAAATTACCCAAAAAAATGATTTCATTTGCTGAAAGTATATGAGAAAATATAAAATTTGAGACCAACAGGATGAAAATTCAGCTGTCTGTAGCTGAGTTATAAAAGATTGAAAAGGCAAAGCCGGAAAATAGATTTTCTCGCGCATGCGCAGTTCAAAAAAAATTTTTGGACCCCAGAATCGAATTTTACGGGAAATTTCCTATGGGGTACCATGAAGAAAAAAAATTTTACTGTAAAGTTCGCGTTTGCAAGAAAAATTAATAAGCACCTCAAAAATTAAAAATTTCAAAATATTGAAAAAAATAAAAATAGCTGTAAAAACTAGGGGATTGGCTTTAAAAGGCTAAAATTGGGAAAATTTTTTTTTTTAATGTATACTTTCGACCAAACCTACTTTGGAGTACATTTCGAGACCCAACCATGCAAAGTCATATTCAGTTTACAAATATTAACCCCAATATATTCAATTAATTAATTAAAATTCATTATCTAGTATAAAAATTTAAACAATTTTATTAAAACGGCTAAAAATAAAAAAATGTAATATTTCGAAATTTTTCGTCCATAATTTTTACATCATCGTTATTGAAAAACCTACTTAAATAAACATAATATCCTTTTGTTTAAAAACTATAAACATTCAATAAAATATTATTTCTAAGTTGAATTTCAACCGTGAAACTCATATATATACATTAATACTTTTTCTTTAACCTGATTTTTTTACGACAAAAAAAACGACCGCAATGATTAGTTTTTATCTTACATGTGGTATCATTTACATAATAATAAATACATATAAATTTAAATATATACAGGTATATATATTATAAGTATTTTACAATTTTATGTTAAAAGTATTTTGCATTTATTTTTTGTTTATGTTTAATAAATAAATACACACCCACCGATAATTAATTAAATGTGCTTGATAACGTTACTAGAAATTATATAAATTTAGATTATGTTATTATATGTTTTATAATTAAACAGGTTTTCGTATACCTATTTATCACAAGAAACCTTTTATTTTATAAATTTACAGCAAAAAAATATCAGTTTAATTAATTTATTAAATTTTATAATGAAACTAATTTTCTATTTACAATTGGTCTAATAGGCTCTGAGTACCTAATTTCAGCATCAACTGCTAAAATTACAGAAATAAATCAGGAAAACGAGAAACTTTACGATCAAATTTAATTTAATTAATAATATATTGAACAACTAAAGTCAAATTTAAAAAAAAAAAATTTTTAACTCCAATCAAACCGTAAATGTTTCTAAATGTAAAGGGTAGTATATACCCGTTTAATTTTGACGTGTACGAAAATATCAAATAAATAAATATTATATTATAAATTTATTAGTAAATATTTTTAATTTTTAATAAATCTTTATTTAACACTGTTTATATAATATTAAAATGAAATTTCTATTTCGAGAAAAGCGACATCTATGATAGTTATGTTATTATTGTAATAACTGAAATACTAACAAATTTTTCATTGCTCATCGAAAGTACATAATTTATTTACTTTTAGTTTCTTTTAATCAATGTAATTAATGTAAAGTTTTTGAATTTAAAGCACAAACAGGCAAAAGATTTTCAAAATATTTATATTTTATCAGTATACTTTCAAAACAAATGACAATTTTTAATAGTTTACTTAGAAAATCATAAAAATTATACAATATGATAAAATTATAATTTTTAGATTTGTTTCAGCAAATATATAGGTAAAATTATAATGAATACAAACAATTTATAATAAAAAAGTCTAAAATTACAGAAATACCGTTGATGTGAAGTAAAATAAAAACGCTTACAGCATCAGAAATTTTAAAGATTTCAATCTTTTTTTCTGATAAATAAAAATCTCGTTTTTTTCGTAATGAAAATTCGATATCTAAACGATTCTTCAATAGATAATATAGTTTAAAAAAATACTATCTTACACTCTTTACCAACATACATATGAGAAAATCCATAGAGAGATTGCGCTTATAATGATCTACATTTTTAAGAAAAAAATTCAATGCACACTTTGCTGATACGTTTTTTTGAGTTCTTTAGATCTTAAATAGTTACGAACAACAGTTTTTCTTGAGCTGGAAGGCTCAAAATCACGTTTTTTTTATTTGAAAAAAATCAATTTCTGATTTTTTTTTTATAAAAATTAAAATTATTCTAAATGCTGAATTTGTTTTTTAGTTTTATCTTAGATTCACAATTTACTAAAAAGAGTATATTTAAGGTCTCAGAGCAGCTCTAATGTTAAATATTGCTAAATATTAAAAATTCATAGACTTGGGATTTTTTCAACTTATAAGTCATTGTATCTCAAGTAACGTGAAATCGCAAAATCTTTAACTAACAATAACTTCTTTATTTTTCATCAAAAAACAAAAAGTTACAGCATTTTTTCGAAAAGTTTTTCTATGACTATAAAAAATGAAAAAAATGGATTTTTCCCCTATTAAGCGTTGTTGAATGTTAAAATAAATAGTGGATTCATATTGTACGGGAAAAATTATACCAAGGGATGCGTGTATTTTTCCAGTTTATAAATAATTTGAATCTACTAGAAAAATCCCAAGTCTGTGAATATTTAAAAAATCTAATATTTAACATTGGAACTGCTCTGAGACCTTAAAAATTAAAAATTTTCATTTTTGGGTCTTAAATATATTTTTTTTAGTAATTTATGATAAAAATATAAGTTAAAAACATAAATCTATCATTTAGAATAATTTTAATGAGTAAGAAAAAAAAATTCAGAAATTGGTCTTTTTCATATATCAAAAAAATGTGATTTTGAGCCTTTTGAGCCTTACAACCCAAAAAAAACGTATAAGCAAGGTGTGCATTCAATTTTTTTTCTTCAAAAGGTTGAACATTATAAGCACAACCTTTCTGTGGATTTTCTCATATGTATTTATAACATAGATAAAAAGTAAGTAAATATGTATATATAAAAACGATTATCCTTTAAGATATTGAAAAAAAAAACAGGAAAATAAAGATTAAAATAAATGACATAGAAGTCAATCATTTTACATGGTAATATTAAAATAGTAAATTGAGATGTAATTAATAGATATTAAATAAAATTATATGTAAATAAAAGCACTTAAGGTATTTAGAGAGAATTTTTTTTTTAATAGGTTTTTAATACGTGTATTTAGAAAATTGATTGAATGCATTATAATATACTTTGTGTAATGATTTTTCAAATATGTAATTTTTAATCGATTTTAATATACAAAATTTTTTTGAATTAGGTAATGTTAAGTAAATGTGTGAGAGAATTAAAATATATTTAGTGATAATATTTGAAAGTTTTTGGTAATAGTTTTTAATGCGCTAAAATAAATTAAAATTTTAGAGTTTGTTAGCCTGTTTTTGGGTCAGGCCCAGATAGGCTTCAGATAAAGTCAAAAAAAGTTTTCTAAAACAATATTTTTATTAAAATTTTTTTTCTAATATTAAAATTTTGTGTGCTGTTACTAAGCTAATGAGGAGTTGATACATGAAAAGCTTCAGAGCAAAGCTTATATGTTCAGAGTTAAGCTGCCCTATGCATTTGAGCAATTTTTTTTAAACTTGGCCACCCCTTGTTTAAAAATGGAAGCAATATAAAAGGAAATCAATCTCCTGAAATTGCTTGAAAAAAAGGTATAATTTTTTTTTCTCATTGGCCTTTTAATTTTAAGTAAGGTAATTAGCTCATTTTAGAAGCAAGAAGAGATATTAGTTGAAAATAATAATCAAAAAAATTATAATTAAAATATATGACCGGTGAATTTTTCGAATTTTTTTTTCTTATTTATTGCAACTTATAAAAATAAAGAAAACTAAATTATCGTTTAATTGTTTTATGCTAATTGTGCAATTGGTTTATCCAATTGTGCTATTTGGTTTTTTAAAAACGTCAGCATTTACTGCTGATATCTCTGAACGTACAAATCCAAAATAGAAAAGTTTTAGTGCAAAATTGGAGTTTTTCGATACTCAAAAAATGGCAGTATTATTTATCGAGTATTGTTTTATTTGATGTGATAAGTAGAAACATTTTTGAAAAAAAAATCTAAAAATTTGCCGGTCATCTATTTCAATTTTGATTTTTTTTTTATTTTCCATTTACGACCTTTCAAGCTCCTTAAATGGGCACTTTCTTGTATTTAAAAATAAAAGGCTAATTAGAAATAAAAATTAAACCCTTTTTTCATTAATTTTAGAAAATCTAATACCTTTTATATTGCCTCCATTTTTGGACAGTAGGGGGTGTCCCGAGTTTAAAAAAAATCGTCCATACATAAAATTAAAAATCAGTTTGTTTGTTTTTTTTTTGTTTGTAATAGTATCATGCGAAGCCATGATAGCTACCGACAGTTGATGGCAAAAGAAGGAAAAAATAGCAGAATTAATATAGGCTAAACCTTATTTTGATAAAATGCGATTAAAATTTTTGGCATCAAAAAAACTGATTTTTTAACAACAAAAATTTTAACAAAAATTCAAAAAAAAAACAATAATATTGCAAAAATATGAAGAATTTAAACACGCAAATTTATATGAATTTGCGCCTCCCTTAGAAAGTTTCTGGATCCTCTATAGGTCAAAAATTTTTAAAACTGCTACCAATTTACCCATTGAATTTCGAAACCGTAAAAAATTGCTATCGTGCAATATATTTGCACGTAAAAATGACGAACTTTATTAAAGTCAGTTTTATTGAAATCACCCATATATACTTAAATAATCTAATTAATTTATATGCAGGAATTTTTATATCATTTTTCTATTAAAAACTGTTAATATGGCTACTTACTTTAGTTTAAGATAAAAATCTATAGAGTAAAAAATTGTTTTCAATTTATGAATCATTTTTTTTTATTGTAAGAAAAAAGCTGTACCAATAAATAAAAGAAAAATTAAAAAAAAAAAAAAAATGCCGGAAATAATATTTGTAGACCACGAATATATCCATTAAATATTTTATTTATTCATACACAGTTACACATACATACATACTTAAATACATCAAAATGAATAACTTTCTTCAACACGATCATATTTTTTTTTATGGATTTTCGCACAGTGATAAAAAGAAATCCTTGACGTAGTATTGTATCTTATTTATGGATCGTAAATGTCGATTTCAAATTTTTTTTACATACGTACAGTAGCATTTTAACATTCAGGTTTATATTGACTGGAAGCCTATGATAACACCTGATTTTAATATTTTTTTTAATTTATTTTATTTTATGTGTATGTTTTAACGTTTTATTGAATTTTTAAAAATAAATAATATTTTTAAATGTTGAATGCTTATGTTTATTACGTGCAGTTGAGGAATGTATAATTATTTAGAGCAAATTTTTCATCTAGATATTAATCATGTACAAAAATAATGATAAGAATTTTTTAAAATAATCTTAAATTGGAACTCTGACTTTAAATTATCAAAATCTGAAAAATGAGAAATAAAAAAAAGTTGAGTAAAGAAAATGAAGAAAGAATTAAGAAAATTTTCGAGACAGAAAATGTAGACTTAACTTTTATTTAAAAGGAGATTTTAGTTGACCACAAATTGCACCCAAACGTGACAAGTTCAAAATCAAAGATTACGTTTACATTGATTTTATTTTAACAAGTTACTCTAAAAAGTTATATTTTAAAAGAATAGTCGCTCTTAAATCTTAAGAGAAATTACCAATCATTATAACTGTATTTTTTGAGCCATATAAAGGATGAATATTAAAAAAAAAAAATTTTAGTAAATTAAACAAATTTTAGTTTTTCAATAATTTTCTACTTTCAAAATTAAGAAAAACTTACAACTGGTTTTTATAAACACAACCAAAATTCAGGGAACATGTTTACTTCCAGCTGAGGATTAGGTATTGCGCAACATAAAAATATAATTTGTTATTTTTATAATTTGTAATTATCACCTTTACTAAATGTTAAGATTCTAAACCCAAAATGAATTATTCCAAGTTCTTAAACCTGAATTATTGCAAGTCCCTAAACCTGAATTATTCAAAGTCCCTAAACCCGGATTTATAAATCCCCAAATCAAAATTATACTACTGAAACCAATTGGATTCTTCGAATTTGAAAAATTGAAAAAATGCAATACTACTAAAAAATAATTATAAATTTTATTTATTTAGCCACAAACTCAAGCTTTCTTTTAAAAAAAATCTCAATTACTAAAGATTTTAATTAATAAATAATTAAAAGAAAGTTTTCTGAGAAATTAAAGGAGACCAAGACATTATGTCACGTTTTTATAAATATCCGTTGTATAAGAAAAAAAAATGATGAGGATTTTCAAAAATTTATTCCATCCTATTTTCACAATTTAATAAAGTAAAGAGAAAATAAATTCTAAAAATTATTTAATGATGAACTAACTTGATAAATACGTTAAAAATAATTATTTATCTTTCGAATAAAAAGCAAAAAGTATCACTCATTTATAAAACCCAAAAAAAAACAAAAATTACACTTTTTATTTCAAAATTTGGCACCAACTCGATAAAATGAATACTCAAATAAATACACACAGTAAAACTGTAAATAATTAACTATTAAAGAATTATTGATAAATAAATTATCATAAACAATAAGACAAATAAGTATTAAGAAAAAAAAAATAATGATAATAATTCTTTAATCATGTATACGGACTTTTAACTTGCATTTCTCTTATTCGCTTTCTTTTCTCTTAAATACATATAAAAAAGAGATAACCAGTGCAGCTATTACACACTGTTGATATCAAAAACTGGGCCATGTATCTCAAATTGCTTTTAATCATAAACTGTTAGTAAATGTACGTGCGTCTAGTAATTTATAAACGCGTATAAATAAATTTGCGAAAATGTAAAAGCTGGTAATTTTTTGTCATCAGAAGTTTTTTTGTCTTTGTTTTTACTGACATACATTTTTTTTATATTTAATTCATAATTAAAAAATTTAAATATACAGATTATATATTTATTGTCTTTTTTTAGTTATTTAAATATTTAAGTAATGAAAATTTTTAAGACGAATAAACAATAGCACCTTGGAAATGAGATATTTAAACCATGAGATAATTCATATTTAAATTATGTTACACTTTATTTTAAATGTACAACTGTGAAATATTTTTGCTACTATTTTTTTTAATTATATAGTTAAATGAATTTAAATGACATGAAATTCGAAGAATTTTTTTTTTTTTAATGTAAAAAATATGTTTAATTAAAAATTTTACATTGAAATGAGGTTTATTTCTTATACAAATAAAAACAGTACTTACATTTCAGTGGTGGATATAGAAATTTTTTTGGAAGGAGTCATTTGGAATTAAGTTACAAAAAATTTGCAAAAAAAGGTCCTTAAAATTTTTTTAGGGGGTTCAAACTGGTACTTCTCATTAATTATGTAACGTAAAATTAGCTCAAAAAATCGCAAAGAATCATAAAAAAGCTAAGGCTTTTTTATTTCAGGCACGATTATATATTTATTGAGTATTTTCTCTTCACATTGATAAGATCCACACTCTCATAAATTGAAAACTATTACTTATAATATCTAACATCAATGTTTTTGTGTTTATTTGTCAACCACGGAATGAAATAAAGTCAAACTGGAGGAGGCACAAGTAGATACAATTCAAAACATTTTCTACAAAATTTTTTTTTATTCATCGAGCTGTTTCTGATATTTGCAATTTTCTAGTATTTTTTAGTTAATTGGTTATCAGTATTTTGCGATTACTTGACAAAAAATTAATTAAATTTAGCCAGGCTGGAAGAGGTACAAGTAAATACAATTTGAAAAATTTTGTACCAATTTTTTTTTGTTTCATCGATTTGTTCCTGATATTATCATTTTTTCCTTAATTTTTTGATATTTGAAATCGGTATTTTCGACATTTCTCTGCAAGGACTGGATGAATTCACTTTAGATTGGAAACCCTGAAACTAGATCTGATTTCAAAAAAATTACTCCATTGGGAATTTTTATTCATCGAGTAGTTTCTGAGATCATGAGGATACACTTTTTTGTAGATGCATCCCTACACACATCAAGGCATGTGGATACACTAAATGACCTGGGGATCCAATTTCTCCACGAATTGGACGATTTAAAGACTTTTCTGTTTTTTGACTTGGCAAACTTATAAGGCACGATTTTATCTATCTATTGCATGTATGGATGATTGTGCCTAAAAAAGTAAAACTGACCGCTGAAGGGGGGTAAAATTACCTCTTTGACCTCCTTCCCCCCTGCTGTATCCACCACTGTACACTTTTATAGTAATATTTAACTTATTTGTTCCATTAAAACTTTTTGGTGATTATGATAACAGTTAGGTAAATATTTTGAGAATATTCAGCATATTAGACTGATTTTGCTCCCCATAAAAACTTCCTAAAAATAAATTTTTATCATGAAATTTCTGGATTTATGAACCCATTAAAAAACAATAGTTTCATCAATAATAGCAATTTACGATCCTTCAAATTTTATAAAACGGTGAAGAGAATTTACACTTCCAAACAAGTTTGTAAACAACAAGTTCTTGCTCAAAATTTTAGTCTTTATACATATAAACAGTGTGCTAAATAGCAGGATGTTTCATTGTAAGTTTTCGTATTTAGCAATTTAAGGAGTTATTTTGAAGCATATTTTAATAAAATTTTTATCAGAATTAATACCCGAATACAGATAAATCATGATAAAATCTTCAGCCATTGTGTACACACTTATTATGTATCAAAAGAAAACTATTTTGAAGAATATTTTTAATCAGTGGATTCAGAGCTATCAGTTGTCAAATTTGACGTTTTTAGACCCATAAAAATTTTTGAGGAACAAACGTATCAACATGCTAATGGTTTTGTCTTCTTTGTTTTGATAAATTATAACTCTTTTAAGTGAAAAAAAATTTCCATTGACCTACTTTTATCCTAATTTTTCTGATTTGAGATTTTAAACTCAAGGCAGTTAAGCGCGCGTGACGTGCAGGCAAGTTAAAAAAAATGGGGAGGCACTCAGCATGAAAATCTATATAATTTTTACCAACTTTAGGGATGTTCTTTTACGTTGTAAATTTTTGGGCAAGTGAGTGCTTAATTTAAAAAAAAAAACGGCCATTTTCAAACTCCAAAGTGTTTATCCACAAAACCCTGTATCATTTGGACCCTCAAGCAAACTTAAACACGATACTCATTTACTTTGTAATCGTTAATCAATAAAGCCATAAATATTCTTCAATATATTTAAAAGAAAAATATAACATTTATGATACATAAATACATTTCTCAAATTGACTTAACATAATAAGAAATATCCGGTTTTCATCCAATCGATCATTTATAAACTTATCGTATTTAATAGGTTATTTAATTGTTATCAATTATGCACAAATAATCTAATTTTTTTTTTTTAATTGAATTAAAAAAACTTAAATGAAAGGCTTGTACACTTATAAAATTTATTACGTTATAATTCCTTGCAATTTTTTATATATGTTGCGTGTAATATATTTAAACTGGTGTGCTTTGTATTACTTTCTTTTATTAATTTTTTTTTTCTTTTTGTTTTATTGTTGTTATCATTATTATTAAAAGTATACCAACAAATGTGTATAAGATATATTTAATTATTTAATTAATATCATAGTTTAATTTTACTGATAAGAAATATAATTATGTATGTATAATATACGCATTTATGGAAAGAACTTTTATTTTTTTTTAAAGTGTAATTTTTTTAAGAAAGTTTTTATTTTTTATATAATTCTTATGTTGTTAAATAAAAATTTTTATTAATACTTATGTACCATTTTGTTAAAAAACTTTATCAATTTTTTTCTTCGAAATACCGGACTCTACAGAAGTGGGGTCTTAAACCTTTGATGTGATAAGGTATTAGCATATACCGTTTTGAAGCATATTCTGTTTCAAATAATATTAGAGATCCAAACCAACTGGGCCCAAGTTGGTCTTAATGATCGCAGAAATTTGTCCAAACTATTTTTTTCCACAAGTACAACTAAAAATAAGTATTCTTAGTGAATTTTAGCATTCTAGATTAAATCTTTGATTTTTGACAGCCACTTTTCTGTTTTTGACCTACTTTGGTAAATTGACTCAAAATATTCTTATTTTAGTTATCAAATACTTATTTTTTGGTGAAAAATATTTTCTTCCCAGGTGCTTGTAAGAAATTAACCGCAGAATTTGAATCGAGATTCGAATGCTCAAAATATGATTTAGTGTGCGGATGCGCGAAATAATTAAGTTTTTCATCACTCGCCTTTCAGATTAATTAAAAAAAATGTGTAGATTCGATTTTCTTTGATTTCGGCTCAAATTTTTTGTTTAACCAATTTTTATCTTCGAGATACGCAATACGTAGGATAAGCTAATCTGAAACCTCCAGATCAAAAAATGATATCTTTTAAAATACTATTTTTTCCAATTTTTTAACATTTTACCAAGTCAAATGACCAAATAAAAATCTGGATTTTTCAGGAAATTTAACATATCCATATAATTTTTAGTAAACTATAAAGGTTTTATATGAAAATGGCGAAATTGGAAAGTTAAAATTCATAATTCAATTCATTTATTTACATTTTTTCAAAAAAAGTTTTTTTTTATTTTTTAAATCATTTATATTATCTTTGTTTTCTTTTATATAAAAAATTTTGCATAAAATTAGTTTTTTTTCATTAAAATATACTATTATTTATTGTAAACTAATTAAAATCATTGTTTTTGCTTTCAGGGGTCAGGATGCGGTGGATTGGTTACATAACTGCGATTCTTTGGTGTTTAAACATCGGCAGAATCTTTGGCTCAATGAATCGAGGTAAACTATCAATTATTTACGGCATTATATTTAAAAAATTTTTTAAATAAGATACTTGGCAAGTTTATTTAATCGTTAAACACAGAAAATTTCTCAACGATTATAAAATGTTTTATAAAGTTGACTTTAATGCCTAAGGAAAGAATTTTGATAGTTTCATAAAAGCGCGCCGACTGGAACAGAGCTCGAGAAAAAATTTTAAAGCTCAAAAATTAAAAATCTGCTTTTACTTTAATATGTGAGGAGGTTTCGGATTATAAACCTAAATTTTGAAAAAGATTAAAGCCAAAGAGAAAAAGTCTAAATTAATGCAAGAAAATTGTAGACAAAAGTAAAATTTTACAACATATTACATGGCTTAATTTAAATCAAACCGGGATAAGATGCATGGTTGGGTCTTCAAATCGGTTCCAAAGTATTTTTTCCCGAAAGTACTACTAAAAATTAGTCTCCATTAAATTTTTTAGCTCATAAGGTTCAACCCTTGATTTTTTAAGTCTTATGAGTTATTAAAAAGTAGAAATAAAAAAGTGAGACAACAGGAGTTCTTAATTTTACTCTTTTTCGCTTTAATATTGTGTGTTATCTGTACTCATCAGATTTATATTCTGCATTATCTTTACTCATCAGTTTTTATCGATTACCTGATAGATATGATTTTATGAATATAAATGAAGTAAACCAAGATTTTATATTGGTCTTAGGTTATTAAACAACTTTTAGAGGAAAAGTTTGTTTTTTAGCAATTTTTATCAATTTTTTCGTCATCTAAATTCAGTTATTTTGTGATTACATGAAAGCGACTAGATTAAATTTTGGCTTTCTGCTAGGCCAACTAGATTAAATATAAAAAACTTGGTTATCCAAATGTCTTGGACTTTCCTCAGAAGTCAGAAAATCGAAAACGTTATTTTCGTTTTTAAAAAAACAAATTTTTTAAGAAGAGATAATTTTTTGTTGGTAAGGCGCTCAAAAAAAAGTATGTTTTTACAAATAGTATATTTTTATCCTAGGCCGCAAAAATAAAGAATGGCCCAGGCAGATCGCACGTAAATTGCAATCCGAGGCGAAGCCGAGGATGGCAAACTGCGATCTGGGACATTCTTTTTTTACGGCCGAGGCCAAAACATAATTTTTCTTCGTCAGTGGCTAAAAAAAACGTATTTTCGAATCGCACCGCGGCCGGGAAATACGTGCTTTCTGGCCACTGACAAGAAAATAAATTAACATACTTTACTCGAATTCTATCCCCATGGAATAGTGACATCAAACTAACAAGGGGAGACTTTGAGAATCCAAATTCCAATCTAGTTTCTGAAAAACATTCCCAATAACCTCAGTTTCATCCAATGGGCCTTATGGGCTTCGAAACGCAGGGCTCAATGTTATTGATTAGGGTTTTTTGGTAATTTTTAATAAAATTCTACTTTGCTACTTCAGAAAATTACCAAGACACTTCTGGTTGGTTTCATTTTGGTGAAAAAATCAAAAATAAAGTTTTTTATAAGTAATTCTCTTACCATTAAAGGCAATAAACTGAATGCACATTTTCGGCTTAAAATTTTCATCAAAAATTTTTTTTTCTCTTTTTTAAAAATAGTTTCTAAGATATCACTTTTTAATGTGATAAAAATAGACTTTTTTCAAAAATTCTGGAATTGGGACTCTGACTATAAATGATAATATATGACGAACATATAATTAAAAAGGGATGAATAACAAATTTTTGGAATCTTAAAGCTTGTAGTAAGTGTTTGAGGCCTATAAAACTCATTTTCGTCAAAAATTAAAATTTTGGCCGCAATTTCAAAATTGGGCATTTTGGGCAAAAATGAGCTCTGGGTTTCTATTTCTAGAAAGCCCATTAGAATAAATAGAGGGTATCGTGAGTGTTTTTTCAATATTATTAAAGTCATATATATTCATAACTTTACCGTGGAATCCAATTTTTTTTACAGATTTTCAATTATTAACATAACTTTGCGAAATGCTTTATGAATATCTAAAAAGTGTTATTTTTTATTTTTTTATCTTTCATTTATCGAGTTCTCAGAATTCCATATGTTTTTGTTTTATGTCAAAAAATTTGAAGTTTTTCAGAAGTTATTTAAGCCTTTTTTATGTGTGTTTTTGCATTTAAATTACATATTAAAAAAACCTATTATTAATGTTGAAAATGGAGGAGTAAATTAATAGGGCAAGATTCCAATATTTACATAGAAGATATTTCCTGTAACCAGTAACAAAGCCTCGTTAAAAGGCATCCCTATAGTTAAAAGTAAGTTATTTAAAAGCAAAAAGATATCAAGTAAACATAATACAATCCTGACTAGATCTCGGACTAGAACAAACCCCTATTGGGTTAGCTTACGATTATAACAGAAATTTAAATTATTTATAAAATGTATCCCATTTAAATTAAAAAAAAAAAAATTTTAATGTTAAGGGATGAAGGGTACATCTAATAGTGTTAGATTATGGATATATACTTTGAGATCAATCTGGTTATATTAATCTTTTTCGGTGTATACTTTGAGTCGTAATCTACGTATTACTTTGTGATCCATTAATTGTTTATTTTGAGATTTCATTATTTATCTACAAAAACATTGATTCTTGATTTTGAGTACGCGCGCAAAGTTAGAAAAAAGTTTATTCTTAGGCTAGTTCCACAAACCTCCGTAAGCGCAGAAACGGAACCGCAACGCAATGCGCACAGCTCGATTTTTGTTTGTGCACATGCGTATTGTGCTGTGCGCATTGCGTTGCGGCTCCGTTTTTGCGCTTACGGAGGTTTGTGGAACTAGCCTTAATGTTCTTTTGAACGTCTGATACGCACTCTGAAAAATAAATTCGGTTGCCACAAGCGGGATTCCGCTTGTAGCTAGCGGATTTTTTTTCTCGTCAAACGATTGCAAATTACTTGAAACGCAAAGAAAATTAAAAAAAAAATTTTTTCCCGCTTACTTGGAATATGAGTATATCGGTATGATGAGATTTGAGAAAATTTTGGAAAAAGAAAAGAAAAAATGTTTTTTTTTTTAATTTTCTTTATGTTTCAAGTCATTTGCAATTGTTTGCAAAGAAAAAAAATTCCTCTAGCCACAAGCGGAATTACGCTTACCGTTAGCGAATTGTCCGCTTACCGCAAGCGTAATTTTTTTTCAGTGCACTTACTTTCAATATATCTATAAATATTACTAATCATGAAATTCCAGATAAGCAATTTCAAAATCCAAAAAAAATATATAAATTTTATATATAAATATATACAGTTTACAAGAATTTATATGGTATAATCCAAGAAGTAATTATTGTTTAACAGACATTTTATGATTAGTTATTGCATTCACATTTACATCTAATGCCATGAATTTGGTGCAATATATTTTACTCAGCTAATAGCTATATAACATTTCTTACTACAAAATGATCATGTTATTAATTGATTTCTCTCGCAAGAGAAATGTCTTTGCAAGAGTATATAATGAATCAAGAACATCTGAAGTTGAATTAGATATTTAAAGAATACATACTGTGTATATTAAGATTTTTTGTAATTTACCTAGTTATGGTTATGTTAAAATAAAATGTTAAATTTTAAATTATATTGTGTGTGAACAAAGAATTCAAAGACTTTTCCTTTAAAAGTAGATTTGATAATTCATTAGTATTAACAGCGTTAATATGAAAAATGGAAAATTTTCGAATTTTTTCACAGTTGCTGTTATTCAGTGCAAGTATTAACTTGTCAATGTTATTATAATTTTTTGAATTGGAATGGATCTCAATAATTTCTAAATTTTTTAGTTTTGAACAAAAATCAGTCAGTTTGTTTTCAGATTCAATGTTATCAATTTTAAATTAAATAAAATTTTAAATTTTGTGTAAAATATTTAAAATATGTTTTCATTACACGCGTTAGAAAGAATCGTTTTTCTGCGCGGCAAGCGTTCTTTCTTACGCTTTTAATGAAAAACTGTGTGTTAGATCACGGGATAAAAAGTAGATTTTTTACTTTGCATGCATTTTTGGCCATAATGTGAACTTTGTACTTTGTACTTTTGGTCATAATGTTTACTTTGTAAATTAATTTTTATAATAATTAGATAAATTTTTTACAAATTTAAATCTACTAATGTGACCTCACTAATAAATAATTTAATAAATTTAGTTGGAAGCTTGCCTACTTTTGAATCATTGCAGCACCTTAGACATTACCAGGTTTATTACTTCTTATTAAAATAAATACCTCTTCTTGAAGCTCTTTAATTTTATTGAGAATTATAAATATATGAGGACTGTTATTATAAAAATTTTTCCAAAATGTGAAAGAAACAATTCACATGCATTTGTCGTGGAGTCATTTATTTCAATTTTTGATGCCCATCTTCGAGATTGGAATGTTGAACTATTGAGTATATAATTGTCTAATAAAAAGTAATCAAAAAAGGTCGTGGATTTCACCTGGTGCTTCGGCAATCAAATCTTCAACAAAACAATTTTTTACTTTTAATGGATCTAAATAAGATAACCCAAAACACTATCTTAATGATTGCCTAATTTCTGATGCCTGATTTTTATAAATTTTTGCGTATTCTATAAAAAAATTATTACAAATATAATGATACCAATATATTTTAAAATTTTTTATTTTCGAATCTAAGCTTTGAATTTTTCTCCACCACGCTTGCTTAAGGTAAAATCTGCATCTACAATGTCTACATTTAGGTGCCGAGCGTGAGTAATGAGCGTTAATACGTGGTAAATGCTTTTCAAGCATCTAAACCAAAGTTCAAAATTTTCACCTGGGATTAAATATTTAGAGTATATAAATATATTATGAAATATATCCTAAATATTTGTCAAAAATTTCTTTTAACAGTTTAACTACTACTATGAAATTTTATAAACAATTTTAAAGTATATTTTTTAAATTTATATAAAAATTAAAAATTTTCGAAACTAAAAAGTTTTAAAACATTTAAAATTCTTAGCTGGTTTGATTAATATTTTCTAAATTTTGATTTTGTGCTGATTTGTGCTGATTATTTTTCAATAAAATTCAGATCAAAGCAGAAAAATTTAACATGAAAAATCCCAATACACATACATTTAATTTTTTGCAAAACCTATATAAATTCAATATTATTCAATTTCCTTATCGTAATTCTATAATATTTACTTGAAAATATAAATCAAAAATTACAACAAAGTTTAAAATTATATATATTTTTCTTTTCCCACACATACACACACTCACACATACATATATTTATAAGAAGAAAAGAATACATAAAATAAAAATGAGATCAAATATATATGGGCTTTGATATTAATTATAATTATGAGGTCAATGTATATAAATTGAAATTTCACTTTTTTTATCGTACATTATAAAAAAATGTTTTTTTTTTTTTATATTGAAAAATACTCATAAAATATATGATTAAGCTACCGCATTTTTTTTATGTAATAAAAATATAAATTTTATGATCAAATGTAATTAAACTCTTTTTTTTTATTAATCTTATTTTATTATGTGAATTAAATTAGGTATTTAATAAAAAATAATGAACGAAAAAAAAATTATTTTTTTTAGGCTATAAAATCAGTCCAAAACCATGTCATGTACCAAGTCAACCAGATGTAGAAGGTACATGTATGTTTGTATGGGAATGTATTAAATCAGAAGGTACACATGTTGGTGTTTGTGTTGATACATTTATGTTTGGTAGTTGTTGTTTACATAATTCAACAACAAATGTTATATCATCTATACAAGAACATCAAAATATAACGTCTTTAAAAACAAAACCATCGATAGCACAAGCATTAGCATTAGGTACTAATTCTAGAACAACGTTAAGAAAACCTTTAATATCAACAACAACTTTAAGGCCTACTTTAAGGCCTGTAAATAATCATGGTTCAAATTCCGTTTCTACTAGTCACAATATGAATCTTCAGACTGGTTCTCAAGGTAAATATTTTTCATTAATTAAGCAAGGTATAAATTTATTGTCATATCGTCAAAGAAGTTTCATTTTAAATTCTCAGTACATAAAAATACTGTGTCGTGCTTACAATAAATAAACTTAATTTTTATGAATATCCAAAAGTAAAGAAGAAAAGTTCTCCTAGGAGTCAACTTAGTCTTCAAACGGAAAATTTTAGCTAAAAATATCATTTTCAAAATAAAAGGCATTTCAATTTTCAAATATAGTAGAGCGGAACTTAATTTTCTGCATAAACTTTAAGTTTTTGGGATCCTTAAAAAAAAATTTTATATTAGAAATTTTATTCATTTACCACTTAACCTTTCAATTATTTTTAGGAATTTGAATAATTTGGTGTATCTTAAAAACACCCTAAAATCAATTTTCGCGTAAAAATAGGGTTTTCGGAATCTAAAAAAGAATTTCAGATGGAAATTATGGTTTACTGGCTCCGAAACAGTTTTTCAGTTTTCCAATAAAGTATTCCAATTTTACTTAAGAAATAGAAAAAATAATTTAGTGGTTAATGAATGAAATTTTATATTTGAAATTCGTATTTACAGATATAAAAAATCAAAATTTTCTCGCCACCTTAGAAAATTGAAATGCCTTTTATTCTCAAAAATGATATTTTTAACTAAAATATTCCTTCTTAATCTTAAAAATTTAGTTACCCAATCATCCTAAACTTACAATTGTATTAAATAGTATTAATAAATATTTAATTTTTTGAAAAGGTTCATCATCCTTATCAACAACCAAGCCTCCTGTGAAATTATCACAGGCTGCAAATCGTCCTCAACAAAAAAGGCCACATTCAAAACCTTACACAGATTCAAATTATCAAAGTTCAATATTAAGTAGTTCAAAAAATATAACACAAATAACAAGGAGACCTCAAAGTAATTATCATGAAAAAAGGCCAGAAGAAGATAGATTTAATAATAATAATAATAATAATAATAATAATTTAAATAATAATAATAATAATAACCAAAATAATAATCATTATCATTATAATCATTACAACCATCAAGAATTTAAAGACAAAGTTTCAAATTCACATAATACACTGTTAATTAGGTTACCTAATAAAAATAAAATATCACCAGGTAAAAATCAAATATCGTATAGACCTGGTTATGATATTGTACCATCAGAAGATAGTAATGATGCTGATGAAAATGATCTCAATGTACAAGAAACAATACATAGGCCTAATATTAATTCTTTAGATGATCATGTAAGTTATTGACCAATATTTTTTTACTCACTAATAATTATATTAACATTTATCAACTCATTTATTGACAGGAAGCATCAGATAAATTAAATTCAGGAATAAATTATATACATACAGAAAGACCTCAATGGGCTACAAAACCAATAAATAAACCAAATAATGATTATTCAAAACCGTATTATTCATTAATAAAAACAACAACGTATGAACCGTTATCATCATCTTTATCATCGAATTTAGATAATGATAAAACTACAGTATCATCATCTTCAGCATCATTTTATAGCAGTAATGGACAACTTACCAGGTATACAAAAAAAACCAAAACCCGTTCATATACTGAAATTTTAAAAATATTTTAATATCAATTTTACGTGTGGTAATTTAACTTATTTTTATGTTTATTGCTAAAAAAAGAGTAATAAGAATGTAAGTTAAGAAAACTACACCGTTAAAAGTTTTTTTATAAAAAAATATACAGATTTAAATGTATGCTATTATATTAACTGGACCTTTAAAAAAAAGTCATAATAAATTGTCCTACTTTATGTTAAAAAATTTAAGGTAATAATTGTGTAACATAATTATTAAAATCACTAAAATTTTTACGACTGGTCCATTTTCATAAAAAAATAAATAAAATAATTTAATGAATATGCACTTAAAGAATTTTTATAAAGAATGGGCACTTAGGTTATTTTAATTGTAGCGCAGCTGGAGCCATACCGCAAACATCTCATTGGCAAGTAACAACAGAACCAGCATTCGTTACAAAAAATAAACAGCAATCAATTATTGGATCATCATCGTGGATACCACCAAAAACTTCAAATAAACCTCATTGGAATGATAAAATTAACTCACAATCTGGTGATTCTTCTCATCCACAAAGACCAAGTTTTAAACCAACAGAACCACAAGAGGTAATTATTATTATTATTATTATACTCATTTTTATTACTTTATTTTCTTTTGTTCTTTTTTTTTTGTAACAGCTTACGTAAACTACTTATTAAAACAATTTTATTTTACTTTTTTTTAAATTCTTAAAAATTATGTTTAACATCCTGGATCGGCGATTATTCTTATAATTATGATTTCACTTTCAAAAAATTTAGTGCAAGTTTTTTTTTTTTGTAAAAAATATATATGTTTCATGCGTGTTCTTAAATATATAACTGCTTATTAGATTATAAAAACAAAATTCTTTTTAAATCTTTTATAACGGCTCTGTATGTAGGGCTAAACATTATTTTCTGAGCTGTAAATAATTTTCTTGCGGGAAATCGATTGATAATGTGTAATAATGTTTATTTTTAAATAATTTTAAATAAATTCTGTTTTTAATATTTTTCCATTTTATAAATTTATTGCCATTTATTTAAAGTTAGAAGGATATAGGTAGAATGCCCAAAATGAAATATTTAAGGAAAGGATTTTTTACGCAACCAATTAAGTTGCTACTCTTAAAATTTTAAGCAATTTTCAAATATTTTGCTTGGTTTTTTGAAGTGTCAAACACTTTATCTAGTGAAACACATAATTTTGAATGTTTTTTCTTATTTTGAGGAATTGACGAGGGAATTGAGCCTATAAAGTCAAACAATACTACTTCAAAAGTTATCTCCTGTTTTTTAAAAATAATTTGCTTAATTACCTTTTAGTTAAAAATCAAAAAATTTTAAGTAAATCTTAAATTTAAAGTTTTACAGTACACGGAGAAAAATATTTTGTATATTTTACAAGGTTAATTTTAGTAAAACGGGGTTAGTTTTAATTACAAAAAAAATTTGTAAATTTTACAAATATGAAGTCAGAATATTGTAATTCTAACAAAAAACATGGTTATATTTACAAAATATTTGAACAGAAAATAACAAAACTTTATAATGTAAACATAACCAGCAATTTTTGTTATTTTTAACAGTTATTTTTCTCCGTGTAATTAATCTACACTGTAAAACGTAACTTTCTTAGATTAACAAAACAAATAGAATATTTTCGAAAAATTAGTAAATTTTCAAAAAAATTTGTAAATATTCGATAAAAATCGTAAATTTACGAAATTTAGTATATTATCGAAAAATTCGATAATTGTCCATTTTCTTTTGTGCATTTACGAAAAAAATTGTAAATTTACAACTATTTTTTGTAAATTTTCGAAAAAAAATGGTAAATTATCAATTTTTCTTGCGAATTCACAAAAAAAAATCGAGAATACTCAAATTTTTTGTTAATATTCTAAATTTAGTAAATTTACGATTTTTATCGAATAATTACAAATTTTTTCGAAAATTTACTAATTTTTCGCAAATGTTCTAATTTTTTTGTTAATATAAGAAAGTTACTTTTTACAGTGTATATTTTAGACAAATTCTGTATTTTTAAAATTTCTGTATCTGAATTTCTGAAACTTAAAATTTCAAATGGTAAAATGTTATCGTTTTTAGCATTTATCCAAATAATAACTAAGAACAATTTAAGTCAGTTTTACCAATGTATTAAAAAAAATATAAAAATAAACTTGGAATTTATATTTCCGTATATACTTTCCAGAAATTAATTATTTCTTATAAATTTTTATAGAACAGATTTTCACTTCAATAATTTGTGACAATTCCATATTGGACTTAAGTAATACTACGAATTATATAAAAAATATAAAAACTCGTTTATTTTTAAGTTTAATTTTATATTTGTTACGTTTTAGCAAAAAGAAATAACACTGTTAAAATAAAAATTTATTTTTTACAATTTTTTTTTAATTTACTTAATTATTTACAATTGCAAATTAGATCCAGAATCTTTTAAACTACGTAAACATTTAATCTCTTAAAATTTACATCTTTCGAAATAAAAATTTTAGCCTCATCAAACCGATATTGTGCTTAATAACAAATACGATCAAGATATTTTTTTCTTATTGATTGTTCTTAACTTAATACTACACTGTCTGATATATTTAGAGTGTAGATACACCACATGTCAGCACGAGTATTTAAGAATTTTATCATTGTCTGGAAAGATCGTATCATTTAATAATCGTAATTTCATACCAGACGTAAAATTAAAAAAAATTTTTAAAAGTACTTATAGAAACTAAATTCTTTAAATTACGATATTTATCGAGGATCAGGAAAAGTGACCAATTGGAGCCTTAAAAAATAACAAGAATTTAATTTAATAGAAATTCCCAAAGCGAAAATGTCGAAATAAAAAATTTTTTGGAAGGATTTTTAATCTCTTTAAATCCTGAAAGATCTCTGGAGATCTAAAAATATCCAGAAATTAAAAGAAGAATTTCGAAAACTCGTCGGATAAATTTATAAGATTTTCTCGAAATAACCTTAAGGTCTTGTTAATAGTTAACTTAATAATTTTATCACAAAAGAATTATGTAATTTTGTTTTTTCAAATAATTAAAATTATCAATTCATGAAAAAGTCAACTCTAAACAAATCAAATAACTTAACTTCCAAAATTTAATCTAAAAAAGTTTGAAAAAATAATGCAAAAAGTTATCTCCAACAAAATAATCCAAATAACAATTGCATGTTTCTTGTACCATTAAAAAAAAAAAAATTGTTTAGCTGTTCATGCTTATGCATAACTTTCCAATAATTACTCTCGAAGAGTAAAATCTAAGGACTTAAAATATAATTTTATGTTTATTCTTGTCAGATTTTTTTTTTCTTGCATCTTCTATTTATAATTTTTTTTTTTTTATTAACAAGATCGTTTCTTTAAATACACTTGCATGCTGTGAAAAAAAAAATTTTTTTTGCAATCCATCTTTCTAGTTTTTTTTTCTTTTGCCAATAAATCTTACAAGATACAACTTTTACACAAGAATAACTTCCGCGTGAAAATCACCTTAGCAAAAAAAAAAAAGAAAAAAAAAACGTTATAAGTTCGATTGCCTTCCAAGGTCGTTTATTTCCGCCCCATAGAGTTAAATAAAATTTTCATCTCGCGTGATCTAGTTTTCTTTTCTTCGTCAATTTTTTTTTTTTTTTACTGACATTACACATTTTCTTATATAAGGAAAAATCTCTTTTTCTTGTCTTGTTGATCGCGTTTTCTACACGTGCAATTTTTTTTTCACAATTATTATTGGCTTTCGTGATTTCACTGATTAGTTTATTATTATTGTTATTATTGCGTATATAAAATTCAATATGAATGAAAACTTCTTTTTTTTTCTATCTATAAAATAAAACTTTCCATTGAAATAGAGAAAAAAAAATTTTTTTTTTTTTTATTGTTGAAAAATATTACTAAATTGTAATAAGAATTTATTTTCAAAGAACAAAATATACACTGAGATATTTAATAGTTTTCTTATACTTTATTAGCGTAAAGCATGAAAAATTTTTTATTATTGGTTTTGTTTATTATTTTTTTTTTTTTTATTGATTTTTATATATTTAATAACTTTTTTTTTTATCGTATAAAATGATATCCGGAAGTAGTTTATTAAAATACAAGTTTTATTTGTTGTAATAAATGATGTAAAAATTATTGTTGTTATACAAGCTGATTTTATTTTTTATATCTTGTTTTTTTCAGGTTTAAACGTAATTCTTAAAACTGTACAATGCAGGTTTTAAAAAATCCAGGATACTAATTTTTTAATTGCCAAATTTTTTTTTTTTTGGTGCTAACTGTTTTTTTATATTTTAATTTATATTAACTAGTATCGTGTCTATACAGCAAAAAATGTTTTTTTTTTGTAAAAAAATTTTATTTTCGAATTTTACAACCTGATGGTTAATTATATATTTTTTGTAAAAGCGTCTGTAATGCAAAAGTAAATCAAATTTATATTAAGAGTAAATCAATTTAGCCTTGTGTAGACATCTGAAAAAACCCTATTTTTAATTCCTTAGGTTAAGAAATTCCAAAACCTTTTTGTGATGCCCAAAAAGGCTATTCGAATTATATATTCAGTAACCAAAAATCTGAATAGCTTGAGCAAAAACATTCCAAACTTGTATTGTTTTTTAGAATAAAACCTCAACATTTTTTAAATTATTAATAAAAACATTTTTTTTTCACAGAATAACGTATATCAGAAACCTCATTCAGCTCATTACATAACAACTTCATACTTGGATGCAATGCACAAGCCAAAACCACCAAAAACAACAACGCCAACAACAACAACATCGACAAGTACTACAAAAAAACCTTCAACTGCAAATGGTCAGTCAGTCAAATCAACCACATCAAAATTTCCTTCATCGTTAACAACGAATAAATACATGAGTAATCCAGATGATCAACCAGTTTACCGTGGTTCTGTTTTAACAATACCAGCAGCAGCAGAAAATAGTGGTATGTCATGTGGAGTACCAAGAAAAAGTGGAAGGCCAGAAAAAAGAATTGTTGGAGGTAAAGATGCTACTTTTGGAAAATGGCCTTGGCAAGTGTCAGTTAGGAGAACTTCATTTTTTGGTTTTTCAAGTACACATAGATGTGGAGGTGCAATCTTGAATGATAATTGGATTGCTACTGCTGGTCATTGTGTTGATGAGTAAGTTTATTGTATTATTGTTTAAAATTAAACATATAGACAAAAAATTGAATCAATTCTTAGCAAAAAATACCCATAAGATCAAGTCATGATATAAAATTAAGTCACCTGTTTTTTTTTACTAATAATTAGGGTATTGTTTTTTGCGTAATTTTTTTGTTTAACGGTCATAAATTTTTAAATTAACCAAAATAATACTGTTTTAGAAAACTATTATGTTGAAATTTCTTTTGAAATTTTTAGTTACGCAAGATATTCCTACCATTTTTTCAAGTAAATAAGCGACAAACCTCGAAAGAAGAGTGTAATTCAAAATTTAAAAAACTTTACTAAGATATTTTGAAATAATAATTTTTCAGTTGATAAATTTATTTAACATTAACTTAAGTAAAAACAATACATCATAGAAAACATTTTTTTTTTTAATTCTGGAATAAATTTTTTTTTAAATTCATTAAAATTTATCAACCGAAAAAAAATGTGTAAATTTTTAAATATTATTTTATTAAAATTTCTGTAATGAATTTTATAAATTAATACACTGTCAGGTTACTCTACTTAAATTTTGCTTGAATCTTCAAAAATTCAGATATTTTTATAACAGATTTGATTTAATTTTCTTGAATTAATCATTAATTTAGTTAACATTTTTTCCGAAAAGCCTGATATTGTAGTTCCAAAGAATATTTAAAAATTGATTCAAGAATTTAGAAATTATTTTTTTATTTTTTTAATGAATTTTCGAATAATTTTTTGTAATCTTATAGAAATGATACCTAATTATTAATAACGATTAAAAATAATTAAATTTACTTAAATTAAAAATTAAAATTTACTAATTTACTAGTTTTTATTTTAAATAAATTGTAAATTTAACATATGAATTTTTCAGCTTATTAACGTCTCAAATAAGAATAAGAGTTGGAGAATACGATTTTTCATCAATTCAAGAAAGTTTAGCATATGTTGAACGAGGAATAAGCAAAAAAGTGGTGCATCCAAAATATAATTTTTTTACATTTGAATACGATCTAGCTCTTGTACGTTTAGAAACTCCATTAGCTTTTGCCACACATATTGCACCAATATGTTTACCAGCTAGTGATGAACTATTAATAGGAGAAAATGGTACTGTTACTGGATGGGGTCGTCTTAGCGAAGGTGGTACCTTACCATCTGTATTACAAGAGGTAACTAACAGACTTTATGATAAAAAATTAAAATTTTTGCTAATCCTTTTATTTATATTGTATTTTAGGTTACCGTGCCAATTGTTAGTAATGACAAGTGCAAAACTATGTTCCTCAGAGCTGGTAGACACGAATTTATACCAGAAATTTTCTTATGTGCTGGTTTTGAAAATGGAGGCCAAGATTCTTGCCAGGTAAAATATAAAATTTATTATTATTAAAATTTACAATTAAATTAATAAAATAAATATTTATTTCAGGGAGATTCAGGTGGGCCATTACAAGTTAAAGGAAAAGATGGACGTTATTTTTTAGCTGGAATAATATCATGGGGTATTGGTTGTGCAGAAGCTAATTTACCAGGAGTATGCACAAGAATATCAAAATTTGTTCCATGGATATTAAAAAATGTATCATGAAATTAATATTAATTTTTTTAATAAAAAAAATGGATTTAAATTTTTTTAATTATAATCTTTGATATTATCAAAGTTTATTGTTACATAATGTGTGACTGTTTCTGTTAAAGCTGTGAAGTACAAATAATTGTACAAATTTAATATATAGAAACAAAATATTACTTTTTAACAACAAAATTCTACCCAATTTTTAGATATTGTTGTAGAAATTTTTATAAAAATGAGAATTATTTTTACCAATTTTTTTTAAAAATAAAATAAAAAATTGTTAATTTCATAGATTTTAATGTATTATAATTTTTGTTTTTATTTATTTTTTTTTTCTTGTTCAATGTTACGTTATAAATATTTAAATACTGATAAAGTAAAATTACCATTAAAGTAATTGAAATATATTTTTAATAATTTTTTCTCACCTAAATTATTTATTTATTTAAATATTGGAAATTCTAATATGAATATTATTTTGTATTTATAAAATTTAATTTTTTTTTTTAAACAGGATGATAATAATTTATAAAAAAAATTGTTTTGAACTAAAAATTTTAGTGGCTGTATTAGAATTATGGTTAAAAGGCAATATTGTACCTAAATTTTTTCAGATTTTTGGTGTATTTGGTAAAGCAATTTTCAATTTTCAATAATCTGATAAAATATTTTTGCCACTAAGTTATTTATGTTAAAACTACAAATTTTTCTATTTGTTTTTCTGCCTAAGTCTGAAAAAAATGTATAAAAATAATATTTATAAGTTAATTTATAAGTAAAATTCATAATAATTTAATTGGTTTTTAGAGTATTTTATTTAATTAATTTTTAATAAATATTGAGAAAAAAAATTATGGAATGTTAAATGTTTAAATTTATTATTTTAATTATTATTTATCATTCAGTCCATTAAAATATGTTCCTTTAAAGGATTGATTATTTATATTTATTTAATGTACAGTTTTTTTTATTAAGGTGTTATTATATTATTATCATTAAAAAAATATTATAATTAATTGTAATAAATGTTTTAAAAGCAAATTATTTATAAAATTATAAATATTTTATAATTCATATTTCAATGCATTTTTATAAAAATTTGTTATTTTATAAAATAATGAAAATTTTCAAAAAATAATTTCAATAATTATAATTATAATAATTGTTATAATAGAGCTTCATTTTTTATAAATACTATTTGCCAAATAAAGAAGTGTTTTTTTTTTAATTAAAGTTTTTTTTGACTTTTGTTATTTTTGTCCAGTGATGGGCATAGCGCGATAATTTCATTATTTACTAATGAATCGTTACCGCTAATTTTTGACATTTTTATCGATAATTTATTCGATAAGCGATAAAATATTTATCGTTAACGAATTCATTTCTCGATAAGCGCTAATATAATTATCGTTAACGAATTTCGTTTCGATAAGCGCTAATAGAATTATCGATAACGAAAAAAATTTTCGTTAACGATATTATCGTTATCGATTATCGCGTTATCGAGCCTTTTTTTTGTCGATATTTCAAAAAATATGAAAAATTTGAATTAAGGAAACTATTTTCTAATGCTTATAGCACAAAGCAAGGAACCGATAACGTTTTTTTCCCTTCTTTCAGCCTTTTTTGATTTTTCATAAAAGACTACTGCGCACAGTGGTCTGGAACACGAAAAAAGTTTCACCACAATTCCTCTAAAAATCTCTGGTATTTTCTGATTCTATAGGGTCTCCTGAGGCAGGAAATGCTTGTCCTGAAATTAAAAACGATGCTCTCGGGGAAAACCGCCCCGATTTGAGGGTTGTTGGGGGGTAAATTAAAAAATATTTTTTTTTTTTAATTTAACATTTTTTACATGATTTCAGACCATATAAAGTGACAAACAAAAAATTTTGCTCTTCCCATAGGTTTATTCGAGTCGGAAGGCTCAAAATCACATTTTTTCAATATTTGAAAAAAACCAATTTCTGAATTGTTTTAAATAAATAAAGGTTTAATACCATCAAATATAGAAATAATGTTTCATTAGTCATTGATACTAATAATAGCTATAGTATAGATTTCAGAAAAAATGTTTGAAAAAATCATTTATATTTTACGTATCTTAAACATTAATGATCCTGACACAGGTGCACCTACGGAAACCTTGTTACTACTTTTAAAAGTAAATTTAAATTTAAAACTAAAACTTCTTTTAAAAAAAAACTAAAATGCCAAAAGTTTGTATTACTTTTTTGGTAGAATGCATGATAATATTTCTACTAAGAAAATACAATATTATTAACACTCCTAAAATTGTTAATCAACTAGATAATATTGTAATTAAAGGTAAAGATAAATTTCCTAAAGAGATACAAATAAATGTAGTAATATATTGATTTGCAATTGCAAGAATTGTGACGTATCATATGTTGGAACTAACAAACGTGAAGCATTTATAAGAATTTCTGAACATCAAAAAGTTATCACTTCATTTATTAAAAAAGAAGAAGAAAATGCTATAAAAAAAGTGTGTCAAAATATTAGGATTAGTCAGAGAATGCGTAATAAAAATCCTGATTACAGAAAATATGAAGTACCTAACAATAAGTCCAAAGATGAGGACAAAGATACCAATTAAAGTAAAAAAAACTAATATAAAATATCCAATAGTTACTAAACATTTCATTGATACTAGACATGAGTTTAATTTTAAAGATTGAAATATTGGACATAGAACCTTTTTTTTATAAATTGAAAATACTCAGAAATTATTTTCTTCATATAGATCTGTGATTCAAAAGCTAAAATCCATGTAATTGTTTTATTTATACTTTATTCTTACCAAATAGTTTAAATTCTTCAAAAATTATCCAAATTTCTAAACTAATTTTCTAAATTTTTTATATCATATTATTTAATAGAAAGTGTTGTGTATCTGGCATATAAATCAAATGTAATAGTCAAAAGAACAATCCTCCTACAGGCAATAATCAGGTAAATGGTTTTTTTTAAGGTTTTGGACTTCTATGTTCCCTTAAGTCACATTTCGTTGAATAGGAATCTATTCTATTAGAAGATACCTTTTCTCTATATATTATAAAGTTATAACCGCTGCCGCCGCTGCCGCCGCTGTCGAATGACACCTTTGGGCCATCTGACACTTTTGGGCCACACAATATGGTACTTTTGGGCCAGTCTGACACTTTTGGGCCACGCAATATGGTACTTTTGGGCCAGTCTGACACTTTTGGGCCACGCAATATGGTACTTTTGGGCCAGTCTGACACTTTTGGGCCACGCAATATGGTACTTTTGGGCCATTCTGACACTTTTGGGCCACTCTGACACTTTTGGGCCACTCTGATACTTTTGGGCCACTCTGACACTTTTGGGCCATTCTGCATCATTTCCATTTTCTTAGTTATTGACAATTTTGGGCTAATTTGATACTTTCGGGCCAATAAGATACTACTGGGCAAAACCAGCCCTTGTGGGTCTAAGTGATTTTATTTTTTTTTATTTTTAAGCCGATAAATCAATTAATTATAAACCTATTAGCGAATTTTAAAATAAAAGAAAAACAATATAATCAATATTTTTAATTGAAAGTAATTATTAAAATTGTATTTAAAATTTTACATTTTTTGTTCTCATGACTAACCCACTTTTTCAATCACTCAACGGGGGTTGGCGCGCGAAGCGCGCAGGGGGCGGAGCCCCCTAGTAATTATATAAAGTTATACAGCTTTAAAATTATAAGTAAAAATTAAAATGAAATATTAGAAAAAACTGGAAAATAGACAATATAATTTTAATTTCTGTAGTATTAAATAAAAATTTTATGCTATTCCTCTTGTGTCAAAAACCGTCACAATCGTCTTCTTATACAACTGTCCCTCTGACGCATGGTGTGTCTATTTAATCAAAAATCTGCTGGAGTCGTAAAATTTTGACCTATTGGTTTTTTCCTTAATGCTTCGCATATTATCCTACCCTTATGTTACCTGCTACTTTTTTTAACATACACGGTCTTTGAGTGGTAGACGTGGTATTTTCGAAGTCAAATGACAAAAAAAAATTATGGGTTTGCATTAGTGCATCGTTTACGATGGCATTAGTGTACACTAACACTATAATATTTCGTAGTATAAGTTAAGGCGAAATACGGATATACTAAAATACGGAGATCTCTCATTCATACCAACCTATGAATTTAATTTTTTCATATTACTTTGAAAATATCACGTCACTTAAAGACCGTGTAGAACATGTTTATAGGGAGGGGATACCTCAGAACTTAAAAATTAAGGGGGGGGGGGTCAAATGTGTCCTATTTAGGGGGGGTCAAATTTGTCCTATTTAAGGGGGGGGGGGGTCAAATAAGACTTAGAATAATTAGGAGACTTGAAAAAATCTGGGCTTAAGGACTTAGGATCAGGGATGTGGATTCGACTGGTCAACTACATTTCAATGTATATATTTTATACAAAATAAGTATATACAATATTTACGTAAACATTAAATATAATTTAACGTATACTAAACGTTACATTTTTTAAATGTACTTATACGTAAATGTATATTCACGTATGTTGTTGTAACGTATATGTATATGGACAAGTATATCCACATCCCTGCTAAGGATAAAACAGGTTTATGAACTTAATATAATATCGATTTAGGGACTTGGAATAATTCAGGTTTAGCGATTTGGAATAATATCGATTAATGGACCTAGAATAACTCAGGTTTAGGGAAACAAAATAGTTTGGGTTTAGAATCTTAACAACTTGTGTGGTGATAATTATAAATTATAAAATTAGAAAATTGTATTGCAATGTTGAGTAACATTTGTATTATACCTAGTCCTCAGCTGGAAGTAAATATGTTCCTTGCATTTAGGTCGTGTTTACACAAACCAGTTATAAGTTTTCTTATTTTTACCGGAAATAACTTAAAAAATTACTTTAAAAATCAAACTTGATTTCAACTAAATCAAAAAATTTTTTTTTAATATTGATGAAACGTCCGTTTTTAATGAAAATGGAACCGAGTATGTATAAATTCGTGCCCAATCAAGTAATACCAATTGCAACACTAAAATTTTATTATATTTTTCAGATATTTCACTTTTTAATCAAATTTTCAAAAAATTTTATTTTTCCCAAAAATATAAAAGTTGAATATCTCGATAAGTAAGATAGCTGAGTCGGAAAACTATGGTCTATCTCAGTCGCAGAATCTTTTTCATTCTTTTGACACCAGTTTCTTGTAATTTCGGTCTTTGGTTTGAAGCTGATGATCGAAAACCAGGCGGCAGTCACACGGCAGCCACGCGGCATCCGGGAAACCGACCACCCTAATTCAGGTCAAACCAATGAACGAAAATATATAAAACTGGCGTTGAAATAAAGAAAAAAAGCCCGCGGCTGACATAGGCCATAATTTTGCGACTCAGCTATCGTTTTTTCGGAGTTATTCAATTTTTACTATTTTTAGGAAAAATAAAATTTTTTGAAAATTTCTTAAAAATATGATAAAATTTTACTTTCGTAATTGGTCTTATCGACTCGGCACTAATTTATACGTACTCAGTTAAATTTGTAGTACAAACGAACGTTTCTTAAAATTTGTTAAATTTTTTTGGAGTCAATAAAATTTTTTTATTTTTCAAAATAATAATTCTGCAATTTGCCGAAACAATTTGTATAAATAAGAAAATTGGAGATAAATTCAAGAAAGTCTCTATGATTCCTTACTATTCAGAAAACAGAAAGTTGATTGTTGAATCATAATTTAATTTTTTTACAAATTACTTTATCGAGATTATCACGAACGAAAAACTAGGGTCCTATGAAACATTAGATTTTGCATATCTAGGAGTCAAACGCACGATTGTTTATTTAAAATTTGTCTCCAATATTCTTGTATTCTTATTTTTACCGGAAATAATCTAAAAAATTACTTTAAAAATCAAAATTTATTTCAACTAAATCAAAAAAATTTTTTTTAAATATTGAAGAAACGTCCGTTTTTAATGAAAATTTTACTGAGTATGTATAAGTTAGTGCCCAATCAAGTAATACCAATTGCGACACTAACATTTTATTATATTTTTCAGTGATCTTTTCCTTGATACTGTTAGTTTAACATCTCATAGAAAAAATTAGATTTTTTACATAAAAAAAAGAAGATTTTTCTACACTAGTACATAATATTCTTTTATGATAATTATGTCTGCTAGACAGTTTTTGGTGTAGCTGGTGTAGTTATATCTTGAAGACATAATTACACCAGCTATAGGAATAAAGAAAATTTTTTTGCTATGTTTAAATTGAGGAATAAAAATCATACCTAGTAAAAACGTTAATTCTAGATATTAGTAATTTCATAGAAATAAATTAAGTACTACGTCCAAAATGAAAAAAATTTATGGTGATTTTTTAATTTTTTTATGTAAAAAATTTTGAAGAAAAAAAATTTCGAAAAATTACGTATCAGATAGAGAAGAGATAATTCTAGATATTCAAATTTTCATAGAAAGAAATTAAGTACTAAGTCCTAAAAAAAAAAAATTTTGGCGTTTTTTGTATTTTTTGGCGACAAAAATTTTGAAAAAAATGTTGAAAAAATTAAGTTTAAGGTCCAAAAAAATACTATAAACGATATTTCTAAAACTAGTACTTCCACAGAAATAAATTAAGTACTGCGTCCATAAAGAAAAAAAAAATTGGTATTTTTTGTATTTTTTGGTGAAAAAAATTTTGAGAAAAAAATTTAAAAAAAATAAATTACAAGATTCGAGATATCGAGTAAAAACCATACTTTCAAATATAAGTACTTTCATGGAAAAAAATGAGGTATTACATCCAAATTAAAAAAAAAAAAAAGTAGCTTGAGATTTTTTGATAAAAAAATTTTTGAAAAAAAAATTAGGTCTTAATTCCATAATGTTTGTGGAATATCACTGGTTACATACATACACACACACATACACATACAGACTGTTTTTAAAAACCGGTTTTTTAGCTTCCCCTGAGGTCTCAAAACGTGCTTATATGCCAAAAAATCAGAAAAAAAATTTTGACCGATCACAATGGTTTCTCTATGAGTAACCAAAAATAGAAAGAGATTAGGGGGATTTAATTTATGTCTATGAATTAAAATTTGATAATTTTTGATTCCTCATAGAGGAACCATTGTGATAGGTGAAATTTTACTAAAATTTTGCTAAAAAACCGGTTTTTAAAAAAAGCCTGTATGTGTGTGGTGTATATGTATGTACTTTAGAAAATCCTCAAATTGGTATTAATTATCTTGAAATTACCATCTTTAGAAACAATAATGGAATAATAAGTGATTGGTATCACAAAAGTACGTATTCGGGCCGTATTTTACACTATCAGAGTAACCATCCGGTCAAACAAAAAATCGCCATGGTATATAATTTGGTTGATAGTGCAATATTATTAGCGGATAAAAAATTTCATGAAAAGAATCTAAGTATTACAAAAGAAATATTGCAGGCTAATAGTTATCCCGAAACTTTTTATAAAAAAATACACAAAAAAAAAGGATAAATTTGAATAAACTAAGGAATAGAGGAAAAATATTAAAACAAAATGCGGCAATATATAAACAAAAAAACATAAAATTAACTTACATACCAAACATATTTAACAGTGTCACTCGAACATTACGAAAATACAATTTTTTAATAGTTCCTTACAATAATAAAAATCTTTCGTGTATAATTAAAAAGGGAAAGGATGATATAAAAAATTCCAATCGCAGCAACGTAGTCTATAAAATAGACTGTACGGATTGTGATGTGTCATAAACGTAGAATTTGTAAACGGATGGAGGGCCATTTGAAAGACATCAAGAATAAGTTAGATAAACCAATACCTAATCATTGCAAACTGTTGCATAATATGGATTTTAACAATATCGCGATATTAGACAGAGAACCAGATTTTAGAACAAGAAAATTTTCGGAAGTGGTATATATCAATAAATTTAATAATACGATAAATGAAAATGAGAACGCCAGTTCGTTTAATTCCATATATAAAAATGTCATAGTCCTACGCATCCTGGTCCTACGTTAATAAATATTCAAATATATTTAGTGGAAGCAAATTAGCATTGAATAGTGATGCAAAAGGGAAGTGCAATTTTTTTTTTTTGTTTTTAATATACATATGTAAGAAGGAATCTGATTTCTTATGTGTCCCGGAGGGGCGCTTGGCCAGATATATGGCAAAAACTACTTTTTTGCTAAATTTTAAGAAGTTTGCTATCGGATTTTGTCATATCTCTGGTTAAAATGGTCATAAAAAAAAAAAAATGGAAAATTTTCGTAATTAGACAGAGAATGGAACTAAATTGGGTGAGGTTACTATTAAAATATATCCTAACCTCCAAAAATCCAATTTTGTCCAATTTAAAAAATTTTTTTAATAACTTGGGCAATAATAATCAGATTTTTATGCAAATCTCAGGAAATGTGTATTTTAATGACGGGACCATGAGGTTAAATTTTTGTGAAAAAATTTTTTTTTTGTGGCCAAAAATCAAATTTTTTCGCAAAAATTGAGCAATTTTGAAATTAGCGCCATTTTATGCAAAAACATGCTAGGGTAAATTTTTTTTTTTTTTAAATTTGCCTTTTTTATGTACTTTAACCTCATAGCTCAATTAAAATGCCCATTTTAGGAGCAAGAATGAAAAATTCCCTATTAATTTTTTAATTTTTTTAATTTTTGCCGTATTTGGTGTAATTTGCGGAATTTTTTGTGCTGTTTCTTACGTATTTTATAAAAAATTTAACTTTTCCGTTTATTTAGCCATAATATTATTCTTAAAATTTGGCCTAACCTCAAAAATAACGTTTTTTTGGCTCCTGTCGCATCGTTTTCTCAAAAAATTATCATCGTCTTAGTTTTTTCTGCCAGTGAAAAATCTGAATATTTATTTCATAAAATTTGCAAAAAAGAAAAATCATCATCGTCAATCGTCAAATAACCTAACCGAACCTAACCTAACCTAACCTAACCTAACCTAATGACGTCATAAAGTGCTCCTGACAGGAGCAATGACGTCATAAAGTGCTCCTTACAGGAGCAATGACGTCATGAAGTGCTCCTGACAGGAGCAATGACGTCACGAAGTGCTCCTGACAGGAGCAATGACGTCACGAAGTGCTCCTGACAGGAGCAATGACGTCATAAAGTGCTCCTGACAGGAGCAATGACGTCACGAAGTGCTCCTGACAGGAGCAATGACCTAACCTAACCTAACCTAACAGTGTATATAAGGTAATTTTAAAGTCATTTGATAGTGCAACAGCGTATTTAAGGTAATTTTAAAGTCATTTGATGGTGCAACAGCGTTTATAAGGTAATTTTAAAGTCATTAGCTTATATACGATACATAAAAGGAGCGATAACGTCATAAAATGTACCTGACAGGGACAATGACGTCATCAACTTATCAACCTAACCTAACCTAACCAGGGTGGGCCCATGACGTCAGCTCCTGGACGTAACCTAAAAGGAGCGATGACGTCATGAAGTGCTCCTGGCAGGAGCAATGACGTCATGAAGTGCTCCTGACAGGAGCAATGACGTCACGAAGTGCTCCTGACAGGAGCAATGACGTCATAAAGTGCTCCTGACAGGAGCAATGACCTAACCTAACCTAACCTAACAGTGTATATAAGGTAATTTTAAAGTCATTTAATAGTGCAACAGCGTATTTAAGGTAATTTTAAAGTCATTTGATAGTGCAACAGCGTTTATAAGGTAATTTTAAAGTCATTAGCTTATATACGATACATAAAAGGAGCGATAACGTCATAAAATGTACCTGACAGGGACAATGACGTCATCAACTTATCAACCTAACCTAACCTAACCAGGGTGGGCCCATGACGTCAGCCCCTGGACGTAACCTAAAAGGAGCGATGACGTCATGAAGTGCACCTGACAGTTTTTTTTTTTAATTTTATTGTTTAAAGCTAAAAATTTTACTGGAAAAGAGTTTAAGTTATCCGTTATCGTAAAAATATTTTTAGAAAAAAAAACCAGCAAAAAACTATAGGTTCGTGGAATATCTTTGATGATGACAAGAGTAAAGACTGAACATTTCAAAAAGTATAACTATATTTAAAGACAAAATTTGATTTTATGAACGATTCCCATAATGTGTATTATTCATTCAAAGAAATCTTTGCAAAAAAATTTTTTTGATATAGAAAAGTATTAAAAAAATATGATACTGACCTTCGTACTGACCAGTACATTAACGATCACAAGTACCTGATCTATTGAGGTCTATTTTTACCTTCAAATATAAAATATCAAAAGTTGAATAATAAAAAAAGTAGAATAATAACGCTAATTAGCTATATTTAGCATAATTATGAAAATGTTAAGAAGTAAAAATAATATTTTAATTCTTTAGCTATGATTTAAATAATAAATGAAAAAATTATACATTTTAGACTTGAATAAAGTATGATGCATACTATAGGTATAATATAGCTTATTAAGAAATAAGATACGCCTTTTAAAGTTTTGCAACTTCAATTTAATCAAAAAGAAGACGCCATTGCGCGCGCATCAAATATTATCAAGAATTGATGGCAACTTTTTTATAACAACAGAGACGAAGAAGAAAACAGGCCCTACCACCGCGCATCAAAAAGCGGCGCAAGAAATTTTACTCAGTAATGGCGGCTTCTCATCGTTGATAACAACATTAGAATACATGCAAATCAATGGGCCCTGTTACCACGCATCAAATTACTGCGCGAATCAACTCATCAATAAGCCGCATAGCAGACAACTTGACAATTTGACATAAAAGATAAGTTGATAATTTTGTAAAACATTGAAATTTTTTTTTTCTTCTTATTTATGAGAAATTATATAATTCAGGTGTATTAATTTACATATTACACTTGAATATATAACTCTTACACAATTAAATTAAAGTTTAAATTTATTGGAGAATATTTTTAAAAAATAAAAGTATTATTTAAGGGAGTGTAAAGCTGTGTAAGTGTTATGTGTGTTTTTAATCATCTAAAATTTTATTTCTTGCTGATTATCAAAAATTCATAAAAATTTAATTTTATCTTAAATTAAAATCATTTTTCGCATGTCATAACCCTTTTAAATTTTAATAAAATTTTTAAAGTTAAATTGATTTTCTCTTAAATTATAATTATAACATTTTAAATTGTGATAAAAATTGTGTATTAAACTTTTATCTTATAAATTTTGTAAAATTTGAATTGATCTTACTAACTGAAATTACTGAATTATAAATTTTATGCTAATAATATTGGATGTTACATAGGTTCAACTTGCTGAAATTAAGTGGAACTACTTTGCTAGACTAGTTGGTGTCATGGGATTCACACTTGGATGTCTTATCACTTACCCTGCTTGCTGTTTTACTCATAAATTCAAGATCATCCTGGAATCCTACTGCACTTCAATATTGTTATTCATTACAAAATGCTATTCTCTTATTAGCATATTATTTAATTTAGTAAGAATTCAATCAATTCTAGCATATTGATATATGGCTCTAATTGTTTAACTCAAACTAAATTACTTTGATACAATAAATTACGATTTTTTTTTGTATTGTTAAGTACTGTATAATTCTCTTACGAGCCATAATGGTTTTAATCTCTTATAAGTGTCTTACAAATTCTCATAAATTAAATTCATTTTCTCATAAATTAAATTCATGCTATTTAAATAATCATTTTTGGCATTATTATTATCATTGCTATATAAAAGATTGTAATTTAATAACATGCTAAGATACGCCTCTTCTCTACAATCTGCAATTGTAGAAATTTTGCAGATTACAGTCTTTTAAATTAATTTTTGTACGTTAACTTGCTTATATTTTTTGCGGGGGAAGAGGGTGTATATTTTTATTTTGAAAATTAATTGAAGTTTGTATTATTTTCAACTAATATATTTAAATTAGATTATTATCAGTTTTATTAATTCATTAGAGTGGATTTAGCAAGGTGGGTGGCAATTGTGATTATTACTAATTAATTATTCTATTAATATAGCACCTGCTTTGTTAAACTACTTCATTTGTAAAATTTGTGCAAAATCCTTGCTGATTTATGATATAATCTCACTTTCAATATATTTTCTGTGTATGAAAAATTGTATATCATCTCTACTTGCAGAAATGATATAAAGTTGTTAAGTTATTGTACTCTCTTATTATTACTTGTTTGAAAAATTGCATAAAACAATATTATGATCTCATTGTAGACATAATAAAGGAAGAATTAAATCAGCAGGATTCTCAATAAGTTATTATTTAACTGCTTTAGTCTCAAAACAAAAATTGCATTTATTTAATTCTATTTTTCAATTATTTATATTTTGAATTCATTATTGCTGGTGCAGTAGTGATATCAGTGATAGAATTATTTCTATTAGAATAATTATTAAATCTTGAATCTACAGATATCCTGCTGGTCTAGTCAAGATAGTAAAACTTGAAATTAGACAATCAGTCTATGTTAAATTCGCATCAATTCATTATTTATTGTATTTGTACGCGTTTTGTCAAATATTGTATTGTAGAATATGATATAATCTTATGATTAAGTATACTCAAGAACTCTTCAAGTTCAATTAATTAAAATTATTTATTTATATTTAATTGGCTATCATTTTATAACTTGTAACTTTTTTATTTTTTTTTTCTTTCCATTTCTGGTTTTATTTTTTTTTAAATTCACTTGATTAAAAACAAATTTATGTAAATTTAAAACACTACAAAATTTAAAATTGTGAAAAATGTTTAGCCTCAAATTTTGCTATTAATTTTGTAATTATTGTTTATATCTCACTTCTTTAATCTGCAATTGTAAAATTTCTTAGAGATAGTGTAATTGTAAATTTGCTTACTTTTTCTGTAAGCAGAGAGATGTGAATAGTAGTTGTAGAAACATGGATTTTCAATTGATTTGCTAATTGTGATATATTTATATGAGCAAATTTGGCAAGGTGGGTGGTGAAAATTACTGTATTTTTAACTTTATAAAAATAATTCTTGCTCCATTGCCCCTACTTTGTTAAATTGCTCTAACATATTGCTTAAACCACAGTTTAAAAAATTTTTGATCACATGTTCCTTTTCAATTTGCGAGGAAAAGGGAATATTTAGAGTTCTACTTGCAGAACTAATCTCAACAAAATTTAAAAACTGGGTCTCAAACCACTATATAGAAATTTTGTTATAATTTTGCTTGAAAGCTAAGTTATCATGCTTAAGCTTTATTTATTTGTGCGCACGAGTATTAAACTCAAGAATTTTACTCAAACTACCATATTACTCTCACCTTTTTTGAGGAGAGGGAGAGTGTCTAAATTGACTTTCCGAACTACTTTATGCAAAATTTTTATATTGGGTTAAAGTTCTACTTGCTGAACTTTATGAAACTTGTTAATATGCTATAATGATACTTCTCTGTAAAACATAGCTCAAATTAAAAAAAAGATAAGTGTCATTATTGACTGTGTAATGCGATCTGGGCCTTCAATGGTCTTACAAACCATTGATGTCTACAGATTTCATACCGGTCTGATGGAATTAGTGAAACTCAGAATCAGATTAGCATTTAAATTGAAAACCTTTTATCAAATGTAATTAAACTGTTTAAATTTTTAAATTATTTTTTATTTATGTAGCCATTTGGCATATTGCAAAAATATTCAAGTCAAATTTGTATTTTTCATTTACCACAATTATTTTTTATACTCATTCTTTATTTACAATTTTATTAGTAAAATTGTGGTGGGTGGAAATGTTGTGTAAATGTATGTATTATAATGTATTATATGGTATGTGTGTGTAGGAGATCTCCCCTCCCTTTTTTGTATATATTCTCCCTTTTTATGTTTAGTGTTCGTTGAGACGCCAAGCGACGAGCGTCGTCTTAATAAATAGTATTACATAATAAATACTATGTGTATTTAATAAGTCAACCATCTCCATCACCAAATCCATCATTTATCCATCATCCTGCTTTTATTATACATATTTTGACTCACTGAATCCGAATTTCTAATTTATAAGGTCGTATGATTAATTGTTTAATTTACCTAATTTTGTTTTTTTTGTTTTCAAAATTTTTTTTACCAAAACATCTCGATATACTTTTAATTTGGATGTAATGCCTGATTTTTTACCATGAAAGTACTGATATCTAGAAGTATCGTTTTTACTCGGTATCTCGAATCTTATAATTTATTTTTTGAAAATTTTTTTCACCAAAAAATACAAAAAATGCCAATTTTTTTTTTCTTTTTGGACGGAGTACTTAATTTATTTCTATGAAATTACTAATATCTAGAATTAACGTTTTTACTAGGTATCATTTTTATTCCTCAATTTGAACACAGCAAAAAATTTTTCTTTATTCCTATAGCTGGTGTAATTATGTCTTCAAGATATAACTACACCAGCTACACCAAAAACTGTCTAGCAGACATAATTATCATAAAAGAATATTATGTACTAGTGTAGAAAAATCTTCTTTTTTTTATGTAAAAAACCTAATTTTTTCCATGAGATTTTAAACTAACAGTATCAAGGAAAAGAGCATTCTTAGATTTTTTTATGACATTATACTTTTTTAGGTAAAATAGAACATTAAGATTATTTTGTTATTGCTAGTGAGTAACCAAAGTACCAATTACCTGGCAGCGTTTTTTCTTGTGGGACGTACTACTTAATTTTTTTCTATGAAAGTACTGATATCTATAATTATCGTTTTTACAAGGTAAAATAGACCATTAAGAATATTTTGTTATTGTTAATGAGGAACCATAGTGCTAATTACTTGGCAGCGTTTTTTTATTCTTTCAAAGGAAAGTATTTATAATTTTTTTATAACAAAAAGAAAATATTTTTTATAAAAGTTTACAATTTTTAATGATTTTTCATTAAATTTGACCTCCACTTGGTGAATTTCGTGTTTATTTATTTTTTATTTTTAAATTATTTTTACCAATGTGCAAAATACTTAATTGTTTGATTAAAAACAGATTTAAAAATTATGTATAATTTACAAAAATTACTCATAGGTTGTAAATTAGTGTAAAATTATAAAAAAAATTATAGTTACATATTTATAATTTCTAAGCATAATTTGAGCTTAAATTTTGTTTTTACATAGTAAACGTAAATTCGTTGCCAAGTTACAAATGATTATTCCTGAAATTATTAAAATTTCTAATACAAAATTATCCATATTGTTTGGGAGTGATTACGTACTCATTCATTATTTAACAAATATGAATAATTTATTTTGTTGTTATAAATTGGTTGCTAAGTTTTTGACTAGAAATTAGGTATAATTGTTTATTTTTTATCCTGGTTTATTAGTTGTTGCATATTCATTGCCAGTGTATTATTGTTAGTCAGCGTTTTTAATGTTTCTGACTTCTGAAGATATTAGGTAATGTAGAAGTTTATTTAATCAATAAAATTATTAATGAAATATTTTAATCAGAAATGAAGTATTCTTAAAAAAATAAAATATCATTTAATAATTTATTTTAGAATTTTATAAATGATCCATATAAGTAGTGCAGAAAATAAAATAACAATTAAAATCAATAAAAAACTTTTTTTTTTACATATGTGGCATATGTGGCATATGTGTGAATAAGTTTTTAAGAAAAAATTTCTTGTATTAAATTATAAGAGCTAACTTTAAAAAAAAATGAAAATTATTTTAATTTTACACATGTGTTTTTTTCCATTCATAAGTGCTGATATTTTGGACACGATAATATCGAGTGTTGTTGAAGATGTGAAACCTCATCATGTAATGCTTTATACATTTTACTCTTGATTCATGTAACATCGCGAATCCTAAAATTTTACTCTGAGGATTGGTCAATTTTTAATATTTTTGCTGTGTTGCTTGGTATAGGAAGTGCTGACCCTCCAAATTTGCGCTCTAAAATAATTTATTTAGTGCTTGTTATATTTTCAATATTTTTTACAGACGAATTAATATCAGAATTAACAAAAATTGATCTTATTTCATACGAGTATCCACTTATTGAGTCTACGCAAGATATTTTCCAGCAAAATGTTTCAATAGCTGGATTATCAACTACGAGAATTTCTGTTTATGAAAATCTTTCCAAAGAAGTTAAAATGTTAGCAGATAATCTGAAAATAAAAACTTTTGAAGAAACATTTAAACCAGATAGAAATGAAATAATTATTTTAAAGGAACTTGAAGCGGATGCAATAATTTATGAAACGACTTCGTATGGCAAAGAAATATTTACAAAAGTCGATTTAAATTAGCCATGCCTTTACTTATACATGCACTTTGGGATGAAATATCATCTCATCCAAAAATTCGGTAAAATATAACAATGGGTTGCAGAAACTGGTTTGGACTTAAAATGGCAATTGGAATACAAAGTACCCAGTATCAACTCAAATAGTCAGGCAGTTGAACAAGATCAAAATATTTTATTTATAATTCTTTGTTATGAATTAGGCATTGGGATTTGCTTTGCAAGTATTACATTTTCATTGGAATTATTCTATTTTTACTGCATAAAGAAGGTAATAAACAGGATGGAATCACGAGTTCGTCCTTTACAATCAAAGCGTATTGCGTTCTTACAGTTTTGAGGAAATATAGCATAATTTTTATAATTAATTTTGTCTCAAAAAGATGCTACTTAATAAAAATATTTTTTTAAAGCCACTTTATATACTCATAATGAATAAAAAAATTTTTTTAATTTTCTTATTTCTTACACATGATGAGATGGCGCACAGTGGGGCAAAACGGTCAAAAATCGCTCTTGGACTCAATTTTCGAGCTATTCACTTAAAACCGGTTTTAAACTACTTCTAGAAGTATCTAATTTCATGTGTCACTGCGGCTTTTTTGATTTTTTTTTTATTAATTAGCTGTCAGCGAGGCTGTCAGCCAAAAGCGCAAATTTAGCAAAATTTCAAAATTAGCAAAAATTTCAAAATTTTATATTTTGAATTTAAAATGTTTTACACTTAATTTTTTTAATGTTTACTCAATCTATATATAAGGGATAATTGCGTTACATATATTTTAAATATATATTCTGGCATAAATATTACATAAATAATTTTAGTTTTACTTCAAATTCCAATGTTTTTCGCTTTCTATAAAAATTTATCCAGAAATATATATATATATATATACAGAAAATATATATTAAATATATATAATTAAAGCAATTATCTTTTATATAAAGGTTGAGTAAACAGTAAAAAAATTAAGTGTAAAACACTTTAAATTCAAAATATAAAATTTTTAAATTTTCGCTAATTTTGAAATTTTATTAAATTTGCGCTTTTGGCTGACAGCTAATTAGTTAAAAAAAATCAAAAAAGCCGCAGTGAAACATGAAATTAGATACTTCTAGAAGTAGTTCAAAACCGGTTTTAAGTGAATAGCTCAAAAATTGAGTCCAAGAGCGATTTTTGACCGTTTTGCCCCACTGTGTGGCGCTGAAGTTGGCGTCTGAAAAAAAACTGCCAACACGATAATGAATAAACTATTAGTCCGATTACAATTTTTGTTTACTCGGTTTGTTATGAAGTTCCGTACAAAGTGAACTGCAATGAAACTGATCGGAACATTTATTTGGGCTCTAGGTTCCATTTTTTGGCCAAAAATTATGTCAAATTTCTTCTTTTTAATAACTTTTTTAATCTTATATCCTAAATATTTTTCATTGATGATAGTTTACTTTTTGCAAAAAGTCGTGTACTTTATGGTGATTCTTTTTTTAAGATGATTCTAAACCAAATTATGATGTGGGAATATTTGAACCTTTTTAGACATCAAATTCAGCGCCATTTCATCATCATATATAAAAAATGAGTAAATACAAAAATAATTTCTTTTTGTGTTCATTATAAGTACATAAAATAATTGTAAAAAAATTTTTTTATTACATAATAAACTTTTTGAGAAAATAAAACATGAAAATTACGTTATTTTTACTCAAAACTGAAAGAACTCATCCTTAAATTTTTTTAATTTAAATTATTTGTTTAAATAAGTTTTGTAATAGTGTAAAAAAAGTGAAAAATATATTGTTTAAAATATATTTTAATAATTATTTTTCAATATTATTCGCTAATGTTAATTTAATTGTTCTAAGAATTTGAAATTTTTCAGATTTATTTTTTTTTTTTGTAAATATTTAAGTGGCTAATATTTTTACATCATCGATGAAAATCTAAACTTTAAAATGATTTTTTGCACTCAAAGTGCTGGGCGAAAAACTCTTGCGAGAAATTTGACATGAGATTTCCCGCAATCGTTTTATGCACAGGCCAGGCAAAAAATACCATAAACATCATGGGAAAAAAACTTCAGATACTAACGTGGACCATAACACGCGAGTCCGGCTTCAACAAGCACTCGTGCTAGTGCAGGTCAAGCTAGTACCAGAACTTTTGCTCCCTTGATAATACACTATTTTTTCAATTGTGCAAAAGGTAATGTGCTGAAAATATAGAATTATATTTTTTTCTACTAGTAGTTGTTGCTTATGAACTAGTTTTACAAATATTAATTTTTTTAATTTTATTCTTGATTTTATATTATTAATATACTAATACAATACAAATTATTTTAGTGTTTGGTTTCAAATTATTGATTTTTATTATTGCAATATATTTGAGTATTTAAGTTCAATACAGTTTTGTTTATTTCAATAAATATATTGCGTGAAAAAGTCAAATCCAACAAGTAATTACCCATCTACTTGAGGCAAGAGAACTTTAAAGTAAATTTTCATGAATAATTTATTTTTGATATTTAATCATTATTTCAATAAAATATAAACTTTTTAGACTAAAAACCTTAAAATCCCTGGTTTACATATAACGCCAATAATCCCTTTTTAAGACAATTAATAGTAAAAATATTTTTCGCAAGTGGAATACGAGTTTAGAGACAAATTTAAATAGGGGCCATGAACTGTTCCGGGAAAGTGAATTATTGTTTTTGTTGTTTTAAAAAAAATTTTTTTAATGTACTTTTTCTACAACCAATTCATCGGTCCAGAAGTTTTGTTAGATGATTTATTTTTGCTATTTTTTACTTCTTCGTAACCTGTAAGATACATATTTGTTACCCCCAATCCACTTTTAATTACGTAAGACTATAAAAAGTTTTATGCATTTTATAAAACATTTCTATATTTTTTTCAAAATAGAGGTTATTGCATACTTGTTTTTATATTTGTATTTCCATAAATCTAAAAAATTACTTACTGTAGCGCTTTTTCTTTGAATCTATTTGTAATAGCGTATTTATTTTACTTTTCATTTTACGTATTTATTTTACGTTTCAATATAATTATTTAGAATTAAATTCATAACACAGACGTAAAAATCTTATATTAGTATTATCCAGCATTGATAGAAATTGCTGTCAAACTCATTTATCATCTGTATTTTATAATCTATATCAATTTTAATTAATATTTACATCAATAATGTTCCTATTTATTAAACAACAATATGGCTTAAATACCATGAAAAAAGTTAAGGAATTCGATGATGTTAATGCATTAATTAGTAAATCAAATGCCAAAAAAGAATTTCTTCTATCATGTAGAAAAAATAACATCTTCAATAATAAAACACATGCAGCAACCAAAAATATAGAAAATCTGCACTTTCACAGTCAATCCATCAAAAAAAGAGCACATAACTTGGTCAAAAAATTAAAACAATCTTTACTTAATCTACAAATAAAAGATATACACAACCATCTCCAATATTTGAACAATAAAAAAGAACACATTCAGCATCAACTATGTAATATCTTACCAGAAGAAACATCCAATGAAATCATAAATTTTCAAGCTGAGTTAACAAAAAATAGACTTAATACTCATAAAATTAATTGTAATAAAAAAATAAAAACCATTTTAAAAACCAATACAGATACAAATAATGGCAATATTTTAGATTACATCAACAAACATAAAACCATGGACAAAAATTATAATTACAATAATGACCCATGGTTTGTAAATCTATCTAATCAACATATAGAAAATCACATGCAAGATCTACTTAGGTTAGGTGAAAATTTCAGTAACCAGTATTTTGTCAACAAAAAAACACATATTCTAGAATTTATCAAAGATGTTGAAAATAATATTTACAAAGTATGTTAAAAAAATCTATCATAGTTTCCGTAATGCAAAATAACATGATCCTTGAGAGGACGTAATTTTCTCTCGTGTGGAGCGGGAGGGGAAGACGACTTCTCGTTGGATTGTGTCACGCCAAAGAAATATACAAAATTATAATCAAAATAACATGAATTGTAATAATTACAATTGATCATAGTATAATTTCTTTAATTTTCGCGTTTTATTTTAATATTCGTTTCAATTTTTATTAACAACAAATTTGCGTTCTATCTAACTAAAAATTTTAAATATAAAATAAAGTCCCTAGAATAGTAACTTTATTTCGTCCAATCAGCGCGCGCGTGGAAAGAGACAGAGAGGTATGACACCCATACGCGATTTTTTCGTTGCCGGCGGAGCGGCACTCTCTGCTGAGATTTGTTACTGGTGAGACGCTTAGTTATTTCTGCTGAACCAAGTTCGAGAATTTTCGTTCCTGTCGTAGACGCTATTAGGAGGTTGTCATATTTGAAATTTGTGTGTGCCTGGTGAAAAATAGAATTTGTGAGGATACCTGGTGGGGACTTCGTAGCTTGGCCAAGTGACAGGATTTTCCAAACAAAGTGGAAAGTGGGTCTATTTTTAGACCGTGACTGGAAGAGTTCCAGTCAGTGTACAAAAAGTGGGCTGAAAAGCCGCGACTGGACGTGGTCCAGTCGGTGTTTATATTTTTTGCGTGAATACCAGGTATTTTTTGTATATTATTTGGTGTGATTGTGTAATTGTGTGATTGTGCATATATTAGGGTATTTTCATTTCTGAGCAGCGTCACCACAGAACAAACATAAGTCCAGGCCCTTTTCAGGGCGGGCACAATTGAATCATACGTAAGAACGTCTGCATCAGATTCCGCTCAAGTCGGGTTTCTTTCTTTTTTTTTTAATAAAGTTAAAAAAAAATTAACCTCACTTTCCTCATCCTTTTTCCTTCCTTTTTTTTTTTTTTTTAATAGTATTTAATAACAAAGTACCTGAAGAATCAAGAGAAAGTTTTAGAAATATAGTAATTAATAGTAGCAGAAATTATTTATCCAATAAGTTTAAAATTGATAATCAAGATAAACTATTAGCTGAAAAATATATTCAAGCAAAGCAATTACTAAAAGATAATCCAGACCTTATTTTCACACAATCTGACAAAACCAGAGCTACTGTTGTTCTTAACTAACAGGACTATATCATCAAAGTTTACAAACATCTAAATGACAATTTAACCTATAAAGAAATAAAAAAATACACCAATATGCCACTATCAGAATTCATCAATGGTTTTGAAGTATCTAAAAACTCCTTATATTTCAAATTCAATGACAAATTCTACCAACAAATCAACGGTCTTCCAATGGGTCTATCTATATCACCTATTATAGCAGATTTTGTAGTACAGGATATTGAGGAAATTTTTCTCCAAAGGTATAAAAAATCCATCACTTTTTATGGTAGATATCTGGATGATTCATTTATCATAATTATGAAAAATAAACTTCCTTTACTACTTAAATAATTGAATAACATCCATGAACGACTTAAATTCACTTGTGAAAAAGAAGGAGAAAAAATAGGTATCAACCAGATCAGTTTCTTAGACATGAAGATCATAAAAAATCAAGATAATTCCATCAACATTGATCTATATAAAAAAGAAATTTTCTCAGGTAGATATGTGAATTATTTATCATCACACCCTATAGGAGTAAAAATAGGTATTGTCAAAAGTCTTATAGACAAAGTTTATAAATTGTCTGACCCTCAGTTTCACCAAAAAAATATTACAGCTCTAAAAAGAGATTTACTTCTTAACAATTACCCCATCTCATTTATAAACAAAGAAATAAAACACAAATATTATCAATATAAAAATATAAATAATAGCAATAATAATGATTCTAATAATAGTACTTCCTTTGATTTTAATAATACTTTCATATTACCACATTTAGGAAAATTTACAAAAAAATTTCAAAAAATATTAAAGAAAAACTATAATATTGACACTGTTTACAGAACCCCTTTTAAAATGAATTCTATTATAAAATTACAAAAAGATAAGCTAGCTAAATTCAACAACAAAAATGTAGTTTACAAAATTAATTGCAAAATTTGTAATAAATCTTATGTTGGCCAAACTATGAGACTTTTGAAAACCAGATGTTCAGAACATAAAAACAACAAAAATCTTAAACCTGAATCACACAATGTTATAACTAAACATCAGTTACAAGAAAATCATGATTTCGATTGGGAAAATGTACAAATACTACATAATGAAAAAAATTTAAATAAAAGAAACATAGCAGAAATGTTTTATATTAAAAAACTCAAAAAACTAGCCCTAAACACAATGACAGATTTAAACAACTTTCCTAAGTCTTATGAACCAATAGTATACACTTGCTGATTTATTAATTTCTCACATTAAAATATTTCCAACATTAATTTTAAATAAATAGTTTTTAAATTAAAAAATTTAAAAAAAAAAAAAAAAAAATTTTCCATTTTTCAAAATTTTGTTTCAAATACTATCCATTTTTGATAAATCTTTTCAATAAGTTTAATAAATATCATTAACTTATACGTGAAAGTTACTTTAATCGTCAAAGTTACCTTTTTGTCAAAGTTACAGATATACCTAATATACTTGTATACCAGCCTTTATACTATAAATACTTGTAAAATTACTTTTATACTATACATATTAAATAAACAAACAGTTCATAATTTTTCTGCTAGTCATTGTTATAATACTAATAGTCTTTCTAAGATAATATATTGTTGTTGACTAATTTTAAATATTAAAATATTGTACTAAAATTTATATTTGAAGACTGTTGATGTATAATCAACTAAAAAATGTATATAATTAAAAATATTAAAAATAATTTTACTATATGTTGTTACAAAGTTAAATTAAAAAATTCGTGCAATTACAATCTATTACTGTTATCATCATTGTAAATAATTTCTATATAAAAATTAAGGTATGTGAAAAATGAATAAATTATACAAAAACATTGTAAATATTAATTTATTATAATAAATTATAGCTCCTGAATGAGGGTTGAAGGTTTCAACCGAAACGTCGAGCAAAAATCAAATAATTGATTAACTTTATTTACACCTTGTCTGTTAAGATCGTTTCAATATAATTATTTAAAATTAAATTCATAACACAGACGTAAAAATCTTATATTAGTATTTTACTTTTATAATAGAATTTTGATTCTAATATTAAAAAATATTCAAAGCAATAATTTGAAATCGATATAATCAATTTATCAATTTTTAACATTTGTTATTATTAAAGGTCAAGAATAAACTTTATAAGCATATTTTTTGGTTCCTCAATGAGGAACCTTTGTGATGGGTCAAATTTTGATTTTTGATTTTTTGACATATAAGCACGTTTTGGGACCTCAGGAAGCTAAAAAACCGGTTTTTAAAAAAAGTATGTATGTGTGTGTGTGTGTGTGTGTGTGTATGTAACCGGTGAAATTTCACAACCATTATGGAATTAAGACCTAATTATTTTTTCAAAAATTTTTTTATCAAAAAATCTCGAACTACTTTTTTTTTTTTAATTTGGATGTAATACCTCATTTATTTCCACGAAAGTACTTATATTTGAAAGTACGATTTTTACTCGATATCTCGAATTTGATAATTAATTTTTTGAAAATTTTTTTTCCAAAATTTTCGTCACAAAAAAATACAAAAAATACCAATTTTTTTTTTCCTTACGGACGCAGTACTTAATTTATTTCTGTGAAAGTACTAGTTTTAGAAATATCGTTTATAGCATTTTTTTGGACCTGGTACTTAATTTTTTCAAAATTTTTTTCTCAAAATTTTTGTTGCCAAAAAATACAAAAAATGCCGAAATTTTTTTTATTTTAGGACGTAATACTTAATTTTTTTCTATGAAAGTATGAATATCTGAAAATATTGTAACCGGTGATATTTCACAACCATTATGGACTTAAGACCTAATTTTTTTTTCAAAAATTTTTTCATCAAAAAATCTCAAACTATTTTTTTTTTTTTTAATTTGGATGTAATACCTAATTTATTTCCATGAAAGTACTTATATTTGAAAGTACGATTTTTCCTCGATGTCTCGAATCTGATAATTAATTTTTTGAAAATTATTTTCCCAAAATTTTTTTCACATTAAAATACAAAAAACACGAATTTTTTTTTTTTTGGACGTAGTTCCTAATTTATTTCTTTGAAAGTATTAGTTTTAGAAAGTTCGTTTATAGTAATTTTTTGGATCTGATATCTAATTCTTTTAAAATTTGTTTTCTCAAAATTAAAAAAAAAAAAAAATTAAAATACCTACAATATTTTTTTTTTTTTTAATTGTAATACCTAATTTAATTCCATTAAAGTACTAATATCTGAAAATATTGTAACCGGTAATATTTCACAACCATTATCGAATTAAAAAAGTAAAAATAATATTTTATTGACCAGAATTGGAGCTGAACTTAATTTTTTATTGTTTCAAATTATTTAAAATAAATAATACAATACAAATTATTTTGATGTGTAACAATTTTTTTATTTCACAATATTTCACCAACAAATCCGTTTGCCTCTTCAGTAAGCCCTAATTTTTTTTCCAAAAATCTTTTTATCAAAAAATCTAAAACTTTTTTTTTTCATTTTGGATGTAATATCTTATTTATTTCCATGAAAGTACTTATTTTTGAAAATAAAGGTTTTTACTCGATATCTAGCTCGATATCTCGAATCTGATAATTAATTTTTTGAAAATTTTTTTTTAAATTTTTATTCAATAAAAAAAACTTAAAAATTAATAGAAACGTATGTATGATTGCGTCCTGATCGGGTACGCCGACGACGTGGCCCTGACCATAACTGGCAGGGACATGGAAATGATCCAGGAGAGGTTGAATCTAGTCATGAGACGGATCAACCTCTGGATGGGTGATCATGGGCTCCAGCTTGCGATCCCAAAAACGGAGATCGTACTGCTGACCCGTCAAAGGGTTACCACCGACTTCGATGTAATTATCGACGACGGCGGAAACCCTCACACGATCCGAACCAGAACATCGGTGAAATACCTGGGAATTCAGCTTGATAACAAGCTGACCTTCTGGGAGCAATTTCAGAGGTCGTGTGAAAAGGCAGCGTCGGTCGCATCCTCCCTGTCAAGGCTCATGGCCAACATTCGGGGACCCAAACCAGGGAAGCGAAGGCTCCTGATGTCAGTCGTCAACTCTGTCCTGCTCTACGGATCAGAAGTCTGGGCGAAGACCACAGAAATTGCCAAGTACAGACATAAAATATCGTCTGTACAGAGGCAAGCGGCAGTGAGGATCGCCTGCGGATACCACACGGTATCTCTAGAGGCGATCCAGGTTGTCGCTTCGGTGATACCCATCAACCTGCTAGCGTTGGAGCGGAAATTGATCTACGAGAGCGTAGATGAGCGCGAAGTAGCTTCCACTCGCGTCCGCTTCAACTCTATGAAAGCATGGAAAAAACGATGGAAAAAAAACCAAGAGAAAAATGCCCGATGGACGCGCAGACTGATCTCAGACCTGCAGGCATGGATGGGACGACAGCATGGGGAGGTGGATTTCTACCTTACCCAGTTCTTAACTGGACACGGGTATTTCCGTGTCATGTTGAAGCATTGGCATAAGGTGGCAACAAAGGAGTGCTTGCACTGTCTGGGCGTGGATGATACAGTAGAGCACACATTCTTCGAATGTGTGCGCTACGCGGAGGGGCGCCCGCCCTTCCCGATTTGGAGGCCGGAGACGGTGGTCCCGGAAATGCTACGGAGTTCCGAAAACTGGAACAAAGTAGCAGAGTACGTAAGAACCACCTTGTTGGAGAAGAAGGAGGAGGGCTATCTATCGTAGAGAGCTCTCCTGCCCCTAGGCAGTGGGGAAGGCAGCGGCCAGCTGCCTAGGCTGCGCGTCCCAAACTGAAGTTATACCTGAAAAGGGAGTTCCGGTTTGGGACAAACAAGCGCGGGGGGTTTAAAGTGTGTTTATCCAGTAAGAATCTGGGGCGTAGCCAGCGACCGCGTTCGCCGGTGGTCTCCCAGTTGTACACTTTGTACAACTGGGCGGTCATGGAAATTTGCGGGTCTTTAAGGCCCGCAAACACTCCATGGCTGATGCAAGATTCACATGTTTCCCTTAAAAAAAAAAAAAAAAAAAAAAATAAGAATTAAGTCAACAAAAAATCAGAAATCTTTTGTTTATGATTCTTTGTTATGAATCAGGAATACCATTTTGTTTGGCAAGTATAATATTATAAGTTTATATGCTGGAAAATTTAAAATCTACATAAAATTCAAGCAAAGTGACTTTTTATGTAATAATTATTTTAAATTTGTTGTGTGTTTATTCTGTATATTATTGTTAAGATTGTAGTTTTCTCTAGTCTGCGGCCCAAAAGCACGTATATCCCGGACGCTGCGCGTGTTTAAAGACGTGTTTTCTCGCCACAGACTCAGAAAAATTTTATAATATCCTTGTCCATAAATAAAGAATGCCTCAAATCGTAGTTTACGTGCGATTTGGGCCATTCTTTACTTTTCCGGACGCGATTTTAAACTTACATGCATGAGCGAGCGTAGTGACCAATTACCAATGAATAAAATCCGGTTGTGGCAAACGTATTTTTTTTCGCTTAAACTGATACAAACCGCATAAAATCTTTTTTTTTAATTTTAAGGTACCGAGTGATAAACAATTAAGTTTTTTTTAACATTTTTTTTTCTTTTCTTTACGTTTTAGGACATTTGTAACAGTTTTAAGTTCGGTTAAATTTTCGCTTTATTTTGTAACGGGTTCAACACATAATTTTTTGTTAAAATCGAAAACAATGAACTACTGGATATAAAAGCTGTAATTTTCAACTCATGTAATAGAAATCAATGTTTTTAAATAATTTTTAAATAAATTGAATTATTTAAAATTTAAATCGAATTCTCTCATTGGCAGATTTAAATTCCGTTCCTTAAGATACAGAAATTCCCGTTAACAGAGCAAATTTTTAACTTCTGTCATTAGTGCCGGATCTAAATTTAAACAAGGCGCTTTGCAGGTGTGGAGAATTGTCAGTTTCAGCAAAATAAAAATTATATTAATAACGACTTTTCTTTTACACTATTTTGAATAATGAAACAGTCGTTATTGGGCTTCGAATTTTATTTTATTTTTTAAAGAGAAATAAAATTTTTTTGGATCTAGACAAAACATAGTCACTTTTTTAATTCAGTGCTGATTAGTTTAGCAATTTTTGTATTTAATTTATTTAAAAATTAAAGCCGTCTTTTGTTGAAGAAAATTAATACCTAGCAATAATTTATTCCGTGCACAATTTTTTGTTCATGCTTTTCATTTTCAGCAAATGTGGAATGTCTGAAAACAAATTTTTAGATTTGAATGAAATATATTAATGCATTATAAAATGACTCATTGTATTAATGAATTTAGATTTGACAAGTAAATAATTAAAAAATTTAATTAGGGAAGTATATATTTGCATTCTATGGTAAGAGACACTTATGAGTGAAACTTATTTTTAAATATTGGTTGTGAGTAAAGTGTATATGAGGTAATACCTATACCAATAAATCATGTCAATCAAATTATAAAATATGACAGATATAATTATAATATTCATAAATATTTTTGGAAATTTTTTCTAAATAAAATCCCACTCGCGGCAAACGATTTATTCTTCAATCTTCAAACGATTGCAAATGATTAGGAAATAAATTTTTCAGTCTTAAGAAGTTTTGAGTGTGAGAAAATAATTTTTTTTTAAATTTCCTTTACGTTTGAAGCCATTTGAAATCTTTTCAACAAAAAAAAAAATTTCGCTAACAGCAAACGAAAATCCGCTTGCCACAAGCGGATTTTTTTCCCAGTGTATCCATCTATCTGTCTACCTATTTTTCCTTTTTTTTTATTTATATTTTGATTTTATCAAATTTAAAAAAATATATAGTTAATAAAAACATTTACGTTTTTTTATTTTTAACATTTAGCCTTTATTTATTTTAAAATAACGTAAATTTTATCTTGTATCTATGAAATAAAATGTTTAAAATTATATTAACTAAAGGCAAATGTTAGCATAATTTTTAAATATTTCTAATTACATTTGACCTTAACTTGATGAATTTCATGTTTATTTTTTGGTCATTATATTCATTTGCGTAGTACTAATAAATATTAAATTCCATTACCATATAGAATTAATAATTATTAATAATTTACTAAAGTTACACATGGGTTGTAAATTAATGTAAAATTTTTAAATAAATTATAGTTATTCATTATTTCCAATACAAGCACTGCGTCTTTGTTTTTTCGCTATTGTCATTTAGTACATAAAAAAAATTTGTTCTATAAACTGGTTCAGTTATATTTCTTGCTAAAAAGAAGCATTGGAGCACTCCGTTAATTTTTTTTTTACAGTAGTTGCAATATGTCAATCAGAAAAAAAAATATGGGAGTATTGAACACAAAATTGGTTTCAATTGTTGGGGGTACATTACGCTGTCATCGATTATTTAAAAAATATAAAATATTTTATTTAAATTAACACTCATAATTTATTTTTTTAACTAAACTTAGTTCTTGTAAAATCATCATTTTTAGTTTTTCTGGATTCTGGAGTTTTGGGTAAATTGAAAGTTTCTTGTATAAAATCAATTAAAATTATATTAAGAAAATATTATAATTATAATAATAACTTAAAATTTTCAGAAATAAAAAATTCAGCAAAATAAAATATTTTTGAAATATTCAATGCATAAAGAATGGTTCAGGTCTTTTAATAAAAGAACATTTAAATTAAGGTAAAAAATATATTTTTATTAGTGTATGTGTGAGTAAATATTAAAAAAAAAGAACTTCTGGAGAAATATAGAAGATGTATTTAAAGAAATGAAATCTATCACAATTTTAATCGTGTGTTTTTTACCATTAATGAGTGCTGACATTTTGGACACAATAATATCAAGTGTTGTTAAAGAAGTGAAACCTCATCATGTAATGCTTTATACAGGCAATTTCAGTTCCAATTATTTTAAAAACCAACATCAACCGGTTTCAAAAGCTTTGATGAAGTATGTTCCAACAACTGAAGTTAATATAAATAATTTACCTGATTTCATATATTTTACCTCATCTGAAGAATTAAAATCTAATCACCCAAAAGCTTACACTGATGGCAACGTTTGTTATAATAGACGACTTGTTGCACCATTGCATGTCTTTGCTTTCAGTGACGATAAAAATCGAAAAACCACCAGAGGTTTACTAAAATTTGTTGGAAGATTAATACTCACTTTATTACTTGGCAGCAAAACAAAAATATTGTTGTTGATATTTTATAGTAACTTTTCCAGCGATGAAAAACAAATGATAATGAAATACATATTGCAATATGGGTTCATTGATACGACAATAGTTGAGATAAATTCACACGAATTCTTCAATGTATTTTATGCAAATCCTTACCAATCTCCCAACATCAAAGACGTGCAGAAAGTTTCTTCTAAAATAAATTTCTTCCCAGACAAGTTGAAAAATCTACATAAGTTTAGTTTGAAAATTGGTGTGCATGATTGGCCCGAGGCTTATACATATAACGGTACAAATGAATTTACATCACCAGCGAAATTTCATATAAAATTACGACTATATAAAGTTTACAAAAGCTTTGAAAAATCTCTTAATGCCACAACCTCATTCGTACCACTTCCAAAAGTTTATTACGATAGTGAGTTGATAGTTTTAGCTGATATTGAAAAACTTCACCAAGGCAACGAATACTTCACTTATTATTTCCTATTTTCTGAAAAATATATAGCATTGGTTCCTATATGTGATAAGAATGAATATAAGTTTGCTGATAATATGTATTACCTATTATTTTTTTGTGTAATTTTACTCTTGATTCATGTAACATCGCGAATCCTAAAATTTTACTCTGAGGATTGTTCAATTTTTAATATTTTTGCTGTGTTGCTTGGTATAGGAAGTGCTGACCCTCCAAGTTTGCGCTCCAAAATAATTTATTTACTGCTTGTTATATTTTCAATATTTTCTACAGACGAATTAATATCAGAATTAACAAAAATGGATCTTATTTCAAGCCAGTATCCACTTATTGAGTCTACGCAAGATATTTTCCAGCAAAACGTTTCAATAGCAGGAGTACCAAGTACAAGAATTTCTTTTTATAAAAATCTTTCCGAAGAAGTTAAAATGTTAGCAGATAATCTGAAAATAAAAACTGATAAAGAAATGCTTGAACCAAACAGAAATGAAATAATTATTGTAAATGAACTTCTAGCGGATGAAATACTTTACATAACGACGACTTGGTATGGCAAAGAAATATTTACAAAAGTAGATTTGAATTTGCCAAGTTATAACAATTACATGGACTTTGGGTGGACATACCATCATCTCATCCAAAAATTCGGTAAAATTAATCAATGGGTTGCAGAAACTGGTTTGGACTTAAAATGGCAATCGGAACTCGAATCGGAATACAACGTACCAAGAATCGAGTCAACAAATAATCAGAATCTTGAGGGAGATTCGTACATTTTGTTAAATGGACTTTTTTATGAATTAGGCATTGGATTTTGCTTGGCAAGTATTGCATTTTTATCGGAATTACTCTATTTTTATTGCGTAAAGAGGGTAATAAGCAAGACTAAATCAAGAGTCCAGCCTTTAAATTCTTAATGAATTTTAATACTTACATTTTGATTTTATATTATTTAAGTTTTTCGATCATATACCCTATGAAAAAAATCTTTGATCTGCGCAGATCTGTAATTTTTATTTTTCATATCTGTACAGATCTGTATTTTGCCACTTTCTGCGCATATCTGTACAGATCTGTAAAATTAAAAAATTGGCTCTATCCACGGTACATAGGGAATTCATGGAACGCATTCCTATAAAAAAATGGTTTATTATAAGGGATTTTATGAATTTCCATCCTGTAAAGAAAAGTTTCAGAGCTTTTAATAACAAATTTTAAAAACGCCTAATTTGATTATTCTTAATATTTCATCGACTTATTACGAGTTATCATAAACTGTATTACTTATAAATATATACAATATTAAAAAGGTACCCAAATTATACAAAAAAACGCTGCCAAGTAATTGGCACTATGGTTCCTCATTAACAATTGTTTTTAATGGTCTCTTTTACCTAGTAAAAACAATAATTCTAGATATTAGTACTATTAGAAAAAAAATTAAGTACTGCGTCCAAAAAGAAAAAAAATATTGCTGTTAGGTCTTAAATCCACAATGGTTGTGAAATATCACCGATTACATACACTCACACACACACATACAGACTTTTTTTAAAAACCGGTTTTTTAGCTTCCTGGGGTCTCAAAACGTTCTTATATGCCAAAAAATCGAAAATCAAAATTTCATCTATCACAATGGTTCCCCTATGAGGAACCAAAATTACAATGATTAGAAATTTAATAAAAAATAATATAATTAAATTATTTAAAAAAACATCTTTCATAATATTTGGTGAGATAAATTTAAGATATTTCATCTATGAAAAAGAAAATCTATTTCTATGAAAAAGAAAAGTTATTTTTTCATGTATTTTATATTTTATTTACCAGAGATTATTCTTAGGGTTTTTTAAAACTTCCCAAAATGATGTCATTTTGCCATATGTCACCCCCCCTTGCTCCTGAAATTACATGTATGTTTAAAACTTTTTGATTTTCTAATTTTGATTCACTCCCTTTTACCCCCAAAATATGTAATTCATTAAAAGCACTGTTTTTTCCAATTTTAAAATGTCTTCGTGGGTTTTTTGGGTTGCAGAATTCAATAATGCTTTAAACAAAGATAATTAAGGTATTTCTGGAGGAAAATTAGCTCCATTTTCACCCCTTTCACGTCCTAAATATTTAAATTTAATAAAAGCTTTGCTTATTAATTTAAAAGTTTCCACACGCAAAATAAAAAATGAAAAGTAAAAAAAGGGTGTTAAGATATTACTGGTGATTAATTCGCCGTTTTTTAACCCTTTTTATCATCCTAATATTTAATACTTATAAAAACTTTTTTTTTAATTTTAAAATGCCTATACGTGTTTTTTGAGTCGTAGAATTCAAATATGATGTTAAAAATGTCATTCAATGCATTGCTGGAGATAAATTAACCTCTTTTAGTTATTATATGATCTCCTTATTATAATATTAAATGAAATGTATGGTTAAAATCTGGTTTATTTTATTTAAAAAGAAATTATCAGTTACCAAAAAAAAATATAAAATTAAGAAATAAAAATTTTTCAAGTATTTTTAAGAATTAATATTTGGAGAAACAGAGGTGAAAAAATAGCAAATTCACCCCTAAGCAATGCGTTAAATTTCGGACATCATATTTGAATTCTATGACCAAAAAAACTTGAAAAAACCCGTATAGACGTTATTAAATTAAAAAATATAGTTTTCTTAAATATTAAATTTGGGGTGAAAATGGAGCTAATTTACCTACAGAAATGCCTTAATTACCTTTTTTTAAGGCATTATTGAATTTTGTGGCCCAAATAACCCTTAAAGACATTTTAAAATTGAAGTGGATTTCTTGTCTATTCAGTAAATTGGGAAAAATTAATGAATGAAGAAGACCTTTTTAATTTTCAGCAAAGCCAAAATTAATGAAAATTTTTCATATCTGAATTATATAAAAAAATTAAAACCAATGATTTTACAGACAAAATTACAATAAATGATGGTAGTCAATGTTATGCTTCGATCAAATATTATTTTCAATATAGCAATGATCTATGTAGCATTTTATAATTATGAGATTGTAGAAGACAGGCGAATTATAATTCAAAAGTTCAGTTTATTAGTCTCAAATATTTTACCAGCTGAAAAAAGTTATTTATATATTTTTAAAATTCCAGATATTAGCTCATTTACTAATGTTTTTCTAAATAATAATTATTTATTGAATGTTTTTATGTAAAAATATATTGTTCTGATTATTTTAACTCGTGAATTAAATTTAAAAGAGTATTATTTTTTTATGTATATATAGATTTTTTTGTTACTGTTTTTTTTTAAATTTAAATCTAGCAAAAAAAATATTTATAAAATTTATAAATTTAAAAATATTTTCTTTTTAACATAAAAGTGATAATCATTTTTCTTTACAGGATGGAAATTCATAAAATCCCTTATAATAAACCATTTTTTATAGGAATGCGTTCCATGAATTTCCTATGTACCGTGGATAGCCAATTTTTTAATTTTACAGATCTGTACAGATATGATAAATAAAAATTACAGATCTACGCAGATCCAAGATTTTTTTCATAGGGTAAGTTTTGTGGTAATATAAAAAAAAGAGAAAAAAAAATATAAAAAAATTTTTTTTATATATTTTAAAGTTATTAATTAATTTTATTCATATATTAATTTTAATTGTTCTAAAAAAAATTTATTTTTCAGATTTTTTATTTTTTAATATGTAAAGATGTTAATTTTAATGAGTAATATTAATAACTTTTTTATATTTAATGAATTAATTAATTGAACAGACGAGGCACAGGCGAAATACGCCGATGCGAAGGTTCTATGCATTTTTAATAAAACGTCGTAAAACCTGACGCAGCGAATATGTTAAATATAAAAATAAATTTTTTTATTAGTCGCAGTAATTGTTTATTATAACTTGTTTCACGTTTCACAAATAATTTTAAAAGTGATAAATTATTTTAGTTGATAGAATTTTTTATTTAATAATACAACTTACTCTAGTTTTTCGTTTAAAATTATTTTGATGCTGTCTAAAATATCTTTGATTAGTATAAATTTAATAAATTTTGAATTATTTTAACAAGCTATCATGTGAAAAAATTTTAATTTTAGCTATTAATTGCGTTGTTTATATACTATGGAAATTATACTAACAAGTTATTACCTATTTATATAAGCTTTGAGACTTTACGCTATAAGCAAGCATCATGAATAATTTTGAAAATTATAGGGTAGAAGGACCAGTTTTCGGAAATAAAAACCAATTTCAATAATAATTTTCTATTATCTAATAGAAAGTTCTTTCAGGTATTAATTTCTAAAATTTTATTATCAATTTTCGATAAAAAAAATTAAATTAAGTCAAAACAAATTATAAATAATTTAAAAAAAATTAGTTTATTTTAATATACTTTGTACGTAAAATCCCGTTTTTCATACAACATAAATAGCTTTATTTATTATTGAAAATCGTCGATACCCAGGCAACCAACGACGTTTCGGAAACGTCTCCAACCCGTTTCTGAAGAAACGAATTAAACCAATTTGCACCGTTTAAGAAACGTTTCTGGAACCGTTTCAGAAACGTATAAATGCGCCTTAGAATTTTAAAATCCTAATTTTGGAATTAATTCTATAGCGAATATTCTTATATTAATTTTCATACTAGAAGTTATTTGCTAATGTTTTTAATTTACATATAAATTTTTTAGTTTACTTACAATTATAAGTATAATTTAATTAAAAATTTATCAATAATTTTTAATTATTTTGATTTTCAATGAAAATCATAGCAAAAATTCAAAACCGAACAAGTCGATTTTGTAACATAATAAATATTTAACCAGGTCTTATATACAGTTGGAAGATCATTTTATATATGACTTGAGAAAAACAGTAATCGCCACCTATTAATCATCTTAATTAGTTCATTTCGTCTAAAATAGATGGCTTTTTTGAAAGTCATAAATAAAATGACTTTTCAACTGCATATAAGACCTGGTTACATATTTATTGTGTTACAAAATCGACTTGCTCTCGGTTTTGTATTTTTGCTATGATTTTCATTGAAAATCAAAATAATTAAAAATTATTGATAATTGATAAATTTTTAATTAAATTATACTTATAATTGTAAGTAAACTAAAAAATTTATATGTAAAATTAAAATCATTAGCAAATAACTTCTAGTATGAAAATTAATATAAGAATATTCGCTATGGAATTAATTCCAAAATTAGGATTTTAAAATTCTAAGGCGCATTTTTACGTTTCTGAAACGGTTCCAGAAACGTTTCTTAAACGGTGCAAATTGGTTTAATTCGTTTCTTCAGAAACGAGTTGGAGACGTTTTTGAAACGTCGTTGGTTGCCTGGGTAGTTATCTAAAAAAGGTTTATTCCTCGAAGCCAGTTCTTCTACTATACTGCGTTCAATTTTTTATGAAACATATTAGTGATTTGCATCCTAAGATTGCTGTGTTTTAAGTTTTTAATTCTCTTGCATTAAAAAATATTTGTATAAAACGTCATTAAAAAAATCACATAAAAGCAACAGCATTTCTATAGGAACTTGTCAAAAATTTAAATTCGGAAAGTTTTGACTTAATTTTCGTAAACCTCGGAAAATACCAGAACAGTTCCAGTTTTTATAGAAATTCTAGATACTTATAAAATCGTGCACAAGAAAAAGAAAATAAAAAACAATAAAATTTAAAAAATATAATTTTCTTCATTCTGTCGAGCCTTTTAAAAATGTTTTTAAAATACCTAAAACGGGTAACTTAAATAGCATTTCCCAAGAACTCTGAAAATTGAATTAGAACTTTCCAAAATTTTCATCTGTTGACAGAAACCGGTATTTATGTTATTTGCAAAGTAGAAAATAGTTTATTAATATCTATAATAAGTAATAATCTATAAACCTAATTTATCAATTTTTCAAGGAATAAACGTTGTATACATATTTTGTTACTATAAAATAAGATGAAATTAAATAAATTATTCTTAAGTATGCACCTACCTATACACTGTCAAGTTGCCTTACTGGAATTGTGCTTGGAATTGTGTTTTTCATGTGTTTGCATGAATACTCAAGCTAATTACTTGAAAATAGGTGAAATTCAAGCAAAGCAACCGGTCAATTGTTTAAAAAAATGTAATAGTTATTTTAAATTTGTAATGGGTTTTTATGTGAAAAATTTAAAAAATGCATTGTTTAGCTAATTATTAAGCATATTAAGTATCAAGGGCGCAAAAGTTTTGGTACTAGCAGGATCACTAGCACGAGTGATCGGCGAAGCTGGTCCCGAGTAATATGTGTTCTCTTTCTGCCTTGCAATCTTAAAAAATACGTAACACAAAAATTTACGTTTTTTAATACAGCACATTTAGGGATTATTGTAAATTTTAGTATAGCGTTTTTTCAAATTCAAAACTTCGTCAAAAATATGAATTGCAAATTTATTTTTTTTTAATTAGAATCTATATATTAACATCTTTTCAGATATGTAAAAATCTTAAAACATTAAATTTTTGTATTTCGTGTTTCTTAAGTTTTATGCGCCCAACGCCCAATATTTCGTAATTACTTTTAAATGAATGTTTTAATTATTTTATAAAATTTCAAAATTTGTAATTTTATTATTTAAGGGTGATTTTACTATATTTTGTCGTGTTTTTTAGGTAAGGATTCTGAAGAAACGGTTACAGATATTTGAGTAAATATTTATTTATAAAAAAAAAAATTTTTTTAGTTTTCTGTGACGTCACTTCCGCGTCACACGTGCGCAAATGAAGCAGTAAAAAAAAATGGTGTGCACGATGCTGAGAGATCATGTTATCTAAAAAAAAAAAAAAAGTTTTTGGTAAGAGTTTATAGCTTAATTAAGAACCTGAATTCGAGTTTTTTCGAAAAAACTAATTAAAAACAAAATGGTGGCTCTGGAAAAAAAAAATTCAAAAAAAGGCCTAAAATTTTCGGACAAAATTAGCTGTAAAAAATTTTTGAGGACAAAAAAAAAAAAAACTCGAAGTCAGGTTCTTAAGTATATATTTGTTTAATTACATAGCAATTTATGAGTAAATCTGTGGGGTACTTATTGCGCAATCGTGCACACCGGTTTGAAAAAACCTGTTTCGAGAAAAACGCGTTTAAAGTTTCAAAACAAATTTTTCGGTACTTTTTTGTTAATTTTAATGATTAAATTAATTTTTTTTTTTAATTTTTTTTAAAATTAATTTACAAAAACTCATAACAAAGAAATATAGAGCATAAGCATAAGAATCGGTCAAGTATTTTTGCAGATATGTTAAGTAGAAAGAATAAAAACGTTGTTTTTCAAAAAACAAAATTTTTTTTTTTGTTGATAAAAATGAATTTTTTTTTTTTTTTTATTAGCAGTCATCTGCAATCCCGGGTGCATACAATAACCCTTCAGTTTCCTCGTATTCATCTTATTTTTGACTTCTATATTATATTTAAGAAAAAAAAAAATTGACCGCGCTCGCAAAATACGCTAAAAAGTATACTTAGAGTAGGAATTTTGAAATAATAATTTTTTTGCATACTTTTGAGACATATATGAAGTGATTTATGCACAAAAAAAATTTCTTTTTCCAAAAAAAAAAATATAGTAAAATCACCCTTAAGCAGTTTTGTTAATTATGTTAAATACCTCAGTTTTATCAGCAAATATTTTTATAAATTAATAAGAATTACCAAATGTCGCAAACATATTTGTTAATATTATAAATAAATTGTCCTCATTAGATGAAATATAAAAGGATGTAAAAATCATAAGAGTTCAGTTCAGTTTCGCTTTTTAAAATTCGTTTTTGTATTATAAGTATTGTTAATAAAAGTTATTTCTTTAAAATCTAAATCTAAGAGTGAATTATTTTCAACAATCATAAAAATCTATTAAAGCAAGTAAGTAATAAAGCTTAATTTTTATTTAAGTTTTTATAAATGTACATCCTATATACATACGTTCTATCCACTAACTATTAATAAAGTAAATTATGATATTAATATCATAACATAAACGCTGTCTAAAGTTTTTTGTCCATGGTGCTTACAATATTTTTTGCCTACTTAGACGTAAAACTAGAGCAGAGAATTCTGAATTCTTTTTTATTTTATTTTTTTTAATGTTCTTTTTCTACAACCAGTTTTATGACATTTGTAACAGTTTTAAGTTCGGTTGAATTTTCGCTTTATTTTGTAACGTGTACAACACATAATTTTTTGTTAAAATCGAAAACAATGAGCTATTGAACACTGGGAATGAATCGGTTGCGCGAGAGAACAAATCGTAGTCGTCGCGCGCCACTAATATTTGTTTTCTCGAGCAACAAATTTTGTCGTCTCAGACGCCGAAAATGTTTGCTCTCGAGGTTCAGCTCGCGCACCTGCCCTGAGTAATCATATACTGTACATATTTTATAAGCATGTGCTATATATATATTATGTTATAGTTTGTGTGCTTTTAATAAAAAAATAAATTTACTTGTGATTTAAAATAAATTAATTATGTGATAAATAGTTTTACATATTAGTTTAAAAGAAGATTTAGAAATGGAGAGTTTTTTTAAAAAGCATAATCAATACACAGAATTTTATACGTGCATGAGTATGCAAATGTTTGTATTTTTAATTTTTAAATATAATTTTTAATAATAAACATAACGAATTTATTTTTTTTTCACTTTATTTACATGAAAAATGAGAATTATACACATAATTAATTTATTTTAAATCACAAGTAAATTTATTTTTTTATTAAAAGCACACAAACTATAACATAATATACATGTAGCACATGCTTATAAAATATGTACAGTATATGATTACTCAGGGCATGTGCGCGCGCTGAACCTCGAGAGCAAACATTTTCGGCGTCTGAGACGACAAAATTTGTTGCTCGAGAAAACAAATAGGGTGATTGAACCAATTAGTGACCACCCCCCAATTAATGACCAGAGGAGGAGTATTATAGCATTTTTAATAATTTTAATTAATAGATTTTTTCTTTTGCATAAAAAAATCAAAAAATATAACTCTTCATTTTCCAAACAAAACACTTTTTTTGTGAAAAAAATTTTACTTTTAAGAAAAAAAAAATTATTTCTTTATGGAGTTTGGTGAAAAGATAGTAAAAATCTCACAAAAGAGGTCTGCCGCGGTAACCGTAGTACCTGTTAAAAGTGGTTTTAATAAAAAGTTAAATTTTAAAATAGTCATATTTTTATTAAAAAAGTTAATTTATAATCTATATTAAGAAAATTAAGTGCATATTACCTTAATTATTTATTAATTTTTCATTTAATTAGGTGGTCAAGATTTGGTATCTAGGAAAATAAGTATTCACCAGTTAGTGACCACTATATTTTAACGTATTTTGAGGTTATACATATTGTTATTTTTAACTACAACAATGTTAACAATGTGAAATTTTTAAAAACGTGTTTAATTTTTATTATTAAAATTAAGTTTTAAAAGCTTTATTAATTATTTAAAAATATTTATTTTCACAGTTAAATCATTGTTTTATAAAATACAAGTACCAAATATAGAAATAGTAGAAAAATTATTAAAGTGAAAAGTTATTGTTCATAGTGTATTTGTATATTTATAGTGTAATAAGTATAATAAAATTTTAGTTCTTTTTATATTAATCAGTTTTAAATAAAGTTCATCTGATTGTCATCGAGTACTGAAATGCCATAGTTAACTATTTTAAGCTGTACAAAAAGTGGTATATCAAGTTAGAATTATTGTAGCTCATCTGAATTTCATCGAATACTAATATATTATTAAATTTAACTAAAGTTAATGATATAATAGTATTCGATGAAATTTAGATCAGCTCATCATGAAAACTTAATATACTATCCGTATAACTCAAAATGGTTAAACATGGCATTCCAGTACTCGATGAATTACAAGGGCTCAAAATTGTTGTACCAAAATTTCAATTATCAAAAATAGTTAAAAATAGTAACCTAGTAGTGAATGTGTACTACAGATGAACCCCAATTATCAATGTTTACTATAAAGCAATAAGCGAAGAACCTGAAATGAAGAACAAGTTAACTTGTCAAACATAAGGTATACTTTAGTGCTGGATAAGTTGTAACAGTTCATATATAATATGTCTTCTGTAAGTTCCAAAATTCTCATAAAACAATAAAAAATTATGCCAGTGCAAAATAAAGGACAATTAATAAAGTTGACTGTTTCTTTGCAAAAATTGGACTTTTAAATTTAACTTTTAAAGTAAGAAAATAAGGATTTGTATCAAAAGCAACATAAAACTAACTCACATAATGAAGTGAAAAGAATTAGACTTTTTGGTTCTTATAGTTTCTTATAATAAAGTGCAAAATAAAACTTAGTATGAGTTTTTTTTAATAATATCTCTAGGTTATATGTTACTTTTTTTTTTATTTTTTTTTTTAAATTAGACTTCTAATAATTAAAACTTACTTTTTAATTTAATTTAATTTCATGTTTTGACAAATTTTTTAAAAAATATGAAGTTTTTTATTTCAATATTTATAAATAAAATAGTGGTCACTAGTTGGTGATTCATTGGTCATTGATTGGGGTCTGTGGTCACTAATTGGTGAAATGAGAATTTTTAGTTTTAATTTAAATTAAAATTAAATATAACTTAATTTTTTACAATATAATAGCGTTTTTCTAGTTAATCTACTACCAAATTTTCAAAAATAAAAAAAAAATAAAAACTATTCATTAAAAATATTTATTTATTTACACTTAAATTTGCTCTTTTTGAACTTTGGTCACTAACTGGTTCAATCACCCTATTAGTGGCGCGCGACGACTACGATTTGTTCTCTCGCGCAACCGATTCATTCCCAGTGAATATAAAAGCTGTTATTTTCATCACATGTAATAGAAATCAATGTTTGTAAATAATTTTTAAATAAATTGAATTATTTAAAATTTAAATAAAATTTTCTCGTTGGCAGATTTAAATTCCGTTCCTAAAGATACAGAAATTTCTAACTTCTATCATTGTTGCTGGACCTAAATTTAAACAAGACGCCTTGTAGGAGTGGGGAATTAGCAATTTCAATAGTAGGGGAAATGTGCGAATTAATGACAAATAAAAATTTTATGAATAACCACTTTTCTTTTACACTAATTTGAGTATTTATGCTACTTCAAAAATTTAAAAAATTTAAAAACTTTTAAAATTTAGTGAATTGTGGAATCTGAAATCACTATTATTAAATATCAATATTATTAAATAGTTCCCGGTTCTGAGCAGTTCACGATGGTACTATACTTAAAACGATCTCATATTAAATCAACCGATCAATTTTAACATGGAACATGTTTATAAGGTGGGAGTACCTCAAAGAACTTAAAAATTAAGGGGGGGGGAGGTCAAATTTGTCCGGTTTAAGGGGGAGGGGTCAAATGAGACTTAGAATCATATTAACATGAATTAATGAGACTTATACTGTAACCAAAAAAATTGAATTTTTTCCAAAAATTAGTAAATTTTCAAAAAAATTGTAAATTTACTATAGAGTAGTATATTATCGAAAAATTCGAGAATTCTCGATTTTCTTTTGTAAATTTACGAAAAAAGTTATAAATTGACAACTATTTATCGTAAATTTATAACTATTTTTTGTAAATTTTCGAAAAAAATTGTAAATTATCAATTTTTCTTGCGAATTCACAAAAAAAATCATGAATACTCGAATTTTTTGTTAATATACTAAATTTAGTAAATTTACAATTTTTATCGAATAATTACAAATTTTTTCGAAAATTTACTAATTTTTCGTAAATGTTCTAATTTTTTTGTTAATATAAGAAAGTTTTTTAAAGTGTAGAACAACATTAATTTAATTGTTTTAAATGCTTGAAATTATTTAAATAAAATTAAACTTTTAACCGGTTTGTGTAAATACAACCTAAATCCTTGGAACATGTTCGGAACATGTTTACTATTGAGAAAGCGCATCCCCCACTTTTTCCATACTTCTAGTAGTGATCACTGAACCCAAGCGGTTTAAGTTTGAAAATTGGTATAAATTAAAATAGTATTTTTAAAATAATTTTTTACTTTAAATTGTAACCGGCTCGGTAGCGCAGAGGTAACGTGCTCGCTTTGTAATATAGCAAAATATTATGAAGTGGGTTCGAATACAGAGCAGTGACAACTTTTTTTTCTGGAAATAAATATTTAATAAAATTAAATATTTATTTTAAGAAGGGAGAGTAGAGCTAGCTGCCGAGTCGCAGGGGGCAAGACGAAATGGAAAGTGCCATTTGCTTGCCTCCGTATGTCATGCATAGAGGGCGTTTTTCCAAGGTTTTTCGCGCCTCTTTTAAAGCGATTGTTGTGAATAACAACTCTGCGCTTTAAAGACGGAATTGTCAGCATGGCTCCTATTAAAAAGTCGGACCTTGGACCGCATTTGGCCATCCCAAACCCTAGTAAAGGCTATGAATAGATAAAGTTTGAAATGATTGTTAAAGTTCCACCTATCCTAAACATCCCTTCTAATCCCACAGTTTCACCAACAATTTGTCCATACGTCTCCAAACCTATCTAATTATTTCCATTAAAGGAAAAAGCGGTATATATCTCAATATATATATCGACTTCCGAGGGAATAAAAGCAAAAAATGCGGTTTGGACCGCTTGTGCAAATAACTGTTGGTGACCTCCGTATAAGAGGTTAAATACAGTATATAACCTAAGGTTAAATAAAAGCACATACATACTTTAAATTGTATAAATTAATTTATTAATAAAATATATTATTAATTTTAAATATTTTAGAATCTTATTTTTAATTACAGTTTTTTTTTTAAAAACTTTAAACTCTATTCGCTTGGGTATAAAGGTACAGCAATAGGGTTGTATCATGAAAAAAATTTTGAAATTCTATTTGGTTGGTTTTGTAGGATATAAAAAAATATTGGATACGTATTTTTCTATTTTTTATTTAAACAAAATTTAACCCTCCCCGGTTTTCGTAGGACGAATATGTTTATCGAAATTTTGACAATCTCCCACGTTTAGCGGTGTTTAAAAATGTCCTCTGGATTTTCCTTTAAAAGTTTCTGGCCAAAACCTTCGGGAATATATTGTTAAATAGTTGTACTAAATACTTTAAAAAAACGCTGCCAAGTAATTGGCACTATGGTTCCTCATTAGCAATAACAAAATGTTCTTAATAGTCTATTTTACCTAACAAAGTATAATGTCATAAGAAAAACTAAGAATGATCTTTTCCTTGATACTGTTAGTTTAACATCTCATGGAAAAAATTAGTTTTTTTACATAAAAAAAAGAAGATTTTTCTACATTAGTACCTAATCTTCTTTTATGATAATTATGTCTGCTGGACAGTTTGTGGTTGGTTTTTGGTGTAGCTGGTTTAGTTATATCTTGAATACATAATTAAACCAGCTACAGGAATAAAGAAAAATTTTTTGCTATGTTTAAATTGAGGAATAAAAATGATACCTAGTAAAAACGTTAATTCTAGATATTAGTAATTTCATAGAAATAAATTAAGTACTACGTCCAAAAAGAAAAAAATTTATGGGGTTTTTTTAATTTTTTTATGTAAAAAATTTTGACAAAAAAAATTACGTATCAGATAGAGAAATCCTTTACAAACGATAATTCTAGATATTCATACTTTCTTAGAAAGAAATTAAGTACTAAGTCCTAAAAAAAAAAAATAATTTTTTTTTTCTAATTTTTTTATGTAAAAAATTAAAAAAAATAAATTGTTTGAAAAATTAGGTATCGGATTGGAGATAACGAGTAAAAACGATAATTCTAGATATTAGTACTTTCATGGAAAAAATGAGGTACTACGTCCAAAAGAACAAAAATTATGGTATTTTTTTAATTATTTTATGTAAAAAATTTTGAAAAAAAAAATTTCGAAAAATTACGTATCAGATGGAGAAATCCTTTACAAACGATAATTCTAGATATTCGTACTTTCATAGGAAGAAATTAAGTACTACGTCCTAAAATAAAAAAAGATTTGGCGTTTTTTGTATTTTTTGACCACAAAAATTTTAAGAATAAAATTTGGAAAAAATTACGTATCAGATCCAAAAAATTACTATAAACGATATTTATAAAACTAGTACTTCCACAGAAAAAATTAAGTACTGCATCCATAAACAAAAAGAAAATTGGTATTTTTTGTATTTTTTGGTGAAAAAAATTTTGAGAAAAAAATTTTCAAAAAATAAATTATATGATTCGAGTTATAGACTAAAAACGATACTTCTAGATATCAGTAATTTCATGGAAAATAATAAGGTACTAAGTCCAAAAAGAAAAAAAATTATGGAATTTTTTTAATTATAATTTTAAAAAAATTCTTAATTTTTTACATAAAATATATTTTATGTAAAAAATTTAGAAAAAAAAAATTTCGAAAAATTACGTATCAGATGGAGAAATCCTTTACAAACGATAATTCTAGATATTCCTACTTTCATAGGAAAAAATTAAGTATTACGTCCTAAAATAAAAAAAATTTTGGCGTTTTTTGTATTTTTTGGCGACAAAATTATTGAGAAAAAAATTTTGAACAAATTAAGTACAGTGGAACCTCCCATAACCGACCCTCCCGTAACCGGACCCTCCGATATCCGGATCGGTGTTCAGGATATATTTTTTTTTTTTAATTTTAAATTTATGAAAATTAAAATTTTTTGAAAAAAAAAATTTTTTATAAACAAAACAATTGGCTCTTTTCATGGCCAAAAATTTATATAAAAGAAATAAATAAATAAATAAATAATGGTTTTTATATTTTTGATTGTAAAAAAAAGATTAAAATATTTACAGTTTCCTTAGATAAATAAAGAGAAAAATTTTAAACAAAAAAAAAATCTTCTTGTTAAAATAAATCTTTTTATCCTAATCATTTATTAAAAAATTGAAGTTGCTCCCGTATCCGGATAATTCTAATATCCGGACTACTAGTGATTTTAATTGATCCGGTTATGGGAGGTTCCACTGTATCGGGTCCAAAAAATTATTATAAACGATATTTCTAAAACTAGTACTTCCACAGAAATAAATTAAGTACTGCATCCATAAACAAAAAGAAAATTTGTATTTTTTGTATTTTTTGGTGAAAAAAATTTTGAGAAAAAACTTTTCAAAAAATTAGTTATCAGATTCGAGATATCGAGTAAAAATCGTACTTTCAAATATAAGTACTTACATGGAAATAAATGAGGTATTACATCCAAATTAAAAAAAAAAAAAGTAGTTTGAGATTTTTTGATGAAAAAGTTTTTGAAAAAAAAATTAGGTCTTAATTCCATAATGGTTGTGAAATTTCACCGGTTACATACATACATACACACATATACAGACTTTTTTTAAAAACCGGTTTTTTAGCTTCGTGAGGTCCAAAACGTGCTTATATGCCAAAAAATCAAAAATCAAAATTTGACCCATCACAATGGTTCCTCTATGAGGAACCAAAATTTAAAAACTGCAAAATTTTTTTTTTTTTTTTAGTGCAATACCTCATTTAATTCCATTATAGTATAGTACTAATATCTAAAAATATTGTAACCGGGGATATTTCACAACCATTTTAGAATTAAGACCTAATTCTTTTTTCAAAATTTTTTTCATCAAAAAATTTCAAACCATTTTTTTTTTTTTAATTCGGATATAGTACCTCATTTATTTCCATGAAAGTACTTATATTTTAAAGTATGATTTTTACTCGATATCTCGAATCTGATAATTAATTTTTTCAAAATTTTTTTCCCAAAATTTTCGTCACAAAAAAATACAAAAAAAAACACCAAATTTTTGTTCTCTTTGGACGTAGTACCTAATTTATTTCTATGAGAGTACTAGTTTTAGAAAGTTCGTTTATTGTAATTTTTTGGATTTGTACCGAATTTTTCAAAATTTTTTCCTCAAAATTAAAAAAACAAAAAGAATTTAAAAACTGCAATATTTTTTTTTTTTTTTGTAATTTTTCATTTAGTTCCAATGAAAGTACTTATATTTGAAAATATGTTTTTTATTCGATATCTCGAATCTGATAATTAATTTTTTTTTAATTTGTTCCAAAATTTTTGATAAATAAAAAAAACTTTTCAAAGTTAATAAAAATGTATGTATGATTGCACGCTTGTAATCAGTGATATCTGTGGCATATTGAAGTATTAAGCTCATTGTTTGAGGAACCTTAGTGCCAGCTACTTGGCAGGGTATTTTTCATTATTTTGACACCAGTTTCTTGTAATTTCATTCATTGGTTTGAAGCTGATGATGTATAATCAGGCGGCAACCACACGGCAGCTACGCGGCAGCCACGCGGCATCCAGGATCGTTTATTTAAAATTTGTCTCCAGTATTCTTGTATTAACATGGAACATATTTATAGCGGGGGCGTACTTAATAACTTGAAAATTAAGGGGGGGGGGGGCAAATAAGACTTAGAATAATTAGGAGACTTTGAAAAATCTGGGCTTAAGGACTTAGGATAATACAGGTTTATGGACTTAGAATAATATCGATTTAGGGACTTGGAATAATTCAGGTTTAGGGAATCAAAATAGTTTGGGTTTAGAATCTTAATAGCTAGTAAGGGGATAATTATAAATTATAAAATTAAAAAATTGTATTGTAATGTTGAGTAACATTTGTATTATACCTAGTCCTCAGCTGGTAGTAAACATGTTCCATGCATTTAGGTTGTGTTTACACAAACCGGTTATAAGTTTTTTATTCTTTCTCGATGAGAAGAAAAAATAGTTAATTTGCCGAAAAAATTGATAAATTTTTGATGAAAGTAGTCGATTACAAAATTTGGTTATCTACTGATTTTTATTGAAAAATTACAAATTTTTTCATTTTTAATGAAAATTTAATCATTTTTCGGCAATGAACTATTTTTTTCCAAAAGTTTTTGTACAGATTAATTTTAAGCCAAAAAAATAGATAAATTTTTGATGAAAGTAGTTGATTACAAAATATGGTTAACCACTGATTTTTATTGAAAAATTACAAATTTTTTCATTTTTAATGAAAATTTAATCATTTTTCGACAATTAACTATTTTTTTCCAAAAGTTTTTGTACAGATTAATTTTTCTTTTTATGTAATGAAGGTTCATTCGTTAAAAAAAAGGATGAGAGAATGTAATAAAACGTTAATAATATTAAGGTTTAAACATTTAAAGCTAAATTCTAGTTATTTTACCTTTTTCACTGACTTTATTAATTTTTAATTAATAAAATAAAAGTGGTATTTTAACATAAAAATGGTTTTTCACAAATTTTAAATTTCCCGCCAAGTCACGTGACCAAATAAAAATCTGACTGAAAATTCGTATTTAGCAGAAAATTTTACATCAGGTTACCAATTTTCGTCTTTTTTCATTAAATAGTTTCTAAGATATCCCATTTTCAAGATCAAAATTAAAATTGACTTTTTTTAAAAAACCCTAAAAATATATATGTGACTCCGACTTTAAATTATCATAGCTGCTAAACAAATAATTATAAAAAGACGAGTAAAAATTTTTTGGAAACTTAGGGTTTGTAAAAAATTTTTGAGGCCTATGGAACTAGTTTCTTTTAAAAATTAGAATTTTGGCAACAATTTCAAAATTGGTCATTTTGGGGTAAGAATAGGCATTTGGTTTATTGACTATTGCCATGAGAGAATTAACAACAAATAATTGCGGTGTACGGTAACTGAATGGTGATGCTTATACCAAAAAAATGAGACCAATTGGAAGTATTTTGGTTAACTTACGAGGTTGCAGCTGTGTATTAAAAATTATGAAAAAATCCTATTTCATAACATTGTCGTATTTTGTAGTTATTTAGTATATTTTGCTATTTCTTTTATTTCTATAGCGTTATGGAAACATCCAAAACTTTTTCAAAAAGTGGGACTTTAGTAAAATTTCTCGTGTAATCCGAAATTTTGTCAAAATTTTCATTAGGTGACTAGAAAATTCGGAAAATTGAAAATAAGATAGAATAACTACAAAATACGACAATGGTATAAAATAGGAATTTTTTTATAATTTTTAATACAATGCTGCAACCTCGCCAGCTAATCAAAATACTTCCAATTGGTCTCATTTTTTCGATATATGTGTCAACATTCATTTACCGTACATGGTGATAGTAAATAAACCAAATTCCTATTCTTACCCCAAAATAACCAATTTTGAAATTGCTGCCAAAATTCTATGTTTTAAAAGAAACGAGTTCTATAGGCCTCAACGGCCTAGTCAGATTTTCATTTGGTCATTTATTATTAAGTTTATTATCGTACAAGGTTGTACAAAATTATAGAAGTACATTAGAAATAATAAAATAACAATTGCAGTCACGCATAACATAATTAAATTGATATTAAAAATTTGGATTTACTATAAAATAAAATAACATGATTAATTTAAAAATTGGGAGAAAAATGATTTAGAGGAAAGGGTATATAGGAGAGATGATTTTAGGAATTTAATAAATGTAGAAACTTTGAAGGTTTGAAAAAGAAAGTAAATAGGAATGAAGCAAAGATTTGTAGTGATTTAACTTAATTTGGAATGTTGGAATCACGTTTGTCCACCTCAATTAGATGCATATACAAGTTGGACTTGAAAGCATCTACTGAGCGAGAGAAACAGATTTCTTCAGGAGTCTAATTCACAAAACCGAGATCGGGTCGCATCGCATCTGTGAGATCATGTAAATGCATTCAATCGATAGCAACAATAGCAAGTTACTTTATCGACGTTCTTTATCGGTAAAAATAAAATAAAATAAACAAACAAATAACCTTAAAACAAAAATGTTAAAAATAAATTTTAAAATAAAGATTTTAATTAAATAATTTTATTTTAATTTAAATTTTCTCTATTAATTTTTGCCACAAAACATTCGGAAGGTAAATTTAATAATATGGTAGCATAAGTATAAAAATAAATGTTTAAAAAAGTAAGCAAGGTCTTTGATTTTAAATGCTTAACCAGAGGATATGTTAGAAACAGCATTTGGAATTATCCTACATATTAGGTCATATGGATAAAATAACTCATATTTGCATTGAAGTCGCCAAGTATAATTTTGTTACTGTAATTAGCTGCGGCGTTAGCTAATACTTCTAAGAAATTTATGACTCTGCGAAAGGACGAATCCGGAGGTCTATAAGTAACTGCTACCATGATGAGGGAAGTAGCAAAAGAGATTTCGCAAATGAGGTATTCGGGAAGTTTCAGTTCGCCCGTATCTTGACTCTTTTTAATAACTCTAAATTTTAGATTTTCTCGGATGTAAAGAGCAACTCCTCCAGAAACACGACCTTGTCTATCATTACGGATCAAGGTGTAACCGGGAATTTAAGCCATTTTATCAGTAAACGCTGGGCTTAGCCATGTTTCAGTAACGGCTATTATGTGGTGTTTGCAGGAAGAAAAATAGCGTTTAGCTTTGCATAAAGAGCTGGCGTTAAAATGGCATGCTGAAAATGAATTTGAAAAAGACCTATTATTTTTAGGAGTGTTTGAAGAAGTTGTATAATTTGAAATTTTTTATTTATTGAGAAAAAGTTGTGAGGAATTTAGTTGCTATTGAGGATTCTGAGAATTGTCGTTTTGAGATAGCATGGAGGTATCAAGTAGGTCAATTTGGGATTGAGTAAGGTTAGGAGTAGAAGTGAGCAGAAGAATTGAATTTTTAGATGTAGCTTGTGAAGGAAGTAGAGGGGGAGGAAGATTAGGGTTATAAATTAGAGTAGGTGGCCTGAGAGGAGGAGGGGGAGGTCTTTGTTGTTGGGGTTGTGAAAAAAACACGGGCTTAGGCTGGTAATTAGGATTTCTGGTGAATTTGCGTGGTCGAGTAATTTGAGGATTATGATGAGAAGCAGTGGAACGTGGAATAGTTTGAAAATGTTTAAAAGGAAGAGGGGAAGCCAAGGAGTTTACAGAATTATTATTATTATTATAATTATAAAAATAAGAGTTATTATAGTTAAATGGTTGGCCTTGGTTTGAAGAAAATCTTGGAGGTGGCTGCGCGAATGCTAAGTTTTGCTGTTGAACCTGATGTGAAGAGATTCTCGGTGGTGGCTGAGTGAAGAGTGTCTGCTTCTGCATGATTTGCTGACTATTGCTTGATGACAAAGTTTGCTTTTGATGTTGAGTTTGACTTACTGGAGCTTGAGGAGTGGTGAAAGTTGAGAGAGATTTTGCCAAATCCTGAAGCTCATTATGACTATTTATTACTACAGCACGATCATTAGGAGTAGGTTGTAAAAAAATTTGGCCACTCATGTGTCAGACTTTGTAGAGGCTCAAAGAATTCTTGAGGTTGCGAGCATCAGTGAGTAATTTGTGGACGTCCTGAGGTAGATATTCATTTATATATATTTGGTTTTTAGACATAGAATATTCAAACACATTATTATTTGTTAGTCTACCATGTAACCTTTTAAAACATAGGAGTTGTAGGCAATGATCAAAATCATTTTTTAAAAATCGCTGTTTTTCAATTTTAGTGCTTTTAAAATAAATTTACCCAAAAAAATGATTTTATATGCTGCAAGTATATGAAAAAAAATAAAATTTGAAACTAACAGAATGAAAATTGAGCTGTCTGCATCTGAGGTGTATAAGCTAGAAAAGGCAAAGCAAAAAAGTTGATATTCTCGCGCATGTGCAGTTCAAAAAAAAATTTTGTACCCCAGAATCAAATTCTACGGGAAATTTCCTATGGGGTACTATAAGGAAAAAAAATTTTACTGTAAAGTGCGCATTTGCGAGAAAAATTAATGAACACAAATTTCTCCAAAATTTAAAATTTCAAAAAATTGAAAAGAACTAAAATCGCTGTAAAAAATAGAGGATTGGATCTAAAAAGCTAAAAATTGGGGAAAATTATTTTTTTTATATATACTTTCGACCAAACATACTTTGGAGTACAGTTTGAGACTCGAAAATCCAAACTGTATACACTTCACAAATATTGACCCATATAAGAGTAGGATAGTATAAAAAGGATCTGAAAAAAAAAAACAATTAGGTCAATACTCATACAAATTTACGAGGTCAACAGATTTTGATTTGTGAAATTATGCAAATTGCTTTACATATATTGTAAATGTTTAATACATCAGGTATCTCTCTTAGGAGCACTGGGTGTATCGTAGCCTTTTTTGTAAATTCAGATATTGGACCATATTCATGTACAGTAATGCGTCCATAAAATTGTTAACGTTTGTGTACATTTTATAACAGTAAAATCAAAAAAAATTCTAAAACGCTTTATTTTTTAAGCAAATACTACATATTAATATGTGGCTTTTAAGAGAGTTGCAAAGCCAAAAAATGCCAGGTCTGGGCGGTTAGGATCAACATTCTGCTTGACACTTCTTGAATAGCATTCAATTTCAGCTGAAGAAGCCTAAGAAAATTTTCGAAAACACCTTTTTTAACATGAGCTGTAGCTATTTTTTATAAATGTTAGCATTTATTTTATAAAAAAGTAGCTATATATCATGTTAAAAAAGGTTTGTCGGAGAATTTTCTCACGGCTTCTACAGCTGAAATTGAATGCTCTAAAAGATGTGCCAAGCAAAATTTTGATCCATTTACCACTCGCTTAAAAGGCACAGTAGTAGTTGTTAAACATTTTAGAATTTTAAAAAAAATTTTTGTTCAAAAATACACATAAAACGACAACTCTCACATAAACACATTATTTTATATGAATATGGCCTAATGCATCAGTTTAAAAAAAGACTAGAATACACCCGGTGCTCATGAGGATGCCGTCTTGTAAATTATTTGTTTATTAAGTCCGTATGCTTTTGGCCTAGACACAGCTCCATGCTCATGGTTAATATTAGTCGAGAAGCCAGCGTATCATTCCGTATGCACGAAATCCGATCGCGTGTTGAATTGATAGACACCAAGTAGATTATAGATTTTTGACCCGCTGATTCCGAACCTGCAGTTATTTTTTGTCTAAAACTGGTGCGTTTGCCGCTAGAAGGCGTTTAGGGGGGGGGTAAAAACGCTATTTTTCGCAAATATCTCGGAAGCTACGCGTCCTAAGATACTTAAACCCAAGAAACATACAGTTTTTTGACCCGTTGATTTCGAAACTGCAGTTATTTTTTCTCTAAAACTGGTGCGTTTGCCGCTAGAGGGCGTTTAGGGGGGTAAAAACGCTATTTTTCGCAAATATTTTGGAAGCTACACACTCAAGATACTTTAAAACCAAGTATTTATAGTTTTTAGACCCGCTATTTTGAAATATGCAGTTAAATTTTCTCTAAAATTACAGTCTTTTCCGATAGAAGTCATGATTAGTAAGTTAGCCGCTTATTAGCCCTTTATTAGCCGCTTACCACTTTACTGGAGCAGATTATACAAGTAAAGTGGGTACAAGACGTTCCGCTTTATTGGCAGATCCAAACAAATATTAAGGCAATTTTACTGAAGGTAAAATAGTACTTGAAAAGTCTATAATCATTTATGAATAAATTCTATTAGATACTCATTCCTGTGATATTTTTTTTGTTTATTTAGATTTAACAGAAAAAGGACTTGAAGAGTCATTTAAACAGGCTGAGAAATGTTTAGTAAAAGTCTTGGACCCAAAAAATACATGCTCGACTTTCGATAGCTTAAGATATCAACGGTACCATCTCAAAGTTACTTCGATCACTGAATTACCTTGTTCAAGTGATTCAATAAAACTTCATATATTAAGAGCGTATTCACGTATGCATACAACTAGATTTTAAATATGTGTTAGTAATGTATTACGTGCAAATATATGAAATACATAAAAAAATCAAGCCATGAGCATAGAGCACTATGTTGGCCTTATAAATAATAATCAAACTTTATAGACCCAAAAATAACCCGTGAATGATAAGAAAATAAACAATAAGTTTATTGGTTAAATAACAAAATTCAAACTCAAAATATATTAAAAATCAATTTACGAAACAAAAATGTCAATACGCTATAACGAGAAACCGGCAACCGGTATAAATAATTTATACAATAGAACAAGGACAGATTAAATTGAAATTACAAACGAAATACATAATTTTAAATAATTTCAATATAATAATGCCAGAATTCAAAAATAAATTTAATAAAATAGTCTTGATTTACGCTGGACATTTTGAATCAGGAAAATAATTAAAAATTATACGACTATTCCAGCAAAAAAATAATAATTTATTTTATTATTTTTGACGTTTCGTTCTTATTAGGAACCTTATCAAAATCTACAAATTTTATACATATTAAATACCATTATACATAAATTTGATATTATTAATACAAATTTTTTACCTTGTAATATTTTTACTGCATATTTAGATAAATATTTGTCTGCATTTAATATAAGTTATTATATACATTTGTATTTACAAAAAAAATTTTTTTATATATATATACTACACTCAATTAATTTGTACATTTTTAACTGTCAATTCAGTGTAAGTAGTTATATTAGTGTAACATATGATAATTTACTAAGTATGTGTAAAAACACCTATATTATACTTGCAAATCAATATAAAATCAATACATGTTTTATGCGACATCTATGATTGTTTACATTGCACCAATATAAAGAAATAATACTGTTGATAAAATTGATTTCTATTATAAGATTAGATTATATTTTATTAACATATTAATCAATTTTTGATATGAGCTATGTAGATTTTTTGTGTCCTCTTTCTTATTTATTGACAATTTTTGTATATTTATATGTATCATTTCTGATAATAGTCTTTTGTAATAATGATCTTCATAATCCAAAATTTCTACATTAGACCAATCAAATATATGACCTAACATACGATGTTGAGAAATTACACTGTGTTTTTTTGGACATTTGGACATATTTTTTACATGCTCCTCTAATCTGACACCTAATTCCCTTTTAGTTTCACCAACATATGATGCTTCACATGAAGTGCATTTTAGTTTATATACTAAACTAGTTCTTTTTAAAGGATGCAATTTATCTTTACATTTTTTCACAATAGTATTTAATAAATAATCAGGTTTGGGAATAATACATATGTTGTACGGTTTTAAACATCTTTTTATGCTGTGAAAAAGTTCTTTATTATAGGGAATACAAATCTTCATAGCTTTTTTATATATATTTTCTCTCATATCAATACTCTCTTCCAAACTATGATCTTTTTTATAATGTAAATAATCTAATCTTTTTTTTGTGTAATATTCTATAAATTTTATTGGGTAGTTATTTTTAAGGAGGTAATTTTTTATTTTTATTAAATTTTCTTGATGAAATTGATCATGTGACAATTTGAAAACTTTATCAACTAATGTATATATCATACCAATTTTTTGGGATTTAGTGTGATTGGATTTATAGTTAAGAAACCTATCAGAAGATGTGCTTTTACGATACCAATTATGAATTAGTGAATTGTTATTCCTAATGAGAGTTAGTTCTAGGAAATTGATTTTATTATCATTTTCTAATTCACAGGTAAATTGTAATCTCTCATGGTAACTATTGAATATTTTTAAAGTTTTATCAACCTGATTCTTAGGTATGCATGTGAGAATGTCATCTACATATCTCACATAAAATTGAGGTTTATAATTTAATTTTTTAATGCAGGCTTCTTCTAAATCCGCCATCACTATGTCTGCTAAAATTGGACTGATAGGAGATCCCATTGGAGTTCCATAAGTTTGCTTAAAAAATTTACCATTATACATGAAATAAGTGTTATCATATAAAAATTCTACAGCATCAATAATTTCTCTTAATAGAATTTTATTATTTACTTTTTTAAACAACTGAAACCTTTTACGTATGCTTTTTTTAATTAATTCCAAGGGTACATTAGGATATAAAGCTTTAACATCTAAAGAAATCAAAATATGATCTGATGGAATATGTATATCTTTTATTTTTTCCAAAAGGTCAATGCTATTATTGATATGAGAATCAGGCATATCTAATGCCAATTTAAAAAGATTATTAACTTCATTAGCAAATAGATAGGTAGGTGTGCCAATATATGGAACTACAGGTCTTAAAGGAATACCATCTTTATGTAGTTTTGGCAACCCATAAATTAGTGCTATTGTGGAATTTGTTTGGGTTAAACTAAAATCATGGTATTTTTTACTAAAATATTTTTTGTTATTCCATATTTTAGAAATGTCATATGAAGTTTTTCTCAAGTTCTCAATAGGATCATAATTAATTTCTAAATAAGATGTTTTGTCATTTATCAATTCATTCATTTTATGGTTATATTGACATCTAGTCATAGCAACAGTTTTGCTACTTTTATCAGCAGGCATAAATAATAATTCCTTATTAGATTTCATAAATTTTTTACATATAAAGTATTTTCTATTTAATTCTTTTTCCTCATAACTGATATGCCTATTTTTATTTATTTCTGAATCTATACAATCAAATACTTTATCTCTAATATTAGTAGCAGTTTTGTTGTCAATTTTATTTAAAAATATAAGATTTTCTAAATTTTTAGATATGTACAATATATGATCTTTGTTAATATTTTTATTGGTTGCAAATTTCGGACCAAGAGACACTACATCGATAACATCTTTTGGTATTTCTAAAACTGATAAATTGCAAAACCAATCATTGTTTTGATTATTATTGATGTTATTATTACTATTATTATTACTATTATTTAAATCTACCAAGTTCTGTATGCAACTATAATTGTTGTTATTATTATTATTATTATGACTATTATCGTTACTATTATCATTATTATTAATATTATCATTATTATTTTGATCTATGACTTTATTTAACTTTTTATTAATAGTTATTGTTAATTTTTGCTTCAAAAATTCCATATTTTCATTTATTTTCTCGTTTAATTTTTTGAAATAGTTAGTGTTGTTTATGTTTTTTAAATGTTTTAAAATTTTACTAATGTTGTTATTTAAAAAATTAATATGAAAGTGTATGTCCTTAATTTCTAAATTTAGCATTTTGATTTGTAGATTATTAATAAATTTTTTACTATTATTTATACACGTTTTGCTATTAAATTTAATATGTTTGAGATTCTTACTGATGTTATCAATATGTGGTGGTAGACAATCTCTTCTTCTGCAATTTAAAAGAAAATTTCTCTGTACAAATGCTTTGGTTAATTTTTTGGTATTCTTCATGTAACATTTTACTCGTGATGTATATTCTGAACCATGTTTATCTTGTATGTATTTAAGTATGTTATAAATTTGTAGGTTATTTTTCATTATTGTGTTTTGGGCATCTTTTAGTCTAAGCCCCGTTTCCATAAAATAGTCTTGATTTACGCTGGACATTTTGAATCAGGAAAATAATTAAAAATTATACGACTATTCCAGCAAAAAAGAATTAAATAGAAAATACTTTATATGTAAAAAATTTATGAAATCTAATAAGGAATTATTATTTATGCCTGCTGATAAAAGTAGCAAAACTGTTGCTATGACTAGATGTCAATATAACCATAAAATGAATGAATTGATAAATGACAAAACATCTTATTTAGAAATTAATTATGATCCTATTGAGAACTTGAGAAAAACTTCATATGACATTTCTAAAATATGGAATAACAAAAAATATTTTAGTAAAAAATACCATGATTTTAGTTTAACCCAAACAAATTCCACAATAGCACTAATTTATGGGTTGCCAAAACTACATAAAGATGGTATTCCTTTAAGACCTGTAGTTCCATATATTGGCACACCTACCTATCTATTTGCTAATGAAGTTAATAATCTTTTTAAATTGGCATTAGATATGCCTGATTCTCATATCAATAATAGCATTGACCTTTTGGAAAAAATAAAAGATATACATATTCCATCAGATCATATTTTGATTTCTTTAGATGTTAAAGCTTTATATCCTAATGTACCCTTGGAATTAATTAAAAAAAGCATACGTAAAAGGTTTCAGTTGTTTAAAAAAGTAAATAATAAAATTCTATTAAGAGAAATTATTGATGCTGTAGAATTTTTATATGATAACACTTATTTCATGTATAATGGTAAATTTTTTAAGCAAACTTATGGAACTCCAATGGGATCTCCTATCAGTCCAATTTTAGCAGACATAGTGATGGCGGATTTAGAAGAAGCCTGCATTAAAAAATTAAATTATAAACCTCAATTTTATGTGAGATATGTAGATGACATTCTCACATGCATACCTAAGAATCAGGTTGATAAAACTTTAAAAATATTCAATAGTTACCATGAGAGATTACAATTTACCTGTGAATTAGAAAATGATAATAAAATCAATTTCCTAGAACTAACTCTCATTAGGAATAACAATTCACTAATTCATAATTGGTATCGTAAAAGCACATCTTCTGATAGGTTTCTTAACTATAAATCCAATCACACTAAATCCCAAAAAATTGGTATGATATATACATTAGTTGATAAAGTTTTCAAATTGTCACATGATCAATTTCATCAAGAAAATTTAATAAAAATAAAAAATTACCTCCTTAAAAATAACTACCCAATAAAATTTATAGAATATTACACAAAAAAAAGATTAGATTATTTACATTATAAAAAAGATCATAGTTTGGAAGAGAGTATTGATATGAGAGAAAATATATATAAAAAAGCTATGAAGATTTGTATTCCCTATAATAAAGAACTTTTTCACAGCATAAAAAGATGTTTAAAACCGTACAACATATGTATTATTCCCAAACCTGATTATTTATTAAATACTATTGTGAAAAAATGTAAAGATAAATTGCATCCTTTAAAAAGAACTAGTTTAGTATATAAACTAAAATGCACTTCATGTGAAGCATCATATGTTGGTGAAACTAAAAGGGAATTAGGTGTCAGATTAGATGAGCATGTAAAAAATATGTCCAAATGTCCAAAAAAACACAGTGTAATTTCTCAACATCGTATGTTAGGTCATATATTTGATTGGTCTAATGTAGAAATTTTGGATTATGAAGATCATTATTACAAAAGACTATTATCAGAAATGATACATATAAATATACAAAAATTGTCAATAAATAAGAAAGAGGACACAAAAAATCTACATAGCTCATATCGAAAATTGATTAATATGTTAATAAAATATAATCTAATCTTATAATAGAAATCAATTTTATCAACAGTATTATTTCTTTATATTGGTGCAATGTAAACAATCATAGATGTCGCATAAAACATGTATTGATTTTATATTGATTTGCAAGTATAATATAGGTGTTTTTACACATACTTAGTAAATTATCATATGTTACACTAATATAACTACTTACACTGAATTGACAGTTAAAAATGTACAAATTAATTGAGTGTAGTATATATATATAAAAAAATTTTTTTTGTAAATACAAATGTATATAATAACTTATATTAAATGCAGACAAATATTTATCTAAATATGCAGTAAAAATATTACAAGGTAAAAAATTTGTATTAATAATATCAAATTTATGTATAATGGTATTTAATATGTATAAAATTTGTAGATTTTGATAAGGTTCCTAATAAGAACGAAACGTCAAAAATAATAAAATAAATTATTATTTTTTTGCTGGAATAGTCGTATAATTTTTAATTATTTTCCTAAATTTAATAAAGATATACCTTGTTATATCAACCATATCTTGTTATATAGTCTTGCTGATAAATTTCTCTTTCGAGAAAAAAAAATAACATATTATGTAAACATAAAAAATTTTTTTAAACGTAAAAACATTATTTTCAGCTGAAATAACAATAAAATATTTTATTAAAATAAAATTTGAATGTTTTTATTATATTAATTATAACAATAAAATTTTAAAAAACACATTCCTTATAATATACATCCCTTTATACATTATATTTTATATAATCGAAAAATCACATTTTAATTTATTTTCTTACATAAAATTAAATACTTTTTGTTTTAAATTAATTTATTATCTAAAGTATATAAATAAGTATAATACAGTATTTATAATAATATTGCAACATTTTTATTTAAAATACATCATTATTATTTCCTAATATCTATTATTTTTATTATTTTACACTAAAAATAAAAAAAGAGTAGTTTATAACTTTTTTTTATTTTACGTAATATAAAAAAAGACAATTTTATTTAACAATTATATATTTTATTTTACTTTTGTCTTAAATTTATTTTTAAATTTTAATTTGTTTTTTTTTTTTATCTTGTTGTTTAAATTTAAAACTTTCTTATTTTTTTTTTTAAGTCTTATTAAAGTATTCGAGAATTCAATGGATCGTCTACACGACCAGCAATTAATGTTACTGATGTTTCGACATCTATGATAAAATATAAAAATGGATGTTCAGCTACGAATGATACTAGGCCGAATCTTCCAAGTAGATTGTTGTCACCTGTAAAATTTTTAGAAATTATGAAAATTTTCGTATCATTTATTTTTTCTAAAATTATAAATAGTCTAGTCGTAGGGCCCTATTTTGTAGTTACTTTTTTTTCTGATAGGTCCATGAAATTTTCCGAGTATTTATGTTTTTTGGGTCGCTGAATACGGATATGAAATCCATTTTAAACAAAAATGGCCCAGTTGCCCACAATAGGAATTAAGAGGTTATTTTTTCGGTTATTTTATGATTTTTATCGGTTAAATACGTATTTTGGGTCGCTGAACACGAATATATTTGTTTTTACCTAAATTTTTTCAGTTGCCCATAATAGAAAATTTTAAAACAATTAAAAATAATGACCTAAAGATGCTTGCAGTGGGAATCTGAACCATTTTCGGTTAAAACGTATTTCACATTCGTATTCAGCCACCAAGAAAAAACATAAATACTCGTTGGACGTGAACGTATCAGCAATAAAAAAATTGACTACGAAATAGGGCTCTACGACTACACTAAAATATTATATTATATAAATAAATAATATATATTTGAAGTGTAAACATGAGTTATGTGGTCAAATCTTCAAAACTGGCAAAAAAAATGTTTTCGCATTTGATATAAAACCAAAAGTTGAAAAAGTTAAGTGTAAAAAATTACACTACCTTGTTTAAAGATTAATAATTTTAAGAAAAATAATTTTTATTATAAAATTTCATTACTGACAAAAAAAAAACAAATAAACAAACAAAAAAAAAATTGAAATCCTATTAGTGTACTCGATCCAATAATTTATAATACAGTAATGAAATCACCTTATTACAAGTGAATACAAGGTCGAGAAAAACAGTAATAAAAAAAAAAAAATAATAGAAAAAAAAAAGAAGAACTCAATTCGATATCTATAAGTTAGTTACTGCAATATTCATTATATATTTACTAGTCAGGATATCAGCTATTAAATATATATGGCTTTCACGAGAACAAAACTCGATACAATACTGAGAATATTTACAATTATAAATGTTACATTTTAAACCTTGACTTATTATAGCTTTTTTTTGTCGAAAAATATGAAAAAGAGTTAAATAGTTTTAGCTGGATAAGCAATAATCTAAATCTTCATTTTTAGGTTATGCAGAAAAGTAATTTTTTGAAATTTGCTTGCAAAGTTTTTGCTATAAAATATCTTGAAAGTATTTAATAAAATATCAACAAACTTAGATCAAATTTTTCAAATTATGATAAATATTAAGAATTTATGATCATAAGGTTTTTTATAGTAATAAATGTAAAATACTTTTACATGCTTTATAAAAATCAGCTAGTAACTAATAATATACGTAATATTGTTACTTTTTTAAAAATGGGACATGTTTATAGGGATGGTTATTTAGAAAAAGCATTGGAAAATACATGGCAAAGGGGTGGAATAATGGACATATTTAAGGGCGGGTCATAAATTTTGCATATCAGTGAAAACAGTTGTAAGTCATCTTGTTCAATATAAATTAAAAATCCTTTATAATTTTTTCATTTTAATATCGATTATAGTAAAGTCATACATTTTTTATATTTTTGCGTTGCCTTGTGTGTATGTCAATGGATCATACATTTGTTAATTTCATTATATTATAATAGAAAGTCCATAAGTTTATATTTAAAACAATAGAGAAAAAGTATAAGTGTATTTGCGTGTATGTAAAAAAGTATATAGAATTTTTAAACAAAAATTTACAAAATATATATGCTAAAAATAATGTAATATATAATTAAATGTACAACTTTTTTTTTAGCAAAATTTTGTAAACTTAAAAAAACGATTCGGAAAAAAAAAATTCACATACTTAATAAATTTTGTTACCCTTATTTTTTTTGAAATATTAAAAAATTAGAAAATCACTTGAATCTGCAGGTGTGAAATATTCAGAATCGAATGAATCTCCATTACGTATACTGCACCAATTTTAATAATATTATTTTGATTTTTTTCATTTAATAAAAAAAAAATATATTTATTTTCACCATATTTTCTATAATGCATTTTTAACTTTTTTGTGATTATATCTATAAAGATAGATTGTATAAGATAAAATTATATCTAATGCATGAAGGTTACATTGTTTTATTTCAAATATTATTCTTATTGTCATTTTTATTACATGAAAAAAATAAAAAGATTCTACGATAAGTTTATATGACACTATTAAACTAAATATTATTATATTTTTATCCTTGAACTACACTAAAAAAATGAGAACACCAAATTTAGATTGAGGATAGTTAAATGTAAAATTCTCCATAAAAATAGTAAATTTATCAAACTATGAGATCTATAGATTCTTAATCACCAGAGAAAATCAAGCTCTATTTACCAAAAAAGCAACGGACCTTTTTAAGAATTAGGCGTTTTTTGGCTCAGAGCAATTTTAAAAAATGGGATAAAACTACATTGTATAAAGTAACTATCTTATATTCACAAAAAAATTAGAACATTTTCGAAAAATTAGTAAATTTTCAAAAAAATTTTGTTGAATGAAAAAAATAGTTGTAAATTTCCGAAAAAAAGTTGGAAATGTACAACTTTTTTCGTAAAATCACAAAAAAAAATGGAGAATTCTCGAATTTTTCGATAATATACTCAATTTAGTAAATTTACGATTTTTATCGAATATTTACAAAATTTTTTGAAAATTCACTAATTTTTCAAAGTTCAATTTTTTTTGTGTATCTAAGAAAATTACTTTTTACAGTGTAATAAATGGAAAATGAAAGTATCCATGTATTATAATATCTGAAATATTTAGAGCTCCAGAAAAATTAGGTTCGTGCAAAAACAAAAAAATTAAAATTTTAAAAAATGACTTTATGCCTTTCATAAAATGACTCAATTTTTCACATTTTTAGCCTGAAAATAATCTATTAATAACCAATAAACCTTTAAAATTTTTCAATTTTAAACAAACTTTCGATCTTGTTTGAAATTTCAAGCAAATCAACCTAACCGTGTATGTTTAAATACAATAATTATCTCCATACCTAGCTACTTTTTTAATTTAAAATTTTGCAAATATCATTATTTTTTTTTTAAATGATGATTTAGCACATCCAATTTATAAAATGTAATAAATGCATAAAAAAATAAAACTTTCACTGTTACTAAATCTTTTAATTAATTCACCGTCAGGTGAGAAATAATTAACGTCAAAAAAAATATATTTTGTTTATCGAATATAATATCAAAATGGTTTCTAATTTATTATTATTTCTATTACCAATTTTATTCATTTTAATTAATGCACAATCTGGTAAGCATATATTTTGTAAATTCTTTAATTACATATTTTTCTGCGCTGTTTAATGAAAATTAATAAAATTTTTTTTAATAGAATCAAAAAATTCATTATATTATGAACCTTGCGACAAGGATGAACATTGTGAAAAGGTTTTTCCTAATAATAAAACTAGGTGTATTAACGAGAAGTGTCATTGCGCAGGAATAAATACTTCATATAACGTATGTTCATTAACAAGAAATAAAACAAGTGAGTTAAAAAATTTATTTTCTTACAACAAATTATCTAAAATAATTTAGCAGTTTTTAATTTCTTTGCATTATTTTTATTTTTGAAATCAATAACTTTATCTCTTCTTTTTTCGTAGAATTGTATGGAGATGATTGCGTAATAGGAGAGGAAAATTGTTATAAATTACATGATAATGTAAATATGCTTTGAAATATGCTAGAATGTAATTCCTCATCAAAATGCGATTGTATTAGAAAATATAAACTTCCCAATGGACAATGTCAAAAATTAAATGAACCCTCAGGTAAAATATTTTAATTAATATTATAAAAACTCATTTTTTGCTTAAAAGATCAAATTGTTTTCTAATATTTAAAAAGATACTAAAATAATTATTAAAATAAGAGTGAAAACTAGCCCAAAGGTGAAAAATTAAATTTTTTTACATCTGCGTGGTATTTTTTCAAATAAGTTCATTTGAATAAAATATTTTAGTTTTGCTTAAATATTAAAAGATTGTTTTCAAGATTAAACTAACACAATTTTAATTCTAATAAAATTATTTTTTGTTTTGCAGGTGCCTTGAATATGCAGTTTTCGTTGACTTTATTTGCACTTACATTTACAATAACAATAATTTACCTTCTGGTTTAAATATTTAAAATATGTTTACTTTATATTACATTTTGCTTATAGTATATTTTAATGAACTGTATTTATGAGATATACAAAATTTAACAATGTATGAATTAATAAATTTTTTTTGCAAAATTTTCTTAAAAAAATAAAAATGATTGATTATTAAAAAATATATTTTTAAACATAATATAATTTTTACAAAAAATAAAAATTAGTTCCTCAAAATTTTTAATAAGTAATAAGTTTTTGACCTAAAATATCTTATTCGAGCCAGTATTTTCCTCTACGTAAATAAGAAACCCTTTGTGTACGTATGTATGTATGAGTGTAATCGTAATGTGAATGTAATTGTAATTTTCAGTTACATTTTTTTTGTTATTTGGATCTAATACCTAAATTTTTCCACGGGAGTTTTAAGTTTAAGAAATTTTTTATTACTCAATTTCTCTGATTTTACAACGAATCATTGTTTGATAATATTTGTAACCATACGAGACTTTAACGCTTAAATAACTTTGCAGTGTGAATCTTTTTGTTTCACAAAATTAGCTCACAAGGGGGTTAAGAATATTCTGTTTTTTTATGTATAAGCACGATTTGAGACCCCAGATGCTAAAAATTTGAATTTAAATAAAATGTGTGTGTGTCTGGGTTTGTGTATGTGTGTGTGTATGTGTGTGTGTGTGGGTTAGAGTTTATTGAATATAAAAGGTTATATCAAAGCTTTAGCTATTCTAAATCAAGCCCTTTTCATTTTCATAATAAAGTGCAAATGCAGTTCCATGTAAGCAACGCCATTAGAACTGAAGAAAAAATTGTGCTGAAACTCCTCATGTAAAATTTTTTGACATTTTGACATATTTCTTACAACCAAAATTATGATTTTTTAAAAAAATTTTAAAACAGGTATTTTTTCTATTAGCAAACATTAACTATTTCTGTATAAATAAAAGCTAATTTTACAAATACAGCAAAATTATTTCCCGTTAAAAAGTTATGATTCAGCATATCCAGTTTAAATACGATAGCATAAAAAAAATATCAAATTTATTATTTTATGTATTATCTTTTTTTATACTTATACATCTTTTCTTTAAAAAATAAAAGTTTAAAATTTTTTAAATTAGCTTATAGTTTATTTTAAAGAAGTCAATGGCTCAGTTAAAAATAAAATAAATTTTTGATCAGAAATATAATAAAGTAGAAAATGATTCTTAATTCAATATTTTTTTTGTTTGTTTTATTTTTTTTAAACAGTGCACAATCTCGTAAGAATAATTTTAAAAAAATGTTTATTGATATTTATTTTGTACGTTTTAGAGACTTTTTAATGAATATTAATAAAAATGTTTTCATATAGAATCAATTAAACCAACTGCTTTACAATGTGATTTACATCAAAATTGTGAAAAATATTTTCCTAATAAAAATAGTAAGTTCTTTAAATTCTGATGTTATTGTGTAAACTGAAAAAAAAAATTTGGTTGTCGCAACTTGAATTCCAGTTGTGGCATAAAACCTAAAGAAAATTGTTAAAAAATTTTTTTTTTAAGTTTCACGTGGTGCTTGAATTTGAAATAAGTAAAACTCATTTTTTTTAAATTTTCTTTACGTTTCAAGACGTTTGCAATCGATTAAAACTAAAAAAAAAGAAAATTCAGCTGCTACAACTGGAATTTTTTTCAAAAATAGAAAATAATTAACCATATAATTATTCAGTTGACTAACAGATTACTCCACTTGAATTTTTCAAACAATTTAAGCATAGTTTTTACATATTACCAGAAAAGCTCGTAAAAATTATTTTTTTATAGAATTATACGGCGATGATTGTAAAATAGAAGAAAAAAATTGCTATGAATTTCATGATAATATAAATATATTAACATGCAATGCTTCATTAAAATGCGATTGCATTCAAAAGTATAAACTTCCAACTGGACAATGTCAATATTTAAATGAGTCTTCAGGTAAAAATTGTGTTTACTTGAAAATTCAAATTTTTCTAATATTTAAGCAGATAATACAATGCATTTTGTTTGCAACTTTTGTCATTTTAACTATATATTATTGAATTTTATTTTTGCTTAGATATAAAAGAATTTGCATGAAAATTGCAGCATCAAATTTTATAATTAAAAAAAAATTTATTTAACGAAATTATTATTTTATAGGTTCCTTGATATTACAGATTCTATTACTGTTATTTGCAATTACATCCATAATACGCTTGATAAGATCAAAAATTTTTCAGATTTTATTTGCTCACGTAAAGTGGTTAATAAGATTTCGTTCTTGTTATAGAACTAAATCAGAAGAAGAGATTTTGTCAATTATAAACAAAAATAAAAATAAAGTAAAATTTGTTCGTGTTTATTTTGCTCCAGATAAAAATTTTTAATATGTAATTGCATGGATCACTTACATAGACGTTAGTAAACTAAGCGAGGCAAAATTCGAGGTTTCAACGAATTTTTCCCAAAGGAATATTAAAAATAACCCTTCCTGCTAATTTTTAGTTCATATAAAGTTCAATTATCAAATTTGACCAAACAAAACATTTTTCTTTTTTGTTCATTTTTAAAAAAAGCAACTAATTTTTAAAAGCTAAAAATTATCGTGGAGGCTTATTTTTAATAGTACCTTTGAAAAAAAAATATAATATTAGAAATTACCCCATATAATTTTTTTAATATAATAATAATAAATTATAATAAAGAATGATAAATAAAATACAAAATTTTCAATTTCTCAAAAGAATAATTAAGAATTTAAAAATTTTTCTTTAATTGATTTACCTGGTCTCATAAGCCTCATTGGATCTTGACCCATTGGTGACAAATTAAAAGGTTGCTGCCTTATTGGATTTGCAGTTTCATTGCCATTATTAGTACGATTCATAAAATTTTGTATATTTACAGCTATACTTTGTTGTACATCTCTCGCATAAACATTCAAATCTGTTGTCATTGGACCTAAATCAGCTTTTCGAGGCTCGAAAACATCTCTTATACCAAGCTAAAAATAAAAATTAAAGTCAAAAATTGTAATTGATAATATAATATAATTTACTTATAAAAATGCAAAATAAATTAAAATTATGTAATTTTTGTCAAATAAACCAATAATATTACATATAATAGTACACTGCGCCAGGTTGTGCTTTGATTAAATGTTAATGCAAATTACATTAAATCAAATTTTACTCATTTTATGCATAATACTTTAATAAATAAAATTTTAAAAAAATTTTTTAAATAAAGTATTTAAATACTCTAGAAAAACCCACAATTATTAACTAGATACTTTTATATCCATAAAAAAATTTTAAAAACAATAACAAATTAAAAAAAAAAAGTTTTATTTTCATTAAAAAATAAATCTAAATATTAAAATAAGTATAAATTTTAATTAAAATTCTTTTCGCATCGTTTGTCTGTAACCAAGTGTAAAGAATACTTATTTGATGATTTTTATAATGCATAAAAATATATATTACTACTACTAAGCATGCATTTTTACTACTTTAAAATACCCATTTAAGATTTATATTCATTTTTTCATAAATACAAATACAATAAAGATATTTTTATATGTTTAACAAGCGAAACTAATGTGGTAAATTTTATTCCCTTTTGTATTGAAAATTTTATAAACTTTTACTTATTAATACTTTTATATTTACTTAGTAAATTATAAAATTTACCTTTTGTAAATGTGGTGTTAAGGTAACAAAACCTCGTAACATAAATGATGGTATTGTTGCTCTAGTCCATGTTGGTCTTAATTGTTGACGTAATAATCTTAAATTTTCTGATACTAAATGTTTAGATAATCTTATTGTATCAACTGTGTCAGTTGGTAAAAATATTAAAATGTTGTATCTTGGATTCTAAAAAATAAAAATATAAACTAAGTATTGATTAAGATAAATTAAAATGATAATAAAAAATGTTAACTAACATCTAATGGAAATTCAAGTGCAACAGCCTTAAGTGATGGAAAATAAGCGAATGGCAATACAGCAGTGTAAGTGGCAGCTGGTACTATTGCAATATCACAGCCATTAATTAAAAATGTTAATTCTGTAGCATCACGTGAATCTGTTGGTATTAATGGTTGTTCAGGCCAGATATCTAAATCTTGCATCCATAAGCCTTCGTCTATAAAGTAATAAAGAAATTAATTTTATAATTTAATTTTAGGAGAAATCAAGGTAACTATTAAGGCGAAATAATATTTTTATTTTTCATTCAAGAAAATTAATATATAGATATATAAAATAAGTTATTGGTAAATTGTAAGTAAATATTAAAATTTTGAGCTCATATTATAGTGTGATACAATAATATTTCCTCCATATCAGGTTACATATTATGTTTATTGATAGTTTCTCAAAGCAAAAAAGTGATTCTGAAACAGAAAATCTTAAAAAGCTTAAAGAGCTATTTAAAAGCTTGCACATAAAACAGAAAAAGAAGACAGAATTTGAATACAATTAATTTGTTCAGTATTCGTCGCTATATACATTCATCACTATATAAATCCACCATTAAATATAATTGTTTTTAGATTGTTATTGCAGATATATTAATTTCATATTCAATAATGAAAATATTTAAAAAAAATAAAAATATCAAAATTTACAGATTCTGATCATTAGCCAACTTGTATAATGTCATGAAAATGAGTTTGTTGGGCTATTTTACAAAAAATGCTACCTTTTAGCTCTGGAACATTCTTTTTTATAAGGCACATTCTACAATAGCCACATACACAAATATAGATAGCGGAGTCAAATAAGACTGAAAAGTCGATGAATAGTGATTTAAAAGGGGAGCCAGGTTTTTTTTTATTTTCTGATAGTTTGTATAGAACTTAATAACAGGGTAGATTTTAAGCTTCCGCTTCACCAAAATAATGTCCAAAAACTGTTTTTTGATGAATTTTTAAAAAATTTCTTGACTATTTTTAAAATATCTCTGGCTAAAATGATCGTAAAAAAAAAATGTAAAATTTTCGTTAATGAGTGCACAATAGAACTATGGTGGTAGGGCTTCATTAAAAGCAGATTCTAACCTCCAAAAATTGATTTGAGCAATTTTTTTATTTTTTTTACTAAAAATGTAATAAATCCCAAATAAATCCTTGGATTTTTATAAAAATTGGTGAAAATGCATATTTCACGTATGCTATCAAGTGGTAAAATTAAAAAAAAAAAATTTGAAGTTTTACGGCCACAATTGGCAAAAATCGCAAAATTTTGAAATTAGCGCCTTTTTATGAGAGAATATTATAGGTCAATTTAATTTAATGTGATATTATTGCTTCAATTTATAAATTTCTAAAATAACATTAACTGTGTAATCAATTTTTATATAAAAAATAAAATAAAAATATAATAAATAAAATTTTATTTAACATTTATTTCAAATATTTATTACAATATAAGTTCGTTAAAAGTCATTTTTGAGGATAGTTTAGCTCATTTTTTATAAGTTAGTATATATAAATAAATATATATATCATAAATAATATAATAATTATTATAATAATTATTATTAATTATAAAAATTTAAATTATATATATGGGCATATCCATTACTTTTCATACAAAAGTGTGCGCACCTATGACTCCGATCGGGCTAAAATTTTAAGGGGTGGTTTCAGATAATAAAAAATTCAGCCAGCCAAAATTTCAGCTATTTTGCAGCACGGGTTGCCGAGATACAAGCTCTAAAAGGTCCAAAAATAGCTGTTTTTAGCCAATTTTCAAAAATTTACTAGGCATCAAGGATTACTCCAAAAAACATCTGGCTGATCTCATTTTTTTAATTGAACTTTCAACTTTTACCAAAAAATTTTCAAAAAGTTTCAAGGAGTTGATTTTTACTGGCATTGATTAACGTAAGATTCATTTTATCAAAAAAAGATGATTTTTGAACTTAAATTGTATTAGCATTATTAGCTTAAGACTTCCGGTTGGTCTCGTTAAAAGCGTCTAGCAAAGGCCTTTGAAATGAGACCTTAAACGTTAAAAAAGCTTATCAGATCCCGGAGATATAAGCAATTGAAAGTGTGCTGTTTCCGAAAATATCGTTTTTTTAACAAATTTAATCGTCTGCAAAATTTTTCTCTGAGCACTTTAAGGGCTGAAAATTTCAGGAAAGCTTTTTTTGATATTAAAAAAAATTCCCTAAAAATTTGGGCGATGGTATTGGCTTCTGTTCGTAGATATAAGACTCTGAAAATGTGTAATAATTGGACCAATATTGGCCAATAAGTGGTTAAGGGGTCAACCAAAAAATTTTCCTTCTTCAATATTCGAATAGCCAGGGAAAAATGAGTTCATTTAAAAAGAAAAATTTTTATTTTGACCGACAAATAAGTAAGTTATCATCATTTTAAGAGTTTTTAAAAAATTTTCCAAAAATCCCAGTTTTAGGGTCATTATACAGTATTCTAACTTTAAATAACGATAACTTGCTTATTTTTCGATCAAAAACAAAAACTTTTTTTTAAAAATCGTCGAATTTTTTCCTGGCTATTTGAATATTTACAACAAAGAAACTTCTTATATGCAAAAATTATTTTTTGGGCCAAAAACTACCCTAATACATTGACAAACTAAAGTAAGTTCTAAAGTAATTTGGCCTAACACAAGGCTGGAGTTGATAGAGAAATAAAAAAAGAAATAGCTTTAACCAAAGAAAAAGAAAAACAACAATCTGGTAGCCATAGAGTCCTCAGAGGCCACGTTAAATTAATAAGAATATCACATTTAATTGGGTTACGTTGGTCATAAAAGATAAAATTTCTGTATATTCATGTTTATACATGAAAATATTGAGTAATGAAGTTTACCAGAAATTTTATTTATTGATTAGAAGCTTTAACATAAGCAAATTCTGATGAAAATTTATTTTCAAAAATAAGGCTATGACATTTTTTGATACTGATTTATCAGTTCGTGTTATTTTTAGCCTTATTAAATTTAATAAAACTTTGAATGTAATTTTTATGAAATTAATAGAATAAAAATGCCAGCTGTATTTAAATTAGAAAGAGAAAACTAAACTTCTCCTTTCTAACGGTATACACAAGCCAGCATTTTTAGTCGTTTTGAAAGCATGTGCGAGGCAAGTATTTACACAAATTTTTAAAAAAAATTAATTTTATAATTTTAATATTTTTTGTTTTTTAAATAATTAAACGGTGTCTAGATAAGGTGTATTAGGAGTCTACTGACGAGCCAACCTAATACACTATGGCGAAACACTGTTACGTACCTATTAGTTTAAAATTAACCAATTTATTGGTTAAATTAATAAGAATATCACAAATAAGAAAGTTCAAAAACCAAAAAACACCAATCATAGCATTGATAATAGCAATCAGAAGAATGATACCATACCACCTATCACTCAGCATTATATCAATACCAAACACAACTTTAAGTGGGAAAATTATCATATTTTGGATAAAGAACTTTCGTAACATAAACGCAGCACGTCTGAGGTCCTTTACATCAACACTAAAAAAAACTCCATTAACCTACAAGAAGATTCTAAAGGATTATTTAAGCCAGATCTTTTTGTAACTCATAGAATGAAAAAACATAATCATTCATTGTTTACATAACGTTACCATAACAACACGACACATGCGCTCCAGAGTTGCTTAAATTTCTTGGCAAATTTGGAGGCTACGCTTGGGGTAAGGTTAGGTTCAGCAAAAATGTATCCCAAGAATTGAATATAATTAGTGAAATTACGTAATATTAGCATTCTTTTTAGGTTTGCCTATGTAAAAATCTTATTCTAATATTTTGAATGTTAAATAATTATTATGTACCTCTAATTATTGATTTAACTATAAACCAAACCTTACCCCAAGCGTAGCACAGTGTGCCGATTCAATCAAAAATCTGCTGACTTCTTAGAATTTAATTTTTTCACCCACTTATTTTTTTAAATCCTTCGTATACTATCCTACTTTTATGGAAACCTGCTACTTCTTAAAAATTCTTACTCTTTGACTTAGGAAAAAGGCAATAGTGCCCATAAACAAGGTTTTTGTAATTGAAAATAAACTTAGTAACCCTGTGAATACAATTTTTGCGTATACACCAATGTATAAGGGGTGAATTTAAATTATAAAAATTTGAAAAAGTAGTAGGTTTTCATAAGAGTAGGATAGTATACGAAAGATTTAGAAAAATAAATGGGTGAAACAATAAAATTTTACGGAGTCAGTAGATTTTTGATTGATTCGGCACACTGTGCGTAGCCTCCAAATTTGCCAAGAAATTTAAGCAACTCTGATGCGCTCGTATGTTTATTGATTACCTATAAATATATCTATACTTTATCAATCAATTATTCTCAGAGATGTCGTTAGTGATACGATTTATGACATCATTTCAAATTATATTTACCAATATCATCGTTTCTACTACATACATAAATTTTTAAGAATGATTACACAATAAACCTTAAAGAGCTTTTTGTTACCCAAAAAAGATTTAATGTTTATTTAATTCTTTTAAAACGAATTATTTTGAACTTAATTCTTTTAAAACAATTGTTTTTCATTTTAATTCTTTTTGGAATTTATTTTGACAAAAAATCTTTATAAAGATTTAAAAAAAAAAAATAACTAAAAATAAAATAATAAAAATAAATAATAAAATAACTTTCAAAAGGTTAAGTCAGAATTAAAATTGAAAGAAAATCATTTAGAAATTAATTTATTTATAACCAATTTAAAATAGGTTATAAACAACGTGTTTTTAATTAAATTAAAATTTATTGCTTAAATGCCAGAAAAAAAATAAGTTGTAGATCTTAATGAATATAATTGTTATTAAAATAACGTATTTAGTGGACGTTGCGTTTCTAAAGCGATTTACTTTTACAAATTAATTTTAAAAATTCCCCTATTAATCAAAAAGTAATATGCTTACCAAACTGGGTATTAATAATTTATATTTCCTAAACCACATCTCTAGATGTTAATGCCATAAGACTTTTTATTTCAATGACTTTTTTTTAGAAACACAACGTCCACGTTAAAATACATTGTTTTAATAACATTTATAATCATTAAGATCCACAACTTATTGTTTTGTTGGCATTTAAGCAATAAATTTAGATTCAATTTAAAACAAATTGATTATAACCTATTTTAAATTGGTTACAAATAAATTAATTCCTAAATAATTTTTTTTCAATTTTATTTCTGACTTAACCTTTTGAAAGTTATTTAAAAAAAAAAAAATCTTTATAAAGATTTTTTGTTAAAATAAATTCCGAAAAGAATTAAAATGAAAAACAATTGTTTTAAAAGAATTAAGTTCAAAATAATTCTTTTTAAAAGAATTAAATAAACATTAAATCTTTTTTGGGTAACAAATACTCTTTAAGGTTTCTTTTTTTTTTTCTTTTTTTTTGGGCCCCTTCAGAGAAGAGGCCTTTTTCGTAGGACGAGGAGAATGCTGTTTACGCATACCATACACCGCGTAATGTATGGTTATGTGGGACTCAACCTCCAATTCGGGGTAATACCCACTAAACTCCCCACCCTCCTGCATTTATGATAATATCATAGAATCCGGACCGGGACTCCCTGTTTAGGTATTACTTCGGTCTGGAAAAAATGCAGCCTAGGCATCTTTAAGGTTTAGTGTGTATATGTTACGCCCGAAACGAAGTAACGGTTGGTTCCGCTGATTTGGACAGCCCATTAGCCGGTTTAATAAAATATGAATAAAATTTGATAAGTCAAACAAATTTTTTATCTTACGATTCATCAGTATCATTCAAAAATATATTTTAAATTTAAAAGATTTTAATGAAAAATTTTTTTTCTTTGAAAGTTTTCTTATTTTCAATTTATTAATTTATTTAATATGATGCCTCGTTCCGCGAAACCGGCCGGTTTAATTTCCCATTCCGTGGAACCGGCCGTTACATCATTTCGGGCGTAACACATATTTAATTTATAACTGTTGATTTTAAACAATTAATTCTGTGATAATAGTTTCTTAGACTAATTAAAATAATCAAAAATTAGTTCACAATTAATCATCTAAGTGCAAATTAGGTTAATTTTTTATGTATATATTTATTACAGATTTCTTAATTAGAAATATCAAAATTTTACAATTTGACTGGATCCTTTACATCCTAATAATTATGTAATCATTATTTAAAATCGTAAGAATCTATATTGTTAATTATTTTTCTAATTTTATGTTTTTGATGTAATATTATTAATTATAAAAATTTTTTAAAATAGATTTTGAAAAGGACCCCCACCCGAACTAGGGGTAGAAACTTCAAGCATTAATAAATAAAATCTAAAATTTATAATCGAAAAAAGGTCAAATTATTTTATTATTTTTATCAACATTAATATTTTGGTTTTGCTGCCAAGTAATAAAGTAGCTAACATTCTTTCAATCAATTTTAGTACACCTCTGATGGTTATTCGATTTCTACTGTCGTTGTCACTGAATACAAAGACATGCAATGGTGCAACAGCTCGTCTATTATAACAAAAGTTGCCATCGGTATAAGCTTTTTGGTGATTAGATTTTAATTCTTCAGTTCGGACAAAATATATGAAATTAGGAAAATTATTTATATTAACTTCAGTTGTTGGAACATACTTCATCAAAGCTTTTAAAACCGATGGATGTTGGTTTTTTAAAATAAATGGAACTTAAATTGCCTGTATAAAGCATTACATGATGAGGTTTCACTTCTTCAACAACACTCGATATTATTGTGTCCAAAACAGATTAATAACATTTCTGTACTAAATGACAATAATGAAAAAACAAAGACGCAGCGAATGTATTAGAAATAATGAATAACTGTCATTTATTTTACATATCTAGGGGAAAGAACCTATTTTCTACCCTAGGGAGATGGCTTTTTTGCCCGTTATATGTAAAACTATGTTTTAAATCACGGGAAAAAATATCGGCTTTGACTTTTGCATGCTGTTTGCACTCGCTCGTTACACTTGCTCGTGCACACAACTACATGCAAAATCAAAACCAATATATTGTCCCTTGTTAAAAAATAGCTATAAAAATTTTACATTAATTTACAACTGGTGTGTAACTTTAGGAAATTATGAATTATTATTAATTCTGTATGGTAATAAAATTTAATATTTAGTACTCAATATGCAAATGAATATAATGACCAAAAAATAAAAATTAAATTCATCAAGTTGAGGTCAAATGTAATTAGAAATATTTAAAAATTATGCTAACAATTGTCTTTATTTAATAAAATTTTATTTCATAGATACAAGATAAAATGTACGTTATTTTAAAATAAATAATGGCTAAATGTTAAAAATAAATAAATTCTATATATTTTTTTTAATTTGATACAATCAAAATATAAATAAAAAAAAAGGAAAAATAGATAGATGGATACACTGAAAAAAAAATCCGCATGTGGCAAGCGGATTTTCGTTTGTCATTAGCGAATTTTTTTTTTGTTGAAACGATTTTAAATGGCTTCAAACGTAAAGGAAATTAAAAAAAATTATTTTTTCGCATTCAAAACTTCTCAAGACTGAAAAATTTATTTTCAAATCATGGGCAATCGTTTGAACATTAAAAATTAAATCGTTCGCCGCAAGTGAGATTTTACTTTATATCTGCCATATTTTATAATACCGCATATATACTGTATTCACAATCAGTATTTAAAAATAAGTTTATAAGTATAAACTTATTTTAGGTAAGTATCTAATTAAATTATTTAATTATTTACTTGTCTAAATTTAGCCTTTGATTGGACGGTACTTGAATAAATGGCTGACATCCAAAAAAAATTTTTTTTTAATTTTAATAATTTTCTTTGTGTTTCAAGCAATTTACATTCCTAAGAACATGAAAATAAGACTCTCGTAGAAACTAGCGGAATTCCGCTTCTGGCCAACAGAAATCCACTAGTGGCAAACGGAAATCCACTTGTGGCAACTGGAAAAATTCCAGGGTGACCGGATTTTTTTTTTTTCAGTGAAATTTCAATGAAATTTTATCAGTAAAATTACTAAGTAATAATAAAAGTAATTAATCATAAATGTAATTTATAAGTTAATAATGAGAGTAAATATTATCAAAGTCAATACAGTCATTCGTTAGTATTAGAGAATTGGGGTAATAGTATGGACCAATAGAAATTATCACATATAATATTATTTTTAGAGTTCAAGGTTACTTACATGTTAGCGATTTTCTAATTTTTGAGTAGTATAGTGAGTAATACAAAATTAAGTCAAATTCGTAATAAATTTTAATTACTTTCGGTACAATGAAACATTTGACCTAAAAAAAACTTTTAAAAAAAAAAAATTTTAATTTTTCGAAGCTAAATTTTTTTGCTTTACCATCTTAGAAAAACTTCAGATTGTGTAAACACAAACAAAATGCATGGAACATGTTTACTTACAGCTGAGCTTAGACACACAAATACAATACAATTTGCTACTTTTATTACTTGTAATTATCACCTTTACTAAATGTTAAGATTCTAAACTTAAACTATTCTGATTCACTAAACGCTTATTATTCTAGGTCCCTAAATCAAATATATTCTAAGTCCTTAAACCCAGATTATTCTAATTCCCCAAATCAAAATTATTTTAAATCCCATTTGACCCCCTCTCTTAAATGAAATACATTTATTCCCCCTCCCTTGATTTTCGGATTCCCAGAGTACCCCTCCCTATAAACATGTTCCATGTTAAAATCAAGAATAATACAGCATAATTTATCAGTAGAAACAGATGGTATTATATAATACCCAGTAGTAACAGACAAATTGGTCAGACAAAATTTTATTTAAAACTTGCGTATACCTATAAAGTAAATTTTTTTTGAAAATTTGCAATTTAAATAGCTTTTAATTGGCTGAATTTACACCAAACAGAGGCTCAATTACAATCAAGATGTAACTTTTTAAAATTTTAAAACTTAAAATGATTCGAATTGGTTAGAATTCGTGAAAATAATTTAAAATCGCTGGTTTCAAGTACATTTGTATCTTTTTATCGCGCTCTTATTACGAGCTCGAAAAATTGCACCAAGCGATTCAACAATCGCAAGTTACAAGCTACTTAAACGTTACATAAATGAGGATCTAATGTCCTGATACCACGGACTCCTCTGAGTGCACCAAGAACCTCATCAACAAGCAAACCAGCAAACAAACAATCTTTCATCCACAGGTTAACGTAGGCATCAAAAGTAGCAGCGTGCATGATGGCTGAAGTCTAGACAGCAAAAGCTCCTTTGCCCAGAATCGTGGTTATATTTATAGGCCTTCGCTGACCTCAACCTCGTTCGCTGATTAGTGCGCGTGCGACAAAACCTTTATTAAATTCGCGAAGTAATAAAATAATACAAAATATAATTAGATAACGTAGCAATGAAGCAAAAATTATCAAATGGGCGAAGAAAAAATGTAAGTACAAAACGTGTTCAGGGAGCAAAACTTATAATAAAAGTTAATAATAAGCGCTGCAAGCCACTGTGTTTTTCTAAGCATATAATCGATCAACCGTAAACAACTGTATGAAAAACGCTTTTATAGAATTAAATATTTCTAGCCGTATAAAAAAAACTATAGCTACTGCAGTGTTGAACGAGTTAAACCTTGTCCATATAAATGAAAAAGAGATCAACCATGTGTAGCCTAATGAAAAATGATTTTAGAGGATCAACCGTGTTTAACCGTGTCTTTATAAGCATGAAATAGGTTAGCAATATGCTACCGTATGAAAATTGCTTATAAACAATCAACTGAGTTTAACCGTGTCAATATAACAAAGAAGAGCTCAGCTTGTGTAACCGTATAAAAAATGAATGTATAGCTACGGCTGTTAAAAAAAAAGAATTATTAAAAGTACATAATATTAGCGCACGGGGCCTTTGGCCTCCTTATTTTCTGTCATTTAATATTTCTGTAAACTAAGGTATATCAAAAAAAGCTTTCCAATCCATTTTGAATTTTTTAAGGAATGAGGGATTGGAAATATTTAAATATTTAGAACAAAATAGGGAATGCAGCGATCTAGATAAAAAATATTGGAATTTTACAACGGATTATGCTTAATTTATATAAAAGTGTACCCGAAATGAGCGAAATCAGGGAATTAGTTCTGACAACTTTTTATTTAGAATGAATCGTATATAATAGAATTATATAATGGAATTATTTAACTATATAAAATATTTTTCCTATCACAGACCAATTTTTGGTAAATTAAAATTATAAAACGTATGTATTTTTTAATAAATTTTGTTATTTATATTTATACAAACTAGTTATTTTTTAAACCTAATGCTGTTAACTCATTACCGCCCAGGCAGCTAAAACTTGATTGCTACCCCTATAATTCACCTCAATTTTCCATCCCTAGATGAAATTTTATGATTTTTTTGACTTCATATTATAAATTAGAAACCTCAAAAACCCCCAGTACTAATTAGAAAAAAAACACATTATTTTACGAATAATAAAGACTTATATCAAATGGCACGTTTGAAATTATCTCGTTTTTTTTTTTTAATATTTTAATGTTGAAATAAATAATATTTTAAAAAATACGATACTAATTTTATAAGTAATAATCAAGAACTTTACTCTAGTAAACATGATCCATGGATTTAGGTTGTATTTACTCAAACCGGTTATAAGTTTAATATTATTTAATTAATTTCAAGCATTTAAAACAATTAAATTAATATTACTCTAAGACTCATTAATTCTAGACCTTCACCGAAGTAACGAGGTGGCCTCGCTTTGAGCAAGGCGAGGCGAGGCGAGATCGGAAAATTGAAATTCTCGTTATACCGAGGCGAGGCCGAGACTGTCTTTTTGTAAACCTCGGACTCGCCTCGACTCGCCTCGCCTCGCCTCGTTCTGCCTTGCAACAAATTTAAAATATTTCGCCAATCACATTTATACTAGCAGAAAAAGAATTTCACGCGTTGATTGTGTAAACCGTTAAAAATTATTTATATTTATTAAAAGTTATTTATTAGTTATTAAAAACTACAAGATGGAATAGCGGTCTTCAAATGTTGGAAGTTTTTGAGAATTTAGAAGCTCCCATAAAATCGTTATGTGATAATAACCTACAAATGAGAGAGCTTAGACTACTTGACATTGAATGGGATGCTGTAGATATCATCATATCATATTTACAAATTTATAAACATGTATCAGATCTTTTATCTGCTGAAAAGTACCCCACGATTCCCACTGCAGTTTTATCATTCAACATTTTACTTGATAAAGTCGAAAATATTACGTCTGATTTAAAAAAAAAAAACCTTATGACCGGTTTGTGTAACTACACAACCAACGAGCATGGAACATGTTCACTAATAACTAACACTGATAATAAAGTATCTATTCTGTTCATAATATCAATATTTATATCCAAGTATTTCTGCACTGAAGTTCTTTAGAGACTTCTGCACCAATGGTCACTAAGTACTTCTGCACCAAAGGTCTTTAGGGACTTCTGCACCATAGGTCCCTAGGTACTTCTGAACCAATGCTCCCTAGGTACTTCTGCACCAAAGGTCTTTAGAGACTTCTGCACCCTAGGTACTTCTGCACCAAAGGTCTTTAGGGACTTCTGCACCAATGCTCCCTAAGTACTTCTGCACCAAAGGTCTTTAGGGACTTCTGCACCATAGGTCCCTAGGTACTTCTACACCAATGCTTCCTAAGTACTTCTGCACCAAAGGTCTTTAGAGACTTCTGCACCATAGGTCCCTAGGTACTTCTGCACCAAAGGTCTTTAGGGACTCCTGCACCAATGCTCCCTAAGTACTTCTGTACCAAAGGTCTTTAGGGTCTTCTGCACCATAGGTCCCTAGGTACTTCTGCACCAATGCTCCCTAAGTACTTCTGCACCAAAGGTCCCTAAATAGAAAATATTATAAGTCCAATTTGACCCCCCCCCCTTAAAAAGGACAAATTTGACCCCCCCCCCCCCTTAAAAAGGACAAATTTGACCCCCCCCCCCCCTTAAAAAGGACATATTTGACCCCCCCCCCCTTAAAAAGGACAAATTTGACCCCCCCCCCTTAATTTTCCAGTTTTGAAGTACCCCCTCCCTATAAACATGTTCCATGTTAAAAATGATCGATCGCGATTAGGTGGAATTTTAATAGAAACTTTACAAGAAGCGGGACAAGAATTAGAGAAAGAAAGTTTCAAATGTTTTAAAAAAATATACAAAAAATATTATGATACGTTTAAACAATGCAAAGATGTGAAAAATGAACTCCCAAAAAAGGAGGTTAATAATAATAAGTTGCTGGATTTTTCAGTTATTTTTGATGAAGATGAGGAACAAAACTGGGAAGAAGAGTTAAACAACTATTTAGATGCACCATGTGCTCCCGAATATACAAATATATTAGATTGGTGGCGACAGCACGAAGATTTTTACACAATTTTATCAAAAATAGCCAGAGACAAGCTGTCGATCATGGCCACGTCAGTTCCCGTAGAACGCTTGTTTTTAGATGCTTCTTTGATTTATCAGCCTAAGAGACGATCATTGAAAGATGATGCTCTAACGTCATTACTATGTATAAGTGCTTGGGTGAAATCGGATTTATTATCTGAAATATGTGGCTTCGATAACGATTATTTACTACAATCTGTATAAAATATTTTTTTTTAAATAAACATGAATTTAGATTTTAATTAGAATTTTAATTAATTGTTTGTTGTCTTATCAAACCTCGGGCGAGGATCTCGGCCGAGACCGAGGCGAGACCAAGATAATGATTTTTCGACCTTGGCCGAGTCCGAGGCGAGGCGAGATCCATCTTTCGCCTCGCCTCGGTCTCGGTCATTTATATCAAACCTTGCCTCACCTCGGCCTCGGTGAAGGTCTAATTAATTCATGTTAATATTATTCTAAGTCTCATTTGACCCCCCCCCCTTTAAACCGGACAAATTTTACCCCCCCCCCTTAATTTTTAAGTTCTGGAGATACTCCCTCCCTATAAACCGGGAACTGTTTAATAAATGTGACTTCAAATTCCATAATTCGCTAAATTTAAAAATTTTTGAAGTAGCATAACTACTCAAAATAATGTAAAAAGAAATGTGGTTATTTAATATAATTTTTATTTGCCATTAATTCGCACATTTTTCCTACTATTGAAACTGATAATTCCCCACTCCTGCATGGCTCCTTGTTTAAATTTAGGTCCAGTACCAATGACAAAATTTACGCTGTCAATTTCTGTATCTTTAGGAACGGAATTTAAATCTGCCAATGAGAGAATTTGATTTAAATTTTAAATAATTCAATTTATTTAAAAATTATTTACAAACATTGATTTCTATTACATGTGTTGAAAATTACAGCTTTTATATCCAGTAGTTCATTGTTTCCAATTTTAACAAAAAATTATGTGTTGAACCCGTTACAAAATACAGCGAAAATTGAATCGAACTTAAAACTGTTACAAATGTCATAAAACGTAAAGAAAAGAAAAAAAAATGTTCAAAAAAACTTATTTGTTTATCACTCGCCACGGTACCTTAAAATTTAAAAAAAAGATTTTATGCCGTTTGTATCAGTTTAAGCGAAAAAAATCCGTTTGCCACAACCAGATTTTTTTCAGTGATAATTGAGAATGGCCCTAATCGCACGTAAACTACGATTTGGGGCATTCATTATTTATGGACAAGGGTCGTATAAAATTTTTCTGAGTCAGTGACATGAAAACACGCCTTTAAACAAGGGCAGCATCTGGGAAATATGTGCTTTTGGGCCACAGACTAGAGAAAATTACAATCTTATAATTGCCAAACAAAATCGTATTCCTGATTCATAACAAAGAATCATAAACAAAAGATTTCTGATTGTTTGCTAAACCAATTCTTATTACTTTGTATATCAATTTCCATTTTAAATTTGAACCACTATATTTCGTAACTTGGTTAACAAATAGTTTTAAATATTACAAACATAATAAAACATTCTGCAGATTATTCACATATTTAACACATTACAAATTTAAAATAATCATTAGATTTTTGTTTAAACACGATTTCTTTGCTTGAATTTTGCGTAAATTGTAAATTTTCAAGCAATGATTTGAGTTTTTAACTAATTAGCTGAATATTTATGCGAAAGCTTGAAAATTACTAATTCATACACAATTAAGCAGAGCAATTTGACAGTCAAAGCACACAATAAATAATAATTATATTCATTATCGCATTATCAACTAAAATTATGGAAAAAAATATGCTTTTAAAGTTTATTGTTGACCTTTATTAATAACAAATGTAAAAAATTGATAAATTGATTTTATTGATTTCATATTATTGCTTCGAAAATTTTTTAATATTAGAACAATTCTATTCTAAAAGTAAAATAAATACGCTATTACAAATATTTTCAAATAAAAAGCACTACAAGAGTAATTTTTTACATTTATAGAAATACATATATAAAAAAAAGAACGCAATAATCTCTATTTTGAAAAAAGTATAGAAATGTTTTATAAAATGCATAATATTACGATCCCGTGTCCAGAAAAGTAAAGAATGGCCCAAATTGCATATAAATTACCATCCGAGGCGAATCCGAGATTGGTACACTGCAATTTTTTGTGATTCTTTATTTATGGACAAGGGATGTATACGATTTTTCTTCGTCAGTGGCAAGAAGTGTTCTCTTTTTCGATCGTAAAGCCAATAATAATTATATTTAATTTCAATATTATAGTAACAAAATATATATACACAGTTTATTCTTTGAAAAATTGATAAATTAGTTTTGTAGATTCCAAATTATTACTTATTATAGTTATTAATAACCTTATTTTCAATTTGCAAATAACATAAATACCATTTTCTGTCAACAGATAAAAATTTCGGAAAGTTCTGATTCAATTTTCAGAATTCTCGGGAATTGATATTGAAGTTACTCTTTTTAGGTGTATTAAAAACATTTTTAAAAGGCTCAACAATAAAAAAGGAAATAACATTTTTAAAATTTTATTGTTTTTTATTTTCTTTTTTTTTTTTGTGCAGGATTTATAAGTATCTAGAATTTCTATGAAACGTGGGACTGTACTGGTATTTTCCAAGGGATACGAAAATTAAGTCAAAATTTCCCAAATTTAAATCTATGACAAGTTCCTATAGAAATGCTGTTGCTTTTATGTGATTTTTTTAAAGACATTTTATAAAAATATTTTTTAATGCAAGAGAATTAAAACTTTAAAAGACAGCAATCTTACGATGCAAATCACTAATATGTTTCATAAAAAATTGAACGCAGTATGGTAGAAGAACCGGCTTCGAGGAATAAACCCTTTTTAGACAACTATCGACCATTTTCATTAAATAAAATTAAAATGCAGTAATAAATAAAGCTATTTACGTTGTATGAAAAACGGGATTTTACGTACAAAGTGTATTAAAATAAACTAATTTTTTTTAAATTATTTATAATTTGTTTTGACTTAATTTAATTTTTTTTTATCGAAAATTGATAATAAAATTTTAGAAATTAATACCTGAAAGAACTTTCTATTAGATAATAGAAAATTATTATTGAAAATGGTTTCCATTTCTGAAAACTGGTCCTTCTACCCTATAATTTTCAAAATTAATCAGGATGCTTGGTTATAAAGTCTTAAAGCTTTTATAAATAGGTAATAACTTTAACTAAAGTATATTTTCCATAGTATATAAAACAACGCAATTAATAACTAAGTTTAAAATTTTTTCACATGATAGCTTATTAAAATAATTAAAAATTTATTCAACTTATATACTAATCAAAGATATTTAATGCAGCATCAAAATAATTTGAAAAGAAATACTAGAGTAAGTTGTATTATTAAATAAAAAATGCTATCAACTAAAATAATTTATCACTTTTAAAATTATATGTAAAACGTGAAACAAGTTATAATAAACAATTATTGCGACTAATAAAAAAATTTATTTTTATATTTAACATATTCGCTGCGTCAGGTTTTTCGACGTTTTATTAAAAATGCATAGAACCATCGCATCGGCGTATTTCGCCTATGCCTCGTCTGTTCAATTAATTAATGCATTAAATATAAAAAAGTTATTAATATTACTCATTAAAATTAACATCTTTACATATTAAGGTCTTAAGAGCGTTAGGATTTTGCCTATTGGCATCCTTGTCTTACTCATGTAAAAAAATACGGATTGCAACTTTAAATAAATAAAAAATTTTTTCAATAATACTTAATTATTACTATTCAAAGCTTAAAAATGAATTTAATTAACTTAATTTTGGCATTAAATAAATCATTTATTATTCAAACAATATTATTTAATTATTTATAAAGAAAATAAATAAATAAAAAAATATAATAAATTACTCTACCTCAGTAGCAGAATAAACGTTAATTTTTTATACATTTTTTTAAGTAAAACTATACAAATGACGGTCGATTGTAAATTTTAAGGTCTCTTTTTATTTATTAGCACTTTATTTATTAACTCATAAAAAAAAATTTCTAAGTTTTGTATTTTAAATGCTTTTTTTTCATTTTTTAAAATTCCCCATAAGAGCCTGTGTTAATTTATTTTTTATTTATTTATTTTCTCAAAAACTCGGTCAATTATAAAAAAAAAAATACGTGTAAAATTAAATTATATTTACTTTACTTTCTCCAAGTTTTAGCTTTTTTTTTGCATTTTAATTCTACCGCTCTTAAGACCTTAAAAAATAAAAAATCATAAAAAGAAATTTTTATTTCATGATGCAAATATGCTTCCTTTTCTGCCCTGAAAACTATGCTTAAAACAAGCATTTTTTTTTCCACTATTTTTTTCTAGGGAAGAAAGTGACTACTTTTAAGCGTAGTATTTTTTTTTTAATTTAAATTAAATTATTCTTAAAAAAAAAAACGGGACAATCCGGGACGCGACCCACCAGCCATCGGTTTAATAGACTTATACACATATCTCTAGGCTACCGTGCTATAGACAAAATTAAATCTAATTTCGATAAATATAAACTGTGAATAAAGTACGAGTGAGATAGATGAAATATATAGCTCCGTCGACTGCGATTAATAGTATATACTAATTATTTAACCAATATGTAAATTATTGATTTAATCTTATTATTTTTTCTTTTGCATGAAAAGGAAGCAATTTACATCTCCAAATAAAAAACTGTGTCTTGTACACGAAGCTAAAAGTGGATCTTTAGACTCGTTAACGTATTGGTCGCTCGTTTCAAAAAAATCGACTCGGGCGCAAGCACTCTCGTTCGATTTTTTTAAAACTCTCAACCAATCACGTTAAACTCGTCTAAAAAGATCCACCTTTAGCCCTTGTATAAAAAATAGATATTTTTTTAGAACAATTAAAATTAATATATGAATAAAATTAATTAATAATTTTAAAATATCTGAAAAAAATTTTTTTTATTTTTTTTATTTTTTTTTTTTTTTCTTACCACAATGATTAAAAAACTTAAATTAAAAAAACTTAAATAGTTGTAAAATAATATAAAATCAAAATGTAAGTATTAAAATTCATTATGAATTTAAAGGCTGGACTCGTGATTTCATCATGCTTATTACCTTCTTTATGCAGTAAAAATAGAGTAATTCCGATAAAAATGTAATACTAGCTAAGCAAAACCCAATGCCCAATTCATAAAAAAGGCCATTTAACAAAATATACGAATCTCCCTCAAGATCCTGATTATTTGTTGACTCGATACTTGGTACTTTGTATTCCGATTGCCATTTTAATTCCAAACCAGTTTCTGCAACCCATTGATTAATTTTACCGAATTTTTGGATGAGATGATATTTATACCCAAAGCCCATGTAATAGTTAAAACTTGGCAAATTCAAATCTACTTTTGTAAATATTTCTTTTCCATACCAAATCGTCGTTACGTAAAGTATTTCATCCGCTTGAAGTTCATTTACAATAATTATTTCATTTCTATTTGGTTCAAACGTTTCTTTATCTGTTTTTATTTTCAGATTATCTGCTAACATTTTAACTTCTTCGGAAAGATTTTTATAAAAAGAAATTCTTGTATTTGGTACTCCTGCTACTGAAACATTTTGCTGGAAAATATCTTGCGTAGACTCAATAAGTGGATACTGGTTTGAAATAAGATCCATTTTTGTTAACTCTGATATTAATTCGTCTGTAGAAAATATTGAAAATATAACAAGCACTAAATAAATTATTTCGGAGCGCAAACTTGAAGGGTTAGCACTTCCTATACCAAGCAACACAGCAAAAATATTAAAAATTGACCAATCCTCAGAGTAAAATTTTAGGATTCGCGATGTTACATGAATCAAGAGTAAAATTACACATAAAAATAATAGGTAATACATATTATCAGCAAACTTATATGCATTCTTATTACATATAGGAACTAATGCTATATATTTTTCAGAAAACAGGACATAATAAGTGAAGTATACGTTGCCTTGGTGAAGTTTTTCAATAGCAGCTAAAATTATCAGCTCATTATCGTAAACAACACTTGAAATTGGTACGAATGAGGTTGTGGCATTAAGAGATTTTTCAAAGCATTTGTAAACTTTATATAGTCCTAATTTTATATTAAATTTCGGTGGTGATGCAAATTCATCTGTACCGTTATATGTATAATCCTCGGGCCAATCATGCACACCAATTTTCAAATTAAACTTATTTAGATTTTTCAACTTGTCTGGGAAGAAATTTATCTTAGAAGAAACTTTCTGCACGTCTTTGATGTTGGGAGATTGGTAAGGATTTGCATAAAATACATTGAAGAATTCGTGTGAATTTATCTCAACTATTGTCGTATCAATGAACCCATATTGCAATATGTATTTCATTATCATTTGTTTTTCGTTGCTGGAAAAGTTACTATAAAATATCAGCAATAATATTTTTGTTTTGCTACCAAGTAATAAAGTGAGTATTAATCTTCCAACAAATTTTAGTAAACCTCTGGTGGTTTTTCGATTTTTATCGTCACTGAAAGCAAAGACATGCAATGGTGCAACAAGTCGTCTATTATAACAAACGTTGCCATCAGTGTAAGCTTTTGGGTGATTAGGTATTAAATCTTCAGATGCGACAAAATATATAAAATCAGGTAAATTATTTATATTAACTTCAGTTGTTGGAACATACTTCATCAAAGCTTTTGAAACCGGTTGATGTTGGTTTTTAAAATAAACGGAACTGAAATTGCCTGTATAAAGCATTACATGATGAGGTTTCACTTCTTCAATAACACTTGATATTATTGTGTCCAAAATGTCAGCACTCATTAATGGTAAAAAACAGACGATTAAAATTGTGATAGATTTCATTTCTTTAACAAGAAGTTCTTTTTTTTTTAAATTTACTCACACATACACTAATAATATTTTTTACCTTAATCTAAATGTTCTTTTATTAAAAGACCTGATTCTTTCTTTATACTTGAAATATTTGAAAAATAATATTTTATTTTGCTGAATTTCTTATTTCTGAAAAATTTAAGTTATTATTATAACTATAATATTTTCTTAATATAATTTTAATTGATTTTATACAAGAAACTTTCAATTTACCCAAAACTCCAGAATCCAGAAAAACTAAAAATGATGATTTTACAAGAACTAAGTTTAGTTAAAAAAATAAATTATGAGTGTTAATTTAAATAAAATATTTCATATTTTTCAAATAATGGATGACAGCGTAATGGATACCCAACGATTGAATCCAATTTTGTGTTCAATACTCCCATATATTTTTTTCTGATTGACATATTGCAACTTCTATAAAATGAAAAGTAACCGGGTGTTCCTATGCTTCTTTTTAGCAAGAAATATAACTGAACCAGTTGATAGAAAAAATTTCTTTTACGTACTAAATGGCAATAAAGAAAAAACAAAGACGCAGCTAATGTATTGGAAATAATGAATAACTATAATTTATTTAAAAATTTTACATTAATTTACAAACCATGTGTAACTTTAGTGAATTATGAATAATTATTAATTCTAATGGAATTTATTAATACTACGCAAATGAATATAATGACCAAAAAATAAACATGAATTTCATCAAGCTAAGGTCAAATGTAATTAGAAATATTTAAAAATTATGCTAACATTTGCCTTTATTTAACATAATTTCAAACATTTTATTTCATAGATACACGATAAAATTTACGTTATTTTAAAATAAATAAAGGCTAAATGTTAAAAATAAATAAACGTAAATGGTTTTATTAACTATATATTTTGTTAAATTTGATAAAATCAAAATATAAATAAAAAAAAAAGGAAAAATAGATAGACAGATAGATGGATACACTGGAAAAAAAATCCGCTTGTGGTAAGCGGATTTTCGTTTGCTGTTAGCGAAATTTTTTTTTTGTTGAAAAGATTTCAAATGGCTTCAACCGTAAAGGAAATTTAAAAAAAAATTATTTTCTCGCACTCAAAACTTCTTAAGACTGAAAAATTTATTTTCAAATCATTTACAATCGTTTGAGGATTAAAGAATAAATCGTTTGCCGCGAGTGGAATTTTATTTAGAAAAAATTTACAAAAAGATTTATGAATATTATAATTATATCTGTTATCTATTATTTTATAATGTAATTGAAATGAATTAAAAAATGAATCATTTATTTGTTAAAAAAAAAAATACAGTTATTTAGTAATACAATTGAAAATTTTATCAGTAAAATTGCTAAGTAATAATAAAATTAATTAATGTATCATAAATTTAATTTATAAGTTAATAATGAGAGTAAATATTATCACAGTCAAGGGAGTCATTCGTTAGTTCTAGAGAATTGGGGTAACATTATTGGCCAATAGAAATAATCACATATAATATCGTAAATTCACAAAATTTTTCGCAAGTTCACAAAAAAAATTCATCGGTTGATTTAATATTATGAGATCCTTTTTAGTATAATACCTTCGTGAACTGTTTATAACCGGGAACTTTTTAATAAAAGTGACTTCAGATTCCACAATTCACTAAAATTTTCGTCACTTGAAAGTCGAAGCAGCTTAATTTTATGAAGTAGTATAAACACTCAAAATAGTGTAAAAGAAAATTCATTATTAATATAATTTCTATTTATCTGAAACTGATAATTCTCGACACCTGCAAAGAGCCTTGTTTAAATTTAGATCCGGCACCAATGACAGAAGTTAAAAATTTGCTCTGTTAACGGGAATTTCTGTATCTTTAGGAACGGAATTTAAATCTGCCAATGAGAGAATTTGATTTAAATTTTAATTAATTCAATTTATTTAAAAATTATTTACAAACATCGATTTCTATTACAATTGCTACTCATCTTACTAAATTATTTAATGCCTCTCTTTTAAAAGGCATCTTTCCTGCAGAGTGGAAAAATAACGTATTATAGCCCTTAAAAAAGTATCTATACCATCATCGCCTTCCGACTTTTGCCCCATTGCATTGTTATGCTTCCTATCGAAAGTCTTGGAAAAGCTAGCTCATGATCAGGTGGTTTCGTAAACATCACAGTACCCAATCGGCCCTACTTAAGCTAACAGAAGATATTCGCATGGGTAAAGAAAATAATCTAGCTACTCTGCTCTTGCAGTTTGACTTTTCGAAGGCTTTCGATAATATATCTCCATCCAAGTTACTCAGAAAGCTTCAAATTGCTGGTTTTTCAAGCTCATCCTTAAAGTGGTTCTGGTCATACCTCTGTGGTCGTTCGGTATGTGTAACTTCACAAACTTCAACTACTGATTATCGGGGTACAAACATAAGGGTGCCCCAGGGCTCTGTCCTGGGCCCTCTACTGTTTTGTATATATATGAATGATATAAAGGACTATCTGGATGTTAAAAAGTCTGTTTTATTTATAAATTATTAATTGATTGTTTGTTCAGAGTTTATTTAGCATAGTTTAATTTGAAAATATAGTTTATTTGTGGAATGCTTTAGCTGTATTTCTTCGAGAAATTGCAGTTGCTGCGCGAGTGAGACAAGTATGGAAGGGGAAGCCTGAGTAGAAGGGATAGGAAAGCAAAAAGAGTTTTTGTCGTCGTGTCCGCGGGCTTGACTTCTTGGCCTTTTACCGCTGCTGCTTGACGCTTGTCTTCTCGCTGCTATATGCCTGGTGCTGTATATTGGTTCATGAGGACGTTGTTTGCTGAAGCTGAGTGAAAGGGATTAGTTGGATTTGGCCAAATCTTAGACGGCTGGTGTCCGTAAACAGTCACTTTGGGCTATGGTCGACTGTTTGTGCAGGTCTGACCGGGAAGTTTGTGGAACACGTGGAAGACAAAAAAGGTGTTTGGTCAGATTAGAAGTGTGATTGAGGTTGTGCTTGTGTATGATTGAATTGTGTATCTGAGAGTGTGAAACGGTCCTTTTCAGGACCACCAAAAATCTAAAAAGAAAAATTATTTCATAATAATAAAAATTCACACAAGAGCCTTTTTCTTTTCCTAAAAATATATTTAAATTTATAATTTTACATTTTAACACTGGATGATAGCACGTTTAGATTATTATATGCTGACGACCTACAAATTTATGTCCAGGTTCCTGCACATCAAATTAATTAGGGAATTAGTATGCTCTCTTGCCGCAGTAAAAATAGTATCAGCAAGGGCAGAATCAAATTGCTTAGTATTGAACACTAAAAAGACCCAGGAAATTATCTTTGGTTCATCCCATACCATTAAGCTCTTTAAAGAGCTTCAAACTTCAAAGATAATAGTCAATCATAGTGTTGACGGTGTTCCATTTGTTGATGAGATTATTAGCCTTGGAGTCACCCTTGATAATACCCTTTCCTGGCAACCCCAAATTAAACAATTAACCAGGAAAATTAACCGAGTTCTTTATGGTCTTAGGATTATTAAGCCCTGTATGTCCCAGACTCTTCGTAAACGTCTTATTGAGTCGCTTGCTGTTCCACACTTAGACTTCTGTAACATCGTATACCTTGATCTAACTAATCAGCTTAGTGAGCAACTTCAAAGATTATAAAATTCGGCAATACGTTACATATACGGTTTAAGACGTCATGAACATATTACTCCTTATAGATGCAAATTAATTTGCTTGCGTAATGAAGCTCGTACTACTTATTTTGGTGCATTAACTATGTACAGAATTGTTCGCATGAAGGTACCACCCCTTCTTTTATCGCTTTTTGAACCATACAAATCTGACAGGCCTTCCCGTGATCCCCGTAAGGACTTAGAAATTCCTTCTTCTATTACGACCGATTAGAGCCTTAACTCTTTTCAAGTTAAATTTGCACACTTCTGGAACAGTATTCCCCCATGTATACGTGACATACATTCCTACAATTGTTTTAAGAGGAGTATCAGACAATATCTTTTCAGATCAGATCTTACTTGAACTACATTATTTGACACACTAATATTATTTGTTTATTACATGACTTGATTAATTGATTGATTGATCGATTTATTTAATTGACTTATTTAGACTGTTTGATCATTTAACTCATTTTGACTGTTTGTTTTGACATGATTGTTGTATATTTTATTTAAAATTTCATATATTTTATGCTATTTTATTAGTTCGCAAATTTATAATATATCCTATCCTATCCTATCCTATCCTATATATATATAAATCTTTAATTATGTGTGTGTATGTCCGAACGCGATAAACTAGAAAGCGATTAAAGCTACAGACATAGGGTTTACGGCAAAAGACGGCAAAAATTACGGGTCAAAATATAGGCTAGGTTTTATTTCGATTGATAACGACAAAAAATTTGCATGTTGTAAAAACTGAATTTTCAAGAAAAAAATTATTATCAAATTTTCAAAAAAAACTAAAAAAACTGAAAACCAAGGAAAAATTTTTTTTTCAAAAAAGATTTCAATCGATTGGGGTATATTTTTTACGTATCCACCTAAATTTTCAAGGCGATCGGCTGGATCTGTCAAAAGTTACAATAATTTTTCGAAAATTATAAAGTTTAGGACTAATTCTATCCTATCCTATCCTATCCTATATATATATATACTAGCATAAGTGATAGGGGGGGCTCCGCCCCCCCTGTGTCACGTATCTTTCTGTTTCTGTTACTTTAAAAAATCATTTTTTACTGCAAATTTATAATTATGCCAACACATTCAAACTATTGCGTAGTGATTAGAGCAGCGTTATTATTACAGACAGACAGGCAGACAAATAAATGTTCAAATATATATAGTATATAGTATTCAGATATTTACATATAGATGGTTCTAGAATTGACTGAATCAAATAATACCAATTGCGATATTGAAATTTTATCATATTTTTCAGATATTTCACTTTTTAACCAAATTTTCAGAAAATTAAATTTTTTCCAAAAATAGTAAAAATTTTTTTATTTTAACTTTATTTTGACACTGGTTTTATGTAATTTCTTTCATTGGTTTGAGCCTCATGATAAAACACATAGACACATAGATACACAAATAAATTATTAAAAATACCATAAAAAATAAAAAAATGAAAAAAATTTTTTTAACAGCTTCAAAAATATTTGATAAAATTTTAAAGATACCTCCGTTTTGCATAAAAATTTCAGAGAATACGTAAAAATTAGTGCCTAATCAAATACTACAAAGTGTGATAAAAAAATTTTTCGATAGTCTCGAGATATTTAGATTTTTGTTAAGTTTTTAAGTTTAAAAACACTAAAAATTAAATATCTCAAAAACTACGATAGCTGGGCAAAAACTCTATAGCCTATGTCACCCGCAGACTTTTTTTCTTTATTTTGACACCGGTTTCATACCAATCGGTTTGGTGGTTCTTGAGTCATTAGAGTACAAACAAACAAACAAACAAACACAACAGACAAATAAATTTTCAGATATATATAGTACTAGCAAAAGTTGGAGGGGGGGGGCTCCCCCCCCTGTGTCACATTTACTTCTGTTTGTGTTGTTTCAAAAAATCATTTTTCATTGCAAATTTATAATTATCCAAACACATTCAAACTATTTAGAGCAGTGTAGATGAAACATTAATGAAAAATTATAGGTTCTGATAGATTCTCTGGTTATAATAGAGAATATAAAAAAATTTAACTGAGTACGTATAAATTAGTGCCAAATCAATTAATACCAATTGTAACAGTAAAATTTAATCATATTTTTTAGGTATTTCACTTTTCAAGCAAATTTCAAAAAATTTTATATATCCTAAAATTGCTTTCTATCGTAGATTGCTCTCCTGTCACTAGGCTGGGGGAAGGCAGCGGCCAGTTGCCTAGGCTGCGCGTCCCAAACTGAAGTTATACCTGAAAAGGGAGTTCCGGTTTGGGGCAAACAAGCGCAGGGGGGTTTATAGTGTGTTTATCCAGTAAGAATCTGGGGCGTAGCCGGCGACCGCGTTCGCCGGTGGTCTCCCAGTTGTACACTTTGTGCAACTGGGCGGTCATGGAAATTTGCGGGTCTTTAAGGCCCGCAAACACTCCATGGCTGATGTAAGATTCACAAGATTCCCTTGACAAAAAAAAAAAAAAAATAATAATAATAATAATAATAATAATATGGGCGCAGAGAGCACGGGACAGGCCCGAGGCTGCTGCACTTTCCCAGGAACATAAGGATGCTAAACACCGGCTGGCCAAAGCTATCCGTCAAAGCAAGGCTCGATGCCTGCGTTCATTACGCGAGGATGTAAACAAGGACCCCTTGGGTCTTGGTTACAAAGTCGTAATGGGCAAGTTGAACTAGGGGTCTGACAACATGATGGACGCAGTGTCGACCGAACGAATCATCGGCGCTCTCTTCCCTGAGCGGCCCATCCGGGAAAACCCGGTAGAGGCGATACCCAGAGAGGAAGTGCCGTTATTCAGCGAGGACGAGATGGTGAAGGCGCCGGGGCCGGACGGGATACCAGCGGAAGTGCTCAAACGAGCGGTCAATATAATCCCTGGTATCCTGTTAAGCATGTTTAATGCATGCTTGGTGGCGGGAGTGTTTCCAAAGCAGTGGAAGGTGGCACGTCTCGTGCTCTTTAACAAGGGTAAAGGTGGAGCCCCGGACACTCCATCATCTTACAGACCCTTGTGCATGTTAAACACCATCGGAAAGGTGATGGAGAGCATGCTCCGGGCAAGGTTGAGAAGAGCCATCGAGGAGGGCGGTGGCCTTTCCGAGGAGCAGTATGGATTTCGTGAGGGGCATTCCACGATAGACGCCATCCGGCGTGTCGTGGATACCGTAGAGGCTGAGAGGGAAAAGCGGCCTGCAATTTGCAAAGACGTCCTTCTTGTAACGCTAGACGTCAAAAACGCTTTCAATTCGGCCTGACATTACATGATCCGGTCTCTCGAGTACGATTTCCGGATACCCAGGTATCTGGGTAACGTAATAAAGGACTACCTACGGGACCGGAGACTGCTCTACGACACGCTCGATGGCAGGCGACAGAGGGTTCTGAGTGCGTTCGCCGGTGGTCTCCCAGTTGTACACTTTGTGCAACTGGGCGGTCATGGAAATTTGCGGGTCTGTAAGGCCCGCAAACACTCCATGGCTGATGCAAGATTCACAAGATTCCCTTGACAAAAAAAAAAAAAAAATAATAATAATAATAATAATAATAATAATAATAATAATAATAATAATAATAATTTGATTTAAATTTTAATTAATTCAATTTATTTAAAAATTATTTACAAACATTGATTTCTATTACATGTGTTGAAAATTACAGCTTTTATATCCAGTAGTTCATTGTTTCCAATTTTTACAAAAAATTATGTGTTGAACCCGTTACAAAATACAGCGAAAATTGAATCGAACTTAAAACTGTTACAAATGTCATAAAACGTAAAGAAAAGAAAAAAAATGTTCAAAAAACCTTAATTGTTTATCACTCGCCACGGTACCTTAAAATTAGAAAAAAAGATTTTATGCCGTTTGTATCAGTTTAAGCAAAAAAAAAATCCGTTTGCCACAACCGGATTTTTTTCTGTGGTAATTGGTCACTACGCTCGCTCATGCATGTAAGTTCAAAATCGCGTCCGAAAAAGTAAAGAATGGCCAAAATTTGGGGCATTCTTTATTTATGGACAAGGATTATTATAAAATTTTTCTGAAGCTGTGGCAAGAAAACACGTCTCAACACGTGCAGCGTCTGGGATATACGTGCTTTTGGACCGCAGACTAGAGAAAATTACAATCTTAACAATAATATACAGAATAAACACACAACAAATTTAAAATAATTATGACATAATAAATCACTTTGCTTGAATTTTATGTAGATTTTAAATTTTCCAGCATATATACTTATAATACTATACTTGCCAAACAAAATCCTATTCCTGATTCATAACAAAGAATCATAAACAAAAGATTTCTGATTGTTTGCTAAACCAATTCTTATTACTTTGTATATCAATTTCCATTTTAAATTTGAACCACTATATTTCGTAACTTGGTTAACAAATAGTTTTAAATATTACAAACATAATAAAACATTCTGCAAATTATTCACATATTTAACACATTACAAATTTAAAATAATCATTACATTTTTTTTTAAACACGATTTCTTTGCTTGAATTTTGCGTAAATTGTTAATTTTTAAGCAATCATTTAAGTTTTTAACTAATTAGCTGAATATTTATGCGAATGCTTAAAAGTTACTAATTCATACACAATTAAGCAGAGAAATTTGACAGTTAAGGCACACAATAAATAATAAATATATTCATTATCCCATTATCAACTAAAACTATGAAAAAAAAAATATGCTTATAAAGTTTATTCTTGACCTTTAATAATAACAAATGTTAAAAATTGATAAATTGATTTTATTGATTTCAAATTATTGCTTCGAATATTTTTTAATATAAAGAAAAAGCGCTACAAGAGTAATTTTTTAGATTTATGGAAATACAAATATAAAAACAAGTATGCAATAACCTCTATTTTGAAAAAAATATAGAAATGTTTTATAAAATGCATAAAACTTTTTATAGTCTTACATAATTAAAAGTGGATTGGGGGTAACAAATATGTATCTTACAGGTTACGAAGAAATAAAAAATAGCAAAAATAAATCATCTAACATAACTTCTGGACCGATGAATTGGTTCTAGAAAAAGTACATTAAAAAAAATTTTTTCAAACAACAAAAACAATAATTCAATTTCTCGGAACAGTTCATGACCACTATTTAAATTTGTCTCTAAACTCGTATTCCACTTGCGAAAAATATTTTTACTATTAATTGTCTTAAAAAGGGGTTATTTATGTTATATGTAAACCAGGGATTTTAAGGTTTTTAGTCTAAAAAGTTTATATTTTATTGAAATAATGATTAAATATCAAAAATAAATTATTCATGAAAATTTACTTTAAAGTTCTCTTTCTTCAAGTAAATGGGTAATTACTTGTTGGATTTGACTTTTCCACGCAATATATTTATTGAAATAAACAAAACTGTATTGAACTTAAATACTCAAATATGTTGCTATAATAAAAATCAATAATTTGAAACCAAACACTAAAATATATTTTGTATTGTATTAGTATATTAAAAATATAAACTCAAGAATAAAATTAAAAAAATTAATATTTGTAAAACTAGTTCATAAGCAACAACTACTATTAGAAAAAAATATAATTCTATATTTTCAGCTTATTGCTTTTTGCACAATTGAAAAAATAGTGTATTATCAAGGGAGCAAAAGTTCTGGTACTAGCTTGACCTGCACTAGCACGAGTGCTTGTTGAAACCGGACTCGCGTATTATGGTTCACGCTAAAATCTGAAGTTTTTCTCCCATGATGTTTATGTTATTTTTTGCCTGGCCTCCGCATAAAACGATTGCGGGAAATCTCATGTAAAATTTCTCGCAAGAGTTTTTCGCCTAGCGCTTTGAGTGCAAAAAATTATTTTAAAGTTTACATTTTCATTGATGATGTAAAAATATTAGCAACTTAAACATTTACAAAAAAACATAATTCTGAAAATTTTTTAATTTTTAGAATAATTAAATTAACATTAGCGAATAATATTGAAAAATAATTATTAAAATATCTTAAATAATATATTTTTCACTTTTTTTACACTGTTACAAAACTTATTTAAACGAATAATTTAATTCAAAAAAATTTAAGGCTGAATTTTTTCAGTTTTGATTAAAAATAATGTAATTTTTATGTTTCATTTTCTGAAAAAGTTTATTATGTAATAAAAAAATTTTTTTACAATTATTTTATGTACTTACTTATAATAAACACAAAAAGAAATTATTTTTTTAATTTCTCATTTTTTATATATGATGATGAAATAGCGCAAGTTGATGTCTAAAAATAGGTCCAATTATAATAAATTAGTTGCTAATTTACTCTGCTTTCTAGTCTGATAGATCAATTATAATTAGGGGTGTGCGGTTTCCCGACCCGAAGCTTCGGGTCGGTCCTGGATTTTTTCGGGTCGGGTCGGGACGGTCTTTGGGTATTCCCGAAAAGTTTCCGAGATCCGAAAGTACAGTTTTTTCATCTTAAATTTCCCTGGCATTATGATTACATGAACCTTATGCCGGGAATTTTACGTTCACGCTTAAAAAAGATGAAAAATAGTCAAAAAAAAGCTTACTAGAAAAAAATTATAATTTTTATTACCTATAAGTAATTATTTATTTTTCATGTAATTAAACAAGGAAATAAATAATTTGCACTCTTTTTATGTCATTGAAGTCTGGAACATTCATGGAAAAACTTCTAACCTAAAAGTTAAAATATTTTACTTTTAATGGAAGTAAATAATTCCTGGATGCTTTAATGTAAAAATTGTTAACTCTAAACGTTTTTTTATTGCAAAAACTTTATTTCACAAAATTTTTATGACTAGCGAATCCCGGAATCATTATAAAAATGGAAAAATAAAATTTTCAACGGTTGAAAATTTTTTTTTCAAGATTATCTTTGAGAATTTTCTGCACCTAAATCTTGCTAAAAGTTTATCATCTATTGATTTTGAATCATTTGGATATATTTTTTTATCATTTGATTCCCGGCAAGAGTAATTTAAGCACTGAAAAATGAACATTTATATATATAGGTTAAAGTATCGTTTTTTTAAAGTTTTTAAATAAATAAGAGTTATTTTGCAAATAAGGTTTGTAAAATTATTTTTCATCTATTAATTCTAAAAATGGGATAGCTTTTATTATTAAATTAAATCCTGGAAATACAATTGTAAGCATAAAAATACGAGAACTCAAAAAGGTTAAATTAAATCCACTTATACAAAGTGGTAAAATAAAGACCAATATGGTAATAAGACTAATTTAAGATCCCGAAAACTTATTTAGAAAGACCGAGGACGTATTCCTTTGTAAGATGTGTGACATACCTTAATGAAATTAATCTAAGTACTAAGAAAGGAATGGAATTTTCAAAAGACAGTCCCGTCAAAACATGCCAGCTATCAATAGTAAAAGATACTTATAAGCCAGCGATATACCTAGCTCCCAAATTAAAACAGCTAGTTTAGCTTAAAATTTATAGGAATGGTCTATAATTTTAAAATACTGGAATAGCACTGCTGCCAAATATATAAAATTGAAGCATTTAGGACACACATTAAATTAAAATATGAAAAATTGATAAGAGCCTTATTTATTCTAAATATTATTGATTTTCCTAAGACTTATATGTCAGTTTTATTAAGGCTTATCAAATATTTTTTAAAGGTACACGAAGTTTTCGGGATCTTACAGTCTTTTTACCATCACTATGCATGATTCGATCATATTTAAACTATGAGATCTTGCATTTTTATGCTTACAATTGTATTTCCAGGATTTAATTTAATAATAAAAGCTATCCCAATGTTTAGAATTGATAGATGAAAAATAATTTTACAAACCTTATTTGCAATATAACTCTTATTTATTTAAAAACTTAAAAAAAAGATACTCTAACCTATATATATAAATGTTCATTTTTCAGTGCTTAAATTACTCTTGCCGGGAATCAAATGATAAAAAAATATATCCAAATGATTCAAAATCAATAGATGATAAACTTTTAGCAAGATTTAGGTGCAGAAAATTCTCAAAGATAATCTTGAAAAAAAAATTTTCAACCGTTGAAAATTTTATTTATCCATTTTTATAATGATTCCGGGATTCGCTAGTCATAAAAATTTTGTGAAATAAAGTTTTTTCAGTAAAAAAACGTTTAGAGTTAACAATTTTTACATTAAAGCATCCAGGAATTATTTACTTCTATTAAAAGTAAAATATTTTAGCTTTTCCATGAACGTTCCAGACTTCAATGACATCTCTTTTTAACATTTATACTTCCTTTACTTACTGTTTTAAATTTGTCATTTTCTTAAAAAATAGTAATTGATCCTAATTTATATTTTTACAAAAATAATAACACAGGCACACAAAAAAAAAATCATGTATCAGAGGGTAGAGCCCTTGGTATAGGGGGGTTTTTAGTGGTGCTAAAACCGAATATGGCTATAGAAATGCAATAAAACTAGCCAATTCCCCCTCAGCGCCCACATATGCCCCCCGAAAATGAGAAAAATTTTTTCTTTTCGAAAAATGAAAATTGAACTTTATATTCATGTTTTTTGGGACGTTGATACCAAATATGGATATAAAAAATGTTTTCAACCAACGTTTGGCTCTTTAGATAGCCCCAGTGCCCCCATTCATACCCCCCCCCCCCCCCAAACGGGTTAAAAATATTTTTCTTAAGAAAATTAAAAGTCAAAGTGTATCCTTATATTTTTTGGGACGGTGAAACCAAAAATGAATATAAAAATTTTTTTTTACGAACTTTTGGCCCTGTAGATCACCCCAGTGCCCCCTTGCATCCCCCCAAAATGAGATATAAAAATTTTTATTACAAAAACTAAAACTTAATGAGTATTCTTGTGTTTTTTGTGTCGCTGAAACCAAAGATGAATATAAAAAATGTGTTTAACCAATGCTTGGCCATCTAGACCACCCCAGTGCCCCCATTCAACCCCCCAAACGGGTTAAATATATTTTTATTAGGAATATTAAAATTCACAGTGTATTATTATTTTTTTGACAATTAGAAAAAAAAGTTTGACCTGCTCAAAAATTAATGCATGCAAAAAGAGACTCGCCATGCAAAGAGGGTTATGTCAACCAATTTTGGGGGATGAATGGGGGCACTGTGGTGGCGTAGAGGGCCAAGCATTGGTTAAGAACCTTTTTTTATATACATCTTTGGTTTTAGCGTCTCAAAAAACATAAGAATACGCATGGAGTTTTAATTTTTCTAATAAACATATTTTTAACCCGTTTGGAGGGTTGAATGGGGGCACTGGGGTGGTCTAGAGAGCCAAGAATTGGTTAAACACATTTTTTATATTCACCTTTGGTTTCAGCGTCTCAAAAAATACAAGAATACACATTGAGTTTTAGTTTTTGTAATAAAAATTTTTATATCTCGTTTTGGGGGGATGCATGGGGGCACTGGGGTGGTTTACAGGGCCAAACATTAGTAGAAAACATTTTTTATATTCATTTTTGGTTTCACCGTCCCAAAAAATATAAGAATACACTTTGAATTTTAATTTTCTTAAGAAAAATATTTTTAACCCGTTTGGGGGCATATGAATGGGGGCACTGGGGCTATCTAAAGAGCCAAACGTTGGTTGAAAACATTTTTTATATCCATATTTGGTATCAGCATCCCAAAAAACATGAGTATAAAGTTCAATTATCATTTTTCGAAAAGAAAAAATTTTTCTCATTTTCGGGAGGCATATGTGGGCGCTGAGGGGGAATTGGCTAGTTTTATTGCATTTCTATAGCCATATTCGGTTTTAGCACCACTAAAAAACCCCCTATACCAGGGGCTCTACCCTCTGGTACATGATTTTTTTTTTGTGTGCCTGTGTTATTATTTTTGTAAAAATATAAATTAGGATCAATTACTATTTTTTAAGAAAATGACAAATTTAAAACAGTAAGTATAGGAAGCATAAATGTTAAAAAGAGTGCAAATTATTTATTTCCTTGTTTAATTTACATGAAAAATAAATAATTACTTATAGGTAATAAAAATTATAATTCTTTTCTAGTAAGCTTTTTTTTTGACTATTTTTCATCTTTTTTAAGCGTGAACGAAAAATGCCCGGCATAAGGTTCATGTAATCATAATGCCAGGGAAATTTAAGACGAAAAAACTGTACCTTCGGACCTCGGAAACTTTTCGGGAATACCCGAAGACCGTCCCGACCCGACCCGAAAAAATCCAGGACCGACCCGAAGCTCGGGTACCGGAGAATCCGGGAAACCGCACACTCCTAATTATAATCCTTAAACTAACTGTGATAAATTTTATCAACACCAAATTTAATTTACAATTACTATTATATATATAAATATACATTTAATATTAAATTTATTAATTTTTATATATTTTAAATTATATACATCTGTTATTTTAAACATTTATAACATTATATTACATACTTTGTAAAGACTGTTATAATCTATAAATGTATATTTACTATTTTGTTCACACAAATAAAGTTCTATTCTAATTCTAATTCTAATTCAAATATGCCCACATCATAATTTGGTATAGAATCATTTTAGAAAAAAATCACCATAAAGTACACGACTTTTTGCAAAAAGTAAACTATCATCAATGAAAAATAATTAAGATGTAAGATTAAAAAAATTATGAAGTAAATAGTAAAAAGAAGAAATATGATATAATTTTTGGCCCATAAATGGAACTTAGAAAAAAAATTGTAATCGGACTAATAGTTTATTCATTATCGTGTTGGCAGTTTTTTTTTCAACTTCAGCGCCATCTCATCATGTTAAAGAAATAAGAAAAAAAAAAAAATTTTTCTTGTGTTCATTATGAATATATAAAGTAACTTTAAAAAAATATTTTTATTAAGTAACATCTTTTTGAGACAAAATCAATTATAAAAATTACGTTATAATTACTGGAAGAACACACCCTTAAATAAATGTTAAATAATATAAAATTTAAGTAATTTAAACTTTGAAAATACGCTTTGAATGTAAAGGACGAACTCTTGATTTCATCTTGCTTATTATCTTCTTTATGCAGTAAACATAAAATAATTCCGATAAAAATGTAATACTTGCCAAGCAAAACCCAATGCCTAATTCATAACAAAGAATCATAAATAAAATATTCTGATCTTGCTCAACTGCCTGATTTTTTTTTGCCTCAATTCTCGGTACTTTATATTCCGATTGCCATTTTAAGTCCAAACCAGTTTCTGCAACCCATTGATTAATTTTACCGAATTTTTGGATGAGATGATATTCAAACCCAAAGTCCATATATTTGTTAAAACTTGGCAAATTCAAATCTACTTTTGTAAATATTTCTTTGCCATACCAAGTCGTCGTTATGTAAAGTATTTCATCCGCTAGAAGTTCATTTACAATAATTATTTCATTTCTGTTAGGTGTAAACATTTCTTTATCAGTTTTTATTTTCAGATTATCTGCTAACATTTTAACTTCTTCGGAAAGATTTTTATAAAAAGAAATTCTTGTACTTGGTACTCCTGCTATTGAAACATTTTGCTGGAAAATATCTTGCGTAGACTCAATAAGCGGATACTGGTTTGAAATAAGATCCATTTTTGTTAACTCTGATATTAATTCGTCTGTAGAAAATATTGAAAATATAACAAGCACTAAATAAATTATTTCGGAGCGCAAACTTGAAGGGTTAGCACTTCCTATACCAAGCAACACAGCAAAAATATTAAAAATTGACCAATCCTCAGAGTAAAATTTTAGGATTCGCGATGTTACATGAATCAAGAGTAAAATTACACATAAAAATAATAGGTAATACATATTATCAGCAAACTTATATGCATTCTTATTACATATAGGAACTAATGCTATATATTTTTCAGAAAACAGGACATAATAAGTGAAGTATACGTTGCCTTGGTGAAGTTTTTCAATATCAGCTAAAACTATCAACTCACTATCGTAATAAACTTCTGGAAGTGGTACGAATGAGGTTGTGGCATTAAGAGATTTTTCAAAGCTTTTGTAAACTTTATATAGTCGTAATTTTATATGAAATTTCGCTGGTGATGTAAATTCATTTGTACCGTTATATGTATAAGCCTCGGGCCAATCATGCACACCAATTTTCAAACTAAACTTATGTAGATTTTTCAACTTATCTGGGAAGAAATTTATTTTAGAAGAAACTTTCTGCACGTCTTTGATGTTGGGAGATTGGTAAGGATTTGCATAAAATACATTGAAGAATTCGTGTGAATTTATCTCAACTATTGTCGTATCAATGAACCCATATTGCAATATGTATTTCATTATCATTTGTTTTTCGTTGCTGGAAAAGTTACTATAAAATATCAACAACAATATTTTTGTTTTGCTGCCAAGTAATAAAGTGAGTATTAATCTTCCAACAGATTTTAGTAAACCTCTGGTGGTTTTTCGATTTTTATCGTCACTGAAAGCAAAGACATGCAATGGTGCAACAAGTCGTCTATTATAACAAACGTTGCCATCAGTGTAAGCTTTTGGGTGATTAGGTATTAAATCTTCAGATGCGACAAAATATATAAAATCAGGTAAATTATTTATATTAACTTCAGTTATTGGAACATACTTCATCAAAGCTTTTGAAACCGGTTGATGTTGGTTTTTAAATTAAACGGAACTTAAATTGCCTGTATAAAGCATTACATGATGAGGTTTCACATCTTCAACAACACTCGTTATTATCGTGTCCAAAATATCAGCATTTATGAATGGAGAAAAACACACAAATAAAATTACGATAGTTTTCATTTTTTTTCTTTCATCCAGAAATTTTTCCTTTAAAACTTATTCATACATATGCCAGTAAAAAAAATGTTTTTTCTTCATTTTCATTATTTTATTTTCTGCACTACTTATGGATCATTTATAAAATTCTAAAATAAATTATGAAATTTTATTTTTTTAAGAATACTTCAATTCTCATTAAAATATTTCGTTAACAATTTTATTGAATTAATAAACTTCTACATTATCTAATATCTACAGAAGTCAGAAACATTATAAACGTTGACTAACAATAATATACTGACAACGAATGTAAAAAATGCAACAACTCATAAACCAGGATAAAACATAAGCAATTATACCTCATTTTTAGTCAAAAACTTAGCAACCAATTTATAACAACAAAATAAATTATTCATATTTGTTAAATAATGAATGAGAACGTAATCACTCCCAAACAATTTGGATAATTTTGTGTTAAAAATTTCAATAACTTCAGGAATAATTATTTTTAACTTGGCAACGAATTTACGTTTACTATGTAAAAACAAAATTTAAGCTCAAATTATGCTTAGAAATTATAAACATGTAACTATAATTTTTTATAATTTTGCACTAATTTACAACCTATGCGTAATTTTTGTAAATTATACATAATTTTTAAATCTGTTTGTAATCAAACAATTAAATGTTTTTTATATTGATATAAATAATTTGAAAAAAAAAATAAATAAACACGAAATTCACCAAGTGGAGGTCAAATTTAATGTAAAATCATTGAAAATTGTAAACTTTTATATTAAAAATATTTTCTTTTTGTTATAAAAAAATTATAAATACTTTCCTTTGAAAGAATTTAAAAAAAAATATCAAATTTTAAATCATAGATATAAATTAAATCCCCCTAATCTCTTTCTTTTTTTTTAATTTACTTTTTAATACACCCGAATTTAGTAAATCTGGGATCGAATTCCAATATTTAACGATTCACTAATTTTTACATAAAAATACTTCGTAAATCGTGTATAAGGGGTGCAAAATTTTTTAAAGCTAGTTATAAATTTGAGTTGCTTCCAAAAAATTTCGCTCCCTTGAAAGTTATTGATCTTAAAAATTTTTTATTAAGGAAAGAAAGTTTAAAATTTTTCAAAGTTGAAGTTTTTTATCTTGAAGAATTTTGAGTAAGATACGTTGAAGAATTTATTTGAATTTATCTCAACTATTGTGATATCATCTTGGAAAAAACCAAAAAATTTTCGAGCATTAAAAAATGAAAATTTCTATCCCAAACCCAAAATTATTGACATACGAGATTGCAGGAAAAAAATTTTCAGTTTTTTAAAGTTTATTGAATTTTTGGTCGACCTTCTTGGAGAAAGCAAAAAAATTTTCGATAGCGAATAAATTTTCAAATTAATTTTAATTGGTCAGAATAGGATGTTTTTTTTCAAAAATTCATCCTTGTAGTAAAATTTCATGCTCTTTCAGAATCTGACATTAGTTTTCACCTACAACCCTTAAAAATACCCTAAAAACGGGGGTGAAAGGGGTAGGTCAGGCGTTATTAGGAAATGTTTGGAAAAATCAATGAAAAAAGTATCCAATTTTATTGAAAAATGTTTGAAAATAATATTTTTTATGTAAATTTAAGTAAACTTCGTATACATTGAGGTCTCATACATTTTGGCCCTATTTACAACCCTTAAAAGGTGGATAGGGGTGGTACTCCAGTCAAAATACGGGTTTGGTTGTATTATCACTGGCGAAAACCAGATTTGCTCAGTACCAGATATTTTATGGGTCGCTGAACACGAAAATCGGGGAAATTTAGCAGAGAAATTGGGGCTTCACCCTTAAATTTGCAAAAACTACCCCCAAAAAGGAGTTTTTTTTTACATATTCGCATTTTGAGCACTCAGATTTGCACACCATACGGGTTTTTTGGGTCGCTGATCAATAATTTCGACTTCTTTTTCATAAATAATCAATATTTCACCCTTAAAATAGCTAAAAATACCCCTAATATGGGTATATCCTGGACGCTCAAAGTGCGAAAATAAAAAAAACACCCCATTTACTGGTAGTTTTAGATGCTTTAAGGGTGAAATTTTAATTATTTATGAAAAAGGAGTCGAAATTCTTGATTAGCGGCCCAAAAAACGTATACAAATGTACTTTGGACGCTCAAAGTGCAAAAATAGCAAAAACACCCCTTTTAGGGGTAGTCCTAGCTATTTTAAGGGTAAAATTTTAATTATTTTTGAGAAAGGAGTCGAAATTCTTGATTAGCGACCCAAAAAACCTATATTGGCATATACTGGATGCTAAAAGTACGAAAATAGCAAAAACACCCCCTTTTCGGGGGTAGTTTCAACCAATTTAGGGGTGAAATTTTAATTAATTATGAAAAAGAATTCGAAATTCTTGATCAGCGACCCAAAAAACCCGTATGGTGCAAATCTGAGTGCTCAAAATGCGAATATGTAAAAAAAACTCCTTTTTGGGGGTAGTTTTTGCAAATTTAAGGGTGAAGCCCCAATTTCTCTGCTAAATTTCCCCGATTTTCGTGTTCAGCGACCCATAAAATATCTGGTTCAGAGCAAATCTGGTTTTCCCCAGTGATAATACAACCAAACCCGTATTTTGACTGAAGTACCACCCCTATCCACCTTTTAAGTGTTGTAAATAGGGCCAAAATGTATGAGACCTCAATGTATACGAAGTTTACTTAAATTTACATAAAAAATATTATTTTCAAACATTTTTCAATAAAATTGGATACTTTTTTCATTGATTTTTCCAAACATTTCCTAATAATGCCTGACCTACCCCTTTCACCCCCGTTTTTAGGGTATTTTTAAGGGTTGTAGGTGAAAACTAATGTCAGATTCTGAAAGAGCATGAAATTTTACTAGAAGGATGAACTTTTTAGCCACTTATCTGTAAGGGAATATATTTATTTTTGCTCATTTCCAAAACTCTCCGCCCCGGCGTTAATGAGTTAACGTAATTTTTTGAATAACATTTTATAATCTACAAGCAATTTTTATAATTCATTGTTTAAAAAAGAATTAATTAAGAAAACAAAATGATCTAGGAAATGTAAATAAGTTATACAATATATTAAAGAAAAACAAATTATTTCAATTATTCATACACTTTTAAATCCTAAAAATAATATTACGAAATATGTTTACAATAGATGCTCATAATTAAAAAATAATAATAGCTGAAAAATAATAAAAAATTTGCTAATTTCAAAAATGTGGTATAAAAGAAGATATTAGTTTATAATAAAATTTATTAAGATATAAGTTTTATTTAAATTTAAACATACTTTTATTTTTGCAAAAAAATTTTTTGAAAATGAAACACTTTTTTATTTTATTTATTATGATAATATCTTTAATAAGCTATAGTACTCAAATGGGTGGTAAGGTTTTTTACTCATACTTAAAATTTAAAAAAAAAAGAGGGATGAAAAACTAAAAATTTTTTTTTTTTTAAGTAGTCTATTGGTACCTATATGGGTACTTTTTATTAGTTTTTCGTCAATATAAATTCATATCGATATAATTTACGAATTTTGAGTTTCTCAAATTATTTTGTTAATCCTATTGTTCTTTTTTGGGCACTTAATGTATTGAATTACAATCAGTGTTCTAAAGAGCTTACTATAAATTTGACATGGATTCGATATAATTTTGGTATTATTTAATAACTTAAATGCGATCAAATATAAATTTATATGTGGGCATTACCGAAACGCGTCATATAAATTATATTTTATTTTATACTAAGTCCACATACGGCAGTTTTTTTTTAAATAAAATAAAAAAATTTTATTATTACATAAAAAGTGTTTTATTTGTATATTTTTTTAAATAATTCTTACAATTATGATTTTAATTAAAATTTTTTACACGGATTTTGTCAGATGCTTAATTAAAGTAGAGATTTTGATAATATTTTAGGTAATTTTATTTATATTATTATAAAATCTAAGCTTTAATTACAATTAAGATGTAAAATGGTATAAATTTAATTAAAAGCTTTGAATAATACGAAGAGGTTAGGTTCGTGAAAATAATTTAAAATCACTGATTTTCGAATATTTTTCGATGATTAGTAAACAAGTTAAAAATAATTTTTGGATTTATGTATTAGATATGACTGGTATTGGTTATGGGACTGGAACAAATGAAGCAGTTGGATGTAGTACGGGATCTGGAACTTCTTCATCTAGAAAAGGTAATTTTTTGAACTTCTTGGGTTTTATTTTGACTAATATATAATTATTGAAATAAAGTGGGGAATCCGTGGAAACAATTATATGGTGATTTAATTAAACAATAAATTATTTAAAAAATTTTCATCTTGTTCTGTTTTTTTTTTTTAATTAGTATATATTTGTTTTACAAAACAAATTATAATTATTTTGAAACCATTTTGAAGACAATTACATTTAGACAAATGTCTGCGTCCTATAAATTGTATATTTAAAAAATTTTTTATTTGTTTTTTCTAGGAAAAGGAAAACGTAGAGGCCATAGATCAGTCAGACTTGGATATTAAAATGGAAAATATAAATATTTTTAAAAATATTAATGAATTTCTGCATTTCAATCAGCTGCCTAATAATAAAAAATAAATTCCTATGAATTTTTTTAATTTGTGTGCCAAAAGTTTAGTAAAAAAATGAAAAAATAATAACTTAAGTTTTTAAATGTTTGTTCCATACATGATTTTGTAAAACAGGTTCTAAAAATAAATAAATACTAACCGCAATAAAAACTCTTATAATTTTTTTAAACTGCAAACTATAATTTATAAAATATTAAAACTTTGGATAAGTAATATTAAAAATTGTTTAAATTTTTCATAACTTTAAGATGTCAATTTTTATGACAGAGGTAAAGGTGCTTTATTGTGCACTTCAACACAAATTATGCAGTTTTGCAACCAATATTTACTGAAATAATACTGCATTTAGGACTACTTCTATTATCGCTAATAAAGAGAGCTTCATTAGCCCTATTAAGCCTACTTTGAATTGGCTTTTGAGTTTCAAAAAATTTAAAGAAAACTCACTTATAACAATATAAATATGTTAGCACAAACAAGTAATGAAAATAAAATTATTAGTTATATGGAAATATTTAACACATAGATTTATTTTTTTACTAGAAAATACCAAATGCTCTTTCTAGGTCTTAGAATCTATATAGGTTTTAAAATAACAAGTATTTTATGAATTTTTATCCTTTTCAAATTTTTAAATTCAATCTGAGCTGCAACTTATTGAATTTAATTACTTAAAGCTGCTTTCAAACAATAATCAATACTTTCAATAAGCAAAAATCTGAAGGGACCGAAATTAGGGGAACCGATAAAAGTTTTGATATGAAAATTGAAGGTCACCATATTATTAGACGTAACATCAAAGTATTTCACCGATGGGTAAGTATCGATGGGAACCCTTTTGTTATCAAAAAACAAGTTTTCTTTGAAGGATTTCCTGCTACATACCATGACCCTATTGTCGATAACACAAATATAACTCTAGTTGGATCTCTTTTCAATCTCGAGCAAAAGTAGCAATGGCACCGTTGTTCCTATAACTGCGCTGTAAAAATTAACTTTCTTAGATTAACAAAAAATAGTATATTACGGTCCTAGGCCAGAAAAATAAAGAATGGCCCAAAGCACATGTAAATTACCTTCCGAGGCGAAGCCGAGGATGGTAAACTGCGATTTGGGTCATTCTTTGTTTATGGCCGAGGATTGTACAAAATTTTTCTGTGATTGTGGCGAGAAAATACGTCTTTGCCGGACGCGCAGCGTAAATTTTCAAAAATATTTGTAAATATTCGATAAAAATAGTAAATTAACTAAATTTAGCATATTTTCGAAAAAATCGAGAATTCTCGATTTTTTTGTGAATTTACGAAAAAAATTGTAAATTCACAAATATTTTTCGTAAATTCACAACCATTTTTTGTAAATTTTCGAAAAAAAATGGTAAATTATCAATTTTTCTTGCGAATTCACAAAAAAAATCGAGAATACTCGAATTTTTTGTTAATATACTAAATTTGGTATATTTACGATATTTATCGAATAATTAAAAATGTTTTCGAAAATTTACTAATTTTTCGTATATGTTCTAATTTTTTTGTTAATATAAGAAAGTTACTTTTTACAGTTTGTTCATAAAAGCTCCAGTCGGAAACTTCATGCTAGTTTGAAGCCTCCTTCTTTCACCTGCTATCAAGCGTTTGTTACTACTGATTTAAATTCCAAAAACAGTTCCTGAGTATACGTTACGCAAATACTGCGATATTCGTTGTAATTTAACATAATTAGATGTAATATTTATTGGTTTAAAAAAATTGTCATAAAAAAAATTTATTAAATAATTTATAAAAATTATTTCCTTTTTTAAATTATTTACACATAGTTGTAAATCACATGATTTTATCCAAGTAATCAAAATATAAGAAATAATAGAGCTATAAATAAGAAAATAATTAATTTTTTTATTTTAATTTCTGCATGATTTTTAAAAAAAAGCATTTTTTATCAATTTTTATATGCAATTAAAAAAAATAATTTATCATTATAAAGTTTTCAAATTCCAAAAATTTATTATATTATAAAACAATGTATTTGTGGATTAATTATATGAACAATAATTATAATTGAAATAATAATAATAATAAATTTGCAAATTATAATTTAAAAAAAAAGATATAAAAGCAGATGTCATTTTATAAAAAAAATCATTAAGATTCAAGTTTTCTTTTAATTCATACTTAAAAGTGACTTAAATTTTTAAAAATGAAGCAATATTTTCTTTTATTTGTTGCCTTGTTTTCTCTAATAAGTTATAGTGCTGCTCAACTTGGTAAGATTTATATTTGTTGTTTAGAAAAAAATAAATATTACAATTTTAGAAAACTTTATTTTACCACTAAGTAGTTTGGCAAATTGAAGTTTTCTTATACTGATCCTTAATCGAAAAAATAGAGTAACCTAGACCGTAGTGGGTCATTAGGTATTTTTCTGGTAAAGTGCTGTAATTTTTTTTTATATTAGGCAGGTTAACGTATTATTTTAAGTAACCGCTTTTATTTTTGTTTTTTTTTTATGGTTATTTCTTTTTAAGTTTTTTTTTCAAGTTATTAGATGAATCCTTAAATAAATTTATGAAAAGAATGGAAATCCCAAAAACGTTTTATTAAAAAAAATCAGATGAGCTGCGAAAGCTCAGGCATCAGCGCGTTCGCTTCTTAACTAAAGTATCATAGGTTTCAATCCAGTTGACGACCAAAGTAATAAGTTTAAAGTCGAGACTACTATCCTACAGTCTCCGTACACTATTAGTTTCATCCCTGATTGTTCCATTTTTTGATTACTGTTGTCTTGTCTATTGTTGACAGCAAAATCTCGTAGGTAATACTATAAACTAGTATTAGTACACAGTTTAATATCCTCTGGTAGACCGCCATATCTTTCATCACAATTTAAACTTCCTGATGAAATGATAAGGCGTTCTCAACGTAATCTTCCTGATCATCCTTATCAGACTTCCTACCGTTAACTTTTGCACTACAAAACACCAGTCCTTCAGAAAAATTAATTTATAATATATTTCTTTTCTTTTTGTTGAAACTATGTTAAAACTATTTAAATTTAATTATATAAGTATTGCTATAATACATACACAAAATTAATTTTTTATTTTTTCTATTTTTATTGTTATTAAATATTATAGTATTAATTTTATATTAATTTTATTTTTATTTTTATTTTTTACTCATTCAAATATTTATTTATGTACTATGTACTTTACTACTATATATTATACAAGATTGTAATACATTGCGTATCGGCCATGTCTGCACCAAATTTTTTTCAAAATAAATAAATAAATAAATAATAGTTTTGTTTACTATATGAAATTTAGTTAACCTAATTATAAATTTAGTAAAAATTATTTTATTTAAGTAAAATTTACTAATTTTTTTATTAATTTGTGTTTACCAAATTCGCTGAGGTTAATTTCATCAATTCTCGGTCTGAGGCATCCTCGTAATGTTTATTAAAGTGCAAAACTCGGCATTAAAAATAGATAACGTGATCTAAAGTTCTTTCGGGACATTTAACGAGGCATGGGGCTTAGGTGTGTTAGCGTACCTCCTAGATCATACAACGGTAATAAAATAGTCACACAACGAAATCATAAATACTTGCTACAACCTTATAAAAATTTATAAAGAATCAATTTTAATAACCCAGAGAACATGAGCATATTCATAATATCGCTCAAAAATGCCTACCTACCTACAAAAAATAAGACACCCTGATTTTAACATCATAGGTTTGAGAATTCGCACCGTAAGAGACCACGTACTTAATATTATAAAGTTTAAAACGTTTCTTAATAAGACACCTAATTTTTTTTACGATTTAAAGGTATTGGTTTCGGCCTTGGTAATGGATATGGAGGATATGGAGGATATGGACCAGGTGGATATGGACCTGGTGGATATGGTGGAGGATATGGATATCCACCTGGAAGAGGTAACTTTTTATATCTTATTTATTATTTTTATTACACATTCATTTGTTTTAAAAAAGATTGTGAGTTAAATAAATTTGAAAAAAGTATTTTTTTAGTTACAAATGAATCAGGAAAAATTATTTAAATTTTAATTTGAAAACCTGACAATAAAATATAAATTAAAATGAAATCAAAATGTCTATAATGTCTAGGTATATAGAATAATTTTTACTATAATAAATTAAATTTTTTTCTTTTAGGATATGGAAGAGGCCCAGGATATGGAGGATTTGGATATGGAAGATAATAATAATTTCAAAAAACTATTTAAATATCTATGTACAATTATGTTACTTTATGAGAAATAATTTGTTATTCTATGTGCAAAATTTTTAATAAAGAAACATGCAAATAATAAATTTAAAACTTTAAATAACTTTAAATGCATAATCCAAACCAAACTGTTAAAAAAAAATATTGGAATTATTCAATAACACATTTTCCTAACTTTTGCAAACGTAGAATTGATGATTAAATTGGTGCATGATAAACTTTTTATCTAAGGACATTCATTTTTGAAAATTCATAACAATTTAAAATGGATTGACAGAATAGAGAGCAAGGGGGGAGGAGATTTTCGTTTATTCTCAAATGATTGTTCACATACTCTTCATTCCTTTGAAAAAAAACCTTGCAATTTCTATCTAAACTAATACTTTTTTAGCTTTATAAGATTAATAATCACCGTTTATAAATCAAATTTTTAATAAAAAATGCAGCAGTTTTTTGTAGAATTTGTATAAATTTACAAGCTTGTCTGTGAAAAATCATTTGAGAAAAAACTAAGATTTTTTATTTTACAATAAAAATTCACTAATTTACGAAAAATCTTTAATTAACGATAACTCACTCTTGTTTTCAATCGAAAAGCAAAAAAGTTTTTGTACAAATAATTGGTAAAATTTAACAGAAAAAACGTGATATCTGGTATCAACCAAAGACTTTGTAAGTCCTGAAATCTGGAATCTGTAAAATGTGTAATCGCTGCATATACTATCGAGTCAAAATAGCAAGGTCAACAAATCTTAAATCAAATCTTTACTAACTAAATTTTCAAATAATTCTTAAAAAAAATTAAGATTGTCCCAAATGCTAAAAGTTTTTAGTTACATTGAGAATAATTAACAGGATATCTAAAAAAGGAGAAAAAAATTAAAGATGCATGCAGTTGTCCTTAAAACTACCCCTGGAGTTGTCTTTAGTAAGGAAGGGGGGTGAATTTTGTCAACTAAATGAAATACTAAATATTTTGGACTAAAAATCTCCCCTATTATGTAATTTGGGTCACTCTTTTTGTTTCTGAAGTCCCTTTTTTTAAATAATAAATAAAAATTTTTTCTATATGTGAGCATCTTAAGTTTCTTTAAGGATTATTTGAAAATTTACCCCCTTTTAGGAGTTGGTGTCTCATTTCATAGGGGTTGCAGATTAAAACAGACTTCGGTAATGAAAAGAGCGACCCAACTTACTTACTTGGAGAGTTTTACAGTCCAAAAAATTCAATCTTTTATTTAGTTGTAAATCTCACCCCCTTTCTTATAAAATACACCACCAGGGAAGGTTATAATGGCAAATATCCTCGTTAGGATTGTTAACAAAAAAACTTAACACCAACCAGATACAGAAAACTAGCAATTCATTAAAAAAGTATGGTATTTAAGTCCAGATTATTACTAAACTCAGATTAATTTTATCCCTTAAATTGAAATTATTTTAAGTCCCGTTTGACTCCCCCCTTGATTTATGAATTCCCAGGGTATCGCTCCTAATTGAGAGGAAGAAAAGTGTCAGGAGGCTTTTACAAGTGCGCGCCTTCACACTATGATAGCGTATAGTTACTTCTGGCTCACCTACCCGCCTGCAACATTGAAACTAAGTATAACACGCTATAAGCTTTTAAGACTATAGCCTATACCCTTTCAAGGTCTATAATGTATTTCTTTGTTCAAACTCAAATTAGCTGCTATCATTGAGAAATATTTAATGCCCAACCAGCCGACAGTTCTTGGACACTTGAATTTTTAAATAATAAAAACTGTATATTTTAGGCTGAAAAACTCATCTACACCTACAACCCCTAAGAATTGAGATATCAACCCCTAAAGTTGGGTAAATTTGTTAATCATTCTTAAAGAAACTTAAGATGCTCCAAATAAAAAATATTTAATTTGCATTAAAAATAATTGCAAGCACTCCCGAGAAATGTTGAAAAATCAAATACGAGGATTAGGGTTGTTCACAAAAAAAAAAGTGCACCATAGGTGACAAAATGATCCCATACCAAGTTTCAGCTCATTTGAGATCGATTTAGGGGTCGCACAAACCCAGGGTAGCTCTCAAGAGGTTGGCTAATACCGACAATTAGTGGGAACGACCAAAACTTTTTTCAAAATACGTTTTCTATACTTCCTAATAAGTTTTCGGTGTCGCTAAACTCGAAAATGAGGTCCTCAGAGTCTGAAAATACCTTAAACACCCTTAAACACCGAAAACATCCCTTTTTGTACCAAAAGGATTTTATAGCGAAAATCGTATATATTCGAAACATCTGGATTGTAAATTACAATGGATGACTTAAATATGTTGAGAAAATAGCGAAAACTCTTTCCGTTTATTCCAACGTGCCTTTTCGGCCGAGAAACGCAGAGCTCAATTCTATAACAATGTTATAAGATAGGGTTTTTAGGCAATTTTCTAAATAACGCTGTCATGTTGTAATTTTACCAAATAACTACCGTTTGGTCTCATTTTTTTCGTTTAAGTTCTACCTTTTAAAAACCGTAAACCGCAATTTTTCATCACTGATTCTGTCATCGCTATAGTTAGTAAATCAAATGTCCATTTTTTGCCAAAAATGACCAATTTTAAAATTGCTGCTAAAATTGTAATTTTTGAAGAAAATAAGTCTTATAGGTCTCCAACATTTTGTACTAGTCTCAAGTTTCAAAAAATTTTTAACTCGTCTATTTTGCTTTATACCTTTCCGAGATATAACTCGACAAATATAGTGATAAAATATGATTTTTTTTTAAAAAACCTTAAATTCAGACATTTTTTTAAAATTATCATATCTGCTAAACAAATAATCGAAAAGGAATGAGTAAAAATTTTTTCAAAACTTAGAGCTTAATTAAAATTTTTGACACCTTTAAGACTCATTTTCATCAAAAATTATAATTTTAGCAGCAATTTTAAAATTGGTCATTTTTGGCAAAAAATGGACATTTGATTTACTAACTATAGCGATGAGAGAATCGGTGATGAAAAATTTCGGTTTACAGCGTTTGAAAGGTAGAACTTATACGAAAAAAATGAGACCAAACGGTAGTTATTTGGTAGAATTACAACATGACAGCGTTATTTAGAAAATTGCCTAAAAACCCTATCTTATTACATTGTTATAAAATTGAGCCCTGCGTTTCTCGGCAAGGGATCTGATCAACACAAAATTATATGACAAATCAATAATTCTACACAAGAAAATTTTGCGGAATCGTTCTACACCGAAAATCCTTGTACCGAAAAGATCAACACAAAATTTTTCTAATCGAAATATTCAATACGCTGTTTTAAGTGATATTTATTTATGCTAGCATACGAAAGAGTAAGTGTTGAATACTTTGACTAAAAAAAATTTGTGTTGATCTTTTTAGCACAACGATTTTTGGTATAGAATGATTCCGGAAATAAGTTACTTAATATTTAAAATTGCGTATTGAATACTTTGACTAAAAAAAATTTGTGTTGAACCTTTCAGCACAACGATTTTTGGTGTAGAACGATTCCGCACAACTTTTTTGTGTAGAATCATTGATGTGTCGAATAATTTTGTGTTGAACAGATCCCTTGCCCGTTTCTCGGCCAAGAAGGCGCGTTGGGATGAACGAAAGGAGTTTTCGCTATTTTTTCAACATATTTAAGTCATCCATTGTAATTTACAATCCAGATGTTTCAAATATATACGATTTTCGCTATAAAATCCAAAAACTTTTGGTAAAAAAAGGGGTGTTTTCGGTGTTTAAGGATGCTTAAGATATTTTCGGACTCTGAGGACCTCATTTTTGAGTTTAGCGACACCGAAAATATATTAGGAAGTATAGAAAACGTATTTTGAAAAAAATTTTTGTCGCTCCCACTAATTGTCGGTATTAGCCAACCTCTTGAAAGCTACCCTGGGTTTGAGCGACCCCTAAATCGTTCTCAAATGAGCTGAAAATTGGTATGGGATCATTTTGTCACCTAAACTTCAACATACTTCAGGAAGAACATTTTTGGCGCACTTTTTTTTTGTGAACAACCCTAATCCTCGTATTTGATTTTTCAACATTTCTCGGGAGTGCTTGCAATTATTTTTAATGCAAATTAAATATTTTTTATTTGGAGCATCTTAAGTTTCTTTAAGAATGATTAAAAAATTTATCTAACTTTAGGGGTTGATATCTCAATTCTTGGGGATTGTAGGTGTGTAGATGAATTTTTCAGCCTAAAATATACAGTTTTTATTATTTAAAAATTCAAGTGTCCAAGAACTGTCGGCTGGTTGGGAATTAAATATTTCTCAATGATAGCAGCTAATTTGAGCTTGAACAAAGAAATACATTATATACCTTGAAAGGGTATAGGCTATAGTCTTAAAAGCTTATAGCGTGTTATACTCAGTTTCAATGTTGCAGGCGGGTAGGTGAGCCAGAAGTAACTATACGCTATCATAGTGTGAAGGCGCGCACTTTTAAAAGCCTCCTGACACTTTTCTTCCTCTCAATTAGGAGCGATACCCTGGGAATTCATAAATCAAGGGGGGAGTCAAACGGGACTTAAAATAATTTCAATTTAAGGGATAAAATTAATCCGAGTTTAGTAATAATCTGGACTTAAATACCATACTTTTCTAATGAATTGCTAGTTTTCTGTATCTGGTTGGTGTTTGCTCACCAATCTTTAAGGTATAACAAGGATTTTACAGTAAAAATCTGCAGTTTTTATTTTCTTTAAAGTTTACTCGTTGATTCTAAAAAATTTATTACATGATTTTATCCAAAACATATCATGATCAAAATATGAGAAACAATACGAAAAGTAATAATATGAGTAATAAATAAGAAAATAATTAATTTTTTTTAATTTCTGCATGATTTTTTTTAAAAAAAGCATTTTTTATCAATATTTGTATTTTTATTACATGTATCAATAAGGTAAAATAAACTCCAGGAAATTTGTTTATCATATTACAGATAATTAAAGAAAAACAAATTATGATTATAACTAGCTATACGTTTTCAAATTCTAAAAATTTATTATATTATAAAACAATGTGTATGCGCATTAATTATATGAGCAATATTTATAATTGAAATAATAATAATAAATTTGCAAATTATAATTTGAAAAAAAAGATATAAAAGCAGATGTCATTTGATGAAAAAAATCATTAATATTCAAGTTTTCTTTTGATTCATACATACAAGTGGCTTAAATTTTCAAAATGAAGCAATATTTTATTTTATTTTTTGCCTTGTTATCTCTAATAAGTTATAGTGCTGCTCAATTCGGAGGTAAGATTTATATTTGTTTATTTATATTTATATTTATATTTATATTTATATTTATATTTGTTGTTTAAAAAAATTTTGGATAGTTTATTGATCATCGATTTTAGTAAACTTTGATTTGATACAAGTTTTTGGTAGTGGCCAGGCACTAGATATTTCCTGACAAAGACGAAATTTTTCGGGATTAACAAAAAAAACGTAATAAGTAATTTTGATTACAGTTGATCATTCTCTATTTTGTTTATCAACATAATTTGTTTAACTTTTTCGTAAGAAATATTAATGTTAAATATTTTAATAAAATAATGTTTCTTGAATTTTAGTTACGGTGACTGTAAGAATTATTGACCAAAGTTTTCCCTATTAATGGCTACTCGTCTTCCATAATAACATGGGATTGGATATAATTTAGGAATACAGTCGTCCTATTATTATTTAAATTTACGATGTCAGATTGTCTTTATTTTATCAATAAATTTCTTGAATATTATGAGTAACTTCTTTAAAATTTCGAGCAAGGTTTTAAAAATTCAATCAGTTTCAGTTAAATATTTTTTTCACGTAACAACTTTTTTTTCGTTATGTTTTTTTTTTATGTCGTTGGCGAGATCGCTGTAATTAATTCCTCTATTCGTATAAATATGATCATAAAAACTTAATTTACAAAAAATAAAATTCTCAAAATTTAAACGCATCAGAACAACATCACGAAATTAACATTTTTAATTTTATCTACGTTACAAATATACTTCAAAATAAAATAATGCTTAAAATTATAAATAATAAAAAGTGTAAAACTAATTTTTTTAACATTTTAAAGGTCTTGGTGGCGGCTTAGGTGGTGGATATGGAGGAGTTGGAGGAGGATACGGAGCAGGTGGATACGGAGGAGGATATGGAGGATATCCTCCTGGCAGAGGCAATTTTTTAAATCTTATTATATATTATTATTGTATATTCTTTATATGCGGCAACTGTTATTTTATCGCAATTAATTTATTTTTGTTAAAAAAAATAATTAATTGGATATTTTTTTTTGAGGGTTATTTCCTTTTTAATAGATAAAGGGAGTGTCTTATTTACGGGGGGTTCTATGTTATGAGATAAGTTTTTTTAGGCTATCTTCTAAATAGCGCAAAATGTATTTTTTTACCAAAATGGGTTTTATATGTGCTAATAATTTTATACAATCACCTTGTTTTCAAAAGTTTTTTATTCGTTTCTTTTGCTTCAGTTGTTTGCCTTACATGGCTCAATAAAGATTGTGCTTAAAATTAGCGTTTATTAAAAAATCTTAAACCGCAGGACTCTAAATTTTCATACCTCGCAAAAAATAGACAATTAAAGAATTTTAAATTAAGAGCTTGTAAAAAATTTTTGACCCAATAAAACTCGTTTTAGTCAAAAATAACAATTTTGTCCGCAATTTAAAAATTGGGCTTTCTTGGCCCAATATGGCCATTTGGTTTATTGACTATAATAGTAAGAGAATTACTGATAAAAAAATTCAGTTTACGGAGAGTAAATCCTTACATTAACACACAAAAAATGTGACCAAGGTATTTAGTCGACATATAAGGTACCAACGCCATTTAGAAGATAGCCTAAAAAACCTTATTTTATAGCATAAAACGCCTGTAAGACTCTCCTTTTTTAAGAATTGAATACGAGTGGATACATAAAAATCTCAAAAACGTTAATAAAGAGCTACCAGCTGCGTTTAAAAAAATTATATTTTAGTAATAAATAAAACAGAAAAATCTATTTAAAAATTAGTTTGAAGATTCCAAATAAAAATTATGAATAAACAAAATCTAATAATTCTTGATAAGTAAAAAATAAGTTTTTGTTATAAATAGCTAAATTTTTCTCTTTTAGGATACGGAAGAGAAGAAGGAATCGGACGAGGATATGGATATGGAAAATAATAAAAGTTATATAATGTTCAAAATATAATCATGTAATAAAAATTTAATAAAAAAATGTGCAAATAATAAATTTAAAACTTGAAATTTATAATCCATACCTAACAGTTAAAAAAAAGCGTTAAAATTATTAGGAGATTATCCAATAACACTTATACTCGTAACATTTGAATAATATAGGATTGAAACACAGAAATTTATAAAAGGGGGGATTAAAAAATTTTAAAACATATATATGGTTCGGATAAAATTTTTTTTCATAATTAGATATCATTATGCTACCAGAAACTACACAGCAAATTTCAGGCACATAAAGTAATTAATAAAAAAACAAAGTTTTATTATTTATATATTATTTTTTTTTTAAATCTTAAAATCTACATAATAAAATTAAATGAAGTCAATGCCATGTATCAGAAGATTACATTATATTTTATAGGTTTTAAATAGAAAAACCATTGTTTTACAAATAAATGAAATACCTATTTTTTTTTTTTTCAGTTATTTTATTGTAAGGAAATGATATAAGAATAAAATAATTTTTTTTATAATAATAATCATTTGTAAATAATATATTAAAATTATTATTTATTGCTAAATAATTAACCTGAATGTTTATTAGAAATTTTTTTTACCTTTTTTATTTTTATGAATCTTAAAAAGTGTTAGTTATTTTTTCTGGAAATTTAAATCAATTTTTTTAGTATATACTAGGATAATGTTATGAGTCAATTCGATCATTTCGCTTAATAAATATATCTTTTGACTAGTATTTTAATACTTAAAATGTAAAAATAACTATTCAGGGGATGGGATATTTTTTAAATGAGTTGATAATCTAAAAATTTCTTAATACTAAAAACTTTACCAAAAAATGGCATTGATAATAATAATTCTCAGTTTTCTAAAAAATGGATGGCAAATAAAAATTTAAAGCATTTGTACTTACCAGGATAACTGTGAAAAAAACCATCAGTACTTCTTTTTCGCCTTGCACCATCATCCATAAATGGAATAAAAGTAGCTTGAGCCACAGTAGCAATTTCGTCTAAATCATTTACACCTGTAGTCATGTAAAACGTTGTAGTAGTAGGTTTTTGTGTTGTAACAACTTCTGTAGTCGTAGGCAACGTTGTAATAATTTCTGTAGTCGTAGGCGTCGTTGTAACAATTTCTGTAGTCGTAGACATCGTAGTTCCACTACTCGATACTTGAGTAGTTTGTGTATTTGAAGCACTAGCAGCTAAAGTTGTTTGTTGATTTGAAGCACTAGCAGCTAAAGTTGATGGGGCTGCATTAGTTGGAGCTTGTGTTGTTTGAGTTGTAGCAGCTTGAGGCGTTGTAGTATTTTGAGCATTTGTTGTATTCATCATAGACGTTCCCATTGTTGATGAATTTCCATTGTTTGTTGTTATCATTGTTGTTGTCATTGAATCGTTACCAAACATTGGTGGCATTGGAGTTGAAACTCTCGCACTTTTGAGTCCAAAATTTGAAGAATCATTCATTGCGACATTTGAAAGATCCATTGAAAGATCAAATCCATAAAATTTTAAAACATCTTCATATTCTGGCCTTAAACTTGTATTTTCGCGATTTAAATTTAAACCTCCCAAAAAACCATCTGGATTGAGATACATCTAAATAAAAGATAATAAAAAATATACTCCTAAATAATAATTTTTTTTAGATCCAAAAAGAAAACGTTCACTAACCCTTAACCTAGTATGAATATCACGTAAACCATTTCTCACAGTATTTTTATCACGTGGTAAACCAGTATAATCAACAATTTGTTGTCTGCTTCTGCCATTTGAACCTTCGTATAACGCAGCGATAACAAATCCAATACCAGTTGGTGAAAATGCGATGTTACCGTTACCAGAATATTGATGAAGTATTCTTAAACCAATGTCGTTAATAACATCAGTCATTATTTCAATTGGTCTACGATTATCTTGTCTTGGCCATGGTTCATAATATGAATAAAAATCGTTGTATCGTGCTTTACTTGGTGCTGGAAAAACTTTTTTAATTATTCGTTTTTTTTTTATTTATTTATTTATCGTGACATTTATAATTATTGTGTGTTTTATTAAATATAAAAAGAGAAGTTACAGTGCATAAAAAATAAAATAATCGAGAATTTTTAATTTTAATAAACAACAAACAGTTTATTTATGCTATTATAGCTTACATGTAATACACTAAATTGTCTAACCAAACTCGTCCTCTAACTACTTAAATTTCAATGAGTGCACAAAATGAACAACAGATACTTTTTTTTGATGATTTTAAAATAAAATGTGAAACGATAAATAAAGATAAAAATTGAATGGAAAATAGATAAATGAGTATGCATATTATAAGCTAGTTGAAATAATTATTTTATATATTGACTGATCCAGCCATTGTCGTCAGAGAAATTTTTTTTTTGTTTTTTGAAAATTATAACATCTTTTCTAGAATTTTTTACTAACTAAAAAATTACATAACATTATTGGGAATTTGATGTTCGTTTATTTTGGACTGTAGGAGAATCAAATTCTGAAGAAAAAAAATTTTGGAATTTTTTTATTTTTTTGAACCCAAGTATTGCATCAAATTTATAAAAATCTTTCTATTTTGAAACTGACTAAATATTTTATTTTTATCTGAAATGAAAAAATTATTTATTTACAATATGAAATATGAACACTGTAATTTGTTTTGCTGCAATCCTTATTTTTATATTGGCATGAAATAAATCTGAAAAGCGTTTTCTTCTTTTTCGGACTTTTTCACAAAAAAATTGAAACTTTAATTAAATACCGTTAGTTTGAATTTTCATGCAAAATTTATGCAAAGATTTTAATATTCTATTCAATGTAATCTTCTTGAAATCACAAGAAAATGCTTAAATTTTCAATAATTTAAGCAAAATTCAAGCGAAGTAACCTAAAATAGAACCTTGTTTCGTAGTCACTTTTTATGCAGTGCAGGTCAATCGAATTTTTCCACCGGGTACTCATTTTTGGGTCAGTGAAGACGCGGAGCATGATATCCGTTTTTACATGAAACAAGCCAATTTTCCCCAATAAATAACTTTAGATAATTTCTGCGGATCTTTAAACATATTTTGTGTGGGCAACTGGATCATTCCCTGTAATAACGAATGTGTATAACGAATGTGTAATATTCGTGTATATAGTGATCCAAAAAACATAAGAAACCAGTAACTCAAAAATTCCTATTGTGGGCCACTAGACACCAAAAAATTGCAAGCAAGTCCTGAGTACTTCATAACCCATATATGGCCACGCTTATTATTATTACACTTATTATCGCCCTTCTTATTACCTTTGCTCCACGGTTAAAGTTCAATTAGCACAACCGCATATAATTCAATACTCAACTAAAGCGTTAAATTTAAAAATAACAAAAAAATAACGTATATTCTATCAAAATCTTAACACCCAAAATTTAAACTACTGATCCTTAAAAAAAAAATTTAATTTGCTGGATTAGTCCATATATGAAATAAAATTTCTCATATGAGTAATTTATAAATAATAAAATATATATAAACCATTACATTGTAATAAAAAAATTGACATAAAATAAATCCATGTAATATTAGCCATATTTCAAATATTTTCACAAAATAAACTAGTAAAGTTCAAAAAAAAAAAATTCTATTTTTTCAACTTTAAACTTAACTACATAAATGCTCAAATAAAAGTTTGCATGTCTTATTTAAAATTAAAAAAAAACACAAACAAGATAAAAATACAGTAAAACTTATTTAAAAGATCGAATAAAAATATGAACGTTCACTAAACGAATAACACAAGAGTACTGACTATTATAATATTTGCATGGTATTATATTTTTTCTATTATTTCTAAAAAGCACCATTACTAATAATAATAATAATAAATAAATAAAACTTTAACTTTCAGGGATTTTTTTTTTCTTATTCTTCTTCTATACTTTAAAATGTAAAATAAACAAGGTCGTTACAAGACACTGGATAATCCTGTGTGATTATATATATATATATATATATATATTTTATAATACAATTGCCATAATGTTAATGTCCTTTTTTTTAATGATTATACGTTTAAGATTATGTTTTTTTTTTTTTTGATTATATAATTTATTAAAAATACATTTTTCTTTTATTTTTTGATTTGGTTTTAATTAACGTTATTATGGTAAGTACGTAGCTAAATTAATTTTTTTTTTTTTTTTTTAATTGGAAAATTAATTATTGTTTAATTAAAAATATTAATTACTTTTTTTAATGTAATTATGTATCAAATATTAAAAATTTAATTTGGAGGTATTGTAATTTATGAAACTGGTTCTTTAAGGGTTTAACGAGTACAGTAAAGTTAGAAGTGAAATTTACAATTAGTAAAAATCTACTTGAGATAAAATTATTTCTGTTCTATGAGTAATAAGAATATCAATTTTTGGAGGCTGAATGATGTAATTAAATAACACTGTTAAACTTGTGTAAAGTAAAAATTGTCCTTCATTGTGAAGTCTCTTTTTGAAAAATTCGAAACCAAAAAGCAAAAGTTTTATGAGGTAAAATTCGTTAAATCTTTATTATCTGCCAGATTGCCCTCTCAAAAGTTATCTCTAAGTTTACAAAAAGGGGAGTGCTGCACATCGAATCGATACCAAAAATATTTATTTCCACCAAATTCCACTAAGTCTCAAAATGTCTGAGTTATGCCCAAACAAATTTTTTCGGTATTCCTCAATTTTTCCCGTCATTCTTTGGAAGAAATTTCTTGGAATTAAAAACATTTTTTCACTAGAAGTCCCTATACCAAATTTCCCGCTGAAATCGTTCTTGAGGTTTGGTTTTCGGAAAACCCCAATCTATAATTTTTAAAAGCTTAAAATGAGGCTTTTTAGGTTCTGCTATATCTTTTTTTATTTCTAAGTTATGAGTCATTCTTGATACCGGGTGACAACCTTACCAAATCATATCTTTTGATGGGGCAGATTTTTTTACCACCTTATTATATATATAACATGTTTTCTGTGAAATTTTCAGCCCTCTAGATGCTCAGGAAGCCAAGTTACATCAAAATGAAGCTTTTTAAATTTCTTCGGTTTTTTCAAAATTTTTATTATTTTTTTTTTTAAATAAATTTTTTAAATTGACTAGATGATTAAAAAAAATAGTACCAAGACATAAAAAGTTATAAAATTTCCCGCTGAATCTGAATCTGAAATTAGTTTTTTGAAATTTTGCCTCTTAGTAGCTCAAAATGACTATTTTAGGCTGAGAACGGGAGAATTTTAATGACTAAAAAGTCACAACTTTTAGAGGGCTCAAACATTGATAAAATAGGTTTAAATACTATATATTCTGCTGTGATAAATGTGGCTTGGTGGTTGTATGCCCTTTAACAAGCGCCAAAAGTATAATAGTGGATTTTTAAACAAAACTTCAACGTTAAAATTAAATTTTGTAAAATTAAATTTTGACTTTTTTATGCTTTCTATAAATTTTAAAAATTTGAGGTTTTTGGATTATATCATATTTAAAGTAACAAGGGGCATGTAGTTGCAAAAATATCTCCCGTACCATCAGTTTACCTAAATGGGCGTCCTGTGCCTAGAAATTAGACCCCCTATCAAATTCTATGCTATAATATAGGGTTTTTTAGGCTACATTTTTAATTTCGATGCTACCTTGTATGTCAACCAAATACCTTTTGATTGGTCCTCTTTTCGTGTGTATGTATCAGCTTTTAAACCCCGAAACCGCATTTTCTTATCAGTAATTCGCTTACCGTTATAGTCAGTAAATCAAATGACTATTTTTGGCAAAAAATGACTACAACTTTTGCAACTTTTTATATCTTCATACTATTTTTTTAATCATTTAGTCAATTTTAAAAATTTATTTAAAAAAAAATAAAAATTTTGAAAAAACCGAAGAAATCTAAAAAGCTTCTTTTGGGTGTAACTCAGCTTCCTGAGCACCTAGAGGGCTGAAAATTTCACAGAAAACGTATATATGAGCAATTATTTTAAAAGTGCTACTTAATTTGAGCCTGGAATCGTAATTTTTTTTTTAGGGCACATCGACATGACCCGTGTTTTCAGTTAGTTTGAACCTTCAGAAAACCGAAAAAAATCGTGAACAGGAAATCGGCGGTAGGTGCCAAAAAGATTTTTTCACTTTTATGTCAAAAACCATATTTTTCGTATCTGAGCTACCCCAAATTTTTAAAATAACTTTTTAGGTAAATAAAATTTAAAAAAATAAATAAGAAAATCTGATTGCCAGGGAAAAACCACTCCAGAAGGAAAAAAAACTTATCTTTTTACGATGAAATTTAGCAAGGTTATCGTCAATTTAAGATTTTGCTCAAATTTGTCTTAAAAAACATTGAAATTTGATTGAAAAAAGCCTGTTTCTGAACTTTAAACATGCATTACTCGCTTGATTTTCATCGTAAAATAATAAATTTTTTTTTAAATCAATTAATTTTTCCCTGAGTATTCATTTCTTCAAGAAAGAAATCATTTTTATTGACCAAATTTCAATTTTTAGGTCAAAAACTGTGTTAAGTAAATTTTGTTACTTACAGTTTTCAAAGGCTTTTGACCTAAAAATTGAAATTCGGTACATGAAAATGATTTTTTTCATAAAGAAATGAATTTATAGGGAAAAATTAATCGATTTTAAAAAAAAAATTATTATTTTACGATGAAAATCAAGCGAGTAATGCATGTTTAAAGTTCAGAAACAGGCTTTTTTCAATAAAATTTCAATCTTTTTTAAGACGAATTTAAGCAAAATTTTAAATTGAAGATAGCTTGGCTAAATTTCATCGTAAAAAGATAAGTTTTTTTTTCTTCTGGAGTGGTTTTTCCCTGGCAATCAGATTTTCTTATTTATTTTTTTAAATTTTATTTACCTAAAAAGTTATTTTAAAAATTTGGGGTAGCTCAGATACGAAAAATACGGTTTTTGACATAAAAGTGAAAAAATCTTTTTGGCACCTACCGCCGATTTCCTGTTCACGATTTTTTTCGGTTTTCTGAAGGTTCAAACTAACTGAAAACACGGGTCATATCGATGTGCCCTAAAAAAAAAAAATTACGATTCCAGGCTCAAATTAAGTAGCACTTTTAAAATAATTGCTCATATATATTTTAAGTATATATAAAAAGTTTGTGAAAAAATCACCCCGATTAGGAAACATGACCCTGTATCCAGATTCAATCTTCTAGGCCCTCTTTTAACAATTTATCTAATATTCAAATATTTTAATTAAACTAAAAGAAAGACAATAAATATTATAATATCCTTTTTTTACTTAAAATAAGAAAGTATAAATTTAGTAATAATATTTACATTTATAAACAAAAGAAAATAAAAGAAATCAATTAGTTCATAAATAAATTTTTTTATTTAGAAAATGTGTAAGTACCTATTTTAATACCTTTTTTTATAAAAAAAAAAAGTAAATTAAAAAAAAAGAAATAAAAAGGATGTTTATGTAAAATAAGATAAAAAGAAATAAAATAAATAATTACCTATTATGTGATTAAAAAGGATAATTATTTCTCTATAGATTATATTCCGTGACTTTTTTTTTTATATAAAAAAAAGTGACCCATTGCTAAATAGTAATACGTAAATGATAATCATAAAATTGGAAAACAATGGAATACAAAAAAAATTTTTAAGGAGGGAGGTCCATTTATGTTGTAATTATTTTTAAAAAAAAAGTTAATTATTTGATGCTGTTTTTTTTTTTCTTTTTTTAATTGAAATTATGTAAATAAAATTTATTTTCCAAAAAAAAATCGTTTATTTGCAATTCAATAGTACAATATTATGGTGTCTGTGAATTGTATTAAGTTTGTACATTGTTTTATTAATTACATAGGAAATAGATATTAAAAATATTGTTTCAATATTGATATGATTTAACTAGATATTTTTGGTCCAGAGTAACAAAGTGATAAAAATTGATATTTTTTTGATTAATAATATTTTGAACCTGTTTAGATTTCATATTTTGATGTTAAATTTTTGCAACCAGGAATAAAAAATACTATCATATTTACAGATACGCTATCAGGTTGTTCTGCTTCAATTTTGCTTGAGTTAGTAATTTTCACAGAATTTGCATAAATATTCAAGCCAGAATGAAAATTCAATAAAATTACACGTAAAGTATATTTTTGAATACTTTAACGTAATGAATGACAAAAATTTAGTCATGTTAATCGAAATTTTTTCGGAATCGTGTTTAACATCCAAGAATCTTTAAAATAACAGTATACACTTTATTTTTTAAATGCCTAACTTATTAAAATTTTATTGTTCTTATTTTATGATGCAAATGGCATTACTATTTTACTTTCGATGTATTTTTTTCTTTTATATGCTGCAAATTCGAAAATTAATAGCAGAAAGGCTAATCCGAAACCTGTTAAAATAAGTAATAAAAATTTCAGTCAAATATTTTTTATTTATTATCTTTCCAAATTATTTTTCATTATATATGCTTCAAATTTTTTTATATAAGTAAGAAACAAAATTTATTAAATCAGTTATTTTTTTGTACGATTCAAGTATAATAAATTGTAAAATTATCCTTTTTACTCCAATCAAATCGCGGTTTAGGGTGTAATTTTACTGTCCAACATGAGATTTACTCTACTATATATTTTTGAGTCGCTGATCACGAAAATTGGGTCTTTTCCGGGAGATATTTTCGGAAACCCCTAAATTTGCAAAAACTACCCCCAAAAAAGGATTTTTTTGATAAATCTGAGTTTGTAAATTTAGCCAAGAATTTGTTTAAGAGAGTTTTTTGGGTCGTTAATTAAGAATATGAGATAATTTTATATAAATAATTAATATTTAAACCTTAAATTAGCATAAACAACCCCTAAAAGGGTTTTGTTGCTATTTTTGCACTTTGAGCGACCATATTAAGTCCATACGGGTTTTTTGGGTCGCTAATCAAGAATGTGGGGGAATTTTTGTGAATAATTAATATTCCACCACTAAATTAGCAACAAATACCCCTAAAAGGAGTGTCTGCTATAAATTTAAAGGTGAAATATTAATTATTCATAAAAAATTACCTCTAATTCTTAATTAGCGACCCAAAAAACCCTCTTAGACCAATTCTTGGCTAAATCTAGAAACTCAGTTTGCTAATATATAATAAAATCCCTTTTTTGGGGATAGGGGGTAGTTTTTGCAAATTTAAGGGTGTTCTGAAAATATCTCCCGGAAAAGACCCCGATGTTCGTGATCAGCGACCCAAAAAACATATAGAAAACAAATCTTATGTTGGCCAGTGAAAATACACCCCCCTCCCCTCGCGATTTGACTGGAGTATTAACTATCCAAATAAGGTTGAATTCCTTAATAAATAATAGATTGAAATTCAGTTGATCTAAACTTTTAAATATGATCAAAAAAATTTTGTTCCTTATAAACCTTGTTATTAAAAATATAAAAAATACCTATAAATAGAACATAAAAAATTCCTTCCATATCTTCCATGTTAACTTTATGGTTAGTAGCTTCTTGCATCGAATCCAAAATATCAGAACAATGATCTTTCATTGGTAATAAATCAGTTGTCCATTTTTTAATTAAACCTGCTTCGCGCATTCTTTCGATCCTACATAAAATAATAAAAATTATAAATTTAAATCTCAAATTAATTAAATTAAATCTTACTCTTCATTAATTAATGATAAATAAGGACTATCACCACTCATAATCATGGCCAAGTTTTCATGAAAATAATTTTCGTTACTCAAATAAAAATTACATGATTCAGTTTTATTCAAATCCATTTTCATAATAAAACTTAATGAACTTCTCCAATCGATTAATACATGATTATCATTTTTAATACGATCAATTAACATAAAAAAATCAGTTGTATTATGTTTTTCAGCACCAGATAAAATATCATCATAAATTGGTTCATCAACAGAATTAAGTATTGATTGAATAACACTACCATTTGGATAACCCCATGTAAATTCATCTTGACGCTCAATTAAATTATCAAAATTAACGATTGGTGAATCAGTTGATGGAAATGTTAAAAATGATATTAAATTACCAGAATATGTTGCTACTATTATTATTACTATTAACCACCAACTACCAATTACCATACGTACGCTATCTGCTGTTGGTAATAATGCTCCACCTTTAATTTTATTGTAATTAAGTTAATTAAATTTTTTTTCGGAAATTTTATAATTATTTTACCTTGTTGTAATAATGCACCATAAATGTACCATCCACATTGCCATAAAGTTGTTAATTGAGGAGATTCATTATACGAAAGTGGTTTAGCAGTAAATTTTACCATAAAGTATAATATCACACTAACAGCAATTATTGTACAAATTAATAAAATCCATGTCTGTTGTAAAAATTGGTCAAATATTTTATCAAGTTTTTTAAGTAAAAAATTAATTAATTAAAATAAACTTACATCCAGTTCGTAAGGTGCAACAAAAAGAAAAACCCTTGATAAAGTACCTGGTTTTGCAGATAATAATGTAAAAACTTGTGATGATATTATTGATGTGTAATTGATATTATTTTTATTTTCACGAACAGATAATGCACATGCTGCTAAGAAAATTTCTTTTGATGATATTAAATCTAAAATTTTTCCTGGTACTTCTCGTGATGTGGAAAATAAAGGTAAATCTATTAATACCTAAAATATTTAAATGAATTTGTGTTTATTTTCTTAATTTTTGAAATAATAATAATGACTTGTAGGAATTTGATATTTTTAACATGGAAAATGTTCATAGGATGGGGTATTCGAAAAAGTCTGGCTCGGCAGTGGGGGGGTTGAAAAAGTGACGTTTTTAGAGGGGGGGGGGGGGTGAAATGGACTTTGAATATTTTCGATTTAGGGACTTAGAATAATTTGAAGTGGGATTCAGGTTAGAACAATTAAGAACTTAGAATACTTTAAATTTATGGACTTAAGATAATTAATATTTCGGGATTTATTGTAATTTCGGTTTTTTGATTTATTACTGTTATGAGTGAACATGTTCCATGCTCGTTGGTTGTGTAGTTACACAAACCGGTTATAAATTTTTTTGTTGCTATTTTATCGAATTTAAAATAAAAGCTATATTTTAACCAAAAGAAAAATTATAGAGTACATTTAACCGATATTTAATGTACGTTGACTCATCCACGAAGAAAAAAAAATGTTTACAACCCTTGTCCAAAAAAAAATAATGTTCCAGATTGCAATTTAAAGTATCCTAAATGAAGACGTAATTCACGTGCACTTTGAACCAGTCTTTATTTTTCTGGCCAATGAATGAATAATGACAGGGAAATTTTCGATTCAAAACTTTACTTATGAACCTCTGAAGATTTTTGTGTATACCCGAAAAAAACCGAAATTTCGGATCGGGTACCGAAAATTCGGGTAACTGCACACCCTTAAGGCAGAGCTTTTAAGTAACCAACTATAAGTATTTGTTTTAGTTGTTAGTGATAGCAAAAACTTTGTAAATATATTTTATTAATTCACAAGCAATGGTAATAAATAAATTTTGAATATTAATTTTTTCTATAATAAAAATATGAATCCTATATACCTTTTCTTCTTCATTACGATTATCTTTAGTTACATTTGTAAAATTACTTTGAAATAATTGTATAGTATAAGTAAAATTAAGTTTTTCACTTAAAAATTTTAAAATATTGATAGTCAATCCTTCATATTCTACAACTCCTGGATATGGATATTTAACAATTTGCCAAGGAGGATTCTGAAATTAAGAAAAATTTAATTATTTCTGAGTAAGAGACAATTGATTTTTTTCTTTGTCAAATACAAATGATTTATATACATGGTAAGTAGCAATAGGTAAATTAATTCCTCTAAAACCTTGAGCAATATGGGGAAATAATGGCTCAGACATATTTGAACCAGGGCCAGGTGTCCAAGTACCTGTATGTATTATATCACCTTCGAGTTCTTTATTTTTATGAAATGATGCACCCCATGTTATTGCTGATGCTACTTTCCAAGAAATACATTGGCCACAACTTCCTTCAGATTCAGAACGTGCCAATGCGAGTTCTTTCTAAAAAAAATATTATTAAAATTTGTGTAATAAAATTTTTCAAATTTTTCAAATTTTAATTTACACTTATTCCTTTAATAATTTCATTTTTCCGTTCTGCTTTTGATAACCTAACAATTTCAAATTCTTCTTCAGTAACAAGTTCATATAATTCGCGTTCACTCATTAGTGAATTTTCTAAACTTATAGCTAATGCTGACACTAATTCTTTTATGTGACATTTTAATCCCATCTGGTTAAAAAAAAAATTGAATTATTTTTAAGCGAGCATTAAGAAATTATAATAAAAATTGATAGATTACGTTGCAATCACTTTCGCTGGTAATATTAGTATTATTATAAATAAATGCTATATTTTCTCCTTCTGCTAAAATTGGAGCAATTGATGAAATATTAACTGAATCATTTCTAGCACCAGTAATAACGTATAACCATTGATTATCTGTGCGTACCAATTTCAAAGATCTAGCCTTTGTTTACAATATGAAGAATTGAATGGCTGTTTTCAAATCGAATGAGTCATAAACTGATGATCCAGTCTTCAAATTTATTACAAAATATTTTACTTTTTGGCCACTTTTACAATATAGAACTAATTTTTATAAAATTTTTACATTTTTAAAAAATAGACTTCACGAAGTGAAGTAATTTAAGTTCCATAAGAATATTATTTATTTATATTCTTTTGAAAAATTGGCATTTAAAAAAGAATCATATTTTGCGTATTTTTGTGCAAAATTAACATGCAAAATTAACTTTGAATCCCAGAACCGAATTTTCCAGGAAACTTCCTATCAGGATATGAAAAGAAAATATTTTTCTTGATAAAATAAATATTAGCCTTCCATTTTAAAAATAGACAAAAAACGACTTTCGTTCGTTTAGGCTGCTAAAAAACAAAAATTGGATCTAAATATTAGCCACGAGGCTTATTTAAAGTACTTTAAAAATAAAATACTTTGGAACCAGTTTGAAGACCCGAGCATCAGTCAAAAACTCATTTGTTTTAAAAATATCCATAGATAATTTTTGTAATTATAAAAAGGATAAATAAAACTTACAACTTCCATAACAGAAACGACAGTTTCAGCATTAATAATAACAATAAATTTTTTTCCAAGTTTATCTTCATCAAAATCTGACAATGTTTTGTATAGTTCCTTTCTAACACTATTATCTTCTTTATCTAATTTTAATGAAAATATTGTTCTTGATGATAATGATAATTTTTTATCTGGTAATTCAATTGATAATGCTTTTAGAACTTTACTCACTGTATCTCGAGCTTAAAGGATAAAATAAATTCCAATAATCATAATATATAGTTTGTTAGGGACTTGTGATGATTTTTATTAAGGGACTTGGAATATTTTCGATTTAGGGACTCAGAATAGTTTGAGTTTAAAATTAAATCTAGTAATGGTGGTAATTACAAGTTATAAAAACGGCGAATTGTATTGTAATGTTGCATAAAATTTGCATTATACCTAGCTCTGTAAGTAAACATGTTCCATGCAAAAAAAATTGTGTTTAAAATGTTCTTTTTTTTTGTTTTTTTATTTATTTTTACCCTATCTTTTATTCTCAACGACTTCAAACTACCATGTAGCCCAAAATATTTAAGTTTATATCTTTGACAAAAAAATTATGTTTTAAATTATTTGAATATTTTCAGTTACCATATAAAACACACGTAAATTTATTTAAATATACGATTTCCCCCCCCCCCCCAAAAAAAAAACGTGTTGGCCACGCCAAAAAATGTTTTTTTAAATTTTCTTTACGTTTCAAGTCATTTGCAATTGTTTGCAAAGAAAAAAAATTTCGCTAGCCACAAGCGGAATCCCACTTGCCGCAGCGGAATTTTTTTTCAGTGTAGTTAAATAACTTGTATAGTTTACTAATAAGTTACATAAAAATTGCAATATTATTCCATTTGGAATATATTTTTTAAAAAAATTTCTCATGAAAATTTCATTATTTTAATTATTCTTGTTATAATCAGACAATCTAATTGCAGGGGTTTTATTTGCGTCAATGGATTAATATGAAAATTATCTAAATAATTACCAAACGATTCATCATGTATAAAATTTAACGTAGACCATGACATTACTCCAGAAACACGAAAGTCTAAAAATATTTGCGGTAATTCTTCTCCAGGTTCAATTAGTGGTATAGTATGTGCTGAATTTTCTGGAAGTCTTGGACAATCTGGATCTGTTTTAAAATTCATTGACATATTATAATAATTTATTAGAAGAAAAAATCTTAAAAATAAGTAATTTTAATGCTACCAGTTATAGCCAAATAAATGATATCTTCTTTATGTGCAAGTTTGTATAAATTCCACGTTGTAGCACAAGTTGCGATTGTAAGGGCTACTGTATAATCTATTGTTTAAGAAATTTAATTATATTTAATTATAAATTTAACTATACCATCTTCAATTCGTAATTTCCCAATTCCCACTTTAAATTAAAAAAAATTAATTTTCACCATAAATTTTCTCTTAAAGTACACTGTGCAGCTACTGTGCTTGAAATTAAAAATTCAAGCACATTTTGTATGCATTTATAATTTTATAATTTTTTTTAAAGAAAAAAATGAAAATGTATTAAAAAAAAATTAATAATTTTAAATTGTCGTATATTTTAAATAAATATTTACCTCTTTTAAAACTAATATCTGTTTCCCCAAACACTTTCAATTCAATACCTCCAAATTTTGAATTTCTTCTAACTGCATATTCAATTATTTCAGGTATTTGAACAAATATCCTTTTATAATCGTCGTCACTTTTAAAAAAATCTTTTTCAATGACAACAGCTAAAACAAATTATGCATTTATGTTGTGATAATTTTTAATTAACTATTTTATACTTTTTGATTTAAAATTAACAAAAATTGGAGTTTTTTAAGAATAAATAGCTTATTTTGAGCTTTTTAATGGAGTTCTATGAAAAAAAAGAACTAAATTAATTTGATAAAAATACTGTTACGAATTTGCAATAAGGATGGCAGAAGAAACCGGAAAACAGAAAATTTTGTAAAATGAAAAATTATGAAAGTTTCAAAAATATCCCTTAACATAATTTTCTTAATTTACTGTGGCCAGAAACCGCGTATTCTTCAATAGGCAAAAAAAAATTATTTTTTATCGCAATTAGGCCGAAAAATATGTTCAATGGGACAATTTTAGCTAGTTTTTAGATTTTTTCACAATGTCGTTCGAGAGAAAAATACCCTGCCAACTAGCTGGCACTAAGGTTCCTCAAACAATGAGCTTAATACTTCAATATGCCACAGATATCACCGATTACAAGCATGCAATCATACATACATTTCTATTAACTTTTAAAAGTTTTTTTTATTGATTAAAAATTTTGGAACAAATTTTCAAAAAATTAATTATCAGATTCGAGATATCGAGTAAAAACCATATTTTCAAATATAGTACTTTCATGGAACTAAATGAAGTATTAAACCCAAAAAAAAAAAATATTGCAGTTTTAAAAATTTTTTTGTTTTTTTAATTTTGAGAAAAAAATTATGAAAAAAATCGGTATCAGATCCAAAAAATTAATACAAACCAATTTTCTAAAACTAGGACTCTCATAGAAACAAATTAGGTGCTACGTCCAAAAAGAAAAAAAAATTTCGTGTTTTGTTTGTATTTTTTTGTGACGAAAATTTTGGGAAAAAAATATTGAAAAAATTAATTATCAGATTCGAGATATCGAGTAAAAATCGTACTTTCGAATATAAGTACTTTCATGGAAATAAATGTGGTATTACATCCAAATTAAAAAAAAAAAAAGTAGTTTGAGATTTATTGATGAAAAAATTTTTGAAAAAAAAAATTAGGTCTTAATTCCATAATGGTTGTGAAATTTCACCGGTTACACATACACACACAAACGCACATACAGACTTTTTTTTAAAACCGGTTTTTTAGCTTCCTGAGGTCCCAAAACGTGCTTATTTGCCAAAAAATCAAAATTTGACCCATCACAATGTTTCCTTATTGAGAAACCAAAAACCAAATGCCAAAATATCCGTTTGGGGGAGCGGAGGGGTGACAAAATTACTACGTTGAACATATTTTTTTGACCACAACAAATTTTAGTGAAGACAGCGACTTATCTTATCCCGACATATACTATTAAGAAAGTTTTGGTTCCATCGTTTCGGGTATTTTCCGGGTTTTTTGAAAAACTGCAAGGTATATTCATATTTAACGAATACCCTCTCATTTAGATAAAACCAGTAACTTAATCAATATTTCAAATAAAATTTACCATTTGAAAAACAGTTGTGATTCTGCAAACTTAAAATTTAAGACCTTAAAAATTTGTAAGGTATCATATTTTGAAATAAAGAACACCATAACAATTATTTTAACGTAAAACATGTTTATAGGAAGAGAGTACCTTAGGAATTCCGAAAATCTAAGGAGGTGGGTCAAAAGTGCCCGATTTAATGGAGGGGGGGGGGTCAAATGGGACTTAGAATATTTTCGATTTATATAATAAGAATTTATAATAATTTTAATTTAAGAACTTAGAATAATTCAAGTTTAGGGACTTAGAATAATTCGGGATTAGGGATTTAGAATAAATTCGATTTAGGGACTTGGAATAATTCGGCTTAAGGGACTTGGAATATTTTCCATTTAGAGACTTAGAATAATCAAGATTTTGGGAATCAGAATAGTTTGGGTTTAGAATTATAATATCTAGTAATGGTAGTAATTACAAGTTATAAAAACGGCGAATTGTATTGTAATGTTGCGTAAAACCGGTTATAAGTTTCTTTTTTTTATTTCAGACTCTTATTCTAACATTATCAAGAACATTATACATGTCAGTTTTATAATTAGTTAATCATTGACTAATTAATTTGAATTTTCAAGCAATTTACTAAAATTTTTTTCCAGCTATTATTTAGCCAAAAATTAATTAAAATTAAAAAATAAAATTGTGAATTATCTTCAAATTTTATGATTTAAGGCCATGTCTACAAAAAAATTAATTTTTTAAAATGAATGTACGTTGTGCTTGAAAACTCAATAAGAAATATATTTTTACAAAGTACTTCTTTCGATATTAAATTTAAAATATATAATTTATACCCATCGTTGCATTTTCAGATATCAATGATGGAAAATCATTGTAACAGATTGAAGAATTTATACATAAGAAAGCAAGAATTAAAAAAAGCATTTTACAAATTTTCTTTCTAGTAAATAATTTTTTTTTTATGAACAACAAACAGAAGTACATGCACAACTAAATAAAAAAATCATGAAAGTTTTATTAAAAAAAAAAAAAAAAAAAAATTGGGGTCGCGATGTAGGGAGAAAATAATAAATAAGTAATCAATGGAAATAAAGAAAACAGAAAATTGAATTTACTTTTGAAAGGTCATACTAATCTAATTAAAAATAATAATAAACAATATTCTAATTAAAAAGTTTATTAAATTTTAATTAAGATAAAAAAAATTTTTATTATAAATTTTATAATTGGACGTAACAAATATTAAAATTAAAATTAATTATTATATGATCGATTAGATACAAAATAAATTTTGTTGTATCAGTCTTAGGGGTAATAAAATAGCTATTTTACGCTTATCGCTGTACAATTTTTATATTTTATTATATTATATGTAAAAATTTTTTTTTTAGAGAATAGTTTTATTACCTGAAGCATCACATTCCGATTTCCGGACAGTATTTTTCTCTACGATCAGTTTGGAAAATAAGACGAAACAAGCTTGAAATTCGCGCGAAGATAGCGCTGCGCTGCTTGTATATATAGAGACCCTAGCTAATCTAGGGTCTCTATGTATATATAGTTAGAGACCCTGTTGCACGAACTATATAATTTAATAATAATAACAATAATATATTTTTTATGTTGTTCGTGTGATATCAAAAAATGAGCAAGCAAGGTGGCTGAATTTTAAATAAAAAAAATAAATATACTATTATGTCGCATTATACATTAAAATTCTATTCAAGTGATTTATTATTTATTCAAAAACTTTAAATTCTACATAAATTTTGATACGATTTTTATATGTATTGAAACTTGGAAAATTTTGCAATTGAACTTTGTTGATTTACTCCTTTAAATTGATAAACATATGATAAGAGCCTGAAGTGTCTAAACAATTGAAAGACGTGTTTTCATAAAAATAATATTGTTGATGATAACAATTAAGGCTGTAGCGATGGGCTGAACAACCCCTTCGTAAAAAGCCTTAATTTACTCAAAAATCGAGATTTTTAACAAGTTTAGCAAAAAAGTTAATATTGTAATAAGAGAAAGTTAGGTTAAAGATAAAGTTCATTCAAGATATAGTTTTACGATTGTTGACGTTTAGAGAATAAATTTTTTTATCAGTTATAACCAAGCCAAAAAAAAAGAATATTTTGGTTTGTTTCGAAAATTGTTTAGCACAAATGAAAAAAAATGGAGTTAGAAGAACCGCTACAACAAGGAATTTTATTACTTCCGCCGCAAGGAATGCTTGGGCAACTCAAGGTTTTTTTCTTTTCGTTTTTTAATTTGAATAAAATTATTTTTTTTTTTTAATTTTAGAAAAATTAATTTTATATTTTAATTTTTAAAACTGTTTCAAATGTTAGTATTATATTTAAATTTTGAAAAATAATTTTTTTAATAAATTTTCAGTGAAAAACATAATTTTTATCATATTCCAATTTTGAGTGAAAAACAAATTTTATCATATTTCAGAAAACTTGGCACAAAAAATTTTGCCAGCTTTTTAATGCTAGTAGATATGGAATTGAACGTTTAGAAATTTATGATAATCAAGAAGAAGCTGTAAATCATCAACTTACGCAACGCATCATAACTCTAGAAGCTTGTGTTAAGATTAGTCGAAGCAATCAGCCAAATGTTTTTACAGTTAGTATTATTTTTTTTAATTTCTTTCATAATTCGTTTTTATTAACTTATTTTTTGTCAAGGTTGTTACCAAAACTGGAGTCTATCATTTTGGTTGCTTTTTGGAAGCTGAAACTGCTTCTTGGTTAAATTCATTTCAATCTGTTGCATTTAAAGATAATATATCATCAAGTATTATTGAAGAAGATAATGAATTGTACTGTTCCAGTGGAGAAGGAGTTTTTTTAGTTCATCTTGTAGAAACCGAAGCTTCAAAAAGATGCAAATTAGAACCAAAACCATATACTTTGGTTGTTGCTGCAGCAGACATTAAGTTAAAAGATGGTAATGTGAATATATACACTTGGCCTTATCGTTATATAAGGAGATATGGTCATAGAGATGGGAAATTTACTTTTGAAGCAGGAAGAAAATGTAATTCAGGAGAGGGTTCTTTTTGTTTACAACACAAGAATCAACAAGATATTTTTAAATGCATATCTTCAAAAATGAAATCTATGAAAAAAATGCTTGGTTCTGACGATCACTTTCAAGCAGCTTTATTTATGGAACCAGGTTCACGTTCACCCTTACCACCTTCACCAAATCCTGTGCCAAATTTAATTGATTTTGAATCCTTAGCAAAATCTTCAGTAACTTCCAATTCTAATACTGATAGTATAACTTCCATAAAACCTCCAATTCTTAAGCCAAAGCCTGCTAAGCCACCAAGAAAATATGGATTTACCACAATATCTGATAAAAAATCAATTGATAGCGAAATCATAGATATATCAACAAATGGAAAGTATAGAAAACTAAATTCTCCAACATTAAGTGATGTAGAAAATTTAAATACTTCTGTAACTACTGAAACACCTAAAAATTCTTATGATATGGTTGAAGTAAGGAGTGATGCATGGAAAACTCATGGTATTGATGAAGTTATTCATGTTGAAAGACCAAAGCATTTAAAATTATTGAGTAATAACGAAGAACTAGATGATTCTCAATATGAAACAATGTTTGCGATTCCAGTATCAATAACAAGCTCAACTTCTTCCAAAAGTAAAAATAATGACGAAGTTTTAACTCCGGCCTCTTCTATAATACATCATTCTCCTTGTACCGATCCTTTAAATTATGATAAATTACAACATTTTAGTTCGATACATAAAATAAATCATAAACCTGGATATAGAACTCCAAATTGTTCATCTGTATCTCAAAGTTCTCAAGCCACAACTCCTGTTTCACCAGACTCGTCATCTCAAAAATGGAGTAACTATGATATTGTTGAAGATTTAAGCTCAGTACGATTAGCCGATGACAGCCATCATGGTTATGGTATGATAAGGAAAAAGTCTAATAATTCATTATCATCAATAAATACCTCTGTTTCAAATAATTCAAATTCTAATTTAATACAGCCAAAATATAAAATTGTTAATGAGAGCGAGTATGCTATTGTTTCAAAACCTAAAAGAGTATAAAATTTTATTGTGATAAAACTGCCATTAATAAATTTTTTCTGCCATTTTAAATTACAATAAATAGTCAAAAAAAAGTTTCATTCTTGATAAATTTTGATGAACTTTTTTGTAAAAAATATTTATAATTCCATTTTGAAATGTGATGAAAATAGAAATTCAAATATAAATCTGGTGCCTTAAACTTAAGTCCAATTGTTATAATTGCAAAACGATATAACAAAAAAAAGTGTTATATGATACCAGTGTGTACTTATATGTAATTATTTTTGTACGTTTTTTTTTTAAGTTAGTAATATTTAGGATAATAAAGATAGGATCTTTAATTTTTAAAATTGACATTTTTTATATATTATAATGTTAAGATAATGCATTTTTTTTCTTAATTTTTTTTTTTAATATTTTTTTTACAATAAGTGATACACTTTTTTAAAGTGACCAAAGAATATATTTGTGTAAAATTTACACATAAAATTTACCAGTTTTTTTACATTTTAATTTCGATTTTAGAATATTTCGAAAAATTAATGTATTAAACGAAAAAAAAATTGAGTCATTTTAATTTTAAATATTCTAGATTAATCCATTTTTTTGTATGTAATAGTTCTAATACTAAATTTTAAGTTTACCGAAAATATTAAAAATATTTACTTTATAAAATTTTTAATTACGTTTTTTAAAAACGTATAATTTAAAAAAAAAAAAATTTATGTATACTATTTTTTATTTTATAATTTGAAAGAAATTTTTTAAATATTTTATATTCTAAATTTATAATTTGATTTTTAAATAAAAAATCTAATATTTTACCTGAAAATATAGTTTTTTATCTCTATATCATTTCAGTTAGCATTTTTATAAATTGTTAAAACGCATTAAAATGTATAAATAAAAAAAATTATTGGTGATTTTTAATGCTTTTCTCAAAAAAATTTTAATAGTTAAATTTATATTTTAGTTTGAGTTGAAGTTTTTTTTAAAATAAAAACACTATTTTCTAAAATTATTGTTTTTTACAGATAATTTGTGATTATATGATTTTAAGATATAAATAAAAAAGTAAAACCAATTTAATTGAAAACTGTTTAACTTATTTTTGCAAAAAGGACCAGTTTATTATTAAAAATAAAAATCGTTTTATACTTTTTAAATAAAAAAATTTTATTAAATATTTACAAAGAAACTTATAAAATCTAAAATAAATTTATATTACAAATATTACTTATACAAAAAAATTTTTTACATTTTATAATATAAAATAAAGTTGTTTTATTTTTCCTTATTTAATTCGTTAGTCTCATTAATTTCATTATTTGGTGAAGAAATTTTATAAGTATCTGTCAAGCTGTCAAAATTTTTCATTTCTTCATTAATTTTAATAACTTCTTCTTCAAGAACAGCTTCAAAATATCCTTCATCATCGTTACGAATTCTTCTAACATTTTCACCTCTTTTTTTCAAAATTTGTTCAATATTACGACTTGTTTTATTATCTGATAGCCATCCTAGATTATCAGCTATCAAATGATTGTTTAGACAACCATCACAACGAACAATTACAACACCTTTTTCATATGATAATTTTGATATTATTTTCGTATTACGAGTTTCACATTTTTTACACATAAATTGTAATCTTAATTTTCCAATAACTTTTCCTAATATGTGCTTCTTATTTTCTGAATTTTCAGCATCTTTTGAAATTCCTAAAGATTCTTTATTTGTTAATAAATGATTACTTGTGTAAAAAAAATTTTTGTTAATTGAATTTAAAATTAGAATTTTGCTATTTTGATTTATGAGATTTACTGTAACACTCTTCGATAAAAAATTATAGCCTGTCCTTAAAATATGTCGTGATAACATTTTTTGGTTTTAATTATCTCATCAACAGACTTGAAATAATTTTTAAAGGCACTTTGCTATATAAAATCACGCAACTATCAACTATCGCAATAATCATTCAGAATTAGGAGAATGCAAAATCAGACTAGAAACCGAGTAGATGTTCGTGAAAATTCGGAAAAAAATTATAAAAATGTGCTGCGCAAAACGGCAATTCTGATATTAGCGCATAGAGTTTTCTTTAAATGTGTGTGTACATACGTGTGCGTCCACAAACTCGTTGCCGCCATCTTGGATACCACATGACCTCGTTATTGTAACCCGTGACCTGCTCACGTGAATTTTGAGAAATTCAAAAGTTTTTCAGTGGGAAAAAAATGGATATCCTGGAGGAACATCTTGATCAACAAGACGTCAGGTAATACTCAATCTTATATCATGTAATGATTCTTCATACGCTTACTAAAGTAATGTGATATAATATCTAATTCAACTCAAGGTCATAGCATCTTACACAATGCGCATTTTCATACATAATATTTACAATTAAATATAGAAAAAACAAAATATTTATAAAAACTCATTTAAAAATTGAAATTCAAATTTCTATTATCTTTTGATAAGATAAGAATACATAATATTTATATACTTTTTTATAGGATTATACCCACCAAAACAGAAGATCAAAGCTCAAACATAGTGATTGAAGAATCTGAAGTTGTTGATGAAAGTAAGTTTATATTATATTAGTGATAAAAATACCAAATGATTGCATGATTAATATTTTACTACTATTACAGCTGATCATTTAGATGATGGATTATCTTATCAAGAAACTTTAGCATACAGAGTAGTTCAAGTAAATGGTAACTCACCAGGTAATGAAATTGAATTACCTGTAACTCAAACAACAAATAATACACTACAAGTATTAACTTCACCTATTAATGGGCAGTTTTATGTTATTGGTAGTGCTAATGATGTATTTACAACTGCACAAACAACTCGATCTATTATAGCTCCAAGAGCAACAGCATCTCTACAAATAGATCCACCTCGTAATAATACAACTGGATTAAAAAAGGTTAGTATTTCAAATGAAAAAAATATAAAATAATATTTTTTAATATTTTATAAATTTAAAATAAAAATTAAAATAAATTTTTATTTTAAATTTAAAAATGATTTTAAAATTTTTTATTTAAAGAGAGATGATAGGCGAAGAGCAACACATAACGAAGTTGAAAGACGACGAAGAGACAAAATTAATAATTGGATATCAAAGTTAGGAAAAATTATTCCTGATTGTAATGGCTCTGGGAATTCAGCTGGAGTTAATGGTGAAACTACAGGAAAAGCAAATTATGAAACACAGGTAATATTTGAAATCTTATTATTTATACTTTATCATGAATTAAATGATTCATCAAAAAAGAGAGAATCCAAAAATTAATATTGTCATTATACTCTGGGTTAAAGTCTTAAATATATAAATTTTGAAAATCTTATTTTTTACTTTATTCAATAAGATTAAAAATAATTCAAGTGGTGAATAAAAGTTACCATTTTTTAAGGTTAAGGAAACATAAAAAGTATGCAAGAAATGTTTTTTTTTTTTTAAGAAAATTTCAAGTTAAGATATTTTAAAAAGTAAAATTTTGCTTTGAAAATATTTGCGTAATTTTTTTATCTAATTTTTCTTATAGAGTAAGGGAGGAATATTAGCAAAAGCTTGTGAATACATAACACAACTGCGTGAAGCAAATGAGAATATGAATCAATGTTTAGCAGAAAACGAAAAACTTCACCAAGAATTAACTGCGCTAAAACAAGTTGTTTCTCAATTGAAAAGAGAAAATATTGAATTAAGATCCCAAATTGCAACAGATGATAATATAACTGAAATATTAAGTTAAATTTTAATAATTTAACAAAATTAGTTTCTGCAGTAAAAACGAATTATTAAAAACTTACAAAATGTCATGTTACCTATACTAAAATTACTTGTTAAATAATTTAAAGTTAAAAATTTAACCGTGCATAAAAAAAAAATTTTATAATATTTGGGTATTATATAAATGGATTTGATTGAAACTTGAAGAATCAGTGAAGTTTTGATGCTCGTATATAAAAGCTTGTGTTTTGTAGTTTTTTCCAAAATTAATTTCAGTCTAGGTAGTTACTGAGGCTTTTAATCATATATATTCAAATACTGACAATATAGAAATTAAATTTGTAAAAACACCAAACTGCAATAATGAAAGACTTTTAGTAAAATTAACTGATTCTTCAAGTAGCAAAGATTTTACGCATCAAATATTGTAAAATCGGTTTTTTTCGCAAGTTTAATTATTTTATAGAATATTATAATTCAAATTCGCTTATTTTAAAAAACAAAAAAAAAAAATTAAATTATTTTACACTATTTTAAAATTTTCTAAAAAGTTATACTTAATTATTTATATTTTCAATATTACGATAAAAATTGGCAAAATTTTTTAAAAAAGAAGCCCTAAGAGTTTATGAATATATCGCCATAATAAAGTTCTTTTTACAGGCTTTTTTTTTCTAAGTTTTTTAATTGCCTCATATCACAAAGAAACCATTTTTTTTATTAATTTTTATACGTTTTTCCTTAAAAGTTTCCTTTTTTTTTTTTTACTATAACAAAAAAAACAAAAATATATATTTAAACATACACCTATATATATATATATAATTTCAAAGCTTTAAAATATTTAGATTCATATATTATGTGTACTGCTTTTAAGTTTTAGAGCTTTGAAAAATATTAAAATTTTAAAAGAAAAAATTCAAAAAGTTAGCCTTTCCATAAAAAAAATTTTAATTTTGACAAAAATTGTAAATACACGTAATAGTGTATCTCTTTCATAATGTTATTTATTTATTTTAGATAGATTCGAATATTATAACGTATCTGTAACAAAATTTATTCAACGACAAAACTTTTTTTTAAATTGATTTTGGATATTTTTTAAAAAGAAAGAGATTTAATAATACATGCATTAAATTAGTTTTACGATGTTTGATATTTTTTTTTTATATCAAATTTTTTTTTTGTGAATTTATATAAATTTGATTTATGCAATGTAATTAGAGAAAAGTAAATCATAGTATAATACTTGTAAATATCAAAGTTATTGTTATATGAATAAAATAAATTTTAAAACATTTATTACTGTGTTTTTTTATATGCATATACCTTCATAATTTTAATAGATGTTTACTTTTTTGTTTTTATTTTAAAAATACTTATTTAAATTCTAAAATTCTCAAGAGACTGATAAAATTGAATAAAATAGGATACTTTCATGCTACTTGCGTAAAACGCCAATTTTAATCTAGAGTAAAAAGTAATGCAGAAAATTAAGATTGATTTGTAGTTAGAAAAAAATTGTGGATATGTAAATCATGATTGAGTTCTATGTGCAATTGAGAACATTCTTTTAATTCGAGTTTATGTTCATTATTTATTATTTGCGTAAGGAACCCAATTATATAAATAAAAGAATTTTACTTATTGTTGAGCTTAGCATTTTATTGCATTTATTTTACATTATCATACAATGAAAATGATATTCAATTTGCTGTGGATGTATTAAATGGATTTCCTATCCTTAACTTCTTAGAATCCAAAATCACTATGCATTTATTTTTATCCTTTGACTAAAACATTATAATATATATTATACATTTAGTTATATGGTATATAATAATATTTGACTTTTACGGATACTTTCAATTTAACGTTAATCTTAATGATACAAATTCAATACAATCAATAAAATAATAATACTTTTAAATTTATGGATATTATTAATAAAATTTTACTATGTAAATACATGCATTTATTTTTTATTACAACAAAAAATTTTGGTATTCAATATTTTATACACAATTTAGGAGTATAATAATGGAAAGCCATTGAAATATTAATACCAATAGTAAAATAATTTCAATTCTTTTGCTAGCAATATATATGCACAAAATAAAATACATTTTTTATATCTTACATGATATATTTTTATTTTAAACTAAGATATACTTAACATATTTGTACGCTTAAAATAGATGGGTGATCCCTTGGAACTACAAAGTTGAATCTCAAATAAATTATAGCTACTTTTACTAGTTCGTTGGTTTTTTTAAAAAACATTATAATATAGAGATATCATCCTTGGTCCAAGGAAACATTCATATAATATATATATATATAGAAATATTAACAGCAAAAGATCTCTTTAAATTTTAGTAATTAACGATAATTTAATATGGAAATTTCTATATATTCTATGTTTTAATAAAAAACACATTTTTAATGACGTTAAGGGATGTCCCACATAAAATTTTTTTTTATTGTCTTAATGGATATAAATGTAGAATACTGTTAATTATTTAGCTGCAAATATCATCAATTGTATATATTTCTTTTTTTAATAATGCAATTTTATTACAACAAATTATTTAATTTCAATTACAAGGAGAAAAAAACTTAATAACAATGATATAGAAATATTTTTAACTATTTACAAAACAAACAATATTTTTAGGCTTCATGTAAAACAAAAAGAAATTTTTTTTATTGTTAAAATTAGAATTTTGAATTTTTTAACACTTATATAAAATCAAATATAATAATAATTAAATATTAATTATTTTTTTGTTTTTTAATACAAATATCTTTCTTATTATATGAAATGAAAAAGATTAGCTATTACTTATCTCTAACTTTACGGTATATCGATAATTTTTTTAAAAACAATTTCATTATGTTTGTTAGAATACTTTTTTTTTTTAAATCAGTTTTTTTATAAATAAAAAAAAATTTCAATGATCTAATTATTACCAGATTTATTTTTATGGAACATGTAAAATTTTTTAATGATTATGTAAATTTTAAATATTCTTTTAAGTACTTATTTAAAAAAAATTTTAAATATAGAGCGTCAAAAGCCTGAAAGAAATGAAACTGATTTTAGTTTTTATATTCTTAAAATCTACGTATTTATATTTATATTTGCATTTTTTTGTGTCCAGACGCTGTGGAATGTCTAATATGTATATATAGCACACACTATTTTTTAAAAGCGACATTATTCAAAAAAATTAATAATATATTTTTAAATTCATTCTTACAATATAATATAACAACTACGAATTGAACAAATTAATATTTAAAATTTTTATGTAGTATCGATTGAGACAATCCCTGAACGATCTAAAATATAATTTTTTTCCCACAGTATAACCTTAAAAGGTAATTCTGGTATTAAATACAACAAATAAAGTCTAATCTTCATTCAAAAAAAATTTAATCTTCCAAATTCCTGAAAGCTTGTTGAATATCTTCATGTAATTGATCAAAATCTGCTCTTATCTTAGCTTCACCATCTTTGACTGGGTCCTAAAAATATTTTCGAAAGTTAATTATTTTTTGCTCTTTTGATTTTTTGAATAGATTTTTTACCTTAAACTTCATAGAAGTAAGTTGATAAAGAATACTGCCCATACTGTCTCTTATCACATTCCATGTAATTTTATTATCAGATTGTGCTGTAGATTCAACAGCGTGCCTAGACATATCATAAAAGGCAATCATGTTACGTAACATTCCAACAGTTTTGTAGAATGGACAAAAACGATCATATGGAGAATAACTGAAAAAATAAAATTCAATTTAATATTAAAAAAATAGGATTTATATGTTGAAGATTAAATATATATACAAACCTGTTTTGCTGTAAGAAATCATCTTTCAGTAATTTTGCAACTTCAAGGGTAATTTTATCTGTTTCAGCAAGAGAAGCTTTACCAACAAGTTGTACAATTTCTGATAAATCTTCTTCTTCTTGTAAGATTTCCTTGACTTTTGTGCGAAGTGGTACAAATTCTTGGAAGTTTTTATCATAGAAATCATCTAAAGCTCTAAGATATTTACTATATGAAATGAGCCAATTAATGGACGGGAAGTGTTTTCTTTGAGCAAGCTTTTTATCTAAACCCCAGAAGACCTGAGAATTATTGAAATTTATTAATACAAAGTTAAAGCTTTCGTTTTTTGTTTTAAATTAAAAAATTAAAATACCTGAACAATACCAAGAGTTGCACTAGTAACAGGATCAGAGAAATCACCACCGGGTGGTGACACAGCTCCAACAATACTAACTGAACCTTCTCGATCTGGATTACCAAGACATTTTATCCTAAATTTAAAACAAATTTTTTAACATAATTGTAAAACCTAGTAAATGGTTATAAATTATCTTGATTTACCTTCCAGCTCTTTCATAAAAACTAGCTAATCGAGCTCCAAGGTAAGCTGGATAACCAGAATCAGCAGGCATTTCAGCCAATCTACCAGAAATTTCTCTAAGAGCTTCTGCCCATCGAGAAGTTGAATCAGCCATCATAGATACGTTGTAACCCATATCTCTGAAATACTCAGATAACGTAATTCCTGAAAAAGTAAATGATAAAATTTAAATACTTTTAATAATTAGCAATCAACTTTAAAAAAATTTCTATACCAGTATAAATAGAAGCTTCACGAGCAGCTACAGGCATGTTCGAGGTGTTAGCAACTAAAGCTGTACGCTTCATAATTGATTCAGTCATTCCATCGATTTCTACTGTAAGTTCAGGGAAATCTTGCAATACTTCAGACATTTCATTACCACGTTCACCACAACCAACATAAATAATAACATCCGAATTGGAATACTTTGATAAAGCTTGTGATATTACAGTTTTACCACAACCAAAGGCACCAGGAATAGCAGTGGTACCTCCTTGTACACATCTAATAATTACAAAAAGAATTACTTAATAATAAAAAATTGAAATTTTGTTGTAAGTACAATTATTAGTAAAAATATTAGAAAGTATTTGAAAAAAGAAAGAAAATCTTGAACTAAATTTAAAGTAAGTAATAAATAATTTAAAGAAATTAATGGCATTAATAAGGTAATATTGTTAACACAAAAAATATATTATTTACGGAAATAAAGAATCAAGAACTCTTTGACCAGTCAGTAGAGGATGATTTGCAGGAAGTTTTTCTGTAACTGGACGAGGTTGACGTACAGGCCATACCTAAAATAATTAGATTTTTAAAAAATTTTTTAAACAAAGTAATAAAGAAAAAAGAAAAAAAAAATGAACCTGGAGCATAGTATATTTTGTCCTTTCACCATCAAATTCAGTTTCTAGGACAATATCCTATAATTAAAAATAATTAATTTAATCAATTTAAATTACATTAAAATGGAAATAAAATAACTTACATCAACTGTATAATTCCCAGCTGGAGCAATATAACAAACAGTTCCTTTGCTTTTTGGAGGTAACATCATTTTATGTTTAACCAATGTGTTTTCATGTACTATTCCATAAATATCACCTCCAGTTATATGAGCTCCATTTTTAATATTATAAGGATTGAATTCCCAAGAAACAGTACGAGAAAGAGCTGGAATGTTAACTCCTTTTGGGATATAAATTGAATTAGTGAGTTCATTGATGTCCTTTAAAGGTCTCTGAATTCCATCAAAGATACTTCCTAAGATACCAGGTCCAAGCTCAACAGATAATGGTTTACCAGTTCTAAGAACTGGGTCTCCTACAGTTACACCACTAGTTTCTTCGTACACCTATAATTTAAATGTTATAAAAAAAATTTGAATAATAAAAATTATAAATTTATGTAATTTTTTACTTGAATAGTAGCCATATCTCCTTCAAGACGAATGATTTCTCCTACAAGTTCATAATATCCTACTCGAACCAATTCGTACATAGCTGACCCCGACATTTTCTCAGCCGTAACGACTAAAATATCAATATTATTTTTAATTTGAATTCAGATTTAAAAATAAACGAAAAATTTAAGGATTTTACCTGGCCCAGATACAGCGTAGACATATCCAAATTTCGACTCCTTATCAGCATTTGCAATCTTTGGTAGCGTCATTTTGAAAGCTTAATCTGTAATTTGCACTGTTTTAGTTAAAACTTCTTCAAAGAATCAAAAATTTATTAATAAAATAGTGAAGTTTTTTAGTAAAAAAATAGAACAAAGATTTTTTAAACCAAGGACATAATTTTCAAAGTAAAAAAATAACATAAAAAAACACAGAACTTAAAGTAATTGATGATCACGTGATTTCAACTATTCTAACTTCTATATTCACCAAAAATATTAAGCATATTTATTTATAAACTTAATTTGTTTGCAAGTAGGTATTAATAATTTATATTAAGAATTTTAAGTTAAACACTTAGATAAAATTAAAGGTATTTAGTGATAAAGATGTGAGATATTGCTGACTCCGAAAAATATTTAGTAATATTTAGTATAAATATTTTCATGAAAAGTTTTAAATATCAATAAAAAGCAAAATATACTTGAAATTAAATGTTGAATTTTATCCTCAAAACTCAAAAGAGTATGATTTTATTATATCTATATGTATAATATATTAATAACTCACGTGAGTACAACGTAGGCGTAGCCCCCCCGTGATTATCAACTATATGCCGACTGTGAATTGAATCAATTTATTTCTACAACTTTAGAATTCTTATTTACTTTTAACTAATTACAACTTGTTAATAATTTAATAACGAAAAAAACATTAGTTAAGTTTTTTTTTAATGAATGGAAATGGCGTACGAAATAGTAGAGCTAACACTTTCTCACCTTTTACAAATGGATCGATAAAATATCTAGCCTCTTGATTATTTACTGAGTGTAGCAATAAAACACTGTTTTCAATATTTTACAATAAATTTAAACTTTTTAAATGAATTTTGAAGGCAAAAAAAAAAATTTTAACTAAAAGTGCCTTTTATATGGCACTTCTTTAACAACAACACCTTTAAAAACTGACTTTGTAAAATAAAACTTCTTACAATACTGACTGCTGCTCCATTTGATAAGTTTATGGTAAGGGGAGACGAAGAGTGTTTCGGGGGTTACTAATATCAGTGAGCTGGTCAGCTGACTGCACGTGTTATTGAATTTCAACCAATCTTGGCTTAGAATTGCTTGAGTTAGTACTAGGATAATAATATTCACGAAACAGCGGTAATTTTAAATAATTAAAAAAAAAATAGTTATAATAAAATAAACTTAGGTAATTATTTATGTAACAAAATTTATGTTTTAATTGTTATCTATTATGTTATTAAATAAATTTTTATATTATATTATTTATTAAATATCCATACATGTTAATTTAGACCCCCTTTTTTTTGTATTTTTAATGAATCTAAACTTTTTATCAAAAGTATTTTATTTTATATAGTAGAGTGTGTCTTATTTTTTTTTTTCGATATTTTTTGGCACCCCCTATTTTTTTCGAATATTTTGGTCATAAAAAACCCCCAGCTCCAAGGATTTTGATTTTTAAGTTTTTTAGCCCGTGCCACCGAGCACTTTAATTTTCCCATTTAAATTACATGGGAATTTTGATTTTTATCTATATAAATTTTTACAAAAGCCAAAAAGCGTTTTAAATAACTAATTTTTACTGAAAATATACTTTCATATGTTGTAAAGACATGCAAACAGCCCTGCATTCATTCCAAAGGGAATTTTGGGACTAGAAACGCAAATTTATTTGTTGGCTCAATCTTATAAAACAAGATTTTTCGGTAATTTTCGATAAAACACTACAACCTCAAAATTTAACCAAAACACTTCTGGTTGGTCTACTTTTTTTGGGATAATTGTCACCTTTCAAATTCCGTAAATTGCGTTTTTTTATCACTGATTCTCTCAGCATTATAGTCAATTAATTAGTATTACTAATCTACTGGTAATTTTCGACTAAAAATAACCAATTTTTAATTTCTTTTAAACTGCTGTCAAAAATCTAATTTTTGACGAAATTGAGCTTTATAGGTCTTAAAAATTTTCTAAAAGCTTCAAATTTACAAAAATTTTTTTACTCGCTGCTTTTCAATAAATTATTAACCAGAGGTGATAATTTAAAATCAGAGTCCCAATTTCAGGGTTTAAAAAAAAATCAATTTTTATCATTATCTTTGAAAAACGATATCTTAAAAACTATTTAAAGAAAAGAGACGAGCAAAAAATCTTTGGAAACTTGAAGCTTGTAGAAAATTTTTCAGGCCTATAAAACTCAATTTCGTCAAAAATTACAATTTCGGCAGCAATTTAAACAAATTTAAAAATTGGGCATTGTCCGGAAATGCCTTAGAAACCCTTAAACACAAAAAACACCCCTTTTTTATCAACACAATTTTTGGATTATATAGCAAAAATCGTATATACAATACGAGACGTCTGGACATTAATAAGGAACATCTGGATCGTAAATTAATATTTATAGTTATAGATGTCCTAAAGATATTTGAAAAGTACCCAAAACTCCTTCTGTTTATTCAAACGCGCCTTTTGGACCGAGAAACGTAAGGCGCAATTCTAATAATGTTATAAGATAGGGTTTCTAGGTGATTTTCCAAATAAGGCAGTCATATTGCAAATCTACCAAAATACTACTATTTGGTCTCATTTTTTTTGTATATGTTCTACCTTTCATTCCCCATAAACCGAAATTTTTTATCACTGATTCTCTCATCGCTATTATTAGTAAATCAAATGTCCCATTTTTTGCCAAAATGACCAATTTTAAAATTGCTGCTAAAATTGTAATTTTTGAAGAAAGTATGTCTTATAGGTCTCCAACATTTTGTAATAGTTTCAAGATTTCAAAAATTTTTTATTCGTCCATTTTTTGCTTTAGAACTTTGCGAGATATGTTTCGACAATGATAGCGATAAAATATGATTTGTTTTAAAACAAAATTAAATTGAGATTCTTTTTTTAAATTATCATATCTGCTAAACAAACAACCAAAAAGGAATGAATAATAGTATATTACGACCCATGGCCAGAAAAATAAGGAATTTCCTAAATCGCTCGTAAATTATCTTCCGAGGCGAAGCCGAGGATGGTAAACTGCGATTTGGGGAATTCTTTTTTTATGGCCCAGGGTCGTATACGATTTTTATGCATCAGTGGCGAGAAAAAACGCCTTTGCCGGACGCACAGCGGCCGGGAAATACGTGCTTTCTGGCCGCTGACCAGAAAAAAATTTTGGTACAAAATTTTTGAGACCTTTACAATTCAATTTCATAAAAAATTACAATTTCAACAGCAATTTAGAAATTGGTCATTTTGGCAAAAAATGGACATTTGATTTACTAATAATAGCGATGAGAGAATCAGTGATAAAAATTTTCGGTTTATGGGGAACGAAAGGTAGAACATATACAAAAAAATGAGATATTAGTATTTTGGTAGATTTGCAATATGACAGCGTTATTGGAAAATCACCTGTAGAAACCCTATCTTATAACATTGTTATAGAATTGCGCCCTGCGTTTCTCGGTCCAAAAGGCGCGTTGCAATAAACTTTGGGTACTTTTCAAATATCTTTATAGGTATAAATTGTAATTTAAGATCCAGATGTTCCGATTATATACGATTTTTGCTATTTAATCCAAAAATTGTTGGTAAAAAAGGGGTGTTTTTGCGTTTCAAGGGTTTTTAATGCGTTTTAAGGCATTTTCGCACACTGGGATGCTCATTTTCAAGTTTAGCGACACCGAAAACATATAAGAAAGTATAAAAAAGGAATTTTGAAAAAAATTTCGTTCCCCGAAAAAGAAAATTTTAATTTTACTTCGTAAAAAATTGTCGCTAAAATTGATTAGAATTTATAGTTTTAATTGACAAGTATACTCATTTTGCAAAATCTAAATATCTTTTAAGGTTAAATATAGGTTCTAATCAATTAATTATTAACTTTCAAGCACACCCAGCATCAGTAATAAAAATTTTCTTATAGGAGTGCGCCATTTTTTTGGCGCACACCTGGCGCATATTTGGTGTGCGCTAAGTGGACCGCCCCTTGCTTAGAATAATTCAGGTTTAGGGACATATTAAGGGACTTGAAATATTTTAGATTCAGGTACTTAGAATAGTTTGGGTTTAGAATCTTAACATCTAGTCATGGTGATAATTAGGAATTGTAAAAATAGCAATTACCCTCTCAGGCCCTGACCTCCACTTCAAATTATTCTAATCCCTAAATCGAAAATATTTTAAGTTTACTTAAACCCCCTCCTAAAAACGTAACTTTTTGACCCCCCCCCCCCCCGCTGAGTCAGACTTTTATAAATACCTCATCCAATGAACATGATTACATGTTAAAAAAATGCGACCAATTGGAAGTATTTTAGTTAATTTTCAAGGTTTCAGCGTTACATTAAATATTCTACAACAAATAGGAGTTAATCTTCAAACTAACGATGCAACTTCGCAAATTAAATATAATATTTCCAATTGGTCGCATTTTTTTTAGATTTCAATTTCCGTAAACCGCAATTTTTTATTACTAATTCTCTCATAGCTATAGTCAACAAACCAAATGGCTATTTTTGTAAAAATGACCAATTTTAAATTGCTTCCAAAATCCTAAATTTTGATTAAAATGGGTTTTATATAGATCTCAAAATTTTTTTACAAGCTCTTTGTTTTCAAAAATTCTTTAGTAATCTCTTTTCATTGAATAGTTTCTGAGATGTAGCTTTTCAAAGATAATGATTAAAATTGACTTTTTTTAAAAACCTTAAAATTGGGACTTTAAATTAGAATGTCTGTTAAACAAACTATTGAAAAGAGATAAAAGATAATACATTTTTTATGAAAAAAAAAACAAATTTTAATTGAAAAATAATTTTTATATTTGAACGATTCTTTTAAAACTCGGTCACCCCATAATGTCCAAAAATCGAAGAAATATAAGAGGAATTACATTTTCTGAAAATGATAGAAAAAATGCATAATTTTTCATTTAATTTTAATTTTAAGGTCTTTTAATTTTAAGTAAGGTAAAGTGCCCATTTTAGAGCATTATAAAATTTGACTATATCGCTCATTTTCATTTTTTTTGCAAAAATAGTGTCACGTGGTTATATATACCGATTGAAGTAAGAATTTACAAATTTTTTTGTCTTAAAGTTTGTATTTCAAAAAGTTATTGACCATACACCATAAAAATTAACAAAATTTTACGTTGAAAAAAAAATTTGTGGCTAAAATATGACAAAAAAGCCTTTACCGTTCCCCTAAATGCCTTTGCCGTTCCTATTAAGAACTTGGTGTTTTAAGCACAATAAGTGCATGGATTTTTATTTACTTTTTTTTAAAGTTTGTATTTCACTTAATTTTAGATTTACCAACAGCTATTTATCTTTAAATTAATGTTTTAGATGCTATTTTAGTTTAAAATATGACCGAAAATTTCGTATTTATTTAAAAAAGCATAAAAATACTGTTTTATACCTCAAGAAATAATCGGTTAAACGCACAATAATAAAAATTTTTTAATTTCACTAAGTTTTTATGACAATAACAAGTTGATACTTTGATAAAAAAAATTTTTACTTCATGTTTTCTAAAAATTACAGCATTAAAACAAGATTTTTATATTATTTTTTTTAAATCTATTTTTGCAAAAAAAAATGAAAATGAGCCATATATTAGAAATGAATAAATTAAAAATTTGGAAGTGGAATCAGTGGAATCAGCCATATGTTATTTAGATGTAGTATATCTGTATAGGCTATCTAAGTGTATGTACAAATTTTATCGTAGTTTCAGAAGTGTGATATATAGTGGTATTGTCTCCAAAATATATATATATATATATATATATATAATGCTTTTGAATTTATATATGAATTTTCTAGAGCGTTAAACTTTTGGTTTCACAAGCCTCTCTTTTTCATCACATTTTCTAAGAGATCTATATACAAAAGCACTCATCACGGAATTATAACACATATAGGCAAAAAAAATAAAATAAAATAATATTAAAAAGTTTTTTTAATTCTTGTGTCTGAATAAAAATGGTTTACTTTCTTTTTTTTAATATGTATAGACTTTTTTGAAATAAATAAATTCTAAGACTTCATAAATAAATCAAAAAATATTATATATATATATTAGCCTGGTAGTTATTTTAAAAAGTTGTTTGGATATTCGATTAATGAATGAAATTAGATGACATTCACCAACAAAATTATAGATTCTTAAAATTATAGCTCACACAGATAAATTGCTGCACTTAAAATTTCAAACAAGTCCCTAAATCAAAATTATTATAACTCCCTAATACTGAATTATTCTAAATCCCTTACCCCTTAAATCGGACGTATTTGACTCTTCCCCTTGATTTTCAGATTCCCAGGCTACCCATATTCCATGTAAATACTCTTTTTTTTAGCTAAATTAGTATGTACTAAAATCGAGGTATAAATTCTCTCTTTGAAATTTCAAGTAGTTTACTGAAATATCAAGCGCAGCAACCTAACCATACATATAATAACTGCTGCCAAATACATACTGAAAAAAAATCCGCTTCCAGAATTCTTTAAAATTCCGCTAGTGTGTACTGGAATTTTTATTCTTGCTCAAATGATTGCAAATGAAATTTTTTTTACTTATTTAGAATATGCGTGCAGTGGTACGATGCGAAAAAAAATTAAAAAAAAAAAAGAAACAAATTTTTTTTAAGCTTCAAACCATTTTCAATCGCTTAAGCGAGAAAAAAATTCCGCTAGCCTGATGGGGAATTCCGCTAGACGTAAACGGATTTTTTTTCGCATCGGTGGCAAAATTAAATGAGCTATAGTTTTGAAAATTATATTTTTTTAGACAATAGCAGCTAATTTCATCCATAAATAATCAAAAATCCAAAAAGCTTTTTAAAATAACTGCCAGACTAATATATACATACACTTTCGTATAAATAATTTTGGCTTACAGGAACTTTCATTTCAAAATTATTTATTACTTTAACGATTAATTACTGATAAGAAAATAAATATTAATAATAATATATAGTTTTAAAGTTGTTGATAAAAAGTAGTACATGTGTAGACAAAACAGATACAAGCGTTTTAGCCATAAATTCAAGCTTTTATTTATCAGTATAAAAAACGTAAAACATAAATGTTAAAACTAAACAGATAGAAAAGTTACAGTTTTAAGAAATTTAGCAAAATTTTAGATAAAAACTTTTCGATCTTGTGCTTTCAATATTTCAATGTTTTCTTTAAGATTTATTGTATAAAAGTATAACGTTTCATAAACACCATTTTTATACTAAAAGTATAGAGCTTAAAAGCTTTTACTTCCTTTTTTTAAAGACGTTTAACTTTTATAAAACCGGATAAAATCAAGTAATATTTTGTAACTTGTAGCCTATAATTTATAAATAATAAATCGTAATAAAATTTTAGGTCAGCAGTTAAGTAAGGTCATTTTTAGTGTCTTAAAAAAATAAAAATCTTTGAAAAATTCAATATATTTTTATTTGGTTTTTTATTTCTCAAACTTAATTTTATTTAGGATTACGTAAATGTAAAAAGTTTTAGTTCAAAATGACAATGTTTTTTGTTTAGTAAATCCGATTTATCTTAAAGCTTTGATGCAAATGTTTATTATTTTTGATAGTAAAAAAAAGTCATGATAAAATATATTATCTTCTTATGCTGTATAAACTGCATTCTTCAAATATTCTTAAGATATTTTTTGAGTAAAATTTAGTTTTTTATTTGCATTTTATAATGTAAGTCTAAGCACATGCTGTGAATGACTTTTTGTTGGGGAGATCATGAGAAATAGAGCATAAGTTGATGTAAATTGATAAAAGTGGTATAACTTTTTTGTTTCTTGTTAAGAATTTTGGTTTTTCTGGTAGCTTTACCTTATTTGACTGAGGGTTTTTAAAGATATTAAATTTTGGGCTTGTGTTTTTTTAATATTCTTGATGATCACTAAAATTTTTGGGTTTAACTTATGAATCTAAAATTTTTGATTCAACTTGTGTAATTTAATTTTTGAAAGTCCACAACTTTTTTCTTTTTTCCATGAATTAAATAGTACTTTTAGTATTAAGAGAGCAAAATAATTGATATTAATGGAATCATCGCCAGGCTTGAGTGGTATGTGATCTCGCTAATGCCTAAATTTTTTCGTCAATGGTGCTTAAGATATTTTTTACTACCTAAGCGTACAACGAGTGCAGAAAATTCCGTCTCAATCTAAACTCACGAGTTTTACACTCGGGTGGACACAAAATTATTTAAATTGCGCCATTATTACTCATCCATCCCTATATATTGAAATTATTTTTTTTAGTACTATAATATAATATTTTGCCATCATCATCAAAATTGAAATTTACATAGTAAAAAATTGCATAGAATATATATATATATGTATACATATATATATGGGCGATTCTTTCTCAAGCCAGCCACTCTCCTCAGTCCAAAAATGGAGGCAGCTTAAAAGGATTTTGGTTTTCTCAAATTGACAGGAAAAAGGTCTAGTTTTTTATTCTCATTGGCTTTTTCAACTCTGTGAATCTAAAGTGCGCATTTTAGGTGCTGAGCTGCGTCAGGTGGACATTTAAAAATCAGAAAAATCAAAATAAAAGTGGGTTAATTTAAATGTTTTTTTTTTTTTAAGTTGTTATTTATTATGAAGATAACAAAACTATTCGCATGGTAATTTATTGATTAAAAAGCTTTGTAGGAACTCTTTAGTTCTTAAAAATGGGTAAAAAAACTGCTACTTTGACTAATAATAACTCTAGAACTGAAGAATCTGAAGTTTTTAAAAACTAAAAACACCCTCAAAACTTGTTAAGGAATCAAAGAATTACCACCCAGATGGTTTTGTTTTTTTGTTTTTAACAATTAACAACTTTAAAGGAAAAAAAAGTTTTTTAATTTATATCGTTAAACTATTTTTATTTCAATTTTTCTGATTTTTAAACATCGAGTTACCGCCGCTAAGTGCCTAAAATTCGCACTTTAGATTTACAGCGTTAAAAAAGCTAATGAGAATAAAAAACTAAACCCTATTCCCGTAAATTTAATAAACCAAGGCACCTGGGCCTGATGGAATAACCACTGAGATTCTGAAGATAGCCGTAGACGAGTGTCCACAGCTTATTCTGTGTATGTACAATACCTGTGCACGAGCGGGCGTCTTCAGCAAACTCCGGAAAAGAGCCAGACTAGTCCTAATCAGCAAGGATAAAGGGAACCCTAGGTTGCCAAACTATTGGCGTCCTCTAGGATTACTGGACACAGCCGGGAAAAATTACGAAAAGATGCTGCAACCACGGATATTGAGGGCTGTAGAAACTGCAGGAGACCTTTCTCCCTGACAAAACAGGTTCCGCCAAGGGAAGTCAACTATTGATGCCATAAGCAGCATCACCCGTGTCATTAAGAATGAACATGCAGGCAATCACTACTCTAGAAAAATCACGCTGTTAGTGACCTTAGATGTAAAGAATGCCTTTAATTCAGCAAGGTGGTGTGATTTTATGCAGGGGCTAAGGAACTTCCAGGTGCCAAAATATCTGCGAAGAATCATCAGCAGTTACCTGAGCGATCGAGAAATAATATTTGAAACTGCGCAAGAAACAAGATTGAGGAGAGTAACTGCAGGAGCAGTCCAAGGACCGGTCCTCGGGCCGGATCTATGGAACATCATGTACGATCAGGTACTTAGGCTCCCAATGGCGGAGGATACTTTTACCGTCGGGTATGCTGACGATCTGGTTCTAGTTATTCAGGCAAAAGATGTACAAACTGCCGAGGAGAAACTGAACCAGGCAATGCACGGAGTAAACTACTGTATGGAAGACCACGGTCTAAATCTTACGACGGCGAAACCTGAGATTGTCCTATTCACTCGTAAACATATTGAGACCATCATCCCAATATGTATTGGGGAAGATAGGATAGAAACGAAGGATTACTTAAAGTACTTGAGAGTGCTGCTGGACACAAAGCTGACGTTTAAGGCACAGATTCTGAGAAGTACGGAGAAGGCTGCCAGGCTCACTGCTGCAATAAGCAGGCTCATGAGAAATACATGTGGACCTAAGACTGGAAAGCGCAGGCTTCTTATGTCGGTCACCCACTCAATACTCCTGTTACAGTATGGTGCAGACGTATGCGCTGGTCGCATAAAGAAGGTCTGCTATGCGTCTAAGCTTATGAGTGTCCAGAGGCAAGGAGCCCTGCGAATCTCCTGTGCCTATCGCACAGGTCCTTGGAGGCAGCTCTAGTATATCTATCTGAGCAAAGAGAGGGAAGGCATTGACCGCGCAAAGGCTACTTCGCGCCAGATCAGCCTAAGCAAATGGCAATCACTCGAAGATGGTAGGATAATAATTATTTATTTATTTAATTATTTATATTTTTATATATTTATTTATTACCTTCTCTTTTGACGATAATAGGAAATGACTTATATTTCAACTATCATATATTTTATTGAAGATAACAGCACAAAGAACGGAATTTTAATCAGATGGAATGACGGAGTCCTTAACCAGACTGGCGAGTCATTGGACGCAAGTCAAAAGATGGAGTTCATGACTAGAATTAAATGACCTTGAACCTGTCCTGAAGTAATGTGAAAACGGTCCCGGGATAGGCTCGCATACGGTAGGAAGGGAGTGGAGTTTTAGTCGGTAAAGGCAAACTAAGTCTAGTCCCATATAACTGTCAGTCCGGATGCTGAACAGTATGCGTAAGGCATTTCTCCACTTCCTACGCAAAAAAAAAAAAATCCCGTAAATTTGAGCAAATCAAAATCCTTTTAAGTTGCCTCCATTTTTGGACAGAAGGAGCTGGCTAGCTTGAGAAAGAATCACCCATATATATAAATTTATCCATTCAATTGAACAGTGAAAGTTTTTCACAATTTTATTTTTTTACCATATTTTTTTTTTTATGACAAAAACATAAAAGAAAATCTTTTTTTATGTAAATTTCAATAAAATTATAATAAAAAAAAAGTATTAATATTTTTCAATGCAAATGTGTGAGTTTGTAATATTATGTGTAAATAGTAATATTTTTTTTGGCCATACTAATTAAATTCCAGCTGTTTTTTTAGTTGTAAGTAATTCAATAAAACTTTTAAATAATTTCCTTTATTTATTTTATCTAAATTTTTTTAGTGTCAATGAAAATAATTTAAAGTCGTATGTTACATAAATTTTGGCATTAATCCAAAAAAAGGAAAATCATGTCTCCAGTGGCCTAGTTTTATCTTTTTTTCTATATATCTACACATGCCTAAATAACTTGATTTTATTCCTTTTTATAAACTAATAAATCTTTATATTTAAAAGCTCAAAATTAGTACTATTTTTATTTGATATAAAAAAGAATTTTGTCTTTTTTGTAAAATAAAATAATGAAATTAATAAAATTAAATTATAACTCAAAAGATAGAAAAAAGGTAATTTAAATTGGGTCATTATTTAATATTTAATATGGTATCAAAAGCACAAGCAGATTATATTATTATAGTCTATATATTATAGTGTTGAATGAAATATCACGGTTTGTCAGTATTATTCTATACACACACACACATATATAATATATATAACTTCATTGTTCAAAGTAATATTAAATTTATTCAAAATTTTAGAAAACTAGATTGTAAATATTATTATAATTTGTAATTAATTTTCATAATTTTCATTTAATGTTTATTTATTATTATTATTATTTGTATTAATTATAATTTAAATTAATTTTATGTTATTTAAATTTTCAGGTTTAATTTTAATACGAAATAATTTAATAAGATTAAATTGTGAATAAAGAAGAAAATAGTTTTCAAACAATTTCTAAATACTTTTGTGTGTTTAGTTTGAATAAATTTTTTACTATTAAAAGGCAAATTAAACCTATTTTTGAAAATCTTTAAAGAAAACTAAATTAGATTTAAATTAACTTATTTTTTGAAATGTATTTTGTTAGAATTACTTCAAGTTAATTTCATTTTATGTTTGTGTTTTTTGGTATACTTTAAAACTTTATCACCTACTTAAAGAAGTATAAGTTCTCTTCCAAAAAGTTACATCAGTTTTCTTGACATTACTGCGAAGTTTCTAGAGAATGTTTCAACTCTGGTTGGACCAAGATGAACTTTTAACAGTAAGAATATTGTTAAAACTTGAATGGCAGCTACAAAATTAAATAAAGTTTTTATGTTTATTCTGAAAATAATGGAAGGTCTTGAAATTTAAATAGAGAATTGGCAAATATTCTAAGCCAAAAAATGTTCAAAACTCGTAAAAAACTTAAGCTAATCCATGCTGAACAGTCTTAGAAGACCATAATGAGGAGGTGGAAGGATTATAGTATGACCAAGGAATTAATTTTGGGCTATTTTTTATAAATTTCAATAAAAAATTATATATAGTTCTTTTATTTTTTCATTGTCTTAGTAAATGTTTGTGTTTTGAGCTATCGGATAAAATTTTAATAAAAATGTTTCGATTTACACTTTTCTTTTTTGTTAATAGTATTTTTTAAATATATTTCATTTAGGTTCCTCATAGCGTTAGCTTTTTTTGACCTAGATATGTAAATAAAGTTTTATATTCTCAGAATTGTTTTATAACTTTTTTGTTGGCTAATTTTTACAACATGCGTGGTTTTTATGAAACGAAATTAAAAAATTTGTAACTGGTTTGTGTAATGACACAACCAACGAACATGGAACATGTTCAATTATAACACAGATAATAACCAAATAATCACCTCCCCCTAAAAAACGTTACCTTTTCACCCCCCCCCCCTCCCTAAAAACGTCACCCACCGTGCCGAGCTGAACTTTTTCAAATACCACATTCAATGAACATGTTCCATGCTAAAATAATTACAAAAGCTAAAAGTTGTTCAAGAACCTAGTATATTTATCTAATATTATTTAGTATTCTAATACTCTAGTAATAATGGGGGGAAGGGAGAGGGATGAATGTTTTTTGGATCGCTGAATCCGAATCCAGGGTCCTTGGTGTCTGGAAATTAAGAAGACACCCGCAATCAGAAAAAACTACTTGTTTTTAAGGGTGTTTTTGCAATATTCTGTAACCACAATACATTAGACTTAAAATTAAAAATAGTAGATTTTTAACCGAGGGAGTAAAGAAAAAGAATGGCGCGGATCGCACGTTAATTAACATCCAAGGCAAAGTCAAGGATGATAAACTGCGATCTGAGGCATTCTTTTTTTGTTCCCATGGATAAAATGCAATTTTTTTTTCTCAGTGGGGAGAAAACGCGTTTTTTCCGATCGCGTCGTGGGGCGAAAAAAGTGTTTTCTACTAAATACGGTTATAGTAGGAACCGAATATTATTTTTACTTATAAGAACTGAAAATATTTATGCTAGAACCGAAATTCAGGGTTCTAAAAATCTTCTCACGCTGCGCTGTTCCTTTGGATGCCACATTTTAAGTAATACCCCAGCGCTAAGTTTATTTAAAAGAACCCCATGTTTCTTTGAAATGCAAATAAAAAATTTCTAATTTATTATAAGATTTTATTAATTTTGTTTCAGCTTTATTCATAAATACGTCACTAATAATGATTTATCTTATAACAAAATTAATTAAATCTTATAACAATTCAGTTTCTTTGTACAATAGTTACTACATTAGTAACAATCATCATCATAATACTCACTTTCAGGAAATATCTAAAAATATTTTCTGGTCTGCGTCGAGAAAGCACGTATATTCTGGACATTTGCGTCCGCAAAAGACGTGTTTTCTCGCCACAGACATAGAAAAATGTTATATGACTCTTGTCCATAAATAAAGAATGCCCCAAATCGCAGTTTACCATCCTTGGCTTCGCCTCGGAAGGTAATTTACGTGCGATTTGGGTCATTCTTTACTTTTCTAGACTCGAGCTGTAAATATACTAGCCACCAACTGCAAGCGTAGCTGCAACGCAATGCGTAGAGGCGAAAAATCGTGTTGTGCACATTGCGTTGCGGCTGCACTTGCGCTTGCGGCCCTCATTTACGGCGTTTGTATAATCAGCTTATGTGTGGCGAGCAAATACGTCTTTAAATTCAATTGAAATAAATTAATATGCATTCAAAACATCGTCCGATTCACCTGCTTAAATCACGCTTCAACCACTAACTACATTTTGAATACTGAAATACTTAGGGAGCTTCCATAAATTACGTCGGTTAATTTGGGGGGGAGGGAGGGTTGCTCCATACGACGGTTTATGACAAGGGGGTCTTCCGTAGAAACTGACGTTGTCTGCATAAATTTTATAATTTAAAAAAATTATTTTTTAAATGAATGGTAATTTTTTTTTAATTTTAGGTACAATCGACTTTCTTTGTTTTTATATTGCTCTTTTTACGAGATTAAGTTCTAAAAATTATCACTAAAATTATGAATTGAATCATAATTTTATGGTATACAAATTTATATATTGAATTATAAATACCAATGCCGACAATATTTTTAAATTTTTATTTATAACATCTTTTTTAATTTCTATATTAAAAGGTCATAAAGTTATCAAAGGGGGTAAAAAATTTATGACGTCAAATTAGAGGGGGGGTCATTACTAAATGACAAACATTGACAAAGGGGAGGGAGGGGGGTCAAAAATGCGATTTTTTGGCCGACGTAATTTATGGAAGCTCCCTTAACAATGATTCATTCATGAAAATAATGAAAATAATAAATAAGCTAATATAAAAAATAATCGATTAAATTGAAATTCGTCTCCCTTATTTATACCTTTTTAACATCATTTCTATTGCGAGAAAAATAATTAAGTGATTGACTCTTGAAAATCTAGGTATACAGAATCGAATACGTAAAGAAATTAATAATTATTGTAATTCTATATTAACTTTTGTTTATGACAAATAAATAAATATTTAATTTATGTCTTTTAAAATAATGACATTCTTATATGTAAAACTGTAGATAGGCAAAAAAAGACTCTAAATGCGAAAAATACAGGAGTAGAAGTATACGTACATGATCCATTTAATACACTGACGATCCTATGCAGATGAGCCATTTGTTCCTTTATTATTTTTAGAAATATATTTAAAATTTTTTATCCATACAAGTGACCTTATAGATGTGCCATGCGATTTTGCAAATTACAAGTGATAAGAAAAAATTATTTGCACTATCTGATAATTTCACAACGATTAAGTCCATATATATAAATCTCATTTTTCATAAAAATAAACAAAGGGAGATTTTTAATCTGTATACGGCAGATTAATTATTTTTCATGATATTTCAATCCAAAGTTACGCAAATAAACTGAAATCTGGGCTGTTAATTTACAACCGTAAAAGCTTGTAAGTACAATTTTTGGCTAACTAAAAACAGTTGCAAAAAAATTTCATAAAAAAACTGCTTCGTGCTTTCACCCATTGACAAAAAGTATCATATTTACCCATATAAATTTTTTTTGTCGGTACTCAATTCATTCAATATAAAAAGATTGTTTTTATTTTCTCTATGTTTGCATTGAAAATAGTATTGAAGACAAATTGAAAATCTGTTATATATACTATTTTTTTGTGCGGATAGAAGCACTATAGAAATCCACTACAATATATATTTGATTATATTTAAAAGCTCTTGGGAGTGAGAATGATGCATCGAAAGGACTTTTTGTACATATTTATTTTTGAAAAATAAAAAAAAATAAATAAAAAAATTAAATATTTCTGAATTTGTACGTGAATATTTTGAATAAAATTTTTATATATTGGAGGAAATATCTTTATATATACGTTAAAGTATTTTACTTATAATATTATATGGACCATTTACGAATGCGCATTGCGAGAATTTCAAATCGATAGATAGCCGACGTTACGTCGCGACAAGAGCTTTTACTCTGACGCTTTATAATACAAAATACTTCTTGCACACTTATTCTCTGTCTTTTTCTATTTTTTTTTATTTATTTATTTGTTTATCAATTTTCTTTGCTGTTTTTTTTGATTGAATTTTTAACCACTGTGCTCTGGTTTTTAGAGTAAAAAATGCTTGGTAAAATATTTTACTACTCTTTATTTTATGATTACTCAGGGCTTTAAAAATATTCTTTATTAAGCTAAATCAATAAAAATGCATTTGACTTAAAAAGCTTGCGGATTATGTAGAATAAAAAAAAATAAGATTATTAAAAATATTTTTTACAGATTAGTATTGAAAAAATGTCATTGTAATTAAAATAAATCTTGAATGTTTTTGATGAGTTGAAAAAAATTTTTTTTTTTAATTTAATGAATTTAAAATTTTTTGCAGTATTATTTTGAAATAAATTTTTTTTTTTTACTCGAATATCTTTCTTAGTAAGTTTTTTTTCAATACCTTCGATAAAACATTTCTGGCATTTGATATCGGTTTCAATAAATCACTATAAAATATATCAAATCTAATAAACTTCATTTTTTTTTCTCTTAGCTGATAAATTATTAAAATTTTTTACATATTTTTTACTATGTACGTTAAAATTAATCAATAAAATAATATAACTTTCTGTATAATCTGGATTATTGAAAAATTTATTAAATTTACATGAAATAACTTTATAAATTATTAAATTTAAACTTTATAATCTGACAACATAATTTTTAGTCATAAAATAATTAAATTTTAAAAAATTTGAAAATTTCATATATGCAGAAATAAATGTTAAATGAATAAACACGAGTTATTATTTACAAGAAAACGATAAAATGTCCTTGATTTTGAATTAAAAAAATAAAAAATAACAAAAATGTGACCTAATTTACAATAATAAATAGACAAAATATGTGTGTGTTAGTAACAAACAAATAAATATCCACAAAATTTTTGTATTTTTTTGAATATAAAAATGAAATTAAAAAAAAAGTAATACATCAATTTAATATTTCTTTACAAAAAAAAACAATTTTTGAATTTTAATAAAAAATAATGAAAAATGAAAATTTTTTTAATAAAAAGAAAAATTATCGTGTTGGTTTTTACTTTTTTTACATTTTAATAAAGTCAAATGAATTTTACTCTTTGTACATACACGTCTACATAATATTATGGGTTTATTTTCTAGAGTAAAGTAAATTATGCTGTTAAAAAATTAAAAAATAGACCACAAACGGTAGAGAAAAATTTTATAATTTTTAAAATAAATAAAACAAAGTGAAAATAATTTTAAAGGTAAATTTATGTTAAGTAAGTAAAAACCGTATTTAACAATTAATTATTCAAATATGAGTTTTGAGTTTAAAATAAAGTTAAACAACGTTGATTAAAATAATTTTATACTTTTGTTTAGTTTCGAGAAATCGTATGTTTATTTTCAGGCAACCCTCAATCAACCAAATATACTATACGTAGAGTTGAAAGAAATTGCAAAGAGTTTCGCAATTTTTTTCACGAATCTCCATTGCAACACCATGTGAAGTTTTCAGTTACTTCCCGCAATTATTATCCCCTTAGTGCGTTATAATGAGTATACTCGTCATAAATATTTGGGATTCATATACTAATTCTGCACTAATAAAGGGTTAAATGCATTCGCTTGCAGTCAAAGGAGGTGATTTAAGCATGTCAAAAACTAGGGCAGTGTACTAATAGTTCCAAAACAGAAATGATATGAAAATTGCCCCTAAAATAGGAAACAAGAGAGTTGCGTAAAGCCAAAGAGACTATGAATAATTCAACTACAAAGACTTGCACGTAGGATCATAATCGGAACTTGGTTGTCAGTACTTTATAATTCTGTGAAGAACATGTTTCATATTTGTTGATTATAAATTCATAAGCTATTCGCAAGTTTTTATTTTCTAAATGTTATTTACGACCGAGTTAACAACATAAAATAAGCTAAAAAAATCAGCTATAAAAATTTTTTTCAGTCTCATGCTGCAGCTCACAGCTTTATATTTATAAATTATTTTATTACTTACAAACCTCGTTACAAACCAAAGACATGAATACACATATTCTTTTTGCATAATAAAATTTGACTAAATTTTAAAGAAGACATTCAAAAAAAAAAACTCAAAGCATTTAAGGTGGGTGGGTATTGAAGAAGAGTACTATTTTACTACGTGCACTAAATGAATGGTATGGGTAATTTATAAAATGCGTTACGTTACAAAAATTTTTTAAAACAAGTACTATGTTAGAATATGGACATTTTTATTATGCTCGATGGGTGTTAAAAATATTCTTTCATACCCATCCATCCTTATAAAAATGTCAAAACGTGACCAAACCTAATAACTGGGTCTTCAAATTGTTTCAAAAATATTTTTTTCTAGACTTATATCTATTGATTTTTAGCTCTTAAAGTTCAATTCTCAATTTTTGGCAGCTTTTTTCGGTTTTTTAAATACATTTATACATTTACTTATCCCTTTTAATATGGAACATGTTCATTGGATGGGATATCTGAAAAGTCTGGCTTGATAAAGGGGGGGGGGGTAAAATATTGACGTTTTTAGGGAGGGGAGGTGAAATGGACTTATAATATTTTCGATTTAGGGACCTTCGATGCAGAAGTATCTAGATACCATTGGTGAAGAAGTTCCTAAAGACCTTTGGTGCAGAATACAACCTGCTTAATTTATGTAATTTTTGGCTCATATAAGCCTAAAGCTCTAGATCTGGGCAACTTAGATCAAAATTCTGCTTGGCTCATAATGAGGATCTTTTAATTTATTTCAAAACATCTTTGATCTGGAAAAATCGATTTTTTCAACTATTTTATCAGTTTATTACTATTCTAACAATCTTTAATCAAAATTTACAATTTTTTTAGTAATATTATTAATATTTCGTAAATAAACTATTTATATTTTAAATAATAAGAGTATTCGCCTTACCACTGCAAATGGTTCCAGTAACAATGTGTGAATAATATTTCGTCTTTAATTTTGTAAAAACCTCGCTATACAAATTTTTACATGAACTTGCTAGAGAAAGTATATTTACTCGCCACTCGCAAAGATAAATCTTATACAACCCAAGTTTTCTTAAATAATCAAAAAAAAAATTGTTTAGCATAATAAAATAATTTTTAACATCGCAGAAAAAAAAATAGAATTCATTATACTATGAGCCAAATAAATTTAAATAAATAAAAATAAAAATATATTTTTGTTACAAATAATAAAAAATAAATAAAAAGGTAAAATATGATTACAATAAATCAAATTGTTTAGACTTATAAAAAAATTTTTTTTTTTGTATTAAAGCTATTTAAATAAAATGCACGTATTCAGTATAGTTAGCCCGAGGTCATATACCTAAACATAAAAAAAAGAAAAACCCCTTTTAAATAATAGTACTACGTGAATTGTATAAACAGATGAAGAAGAGGTATAATATAAACATAATAACTCATGTAATTAAAAGTAATTTTTTTTTTCTTTATAATGTATAACATTAATTTTAATTAATTTAAATAAACAAATAATTAAGGTAATATTTGAGTAATTTTATTTAGTTTATTATGAATATACTCGAATATATTCATATTTTTGAAAATATATTTATTATTAGAATAAATGTATAACAAAAAAAATAGAATGTTTTCGAAAAATTAGTAAATTAAAAAAAAAAAATTGTAAATATATTCAATAAAAAAACGTAAATTTCGTAAATTTACTAAATTTTTTGTAAATTTTCGAAAAACAATTTTTAATTATCAATTTTTTTGACGAATTCACAAAAAAAATCGAGAATACTTGAAACTTTTATTAATATACTAAATTTAGAAAATTTTCGATTTTTTCGAATACTATTTACAAATTTTTTCGAATATTTACTAATTTTTAAAAAAGAATTTATAGTCCATTGAGTTTGATATAATTCATGTATAATTATACCCCGGTACATATACTATAGGATATACTGACTTGAATATAATGTTTTTTTTTATTACCGCTAGGTGGCGTAACTAAAAATAGTCAAGTCGCAACAAAAATTGATTTCTAAGGTAATAAAAGGACTGAAAAAAATTTAAAAGGTATCGCTTCTCGGCCTTTTGGCTAAGATCAAAGTGTAGTACCTGTTCTTATCAGCTTGATATCTGGTATGCCTCTCATAGAGAGGCCAGAATATCGAACTGATTTTTGGAAACAGGTGGAATGTCTGGGGCTTGCTCCGGTTCCACTAAGGGTTAACCTTGCATTGCAGTGACGCGAGGAATGGCCCGATAATATAAATCTAAAATAAATATATCTTTGTAACTCTTAAAATTTTAAGGTTTCAGATCTGTTCACGGAACAGGCTAAAACTGAGAATCAATACTAAAACTGAATCCCGGTTCTAATTAAAGCGCATCTTCGTTCTGTTCACTATGTTGTGTGTAAACTTTCTAAGTCCTTGTAATAAGGTAATTTTAAATAGTTAAGGAATTTTTGTTAATTACAAGTTAATTAATAATACCAGCCCTTTAAAAACATTATTTAAACTATTTCCGTGTTATTCATAACAGACCTGGTGCAAAATAAAATTAAAAAAATTATCAGTGAAGGGGGAAACTGTTATTTCATCGATAATCAAATAAAATTAAAGTAATCAATGAAATATTTATTAAAGTCACTGAATTAATTAATAATTACGTGAATAATTAATAAATTAGTAATTTTAATTCATTATTAATACGTAAATAAAAACATTTTAAAAAGCACGGTTTCCCCTACAATGGATAATTTTTTAATTTTATTTTTATTTCATTTTATTTTGCAGTGTGGCAGGTCTGTAAGGGCATGATAATAAAATTTCATAATAAGGAAATTTCTTAGCATATTTCTGCTAATTAACTAATTTTATTTTTGAATGTTTTAATTAAATTAACTCAATTCAATGTTTCAAAGAAATAAATAACTATTTCATTTTCCTTTCAAGCGCATTTTAATTAACGACAGGAAAAAACTACAACATTAGAAACGACGGATTATTTATCCAAAACAAGCATGTCAAAAATGTTTCATATAAAATATTTGTAAAAATTAAATTTAATAAAATATTTTTATCTAATATCTATTTATATTTAAAAAGAAACGTCAACTACAAAGGTTTGTAAAATAGCTAAAAAGCTTGCGAGTGTTTTCAAACAGTTTTAAAAGTTTATTTTTTTTTTCAAAAATTTTTATAAAGTTTTTTAACAACTTTTTAAAGCTTTAACGTTTTATTTATATTTAAATAGACATTAAAAAAATTTTTTTTTGTTTCGCTTGTTTTTTAATTTAATTTTTAAGTTATTCAAACATTATTATTATAATTATAAAATAATTAAAATTTAAGTAATTATCTTTTTAAAATTTATTTTAGGGGTTTTCATAAAATACGTAACGCTTTTATTTTGTTTTTGAGATATCCATATTTTTTTCTACCTCCAGCCCCCCCACCGGCCTGAAACGAGTTAATAACACGAAAATTTTAATTTTTCTTATATTTTGATTATGGGAGTTTTTTTCTTACAGATTTTTTATTAGTAAACCAGTTATAGCAAAACAGTTATTTTTTTCATTAGAATTTATTAAATTCTATAAACTAAATAGAATGCACATTTTTAAAGTAAACGTAATTAAACCTGATGGTTGAGTTTTCAAATCGGTTCGAAAGTATTTGTTCCCGAAAGTACTTATTATAAATTTTCATATCAAATTTTAGCTCCTAAGATTCTTAATAAACAGTACACTACTCGAAAAAAATTTAAAAGGGGGTTTATATTCTGCTAAATTCAATACTAATATTTCAATGCTATTATTGCATAAAAACAATTGAAATTTTAGTTTTTATAAATGTAGCTAAAAAAACGAAAAAAGCTGCCGAAAATTGAGAATTTAACTTTAGTTAAAAAAATTAATAGATATAAGTCTAGAAAAAAATATTTTTGTAACTATTTGAAAACCCAATTATTAGGTTTGGTCGCATTTAATTTATTAGGGTGGATGAATATTAAAGAATATTTGTAATACCCATCCATCATAATAAAAATGAACAATTGAAAGATGGTACTTGATTTAAAAAATTTTTGTAACGTAACTTTTTATAAAATAAAAAAATACATACATTATAAAATACCCACACCTTTCATTTACTGCATGTAGTACTCAAGTAGTTGGTAGTACTTTTCTTCAATACCCACCCACCCTAAATTCTTTAAGTTTTTTTTTTATAAACGTCCTCTTTAAAATCTCCTCAAATTTTGTTATGCAACACTCGGCAACACTTGCAAAAAGAAAATGTGTATCATATCTTTGGTTTGTAAGTAATAAAATAAGTCATGAATAAATATATAAGCTGTGAGCTGCAGCATGTGACTAAAAAAAATTTTTATAGCTGATTTTTATAGCTTATTTTATGTCGTTAATAACATTTGGAAGAAAAAAAACCTGCGAATGGCTTATGAATTTATAACCAACAAATATGAAACATGTTCTTCACAGAATTATAAACTACCGACAAACAAGTTCCGATTATGATCCTATGTGCAAGTCCCAAATTTTAGTTGTAATTTTGGAAAAAAATAGTTTATGCCGATTTTTGCGACCATTCAGTTCAACTTGGTCCTAGTTAGAGTGGAATCCCTCATGTATAAAAGTAAAATTTTAAATAAATCATTAATCTTTCAAGTTATTTAAATTAAGAAAAATCAAAGATTTCATGAAAATCAGTCTTTTTGAAAATTTAAAATTTTGTAGATTTCTTACTTTTACATAAATAAAATGGGCCTACATTATCCAAAAATCGAAAGCCATATAATTAATCTTCATTAATATAAAGGTATATCTTCATTTGTGTAAAGGAAACTGAAAATTTTTCAAGCGTAAAATAAATTATTGTCACCTTTTTATTATTATTATTTTTTTTAATGGTTTAAATTTGCATAATCACTTTCTTATTTACATTTTTATTAGTTTTTTGTTTGAAATTGGCATTAAATTATTAATTTTCTAACTTAATTTACTAAAATTTAGATCATTCCTTTTTTTCCAGTTTACTTTTTGTTAATAAAAATGAAAAATACTATTTGATTTTCAAAAAAAAAGTAACAATTTTCTTATTTATTTTATATTACAATTTTTATTACTTATGCCAAAATGTTATAGAGTATGGTAATATCTCAAAGCATAAATTATTACTTTATAAAAGAAAAAAATATGGTTTAAAAACCAAAAATTAAGTAAAATAAGGGATCAATAATTATTTTAAAAATAAACTGTCAGGTTTCATTGCTTTTTTGAGAAAGAGGAAAAGAAAATCTTTTTTGAGTAATATTTTTTTTGCATAAAATGAATTACAATTTTTTCTATCATTAATTTTCTTTATTCAAAAATTATTGACACGCAAAATATTTAATTATAAAGTGAACACAATTACAAATAATCGGCAGAACAATTTAGTTACATAAATTTCTTTTTACATTAAAATTTTTTAATTATTAACGTATTTTAAAATCACATTGATTAACTTAATTCAATGACAAAATAAATTGTGGTAACAATAAAAATCGATAAATTGATTATATTGATCTTGGCTTAAGGTTTGACATTTTTTTAAATATAAAATAAATAAAAATAAAATAAAATTTTATATTTATAAAAACTTCTTGTGTAATGACAAATTTGTAAACTGTAATTAGAACAAATAACAAATTCAAAACGTTCTAAATATTATTTTAAACTTCACTCCTATATCGAGCGATAAATAAATTTTGAATAATTATTCAAATAAATTATTAAATAACGTATTAATTTTAAATCTACACTTTCAATATAACAATCAAATAGGGATTTACAAGAATTTAACTTTTTAAAAAATATTTTAGAATTCGTATAAGAACAAGAAGTTACTTTTTTAATGAATTGCTTTAACCCATTTACGCCCAAGCGGACGTAAACGGAAAGTAAAAAAAAAAATAGGTTCCCGTATAGATAGAGACTTTTAAATTACATGTCTATAGTAAAATTTCATGCTCTTACCGAATCTGAAGACAGATTTTACTTACAACCCTTTCAAATGACCCAAAAAGAGGGGTAATTGGGGTGAAAAAGGGGCTAAAATAAAAATGACGGAAAAATCAATATAAAAGTAAAAAAATGATACCAAAAAACATTTAAAATTACTTATTTGTGCAAAAAACTTACATTTTTTAGGTTTATGGGATGTTTAATTGGATTTCAACCCTTATATTGCAACTAAGGGTAGTTATCCCAAAAACTTCAAATATTGTTTTTTTAGTTCCAAATCGGTTCTAATAGGTAAATTTTACTCCTAATTCCATTTTTTGAATTTGTTTTGAGCTAAAACGCTTCTGTAAGCGTAAAATTCTAAAACTTAGTTTCCTATATAAAAATATTAAATTCAATAGGTTCCGTTTAGCCCTGATTACCCCTATTTTTACGCTTATATAAGCATTTTAGCTCAAAACAAATTCAAAAAATGAAATAAGGAGTAAAATTTACCTATTAGAACCGATTTGGAACTAAAAAAACAATATTTGAAGTTTTTGGGATAACTACCCCTAGTTGCAATATAAGGGTTGAAATCCAATTAAACATCCCATAAACCTAAAAAATGTAAGTTTTTTGCACAAATAAGTAATTTTAAATGTTTTTTGGTATCAATTTTTTATTTTTATATTGATTTTTCCGTCATTTTTATTTTAGCCCCTTTTTCACCCCCATTACCCCTATTTTTGGGGCATTTGAAAGGGTCGTAAGTAAAATCTGACTTCAGATTCGATAAGAGAATGAAGAATTCGATAAGAGAAATTGAGCCAAAAAAATGCGAAAAATATGCTGGGGCCGGAAACCATACCTTATTCCGCAGTAGTCTTTAAAGGTCCTATAAAGTTAAAATTTAAAGCAAAAATTAAAGAATATTAAATTTTTATCCATAAAAATCTTTTTACGTTCAAAAATAAATAGAGAAAAAAAAATTATCTGAAATTATATCTGAAATTAATGTTTAAAAATGTAATAATTTAATACTTTCAAATTTATTTATTTAAAATAAATAGATATAAATTGTAAATTTAAAAAGTAAGTATTAAAATTAAATTGAACTAACGAAAGAAATTAAACTTCCGAAATTTCAAATTAAACTTAGGAAATTTGAAATTAAACTTACGAAATTTTAAATTAAATTTACGCTTCGAATGTAAAGGACGAACTCGTGATTTCATCTTGCTTATCACTTTTCTGATACAGTAAAAATAGAATAATTCCGATAAAAATGCAATACTTGCCAAGCTCAATCCAATTACCAGTTCATAAAAAACAACTTTTAACAGCACATTTTGATCTACTTCGAGATCCAGATCCTTGGTTAACTCCATTCTATCTACTTTGTATTCCGATTTCCATTTTTTATCTAAACCAGTTTCTGATACCCACCGATTAATTTTATCGTATTTTTCAATTAAATGATAGTATTGCCACCCAAAGTTCATGTACGTGTTAAAACATGGCAAATTTAAATCGACTTTAGTAAATATTTCTTTACCATACTTTATAGTTGAAAACAGGACTTTCTCACGCGATACCAATACCAAAAAAAGTGATACCAAAAGTTATACCAATATCACTGGTATAACTGGTATAACTGGTATCACTCTGGAAAAAATCAATATTTTTGACTAAAAATGTGACCTAATAGGTAATTGGGGCTGCTCTTTTCATTTTTGAAGTCCATTTTCACGTACGACCCCTAAAAAATGTGATTTCATCCCCTAAATGTGGGTTAAATTTTAAACATTTTTTAGACGTTATTTAAAATGATATAGTGCACACAAAAAATCTCAAGACATATAAAATTTTACATGGGACTATTAGTAACACAATTAAAAATAAGTTTATATCAATTTGTCAAATTCACCCCCTCAGATCGGGCGTAAGGGGGTGGTAATATAACAAATTAGAAAAAATCAATATTTTGAACTAAAAGTGTTACCTAGTATGTAATTTTGGCTGCTCTTTTCATTTTCGAAGTCCATTTTCACTTTCAACCCTTAGAAAATGTGATATCATCCCCTAAATGTTAGGTAAATTTTAAATAACTTATGCGTGTCATCAGAATTGGTGACTATATCAACAAAAAAATATCTAACAGCATGGAAAACTCTGGCTATTAGTAAACCAAAAAAAAAAAATTAATGTATATAAATTTGTCATATTTACCCCATTCGATAGGGTGTTAGGAGGTGGTATTAAAGCATAATACAAAAAATTAATATTTTGGGCTCAAAATATTACCTAGAAGGAAACTGGGGTGGCTGTTTTTATTTCTGGGATCCATTTTCATGTTCAACCCCTAGGAAATGTGACAACATCCCCTAAATGTGGGGTAAATTTGAAATAACTTATGCGCGTCACCTGAACTGGTGACTATGTGAAAAAAAAATATCTAACGGCATACAAAACTCTATAAAAGGCTATTCGTAAACCAAAAAAATTAAATGTATATAAATTTGTCATGTTTACCCCATTAGATAGGGTATAAGGGGGCGGTATTATAGCATAATACAAAAAATGAATATTTTGGGCTAATAATATTACCTAGAAGGAAACTGCGGGGGCTGTTTTTATTTCTGGGATCCATTTTCATGTTCAACCCCTAGGAAATGTGACAACATCCCCTCAATGCGGAGTGAATTTAAAATAACTTATGCGCGTCACCTGAACTGGTGACTATGTGAAAAAAAAAATATTTAACGGCATACAAGACTCTGTAAAAGGCTATTCGTAAACCAAAAAAATTAATTTATATCAACTTGTTATATTTACTCCCTTAGATAGGGTGTAAGGGGATGTTATTATAGCAAAATAAAAATAGTTTATTGCGATCCCGTGTCCAGAAAAATAAAGAATGGCCCAAATCGCACGTAAATTAACATCCGAGTTGGTAAGCTGGGATTTGGGTAATTTTTTATTTATGGACAAGGGTCGAATAAATCGCCGCTACGTGATCGGAAAAGTCGTGTTTTCTTGCCACTGACGAAAAAAAATCAATTTTTTGACCTAGAAGGTAATTGGGGTGGATCTTTTCATATCTGAAGTCCACTTTTACGTATGATCCCTCTAGAATATCTGATATTATCCCATAAATTTGAGGTAAACTTCAAATTACTTTTAGGCCTCGTTATCAGCGTTACTTGAATTGATACTGTGCACACAAAAAAATCTGCAGGAATATAAAACTTTAAAATCCACTATTAGTGCGGCATAAAAAAAAATTTATATCAATTTGTCATATTCACAGCTCTAGATAAGTAAAAAGTTAATATTTTGTGATAAAATTTACCACCATAAATTATTCAAAATTTCTCCCATTTGAAGAGACAAAATCACATTCCCAAATTTTATAATCTAATTTTTTTAGGCCTGTAAAATATTATTTATTTATCGTTGTTTTAGTCTCAAATTGACCTAAATAATTTGTAATAGTTGTTTATAATAATTTTAAAAAATAAAATAAATTTATAATTTTCTTTTTTTTTAAGTTTGGTTATAATACATATACATATAATATATAATTTATCTAAATTGTCTTATTGATTAATACAATACTGAAAAAAATCCGTTTGCCGCAACCGGAATTCCTGCTGTAGAATACGGAATATTTTTTTCTTTTAAATGTTTGCAAATGTATTAAATGTAAAGTTAGTAAATAGGAATCTTTCCGGGATTCAAAACGAGCCAATTGAACGCACTATTTTTTTAATAAAAAATTCCAGAATTTGAAAAAAGAAGTAAATTATTTACTTCTATAGGCTATAATATAGGCTATAATAAAAAACGACACGTCAAGCCTTACAGTAGCGTAACCTAAGGAAACAGGCTATAATAAAATAATGACACGTCAAGCCTTACAGTAGCGTAACCTAAGGAAGTAGGCTATAATAAAAAACGACACGCCAAGCCTTACAGTAGCGTAACCTAAGGAAACAGGCTATAATAAAATAATGACACGTCAAGCCTTACAGTAGCGTAACCTAAGGAAGTAGGCTATAATAAAAAACGACACGCCAAGCCTTACAGTAGCGTAACCTAAGGAAACAGGCTATAATAAAATAATGACACGTCAAGCCTTACAGTAGCGTAACCTAAGGAAGTAGGCTATAATAAAAAACGACACGCCAAGCCTTACAGTAGCGTAACCTAAGGAAACAGGCTATAATAAAAAACGACACGTCAAGCCTTACAGTAGCGTAACTTAAGGAAGTAGGCTATAATAAAGAACGGCACGTCAAGCCTTACAGTTGCGTAACCTAAGGAAGTAGGTTATAATAAAGAACAGTACGTCAAGCCTTACAGTAGCGTAACTTAAGGAAGTAGGCTATAATAAAGAACGACACGTCAAGCCTTACAGTAGCGTAAGTTAAGGAAGTAGGCTATAATAAAGAATGACACGTCAAGCCTTACAGTAGCGTAACCTAAGGAAGTAGGCTATAATAAAGAACGGCACGTCAAGCCTTACAGTAGCGTAACCTAAGGAAGTAGGTTATAATAAAAAACGACACGACAAGCCTTACAGTAGCGTAACCTAAGGAAGTAGGTTATAATAAAAAACGACACGTCAAACCTTACAGTAGCGTAACCTAAGGAAGTAGGTTATAATAAAAACGACACGTCAAGCCTTACAGTAGCGCAACCTAAGGAAACAGACTATAATAAAATAATGACACGTCAAGCCTTACAGTAGCGTAACCTAAGGAAGTAGGCTATAATAAAAAACGACACGCCAAGCCTTACAGTAGCGTAACCTAAGGAAGTAGGCTATAATAAAGAACGGCACGTCAAGCCTTACAGTAGCGTAACCTAAGGAAGTAGATTATAATAAAAAACGACACGTCAAGCCTTACAGTAGCGTAACCTAAGGAAGTAGGCTATAATGAAGAACGGCACGTCAAGCCTTACAGTAGCGTAACCTAAGGAAGCAGTCCATAATAAAATAACGACACGTCAAGCCTTACAGTAGCGTAACTTAAGGAAGTAGGCTATAATAAAGAACGACACGTCAAGCCTTACAGTAGCGTAACCTAAGGAAGTAGGCTATAATAAAAAACGACATGCCAAGCCTTACAGTAGCGTAACCTAAGGAAGTAGGCTATAATAAAAAACGACATGCCAAGCCTTACAGTAGCGTAACCTAAGGAAGTAGGCTATAATAAAGAACGGCACGTCAAGCCTTACAGTAAGTTAAACTAAGGAAGTAGGTTATGATAAAAAATGACACGTCAAGACTTACATCAACAAAACGTAAAATTTGGAGACAAAACTTTTCAAATTTTTCAAATCATTAATTATCAGATCCAATAAATCTATTTAAACCAAGTTTTCTAAAATTATTACTTTCATTGAAAAGTATTAGGTATTACGTCCAAAAATAATAAAAATTTAGGTATTTTTTATAATTTTTGAAAGAATTAGATTGAGACAAAAATTTAGCACAATAGTTACACCAACATAACCTAATGCAATGGTATAGTCAGGTGTAACGTACCAAATGCCTAGACCCCTAAGATATGCAAATATTTATGAATAATGCATGCAAATAATAGTTTAATTCTACTTACTTATACGTGTGTTGCATAATACACAGGCATAAGTGTATAAAATACCGAAATCGCGATTTAAATCAATATATGTATCGATACAATTATAAACTCCTAAATTTAGATTATTTAATGATAATCAAATATTACATAAATGGCAGCACTATCCAGCATGTATTTATTTATGCCGGCAGCCTCTTAAATGTAAATATGTAAATATGTAAATATGAGTAAAATATTAGTTTTTAAGTAAATTAGAATTATTTAAATTAATTATAAAATAATTAAATGCAGCTTTATTATTAATAAAAAATAAAACAATTATCAATAATACATTTAATATATTTAATAAATTAATTAAACATAAATGATAAATCTACTAACGGTCAAAATAGATTTTATTGTTAAAAAAGGAGTATTTGTTAATTTAAGTTGTAAATAGAAATTAATTATAAATAAAAAAATAATTAATGTAATAAATATAATATATAAAAACAATAAATAATAATTAAAACAATTAAAAAACTAAAAAGAAGAAATTCGCGCCAAACGCAAATTTCCTTCCAGAAAGTTCGAGAACAAATTTTATGTATAAAAATTCCAAGCATGTGTGCGTGAGTTGCGAAAAGTATATAAGAAAGAGCTTTCGCACATCACGACACACTTGTTCTGGAATCTCTGGTGAAGCAAGTTCTTTGAACGACCTTCATTATTTACACACTCAATAAATATTACAGTGAATTAAAACCTTAGTGTTCTTATTTATGCAAGGGATTCCAAAACATCATCAGCTTCAGATGCAGATGTGCATCAACCAAAATTAGAGGCACAGCCTCGTTATTTACTTAAACCCTTTGAGGTCCAAGGCCTAGATACCCTTGGTTCGATAAGGATACTAGGCGGGTAGGATTTACAGTGCTCGAATATAGGAAAAAATATAATTATTGTCACTCCTCCTTCTGAGGGGTTACACAGGGTAGGCACGGAGTGAAGTGAAGTTTTGAAATTCCCTGATTTTCCAGACTATTTTTTTAAATTTTCCAGTACTTTTTTTACTTTTTTAGTGTTTCAACCAAATTCCCTGAATTTCCAGAGTTTCCTATAAACAAATTTTAGTAAATTTCAGACATTTTCTTTTTTAAAATTTGATATTAAATTTAAATACCCAACTATGTCTGCACACTAGATATTAAATTTACTATATTTTCTGCATTATATATTTTTATTATTAAATTGATTTAAAAAGGAACGGACAAAGGTATTTAAAAAAAAAAAATAAAATGATCATTTTTTAATATTATATGTCTAGATATCATTTTCTATCTGCTGGCTAGTGTTTAAAAAAATTTTGAAGCATGTAAAAAATTAGAAAACTGAAAAGCCAAAATTCCTATGTTATTTAAATGGGAAACTTTAAGTGCTCGGTGGTACGGGTAAATCCTTCAAGATGGGGGGTTTTTATGACCAAAATATCCAAATGTGGGGAGAGCAAAAAATCTCGAAAACAAAAAATTGAAACACGCTCTACTGAACACAAGGCTTGACGTGCCGTTCTTTATTATAGCCTACTTCCTTAGGTTACGCTACTGTAAGGCTTGACGTGTCGTTCTTTATTATAGCCTACTTCCTTAAGTTACGCTACTGTAAGGCTTGACGTACTGTTCTTTATTATAACCTACTTCCTTAGGTTACGCAACTGTAAGGCTTGACGTGCCGTTCTTTATTATAGCCTACTTCCTTAGGTTACGCTACTGTAAGGCTTGACGTGTCGTTCTTTATTATAGCCTACTTCCTTAAGTTACGCTACTGTAAGGCTTGACGTGTCGTTATTTTATTATGGACTGCTTCCTTAGGTTACGCTACTGTAAGGCTTAACGTGTCGTTTTTTATTATAACCTACTTCCTTAGGTTACGCTACTGTAAGGCTTGACGTGCCGTTCTTTATTATAGCCTACTTCCTTAGGTTACGCTACTGTAAGGCTTGACGTGTCGTTTTTTATTATAACCTACTTCCTTAGGTTACGCTACTGTAAGGCTTGACGTGTCATTATTTTATTATAGCCTGTTTCCTTAGGTTACGCTACTGTAAGGCTTGACGTGTCGTTTTTTATTATAACCTACTTCCTTAGGTTACGCTACTGTAAAGCTTGACGTGCCGTTCTTTATTATAGCCTACTTCCTTAGGTTACGCTACTGTAAGGCTTGTCGTGTCGTTTTTTATTATAACCTACTTCCTTAGGTTACGCTACTGTAAGGCTTGACGTGCCGTTCTTTATTATAGCCTACTTCCTTAGGTTACGCTACTGTAAGGCTTGACGTGTCATTCTTTATTATAGCCTACTTCCTTAACTTACGCTACTGTAAGGCTTGACGTGTCGTTCTTTATTATAGCCTACTTCCTTAAGTTACGCTACTGTAAGGCTTGACGTACTGTTCTTTATTATAACCTACTTCCTTAGGTTACGCAACTGTAAGGCTTGACGTGCCGTTCTTTATTATAGCCTACTTCCTTAAGTTACGCTACTGTAAGGCTTGACGTGTCGTTCTTTATTATAGCCTACTTCCTTAAGTTACGCTACTGTAAGGCTTGACGTACTGTTCTTTATTATAACCTACTTCCTTAGGTTACGCAACTGTAAGGCTTGACGTGCCGTTCTTTATTATAGCCTACTTCCTTAGGTTACGCTACTGTAAGGCTTGACTTGTCGTTCTTTATTATAGCCTACTTCCTTAAGTTACGCTACTGTAAGGCTTGACGTGTCGTTATTTTATTATGGACTGCTTCCTTAGGTTACGCTACTGTAAGGCTTAACGTGTCGTTTTTTATTATAACCTACTTCCTTAGGTTACGCTACTGTAAGGCTTGACGTGCCGTTCTTTATTATAGCCTACTTCCTTAGGTTACGCTACTGTAAGGCTTGACGTGTCGTTTTTTATTATAACCTACTTCCTTAGGTTACGCTACTGTAAGGCTTGACGTGTCATTATTTTATTATAGCCTGTTTCCTTAGGTTACGCTACTGTAAGGCTTGACGTGTCGTTATTTTATTATGGACTGCTTCCTTAGGTTACGCTACTGTAAGGCTTAACGTGTCGTTTTTTATTATAACCTACTTCCTTAGGTTACGCTACTGTAAGGCTTGACGTGCCGTTCTTTATTATAGCCTACTTCCTTAGGTTACGCTACTGTAAGGCTTGACGTGTCGTTTTTTATTATAACCTACTTCCTTAGGTTACGCTACTGTAAGGCTTGACGTGTCATTATTTTATTATAGCCTGTTTCCTTAGGTTACGCTACTGTAAGGCTTGACGTGTCGTTTTTTATTATAACCTACTTCCTTAGATTACGCTACTGTAAAGCTTGACGTGCCGTTCTTTATTATAGCCTACTTCCTTAGGTTACGCTACTGTAAGGCTTGTCGTGTCGTTTTTTATTATAACCTACTTCCTTAGGTTACGCTACTGTAAGGCTTGACGTGCCGTTCTTTATTATAGCCTACTTCCTTAGGTTACGCTACTGTAAGGCTTGACGTGTCGTTTTTTATTATAACCTACTCCCTTAGGTTATGTTACTGTAAGGCTTGAAGTTTCGTTTTTTATTATAACCTACTTCCTTAGGTTACGCTACTGTAAGGCTTGACGTGCCGTTCTTTATTATAGCCTACTTCCTTAGGTTACGCTACTGTAAGGCTTGACGTGTCGTTTTTTATTATAACCTACTTCCTTAGGTTACGCTACTGTAAGGCTTGACGTGTCGTTCTTTATTATAGCCTACTTCCTTAAGTTACGCTACTGTAAGGCTTGACGTACCGTTCTTTATTATAACCTACTTCCTTAGGTTACGCTACTGTCAGGCTTGACGTGCCGTTCTTTATTATAGCCTACTTCCTTAGGTTACGCTACTGTAAGGCTTGAAGTGTCGTTTTTTATTATAACCTACTTCCTTAGGTTACGCTACTGTAAGGCTTGACGTGCTGTTCTTTATTATAACCTACTTCCTTAGGTTACGCTAAAGTAAGGCTTGACGTGTCGTTTTTTATTATAACCTACTTCCTTAGGTTACGCTACTGTAAGGCTTGACGTGCCGTTCTTTATTATAGCCTACTTCCTTAGGTTACGCTACTGTAAGGCTTGACGTGTCGTTTTTTATTATAACCTACTCCCTTAGGTTATGTTACTGTAAGGCTTGAAGTGTCGTTTTTTATTATAACCTACTTCCTTAGGTTACGCTACTGTAAGGCTTGACGTGCCGTTCTTTATTATAGCCTACTTCCTTAGGTTACGCTACTGTAAGGCTTGACGTGTCGTTTTTTATTATAACCTACTTCCTTAGGTTACGCTACTGTAAGGCTTGACGTGTCGTTCTTTATTATAGCCTACTTCCTTAAGTTACGCTACTGTAAGGCTTGACGTACCGTTCTTTATTATAACCTACTTCCTTAGGTTACGCTACTGTAAGGCTTGACGTGCCGTTCTTTATTATAGCCTACTTCCTTAGGTTACGCTACTGTAAGGCTTGACGTGCCGTTCTTTATTATAGCCTACTTCCTTAGGTTACGCTACTGTAAGGCTTGACGTGTCGTTCTTTATTATAGCCTACTTCCTTAAGTTACGCTACTGTAAGGCTTGACGTACCGTTCTTTATTATAACCTACTTCCTTAGGTTACGCAACTGTAAGGCTTGACGTGCCGTTCATTATTATAGCCTACTTCCTTAGGTTACGCTACTGTAAGGCTTGACGTGTCATTCTTTATTATAGCCTACTTCCTTAACTTACGCTACTGTAAGGCTTGACGTGTCGTTATTTTATTATGGACTGCTTCCTTAGGTTACGCTACTGTAAGGCTTAACGTGTCGTTTTTTATTATAACCTACTTCCTTAGGTTACGCTACTGTAAGGCTTGACGTGCCGTTCTTTATTATAGCCTACTTCCTTAGGTTACGCTACTGTAAGGCTTGACGTGTCGTTTTTTATTATAACCTACTCCCTTAGGTTATGTTACTGTAAGGCTTGAAGTGTCGTTTTTTATTATAACCTACTTCCTTAGGTTACGCTACTGTAAGGCTTGACGTGCCGTTCTTTATTATAGCCTACTTCCTTAGGTTACGCTACTGTAAGGCTTGACGTGTCGTTTTTTATTATAACCTACTTCCTTAGGTTACGCTACTGTAAGGCTTGACGTGTCATTTTTTATTATAACCTACTCCCTTAGGTTATGTTACTGTAAGGCTTGAAGTGTCGTTTTTTATTATAACCTACTTCCTTAGGTTACGCTACTGTAAGGCTTGACGTGCTGTTCTTTATTATAACCTACTTCCTTAGGTTACGCTAAAGTAAGGCTTGACGTGTCGTTTTTTATTATAACCTACTTCCTTAGGTTACGCTACTGTAAGGCTTGACGTGCCGTTCTTTATTATAGCCTACTTCCTTAGGTTACGCTACTGTAAGGCTTGACGTGTCGTTTTTTATTATAACCTACTCCCTTAGGTTATGTTACTGTAAGGCTTGAAGTGTCGTTTTTTATTATAACCTACTTCCTTAGGTTACGCTACTGTAAGGCTTGACGTGCCGTTCATTATTATAACCTACTTCCTTAGGTTACGCTAATATAAGGCTTGACGTGTCGTTTTTTATTATAACCTACTTCCTTAGGTTACGCTACTGTAAGGCTTGACGTGTCGTTTTTTATTATTACCTACTTCCTTAGGTTACGCTACTGTAAGGCTTGACGTGCCGTTCTATATTATAGCCTACTTCCTTATGTTACGCTAAAGTAAGGCTTGACGTGTCGTTTTTTATTATAACCTACTTCCTTAGGTTACGCTACTGTAAGGCTTGACGTGTCGTTTTTTATTATAACCTACTTCCTTAGGTTACGCTACTGTAAGGCTTGACGTGTCGTTTTTTATTATAACCTACTTCCTTAGGTTACGCTACTGTAAGGCTTGACGTGTCGTTTTTTATTATAACCTACTTCCTTAGGTTACGCTACTGTAAGGCTTGACGTGCCGGAACTTGACGGCACGTTCTTTATTATAGCCTACTTCCTTAGGTTACGCTACTGTAAGGCTTGACGTGCCGTTCTTTATTATAGCCTACTTCCTTAGGTGAGGCTACTGTAAGGCTTAACGTGTCGTTTTTTATTATAGCCTACTTCCTTAGGTTACACTACTGTAAGGCTTGACGTATCGTTATTTTATTATATCTAACATTCTTAGGTTACGCTAGTGTAAGGCTAAACGTTTCGTTATTTTATTACATCCTGCTTCCTTAGATTACGGTAGTGTAAGGCTTGACGTGTCGTTATTTTATTATCTCCTACTCACTTAGGTTGTGTTAGTGTATGGCTTGACGAGTCGTTATATTATTATATCCAACTTCCTAGGTTACGGTAGTGTTAGGCTTAACGTTTCGTTATTTTTTATCATCCTGCTTCCTTAGGTTACGCTAGTTTAAGGTTTGACGTGTCGTTTTTTATTTTAGTCATCTTCCTTAATTTATTTTTGTGTAAGGTTTGAAGTAACGTTATTTTATTATATCCTACTTTCTTAGGTTACGCTAGTGTAAGGCTTGATGTGTCATTATATCCAACTTCCTAGGTTACGGTAGTGTAAGGCTTGACGTGGCGTTATTTTATTAACTCCTACTTACTCAGGTTCTATTAGTGTAAGGCTTGACATGTCGATATTTTATTATCTCCCAATTCCTTAGGTTACGCTAGTGTAAAGCTTGACGTGTCGTTATTTTATTATCTCCCACTTCCTTAGGTTTGCAAGTGTAAGGCTTGACGTGTCGATTTTTATTTTAATCTACTTCCTTAATTTATGTTTGTGTAAGGCTTGACGCGTCGTTATTTTATTATATCCTACTTTCTTAGGTTATTTTAGTGTAAGGCTTGAAGTATTGTTATTTTATTATCTCCTGCTTTCTTAGGTTACGCTAATGTTAGGCTTGATGTGTCGTTATTCTTTATATCCTACTTCTTATTTTAGTCTACTTCCTTAGTTTATTTTATTGTGAGGCTTGACGTGTCGTTCTTTTATTATAGCCTACTTCCTTAGGTTCTTTTAGCGTAAGGCTTTTCGTTTTGTTTTTCTTTATTGTGGGTGATTGGTCTATATCTGGTAAAACTGGATATCATTGCTAAAATCAACCAAAGGTTATCTGTTGAGAGTAACTGTATTGTTTTTCTAAATTCTAAAAAAGAAATAATTCGTTTTCTGGTTTTAAATCTAGGAATCATGCTTTTATAAACGAGCATCGAAATTCCAGTAATTATAAAACCTGGATGTAGAACTTTTCCGTTTTGTAAACAAGATAATAATTCACTTGTGGTTTCAAATTCTGGGATTTTTTATTAAAAAAATAGTGCGTTCAATTTTCTTTTTCTGAATATTGGAAATATTCCTATTTACTAACTTTACATTTCATACATTTGCAAACATTTAAAAGAAAAACATATTCCGTATTCCACAACAGGAATACGGTAGCGGCAACAGCAGAAATTCAAGTTGCGGCAAACGGATTGTTTTTCAGTGTAGTACTAATCAATAAGACAAATTGGATAAATTATATATTAGATGCATATAACAACCAAAATTAAAAAAAATAAAATGATAAATTTATTATTTTTTTTTTAAATTATTTAAACTATTACAAATTATTTATTTATTAATAATTATTTAATAATTATAATTATTCCCTATTTCTCTTATCTTTTATCCATTCGTATCCCCACTTGAAGGCGAGCTCGCCACGTGTAAAGCAGATGAAATTGTTTGGAACTGTCGAAAATTAGAATTATTTGGAATTGTTCAGAATTGGAATTGTGGGATTGTAACACAGTATTGAATGGTGGATCCCTCGGTGTACCCCTTAACCTAAAAGGGGTGTTTTTGCTATTTTTGCACTTTGAATGTCTAAACTTGGATTATATGGATTTTTTGGGTAGCAGATCAAGAATTTGGGAGTATTTTATAATTTATACACTGAAAGTGCAAAAATAGTAAAACACCCATTTTAGGGATTGCTTTTGCTAACTTAAAGGTGAAATATTTATTTTAAATAAAAAAGACCCCAACTCCTTGATCACTGACCAGAAAAACCAATATGGTCCAAATTTAAATACTCAACGTACAAAAATAGCAAAGACACTCTTTTAGGGATTGTCTTTGCAATGTCCAAGGGTGAAATATTAGTTTTTCATAAATAAATCCCTCAAATCCTTGATCAGCGACCCAAAAAACCTAAATAGTATAAATTTACACACTTTGAGTGCAAAAATATTGAAAAGACTCATTTTAAGGGTTATTTTTGCTAATTTAAGACTGAAATATTAATTATTCATACAAAGTTCCCCCAATATCTTGATCAGGGACCCAAAAAACTCGTATGGACTTAACCTGGTCACTCAAACTGCGAAAACTGCAAAAACACCCCTTTAGGAATAATTTTTGCATATTTAAAGATGAAATAGTAACTATTCATAAAAAATTTCCCCAAATTCTTGAACAATGACCCAAAAAACCTGTATAGACCAATTCTTGGCTAAATCTAGAAACTCTGATTTCCAGTACATCAAAATACAAATAAATTTTTGGGGGTTGGTTTTTGCAAATTTATAGGTGTTACGAAATTATGTCCCGGAAAAGACCATGATTTTCATGATCAGTGACCCAAAAAACATATAGTAGACCAGTCTCATGATAGCCAGTGAAATTAAACCCCCCCTCCCGGCGATTTTACTGGAGTATAAAAAGTTTTTAAAAAAATTGTTCATCGTATTTTTCATAGTTTTTAAATTAAGGGGAGATTTTCACCCCCAGGGGGGGGGGGGGTAAAAAAATTTTTAATACTATTTATTTTGCTATTTTTTCGATTACAAAAGAAAAAGCAAGATAAAAAATTTAACCGTTATTCTAATATTTTTACTTTTGGGGGTAGTTTTCCCCCATATTTACCTCCTGGGGGACTGTTAATATATTGCAATAGTTTTCAATATCATAAAATATTTATGAATATACTAGAAGCAGGGATAAAAAATAAATTAAAATATTCTGTTTTTATGTTTTTCATAAGTTTCCTTAATTTAGGGGTAGTTTTCCCCCCCTATAATTAGCCCTAATTTCCCAAAATTTGTGGGTTATCAAATAAATCCAATATTTCGATAAATAATTTAGAAAAAATGGCATTGACTTGATCATTTTAGCTTCAGTTCCAAAATTTTGCAAAAAAACCCTAAAAAGGGGTAGTTTTTGCTTATTTAAGGGTTTTCCCCTATTTTCCAGTAACTTTGGACTCCAGATTCGGATTCAGCGACCCAAAAAACCTATAATTAACCCATAAAAATTAATAATTACGAATATAACAAAAGTGATACCAATACCAATACCAAAAGTGATACCAATATCACTGGTATAACTGGTATAACTGGTATCGCGTGAGAAAGTCCTGGTTGAAAAATATATTGCTTCATCCGCTTGGAGTTCCTTTAATATAATTATTTCATATCTGTCCGGTTTAAAAATTTCATCGTAACTCTTCATTTTAATATTTTCTGCTAACATTTTAACATCCTCAGGAAGGTTTTTATATGAAGAAATATTTATAATTGACACTGCTGTTACTGAAACATTTTTCTGGAAAACATCTTTTACAGATTCAATCAGTGGGTGTTCATATGAAATAAGATCAAATTGCGTTAATTTTGAGATTAAATCATCTGCATAAAATACAGAAAAAATAATAACTGATAAGTAAATTATTTTAGAACGCAAGCATCGAGGAGTTATATCTCCTACTGATAACAGAATAGCAAAAATATTTAAAATTGTCCACTCGGAGCTATCAAGTCTCAGAAACCACGCTGTTAAATAAATTAATAGAAAGATAACAGAAAATTGCATTAAATGAAAAATATTGTCGGCAAATAGATATTTACTTTTGTTGCATAATGGAACCAATGCCACATATTTTTCAAAATACTGGAAAGAATATGTTATATATATATTTTTATGAGAAGTATCTTCAATATTTGTTAAAAGTATCATCTTTCTACCAGAATAAAATTTTGGAATTGGAATGAATGAGGTAGTGGCATTAAGAGATTCTTCAAAGCATTTGTAAACTTTGTACAGTCGCAGATTTGTATTAAATTTTGCTGGTAACCCATAGTTATTCGTATATAAAACGGGCCAATTATGCACACCGACTTTCAAATTAAACTTATGTAGATTTTTCAACTTGTATGGGAAGAAATTTATCTTAGGGGAAACCTTCTGCACGTCTTTGATGCTGGGAGCGTTGTAAGGATTGGCATAAAAGACGTTGTAGAATTGGTTTGAATTTATCTCAACTATTGTCGTATCAATGAACCCACATTCCAGTGCGCAATTAATTACCGCTTGTTTTTCGTTGCTGGAAAAGTTACTATAAAATATCAACATCAATATTTTTGTTTTGCTGCCAAATAATAAAGTGAATAATAAATTTTGAATCAATGATAATACTCTGTTGTAAATAATTCGATTTCTATTGTCATTGTCACTGACAGCAAAGACATGCAATGGTGCAACAGCTCGACGATTATAACAAAAATTACCATCTGTATAAGCTTTTGGATGCCAAGATTTGAATTCTTCAGATTGGACGAAGTATAAGTAGTCAGGAAAATTATTGATATTAACTTCCGTTGTTAGAACATACTTCATCAAAGCTTTAGAAAGCGATTCATGTTGCTTAAAAGCTGCAGAACTTGAATTGCCCGTATAAAGCATAACCTTAGCAGGTTTCACTTCATCAAGAACTTCAGTTATTATCTTGTTGATAATGTCAGTACCAACAAAAGGTAAGAAACAAGACAATAAAATTACTATAGTTTTCATTTTTTCAAATACTCCAAATTGACCATTAACTATAAAATTATAGTCAAATAAAAAATGTGAGCTATTTTTGACCAATATTACTGAGTAACTAAAAGTAAAAACTGAAACAACAAATAATTTTGTTCAAAAAATAGAGAATTTTGGTAGTAAACTTAGCAACCAGTTTATACAAACAAAAATTGTCAATAATTGTTAAAAAATGAGGAAACACATAATAGGTTCAAGTATTTTTTACGTCAATAAATTCTGTGTGGAATGTTTTTTAATTTAGCCTTGTGCTGATCAGATTAGAACTAATAACAACGGCGATTTACGCAAAGATAAAAAAATTTTAGAATTCAAATAGCCTTAAAACAATTTTTAGCTGCAAAAAAAAATTTATTTTGCTCGACTTTAGCCTTGTTGTTGTTTAAATCATAAATAGATAGTACTTATTTTTACGAATTAATGTTATATTCGATTTTGCAATTACATGATAGACATTTATGTAGCTCATTATGCATATGTGCTTAGAAATTAAATTAAAAAATTTTCAGAGATAAAAATTTCACAAGAGATTATTAAAGTAATTGTTAAAAAGGTTTAATGACCATATTCCAAAAACATAAAATATAAATTCTACACAACAATTAGAAAATGTAAACACCAAATACGGATTACATTTAATTCATAATAACTGTAGGATTGGGCTTAGTATTTTCAAATAATTTTGCAACAATTTTAATTTAATTTAAAAAGTAAAACGACACAACATATTTATTGATACAGCAACATTCAATTTAAAGACTACATTTTTAATATTACTATTTTAAGTACTACAAATAACATACTACCAAAGAAGATAGATAGTATCTACACTCAGCGACTTTTGGTATGGTGGCAGCACCAATAGCGCTTGTATTGTCATAAGTCAATAGTTGGTATCGTGAGAGTGCCAACTATTACTTTTTGAGTAAAGACGTTAAAAACCGGTTGTCTCATTATCGTTACATTATAATTATTGATAAATAGTTCATTGTTTTGTAAAAAAACAATTTTATTAAAAAATACGCATAAAAAATATTATTAATTAAATTATGGTCGGTAGGGTCAAGGATGGGGTGGTGGACATCGATGCGGTTTTGAACACCCAGCGTTATTTTACCAAATAACTAAGATATAAATAAATGAAAAGATATTTTATCTAAAAAAAATATTCTTTAAACGTTTACTTTCTTCTCTATCTAGTTTTTTTGGAAATTATTAATTATTTATAATAATAAAACCTTGAATCAAAATCGACTACTTAATATGGAAACGTTTTTTAACAAAAATACTAAGGATACGAGATACAAAAAAAAACTATTTTTTAAATATTTTTTTAACAATTACAGCTTTTTTGCATTTATTTGATTAAGTAATCATCAAATATTAAATTTATTACAAAAAAAAAATCATTTTCTTCCTTTTATATGCGTTTAATTAAGATTTCTAAGAACCCATCTTACAAATGTGGTTTTCGACATGTATTTTATTCGAATGTCCAAAACAGAATACACGGATTTTAGTTTTGGACATTTGATTATTTTGTTAAAGATAAATGTAATATCTCTATTCTTAACAGTATATATCTGTTAAATGTTATCAAATTCAAAAGCAAATATTATAATTTATTACATAAAATTTAATTTCGATTGAAATTAAAAATTTATTGCCGCTGTATGCCAATTGATAATGCAGTGATGTCGGTTAAGTTAACGAGAAGAACTCTCACTACTCTGACTAGGTTTCTTTTTCTATTGCTCCCTTTTTTTGTTTATTTACAATTAATTAGAATAAATAAAAAATTTTAATTAGAATATTTTCCTATTCACACCTATACTCGACAAGTCGTTTGTAACATGAACTTTTACAATGATTAAAAATTGGTAATTTCACAATTTTTATTTAAATAGTTATATTCTTATCTAAAAATTAATTTGTAATTAAATGCCATTATATACACATTTTTTATAATTTTTCTGACTATTATTTAAAAATAATGTATTATGTAGTTAGTTTTAAGAATGGTGTCCAAAACCCCATAAATTTCATGTCCAAAACCCTGTACTTAGTGTCCAAAACCCTGGTATTCTAGCTTTTCTCTACTAGAACTCTATTTAAAATTAAAATATTGATCGTATATGGCAAATAACCGTTTATTCCTCAAGAATTATGTTCATTGTTGCTATTTATTTATTTTATTTATTTTATTTATTAAACCAATATAAAATACAGAAAATTGTACATAAACAAGTATAATATGTGTAGTATACAAAACATTTCTGTATCCTCAGAGTCAAATCAAAGTTTGACTGTGCGAGGATTGGTAAATATCAATTAAATTAGATTAATTAAAGTAAAAAAATGATAATATAAAATTTAAACATAAAAATAAAATTAAAAAATTTAGTATTTATATAAAACAATAGTTAAAATGACTAGTGGTCTTTACATACATAATTATAATTATAAATAATAAATTTAAATACAAAAGATAAAAAATAACAAATATTCACTAATTACAAATTAATATATTGCAAGTATATTTTTAATAATAATTATATTATACATATCATTAATTAATTATTAAATTGATTCAAATTGCGCAAAGGCTCTAAAAGTCTGCTTTTTAAAGTCTTAGAATTAGGTAAATTAAGAAGTTTAGAGTTTTTAGGGAGTAAATTGTATAGTTTTAAGGATACAATGTAAGGGCTTTTTTTGTACACAGATTTGTTTATAGTAGGTAACTTGATGTGATCTTTTCTGGTACTGAAAGTAGAATTTTTATATAAGTTGGTAAGATCATAGTAATAATATGTTAAAGCATTGAGCTTGAAAAGCTGTTTTAAATCCAAGAATTGCGAAGGATCAATTTTCATAATTTGTATAATTTTTTTTTGAAAGCTCTGCAAAATTTTTAGTCTATTATCATATGCACATCCCCAGATGGAAATAGCATATGACACTACACCACTATTTAAAGAGTTATTACGTTAAAAAATACTATATTTTTTATTTTTATTCCTTAATAAAGTCACGAATTTTCTTAAAGTGTTCAAAACTCCATCCTTGACCCTATTATAAGATTTGAAAAAATAAACATATATTTTAAAATATACTATAGGTTAGGATCACAGATATTATTATTGTAATTTTTTTTTTTTTTTTTTTTTTTTTTTTATAAGGGAAATATGTGAATCTTACATCAGCCATGGAGTGTTTGCGGGCCTTAAAGACCCGCAAATTTCCATGACCGCCCAGTTGTACAAAGTGTACAACTGGGAGACCACCGGCGAACGCGGTCGCCGGCTACGCCCCAGATTCTTACTGGATAAACACACTTTAAACCCCCCGCGCTTGTCCCAAACCGGAACTCCCTTTTCAGGTATAACTTCAGTTTGGGACGCGCAGCCTAGGCAGCTGGCCGCTGCCTTCCCCCCTGCCTAGGGGCAGGAGAGCTCTCTACGATAGAAAGCCCTCCTCCTTCTTCTGCAACAAGGTGGTCCTTACGTACTCTGCTACTTTGTTCCAGTTTTCGGAACTCCGTAGCCGTCTCCGGCCTCCAAATCGGGAAGGGCGGGCGCCCCCCCGAGTAACACATTCGAAGAATGTGTGCTCCACTGTATCATCCACGCCCGGACAGTGCAAGCACTCCTTTGTTGCCACCTTATGCCAGTGTTTTAACATGACACGGAAATACCCGTGCCCGGTCAAGAATTGGGTAAGGTAGAAATCCACCTCCCCATGCTGTCGTCCCATCCATGCCTGCAATTATTGTAATATTATTATTGTGCAACATTATTATTGTATTATTTTCATATTTAAATATTTAAAAATATAAATATTTTATCATCCGAAAAGGATTTTTTCCTTTTTATCAATACTTATCTTCATATTTTTCGATCAGAATACATTTTCAAAATATATTTATATTTTTAGTATATTAGTTTTGCATATCTAATATACTAAAAATATTATTTTACCTAAAATATTAAAAACAATTAATATATAAAACAAAATTATAACGTTACTAAAATCATTTTTTATCATAAAAAAAACATGTTATTTTAAGTATACAAAATAAACTTTGAAAATCTTTACAGCTGATTTCACGTAATTCACCGAGTTGGTAGCGTCACACGACCAACTTTCTTTCTCTATAATACCAGGTATATTGTACACACCAACACTGGTGCTGCCACTATACAAAAAGTCGCTAAGTGTATCTTCTTTGATACTACACGCAACAGCTTCTTTGGTACAACTGACGAACAACTTAATAACTGACTCCCGCAACCAAAATCCTGCAGCTTTTATACATTTTAATATTCTTTCTAGGTCGTTCTATTCTCGAATTTTCTAGCTACTAAACATTCATTCTTTCTATAAAAACTATCGACAATCAAGACCTAGAAACTTCCATACATTAAAATATCATATGATACAGACACTACACTGAAAAAAAATTACTGGCCACGCGCCTAGAATTTTATAGGCGCAGAGCGTGTTCAACGAGAACGGGCTCCGGGCCTCGAACAAACTTGCGTTTCACACGTTTAGATCACGTGACATATAAAAAATACAAAGAGAAAATGCTGGGTCCCCCTCTCCAAACGCGTGAAACGCCAGTTCGTTCGAGGCCCTCGCCGGTCTCGCTAAACAGGCACTACGCCTGTACTAGCAATCTAGGCGCGTAGCCAGTAATTTTTTTTCAGTGTACAGAAAACACACCATATGACACCGGAAACATCTTGACTTAGATTCTCATACAACATAAAAATACAATGTAAAATTAAATCAAATCAAAATCAATAATTAATTAATAATCATCTTCAGGTTGACCCAAATCCTACATAACCATGACTACACAGACAACATCTACAGAGACATCTACAGACATGTCGTCTCGGGACGCAAGTTTGAACGGCACCTAGATATACGAGAATTTTCTCTTCCGTTTCACAGACTGGCACGCTAATGTAGTCTTTTAAGAGAAAGTTTATCATATTCGAGAAGTTCGAGAGACCCGTAGGGAATTCGCTACACGGATCGCGCTCGATCCGAGGAAATTTAACATTGGGCGTCCGCGAAAATTTCGAGCATATACTGTAGCATTATTAGCATATATTGTAGAAAAAAACAAAAATAAGAACGCATGGCGGCGCTATATTTCTTCACAGCAGCAGACTATATTCCCATAAATCATGTAATATTTTTTTGTTCTAATTAATTACATATTTACTTTATAATATTAAATACTAAATATTTAGGATTAGTTGTATCATTTTTTATATAAAAAAGCATATAAAATTAATTTTATTTAATTTTGTAGTGATTTTAAAAAATAAAAAATATACTCGGATAGCGCTCGGTAAACTAGTCGTATACGTGTAAAAAATGTAATATACAATTTTTCGTATTCTACTCGTAAACCGAGTCAAAACCGAACGAATTTCATCGAAATCCGAGTAACTCTTCGATTCGATCAGCGGCGGTACTTTTAAAAAAATTGTATATAAACTTAAGGTGACTGCCTATAGGAGAAGTATAATACGAATAGAGAGATAATAATAAAAATAACAATTAATAGTAGAAAGGGATACAAAAAACTCCAATTTGACTGCGTAATAATGTATATCTTTAATGAAATGAATGAGATCTTACAACAACAAAAACATTTACATGTAAAAATAACGCAAGTTTTCTATACGTGTTTGTATTTTGGCCTTTGTTTTTAGGTGTAAAAATTTTCACTGCTAAAGTTTTAAGATCAGAAAAACTTAACGCAAGTTTTAAATATTTAAAAAATACATATTATCTAAATTTGCTGTATTGAAAATTACCAATTATTATCTGAAGCGAATTGACCATTAATTAATTCATCTTAAAATTATCAATAATTACTTAAAAAAACTTGTCAGGCCGTTAATTAATTATGAAAAATGCTTTATTTTGCATATTTTGCAAATTAATTTTCAAATTTTCAAAATTTTTTTACTTGGCGGCCTGGCAAGTTTTTACAAATAATTATTGATAATTGTAAGATGAATTAATTAAGGGTCAATTCGCTTCAGATAATAATTGGTAATTTTCAATACAGCAAATTTAGATAATATATATTTTTTAAATACTTAAAACTTGCGTAAAGTTGTTCAGATCTTAAAATTTTAGCAGTGAAAAATTTTTACACCTAAAAACAAAGGCCAAAATACAAGCACGTATAGCAAACTTGCGTCATTTTTACATGTAAATGTTTTCATTTTAATTTAATACAGACCTGATGATGGGAATTTATTCCTGAAACTAGTCGTCTAATTATTATACAAAAACAAGTTGTAAAAAGAAGGATCAATAAATAAATTAAAATAAATATGTTTTGATTTAATTAATTAAAAATATTATAATATCTCTCATAAATACCATACCATATTTAATTACTAAATAACAAATTATTCTTGAAAAATATTTAAATTACCGTATAGGAGCCAGTTTTCGAACGTATTGGCTTTCGATCAAATACAAAAAAATTAGCGTTTATATTAAAAAGCATGCATCATTTATCTAAAAACGAATTTTCTTATGAAACTATAAACCCTAAAGAACTTATTTCTACCTTACCGATGTTAAAAAACAATTTAAATTAATAAAATAATAAGAAAAATGTTCTCTTGTACAACTTTAGGAGATTTTTCTCATAATTTTCACCAAATCTCGTGTGTTATTAAAATCGAGTTTTAGGTGTATCTACTCTATGCCGAATGCTAAAAATGCTTTTAATGACCTTGTGATGCTTTAATAAATGAAGGGAAAGGGTTATATTCACTTATTAATTGCAAATTTATTTTAAATAGGTATATCGATAATCGATTCCAAACTTTTTTACACAAAACAGGTTTTCGATATTTTCAATAATAGTAACACATTTTTTTTATTTAAACGATATTTTTTTAATTATAATACATTGCACTTATTATAACTACATTGTTTACACTATATTTCACAACAATTGACAAAATATTTACTAAATTTTATATAAAAACACAATTTTAATTATTTATATACTAATTATTGTATCACTTTGATTACATCACCATTAACTTGCATTAAACGATTCGATTTTTATAAAAAATACGTACAAACACTTTAAAATTGGAAAAAAATCTTTATTTTAATTTTAAAAATGTATAAAAATTATATTTTAACATTTATTTCATAAAATTAATGTCTTTTTTACTTTTAAATCACAAATAAATAAAGAGGTAAATAAACACGTGTGTTTATAATAAAGTCGCGTGCGAACTAAGTCATTGACCCGGCTGGTTCCTTAAACACGAGGTCTATTTTATTTCCTTAAGTCTTAAAAATATTATATCAACTATTATCCTTCGTTAATTAAAATTAAAAAGCAAATTTTAATAAATAAATGTTTAAAATACATGATTATACAAGTGTGTAGTTCATCTGTCGTTTACTATACTTTATTCTTATTATATGTATTTTATATTAAAAAAACAAGAAAAAAGAAGTTAAGAAATAGGTATAGTTATACCTATAAGGCTGAGTCCAGACATAGCGCGTTTCGCATGCGATAATGAAAAGCGTGCGATAAAATGTATTGAGTCCCTATACTAAAATCGCACGCTTTTTCATTATCGCATTCGAAACGCGCTATGTCTGGACTCAGCCTAAGAATTCTATTAAAACGCGCATGATTTTAACTTGGTTTTAGCGATTCTTAAATTATCGAAAATTAATTCGAACAAAATGATACTATTATCAAAAATAGAATTTGCATTATCGAAATTACCTTACCTTGCACACTTGTAATAAATGTAAAATATTAATTATCCATCAATATATTTGATATTTTTTAATTGGGATAATAAACTATAGGATTTCTCTGATCAAATGCAACAATATTTAACTCCAATTATTAATTTTAAAGTATATTTTTCAATAAATAAAGATACAGCTAGGTATAAGAAAGTGACTTCTGATCGAAAACCGATTCCTATACGGTATTTGAAACATTAAAATGAAATTACTCTATTTAATTTTTTATTATTTTTATCAAGTGTTAGAATCAACATTGGTTAACAAAATACAATCACAAAATAATTAAGAAATAAATCTAAAAACATCGTTAATTTGATTATATTGAACTTAACTTTAAGGGTTAAAATTTTTGTGTAAAATTTTTAAAAACTGCATGTAATTGTACTGAAAGCTTTTAAAAAGTCAATGTAACAATCAAATTATCACAACTAAAATGTTTAAATCTATAGATAAAAATGAGAGCATTTTTTTAGAATCATTTAATATAGATAATTAAAACTTTAAAATATTCTTTTAATAAAACGTAAAATAAACAATTTAAATACCCCAATCATAAAACCTGAAGCTACAATTTAATAAAGACACCTAAAATTCTTTTTTCCAAACAAGCAGAACGTGCAAAAATTTCTGAAAATAATTCTTACCTGAAAATTATTAAATAAAATAATTAAATAAATTTAAAATCAAATATTTTTAAAATTCCGTTTAAATTAATTGCATAAAATTTGATTTTGAAAAAATTGCAGATTCGATTTTATCTCCGTACCCGAGGAATTTTCGAAATATCACTTATGATCTCCGCTGATCTTTTCAGATCTCCAGAGATTACTTTTGATCTCTGGAGATTATTGGAGATTTAAGTAGATTTAAAGTAATCTCCAGAGAACACTGAAGTAAAAAAAAATGTTAGAAAAATTTAGAAAGAATATTTAAAATCATTGTAAACAGTTTTAAATCGATAAGCTTAATTATTTTACCTTATTTTTTAACTTTATTTAAATTTAAAAAATGATAAGTTTAGTTATTACAAAAATAAAAACAAAAATCCCTGTTTTTGCACTTGTATGTAAAGGAGCCGCCCTAATAGGTAAATTGACTCAAAATATTCATATTTTTGCGGTCAAAAATATTTTCCTCTCCAACGCTTATAGAAAATTTCCCGCCTAATTCGATTTCTTTCAGCTTAAATAAAAAACTATTTTTTTTAATAAAAATAATTATTGGAATCATCTCCATAGAAAATACAATTAGGTAAACGAATAAAAAAAATTAATTAGTTGATTAATAATTTTAATAAATATTTATAATTTTAATTACAATTCATTATATAAACATATGGATATCCAAACATAGTCTAAATAAGTCAACAATTTTTATAAACAAATAATTATAATTTATTTTCACATTTATTTAAATTAAAAAAATGCATTCTTGTGCTTAAATTATATTAAACTTAGCGGTAAGTAAAAATTCTTACTTTAACCAGTACGTTGTTCGGGAAAATCGTTTGAATAAATTTAAGGGTGACTAAATACTCTGGTAAATAAATAAAAAATATGTGAATTAGATGATATTGGAAATTATTGATTGGCTAGAATTTTTAAAATTTTTTATCAATTAAATTATATTTTGCTACTTGCAACTAAATTTAATGTTTAAGAATCAGCTTTTAAAATAAGCAAATTAAATGCACGTCTTTATTCATTACATAATAAAATTGTAACCACGAGGCTCTATGCAAACATAATTTTCAACAGCAATTAAATGTTTCATTTTAATTATTTCCTCAACTTTAAGGATCGCCAACTGTGGTAGTATCTTCATTGGTAAAATATTTGATACTAAAATATTTAAATCACTTACTATTCTACCATGGGATTGCAAATAAAAAAATATGAATCATTATGCAAAAAAAACATATAATTGAAAAAAAAATTGAAATCCAATTGATTTTTATATTCTATCTCAATTGTGTAACTGTTTGTTTTGCACTGGATATAAATTTGTAATGTGTAAAAAATAAGTACCCAAAAATACAATAAAAGTGTAAAAACAACCAAAAATTATTTTTAACTTTGCAAAGTTGTAATGTCTCTAATCGAACCACCTTATTCTCATAAGACCATTGTCTCCGTATACGCGGTTTCCTTATACGGGGCACCATCCTGGAACGCATTAACCGCATATAAGGGGGGGCTTTTTTTAATTTAAATAAATGTGAAAATAAATTATAATTATTTGTTTATAAAAATTGTTGACTTATTTAGACTATGTTTGGATATCCATATGTTTATATAATGTATTGTAATTAAAATTATAAATATTTATTAAAATTATTAATCAACTAATTAACTTTTTTTATTCGTTTACCTAATTGTATTTTCTATGGAGATGATTCCAATAATTATTTTTATTAAAAAAAATAGTAATTTAAAAATAGTATATTTTTACCCATGGCCACAAAAGTAAAGAATGGCCCAAATCGCACGTAAATTACCGTCCGAGGCGAAGCTGAGGATGGTAAACTGCGATTTGGGGCATGCTTTTTTTGTGGCCAAGGACAAAACATAATTTTTCTTGCTCAGTGTCGAGAAATTGTGTTTTTTCGAATAGCGCAGCGGCCAGAAAATACGCACTTTCTAGACACTAACAAGAAAATATTATTTTTTCGTATCCCATTGATTTTTGTTCTGGGGATAAAAATAGGTTATCAAACAAGAAATCTAAGTCTTGGTAGAAGAAAATCGAATCTGCGCATTCGTTTTTTATTGAAGCTGAAAGAAATCGTATTAGGCGGGAAATTTTCTATAAGCGTTGGAGACGAAAATATTTTTGACCGCAAAAATATGAATATTTTGAGTCAATTTACCTATTAGGGCGGGTCCTTTACATACAAGTGCAAAATCAGGGATTTTTGTTTTTATTTTTCGGGCAGAAAAAATTAATTGAAACACTTGAAAATTTTTGCAAATGAGAGGAAATTTATTTAAAAATACATTTTTTTTTTTTTTTTTTTTAATTATCAATTAAATATGGCGCTGAAATTTGCTATTTCCGAAAAAAAACGTCTTTTTAACTTGCGTGCAGTGTAGCTCAAAATCTACTCAACCAGGCATCACGAAAATTTATATAAATATTACTAATAATATTTCTAAGAATATGATTGAAAGCGATTTTGAATATTGGTTTCCAAAATTTTTTTGTTAACAAAAGAAAAGAAAAAAACTGAAAAATCAGTATTTTTTTTTTGGAGTTGAATAAGCTTCTAAATTTTGAAACAACAAAAATTCTGCTTCATTCATATGGAAAATATATGATTAAAGAAATAAAATTTTTCAGTTTTGTGTGTTTAAGATAATTCTGGCAGTCGCTAGACTGTACGCAAGCAAAAAAAGGTCTAAAAAAAAATATATTAATAAAATTGTAATCTTTAATAAATTATCTTTCATTTGCAACAATTTTCATGTATCTAAGTTAATTATTTCTACTCGAAAAAATCTAACAAAAATCCCTTTTTCTTCTTGTCTGTAAAGGACCCGCCCGCCTTATAGCCAAACACACAAAAATGGCTGTCAAAAATCAAGGATGTGACCTACGAAGTTAAAACAGGCTGAGAGTGCAAACTTTTATTTGTAATATTGGAAAAAATAGTTTATACCGATTTTTGCGAGCATTCAGTTCAATTTGGGGCCAGTTAGAATGGAATCCTTCATGTATAAAAGTAAAATTTTAAATAAATAATTAATCTTTCAAATTATTTAAGGGGGGACAGCTATGAAAATGAAATCCATAATTAAAAATTTATTTCTAATTTAAAACGCTAGTATTAACACCTCAAAAGTATGTAAATAAATTTTTAGGTATTTATCTTAACTACTGTTAAATTTAAAGAAGCCTTTTGAATTATGTCGTTCCTATGTCTTACGTATGAGGTGGCCCTAAAAAGGGTCGTTTGGTTTTTTTTTGTAAAATCGATGCGTGACCTTAGCCACGCGCTAAAAATAATAAATTCACAAACAGACAATGACCAAACACGTAAAATGAAAAGCAAACTCTCATACGCAATCACACAAAATTAAAAGTAAAAACTCACAGTCAAAATCCCAAAATCGAGCAACTCGTGCTCAGGCGATGTCTCCTGGCCAGGAAGTGTAAAACCACCTCTTCGAGCCTACGAGCTCGGAAATCGCATCAAGCGAGATACCAATAATAGCTTACGAGCTATTCCAATAATGGAAAAGGAAGTACAAATCCACACACCAATTTCACCAAGAGCAGTCAAACAGCAAGCCAAGCGTCCAAGATCCACACCAACACCAAGTACACCAAGCGCAATCAAAAAAGCAAAGCGTCAAATTCGCAGCGTCGAGGCTGAAGTCAGAACAGCGAATGCTGCTCCGGCCAATATCGCGGTTATATTTATAGACCTTCCCCGTCTTAGTCGCGCTTGCTGATTGGTGCGCGCGCGAAAAAACCGTTATAAATTTTGCGATAGCTGCTAGAGCAAAGGGAGCTAAGGCAATAGCAAAGGAAATGCTACTGCCGCAAGAGCAAAGGGAGTCCAGGCAATAGCAAAGGAAATGCCACTGCCGCAAGAGCAAAGGGAGCTAAGGCAATAGCAAAGGAAATGTTACTGCCGCAAGAGCAAAGGGAGCTAAGGCCATAGCAAAGGAAATGTTACTGCCGCAAGAGTAAAGGGAGCTTTAAGGCCATAGCAACGGTACTGCCGCTAGAGCAAAGGGAGCAAAGACCAATGCTAATCACCGCGAAGCTAAGTTTGCGTGGCAAAGCTAAGTGAATGGCTAAGAGCGCCCGAGCTCGCCGGAGTGGCAAGGCTATGTGAAAGGCTGAGAGGGCCCGAGCTCGCCGGAGTGCCAGGAACAACTCATATAATTTTACTTTTTTTTATTTTTTATAGGCTAAAAGAAACAACTACTTTGGATGCTATAGCCACTTTACCGAGAGTAGTATCGGTTCGATTATTTCACTATTTTCGTTCGAAACCAATTTCTTGAGTGAAATTATTATTAGTAAAAACACTATTTCAATACGTAATACTTCAATAATTAGATTTTTTGAAGACTTATATTGGATGCTCCAGATGCCACGCTAATTTTAAAATACGTCGTCTTTCAACAGCTGTAACTCTGCCATATTGGAAAATTTTTTTCCCCAAAATTTAGAATTTTCAAATTTAATATTTAAAAAATATTCTTCTGAATTTTTATTTATTTATTTCAGCTCCTTCATAAAGAAAATCCTATCTGAAAAAACATGGCATTTCATAGCCTTCCCCACTTAACACATTGGCTGCGGCATGGGCGAAATACGTTCATGGTCCCATGTATTTTAAATGGAGTCAAGCGACCTGCCGCAGCGAAAATCAATCTTTTTGAAAATTTTGAATTTTGTAGATTTCTTACTTTTATATAAATAAAATGGGCCTACAACAAAGCCATTGTTTAAAAATCGAAACTCATAAAATTAACCTTTATTTATATAAAGGTGCAAAATTTTTTAAGAGTAAAATAAATTATTGCCACCTTCTCGTGTTTTTTTTTAATGGTACTTTCTTACTTACCTTTTTTTAGATTTTTGTTTGGAATTGGCATTACATTGATAATTATCCATCTAACTTACTCAAACACGGTTGGCTAGAAACAATTTTAAATAAAATTTGAAGGTACCTCCGAGATTCCGATGAATTTTGATTGTAGGGTACGTACAGGTCCTAAAAAAACAAAAAAGAAAAAAATCCGCTCGGCGCATTTTTATTTTTGCCCAAAATAGGGCTATCTCGGTGAATATATTCAAAAAAACGTTTGAAAAAGAAATAATGAATTATAAATCTTACAATTTTAATTGTAATATACTAGAATATGAAAGAAAAGTTAAATTTATACATTTTTATGTATTTTTAACTCACCTGCGCAGACCCAGATGTAATGGATGGTCATTGAGGCTACAAAGCTGACCTAGCTGAAAAAACTACATAAAAAACTACATATCCAGGACAAGATGTGATTTTCTCGAGGAAAGTATACTTGACGATTTCAACTATCATTTTTCTAGACCTTATAGTGTCTCGTCACTGTTTTTGGACACTTTTACTTTAGTCGAAACTGTGATTTTTTCAATTTTTTCGAATTTGATGAAAAAACTAAGATTCAGATAAAATAAGTTATAAAAAATATTAGGGAGATAGTACCCCCGAATAAGGAGTTTTCATTGTGGGTATGAGCAAAAAAAAGTGGTTTGCTATTTTTCGGGGATGGTAACTTAAGGGATGCTAGTACTGTAATTGGGGCAAAACTTCGAATTTACGCACGCGTAACGTTGACCAAGCCAATTCACAGTAGGCTTGCATAATAATTTCACCAAGTCGAATTTATACTGTACGCGTGCGAAATAAATTGACGCAAGAAATCTTTATTTTTGATATTTTGGATATTTTATCCATCAAGTAAAAATCTCTTAAAATAGCAAACCCCCTATCTCCCAAATAAAGCTTATAACCAGGGGGGTATTATCCCCTTAAATGGGCTTACAACTATTAACATGGAACATGTTCATAGGGAGAGGTACTTGGAAAAAACTACCACTACAGTGAGGGGGGGGGGGGTGAAAAACGGATGGGTTCGGGGGGGTATAATGTATTTAGAATAATTTCGTTTTAGGAACTTAGAATAATTTCGATTTAAGGACGTAGAATAATCCGGGTTTAGGGACTTGGAATAATATTGTTTGACTTTATTTAATCATTTAAAAATTTCTATTACACATAAATATGTTCTATGCTCATTAATTGTGTTTACACAAGCCCGTTACAAATTTTTTTATCTTATTCTAAGTTTTTTCATCAAATTCGAAAAAATTGAAAATATCACAGTTTTGACTTCAGTAAAAGTGTCCAAAAACAGATCTGAAACCCTACATGGTCTAGAAAAATGATAGACGCAACAGTCAAGTACACTTTTCCTAATAAAAAACACATCTTAACCCGGGTATGTAGTTTTTTATGTAGTTTTTTTAGCTAGGTCAGCTTTGCAGCCTCAATGACCATCCATTACATCTGGGTCTGCGCAGATGAGTAAAAAATACATAAAAATGTATAAATTTAACTTTTCTTTCATATTCTAGTATATTACAATTAAAATTGTAAGATTTATAATTCATTATTTCTTTTTCAAACGTTTTTTTGAATATATTCACCGAGATAGCCCTATTTTGGGCAAAAATAAAAAAGCGCCGAGCGGATTTTTTCCTTTTTTGTTTTTTTAGGACCTGTAGGTACCCTACAATCAAAATTCATCGGAATCTTGGAGGTACCTTCAAATTTTATTTAAAATTGTTTCTAGCCAACCGTGCAAATTTAGAGTATGGTAATATCTCAAAGCATAAATTATTACTTTATAAAAGAAAAAAATGTGGTTTAAAAACCAAAAATTAAGAAAAAAAGGGATCAATAATTATTTTAAAAATAAACTGTCAGGTTGCATTGTTTTTTGATAAAGAGGAAAAAAAACATTAATTCCAATCTTTTTTCAGTTCTTTTTAATTAATTTTCTTTATTCAAAAATTATTGACACGCAAAATATTTAATTATAAAGTGAACAAAATTACAAATAATCGGTAGAAATATTTAGTTACATAAATTTCTTATTACATTTAAATTTTTTAATTTTTAACGTATTTTAAAATCACATTGATTAACTTAATTCAATGACAAAATAAATTGTGGTAACACAAAAATCGATAAATTGATTATATTGATCTTGTTTTAAGGTTTGACATTTTTTTAAATATGAAATAAATAAAAATAAAATAAAATTTTATATTTATAAAAACTTCTCATATAATTACAAATTTGTAAACTGTCATTAAAACCAATAACAAATAAATTTGAAATCTGCACTTTCAATATTACAATAATTTAACTTAAATAAAAATATTTTAGAATTAGTATAAGAACAGGAAAGTTTTTTATGAATATTTTTAATGAATTGTTATAAATATAATTAAAAATTTTTTTAAATTTTAAAATTACGTACTTAATTAAAATATTTCAACCTTAAAATTTTACACTGAACAAAAATTCTATCGGTGTCAACCACTTTTTTTTCTTTATGATTGTTAACGATTTGAAACGTAAAGAAAAATAAAAAAAATGAGTTTCAATCATTTAAGGAGGTTTATCTGTTAATTACTACATTTTCGTAGGAATTACGATTACAGACATAAATTTTTTTTTTTAAAGTTTATTTTGGAAGCTATTAATTGAAAAGAAACTAGAAAAAACCATTAAAAATCCAAGAATATTACCAAAAAAGTCTCATAGTATTATACAATTTAAATAAACGTAACTAAAATAATGAGCTTGGTTATGTTACGTGTTTTTGTGTGTTTTTTATTAAATTTACGAAAATAAAGTCGATAATGTGTGTAAAACTTATTGGGAATGTAATCTTTAAGCAATTATTTATCAGATTTATTAACTTTAATCGATCGGTGTCATTAGCACCCTACTTTTAATAAAGCCGAAACAAATTTTCCCATAAGCACAATCTTAAAATACCACTTTTATTCTATTCATAAAAAATTAATTAAGTCGGCGACATAGGTAAAAATAAGTCGATTTTAGCTCAAAAATGTTTAATTTTTAATACTATTAACGTTTTATTACATTCTGTCATTATTTTTTTTAACGGATAAACCTCTTTAAAGTATGAGCGCTTTTCTTTAGTTATCTGGATAAACTCTGGTTGCGGGAAGCGTATTTTTTTTCAGTCCAGAATCAGTAATATCAAGAAAGTTGCATTTTTAAAGAATTGCTTTAAATAATTAAAAATCTATAAATACTTTAAATTATGTAATTTAACATTCCGCATAGCCTCAAAAAAGGCTCAAAGCTTCATATTAAGAAAAAAAAACGCTGCCAAGTGATTGGCACTATGGTTCCTCATTAACAATAGCAAAATATTTATAATGGTCTATTTTATCTAATAAAAATTATAATTTGAGATATCAGTATTTCATAAAAAAAAGTTAAATACCGTATTTTAAAAGAAAAAAAAGCTGTGATTTAATGTTTTTTATTTAACAAATTTGTAGAAAAAAATTTTCAATAAACTTCTTTCAATAAACACTTAAAAAAAAAACAATATTACAGATTTTTTAATTTTTTTGTTTTTTTAATTTTGAGAAAAAAATTTTGAAAAAATTAAGTTTCAGGTCCAAAAAATTACTATAAACGATATTTCTAAAACTAGTACTCTCATAGAAATCAATTAGGTACTACATCCAAAAATAAAAAAAAATAAAGTTTTTTTTGTATTTTTTGGTGAAAAAAATTTTGAGAAAAAAATTTTCAAAAAATTAGTTATCAGATTCGAGATATCGAGTAAAAATCGTACTTTCAAATATAAGTACTTTCGTGGAAATAAATGAGGTATTACATCCAAATTAAAAAAAAAAAAAAGTAGTTTGAGATTTTTTGATGAAAAAATTTTTGAAAAAAAAATTAGGTCTTAATTCCATAATGGTTGTGAAATTTCACCGGTTACATACATACACACACACACACACACACACACACATACAGACTTTTTTTAAAAACCGGCTTTTTAGCTTCCTGAGGTCCCAAAACGTGCTTATATGCCAAAAAATCAAAAATCAAAATTTCATCTATCACAAAGGTTCCTCTATGAGGAACCAAAATATTTCCACTTTAAAAGTTTAAGTTCTTATTTGAAGCAAATAATTAAAGTTCAAATTTGAAGCAAAAATTAAAGAATATTACATTTTTATCCATAAAAATCTTTTTGCGTTCAAAAATAAATAGTGAAAAAAAAAATTATCTGAAATTATATCCGAAGTTAATGTTTAAAAATTTATTAAATTAATACTTTCAAGTTTATGTATTTAAAATAAATTGAAAAAAAAAGCAAGTATTAAAATTAAATTGAACTAACGAAAGAAATTAAACTTAAAAAATTTGATATTAAACTTAGGAAATTTCAAATTAAACTTATGAAATTTGTATTTAAATTTACGCTACGAATGTAAAGGCCGAACTCGTGATTTAATCTTGCCAATCACTTTTCTGATACAGTAAAAATAAAATAACTCCAATAAAAATGCAATACTTGCCAAGCTCAATCCTATCACCAGTTCATAAAATAGTACTTTTAACAGCACATCCTGATCTTCTTCGAGATCCTGATTCTTTGTTGACTCTATTCTCGCTACTTTGTATTCCGATTCCCATTTTTTATCCAAACCAGTTTCTGTCACCCACCGATTTAATTTTTCGTATTTTTCAATTAAATGATAGTATTGCCACCCAAAGTCCATGTACGTGTTAAAACATGGCAAATTTAAATCGACTTTTGTAAAAATTTCTTTTCCATACTTTATTGTTGCCAAATAAATTGCTTCGTCAGCTTGGAGTTCCTTTAATACAATTATTTCATTTCTACCCGGTTTAATAACTTCATCGTAACTCTTCATTTTAATATTGTCTGCTAGCATTTTAACATCTCCAGGAAGATTTTTATAAGTATAAATTGTTGCAGTTTGTACTCCTGTTATTGAAACATTTTTCTGGAAAACATCTTTTACAGATTCAATCAGTGGGTATTCATATGAAATAAGATCAAATCGCGTTAATTTTGAGATTAAGTCATCTGCATAAAATATAGAAAAAATAATAACTGATGAGTAAATTATTTTAGAACGCAAGCATCGAGGAGTGGCATTTCCCATCCACAACAGAATAGCAAAAATATTTAAAATTGTCCACTCGGAGCTATCAAGTCTCAGAAACCGCGCTGTTAAATAAATTACTAGCAAAGTTACAGAGAAAAGCATTAAATGAAAAATATTGTCGGCAAATAGATATTCACTTTTGTTACATAATGGAACCAATGCCACATACTTTTCAGAATACTGGAAGGAATATGTTATATACAGATTTATATGAGAAGTATCTTCATTATTTGTTAAAAGTATCATCTTTCCTTTGACAAAAACTTGAGGAATTGGAATAAATGAGGTGGTGGCATTAAGAGATTCTTCAAAGCATTTGTAAACTTTGTACAATCGCAGATTGGAATTAAATTTTGCTGGTAACCCATGGTTATTCGTATATAAAACGGGCCAATTATATACGCCGACTTTCAAATTAAACTTATGTAGATTTTTCAACTTGTCTGGGAAGAAATTTATCTTAGAAGAAACTTTCTGCACATCTTTGATGCTGGGAGCGTTGTAAGGATTTGCGTAAAAGACGTTGAAGAATTGGTTCGAATTTATCTCAACTATTGTCGTATCAATGAACCCAAATTGCAGTGCGTAATTCATTATCACTCGTTTTTCATCGCTGGAAAAGTAACTATAAAATATCAACAACAATATTTTTGTTTTGCTGCCAAGCAATAAAGTGAATAATAATCTTTCAAACAATATTAGTACACCTCTGATGGTTATTCGATTTCTACTGTCATTGTCACTGAATGCAAAAACATGCAATGGTGCAACAGCTCGACGATTATAACAAAAGTTTCCATCTGTATAAGCTTTTGGATGCCAAGATTTTAATTTTTCAGAAGAGACAAAGTATAAGTAACCAGGAATATTATTGAAATGTACTTCAGTTGTTGGAACATGCTTTACTAAAGCCTTAGAAATTGATTCATGTAGTTTAAAATTTGTAGAACTGGAATTGCCCGTATAAAGCATAACCTTATCAGGTTTCACTTCATCAAGAACGTTAGTTATTATCATGTTTATAATATCAGTACCAACAAAAGGTAAGAAACAAAACAATAAAATTACTATTGTTTTCATTTTTTCAAATACTTCAAATTGACCATCAACTATAAAATAATAATCAAATAAAAAATTTGAGCTATTTTTGACCAATATAACTGAGTAACTAAAAGTAAAAACTGAAACAACAAATAATTTTGTTTAAAAAATAGACAATTTTGGTAGTAAACTTAGCAACCAGTTTATACAAACAAAAATTGTCAATAATTGTTAAAAAATGACGAAACACATAATGGGTTCAAGTATTTTTTACGTCAATAAATTCTGTATTGAATGTTTTTTTAATTTAGCCTTGTGCTGATCAGATAAAAACTAATAACAACGGCGATTTATGCAAAGATAAAAAAATTTTAGGATTCAAATAGCCCTAAAACAATTTTTAGCTGCAAAAAAAAAATTTCATTTTGCTCGACTTTAGCCTTGTTGTTGTTTAAATCATAAATAGATAGTGCTTATTTTTACGAATTAATGTTACATTCGATTTTGTAATTACATGATATACAAAGTTCATTATGTATATGTGCTTATAAACTAAATTAAAAAATTTTCAGAGATAAAAAATTCACAAGACATTATTAGTGCAAGTCTTATAATATCTCTGATAAATACCATACCATATTTAATTACTAAATAAGAAATTATTCTTAAACAATATTTAAATTATTTGAAACATTTAAATCAAATTACTCTATTTAATTTTTTATTATTTTTATCAAATATTAGAATCAACATTGGTTAACAAAATACAATGACAAAATAATTAAGAAATAAATCTAAGAACATCATTAATTTGATTATATTTAACTTCACTCTAAGGGTTAAAATTTTTTGTGTAAAATTTTTAAAAACTGCATTTAATTGTATTGAAAGCTTTTAAAAAGTCAATAGAACAATCAAATTATCAGAACTAAAATGTTTGAATCTGTAGATAAAAATGAGAACTATTTTTTAGAATCATTTAGAATCAAATTAGAACAAGTGCAACATTTATTTATCAAATACTTGTGTAAAAAATCTAAAACACCAATGAACTATTTTGATCACGACTATCATGGACCCTCGGTGCGTTTCAATATTCACACTCTTGAGTCTCATCATAGGATTCAGGATATGGTGTTTACCCACAAGATATTGTATGGCTTAATTAATTCTCCCCAGCTTAGTGAAAAATTTGTTTTCCGCGACATCCCTTATTCAATCTAGGCGAATATTGGAACACTCTTCGCGCTACGACTATAGTTATTTTTCTTTTTTAAATCGTTGTAAAAGACTTTGGAATACTATTCCCCCCAATATCCAATCAATTACCAATCCCTCAACTTTTAAATGTAAAATTAAATCACTTTATTCAAAATATTATTAATTAATGTATATAAAATAGATTTTCTAATATTGCAAATTTATCTAGTACCATTGTAATTGGAAACAATTAAAAAATTTATCTAGTTAAAATAATTAAATTAATTATATAAATTATTTAAACGAATGTATTTTTATTTTTTATAAAATGTTTGTGAATTTATATTTTATGTATTGGCCTATTAAGGCTGTTAATTGCAATAAATAAATAAATAAATAAATCATTTAATATAGATAATTAAAACTGTAAAATATTCTTTTAATAAATCTTAAAGTAAACAATTTAAATAACTCAATCATAAAACCTGAAGCTACAATTTATAAACTTCTTTTTTCCAAACAAATAGCACGTGAAAAATTTATTGAAAATAATTCTTGCCTTAAAATTATTAAATAAAAATGCAGAAATTTACCTGAAATTAAACTAATTTAATTTCAAATTAAATTTATGCTTTGAAGTGATCGCATATTGCTTAAAGTCTTTTTAATAAAATAAAAGTAGATTGATTCTGATTAAATTGCAATAATTTCCAAACAAAACCCAGTGTAGAATTGACAATCCATAGCAAAGATCCCTTAACAAAATATTTTGATCTTCTTCAATACTCTGATTCTTAGTTAACTCCATCCTCACTACTTTTTATTCCGATTTCTTATCCAAAACCAGTTTCTGTTACCAACCAATTAAAATTATTGTATTTTTGGATGAGATGATATTTCCACTCAAAGTCTATGTACGCTTTAAAACTTGGCAAAGACTACTACGGAATAAGGTATGGTTTCAAGCCCCAGCATATTTTTTGCATTTTTTTGGCTCGATTTGATGGGTTACGATAAAAAATAAGATTTCAAGGGTTGCCCCCCCCCCTGAATTCTCCAGGGGAGGTTCAAACGTGTTTTTTACTCGAAAATAAATATCTCCGGACTGAATCATCCGATTGGGGCGCGGTTGGTGTAAAAATTTTTGTTTTAAAAAAATACAAAAAAAAAATTTTTATAATATTTTTGAACTCATTAAAAAACGTAATTTTTAGCTTTTTTGACGGTCTAAATGTTGACATATCTCAGGATAGAGGAAAAACTCCTTTTTTTTATGATCAGGGAAAAATTGAATCTTTTTACGGCGCGTCACTCGCAAATTACGGTTGTGTAAAAGAAATCGTGTTTTATTTTTTGCTTATTTTTAAGTTTTTCTTGATAATCTTATCTATATGCTACTTAAGGACTTCATTTATTTCCTGAAATCTCTTTTATTTTTCGCTATGAATAATAGATAGACTTAAAAAAAAGTTTTTTTAAAGGAAAAATTATATAAATAACTCTTCTAAATACTATACAGAAAATTTTTTTTTATAAACTGAAAAACTTCGAACATTGGGTTTCTGAAAATTGAGACCCTAAAAAAATAAAAAATACGCTGCCAACTAGCTGACATTAAGGTTCCTCAAATCAATATGCCACTGATATCACTTATTACAACCATGCAACCATACATACATATTTTCAGATATTAGTACTTTCATGTACACAGTAAAAAATAATGCACTCAATATTACTACCGTATAGTAATTTTACTACAGTTTAGTAATATTACTACAGAAATAGTAATTTTACTACAATTTGTAGTAATATTACTACTAGTAGTAATTTTACTATTTCGTAGTAATATTACTACAAGTGTAGTAATATTACTACAAGTATAGTAATATTACTACAAGTGTAGTAATATTACTACAATTTGTAGTAAAAAAAAAATATTTTTTTTCCAGCTATATACGACTAAATATAGGTTCAGGAGCTCATTTGCGTTTGTATAATACACAATATTAACAGTATTTTTTTCGTTTTTAATATTATAAGCTTGCTATAATACCTACCTGCGTCTATATGAAACAATAATAATGAAATAATAACTAAAGTTTTCTGGTTTATATCATATATACAATTTGAAAAATAAGCAATACGTTTTTAATGATGTTAAAAAAATTGTTTTTATCTCATGAAACAAAGTATATATTAGGGGGCGCCAGATTTCGATTATTTTTGATTGGGGAGAATGAAAGAAAACCTTTAAAGTTTTAAAGAATTTTTTTATTAAAATAAAATAATTAATAATTCATTTAAAATTTTTATAACTGTAACGTAGTTATAAAATAAATAAATAATTGTTTTTAATATAATATGTACCACTTTTTATAAATAATACTAGAAATGATGTTAAATTTTATAAAATATTAAAGAACAAAAATTATTTAAATATTGATTACACCAAAAACTTTTAAATCTAAGGTACAAAAAATAACTTTTAATCATTTTTATAAAAATATTAAGAAATGTCTTCAATTGACATACATTAAAATACTATAATAAAATAAATATAATTTTAAAAACTCAAATTTAATTCTTCAGGATGATTCATCTTCACTTTGCTGTTCTTCGTTGATATTTTTAGTCTCAAAATACTTTTGTAAATCTTTACTAAGTTTTAGCACCTTATGATGCATTTCTGTTCTTCCTCTCTTTACAGATTTTTTCATTATACCTGATGGATTTATGCCAAATACGATTCTAAAATATTAAAACAAATTTAATTTTAATTTGTATAAGTAAATTAACTTGAGTTTAATAAAAAAAAAAAAAAGTTTTTAAACCTTTGTAAATATTCTAAGCTTATTTTTATACTTTCTGGATACTGTAAATTGAACAAAAAATAGCTTAAGAAGGCAAACTTAATTGCATAAAAAATGCTTTTGGTTTCTAAGCATTCTTTTTTTTCAATAAATACTTGAATACTATGAGTACAAGTATCATAAATGCTGTTACCTAAAATTAAAAATAAAAATAAAAAATTTAAATTAATAAAAATTTATAATTCAAATTTATATACAAATATTATATAATTATACCATGAACAATTACAAATGGAGCATTGTGTGGGATTAATTCCTCTAGCTCAGTTATCGTAATAGCAGGATTCTGAAATTAAACTTATTGTTAATAGTTTTAAAATACATAGTCAAAGATATTCTTATTTCAATTTTCACAATTCTTACCTCATTAACTTTCACCATATCAGAGAATTCTTCCCCCAAATCAGCAAATATCAACATAAAAACTGCAAGAATTTTTGGATTTTCATTATCATAATCGATGACTTTTTCTGCTGCTGTATGAAGAATATTATTAAAGCATCTTATTTTTTGACATGAAACTGTTTGTAATGATTCACTAGTTGTTTCTGTTTACTAAAACACATGCAGCAAATTTTTGTTGATTTTCTCTTCGAAAAATTTGAAAATCCACAATAAAAATTTTGATTGATACTTAAAGCTGTATGAAACTTCTGGTGCCATAAATGTGTCTTGAAATTTGAAGTTTTATGGGAGCAAATTTTACAAAAAAACATTTTTGAAATCTGGAATAATTATTTACATATATTCAATAACAATTATGACAACAACGAGTGAGTATGAAAGAAAATAGAAAAAAAAGTTAAAATATAAATAATTAACTTTAATCAGACACAAGAAAAATAATTAAAGAGAATAAGAAGAATTAATAAATTTTTCACAAAAATACAGAGAATGAAAAAAAGGCTCCAAAAAAAGAACACAAAACAAACTTGAAAAATAAAAATATAGGTATAAATAGATATAATTTATATACCTACGCATAATAAGTACACTGAAAAAAAAATCCGCTTGCGGCAAGCGGAATTCCGCTTGTAGCAAGCGGAATTTTTTTTCTCGTCAAACGATTGCAAATGACTTGAAACGTAAAGAAAATTGAAAAAAAAATTTTTTCCCGCTTACTTGGGATATGCGTATTTCGGTATGACGAGATTTGAGAAAATTTTGGAAAAAGAAAAGAAAAAATGTTTTTTTTTAATTTTCTTTACGTTTCAAGTCATTTGCAATTGTTTGCAAAGAAAAAAAAATTCCGCTTGCCACAAGCGGAATTCCGCTAGCCGCAAGCAAAGCATTAAATGAAAAATATTGTCGGCAAATAGATATTCACTTTTGTTACATAATGGAACCAATGCCACATACTTTTCAGAATACTGGAAGGAATATGTTATATACAGATTTATATGAGAAGTATCTTCATTATTTGTTAAAAGTATCATCTTTCCTTTGACAAAAACTTGAGGAATTGGAATAAATGAGGTGGTGGCATTAAGAGATTCTTCAAAGCATTTGTAAACTTTGTACAATCGCAGATTGGAATTAAATTTTGCTGGTAACCCATGGTTATTCGTATATAAAACGGGCCAATTATATACGCCGACTTTCAAATTAAACTTATGTAGATTTTTCAACTTGTCTGGGAAGAAATTTATCTTAGAAGAAACTTTCTGCACATCTTTGATGCTGGGAGCGTTGTAAGGATTTGCGTAAAAGACGTTGAAGAATTGGTTCGAATTTATCTCAACTATTGTCGTATCAATGAACCCAAATTGCAGTGCGTAATTCATTATCACTCGTTTTTCATCGCTGGAAAAGTAACTATAAAATATCAACAACAATATTTTTGTTTTGCTGCCAAGCAATAAAGTGAATAATAATCTTTCAAACAATATTAGTACACCTCTGATGGTTATTCGATTTCTACTGTCATTGTCACTGAATGCAAAAACATGCAATGGTGCAACAGCTCGACGATTATAACAAAAGTTTCCATCTGTATAAGCTTTTGGATGCCAAGATTTTAATTTTTCAGAAGAGACAAAGTATAAGTAACCAGGAATATTATTGAAATGTACTTCAGTTGTTGGAACATGCTTTACTAAAGCCTTAGAAATTGATTCATGTAGTTTAAAATTTGTAGAACTGGAATTGCCCGTATAAAGCATAACCTTATCAGGTTTCACTTCATCAAGAACGTTAGTTATTATCATGTTTATAATATCAGTACCAACAAAAGGTAAGAAACAAAACAATAAAATTACTATTGTTTTCATTTTTTCAAATACTTCAAATTGACCATCAACTATAAAATAATAATCAAATAAAAAATTTGAGCTATTTTTGACCAATATAACTGAGTAACTAAAAGTAAAAACTGAAACAACAAATAATTTTGTTTAAAAAATAGACAATTTTGGTAGTAAACTTAGCAACCAGTTTATACAAACAAAAATTGTCAATAATTGTTAAAAAATGACGAAACACATAATGGGTTCAAGTATTTTTTACGTCAATAAATTCTGTATTGAATGTTTTTTTAATTTAGCCTTGTGCTGATCAGATAAAAACTAATAACAACGGCGATTTATGCAAAGATAAAAAAATTTTAGGATTCAAATAGCCCTAAAACAATTTTTAGCTGCAAAAAAAAAATTTCATTTTGCTCGACTTTAGCCTTGTTGTTGTTTAAATCATAAATAGATAGTGCTTATTTTTACGAATTAATGTTACATTCGATTTTGTAATTACATGATATACAAAGTTCATTATGTATATGTGCTTATAAACTAAATTAAAAAATTTTCAGAGATAAAAAATTCACAAGACATTATTAGTGCAAGTCTTATAATATCTCTGATAAATACCATACCATATTTAATTACTAAATAAGAAATTATTCTTAAACAATATTTAAATTATTTGAAACATTTAAATCAAATTACTCTATTTAATTTTTTATTATTTTTATCAAATATTAGAATCAACATTGGTTAACAAAATACAATGACAAAATAATTAAGAAATAAATCTAAGAACATCATTAATTTGATTATATTTAACTTCACTCTAAGGGTTAAAATTTTTTGTGTAAAATTTTTAAAAACTGCATTTAATTGTATTGAAAGCTTTTAAAAAGTCAATAGAACAATCAAATTATCAGAACTAAAATGTTTGAATCTGTAGATAAAAATGAGAACTATTTTTTAGAATCATTTAGAATCAAATTAGAACAAGTGCAACATTTATTTATCAAATACTTGTGTAAAAAATCTAAAACACCAATGAACTATTTTGATCACGACTATCATGGACCCTCGGTGCGTTTCAATATTCACACTCTTGAGTCTCATCATAGGATTCAGGATATGGTGTTTACCCACAAGATATTGTATGGCTTAATTAATTCTCCCCAGCTTAGTGAAAAATTTGTTTTCCGCGACATCCCTTATTCAATCTAGGCGAATATTGGAACACTCTTCGCGCTACGACTATAGTTATTTTTCTTTTTTAAATCGTTGTAAAAGACTTTGGAATACTATTCCCCCCAATATCCAATCAATTACCAATCCCTCAACTTTTAAATGTAAAATTAAATCACTTTATTCAAAATATTATTAATTAATGTATATAAAATAGATTTTCTAATATTGCAAATTTATCTAGTACCATTGTAATTGGAAACAATTAAAAAATTTATCTAGTTAAAATAATTAAATTAATTATATAAATTATTTAAACGAATGTATTTTTATTTTTTATAAAATGTTTGTGAATTTATATTTTATGTATTGGCCTATTAAGGCTGTTAATTGCAATAAATAAATAAATAAATAAATCATTTAATATAGATAATTAAAACTGTAAAATATTCTTTTAATAAATCTTAAAGTAAACAATTTAAATAACTCAATCATAAAACCTGAAGCTACAATTTATAAACTTCTTTTTTCCAAACAAATAGCACGTGAAAAATTTATTGAAAATAATTCTTGCCTTAAAATTATTAAATAAAAATGCAGAAATTTACCTGAAATTAAACTAATTTAATTTCAAATTAAATTTATGCTTTGAAGTGATCGCATATTGCTTAAAGTCTTTTTAATAAAATAAAAGTAGATTGATTCTGATTAAATTGCAATAATTTCCAAACAAAACCCAGTGTAGAATTGACAATCCATAGCAAAGATCCCTTAACAAAATATTTTGATCTTCTTCAATACTCTGATTCTTAGTTAACTCCATCCTCACTACTTTTTATTCCGATTTCTTATCCAAAACCAGTTTCTGTTACCAACCAATTAAAATTATTGTATTTTTGGATGAGATGATATTTCCACTCAAAGTCTATGTACGCTTTAAAACTTGGCAAAGACTACTACGGAATAAGGTATGGTTTCAAGCCCCAGCATATTTTTTGCATTTTTTTGGCTCGATTTGATGGGTTACGATAAAAAATAAGATTTCAAGGGTTGCCCCCCCCCCTGAATTCTCCAGGGGAGGTTCAAACGTGTTTTTTACTCGAAAATAAATATCTCCGGACTGAATCATCCGATTGGGGCGCGGTTGGTGTAAAAATTTTTGTTTTAAAAAAATACAAAAAAAAAATTTTTATAATATTTTTGAACTCATTAAAAAACGTAATTTTTAGCTTTTTTGACGGTCTAAATGTTGACATATCTCAGGATAGAGGAAAAACTCCTTTTTTTTATGATCAGGGAAAAATTGAATCTTTTTACGGCGCGTCACTCGCAAATTACGGTTGTGTAAAAGAAATCGTGTTTTATTTTTTGCTTATTTTTAAGTTTTTCTTGATAATCTTATCTATATGCTACTTAAGGACTTCATTTATTTCCTGAAATCTCTTTTATTTTTCGCTATGAATAATAGATAGACTTAAAAAAAAGTTTTTTTAAAGGAAAAATTATATAAATAACTCTTCTAAATACTATACAGAAAATTTTTTTTTATAAACTGAAAAACTTCGAACATTGGGTTTCTGAAAATTGAGACCCTAAAAAAATAAAAAATACGCTGCCAACTAGCTGACATTAAGGTTCCTCAAATCAATATGCCACTGATATCACTTATTACAACCATGCAACCATACATACATATTTTCAGATATTAGTACTTTCATGTACACAGTAAAAAATAATGCACTCAATATTACTACCGTATAGTAATTTTACTACAGTTTAGTAATATTACTACAGAAATAGTAATTTTACTACAATTTGTAGTAATATTACTACTAGTAGTAATTTTACTATTTCGTAGTAATATTACTACAAGTGTAGTAATATTACTACAAGTATAGTAATATTACTACAAGTGTAGTAATATTACTACAATTTGTAGTAAAAAAAAAATATTTTTTTTCCAGCTATATACGACTAAATATAGGTTCAGGAGCTCATTTGCGTTTGTATAATACACAATATTAACAGTATTTTTTTCGTTTTTAATATTATAAGCTTGCTATAATACCTACCTGCGTCTATATGAAACAATAATAATGAAATAATAATTAAGTTTTCTGGTTTATATCATATATACAATTTGAAAAATAAGCAATACGTTTTTAATGATGTTAAAAAAATTGTTTTTATCTCATGAAACAAAGTATATATTAGGGGGCGCCAGATTTCGATTATTTTTGATTGGGGAGAATGAAAGAAAACCTTTAAAGTTTTAAAGAATTTTTTTATTAAAATAAAATAATTAATAATTCATTTAAAATTTTTATAACTGTAACGTAGTTATAAAATAAATAAATAATTGTTTTTAATATAATATGTACCACTTTTTATAAATAATACTAGAAATGATGTTAAATTTTATAAAATATTAAAGAACAAAAATTATTTAAATATTGATTACACCAAAAACTTTTAAATCTAAGGTACAAAAAATAACTTTTAATCATTTTTATAAAAATATTAAGAAATGTCTTCAATTGACATACATTAAAATACTATAATAAAATAAATATAATTTTAAAAACTCAAATTTAATTCTTCAGGATGATTCATCTTCACTTTGCTGTTCTTCGTTGATATTTTTAGTCTCAAAATACTTTTGTAAATCTTTACTAAGTTTTAGCACCTTATGATGCATTTCTGTTCTTCCTCTCTTTACAGATTTTTTCATTATACCTGATGGATTTATGCCAAATACGATTCTAAAATATTAAAACAAATTTAATTTTAATTTGTATAAGTAAATTAACTTGAGTTTAATAAAAAAAAAAAAAAGTTTTTAAACCTTTGTAAATATTCTAAGCTTATTTTTATACTTTCTGGATACTGTAAATTGAACAAAAAATAGCTTAAGAAGGCAAACTTAATTGCATAAAAAATGCTTTTGGTTTCTAAGCATTCTTTTTTTTCAATAAATACTTGAATACTATGAGTACAAGTATCATAAATGCTGTTACCTAAAATTAAAAATAAAAATAAAAAATTTAAATTAATAAAAATTTATAATTCAAATTTATATACAAATATTATATAATTATACCATGAACAATTACAAATGGAGCATTGTGTGGGATTAATTCCTCTAGCTCAGTTATCGTAATAGCAGGATTCTGAAATTAAACTTATTGTTAATAGTTTTAAAATACATAGTCAAAGATATTCTTATTTCAATTTTCACAATTCTTACCTCATTAACTTTCACCATATCAGAGAATTCTTCCCCCAAATCAGCAAATATCAACATAAAAACTGCAAGAATTTTTGGATTTTCATTATCATAATCGATGACTTTTTCTGCTGCTGTATGAAGAATATTATTAAAGCATCTTATTTTTTGACATGAAACTGTTTGTAATGATTCACTAGTTGTTTCTGTTTACTAAAACACATGCAGCAAATTTTTGTTGATTTTCTCTTCGAAAAATTTGAAAATCCACAATAAAAATTTTGATTGATACTTAAAGCTGTATGAAACTTCTGGTGCCATAAATGTGTCTTGAAATTTGAAGTTTTATGGGAGCAAATTTTACAAAAAAACATTTTTGAAATCTGGAATAATTATTTACATATATTCAATAACAATTATGACAACAACGAGTGAGTATGAAAGAAAATAGAAAAAAAAGTTAAAATATAAATAATTAACTTTAATCAGACACAAGAAAAATAATTAAAGAGAATAAGAAGAATTAATAAATTTTTCACAAAAATACAGAGAATGAAAAAAAGGCTCCAAAAAAAGAACACAAAACAAACTTGAAAAATAAAAATATAGGTATAAATAGATATAATTTATATACCTACGCATAATAAGTACACTGAAAAAAAAATCCGCTTGCGGCAAGCGGAATTCCGCTTGTAGCAAGCGGAATTTTTTTTCTCGTCAAACGATTGCAAATGACTTGAAACGTAAAGAAAATTGAAAAAAAAATTTTTTCCCGCTTACTTGGGATATGCGTATTTCGGTATGACGAGATTTGAGAAAAATTTGGAAAAAGAAAAGAAAAAATGTTTTTTTTTAATTTTCTTTACGTTTCAAGTCATTTGCAATTGTTTGCAAAGAAAAAAAAATTCCGCTTGCCACAAGCGGAATTCCGCTAGCCGCAAGCGGAATTCCGCTTGCCGTAAGCGGATTGTCCGCTTGCCGCAAGCGGAATTATTCCGCTTGCGGCAAGCGGATTTTTTTTTCAGTGTACCAAAAGTATGATTAGTTTTTTATATTCTATTGAATTAATGATAATTAATGATTAATAGTTACAAAAGAAACAATTAAAATCCTGATTAAATAAATCAAAATAATAAGTTAACTCAATAGGTTAGAATTATAACAATAAGTATAGGATTATTTTTATAGTAAAGAAAAAGAATTTGATGGCAATGTTAGTTTCATAAAATAATAATTCTGCTAAATTAAAATTAAACATTTTTTACCTTTTTTATTGTATTTTTTAAATATATTTTTTTTTAAATCAAAATTTCGTCAGATGAAATTAAAACTTCGTCGTTAAACGTGAGTTTAGCTTGACTCTGCAGTTATACCTGCGGTTAGATGTTATTGCCAACATATGCGTCAGAACACACGAGATAGCTTCCTTATCGACGAAAAGTCGATACGATAGGAGTTAAATAAACTCCTAAATAAATTAAATTTATTTTGTGCTTATTTCGTGTGTTCTGACGCATAGGTTGGCCACCATTTTCTCTTTAGGTAAATCTTTGTAAAAATTCTATTTTGTTTTTAAATAAGATGATTTATAATTTAAAGCAGCGGATTTGAAAACAAAGGGCAAGAATTGAATAGCTTAACAATTTTATAATATATAAATTAAGAATATATTATAATATAATAGTAAAAATTATAATCTTATTTTCATTTTATAGAGATTATAAAGATTACTAAACGCAATTTTGTATTAAGTAACCAATTTAGTATTTATTTTTTTTAAATTTATTATTTAATTTTAGTTTTTACTTACGTCTCCCGTTGTTAAGTTTGCATAATCTATTTGTTATTTTAAAAATAGAATTTTTAATCTGGTCTTCTTCAATTTGGTGTTAAAGACAAAAACTCAAGCCTTGAAAGTATTCTCCCGCGAAGTGCTCTTCCGGGTTTCATAAACATAACGCGCGAAATATAAAATTTCAAATTTTTATTTAGCGCGAATGAAGTTCTGCTAAGTAATTAATAAATTGATAATTTACAACTTTTTTAACCTATTTAAATTGGAAAATAAAGTTTAAAAAAGAATTAAAAACAATTATTATAACTATTTCCTTCATCGCGAGTCGAAAACACATATATTTATTTTATTATAGTATTTTAATGTATGTCAATTGAAGACATTTCTTAATATTTTTATAAAACTGATTAAAAGTTATTTTTTGTACCTTAGATTTAAAAGTTTTTGGTGTAATCAATATTTAAATAATTTTTGTTCTTTAATATTTTATAAAATTTAACATCATTTCTAGTATTATTTATAAAAAGTGGTACATATTATATTAAAAACAATTATTTATTTATTTTATAACTACGTTACAGTTATAAAAATTTTAAATGAATTATTAATTATTTTATTTTAATAAAAAAATTCTTTAAAACTTTAAAGGTTTTCTTTCATTCTCCCCAATCAAAAATAATCGAAATCTGGCGCCCCCTAATATATACTTTGTTTCATGAGATAAAAACAATTTTTTTAACATCATTAAAAACGTATTGCTTATTTTTCAAATTGTATATATGATATAAACCAGAAAACTTTAGTTATTATTTCATTATTATTGTTTCATATAGACGCAGGTAGGTATTATAGCAAGCTTATAATATTAAAAACGAAAAAAATACTGTTAATATTGTGTATTATACAAACGCAAATGAGCTCCTGAACCTATATTTAGTCGTATATAGCTGGAAAAAAAATATTTTTTTTTTACTACAAATTGTAGTAATATTACTACACTTGTAGTAATATTACTATACTTGTAGTAATATTACTACACTTGTAGTAATATTACTACGAAATAGTAAAATTACTACTAGTAGTAATATTACTACAAATTGTAGTAAAATTACTATTTCTGTAGTAATATTACTAAACTGTAGTAAAATTACTATACGGTAGTAATATTGAGTGCATTATTTTTTACTGTGTAATTAAACGAGGTATTACACCAAAAAAAAAAAAATATTGCAGTTTTTTTAATTTTTTTGATTTTTTACTTTTGAGAAAAAAAAATACAATAGACGAACTTTCTAAAACTAGTACTCTCATAGAAATAAATTAGGTACTACGCCCAAAAAGAAAAAAAAAATGTTATTTTTTGTATTTTTTTGTGAAATAAATTTTCAAAAAATTAATTATTAGATTCGAGATATCGAGTAAAAATCATACTTTCGAATATAAGTACTTTTATGGAAATACACACACACACACACACATACAATGCAGACTTTTTCTAAAAACCGGTTTTTTAGTTTCCTGAGGTCTCAAAACGTGCTTATATGCCAAAAAATTAAAAAGAACCAAAATTAAATATTGGATTTTTTTTAAAATTCAAAGACTTGGGGTTTTTCCAGTGGATTCAAATGATGTTATAAACTGGACTAAAATACGCATTCTTTGGTAATTTTAAGTCTTGCACTTGATTTAAAAAAAAATTATTCTCTAACCAAAATTCCAGGGATGCCAAATTCAAATGAGATTATTAAAATTTAAATACTTTTTGTAGAAAGGTGCTATTATATCTAGAAAAAAGAAAAAATCACGATACCAGAATTTTAAAATAGTACACTAAAACCCTAAAATCCAGATTACTAGGACATTTTTTTTAACAGTCTAACATTAACCTCTAATTTAAAGGCTAAGTGACAATATAAGTAATGCGAGTATCATCCAATATCCAGTGAGTATGTAGTAAATACATGTACGTACAGTAATAAAAGATAATATTTCATCCTTTATTTCTTTTATATATATATCTATATTTGTTACACTGGTTATAATCTGCAGATATGATAAAAAATTACTTTAGGAATGGAATCTATTTTTTTAATTAAAGTACCTACATTTTTTTTAATTTTAAAAGATTTAATTTATTACAAGTGTACTTTATTAATACTATTTTTTTAATTTGTTGAAAAATTATTCGGTTGAATTAATGTGAATTAAAAAAAATGAAGATATGTAAAAAAGTAAAAAATTAAAAAATTAAATTTAAGTCTTGAGCTACTTCATAAAAATTTTTTTATCAATTGATTTGATATTTTCTTAAATATTTAACAAGTAAAAATAAATAAAATGTAAGGAATAATTATAAAAACAAATAAAACTTTCATAATATATCATGTAGCAGATCAAACATTGTCTGTCTGACTAATTCTAGACTCTTTTCACTAATAATTTTTATTTCTTTACTTTCTTACTACTATAGACAACACAATTCAGTTGTCTTTTCCATTTATATACTATTTAAATAGAGGGAGAGTAAGTATAAGTAGGAGCGAATATGTATTGTTGTGTTAAATGAAAAACCTTCATATACAAGAAAAAGCATTCTAACGCGTCGGCGTCGTTAAAAACGGGGGTGCAGTTTTTGTTCTATCAGTCGGTCCCGTCTACTCATGAAGGGTGGATCTACTCATTCTCTTACTCTCTACTTTTTTAGTTTACGTTACTGTACGCGCGCTTTTAGTAGTTAAAATAAATTGATAGTTTTCACTGTTTATTCAGACTTTTTTAGGAGTTATTATAAAAATTGGCATTTAGTTAGAAAATTTCTCAATTTTCATAAAAAAACACAATTTTAACCTTGAATAGACCAGAGTTAAATAAAACTTAAAGAAAAGATGATTAGATAATTATAGTTTTAAAAAATAATTATCAAAGATATGGATTGGAATAATCGTTGTTGTGGCAAATTTTTTCGCCTCCAGGTATGTGTGTATTGTCTTTGATATGTATTTTTCTTTTTGATGCTATATGTGTAACTCGTTCTTTTGTGTAATTTATTCCTTCATGCTTAATACTTGAGACATGCATGCATTTATATTCATAATTTAAACGTAAAAAATAATTTCAATGTCATTATTTTTATTTTTATGGATTTTTTGAGATATAAAAAAAATTTTTATTATTTGTGGAAATTACTTACTTTGCGATTTATATTATATGTCCATGTGCTTTTATGTACGTTAGGGTGACTAGTTTCGTTTTCAAGGTTTAAAATTGTAATGTAAAAATGAGTTTTGCTCATTTTTTTCATGGCCAATTTAGGCAGAAATATTTGCTGGAAATTTGTCAATAATCATTTAAAAAACTTAGAATTTAATTTTCAAAATAAAGATATTAAAATTTTTAACCCCAAAATTTTTATCAAATATTTGATTTTTTAGAAGATTCTAAAATATTAAATTTTAACAACGATTTCTAATAATTATTTTTAGAAAATTCAGTATGCATTAATGACAATTAATTTTATAGTTAATTGAGATTTATCAAATTTTGTTGTACTTAAATTAACTGCTTGCATCTGCTAAAAATTCTTTAAAAATTAAAGCAAATTCCAAGTGACACAATTTAAAATTACTGAAATAAATTTAAAAAATTGAGAAAAAATTATAAATCAAAAGTTTTCAATAATTAAAACTTTTATTTCAATAAATTAAGCTCCTAAAAAACTTCAAAATCAAACACTCAACCCTAATAAATACAAAAAATAATTTATTATACCTAAAAAATTTGTGCATATATAAAGTCCAGAACAATATATTTAACAATTAAATAAAAAAATCAAAAAAAGAAACAAAAAATAAATTAAGAATTTATAAAGTTTGCATTATTTAATAGATTTTTAATTGCTAAAAGAAACTATTATACCAAAATACTCAATTGCTTATTTTATTTGAATATTAACATAATTAATGACCCGTAAAAAATAAAATAATACACAAAAGACTAATATATTTCTTTATAAAAAAATTATCAATTCAATTAAAAAATATATTTATATTTCTGTTTATATAAACGTAAATAATAAATTCTAACAAAACCATTTTTCACATTTGATTAATGTTTTTATTTGTTTTAAAAAATACATTTTTCAATTATATAAAGAAATAAAAAATGGTTTTTTTTTTTTTTGAATAGGATTAAGAAAAATGTTAATTAATTTTTTAGCCTCTAAAAAATGATAGAATAAAAAATGTTATTTTAACTGAATACGAAATTTAAAGTAAAAGCTTAGAAATTTAAAAAGAATTATTAGAATCGAAAAAGAAAATTCTTTTTGAGCTTTGTATTTTGATTTTAACAAAAGAAAATTTATAGAAAATTCTTGTTAGAGTTATTTTGAATCAGCTAACAAAATAGTAATTTGTTTGTTTGTTCTTCACAAAAAGATCAAGATACCTAGAGACTATAGTTATCTGGATCAATAGATTCATCGCATCACATTGGTTTTCAAAAGAAATGTGACTTTTTTAGAATGAAAATAGGTTACATGAAATTTGTATTAAAAGACTTTTTTTTTTTTAACAGATTTTATTTTTTAGAATATTTTTTATTAATATTTTTTATTTTGTGCTACAGGATTGAAAATGTTTATTTACGTCAAATTAAGTACCATAGCTGACCATAAACTAATAACTTCATTTCAAAAATAAAAAATAATTAATTTCTCTGCAGATTTTATGTCCAAACGTAAATGTAATTACTTTAGTGTATTATAAGAATAGCAAGTTATATGGGACATTTGCAAAAGTTTTATGACTGAAATAGAGAAATAATTGTGTATTTTGGAAAATAAATTATGAAAGAAATTTTGATATCATGGCGTTCGTTTCAATTTTACCTTGCAAATTATAAAATTGGAATTTTGTTTTTAACTTTTAAGTATTATAATGACGAACACTTTTTGTTTTTTTAATATGTTAGTTCATTAATTTCCTAGTTCAATAGTTTTAATAAATTATTCGTTTTTTTTATCATAACTATTTTTGCTCTGTACCCAAGCGTGCAGTTATTAATGTTATTACTTTTTTTTTACAATTAATTATCCCAGGTACACTGAAAAAAAATGCATTTGCCGCAAGCGGAAATATTCTGTTTACGGTAACTGAAATTCCACTTGTAGGTAGCGGATTTTCTTTTCTTGCTCGAACGATTTCAAATGACCTTAAACGTAAAGAATCTTTTTTTATTTTTTTAAAGAAATTTTTTGAAATTCCGCTAGCCATGAGCGGAAATCCACTGACGGCAAGAGGTCTTTTTTTTCAGTGTAAAAAAATAATATATCTAAAAATAAGAGAATTTCTGAGATCCGATTTTCTCCCGCTGGATGAAAATTACAGAAAGTTCTGACTCAATTTTCAGATTTCAGGAATATTTGTTTAAGTTCTGCTTTTCAAGCAGACTTAAAAACATTTCCGAAAGACTGTTTTTTTCACAGCGCACAGTGCGGCAAAATGGACAAAAATCGCTCTCCCAAACACATTTTATTCTTTTGACTTAATTTTTGAGGCAAATTACTCGTAAAAGGATACAGATTTGTGAGTTGCTGCAACTTTTTTGAATTTACACTTTTTTTTTTATTTACTTTAAACGTGATTCAGATAAAAAACTTAAATTTGCAAAAAATCGAAAAAATTTTTAAAAATTATTTTTTTATTTTTAATGTTATATGTGAGTGTATATAGGTGAGAATGCATCTTGTCAATTTTTACTCGTATAAAATCATATATAACATTAAAAATAGAAAAATAATCTTAAAAAAAATTTTTTTGATTTTTTGCAGGTATAAGTTTTTTTCATCTGAAACACGTTTAAAGTAAATAAAAAAAAAAAAGAATTTAAAATTCAAAAAAGTTGCAGCAACTCACATATTTGTACCCCTTTATGAGTAATTTGCCGCAAAAATTAAGTCAAAAGAATAAAATGTGTTTGGGCAGCGTTTCAAAAATATCTGCTCCAGAATCTGATCAAATCCCAAACATTCATTCGATTTTAAGCTCTCTTTTTTACCTAAAATGTAAAGCTCAGTCTACGAACTTTCTTAAAATTTTCGAAACTCATCATTAAGTCAAAAGAATAAAATGTGTTTGGGCAGCGTTTCAAAAATATCTGCTCCAGAATCTGATCAAATCCCAAACATTCATTCGATTTTAAGCTCTCTTTTTTACCTAAAATGTAAAGCTCAGTCTACGAACTTTCTTAAAATTTTCGAAACTCATCTATTCTTTGAAATTGCTAGATGTTTTAAAAATTATCAAATTACTCGTGCCAAACCTTGACCCAACAGATTAATAATTTCACACCCTTGTCAAATAATATGCTATTAAATTACTCGACGCTATTGTACCTCAAAGCCTTTGAGCAAAAAGACGGCGTAAGATTTGTTATTTCATAAAAAAAGGAAAGTCTTTTATAGTTGAAATTTACAAAGCTTTTACCTACAGAAAATTTATCTCGCTTATTGGTTTTGAAAACTGATATCTAAAGAAAAGAACCGGTAGTTATTAAATTTTTAAAAAAGCGACGGTGTTTCTTTTATCATCCTTGTACTCAAAGGCCCCTTACTCAGCTTCTTAATAAAAATTAAATTAATTATACCTAAAAAACTTTTTTTATGTATTTTAACTTACCAAAGTAATATTTAACTTAACTTTAAAATACCAAAACATTTCAAGAACAATATAAACGAAAAATAGGTTTTTTTTCTTTCATTATTTAGATTCATAACAAGTGAAGCTTATGTTAATTACAAAGTTTCTCATTATGTAGTATCTCTTTAAAAAAAACAAAGTTTTATACACAATACAGTACGAATTTCTTACAAGTAATTTATAAATTATTATGTATAATGTGTTTTAATTGCTTTTAGTTTTAGTTTTCTAGTTGTATTTATTCTAGTTTTGCTTATATATATTCATAGAAATCCTCTAGAGTGCCTAGGGTATTATATTTTTATTACTTAAGTAAAGAGTTACAAGAATATTACTTAAGAAAAGTTAAATGCCTAATCATCATGCTCATAATATATGGGATATTCTGTTTCAAGTAAAGCTCAAAAATATTATCTTTAAAATACAAAAATGTACATAATATTAGTCTTATAATAAAGCAGTTTTCGCAAATTTAAGTATGGTGATTTAATCTGTTAGAAAAAATTTGATTGAGCCAGGCACGAGTGATTTGTGTTCTCACTAAGGCCTGAAGTTTTTCGCTCATTGTACTTAAAATATTTGTTGTCTACATAGATGTCTACTCTGCCAAATATTGGTTTTGACTTTGCATACAGTTGCAGGCAGCATTTAAAAGTCAAACTCCATATTTTTTCCCGTGATTTAAAACCTAATTTTACATATAACGGGCAAAAAGCCGTCTCCCTAGGGTTGAAAATAGGTTATTTTTTTCCCTAGATATGTAAATGATTTTAAGATCTTTTTTAAAGGATCATTTTCTCAGTGCAAGTTTAAAATTCAGTATTTTGTGATTTTAAACAAATTTACCGTCAATAGAATATAACTTTTTTTCACAATTTTGCAAACATTTAAGTCAAAAATCGCAAAAATAGCCTGCATCGTAACAATAATAGTTAAATTTTGTAATAACCTGAATTATTAATAACAATAATTAATAACCTGGAGCGCTCCATGTATAGATTCAAAAAGTGCATTTCTAGTTAAATTAGAGTCCCTGAAAGTTTTAACAATTATAAAAAAATGCACTTAGATAAAGAAGTTTTCTTGAATTTTTAAAAAATTTACAAAAGAAGCTTTTATTTACTTAAATTTTTTAAGCAAATACACTTAAAAATTCAAATGGAATTCTGGCAAACACACTTTTATTTTAGTGTTTTTTAATGTAATTTTTAAAGTAATCACTTGAAAATTCGTGTAGAATAAGTGTCTTTTTATCCAACTTAAATTTACTACCAGAATAATAATTTATATTTCAAAGAATATTTCTTTAAATATTGTGGAAGTTTCAGAATTATTTTTATAGATATTTTTATTCGACTTGAGTAAAATTACCATACGATAAGTTTTACAATTTAAATAATAAAAATAATTCTGAACGCAAATAAATTTATTTCAAGTAACTGTCATTTTTAAAGTTTTTTAATTATTTTTTGACATTTTTGATATAACTATAAATTAAAAAAAAAAATATAATAATAATTAAAAAAATTAAAAATGATTTGTTAATTTGTTCTACTTTAGCAAGTAGTTTTGTAATTATATATCTTAGTTTTATTATATAAACATTTGCCACTCTATTAAGCGCAAAAAAACAGTACATCGATTTATTTGAAACTTTCTGCATTCCCGTGAGGGATGTTAGTTTTACAACTAATTTTTGGCTACCTGCCAAATTTATGAATAATAAAAAATTTATTTTTAAATTTTTACTGTAATGTAATAAAATTTTGATAGAAATATTGAATAAGATAATATGGGTATTTAAAGTATATTTTGACATTTATTATTCTTACCAATTTGTTGTAAAATTTAAAAAAAAATTAATGTGTGAATTGGTCAATCTTCTTTAAGCGAAATTCCTGTAATAGTATATTTACGGCTTATGTTCAGAAAAGTTAAGAATGACCCGAATCACTAAATGCATGGAACATATTTACTTCCAGCTGAGGGCTAGGTATAATGCAAATGTAACTCAACATTACAATACAATTTTCTAATTTTCTAATTTGTAATTATCACCTTTCTAGCTTTTAAGATTCTAAACCAAAACTATTTTGATTCCCTAAACCTGAATTATTCCAAGTCCCATAATCGATATTATTCCAAGTTCCTAAACCTGAATTACTTCAAGTCCATAAGCCCAGATTTTCCAAAGTCTCCTAATTATTCTAAGTCTCATTTGACCCCCCCCCCCTCTTAAATAGGACAAATTTGACCCACCCCATAAATAGGACACATTTGAACCCCCCTCCTTAATTGTCAAGTTCTGAAGTACCCCCTCCCTATAAACATGTTCCATGTTAAAACTTGAATTATTTGTTTTGTTAATTTAATCATTGCGCTTAGATTTTATTACTCGTTGTAATATTTTGAGGAAATATTTGGGGAAATCGTAGGAAATTTGGTTTGGGTAAATGAATAAATTCATATCTTGTATTTAAAATAATAAAATTAATTATTAAGTCACTTCGATAATTATAACAATATAAATAAAAATTAATTAGCGGACTGTATAAAATTGAGAGAAATAATAGCTGGTGTTTAAGAGAATTACTTGAATTTGAACACTGAATTTACACTGAATAAATTGATTTGACACGCCGGGTGGCACATGATTTTAGTTATTAATGAGTTGTGTGAATTGAAATGTTAAAGGCGCGATAGCCGACCACAGAATGAGAGCGACGTATGCGCATGAAACGGTTTTATAGAACCGGTGAAATTTTAACATAAGAGAAGGGGCCCTAAAACGGGGGGCCGATAAATTAAATAATTACAATATCGCGTAAGACTTTACTTACCGCGAATATTTAAATGAAAAAATATAAAAATATGATTTTTAAGCTATTGGCCGCAACACTCGTATTTATAGCATACCGAACGCATTTCTCTTTCGAGAAAAATAAAATATAGTATATATGATATAAAATTGAAAGAAACATATTTAATGGTGCAGAAACAATAGGAAACAACTAAAAAATTATTTGTATTTATGAAGCTTAAAAAGCATGTACTATCTGTCTACACGGGCTATACTTAAACTAAATACATTAGTTTTTTTTTTTTTAAATTTGTGAAAAAATTAATTGGTACCGGTGTATAGAATATGCACATAAATAATTTAGAGGCAATATTTATCAGACTACAGATAATTTGCGTATCGATTGAGGTTTTCAAAACCTCATATTTCCATAAAACTCTTTTTATCTATTTTATTGAACAAAAATATTTACCACACTTTTTTAAATAAATCAGCATAAATTTTATAACCTATTATATTAAACAGCATTTTTTACCAAATATAATTTCAATTTTAAAAACAAATTTTTTTACAGAAAATCTTTGCCATTTTAACAAAAAATAGCTAAAAATCTTTTTTATATACCAAATGTATGTCAATCTATCTTTTTGTGGACAGTTTTTTTGTTGTATTATTTTCTCTTCAAAAAAAGCTCGGAAAAAAGGGATATGATAACCTTCTTCCTTAAAAACTAGTTTGAAAATTCTGTGTAATTGACATATCTATTAATAAAATAATAAAAGTAAAAAAATATATGTTTGAAATATAAATCGATGACCATTTTTTTTTTCGTCCTTAAAGTGTAAAAAAAAAATGATTATTTTTTCTACTTCAGTACACTGAAAAAAAATTCCGGTTGCCGCAACCGGAATTTTTCCGGTTGCGGCAACCGGATTATTCCAGTTGCGGCAACCGGAATATCCGGTTGCGGCAGCCGGAATTCCAGTTGCGGCAACCGGAATTTCCAGTTGCGGCAGCCGGAATTCCAGTTGCGGCAGCCGGAATTCCAGTTGCGGTAACCGGAATTCCGGTTGCGGGAACCGGAATTCCAGCTTTAAAAATAAATTTTTTTTTACGTCAAAGACTTAATATAAAACAATTCTATCTGTAAAAATAGATGTTTTAAGAAGAATAAATATAATTTTTTATACTTTTTAAAAGTTATTAATTAATTATTAATGTTAATAATATTTATTACGCATTATTTCTTTAAACTAATATATTTGACTATTTTTATTTAAATCTGATTGTTAGCAAATATTGTATAGATAAATCCTACTTAATCCACCTTAAAAACATCAGAAATTTTGTAATTTAATTTATACCGCAGGGTCTTCTAAATTTCCATGGAATTTTTAATTTGAATAATTTTTTTCTGTATTATAAGTTTAATATTTAATATTTAAGTCTTGAGCCACACTAAAATATATTATTTGAACACAAAAAATTGTTTAAAACCTTGTGATAGCCCAGAAATAAGTTAAACTAACCTATTTCCTATTTCCCCTAAAAGACCTATTAAATGATACTGAACTTTTGAGTATTTTTAAGCAATTTTTTCTGAGACAAAAACAAATTTTGAGAAAATCAAATATTTTAAGAAACTTTATGGTTCAGAAAAAGATACTCATAATAACTCTTAAATCCTGTATTTTCAATAGGAAAATTCGGGAGTCTCAGCGAAAATACGTCAGTTTAAATTAACTAAAGATACTAACTAAAGGTCTGAATCAATTTTTAATGTTGAAATAATATATTTTACTTTGGTTCAAGAGAGGTTCAAGATTTAAATATAATAAATTTAAATTAGTCAGGAAAAAAATAGTTATTTTGGCATTCTTAAAAGCTAATTTATACGATTGATAATATTTTTGATGTAAAAAATGTAAAAAAAGGATTAAAAGTAGTAAAAACTAGTGGAAAATGTTTAATTATGATAGAATGGAAGATTATTACAATGACAACTTTATGGATCGAATGATTTTCCCAAGAATTGTACTTCTTTCAGAATTTATTTTAGGTATTTTCAGCAATTTATTATTTTACTTAACATAATAATTTGACTAATTTTAATTTATTAAAAGATTTTATTTTATTCTTATTTAAATATTAAATTAATTAATTGACTATGTAAAAACAAGAGTAAAAAATATATTTTTGCTCAGACAAAATAAATGCTATAATAATAATAATAATAGTGTCAATATACTATTATAATTTTAAAAATTTTTTAGTCAAATAATAGCTTAAATAAATAATGTGTAATAAACAATATAAATTTAAACAACTTTTATACAAAATTTAAATTATTCTTCTTGAAACATCTATTTTTATGGATAGAATTGTTTTATATTATGTCTTTTACGTAAAAAAAAATCCATTTTTCAAAGCTGGAATTCCGGTTGCCGCAACCGGAATTCCGGTTACCGCAACTGGAATTCCGGTTGCCGCAACTGGAAAATCCGGTTGCCGCAACTGGAATTCCGGTTGCCGCAACTGGAAAATCCGGTTGCCGCAACCGGAATATCCGGTTGCCGCAACGGGAAAAATTCCGGTTGCCGCAGCCGGAATTCCGGTTGCGGCAACCGGAATTTTTTTTCAGTGTATTATCATAATAATTAATCATTTAAGCTATAAAATAAGTTTAACCTTTAGTCATTTTTTAGTTCTTTTTTATATAAATATCACTGTTTTTCTATATAACAAGTAAAAATATACGTAGTATAATAATAAATAAAATAATAACAAAATGTTGATAGGTCAGTGCACAAGGGAAATTTTATATAAAAATAAAATTGTAAACATAAAAAGAATGTTAGTTGTATAGGGGAAAGTATGGTATATTGAATATATCATGAATATTTGCTTGACTTATGATAGTATTTTTTTATGTTTTGTTCTCTAAAAATTTAAATATTTTTTTTTACCATACTTTTGACAAAAAATTTTCAATTATTTGGCTGCTTTCTTTAACTTTTGATGTTTGAATTTAATTTTCTAGATTTATTTAATGCTATTTAATACCATGAAATTCCAATTATCCGGTATTATAGTACAATAAAGTTGTAAGATAAATTTTCTGTTTTATGTTTACATGGATGTCAAAACATGAAATTTCCGCGTAACTCATATTTTAACTTCGTGTGGAGTTTTCAGTTGTCTGAGGGTTGTTTACTTGTTTTTAACAAAAATTTATAGCTTACTAGGTAGATTGCTTTTAATTGTGCCATAAACAAACATTCGTGAAAAAGAACCTTATTTAACAAATTTTTTGCCCCCCCCCCCCGGGCGTAAAACTCGCGCGTAAAGAATTTTCTACACTCGTTCTACGCCTAGGTAGGCAAAAAATATTGTAAGCACCATGGGCGAAATACTTTAGACACTTGCGTGACCACATAACACTGGTATCCGGCTTCGCCGAGCACTCGTGCTAGTGCTCACGCTAGTGCCAAAACTTTTACGCCCTTGATACTTAATATACTATTTAATATTTATTACTATTTTATTAAAACAAAAATTCATTTTATATTCAATCGTTTTTATAAAGCTTTCAGAGCACTGTTTACTTAAAAGCCACGAAAATTAAAAAATTGAGCAAATACACCCTATTTTCCGTTATATAATAATTATTTTTTGTACTTTTACATTATAAAACTGCGCACGCATTTATTATTTTTATTCGCATTTTTATATTTTAATTATTCTTAAATATATTTGGGCTGGTCTAGCTAAAGTCTTAATAAAATTTTCTAGCTAAATTCTAAAAAGATTGTATTTTTATTGAAATTTTGGTTTTCAGTTCCGGAAATTTAAATTTCACTAAATAATCTGATACCCTGTAATTTTTAGGTACAACTCCTAAATATTTTCTGTCAGTTGTTACTATATTCCAATAAAAAGCTGACAAAGGCAAAATCCCATTATTATAGTCCCTTCATATTATTGAATAAATTTTTCTCTTTTTAACCAATTTAGAGTAATCGAAACAATCACAGTAAGCGTATTTCTTCAAGTTAACAGAATTCAGAAAACCAAAATAATACACCAAAATTTGTGCAAAATAGAGACTGAATCGAAGTGTTCTAAATTCACCCAAATGAAAATCCCAAGAGAAAAACACTCTAATAAAACAAGAGAGACCAACCCATATAAAGCGAAAAAAATCTATTAATAAATTTATGTACAATTTTTTTTCTTTATTTTTAAATAAAAAAAATATGATAAAATTTCCAATATTATGTACAATGTCATATTTAATTAAAAAAAAAAAAGTTGAAATAAAATTTTATTGATGTCGTTATATCTATATTTATGTTCTTGCTTACTACTATAATTTTTTTATTGTTTGTTTATTTTTCTTCTGTTTAATAATAATGCTCTAATTATAATTTAATATGATTTTCTATAAAATGATATTTTTCAATAAATATATGACAGTGTACTGTGCTGTGTTGGTAGTATAATTAAATTTTAACTAATTTATTCTGATATTATATAACATTCAGGTATATGAATTAATTATTATATGAAATAAAATATTTTAATAATCAAAAATTTTATTTCATTTCTCGTTATTATTTATGTAACTTAATTATCTTATTTTAATTATTGATTAACAATGAAATAAATTTTATTTATCTAAATTATAATAATAAATTTTTTTTTAATCTGACAAATTTATAGAAAAAGTCTCAAGAGCTTAATTAATGACTTGAATTGTTTTATTTTTTTTTTATTTTTCAGATTAAGGTGAAAAGGTTTGCTGAGAATGGAAGAAAATGAGATAAATTGTTGAGTTATCTGTCAGAATAAAATTACAGAAGCTAGACTGAATTACACATACACATATAGCAATGAATCACGAAAATGAAGAAGTTAGTATTAAAAATTTGTTTTCTTTTTTTACGTTTTTTTTTTTAGATAATTGCATTTTATTTTATTTTTATCTAAGTTTTTTTTTATTTACACTGAAAAAAATTAGTTGGCGTAAGCATCTCTACCGGAAATACTAATGAAAAATTTCTCAGAGAGTTACAATAATTTCGTTGAGAATTTAGAATTTTTGTAAAAGAATACAAAAATATCTTTTAGATAAAGTTAAACTCTTTGAGAATAATTAATAAATTCGTATAAGAATTGTAAGTTTAAGATTAAATTTCTTGGGGGTCTTTTCCGGGGTCTCTTAACCCTGCAGGACAAAACTGATTAGAATAAAAGGGTCTTTTTCGTTAACCCCTCTTTCTTCCCCACCTCTCACCAAAACACTTTTTATTCATTGATTTTATTTTAAATGACCAATTTATTTTAAAAGGTTGAGAAAATCGGTTTTACAAAGTTTGGGACCGTGAGATTTCCAATAATGCAGTTTTTTTAGGTATTAAACTAAAATATATCTACAAGTCTATCCAAAAATATAGTAACCATAACTAAAATTATATTTTTTTTTACTAATTTTTTAGTTAAATCTACCAATAAACTTTTAAATAACTGTAAGGTTTCATTTAATAATTTAAAAAAAAAAGTTTTTATTAGTTAGAAACGAAAAATTTATTATGTTTTAATTTGTATAAAAGCAATAAAAAAATACTTTCTTTTTATTATTGCTTATAAAGATTATGAATACAGTTTTTATTGTTTTTACTAATATTAATTCGCATAAAAATTTTATTTTTTTATCAGCGGCCAGAATGCACGTATTTCCCGGTCATAGCGCGATTTGAAAATAAGTGTTTTCTTGCCACTGGCGAAGAAAAATTATATTTTGCTCTCTACCGTAAAAAAAATAATGCGCGTCCCAGATCACAGTTTGCTATCCTCGGATTGCAATTTACGTGCGATCTGGGTCATTTTTTATTTTTGCAACCTATTCTAAAAATACACTATTAATTCTCTCTAAACACTAATCTGTAAAAAAGTGTCCAAAATTACAGATTAACAGAGTATGGCCGATAAATAATCCTCATTTTTTACAGTCTATACTATGTAAATTTCTGAATTACAGAATAGACGAAATATTTTTATATCGAGAGGTACTTAACTTTTAATGCTATTTACTATATTTTTTAAAAAAAGTAAAAAATTATTTTTAGATATAATTCCGGGTATTTTTGGGTACGCTGAGCTCAAATTCGGTTATAAAATTCAAAAATTCCGAATAATTGACCCCGAAACCGCAAAATTTAGTAAAAAAAATATTAATTTATAAACTTTTAATTAATTATTCTTGACTGCGACACTTGGGGTTTAAGGACACGCTGATCCCGAATTTTCAGCCTTTATTCCAAATAATGGACCCAAACACCGAAAAATTCGGTGAAAAAATTAATATTTTTAAACATTTTAATTAATTTTTCTTGACTGCGGCACTTAGGGTTCAGGGTCATGCTCAATTCGAATTTCTTAGCCAAATTTCCAAACACCAAAACCGAAAAATTCGGTAAAAATATTATTATTTTGGTACTAGGGTTTCAAACCTTACACCTACATAACCCAAGGAAGTGGTCTATAATAAGAAAACGACACGACAAATCTTACACCCTCATAACCTAAGGAAATGGTCTGTAAAAAAACCATGCTACAAGCCTTGCACCCACATAACCTAAAGAAGTGGTCTATATTAAGAAAACGACACTGATTTAAAATATGGAAATTTAGCTAATAAATTCACTAATAGATTCACAATGCCCTAAAACTCCAAGTACCGCAGTCAAAAATAATTAATAAAAATTATTTAAAATATTAGTATGTTAACCGAAAATCTCGGTTTTGGGGTCGATTATTTGAAATTTTGAAATAGGGTTGTTGCATGGTATTGAGATTATTAGTATTCTAAAAATATATTTAAAAATATTTGATACGTATTTTTTTATTTTTCATAATAATTAAAAACAACGGAGTTATTAGCCATTAAAAGATAGTAGAAGGGGTAAATGACGTCATGCAGTGAAAAACGCTCCTATCTAACTCTATATAAAAATTTAACGGTATGATGTCAGCCGCCCCCTCCACCGTTTTTTAATTGCTAATAACTCCATTGTTTTTAATTATTATGAAAAATAAAAAAATACCTATCAAATATTTTAATGCCGGCTACAAAACCAACCAAATAGAATTTCAATATTTTTTTCATGCAACAACCCTATTGGGCTAAAAAAATCGGGGTCAGCATGTCCCTGAAACCCTAGTGCCACAGTAAAGAATGATTAATTAAATTTTTAAAAATAATAATATTTTTACCGAATTTTTCGGTTTCGGTGTTTGGAAATTTGGCTAAGAAATTCGAATTGAGCATGACCCTGAACCCTAAGTGCCGCAGTCAAGAAAAATTAATTAAAATGTTTAAAAATATTATTTTTTTCACCGAATTTTTCGGTGTTCGGGTCCATTATTTGGAATAAAGGCTAAAAATTCGGGATCAGCGTGACCTTAAACCCCAAGTGTCGCAGTCAAGAATAATTAATTAAAAGTTTATAAATTAATATTTTTTTTACTAAATTTTGCGGTTTCGGGGTCAATTATTCGGAATTTTTGAATTTTATAACCGAATTTGAGCTCAGCGTACCCAAAAATCCCCGGAATTATATCTAAAAATAATTTTTTACTTTTTTTAAAAAATATAGTAAATAGCATTAAAAGTTAGGTACCCCTCGATATAAAAATATTTCGTCTATTCTGTAATTCAGAAATTTACATAGTATAGACTGTAAAAAATGAGGATTATCGGCCATACTCTGTTAATCTGTAATTTCGGACACTTATTTACAGATTAGTGTTTAGAGAGTTGGTTTTCAAATTTTAGTAGCTTCCACAAAATAGAATTCAGCTTTATCTACTACCAAATGGTGTGCTTGCACCTATGCCTATAGATTAAGCTACATTTTGGGATGAATGGCTTACTGTATGTAGGTTTGGGGGCAAAACACTTGTGTATTTAAAATAAAAATATTGCTTAACCTAATAAAAAATAAATAAAAATATAGATTATTTGGTAATTTCCAGAAAAAAATATTAGTGATAGGGGGTCGGAGGGGGGGATTAAAATCCAAAATTGACTTATAATTAAAGGAATCGTTTAAATTTTACATTTATATATTCTACAAAACAATTTTTCTAAATGTATCCACTTACATTACTCGCCCTTTTTCAGTGTATAAAAAGTACTTAAGCCCTTTAAAAAGGTCAATAAAAATGAATTTATTTTTCTACATAATTAAATTCTTATAATTAAAAAATCTTGAAAACTAAAATAACGATTCTTTATTTATTATATATATTTTTTTTTTAATATAGCAAAAACCAATACCACAGACTCTTTGTGGTGCACTTCAAAAGGAAGCTAATTGCAAATGCTTGGTTCTTTCATTATTAATTTACGGATGTCTTGCCGCTGTTACTTGGTGTAGATGCGCTAATGTTCCTAAAGTGAGTTATCTTTACCTATGTTTATACAATATTAATTTATGTAAATATTATGTATAAAGGCTTTGCTACATCCAGTAGTGTGTCGTTGAATAATTTTTATTAAAAAAAAAAGCATAATTATTCTCTTGTACTTTTTTTACTATTTTATTATAATATATTAAAATTTCATTATTCCTTTAGATTTATAAGTAAAAAAAGGTACTTGATTACAAATTTAATTAAAATTTTTTTATTAATTATTTTTTAATGAGATGTAGCCTTATAATCTAATTGCATAATTGAAATTTTTTACTTTTTTGGAGTTATTGATATGCAATTAATAGCATGTGAGGCAGTTTATGCCAAATTCGAGCCAAATTGGCTTGATTTTGACTGAGGGGTTGCAAGAAAACTTAAAAATATTTTACCTAATTTTAGCTCTTTAGATCTAATTAATGATTTTTTTTAGCCGTTTTAGCTTTTCGGACATTTTTTAAATTTGCTCAAAACTTTATAATTTTTTCCCGTCAACTCATATTTTAAAATAATTTTTCATGATTTATTCTAGTAAAAAAATGAATGACATGAAAAAAATATAATATAAAATGAAATGAATGAAAATGATATAACAAAAAATGAATGACATAAAAACAATAAAATTTCTGTAGGCAAATTCTGAGACGCACTTTTCTGTCACTGGATGAAAATTTGGTATACTCTGACTCAATTTTTTGGTTTTATCAAAAAATATTATTTTAGTCACTCTTGTCAGACAAAAGACAATTTCATAAATATTTTAAAAACCGTCATTTTCTACAACCTTTCAGAAATTATTTTAAATTTGTCTGGAAACGGGGACTAGAGTAAAATTTCTAGAGAATTTTGAAAATTAAATTAGGATTTTTATCCAGTCAAAATTTTTATCCAGTAAAAGAAAATCTTATTAGAATCTGCTTAAATCCCAGAAATTTTATTGCATGGCTTATTAACCTTTATTTTTTTTTACCAGGGTAGCTGAAAAAAATAAGAAAATTTTAAATCACTTTATCACCTGGTCAAGAAATTCGCGAACAAAAATAGAGACCTTGACCTAAAGAGCTAAAACTTTGTAAAAGACTTTTTTAATTTATAATTTTTAAAATGATTATCACCTAACCTAGCATTATTTTTACGTTAACAGTAATATAAGATTTTTTCGATTTTTTAAATATCTACAAAAAAAATCCGCTTGCGGCTTGTGGGTAGCTGAATTTTTTTTCTTATTTAAACGATTGCAGATGACCTGTACGTAAAGAAAAATTTTTTTTAAATATATTTTTTTTTGCATTTCAAATCATTTGCAATCACTTGAGTATGAAAAAAAATTCCACTAGCAACAAGCGTATTTCCGCTAGTCATAAACGGAATTCCGGTAACTACAAGTGGAATACTTACGTTCGCCTAAATGAGTTAGATTTGTACAAAAAAATGATTTTAAGCATTTCCCATTTTTCATTATACTCTCGTTTGTTACAAAGTAAATTAAAGAATTTAGCTACTAAAAGTAATAAAAAAAAAATCAAATAAAACTTTATTTCAATTTTATTTTTTCAGATTGTGATTAATCTTACAAAATTTCCAATAAAAAGCACAAAGCATGTTTCACCTTGTGACGACGGATACATTTATATTCCTGTAAGTAAAAAATTTCAACATAAATTAAAATTATAAATTTAATTAAAACTCTGATTCTGATAAATAAAAAAACTTAATTACCTGAAAACTTGTTTAAAGCACAAACTTTTTTATCGAATAAAAAATTTAAATTTTGTTTAGAATTTCCCAGAAAAATTCATAACTAAAATTCCTGAAAATTTAAACAAACTTTTAAAAACAAAAATAGTTGAATATCAAAAAATAACAATTATTTCATGATAAAATCTAGTTTTATACTCATTTTCTGAAATGCTTTTTAATATTATCCTGTAATAAATTTTGAATAAAATTTCCTTTTTTTCCATTATAACAATAATTTTACTTTTTTTTTTATAAAATTAAAGCCCAGGATTTAATTTATACAATCGCATAAGTGCTTCTAGATTTGTTAGATATATAAGTCTTAATTAATGCCTCAGCATCATTTGGATTAAATACTGGCAAGATTTCAATTTTGATAAATTTACATATTACGTGTTAGGATATAATTACATTGACCTGATGTAACATAATGCGGGTTTTAATTTATGATGCGCCATGAAATTAATATGTTAATTAAAATTTTTAGGTTATATTTTATGTTACTAATTATTAGCATAATTACTGACATTACTTTAATTTATGAAGTATCAAGTATATCTATAGTCCATTTATCTTGTCTATTTATAGACGAAATTGTAAGTTTAAGCAAACTTGTATCTTAGGTAATTTAGGGCATATTGTAGACAAGAAATCTTGTTAATTAAATGAAATCTTGTTTAAGGATCGTGTGTTAGTCTTACAAGGAGAGTGTACGGGTTGGATCTGTCAGATCTTGACCCTATTTTGCAGAGCAAATTGTTTTTCACTGATTCTCTCACTGGAATATTTTGGCCAAAATTTGTATGTGGTTTATTGAGTATTACGAAAAGGGTATTAGTAGTAAAAAAAATTCGTTTACGGCGTTTAAAATTAGATTTTTAGAGACAAAAAATAAGACTCGTTAAAAGTTTTTTGATTGACTTGCAAGGTGAAGGAAAAACGCCTAAAAATCCCATTTTTTAATATCGAAGCTCGCTGTTCTTGTTGTTCTCGTTGACTCAGAAGGCCTATAAGATTAAACTATTGGTATGGGAAGTGTTTTTTTAACATAACAAAGCGCTCTGCCAAACAGGGGGATAAGATATCTGGTATAGATTCAACTCGTACTTTCCCCTTATTAGGATTTGATTTCATGGATTTTATTTATTTTTTTATTTTTACTGTCCTTTTTTTAATTGTAAAACGATTATTATCCAATGCACAGAGTCTAATTTTTTTTAAATTGCTTATTTTAGGTTACTTCATAGATTATTTAAAAAAATTTTTTGAAATTCCGCTTAAAAAAATAAGTTTTTGTCTTGTATTTTAAATTTAAATTAAGAAACAATTCAAGTTTCAAATACGGAAAAAGTTTTTCATTTTATACCCAAAAAATTAGATCATTTAAAAATCAGATTTTTTGCCATAAGCGTTATATTTCCAGAAAGTGATTATACTCAAAATTGTTTGTTAATTTAGCCTGAATCAAATTTAATTTCAAACATTCTATCCTCTTTAAACAATCCAAAAAACGAAAAATATAAGAATAAATGAAATAATAATAACACACAGGTGGCATTTATGGGAATGCTTTATCTCGTTTATCTTGTGGAATGTTACCATTCGCCAACAAGAATCGATCTCTTACATGCAGAAAGTCAAAATAGCATATTAACAAAATTATCACAGCTTAAATTAGCACAACCAACAATATGGTGGAAAGCAATTTCTTATCATTATGTTAGAAGAAAAAGGCAAATAACTCGTTACAGAAATGGTGATAATTATACGACAACACAGGTAAAATTTTTCATTATTATAAATTAGTTACAATTTAAATAATTGATTTATGCTTCTTTTATATTCGTATTCGAATAAATGGGTTATTATTGTTGCTCATTAAAACTACGTTTCTCTCAATTGTTTGCTTTATTTGATTTCGTGTATTGTTTTATTCAATCAAAAGGTTTAATTTATTCAAAGGAGCGTAAAAGTCCCTTTTTTTTTCTTTTTTTTTTCTTTTTTTTTCTGAAATAAGCACGTGCTTTATAATATTACTTTATATACTGTAAGACTGATCTGGTTAAAAATTTCGATCAAAATTTAAAATTTAAAAAATTTTTTATCATGTATCAGTTAATTTGAATAACTATTTCTATAATTTTAATGACAAGGCAAAATTAGACTCCTAAAAGAATAGCTCAGTTAATCACTTTTATAAGCATTGACACCAAATATATGGACCCTTATAAAGAGCAAATTTTTTGAGTTTCAATTGATGAGCCACAATTTCAGTAATCTCATTTTTTTGGTTAATGCTACCTAATTTTGCTGTAATAAGAAATATAAGCAATTTTTTAAAAAAACAACCAGGCTAATGTCTTTTTTTTAAATTAAGACTTTCGTGGTAAAATAGATTCGTTGTAAAAATATTTTTTTAAATAATTTCAATATTACCCTAGTTAACCAATTTTACTCTAAATTCTATTCTTATACTCAGAAACTAATTCATAATTTCAAAGAAAAAAATTATTTAAAATTTCAAACATAAAAATCTTACAGTATACACATGCACACACATACATTATGCATATCTGATATAAAAAGCTCTTGAAGTTCATTTGGCAAGAATATTTTACTTTTATCCTTGTACGAATAGATTTTATACACGTTTATATTACTACTTTGTACAAAAAAATGTATGAAAAAAAATTATTTTCTTTGCTTGCCAAAATAATAAAAACATATAAAATTTATTTATTTTTTTAGTATTTATATTTTAAAAAAAATGTATTTTAATTGTCTTTATAAAAACATAATAATGTGGCAATTATTGATACAAGGATATTGCATATTTTTTGTATAGAATTTATTTTAGATGAAAATTATATATCATAAAGTGACAAGTATTTATATAGATTGTTAAAAAGTTTATAAATTTAAAAAAAAAGACCTTGAGAATATTATAACTTTGAGAAAATTTATTGAAGTTTTTTTTTTCTATTTAACGAAAAAATAAATAAAAATTATGCAAATATTAATTTTTAACGATTTATCTATTTTATTATCAGGACGTGTAAATTAAAAAATTTTTATTTAATGAATTATTCAAAAAAATTTATTTTAGGTTCATAAATTGATTATATTGAAAAATTTTAATTATTGATTTAGTAATAAATATAATTAACCTTTTGTTATTTTATTTTTTATTGGTAATCGATAATATGTAAGGAAAGGCCTAGATAAACGGTTAACTAATTAAATACAAAGAAATATCATTAAATTTTCATTGTTTCATTGAGCTTTAGAAGAAACTTATTAAAAGCACTAAAAAAAAGGTAATTATTAGTTTTTTTCATTTTTAATGTCATCTGAGTTAAAATAAAAATTTTAAATTTATTATTAGGTATATTTCAATTTAATGCTTTGATATTAAATAAGAGCAGCAAAAAATTTATAAAAAGTTGTATGAATTTTATTTTTCGTTTTATGTCTCTGTGTCATAATTTAATTAAATTATAGAAGAAAAGTATATAGAGTTACCTAGGTACCTTCATTTTTTAACATTAAGCATAAATAAGACAAACTTTAATAATTACATTAGATAATAAAGTATGATATTTAATCATTTTAATTACTGAATTATACTTTTTACTTTTGATAAACAAGATTAATATCGTATTTTCCTACTGCTTTTTATATTATCGTAATCATTTTTCTTTTTTAATTTTTTTGAGGATTTAATTCAAAATAATGTTTAAGTAACTTTTAAAATTATTGAAAAATTTTAAGATTTTCTACACAGCTAAACTCGAGAATCAAACCTATAAAATCTTTGATAATGAGCCGTAAATATAATGATTTTTTTTTATTTATGCTTTTCTTTAAGTCTCAAAATCAACACATTTTTGGAAAATAAATATAAACATATAATCAAAAAATTAATTTTTTACATTCTAAAATTTGGAGACATAAATTTTTAAATTGGTCGGAAATCAGTTACAATATATTTCGATTTGCTCGAATTTTCCCAGAAAGTTGGACTAGTATGAGTTTGACGTAAAAAAATTTAAATTAAGTAATTTTTAAGTTCATTAAGAGTAATGGAGTCACAATTCAAAAATTTTAACAAATTACAAAAGAAAATAAAAATAAATTTAAAAAAAAAATTTTAATAAATTAAATTTGAAAAGAATTAAAACCAACAAGGAAATTAATTTCTGTCCAATTTAAAATCAACAACTTAAACCCCAAAAACTAAAACCGGAAGTAGATAAAAATAATTTTAAAACATTTTTAGAGCCCTGTTTCGTAGACATCTTTTTACTGATAGTTCTAAAGGATTTCGTAACAGCTGTATAATTTTTTTGGGTCACTGAACTCGAATATGATGTCATTTTTTACCAAAAGTGGCTCAGCAGTCCACAATAGACATCTTTTTGTCATTTTTACGGGTTTTCCGTTGCTTTATCTGATATGCAATATTTTGAGGCCACTGAGCACGAATATGATATATTATTCGGGAAAATAGCTACGAAACTTCTCGCTACTGCCGCAGAAAAATTTTATACGGCCCTTGTCCATAAATAAAGAATGCCCCAAATCGCAGTTTACCTCGGCTTCGCCTCGGAAGGTAACTTCCGTGCGATTCGGGCCATTCTTTCCTTTTTTGGACACGAGCCGTAAGTATACTATTTTTACAGAAAGTAATCTAATCCCCATAAAAGGCAACTTTTGGTTATTTTTTACGGTTAGATCATCATTTGAGCTTGGTAATTTTTTAAGTATTCATTTCTGGGCAATATGTCCATGAGAACTTTTTCTCAGAATGACTCAAGGAAAAACGTTTTAAAATTTCAACCAATTTGACCAGGATCCAATTTTCATAAGATTTATGCGGTATTCTTTAAATACTTTTCACTTATGTAAATTATATTGGAAGGACAATTTAAATACCCATAATAGTATAAATAAAATAAAATTACCGTTTTCTTTCTCGAAAATTAATAAAGTTGATAATGTAATATAAATAAATTTAATTGAATCCAGAAGATTAAACACAGCAATAATAACAGATTGTTAGTGCGTTTCTCGCAAGCGAAATGCTTTTTGAATAGTATATAATACGTTAATGATTTGAAATCAACATGTCCAATTTTCTTATTATTATATTAAAGGTTTATAGATTTAGATTTATTTATCCTTCTGCTTATCTTATAAATTATAATCATTGGATGTTTTGTAATCATATTTTCAGCTGCTATGAATTATATTTACATTACTTGCGATTATCAATTTTAAAGTATAAAGAAGGTTTTATTCTGTGGCTTTCATTTCATTCCTTCATTATTCATTTACACCAGCAATATTAAATGCATCAAAAAATTTGAAATTGAGTAATACGAATCCAGGCCAGGGATTCTTTTATAATTGTGGCCGCCAAAAACGATTATGAAGGTTTCAACCATTTTCCGGGGGTCAGTTTTGATTAATTAACGATATATTAAAATAAAATTTAAACCGCTAAAAATAAAACCAGAAGTAGTCATCATCCGTGTCATCTCCCGTGCCATCATTTTTATATTTTTTCAAAGTTCCAAAGTATTGCTCCCATATAAGAACAATGTTAAAGCTCCGATTTTTATTTCATAATTAAAAAAAAACTAATTCTGTAAGAGGAGTAAAATAAAATTCAAGTTTTAAAATCTTTAATTTTTAATCATCTTGCATCATTTCCTTCAACCATCGAGAGACCTTAATGCATACATAATTAATAATCGTAAAAAAAGAAAGCAATGGAATTAAAAGCAAACGTCAAACACAAATTTTCTACCCAAAAATTTTATTGTTCCTTCTGCCCTTGAAACTTGAATTTTATTTTATTTTATAAACATTAAAAAACAACATCTTAGCATATATTAAAAAAATAAAATATGAATTATGCATAAAGCTTGCATTCAAAAAAAAAATTTGTTTAAAAATACATGAATATTTAAAAATAATCTTTGTTTTTTTATAAAAAAAATAGGACAATAAAAAAAAAAAAACAATACAAGTTTAGAATAAAAAATAAAATTAAAACAAAAAAATCAGAAACTAAAAATTTCATTAACTAAATAAAAGTTATACAGTTAAAGCAAATTTTTTAATCTCCACAAATTACTTAAAAAAAAAAAATGTATTAAGTTGTCTCTTCAAAAAAAAAACCAGATATTTGAAGCATGAAACGCTTTGAAAAAAAATATCCTATTAACTAAAAAGCTCAAACTTTCTTTTCATCAAAAAGTTAATAAGTAATGACTTTTTATAATATTAAAAAATTGAGATGAGTTCTTGATTCGACTTTATATTTAGTATATTTTTTTTTTAAATTCCAGCCAAAAATAATTTTATGAAAATATTTTTTCTATTTTATTTTATAATTTAAAAGAAATAAATCAATATTTTACTTAAAGCCAAAATGTTAACATTCAAAGAAAACTTTTTTATGCAAACAAAGTAAAAGATTTTGAATAAGACAATTGTTAAAATAACACGAAGTAAATTGAAATTGTAAATTCTATCCTAACCTATAAAAACAAAATAGTAATTCAAGTCAAACTTTTTTAACTTTAAAATTTTAGTAATCTCATTAGGGTTTAAATTAGAATTCATAACTTGTATCCTTTTAAATTTATGATGCCAATGGTTGTTGATCAAATTTGTTATTCTTGCCAAGTTATATTTTTTTTTCCAATCACTAGTCATAACATAAAGTGGAATAAGAAAAAAAAAATTGTTGTTTTTATTTTCAAACTGTCTTCAATAAGAGATAATCAAATTTTGTTTGTCTGTATCAATAAGTTGAGGGAAAAAATTCTCTTATTTTATTTAATAATTTAATAAAATTCATGCTTACTAAATGTAAACTTGTCGTAATTTTATAGATCTTCCTCTGTTATAACAGTAAATGACAGGATTTATGTATAAACTCTGAGTTCCAATAAATTTTAACTTGAAACCCATTTGCCATATCTCAAGGAAAGTAATGCTATAGCATGTAACTAGTTAGTTTAATAGTCCAATAAACTTCAGTAAATTTGGAAAAAGTTTTTGTAAGATTAATGAATGAAAATTAATTTAAAAAATTAATGATTAACGTCAATTATGAACCGACCTTTACAATTTAGACTACAAGTTTTCTTTTTATTTGCAATATTCAAACAATTAATTATTTAAATTATGAATTTAATTATGCTACTCAATAATTTCATTTTATTTTATAAGATAAATTGCAAAGAATGCTTGTCAGTTTCAGTAATTGGAATTTCAACAAAAATATATTTGCTATTTTTTTAGTCTTTTTGCGTTCTTTTAATTGATTGAATTCCTTGACTCGCGAATAAAAAAAAAAATGATTGGATATCCTGTGCTAATGAAAGAAATTCAATAAAATATCTAAGGCTTCAATTATCGAATTTTATTAAATCATCCTTTTTTTATTATGGATGCCATAAAAAGATGCTGTTTATTTTATTAGTACGGAAATAAATAAAGTAAATTAGCCTGCATCTTTATAAAACCAAATATTTTTTTTTTAAACATTAATACTGAAATATTTTAAAAAAAAAATTGTTGTCAAATCAGACGTAAAACTGGAGAAATTTGGGGTGAAGATTTTTGCATGCATTACATCGTTGCTCATGAAGGCGAAAAGTGTCGTAGCATGGGTGATAAACTTTGCCGGGTATTCGTGCTAGAGATACAACGCTATAGTATCAAGACTTTTAAGTCTTTAAAGCTCAATATTTCAATTAAATATATATGGGTTACGGGGTATAAAATAACTTTTCTGGTCAGCAGCCAGTATTCACGCACTTCCCAGCTACTGCGCGGCCGAAAAATATGTGTTTTCTCTCCACTGGTACAGAAAAATTTTATACAGCCCTTTTATACTATGTATAAAGAATGTCCGAAATTGCAATTAGATTTTTTCATACAAATAAATAAACTATTCTATAAATAGTAGATTGCTATAGCATTCGATACAGGCCATCCATCCAGATGTTAGTTTTGTTTCGCATCGCTAAATAAAGTAACTATTGCACCGTGCAACTTTTATTGACAGGTGACAATGTTGATTTTAATCATGCGTGACTTTCTGAATTTCTAAACTAAACTTTTCCCATATTCTATGTTTATATTTTAAGTGAAGCTATATAAAATCTAACAAAATTGAACAAAAACGCCTTTTTGTTGTCGTTTATATATAGAGAGAAGCGAGAGAAGCTTTAATATAAACATGAACGCAAATTTGAATATGTTAACAAGACCCGAGACAGTGAAAAAAAACAAAATGTTTATAAAATTATCATGGGAATGCTATAAAAATGTCTATTGTTGTTGTATAAAAATGAAAAAATGTAAATAAATTTTGTCTTTTTATTGTCTTTTTTGGCTATTAGTTAAAAATATGTCCTGAAAATTTAATGATTGCAAAAAATTTATTAATCATTATTTATTTTTCGAGTTTACATCAAAGATATAAAAATGTTTACGTCTTTATTAAATAACCCTGTAATGTCAAATAAAATTAATCCTTGATAGAATTTTACTTAACTTACTGCTAATTTAATGTATATCAAATTTTCTTATATTTAATAGCAATTTAAAAATTATTTAAATATAATAATTGTACAACTAATTAAAATATTTCTATTACTAGAATAGCCACGCTCTCTGAGCTTGCAAAATACTGACTTGTTTATGATATCGTTATTAACTTAATTTATTAAGAATAAAATAAACTTGCTTGCATTTTTATTATCACCTACAGAATCAATAAAAATTTTAAAGTCTTAAAATAGTTTATTCTAGACATTTAGGTATTTAGTGATAAAAAATACTGATATTTTTATAACTGCCAGGTATTTTTTACCTGCATAATGCAATGGGACTGAAATTAATTTGTTGTTATAAAAAATATATAGGTATCTAAATAAATATATTCATAAATATAAATTCAATGATTCAATAAATAATTTGACATAACTCTTTAATTATCAGTTGCCAATTTAAAAAGAATATAGGTAGATATTTGTCTATATTTCAGACCATCAGTTACTCGGTTATTATTAGATAATAATTATATATTAATTATAATTATTAATTATTATTATTATTATTATTATTAGATACCTATATATTTACCTTAACTTAAATGCAGGATGCCTAATATACGTTGTATTGTATTAATTTATTCAAATCAAACTTGCGAAAGGTATTTTAATAAATAATTCATAAATATAAACAGTATTAATTTGACGGTAAACTCTTAAAAAGTATAAAGAAATTTTTATTATTCTATTTTTTTTATATAAAAATTTATGGGGGCCGCCATCTTCTGGACAGTATAAAAGTAACTTATATTTTACGTATTCAGTTTTTTAATATAGACTTATTTTCAAATTTTATCTTAAAAAATTGGAAAAAATACAACCCTGTAAAAATAACTAGATCTAAAAGACTCACCAAGCACAATTTGTTACATATTTTACCTAAAAATATTATTTTGAAAAAGAAAACATACAATTTTTATTGAAATTGAAAAAAAATTCAATTTTTAATAAAAAATATTCAATAAAAAAAAAATTTATTTTAAATTACAATCTTCATATATTTTATAAGATAAAATATAAATCTAATAAAAAAAAAAATATAAGAAAGACACAAAGTTTATTTTTCCAATTTTGTTTAGTTATCCTTAAGTTTATTTAACTTTAAATACATAATCCACAAAAAATATGATATTTTAAAACGAGTTTATAAAGTTTTTAAAAAAAACTAAATTGTTCACATAAGCGTTTTCAATTTAAAAATAAGGCCAAAAAAATTTAATAAAAAAAATCGTATTTTATTTTGCAGGTTTACTACGAACGTGTAAACTCACACACAGCAACATCATTTTATTTTTATGATTATTGTGGTTACAAAGATATAAGTAAAGAATTAATATTAGATCCAAAAAGGCCTATTACTAAAATAAATTTAACTAAAGGTTTTGCATTTTCAAACGTTAGATCAGCAACTGAATTTGAAGAATCAAGATCACGTTTTTTTGCTGAACAGGTTTGTTTTTCTTTATTATACTTTAAAAGTTATGATTACTACGAACTTGAAAGTTTTATAGATATAATAAAGTTATATAATTTACTATAAGTTTAAGTAATTATTTTGCTATATAAATTTAATAGATTTTATCAATAAAGTTTGATTGATTATGTGATAAGAAATATAAAAAAGTTTACCTTTAGTAAATTAAAATTTTGTAAATTTAATTTTCTGTCAAAATTTAATTTTAATTAGAGACTCTGACGTTTATTCAATAATTTTGTGTGACATTTCTGTCTTTATTTACTGATATTTAGCAGTAAATAAAAATATTTTCAATTCTAAAAAAGAAGGCTGATTAAAGTTTTCAAGCAGTGGTTTTTATTATTTGTAAACTTTTTAATCCTTCGTTTAATAATTTATTGTCTAAGCTGTAATACTTTAATACACTTTGATAATAAATAAATATTTTTGAAAATTTAATCTATTTTAGGAAATTTCAATTTCAATTTTAATTATTAATTTAGAGGATTAAATAATCTATTTTAATTAATATGTAAATAAATTTTCTTCTAAACCACCCCATTCACCCATCTTCAAAAATTGGAATTTGGATTATTTATTCTAGTTTTTAGCTTTTAATTATATCAAGCACACTGCTAAAGTAACATTCTTGCCCCACATAATAAATTCGATACACAATTTGCAGTATTGTTTTTCAAGGGTTATTAATTTTCAAAAATCCTTTAAACATCTCCTTTATACAATCAACAAAGAAGAATATCTCATATTAATCGTAATCGATTCCAATAAATCTTTATTTATTTTCATTTAAATTTACTTCAATAGTATCGTATAAAATGGTTTGCTTTTGTATAGAACGATGTAAACAGCTTGTATCATCAGATTTGTAAATGTCAAAGGGTTTCGATTCAATTTCACCATTATCCTTTGTTTATATATAAACATTAAACATATATATATATATATATGCAATTATATAGAACAACTTTAAAAGGAATATACCTACGTCAGGAAAGCTCGAGGGATAATTTTGTTTACAAGTTTTTTAAAAAACAGTATATTTTGTTTAGAATATTATATTATGTTATTTCTTGGAAAATATAAATTTGCTTGTTTATGTTGTGAATATGTAATGTAGAAAGTGATGATCCTAAACAAACATGGAAAGTTGGTTCAACGCTTGTTTAAATTTGTATCCTAAATATTTATCCGAAGCATATTAATATTGTTACAAAAATCAACATTATGGTAGGTCAGAAAGGTTTTGATGTGATTGTCTTTTAAGTTTAATAGTTGGGTTTGCAGATTTTTTCTTGGATTTAATATAAATTCTTTCATTATTGAAAAATTTTTTTAGTTATCTGATTTAAAAACAATTACCAGCGAAAGGGTAGATTTTTTTATGTTTTTCTGTACTAAGTTACACTAGAAATTGAATTCTGATCTTCTAAAAAAATGTAAAAATTGTCAAGGTGAAACGATTGTTTGTAATGAATGTTCTCTACTCAAATTCTCTTACGCCAAAATTGGTAAAAATACCCCTTTTAATGGTAGTTTTTGCAAATATAAGGGTGTATTCTCAATTCCCCTATCAAGAAAGACCCCAGGATTCGTGAGCAGCGATCCAAAAAATCTATAGTAGGCCAAAGCTGGTGGTGGCTGAAAATTTGACACCCCCCCCCCCCTTTAACCGTGTATTGACTGGAGTATCTGTAGTCTTAAAATGGATTAAGGATCCTTCAGTTTGTAGTTTCAGAGGAGAAAAACTCTAGGATTAATAGTTCAAGGACCATGGCCCCCATTTTTTGAATTCTGCAAAAATAATGAGAATAAAGTAATAGGTAACACATTTCTCTATTTCAAGTTTTGCAGTTAAAAAATGTTAAAAAGCATTTGACACGTAAACAAATCGTTAAAAAAAATGATGTATAATTATTTTAGAAAAAAGTATTTAAAATAAAAGAGAATAGAGAAATCAAAGATTAAAAGCTTTGATTATAAATTCAAAAGATCCCTCATGTTATACGAAGTAGACTTTTGTATAATTTATTTGAAGAAGTTAATGAAATCAGTAGTCTGTGTAGTAGAACAGATATTTATAGTACCATTTGACTTGAATAAATTATATATAATTTAATACAATGTTTTAGGAATTTCGAGATGATTACATGGAAATGAGAGAAGGTTTAGATTTAGGATACAATTTTACTCCAATGACACTCGTCTCTGTCTTCGGAAATCCGTGGTTTACAAGATCTTATGTTTATTGGTTACTTAGTGCATTACTGTTAAGTTGGCCTCTTAGAATTATTATTGAATGCAAGACACAGTACGTTGATTATCAGGTAAATTATTATTATTATTATTATATTTCTTTTTTTTTTTAATTCAAAAAATCAATAAATACTTCAATATTCAACGACTATTAAAAAGTACTTAAAAAAAGTTTTGCAAGAAATTAAAATTGTAAAATATTTATTGATTCGAATTATATTTATTTTTTTGCTAGAAATTGAAAATTTAATTATGTAAAAAAAAAGTTATTTCAATATTTTTGCATCATAATGAAATTTATTTTTTATGAATAAAAATTATTTTATTTGTAAAAATGAAAAAAATGTTAATAAAATTATTTTACATTGATTTTCAAAACAGTAGATTTTTAATTTATCAAAAAAATTCAACTTTTACTGTCAAAATCATAAAATCGCCTAAAGCAATTTTTTTTCTCAGTGTACATAATTTAAAAAAAAGAAAAAAATTATCTATCTCCTGTATCTTGAATAAAAAAAGTATATTATTATTTTTTTTCTATTTCAAAATATAATATATCAATCATATTTTATTAACTGAAAATTTAATATTTTAAAAATGCTAAAACTAAGAAAATGAAAAAAGACACGAAAATCAATATTTTTTACATATACATAGATACTAATATTTTATTTAAAAAAAAAATAAATAAGAAAAAAAAAATTTTATGCATTAAAAGTAGAATTTATTTCAATTTAAAATTTTCAGAATAATAAATTTTTTTTTAAAAATGTCAGAGTAAAAAAAAAAGTATGTTAAAATATTTAATCAATATTTTTTTTAGATAACAAAACTCTTTGGTGTAAACTATGACACTCCAACGACAAGTAATCAAATTCATACGTCAGCAAGTCAGTTAAGTGCCCCAGGCTCTTATATGTTGGCACCATCGTACAGTGAAGCTCTTTTAATGGATCCAACCAATTGTTTAAATGAAAATGAAAGATCATCAGAAACTCCAATAATTGAAAATATTTCATCTGATTTTAATTTACATTTACGAAATAACAATCGTACACGTTCGTTATCAGAAATAATATCAAATTATTCAGAAAATCCAAAAAATGATAACACAAACAAAAGAGTTAAATTAATATTTCAACCTAGGTTAAGTTTAAATTTAGAACAATATTCAACATCGATAAGTATGTGTGAGTGTACTTGTCATGGAAATTTAATTGGAAATAACAAGAACAATTCATTTTCGAATGACAATTTCATTGTTCAAAATGCTAGTAATAAAACGGACGTGGATAGACCTTCTACGTCTAATGAAGTTTTCAATACTAATAAAAACAAGGTATGTATCAATCGTTTATATTTCCTTTTCATTTTCCATACATTTTTTTTTTCATCGCTCTGCGTATATAAAAGTTAATTAATTACTATGACAATCAAAATAAAAAATTATTTTTCATCGAGATATCAATTTCAATTAAATCTAAAAAGTTTTTTAGTTATATACTTTTTTTTTTTTTTTAATTTAATTAGTTTTTTATTTGATATTTATAAAAAAAAAGTTTTATTTACTCTATTTTTTTTTTTTTTCATTTATAAATACAGTTTTCAACGTTTTGTTAAAAATAGAACAAAGTTGTTAAAATTTTTTATTAATTTTTAATAATAATCGAAGAAATTCTTTTAGTTATAAATTTTAACTGCAGTACTAATTGATTATTTTTTTTAATTAATAGAGAGATTAATAATAACGATATTTTTTTTGAGCGTCGGACTATTTATAGTTTTTATCCCTTAATTTAGGATTATAATTGATATTAAATTCATGAAACTCGGATAAGTTGTTGTAGTTAAGTTGTAATCGAAGACTAATAATTCTTAATGATTTTGTATCTTTGAACTTACACTTATACATGTACACACATGCATTTAAATACATACTAGTAGTAGATGTAAACATAAAGCACTTAGATATTAATAATCTTAATGAAATCATTAACATAGGATGACGCTACCGCAAATAATGTTGGAGGAGGTTGAGTTAATCAGTTTTTCAATACTCATTACAATTTAAAGGGCATAAGATTTTATGACATGAAAATTATACTGATGGTCTAAATAAAATGATTGTAGACTATCTTTTAGCGTAATTTTAGAGTTAAAGAATTTTACGTTAACGGTGTAATGTTGGCGCTATTTTTGACCTGCTCTGTAAAAAGTAACTTTGTAAAGATTCACAAAAAAAATAGAATGTTTTCAAATAATTAGTATTTTTTCGAAAAAAATCGTAAATTTACTAAATTTAGTATATTAACTAAAAATTTGAGAATTCTCGAATTTGTTGTTAATATACTAAATTTAGTAAATTTACGATTATTTTCGAAAATTTACTAATTTTTCGAAAATATTCTATTTTTTTCGTGAATCTAAGATAATTACTTTTTACAGTGTAGTTTTTTTAAAGAAGTGACAAATATCGTCTTCTATCACCTCTCTAATGCATTAAATTACTTCAATTTACGGCATTTATAGAACCAGCCTTTTGGCTGTTGTAGATGCAACCTTTCGGCAAGCGGGATCCTACTTGCGACGAGTGAAAAAATTTTTCAGTTTGTTAGTATTTATATTTAAATGAGATTGTGAAAAAATAAAATAAACTTTTTTTGCAGGTAAAACCCAGCTGTAATTTTAGACCAAACGCTAGAATATGTGAAAATTGCCTAAGTTATCAAATTCTAAACAATCGTCCTATCGGAATCGAGGAAGTCTTCATAGCACCAAACACAAAAGGTCATATATTTCAATTAGGAAGTACAATAATTAATAATGATACAGAACCAACCGATGAATTAAGAGAAAGGCGAAAATCATGTGTCGAAGAAACAATAGGATCAAAAACAATAGAAATATTAGTACCATCATTAAAATTAATATCAAAAAAATCAACAATTAATAATAATAACAATAATAAACAACGAAAATGTATTTTTCAAAAAGAAAAAATAATAAGGGAACAATCAGAACCAGATCTACGTATTTCATCTGAATTTTCAAATGAAACAACGAGACTCTTACGTGATCATACACGTAGCCTTGAAAATATTTTTGAAAATGAAGAAATCGAACGTGGATCATCCGATAGAGAACCATTAGTTTTTGAAACTGGTGAATCTTCGAGTAGTAATTATAACAGTAAAGGTGCTATACCAAAAAAAAGGATAACAGACTCAACAAAACATAATAATTTAAATAACGATAGTATAAGTATTAGTATTAATAATAATAATAATAATAAAAGTGATAATAATATTGATAAAGTGTTAGTGAGAAAAGAAATAAATGAAAATTTAAAATTATTAAAAAATCAAGGTAGATATTTTTGTTTAAAATCAATATTAAAAAATAACAGAAGACGTTATACGTTAGTAACACCAGATGAATTAAAAAATTTAAAAATAAAATCAAATAATAATGAATTTAAAAATTTACAAAGAAATAATACTGAATATTCATTATCCGTTGAGTGTACTTGTGGTGAATGTAATGAGATTAATAATTTTGTTGATGAAGCTACTGGGATTCAACGTCCTGATAGCCTGCTGATTGCTAAATCCACAGGGGATCGTTGTCAATTAAGTTATAAAAGAGATGAAACAAGGTTTGTTTAACCTTTTTTTTATATATAAAAATATTTTTAATTATTAGTTATTGTTGTTGTTTGTTGTTTTAATAAATTTTTTTTTTTAACGTCAAGAGTTTTATAAAATATGCATGTTTGGGAAATTGGTAAAGTTTTTAGACATAGTGTTATGAAAAGTTTAAACATGGATTTGAATCATAATAGAGATTGTTTTGCCCAACAAAATCTTATTGTATCTATAGAGATCTAAACAGGTCGACTGAAATTTGAGATAGAAATAGATTTAATTGGATATAATGAAACTTGGGTTGGGTTGGTTATGGAACATTTTTTACTTAAAATTATGGAGTAAGGATATTAGTAAGAAATTTGTGTACTTTTAAAAGCTTGTGAGACCATTTTTGTCAAATACAGTCACGTATTTAAAATTAAGGCCATACAATTTACTTCAGTCAAATCACGGTTTTCGAAAATCGAAGTACTGCTAGCCAGAAATTTGTCTTATACTTGAAGGGGTGCTTGAAAAAGGCTCTTAATTAATATAGGTGGAGTCGAATATGTGGGGATCAAATAAACTTAAAATAATTTCGATTTAGGGACTTATTATAATTTCAGTTCAAGGATTTCTAATAATTATGGCTAAAACTGTTAAAATTCCCATGCTCGTTGGTTGTATTAACGCAAAAATCATTTATAAGTTTCTTTAGTTGATTGTTAGCTAAAAAACTTTTCTGAAAAATAAGTATATATCATAATTTTTTAGTGAAATTCTAACCTTAGTATCTAAAAGCTATTTATTGTTCAATTCCAAAAAAGATAATTAACTATATGCATAAAAAATATTAAACTGCAAGAAAATAGAATAAGTTAGACAAATTTTTTAATAAAAAAAAAATTTTATTTTTTTATTTTTTTAATGCTTAGAATTACATTTTGATTAATTAGTATTCAGAAGGTGGATGTAATTTGACTTTTTTATTCGTTCAGCAAACAAAGCAATTTTTCACAAGACACGTTTTATCACTTGACGCAAATAAATAAAAAAAAAACAAATTTGAAAAATTTTATACTTTTTACTAAACTGGTTTTCTCAAATTTTTAATTTTTAAAGACTTAAAAGTTTTAAAAAGTTAATATTTTAACAGTAATATTACTTTTGAGAAGATGATTACTAAACATCTCGTTGAAAAAGTTTATTTTGCAAATTATACATTTTAACTTTTCAACTATTCAAGTTTTAAATCCTCTATTTTTTAAATGACCCACATATTAATTATCGTCTGTAAATGCTCAATTTACTAAAAAGCATAATTATTCAGTAAAATTACGAAAAAGGTATCTAATCAAAAAAATGTTTGTTACATCATATTATGTTTGTTCCAAAAATTAGGTCACTAACTCGTGCCTTTCGAAAATTTACATTGTACAAAACTTACATGACAAATTTGCTTAAATTTCAAGGACTAAATTTAGGGTATAAAATATAAATTATTTAAAAATAATGTCATCTATTATCAAATAGAAATTTAGTAAATTTTAATTGAAAATCTTTTGAAAATTAAATTTAATAAAACAAAATTATAACTAAAATAAATATTAAATTAAACTTGTTAATTAAAAAAATTATAACTTCAACATTCAACGTAAATTAAATTATTTGATTTTTAAATACTTTTTTTTCATCGAAATGCAGATAAATCTTATACATTTTATGTAAGGTACTCGTACCAGTACATGAACGATCGTTTAGATTTTTTTATATTATTTGTTAGTATTAAATAAAGAAAACTGGTCAATATTGAAGCTAAGATTTAAATGCTTTATTAAAAAAAAAAACTAAATGTTTATCTTAATAATTCTCGGAGAAAGAAAGAATTGAAAATTTTGAATTTTCTTCTATACACGGTTTTTCCATTTAAAATTCGGTCTTGCATGTATAGGATCAAAATAAATTTCGTGAATAACCCTTAATTTCACAAAATAAAATGCTAATTGGGACAAAATTTTTATGTAAACGTATTTGTACGAGATTTAATGATCGAAAATCCTTAACTGGTACGAGTACCTTACGTATTTCCTTTTTTTATAATAAAAAAAAAAAAGAATATTTATTTATGTAACTTGAAGATTTTTCTTCTTAAACTTAAATATAACTTTTTTTATATATAAAAAAAGAAATATAGTCAACTTTATTGAATTTATTTATATACTCTAACTCTACTCGAAGCATTTAAAATTTAATAATGTGTAAGGAAAAAAAATTTTTTTTTATGAAATATTTTTATATTTATTTGCAAGGTAAGGACGTGATATACGGAGTTCTAAGTGGATTTTTATAGGGAAAGTTTTAGTTGTTGGAAAAATTTTCTTGCTTGTATGGATTGGGGGACGTAGACTTAAAATATGTAATGTAAAAATCATTAAATGAAAGTTTCAAGATGATATTGAAGTGATGTTACTTTCTTAAACTTTAGGAAAAGTTAAACAAACTAAGATCCTAAAATTTCCTGTTTATATAATTACAGGTTTCGTTCTCACATGAAGAATTCACTTCGTTTGAAAAATCGAATAGCATCAAATAAATTTATTATGTTGAAAAACAATTTAAGCACGTTTTATTCCAATGAATCTTCTACATTTAGAAATATTTAAATAAAAAGTTTTTGAAATAAAATTTCATTTCAATTAAGTGAAAGGTGATGATTATGCAAAAAAAATGAGACCAACCGGAAAGTATTCGGTTAAGTTTCTGGCTAGTAACATGTTTTAGAATTTAGTCTAAAATATCTACCTTATACGTAAAATATAACATATATAGCCTCATATTTCTAGGCCCAGGAAGGCCGTTAGAATATTCCCTTCAATTCTCTTCAATTTTGTCATTCTTTCCTTTCCATTGTTCACTCATTTATAATAATTCTTTTATTATTACTGTTACTCGAGCTGTTACTGACAAATGGAACAAACTTCCACCAACCCTTAAATTATACACTTCCATTGACCTTTTCAAAATCTACCTACGAAATCATCTCTCATAACCAGTATAGATCTATTCATAAACTTTCTTACTTATACTTCTCAAAGAGTTTTCCTTTTTTCGTAATAAATTTGACTTCCATTTAGAATTACAAATGTTGAAAATTTTTTAATTATCAATTTATACTTTAAATTCTATTTTCTGTAAATTCTGTTTTTTATCTTCATTACTTATACTTATGTTGACAAATTTTCAACCATTTTTGTATTATCAAATGTGCATCAGTAATGTTAGCACATTTAAAAATTGGTGATTTTTACTCAAAAATTGACTTTAGATTTGTTCTTTATATGGTTAACAGAATTTTTTAAGTTGAAAAAAAAGGAAAAAGCAATACTTTCAGTAGCAAAAAAAATCTACTTTGTAAAGTCAGCTTTATGTTTCGAGACCTATGAGACCTAATAGAATACTAAAACTGAATAGACAATTTTAAAATACACGAAAGCTTTTATTACCTTCTAGAAGCTTTCCTACAAATATAAATCATTTAACATTCCAAACACTCAGGCCTCTCCCTATAACATTACTTTTTAAATATAAAAAAAATGTAATAAAATGTATATTACATAAAAATATATATTACTTAAAAAATAAAATGAAAAAGAAGACGTTATAAAAAGAAATTAAAACTTTTTTTTTATTATTAAAAATTTTATTTCCTTATAACTTACGACAATGTTAAACACTGATTAAAAAGAATTTTAAGGTTAAATTAAAAAAATATACTTAAGTACATGTCTAATCTTAATAATCTTTAATATAGATTTTATTCTCAAACTTATTTCTTTTTCGAGTAATTAAAACACTGGATTTTAAATTAAATTATTTTACATATTTATTATGTATAATATTTGAATAAAATTATTAAATTTTTTAAATGTTACATTAATTGTTACATTAGGTATATTTTTACTATAAGTTAAACTTTTACGAATTCAGCTAAACGTTTTATTACTTTCGGTTGTTGGGCTTCCTTTTATCAAAATAATATTTTTACTAATATGCTAAAAAACAATTACTATTAAATATTTAAGCTTCAATTTTAAAATTTAACAAGTTTCTAATTTAAGTTTCAAAAGTAATTAGAACCACATTTTCTTTATATTGTTTGAAAGCTTTTCTGTTATTTACTCTTTACAGTGTTGAACTTCATTACTGTAATAAATAAAAAATTACTACGGGTTCTGTAACAGAATCATATGAAAAAATCGTTCATGTATTTTAAATTGACGTATTTTAATTATGCAGTAAAATACTTCAATATTGAAATTCTTGGCAGTGCGATTTTTAAATATTTGTAAGGGCGTGAGTACAATTTATAAAGATAAATTTATTTTTTAAGTTACCTGATATACGTTTTTAAAATATAAAAAATTTTTGGGCTTTATTGAAAGCTCTTTTCTCGATAAATTTAATAATTTAAAAATGATTATTCCTATTATTTAAATAATTTTAGTATCTCTGAAATCAGAAAAAAAAACCAATTTGGCCTAATAAAAATGTGAATTTTGATCTAAACGTAACAGGGTTAGTGAATTAAACGTTGCTCGATGCTTCTACGAATAAAGCTCCGAAAATAAGCCCCGTAAAATATTTTGACTTTGAATAGATTTTTGGGAGGTTTTTGTAGCACAAACTCATAAGTCAAATGTCTCATGTTTGGCATGTAAATGATTTAATTGTAAGCTGGTAACATATAGAAGATTTTATTTACCGAAAGAGATTTGAAAGCTTAAAATGATGAGTGAAATAAATTAAAAAATTACTTAGTTTATATTAGAACATGTAAAAATTTAGAATTTTAAAATAAATTCATGTTTTAAAAATAATCTGCTAATGTACATCATTTTCAATAATAAGAAATTATTTTGCACTGGAAACAGTTAGTCTATTCCAAAGGGAGGGAGGTGTTGTGTTATTACTGGCAACCACCAGATTAGGTCACTAATCACCAATTTTGGGGTCCTTTTGTAAGAAATTTTAAAATACTCATAAATGGGTTATTTTTTATATATTCGCAACTTTGTGTGACCAGATTTGGCAAAAGAGATTTTTCGGGTCACTGATCAAGAATTTTTGTGATGTTTTTTATTCTAATTAATATTTCACCCTTAAATTAGCTAAAACTACCCCTAGAATGGGATATTTTTGCTATTTTTATATCTGAACGTTCAGATTTGGTCCATATAGGTCTTTTGGGTCGATTATCAAGAATCGTGGGCAAGTTTTTATGTAAAATTAATACTTCATCCTTAAATTAGCTTAAAGTACGAAAATATCCATTTTTGGGGTAGTTTTAGCTAATTTAAGGGTGAAATATTAATTCTAAAAAAATTCGTGATCAGCGCCCAAAAATCCCTAAATGCCAAATCTGGGTATTTAAAGTGCAAATATATAAAAACTACCCCATTTTGGGGGTAGTTTTTGAAAATTTTAGGATGTTCTATACATTTTCTTACGTAATGACCCCGAAATTAAGGATCAGCGACCCAAAAAACCTATAGTAGACCAAATCTGGTGGTGGACGGAAAGAATACTTTTTAGAATTTTTTTTGGGTTTTTTGGATTTTTAGTCAGGGGAATTTTTGATTCTCTCTGTACTTGCAGTGCTTTTTCCAAAATTTCCTATATTTAATAAAGGAAAATAAATAGGAACCTATCCAAATCAACCCAATGTGAAAAAGCCCAATTTTTCGGGACCAGGACCAGAAATTTAAAGTAACCACACACCCCTTTAATAAGAAACCGTAAAATCAGTTTATTAAATAATTAAGTTTTTTTATACCTAGTTTACAGTTACTTCAGGTATAATTTTTCCAATTTACATTTTGATTGGAATTTCATTTTTTTTAATATTACACAAAAAGTAATTTTTTTTTTTTTGCTATCATTTTTTAATTTTATTTTTCCGATACTCAAACTCAATTATTCATAAAACCAAATTATACAATCCAATTTAATACATCCTACTATACGTTATAGATAGTCATATCTGTTTGCATTTGCTAATAAAATTGTCTTACTTCTGTAAAATTTATATTACCAATCCATCCAATCATTAATGTTTGATTGAAGATAAAAAAAGTAATTTATTTTTGAAGCAATCAAGTATAGACACTGTTATACAACGTAATATACCATTAAAAGATATTTAAGTTGGTATTAAGGTTATGTCAGTAATTAGATTGCTTTGTATCAGTTAAACAATAAATTTTAGTGGTGTCTTAATTGCTGCGATTAGTTTTAGTGAAATTACATAAAATTATTATTTTTATATGAAATAAATAGTTCGATCTTAAAATTAATTTATAATTGAACGTAAATAATTAATAATTTTCTTAATTGAATACTAATTTTTGTTTTCAGAAATCTGATATTCTCCAGCCCAATCCAATTAATATGTCCAACAGATCCATTCCGTGGACAGCAAGTAGTGCCAAGTGAAAACCCTCCAAATTATGAAGAAGCTTTAAAATTACCCGTCCTAGCTCGTATTAGACGTACATTTACTAGTGAAAGGGGTGGCAATAGTAATAATAATAATAATAATGTAAGATTAGATAAAAATAATGAAAATACTTTATTAATAAATAATAATGATAATAATATAATAAATGAACAATTACCAACTACCTCAAGACTGATGAGATCTTTAACAGAAAGAAGAATTGATAGTCAACAAAAAAATAACGCTACATGGACACTCAGGAAAAATTGTACTATTAGGGTTGACGTATCAGGTACTAATAGAAAACCTGATAATAAACGAACTAATATTAATATTGAAACTTCGTTGTAGCAAATAAAATATTTCAATAAATTTATTTATATGTATATGTTATTATGCGGTATTTTAATATATTAGATAGGAATATTAAATTGAAATTGTGTAATTAATGTATTTTGAATATGTAAATAATTTAATGACGATGCGCTTTGTAATGATTTATTAATATTATTCGTATTTTTGATAATTTGTGTTCTAAAACTGGGGCATTTTGTGTTAATTTTGTTGTTTGTAAGACTGGATTACTTTTTTTTTAACAGTATTATTATACCAATATTTTCTTTGCATATTATTTAAAGAATCCAAGTGAAATTTGTTCAAATATTAAACTGGGTGATTGGTGGAATTAAGATCTAATTTAAAATTATAATATTTTCCTAAATAAAACTTATGCCAGTATTATATTGAATTGAAAAATATAAAAATTATAAAAATTGACAAAAAAATAGTTTGAAATTATCCCATAAAAAAAAATAATCAGTTTTTCAAACAACCAAGTTGACACGAAATAGCCCATAAAAAATGTAAATATTTTGATGTAACTTAGTCATAAATTTAAATATTTTTTATTTTGCTACTTAAGAAAGAAAAATTTTATATTAGAATAATTAAATTTAGCTCATGTAATTTAATTTTACAGCCCAAAAAAAATTTTTCATAAAAGTTTCATTGTTTTTTATTCTCTTTTTGAAAATTTTTGAAAAATAAGGAACATTTTATACTGTAAAAAATCCTTTTACTTCAAGCGAATTTTTTTTTTAATGAATGTGTATCCTATCAGCTGCGTTTACTAATAACAGAACAAAGAGGATTTTTTGCATATACCTTCAAAATCTTATATTGTAAGATCGCTTCTAAATTTTTCAGTATTGATGAAATGGGTTCATAAGTGAATAAAGAACCTATGATCGATGATGACATTATGTAACTGTTCTAAAAATTCAAAATTTTAAATCAGAAAAAGCAGTTTTTTTTTTAAAATAATGTTTTAGAATGCACGAATAAAAGAAAATAATATCTGTGATAATTTTTTTGTTCATTAAAAATTATGATTATTATAAATGCTCAATTAAATTCTTAAATTTTTAATTAGCAGAAAAAAAGTAAAAAATAATTAATAATGTAATGATTTCTTATGTTTAATTTCACAAGGGGAGTTCAATGCATTTGGAACACCAAATTACACCAAATGGTTATGGATGAGTTTGTTATGCTGAAAAAACATGCTGACTACCCTCCGTTCATGCCAATGGGCCTTCTGGGCCTAGAAACGTAGGGCTCAATGTTATAAAATAGAGTTTTTTGGTAATTTTCAATGAAATGCCAAAACCGCGCAAGCTATTCAAAATTCTTCTGGTTGGTCTCATTTTTTTGGTGTAAGTATCAGCTTTCATACGCCGCAAACCGCAATTTATTATCACTAATTCTCTTATCATTATAGCCAATGAACCAAACGGTCATTTTTTGCTAAAAAAGACCAATTTTTAAATTGGTGCCAAATTTGTAATTTTTGACGAAAATAGGTTTTTAAGTCTCATCAAACTTCCACAAGCTTTAAGTTTCCAAAAATTTTTTACTCGTCTCATTTCCTTGATTCGTTTTTAAGAAATGGGTCTTCAAAGTTAACATTAAAAATGAGCTTTTTTAAAAAATCGTAAAATTGGGACTGTGACTTCAAATTATCATATCTGGTTAACAAATAATTGAAAAAGGTAAAGTAAAGAAGTTTTCGAAACGTGAAGCTTGTAAAAATTTTTTCAGACGTATAAAACTCATTTTCATCAGAAATTACAAATTTGGTAGCAGTTTAAAAATTGGTCATTTTTAGCAAAAAATGACCGTTTGGTTAATTGGCTATAGTGATAAGAGAATTAATGATAATAAATTCCAGTTTACGGCGTATGAAAGGTGATACTTACACCCAAAAAATGAGATCAACCAGAAGAGTTTTGGTTGACTTCCGAGGTTTTGGCATTTCATTGAAAATTACCAAAAAACCCTATTTTGTAACATTGAGCCCTGCGTTTCTAGGCCCAGAAGGCCCATTGGAATGAACGGAGGGTAGTCAGCATGTTTTTTCAACATAACAAACTCATCCACAACTATTTGATGTAATTTAGTGTTCCAAATGTATTGAACTCTCCTTGTTAGTTTAAATTAGAAAATAATTTTTGGTCAAATAAAAGTAAAAAAAAATTTAGATAAATTCAAAGTATGCCTTATTAATATTTATATAATTATAAATAAATGTGTAAGTAATAATATTTAGATTAGCCTGTTTAATGAAAAAATCGCTTGCGTTTTTTATTACCGAGTTAATTTAGGAGCTATTTACAAAAAATATATAAAATTCAATAAATTGAAGCTCATTGAATTACTTCTAATTGCAATTACTACCAAAAAATATACTTGAGAAGAAAACTTTCAGTCACATAAAAGCCCATAAATTTGGTATCAGTATTTAGAGGTGATTACGATAAAAGTGCTACAATTTTGGGAAAATTATTTTTTTTGGTGAATGGCCACTAATTTCACTAGGTAATAAAAATATCCTAGCAAATTTTTTTACAGCACAGGTTAATGCAGATATATATTTAGTTAAATTAATTAATATATATTTATAGCACAATATAAAATTGTAATTGGCCTCAAAAAAATAATCGCACAAGTATAATTAAAAGAAAAAAAAATTTTTTGTAAAAATCTTTTTGTTATAATTAAATGCCATTTATTTAGGTCAAAAATATTCATAATAATAACTTTTAATGTTTATGTAATTATATGTCATTTCTGCCAAAATTTATTATATTTAAGTAAATAATATTTGCGGATATAGATAATTTTTTTGTTACTCGATAAAAAGATTTTTAAGAAATTTCATGAATTTAAAAAAAATGCTTGTATATTAAAGCAAATTATTCAGTATAAAGTTGAAATGACCTTGATAAAAGCAGTCAACTCTCTAAAGTGACAAAAAAAAATAAAGGTCGCATGTAAATTGTAATCTAAGGCGAAGCATATGTATTTAGATGCTAAATAGTTTTGCTTAGCCAGGCAGTAGCTAAATAAAACGTGCATTTTGACTGCTGACAGGAAAAAGAAATTTAAATCTTATGAATTAATTAGGATCATTTTTACAGTTCTTTCATCTTTTATTATTTGAAAACTTAAGCAATGCCATTTCACAGTGTATTAAAAAAAATGTCATATTTATTATTATCAATAAAACTGTATCTAATTATTTGATCATTTAAAATGAAATAAAAGAAGAAAATGTCATTAAAAATTTCATTTCTAATACGCTTTTCTACTGAATAGAAATACTGAATAGAAATTGTTTTGTTAAATATATAATTTAAATGAAAATTCTTAGGGTTGAAACTTTGAGGATTTATTTGAATAAATTATAAATAGTATTGAAAGTATTTTTTTAACAAAGAAAACTAGGGTATGAAGAAAATTGATGACAAGAATGTTATGTTTAGTGATTTGCACGTATGAAATAGAAAATTAAATCTTTTTGATTTAAGATTGAAATTTACATTTGATTTTTCTAAAAAAATAGCAGGAACTCAAAATATTTAAATTTAAAAACAGAAAATTTTATTATTAAAATATGGCTTTTTAGGCATACTGAACCAAATATTTAAATTAATTAAAATTTTTAATATTTATATATTTTTTTTATAATTTTTAATATTAGAAGACTAATAATAACTTATTGAGGAGTTAGAGAAAAATTTCAGGAAATGTTCCTAATAACACAGGCTAAAAGAAATTCCGAACCTAGCTATCAATGAAAAATTTTTGAATGGATTTTTTGATGCTGAATACGATGACGTAAACCATTTTTTGTTATCACGTTATAGTTGCAAGATTTTTTAACCTAAAAGTGCAAAAACTGATCTTTTTGGTATTTTTGCAATAAAATATATCTAAAGCTATATTTGATTTTCTGATTAATTTTATGTCATCTGAAGAATTTTTTAATGCTCAACATGATGCCGAAAAATGCTTTCGTCAACACTATAAGCACGACCTATGGGCCTCCACAAATTAAGCCATTAGAAAGCGCCCTTAAAAAAATTTTTTAACATTGGTTGCATACAGGCCTTGACAAGCCTTATTTCATCCCTTCCAGATGACATAAATTTTACTGTAAAAATGCTAAAAAATGTCAGTTTTTGTAGTGTTAAGTAAACACATTTTTTGTTTTTAGGTTTTAAAAAGTAAATTATGGTAATTGTAATAAAAATTAATTTTTTTTCTGAAATAATGAGTCTAGGTTTGACAAAAAATTTCAAATCGTTCTATAAAATAACAATCTTTGTTTGCAAAAATTAATTAAATTTTAAGAACAAAAAATTTTTTAATTAGTTATTAATTAATATTTTATTAAAAACTATTATAAAAAGTCTAAAATCAAAGCAATTAGCGTAAAATTTTTTTGTTTATTTTTCATTGAATGATTAAAGTAAAATAAACATTTATAAAATTGTTATACATACAAAGTATAAATGTGTAAAACCTTGTAATACTTCAATATTCATAAAATGTCATTTAAATGTTATTATATAAAAACTAAAATTGTATTTTTAAATATTGAAAAAATAATAAAATATTTAAATTTTGAATAAATTATTGTAAATAAAAATAAATGTATTTGTTATATTAAAATGAAGAGATCATTAAAAATCTTAATATTTCAAAAATGTGTAAATAATTTTTTTGATTTGTCAAAATACTTTTTTTTTTATACCTATTAATGTTATTTTAAAATTTATTAGGCTATTTTAAGTATTTTCGAGGTAAAAAATGGCTTATAAATGTTGTGATAAAATTAATTTATTAAAAAAATTCATTACAAAAGTAAAAAAAGATAGTAAATTCAACTCTAAATTTTTTTCCTGGGTACATCAAAACGAACCTATTTATTTGTTTAACATTTGAACTGTGTGCTTTTGAAAGATTGTTTAATGAAAAAAATTTTTATTTTATTATGAAATAAAATTGGTTTTGAAATCAATTTTTTTTTTTGATTTTTTAAATAAAATTTATAGGTCATGTATAAAAGTAAAAATTTTTACTTTTGATCGTGCTTTTAAAAAGCTTTTAAAAATATGATTTTTCGTGTTTTTTTCAATTATCTCGTTTTATTTCTGTTTGATAAATTGTACAATTTTTTTTTGCTTCGTGTAATAGCAAAAAAAAAATAAAAATCAAGCGTAAATAATTTCCATTATAAAATGGATAAAATTTTACGTTTTTATTTTAATAAACTATAATAGAAAATTGAATCGTTGGAATATCGAATTTATTAGTAGATATGTTTTCAGAATAGTACCCCAAGAAAAGATGTGAAAAAATGAATCTCATTAGAGGTCTGGGTAAAATTTCTCTTTGAAAACCTCGGGTCAAAATGTAGTCTCAAAGGGTTTTGGACAAAAATGAGGATAACTTGAAAAATCCAGAAAATAAAATGATGCCAGTGAGCATGGAAAGTTTCACTCAAATCGCTTATTATTAACGGTATAATTAATTATCCGGGAAAAATATGAAAAGTTAAAATCAGGGGGGGGGGGGTTCAAAGAACTATTTTTGATTTAGGGACTTAGAATGATTTGGTTTTAGATACTTAGAACGGAATTAGATTTATGGAATTAGAATAATTTTAATTTAGGTACTTATTATAATTTCGTTTCTAGGACTTTTAATAATTAAGAAGTATATTTAACTTACAAGGGGAGTTAAATACATTTGGAACACCGAATTATACCAAATGGTTATGGATGAGTTTGTTATGTTGAAAAAACATGCCGTTTACCCTCCGTTCCTTCCAATGGGCCTTCTATGCCTAGAAACGCAGGGCTCAATATTATAAAATAGGATTTTTTAGTAATTTTCAAAGAAACGCCAAAACCTCGCAAGTTAACCAAAACTCTTCTGGATGGTCTCATTTTTTTGGTTTAAGTATCACCTTTCATACGCCGTAAACCGCAATTTATTATCACAATTTATTCTCTCATCACTATAGCCAATTAACCAAACGGTCATTTTTAGCTAAAAATGACCAATTTTTAAAATGCTGCCAAATTTGTAATTTCTGACGAAAATGGGTTTTATAGGTCTGAAAAAATTTGTACAAGCTTCAAGTTTCCAAAACTTCTTGACTTTACCATTTGCAATTATTTATTAATCAGATATGATAATTTGAAGTCACAGTCCCAATTTTACGATTTTTTAAAAAAGCTCATTTTTAATGCTAACTTTGAAGAGCCATTACTTAAGGAGGTTTATCCGTTAAAAAAAATAATGACAGAATGTAATAAAACGTGAATAGTATTAAAATTTAAACTAAAATTTTCTGAACTAAAATCGACTTATTTTTACCTATGTCACCGACTTAATTAATTTTTTATTCATAAAATAAAAGTCGTATTTTAACATTGCGCTTATGGGAAAATTTGTTTCGGCTTTATAAAAAGTAGGGTGCTAATGACACAGATCGATGAAACTTAATAAATCTGATAAATAATTACTTAAAGTTTACATTCCCAATTAGTTTTACATACTTTATCGACTTTATTTTCGTAAAATTAATAAAAAACACGTAACATAACCAAAAAGCTCATTATTTTAGTGACGTTTTTTTAAATTCTATAATACTATGAGACTTTTTTTGGTAATATTCTTGGATTATTAATGGTTTTTTATAGTTTCTTTTCAATTAGTAGCTTCCAAAATGAACTTAAAAAAAAAAATTTATGTCGGTAATAGTAATTCCTGCAAAAATGTAGTAAACCACGGATAAACCTCCTTAAAAACGAATCAAGGAAATGAGACGAGCGAAAAATTTTTGGAAATTTGAAGCTTGTAAAAATTTTTTCAGACCTATAAAACCCATTTTCGTCAGAAATGACAAATTTGGCAGCATTTTAAAAATTGATCATTTTTAGCTAAAAATGACCGTTTGCTTAATTGGCTATAGTGATAAGAGAATTAGTGATAATAAATTGCGGTTTACGGCGTATGAAAGGTGATACTTAAACCAAAAAAATGAGACCAATCAGAAGAGCTTTGGTTAACTTGCGAGGTTTTGGCGTTTTTTTGAAAATTATCAAAAAATCCTATTTTATAACATTAAGCCCCGCATTTCTAGGCTCAGAAGGCCCATTGGAAGGAACGGAGGGTAAACGGCATGTTTTTTCAACATAACAAACTCATCCATAACCATTTGGTGTAATTCGGTGTTCCAAATGTATTGAACTCCCCTTGTTAGTATATTTAACTTAGCTCCAAAGCCTCTTAAAAATAACTAGTCTTCTTTAAAAAAAAAGGGAAATGTCATAAAAAATCACTAATTATAATATATTATAAAATTAACCTCAAGTGTACTTTAAGGTACAATTTTGCATCCACTACTTTTTAAACAGTTTTTTTGAAACATATTCATCTTGATTAATAAGCCTGAAGACTCTGAAGTGTCATGTCTTGGAAAGAAATGGAATGTTAATACTAATGAAATGTTTTATGTTGATGTATATTGTGATTTATTGTCTACGTTAACTAAACGTTCTGTTTTGTCTCAAATCGCTAAACTTTATGACCCACTTGGTTCACTCTCTCCAGTTACAATATAAAACTAAATCTTTATGCAGCTTCTGTGGCAGAAAAAATTAGAGTGGGGTGAAGTTTTTCTCAAAATTTACATGAACAATTGTCGAAAATTCATAATGATCTCCAATCTTCTCATACTCTTAAAATCCCTCCATGGATTGAATTAAATTCAAATTTTTAATTTAAAATCGATACATTTCTGGATGCTTCAATTAAATCTATGATTATTTGTATATTTTCGTAATTTTCAAGAAAATCATTCTTTACTAAATCGTTATTGCTAAGACGAAGGTTGCACCTCTCAAAACTCGTTTGGAATTATGTGCTTTATTTTTAGCAAGTAAACTAGTTTCTAGAGTTGTAGATTGCAGGACATAAAGATCCGTACGTGGCCTGATTTAAAAAATGCATTGGCATAGATTCTTTCTTCTCCATATCTATGGCTAGATTTGGTATCTCATCGTATAGTAGAAATTTATAAGTTAATTTCAAAAAGTTTTTGGCATCACATAGATGGTCCTACACACCCTGCTAATCTCGCTACTAGAGGTATTTCTACTTCTGAATTAGCTGAATATAATCTTTGATGGTACGGTCCTGATTTTATTTTAAACAAATCAGAGTCTTATTCGTGTTATAATGAACAAATTACTGAATACGATTGCCCTTAGTGTGAAAAGACCGTTCGTTTCATTTTAAAACGTTTTGATTTTCTTCGAACTTATTTATTTCCATTCGAAATTATTAACTCTGAAATTTTTTATGCTCGTCATTCTCAGATGCATTTTTTTATAAAGAGACCGTCTCAAAAAATGAATCTTTGCCTCAAAGTAGCTTTCTTCGCAATCTAAATATTTATTATGATTGTACAACTAATTATATTCGCATCAATGATCGACTCAAGCATGCTGATTTAAGTTTCGATTAAAAATATAGTATATCAAAAAAAGTCATTTTGCAGAACTTTTATTTGAATATCGTTATATTAGAAGTTTGCATGGAAGTGTAAAGTCAACTCTATCTTTAATCAATTTGTCACTTCGGATAACAAATGGTACTAGAACTGATAGTTATTTCATAAAAAATTGCGATAAATGTGTTTGATACAGAACTGTTCCTATGAGTCAGATTTTGGCTGATATTCCTGCCAGCAGATCCTCTTCTTCCTCCTTTCTCTCATGTTGGCGTGAACTACGTTGGTCTCATTTTGATGAGAACAACTCCAGGAAGAGGTCATAATTTATACAAGGGATATTTGTTGTTTTCATTTACTTCATAAATAAGGCTATTTCACTAGGAGATTGTTTCTGGTTATGACATAGATCATTTTATGCTAGCATTTAGTAGATTTGCATTTATAAGGGGTTATTATAAGTACATTCATCCAGATTGTGGTACTACTTTTGTTGGAGCTTCTTCTGAATTTGGTCGGTTATTTTCTGGAAAATTTCCTTTCTCTAAAAAATTAATTCTTCAAATTTTTTAAAAGTCCAATGGCATTTCAACCTACCTGCCAGCCCTCATTTTGGTGAGTTATGGGAGTCTGCAGTTCGTTCGACAAAGTATCATCTCAAACAAGTCATTGGAGAAACAAAGTTAACGTATATAATCAAAGTCTGTCTCAATTCAAAACCGCTTTGTCTTGTGAAAGAATGTGCTAATTATATCTAACTCCATTTCATTTTTTACTAGGTAAAAGCCTAGTTAAAACCCTTGATGAATATCTATTCGATCAATCAATTAAACTTCTAAAGCGATGGAAGCTTTTACATCAATTCCAAAACGATTTCTGGACTAGTTGGAAAAAGGATTATATTCAGTCCATACAGCTTCGTTCCAAGTGGTTCTATCCCCCAACCATTCTCCAACCATCTTCAAACATCAAACTTGGGACCCATGGTCTTGATCAGAAATAAAAATTCGTTTCCAGCCCAATGGACGCGTTATACAACTTCATCCAGGGTCAGATGGGATCGTCAGGGTTGTAGCAGTAAAAAATTCTCAAAATCTTTATAAAAAACCAATAATTAAATTAATTTTACTACCAATTGAACCTAATTGACAATAAAATTAAGACGGTCGAAACGTTTTAAAATAAATGTTTTTTTATTAATAACTATATACATGTAAATTTTATTTTCAATTTATTTATTTATTTTTATATTGTTTATATAAACTATTTTAAATTTATGTAAAAATTTTGTTACATTTTTAAACGAATCAAGCTGTAGTAAGTGTTCGCGGACCTTTCTACATGCTTCTTCGTCTGCGTCATTATTTATCGATGCTCACAATGCTTTTTAAACTTTTTTTTCATTGCTCTTCGATAATTTAACCTCATAAAAATTTTTGATAAAATTTTCCTTTGAAACCCTCAGTTTAAAATGTAGCCTTAAAGGGTTTAGGATAAAATTTTCTTTTAATGGCTAATATAATATTATTTTTTTATGGATAAAAAAAATTTACCTTCTTCGAAAGGAAGTTACGGATAAAACATCTTTAGTTTCGAAGATTGAAATTAATATTATTCAAATTAGAAATCGAGTATAAATATTGAATAATTAAACTTACTGATTATTTAAAAAAGGATCCTTTTATATGTAACAAGTTAAACTGGTTCCTAACCAGCTGTGCAACATTCCCCCTTGAATCTACGAAAAAATAAGTTAAAAAATAAGAATAATCTAAAAAAATATAAAATTTAATTAAATTTTTCACGAAATCTTCATATTTAGAAATCAAGACTAAAAAAATAGTTTACTAAACATATTTTTTTTAAATGTCTTAGCAGTCAAAAATAAAAAAATTGTTTTTTAAATTTCCCGCCAAAAACAGTACACATTTCATTTGCCAAAATTTAAAAAGAGCGAATTAAGTCCTATTATTCAAATTCATGAAGTAATAATTTAAAAAACTTTCTTTTATAAAATATAATTAACAAAAATTTTTCAAATAATCCATCAAGGTGTACATATATTTATAATAATCGACATACAAAAAAAAATACACGCTTGCGCAATATATCCTCACTGACAAATATACAGTCATTCGGCATAATATAGGTATGTAGCAGTCCTATCAGTTTAATTTACATTAAGATCTGTCATCTTAAACATTTTACTTTTTCACAGATGTTCTACAAGTAGTCGGTTTATAAAATTTTTTTATTTTTTCATCGTCAGTTTCTATTACATTATTTTTCTGTGTACATAAAACTTTATTTAGTAGTAAGGTTAAGTTTTGGTGCTATTTTATTAAATATTAAATAAAAATAATAAATGTTTTTAAATCTTGAAAAATCTCGCGGAATATCTGCGCAAAAAAACAAAAAAATTTCATTCATATCATAAATGAATGAATATTGTAACCCAGAAAAAAAGTGTGGATTAAAAAAATTGATCCATATATTGCATTTCATTGGTCTCTTTACATTGAAATTTATTTAATTATTATTATTATTTTGTGTTTTTGTTGTTATTTTTAAATATATAATGAACGAAAGTGATTTACATCTTGCTAAAGCAATGGTTGATTTAAAAACATCAGCTGATAATAATGTACCGAAAAAAACAATTATTACGAGAATGGAAGATAAACAGCAGACTTTCAGGTATGTTTACATTTTTAATTTTATTGATTTGCGATAACGAGAAAACTGGTTTCTAATTTTTAAGAGATTTTTTTGTTGAAAGTATTGATTTAATGAAATAAATTATAATTTTTTTATAAATAATAAAGAAATTATGTCAAGGAATTTTTTTTAAAATTTAAATCAAATTTTTTATATGTCAAATTGATATTTAGAAATTTATCATTCGAACATACCAATAGCATTATTCAATTGAAATTTTATATATTTTTATTGATTTTCAATTGATATATTATTTTTTATTTCGCAGTCTTGTTTAATAAAATTTTTATGAAAAATTATGTGCATTCTATCAGCTGACGAGATGAAATTTTTTTTATTAGTAATTTTGTAGGATTGTCATACCAAAAAAATTCAAAAATAAATATTAATGGATTGAAAAATGAAATAAATTTATTTTAAAAATATTCGATTTTATTGCTAATTATATAGGTAATTATAATATTTAAAAAATTAATGACAATTTTTTGAAGTGTAATTTTTTTTGTAATAGTATAAAATTTAAATTTCAAATTAGCAAAAAACCGAGGCAAAAACATAATTTTTTATTCAATAAAGCTTAGAATTTTCGAACTAAATTAAATAAAAAATTATTAATAACTATGAAAACGTGACTATTTACAATATTTTTTTTTTAATAATAAAAACTTTAATTTTTTTTATAAAAAAAATTTTCTTTTATTTTTAAAGCAATGTGAAATCGGAATTGACTGTCGAGCAAGTGGAACCGCGAAGGTAAAATAGAAAAATTGTTATTGATGTGTGTTAAGTAGTGTAGAAAATTTGTAAATATGCTACTAGCGTCATCAGTATTTTGTTTAATGTAATGTTTTATTTGCTCAGTCGATACGTTTTGTTTAATTATTAATTTTAATTTATTTGTTTATAATTATGTAGATTTGTATTGTTTTTATGTATTTTAGATTTTTGTTGATTTATGTTTTGCCTTTATATATTTAGAATTTTTTTCTAATATGCCTAGCATGAGATCTAATATGTTTCGTTTTTTATTTATTTATTTTTTTATTATTAATTTATTTTTTTTTTACACTCAATATTTTTTTGATGGTTGAGCCAGCAAATTTTGTACAGCTTCTAAATGAGGCTTTTTATGTGTCAAAATTATAAGGTTCTTCTGCAGGTTTAAGACTGTCCTGAAAGACTAGATCAAACTTTTTTAGTCTTTTTTGATTATTGAACTTGACCACTTACGGCCAAATCAAAAACTACACTTGTCGTGATTTTAAACCCTATTTCAATTAAGGCATTTGATTAAAAGAAGCAAATAATAAATATAAAAAAATTACCATATTTTAGCCAAAAATTTCAATTCATTTAATCTAAAATACGATGAAACTTGTTTAACGATACCTTTTTCAATTTTTATTTTTACTTGCTTGGGTTCAAAGTTCAAATTGTAATTTGTTTCAAACAAACATAGTTTTTGCTTCGATCGTAAAGGAATAAAATGGACTCCAAAATTTTCTTTTGTCACAAAAGAAAATTTTGGAGTCCATTGGATTTATTCCTTTTCAAAACGTTAATAACGGTAAATTTGTGTTCAAGATGTGTATACACAAAAGGAAAATCGTTTTAATAGCTAATATTGTACCAAAAACATAACCTTTTTGATATTAGGTTAAAAATAATGTTTTTTAATTGTATAAAATTTAAACTTACACTAAACAATTGAGATGCCATCATTATTGCACTGGGCCTATATTAATACGTCGCACTTGCCAAAATAAACTTTTTTTAAACCCTTTTAAGAATGTATATAGTCATTATTTCTCATAAGCATGTAAGTAAAAATTTGCAGCTACTTCAGACAGAAGCCCTTTCTCCACTCGCTTACTGGACATGTATAATACATTAACCGATTACCGCCCAGGCAGCCAAAACGTGCCACTTGATTAATACCAGCTCTTAGATTTTCATTAAAAATTAAATTTTAAAATTGTTTTAAGACTAGAAACTCATGAGGAATTCAATTTCTGAATCATTTTTTACCAACAAACCCTCAGAAAATGTCTACAATGGGCGAAAAGTTAAAAAACAAGCGATTTCAGCCCTGTTTTGCGATCAAAACGTGCCATTTTGACGTAAGTCTTTACTATTCGTTAAATATTATGTTTTTTTTCTTCTAATTAGCATCCGGGGGTTTTCGAGGTTGCTAATTTCAAATATGAATTCAAAAAAATTATAAAGCTTCATCTAGGGGTGGAAAATTAAGGTAAAAAGAGGTGAAAAATCGATTTTTACTTGAAAAACTATATCGGGAGTTTTTCAAGGTTGCTGATTACAAATATGAACTTTTAGTAAAAATCGATTTCTCACCCGTTTTTACCCCAATTTTCCACCCCTAGATGAAGCTTTATAATTTTTTTTGAATTCATTTTTGAAATCAGCAGCCTCGAAAACCCCCGAGTCCTAATTAGAAGAAGAAAAAACATAATATTTTACGAATAGTAAAGACTTACGTCAAAGTGGTTAAGGGTTCAATGGGTTAAGTTCGGCTTAAGCAGTGTAGTTGGGGATTTTAAATAATTAATCATGAATATGTGCCGACTACACTTGCTTAAACGTGGCCACTTGTATTAGCAAAGAAGATAGATAGTCTTCTTTGGTATTAGTCAAGCCTTGTATTATATTAGACTGACAAAAAAAAATCGACTTTTCGATTTTTTAAGGTGCTCAAGCGTTTTTGGGTACCACTTTATGAAAAAAAAAGCCCTAGGTAAAGCGCATCTAAAAATATTTAGTTGTTGGACAGCGCCAAAGCGTTTTCGATTTTTGAAAATTGGTCCAGGAGCGCCGGGGGGGATTACAGCTACTAAATTTAAAAGGCAACAAAAAAATAAAACTTCGGGGGGTATTTCATAGTTTTTTTGGTCACTAAAAACGATGGAATCATTTATTTTGAATTATTTCTTTAATGCAAAAAGTTATGATCTAATTTCGTTCATAAAAATATCAAAAATTGGACAGTTTTTGGCGTCAAAAACATGCTGCGGACTAAAAAGTGTTTAGAAATTATTTTATAGGGGTATTTCGAATGATCATTGGGTCACTAAAAACGATGAAATCGGTTATTTTCATTTATTCTTTACGGATTCAGAGTTATGCGCCAAATATTGTAGCTTGATTTCCCAAATATAGCATTTTTTTGAGTTAAATAACTGTCAAGCGTACAGAGAACTTTTTTGAGCCTCTAGAAAGGTAAGTTATCATAGTTTTGTGTTTTTTAAACACCGATGCATTGGTTGCTTAGATTTTTTTATGTATTTTTATTATTATATTATTTTTATTATTTATATTATTTTATTATTTTTATTATTTTTATTATTTTTATTTTTTTATGTATTTTTTTATTTATTTATTATTTTTTTATTACAACCAATGCATCGGTGTTCAAAAAACACAAAACTATGATAACATACCTTTCTAGAGGCTCAAAAGAGTTCTCTGTACGCTTGACATTGACATTTAACTCAAAAAAATGCTATATTTGGGAAATCAAGCTACATTATTTGGCGCATAACTCTGAATCAGTAAAGAATAAATGAAAATAACCGATTTCATCGTTTTTAGTGACCCAATGATCATTCGAAATACCCCTGTAAAATAATTTCTAAACATTTTTTAGTCCGCAGCATGTTTTTGACGCCAAAAACTGTCCAATTTTTGATATTTTTAAGACCGAAATTAGCTCATAACTTTTTGCCTTAAAGAAATAATTCAAAATAAATGATTCCATCGTTTTTAGTGACCAAAAAAACTATGAAATACCCCCCGAAGTTTTATTTTTTTGTTGCCTTTTAAATTTAGTAGCTGTAATCCCCCCCGGCGCTCCTGGACCAATTTTCAAAAATCGAAAACGCTTTGGCGCTGTCCAACGACTAAATATTTTTAGATGCGCTTTACCTAGGGCTTTTTTTTTCATAAAGTGGTACCCAAAAACGCTTGAGCACCTTAAAAAATCGAAAAGTCGATTTTTTTTTTGTCAGTCTAGTATTATATACGTCTAGTAAGCGAATTAAGGGCTAACAACGCATCGTTAAACAGTCAGTTAAATAAATAAAGTTATGATTGAACAAATAATTTATTATTTATATGTATAGGAAAATAGGAAATTATTTTTATCGTAAAATTTTAATTTTGGTTTTAAACGTATACTAACTTTATTCCTCTATTTATAAAATCAAAAAGTCATTTCTCTTGCGGGAATATTTTGTTTGTTTTGTATTTTATATATACGCAGTACATATGACTAATTCCATGTTGAACGTACGTTGAGTTACAGGTGAGGTCTTCTGATTGAGCTGCCCCAGTTGATATTATACACAAAATGTCCTTATCAGTCTCCGTGAATTTTTGAAATTTCGGACCGATTTTAAAGCTATCAGCCTCCAATATTTGTTTCATTATATAAAAGCCTAAAAAACAGCTCTGAAAATTATACGACAATATCCTTCGGTCGAAAATTTCTCTTGCAATCGGAAATTAAACCGTTTTTTTTAATTTTTACGTGAAAACCCGGAAAATTCGAAAATGTGAGCCCTTCCGGCTGTTGTTATAACTTCTTTAAGGCTACTTCAAATAACTTCATAGTGGGGTTGAAATCAAAGTATTCCATATATTTTCACCTAGTATTAATATGGATTTGGTTTCTTTACAAAGGGAAAAGATATACCAATAATTAGTGGAATTTTCTAATTTTGAAAATTTAAATTTAGCGAAAAAAGCTAATATTTTTATTTAAAAATAAGCAGAACCCTTTTGATATGTGTAATTTCATATATTATATAAACTCAAAAATAATAATTAAAAAAAAAAAATTTTAATTTGCTTTAAGGAAAACAAAAATTTTAAGTTCAACTAAAAAAAAAGAAATTCCCAATTGTTGAAAAATCCGCTCTAAAAAAAAAAAAAAAAACAATTTTCCTATAGTTTTTTAGTTTTTTTTTGTTTTCATTGATGTTTTTCAAAAAAATGACGGCTGAAATGACTTTCAGTAAGAAGTTTCACTTGTTTACTATGGTTGAAAACAGTTTTTGAGCTTTTTTCAGAGTGTTATTCAAAGTCTTATTTTGTAGACTCTATAAATAGTAATATCAAAGGTTTTAGAACATTAAAAAAAATTTTTTTGGTGATAAGTTTTACATATGAAATCGGTTATGCCTAAATTCGCATACAAATATAGCTTTTTTTACTAAATTTGTATTTTAATAATCGGGAAATTCCCTTAATTATTGTTATATCTTTTCCCTATGTGAAAAAAGTCAAACCCATATTAATACTAGGTGTAAGTATATGGAATACTCTGACTTCAACCCCAGTATGAAGTTATTTGAAGTAGCCTGAAAAAAGTTATAAGTAACAGCCTGAACGACTCCCGAAAATTTACGATCGAAAACTATTTTCGTATAATTTCCGAGCTTTTTTTCATGCTTTTATATAATGAATCAAAAATTGATGGCTGATAGCTTTAAAAACGGTCCAAAATTTAAAAAATTCACAGAAACGGCTAGATGTTAAGACGTAAAAATTGAGAGGTGAGGACATTTTAAAAAACAAGCTAGTAATGCACATTTCAGAAACAGGCATATTTCAATAGAATTTCAATCATTTTTAAAACAAATTTCTGCAAAAATATGCATTATTCGCTTGATTTTCATCGTAAAATAATAAATTTTTTTTTTTTAAATCAATGAATTTTTCCCTGAGTATTCATTTTTTCAAGAAAGAAATCATTTTTATTGACCAAATTTCAATTTTTAGGTCAAAAACTGTGTTAAGTAAATTTTGCTACTTTCAGTTTTCAAAGGCTTTTGACCTGAAAATTGAAATTTGGTTCATAAAAATGATTTTTTTTCATAAAGAAATGAACTGCCAGGGAAAAATACATCGATTAAAAAAAAAAAATTATTATTTTACGATGAAATTCAAGCGAGTAAAATGCATGTTTAAAGTTCAGAAACAGGCATTTTTCAATATAGAACTTCAGTTTTTTTTAAGACAAATTTGAGTAAAATCTTAAATTTACGATAACTTGGCTAAATTTCATCGGAAAAAGAAAAGTTTTTTTTTCTTCTGGAGTGATTTTTCCCTGGCAATCAGATTTTTTACCTATTTTTTAAAACTTTTATCTGCCTAAAAAGTTATTTTGAAAATTTGGGGTAGCTCAGATACGAAAAACACGGTTTTTGACATAAAAGTGGAAAAATCTTTTTAGCATCCATCGCTGATTTCGTGTTCACGCATTTTTTTGCATTCTGTAAGGTTCAAATTTCCAGAAAATCATGGTGGCAGTCGCGGCCTCGTAAATTTTTTTTTCTTCATTTTTGGTGCTCATAAAACATACTTTCTCGTAGAAATGTATATGTACATTTAGACATTTAGAAAATTTCAAAAACTTTTCAAATAAAATAAACAAAAATACACAATTCACATTAGAATCAGAAAAAGGAGTATCCATTAAATTTTTGGATTTAGTATTAGAAAATCAAAAGAAAATAATGTAATTTTAAAATTATTAATTATAATTCTCAAAATTTTCATTCAATTATTAGAATACCAATTTTTTAACAAAATGATATTGTAGTTATGAATAATCAAATACTTTTCTTAGAAATCATTATTTTATGTTAAAAAACGATGCTGCATTATTACATAATAAACTGAAAAAATTTTTAGGTTCAGAAACAAGTTGTGAGTATGTAATAACTGAAATTTGATGTAGAAAAATTTAAAAATTAATTTTTTTTCAATTATTATTTTCTTATACGTTTATGAAATTAAATGAAGCTCAAAAAAAGAAAAATGTTTTTAAAAGAAATTTCTAATATATCTAAAGTTAATCCCCATAAACTTCCGTACAATAATTGGTTTAAGTAAATTAACTTATATTTCTACTACCATACAAATTAAACACATGATAAAAATTAATCAATACCACCTATAACAAAGACCTATAAAATAAATCTATGATGTACTATGCAGAGTTTGTCTGCATTCTCTATATTTATTTAAAAAAACGTAAGGTTTTATAATCTGCGAATTTTAATTATGTATGTTAGTTATACCAGTAAATTAGATTATTTTGCGATGATACACTGAAAAAAATATCCGGTTGCGACAGTCGGATTTTTTTTTTTTTAAATAGTTGAAAATTACATAAAACCTAAAAAAAAGTGTAAACTACCATGCTGCGGTGCTAATATTTTAAAATGAGTAAACTCATTTTTTTAAATTTTAAAACAAAAATAAAAATTCAGCTGCCACAACCAAAATTTTTTTCAGTGTAGCCTCAATCAGTATTTCCGATAAACATTATTAATTCTTCAGGATTATAAATACAGCAATGATTATTCGTTTGGTGATCTCCAAATTTAGTCCATCACCAAATTAGAACCTAAAATACATTTCAGATAGTCAATGCGTTCAAATTTGATTATCAACTTCAAAATATTACATAAACTTTGATGCGAGCTCCATAAATTGTAATGACTCAAAATTCAGGTTTAAAACAGAGCAGTATTTCCTATTAAATACATTTTTTTAATCGAAGGATACTTATGTATACATAATTTTAATAATAAATTATTTACAATGGTGATTATAATTTTATTTATTAGAATAATTAATAGAGATAAAGTTATAAAGAAAAATAAAGTTAGAAAAATGCAAAGTGAATAAGGAAGAGATAATATAATACGAGCTGATCCACGTCAATTTATGGGTAAAGGCAGTTCGTACACGTGTAGGAAATGTTCAGCCCTTAAAAGTTATGGGCCTATTCAAGTTTTTTCCAAAATTCAAAGTCGATTTAGTGTCTTTGTATTACAGCTTACAAAAGTCATTTTACTTGCGAGAAACATTGCAAACATGCCAATTAAATTATTTTGATATTACAGCGTCGTTTCATCACAAATTCTTGAAAAAATTTTTTCTCGCAAGTAAAATGATTTCTAAAGAGTATATAAAGGGAATAATCAAATTATCTTACAATAGGATTGGAATAGTTTTTTAGTTGTGCATTTGACGAGGATAAGTCTATACAAAATGTAAAGTTTTATCACTGACAGTATATTAATCGGTAAAATACATGAATGATTGTTAAGAAACCAATAAAACCATGCTAATTAGAATTTACATGCGTAAATACAAAATGAAGTATCTAATATGTTTATTAAATCATTTATATTTCGTGTGTTACTAAATTCCATCAGGGTTATCATGATTATTTTTTATCGTTATCTTCCTTTTTTTATATATAATTGTTATATACATATATATATATATATATTAAACAAATATTTATAAACAAAAGATACAATTTATTTATTTATCTTATTTTATATTAAATTAAAGCTATACTAAGAAATTATTCAGTGATGTTTCGTTTATTTAACGTAATTACAAGAACAAAATTAAATCTTAAAAAATCATTAATTGCTTGCAGTTTAATAAGGTACTTGTTTAATATACGTTATTTTAATCCAATTTTTTTTTTTTTAATATTCTTTATTTAATGAGAAATATTTTATCGTTATCATTGAAATACATACATGTATGAAGAAAGTGATTTTAAGTGTCATTTTTTAAATAAAATATTAATGTAAAGTGCGTGTTCGTACACGTGGAAAACGTAAGTTATCATTAATTGACATTAAATGTGATAATCTGTGTGTTTTTTTTCGTTATGTAATGTTAACATAAAAAACACTTGGTTTTAAAGGCAATATTATTTCGTCGTAGTTTAGGTGCAATTAGCATCTACTCGTTTAATAATTATGATAATGAATTTTTATGCAAAATTACATAATTTTTTGGAAAGCGTCAAATTTGCTTTGTTTCCCGAAAAGAGTTCCTAAGAAACTCTAAAAAATAAAAATATTTACAAAATTCAGTAAAAATTGGATAAATAACACATTTTTTAAATCAATTGCAGAAAGCAAATTCAGTTAATTAAGAATTAAATTAATTAAATATTTAAACAATTGCTTTACTTTATAAATATTTTTTTTTTAATGTTCACTTAGTGTAAATATTATCATTTAAAATATTGATAAAATTGATTAAAACTTTTGCACATGTCAAGATAATTGAGAATAATAAACATTTATTACTATCATGTTTAGAGTTTCAATTATTGAGCATATTTTTGTTTTTTATTTGCTAATAATAAATTAAATTTAGTAATGTTTGTTTCTAAAAGGTAAGAATTTTGTATAATTATTAATAGATCTATTTATTTTTAAACGCTTATTAGCTTTTTTTTTTATTTAAAAAAAATGTATTTTAAGTATTATCTTTTAAGTGAGAATTCTTTATACATATAATCAAGTTTTTGAAAATAAAATACAAAAATCTCAATTTTTAAGGCTCCTTTTAAAAACTATAAGCTTTGTAAATATTTTATCAAGCATGGAATTTTGAAGAATCAGTTAAAATAAATTTGCTTCTTATTCAGTAAAATTATTTGTTACAAAAATATTTACTACGCTGAAAAAAAAATTGTTTGCTACAAGGGGAATTATTCCGCTTTTTTTTTTCTTTCGCAAACGATTGCAAACGACTTAAACTTGAATAAAACAAAATTATTTTCTCAGCCTTATCGCTGCATTGATATCCTGAATGGGAATTTTTTATGAAAGAAAAAATATCAGATCTCATTTTCAAAATTTAAATATGAATAAACATGATTTGTTTTGAGAGCTTGCGCAAATTTTTCCCCCATAAATTTAGAAATATATTAATTTCACTCAAACTTTAGATAAACAAACAGTATTCTATAGAAGAGCTTGCAAGCTCAATCAAAATTCACAAACATTATTTAAAAACACTTAAAAATTTATTTACTAAATTAAAAAAATTGGCAGATATCACAGCCGATAAAATCATTTTCATTATATTTTAATAATTGTTTCAAAGTTATGACGTTTGGTGCGCTCGCTATTTAAAAGTTTGCAATGTATTTTTCGGATGAAATATAAAGCGGCCTGTTGTTTTTATTACAATGCGCATTCGCGCGTTTTATAATATAAAACCGCATGTTTTCAGTTACATTAAATGTGTCTTATCAATATCATACGTTTATTTACTGTATAATAACAAATTTTTATATAACCTGTTGACTAGTTGAAAATTTCTTGCAAATTAATGTGAAATGTAACAAGTGAATATCAAAAAATTGTGAATTTTATCGTTTTGTGCAGAAAAAAATTTTTTTTTTAAACTGACAGTTTAAAAATGTAAATTTCTTATCAAATTAACGCATATAAGACTTAAGACAATTGTTATACATTAACATAGTTTTATTTTTGCATAAAATTAAGGCCAAGCTAACTAATGCTCTAATAATACCAAAAAGAAAAAGTGAATTCATTGAATAACAAAGATAGAATGAAGACAACAACCTGAGGCTTAAAAAAAAAAACAAAATACCTACATATTCAAAAGAATGGAGAAATATATATATATATAAATATATAATCGGTCAAATATAAAAAAGTATACAAGAGACTCTCGCAGTTGAGTGGACGGTTCTCTCGCGGGGACAGGTTTCTATTTAGTTGCGGCTTTCCACTTGAATCGTATACAACACAAAAACGATCTCTTTTTTTTTTAATTATTATTTAAAAAGGGAAAATCGGATATAAATTAAAATCTCAATTTACAAATTAAAACCTGCCTTATTTAAATATGTGTTAAAAAGTTTTAGTTACTTAAAAATGAATTTTTTTAATTCATAAAATTTTAATTTTAAAAAATTTTCTAAACTACTCTTAAACAATGAAAGAAAGACCAAGGAGATGTAGTGTTAGTGAATTACTCGGCTGGAGAGAAATTCCGGAGAAACATGATTTTGATAATAAGGATCCGGAATTATTCAGGAGCAGGAAACGCTCTGGTACTTGGCCGTGAGTTTTTTTTTTATGTTTATAGAAAGTTTTTTTTTTATTGCCTATGGCATTCCATTATTATTACTTGATTTTTTTTTTTAAATGTTTCTTGTATATTTTAAATACATACATGCTTATTATCAAAGTATGATTTAATTTCTGAGAAAATTTCTTTTTTTTGCATTCTTGGATACATGCATTCCTTATATGATATTTTTTGCACGTGATGATAACAAATTTTCATAAATTTTATTTTTTTGTATAAATTAAAAATTTGTAATTAATTATTTATAAAAAAAAAATGTATAAATATTTTTTTTATGAGTCATGTGTAATTAATTAATTGTGTATATGTATGCATACATAAATTAAATAATTTATAATAGTTAAGTGTATAGTATAAATTGATTACGTAAAGTGTAATAAGACAAAACACTCATTTTTTTTTTAATTGTAAAACAATAAAATAATTATATTTTTTTATTTTTGGAAAAGAATTTAAAAAATTGTTAAATTTTTATCAAATTATGTAATGTTTAAGATAAATTTGTATATTTGTTATATAATGTATATGAGCGAATTTTGCGAATATTTTGGTTTTGTGGGTAGTTTTTTTAATTGTTGTTTAGTGTAAGCAGGTTAGGTTATTAATGTTAAAAAATTGGGTGCGTTTTGGTAAATATTTAAAAATTAAATTTTACTTCAGATTGGCAATTTTACTGATTTTTTAGATTTTTCTCTTAATTAAAGTTCCTCAAAGTTACCAAATGAGAGGCGAAAAAAGAAAAAAAAATTATTATTTTTGTATACCTTTCGATTTTTGTTACTACTTCAGTCAAATCAAGGGTTTTTTGTTGTTTTTGGCAACCAAGATAAGAAAAGGTCTCGGAAAAGGTAAACTAAGGGTTTTTTGGGTCACTGATCTGGAAGGGTAGTAGGTCTTGCGGGTCAAAAATTTTCAAAAGTGCGATTATCGCCCATAAAAAGGGCCTTTTACGTTAATTTAAGGGTTCATACAAATTTTTCTTTTTATGGACCCCAAAATTCGAAATCAGCGACCCAAAAAAAGTACCAGTGACAAAATTTTGTTATGCTTTGCGAATATTGCAAATTCAGCCCTAATAATAAGGGATGTTTTTCCCGATTTAAGGGTCTGGGTGGTTGACCAATTTTTATGTCTGGGACCTTTATATTAATAATTAGAAGCTCCAAAAACCTATGTAATCGGCTAAATCAAATTATAGTTAGTGAATATTGCAATAACACCCTTAAAAATGGGTGGTGTTTTGTTAATTTAAGGGTGTAAGACAAAGTTAAAACCCCACAAAACATGGATCCCCAAAACATAACCTTCAACTTCTTATTTTAAGGAACTTCAATTAGGGACCATTTTCAACAAAAAAGAATATCATACTCGTTTTCAGCGATCCAAAAAAAATTAACACTTGGTAGAAAATTTAATTGACCTGTAAAGAATAAAAATTGTCTACGAATTATGGGTCCACAACAGGGCTAAATCAATAGACCCTATAATTTGTAATAAATAAAATTCTTGGTAGTAAATATACTTAAAAAATCTACATCAAAAATTGAAATTGCTCTGGAGTGTTTTAGAAATAAACTAACTACTATACAGTATAGTACCTTTAATAGAAATTATGGATTTGGTAACCATGTCTTCATCTGGATTTGGCCTACTACGCATTCCATTACAAAATCTAAGCTTCAAAATTGTCTAATTTACACCTTAAACTAGAATAGACTACCAGTAGGTAACATGCCTCCTGACCTCAATTATTTGTCAATCCATAAAAGTAAATTCAGTTCATACATTTTTGAATCCAATAAACCCAAATTTAAAAATTTAATATTTTTAAAATCAGCAAATGTCAATTATCTGTCAAAATAATAAATCATAGAAATTTTATGTATTTTGAGGTCACTGGATTTACAAATAATGAAAAATTGATATTGATATCGATCAAAATTTAGTATTATATATATTTATGAAATAAAAAATATAAAATTTGCATTTCATTTACTGTAAATAAAGAAAAAATAAAAAATAGGTATACAAAATAACTATTATTAAAATTAAAGTCAGGCGAACATTTAGAATATTAAAAAGCAAAACTGTGACAAATTTTTAATATAAAATAGGAAAATTTTCAAATGGAAAACATTTAGTTGAAAGTTGTTGAAGAAGCTAGTACAAATTAATATTAAAAAAAAAGTAAACTGTATATTCATAGACAAACATTAAGTTAGATTAAGAAAGGTGTTAGATAAAATTTAAATAAAAAGTAAGTTGTTTATAAAATTACAATTAAACTACTAAAATAAAGGAAAAATACTCGATTAAAATCAACTTTTATTTTAATAAAGAGGGTAAAAAAATAAGGTAATCCCTTGCTTATACAATTCGCCTGAGTCCATAACATTAACCCTCCGCCTGTCCTCTATATTTTTACCTCCTCGGCCTGTCCTCAGGGTCGATATCGTCCGCGTCATTTTTTAACACCTTTAAAAACAATTTTTGGCCAAAATTTTTTTTTGAGGTTTTAGATAAACATCCCAACTAAAGATTAAAAAAGGTTTTTGGCTAAAATGTCCGCTCAGTTTTGCGGAAAAAATTCTGGAGCAGCGGAAAACGAGCATTTTTTCGATTTTTGGTTAAAAATTCATAACTCCGGCCCTAATGGGTATTAAGGAAAAATATTCTAAGATTTTAAGCTTCAGATATGTGCCTTCAAAAAAAAACCTACCCAGATTTGGCTCCGCTGAAAAAACCTTAATTATTTCGCAATGTGAAAATGGGCCTTTTTTCGAGTAAAAAAATTTTTAAAAATTGAGGTTATTTGGGATAAAAACCCACTTAGGGGCATTAAATGTTCAAAAAAGTTATTTAAAAATATACTTCACCCTTTGTATAAGTAAAGAAAAAAAAAATTTCAAAAAAAATTAAGTTTTTTGGTCGAAATACAATTAAATTTTGGAAAAGTAAAAAAATGAATTTTTTTAGTGAAAACGGGTCAAAAACACGTATTTTTTTATGTTACATTCATTTGTACATGAGAAAAGTATGATATATGAAGAAATTACTTCATTTGGAGCAAAAATAACAAAAATTTTTACTTCCAAGAAATAGCAAAAAAACTCCCTCCGCCTGTCCTCAGGGTCGATATCGTCCACGGTCCAACTTTGCACACACGGTACGGCTAAGCGGCTAAACCAAAATTAACGCGGTTTGGCGTGTGTTCATAATATGTGCCTAAGTTTTTTTAGGTGTGGTAACCAACCATCACCCATTGCGCATGTCTGCGTTACAGCTATATCGTAAAAAGTCGATGGACGATATCGACCCTGAGGACAGGCGAAGGGTTAAACTGCATTCCAAGGTGTTAACAATCCCCTAAAGGCAAAAAACACCAAGAAGTGCGTGTCGGAAGAACATAATACTCAAGGAGAGCAAATAAAAGATCACATACCATGGCGTCGTAAACACATTTCAGGAACGTAATTTAAAAACATTTTACATATTTGAAATTTCATGAAGATTTTATTGATTTAAAACGTAGTTGAATATACACATTGATTATTTATTTACTCTGGATAATTCATGTGAAACAAAATTATTTTACATGAAAGGGCTATGTTAGGATAATCGGTTTTGATATTGTCAAAGAAGTTAAAGATTTAAGGAAATTAGTATAGTAAATATCAGGAATATCCGCATATTTTAACAAAATATCTTAAAATACGCAGAGACAAACTTTTGTACTGTTGTAGCCCTAAAACTTCTTATATAGCTTGCATTTACCCAACAACAAAAAAAAACCCTGCCAAACTCTTGGTACTGAGGTTCCTCAAAAATTAGGAAAACATTTCCTTAAACTAGAACTAGATCAACGAATAACAATTATTTAGCACATTCAAAAATAAAAAATTATTAGCTTTTTTTTTTAATTTTCATGGCAAGAATTTTGAATCAAAAATTTTTATAAATTCGGTTCCAGGAAATCGAGTAATAACGAAATTTCTAAAACTAATACTTTTATTTACAAAAAAAAATTAGTTATAAAACCCAAAAATAAAAAAATAACAGGGTTCCTTTATTTTTTAATGATCAAAATTTTGAGATAAAAGTTTTCATAAATTTAGGTACCAAATCCAGGAAATTGAGTAGTAATTAGGAATTTCTCAAAACTTATGTAAAAAAATTAGGTAATTAAGTCCAAAAATTAATTACAGAGCTACCTTATTTTTTGATAGCAAAAATTTGGATAAAAAAATTTTCATGAATTTAGGTATCAGATCCAGGAAATTGAGTAACAACAAATTTCCCAAAAATTACGTATTATATAACCAAATTAAAAAAAAAATGGTTCTATATTTTTGGTAAACAAATTTTTGATATAAATCTTAGAATGGGAAAAAATTCTGAGTACATGCATACATAAAAAAAAAAACTATTGTGTTCAAGCAATATATAAAAATATATTGCTTAAAATTTCAATCAGGTATTCAAGTAGCTTCTCAAAACTTTATCAAGCTATTATATTATGGCCATAAATTAATCAAAATGAAAAAAAATGCCAATTCTTATAAAATTTCATAATTTAACCATCTATATAATAAAATAGTAATTCTATATCGAAATCAAAAGCTTGCTTGAAAATTCAAGCAATTACTTTATATTTTTACAGTGTACCATGCAGTGTACGTTCTAAAAGTTTTAAATGAAATTTTGTTTACTGTAGTCAATAACTTTCTGCAAATAATTAATGGCATAAAGCTATTAATTATTGAACCTGAAAAACTCCATATAGCAGAAATTAAAAGTTCAATAAAACAAAATCATAATTATTATCTATATTTCTTATCAAAATTACCCAATAGGTATTAAATGTTTACATTTTTTTTTAACAACAAACAAAGATCATTTTTAAATTGTTATCTATTCAGCAAGTTGCTAAAAAGTGATTTTGGAATGAAAGCTCAGGCAATTAATTGTTTGTAAACTCAGATGAGTACAAATTAAAATATCTTATTTTAGAAGCTTCTTAAAATATATCTTTTAACTAGCTTAATATCCTGAAACAAAACAACAAAATTCTAAAAATAAACCCAAATCGAAACAAGTTTCTTATACAACAAAATTCATTGTATAACATCAAAAACAAAGCTTAAATTACAATAAAATTACATAACATTTTTTATAATCAACTGCAATGTGATATAAACAAAATTTTTCTATATTGCAAATAGATTTGATAATAATTTATATTATTCACATGTTGTTATTTTAAATCTATATATAACGAGCAAGCATGCGCATTTACACACCCACATTGTTAGTGTAAGGTCGACGACCATTTTTTTTTAGTATTGTTGTTTTGTTGAATTGTGTGTTATTATTTTGTTAATTTTAATGTCATTGTGCTTGGATAATGACTGATTCATGTATTATGGAAGTCATTGCTAGAACTACAGTTAAACAAATTATGGATGATACTGATCTTGAACTTCGGTAAAGACATTTTTTTTATTTGTACTTTTTGTTTTTGTTGAGAATGAGTGTGGAGCTTTTTTAAGCATTTTTGGTTTTAATGGCTAGAATTTTTGAGATATATTAATTAAAAAAATTTTTTAATATAATTTTGGGTTAAGGCATCGAATCTTGATTTAGTTTAGATAAAATACTTTAATTACTAATTTTATTTAAACAAATACAAAAAAAAAAAAAATAAATAATAATTAAATATTTACTAAAACTATAATTATTATCATGCATTAATACACGAACATAATAATTTTTTTTAAATCAACGAGACAATCATAATTAATCATAAATATTTATTTACGTTAATTCAAATATCAGACAATAACAAGGTCAAAAAAAAAATTAATTAAAAAAAAAAAATTTTTTAATTACAGAAAACTACATTACCGACATTTAAAAACAATGATAAATTAGAATGAAAGGAATTTAATTACTGTCCCCGCCATCTCTTTTTATGATGGTCAAATCATCATCGTCTTAATCATTTTTTTTATTTTATTTTATTTCAAACATTTCTTTTTTTTTTTATCTTGTACACTAAAAAAATATAACGTATTAGTCGTTTCTATAAAACGTTGTAAGAAACAACATTTTTTTTATATACAAAGTGAAAACAAAAGATATTTTTTTTTTTAAATAATTTTTGAGTGGTTAAGAATTTTTATAAGTGATATTAATTATTAAAGTATTAATGTTTGAGCATATTATTTTTTTTATTTATTACAAAAAGTGACAATTTTAAATAATTAAACCCTGTTAATTGAAGCTATTTTTGTTTAAAAAAATTTTTATTTATGTCTGATAACGAAATTCTGTATGAACTACAAATTAACGTTTTCAGAGATTTGATTTTAAAAATTCTGTTAGAACCAATAATCATTTAAAATTTGAAAGTTTGAAATAAATGAAAAGATTGAAAGTTAATGGCGTGCAATAATTATGAATGCTCGGATACTCGAGATAGCTTGGTATACAGAGACATTCAAAATTTCTTCTTTAGAGAATGAAAATAAATTTATATTTTTTATTATTCCCAAAAATGAAATTTTGGCCAAATCTCGATTACTGGAGAATTTTTATCACCATTTTTACACGATTCCTTGAATGTGTGGATGAATTCAAAAAAATAGGCAAACTTTTTTAGTTTTAGAATCAAAATTGAATCTTAGTTTATTTAACTAGTAATCTCGTACCTGTTTGAATTTTCGATTTTTTAGTAAAATTATCGATTCTTTGTAAAAAAATTAGGACTTTCTAAACAATAGCTTGATTAATTACTTTTAAATACTGAGAAGTAATACATGGGCTCTTATGGAGCAAATTTTTGGTCTATTAAGAGCCCATGTATTTTTTCCCAGTGCTTAAACAATTTTAAGATTCTTAGTTTCACTCATTATGCAAAAATCAAGCAAATTACCTGTCATTCATAATTTTGTTATTTCAAGTAATAAAATTAAGCCAAACACAGTTATAATTTATTAAAATAATACTCAAATATTTACATTACAAAAATAAAATTACCCACATTATTATTAAAATTACGTAAATATTTATTAAAAATTAAAAATTCTTACAATCTTATCATTTAATTGATCTCAAAAACAATAGAAGATCCAACTGATAAAAAATTACATAATTAATAAATTAATTATTTCGCAGAAATGCAAAATTTACTAATAACTTGATACTCTCGATTAAAAAAAGTATCTATTCTAATTTCTACATAATTATCATTTTTTAATACTCAGTCAACTCCTTATTTTTTTCTTGCGTAATCAAATTCCTTGACTATATCACACACACACACACACATATACATTTAATATAATCATCAAAAATATATTATGGAATTTCTAAATTAAATTTATTGTATTTCATCAAGTAGATTAAATATTATTTTTGCATTATAAAATCATTTTTTATTATTATTATTATTTCAATGACGTATTTTTTTATTATTTATTTAAGTACAAATAAATAATCCATAGGATATGTAATATTTATTCAAGGATATAAATACAATTAATTTTTTTTTTTATCTGCCTAGTTTTTTATGATCAAAATTTTTTTAGTTTCTTTTTGCCTATCAATAAATATGTAATTTTTTTCTCATTCTTTATATTATTGTTATATAATTTCTTACCAGAAAATTATGTAATTTTTAATTGAGTTTTGTAAAATTCCTTATTTGCATTAATATAGTACTTAAAAATTGTGATTTAAGTAGGTAATTATTTAAAAAATTTTTTTTCAAGAACTAATAAAATGAAAATGGGTTTTTTTTTTATCACTTTTATAAATTGTTGTCCTCGATTAAATTTATTTTTTTTTTTCTTTATATGCATTTTATGAGAATTTTCGTAGAATTATTATATAAAGAAGACGTCAAGCTATATGTGCTCTTTTTCTATAATACAAGAAATTACAAATATTTTTAAGGAAATTGAATTTTTTTTTTTATTATTTTGGAATTGTGATTGTTAGTAATAAAGGAAATCAAGTCGTGCGTCAAGTCTCTTTGTGCTCTTGACAAAAAAATTTTTCATAACAATAATAAGATTTTTAAAATATGAGAAATTAAACACTCATGAAAGGGGCCAATGAATTCCCAAAGTTTTATGAAATGAATTTTTATGTGATTTTCATATTTTAGAGATACTATTTTTATTATGAAATTCTAAACTTTTTTATCTGGAAAATGTGCAGGTGCTTGGCCCCCTGAGAATTTTCCCACCAGGGACATTGGTTACCTGATAGGATACACCTTATGGGTTCGAAGGGAGAGAGGGGCGAAGCCCTAAAGTATAAAACCAGAAATGCACTTTCACCCTAATGGTGCAATACTGTACTAGCATCTAGCCCTACTGTAAGCTATATCACAAAGGGTCGAGGGAGGCACTTTAAAAAATCAGTAATTCCCCTACCCTCTAATTGTATACTCACACCTACTTTTACTGAAAGATATGCCTCAAGGAGGCAAGGGGGGCGAAGCCCACCGTGGGAGTTCGGGGGCAGAAACCCCGAAATAGAAAACTAGCCAAAATTCTGGGTGGACAAAATCTGGGGGGGGGGCAAAATTGCAGGTGGCCAAAATGTTAGGGGGCAAAGGTTAGGTCGAAAATTCCATCTGGACTGTTTTTTAGGGCTAGTTTGGTAAAAAAGCTTATTACTCAAAAATTGATTCTTATTTTTTACTTCTAATTTTACTCGTTGGTTCTTGAAGTTGATAGTTTCAAAAACCAACACAATAAAATTATATAATTTAATCTAAGGGCTAAAAATTCTATAAAAATTTGACAATATTAACAAATTTAAAATTATACAATTTAAACCCAGTTTTATAGCAATTTAGCATTCAGATAAACTTCAAATGTTTTTTTATGTTAATTTTGGCATTAAACTACCTCGAAAACCTTTGAATATAAGTTTCGAGAAAAAATTTCGAGCGTCAAATTAAAATTGCTTGTTTATGAATGTTGCAAACTTTAATGTACATTTTTGTAAGGGTTGTAGGTTGAAATTGGCTATAAAATGAAACTTCTAATAACTTTTAGTCTGCAAAAAGATTTTTATCTTTACAATCCTACAAAAATTAGCTGCCAGATATTAAAGTACGTGTTTCGTCTACCCAAGTGCTAATAAGTAGATTAAATTTGTAGTAGATATAGATTTATATAACTTCTCTAATAACACAGAACACATGAAAAGTTCATGCAGAATCTAATATTATACAATCATTTACCAACAATATTACAAATTGTCAATTTTTCTAATAAAAAATTTAAAAATTACACTCTCAAAAATTCAATATCAATAAATTTCATCACCTTTGAATAATACAGAATTACAGAGAGTATAATTTGATAAATTAATAAAAAAAATAGTATATTAATTAGATAATATAATGATATGAATATAATATAGTATTTAATACATACTAAAAGGAGTTTCAATGACTGATCAAATATCACCATTACGTGAAATACCTCAAAACGGTTATGCTGATACCGGATTCGATTTTGAACAATTGTCGATTTCTGATTTACAAAGAAATCGAGTACTTAGGTATATCTTATTGATATAATATGATTTAATAACCAATATTAAATTATTTATATTTCACTATCAATACAACTTATATACATTTCAAACTTGTATAAACGTAACTTTATTATGTAGACTGCTATTGATGTTTTATAGTTTATTAAATATTCTGTAATTGTAATATGGTTAGTGTTTGTATAAATTTTAATTTAATTTTTTGGGTTTCAGGAGGACCAGAAGTCTCAATGCTCCGAGTCCTATACAACAATTTGGACCATGCGGACGTATTATGAAAAATTCAGCCATGGTCATGTAAGTTTTAATTAATTATTTATTATTAATAATTCTGTATTTTTAAGAAGATAATAGACGTCATTAAAATTTTAAGAATTTGTTTTATAATTTTTTTGCAATATTACGTTTCATGAGAGCAAAATAAACAATAATCATTGACGTAAATTTTTTATTATGTTTTTCGAATTAATTTATTTTATCAGTTACTTAATTTATATGCTTTAATTAATTTAATCGTGTGCCTTTATTTTAAATATTAATTTTAAAAATATATTCATTTATAAATTTAATTATATAATAACGTGCATTTATTAAAATTGTGATAATGAGTTAAAACCAATTTTAAAATATACATTAAAAGAAATTATTATTAACAACGATAGTGCATAGTTTTATGCTTACATTACTAACTTTAATTTTGATGTATAACTTTTTCGATTCTGGATCTACATTTCGTGAAAATTTTTTGATTTTAATAAGAACAAGATTTATGACATTTTTTGTCGATATTTTAGTTTATTTTTCATTAGATAAGCACGTTTTGACCAAAAGGGCTAAATATTTTAAAAAATTGATATATTTTAAAAACTATTTTATAATTTTGAAAACTGAATTAGTAACCAAAAATTAAACGATAATGGTGCCCATTAAAAATTGGAGAATTTATTTTTCTGCAATACTGTTAAAACCCAAAGAATCTTAGTATACACCGAAAAAAAATTGAAAAATAAAAATATAAAATTCAGAAGATTGAGGAATATCCAGATATTTTGAAATTAATTAAAAAACAAATTGTAAAAAAAGAATTAATTTGAGCCCAATTCGAATGTTAGAAATTGAAAAGAGCTCATGTCCTAATAAAGAGATATTTTCAGAAAGTCTCATTTGCTTTATTTAAAAACGCAAAATTTCGTTTATACAAAACGTTTCGTTTCGTTTATACGAAACTTTCATTTATATAAAACAAATTCAATTGCCAACCAAAGACTATGAATTTTCCTTGCAAAGTATACTTCGATATTTAAAGAATTAATAATCAAAATTTTTTAAGCAATTTATTTGGAATTTTTATCTATTACCAATATGCCTTTAAAAAGAAAAAAGAACATTCTCTTGATCAGAAATTTAAAAATAGTACTAAATGTAGGTATAAAAAAAATCTAATAATATAATTGTAACGTATTCTTCCGCAATTATTTAATGCTTATATATGTTACCGTTAAAGTCCGCCCTCCCGATAAAGTTCATTTATTCAGGCTTAGACTAACCTCACCTACCCCCAATACCACCAATGTTTTTATTTGTCCCCATATTTTATTTTATATTGTTTTTAATTTTAAATTGTTGTTAAAAAACTTCAACGGTTTCAGTTGAGCGGGCTTAATCAGTAACATATATATGTACCGTTAATGTACCCCCAACCGATAAAATTAACTTTAGCGAAGCGTAGGTAGGCTATTTTTTTTTTAAAGGCATCATAAGCGGGGCTGCAGGACCCATGCGCCAGTTTGTAAGCAAATGCTTCACCATACTGTGACATTGCCTGTTTAAAAAATAACAGCCTAACTTAGCCCTAGGAGTGCCTTATAACTAGGACTGGTCCCAATAAATGCATTTCAAAAAAAAGTAGCCTAACCTAAGTACTTGGGATACCTTTAGCGAGAGTCGTGCATAATATATAATACAAACTTTTTTTTCTCGTCAAACGATTGCAAATGACTTGAAACTTAAAGAAAATTAAAAAAAAAAAAATTTTCCCGATTAATTGGGTTATGCGTATATCGGTATGATGAAATTTAAGAAAATTTTGGAAAAAGAAAAGAAAAAATGTTTTTTTTAAATTTTCTTTACGTTTGCAAAGTCATTTGCAATTGTTTACAAAGAAAAAAAAATTCCGCTAGCCTCAAGAGGATTTTTTTTTCAGTGTAGTTATATGCGAAACCGCTTTCATGGACATTAACTAACAAGTATTAGTTAAAGTTAACTTTATTTTACATTAAACCGTTAATGTTTTATTTTTATTCATTTTAATCCTCTTAGTGAACTTTAACGAAAACACTTCGCTACTTTAACCAGTTAAAGCTAACTTTATCGGCAGAGCGGAGTTTAACGATAACATATATATGAATTATGTAATTTTTATAAATACCGACATTCAATGGCATAACTTGTTACATTATGTAGGTAATTAAACTTATTTTACATCTTTTATTTTTTTCATACGTATCCGTTCCTTTTTTTAAGTATTACAGAGATAAAAATAACATTTTTATAAATATGGTTAAAGAAAAGTACGTATATATTTTTAATAAATTACATTAGTATTTTAAAAGTCTGATTAAATTTTCTTTAATTTGTGTATTTATAAACTATTATGGTATTAAGAATTGAAAGTAGCACATCCTTGATTTTATTCGCATTTCTATTTAATCGAATAAGTATTTAAAATAACAGAATTCGGTCAAAGTTGGTTAATTGTTCATTTTAAGTATATAGCATTAATTTTTTGATAAACTTTTGATTATTTTGTTGCTGTGTGTTGATGAGCAAACTACTTTGGTTATTGGTAATAATCCATTTTTCTTATCTAAGGGAATGAATAATACTTTTATTCATGCCATCGATTTATATATGTTTCAATTATGAGGTTATGTTACCAACTTTCGGAAAAATTCACTAAGTTACATACTTACATACAGCTTCTCTTAATTTAAGTTTCTCTTAAATTCTCTTTAACTTTGAGGCTAAATTTTTAAAGTTTCTATTTTTTTTTTTTGGCTGGCGATTCCAGGGAATGCAAAAGATTTATCTAAATTTTATAGTCATATGCAAAAAATTTTCTCGGTTGCAAAAATACACGTACTAATTAAAAATTTTTAACCAGTAAAATTAGGCTTCATTCGTTAATTTATTGTAAATAATACTAGAATGATTTAGAACCTCACAAATTTTTCCGAATTTTGCACTGAAAAAAAATCCTTTTGCAGAAAGTAGAATTCCAATTCTTGCAAGTTATAACCCGCTAATCGTAAGCGGAAAAATTAATTTTTAGTTTTCAGTGCATTGTTCTGCTCAATATATTCCTTGTATTGGTTTTTAATTCAGTTATTTGGAATGATACCTCGAATGATTTTATTATTTATTTAACACTTATGAAAATAAAACTTATCAGTGATCAAGAATTAATTATTTAATCACTTAAAAATAATTATAAGTTAATAATATTAATGAAATATTTTATAAAAATTATAAAATAACAATTTTAAAGTACATAATTTATATTTAGCGATATAATTTCAAGAACAAATCATGACTATTCAAAATCTTTAAATAAATTATATGAAAATAACAACAATAGTTATAAATTATGTTTATAAAATAAATATATATTCTATACAAAAAAAAAATTTTTACTTGCGCAAAAGGAAGCAATTTTTTTTCGGTATAAATAGATTTATTTACAAGGGGAGTTCGCTACATTTGGAGAAACAAATTATACCATAATTATGGTTATTTATCAGTTTATTATGTTGAAAAAACATACTCTGTTTATACATATGGATCTTCTATGTTTTAAAATGTTTCATTTATTAATGGAACAAATGACGAAAATGAAATTAGTAAAATATTATTCATGTTGAATTTTTTGCCCATTTATTGATAAATATGAGATTAATTTGTAAACAATTTTTTGGAACTTGAAGCTTTGAACATTTTTTTCAAAAAGAACCCTGCTAGGGGGTCTAATTTTTAGAACCAGAGAGGCCCATTCAGCTAAACTGAGGGTATGGGTATATTTTTTCAACTACCACAACCTGTTCTCCCCTTGTGAGTTTACTTTTTACATTTTTGTAAATTGACGACTCACAGAAAAGCCCCGAATTTACTTTTTACATTTTTGAAAGTGGACGAGTCAAAAATAAAAAAATAAACCCTGACTTACTTTTCTATTTCCTGTTACTTCAAATTATATTCCAATTTTTGTATTCAAATTAAACCTCTTTTGCATTTAAAGTTCCTAATATGTATTCAAAAATAAATACTGTCCATTTATGAGAAATTATAAGATAAAAAAAATGTTAAAACTTTACATTTTAATTACAGTATTATTTCATGCTTCATAAATAATTTAAAGTGGATTCATTCAATTATTAAAATGCAAGAAAATTTGAAATTCTATTATTATGATTCATTAAATTAAATAATCATTAATTTTAAATTTGACCTTAGTAATTTAATAATGCATCAAATATTAATTATCACTTGGTGAAAGTTGCAAACCTTTTATTAAATTATTTATATTCTTATGATTACAAGGGTGAGAAAATTTATCAATTCAATTTCCAGGAAAATTAATTTTTTTTAAATATAATTTAAAAAAAAAAAAAGACTAATTAAATGCAAAAAATGAGAAACCATATTATAAAAAATACTATTTGAAAATAGTAAATATTGATATAAATTTATCAATACAGTCATTTATGTGTTGATTTAGTGTGAATATTTTGGTTTTTACGCTGTATTTATATCTGTTGTTTATATTTTTTTATACGACTGATAAATTTATACAAATATCGTTAACTGATTTGTTTATTTAAATTCTTTTTGTTTTTACAATTTTTACTTTTTTTTTATTGAATTTTTTATACATTTTGCTAGCTGTAAATAATATAAATTAAAGAGAAAATTACTCTAGTCTTAATTTGGAAGGGGGGGGAGTTAAGATTATCCACAATATGGAGATTTTTCGACTATTTATTTGGTCACTGATAATAAATTTTTGGGGTTCCCATAGGATTTTCTGAGAGTGCAATGTCTTTAGATAGGCAGAAATACCCCTTTATAAGAATGTTTTTGCAATTCCCACAAAATATAACGGTTCTGGGAACTAAAAATAAAGGAAATTCCCTTAATTTTATAAATTTAGGGCGTTGCATTCTCATAAAACAATCAAGAACCGAAAATTTGTTATCCAAATCCGCATTTGGACTGGAGTGCATGTAAACAAGACGTTGATAAAAAACTATTAAAACCTGAATTAATTCGACTGATCTTATAAAAAAAGAAAATTTTTATAATATCCAGTTAACTTTGATTTGAGTTAAGGTGTTAGTCTTAAAATAAGATTTCGCTGTCTTTGGGTCGCCAAATCGCTCTTTCAAAGCTGGTGAATTGAACCCGAATTATATTCTTTGTTCCTTTAATTCGGTTAAAACAACCTCTTTTGCGCCAATTAACTTCTGGTTGATCTAACTTTTTTGTAAGTATCTACTGCTACTCTAATACCTCATAAATCTTATTTTCATATAGTGTTAGAATTTTTTCTTCTTTTCATGCACGCTCTTTTGATAATTTTACTTAAAAATAATAAACGTTCATTTTTAATAAATTTTATGCAACTTTTATATTCTCATGATTTTTATCCTTAAAAAAATTAAATTTTTATGATATAATAATTAAAAAAATTTATTAGTATTTTTTAAATCTACGTAAATTTATAAATTAATAAAAATAATTAATGTGTATAAGGAAGTATAATAACCTTTTTTTTTTACAATAAATATCTTTAGTATTTATTAAAATTTTTTTCTATTTAACATTTTTATATGATTCTTTTTGGTTCTAATTATTTTTTAGTTTGCTTAATTAAAAAATATTTTTTTCAAGAAATTATTATGGTTTTTAAAATATAAAAGTTTTCCATTAAATTATTAATTTTCGATTTTAAGTATTCAAATTAACAAAGAAAATACAAAATAAGGTTACTGGTTCAAATACCTAAGGGTCGAAGAAATTTCTGTTGTTAAAATTTCATGACAAACTAGTGTTAGCTTTTTTTTGCAGTAATTATATTTTCAGTTGATTATGTAAATTTGATTTTAAGATTATAGCTTACATATTTTTAAATAATTGCCAAGTTGAAAATTTTTATTTTCAGTTAAGTAATATTAAAAAATTATCTTGCATAAGATTAGATATTGAATTTTTTTTTTGAATTTTTAAAATGATTTTTAATAGGTCAATTTTGAATTTGCATTAATGTTGAATTAATGAATTTTCTAAAAAAATTAAAACAAAAGCTGGTGAGTCATCGAATTATAAATTGCAAATTTAATGATGTCAATTTAGGGATAAAATTTTGAATTTCGTTATAAAAAATTTAGTTTTAGAGCAGTAAATATTGAGAGAAAATTGTGGTTCTTTAGAATTCAAAACCTCCAGAGGTTAGATTCCCCACAAAATAAATAATCATGCTACAATAAATCTGAATATTCTCAAAATGTAAATTTTCTAAAAAATACAAACGCAAAATGTCAATAAAAAAACTTGAATCACACTTAAGTAATAGAAATAACTAAAACGTGAATAATTTTCTAATGACTTTTAAAAAAGAAAATAAGTAAAAAACAAACGAAAAATTTTCTTACTAAAACTTCAATAAAATTACGTTAAATTTCCTAAAAAACAAAAAAATAATAAAAAAATTACTTAATCAATTACATAATCACCTAATTAATTAAAAAAATAACATGACCTTTTATTATGAAATTTATAAAAAAAAAAATGAGCAAATTTTAATTAAACACACAAAAAAATAAAATTATTGATGTGAAACTATAGAGCAATAATTATAAAACAAAAGTTATGTGTTAAGGTGATACATTATTTACAATAAACAGAAAAAAAAAAATCATATTTCATATCCGGGTTTTACACTATCAGGGTGGGATTCAATAATTACAAAAAAAAATACTCTACACTTGATAAAAATAATATTACTTTGCAGTTTAAATAATAAAAAAGTGTAAAATTATTTATGCGCATGCGCATTTTTAACAATACAATTGTTTCTTTTTTTTTTTTTTTAATTAAAAAAAAAAAAAAAAAAAAAATTATAAATAAGAATTTTTTTTTTTTAAGTCAGTGTTCGCTAGAATCTAGTCAATGTTAGATATTATTAATATTTTTATAAGTTTTAAATAATAAATTATGGTTGGAACAATCAGGTATGAGTTTTAAAAAAAGAGATAAATTATTGTTTATTAGCTTTCACGTAATTTTTAAAAAAAATTTCTCTTGTATAAATGACTTTTTTTTTAATGATTAATTAGAAAATTAATGACGTTTATAACTAAAAAAATGACGATAAAAATTATTTTTAAATAAATTAACAGGACAATTCAAGATCCAGCATCACAAAGATTAACATGGTACAAACCGCCATTAACAGTACTAGTTGTCAAAAAAGTACGTGATTCATCTGTATTGCCACCATTCGTACAATTAGTGACATGGTTAATAGAAGTAAGTAAAAACATAAACACTTCATTGTATGTTAATTTTAATATTTAAGCAGAGACGAATATTGACCGAGTTGTTGACCCTGAATTGTAATTTCGAGAATTTAAAATTTCTTCTTTTTTACACACACAAATAAATGAATCGCACTCAATCGCGATAGAAAATTCAATTATTTATACATAAAAAAACTAATATAATAATAATAATAATATAAAAATTATGAAATGTCATTGTGAAACGTACTTATAGTAATAATTATGAATATGTGTGTCGTTGCTTAATCTTAATATTATTTACCTTGACTATAAGATGTAATTTAATATTAAATAAATAAAAATTTTTTTTGCAGGAAAAACGTATGGTCGTATTTGTTGAAGCATCAGTTTTAGAAGACCCAACATTAGGCAGAGATCATAGATTTCAAGGTGTACGTGATAGATTACAAACATTTAGAGATGGGACTGATGATTTACAAGATCGTATTGATTTTATAGTATGTTTAGGTGGTGATGGAACCTTACTTTATGCTAGTTTATTGTTTCAACAATCTGTTCCTCCTGTTATGGCATTTCATTTAGGTTCATTAGGTTTTTTAACTCCATTTGAATTTGATAATTTTCAAGAACAAGTTACTAATGTATTAGAAGGTAAATAATATTTACTAAATTTTTTTTGGTATATTTTTTGTTAAAATTTAGATTTTTTTAAAATAAAAGTAATTTTTAAATAATCTTAAAGTAATTAATTACGTAATGGCTGACGAAGAAATGCTAATAAATTTTATCGAAAAAAAAAATACATAACAATGAATAAAATTTTAAGTATTTTTGAATTTTAATTAGAATTTTAAAGCAGTTCAATATCACGAAAATTTTAAATTGCTAATGAAAGTCTGCGAGTTAATGATTATCATAGACAAAAGTTTTTCAATAACAAACTATAGATTTAGATCAAGGTACACAAATTCTTAATAGAAGTAGAGAGTGAATTTGATAATTAGAAGTTGAAATCCCTTGTAGCTTCTTGATTGTCATCCTGATGCATCCAATCATTGCATTGCATAAAAGCAAATCTTTTATTAATCTGCTGCATTTTACTCGAGTCTTTAAAAAAGCGAAATTTCGATATTCGAACCATGAGAAAGCTCTAAAAGCGTAATTTGGTTAGGCAGTTACACCTAGCCGGATATCCGACGATACGTCATCCTTCCTGAAACGTTATATTATTATTTAAATTTATTTTTATCAATTAAAATACATTATTTCAATTTGAAAGTTCATTGATTTATTAAGGACGCTCTGGCCTATAAATTTTCCAATTAAAACGTATACAGTTTGTTAGAGAAAAGCCTTAGGAATCCAATGGTATGAGTCTTATAGTCGATAGTCGTGCATAATTTTAAGATATAAGGGTACAAATATCGGTAAATATTACATTAGTCTTATAAGGAAAATAGAAGAAAAAGTTAATTATTTTTTTATCAAATCTCGAATTCCTCAATACAGATAGTGATCAATCAAAAGTTGAAAGCCCAAAGAATTTATTGGCAATTTTAAAATATGAGGTGAAAATAAGGTTCTTTTTGCAAAAGTACTGTAATATTATAAAGTAATTACACATAAAATGTAAATTAATAAAATTAAAAGAAATTTATTATTAAATTTGTGACAAAATTAAAATACTTAAATTAAAATTATTTTTTTTATCATTCAACGACTTTGGATTCATGGCCAGAGCGCCGTTAACGTATTTCAATTTTTAAATGCACAATTACTTCGAAACCAGTTCGCAAAAAGCATAACCTGGACGAACGAAGCTATGTCATAAACCACTTAACAGGCTACACCTTTACTCATTAAGCTTGATTTTTCTTGTAAAAAAACGGCGTTAGATTTCGGAGAAAATATTGAAATCTGGCTCTATTGAATGTTTATAACTCTTGCTAAATTTCTGAATTTAATTTAATTATATAAATCTGCTGTTTGTTTACTGTGTCAATAGTAAACGAAAAATTTATGACTTTATAAACACTGAAAATCTTTTTGGTTTTCTGACCAATTGTATTAAGTCGTTACTTTACTAATTATTTGTTGATTTTAAAGCCGAATTTCGGGGAGCAGTGGCCCAAAATAAATGTCTATTTGCCTTAAATAATCATTTGCTTTTGTTTTTACTTTTTTTATAACCTAAAATTCAAAACAATTTTCAAAATAATTATAAACAATTAATCGTGAACCTAATTTCGTGTTATAAAGTTCTCAAATTTGGGGCTATAGGCCCCGAAAAATTTGTAGTGAAGCAAGCTAAGGTTTTGGAGCTTTGACGCACAATCCAAGTGATCAGAAAGCCAAAAAGAATTTCAGTGAAGTGTCTGATAATAAATCAAACGATGTAAAAAGAAACATCATTTGGACTGAACTTTTCTTTTTGATAAGCTGAATTTTAGTTAGATCTCTGATTAAGATCGATTTGTGCATCAGATAAAATAATTTTTCAATATGAGATTCTTCAAAATATTTTTTTTTGTTAAAAAAACGTCATTAATTTCCTTATTAAATTCTACTCGATAAGCATAATCAAAAAGCTTGGAACTTTTACAAAATTTTGCCGTAGCAAAAAATAACATCTGCAAAAGAATTTTGCAAAGAACTTTATTAAAGAATTTATAAATATTAGTCTGGCAGCTATTTTAAAAAGTTGTTTGGATTTTCAATCATTGCGTAAAATTAAATGGAATAAAAAATAAAATTTCCAAAATGATAGCTAATTTAACCCATCCTAGGTATTGCCATCAAGGACGTGAAAATAACATGATTAATAAACAATGAAACCTTTAATAATAGGACCGAAAATTTGTATTTGTTGGCAACGCTTAGGAATGATTAAATTATCTATCATTTTGGGAATCTTATATTTTTTGGTTAATGGCAATTATTTTCATCCGATATCGTTGATAATTATCAATGTAAGCTTTTGCAATGATTTTGAGTTTTGAAAAGAAAAAGAAAACTTGGATGATTGGAAATTTGGAAAAGTTAAATAAAAATACTTTGATATTCGATACTTAGGAAATGAATATCAAAACTCTTTTTTTTTAAATTTCAAATTATAAATCTTTAAATTGTTTCTTAACATACCCGAACTGTATAATTAATTTTATTTATAGGTCATGCAGCTTTAACATTAAGAAGCCGTCTTCGTTGTATAATAATGAGAAAAGGAGAAGAGGGCCAACCGACAAAAACACCAACGAATCTCTTAGTACTTAATGAAGTAGTAGTCGATAGAGGACCTTCACCATATCTTTCAAATATTGATCTTTTTATCGATGGTAAACATGTAACCAGTGTTCAAGGTGATGGATTAATTGTTAGTACACCAACTGGTTCAACAGCATATGCAGTTGCAGCTGGTGCTAGTATGATACATCCATCAGTACCTGCAATCATGATCACACCCATTTGTCCACATTCTCTCTCATTCAGACCAATTGTTGTACCTGCTGGTGTAGAATTAAAGGTAATTTTAATTAATTTTATTTTCATCCATTTTCAACAAAATTTTAGACTTAGATTCACTTTTTATTTGAATCATCCAAACATTATTTTTTGAATATCAGATTTCAGTATCACCCGACAGTAGAAATACTTCTTGGGTATCATTTGACGGTAGAAATAGACAAGAATTATTTCACGGAGACAGGTAAATATTTTATAATCAATACTAATAGTATGCTTTTTTGGTGTTTACAGATTATGGCTAATAGTAAGGCACGCAGCACAGCCTACGTCTCCTTTGATGGTCGAAACCAACAGGAACTTCAAGTTGGGGACAGGTTTGTCCCCTCTAAATTTTATTTTTTTTATTTTTTTGTTTCTTTGCATTACTACTTTATGATTCAAAAGTATTCATTAATTTTCAATTTTCATTTTTTTTTTCTTATTTCTCATTTTTGCACTTGTATATTAAAAATATTAGTTAGAGATGTAATTTCGAAAAATTTTAGATTTTTTATTAATTTTTTTTTTTATTTATTATCGATTTAAAAAAAAAAATTTAAGTTTATTTTTTAATATTTTAGATTTTGATGCACTAAATAAGTAAATTATGCACTTTGTAGTTTGTTTTTTGCCTGGAAAATATTATAAAAATATGCTTATGGTCACGGATATTCGGTAAAAAAGGTATCGTTCCCCCCAATAAAATATTCGAATTTCTATTTGATTCTTTGAATAATTTTTCTGGCCTATAAAAATCTTTTAAATGAGCAAAATTTTTATTTTTTTGGCTGATAGCAATGAATTTTTTGAGCAACAGAAAACGAAAACTAGTTTTTAAAATTGTACTCTAAATTACGACTAGCAATAAAAAAAAAATATTTTTTTTAAAATCGATAGTAGTGTAAATCATAATTTCATCAAAATTATTCACCCATTAAAAACCCACTTTGTACAAAAAATATTTTTGTAAATGCTTAACATACATTTAGCTAACATTAACTAAAATTCATAAAAAATTTCATAATCATATTTTTGTTTAACTTATGTTATTTTTGTGTGCAATAAAATGTTTCTTTTGCTAAAATCCTTTATTTGTGCTAAAAAAAAAATTCAAAAAAAAAATGGAATTTTTTGACTTATAATTTTTTTTAAAATCCTATTACTGCCAAAAGAAGAGACATGGGCTGTGGTCTGTTGCTGATCTCTAAGGTGATGGGATTTAAATATTAAAAAAATGCTTATATAAAATTTAAATCTCATAATATAAATCATCATTTTTGTGTAAAAAAAAAAAATTTGTATTTTTTAATGCTTTTTTACATAGTTTAAAATAGCTTTTTTTATAATATAAACAAATCTGTAAATATTTGAATAACAACTTTATGTAGTCTGAATTTTTGTATAAAATTGAGATTAAAATTAATAAAAAAAATTTCAAAATTTCAGCTTAAGGGTAACAACGTCGATATATCCAGTACCAAGTATTTGTGCAGCAGACCAAATGACAGATTGGTTCGATTCACTAGCTGAATGTTTACATTGGAATGTACGTAAAAAACAAAAGCATCTTGATGAATTAAGTGATCTTACTCATTCTTCACTTGATTCTTTAGATCGTGATAGTTAAATTATTTAATAAAATCATATCATTCAAAACAAATATTAATAATAAATGCACGTTTTAATAGAAAAATGAATTTTTGAATTTTACAAATTATATTTAATATTGCATAAATGTGTGTGGGTTAAAAAATTTTTTTCATATACACTTTATTAAAGTTAATCATTTTAAAATTTGTTACTTAAAATATTGCTAAAAATTTATCTTCTTGTTAGAATGGTAGTTTTTTATCAATTTTGATGTAGATTGAAAAAGTTCATTTTCTTGGATAAATAAAATACTGAAAAGTAGATTTTTTGACATTTTAAACAGAGCAATTAAAGACTTATGATATTAATTTACAAATCAATTTCCAAAATTAAAAATAGAAGGTAATTTTAAGTAATAAATTTAAATTTCTTTGGAGAAAACTGACTCTTACAGTTCATTTAAATCTATCAAATAGTTAAAAATTGAATTCTCCTATTTCCAAAATTAGCAAACTTGTACTTTCTGCAATCAATTTAATAAAAATACAAACCATCTAACAAATATATTATCAAATAAATTTTTTAAATATACAAAAAAAAAATGTTCATATTATATTAAAAATGTTATAATTAATAATTTAAGATAAAAAATAATTTTAATTGTTTATTTTTCAAATAAATGGTTGTGCATTAAATAAGTAATAAATAAATAGTTTATTGTTATATTGTATCTCAATGTTACACATGTAAAAAATTTATAAGATTTATTAATATAACAATATAAAATGTATATTAGACTGGTCACTAAATTATTTATTTAGAAGAAAAAAGTACAGTTTTTTAAAAAATACTGCCATTAAATAATTTTTATATCGTTTTGTCCCAATTTAAGGGGCGTTATAGGACCAATTTTAAAACAATTTTATGTTTTTAATAAATATGTAAATATAGAATTTTTTTTTTAATTAACAGTCTAATATATATCTAACAAAATGTATAAGCATAATATTATACAAGTATGCAACAAAAAAAAATTTAATTTTAATTATTTTTCTGTATATTTATTATAAAAATAATTTTTTTTTTTGTTATTATTGATAAGCATATATTATAATAAAAGCCTTGAATTTAGCCTACTATTTATAGACTTTGTTTTAAAAGAACCAATATTGTATTAAAAATAAGATATTATGTAATTTTCTTTCTTTTTTTCTTTTTTTTTTTTAATAAATTTTATTGTAATAATTGTTATAAGATATAAATATATATAATTTTAATTTATAATTTTTAATAAAAAAAATATAAATTTTTTGTACATATAATTTTTAATGACTGTTTTTATTTTAATTATTGATTAGGTTTATGTATACCTATAGACTGCTTATGGACAGTTTTGAAGTGTTTTTGTAGTTCAAAGTTAATGTTTGAACTTTAAAAGTAAAATCTATAATTTGCTAGTTTACAATTGTTTGTTATAAATAATTAAATAAAAAGCGAAATCTATAAACTTTTTATACAAATTTTTATCAGTATAAGATGTTCATCAAAGAATAATTCTTTTCTGATTTTTTAGCCTGATAAATATTGCAAATCAATTATACCTAATAAATAAAATAGTCCAAGATTTAATTAAATTTTACCTTTGAAACAAAATTGTTTTGTTCTCTTGATAGGAAAAAATTAATATAAATTAATTTGAATAGCTAAATTTCAAAAATTAGACAAGCCCAAGTTTTTTTAATTTAAATTCCGTTCTTTTTTTTCTCTTTTTTGTAAAAGTGAGTTAAAGATTGATAAAAAAAGTTATTTATTATTCTTATACTTTGGGTTTAGTCAATAAATTATTAATTTAAAATTTTAAGATTTTTTAAAATTCCTGTGAAAAATTATTAAGTAGTAGAATTCTATTTAACCAACTGATAATAGCTATTTTATTTTTAAAAAATTTTACAATTATCATTAACTATCTTCATTATCAGCAACAAGTAATAAAGATTCTAATTTTTTTTTTAAATTAAATTCAATTTAAAAATAAAGATTTCATACTCAACATTATCTTCTAAATAGTGCTACCACCTTGCAAGTCATCCAAAACTTCCGGATAGTCTCATTTTATTGTTGTCTAATAGTCTACTGATAATCATCGTAAAATGCAATTTTTAATCATTTATTCTTTCACTAACCTAGTAAATATCCTATCTGTTAGTGAGTTTTGTGATTCTAGGCTCAGGGGTCCTTTTGCCCTGATGATTACAGGGGCAAGGGATCTGATCAACACAAAATTATTCGACACATCAATGATTCTACACAAAAAAGTTTTGCGGAATCGATCTACACCAAAAATCGTTGTGCTGAAAAGATCAACACAAATTTTTTTTAGTCAAAGTATTCAACACTCCATTTTAATTATTGAATAACTTATTTCTTTCCTATACTAACATAATTAAATATCACTTAACACAGTGTGTTGAATATTTTGATTAGAAAAAATTTGTGTTGATCTTTTCGGCACAAGGATTTTCGGTGTAGAACGATTCCGCAAAACTTTTTTGTGTAGAATTATTGATGTGTCGAATAATTTTGTATTGAACAGATCCCTTGCCATTACAGGGGGTGGTAAACAGGAAAAATGCCCCCCCCCCCCCCTCAAATAAACATTTTTACCCTTTTTACCCAAACTAAAGTTACTTCATTAATGAGCTGCGCCAGATTGAGCATTTCAGAATAAACTCTATCATCTTTTTTTTTGTAATTTGATTCCACATTATCTGTCCTATATTTTGTGGACACTGGGGCTGTTTTTTACGTAAATAATGGATTGTTAGCCAAATGGTCTTATTAGCTGTAAATTTTACAAAGCTTTAAGTTTTTCCAAATGAAAGTCTCAGAGGAAGTACCGAAAGCAACATTTTCTATAACGATCTTTTTCTTAAGATATTGTGTGAATTGATTCTATAACTATTTTACTCTTAATTTTATTTTTCATAGTTTTTTTTCCAAATTAACTTGATGAAAATTTTATAGACATTATATTAAATATTTTTTTTTGCAAAATTCAATTTAAAATTACCCTTAAGATAGAATAATATTTTTGCTAAACCCATGTATAAGAACTGGCATGGAATTCACTCTTTACACACTATACGCCGAAACAGACAAAATATTGTATCGAAGTACCATCGGTAAAAACTTTTTGATGGTGCGATTATGTAGTACGCTGGCTTCGTAACTTTTGCCCCCTTGAATTTTAATGCTTAATGCACCATTTTGGCCGAGATTGCGACTATGTATAAATCTTTGCGAGAAATTTTTCACATCCGCTTTGAGCCCAAACGAGTAAATATGGTAAGCACCATAAAAATTTATAACCGGTTTGTGTAACTACACAACCAACGAGCATGGAACATGTTCACTCATAACAGTAATAAATCCAAAAACCGAAATTACAATAAATCCTCAAATATATACTATCCTAAGTCCATAGTTGTTGTTGTTATAAGTGCCTGATCAGGTCACCAACACTTCAAATTATTCTAAGTCTCTAAATCGAAAATATTCTAAGTCCATTTCACCCCCCCCCCCCCCCTAAAAACGTCAATTTTTCACCCCTCCCTAAAAACGTCACTTTTTCAACCCCCCTGAAAGCGTCAATTTTTCACCCCCCCCCCTGCCGAGCCAAACTTTTTCAAATACCCCATCCAATGAACATGTTCCATGTTAATAGCATAAGCAAACTTTAAAAACTCTTATCCGAGTATTTACTATCAGTTATATGGCTACTATGGTAAATACCCAAACAAGAATTTTTAAATTGCATTTTCTAACGAGATATGAAAGCTATTTTTTTTTAAGAAATTCAGAACAATATTTTACACAAAACGGGCAAAAAATACGGGACGTCTAGATTATAAAAAAGTATTTTTTTGACCTAGTTGAGTAGATACTTTTACGACCTCTTTATCAGTGAATAATTCCGAATGCCATAAACATTTTTAATCTTAAAAATACTTAATTTTTAATTGCTCTTCATATTATATAAAATAGTACCTTAAACCGTTCCTAGATTCTTAAAGTCTGTATATTTTTTAAATCGATTTTAAAAAACTAATACAAAAAATAATCCAATGTGAACATTTTTCTGTTTAAGCCATAATGGGTTTTTAAAAATATATATTTTTATTTTCACATTGTAAAATTACCTATATAACTTTTACTTGAATTAGTTGAGCTTGCGATGATTGGGACGATTGCGACGACCTTTTTTAAGCTCTATTATTATTTTTGACTAAATTATTAATTAAATTTACATTTTACTAAATTTTAAAAGCTCTTACTGCAACCAACCTAAAACAACTTCTTGAACTCATTACCGGGTACTATATCGGTATCGTATACATTTTTAAGTAAACTGTAAATTTTGTTTACATTCCTGGATGCCTTTTACTTTATTTTCTAGCTAAAAAATATCATTGAATTATTAAAAGTTTTATTCAAATTTAATTGAATTTTGGAGCTTTTCTCTTTCAATATGAAGAATAACTTTCTTTAAAGTCTTCCTTATAGATAGAGCTTGCAGCATTTTCATCCCCAGATAACTGAAAAATCTTAAAATATCGTCAAAAACCTATAATTAAACTATTGAAAAAAATAAATAAAATGATAAAAATTTTTCATTAATAAAAATCAATGAACTAAACAGATTAATGACATTAAATCAATATAATGAATTACTTAAATAATTCTTGCTTCTTTTTAATTATTTAACCAATTAAACAGTAATTCATTTATCAGTTAGTTTTTTGTTTTTAACATTATTATTATTATTATTTTTTGTAAAATAAATTAGTATAGCTAACAATTTATATATATATGCATGTATATATATTTATAAGTAGAGTAAATTATTACTCAAGGAGAACACGATCGATTTCAGCTTTCAAAGGATCAAGAAAATGATCTTTAAACAGCATCAAGAGTATTATAGAGAAGAGAAGTACCTGTTCTAGTTGTTTCGAGCCATTTACTTATAGGTATACATATAAACATATATATATATGAATGTATAGTTACTGTAATCAAGGCCGGTCAGTATATTATTTGTATTTTCTTTAATATTATTTCTTGTTAAAGATTTTTCCCTTTTATAATGTATTTATATTATTATTGGATAAAAAAGTAGTATAGTTAAACAGTGACATGCGTATGCTTATACCATAATATTATAAAAGAGGAGGTCTGTAGACATTATAACCTATCATTTACTTTTTATACATCTTTTAAAACACCACCAACGTACATGTGCATTATTATGTATTTTATATATCTTTACTTTAATTTGTTTTGACATTTTAGCAATTGATCATTATTTTAATCCTTTTTAAATTTAAATAAAACTAAAGAATTTTTTATATTATTATTATTATTATTTAAATAATTTATGAATGTTGTTATAATTTTTGAAATTTTACTACCCCTAAATTAGGCGCGGTCGTCTTGAAGACAAAGTAGGGTTTTCAAAAATGACACCAAAATTTGAGCATAGGGCATATTTCTTGAATACATATATATCTCGAAAATACCAGCCGGAAAATCGGAACTGCTCATTTTTCTGAAAATTTTTTTTCAAAATAGGTATTTTGTAGTAATTTGAAAAATTGAATGCAAATTTACCAAATATTTTAAATCGCTGTTAATTTTTTACTTTAAATTTAGTTTTTTGGCATAAAAACTGTTTCTAGGGGTTTTTGGGGTCACGAAAATTGTAATTTTAGTCGGATTTCACCCTAGTTTTATCCCTACCCATATTTTTGACCAAAAAATTGGCCAATTTTCCAGAAAATTTGCCGAATCTTATTTTTTTTTACATATTCGCACTTTGAGCGCTCAGATTTGCATAATACGAGATTTTTGGGTCGCTGGTCAAGAATTTCGACTTTTTTTCATAAATAATCAATATTTCACCCTTAAAATAGCTAAATATAGCGCGCCTCCCTCTTTTTCATACTTCTAGCGGCGATAGTTGTAACTTTATATCGAAGTGCGTAGAGTCTAAAGTATTTAAAAAAAAATAATGTAATTATTTTATTAAAAATAAACTATTAATAAATTAATTAATACAAATTAAACTAAAAAATTATTTTAAAAATGTTATTTTAATTTAAACTAATTTTGATACTTGAACAGCTTGAGTATCAATTTACAGCGATCGTCGAAAGGAAACAGTGGGAGGCGCGCGTCCTCATAATATTATATTTATTAATTTTAAATTTACAGTGTATTATATATCATAAGGAGAGTGCATAGATTTAATACTATTAAATTAATTCCCTTGCCTAGGAATAACTTAGGGATGTAGAAATGGATTTTTAACTGGGTCTTCTGAATTAAAATAATAATGGTATTAATATTAAAAGATACTTATCAGTATATTGCATGATTTTTTCCATGATAATTGGCAACAATTAAAATAAAGAATTTCGAAAAAAAAAAGCTTAGGTATAAATACTATTTTATCCCGTTCAGTTCAAAATTTAATCAATAATATAAAATAACTGTAAAGAGTTATTTAACAAAAAATTTCTTATCCTATTTCCCGGGTGTCTATTTTTCTGACAGAAACACTTCACCGAAGGAGCGATTCCGTGAAGATAAAATAATATTATAAATAACGATTTACTTTCAATTACATAAGTTTATAATTTTTATTTTTAATAGATCCAAGTACCTATGGGCACACTCAGCATTCACATGTGACACTAATTAGTTAATTTAATAAAATGGAATAATAATTTATACCAAAATAATATATAAAAAACTTATGACCGGTTTGTGTAACTACACAACCAACGAGCATGGAACATGTTCACTAATAACTAACACTGATAATAAAGTATCTATTCTGTTCATAATATCAATATTTATATCCAAGTATTTCTGCACTAAAGTTTTTTAGAGACTTCTGCACCAATGGTCCCTAAGTACTTCTGCACCAAAGGTCTTTAGGGACTTCTGCACCATAGGCCCCTAGGTACTTCTACACCAATGTTTCCTAAGTACTTCTGCACCAAAGGTCTTTAGGGACTTCTGCACCAATGCTCCCTAAGTACTTCTGCACCAAAGGTCTTTAGAGACTTCTGCACCCTAGGTACTTCTGCACCAAAGGTCTTTAGGGACTTCTGCACCAATGCTCCCTAAGTACTTCTGCACCAAAGGTCTTTAGGGACTTCTGCACCATAGGTCCCTAGGTACTTCTACACCAATGCTTCCTAAGTACTTCTGCACCAAAGGTCTTTAGAGACTTCTACACCCTAGGTACTTCTGCACCAAAGGTCTTTAGGGACTTCTGCACCATAGGTCCCTAGGTACTTCTACACAAATGCTTCCTAAGTACTTCTGCACCAAAGGTCTTTAGAGACTTCTGCACCATAGGTCCCTAGGTACTTCTGCACCAAAGGTCTTTAGGGACTCCTGCAACATTGCTCCCTAAGTACTTCTGTACCAAAGGTCTTTAGGGGCTTCTGCACCATAGGTCCCTAGGTACTTCTGCACCAATGCTCCCTAAGTACTTCTGCACCAAAGGTCCCTAAATCGAAAATATTCTAAGTCCCATTTGACCCCCCCCCCCTTAAAAAGGACAAATTTGACCCCCCCCCCTTTAAAAGGACAAATTTGACCCCCCCCCTCAAAAAGGACATATTTGACCCCCCCCCCTTAATTTTCCAGTTTTGAAGTACCCCCTCCCTATAAACATGTTCCATGTTAATAAAACAACCATACAATTTAACATTAAAGCATTCATCTTTATATACTCTAGAAATGGCATTTCTTTTGCGAGAATTAAAATACTCTATCTATAGATCGAGATCTCTCGCGAGATCTTAAGTATTCTATTGATGATACTCAAAAAAGTTTATTATAATTTTTGGTCGATTTTTGGCATACAGAATAAGATTATTCGTTTTATTTTTATTGATACGGACGATTCACGGATACTCAGCGAATATAGTTTCTCGCAAGTAAAATGAGCTCTCAATAGTATAGATACAAGTACTCGATAACGAAGATATTAAAAATATTACGATAACTGATTTTATGTTTAATTGCTTCATAAACTAAATTAACAAAATTTTCATTAATAATTTTACATCCAATTAATTTTGTTGAGTTTTACAAAAAGTATAACAAAATAGTCCATTTGCTATACTTGAATTGCAAACTATAACTTTTAATTTCTTTCTTTTAGTGCCTTTTTCAAATAAGCAGGAGTATAAAGCATTAACTAATTTATTTTAAGGACTTAACGGGGTTTAAGTGTTACTAGCCTAGTCAAGTATTTCGTCAATTGGATAGTGTAGTAAATTCACTAAATTTAGTTATTTTAAAGATCCCTATACGTAATTTAATATCAATTTTCATGTATTAAAAAATTATCTTTTAAAATAATAATAGAACAAATAATTTAATTTTAATAAATATTCAATTATTTTTCTTTATATTTACATTTCTTTATATTAAATGCTCCGTTTTTATATTATTTAAATGCGCGCCAAGCATATGCACTGCAAAGGTTACTAGATATATGTCGAGATTGTTATTTTCTATATTTATTTTATTAATTAATATTCTTAAAAGGTTTAAAACATCATAAACTTTTTTTTTTAAATATTCCTAATTAATTTTTTTCTTACTCCAATGAGTTTCTTGAAATTCTCTTCTGTAATTTACGATAAATCTTAAAATATGTACGTTTTTTTGGCTTCCGCCATTTGATTTCCATGTTAAATGTTTTTATTAATTTCTCATCGTAAAAGGTATGAAATGTTATAAAATTTTAACAGTGTTATTAATGCATTAAAAACATTAAGTCTGTGTAATTTAAACCTAATCTGTTCTGTAATTGCTCAGCACTTATACCTCCTTAAGAAGCTTGGACAATTTTTTGTATCGCATTCTAAATTATCGACGCTACATACATATGTGACATCATATATGTATTAGTATAATTTCAGGTTATTTACATAGTTTTTATTTATTTATTTAAAACTAAAGTCTATAAGGTGGGGAAAATAAATTGGAAACTTAATATTTATTCATTTATTTATCATTTCCTGCTAATTTTATTCTCCTGTGTCATCATTTTTATATTTTTTAAAAGCTCCAAAGTGTTGCTCCCATAATATCAATGTTAAAGCTCTGAATTTTATTTCTTAATTAAAAAAAAGTTAATGCTATAAGAGGGGTAAAATAAAGTTTATTTCAGTTTTAAAATGTTTAAATTTTAATATGTTTCCTATCATGTGTGCTTTAAATATATTTTGGTATAGTACATGTACACGGAATTGAAAAGAAATTATTAGATCTGGAAAGGGCTTAAGACTATTTTTATTTATTTAACATTAGATTTTTTCTCATCCACCCTTGTCTTAACTCCTACGCCTTTTATTTTAAAGTCATAATAACTTTAATTTTTTATGAAAATAAAAATATTTATTAACTTTTGTGTCTTGGACAACTTTAAAACTGTACATCACCAAAAATTAATGACAAACTGATAATTAATAAAAATTAATGAAACCTTTCACTGAAATTTATTAATTAAAACTTTCACTGAAAAACTTGCAATGGCGGCCGTAAAACACGATGCCGGTAAAACCGCGCACATGTTTTTATTAGAGATTTCACCAACTTGATTTTTAACTTCAAAAAAATTTTGTGATTTTTTTTTATAAAGATTTATCTTGATTATATTTCTTTTAACTTTTAAACATTTTTGTAACTTCAGATTACCAAAAAAAAAGGTAAAAATCCAAAATAAATAACTTTGCGGCCATGCGGTTCTTGAAAATTTGGTCACTCTTGTCCTTTTTTTTAATTAAAACGGCGATGATGGACCAGAATGGTGATGAGTGGACTGTATTTTAATATTATTTCTATTATTTGATAGGAAATTAGGTGATGTGGATAAATAATTTATAACTAATGATTTAGTAGCACAATAAACTTTAAATTTTATTTTTAATAAATGTGACTACTTTAATAGTTGTCCTAAGACTGCCGGCACTGTGCGCCGTTTCTCAAGGCACGCGCTTACACTCTGTGCTCTCTCTGTGCACACACGCACGCATACTTATAAACTTATATTAATATGTGTATTATTATACAATGTAATATTTAACAGTCATTTAAACTAAACTTTCTTTCAAATTAAATTTCACTCAGGTTTTTCTCCATGAGGGGTTTTCGCCACATTATTCATATTGTAGCTCTTTGAAAAATGAACAGATTCAAGTTTCAAGTACAGAGATTTCGTATACCCTAAATTTTCGAGATCGCAAATTCCGAAAAATCAGGATTTGGGACTTTGAAAATATGGGAATCACCCCTAAAAATGAAAAAACTACCCCTTCTCGGGACACAATATTAAGCTTATAAATGTTTATAATTTTCATGTTTCTGACCAAACACTTTGTAATTAACCAATTAAATATATTTTTAATTTTTTAACGAATTATAAAAAATTAGATTTATAATTATTAATAAAAACTTTTTTTAATGAAAATATAGGTTGTTTCAAACCAGCACAAACTCATCTTTTATAATAATCAAGTTTGCTAGACATTTTTTAGTGGATCCGGAGTAATTACACCTGTAAGTTATAATTACGCCAGCTACACCAAGAAATGTCTATCAGACATGATTATAATAAAAGATGATTACGTGATGGTATAGAAAGAGCCTTATATTGTTTCAAACCAATTATATAAAAATTTAAATATAGGTTTAAATCGCCAGTTTTTCGTAGTCTTCTTTATTTTAAAGCTAGTTTCTACGCCTTACAATTTATCCCTAATATCCCAATTTGGGTCTATTATCATGTGACTCGAATATTTCGTTAATTACTCTTGAAAAAATGGCATTTATTTAGCCATTTTAGCAGTTGTTTCACAATATTGCAAAAAAAATGCTAAAAATTAGTGTTTTTTGCTTATTTATAGTAAGGATGCTCCTCTATTTTCCAGCAACTTTGGACCCTGGGTTCGGATCCTGCGTCCCAACAAACCTATAATAGACCTTTTTTCAAACCGGTTGTCGATAATAGATTAATTAGCACGTTTTGACTAGAATATTACGTTTAGCTAGTAGAAATGTGTTGTTGTGAACCGTGCTTCACGAACTAATTTCCGAGGGCATGGAAATGGAGACTAAAATTCTCCGATATTCATATGTATGCGCTCACGCCACTGAGTCAGCTTTCTGAAGGCGTTCTATTTAGAGCAATACCGGCAAGGGCTTATTTATTGTCTCTATAACTCTGGGTATATGTATGGTAGTAATGATAGAATAATTAAAACTCTGAATTTAGTGGATTTTCTTCCTATAACTATAACTTAAAAACAGGATATACTAATTCTATGAACATACTCTTCCCTATTCAGACACCCTGAAATTCTATACTACACAGTCTTGTTATCTATAACATGCACAGATAAAATGTAATGTAATTATAATAATTTAATGTAATTATAATACCCGTTATTATATTTTTCACATTTCTTATTTTAAAAAAGACACATTAGAGGAAAAAAAAATTAGCATATAAGACTTCTTTGATAAATCTAATAAAATTAATTTTAAGTATACAAAAAATATATCTTTAACATAATTAATAAATTTTCTATATTATTATTAAAGTGTCATACATTAATCTGACTGATTATCAGATTACTAACTTAATAAGTGTATCAATAACTTTATACTATTAAAAATATACTTGAAATGCAGATTAAATTATTATTATTAATAATAAAAAAAAAAAAAAAAAGTTAGATTTTTTATATATACCTACTCGTATTTCCTACATTATAATTTATTTATACGACCTTATATATGAAAAAAATAGAAAAATAACAAATTGAAAGTGTTACGGATTCATTAGATTAATAACCTTGAAAATCAGGTTTATATATAAAACAAATTAGTCAATTTGCTTATAAGACAATTTTTTTTTTTTATTTTTAATAATTTAAATTAAAAATAATAAACATTTAATATAATAAATCAGATTGTACTATATATAAACTTTCTATATATATAAGATAAATTGCATAGATTATGATAATACTACTTGTGTATGTATTTTTTTTAAAAAAATGTACCTGGTAACTAACTAATACACCTTTTTTTAGTAATATTAAAAATCTGTGTGATATATATAAAAGAAAAATCTTACTTTTTTAAAATTTAATTTCTATTAAATTAAAATATTGATAAGGTGTTTTATTTATATGTGAATTTTTTAGTTAAAATATTTGTAGATAATTAAATTTTAATAAATAGAAAAATTATAGATATTTTCTAATTTGTAATTTTATATATTAGAGGGGTCATAATTTTTAATAAATATTATAATTTTTAGGTGTTGCCATAACCCTTTAAGAACGAAATGGTTAAAAGAAAAAGCTCTGTAGGTTCACTTTATCACAAAATAACATACCATCTAAACCTAATAATAACACTAATTTTTAATTAAAACTTTATTATTGCCGTTAGAGTTCAAAAAATTAAAAATATCTTTTGTTGCAATAGTGCAATATTAGTCCCATAAGGGTTAAACGAAGGTAAGTTTTCAATTATTACATTTACATAGCTGATTAGGACATAATTGGTTGGGTAATTATTTCTAATAATACTTCAGGTCAAAGTTAACATTAAAATAATAATTCTGGAATTCAATTTATTATTCAAAAACATATTCATGGTAGCACATATTATAATGAAAAATATTTTTGAGGGAAATTTATTTTAAAGTAAATTGTTTATCCATTTTCTCGCAGGATATTACTTAAGGACCCTTCTATTTTTAAATCCTCTGACATCTTTCCTAGGGCTAATTTGTTTAGATTCTTTTAAAGGATTAGATTTTACAAAATAGCGGATTAGGTATGAAGGTATGAAGCTATAAAGGTATAGAGGGTATAGAGTAAATTTGATTTAATTTGAAACATTTTTCTTAAATTTAACATTATCTTGATTTTCAAAGAATTTTTAAATTTAAACCTAAAACCTATTGTTTATTACAGATAAATATAAAAATTGATTAGGCTCTCTCTACACCAGCACATAATCATGTTTTATGATAATTATATTTGTGGATATTTTTTTCCCAGCTACACTGTACTAAAAACATAACCTCAAAATTACATATTTAAATGATTATAAACTACTAAAAACTTATTAGTTACATAAATTGTTTATAATTTTTATAATAAATAACTTAATCTACAATTAAATTACCATTTAATTACATTTTATTGCTTAATTTTTATTTAAAATATTTACTAATACTACTAGTGGCGCCATTTTGTAATAACTTTAATTTCGAATATTCCAGCTACACCACAAAATATCTAACAAACATGATTATCATAAAACATAATTATGTGCTAGTGTAGAGAGGGCCTTAAATTAGTTAATTTACGTTATTAGTTAAATTACGGATAAATTTGTTAGCCCACTTTAAGGGGGGAAGATTATCTTCGCGAATAAGAACTAAAGCCCCTTCATAGACATCGTATATTTTTTTTAACATCCATTTATTTCTCTGCTGAAGGTTGTGAAGGTATTCTACATGCCATCTTCTTCTCCAAAAGTGCTGGTACATTTTTTGAATTCTTTCAAATCTAGTTAATGTATTATCTTTATCATCTTCTACATTGTGTTCAGGTAAGGAAACCAAAGGTCTACTTAATAAAAAGAGACCAGGTGTCAAAACTGATAATTTAGAAGGATCTTTAGACATTTTCGACAGAGGTCTTGAATTTAGGCATGACTCAATTTGAATGAATAAAGCGTAAAACTCTTCATATGTCATGTAAGCCTCGGCAAATATTCTTTTCATAACCTTTGCGCTTTTTACTGCACTTTCACATAAGCCACCAAAGTGAGGTGCCTTTGGTGGAATAAAATGCCATGAAATGTTTTCTTCCAATAAGAATGCTAACGTATTTTGATTTACAATTTTATAAATTTTCTACATATCACAAACACCATTGTATGGTTTTTTGAATTTTTTGAAAATCAGAAGATTTTTCAAAAATACTTTCAACTATAGCTTATAGTCCAATTATAGACAGATTTGTTTTTTATTAAGAAGTATATTTTTTATTATTAAGATGTATTGCAATGGACTTTTCATTTTTTTTTCTTCAATTTAGAATCGATGCAATACAAATAATTTAACATTCTGTAAAAACCATTTCACTAGAAAAAAATTTTAGCATTAAGTTTGAAGGGAACCCATCAATATTGAGTGTTTTTATCACAAATTTGTGATAAAATCATTTCTCACAAGTTAAATGGTTTTTAGGAAGACTATTAAAATAAAATATAGTAAGGTAAATTTTTAAACTCAAGTCCTAGCAAAAGCTTTATAAATTTTCAAGGCCTATGATTTTGCCCTGCAAAACTCATTCAGGAACTTGCATTTCCTCAGAATGCTCCCTTACATTTTCACTTAAGAACCTATATAAGAAACCAAAACAATTGCAATTTTTGATTGCCTTTAATTTCTGACTAGACATAATAAAAAAATGTGTATAATATTCTCTCTCATGATAATTTATTCATCAAAATGCAATAATATTTCTGATTAATACAATAAGCCACTTATTAATTTTAACACTTAAACACACAAAACATGAGTCAGCCTAATATATAAGCACTTAAATAAAATAAATATACTTTTGATGATAATAAGTAGAAGTAACTAAGTAAATAGTAAGTAATATTTAAAAAAAAAAAAAAAACTTTCGAAAAAAAAAAAAAAAAAAAGAAAAATTCTTATGTACATAACTGAAATTCAACAGATCGGACAATTGCAATATATTTATTATTTTAAATTCTTTATAATAATGCGTATAAATAAGCAAAAAAAAGAAAAAGGAAATTGAAAATTTTATATTTATCAATGTACGTGTTTGTATGTGTGTGTAATACTATATATAAATTAATGTACATATAGTTTACCTAGTTTATTTAAGCAACTATATATAGTAATTTAAAAAAAATTTTTTTTGTTAAACCAACCATGTACAAATTGTTTGTAATTTTTTTATATTATATGAATTTATTTTATTTATTAATTGTGTGTATTTGGTTAAAAATAGAATTTTATTATTTGAACTTTGGAGTAATTTTTATTTTTATTTATGTAATTATGGTAATTAGTTGAAATATTATATAATAATAATTACCTGATTTATTATTACTGCAAGTGTGCCAGGTATTATTGTGGGGTCGGTGAAGTGGAAAAAGCTGATTGAAATATTTTTTTATTTGTTTAAAGGTTAAATAAATAAATTGCATCTGGTTGCTGGTTTTTAATTTTTAAATAAGAAAGTATTAAACATGAGCTTTATTCTATGCTTTTTTTTTAATCGTTCTATGATCCCCAATGAACTATCAACAAGTATTTTTAATCAGCAAGCAAAAGCTGTAATAAGCTTCAGGTTATCTTAGGATTTATTAATGTAATAAAAGCTACAGATTATGAAAAAATGAGAAACAAAGGAGTTCAATTCCATTTTTTAAATATATTTACTGAGTATCTATCTGATAAAACCTAATTAGTGATCTACGAGGACAAGGTTTCTACCATTAAAAAAAATTATAAGAGGAGTTCCACAGGGTTTGGGATTGAGACCCCTTCTTTTCCTTATTTACTTAAATAATTTAGGTATCAGAATTATTTACTCCAAAAGGCTTCTTTAGGCCGATGATCTACAGATTTATATTCAGATTCCTTATAAGGATTGTGACCTTGGCATCTCTTTATTACAAAATGATATTAAGGAAATTGAAGATTGGTCTTAAAATAATTTTATTACAAACATAGATATAACTAAAATAATTCTAACTTTTTTTACAATTCTAACAACACCTTTTGCTTTGCAACCTTTTATTTTGGTGGTGCAAATATAAAACTCTCAAAATCAGTAAATAATCTTGGTACATATTTCGATTCCGATATGAAATGAATATTAAGAAACCAAAAGCAATAATTTTTATGTTTAACAATTATATTTATTATTTATTTTTTTTACATTTAATATAATAAAACATTAATTATTTATTACTTATTAGACTAAAAAATATTAAATTGTTAAATAATAAGTTTGTTATATATAATAATAATAATAATAATATAAAATATAACAAAATAATACGAAATGATTACAATTTATATTAGCACAACATTATTAATTATTATTTCGAGACAGTAGAATATTTTAATAAATAGAAATTCTTCAGTACTGCATTATAATGTTCATTTTTAGTCGTCACGCCATTTTTATTATATGATATATTAATAATAATTACGTCCAAATTTTATATATATTAGACGTAATTTAATAATTATATTTACAATTTTTCGCGAGGAATTTTTATTTTAAAAATGGTTAATATAAGGAAAATGTAAGTTTTTTATTCGGATTTTTTTACATATATATATTTTTAACGTATTCAGACACACACGAGAATTATTAAAGGGACTAGAAGACCTCTTTGGCGAATGGCCAATATATATATTCATGATTTTTTTTATTTTAGCCATTATATTTATCGCAAAAAAGATTTTTTTTATGATATCTTCATATTAAATCAACAAATAAACAAAAATGGTTTATAATTACAATTACATTAAATGCGCTTAATTATATAATATTATATGAGTAATATCTTACATAAATTAGACTTATATGTCGTTTTTGTAATTATCATTTATTTTCTAATTTGTCGAATTTTGTTTATTACTCTTTTGGGTGACTGACATTTTAAATTTATTCAAAATTTTTAAATTTTGGGGTAATCGGAATGAAGTTTTATTGATTTTTAATGGACAATTTTTTGTTGCTTATAATTTATATGAGCCAAAATTTTTAAAATTAAAATATTTTTAAAAAGTATTGATGATTTCTGGATCATATAATTTTGAAATCAGGTTAGTAAAATTCAAAATGACAGGTTTTTTAACCTCAAAATACATTACATTTTACTGTGGGTTATCGTAACAAATTATTGAATTTTCTGATACCTATTTATGAATTTAGAAACTCCAATTATAAATTCTTTGCTTTAAATTTTGATTACTAAATCTTGCATCAAATATTAGTTACCTTAAAAAACTCGACTATGTTTAAAATATTAACACTTTCAATTTTGAGGTTATAAATCCGCCATATTAGATTTTCGTAATCTGACTCCAAAATTAATGACTCCTTGCACTAGGAAATAATCAGCAATATTTAAAAAAAATCTTCGTTACTTTAGATCAATAAATTAAAGGCAATGATTAAATTTAAAAATTTTGAATAAATTTAAAATTGCTATAATTTAGCAAATTAACTAGTTTTTTTTTAATTTTTAAAATAATTTTTTCCTTTTTTTTTTAATTTTTAAAGTCTTTTTAATTTTGATTGTCATTTATAAATTATAATTCATTTTACTAACATTTAGCTATAAATATAGACGCACACATAACAAAAGTATCTGAAACACGTACTCATACACTTACTGGTGTCTGATTAGATAAATAAAGTGTCGATACCTAAAAACTAAGATCCATAATAATTTTTTAGCAAATAATTGGCACCTTTTAAACTCATGAGCTTGCTTTAAATCTCATATTTTAGTTATTGACACAATTTTCTGTTTAGACACCACAAAAACAATAAATTTCACATAATTAAGGACCAGCCTAATATACTTACACACTAACAAGAGCAATTAAATAAGTCAATACCAATTTATATCATCAAAAAATGACGAGTTTATTAGGTAGTATAAATTACGTTATAACACACTTAAATTCTACAAAAAAAAACTATTGTTTAAACAAGAATTATTTTTTGTTTAAGTAATTTGTACATAATACATAAACTATTTAAGAGTGTGGTATAATATTTATTAATAAAGTAAAAAAAGACGAGTTATTTTAAAGAGTTTGACCCTATTGTATATAAACAATGAATGATGATGATGAGTTATTATTATGACAGGAAGTTAATATATATTTTAGGATGAGAAAGCTACTAACTATATAAAGTTCATGTAACTTTGCAACTTTTTTTTTTTTGTTTACGAAACAAAATAACCATTTTTTTTTTTTAAACAATGGAAGTTTTTTTTTTGAACAAAAAAATTTTTATTATTAATTTATAGTTAATTATTGGTAATTATATAATCAAAACTTTTTTTATTATGGTAATTTAGTCACGTAATTTTTATGCTTTTTTTTGATAAGTTTATTAATTGTGTTATTTATTGATGTTTACAGATTAAAAATTGCAGGTGAAGTTAGTTTGATTGAGTGAAAATTGATAAAATTTGCATCTTCAAATATTTTGGTTTGAGGAAGTTTTATTAATTTTTACTCGTGTCAGATATGAACTTTGTATGGGTCATTCAAAGCCTAAATGATTCCTTTGAATTTTGAATTCATGTACACTGAAAAGATACGCATACTGACTTTTCTATAATAATATTACAACTAATCAATAAAAATTTTATTTTTTAATTTTGGCACAAGTTAAGAGTAGTGATATCATTAATAGTCTATAATTTCATAGAGAGAGAATTTTATTACTTTTATTTAGAGATAGTGCAGCATTTAAGTGAAAATTTGTCTGAAAAAAATGAAAATTTACTCAAACAAAAAGGTAAAAATAATTTTAAAAAGTCTTCTTAAACTTTTTTCAAATTAAAGAACTCAATCACCTTTGATAAACTTAACATTCACTTCATTCAAACAAAAATCCACTCAAAAAACAATCAACTTTAAAAAAACTAAAAAATTCACTCCAAAAAAAAACTCGAATCCACTCTCACTTTACACTCAGAGTGTAGTAATATAACTTTTTATGTTACTAATTTATCAGCCAATCATAAATTCCGCATATTTACTAATCGATTCCAAAAAAAAAACTATTAAAAATACCACTAAATAATTCATCATGCTTATTTTTTACAGTGTACATAATTTATTCAGTTAACTTCCGTTATAAGATTTCCTATTTTTTTTCTCAATGATGATAAAAATTTTCATTATTTCTCATATTTTTAATAATTTTATTGTCATATTAAATTTTCTCACACACAATTGAATTTTTATCATTAAATTTTTTGCACTTTCTCTTACAAACAAAAAAAAAAACATTATCTACAAAAAATTTAAATTAAAAAAAAAAAATACACACAACATTATCATTTATATATCAATCCTTATTGTTATTATCATTATTTTTTTGTGCTTAATCATATATACGTGTCAGAAATCCCATGACAAATTACACACACATGTATAAGATGATTATGATATTATTGAAATTATGTACAAATTATTACTTTCACAAAAAAAAAAATTGATTGTTAAGGTTCTTTTTTTTTTATATTTATACTACCTTAATTTTTTTTTTTGACTTGTCATTATTAAAAAAATGATTTTTTAAACGATTAATCGCTCTTCTTTAAATTAAACAACTTAATAAATAATTGATTTATATAAAAAAAATGGCATATAAAGAAAAATGGTTTAATTTTTTTGTCATGTCACGATTTTTTTGTAACCTTAATAAATTAAATATACAATTAACACACACATACACACACATACATATAAATTATAAATTAAATACGATCACAATAATTTAACAAATAAATTAATATTATCCATCAACAACATCATAACTATTAGTACTGTCTCTCCAAGTAGATAAAACAAATTTATTATTTTTATTTAAACAAATGTTGTTATGCCTAATTCTATCGAATAATATATCGTTAATTATTGGTTTTTTAGTTTTTGATAACAAATTATTACTATTTTCTGTTTTTAAACAAGTGTTTTCAAAAAATCTACACATTTCACGTACTGGTACTTGTTTTAAACCTCTATTAAAATCATGTAACGATCTTGCTCTTTGTTTACCTTTTGGACTTTTGTTTAAATTACTCGATCTACCTAAATCTTCAGTACTTCTAGCTAATCTGCCACCCATGCGTGATAATGATTCGAATAATGTTAATTTTTCGATTACTGGTACATAATGATCAGTTCTTTGACATTTTTCTAATAATTCAGCAACATAATCTTCTTCTGAATAATCGTCGTCTTTAATTAATGGTAACGATAATTTAGATGTTACTGTTGTTTTTGTCGTTGTAGTATTTGTTGGATTTTCTGTTGTAATAATAATTGTTGGCTTTTCAATATTATTACTGTTTCCTCTTACGATTCGTCTTTCTCTAGCTCTACTTCTTCGCTCGCTATTTTGTGAATCGTTCCTCAGGATTCCTGGCCTGCGAACATTTCTGGTACAATTGTTATTGTTTATGTTGTCGTCTGAATTATTCTGATTACTGTCGGCTTCTTGAAATCTAACGTTATTTACGGGCCTAAGTTGTAGTAAAACGTCATTGTTATTATTGTTATTGATTATTTCTTCTTTGCGTTTTCTACTGGCATGTTGTTCTTCTAGTAAAACTTTTTGTCTACGTGCTTCATTTTCGCGTCGACGTGCGTCTTTGTAACGTTGCATTCTTTGTTCTCTGGTTGTTTGTTCTAATATAATTGGTGCGTCGACAGAATCGTCACTACCTTCACTACCTTCACTGAAACCCCATGGTCTTATTAATATTGGAGGACGATCTTCGTCACTTGAATTACTACTGGACCAGCCTGTAGTACGAAATTCACTCCTAGCACGCGTATTATTATTTAAGGTTCTGCAATTATTACTATTACAATTATTATTTATCGATGTTTCTGTTGACCAGCAACGTAATTCACTACGTGATCTACGACGTTCGCCAATTATTGGACTTACTGATAATGGTGTTGAACTACCACCACGTGGACATGTTGTTAAAATTTCTAAAAAATTTAAACGACGTAGTGCACGAAATGGTGTTTGACGTACTATTTCGGCTGCTATGGCACGTACCCATGACCAATATACAGGCTCGTTGTTTACCTGTAATAAATAAAAAAATTTTATAAAATTAAGTAGCTGTAAGACAAAAGTTTATATTTAAATTTGTAAAATAAAACAACGGATGTAACAGTTAAATTTAGAATCGAAAATAACATTGAAATTTCATTATAAAAATAAGGCAAGTGCATTTAAAAAATAAAATAAAATCTCTATAAGAAAAAAAATAATTGGCTTGGCATAATGTCAACAAAATCAGAACAATCAACGTCAAAGTATATCAAGATTTTATTAACTTTATTTATCTTGCCCTTTTGCTTTTATGTGAAAAAATTTTATGTTAAACTGTCAAATTAAATTAATTGTCTGTTTTGTGTTGATTTTTTTATGATTTTAATTCTGGGTTAATTCATGTCTAGTCGAAATATTATGTTCTATTTTTGAATTGAAAAAAATGAGAGTGCAGAATTTTAATTTTACTATATTTTTATGAAATTAAGATTTTTTGTTATATGTCCAATGTATGTATAAATGTATAAATTTATTATAAATTATTTTTTGTTACATCATGAATTATTTTACTTTTTTGAGTTTTATAGTTTAATTTTCAGAGCTTTAAAATTTTAAATTGTATACAAAATTTGCAATTCTATTTTTGTCATTCGATGGCAATTGATACTTATAAACCAAAGTTTATTAATTTTCGAACTAAAAATTTCCTATACTGTTAAGAAAACTTTCGGCAAGCGCAATTTCGTTTTCCGCTAGCGGATTTTTTTTCGTGCTCAAACGATTGCAAATTACCTGAAACGTAAAGAAAGTGGAAGAAAAAAATTTTTGTCAGCGTTCAGAAACCACGTATTTTTCAGCCGCGGTGCGATTCGAAAATACTTGTTTTCTTGCCACTCAAAAAAAAGAATATGTTTTCCGTTGGGCATTTTCCCATATCGCAATTTTTTTACTTTTACTGCCTATGATAAAAAATACTATTTTTTAAAAAGTAAAGAAATTTTTTTAAAATTTTATTTATATTTCAAGTAATTTGCAATCGTTTGAACAAGAAAAAATATTCCGCTACTCGCAAGCAGAATATTTTTACTCCTGTCAAACGTATTTTTTTTCATTATGCGATTTCTAAGCCATTTTTATGGATACTTAACCAACTTAACCAATTTTCGAGAAGAGTAATTTAACATGTATACAACGTATACAACGAATTATAAGTTTTCACAAAAGTAAACACCATAATATAAAAAATTTATTTTAGCAAATTTAGTCAAAGATTATGCAATTACAAAATTTTAAAAATAACTTTAAAAGTAAGCTTTTATTATTAAAAAAAGAATAATTATTTCGCAATGCAAAAATTACAAAATAATATTAAAATTTATGTTCGTTAAACAGTACTATTGTTTCTGTACAAAATCGACAAACAAAAATACTACATGACTAACAACAAAATAAAATACAGGTATAAATAAATTATCTGGTATTTAATTTTGATAAAAAATTTATTTTAATTGTCTATTTGGCAAGCTTTAATCGAAAATAAACAAAATTTATTGCAATTTCTGGCCTAAAACTAAATTTTTTTGTTTGATTTTAACTGTACTTTGAACAGTAAATAAGAGCAAAATTTCATAATAATGATTCTCCAAAAAGTAGTAAAAATTTTTTGAGACTTAAGACATTTTATCAGTTAATAACCTTTTATTTTATTTTTTTAAATTCCAAATCAGCTTTTATTGTTTTATCTTAATATTTAGGCTAATCATTTTTTATTACTGTTAGTTTTTGGTATTTGCCAATTTTTTTTAACATCCATTTTATCATTAACTCAAATAACAAATTAGGTAATATTTGTACAGATTTAAAAAATTCAGTAATTTTAGATTTTATTATTTTTTTTACGCAAACACAATAAATCAAATTTTTGGAGTTCCAAAAAAATATTAGCAAAAAAAATTTAGAACAACTGTAACATAAAAAATTTATTTATTTTTTTAATTATTTTTTTTTTTCAACAAAAAAATATGTGGTTTCATCACGCATTTTATTTTAGTTATTTATTTCTATGTAGGTAGTTTTAGGTCACTGGATTTACGAATTATTAACTTTTTGTATTAAATAAAAGAAGATTTTTTTAATGATTCATAAAAAAATTGTATATGATATTCTTTTATTATTAAAAAATATTTTTTAACGACACACGCGTATATAAATAAATAAATAATTTATAGTTTACCTATAGTAAAATAAATTAATGTCAAAATTCTCGTCAAAATTGGTGTCAAATTTTAAATGATTTTTGTTTTTTTATTATTGAAACATTGTAAATAAAGATTTATTAATTATTAATTTATATTTTTTAATGCTTTGGTATTCTTTTATTTGGCTTGATTTATGTGACAGGCAAGGTGACAAGTATGTATGGTTTGAATATTAAATTTTGGTGTTATATTAGATGATAAATAATTTTGAATAGTTATTGAATAATAAAAAGTTGAAGCTTTGGTCAAGAATATGTATTTTACTATTTTTTTTGAAATTTATGAATGTTTCAAAATTTTCCCTTAAATTACTCAAAGCTTACAATATGAAGCTGCAATAAGATACACAAGAAGTGACAACATTTACCTAAAATAATTTTTTAAACTTTCTGCAACACCCAATAGAAACTCACGCTTTATGAGTTACAGTCAAGGGTTAACATTGCATACGTCACATGGAAAACCTCATATACACAACTAAAATTTAAAAAGTTTACAAAACTCATATAAATTTCCATATTCATAATTAAAATTCAAAATTCTTAAAAGGAAACAAGTTTTTTTAAAAATATTTTATTTTTATTGCATAGATTTTTATAATATGCCTACTCGTCTTTTTACGACCATAGCCTTTAATAATAATAAAAATAAACATTAAATATTTACAAAAACTTTCATCAAAAATATTTTTTAAATAAAACAATAAAAACCAAAAATAATTTTATTCACAATTTTTTATGACTTAATTATCAACTACACTCTATTTGACTACACTTGATATAAAAATTAGAATAATTTACAGTTCATTGAATTATTAGTATATTCGTCTATTTTAATCAAACTGATGACTTAATTACAGAATTTTTTTTTTTTTAGAATAGAATTTTTTTTATAGTACATGAAAAAATAACGGGTCTAAATAAAGTATTAATTGATCAATTTAGTTATTTATGCATAGACTAATAACCTTGTTTTTTTTTATAAATAAAAAAATTAATTTACCTTGAACCTTTATTATAAACACGTCTATTTTTAATTTATGATAATAATTAATTAGCATATTTTCACACACAATAAAGCATAAATATTTATTAAATTCATCCCAAAAAAAATTTCTTTTTTTTTTTCTTGTAAGTTTCATTAGTTTTGTCCTTGACCAATAAATAAATAATAAAATATTTTTTTTTTTTTTATTAATTATGTTCAATAACCCGAATAAAATAATTTGGGTAATTATATGAGTGAATTAACATAGACTGGACTATTGTAAGATTTCGTTTGAATTTTATTGACTTCATTGTGTTTAATGTTTTTATTTTGAATTTGACCTCTTTAAAATAGTAAAATTAGACTGAAGTGGTGTTTTAGGCAGCGATTTTTTTTTTATAGTTTCTATAAAAATTGGTGAGTTTTACAAGCAACTATGAAGATATTTCAAATAATTGCAAAGGTAAATAAATAATGAAGGAATTAAATTATTTGTGCTTTTTTAAGTAAAAGAAATAACTTTTTTAAATCTTCTATAATTCAACATTGATAATCAAGCAATGAAAGTATGATACGAGACCGTTAACTTAATTGTTTCATATTTAAATCAAAAAGTATTTAACAGAAAACAAGCAACCAAACTTAAACCTTAATGTAATGAAATGTTATTCACATAGATGACAATGAGTACGTTGAATTCAGATTAAGATAATTACAAGGGTAAATAAATCTGTGAATTAAAAAATTTTAATATAAAAAGAAAATTTGACCTGTAAATTTCAAATCGTTAACGTCTTATATACAATTCAAAAAGCATTTCATTTGCGAGAAAGGCGCTAACAGTATGTTATTATTGTGGTATTTAATCTTCGGCATTGTATTTAATCTGAAACTTTTTATTTTTTGCCTTCCCGGGCGTAAAACTTGGCAAGGAATTTTCTACACTCGTTTTACGTCTAAGCAGGCAAAAATTTACAAACACCATGGGCGAAAAGCGATAGATACTAACTAAACTTAAAATCGACTTAAAAGACACTAAAAAGTAATTAACATTTACAAATAGTTTAAACAAATTTCCATATACTTATTACTGCAATTGAGCTTTAAATTCACGTTCAGGGTATAAAATAATAAATGTAACATACTCCCGCACTTAGTTTTGATCGAAAAAAGTAATTAACATTCATAAAAATTTACGTACTGTAAGTTAAAATTTATCGGAAAGTTTTGTTTGATTCAAAAACTTTTGAAGCTTGTTGGCTTTGACAACTCGATATTGTTTAATTTTGGGCTAATTTTAGGAAGAATAAAAAATTGGATTACGAAATATATTGTAATCAATAATGATCAACCCAAATGCAACTGCAAAAGTTAATTAATATGGACATTTTTAATAATTACTTTATTCAGCGTGAGCTAAAAATCAACTAATAAAATATATATTTAATTTAATAACAAGAAAAATTAGCATGAAATATTTATGTTCTTTAGGTTTTATATACTAACTAAAAAGCATTTCACTTGCGAGAAACGCACTATTTCGATTTTAACATTTTAGTGTTTAATATTAATTTTCTTATTAATGATTGAAACGATATTTAAATCTATATTTAGAGGCAACTACTTCTAGGGGCAAAAAATTTCAATTATCAATTATCAAAATAGTTAAAAACATTTTTCATTAATTTTTAATAATTTCATCTTAGCGTAACATGGGTTTGCATATAAAAACCTCAAAATACAAATAAAATATTTTAAAAGTTACACAACAAACAAACCCACGAAATTTCATTAAATCAAAAAAAAAAAAAAATTTGCAAAAAGTCTACATCCCACGTATTCTCACCCATATACATGCATTTTAATTACACTTAAAAAAAAACAATAATGCTTTAAAGTTATAAAAAGTATGTAAAACGTCTCGTCAAAAAGTACATTAAACATTTATTGACAAGAATTAAACTTTTTCATGGATTGAAAAAAAAAAAAAAAAAACATGTATTATAAAGTGAAAGTGGTGTTATTAAATATTATTTGAAAGTAATTTAAAAAATAAATAAATATAGGAAATATATTTAGAAAAAAAAAGACTATTAGCGATATAACGATAAATAATATTTCATACATGTATCTTTAATAATACCATTAAAAAAGTTTATACATTTTTATCATGTATGTACTACACACCAAAATAAAAATAATTCTTTTTTTTTTCTATTTTCACACACAATGTATGTACAAGTATTTAGAGAGCAGGCATATTACATTGTCTATGTGTATGAAAAAAAATTTTTTTTTATTTAATAAAAAATGAAATTGAGATTTTTATCTTTGCTGTGCGATAAATAATATAATTTTTTTTTTTTATTTTCCTGTAAAATATTGTTCGAATAATCATAAAACATGCAAACTTTTATGTGAAATATTTTTTTATAAGTATTTTATGTGTATTTGATTATTGAAATTTTTTTTATTAATATGTTTGCAATTTTTTGGGGGGAAGGGTTTTATGTGAATAGGTGAAATTTTGATATATTTGAAAAGATGTATTGTCAGATTGCTGTGTTTGAAACTCGCTTAAATTAGTAATTTTTATGAATTTGTATAAATATTTCTCGAAATATTCAAGCAATTTGATTGAATATTTAAGCAGATCAATCTAAGAATATAGCTACGATCACATTTCGCCCTCTGTCTGGTTGTGATCTATCTTTAGCAATCTCATTAACTTTGTTTAATTTTTGAATTTTAATAAGAAAACATTTACGTACTTTTTCCGAAATTACGATGTTTGAATGTATTTTAAAAATTGTTCAGCTCCAATTACCATTTTAAGACTGGTGGGTTAAAGTAAGGCAAGATAGGACGAAAATTTCTTTAAAGCCAATGAAAAGTTACAAAAATTACTTATTGAAATTAAAAAAAAATTTGTAATTTAAGTGTAGCTACTTCAGATTTAAATTTAATCTGCATATTGATCGTTGAAAATTTTTTCCGAATCTTTTTTGCCATTTTCGGTCATCAAAAGGACTATAAAGTTTAAAAATTGCTTCAAATATTTTGTTAAAATAATCATTTGATAACTAACACTTTCTTATTATTTTAACTAATAAAGCCGCACACCCCTGATTTTTTTACAAGAAAATTACAAAGTTAGGCCAAATCTTTTTAAAACTTGGCATAAATATTCCTCATATTATGATATCAAAGATACATATGTTTTTTAATTGTCAAATTAATGTTTCTCGTGACCTCCAAAATTTCAAATTTATATGCATAAAATTTCACACAAAATATTTATTTTTCCATAAATATGTTTTCAGATAGACCCTAAAAAAAGCATTTTTTCCAACATTTAAAATCGAAAAAAAAAAATTTAAGTACACATAGAATAAAGTATAATACGTTTAAATATAATTTATTACACCATTATACTTGTCATATAAAAAATAAAATATAAAAAAAAAGCAATAGAGAAATCTTTTTATAAAACTTTTTCCCTTTGAGTTCATACAACTCAATTTATTTATTATTTTTTTTCTTAAAAAACCATTAAAAAAAAATTGCCAAACTGTTTAAATCTCTCTTTTTTATTTGAAGGCATTTGGATTTTAGCCAAAAAGTTACATTAGGAAATTTTACACTTTAAGTAACGTATAAAGACGAGTATAAAAACGACAATTCTACGTTAATGCCAATTTTCTTAAATGACAATAAAAGTACAAAGTTAAATTTTGTATACAATTTAATTTTTATCCTCATCAAATAGACTAGAAAACATGTTAATATTTATAGACAAAAATATTCTTTTGAAGTGTTTTTTAATTAATTAACTTACCCAAAATGTTGCTAATGTATCACCATCTGAATTACTTAGTGTGAATCCAAGATCGAAACCATAAGGTCTGCAGATACTTGGTTGGGCTTGATGAAGATTTAATGCTCGTAATGGTAAACTCATTGATGTTCCTTCTACCCATAACCAACCCATACGAATTGATACATATCTTTTTTCTGCTAATGCTTCTACGTAAACTTCGCCTGAAAAATAAATAAATAAAATTTTTTTTAATTTTGAACGTAGTACTTTTTTTCAACAAAAAAATTTATGGCTATTTTTTAAAAAAGTTTGGTGATTTATTTAGTAACTTATTTTTATAAAAAAGGGGTTTTCCGCTTAAATTACAAGTTTAAGCTTTAAAAAATTTTGCTTGCTGTACCAGGAAATATGGGAATTTGTTGTTTTTCCAAAATTTAGTCACTCATGAAAAATTACGACAGTTATCGCTAATGCTTCTTTTTTTTCAATAATATATTTGATTAAAACACGCATATTTTCGAATATTAAAATTTCTTTGAAACAAAATTTGGGTGTAATTTATAGGTGACACATTATAAACATTTTTTTAGTTTCATTTTCGTTCATTAGCATAAGGAAAATCCGCTTACTAAGTTGGACACTAAGTGGTCAAAATTCTTTTTTTTTTTTTGCAGTGATGGATGTGTTCAAATTTATAATATTAAAAATAAGCTTAAATTTACAATGTCGGGATGCTTTGCTTGAATTTTGCTTGATTTGAGCTTAATTAAAGTGTTTCAAAAAATTTCACTTTTGCGTACCTTTAGGACAAAAATGGTACCCATACGAATAATAACAATTTTTACTACGGGACTAATAATTGTCATTAGATTTTGGTTAAAATTTCAAAGCATAATTATTTTAGCTAATATAGAAGTATATTATAAACATTTTAAATTATCTGAAAAAAATTTCATCACCACCTATAAAACTAAATCCATCAAAAAACTCCATAAAATTCTATTTTTACAAAACAACAGACCAGCAAAAACAAAACTTTTCAAATTAATTAATCCTTAGGAAATAAATCATAAATTATACAAGAGTTAATTAAAATAATTTATCAGAATTTCAACAACTCAAAAAAAAAAAACGTAATTAAAATATCCATTTATAAATATATCAATTACCTACACTTGTGAAACATATTGACGTGTATGAAAAATAAAAACCTTGAAAAATCAATAATTAATAAATTTATAACAAATAAAATAAAAAAAAAAATAGGTATCAGTTTATTTATTATAAAAATATTTCAAAAATAAAAAAAAAATAACCTATAATTCTTCATTCATCTGTAAAAGTCACACTGATGGAATTTCTATATTTACCTGCACATGCTATGAATGTTTATATTGAAAATGATTTTATATTATATCGCTTTTTTTTTAATATCGTACTATGTGGGTGTATTGTTATTATTAATATATTTTTATAAAAGTGCAAGTTTCTTTTTTTGAGTTTATTATAATCAAACTTCTTCTCACTTATAGTTTTAAAAACAACATTTTAAAGTGAGAATTCATCCGTATTATTTCTCTTATTTTTTTTTAAATTTTAAGTATTTTTATTATTATTTAAGTACGTAAATGTATTAAAAATAACTTTTTTAAGAGATTTGTTTTTGTATATTAGACCGATGTTTATTTTTTGGTTTTCATAGAATTTTTTAGCATTAAAAGCAGGCTAATTTGGTAAAGGCATTTTTTCACTTTATTTGAAAAGGGAAATTGAATGCGATTATTGGTCTTAAAAAAAGGTTGCCTATTATTACCAATTTCTAGTTTACATTTCAATTTGGTAAATTCTTTAGTTTTGCCTCGAGTTTTACAGACTTTGGTCGTAATAGATTATTTTTTTTAACAGCTTGGTTCCAAGTACAAAATTTCAAGCAATATTTTTATTTCAGTATACTGAAAAAAAATTCTGGGTGTGGCGGCCGGATTCCGGTAGCGATCAGTGGATTTATTTTCAATGTAATCCATATTTTTAAAATTTGATAAAAAAATGGTCATTTTTTAACACCGTAATTTTTATATTTTTACAATTTCAATCATCAGGCATAATTATTTCACTGCTAAAAAATTAAAAAATTTCTTTAAAAACTAATCTATTAAAATTTGGCTAAATTACCAAATCGTCTTTCAGTCCAAAAAATTTTTCAAGTCAATAATTGCAAAAATCAAAATCAAAATACCCACTAAAAATAACAATCTAAAAACCTCAAAAAAATTCTTCAACCACCCAAAAACCAAAATAGCCCAGAGTCTAAAATACAGCTCCAAACACAAATATTAATAAAACACATTGTTTACCCAAAAGATTATTAACACAGAGTACATTACAGCAGCAGAAAACAATAAAATTCTCTCAATACAATAATAGAAAAATCACAGGATATTATTGTTTATTTAATAAAAATCCAAAATTAGTAGATATATAACTAAAACTATTTTATTTAAAAATTCCTCTCTACAATATTTATTTAATAAAATCGTAGAAACACAAACTAGTTTAAATAAATTATCAATGAATCAACGAAAACTAATAATTTATAACAGAACATTTTTTTGTGTCTTATTATTATTATTATTTTTCACTCCTTATTTTGAATAAAATAAAAACACACGCAAATAATATAAAAGTGAATGATGATGATCACCTACTTTTGTACTTAACGTAGGCTGCTTTTTTTTTTAACGACATTCAAATGTTACAGAAATTGCATTCCTTTTTTAAAAATATAAATTATAATAACGGATAAAATATAAAAACCAAAACAGATTCTTTTCTGCATACAATATAGAACACATGATTGTATACTTCCTTTTTAAAATAGAAAATAAAAAAAAAAAGTAAATTAATCTATCTATGTATGTGTGTGTGTAAATAATAACAGTTACGTTATAAAATGCATAATATAGAGGTCATAATGTACATATTTGGCCCATATTATATTTATGTCTTGTAATCATTCATTTTTTTTGCATTTTATAATTGATAAGTTGGATTATTACTTTCTCTTGTGGTTAATGTTTTGATACTTTATTTTTTTTTATCCTACTTGTAACAGATTATTATATTTTAATATGATTATACTATGTGATTATACAATTTTTTTTTTGTTGTTGCTAATTTTTAGTTGCTTATATGGAGGTTGATGGTTTAAAAAGAAAAATTTTTTTGTTTTAGTGTCTGGAGTTCTGTGTAATGAGTTATTGTTTTGTTACTGTTAATATTTAGAATTTTTTTTATTTTTTTTGGATCTAGAGTATAAGAATTACGGTTATAATGTAGTTTTTAGGTTGTATGAGAATTTTCATGTATTTGCACATTCTGAGCCCTTAATGATTTAAGAGTTAATTAGAGTTTCCTGACCAAGAATATTTTTTGAAAAAAATTCCTGTTACTAATTTTAGCAGGAGGGTTATCCCTGGTGTTTCAATAAAAGATTTTCAAAAAAAAATTTTAAATAGATACTAGCCTGGTACCCTAATATTTTCAAAAAATGCTTAAATTCTGGTCAGTTTCATTCATACAGTATTTAGTTCCAAATAAACATAAATAGTTGAATGAATTTGAAAACGAGGCGGGATCCAGTTACAACAACATTTGTTTTTCAAATTCCGTTATTTATTAAAGCATGAAAATTCTTTTATTATTCGTGTACTAAAATTTGGTATGAAATGAGTAGTCTCGAAGTAAGCTTAAAAGTGGAAAAATCCGAGGAAAAATCACGTTATCGGTTCCTTCTCTATATGTGATTTATATGTTACCTCCCTTGGCTGATATTTTTTCATTTTAGGACTTAAAAAAGCCTCGATAATGCAATAATCGATAACTATAATATCGTTAACAATTTTTTTCGATATCACTAATTCCATTATCAATTATCGGGAAAATTAGCGTTAAATAGCTCTCATTATCGCATAATTATTCATTAGTAAATAGTAAAATTATCGCGATATGCCCATCACTGGTCCCAATCCAATAAATAAAGTAATGAAAATGAATGAGATTTATTTGAATTATCCCTACCTTGACGTATACCAATAAAATCTAAATATAGCCTTAAAAATATATGGCTTGAAATTTCATTGGATATAAAATCATTATTTTTTTTACTTAAATGATTAAATCAGGAATATTTTCTATCTATTATTTCAATGCCGCGGCATACCCAGTATTTTGTTAAACATTTAGTTTTTAATTTTGATTTTTGGACACTTCGATCGCTTAATGAATACCAGGCACGTATTCGGAAAATTTTTTCGAGAGGGGCCAAAAAATTTCGGAGGGGGCAAGAACCTAATGAAATTAAAATTCATGGTTTAAATTTCTTAAATATATCAATAAAAATTTAATTGTTTCTTATTTTAAATTGTTTATAAGCAATAATTGTTAATAAAAAATCGATAAAAAATTAAACAATTTCGAAATTAAGGTAAAAAATGCTGCTATTTTTTAAAAAATTTTTCATTTCGGTGGGGGGGGGGGGTGGTGGCCCCCTTGGCCCCCCTCTGGATACTTTATACATGCAAAAATTTTAAATAATTGATAATATTTATTAATTACTTTTAATTTTTTGGTTAAAGGAAAGAGTAGGAAATGGGCGGTTTCTTAAAGAATATAAATTAAAAAAATTATTTGATTTCAAAAATTATTTAAATTTTATTACAAATTAGAATGTCAAAAAATTTTAATTGATTTACACAAATTAATATACAAAAATTTTAAGAAAATAAAAAATTAGCACAAAAAAAAATAATTTGCCTGTTGCAAGCGGAGTTTTGCGATCATAATTACAAAAAAAAATAATATAATACATTTTTAAAATAATACACCTCTAAACTTTTCCATCTCATCAAAAATAATATAAATATCAGTGCGAAGACTGCCTGAATTATCCAGATATTCTTTCAATACTTTAACAAATTCTAAAAGTACATTTAAGTTATGAAAATCAATGTGAAAACATTTTAGATTCAAAAAATTATTAATCAAATCTATTAATTTTATCTTATCTTTGATGGTAAAATCTATTAGTTTCAAAACAACTAAATTTTTATTCAAATAAATACTTTCTAATACCGAATCTGTAACTTCGCCAGAACTTTTTATAATTAATTCTTTTAAATTTTCATTAAATTTTGCGACAGTATTTATAATCGAAGCAACTTGTGTATTATGACAATTAATTAATGTTAATGATTCAATGTTACCAAATTCATTGTTATTTTCAGTTAAACCTTTGTCAGTTAAAGAAATTTTTGATCCATTAACTACCATTTTTTTTAAATTTTTACATTTTGATAAATTTTCGATAATTTCATCGTGTAAAAAGTAAGAATCGAATTTGCTAACAAGAACCTTCAGATTTTTAAAATTAATCAAGCAATGAGAATTTTCTTCGTCCAAACCCACAAATCTTAATTCTTGAAGAGGACATTCTTGAACTGATTGCAAATCATCCAAAAACTTTTTATCCACATCAACTTTTTCTAAATAAAGTTTTCTTAAATTTTTTTGTTTGGAAAGTAACTTTGATAATTCTAAAGTGTCAACTTCCATACTACTGTACACGTAAAATTCTTCAATATTTACACAATTGCCTTGATTTAATGCAAGTAAGCTGTCATCAGATTTCTGACCATAAAATATTTCAAAGATTTTTAGATTTTTTAATTTTGATAAAAAATTATTTAAGGCCTTTTCTGGCTTAAAGATACTTTTATCTAAATTTAATTTTGTTATCGAATCTGGGCACAAATTTTTCAAAAAATCTTTACCTAGAACTGAGTGATGTAAAGAAATGCTTGATATTTTGTTGTTTTTGAATAACAATTCATAATAACTCAAATCTTCGACGAAGTGACCTTTTAATATAAATTCTTTTATATTTTGACAATTATTTAAAAATTGTTGGAATATCAATTCATTTTCTTCATTATAATAGCCAAAAGTAGTCAATTTAGTTATATAAGGTCCACATCTTTTAATTACGTTCATAATACCGTTAAATTCAGACGAGTTTTCAGGCCATTTACTTATTTCAAAACTTTTAACTTTAGACCAAGAAAGTTTTCCTAGATTGTTCCATTTTTTACAAACCAATTCGATTTTTAATTTATCATCATTGGGCAAATATTCAAAAATATTTATCAAGCAGTCATCAATAAGAATATCATTGATGTTATCATTCAAAGACAAATTTTCAAGTTCCATTTTTCTTTCCTTTTTTTAGAGATACTAAAAACTCAACTAAAAATAAAATAATTATGAAATTAATGAATTCAATTTTTAAAACACGTGCACCTAAATATAAAATTTTATAAAATATTTTTACCTGTTCTTTATTTGAATGCAACTTTATTTTTTACGATAATAAATTACTCCAACAACTTATAGAAAGAAAGTATCAAAAATTGAGACAAAAATTTTATTTTTATTTTCTTGGATTAGAATTTGAGATGTGTGCTTTCGAAGGATTATAGAAAAACTGAATAAAAATGGCTGCGGTAATGCGCGTGGTTGATAATCACAGCTTCGGATATTTTCGGTTACAATCGGCTTAAGTAAAGAACAAGGAATTTTTTGGGGTATGAACGAAATTGATTGGATGTTATTTGTTGCTTATTTTCGGTCGGTAAATATCGGTAATTATTTGTGCATAAATTGAAAAATTTAAATTAATTATTAAGATTCGATTCAGTAAATGTCCAAATAAAAGAAAATTGGCGAAAAATTGGTTTATTTTTATTAAGTAATTGCTGAGAGACACATAATAATTTATATATGATAAGAAAAATAATTTATAATAATAAAAATCGACAGATAATTATAAACCTAATATAGATAACGTATTCAAAGGTTTATTTAATTGTAAAAATTTAAGGTCCTTGTGGATTTTTAGTTTTGATTTCTCAAATATGGGTTTGAGTTTTATTGAAGAATTATATCTGAGTTAAGAGAATTATGGATTATGCGTACTTATTTAAAAAAAATTTAATTTAATTAATTTTGTAGATAAATTAAAAAAATTAGAAAAAATCGATTTTTGAGCTTCTGAAAATTTAAAACTTGATGCTTTAAAAATGATAAGCAGGCTAAAAATGTTTCGAAATGATAGCCATTGTTTAAAATTAATAATTCGTTAAGATAAATTGTATAATTCTATGAAAGATTTTAAGGATTTGACGAATTTAATAATAGAATTATAAGAAGTTATTAACGTTTTTCTTTCTGGATCTGATAATTTATTGAAAAATGATCATTCTGAGAATCGTCTGAGAATCATATTGAAAACTAGTTTTTTATTATTTTAATTTTGATTTTCTTAGGGTGTCAGACAAATGTACCGAATTTTTAGAAAAATTGAGACGGAATTTTCTGCACTCGTTTTACGCCTATTTAGGCAGAAAATATTGCAAGCATAATTGGAAAAAAAACCATTTATTAATAATTAATTATTTACTAATAATAAATTACTAATATTTACTAATAATTTAATAACATGATCACACTTATACCAAAACATTTTCGCCCTTGATACTTAATTCACTCTTTTGTCTGCCTAAAAATAGAACGAGTGCAGGAAATTACGTTTCAAGTTTTACACATGATTTTTACGCCCGTAAGTGCAAAAAAGTTAAAAGCCTTATAACCATGTAATTATTCCCGGCGGTAAAACTTGCCTTGGAATTTTCTGTATACTAATTCAACATGTAGACAGACAAAAATATATTGCACCATGGGTGCTATACTTCAGACAATAGCGTGACACACAACACTCGTGCTAGTGATCACGCTGGAATCAAAACTTTCGCATCCTTGATACTTAATATACCAAATTATAAAGCGTGAGTGATAATTTACTAATTATGAAATTACCTAATCTGTTATTTGTTTAAGTTTACATATTTATTATACAAATTATAAAAATACGATAAAAATTTGTTTTTTTTTAATCTGCTTACTGCCGGACAGGTTTAATGAAAATACGGCGCAGTTCTTTAGCGGAACACGGTATTAAATTTTAAGGTTGATCGTCACACCCCATTTTAAAATATAATTTATGTCCAAAATCCTTTTATAATATTCTTAAAGAAAAAATACCTTATTTGTTTTAATTTCGTCGACAAATATAATTGTCTTTCAAAACAGCTTTTATTTATTGATGTCTCTAGTCTAGACAGAATGATGCCCACTTTAAAAAAAAAACAATATTTCGTCTATTTTTTTAAAGTATGGATTATTTTTTATGATATATTATTTTATTATTGAAAAAAAAATAATAATAATATAAATTGTTATTAACGAAAAAGGATTAGTTTGAGAGGAAAATGGGTACATGATAAAACAAATTCTATAAAATTCGAGATAAAATTAATTATTTACAATTTATTACCTTATTATAAAAGTATTATTACACATTCTTAAAATAATAATTACAAAAAATATTTACAACTAAAAAATCACACTATCAAATTTGACATTTGATTTACAATTTCGTGTAAAAAGATACAAAAACTGAATTGTGTTCGTTAAAAATTTTTTAGCATACATAAATTTTCTATTCATTAAATTTTTTAACAGACAATAAAGAAAATTCTTTATTAAAAAAATCATAGTTTTCATGATTCAAGTATATTTCTAAAACATTTTTATCACCGCGATTAATTTTTGCATCATTTATTAATTTGAAAAATTCATAATCTAATTCACGTGTATTATCATTAAAACTTAAACAAATTTCTCTTAAATTTGATAAACTACTTATCAAGTCAATTAAATTTTCAACGTTTTCAATATCACTCAAACTTAACTTAAGTTCACTTAAATTTTCATGCAAATAAATACTTTTTAGTTCTGAATCTTTAATTTCACAATAATCTAAATCTAACACTTTTAAATTTTTACTGTTTTTTGCTATAGCACTTAAAATTTTGCCAATATTTAACTTACATTGGCTATCAAACCTTAATGATTCGATGTTACTGAAGTCAGCAAAACTATTTTCGCCATTGGCTGTCACTAAAGCAGCTTTGACGGTCAAGTCCAATACTTTTAAATTTGAACAATTTGATATATTTTTAACCACTTTATCAGTTAAATACTGCACACAACACGTTAGAACTGTTAAACTTTTAAAACTACTTAATTTAGCCGACCATTTTTCAGTTATTTCGCCAATATTTAATTCCTGAATAGGACAATCTTTTAAATTGTCAAAAAAATTACCATTTATGTAAAAGTAATCTTTAAATAAAAGTTTAGATAATTTCTTTTGCTTAGAAAGCCAATTGGATAATCTAAGAGGGCAGACTTCTTGTGAATTATGCATACGAAATTTTTGAATATTTTCACAGTCGTTGTTAGCAAGAGCGTGAATTATCATATTTTTGTTATTATTTGAAAGGTTTAAGTCGATAACTTCGGAAATTTTCAACTTTGATAAAAAATTATACAAATAATGTTCTGAATCAAAATCACAATCTAAAAATAGTTCGACGATTGAATCAGCACACAAATTTGATAAACAATCACCATTTAATTGCAATAAACTCAATGAAACACTTGATATTTTCTTGTTTTTCTTAAACAACTGTCCAAAATACATGTCATAATTTATACCAGTATTGTAGTTTTCAAATTTAAAGTTCTTAATATTTTGACAATTGTTCAAAATTTCTTGAAATATTAGAGGAAAGTCCATAGCATGATATAACTCAATGGTTAAACTGTTTAAGTACGAACCACATCTTTTTATCACGTTTATTATAAAATTTAATGTATCGGACCATTCTTCTTTTGCATTTTCTTCGATTTTGAAAATTTTGGTTTTACTCCATGAAAGTTTCCCAAGTTTTTGCCACCTTTTGGAAACTGATTCAATTCTTAATTTATCGTCGAGAGGTAAATATTCGAAAATATTTATTAAACAGCTATCGTTAAGAATATCATCGATATTCTCATTCAAAGACAAGTTTTTAATTTCCATTTTTAGTTTTTTTTAAACTAAAAAAAAAATAATTGTTTAATTAAAATACAATTATTATCACAAATATAAACTTAATTAAGCAATTTTGGGTGTAAAATTATCAAACCTTTTGCTTATTTTAAAATTTTGTTTTTTACGATATTTCTTGTTAAAATGATTAAATTGAATTTAGTTTACTAAACTTTTCAAAAAATCTTTAAAATATTTTTATTTGTTTTTTTAATAAATTTGAATAATTTGCTTGAAATTTAAGATGTTTACTAACGAACGATTGTAGTGTAACTGAAAATGTGGTGGGGCGTGGGCCGTGCGGCTCTTGAACGAAAAATAAAATTAAACGACGCGCGCATCCAGCATAATTTCTTTGAAGAGAACTATTATACTTATAACGAGTTTGAAGTCTTTATAGTAATACTATCTATCTTCTTTGGTAATACTATTACTATACAAATCAAAGTTTAAAATAAATTTTCTCATTTTACTAGCGTACTAAGATTTACTAGATATAGTTACTTTTTATTCCTCGTTAAATATTTTTATAAGCAAAAAAATAATTAGTGTTAAAAGTATAAAACATTTAAAAAAATATTAATAAATGCAATTATAATGTATTTAAAAACAATCAATTAAGTTTTTATAAATATTTTCTTCATTACTCGACTATTTTAAAACGCGCGCGTTACCGAATCCACCCACGTGTTCTTAAAGTTACTAGACAGATATGAAAATTAATATTTTTTTTATTTCTTTCATTTATTTAATATTGTTAACATCTCCAAAATAATATAAAAAATGTTTCGAAAAATTACTTAATAGTTCCGAATTATCTTAAAATTTTTACAGTGCTATTTACACATGAAAAAATTATAACTGGTTTGTGTTGTCATACAATCAACGATCATGGAATAGGTTCATACTCCCTAATTATTATAAGTCCTAAAACCGAAATTATAATAAATCCCAAATATAAATTATCCTAAGTCCATAAACCTAAAGTACACGGCCAGGCTGCTTGTTTGAAATTTCAAGTAAACTGTTTGAAAATTCAAGCAAATTGCTTTAATATTCAAGCAAAGGAGCCTCGGCGTGTATACTTGTCCTTATCAGGGCTTAATCAGACCCTGACTCCCAACTTTAAATTATTATAAGTCCCTAAATCGACTCCCACTTCAAAATATTCTAAGTCCATTTTACTAAAAATGTCAAATTCAAATACCCCATGCATTTTATTTTTTATTTACAAAAAAAAAACTAATGTCTATAGTCAAGAAATTTATATGACAATTTAGACTTAAAAAAATTTAAATAACTGCTAATTTTCTAATTTATCTATTATATATGTATTAATTACTTTTCATTTTTTGGTTAAAGGAAAGAGTAGGAAATAGGCGGTTTCTCGAAGAATAAAAATTAGAAAAATTATTTGATTTCAAAAATTATTTAAATTTTATTACAAACCAAAATGTAAAAAAATATTAATTGATGCATATAAATTAATATACAAAAATTTAAGAAAGTGAAAAATTAACACAAAAAATAATTTGCCTGCGGCAAGCTGAGTTTTGCTATCATGATTACATTTGTATGCAAAACAATTATCAAAAATCTTAAGATTTACAAAAAAATATCAAAAGTTGAATTATAAAAAAAAACTTTTTAAAATAAAATACCTTTAAACTGTTTCAACTCATCAAAAATAATATTTATATCTTTGCGAATTCTGCCTTTATACTCGCTCAATAATGCAGTAAATTCTAAAAGTACATTCAAATTATTAAAATCAATGTAAATTAATTTTAGATTGAAAAAATTATTAATCAAATCGACTAATTTTCTCATGTCTTTCATGGTAAATTCTATTAATTTCAAAACAACTAAATTTTTATTCAAACAAATACTTTCTATTACCGAATCTGTAACTTCGCCACAATTTTTTATAATTAATTCTTTTAAATTTTCATTAAATTTTGCGACAGTATTTGTAAAAGCAGCAACTTGTGTATTATGAGAACTCATTAATGTTAATGATTCAATGTTACCAAATTCATTGTTATTTTCAGTTAAACCTTCGTCAGTTAAAGAAATTTTTGATCCATTAACTACCATTTTTTTAAAAATTTTACATTTTGATAAATTTTCGAGAATTTTATCGCGTAAAAAGAAGTAATGAAATCTGCTAACAAGAACCTTTAGATTTTTAAAATTAATCAAGCAAAGAGAATTTTTTTCGTCCAAACCCACAAATTTTAATTCTTGAAGAGGGCATTCTTGAACTGATTGCAAATCATCCAAAAACTTTTTATCCACATCAACTTTTTCTAAATAAAGTTTTCTTAAATTTTTTTGTTTGGAAAGCAACTTTGATAATTCTGTAGGGTCAATTTCTGCGTTACTGTACACAGAAAATTCTTCAATATTTACACAATTGCCTCGATTTAATGCAAGTAAGTTGTCGTCAGATTCCTGACCATAAAATATTTCAAAGATTTTTAGATTTTTTAATTTTGATAAAAAATTATTTAAGGCCTTTTCTGGCTGAAAGATACCTTTATCTAAATTTAATTTTGTTATTGAATCTGGGCACAAATTTTTCAAAAAATCTTTACAAAATTCTTGGAATATCAATTCATGTTCTTCATTATAATAGCCAAAAGTAGTTAAACTAGTTATATAATGGCCGCATCTTTTAATTACGTTCATAATAACGTTAAATTCAGACGAGTTTTCAGGCCATTTACTTATTTCAAAACTTTTAACCTTAGACCAAGACAGTTTTCCAAGATTGTTCCAACGTCTACAAACTAACTCAATTGTTAATTTATCATCATTGGGCAAATATTCAAAAATATTTATCAGACAGTCATCAATAAGAATATCATTGATATTATCATTCAAAGACAAATTTTCAATTTCCATTTTTAGTTCCTTTTTTTTTGAGATACTAAAAATAAAATAATTATAAAATTAAAAAATTTAATTTTTAACATACTCCAGTCAAAATACGGGGGGGAGGGGTTGTATTTTCACTGGCAAACATAAGATATGCTCTACTATAGGTTTTCAGGGTCGCTGAATACGAAAATCGTGGTCATTCCGTAAAGTAATGAGGGCTTCACCCTTAAATTTGCAAAAACTACCCACAAAAAGGTTTTTTTTTCATCAATAATAAATATTTTACCCTTACAATAACTGAAACTACCCCTAAAAGGGGTATTTTCATTATTTTCGTACTTTGAGCGTCCAGGATATGCCCATACGGGTTTCCCGTGTAGCTATTCAAGAAATTCGTCTCCTTTTTTGGGTGAAATATTGATTATTTATGAAAAACAAGTCGAAATTCTTAATTAGTGGCCCAAAAAAGCTATATGGGCCTATCCTGGATGCTAAAAGTACGAAAATAGGAATACACCTCTTTTAGGGGTAGTTTGAGTTATTTTAAGGGTAAAATATTGATTAATTATGAAAAAAAAGTAGAAATTCATGATCAGCCACCCAAGTGCAAATCTGAGCGCTCAATGTGCGAATATGTAAAAAAAAAACCTTTTTTGGGAGTAGTTTTTGCAAATTTAAGGGTGAAGCCCCCATTTCTTTACAAAATGACCCTGATTTTTGTGTTCAGCGGCCCAAAAACCTATAGTAGAGTAAATCTCGTTTTCGCCAGTGAAAATACAACCAAACCCGTATTTTGACTGGAGTAACACACGTACTCTTATAAATATAAAATTTTATAAAATATTCTTACCTGTTATGATTCAACTTTATGTATACAATAATAATCCAAAAATATGAAAAAATTTAATAATTTACTTTTTCTTAAAAAGAAAGTATTAAATATTTTGTTTTTATATTAGAGTAAAGATAATCTCCTAAAAAATTTAAGATGTTCACTTTCGAAGGATTATAGAATAAAAAATGGCTGTAGTAGTAGTGTGGCAGTGATGCACGTCGGTCGTGGAGGTCGTGGAGAAACCACGGGGAGAAACCTCTTTGGGAGAAACAGCTCGGATATCTTCGGTCACAATCGGTTTAGATAAAGAACATGGATTTATTGAGGGAGGGATTAACAGCATTCCGGAGCTCTGTAATTGCCGATATTTTCTATGCGGGAATAAGAGTTGGTTAAAATATTAAAATATTATAATCAACTATGGTTGATTTGAACTTATCGGTTCCTGATTTCGTGATCCCAAAAAACAATTAGCCCAAATTTACTAGATTCCCCATAGAAAATATCGGTGATTACAGAGCTCCGGAATACTGTTAATAAACGATATTTTTTGTATTTGTTGGATGTTGTTTGCTGTAGTGATGAGTTATTTAACGATACTTGAAAATATCGAATGTGTTAGAAAATTTTAATTGATGTACAAATTAAATAATGTACACCGAGATGTACACAAAGAAAATAAAAAATAAACACAAAAAATAGCTCGAAAAATAGTAAATTTAAATCACAAAATAATAAATTTTTAATCGTTAAATATCGATATTTCGATCCGATACTGCAGTACTTTGATAATTTTAAGCGATATCGGATAAAAACATTTTTATTTTTTTTTTAGGGTCCAAGTACTTTAAAATGCCCATACAAGTTTTTTTTTTTAATTAAAGTAAATAGGGACAATTTTATATTTCTATTTTTAGTTTAGCGGTATAACTAGTAGAATATCTGGGAATCAGGTTCAATCCTTACTAGCATTGTAAAAATATTTTGTTTGAAAATTCAAGCAAGCATTCACACTGTCTGATGTTGACTCATGTTTTGTCATATGATCAAAAATTAATTAAAATAACAAAAACTATGATATTTGTGTTAAAATTTCATGATCTAACCATCCATACAAAAAAAATTGATTTTTCTTCCTAGCAGGTCGAAAACACTTTCTTCGACCCGCAATGAGATCGAATAAAACGCGTTTTCTCCCCACTGAGAAAGAAAAATTTCGTTTTGTCCATGGGAACAAAAAAAGAATAACCCAGATCGCAGTTTACCATCCGAGGCGAAGCCGAACCTGCGATCTGGGCCATTCTTTTTTTTTGCTACCTTGGTTAAAAATTTACTATATTAGGATGAATATAAGTTTTGCCTGAAAATTCATGCAATATATTTTGACCGTGAATTTGTTGTCTAAATAACCCTCGCTGCAACCTATCTCCAAATTCCAATATTTCAATTGGAGAAAAAATTCGCGCCATGCCTTTTAGAAGAAATTTCATTAATTTCTCTGCCAATGCAATAAAAGTAAAGATAAAACAATTTTCTTATAAAATAAAAGTTGCAATAAACGTAACTGTTAATTTACACCAGTCTAAAATAAAATAAAACATTAATTTATCTACTTATGTGTTAAAACTGGTGTTGAAGTTTTTAAGAATAATAAAAAAGACAATTATTTTTATTACATTGACATAACACATAAATACAGGATAATTTTATTTATTTTATTATACTTTTTTTGCTTATTACATAAGAAAAATAAATAATTAAAGACTTAGCAAACAGTAATTTTTACTAAAATTACATGATTAGTTCTAAAAATTTTATTAAAAAACCAATTTATAATAATAATAATCAAATTTAATCGTAAATTTTTTGGCTATACAATTTTTTTTACCTTAATGTAATTTGTGAATCTTAATTATCTTCGAATAACGGCAAATTTATTTTTCAAGTAGAATTTTTATTTAATTTCAAAGCTGAATTATTATAAATCATCATCATAGGAATGTGACAATTAACAATACGTCATATACGTGTAGTGCATTTTATTTATTAATATGTCTAAGCTTTATTGATATTACAAAACTTTATAATCGTCGTTGTTTGTATGTAAGAACTTGTGAATTAACTGTGATGTACACATTAAAATAAATTATTTTTGTAAAATTAAATTTTTTTTGTAAGAAATTGTATTGATGATAATTGTTGAAATTAAATTTTTAGAAATGAATAATTGAAGAGAAATTTCTTATTTTTCATTGCATAATGAAAATTTTTTAAATTAATTTTTTTCAGGTTTGGATTTTTTAGTTATATAATTTGTTTTGTTGTAAATAGCATATTTGGTGTGTTTTTTTACTGTTTTGCTGTTTTATAAAATATTTTATTTGTATGAAAACCCTTTTGGTCAATATCTGATTAGAAGTATTGGAAATGGAACTGCAAAATATACTCAAAAATTGGAATTGCCTTAACAGAATTATTATTCAATTTTATGGATGATTTGATCTGGCCTGAAGAAACATAGCATAAGGGAAATGAAAGTAATGTAAGGAGGATAAGGGAGAAACGTAAAATATACATTTGAAAATGTAATCCGGAAACTGAAATTAATATAAGGTAAAATATGTTTTAAAATTTTATGTTCCTCCCTAATCCTCCTAGCATAACTTTCATGGCCCCTTTGATCAAGTCATCAATGAAATTTGAAGTAAAGCCCAATTAGTAGTCTCATCAACCTGTATATATGCTCTAGAAATGGGTAGCTAAGTTTTCTTAATAATTTATGCAAATTGGAATATAAGGAACCAAAATTTAAAATTCAACAAAAAATCTCAATATTATACAGAAACTCTTAATAAATTTTACGATATATATCAAGATTAAAATCTTTATTTACATGATTAATTCACATAATTAAAAACAATAAAAAGATTTAATTAAAACGAATTTTTTACATAACAAAAAATCTCAATAATAAATAAAACATTTCTGATGTAATTTCTGATACTATAAATATTCAATAAACAAAATCCATAAGACTTTCAATTAGAAATCCACGTTCTAATTAAATTCTAAAATCCCAATTTTTATTTAATTCATTGAAGTCAATTTACAAATGCAATTTTTAACTCGCACTAATAAACTTATACAGTCCTATATATAGGTAATTATAAAGTCAGAACAATGTGTATATAATTTTATAAGTGAAAGTCCATCAATCCAATATTTCCTTCCTGTCTTCTAAAATTCACACGCACGATTTTACATTTAAAAAAAAAAGTATAATAAAATAATTATTTTATTTCTCTTCTAAAAATAATCTTTCAATACTGTAATAATATCCCGAAAAAAAAATACATGAAAATGTTAGCTATTAAATGGTATATTAAACCGTACATAATTATTATATTAAATTCAAACCGTCTTAGTATGTAGGACTTTTTTAAATTTCCTGTTTTTATTTATATTATTTCCGCATGTTATAAGAATTGCATTTATAAGACCGTTGGTATATAAAGATGTACACAAGCATGACGATTATTTTTATTTTATTATTATAAGCAAGCTTTTTTACTTTTTCAATTTTTTAATAAATTATATTATGATAATTGATTATTATAAAAGTAAGATTTTTTCTTTTCTGGTTGTTTATGTAAGCTAGATTTGTGGTTAGAGAAGTTAATGTTTTTAGAGATAAATTGAATTTTTAAGAAGGAAATATTTATACTGTTCTGGTTTAATTTTGTTTGGATTTGGCTTGTTAGAGTTTTTTATGGTTGAGGAGTAGCGATTGTCATTTTAATGGCGGGTTCATATCTTTTTAGATTCAAAATAATATTCTCGAAAGTGAAATTTACTTACAGAAATACAGAAAAATTAATTTTTAAACATATAAAAAAGCAGTAATATTCAAATTTGCTGTTTTTCTGAAAACAACATCAACAATATTCATGATTTTCTTAAACTCTAACTTTCGTATCTTTACAATTACCCAAATCTAACATTAAGAATCTGAAATAGGTAAATTGTCATATGCACAATATTTGCAGATGTGATAAATAAACTAAAATGAATTGTCAGTGATAATTCAATATGTTTACAATACTATAACTCTAAAATAAATGATTTTAAATATCGTAATTCAAACATCTTATATATAGCCTTTCGAACTCATTTCACTTGCGAGAAAAAATTTAACAAAATTAACCTAACAAAGAAATTACGAATAAAATAGCATTTAATAAAATTAATATAAAACTATTACCTAACAAATATTTATCATAAATTTACAAACATAACCTATAAATAAACACCGAGTATCTCCTGAGTATCTCTATATTTCTGATGTGTCAATACAACAAACAATTGTATAATTGTCTATAAATACATAATTTTTTATATTCTTAGAAAATTTTTTAAAAGTATTAGTCAATATAATAAAAAAACAAAAGAAAAAATAATTATACATTGTTGCATAAATTATTATAATGTGTCAATGAAAAATAATTTTAATGTGCATTATTTAATGATTTCCTATATTTTTTATTGCTTGCTATAATTTATTAAATAAAAAATTTTTTTATATTTTAAGGAAAAATTTATCATTAAATATAATTTAATTATTAACAAAAATTTTATTGCATTTTTAATTATTTTCAAGATTTTTTTAGGGTAATAAAATATATTCTTGAAATACAATGAGTAATTGAAAAATCTCTTTTTTATATAACAATGAGTAATTTTATGAAGTATGTAACCTTATTCAAAAAATTATAAAACCCTATTATTACCTTATAATATTTTACGTGATCAAGTATAGCAAGAACTGAGTGTATTCAAAAAAGGAATAAATTTATAAGTACAGCATGAAAACTCTTATAAAATTTCTTGTAAGATCAAATAACTACCCTTTTTATGTTGCTGGAAGATGTAGATTAAACGCAGTGTTTTTTTTTAAATAAGTGAAGGAGGATTTCAATGTTAGAAAAATTAATTTATTTTTTGAATTATTGTTTAATAATGAAAATCTAGTGCTTTAACCTTGAATTTGATGCTGGCTTATGAAGTGAGAAATATTATCTTTAAATTAACAATGGCATTCAGGACTGGATTACGCGATACCAATGATACCAGTGATACCAGTGATATTGGTATCACTTTTAATATTGGTATTGGTATCGGTATCACTTTTGTTATATTTATTAATTATTAATTTTGAAAGGTTTACTATAGGTTTTTTGGGTCGCTGAATCCGAATCCGGGGTCGAAAATTGCTGGAAAATAAGGGAAAACCTTTAAAACAGCAAAACTACCCATTTTTAGAGTTATTTTTGCAAAATAATGGGACTGAAGCTAAAATTATCAAGTAAATGCCATTTTTTCAAGATTATTTAACAAAACATTGAGTGAACTTGATACCACACCAAAAGTTGTTAAGTAGGGCAAATTATAGGGGAGAAAAACTGCCCCTAGAATAAGGAAAATTACAAAAAACATAAAGAAAAGAACATTTTTTCTATTTTTTATCTCTGTTTCTAGTATTTATTAATATTTTATGGTATTTAATAATATTATGACATATTAATCATCCTTCGGGGAGGGGGGTGAAAACGGATAGAAACTACCCCAAAAATTAAAAAAAAAATTAAAAAACGGTTAAATTTTTTTTCTTGCTTTTTCTTTTGCAACCGAAAAAATAGCAATATAAGTAGTACAAAAAAATTTTTCAACCCCCCATCCGTGAGGGTAAACCCACCCCTAAATTTGAAAACTATGAAAATCATGATGAACAATTTTTTTTTTTAACTTTTCAATCTAAAGTCTAGTATTTAATAACATTTCGTGGCAATTTACCCTTCTGCAATATGTTAGTCGTCCCCAGGGCTTAAAAAGTGGGTGAAAACTACCCTTAAAAATCATAAAAATATTAGAAAAATAGTTAAAATTTTCTTTTACTTTTTGTTATGCAACAGAAAAAATAGAAACATAAAAAGTAGAAAAAAAATTCAGCAACCTGGGTGGGGGGAGGGACACGCCCTTAAATATTAAAACTATGCAAAAAGAAACAAACGACTCTCTTTTACTTTTCAATCTTGAATATTTAATAACATTTTATGAAATTATACACACCATAAAACATATTAACCCCAGGGAGCAAAAATGTGTAAAAAATATCCCGACAATTTAAAGAAAAGTAGGATTCCGTATTTCTGGACACATAACCTAAGGAATTAATATTTTAAATAAAAAAACTTATAACCGGTTTGTGTACACACAACCAAAATGCATGGAACATGTTTACTTACATCTGTAATCTTACAGCATAGACACACAAAAAACAATACAATTTCCTATTTTTATAATTTGTAATTATCACATTTACTAAATGTTAAGATTCTAAACCCAAACTATTATGATTTCCTAAACGCGTATTATTCTAGGTCCCTCAATCAAAAAAATTTTTTAAGTCCCTAAACCCAAATTATTCTATAAGTATATTTTATAAGTCCCAAAATTGAAATTATTCCAAGTCCCATTTGACCCCCCCGCTTAAATGGGACATATTTGACCCCCCCCCCCCTTAAATGGGACAAATTTGACCACCCCCCTTAAATGGGACATATTTGACCACCCCCCTTAAATGGGACAAATTTGACCCCCCCCCTTAATTTTCAAATTCTGAAGTACCCCCTCCCTACAAACATGTTCCATGTTAACAACACCCCAAGCCTTATATCCATATTTATCAAGAACGTGTTAAATAAAAAAAAAAACTATACCACAAGCCATACACTTCGCATTAATCCAGAGACTTTTAGAACATTAATCCAGAAAATAGGTATATTTCGTGTTTCAAAACTAGATTTAACTAAATGTACTGATTTGAAACAAGAAATAAGCAAAATTCGGAAGAATTTGATTTTCTGGCTTTAAAACAAAAAGATATAATCTGGAAAAGAAGAGAGAAATTATTTTTTGATTAAAACCAAAAAATAGATTTCTTCTGTTTTGTAAACCAGAGTTTTAATTATTTCTAGATTTGAAACACGAAAGTAGATTTTCAAAAATTATAACAAAATAACTTCTGGATTTAAAACCACAAATTAATTAAATTCCGTTTTACAAAATAGAATCAATATATTTTCCTGCAATGTATCAAATAAATTGAATCTCCAATAAGAACATGTAATTTTTTTTTTAACAAAAAAATTTCACTGTTAATTAATACATTTCTCTATATTTATAATTTTCTTATGAAAGTCACGCTATCGTCCAAAAATACCATCCAAAGTTTTACGAAAAAAAGTTTATCTTTATACAAAAGATAATAAAATATAAAAATTAAATAAAACTTAAATTAACAAATCTAACAAAAATTAAGGTACCAAATAAATAATTAAAAAGAATATATATTTGGCTCATAAATGTTATAAACAATTAAGCTGTTAATTAACAATTAGCGTTTTGGGGTCCATCCGTTATATTTTTGAAAGATTCATTTTATTTGATTGTTATAATAAATATTAACTCTTTGCCACCATGCTAAATATTTTAGAGTTGACTAGGTAATTGTAATAAACAATTAACTTTTCAAATGGATTTAAGAAAATTTGAGTTTAAAATCTTAGCATCTACTATAGGTAATAATTACAAATTATAATTATTAAAAATTTTATTGTAATTATCCCATATTCAAGGCAAATAAAATTACTAAATTCATTTCTAATTAAGTCTATACCCATATAAAATATGATAGGGATAAATAAAAAAAGGGATAAATAAAAAAAAATCAGGCCTTACAGCGCATTCATAGTGAGTAAAAGTGATCGGTCGATCGATCGAGAGTAATTTATAATAAAAAATGAAATGTCTGGCCTTGCACCTACATAACCTAAGGAAGTATTTTTATTTATAATAAAAACGAGACGTCAAGCCTTACACCCACAAACCTAAGGGAGTATTTTATAATAAAAAACGACATGTCAGGCCTCATACCCACATAACCTAAGGGAGCGAATTTAACAACAAACGATACGTCAAACCTTACACCCCCATAACCTAAGGGAGTAATTTATAATATAAAACTGCACTTCAGGCATTATACCCACATAACCTAAGGCAGTAATTGATAATAAAAAACTTTACGCTAGGCCTTAGACCCACATAACCTAAGGTAGGAATTTATAGTAAAAGAGGACATGTCAGGGCTTAAACAAACATAACGTTAGGCAAAAATTTATAATAAAAAATGACATGTCAAACCTTATATCCACATAACCTAAGGCACTAATTGATAATAAAAAACTACACGCTAAGCCTTACACCCACATTTCCTAAGGTAGGAATTTATGATAATATACGATATGTCAGACATTGCACCAAAGAGGTTATATATAGTATAGAGCGCTCATAAGGATAGGAAAGAGCCGTGGCTGATGTACGGTGCTAACATATTTTCAGTATGGTAGCGTTCTTCGTTTAACAAAGCATAAGTGGGGATTTCTTTTCTTTTTTATGAATGTGTTTGTGTATTAAAAGAGTATAATTATCATAATATAACAGCTTGGAGTACTTAATATACTATTGATCAAAAAAAGATGTGGAACTCTCGAATCTTTGAAATATTTTCCAGAAAAATTGCCTCGAAAAATTCGGGTAAAAAAAATCTGTTGACAAATTATTCTTTGATCTCTGTAAAAAATTTTATGATTGTAACTTTATTAGGAGAGGAGGGACAGCAATAATTGCATAAAAAAAGTAAGAAAAAAAAATTTTACCTCTTATGCCGTTTTTAAACGTTTAATTAATGCATTTAAAATTATTTTAAACTAACCAAATTTTAACTGCAGGTTCTTTAAACCTTTAACTTCACGGGAGCGTTGGAATTTTTAAAAAGTATTAACAAATAAATTGTTTATAACAGACAAATTTGACCCCCTCTTTAAATAGGACAAATTTGACCCCCTCTTTAAATAGGACAAATTTGACCCCCCCCCCTTAATTTTCAAGTTCTGAAGTACCCTCTCCCTATAAACATGTTCCATGTTAAAATAGAAAATATAAAAATCTATTATTTTAAATACGTGGTAAAAACTATACTTTTTTGAAAAAGTCAAAAAAGTATAGTTTTAAAAAACCGGCTTACTTATTAAGCGTTTTCTCCTACATTCGTTTTTAATATTTCTCCTCTTATCTCATCCCTACTTTTCCCTACAGGGGAATCGTATCATACATGTAAGACAAAGGCCACTACCATACCAAAAGTATGTCTACACCGTTCATCTCCTACGTACGCTCACTTATAGGATCGAGCACTCTATACTATATAACCTCTTTGCATTACACCCACAAAAACTAAGACAGGAATTTATGATAAAATACGAGACGTCAAGCCTTACATCCAATTAACCTAAGGGAGTATTTTATAATAAAAACGACACGCCAAGCTTTACACCCACATAAACTAAGGTAGTAACTTATAATAACAAAGACACGTCAGGCCTTATACTAACATAATCTAAGCCAGTAATTTAAAATAAAAAATGACACGTCATGCTTTACACTAACATAAGCTAAGGCAGTAATTTAAAATAAAAAACACCTCAAGCCTTACACCCACATAACCTATGGGAGTAATTTATAATAAAAAATGACACATCAAGCCTAATCCCAAAATAACATACAGGAGTAATTTATAATAAAAAACGACATGTTAAGCATTAACCCCAAATAACATAAAGGAATAATTTATAATAAAAAAGACACATCATGCCTTACACCCGCATAAACTGAGGGATTTATTTCTGGTAAAAAACGACACGCCAGTTGCAAGTCCTGACGCGTCGTTTTTTATTATAAATTACTGCTTTAGTTCATGGGGGTTTGAGCCTGGACATGTCGTTTTTTATTATAAAATCCTACCTTCGGTTATGTGGGTATAAGGCCTGGCGTGTCGTCTATTGTTTTTAATTACTACCGTAGGTTATGTAGGTGTAAGGCTTGACATGTCATTTATTATTATAAATTATTAACTTAGGTTATATGGGTAAAAGGCTTGACGTGTAGTTTTATATTATAAATTACTCCCTTAGGTTATGTGGGTGTAAGGCTTGACGTGTCGTTTTTTATTATAAATGCATACTTTATGTTATTTGGGGGTAGTCAACTTTTTTTTATTATAAATTACTCCCATAGGTTATTTGGGTGTAAGGCTTGACGTGTAGTTTTTTAATTTAAATTACAGCCTTAAGTTATGTTAATGTATGGTCTGATGTGTCGTTTTTTATTATAATTTACAGCCTCAGGTTATATATTGGTGTAAGTCCTAAAATGTTGTTCTTTATTATAAATTCCTACATTAGGTTATGTGGGCGTAAAACCTGGCGTATCGTTTTTTACCAGAAATTACTCCTTTATGTTATGTGGGTGTAAAACCTGAAGTGTCGTTTTTTAATATTAATTACTACCTTAGGTTATGTGAGTATAAGGATTGACGAGTAGTTTTATATTATAAATTACTCCCTTAGGTTATGTGGATGTAAGGCTTGAGTGTCGTTTTATATTTTAAATTACAGGTTTACGGTACCTGGGTGTAGGGCTTGAGGTTTCGTATTTTATCATAAATTCCTGTCTTAGGTTTTGTTGATGTAAGGTCTGACATGTAGTAAATTATCATATATTCCTACCTTATCATATATTCTTACCTTATCATAAATTCCTTTCTTAGGTTTTGTTGGTGTAAGGTCTGACATGTAGTAAATTATCATATATTCCTACCTTAGGTATCGTGGGTGTAAGGATTGGCATGGCTTTTTTTATTATAAAATACTGCCTCTGGTTATGTTGGTGTAAGTCCTAAAATGTTGTTTTTTAATCTAAATTCCTACCTTAGGTTATGTGGGTGTAAGGCCGGACGTGTCGTTTTTTATCAGAAATTACTCACTTAATTTATGTTGGTGTAAAACCTGACATATTATTTTTTAAGATTAATTATTACCTTAAGTTATGTGGGTGTAAGACTCGATATGTCATTTATTATTATAAATTATTCACTTAGGTTGTGTGGATATAAGGCTTGACGTGTAGTTTTCATTATAAATTACTCCCTTGGGTTATGTAGGTGTAAAGCTTTACGTGTCGTTTTTTATTATAAATGCATACTTTATGTTATTTTTGGGTAGCCATTTTTTATTATATATTACTCCCCTAGGTTATTTGGGTGTAAGGCTTGACGTGTCGTTTTTTATTATAATTTACTCCTTTGTGTTATTTGGGGGGTAAGGCTTGATATGTCATTTTTTATTATAAATTACTCCCATAGATTATATGGGTGAAAGGCTTGACGTGCCGTCGTTTATTATAAATTACTCCCATAGTTTATTTAGGTGTAAAGCTTGACGTGTCGTTTTTTATTATAAAATACTCCCTCATGGTATGTTGGTGTAAGGCTTGACGTGTAGTTTTATATTATAAATTACTCCCTTAGGTTATGTGGGTGTAAGGCTTGACGTTTTTTTTTTATTTTAAATTACTGCCTTAGGTTAAGTGGGTGTAAGTCTGGATGTGTCGATTTTTGTTACCTAAAATAAATGTGGGTGTTAGGCTTAGCGTGTTTTTTTGCCAAAAAGTACTCCCTTAGGTTATGTAGATATAAGGCTTGAAGCGTCGTTTTTTTTTTAATTACTCTCTTTAGTTATGTGGATGTAAGGCCTAGCTTGTCGTTTTCTATTATAAAATACTCCCGCAGGTTATGTGGTTGTAAGGCTTAACGTGTCGTCTTTTATTATAAATTACTGCCGTAGGTTATGTGGGTGTGTGGCTTGTCGTGTCGTTTATTATTATAAAATACTCCCTTATATTATGTGGGTGTACCAAAGGTAGGAATTCATGATAAAATTCGACGTGTCAACCCTTAAACTAAGATAACCTTAAAACAGAAAAAGTACCTATTTTTAGGATTATTTTATAATATTTTGTAACTGAACCAGAAATGATGAAATAATTATTTAACAATGTAGAAATTGCATTAATATACGTGTTGATTTTTTTTTGTGAAGCTTATAAATAGATTTTATTGGTCTTTATTTTTGCAAATAAATGTCCTTACAGTCCTTAAAATTATGATACTTATAAATCGGGATCAAATTTTGGTATACACCCTGCAAAAGTAACTAACAAAATGTTAGTTTTACTTAATGCTAAAGCATAATTGGGATATAAGGGTTTATTTTAGGGGGGAAAATCTACCCCCAATATGAGAAAAACTACAAAAATGATAATAACTATAAAAACATAAGATATTTTTTAATTTTAACGACTTTTTACGAATGCAGATTTTATATACTTTTAATCATCATTATACTGCTTTTAAATATTTACATATGAAATACAATGTATTTTCATACTATGTAGAAGCAGTTTTTAAATAATTTTTTAAAAATACTAGATCTTTTTGTAAATAATTTTTATAAACTTTTTTAAGCTAATTAAAGCTTAAAGAAGCTAATTCTTGAAGAAAAAAAATGTCCATCATTAAATGTCCGTCGTTAAAATTAAAAAATATTAATTTACTATCGAATGTATAAAATTTCTTTCTTACATAAGATATTTTTGTATATTAACATGGAAGATATTTATAGGCAGAGGGGGTTTTTCAAGCAATTCATTCGGTTGGGGGGGGATGTGCCGCATTTGGGGGATGGGTCAAATGGACTAAGCATAATTTCGATGTAGGGACTTAAAATAATTTGATTTTAGGAACTTAGAATAATTCAGTTTTAAAGAATTAAAATAGTTCCGATAAATGGCTTTAGAATAATATGGATAATAGGAGCGCTTAAAATTATATTTTTTTGGTTTAAAGATTTCAAATTATAAAGGTTTTAAAATTAAAAAAATATATTTGAACATGTTTTATCATCGGTGTGGTTCTGAGTTCCACACCGGTTGTTTTTTTAATTTTTGAATATTGTATTAAATAATATTTAATGATATTTTACTATTCCACGACTTAAAAACCCTTCAATAGAGGGTGAAAAAGGGTAAAAACTGCCATTTATTTTAAAAAAGTAAGGCAATCAAAATTTTTTTTAAAACCTTTCTTTTAGCATTCAAAAATATATCAACATAAGCAGACACGTATCCAGAAATTTTTGTCAGGGGGGTGGGGGGGAGGAATAGAATTTTTTGTAATATTTTTATGTAGTTTTTATATCCGAAAAAAAGTTTACAATCATAGTTGAAATACTCCCTGGATCCTTGAATGAAAAAATGGAAACTGTCACCTACTATCAGTGAAATTTATAAATTAAGCATTTTATAAACTTCTTTGATCATGAAATCGATTATTATTTGATAATAGAATATATTTTTCTAGTATATAAATATCAAAAAAAAAAAGTTTTAGTGTTTAGAGATGATTGATATCATAATAATAATCCAATTACATGTATAATTGTTATGTTATGTTTGTTATGTTTGAAAACCTAAAATTTTATAGATTTTATATTGGTATGCATCTAAAATACGATTTTTAGAATTGCTTAAAAAGAGCAGCAGTTCTAGTTTTTTGCCAGGTGATTTTGTCAAGTATAAAGTATCTTTATTGAGTAGAAACAATCCGTTCTTGTTAGCATTTTGATTCAGTTATATTTTCATTCTGGACAGGTGTGAATGGACATAACATTACTTTTTACCCTTTACGGGGGTTGGCGCGTGGAGGGCGCAGGGGCGGAGCCTCTAATTTATGTATATATTTGATTGTTTTATTAATTAAAACATTTATTTAACGTTAAAATAAGAAAATTATAAAATTTTATAGTGATACCAATTATACCAGTGATACCAATGATATTGGTATCACTTTTGGTATCACTTTTGTTGGTATCGGTATCGCGTAATCCAGTCCTGATGGCATTTGTGTAATTGAAAAAAAACGAGTAATTGTGTGTGAGCTTAATTAATAAACATGGTTTTATGTTTAATAAATCTTGAGCATTGTGTTGAAGGCAGTGATTTTAAAATTATTAATGTATCATTCGAATAATTGAGGAAACTTCAAATACTAATTTTCAAATTAAGAAAATTTTTTTACTAAAATGGCCTTGAAATATTTAAACTAAATAACAGTTTAATAGCCGCACTTCCGAATAACTACCGAGTATGACTCTTTAAAAAATAATATTCAAAAATACAGTTACGTGTAATCGTAGAACTAAAAACAGTAATTGAAAAATAAAAAATTTCCAAATATTTCGTAAAATTACAAACTCTTCATAAAAATGCATTTTTTAAATATGTAAAAATATTTTTGATTTATTTACTTTAAAAACATGAATAAAAAAATCAAAAAACATTTTTTTTCTCATGCAACAAACAAAACTTGCATCAATTTGCGTCGCATGTCAAAAATAAAAAATTCTCGTACCCCTCATTTTTTATTAAGAATCTTAAAAAAATTCTTATACATTGTCACCATTATAAATTTTTTTATTATTCTTTCTAACACCATCGCACCTCTACATTTTTCAATCCTCAAAAAAAAAATCCATTTAAATTCTTTTATAGCCCTTTTTTGCCACTTGATGCTTAAATATAAAAAAATTTGATTAATCGTACATAAGAATCTAACAGCTGCAGTAAGACGGTATTTCAGAGTTTGTAATAAAAATTCACAAACATTAAGAATAAAAAAAAAACAACAGTAAGTACATTTAAAAAGTATAAAAAAATATGTTATTTAATAACTGTTATGTATTCTAGTTAAATATTACATTAAAATAGTCTTTTGGACAGAAATAATGGCCTAAGAATTAACTTAAAAGTCGCGGTTTTAAGAGCACACGGGATTTTTTTTTTCTAAAGTGTTAAGAAAGTTTTTATTTACATCGCGTGCAGTCAATGTACATTTAATTAAAGTCACAAAGTGTAGTAAATTTTTATAACGTCACTTTTTATATTTATTAAATTATTACGGTAAATATGCCAAGTCTAACAAAAATGATGAGATAATTGAATATATTTAATAATTTATAACGGATTAATTTCTGTCCAAAAATTATTAGTCTACGAATTTTTTATGAAAAATATTAATTAATTATTTTTTTTGATTAATTTGTTTTATGGTTAATGATTTTTTTCTACTTATGGACTTTTCTTGTAGCCTGTGGTTTGTAAGATCATAATTAGATAAGTATAATTAGTGTAATATAGTTATAAAATTATTATTTTTTTTATTTTATGCGTTTCTAAGTATGTTTGTAGAAAAAAATTTTTTTATGTGTTTAAGTAAAATCTGTGTTATTTACAGTTTTATTTAATTGAGGCTTGGATTTTAAATGTAAATTTACAGATAAATAAGTTATCTTGTTTTAGTTAGCCTATTTAGTGTAATTTAAGCTTGAAATTTTAATCTGCTTGCTGTAAGACGATTTTTTTGTTTGGTATTTTAAGCAAAAATCAGTTTAAGGCAGACAAAATTTAACTTAAAATTCCATTTCTCTTAAAAATTATAATATTTTCTCAATACTTTATCGGAGCCAAGATTCATAATTTGAGACAACATAAAATATATTTTGATTAAAGTTTTTAGGCCTGCACTAAACGAAACTACTCCCAGTGTACATAATATTATGCAATTTAATCGAATATTTCCAAAACCATAAATTAAATCAATAAATGTAAAAAAAAAAAAAATTAAATCTACACTAATCTAATTACACAGTACAAAACATGTACATAAAAAATTGCGAAAATCTTAAAAACCCAAACTAACATAAAACATAATGTAACATTAAAATAAATGTTTAAATAATAACACATAAAGATATAACAAGTGTCTTTTTATTTAAAAAAAAAAAATAATGTTACCCATGATTACTTTTTTATATAAATAAAGACAAGAAAGTACAGTATTATAATATCTTCTTCTGCTGTACTAACAATAACAAGACATTGTAAATATATTATAAAGAGATAGTTCTATTCAAATGTTTAGTTTGTAATTATTATCAGAGACAATATTCTCGCTTTTAGTTTTAAACAAGATTGACGTGAGAATAACATTATGTTTTTATTTATTTATATTGTTCTTTTTTTTATTGGATAGGTCAATAATTGGCTTGTTTGTGTAGCTTTGGGTGATTTTGGTGTTAAGAAATTTATATTTATTTAGAGCAGTCATATTTTTGGTGTTAAGAGTAAATAGCTGTTAAAAAAATTTTCTCGCAAGTGAAATCTCCTTGCAACAGTATAAATATAAGCTGAATCAAAAAATTTTTTGATTTTATTGTTTATATTGTTTATAATTTGTTATTGATTCCTTAAGATATTTCAGCATTGACTTTCTTTAAAAATAATGACCTAATTGAATTTTGCGAGTAAAATGGTGATTAAATTGATAGTTTTCCTGGTGTAGTTATAATTTATGTCAGAACATTCAAAATATAGTTGGCACTATCATTGAACTCGATTCTAAGACTCAATCTTATCTTTTAAAAAGAGTTCCTTAAATTATAATTTATGAACGTATAAAGTACGTTTCTCCGAGCTTCAAATATTCTAAAATTTACTACTTTTTAAGATAATTAAAATCAGTTACCCATAAAAGTACTCAATTTAACTCAGTATAAAAACTATTTTATATATAATTAAATTACGTGAGAAAATAGTAAAATGCATTAATGACATAAATATAGCATAAAAATTTATTAATTCCTTTTATTATATCAATAAAACATTATTTTCACGGTCCAATTAAATATTAATAAAAATAATATCATAAAAAGAAAAAAGAATCTTGAAAAAATAATATCATAACCATTTGATGATCTCATTACATGATATAATTGAGAGCAAGTATATATTAACTTATTTCTTAATAAAAATTAAATAAATAAATAAATAAATATGCATATTAATTATAAATATAGAAAAAATATTATTATGCCTTCTAGTCATGGCCTTTTTTCATATATAAATTATTTTTTGCCTTGAGAGAAATATTATCTTTTTTTACATTATTATGTATTGATGTAATAAAAAATTTCATTCATCATGTACTGGCATTTTGTCAAATTTTTGATTTTTTTTTTTATTATCTTGATTTAAAAAATTTATAACAGTTTTGTTGATTGATATTTTTTATTAAAAAAAAAAAAATGAATTCTTTTTGACGAGGGGCTGACAACGCGATTTAAAAAATTAGCGTTTTGAAAAGCGATTTAAATACTTTAAATACTTTGAATCGCTTTTAAATTATTGCTTTAAATTTAGTTTTTTGGCATAAAAACTGTTTCTAGGGGTTTTTGGGGTCACGAAAATTGAAATTTTAACCGGATTTAACCCCAGGTTTATCCCTGCCCATATTTATGACCAAAAAATTGGCCAATTTTTCAGAAAATTTACCAAATATTTTAAATCGCTTTTAAATTAATGCTTTAAATTTAATTTTTTGGCATATAAACTGTACCTAGGGGTTAGCGGGGGCACAAATATTTAAATTTTCATCGAATTTAACCTCAATATCATCCCTACCCTTATTTTAGACCAAAAATTTGGCCAAATTTCCAGAAAAGGGGGTGTTTTATCTATTTTCGTACTTTTAGCATCCAGGGTATGCCTATATAAGTTTTTTGGGTCGCTGATCAAGAATTTGGACTTCTTTTTTATAAATAATCAATATTTCACCCTTAAAATAGCTAAACCTACCCCTAAAAGGGGTGTTTTCACTATTTTCACACTTTGAGCGCCCAGAGTACGTTGTTATACGTTTTTTGTGCATCTAATCAAGAATTTCGAATTATTTTTCATAAATAATAAATATTTCACCCTTAATATAGCTAAAACTACCCCCGAAAAGGGGTGTTCTTGCTAACTTTGTACTTTAAGCGTTCAGAGTAAGTTCATATACGTTTTTTGGGTCGCTTTTCAAGAATTTCGACTACTTTTTCATAAATAATTAGTATTTCACCCTTAAAATAGCTAAAACTACCCCCGAAATGGGGTGTTCTTGCTAATTTTGTACTTTAAGCGTTCAGAGTAAGTTCATATACGTTTTTTGGGTCGTTTTTCAAGAATTTTGACTTCTTTCTCATAAATCTTTACTATTTCACCCTTTAAATTGTACTTAAAATGGATATTTTTGTTATTTTCGCAATTTAAGCGTTCAGGATATGCCCATATAGGTTTTTTAATATATATAAATTTTTAATATATATATATATATTTGGAAATTAACCCTTACTTTTATAACACTTATATCCAAGACTTTTCAAATGGCAGGATCATGATATTATAGGTTTTTGGGGTTGCTGATTAGAAATTTGGAGAATTAAGCCCATAAAGTTGGTTAAACATCCTTAAATTTGCAAATTCTCCATTATTTTTACAAAATTATGTATACAAGCCTTTTCAAACGAAAAAAACTTACTTTCATAATCTTTTTGAGCTGATTACGTCAATTTGGGATTTCCAAGGCTTTAGAGTTAATTGAACGACCCTTAACTTGCAAATTTATCTTGGTTTTTGCAAAAATATTAATATAAGCCTTGCTATTACTATATTATATTTACCTTTCACCAATATTTTTTAAGTTTGATACCCCATAAGTCATCAACTGAAGAAGACTATGAAAACTAGTTTTTTCCGTTTGAAAAAGCGTGTATACATAATTTTGCAAAAATAAGGGTGAACTTGCAAATTTAAGGGCATTTAACCAACTTAATGGACCTGAATTCTCTAAATTTGTAACCAGCGACCCCAAAATCCTATAAATCATGATCCTGCCGTTTGAAAAGGCTTGGATATAAGTTTTGCAAAAATAAAGGCTTATTGTAATTAAATCACGATTCAGATTTTTATTATAAAACCATCTCTTGTTTCTAAACTAATTCATTGTGGATATCAACTTCCTGTAGATATCACAGAATTCTTATCTAAACCTAACATAAAAATGATGAGTTATGTGAATGAATTTTTCAACAACTGTCAAATTAAAATTTAAGTCAATTATAATTACTTTATGATAATTAATTTTTGTCTGGTTAGTAAAAAAAGAAGATTTGTTTAATCTGTAAGATATAATGTTCTAAGTCACTCTCTAATATGTTAAAATAAGGTAAATCAAACGTAGCTGCATAGCCTCAAAGAAGGCTCGAAGCTTCATAAAAAAAAAAAAAAAAGGCTTATTTACAAATTTAGGGATGTTTTATCAACTTTACACACTTGGGACCCTCAAATTTGTGATTAGCCTGCCAAAAAACCTATTATAGCTTGCTTAAATTGTCATTAATAAATCTTGTTAAAAATATTATTTAAATACCTCTTAAAAGAGTGAATTTCCAAATTTAAGGGTGATCTACCCTTAGACCGGCTCTGGGACCTTAAAATTCGTGATCAGCAACCTAAAAAATTTATAGATAAACAAACCTCATTAGTAGCGAAAATATCAACCGCAATCGCGTGATTTAAGTACCAGTTTCGCATTCTGCATATTTAAAATAGAAATAGAAATTAGTACTCATGAAACATGTTTATAGTGAAAGGGTATACTGGAAATTTAGACTTCAAAAGGAGGGGGGGGGTCAAATGTGTCCGATTCTGCATATTCCAAAAACCCACAAAATATTTAGAGTACAATTCCTTCTATCACCCAGGTGATTCGGACAATTTTTTTATAACTTGGCCAATCGTTTGTCAAATTTCTGGCTAAAGATCGGATTTTCAAAATTTAGTTACCAGGTTCGGATTCTGAATACGCTGAAACCCCATAAGATACATTCAAAATTAATTCTTGTATAAATTTTGAGATCCGACGAATTTTTTCGAAAATTGGCTAATTTTGTCCCATTTCTTGGCTAAAAATTTGAATTATAAAATTTAGTTATCAAATTCCGTTTCTGCATACTCAAATACCCCTTAATATATATAGAAAGTAAATTCTTCGAAAGTAATTTATTCGAAAATTGGCCATTTTTTCTCCAATTTCTGGGCCAAAAATTAGAATTTAAACTTTTAGGGGTAGTTTTAGCTAATTTAAGGGTAAAGTATTAATAATTTATAAATCAAAATCAAAATTCTTGATTTGCGAACCAAGAAACCTATATGGGCATATCCTGGACGCTTAAATTGCGAAAATAACAAAAACACCCATTTTAAGGATAATTTAAAGGGTGATATAGTAAGATTTATGAGAAAGAAGTCGAAATTCTTGAAAAGCGACCCAAAAAACGTATATGAACTTACTCTGAACGCTTAAAGTACAAAATTAGCAAGAACACCCCTTTCCGGGGGTAGTTTTAGCTATTTTAAGGGTGAAATACTAATTATTTGTGAAAAAGTAGTCGAAATTCTTGAAAAGCGACCCAAAAAACGTATATGAACTTACTCTGAACGCTTAAAGTACAAAGTTAGCAAGAACACCCCTTTTCGGGGGTAGTTTTAGCTATATTAAAGGTGAAATATTTATTATTTATGAAAAATAATTCGAAATTCTTGATTAGATGCACAAAAAACGTATAACAACGTACTCTGGACGCTCAAAGTGTGAAAATAGTGAAAACACCCCTTTTAGGGGTAGGTTTAGCTATTTTAAGGGTGAAATATTGATTATTTATAAAAAATAAGTCCAAATTCTTGATCAGCGACCCAAAAAACCTATATAGACATATCCTGGATGCTAAAAGTACGAAAATAGATAAAACGCCCCCTTTTCGGAGGTAGTTTTATATATAAAGGGGTGTTTTATCTATTTTAAGGGTGAAATATTGATTATTTATAAAAAAGAAGTCCAAATTCTTGATCAGCGACCCAAAAAACTTATATAGGCATACCCTGGATGCTAAAAGTACGAAAATAGATAAAACACCCCCTTTTCGGGGGTAGTTTTAGCTACTTCAAGGGTGAAATATTGATTATTTATAAAAAAGAGGTCGAAATTCTTGATCAGCGACCCAAAAAACTTGTATGGTGCAAATCTGAGCGTTCAAAGTCCGAAAATGTAAAAAAAATAAGAGATTCGGCAAATTTTCTGGAAATTTGGCCAAATTTTTGGTCTAAAATAACGGTAGGGATGATATTGAGGTTAAATTCGATGAAAATTTAAATATTTGTGCCCCCGCTAACCCCTAGGTACAGTTTATATGCCAAAAAATTAAATTTAAAGCATTAATTTAAAAGCGATTTAAAATATTTGGTAAATTTTCTGAAAAATTGGCCAATTTTTTGGTCATAAATATGGGCAGGGATAAACCTGGGGTTAAATCCGGTTAAAATTTCAATTTTCGTGACCCCAAAAACCCCTAGAAACAGTTTTTATGCCAAAAAACTAAATTTAAAGCAATAATTTGACAGCGATTTAAAAATTTGCGAGCGATTTAAAAAGCGATTTAAATACTTTAAATACTTTAAATCGCGTCGTCAGCCCCTCGCTTTTTGATGATGTGTTTGTTAAAAGACCTACAGTGAAGACGTTTTTAATATTTAAAAAATAATTTTCGACCTAATTTTTAAATATTCGCGTTTATTAAAAACAAGAAATATTCATTTAAATGAAATTTCTTATTGATGTTTAATTTATTTTAGTCGTTTAAAATTCAATTTAAAAACTTTGAAAAAAAATTTTTTTCTCGAAATAGAAATGCGTTTTCAATGTTATATAAGTAAGATAACATAATTCAATTTTTAATAATTTATAAACTTACGTATTGAAATATTCAATTTTATTTTTATTATTATTGTCCCTTAAAATTAAAGGTTCGTCAATGCCAGTAGTCTCGAATTACTCATTGTTTTATAATATAAATTTCGTCTTCCTGAGCAGTATATTGTACCCAGACAAAAAAATGCTGTTCAAAAAATTAATATTATAATTATGGATTTATGAAGTTTTGTGTCATTTTGTTTTAAATATGTGAATCAATTTATTTATGTTACTCTTACAGAATCAAATGATGGTTTTTTCATTAATCCTTCGTACAATCTAAACAAGACCGAAGGGCATGTTTACATATATTATCTTCTGCAAATAAATTCAAACCTAGAGAAAGTGTCTCAATATTGAAATTGCAATTTGATAACTGTAATATTGTTATTGTAATTGTAATTTATATCAGTTTAGTTTATGTTTATTTTTATTTAAAAAAAAAATGAATTCTTTTTTTATTTAATTATTTGATCATGTAAATCCGTAAATTTAAAAAGAAAAGCTCGAAGAAAAGACCTCCAGTTAATAAATTTTTAATATTTTATGAAAATTTTTTTGACCTAATTTTTAAATATTCACGTTAATTAAAGATAAAAACTATTCATTTAAATGAAATCTTTTATTGGTATTTAATTTATTTTAGTCATTTTAAATTAAATTTAAAAACTTCAAAAAAATTATAAATTTTTTTTCTCGAAATAGAAATGCGTTTTAGATATTATATAAGTAAGATCATACGAAATATATGATAATTATTTTAAAATATACAACTAATAACTCACATATTTAAAATTATTTTACATATTTTCAAATATTAGGATCGATTATATAAGTATACATAATCCATTAAATATAACTTTCTTTAAAATAAATTATGGTTGGTGGTCGTGTCTTTGAACGTTGACTTCACAGAGATTGATTTAATTATTTGAATAAAATATATGAAATTTTTAGAATCTTTTCTTACAATCATTCTATTCTTAAAAAAAATACTAACCTCGAAACTGTATCTAAATAATTGTCTTAAAACTAAAAAAGTACATATATAAATCTTAAAAATAAACTAAAAAATTACATTCAACAGTTTTTGTTAAATTTACATAAAACTTAATCTCCCCAAAAATATCCTTACTAATGAATTTAAACAAATTACCCAGTTAAAAAAAACTTATATAAATAATTTATCAGTCATATTTATAACAATCTATTATAAATGATGTTTGGTTTAATACAATAAAACATAATAGAAAAAGGTAAACCTCACACTGTACATATACCTGAATTTTGAAAAAAAAATAGGGCATACATTCTTATTGTGTACAGATAATTAATCAAATAAGAAAGTATATGTATAATATAAGTATTAGGTTATAAGACTAAATATAATAAAGAAAAATATAATGTGCAATTTTTTTTTTTTGAAAATAGTTTTTACAGGGAGTTTGTTGCACCTTTAAATTGAATAATATGGTTTTATACTAATATTTTTATAGCATGAAGTATTGTTGATTTTTAAATGATTAATAATGCTTCGTTATGTATAATAGAATGAATGATGTTTGGTTAGTGTCAGAATTGCATTTTTTTTTCTTCAATATTTATTTTTATAAATTGAAATATTAATATTAAAATTTTAATTTATAGGGAACGAATAAAAGACTTTTTTTGGTTTTATAATTTTACTTAAAACTTCTTTGAATTAATTGTCCATTTCAGCTCCTGCTTTTTTTTTAAATGTAGACGTCATAATCAATCTAGGATGCTTCATTGGCGAAAACCATCTCTAGAAAAGATTGCGAAACACCTTTGAGATTTCGTTCAGCAAGAGATTCAGTAACCGATGGATATCACACAGTCAAAAACTCGAAAAATATCTAGGACAAGCAAAACATCTTATAATCTTAAAAAATGCCGCTGACAGACAAATTGAAAATGTTTTTTTTTGGAATTTCGGCCCAGAAATCTTAAAAAAAAAAACATTGCTCCACATTTTGAATGAGTATGAATGTAGTAGCACAAATCATATGCACGCCAGTCTTAATACTTCAATCAACTGGGTCATTATTATCGCCTTTGTAGGCCTTTATTTTACATATTATATACTTTGACAGAGATGAAAGAAGCTGCATCGCACGCCATATACACCTGCAATACCTCGAGCTGCATTTAAAATTCTTGTATTAAAAAAAGTAAAAATTATTAAGTAGGCTTTATATAGCGTATTCTTTTTGTTTACTTCGAAGTTAGACATGATAACAGAAGGGTTATTATCTTTAACACGTTAGCTGTAGAGAAACACGTGGCCTCCAATTAAATTGCGTAAAGATGAAAAAACTCTTGTTTCACTGAAATCAGCTTCAAAACTAAAACAGCAAGCGTAAATAAGACAGCAATATTTTCTTTTAAAGCAGAGCAAATTTCTCCCAAAAGTATCTTAGGGCCAAGGATTTGATGACTTATTTTTAATTCTTTGTTTGAATTCTCCTTCGTTCAATTCTGTTTCACAGCTTCAGCAAAAAAATATATTAAAAACGAATGCATTATTTGCACAGATGGTATACATTCAGGATTCTTTATTGTATTGTCTTCCATTGTCTCTCCTTGACATTATACACTAATTTTTATTCAAACTAGTATTGCAAACTCTTTCAATCTCTTTAAAATTTATAGCAGTGAGTATTTTTTTTTAAATCACAAATTTCAGCACAAATTTTGCACACAATAAAGCTAATTAATAATTCCACAAACTTCACCAAAAAAATTTCTTTCACTCAAACAACCAAAAAAAAGTATGCCAACATATTTCAATCATCCTCACAAACACACACACACATAAAACCAGACTATACAAAAAATCAACAAAACCCTTTTTCCCTGTATTAAATTTGACAAATTAATTTTATATAATTTAAAATTTATTCATATCCTATCATTATTTCCTCTCTAAACTAAAATATGCAGAAAAAAATTTTATTTTTTAAAAAATAAGACAAATTAAGAAAATATGTAAAATATATAACCGGTACATGTAATATTACAAAAAAATTAATAGAAAGTATCAAGATTAAAAAAAAAGTACTACTATAATTAAGAGTATGAATATAAGAATCTATTTTTTTAAATATGTATTTGTTAAGCGTTTCGACACGCTCATTTTCCAACCGGTAAATTTCCATAAACAACATAAGTTTCTTCTTCTTATTCTCCTCCATCATCATCATCTGCACAAATTTTTTTTTTTTTTAGCCTGCTTGACCAGAATAGGGTATGTACTATTAAAGGGTTAAAAATTATTACACGCTGACCTAATATTACTGTCTTTTTTTAATATTCTCGTTTGTTCTTAAAATTTTTTTTTTATTTACATTTTATCCCAAAATATGACTTCAAAACTTGTAACACAAAATTTTTTTTATTATACGCCCTTGCACTTTCACACTGCTTGTCACATCGAATCAATCTTTTTTTTTTTTAATTTTAAACACACACACATGTGTGTATGAGAAAAGAAAATTTTATGTAGTACATGATCAGAAAAGATATTTTTTTTTAAAAAAAAAGAAAGACTTTTTCAAACTTAACTGCTTTACAATTAATTTTACGGTCATTAAATTTTTGAACAAACAAAAAAGTATGAGAATATAAATTTATTAAAAAATAATATCGAATGTAATATGTGTGTTTTTTACTTAATGTTATATCATTTAATCAATAATTTCAATCTTACGTTCCAAGAAATTATTTTTTTCGAAAATAAAAATTAAAAAGTGAAAACAATGGGTAATAATAATTGTGTATTTTATATAAAAAAAAGCAGTACGAAATTTCAATATATATTTCCTTTAAGATTTTAAAATAAATTATATTTATACAGTTCATTAAACATCGAAAAATTTCTCATGTCCATAAGTAAAAAATACGTTACAGATATTAATATCAACCGGTCACACTAATGTAATAAAATAATTTTTTTTTTTTTTTAAATTATTGCAAATGTATAAATTACATTTTTATATTGTTGTGTTAAGAAAATTTATATGTAAAGTATGTGACAATCAGTTTTTGTAAATTATATTATGCTTGCTTGGATTTTTTGAGTTTATATAAAATATATAAAGGGTTATTTATATGGGTTGGTCGGCTTGATGTGTGCGAGTTTGGGAAATTTGTTTTAAGATTTGTAATTTGTGGATCGGACAATTTTTTTTAGTTTTTGTATTTGGTTAGAGCAGAATTGCCTCATTTTATGAATAACGCTAAAACATTTCAAAAAATTTAATTTTAATGTCGAATTTGTGTGAAATTTTGATATTTCTAGTATTTAGGTACCAATTTTTCAAGAAAATATTAATTTTACAACGCCGAGTTTTTTGCTTAAATTTTTTGAAAAATAAGGACAGCGAATCAGAAATGAAAAAGTTTTAGGCCATTTTGGTCATTTACAAACAGAACCTAGCAAAAAAATGTCACTTCATCAAAACTTCATGCAAAATCCGTTCCCACCAGACGAACCAACCCATATAATAATGATAAAAATAAAAAAAATGTGAGAAGATATAAAAAAAGGGATGTCTCCTGCGGCGCGAATCAAAGCTAACTTATAGTATATGGTGTCGAAAGCCATCATCTAAGTGTCAAAAAAGAATATAATACTTTTTTATTATTATTATTCATACACACATACACACATACACACATAAAATAAGTGTAAAAAACTCTTCATTCTTATATTGGTGTCATAAATTTTTTTTTCTGCTCATATGCGTATAATATCCAAGCATATTATAATGTAAGGGTCAAAAACTCTTAAGTTGCAACTTGATATCATTAAATTTTATACATACCCTGAATGGTTTATACGTATCAAAAAACCAAAGTAATCTTATATTATTATTATTATCATAATTTCTTTCATTTTTAAATTGATTAATAAAAAATTATTGTTACTTCAGAGTTAATAACAATTACACGAGTATGTAATGTAATTTTCGATTGTATTTTATTTACACTATAAAAAATTTATTCGTTCTTATACATCGTATAATATGTAAAAACTGGCCAAGTGTATAAATATAAGATGAAGAGTCTATACTCAACAAAATAATGCATGCTGCTCATCAGGATGTACAAACGCATTATTCAGAAGAAAGAATTGCATCGTACAAGTAAAAAAAAACAGCCCTAAACAACACAAAAACTTTCGTGAGAAATACATGCAATTTTTTTGTTGTTGCACATATACACAGTCTATTTACATGTATATGTACGCACATTACTAAAAAAGATAAATAGCAAAAGCGCAATAATGTATCTTGACTGCGTATTTTACATGTGGAGACTTTTGCGGTCTCTTTTAGTGTAGTATATTTATTCTTGAAACCTGATTAGCCTGGCGTTTCCGCTACTGATCCATACCATATATACCTACTTAGGGTGTGTGTGTGTATGTGTGTATTATTATAATATAATATACGCGACATTAAGTAAACATTTTTTAGTTAATGGCATTCAAATTATTTCTCGCGCGCGAGCTTCTTCTATTTTAGAATTCAATGCGTTATTCTTTTTTTTAAGCATGTGTGTGTGTGTGTAAAGGATAAAAGAAAGCCGGTTTATTATTTGTTAGTTGTTTGTTATTAAATTGCTTATTGAAATATTTTTTAAGAATTAATTTTAAGAATTTTGAATATTTGCATCTCTAGCAACCTGTTGGCTTTTGTAATAAGTAGGTGAAATTTTGTACTGATTTTGGAAATTGGTGATGCGAAATTTTGACAATATTTGGTATATTTTTTGTATTATTTTTATGAAGTATGATAAGCAAGAGAGAATCTTAAAATTTAGATTGATTCGCATTTGAAATTATCCGGCTCGAAGGACCATAAATTATATGAAATATTGAAGATATTGCAGGGAAAATTAGATTCAAAAAAATATTGTTTTATTTTTGATGATCGAAAAATATAACCTATTTTAAGGGCTGAATATGAAATTGGCTATTCACTTAAAAAATAAGGTCCAATGAAACAAACTTTACAATTTAAATGAGAGCAAATCTGTAGCTGATATTAGAGAATAAATAAATTGAATTCAAAAAATTTAGCAAGTTCAAATAACACATTTTTACCCTATAAGACACTGCTATATTAGTATACACTGCTAACCCCTTTTAAAAATAGTTCGAAACCCATTAATTTCTATCCCAGTTTCTAATCGTTCATTTTAAAATTACTCTGTTTTTTAAAAAACAATAATTACGAGAATTCGTAGCATAAAGACTTTAAAAAAACGTTATTTTATATCTTAAAAATATGTAACAGCCGAAATAACAGCTGTCATACACACAAATCTATAATCCAATTTTTCAAAAGTAAATACCGATCAGATCCATCACAAATACATGCATAATAATTAATTATAAAAAAAAAACAGTATTTCATAATAATTAATTATTATTACATTTACTGTTAAATTTTTTGATCATCATCATGAAACTCAGACGACTAAAACTAAAAAAAAAATCTGATTAAAATAAAAAACTTGTTTATATAAAAATATTTTTTAGTTTAAAATTCTCTAAATTAAGTGAAGTGAAAAAATAAAGCAGACGTATTTTTTAAAAATTTAATTTAAATACAAAAATTATGTAAATAAGGTTCAAAATCTTTTATTTTTTTTATTTTTAGAGATGCAGGATTTTTTTTTATTATTAAAAATATTTTAGGCTCGGTTTTGAAAAAAATACTCGTTTGATTCAATATTTCATAATTTTTCATTGTAATGAGTATGTTAATCAATTAAATAATTTGAATATTTATTTAGGTCAGTAGATCAAAGTTGCATTGAAAAAAATTCAATAACAAACATAACCTAAAAAAAAAAAACAATTCAATTAAAACATAATAAAACCGAATCTCAAAAAATTTGACATTAAAAAAAAAGCATATCAAAAAATTCTTACAACTTAATTTCAATACTCGAAGAACTCAACATGTGGTAAGTAGAAATAAAGATTTGTAAGATAAAAAAATCTCTTTGATTTTACACAAAAAAGTCCATTCATTAAAAAAAAAAACTCTTTTTTTATTGTAATTCATTACCCTTGAATTTTTTAAACTACTTTTACGCTTGGCCAAAGCACTAAAAAGATCAAATAAAATGATTAAATCAAATAATGCATTAATTACATGGGATACTTAAGGGTTAATTTTTTATTTTCTACTTTTTTTATTTATCGAAATGTTAAAATCTTAAGGGGGGTTACTATTAAACGTCATGTAAAATTTATTTAACTCTTTAACAATAGTATTACTTTTTATTTTTTACATCAGTGTAGTCAAGTAGTGAATTGTTATATACTCGTTTCTTTTATTTCGATTGTATTTGGATTTACTGATTAAAATCTGAAGATTAAAGTTTTTTGTGTTTAATAAAACCCTTGAATTTTTTTTTGGGATAAAGTCGTTAAATTTTTTTTGAACTTAGTAATAAAATTAAAATTTATGTGCACACACGTTTCAGCTCCCTAAAAATGCATCTTTAAGAAAAAACTGACCATTCCAAAAAAAAAAAAATCCGTTACTTGAATCCCCCCTAAAATATAAGAAAATTTTTATTATTTAATTTTTACCTGTGTGAGTGAAAGAAATAAATAAATTAAAAATGATGATATTAAAAATTCGAAGTCATGCAGTTTTCTATTATTTAAGGGGGCGTTCACAAAACGTGTAATATTTCTTAGATAATAATATTTAAAGGGAGAGACCTTTTTTTCGAATAATTGTGAATAAATAAATAAAAGAATTTTTTTTTTAAATGTGTAATTATTTTATTATAACCAGAAAAGTAATGAGGGGGTTGTAACCAGAAAAATACTACGACATTTTTAGGGTAATAACACTAAACTATTTTTTAAAAATTCTATTCATTAAAAATAGTATAATTAGACACAAAAAAACACCTTTAAAAGAAAAAATTAGAATAAATAGAGCAAACACAGCATGAAATCTTTGTTACAAAAAATTATTTATTGGAGTTCTAGTTTATTTTTTTGCAAAAGTAATTTTTTTTTTTTGAATTATAATTTAAATTATGTGTTTGTATGTAAAAAAATAAAGAACTATTACATATTTTATAAAAAGAGATAAAGATAGTTTTTTTTTTATTTTAAACTATCTAACGGTTTTTTATAAATTTTATTACATCGATAGGTATAACCGGATGGGCGTCGATGTGCATGTATAAAAATTATTTATCCATTTTAAAATTCTCTCTATATGCAATTTTTCTAAAATAATAACATGCAGTGAATATTTATCCTACTAAGAAATATGGACCAGTTTTCTGGTTAATCTAGTTTTCTAAAAAAAATATATATTTTTTTTTTTGTAACAGACGCGCGCGCACTCGTTTTAAAAGAGTGCATATGGTGAAAAATTTAATGAGGGTAAGACAGGAAGATACTTTTTATTTTTGAATTTTTGTATGCACATTTATATATATTAGGGTTATCAATTTAAAAAAAAATTGCATGCTCAAATACAGACGAGGTGCGGCTTGTGTAATGTAAACATTTTATATAATAGTAATTTTATTTATTTGCATGTGAGAAATTTTTTAAGTGTTAAATTATATAGGATTAGCTCTTGCGTGAATATTTTTGTTTTTATACATTTTTAGGTATAATTGTAAATAAATTTTTATCAAAATAAATTGTATGTTGTGCAATAAAATTGAGTTTATTTTGATAATTTTTGGAATTTGGAGTTTAAGTTAATTGGACAAATGATTTTTTTTTACTTAGCTTAAAAAATACTTTTTTTTGGTCACCGAACCAAAAGCACGTATTTTTCGGCCACTGCGCGTCCAATAAAGACGTATTTTCTCGCCTCTATCGCGGAAAAATCAAATACGTACAGAATACCCTAAATCAAAGTTTACCACCCTCGGCTTCATCTCGGATTGTAATTTATACGTGCGATTTGAGCCATTCTTTATTATTCTCGTTACGGATTGCAATATTACAGTGAAGCAACACTATCTCTCAATGATGATTCCAATGTTGAAAAATAAAAAATTTGCGAAATTCAAATAATTTTAAATTCAAACGGAATTCCGTCGCAAGCAAAATTTTTTTTAGTGTACTAAATAAATATTAAAATATAATAAATAAAATACTAAATATGGTGAAACTAAATGTATTAAACTAAATATATTAAAATATGTTTAATCACTTAAATCACCAAAATTTTACAAATAGAAGTATTTACTCACTAAACTGTTGAGTTGCTGTAAGAATAATAGCGTAGTTTTGATATTTTTAAGTAGGTACTCACCTAAAACAAATAAAAAAATAAAAGTTATTATTAAATTCGTATTAAATAATTATATAAAAATAATAATATAGTCATAAAAATCATTAAAATTAGGGGTGTATAATTAACCGAACTCTGAGATTCACAAAATTTCGACTTTATTATAGTTGAGTCCCTTTCTATAACAGATTAAGAGTCGATATTAAATCTAGTCTAACATTATAAGTTACAGAATGTAGTTGGAAATTTTTGACAATTAATCGTGAATAACTCCCAACTACACTATAGACTAGATTTAAACTCGACTTTTAATCTGGTGTAGAAAGAGCTTGTCGTTAGGTTCTTTTAAATTTACAGCTTGTTTACAGCATCAAAAAATTAAATAAGAAAGAATTTAATTTTTTTTAAATAAAAATATTCATCTACTATAAACTAATATAAATTGCAATTACAACAGTTTTCAAATTGCCATTTCAATATTGAGACATTTTTTCTAGATTGTATTTATTTGTAGAAGAGAATTTTTATAAACTTCCTTGCTTGGATTGTACGAAGGATTAATAATTGAAAAGTTAATATTATCAATTCGACTATAATTACTTAACCATCACAGAATTCTGTAAGAGTAAAATAAATTTATTGGCTCCCATAAAACCAAATGAAGACAAATTATACAAATCAAAAATTATAATGTTTAATATTTAAGGGAGTTGACGCGTGGAGGAAAGAAGATATATTTTTTTTCGGACTTCTTTCTTCCTCTCACGAGTTTCGTATAAGAAATTCCAAAATGTTATTGTTTATATTTCTGTAAATAAACTCCTAAGAACTCTGAAATTTTTTCAGTGTGTTTTTATAATAATAAATTATATTTTAACTAAATATTATCAAAATCTGTTTTGTAAATTTTTTGTTTGGAGCTCTTAAAATCTCTTACGGTGAATAAGTATGTAATATAAATAAGTACGTATTGTACAAAATTTACAAAACAGATTTTGATAATATTTGGTTAAAATATAATTTATTATTATAAAAACACACTGAAAAAATTTCAGAGTTCTTAGGAGTTTATTTACAGAAATATAAACAAAAACATTTTGGAATTTCTTATACGAAACTCGTGAGAGGAAGAAAGAAGTCCGAAAAAAAATATATCTTCTTTCCTCCACGCGTCAACTCCCTTAAGCAGCATTCTCTAGTCTGGATAGATTCGACTCAGGAAGATGAAATTAATATTTTAAATAGTCAAAGGAAAGAATTATGGCCAACCTCAGGGTTTTCTAATAATTAAGATATTCCTCTGCTTATGATTTTTAAAGGACAATAATAAAAAGAATATTCAATATTTCAATAAGAAATTAAATTATAAATTATTTGAGTACATACAAATTAAAATACATGTGATCTTACCTTTATAATACTGAAAACGCATTTCTATTTCGAGAAAAAAAAATTTTTTTTTCAATTCAAAATGACTAATATATAAATTAAACATCAATAAGAATTGAGTCTCGGATTGACTAGAGTTAAGTGTGACCTCGAGTGTGACATTTAATCTGGGGTAGAAAGACTTAACCAAAAACTATTAAAACTTTTTTGGTAAAATTTACTCCCTCCTCAATCTTACATATTTTTCTGTAGCAAAATTAACTAAAAAATTTTTTACAGTGTATTTTATAAACAACAAAAACATTTACATGTAAAATTGACGCAAGTTTGCTATACGTGCTTGTATTTTGGTCTTTGTTTTTAGGTGTAAAAAATTTTCACTGCTAAAGTTTTAAGATCTGAAAAACTTTACGCAAGTTTTAAATATTTAAAAAATATATTTTATTTAAATTTGCTGTATTGAAAATTACCAATTATTATCTAAAGCGAATTGTCCCTTAATTAATCCAACTTACAATTATCAAAAATTATTTGTAAAAACTTGCCAAGCCGCCAAAAAAAAAATAGTTGAAAATTTGAAAATTAATTTGCAAAATTTGCAAAATAAAGCATTTTTCAAAATTAATTAACGGCCTGACAAGTTTTTTTAAATAATTATTGATAATTGTAAGATGAATTAATTAAGGGACAATTCGCTTTAGATAATAATTGGTAATTTTCAATACAGCAAATTTAAATAAAATATATTTTTTAAATATTTAAAACTTGCGTAAAGTTTTTCAGATCTTAAAACTTTAGCAGTGAAAATTTTTTACACCTAAAAACAAAGACCAAAATACAAGCACGTATAGCAAACTTGCGTCAATTTTACATGTAAATGTTTTTGTTGTTGTAAGATCTCATTCATTTTTTTCTATCCCTTTCTACTATTAATTGTTATTATTATTATTATCTCTCTATTCGTATTATACTTCTCATATAGGCAGTCACCTTAAGTTTATACACAATTTTTTTAAAAGTACCGCCGCTGATCGAATCGAATCTCTCGAACTTCTCGAATATGATAAACTTTCTCTTAAAAGACTAAATTAGCGTGCCAGTCTGTGAAACGGAAGAGAAAATTCTCGTATATCTAGGTGTCGTTCAAACTTGCGTCCCGAGACGACACGTCTCTGTAGATACTTTTAAAAATTGCAATTTATTTTTAATTATTTATAAAGATAAATATAAAAAGATAACAGAAAAAAAGCAATTAAATAAATAAATTAATTTATTAATAATTAATTATGATTAAAAATTATAACGTCATCAATTAAAAACTTTTGTATATATAAAAATTTATTATAAAAAGAGATTTAAAAAAAAAAAAATTTAGTCTGACACATCTTAAATAAAGAAATTTATTATTGATTTAGCAACATATAATTATTTTAATGTCCATTGTCTGCATATTTTTTATAATATTAAATATTATGAGATTTTTTATTTGATGCTTTGGTATTTTAAGTATTTTTAGTTTGTTGATAGTGGTGGGTTATTGGAATTTTTGAATAGAAATTTGGATCCTGCTGTTTTTTTTATTTCAGTTTTTGGAAAAATCTTTTTTTCTAGATTAACAAATTATTACTTTATGAACTTTAGGGTAACTGAATCAGTAAATTTGGTCATTTACTGGTTCAGTTACCCCATATAATCTATTTAACCAAGATAAGAATTTTACACTGTAAAAAGTAATTTTCTTATATTAACAAAAAAATTAGAAGATTTTCGAAAAAAATCGTATATTCACTAAATTTAGTATATTAACAAAAAAGTCGAGTATTCGCGACTTTTTTTTGTTAATTCGCAGGAAAAATTGATAATTTACAATTTTTTTTCGAAAATTTACAAAAAATAGTTGTCAATTTACGAAAAATTATTGTGAATTTACAACTTTTTTCGTAAATTTCCACAAAAAAATCGAGGATTCTCGAATTTTTCGTTAATATACTAAATTTAGTAAATTTACGATTTTTATCGAAAATTTACAATAATTTTTGAAAATTCACTAATTTTTCGAAAAAATTCTATTTTTTTTGTAAATCTAAGAAAGTTACTTTTTACAGTGTACTTTCTACATGGCCAGGCTGCTTTGCTTGAAATTTATTTTTTGCTTGAATTTTCAAGTAAAGCATCCTGGCCGTGTATCTTTAGTTTAATTAATCAATTATTAAATGCTGACAGTAATTTGCAATTTTTTTCAAACTATACCGAAACTACAGGGGCTTTGATAATAAGTAAAATCTAACAAAATCATAAATCAAGTTACCAATGCATAAAAATTAAAACACAAACTATTATTTATCATAAAAAATTTTTATTACTCTAATTTATAATTTGTAAAATAAAAAGTCTTGTAATATTAAAAAAACATTATGAAACTGATAAATATCCTTCCTTTATTTTGAAATCAACAAAAAAAAGTAAGTAAGTAAGCAAAGCAAAACTAGATATTACATTTATTACATTTTTTTTTAGACAAGCCAAAATTACATACACAAATTTTACATGTAATTATTTGTTACAGTAATTGTAGATATTTTGTAAATCAATATTTAAGATAAGAGAATGTATTATAAAATTTTTTTTAGTTTTTTTTTCATTTGCTGCTGTTTTTTTCTGTACTTTTTATTTTGTACGTGACTGCAAAAAGATTTTTTTTTTTGTAAAACTTTCGATATTATTAATTAAATTTAAATAAAATTATTTTTTAGGTTAACTATTTTTTTCTACATGGGTTATGTAAAGTAGAACGTATATATAAAAAAGATGGATTTTTTAAAATATTACAGCATGTACACTGTACTTAAATATTCTGTGTATTATTAAAAAGTTTTTTATTTTGAAAAAAAATCGTATATGGAAGAAAAAAGATAAAATAAGCTTTTTACTCATCATCTAAAGTAAACTCGACTCATAAATGACTTTCTTAAAAGAGAGTTTTCTCATTATAAATATAAAATAACTTATGGTAAATAGAAAAACTCGTTTTTTTTTTTCTCTAAAAAAGATTTTTTTTAAATTACAGTCGATTTGACAAAAATGTAATGAAAAGAATATTAAACTCTTTTTTTAGGTTAAAATATAAATAATATTTAAAATAGTTGATTGAACGTTTATGGAAATTTATTTTTTATCTAAAAATATTCTAATTCGTCGATTTAAATGTAAGGAATACCTAATTTTTTTTAAAAATTTGTATTTCTACTGAGTCCGATTTTCATTCCACAAAATTATTTGACCTATTTTAAAGAAATTTGAAGAAATTGGTAGCTAGTTAAGTTAGATTCATCATTTTCTTATTGTATTCAAATGTCTCATATAGTTAAGGTGCCTTACTCAGTGCCTTAACTTTGTATTAATTTTTAAAATTTAGCGTATATTTTTAACATTGGCCAAATATAAAGAAATCATTTTGAGTTTTTGAATTCTGCTGTCATATTTGCATACAGCGTACCCTGCAGCGTATCCAAAAATTTTTAAGCAATAGCATTCTTAAAAATAGTTTTTTTTTTTAATTTGTATAATTTTTGATGCTGAAATACTGAAAATTTACAATGCATGTATTATGCAGTTCTAAATTAACTTTTCTTTGGCACTGTTTAAAAAAATGATAAAACTTTTACTTTTTTAATACCTAGGTACACTGAAATAGTATATTACGACCTATGACCAGAAACTTGGCCAGAAAAATAAAGAATAGCAATGGGAAACTGTGATTTGAGGCATTATTTTTTTATGGTCAAGGGTCATATACAATTTTTCTGCGTCACCGGCCACTGTCCAAAAAAAAAATCTGCTTGTGGCTAGCGGAATTCCTAATGGGTAGTGGATTTTTTTTTTCTTAATTTTTTTTTTTTAATATAGAATATAAAAATTCTTTTCTGATCAGCGGCCAGAAAGCAAGTATGTTCCGTGCAGGTTCCGTGCACTTGTGTCTGAAAAAGGCGTACTTTCTCGCCACTGGCGCATAAATTTTAATTTTTTTGACATTTCAAGTAATTTGCAAAAAAAAAATCCGATAACCACAAGCGAAATTCCACTAGTCTTTTTAACTGAATTTTTTCAGCCTCAAAAATACCAGGAAAATACAGCATCAAAAATAAACACTTAGATTGCACAAATTTTTCTTCAAAAAAGTTGAGAAAGAATCACCCATATATATTTATGATTTCTGATCTACCCCACAGAATTAAAGATTTGAAAACTTGATTCGCAAATAAATATTAAAAAACTAGTTTAAGATATCAGTAATATTAGCCATTTAAGATTTCACTAAAACGTTTGAAAAATTTGAGTAAAAATTATTTTAATAAGCGCAAATTAACAAGATAAAAAAATTAAATTAAATCTCATAAATGATAATATGGTAGCAAATATACAAAGTATATATAAATTGAAGAGTTGAAAATTAATGGTCATAAAAATATTATTAGTTTCTCTCATGCATTCCATTATGCCTACGATACATCAGACTAATAACTAATATCATTTATATGTCACTCACTAGCTGAACACATATTAAATGCGTGAGACAAAATGTCCAATATGTATAGGAAAATTTTTCAGTATATTAAAGAAATTCTTTGTAATAATAATATTATTAAACGTATATTATGTCGAGAACGAGGTCGAGAAACGTCCGGAAAACCGGATCTCTCCTCTCATAGAGATTTTTTTATTAACATGTGTATGTGTGTGTGTTTTTTGCTCTTTATATACACTAAAAATATATATTTTTAAAAATACGATGAAAATCTCTTTCTTTCGTTTATTATTACATTTTATTTTTATCAACTTTTTCGCATAAAAAAAATAAATATTCAAGGTCAGAACCGACAAAGAATTCTAGATGAAAATCGTAAAGGTTAAGAAAAAAAAGTTTATTCTTTATCTTATCTATAAATATTAATAATTTTATGGTATTATATATATATAAATCATATATATTTATTATAATGCTCGTCAATTGAAAGTCTTTAACACTTTAATAAAAAATTATAGTTTTATGATATAAAAACGTGTATTAAACGAGTTTTATGGGCTTTGTATGAAATATTTTGTTTAAAGGAATATATTTTTTATGTGAATATAATTTATTTTGAGAATATTTATGAATTTATTTACAGGTTTGATTTTTTATTCATTTTCATTTTAATGGAGAAATTGCTGCAGAGTTGTTTGAAATTTAAGCTAAGTAAAATTAATTAAAAAAATTGGTTTTCAAAAGATTTCAGCATTTAACATTTTGATAATTTAGGGAACGAAACGATTTATTGCCTTGTTTGAATTTAGCTTAAATTTTCATAATTTTCATGTATTTCAAACAAAATTCAAGCAGCAACTTACCTTTTGAACTTACTTATCAAAACTATCTAACACTGTAAACACAACCAAAATCATCAATAAATTATAACAAATTAAAATATTATGCCTTTCAAAACCCAGGACATAAAAAATCTATCAAAAGGAGTGTTTATGTGTTACTGTCAATGCTCACTATTAGCATAAATAAAATATTAAAGGTTACATTAGAAAACATAATTTCAAATAAAAAAACAATGGAGAGTTTGTAAAATATTATAAACAATAAATTTTTTGCAAAAAAGTGTCCTTGTGTCTATATTTTTTCTTCTTCTCTTAGAAATTCTTTATTACAAAAGTGAGAATTTTACATATTATATTACCTTTTTTTTCTTAGAAATATACAATAATTAACATGTTGCAAAAATAAAAAAGAAAATTATTTATTGTACAAATGTTTATTTTTTTTTTTTTCTATTATTATTTTTTAAAAGGATTTATATGTTATTTAATATCTTTATATTATTTATTTTTTAATTTTATATATGGGTGAATTTTTTAATTTTTTGGATTGTTTAGGAATCTAAACATTTTTTTTATACCCAGAAATTGCAAATTTTGGTAAATATTGAAAATTTGAGAATAAAAAGCTACAAACTGTATTTTGTACCATCAAATCCAAAAAAAAAATAAAATTGATATTTCAAAAATTTTTTTTAATAAAATTTTCAATCGTCACAAAATATGTCAAAAAATTAAAATTCTTACCCATATAAAAAAATTTATTTCATGCATATATTTTAAACAAAAGCCTTTAAAAAAATTATAAATAACTTTTTTCTCAAAATATTTAAAAAAAGCCTCTTATTTTAACAGTTTGCTAATTTAACGAACGATTTATTTCAATCCTCTCTTAAAAAAGATAATAAAATTCGGATATAATAAGCTTTTTTTTTTAAAAGCTTTCTTATTATTATTTTATTTGAAATATGAAGTCAAAAAAAAAGAAGTGTTCAGCAAATCTCTTTCTTTGTTTCTTCGTCTCGTGCAAAAATAAATGATAAGTAGAGAGAAGAAACGTCCTTAAAGAACACATGTAAATAAACGTCAAAAGTATAAAAAAAAAAAAATGTTTGCAATCTTGTAACTCGTTGTTTATAAATAAATATTGTAGTATTTATCCAGTTTTCTTCGTCTTTTTAGTTATTCATCTGTCTGACAAATAACTTTTTATTAACACAATAAAAAGTCAAATATTTTTGCAAGAATTTTTTTGACAAGATAATTGAATATTATTTCTAATACAAAAAAACACGTTAATCTTTTTAAAAAATCTCTGAAGAAAATTTATGATTATTTTTCTGAGAATACTTGAAAAAAAGAGTGTAATTCTTTGTTTAATAAAAATGAGTAATTATAAACAATTATTTTAGATAATTTCATTCACATAGCAATTGAATGACTGATAATTCAATTGTACATCGGAAAACCACACGTATGAGAACCTAAATATCTTATCGTAATTTTGGTTACGTGATTGTGTATTTTAAAAAAATGATTATAAAAGAGTGTTAAAGGATGTGTTTAAATTGGAGAAATTTAATCAAATAAGGAAGAGGATATAAATAAAGATGTTAGAGAAACACTAAGTACTAATTGAGATTTTCTACAATTAATTTGCGGTAGCAATAATGTCACAAATTTACTACATAAATCACGGATATTCAATTATCTAGAAAGTTTAAAATTGACTTGTTGTGCCCATTACTCATTTTTTCAATAATTATTAATGCTTATGAATTGTTCTTGGTACGAACGAGTCTCTCTACTGGAATTAATATTTCTTGTAACCTGATGATCAACAACTGGTATGAAATTTTCTCCAAAAACTAGATTTTTTATTCACGCTCATTAAAATTTTATTTGCAAAAAGTTACTTTGACGTTTTTATTATGCATTTTTGAATAATAAATCGATTGCTAATAAATATGCACGGTTTTGGAAAAAGGGGCTCGGAGAACTTTTAGGGCCTAGCAGGTATCAAAAATTTTGCATAATTTTACTAGTGGCTAGTTTATTAAGAATCAATTTTAAATTTTCATCGATGCATAAAACAGGTAATCATTGTTAGGTTATTTAGATTTAAAATTTACTTGCAAATAAACGGTGGTATTTTTTTGAGATAGAAAACACATTATTTGACATTTTTAATTAATTTTATTAAAATTTATTTTAATTTATTTACAACTTTGTTTTTTATAAATGTAACATTATAATTATTTCTGTATAGACTATTATTTAAATTACTTACATTTTATTATAAAATATTATAAAATTAGATAAAAAATAAATATCTAGAAAAAAAAATGATTAATTTTTTTATTTTTCCTTTTACTCTGAATAGATTTTTAAAAAAAGATATTTGTATTGAAATACAAAGTTTATAATTGAATTGCTTTGTGAATTTATGGAGATGTTATTTTGATCAAAATTGAAAATGTGTGCACGCTTTTTGAATATGAGTTAGGCTGTCTCTACACCAGACAAGATTATCTTTTTTTTAAATTGCATTTCTATGCATTTTAATTAAAAATATAATCATAAAATAAAAGTATATCGTCTGCTGTATAAAGGGCCTTACAGAATTTTAGAATTTTACTAGATTGAGACATCCAGACATAGCGTTATGACTATTAAAAATATTAATAATGTCTGCAGACATAGTTATTGACGTCCCCTAATTTGTCATTATAGACAGGAATATACTAAATTTTTAAAAACTGCTACACATTTCTTTCATTTTTATTATCAGATTCTTTTTTCACCAAAATAACACCACCTTTTTTGCTAATCATATGTCAGATAGAAATATTTTTTTATTAATATTATTCAAAATTATTTAAAATTTTGAAAAGATAGCATTTTAAAAATACAATTCACGTTCCTATGAATTTTAAATAAAAAATTATTTAAATTTTCTTCTAAAGTAAATTCTTCAAAAGAATTATTTTTAATACGAAATTTATGCACATAATGGAACAAAAAAATATATTAATTGGTCTATTTCGGCTCTTGGGGAAATTAGTGTGAGCCATCATCAGTATAATGCACTAATTTCCGCGTAATTACAGATAAACCAAAAAATTTGATGTTAAAAGGAGCTGGAGTATTATAAAAGGAAATTATTGCTTATCAAGAGCAGTTACTCAAACTAAAATTGCTTTACTAAATTTAACCCGGTAATTGCGTTATCTGGCATATTTTCCGAATATTTATATTTTATTAAAAAGCTTGTTCGCGTAGTAAACATAATAACGGAAAACTACTGCAATCTTTAAAATTATAGTAAGTCCTTTCATCAACAAATATTTTTAAAATATTTTTATCTTCACGATCAACTTTTGCATCGTTTATTTTTTTAAAAAATTCATAATTTAATGATTCAAATAATGATTCGCCACGAGAAAATCCAGTATGCAAAAAGTGAAGTTCTTTCAAATTAAATAAATTATTTATCATATTAATGAAACTATCGATATTATAAATAGTCGTAAGACCTAATTTTAGAATGATTAAATTTTCACACATTGAAATGCTTTTCAATCCAAAATCTGTCATTTTAAAATCACGTAAATCTAATTCTTTCAGATTTTTAATGCCTCGTGCTGTATACTTTAAGAGGTTTTCAAAATTTATGAACTTAGAGGTAAACTTATGTCTTAAATTTAATAATTCAATGTTTTTAAAAGTATTGAAAGTCTTTTCGCCGTTTTTAGTTAAAGAAAGCTTCCATATCAACAATTTTAATGTCTTCAATTTTGTTAATTTTTTTAAATTATGCATTATTTCATCAGTTAAATCCTCAATTTCGCATCTTAAAACTGTTAAATTTTCAAAAATTTCCAAAAAATTCGACAATTCTTCATTTATTTCGATTCCCAATTCTTGAATAGGCAATTTTTCTATACTATTTAAAAATTTTTTACTCACATTTGGCCGAGACTCGGGCCGAGATATATTAAGATCAAACAGTTTTTTTTGCTTACAAAGTAATTCAGATACTTTTTTATCATTGCAAAATCCATCGGTCGTTCTACAATAAGCGTGAAATCTATGAATATTTTCACAGTTAGAATCTATCAGAGCATTTATGATTTTATCAATTTTTACAGAATTCAACTCAGAAACAAACAGTTGTACTACTTCTAAATTTTTTAGCGTTGACAAAAATTTACAGAAGCTCAATTCTGATCTAAGAAATAAATTTTCAATGTAGATTTCTGTGATAGAATCAGCATACAAATTCAAAAAAGAATGACCATTATTTAATTTAGTTTCAACTAGCGAAATTTTGGAAATTTTTTTATTATTTTTAAAAAAAATTCCCAGTTTCTCTTCATAATATTCCTTAAACCAGCCTACTAATGTAATACTTGTAATATTATGACAATAAAATAAAATTTTATCAATTATTTTATCAAATTCTTTATGAGGAGGCTGTGTGTTTGGTGATTCAAAAATTAAATTGCTTAAATGAGGACTACATCTTTGTATCACATTTACAATAAAATTATAATGATCAGCATATCCTCCATATTTTATGCATGGATTAATTCTAAATGTTTTGACTTGACTCCAAGAAAGTTTTCCGAGTTCGTTCCAACGTTTACAAACTAACTCAATTGTTAATTTATCATCAAGTGGCAAATATTCAAAAATATTAATTAAACAGTCATTAATAAGAATATCATTGATGTTATCGTTCAAGGATAAATTTTGTAACACCATTTTACCATTTTATCACGTCTACGAAGTCGCTAAAAATAAATATAATTTTTTTTGTAATTTCTATGGAATTCAGTAGATTTTAAAAAATACGTTAAACTCGTAAAATTTCTTGAAAATATTTTGTAAAATTACCTTTCGTTTTCTTCAAAATATCTTGCGTGAAAAAATATCGTAAATAATTGAAAATTAGCTGACTTTTTTCTCATAAGAAAAATTAAAATTACAATTATAATAAATTAAATTTTTTGTAATGAAACTTAAAGACACGTGATCAGTGCAACACTTTAAGACTATTTTTTTTTGGTGATGGCTTCTTCCGCGTCAATATCATAGACACCAACTAGCCACTTTAAGACTATTACAAGAATAACCCTCGTGGCTTGTGTCACGTATTTTAAAATCAATCACCGCGCGACCAGTGGTAAATTTAAGTATTACAAACAGCCATAAACTATAATATTTTAAACTCGATTTTAAATGTTTTTTTTAACCCGAGAATTGTTCTTTGTAAAGGCTACTTCCGGATAAGTAAAGTGATTTGGCCCCCGGAACCGAACCTATCCTAAGTAGTAATATCCAAAATGTTATTAAAAATACTCACTGATTACCGTTGGAATTAGGCCTGTGATTTTCAATCAAAATATTTCAGATTAACGATTTTAAAAACCTAAACAATATTTACTGAAAAATTTTTTGAAAACAGTATTTGACATATTTTGATTCTACTACCAACCTGAATAATTTTCACGTCCTAAAGAAATCAATGGAAATTTTCTTCTACAATTATAATTTCTATAATAAACCATTATTATTTTTGTTATAAAAATTTACAAGAAAGGTGTGGGTTTTACGAAAAAAAAATTTTAATTTTGAATCTTATTGTTTTATTACAAGTACAAAAACATTACAAATTTCAATATTTTGTGCGCCTCTATTTAAAAAAAATATCAAAATATGAAGTAAATTATTCGTAAATTATTTTACTAAAACTAAAATTGCTTTACTAAATTTAACCTGGTAATTTCGTTATCTGGCATATTTTACGAATATTCATATTTCATTCAAAAGTTTATTTGTGTAGTAAACATAATAACGGAAAATTACAGCGATAATTAAAAGAATAGTAAGTCCCTTCATCAACATATTATATTTTTAAAATATTTTTATCTTCACGATCAACTTTTGCATCATTTATTTTTTTAAAAAATTCATCGTTTAATGATTCGTATAATGATTCACCACGAGAAAATCCAGTATGCAAAAAGTGAAATTCTTTCAAATTTAATAAATTATTTATCATATTAATGAAACTATCGATATTATAAATAGTCGTAAGACCTAATTTTAGAATGATTAAATTTTCACACATTGAAATGCTTTTCAATCCAAAATCTGTCATTTTAAAATCACGTAAATCTAATTCTTTCAGATTTTTAATGCCTCGTGCTGTATACTTTAAGAGGTTTTCAAAATTTATGAACTTAGAGGTAAACTTATGTCTTAAATTTAATAATTCAATGTTTTTAAAAGTATTGAAAGTCTTTTCGCCTTTTTTAGTTAAGGAAAGCTTCCATATAATCAATAATAATGTCTTCAATTTTGTTAATTTTTTTAAATTATGCATTATTTCATCAGTTAAATTATCAACTTCGCATCTTAAAACTGGTTTAAACGGACGATAAATAATTTGATTTAGAGACTTATTATAATATCGGTTTAAGAACTTAACAATTAGGGAGTATAATTTAAAACTGTAGTAAGTCAATATGTCCCATGAGGTCCCATGTGTTAACACACAAACATTAAAAATTATAGTATTTGTATTTTCAAAGCTCCATAATTAACTTTGCGATATTAACCGATTAACTTTTGTCATCTATCTCAATCATAATTCATCCTGGCCTGGCCTCAATATTTTTAGACTGTTACTTAAGTACAAACGCTCTAATTAGTCTCATATCGACAACCACTTTAAAAAAAAATCTGTTTAAGGTTTTTTGGTCGTTGTATCCGAATCCGGGGTTCTAAGTCACTAAATATGAAGAGAGCAGCCTTAAATCAGCAAAAAATATCCCTTTTTAGGGTTTTTTATCGTAATACGTCATTTTTTAAGAGTAAATAATAATACGAGGGGATTGTTAATAAATATTTGATCTATTATAGTAGATTAACTATTATAATAATAGATAATCGTAAAGGAAAATTAAGTTTTTGTAGTATACAATCATAAAAAGAAAACAATCACAAAACTAAATAAATTTCATATTTAAAAATCATAGTAGGAAGAGAGTGAGAGCAATTTTAAAAAAACACCAATCAAAAATCGTAATAAAATTTAATCTGAAAAAATAAAAACTTAAATGTCTTTTTTAAATTAACCTGACTTGAACAAGTTTAAAAAATCAATTTTATATATAAGGAATTTAAAAATTTACAAGAATGACAAATGATTATTTTTCTAAAAAAAGAAAAGACACAATAAATTACTTCAAATATCATTTTTTAATGATTACAAATTTTCTTCTGATTTATATTAAAAAATGCCATAATAAAAAGTTTTTTTAATACGAGATAAATACGGATATTACATTGACCTTTTGTTACATTACAAAAAAACGTAATTTAAAATGCATTGATATTTTATTAAAAAATTCAGAAAGTCTTCGAAACAACAAGATTTCACAACAAGATTTCTAAATACGTACGGACGACATCAACAACAATTTTTTTTTTTTAGAAAAGAGATTCATTTTATATTAAAAAGTCCGGTTTAAAAATATATAAAAATCTTTAGCTACTACCACATTTTTATTTTTATAAAAATAAATCGAATACATAAAAGAGAAAGAGCGAGAGATCAAAATCTGTGATTTTTTTATATAATTTATTAAAGAGACACCATTTATTTTATTTTTTTTTCTTGTTGAAATGAAACATCGTCAAATGTTTTTTAATATCGAAGGCGACTTACTTGTTGTCGCTTTCTACTTATCCTATTTTATTTATAATCTTTTTTTTTTTAGTTTAAAAAATTGAAATTATTTAATAAAATTTTAATTGTTTTTATTATCATCGTTCAACTGTGTAATTCTTTTTTAATTGCTGGATAAGTCTTGCGTTAAACGATTAATTAAAGATTTTTTATTTGTAATGAGAAATTTTTTTTAAATGCTTTTATTTGATTTTTAATTGTAAAATAGAAAGTTTTTTTTTTTTTTTGACAAATTAATGGATTGGATTTCTAGTAAGTTTTTTTTATTGTGGGAATTACCAAGTTCTGTCTGATGATTGGGATCTTTTTTATTGTTGGAATTTGATATGCATAATTATTGGTTTGTTTTTTCAATTTTACTGTGAATTTATTGGAACGATTGCAAGAAAATGACCAAAAATTTGAAAAAATTGTTCTGCCCAATTTTCAACTTTACTTCAAAATAAACTATTTTTATGTCTAAATACCACCAAACCCTGCATAAGCAGTTATTAACAATCAGCCTCAATTTAAACTTCTGTTACCTTTTTTACATTTCAAAAAACCAAAAAAAAATTAATAAAAAAAGTAAATAATCGATAAGCACCAGCGCTTTAAATAACCACCCATTCAGAAAAAGTGAAAAAATTCATTAACTTAAATTTTTACAAAGTGAAAACCTCATAAATTAATTTCTCTCTTAAACTGCAGTAGTAGTAGTACTTAAAAAAATGTCACAAACAAGCATGTATCGTCATTTCTCGTAATAAAAAAAAAAAAGTAAAAAAGCTTTCACTAACCTAACAACAAAAATATAATTAAATAAAAAATCTCATGGACCAGTTTTCTCAGAAAAAAAATTAATTTTTATTTAAAAACACTAGCAGTACCTTTTAGATAAGTAAATTTATAGTTCGTGTATTTATAAACTTGTATTTTATTTATAGAAAATTATTTTTTTTATTATTACCAACTTAAATAATAATAATAAAGACAAGTTTGTCTGGCTGTGTTGATGGTATGCATGCAATGTAATGTAATGCAAAAATAATAGTAGTTAGTTTAATATACATAAAAACATATAAAAGAGTATTAAATGTACTAACTAGTTGTTAATGAGATTTTAAAAGAAATAAAAAAGATGTGTGTGAGATAAAAACTTTTACTTTTGTTCGAAACGTTATTATGTTCTGCTATCATTTATTTATTAAATTGTAACTTGATTGTAAGTACTGTAAGTGATTATTATATTTATTAATAACAAAAAAATATTTTATTGTACTTATTATTCTTTTAAAAAATAATTTTTTTTTTTAATTTAATTTCTTAATTATATACATGTATGATAATAAATGTGTGTGAATCATCGTGTCATTTATAAAAATATAAATGTAGTACTATAATAATTATAATTGTGTATACGTAAAAAGTCATTGAATGTAATTTATATTTGTAATAAAAAAATTATTTAATTTTATAATCTTTGTTAGTGTATGAATGAATCTTGAAGAGTGGATGTTTGTGGTAAAGGAGCTTTTTTTATGAATGGGGTGAGTGTACCAATTATTGACCAAAGATTTAGCTATTAATGGCCACTTGTATTCCATAAGAATAATTGTATTGGACATTAATTGGAACAGTACTTCAATTTATAGAAATGTAATTTCTAAGGAAAGTTCCCCAAAAAGAAAACATTGATATATATTAAATCCTTATTTATAATTTAAAATTGATTAATCCATGTTGAATCTTGAAAAACACTCATCATCAATCAGCCTTCATGATATTAGTAAAAAATCATGCAGGACTTTTAAATAGTGATTTATAAAATTATAACTATAGATTATTATTATTATTATTATTATTATCATAATATAATGACACACGTATAGTATCCCCATAATTTATTAGATATATCTAATTTACATTCAGGTGCATGTCCAATTATCTATTGGATTTCCAATCATATATTTTTTTGATTTATATCTTCAATTTTATTAATCTTGTAATATAGACTTGATTTTTAAATATTATTTCTTTCTTAACTTATAGATCTGCAATCAAGTGATCAAGCCAACACTTTAAGACAAATAGAAGATCTAACAAAACAAAAAGATCGCTATAGAATGTTTAGTCTTCAACGGCTAAATTCGTTAGAAACATTTGGCCGTCACAATGGAGAGCTTCTAAAAGCTAATATGAACAGTTAGAGTTAAAGAATTTTAAAAATATGGAGAAAATTAATAAGTAACTCAGTTTACTATTAAATATTTATTGTAGATATATTTAAAAAATGTTGTAAAATTTTATCTTATATAGCCTTCCAAACTCATTTCTTTTGCGAGAAAAAATTTAATAATATTTTTATTTTTTAATGTATATCTTAATATCTTAATAACAGAAGACTTTAAATTTTCGCTTGCATATTTTCATTTAAACTTAGCTGCATACAACAAATATATGATTAGCTATTTAGGTAGACAAAAATGACGGAGGATTTCAATTCAGTGGATAATTTTAATTATCTTCTTTGTTTAAAAAATATTTTTTTTAAATTAAAAATTTAGCTCAGATTTTAGTTGTAAATTTCAATAATGATATTTAAAAAACAGAATCTATTTTAAAAGCTAGGATCTTAAAAATTGGAATGGTATTTATTTACAGATTTAAAATCAAGCCCATTTAAATCTATTTTATTATATTATTTTATCAATTTATTTATATTCGATTAATAAAAATTACTGCTCACTAAAGCCCTTTCTACACCAGAAAAAAACTAGATATTAAATCTAGTCAAACATTAAGTTATAAATAGTGTAGTTGGGGATTATTAACGATTAATCGTAAATAATTTCGAAAACTATAAACAGCGCGTTAGTTATACTATAGAAGGTACGAATTTCCGTGAGGAGTCGGCTGATTTCGAGCGTTTTCGGAGGTGCTTAGCAGTTTTTTATTAATTTATAAATTGAAAAGATTTATTATTGGTCCAACCATGGTCCAACAAGGTCGTAACAAAAAGTTTTATAAAAAATTTTACTATAAAAGAATGCTTGTTCTAGGGGTGTCTTTATTATAAGAAATAGGTTTAAAACGTCCCTTTAAGTACACCTCACCCCCCCCCCCAGCTAGCCTAACCTAACCAAAATCCTAGGGGTGCCTTTATAACAAGATATGGATTTAAATCACCCCGTTAGGTGAAACACGCGCCCCCCCCCCCCAATAGCCTAAACTAACCTAAATCCTAGGGGTGCTTATAAAACTAGAAATGGGATTAAAACCCCCCATTAGGTGAAACTAGCCCCCTCCTCACGGCTAAAACGTAATAATTAGCGCATGGGGCCTTCGGCCCCCCTTATGCCCTTAGCACTGGGTTCAAAAATTTAAATTTTATAACATTCAAATAAATAATTGAAATATTTAAAGATTTATATATTATGATAGTTTAAATAAATAATTGACTTAGATTCAAAAAAGGTGCAAGCACTTATATATATAGATATATAGAAATATGAGAGAGTGCAGAGAGCTCGTTCTAGCTCGTTCCCCCACTACTCTTACAAACCGTACCTTTAGAAACCGTACCTTCTCTAGGATAACTAACGCGTTCTAAACTATAAAACTTATGATGCTAGTAGAGACTTCTTATTGACTTTTAATCTGGTGTAGAAAGGGATTTAAAAAAAAGACTTGAGGCAGCTTTACAGTAAAATAATATTCAATTTTTATCGAAGCTAAAAAATATTAAGTAATAAACTTTATTAATATCCATCCGTTTGAAGATGTAATTGATTCGCTCATGCAAAGTTAGTGTAAATATTTAAAAATATTTGAAATTATTAAGCATTGTAAAAATTAATAAACATTTTTTAGATAGTTTGTACGAGTGTCCGATTCAAGAAATTATAATCAGTGATTTAACCGAAGAAGCTTCTATCGGTTTAAGTTATTTTAAAGATTTAAAAACTCTTGAATTTCATTGCAATGATTTAACCTCAAAAGCTAATAATTATTTTATAGATTTTAAAAATTTAGAAGCATTGATTATTGCTGTATTATATATCGATAAAATCCAAAATTTAAATTTACTTGATTCTATTCATATTATACTTTTAGAGCAGAGTATATTTATTGTAATTTAATGTATTATACAGTTGAAGTACTTTATATCCGTATTTCTTATATAGCCTTCCGAACTCATTTCTATTGCGAGAAAAAATTTGATACATAGTTTCTTTGAAAAAAATTGTAGTATCTTAAATTAAGACTAATAAAATTTGTTTGTATTAAAATTTATTCTTTAATTAATTTTTCATCTTCATGCATAAATATACACTCCTCATAATCCCCATAAACTCTTCATATTAAATTACAAACCTATAAAAATCTAAGACTAAAATCATTCAATATCCATTAAATAAAAGTATAATTTTTTCTATAAACATTTCATAACATTTTCTCCATAATAATAATAAATAACTACATAACTAATAATCTCATATTTATGTGTAACTATTTATGTTACACGCATAATTAAAATCAGTTTTATTTTTTTACATATTATTATTACATGAAAGATATTTTCAAAAAAAAAAAAATAAATAATACAGGAAATAAATATTATAATATTTTTAAAGATTATTTTATTTATTAACTTTCCAAAATGATTATTAATAAATTGTTTTTTATTTTATATATATTTAATAATATGTTAAAATAAAAAACGCATATTTTTTTGTTTTTACGTAAGATATATTACATTATTACGTATTGAATGTAATCAATAATAATTTTTATATAATTTTATTATATTAATAATCGAACGTGAGATGTATTTTTATGATATTTATTACATGTATGAGAAATTTTAATACTACAAGTGTATGTATTTACTTTAATTATTTAGGTCATTTTATTAATTTTGTGTCACGTTAATTTTTAATGAGGTTCTACAAACATTTTTTTTTTTTTGTCAAAATTTATTAAAGATTATATTTTAAAGTTAATGAGTTTTTATTTACTTTATTTTTTTCGAATGTACTGTACATTTAAATTTTTATTTGTTTTTTTATTATTTTTTTTTTTTTTTGGAAAGTTGTAGTGTGTAAACAATATTTTTTTAATTTTTAAGAGATTTCTTTTATGGGTAAATTATTTAAAAAGGTTTTGTTGTTGTTGATGGTCAAGGAAGTTAATTAATATGAGGTTTTTTAAAAACAAGATTTTTAATTGAGTATTGAAAATTCGTTGGCAAATTTTATGTCTTTTTCCTTGATTCGAACATTTTTTTATTGTCCAAAGGCTCATTTTTTGTTTGTTGATTTTTTATTTTCTTTTATGATGTAGATTTTTGAGTCCTCGAATAAATTATTTTGTACAATTAAAACTCATGGTGAAAATAAGTAACATAAAAGCAACATAAGTGGGCATTTTCTGGCCAGAATTTGCGGGACGCTTTTTTTAGAATTTCGGAAAATTTCTGACTCAATTTTTGGATTTATCAGAAAATTTTACTCATAAGTTCCAAACAAATTTTAAAAAATTACATTTAAAAAAATATATATTTTCTTTTTGTACAGCGTTTCAGAAATATCTAAAATTTGCTTTGAAACTGGAACTAAAGTAAAATTTCCCAAGGGATTCTAAAACCGAGTCAAAATTTCCCGGAATTTTCATCCGGTAACCAAAAAGCAGTTCCCAGAAATTTTATTGCTTTTGAAGCTATTTTCGTCCACGGCGTTCACAATATTTTTTGCCTGCCTAGGCGTAAAAAAAGTGCAAAAAATTCCGGGCAAAAAACTATTTTCGGCTCCGGTTTCCTGCTTTTGCTGTATAAAATTTTATTCTGAACTTATTATAAAATGTTTAAAATGCTAAATACGATAACTGTTCTTAATTATTAAGTCTCCCAGGCTTAAAAAACTTTATAGTCGAAACCTTTGTATATTAATATTTGGCAGACAAACATAAATTTTTTAAAACTTGTTAGCAATATAGCATATATCTAAAATTACGGGCCTTGAATTACAAAATTGCTTCATTAGGGCCTGACTTGATAATTTCAGCATGATTTATGATAGCCACAAAAATATACAATTATCAGTCCCTTCCCGAATCCTTCTTTCCTAATGAACCTGCAGCCAATAGAATCAATTTTACATCGGTAAATGCGCATTAAAAAAAATCAAAAACATTTATAATTCTTTAATAAATAATTACCAAAATGACATTCACGTCGCGTGTATGCAAATTACACGTTTCGGTAAATTTCGTTTGATAAAAATAAAACATCTTGTTATTTACCTCGTCAGAATATCGCTGACATTTTTCAAATTACTCAGAATAAATATTCTAGACAATTTAATCCACGTTTATTAAAACGTGCGTATGAAATTTTTTTTGTAAAATCAATCGATCGAGTAAATAATATTTAAAATGTCCTTTTTTGTATGCAAGGTTAATAATGCATCAAAAGAAATTTATTATTGTGCATTCTGCATACAAAACCACCAATTATTATGATTTATTTGTCCTTACATAAAAAAGATACTTGTTTTTAAAAAATAATACACCGAGGAAGATATTTTGCACTATCCTTCGTTTGATATTTGACACTATCTTAAGCTACACAATAATAACGAATTCGGACTGTAAACTGATCCAAAATTTTATTTAATTAATAGTATACGAAAGGGCGTGTAACGCGTCTAAAAAAATTTTCGTATATTGAAATAAGGAGAGCATCCTGAAATGCACATGCATAGAATTAATAACAAGAGGCGTGCAAAACCAAATCTGTTTGAAAAATAACAATTATGCTTATAAATTTAAATTTTGTAACGCCTTTATTTCACACAAGTATCTAAAACAATTGTTTAAAATACTACGGGTTTCTCTATTTTATCTTATAATTTCTAGTGCCTACAGGTAAATTTTTAGTAGGCCGATCAGAAGGCGGTCCTCGCGCGCGTTAATAAATTTGCTCTCGATATTGATCTTTTAAATTTGTGCAAAGTCTTATTATTCAATTGAAGCGTATCGTTTCTTTGGAAATATAAATCATATGTAATTGCCTATGTGAAAAAATTTAAATTCGATTGTTAAACTTATTTTTTTTTTCCTCGGTGTGTTAATTTTAAAGGGATTTTAACTGTTTTTAGAGGCGTCTTAATTTTATATTGTTAAATGACGGAATTACACATGAATGATTTATTTTTAGCTTTCTTTAAGTTTAATTAATGCCGTTTTAATCGATTAGTCACACTGATTATTGTCACCAGTGCTATTTATAGGAAGCTTATAACTTAATCTCGAACTTTATGTACCTTAATTAACGCTTATTTTTATCTGGATTTCATCATCTTGTAATTTGATTTCAAAGATATTAAAAACGCGCTTTTTTAGGATATAAATTAATTTTACTTTTTCGGTAAAAAAAAATTGAAAATCCATTAAATTCTTAGAAAAAAAATACTAAAAAACGTATAATTACATATTGAACGGGTTCCGTATCTCTCACCCACTGCACTTAATACTAAATGCAATATTATAAAAGTAAAGAGTGAAAGCGAAAGCTGTTAGTTTCCATACATGTAAAAAATAAAAATAAAAATTACTCTTCTGGGTTTTTTTTACAAGAGTAATTTAAGAAAAATTTTTTAAGATATACTCATTAATTGATACTTTTGTAACGTGCATTTATTAAATTCCGCAAACTAAGCTGATTTTATTAGTTTAATAGTCAAAAAACGTCAATTTAATTTATGGTTTGATGCTATGATTTTGCATTTTAGTTCTAATAAGTATTTTTTTAATTTAATATTACTTAATTTTTTCATAAATTGAAAATTTTTGATTGACGCAGAAGTTAGTAACAAGGGGTCAATTGAATGATGATGACGAGAGTTGTAATTTATTAATAAAAATGTCACATATGCGTGTTTTTTAAGCTAAAAATATAACAAAATTATTTTCAATATCATTCTTTTAAATTTGACGATTATTACAGTTTACTACTAAAAATTAATAGTTTTTTAGAGCTGAAATAATAAAAAAAACCTTGAAAAATATAAAAATATACGTAACGTCTCAATGTATTCTCTGTAATAATTAAATTTTTTTAATTATTTATTACTCCATAGACTGTAAGAATTTATTTCGATGCAATTATTTATTTGTATGTGTATGTATAATTGAATTACGACTAATTTACAATAGCAAGAGTAATTTTAATGTAAGAAATGAAAATAAAATTGTAATAGAAAATTTTTTTGTTTAGTCATTTAATTTTAAAATTTTATAATTAAGTTATGATTTTTTGCTATTAAATTTAATTGGATTGATTTTATTGAGTTTTTATATATTAGGGGGTTTCTTATTTTTAAATTTTTATTGGCTGAATTTTATGATTTGTGAAAATATTTTGGAAGTTTTAGGTTCAAGATAGGATTTAAAAAATTTTTCAATTATTCTGCCTCCCAGTTTCCTAATTCGTTAATTTTTTGTTAATTTTTGTTGATTTAGCTCAATTTTACAGTTTTATTAGGTTATTATGAGAAAAACGAAAATATTTTATTAATTTAAGTGTAATTTGGCTTAATTTAAAGGCTATTAAATGATTTAGCCTAAAAATGGGTCCTGTTATTTGTAGTTTTTCCTGAGTTTTAAAAATGAACAAAGAAAAATTTCTGAACCTCTCAACAAACCACAAATAAGAACCAGTCCAATATACAAAAAAAAAATATCACCTTAGTAAAAAAAGGTCTTAAAAAAGCAATAAGAAATCCAATATTAAATTAAACAAATATCATATAAAAATGTTTTAATTGACATTTAATGAAGACACACACACACACACACACACACACACATAAAACAAAAGAGATTATAAAAATAAAAGTTTATTAATTTTTCATGATACTATTATTAAAAAAAGCATTTATTTTTAATAACAACTTTAGCTAAGTAACTAACTATGTATATTTTCTCTCTCTCTCTCTAACAATTCAGTTGTGTAATTATTATTATATGACTAACTAAAGGATCAACTCTAAAGGTACATAATAATAATAATAATAATAATAATAATAATAATAATAACAATAATAATAATAATAATAAAATAGCAATATATTACATATATATCGATATTATTGCAAAAAAAAATTTTAATTACTTTATAGATTTTAAAATAATAAATATTTACATCGTAACTAACTATTTTTTTATTTATTACAACTTTATTTACTATTACTATATACCCACGTGAGAGGCAAAGATGAATAAAATATCAGTAAAGATTCCATCAATGTAAAAATTTTTTTTTCTTTATTCATTTAATATTTCGTAATATTAAATTTTTTCTTAATTATTTAAATTTTATTGTCATTAAGATTTTTTCTTGTTGTTCTCTCATTTTTTTTTGCATAATGTTGAAGATTTATAAATTTATTATGCAATTTTTTATTGATTCATGTGTGTGTGTATTTATTATGTAAAATATAAAATAATTTTTTTAAATAGATTTTTATCAATTAAATATCAGTCTTTTATTTTTTGAGGTTTCAAGGTATACGAGTTGTAATTTTTTTTTAAAGATTGAGACCTCCGGCAAGAGATGTGGTTATTTTTTATACAACGCAACGTCCTTTTATAATTTTATGATAAAAAGTTAATTGACCATTTCGATCATAATTAGTTTAATAATAAGCTATTTTTTAAAGTATTTATTTATTTTTTTAGCTGGTGTTTTTTGGTATATGGAGTTTTTTATGGTACATTTTTTTTTTTAGGTTATGTTAATTTTTTTTTGTTTATGAGTGGGTTTTTGTGGAAAATGTATGAAGCAGAAGAAAAAAGAAGTAAATTTAAAATTTTATATTTTATTTATAAATTTTCAAGACTTTCTCTACATAATTCTTTTAGCTCTTATCAACTGATAGTTTTAAATATTTTAAATTCTAAATCTACTTTTTTAACATAATCTTCGTATTTAATATTAATATTCTTAAAATACTCTAAATCACAAATTAAGTCAATTGATTTATCAAAATTTTCAACAATCACAAGACATAAATTTACAAAAATCAATTTTTTATAAGAAAAAGTATGTAATTTTAGAAAAATCTAAATTTATTCTTTTAATTCATCATTTTGCAAATTTATCGCCTATAAAGTATTATCAATATTTATCTTATGAAAACCTTAGAACACAAATGATTTTGCGTTATTGAAGTCAGAAAAACTACTTTCACCATTTTCGGTTTAATAAATATTGGCAGTATCAAAAATGATTTTTCTGTACAGTAGCCACGAAAGTACGATTTCCTGGCCGCTGCGCGGCCGAGGAAATCGAAATTTCTTGCTACTGTCGCAGAAAAATTTTATACGACCCTTGTCCATAAATAAAGAATGCCCCAAATCGCAGTTTACCATCCTCGGCTTCGCCTCAGAAGGTAATTTACGTGCGATTTGGGCCATTATTTACTTTTCTGGACACGAGCCGTAAATATACTATTAATTTGTACAGCTTGTTAGATTCTTGACTATTTTACCACCTAAAGTACCGGTTACGGGTTTTAGAAGAATTAAATTTTTAAAATAATTTAATATTTCAAACGTCTCTTCGTTAACTTGAAACATTAATGCATGAATGAAAAATTCTTGCAAGTTAATTAAAAAATGAATTTAATAAAAATTTAACAAAATTATTTTTCTATTTATATGCTTTCTCCCCCGGTGAAGAGGATAATCCGGACGTGCTTTGAACAAGGGCGACTAGGCTTTGAAAATCTCCGCCTCCATTTAAAACAAAAAAATAAATTTTAGGCTTACTTATTATTTTAAAAATTTACAAAAACCACACAGCTGAGACTATTAAAAATTTTGTCCAGGCAATTACAATCCAGAATTCATTGGTGTCTGCATTGGCGCCAAATTAAAGAATGTACGAGTATTTTTTGTTAATACGAACTGCAGGAGTTATTTTAATAATATGTAGAGTAACGCATAATACAAAAAATATACGAACCAAATTTTTCAATAAACAATTTTTAGGTATATTTATTTACAATATTTATATTTACATCAGGCTAACATCTTATCATCACTACTTGATTCCCGAATGGATATCAAAGACAATTCATTATTGATAAAAACATTTCTTTTATCAACATAAATTCTTAAAATATTTTTATCTCCACGATTAACTCTAGCATAATTTATTGTTTCAAAAAATAAATCATCAAATATTTTTTCATTACGTCCGCCGAAATAATCAATTTTCTTAAAATAACAAACGATGTAAAGTTTTCTCAAATTTAGTAACTCATTATTTATCAAATTGGTCAATTTTTTGACACTGCAAATTGAAATATCATGAAATTTTAATACTTTTAATTTATGTAAAGAAATGCTCTCTATGACTGATTCAGAAACTTTACAATGATCTAAATGTATTTCTATTAAATCTTCGTTGTAACGTGCTACAGCTCTTAAGACAGAGTGAATATTTAAGTTACAACCGCACTGTTTTATTGTTATTGATATAAGATTGTTAAATTCTTCAAATAAATTTTCGCCTTTTTCAGTTAAAGAAACTTTTTCTAGACTAAGTCTTATCACCTTCAAATTGACGCATTTTGTTAAAGTCTTAACAATTTCGTTAGTTAAATCATTGATGTAGCACTGAAGAAACGACAAATTTTTAAAACGAGGAATCAAGCTAAATGAAATAGTTTCTGAATAGTTTCTAAATGATTGAATTACGGCTTGGAAATCTTGCACTCGGTATTTATCTAAAAAATGTTGTTTACTTGAGTCTTGCCGAAAATCATTTAAACAAAGTTTTGATAATTTTTCTTGCTTAGAAAGCAAAGTAGCTAATTCGTAATTACAATTGTTTTTAGTACAAAATGAAAATTCACAAATATTATTACAATCACTATAAATCAGAGCCAGAATTACATTCTTAAAATTTATGTTATCAATACAATAAAAACTGTTTGTGTTTTTCGGAGCGTAAATTCCAAATACTTTGATATTTTTTAATTTTGAAATAAAGTTAAGGAAGAGACTTTCTGATTCAAAAAAACAATTATCGATATGAAGTTCTGTTAGCGTATCAAGACATAAATCAGATAAACATTCGCCATTTAGACGTGAATAAGTTAATGTTAGATTGGACAATTTTTTGTTATTTTTGAATAATAATCCAAGATTTTTTTCAGAACAAAAACGTAGACCCGAAAGTTCAAATTTAGTGATATTTTTACAATTTTCAAAAATTTCATAAAATACCAAAGAATTGAAAACGTCATAGTTTTTAATTTTAAATTTTAAATCATGCAAAAAAGGTCCACATCTTTTGATCATGTTTGTGAAATAATTAAAGTTTTTAGAACTGCATTCACTGATTTCGAAACTTTTGATTTGACTCCAAGAAAGTTTTCCAAGAATGTTCCACCTTTTACATACTAATTCGATTTTTAATTTATCAACGATTGATAAATATTCAAAGATGTTTATCAGACAGTCATCAATAAGAATATCATTGATGTTATGATTCAATGATAAATTTTTCGTTTCCATTATTTTAGCTTTGCAATACTAAAAATACGAAAAATTTTGTAATTAAAATTTTAATTTACTTTTTCAATAAATTTTTATGAATTTACCTGATTTAATAAGTACCAGGAAAATGTGAATCAATACTTTGTTCTAACCCGTTTTATCAAATTAAAATATAAAAATCAATGTACGTCAAAAAAAGTTTTAAAAAAATTGAGTTTGTTTTACAAACAAAAAAAAACAGCAAAAGACATTTACAAACGAACGACTCGACTGTAACTAAAACAATGTCAAATTTTAAATGAACACCATGCAAGTAAATTACACAAAAAATGAAAAATCACGTGATTTATTGTTGAAAAACAATCAATTCAAAATTTTTAAAACAAAAAGCAAATATTCAAAACATTATTTAGGTTTTTTCAAGAAATTAAAAATTTTTATCTCTAAAAATAAAATTTTATCTTCAGACAATCAGAAAAATTTCAACAAAAGGACCTCCTGATGAATCATGCTCTTGAAATTTTAATCTCACAAAATAATGAATTTTAAGCTTCTTACTAAAATTTCTTTACCATTTTTTTTCATAATACGTTTTTTATTTAACGCCTATTATTTCAAAAAAATTGAAAACCGACAATTACATGGGAGACAGGAATCGGATAAATTTTAGTATTATAGGAAACAAAGGTTTTAGAAAAACAAGTTTTATGATTAAAATTAATTATATTGTAAATGAACATGAGAAAGCTTAATTTTTACAAATACTTAAACTACATTTATTTAAATTTCTTAACTAATTTATATCTTGCAACTATCATGCGCCTTAAAAATCTATCATTAAAAATATTCAAATACATTTTTCTAAAAAACTAAATTAACAATAATTTAATTTTTATCAAAATTTTTACTCATTAAACATTTCAGTTTTGAATTTCGTAATGGGAATCAATGATATTAATTTAAATTTTTTATTCCAACAATCACAATTATTCTTATCAATAAATATTTTTAAAATATTTTTATCTCCACGTTTAATTTTTGCATTGTCTAAAATATCAAATACAATGCTATTAAATTTAAAATTTCGATAAATTATATGAATTTCAGTCAGATTTAATAATTGAAAGTAAATCATATTGATAAATTTCTCAAAATCATCAATGATAAAAATGATTGAAAGTTTTAAAACTTTTAAATTTTTGTGTAAAGAGATACTTTCAATTACTGAATCTGAAATCGCACAAAAATTTAAATTCAGTTCCTGTAAATTTTTGTTATTTCGTGCTAACGCATTTAATATTTTGTCAATATTTATCAAATAACAATAATCTACTCTAAATGTTTCTAAATTTTTAAAATCTGTAAAATAATTATAACCTTTAGAGGTTAATTCATCAGTAGATGAAATCAAACTTAGACTAATTTTCATTTTATTTAAATTAACACATTTTTTAATGTTTTTCAATAATTTATTTGATAAATCATTGCAATGAAATTCAATAGTTTTTAGATCTTTAAAATAACTTAAACCGTAAGAAGCTTCTTCAGTTAGGTCACTTATTATAATTTCTTCAATTGGACACTCGCACAAAGTATCTAAAAAATCTTTATTCACTCTTACTTGGTCTAAATTTATTTTTTTCAAATTTTTTTGTTTAGAAAGTAACTTGGATAATTTTGCTACACAAATTTTTTCCAAATTATTAACTTCAAATATTTTTAAATCTTTACAATCACTTTGGATGAGCGAATCAATTACATCTTCAAACGGATGTATATTGTTAAAGTTTATTACTTTAATATTTTTTAGCTTTGACAAAAAAGCATAAAAATAATCACCTGATCCGAAATGACAGTCTAAATTAAGTTCTTCAATTGATTCAGGGTTTAAAATTAATAAAGAATCACCTCTTAACATCACTTTTTGCATTGTAATCTTTGATAGTTTTTTATTATTTTTAAATATCTTACCAAGAATTTCGTCATCACAATATTTGTAAAATCCTGCTTTAATACTGTCAATTTCATATATTTCTATTTTCAAGTTTGTTAACTTTTGGCATTTGTTTAATATTTCGTCATACATTAATGCATAGCCATTAGATGGTAAATTATAACTTACACTATTTTCTAATAACAATAAATTATTTAAATAAGAACCACATCTTCTTAACACGTTTATTATAAAATCCAATTTTATAGTTATTGAATCGATTTCAAAATTTTTAACTTTGGTCCAAGAAAGTTTTCCTAGATTTTTCCACCTTTTACAAACTAATTCAATTTTTAATTTATCTTTTAGAGGTAAATATTCAAAAATGTTTATAATACAATCCTCATTGAGAATTTCGTTGATATTATCATTCAAAGACAAATTTTCAATTTCCATTTTTCACTTTTTTTGAATATACTAAAAATAAAATAATAATGAAATTAAAAAATTTTATTTTCAAAACACGTGTATTTCAATATCAAAATTTTAAAAAATGTAACTGGAATTTACCTGAACAAACTTGTTTCAAACCAAGACTGGAGGATTTAAATCGGATAGAATGTTTACTGCTGTGCGAGACATAAGAAACTGAATCAAATTTTTTTTTTAAGGCGTAGGCACTTATAAGCCGAATTTTTCCTTGTCGCTTTTTTCACCCTTCTCTTAAAAATCACGTGGTGTTTTTTAAATATTTACTGTGTTTTCACGCCCCCAATTTTAAGGAAGTATAAGCGTGTAGTGAAAGAGAGATATTTTTTTTCGATCTCTTTCTTCCTCTCGCGAGTTTCGTATAAGAAATTCCAAAATGTTTTTGTTTATATTTCTGTAAATAAACTTCTAGGAGCTCTAAAATTTTTTCTATGAATTTTTATAATAATAAATTATATTTTAACCAAATATTATCAAAATCTGTTTTGTAAATTTTTTACAATACGTACTTATTTATATTACATAATTATTCACTGTAAGAGATTTTAAAAGCTTCAAAAAAAAATTTACAAAACAGATTTTGATAATATTCGGTTAAAATATAATTTATTATTATAAAAACTCATAGAAAAAATTTCAGAACTCCTAGAAGTTTATTTACAGAAATATAAACAAAAACATTTTGGAATTTCTTATATGAAACTCGCGAGAGGAAGAAAGAGGTCCGAAAAAAATCTCTCTTTCACTCCATGCTTATGCTACCTTAAAAATTCATATAAAAAAAGATACTTTTTCATATCGGGAATGAAATTTTATTGTATTCTTTTAAAATAAAAGTTAAAAAGTGCCAGTGGCTGAAATGTTTAATTTTTTTTACTAAAACTGCGCTAAATGTCAAAAAAATTTCTTAATTAAACTTTAATCTGTGAGGTAATTTCTAAATATTAGTAATACATTAATGAATATTCCTATTTTAATTTATTATAATGATGAGTACATTGGAAAATCTGATATGGAAAATTAGATGTCTTCAGACAGTCCACGCGGAATTTTGGACATAAATTTTCAACCACATAATATTAGTCACGTGAATTAATAAAAAAAAAAAATAGCCTATTTAAAAATATTGTATTTTACTATTACTATTTATTTTATTTTATTTTATTTCTACTATTTATTTTGTTTGTAGACAATATAAAAAAAATTGCCATTTGTTGGCATAATTAAAAATAATAAATTAAAGGTTAACTGAAATATTTGAATCATTTTTTTGAACGGACTGAATTTTTTAAATATTTTTTTGATGTATCCTAAATTTTTTTTAAATTAATTTATGTGTCTGATATTATGTGCGGTTGAAAATTTGTGTCCAAAATTTCGCGTGGGCTGTTTTAGCGTGGATCATCTGAAGATGTCCATATAATTAATAATTGAAACAACAAAGTAAATGTTTATTAAATATATTTATATTTTCTAGGCGGTAATTTATTCTGCAATTATTTGAACGTATTAATTATTACTGCAACCTGCATTATCAGGTTGTGCTGCATTTGAATTTTGATTAAATTTTGAAGCCAATCAAATGCCAACAAATTTAAAACTTTCAACTTAAATTTTGTTTTAAAATTCAATTACAGCAACCTGGCGGTGTTCAAAAATAAATTCCGAACCAAAACTTGTATTATCAAGCCAAACAAAAAATTAGTAAACTTATTTAGCCAAACTATGAAAATTAAGTCTATCCGTTCAACTCATTGCTTAAGCAGAGTATATTTATGAATGTACTATTATTTATACTCCATTCAATCCTTTTAATATCACATATTATTATTATTATTAACATAAAATCGTACTACAAAGTGAAAGGTAACACATAAACCTATACAATTTAAATAATGAAAAATATAAACATTTTATAAAATTTTACATAAATTACATAAATTTTTGATTAATCAGTCTTTTCTAAATACAAAAAAAGTATTAAATTAGATAAAAAATAAATTTAAAATTGCACAGATACTTGAGCTTAAGAAACTTATATACAAAATAAATAAATATCATAATCTATTACCCACACTTTTTGAAAAATATCTCTGATGACCGAGATTTAAATAAATAAATAAAGAAGTGTTAATTCCAAAGGACAAGTGCGTTTATAATGTACAAATATATGTAGGTAAGATATAATACCTACCCATAACTGAACATTCAACGGTATTAAATGCAAAAAATATTTTATAAAAAAAATCTCTTTTAATTTAGCCTTGAAATTTTATAAAGACATAATAAATATATATGTGCATATGTTATAAGCTTGATTAAAGTTAATATAATTGCCTGGTTATTTTCTTTAATAAAATATAATTGTATCTGACTGCACAAAAATATTACTGCATTTAAATTTTTTTTAACTAATCTAGATTAAAAGAGTTTGTAAAAATTTATATTTTGATGTTAGGGAGACGCTTTTGTAGAGTTTTACGAAATTTAAAATAGTGACCTGTTGCAAAGCTGACAGTGTATTTTTGATACAACTGTATCAATTGAAAATTTATTGAAAAATCTTGAGAAATTTTTCATGAATTTTTGGTACATCTTATAAAACTTAATGAAACTTAATCTTACCAAGGTGTTACAAAATTTTAGTATTTTTGAAATAAGTCACAATTTTGGATTTGAATATTTAGTACAAAAAATTAAAATTTATTTTTATATTTAAGTTTTCAGAATTTGAATCAAAAGCTTCTCAAAATCAAACTATAAATTACACAAACTTGGGAAAATCTTCTGCACCAACGTATAAAGTGACTCGTCCACATCTTACACTTTTTTCACCTCCTTCAATAAAAAACTAGTATATTAACCTATAGTTATTTTATATCAAAGACGTCAAAGAGTGCGTCACCCCATATAACAGTTTATAAAAAAAATCTTTCAACTTCACATCATGAATTACTATATATATATAATAGTTATTAAAAATATATAAATTTGCCATAGGCGACACTTGAAAATTACTCTCTCTTTCTATAATATCAAAGTATATCAAAAAAAAAAAAAGGGAAATAAAATTTATTATAAAAAAAGTTACTTACAAATACAAGTGCAGCAGCTGCAACATGTACAAGAACTATATATGGAGGAACAAGGAAACAAAAATTTATATTATTGCCAATCTCTTTATGCCTATACATGTACGGAAGTTTTCAAGGATAACTATGCGAATTTTTTTTTATTATTGTATCGGTTCTTTAAAAAAAAAAAGAAAGCAATGATTTTTTTTTTTCTTAATTTATATTATGAGTGAGCTTTAGACGATAATTTTTCTTTTCCTCTTTACAAAAAACTCAATGGGATGTAAAGAGAACAAAAAATGAAATATCTTATATTGACTTAAATTAGTTGTTGTACATGATGGAATTACGTTATTATTGTTATTATTATTATAGATTTTTATTGTATTATGTACTGATAATAAAAAAAAATTCTTTGCAATGTCAATTGAATCAAGTAGTTTTGAAATTTTTTTTTAGAGGAAAGATGACAACTGTAAAAAATTGCAAATTTTTTTTTTCTGCAGAAATTTTTTTAAAAGATACCATAAATGTTGTACGATTCAAGGATATTAATGGCATTGGGAATGACCAAGACCTAGTGGACATCCTGTTTGATGACAATTTTATTTTTTATTTTTTTGGAAATTCAAGGATATGTGCTACCAGTTTTAAATGAAAGTATAAATAAATTTTTTTTATTTTCAGTTTTACAGAGATTTGTCGAAGGTTTATGAGTTGAAAAATAAGGTAATTAAAATAATTTGACAAAAACGTTAACAGTCTTTAAAGAATTCTTGACAGTAATTTTTAGCTTCAAATTGTTAACCGACAAGAACTGAATAAATTTTTGTCCTTACTAAATTCAGTTGGTAATAATAATTTTGTAATTTTTCAGATTATTCATATACATTAAAGGTTAAAGTCTCGGTTAAAGTAAAAATGTTTTATTTAACCCGATAATAATAAGCAAAGTTCTTTTTTATTATTAATTTTATAAATAACATGCTATTAATTATAATTTTTAACTGAAATAAAACATAAGGTACAAAAAAAGAAAAACATTAATGACAATATTCAGCCTAAATATTTTTTTCAAAAATTTTTCTCACAAGTGAAATGCCCACGCAATAGTATAAATACAAGGTAGTTTTTAAAAATTGTTAAAAGAATATAACTTGAGTGAATTTGATACTTAAAAGCTTGTATGACAAATTAAACTATGAAATTATTAAAATAATTAAATTGTACCTTACGAATGAATCAAGTATGAAATATTTCCAAGATTATTTTGAGCCATTTTAGGTAAAATTTGTGGCTAAAAACAGCATTTTACGATTTAAGGTGTCTGAAAATCGAAACTTCTGAAATGTTTTATTCTTATAGCCATTTATCAAATTATCCTTCAAATTTAAAAAAAAATTTTTCAAAATTTTATTGACTGCAGATGGAGATATTAGCGCTTAAAATTTCTTTAATTTTTGACGCACTAAATTAATCAAGACTTTTTTATAAAAATTAAAAATCTTTGAGTATAAAAATTTTGAAAAATAATCTATATTATTGTTAGAAATTGACATTTTTTAGTGAATCGATAATAAATAATGCACCAAGTATTATATTCAAAGATTTTTGTAGACAGACTCTTTATAAAAGTCTTGATTAATTTAGTAGCTCAAAAAGAAAGGAAATTTTAACCGCTAATATCTCCGTCTGCAGTTAATTTAAAAAAAAATTTTTATTCAAATTCTAAGGGACACATAACATGATCTAAGGCTAAAGATATTAAAGATTTCAGAAGTATTGATTTTCAGAAATTTTAAATAAAAAAATGACATTTTTTATCCACACCTGATTCAACCTTAAGCTTTCGTAATAGTGCATAAAACCTATTAAATAACATTTTTTTTAATCAAAAATCAAAGATAATAGGAGTTTTATTCGAGTTTTATTTATTTATTTTTTTTTTTATTAAAAAAATGCCTCAATTTAAGGGTAATAGATTTTTTCACAGTTTTAAAATATTATTTTCCTAATTTTCGAGCTAATTTTAGTTTTTCATAATTTATTTAAATAATTTTTAAAAAAAGTTCAATTTGAAGAAATTTTCCAAGATTAGTTTTAATTTTTTTTATTTTTAAAGAGGTTTTAACACTTAAATTAAGATATTTTTTAAGGATTTAAACGAAATAAAATAATTTTTTGATTTTTGATAAAGATTAATTTAATCCAAAGTAAGTTGATTTTGAATCATTTTCGGGATCATTTTCAATTCTGACATTCTATCCCCCAAAACAAGCTAAAATATTAATTTTTTTAGTTACTTCTAGCAGTTACCCATTCGTTATTAAAAATACTACAATATAAATAATTATTACTAAAAATATATATTTTATTCATTAGTTGATGTCTTTTTACGATCTTCTTACTTGAAAAACAAGTTTTAAAAGAAAAAGAAAAAATTGATTTCAATCGTCAAGCATTTGCGACACTCAATTTGTTATAACCTTTAAAAAAACTAGAAATAAACAATCGAGTATTAATACATAAACAATGAATATTTGAAATTAAAATAAAAAAATTTTCATATTTTTCTGTCGAAATAAATGTCTTTTTTCAAAAAATTATAATAAAAATACAATATTATTATTGTCTCTGTTACATGTCTAGCAGACAGTCTGTAAGTATTGTATTATTATATTTTTTTATGATTTATTTATAAAACTAGACAAAAGACTAAAAATAAAAAATGCAAAAATGTGTCTAAAATATTTTTATCTCTAACAAAATGATAAAAATCTTGTCCAAAATGAGATCTAAATATTTTTTTTTTTTGTTATATAAATCATTTTTTCTTAATAGGATTAAAAAATAAAAAAATTGTTCTTAAAAATATTATCAATTTTTTTGAATCTTGTAACTTCAATCATCATAAATTATTAAAACGTTAGGTAATAATTTTAAATACACCCAAAAAGAACATCATCAAGAAATTCAGTTACAAAATTTTTTTTAATATGCAAAAAAAAGGCTTTTTTACCTTTGGTGTGACAAAATGTCACTTTTTATGATATACAAATTTTTCGTTACATAAAAAAGAGTTAATACATAATGAACCTTTTTCTTTGTATGTGTAAAATTATACCTGAACATGTGTGTGTTACAACTTTATTATTTGTCAAAAAGGATCACAATAACAAAAAAAAATCTGAAACCATGATTTGACAATTTATTGTGTTAGAAAAAAAAGGGTTAAATAATTATATTTACATAAAAATATTTTAGTGTAGATTACACTGACTGTACATTGTTATGATTATATAATTTTTTTTTTCTTTAAAATCAAACTGCATGCATCATTTTCTTATCTTTTTGGTTATGTAAAAGTAACAAAGAATTTTATAATATCCTTTAGAGATTTTTTATCTCAAGAAACTAAATTGTTGTGTTTTTTTTCTATTAATAGAATTTTTTTTAATTAATTTTTTTTTCTTCGTTTTAAACAAAAGAAATTATGAATTTATTCGTTTTTATGTCACTTTCTCTCATAATTTTTTTTTTGTTTTTGAAGGCATGACATTTTTTTCTTTTTTTTTTTATATAAAATAATTATTAAAATTATAATTTTTTTTTGTATACTTTCTAATTGACACTTTTATGATTTATGTTTAATGTAATAGAGAAAATAAGAAGTTAATAAAATATTTAGAAGGCACGTGCATTTTAAATGCAATAAACTATGTATTTAGTTTTAAAATAGTATACGACACAAAACCGAGAAAAATGATTTTTTGGTTTTTAGTAAATAGTCTTAAAATTGGATGGAAAATTGTTTTTATTTATCACAAGGAGTGGTTTTTTATTATAAGAATTTCATTTTACTACTAAGGGCAAAGGTTAGACTACAACATTCACCTTTTTCGAATCTAAAAGAAGAAAATTTTTGCAATATATTGGGTCGAGCACTCGTGCATATGGGACTTTTCAATTTTTTGGATTTTTAGGAAAATTAATAAAATCAATGTAATTTTTTTATTTAGATGTTATTTTGCGAAATAGTAAACTTGTAGACCTATTTTAGCCATTTCGGGGATGTTTGAACTTAAAAATAAAAAATTTTTTGTTTGTTTAAATTGTAAATGCAAAGTGCATAAATACATTGTGTAATTAAATGACATACAAAAAGTCAAGAAAACTCATAATTCGATATTTCGTAATTCAAGGGTTCAATAAAAAGAAATTTTTCCAAATTTCTAAAATAAATTCCGAGATAAAGTCTATAAATTGTGTATAAAAAAAATTGTTAGAATGTAATACTAATTCAACAACTGTTATTACGACAAGTGAAAGATGAAAAGAAGAAGCGTTAAAAGTAATAATAAAAGAGGTCATGATTTTTTCTCTTTTTTTTTTTTTAAATACATATTTGTGGTTAATTACAAATAATTAAATAAATATATTTTTACTATTATATTTCCTAACTGGAGAAAACAGGTATATGGGTAAATCTGGTGAGTTTTATTATTTTATGGGATTCAAAAAAATTTTTTTTGCAATTTGAGAAATAGTTTTGGGACTGGGTATGGTAAAAAATTCGTATGGTAACTGAATTCTTTTAAATATAACCAAGACTAAAACATACTCACTTTCGTATCCTATTAGGTCCGAAGTATTGGGTCCAAGAAATTGGACAATTTCACGCCCAAAAAACTGAAAGATATGACATGTATACTTGTAATAACCTACATTTTCAGATTAGATCTTGCGTAACTGGGATCTGGGCGGATTTTGGCCATAATTTGTAAGACCCGATTTTCTGACATCGGATAAATATTAAAAATTACTGAAAATTCCGATTAGATTTTCGGATTCCTCGAGAAATTCTACCAAAGTCCTTCTATTCCGGCAAATTTTATAAAATTGCTAAAAAGTTTAAAAAAAAAAAGAACCAAGAAAATTTTCCGAAAAACGAATGAGAATTTTCTGGAGTTTTCATTTAGTGAGAAAAAAAGACAGTCTCTGGAAAAAATCCGAAATTGGGTCCTGGAAATTTTGACCAGAATCTATAAGATGTTTTTACTAAGTTTTATTTTACGCCAGTATGAATCAATACGGATTTTATGTCAGATTTATTCTACGATTTTATCTACGTGAATTTTTTCACCGGGCATTTGGAATTTAACTGATAGCAAAATTGCGTTTATAATTAACTCGAGGCATATCTATTTTTATAAACCACTTTTAATTTATACTTTTATTTTTTAATTATCTAAAAGCTAGAAATCAGCAAAAAATCAAGATTTCAACAAACACCCAAACAAAAAAAAATTTACAGTTGTGTATAATCCCATAAAATTTGCATAAAATCATTATAAACCAGTAGATTTATCCATATACACACCCAAAGAGATTTATTATGCCAAAAAAAAGTCTTCTTCTCAAAAAGGGTTATAATCAAGGATGATTCTTAAAAATTAGTTGTTGTTATATAAAAAAAAAGAAGAAGAAGATGACATTTCTTTTTCGCATACACAAGATTTATAAGATTTATGAATTTAACAAATTAAATATTCAAATGTGCTTATATCCTATTATTATTATTATTATTATTATCTTCTTATTTAATAAAAAAAATAAAGAATTAATACCATAATGCACTTATAAAAAATATGCATAATAATAATAATAATAAAAATTCCAATTATGTTGACAATATAATGTAACTAATACGATAAGATATTTAACAATGGATGAAATGCATAAATGACACATGATTCTGCATCCAAAAGTTTCAAAATACAATTCTTCGGCTTTTGTAATTTATATACTTTACATTTTTTAAATACCTATTTTTTAAGATTATTTTTAAATTGCAAATTATTGACTATAATTTTGCTTTTAGGCTCTTTGAATTATGCTGTTCAGATTCATTTTATCCTGATTTGATTGGGGTTTATGCGAAAATTCACCTGATTTTTGGTTCGAATATTTCATTTATTTAACTTAAAAATTGGATTAATTTTTTCTCAATACAAAATAACACACACACACGCTTATAAATTAATCAAATACGTAATTTATTTATTATTATAAATATAAAAGCAATAATGAAATAATTCGTAAATTATTTTTTTTGCGTACGTTAACGAAATATTTAATAACTAAGTAGGTAAGTTCAATAAAATTACTTCATTTTTTTTGTAATAACATAAATACAATTACACACACACACACACACACACACACACACACACACACACACACACACACGCGCGCGTTACCAATACTTTTATAAGCTTATAATTAATATTTATTATTAAAAAAGATGTTTTATTTAATTACCAATTGTAAAATTAAATTAATTAAAATATATAATATTTTGAAATTAGAAATATTGCATTAGTTTTAGTAAACAAACGTAATTATGCCTATTTTTCTTACTTTCGTTCGATATTCAGGTATAAAAAATAAATCTTACCTACGCACTTTATCTAATATCATTTAAATATTTTTTTAGAAGGCCGAGAAAAAAATTTCTTTAAAAAAATAACAAAGGTGAGAAAATATCACACGATGGAAAGATTAGGTACCTATTTTTGTTTTGTTAGAAAAAGATGCTGATAAAAATATTATTCCTAACCTTCAAATATTTTTGTCGTTATTGGATATTTTTTATTTCTAAAAATCTAGTTTTTTTTGTTTACTGTGTCAGTATCGAGTTTTAAAAGAATTTACGTCATTATTCGTTTGAATTTTTCATCAGGAGAAATTTATATTACATAATAAATCATAATAATAAACGCGCATCCTTTAATTATAATATGAAAACTCCCGCTGTTTTTAAGTAAATAACTTTTTAATAAGTAAATGGCGCCAATTTAACTATAACTCTTTTTAGTATATTAAAGAATTTTATTTCTGGTACGTGTGATAAAACACAATTTATTTATCAAAATAAAAAAGATAAAAAAACTTTCAATACAAATAAAATATTTTCTTACCTCGTATTTTGGTTTCTTGTTGATCAAGTGTTGTTATTCTCGACGAACGCGTTTGCTGGCCGGGTTTCTTTAACAGAAAACCGACAATTTGCGGTGCGATCATCATTTTGACAGAATTTAAACAAAAAAGTAATAAAAACTAAACAACACACACTTACACATATACACAACAAAAAAAATGACCTTTTAAATTATTTAGTTAAAATTAATTTTCTTTTTTTAAATTATTATTCTTCTTCACTTAACTTCGACCCTCATTATTATTATTATTGTTGTTAATAAACTACACAAATTTATTTTGTCTTCTTCAATATTCAGCATTTTATTTTAATCATTAATTTTGTTTAAATACAGTGTTTATAATAATGTTTACTTTTGTTTGTAATCTTTTATTCACTGAATTAACGATTTTTCATTTTTCTGAGTATTTATGGAGTTTTTTTTTAATTTTGGAGTTTGTTGACTCCAAAATTTAAAACGACAATGTTTACGGTCGTTTGTTGCTCCGAAATTATTTATATAACTACTCTGAAAAATTACGTCTGCTAGGTTTTTGACTCTAATATCTAGAAAACGACTAAATTAATCAACAGTCGTTTTTGACTCCGAAATTACGGATTTTACTTTAAAAAATCTTTTCTGCTAGTTTATACTTTTTGGATCAGTGATTGTTATTGATCCAAAATATTTAACGTAAAAAAACCTTTTCTTCAAGTACAATCCAAGTAAACTTATTACAAAACCACTTTTATTTACCAAAAAACACCAATAAATAAAAATATTCACAAATCACTAAAACACGAGTTAATAAATATCTTGTTATTGTATCAAAAGTTTAAACAACAAAATAAATAAAATGTTATTTTTTACACAATTTTACATAAATAATGTTTACATGTGACTTTAAACGAAGAACAATTACTAAACATAGATAATCATGTGAATAGGCGCGCGATCGCCGAACGACTGAAAAAGGCAAAAAGGAAAAGTATACATTCAACACAATTTGTATTATATACCTCGTGGGTAAGAGGTAAAGCTATGTAATATTATTTTTATAAGGAACGGCTTATATGAACTGCCATGCCGGCCGCACCCCTCTCTTTCTTACTTATACGAATACTGTCATGATTTTTTATTAAGAAGTACTATGTGCAGTTTATATACCCTTTGATTTTTTTAAAATAAAAAAAGAGATAAAGATAGAATAATCATCAACAAAATTTTATATGTGTGTATAAGTATTTTTATACTTTTTTGTATATGGGTTATTCCATATAAATTTTTTTTTTTTTAAATTATAATTGCATGTACCTATGTTAATTAAAATTTGGTGGTAAATTTCATCTCTGGTTTATTTTTACAGGAAATTTTGGTTATTGGTCATTGCAATTTATTACTCGCTAATTTTTTATTAAATTTATCAAAAATTAAAAGTTTTGATAAAGAACAGTTAATATTTATTATTTAGTACTGCATGGAAGGGCCTCACTTAAATTTTGGCAGGTTAAATTTTGATTCACTTGGAGTTTTCTTTTTCATATGCATAAATTTTTGTAATGCAAATTCGGCACATTATATATTTTACCATGTAAAATGAAAAAACGCATATATGCGTTTTATGACTCCATAAAAATCGATCGGGATATTTATATTTTTTGGGTTTTTAAACGAAAAATATTTTCAAAAAAAATAATATTTTATGTTTGTCGGTAGACCATCTTAATATTCCTATAGTGCAAAAAAATGAGATATTTGTAGTTAACCCATAACAAGTGTCCTGGGCTGAAATCGAGGCAGAAATCAATTACATGTTACTAGTGGCTTTCTAAGACCAGATGGAAGTCCAGTTTAAAGCCAGTGTGAGTGCTAGTATGATTTCTGTTCGAGAAGTTCTTATAGAACCAAGATATTCAAAATCCCAGATATAATTTATTATAATGATTTTCATTTTATAAAAATCATTCATATGATTTTCCTATTTTCATATGGCTTCTTCCGCGTTTTGTACATTAAATAGCAAATTAAAAATAAAAAAAAAAGTAATTGATAAGTTAAAAAAAGTGAAAGTTATTGTAAAAATAAGTCAATAAATAAAAAATTGTTAGCTCAAGAATCGAGAATTCTTATTTAATTTTAAAAATGAAAATCAAATAGTGTGTAAAAAAAATATCTGCTGCAAATTAATTAATTTTTTTTTTTTTTTTTGAAAATAAGCATAAAAAAGCTTGTTTAAAAATTGAGATTTAGAGAGCTTTTGTATTTTAAAATTTATTAGAAAAAAATCAGGAGATAATTTCAAATTCATAAATAATTAAATTAAATATAAATTACTTATATTTTTTATGTATTATATAATTTAAAAACCCAAAAAGAAGCTTTTAATTTTTACCATGGTAAATACTTTTTTTAACTTTTCCCGAGTATGCAGTTGAAGTAAGCAGTTTAGGCTAAATTTATATGAACGTTAAATTACAAAACCTTAGACACTTCAAATGAATGTTTTTAAGGACCAAGAAAGCCAAATTTAAGATTTCATTCACTTTTAATGAAGGGCAAAAATTTTTTATTATAGGACTTTCTTCTTGCCAAAAGTAAATTGAGTAAAACGCGTTTAAGATTTAAAAAAATGCTTTAATTACTTTTTAATATCTTAAAGTTGGTATTTCTGATTTACTTGTTTTTGGGAGTACAAACCGCTGGCCTAATTTCTCTAATTATAATACTTTGGGCATGTTTCTGTTATCAAATTTTTAAAGAAATACTTTAAGAACAACCAGAAAATCGACAGAAAGTTTAATATATTTAAAAGAAATATTCCTAAACATTATTCAAACTAAAATTTATCTATTATTACGTATCTCAATTTAAATATTTACTATTATCTTAAGCGAGACAAAAAATATCTCCAGACGTACAGAACTCAGACTTATCTCAAAATTCAATAGAAATCTCTATGTACATATTTATTAGTCTCAAACTGATTGCCACGTTAAAAAATTGGTTTAAATTTTATAACTTTTTATGAATCAACGAACCCGAATTTAGGAATAAGATTTGAAATTTCGGATCTTAGGCTAGCAATTAATTGATGATTATTAGATATATAAATGAAAAAAAAAAAATTAATTAGCTAGTAATTTTTATGCATAATAACACTTAAAAAAAATTAAATCCTCATTTTTTTTCTAGTAAACTGAATTATTTATCTCAAATTCTCTGATCGCCATAGCCAATTTATCGAATGACCATTTTTGGTCCAAAATGAACAATTTTTAAATTGCTGCCAAAATTCTAGTTTTCGATGAAAATAGGTTTTATAGGTTTCAAAAATATTGTATAAGCTCAGAATTTCCAAAAAAAACTAAGTATTCTCATTTGCTTGAGTTGTTTTCGAAATGTGGCTCTATAGAAGGATAGTAATCAATTAAAATAGAAATTTTTTGAAAAGTCTAAAATTGAGACTCAGACTAAATAAATTATAATATCTTGCAAATAAATTAATGAAAAGGAGCAAGTAAATAATTTTAGGAAACTTGGAACTTATACAACCTTTTTGAGCTTTATGAAACCCATATTCATAAAAAATTGCGATTTCGTCAGTAATTTGAAAATTGGTAATTTTAGGCCAAAAATGGGGATTTGGTTTTTATAGAATTGCTAATGAAAAAATGAAACCAACCTGAAGTACTTTGGTTAACTTGCGAGGTTGGAGCGTTATATTGAAGATTACCAAGCGTATAACCAGTTTGTGTAAACACAACCAAAATGCATGGAATATTTTTACTACAGCTGATGACTGGGTATAATACATAAATATTACGCAAAATATTACAATACAATTTGCTATTTTTATAATTTGTAATTATCACCTTAACTAAATGTTAAGATTCTAAACCCAAACTATTCTGATCCTCTAAACGCGTATTATTCTAGGTCCATAAATCGAAATGATTCTAAGTCCCTAAACCAGAATTATTATTTGAAGTCCCATTTGACCCCTTACCCCTTGATTTTCGGATTCCCAGGACGCCCTTTCCTGTAAAAATGTTTCATGTTAAAACCCTGTTTTATAACATTGAGATCTGCGTTTATAAGCCCAGAAGGTTCATTTAACTAAACTAAGGGCATTGGAAATATTTTTTTAACGTATTAGACTGATTCCTGTTAATAAAATATAAATTAGTGCTCCAAATGTCATGACCTTCATTGTTAGTAACAAATGTCTAAGAAACCGCAAAAATAATCTAAAGTTTGTGAGTAACTGAAGTATTTTGAGTGAAAGCAAATTTCATAATCATATTTAGTGACCCGAAAAATTTAAATATTTTGTTGAAAAATTTTATGGACCTATCAAAAAAACAACGTGATTACTAAATAGGAGTCCACGCCTACATCCTAAAACTATATTTAAAATCGTAAACGATATAAACGAATTCGCAAGGAGTGTCCCATATGTATAAAAATTTTATAATGGATAAGAAGACCCTTTCGCTTAATAATTCGTAACGTATGTTTAAAACGCGACGTATTATTACATTCTTCTTATCTTTTATTCGAATTTTATTATTTTAGTTGGACCCGTATATAATAAAAATTTTCTTGTCATGTATTTTTTAAAATCTTTTTTATACTTGTAATAAATTTTGACAATAATTTTATGTAATCAATCATTTTGACAATTAAATAATTTATTTAAAAAAAATTTTGATCTTCTTACTCGTCTTATAAAATATAATATTTCTTAATAGTATTAAATTACAGTCAATAAAATATTTTCGTTTTATATTTGACGAAATTTTATATTTATCTATTTATTTTTCTGTATTGTTAACAATTCAGTATGTGCGTAATACAGACAAAATTTTTGAGCTAAATTTTTCTTCTGCTTTTAAAATCTAGTTATATGTGTCCAGGGTTATAGTACATGTAAAACATTTGCATTGTGTTTCGTATACAAAAACGTGATTACTTTGGGGGCTAAAATTTACGCACCTGTTGCATAATATTAAACTGTTTTCTTGAAGTAAGGGGGATATTCAACACCCTTACTTTATTTTTTTCTTATAATGCACAATGTGAATGTAGTTTGTGAAGAATTTTTATGTGAATGCAGTTTTTTTGCTACTTTTTTTCTTTTTTAAATTACAGCCCTTTCGTCCTGGACCAGGCTGTGAGTTTTATTTTTCAAATATTATTCTTAAGAACATAATCCTGAGCATACGAAACAATAAATTAAACCAAGAGTACTTCATGTCGAGTTTTAAACAATAATTATAAGGGACTGTTCAACTATGATGTCACGTTTTTTTTAAGGTTTTTTACCCCTCCGTCCCTCCGTATCCAACCCTGTCACATTCAGCAAACCCCTCCCTGTAAAATGATGTCACGCAGTCTTTTGTAGACCCCTCTTAAAAATTTATGAAAATATAAATATTGAAAAATTTTTTTTCACCAAATTATATACATTTTTTAAAGTTTTTATGATTATAAAATATTTTATTTTTTATATTAATATTATATTGTTAATATATGCAAAATAATTTACAATATTAGTGGTTTTTTTTTAATTTAAGGGTTGTTATCTCATTCCCTAAGGATTGTAGAAGAAAACCAACTTTGGAATTGAAAATACCGATCCAAAATACCTACTAGGTGACGTTTTCAGCTAAAAATATTAATTTCACCCCCTTACCCCAAATATTTATCTCCTCGAGAGGGTGAATGTGCTCAAAATACATAAATTTGCATCTTTTACCTTTTGGAAAGTGAAAAATATAATTTCCAACATTAAGAAACTTTTTTTTTGCGTGCAGTAATTTTTTATTAAAAGTTTTACAATGTTAGTGATTTTACTCTACTTTCGGGTTTGATATTTCATTACCCAAGGTTCTTAGGTAAAAATAGACTTCAGAAATGGAAAGAGCGACCAAAAATATCTACTAGGTACACGTAACTTCCTTATATTAACAAAAAAATTAGAACATTTTCGAAAAATTAGTAAATTTTCAAAAAAATTTTTAAATATTCGAAAAAAATCGTGAATTTACTAAATTTAGTGGATTAACAAAAAATTCGAGTATACTCGATTTTTTTTTGTGAATTTACGAAAAATGTTTTAAATTCACAAATTTGTTCACGATTTATGACCCGAAAGGATTTATTATTGTCTAACAAGATGGTCCAACAAGGTGGTAACAAACAAAATTTAATAAAAAATTTTTTAAAATTGCACGAAACAAATAGTACTAAAACTATTTTTTATAAATTTTCGAAAAAAAATTGTAATTTATCAATTTTTCTTGCGAATAGGGGGCTTGCATGGGTCCAAATTTTGGTAATTTTTGTGCATAATCTGAAATAATTAAAAAAATATTAGACACGTATTTTTTTTTTTAATATTACGAAAATTTACAATGTATTTGTATAAGGTAGGCGTGACGTCATCACTTTTTTAATTTTCATTTTTTTGAAAAACACAAAAATACGTGTCTATTATTTTTTGATCTAGTTTCAAATTATGCAAAAAAATCATTAAAATTCCGACCCATGCAAGTCCTCTATTCAGAAAAAAAAATCGAGGATACTCGAATTTTTCATTAATTTACTAAATTCAGTAACGTAAATTTACGATTTTTTTTAAATATTTAAAATTTTTTTTGAAAATTTACTAATTTTTCGAAAATTTTTTAATTTTGTTGTTAATTTAAGGAAGTTACTTTTTACAGTGTAATGTTTACAGCTAAAAATTTTCATTTTTTATACATCTGTAAAATCCACTCCCTTAGCCCTAATATTTACCCCCTCGAGAGGGTGAATGTGCTCAAAATACATAAAGTTGCATCTTTTACCTTTTGGAAAGTGAAATATATAATTTCCAACATTAAGAAACTTTTTTTTTGCCTACAGTAACTTTTTTTTTTAATTTGACTATTTTATAGTGATTTTAACCTACTTTAAGGGTTGATATTTCATTTCCCAAGTGTCGTAGGTGAAAACAGACTTCGAAAATGAAAAGAGCGATAAAAAATACCGACTAAGTGAGATTTTCAGCCCAAAATACTCATGTTTTCATACCATAATATTCATTTGTCCAAGAATTGTCGATTAGGCGCTTATGGGTTAATAAAACACATGCATTTAATAAATTAATAAATACTTATAATATCCTATATTTTAAATACTATATCATATCTAAGGATATATGTGTAGGGGGTCTTCCGTGAGAAACATATATTTATTTTCAAATATCTTCAAAAATAATAATTTTGATTTAAATATTAAAAGAAAAAAATCTTTTGTGTTATATAACGCTATAATTAATAGCATATGGGCCATTAAGTTACATGATAGTAAACATGGTTTTTAAAGCTGTTCTCAGTATGATTTAAGATTCTCTTAGACAATTTTTAATATAGTATTAAAATATTTTTTGTTTTTCAAAATATGTGACATCACAGTCATATTTTATCCTTCCTTCCTCCCTGTCACATTTTGTCACAAATCTCTAACCCCTCCCTCCGTCTGCCGCCGTGACATCATAGTTGAACAGTCCCTAAGCTCGTCTTTGTAATATACTAGTTTGTAATTTTATTTCAAGACAGTGAAATTTAAAGAGTTGCAAAATCTGTAGTTTTTAGGAAAAGTAGATTTTAAATACAATTTTTTCGTTAAAATTCTTATACTTTTTTTTTAATTTTGAAAGTAGAAACTTATTGTCTTAAAAAGTGTAACAGGGGGTTATATTTGCTGAAATTTTATAAACAATTTTTTTAATTTTTTTTTTAAACAGAGAAAATTTGAAAATTATAATATTTGAAATGAAAAAACAAAAAAATAACAATAGATAGATAGAAAAACAATAAATCAAGGATGGACATATAGATTTAAAATTGCGATATTTTAAATATTTTTAAAGAATATATTAATATGTTATATTAATAAATTCTCAAAAAGTGAAGCAAAATTTTTTTATGAATAACTTTTATTCACAAGATAAATCAGTCTTGAATCCAACAAAGCTGACAGCTGAAGAAGCGATCGCCTCCTACACAGCAAAACTTTTTTACATTTATTTGAAATTTTTTGGAAATTTTACAGTTCTTACTCTTTTGTCACACATCTTGAAATTTGTTTGAGTTTAAAGATTTTCTTGAATATTCAAACATTTTATTAAAATTTGAACCAACGTACTTACTTCAATTTGCAAGCAAAGTCCAAGCAAAAAAATGTGCATTTTTTTAATGCGATTTGATTTCAAGTGTATCAAGCAATTCAAGAATAATAAAAATAAAAAATTTTTCATCACAAACGAAACATTTTTGCGATAATTTTAATGCTGCGATTTAGAAAATAAAATTTAAAAAATTTTGTATATAGAAGAATTACCATTCCAGAAAAGTAGATTTAAATACTTAATTATTTTTTACAATATTTCTTGATCAAAGAAATATTTTCCTATTCTTTGAGAAACATCGTTTCGGATGCCTAATTCACAATATATGTTTTATATGAAAATAATAATGTGAATTTGGTCTCAATGGATTATTTAAACCTTAATTTATTTATTAAAAATACAAGTTACGATTTTATTACAAAAAGTATAATATGTCCTGCAAGTAATTATGTCCGTATGGTCCTGAATATGTCCTGAATAAAAAGGTTTAAATTTTTATAACTAAAAATTTTGTTTTACCTACAGTCGTTTCTATAGTTTCTGTCGTTAACTATAGTTCCTACTGTATCTCATAAGATAAGCATTACCTTTCTGAATTTCCTATAGTATCTCACATGATAAACATTCAATTCTGTGATACCGACTTGAATTTTGAATTTAAAGTTTTGTTTGAAGAGATACTTTTCCATTAAATAGTTTTATGAAAGATTTAATAAGTTTAAAAATTTTCTTTGATTTAAAATAATTTTGCTTTACGAGCTAATACGGTTTCAAAATCTTGAAATTAAAGATTTAGATTATCATATTTAGAATTTATTTATCTATTGGGATAAAAAGATAAAACCGAGGATGAAACTAATTTTTTTAAAATTTTATATGATTTAAACTGCTAGTGTATACTATAATGGACATAAAGTATTTTTTAGGCACGATCACCCTATGTAAGCAATACATAGATGATTAAAGGCTCTATCGACCTACTATCGGTTTGAAAAAGATGTGAACCTCTCGTTTTTTCTTAATATTTTGGATAAAAATAGAGATATTTTAATGAAACAAACTTTTTTTGAAAATTTGACTATATTTTTACAATTTTACCAAAGGAATATAGTTCAACTTTAATAGTTTCTGTTTTATTGCAAAAATAAGTCAAAAAACAAGAATTTTTTGAAATTTTTTTTCCCTCCGCTGCTTTGGACTTCAAAAAAGTGTCGAAAGAATCATTTTTTTTTTCCAAATTTTTACCACTGATAATATGACTCTTTATTTACGCGTTGCTGTTTTAAAAATTTGAAAATATTAATTTGCAAATTTTCTGTGACCTTTGAAAGACGAGACTTTTATCTCAGCAACAAATTGTTCGATTGGCTTCATTTTTTTTTTAATTGATAGGTCTTGATTTGTATATTACAAATTTATAATTGATTAAAACAGCGAATTTCTAGTTTTGGAGCTAAAGCGAAAAGAATCATGGCACAGGTGCAAAACTATGCATCTATTGTTTCTAAAAAACTTTTCACACCTTCCTGCTGTTTTAAACTCCAAGAGGTAGAAAAAAAATATTTCTATTGTTTTATGCTTTTTAAGACATTAACATCTGGTAAAAATATAGAAGAAAAAAATTGCCATTTTCAGAAACGTATTCAATTTTTATAAATATTGTAAATGTATTCATTCACCTGATCACAAAGAAATTTGAATCGCAAAAATCGGCCAATAAATGGCTTTAATAGAGCATAAAGTAAAAATAGATATCAATTTTTATTTTGCTGATATCAGGGTTATTTTTTGGCCGATTTTCGCAATTCAAACTGCACATTAATCAGATTTTAAAGCAGAATATGATTTGAGGCAAAAAGTAACATTTTTACAAAGATTTGCAAAATTGAAAAAAAAAATTCCGAAGAATTTAGAAATAAAGGAATTTTAATAGACACCATACTGCGAGAGGTAATAAAGACTGAAAAAAAGTAATTAGAATTATTTTTTATTCTTGTACTTTTTTCCGCGGGGTGCCTCAAAATTTCTTTTGTTTATTTAATCTTTAAAATTTTTTTTTAGTTTTTGCACATTATTTTAAACAAGATTTTTTTTGCTTTAAAACTGAGTATACTTAAAAAACTGATTAATGAGCAGTTTGAATTGCGAAAATCGGCCAAAAAATGACCCTGATATCAACAAAATAAAAATTGATACCTAATTTTACTTGATGCTCTATTGAAGCCAATTATTGGCCGATTTTTGCGATTCAAATTTCTTTGTGATCAGGTGAATGAATACATTTACAATATTTATAAAAATTGAATACTTTTCTGAAAATTGCAATTTTTTTCTTCTATATTTTTACCAGATGTTAATGTCTTAAAAAGCATAAAACAATAGAAATATTTTTTTTCTACCTCTTGGAGTTTAAAACAGCAGGAAGGTGTGAAAAGTTTTTTAGAAACAATAGATGCATAGTTTTGCACCTGTGCCATGATTCTTTTCGCTTTAGCTCCAAAACTAGAAATTCGCTGTTTTAATCAATTATAAATTTGTAATATACAAATCAAGACCTATCAATTAAAAAAAAAATGAAGCCAATCGAACAATTTGTTGCCGAGATAGAGGTCTCGTCTTTCAAAGGTCACAGAAAATTTGCAAATTAATATTTTCAAATTTTTAAAACAGCAACGCGTAAATAAAGAGTCATATTATCAGTGGTAAAAATTTGGAAACAAAAAAATGATTCTTTCGACACTTTTTTGAAGTCCAAAGCAGCGGAGTGAAAAAAAATTTCAAAAAATTCTTGTTTTTTGACTTATTTTTGCAATAAAACAGAAACTATTAAAGTTGAATTATATTCCTTTGGTAAAATTGTAAAAATATAGTCAAATTTTCAAAAAAAGTTTGTTTCATTAAAATATCTCTATTTTTACCCAAAATATTAAGAAAAAACGAGAGGTTCACATCTTTTTCAAACCGATAGTATGTATGCAATACATAAATGAAATCGTGCCTTAAAAGTTTATCAGGTTAAAAAACGAAAAAGTCTTCAAATTCTCAAATTAATGGAGGAATTTGGTCCCCAGGTCATTCCGATGCCTCTACATGCTTTTTTGCCGATGAATTTCGATGAATCAAAAATCCCTTCGAACAAATTTTTTGAAATCAGATCCAGTTGCAGGGTTTTCAATTTTAAATGATTTCATCAAGTCCTTGCAGAGAAATGTCCAAAAAGCTGATTTCAGACTTTTAACCTAAATGGTTAAAATTATTAAATTTTTAAAAAATTTATTTAAAAATAAACTTAAAAAATTTATAACCGGTTTTCGTAACTGCACAACCAACGAGTATGGAACATGTTCACTTATAACACTGATAATAAAGTATATCTATTGTGTTCGTAATATAAATATTTATATCCAAATATGTATTTATATTTAGATTTTTATTATAGAAATCATGCTGCTTAGACATCAAATTGAACAAAATTAATTAAATTTTCAAATTATTATAGTTTTTTAAATAATATATAATATTAATAATATATAATAAATACGGTTTTGAAAATACTGGTCCGTACATTTTTAGAACCTTATACGGTATATTTTTCAAACGGATTCCATATTAAAAAAACCGTATATACGGCAAAAAATCAAAATCCAAAATTCTCTATTCCTTATATACGGATATCATGCGCATCCCGTATTCCCAACCCTGTTTGAGAGTTGCACAAGGACATGATTGATACCAGGTTTATACATTATAATACAAAAGTACAGGATTTTTTGGAGATGTCTAAAACAAAACAAAAATGGTGGGGGATTCTGACCTAAGGGAGGATTCAGACGAGAAAAAAAATTGTAACCACTACCTCCGAAATTGACTCCTACTTTTTATTATTTACCCCTTCTACAACTCTGTATAAACCTGGTATAAATTTAATCATGCATAAGGAATATGTGCAAAAAGTGCGAGCTGGTATTACAGTGATAAAGTCAGTGTTCACCAGTGCTTCATTTCAATAATAAGTGACTGAATGATATCATCATTTTTTATTTAAATATATTAATAAAAAATTTTAATAAAAATAAGCAATATTTTTTAAATTTAACACCTGTGATAAATACTTAGTTTTTTACGAAGGATTTAATCTTAATAAAGGCTGCAACTAATAAATAGTTAAAGGTAGGCATTTAATTTTTTACTTTTAAATTTAACACCCTATTTTTGTACCACGGTATACATAAAAAAAAATTTTTTGTTTGTTTGTAAAGTACATTGTTATTGTGAAGCTACATTACAAAAAAATTTACCATGCACTAAATTTTATAATTAATTCTGTACCAATTTCAACCTTGAGAAAAATATCTTTAAAATCATATCAAACTATAAATTTTGATGTATGGGTAAATAGAATTTAATTGAATTCAATTAAACAGAGATTTTTTTAGTACTGAGGTTATTAAAAGATTAAAAAAGGCACAAAGGTTCTTTCAGTATGCGCCGATTTTTATTTTGATCGGTGACGTGTATGATCAATTTAAAACAATATTTTTAAAGGAGATTTTTTTTTTTTGAGTGAAATAATAATTCTTTCTACAATATAAATTAACCGAACAAAGTACTGAAGATAATAAAATTTTATGCATCTTTAATAAAATTATTTAGAAGTTTCTGGAAGCAAATGCTAAAAAACCGAGGGAAAGAATTAACTAAAAAAAAAATGCGGGAAAGGAGAAATAATCTTTACTTTTTGAAGAAAAAGGACGAAGAAAGTGAAAATCGCAGACTCATATTACTTCTGGTTATTTATTTTTCTATATTTATCAATGAGTCAGAAAAAAAATAAATTTATTATTCAGTATAATGACTACTGAATATCAGTGCAGATTAAATAAAAAATTTAATTTCTTTAATTAATTTAGTGTATTATAAAAGTTTTTAAAATTAAAAAAAAATTTTTTTTATTTGCGCAATTTTCAAGTAATAAACAAAATTTTTTAAAAAAATAAAAATTTATAATTTTATTACATAGGAAAGGTAAATTGGTTCTAAAATTTTAAAATAGATCAAATGAATAAAAAATTTATTAGGTATAAGAAAATATTCAGAAAAAAAAAGTTAATTTTATTTTACATTAATTTTTAGTGTAAAATAAAATACAAAATATTATAATCCTGTCAATTCAGCATACTTATACATGGATACACAACTTAACTTACAACATTACTTTGGATACTCAAGTAGTGTATCCATGAACTTATATGAAACATTTATTGTCCATTTTTCAAGGTTTTCGAAAACCGGTTGTTTTACTTTCATTTCAACCGGAGCTTTTAATAATAAAAATTTTATAACTAAAAAAGTTGTTTAAAAAAAATATGAAGGATGCAATAAATTCTTTTAGGATGAAATTTCGTATCAAATACGTTTTGTTAATTTTTTTTCTATATTTTTAATAATATGGAATTTTATATATGGTATTTCTTATCTATTAAAATTTTATTTGCAAAAAAACATTTTTTATCTAATAATTAATGATAAAATATTTTCGTATTATTAAATAATTTATGAATTTTTCAAATAAAAAACTTTTCTGATGACTTATCTTACCACAACTATTATTGGCTAAAAATAGTAAAAATTTTTTTTTACATTCTTATCCCATTAATACCTAGACGACCGTCTAATAAAAAAATACCCTGCCAACTAGCTGGCACTAAGGTTCCTCAAACAATGAACTAAATACTTCAATATGCCACAGATATCACCGATTACAACCATGCAATCATACATTCATTTCTATTAACTTTTAAAAATTAAAAGAAAATTTATGTATTGAATTAAACTAAATCTATTTTTTTCAAAATAAAATCTAACGTAATATTAATTGGATAATAATTATTCAAGATAGTACTTTCATGGAATTAAATGCAGTATTATAAAAAAAAAAAAATTATTGCAGTTTTTTTTGTTTGTTTTTTTAATTTTGAGAAAAAAATTTTGGAAAAATTCGGTATCAGATCCAAAAAATTACTATAAACGAACTGTCTAAAACTAGTACTCTCATAGAAATAAATTAGGTACTACGTCCAAAAAGAAAAAAAAATTTGGTGTTTTTTGTATTTTTTTATGACGAAATTTTTGGGAAAATAATTTTCAAAAAATTAAGTATCAGATTCGAGATATCGAGTAAAAACCATACTTTCAAATAGAATACTTGAAATATAATACTTATGAAATATAATATAATACTTTCATGGAAATAAATGAGGTATTACATCCAAATTAAAAAAAAAAAAAAGTATTTTAAGATTTTTTGATGAAAAAATTTTTGGGAAAAAAAATTAAGTCTTAATTCGATAATGGTTTTGAAATTTCACCCGTTACAATATTTTCAGATATTAGTGCTTTCATGGAATTAATTGAGGTATTACACAAAAAAAAAAAAATTTTGCAGGTTTTTTAATTTTTTTGTTTTTTTAATTTTGGGAAAAAAATTTTTGAAAAAATTCGGTGTCAGATCCAAAAAATGACTATAAACAAACTGTCTAAAACTAGTACTTTCATAGAAATAAATTAGGTACTACGTCCAAAAAGAAAAAAAAAATTGTTTTTTGTATTTTTTCGTAAAAAAAATTTTGGGAAAAAAATTTTCAACAAATTAAGTATCAGATTCGAGATATAGAGTAAAAACCATACTTTCAAATATCAGTACTTTCGTGGAAATAAATGAGGTATTACATCCAAATTAAAAAAAAAAAAGTACCCCGAGCTTTTTTGGTGAAAATTAGGTCTTAATTCCATAATGTTTGTGAAATATCACCGATTACATACATACACACACACACACAGACTTTTTTTAAAAACCGGTTTTTTAGCTTCCTGAGGTCTCAAAACGTGCTTATATGCCAAAAAATCAAAAACCAAAATTTGACCCATCACAATTGCCAAACATTTGCCAAAAATTGAAATTTTTGGCGAAAAATCGTATGTAGTAGGTATTTAGGGCTGCTTTTTCCGAATCTGAAGTCTATTAATAGGTTAAAACAAATTTTTTGCACAATATAAAAAACTAGAGCTCAAAGACAATGTAAAATTAAAAAATAATTTAATATTAACAATACTCAGAAAAGCTGAGAAAAAACAGAAAAAATGTCATGCCTTATTTATGTTTTTCATATCATATTTACGGATTTTCATATAAACGGTAAAATTTTAATAAGCCTTATCCATTAAAAGCTTTCCATTAACCGATAATTCTTATACATGCCTGTTCCAAAAATTCTAAGCCGTATAAGGAAAATTTTCAAACTGAACAGACTTAAATTTTTCCGATTATATGGAAATCCGAAAATACGTATAAAAGCTGATGGAATCAGCGCGTGCCAGTTTAGCCGTTCATGACGTACACTGTTTTACTTTTAATATGTAGAATCAAAGCAAAGATCGGTTTAATCCAGTCACAATGCACGGAGGGGGAGTTTGATATCGACAGTCGGTTTCAGAAAAATTCTACTAAATGTTCTAAGTTTTTTAATCCGAAGCCGAGATCCAAAGTCGTTGGAAAAAAGAGTAGCACCCTCAAATCAGCATAAACAACCCCTTTTTAGGTTTGTTGTTTCATGCCTTTTGGAACTACAGTTAATATGGTCAAATAATTGCCATTTTTCCATAAGTAATTAAGAATAAATTAATTAACAATATATTAAGATAACTTGATTCTAGACCAAAATTGGGATAATAGGGCTAATTTTAAGGTTTAAAAACTACACATAAAATAAGAAAAATTTCGAAAAACATTATAAAATACTGTTTTTTTAAATTTTTTATTCTTGAATCTAGTATTTAATAATATTTTATGTCAATTTAAAAACTATCCTAAAAAAAACGCTGCCAAACTATTGGCACAACCTCCAAACTATGGGAGCTTCCACAAAAAAAACAGGAAAATATTTCTTTGAATTAAAACTACATCAATGGATTACGTCCAAAAATAAAAAATTGATAGTATTCTTGATAGCAAAAATTTTTATTTTATCGATTCCAGGAAATCGAATATTAACGAATTTTCTAAAACTAACATAAACCTAAAATTTTTAAAACTTAAACTTTATAAATTCATTGCAAAAAAGTAATATGTGTAATATTAAACGATTTATGACTTTTTTCAACACGCATTACAATTTCTGTAAAATAATATGTAATAAAAAATTACGAGTTCTCCGCGATCCCTGCACCAATGAGTACAAGAGAGTAATATTGTTCTTAAATTTAAAATTTTTTAAAAGATTTAAAAATTAATTAAATATTTTTTTAAATAATTTTATTCTTGATTATTTGTTTTAAAAGATTTTAATATAGGAATAAAAATTTGCTCATCCTTAAAACGATCATCAGCCACCAGTGTGGATTTTATTGTTTTTCATATTTGAACATATTTATTTTTATCTCATAAACATATCATCCTCATACAATAATCAAACCATAACATTCACGGTAACACTGCTTTGGTTAAATTTTCACTTAAAATCTAAAAAAAAAATTAAAATTAGGTTAATTTAAACTATGGGAGAACAAAATAAGCAATAAAAATTTAAACCTGCTTACGAATCTTTATTTTTAATTTAATATATTAAAAGTTTTGAATTCAAAAAATTATTGAAAATTCAACCAAGCTGTGTTGCTGTGTTCATTAAAATGAAAATTAACTGAAAAATAATTTTTTTAGTGATGGAATTATCAACGAATGAGATTATTAGAAAAAAGGCTCCAAGTACATCCAAAGGTGATAATGACCAAGATCCAAATAGTGAATTGTTACCTAACGAGATCGATAGAAAGATGCCTTCAAGGTCAGAACCAAGCCCAGACCCAAGTCCAGAACCTAAATCCGATTCAAAAAAACAAGATGATAAAACAACAGGTACTTTTATAAAAAATTTTGAAATTAAAAATAAATACAATTGATTAATTAAGACCATTTTTGAAAATTATTAGTAGATTAAACATTAAAATAAATTAACATTAGAAAATATAAAGGGAGTTATTATACAATACATTTTAAATTCTTTGCAATTATTTCTTTAAATACAGAAGATAATACAACAACGAATGAGATTATTAGAGAAAAGGATCCAAGTACATCCAAAGTTGATAATGACCAAGATCCAAATAGTAAATTGTTACCTAACGAGATCGATAGAAAAACGCCTTCAAGGTCAGAACCAAGCCCAGCCCCAAGCCCAGGCCCAAGTCCAGAACCTAAATCGGATTCAAAAAAACAAGATGATAAAACAACAGGTACTTTTATAAAAAATTTTGAAATTAAAAATAAATACAATTGATTAATTAAGACCATTTTTGAAAATTAGTAGTAGATTAAACATTAAAATAAATTAACATTAGAAATTATAAAGGGAGTTATTTTATACAATACATTTTAAATTCTTTGCAATTATTTCTTTAAATACAGAAGATAATACAAATCCAAAATCGAATTCACCAACATCAACGGCTGATACTGCATCGTCTACTTCCAAAGATAACTTAATATTGATAGGTATGTTTTTATAGTCCAGAAATAATAAAGAAATTAATTTACAATAACTTATAAATCTTTTATTTCTATATGTTCTTACAGCAATAGTTATTGGAAGTATCGCACTAGGATCATATGTATTGGCTAATTATCAAAACAATAAAAGGTAAAATTTTTGTTGCAGAATAATTAAATATATTTGTTAGCCTGGGAATAATTAAAAAAAAGTCTCTAAACTGAAGGGTAGCGGAAATTTTTCCAAACGACGAAAAATAAGTTTTCTCCTATCCAGCTTTATAAATCCAATTCTCGATTTTTGTGCTTTTGGCCTGTTTTTGTAAATTGACGCAAAAGTTTTAAAATCGAACATGTTTATCGAGAGAGGTACCCTGGAAATCCAAAAATCAGGGCGGGATCAAATAGGACTCGATTTAGGGAATTACGGGTATCGCGTATTTGAACAATTTAGGTTTCGACTTATAATATCTAGTCAAGATGATAATTATAAATTATAAAAATAGTAAATTGTATTCTAATTGCGTAAAATTAAAAAAATGTGGCCTTGAAAAGGACTAACTGGTAAAAATAGAAAAATAATGTTAAAAAGAAGTTTATAGTGCGAAGATTCGCACACGCCTTGGTGATAGTGCTTCACGCGAGACGAGAGAGACGAGATTTGCCCTGATCTCGTCTCGGTCTCGAAAAATCTCATTTTTTGTAAGTCTCGTCTCGTCTCGTCTCGTCTCGATCTCGGTCTCGTCTCGTCTCGTCTCGAAAGTCTCGAAAGTCTCGAAATCTCGCCTCACAAAAATAAAAATTTTTTTTTTGTCTTATACTTGGTAATACTGATCTATTTTCTATCTTTCGGTGATTATTATTTTCACTTATAATGAAAAAACTTATAAGCGGTTTGTGTAAACACAACCTAAATAAAATGCATGGAACATGTTTACTTCCAGCTGAGGACTATAGGTATAATGTAAATGTTACTCAACATTACAATACAATTTTCTAATTTTATAATTTGTAATTATCACCTTACCAGATGTTAAGATTCTAAACCCAAATTATTTTAATCCCCTAAATGCAAATTATTCTGGCTCCCTAAATCAAAATTATTCCAAGTCCCTAAACCTGAATTATTCCAAGTCTCTAAATCGATATTATTCTAAATTCTTAAACCTATATTATTTAAAGTCCCTAAGCCCAGATTTTTCAAAGTCCCTAAATTGAAATTATTCTACCTTATTTGACCCCTCTTCCCTTAAATAGGACAAATTTGACCACTTAATCGAAATTACAATCTTAAGTGAATGAAATCCATATAAAAACTATATGTGCATGAACTTGAAAACTTTTAATTATTTACTTATTGATAAATAATAACAAAAATTTAAATGGATTTAATAGTGCTCTCTGTTTAATGTACAATTTTTTTATATTAATCATGGATACACATATTCATTGATTTTGAATTTTATACTACCGGTAATAAAACAAGAGTTTTTTTTCCAGTTATTAAAGAATATCGTATCATAAATACCTTTATAAAACACCATTATTTAATATTTAAAATATATATGTATTTGTGTAGTTATTTATTATGTTACACAAGTCACAAAACTTTTATTATTATTTCTTGTAAATTAAAAATAAAATCAATCTCAAAAAAAAGAATATTTTAAGGATTCAATCGAAAAAAATATTGGATACCTTTATTTAAATTTTTTTATATTCCTGTTTGTCCTCAATCTCTAGTCTTTTTTTGTAGGAAGCTACAGGGTTGTAAATATATGATGATTATAATAATAATATTAATTTAAATTTTATTTTACGAATTTATGGTTTTTATTTAATTCAATACCTATAAATTTAAATTAATATTCTTTAAAAAAAAAACTTATTATAATTATGGTTTCTACAATACATGTTTTTATTTCTATATAACAACTTAAATTAAAGATTCCAAAAATTTTAATTTTTAAAGAAGTTGCTGATTGGAAAAATAAGTTTTTATTTTAATTATTTATTCTATGAAAAATTTTCGAGACTTCGAGATTTCTCGTCGAGACTTTTTTAAGTCTCGGTCTCGTCTCGTAATTTTTATTGGCAGATCTCGTCTCGATCTCGTTTCGCTTTTCGAGACGAGACCGAGACGAGACCAAAAAAATCTCGGTCTCGCGTGAAGCACTACTTGGTGATGATATGTTGTGTTCTTTGAACTATTGTTTCTCTCAAGAGGAAGGAGGTGAGGTTTTGTGACTCCGGACTAGAATCCGCGTGCGCCTTGGTCATAGTATATCATGGGCCTTTCTAGCTCCACGCCTTGATTATTCTTCCTTTACCCCGTAGTATTTATTTTCTTCTCGCATTTAGAGACTTTCTACAATTGGCCGTATAGCCACGTTTTAATTTTCTAAAGGCTATTCATGAAGTAAATAATAGCCATATATTTTGTCTACTTCACTAAAACTTTTAGGCAAGTATATCAGGGAATCATCCATTAGACACCAGCCCATAGGCCTCCACCAATTTCAAAAATTAATAAAAATAATTTGAATTTTTTGTTTTTTTCTAATTGATTCATTAAAAAAAAAGTTTATCAGGACCGAATCATCCATAAAATATTTCTCAAACTACCAACATAAAAAAGTATACGCATTCTGTTTAGTTTTATTCCAGTTTTGTTATGGCTACACTTTATTAGGGAAAAAAAAATAAGCTTTTATATATCTTGTTAGTCTCCCAGCTCCTAGAAGTTAAAGCTAGAAAAGTATGCTGTATTTATGCTAAAACTTTCATTTTTATTTTAAAATTAAAATCAATATTTAGAAACAAAAATTTTGACATTTGCTCACCTTCTTATCAGATTGACATTCCTCATTAATCGCTTTTATTACAATTCTTAAGTGTAAAAAGTAAGCTTTTAATATATAATATATTATATGTATAAGTTGGCTGCATAATTTTGCGATATAAATAAATTAAGCTTAATTATTTGATTAAAATACTTAATTTTAAAATTTTTATCAAAAATATTTTTAAAGACTACCATTTGATTAATTATATTAAAAAATCTATCTATTAGTTAATAAAATAAAAATAAGAAGTTAATGTTATAAGATTATAATTAATATTTTTACCAAATATTAGTCATAAAAGTTACATAATTTTTAAGCAATTTTTAATTACATAATTGTAAAATCTATATTGTTTTATAGAACAAAAAAATTAAATAAAAATTGAAAAAATTAATTTTTTGTCATTTTCGCTTGCCTTAACTAGGCCCCGGCCATATTTTCACCATGAGCCCCCCAAAGTCTTTATTCGGCCCTAAAATAGGTGATTCAAAACTTTATTTGTCAATTATTCACAGTTTGCTCAAAAACTGATAAAACGAAGCAAACCACTTGGTACCGTATCCATTACACAAGTAAAGATGTGTTTACAAATATTGATTTGTAAGCAAAATTTATAAAGTTCATTAACAAGATGACAAAAGCTTAAAATTCAAATATGTAAGGTATCTAATAGATTTTTCTGCTAAATCATGTCCGCAAGAATTGAAAATTATCTTGTATAAGATAGATTTTCGATTTATAATTATACTAATGGAAATATGCAATCTCTTTTTACATTTAATGTACATTTTATAAACTTAATACACTTAAAACCATTTTATTTTTCATATAGTATTAAGCAACATAGTGTATTATTTATATTATATAATTTAAATTCCAAATTTTTTTTCTAGATTAATGGAGGAACAAGCTCGGGCTTCAAAAAAAAACAAGTACCATCACTAAGTTGTCGTTTAGAATTGATTGATCGAAGTAAAAACTCATAAAGATTGAACAGATCTCAGGCCTAAAGTAACCATCGACGAAAAATGCAAATACAAAAATTTTTATAAAAATACTTGAATCAGCCCACAGATAAACCAACATTAAATTGAAAGTCTTAATCTTTTACTTAAATTTAATCTTATATGTTTATAAAGCTGGACATTTTGTTATCAATAAAAAATTTACGAATTTGGTCAGATGTAAGGGATGTTTATATTTGCAAACTTTTTAGAGAACCATAACCCAATCTATGCTATGAGGCATTTTATGGGTTATGGTTAGGTCATTTTTTGTAAAAGGCTTTCTAGAACTTAAATTATGAAACAAATCATTCTGACGTTCTCAAAATTTCATAATAATGAATAGTATTGTTTTAGTTTTTTTCTGATAAGATTAGCTTCACTCTAAACGTTATTGACAGTTTCTAGTGTAATTTATATTTTAAGTTGATAAATTAACATTTTTATACAAATCATAAGTAACATGTATTCTAATTTTATAAATAAACAAATTGTTAAAATCACATAAATTGTTTGTTTTTTGCAAAAAACAATAATAAATGTTTTTACAGTAGAATTCAGCCTTTTATTTTGAAAATTAATTGATATATTTGGAAGTATAATAATCCATAAGGTAAAAGGGAAGTCTTTGACCTACGAAAAATGTGATGGAGTTTCTCCATCGAGTGTGAGTTAACCAGAGACTTAAATTGAATGGACGGTGGATTTCTAAATAACGCTGCTGCCTTGTAAGTCAACCAAGTACCTTCCGGTACTACCAACATTTCTAAAAAATTTAAAATTTTATTAATACACCACTGCGAAATCACATCTTATTGATATGAATACCAAGTACAGAAATTCATATCAATCAAGAAGTTTCTATAATTGTTTTCTAGAACATTTCAAATTATTTTTTTCATGTATATTAATTAAATTATATTAACTTTATTATTATTATGATTTTATTATTTGTTTATATATACAAAATAGTACACTCTTGTTTTACAAAGTCAATTAACTGAGCCAGAGTGAAATATAGAAAATTGTAACGAAGATTTTTTTCTAATGGATCAAAAGAAGATTTAAAATTTTAAATATACATTGTTTTAAATTACTTTGCTTTTATTTGTAATGTATTTTAAATGGATAAATTACGATTTTTAAAAATTTGATTATTTAAATGGAAAAATTGAGGTGGTTAAAGGCACGTGTTTTTGCAAAGCAAAAGCAAAATCTTCGGAGCTATAAGTAAAAGTTAATTTATATTTTGTAAAATATTTTTGGAGAAAAATTTATTTTAATTATATCATTTATTTCTCAATTTATCTCCAGAATATTCATGGGGTCAAAAAAGTTTATGGTATAGAACGCTAGTATTCTTAAAATTCTTGAAAAAATATTTAATAATTAAGTTCAGTTATAAGTTGCTATCTTAACTTAACTAACTAAAACAATATTTTACAATAATAGCAGCTATTTTGAGCTTGGACAAGGAAATAGTAACAATTATAATTGTTTTGAGTCTCTTTCAAATCCTCGTAAATTAAATTCATTTTGCTACTATTTAAAATTAATATTATTATCGTTGGTATATAAAATTTTAAAAATTATTTAAATGTAGAAATAGTTAGTTGAATTTAATAAGAAATGCAAGTATATATACCTTTTCTCTACAATCTGCAATCGTAGAAGTTTTGTAGATTACTGTAAGTTCTTTTTTAATAATTAATTTTTTATGTTCACTTGCTTATACTTTTTGCGTGGGAAGGGTCTGTATATTTGTGATGAGAAAATTAATTTTAGTGTTTATTGTTTTCAACTAGTATATTTAAGTTAAATTATTATCAGTTTTATTATTGCATTAGAGTTGATTTAGCAAGGTGGGTGGTAATTGTGATTATTACTAATTAATTATTTTGATTATATGGTAACTTACTTTGTTAAACTATTTGAATTGTAAAATTTGAGCAGAATCTTTGCTGATTTAAGATATAAATTCACTTTCAATATATTTGCTGTAAATAAAAATAATATATCAGTTTTACTTGCAGAAATGATATAAATATGTTGAGTTGTTATACTATCATTTTATTGCTTCTTTGAAAAATTGATTTTTTTTTTTGAATAAATTTAGAGTAAATTTATTAATTTTCCTAAATGATAATGTAATATATAGAGTTTATTTTACGAGAATATGTATACGTAAAATTTTTCATTTCATTTTATTTTCTTCTATTCATTTAACTTGAAAAAGCTTTCAGTTTTTCTGCCTTTCATCTGTAGCAAATTATTATAAATTTAATATTAATACATTTAAAAAATATTGTAAGTGAAATTTGAGAGAGAAAAACAGGAAAAAAAACTGATTATCAGTGCAAAAACTAATATTAACATGGCTATTCTATATTATGTTAAGTAACTATAAGAAGTACCAACAGTTATTGCACGAATAACGTAGAAATATCTGAAAAAAAGCTTGATGGATATTTGATATTTATTTATTTTTAATTATAAACAATCTAGAAACAAACCTTTATAGTTGGGTTCTTATTGCCTACATCAGCTTCTATATTGCCTTGATCTAGAAAAAAAATTATATGATAACTAATTATAGTAGAATTATTTTACTATCAAACTTTTCAGTTCTATTTTAAAAAATCTTAAATTTTATGAATTTTATTATTTCAATAATAGGTGTCTAATTTTGCGTAGAATAATATTCATACATATTGGTTTTTTGTAATTTACGTTATTATTATGAAGTATAGTTAAGTTAAAAAAAGGAATATACGTTAAAAATTACAAAAGTGAACTAGTTCATTAGCTTTTAGTAAAAAAGTGTTACTCACAATCAGTGCGACTAATAATGACCATAGTACCTTAATAAAAGCTGTAAATAATATGTTCTGATGATTTTATTATATTCGCAATGACTATATTTCTTAAAGTGTTCAGCTACTAACACATATTAACTTTATTTGTATAATACCTGTATTTTCCTTATTATTAAAGCATCTTGAAAACCTTTTTCCTAAGATTTTCATTTCATCGTTCTTTTTTCATCTTAGATCTTAGGAGCTTTTTCTTGATAATATCGTTTGTACTCCAAATTCATTACAATTTTTTTTAGAAACATTATTGCTCTTTTTTTAATAAGCTCTTTTGATTGCTCCAAGCTAATAGCCATTTCTAAAACAATAATTTATAACTTTTATAAAATTGAAGAAGAAAAATTTATTAAAGATTTGTGTAAACACAAAATAAATGCGTGTTTGCTGCAGTTAAGGACTAGGTGTAATGCATAAATGTGTAATTTAATTAAATTTGTAATTATCACCTTTAATACTTAGTTTAATACTAATCCCAAATTATTCCAATTCACTAAACTCTTATTTGAACAGACATAAATCGAAATTATTCTATAAGTCCCTGAATCCAGATTATTCCCATTTGACCTCCTACCCTTTAATCGCACTCATTTGAACCATTAAGAAGAGTTTTCTAAAAATTTTAATTTTTCAATAACTCGATTATTTTTCAACGAAAGAAGAATTTTTTTTTTTTAAATTGATTAATTTTTTACTGGCTATTGAAAACTTAAAAAAAAAATTTATTATTTCTACCCCTACTCCTGTTTCTTGTAGCCAACAGAAAAGGCCAAAATTACTTTTAATAAAAAAGGGCTTAAAAATCGAAAAATAAAATTTTTTAATAGGGAATTAAAAAAAAATATTTTTTGAAAATACTTTAGTTCTAGTTTGAGCTCGGGAAACATTGCGTAAGGTATTTTTTTTTTAATCATTTTTTTTCATAGGGTTTACCAATTTTCCGGAGTTTTCGAGATTTTTCCGAAAAACTAACGTCAGGAATAGCTTCAGCGGGAAATTTCACGAAAGTCCTTTACTGAAAAAATGCTCTTAAAGCTTTTCTGTGTGTTTATCAGAGGTTTCTTTAAAAATTGACTAAAAAAAATAAGAAAAACTGAAGATATTTGATTGGGTGTAACTCGGGTTGATTAAGATCTACGGAGTTGAAATTTGCTGAAAAAAATCTCCCCATAAAACCGCGCATAAGTTTTGGAAGGTTAATCTGGCAAGTGGTGACCGTTTTACGAATTTGGCCTCATAGATAAATTTATTAAAAATAGAATATTTATTAGATAAATCAGCACTGATAGCATAATTTATAAAACCAGCTAAATTTAATTAAGCTTAATTGGAAAATTAAAAATTTTACTTTTTAGCTGAGATTTTATACTCACATACAAACAAACATATACTAAACCCTTAAATTTGCGTTACTTTTTTTACAACACTTTCAATGTAAAAAAATAGTTTTGCAAAAAAAATAAAATATTAATGCCCAATCATCTTGTATTTCATAAAAAATTTGATAATAAAATCAATAGAGACGAAAAAGCATAGATCCATATAAAATTTATTTTCGTAAATACCTGTTTTAAAAAGTTTACTATCTTATTCTTATATTCGAAAAAAAATTACAAAAGAAAAAAAAGAAAACTTAACTTCAAAAAATATGCAAACATACGTATGACGTATTAATTCTTATCTACAATAATTTGATGATTCAGATTTTATTTATCTTTTCTGTCCTTTACTAGTAACCAAGTTTCTTTTATTCATTTATCAATAGAAAATGGACAGAATCCCGATTAGAGTATTCAAAAATAATTTAAAGTTTTAATTAATGAATTTACCCTTTGGTTTGTTTTTAAGTTTGCTCATTTTTTAAGAGCTGAAATAAAAAAAAATTTTTTTTTATTTATATAAGTAATACTAACCCATTTCCATTTTTCCAAGAACATTTCACAAAAAGAATGAAGTCATAAATGAAAAATTTTATTTCTTTTGAAGTAATTTTCCCGAATTCGTATAAAGCTTAATATTTCATAGTTTTGCATTAAAACGAACAACTTCAAATTCAGAAAAATGCAAATCTAGGTTTTGCAATTTCTTAAATAATATTTAGTTAATTGAATATAATTTTCAATCAGATATTTTAAGAATTCTACTTAGCACTTTCTAACTTTTGAATTAGCTATTTTTTAATGGCATCCTTAATTCTTAATATTGAACCTTGGGTCTCGGATTTTCTGATTTTGAAAAATTAGCACGAATTGTCATCAACGCTTATGAATTAACACTGAATGGCCGCCCAATATATTTATAAACATATTTTAAATAAGAAAAATCAAAAGTGATCTCCGGAGATTTCCAGTGCTCTCTGGAGGTTTAAAGAAATCACTCGAAATTTGCAATCCCTTCAGATCTCCGGAGATTTAATAAGATAACCCGGATCATAAGATATATTTCGAAAATTCATCGGGTAGTTATTAATAACATTATTAATTACAATTATAAATATATATAATAAAATAAATGCACATAACGCGATAAGGTTAAAATTGTTTTACTGGCGCGTCAGCTGAAACATTTTTTGATGCCGGATGGTATGCAGACTTGCATCCTCTTTCTATTTCGTATTTGGCTATTATTCTTATCTCTTTTAGTTATAACATTCCAATACAGATTTTTATTTATTTTTAAACATTTTCAATTTTATGTTTTTTCTTTATAGATTTAAATTATAAATGCCTTATAGGTATAAAAAAAGGCCAAACACTTATTGTCAAAAAATTATAGAAAATATAACAAATTGGTATTATTAGCAGATAAAATTTTGGAAAAATTATAGAATATATTTCAATATTTTCAAAAATAAATTATCAGTCTTTAATTAAAAACTTGTCAGCTAAATGTGTATACTTGTGTGGATCTTTTAAAGAGTTATTATAATTTTAGATATTGGTCACTATATTGATTATTATGTATCATAAACACATTATCAGCTATGATAAGTGATCACAAATTAACCAAATTTATTACGTTTTTAAAAAATTACACACTAAAAATCTGATTTTAAATCTGTCATTCTTTAAATTCTCACTGATAAACTTATGTTTATAAAGAAATATATATTTTTCTTTCTTACTGGAGACACTGGTAGAATTTAAATAAGTTTTTTTTTTACTTCACCATACTATTACATACATTCATAAAAATCAGCTCGAATACAGATTTATACTTTTTTATTGAAGCTAAAATAATAAAAAATAAATTTTCTGATAATTTCCATAATATAAGTATTTTAAAGAAACAATTATAAATAACACACATGACAAACCTTTATCATATTTACTAGCTTAAAATGCGAAATTTTTTTTCTCGTCAAACGATTGCAAATTACTTGAATCGTAAAGAAAATTAAAAAAAAATTTTTTCCAATTTACTTGGGATATGTGCATTTCTACGAAAAAATCCTTTTTATGAGCACCAAAAATGAAGAAAAAAAAATTTACGAGGCCGCGACAGCCACCATGATTTTCTGGTAGTTTGAACCCTACAGAATGCAAAAAAAAACGTAAACACGATGGATGCCAAAAAGATTTTGCCACTTTTATGTCAAAAACCGTGTTTTTCGTATCTGAGCTAACCCAAATTTTTAAAATAACTTTTTAGGTAAATAAAATTTTTTTAAAATAGGTAAAAAATCTAATTGCCAGGGAAAAATCACTCCAGAAGAAAAAAAAACTTTTCTTTTTCCGATAAAATTTAGCCAAGTTATCGTCAATTTAATTAAGATTTTACTCAAATTTGTCTTAAAAAAGATTGAAGTTCTATATTGAAAAATGCCTGTTTCTTAACTTTAAACATGCATTACTCGCTTGATTTTCATCGTAAAATAATAATTTTTTTTTTTTAAATCGATGTATTTTTCCCTGGCAATTCATTTCTTTATGAAAAAAATCATTTTTATATGTACCAAATTTCAATTTTTAGGTCAAAAGCCTTTGAAAACTGTAAGTAGCAAAATTTACTTAACGCAGTTTTCGACCTAAAAATTGAAATTTGGTCAATAAAAATGATTTTATTCTTGAAGAAATGGATACTCAGGGAAAAATTAATTGATTTAAAAAAAAAACTTATTATTTTACGATGAAAATCAAGCGAGTACTGCATATTTTAAGTTCAGAAACAGGCTTTTTTCAATAGAATTTCAATCATTTTAAAGACAAATTTCAGTAATAATATGCATTATTCGCTTGATTTTCATCGTAAAATAATAAATTTTTTTTAAAAATCAATTAATTTTTCCCTGCGTATTCATTTCTTCAAGAAAGAAATCATTTTTAATGACCAAATTTCAATTTTTTAGGTCGAAAACTGTGTTAAGTAAGTTTTGCTACTTACAGTTTTTAAAGGCTTTTGACCTAAAAATTGAAATTTGGTACATAAAAATGATTTTTTTCATAAAGAAATGAATTGCCAGGGAAAAATACATCGATTTAAAAAAAAAATTATTATTTTAGTATGAAAATCAAGCGAGTAATGCATGTTTAAGTTCAGAAACAGGCATTTTTCAATATAGAACTTCAATCTTTTTTAAGACAAATTTGAGTAAAATCTTAAATTGACGATAACTTGGCTAAATTTCATCGGAAAAAGAAGTTTTTTTTTCTTCTGGAGTGATTTTTCCCTGGCAATCAGATTTTTTACCTATTTTTTAAAAATTTTATTTACCTAAAAAGTTATTTTAAAAATTTGGGGTAGCTCAGATACGAAAAACACGGTTTTTGACATAAAAGTGGCAAAATCTTTTTGGCATCCATCGCTGATTTCGTGTTCACGTTTTTTTTTTTGCATTCTGTAGGGTTCAAACTACCAGAAAATCATAGTGGCAGTCGCGGCCTCGTAAATTTTTTTTTCTTCATTTTTGGTGCTCATAAAAAGGATTTTTTCGTAGAAATGCACATATGCGTAAATCGGTATGATGAAATTTGAGAAAATTTTGAAAAAAGAAAAGAAAAAATGTTTTTTTTAAAATTTTCTTTACATTTCAAGTCATTTGCAATTGTTTGCCAAGAAAAAAAATTCCGCTAGCCACAAGCGGAATAATTCCGCTTGCGGCAAGCGGATTTTTTTTTTCAGTGTATTATAATATTTGATTCCACAGGATATTCTGAAAGCAAATCCTATTGCACAATTAATTGACTTCTTCCAATTATTTTTAAAGATTTGGCAAAATCGAATTTTTATAGAAACATAATTAAAAGAAAAAATCATTTCTTCATAAAAAATTTTTTAAATTAAATATGAGTAAAAAGACATTAATAACAAATTAATAAAAGCTTAACGGATAATGACCTACGTTCTGTCTCTTGTGCATTAATATATTATTATGCATCTTTAATACAATTATTTAGAATGTCATGGAAGCAAATGCTAAAAAACCACGGGAAAGAATGAACTGAAAAAAATGTGGGGAAGGGGAAATTATCTTTACTTGTTGAAGGAAAATGACGAAGATAGTGAAAATCGCACTCATCTTACTTCCTGTAATAAACCAGAAAAAATTTATTATTCAGTATGCTTTTGTCTCTTCATTTGTGCGATTCTCAAGTAACAAACAAATTTTTTTTTATAATAATATAATCAGCAATAAACAATAAAAATTTATAATTTTGTTAAACAGGAAAGGTAAATTGGCGATTCTAATATTTTAAAATAGGTAAGAAGAACTAAATAATTTAATTAATAGATATAAGAAAATGTTCATAATAAAGAAATCCATTAATTTTTAGTGTAAAATAAAAGTAATAGAAAATATTATAATCTTGTATATACAGGAATCCCCCACTATTCGCAGTTAATGCGTTCCACGAAAGTACCGCGAATACCGGAATCGCGAATACCAGGACCTTAGTCTTATGGGAATTAGGTGGTTACGTTCCAAAAGATAATTTAGACACAATTTTTACGAATATATTTTATTCTTTTTACAAAAAATTTTCCTTAATTTTTAAAATAATCTGTAACTTTTGTCTGTATTGCATGGCGTTTCATATCTTTGAGTAACTCTTCATAAGTTTGAACTATCTTTTCGCAGTCATGGCTAAATTTTAGACTTCTAGTCATGATTGGATCGTTGTTAAAGGCTTCCTCAATGACGTCATTCATAAGTAGGATGATTTTCGTGACCGATGGTAATTTAAAAGACGGTTCTTCATTTATCTGATTGTTGACTCATTCACATTAAATTTTTTCGCAGCTGTTTCTAATTTTTCTGTCTTTAAAAAATGGAGTATTTTAAGTTTTTGACCAAGATCCATAACATTTTTATTTCGTTTTTGACCAAGGCCCGTAACATTTTTATTTTGTTTTTGAATTTTATGCATGGAAATTTTTCATTTTAGAAATTATAAAAAATAGAAAATTAGTCATTGCTGGTTCTTTATATATATTATTAAAATATAAAATGATTTATAACTTATTTTTTTCATTTTGTTTTGTTTAATTTAATTAAATATTAAATATAAAAAAATTTCATTTATGAAGTGTATACATAGCGGCCCTATATTAGCAATTTTACACGCATACAAAAAATTAGTAAATATAACCAAAATTACGATTTTGTTTACTAAATTCAGTTTGGTTAAAACTCACTATAAATATTTAGTAAAATTTACTAATAAAATTTGTTTATAAAACTTAAACCTCAATTTTTTTAGTAAAATTTACTAATTTTTTGGTTATATTTACCAATATTTATTAATGTTTATTTTCAAAAATTGTAGAGGTTAATTTTACTATTCTTTTTTTTGCGTGTAGCTTTCAATTTTTCGAAACGCTTCACATCAATATTCAATGACATAAGAGGCAGAAAGGGCAGTCCTATAGGTCAAGTATGTTAATTACGTTGTATTCAATTGAAATTGAAAATTTTCAGGTTTTTAACCCTCCATGGGGTCACTGTTTTTATCACCCCACGTTTGGGGTCACTGTATCGATATCGCCAGAACCATTTTTTTACCACTTTAAAATAATTTTTGGCCGAAATTTTTTTTAAACGTATTAGTTAAACATTTCAATTAAAGAATAAAAAAGGTTTTAGGCCAAATTGTCCGCTCAGTTTTCCGCGAAAAATTCCGGAACGGCGGAAAAAGAGCATTTTTTCAATTTTGAGTCCAAAATTCATATCTCTGGCCCTAATTGTTATTAAGGAAAAATATTCTAGGGATTTAATCTTCACATATATATCTTCAAAAAAAAACCTCCAGATTTGGCTCCTATTTGCAAAAACCATATTTATATTGCAACCTGAAAAATGGCTTTTTTTCGATTTCAAAAATTTCAATTGATGGTTTTATGGGCTAAACACCTCCCTAGGGACATTAAATGTTCAAAAAAATTATTTGTAGATGAACTTTAACCGTTTTATGAACGAAACGAATTGGCTTGCTCTCACATTCTAAAGGCTTTTTTAGGGTGTTCCGGATCAATTGTCGAATAAGATCTAAGCCAAGTTTCAATTTCTGGTACTTTTTTGGGGTCTAAAACACGTGTTTATTGTGCGGGGTTGAAAATGCTTTAAATGATCAAATTTCGTTCTGAAAGTATCTTGGAGAAAAAAAAGTATCGGAGATAATAGAAAAATTGCCCTACAAATGGTTGTTACTAAGTTATTTTCTGCAAGTACTATATTTTTCCTAACACTGCAAATTTATTTGAATTTTTACTGAAAATAGCATGTTTTTGAAGATTTACTGTAAAAACTGAAAAAAATCTGGTTGCTAGCAACCGGAATTCCAGCTATAGAAGATGGATTTTTTTTTACGTCAAAGACGCAATAAATTAGACGTGTATAAATTTATATTGTTTATTACGCATTACTTATTTAAACTATTATTTGACTAAAACATATTAAAAAAACGCTGCCAAGTAATTGGCACTATGGTTCCTTATTAACAATAAAAAAATGTTCATAATGGTCTATTTTACCTAGTAAAAACGATAATTCTAGATATAAGTACTTTCATAGGAAAAAGTTAGGTACTACGTCCAAAATTTTGAGAAAAAAATTTAAAAAAAAATGAGAATCAGATTTGAGATATCTAGTAAAAACAATATTTTCAAATATTAGTACTTTTATAGAAATAAATTAGATGATACGTTCAAATCGAAAAAATTATTTCTTTTTTTTTTATTTTTTTGTTTGAAAAATTTTGAGAGAAAAAAGTTCAAAAAATAAATGTCAGATTGGAGATATCGAGTAAAAACCATATTTTCAGATATTGGTACTTTCATAGGAAAAAAGTAGGTACTACATCCAAAAAGAAAAAGAATCTTGCAGTTTTTTTTATTTTTATTTTTTTTTTTAATTATGAGAAAAAAATTTTGAAAAAATTAAGTACCAGATACAAAAAATTACTATAAACGATATTTCCAAAACTAGTATTCCCATAGAAATAAATTAAGTACTGCGTCCAAAAAGAAAAAAAAATTGATATTTTTTGTATTTTTTAGTGAAAATTATTTTTTAGCCAATAGTTAAAAATTCTAACTATGCTTAACATTTTTTAAGTTATTGAACGCAATAAAATCAAAACTTTTAATATCTCAAAATTAAAAATTTACTGAAACTGAAAAAATTTACAGTAAGTTTTGAAATCAATTTCTGATAATAGAGACTTTTTAACATATGGATACATTTTTAGAAAAATAAATTTTGGTTTTAAAAATTAATTTAGAACTCGTAGATAGGCTCTTGGGTGTTAAATGTTTAAATTCAATAAAATTCGGATTAATAAATAAATACTAAAAATCGCAAAGAATTAGCTAAGGCTTTTTTATTTTAGACACGATGACATATTTATTGAGTATTTTTTCTTTAATAACGTTGATGGGATCCACACCCTCATGAATTGAGAACTATTATTTATTATCACACACCAAGGCAATATAAGCATGTAGAGGCATCGGAATGACCTGGGGACCATATTCCTTCTCAAATTGGACAATTTAAAGACATTTTTGTTTTTTAACCTAATGAACTCTTAAGGGACGATTTCATTTATGTATTGCATACATAGGGGGATCGTGCCTAAAAAATAAATTTCAATTAACTTAGTAATTTTCTGGTTATTTTAGATCATTAACCACATTTTGGATGTATTAAATTCAAAAACCATTCATTTTTCAACATTTTTATCATTTTTTCATAAAAATTTTTAAATATCTGAAATCAGTTTTTTGGACATTTCTCTGCAAGGACTTGATGAAATCACTTGAAATTTAAAACCCTGCAACTATATCTGATTTCAGAAAATTTGGTCTAAGGGATTTTTGATTCATCGAGTAGCTCCTGAGATCTTGAGGATACACTTTCTCAAACATACATCCTTACACACACCTACACTGTAAAAAGTAACTTTCTTAGATTTACAAAAAAAATAGAATTTTTTCGAAAAATTAGTGAATTTTCAAAAAATTTTGTAAATATTCGATAAAAATCGTAAATTTACTAAATTTAGTACACTATCGAAAAATTCGATAATTCTCGATTTTTTTTGTGATTTTACGTTGTAAATTCACAACTATTTTTCGGAAATTTATAAGGTTTTTCACCTGTTTGAAGCGAAAATACAAGAATAAACATGTTTTCAAAAATAGCGGATTGGGTCCAAAAACTATAGGTTCCATCAACTAGATAAAAGAAACCAAGTTTTAAAAAATTAAAGTAATCCGAGGGATCATTGTCGAGATATCATGTCCACAAGGTCGATTTTAGCATCCATTAAGGTACAGCTTCGCTCTATAATTATTATTATTATTATTATTATAAATTATTGTTATTAGAGAATTTATTTTGTTTGAGCAAAAATATAGTACACTCTTCTTTTTACTTAGGAAATTAATTTATTTAATATATAAATAAAAATAAAAAAATAACATTATACAAAAACAAGTTCTAAAAAGAAGGATCAATAAATAAATTAAAATAAATATGTTTTAATTTAATTAATTAAAAATATCAAAAAAATAAAATATTTTAATAAATTAAATTAAGTCAAAGTATTATTCACATATTCCTGAGATATTATAAGTAAAGTAGTAAATTGCTTAAAAAACTTATAACCGGTTTGTGTAAACACAACCTAAATGCATGGAACATGTTTACTTCCAGATGAGGACTAGGTATAATACAAATGTTACTCAACATTATAATACAATTTTCTATTTTTATAATTTGTAATTATCACCTTACTAGCTGTTAAGATTCTAAACCTAAACTATTTTGATTCCCTAAACCTGAATTATTCTAAGTCCCTTAATCGATATTATTCCAAGTCCCTAAACCTGAATTATTCCAAATCCCTGAAACTGAATTATTCCAAGTCCCTAAATCGATATTATTCTAAGTCCCTAAGCCCAGATTTTTCAAAGACTTTTAAAAGTATTTTATTTATTTACATATACTTACCTAATTATTCTAAGTCTTATTTGACCCCCCCCCCCCCCCTTAAATAGGAAAAATTTGACGCCCCCCCCTTAAGGGTGATTTTACTATATTTTTTTTTTTGGAAAACGAAATTTTTTTTGTGCATAAATCACTTCATATATGTCTCAAAAGTATGCAAAAAAATTATTATTTCAAAATTCCTACTCGAAGTATACTCTTTAGCGTATTTTGCGAGCGCGGTCAATTTTTTTTTTTCTTAAATATAATAAAAAAGTCAAAAATAAGATGAATACGAGGAAACTAAAGAGTTATTGTATGCACCCGGGATTGCAGACGACTGGTAAGTTAAAAAAAAAAAAAAAAAAAAAATCATTTTTATCAACAAAAAAAAAATTTTGGTTTTTTGAAAAACATCGTTTTTATTCCTTCTACTTATCATATCTGCAAAAAGACTTGACCGATTCTTATGCTTATGCTCTATATTTCTTTGTTATGAGTTTTTCTAAATTAATTTTTAAAAAAATTAAAAAAAAAAATTAATTTAATCATTAAAATTAACAAAAAAGTACCGAAAAATTTGTTTTGAAACTTTAAACGCGTTTTTCTCGAAACAGGTTTTTTCAAACGATTGCGCAATAACTACCCCACAGATTTACTTATAAATTGCTATGTAATTAAACAAATATATACTTAAGAACCTGATTTCGAGTTTTTTTTTTTTGTCCTCAAAAATTTTTTACTGCTAATTTTGTCCGAAAATTTTAGGCCTTTTTTTGAATTTTTTTTCCGGAGCCACCATTTTGTTTTTAATTAGTTTTTTTGAAAAAACTCGAAGTCAGGTTCTTAATTAAGCTATAAACTCTTACCAAAAAAATTTTTTTTTTTTCGATAACATGATCTCTCAGCATCGTGCACACCGTTTTTTTTTACTGCTTCATTTGTGCACGTGTGATGCGGAAGTGACGTCACAGAAAACTAAAAAAATTTTTTTTTATATTTTAATACAGTAAACTAATAAAAAATTATTTACTCAAATATCTGTAACCGTTTCTTCAGAATCCTTACCTAAAAAACACGACAAAATATAGTAAAATCACCCTTAAATAGGACAAATTTGACCCCCCCCCCCTTTATTTTCAAGTTTTGAAGTACCACCTCCCTATAAACATGTTCCATGTTAATACCTAAAATAAACTCCGAAAGAAGGACAATTCTTTAAAAAATCAGCCGAATTATAAAGTTTTCATCTGGTTTTCATTGTAATAATCTTCCATTCGATCGTATTTCCTTTAAATTTCTTTAAATTTCAGTATGATTATTAAACATTTTCCACTAATTTTTCCTCAATTTTACTTTTAATCAATTTTTTAATTTTTTTATATAAAATATTATGAATCGTATAAATTAGCTTTTAAGGATCCCAAAATTACTATCTTTTTGCTGAATAATTTAAATTTATTTTATGTAAGTCTTGACGAACCACAGTAAAATATATTATTTTAACATTAAAAATTGAATCGAACCTTTAGTTAGCCCAGAAGTAATTTAAACTGACACATTTTCGCTGAAACGCCTGAAATTTCCTATTAAAAATAGAATTATTGTGAGTATAATATTTTACTGAACCATAAAATTTGTTTAAATATTTATTTTGCTCAAAATACTCCTTTTTTGGAAAATTTTTTTGGCTCAGAAAAAATTGCAATTTAAAAAATTCAAGAGTTTAGTATTATTTAATATAGGTCTTTTAGAGGAAATAGGTTACTTTAACTTAATTCTGAGCAATCACAAGGTTTTAAACAATTTTGTTTGTTTAAATAATATACTTTAGTGTGCCTCAAGACTTAAATATAAAATATTAAACTTATACAGAAAATAATGATTTAAGTTAAAAAGTCCATGGAAATTTAAGGGAATTATGAAATTTCTGAAGTTCTTAAGGTGGATTAAGTATGATATTTATCTATACGATATTTGCTGACAATCAGAATTAAATATACGCGGAGAAAATAACTGTTAAAAATAACCAAAATTGCTGGTTATGTTTACATCATAAAGTTTTGTTATTTTCTGTTCAAATATTTTGTAAATATAACCATGTTTATAGTTGGAATTACAATATTCTAACTTCATATTTGTAAAATTAAAAAATTTTTTTGTTCTTAAAATTAACCCCGTTTTACTAAAATTAACCTTGCAAAATATACAAAATATTTTTCTCCGTGTAAATAATCACATATTAGTTTAAACAAATAAATCGTAATAAATAATATTAACATTAATAATTAATGAATAACTTTTAAAAAGTATAAAAAATTTCATTTACTCTTCCTAAGACATCTATTTTTATCATCGAGTATTGTTTTTATTTTGGTTCCTCAAAGAGGAACCATTGTGATAGGTCAAATTTCGATTTTTGATTTTTTGGCATATAAGCACGTTTTGAGACCCCAGGAAGCTAAAAAACCGTTTTTTAAAAAAAGTCTGTATGTGTGTGTGTGTAATTGGTGATATTTCACAAACATTATGGAGTTAAGACCTAATTTTTTTTTTTTTAATTTTTTTATCAAAAAAGCTCGAGGTACTTTTTTTTTTTTAATTTGGATGTAATACCTCATTTATTTCCACGAAAGTACTTATATTTGAAATTATGGTTTTTACATGATATCTCGAATCTGATACTTAATTTTTTGAAAATTTTTTTCCCAAAATTTTTTTCACGAAAAAACAACAATTTTTTTTTTCTTTTTGGCTGTAGTAACTAATTTATTTCTATGAAAGTACTAGTTTTAGAAATTTTGTTTATAGTCATTTTTTGGATCTGATACCGAATTTTTTCAAAAATTTTTTCTCAAAATTAAAAGAACAAATAAATTAAAAAACCTGCAAAATTTTTATTTTTTTTGGATGTCATACCTCATTTAATTCCATGAAAGTACTAATATCTGAAAATATTGTAACGGGTGATACTTTACAACCATTATCGAATTAAGACCTTATTTTTAGGCACGATCACCCTATGTATGCAATACATAGATGAAATCGTGCCTTATAAGTTTGTCAGGTCAAAAAACGGAAAAGTTTCTAAATTGTCTAATTCGTGGAGAAATTTGGTCCCCAGGTCATTCCGATGCCTCTAAATGCTTATATTGCCTTGGTGTGTGTAGGGATGTATGTTCGAGAAAGTGTATCCTCAAGATCTCAGAACCTACTCGATGAATCAAAAATCCCTTAGACCACATTTTTTGAAACCAGATCTAGTTGCAGGGTTTTCAATTTCAAGTGATTTCATCAAGTCCTTGCAGAGAAATGTCCAAAAAACTGGTTTAAAATACCTAAAAATGAATTAAAAATAGTAGATTTTTGGAACAACTCGATGAATAAAAAATCCCTTAGACCAAATTTTTTTAAATCAGATCTAGTTTCATGGATTTCAATTTCAAGTGATTTCATCAAGTCCTTGCAGATAAATGTCCAAAAAACTGATTTCCGATAATACCTAAAAATTAACGAAAATTAGTAATTTTCTAGAACAACTCGTTGAATAAAAAAGAAGCTTGGTTCAAAGCTTGTTTTACAGCATCTAGTTGTGCTTTCTTCAATTCAACTAAGCTTCATTCTGTTGTTGTCAGCTAATCACAAAAATACTGATTCCTGGTGCCAAAAAATGAACTTAAAAACCCTAAAAAAAAAGCAAATATCAGTAACAACTAGAGAAATAAAAATAAAATTTAGTACATATACACACTTAAAATATTACTTGAAAGGATAACTTAACAAATGTATTTGGAAACATCATTTTAATCATCACTTTTATAATATTTATTGCCATAAACACAATTCTAATGCTGAAAAATAAAAACAAAGAAATTACGTTCTTTACATAAATTTAAAAAAAAATATTGAAACTTTTTATACTTATCTGAATCAAACTTTTGTTTATTTAACTATATCCACCCAAAGAATTAAAAACATATCTGAAAAAAATAATAACAAATTTATAAACACAGCCATTAACCTAGCGCAGTCGACTAGCAGACTAACCCTGGACTAACCTAACTATACTACTTAAAGTCTTCTAGTTTAAATTTAAGCGCGTAATTTAAAACAACTTTTTAAACTTTTTTTACTATTTTTTTAAAAACGTGGATAAAAATAATAAATAATCTTATATAAATTTGTAAATTTATATTATTTTTAATTATTATTTTTATGCAAAATTTTTAAAAAGATGATACAGTAAGTTCTATTAAATTAAGTACTCAAATTTAAACTAATACTTGTTTTTCAGCAGTATTGACTTTTAATTACCTTACAATAAGTATACATTGCTGTAAACAAATTTGTTATTATCTTTTCTCAGATAAAAATTAATATATTAAGGCACGCAGGTAGAATTTGATTTAGGTAATTAAAAAAATGTTAATATATTATTTTTAAAGAATATGGAAAATTAAAATTATACTTTGATTTTTTTCAGAATTAAGAAAGATTAATATATATTTGAAGATTCAGATATTTTAATCAAATTTAGAAACTTAAATTTTATGTTTTCTCAGCATACTTTAGTAAATTATTATATAAGAATCTTTAGCAAACGATCTTGCTATGGTGAAAAAAAAATTAGAATAATCTAAACCCTATTATTTTTATTAATGCAGATAAAAACTTTTATTTAAATAATTATTTATGAATACTGTAAATAATAAATAATAGTTTTCAATTTATGAGAATGTGGATCCCATCAAGGTTATTAAAGAGAAAATACTCAATAAATGTGATCGTGCCTGAAATAAAAAAGCCTTAGCTTTTTTATAATTCTTTGCGATTTTTTTTTCCAAAAATTTTTTCATCAAAAAATCTCAAAATACTTTTTTTTTTTTTAATTTGGATTTAATACCTCATTTATTTCCACGAAAGTACTTATATTTGAAAGTATAATTTTTACTCGATATCTCGAATCTGATTTTTCCCCAAATTTTTTTCACGAAAAAATACAAAAAACACCAATTTTTTTTTTTTTTGGACGTAGTACCTAATTTATTTCTATGAAAGTACTAGTTTTAGAAAAATTGTTTATAGTAATTTTTTGGATCTGATACCGAATTTTTTCAAAATTTTTTCCTCAAAATTAAAAAAACAAAAAAAATTTAAAAACTGCAATATTTTTTTTTTTGAGTGTAATACTTTATTTAGTTCCATGAAAGTATTTATACTTGAAAATATGGTTTTTACTCGATATCTCGAATCTGATAATTAATTTTTTGAAAATTTGTTCGAAAATTTTTGATCAATAAAAAAACTTAGAAATTAATGTATGATTGCATGGTTGTAATCGGTGATATCTGTGGCATATTGAAGTATTAAGCTCATTGTTTCAGGAACCTTAGTGCCAGCTAGTTGGCAGGGTATTTTTACATTGTATATTACTTCTTTGACGTAAAAAAATACTCTGCCACTAAGGTTCCTCAAACAATGAGCTAAATACTTCAATATGTCACAAATATCACCGATTACAACTATGCATTCATACATTCATTTTTATTTACTTTTAAAAGTTAAAAGAAAATTTATGAATTGAATTCCACTAAATCTATTTTTTTCAAAATAAAATTTAACGTAATTCATTGGATACTAATTATTCAAGATAGTACTTTCATGGAATTAAACGAGGTATTACACCCAAAAAAAGAAAAAATATTTCAATTTTTTTAATTTATTTGTTTTTTTAATTTTGAGAAAAAAATTTTGAAAAAAATCGGTATTAGATCCAAAAAATTACTATAAACGAACTTTCTAAAACTAGTACCCTCATAGAAATAAATTAGGTACTACGTCCAAAAAGAAAAAATAATTTGGCGTTTTTTGTATTTTTTATGACAAATATTTTTGGAAAAAAATTTTCAAAAAATTAAGTATCAGATTCGAGATATCTAGTAAAAACCATACTTTCAAATATAAGTACTTTCATGGAAATAAATGAGGTATTACAGGGTGACAATCGATCGGGTTATCATTGGATTAGTTGGGGGTGGAAATAATATTTAAAAAATTTTTTTATGGGATTTTTCATAGTTTCTGGTTCTCTTTCACGTGGATTAGTCAGATTAGAAAAAAAAAAAAATTTAATCGGTGAAACTGAAAAAAATTTTCGAAAAAACGATGTAATGGACTTTTAGTGATTATTTTCGGATTCTCTGAGTTAAAATACATACAAATTGAAACCTCGCACAAAACGATCCGCTAATTTATTAAATATCTTAAATTAAAATACGTTATTTTTAAATCGGATTAAATATTCCTTCCATTTTGGATTAAATATCGAAACTAGCTTCAGGTTAAAAAAAAAAAGTATCGCGTGAAATGTTTTTCATATAACCAATAAGTAAATATAAGAAAAATATACACGTGTTTATGTTGTGTGAAAAAAATAACAAAAATTTATAACCTAAATGGCTAAATTCGAACTGTTCATAAAAAAAATAAAATAGTAAATAATAGAATTCTTTATTACAGCTTTTTATAGTTAAAAGTGACATACAAGTAAATAAAATTTTAAAAAATTAAATAATGTATTATTTTAGGAACCTGTAAAATAAGATGCAAAAAAATATTTATTTTGAAAATGAATTAATCAAACACGATCTATCACGATGTTTGAAAAACACCCAAAATAATATACCCAATGGTTTCAATATTTTTAGGTAATAAAGAATGCAAATTATTTATAAGACCACAAAAATAAATAGTTATTTATTAGAATGATAGAGACACAAAGTGGTTACCAAATTTCAAAAAATGCAGTAAAAAAGACATTATTTGAAAGAAATATAAGTTTTTATTTATAAGTAAATCAAAATTTGAATTAGGGACTTTTCTGTAATTTAATAATGTCAAATTTACGGAAAAATACGCGTTGCTGTGGAAAATACAGAAAAAAAATAATATTTCTCGATTTCGCTAATTAAGCTTGCTGATCAAGGCTGAAATTCAAGCTTTTCAGACAAGGTTAAAATTCAAGCTTGCTATTCAAGGTTGCTAATCAAGCTTGATATTCAAGCTTGCTATTCAAGGTTGAAATTCAAGCTTGCTATTCAGGGTTGAAATTCAAGCTTGCTTATCAAGGTTGAAATTCAAGCTTGCTATTCAAGGTTGAAATTCAGGCTTACTTATCAAGGTTGAAATTCAAACTTGCTATTCAAGGTTGAAATTCAAGCTGGCTATTCAGTGTTGAAATTCAAGCCTGCTATTCAAGGTTGCTAATCAAGCTTGATATTCAAGCTTGCTATTCAAGGTTGAAATTCAAGCTTGCTTATCAAGGTTGAAATTCAAGCTTGCTATTCAAGGTTGAAATTCAAGCTTACTTATCAAGGTTGAAATTCAAGCTTGCTAATCAAGCTTGGTTATCAAGCTTGCTATTCAAGGTTAAAATTCAAGCTTTCTATTTAAGGTTGAAATTCAAGCTTGCTTATCAAGGTTGAAATTCAAGCTTGCTAATCAAGCTTGATATTCAAGCTTTCTATTCAAGGTTGAAATTAAAGCTGTCTATTCATGGTTGAAATTCAAGCTTGCTTATCAGATTGAAATTCAAGCTGGTTATTCAGGGTTGAAATTCAAGCTTGCTATTCCAGGTTGCTAATCAAGCTTGATAATCAAGCTTGCTATTCAAGGTTGAAATTCAAGCTTACTTATCAAGGTTGAAATTTAAGCTTGCTAATCAAGCTTGATTATCAAGCTTGCTATTCAAGGTTAAAATTCAAGCTTTCTATTTAAGGTTGAAATTCAAGCTTGCTTATCAAGGTTGAAATTCAAGCTTGCTAATCAAGCTTGATAATCAAGCTTACTATTCAAGGTTGAAATTCAAGCTTGCTATTCAGGGTTGAAATTCAAGCTTGATTTTCAACCTTGAAATTCAAGCTTGCTAATCAACCTTGAAATTCAAGCTTGCTAATCAACCTTGAAATTCAAGCTTGCTAATCAAGCTTGATATTCAAGCTTGCTATTCAAGGTTGAAATTCAAGCTGTCTATTCAAGGTTGAAATTCAAGCTGCCTATTCATGGTTGATATTCAAGCTTGCTAACCAATCTTGATAATCAAGCTTGCTATTTAAGGTTGAAATTCAAGCTTGCTATTCAGGGTTGAAATTTAAGCTTGCTTATCAAGGTTGAAATTCAAGCTTGCTATTCAGGGTTGAAATTTAAGCTTGCTCATCAAGGTTGAAATTCAAGCTTGCTATTCAAAGTTGAAATTCAAGCTTGCTATTCAGGGTTGAAATTCAAGCTTGATTTTTAAGGTTGAAATTCAAGCTTGCTTATCAAGGTTGAAATTCAAGCTTGCTAATCAAGCTTGATATTCAATCTTGCAATTCAAGGTTGATAATCAAGCTTGCTATTCAAGGTTGAAATTCAAGCTTGCTATTCAGGGTTGAAATTTAAGCTTGCTTATCAAGGTTGAAATTCAAGCTTGCTATTCAAGGTTGAAATTCAAGCTTGCTATTCAAGGTTGAAATTCAAGCTTGCTAATCAAGCTTGATATTCAAGCTTGCTATTGAAGGTTGAAATTTAAGTTTACTTATCAAGGTTGAAATTCAAGCTTGCTATTCAAGCTTGCTAATCAAACTTGCTAATCAAGCTTGATATTCAAGGTTGAAATTCAAGCTTACTACATACTTTTTTTGTGTTAATTATATGAGGAGGATTAATATTATCTGAAATATAAATAATATCAAAATATCATTAGCTGTAATAATTGTATCCTAGAAGAGAAGAAATACATCGGTACGTGAACTATGTAAATTGTTATAGCAAATGATTAAAATATTCTTTAGCATTCAGTATTTTCCTGATTGCTATGAATTAAGGAAATCCTGATTTCTAAGCATTAAGGAAAATCCTGATACAAGTTGAACTGAGCAGTCTAGGGAATCAGCGCAAAATGTTTTCTTTATAAAAATACAACTAGCGTTTATTCTTTCCTCCAATTAAATATAGACCTCTAGGTTCAGTTCATAATTTTTGGCAGCCGTCATCGTTTTTTAACGATATTCGTAAAAATAAAGGTAATTTTCCTTGTTCTTTGCAGTAAGCGACTAAATTAGCGTAAAAAATTTCTTTCTTGTAAGTTCAGATTTTATTCCGTCCTAAAAAATTTAATTTTCACAGCATTATGCACCAGAGCCACCTGCAAGATGCATGACACAAGCCCTAGAGCCGCATGCAAAGTGCAAGCACTTAAGCCGCCTGCACGGTGCAAGCGTTTGAGCGCCTGCAAAATGCAAGTGCTATGCCCGCCTGCACGGTGCAAGCGCTTGAGCCGCCTGCAAGATGTAAGCGCTATGGCCGCCTGCACGGTGCTAGCGCTTGACCGCCTGCACGGTGCTAGCGCTTGACCGCCTGCAAAATGCAAGCGCTATGGCCGCCTGCATGAATCAAGCGCTTGAGCCGCCTGCGAGATGCAAGCGCTATGGCCGTCTGCACGGTGCAAGCGCTTGGGCCGCCTGAAAGATGCAAGCGCTTGACCGCCTGCAAGATGCAAGTGATATGGCCACCTGCACGGTGCAAGCGCTTGACCGCCTGCCCGATGCAAGCGCTATGGCCGCCTACATGATGCAAGCGCTTGAGCCACCTGCAAGATGCAAGCGCTTGAGCCGCATGCACGATGCAAGCAGTATGGTTGCCTGAATTGGCAATGGCCTGCTTAGCATTAAGGAAAAACCTGATTGCTAAGCATTGAGGATTTTTCTGATTGCGAAGCCTTAAGAAAATATTGAAGCGATAAAAAAAACTTGTGACTTTTTTAGCTCATCATTCTGCTACGTACATATCTTAAATGAATTTTCTTTACGTTTCTAGTCATTTGAAATCGTTTAAGAATACAAAAAAAAATTCCGCTTGCCGCTTTTTTAAACATTGATTTTAGATATCGATAAAATTTTATGATAATATTCTTCTTTATTAGCAAGCTTGAATTTCAACCTTGATAAGCAAGCTTGAATTTCTATCTGGTATACCAAGCTTGAATTTCAAGCTTGAATATCAAGCTTGAATTTCAAGCTTGAATAGCAATCTTGAATTTCAACCTTGAATATCAAGCTTGAATTTCAACCTTAAATAGAAAGCTTGAATTTTAACCTTGAATAGCAAGCTTGATTATCATGCTTGATTATCGAAAACGAGAAATATTATTGTTTTTCTATATTTTCCACAGCAACGCGTATTTTTCCGTAAATTTGACATTATTAAATTACAGAAAAGTCCCTAATTCAAATTTTGATTTACTTATAAATAAAAACTTATATTTCTTTCAAATAATGTCTTTTTTACTGCATTTTTTGAAATTTGGTAACCACTTTGTGTCTCTATCATTCTAATAAATAACTATTTATTTTTGTGGTCTTATAAATAATTTGCATTCTTTATTACCTAAAAATATTGAAACCATTGGGTATATTATTTCGGGTGTTTTTCAAACATCGTGATAGATCGTGTTTGATTAATTCATTTTCAAAATAAATATTTTTTTGCATCTTATTTTACAGGTTCCTAAAATAATACATTATTTAATTTTTTAAAATTTTATTTACTTGTATGTCACTTTTAACTATAAAAAGCTGTAATAAAGAATTCTATTATTTACTATTTTATTTTTTTTATGAACAGTTCGAATTTAGCCATTTAGGTTATAAATTTTTGTTATTTTTTTCACACAACATAAACACGTGTATATTTTTCTTATATTTACTTATTGGTTATATGAAAAACATTTCACGCGATACTTTTTTTTTTTAACCTGAAGCTAGTTTCGATATTTAATCCGATTTAAAAATAACGTATTTTAATTTAAGATATTTAATAAATTAGCGGATCGTTTTGTGCGAGGTTTCAAATTGTATGTATTTTAACTCAGAAAATCCGAAAATAATCACTAAAAGTCCATTACACCGTTTTTTCGAAAATTTTTTTCAGTTTCACCGATTAAATTTTTTTTTTTCTAATCTGACTAATCCACGTGAAAGAGAACCACAAACTATGAAAAATCCCATAAAAAAAATTTTTAAATATTATTTCCATCCCCAACTTATCCAATGATAACCCGATCGATTGTCACCCTGTACATCCAAATTAAAAAAAAAAAGTATTTTGAGATTTTTTGGTGAAAAAATTTTTGAAAAAAAATTAGGTCTTAATTCGATAATGGTTTTGAAGTATCACCCGTTACAATATTTTTAGATATTAGTGCTTTCATGGAATTAAATAAGGTATTACACCGAAAAAAAAAACATTGCAGGTTTTTTAATTTTTTTTTTTTTTTAATTTTGAGAAAAAATTTTCGAAAAAGTTCGGTATCAGATCCAAAAAATGACTATAAACAAACTTTCTAAAACTAGTACTTTCATAGAAATAAATTAGGTACTACGTCCAAAAAGAAAAAAAAAATTGGTGTTTTTTGTATTTTTTTGTGAAAAATATTTTGGGAAAAAAAATTCGAGTGAAAATCATATTTTCAAATATAAGTACTTTCGTGGAAATAAATGAGGTATTACATCCAAATTAAAAAAAAAAAAGTACCTCGAGCTTTTTTGATAAAAAAATTATTGAAAAAAAAATTAGGTCTTAACTCCATAATGTTTGTGAAATATCACCAATTACATACATACACACATACATACTTTTTTTAAAACCCGTTTTTTTAGCTTCCTGGGGTCTCAAAACGTGCTTATATGCTAAAAAATCAAAAATCGAAATTTGACCTATCACAATGGTTCCTCTTTGAGGAACCAAAAAATATGCAATTAAATTTTCCCCATTTGGATTTTTGGATACGAATTTTCCTCCCTTCCCCTTCCAAGGTGACAAGTTTTTTTTTTTTTTAACTTTGGTCGTAACTTTATCATTATTGTAACTATGTCATACTGTCAATTACAGCGCCATCTTTTATGCGCTGCGTTTACATTGGCAAGGATCAATTACAAATAAATAAATTAGAACTGATTTATTAACTTTTGGATTGAGCCATAATACATCCTAATAAGTGCAATACTTTTTGAGCTATTAAAGAAAAACTGATTCAAAACACGTATTTTTAGGGGTGAAAATTGCAGTTTCACTCGTCATAGCTCCTAGGATGATAATGGATTATGGAGGGCAGGGAGGGAATATAACGACCAAGTTTTGGATTTTTTTTCGTATAAACTAGACACCCAAATTAAAATATTAAGTTAAAATAAAGTGCATAAATCATTAGTTAAATAAAATCCGAGGGGTATACTTTGAATTCCATACAATTCGTATTAAATGATTTAAATAGGTGTAAAACTTTTTCATCCTTATAACGATAATCATCCACCAGTGTAGATTTTATTGTTTTTCATATTTGCAATAGTATTTATTTTTATCTTGTAAACATATCATCCTTATACAATAATTAAACCATAACATTCAGGTTAATACTGCTTTGATTGAATTTTCAACTAAAATCTATAAAATATCAAAAAGAATTAACATTAGGCTAATTTAAACTGTGGGAGAACAAAATAAGAAATACAAATTTAATCCTGCTTACGAATATTTATTTTTAATTTATCATATATATTAAAAGTTTTAAATTCAACAAATTATTGAAAATTTAACCAAAATTTTGAAAATTTAATCAATTGTTTGAATATTAGTCCAAAGCTGTGTTGCTGTGTTCATTAAAAGGAAAATTAACTAAAAGATAATTTTTTTAGTGATGGAATTATCAAAGAATGAGATTATTAGAGAAAAGGCTCCAAATATATCCAAAGATGATAATGTCCAAGAAAATACCGATAAATCAACTGAAATTATTAAGATAAAAGATTCTCTAAATAGTGAATTGTTAAATAACAAGATCAATAGAAAAATGCCATCAAGCACAGAAAATCTTCATAAGCCTAAATCTGATTCAATAAAACAAGATGATAAAACAACAGGTACTTTTATAAAAAATTTTGAAATTAAAAATAAATACGATTCATTAATTAAAACAGTTTTTGGAAATCAGTAGTAGATTAAACATTAAAATAAATTTACATGTTAAGATTAGGTAGAAAGTATACTCATGGAGTTATTTTATTATATAATATATTTTAAATTCTATGCAATTATTTCTTTGAATAATTAACTCATTTTTATTCAAAATAATAACTAATTAAAAGATTACTTATTTTTTTAGTGATGGAATTATCAACAAATCAAATTATTAGAAAAAAAGCTCCAAGTAGTGCCAAAAATAATAATGTCCAAAAAAATAGATACCAATCAAATGAAATTTCTAAGGAAAAAGTTCCTATGATCTCTCCAAATATTCAATTGTTAACGAACGATATCGATCGAAAAATGCCGTCAAAAACAGAAAATCTTCATAAACCTAAATCTGATTCAAAAAAACAACATGATGAAAAAACAGGTACTTTTATAAAAAATTTTGAAATTAAAAATAAATACAATTGATTAATTAAGACTTTGAAAATCAGTAGTTGTGAAACATTAAAAAAATTAACATTTCAATATTAAGTAGAAAGTATACAGGGCAGATACAGAAAGTTATTTTATACAATATATTTTAAATTCTTTGCATTTATTTCTTTGAATAATTAACTAATTTTTATTCTAAGTAATAACATATTTTTGCAGAATAATCGCATATTTTTATAATTTAACTCTAGGTTTTAAAACTGAATAAAAAAAAATAAACGAAAAAATACAATAACCTGCAGAAAAATATGATGAGCCAAAATTGTATAAAAAACCGCTAAATGATATTAATTCATCAACAGTAACTGCTCAAGTAAACCTTAATAATAAAGAACAATTAAAAGCACCTGCTGCTGATGCCGCCTCATCTACTGCTGAAAAAAACTTAGTTTGGAATAGAATGTTTTTGAGTAGTAAGTTCAGAAATAATAAAGAAATTAATTTACAATACTTATAAATCTTTTATTTCCAGATGTTCTTACAGCAACGGGAGGTATACTAGTTATAGGAGGTGCCTAAATTTTAATTTATGAATTTGTTAACCTTATAAAAACAAAAAAAGGTAATCTAAAATTTTTTTTACTGCTTCCACACCAACTAGGCATAAAATGACCTGAAAAATAGCAGAAATTTTCTCAAATGACGAAAAATAAGTTCTCTCCTATCCAGCTTTATAAATCCAATTCTCGATTTTCGTGGAATTGGCCCGTTTTTGTAAATCGATGCAAAAGTTTTAACATCGAAAATCTTTATCGCGAGGGATATTAAGTATATTATATAATAAAAGTTTTTTTTTCTACCTTGTTGGACCAATAATAAATTTTTTCGATTTATAATAAACTTACATTATGATATCACAGTGGTCTGGAACGCGAAAAAAGTTTCACCACGATGCCCCCAAAAATCTCTGGTATTTTCTTATTCTATAGGGTCTCCTGAGGCAGGAAATGCTTGTCCTAAAATTGAAACCGTAGCTCTCGGGTAGAACCGCCCAAATTTGGGGGTTCTTGGGGGGTAAAAAAAATTTTTTTTTTTTTTTTTTTTTTTTTAACATTTTTTACGTGATTTTAGACCATATAAAGTGACGAAAAATAGAGGAACACAAAAAATTTTGCTCGCCCCATAGTTTTTTTTTGAGTTGGAAGGCTCAAAATCGTATTTTTTCAATATTTGAAAAAAACCAATTTCTGAAATTTTTTAAATAAATTAAAATTATTTTTAATGAGGGATTTATTTTTTTTCAATTGTTTTGTGATTATAATTTACTAAAATAAGTTTATTTAGGACCAAAAAATACAAATTTTCAATTTTCAAGGTCTTAGAGCAACTCAAATGTTAAATATTGGATTTTTTTTAAATTTCACAGACTTGGGATTTTTCTATCAGATTCAAATGTGGTTATAAACTGGATTTAAAGACGTATTCCATAGTAATTTTTCCAGTACAATCTGAATTTGCTATTTATTTTAACATTTTACCACGATTTTTAGGAGAAAGATCCGTTTTTTTGTTTATTGTGGTTTCAATTTTCAAGGGACCAATTTTTTAAAGTTTCGCAGGTTTCAAGAAAAAATTTTCTGAATAATATTTACAAGAGTCATTTATATATTTTTTCCTCTGAAACTCAATGAAATCACTAGTTTTTTCATCCGGAATTTTCCTTAGCCAAAAAATCATTTGTTTCTATTTTTACTGGTTTTGTCCAATTTCATATTTGCTAAATTAGTTTTTTATTCTCTAGAAACCAGCATTTTTTATATTTTTAGTGGGGCTTTGACATTAATTGTGACATCATTTTAGGGGGAGGGATCTTTGAATTGTGACATAGTGTGACAAAGGGGGAGGATGGGTTAAAAAATGTTATAAAAACCGTGACATCATTTATGGAAGCTCCCTTATGCTAAACTAGTCAATTTGAGCCTGAAGGGTTTGAAATGTCTAAAATTTTTTAAATAAATGAATATTGAGAAAAAAAACTACTCTAGAAAATATAAAAACTTTTCTTTGTCTAGTGGTGAAAATTCACTGACCTAACCAATTTTTTAGTTACGTGAAATTGAGATTATAGGGGAATTATTACAAAATCATTAATTAACTAGAAAGGAAAACTCCGGATGAAAAAACTAGTGATTTAATTGAGTTTCAGAGGAAAAAATATATAAATGACTCTTGTAAATATTATTCAGAAAATTTTTTCTTGAAACCTGCGAAACTTTAAAAAATTGGTCCCTTAAAAATTGAAACCATAAAAAACAAAAAAACGGATTTTCCTCCTAAAAATCGGGGCAAAATTTTAAAATAAATAGCAAATTCAGATTGTACTGGAAAAATTACTATGGAATATGTCTTTAAATCCAGTTTATAACCTCATTTGAATCTGATAGAAAAATCCCAAGTCTGTGAAATTTAAAAAAAATCCAATATTTAACATTTGAGTTGCTCTAAGACCTTGAAAATTGAAAATTTGTATTTTTTGGTCCTAAATAAACTTATTTTAGTAAATTATAATCACAAAACAATTGAAAAAAAATAAATCCCTCATTAAAAATAATTTTAATTTATTTAAAAAATTTCAGAAATTGGTTTTTTTCAAATATTGAAAAAATATGATTTTGAGCCTTCCAACTCAAAAAAAACTATGGGGCGAGCAAAATTTTTTGTGTTCCTCTATTTTTCGTCACTTTCTATGGTCTGAAATCATGTAAAAAATGTTAAATTAAAAAAAAAAAAAAAAAAATTTTTTTTACCCCCCAAGAACCCCCAAATTTGGGCGGTTCTCCCCGAGAGCTACGGTTTCAATTTTAGGACAAGCATTTCCTGCCTCAGGAGACCCTATAGAATAAGAAAATACCAGAGATTTTTGGGGGCATCTTGGTGAAACTTTTTTCGCGTTCCAGACCACTGTGGATACGTGGATATAATCTATATCTCTTTAAATTAACGTACCCAGTAGTTTGCTATTCACCAAAGCGATTTTTTAATTAAAAAACTGATTTTAAAATTTAAAAAAATTTAAAAAATTTATAAAATAAAAATTGAAATTGTAAAAATTACGAAAAAATTATGCAAAAATGGGTTATTTCAGCTTTCTTAAGTATGACAAAGCTTCATCAGTATAAAAATCACACTTAATATTCGTATATAACCCATGTAATTAAACCGAAGATTTGACTTACTTGAATAAAAATGAAACTAAAACTGAGAGAAATTAAAAATTCTTCCCTACTTTTAACATGTGGTAGTATTTTTTTTTTAATTTTCAAAATTTTTTTGTAGGTCATTGGAGGAACAAGATGGGGAACGAAAGTGTTATTTTGATTCAAAAAAACTGAAGTATTATCACTAAGTTCTCGTTTAGAATTGATTGATCGAAGCAAAAACTCTTAAAGATTGAACACATCTCAGGCCTATAATAACCATCGGCAAAAAATGCAAATAAAAAAATTTTTATGAAAATTCTTGAATCAGCCCATAGATAAACAAACATTAAATTTAAAGTCTTAATATTTTAAATAAATATAATCTAAGTTTACAACCCTGGACATTTTTTTATCAATAAAAAATTTGTGAATTTGGTCAGATGAAAGGGGTGTTAATTTTCGCAAACTTTTTAGGAAACCATAACCGAATCTATTTTTTGAGGCCTTTTAAGGGTTTTTGTTAGGTTATTTGTTGTTAAAGGCTTTTTAGAATTTAAATTATAAAAAAAAAATTCTGACTCCAATTCTCAAAATCTCATAATAATGAATAATATTGTTTTCCTTTTTTATCTTACGATTAGCTTCACTCTACATGTTATTGGCGGTTTCTAGTGTAATTTATATTTATCCACTTTAGCCCTGGAAAGCATACATTAAATGCACCTATACTATGCTGGAATAACTAAAATTATTAAAGTACTTTCATGCGTATGTCTTAGTGTCTCGACTTATACAAAATGTGCGTACAACTATGGCTTATCCAAACTGCAAAGTAATATCTCTATTACGTATCAGTAGTTAATTATATACTATAAACCTCTTTTTTTTTTTTTATATTTTTATCAGTTATATATATAGCAGTTTGAAGCGAATTTTATGTATATATGTGACTCATTGCTCGAGGTAAGAAATGTGGTTCATAGTTTCTGCGTTGCTTTTTGCCGACAATTGTTTTTTTGTTTTTTATGTTTTGCTTACTTTTTTGTATGTGAAAGAATTTGTGATTTTGATGTTTATAAACTATTTTATAAAAAAATCTAATAATAGAATTTTAATTATGACAATGAATCAGGAATTTATTGGTGATTTGTGCTAGGTTTCTGAAAGAAATAAGCTTAATTTTTAATTTTTTGGTTATTTATTGATACAAATAATGTATTTTTAGATACATAGGTAAATATTATATTAAAGTAAATATTATATTATAGTAAATATTTATATTATTATAAAATGATACGTATCAATTGATTTAAAAAGAAAAGAATTAAAAAATACAATCAAATAAGGTATTACAAATCTAGCTTATTACATATGGTACTAATCAAATAATCAAAATTCAATGCATAAAGTTCTTTTAAGAAAAGATGCGAATCGTTGAGACTTGCAGACTCCAATTCAGACGATTCATGCTCTAGCTCTTGTTTGAAATTTTCGGTGACTTTTTCATCAAATTCGTTGCATATGAGTTTAATATCTTTGATGTTTATTTACGTAATGATATTTTTTTCGGATGCGTTCAATTTTTCAGTTATAGATTAAGAGATAGCTATGGTAAAGTGTGCGTGTATTTAAGACACATGAATTTTCGTTCAGACGTAGAAAACACCAAAACGTACTAACCTTCTATGAAAAGTTTTTTTCGCCAGTGGTATTGAAAAAAGTTATGAGTTGCTAAAGTTGGCCAATTTTGGGCAAAAAAAAAGTGAAGTTAAGACACCTCGGAATAGTCTAATATTTTAGATAAAGCCAAAACGTACGAGGTTTACATTTGAAATTTTTTGGTATCTGGAGTTTTAAGGAGGGAGTCGGGCCCTGGAAGGTTTAAAATGGTCAAAATCAGAAATATTACTTGAAAGGGAATCTGGCACCAATAACCGGCTTGAGAAAAGGCTTACTACAGGTTTTTTGGGTCGCTGAATCCGAACGCGGGGTCCGAATCTGGCAAAAAATCGGGGAACGCCCTTAAATGGGGAAAAAACTAGCCCTTTTTACGGGTTTTTTTGCAATACTTTGAGACTAAAGCTAAGATAACACAGGCACACAAAAAAAAGTCAATTGCCAGAAGGTAGACTCCGTGGAATGGGGATTTTTAGTGGTGTTAAAATCGAATATGGCCATAGAAATGCAATTTAACTAGCCAATTTGCCCCCAGCGCCCCCATATGCTCCCCCAAAAGGTAAAAAAAATTTTTTTTCGAAAAATGAAAATTGAACTATATGCTCATGTTTTTTGGGATGCTTATACCAAAAATGTATACAAAAAATTTTTTTAACCAACGTATGGCCCTGTAGACGACCCCAGTGCCCCCATTCAACCCCCCCCCAAACGAGATATAAAAATTTTTATTACAAAAACTAAAACTCAATGTGTATTGTTATGTTTTCTGAGGCGCTGAAACCAAAGATTAATATAAAAAATGTGTTTAACCAATGCTTGATCCTCTAGGCTACCACAGTGCCCCCATTTAATCCCCCAAAACGAGTTAAACATATTTTTATTAGGAAAATTCAAACTCAATGTGTATTCTTATGTTTTTTGAGACGCTATAATTTTACACATTGAGTTTTAGTTTTTGTAATAAAAATTTATATATCTCGTTTGGGGGGGGGGGGGGGGGGTGCATGGGGCCACTGGGGTAGTTTACAGGGCCAAAAATTAGTAGAAAACATTTTTTATATTCATTTTTGGTTTCACCGTCCCAAAAAGTATAAGAATTCATGTTAAGTTTTAATTTTTGTAATAAACATGTTTTTACCCGTTTGGGGGGGGTATGAATGGGGGCACTGGGGTCTTCTACAGGGCCAAACGTAGGTTAAAAACATTTTTTGTATACACTTTTGGTATAAGCATCCCAAAAAACATTTTTGTGTGCCTGTGTTATCTTAGCTTTAGTCTCAAAGTATTGCAAAAAAACCCGTAAAAAGGGCTAGTTTTTTCCCCATTTAAGGGTGTTCCCCGATTTTTTGTCAGATTCGGACCCCGCGTTCGGATTCAGCGACCCAAAAAACCTATAGTAAGCCTTTTCTCAAGCCGGTTATTGGTGCCAGATTCCCTTTCAAGTAATATTTCTGATTTTGACCATTTTAAACCTTCCAGGGCCCGACTCCCTCCTTAAAACTCCAGATACCAAAAAATTTCAAATGTAAACCTCGTACGTTTTGGCTTTATCTAAAATATTAGACTATTCCGAGGTGTCTTAACTTCACTTTTTTTTTGCCCAAAATTGGCCAACTTTAGCAACTCATAACTTTTTTCAATACCGCTGGCGAAATAGTATATTAAGTATCAAGGGCGTCAAAGTTTCAGCACTAGCGTGAGCACTAGCACGAGTGCTCGGCGAAGCCGGGCACAAGTGACTTGTGTTCACGCTCGTGCCTAAAATATTTCGCCCATGGTGCTTACAATATTTTTTGCCCCCCTAGGCGTAGAACGAGTTCAGAAAATTCTTTACGCACGAGTTTTACGCCCGGGAGGGCAAAAAAAACTTTTCATAGAAGGTTAGTACGTTTTGGTGTTTTCTTCGTCTGAACGAAAATTCAAGTGTCTTAAATACACGCACACTTTACCATAGCTATCTCTTAATCTATTATATAATTAATGAATTTGTCTTTTAATAGAAACAAATAGGTTCTTTTTGCAGTCAGTTGATCGAACTTTGTGTCAATTACTTGTGATAAATTTTTTAAAGTATCGAAACTGACTTTTTTTAAAACTAGACTTACTTTGAATTTTTTATTGTCTGGTTTCTTTTCTTCGCTGGATATTTCTATTGCTTTATCGTAGTAGCTGCGAGTTAGTTTTATGGTAAAATCTTCGTTTTCAAAAGTTTGGTCACTGTTTTTCATATTTTTTCCTTGTAGATACTCATCAATTTTCGGGACATACGTTTGCAGGCGTTTCCAGCCGTTGTGATTCAGAGCTAGATACCCAGAATTGAAATTATTGCCACATAGCCGGAAAACAAATTCAAACTCCGTTTCGGTATCGTTTAAATCGAATCCAATAAAGATTTTTTTGGAGTAGGATCTGTTGAGCCCATAAAATGTTGAAAGTAATAAATTTTGAAGCATACCAGTGCTGTTATATGAGCTTGAGTTAACCATTTTAATTTTTTATTGTAAATTTTGTTAATTACGCTTTAATGTAAACTTTTATTTATTTTAAAATGCTAAAGTTTTACAGTTGCAATATTGTACTCTGAAGTGAGCGTGCGATCCACCACCAAAGTTCTTTTGTAAATGATTGATGCTCGTCTTTCTTCTGCCGTTTCTTTTATGATTTTTAGGCACGATCACCCTATGTATGCAATACATAGATGAAATCGTGCCTTATAAGTTTGTCAGGTCAAAAAACGGAAAAGTTTCTAAATTGTCTAATTCGTGGAGAAATTTGGTCCCCAGGTCATTCCGATGCCTCTAAATGCTTATATTGCCTTGGTGTGTGTAGGGATGTATGTTCGAGAAAGTGTATCCTCAAGATCTCAGAACCTACTCGATGAATCAAAAATCCCTTAGACCACATTTTTTGAAACCAGATCTAGTTGCAGGGTTTTCAATTTCAAGTGATTTCATCAAGTCCTTGCAGAGAAATGTCCAAAAAACTGGTTTAAAATACCTAAAAATGAATTAAAAATAGTAGATTTTTGGAACAACTCGATGAATAAAAAATCCCTTAGACCAAATTTTTTTAAATCAGATCTAGTTTCATGGATTTCAATTTCAAGTGATTTCATCAAGTCCTTGCAGATAAATGTCCAAAAAACTGATTTCCGATAATACCTAAAAATTAACGAAAATTAGTAATTTTCTAGAACAACTCGTTGAATAAAAAAGAAGCTTGGTTCAAAGCTTGTTTTACAGCATCTAGTTGTGCTTTCTTCAATTCAACTAAGCTTCATTCTGTTGTTGTCAGCTAATCACAAAAATACTGATTCCTGGTGCCAAAAAATGAACTTAAAAACCCTAAAAAAAAAGCAAATATCAGTAACAACTAGAGAAATAAAAATAAAATTTAGTACATATACACACTTAAAATATTACTTGAAAGGATAACTTAACAAATGTATTTGGAAACATCATTTTAATCATCACTTTTATAATATTTATTGCCATAAACACAATTCTAATGCTGAAAAATAAAAACAAAGAAATTACGTTCTTTACATAAATTTAAAAAAAAATATTGAAACTTTTTATACTTATCTGAATCAAACTTTTGTTTATTTAACTATATCCACCCAAAGAATTAAAAACATATCTGAAAAAAATAATAACAAATTTATAAACACAGCCATTAACCTAGCGCAGTCGACTAGCAGACTAACCCTGGACTAACCTAACTATACTACTTAAAGTCTTCTAGTTTAAATTTAAGCGCGTAATTTAAAACAACTTTTTAAACTTTTTTTACTATTTTTTTAAAAACGTGGATAAAAATAATAAATAATCTTATATAAATTTGTAAATTTATATTATTTTTAATTATTATTTTTATGCAAAATTTTTAAAAAGATGATACAGTAAGTTCTATTAAATTAAGTACTCAAATTTAAACTAATACTTGTTTTTCAGCAGTATTGACTTTTAATTACCTTACAATAAGTATACATTGCTGTAAACAAATTTGTTATTATCTTTTCTCAGATAAAAATTAATATATTAAGGCACGCAGGTAGAATTTGATTTAGGTAATTAAAAAAATGTTAATATATTATTTTTAAAGAATATGGAAAATTAAAATTATACTTTGATTTTTTTCAGAATTAAGAAAGATTAATATATATTTGAAGATTCAGATATTTTAATCAAATTTAGAAACTTAAATTTTATGTTTTCTCAGCATACTTTAGTAAATTATTATATAAGAATCTTTAGCAAACGATCTTGCTATGGTGAAAAAAAAATTAGAATAATCTAAACCCTATTATTTTTATTAATGCAGATAAAAACTTTTATTTAAATAATTATTTATGAATACTGTAAATAATAAATAATAGTTTTCAATTTATGAGAATGTGGATCCCATCAAGGTTATTAAAGAGAAAATACTCAATAAATGTGATCGTGCCTGAAATAAAAAAGCCTTAGCTTTTTTATAATTCTTTGCGATTTTTTTACGCTTAAGTTTGTTGACGTATGACGCAGCGATTTTGTCGTTGAGTTTTAAGTCGGAAGTAAAATAATTTATGAAATCCTCCATTTTGTAACCACGTATCATGTAATTCAGGAACATTATTCGAAATTGACCGCAGACGTTAGATGATGCACTTTGAAGTTGTCTTGTATTCCAGGTGAATCGCTTGCAGTTTTTTCTTAAACGTCTAACGTGATTTATGACGTATGGTGCTAATCCATAGCTGTCAAATAATATTCCATGTCCTCTGCAATTAACGTAAACGGCTACCCAATGCTGGCCAGGTAGTGAATTGTCTTGGGTTTTGAATACAAAAGCTACAGGCTTAGTCCAGAGTCGAGGTATCTTGTCGGCTGGAAATACCCCAACCGTGTGGGAGGGTATCTTAGATAGAAATCCCAAAATTTCTAAGCTGTTCATTTTTATGCGACTACTGTGTCTTCCCCTTGAGATAAATTTTTTAAATTTTCAGTTAACCAAGCCTTTAGTTGTTGAGCATTGTTAAGTGCGCAGCTGTATTTCACGTGATTGAATTTTATTGCATGCTGTATGCAATACAAATTTTTCTGAGGTAAATTTTGGAAAGATGGACAATCGATTTCCAACTCTAAATTTATGACTTCATTTTCTATGATTTTTTGTAGAAATATTACCTTGTCACGACCACGTACGTAAACTTTTCCTGCTTTTTTTGATATTAGCTGTAAATTTCTCGTCAAAATTTTACCGGTTATGTCTCCCTCATGCCAATTTAATCCGTGATGGTTGTGTGTTAACCAATTGTTTTGTCTTTGGGAGTCGTATGATATTTTTGTAGAATTGTATGGAGGTTTTGTTATCCAGTGTGACTGAGTTTCTCTGTTTAGTGCTATTATTGCGACTTCTTTCGGTAAAGTCTTGTCTTCGATACCCTTAAAAAACTGTATATCCACAACGACATCCATACTCGGTATGAAAAATACGACTAGCCGATCTGACTGTTTGTTTGAAAAGTTGATTAACTACTAAAGTCGATAAAGCACTGTCGAGCAGCATCTATTTCACATATCGAGTTATACTCGGAATAAATGACGCAGTTGACAATTTCTTTCAGAGTTTCTGCGAAGCGAATTTCTATGTGCACGTTACCGTGCTTTACGAGATTCCAGTGGCCTTCGCTGGCTGATAGGTCGGGTGTCAAGTCAAATACGTAGAGGCAAAATCCTACTGGGTAAGAAAACCTGTCGATTTTGTTACCTTTATTAAAGAAATGAATACCAGTCCCGCTGAATAATGTATGGTAACCCTCGACGTAAGCCGCATTGTTACCGGAGGAGGACGGTACCTGGACACCATCTACGTACATCGACAGGTAGTTCAGATTAAAATGCTGGAAATTGAATGGGTTGAGTTTTCGGTCCACTTTGAAAGCTTTATTCGATACAAATCCTAAGATAATGCGTTTCTGTATCTGACCTATAATAACCGAATCTATCGTGTGATTCAATATCCCCTGCGAAATAACGACTGATTTAACGTCGACTCTGGTTAAGTCGTACTTTGCCGTGGTTTTTGTCAATGTATTTGCATGTGCGATGAGAACACCTGGTGAAATTTTTACTCTTCGTATGTGTAATCTAGCTTCGTCAAAATGTACGTAATGCGTACCCGTCTAGTCCATTAGTGCAAAAGCTGGTCGGGCTTTTATTATTCTTACTTTCAAATCGACACCGTTCAGCAGGAACTTGTTTTGGTTGAAAACGTCACTGTGTAAGTGACCAATCATATCAATGCTTTTGTTAGCATTTAACATCATGCGACGTCCTTCCAGACCAATATTACCGTCTTTTAAGTCATCCATCTTTCCCGCTGTGTCGTCATACCAGCAGACGCATTGTAGATGTGAATTTTTCGAATCGTATCCATAGTTGAGCAAATTTTCAATGTATGCTCGGTAACCATAACCGTTACCTGGCGGAGTTACGATTTTTTGGTTAAAAGAGACTTCCACTTGACTGAAAAGCGAATGCATAAAATTATTTACCGGTCCAATGTTTTTTATTTTCAGCAAAGTTGCAGCGTCAGCTTCGGTTAGGTTCTCGTCCGTTTTGATTGTAACTTTTAGGCTTAGCATGGTATGTGCCAGGTCTAGGTATTCTTCGGCATTTCCCGGAATATTGAATTCTATCGGGCAATCATCTGTTAAGCTCGCGATCGGTTTGTATCGGTTTGTAGTTAACCCAATGACTTGATTCGATGGTAACTTGAGTGGAAGGTACGGTAAATAATTTTAACTCGCTTTTTATCGATTCGCATGAATGTATATGCAGGAAAGCCATTTTGAGTTTCTTATATTTTAAGAAAAAATGTCGGCAAACGTATTCTTACTTGACCGTTTTTTGTCGTTTTTTTTCTTTTTCTGAATCTTTTTTCTTTTATTTTTTCTTTTTTTCTTTTTATTTGTTATCTCCTTTTTTTTCTTTTTTCTTCGTTTTGTTTCTTGCCCGGTAGTACGCAGAGTGCCGAGTGTATTTAGCAAGTGACTGCTTAGAGCCGGATGCTTCAATTTATAACCAGATCCCTCCATTAGATACTTATCTAGCTGATCTTCTGCTTTTCTCTTTAAATTACCGACAGACTCGCGTGCATGGATGCGCAGAGACTCTTTGGCTGGTTTTTTGTTCAACGCGACATCTGACAGTACTTTTATGCCGGTCCGCCAAGCTTCTTTACCGACTAACTTAGCCCCTCTTGTAAATAAAGGTAGGATGCTGCGAAACAGTCCGCCAAGAAATGAGTCAATGCCGCTTCCCCGTTGATGTGGTGTTCCAATGTAAACGCGATTTATACCTGTACTAAATGCACTTCCACCGCTCCCGATTTGACTGTTGTATTAATCAATGTAGTGGGCCATTTTGTTTTTTTTTATTAACTAATTCATGCACTTGAAATGCAACGTCACCGTCAACGTACCGGAATCAAATGGCACTGCTGAACCGTATTGGTCGCGCAAGTCAATTTCAATGGATCTAAAAGACTTGTGTAATAAGGGTACGTAAGAAGGGGGTGAGAAACTTATAACCCTAACTGATCCATAAACAAACTTTTCGGTATCGAGAGAGATGCTCCTTAATAGCGGGGTATGCACATCACCCGTGATCCTTGGTTCAATAATATCCGAATATATCATTATCACGTTGGGTATGTTTGCCGTGAGATTCGGTTGTCTCTCAGCGGTTACTTGCTCTTTTTCGGAGGCTCGTAGCTCGTAAGTTGAATCCGTGAAACCTAATATGCTTCTGATGACTTCGGAGACTTTCAGTGTGTGTAGTGAGTTGCTCCTGCAGTTTTTATCGCAAGTCAGTTTGAGGGAAACAAAGCCTCCTCGTTTGCGTTCATATGCGAAATGCTTTTTTACTGATTCCTGTGCATTTAATTCCACCAGAAACGATTCTATATCGTCGTAAATGCCTGGACTTATGTGGGATTCAATTTTTGACTCTGCTGTAGCGACTCCAATTTTTGGTGTCTCTTTTTCTTTTCCAGTAAAATGCAACAACCGAGTAGTAAGTTTTCTATCTATCGAATTGTCCTTGACGTGATGCATAGTCATTGGTATTTGAATTTTGGCCAAAGCCACACTCCACTCTCTATCTAAATCAATCTGTTGCGGCAGGTACGTGCTAAAATGCGTCGTCATATTATCAGGATATACATTCATGCTGCTGTTACTGCAGCACAATGGAGAATTGATTTTTCTTGATTTTTTTTTTTTTAAATATTTTTAGCATTTACTTAAATGTGAATCAATTCAGAAGCGAGAATCCAGGAATTGAACTTTGCCGGATATCCACACCAGCTGACAAAATGTTTCTTTGTCTTTCCGCGACCTTTAGTTTGCAGAATTTGATCAATTTCGAAAACAGCATCGGTGAGGTTTTTTTTTACCGGACACAGCTCTTCCTCGTAGTATACCGTCTATGGCTTCGCCATCCAGATCCTCCAACGTGTAAACCGGCGGTTGTCTCGCACAAGAGACACGCGCGATTCTGAAAATTCCAAGAGTCTAACCACTCTCGTAACCCTTCCGGAAAGTTTCTGGAGCACGGCTGATCCGAACCAGCGTTCCAGCGTTATATTTTGGTATTTTATGTAATTTTCTCTTTAGCGAGTATCTTTTTCTCAAATTGAAGCGTGCTATATCTGCGTTATTTAAATTTACACTCGCTGGAGTCATTTTTGTGCCTGAATGTATCGTGTTGTTATACGAGTGGACTATAGACGGTAGTACGTCAATATATCTCCGTGTATTTTTGTGCGTGAAAAAATGCCATAAGCGATGCTTGATAGTCTGAATCACGCGCTCGGCGATTGCAGCTTTTGCGTCTAGGTTTCGAATCAATCGAAATTCAATATCATAATCCTTGAAGACATCCTAGACGACCTTAGCCGTAAATTCACGGCCACGGTCCGTTTGGTAAATAATCGGTAATTTATCCCTGTTGTTAGAAAATATTTTGCGTAGAGCTGTAGCCACAGAAATGCCTGATTTGTCTTTAAGAGGTTTGACCCACAAAAATTTACTTAAACAATCAATAACAAAGAATACGTAAGTGTAATTATCGTTGAATGATTTGATAGAACGGAAATCGGCCAAATCAGCTTCGAAACAGTCGTATATATTGGATACATCGTACGTCCGTCGTGGAAACTTTTTTCTAACCAATTTATGCTGATTGTAGGCGTCTTGTTCGATCAGCCAATCTTTAACTTTTGTTTTATGGAATTCGCTTTTTGTGTTTCGGAATAAATGATAGGCTCCGGCGTAAGCCGAAGTTTGCTCAGGCTCGTAATACAATTTGCTCATTTTGCTTTCCATTATTTTTTTTATTTTTTTTCTGCACTGGTGTTACCTTCTGTTTTTTTGTTTTGTTTTGTTTTTTTTTCATTACTCTGTAGCTTCTTGCTTTTCTGTTTGCTTATTTTCTTTTTTTTCTTTTTTTCTTCAATTATAACGTTTTTATTTTTCTTTTTATTGAAACCAATGAGTTTCTGTATACGATCAAAAAATTTTTCGAACGTAATTTTCGAAACCATGCAGCAGGCTGTTACGAGAGCAGCGGTTCATTCACCAGGTTCGGCGTCAAAAGATAACATCCTCGTAAATGCTTTATCGGCTAATATTCGATCGGCTTTGCGTCTGTCCTTGTCAGAGTTGTAAGCTATGTCATGTTGTAAGCAAGCTTTATCTAAGGGATTTATACCTTGATCACCTTGCTGTAAACGCTGATCCAAAAAAGTACCAGCCCCGCAAAATTCGTAGCCTCCCGGAAAATTTAATTCGAAAGGTAGCAAATCAATTAGCGCATCTAATACGCTATTTTCTTCCTTTTTTGCATCGTCTTCTTCACCGTTGAGCATTTTAAATGCTTCTGATTCAGGTTCTACATTAACCTCTTCAGATAGTAGATTAATATCAAACGCTTCTATCATAGGTGATTCCATGTTCTTAGCGATGAATTTGCTTCAGGACTGAACGCGGATATAGAATCGTTTTTTCGTAGCCTCTTATGTTTATTTTTTTTCTGTTTAATTTCGGTGTGACGTCCGAGTAATTTTCTCCTTCTTCTTCTTCTTCTTCTTCTTCTTCTTCTTTATACGTGGATTCGTTTACCGACGCAAACGATTTGCTTCTATTATTATTATTATTATTATTTATGTTTCTTTCTGGTGGTGGTGTTGATGACACGAGAATGGAATGCAGAGAGTTGTGAGGCGCAACAACTATGCCGTCTTTCCAAAAGTCTTTGTTTCCGACAAAATTCTCAGGCAAATCAGCGTATTACGTAACCCCGTTCGACTGCTTTTTTCAATTCCAGCGAAACCCACGTACCCACAAAGACTCTTAAATTTTCGTCCTTGAGACGACACGCCTCTTGTCTCATCTCCACGCAACAAGTTTGACACAGGCCAAACAAGAGCTTGCCGTGCATTTTTACGGGTAAAATCGGATGCGCGAGATTCATAGGTGGTAGAATTTTGCAGTAAACAAGTCCCTTGACCCTGTCCGCAAAATGTTCGTAATTTTGACCAGCAAATTCTCGACATTCCGGTTCGCCGACGTATAATTTAGGGTGAGCAAGTGGAAATTTACCACGCTTGCAAATGTATGGATAAAGCGACGTCACATCAACGTAATTTATTTTTTCGCCAGCCCCGACTTGATACGACCTTATGAAATTTTCAGTTCTGCCGCCGTAAAAAGCTTCTCTCGGATTTAATGGCGGATTTCTGGTCAAATCGTGCTGGTAGAGATAATTACTTACTTCGGGATTTTGTTCAAGTTCCATTCTGAATTCGCATTCCCATTTCACGATAAGTTCGTAATTATTGGCTCTGATTCTTCTGCTAATGGCCAAAGTTCTGCTATAACGATCTTCGAGCGTTTCGAGATTGTACTCGCTTAGCGGTTTGTCTCTGTTTCTCTCGAAGCAACTAATGCAACCGTGCCAATAACAACCCATCATCTGAAGACATATACCGTTATGTGCATCGGTTCGGCTCGGAGGAATAAATCCATCTACCTTAACGTTTATAGGAAGCCTGATTTCACGACAACGACCAGCGTGCTGAATTTCCCGATTCAATTCCCTTTCCATCCAAACTAACCACTGGACGGCTATCACAGACTGGTTGTCGCTAAATCTATAACCCCTGGCCGGTAAGATACCTACTGTGTTTGGTTTTAAAAAATTTTTCCTAAAAACCTTCATACAAGCACTGGCAATCGTCGTAGCTTCCGTGAAGGGACAAATTCTACCGATCTCCAAAAAAGATTCTCTAAATTTTAAACAAGCTTTCCTCAACACATCTACGTCATTTTTGCAATAAGACTCAATCTTGACTTGAAAATCAAACAAAAGTCCGGAATTTTTTCTTTCCCTGTACCAGGTCGACGTATAATTTAGGAAATATATTATTATTATTATTATTATTATTATAATTATTATAATAATTATTATTATTATTACCAATATATTATTATTATTATTCAAAAACTTTTCTCTTTTATCGCGTGACATACTGTCGACGCAATAAAACTCGATATCCGGTAACGGACCAATGTAATTCTGGTTTTTAGGTGTGTTAACGAGGTGTGGAAAATCCCCCTTAATCATATCCGGCAAACCAAAAGCTTTAAGCAAAGCGCTCAGGCCATGTGAAAATAATTTAGACTGTCTATGAATTTTACTTTTTTTTCAACAGTCATCAATATAATTTTGCAGTAAACAAGTCCCTTGACCCTGTCCGCAAAATGTTCGTAATTTTGACCAGCAAATTCTCGACATTCCGGTTCGCCGACGTATAATTCAGGGTGAGCAAGCGGAAATTTACCACGCTTGCAAATGTATGGATAAAGCGACGTCAAATCAACGTAATTTATTTTTTCGCCAGCCCCGACTTGATACGACTTTATGAAATTTTCAGTTCTGCCGCCGTAAAAAGCTTCTCTCGGATTTAATGGCGGATTTCTGGTCAAATCGTGCTGGTAGAGATAATTACTTACTTCGGGATTTTGTTCAAGTTCCATTCTGAATTCGCATTCCCATTTCACGATAAGTTCGTAATTATTGGCTCTGATTCTTCTGCTAATGGCCAAAGTTCTGCTATAACGATCTTCGAGCGTTTCGAGATTGTACTCGCTTAGCGGTTTGTCTCTGTTTCTCTCGAAGCAACTAATGCAACCGTGCCAATAACAACCCATCATCTGAAGACATATACCGTTATGCGCATCGGTTTGGCTCGGAGGAATAAATCCATCTACCTTAACGTTTATAGGAAGCCTGATTTCACGACAACGACCAGCGTGCTGAATTTCCCGATTCAATTCCCTTTCCATCCAAACTAACCACTGGACGGCTATCACAGACTGGTTGTCGCTAAATCTATAACCCCTGGCCGGTAAGATACCTACTGTGTTTGGTTTTAAAAAATTTTTCCTAAAAACCTTCATACAAGCACTGGCAATCGTCGTAGCTTCCGTGAAGGGACAAATTCTACCGATCTCCAAAAAAGATTCTCTAAATTTTAAACAAGCTTTCCTCAACACATCTACGTCATTTTTGCAATACGACTCAATCTTGACTTGAAAATCAAACAAAAGTCCGGAATTTTTTCTTTCCCTGTACCAGGTCGACGTATAATTTAGGAAATATATTATTATTATTATTATTATTATTATTATTATTATAATTATTATAATTATTATTATTATTATTACCAATATATTATTATTATTATTCAAAAACTTTTCTCTTTTATCGCGTGACATACTGTCGACGCAATAAAACTCGATATCCGGTAACGGACCAATGTAATTCTGGTTTTTAGGTGTGTTAAAGAGGTGTGGAAAATCCCCCTTAATCATATCCGGCAAACCAAAAGCTTTAGGCAAAGCGCTCAGGCCATGTGAAAATAATTTAGACTGTCTATGAATTTTACTTTTTTTTCAACAGTCATCAATATAATTTTCGACCCGTTCAATATCAGCTTTGGTTTTAGACGAAGTTCCTCAACCATGTGCTTTAATAAAAATTGATTGTCAAAACTTTGGCAGCTGTGAGAAATACATATGACTTTTGAAAAATCCTTTTTCGGCATTAGCGCTAATGTGAAAAAATTTTGCACAGGTTCTTCGCGGAAAATGTATTCTCGACGCCCGCATTTCGCACAGAATTGCAAGTCCTCGTCTCACAAATTCACAAAAAAGTACAAACTTGTTGCGCAACGCATAAATTCGGTTTGTGCAACTTAACCATAGAATCACCGACTAAAGTTTCACACTGCGTGGTTTCAAAGTCGAAAAATATAAAAATTACTTTTGACTCATTATCTCTTTGAGACACGGGCTGCATAAAACATAAATGATTCACGTTCAAGCGTTTCAGGCACGTGTAACAAAAATTTCGTTGCACTTGTGTTTCACGATATCGTCAATCTTTATCATTTTAAGACAAGTACAGTGTCTTACACCAAGGCAAACCGATGCAACATTTTTATAAGACCCGCGTGCTCTGTGTTTTTCAAAACAACTATCATTCAGAAAATATCTCTGACATAAATCGCAAAACACAAACTGCTGAAACCCCACGATCATCTGATCACAGCGTGGCATTTGGAAACATTTGTAACATCTACTTGAACATCTGTGATACCTATCGTTCGAATATTTTTTGTTACACGGTGTGCAGTAGCCTCTAGACCCTGAAGCTGCATTCAGATTTAAAATCGGGCTGTAATGGTTAGTGCGCGCAAAATACATTATTCTCAGTGTGTAGCGAATTTCGTTACCGGTATTTACCACGTATCTAGAACCGTCAAACATCGGGGCATCCACCTCTACCGAAATTTTCGTCATCATACACCACTATGGACACTCCCAAATTAGCGTAATATATTTGAAATTGATGAATCTCATTTATTCCGCACCCAAACTGCGGGATCCATACGCCAGCGTCACGCACCAGTTGTTTTGCTGCTGAAAGTTGCTTTCTCTTTTTCCTTATTTTGCGCCAGTCTTGATGCGAAATTCCGCTTCGCAATTGACCCCTTTTAGCGTGCACATGTGCGACACAGAGAGATCGTGCACGACACAAATTGTCTCGCGTAATTTTCAAAATCGATCTTTTGTATACATCGAATAGACTCAACAATGTCAAAGATACGCGCCCCCTGCCAGCAGGAACCCGAACAATCGAGGACACGACTTCAAGTGAATCATCGCAAACGTCAAAAACGGCACCGCTCTGAGCCGCACGTGCAATCAATGCCAAAACGTCTCTGTGATCAAATTTTTCTACCGGTCTAAAACTCAGCCAAAGAGGCTTGTCAAATTTTTTAGAACGCAATTCAAATCCAATGTAATCACTCGGCAACGCGGATTCTAACAATAAATCCGTCCATTCCCTACTACAATTTTCGACCCACATTTGTGCGTCAATATTGTCCGTCTCGGTCAGCTGTTTAAATTTAACGCAAATCTCACTACCAGTCACCCTAAATCTATTATATCTACCAGTTTGTTTACTTAAAATAATTAAATGATTAGAATTAAAATTACTATTAACAGTCTCATTATCATCAACATCATCGCTAGCATTATTATCATTACTGCTGATACTTGACTCTGGGCTATCAGGCTTACTGTTTCCATAACCAAGACCAATCTGTGCTACAAAAAAAAAAATGAAAAAATGCATATTATTTTACCGCAAGAAAAGCATACGCACATTTATGTACAGAACAGAAAATATCCAAATTACCTTCTAAGGTAAGCACGTTTTCATCCTGACCAGAAGGGTTCTCTAAAAAAGCCCTTAAAAATGGATAATTGTCGAAAATTTCTATAGGAACACTCTCTATATCACAACCATCCAGATGCTCGAAAACATCAATATCACAATCAGGGACCGGGTTTTCATGCGTAGTACCTATTTCTATTTTTTCTTTTTTCTTTTTTTTTCGATTTAAGCTGGTCTGTAATAAAAAGATAAAAAAATAAGCATCCTACTTGCGAAAAAAAAACAAATCATAATAATAAATCTTAAAAATTTACCTGCTTCGCTCGAATTTTTTCTTTTCACAATTTCCTTAACCACAGGCGCAGTCGACTCGACATCGTCAGCATGTATATCATCTGCACTACACCCAGGAGTCGGATTCACGTGTACAGTATCTTTATAATTCAGATTAAGTTGAATAGTAACAAAAAAAAAAATTGAAAAGCATTATAAAAATTGCAATTCACAGTCAAAAAAAAATCAGAATAAAGCCAAAAAATTTGCAAATTTACCTGCAACCTTTAAATTTCTTTCATTCACAATTTTTTTTCCAGAAGTTTTAACTTGCTTACTCGCGTTTAAGCGCTGATTAACATCGACAAAATCTTTGCTACTACATCCAGGAGTGGGGTTTTCGAAAACAGTACCCTTGTATTTAACACTCGTTTAACAACACGTTTTTTGCAATAACACGCAACGTTGGAAGCGCGCACAAACTAAAAATTAATTTGATTTTTTTTAAAATCACCTCTATCAAGCAGACTTTTAATTGTGATCTCCATTTGAAATCACAAACTTTACGCACACTTGGCTCGCGCCCATAAGCGATTTTCACCAACAATTTTACAATTATTAACAAATTGAGCTTCCTGGATAAAACCATTTTTTATTTTTTTTACTTTTTTGTTTCAAGAAAAAATTTTAAAAGTCACCTAATAAAGATAAAACGATACTAAACATATGTGTTATAATAAAATTGCTTCATGTATAATGTCTCTCCTATAAAAGTTCAACTCATCAAAAAATAGAAAAAATGCAAAAATTTCTTACAACAAGAAAAGAGCATAAAAGTTATTTAAAGATAAGACGATACCAAATATATGTGTCATAATAAAATAACTTTATGTATACTGTTTTATTTTTTTTTTTTTTTAAAGCTCAACTCGACAAAAACAGAAAAATATATTTAAAGAAAAAAACGTACATTTTTTCATCTTACAAAAAGAGTGTCAAATAAAAAAAACACATTGTTTTTACAAAATATAATAAATTTTATACAATAACTTAAATACAAAAAAATAGTCATTTTTTTTTCATTTTTTCAGTTTTTTCCAGCAAAGCTTTTTTTTTAATCTTGAAATGAATCTGTTATTCCTTTAAAACTAGAGAATCCGTTAAACACGTCCTTCGAGAAGCTCCATTTATCGCTGGTAACTCTCCTCCAATAAGGTCCGTAATTTCTTTCCCCGTCTTCCCCTGTGTCTTCAAAACGACTAAAGTTTACACTACAATTCGTTGGCTTATTACCCATTTTTCTTCTTTTTTAAATAAAATAACAATTTAACAGATGTCATTAACTTCAGAGCTTATACAAGAATGACTAAGCATCGATTCAGAAACCCTAAAAAAGCCACCGAATTTTTCAAAAAAAAGGCAAACGACCTCTGTCGACGAAAAAAAAAGAACCAAATTTACGGAAAAAATTTTTAATTTCAAAAAATTTTTAAAACCCCGAAAATTTTACCTGGTAATTTTACTCTAAATTTCGGTTCAATTAAAATAATTTGATCACCTAACTACCAAAAATGACAACAATTTCCAACAGGTTTAAAGGATTCATCTCATATAAATTTCCAGTAATTTTCCATCGATCCATTAAAATTTAATGTCTTCGGTAGGCAACAGTATACCCCACAAATTCAACTAGTTGACTTTTCTCTAAATTTAGGATTAGAGAAAATAATTTGGTCATTTAGCTGCCTCAAATTACAACGATTTTTAACAGGTCAAAAGAATCAATGTCTAAGAAATTTCCAGTCATTTACGATTGATCGTTTAAAATTAAACATCATCGGTAGGTTAATAAAAAAATTACAACTAAGCGAAAGAATCTAAAAATATTTATACATGTCACCAATTAAAAATTTGTACGATTTTTACGAAAAAAAAACAAAAACAAATCAGAACCTTGAAAGTTTCACGCTAAAAACAAAAAAAAAAGCAACCGAGACTTTGCAAGGAAAGGGTGGCAGCGGTGGTGCTAGTCTACGGGGAGAGTAAAGCAGAAACGCTGACAAAAGCGTGCGCAAAGATCATAAAACGTTATTAAAAGTCAAGTATCGACAGGAATGATAACAGTTAATAATAAATATAAAAAATCTATCAAAAAAAAATGGCAGATGATCTCTACCGACAAAAAAAGTACCAAATTTTCAAAGCAAAATTTTTTCAATTAAAAAAAATTTTTAAAACCCCAAAAATTTTACCTGTTAATTTTTCCTAAAATTTTGGTTTATTTAAAATAATTTGATCACCTAACTACATGAAATAATAACAATTTCCGATATGTCTAAAGGACCCAGCTCATATAAATTTCCAGCAATTTCCGATCGATCCATTAAAATTTTTATGTCTTCGGTAGGCAATAGCATACCCCAAAAAATCAACCAGTCGACTTCTCTCTAAATTTTAGATTAGTGAAAATAATTTGGTCATTTAGCTACCTAAAATTACAACGATTCCCAACAGGTTTAAAGAATTTATGTCAAATAAATTTCCAGTAATTCACGATTGACCAATTAAAATTCAATATCCTCGGTAGGTTAACAAAAAAATTTCAACTAAGCAAAAGAATCTAAAAACATTTATACGTCACCAATTAAGAATCAAATTGAAACCTGAAATTCAACAAAAATTTTTTAATTTAATGTCAAAAAATTAGCAAATTTAAAAAAATTCGCAAAAACGAAACTGCAATTATTTTATTCCAAAATTTCAAAAACCCAGAAAGCAAAAATCAAATGCAATGATGATGCAATTTAATAAAAAAGAGAAAAATATTCAAATCACTATCACATAACAAAAGGCGAGGAATCGTCTCACTCACTCTAACATCAATGTCAGGGTTCACTCACTTACGACAAGGTCAGAATAAGAAAACAAAAAATAAAAAAAACAGCCGTCAGCAAAAAGCAATACAGAAACTATGAACCGCATTTCTTACCTCGAGCAATGAGTCTTATATATGCACATAAAATTCGCTTCAAACTGCTATATACATAACTGATAAAAATATAAAAAAAAAAAAAATAGGTTCATAGTATATACTTAACTACTCGTATCTCTTGAATAAGCATAAATTGATACAATATTTGAGGGATACTAGTTTTTCCAATCACTGTTTTTTCGCGTTCAACATTTAACCGCTAGATGGCTGGTACTTATACTATATGTTTTCCGAGGGAGTCTAGCCTCCATGATAAGTTCTTTAAAAATTTTAATTCTTCCAGCATGCAGGTGCATTTTGCATATTTTCCAAGGCTAAAAGTGGATAATAGAAGATACTTATAGATACTTATACATGGTAAATAAGACAATTAACATGTATTCTAAATTTATAAATAAAAAAATTATTAAAATCACAATTGTTTGTTTTATTGCAAAAACAATAATAACTACTTATAATTCAACCTTTTATTTTAAATAATAATTGATATATTTGGAAGTACAATAATCCATAAGGTAAAACGGAAGTCTTTGACCTACGAAAAATGTGAAGGAGTTTCTCTATCGAGCGTGTTTTAACCAGATACTTATATTGAATGGACGGTGGCTTTAGAACGTGGATTTGAAGGTATAAACTGTGAGTTTTTACCACAAAACGCATACACTCCTTGCCGTGCCCATAACCTCACGGTAGCTGGGGCAGTTTTCTTTGCTGAAAAAGTGTTCCCCAGAGCATTCGTCCTCCCTATTTTTGCAGAGGAATTATTCGGGTGTGGTCCTTTGACATTCCTACTTTATGTGCCTATCTTCACCACATTTAAGACATGATTATTTCTGCCTGGCTTTTTGCAGGTATATTGATTTTATCCGCAGTCAAGAAATTTGAAGCACCACGTTGCGTCTGCACGTAGACGCACTCTATTTGGAGCCCAACTAATTTGGATTTTTCTTTTTTTGGCTGCGCGTAGAGCGTCTGCCTCAAGCAGCTACACCACCACCATCTGGCTAGTTGTTCCTTTGGTTTTGAAAATGGAGTCTAAAAGTAGATCTGCATTTTCAACACCTATTTCATTGGCAACGGCGCAGCGTCTTTGATTTGAATTTCACTTGTGATTATCCAGATCTCAATTTCCCACGTGGGAATCATTTTGCATACTCTTGATTCCGGACCCGTCACCGTTTTCACCACCACTTTCAGCTTAATTACTCCAGCTCAATGAGGACACTACCATTCTGAGATTTACCGATTCAACAGATTTTCACCCCGAATCCTCGAGTTTAGCGCCCTTCTTTATTTCGAGAAGCGTTTGCTCGTACGATAATCTTTTTTATATTTTTTCAAATGTTTCATTTAAAATTTAATTTATTATTAAAAAAATGTGTATTAATTTTTTTAGATGCCTTGTGAATTTCGTATTCCTATAGTGCGTTCAAGTGATTGTGTTTTTTACTTTATATATTTATTTGTTTTTAAAGTAACTCAAAATCCTTATTTTTATAACAATGAACACTTTCCAATAAGTGCTTTGCAAAATTGGATTTTATGCCTGATTTTTTCTTTACTGATTTCACCATTTTTTTTTTTTTAGTGTGGGTGGTAAAATTCTGCGTGGATTTTTACTATTGTAGTAGTAACTCTTCTAAATATTTTAAATATAAGCTTATTGTCATCATTCAAAAAGTTTGTAAATAATTTACTTTCCGTTTCCAGGTTAATTGTTTCTCCTATTGCATTTAAATATATTTTTAAATTTTCTAAATGTTTATTTGTGCCATTATGGATCCAAAATATGTTATCTACATATTTTTTGGAAAATATGATATTACTTAAATATTTATTGTTGTTATTAACACATTCGCTGCGTCATGGGCATAGCGCCCATGATTTGCGTGATTTATGTGCGTCATGGGCGCAATGCACCCTTGATTTATATCTCACAAATTATCAAAAATATCTGCGGAATTCAATTATAAATGATTTCTAAAGGTAGTTTCGGGTTAGTTAATTATATTTTTACAATACTGCAAGTCAGGGTTGGTTTTCAACCTATTTTAAAAAATTTCCTCATTTTCACAATATGGACAATATTATAACGATGAAAAATTACTATTAATTACAAAAATTATCCTTTTTTTTAAATAAATACGTAAAAAAATACAACTTTTGAATATTTTTTTAAGAATATGCACCTTCCATATTAAAAAATTAGGTAAAAAATCATGGTTGCAATGCGCCCATGCTGTTTTTTTTTTTCAGGAAACCGTAAAACACGACTAAAACATCATAAAAAACATGTTTTCATCGTAAAATAAGAATAATTGATGAATACACGCAAAAACGCACCTATTTAGAAACTGCAAAAATATCAAAACGCAGCGAATGTGTTAAATATGGTGGAAAACTGGAGTGAAAAGGGGTGAGCCTCCCCCTAAATGAAATTTTAGCGTTTTTCGGAATTTATATTTGAAATCAGCAACCTCAATAACCCCTTGGTATAGTTTTTCATGTAAAAATAAAGCCTTTTATTAAAATCGATTTTTCACCCCTTTTCACACCAATTTTCCACAATATAGATAAATAGATTTCGTTATTATAAAAAATTTTTTTATTATATAATAATTCTTGGACTTATTAAATAGTATCTGTCCCGAAATCTCATATATTTAAATTTTTGAAAGTTAGTAAAATAAAGCTCAAAATAATGAAAGTAAAATAAGGCTCAAAAGTTGAAAAGTAAAATTTGATTTATAAGTTGGAAAGTAGTAAGAGCCAAATTTATAGGTTAAGTTGATTTCATCGACCATTTGGTTAGGTTAGGTTAGGTAAATATTTATATAATTTGAATAAATTCAAAATATTTTATGTGTTATGTCTGGGTTTTCGTTTAAATAAATAAAGGGCCTGTTTCAAATTTTAAAAGAGTCAGTAAAACTTATATCCCTATCTAATACAAAAATAGAGAACAATTTTTTTTTTAATTTCTAAATTTAACCAACGAAATCCTAAAGAATAGTTTCTAATCCTAAAGAATAGAGACTAAAAGCTAATTTAGCAGACTAATCCTTAATCATTTTTTATTCAAATTATTTCAAAATTAAATATCAAATATCCTGTATCGATTTCTTGGTCTAAATTCAATAAAACGGATTTTCATACTTTTATATTTATTCAAAAAAGGTGAATGCTCCTTAAAATTTAAAATCCAAAAATAGGTAGAAAAAATTGTTTCTATTTTTTCATAAATCTTTGTCTTATCATCTCAACGTCGAATAAGAATTTCAGCCATATTTTCATTTTTCATTAACAATAAAAAGAGAATTTTTATATCAATGTATTTATTAAACTATTTCATCGCTTCTCCAATTTTTTTAAATTTGTTTTTATTCATGTTTGCACCATTTTGATACGTATTTTACCACAGATGTTAAATTCGTTAGTATATTTGTATCGACAAAGAGTGAAAATAATGATAAAGATTTTTATCGAATATTCACAAATTTTTTCGAAAATTAATAATTCTTAAAAAATTGAATCTAAAACAGTTACTGCTGATACTGTATATTAGGGTTCTTCGCAAAAATAATAAAAGTTCTTCAGAAATATTCTTCCTGAAGTATGTTGCAGTTAAGGCTAAAAATTGACCGCATGCAAATTTTCAGCTCATTTGAGAACGTTTTAGGAGTCTAGCAAACCCCGGGCTGCTCTCAAGCGGCTGGCTAATACCGACAATTAGTGCGAACCACAAAAATTTTTTTCAAAATACGTTTTTTATAATTCCTCATATGCATTCAGTGTCGCTAAACTCGAAAACGAGGATCTCAAAGTCCGAAAATCCCTTAAAACTCCTTAGTTAGATAAAAAAGATGAAAGGTAAGAAAGTTTTAAAAGATGAGCTATGACGACACACGTAATTAATTATCAATTTTGATGTATTAAAAAATTACCTTTTAAAATAATAATAAAACAAAAAGTTTAATTTTTATAAGTATTCAAATAGTTTTCTTTTCATTTACATTTCTTTATATTAAATGCTCCGTTTTTATATTATTTAAATATGCGCCAAACATGTACACTACAAAGGTTACTAGATATATTTATGTCGAGATTGTTATTTTCTATATTTATTTTATTAATTAATATTCTTAAAAGGTTTTAGTTATCCTTAAAATATGTACGTTTTTTTGGCTTCCGCCATTTGATTTCCATGTTAAATGTTTTTATTAATTTCTCATCGTAAAAGGTATGAAATGTTATAAAATTTTAACGATTTAAAGTTTTTGGGAGATGAAAACTATCCTCCTCAAATTTTTTTTGATTTACTAATTAATGAAGGGACGCACATACGACAAGAATCTTACAAGAATTAGGTATAATTGATATTTTGCAGTAACCAATTACTATGTGCAATTTTTTTTTTTTTAATGGAATGTATTGTATTGTATTGTTCTTTATTTGCTCTTTTACAAAATATGATAGATAAATAACACGATTGCATAATATAATATATATAACTATAATACACTCTATTAAATTTTTATAAGTAAATAATTAAAAAATGAAAAAATAGAAAAGAAAAGAATAGCATGGAAGCAATGAGTTGTAGTAGGCATAGTATTAATTATTTAATTAATTTTTGTCAATTGATTTTGGTACGATAATTTTTATCACAGTCAATATATAAATAAATAAATAAATAATTTAGCTATAAGCAACAATTTGTAACATCAATACATCTAAATCTTAGTAAAACAGCTTAATATTATCACGACAAATTTAAAAAACTAAATTATCGTACGTGTTTATGGTTCTTAAGGGTACCGTCTCCCAGTTTTGAAATTTAAAATCGATTTTTTTTTTTTAATTGATTTGTGTTGAAAAAGTATTCAAGAATATTGAAAAAAAATTTTAAATGAATCCCGCAAATAATAAAGAAACGACAGCGCCTAAAAGTTAAATTATCAGTATGCAAGAATACAAGATTCGAAACTTTAAACGCGTTTTTCTCAAAACGAACTCTTTGAAAACGGCCCACACGATAACAAGAAAACTAATGGTCCGATTTCAAATTTTTTTTTTTTAATCAATTTGTAATTAAATTCTACGAATCTTCATCTAAAATGAACCTGATCGGAAGTTTATTTTGGTCTGTAGGCCTTTGTTTTGAGGATAAAATAACGTCAAATTTCGACTTTTTTAAAAACTCATGTACTTTATGGTGTTTTTTTTTTTTTTTTATTTCGGACGATTCTAAACCGAGTTATTATGTGGGCCAATTTGGAACTTTTTTTTAGACATCAACTTCAGCGCCATCTCATTATATTTAAAAAAAGAGAAAATAAAAATAAAAAATTTTTTTTGTGTTCATTATAAGTGTATATAATCTCTGTAAAAAAATCTTTTTATTAAGCAATAAACTTTTTGAGAAAACTAATCAGAAAAAAAACGTTATTTTTGCTCAAAACTGGGAGACGGTACCCTTAAGTATTTAAATTAAACCCGCTTTGAATGAGTTAATTGAATGAAGGAATCTTATTGCTGAGAGGAGGGAGTTCCAACTTTTTTTTCTTTGGACTTGAAACGAAAAGTCACCATGCCATTTATCATAAGTTCAGGTAATTAAGCCCATGTGTTATTAGTTCACCTCTAGCTTTTTCTTTAGGGATTAACTTAACAAAAGTTGAGGTCAGGTATTCGGACTGGCGTAGACGAAAAATTTTGTACATAATTATAGATGTGAAATAAAGCCTAAGCATGTTGCAAGTTAGCCTTTCACGATAAGGAGTAATGTGTGTGTCCCTAAGAACTTCAAAGATACATCTTAGGCATGTATTGCTTAATCTTTGTATTCTAGGATAGAATTTCTATCCTTCAAGTTAGTTGAGCAATCAAGATATATCGCAGAGCAATAATCCAAGTGAGAACTACTAGAGCTTGTGCAAGCTTAACCCATTAAGTCCGAAGGCCTTTTTTACGTGTCGATTTGTAAACCACTTCAAAAAATGTATTATATATTAGAAATTATAAATAAAATGATAGTCCCTTAAGTAAAAAGAGTTGCTTTTTAAGAATCTGAGGTCAGATTTTCAATTTAAACTTCTGGAAAGTCAGTACAGCGGCTCAAAGTTGGCCAAAATTATAAAAAAACGTTACGTAAAAGCCCTGATTATTAGGTTACAAAACCCTGTAATTTTACTAAAAACCGCTACATTTTTATTTATTTAATGTTTAGAACTTATATTTTCAACGCGAGAAAAAATTTACAAAATGGCGGACGGAAAATTTTGAGGAAAATTTGTTGGAAAAAGTTAATAATGCTAAAATTAAAAATAATATACGAGTAAGTGTAAGATACTTTTATATGAACTCAGGATGCGAATGAAAAATTATATTTTCACTTTCCAAAATTACATTTTTTTCTCGTGGTGAAAATATAAGTTCTAAACATTAAATAAATGAAAATGTAGCGGTTTTTAGTAAAATTACAGCGTTTTGTAACATAATAATCAGGTCTTTTACGTAAAGTTTTTTTAATAATTTTGGCCAACTTTGACCCGCTGTACTGACTTTCCAAAAGTTTAAATTGAAAATCTGACCTCAGATTCTTAAAAAGCAACTCATTTTACTTAAGGGACCATCATTTTATTTATAATTTCTAGTATATAATACATTTTTTGAAGTGGTTTACAAATCGACACGTAAAAAAGGCCTTCGGACTTAATGGGTTAATACGTAGAGCTTCCATGGTGCATTGCCTGATAAACCTGAGCGTATAGAGGACCCTATTCACCTTTTTACCTACTAATGTGATATGCGGTTCCCAAAATAACTGATTGTCCAGGAATACACCTAGACTCTTAACCTTTTTAACAAAGGGTGCCATAACACCTTCACTCTCATTCACACCGGTAGGTTAAGTATTTCCAATTGGTCCACAAAATGGCTAGTGCCAAAGAATGTGACTTTAGTTTTGTCCGGTGTGCAGTCTCAGGGATACGCTTTTAGCGTATATTGATGATATAATGAAAGCTTCTCAATTGCCTCATTTACATTCTCAGGCGGTGTTTGCACATAGATCTGTAAGTCATCTGCATACAAAAGATGAAACATGTCTGCGTTAAGGTGTAGTTTAGCGTTATTTATATAAAGGCAGAACAGGAGGGGACCCAGCATAGACTCTTGTGGAACACCAAGATTCAAGAGATTCAGAGAAGTTTTTGAGGTGACTTGTAATTTTCTGTCTTGAAGATAGGATTTAATCCACAGTAAGGCGTTTTTTGGGAAAACCGTAGACTTTAATTTGACTATAAGCTTCGATGGTGGAATAGAGTCAAATACCTTACTGAAATCAAATTGCAGCAATAATGTTACTAGTCTTTTGCTTTTACCAAACCTTATGTCCACTGTCAATTTTAAAAGAGCTATTTCTGTGCTGCTGTAAGGTCTAAAACCAGTCTGTAATGGGTCGAGTATTTTATTCTGACTTAAGTAGTTGGTAATCTGGTCATGAGCTAGCTTTTCGAGAACTTTTGATAGAAAGCATAAAAGAACAACAGGGTGAAAGTCTGATGGTGCAGATTTAATCTTATTGTTTAGTTTCGGCGATGACAGTAAATAAAAATCTCAAACCCTTGTTTTTTGACTCATCTCCTTTGCTTGCAATATGCAAGGATTTAACTTTGGAGCTTTGTATCTCCCAAATGAAAACGACAATTTTCTTAAAATTTTATTTTTATGTATATTATTATATTATAAAGCCCCTATTAATATCAATTTCTATTGTCGTTAAAATAATTGATGATAAACCTTAATAATACAAAAGTATACAGAAATTTTTGAAGACGTTCTAAACGAAAAAAAATGGTGGGGGATCCTGAACTAAGACTAAGGGAGTGCTAGTGCATCATTCGAGTATACCTGTCTCTCTCGCTCTTTAGATAAAAAAGATGAAAGATAAAAGATACGCTATATATGCTATAAATTTAATCATGCACACTATGTGCAAAAAGTGCGCGCTGATATTACATATATTTGAAAAAAGATTTTAGCAGTTATAAAGTCAGTGTCCATCAGTGCTTCATTTTAATAAAAGGTGACTGAATGTTATTATTATTTTTTATTTTAAACATTTTTATAAAAAATTTTAATAAAAATAAGCAATATACTTAAATTTTGACACCTGTGATAAATAAGCAGTTGAGGTAGGCATTTAATTATTTAATTTTAAATTTAATTCACTATTTCTGTACCACGTTATGCATAGAAAAAAAAATATATATATAAAATATATGTATATATATATATATTTTGTAAAATATATTGTTATTGTGAAGCTACATTACAAAAAAAGTACCATATGCGCTAAATTTTATAATTAATTTTGTTCCAATTTGTTTTATTTCAACTTTGAATGTTAAATTTAAAATAATAATAATAATAATATAGGTTAGGGAAAAATAAATAAAACACTGGTGTAAGTTTCTTAATATTGTTCAACGTTAAAATAGTTAGCGGCCCTGAAAAGGGCCTAAACACACTCTCTAGCACACTAAATAACACAAGAATACTACTCAAGCATTCCCTTTCATACAGATTCAAACTCAAACCTGGTTGAAGCCCACTGGCTTCTCTTTGATTCACAACTGCCACTGCAGCTAAACACAACCCACTGGTTGTCTGGTGCGGACCCCAGCCGCCTTGATTCCAATATAAATTGACAGCTGAACTGCAATTGATTCAGCCACACACACAATTCACTTTCAACACAGTAGCAATCAGAGCAAAAATCCAAGCGGGTCACGATGACGTGCAGCACAAGCCAAGCTTCTACAGGTAGCGAAGAGCCAAGAACGTGCAACAGGTACAGCGGATAAAAAAGTAATGGATCAATCACAGCGAATATATCAAAGCGTGGTCTTGTTCAAGGTGGCGTAGGCGTAATGCCCTATACATATATATATATACATATAACGCATAGAGATCGCGGGAACGGCTTGTGGCGCGCGCGCAACCAGACCGCTCCTTCCAATAAGGCCCGTTACTATGAGAGACGCTTGACAAGTATCTGTCTAGCCCGCTCTCATTAAAAAAAAAATAACACTAAAAAATATATATTAAAAATCTCTCATATTTAACATTGAAAATAATATCTTTAAAATTATATAATAATATAAATTTTCATGTAAAGCACTTTGAATTGAGAAAATAGAATTTAGATTTTTTTGAATGCTAAAGTTATTTTCAAAAAATTGAAAAAGGCACAAAGGTTCCTCCAGTGTGCCGATTTATTTACATCGGTGACGCATATGATGAATTTAAGTCGATATTCTTAAAGGATAATATTTTGAAGGTTCCCTTCTATACGCACGTGACACCCCCCGCCATATACTTCCATGCTTTTGTACGTTTACACGGTCCTATGCATTCAATGCTTTTGCCATGCAGGAGAGTAAAAATTTCAAAAAATGACACGCGACAGACGACACGAAAAAAACGACAGATTTAATATATATATATAATATCAACGATATACATATCTCATAGTATACAATATGTGAATGGATAAGACTTAAAGAGAAGAAAATAGTAGCAGACACCGTGCGCAAGATATGTACTATATCTCGATGACTCACGTCGATGACTCGAGGCTTCTCTCTTTTTTAGATACTCGTCATTCTCATTTATATATTTTTTATACATGACAATGAGTTTATAGTATACAACCGTTTTTTTTCCTAAGTTTTTTGTTTTTATGATATAAATTGTTTTTTTTATTTAATAATATTATTTAATAATAATAACTACTAACTTAATTACGTAAATAGTGAATGCCTATATGTGTAAAAATTAGTAAATACTTTTTTTTTAAATTTAAATCACTATACAAAGAGAATATTACATGCGGTACGGTGTAAAATTGTCAATATAGAAGAATAAAATATATAAAATAGTGCTTTATATTTTAAATAAATATAACATTTAATATAAACATGGAAACAAATTTACAATCACAAAATTTTTCACTATCTAAAGAAATCTCTGAGGAGGAAAATTCTTCACAATCATTTAAAAGAAAGTATCCTAGTGAAGATGAAAATATTTTAAAGACAATAAATTTTAAAATTTATGAAAAAACATTTTGGACGAGAAAAAAAACACGCTTTCATTTAAATGCACAAAAAATTGACTTTAAACAATAATTGTATACAACATAATCATTTTTACCCCTTCAAACCTGAACATTTAATTTTGCTTAAAAAGCAATTTCATTTCATTTTCATAGGATCCAGTAGGTATTTGGGGCGCTAAATTATAATTTTACGTCATAGGGCCGTAACATCATTATTTTTACCCATTTAACCCTTACAATTTAATTTACCTTAACAACCAATTTTATTTTATTTTTATGAAATCTAGTAGGTATTTTGGGTCGCTAAATTATAATATAACGTCAGAAAACTGAGTTACATGGCCGTAACATCCTTATTTTTACCCTTTTACCTGAAAATTTTATTTCCCTTAAAATAAGTAAAGCCTCCTTTTCTTAAAGAACTACAAGTAAATTTATTCTCAGTTTTTATCAACAAATAATATTATAAATGCGACTTTTTTTCAAAGTACATGAAATACACGTACTCTAAGATATAGAAGGGAACCTTCAAGCGTGCTTCCAGAGAAGCACCCAGGCCTTGCCTGCTTTTTTTTTTCGAGTGAAATAATAATTCTTTTAAAAAAGTACTGCAGACAATATATTTTTATGCATCTTTAATAAAATTATTTAGAAAATTCTGGAAGCTAATGCTAGCTAAAAAGGACGAAGATAGTGAAAATCTCAGACTTATCTCACTTCCGGTTATTTATTTTTTTATATTAAGCAATGAATCAGAAAAAAATAAATTCATTATTAAAAATACTTTTGTCTTTTGACTACTGATTATCAGTGCAGATTAAATAAAAAACTTAATTTTTTAATTAATTTAGTATATTGTATAAATTTTTTTTTACAAATAAGTTTTTAAAATTAAATTTTCTTTTTTTTATTTGTGCGATTCTCAAGGGAAATTTAAATTGGGGATTCTAAAATTTTAAATAGGTAAAAAGAATAAACAAAATTAATAATAATTAATAGATATAAAAAAATATTCATAAAAATTTTTATAAGTTAGAAGTTAGAAGTTCATTAGTTTTTAGTGTAAAATAAAAGTAATACAAAATATAATAATCCTGTGAAATATTTCATGTCCACTTTTCAAACGTTTCGCAAACTTTTTTCAAAACCTTTTTTTTTGGTTTTTATTTCCACCGAAGCTTTTAATAATAAAAATTTTAATTAACAGCATTCCGGAGCTCTGTAATTACCGGCAGAATCTTAGGGAAAATATAGGGAAAAAACGAAAAAATGCACTAATCGGTTCCTGATCTGCTGAAGCCAAAAAGCAATAAAAAAAAATTTCCTCTTACAGAAAATTTTCTTTTTAGTTCCTCTACGCGGCTATAGACTCCGATTTTCGAAATTTGAAAATTTTTGTTTTGTAAATAATGCTTGAAAGTTATAATCGGTTCGCGTTCTTTTCGACGCCATCTTCCAAACATATGATACACGGTGGTGTACTCTTCAACACACATGCAAACTGGTGAGTTTTGAAATTGGAGTTTCGTGTAAACATAAGCGAAAGTGCTTTTAATTTGTTTAAAATTGTTTTATATTAACAAAAATTTAAAGTTTTTAAAATATTTAAACAAAAATATAATAAAAAAAAGTCAATTATCATATCAATTCATTCAGTAGAGTGATTCATTGACTAAATCATCATCAAGTTTGTTTTTAAATAATGTGAATCATGAACTTTTTATGAAAAAAAAATAATGTTCCAATAAAGATGAATATAATTTTGTTCTTGGACCAAGCTTTTACTTGAGCTATACATGGGGTGTGGATAATTTTCATTAAATTCTGAACAGGTATAATATTTTATTCTTCTTGATGCAAAGATCAGCTATTATCAGTAATTTTTATATTAGGATATTCATACATTGATTATGTATTAAACGTGGATTTGAATCATCTCCAGGTACTCAACGCCCAGGTTTAGAGAATAGCACATCAGATCTTAGGCGTTACTTATTTACATATCCAACTCGCAGAACCAGTCAATACTGACAATTCATCTACTTATAAATTATTATAATTTAAATGAAAATAAGGTTATACAATTATAAGTTTGATTCAGCTAAATCCTTACGTTTATATTTATACTTTGTTTTATAGGTGAGCTTTTGAATCGAATATTTGTGAAGCGAAAGAATTTACTCAACGTAAAGTCCATCAGAACGAGTTACTCTTTTTATTGACATTATTTGTAGGGATAGAATGTAGATGAATTGTCAGTATTGACTGGTTCTGCGAGTTGGATATGTAAATAAGTAACGCCTAAGAATTGATGTGCTATTCTCTAAACCTGGGCGTTGAGTACCTGGAGATGATTCAAATCCACGTTTAATACATAATCAATGTATGAATATCCTAATATAAAAATTACTGATAATAGCTGATCTTTGCATCAAGAAGAATAAAAGATTATACCTGTTCAGAATTTAATGAAAATTATCCACATCCCATGTATAGCTCAAGTAAAAGCTTGGTCCAAGAACAAAATTATATTCATCTTTATTGGAACATTATTTTTTTTTCATAAAAAGTTCATGATTCACATTATTTAAAAACAAACTTGATGATGATTTAGTCAATGAATCACTGTACTGAATGAATTGATATGATAATTGACTTTTTTTTATTATATTTTTGTTTAAATATTTTAAAAACTTTAAATTTTTGTTAATATAAAACAATTTTAAACAAATTAAAAGCACTTTCGCTTATGTTTACACGAAACTCCAATTTCAAAACTCACCAGTTTGCATGTGTGTTGAAGAGTACACCACCGTGTATCATATGTTTGGAAGATGGCGTCGAAAAGAACGCGAACCGATTATAACTTTCAAGCATTATTTACAAAACAAAAATTTTCAAATTTCGAAAATTGGAGTCTATAGCCGCGTAGAGGAACTAAAAAGAAAATTTTCTGTAAGAAGAAATTTTTTTTTATTGCTTTTTGGCTTCAGCAGATCAGGAACCGATTAGTGCATTTTTTCGTTTTTTCCCTATATTTTCCCTAGGATTCTGCCGGTAATTACAGAGCTCCGGAATGCTGTTAACAGAAAAAGTTGTTAAAAAAAAATAAAACGAGTGATGCAATAAATTCTTTTAGAGTGAAATTTCGTTTCAAATATGTTTTATTAATTTTTTTGCTACGTTTTTAATAATATGGAATTTTATAAATGGTATTACTTATCTATTAAAATTTTATTTGTAAAATATAATTTTTTATCTTATAATTAATGACAAAATATTTTCGGATTATTAAATAATTTACAACATTTTTGATTTTCTATTACCACAACTATAATTGACTCTAATTTAAAAAATTTTTTTTTTGCATTCTTAACCTATTAATCAAACAACAGTCACTGGACACTCGCATATTTTATATGAAAAAATTTCTGGTAAAAATTTTCTAGGTATGTAGGGCTGCTCTTTCTGAATCTGGGGTTTTCATGTACAACCCCTCCGGGGTACGATATCAATCCCTTAAATGGGGAAAATGGTAAATTTACGATTCAAGATTTTGAAATTATTAAATATACGAAAAAATAGCTTGCTAGACACTGAATAATTAAATCTACTAAATATCAAATAACTTTATATTTATTTTAATTATCATTCCTCCATAAATTTTTATTTTGTTGTCAGTTTATGCAATTTTTTGTAAGAAAAAGTTTATATTTAATTTATATTCTGAAAGAGAAGCCAAAAATACCTGCTAGGTACTATTAATTTTAGACCCCAAAACATATTTTCGTTTATCTAAAAAGTTCACCCCATTACCACTCCTTTAAAAAATGGTAAATATATAAATATATAAATATTTTTTTGAGGTTTTTAAATGTTATAACAATTATTTTTTATAAGAATCAGCTATTTCTATTGACAAAATAACATTATAAAAAAAGTTTAAGAATTTATTTAAAATATTTTAAGGGCTCACTTTAAGGATGCTGCTCACCTTTTTTGTTTGAGTACAGATTTTAATAAAAGTTGGTATATAACAAGAAAGCATATTAAAAAATACATATTTAAAATTAGAAGATCCTAGGGTGACTCCTTCATTATTAAATAATTAAAAATAATTTTGCTTCTCCGAGCATCTTATACATGTGATTCTTATGGGACGACATTTTACAATAAAAAATTAAAGTATTTTTTGAGTACAGTTTTTGATAAAAAAATTATAACATATAAAAAACATATCGTAGAATATAATTATTCAATTTATTTTAGACTAGGGTGGATTGTTTATAACGAAAATTTTATTTATTTAACAATGCTATCGTATAGCTGTGCGCGCGCAAGGTTCTCGCTTCTATAGTAATATGATAGAAGGAGAGAGTAATAGTTTCTTATGTCTATTATCCCCACCAAAGTACTCATCATCCTTAAGGGTTGATTGCGCAATCCCGAGGAGTTGTACGTGAAAACGGACTATAGATTTGGAAAGAGCAGTCCTAAATACCTACCATGTACCATTTTGGTCCAAAATTTCATTTTTTTCATATGAAAATATGCAAGTGTTCAGGGACTGTTGTTTGGGCATTAATGGGTTAAAACAATTTTTATTCCCCATATAAAAAACTAGCGCTCGAAGATAATGTAAAATTAAAAAAGAAGAATATTTTTTTTTTGAATGAAATTATAATTCTTCTACAATATAAATTAATCGAAAAAAGTATACTGAAGATAGTATATAATTTTATGCATCTTTAATGAAATTATTTAGAAAATTCTGGAAGCTAATGCTAGCTAAAAAGGACGAAGATAGTAAAAATTGCAGACTTATCTTACTTCCGGTTATTTATTTTTTTATATAAAGTAATGAATCAGAAAAAAATAAATTCATTATTAAAAATACTTTTGTCTCTTGACTACTGATTATCAGTGCAGATTAAATTAAAAATTTAATTTCTTTAATTGATTTAGTGTATTATAAATTTTTATTTACATTTACAAATAAGTTTCTAATATTACAATTTTTTTTATTTTATTTGTGCGATTCTCAAGTAACAAAATTTTTTATATAATAATATAATCACCAATAATCAATAAAAATTTATAACATTCTCGGAAACACAGCTTTGGTTATGTTTTCACCTAGAATCTAAAAAATAAAAAAAAATTTAAATTATCTTAATTTAAACTGTGGTACAACAAAATAAGCAATACAATTTTAAACCTGCTTACGAAACTTTATTTTTAATTTCTAATATATTAAAAGTTTTGAATTCAAAAAATTATTGAAAATTCAACCATTTGGTTGAAAATTTAACCAATTGCCTGAGTATTCATCCAAAGCTGTATTGCTGTGTTCTTTAAAAAGAAAATTAACTAAAATATTACTTATTTTTTTAGTTATGGAGTTATCAAACAATATAATTTTAAGAAAAAATGCTCCAAGGGAATCCAAAGATGATTATCACCAAGATCCAAAGAGATTATTATTAACATAGAAAAATTAAACCCAGAACCAAGCCCAGAACCTAAATCCGATGATAAAACAACAGGTACTTTTATAAAAAATTTTGAAATTAAAAATAAATACAATTGATTAATTTAAGACAATTTTTCAAAATTAGTAGTAGATTAAACATTAAAATAAATTAACATTTCAATATTAAGTAGAAAGTATACAGGGAGTTATTTTATACAATACATTTTAAATTCTTTGCAATTATTTCTTTGAATAATTAACTAATTTTTATTCTAAATAATAACATATTTTTGCAGAATAATTGCATATTTTTATAATTTAATTCTAGATTTTAAAACTGCATCAAAAAAAATAAACGAAACAATACAACCTGCAGAAAAATATGATGAGCCAAAATTGGATAAAAAACCGCTAAATGATATTAATTCATTAACAGTAATTGCTCAAGTAAATCTTAATAATATAAAGAACAATTAAAAGCACCTGATGCTGATGCCGCATCATCTACTGCTGAAGAAAACTCAGTTTGGAAAAGTACGTTTTCAAAGTACAGAAATAAAGAAATTAATTTCCATTAACTTATAAATCTTATTATATTTCTAGATTTTCTTATAGGAGTAAAAAAGTATGCGGTACCTATAGCTTCCGTAGTAGTAATAGGATATGCAGCTTATAAAATTGGTAAACGTTATAAAAACAAAAAAAGGTAATCTAAAATTTTTTTTGCTGCTTAATTTATTTTACGTCGCAGGAAAATTAAATATCTATGTTAGTCTGGGAATAAGTGAAAAAAAACGCTGCCAAGTAATTGGCACTATGGTTCCTCATTAGCAATAACAAAATGTTCTTAATAGTCTATTTTACCTAACAAAGTATAATGTCATAAGAAAAACTAAGAATGATCTTTGAATGATCTTATCCTTGATACTAAACATCTCAGGGAAAAAAATAAGGTTTTTTACATAAAAAAAAGATTTTTATACACTAGTACATAATCTTCTTTTATGATAATTATGTCTGATAGACAGTTTTTGGTGTAGCTGGTGTTGTTATATCTTGAAGACATAATTACACCAGCTATAGGAATAAAGAAAAAAATTTTGATGTTTAAATTAAGGAATAAAAATGATACCTAGTAAAAACGTTAATTCTAGATGTTAGTAATTTCATAGAAATAAATTAAGTGCTACGTCCAAAAAAAAAAAAAAATTATTTTATATAAAAAATTTGAAGAAAAAAAATTTTGAAAAATTACGTATCAGATGGAGAAATCCTTTACAAGATATTCGTACTTTCAAAGAAAGAAATTAAGTACTGCGTCCTAAAATAAAAACAAAATTGGCTTTTTTTGTATTTTTTAGCGACAAAAATTTTAAGAAAAAAATTTTGAAAAAATTACGTATCAGATCCAAAAAATTACTAAAAACGATATTTCTAAAACTAGTACTCCCACAGAAATAAATTAAGTGCTGCGTCCATAAAGAAAAAAAAAATTGGTATTTTTCGTATTTTTTGGTGAAAAAAATTTTAAGAAAAAAATTTTCAAAAAATAAATTATATGATTCGAGTTATAGAGTAAAAACGATACTTCTAGATATTAGTACTTTCATGGAAAAAATGAGGTAAAAAAAATTTCGAAAAATTACGTATCAGATGGAGAAATCCTTTACAAACGATAATTCTAGATATTCGTACTTTCATAGGAAAAAATTAAGTATTACGTCCTAAAATAAAAAAAAATTGGCGTTTTTTGTATTTTTTAGCGACAAAAATTTTAAGAAAAAAATTTTGAAAAAACTACGTATCAGTTCCAAAAAAATACTAAAAACGATATTTCTAAAACTAGTATTAGAGAGTAATAAATTAAGTACTGCATCAATAAAGAAAAAAAAAATTGGTATTTTTTGTATTTTATGGTGAAAAAAATTTTGAGAAAAAAATTTTCAAAAAATTATTTATCAGATTCGAGATATCGAGTAAAAATCGTACTTTCAAATATAAGTACTTTCATGGAAATAAATGAGGTATTACATCCAAATAAAAAAAAAAAAAAAAAGTAGTTTGAGATTTTTTGATAAAAAAATTTTTGAAAAAAAAATTAGGTCTTAATTCCATAATAAAAGTAAAAATAATATTTTATTGACCAGAATTGGAGCTGAATTTAATTGGTTCCTCATAGAGGAACCTTTATGATAGGTGAAATTTTGATTTTCGATATTTTGGTATATAAGCACGTTTTGAGACCTCAGGAAGCTAAAAAAACGGTTTTTAAAAAAAGTCTGTGTGCGTGTGTGTGTAGTATGTATGTATGTATGTATGTATGTCGCACTGTAACCGGTGATATTTCACAGCCAACACGACATTCAGACCTAATTTTTTTTTCAAAATTTTTTTCACCAAAAAAGCTCGAGGTACTTTTTTTTTTTTAATTTGGATGTAATACCTCATTTATTTCCACGAAAGTACTTATATTTGAAAGTATGGTTTTTACTCGATATCTCGAATCTGCTACTTAATTTTTTTAAAATTTTTTTCCCAAAATTTTTTTCATAAAAAAATACAAAAAACACCAATTTTTTTTTTTTCTTTGAACGTAGTACATAATTTGCTTCCATGGAAGTACTAGTTTTAAGAACCTCTATAAAAGTAATTTTTTGGACCTGATACTTAATTTTTTTAAAATTTTTTTCTCAAAATTTTTGCCGCCAAAAAATATAAAAAATGCCATTTTTTTTTTTAGGATATAGTACTTAATGTTTTTCTACGAAAGTACGAATATTTAGAATTATCGTTTTTAAATGATTATTTCATGTGATACGTAATGTTTCGAAATTTTTTTTTTCAAAATTTTTTGTATAAAAAGATTAATAAAACACAATAATTTTTTTTCTTTTTGGACTTAGTACTTAATTTATTTATAAGAAAGTACTAATATCCAGAATTATGGTTTTAAAGGATTTCTCTATCTGATATGTAATTTTTTTGAAATTTTTTGCATAAAGAAATTAAAAAAACACAATAATTTTTTTTCTTTTTGGATGTAGTACTTAATTTATTTCTATGAAAGTACTAATATCTAGAATTATTGTTTTTAAGGATTTTTTCCATCTGATACGTAATTTTTCAAATTTTTTTTGTGAATATTTTTCATATAAAAAAATTAAAAAACATAATTTTTTTTTCTTTTTTGACCTAGTACTAAATTTATTTCTACGAAAGTGCTAATATCTGGAATTATCATTTATAAAAGAATTCAGCATTTGAGACGTAATTTTTTTTGAAAATTTTTTTTTTAAAATTTTTTACATAAAAAAATCATAAATACTTTATTTTTTTTCCTTTTTTGACGTAGTACTTAATTTTTTCTATGATAGTATTAATATTTAGAATTATTACGATAAGCATATGGTAAAGTTAATAAGTTACTTGCAGTTTAGAAAGATTTCTACTTTTTTTACGGTTCAGATTTAAAATGAACTTTTTTTTATGAAATACTGATATCTCAAATTATCATTTTTATTAGATAAAATAGACCATTATAAATATTTTGCAATTGTTGATGAGGAACCATAGTGCCAATCACTTGGCAGCGTTTTTTTATTGTTTCAAATTATTTAAAATAAATAAAACAATACAAATTAATTTGATGTGTAACAATTTTTTTATTTCACCAACAAATCCGTTGGCCTCTTCAGGTGATCTGAATACAAAAATTATATAATTTTTTCTTAATTACTATAATGAACAATATGAAAATTTAAAAACATTTTTATATTAACAATGTGTTAAATTTACATAAATACTTGTTTTTTTGAGCTATGCGACATTGGGTGCTGCCGACATGAGACTAATTATTTTTTATTTTTTAAAACAATCTTTGAAAAAATCTTTATAAATACATATAAATAGCCATATGTTTTTCATCACATTTCTTTAATATACGTATCAAATGTATTTGAATATTTATTAAACGTGGGACTATGACATTTTTGTATATAGAATTAAACGACCCGACATTCTCATTTATCGTATTATTAAATTTATATACACAGCTTCCGAAAATTTTCTTGTTCTAAAATCTGGTTCCGTGTCTAATATCACGATATTGTTAAAATCCATATTATGCAACAGTTTGCAATGATTAGGTAATGGTTTATCTAACTTTTTCTTGATGTCTTTCAAATGGCCCTCCATCCGTTTAAAAATTCTACGTTTAGTTTCACCAATATATGACACATCACAATCCACACAGTCTATTTTATAGACTACGTTGGTGCGATTAGAATTTTTTATGTCGCCCTTTCCCTTTTTAATTATACACGAAAGAATGTTATTATTGTAAGGAACTATTAGATAATTCCATAATGGTTGTGAAATTTCACTGGTTACATACATACATACATACATACATACATACATACATACACACACACAGACTTTTATAAAAAACCGGTTTTTTAGCTTCCTGAGGTCCCAAAAAAAAATCAAAAATCAAAATTTGACCCATCACAAGAGGAACCAATATGTTTAATGTTCTATTTTACCTAACAGAGTATAATGACATAAGAAAAACTGAAAATGATCTTTTCTTTGATACTTTTAGTTTAACATCTCATAGAAAAAATTAGATTTTTTTTACACTACTACATAATCTTCTTTTATGATAATTATGTCTGATATACAGACAGTTCTTGGTGTAGCTGGCGTAATTATATCTAAAAAGCATAATCAGACTATTACGCAATAACAAATATGAATATTTTTACTATTTTAAAATTGAGGAATAAATTATGGAAAATACATTGACGTTAATTGTCCTTTTAACTACTAAAAAATTAAAAAATTATATCAACTATATATATTATTGCAATCTGCATAAAAATTAAAAAATTATATCAACTATATATAAAATTACAATCGGCATAAAAATTAAAAAAAATATATCAACTATAAGATTCATTACAATCGGCATGAAAATAAAAAAAATTATATCAACTATAAGATTTATTGCAATCGGCATGAAAATTAAAAAATTATATCAACTATAAGATTTATTTTAATCAGCATTAAAATTAAAAAAAAATATATCAACTATGAAAAAAATTTTGGGAAAAAAATTTTCAAAAAATTAAGTATCAGATTCGAGATATCGAGTAAAAACCATACTTTCAAATATAAGTACTTTCGTGGAAATAAATGAGGTATTACCATAGAATTAAAATATAATTCTATGGGTATTACATCCAAATTAAAAAAAAAAAGTACCTCGAGCTTTTTTGGTGAAAAAAATTTTGAAAAAAAAATTAGGTCTGAATGTCGTGTTGGCTGTGAAATATCACCGGTTACAGTGCGACATACATACATACATACATACATACATACATACACACACACACAGACTTTTTTTAAAAACCGTTTTTTTAGGTTCCTGAGGTCTCAAAACGTGCTTATATGCCAAAATATCGAATATCAAAATTTCACCTATCATAAAGGTTCCTCTATGAGGAACCAAAATTCTCTATAGACCTCGCTACAGACCAAAAAAAAATTACATAAGAGGGATTCCACACCAACTAGGAATAAAATCAACTGAAGGGCATAGCGGAAATTTTTCGAAACGACGAAAAATAAATTCTCTCCTATCCAGGTTTTTGAAATTCTCGATTTTCGAGCTTTTGACCTGTTTTTGGAAATCGATGCAAAAGTTTTAATATCGAATATGTTTATCGAGAGGGGTACCCTGAGAATCCAAAAATCAGGGGGGGTCAAATAGGACTCGATTTAGTAAAGATGATAATTACAAATTATAAAAATAGTTAATTGTATTCTAATTGAGTAAAATTTTAAAATTTGGCCTTGAAAAAGAGTAATTGGTAAAAATTAAAAAATAAAGTTAAAAAGAAGTTTATAGCAAAAAGATTCGCACACGCTTCGGTAATGGCATGTTGTATTCTTTGAATTGCTGTTCCTCTCAAGAAGAAATAGGTGAGATTTTGTGACTCCGGAACAGACTCTGTGTGCGCCTTGGTCATAGAATATCATGGGCCTTTCTAACTCCACATCTTGATTTTTTTTCCTTTACTCCACAGTATTTATTTTATTCTTGAAATCAAATACTTTCTACAATTGGCCGTAAAGCCACGTTTTAATCCCCTAAAGGCTATCCATGAAGTAGATAATATCCATAAATTTTGTCTACTTCACTAAAACTTTGAGGGAAATAGTTAGTAGGTAATTCAAAACTTTATTTGTTAACTAGCAGCTTACTCAAAAACTGATAAAGCGAGGCAAACCACCCGTTACCTTATCTATTACACAAGTAAAGATCTGTTTAAAAGTATTGATTTGTAAGCAAAATTTATAAAGTTCATTAACTAGATGATAAAAGCTTAATTTTCAAAAATGTAAGTTATCTAATAGATTTTTCCGCTAAATCGTGTCTGCAAGAACTGAAAATTTTTTTGTTATAAAGTACACTTTCGCACTATAGTTGTTAGTTATACTAATAGATACATGCAGCAGTTAACTTTTTTTAACACATTCGCTGCGGCATGGGCGAAATGCGCCCATGATCCCATGTATTTTAAATGGAGTCACGTGACCTGCCGCAGCGAATGTGTTAAATATGTAATCTCTTTTTACAATTCATGTACATTTAATAAACTTAATACACTTAAAACCATTTTATTTTTCATATAGAGTATTAAGGAACATAGTGTATTATCTATATGATATAATTTAACAAATTTTTTTTTTCTAGATTAATGGAGGAACAAGCTCGGGACTAAGAGATATATCCTAGTACTTCAAAAAAATACAAGTATTATCACTAAGTTGTATAGAATTGATTGATCGAAGCAACAACTCATAAATATTGAACTGTCTCAGGCCTAAGGTAACCATCAACGAAAAAAGAAAATAAAAAAATCAGACTATAGATAAACATGAATTAAATTTAAAGTCTTAATCTTTTACTTAAATTTAATCTTATAAATTTATAGCGCTGGACAATTTGTTATCAATAAAAATTTACGAATTAAGTCAGATGTAAGAGGTGTTTATTTTTGAAAACTTTTTAGGGAGCCATAACCCAATCTATGCTATGAGGCCTTTTATGGGTTATGGTTAGGTTATTTTTTGTAAAAGGCTTTCTAAAATTTAAATTATGAAATAAATAATTTTGACGAAATTTCATAATAATGAATAGTATTGTTTTAGTTTTTTTCTGATACGATTAGCTTCACTCTAAACGTTATTGACGGTTTCTAGTGTAATTTTTATTTTACATTGATAAATTAACTTTTTTATAAAAATCATAATTAACATGTATTCTAATTTTATAAATAAAAAAATTGTTAAAATCACATAAGTTGTTTGTTTTTTGCAAAAACAATAATAAATACTTTTACAGTATAATTCAGTCCTTTATTTTGAATAAGAATTAATATATTTGGAATTACAATAATCCATAAAGTAAAACGGAAGTCTTTGACCTACGAAAAATTTGAAGGAGTTTCTCCTTTGAGAGTTATTTAACCGCAGAGACTTATATTGAATGGACGGTGGCTTTCTAGATAACGCTGCTGCCTTGTAAGTCAACCAAGTACCTTTCGGTACTACCAACCTTTCTAAACAATTTAAAATTTTATTAATACACCACTCCGAAATGACATCTTAAATATTGATATGAAAACCAAGTACAGAAATTTATACCAATCAAGCGAAGTTTCTATAATTGTTTTCTAGAACATTTCAAATTATTTTTTTCATGTATATTAATTAAATTATATTAACTTTATTATTATTATGATTTTATTATTTGTTTTTATACACAAAATAGTACACTCTAGTTTTACAAAGGCAATTAACTGAGCCAGAGTGAAATATAGAAAATTGTAACGAAGATTTTTTTCTAATGGATCAAAAGAAGATTTAAAATTTTAAATATACATTGTTTTAAATTACTTTGCTTTTATTTGTAATGTATTTTAAATGGATAAATTACGATTTTTAAAAATTTGACTATTTAAATGGGAAAATTGAGGTGGTTAAAGGCACGTGTTTTTGCAAAGCAAAAGAAAATCTTCGGAGCTATAAGTAAAATTTAATTTATATTTTGTAAAATATTTTTGGAGAAAAATTTATTTTAATTATATCATTTATTTCTCAATTTATCTCCAGAATATTCATGGGGTCAAAAAAGTTTATGGTATAGAACGCTAGTATTCTTAAAATTCTTGAAAAAATATTTAATAATTAAGTTCAGTTATAAGTTGCTATCTTAACTTAACTAACTAAAACAATATTTTACAATAATAGCAGCTATTTTGAGCTTGGACAAGGAAATAGTAACAATTATAATTGTTTTGAGTCTCTTTCAAATCCTCGTAAATTAAATTCATTTTGCTACTATTTAAAATTAATATTATTATCATTGGTATATAAAATTTTAAAAATTATTTAAATGTAGAAATAGTTAGTTGAATTTAATAAGAAATGCAAGTATATAGCTTTTCTCTACAATCTGTAATCATAGAAGTTTTGTAGATTACTGTCCTTTTTTAATTAATTTTTTATGTTAACTTGCTTATATTTTTTGCGTGGGAAGGGGATGTATATTTGTGATGGGAAAATTGAATTTTAGTGTTTATTCTTTTCAACTAGTATATTTAAGTTAAATTATTATCAATTTTATTATTGCATTAGAGTGGATTTAGCAAGGTTGGTGGCAATTGTGATTATTACTAATTAATTATTTTTATTAATAATACGTATATAAATATATACTTTGTTAAAGTATTTGAATTGTAAAATTTGTGCAGAAACTTTACTGAATTAAGATATGAATTCATTTTCAATATATTTGCTGTAAATGAAAATAATATATCAGTTTGACTTGCAGAAATGATATAAATATGTTATTATACTTTCATTTTATTGCTTGCTTGAAAAATTGCATAAAACATTATTATGCTCTCATTGTAAATATAATAAATGCAGAATTAAATCAGTAGGATTCTCAATAAATTATTAATTAACTTCTATAGCATCAAAAACTAAAATTACATTTATTTAAAATGTAGTTATTTCTTTGATAATGACCATAACTGAAAAAAAACTTTCGAAGGTTCTTTTTTTTTATTTTTTCATAAATGTTTTTATTTTTTAGACGTTTCACCTATTATATTATAGGCCTTTTCAATAATTATAACATATTATTATAAAAATTAATATAAAAATAATTTTAATTTAAATGAACTTATTAAAAAAATTTACCTATTAATAAATTGTATATGTTACCGCTAAAGTACTGAAAATGTTATTATATATAATACCTAGGTAATATATATATTAACGAAAAACTCCAAAACTGATACGTTAATTTATTAAATAAAACTCAATTTAATATATTACCTAGGTTTTATATATAATATCGAGACAGCGTTAGGTAATATATTAAACTCGAGTTTATTACCCGCTAATTTATTGAATAGATGAATTTTTTTAGTATTTATTATTGTTTGTTTTTATAAAAGTAATACATATTTGAAAATTTTGAGTTATAATATTACAAAAATAATGAGTGCTATGGACGTTGATAAAAAAATAATTTTCAAAGAAAGATTTTACGAAAAGCTTGATAATTTAATTGATAAAAATTCAAAAAATACGTATTATTTTTCAAAAAGTAAAACTGAAGAAATAATCAATAAAGATAAAGAATGTAAAAATAGCGATTATAAGAAACAGCCTTCTGATTATTATTTGTTACAACATTATGATGTTTTAAGTTCAAATAGAGTAGAAAAATTAATACTTCCTCTTTCTGACAAGAATCCTGACATAAAATATTATTGTTCAGTAGAAGATCTTTTTGACAAATTGTATGAAGCCCATATAAATATCGGCCATGGTGGTCGTGATCGAATGATAAAAGAATTAAAAAGGCAATACAAAAATATCAAACAAAAAGAAATTAATTTATTTTTAAATTTATGCAAAGTTTGTCAGAAAAAAAAGGGTGCGTGAAAAAAGGATTGGTTGTAAAGCCTATAATTTCTCCTTAAAATAAATCTTAAATTTTTTTTCTATAAATTAACCTAGGTAATATATATAATAACGAGTGCTGGTAGGTAAAATATTAAACTAAAACTGAATTTAATATATTAACGGGTGCCACTTAGGTAATATATTAAATAGAACGATATTATATATAAAACCTAGGTAATATATTAAATTCAGTTTTAGTTTAATATTTTACCTACCAGCACTCGTTATTATATATATTACCTAGGTTTTATATATAATAACGGAATTCAGTACTTTAGCGGTAACATATATAAAAAATATAAGATTAATTGTATAAAAATATTGTTTTTTGGGACTATTATATTTTGATGTTATGCTATAAGTGCTCTTCTTCTTTTGATGTTTATTTATCCTCATGTATAAAGAACGTTTAGTTTCACCAATATACATTTTTGGGCGATCTTTGCATTTAATTTTATAAACAAGTCCAGTTTTGTTGTATTTGAAATAAATTTTTCCTTTTCTGATAAATTTATTGAAGTACTTATTAATGCTAGGCATTATCTGATATTTGCTTTTCCCTATAACTTTTTTTATTTTATTAATATGGGACTTTTATGAAGATTTTATTTTTTTTAATTCATTAAAAAATGGGCGTTACAAAAACAACAATTACATTTATTTAATTCTATTCATTATTACTTGGGCAGTAGTGATATCAGTGATAAAATTATTACTATTCTTGAATTTACAGATGCCCTACAAGTTTGGTCAAGATAGTATAGTTTAAAGTTAGGTAATTAGCTTATCATAAATAATTATCAACATGTTATTTGTATTTGTACGCGTTTTACCAAATGTTTTACTGTAGATAAATTATAATCAAAAACTCTTCAAGTTCAAATAACTAACATTAATTAATGAATTTTTTTTTTTAAATTTGCTATATTTCTTATGCTATTGGGCAATGTATTTTTCTTTCTAGTGGGTCAAAAACACTTTTTTCGACCCGCAACGAGATCGAAAAAAACGCGTTTTCTCCCCACTGAGAAAGAAAAATTTCGTTTTGTCCATGGGAACAAAAAAAGAATAACCGAGATCGCAGTTTACCATCCTCGGCTTCGCCTCGGATGTTAATTAACCTGCGATCTGGGCCATTCTTTTTTTTTGCTCCCTTGGTTAAAAATGTACTATAAATCATCATAAAATCAGGATATTATCATTTCATTTCACCGATATACTTTTGTATAATAACTTAAATTTTTACATTTTTATTTTTACTATGTAAAAGCTTCCACGTATAACAGGGAAAGGGAAAAAAATTGTTTAAATACAATTAATTTGTTCAGTATTCGTCACTATATAATCCTTCATTAATAAATATTAAAATTTTTACATTTTAAGTGTATTAAAATGTAGTGGGTGGAATGTTATGTAACTGTGAATAGGTGTAAGTATAACTGCATGTGAGTGTAGTGCTTCCCTCTCGAATTGTTTTAAGACTTCCGTCGGTCAGTGTTCGTCTTGCCTGTATCAAGTCAACACACCGTCGGCTAATAAATATTATGTTATTTTACCTTCTTCGGGTTTGCCTCGAAGATGATTCACCTGCGATTTGGGTCATTTGTTATTTTTCTAACCACGGACCATAAAAATACTATTACAGTTTGTATACTTTCCGTATGATTTTCTTAGTTTTTTAACACGCGGTTATTCATTAAATGCAAAAACAATGACCGCCTGAGAGTAGAAATTAGATTATTGTCTAAACGTATAATAAAAAGATTTTTTAAGAAGAAATCAGTACTCTAAATGGAGCTAAAAAAAAATATGGAAATCGAAAGTTAGTTCTTTGTACTGATGATGACATTGTCTTTTCTTTGATAGATCAAAAGAAAACAAAAATATTAGGACTATAGTTTCATTTAAATCAAAATGAAGAAATGTTAATTTTATGTACAAATTTTATACTCTCTTAAGTTAAGGTTCTTGCTGGGTTAATTGACTATAGATATTGATAAAACTTTTTCAGGAGCTTTATATTATAATAATGCACATAAAAATAAAATTTGAAGTAATTTGTCGGTTTTCTATAGGAGATATGAAGCTCCAAAGTTGAAAACTTTTACAATGCAAGGATAGGAAATCGGGTCGGATTCGTGCGTTAGAGATACTTTTTTTTATTGCAAGGCAAAAGTAGACTATAGATTTGAACAAAAAACCAGCTTAATATTACTTAATTATAGAAGAAGTACTTATTCAATTTTGAAGATAATCGTCGGTTTGATAAAAAAGAAAATGTAATTAAAAGTTTTTAGTAGGAATTTATTATGAATAATAAATGCGATCTTTTTGGAACAAGATATTTCTTTAAGGCGCGATTTCAGTTTTCGGAAAAAAATTTTCGATTTTTTTTTAATTATTTTATTTTATTTAAAAACTATCTAAGAATGTGTAAAAAAAATTTTGAAATAAAATTCCAACGCGTTTAGGAGATATTAAAGTTTTTGTAAAGATATTCATATAAGTAAGTATACTAAAAAAAAACTTTAAACGCGTTTCTCTCGAAATGCATTCTTTGAATCGGCTTGCACTCTCTTTCAAAAAGTATACATCCAATTTACCTAATTTTTTTTTTATTTTATTAAATAATTAAATACGCAGGGTGTAAACCGACAAAATCAAAAAAAAAATTTTTTTTTGGCCTTTTATTTAATTTACAAGGTCCAATTTCGTGCCCAAAAAAATGGTTTTTTTTTCATTTCACTGGCATTTTTTTTTTTTTCAAAAAATTTTTTTTTTTGTCGGTTTACACCCTTGGCAAACCAATTCTAAAAACAACCTTTTTTGGTTTTTTTGTTTTTGGCAACCTGGAGTCGAGATATCGTGCAAGCCGCAAAAAACTACCTCAACTTTGGCGCGCTATATATCCATACTGATAAATGCAAAAAAAAAATAAATAATAAAATATGTTAATTTAACTCTTGTATAATCGTGTAAAAAAAATTTTATTTTGATATTTAATAAAGTAAAAAAAATACACGCATTTTAAAAAGCCACCTTTTTTTTCCGAAAACTGAAATCGCGCCTTAATGTTTTTACATCGACGTTTCGGAGATCTGTGTCTCCCTTTTCAAGATCTGAAAATACAATGCATACAATTTGTATAAACAATTTTTAACAAAAAATTTTTTTATTACAGAAAAACTAAATTTTCAAAATAATTAAATATATAATAATAAACTTACGAAAATTTAAAAAATATCTTTTTGAATAAGACACATAATATTATACAATAAACATTATAAAATTAAAATTGCAATAATCTATAGCATAATTGACAAATGCATTTTACTGTCAGATAAAAAATTTCATCAAGATAACATCAACATAGCTAAAACTTTCTTATTTGCGAATGACTACCCTTCAAAATTTATTGATAAATATATAAACAAAAGATTAGCCCACTTAAGTAATACCAATAAGAACGTCAATCTTACTGATAATATTCCCAAAAATATTTTAGTGATCCCCTTTTATAAATATTTAAACGATGATATTATAATGAGCCTAAAAAATTCAAATATCTCCGTCGTAAACCAAATACCTAACAAGTTCAACACACTTATAACTCTAGGCAAAGATAAAATAAGTAAATCTGAAATAAATAACGTAGTTTATAAAATTAAATGCAGAGATTGTAAATTTGCCTACATAGGCCAAACTAGCAGAAAACTTTACAAACGTGTTAATGAACACAAAAAAGCATATAAAAATCGAAAAAAAGACTCAATATTTCATATCCACAGGAAGTCAAAAAAACATAAAATAAATTTTAATTTAAAATCAATAAAAATACTTGATCAACAAAAAAAGTTATACCGGAGACTGTATTCTGAAATGCTCCATATACACGACTGTAAGTCAACACTAAACCGTATGCAAGACACTCAAAACCTGAAATATTATTACAAAAATACTATAGATTTAATTAATAAAAAACTTTCCTAATTAGATAATATAAAAATTTAGACGATAATACAATAAAACGAATAAATGATTTAATATTTTAATAATATTTTTAAATAAAAAATTTGTTTTTGTTGTTTTTGCTGTTTTGCTTTTTTATAACGATTTTAAAACTTTGTTTCGCGTTTTTTATATAAAAAATAGTTTAAAAATACGTTAAAGAAAAAAATCAAAGAAAAAAATATTTCTCTCTCATCAGAGCTACATAAAATTACAGCTGTGACATAAGATCTTTAAATTTATATACTTTATGTAATTTCTAGGTACTTGAGCTATAAACTCTTAACCCTTGATTCCTATACATTAGTAATTAAAAAAAATATCAATTTTGTTTATCTTACTCAAATTCTTTCAATATATAAAAAAACTTTTTTCTCTTTGTCTAATAATAAAAAAATTTTTGTTAACGTATGAATCGGTGAACCTTTAAACTTTTTCAATTTAATAGATTTTAGTACTTCATTAGCAGTGAGAACAGAAACTCTTATAACTAAAATTACAGTTTATTATTGTTTTCTATATATATAAAAAATTTAAAAAAAAAAATTTTATAATGTTTATTGTATAACATTATGTTTCTAATTCAAAAAGATATTTTTTAAAATTTTCGTAAGTTAATTATTATATATTTATTTAATTTGAAAATTTAGTTTTCCTGTAATAAAAAAATTTTGTAAAAAATTGTTTATATAAATTGTATGCATTGTATTTTCAGATCTTGAAAAGGGAGACACAGATCTCCGAAACGTCGATGTAAAAACATTAAAGAAATATCTTGTTCCAAAAAGATCGCATTTATTATTCATAATAAATTCCTACTAAAATCTTTTTAATATTTGGAACGACAACAGTATTTATACTGTTTGAATCATCTTATAAATTAATTAAGATCGCTCAATCCACTGGGTGTGATCGAGCAAAACATATTGAGTATTTTATAATAATTAATAAATTACCATACAGGTGATCGGGTTTTTTTTTTTTCGTTTCCGAAGTCCGTTTTAGCGCACAACCCCTAGAAAAAATAATATCGTCCCTTAAATCTGGGGCAAATATAAAAAAATTTTTAGATGTTATTTAAAACGATACATAAGCATATAAAATTTTATAGACACTATTATTAGCACACAAAAATAGTATATTTTATCCTAGGCCGTAAAAGTAAAGAATGCCCCAGGTAGCACGTAAATTGCCATGCAGGGTGAAGTCGAGGGATGTGACGTTATAGGGCAACAAAAAAATTAATGTTTTGGGCTAAAAATGTTGCCTAGTAGGTAATTGGGGCTGCTATTTTCATTTCTGAAGTCCAAATCAAATTTCCTAGGGGTTGTATGTAAAAATGAACTTCTCTCCCCAAGGGAGTATTCAGATGAGAAAAAAATGTTAACTCCCACCTTCCCTTCAATATTTACTTCCACTTTGAATTATTTAACATGTGAGAATGGGATGAGAGGGAGTAAAAATCGAAAGTGGGTGTTGAAAATTTTTTCGCGTCTGAATACTCCCTTAGAATCTTATTTTTTATCATAAACCATCAGATTGAGCCAAAAAAATGTAAAAAATATGTTGGATCCGGAAACCATACCTTATTCCGCAGTAGCCTTTATTAAAACAAAACGATTTGTTATCTAAAATTTAAAAAATTAGTATAAATAAATGGATCTTTTTATAAACATTTATATTATATACTTAGTTATTCTTTGGATTAAAATTGCAATAAAAAGTTAATTTTATAATATGTTAGATAAAATTTATCCTGTTTGCATACTGTTGTTTTTAGTTACTGGAGCATATGCAGGTACGTTTAATTTCTCTAAAAAATTAATTAATCGATAGAAATTTTACTTTTAAATAGTAAATCTAACCATTTAAGTCCGAAGGCATTGTTTATGTGTGGATTTGTAAAATTGCAACAAAAAAGTATCTTATGATACAAAAAATTTTAAATAAAATAATGGTTTACTAAGTAAAAGGAGTCTAGTCTAAACAGAGGAGCTAGTTCAGTGGGCCAAGTGACCAAAATTATAAAAAAAAAAACTTTTCGTGAAAAACCTGAATATTAGTTTATTGACCCACTGAACTTTATTTTAAATATCATAAGATACTTATTTGTTGCGTTTTACAAATCCACACGTAAATAAAGCCTTTAGACTCAAAGGATTAATCACGTTATTTACAATATTATGCAAAACGTATATGTATTATTTAGCGAGCATGTGACTACGTTATGACGACAATACTTTATCAATTTTTTTCTGTTACAAGTGCAAAAATATAAATTTTTAAACAATGTGTCTATGATTCAAAAAATTTATTGAGTATATGTGTAGCTAGGTACAAAAATTATTTTCAAAGTGCGGTGACTGAAAAAAAAAATAAGTTGCCTATATTTATAGCCTACTGAAACATATATAGCGCATATAATTTTCACGAGAATTTTGTTTTCGCGAGTTTGTTGATAATTTTAATAATATGAGCAATAAGAGAAAATACTTTTACTAATATTTTAAAAACGCTCTTTCGCTTTGGAAAAGTTTTCATTTTTAATATCCTTGTGAAAAAATAAAATTTTTATAATACAAAATTTTTTAAACTAGCAAGGTATTTATGCTAAAATATAAAAACTTGAAGTAAAATTAGAATTTTTGGTTTTCGTGAAGTTCAAATTAAAAAAAGCTACACTTTTTTCGCTTAAGCAATTTTTATACCCATTTTAATTATGATTAACGCAGCATGATGGGGCTTAAAAAAAATCTTAGACCAAAAAAAAACACTTGAACTTTTCTTTATGTTTTAATTCATTTGTAAGCATTAAAAAAAAAAATTTCCAACGATAACCGGTTTTTTTTTCAATGTACAAAATCGGATTTTATGAAAATTTTCTACCCTTAAAACTTCATAGTGATAAATATTTTTACGACAAGAAATAAACAGATAAAAAAGTCAAACGAGTTTGCTTGAAAATTTTAAAAAAGTTTCAAATTGTTGTAAAAATTTTAGATGGGAATTTTAAAAATTAATAGAATAGATACGAAAAACACGGCTTCTGACATAAAAGTGAAAAAATCTTTTTGGCACCTATCACCGATTTCTTGTTCACGATTTTTTTCGATTTTCTGAAGGTTCAAACTACCTGAAAACACGGGTCATATCGAGGTCCCTTCAAATTTTTTTTTTCAGTTTTTTATCCAAGTTAAGTAGTAAAAAAAAATAATGCCTCATATACACAATTTTTAAAAATTTTTTAAACTTTAATTTTTATGCACAGATTTGTTGTATATGACATTTTAACCATCATTTGACGTAAAAAAAAATCCATTTGTCGTAATCGGAATTCCGGTTGCCTAAAACGGAATTTTTTTTCAGTGTAGTTGTGGGGATTTTGAAAGATTAATTGTGAGTAGTAGATCTTAATAATTATATACATGCATACATATGAATCGCATATATTTTTTCTTTGCTAAAAGAAAACTTTAATATGCGTTAACAGGCAGATTATTTATTATTAATAAATAGAATATTTTAAAAAATATTATTGTTTTCATTTAAATATCCAAAAAAAATCATAAAATCCTAAAAATTAAATATAATTCTAAGAATCGGAAACGCTTATGAAGCGTTTAGGAAACGAGTTTTAACTGTTTTTAAAATATTAGGATTTTTTAATTTACGTTTCTAGCACCTTATAGAAACGATTCAAACTCGTTTCCAAAATTAGGATTTTTGAATTCTAAGGCGCATTTTTACGTTACAAACGTTTCTTAAACGGCACAAGTTGGTTTAATTCGTTTCTTCAGAAACGGGTTGGAGACGTTTCTGAAACGTCTTTGGTTGCCTGGGCAATGATTGGTAAATAATAGTATATTTTTATCCTAGGCGGCGAAAATAGAGAATGGCCCAGATCGCACGTAAATTGCAGTCCGAGGCGAAGCCGAGGATGGCAAACTGCGATCTGGGACATCCTTTTTTTTCGGCCGAGGCCAAAACATAATTTTTCTTCGTCAGTGGCTATAAAACACGTATTTTCGAATCGCGCTGCGGCCGGGAAATACGTACTTTCTGGCCACTGACAAGGCTGATTCTACAAAACCGTAAAATCGCCCCGCAATCCGCAACCGTAGACCGCAACGCACGAAATTTTTCAGTGTAGCCAACTCATCTTAAATTTATTAAATTTTATAACCAAAAATAATAAAGTAAACATAATAAGCAAAGGCAAGAAAATAAAATTATAATAAAAAAATAAATGATCCATAAAAGTAATTAAATATTAAATATAATTATTAATTTTTTAAATGTTCAGTTATTATTCGTCAGAAAATGGAAAAATATCATAAAATTATATATTTCTTAATTCTCATTATTTTTTTCTGTTTTTAAAAAAGTATATTCCGTTTTATAAAATTTGAATACTTTTTAATACTTTTGAAATTTAAATAATCAAGTCTCTAATAGAATTCATTTGTTGTACGTATAAAAGTAACTATCTTCAACAATATTAATAAACTCCAAATGTAGTTTTAAAAATTTTTTTCTGACTAATTACTATCTGGGAAGTTAATTAACTACACAGATAGTAATTAACTGGACAAGAATTTTTACACTGCAGTGAGTTTAATGAATTATGTTGTGAGAGTTGCATGTAGCTGCAATGTTCTAATTTTTTTTTACCTTTGCTTGCCATTGATTGCACTACACATCAAACGACTGAATTATATAATGTTGTATACAAAAAAAATGTTTTTAATTTTATCTAATAGATAAAAAATTAAATAACTCCTTTCTTTCCGATGGACCTGTGAGGTCAATTGGAAGATTTTTTATAACGCCAGGTAAAATTTAGGCTCTATGGCTCCGAACATTTTAGACCAATGACTAACTCTAATTTTTCTGATCATTGCTCTATCCATAAAAAGAATAATATTATTTTTGCATAAAAATAGTTATTATGGTACCTGCATGTATAGTTTGGAGGAACCAAAAGTTTTTACCAACCATGTGAAATCAAATTTCAGATTAGCCGCAGTATGGAACGAAGGTTTTTCAAAACTTCTTGATTTTTTCTCTTTTCCTCTCATTGCCTTTCCTTATTTTAAATAGCCTTAGAATATGTCTATCTTTTTTCTTTTTGAAATATATTAATTTAGATTGATTAAGGAAATTAATTTTAGCATTATAAAGGAAAGAAAATAAGATTTTGTCCATGAGATGAAACATTAAACGAATGTTCTCTTTTCGATATGGTCTTCTGATGTCCATTAGACCTTGTTTAAGAATTATTTTTTAAATAGCACTAAGTAAAATATATGCTCTATATATATCTTTAAAGATCTTTTTAGATCGCAATTATTAACTTCATTTTTGTCATGATCAAGACAATCTAAATTAATATATTTCAACAAAAAAAAGATAGACATATTCTAAGGCTATTTAAAATAAGAAAAGGCAATTAGAGGAAGAGAGAAAAAATCAAGAAGTTTCGAAAAACCTTCGTTCCATGCTGCGGCTAATCTGAAAATTGATTTCACATGCAGTTGGTAAGGACTTTTGGTTCCTCCAAACTATACATGCAGATTTTTAGATTTCCAATTTTTTCGACCATTACCATAATAACTATTTTTATGCAAAAATAATATTTTTCTTTGTATGGGTAGAGCAATGATCAGAAAAATTGGAACTAGTAATTCGTCTAAGATGTTTGGAGCCATAGAGCCTGAATTTTACCTAGCGTTATAAAAAATCTTCCAATTGACCTCACAGGTCCATCGGAAAGAAAGGAGTTATGTAATTTTTTATCTATTAGTTAAAATTAAAAACATTTTTTTGTATACAACATTATATAATTCAGTCGTTTGATGTGTAGTGCAATCAATGGCAAGCAAAGGCAAAAAAAAAATTAGAACATTGCAGCTACATGCAACTCTCACAACATAATTCATTAAACTCACTGCAGAGTAAAAATTCTTGTCCAGGTATTTACTATCTGTGTAGTTAATTAACTTCCAAGATAGTAATTACTCAGAAAAAAGTTTTTATAACTCCATTTGGAGTTTATTCATTTTGTTGAAGGTAGTTACTTTTATACAACAAATGAATTCTAGAGACTTGATTATTTAAATTTCAAAAGTATGAAGATGAATTTTAATCGTTATGTCATAAATCAAATCCAAATCTCCACATAACACAAATTTTATAAAACGGAATATACTTTTTCAAAAACAGAAAAAAATAATGAGATTGTATGAGAATTAAGAAATATATAATTTTATGATATTTTTCCATTTTCTGCCGAATAATAACTGAACATTTAAAAAATTAATAATTATATTTAATATTTAATTACTTTTATGGATCATTTATTTAATTAATATAATTTTATTTTCTTGCCTTTGCTTATTATTTTGACTTTATTATTTTTGGTTATAATCTGTCATAAATTTTTATGTTCCTAAAAGAGAAGGTCTAAGAGACAGACAACTTATGTTTACAATCCCCATTGAATTTAAAAATAGCAAAAAGAGTTCGTCCTTATATAGAATTCTAGAAACTTATAATATGTATAGTAAAAATATTGATATCACTAACAGCAGTGAAATTGGCTTTTATAAAAGCTTAAAGAAATTTATTGCTAAATTTATTTAAAATATCTACGTTTTATTGAATAAATTTTCATAAATCTATTGTTTTCTTAAAATTAAAATTTTTTTTTTTCTCTACTATAAACTAAGTTTGTTACATTGTAATAGCTTTATTTAGTAAGTAACATATATAAAAATTTATAAAATAATTATATTATAATAGAATGTAAAGGGCAAGTCCCGTTAATTTCGTTTAATAAATAAAAAAAAAAAAAAAAAAAAAATTTAAGATGAGTTGGCTACACTGAAAAATTTCTTGCGTTGCGGTCTACGGTTGCGGATTGCGGGGCGATTTTACGGTTTTGTAGAATCAGCCCAAGAAAAAGGATTTTCGAGTCATATCCGCTGACAAGAAGAAGAATGTTTGATGCGTTTTGTTAGTGTAAGAAAGATATGGCATCGGCCTCCACTACACGGCATACAAAGCTGTGTTCTCCGCCATACTGACAAAAAAATGTTCATAAAAAAAAGAATATCTCAAAACAAATTTTTCTGATCTGCAGCCTGAAAGCACGTATTTCCCGGACGCTGCTCGTCTGGCAAAGACGTGTTTTTTCGCCACAGCCGCAGAAAAATTTTATACGACCCTCGGCCATAAACAAAGAATGACCCAAATCGCAGTTTACCGCATCCTCGGAAGGTAATTTACGGGCGATTTGGGCCATCCTTTATTTTTCTGGCCTAGGATCGTAATATACCACTAAGTAAAATCTGGGCAATATCTTATTTTCTGGCCATGGGTTGTAATTGACTATTTCTTGTCAGCGGCCAGAAAGCGCTGCGCGACCGGAAAAAACGCGTTTTCTCGGTTCTCGCCACTGACAAAGAAAAATCGTATACGACCCTTGTCCATAAATAAAGAATGGGCCAAATCGCTGTTTACCAACCAAGAAATTTTATTTCTTTTTTTTGTACAAATTATTTAATATAAAATATTATAATAGGAACAAATTTTTTATGTATATTGAAATTCATTTTCAAATAAATAAACAATTTTATTTTATTTTTAAAATATTTTATTTAATTTATTATTATTTATATATAATTTACAATTTTATTAAATGCACTTATTAAACATTTTGTTACGTTATCAATACCATCAATTTTATTTATTTTAGATATCGTTAAAGATATTAGTTTGTTGAGAAATAAATCTTTTTTCCAAATATAAACAATCGATAATTTAGGAAGAGTATTATCGTTGTTTGATAAACAAACATAATTTAATTTTTTGTAAAAATCTTTTAATTCCGAGTTCGAGTTATATGATATTGCAGACGAATGATAATGCATCGATAATTTACATGAAAAAACCTTATTAAGTAATATGAAAATATTTTCTAAATAATATGGCAGATTATCTGGATCACAAAAAATTACTAAATCTTCATTAAGTTCATAATTCTGACATTTTATTTCATCTTCTATTGGTAACTCGAGTAATTTTTCAGAAACGGATGAATCATTGTATCTGTCAAAAAATGATGTATTATTCAATTCAAATAAATGTTGACTTAATATACGGCCGTATTACAAGGCTCAGGACAGCTTCTCCGTAGTATCGCTTTAGCTGTAGGTCTTTGCTGATGATGAGATTCGAGTATTAAAATCTAGCCTGGTTTCAATTTGGTCACCTGGGTGACCCAAATTTTTGGGGCGGTGTACCTTCCCTCTGGACAATGGGGCATAGGCTAAACTTTAGGTATATTATCAGAAAACTTTGTAGAATAAAGTGTTAAAGTTAAGCCTGGTTTCATGAGGCTCACCCAGGTGACTTTCCGAAACCAGCGAGTTTTCCGTTCGTACAGTTGGGCCTTGGCCAAAAGTCTAGAATTTCGCTATCACGGTGGCAAATAATGCATTTGAAGCCGTCCGTGTGGTTTCAAATAAGTCACCTTAACTCATATGGGCTGCCTGCCTATAACCAAAAACTTTTGCACAAAAAATGATTTGAATTATAAAAAAGGCTCGATATTTATTTCAAGTGAAGTACAAGGCATAGCTAATCCAAATTTAGCAACAACATCCGGATGCAATGTGCCAATAGTACCAATAACTTTACCATAAGCAACAACTTCTCCACAATGATTTGGAAAAAATATTGGATCTAATAAAATTAATTTGTAAGGTATTATTTTTAATAAAAAAAACTTATAAATATAAAGAGCAGCAAATTAAAGTTTTTAAGAAAATGAGAAAAATACCTTGTAAGGGCCTTAAATGATAGCCACTATCATCTTGATTGCTATGCCAAGGAACTTCAAGCTCACTCATAATTGAACTTAATACTCCATGAACTAAATCAAATCTAGCAAATTTATGATAATACAAAACACATAAACGTCTTTCATTTCTTGCTCCAATTTCGGTTTTAATATCTTTTAGTATAACATCAGATATTTCAAATAATTTTAATGGAAGTGGCATTTTTCTATTTGCCGCTACAGTTTTTAAAAGACCTGGTAGGAGAGTTGTCCTACCAACCTAATATTTAACACAATTATTAAAAAAATATAAAAATTTTTATAATGTAAGAAAAAAAATGTTTTTTTAGTACTTGAAATTCTGACGTCTTAGGATTCGATATGTGAACAGCAGGTACGCTACTAATATCATGACCCAACTTATCAGCAATATCTTCTTTAGAGCACTAAAAGAATTATTTGATTAAATAGTAGACTAAAAAATCCTTTACAGTGTAAAAACATATAAATTAATTTTTACCAATGAAAATGTTCTCAGTCCCAAAAACGCGGGAAGCAGGGCAGGAGATAGGTCATGCTGCATGACACATGGTATATCAGGTGATAAATCAGGAAGCACAACCATGTCAAATTCACATCTGATTGAACAGGTGATATAACACTTTTCTTTTTTTTTTTTTTTTGTTATAATTTTAATTAAATTTTTTAATTACAATTTTTTTAAAATATTTATTTAAATAATTATTACTTATTAAAAATTAATTTAAAAAAAAGAAAAAAAAAAAAAAAAAAAAAAAAAAAAAAATTTGCCGTGACGGGGAATCGAACCCAATCCCGAAATAGCTCTTACTATTTCAAGTCCAATGTCTTACCGATGTGGCCAGCATCAGTATGACAAATATGTTTGTATATTTTTTTCTTTTGTAGTTCGAAAATAGCATAAAGTAGCATAAAATTTGGTCATTGTTTTTTATTTTATTTTTAATTTTATGATGTTGATAAAAAATTAAATATAAATAAAAATTACTTATTAACAAACTTACACTGTTTATAAATTTTTATAAATTATTCCTTTTTTACCAAAATTACTTTCGAGTTAGTTAATAATAATTATTTATAGTCCGGGGCTATCAGTTAAAAAAAAGGCCAAACCTCTACCTAATTATGAAAAAGGTCAAATCGACCTGAAACCTTTTGCATTCGCTTCGGGAAGATGTTAATACAAAAACGCCAGAAGGAAATTTTGCGTAAATGAAGGGGGGCATTTTCACCCCATTTTCCCCCAGATTTTTCCGACAAATTTAAGATTTGATTTTTTTTCGATTTTGGCGATACTCCAGTCAGCGAATTTAATGGTTAAATATTGAATATTTATGAAAAATAACCCGAAATTCTTGATTAGCGACACAAAAAACCTATATGGACATATCCTGGTTGCTCAAAGTGCCCAAATGGCAAAAACACTCCCTTTTCGGGGGTAATTTTAGCCAATTTTGGGGTGAAATTTTCATTATTTATGAAAAATAAGTCGAAATTCTTAACCAGCGACTCAAAAAACCCATATGGTGCAAATCTGAGCGCTCAAAGTGCAACTATGCAAAAAACACCCTATTTTGGGGTAGTTTTTTGCAAATTTAAGGGTGAAGCCCCAATTCCTTTACGAAATTACCCCGATTTTCGTGTTCAGCGACCCAAAAAACATATAGTAAAGCAAATCTCATTTTCGCCAGTAAAAATACAACCCCCCCCCCCCCCTGTATTTTGACTGGAGTACGAGTGCCGATAGGTTTTTTGGGCCGTAGAATTCAAATATGAAGTAAGAAACGTTATTCGATGCCTTCCAGGGGGTGATTTTGGCTTTTTTCACATCTTTAACGCCCCTAATATTAAATATGAATAAAAACTTTAATTTTTAATTTTAAAACGCCTACTCGGGTTTTTTGGGTCGTGGAATTCAAATATTATGTGAGAAATGTCATTCAATGCTTTCTTGGGGGTTAAATTGGCCTAAAAAAATTATCAATTCCTAAAAGAAAACATAACATTAAGGAAAAAAAAAATATTTTGAAATTGGGAAGAACAGTGCATTTAAAGAATGACATATTTAGGAGGTAAAAGGGGTTACAAAGGCCAAAATCACCCCTGGGAAGGCATCAAATAGCATTTATGACTTCATATTTGAAATCTACGACCCAAAAAATCTATCGGCACTCGCCAAAATCGAAAAAAAATCAAGTCTTAAATTTGTCGGAAAAATCTGGGGGAAAATGGGGTGATAATGCCCCCCTTCATTTACGCAAAATTTCCTTCTGGCGTTTTTGTATTAACATCTTCCCGAAGCGAATGCAAAAGGTTTCAGGTCGATTTGACCTTTTTCATAAATAGGTAGAGGTTTGGCCTTTTTTTTAACTGATAGCCCCGGACTATAAATAATTATTATTAACTAACTCGAAAGTAATTTTGGTAAAAAAGGAATAATTTATAAAAATTTATAAACAGTGTAAGTTTGTTAATAAGTAATTTTTATTTATATTTAATTTTTTATCAACATCATAAAATTAAAAATAAAATAAAAAACAATGACCAAATTTTATGCTACTTTATGCTATTTTCGAACTACAAAAGAAAAAAATATACAAACGTATTTGTCATACTGATGCTGGCCACATCGGTAAGACATTGGACTTGAAATAGTAAGAGCTATTTCGGGATTGGGTTCAATTCCCCGTCACGGCAAATTTTTTTTTTTTTTTCTTTTTTTTAAATTAATTTTTAATGAGTAATAATTATTTAAATAAATATTTTAAAAAAATTGTAATTAAAAAATTTAATTAAAATTATAACAAAAAAAAAAAAAGAAAAGTGTTATATCACCTGTTCAATCAGATGTGAATTTGACATGGTTGTGCTTCCTGATTTATCACCTGATATACCATGTGTCATGCAGCATGACCTATCTCCTGCCCTGCTTCCCGCGTTTTTGGGACTGAGTTAATGCTTCCGTGAAACCAACAATTGCCATAATATCTCGCAGTTGTTCAGTAAGTTTATTTAGAGGGAACTAAAATAATTAATAAAAAATTAAAAGATTGTTTTTTATTAAATGATTAAGTAAATTTTTTAGTGTACCTCTTTTCCAATTGTAGGAGTTTGAGGAATAGTTTTTTTAATATTATTATATCCATAACCAATTGCAACATCTTCAAAAATATCACATTTATGAATAACATCTTGTCTTGTTGGAGAAATTTCTACATTTAACTCATCGTCTCCAATTATTTCGGTTTTTAATGACATTCTTGTTAAAAGCTTAGCAATTTCATCTGGTTTTTGGCTTAAAATTAAAAAAAATATTTTAAAAAAAATTTCTTTTGATTTAGAAATCTTTTGTTTAACTTACTCGATACCAATGTAATTTGCAGCTTGCTTACTGCTAATTTTTTCTTTTCTGTATGACAATTCAGGAGTATAAAACTTTTTATTATTTGGATAAATAACTTCAACTTTTTCTACTTCATATTTTTTATCACAATATTCGCTAAATGCACAAACCAAAGTATCCACAGCAATTTTTGCCTAAAATAATTTTTTTTTAATATTTTAGAAGAGTGTAATTAATTAAAATGTTAAAATAATTTAAATGCTAAAGTATTATTTCATACTTTTGTCAGATCTGTAGCAGTACATTCGATAAAAATATTTTTAGTTTTCAAAGTAATTTTAGAATGATCGCTATTAATAATTGGTGGTAATGATAAGATTACTCCATTTTTATCATAAATAACTGGATAAACAGGACTATCTTTAATTATCGGTAGATATCGTTTCAGTTGTGAATGATGCTAAAAATTTATTTATTATAATTTATTCCTTTAAAATTATAATTATCAAAAATTTAATGTAACAAACTGCATATAATTCCATAATTTGTTCTCCGTTATATTCTTTATTTTCATTTAAGGGCTTAAAACAAATTTCTTTGGGTGGCTTGGCATCATAAGTAAAAGGTCCTTCAATTGTATCTAAATCATGGGTACCAATTGATACTAATGTTCGTTTTCTTCCAATATTTTGGTGTAATTTATCTTGAAGATCAATGAAATTATCATAAGCACTTTGTGTTATTGTAACATCCCTTAAAACAGCTGCAACTATGTGACCTCTAACTTGCAGACACTTGATAAATAAAAAATTTTAATAAGTAAACTGAATTTTAGAAATATTAATTTTAATTAAATTAAACTCTTACAGAAGCTTTCATTTCAATTGTCTGCTGATTTTTAGATGGTGTTATTGCTTTATATTGAGGGATCGAAATCCTGAAACAAAATTTTAAATAATTCCTATTTCTACCAGGTAAATAAATTATTTTAAAACTTACTTTTCCAAAAATATTAAAAGACCAGTAACCATGCCTTCAAGGCACAGTAAATCATAACGATTTGCTGGAACATCAATTTTATAAATAATTTCATCCGAAGCACCTTGAGGTTGTATACCTTGCTCTTTTGCAATCATTTGTTGTTCTGTTGTCTAAAACAAATAAAAGAAGTTTTAGACTTTGGCAGCTATGATTCACTATAATAATTGAGTTAATTATACTTACAACTTCATCCAACTCTAATCCAAAATCGAAACATAATTTTTGAAATTCATCATCAGCTAAACAAAATTAATCATGAAAAAATTTATAAAAATTTTAATTGTTTATTTTTTTTTTTATTGTATGTGGATCTCGAAGTGGATTATGAAATTCAATAGCATGCATATTGATTTTCTATAATGATTATAACCATTTTTTATAGAGAGTGTCTATTCAGCACCAAAACACGAATCACGAAACACCAGGGTAACGTCATTGAAGATTTTTCGTGAAACACGAAAGAAATTTCCCTCGAGGAAAATCCTTTCGTGAGACACGAAACAGTTTTCCACCGAGGAAAATCTGGTTTCGTGAAACACGAAATGTTTCGTGTTGCACAAAAAAATTATTTTTAGCGAAAAACAATATTTCTAGTCCAAAATTTTCATTTTCATTAATAATTTGGCGCACACCGGCAGAGCTCTGATACGAATGACGCGCCTCTTTAGTGTGTGCCATTCACTAAACTTTTAATGCGTTAAACGCATTAAAATAATGCCTAAAAGTTACAATTCGGTCACGTGAGCCTATATTTAAAATTATAACTGCACAGACGAATACTTTTAATAATTATGTTTGTTGTTAATAAATATAACAATTAATATAATTGAAATTAAAATGAATGCACGAATTTATTATTAAATATATACAAAATTAATTAATCCTAAGATAATACTGTAGGAATTACTAATTTAACTTATTGTTAGCGGCCTATAACGCATAAATTAAATAAATATACGCAAAATACATATTTTAATTATTTAAAAAAAATAATTATTAAAAAAAGTTTAACATAATGATTGTTATTAACAAATTATTGCAAAATTTTCCAAAAAATTAAGCAAAATCAAGTTTTAAACATCTAATATCAGCTTTAAAATGGTTAAAACTGCTCAAAAGCATATTTTATTATTTATTAGAAGAAAATAAATTTTTATTATTTTTAAAAAAACATTGAGGTTCCATTATTGATCGTTAAATTCCTAAAAATATTATCATATTTTATTATATTATGAAAAATTATCTATTGTTTAAATTATTTAAAAATTATTTTAAACAATTAAATTTCTAGCTAATTTTGCAATAATTTTTTTGGCAATGAAATCCTTTGATGGCGAGTAAATCATTATATGTTTAAAATTTTTTTTTTAAATAATAAAATAAATAATATTTTGCGAATATTTATTAAATTTGCGTTAGGCCGCTATACAGCAATAAGTTAAATTATTAATTTGTATATGATTTCTACAGCATTATCTTAGGATTAATTTACTAATAAATTCGTGCATTCATTTTAATTTCCATTATATTAATTGTTATATTTATTAACAACAATCATAATTATTAAAAATATTCGTCTGTGCAGTTATAATTTTAAATATAGGCTCACGTGACCGAATTGTAACTTTTAGGCATTATTTTAATGCGTTTAATGCATTTAAAGTTTAGTGAATGGCACACACTAAAGAGGCGCGTCATTCGTATCAGAGCTCTGCCGGTGCACGGGGCCTTCGGCCCCCCGTCACCTTATATTAAAACTGCTTGTTGTGGTGGGAGCCAAAGGGGAGCCGAAGGCCACGTGCGCCAAATTAATAATGAAAATGAAAATTTTAGACTTCAAATTATCAAATTTCGCTAGTAATAATTTTTCCTCCTGCAAATGATTTTTCGTGATTTTACCGTGGTGTTTCGTGTTTCGTATACGTGTACTAATAATTTTACGCATTTATGAATTTTTACTTACTGTATGGTTTTCCAAGACGTTTAAATAATAAATCACGTTTAATATTAATAGTAGGCATTTTTAAACAATTATTTTAAATAAAATTTAACTATTACTTTTATACTGAGTTCTCTGAGTTGACTCACTTTTGTGCAAAAGTTTTTTACTTGGTGTGTCGTGTGTAGAAGTTTCTTTCATCTAAAAAATTAATTTTTTTAAAATAAATTAATATTTATATATTTATGCGTGTATCGTATACATTATACATCAGAATCCCAACCGATTTGAAATATTTCGTCACTATAAGCGCTTCGATCGAAAGTTAGTATCCCTTCTACCTTGATGCAGGATTGGGACGCACGGAGGTAGAAGGGAGAATTGAAAAATACGGTGCTGGAGCAATGAATATATATATGTTGTTCCACAGGTAGCGTCAGTAGAAAGATCGAGTCGAAAAAATTTTAGTATAGGCAAATGCGCCATATTGCTTTTTTTAAGGCGCTGAATTTTAAAGTTAAATAATATTAAAAATGTACTCTTTGTATATATCTGATATATTATTATATTAAACCTATAATTCTGTAAAAATTATACTATTGAAAATAAATTCTATTTTATATCTTAAAAAAAATTTTGTTAAGAAATTTATCTACAAATTTTTGAATTTAAAAAATTTTTTATTAGAATTTTTATTTAAAAAATTAGAAGTAATAAATTTTTTTAAATTAACAATCACACAGTGGTCTGGAACAAAAAAGTTTCACCACAATTCCACTAAAAATATGCAGTATTTTCTGATTCTATACGGTCTCCTGAGGCAGAAAATGCTTGTTTTAAAATTAAAACCGTAGCTCTCGGGGAGAACCGCCCCGATTTGGGGGTTGTTGGGAGGTAAATTAAAAATAAAAATTTTTTTTTTTTAATTTAACATTTTTTACATGATTTTAGACCATATAAAGTGACGTACAAGTGAGGAACACAAAAAATTTTGCTCGCCCCATAGTTTTTTTTGAGTTGTAAGGCTCAAAATCACATTTTTTCAATATTTGAAAAAAACCAATTTCTGAAATTTTTTAAATAAATTAAAAAAATTATTTTTAATGATGGATTTATGTTTTTCATTTGTTTTGTAATTATCATTTACTAAATAAGCTTATTTAGGACCAAAAAATACAAATTTTCAATTTTCAAGGTCTCAAAGCAACTCAAATGTTAAATATTGGATTTTTTCAGATATTCAAATGATGTTATAAACTGGATTTAAAGACGTCGCTTATATATTTATTCCTCTGAAATTCAATGAAGTCGCTAGTTTTTTTATCCGGAATTTTCCTTAGCTATAAATCATTTGTTTCTATTTTTACTGGTTTTGTACAATTTTATATATTTTGCATTAGTAGGAAATTTGAGCCTGAAGGGTTTGAAATGTTTAAATTTTTTTTTAAATAAATGAATATTGAGAGAGTATTAGTGACTCTTGTAAATATTATTCAGAAAATTTTTTCTTGAAATCTGCGAAACTTTAAAAAATTGTTCCCTTGAAAATTGAAACCATAAAAAACAAAATACGGATTTTTCTCCTAAAAAGCGTGCTAAAATGTTAAAATAAATAGCGAATTCGGATTGTACCGGAAAAATTACTATGGAATACGTCTTTAAATCCAGTTTATAACATCATTTGAATCAGATAAAAAAATCCCAAGCTGCGTGAATTTTTTAAAACTTCCAATATTTAACATTTGAGTTGTTCTGAGACCTTAAAAATTGAAAATTTGTATGCATTGACTTACTGAATAAACTTATTTAGTAAATTATAATTACAAAACAATTAAAAAAACATAAATCCATAATTAAAAATAATTTTAATTTATTTAAAAAATTTCAGAAATTGGTTTTTTTCAAATATTGAAAAAATGTGATTTTGAGCCTTCCAACTCAAAAAAAACTATGGGGCGAGCAAATTTTTTTGTGTTCTTCACTTGCGTTCGTCACTTTATACGGTCTGAAATCATGTAAAAAATGTTAAATTAAAAAAAAAAAATTTAATTATATTAATAACAATATAAAATTTGTTTTTGTTACAAACATTTAACGTAAAATATTTGATTTCTTGGCTATTAAAACACTAGCTCTGAAATCTTTTGTATTTATTAAAATTAAAACGAAGACTAAAAAAAATATTTTTGCTTATAAAAATATAAACCAGAAATATTATTTTGCCCTGCAAAATAAAATTTCTTTTTCTTTTCGTAGTGCGTGGTGTATTTTTTTTATCACATATACACGACTCATACATTTATATATTCAATATGTCTGATATGCACACTGGCGCGGAGCGATTTAAAAAGCGTCGACTTTTTTTTCTCAAGCGACGCCACCTGTGAAAATAACTCCATCATGTGCTGGAGCCTGCTTTTTCAATTTGATAAAATCCTATCGTTATTTTCGCGCGTTATATTTATCGCAGCGATAGATAGATGTAAATACGGAATCAGGCCCCTGCTCGCGGTGGAGAAATATACCGATCGGGGGGGCCGTTTTACACACTTTAGCATGGGATTTTTTGGTAAATCTAAAAAATAAAAAAGAAAAAACTATAAAAAGATAAAAATAATGTTATAGGGTAATAATTAATCTTATTATTTACAATAATTAAAACAATTTACAGACAAATTTTTATTTGTAAAAAAAATATAAGCAATATAAATAAGGAATCCCATTGAAAGTAATGAAAAATATTGTGTAAAGCGGGTTGCATATACGTTACTTATAACCTTCTTAACATGAAAAAACTCGGTAAAAACTTTATTTTTGAAAAAAGATTTTAAAAGTTTACCAAGTACTTATAATAATTAGTTTCTAAAAACAATTTTGCATATTAAGAAAAAAAAAATTTGCAAAAATCGACCCGAAATTACTTTAAAAAACTGAAATACAAAATTTTCATGTACATTTCATATGAAAAGCGGCCCCCCTAAGATTAAAAATACCACGTGATAACGTAAGCCCCGCCTAGTGTCCCAAGCGAATACTCAGCTGGTTAACACCACGGTTAACACTGTCTCTTTGAACCATATTGATTTGAACACTGTACACAGTGTACACTGTACCAGCTGAGTATAGGCATCCTGCATCAAGGTAGAAGGGATACTAACTTTCGATCGAAGCGCTTATAGTGACGAAATATTTTAAATCGGTTGGGGTTCTGATGTATACGATACACGCATAAATATATAAATATTAATTTATTTAAAAAAAATTAATTTTTTAGATGAAAGAAACTTCTTCAAAAGCTTTCTATGATAATTTTCAAAAAATCAGGCAAAAATAGTGATGCTATTCATTGTTTTATTCCCCACAATTAAATAATAAAATGCGTTAATGAAGCAAGTACACGGTGATTCAAAAACACAATAAAATTACGACGGTCACGCTTTCATATTAATATTAATATGACAAGTCCAGTAACCTTAAAAACTTATTTGTGTTTTTGAATTACCGGGTATAATATACTAAGCTGTAGATGTTTGTACTGTTTTTTATTATTTTTCTTACAATTATTTTTAATTTCTTTATTAAAAACAGAAAAAAGGGATTTTAACATGGAACATGTTTATAGGGAGGGGGTACTTCAGAACTGGAAAATTAAGAGGGGGTCAAATATGTCCTTTTTAAAGGGGGGGGGGGTCAAATTTATCCTTTTTAAGGGGGGGGGGGTCAAATGGGACTTAGAATATTTTCGATTTAGGGACCTTTGGTGCAGAAGTACTTAGGGAGCATTGGTGCAGAAGTCCCTAAAGACCTTTGGTGCAGAAGTACCTAGGGACCATTGGTGCAGAAGTACCTAGGGATCTACGGTGCAGAAGTCCCTAAAGACCTTTGGTGCAGAAGTACCTAGGGACCTATGGTGCAGAAGTCTCTAAAGACCTTTGGTGCAGAAGTACTTAGGAAGCATTGGTGTGGAAGTACCTAGGGACCTATGGTGCAGAAGTCCCTAAAGACCTTTGGTGCAGAAGTACCTAGGGTGCAGAAGTCTCTAAAGACCTTTGGTGCAGAAGTACCTAGGGAGCATTGGTGCAGAAGTACCTAAGGACCTATGATGCAGAAGTCCCTAAAGACCTTTGGTGCAGAAGTACCTAGGGACCATTGGTGCAGAAGTCTCTAAAGAACTTAAGTGCAGAAATACTTGGATATAAATATTGATATTATGAACAGAATAGATACTTTATTATCAGTGTTAGTTATTAGCGAACATGTTCCATGCTCGTTGGTTGTGTAGTTACACAAACCGGTCATAAGTTTTTTATTTACCTTTCTAATGGTAAAATATTGCAATAACATTTGCTAATATTTAGAAAATTGCTATTTTTATTAATTTCCTATAAAATTTACATTGATAAGATCCCAACTAAAATTGCGGGGCAAAGAGGGTAACAAAAATATCACGGTTACGAATGTATACGCCTCATGCAGGATGCCTATAGTAATTTAAATTAAAAAAAAGACGAGAAAAAAATTTTAACCACCACCTCCAAAATTTACTCCCACTTTTTATTATTTTACATGCAAGAATTGGACGAGAGGGGGTAAATATCGAAGGTGGGGGTTACAAATTTTGTCTCGCCTGAATGAGAAATAATACACGGAAAGAAGTAAACACTGCATATTGCGATGTTCTCGTAACATTGTAAAACCCACTGTTCATAAAATCGTTAGAATACAGTAAACAGTAAATAACAGTGTCCAACGAAAATCGTACTTGACGGAACATTGTGTTTTTCAATGTTCATTCATTTATTCTCTCAAATTGCTCAAAAGTAAAAAAGTGGGGAAGAGCTATTTTAAAAAAGAGAACGTCTTATATACAGTACTTTCATAAAAACTATGAGATGCTCTTATGTAAAGAGCTAAAGTTAAACAAGGATAAATTCAATTTATGAACGCATAGATAATCAAATTTAAAATTTTTTTCAAAAATCTTGTTTTGGTGATGACGCGCGCATACAAGGGAATCAACGGAATGAACATCGTAAAAGACCATGTTCAATATCGTTAAGAACGGTGCTCGTTGGACACTGTATTTTCTTATGTCCGACATTATTAATTTCGATGTCAGCATGGTAAATAAGATTTTTCAAAAAATCGAACGTCGTTATTTACAGTATTTACTCCTATCCGTGTACTTGTATTCTATTAGCACTACTTTGTAGTAATTTCTCCTCTATCTAAGGGAGCATTCAGACGAGAAAAAATTTTAACCACCACCTCCAAAATTTACTCCCACTTTTTATTATTTCGAGGAGTCCTATTAAAAAGTGGCTATAGTTTTTAATGTTGTATGAAAAACCTCTGGAAAAACTCGCTATAGTTTTTGATGCTGTATGAAATAGTGTATATGAAAAAGCAGCTATGTTTCTAAATATATGAGAATTTACATATGCCTTAGAAACATAGCTGCTTTTTCATATACACTAAATCTATAACCACTTTTTCATTAATAAAAATTTGTGTACTTATAATAATAATTAAATATATAAAAAAATAGGGAAATAAGAAGTACAATAATTTTCTTATTTTATTATACAATCTTTCTTTTTTTTAAAATTTCGTCTTCGATTTTATCTGATAATCCATTTATTTTTGCTCTGCAGTGTCAGCCGCGCGCTGTACAAAAATTTGTAAAACAATTTTAAATATTATTTTTTAAATTTATTATTATAAACTGTCAAAATAATTATAAATTTTAATAAAAAATGATTAAACTATAATAAAACATTACATCTGTACGTGCGACGTAATATAATATATGTAAACTGATTCGAGTATTTCGTCATCCTATTATTAAATTTCGCTGTCCAGGACAAAAGAAAAATTTATTTCGAGGGATGAAAAGGGTTCTGGCAATAATGCAATATTTTTTTCTAAAGATAAATTTTGAAAATAAAAATAATATTGGTTTTTATTTACGATAATATATGAAAACTCATTGAAGTATTTCGTCATCCAATTGTAAAATTTCGCCGTCCAGGACAAAAGAAAAATTTATTTTGAGGGATAGTAATTAGCATTCAGATGCGATATTAAATATTTTTTTCTTGATGTAAATTTCTATCTCTAAAAAACTCATATGACATAATTCTTTGTCTAATTTATTCGGGTAGTGATTGGTTGCGCTGATTTTTTCATTATTTATTTCATTAGTTCTAATTTTTATTATCTTTTAAAATACTTAATTATTAATAAAATTTTGTGTAAAAAATACGGAAATAGGAAATACAATAATTATTTTATTATACAATCTCCTAAAAATTTCTTCATCTTTATCTAATTGGTCGTTAATTGATGAAAAAAAATTAAAATTAAACTGTAAACATAATTATAAATTTTAATGAAAAATGTTTAAACAAATTAATTATATTTGTAGATGCAACATATAATATAGGAAAGGATGTAAATTTTTTTGTAAAATGAAGCAGTAATTAAAGGCAAGTATCCGAGTAAACAAGTCTGATTAGTTGGAGTTGGTCCAAAACGTTGAAAAAATTGGCCAAGCTGTTTTTTTGGCCAAAAATAAATAAATATTTAATATCTCGGTCAATATTAAATGAATTTTGGTGAAAATAGGTACCAGGGGGTTTTTCGGGTCACTGATTACGATTTTAATGTCAGAAATTTCTCAAACACCCTGTAAACAGGAAAAACTACCCTTATTTAGGGGTTTTTTTTTAATATTTTGGAATTTAAGCTAAAATTATCAAATAAATGCCTTTTTTTTCAAAAAAATTAATGAAGATTTTTTTTTTATAATGCCCCGAAATTGAGATATAAGATTTAATAATAGGGGGGTTAAAACTACCCCCAGAATAAGAAACAATACAAAAAACATGACCTCAGATTATTTCTTTTGTATTTGCATCAATTTCTTGAAAATATTTTATCGTATATTTACTATTATGAAATGAATTCCACCCCTGCCCAGGGGGGGGGGGTGAAAATTACCCCTAAAATTTTTTAAAAAATGAAAAGAACGTTATTAAATTTTTTTGCCCCTTTTCATTTTACAGCCGAAAAAGTAAAAATATTTGCAACCCTGGGTATGAAAACTGCCCCAAAATGTAAAAAAATTAAAAAAAAATTTTTTTTTTTTAATCTTTTAATGTAAGAATAAAAAAAGCGATTTTTTATTCTATAGCAAAATAATATAGTGAAATTCTCTTAGGAGCAGATGATATACTAAGAAAAAACCATTGATATATTACTTATAGATACCCCCCCCCCCCTCCTCAGCGGTCACTTTTACCTTTTTTTAGCTAATTTTACGATACATAATTAACGAGAAGTACCAGTTTGACCCCCAAAAAAATTTTAAGGACCTTTTTAAGCAAATTTTTTGTTATTTGATTCAAATGACCCCCCCCCCTAATTTTCTAGATCCACCATTGAATATAAAGTGGTTTTTTTTTAAGCCCAATTTAAAATATCCTTTAAAATAGCGCTCATAGCAGAGAAACTATTGCCTTAAGCCAAAAAAAAATAATTTTAGGCTCTTAAAATCCTTATTATTCTTTACCTCATTATCGAAAATATTCTAAGTTTGGAATTAAAAATCCCTAAATCAAAATTATTTTCAGTTTTAAATCTAAACTCAAATCATTCTAAATTTGTAAATTGAAATAATTCTAAGTTCACCCCCCCCCCCCCCCATAACGTTCTTGAAAAACACCCTGCCTATAAACATTTGTCGTGTAAAAATTTTCCATAAAATTTAATATTTACACAAAAAATACACAAGTCATTGATTTTTTTGCCTTTTTATTACTTAATTTACAGCTGAAAAAAGGAATTTGAAATTTGACAGCAGCATTTTATTGAGTTATAATCTAAACATACGGTACTGAACGAAAATTTTTCATAACACTTAGAAATAGAGGTACCTAATGGATTATAACTATAAAAATTTTATAAAATTACTGAAAAAAAAAGGATTTTTTGCTATAACTTTTTTTTGGCTAATAATAACGAGATGTACAATGAACCATTTCAAAGCTAAGGTTAACGCCGAAATTTCATGTGATATGCAAAATTTCAATTGGAACGACCATTTTTTTAAAATTTCGCCTCACAAAAAAGAGTATTAACCGTTATAAACATAAAATAGGCAATTTTAAATGGCCAAATCTTTTTACAGATGAAAAATTAAACCAAAAAATTACAAATATTAGTTATAGATTAGATAACTTGGAATACCTAAATGCTAAAAAATTTGGCTGTTTAAAATAAATAATGTTCACGCTGCTGCCCAAAAACTGAAAATGACTTACAAAATATAAGATTTTACCCAACTTTGTCAGTCCAGAACATAAACAATAATTACTCGATAGGACTAAAAATGACTGGACATATTTAGGAACAAGTGTTCTGAATTTTCGTTAAAGGATTTTTTTTCAAGCACCTCAGTCCAGATGGCGCTAAAAAATTGGCATAAAAAAATTGGAAAAAAGTTTATTTTGCCCAAAACTTTTTTTCTGCTTACTTTCAACGGTTCTGGTTGGTCTCAAAATTTTCCCAATTTTGTCTTCTTGCAAAATGATTGTAATCATTTTTTTTGTGAAAGTAATATTTTTCCAGATATTTACGTCAGAACGACCCGGTATCTTATTTTTTCGTTAAACAACCATTTTTGCCATGTCATGTCTCCTTTAATATTAATCATAGTACAAAAAAAAATCGCTTTATTTGTCAACAAAAATACTTCATATTAGTAATATATAATTTTTTTTGTAATAGGCACTACCAGTTTTTAAGTAAAATTAAAAAAACTTTAAAAAATTTTTAATTTTTTTGGCAAAAATCACACTTTTCCTTGCGCTATAACTCGGAAGGGGTTCATTTTTATGAAAATTTGTATTTTGTTTTTATGATAAAAAATGATAATTTATCGATTGGTCATGTTACTTTTTTTCAACTCCCCCTCCGCTGCAACCCTTTTCACAACTATCAGAAGTTGTTTACTCGGGTACTGGGCACCTTTCTTAACAAAATTCAAGTTACTTGAAGTATCTGCTACTTGCCTCTAATTACTGCTTCGAGATTTTACCTCCTTTCCTGTATTAATATGAAAATGAATTCGAGTATTTCGCCATCCTATTAAAAAATTTCGCCGTCCAAAACAAAAGAAAAATTTATTTTGAGGGATGAAAAGGGTTCTGGCCCGAGGTGTGTAGCACCGAGGGACAATAATGCAATATTTTTTTCTTGAGATAAATTTTGAAAATAAAAATAATAATGATTTATTCAAATTATGAAAAAAGTTCATTCCCACATAGCACCAAACGTTTTAGAAACGTTTCTGAAACGTTTTCAATAACTTATGAAAAATAAGTCGAAATTCTTGATTAGCGACCCAAAAAACCCGTATAGTGCGAATCTGAGCGATCAAAGTGCAACTATGTAAAAAACGCCCCATTTTAGGGTAGTTTTTTGCAAATTTAGGGGTGAAGCCCCCATTTCTTTACGAAATGACCCCGATTTTCGTGTTCAGCGACTCAAAAAACATATAGTAAAGCAAATCTCATATTCGCCAGTAAAAATACAACCAAACCCGTATTTTGACTGGAGTATATTACAAATAAGGATCTAAAGTAAGCAGGTGTTTTTCCGTGTACATCTATCAAAAGTGATAATTGCAAATTATAAAAATAGCAATTTGTATTGTAACTTTTATGCATTGTACTTATCCGTCAGCTGTAAGTAAAGACGTTCCATGTATTTATGTTGTGTTTACAGAAACTGGTTATAAGTTTTTTATTCCAGGAATTAATTTTAGCCTGTAAAAGATGTAACAAATCAAATAATTGTACTTTAAATTTTAAATTTTTTAAATAAATTTTTAACCAAAAGGTTCAATTATACTTGTGAGCGAGTTTAACCTTGAAAACTAATTTCACATTTAAAAATCTTATTTTTTTAATAAATCCATTTTTACAGCTGCAAATAAATAAAACTGAAAATTAAAGCTTTAAAAAATCTTTTATGGTCTGTATTACTTATATTGATTTCAATTTAAATTCCGGATAATCATCCTTCTTAAGTCATGTTTTACAAAATAGCCAAGGTTTTTCTCGTTTAGAAAACCAATATCGTTTGACATATCTAGATTTAAACAAATTTTAAAACTAATTAAAAGATTGCTAAAAAGTTATTTATTTAAACTTACGTTACAGAAATACAGATTGATTAGATCCACGAGTAAAATAAGATTTGCAAATTAAAAAATTAATAATAGCTCGTTGAAAAATATTTATTTTTTTGCTGTGAAATTTTTCAGTTAAAATCAAAAAAGCTTTTCTGGTGGTATAAGAGAAAATTTATTATTGGTGAATTGTCGATTATTTATGAATAAAGCGAAGGATGGGTTGCTCAGATATGCTGAAAGACTGCTTTTTTTAATTTGCAAATCTTATTTTACTCGTGGATAAAATTTGTGATTTTTTAATCAATTGTCAATTAATTTACTTGCTTGTTTGAAAACGTTTTATAACTATTTTGTATATTTATTCTTTAATGATATGATAAAAAATAAATAATATGAAAAAAATACTAAATTTCTTTTATTCTTTTATACGCCAAATAACTCCAAATACGTCAAAAAGCAATTTTTTTGAGAAAAAAAAGTCGAAACCGATGAAACGTCTTGACACTTTTTCAAAACGTTTGGAAACGTTTTATAAATGTTTCTGCGGACATTTAAAATGTTTTATAAACGTTTTAAAAACGTTCCAAAACGTTTCTAAAAGGTTTTATATCGTTTCTAAAACGTTTCAAAACTTTTTGAAACTTTATTGAAAACGTTTCAGAAACGTTTCTAAAACGTTTGGTGCTATGTGGGTTATTTGAAATTTACATCTCACTGTACAATTGTTTTTATTTATGAATTAAACTACAGTTTTATTTCTATTAAACATGAAATCTGATCTGAGGGGGTTGGCGCGCTTCAGCGCGCAGGGGGCTTGTCTCTTAGTTCATTATAAAAAATTAACTCACCACATGTGAAAAAATATTCCAGTTCCTGCAAAAGAGTTTTTCCGTTTTCGGTTAGCAATTTTTTTTTCAATGCAAACAAATGTGAATAAATTTATTCCTTTTAAAACAATGTAATTTTATCTAATTTATCATTTTACTTATTAATTTATTCAATTTTAAAAAAGAGAGAACTCAATCAATATATTTTTTATTTATAAATAAGAGCAAAATTAATGGATAAAATTTATGTTTAACTTATACCTATTTTTTTTTAATTAATGTAATAATTGTTTACAAAAAAGATCCGATTTCGATGAAAGTTACTTGCCCATTTAAGTTATGGAATTATATTTTTTCTGAAACAGATATATCATACTAAAAATTTTATAATTTATTGTAATTTTTCAATCATTGGTTTTCATTGCAGAATAAGCAATTATTAATTTCTTAAATACTTTTATTTTAAAATTTTAGATTGAAAATTAAAAATAGTCCTTTCAAAGAGATCAAATTGAAATTTTGAAAATACTGAATTATTGATTACTTTTGTTCTAAAAAAGATATTTGCTTGAAATTTGGAATGTTAATTCTAATTAATAGGTACTTAAAGAGTGAACAATTGCTACTTTCCTAGCTAGTTTTGTTTAAGGTTGAATCAGGTGGATAAAAATGGCATTATTTGATTTAAAATTTCTGGAAATTGAAACTTCTGGAATCTTTAATTCTTATGGCCATTTATCAAGTTATATGTCCCTTAGAATTTAAAAAAAAATTTTGAAAATTTATTGACTGCAGACGGAGATATTAGCGCTTAAAATTTCCTTCATTTTTGAGCTACTAAATTAATCAAGACTTTTTTATAAAGCTTCTGATTTTAAAAATCTTTTAATTTAATATTTGGGACATTATTTAGCATCGATTCACTAAAAAAAAAACGCTGCCAAGTAATTGGACTATGGTTCCTCATTATAGCAATAACAAAATGTTGTCAATGTTCTATTTTACCAAATAAAAAATTAAAATATTAGAATAATTGTGCCAAATATTCTAAATTTAATAAAGAAAGTGGATAAACTTTCTCCTGATACCCAAAAAATTTTCAAACATCAATAAAAAGATATTTTTTTAACTTTTTTATGTGAAAAATTTTAAAAGAAAATTTTGAAAAAAAATTAGGTATCAGATTGTTGATATCCAGTTAAAAAGATAATTCTACATATTAGTACTTTCATGGAAAAAAATGAGGTACTACGTCCAAAAAGAAAAAAAATTATGCTATTTTTTTAATTATTTTATGTAAAAAATTAAAAAAAAAAAAATTTCGATAAATTATGTATCAGATGGAGAAATCCTTTACAAAAGATAATTCTAGATATTCGTACTTTCATAGGAAAAAATTAAGTATTACGTCCTAAAATAAAAAAAATTTTGGCGTTTTTTGTATTTTTTGGCGACAAAAATGTTGAGAAAAAAAATTTGAAAAAATTAAGTATTAGGTCCAAGAAATTACTATAAACGATATTTCTAAAACTAGTACTTCCATGGAAATAAATTAGGTACTACGTCCAAAAAGAAAAAAAAAATACCCTGCCAACTAGCTGGCACTGAGGTTCCTCAAACAATGGGCTGTAATCTTAATTTACAACAAATATTATTGATTACAACCATGCAATTATACATACATTTTTCGTTTTTAGTAGCTGGTAAAGTAGATTATTAAGATCATTTTGTTATTAAAGTGAAAATTCTAGCGTCTATGGATTGGTCGCGCCGGCGTTAATGGATTTTAAATCATTTTTGCATAATTAAAAAGAGACAAATATAAAAAAAGCTAATTTTATTTTTTTTTATAAAATTTTATTTTATTAGAATATATAATTATCCCTTAATAATTAAAATATTGGGTAACAGGATTTTTTTGTTTTGTCAAAGAAATGGTTGGTAACGATGCGAAAATTACAAATATTCGCTCAATTATTATAAAAAGATAGGAGTTTTTACCAGAATTTATAATAATTTCTTATAATTTATTTTCTCAGTATACATATTTTGCCCAACTTAACCCCCTTAAAATGGGCTCAAAAATTTTTTTGGAGTCTTGGCACAGAATTAGATTAATATCGTAAAAAGAAATTCGGGGTAATGCCCTGCCAAGGTTCTGAAAATGCTTGGAAACTAAAATACGATATTTATGTAATTTGATTCGCAGCCGCATTTGAGATAGTTTACCACCTAGGAATATGTCCAAAAATTTTTTGAGTATTGAGAAACATTTTTCAAGCAACACAAGAAAACAATAGTTGGGGTCATATCCCAGGAAATTCTAAAAAAGCTGTTTTTCCAAAAATGACCAATATTTAATCGACATAATTTGACCAACTTAACCCCCTTAAAATGGGTTCAAAAATTTTTTGGGAGTCTTGGCACAGAATTAGATTAATATTGTAATAAGAAATTCGGGGTAATGCCCTGTCAAGGTTCTGAAAATGCTTGGAAACTAAAATACGATATTTGCGTAATTTGTATTGCAGCCGCATTTCAGGTAGTTTACCACCCAGGTATTAGTCCAAAATTTTTCTGAGTTTTGAAAAACATTTTTAAATCAACCTAAGAAATTAATAGTTGGTGAAGATCTCATCTAATAATCTCAAAATCCTTTGAAATGCGAGAATGATTTTTTATTGTATATTTTGGTTGATTTATTGGTTTTTATCTGTTTCTATCGGGTGTTTATTTAATTTTTTGAGTTTTTTACTATATTTATTTATTATATATACTTTTTAGCTGATTTGAGCTAAAAAAAAAATTTCGTTCATCGAACGGTCGAAACTTCAGCTACATGATCTATTGTTTCTTTGTTAATGACCAGAACTGGGCTATATGAAAAATAAACTTTCGAAGGCTCTTTTTTTTATTTTTTCATAGATGTTTTTATTTTTTAGATGTTTCGCCTATTATATTATAGGCCTTTTCAATAACTATAACATATAATTATAAAAATTAATATAAAAATAATTTTAATTTAAATGAACTTATTAAAAAAATTTACCTATGAATAAATTGTACATAAAAAATCTTATACTATAAAACAAGCAAGGAATTGTATGTACCTATGTACCTATTTCCAGTCATGCCATCTCAAAAACGGCTCTAACGATTTTTCTTATATTTCATATATAAAGAGTTTTCGACCTCAGAAATCCAATGGATTTAGTCAAAATTTCAAGAAAATTTCATTTCTATGAGTTTTCATGAAAAATCTTTATACAGTAAAAGTATAGGAGAATTATTATTCACGCCTACTTTCTTTAATACACACTTTCTAAGCGCATCTAATGAACAGCCGCTCTTTTATTTTAAAAAGCAGATAGTACCTAATTTACATATCAATTGAAAGAAATGTAGAAGCGTAACTAAAAAAATTATTTAATATATTTTTCGTATTCTTTTTATGAAATCGAAAATAGCCCGGCCACGATTTTTTTAAATTTAGGACTTTTTTTAGGTATAGCTAGGCCACAAAAATAAATAATGGCCCATATCTGGGGAAAAAAATTTATAAAAAACATTATAGTTTTTTTTTAAATTACTCCTATCGTTTACCCTATTTTACCCTAGCAAAAACAACGGAATTTTTAAAGGGATGTATTTTTAAAACTTTAGTATTTTAATTTTCGATTAATTTGTCCAGATTATTTTTGGTTGAAAATGGTCAGGAAAATCATAGATACAGAAAGGAAAATCTATGACGAGAATCGTATATGCTTACCTACGTCTCGTATCTACGGGAACTGGGCTTCGCCTTTGGAATAAGTAATTTACGTGCTATTTGGGCCATTTTTTATTTACAGATAAGGGCTGTATCAAATTTTTCTGCGTCAGTGGCAAGAAAATACGCCTTTGCCGGACGTGCAGCAGAAAATCCATGGGGGGTGCGGTCAAACGTGCTCTGTTTAAAGTGTGAGTTGAATGGGACTTAAAATAATTTACAAAACCAAATTGTTACAGATGAGACACTAGACCGGTCGGAGATCGGCTTTCCTGGTGCTATAAGATTAATTGTATAAAAATATTGTTTTTTTGGAACTATTATAAAATATATATTTAAATTTTAATTTGTTGTTTGTTAAAAATGACTATTAAATATTATTATTATAAAAAAATATATAAAAATAAACTAGCTGCCTCCGGTTCGCTTCGCTCACGGCGGCAACCGCCAAGGGGGCTGCGCCCCCCTAGACCCCTGCAACTTCATTTTTCAAAAGATATGTTGTTTCAGGTTACTCAATATTTTGTAAATAACCTTTTTTTACCAGAAATGTTATCTAAAATTTACTTACTCATTAAAATTACGGACGTTGGAATTCAGGCGGATAATTAGTGATCAGCAATAGAAAGCATATTACCTACCCTAGGATCCGCAAGTGGCAGTTGCTTCCTTCAACTACCAACTTTAGGATTCTCCTTGATAATAGCTGTACATGCTTCTTATGTTCCGCTATTTATCGAGGCGGAGATGCTTCAGGCAATTAGGTCAATGAAAAATGGGAAAGCGCCAGGACCAGACGGAATACCCGCGGAAGCCCTTAAGGCGGCTGCAAAGGTAATCCCTGGTCTCCTGCTTGGCATGTTTAACGCGTGCCTAGTGGCAGGCGCCTTTCCAAGGTACTGGAAAGAGGCCCGTCTGGCTCTGACCATCTTACAGACCATTGTGTATGTTAAATACCATTGGCAAGGTGATGGAGAGCATGGTCAGAGGAAGATTGCGGCAGGCAATTAGGGAAGCGGGTGACCTTAGCGACGATCAACACGGCTTTCGTGAGGGGCGTTCCACGATCGGTGCCATCGAGCAGGTCGTGAAGGTGGTTATGAGGACCAGACAAGTGTGGCCGGATTTTAAACCGGACGTCCTGCTTGTCACGTTGGATGTGAAAAACGCATTCAACTCGGCTAAGTGAGACGATATGTTGCACTCCCTCGAGCAGGTATTCAAAGTTCCGGATTATCTGAAAAATATACTCAGAGATTACCTCCGGGACCGATACCTGCGCTGGGACACGCTCGATGGCACAAGAGGTAAAGTATTAAGCGCAGGCATAGCGCAGGGTTCAGTTCTGGGCCCTGATCTGTGGAATGCCTTTTACGACGGCTTGCTAAAGATTGAGCTTCCGGATGGATGCTCCATGATCGGATACGCGGCTGATGTTGCTCTAACCATAACAGCTCGAGAGACAGAGGAATCAGCAGAATACCTTGGATGAGGCCATGCGCCTTATCAATAGCTGGATGTCGGATCACGGACTAAGACTGGCAGTTCCGAAAACGGAGATTGTCCTTCTGACCAGGAGAAGGGTTGATACCATATTCGGCGTCAGCTTTGATGACGGAGGTAATCCTCTTATGATCCAGACCAAACCATCGGTCAAATATTTGGGGGTCTTCTTGGATAACAAGTTGACCTACAATAGACAATCCCAGCAGGCCTGTGAAAAGGCTGGCCGGGTGACTAAGTCCCTCTCGTGGCTGATGACGAACATCGGCGGTCCCAGATCAGAGAAGAGGAGGCTGTTGATGACGACAGTCAACTCCATCTGGCTCTACGGTGCAGAGGTGTGGGCAGACAATGTCCGCATAAAAAAGTACTGCAAGAAACTAAAGGCAGTACAGAGGCAGGGGGCACTTCGAATCGCTTGCTCGTACAAGACAGTATCAGAGCCAGCGATCCAGGTGGTGGCTCGGGTGATTCCCATCGATCTGCTTGCCTTGGAAAGGCAGGCGATCTATAATCGTGAGGAAGAAGAGCGCGACGTAGCTTCCGTTCGCGCTCGCTCCCACACAATGGAATGCTGGCAGTATAGGTGGAATGGTGACCCGAGGGGACGTTGTACGCATCGCCTTATCATCGATTTGGAAAGCTGGATGAACCGTGATCATGGGGAGGTAGACTTCTACCTCACACAGTTCCTAACTGGTCACGGTCATTTCCGCGATATGCTTTTCAAGTGGCGCAAGGTGACATCTCCGGAATGCTTGCATTGCCCGGGCGAGCTGGATACCGCTGAGCACACCTTTTTTGGGTGTCCTCGCTTCGCTGAACGGCGACCGCCCTTCGATGAATGGAGGCCGGAAGGAGTCGTCCCGAAAATGCTGCGCAGTACTGCTAACTGGTACAGTGTGGCAGAGTACGTACGGGCGACACTGATTAAAAAAAAGGAGGAAGGTTTCCTCTCGTAGGATAATCTCCTCCTTTATTGACAGGGTATGGCAAAGAAATGCCTTGGCTGCATTGTTTCCGGACCGAAGTAATACCTAAACAGGGAGTCCCGGTCCGGATTCTATGGTATTGTCATAAATGCAGGAGGGTGGGGAGTTTAGTGGGTATTGTAATTCCTCCTCATTTATACTGAGTATCTGGGCAACCCCAGATACAAACTTGAGGTTGAGTCCCACATAACCATACAGTACGCGGTGTATGGTATGCGTAAATGCATTCTCCTCGTCCTACGAAAAAGTCATTAAAAAAAAAAAAAAAAAATCATGCTTCTTATAGTTACTCTATTGAGCTGCTAAATTAGTAACCGATAAGAATTACATATATATTTAATATTAGTCCTAAACTTTTATACTTTTCGAAAAATGATCTTTTAACAGATCCAACCCGTTAATTTGAAAATTTAGGTGAATTCGTAAAAAATATGCCCGAATTAAATGAAACTCTTTTCCGCTGTAAAATTTTTCCTTACTTTTCTGTTTTTTATAAAAATTAGAAATATATATAATATTAGTCCTAAACTTTTATAAATTTTGAAAAATGATTGTAACTTTTGACAGATCGAACCGATTACCTTTGTAAATAAAATATTATTAAAAAAAAGGAGGAAGGAAAAAGGATGAGGAAAAGTGAGGTTATTATTATTCAATCTTTATTAAAAAACCTTGACTTGAGTCGTTTGTCTGAGCAGCGCGTCCTTTACGTTTTAGTTATTTGTGCCTGCCCTGAAAAGGGCAGGGCTTATGAGGTTTGCTGTCGCTGCTCAGAATAAAAATATAAGAAAAATATCCACACTCACACACACAATCACACAAAATAATCAAAAGATACCTGGATTTCTTTAACACTGACTGGACCACGTCCAGTCACGGCTTCAAGCCCACTGTTTGCACGCTACAGGTGCGTTGTACCTTGGCCAAGTACAAAAATTTCACTGTTCTCACCAGGTATTTCCACAAAAAACAAATCCTACTTCCAGGCACACTCAAACGAAGATGAACTTAAAAAAAAAATGAACAGCTCTAGCAGTAGCTTCCTCAGGAAAAATTCTCTAGGTGACCAGCAAAACTATATGCGCACAGCACAACCTCTAAAAAGAGAATGAAAAGCTCCACGGCGACGAAAATCGCGTATGAGTGTCATACCTCTCTGTCTCTTTCCACGTGCGCGCTGATTGGCCGAAATAAAGTTACTATTCTAGGGACTTTATTTTATATTTAAAATTTTTAGTTAGATAGAACGCGAATTTGTTGTTAATAAAAATCGACACGAATATTAAAATAAAACGCAAAAATTTAAGAAATTATACTATGATCAATTGTAATTATTACAATTCATGTTATTTTTATTATTATGATTTGGTATATTTCTTATGGCATTACCGGTCGGTGACGCCATCTTCATGATCCAACGAGAAGTCGTCCTTCGCGCCCACCTGTCGTGAAATCGAAATACGTCTCCTAGAGGATCATGGAAATATCGAACGAAAATCAGCAAGATTAATTAACAACCTTGAAAATTTAGGTGGCTACGTAAAAAATATACCTCAATCGAATGGAATTCTTTTTGATGAAAATATTTTTCCTTGGTTTTCAATTTTTTGGTGTTTTTTAAAAATTTGATAAAAATTTTTTTTTGTCATTATCAATCGAAATAAAACCTAGCCTATGTTTTGACCCGTAATTTTTTCTGTCTTTTGACGTAAACCCAATGTCTGTAGCTTTTATCTTGTTCTCGTTTATCGCGTTCGGAGAACATACATAATTAAAGATTTATATATATATATATAGGATAGTATAAATACCTTTTTTTATCCGTCTTAGAATGACTTTGTTTTATTTGTTAATTAAACACTACGCGTTTCGGAACATTGTTCCATCATCAGGTGTGATAAAAATTTTTTTGTTTATTTATCAAAACTAAAACTCTTGAAAAAATTATTTTTTATATTTAATGTTATGTACTATTAATTTTAAGTTTTTTAAGTTTTTATCGGTATCACAACACATTAATATTATTGTCCACTTTTTATTTTGTTTTTATTTTATTTGAGTTTTTAAAATTTTTTGAGTTTTTTTTTTTTAAATTTATTTTATATTTAAATTTCTATGTTTACAGGACGAGATCTCGTGTTAAACTGAATAGGAACTTCTATTTTTATTTTTATTTATTTTTTTTATTAAAATATACTTAGTATTGTGTCGTAGAGTTCATTAGACTTAAAATTTAGTTAATCATTAAGCAGGGGTGTATCACTATTTTTTAATGCCTTGTAAATTACAAATTCTTCTAAAGCGTTCATGTGGTTTCCTTTTTTATTACATATATGTATTGGAGTTAGTAAATCATTAAAGTTTTTTGTTACATATTCGGGTTTAGAATTAAATAGATGTTTAACAAAATTTGATCTAATAATTGTGTTTTTCTTGATGTTTTTTGGCGGTAGGTTTACTTTGTGCCTTTTATAAAAACTCTATATACATGGGAAAAAATGCCAGGAATTTTTATAAACCTACCGATAAAAACTTAAAAAACTTAAAATTAGTAATACATAAAATTAAATATAAAAAATAATTTTTTCAAGAGTTGTTTCAAGTAGTTTTGATAAATAAACAAAAAAATTTTTATCACACCTGATGATGGAACAATGTTCCGAAACGCGTAGTTTTTAATTAACAAATAAAATGAAGTCATTCTAAGACAGATAAAAAAAGGTATTTATACTATTTATTTAACTGAGGTGACTTGGATACCAAAAAATCATTTATAATGAATGAACCAAAATATATAAATTTAAAAAAAAACATCAGGTTAACACTTCGTCGGCTAATAAATATTATGTTATTTTACCTTCTTTGGTTTTGCCTCGAAGATAATTCACCTGCTATTTGGGCCATTTGTTATTTTTCTAACCACGAACCGTAAACATACTATTACAGTTAGCATACTTTTCGTATGATTTGCTTAGTTTTTTAACACACGGTTATTCATTAAATTTAAAAACAATGATCGCCTGAGAGTAGAAATTAGATTATTGTCTAAACGTATAATAAAAAGATTTTTTAAGAAGAAATTAACACTCTAAACAGGGCTAAAAAAGAATATGGAAATCGAAAGGTAGTTATTTGCACTGATAATGACATTGTCTTTTCTTTGATAGGTCAAAAGAAAACAAAAATATTAGGACTATAGTTTTACTTAAATCGATTTGATGAAATCTTAGTTTTTTGTACAAATTTTATAATCTCTTAAGTTTAAATTGTTGCTGGGTTAATTGACTATAGATATTGATAAAACTTTTTCAAGAGCTTTATATTATAATAATGCACATAAAAATAAAATTTGAAGTAATTTGTCGGTTTTGTATAGGAGATATAAAGCTCCAAAGTTGAAAACTTTTACATTTGCAAGGATAGGAAATCGGGTCGGATTCGTGCGTTAGAGATGCTTTTTTTTATTGCAAGGCGTAAGTAAAGTATAGATTTAAAAAAAAAACAGCTTAATATTACTTAATTATAGAAGAACTGCTTATTCAATTTTGAAGATAATCGTCGATTTAATAAAAAAGAAAATGTAATTAAAAGTTAAAAAACGGAAAATTTTTTCAACAAATTTTTTACTCAGCGACATTGTATTGCTAAAAGCATAGAATTATTTTTATATGTAAAAAAAATGTATGTGTATAGCTATATACTGACGGACAAATGAAGATGTACACCTCCCGTATTTATTGAATATCTTTCACAAAAATGATAACGAAAAATACAAATAAAACTTTTTTTATAAAAAAATGTTTCGTTTACTCCTATACAAAAGTTCAATTTTCTAAGTTAATTAGGACAAGTGTTATATTTGAAAACGTGGCAAAAAAGTTGAAAAAGCGGAAAATCAATATTTTTCCACCAAAAGTTAACCATGGATTCTTTTACTCTGTCACTCTCCGAGGCGGTTAGGTTTTTTAAAAAATATTGATAAAAAAAGAGTTACAAACCTTCAAACTATTTTTATCAAAATTGGTTATAATTATCCGAACGATGCGTTTTTTTTTTAATCATTAGAATAGTTATTAGTAGATATTAATTCTAGAATTTGATGCGCGTGCAAATCTTTGTTTGATAGTATTATCAATAAAACTAATTCTTGCATAGGAATAGAAAACTAATACATAATCACTTTTTCCACATTTTTCGAGCTATGAATGAAAATAATATTTAGGGTGCGACAATTGTATGAAAAAAATTCTTTTATTCATTTTAAAACAAAGGAGAGATATTTAAATCAGTAGAAAAAAAATAATAAAGACAGACAATTTCTTACAAAAATTATTGAATTTTTTTATGGCTCATCAAAAACTTTGCATAGGGGGTTGAACCTTAAATTTTATTTTCATTCATAGCTCATAAACAATGGGAAAAGTAATTATTAGATTTCTATACATAAAAATTATTTATTTTTATTGCTACTACTATCAAAGAAAGATGTGTGCAGACATCAAATTTGAGGATTAAGATCTAAAATAAATATTCTATCGGTTAAATCATGGCAATCGGATAAATAGAACCAATTTTGATAAAAAAGGTTTGAAGCGTTGTAACTCTTATTTTTATCGATATTTTTTAAAAATCTAAGACCTCGTTAAGTGAAAGAGTCAAATCAAAATTTTGATTTTTAGTGAAATTATAGCAATTTGAAAATTACCATAAAAAGTGTTCCGTTTTTTTTCCACTTTTTTGCCACTTTTTTTGACATAACACTTGTCCTAATCAACTTAAAAACTTGAGCTTACATATAGGAGTAAAAGAAACAATTTTCTATAAGAAAAAATTTATCTGTATTTTTTATGACCATTTTTGTGAAAGTTATTCAATAAATATGGGAGGTGCACATCTTTATTTATCCAACAGTATACTAATATATTCTGTGCAGAGTTGCTAAACTTTTTAGCTCTGCTTTACCCACATGGAAAGTGACATGTCACTGTATAACGGTATTTTATAAATCACCCAGCAACAACCTTAAGTAAAGGTACTTAAGTAGTTAAAGTAATAAAATAGTTCGATTTTCATAAGAGATTTTTATGTTAAATTCTAAACTTTTGTATTATTTTTTCGTTTTCTTAAAATTGGTACAATAAAAAGCATCAAACCACTTAATGCTATCATTATTCCTGAAACAGCGAACGATAAGTCATGGGAATGCGTTATGTCTATCAAATGTCCTGAAAAGTAAATGAATTTAAGCAATTCTAATTTTGAATTAAAATTCTATAATTTCATAATCAAATTAAGAGTACTCAGTGAGCGCCATTTTGTTTTCAAAAAAAAATTATTTATTTTTGATTTTTCTGAGTTTAGAAAATTTGTTGGGGATCAGGGGAAAGTGCTCCAATTTTCTATATTTAATTTTAAATATTTGGACATAAAAACTTTTTAATTTTAATAAAAAAAAGGCCGCAGGTTTTAGGACAAAATTTCAAATAGTGGAACATTTTGTCCAACAGCATACGGCCTTATTTTTTATTGAATTTAAAAAGTTTTTGTATGTTAAAGTATTCTGAATTAAATAACGAAAGTGGGAAAACTTTCCTCTAAACCAATAAAATTTTCAAAACCCATAAAAATAAAAAATAGTTAAAAACAAAATGGCGCTTATCCAGTATTCTTAAATTTAACATTTTTATTAAAAATATTTATTAATTTATACATACCAGCAAGAGGTATCCCAATAAATGATGGTACTCCTTGAAATACAAGTAAAAGTCCAAACGCGCTAGCCAAACGTTCTGTCCCTACCAAATCAACTAAGCAAACTGATGTTAAACCAACAAAACCACCAGATGTAAAACCATAAATAGCTGAATATGAGCCGAATAAAATAAACGATCTAAACATAAAAATAAAAGCTGAAGCTAAAAATTAAAAATTAATTTACTTATTCGTTCAATTCTATTTTATGTAAAGGTAATTTTTATTAATATAATTTACTTACTGAAACCACTAACAGTTACACAGATAATATAAAACAGCAATCGGCATTTTGGATATTTATCAGATAAAAAACCGACAGTAATTCTACCAATTGTACTTGATATTCCCATTATTGATACTAAGGAAGCAGAATATTCAGTTTTAATTTTTTCATCGGCTGCTCTCTATAATATAAAATAATAAATTTCATAATAATCATAAACATACGTATTTAAAAAATATTATTTACCGAAATGTAATTAAATGGAACATTGTAACCAATGCTAGTTAAAAAATTTGATACGAAAAAAAGTATAAATATAGGCTCCATTAACAAATTAAAATATGAAGTCTTATTCTCGTCATTGTCAGTCACATACTTTTCTGATTCAAAATCATTTTTTTCCGAATTTTTACGTTTTCTAAACACATTTAGAAATATTTTAATTAAACAAAATACAATTTTATAATTAGTTTTAAACTTACATTGTCTTAAATGAATTGCTGTCATGGTAATTTACGTTATTGTGATTAACTGATTCATCAATTCCGAGAAAGACACCTTCCTGTCGATAAGAATTATCTTTTTTAGACAGAACTTTGCTATATTTAGAATTGGTAGAATTATTTTTATTCGTTTCATTCTCGTCTTCAAAATCAAATCTTAAAATACTTACATTTGTTTCATTAAATTCACTGTTTTTCTACAGGACAACAAAACAAAATTAAATAAATTGAACTTATAATAAGTAAAATTTACATAAAATATAATACATTTATTTGTTCATTATCTAGTAATACTGTGGGTTTAATAGGTTTAAACGTTGAACAAAATATAAAGAGTAGCATGATAACCAATGCTAAAATTATTAAAGATATAGCTTCCAATCTAATTTATTTACTATTTCTTCGACAATAGGTGCTAATATTTAATTCAGTTGTTGTTTTAATTTTTTTTTTGTTCTTTATCGCTTTGATAAGAGATATATTTTTTCAAAAGAATTTAAATTAGCAAGCAGAAAAGTATAATTTTACCTGAACCGATCCCAATCGTCAAATACAAAATATAAATATTTCTTGCAAAAATACTTATGAAAAAACTAAAACTAGCTAAAATTGAACCGAAAATTCCAACTGTACGACAACCATATCTATTTACAAAATAACTTGATATTGGACCTATAAAAATAATAAAATTTATTTAAAAATTTTAAAAATATTAAATTTATTATACTATCCATGGAAAAAAAGTAGAACCCAATATTTTTTTCCGTGACTTAAAAAATAGTTTTACACATAACGGGCAAAAAAGCCGCCTCCCTAGGGTATAAATTAGGCTCTTTTTGCCCTAGATATGTAAACAAAATTACTTACTTATAAAATGTACCATAAATGTAGAAAATACAATAATCCAACCCCAACTTATTTTAGAATTAATTTTTTCATCGTTTTCATTATCATTAAATATTTCTTTATTAATTATTTTATCTTTATTATTCTTACAAATCGACATTTATTTTTTTGTCAAAATTTACAATTATATTTAAAAAAATTAACAAATTTACTTTAATAAATTACAATTAATAAATAAAATTCTTTTTTATTAATATAACTGAAACTGCTTTCACTTTTATTTAAATTTTAAAATTTTATTCATTATAGTTAAAATAACAATTTTATATGACTGTTAACAACTGAGTATAAGATTTAAATTTAAATACTATATGCACAAAAAGAAATGTTCTTATCTACCAATAATTAATATGTCTTATGTAAAGCCTATTAACCTTCATTTCGGCTTAAAAAAGCACTATGAATGCCGTTAATTACGGCGCGCGATAGCGCGCGCGACTAAGTTAAGTTCTAAACTTAGAAGCACTAATATACAGGAAATTGAGGTTTCTCTCTCTAATTTTGATGAGACCTTCAAGAGCTCCAAGTCGAATAGCTCGAATAGCTCGAATAGCTCGAAAAGCTCGAATTTCGATTTTTTATAATAAAATAATAAAAACAAAAAATATTTCGAATATATGAGTGTGTTCTTCTGCACTGATATTGTCATGTTATTGTTATTGGAGTATATATAAAAAATATAAATAAATAAATAAATTGGAGTATAAATAAAAAAATATAAAAAAAAATATTGGAGTATTATTGGAGTATATATAATATATTTGTTAATTAAAATTATAATATAATAAAAAAATATAGAGTAATTATAAAAAAGAAATTCAACTATAAAGGATTCAAAAATATAACCTAAGTATCATGAAAATCCATTGCTGGAGCAGTGTTTATTCCATTGATAATGGTTTATTCTTATGATGAATGTTTAAAAAGTTTAAAAACTCATTAATTGCAGAAAACAAGTAATCAATATCTATAAGGTTAACAAGACTCATATCGTATAATAGCTAATTCCTTTTGAACATTGATCGTAAGAACAAAGACTACTCCAGTAATGGATTTCTTGATAATTAAGTAATATTTTTATTTTTTAAATGATGAAATAACTATCTCTTTTTTTTAAGTATATGTCTAGCATGCAAATCAGTCAGCAATAAATAAAAAAGTAAATAATTAAATGAACAATTTTTTTCTTTTAAGTTTTTAGCTTTTAACTAAGGGTTTCAAAAATATAATTCAGTTCGGCTTTACATTTACAGTCTCATGTGTATAAAAAAATCCATGACTCGTGTTGTGTTCATTCTTACGATGAATGTTCTGCAGTTTAAGAACTCATTAATTGCAGAAAACAAGTAATCAATATCTAAGATTGACAAGAATCATATGGTGTAATAGCTGATTCCTTTTGAAACCAGAACATTGATCGTAAGAACAAAGCGACTACTCCAGTAATGGATTTCTTGATAGTTAAGTAAAACTTGAATAAAAAATATTATTCGCATTCATTCATTTTTTTTTTTAAATAATAAAAAAGCTATCTCTTTTTTTTTCATATGTCTGGCATGCATCTTTCTATTAAAGTAGACAACAATACATAAAAAAATAAAATAAATAAATAAACAATTTTTTCTTATAAGTTTTTAAATTTTAACTAAGGGATTCAAAAATATAATTCAGTTCGTCATATTCGCAGTCTCATGTATTACCTAAGTATCAAGAAATCCATGTGTTTGTTCTTACAATCAATGTTCTGGAGTTCAAAAGGAATTAGCTATTACACCAAATGTTTCTTGTCTGTCTATAAGAAAATATGAATTTATCTTCACCTATTTACTTGTTTATTCACCTAATATTTCTCTGACGCTTCTTTTTCTTGCTGCTTCTGATACACTATTAATGAGATTTATATTTTGCATCGCACTCACCTATTAAAAGTACTTATTATAGATATTTATTTATATTTAAATATTAATGTTATTTGTTAAAATTTTTAATTTAAAGTTAATAAATTTTATAAAAATTATGCAATTATCTGCATTAAAATCTTCACCAGCTCCAATACAGATTATAAAAAGGAAGATAACGTTGCAACAAATTTAGCGAATTGGAAACTTTTGAAGACCTAAAACCATACCATCTCATTTCTTTTTGTTGACATCAGCAGAACAATGAGTTTCATAGTTTGCATCGCCTTTACCTATTATTTACTTATTACAAGTATTTACTCATGAACAGCAACTAACATATTATAAGAAATTTTTGTTTGTTTGCACCTTTTTATTTATTATTATACATGTGAAATTATTTGCTAATATTCTCAGCTGTAAAATAATATCTATCTTTATAGTGCCATGTTCTGATGAACTATTTAAAAAGAGACAAGAAGAGATTTTGAGAAAAGGACAATCTAAAAATTTATCTGAAAGAGAACTGCAGATTTTAATTCATGAACGGCCCAAATAGCTAATTAAGTAATGCAATAATTGTAAATTATATTTTATAAGTTCTTTTTCGAACAAAATTTTATTCTATCTTTCTCTCACAAGTTCTTCTTTTCTCTGTCTAACCATTTTAGAAACCCGCTATAGCATAAAAAAAGAGATGGTATTTCCATGATTTAAAAAAAATAAATAAATAAATTAAGAATTTTTTTCTTTTAAGTTTTTAGTTTATAATTAAGGCCTTCAAAAATATAATTCAGCTCAGCTTTATATATTTGCAGTCTCGTGTATTACTTAAGTATCAAGAAATCCATGACTCGTGTTTTGTTTGTTCTTACGATCAATGTTCTGGAGTTCAAAAGAAATTAGCTATTACACCATATATGAGTCTTGTCAGCCGTAGATACTGATTACTTGATTTCTACAATTAATGAGTTTTTCAACTGCAAAACATTAATCGTAAGAATAAACACTGCTCCACAAATGGATTTCATGATACTTAAGTAATACATGAGACTATAAACATAAAGCCGGACTGAATTATATTTTTGAATCCCTTAGTTAAAAGCTAAAAACTTAAAAGAAAAAAATTGTTCATTTATTTATTTATTTTTTTTATGTATGTTTGTCTGCTTTAAAAGAAAAATATATAAAAATACCCTGCCAACTAGCTGGCAGCCACTGACATCACCGATTACAACCATGCAATCATGCATACATTTCTCTCTTAATTCCATAAAAGTTGTGAAATGTTACCGGTTACAATATTTTCAGATATTATTACTTTCATAGAATTAAATGAGGTATTACACACAAAAAAAAATATTGCAGCTATTTTAATTTTTTTGTTTTTTTAATTTTGAGAAAAAAATTTTGAAAAAATTCGGTATCAGATCCAAAAAATTACTATAAACGAACTTTCTAAAACTAGTACTCTAATAGAAATAAATTAGGTACAACGTCCAAAAAGAAAAAAACGCTGTCAAGTAATTGGCACTATGGTTCCTCATTAACAATAACAAAATGTTCTTAATGGTCTATTTTACCTAGTAAAAACGATAATTCTAGATATATGTACTTTCATAGGAAAATATTAGGTACTAAGTCCAAAAAGAAAAAAAATATTGCGGTTTCTTTAATTTTTTTATGCAAAAAATTTTTGAGAAAATTTTAAAAAAATTGAGTATCAGATTTGAGATATCGAGTGAAAACAATATTTTCAAATATTAGTACTTTTATAGAAATAAATTAGGTGATACGTTCAAAACGAAAAAAAATATTTCTGTTTTCTTTATTTTTGTGTTTGAAAAATTTTGAGAAAAATTTTCAAAAACATAAGTTTCAGATCCAAAATATTGACTATAAAGTATATATTTCTAAAACGAGTACTCCCACAGAAAAAAATGAGGTTCTACTTTCAAAAAGCAAACAAACATTGCTGTTTTTTTAATTTTTTTATGCAAAAAGTTTTGAGAAAAAAAAATTTCAAAAAATTAAGTGTGAGATTGGAGATATCGCGTAATAACCATATTTTCAGATATTGGTACTTTTATAGGAAAAAATTAGGTACTACATCCAAAAAGAAAAAAAAAATTGCAGTTTTTTTTTTTAATTTTAAGAATAAAATTTGGAAAAAATTAAGTATCAGGTCCAAAAAATTACTATTAACAATATTTCTAAAACTAGTACTTCCACAGAAATAAATTAAGTACTGCGTCCATAAAAAAAATAAAAATTGGTATTTTTTGTATTTTTTGGTGAAAAAAATTTTCAAAAAATAAATTATAAGATTCGAGATATCAAGTAAAAACGATACTTCTAGATAGGTATCAGTACTTTCATGAAAAAAAATGATGTATTACATCCAAATTAAAAAAAACTTATAACCGGTTTGTGTACACACAACCAAAATGCATGGAACATGTTTATTTACATCTGAGCATAGATACACGAAAAGCAATACAATTTCTTATTTTTATAATTTGTAATTATCACCTTTGCTAAATGTTAAAAGATTCTAAACCCAAACTATTCTGATTCCCTAAACGCGTATTATTCTAGGTCCCTAAATCAAAAATATTCCAAGTCCCTAAACCCGGATTATTCTAAGTCTCATTTGACCCCCTCCCCCCTTAAATAGGACAAATTTGACCTCCCCCCCTCCTTAAATAGGACAAATTTGACCCCCCTCCTTAAATCGGACAAATTTCAAAAACCAAAATTTGACCCATCACAATGGTTCCTCATTGAGTAACCAAAAAATATATCGTTATTTAATTACTTAAAAAAATAAATAAATAAATTAAGAATTTTATTCCTTTTATATTTTCTTAAACTTTCGGGCCATAAATGTTGTGAGATTAAATTCTATGGCCTCAGCTAAGTAAAAATTTAATTTAAGTAAAAGTCTATTTCCAAATACTGATATTTATTAAATTAATAATGTTTTTAAAACTATAAAAAATTAAAGTATAATTAAAACTAAGTTAAGTCTTGTTGTTTCCTAATCACAAGCTCATCTGAATTTGAAGATTTTGAGTCCAGAAAATAAGGTTTTTACGATTAAAATTTATTGGATTTCCTTACAATATTCCTAATGGATCTACTTTTTATATATAATTCAACTTTCGGCCCATAAATGTTGTGAGATGAAATTTTATGGCCTAAGCTAAGTAAAATTTTATTTCAGCAAAAATATTAATTCCTAATATAATTATATATTATAACTTTCGGCCCATAAATGTTGTGAGATGAAATTTTATGGCCTAAGCTAAGTAAAATTTTAATTTAAGCAAAAGTATAAATTCCTAATAAATATATTATAACTTTTGGGCCACTAATGTTGTGAGATGAAATTATATGGCCTAAGCTAAGTAAAAATTTAATTTAAGCAAATGTATATTTCAAAATACTGATACTGATTAAATTAATAATGTTTTTAAAACTTTAATAAATTAAAGTATAATTAAAACTAAGTTAAGTCTTGTTGTTTCCTAATCACAAGCTCATCTGAATTTGAAGTTTTTGAGTCCAGAAAATAAGGTTTTTACGATTAAAATTTATTTGATTTCCTTACAATATTCCTAAATGGATCTACTTTTTACATATAATTCAACTTTCGGCCCATAAATGTTGTGAGATGAAATTATATGGCCTAAGCTAAGTAAATTTTTATTTCAGCAAAAGTTTACAGTAAATAGATAATTTTTCTTATACAGTGCTGTACTTTAAATATAATTAGCTTATATTATAACAATTTATTATCTTCAGAAACTGCTTAACTTGCCAGGCCCCTAAATAACCAGTAAACGGCGTGATTGCAAATTGTATCAATAATTATCTATTATAAAAAATTTTATGGGCTTTTGGAGATCGCCATCTTGTGTCAACAGTTTATTAGCCAATCAAATTGCTTGTTTTAATTTTTGAATTTTTCTATTTTCTTGATAGGTTATCATGGGTTACAGCCTATATTTATTGTAAACATCTATATCTTCGATATTTCTTTAATGAAGCTAATGGAAAATTTAACGATATAGTCTAGTTTTAATTTAGTGTAAAAAGAATTAAAATTTTATTTTATAAAGATATTAAATAAATTAGAAATTATTTAAAAATATTGTAAGGATATATTAAAAACATATAGTAAGAATATCATCAAAAGTAAAAATCTTGTCTATGAAAATGATTTTTCATTATAAAACAAAGTTCTTGAAATATGACTTTAAGGATTATAAACAAATTAATGGTTTGCATTAAAAACAAAATTTCAGTCATAGATGAGTAATAAAAATATTCATTAACGTGATTTTCCAGGAAATACCTTTTTTTTAAAAGGTTAATTAAAAATGTATACTATTCTTTAATTTTATTTTAATTTTCCACCGATAAAATGGTTATTTAGGGGCCTGGCAAGTTAAGCAGTTTCTGAAGATAATAAATTGTTATAATATAAGCTAATTATATTTAAAGTACAGCACTGTATAAGAAAAATTATCTATTTACTGTAAACTTTTGCTGAAATAAAAATTTACTTAGCTTAGGCCATATAATTTCATCTCACAACATTTATGGGCCGAAAGTTGAATTATATGTAAAAAGTAGATCCATTTAGGAATATTGTAAGGAAATCAAATAAATTTTAATCGTAAAAACCTTATTTTCTGGACTCAAAAACTTCAAATTCAGATGAGCTTGTGATTAGGAAACAACAAGACTTAACTTAGTTTTAATTATACTTTAATTTATTAAAGTTTTAAAAACATTATTAATTTAATCAGTATCAGTATTTTGAAATATACATTTGCTTAAATTAAATTTTTACTTAGCTTAGGCCATATAATTTCATCTCACAACATTAGTGGCCCAAAAGTTATAATATATTTATTAGGAATTTATACTTTTGCTTAAATTAAAATTTTACTTAGCTTAGGCCATAAAATTTCATCTCACAACATTTATGGGCCGAAAGTTATAATATATAATTATATTAGGAATTAATATTTTTGCTGAAATAAAATTTTACTTAGCTTAGGCCATAAAATTTCATCTCACAACATTTATGGGCCGAAAGTTGAATTATATATAAAAAGTAGATCCATTAGGAATATTGTAAGGAAATCCAATAAATTTTAATCGTAAAAACCTTATTTTCTGGACTCAAAATTAATATATACAAGGTAGAGCTGCTTTGGGTGAATATTCAACCAATTGGTTGAATTTTCAACCAAAACTGGTTAAATTTTCAACCAAAAGCTAAAATACAAAATAAAAACGATGTTATTATAACACAGGGTAAAAAATGATCGGTCCATCAATTGAAAGTGAATTAATTTTATAATATATTATACTTAGTGATTTTTTATTTACTACTTCATTTGGCCTCTGAAGCCGATGAATAACTAATTAAAAAGGTTATCCTGCATAGAATAATAAAGCGAAGAATTCTTAATTAGACTTTGCGAAGATGCGCAAATTTCATTTTTATTTATCAAAAAAACTGACATATTTGAACGCTTTTTTTTTGTTACAACTTAAAAATCATGCCGAAAATGGCTTTCCATCTCCCCAAAAATAAATAAAAAACGTCAATGGGACCTAAACAAAAAATCCTTATGGTCAAAAAAATTTTTTTGCTGCGTTTTGACCCAAAATGGCGGCTGATTTTATGATTATCATCGATAGACCAAACTTGCAGACATATTTGGTAGCCAAATTTTATCCTTAATAGGGAAATGGAATTTCCCAACGGGGTTTTATGTTTTTTGGATCGCTGAAAAGGATTATGATATCGGTTTTTACCGTATATTGTCCAGTTGCCCACAATAGGCAACTTTAGGTTAATTTTTGGGGGTTTTTCTGTATTCGTAATCGTTACTTATGTTTTTTGGGTCGCTGAGCACGAATATGATATCGGTTTTTACCGTATTTTGTCCAATTGCCCACAATAGGCAACCTTAGGTTAATTTTTGGGGTTTTTTCTGTATTCGCAAATGTTACTTATGTTTTTTGGGTCGCTGAGCACGAATATGATATCAGTTTTTACCGGATATGATTAATATGCCTAAATTAAAAATTTTAACAAAAAATGACAAAAAAATGTTAAAAATGACCTAAAATGGGCAATTACGCAAAATTGGACCACGTTAGGTCAAAACGGACTTCGGATTTGGAATCAGCGACCCCAAAAACTAATATTAAAGTTGAAAAACTGCATGGACATGCTTTCAAAAAAAATCACAAATAAAACCATGCTCCAGGCCTATACTATCTCCTAAAAAGCCTTTACCGTTCCTATTAAGAAATTGGTGTTTTAAACCAAATAAGTACATGGAATTTTATTTTCTTTTTTTTTAAGTTTGTATTTCACTTAATTTTAGATGTACCAACAGCTATTTAACCTTAAATTAATGTTTTAGATGCTATTTTAGTTTAAAATATGACCAAAAATTTCGTATTTATTCACAAAAGCATAAAAATACTTTTTTATACCTCAAGAAATAATCGGTTTAAAGCACAATAAAAAAATTTTTTGAATTTTACTAAGTTTTTATAACAATAACAAGTTGATCCTTTGATAAAAAAAACTTTTACTTTATGTTTTCTAAAAATTACAGCACTAAAACAATATTTTTATATTATTTTTTTTAAATCTATTTTTGCAAAAAAAATAAAAATGAGCCATATATATCGACTTCCGAAGAAAGAAAAGCAAAAAATGCGGTTTGGACCGCTTGTGCAAATTGTTGGTGACCTCCGTATAACGAATTGTTCTAAGAGGTTAAACAAACGAATATGTATGCATTTCGATAATATAATTTAATTATTTCCTGTTAAGCAAGTTATTGATTCTTGTTAATGAATAAACGATTTAGTAAAAAAAAAAAAATGTTGCAAAAGAGTTTTTGAGCTCACAAATGCAAATCTAAAATACAGGAAAAAAATGTTAACTGCTTGGATAGATTATTCAGAATTGTGGAATCCTATTTAATTTTACAGAGTAGATTAGGATAGTAGGTAGACAAATAATTTATTATACCTTCAGCTTGCCTGAAAGGTATAATAAATGAATATAAAATAAATAAAAATATAAAATAAAATACATTCCTCCTGGATTTGGAACCAATTGACTCAAATTTATATGAGATGGGGATTTTTAGACTAATACTTTTAATTTATGCCACCAACTTCTTTGGGTCTTATTTTTTTCTATTAACAATCTACAATAACCTTATTGTTAATTTTGTTGTTAATTAAAATGACGTCATCCTTGCAGTTTCTCATTTTTGTTCGCAGGCAAAAGGGGATGATGAAATTCCTCAAAGTGTCATAGCCAAGGCACTTCCAACAATAGCCTTGTACCTAACCAAACTATTTAATGCCTCACTTTCTAAGGGTATTTTCCCAGCAGAATGGAAAAAATCTAGAGTTCTAGCAATCAAAAAAATCCCTATACCATCGACTCCTTCTGATTTTCGCCCTGTATCTCTCTTATGCTTCTTGTCGAAGGTCTTGGAAAAGCTTGCTCATGATCAGGTGGTAGGCTTCTTGAATAAAAGAAAAGTTATGGATATATATCAAACAGGCTTTCGCAAATATCATAGTACTCAGTCTGCTTTAATTAAATTAACTGATGATATACGCCTGGGCAAGGAAAAGAAGCTAGCTACCCTGCTAATGCAGTTTGATTTTTCTAAGGCATTCGACAATGTTTCACCATCTAAGCTTCTTAAAAAACTTCAGGTGATTGGCTTTTCAAAGTCATCATTAATCTGGTTCTGGTCATATTTGAGTGGTCGCTCCATGTGTGTTGCCTCCAAAGTATCCTCTTCCTCATATCGTAATATAAACATAGGAGTGCCCCAAGGCGCAGTACTTGGCCCACTCCTGTTTTGTATTTACATGAATGATCTAAAGGATCACTTGGATGAGCATAGCACTTTCAGGCATTTGTATGCTAATGATCTTCATATATATGTCCAAACACCATTACATCTAATAGAGCAGGGCATAGAACAATTAACAAAGTCAGCAAAAATAGTGGTGTCATGGGCAGAAGCAAATGGCTTATCCTTAAATATTAAAAAGACCAAGGCCATTGTTTTCGGATCTTGTAAATCCTTAAAAACATTCAAAATGCTAGACATACCAAAAATAAATCTCAATATGAATGGTGACTGTATCCAATTTGTGGATCAAGTTACCTGCCTTGGTGTTATACTTGATAATACCCTCTCCTAGCGTTCTCATATTCAACAGGTCACCAAAAAAGTGAATAGGGTACTCTATGGTCTTCGAATCATCAGGTCCTGCACATCTCAAAATCTCCGTAAACGTCTAGTTGAATCACTAGTGATGCCGCACTTAAATTATTGTAGTGTTGTTTACTCTGATATTTCTAAACAGCTGACTGACCAGCTCCAGAGACTTTCTAACTCAAGTATTAGATATACTTTTGGTCTAAAATGGCAGGAGCATATTACTCCTTCAGGAAACGACTTAACTGGATGCAAATAACTACGCGCATGGACTATTTTGCATCGCTGACTATGTATAAAATAATACGTATGAAACAACCCCCTTTTCTGTTACCTCTATTTAAACCATACAAAAAAGACAGACCAACTCGTGGACCACGTAAAGATCTGGATATACCCTCCGTTATACACAATTGGGGTTTACAATCTTTTCAAGTTAAATATGCTAAATTTTGGAATAAAATTCCTCCATGCATACGTGATCTCCCATCATATAACCAGTTTAAAAATAGCATTAAAAAATATTTATTTAGTCTGGATAATAAATAACTATTAATTTACTTTATTCACTTACTTATTTTAATTTATACTTTATTTATCATATTTAATTAATTTATTGACTATTTTTATTGACTAATTCTATTAATTATTGACTATATATTATATTATATATTTATTATTTACTGTTATTTATTTACTTATAGATTTATTGACGTTATAGCAATTGTTATATAGATATATAGATACTTATCAATTAATTATTAGTGTCAGATTGTTGTTGACCGTAATTTGATTTTATTTGAATTATTTTACTTTAACATTTACTCTAATTATGAATATTATTTTCATTTTCAATTTTATCATATATTGTATTTTAAAATCTTATACAAATTGTAAACATTATTTCTGTATCATATATTGTATTAATTTATATTTCAATTGTAAATGAGTGTATACTAAATTTTTGTCATGGCAAAATAAACTGAATAATAATAATAATAATAATTTTTTAGTAATTAAAAACGATCCAACTACCAAAATGACCTTGAAGGTATAACTTCTAAAATATAGGAGTTATTCGGATTTTATAATAAACTTAAATTTGGATTCTTACCTCTAGAATCACCATATCTCAGAAACGAGTTAATGAAATATTGCGAGTTAAAATTGAAAGCGTTTAATATCACACATAAACAAAATTTGAGTAAGTTATTACTAAACTGCTAACTTTTAACATAAGTGTCTTTCGAACATCAATTACTCTGGAAATAAATAATGAACAATTCAGCGTGTTATTCTTTTAAAATTCGCGAGAATTGGCCACTTTACGAAATCAAAAATGGTTATTTTATCATCAAGGATAGTAAAAAAATTAACATACAATTTTTTATCAGATATTTTTTTTAAATGAATAAAAAAAATTAATTAGTTGATCATTAATAATTTTAATATATATTTATAATTTATAATTAATAAATATATTTTAAATAAGTCAACAATTTTGATAAACAAATAATTATAATTTATTTCTTTAAATTTTGAAAAAGTACCTCAAAAATTACTTTTTATTAAATTTATTGAACATGTAAATGGGTTAATATTTGTAAAGTACATACAGTTTGGATTTTTGAGTCTCAGAATGTACTCCAAAGTATATTTGGTCGAAAGTATATATAAAAAAATAATTTTCCCCAATTTTTAGCTTTTTAGAGCCAATCCTCTATTTTTTACAGCGATTTTTGTTATTTTCAATTTTTTGAAATTTTTAATTTTTGAGAAATTTGTGTTCATTAATTCTTCTCGCAAATGCGTACTTTACAGTAAAACTTATTTTCCTTACAGTGCCCCACAGGAAATTTCCCGTACAATTGAATACTATTCTAAAGTCCAAAATATTTTTAAAGATATAGATTAAAATTTACTTTTTTTAAAAAACCCTAAAAATGGGACTCTGACTTTAAATTATCATATCTGCTAAACATATAATTATAAAAAAACGAGTAATAATTTTTTGGACACTTAGGGCTTGAAAAAAATTTTTGAGGCCATAGAACTCGATTTTTTTTAAAATTAATATTTTGGCAGCAATTTCAAAAATGGTTATTTTATTGGGGCATTTGGTTTATTGTCTATCGCCATGAGAGAATTAACAACAAATAATTGTGGTGTACGGTAAATGAATGGTAACACTTATACCAAAAAAATGAGACCAATTGAAAGTATTTTGGTTAGCTGGCGAGGTTGCACAAATGCTATTTTATAACATTGTCGTATTTTGTAGTTATTTAGTATTTTGCTATTTCTTTTATTTCTATAGCGTTACGGAAACATCCAAAACTATAATGATTTGCATCTTTTGTAGGAAAAATATCAATATAAAATTCATTTTTTTTAGAATATAAAATATTTTGTATAAAAAATCTAAAAAATTTATAGGACTGCACAAACTAGGTTTTAGTACTGCATAAATTTTTTCAGAACTGCACTTTTTGTGTAGAACTGCACGTTAAAAAAATCACTGAATTTATTTAAATTAAAAGAATGCATTATTGTGCTTAAATTTTATTAAACTTAGTGGTAAGCGAGGTGGTAAGTTAAAGTATAAGTTCTTAATTTAGCCAGTACGTTGTTCGGGAATTTCGTTTGTATAGATTAATGGGAACACTCTGGTAAATAAATAAAAAAATGTGAATTGGATAATATTTAAAATTATTGATTGGTTAGAAAGTTTAGAGTTTTTATTTTTTGGTTATCAATTAAATTATATTTTACTATTTGAAACTAAATTTAATGTTTAAGAGTCAGCTTTTAAAATAAATTGAATGCACGTCTTTATTAATTACGTAATAATATTGTAACCATGAGGCTCTATGCAAATATAATTTTCAACAGCAATTAAAGGTTTCATTTTAATTATTTCCTCAACATTAGTGATCACCAACTGTGGTAGTATGTTTACTGGTAAAATATTGGATACTAAAATATTCTACCGTAGTTATGGGATTGCAAATAAAAAAATAAGAATCTTTATGCAAAAGAAAACATATGATCGAAAAAAATTTGAAATATAATCGATTTTTATATTCAATCTAGATTGTGTAACTGTTTGTTTTGCACTGGATATAAATTTGTGATTTGTACAAGGTATCATTAATTGTTCTACCGGTAAAAAGTTATTAAAAAGTTATCAGTTTTTCAAAAACCTTTTTATTCCTGCTAATTCATCAGATTTTAAATATTTTTTAAGAGTCAGCTTTTGCCTTGATCCTCAAGATATTTGATACTATCTATACGATCTCTTCTCGTTTTCATAACTATTCAAATTATTTAATTTTTTATTTTATAAATAGATACCTATCATGGTAAAATTGTTGACTTATTTAAAATATGTTTATTAATAAACTATAAATATTTATTAAAATTATACTGTACTGTATTGCATTGTATTGTTATGATTTTTTTTATTCATTTACTTAATTGTATTTCTTATGTAGACGATTCCAATAATTACTTTTATTATAAGAATTAGTAAACTTATTGTCGTACTTTTTGATTTTTGAAACAGATTTTAGTAATTAATAGTCAGTCTCGAGACAGTCTCGAAAAAAACTTAAGTTATCTTTATGTGCATTTAAAAAATGTATATTGCGATATTTTAGGCGTTTAAACTGGTTAACCTTATTATTTTCTGATTGTAGATCATTTTTCATTTCCAGTGACAATTTAATAATAAAAAAAATAATTTGTTTATAACAATCGTTTAAATTTTTATCTCTCTCTAATGCACTGTTATCGCTAATTCATCCAAGTTTAATGCTGAAACGGCGCCAACGAAAAAATATAATTAAGACAAACAATTTTCATTAATATTAGAAAAATTTAATAACCTTGATATCATTTTTGAGATAAATCTTTTTATATTTAGCATGTAGCAAAGAAAACTAACACCCCCCTATATTGGTACTTAAAATTAAATAGCTACATTTTTACAAAACTTGAAATTAAGTCAATTTTAAAAATTAAATATAAAATTATTTATAAGTATATTAATTTTTCTATCTATTTAAAATTTAAAATAGCGAATTTATTTATACCTGCTCAATATTATTTTGATAAATTTATTTATTATACCTCTTTTATAACTTTATTATTCTAAATAATCAAATATTTTTTTTATTTATTATGAAGAATTTTTTAATTTAATTCGTTAAACGAATTTATGATTTAAGTTGAATTGTTTAAAAATATAAAATATTTATTAGAGCAGCTGCGAACCTTATAGCAAAAATTAATAATTCCATTTTTTTAATTATACTTAATAATAATAATAATTATTATTATCTTTCATTCGTATTAGTACTGAATGTATAAAAAAAAATAAGAATAAATTTTTTTAATTCATTTTTTTTGTCAAAAGTTTGATCCTACCGCAATCAAATATAAATTTATTGGGTATGCAATAAAAGCTTACGTAAGACTTCTTCGTACTTAAATTTAAGTTTTTCATATAAATTATTTTTCAAAAAAAAATTCGAGACCGAGAGGAGACCGAGAGTCTCGGTGCGATAATCTCGTCTCGTCTCGAAAAATTGTTGCTTGGTCTCGACTCGGTCACGTCTCGAAAACGAGACGAGATAGAGACGAGATCGAGACCAGTCTCGTGGTCTCGTCCATCACTATTCTAAATATTCTTTCTAAATTTTTCTAACTTTTTTTTTTACCTCAGTGATCTCTGTAGATTACTTTAGATCCAATTAAATCTCCAGTAAACTCCATACTAAATTTAAATATTTAGTAATCTCCAATTTAAATCTCTGGAGAGCTAAAGATATCACCCGAAATTTGCGATCACTTCTGATCTCTCGAGATCTAAAAAAAATCAGCGGAGATCATAAGAGATATTTCGAAAATTCGTCGGGAGCCTAATAAAAAGCATTATTTAAATTATTTAAATTTTTTTTGCAATGCAGCAATAAACTTATTTCTTTAATTTTATTTTAATTTAATCCTTATTTATTATTTTTATATAGTTTTCGCATGGATCCAACAATTCGTCACACATGGTTTAGTTTAATAACAGGATCATTTTTTACATTTCTTGCATTGTTGGTGTTAATCAAGTAGAAGTACAAAGATTAAAGACTGTTAGGTACGTTTTTATTATCTTTCAAAAATATTTATTGCAGCTTGCTAAAGTTAAAAATATTTCTTCTAGAACGATTGGTGAAGCACGTCGAGCCTTATATATAAGCACAGTTTTGGCAGCGGGTATTGGCTCATTAACTGCATATGCTGGATTGGTACTTTATGCAGTTTATAAAAAATTTGATCCAAAAACAGCCGGGCTAATATCCTCGTATGACAAAATTCTGCCTTATTTTGCGGCAACAAAAATGTCAGTTTATCCAGGAATTGCTGGTCTTTTTGTAGCTGGTGTATTTTGTGCTAGTTTAAGCACCGTTTCTGCAATGCTGAATTCTTTATCAACTATATTTCTCGAGGATTACCTGAAGCCATTATATCCAAAATTTGTCAAGAAATTTCCTGAAGATAAAGCAACCTTGTATGGAAAATTTATGACCACAATCAATGGTTTAGTCATTATTGGTATAGCAATTTTGGCTGGTCGTTACGATAGTTTGATTACCCTGGCAATGTCGATAACTGGTTCAATATCTGGGCCAATATTAGGTATTTTTACCCTTGGTTTATTCTTTGAAAACAGCAATGAAAATGGTGCTATTATTGGAATGATTACTGCTGTATTGACTTGTTTATATGCAAGTTTTGGACCCAAAGTACCAGAAACTTCGTTACCGTTCAGTACAAATAGTTGCAATTTTACCTTATCATCAGAAAACGTCAATTATTCAACATTGTCGATAGAGTAAGTATAAAAAACATTGCTGTCTCATTCAATTTAATGACATTTTTTTCCAAATTATTGGCAAAACGGTTCCTTAAGCAATAACAAAATATTCATAATGGTCTAGCTTACCTAAAAAAGTATAATAACATAAAAAAAACTAAACATTATCTTTTCCTTGATATTGTCATTTTAAACCTCCCGTAGAAAAAATTAGGTATTACATAAAAAAAAAAAAATAATAATGGTACAGTTTTTATTTTTTTATGTAAAAAAATTTTCAAAAAATTAAGTATCAGATCCAAGAAATCAAGTGAAAACGATGTTTCTAATGAAAAACATTAGGTACCTACTACGTCCAAAAAGAAAAAAAAAGTTGGTATTTTTTTTATTTATTGGTGGCTTTTGAAAATTTTGAAACAACATTTTTCAAAAAATAAATTATCAGATTCGAGATATCAAGTAAAAGCGAGATATTAGTAGATATTAGTATATTAGTATATTAGTATTTCCTATTCTAGATATTAGTACTTTCATAGAAAAAAATGAGGTAGGGTGATTGTACCAATTAGTGGCCATTCCCCAATGAGTGACCAGAGCAGGAGTATTGTAGCATTTATAATAATTTTAGTTAATAGAAATTGTCTTTTGGATAAAAAAAATCAAAAAATACAACTATTCATTTACCTAACAAAACACTTTTAAGAAAAAAAATCGTTTCTTTCCTGAGTTTCATGAAAAGATGGTAAAATCTCATAATAGAGTTCTGCCGCGGTAATAGTAGTACTCGTTAAAAGTGGTTGTAATAAAAATTTAAGTTTTAAAATGGTATATTTTTATTAATAAAGTTAATTCATAGTCTATTTTAATTAAATTAAGGGAATATTACCGTAATTATTTATTAATTTTTCATGTAATTAAGTGGTTACGATTTGGCATCTGGTAAAATAAGTATTCACCAATTAGTGACCACTATTTTTTAACGTTTTGAGGTTATACCTATTGTTAATTTTGATTAAAACAATGTGAAATTTTGTAAAAATGTTTTTAATTTTTAATGTTAAATTAAGTTTAAAAATATTTTGCCCAGTATAATTATTGTTTTATAAAATACACGTACCTTTATATGAAAATTGAAAAAAAAAGCTATCTCATAGTTCAAAATCATTAATTTTCATCATATTTCTCTGTAAAAAAGAGGTCCATCCAATATTACATACGATTTCTTTTTTTTAGGAACAATGAAAATGAAATTCTATACATAAATCGAATCTCTTATATGATATACTGTGCAATGGGTGCTCTAATAATAATAATCGTTGGTTACACAGCAAGTATAATAATAAATAAATTACAAGCAAAAACAAATAACAACGAATTAGATGCCAACTTATTTACACCATTCGTAGCATCAAGAATAAGGCGTAGACGAATCGAAGAAGAAAACATGAAAATTGAAAAAATACAATCTGCTGATAAATCGATTATTGTCGAAACCCATGAAGTAAAGCAATTATTAAAATAATATTATTTTTAGTTTTTTTTTAAATGTTAATTTTGAGTATAGAACAGATTTTTTCATATTATTTACTCAAAAAAAAAAAAAAATGGTTAAAAAAGAACCAAAAAAAGAATTACTCATTCACTCGCCTGAAACAAAAAAATACAATAAAAATACTATTTAAAAACTATTTGATTGATGTTTCAGAAAAAAAAAATTTGTAAGATTTACAAAAAAATTTTTTTTAGTATAGTGTTAAATGTATAAAAAAAAATATCGATAGTCCTAATTTTTGGTATTTTTAAGTGATTTTTTCAATGTAATTTGACGTGTTTTAATGATAAAAAAAAATAATTATTATAATCAGTTGCAATTATGAAAAATATTTTGCATATTTGCCAATTACGTTACATGAAGACAGTAACGTGATATAATTGTTAAATAATTATTTTATTTATTTATAGAAATAGTGATAGAATTTTGTATTATAAAATGTTTTTATATTTTTATAATTTTCTCTCTAAAATAAGTGTCATCAAAAAAAATATCGTATAAAATTATTATTATTAAACAGTAAAAGAATTTTTTTCTGCGGTCTGCGACCCGAAAGTACAGAGCCACAAACTCAAAAAAATTTAATACTGCCCTTGTCCATAAATAAAGAATGAAATCGCAGTTTACCATTCCTAATTTACGTACGATTTAGGCCATTCTTTACTTTTCTGGACGCGAGCCGTAAATATACAATTTTTTTAAACTCAAGTATATTAAAAATGTATTATATGACATACATTTAAATATTTAATTCACTTAATAAATTAAAAAAAAAGAGCTGAAGACTCCATTAAAATAAAATTTAAATTATCCCTTCTTGTTTTACTAAATCTTGAAAACATTGCATAAATTACAACTAGACATATTTTATAATTATATTGTAAATTAGCGTGCGCAATATATTTAGTTCATATTTTTGTACTTCAATCTTTTGTAAATTTCTGTATAAATAAAGTTTTTTATTCAATCACGCAATGAATACGTTTATCAAATTTTTAACACTTGGGAAAAAAATTATTTATCGCTGATATTTTATAATAGTAATGAAATAATTGTTCCATAGGAACGGAAAAAATAACTAACTTTACATATTAGAATTTATATTTTTAAATAAATTAAAGACGCACCGTATATTTATCGATAGTAAATCACATAATTTTTGTATTATTCATATGAATTATATTTATAATTTTGCATTTTTAATAAAATACGTTGTAAACATAATATCATATTTATTTTGCAATTTAAAAGCCCCCTGAATGAGCGCCAACCTGACATGCACTGCGGTTTCCAGATTTCAAAGAATTCTTTTAATAATACACTTACTTGAACTAGAAAAAGTGAATTTTGAAATAAGGCGCATTTTGAAAAAAGCTTAAAACTGAGCTTTTTTAATCTGTCCGTTCTTCTCTTGGTTCTTCTTTATTATCCCACCTTTTCTAGATATGCTCAAAAATTGGACCCCGCACAAAAGTATAGGATTTTGCCTTTCGGTCGAATTGGCTGAATTTTGTATATGTTGTAGATTTTATCATTCTGAACAAAAGTCTCAATGGGCACAAAGTTCGAAAGTCTCAACTTTGGCGGTTACGGAGTTTGAAAGCTCCAAAGCTCCACCATGGCAAGATCGCTTCAAAACCTTTTTTCTTTTATTTTTAAAGTATACCTTCATGTTTTTGAGGTTGCTAATTCCAAATCTGATGTCTAATTGACATTATTTACAGTTGGCAGCTGTCAAGTAGCTGTCAAATTGACAAGAGAATACAAAAAACTTAAAATAATGATTTCACAACATGTTTTTGAGGTTGCTGAGTTCAAATCTGATCACGGTGACCTGGAAGCGTTTTATTATTCGATCAAAATGACAAAAAAAACCGTATGGTGGGGTGTTTTCTACACTAAAAAATGTCTACGAATTTCCTATCCGGACCTTCTATCCAGCTACTTTAAGCGTTTGCTGTCAATATTTTCATATTTTCAATAATGTCTTGATTTTCATAATGGATTTCCTTAAAATTATGACCCTGAAAAACGACAAATTTTGATTTTTCTCATAAAAGACGTGGTCGAATTTCTGGGGGAAAAATATACAAGATCCTCTTGTAAATAATATTCAGAAAAACATATTTTGAAAACTGATAACCTTTTACAATGGATTTCCTCAAAATTGGGACCCTGAAACACGACAAAAATCGATTTTTCTTATATAAGAGGTAAACAAAAGTGAAAATAAATGGTTTCATCGGATTCCTGGGGAAAAAATACATAAGTATCTTTAGTAAATAATATTTAGAAAATTTTATTTTGTAAACTAATAAACTTTTTTGATTGTTTTCCTTATAATTGGGACCCTAAAACACGAAAAAAAATCGATTTTTCTCATATAAGAGGTAGTCAAAAGCTAAAATAAATGGTTTTATCGGATTTCTGGGGAAAAAATACATAAGTTCCTTTTGTAAGTAATATTCAGAAAAATTTATTTTGTAAACTATTATACTTTTATGATTGATTTCCTTAAAATTGGGACCCCAAAACACGACAAAAGTCGATTTTTCTCATATAAGAAGTGGTCAAAAGCTAAAATAAATGGTTTCATCGGATTCCTGGGGAAAAAGTATACAAGACCTTCTTTTAGATAATAATCAGAAAAACTTATTTTGAAAACTGCTACCTTTTTATAATAGGTTTCCTTAAAATTGGGACCCTAAAAACCAATAAAATCGATTTTTCTCCTATAAAACGTGGTCAAAAGCTAAAATAAATGGTTCCATCAAATTCTCAGGGAAAAAATAGACAAGTCCCTCTTGTTAATAATATACAGAAAAATTTATTTAGAAAACTACAAAACTTTTAAAATTGGTCCCCTTGAAATTTGGACCCTAAAAGGCAACGAAAATCGATTTTTCTCCTATAAAACGTGGTCAAAAACTAAAATAAATGGTTTCATCGGATTTCTGGGGAAAAAATACTAAAGTATATCAATTGGAACATAATTTTAAACGTAATTTTAATCCACTGAAAAAACCGAAAGTTTTAAGAAAATCCCAATTTTAAGGAGGCCAAAAAAAACTTTCGAGAGCTATCGTGGGCTCAAAAATCGATGTTTTGGTCTAAATCCAACGAGAAACTTATTTTTGTTACTTATAATTTCGAGTTCTGCAGGCGCATTAGGAATCCCGGATACTTCGAAAAAAAAAAGCCAGTCTTATAAAAAAATTCAAATCATCATTATTTAAACTAGATAATTGCTAACAATTATAGACTGTGCGAAGCATAACAACACACTAGATTTATTCCTAAATATAGACGATCTTTGATATTTGAAATATTATTAATTGGGTATATTAGGTGAAATAAATAATCAAACTCATTTTGTTATAAACAATAAATATTTAATGTACAAAATATTGTATGTGTACATTTACCGTATTAGCGTGTTTATTTACATAATAGTAATTAATTAAATGTATATTCAAAATAATAACTTTAATTAATTAATTTTAGATTATATATGATTTGTTTTTGAAATATTTTTTAATCAACATTTTATTCTTTAATTGCTTCATTAATTTTGTTTAATGATTGCATGAAAGCTTGTTTCACTTTAAAAGATTTTGAAAGTCGTATTGAGTCAAAACGATATTTGTTGTAACCTTTTATTAAAATTATATCATTAATTGATTTAACTCGACTCAAACCGACGTATGTAATTCCTAATTGTCTTTCCGTGTCTCCAATGTGTAAGAAAATTTTATCTAACGTCTGCCCCTGTGACTTGTGGATGGTTAGAGCATATGACAACATTACTGGAAATTGCGTGCGACTGCATAAAATATTATTATGTTTCCAAGTTCTTTCTACGGGAATAATTGGGAAATAATTTTTATACAAAAATGGTCCTTTGTAATTGTCAAGTTCAACCATTAATACTTGAGGTAATTGTGGTGGTGATTCATTATCAGCATATATTATTTCCCGTATGTATCCTAAGCTTCCATTTGTTAATCCACCTGCTACCCATAAATTTGTACGTAACATTATTCTACAGTTTTTTGACAAGTGTAATATACTCTGTAATCCTGTTGCTTTTTCGTCCGAGCAACGCATGGCAATATTGGGTGTGTTTATTGAAACTATGCGTGCAACCGGATATCCCGTATTTTTTAAAAATGTTTCATTATGCGTTGTAACTTGTGCACACGTTGGATATAAATGGATTGCGTTTTTAAAATTGTTTAATTCTTCTTTGGGGATAACGGTTTCTCTTCGGTTATATAATAAGTTATAATTTTGTGGAGACAGTTCTGCATTTGCTATTTCATCTAACAATTGTGAGTAAGGGGTATGATTACCCTTTTGTCTGTGTGCGTTTTGGAGACAATAATATTTTTGGAATTGTTTAAAAATTATTCTTCCTTGTGTTTGTAAATTGTCTGTTAGTTTTTTATCACTAAATACTGCTGTGTCTCCAACCGGTGTCAATTGATTATAATCTCCAAGTAAGTAAATTATGATTCCGCCAAAAGGTTCGTCAATTTCATTAGCATGTATTTCTCGACATCGTGATTCTATCTGAAATAACGTTCTTAAACCGATCAAAGACATTTCATCTATTATTAAAAATTTCAAATCTTTCAAATCCGTTTGAAATTTTTTTGCATTTTGATTTTCTAATTTAGAAAATAACTTGTAATTTAAAGGTAATCGTAGCAAATAATGTAATGTTAGTCCATCTATGTTAACTGATGCCATACCTGTTGATGCCGCTACTTTAACCGAATCTTCTCCGAAATTTGATGTAATCCTTTTAACCATTTCTTTAATTATTGTGCTTTTACCAGAACCAGCTTTGCCTTGTATTATAACTCTTTTTATACTATTTGCTGTCATAGTACCGTTTTGTATACTGGTTATTTGAGTATCTAACAAGTTTAATATTTGTTGTTGGTCATCTGTAAACGATATTTTAGATTCTATATTTTGTTTATATATTTTTTTTTCTTGTTGAGATTTGTAGGTATTCAGAAAAGAATGTATTTCTGATTCAGTTGGTTTGTTTTCAATGGGCATATTCCAGTTGTAACATAAATCTATCGCCCTTTTTCCTAAATCTCTTTCTAAATTGTCATTTTGGAATCCTGATAAAAACTCAAATGCATTTTTTATATGATCATCATTTATTTCTTCTGGAATTTCATCATTCTCAACGAATTCGTTTAAGGGAGTTGAAGCGTGGAGGAAAGAAGATATATTTTTTTTCGGACTTCTTTCTTCCTCTCACGAGTTTCGTATAAGAAATTCCAAAATGTTTTTGTTTATATTTCTGTAAATAAACTCCTAAGAGCTCTGAAATTTTTTCAGTGTGTTTTTATAATAATAAATTATATTTTAACCAAATATTATCAAAATCTGTTTTGTAAATTTTTTGTTTGGAGCTCTTAAATTCTCTTACGGTGAATAAGTATGTAATATAAATAAGTACGTATTGTACAAAATTTACAAAACAGATTTTGATAATATTTGGTTAAAATATAATTTATTATTATAAGAACACACTGAAAAAATTTCAGAGCTCTTAGGAGTTTATTTACAGAAATATAAACAAAAACATTTTGGAATTTCTTATACGAAACTCGTGAGAGGAAGAAAGAAGTCCGAAAAAAAATATATCTTCTTTCCTCCACGCTTCAACTCCCTTAAATCTAAATTTTCATTGTTATTTAGATTTAATGTTTCGTAAATTTGCTTCCATTTATTTATATTTTCATATGATTGAAGAATATCATTATAATCATTTTTAAATGGTATGTTTAAAATACATTGTTGTTTATAAAATTTTTCATCTTCAATTTCATTATTAGTTATTTTAAATTTCGGAAAAATTCTAACAATGTTTTCTTTCCGTCGTTTTGTAAATTTGTTCTTGACAATTGTATAATTTTTAGCGAAATTTAATAACGTTAAGTTACTTAGTTCTTTTGGTCTGATCTTATATTTTTCTATTAAATTACAAGTTTTGGTATCAATATTTTCATCATTTGATTCATTTGTCTGAAATCAAAAAATTATTTATATATTTTTTAGTAGTCTGTTGAAAAGTGCGTAAAATTGTTTCTCGATTTACGAATTATTTGGAGTCGAACATTCATTCGCAAATCGAAAAAATAAAAAAAAATTCTAGTTGAGTTGTAGGTACATTATTGATATTATAAGTAAAATTAAATATTATGGTACTAATTGAATTTAAATTTATAAAAATGAATATTTATAGATAAGTTTGTTATAAAAATCCTTTGTATTGCATTAAAATTAAAATAAAAATTAATTAAATAAAAAATTAAGCCTAGAATAATAATATAAAGTCATATATGGGTAAATTTAAATGTAGTGAGTGCGTAAAAAATGTTTATTTTTTTTTTTTTTAAGTGTTCTAAATTTAACTTTTTAATTTTGAAGTTACATGAGTTGATGATTTGTAAATCGTTAAATTACTGTGTATAAGTTATTTACATTAATTAAAATGAATTTATTATGTCTAAATTTAAAATATAATTATAAGAGTTACAGTTCCATCAAATAAGTATTGTTCAATTACGTAGGTTCATTTTTTTTAAAGATGTTTAAATAATTAGTAAAATTGTTATTTATATTATTGGTAAGGAATTATATATTCACCTTTATTTGTATCCAATCGTCATCTTGAATTACTAAATTGACGTAACTCCGTGAACTGTGATATAGTGGCCAACTCATTAATAAATGTACTACCTCTTGCGCACTGTAGTCTCTTTCATGTAATGTGGAAATGAATAATTTTTGAATTGCTGATTTTGCTAATAGTGAATCTGACATGGATGCACAAATATCCTGTAAACACTGTTGTAAATCATTTGAGATTTTTTCACTTTTGGATGCATATTTAGCAATATAATAATAAATAGATTCTTCTGATGCAATCGGTGAAAAATCAGTATTTGCCCTCCAAATAGATGTTATGATTGGATTATATCTTTGTATGAGTGGCTCATTACGTTTAGGATGATATCGTAAATATCCGTCTGAATCATCAATAATGCTTTCTTTTCTTTCTTGTTGAGGGAAATTAAAACGGCATGTTAAAGTTGTGCTTTTATATTTGTATCTCATACAGTGTTTACCATGCATCGTATGACGTTGTAATCTATTTAATAAATAGAAAATCGAAAAATTTTTTAAGTTAAAAAATTGAATATTTTTCATCGAATATTTGTTTTTTTTTGTTTTAAAAACCTTCTTTGTAAAGTTTAAAGTTCATTTTTTCAATTTTTTTGGTTCGCTATCTTGAAAAATCGGGTCCGCTAAATCGAAAAATCGCAAAATTTTTTAAGTTAAAAAATTGGATATTTTCTGTTGAATATTCGTTTTTTTTGCCCTAAAAAATTCTTTTGTAAAGTTAAAATAGTATTTTTTTCAAGTTTTTTGGAAAATCGGGAAATATTTATGGTTGAAAAACTGGATATTTTCTATTGAATATTTGTTTTTCTTGATTTAAAAAATCCCTTAGTAAAGTTAAAGTTTATTTTTTCAAGTTTTTTGGTTCGTAATTTTGGAAAATCCGAAAATATATTCGTGTGGAAAATGACAAATTATACCTCCAGGGTATCTGTTTCTATTTGGAATGGTAATTTCATCTTAAAAGTCCTTATTTTATCATGTTTTATGTCAAAAATGCATTTTTTCAACTTTTTTGGTCCGCCATCTTGGAAAATCGGAAAATTTTGTAGGTTAAAAAATAGAATATTTTCCACCGAATATTCGTTTTTTTGCCCTAAAAAACCCCTTTGTAAAGTTAAAAGTTCATTTTTTTAAATTTCTCGGGTCGCCATCTTGGAAAATCGGAAAATATATTGTGTGGAAAATGAAAAATTATACCTTTAGGGTATCCTCTTCTACCTAGAATGATTATTTTCATCTTAAAAGTCCTTATTTTATCATGTTTTATGTCAAAAATTCATTTCTTCAAGTTTTTTGGTCCGCCATCTTGGAAAATCGGAAAATATTTAGGGTTGAAAAATAGAATATTTCCACCGAATATTCGTTTTTTGCCCTAAAAAACCCCTTTGTAAAGTTAAAAGTTCATTTTTTCAAATTTATCGGGTCGCCACCTTGGAAAATCGGAAAATATATTCGTGTGGAAAATGAAAAATTATATCTCCGGGGTATTCTCTTCTACCTGTAATGATTATTTTCGTCTTAAAAGTCCTTATTTTATCATGTTTTATGTCAAAAATTCATTTTTTCAAGTTTTTTGGTCCGCCATCTTGGAAAATCGGAAAATTTTGTTTGTTAAAAAATTGAATATTTTCCAACGAATATTCGTTTTTTTGACCTAAAAAACCCTTTTGTAAAGTTAAAAGTTCATTTTTTCAAATTTATCGGGTCGCCGTCTTGGAAAATCGGAAAATATATTGTCCGGAAAATGGAAAATTATATCTCCGTGGTATTCTCTTCTACCTAGAATGATTATTTTCATCTTAAAAGTTCTTATTTTATCATGTTTTATGTCGAAAATTCATTTCTTTAAGTTTTTTGGTCCACCATCTTGGAAAATCGGAAAATTTTGTAGTTTAAAAAATTGAATATTTTCCACCGAATATTCGTTTTTTTGCCCTAAAAAACCCTTTTGTAAAGTTAAAAGTTCATTTTTTCAAATTTATCGGGTCACCATCTTGGAAAATCGGAAAATATATTATGTGGAAAATGAAAAATTATACCTTCAGGGTATCTGCTTCTACCTAGAATGATTATTTTCATCTTAAAAGTCCTTATTTTATCATGTTTTATGTCAAAAATTCATTTTTTCAAGTTTTTTGGTCCGCCATCTTGGAAAATCGGAAAATTTTGTAGGTTAAAAAATTGAATATTTTCCACCGAATATTCTTTGTTTTACCCTAAAAAACCCTTTTGTAAAGTTAAAAGTTCATTTTTTCAAATTTATCGGGTCGCCATCTTGGAAAATCGGAAAATATATTATGTGGAAAATGAAAAATTATACCTTCAGGGTATCTTCTTCTACCTAAAATGATTATTTTCTTCTTAAAAGTTCTTATTTTATCATGTTTTAAGTCAAAAATTCATTTTTTCAAGTTTTTTGGTCCACCATCTTGGAAAATCGGAAAATTTTGTAGGTTAAAAAATTGAATATTTTCCACCGAATATTCGTTTTTTTGCCCTAAAAAACTCTTTTGAAAAGTTAAAAGTTCATTTTTTCAAATTTATCGGGTCGCCATCTTGGAAAATCGGAAAATATATTGTGTGGAAAATGAAAAATTATACCTTCAGGGTATCCTTTTCTACCTAGAATGATTATTTTCATCTTAAAAGTCCTTATTTTATCATGTTTTATGTCAAAAATTTATTTTTTCAAGTTTTTTGGTCCGCCATCTTGGAAAATCGGAAAATTTTGTAGATTAAAAAATTGAATATTTTCCACCGAATATTCGTTTTTTTGCCCTAAAAATCGCTTTTGTAAAGTTAAAAGTTCATTTTTTCAAATTTATCGGGTCGCCATCTTGGAAAATCGGAAAATATATTGTGTGGAAAATGAAAAATTATACCTTTAGGGTATCCTCTTCTACCTAGAATGATTATTTTCATCTTAAAAGTCCTTATTTTATCATGTTTTATGTCAAAAATTCATTTCTTCAAGTTTTTTGGTCCGCCATCTTGGAAAATCGGAAAATATTTAGGGTTGAAAAATTGGATATTTTCCAGCGAATATTTGTTTTTCTTGCCCCAAAAAACCCCCTTGTAAAATTAAAAGTTCATTTTTTCAAATTTATCGGTCCGCCATCTTGGAAAATCGGAAAATATATTTTCGCGGAAAATGAAAAATTATACCTCCAGGCTATCCGCTATAACCTGGAATGATTATTTTCATCCTGAAAGTGCTTATTTTATCTTGTTTTATGTCTTATAATCGACATTTTGTGTTTTTAATGCTGTTATTCCCGTAAATTGATAATAATTTCGGTACCATATTATCGATTTGGCTCAAAATCAATACAGACCCTGTTGGTCTTATATCTAACTTATATATAAATTTTGAACTTAATCGGAGTTCACTGTGACCTTAACGAGTGCGCACAAGAGCGACATTTTGTCGCGGGTATAGACTGTGCGAAGCACAGTCTAATTATGAAAATATTGACAGCAAACGCTTAAAGTAGCTGGATAGAAGGTCCGGATAGAAAATTCGTAGACATTTTTTAGTGTAGAAAAGACCCTAACATACAGTTCTTTTTGTCATTTTGATCGCATAATAAAACGCTTCCAGGTCACCGTGTGATGTCATACTGACAAAGTTGAAAGTTGGCAACTGTCAACTAGCTGTCAAATTGACAACTGAATAAAAAAATATTAAAAAAATGATTTCGCCATATGTTTGATGTCAAAATGACAAAGTTAACAGCTGTCAACTGTCAACTTTTTCGTTATGACATTAGATTTGAACTCAGCAACCTCAAAAATATGTTGTGAAATCATTATTTTAAGTTTTTTGTATTCTCTTGTCAATTTGACAGCTAGTTGACAGCTGCCAACTGTCAATAATGTTAATTCGCCCTTCAACCTTAAAAAACCTTAAAAATCGTGTTTTTTGCGTTCTTTGTTTGTTTCTCCGCACTGTGTTGAGCTATTAATCTGAAAATTGCGTAAAAAAATGGGCACAGTGTGTATTTTCAACCTTTATTGGTTTTAGACCCTTAAGGCCATTTTAAGACCCCGAAAATTTATTTTTAATTTTTGAAAAATCGGTTTTTTGAGCATAAAACGCTTGTGTAAGCGTAAAAAAAGGGGTAATCAGGGCTACATGGAACGCATAGAATTTATTATTTTTATATAGGAAACAATATTTTAGAATTTTACGCTTATAGAAGCGTTTTAGCTCAAAACAAATTCAAAAAATGAAATTAGAAGTAAAATTTACCTATAAGAACTGATTTGGAACTAAAAAAACAATATTTGAAGTTTTTGGGAAAACTACCCCTAGTTGCAATATAAGGGTTGAAATCCAATTAAATATCCCATAAACCTAAAAAATGTAAGTTTTTTGCACAAATAAGTAATTTTAAATGTTTTTTGGTATCATTTTTTTATTTTTATATTGATTTTTCCGTCATTTTTATTTTAGCCCCTTTTTCACCCCAATTACCCCTCTTTTTGGGTCATTTGAAAGGGTTGTAAGTAAAATCTGACTTCAGATTCGGTAAGAGCATGAAATTTTACCATAGACATGTAATTTAAAAGCCTCTATTTATACGGGAACCTATTTTTTTTTTTGACTTTCCGTTTACGTCCGCTTGGGCGTAAATGGGTTAAATGCCTAAAATATGGTCAAATTCAGATTCCCAGGAAAATTTTACAAAAGTCCTAGGTATATTAAAGATATTTATATTTTATATACCCTGATTTGCAAAATTTCAAATATATTAACAAAATAATTTTTTTTATTTTTCTCTATTTTATCACTTTTTCAACTCTTTATTTTTTTCGTTCTATATAGACTTTGTATAATCGAAATAAGGTCAAATTCGGATTCCTAGGGAATATAATTAATATATTTTAAATATATTTATAAATATATAGAATTATAACATAGAATTTAAACATAAAATTAAATTATTGTTATTTTTAAAATTTTGCAAATTAAGGTATTTAAAAATAAAATTATTTTTAATATATTATATTGGTATTGGTATTTGTTTAACCTCCATCTTAAACTTCCATACGGATGTTGTGACAGAGGTCACCAACAACTGCCCATGCTATCACACCCTGCACTATTTTAATTTTCTCTTTATCCATTTTAATGGGTTGAGGATGCGAAAGTACCTTTTGACAATTGTTAGTGAAGTGTTATTGTATAATTGTTTGAGTGTCAGTGTAGCTGGTATGAGCGTTGAACCTATGGTCCAGGAGGTACGTGACTTCTCCAAAACCCCACGCCGGGTTATAGTGCCCTGGAAGCACTTCGGACCGCGTTATCCACATAATGTTAATTTTTTTTATTTTTTTTATTTATTTTTTTTTTTTTAACATTAGGTGGATGCCTCAATCCTAGAACCCACGGTAGAAGAACATCAAGAATATTTCGCAAAGAAAAAAACTGGATGTTGATATAGCCGGGAATCGAACCGCGAACCTTCAGGTCCGAAGTCCAACGCCCTAACCACAGAGCTACAGAGGCTCTTCTTTATTTTTAATATATCTAGGGCTTTTGTAAAATTTTCCTGGGAATCTGAATTCGGTCTTATTTTAGGCATATAAGGTCACCAAAAGCCTGAAAATCCAATAAAACTGCAAATGACGGAGAAAAATCCATCCAAATTCGTGTAATTTACGTTATTTGGAGGTTACAGATGGTCGATCACATCGAGTTAGGAACGGCACCAAAAAATATATTTATAAAAAAGTATCTTCCCAATTTTTGAAGAAAAAATATGATTCGGTTTTTTATTTACACCACTTTAAAAATACAAAGTAAATTTTTCCATTTTCCGGGTTTTCCAAGGAAAATTTTGAAAAACTAATAGCATGACCGAATTCCTGAGGAAATTTTACTGAAGTCTCTCTTTTCTCATAATTTTTAAGCATATCTAGAAGAGGTGGAATAATAAAGAAGAACGGGCAGCTTAGAAAAGCTCAGTTTTGAGCTTTTTTCAAAAAGCGCCCGGGCGATTATTTAAAAATTAACTTTTTCTAGTTCAGGTAAGTTATATTTCAGGTATACTAAAAGAATTTTTTGAAATCTCGACACCGCAGCGGATGTCAGGTTGGCGCTCATTCATGAGACCCGTGAGAAACGAGTAAATTTGAAAATTTTTTTCTTAACATTTTTTCTTCTTTTTTTTATGTAAAAAGCCTAATTAATTCCTTGAGATTTTAAATTGATAATATGAAGGAAAAGATCCTTTTTAGTATTTCTTATGACATTATACTTTGTTAGGAGAGAGGGTATGGGCGTGAAAGCGCATACTCCGTGAAAAATAGTTATTATTTACAGAAAAAGTTTAAAAAATACCAGAAAAATCGGTCATAAGTGTCAAAATAAAACTTATTAAATAAATGAAAATAAAAGAAAAACTCCAGCATAAAAATTAAATCAAGATTAAAAGAAAGAAAAAAGTTGAGAAAAAGTTAGGTTAGAAATGTGGCTTGTGTAGATCAAATATAGCATTTATAACACAAGAGTTTAAAATATACAAACAATTGATATAATAATAGATATTGAAAACAGTAATAAAAATAGTCTTGATGAAAATGCCGTTTTTTGCTTAAAATATATTGAATAGTGAAGAAAAAAAAAATAGGGAGAAATCCCAAAAATTTATTTTAAATAGTAAAGGGGAAAATGGCAATTTACATTAAGAAGAAATGAAAACAAAGTAAGTAACTTATAAATTTCTCATCACATCATTTGCAATGAAAAGAAGTGAATTTGTAAGCGAACAGCAATTTAAAACAGTAAATGACAACAATATTAACAGATATATCATGAAAACAGCACTAGCGATTGCAAAAAGGCTGTCACATCCTCAACCCATTAAAATAGAAAAAGGAATTTCGGTTTAATAGGAATTCCTTAAGGAGAAAAAATTAAAATAGATAGTGCAGTGATGTGCCAGCATATGTAATTGTTAGTGATCTTTGTCAACAGATATTGAAAACAGAAAAATTAAAAAAGCAAAGAAATTCAAAATAATAGAAAATTGAAGAAAATACAAGAAATAGATCTGAAGAATTTTTTCTAATTTTAAGTTCATATATAATTTTACTTTAAAATAAAAACATGTTCTTTAAATAATTTTTATGTTTATACTTTAAATTTTGTATTAACAACATATTTCAATCTTGTAACAATTAAATATATTTTGACAAGAATAAAATTACTACTACTACTACTACTACTTTGTTAGGTAAAATAGACCATTTAGAACATTTTGTTATTGCTAATGAGGAAACATAGTGCTAATTAATTGGCAGCGTTTTTTATTGAATAATATATATGAGTCTTTCTTTGCCAAAACAGCAATGGTGGGCAGGTCGGGTCATGGGATCGGCCTCAAATTTTCCCCATGTTTTTATAACATAAAGATAGGAAAATCCTGAAATTTTTAGCCTTCTAGGTCTGAAACAGCCCGAGTTATGGCCAATCAAACTCATTAGGCGGCTCTCGACCAGCGTTAGTGCTTTACGGGAAAATGGTTCAAAATCATAAATATAAGCTTGAAAAAAAATTCTGAAAGAGGATGTATGTTGGGAAACCTTCAGTAAATCCATTTCTGCCATTAGTTTTTCGGAAAAACCCCGGGAAATTCCGGAAAATGGGAAAATGCGTTTTAAGAAAAATCGCAATATCTCATTTTCCGCCATTTTTTTTTTGAAAATTTTTTTTTCAAAATTTTTTTCAACCGAAATCCCATCGATCTGTCCGAAAAAAAATTTTGGTTTCGGCCATTAAGGTCGATTTTAGCCTGTTTTAGAATAATTTCACATTTTTAATACTTCCTTATTTAATTTTCCATAAGCGGTTAAAATAATTGACTTTTTTGCTTTCAGAATCAAATAGCCAGGGAAAAAGTAGTCCTAAATAAAAAAAAAAATTACTATTTTCGATGAAAATTAACCAAGTTATGGTAAAGTAAAGATATTGTCAAAAATTACCATTTTTATACTAATTCCAATTCTAGGCTCTAAAACGACATTATAACTTGAAAAATGCATAAATCGCTTAAATTTTATCGTAAAAAGAAAAGTTTTGGATTATTATCGAATATTTTTTCCTTGGCAATTCGTTTATCAAATAAAAAAATTAATTTTATTGACAGAAATTTATTTTTTTTGTTAAAAAATGATAATAATCAAAAACAGTCTTTAACATGTTACATTAGTTTTTGACCAAAAAAAAAAACTTTTTATCGACTAAACTAATTTTTTTCTTGCATAAAAGAATAGCCAAGAAAAAAATATTCGATAATAATCCAAAACTTTTCTTTTTACGGTAAAATTTAAGCGATTTATGCATTTTTCAAGTTATAATGTTGTTTTAGAGCCTAGAATTGGAATTAGTATAAAAATGGTAATTTTTGACAATATCTTTACTTGACCATAACTTAGTTAATTTTCATCGAAAATAGTAATTTTTTTTTTTATTTAGGACTACTTTTTCCCTGGCTATTTGATTCTGAAAGCAAAAAAGTCAATTATTTTAACCGCTTATGGAAAATTAAATAAGGAAGTATTAAAAATGTGAAATTATTCTAAAACAGGCTAAAATCGACCTTAATGGCCGAAACCAAAATTTTTTTTCGGACAGATCGATGGGATTTCGGTTGAAAAAAATTTTGAAAAAAAAATTTTCAAAAAAAAAAATGGCGGAAAATGAGATATTGCGATTTTTCTTAAAACGCATTTTCCCATTTTCCGGAATTTTCCGGGGTTTTTCCGAAAAACTAATGGCAGAAATGGATTTACTGAAGGTTTCCCAACATACATCCTCTTTCAGAATTTTTTTTCAAGCTTATATTTATGATTTTGAACCATTTTCCCGAAAAGCACTAACGCTGGTCGAGAGCCGCCTAATGAGTTTGATTGGCCATAACTCGGGCTGTTTCAGACCTAGAAGGCTAAAAATTTCAGGATTTTCCTATCTTTATGTTATAAAAACATGGGGAAAATTTGAGGCCGATCCCATGACCCGACCTGCCCACCATTGCTGTTTTGGCAAAGAAAGACTCATATATTTGCAATTTTTAGTACTTTAAGTTTATATCTATAATTTATCAGCCAAAAAAAATTAAATAAAAATTTGATATTTTTGACAACAAAAATAAATTTTTTGTTACTTTTCGAAAATTTTTATATAAATTTCTACCGTTTACGTAAGCATAGAAATTTATTGCTGCCACAACCAAATTTTTTTTTTTTATTGTTTCATAAGATAAGTAAATGTTTTTTTTCCTAAACACTGTTGAAGAAAAATCTTATACGGCCTATATCCATAAAAAGATTTTTCATTTTGGCTATGGGTCACAATGCATTGTTTGGATAGAACAAAATATCTCTTCGATGAATTAAAGTTATAAAAACATCTGACAATTAATGCCTACGAAATACTTATGCGAAATTTAGTTTTCGCTCCCAAATAAAGTCAAATTGGAAAAACAAAACTTTTTTTTGCTACTTTGACAATAATTTTTCTCTATTTTCACTACTGTCTCACTCAAAGACAATAAATTATTATTTTTTTTTTTAACAAATATATATTAATTATTTGGGTTAATTTTGAAAATATTATATATAATATTATATAAAATATTAAATATTATATAAAATAGAATATATACAGGTATCTGAATACAAATGCAGTAATGCAAAAAAGCCAAAATATTAAGAAACATGTAACGTATTTTCGTATCCAATGTGGGAAACTGGAAAATAAAGAGTGATGTAAGTTTTAATAAATATTTTTGTAAATTAATATGCGTTAAAAAGAACAAAATATAAAAAATAAATTTTAAAAGCTAACATAGGCCCTCTCTACACCAGCACATAATCATGTTTTAGGATAATCATGTTTGTTTGATATTTTTTCCCCAGCTACACTGTACTAAAAACATAACCTCAAAATTATATATTTAAATGATTATAACCCCTTAAAAACTTATTAGTTACATATATTGTTTATAATTTTTATAATAAATAACTTAATCTACAATTAAAATACCATTTAATTACATTTTATTGTTTAATTTTTATTATAAATATTTACTAATACTACTGTGGCGCCATGTTGTAATAACTTTAATTTCGAATATCCCAGCTATACCACAAAATATCCAACAAACGCGATTATCATAAAACATGATTATGTGCTGGTGTAGAGAGGGCCATATTCTCCTTAAAAGTTAACTTAAAATATTGTGCAAATATGGTTTTATGCATGTGGAGAGAAAATCCAATTTCTTTTATCTTTTATGGTTACTTTAAGGGAAAGTAAAAGAGTTTTTATTTAAAACTCAATGTACTTTATTTAAATTATGTTAATTTAAAAATTTTTTTAATTATTCGTAAAAATTAAAAAAAATAATAATTTTTTTTAAGCATTTACATTTACGCCAACAAAGTGAGTTACTGCTTTTCTAATTCTCTAGACTGCTTGATATTTAAAGACTTAGGCCTTTATTTTTATTTTTTGGTCTCACAAACTAAAATTAAGTGTTAAAAAATATTTTTACTCTTTCATTTCGAGTTAATTCGATATATAAGTTTTGTTATTTAAGGTAAATAAAAATATAAATTTTTTTTAAGAAACTATTTTTTATTGATTCATTCAATGGCTAAAACTTTTACATTTTAATAAAAATCATTACAAAATTTATAACGTATTAAAAAAATCAATATACCAATTTCGTATTGTTGCCATTGATAAGTATCTTTACATTACAGATACAGAGACGTTACTGTTCATTCCAATGTTGAACCGTTCTCTTACTTCTTTAGAATTGATAGCACACGGCAGACAATTTTGACTCGCCAATATTTTAATTGCGTTTCCTTTTGGAAGACTTTGAGCACAATTAGTGCATTTTACTTTTTTTGAGAGGATTCTTAGGGTCGTCATTTTTTTGATATTCACTTATAACTTGTTAATGATAAATTAAATTTTTATACGTTTATATATACACCCGTTTTGTTATGAATACGTTGACGTGAAAAATATTGTGTAAATACAATTTATTAATTTAAAAAAATCATTAAACTAATTAAACTTCAAAAAAATAAATGTAAATGAATAAATATTTATTTAAACTAAATAATATAAATTATTAATATTAATTTTTTTTTTTAAAGAAATAAGGAAAAAAATTTATAATTATTGTGCAAACAAATTTTTCCTAAATACCCACGTAAACAGATTAAGCTTAATTTTGGGTAAGCTTACTATAGTAAGCTTACTACCTCAAGTAAGCTTAACCTAAAACGCTTAATAAAAATAAAAAGGTTATTTGGAAGAAATTAAAATATCCCGCGTAATCTCTTAAAGCAAGTAAGATATGGACAAAATAAGTAATATTGAATAAAAACTATTTTTTAAACTTAAAATTTACATTTATTTTAAATACCCGCGTAGTTTTAGATTATCTGACACAAATATGGGCCAAATAATTTGCCATATATGGGATATTGTATTTCCCATATATGAGAAAATGTATTTCCCAAACATCGCCAATGATTATTGGCCAAAAATGGGCAGAATTTTTTATATTTGATTTTTAAAATCTAATTTTAATTTCTTATAATATATTATAAGTATCTTAATAATTTAATGAAATAAAATGAAATAAAAAATTTTCTGTTTTAAAAAAACGTATTTATTTGATCAGCCTATTATTTTTTACAATACAAAAAGTTAGCACTTTAATAAAAACATAAATTATCCTATAAATTTTATGTAAAAAAACAGATTGAACAACAGATTGAATTGCCTCTTCACCAATGGAACCTGTAACATAAATAAATGCAATTTTTTCGTTACTTCACTTTTAAGAAACCAAAATTAATGATAATTTTAAATTTTAAATATTAGTTGCTCTGGAAATGAACAATGAAAAGAACTTAAACGAAGACTTATTTTTATAATTCTTAAAATATGTCGATTTTGAATTAAAAAATACCCTGCCAACTAGCTGGCACTAAGGTTCCTTAAACAATGAGATTAATACTTCAATATGCCACAGATATCACCGATTACAAGCATGCAATCATACATAAATTTCTATTAATTTTTATTAATCAAAAATTTTGGAACAAATTTTCAAAAAATTAATTATCAGCTTCGAGATATCGAGTGAAAACCATATTTTCAAATATAAGTACTTTCATGGAACTAAATGAAGTATTACACCCAAAAAAAAAGAAAAAATATTGCAGTTTTAAAACTTTTTTGTTTTTTTAATTTTGAGAAAAAATTTTTGAAAAAATTCGGTATCAGATCCAAAAATTACTATAAACGAACTTTTTAAAACTAATACTCTCATAGAAATAAATTAGGTACTACGTCAAAAGAGAAAAACACCAAATATTTTTTTTTCTTTTTGGACGTAGTACCTAATTTATTTCTATGAGAGTACTAGTTTTAGAAAGTTCGTTTATAGTAATTTTTTGGATCTGATACCGAATTTTATCAAAATTTTTTTCTCAAAATTAAAAAAACAAGTTGGACAAGAAACTGATCTTACTGGGTTTACTGGATGAAAATAAGACATTAGGTGCTTAAACTAATCCATTCATAATTATTATAATATTTGTAAATAAATTCAATTCGCAAAGGCAAGTAATGGCAGGAAAATAAAATTAGAGATATCTAGCAACTCCTTTGCAGCTTCCATGCAACTCTTGCTATATAACTCATTCAACTCGCTTGTTACAACTCCATTTGGAATTTATTCATTTGGTTGAAGGTAGAATATACTTTTATAGAACAAATGAATTCTGAAGTTGATAAGACAGACATATGATTATTTAAACTTTAATAGCAGGAACATGAATTTTAATCGTTATGTCAAGATCAAAAATCAATTCGAAATCTGCACAAATAACAATTTTTCGAAAATGGAATATATTTTTTTATAACTGGTTCATCATGTAAGTGTATTAAAATTAAAAAATAATTAAATTGTATGAAAATAAAGAAATATATAATTCATGATATTTTTCCATTTTCTGCAAAATAATAACCGAACATTTAAAAAATAAATAACTTATTACTTTTATTGAGAATTTATTTAATTATTTATTTTATTTTCTTGCCTTCCCTATAAAAAAAATCTTTGATCTGCGCAGATCTGTAATTTTTATTTTTCATATCTGTACAGATCTGTATTTTGCCACTTTCTGCGCATATCTGTACAGATCTGTAAAATTAAAAAATTGGCTATCCACGCTACATTGGGAATTCATGGAACGCAATACTATAAAAAAATGGTTTATTATAAGAGATTTTATGAATTTTCATCCTGTAAAAAAAAAACGATTATGTTTGCACTTTAATGTTAAAAAGAAAATATTGTTAAATTTATAAATTTTATAAATATTTTTTATGCTAAAAAAATCTATAAATACATAAAAAAATAATGCTTTTTGCTCTTTTAAATTTAATTCACTAGTTAAAATAATCAGATACAATATATTTTTAGATAAAAACATTCAATAAATAATTATTATTTAGAAAAACAGTAATTGAGCTAATATCTGCAATTTTAAAAATATTTAAAACATTACTTTTTTCAGCTGGTAAAATTTTTGAAACTAATAAACTGAACTTTTGAATTATAATTCACCTGTCTTCTACAATCTCATAATTATAAAATGCTACATAGATCATTGCTATATTAAAAATAATATTTGATCGAAGCATAACATTGACCACCATCATTTATTGTAATTTTGTCTGTAAAATCATTGGTTTCAATTTTTTTATATAATTCAGATATGAAAAATTTTCATTAATTTTGGCTTTGCTGAAAATTAAAAAGGTTTTCTTCAGTCATTAATTTTTCCCGATTTTCTAAGTGTTTGATTGGCTTAGCATTTTTATTTGTTGAAAAAAAAACTTTTTGTAGAATAGTATTTTTTAGTTATGTGTAAATAATTCTATATTTGACGATATTTGATATTGTTTTTCAAAGGTTCCACTATATTGCTATTGGCATTTACTGAATAGACAATAAATCCACTTCAATTTTAAAATGTCTTTAAGGGCTAATTGGGCCACAAAATTCAATAATGCCTTAAAAAAAGGTAATTAAGGTATTTCTGTAGGTAAATTAGCTCCATTTTCACCCCAAATTTAATATTTAAGAAAACTATATTTTTAATTTTATAATGTCTATACGGGTTTTTCAAGTTTTTTTGGTCATAGAATTCAAATATGATGTCCGAAATTTAACGCATTGCTTAGGGGTAAATTTGCTATTTTTTCACCTCTATTTCTCCAAATATTAATTCGTAAAAATACTTGAAAAATTTTTATTTCTTAATTTTATATTTTCTTTTGGTAACTGATAATGTCTTTTTAAATAAAGTAAACCAGATCTTAACCATACGTTTCATTTAATATTATAATAAGGAGGTTACATAAGAACTGAAGGAGGTTAATTTACCCCCAGCAATGCATTGAATGACATTTCTAACATCATATTTGAATTCTACGACTCAAAAAACCCGTATTGGAATTTAAAAATTAAAAAAAAAAGTTTTTATAAGTATTAAATATTAAGATGATAAAAAGGGTTAAAAAACGGCGAATTCATCACCAGTAATATCTTAACACCCTTTTTTTACTTTTCATTTTTTATTTTGCGTGTGGAAACTTAGAAATTAATAAGCAAAGTTTTTATTAAATTTAAATATTTAGCACGTGAAAGGGGTGAAAATGGAGCTAATTTTCCTCCAGAAATACCTTAATTATCTTTTTTTAAAGCATTATTGAATTCTGCGACCCAAAAAACCCATGAAGACATTTTAAAATTGGAAAAACAGTGCTTTTAATGAATTACATATTTTGGGGGTAAAAGGGGGTGAATCAAAATTATTTTAATTAAAACGTTTTAAACATACATGTAATTTCAGGAGGGGGGGTGACGTATGGCAAAATGACATCATTTTGGGAAGTTTTAAAAAACTCTATAAGCATAATCTCTGGTAAATAAAATATAAAATATGTGAAAAAATAACTTTTCTTTTTCATAGAAATAGACTTTTTCATAGATGAAATATCTTAAATTCATCTCACCAAATATTATGAAAGATGTTTTTTTAAATAATTTAATTATATTATTTGTTATTCTATTTCTAATCATTGTAATTCTGGATCCTCATAGGGGAACCATTGTGATAGATGAAATTTTGATTTTCGATTTTTTGGCATATAAGAACGTTTTGAGACCCCAGGAAGCTAAAAAACCGGTGTTTAAAAAAAGGCTGTATGTGTGTATGTGCGTGTGTATGTATATACGCATGTGGGTAACCGGCGATATTTCACAACCATTGTGGATTTAAGACCTAATTTTTTTTTCAAAAATTTTTTCATCAAAAAATCTCAAACTGCTTTTTTTTTTAATTTGGATGTAATACCTCATTTTTTTCCGCGGAAGTACAAATATCTAGAAGTATCGCTTTTACTCGATATCTTGAATTTTATAATTAATTTTTCTCAAAATTTTTGTCCCAAAAAAATACAAAAAACACCAAATTTTTTTCTCTTTGGACGTAACACCTAATTTATTTCTATGGTACTTCTAGTATTAGTAACCTCGTTTATAGGAAAAAGCTGCAATATATATATTTTTTTTTGTTTAATATCTCATTTAATTCTATGAAAGTAATAATATCTGAAAATAATATATCTCGAATCTGATATTCAATTTTTTGAAAATTTTTCTCAAAATTTTTTGCACAAACAAAATAAAAAAAAAGAAATATTTTATTTCTTTTTGGAGCTTACTTAATTTTTTTCTATGAACGTACTAATATCTAGAATTATTGTTTTTACTAGGTAAAAGAGGCCATTAAAAACAATTTGTTATTGTTAATGAGGAACCATAGTGCCAATTACTTGGCAGCGTTTTTTTGTATAATTTGGGTACCTGTTGAAAATTGGGTATATTTATAAGTAATACAGTTAATGATAACTCGTAATAAGTCGATGAAATATTAAGAATAATCAAATTAGGCGTTTTTAAAATTTGTTATTAAAAGCTCTGAAACTTTTCTTTACAGGATGGAAATTCATAAAATCCCTTATAATAAACCAGTTTTTTATAGTATTGCGTTCCATGAATTCCCAATGTAGCGTGGATAGCCAATTTTTTAATTTTACAGATCTGTACAGATATGCGCAGAAAGTGGCAAAATACAGATCTGTACAGATATGAAAAATAAAAATTACAGATCTGCGCAGATCAAAGATTTTTTTCATAGGGTTTGTTTGTTTATTTTATTATGTTTGGTTATAAATTTAAAAAATTCGAGATGAGTTGGCTACACTGAAAAATTTCTTGCATTTCCTGCACTTTAAGCTTGGACGTGCTAAAAATAGTTTTGAATAAAATTCCAATCGTTTTAAAATATCGCTAGCATTTTTAAAAATTCATGGATTTCAATAAAGTTACTGCGAAAAAGAATTGTGTTTGTTAAATTTTAAATAAACATCAATCATTGTATTTAATGAAGTAAAAAATTAATTATAATAATGTAAATACTTATAATTTCAAATAAATGTTATATTTTCATAAATATAATTAATAATAATTTATTTATATCTTTTTTCTTGTAATTTTATATTCAAGTTTTGATAAGAAATAATTTTATTAAATATATAGCTGTATTTTTTTCTTGATTATTATTTGTAACTATTTCAAAGTCAAAGCGCCAGTAAATTTTTTATTTATCCTTCGTATATTAGGAAAAGACTTAATATATGAGATTTTTGAACCTGTTAAATGGGAGCTTGCATGGGTCAGAATATTTACAATTTTTCTGCATATTCCTATAAATTAAATAAAAATATTGAATATTTTCTTTTTTTTAATTTGCTAATCTAGGTAGAGAAAATCGACTAAACATCTGTAGTTCGAAATAGTTATAAGTAATAATTAAGAAAAGAAAATGCAGCTACATTATTTAATAAAATTATTTCTTATTAAAACTTGAATATAAAATTTCAATGAAATAAGTATAAATAAATTATCATTAATTATATTTATGAAAATATAATTCATGTTAAATAAACTTCTTCCGAAGATAACATTTATTTGAAATTATATACGTATTTACATTATTATAATGAATTTTTTACTTCATTAAATACAATGATTGATGTTTATTTAAAATTTAGAAAACACAATTCTTTTTTGTACACTGTTATATGTCGCAGTAACTTTATTGAAATCCATGAATTTATAAAAATGCTAGCGATATTTTAAAACGTTTGGAATTTTATTCAAAACTATTTTTAGCACGTCCAAGATTAGAGTGCAGGAAATGCAAGAAATTTTTCAGTGTAGCAAACTCATCTCGAATTTTTTAAATTTATAACCAAACATAATAAAATAAACAAACAAAGGCAAGAAAATAAAATAAATAATTAAATAAATTCTCAATAAAAGTAATAAGTTATTTATTTTTTAAATGTTCGGTTATTATTTTGCAGAAAATGGAAAAATATCATGAATTATATATTTCTTTATTTTCATACAATTTAATTATTTTTTAATTTTAATACACTTACATGATGAACCAGTTATAAAAAAATATATTCCATTTTCGAAAAATTGTTATTTGTGCAGATTTCGAATTGATTTTTGATCTTGACATAACGATTAAAATTCATGTTCCTGCTATTAAAGTTTAAATAATCATATGTCTGTCTTATCAACTTCAGAATTCATTTGTTCTATAAAAGTATATTCTACCTTCAACCAAATGAATAAATTCCAAATGGAGTTGTAACAAGCGAGTTGAATGAGTTATATAGCAAGAGTTGCATGGAAGCTGCAAAGGAGTTGCTGGATATCTCTAATTTTATTTTCCTGCCATTACTTGCCTTTGCGAATTGAATTTATTTACAAATATTATAATAATTATGAATTGATTAGTTTAAGCACCTAATGTCTTATTTTCATCCAGTAAACCCAGTAAGATCAGTTTCTTGTCCAACTTGTTTTTTTAATTTTGAGAAAAAAATTTTGATAAAATTCGGTATCAGATCCAAAAAATTACTATAAACGAACTTTCTAAAACTAGTACTCTCATCGAAATAAATTAGGTACTACGTCCAAAAAGAAAAAAAAATATTTGGTGTTTTTCTCTTTTGACGTAGTACCTAATTTATTTCTATGAGAGTATTAGTTTTAAAAAGTTCGTTTATAGTAATTTTTGGATCTGATACCGAATTTTTTCAAAATTTTTTTCTCAAAATTAAAAAAACAAAAAAATTTTAAAACTGCAATATTTTTTCTTTTTTTTTGGGTGTAATACTTCATTTAGTTCCATGAAAGTACTTATATTTGAAAATATGGTTTTCACTCGATATCTCGAATCTAATAATTAATTTTTTGAAAATTTGTTCCAAAATTTTTTATTAATATAAATTAATAGAAATTTATGTATGATTGCATGCTTGTAATCGGTGATATCTGTGGCATATTGAAGTATTATTCTCATTGTTTAAGGAACCTTAGTGCCAGCTAGTTGGCAGGGTATTTTTTAATTCAAAATCGACATATTTTAAGAATTATAAAAATAAGTCTTCGCTTAAGTTCTTTTCATTGTTCATTTCCAGAGCAACTAATATTTAAAATTTATAATTATCATTAATTTTGGTTTCTTAAAAGTGAAGTAACGAAAAAATTGCATTTATTTATGTTACAGGTTCCATTGGTGAAGAGGCAATTCAATCTGTTGTACGAATACTCTGGCAGTCAAAAAACAAATTTAGTATTTTTTTACATAAAATTTATAGGATAATTTATGTTTTTATTAAAGTGCTAACTTTTTGTATTGTAAAAAATAATAGGCTGATCAAATAAATACGTTTTTTTAAAACAGAAAATTTTTTATTTCATTTTATTTCATTAAATTATTAAGATACTTATAATATATTATAAGAAATTAAAATTAGATTTTAAAAATCAAATTTAAAAAATTCTGCCCATTTTTGGCCAATAATCATTGGCGATGTTTGGGAAATACATTTTCTCATATATGGGAAATACAATATCCCATATATGGCAAATTATTTGGCCCATATTTGTGTCAGATAATCTATAAATACGCAGGTATTTAAAATAAATGTAAATTTTAAGTTTAAAAAATAGTTTTTATTCAATATTACTTATTTTGTCCATATCTTACTTACTTTAAGAGATTACGCGGGATATTTTAATTTCTTCCAAATAACCTTTTTATTTTTATTAAGCGTTTTAGGTTAAGCTTACTTGAGGTAGTAAGCTTACTATAGTAAGCTTACCCAAAATTAAGCTTAATCTGTTTACGTGGGTATTTAGGAAAAATTTGATTGCACAATAATTATAAACTGTTTTCCTTATTTCTTTTAAAAAAAAAATTAATAATATTAATAATTTATATTATTTAGTTTAAATAAATATTTATTCATTTACATTTATTTTTTTGAAGTTTAATTAGTTTAATGATTTTTTTAAATTAATAAATTGTATTTACACAATATTTTTCACGTCAACGTATTCATAACAAAACGGGTGTATATATAAACGTATAAAAATTTAATTTATCATTAACAAGTTATAAGTGAATATCAAAAAAATGACGACCCTAAGAATCCTCTCAAAAAAAGTAAAATGCACTAATTGTGCTCAATGTCTTCCAAAAGGAAACGCAATTAAAATATTGGCGAGTCAAAATTGTCTGCCGTGTGCTATCAATTCTAAAGAAGTAAGAGAACGGTTCAACATTGGAATGAACAGTAACGTCTCTGTATCTGTAATGTAAAGATACTTATCAATGGCAACAATATGAAATTGGTATATTGATTTTTTTAATACGTTATAAATTTTGTAATGATTTTTATTAAAATGTAAAAGTTTTAGCCATTGAATGAATCAATAAAAAATAGTTTGTTAAAAAAAATTTATATTTTTATTTACCTTAAATAACAAAACTTATATATCGAATTAACTCGAAATGAAAGAGTAAAAATATTTTTTAACACTTAATTTTAGTTTGTGAGACCAAAAAATAAAAATAAAGGCCTAAGTCTTTAAATATCAAGCAGTCTAGAGAATTAGAAAAGCAGTAACTCACTTTGTTGGCGTAAATGTAAATGTTTAAAAAAAATTATTATTTTTTTTAATTTTTACGAATAATTAAAAAAATTTTTAAATTAACATAATTTAAATAAAGTACTATGAGTTTTAAATAAAAACTCTTTTACTTTCTCTTAAAGTAACCATAAAAGATAAAAGAAATTGGATTTTCTCTCCACATGCAAACTTTTATTTATATAAAAATAAAAATTCTTATATAAATGAAAATTGTCGTTGCGCGCTACTGAACTCTAGGTGGCGTGTTGATGTAGAGGGTTCTACATGGCGCCACCGTATATCATGCAGATGGGCGTTTTTTCTCCTATATGGTTTTTCGCGCCATCGTCAACCGGAATTGGTTGCATGATTCCTCAAAAATACCGGTCCTTAACCAAGGGAAAGCCCATACCCTTAAAAAATGGGGCAAATCAGGGAGTGTGTAAAAATACTCACTGGTTGTCGGTAAAGGCAGACCTTCCTACATATATTCCATCCTTAATTCCCTTCTTTTCCTACAGATGGCAGCGACTACACTGAGTAATGTTCATTGAGTGTAAAGTTTAATATTGAAAAGTATAGTCGTTGCTACACTTCCCACACAATTTGTCCACATACGTCTCCAAACCTATCTAATTATTTCCATTAAAGGAAAAAGCGGTATATATCTCAATATATATCGACTTCCGAGGGAATAAAAGCAAAAAATGCGGTTTGGACTGCTTGTGCAAATTGTTTGGTGACCTCCGTATAACGAAAAAGTTCTAAGAGGTCAACAAAGATAACCTATGGTTAATAAAAAGCACATGCATACATACATAAAAAAAGAAGAAAAAATGTTAAGAAAAAAATTTTCAAATTTACTCGTTTCTCACGGGTCTCCTGAATAAGCGCCAACCTGACATCCGCTGCGGTGTCGAGGTTTCAAAAAATTCTTTTAATATACCTGAAATATAGCTTACCTGAACTAGAAAAAGTTAATTTTTAAATAATCGCCCGGGCGCTTTTTGAAAAAAGCTCTAAACTGAGCTTTTCTAAGCTGACCGTTCTTCTTTATTATCCCACCTCTTCTAATAAATTACGCGAATTTGGATGGATTTTTCTCGTTCATTTGCAGTTTTATTGGATTTTCAGGCTTTTGGTGTCCTTATATGCCTAAAATAAGACCGAATTCAGATTCCCAGGAAAATTTTACAAAAGCCAAAAGAAGAGCCTCGGTAGCTCTGTGGTTAGGGCGTTGGACTTCGGACCTGAAGGTTCGCGGTTCAATTCCCGGCTATATCAACATCCAGTTTTTTTCTTTGCGAAATATTCTTGATGTTCTTCTACCGTGGGTTCTAGGATTGAGGCATCCACCTAATGTTAAAAAAAAAAAAATTAAAAAAAATTAAAAAAATTAACATTATGTGGATAACGCGGTCCGAAGTGCTTCCAGGGCACTATAAGCCGGCGTGGGGTTTGGGACAAGTCGCGTACCTCTTGGACCATAGGTCCAACGCTCATACCAGCTACACTGACACTCAAACAATTATACAATAATTTTTTCACTAACAATTGTCAAAAGGCGCTTTCACATCCTCAACCCATTAAAATGGATAAAGAGAAAATTAAAATAGTGCAGGGTGTGATAGCATAGGCAGTTGTTGGTGACCTCTGTCACAACATCCATATGGAAGTTTATGATAGAAGTTAAACAAATACCAATACCAATATAATATATTAAAAATAATTTTATTTTTAAATACCTTAATTTGCAAAATTTTAAAAATAACAATAATTTAATTTTATGTTTAAATACCTTAATTTGCAAAATTTTAAAAATAACAATAATTTAATTTTATGTTTAAATACCTTAATTTGCAAAATTTTAAAAATAACAATAATTTAATTTTATGTTTAAATTCTATGTTATAATTCTATATATTTAAAAATATATTTAAAATATATTAATTATATTCCCTAGGAATCCGAATTTGACCTTATTTCGATTATACAAAGTCTATATAGAACGAGAAAAATAAAGAGTTGAAAAAGTGATAAAATAGAGAAAAATAAAAAAAATTATTTTGTTAATATATTTGAAATTTTGCAAATCAGGGTATTTAAAAATATAAATATTTTTAATATACCTAGGACTTTTGTAAAATTTTCCTGGGAATCTGAATTTGACCATATTTTAGGCATTTAAGGTCACCAAAAGTCTGAAAATCCAATAAAACTGCAAAAGAACGAGAAAAATCGATCAAAATTCGATTAGTTTACGTTATTTGGAGATTAAAGATGGCCGACAGATGGCTTGAAAAAATGTTTTCTGATGGTGGAAAATTGAAAAAAAAATTTGATATAATCACACAGCAAATGAAAGGGGACGAAAAGCCATTTTTATGTGCAAGGATCATAGGTAATATACGAGTTTCATAGGAGCGTATATTTTATTCGTAATTGAATAATAGGTGTCGGGTATCCCAGGTAAGAAGTGAAAATAATTAGCTGCAGTCGAATAAAAATTTGCTTATATCTCAATCGTTTTATACGATTGCAGAGTACTGTACGGTTTTTAAAACTGACGTGCTAGAAAATGATGGGAGTAATGTAACATCCCAGGTGTAAGTGTCATAAGAAATAAATAAAATATTTAAATACAATCATAGAATATGCATGTGTATGTATAAATCTTATAAGAAAATAAAGGAACAGTCAAAACTGTATCAAAACGGTATCATATAACATGGTGGTATAACGCGTGTATCGATATTGTATATATGTATATAATAGCCATCATGGATTTATCAATATTTAATATATGATAATCCAGAGGGCTGTACCTTACGGGGATACAAGTAACTGCTTAATTCAAATAATAATATTAAAAAATGAAATAACTTTTATAAAGGGTTACTTGAATTCACTAAAGGGTTGTAAATAATTTGTATATAGATTTTAGAATAATATGATATAATCGAATCGAATATTAACTGTAAATATATGTAAATATGTAAATAATGAGTTTTAAGATTTAAGAATATAAAGAAATTAGTTAATTAATAAAAAAAATAATTAATAAAAAATAAAAAATAGAATAGTAAAAAATATAAAAATAATTAATTGAATGAAAAATTATAAAATTAATATGTAATAGGATATTCCATGCCGAAAGAATTCCATGGAACGTTCTACAATTTTCTAGAAACAAATTCGCAAGTAAATCTCTTTGCAAATATGTGGAGTCGAGGAATCGTATATAAGGGAGTGCGATTCCAGCCTCAAGCAGCATTTGGCTAAGAGAGTTCCTGCGGGTTGTTTCACTTTGTGTACAATCTAAAAAGCATTCAATAAATAAAAGCTAAAGTTAAATTATAATTAATCTATTTTTATTTAAATGCCTCGACTCTCTTTAGCCAGCCTGTAATTTATTTGCAGGTGCTTCTTCGAGACCATCATTATTTTTCCCTGCTGGGAAAGTTTAACAACCTGACGATCAAGGGCCCTGTTTACGGCTCCCTTGATTCCGACGGTGAACAGGCGGGTAGCTTACTTAAACATTAGTAATTTTTATATAAAAAATATTACTTTTTTATATTTATTTGTAACCCCCAGTGTAGGGACGTTACAATGGCGATCCTCCAGTAGTGAACCTAGGATAAAATAATTTTTTCTCGATTCACTCAGGTCGTTTGGGCTTTTCTCTTAATTTTCTCGGGGTATTAAAAATAAGATTTTTTCTGATTTATGTTTATTTCTCTCTTGCTTTCAGTAACTATGAATAAAAATAAAAAAGAGAACAGTGAAAATTCAAAATTTGTAGATGATTTTTTAAAATATGAATTATCTAGTAAACAAATAGAAGAGAGAATAAAATGGGTCCAGTGCTTAACAGACGAGCAATGGTTTACAGTAGGCCATATCGTCAGTGATTTATAGGAATTAAAGAAAAATTCCATGAGCGAGAAACAATTTAAAAAAGAATTTGATAAAATTGAAAATGAAAATAAGTGGTTATCAAAGAAAGTAAATTGTTTAAATAATAAAATTAATGAACAAAGCCAAGCTATTAATGTTTTGAAAGAAAAAATAGAGAGAATAACGGGAGAGAAGTTAGATGATCTGGCCGAACCGAGCAGAAATTTTTTACCTTAAAATTTTTTGGGAAATAGTAAAAATTTTTTTTTTCTTTTCAGCATAAATGAATGAAAAAACAACCATTCATAAATAAAATTTTTAGAAAATTTTAAGCCATTTAGAAAAAGTATAAAAATTTTTTAAGCCATTTGGGCCAAAATAAATGTTAAAAATTTTTTTAAGCCATTTGGGCAAAAATAGATATTAAATTATTTTTTTAAAGCCATTTAGGCGGAAAAAAAAGGCTAAAAGTCTTTTTATGAAAAAATAATCATAAAACTGCATTTTTTTTAATTATTGGCAATAAAATTTTTTTTTGTTTGAAAATTGCCAAAACATAAAATTAGCATACCCGTCTGGTAAAATAAAAAGATAAAGTAACGGAAAAATAACCGTTTTATTAAAATTATTAAAAATAATAAATACTCTTATTCTCAACGAATATAATATTTCGTGAAAATAAGAATTATAAAAACAATCAAATAAATTCAAGGCCAAGCCATTGAACTTGAATCATAACAAGAGCATTTTTCTCCCTCTAAAATGCTTTTGTCTATTAAATAAGATAGAATAAAAATTTTGTGATGATGTAATAAAAATATGATACAAAATATGAAAATTTAGAAATAAATAATTAAATAAAAATTGTTAATAATAAATAAAATTTTTAAATAGATTTCATACAAAAATAATAAATTTCAAAAAATAATTTTTTAAATAGATAAAAATAATTATAAAAATAATAATTTTAAAGTACCGATAAGAATTGTTGTACAGTTATTAAATTAAAATGTATTTATTATGAATGAATGGTAGTAAATATAGTAGTATACATTTAAAGAGATTGTAGTAAAGGGCTTAGTAGTAATAATAATAGAACTTTAAAAATTTCCTAGAAATACCTTTACTAGAATTCTTTTGTATGATAACATTATTTTCTTTTATGCATAACTTAAAAATTTTTTTTTGATATATGAGTAAATTTTTAAAAAATTTTGAAAATATAAAAATAAAAATATTTCTCTATAATTTTTTATAAAAAATTAAATTAAAATTAAAATTATAAAAAATAAAAAGATATATATGGAACATTTTCAATATATTTAAGAAACAAAATAAAATTTTTTTTTTTAACAAAAGTTTTTCTTATTTTTAAGACAAAAATATATTAGATATTATATTAATTATTTTCTAAATAATAAAAAGGTGAAATATATGTCTAAATGGAAAAGTTACCAAAAGAATTAAACGATTTGTTATTGTCAAAAAAGACACACAAAAATTTTCCAGATATTTTAACCAAACAAGATCTTTCTGAAGAAGAACTTGTTATCAAAAATATATTACTATGCTCCAACAGTATCAAAGATGCATTGAGAAGAACTCTTAACTCTGGTGTATATATAGAAAACAGTAATTTATCAAGGGTTAATTACGCCAAGAAAATGTTTGGTATAGCCAAAGACTTAAAAATAGCAGAAGATGAATCAACCATAATTGATATTGTAGTACAACATTTTGGAGTAGAAATGAAAAGATTAGTGCGTTTACAAAAAATTAGAACGAAAAATGATTTATTTAACATTTTGCAAGAATATGATATAATAATGATCAGATATCAAAAAGATAAAAGATAAAAGATATTTTTTTTCGCATAAACACAAAAATTTACAGATGTAATTACTATAATTGTATATTATAAAAATTAACAAACATTTATAAAATATATATGGAAAATTGATAAAGGCGTTTTAAAATCTATTTAAATAATACTAATCCAAATTATATATATATATGGACAAAAATCTGCCTATTTTACATTTTTCCTTAGAAAATCTTTATCAATTTGAAATAAATATTAAAAGACTTTTTTGGTGAAATTCTGTATAAAAAATACGTAAATGTATATGGGTTATTCCATAAATTTTTTTTAAAAAATATTAAACTTGCTAAACATATTAATTTAAATCAATAAATATAACGTAATGGCTGAAAATTATGAAAATCTTAATTTTGATTATATAATAATGAAAAACGATATTGATTCTTTATTAAAGAATGCAAAAATTAAAAATTCAAATTTTGACTTAAAAAATAAAAATTTAGATATTCAAGAAACTCTTATAAAAATGATGGTAGATATAAATAAAATTCTTGTTCAAGAAAGAAAATCAAGATTACAATCAGATAAAGAAATTGAAAAATATAAAAATGAAGTAAAATATCAAAAAGATAAAATAGCGATTTTAAATCAGCAAGCTACATATTTTCATAACCAATTGCGATTAAAACAAGAAAAAATAAATGAACTTACAAGCAGTATTCAAATATTAGAAGAAAAACTACAAGAAAAAGAAGAAACTATTCATTTCACAGAAGATTAATCAAAAAATGAAGTTAAATATAATGAAGAGATGATGCAAATTATTGAAAAAATTGAAGAGCAAGTCAAAAATATTAAAAATACTAGCAATATAAATAAAATAACAAATCCAATTTTAAAAATTAAACCACCAATTTTTCAAGAAAAACCTTTAAGATTTCTATCAGAATTGAAAAGTTATATTTCTATACATAACACATACAATAAAAATAACTTGAAAATTTTAATTTATCAGTGTTGGAAAAAATATGCTAAAGACTGGTTTTATTTATACGAAGATAAAATAAACTCTTTTCAAGAATTTGAAGATTTATTCAAAAAACATTATTGGAACCCTAATCTAAAAGACAAGCTAAGAAAAAAAATTATATATGGGTAAATATAAAGAAAAAAGAAAATCCAATAGAGTAAATTATGCAATAAAATTGTTAAATACAGCAAAAGATTTAGAAATGAAAGAAAATGAAGCAGCATTTATAAAAACAATTTCAGAACAATTTGGAACTGAAATAAAAAGAGATACAAATAATTTTAGAATAAAAAATCCAGAAGATTTTTTAGCATTATTAGATGAATATGATAAAGAAGACAGATTTTCCAGAAAAAAATATCAAGAAAATAGAAAATTATATAGATAAGCCTAATTACAGCAATCAAAATAATTACGATGACAAGAATAAAAACAATTATGAAAACTTTAATAATCAATGAAATAACAAAAAATAAAAAATACTGCACCAGTTTTACTGAAAATAATAGCTCAGATAAAGAACCAATCGATTCAGATTACTACAGCTCAAGTAGTGAAAGTAGTAATATTAGTGATAATAGTAATAAAAAATATAAAACTAGAAAATTTTATAAAAGCAAAAGAAGCTTAAATTTCTAAAGAATTATATTTATTTATTTAAACAAAAAAATGCCTAAAAGTACCATAAATATAGGTATCTAAAATTAAAATTATAATAAAAATTAAATAGTGTAAACTAATAAATAGATCTTTTAAGCATAAGGCTAAATTTGAAAATTTATCAATAAAAATTATAATAAAAGAATTAATTGATCAATTAAGAAATAAAACAATGAATAAACATTTACAAAAACTCTAAAAATAAAATAAAAGAAAATAAGACATTTTAAAAAATAATTTGCTATATTGAAGTTAAATAATACTAGTAAAAATAATTTCAATGTGCATAAAATTTGTAACAAAATTAATTCAGTTTAATGAGAAACATAACATTAAAATAATTTCAATGTGGAAAAAATATAATGAAAAATAAAAATCCTAAATTAAAAGACATTAAAAAATGCAAGAAAATTATTTAAACAAGAATGAATCATAAAAAAAAATTAAATGCTAACGAGTATTGAAAAAATAAATGAATTAATAAATTAATGTTCAAACCTAAATAAAGAAAAATATTTTTAAAGAATATGTATGGCAAAGTCTATAAAAAATATAAATCTTATAAGAAAATAAAGGAACAGTCAAAACTGTATCAAAACGGTATGATATAACATGGCGGTATAACGCGTGTATCGATATTGTATATATGTATATAATAGCCATCATGGATTTATCAATATTTAATATATGATAATCCAGAGGGCTGTACCTTACGGGGATACAAGTAACTGCTTAATTCAAATAATAATATTAAAAAATGAAATAACTTTTATAAAAGGTTACTTGTATTCACTAAAGGGTTGTAAATAATTTTTATATAGATTTTAGAATAATATGATATAATCGAATCGAATATTAACTGTAAATATATGTAAATATGTAAATAATTAGTTTTAAGATTTAAGAATATAAAAAAATTAGTTAATTAATAAAAAAAATAATTAATAAAAAATAAAAAATAGAAAAGTAAAAAATATAAAAATAATTAATTGAATGAAAAATTATAAAATTAATATGTAATAGGATATTCCATGCCGAAAGAATTCCATGGATCGTTCTACAATTTTCTAGAAACAAATTCGCAAGTAAATCTCTTTGCAAATATGTGGAGTCGAGGAATCGTATATAAGGGAGTGCGATTCCAGCCTCAAGCAGCATTTGGCTAAGAGAGCTCCTGCGGGTTGTTTCACTTTGTGTACAATCTAAAAAGCATTCAATAAATAAAAGCTAAAGTTAAATTATAATTAATCTATTTTTATTTAAATGCCTCGACTCTCTTTAGCCAGCCTGTAATTTATTTGCAGGTGCTTCTTCGAGACCATCATTATTTTTCCCTGCTGGGAAAGTTTAACAACCTGACGATCAAGGGCCCCGTTTACGGCTCCTTTGATTCCGACGGTGAATAGGCGGGTAGCTTACTTAAACATTAGTAATTTTTATATAAAAAATATTACTTTTTTATATTTATTTGTAACCCCCAGTGTAGGGACGTTACAGTAACTATGAATCTCCATAGGATACAAATATTAAGTGCGGGTAAACGACGGGAGTTACTATGACTCTCTCAAGTATTTTAAAAATGAAAGCAAAGATAACGGCAAGAACGTTTAAAACTCTCTGTAAGGTTTATAAAATTAAAGTGCAAGGCATTAGCGGGAGGAGGGATTATATTCTTAATTAGAAAAATTAGGATCACCAAGAGAGGCTTAAAAACCAACTTGCAAGAGTGAGGATGAAAATATAGGTTCTTTTTAAAAATATTTACTTGTTAATGAACTGGTAGGAACCAGGAATGAGTGAAATTGATTTTTTTGAAAAAAATTTTTTTGTTAACTTTTTTTGTTTTTTTAAAATTTTTTTTCGTTTTTTGTCCATTATTAAATGCTCTTCTAGTTTTTGCTCACAGTAATCGAGTCCAGCACTGAATCTCACGGTTCTGCCGTCGGAAAAGTGTTCGGGAGAGTCCGCTTACTCGAGTGGTTAGCGTTGCGTTCAAGTACATCTTGAATGAGGCCAATTACCCCTAGAGGGTGCGAGGCCCATAGCGACTGATGCGCCGCTTGAGTGGATTTTTCCTTAGAGTCGGGTTGCTTGAGAGTGTAGCTCTAAGTGGGTGGTAAACTCCATCTAAGGCTAAATATAACCACGAGACCGATGCTAGAGAAAATATAGGGAGGTTCAGGAACAAATTTTTTCGATTCTATTGCATTTTAATCGTCATGTAGGGGCAAAGAAACGCGTTTTTTGAGTTTTGAAGGGGTGGGGATGAGCTCCCCCTCCAGGACAAGACTGATATCGTTAAAAAATAATTTTCTTTGCCTTTTTAGTTCAATTTGAAAGAATTAAAGGCAGGTATAATTTTTTAATTTCAAGAAAACTGATTTTTCGAAAATTTAAAATCAATTTTTAGGCTCTTAAGGTGGTCATAAGGGTCTAAAAACAATAATTAATGAAATATATTTTTACACAAGAAAAACACAATTAATTATAAGAATAATGAATATACTTTATTATGTAATCGTAATCGATCTTTACTCTTCAAGAGATCAGAAGAGACTGACTAAGCGGGTGGAAGCCTACTTTTACATGACAGTACTACGCATGCGTTATATGCACGGTGTGTAATATTTTCATTTTAACAGAAAGGCTTAAAATCATTTGCTTAAATTTACATTTATTTTAACTTAATTTACTTTCAAATTCAAGCAAAATTCCAACGCAGCAACCTGGTACGTTGTTAATTATTTATTATGTAGAGAATATGAAATATTTTTATTTACTAAAGAAAATAATAAATTGTCATCATAATTATAAACGAAAACTTAAAGAATTCGTATAGCGTTATTTTACGCGCAAATATTATATATCAACAAATATATATATTTACCTTACATTATACAGTAAAAATAAAACAATTAAATATTGAAATAAAAATAATACATATTTATTTTGTTTTTTAAAGGAGTTGAGTCGCGGAGCTATTACAGAACAAATATTGTTTAAATTAAGGGTAATTAATGTTTTTAATGTGTAAATAACACTGTAAAAATTTCAAGATAATTAGGAGCTTCTATGAAGAGTAATTAATAAAAACATTTAACATAAGAATCAAATGGCGGACCTCAAAAAATCGTATATATTTTAAAATTTCTCCAAATTTACAGAAGAGATTTTTATAATGCTTCCCATGTAGAAATGAAATCCGTAAAACTTACTTGGGGGTCCGGGACTTATCCGCCAAACGGATAATAAACTGATCAGTATGTCACGCTTTTTTTCATCAGTAACTGATTACGCATGCGCAAAAGTGGTTATAATATTTTTTTATTTTAGTTTTGTTTTTATAAGGTTATGAATTTTGCTTTATAATTAGAAAATAATAAGTATCTTATCAAAGAAAATAAATACTTTTTTATAAAATTTTCAATTTTTCACCTTAATGTATTTTCTGATTTTCCAAGATGGCGTAAGGAAAAATATGAAAAAAAGGAATTTTATACATTACCCGCAGGTTTTGGAGATTGAGAAAAATGTTTTCATGATTAAAAAATTCGTTTTTTAATCCCAACATATTTTCCGATTTTCCAAGATAGTGGTCAAAAAAACATGAAAAACGGAAGATTCTACATTACTTTAAGTATTTGACGTTTTTACGGGATGAAAATTTTCATATTTTCACCCCAATATTTTTCCAATTTCCCAAGATGGCGGAAGAAAAAACATGAAAAAATTAAGTTTTATCTATAATTTTATCTAGGAAAAATATGTTGTAATGAAAAAAAGAAAATTTTCATTAATAAAACCGTTAATCTCAACCTCGAAAACCCCCAGGAAATGTAGAAAGCTCCTTTTTTCATAAAAAAATTTTGTCATAAAAACATTTTTCTCCATCTCCAAAACCCCCGGGTATTGTAAAAACTTCTTTTTTTTCATATTTTTCCTTCCGCCATCTTGGAAAATCAGAAAATACGTTAAGGTAAAAAAGTGAAAATTATCATCAATATAAACGTTTTTGTTAACCGCTAAAGTCCGCAGATAATGTTGAATTTTTTTTTTGGTTCGCCATCTTCGAAAACTGGAAAATACGTCAGGGTGAAAAATTGAAAATTTTTATTAATATAAGCGCCTTTCTCAACCTCGAAAATCCCCCAGTAATGTTGAAAGTTCCTTTCTTGGAAAATTTGGAAAAATTGGAAAATACGTTAGTGTAAAAAATTGAAAACCGGCTCGGTAGCGCAGAGTTAACGTGCTCGCTTTGTAATATAGCAAAATATTATGAAGTGGGTTCGCATACAGAGCAGTGACAACTTTTTTTTCTAGAGGGAGAGTAGAGCTAGCTGCCGAGTCGCAGGGGGCAAGACGAAATGGAAAGTGCCATTTGCTTGCCTCCGTATGTCATGCATAGAGGGCGTTTTTCCAAGGTTTTTCGCGCCTCTTTTAAAGCGATCGTTGTGAATAACAACTCTGCGCTTTAAAGACGGAATTGTCAGCATGGCTCCTATTAAAAAGTCGGACCTTGGACCGCATTTGGCCATCCCAAACCCTAGTAAAGGCTATGAATAGATAAAGTTTGAAATGATTGTTAAAGTTCTACCTATCCTAAACATCCCTTCTAATCCCACAGTTTCACCAACAATTTGTCCATACGTCTCCAAACCTATCTAATTATTTCCATTTAAGGAAAAAGCGGTATATATCTCAATATATATATCGACTTCCGAGGGAATAAAAGCAAAAAATGCGGTTTGGACCGCTTGTGCAAATAACTGTTGGTGACCTCCGTATAAGAGGTAAAAATACAGTATATAACCTAAGGTTAAATAAAAGCACATACATATAAAAAAGTATTTATTTTCTTTGATACGATACTTATTATTTTCTAATTATAAAGCAAAATTCATAACCTTATAAAAACAAAACTAAAATAAAAAAATATTATAACCACTTGTGCGCATGCGTAATCAGTTACTGATGAAAAAAAGCCTGACATACTGATCAGTTTATTATCCCGGATTTGAAACTTAGCTTCCTTGACAGCTGGGTTATTACAGTTAGAAATAAACTATTCAGGAATTTTTTTAAATACTTTTTATATTATTTTGGAGATGTTAACAATATTAAATAAATGAAATAAATAAAGAAAATAACAATTGTCGTATATCTTTAGTAACTTTAAGAACACGTGGGCGGAGTCGGTATGGCGCGCGTTTTAAAATAATCGAGTAAAGAGAAAAATATTTAAAAAAACTTAATTGATTGTTTTTAAATACATTATAATTACATTTATTAATATTTTTTTAAATATTTTATACCTATTAAACTAATTTTTTTTTTTGCTTTTGTTTATAAAAATATTTAATGGGGAATAAAAAGTAACTATATCTAGTAAATCTTAGTACGCCAGTCAAATGAGAAAAACTTTGATTTGTATAGTAAAGGCTTAAACTTCGTTAAATAAAATAAAGGAATTTTCGATTAAATGTATATTATAAATACTCGTCATTTTGGTGGTATGTTTACATCTTAAAATAGGCACATTTATTTTCATTATATAATAAATATTGGTATTTATAAAAATAAATTGAAAAGGCAATTTAATATATATAGGATACTAGCTGCCTCCGGCTCGCTTCGCTCGCCTCGGCTTGGACGCTGCGCCCTCTTGGACCCTTGCAACTTGATTTTTCCAAAAATATGTTGTTTTAGGTTATTCTATATTTTGTAAAATAACCTTTTTTTACCCGAAGTATTATCTAAAATTGACTCCATCATAAAAATGACGAGTATATGAACCCAGATGGATAATTAGTGATCAGCAATACAAAGCTTCGCTACCCTTCCATAGAATCCACAAGAAGTCGTTGTTTCCCTCGACTACCCATTCTAGGGTTCTGCCTGATAATAGCTGTTCAAGTTTCTTTTAGTTACGATATTCAGTAGAGTGTATCTTATTTTTTTTTTTTTTTTTTGATATTTTTTGGCTCCCCCCATTTTTTTCGAATATTTACGTCATAAAAAACCCCCAGCTCCAAGGATTTTAATTTTCAATTTTTTTAACCCGTGCCACCGAGCACTTGAAGTTTCCCATTTAAATAACATGGGAATTTTGGGTTTTTAGCTATAAAAATTTTTACAAAAGCCAAATAGCGTTTAAAAAAGCTAATTTTTACTGAAAATATACTTTCTTATGTTGTTAAAATATGCAAACAGCCCTGCATTCATTCCATAGGGAATTTTGGGGTTGGAAATGCAAATTTACACGCTGGCTAAATCTTATAAAATAGGGTTTTTCGGTAATTTTCAATAAAACGCTGCAACCTCAAAAATTAACCAAAACACTTCTGGTTATTCTACTTTTTTTGGTGTAAGTGTCACCTTTCAAACGACGTAAACCGTGTATTTTTATCACTGATTCTCTCAGCGCTATAGTCAAGGTAATTTTTGACCCGAAAGGCCCAATTTTTAAATTTGTTTAAATTGCTGCCAAAATTGTAATTTTCGACAAAATTGAGTTTTATAGGCCTTGAAAGTTTTTTGCAAGCTTCAAGTTTCCAAAAATTTTTACTAGTCTCTTTTCTTTAAATATTTTTTAAGATATCATTTTTCAAAGATAATGATAAAAATTGATTTTTTTTTTAAACCCTGAAATTAGAACTATGACTTTAAATTATCATCTCTGGTTAATAATTTATTGAAAAGAAATGAGTAAAAAGTTTTTGTAAATTTGAAGCTTTTAGAAAATTTTTAAGATCTATAAAGCTCAATTTCGTCAAAAATTACATTTTTTGACAGCAGTTTAAATAAATTCAAAAATTGGTTACTTTTAGTCGAAAATTACCAGTAGGTTAATTGACTATAGCGCTGAGAGAATCAGTGATAAAAAAACGCAGTTTACGGAATTTGAAAGGTGATATTTACACCAAAAAAAGTAGACTAACCAGAAGTATTTTGGTTCATTTTTTAGTTTGTAGCGTTTATCGAAAATTTCCAAAAAACCCTGTTTTATAAGATTGAGCCAACATGTAAATTTGCGTTTCTAGCCCCAAAATACCCTTTGGAATAAATGCAGGGATTTTTGCAGGTCTTTACAATATATAAAAGTATGTTTTCAGTCAAAATTAGCTTTTTAAAACGCTTTTTGGATTTTGTAAAAATTTTTATAGCTAAAAACCTAAAATTCCCATGTTATTTAAGGTGTTAGGATAGTAAAAATTTATGATATCAGAAATGAATGAAACTTATAAAATATAAAGATGAAGTCTTTAAAAAATGAAATAAACTTTCTTTTACAACTTCGGTTGCCTAATTATTATTTAATCAAGAAAAAGGTGTAGGTAATTTAACATTGCTCTTATGGGAAATCATCTTTGGAGCTTTTGAAAAGTATGATTGCGATAACACAGATTAATGAAACTTAAATATATGGTAAATAAAAGCTCAAAGATTATATTTCCAATTTGTTTTACTTGTTTACTTGTTTCATTGCATAATTATTAAATAATTAAATAAAAAGTATGTAAATAACCTAGTATTATACTAATACATATACGATTTTACATATGTATATAGCGTCGATAATTCAGAAATCGAAAAAAAATACCAACAAAATGGCGTATTACTATCCTAACACCTTAAATGGGAAATTTCAAGTGCTCGGTGGCATGCATGTGTATCCATGGTGGCACGGGTTAAAAAAATCGAAAATCAAAATCTTTGGAGCTGGGGGTTTTTTATGACCTAAATATTCGAAAAAATGGGGGGAGCCAAAAAATATCGAAAAAAAAAAATAAGACACACTCTAATATTCAGTTACTACATCAGTGGAGGATAAAAATTAGAAATATAATATTAGTCCTAAACTTTTATAATTTTCGAAAAATTATTGTAAATTTTGACAGATTGAACCGATTACTTTGAAAATTTAGGTGGATACATAAAAAATATACCCAAACTGAATGAAATTCTTTTTGATAGAAAAATTTTTCCTCGGTTTTCAGTTTTTTTGGTTTTTTTTTTAAATTTGATAATAATTTTTTTCTTGGAAATTCAGTTTTTCCAACATAAAAATTTTTTTTCTTTATCAATCGAAATAAAACCAAGCCTATGTTATGACCTATGTTATGTAAATATGTCTCGTTTATCGCGTTCGGACATACAAACATACATAATTAAATATTTATGAGCATATCTCACCAAGTGTTTATATTGCATATATGAAGGTTTTAATGAAAATCAAGCTATGCAAAAATAAGCCATAAATAAAGCTGTTTATTCATAGTTGTATGTTATGACATTATACTTTGTAAGGTAAAATAGACTATTAAGAACATTTTGTTATTGCTATAATGAGGAACCATAGTGCCAATTGTTAAAGTAGTACCTCATTTTTTTCTAGTTTTAGAAATATCCTTTATAGTTAATTTTTTGGATCTAAAACTTAAATTTTTAAAAATTTTTTTAAAAAATTTTTTATAAGACTGCAAAAATAAATTTTTTTAAAAAATTTTTTACATAAAAAATCAAAAATAATAGCAGTATTTTTTTCTTTTTGAACGTTGTCCCTAATTTATTTCTATAAAAGTATTAAGATCTGAAAATATGGTTTTTACTCTATATCTGGAATTTGATACCTACTCAATTTTAAAAAAATTTTTTTCTTAATATTTTTTGCATAAACAAAATAAAAAAAACACAATTATTTTTTTTATTTTTGGACTCGGTATCTAATTTTATCCAATGAAAGTAATTATATCTAGAATTATCGTTTTTACTCGATATCTCCAATTGATACTTAATTTTTTGAAAATTTTTTTCTCAAAATTTTTTACATAATAAAATAAAAAAAATAGCAATGTTTTTTTTCTTTTGGGACGCAGTACTTAATTTTTTTATATGAAAGAACTGATATCTAGAATTATCGTTTTTACTAGGTAAAATAGACCATGAAGAACATTTTGTTATTGCTAATGAGGAAGCATAGTACCAATTACTTGGCAGCGTTTTTTATCCTTAATTAATATATTTCTTTAATAATAAGCTATTTTATTTCTAGGAACCGTCGATACAAACTTTTTTTGAAAACCGGGTATTTAGCTTCCTGAGGTTTCAAAATTTGCTTATATGCAAATAAATATAAAATCGAAATTTCATCTATCAAAATGGTTCCTCTATATTAGGAAACAAAAATATTTTAAATGATTGATGAGTTAGTGATGCAATTTTGGCATAATTTCAATTTTTGTTATAAACCGTGGAAAGGTTTTATATTAATTTTTTGAGTCCACAATCAACTGCTAAAAGCTCCACGAATTGCAATTTTTTAAACTTATCTATATATAGATAAATAATTTAATTTAATTAAATTATTAATATTTATATAAATCAGTAATCAATGTTTGCAATCAGATGCAATATGAAATATTTTTTTCTTGAGATAAATTTTTAAAAACAAAAATAATAATAAATCATCGAAAAAGTTCATTATTTGCAATCTGTGCTTACTGGGGATATACGTATATCGGTATGATGAGAATTGAGAAATTTTTTGAAAAAAGAAAAGAAAAAATGTTTTTTTTTTTTAATTTTCTTTACGTTTCAAGTCATTTGCAATTGTTTGCGAAGAAAAAAATTCCGCTAGCCGCAAGCGGAATTTTTTTACAGTGTACTGTATAACTGCTTTTATTAATTAATTAAGCCAGTTTTACTGTGATTAAACAGGCAATATGAATTGAGGGGGTTTGGGCGCAGGTGGCTTGCCCCTGAGTTAGATGAAAAAGATGAAAGGTAAGAATGTTTTAAAAGATACGTCGCTATATGACGATATTTACACGTATCTTTATATCTTTTATCTTTTTACATCAAAAGAGTGAGAGAGAAAGATATACTGGAATGATGCTCTATTATAATAGCTCTACTTAGTTCAGGATTCCCCACCATTTTTTTTTGTTTTAAGCTCTGATGGCTATACTATTATAGGTATACTAATTTTTGTACTCAAGTTTGAAATTAACCACTTGTGGCACTTTAATCTATGGTAGCGGATATAACAAACAATAACAAAAATCTTGTGAATTTAATAAAACAAAAAAACGTGTATAAACTTGAAATTTGATTTAAAAAAAAAAAAACAAGTATATTTTTATAAAACATCAAATAGTTAACAAAAAACAAAAAAAAAATTTTTACATATTTAGGGCAAAAAAAGCCTATTTTCTGCCCTAGGAAAATGGCTTTTTAGCCCACTATATGTAAAACTATATTTTACTCCTTGTTTAATAAATAGCTATTTAGTGGTTATTGGTGTTGTTTTATAAAAAAAAGTATATTTGGATAACGAAAGATAAAAAAAACAAGGACTAAAAATGGATGTCAGTATGAATACATTATTCAAAATTCTTTTTGCGAAAAAAATGTGTAAAATAAATTTTTTTTTTTAAAGAACACAACATCTTTACAACTGGCAGATTATATTGTTATAGGATTAGTACTTTTATATTCAGCTGGTGTTGGTTTTTATTATCGTTTTACTGGTGGTAAACAAAAAACTGCAGTGGTAAGTAATATTTTTTTTATAGTATCATGATTTTTAATGATTTTTACAATAATTTGCGTTACACGTGTTCGTCATAATTCTTGTACTTAGAATCGTGTAAAAGTTTAAACGTGCAGAACTTTTTGCATAATGTGTTGTCATTTAATAAACGCAAAATATGTCAAAAAAATATTAAGTAGGCTCTTCGCTAGTCATTGGAAAAATCATTAAAATTTTTTATTAATATTGTAAATTTATGTGAAATATGACTATGAAAAATGATTTTTTAATTTTATTAATTATTTAATAGTAACTCAAGCCGCGCTCAGTGTAAAAATTAATTTATTATTTGGAGTGTATATATTAAAATTTATACTGAACATATTATAAAGCATTATATAACTTTTATTATTTACCAAATAAATATTAGATTTATCGTTTACAAGTAATTAGAAGATTTTTATTTTTAAAATAAAATTTAATAATATTGATAAATACGTAATATTACACTATCATAAACCTTGTTTACTAATTTTTGGAGTTTAATTATACGGGGCTATCCATATAACACGTAAGGCACAAAAGGGAGAGGAGGTTTTGATTTCCTTATTTTTTCTTATTCAGGAAGATATGAAGTTTGAAAATATCTTATGAGTCATTCTAGATACCGTGTCATGGCCTTGCCAGGTCAGGTCTCCAGATCGGGCTGATTTTTTCACCACCATATTATATATATAACATGTTTTCTGTGAAATTTTCAGCCCTCTAGATGCTCAGGAAGCCGATTTATACCCGAGTTATTATTAAAAGAAGCTTTTTAGATTTCTTAGGTTTTTTCGAATTTTGTTTTTTTTTTTTTAATTAAATTTTTAAAATTGATTAGATGATTAAAAAAAATAGTACCAAGACATAAAAATTACACTAAAAAAATAAGACCAACAAAAAGTGTGAGGTTTAAGCGTTTCATTGAAAATTGCCAAAAAACTCTATTTTATATTTTACGCATAGATACGCATTTTATTGGAGACGCGTGAATTAAAGGACTGAAAATCTTTGAAAAATATCAAGCTTATGTATAGAAAGCATAAAAAAATCATTTGAGTACAAAAATCATTACAAAAGACTATAAGGCGCATAAAAAATGTGATTTTAACGTTGAAATTTGGTTAAAATAAGCCATTATTATGCTTCTGACGCTTTTTAAAGGGCATATAACCACCCAGCGACATTTACCACATCAAAGTATATAGTATTTAAACCAATTCTATCAAGGTTTGAGCCTTATAAAAGTTGTTAAATTTTGGCAGTTCAAAATTTCCCGCTCTAAGCCTAAAATAGCAACTTGAGCCGCCCAGGAGCAAAATTTCAAAAAACTAACCTCAAATTCGGATTTCGCAGGAAATTTTACAACTTTTTATGTCTTGGTACTATTTTTTTTAATCATCTAGTCAATTTTGAAAATTAAATTAAAAAAAAAAAAAAAAATTCGAAAAAACCGAAGAAATCTAAAAAGCTTCTTTTGGGTATAACTCGGCTTTTTGAGCGCCTCTAGAGGGCTGAAAATTTCACAGGAAACATATTTTGTATATACAAAAAGGTAATGAAAAAATCAGCCCGATCGAGGGACCTCATCTGGCAAGCCATGACACGTTATCCAGAATAACTCTTATATAAGATAAGAATATTATATTACTTTTTTTTTTTTTTTTTTTGTAATTTAAAATTTAATCTATTGGCTCTTTTCAAAGATTTAAAAAAATGAGGTTACATATCTCGAAACGCTTCAGTTTACAATAATTGACTTGTAACTATTAGACAGAATAAATAAATTTTATTAAAAAAAATAATTTATTGTTTTTAATTTATTTTTTTAAATTATATAGTGAATGGACACGTAAAATAATAAAATGTTTTAATTGTCGTAAATAAGTAAGATCTTACAAAAAGGGGGGGGGGAGTTAGGTTAAATTCTTATTTTCTCTTGTAAAGGGGGAACGGGGGTCACCCCAAAAATTGTCTTACCTAATATATGAATAGCCTCTATACTCAAAATAATACTCGGCTACCTACTATGAGAGGGTGAGCAATAATTTCCTTGGGCATTAAATTTTATACTCAAATTAAGTTTTAAGAGAATAAACACCGAATTCCGGATTTTCTCTCATAAGAGTAGTAGTGTTAAAATGTTACTTTTTTTGCTAATATTTCAAAAGTTTGCACGGCTATCGAACATTTTGCAAACTCGAGATAAAATTATATAAAATTATCTTAGTATTTCTTGGAATAAAATATTAATTTCAGCCAGGAAAAAATGTATACCAAAATGCAGAAAAAGATTAAATTGCTTATATGTTTAAATCGTTTCAAGAAAAAATGCCATTTTTTCATAATTTTTTTTACTCTTTATTTTAACACAAAATAAGAATCAAAGTTTATTTTTAAAGGTTCAAAGACCTGAAAAAGTCAAGTTAGGGTACATTTATAGATGGGTTTCTTATACTTTTTAGCGCTAAAAATTAAACTAACTAATTTTCCTAATTTTAACCCGAAAAAATGTTTATTATTTAATTTTAAGTTAATGCTTAATCAAATAAATAATTAAAATTTTTTTTAAAGTTTTAACATAATTATCAGAATAGCAGAAGGTTAGGTTACATGTTTGAGTTTTTGTAATTAAAAGATTTTATTTGTTATTAATAATAAAAACTTATGTTTTTATTGTTATTTTAAGGTCACTCATTGCAAAAAAACATTTTTTAATAATATATTTTAATTTTATGAATTTTTACAAAAAAAGATAATGGAAATAATTGTTAGCTCAAAAATAAGTATTTTTATTTCATATTAAAAATATTAATTATTATTATTTTTATTTATATCGACCATTACTTTATAATATAAAATCTTGTGAATTCTTTTTTTGTAATGACCAGGACTGGGCAAAAAATGAAAAAACTGTTTTTTTAGTTTTTATCACATAAAATGTATTTGAAATTAGAAGTTTCTCTCATTTATTAATATCAGTCTATTCAGTAACTAAAAAGATAAAAATTCACAAGGTTTTATTAAAAATATTTTTATTTAAAATTAAATTTTAGCGCTAAGAAGCATAAGAAGCTCATCCAGAAGCACCCAAGTTGTGTCTCGGCATTGAAATTTGATTTCTTTTTTTTTCAACTAATCAAAAAAATTAATTCAAATTTTTTGTCCATATGACTTTTTAAAATAAAATAAAACTCCCAATAAAGATTGCATACTTGTTATAATTTTAAAAAAATTTGCTGAGCTCGAAATAATTCAATTATTTAAAAAAAAAATAATGACGCATAAAAATATCATATGTATAATAATAAAATATGAATATAATAAATTGAAAGATCAAAACCACGATAACTCATATAATATTTGACTGAATCTGAATTCTGAAAATAATAAAAATAATAATAATTTTCTTTTATGCATTTATAGGAATATTTCTCAGCCAATAAATCAATGAAAATTGTTCCACTTGGTTTAGCATTAATGGTATCATTTGTATCAGCAATATCATTGCTTGGTATTAGTGGAGAAACTTATGCACATGGTTCAATATTTGTTGTGTATTACGTTGGATTTTTGTTTTCGCCACTTGTTGTTTCTTATTTTTATTTACCAGTATTTTTTCAATACGAGAATGTCAGTGTTTATGAGGTAAAAAAATTATTTTATTATCCTGAAATCACACCAATATTATCATACTCAATTTTCAGTACTTGGAGAAAAGATTTGGTGTTAAAGCTCGACTAGCAACTAGCATAGTCAATTACTTGCAATTAACCTTGTACACTGGTGTTATTTTATTCGCACCATCATTAGCAATCGAAGCAACAATAGGCTTATCAAGTTACAAAAGCATATTAATACTCGGAATAATATGCATATTTTACACAGCAATTGGTGGCATGAAAGCAGTATTAGTTACTGATATCCTTCAAGGCGTATTGATGTTTGTATCGATATTAATAGTATTATTTATTGTCAATAATCAATTAGATGGTGGTTTATCAAGTGTTTGGGAATCGGCAAGAGAAGGACACCGTCTGGATATTTTTGAGTAAGTTCATCTAAATATATAAGTTGTCAATTGAATTTATTATACATTGACGTATTCCTACACGTATAAACATCAGTTTAAAAATGATCACACTGCCATAGATTTTACTTATAGATTATAAACACTATCAGAGAACAGATACAAAAGATTCAATTAAATGAGAAAAAATTTTTTCTAGTCTTAGATTTTACAACACTGGGAAAAATTTCCTAGTAGAAATTTTTTTCTTTAAAATCAGCATTTTTTAATATTGTTAACATGGGAAAAATAATTAACAAAAAACAACTTTTCCAGCTTTTCATCAATTTTCCGAAATTGGAAAATTGTTTCTTAAGTTAAATTTTTTTTATTTTCAATTTAAAACATTTTTACAATGAGAAAATTGATTAGCAATCAACAAGATTTTCCGGTTTTTCACCGATTTATTTTTTTTTAACGTCTTTTTTTTTTTCTTTCAAATCAGCATCTTTATATTGTTAAAATGAGAAAACTAATTAACAAAAAAAAATTTTTCACCAATTATCTGACAATAAATCAATAAAAAACTGTAAAATCTTGCATGATAATTTTGTTATTAGATAAAATATTAAATGCTGACATTGAAAAATCTTTTGTAATTTAAAAATGTAAACAAAAAAAATTCAACAGTGGAAAAAATGACCTACTTTGGGAAGGGTAATTCCATGGATAAAACGCACAAAATGATATGCCAGGTCTCAAAAATAGGAAATTTGGTTTTTTTTCGATAAAACAACTTAAAAATAGATGATTCCCCGAATTTGAAGGTTTTTTATAAATTTTGAAGGGTGCTATGCTGATTCAAAGTTTTTTCTCTCCTCAGCTACCATTTTTGAAAATCCCGTAAAGAAGCTCTAAAAAACGTTAAAGAAAGAAAAAAAAGTAGGTTTTCGATGTAAAAGATGAAAAATTCGAATTTTTAGTCAGATTTTTCTTACTCTATGTCGATTCGCGGGAAAATTCAAATTTGTGTTAAATTTTAAGTGAAAATAACTCAAAAGTTTCCCGCTAAAAAAAAAAAATTTTCTTCTTAAAATTTTCAAAAATTGCATATATTTTCCAGAAAAAAATTTCCCGAGAGTAATTTTTGTTTTAAGCGAGTAATACCGCTTTTCGTTTTTTTCAATTTTGACTTGTTACTTATATTGCTGATTTCCTGCTAAGTCACGTGACCAAATGAAAATCTGACCAAAAATTTGAATTCCGCGGGAAATTTCACAAAGGTATGGTAATTTTGGCATCCTTTGAATGATACACCTCAATTTGACAATTTAATTAAAATGGTTTATTACAATATAGAAAGAATGAAAATTTATAAAACGGGATTTTCTTGATTGTTGATGATTGGGGGTAGTTTTTGCAAATTTAATTGGGGGTAGTTTTTGCAAATTTAAGGGTGAAGCCCCCACTTTGTTTACGAAATGACCCCGATTTTGGTCTTCAGCGACCCAAAAAACCTATAATAGAGCAAATCTCGTGTTCGCCAGTGAAAATACAACCAAACCCGTATTTTGGCTGGAGTAAAACTCGAAAAAAAACATTTATTTTTAACGAAAATTAAAGTTTTGGAGGTTTGGATGTCCCAAATCAAAAAAAAACTTTTTTCACGTAAAAGTACGTGAAAAATGTGTAACTTCTAGAAAAAAAAAATTGGGGGGTCCCATTTAAAAATTTTTAGCTGCGTAAGCCCAAAGTTAGAAAAAGGAAGATTTTTTACTTTGCGCTGTCGATAAAGCAGTGATTTTTAGCAAAAAATAGGAAAATCTTTTTCTAAAAAATTGTGATTTTGCATGTAGTTTTTTCCTGTTTTTTCAAAAAATTTATATCTACTGTCCATAAAAAAATTTTAATGGCAAAACTGCCATTTTTTAGGGTTTTTCGTCGTTTTTTGCAATTTTAGGTTATGTTATGCAGAGGTGAGTCCAAAATAAATAAACCACAAAAAAGTAGACCCTTTGACAAAATTTTTGAGACCTTGCACGTCCAAATCGGTTGTTTCTATTTGGCGTGATGAATTTTTTAAAATTAAAAACTAAAATTTCCGCTCAGAAAACAGCTTTAAAAAGTATGAGCACACGAATTGCCCCTCAATTTATCATATGGAGATTGAAGATAATTGATATTCGAGTCGATTAGTATATGTTAGAAAAGTGTAACCCCCCCAAATTTTCGCGCTATTTTAAAAAAACCACGTTTCCAATGTTATTTAAATGGAGCACATTTTGGCCAATATCGTCAAAACCGGTTATCAAAATTAAAAACCGACTTCGGGAGGTTTTTTGTCACCAAAAAAGCATCCTTTTTTTGAGAATCTCAAGTCGCTCCTCTCCATAGCAGATTTCGCCGAATATTCACCCCCCCCCCCCCCCTTTATAACAAACTTTTTTTTCTTAATTTTTTTAAAAATTTTTTCTTTAATTATAGATTAGATAATTTTTTCTTCAAATTAGATGATCTTAACAATAAAATAAACTATTTACTTTTTTTTAAAATTAAAACAAAAAAAAAAAAAAATTAAAATGTTAAAACAATTATTTTCATTATAAATTAAATTAATTATTTTCTCCGTATATTTTTTTAAAATTTTATTTACGTCCTTTCATTTTTAAAACTTTTTATATAATGATGATTCTTCGCTCAATCAATAATAAAATTGTTATTTTTGTTGTTACGTAGCAACAATAAACAAATATAATATAATTCTTAAATTCAAATTTAAAGTTTTTGATTTAAGTAAATTTTTTATAATGTTTAAGGATGATGCCTACCAAGCTGGGGATAATAGAAATAAGAAACTATTACTCTCTCTTTCTATCATATTACTATAGAAGCGAGAACCTTGCGCGCGCACAACTATACGATAGCATTGTTAAATAAATAAAATTTTCGTTATAAACAAACCACCCTAGTCTAAAATAAATTGAATAATTATATTCTACGATATGTTTTTTATATGTTATAATTTTTTCATCAAAAACTATACGCAAAAAGTATTAAAATTTTCTGTTACAAAATGCCGTCCCATAAGAATCACGTGTATAAGATGCTCGGAGAACCAAAATTATTTTTAATTATTTAATAATGAAGGAGTCACCCTAGGATCTTATAATTTTAAATTTGTATTTTTTAATGTGATTTCTTGTTAAATACCAATTTTCATTAAAATCTATACGCAAACAAAAAAGGTGAGCAACATCCTTAAATAAAATTAGTTTCTTTATTTTTATACTTTCTCAGTAGCCTACAGCCCTCGAAGTAACAAAATCATTGAAAGAACTTATGTTAACGTACATAAGCATTTCTTATGTACTTCGCAGGCTTACATGACAGATCAAAATCTTCAAGTGAGAAAATGTAAAAAATTTTAATATATTTTAATTCTACGAGGAACACTAGAGTTGCAACGGCATACCGCACCAAAGCGATTCTGCTCGTAACAAAGGTGCAGTTGTTTTTCTGTGTAGTTAGCAGATGATTTTGCTTTTTTTAAATTATTAAACTATGTCTCTATTTCATAATTTGCAGTATTAGCAGGTCAATTTTTTAAATAATTTTTTTTTTTACTAAATACTGGTTATTAAAGAGATTTTTATAATTTTCTTTGCAAAGACTATCACGGTAGAGCTGCTTTCGTTGAATACTCAACCAATTGATTGAAAATTCAATCAAAACTAGTAAAATTCAACTGATTGATTGAATATTCAACCAAAAATAGTAAAATTCAACCAATAGGGTTGAATTTTTAATCAAAATGGTTGAAAATTCAATTAAAAGCTAAAATACAAAATAAAAATGATGTAATTATAATAAAAAGTACAAAAAATGATCTCTGCATCTATGAAAAGTGAATTAATTTTATAAAACTTTATTTAATTGTATGATTAAACGAACTTACCTGTAAGTGAAGTTCTATCATAATTGTATGAAGCGCCTCTTCCGAGATGATCACTTGTAGTACTGCTGCTCCACACCAGGGATAGTCACGATTTTTTTAAAATAGAAAATATTGGGACGTAACACATGGTTTAATTGATATGATACGTCATTAGTTCAAAGTGGAAGTGTTTTCATTATTCTTGTAGGATTTTTATGTGTAATCAATAAAAGGGAATTGAGTGGAAAGTGATCATCTCGGAAGAGGCGCTTCATACAATTTTGATAAAACTATATATATAATTAATTGAATTAATACATTATCGAAAATCTTGTTTATTATTTTGAGTTTAAAATTGACTTTGCATACGCTGTCTTATCAGGTGTAAAAGGTAAATTATAGAACCTTGCAAAGGTTTCTGACCAATCAGCGGCATTTCTGATGCAATCTATATTAACACCAGCTCTCCTAGCTGCAAAAAAGTTTTCCATTGGAAGTTCTTAGAAGGGACGTTATTTTTAAATACCTTAGTAAGATAGAAGCAGCGCAAATATATTTGTCTTCTATATGGAATGGCAACCTAAGAATTGGTCGGCGACTATTTTTGTTTGACGTTTTTAGTTTATCGGGAATCTTTATTTCTATCAATTCTTTCGTTACAAAAGAAATTTTCTACGCGAATCAATGATAAGGTTTGCATTCTTTGACCTGTCACGAGTAGCGTTAGAGTAATTAATTTTTGTGAGAGTGAATCGAGTGATAATTCCTTAGTATGCATAGTAGAAAAGTATTGCAAGATCTTAAGGGGACCCCAAGTCTCGTCGTATTTTGGCCTATCAGGTCTAATATTAAACCATAGAATAATATTACTTACGTATAGAAAAACAGTTCTTATGTATTTTTTTCCGCTTGAATTTTAACTAAAAATGAGATGTTAGATGGAGTTAGTCTCAGTCTCTATTTCCCCCTCTTTACATACCGACTGTAATCTTTCTTTTGTTTTTAGGCAGCTGCTATATAAATCTAAGTAAACTAGCGCTTGACTTGAGAAAAAATCGGTGTTGGCGCAACCGAAATAATTATGAGTTGCGCCAACTCGGTGAAAAAAAATACATAAGAACTGTTTTTCTATACGCAGTAATATTATTCTATGATTATACGCACCATTCAAAAACCGTCTTATATTTTCATCTTGTGCTATGTGTGAACCAATAATATAAGAGATACTTACTTACTATAAGTATGATTCTTGGTGTATGATTAATAATTTTTTGAAAAATTAATTTTAAAAAGATTAATTTAAAATTTTTGCTCCAGTTAGCAGAGTACAAACAAAAAGTCTGGATTAATAAAAAAAAAACATGATTACGATTGTATATAAATTTAAGTAAAGACTTAAAATTATAAAAAAAATAAATTATGATTTAATTTAATGTAATTTATAATCTAAAATGTATTATTTAAAAAAATTTTTTTCAGTTAAATTTTTGTTTTTGATATTTTTAGAATAGGTATATATATTTATAAAAATATTTAATAAAATTGATATTATAAGTAAATATATAAATAAAAGCGTTATTGTAATTTATGTTTAATAGTATTTTAAGTATCAAAGGCGTAAAAGTTTCGGCACTAGCGTGAGCACTAGCACGAGTGCTCGGCGAAGCCGGGCACGAGTGATTTGTGTTCACGCTCGTGTCTAAAGTATTTCGCCCATGGTGCTTACACTATTTTTTGCCCCCCTAGGTGTAAAACGAGTTCAGAAAATTCTTTACTCACGAGTTTTACGCCCGGGAGGGCAAAAAAGATTTTGTCAATAATTAATAAAACAAAAAAAAAAGTTATTATAAATAAAGAATATGTATAAGCTTATACTATTAAAAATTCTTCGTTTTATTATTCTGTATAGGATAATCTTTTTAATTAGTGATTTCTCAGCTTTTGAGCCAAATGAAGTAATAATACATAAATAATCACTAATTATATAATCTTTTATAAATTTAATTCACTTTTAATGGATACACATATCATTTTTTTACTCTGCATTATATTTACATCATTTTTATTTTGTATTTTATCTTTGGTGCAATTTTACAATTGATGAAAGTTTATTATTTTTGGTTGAAAAGTCAACCAAATGGTTGAAAATTCAACAAATTGGTCGAATTTTACTATTTTTGGCTGAATTTTCAACCAAAACAGCTTTACCGTATACTTTGTACATTGCTTTGTCAGTTCTTTTTTGCCTTCATAAAATGCAGATGATAAAAAAATCATTAAACATTAATTTATCGATTTGCCATTTTATAATGTCTAATTAAAGTATTTTTTAAATGCCCATAGCTTTTATAATTACTTGAAAAAAAACCATGACGGTTTACCAGATGGTTAATCACCAGGTATTTTAAAAAATAATAAGACCCTCAGGATGAAAATGAACCTTGCAGGTAAAAGCGGATACCCTGGGGGTATAATTTTTAATTTTTCAATCCAAGATATTTTCCGATATTTTCCAAGATGGCGGACCACAAAACATAAAAATATTAATTTTTAACTATACAGGGGGGTTTTTTAGGGTAAGAAAAACGAATTTTGGGTGGAAAATATTCAATTTTTCGACCCCACATATTTGCCGATATTCCAAGATGGTGGACCATAAAATTTTAAAATATGATACTTTAACTTTACAAGGGGATTTTTTAGGGTGAACAAAATAAATTTTTAGTGGAAAATATTCAATTTTTCGACCCAAAATATTTTTCGATATTCCAAGATGGCAGACCACAAAACTTAAAAATATTAATTTTTAACTTTACAAAGGGGTTTTTTAGGGTGAGAAAAATAAATTTTTGCTGGAAAATATTCAATTTTTCGACCCAAAATATTTTCCTATTTTCCAAGATGGTGGACCACAAAACTTAAAAATATTAATTTTTAACTATACAAAGGGGTATTTTAGGGTAAAAAAAATGAAATTTAAGAGTACAGCAAAAATAATAATTATTGAAGTTCCTCAAGGAACAATTTTAGGACCTATATTATTTATACTATAAATCAATGACCTATTAATAAAATATAATTCTGTCGTTTCATATGCAGATGATACTGTAATAGTTATCACTGCTGATACGTAGAAAAAACTGAAAAACTTATGAACTCTAGATTAATATTAATCGCTAAATGGTTTAAAAGTAACAAATTAACCATTAAAATCAACAAAACATACTATATGACTTTCGGTTTCTTATCATGACAGAGTTCCTGAAAAAAATGCTATTATAATAAATATAGATGGAATAAATATTGGAAGAGTCTATAATGTCAAATATCTTGGAACTACTTTTGACTACAACTTATTATAAAAAAGCTGCGATAATTCCTATTTTTATTATACAAATTAAATCACATAAACACAAAAATTAAAAAAATAATGTACTATGCTTTGTGTCATTGTATGGGGCGGTGCCTATAATAAAGAAAGCAACGCCTTGCATAACCTTTTAAACAGAATACTTAAAAAAGTCGCAGAACGAAAAGCAGAAATACTTGATGTCAAAAACACCTTTAAATTACATTCACTTTTACACCACTATGACAAGTGTTCTGAAGATTACAAAAAATCAACTAGCAAAACAAGAAATAAAAGCCTAATTATTCTTGATATTAATAAAGAAATATTTAAAAAAAGCTCCTACTATATAGTCTTAACAAGTTTATACAAGTTAAATCATGATCTTAAGCAATTTAAAAAGAGCAAGAAAATCAAGACTGAAGAAACATATTATATCCACAAAATAAATACACGCATGAACTTTCAATAAATTAAAATAAAATATCTTACTTAGTGATAATGTAATAAAATTTGGAAAAATAATTATATTTAAAACTTTTAAATTATTTTATATTAATTTGTTATTTAAATTGTTATTAGTTTTTTATTGACTTAATTTAATTAAAATTTTTAAATTTATTAATGTTATTTTATATTTCAAATTATTGTATTAATTATATAATTAATGTATATATTTTTTTTCTACACTATTGTAATATCCAAAATCCTTATACAGATGGGGTTACTCCGTCTCTTTTAGGAAATTTTTTGTAATTTATTTTCTGAACAAATAAATAAATAAATTTATTATTTTTATATAGTTTTCGCATGGATCCAACAATTAAACACACATGGTTTACTTTAATAACAGGATCATTTTTTACATTTCTTTCATTGTATGGTGTTAATCAAGTAGAAACACAAAGATTCAAGACTGTTAAGTACGTTTTTATTATCTTACAAAAATATTTATTGCAGCTCGCTAAAGTTAAAAAATATTTCTTCTAGAACGATTGGTGAAGCACGTCGAGCTTTATATTTATGCACAGTTTTGACAGCGGCTATTGGTTCATTAACTGCATATTCTGGATTGGTACTTTATGCAGTTTATAAAGACTGTGATCCAAAAACAGCCGGGCTAATATCCTCGTATGACAAAATTCTGCCTTATTTTGCGGCAACAAAAATGTCAGTTTATCCAGGAATTGCTGGTCTTTTTGTAGCTGGTGTATTTTGTGCTAGTTTAAGCACCGTTTCTGCAATGCTAAATTCTTTATCAGCTGTATTTCTCGAGGATTACCTGAAGCCGTTGTATCCAAAATTTAGTAAAGAATTTCCTGAAGATAAAGCAACCTTGTACGGAAAAATTATGGCCATAATCAATGGTTTAGTCATTATTGGTGTAGCATTTTTGGCTGGTCGTTTTGAAAGTTTGATTATCCTGTCAATGTCGATATTTGGTTCAATATCTGGGCCAATATTAGGTATTTTTACCCTTGGTTTATTCTTTGAAAACAGCAATGAAAATGGTGCTATTATTGGAATGATTATTGCCGTATTGACTTGCTTATATGCAAGTTTTGGACCCAAAGTACCAGAAACGCCATTACCGTTCAGTACAAATGGTTGTAATTTCACATTATCATCAGAAAACGCCAATTATTCAACATTGTCGATAGAGTAAGTATAAAAAACATTCCTGTCTTATTCAATTTAATGGCATTTTTTACCAAATTATTGGCCCTACGGTTCCTCCAGCAATAACAAAATTTTCATAATGGTTTATTTTACCTAACAGTATAATAACATAAAAAAAACTAAACATTATCTTTTTATTGATATTGTCATAAATAATAATAATTTTCAATTTAAAATAGCCCTAAAACTAATCATAAAATTCAGACGTTTCAAAAAGGGCTCAAGTCATTAATTTTTAAGATTTTAAATGGATTATGTCTTTACAAACAACTAGTCTTAATAAAAATATAATAAATACGTGAATTTAAAAGTAAATCAATAAAAATATACAAATTCACACATCAAATCTTTAAAAATAAATGTAATAAAATAAAAAATGATGGCCTGTTGAAACTATTTTTAAGCATTTTTAGAATAATAAGCTTCATTCATTTGAAATAAAATAATTAAAAACAATTTTAGGGATCTCCGGAGATCTCAGGACAATTCGTCGCGCAATCTAACACCTTTCTATAAATTAAAAATTAAATTTCTTGTAAATTATAAATTTTTTTAAAATTTATATTTTATATAATGGTTTGAAAAAATTGTTAACTATAATACTACATGTTAGGTTTATTAAAAAAAGAGGCGATTAATTCGTCCACCTATCGGTACGTTGAGTTAAATAAATCAAAAATTGATTTCCTTGTTCGTTTAATCATCGTTAAAGTCTTAAAACAATTAATTCATTTCATCAATTTGAACGATAAATTCATAAGAGTAAAAAATCATTTTTTTTTAATGGGAAATTTTCTGTTGATTTTAATAATTAAATTTATAAATTTTTACAACAATAAGAAGGTTTATTTAAAAGATTTAGAGGAAATTTGTCAGAAAAAATTTTGCTTTTAATTAATTTTTTTGACGAAAAAGTAACAATTTTAAAATATAAAACTGAAAAAAAGTGATCTCATAGTTTAAAATCATTAATTTTCATTTAATTTCTCTGTAATAAAGCGAGAACCCCATTCAATATTACATACGATATCTTTTTTTTAGGAACAATGAAAATGAAGTTCCATACATAAATCGAATCTCTTACATGCTGTACTGTGCAATGGGTACTCTAATAACAATAATCGTTGGTTACACAGCAAGTATAATAATAAATAAATTACAAGCAAAGACAAATAACAACGAATTAGATGCCAATTTATTTACACCATTCGTAGCATCAAAAATAAGGCGTAGACAAAACAAAGAAGAAACCATAAAAAATTAAAAAAAAAATAATAATCTGCTGTAAAATCGTTTATTATCGATAGTTTTGAATTAAAACGATTATTAAAATAATATTATTTTTAGTTTTTTTAAAATGTTAATTTTTAATAACAGATTTTTTCATATTAATTACTCACGTAAAAAATTGTACAAAAGAACCAAAAAAAGAATTCACTCAATCCATTCACTCGCCTGAATAAAAGACAATCAGAATATTAAATATGCTTAAATACTATTTAGAAAACTATTTGATTGATGTTTCAAAAAAAAAAAACTTGTAAAATTTATAAAATTTTCTTTTTAATATAGTGTTAATTGATTAATTGATTCTTTCAATGTAATTTGATGTGTTTTCCTACATTAAATAACAGCCATGTGATCAAATCTGCTCATCGAATTACTTATGTTTTGATTGGTCACGCTGGTTTTGTCATGCGCATGATATGATTCATATTTTGATATTGAGCGCTAGCGGTGAAAGGTATACAAGAATGTCTTCGGTCACATACGCTCGCGTGTTATTTAATTTTTATTATCTTTGAAAATACTTAATTATTAATAAAATTTTGTGTATTTATAATTATAATTAAATAATTAAATATATTCAAAAATAGAGAAATAAGTATAAGAAATACAATACATTCTCATTTTATTATAAAATCGTCCATTTTATCTAATTGGTCAATTCATTGATGCTTTTCAGTATCATTGTATAAAAATTGCTAAATTTTAAAATTTATTATAATTTAAAAATAATTATAAATTTTAATAAAAATGTTTAAACTAATACTTAACATCAGTTGTGGATTCGTTACATAACATATGAAAACTCATTCGAGTATTTTATCATCCTATTATAAAATTTCGCTCTTGATTTCGCCTACCAGGAAGAAAGAAAAATTTATTTTGAGGGGTGAAAAGGGATCAGTAATCAATATTTGCTTTCTCAGATGCAATATTAAATATTTTTTTTTGAGATAAATATTGAAAATAAAAATGATAATATTTTATTAAAATCATAGCAATAGTTCATTATTTGCAATCTGCATCTTACTGTTTAATTGTTTTTAATAATTAATTGAGCCACTTTTACTGCGATTAAACATGAAATATGATTTTGAGGGGGCTGGCTTCTTAGTTATAATTAAAAAAAAAAAAAATTATTATAATTTAAATTAGTTGCAATTATAATTATGAAAATTAATTTTTTTAAACTCAAGTATATTAAAAAATGCATTGTATAATATGCATTTCAATATTTAATTGACGTAATAAAAAAAAAAGAGCTGAAGACTGTTTTAAAATAATATATATTTTGAAAAATTGCATACATATAATATATATGGATTATTTCATTACAACTAGACATATTTTATTTTAAAATACATTGTAAATTAGCGCGCGCAATCTATTTAGTTCATATTTTTGTACTTCAATCTTTTGTAAACTGTACCTAAATGTTTTTTAATCAATCAATCAATCAAAATGTTTATCAAATTTTTAACACTTAGGAAAAAAGTTATTTATCGCTTATATTTAAGATAGTAATGAAATAAAACCTCGTAAACTCGTTATTTTAACAGTAATTTCATTTGTAATAATTATTTGCCAATAATTTAAAAATTTATGTAAATCACATTTAATAGTCTAAATTATATTATATGTGCTTAAAATAAATTTTTATAACCTGTGAATTTAAACATCCTTTGTTAATTCAAAAAAACAGGGTTAATCAAATCAAAAATCTTGATTAAAATCCTTTCATTTGCTCAGGTATTGTTTATTTTTACTATGGGATACAGGTTTACGCGCAAAAATTTATAAGACAGAAATAGTGGCATTAAATAAAACTAGAAAAAGCGACCGCGCATACTCCGCTTTTTGTGGATTCTATGCCAGAATTTCAGGCATAAATACCAAACTGTCACGTGGTTTTTATGCCTGAAATTCTAGCATAGAATTCACAAAAACCGGAGTATGCGCCGTCACTTTTTCTGACTTTATTTAATGCCACTATTTCTGTCTTACAAATTTTTGCGTGTAGAATTCTAAATTGTTTCAAAACTAGAAAATATATATATATTTATTAGTTTCTACTTTTAAATCAAGAAATTATTTCACTTTATTTTTTAAAATCTGATTCCTGGTTTTAAAACTAGAAATCAATAAATTTCTATTTTACAAAACCGAAACGACTTATTTCTAGTTTTGATTCAAGGAATAAATCCATTCTTCTTAATATCTTGTTTTAAAACCAGCAAATAATTCGATTCTAATAGTTAAATAGACCTTATTTCTAGTTTAGTCCTCCAAAATTCCTGGGTTGATGTCGAGTGGGTAGTACCTGAATAAAAGCTGTAAATAATACGTTCTGGTGATTTTTATTAAATTCGCAATAAATAATGACTATATTTCTTAAAGTTTTCGTGTATTAACTCATTATCTTTAAAAGCAGAGTACCTGTATGTTCCTTATTATCAAAGCATCTTGAAAACCTTTTTATTTAAAAATTATCTTGGATCTTAAGAACTTCTTTCTTGATAATATCGTTTGTACTCAATATCTATTATAATTTTTTTGAGAAACATTATGGATCATTTTCGGATAAGTTCTTTTGATTTCTTTAAGCTAATTGTCATATCTAAAATAATAATTTATAAATTTTATATAATTGAAGAAAAAAAACTTATAAAAGGTTTGTCTAAATACAATATAAATATATGCAACGTGTTTACTGCAGCTAAGGGCTATAGGTATAATGTAATTTAATTAAATTTGTAATTACCACCTTTACTACTTAGTTTAATACTAAACCCCAAATTATTCCAATTCACTAAACCCATATTCCTCTAAGTATATAAATTGAAATTATTCTATAAGTCTCTCAATCCAGATTATACCCATTTGACCCCCTCCCCTTCATTTGAATCATTAGGAAGAATTTTTAAAAAATCTTAATTTCACGGTAATACGATTATTTTTCAACGAAAAAAGACATTTTTTTTAATTGATTAATTTTTTACTGGCTATTCAAATCTTCAAAAAAAATTTGTTTTTTCTACCCCTACTCCTTTTTTTTGTATCCAATAGAAATGGCTAAAATTACTTTTTATAAAAAAGGGCTTAAAAAGCGAAAACTAAAATTTTTTGATAGGGCATCTGATTTTGCATCTGGGCATCTGGGTTTCCCGATTTTCAGGAGTTTCCCGAGGTTTTCCAAAAAACTAACGTCGTGAATGGTTTCAGCGGGCGCCATTCATTGGTCATAATTGTCTTTTTCCATCCAGGGCAGTTTCCCGTATCCCGAAAATTAAGTATACAATCTTTCTAATGCAGAATAATAAAAACTAGAAGGATTTTAAGGCAGATAAATCGAAATTCCGAAAAATTAGTGCATATTTGATAAAATATCAGAAGTTATTATTGGTAAAAAGCAAAAAAATACCATCAAATACAAGGTTTCAGAAAATGATTTTCGGAATTTATCCTATTCTTCACTATGATGGATTCTGATTTTACGAATCTGGAAATGAATTTTTCTGCAAAATTCATTTATGGGTCTGTATTAGAAAATTCTAGATTTCAAGGATCTGAAAAATGACACGGATGGACAACGACAGTTATGACCATTGAATGGCGGCCTCACGAATTTCGCCTCATAGATAAATTTAATAAAAATAAAAATTTATTATTTATTAAGAGTGATTCTTAGTGAATTCAGCAAAAGTTTCCAGGTCGGGTCGCTGAAACCGGCTAAAAACTTTTTTTTGACAATTACCTATCCAAAATGGACTATGTCCCCAAATTTTAGCCCTTAATATTGAAAACTAAGCCCAGGGCGAATTTTTGAAAAAAAAAGACGTTTTCATCTTTCCACAGCCACCCATTCTTCTTTTATGTGCCATTCCTTCTGGAAATCATTAAAAATAATGAAAAAAGAGGTACTACAGTAAAATTTCCTCAGGAATCCAGTCATGCCATTAGTTTTTGAAAATTCCTACACGGGGAGCCAGAAAATCGATAAATTCACAGGGTATATTACGGAAACTACAGAAAAATTGCATATCCGAATTTTTTATTCAGCTTCTCAGGAAAAGCGTGTTTTTATATATATTTTCGGATGCCATATCAACCTAGATGCGATCGAACTTCCTAGACCCTAAAATAACCGAAAAATCGTGAATTTTCCTCAATTTTTCTCATTTTTTAGCAGTTTTTTTGAATTTTCCCGCTCTAAATGACTCCGAACGATTTAAACAAGGTAAGATTCGGATTCCCAGGGAAATTTCATATATTTTCTTTATTTAAATCCTTTTTAGGCTTCGATGTAAACGAGCTCACACCAAATGCCTTAAATACAAAATTTTGATTTTTATCGTTTTTTAGCAGTTTTTTTGAATTTTCCCGCTCTAAATGACTCCGAACGATTTAAACAAAGTAAGATTCAGATTTCCAGGGAAATTTTACATATTTTCTTTATTTAAATCATTTTTAGGCTTCGATGTAAACGAGGTCACACCAAATGCCTTAAATACAAAATTTTGATTTTTATCGTTTTTTAGCAGTTTTGTGTGTACTTTATCTGTTTAAGGTTCCTAATAAGATTTATTATATCGTATATAATAACAAATTAATAAATATTATATTATTAAAGATGTAAATTACTAATAATCTTATTTCCGAAAAAAATTTTAAATAATTTAAATTTAGCGCTAAAAATAATAAACATTGTATATAAAAAATTTAAAGCTATGTGGCGTGGCAATCGTCAATGTTTACAAGATTTATTTAATAAATCTTGATTATTATTAAATAAATGAGTTACATTAAAAACATTTTTATTGTATTCATATTATTCATTAAAACAATAAGCTAAGTAAATTGTAAACATGACGTAGTAGGGTTTTGAGGGTTTTTTTTTTTTTTTTTTTTTTTTTTTTTTTCAGGTTTTTTAAAAATATATTGTAAGGTACATAAAAGAAAACATGCCTCAAATTAAGAAAATTGAGTATGTTAGCGATGGTTGTCCTGGACAATACAAAAATTGTTCCAACCTATACAATTTATGTCAACATAAAAAGAATTTTGGTATTGATGCTAAGTGGATATTTTTTGCAACTTCTCACGGTAAATCAACTTGTGATATCATTGGAGGTACGATAAAAAGAGATACAAGCAAAGAAAGTTTACGTCGTGAATTTGATAATCAAATAATGAATGTAAGCCGCATTGATGAATTTTGTGAACATCATTTACCTACAATAAAAACAATAATAATAAGCAGAGAGGAGTTAAGCCTGGAACGTGACACAACATCATCAATGGCGCATACCATTCCAGGAACACGAAATTATCACGACTTTACTCCATTATCAAATACAATAATTGGCTGTAAATATTTAAGTTCAGATGAAAGTTATTCCTTAAGATTTAATTTGTTGAAAAAAATAGCTTATAAATGGTCAGCAAATACTTATGTCTCTTTCGTAATCTCAAAAACTTGGGCGGTAGGTTTTATTACAGATATAATTGAAGATGAATTAATAGCTAAAATATCTGTATTACAAAGTTGTTCAAAAAATATCTACAAATGGCATGATACTGAGACCCGTGTTAAAGTAGGCTTTAATGAAATTTTATACAATGTATCGGCTACAAATGAAGATGATAAAATAAAAATAAAATTAGGGCATACTCATTCCAAATACACTCAATATCTAAAGAATATGGATTCTATTTGTAAATAAATTATCTAAATTATAAAAATATTTTCTAAATACATTATTGTAAGCTAAATATTATATAAATATCAATAAAAATTTTTTTAATAGAATAATTTTCTCTTTATTAAAAAACTCATTCTTTTAAAGATTATCAAAATATGTAATTCATTAATTATTATTTAAAAAATTTTTTTTCTCTAAAGAATAGCCATATTTTTAGAATGTAACTCCGAATTCTACCTAGTGACCAATATAGAGCTAAAAAATAATTTAAATTTATAGAATTTTCTATAAACTCTTTTACACTAAAGCCAAAAAATTATTAAAGTATAGAAAAAGTTTAAAATTTTACTGGAAACCCGAATTTGACATTAATTAAATCATAAAGGGTCATGTAGTGCGGAAAAATTCAAAAAAACTGCTAAAAAACGATAAAAATCAAAATTTTGTATTTAAGGCATTTGGTGTGAGCTCGTTTACATCGAAGCCTAAAAAGGATTTAAATAAAGAAAATATGTAAAATTTTCCTGGGAATCCGAATCTTACTTTTTTTAAATCGTTCCCCGATCAGAATCAACCTCGGCATGTGGCGCGGCGTTAGCTAGGCACTTGCTAGTTCTAGGTAGAACTAGGTAGAATCTAGCTAACGCCGCGCCACATGCCGAGGTTGATTCTGATCGGGTCGGAGTAATTTAGAGCGGGAAAATTCAAAAAAACTGCTAAAAAACGATAAAAATCAAAATTTTGTATTTAAGGCATTTGGTGTGAGCTCGTTTACATCGAAGCCTAAAAAGGATTTAAATAAAGAAAATATATGAAATTCCCTGGGAATCCGAATCTTACCTTGTTTAAATCGTTCGGAGTCATTTAGAGCGGGAAAATTCAAAAAAACTGCTAAAAAATGAGAAAAATTGAGGAAAATTCACGATTTTTCGGTTATTTTAGGGTCTAGGAAGTTCGATCGCATCTAGGTTGATATGGCATCCGAAAATATATATAAAAACACGCTTTTCCTGAGAAGCTGAATAAAAAATTCGGATATACAATTTTTCTGTAGTTTCCGTAATATACCCTGTGAATTTATCGATTTCCTGGCTCCCCGTGTAGGAATTTTCAAAAACTAATGGCATGACTGGATTCCTGAGGAAATTTTACTATAGTACCTCTTTTTTCATTATTTTTAATGATTTCCAGAAGGAATGGCACATAAAAGAAGAATGGGTGGCTGAGGAAAGATGAAAACGTCTTTTTTTTTCAAAAATTCGCCCTGGGCTTAGTTTTCAATATTAAGGGCTAAAATTTGGGGACATAGTCCATTTTGGATAGGTAATTGGCAAAAAAAAGTTTTTAGCCGGTTTCAGCGACCCGACCTGGAAACTTTTGCTGAATTCACTAAGAATCACTCTTAAATAACTCAGCACTGATACTATAATTTATAAAACCAGCTAATTTTAGTTAAGTTTAATTGAAAAATTAAAATTTTACTTTTTACATACTTGAGATTTTATACTCACATACAAACAAACATATATACTAAAACCTTAAATTCGCGTTACTTTTTTTAAAACACTCTCTATGTAAAAAAATAGTTTTGCAAAAAAAATATATTAAAGCCACACCCAATCAGCTTGTATTTCATACAATACCTGTTTTAAAAGTTTTCTATCTTTATAAATTACATAATTCTTATATTCGAAAAAAAATTACAAAAGAAGAAAAGAAAACTTAACTTCAAAAAAGATGCATACGTAGGACGTATTAACTCTTATCTACAATAATTTGATGATTCAGACTTAATTTTCTCTTCACGGGTCCCCTTAATGAACGCCAACCTGACATGCGCTGCGGTGTCCAGATTTCAAAGAATTCTTTTAATATACACTTAATACCTGAACTAGAAAAAGTGAATTTTGAAATAATCGCCCGGGCGCATTTTGAAAAAAGCTCAAAACTGAGCTTTTCTAATCTGTCCGTTCTTCTTTATTATCCCAGCTCTTCTAGATATACTCAAAAATTATGAGAAAAGAGAGACTTCAGTATTTCTTCAGAAATTTGGTCTTGTCATTAGTTTTTCAAAATTTTCCTTGGAAAACCCGGAGAATAGAAAAATTCACTTTGTATTTTTAAAGTGGTGTAAATAAAAAACCGAATCATATTTTTTCTTCAAAATTTGGGAGGAGACTTTTTTATAAATATATTTTTTGGTGCCGTTCCTAACTCGATGTGGTTGGCCATCTTTAATCTCCAAATAACGTAAATTACTCGACTTTGGATCGATTTTTCTCGTTCTTTTGCCGTTATATTGGATTTTCAGGATTTTGGTGACCTTATATGCTTAAAATAAGGTCAAATTCAGATTCCCAGATAAATTTGACAAAAGTTCTAGGTATATTAAAAATAATTTTATTTTTAAATACCCTGGTTTGCAAAATTTCAAATATATTAACAAAATAATTTTTTTTATTTTTCTCCATTTTTTCACTTTTTCAACTTTTTATTTGGATTTTCGTAATACAGAACTTTGTATAATCGAAATAAGGTCAAATTCGGATTCCCAGGGAAATGATATATAATTAATATATTTTAAATATATTTGGGTGGTTTTCGCAGGAACGGTATACATAGTGTCCCCTCCATTTATATCCGAAACTAAAGCTCTTTTACACTTTTTTTTCTTCTAAAAAGTTCATAAATAATATTGGTTCCTCATAGAGGAACCATTGTGATCGGTCAAAATTTTTTTTTTGATTTTTTGGTATATAAGCACGTTTTGAGACCTCAGGAAGCTAAAAAACCGGTTTTTAAAAAAAGTCTGTATGTGTGTATGTGTGTGTGTACGTACGTACGTACATAATGTAATGTAATCGCTGTTATTTCACAAACATTATGGAATTAAGACCTAATTTTTTTTTCAAAAATTTTTTCTCCAAAAAAGCTCGAGGTACTTTTTTTTTTTTTAATTTGGATGTAATACCTCATTTATTTCCATGAAAGTACTTATATTTGAAAGTATGGTTTTTACATAATATCTCGAATCGGATACTTAATTTTCTGAAATTTTTTTTTCTAAAATTTTTTTCACAAAAAAATACAAAAAATACGAAACTTTTTTTTCGTTTTGGACGTAGTACCTAATTTATTTCCATGAAAGTACTAGTTTTAAGAACCTTGTTTATTGTAATTTTTTGGATCTGATACTTAATTTTTTCAAAATTTTTTTTGTCAAAATTAAAAAAAAAGAAAAATAAAAAAAACTGCAATATTTTTTTTTTTTTTGGTGTAATACCTCATTTAATTCTATGAAAGTACTAATATCTGAAAATATTTTAACTAGTGATATTTCAAAACCATTATCGAATTAAGACCTAATTTTCTTTTCCAAACATTTTTTTATCAAAAAATCTCAAACTGCTTTTTTTTTTTTTTAATTTGGATGTAATACCTCATTTATTCCCATGAAAGTACTAGTATTTGAAAGTATGGTTTTTACATGATATCTCAAATCGGATACTTAATTTTCTGAAAATTTTTTTCCTAAAATTTTTTTCACAAAAAAATACAAAAAATACCAATTTTTTTTTTCTTTTTGGACGTAGTACCTAATTTATTTCCATGGAAGTACTAGTTTTAGAAATATCGTTTATTGTAATTTTTTGGACCTAATACTTAATTTTTTTTTAATTTTTTTGTCAAAATTTTTGTCGCCAAAAAATACAAAAAACGCCAAAATTTTTTTTATTTTAGGACGTAATACTTAATTTTTTCCTATGAAAGTACGAATATCTAGAATTATTGTTTGTAAAGGATTTCTCCATCTGATGCATAATTTTTCGAAATTTTTTTTTTAAATTTTTTTACATAAAATAATTAAAAAAATTCCATAATTTTTTTACTTTTTGGACGTAGTACCTCATTTTTTCCCATGAAAGTACTGATATCTAGAAGTATCGTTTTTACTCGTTATCTCGAATCTTATAATTTATTTATTGAAAATTTTTTTCTCAAAATTTTTTTCACCAAAAAATACAAAAAATACCAATTTTTTTTTTCTTTATGGACGCAATACTTAATTTATTTCTGTGGAAGTACTAGTTTTAGAAATATCATTTATAGTAATTTTTTGGACCTGATACTTAATTTTTTCAAAATTTTTTTCTCAAAATTTTTGTCGCCAAAAAATACAAAAACCGCCAAAATTTTTTTTATTTTAGGACGTATTACTTAATTTTTTCCTATGAAAGTACGAATATCTAGAATTATCGTTTGTAAAGGATTTCTCCATCTGATACATAAATTTTCGACATTTTTTTTTTTTTAAATTTTTTACATAAAATAATTAAAAAAATAGCATACTTTTTTTTCTTTTTGGACGCAGTACCTCATTTTTTTCCATGAAAGTACTAATATGTAGAATTATCTTTTTAACTGGATATCAACAATCTGATACCTAATTTATTTTTTAAATTTTCTAAAATTTAGAAAAAAACAATAATTTAACAATTTTTTTTATTTTAGGACGTAATACTTAATTTCTTCCTATAAAAGTACGAATATCTAGAATTATCGTTTTTAAAGGATCTCTCCATCTGATAAGTAATTTTTCGAATTTTTTTTTTTCAAAACTTTTTACATTAAAAAGTTAAAAAAATATTATCTTTTTATTGACGTAGTGCCAATTTTATTTCTCTGAAAGTATTAATACCTGGAATTATGAGTTTTGAAAATTTTTTGGGTATCAGGGGAAAGTTTATCCACTTTCTTTATTAAATTTAGAATATTTGGCACAATTATTCTAATATTTTAATTTTTTATTAGGTAAAATAGAATATTGACAACATTTTGTTATTGCTAATGAGGAACCATAGTGCCAATTACTTGGCAGGGTATTTTTTTAAAGTCACAACCTACTATGCATATATTGGTAACTTAATAAAAAAATTTTCTGGAGCATATGTGTTCAAATTGACGCCACCGTCTGCTGTCCTTTTGCTTAACTGTAAACTTTGAGTATTAACAAACGGCTTAAAATTTGAACTTAAATTTTTCTGTAGGATGCATATGACGTATTTAGGTCCCAAAAACTCAATTTTTTCAACGAAACAAATTTTCATGCAATCCTCTTAGCGTATTGTCGCATATAAGTCTGTCCCCCGGTTTTAGCTATTTTTAAGCTTCCCATCTTTTATTGGAGCGCACTCTATATGTATGCACTTAAAAGCACTGTTGTATTTTTTTTTTTACTGAACTACTCATATATGAACCGTGGAAAACTTAAAATTTTAAATATAAAAGCTTTAACTATGAAAATTAAACCTATTAAAATTTTAAAACGCTTTTACAAAAAAAAAATGTCGCCACCGTCCATGTCGTTTTCTCCAAGTGTATGTCATATATTACTTAATATATCTTGTTCAGTTATGTGTTTTGATGGAAAAATAAGTTACCCAGAGTTTGAGAAAATTTGATGGCTTCAATACAAAGTTATTTCAATAATACATTCAAAATGTCGCAACCGTCCATGACGCCACCGTCTGCATAAATAAAAAAATCCCATAAGAATAACACGTAGAATTTATTTTTACATTTGTAGCAGTACCACTGAAAATTTTAGGTTTTTGGACATTGATAAACATTAAAATACAAAAAAAATTAAAAAAAAAATATAATTAGTGTTGTGCCGTAAACAATAAAAAAATATATCGTTACAGTGAAAACCACCCATTTATAAATATATAGAATTATAACATACAATTTAAACATAAAATTAAATTATTGTTATTTTTAAAATTTTGCAAATCAGGGTATTTAAAAATAAAATTATTTTTAATATACCTAGAACTTTTGTCAAATTTATCTGGGAATCTGAATTTGAACTTATTTTAAGCTTATAAGGTCACCAAAATCCTGTAAATCCAATAAAGCTGCAAAAGAACGCTGAACGAGAAAAATCGATCTAAATTCGCGTAATTTACGTTATTTGGAGATTAAAGATGGCCAATCACATCGAGTTAGGAACGGCACCAAAAAATGTATTTATGAAAAAATCTCCTTCCTAATTTTGAAGAAAAAATATGATTCGGTTTTTTATTTCCACGGTTCAGTTCTTTATTCGGTTTTTTATTTTTTTTTAAATTTTGCATTTTTGTATTTTTAAATACAAAGAGAATTTTTCCATTTTCCGGGGTTTTCAAGGAAAATTTTGAAAAACTAATGGAAGGACCGAATTCCTGAGGAAATTTTACTAAAGTCTCTCTTTTCTCATAATTTTTGAGCATATCTAGAAGAGCTGGGATAATAATAGTTCAGGTAAGTGTATATTTAAAAGAATTCTTTGGACACCGCAGCGCATGTCAGGTAGGCGCTCATTCAGGGGACCCGTGTCTTTTCTTTCCTTTACTGGTAACCAAGTTTCTTTTATTCATTTATCAATAGAAGATCATCAGAATCTCGATTAGAATATTTAAAAATAATTTTATATATTCGAGTCTTTAAACTAAGAACGCAATTTGTGGCAGAATAAAACATAAATAATAGAGGGTTGGTATCACTTTTTGCATGTTTTTATTCCCAATTAGTTTTTTTTTATTTTTACAAGTAATAAAAACCCAATTCCATTTTGCCACAAACTGCATCTCATGCGGCATCCTCATTATCGCTCAGCGATTCAAAAACATTTATTCTGATGCAAACTGATTACAAATTAATTTTAATCTCAACTGCATTCGTCCATATTGAATTTTGCACTTGGCGCGAAATTTTTATTTTTTGTAAATAATTATAAATTTAAAACAAAAATTTTATACCATTTAAAAATATTTAAATAAAAGATAAAATTTATTAAAAACTGTATAAAATAATTCATAATCTTTTTAAAGATATCATAAAAAGGCTTATTAGAATTCACACTTAAAATATGATTTTATTTAAAGAATATATTCCATTGTAACTCAGCTTTTATTAAAACATTGCTTCTATAAATATACTTTATTTATAAGCTTTATAAATATTAGTAACCAAGTTAAAATGTTGTAAAATTTATTTTAATCTTTAAAATTTATTGGCTTATTATACTTTTGAAAGAGGGTCTTATAGTTATAAAATGTTATTTATTTTTTTTAAATTAAAAGCTCAATAAAAGTTTAACAAAGTATACTCATGCTCTTTATTCACAGTTTTCAGTATCGGTATTTTGAACTTTTAACTTTTTAGAGACTCCTGACAGTTGTTGTTATTAAAAAAAAGTGAATAAGTGATATTTGCATATTATTTAAAATGCCGTAGAAAATATTCTAAAATCTGGCTTAAATAGTTTGATGTTTTAAAAATATAATTCATTCAATTTTTTGTTGGCTTAAAAAATCAGCGACAAAGTAAAAGAAAAAAAGATAAGATAAACGAAGTCCGAGTCATCAAACTGTTGAAGATAAGAATTAATAAGTTTTATGAGTGTTTGTACCTTTTGTGAAGTTATGTGATTTGTTTTTTTCGTCAAATAAGAATAATTATTCACTTTTTTGGAGTTTAGTAATTAAACAGGTATTTAAGAAAACAAAATTTAAGGATCTATGCTTTATTTTCCCTAATTATTTCGTTATCAAACTTTTTCGGACAGAAAATATACGCTTATTGGGTGTGGTTTTAGAATTAACGAATTGTTAAATGTTGTAAATAACCTACTTTCAAAATCTCCTGTTTTATTTATTATTCGCAAAAGAATTAAACCAAATTATAATTTGATTATTTTTAATTAATTAGCAGCGACCAGAGCGAAAACTCCTCTGCTGAGTGGCTATGCTTAAACTTTGCTTAAATTGTTTGGATGCTTAAGCAAATATGCCTTAATTTTAAAGTATTTGCTTGAACTTTTAAGTGTTTGTTTAATTATTCAAACATTTGATTAAATTTTCAAACAAAAAAATAAGAAAAAATTTTATTTGCTTAAAGCTGTAAAAGCTTGAATTTTCCAGCAATAATGTTTAACTTTATCCGGTACCTAACCTAAATCTTTTAGTAATATTTTCAAGCTTTAAAAAACTTATTAAGTTTTTATTATTCTAGAAATGGCAACATGTATAAAACGATCAAACGGGATCAGATACCCGAAAATGGATTTACAATGTTTCCAATAAAATTTATTATGAAATTGAAGAATCGAATTAAATTATGAAGGTGAAGGCTGCTAAGGTCTTTTACTTCTATCTAGTAATTTAATCTAGTAATTTAAGTATCTAGTATATGAGTATCTAGTAATTTAATTAAAATAAAAATAGTAGTCTGATTGTATAGGATCGTAGTTCACAAGGCTTGCAACCTGTCATAGATTCGATACAAATGATAAAAAATATTACTCCTTATTACTTAATTCTTATTTATAGTAGTCTACAGAATTAGAATAGAACATTAATTAATTATTGTTGTTTGGTAGGTTCAAGAGACTCATTATAAAAAAAAAAGTATCAAGGATGTAATGACTCTAAAAGTACTAAGTCAATTAGTAATTAGAAGGTGAGATTTTAAATTTAATTTTGAAATATATTAAACAAGTTATTTTAATATTGAACTATTTGTTACAGATGAAAGGCAGAACTAATTGGCGTTTCTGATGATTAAAAATTGAATGTCAGTTTAAATAAATAAATTGAAGAAAAGTATGAATTAGAATTTGTTTAATAAAATATTAATAAGAGTACACGGTAGAGCTGCTTTGGTTTAATATTAAACCAATTGGTTGGAAATTAAACCAAAAAGTGTAAAATTCAACCAATGGGTTGAAATTTACACCAATTGGTTTACCAAAAGCTAAAATACAAAATAAAAATAATGTAATTCTAATACAGGGTAAAAATTGATTAGTGCATCATAAAATTCTAAATTGATCAGGCCTCTTACCATTCAGCAAACGACTTTATATAATTGTCAATTTTCTCTCGGATTTACTTACTTTATTCTGTACAGGATAATATTTTTATTTATTCATTCCTCAATTTATGAGACAATTGAAACAATACAGAAAAAGTCAATAATCAAAATACTTTGTAAAATTAATTCACTGTTAGTAGATGCTCACATAATTTTTTTATCCTGTTTTACAGTTACATCATTTTTATTTTGCATTTTAACTTTTGGATGAAAATTCCATCAATTGGTTGAATATTAAATCAATTGGTTGAATTTCACATTTTTTGGTATAATTGAATTGGTATAATTGGTTGAAAATTCAACAAAAAATAGTAAAATTTAACCAATTGGTCAACCAAAGCAGCTCTACCGTGTATAGGCCGTTATTCCATAACAAATGAAATAATTTATCTTAGATTGTAGTTGTATATCAAAGAAAGATTCCATTAATTTTGTTATATAGATAAGTTTTGTTACGTAGGCTGATTACTTAACTCTAATTACTCCATTGCTTTTCGTAATGGGTAATGAAATTTTACCATTACCCATTACCCATCACACATTACGTTAAAAGTAATGAGTATAACATTACAGCACATAATTAATTTTTTTAACGTTCAAATCTTATTAAAAGAGCCAATTAATTAGTTATCTGCTGTAGTATAATACCCATTTTGGTGATTTGTAATGGACTTCGGTCATTACTCATTACAAAAAGTAATATTAAACGATTAATGACTTTTTTCATCACTCCTTATAATTTCTGTAATATCAATGTGTAATGACGAATTATGTGCTCTCCAATCTCTGTTGTATATCATTTAACGATAACATAAAATGTTTAAAATAATGTGGATTATTGGATTTTACTGCTCACAACATTTTGACTCTGCAGAGTTCTTTGTTTATATTTAGTCAATCAGTGTAGTTATCACAATTTTTTTAATTTATTATTTTGCAGAACGTTTGATTTATACATTTGAGTCAAAATGTTGAATATAAAGAATTGTCGGCATCATAAATTGTTTTTAAATCTGCTAAATATTAAAAATTTATATAATTCTACTCAAAAAAATAGATAAACCTAAGAAAATAATTTATAATTATGGACACAATTATAAAAAAAAATTAATAATAAATAATCTAAGTCTCAGAAAATGTAAAAAATACTAATGCCTATGTTAACTCCCCCAGTGTAGTCATTATATTATTCTATATTTTACAATCTTAAATTCTTCTAAAACTTAGTTGAACGAGATATATAAATTTACTAATGCTGTTACTACTATTACTATTATATTCGAATATTAACAATAAGTAATATGTTATTAAATTTATTTAGTAAGGACTGTTCTAAGGACTTTCTGAAAATTTCCATCTTTTCCAGCTTTTACTATAACAAACAATGAATATTTTTAAATAAAAGCATAAAAACCTAATACACTGTAATAATATATTCTTCTATTTTTAAGCAATTGCTCGAATTTTAAGTATTTGCTTGATTTTTAAAACATTTGCTTAAAAATTCAAGCAGGCATTTAAGCAGTTACACAAGTATCATAAAATGTAAAAAATTATAATGCCTATATTAAAACTCCCAGTATAGTAATTATATAATTCTGTATTTTATAATATTACATTCTTGTAACACTATGTAAAAAATTTAAACGATATAAATAAAATTACTAATACTGCTACTATTACTACTACTACTATATTCTGTTATTAACAATAAGTAATATGTTATTTAATTTATTTAGTAAGGGCTATTCTGAAATGGACTATTCTAAGGACTTTCTAAAAATTTCCTATCAAGCTTATGCTTTTACTACAAAAAACCATGAATACTTTTCAATAAAAGCATAAAAACACAATACCCTGTAATAATATATTATTGTATCGTTTGGAAATTAGAAATTTAGAAAATTTTATTCTTGAAAATATTATTGAAATAAATTTTAGGATGTAGTTGCTTGAAATGAATACACAGTTTTTTAATTTTAAATAATACAAATCCTAAGTATAAATCAATGAAAGTTCATATCTCTAATATAGTTGATTCTAACAAATCTAGTTCTTCTAATAGAAGTATTCAATTTTATTCGTGTAATGATTATCATTTTATATCTTATTGTAACGTTTTCAAAGAAAAATCTCCTTCTCAACAATATGATTCTGTATTATCTTCTATATTATGTCATAACTGCCTAGAGAAACATCTAACCAAGGATTGCAGAACCTAGAAAACTTGTACTATCTGTCCATCTCAACATCACATACTCATACATGATTCGTGCAACAAGGCAACAAACAACCAGACGTCATCTGAGTCAACAGGCAATTCCAACACTTCTCAATTTCAGCACATGAAATCTGTTTTTCTTCTGCAACTTCTGCTCACGTGTCCAGCTTTTCTACTGCATTGGGGACTTCAATAGTTGCAGTGTCTTCTGGCCAAAGTCAACGTGTTTATGCTCTTGCTCTCATCGATCCTTGCTCCGAAGCATCATTCATTGCTGAGAGCCTTGTTCATCGGTTGAAACTCAAAAGAAACTCCAACAATATTCCTGTAACTGGAGTTGGAGATGCAGTTTCAATAGCCAGAGGAGCTATCATAATGGTAATCCGTTCACGTCTTGTCGACGATTGCTTAATCGAGGTAAAAGCATTTGTATTACCTAAGGTAACCTCTTATAAACCTAAGTTTACTAAATCTTTGTTTGCTTGGCTTCTAATGCTGAAATTGAACTTATTTTAGATGGCGATGTGTATAGTCTTATAATTCAAGAAGGTTTAGCAAAGGGTCCTGAAAACTCAGTTGCTCAAATACTCTCTTAGGCAGGATCATTACATGCTCTTCAAAAAATGACGAGCAAAAAAACTTCAGAGTAAATTCTTATATAAATTGGTAAAATTATGGTGAGATGAATTTTAGAGCTTTGAGATTATAAATGAATCTGAAACAGAACGAGGTTATGTATTTTGTAAACATGTTTTTTGAAGCAATTGCTTCAAATTTAAGTATTTTCTTGATTTCTAAAACATTTCCTAAAAAATGCAAGCACCCATTTAAGTAGTTACTCAAAACTTTGTCCAGCTATTAACAAGACAAATATCAATTAAACTAAAAAAAACTTGCAAATTATCTTAAGCTCTCATGATTTAACATGATACCTGTACAATAGAAAATTGATTTTATAATGTGATATATAAGCAAATCAGCTGATAGTTCAAATACTCCATTAAAATAAAAAATTGCTGTTATTTTATGAAAAGTAAGTGATTGAAAACTAAGGGTTTATAAAAATTGATCTAAATTTTCCATAGTTATTTTTGGCTACTATTCTATATTAACTATTATTATTTTAAAAAGAAAAATTTGAAACAGTTATAAATAACTTATGAAGTTAAGCTATTTATAGATAAATAACAATTTAAATTTAAAAATTTATTATCATCAAATTATATTTGAAGTATGGGAATATATTAAAAGGGATTCAAAATTGTTTCATAAATAACAGATACATAATGTTTCCATGAAAGTAAATGGAGCGTTGTTTGGCTTGAGATTCATCAAATCATGTTCACCCCAATAGTTGCCTAGGAGCAAAGAAGAATAGTAATATCTTTTTTGCTAGTCCTTAAACATATTTTTATTTAGAAAGTTACTGTACATTTTATTTAAAAAATGCAAAAATGCATAGAATAATTAACAATTTTAACTTATTTTTTTATTTATGCTTGACATAAATAATACATTAATGCGATTTTAAACCCTAGAGAAGAATTAACTCCAAAATCTTCATTTACCCAAGAATGTAAGATTAGTAGATAATGGGTTAATTTATTATACTTGTTTTTTATAAAATAATGTTCGATGTCTTACATCTTCTTTTGGTCCAAGGAAAAAGTTACTTTTCATCTTATACATAATTAAAAAATTATTTTTTTGAGATATAAGTTCATGGTGATTTCGAAAAAAATATACGCTATTTTTTCGCATAAATTCATTAAAAGAACAATTTTCTATCTTGCTCTTACTTAGTTATAATATATAATTAATAATTTGGAATAATCTAGAATCTAAAAATACATTCTGGAAACTTCTAGAATTGCTGCTATACACGGTGATCCAGAACGAGATGTGATTTTACTTTCGATAGGCGCGATATTATTCGTCGATGTTTACAATCTATGCCTGTAATTGGCTGATGAAAATTCAAACAATGCACCTTACTCTGGGTTACCGAGTATACAATTTTTTGCAAGTATAAAAGAGGGAAAAGTAGAAATAAGCTGAAGTATTGTTATTCATCCGTGAAGAAAAAAGGATACGAAAAATTTCATTTGCAATCTAATAAAAAGCACAGATCACGAAAACATCGTAAAGTAAGTAATTAATTTTCGAAATAATAATTTCCTAATAATTATAAAGTAAAAATTTTATAAGTGAAAGAAAAAAATAATTTTTTCTTAGTAAGTTTTGGTACTTGGATAAAATAAATTCTGTTAAAATTTTTTTAACCTAAAATATTTAGCTAAAACTTTTAGTGGATATTTTTAGGACCACTTATAAAATTAATATGCATCACAAACTGCCATTACAAATTTTAATAAATTAAATTAATTTTTATTATAGTTTTAATTTAAAATATAGAAAAAGTTATTTTAGCCTTGATTTTGGCGCCAATTCAATACGCGAACAAAGATAAAAAATAAGACTGTCAGTTGTTTAATTATCGTTTGATAGAGTGTGAAATATTAAAAATCGAACAATTTAATATTATTTATTTAATAAAATATACTTTTGACAGGATTAAAGCTATAGGAATTAATTTAAAAAAGTGAAAAAGGTGCAAATTAAATAATATTAATTAAAGTTACAGGAAAATTGGTAAATAAAATAAAAAAATAAAATAAAATTATTATGTCTCTGCACATATGCTATTAAAAAAATTTCCCTATAAATTATATTCTTGAAAACTTTTGAATGTTTATTAATTATGAAAAATAGAATATATTTATTTTGCATATTTTACAAATTAAGAATTAAAATTGTTACTTACAGTAGTGGTTCAACCAATTTAATATTTTTGTGAACATGGAAACTAAATCTATTAAAGGTAAAATATTAGAAATCCAAGGCAAGTGTTTTACCTGCAAAACAAAAGAATTTTTCATTTATCACCACATTCTTCAGTGCCATGAGGATACTTTACCAACAACAAGTACAATATCTTCGAAACCTTCAACATACATATCGAATTATGGTGTGAGGCCAAAGGCTTGTGAAAATAATATAGAACTTTTGTATGAAGATGCTATGGGTTACTGTATGTATGAATATGAAGGTCTGAAACGTTGTGGATGTGAAGAACTCGATCCTTATAAACATCCTGAAGTGTGGGAAAATTATTCCATATTAGTCAAGAAGCATATTTTTGAAACAATCAAATCTGAGCCAAAAGAAATGCGATTAGTATTTTTTGCATCAGGATATTTGCTGCTCGAATCTAATTTACTACAAGAACTTTTTTCAAATGAGCTTAAATCATGGAAAGGAAAGTTACATTTAGAATTTATTGATACTAAGTATAAGGTAAAATATTCTTATACAGGAACCAGCGAATCCTTTGACTTAGCAGAAAAATCTAAAGATTCTATACAGCATTTTAATGAAAATTTATTCAAGAATTGTCCAAAAAATATTCAACTGTTTACTTATTTTCCTGGTAGTGTAGATGCATCATTAATGATTAATCAAAAAAGTGCTAACGGTATTTATGGATACGATGTAGATCGTTCTTTAGATTTTTTAAACATATTAAAAATTTATAAACTAAATGATAAGGGTAAAGTGATTGCTGTCGGTAAAGACCCGCAACCCTGTTTCATCCAGGGAACTAATAATAGTGACTTGAAAATCAGTCATTTATCTGAAGAGGATTCAAATTCTTGTTTAATAAGAAAATCGTCTCATTTTATCCCAGGAAAGCGTAGCCACGAAAAGGAACTTAATACCTTCCCTAATAACGATGTGGTAAAGAAAAGGAAGTGCGAAATAACCTCAGAAGATGCAGGTTTGTCTTAAATTATATCTTGAATTTTAAATTTTAATATTAAAAATCGCACTGATTTATAAAAAGGATAAAGCATTTTTATTTCGGGTACGATCACATGTTCATTCAGAGTTACCCTCATCAAAGACTATTATTCATCATGATTGGCAAAAAATTCACTAGATTGTTATAAAAAATAAAATTTGTTATTTGAATAAAATAAAAAACTATATTTTCCTTCTTATTCTTCCAAATCGGCAGTTAATAGCACAACCTTATATTTAAAATTAAAAAATGGAAAAGTAAATAATTAATAGTAGAATTAAAAAAAATTATCCATGGAGGGGGAATCCGCGCTTTTTAAAATCTTTATTTATTTATGAATTAAAAATTGATTTGATTATTAATAAAATTACAGTTACCCCTTCCGTTATTTTTAATTTTAAATTCAGTTTTAAAACATATAGTGTGACGGGACTATTAAAAAAAATCAAAACAAAATTATAATTCTTATTCTTTAAAAAAGAAATTATTTAAATTTTTTTAATTATCTGAATAATTATCTTTTAATTATCTTTCCTAGATGTACCTGTTATCTTGCGATATTTATTTTTATCTAAAAAAAGATAATAAAAAATTTAAACAGCAATATTTACTCATCCATATTTTCAGGTCAATGTTGCCGAAAAACAAGTTATTCGTTCAGAAACAAAAAAAATACTAATTTGTTACAATTTTTTTTTTTTAACTTTGTATAAAAATAATAAGTAGTAGTTTTTTTTAATTCATTTGTATACACATTTGTAATTTTAGTTTTATAAATTTTATAAATAAAAAAGAACCCAAAAATTCAATCTATAGTAAACTGTTTTTGTTTTTCAGCTACAGTTAGCGTTAATAATGATGGGATGTCAACTGGGCAGAGTATGTATTCCTTTTAAAAATGAATTAAAATTATGTAATTAATATTATGTATTATATTTTATTTTAGAGATTGCTGTTGGGGTAGTCTCTGCTTTAATTATTGGTGGTGCAGGAATTTGCATATATAAAAAATATAAAAATTCAAAATGGTAAGTAGACTTTTTTTAGCATGAAAAATTGTAAAATAAGAATCTAGCCATAATCCATCATGTATGTAGCTAGTAAAAACAAGAAAACATGAAATTTTGTTTGAGACCAATACAGTAGATTTATTAAAGCTGGCAAAGAGTTTTTCACTTATTACAAACTATACAATGTAGTTCAGGGAAAATTTAATTCACAACAAAGTATTAAGGATTTATGAGTGATTTTGTATAAAATTAATCCTCATCATAGTTTAAATTTATAAATGTTTAATAAAAAACTTTTTAATTTGTAAACTTAAAATTTTTTTAAAAGTCAAAGACATTCGATACCAATTTAAAAAATTTTTTAAAACATTTTAAATTAACAAATTTTTTCTTTGTTTTTGCATTTTTAACTAAAATTAATATTTTTCAGATTGGATGATAATTAACATCGCCATTCTCGATTCCTTCAAGAAATTTAAGCAAGAAAATTTAAAAATTGCTATAACTATATTAAAATTACACTTTATGTTTTTAATTTTATTAATATATATTTTATAAATTTGATTTTATAAAATGTATTAAAAAAAATAAATAAAATAATTTGCATCATATTAAAAGTATAAATATTTAATTAAGTATATATAGAAAGACCTAAAAAAAATAAATGCTAATTTTTACGCTGAACTCCAATTTTTATTACAATTTACCAATTTAAAAAAAAAAAATTTCAAAGATTTACAAAAATATTTTCCCAGCTTTCGTTCAATTGCTAAATTTATATATGACAGTTTATATTGAAATTAGGACTTTATATGATCTAAAAATCGATAAAAATTTTTTTGAAGGCTTAACGATTTGACCTGTCTTTTGAGGTAGTTGGAATATTCAGAAAACAAAAAAATCGTGAACAAGAATAGATGCCAAAAAGGATTTCCCACTTTTATGTTAAAAACTTCGTTTTTCATTTCTGAGCTACCCAAAATTTTCAAAATAACTTTTTTTCTAGCAAGAATTTTTAAAAAATAGACCAAAAAATCGGATTGATATCACAAATATTGGAGATATTTTTATAAAAAATTAATATTTCACATTTAAATTAGCAAAAACTAACACGGGTATTTTTGCTATTTTCGCGCTTTCAGCGCCCAGATTTGGTCCAAATGGCTTTTTAGGGTCGCTGATCACAAATTTCAAAAATGGACACTTGGTCCTTAAATTTGCAAAAACGTGAAATACGTCAAAGAAACTCCTTTTAGAGGTAGTTTTCGCTAAATCAAGAGTGAAGCACTAATTTTTAGTACACTGAAAAAAAAATCCGTTTGCCGTTAGCGAATTTCTTCTTGCCACAAGCGTAATTCAGCTTGTAGCTAACGGAATTTTTTATCTCGCCAAGCGATTGCAAATGATTGAGAAAATTAAAGAAAATTAACAAAAATAATATTTTTCCCGCTTACTTGAGATATCCGTGCATCGGTATGATGAGACTTGAGAAATTTTTTTAAAAAAGGAGAGAAAGAAATTTTCTTTTCATTTTCTTTACGTTTCAAGTAATTAGTAATCGTTGGAGAAGAAAAAAAAATCTGCCAGCCACAAGTGGAATCCCGTTTGCCATTAGCGGATTTTTTGCTTGCTACAAGCTAAATTTTTTATTAGTGTAGGCAGGATCCCAAAATTTGTGATCTGGACACTTAAAGTTTGATTACATAAAAAATTCCCCCTTTTTAGGGTAGTATTTCAAAATTTCGAAATTTGGTCTTGTCATTAGTTTTTCAAAATTTTCCTTGGAAAACCCGGAGAATGGAAAAATTCACTTTGTATTTTTAAAGTGGTGTAAATAAAAAACCGAATCATATTTTTTCTTCAAAATTTGGGAGGAGACTTTTTTATAAATATATTTTTTGGTGCCGTTCCTAACTCGATGTGGTTGGCCATCTTTAATCTCCAAATAACGTAAATTACTCGACTTTGGATCGATTTTTCTCGCTCTTTTGCCGTTATATTGGATTTTCAGGATTTTGGTGACCTTATAATTATATGCTTAAAATAAGGTCAAATTCAGATTCCCAGATAAATTTGACAAAAGTTCTAGGTATATTAAAAATAATTTTATTTTTAAATACCCTGGTTTGCAAAATTTCAAATATATTAACAAAATAATTTTTTTTATTATTCTCCATTTTTTCACTTTTTCAACTTTTTATTTGGATTTTCGTAATACAGAACTTTGTATAATCGAAATAAGGTCAAATTCGGATTCCCAGGGAAATGATATATAATTAATATATTTTAAATATATTTGGGTGGTTTTCGCAGGAACGGTATACATAGTGTCCCCTCCATTTATATCCGAAACTAAAGCTCTTTTACACTTTTTTTTCTTCTAAAAAGTTCATAAATAATATTTTTTTAAAGTCACAACCTACTATGCATATATTGGTAACTTAATAAAAAAATTTTCTGGAGCATATGTGTTCAAATTGACGCCACCGTCTGCTGTCCTTTTGCTTAACTGTAAACTTTGAGTATTAACAAACGGCTTAAAATTTGAACTTAAATTTTTCTGTAGGATGCATATGACGTATTTAGGTCCCAAAAACTCAATTTTTTCAACGAAACAAATTTTCATGCAATCCTCTTAGCGTATTGTCGCATATAAGTCTGTCCCCCGGTTTTAGCTATTTTTAAGCTTCCCATCTTTTATTGGAGCGCACTCTATAATATGTATGCACTTAAAAGCACTGTTGTATTTTTTTTTTTACTGAACTACTCATATATGAACCGTGGAAAACTTAAAATTTTAAATATAAAAGCTTTAACTATGAAAATTAAACCTATTAAAATTTTAAAACGCTTTTACAAAAAAAAAATGTCGCCACCGTCCATGTCGTTTTCTCCAAGTGTGTGTCATATATTACTTAATATATCTTGTTCAGTTATGTGTTTTGATGGAAAAATAAGATACCCAGAGTTTGAGAAAATTTGATGGCTTCAATACAAAGTTATTTCAATAATACATTCAAAATGTCGCAACCGTCCATGACGCCACCGTCTGCATAAATAAAAAAATCCCATAAGAATAACACGTAGAATTTATTTTTACATTTGTAGCAGTACCACTGAAAATTTTAGGTTTTTGGACATTGATAAACATTAAAATACAAAAAAAATAAAAAAAAAAATATAATTAGTGTTGTGCCGTAAACAATAAAAAAATATATCGTTACAGTGAAAACCACCCATTTATAAATATATAGAATTATAACATACAATTTAAACATAAAATTAAATTATTGTTATTTTTAAAATTTTGCAAATCAGGGTATTTAAAAATAAAATTATTTTTAATATACCTAGAACTTTTGTCAAATTTATCTGGGAATCTGAATTTGACCTTATTTTAAGCTTATAAGGTCACCAAAATCCTGTAAATCCAATAAAGCTGCAAAAGAACGAGAAAAATCGATCTAAATTCGCGTAATTTACGTTATTTGGAGATTAAAGATGGCCAATCACATCGAGTTAGGAACGGCACCAAAAAATGTATTTATGAAAAAATCTCCTTCCTAATTTTGAAGAAAAAATATGATTCGGTTTTTTATTTCCACGGTTCAGTTCTTTATTCGGTTTTTTATTTTTTTTAAAATTTTGCATTTTTGTATTTTTAAATACAAAGAGAATTTTTCCATTTTCCGGGGTTTTCAAGGAAAATTTTGAAAAACTAATGGAAGGACCGAATTCCTGAGGAAATTTTACTAAAGTCTCTCTTTTCTCATAATTTTTGAGCATATCTAGAAGAGCTGGGATAATAATAGTTCAGGTAAGTGTATATTTAAAAGAATTCTTTGGACACCGCAGCGCATGTCAGGTAGGCGCTCATTCAGGGGACCCGTGTCTTTTCTTTCCTTTACTGGTAACCAAGTTTCTTTTATTCATTTATCAATAGAAGATCATTAGAATCTCGATTAGAATATTTAAAAATAATTTTATATATTCGAGTCTTTAAACTAAGAACGCAATTTGTGGCAGAATAAAACATAAATAATAGAGGGTTGGTATCACTTTTTGCATGTTTTTATTCCCAATTAGTTTTTTTTTATTTTTACAAGTAATAAAAACCCAATTCCATTTTGCCACAAACTGCATCTCATGCGGCATCCTCATTATCGCTCAGCGATTCAAAAACATTTATTCTGATGCAAACTGATTACAAATTAATTTTAATCTCAACTGCATTCGTCCATATTGAATTTTGCACTTGGCGCGAAATTTTTATTTTTTGTAAATAATTATAAATTTAAAACAAAAATTTTATACCATTTAAAAATATTTAAATAAAAGATAAAATTTATTAAAAACTGTATAAAATAATTCATAATCTTTTTAAAGATATCATAAAAAGGCTTATTAGAATTCACACTTAAAATATGATTTTATTTAAAGAATATATTCCATTGTAAATATATTAGTAACCAAGTTAAAATGTTGTAAAATTTATTTTAATCTTTAAAATTTATTGGCTTATTATACTTTTGAAAGAGGGTCTTATAGTTATAAAATGTTATTTATTTTTTTTAAATTAAAAGCTCAATAAAAGTTTAACAAAGTATACTCATGCTCTTTATTCACAGTTTTCAGTATCGGTATTTTGAACTTTTAACTTTTTAGAGACTCCTGACAGTTGTTGTTATTAAAAAAAAGTGAATAAGTGATATTTGCATATTATTTAAAATGCCGTAGAAAATATTCTAAAATCTGGCTTAAATAGTTTGATTTTTTAAAAATATAATTCATTCAATTTTTTGTTGGCTTAAAAAATCAGCGACAAAGTAAAAGAAAAAAAGATAAGATAAACGAAGTCCGAGTCATCAAACTGTTGAAGATAAGAATTAATAAGTTTTATGAGTGTTTGTATCTTTTGTGAAGTTATGTGATTTGTTTTTTCCGTCAAATAAGAATAATTATTCACTTTTTTGGAGTTTACTAATTAAACAGGTATTTAAGAAAATAAAATTTAAGGATCTATGCTTTATTTTCCCTAATTATTTCATTATCAAATTTTTACAGACAGAAAATACACTGATTGGGTGTGGTTTTAGAATTAACGAATTTTTAAATATTGTAAATAACCTACTTTCAAAATCTCAGGTTTTATTTATTATTGCAAAAGAATTAAGCCAAATTATAATTTGTTTATTTTTAATTAATTAGCATCGACCAGAGCGAAAACTCCTCTGCTAGGTGGCTTAAACTTTGCTTAAATTGTTTGGATGCTTAAGCAAATATGCCTTAATTTTAAAGTATTTGCTTGAACTTTTAAGTGTTTGTTTAATTATTCAAACATTTGATTAAATTTTCAAACAAAAAAATAAGAAAAAATTTTATTTACTGAAAGCTGTAAAAGCTTGAATTTTCCAGCAATAATGTTTAACTTTATCCGATACCTAACCTAAATCTTTTAGTAATATTTTCAAGCTTTAAAAAACTTATTAAGTTTTTATTATTCTAGAAATGGCAACATGTATAAAACGATCAAACGGGATCAGATATCTGATATCCGAAAATGGACCTACAATGTTTCGAATAAAATTTGTAATGAAATGGAAGAATCGAATTAAATTATGAAGGTGAAGGCTGCTTAGGTCTTTTCCAAAAATTATTTGAAATGTGATCATGAATCAAAATTATCAAGTAAAATATACCAAAGGCTTGTAACGAAAATTTCGTAAAAAGGTAGCTACTAAACTTAACTAATAAGGAAAATGCATTTATGAATTCTGATGAAAAATATGATGAAATGGAACTATATCAAATGAAAATATCAAAGAAAAGGTACTCAAATTATTTTGTTAAAATTATGATGTATTTGAAATACCGAAATTTTCACGCAAAGGTACCCAAGCAAAACTATGATGAAATGAAAACAAGAACGATTTTTTTAAAAATAACTATACTGAAACCTCGATTATCCAGACTAGGTAAGAGTAAGCCCGATCCGGATATCTGAAAATACGGATAATATGGAAAAATAAAAAAATGTACCTATTAAAAACATTTGATATATAAAGAACAATACCAGCTTCGTAGCGCGGTAGTATAATGTCTATACGTTCGCTTTTAAAAGTTAAGCCAAGTTGAGCGCGGTCGGTAACTGGATGGGTGATCGTATAGAAATTATACTAAACGTTATACGCTGTTTGGTTAGGATCGTGTTTTTCGGCATAGAGTTTAAAAGAAAAATCGAACACTATGAAGAAAACATGTATCCGTGCTGGTCTCGAAGTAGCTTTTCCCGGCTTCATGGGCATTATAATAATAATGTTTGGGTGAATGCGATTTCAGTTTAACATCTTAAAGTCGGATGCAGCCGCATATTAATTAATTAATTAATGATTATCGCTCACGATCAGGCTTGATCCTCTGTGGGGTACATAATACTATGTACTATAACTAAAATACGATAATTAAAAAAAAAAAAAAAAAAAAAAAAAAAGAGGTTCCAGTGTTCCTGGAAAACTCCTCAGGTTTTTGACAATTATACTCACAGGTATTCGCTTATAAAACTTTAAAATTAGATAATAAATTACTCAAAAAGAATTACTAAAATTACTGTAACGTATGATTTATGCCTATTTAACAGCTTTCTATATTAAAAAGAGGTATGGTCTTTGATAGTCGCATCGAATAACGAATTCATTGCTTGAAGCTTTTAAGATAGAAATTTTTTATGTTTTATTTTCCTAATAATTAATCTTTCTTATGATTCTTATAAAAAAAAATGTTATTCTTAATAAAAACGATTAATTTGGAACAAATTTTATTAAATATTTTGGTTCTACGTTTTAGGGGCTACCCTCTTTTTCGAATAGCTTGAAAATTATCATACATTTTAAAATAATTTGACCTTTTTTCGAGTATAAATTATAGATTTTATTTATTAATGCTTGACACCCCTAGTTCGGGGTCCAATTCAAAATCTATTTTAAAAATATTTTACAATTAATAATATAACATGAAAAATATAAAATTAATTAACAATATAAATTCTTACAATTTTAAATAAAATTACATAAATATTAGGATGTAAAGGGTCCAGTCATATAGTAAAATTTTGATATTTCTAATTCAGAAATCTGAAAAAAATATATACATACAAAATTAAAAAATTAACCAAATTTGCACGTAGATGATTAATTTCCCAGATCCATATTTCAGACAATCGCATGTTAATAAGTCCAGACGCATCTTGCCTTTTTACCAATGTTCCAATAGAATTAGTAAAAAACAGTTTAGATAAAAGATATGCTTCAATTATGAAACACACACATATTCCACTGATTAAACTTCATAAGGCAATAATTTTTTTCCATAATAATACGTTTTTCCAATTCAATAACCAATACCACCAAAAAATATATGGTTTGCCTATGGGCTCTGCAGTTTCCTCAATATTTGCCGACCTAGTATTGGAAGATCTTGAGCAACATTGCTTGAGCCTATTGGATTTCAAACCTGAATTTTTTATTAGATGCGTTGACGACATACTAACATGTATAACTACTGACAAAATACAACAGATTCTTGAAATTTTCAATTCATACCACAGTAGACTACAATTTACCCACGAAACAGAAATTGACAATAGCTTAAATTTTTTGGACATAAAATTGACTAGAGTAGATAATAAACTATTACACAACTGGTACAGGAAACCAACCTCATCGGGTAGATATTTGAACTTTAATTCTGCACACACAAAACATCAAAAAATAGATATGATATACACACTAGTAGACAAAGCTATATTACTATCAGATAAAAAATATCATACAGAAAACCTTGCAATTGTTAAACAATTATTGTTGAACAATGATTGCCCAAGCAAGTTTATTGATTATTACATTAACAAAAGAATAAACACCCTTGAATACAGAATTGATGATGAGAACAACAATGAAAATGTGAATTATGTTATACAAAAACGAATAATTGCTAAAAAACCGAAGATATGCATCCCTAATATATATAGTTTTTACAATAGTATGTCAGGTATGTTCAAAAAATATGATAACATTACCATACCTATAATTAATAAAAGTAAAAGCAATCTAGTCATCAAAGCCAAAGACAAACTAAAAAAGGGTGAAAATACAAATGTAATATAGTGTAGAATATGAATATATAATATAATGTAATATAATGTAGAATATGTGAAGAGTGTGATACAACATATGTAGGTCAAACCAAACGTGAAGTATCTATACGTATTGGTGAACACAAGGCTGGAGTTGATAGAGAGATAAAAAAAGAAATAGCTTTAACCAAAGAAAAAGAAAAACAACAATTTTGTAGCCATAGAGTTCTCAGAAGCCACACAAATCCAACCACCAAAAACTACCACTCATAGTATTGATAATAGCAGTCAGAAGAATGACAACATACCACCTATCACTCAGCATTATAGCAATACTAAACACAACTTTAAGTGGGAAAATTATCATATTCTGGATAAAGAACCTTCGTATCATAAAGGCAGCACATCTGAGGTCCTTTACATCAACACTCAAAAACACTCCATCAACCTACAAGAAGATTCTAAAGGATTATTTAAACCATATCTTTCTGTAACTCATAGAATGAAAAAACATAATCATTCATTGTTTACTTAACGTTACAATAACAACACGACACACGCGCTCGTATATTTATTGATTACTTATAAATATATCTGTACTTTATCAATCAATTACTTTTAGAGATGTCGTTAGTGATACGATTTATGACATTATTTCAAATTTTATTCACCAATATCATCGTTACTACTACATACATAAATTTTTAACAATGTTTATATATATATTATATTTAATTATAAAGTCTACAGAATTAGAATATAAAATTAATTAATTATTTTTGTTTGGTAGGTTCAAGAGACTCTATGTTTGAAGTAGAACATCAATTTTTAATAATTATCATGAAAGATTGCAATTTACATATGAATTAGATAATAACAACCAAATAAATTTTTTGGAATTAACTCTAATTAAAAATAACAAGAATAATAAATAATTGGTATCACAAAAGTACATCATCGGACAGGTTCTTAAATAACAAATCAAACCATACAAAATCACAAAAAATAGGCATGGTTTATACATTAGTTGATAAGGTATTGAAATTGTCACATAAATCTTTTCACTTCAAGAAAATTTAATTAAAATAAAAAACAATTAACCTATAAAATTTATCGATTACTATACAAAAAAAAAAAGATTGTTTGCATTATAGAAATGAACAATGTCTAAATGAGAGCATTGACATTAGGGAAAATATTTACAAAAAAGCGATGAAAATATGCATTTCTTATAACAAAGAACTCTTTCACAGCATAAAAAGATGCTTAAAACAGTATAATATATGTATCATTCCTAAACCTGATTATTTATTAAATAATGTTGTAAAAAAATGCAAAAATAAATTACATCCTCTAAGAAGAACTAATTTAGTTTACAAATTACAGTGTACTTCATGTGAAGCATCCTATGTTGGAGAAACTAAACGTGAAGTAAGCATCAGAATTGATGAATATGTAAAAAATATGACCAAAGATCATGAAAAACATAATGTGATTTTCCAACATAGAATGTATTAATGTATTTTGAAGACATTTATTTTATATAAATTTTGTAGATTTAAAAAGTTAAAAAGGTCTAACTGACTCTAAATCATTCAATTTTAATAGATGCTCATATCACTTTTATTTTGCATTTTAGCTTTTGAATGAAAATTCAACAGAAAATAGTAAAATTCAATCAATTGGTTTAATATTAATATTTATATTTATACATATATGAGTCTAAATTTTGAACAGAAAGTATAATACTTTCTGTTCAAAATTTAGACTTTGATACCCATAATGGGCATCAAAACTTGTGTTTAAACTTCATACTAAATATTAAAAATTTATATGATTCTAATAAAAAAAATAGATGAACATAAGAAAATAATTTATAATTATGGAACATTAGTATTCCAATTTAGCAAAAATGGAAAAATACCTTAAAAGCTACAATTTTTAAGAGCTTCAAAATGTTTCTTGGTAACAGATGATGCAAAAGGGACGAATTTTCGGGTTACTCTTTTGAATTTTTGGCATTTTAAAGTGTCTCAGAAGTTAAATATTGATTTTTTTTATAGCTTATTTGTTAAGTTTACAAAATTTGTTTAGAAAGAATTTTCATTGTTGTTATACAATATAATATTAATAAATAATAAATATTAATTAAAAAAAAAAAAAAGTTTAATCAAAAGGAAAAAACAGATAGAATAATAGTTATAGAAATGAAAATAGTAAAAATAACGTAATAATAATGAATCAAATTAAAAACTATATAAATTAAGGTATGAGAAACTAACACAGTTATTAAAAAAAAAAATTAATAATAAAAAATCTATGTATCAGAAAATGTAAAAAATACCATTGCCTATGTTAACTCCTCCAGTATAGTAATAATGTTATTCTATATTTTACAATATTAAATTCTTCTAAAACTTAGTTAAACGAGATAAATAAACTTACTAATACTACTATTACTATTACTACTACAACTACTTTATTCAAATATTAACAATAAGTAATATGTTATTAAATTTATTTATTAAGGACTATTCTGAAATGGACTGTTCTAAGGACTTTCTGAAAATTTCCATAAAGCTTATGCTTTTACTACAACAAACCAAGGATATTTTTAAATAAAAGCATAAAATCACAATACACTGTATATTCTTGTATTTTTAAGCAATTGCTTAAATTAAGTATTTGTTTCATTTTTTAAACATTTGCTTAAAAATTCAAGCACCCAAAGCAGTTACTCAAAACTTTGTCCAGCTGTTAAGTGGCCAAATATTAGTTAAACTAAAAAAAACTTGCAAATTGTCTGAAGCTCTCATGATTTAACATGATACCTACACAATAAAAAATTGAGTTTATAATGTGCTGTATAAGTTTTGTTTGAAATTAAAACAAAATATTTTTACTGATAATTCGAATACTTCATTACATAAAAAAAATTGCTGCTGTTTCATGAAAAGCATGTGATGGAAAACTAAGGGCTATAATATTTGATCTAAATTTTCCATAGCTATGTGTATTTTTTTCTATTTATAATACAAAAATTTGAAATAGCTATAAATAACTTATGCATTTAAACTAATTATAGATAAATAATTCAATTTACTTAAATAAACTAACTTAAATTTAAAAATTTATTATCATCAAATTATATTTGATGTATGGGAATATATTAAAAGGGATTCAAAATTGTTTTATAAATAAAAAATATATAATGTTTCCAAGAAAATATATAGAGTATTGTTTGGCTGGAGATTCACCAAATCATGTACATCCCAATTATTGTATAGGAAGCTATTTGAGTTACTCGTAATCCCTTATCTGGATTACTATAGTACAGTTGTCTATGCTAATGCATCTTTTACATTTCGTGCTTAGCTTCTAAGGTTAGCAAACTTAGGGATGCGGTATATTTTTTAGGATAAGGAGAAGTAAAAGAATTGCTCCCTTTAGGAAAAAGCTAAAATGTAGCTTTACTACATATAAGTACTGTCGTACGTACTTATATCTCAAACCAAAACTTTTTTGAACTTTTCTTTTTTAAAGTTGATGAATAATTAATAATAATAATTCTCTTTTAAGCTTCTCATATTTTATTTTTTTACTTTTCTCCAACTTAGTGAATATATGTATATCAATACTAAATTGGAATAATCTAGAAATATATTCTGGAAACTTCTAAAATTGATGCTATATTGAGAACGTGCGCCTCCCTCTTTTTTCATACTTCTAGCGGCGACCGCTGTAACTTGATACCCAAGCGCATAGAGTTAAAAGTAATTATTTTATTAAAAATAAATTTCTAAAATATTTAAAATTAATTTTATTTTTTATTAATAAATTAATTTATACTTAAAGTAAAAAATTGTACTAATTAATAACTTGTACTAACTAAATAATTTGTACTAATTTTCAAACTTAAATCGCTTGGGTATCAAGTTACAGCGATTGCCGCTAGATAGCGTTTTTAATTCTCAGTAATGCAGACTACTAGGTTTCCACTCTAGATCACCGTGCATACAATATTTTGCATCTATATAAGAGAGGAAGGAAGCAAAAAACTGTAGTCGTGATTGGTAGCTTATATTGTCTGGTTGTAATAATTAATTAAAAAGGGTAAGTAATTCATGTTTAAATATAATAATTTTCTAATAATGATATTTAATTATCTATAACGCATTTCCTGTCCTTTTGGCACCGGAATGTTTTATTTTAATTAATAATGACAGATTAATTTTTAATTATTGAAACATTTATTTTTTAACAAAAATTTTTCTAACAAAAATTGTGGAACCAAACGAGACCCTAATGGATATTACAATAAATTACAGTAGGGGGCACTGAACTAAGTAGAAGTGCGAATTCTAGTGTCTGTATTTATTTTTAATGTAATAATAATTTCTATAAGTGTGAAAATGTGTTATTCGTATTAATATGTGTCTTACATTCCTAAGATGATTATTTTCAAATAGTTATCAGTTAATTGATTAAAATATTGGTGATATCAATCAAATGTGAGAGGTGTTTTGATATTGAAAACCTGGACATCATCATCTAGCATATTTATGGCGGGATATCCCTTGATTATATCGATAAGTAATTAACTCAATCGATACTGCCGATAATATTGATCTTTTAATAATGGATCTCTCACAAGGTAATTTACCGTTACATTGCTTTACTTCAAATAAATGTACGACAAACTCTATAGTTAAAGTAAGAGTTTGCATAAATTGCGGTAATGCTTACCATGCGGGATGTCTTAAGAAATTGAAAGACATTATATTGATAAAAGGTTTTTTAATCAAGTGTTGTGATTCTAAAAGTGTTTTTAATAGCTCTAAAAAATGATGATACTAATTATAATTCTCCGTTTAATAATAATGCATTAAAAAATCTTAAAGTTAAGTACGACGAATTAGAATCAAAATACAATGATATACTATAAGAAAATAATAATAATGATTCTAAGTCTAACACTCAAGAAATAACATCTATAAATAAAGAAATATCAACTTTAAAAGATAAATTAAATAAAGAAAAGTTGTCAGTAAAATCCTACTCAAAGCAAAACAATTCACTAATATCAGAAATTCACGATCTTCACATCAAAATTAATGAAAATCAGGAAATAACTCTTTTAAAACAAAAGGTTGAATAAACAATATACTATGCAAAGTTCGATTCCCTTACAGCTATGGAATTCTGGGTTGGAATGGTAGTTATAAAACTTTTCTAAAAAAACTAGAAAATAGGTAACGTCAAATCATAAATATTTTTAACTTTGGGAAAAGTAATGACATTTTCTTAAGTATTAAACAAAATTTTTATTATTTTTCTGTTAGAAAAGAATATTTATGTATAAAAAATATTTATCTAAACAATGAACGTAAAAATGAGAGTACTATCACAACTTCCTTACCTAAATTTACAAAAGAAATAAGAAAAAAAATTACTATTATTGTGCTATAAAAATTTTCAATATGCTTCCTAAAAGTTTAAAAACTCCAAGTTCAAAGGAAGAATGAACAAATAGTTGACAAACTGAATTCAAAAAATGGCTTTCTACAATAAATTCGATTGGATAAAATAAATAAATAAACAAAATAATACTTATTGGTCATCGTAGAATTAAAAAAAACTATATATTAAAAATCTAGTATCGCAGAATTTTTTTTCCCTTTCTCACTTGAAGATTTTGATTTGTTATGTAATCCTGGCTCGAGAAAGAAGTTACTTTGAGGGCTGTAGGATACTGGGAAAGTATATAAAAAAAAAGATTTGTTGCATGATAAAAATATTTAAATTCTATTTGGTTGATTTTGTACTCGGCATTAAAATATTTGATACGTATTTTTTTTTTTTCATAATAATTAATTAAAAACAATGGAGTTATCATTGTGCAATAAATTCAAGGTATAGCATACAAGAAGGTGCCTTCTGCGCCGAGCCTACTTCAGCCATCTTGGATTGTGTACATGAATTCGAATTTCGTATGTATGGGATGTTTGTATTAGTATAGTTCTTATTGTACACATACATAAGTACTTTCGTGGAAATAAATGAGTTATTACATCCAAATAAAAAAAAAAGTACCTCCAGCTTTTTTGGTGAAAAAATTTTTGAAAAAAAATTGTGAAACATCACCGGTTGCAATATTTTCAGATATTCGTACTTTCATGGAATTAAATGAGGTATTACATCCAAAAAAAAAAAATATTGAAGGTTTTTTAATTTTTTTGTTTTTTTAATTTTGAGAAAGAATTTTTGAAAAAATTTGGTATCAGAACCAAAAAATGACTATAAACAAACTTTCTAAAATTAGTACTTTCATAGAAATAAATTAGGTACTATGTCAAAAAGAAAAAAAAAATTGGTGTTTTTTGTATTTTTTCGTGAAAAAAATGTTGGGAAAAAAATTTTCAAAAAATTAAGTATCAGATTCGAGATATAGAGTAAAAACCATACTTTCAAATATAAGTACTATCGTGGAAATAAATGAGGTATTACATCCAAATTAAAAAAAAAAAGTAGTTTGAGATTTTTTGATAAAAAAATTAGGTCTTAATTCCATAATGGTTGTGAAACTTCACCGGCTACATACACACACACACACATAAATACTTTTTTTAAAAACTGGTTTTTTAGCTTCCTGGGGTCTCAAAACGTGCTTATATTCCAAAAAATCGAAATTTGACCTATCACAATGGTTCCTCATTGAGGAACCAAAATATACGGAGAAAATAATTAATTTAATTTATAATAAAAATAATTCATTTCATTATTTTAATTTTTTTTTTTTTATTTAAAAAATAAATAAATAATTTATTATTGTTAAGAGCATTTATTTTAAACAAATACAAAATTATCTAGCCTATAAATCGGTAAATAATTTAAAAGAAGAAATTATTAAATTAAAAAAAAAGTTTTTTATTAAAATAAATAAGGTTTCGTACACTGTAAAAAGTAACTTTCTTATATTAACAATAACTTAAACTAACAAAAATTAGTAATTTTTCGAGAAAAAAATCGTATAATTACTAAATTCAGTATATTAACAAAAAATTCGAGTATTCTCGATTTTTTTTTGTGAATTCGCAAGAAAAATTGATAATTTACAATTTTTTTTCGAAAATTTTAAAAAAATAGTTATAAAACGAAAAATAGTTGTGATATACAACTTTTTTCGTAAATTCACAAAAAAAATCAAGAATTCTCGAATTTTTCGAGAATATGCTAAATTTAGTAATTTTACGATTTATATCAAATGTTTACAAAATTTTTTGAAAATTTACTAATTTTTCGAAAAAAATCTATTTTTTTTGTAATTCTAAGAAAGTTATTTTTTACAGTGTATCTTCTGGTATTTATAAATTTTTATTTTTATTATCTTAAAAAAAATATTTATTAAATCTAAAAAAAAAGTTGGTTTATTAAATTTTTTAAAGATTTAATTTCAGTTTTAATTTAATTAATAATTATTATAATAAATATAAAATTTTTTGGAATTACTAAAATTTTCTTCTTTAATTTCTTTACCATAATTCTCTATACTGTTAAATGTTTTTAATTTCATTCTCAATAATGTAAAAACTGATGAAACACTTATATTATAAGCATGACGCAATACTTATAGATCAAATGGTTTTGATAAATTATTTCATAATGAAAATATTTACTAATTACTGCGTATACGTTTATTTTGCGAGGTATACTTTTATGTAGGCTAAAACTGTTCACTTTTCTGCTGCACTTCTCCCGTATAACGGAGACTTATCTTCACAACTTTATTAAATAATTTCGATGATGGGGCCAAAACTTGATCACTATAATATTTTTTCTATAAAAAATATCTATATGGTATTATTATAACTTCCGGACGCTTTGATTTCATTGAAGTTGGTAAGATACTAACGAGAGAAGTTAACTATATTTGGAAACCAATTTTGGACACCAAATGTGTTTGGATGAGTTTATTATGTTGAAAAAACATTACGACCACCAATGGGCATTCTGGGTCCAGATACTCATGGCTCAATGTTGGCTCAGTGCCATAAAATAGGGTTTTTTGTCAAATTCAATAAAATGCTGCAACCTCAAAAATTAACCAAAACACTTCTGGTCGGATTTTTTAAGTTTTAGTTTTAACCTTGAATGCTCCGTAAACCTCAATTTTTCGTCCATAATTCTCCCGTCGCTAAAGCCATTTAACAAAGTGGTTATTTTTGTATTAAAGTAACAACTTTTTAATATTTTTTTTCAATAATTTATTAACCAGATATGATGATATAAAGTCAAAAGACTTATCTTAGAAATTTTTAAAGAAATAAGACGAGTGAAAAAGTTTTAGAAATTTGAAAATGCAGAAAATTTTTAAGATCGCTATAAAAAACTCAATTTCATCAAAAATTACAATTTTGGCAGCAATTTAAATAAATTTAAAAATTTGTCAATTTGGGACAAAAATGGACATTTGATTAATTGGCTACAGAATTCTGATAAAAATTGCGGTTAAAGACTATTGAAAGGTTATACGTACACCAAAAAAATGAGATCAACTAAAAGTGTTTTGGTCCATTTTTGAGGTTACAACGTTTTATTACCAAAAAAAACCTATTTTATAAAATTGAGCCATCATGGAGCCATGAGTATCCGGGCCCATAAGGCTCATTATGAATGAGTGGTCGGCATGTTTTTTCAACATAATAAACTCATCCTTAACCATTTGGTGTATTTTAGTATTCCAATATAAGTAAATTTCCCTTTTAAGTAGAAGAAAGTTTCACAATAATAGCTTATAATAAATTCATTTTTTATAGTTTTGTTAATATATTTGCTTCAGGTGTAAACGCTTCTCGGGATCATATTCCACACAATCGTATCTTTCAACAACCTCTGTTCAAATTGAAAAATTCAAGAAAATAATTTTCTACGATGAATCGAGGCACTGTGGTCGATTAATTAGTCCAGAGATTTGTAATTAAAGCACTCGCTAGAATTTTATAATATAAATAATTTTAATTTATTGGTTAAATAAAAATAAAAATTAAAATGTTTAATAAAAAAAAAAAGGTTACTTGATGATGCGAAGAACTTATTTCCAATACCATGAGTTTCTAAAAATGTCTTCTCCATGGAATTAGATAGAAATCAACGTTATATGTTTTTAATGAAATTAAAATTTCTTAAAAGAAAGCTTAAAAAATTTTAGGAGCTAAAAACTTGTATATATTATCAGTCCTCCAAGGGATGATCCATTTATTTTCTGAAATTAACAATCAAGCAAATTTTGTTACAGCAAACTTTCAATTTGAAAATAAATTTGAAATATTTTGTTTAAGGGAGGTTTGTGGTAAATATGTACAGTTTTTCAAGTGAGGATTGTGAAGAAATGGTTAGAGATTTTTGAGTAAACGTTTTGGTTCCTCAAAGAGGAACCATTAAGTTAGGTCAAAATTTGATTTTCTATTTTTTGGCATATAAGCACGTTTTGGGACCCCAGGATGCTAAAAAACCGGTTTTTAAAAAAAGTCTGTATGTGTGTGTGTGTGTGTACGTACGTACGTACGTACGTACGTATATAATCGCTGATATTTCACAAACATTATGGAATTAAGGCACATTCTACAATCATCCGGTAAACTCTTGCGGTCGTCCGCTAGAAGTCCGCAAGTCAGTGGTTCCAACTTTACATAAAATAAATACACATGATTATTTTAAGTTATCATTTATTTTCGGTTGGTGCCACTACCTTGAGGACCTCTAACGGACGACCGCAAGAGTTTACCGGATGATTGTAGAATGTGCCTAAGACCTAATTTTTTTTTCAAAAATTTTTTCACCAAAAAAGCTCGAGGTACTTTTTTTTGTTTTAATTTGGATGTAACACCTCATTTATTTCCACGAAAGTACTTATATTTGAAAGTATGGTTTTCACATGATATTTTGAATCAGATACTTAATTTTCTTAAAATTTTTTTTCTGAAATTTTTTTCACAAAAAAATACAAAAAATACCAATTTTTTTTTTCTTTTTGGACGAAGTACCTAATTTATTTCCATGGAAGTACTAGTTTTAAGAATCTCGTTTATAGTAATTTTTTGGATCTGATACTTAGTTTTTTCAATTTTTTTTTTTTCAAGATTAAAAAAAAAGAAAAATAAAAAAAACTGCAATAATTTTTTTTTTTTTGGTGTAATACCTCATTTAATTCTATGAAAGTACTAGTATCTGAAAATATTGTAACTAGTGATATTTCAAAACCATTATCGAATTAAGACCTAATTTTTTTTCCAAAAATTTTTTTATTAAAAAAATCTCAAACCCTCTTTTTTTTTTTAATTTGGATGTAATACCTCATTCATTTCCATGAAAGTACTTATACTTGAAAGTATGGTTTTTACTCGATATCTCCAATCTGATACTTAATTTTTTGAAAATTTATTTCCTAAAATTTTTTTCACATAAAAATACAAAAAATACGAAACTTTGTTTTCTTTTTGGACGTAGTACCTAATTTATTTCCATGGAAGTACTAGTTTCTAAGAACCTCGTTTACAGTAATTTTTTAGAACTGATACTGAATTTTTTCAACATTTTTTTCTCAAAATTAAAAAAAAAGAAAAATAAAAAAAATTGCAATATTTATTTTTTTTTTTGGTGTAATACCTCATTTAATTCTATGAAAGTACTAATATTTTAAAATATTGTAACCAGTGATATTTCAAAACAATTATCGAATGAATACCTAACTTTTTTTTCCAAAAATTTGTTTGTTAAAAAAATCTCAAAATACTTTTTTTTTTCTTAATTTGGATGTAATACCTCATTTTTTTATTTCCACGAAAGTACTTATATTTGAAATTATGATTTTTACTCGATATCTTGAATCTGATAATTAATTTTTTGAAAATTTTTTTCTCCAAATTCTTCGTCACAAAAAAATACATAAAACACCAAATTTATTTTTCGTTTTGAACATATCTAATTTATTTTAATGAGAGTACAAGTTTTAGAAATTTAGTTTATAGTAATTTTTTGTATCCGATCACAATTTTTTTTTTTATTTTGATATAAATTATAACACTCAAGAAAGAGTGATGGAAATCTTGCCTCTTTTTGACTTCCTTGGATTATTTTGCTCGTTGCTATGTTTATTTATGTATGCAGCTTAATGAAATTATAAACAATAATAAACAGCCTAAAAATATTAAATGGTTATGTTTGCATTTTAAAATTAAGATTTAAAAGTTATATTGGCATTTTTTAAAGAATCAAACAATTTATAGAATTAAATAATTTATTATTTTGTGATTAATAGAAATAATATAAATAATTTTAAAATCTTGAAGCAATTAATGTGGCTATTTTTTTTATTACAAAATATTATTATTATTATTATTATCATTGTTGCGGAAGATTGGTCAAATGCAAGAATTACACTGAGAAAATAAATTATAAGAAATTATTATAAATTCTGGTAAAAACTCCTATCTTTTTATAATAATTGAGCGAATATTTGTAATTTTCGCATCGTTACCAACCATTTCTTTGACAAAACAAAAAAATCATGTTACCCAATATTTTAATTATTAAGGGATAATTATATATTCTAATAAAATAAAATTTTATAAAAAAAATAAAATTAGCTTTTTTTATATTTGTCTCTTTTTAATTATGCAAAAATGATTTAAAATCCATTAACGACCAATCCATGGACGCTAGAATTTTCACTTTAATAACAAAATGATCTTAATAATCTACTTTACCAGCTACTAAAAACGAAAAATGTATGTATAATTGCATGGTTGTAATCAATAATATTTGTTGTAAATTAAGATTACAGCCCATTGTTTGAGGAACCACGGAGAAAAATAACTGTTAAAAATAACCAAAATTGCTGGTTATGTTTACATTATAAAGTTTTGTTATTTTCTGTTCAAATATTTTGTAAATATAACCATGTTTATAGTTAGAATTACAATATTCTGACTTCATATTTGTAAAATTTACAAATTTTTTTTGTAATTAAAACTAACCCCGTTTTACTAAAATTAACCTTGTAAAATATACAAAATATTTTTCTCCGTGCAGTGCCAGCTAGTTGGCAGGGTACTTTATTATATATTATGTAATTAATTGATATTAGTAAAATTTAAAAGAACGTGGACAATTTATTGAAAAAATAAAGCAAATAATTGTTAGCTCAGAAATCAAATATTTTGAGTTAATAAAAAATTTTTTTTTTAACCGTTTACTTTAAAAAACTTTTTTATTTTTTAATTTTTATTTTTTATTGACATGTTTGAACTAAAATTTATTTTTAAAAAATTTTTTATTAAAAAAAATTTTTTTTTTTAATTTTTTTGAAATGTAGGTTTACAACCCTATTTTTAATTCTTATTAAAGGAAAAGTTTAAATTTGAATTTTTCAATTTAAAGATAATTATTTTGGGTAAAAAATGATTTTTTTGGAAGGTATAGAATTTTAATAGGGATAAAAAAGGAAAAAAATTTTTTTCCTTCAACTACTTAATTTTTTTTATAGTAATTAAAATTCTAATTAGTCTAATTATTAAAAAATAATCATTTCAATTACCGAAATGATATCTCTAATCTATTTACATTTACTTTTTACCTTCAAGCAATCCAAGCAAGCTGCTTGAATTTTCAAGCAAAGCAGCCTGGCCGTGTAGCTAATTTTCTTGCGATCGGCACAAAACTTAAAATATCTGTTTTAGCAATAACTTATTTTTTTTTCTAATTGAAATAATGACAACCTTTACGAGCAAGTTCTTGATTTAAATGAATTTACAAATTCATCGCCTTCATCTTTTATATGCGGATGCGTATCGTCATCACTTTTTTTATTTTTTTTTCTGTATATATAGTTTTCAAGTATAAAAAGTTAATCAAATATCGTGATTCTCTTTCAATCGTAAACTGTTATGTACTATATTATAATCGTTAAGAGTCTTAGATATTTTACTTATTTCATTGTTTTCTGCTATAGTATTAATGTGACAAAAACGAACCTTGTAAAAAAATGATATCATTAATACTTTTTTTTATAGGATTATAGAACTGATTTTCAGAATTATTCAAGACATTGCTGCTTTGCTACATTACTACATTACACTATCTTTTATTTCTAACTTATCTTTTATTTCTAATCCCTGCAACGTTAGATTACAGGAAGCCCTCCGTATTCGCGGGTAATTGTGACCGGAAAAAGACCGCGAATAAGAAAATCCGTGAAAAATGCGGGACTGGGACCGTAGTATATATATATATGTACATAAATTAAATCAAATCAATTTTGAGAATGAAAATTATTTTATTGACAAGTGAAATAATCTGTAAGGGTCTTCTGTTTAGCTGTACGGATCATATCTCGAATCTATATGATTCTTCGTAAACATGCACTGCTTTTTTGCAATCTTGTTTAAATTTTAGACTTCTCGTCATATTTGGATCATTGTCAATTATATCATCGATAACTTTTTTAATAGAAGTCAACGCTCTTGTAAAGATCTAAAATTTCCATTTTTTGAGCCAAGTCCATTACTTCTTTTTTACTTTTCTGTTTTACGCACTCTTTTTCATTAGTTTTCTTAGGAGCCATGATTTTTAATTTATTTTAATTAGCCAAAAAAGAAAATTTTATAATATTTATAACCAAAAATCTTGTGAAAAAAAAGTTAATAAATGTGAACATTGCTACAAAACCGCGTAAAACCAAATTCAAATCCGCGAAAAAAGAATCCCGGTATATTTTGAACAATCGCGTATATTTGAATCTGCGAATACGATTACCCGTGAATACGAAGGGTTTCCTGTATCTACAATTGGTATAAATCAATTTCTTGTTAATATTGGAATCAAAACTGGACAAACTGGCATGTTCCATGATCGTTTTTAACAAAACTGAACAAAAAATCGTTGCAAAATATCCGTGACACAGAAAAATTCAACCGTTCTGAAAATTTCTCGTACACAGAAAAGTTTTTAATCGAACCATTTTCAAAAAATGAGTGGTACGCATTCTTGAAAGACTGGTCTGGTTGAAAATTTTTTTAAAAACGAAATAGTTTTAAAAATATTTTAAACAGAGTTACTCGTTGTTGCAAATCATAAAAATTTGCTTTCGTTTTCGTTTTCTCTTATTTTCTTTACATCTCTTAGGGTCTAAAAGTTATGCTTAAATACCAAGCATAAAATTTTATTGGCTAATGATTAAAAATATAGTTTTTTCAAGTTGAACATTTTTATTAAAAAATAGGGTACATACACCAGTTACTACGAATTTTTTGAAGTTTAAAAGTGAATTAAAAATAAAAATTAGCAGAAAATAACTGTTTTGAATTAAAAAAAACGTCTGAAATTAAAGATAAAAAAGCACCAGTTACTACGGATCGACCCAATTACTACGTACCAGTTATTACATTTTTCCTATTACTACGCACCAGTTACTACAATTTTTGCACGAATGGTAGCTTCAGGAATGTTGTATAAAATGGATAACACCGTAGTCGACAAACCCTTCTTAGCTACTTCAATAGATTTTTTTAGTTGTTCCTTATTATAATCATCTTTTTTTTGGTCTTTTATTACGATAATGATCTCAATCCATATATAAAACAAAAGAAAATAACTTTTCATCCACAAACTAAATTTTATTTTTATATTTAAATTAAAATTTTATTTTTTTTACTGCACTGAATACTTAAAGTGAGTTTTAAAATAATTTTAGAAGATAATATTGCAAAAATATTTAAATTTGTATACTTTTCTAAGCGTGGATTAAAGGTTATTTTTTTTTGTATATAGATTGAAACCTTTCATTTTTATTAATTTTATTAACTTGGGATTTATTATTTTTATTTAACACTAGTTTTTGGTTTTTTCTTCATTTTTTAAAAAATTATATTAAACTGTATCAAAACTAAGTAATTAAAATAGACTATTAAGAAAAATTTGAGATTATAAATAAACTTTTTAACCGTAGGGACGAACGTTAATATTTGGTACCAAACACTACATTTAAATAAATAATACTTTAATAATTAGTGTAAAATCAATTTTAAACGACTTAATTAAAAAAATGAGACCTTTTTTAACAAAATAAAAAGATTTTTACTGTGACTAGTATACTGTCAATGTCGGTAAAAGAGAATACGATTGATGACGGCCGAGCGTTTAAATTTTAAAATAAATTTTATGTATTAATATTTTCATATTAACAAAAAAATTATTGCTTAAAATAAAAACATAATAAATAAAAATTTTATATAAAAGGATTAGAAGTTAAAGAAAAAATAAAATTAAGTTTTATTACAATTTTTGTCGTTCCGTAGTAACTGGATCACATGTAGTAACTGGTGCCCTGTACCCTAAGTCAAAACTTTTTTATTAAATAATTTTTTTTAACAAAAACATTAGATACACGGTAAATTGGTTGAATTTCGCAATTTTTGGTTTAATTTTCAACCAAAAGCTAAAATACAAAAAAAAAACGATGTTTTTATAGAACAGGGTAAAAAATGATCAGGGCATCTATTAAAAGTGAATGAATTTTATTATATTATTCTTAATCTTTCTATAATCTTTCTATCTATAATCTTTCCATCATCATGGAAGAAATCTAAAATCTTAGCGCTTAAAAAAGTGCCAGTCCCGTCATCAACAACTGACTTAAATAGAAAGAAAATTTGAAATAAAAAGCCTTTAATTTTCGGGCAAAAGCAACTGTAAAAATTTTTTGAGAACATAAAAATACTCAAAACTCGAAAACATACCAAAATTAGTGCATTTATTAAGTTGCTTATAGTAATTTTAAAGAAAATTGGTGCATATTATGGCGCAATCTTGTGCATTAATTTTCAAAAACGCTATTTCGAGTAAAATGGCTTTAAACCCGGGGAGCAAAGTTTTTCTACAAAATTCAAAATTAGGTCCACTCTAATATATATAGTCAATTCTACAAAATTAATTTTTTATAAGAAACTATTTGAGTAATTCTTAATGAAAATGACCTAAAAGGAAGAATGAAGGTAAATGTCTAGAATTTTGAAAAATCTGATTTTGGTGGATATGACACCGTTCCAAATTTCATGATTCTAGATTAAAAATTTTTGAAAGAGCAGCTGTTTTTGAATTAAAAATATTTTAAAATTTTTAAGGAGAACCTAGGTAAATTTTCTAGTTTAATTTTCTTACTCTGAATAAAGCTCAAAATCTTTTTTCAACCATAAGAAATAGCTAGATCTTCCTACTGGAAAAAAATTTTACCTATACCCAGAAAACCACAAATTTTAAAGTAAAAAAAAAGAAAAGAATTTTTCAATGTTTGAAAAATCTGCATTCAACAAAAAAAATTTTCTTTTAGTTTTTTATTTTCTTCCTCAATTATTTTCCGCAAATGAAACGAAATGACTTTTAGGAGAAAGTTTCAGCTATTTCCTATGGTTAAAAATAGTCTTTGAGTTTTATTCAGAGCGTAAAAAAAATAGAATAGAAAATTTACCGAGATTTTCCTTAAAAATTTGAAAATATTTTTAACTCAAAAAACAGATGCTGCTTCAAAAATTTTTAATCTAGACCCATGAAAATGTTACAGTGTCATATTTTCACATACCAAATCCAGCGAAATTGGAATTTTCATTCCAAACATTAAACTTTCTTTTAGATCATTTTCACCAAGAATTACTCAAATAATATATTATAAAAAGTCTAATTTTGCAGGATGGACTATTTATATAAATAGAAAAGATCTTAAAGCAATAAAAAAAATTTTTTTAATTTCAAACTAATTTAGAAGACCTAATATAAATTTTAAATTTATAACTAAATACTGTGTAATTGTTTGCTTTTCCAAAAAAAAAAGAAAAAACAACTTATTCTCTGACTTTACCTGATTTCCATTGAGTTAAAATAAATTTCCTGAATTTACAGAATTCCAGAAATGTGTACACCCTGTTTTAAACTCCCTTAGGAAATTTTAATTATAATCTTTCGATCTAAGTCCCTTGATTTATGCCCCTTAAAAACTAAAATTGAGTATTTCATACCAAATGCAAAATAAATAAAATCATTATGTAAAAATATTTAAGGAACTAAAATTTTGAAACCCCAACTCCAGTTAAATGACAGTTTTACGGTTGTTATTGATAACTAAGATAATAAACGGTCTGTTAAGGCTTTTCGAGTCACTGATTCCGAAAATCAGTGTTTTGCTCGATGTTTTGCTCCTGTGAAATTTTTCTAAAACCCTTAAGTGAGCAAAAAGCACAGCTCATTAAGGGCGTTTTTGCAAAATTCACAAACTGTAATGAGATTTAGGTTGTTAAGTAAATTCATAACAAAATTTTGCTCCAAGTATGTTCCTCGAGTCACAGATCTTGAATTTTAGGGTCTTGCGTGTGAAAAATTCTCAAGACTTGCGAATATCCAAGGACTACTCCTAAAAAGACGTTTTTTAAAGTAATTTAAGGGTGTTTGACCCATTTCCCATGCATTGGACCTTGAAATTCGAAATTAGCAGCTCTGAAAACCTATTCAATAGGCTAAATCTTCTTACTGTTAGTGAATGCTGCAAATTTTTGCTTATTTAAGGCTCTTAACCCATTAGTTCCCAAGTGGACCTGAGTTGTCGTTTGAAATTACGTCTACAAAGCTTGTTTAAAATCGAAATTTTTTTAAACCAAAAATGTTTCTCTATGCAAAAAGAGTTGCTCTTTTATATTTTTGAGTCAGATTATTAAAATTTTGGACCGGAAATGAAATATAACCACTAAACAAGCTTTATAGACGTAATTTCAAACATTTCGACAACTCAGGTCCACTTGGGAACTAATGGGTTAAACAAATTTTGCCTGAGTTAAGCTTTGACTTTTAGAACCAACGATCTAAAAATACCCTTAGTAGACTTTCTTTCATTTAAGAAGCTCAAAACACCCCCCCCTCCCCCCAGAGGTAACATTTTTTAATTTATTCAGTACATAAATTGAAATTATTTTAAATACCAAAACTCAAATTATTTTAAGTCTTATTTCACATCCTCTTGCCATCTCGATTACTGGACCTGTTGGAGAACCCCTGCTTTTAATAAAATCTAATTTTTTCACACATTATTAAAATTTAGGAGCATAGTTCTTTAAATATTATATTATAACTATCAAAAATGCATATTTTTATATGAATCATAATATTTAAAAACATGATAACAACATAATTTACACAATTTTGAGGTTTATTGTAAACATTATATGTATAAAAACAATAATGATTTATAACCAACAATTAAATTTTAAGATAGGATATACATATAGACCTGGCGTGGAGCCCCGTTTCGTAGACAAATTTTATCCTTGATAGGTCGATGGAATTTTCCAACGGGTATTTATGTTTTTTGGGTCGCTGAACCCGAATATGGTATCAGTTTTTACCGAAAATGGTCCAGTTGCCCGCAATAGGCAACTTTCGGTTAATTTTCGGAGATTTTCTTATTTTCGCAAAGGTTACTTATGTTTTTCGGGTCGCTGAACACGAATATGATATCGGTTTTTACCGAAAATGGTCCAGTTGCCCGCAATAGGCAACTTTCGGTTAATTTTCGGAGATTTTTTTATTCCCGCAAGGGTTACTTATGTTTTTTGGCTCGCTGAACACGAATATGATATCGGTTTTTACCGAAAATGGTCCAGTTGCCCGCAATAGGCAACTTTTGGTTAATTTTCGGAGATTTTTTTATTTTCGCAAGGGTTACTTATGTTTTTCGGCTCGCTGAACACGAATATGATATCGGTTTTTACCGAAAATGGTCCAGTTGCCCGCAATAGGCAACTTTCGGTTAGTTTTCGGAGATTTTTATATTTTCGCAAGGGTTACTTATGTTTTTCGGCTCGCTGAACACGAATATGATATCGGTTTTTACAGAATATGGTTCAGTTGCCCACAATAGGAATTTTGAGGTTTTTTTTTGCGGGTTTTTTAATATTTTCATCCATTACTTATGTTTTTCGGGTCGCTGAACACGAATATGATATCGGTTTTTACCGAAAATGGTCCAGTTGCCCGCAATAGGCAACATTTGGTTAATTTTCGGAGATTTTTTTATTTTCGCAAGGGTTACTTATGTTTTTCGGCTCGCTGAACACGAATATGATATCGGTTTTTACCGAAAATGGTCCAGTTGCCCGCAATAGGCAACTTTTGGTTAATTTTCGGAGATTTTTTTATTTTCGCAAGGGTTACTTATGTTTTTCGGCTCGCTGAACACGAATATGATATCGGTTTTTACCGAAAATGGTCCAGTTGCCCGCAATAGGCAACTTTTGGTTAGTTTTCGGAGATTTTTTTATTTTCGCAAGGGTTACTTATGTTTTTCGGCTCGCTGAACACGAATATGATATCGGTTTTTACAGAATATGGTTCAGTTGCCCACAATAGGAATTTTGAGGTTTTTTTTTGCGGGTTTTTTAATATTTTCATCCATTACTTATGTTTTTCGGGTCGCTGAACACGAATATGATATCGGTTTTTACCGAAAATGGTCCAGTTGCCCGAAATAGGCAACTTTTGGTTAATTTTCGGGGATTTTTTTATTTACGCGAGGGTTACTTATGTTTTTCGGGTTGCTGAACACGAATATTATATCGGTTTTAAAGTACCAAAAAAATATATTTTTTAAATACAAATAATTAATCAAAAATATTTTGAGTTATTTAAAAATCGAAATTGATGCGTTTTTGTTATTGTTAGGACAAATAAATAAACTTCGTAACCTAGAAATTAAGTTTGTTTTTTGCAGTTGAACAAAAATTACGATTTTTTTTGTATTCGGAGCGATATTTTTAAGTTTTTGTAATACAATGAGTGATAATAACTGTGTAATAGGTGATAGTTCAAAATGCTTTATTTGTAATAATATTTATAAAAATAGATCAAGTAAAAAATGTAGGCTAACACAAAAAAGTAATGTAGTAAAGTTGCTTAAGATTGCTGAAATAAATAAAGATTGTGTTTCTGACAGATTAAGAAGTTTTGAAAACGTTGATAATGTGATTGAAAAAGGACTAAATTATCATCCCGATTGCTTAAGAAAGTACGAACGAGCGTATGAGCGAATGCTTGTTGTTAGGAGCAGTGATATTTTGTCACAGACAAATAATTGTGACCATTTCGATGAGTTTTCTTTTGAAGATTCTTTACATACGTCGTCGCTGTTAAGTAATCTTGATGATTTATCAGATACAACTTTAGATGAAACTTTATCAGAAAGTAAATTAATTAAAAAACGAAACATTTTATCACAAATTTTTGACAACATAATGTCAGAAATTGTGAATGGCGAAATATTTTCACTTAGTGACATTATAGAAAAAGCAAAAAATCTATCTCCTAATGAAATTTTATGTAATAGAGATGTTAGAGTTTATATAGTTAATAATTATGCTAATAGAATAACAATTTTTAATCCATCTGACCGTAAGAAATCTTCATTGTTTTTCTATACGGATTTAACGAAGGAACAATTTGCAGAGAAATTGTATTACCGGAATTCTATAAAAAATACTGCCTCTAGAATAAAAGAATGTTGTAAGAATGTAGATTTTAATCTGGAAGATAAGTTTTGTGATGTTTTAGATTTAAAAAAATCTTGGATTGAAACAAAAATTCCACCACCTATATTAATTTTTCTGTCAGCATTACAATTAATTTCAAGGACAGAGTTTTTAATGTTGATTTAGAATGCCAAGTTTTACAAAATTTTTATAAACCTTTACAAAAAATTTTTTTACCAGAAAACTACACTTGTAAAAACCTTAATCTCTCAGAAGAGTTATATAAAGTTGTAAATACTGAAGATTTATGCTGGGTCTTAAGCAGGATGAATTTGGAAAATTTAACTCGAATCAGAGGTAAGGATGAAATTCAGAATACACCTTTATGGTCCTCTTATAATTATATTGTAAATACTGATAATAAGGTTTTACAAACTGTTGGGTTTTTGCCGGTATTACCGTATCCTGTCACAAAGTATTCATCAGTTTACACTGCACTTTGTAATTTTGAAAACGTGTTATATCAGATTGATCAAAAGAACTTAGCAGTTTTTTGTGATGAAGGAGTTTATAGAATTGCCAGGCATCTAAAATTCCTTTATCCTGATAAATTTAAAAATATAACTGTGATGCTAGGAGGTTTTCATATTGTAAAGTCTTACTTGCCTGCATAGGAAAGTATTTAACAGGTAGTGGCGTTGATTTAATGTTTATAGAAACTGATTTATATGGCCCAGGAGTTACAGAACAAATTTTAAACGGTTCTAACTATGCTAGATCGGTAAATTCGTTTCTACTTCTTGGGGAAACATTATTGCGTCTTCAATTGACATCATTTTTTAAAGAAAATTCTGAAGGAAAATATAATAATGAATTAGCAACTGTAAAATCATTACAGGACTCTATTGCCGAAAAAAATAATGGTGAAAGTAAAAGATTGTATGAGATGTTTAATCTTAGTTGTGAAAAAATTTATTCAGATTTCTCAGAATATGTAAAAAAAAGATGCAAAGAGTCTCAACTATTTGAATATTGGACAAACGTATTAAAATTAATACAAGTATTACGAGATCATATACGAGCAGAACGTTTAAGTGATTTTCAGTTGTATATTGAAACATTAAAAAAAGTCCAACCAATATTTCATGTATTTGATCGAACTAATTACATAAGATACAGTGCAATACAATTACAAGATATGTTGGCATTGCCAACAACATCACCTGAGCTTTATGAAAAATTTAAACAAGGATTTTTTACTGTTAAAAGAAAAAAAGTTGGATTTACATCTGTTTCACCAGATCAGGCTTTAGAGCAAACAATAAATCGAGCTCAAGGTTGTACAAAATCTGGAATAATAGGAGTTACTAAAAATAAACAGTTTGTAGCAGCTTGGGAATTAATTTTTCATGAAATTTTGGCTATAAGAGGTTTTTTCGAAGAAATAACTTATGTTAAAAATTATGATTTTGAGCTTAACCAGCATCACGATTTATCATATTCAAAAATAGACAACACTGAACTGCAAATAGAGAAATTAACGAGTTATATTTGTAATAAAGTTAACCCGTTTAAAAATTTTTATTCTTCAGAACTTTGTAATATAGTAACTCAAGAGAAATGTGCACCTGATGTAGCTAAGACCATTTTAAAAGTATTTCAGGTTGGATGCGAACTCTTTAATGATTTTAATTTAAAAAGATTTTTTAATAAAGAAGAAGCCTTATCAGAAACAATACACAGAGTCAATTTCCCATCATTTAAAGCGTTCACGAAAATTACAAATACTCCAGCAAAACCTCTATCCATTGTTAAGGAGAATAAGATTAGCCAACGGGTCATTGAGTTAGCAAGAGAACGGGGTTTTAATTTAAAAAAGTTATTTACTTTCGAATTATCACGAATCAATAGCTTATTTGACGAAAATAATTTGATTAAAAAAATGACAGACAAAAGTAAATTAACATTGGAACTAGAAAAGAAAATAGATTATAAAATTATAAGTCTCCCGAAAAATATTGACAACTTTTGTTTGGTAATTGATGTAATGTATGTTTGTCGCGTTTTAAAATGGAAACAATTAACTGCATTCAAAGATTTTGCTAATGCATTTTGCAAGTATATCAGTGAAAACTTAAAGACTAAAGTAACGCGAATTGATTTTGTTTGTGATTCTTATATTGAAATTTCCATTAAAAATGGAGAAATATTATATCGTTATGGGGAAAAATCAATAGACCTTAATGCTATTTATGAAGACACTCCTATGCCTGTGCAAGAAAAATTGTTTTGGTCATCTGATAAAAATAAAACATTATTTCAAAAATTTCTTAGAAATTTCATTTTAAGGAACGGAAATACTTTGTTTCCAGGGATTGAGTTAGTTTTTAGTGCAACTAATGAACTTTGTTGCCAAACAACATATTTACCAGATAATGAACTACGGATTTTTAAACTTCAAAATAAAGATATTGAGGAAGCTGATACTAGAATTATGCTAAATATTAATCACGCAGTTTTAGAAAAGTTTACACACGTATTCATATTGTCTACTGATACAGATATTTTAGTACTTGCACTGTACTTTTTTAATAAATTTAGAGAAAATGGTTTGAAGGTATATAAATTTAAAAAAATTATAGTTAATACAATTCTTATAAAAAGAATCATAATTACATGTCTTGCTTTTTATTTTTAAGGAGTTATGGATAAAAGCTGGATCAGGTGCTAAAGTAAGAAAAATTCCACTTCACGTTCTGGCTGTGAAACTAGGGGGAAATTTGTGTCAATGCTTGCCTGCAGTCCATTTTTTAACTGGAAGTGATTATACGAGCAAAATAGGCACCAAAAAAAAGGCCATGAAAGCCGATCCGAAGAAATATTTAATGCAATTTGGTCAAAGTAAGATATTTATGCTACAAAAAAAGATTTTCCTGAAACGTATTTACTTACTTAAAAACTTTTTAGATACAAACAATCTGGTAAATAATATAAATAATGCCGAAACTTATTTGGTAAAAGTATTTTCACCTAAAAGTAATTTGATAACAACATTTGATAAACTACGATATGAAAAGTATTGTTTAGGAAATTATAATACAATTATTGATCTACCACCAACTACTCAGACTATTAAATTTCACATTCTGAGAGCATTTTTTGCTACATACAATCAAATTCATTGCCTAGATGATATATTAGAAAAATTAGATCCTACTGAGTATGGTTACGTGATAAGTGAAAATTGTTTACTTCCAAAAAGAGTTTGTGATAACATATATCCTTCCGTACAAGAATTAATACCTAGTTGCAATTGTAAAACATGTTCACGAAAGTCTTGCAATTGTGTTCGAGAAGGTGTATCTTGTATTTCATTTTGCGCATGTCAAAATGAAAACAGTTGCAAGAATAAATATAAGAAGTTTTGAAAATATAATTAAAGTATTACGATAGTTTATAATTCTGCCTAGGTACATTTTAAAGAATAATTAAATTTTAAATAATTATCCAATAATTTAATTATTTCCAAAAAATAAACAATAAAAATATTGATTTATTGTATTACATATTTATAGAAAATATTTTTCACTGTATTTAAATATTTATTTGTAAAAATCAGCTTGCAATTAATTTATTATTGATTATTAAAATATTGTAAAATTTTATCTGTATATTATTGTTTAGTTATTAAAAAATTAATTTTTATATTAATTTTCAATTTACTAATTATTTTATTGATTCTTTGTTGTATAGGAAAAACTTATTAAATTATTAAATACAAGTTTAAGCGCAGATTCGGTAAAAAGAGATATTGTTTTCCAGTTTAACCAGCCAAAAAACATAAATAATAATAGAAAATGTTTAGAAAATCTAAAAAAAATAGCTTAAAATTATCTACTGTGGGCACTTATTTTTAGTAAAAACTGATGTTATATTCATGTTCAGGGACCCGAAAAACATAAGTAACCCTTGCGAAAATAAGAAAATCTCCGAAAATTAACCGAAAGTTGCCTATTGCGGGCAACTGGACCATTTTCGGTAAAAACCGATATCATATTCGTGTTCAGCGAGCCGAAAAACATAAGTAACCCTTGCTAAAATAAAAAAATCTCCAAAAATTAACCAAAAGTTGCCTATTGCGGGCAACTGGACCATTTTCGGTTAAAACCGATATCACATTCGTGTTCAGCGAGCCGAAAAACATAAGTAACCCTTGCGAAAATAAAAAAATCTCCGAAAATTAACCGAAAGTTGCCTATTGCGGGCAACTGGACCATTTTCGGTAAAAACCGATATCATATTCGTGTTCAGCGACCCGAAAAACATAAGTAACCCTTGCGAAAATAAGAAAATCTCCGAAAATTAACCGAAAGTTGCCTATTGCGGGCAACTGGACCATTTTCGGTAAAAACCGATATCATATTCGTGTTCAGCGAGCCGAAAAACATAAGTAACCCTTGCTAAAATAAAAAAATCTCCAAAAATTAACCAAAAGTTGCCTATTGCGGGCAACTGGACCATTTTCGGTAAAAACCGATATCATATTCGTGTTCAGCGAGCCGAAAAACATAAGTAACCCTTGCGAAAATAAAAAATCTCCGAAAATTAACCGAAAGTTGCCTATTGCGGGCAACTGGACCATTTTCGGTTAAAACTGATACCATATTCGGGTTCAGCGACCCAAAAAACATAAATACTCGTTGGAAAATTCCATCGACCTATCAAGGATAAAATTTGTCTACGAAACGGGGCTCCACGCCAGGCTTATTTTAATATTAAAATAATATTAAAATAATATTAAATAAGCAAATATATTTTTTTTTTTTTTTTTAATAAAAAATATATAGGTAAATTAGTTATTATATATAACAAAATTTAGTAAGAATATTTTTGGTTAGAATCATTAAAAAATTCTTTTCCTAAATAATATTTCGTCAAAAGAATTTTTTATGTGAAAAATTCGTTTAAACGATTGAAATAGTTCCAAAATTCTTTTTTGGTTAAGAAAAAATTCTTTTGGTCTGGGAGTGTACTATAAATTATATTACACATAAATTAAAATAACCTAACTTTTTTGGTTGACTTGATGTTTATGTTATTGTTGCATTTAAAATTTGCATTTGTGTATGTATTGTGTACATTATTGTGAGAACCAATCAGAATGACTAACATAGTTATACTGTTGCGATCAACACGTCCTTTTTAAGAAAAGGATAAATTAACATAGGAAATTTTGAATAAGTGGTTTGCTATAGGACGCGTCAATATATGCTTATTTTAAAATTTTTATTTTTGTATCTATAGGTTATATGTTTATGTTAGGTTATAGAAGGAAAAGAAAATTAGAAAATTTTTGGATCTTATTTCTTTTCATTAAAAGGCTTTACTGGTTAAATTTTAGAAACTAATTCATTATTTTGTTTACAGGTTCATAAAATCCCAAGAAGAATATGGAGTTAAATTTTAGAAACTAATTCATTATTTTGTTTACAGGTTCATAAAATCCCAAGAAGAATATGGAGCTATTTACAGCGCTAGCCACAGCAATATTTAAACTTTTTATGATGGGAAATGTGATTTTAGGAGCACTTTTTGTGATTTTATTTATACTAGCAATATTTTTATTATATTATGTCGAACCAAAAAATCCACAACTATTTAAATGTGTCGCCACTGCTATTACACCAGGAATTAACTTATTCGTCAAAAATCTAATATAACTGGATGATTACTTTCATCGTAAATCCGCAAATAAAAAGCAAAAAAAATGAAAAAAAAAACAAAAAAAAAAAACAAATAAAAAATAAAATAAACAATAGTAAAAAATTCTATTTCAATTAAATATTATGTATCAAAAATAAAAAATTTGGGAAATCCATATCTTGGTCTTTATTTTATTTATTATAAAAAAATAAAAATATTTTAAGTACACCGAAACAGGGTTGAACCGATAAAGTCAGTTATAGTAGGAACCGAATATTACTCTCAACATAAAAACTTAAAACATTTATGCTAGAAACAAGATTTAGGGTTCTAAACATGCTCTAAAAATCTTCTCTTAAAAATTTATTTATTATTTTTTTTAAAAGAAAATTAGTTAAAAATATGTTTTTTAATTTAATGTACGCGATTCACAAAAGAAACTTAAAAAATATTTTTGCAACTAATTTTCATTTAAGAGTAATATTTGGTTTCTACTATAACCAATTTTATCGGTTCAACCATATTTGTGTATATCTTACGAAACCAAAAACCAAAATATGACTGTATTTTCTATGTTGCTGGGGTTTACTCTGCCTCTGCGCGCCTTACCAGCCAGCCCTGGAGCATTATTTATCCACTTTATGCGCGGAAAGTAGCCATTAAATGGAAAAACACAAGGAATGTAAACGAGAAGCCAAGGATGGTAAACTGCGATTTGGAGCATTCTTTACTCGATTCTTTATTAATGGACAAGGGTCGTTTAAAATTTTTCTGCGGCAGTAGCGAGAAATTGACACTTACGGTCCCCCTTCCCGCAAGGAATTTATAACAATACTTTTACTTATTTTGCGTGATCAGCTTTTTTGAATACCGTGTGGCAGAAAGGGGGAAAGGATTACATAAATCTGTGGGATTTTGAATTTCATATTTTATTTCGTGGAAATGGTGGCGTACGTATTAGCTAATTAAAAAAACTAACGTTTCAAATATAATTTCTCATCAAACCGCTGCGCATATATCCTAAATGAGCAAAAAAAAAATTTTTTAATAATTAAATTGATAATTTTCATTTTCACAATAATTATTTTTTTTGTAAACGTAATACGTTTATTCTTCTTAATTAATATGTTGTTTTTTATTAAAAAACCTCGTAATAAACATTCTATAAACATTTTTTTTATTTTTTTTTTTTTCATAACCTTTCGTATTTTCATTAATAAAAATATTTTTTTTTTAATTTAGATTGTGTAATCACCTTTATGAAGCAGTTTAAACTTCGTGGCACAATGATACCCGCCCGTGTAGACAGCATGCAAAAGTTGAACCCTATATTTTGTCCCGTGATTTAAGTTATAGTATTCCATATACTTGGCAAAAAAGTCGTCTCTCTAGGGTAGAAAATATACTGCAAAAAACAACCTCGGTGCTTTTACGACAAAATTGGTAAATTTACGAAAATTTAGAAAAGTTTCGAAAAAATTTGCAATTTTTCGACAAAATCGTAAATTTACAATATGTCGTAATTTTACGATTTTTGTAGAAAAGTTGCAAATTTTAATCGAAACAAACAGTTGTGAAATTACAAGCCATATTTTATGTACCTAAAAATACATAGCGAACCATTTAGAGTAAAATAAGGTTTTTTTTATTTTATACCATAAGAAAAGATGAATACTTTTTTTTTTTCGCTACATTACTGTTGGCAAAAAGGTATATATAATTACACAGGCACACAAAAAAAAAAAAAAGTCTTGTATCTGAAACCAGACCTACCTACAGGTAAGTTTTTTGATGTCCTAAAACCGAATCTGAAGTCAGAATTTACCCATCACCCTTAGATTTTGCCCCAGCTACCCCCAGCCACCCCCTAAACCGCCCCAAAAAGCAAATATTTTACTATGTCCAAAAGTTAAGAATAAAAGTACTTTAGTTACGTATTTTGATGTTCTAAAACCGAATCTGAAGTCAGAATTTACCCATCACCCTTAGATTTTGCCCCAGCTTCCCCCAGCCACCCCCTAAACCGCCCCAAAAAGCAAATATTTTACTATGTCCAAAAGTTAAAAATAAAAGTACTTAAGTTACGTATTTTGATGTCCTAAAACCGAATCTGAAGTCAGAATTTACCCATCACCCTTAGATTTTGCCCCAGCTTCCCCCAGCCACCCCCTAAACCGCCCCAAAAAGCAAATATTAGATTAAGTACCGTTCATACCTCAAATTCGAAACAGTCCATGAATTTACTACCAAACTAACCATGAACTTTTACTTAAAATGTAAGGATTCTGGCTACAAATCCATTAAAGAGATAGGAAATTATGACTATAATCATACCAATAAATTTAAAATGCCTAATGATTTTATATTAGATCAAATTAATTAACATATTTTGTTTAAGATATAAACAAAGACCAATTATAAATTTCTAATACAACTATGCTTGCTTGGTCTTTTGATCCAGCTATACAAAGTTTGAACAACTATAAAAAATTTTTTCTTTTACAGGTTAATGTACAGGTTTTTTATTTCAGGTTTATAAATAAATATATAAAAAAAATAACATATATTTTTCCCTTCCCTCATTATTTACATTTCAAAAGCCAAGCAGAAATTAAAATCTCATTGAACTTGCACAGGTTTTTCCCCACGTGTGGTTTTTGCCTGTTATTCGTGTTAAATTATTTCTAGTCCTGTACTTCTATATTTCATGATAGATTGTTAACGCAAATATTTGTGACGCATTCAAAACCTCTAATTCCAGATTACTTCGTTTCACTACGGAGGGGAGTTGTAGGGGAGTTGTAGAGATTAATGTAGTATGTGTGTGCACGAAAGAAATATTGAAGGTATTTGGTTCCTTTGTGGGGCCTGGCCAAGCTCGAGGTCATTGCTGGGACCTCTGGACGCCTAGTGTGCGTTAGTTCAGCCGCTGGGGCTGTCGTCGGCTGCAGATTGCAGGCCAGACATTAGGACTAGGACTTTCAGAGTCACCAGGTATTTTTTTGTATTTTGTGTATATGAGTGTGCTTGTGAGTGAATGAATTTTATTTTAATATAGGTGAGAAATTTTTGAGTGAGAACTTACAAAGCAAAGCCAACCGGCCCTTGTCAGGACCACAAAAATTAACGTACTATTCATACAAAGTTCTTGCATTAGAGTATTAAATTAACATTGATAATAATTTTCAGTATATATATACTTACCAGATTGATAATAATATAAATTGGAAGCACCTTTAATAATTTACTTATAAAATTAATTTTTTTAATAATTACTTATTTTAATTAGATATTTTTAATTTTTTGACAAAATTTAAATGCCTGTATGTTTTTTGATAATAGTAATGTAAAATAATGTATAATGTTACATTATATTTGGGTAAAAAAAAACACAACTATCAATTTTTTCAAATTTGTTAAATATAATATAGTATTTATTGTTTGCTAATTTAATTTTTTTTCTAAATACAATATTTTAAATTTTAATTGAATTTAATTATTAACAGTATAATGAAAATCGATTAAAGCATATAAGAAAGATTATTAGAAAACAATTAGTATTTATATTGTTAGTTATAATAATAATACAAACTTATCTTAAGTATGAAAAAAAAATTTATTATAAATAATATTTGAATAAGTTATAATTAACTGGTCTCTTCTGCATCAGTAAAAAACTGTGATAAGGCTTTTGCTAATTTGAGCACTTCTGGTGCAAAGGTTTGTCTTCTTTATTTTGGTACTCTCTGATTACGTCCAATTGGGTTTATCAGAAACATGACTCTGAAGTAAAATTTATAATTTTCTTCTTAGCGGGTCGAAAAAAGTGTTTTCGACCCGCAACGAGATAAAAAAAAACGCGTTTTCTCCCCACTGAGAAAGAAAAATTTCGTTTTGTCCATGGGAACAAAAAAAGGAATACCCCAGATCGCAGATTACCATCCTCGGCTTCGCCTCGGATTCGTTAATTAACGTGCGATCTGGGTCATTCTTTTTTTGCTCCCTTGGTTAAAAATGTACTATTTTAGTTCAATAAAACTGTTATTCTATTGTTATATATAATAAGTAAGGTTTTACCTTTGAACTCTAAACTTAAAAATATTTTCTTTGGATATACAATTTTGAAAACGTAGTACGAGAAAAATGCTAATTTCATAGCGTAGAGGAAATCATTACAAGTAAAAAAAAATTTTCATTCTATTATAACTTTTCACTTATTTGTATCATAGATATTTGAACCTTGAAAAAATAAATTACTTATGTACTTTCTACGTCAGATTAACAGTAGAGATTAAATCTAGTCTATATAGCATTATAAAAGTTCCCAAATATAGTACTACATTTTTTTAATACTAGACTTGATTCAAACCCACTTAATCTTGTGTATAAATGACTATAAGAAAAAAATTTATTTTTAAAATTGCAAAACTTTTTTAAATTACCGCATATGATTATTTTTGGCCAAGGATCATAACACAACGCTTCAGCATCCTTTTGGGATATATCTTTGTCCTAAAAATAATGAATGCTTACAAAAATTGAATATTTATTGTTAATATTAAATAATTTATATTTTTATCGTGTGTAAAATTACCATATCCTGTAATTTTTCATTAACCCATTAGCGCCTAAACGACCATCCAGGGACAGTTAAATATTTTTATATGAAAAAGTGAATATTTTGAGCTAAAAACGTCACCTAGTAGGTTTTTTGGGTCGCTCTTTTCATTTTTGAGGTCCATTTTCACCTACAACCCCTAGGTAAGGAGGTATCAACCCCTAAAGTAGGGTAAAATTTACAAAATCTTTTGACATCTTTATTTATGTGATATTTCAAAAGATTTTGTAAATTTTACCCTATTTTAGGGGTTGATACCTCCTTACCTAGGAGTTGTAGGTGAAAATGGACCTCAAAAATGAAAAGAGCGACCCAAAAAACCTACTAGGTGATGTTTCCAGCCCAAAATTTTTAAATTTCAAATACTTGTAAAATCCACCCCCTCAACCCTCCGTATTCACCCCCCAGATAAGGTAAGTTTTCTGTAAATACTTATAATTTTATTTTTTAACTTTTTTAAAGTAGAAAAAATCAATTTCAATGCCTAGTAAGTTTTTTATCACGCAAATAAAGATTTCAAACGATTTTGTAAATTTTACCCTACTTTAGGGGTTTATACCTCCTTACCTAGGGGTTGTAGGTGAAAATGGACCTCAAAAATGAAAAGAGCGACCCGAAAAACCTACTAGGTGATGTTTCCAGCCCAAAATTTTTAAATTTCAAATACTTGTAAAATCCACCCCCTCAACCCTCCGTATTCACCCCCCAGATAAGGTAAGTTTTCTGTAAATACTTATAATTTTATTTTTTAACTTTTTTAAAGTAGAAAAAATCAATTTCAATGCCTAGTAAGTTTTTTATCACGCAAATAAAGATTTCAAACGATTTTGTAAATTTTACCCTACTTTAGGGGTTGATACCTCCTTACCTAGGGGTTGTAGGTGAAAATGGACCTCAAAAATGAAAAGAGCGGCCCAAAAAACCTACTAGGTGACGTTTTTAGCTCAAAATATTCACTTTTTCATATAAAAATATTTAACTGTCCCTGGATGGTCGTTTAGGCGCTAATGGGTTAAATAGTTTCTCATGGTGTAAAATAAAGAAACATTATTTTATGACTCTAAATGGTTCGCTATGCGTTTTTAGCTACAAAAAATATGGCTTGTAATTACACAACTGATTGTCACAAATTTTCGATTAAAATTTGCAATTCTTCTACAAAAATCGTTAATTTACTATTTTTTCGCAAATTTACAAATATTAATAAATTTCCGACTTTTGTCGAAAAATTGCAAATTTTTTCGAAACTTTACTAAATTTTCGTAAATTTACCAATTTTGTCGTAAAATCATCGGAGTTGTTTTTTACAGTGTAAGCTTTATCTGTCGCAAATATGTTAAATTGGTTTAATTAAATTTTTAATTCTCAGCTGTAAACACTGCGGTACTTATGACAGATAAAATTTAAGCTGCGTTGTTTGGCCAACCTTCTAGTTTTTGTGTTTTTAATAAGATAAGGCAATAATTTTTTTAAATTATTTATTATTATAAATATACATTTTTGTCCAGTCAAAAAAGATTTAATTATGTGGGATAAAAGACTAACTTAATTATAATAATTACCCAAAATATAATATAAAAGAAAACTTCTATACATTAGTAATTTTTATCACATTTCCAGTATAAATTCGGCTTATGAAAAATAAAAATTATAAAAGCGTAATTTATTTTTAATAATTTCAAAAATGGTTTTTATTAATTCAAAAATGTAAAGCAAAATTCTATCAAGTGATAAAAAAAACATTTAAAACATTTTCAATTATAGAGCGAACCTTAAACCGAGAAATATTCCAGTTATTGTGGTGACAAATCAGAGGAAACTATATCCGGCATAATATTTCATATTTATTTGAAAATTATGAATAAATTTTCCAAATGTTTGCTTTGCTCTACCCGTTTTTAACAGTTGCTAGTAATAATTATAAATATTTTCAATGGATATTAAGTACTTATTTATTTTCTCATAATATAAACTAAAAGTTATAAATTTGAATTTTATTAAATTTATTAAAGTTATGACTCAAAACATTCAAATTATTTTTTACGCATTTAAGTATCAAATTTGTACTTTTTGAGTTAACAAGTTTGTAAAAATTAGATTTTTTGCCCTCCCGGGCGTAAAACTCGTGTGTAAAGAATTTTCTGAACTCGTTCTACGCCTAGGTGGGCAAAAAATAGTGTAAGCACCATGGGCGAAATACTTTAGACACGAGCGTGAACACAAATCACTCGTGCCCGGCTTCGCCGAGCACTCGTGCTAGTGCTCACGCTAGTGCCGAAACTTACGCCCTTGATACTTAATATACTATTTAATCAATTTTCAGTTAAATTAATCGACAAAACCATAAAATTAAGTACAAATTTATGAGTAATCTATAACTGGAAGAAAAAAAAAATTAAGTAATTATAATTTTATTAAATTAATTGAATTTATTACCTAAAAATAAATGGCAACATAAAAATATGACTTAACATTCCTTATAAAATATCGTGCTTAATTATTGTGAATCAAAAAAGGTTCTAGAAATTTTCAAATAATACAAAATTTTTTTCCAATTATTAGATTTTGAAAAAATTTTAAAAACTTAAAACTGTCATATTTTATAAAAATTTTATACATTTTTTGTCCATATTATAAAAAAACTGCTAATTAACACCTTAAATAATAAAATACATTGGTATAACAATCTTAAATTCTAATTTTTTTTAAATTAAAGAAATCTAAATTTTTACAAAATATTTATTTACAAATACTATGAATAAAAATTATTAGTAATTTAACCCTTTTTGAATTTAATTAACAAAATAGCTAATGTTTGAAATACAACAATCCAAATGACAGTTGCTAGAAAACCTTCGTAAACAGCTGGATTATGAATATCCCAACCACGTGCTATTATTGCCCTAAATGATTCAGTACTTTTTGTCAATGGTAGTAAATAGCTTATATATTTTAATATTGGGTGCATTCCTTCTGTTGGCCAAATTATTCCACAAAGCATAACGATTGGTAAAAATGAACCCATTGCCATGTAGGTTGCACTTCTTTCATTGTCACATGAACAAGCGACAACGAATCCTGCAGGAAATTGTTATTTGAGTAAATTTGCATTTTCGTAAAATATTTTTTAAGGTGATTCAATTTTTATATTTACCGAAGAACATTCCACATAAACCAGTCAATATGGTAAGTGCAGCAACCCATAATATATCTCCTTCGCATGTAATTTTAAACACACCAAAAGCAAAAATAAGTACCGCGACTGATTGACCCGTCATTACAATAAATTGTGAAAATACTTGACCAAAAAGAATTTCTGGACCAGTTACACCAGATACCAAACTTCTTTCTAATAGACCTTCGTTTCTTTCAAGAAGTAAGGCTCCAGAAGTTAATGCAACTGACAAGAAGAAAATTATCCTGTAAAATGTGGAGAAAAAAAAATTTATTTTCTGCTGTAAAAATTCTGAAATATAAAATTTTTATAAGTACGTTAAAACTACTCCAGGAGCTGCAAAATCCGTGAAATTTGGATCCATAGGGCCATAAATTGGTTTTCGGAACTAAAAATTAAAAAATTTTTAACATTCTTCCTTAAAACTTATAATAAAAGCAACAATTTTTTTACACTTACAGAAACTGGTATGTCGGTGAATTTGTCACTGTAATTGCAAGAAATTGTAATATCTTTTGCAAATGCTTGATAGGCATAGAAAAGATCGCGTGTAAGTAGTTGTCCAATTTGTTGATCTTTAAATAGAAAAAATTAATTTTTTAATAGATATGAAAGTAAGAGTAATTTTAATTAAAAAATATAATTAAGTCTCACTGGACAAATCCAACGCTATTTTCATATCAGCATAAGCAAAATTCCATTCTTCAGCATCTCTACCATTTTCTATTCTATCTTTTAATGCATCAGAAAAATTTGATTGAAATACAATTGAACCCCAAGCCCAACCTTTTTCAACAGCATATTTAGCTTCATTTTCTGAATCATAATTTAAATAAACAACTTTTCGATTTTGTAAATGTTGAAGATATCTGCAACTAAGATAACTCCAATCACAACCAGATGAAACTTTACACATATCTGAACTTTTATTTAATTCGTGATTAACAATTGCCATTTTTAAACCAACTGGATCTTTACCAATTGATAAACAAAATAAGATTATTTGCATAACAGGTAACCCAATAATAAATAACATTACACTAAAAATTTAAAAATTTTGTTATTTTTATTAAGAAATATTTAAAAGTCAATTTTATATTTACCCAACATTTCTCCACATCCATAAAAAGTTTTTCCATATTAAAGCTTTCATGTGTTGTGGATTAAGCATTTGAAATTTCGAAGAACCTTTTTCTTCTGGAGGTAGGTCTGGGGCCTAAATGTTAAAAAATTCAAATTTTTAATTTTTGTTTATGATTCAAAAAAATTTGTTTATACTGACGTGTTCACTACTGACAGCAGCACTTTTTCTACGACTAGAAATGCTCACATTATCACCAAATTCACCACTGAGCTCATCATCTGCACCCTTTGAGAGAAAATATAAAAATATTAAAAAATGAATACAAAAGGATGTATATAAATAGGATAAAAGAAATTACCAAATCTGGAGGAACTCCCGTAACACTATTTAAAATACTACTTCTTCTTCTAAGACCCATATTTTGTCGTTTACTTAATTTTAAAAATACATCTTCAAGAGTTTCACATCTATGCATTTCCATTAATCTTCTTGGAGATTCTTCAGCTAAAAATTTACCTCCTCTCATTAAACCAATCATACCAGCTTGTCTTGTTTCTTCGATGTAATGTGTTGTTATTATTATTGTTTTTTTGCCATCTTTAGTAATTTGAACTAAATGATCCCAAATACTTTGACGTAATACTGGATCAAGACCAACTGTTGGTTCATCTAAAATTAATAATTCTGGATCAGCTAATAATGCTGCTGCAAATGAAACACGACGTTGTTGTCCACCAGATAGATTTTTGACAAAACGATTTTCAGATGGAAGTTGAAGAAGCTATTGATAAAAAAGTTTATTTTTAATGAGATTTGTTAAAATTAATTTTTATTTAAAAAATTATAACATACTTTTACTAAAAACTCTAATTTTTCGTCAACTTGATCTGTAGTCATACCAGCACACCATCCAAAATAAATACAAGTTTCTCTAATAGAAAATTCTCCATATAAAGCAATTTCTTGAGGCATGTAACCAACTCGTGGCCCAGGTACTCCAGATCCTTTTGAACCTGGTCGACCTCCAAGTACCCATATTTCTCCAGAATTCAGCCTCCTTCGACCTACTATACATGATAATAAAGTCGTTTTTCCACAGCCACTTGCACCTAATAGACCATATCTAAAATCACAATTTTTAATATTATTAGTATTTTTTTTTTATTTTATGACATGCTTAGTCTTTTTATAATTTATCTTTTTTCATATTTTTAGTATCTCATTCACATTGGATAATATTTTCTTTGAATATTTTTGACATCATTTTAAATTAAGGTAAGTGTATGTACGTCATAAATTTAGTTTTTATAGAAAATATACGTGACTATAGGATTTTGTTAATACTACATTAATTTTTGGTAACAATGACGTAAAGACAAGTGCAACCGGTTCCATATATAAATTTTTAGAAATTCGATAAGTCAAAACAAATTTTTTTAAAATAAACTTTCGGTCATTGCATTTTTAATGATTTTGTTTTTTACATTCCATTAAACATGAATGCCTGAAATTGTATCAAAGATATGCAAACCACTTTTTGAATAAAAACTTGTTTGGCAGTTTTTTTGCATACTATTTATTTATTGTTGTTATTATTATTACATTAAGAAATTTATTTTAAAAATAATAATTGAATATTTTAAGAACACAAATTTTTTGTTTGGCTACGACGACATGTATATTGAGAATTAATGCAGAATTTAAATATTAAATCTAGTTTTTTTAATGCATTTATAATTTTTTCAAGATCATATTTTAAATACGCGATTGATATAAAGGGTATTTCGGGATAAGATAAGTGAAATTCCCCTGTTCTCGGATTTTCAAACTAATTTTTTTAAAAGTTTTTAGAGGTAAAAAAAACGTGGTAATCATTATCTGTTTGTCCATCCACCTCTGCTCGCCACCAAAAAGACCAAAAAAACTGTGTTTTTGACATTATTTTTTTCCTCTGAAACGATATTGTCAAAAAGTCTGAAAATTGTCCACGGCGGTCTCATTGTACATATTTTTGTACAAAATTTAAACACTGGAAAAATTTTTTAGACCTCTAGAACCGGTGCGACACAGTGAAAATTCCAAAAAATGTTAAAGTTTAAATTTTCGATTTTTTAAAAATTTTTTTACTTTATTGCATGGAAAATCCCATATATAAAAGCAAAAAATTATCTTTCTAATTTGCATTTTATATAAAAAATTTATTAATGTTTTTGTTTTGAATAAAATATTTATTTTTAAATTTCTCAACTTTTTTTGCTTAAATTTTTTTTCAGTTCAATAAAATTAAATATTTAATTGCAATTGAATTAATTGGATCATTAAACAGTGATAACTAATTATTTTTTTGTTATTTTAGATATTAATATTTATAAATTAATTGACAAAGTTGCAAATTAATTAGTTATTCATTTGTTTTGCGCGTGAAAGTGTATTTCATTTTTGAAAGAAATAATTTTTAACCCTGGAAAACAACATTTTCACCAAATTTTATTTGTCTTTTAAACTTTATTTAATTTTAAGTTTAAAACCAGTTGTCTAACTAAAATTGAAAATGTGCAGTACGTTTAAAAGTAAGTCGCCAGCTTTTTTATCTTTTTTTTAGTTTTTTTTTAAATTTTATTTCCGAATAATAGTTACTACGAATAATTTTATTATTGCTAATTCTTGTATGAAAAACTATATTTACACCTCGAAAAAATTACAAGAAGACGCCATAGTCTTTGTATCCCTAATTCGCTCTAGACTTTGAGGGTCAGTAAATATCTACCTTCAACTCAGTTATTCAACATTACCAGCTTACTTTTTTACCAAATGGTAAATATGATAGCAGTGTTATTTGAAATATAGCCTAAAAATCCTATCATTAAATCATGACTATCTCTGTTTCTTTCACAATAAAACATTCAACCGATAGTACCTTATAGGTACGAGGATGTTTTTTTAAATATACTGAAACACTCTCAAAATATAAAGTGAAATTAGGAATCAAAACTGTGGAGTTTCCTTGTTACTACCCTATTAATAGAAAATTATAATTTTAATCTATTCAATTCTCTATAATAATCTTAGCTATATAAGATATCCTGTTATAAAATTGGATAATAAAATACAAGATTCAAGCAAATTTTATTAAACTAGTAATTTTGGATTTTTTGTCAATTAAATTTTTAAACTTAATCGATTTGGAAAGCGTAAAATCAAGTACCCAATATTAAATCCATTAAAGAATTATTAGTTTCACATAAATAATAGCTTAACTTAAACAAATAAATTTTAAAAAAATTTTTAATTTGTATAGATTTTAACACTTTGGGCCCATTAAAGGGATGGATATTTTAGTATATATATTTTAGTTTGTTTTTGAACCATGTATAAAATGTATGAAATGTTAATCTTGCATAAAATTTTATATGAATAAGATTTTAAAGATATATGTGTCATAAATAATAATCATGTAATACCTATTCATTAAAAAATAGTTGAACATTCATAAAATGACAATTTTTTTTCGAATTTTATTTATAAATAAAAATAAAGAAATTTTTAGATTAAATAAATAATTATATAATGCATTGAAACTTAATTAATTAAAAATGATATTTATTTATGTTAAAAATATTGATACCTAGTGGTAAAAATAAAATCTCAAATTTAAAATGGAATCAAAGGAATTTCTGTGGTTAAAATTGACCAAGGCGTTAAAGCAGAGTTAATTTGATACATTGAAATAAATATTGAATCCTATAAATATAAAAAATGGTTCTTAGGGTGAAATAGGATAATTTTGGATTAAAATTGATACCAAACGTTAGAAAACATAATGGGCAAAATTTTTTGGGAGAAAGCAAGATAAACTTAAACTTTTAACTTCGGGCCATCTTGATTCAAGTCCATTGTACCAATTTTAATTCAGTAGTAGGTTGGTCATAGGGAAAATTGTTTAATTACTTAATGACAAGCTATAATAAATTTATGAAACTAATTTTGGCTGCAAAGGGTAACTGTTAGTTCGCCCAGAGATCCTGCCCCCAACTATTACTCCAAAAAATTTACTTTTACTTCTACAAAATAGAATAACCTTGCCAGCTGCAAATTCTCTTAATTAATTCTTCAAACACAAAAATAAAAAAAAAAAAAATTACAAATAAAGTATCAAAAAAAAATATATTTATGCAAAATAAGCAAAATTTTTTTTTTTTACAAACCGACCTTGCGACACAGCATCATACTATAAAAAGAATCGTCACGTAAAAAGTAAAATAATATCCGTATGCATGTTATTATTATTAATATTAGCAAAAATAATAGTAAATATAAATTTTTTTTTCATACAAAAAAAAAAAAGAAAAAACTTATTTGATGAGTATCATTATAAAATTCAAAGGTCATTAAAAAAAAAAAAAATTTATATTTGTGTATGTAAATAAAACACGTGTAATATTTTTTGTAAGTTGACATATAATTAAGAAGAAAGAAAATCATTGGTTATTGATGAACATTTAAAATCTTATATGCAATGATTTAGTACTAATTTTTTTTTAAATTTATGTAACGAATTAAAAAAAAAAAAATGTATTCATAATTATGAACTAAAAAAAAAATAGACGAGTTTAAAATATTTTTTCCTGGTGATAATTTTTTTTTTGTAATATTAATAAATATGTTAATTTAATTAAGACTTAACAATAATTTGAATATTAATGACTGTCATCAGTTAGGAGTATTAAAAATAGATTGTTAATTTATAATTAATTTTTTGCTACTCACATTGTACCTTTTGGTACAGTCATATTAAGACCATCGAGTATGACATTTGGATTACTTTTGGGTCCATATTTTTTAAATGCACCTCTAACACAAATTGCTTGTCTTCTTCTTGTATCAACTGTTGATTCTTGTGTTTTAAATTGTGCTCTTCTTGTTTTCAATTCTATTGAACCCACTGGTGCTGGTGGTACATCGGTATTTGCCTCCATTTCTGAAATTTTATAAAATAATACTTTTTTATTCACTTTTTTTGTAAAATTTTAAAAGAAAAAATAAGTGATTTTTTGATTATTAAAATGTATTTTTAATGGATAATATAATAGTTTCAAAGAAGTTTAATAGAATGTATATAAATAACATTTTTTATTATTAAAAGTGCTAAATGCAGTAAATATTGCTAATTTGTCGTATGCAATGAAAAGAAGGCTTTCGAGTTCGAGTTAACAACATTAATTTTATAGTCTTGATATTAATCCTTATTTATGCTTCTAGGTGAAATTAAAAAATAGATTCTATATAAAGGTTAAAAGCGAGGGTTGTTTGTTTTTAAACAGGATTATAAATAATTATGATTTGGAAGAGTTTTGAAAAAATAATAGTTAATGCTCAGTTTGATATATTAAAGCATACACTCAGAACAATTTTTTGAAATAAAAGAAATTTTTTTTAGTATGGAACATTTTCATAAGAAGGAGTAATAAAAAAAGCCCCAAACTTGGGGCGGGGGAGGGTAAAAAATTGATGTTTTTAGAGAAGGGTCAAATGGAATTAGAATATTTTCCATTTTAGGATTTAGTTTAATTTTTTATAGTTGCAGATCTAGGACTCATAATTAGGGAGTATATTTAACAAATAAAACTCCAAAGTCTCTTAAAAATAGCTAGTTTTATTTAAAAAAGGGAAATATCAACAGAATTCGAGCAAGTCAAAATTATACTATTATTAAATTACATAAAATACTTAATAACTTCTACTTCTTTAAATTTACACATAACCTCTTAAAATTAAATGGATATATAGGATTTATAATAAATTCCTCAAAGGCTTATATTACTAGAATTCGTAAGATAAAAGATTATTTATCTTCTCTATCGAATTAAAGGAAACCTCCAAAATATTAGGAATTTAATGTCCCATAGAATGTCCAAGATTAGTTTCACATTCCTATTCTTAACTTTTAAGCTTGTTACCCAAGATTCCAATTATTTTTGGCTCTGGATTCAGATTCAATGGTACAAAAAACATGTATCAGAGCAAATCTTAAAGTGGTTATCTCCGTCACACTATTTACTGCGTCTGGACTACAGTATAAGGCATTATTTTACGATAAGGAAAAACGAATTTTCACTTTTTTAATGTTTTACCGAGGCTAAAGCATACCTTAGGTCTTCTATAATATATTCTCAACAAAAATGTATACATAATTATTTTCTGACCTTAACTTACTTCATATTTTTCTTGGATAATTAATTTTACCGTTAATTATTCGTGATTTGAGGGAAACTTTCCTTGCTCATTGATGCCATTTTACTTTTTGGATTTTTCAGGCTATCCGTATTTTTTTCAGGTAACCTTAGTCCTTCAAAATACGTTTTGATTTTTTTGAATTGGTCATGTGGTTCTCGGAGCGTAATGACATTTCGGAGGCCAATTTTTTTACAATTTTGTATAGCCTGGGCTAGTATGATTATCAAGCATTAAAATTTTCGTATAAAAGGACCAATCAAAAAAAGATTTCAGGTATTCAAAAAAGAGCATAATGACCTAGGTTTTGACGAATTTTTTAAAGGTTCCGGATTACAACCTTAAGGTGGTTCTCTCATAAGCACTGGGTATATCATAGCTATTTTTTGAAACTAAGATTTGTAGCCATATTCATGTATAATTAATAGGTTAATGAATGAATTAATGTTTTATGTGTATTTTTGATTAATAAAATGAAAGAAAAAATTCAAAATGTTCAATTGTTTAACAATGTTAGCAAATAGCCATAACTCATATAGACCAATGTTTATTTAAAAATTTTCTTACAGCTTCTCCAGCTAAAATTAAATGTTCTTCCAGGCGAACTAAACAGAATATTGATCTAAGCAGCCCAGACCTGGTACTCTTTGGCTTTACGACTTGCTTAAAAGGCACACTTTAATACGGATATCGTATTTGTTAAAACAATTAAAAGTTTTGAATTATTTTCATTTTATTGTTAAAAACTACACATAAAATGACAAATTCTTTCCTATACACATTATTATCTATGGATATGACCAGATGTCTTGGTTCAAAAAAAGGAAGGCTTGAGAGAGCCACCTTAAGACCCAATTGGCTGCGTAACTATTATAATTGTTTACGAGAATATTTTATAGTATAGAAGGAAAGAAAGTAAATGATTTTTGTATTATAAAAGGTATTTAAATAATTTGATTCTTATGAAATCTTCTTCATTCATCTATTTATCATTAATATTTATCTACTTCTTTCCCAGAAGTTCCTTCTTCTATTTATCTACTTCTTTCTACCTGCAGCTACTTATAATTAGTTACATCATAAAAACCTTCGAAAACTTCCTTATGCCAAAAATCATTAACAGTATGAATAAAATAATTTTCCCCAGTTTTTAGTCTTTTAGACCTTATTTTCATCCTTTTTTAAATAAATATTAAATTATGACTTAAAACTTTAAAATTTCGCCATTTTCACACAAACTGTTCAAAAGACCTTTAAATTGTCATCATTGTACAATTTCCCGAGATATCCGAATTTTTGACCAGATTTAATTTGGTCACGTGACTTGGCGGGAAATTTAAAATTCGCAAAAATGATTTTTTGGCATCCGTATGCCTGGTTCTAGCTATTTAAAAATTAATTTAACCAAAATTTCAAAAAAATTGTTTTGGGTCTGATTTTTAAAAATAGATTTCGTAGATTTACGGATTAAGTAATACAGCAAGAGCATAAAAATTAAAGTTTTACATTAAACACTTCAAATACACATTCTTTTAGGGATTCTTTAGGGATTATTATAGGGATTCTTCTTTTAGCATTTACTTTTTATTTCAAAATCTACTTTATATTTCCGGAAATTAGTCAGGAAACTCCACATAAATATATTTTCAAATAACAGTAAATTACTATCTTCATTCTTTATCAGTATTAAATTTATTAATAAATAATGAATTTTTTTTTAATCAAAAAAGTAAAAAATTAATTAACTCCAACAATAAAACCTCTAAACTAACAAACTTATATAAATAACAAAATTAAACTCCAAATTAAAAAAAAAAAATTTATTTACTAGTAAATTATATTTATATAAAAAGTTTTTTTTTAATTAATTAACTATATATATAATAAACCAAACATGAAATCAAATTACATAGACCATAAAAAAATAAAAGAAAATTGTAATATTATTAAAGTATTAAACAATTGATTATTTTATTATTTCTTACTTAAATAAAAAGTACATACAGTGAAAACTATGTTTACGTTCTCTTTTTAACGACTATTTAACATTTCGAAATTTTAAGTTATTGAGTAAAAAAAAATGTTATTTACAAAGTTTTGATTCATTTTTTTTTTAAGTTATAAAACTGAAAGTATTATATGAATCGAGATATTAATGTAATCAATATTGTAATTAATTATTAAATAATATTTAATTCAGTTAATAATTACGTTATGTAAGAGAATGTGTGCTACAGTAAATATTTTTTGAAGAAAAATTTTTTAATTAATAGTTTAATGAATTTTAAAGAAATGAAATTTTAGCAAGATAAATTTTTTTTATCAATATTTTGTAGTAAGATTTTGCGTTCACGCATCGATTCATTTTTTTTAAATAACGAAAAAAGTGGTATGTACCAATTGCAATATGTGTAATTTATGCTATTATAATTAAAGTCTAGAATTTCGTCATTTCTGATTGTATTATTTATTATTTATATTATTTATAATTTATGTATCCTAGCTACTGCTATTTTAATTTTCTATTTATGATATTTTTATTTTAGAATTACTAAATTATGATTTTTTTTCTTGACCTTTATATTTGTAAATTTATGTGTGAGGGAAACTGGGGCATGTGTTTAATTAAGGTTAGAAATAAGTAGAAAACATTTTTATTCTGAAATATGGAATGAATGTTTGGTAAATGAAAATAAATAGAAAGGGAAAGTTAAACGTGATTTTTTCAAGGTCTTCCAAGGAAGTTCATAGTTATTGTAACTTATTGGACGGATTTTTCAGGAAAAATTCATATAAGTCTTCAAAAATTAGGAAAAAGCAGGCAATCCTTTTATAATATTTTTTTATGGTGATTTTATATTTCAAATTATTGTAACACAAATTAGTAGCAATATAAGCACCTACTTATTTTTTTCAATTGTTCTTGAAGGAAAATTTTATACTTTTTTATAATATTTTAGTTTTGAATTAAATCATGCATCATGGATCGAATCATGGACAAAATATTCCAATTTGGTCTGATCAGTTAAAAAAGTGCCTGGTATAATTGGTTAGAAGTCAGAATTGACTACTTGGATGTCTAAAGTATAGAATTATGACTACGATTTGCAAATTAAATTTAACTAGCTTCGATTAGCAAATTATCGGCTCCCAATTTCAAGCATTTATCGTGTTAACAATTTATTTTGATTTTATGAATTATAAAATTTAACCCTGATAAAAAGTATAGTAACTTATAAGCAACAGAATTCGTGGGATCTGGACATAATTTCTAGGATCTGGTTTTTTGTCACCGTATGAAAATTTTGTAAAATTCTAAAATTCAATTTTTGGATTCCTCAAAAAATTTAACTACTGTCCCCGTTTTTAGGCAATTTTTTTTATACTTTTAAAAAACTGTAGAAAAAAAATAAAATAAAATACATTAAAATTTTTTTAAATATAAATTTTTTGGATTTAACCCCAACTGGACCTAAGTTGAACTGAAGGATCACAGAAATCGGCCCAAAATACTTTTTTTCGAAAGTACTCTTGTACCATTTTAGCTTCCTAGATCAAATTTTTTATTTTCGGTAGCCATTTTTGTGTTTTTGGCCTGTTTTGGTAAATTGACTTAGAAAAAATAGAAGAAAAAATAATAGCTCCGGATCCCAAAATGATATTTTTTAAATTAAAAATTTTTTGAATTTCTTGCTAAGTCACGTGACTAAATAAAAATCTGAAAAAATTTAAATTCCATGGGAAATTTTACACATTTGACTTTTGACAAGCTTTGAAAAATTTGTGTAAAAATGACAAAAAATGATTTTTTATTAAAAAATGTAAAATTATGACTTTTAACTTTTTTCGCCATTTTTCAAAGCTCATCCCACGGTTTTTTTGAGGATGATAATAGTTTATAAAAAAAGAAATTTAAGACTTAGTAAACGAAAATCGAATCAGCTCTCTTTTTTTATTGAAGCTGAAAGGCAATAATTACTCGAGCATACATAGTGCAAATCAAATTTTGATCCCCGGAATCAAATTCTGCGCAGAAATTTCTTATAATATAATATATATTATAATCACTTAAGAGGAAAATTATTTTGGTAGAAAATGTAAATATATTTTAATTCAATTTATCAAAATAGGCCAAAAACAGAAAAATGGCTGCTAAAAATTAAAAATTTGACCTAGAATGCTAAAATTGGTTGAGAGTACTTATTTTAGTTATATAGTACTTTCGAAAAAAAAATAGTTTGAGCCAATTTTTGTGACCCTTCAATTCAACTTGGGCCCAATTGAGTTGAAATCCCTCACTTAAAAAATTTCCTTTTTTTTTCTACAGAGTTTCAGATACATCAAAAATTTGCCTGAAAAGGAGAACAATCTTAAAAATTCCTGAAGAATCGAAAATTCTATTCAGAATCTGCCCAAATCTTTGAAATTAAGTTTATTCACGTTTTTTAATCCAAAAAGCTGAAAATTAGCTAAAATCGAATAAAATAAATGAAATAATTTTCTGAAATGCTGATTTCCCCCAATCTCTCCTACAATTTATTGTCTTTCATATAAAATATCATTTTTATGTAAATTTCAAAAAAAAAAATAATATTTTTAATTAAAATGAAAAAAATGTCTTCACAATAAATATTTTTTAAAATTTTTTATAATCGCAATTATTCTTTATATTATGAAGAAGGCACAAAAAAAGTATACTACATACACTGATAATTTATTAATTTATAATCATAATAAAAAAAAGTCTACAATACGAAGGCTTTTTTGTCATTTTTTTTTTAAACTTCTTATGAGTGATGACTTAAGATGATTTTTTCTTTTTTTTTTACTATTAAATTAAGCAAAAAAATATCCTTAACCTTGAATAAAAAAAAGTCATTTATAAATAAAATATACCGTGATCTTTTTTTTTTAATATTTGCATATATCAAGTTTACTGCACACGTTGAAAAATAAAAATGTTAAATAAAATATAAAATGAATTTAAAAAAAAAAACGTGTTCTTAATTTTTACTTTTTTTTATATATTTTGCAATTTCAATAAATTTTTTTTTTATGACTTTTTTTATTCAAGGTATAAGTAATTTTTCAGAAAAATATTATGCATTTAATGAGAGAGATGACAATTTATTTTGATTCTAAGAAATGTATTAAAATCTTGTAAGGATTTTTCTCAAAATTAATTTTAAAGGATTATTTATGTTTTTAGCTTTTTTGAATTTTGTAAGATCTTTTAATGAATTTCCAATAATTTTTTAGGATTTTTTGTAGACCTTTCTGCATGTAGGATTAATTTTTAAAATACTAATGCTGAATTTAGCTACAAAGTCTGATCCACTAAAAATGTAAATAAATATTTTTGAAATTCAAGTCAATTTGAAACGAATCAACCTGAGAGCGTGTCTATATAGTAAAAAAAATTCGAGATTATAGAGTTTTAAGGTTAAAAATAAAAAAAAGTGCCTTTAAAAAAAACCTAATATACGTAACTCAGATATGTACATATTTTTGCAAATGAATTTTCATTTTATTTTTTACGTTAGAATTTAATTTTAATAATAAATTAATTATCTCTAATAAAAAAATTGTTCAAATCATCAAAAAAATATGTTTATGTATGAATAAAGAAACATTTTTTTGCAACTATGAATAAATTAATTTTTTGATTGCCAGACATGTAAACAAAAATTCAAACATAAATGTAGAATCTTTGGTAATATTTATTTACTTAATTAGCTAAAAAGGGTCAAATTTCATTTTGGAGCGTACCTATGCCTTAATTTTATTCATAATAAATTAACAGACTATTCATCCTTTACAGTATTTTGCCATGCATCCCAAAATAAATAATTTAATCTAATTGAAACGGTGAGTGCATGACTAAGTCAATATAAAATAGATATAAAATAATTATAACATAATATCAATTCTGATTAAATAATACAATGCAATTTATCAATAATTTTAAATCAAATATTTATCTTTAAATGATATGCAGTGTAAACAGTCTAGTTTGCAATTAGTGAATAAAGGGTATTGAACTTAAAAAAGGATCACTATGCATTTTTAATTCAATATTAAAACATTTCTAAATTTTAAAAATTGTGCCTGCTGTGCGGGAAAATAGTAATGTTCAATTAGTTTTGTATAGGAAAATTTACAGAACAAAAAAAATGTAAATTAAAAGTTTCCTCCAAAAGAAAGATCCAGAAAAACAGCGCTCAACAAAATGCAATTAACATTCAAAAACTGACCATTTTAATTTTCAAATTTAAAACAAAACTATTTAAATTTCTAGCAATACAAAAGAATAAAAATCTTATAATTACATGCAAATCAATTTGTACAAAATTAAAAGATTTCTTATAAATACTCAAAACGAGTTTTTATAATCTTTTACGCATGAAAAGCCGGTCATAATATTATAATATGCACATTCTTATGTGTCATATTACAAACACGTGGGTTTTTTTTTCTAAATAGTAAATATTTTTGTACATACATATATAGCTAGAAAAATTTTGTTTTTCAATCAATACAAAAACTATTAATTTGTTGATTTAACTAACATTTATAAAAAATGACAATTTTTTTGTTTTTGTTGTTTATACGATAAATCATACAGCATTGTCCAAGATTTTATTCTTTTTTTTTAATTCAAATTATGTAACTGTTTTTAAAAATCTACCTGACAAAAATGTTACTTTCATTTTTGAACTTAGGTACTCTTCTTACGTAACTGTAAATAACGTGCATGAAATTTTGTACAGAAGCCCTCCGAAAAACAAGTAAATTTTTAATTTTTGTAAAAAACTGACCTAAAAAATGAAAGTTGATACTCCTGCATAAAAAAATATGCTATAATAATTATAATCAGATGATATCTCAAGGCCCACAACTTTTTGAAATTTTATAAGTACACACAGACACTTACACCCATACATTAATAATTTATTATAAATATATAAGTGACGCAATAAATATTCTTGTAAATTTTACCAAAAATATAAATATTTTTATTTTTCTTTCTCAAATTTTGCTGATACAGCAAAAATTATTTGCTTTTCTTATACAATATCATTAAAATAAAAAGATTCACGTACGCAATGATGCTTGTTTCATGACATTATTAATTTTAATAACAACTTTTTTTTGTTGCCTGATTGTTTTTTTGTTATTGAATAATACAAAAAAATTGTGGTTTAATTAATATCTTAAGATTTTTCCTGTAATTTATGTGTATCATAATTTTTTTTTTTTGCTAAAAATATGAGTAATTATTGACTTATAAATATTTATGAAAAATACTTAAAGACTATAAATTAACTTTTTTTTTAATGATTTTTTTGTGCTGTTTTTGTCTTGGATGAATGATTTATTTTTGAATCACTTGAATATTATGCACGTAGTGTGTAATTATTTATCACTTACTATTTTGATTTCTTAAGAAATAAAATATATATATCACTTATTTTATTCAAAAAAACACATATTATTCACTTATTTTAATCACCAAAAAATTTATTATTTTAAAATTAACAAACCTTATTTAATTTTTGATGTTTTATACGAAAAGGAAACCGACAGTATCAAAATGTAAATTTAGCATACGTCAAAAAAATTGTGCAGTATTTAAAATTTAATTAAATAGAAAAAAAAATTCTTTACATATTTTTGTAAATAATACCACACTAAGAAAGAAACTGATCAAGACTGTTTTGAATTAATCAAAAACTCATGCTTCTATACTTTACTTTACACTGGACATTCTATAAGAATTATAAAATATTTAATTTAAGAGGGGGGCTCCAATCGTATCACCTACAACAAAAACAAGTTTTGTAATTTGGTGAACATTTTCTATCTTTTTTTCTTAACCTGTGCAGCAGTATGCAATGACATTGCCTTTTATTTTATTTATACGCATTTTTATTTATTTATTTTTGTGTATTTTTAGCTTTATTTTATTTTATTTTTTTTGCATAGTCATTTTTTTTATTGATTTATGGAAAAATTAGTTTTATTTATAGTACAAGTTATTTTTTCATTCACTTTTTTAATTCTTAAAAAAAGGGTTTTAAACGTAAATAAAGCTGAATATGTATAAAATGCATTACATAGGCATTTGAAAAAACGCTGCCAAGTACTATGGTCCCGTATTAGCAATAAAAAAATATTTTCTTAGTGGTCTATTTAACCTAACAAAGTATAATGTCATAAGAAAAACTAAAAATGATCTTTTCCTTGATATTGCCAGTTTAATATCTCATGGAAAAAATTAGATTTTTTACGTAAAAACAAAGGGTATTTTTCTACATAATCTTCTTATGTACTATTATGTCTGCTATGACAGTTTTTGGTATAGCCGGGGTAATTACCCGAACAGATCAATCTTATTGACACGTAACGCGGGCCCCCTTTATCTGAAGCTTGGCATAAAGTAGTCAGTGTTACGTGTCGTACGATAGGTCTGTTAGGGTATGTTTATCTTAAAGACATAGTTATACTTTATTACGCTATAACGGTAATGAAAAATTTTTACCATTATTAAATTCAGGAATAAATTATAGGAAATATATTGGTGTTAAAACGATAAATAATATATAATAATTAGGATAAATAATTAGGTGCTAAAAACCATAATAATAAGGTCCTGAGATCTTAAAACTAGTACTACTTAAAACGTGCTTATATACCAAAAAATCAGAAATAAAAATTTCACCTAAATCAATAGTTGAAGAACCAAAAAATTTGCTTTTTGAAAATAAAAATAAAATACACACGTACTTGAAATATAATTTAAGCCCTTTCTAGACTAGATTAATTTTTTTACTCCTACGTGCTTTTACTATATTCTCTGTGCTTCTTCCTAAGGATTGGATAATAAATTTCATATTTTTAATATTTTTTTAAATATTTTTTAAAATTTCTTAATAAAATTTTGCCTTTGAGGATTTTATTCGAAAATATGTTAAATTTCGAACCACTTACAATATGCAAATTTCGACATACAGAGTCTTTATTGTAAAATTTCTTTAACTTGTAAGAACCCGAATCTGAAATCTGTTTTCACAGGAGATAACTGATAAACTCAAAATTTTTTCTCAGGTGTGTATATTATACAAGTTTTATCAGCTGTATCTGGCTTACTACTAAATTCATTGCATAAATTTTTTACAAATAGTAAATCCAACTAGTCTTAATTTTGTACCACCCTCTCTTGCTGATATAATTTAAATACTCAACCCCTAATACTATAATCGATCAAAAAAAGATGTGGGCCTCTTGAATTTTTGAAATATTTTCCAGGAAAATGGCCTTTGGATGTTCGGGTAAAAAAAAACGCTACCAAGTAATTGGCACTATGGTCCCTCATTAACAATAACAAAATGTTCTTAATAGTCTATTTTACCTAGGAAAAATGATAATTCCAGATATTAGTACTTTTATAGAAAAAAATTAAATACTGCGTCCCAAAAGAAAACAAAATATTGCTATCGTTTTAATTTTTTTATGTAAAAAATTTTGAGAAAAAAATTTTCAAAAATTTAAGTATCCAATTCGAGATATCGAGTAAAAACAATATTTTCAAATATTAGTACTTTCATACAAAATAAATTAGGTGATACGTTCAAAACGAAAAAAAAATATTTCTGTTTTTTTTATTTTTTTGTGTAAAAATTTTTGAGAAAAAAATTTTCAAAAAATTAAGTTTCAGATCCAAAAAATTGACTATAAAATATATTTCTAAAACTAGTACTACTCCCACAGAAAAAAACGAGGTACTACTTTCAAAAAAGAAAAAAATATTGCCGTTTTTTTTAATTTTTTATGCAAAAAGGTATGAGAAAAAAAAGTTCGAAAAATTATGTGTCATATGGGAGATATAGAGTAATAACCATATTTTCAGATATTGGTACTTTCATAGGAAGAAATTAGGTACTACATCCAAAATGAAAAAAAATATTTCAGTTTTTTTTTATTTTTTTTCTAAATTTTGAGAAAAAAATTTTGAAAAAATTTGGTATAAGATCTAAAAAATTACTATAAAGAGGTTCCTAAAATTAGTACTCACATAGAAATAACTAAAAGAAAAAAAAAAAGTGGTTTTTTTCTAATTTTTTTATTTGAAAAATTTTGAGAAAAAAATTTAAAAAATAAATTATAAGATTCAAGATATCGAGTAAGAACGATACTTCTAGATATTAGTACTTTAAAGTAAAAAAGTAAGGTATTACATCCAAATGAAAAAAAAGAAAAACTATATCGAGATTTTTTCGTGTTCCATATGTTACACTTACTTTAATATGTTAAATAACACAAGGGTATCGGTGGATAATAAATTTTAAAGAACAATTGGGGTTTATTTATTATTTATACAAATGCGTTTATTTTTTTAATATTGTTATCAAACTAGCATAATGTCCGGAGCTCGTTGACCGAATTCTAAAACTATAATCCATAGATATGATTACTTATCATAAAAATACGTTTCTACGATAAGTAGAAGCGATTTTAGCTTAAATTTTTATGAAGAATTCATTTGCTAATATTTTTTGAAAATTCAGAACGCTCCCATAAAGTCAAAGGGTTAAAGAACCTACCAGTTAATATTTAGTTAAAGTAAAATAATTTTTAATGCATTAATTAAAAGTTTAAAAACGGCCTAAAAAAATTTTTTTCTAATTTTTTTATGAATTTATTGCTGGGGCAGCAAGGGTAGGGGCTACCCTCCCAATAAAGTTAGAATCATAAACTTTTGTACAGAGTCTGAACTGGACAAAAATTTAACTTTGCACGAAAAACAAAGAAGTATCAAAAGATAAACTTTATTAAATCAGAGTTGGACAATGATTGAATCAGTATTCTTCAAAAAGTAAATTATACGATATTTTCAGAATAATTTTTAATTTATGGCATATATTTTATCATACTTTTGAAATTAATTCTTGCCAAAATAGTAAGAAATATAACTTTTATTGTTCTGCTGAATGAATAATTTCATATTATACGTTATATTCAGTGTTGTTATTAATAAATGTTTATAGTTTTATATTCTGTGGTGAAATTATTTATACCAATTATCTCAAATTCCCACAAAAATTTCATTTTACTGCCATCTCTCTTATCTTTTGCATTATATTTAGTATTTAACAAACTTGATCTGCTGTGGATAAGTTAATTGCAACTAACAATCTTTTTTATCAACAATCAGTAACTAAATTTTATTTTTTAATTTTGGTATTAATTTACTTTTTTACATTTTTTAAAATAATTGGGTAAAAATTTTTATTATTGGTATGCATGCTCAGTATCATCATAAAATTAATTTTAAAATAATTTGGTGTATAAGAACTAAACTGTTACCTTATCGATAACCCATTAAAAAAAAAAAAATTTTAAGCTAATGAATTTGTTTATAATTATTTGTTAATCTGAAAATTTTATTTATACTTAGAAAGTACCAAGTACTAATAGTCGACATGTAGTATCGAAAACTACTCTACTGCTATGGTTACAATAACCGTTACAACCAAAGAAGATAAGAGAGCTACTATATATTATTGAGTAACTATAATATTATGTTATTATTAGATCATATGCATGTATTAGTCTCCTCTGGGTAAATTTCGTACAATTCTTCCTTAGGGCAATTTAAGTTCTCATGTTTAGGTAATTTTCACAACAAATCGCATATTCGTTTGAAGAAAGTCAAATTCAGTATAAGGACCTAAATTTTATAAAATTTGTCTTATTCAGCTGATCCAGTAATTGTGCAAGCAAAATTTTAGTAATTTACATGAAATATGATCAAATATGATCCTAGAAAAAATTAATAATACAGAGAAGGGTTGATTTGAACTTCTAATAATTTAGCAATTGTATGCAATACATATTTTTTGAATGTTAAAACTGTTATTATTTAACACATTTCACGACCATTGATTGAGTTTAATTTAATAAACACGTAAAATTTACATGTCTTCTTAAAAAAAAATAAATTAAAGCATTTTTTAAAATAGAAATAGATTTTTAAAAAATATTTTACAAAAAAGCAAAATTTACTTAAAAGAAATATGTAATAACATTTTTTGAAACAATAAAATTTTTTATATCGTAAAAATTTTTTGAAAAATCATTCATGACTAGTTTTTATAATTTACAGAAAATTTTATAAATTCAAGTGAAATTAAAAAAGTTTTATTTTTTTAAATTAGTTTTTAAAGGGCTCTCGAAAAAGGTAGTTCAGACCTGCTTTTATAACGCGATCAATGCAACGTATTTCTTGCAAAAAATCCAATATCAAGATTGAACTTGAACTACGTGACCACTTTGCTATCTTCGTCTTTTTGGAATTCGTAAACCCGACGTCTTAAAATAAAGGTACATTAAAGAAGATAGTCCAGAACATTTTGTTCCTGACTAAGCTTGCATTTTATGATCTAGAATATTCTAGATACTTCAATTTTACTAAATTCACGTAAATTCATTAATTAAAAATAAATTTTACTATTCATATAAATGCATAGTTTGCAATAATTTACTATTTTTTTTAACAGTGATGATTATTTTTGAAACTTATGGCTAAAATTATATTAAAATGAATCAAAAAAATGTTATAAAATTTGTTTAACTACTTTGTAAAATATTTCGCTAGAATATTTAAAACTACATTTTTATTTCAATGATAATGAAAATTTTTTTAATGTCCTATAAAATTGAATATTTTTATTATGGCTATTTTTTGACCTAACGAGACAACTTATGAAAAAAACTATGGTAATATTTCAAAATTTTCTTGAATTAAGCTTCAAAAATTTCATTTAAAATATAATGAATCCATTAGCTGAAATATTATTGCAACTAAATGTAAATGAATTTGCTTTAATAATTTAAATTCCAAGAATAAAAATATTATATATTTCAATAAATTTCGCAACAAAAATGATTTCTCGTATCTATGTATTTTTGTATACAAACCCTGAAAAGTATCGAGAGTTCGATTTTTTTTCAAATAGGATAACGCCCAAATTTTTTTGAAAAATAAGTACAAAGTACATATTAAATCAAAAATTTTTTAGCGAAAATTTGATAAAAACAAAAATACTGATTTTTTGGGTCCGATACCAGCTATTTCATGTGAACAAACACCCTTAATTCAAAGTTTTATTTAAGGTGATTTTTATGCCTATATGATAAATAAAATTTGCATAAATATTATCCGAATTATCCGAATCTTTTTTTTGAAGTATTTATTGATTTTTTCACATGCAGATAAATAAATATTATCCATGTATAACAGTTATAGAACTTTCTACAATTTTCTCTTAAAGCACTTTTTTTTACTCTATTGTTATTTTTGCTTTAAAAAAAATAAAACGCCGGAAATAATTAAAGATTTATTTTTTATAAAGTGTTTCTCTTGTAAAAATATCGAAATTCCAAAAATAAAAAAATAATAAAAACATATTTATAGCTACTAATTATCTTTGATTTAAATGCTTTAGAAAAAAATTTACACTCTGCAACTAAAATTAAGAGTAAATCTATTTTTTGCCCCCCCAGGCATAAAATTCGAATTTAAGGCTTAATTTACGAACGTCTTAATGGGGGTCGCAACGGGAAGCGCAGCTGCTACGTAATGCGGACAAAACAATTTTTCGTCACTACGCATCGCGTTGCTGTTGCGTTTGTGGTTACGACCCCCGTTTACTGCATTTGTAGATGGAGCCTGACAAATCGCGCTACGCACATTGTGTCATGGCTGCGCTTGCGGTTACGACACACATTTATGGCGTTCGTAGAATCAGCCTATATCAGTAGCATTGGGCTGTGCCGTGTGGTGCAACCCAATGCTATTGGTATAGGAGTCACGTGACGCCGCAAGCGCAAGCCTATATCAATAGCATCGGGTTGCGCCGTGCGGTGCGGTTATGTAGACTAGGCCTAAGGCCCTATCTGCAGAAACCGTAAATCCGAGGCGTACAGCAAACGTGAGCGCAACGCAATGCGCAGAAGAAGAATTTGTGTATTTGGAATTGCGAAAGAGACAAAATTGGTTTGGCTCCATTACAGCATCACGAGACGAGACGATACTGAGATTTTGATAAGTCTCGTCTTGGTCTCGAAAAATTATGAGTAGTCTCGTCTCGGTCTCGGTCTCGGTCTCGGTCTCGGTCTCGGTCTCGATCTCGTCTCGAAATCGAAACTTGGTCCCGAAATCGAGACTTGGTCTCGAAATCGAAACTTAGTCCCGAAATTGAGACTTGGTCTCGAAAATTATGATCCAAAATTTTAATATACAAAAATTTACATTTATTATATATGTTACTAGCAAAAGTTGGAGGGGGGGCTCCGCCCCCCTGTGTCACATTTCCATCTGTTTGTTTTGCTTCAAAAAATCATTTTTCATTGCAAATTTATAATTATGCAAACACATTCAGATTTTTCAAATGAGACTCAGTCCCTCCTGTTCACATTTACTTCAATAATTTTCTGTTGCTTAAAAAAATCATGTTTCTCTACAAATTCATAATTATGCAAACACATTCAAACTATTCAGAGCAGCGTAGGTGAAATATTAATGAAAAATTATAGGTTCTGATTGATTGTCTAGTAATAATAGAGAAAATAAAAAAATTTAACTTAGTACGTATAATTTAGTGCCAAATTAAGTAATCCCATTCCGACAGTAAAATTTAATCATACTCTAAAATTTGAGTTGAATATAGTTGGAGGGAGGGGCTCCGCCCCCCCCCCTGTGTCACATTTCCTTCTGTTTGTGTTGCTTCAAAAAATCATTTTTCATTGCAAATTTATAATTATGCAAACACATTCAGATTTTTCGAATGAGACTCAGTCCCTCCTGTTCACATTTGCTTCAATACTTTTCTGTTGCTTAAAAAAATCATGTTTCTCTACAAATTTATAATTATGCAAACACATTCAATCTATTCAGAGCATCGTAGGTGAAACATTAATGAAAAATTATAGGTTCTGATTGATTCTCTAGTTAAAATAGAGAAAATAAAAAAATTTAACTTAGTACGTATAATTTAGTGCCAAATTAAGTAATCCCATTCCGACAGTAAAATTTAATCATATTTTTTAGGTATTTCACTTTTTAAGCAAATTTACAAAAAATTTTATATATCCTAAAAATAGTAAAAATTGAATATCTCCAAAAGTAAGAAAGCTGAGTCAGAAAACTATAGCCTATGTTATCCGAATACTTTTATTCTTTATTATGACACTGGTTTCATATCAAGTGGTTCGGCGGTTCTTGAGTCATTAGGGTACAGACAAACAGACAAACAAACAAATCTTAATACTATATATATTTGAAAATTTATTTTTTTGTTTGTCTGTTTGTCTGTTTGTCTGTTTGTCTGTTTGTCTGTACCCTAATGACTCAAGAACCACCGAACCGATTGGCATGAAACCGGCGTCAAAATGAAGAAAAAAAAATGCGGGTGACATAGGCCCTATATTTTCTGATTAGCTATCGTAGTTTTTGAGATATTTAATTTTTAGTATTTTTGAACTTGATAACATTTTTTAAAAATTTTATCGAAAATTGAAATGTCTCGATACTATCGAAAAATTTTGGTATCGCACTTCATAGTATTCAATTCAGTACTAATTTTTACGTATTCTCTGAAATTTTTATTCAAAACGGAGGTATCTTTAAAATTTTATAAAATATTTTTAAAATTTTTTACTATATATTATATATATTCAACTCAAATTTTAGGGTATAGTATATTATATTATTTGTTTGTTTTTATTATATTATTGTATATTATATATTTGTTTGTTTGTCTGTTTGTCTGTTTGTCTGTACCCTAATGACTCAAGAACCGCCGAACCACTTGATATGAAACCAGTGTCATAATAAAGAATAAAAGTATTTGGATAACATAGGCTATAGTTTTCTGACTCAGATTTCTTACTTTTGGAGACATTCAATTTTTACTATTTTTAGGATATATAAAATTTTTTGTAAATTTGCTTAAAAAGTGAAATACCTAAATTTGTAGAGAAACATGATTTTTTTAAGCAACAGAAAAGTATTGAAGTAAATGTGAACAGGAGGGACTGAGTCTCATTCGAAAAATCTGAATGTGTTTGCATAATTATAAATTTGCAATGAAAAATGATTTTTTGAAGCAACACAAACAGAAGGAAATGTGACACAGGGGGGGGGGGCGGAGCCCTATCCTCCAACTTTTGCTAGTATATAATATACAATAATATAATAAAAACCAATAAATAGTATAATATACTATACCCTAAAATTTGAGTTGAATATATATAGTATATAGTAAAAAATTTTAAAAATATTTTATAAAATTTTAAAGATACCTCCGTTTTGAATAAAAATTTCAGAGAATACGTAAAAATTAGTGCTGAATTGAATACTATGAAGTGCGATATCAAAATTTTTCGATAGTATCGAGATATTTCAATTTTTGATAAAATTTTTAAAAAATGTTATCAAGTTCAAAAATACTAAAAATTAAATATCTCAAAAACTACGATAGCTAATCAAAAAATATAGGGCCTATGTCACCCGCATTTTTTTTTTCTTCATTTTGACGCCAGTTTCATGCCAATCGGTTCGGTGGTTCTTGCGTCATTAGGGTACAAACAGACAAACAGACAAACAAACAAATAAATTTTCAAATATATATAGTAAGTATTAAGATTTAGTTCACTCATAGTAGTGCTATTTACGAAAAAAATTCAAAAAAGTTGAAATTAAAAGAAAAGAAGTAGTAATTCTGCACTCGAGACTTTTCGAGACTCTCGATGTATAAGTCTCGCATCGTCTCGAGTCTCGAAAAATTAGTATTCTGTGGTCTCGTCTCGGTCTCGAAGTCTCTTGATGCTCTACTCCATCTACAGAAGCCGTAAAAGGGGGTCGCAAGCGTGAGCGCAACGTAATGCGCAGAAATCAATTTGGGCTCCTGCGCAACTTGAAATACACAAAATCTTCTTCTGCGCATTACGTTGCGCTTGCGTTTGTTTTGCGCCTTGGTTTTACTGTTTCTGTAGATGGAGCCTAGATGGAGCCTTACTAATGCGGTAAAAGTAAGTCGCAACCGCAAGCGTAGCTATGTGGCAATGAGGTTGTTTGCACAAGCGCCATAAATGGTATGTGCAATGCTATGTGAAGAGACGAAAAATCGAATTGAGCGCATTGCATTGCTGCTGCGCTTTTAGTTGCGACTAACTTTTACGGAATTTGTAGATGTACCCTAAAATTTGGCACAGATTTTTCTGATCACGTTTTACACTTAGGCAGGCAGAAATATTGTAAGCACCATGTACAAAAAACTATAGAAATTAGCGAAATAACAAACTATAGACATTGACAAAAGTTTGTAGCTAAAAACTATAAACATTTTCCAAGGATGCCTTGCCCTCCCCCCCCCTTTCCCCGAAATGAAAATTTTTAGTTTAAATAGTAATACTATTTGCCTTATATGCAAAAAATTTTAATAATTTATTAACAAATATTACTTGTAAATAATTTAAAATAAAAAGCAATTAAATTTTGATTGTTATATTAAACAAAATTAAGCAATAATTATTATTATAATTAGGTTTTTCCTCCCTCCTCTGAAATTTTTTGGCGCCTTCCAAGACTCGATAAAAAATCGACTATTTTTAACATAGCGTACCACTTTCGATATTATATTCCGAGTTATATTCGATTGACTATTTTTCATAACCGGATGCATACTACTCGTGCCCGAATTTGTTAAGAACTCTTGCTAATGATTACGCTATTACTGAAACTTTTGTGCCCTTGATAATTAATAAACTATCCCTTATAATTTCTGGTAAACAATTTAAATAGATTATTGAAATTAAAACTGTTTTACAATAGTAATTTTAATGTAAGTTAGTTTTAAATTTAATACTTTAACTGTGACTTCGCTGAATATCAATTCTGCTTACTGCAATTGCGTGTCTAGAGAAAATCTGTACACTGCAAAAGAACTATTTTTTGACATAGTCTAAAAATAGGAATTTCAAACTCTTTCAAAATTGTTTTTACTTATAAACAAGTTCCTTTAAAAAAAAAAAAAAAATTTAAGTCTGATTGTAAAATATTACAAGCATATAAAAAATTAGTAAATATAACCAAAATAACGTTTTTGTTTACTAAGTTCAGTGTGGTTAAAAGTCACTATAAATTTATAAGGCTTTTAACATACGTCACGTGACTAGTAGCTATATAGTGTATTGGAAGAAAACAAACCATTTTTTAACATGTAGTTCTTATGGAAGCGGTTATTAAAATTAATTTTTAAAAAATATTACTGATAGTTATTAAAAAGTGATTATAATTATAAATAAAGAAAACGTTATTTTACAAGAATAACAAAAAATTTTAATTATTTGTTACGTCTTTATTTTAAAAAAATTAAAAAAGATGGTGAAAAAGTTGTAGGTTATGCATATTTTTGGAGTGAAATCTTGTTTTTTTTATAAATTTACCTTTTTAAGTGTTGTTAATTAAATTATCTGATAATCTGGCAGCTATTAGCTTAGTAAATAATAGAAATGTCCCTTAATTGTGCAGTATTTGAATGCAAAAGTTATGGAAGTATGGAAGATGACCAAAAAAAAAAGCAAAATTTTCAAAGTTTCCTGTTTCTGTAAATAGCAAATGTACAAAATATCACAATATTTTGAATACTTTTAATAAAAATACTGTGAATCTTGAAGAATTTAACAATCTAAGATTACAAAGGCAAAAAAAATGGGGATTCATGCTTTAAATCGAGCTGTGTCTTGAATGAATCTTACATCGGCGATGCAAGAGTTTGTAGCTTGCATTTAATTTCTGGTGAATATTGATTCAATTTATGATCTTGTTTTTAAAGTTAAAGAGTTTCTTATTATTGTTTTTAATATCTTTTTAGAATAAAGTGAAAGACTTTTTTGGAAAATTGATTCATTAGATACTTAATATCCAGTTTTATATGTTAGAATTTCTTGGCATATATAAAATACAATTTTCTTTTTTTCTAAATAATTGATTTTTCTGAATGGAATATTAACATATAATTAGAGGAACCTGCTTTAGATTTTGATGTGAATAATCCAGATTGGGTGCCGAATCAAAAACTTGGTTACGATATAGGATTTGCAGTAAAATAAAACCTCCATGGAACTTATGAAACAAATTTTAATTCATAAAAGTATTTAATAAAAATAAATAAAAAATATATTATTAATAAGAATATATTCTAGATATAACACTCTTTTAACATTTCTTACATAATGTTCCATAAAGGTTTTTTTTTACTGCAAATCCTATATTGTAACCAAGTTTTTGATTCGGCACCCAATCTGGATTATTCATATCAAAATCTGAAACAGGTTCCTCTAATTCTATGTTAATATTCGATTCAGAAAAATCAATTATTTAGAAAAAAAGAAAATTGTATTTTATATATGCCAAGAAATTCTAACATATAAAACTGGATATTAAGTATCTAATGAATCAATTTTCCAAAAAAGTCTTTCACTTTATTCTAAAAAGATATTAAAAACAATAATAAGAAACTCTTTAACTTTAAAAACAAGATCATAAATTGAATCAATATTCACCAGAAATTAAATGCAAGCTACAAACTCTTGCATCGCCGATGTAAGATTCATTCAAGACACAGCTCGATTTAAAGCATGAATCCCCATTTTTTTTGCCTTTGTAATCTTAGATTGTTAAATTCTTCAAGATTCACAGTATTTTTATTAAAAGTATTCAAAATATTGTGATATTTTGTACATTTGCTATTTACAGAAACAGGAAACTTTGAAAATTTTGCTTTTTTTTTGGTCATCTTCCATACTTCCATAACTTTTGCATTCAAATACTGCACAATTAAGGGACATTTCTATTATTTACTAAGCTAATAGCTGCCAGATTATCAGATAATTTAATTAACAACACTTAAAAAGGTAAATTTATAAAAAAAACAAGATTTCACTCCAAAAATATGCATAACCTACAACTTTTTCACCATCTTTTTTAATTTTTTTAAAATAAAGACGTAACAAATAATTAAAATTTTTTGTTATTCTTGTAAAATAACGTTTTCTTTATTTATAATTATAATCACTTTTTAATAACTATCAGTAATATTTTTTAAAAATTAATTTTAATAACCGCTTCCATAAGAACTACATGTTAAAAGATGGTTTGTTTTCTTCCAATACACTATATAGCTACTAGTCACGTGACGTATGTTAAAAGCCTTATAGTAAAATTTACTAAAAAAATTTGTTTTTAAAACTAAAACCTCAATTTTTTTAGTGAAATTTACTAATTTTTTGGTTATATTTACCAATATTCATTAATTTGTGCTTACCAAATTCTTTGAGGTTGCACATTTTACTATTTTTTTTTGCGTGTAGATAAAATTTCATTCAAATCTTATTTTGAAATATTTTTTTGTAGTTTCATATATTTATAATACGAATTTTCGTTACTCTGAATTTCGTGCGGACCTAAAAAGGACCTAACAAAAATCTTTTTAACCAAATGATGGCCAAGTATTCATAGCTAAAAAATAAAAAGTTAGAGTATATGATATCAAAAACAGCTAGTCAGAATCTTATCTTCTGTTATAAAATTTTTTAACATCCTAAAATTTTGAAAAAAATTAAAAAACTAATATAGCTGAAGTTTCGACTGTTCGATAAATAAAATTTTTTTTTAGCTCAAATCAGCTAAAAAGTATAAATAAATATAGTAAAAACCTCAAAAAATTAAATAAACAGCCGATAAAAACAGATAAAAACCAATAAATCAATCAAAATATACAATAAAAAATCATTCCCGCATTTTAAAGGCTTTTGAGATCATTAGATGAGATCTTCCCCAACTTTTAATTTCTTAGGTTGATAAAAAAATGTTTTTCAATACTCAAAAAAATTTTTGACATATTCCTAGGTGGTAAACTTCCTCAAATGCGGCTGCGCATCAAATTACATAAATATCGTATTTAAGTTTCCAAGCATTTTCAGAACCTTGGCAGAGCATTACCCCGAATTTCTTTTTACGATATTAATCTAATTATGTGCCAAGAATCCCAAAAAATTTTTGAGCCCATTTTAAGGGGGTTAAGTTGGTCAAATTAAGTCGATTGAAGATTGGTCATTTTGGGAAAAACAGCATTTTTAGAATTTCATGGGATCTGACCCTAACTATTGTTTTCTTGTGATGATTGAAATATGTTTCTCAATACTCAAAAACATTTTGGACATATTCCTAGGTGGTAAACTACTTCAAATGCAGCTAAGAATAAATTACATAAATATCGTATTTTAGTTTCCAAGCATTTTCAGAACCTTGGCAGCGCATTACCCCGAATTTCTTTTTACGATATTAATCTAATTATGTGCCAAGTCTCCCAAAAAATTTTTGAGCCCATTTTAAGGGGGTTAAGTTGGTCAAATTAAGTCCATTAAAGATTGGTCATTTTGGGAAAAACAGCTTTTTTAGATATTCATGGAATCTGACCCAAACTGTTGTTTTCTTAGGTTGATTGAAATATGTTTCTCAATGCTCAAAATAATTTTGGACATATTCCTAGGTGGTAAACTACCTCAAATGCGGCTAAGAATAAATTACATAATGTTTTTGAGTATTGAGAAACATATTTGAATCAACATAAGAAAACAGTATTTGGGGTCAGATCACATTAAATTCTAAAAAGGCTGTTTTTCCCAAAATGACTAATTTTTAATCGACTTAATTTGACCAACTTAACCCCCTTAAAATGGGCTCAAAAATTTTTTGGGAGACTTGGTACATAATTAGAATAATATCGTAAAAAGAAATTGGGGGTGATGCCCTGCCTAGGTTCTGAAAATGGATGGAAACTAAAATACGACATTTATGTAATTTATTCGCAGCAGCATATGAGGTAGTTTACCACCTAGGAATATGTCCAAAATTTTTTTGAGTATTGAGAATCAATCAACACAAGAAAACAATAGTTGTGGAAGAACCCATCTATTGATCTCAAAATCCTTTGAAATGTAATCATTATTTTTTATTGAATATTTTGATTGATTTGTTTGTTGTATCTATTTTTATCGGCTGTTGATTTAATTTTTTGAGGTTTTTTACGATTTTTATTTATTATATATACTTTTTAGCTGATTTGAGCTAAAAAAAAAATTTCGTTCATCGAACAGTCGAAACTTCAGCTACATAAAAACTAAAGTGTTTTTGGTCTAATTCAAAAAGTAAGTAATACTTTCAATCAATAATAAATTCAACGTTTAAACAACGTATTAACTGAATTATTATAATTATAATTATTTATTTAAAAAAAAGACAATTTTCACTGTAACAAAAAATTTTCTTTCATATACAAACATGCAAGTGAAATATTATACGATTTACTTCATAAAAGAAAGTATAATGTATATTTTACCTAAATAAATAGGAAGTAAAAAAAAATGAATTATAATTGTTCATTAAATAAGAAAATATTAAAGAAAATTTTTAATAACAAAAAGGAAAAAATTACTCCAAATTCAGGCGAATGACCTACCTACATTATATTAGTATTTTTTTTTTATCGTGAAAGGATGTACTATAAAAAATCTTATATTTTGACCCCACTTTTTCCATTTTAATACACCTCTCACAATATTCTTTTCGTTATTATGTTATATGGCGGGAGGAAGAGCATACGAGATTTAGTGTCAAAGCCACTACTGTAAGTAACAGTATGAAAAACACAATTATAGCGGTATTAATTTAACTGGTTACACTCAAATTTCTGTACTTAATAAAATAAAACAAAAAAAAATTTTTTTTTCATTAAATTTTTTATAGAAGTGACTTGATTTTTTATGAAATTAAATTTATTTATTTTGTACTTTCCAATTCAAATATAATAATAATAATTTCAAAAAATAACTGTTTATTTTAAAGAGAGAACGTTACACAGTATAAAAAATTTAATAAAACAATGAGTTTCAGTGTTATTAAGAAATAGTAAAACAGTATCAAGTTTTTTGAGTGAAAATATTTGAATAAATAAATTAGTGATTTAAATGCTGTTTTATGTGATGAATCGATGAAAGTAGGCTAAAATATATATATAACTATTTTAGTTACATGTAGTGCAAATATACAGTAAATATTTTATTATTATGTAAAAATAATCATTTCAAGGGGAAATTAATTAATAAAAGTCAATACCGGCAAAGAAGAGAATAATATATTCTTTTATAATTAATATTTGTTATGTAAGTATTTTAAGGTAATTTAATTTTTTTTTTATGCAAATAGTCTAAAATTTGTAATAATGCTAATTTATTGGATCAATTTTATTTAAATTTTGATCTTGAGTATAATTTATTTTATCATGAAATCAGTTTCAAAAGTGTTCCTTAAAAAACAGTATAAATTTTTAAAAAAATGCTGAATATATATTTTTTTAATTTTGAAATTTACAAATGTGCACAACAAATATTAGGATATTATGAATGTAAATAAAAAGTGACTTTAAAAGTTCATTCGAAATTCGCAAGCTTTGCAGTTTTAATTAATTTCTCAATTTTTATATAAAATATTCAGTTGTAATATTATTAAAAATATTTTTATTTTTAACTTTGACAAAGTAAATAACCAATCATTCAGAAGAAAAAAAATGCTAATATAATGCAAATAATACAGATGACCAAATTTAAATATTACTGGCCTTGAATTGTAAATGTTATATCATAATTATTAAATTTCTAAATATCTCAGAATTGGGTATACTCTGGCAGGTTGCTCTGCTTGGAATTTGCTTTCACTGTTTAAAAATTTCGTTTGGGATTTAACTGACAAAGTAAATTGCTTGAAAATTCAAGAAAAGCTACATAAATGTGTGTATTGTATCAATAATTTTTCAACAGCGAGGCTATAGGCACAATGTTCACACTTTAAAAAATTTCACAAATTTTCACAAATCAAAAAAAAAAAACAATGTTAAGTTGCTCTTCTTGAATTTCTTTAAAAACTGTATTATAATCACAGTTCCAATTTCATTCGATTGATCAGTTAGCTAATTTTCATTTAAAAAATGATATGGATGGAAAATAGCGAATAAAATGATGTTTAATTTTAGAAGTTAACATTAATAGCGCTGTTATAAAATTTTATAATTAAATAATTTTGTTGTATAAATAATGAACGTTTATGGTGACTTTTGTTATTAAAACTTTAGTTTTCATTTAGCTTAGACTTTATTATTTGCTACTCATTTTTAACAAATTTAAAGTATTGTGAACAGTAAAATCTTATTCCGAATTTTTAATAGCATAATTTTTGGCTATTGCCGGATAAGTATAGTAGTTTGGTCCCAGCAATTAAATCTAGCCTAAATAGTAGTATCCAAAAATTTTTCAAAAAACTCACAGAATCAGAACAATAGACGCAGAAAGAAACGAAGAAATTAAATTAAGTTTATAAACTTTATTCTTCGGTTTTTGGGAGACTGTCATAGTTCCAACGGCATTCCGTGAGTTTCTTGACAACTTTTTGGATGCTACTACTTAGGCTAGGTTTCGTTTTGGGGGCCAAATTTGTATACTTATTCGGCTACAGCCTTGAAACAATTTTGGATATTACTTAATCGTGCAAATTTAAAAATACAAAATGTTCATTATTTATTAAAAATGAAAAAAAAAAAGAATTCACCAATTAAGATTTTTTTTTAATTAACAAAATTTATTGTTGATGCGTATATTATTTGCTGGACAAATTATGCAATCAAATAAAAATATTTTATTTTTTTGATACTAATTTAAAAATTTCATTTTTTTTTAGTTTGTATGAGAATTAAAATTTTATATGTAATTATACCTGTAAGTTTAATTTTTGGGCACAAGGTTAAAATAAAAATTTCTTTAATTTATCATAAAATAATAATATTATTGAATTTATTCAAAAAAATTTTGTTACACAACTATTATGGACTGTCATGTTTAAATATTTTATATTTTATCAAAAAAAAAAAAATTAATAATTTTGAGTTATTCAATTTTTACTAAAATTAAAAAAATAATAAATAAACTTTAAACGATGTGTGAAAGAAGTTAGTGTAAATTCAAGAAATTATATAATTTAAAACAGATTTTTTTTGTATATTATTTTGTTTAAACTCTAAGCATGGGCTTGATAGTTACTTTTATTAATATTTGAACAGAATTTTCTATTATTAGTTGAATAAATAATTCTATTATTAGTCGGACAAATAAAGTTACAAAAAATCTGAATTTTTTAAAAAATAAATAGCGGTTTAGTAAATAATAACTACACTGTAAAAATACTTCTCTGGTGATTTTTACCTTGTTAATAAATTTATTCATAAAGTATTTGTTAACCGTATTTGATTGATAAAACAATCTCAGTTTTCTATAAGCTTATTTTTTTTTTGTTAAAAATGGAATTTAATTTAATCTACTATAATAAGAATGTCTGCCGAGTTTTATAAAACAAGGGTCGGGTGATGCAGTTGAGAGGGGGAACATTTACATCAGAAATCTTCTCCCCAAATCCCCCCCCTAACGAAAATCCTGGCTGCTTGGAGTGGAAAACTAACTTTCTTCAAAAAATTATCTAGGTTTTTCTTTTGAATCCAGGCTAAACTTTAACAATATGCTAGGGCTTTCTGATAACATACCCAGAGTTTAGCCTTAACAGCAATGTACAGTACCCCAAAGGTTAAAGTCCCCTTTGTGATATAAAATTAAACCAGGTCTAAATTTACACATGTTTTTTTTCACCACAACAAAAATATACTTCAAAGGTGAAGTAAAATTAAATGGTGTCTTTTCATGATTTTCGGGACAGCAAGACAAATTTGTCTTAGGTCATATTGAAATTGCTTTTTTAATATAATATTACGCCACAAAGTAAATAATTAAAACAGCATAAATTAATATTATCAATTTTTCACAAGGTAAACATCCTATTATACGTTATTAAAAGTCTATGGAGAACCACTTGTCTTATTTTAAATAAATTTATAAAAAAATGGTACTTAATTATTAATTATTTAATTAGGCCATTTAATTTTGTAGCGACTCATCTAAAAATTAATTTTTTCTATTATATATTTTATCATAACTATTACAATAATTAAGTTTTAAAAAAAATATAGAAATTAAAATTTTAACGATAAATCGATTTTTATTAGTATATTATTCATTACTGTCACATTATGTATTTAAATGATTTTACTAGCAGCATTAATTACCAATATATTTTACTGAAATACTCGTATCAATTTTCAGTATCACATCAGGCGTTGAATTATTACATGAATTTTTAATTAACTTCTTCCATTTATTAAAATTTTAACTTGAATTTTAAATAACAATAATACACTTAAAAAGAAATTGGTTATTTAAAAAAAGGTAAAAAATAATTGGTATAAAAATAAAAATTATTCTGTTGTTTTTAAAAGGATCATTTTTTTTAGGCACAATGAAGTTATTTTATATGCTTTTGAGATTTATGGTTTTCTTTAATTTATCTAATTCTATTTCTATTAAAAATTTAATAACAAGGATTTTAAATGAAGTGCAACCAAAACAGGTAACCTTATTTGTGGATAACGACGAACAAAATACGTCAATCCACAAAATTTATCGATCAGTATTCATGAATCTGATTGAACAAGTACCAACTGCGATTGTTAATTTAAATAATCCGACAAATTTATTGAATTTTACTTTAAAGATCGAATACCATCGTAATATCACAGCCCCGTTGCACTTTATTGTCCTCAGTGCAGATAAATTTTTGGACAAATTTGAAACTGCTTTGGGTTTGATACTTCAATCTTTATTTTACTTATCTTCAACTAAAATATTTCTTCTAACTTATCAGAATAAAAATTCAGATGAATTAATTCAAAAAATTTTCTCAATCGCTGATCGCGAAAATTTTGTTGATTTTGTAATATTACAGTTCAATTTTCAAAAATCGATAATTATCCACCATAATCCTTTTTTTAATACTTCAACGATTAAAAATTACAGCCAAACAGAAATCGTTAAATTCTTTCCAAATAAATTGGATTATACAAATGGATACAAAATTAAAGTTGGAGTAGAAAAAAGATATTGGGAAAGATTATATAAAAATTATTCAAAAAATTATGTTTCCGAGTTTAATTTTTATATTCTTATAAAATTAATGAAAATTCAAGAATTCTTTGAAAAAGCTTTAAACATATCAACAATCTTTGAACCCGTATTATTTAACGAGTTAACTTCTAAATTAATAGACAAACATAAATTGGACTTTGTGATCGATAGAGTGATTCTAATGTTAAGAAAAAATATTGACGATGCTTACATTATTGATTATTTAAAATACTTTTTTGTTATTCCTGTAAAGCAAAAAACAACTATTCAGTTATCAATGAGTATTTTGTATGCATTTTTAACACTAATTGGTATAATAACTTTAACTTTTATTTGTGTTCAAATTTTCAAACTACCAAAACAAGAATGGTCTTTGTTGAATATATTTAGTTTAATGTTTGGCATGGGTGTAAATATTCATCAGAATATGCGAAGATGCTTAAAATCTAAAATAATAATTATTATTTTGCTCTTTATTTCATTGTTTTTTATTTCTGATATTATTACGCATTTGACTAATCTAAATTTTGAAAATAATGAAAAACCAGTGATTGAATCTATGGAAGACATAATAACAAAAAATATTAAAGTGCAGCATAAATACTCTGATGTTTTTAAAAAATATTCAAAAACTCTTTTTGTTGGTTTGGCTCAAAAAATAGCTGAAATCTCTGATAAAGTTACGGATCTCAAACCTTATACTTACGATAAAGTTTTTATTGCGATAGATATTGATGCTGAAAAATTTTTGCAAAAACATAATTTAATTTCAGAAGGGATAAAATTTACAATTAGTGATTTTACGTTTTATCAAGGAGCAATGGCTCAAATGTTTCAAAAAAATTCACCATTTAAAAAAATTTTTTGCCAAATTTTTGGAAAAGCTCGAGAGATGGGTTTAGATGAAAAATGGCAATCTGATTATGAATACTTTAATAAAATTGATACGAGACTACATAAAAATAAGTTTGATGATACCAGAAACGTACTTCCTTTGATCTTGATTTCAATTATGACAACTGGTTTATTTTTATCAGTCATAATGTTAGGTTTGGAGTTTATTTGGTTTAAATATTCATCGAAAAAATTTAAGAAACCAAATAAAATAATAGAGTATCGTCGTAGAAAAATTTTCGTAACGAAAATGGCATGGGCAAGAAAAAATATTCCAAAAAAACCAAAATGGAACTTGAATAACAAGAATTTGCCAGTTAGCAGAAACATGTTAAAATTTAGGTTAAGGCTCTATACTCTTACAACTACACTGTAAAAAGTAACTTTCTCGAGTATTCTCGATTTTTTTTTGTAAATTCGCAAGAAAAATTGATAATTTACAATTTTTTTTCGAAAATTTACAAAAAATAGTTGTAAATTTCCGCAAAATAGTTGTGAATTTACAACTTTTTCCGTAAAATCACAAAAAAAAAAAATCGAGAATTCTCGAATTTTTCGATAATATAAATTTAGTAAATTTACGATTTTTATCGAATATTTACAAAATTTTTAGAAAATTCACTAATTTTTCGAAAAAAATTCTATTTTTTTTGTAAATCTAAGAAAGTTACTTTTTAGAATCAAAATCTTGCACCCTCGTTGAATAATATAATATACAATATTGATAATATGATTGGTATGAACTGCGTAAGATTCAGTTAAAACATCAATTAAAATACAATATCAGTTAAAATATTTAAAAATAAGTAGAGTTCCACGATATCGATACGATTCGATATTTTAAGTAATATCGTATCGATATCGAAAAATATCGCTTAAGTCAATATCGTATCGATATCGCCGGTTTTAATATCGTATCGATATCGAAAATATCGAAATATCGAGTTCTAAAAATTTTAAATTATAAATTATTTATTTTTTGGTCAAAATTATTGTGTTTATCTTAAATTTATAAATTATAATTAATAATTATTTTCTAAAAAATTAATTCTTTTTAAAAAAGAAGTAAAAAAAAAGGTGTTTTTAACAATATTTAAAAATTTTATCTAAATATTAATAAATAATGGCAAAGTAACACTCAAAAAATATTTTACATATTCAAAAAAGGGGACAAAATTGGAATTTGGAATTTATGAAAAACTAAAAATATCGAAAAGATAATTTATTAAATCCAGATATTAAAATGCCAATAAATAACGCACCATCAGAAAAATTAACAACTCAATTTTCAAAAATGAAGAATAATTTATTAACTATACTAAACAACAATCAAACCAAAATTTCTTTTGCGGTGGATGGGTGGACTACTAGAAACAGACGATCGTACTAAGGAATCACTATCCATTTCATTGATAAAAACCGATATCGATATTATCGAAATATCGAGCCCTTTGATATCGATATCGTATCGAAAATAAGACATCAATATCGTATCGATATCGTATCGTTTTTCGATACGATAATATTATCGTATATCGTATATCGTATATCGATAATATATCGATAAAATATCGAAATATCGTGGAACTCTAAAAATAAGTACACTCTGAAAAGAATTCGCTTACGGCTTGAGGCGGCTAAGGGAATTCCGCTTGTGAGTAGCGAATGATCTGAAATTAAGGACTATATAAAAAAAAAAATTATTTTTTGCTCATTTAGCATATTTGTGTAGTGGTATAATTCGAAAAAGAAATTTTGCCCTCCCGCCCCGGGCATAAAACTTGGCACGGAATTTTTTCGACTCTCGTTTTACGCCCAGGCATGCAAAAAATATTGTAAGCACCATGGGCAAAAAACTGTAGACACTAGCGCTTTGTCGAGTACGCAAGCTAGTGATCGCACTTGTAAAGTTTGCGTCCTTGATACTTAATATACTATCTTTTTAAAAAGAAAGAAAAAAATTTTTTTTATAATTTTCTTTACATTTCAAAACATTTAAAATCGTTTGAGCAAAAAAAATCTGCTAGCCACAAGCAGCAAACGGAATTTTTTATCAGTGTACCATATGATTGTAAACTTTAAATTGTAATAAAAAATGTTATAAATTATAAAGTATTTATAAATTATAAGTTTTCAAAATTTTTATGCTAAAATATTTAATTTTTGAAAAGTACCTACTAAATAATTTTAATAAATTTTAACATTTAATTAATATTGAATAAAAATATTGTAATAATATAAGAGACAATTAAACCACGTCAAAACGATCGCAGTTACCAACTTATCCGTAGGTTTAGAGCGTCTGTACATGATCGTGACCTGTTGCAACTAGAGATCGATAAATATATTAATTAGAGCAAAGTGATTTCTTTGTCAATAAACATTTTAAAATGTAACGTTTTATCGATCTCTAAACGTAGCAATCTAATAAAGTTTAATTACAAAATCAATAATAAAGTTATTTAAGGGGATAGTTCTATACGTGACCTGGATGTTTTAGAGAATTCTAAATGATGTTTTCATGATGATACTAAAGCAATAAAATCTTGTTTTTCTTTTAATACTGCTTTATACTTATATAAAACACTCGTTCTTCCTAATTTCATGTTCGCAACCGTCATTTGGTCACCCCGTTCGGGTGTTGATTTTCATGAACTAGATTTTGTCAATAATCGTTTTTTAAGGTACTTAGCATTCATAGCTATGAATTACACTGATTACGATTACGCTCCTATTTCAAATAAAGTGGATATCACCATTGTTAAATCATGTCAGTTGGTTAACGACTTTCTTATATTTTTTGATTTAATTCGGGAAGAATAAATGATAATAATTTAATTAATAATTTTCAAGTTTGAAATCTAAACTATAACTTGAGGTCTTATAGACATTTTAAAGATGATAACGCTGTTATGATGTTATCTTCCACTCTCTAAGAGACTTTGGAAAAATCTTTCTGAAGATGCAAAACGTCTCCTAAATGACATACAGGCTTTGAAATCCAGACTTAAATTGATCTATGATATGAAGTATTAAATTGAAGTATTTTCTCAGATTTATAAATTTATTAATAAATAATTTAATTATTATAACTACAAATTAATTAATAAAATATACTGTGATGTAACAATGAATCCAAAATGAATACTAGACAAATAACAAAAATTAGAATATTATTGTAATTTACTATATAAATGATCACAAACACGTTCAATTTTATTATCAATGATGTTGAAATATTGCAGTAAATAAATAAATATTTAGTGATCTAATATGCAGGACTTCATTGACTAATCAGTAAAAAAAAACTTTCTACGGCATGGAGGTGATTAATGAACCATACTTTTTATTCAAAATTATTTTTTGCTTTTTTTTTGTCAATCATAGCAGTTAAATACCCACTTGTGCATATAATTAAAATTTTTCATAATTATCTAACAAATGTCCAAATATAATAAAATTGTCATATTTTAATCAATGAATTATCGAAAAATTAGACGCAAAAATACTAAATTACCGTCACGTAACATAAATCATCGAACAACAAAATGGATATCTAAGCTGTCAGTATTCTGATGATTACCAAAAATTTTAAAAAAAATATTATTTTATTTATTCTAAATTATAAAAATAATTTTGTTAATTATTATTCATTAAAAAAAAAAATTAAAAATGTCATTAAATATACATTAAAAGAACAATAAATCTAATATTTCTAATATCCATATAATTTTTGTAATGTCATCATTTTATAATAATAATAATTAATTTTTTTCAACGTTAAATCATAATTTTAAACCAATTCCTGTACCAAAAAAAATAAACTTTTTTTTTCTTCTTAATTATCTTTACAGCTACACTATCTATAAAACCATAAAAATTTTTTTTGCCATTATAAATTTTTTTTATTTTTTTTTTATTTTAATTTCCTTTTTCCGTTATATATATTTTAATTTCACTATTATAAAAACTTTCTATTATTGTTGGTTTCGGCGTTTCAAAATATATACCTTAATATTATCTCTTTTTTTGTTGTTAAACCGCACAGATATTTAAAAAATAAAATCAGTCATGTAAAAATAAGAATCTTAATATTTTTTTTTCTTTTGTTACCTAATTTTTATTAAATATTCTATTTTTATAATAAATTTATTGCAATAGTTTATAAGTGATACTTAATTAATTATTATGAATAAATAATGAAAAAAACATGCAACTGGATGACTTGTTGACTTATAAAAGTTTTATCTTTCATAATTAAGTTCCTGAATTGAAATTATTCTAAGGCCATGAAACTCTGAGATTCTGGCTTGGTAAACATTTACTTAAACATCCATTTAACGAATTTCTCATTTTTAGGATATCTCTGTCACCACATGAAAATTTTTATTCGATTTACGGATCACCCGAGAAATTTTATAGTGGGGCTTCTTTTTAAAGAAATTTTTAACATACACCAAACAAAAAGAAGATAATAAAATACAATGAAAATTCATAAAATGATAATATAAAAAAAATGAGCAAAATTTAATTTATTTATTTTTCATTTTCTTATCTTTTTATATACAGTGTTTTAGAAAAGTTTAAACTGCAGTCTCTGAAAAGAGGCTCTTAAATAAAATTTCCAGAAAAATCCAAAAATTGAATCAGAATTTTCACACGGTGACAGAAATAACCTAAAATGGAAAATTGTAAAAATTAGTTTACTTAGTTTTCAAATACTTAAAAAGAAAGCATTTCCCAAAAACTGTTAACCAATAAAAATTGTAATGGAAAAAAAAATTTAGAGCCAATTAAAAGGATAAAAAAGTGCAACGTTTTGAGAAATTTTTTCTAGTTTTCATCCGAATTTTCGGATTTTCCTGCATTACTCAAGATTTTTTTTTAAATTGATGGCAGGATCATCTTGTTGAAAAATAAATCTTCATTTCATTTTAAAATTTCGTGTGTTACATATAAATACATACTAAACCCATTCCAATTGGTTTTTTGAAAATCTCCTTATTTTGACTGTTTTTTTAGTAAAGCTCACCTAAGAATCACTCATTTTACAGTTTTAAAACCTAAATTTAATTATAAACTTCAAAAATATATAAAAAACTAATTAAAAAAAAAAAATTAATAAAATGCATAAAATGCAAAATAATAAATAAAATTATAATAATATTTATCACTTAAAAAATTAATAAAGAACAGTATTATAAAATCATCTTATCGAATCACACGTTTTTACTAAATTAGTTTTTTTTTTTTTTTTTTATTATAATTATATTTTTTTATTATTTAATCTTTTTTTTCCTTTGATTGGAATCCATAATATTACAAACATTTAGTCAAGCTGTTTTATTAATAAAGAAAATACTTTAAAAATTGATTTTTTATTCAGTTACAGTTTTATTTTAATAATCAACAACTTTTTATTAAAATTAAGTTATTGAAATAAGTTTATAGTGTTATTTAATGTGAATGTATAAGTATTATAGTGTTCTGGTTACGTTTATTAAACAGAAAAAAATAATTTTTCTTTATAGGTATGTAATATTGAATATGATTTTTAAATAGAAGCATCTCATGTGAAAAATTTTAGTCGGTATTTCACATGATAAACTATTGGCGATATCTACGTATACCATTTGGTGGAAATGTCAAGTAGAATTTTTTTTATACTTACAAGGGGAGTCCTGTACATTTGAAATCAAATTACTTTATATTGTTACATAATAGTTATTGTCTTTCTAGGTCTAAAAATACAGGTCCCCAAGAAATAAGATGGGGGTTTTTGTGCTATTTTCTAAATTTCACTGCAGCTTTGTTTCTTAAATTATCAATTTCCGGTTGGTTTGATGCTTCATGTAAGTGTTGCCATTTAAATTCATAAACCCCAATTTTTTATCACTAATTTTCTCATCGAAATACTTAATAAATCATTTTTGTCCCAAAATGACCAACTTTTAATTTACTACCAAAATTGTAATTTTTGATAAAACTAGATTAAATTGGTATCAAAAATTTTTTACGAGCTTCAAATATTCGCCCGTTTTATAAAAAACATTAAACTGGGAGTCTAACTTTATTTATCAAATATCTCGAAATTTTTGAAAACTGGAAGTTGAACAAATCTACAGCAGTATTTGGAAGACAGCCTCTAAAAACTCCTACCTTATAAACTGGAAACCTGTGTTTCTAAGTCCAGAAGGCCTATAGGCATGGAAAAAGCTCATTGAGTATTCTAAATTTTGAAAAATTTTAAAAGCGCTAAAAATGCTCGACAGATGTAAAAAATTATTGTCTCAAAAAATTCATGCACTTAAAACCTTACCTCATTAATTTTTATACGCGAGATAAAAAGATTCATGAAAATTTAAAGACAACCGGTAGAGGATATCTGGTAAATTTTTTCCTAATAATAAATTGATCCATATAACCATTTTGTAAATTATGTAATTTAGTGTTCCAAAATTTTTACATAATTAGAGCAATAAAGTATACTTTCTATCCTAAGGAAACGGCCTTTTTGCTTATTATATGTAAAACTATCTTTTAAATCACGGGGAAAATGATAGGGTTCGACTTTTCCATGCAATCTTCATGCAAACTAAAAACAAATATTGCAACAAATATCCCTTGTTTAAAAAATATCAATTTGTTCATAATTTTTAAGTAAGATGAATTTCTTAAAGCCCTTTTTAACTACGGTTATTTAATTTTTGCAAAATAGTTTTTTTCTACTTAAACACTTATTTTATTCACTACACAACATTATAATACAAAAAAAAAATACCTTAAGCAGTAAATGAGTTAAATAATTTAAAATGAAAAAAAAAAAAAAAATTAAGTAAGAAATCAAGTAAAGAAAGAGAGCGTAAAATTTTATAACAAGTTTATGATAAGGAGAACAAGGACAAATTTTTACTTCATCTTAAAATAAAATAATACGTAACTTATTGATATATAATAATTATATATTATTATAATATCAATTTGTAATTTATTTAAAAACGGAAATAATATTCAATTTAATTATTCAATTTTTTTATAAGAATATTTTATAAAAAAAAAAAAATTATTATTATGCAAATTAATTGATTTACTTATGGACATTGTTAATGTGATTATTATGCAAAATTGTTGAAAGATTTAATGCACTATGTTTTATGCAAAGTAAATTAAATATTCAAGTTCAAGTGTAAGTAATTTAATATAATAATCTGGGTTATAAGAAAATCCATAAAACATTTAATTTTACAATTATTTTTATTGAAATTCAAAATACTATTGTGTGATTTTATTACAGCTGCAGATCTTAAAAACCTAACGTAAAGTTTTCCGGGTCATCAAATCTGATTAAAAATAGATTTTCTTATATCCCCAATAGGAGTTAATCAAATGTGTTGAGCAATGAAACTTGCAGAGATTAATTTAAATTTCTTATTATGTACTGGACAACCTGCGTAAAAAAACAACCTTTACATATCTGGGGCAAAAAATACTATTTTCTATGGGGCTCGACCTCTGCATGCAAAGTCAAAACCAATATTTAGTCCCTTGTTTAAAAAATAGCTATTTAAAAAAAAAAAATTCGCATAAGGTTTTTTTTCAGTGTACTACAAAGGTGCTACCACATAAACATGAACCCCATAAATATCTGGCATTCAAGCAGTGCCAGATTTTTCATCTAGACACAGTAGACATGGCCTGCAGGCCCCCACAAATTAAGCCAATGGAAAGAACCTCCACAAAATTTTAAATTCAGCACTGCATCCAAGCTATATCATCTAACTAATGAGGAACTCTTAAAAGATATAAGATGACCTAGCGTTGTGTACTTGCGCTTTAAATAACATTTACTCGACTTTCAACCAATATATCTGTCTGCATAATCTGTCTGAAAATTGTAATTCATTATTAATGTCGATATTATATTTTTTTTATATATTATTTAGTATTTATACTTTTTCTAGAAATTTATGACAATTAAAGTATAGTAATTAATTACATCTATTTTCATTATTACATAATTATTTGCAATTTAAACTAGTTTTACTTAATTTATTATAAATTATATGAATTAATCTACTATTTAACATTGAATGTGTAAATGAACATTTCTTGATATTAAATAAAAAAATTTAATTGCTAATTTGAATGAAATTATTAATACATAAAATTAATGCACTGTAATTTGTTTTTAACCCTTTAATGACTATTGTATTCTACAAGGATACATGATATTCAAATTCACGGTACACAGCCTCGTACACAGCACGGTATGTTGTATATAAAAATCTTTTTTCTTAAAAAGTACCTAAACTATCTAAAAATGAAAGTAATTTATCTTAAACTAAGTAAATAATTAAAATGTGCGTTTAATTTTTATTAATTTAGCCATAGTACAAAAAAGGTAATGATTAAATATTACAAAAATGTCTGTGCCGTGTAACAGAAATGGACTAGGGTACTCAAAATTGCAGGATAATTATAAGTACACGATTCGGTTGCCTTGCTTGAAATTTCAAGCAAATTACCTTTATTAAAATAAAACAATCTAATCGTGTAATTTTAAAATTAAAGAAAAAAAAATATTTAGACAAGCATTAGATAATACTAAGTAGAAAAAAAGTTAAATGTTGCATCAATCATGAAATTCTTGTGGTTCATAAGATATTTAATACTTGGGAAACTATACATTTTGAAACGCGGTTCACATAATGACATGTCAAAATATTACTGAATAAAACTCAAAATAAAATCCCACCAACGCATTAGAGCCCCAGACTGAATCTACCTGTTTCGAGAAGGTAAAGCTTCGGTCTGGGACGTCCAGCCTATAAGCATAATTCTCATTCTAGTATTGCCTAGGGGATATAATTATGTACTCGTATACTTTTTACCAATTATCGACATTCGGCAGCATTTCCATAACAATAAAATTTCCATTTCCATGAGCTCTCTTTGGCCTCTAGTTACGGGAAAATAAAAAAAAACTTAGAGCAAGTGGATTGTTTCGCAAAATTTGTTAAATTATCAAATACACATTATATTTTTTTGGGCATAAATCTGCTATTTTGCAATTGTAAAATCCAATTGCAATGCGTGAAAATACGTATTTTTCTTGCCAAAAGCAGAAAAAAAATTTCAGTGTACACCAATGAAGTAAACCATTAATGTAAACATATTGGAAAAGTAAAAAATTTGACCGTGAAACTTTCTACAACGTATACAATACTTATTTTATTTTTTAATAAATTTCACTAAAGTACGCTATAAAAAAAAAAGAAAAAAATTAGAATGTACTATAAACACTGTATTTTATTTTAGCTCAAATATACAACAATGAATTTTTTTATATACACAAAGTAAAAGTATATTAATTACATGTAGATAAGATAATTTAATAATTAAATATATAAATAATTTAGAAAATTATCCTACTTTTTATCAATTTTTAAAATCAATAATTTAAAATCAATAATCAATATATTATTATAATTATTATGTATAGTTACTGTTTAATTAAAATTATAGTTTTTAGTCAGTGAATTTCAAGTATTTGAATAGATAATTCATATAATTTTATTAATGCTAAAAATGCATAAAATTTCAGGTAAATAAATTAAAATTGATTACACTAATTGAATTTTCTCACGGATTATTCTTTCTTTTTATTGTTCGTGTTTCATTTTTCATTAGGTTTCGACTAAAATGTTTTTTCCAAAAATTTTCAACTAAATAAAATTCTTTTTTCAAATTTTTAGTTTTCTAAATAAAATTATTATATTTAATAAAAATTTTTGAATCCTTTTAAGTTTTCTTATTAGCGACCAGAAAGCACGTACTTTCCAGCCACCGTCTGACCGAAAATATCGTGTTTTCTCGCTATTGATGAAGAAAAATCCAACCCTTGTCCATAAATGAAGAATGACCTAAACCAAATTCTTCCCCAATGATAAAAACTGTACGATTCATGAATCTAACCCCTCCTCCACTCTATTTTCATTGAAAAAAATATACTAATTTTTTTATGAAAAGAATTTACTGGTTAGTTTAGAAACCGCCCCCCCCCCCCCTTTCTTAATTAAGATAATAATTTATCGAGTTATTTTTTGGTTACACCAACCGCAATTCTTGTAATGTTTAATAAAATTTTTAAATGAAAATACTTACACGGCCAGGCTACTTTGCTTGAAAATTCAAGCAGCAATATTTTCAAGCCAAGCATCCTGGCCGTGTATTTAAGGAGTACTATTTAATAACATCTCACCCGCCATGTGAATAAAAATTAAACAAATGATGAACTAGACCATCCTCTATAGAATACTATAAATTGTATACCTATCCCTTTAGTTTTCTTGTTTTAGCAGAAATTACAGGTCTCTAAAAAACCTTTACAAAAAATAATAGTTATAAAATTTTAAGATATTTATAAAGCAAAAGTTACACTGTAAAAAGTAACTTCCATATATATATTAACAAAAAAAATTAGAAAATTTTCGAAAAATTAGTAAATTTTCAAAAAAATTTGTAAATATTCGAAAAAAATCGTAAATTTACTAAATTTAGTATATTATCGAAAAAATCGAGAATTCTCGATTTTTTTTTGTAAATTCATAAGAAAAATTGATAATTTACAATTTTTTTTCGAAAATTTATACAAAAAATAGTCGTAAATTTACGAAAAATAATTGTGAATTTGCACTTTTTTCGTAAATGCGCAAAAAAATCGAGACTTCTCGAATTTTTCGAGAATATACTAAATTTAGTAAATTTACGATTATTTTCGAATATTTACAAATTTTTTTGAAAATTTACTAATTTTTCGAAAATTTTCTAATTTTTTTGTTAATATAAGGAAGTTGCTTTTTACAGTGTATAAAATTCAGAAAAATTTATTGTAAACCCATCAAAATTCTAATGACATTTAAATATTATACTTAATAGCACTTTTCAAAAATTGTTTTATAAGTTTTTATCATCTTTTATCAATAACTGTCTTAGTTGAAAACACCCAAAATTAAATACACTATAAAAATTTTTATTTTTAACCTATCAAAAAAGTATATCTCGGATTTAAATTAATTTTATATTCCTAATTTTAGATAATTTTATAATAACACGATTTTATGCAACGTAAAGATTACTCATTCAAAAGAAAAAAAATTTTTTTTTATTTTACATGCAATAAAAAAATAATCTTTATATGCAATATTTGCAGTTCCTTTTTAAACTATAAGAGTTTTTTATATATATATTTGCATAAATTAAACTAAAATATATTAAAATATTATTTCTATTATTTTGTTATTTTTAAAGAAAACGTCATTCGAGATTTTTTTTTCAAGTGAGATGAAGTAACATAAAAATCTTTGTTTTTTTTATAAAAATTTATTCATCTGTAAAAATCTGTAACTAATGATATATATTTTTATAAACTCAATGATCCAAAAAAAAGAAAATTTAATTGTTTGGAAAACAAAAATATAGAAAATTACCAATATTTGATTTTTAAAAAAAATTATTGTTTTTCTTAGAAAAATAGGTACATAATATTTTAAAAATAACTTTAAATTAAAGTAATTTAGAGATCTTTTTCAAAAAAAAAAATGTTATATAAATTTTTGTAACTGCAAAAGAAAGCATACTGTTCTAGTTTTTTTTTTATTATATGTTTATGTAGTTAAATTTAATTGGATAAGACAAATAATAATTTTTTTTTTCTTTTGTTGTTTTGATAAAATAATATATTATTTTTATGTTATGTAAATAAAAAAAAGTACATACGTTTTGGTTTGTATTACATAAAAGTCTTACATAAATCAGGATTTTAGATAAATTTTATTAAATTTTTACTGTTATAAATTCATATTTAGAAGTTTTAGGGTCTTTGATTTTTTTTTTCTTTATAAATTTTTATTTCATGTCGTCTTTGTAAGCTTTTATTTCACCTTTATTGTTTTTAGGATTCTATTTAGGTTTTTTTGTACTATTTGTTGTTTTGGAAGGGCCTGAATAGGTTATAGCAAAACTTGCAAAGCCTTGATAAGGTTTTGTGTGAAGTTTTAATGCTCTGTTGATACAGTTTTCTTAGAATTCGAATTTAATAAAAAATTAATAATCTAAAAAAATGATTATCCCTGAATTAAATAAAGTCTATTGCCGGATAAATATCGTTATTTGGCACACGCAACCAGACTTAATAGACCAGCCTAAAAGATGTCAAAAAACTCACTGATTCTCGTTCGACCTCTAGACTTTCTCTAGACCGACGTGACAGGCCCTCAAAAATCTAAATAAAACCCAATAAACGGGATTTTAGGTTTTATTTAGTTTCTCAGATATATGAACAAATAATAAGATAATAATAATATAACTGATTATAGTTTGCACATAAGTTGAAAAACTTCCCCTAAAAACGTCCATTTTTTACAATTATTTAAATCAATTATTAGACCTCTCTACCCTAAAAATATAAATTTTTCATCCCCGCCCCCCTGAATTTGGGGGCTTTTTAAAGTACCTCTCCTTATGAAGAAGTCCCAGCTAAAAATATATTATACTAAGATTTTTTATAGTCCTGGTATGGTGATAAAAAATATTCAGTAATTTTTTAGAAAATCTCCTGTACGGGTAAGCTTTTTCTAATACCAGAAAATCCAAAATCTTCTACTAAAAAAAAAAGGATAGTAATTTTTTTATGCTCAAATAATAATTTTGATAAATTCAAAATTTTATTTCAAGATCTTAAAGAGGTTCTAAAGGCCAAAAAAAAATTTTCCTTGAAAAATGATGATATTTTAAGTTTTCTGAGAAGTTAGCATATGTTGACAGAATTATTTGTTCATGGGTTAGAGAAATTAAATAAAGCCTAAAAAACCATTTTTCGGGGGCCTGCCGTGGCCTAGAGGTCTAATTACAACGAAAATCAGTGAGTTTTTTGAAAAATTTTTGAATGCTACTACTTAGGATAGCCTTTATGGAACAAAAGTTTAATTATCATCGTCAGCTTGCTTTTTTAGATTAATTTTTTAAAGAGGCTTCTGTAATTTTTATAGATAAACGCGGCAAAAAAAAAACTATTGTCAATTTTAAAATTTTCTGACAAATTTCTGTAAAATTAAAGAAATATTTCCTTTCATGATAATAAATAGAGTATAATTTTTAAAAACTTCCGGGCCAAGTTTAATCAAAAATATTGAAGAAACCAAACCACATGCAGCATTATAGTCTGAAATGCTAAAAGAAAAATTTTTGGGTTAAAAAGAAAATTTTTCATAATTTAAATTGAAATCTTTTTGAGAATAACCTAAAATATTGATACAAATGATCAAATTAAAACTGCTTGAATTCTAAATTTGATTAACAGTAACACCTGAAAAATAAATGACACCAACAAATTTACACTCTTAAGTTAAAATATTTTCCAAAAAAAAAAAAAATTCCATTGCAATATTATAATATAAAAATATTAAAAAATAGTATAATAATAATAATTTTTTTACACAATATTTACAAAGTAGTTACATTACAAAGAATAACAAACTAAAAAAATATATGACACCCAATAAGTGCTAAGTGTTTAAGTCACATTTATACGTATTATTAAAACTTTCTTCTTTAAAGATTTATTACAATAATATTAAAAAAAATCAAAAATTATAAAAAATTTTTTTGGGCTTCAAAATTATATAATTTTATTATAAATGTTATAATAGATGAATTACAAAATTATAATAGAGATGAATTACAAAATATTTTGATAACTGTATATAAAATTACATAATTTGAATAATTATTAATTAAAGAATTTATTTTTTTTTTTGAATTTAATTTAAATCAAAATAATCAGGTGTTTGAACTTTCACATATATTTATGTAAATAGTGGAATTATTTTATAGATTTTATTAAGTAAAAAACCCAAATTTTATTATTATTATTTTTTTTTTCTGAATATTGATGATTACATTTCCTTTACTTTTCAAAAGAAATCTAACGATTACCATCAAAAAATGTTAAATTAGCATAATATATTTAGAACAAAGAAATCGTTTATTGATACAATGCATAAAATGAAAGTTTATATGCACTTTTGTCAAAATAATAGTATTTTTTTAATTTTAATTTTTTTTTTAATTTACAGATTGGTTTACTGATAAATCAATAAACAACAATACTAAGGAAATCATGCCAGAAGATGCAATTGTAGTCAGACATGCATACAAACAATACGTTCCTGGAAAACCAGTTATCGATGGATTGCACATGACAGTACCACGCAATTGCATGTAAGTTTCGTTATTTTTTTAATTGCATAGTGTTTTAATAAAAAATAATTATTTAATAATTACTGTTTTTATAGATATGGATTACTAGGTGCAAGTGGTTGTGGTAAAACGACATTATTGTCATGTGTCGTTGGTGTTAAAAAATTAAATAATGGTGATGTTTGGGTACTGGGTGGTCGACCTGGCACTAAAGGGTCTGGGATTCCTGGACCAAGAGTTGGTTACATGCCACAAGAAATTTCACTTGTTAAAGAATTTAGTGTCAAATGTGCATTATTTTATTTTGGTAGAATTAATGGCCTCGAAGATCATGAAATTGGTTTGTTTTTTGATTGTCATTTCGTAATTTAGGACACACCTGCAACTGAAATAAAAATAATTTTTGTTTTCTTTATTTTTAGAGGAAAGACTTATATTTTTATCAGAATTACTTAATTTACCACCAGCAGATAGATTGGTCAAAAACATGAGTGGTGGTCAAAAACGACGTGTCTCATTTGCTTGTGCACTAATACACAAACCAGAATTATTGATACTTGATGAACCTACTGTTGGACTTGATCCAATATTAAGAGAGAAGCAAGTGCATAATTGTTTTTTACACTTTTTTTTTCATATAATGCAAATTTATTCATGAAATTGCATAATATATTTAAATAATTTTTTTCTAAAATTTAAAATTTACTGCATTGTTTATAATTTAAAAAATTTTTAATTTTGTTTTTCTTTTATTATTTTATTTGTATTTTTAATTAAGTTTTTTTTTTAAGATATTAAAAATTTTATGTAGTTATTAATATTCATTTGATTTTTAAAAATTTTTAATGGTTTAGATTTTTCTTTTTCCTTGATTGAATTCTCGTAATTTATCTTATTCAAAGTATAGATCTTAAATCTTTTCTTGTTACGTAAAAAGCTTTAAAATCACATAAATCAACATCTTAATTAAAAAAACTTTTTAATTGAAATTAAAAGTCTTGCGTAGGTAAAAGTGACAATTGTACTCCATAATTAAAGATTTTGTCAAAGATCCCTTATCTGGAAGTTCGATTTTTTTTAATCCGCCCCTTATCAAGAATTTGAAAAATTATGAATTAGAAGTTTTGTATAAAAAAAAATTACTCCATAATATTGATGCGACAATGGAATGATTTGGACAAAAATTTTAAAAGTACCGAAGCTAAAATGAAGGTCATTAATGTTTTTTGGTTTCCTAAAACCAATGCAGCCTTTAGATTTAAAAAATAGTATCTTTTAACGTATTTTTATTTTCTTCAAAATAATCCACGTATTTTGGACCGAAAATGGGCACTATGCCACTATGGCTAGACTACCATTTTTTTTAAAACTAAGGTCAGCATCGTCTGCAGGAGGTCTAGAAATATACAAGACCCCATTTTCGGCCACAGTACCAAATCATTCCATTATCCAACATTATTTCTTTCAAAAATTTATAAATAGTTTAAAATTAAACCATAGCTTCTTTAATACTCTTTTGACAGAAACTTTTAGAAGCAATTTACATAATATAAAATTTGCTCAGAAGATTTAGATCTTTTATAAAAACTGAATTAAAATAAGTTGAAAAAAAAAATTAATTCATATAAAAATATTAACTTAATTATTAATTATTGTAGGATTTGGGATTATTTGGTAAAAATAACACAAGAAGAAGGCACAGCTGTAGTAATAACAACGCATTACATAGAAGAGGCCAAATTAGCCCATAGGGTAAATTACTTAGCACATATAAAAATAAATGCAATTAAATATTTATTAAAAATTACTTTATTTTATAGATTGGACTAATGAGAGGTGGTAAATTATTAGCTGAAACAACGCCAGAGTTATTGTTACAAAAATTTCAATGTTCGTCATTAGAAGAGGCTTTTCTAATATTAAGTCAAAAACAAAATGATAATAATGAAAAAAGTTTAAACAACGTTATAATTAATGAATTTTTACCAAAAACAGAAATTAATTTAAATTCAGTTACGTCATCAGAAAATGATATCCGAACTAGTACCGAAGTAATTTTATATTTTATTTTACTTAATCAAAATTTTTTAATAACTTTTTTTTTTCTAGACAATTGTTAAAAGTGAAAAAGATTTGTTAGAATATCCAGATACAATGAATAAATTTCGAAATCGAAATCGAAGACGAAAAATTTCATCATTGAAAACATTTAAAGCATTATTAATTAAAAATTTACTTCAATTTATTCGTCATCCAAGGTAATTTTTAATTTAAAATTGTATTCTCATTAATTTTCATTTAAAAAAAATTGATTTCTTACAGTGGTATAGTATTCGCATTTATATTTCCATTAGTACAAGTATATTTATTTTTCCAAGCAATTGGTGGTGATCCGAACCAAGCAGTAATTGCTGTTGTAAATAACGAAGCTGGTAATTGTAATTTTGGTGAATATAAAGGAAAAATTTTGTATGATCCAGAATTGGATACATGTGATTATTTAGATTTAAGTTGTCGATTTTTAGATGGTTTTAATAATTCTATTGCTAGGAAGGTAATTAATATATAGAGAAAAAAATTTTATTTCTGTTTTTAAAATTAATATATTTTTATCTAGAAATATTTTGATACTATTGAAGAAGCGACGAAAGCAGTAAATTCTGGAAAAGCTTCAGCTACAATGTATTTTCATAAAAATTTCTCTATAGCATTACAAAATAGAAGAGATAATGGAAGATCATTAGAAGATGAGGAATTCGTTAAAAGTAATATTGTAACTAGAATAGATAATGGAGGTAATTCATTTATTTATTTTAACAAACTAAAGCTTTTTGTTAGTTAATCCTTAAAAATTTTTGCAAACGGAAAATATTATGATTTTCATTTTGTTAAATCAGAGTTATGAGATTTATAAGATGTCCCATTGGTTATTTGTTGAATCTCTACCTTGAAAAATTTTTCCACTTCATCAAAAACAGAATCGTATATGTAACGAACAATCCTTTTTTGGTCCCAAAGACTCGTAATTTCGTCAATGAAATTAAATTAATATTTTTATAAATATTACAGACAGGCAGATTGGAATTTACTTAAAAACACGTTTATTTGAACGTTTCTTCAAAATATATGAAGGTATCATGTTAGAGTGTGGATTACCTGCACAATTAGCTAAAGTGCCTATTAATGTAAGTTTCTTATAAATTGGAAAATAAATTCAAATCATGATAATTTAAACATTCTTTTATAGCTAGAAAAGCCAATATTTGGAAGCTTAGACCAAAAATATGTAAATTTTGTAGCACCAGGTTTTTTGGTTACGTGAGTATTAATAATTTTTTTAAAATATTTTATGTAAATTTTTAATATAATTCGAATTTGTTTTTAGAACTTCTTTCTTTTTGGCAACAGCAGTTTCTTCCGCAATAATAATTGCAGATCGTCAAGACGGTGTTTGGGACAGAAGTCTTGTGCAAGGTACAAAATTAAAAAAAAAAATATTTAGTTGCAGAAATAACAAACAAATATTATTTATAGGTGTAAAAACATCAGCAATATTGCTGTCCCATTTAGTGACACAATGTACGATGATTTTAATACAGACAACAATATCATTGTTAGTAACGTTCATTATTATTGATTTACCTTGTAAAGGTTCAATATCAGCAGTTGCCTTATTGCTATTTATTACTGGATTTTCTGGAATGTGTTATGGTAAGATAAAAAATACTTTGAAATATTTGCAAAAAAATTAATAATTGAATAAACAATTATTTTTTATTTAGGGTTCCTTGTCTCGGTTTATTGTACGTCTCATACAATGGCTAATTTTGTATCAACTGGAAGTTTTTATCCTATTATTTTGTTATGTGGTAAGTAGTATTAATTAACAACAAAAAGTATTAAAAAAATGTAATTAATTTAATATTTTGAAGGTTGCATTTGGCCAGTGGAAGGAATGCCAAAATTTTTAAGATGGATAAGCTTATGTCTACCAACAACAATACCAAGTATTTCATTACGTAATTTATTAGACAAAGGCTATTCGATTATTGATCCACAAATTTCTATTGGTTTTTTTGTTTCGTTAACATGGACAGTTGGATTTGTCGTACTGTGTTTAATAGGACTTAAAAAATCAAAATAATTTATAAATTACAAAATTTTTTAAAATAGATAATTTTATATTGTAAATATTTCTTAATTTTATAAATTTTAATTTTAATTTAGGTAAATTAATAATTTTAAGTAAAATTAGATACACAATTATTTTTTAGAATTATTTTAAAACAGGGTTGTTATTTTAATTACAGATTTTTTAATGATTTAAGTATAAATAATGTAACAAGCGAGTAAGATTTAGGTCATTTTTAGAGTAAATGAAGCAAATCACGTTGCTTAAATTTTATAATTTACGCACGTTACATACAATATTTTTTCTAAATACGTAACTTATTTTACGTAGAGTACAGTAATTGTAAAAAATATTTTTAAGAATATGGAATCTTTAAAATTAAATATTATTTTTAAAAAGTAGGCGAAAAATAAATAATGGAATATTTATGTAATTTCAAAACCTTCTTGCCAGTAATAATTTTTTAATTTTCATGATATAAAAATTTTGAAATTTTTGAAAATAAAAATAATATTTTTTTATGGAGATCATAAATTAAATAATGTGTGCCATTTAGATAAGATAATTATTGTTATAATAAAAAATATTATTGAATATTAATCAATAATTAAAAATTTTTTTTGAAATTATAAAAATTATCAATGAATATAAATTTTAGTTTAATAATAAATTGTAATATTAATTTTTTATGTATATAATAAAAAATAATAAATTAAAAATTAAATTTTATTTATTTTATCATGTACTATTCCTCGTTAGAAAATGAGTTCACTATTTACAATAATAGACAGTTTCCCGTAATAGTTTTTCATTTTTTATTTTGATCAACAAAATTGCGAAACATATGAAAATCTTTATAATTAAATTAAAATTTTAATTTGATTATAAAGATTCAAATATTTTCAAATTTTTTGATTTTTAAATTTTAATTTGAGTGTAAAACTATACTATACGTCAACGGAAAATTACCCAATTAGGCTGAGATTTGTAAACCTTGAATTTGATACATTTTTCAATCAAGACCTTACAAAAAAATTCTTTACAAAAAGAGTTAAAAGTTTCAAGTTCTCCGGAATTGGCACATTTAGGTTGCTTTGGTTTTAATTTCAAGCAACTTACTTGGATTGCTTGAAATTTCAAGCAGAGTATTGAATTTTTAGCATACCTATGCTTCTGACTTTCTTCAAGTGACTTCAACCACATAATATAACTCCAACAAAAATTTTTTTCTTATAATTGGCCTGAATAATTTATTAATAACCAATATAACTCAAATAATGTTTAATTTTAAGCAACTTTTTGATCTCACTTGAAATTTCAAGCAAAGAATCCTAACCACGTGGTCATACATTTAGAAAACTTGACCTGAAAATGCAAGGATGAAATAATATGAAATAATTTAACGATTCATCGAAATAAAATTTCGTTTGCAGCAAGAATTTGAGTAGTAGGTATATCTATATAAAACTGGGTTAATGACCTCTTACGCAATAGTACTGTTGCTCAATGGATCCTAATCAGTATATCTATATAGACAAGGGTTAATGACCTCTGACGTAATAGTACTGTTGGTCAATGGGTCATAATCAAAGGTCATCAACCACCACCTCTTTTTTGACCCATATTTTAACTAGGTCAACTAATTTTTTTTCTGTTTTAACCGTTTTTACCCCCACTCCGCATTCTTCTCCCACCACTTATTTTTTTAGATTATTAAATTTTAAATCAGACGTTGCAACACCACAATTATTTAGATACGAATCCGCTTTCGTGAGGGTGTTGTCGGATTGTTTTATAATAAATATAAAGCTTAATTAAAAATCAGTATGGAGTTTTCGCAAGTGCTATTAGAAAAACAAATTATTGAAAATAATTTATTAAATTAAATTAAATTATGTATTGAATTCTGGTAATTCTAAAAGGATAACCGAGCAGGTATAACTTTTCGTGGACAAGAATTCCAGAAGATAATAATTTTAGCATTTTCATCTAGTAAAATTGTAAACTTTGATTCCAATGCATAGCTAGAATTTTATAAATATTTCGATACTATAGGGGCTTATTTTGGAGATAATCATACATTTCAAAAAATAGGTAACCCAAAAAAATAAGTGCAGTTGGATTCAATGTTATTTTTACATATGCTCAGAACAAGAGCGCAATTTTAATCGAGGATCAGCCAAGCATAAATGATGGTGGACCTAGACGTAAAAGACATACCAACCATTTGTCAAGTTATGTGCATGAAGTTACTTTTGAAAGTATATGTAAAATGTCACCATGGATTTTAGCACGAATCAAGCTAGTTAAATTAATCAAGGTTAAATGTATGAAAGTTCTTGAAGGCGTAATTAATTTTTTTGATGATTGACATATAGGCGAGTTTATAATTTTACTAGAAGATAATGTTAAAATTATTATCTTCTGGAATTCTTGTCCACGAAAAGCTATACCTGCGCGTTTATCTTTTTAGAATTCCCATCATTCAATGCATAAGTAATTGTGAATATTAAACTCTGTGATTCAAATCTTTGAGCCAAGGGCCCCATTTTTTCTCGACCACTTCGGTGACTTTTGAATAATTTGATTTTCTAATACCACTTGCGAAAACTCCATATTGATTTTTATTTAAGCTTTATTCCCTCACAAAATCGATTTAGTATCTAAATAACTGTGGTGTTACATCTGATTTAAATTTTAAAAATCTAAAAAAATAAGTGGTGGGTGCAGAATGCGGAGTGGGGGTAAAAACGGTTATAAACTTAGTTTGCTTAAAAAATTAGTTGACCTAGTTAAAATAAGAGTAAAAAAAGGGGGAGTTGATGACCTTTGATTATGACCCATTGACCAACAGTACTATCACGTCAGAGGTCATTAACCCTTGTTTATATAGATATACTGATTAGGATCCATTGAGCAACAGTACTATTGCGTAAGAGGTCATTAACCCAGTTTTATATAGATATACCTACTACTAGAGTTTCTTTTCTTATTCAAGCGACTACAAATAACTAAAAATTAAAAACGTCTTTAGAGCCAAGGGTATACAAATTTTCTTCATCAGTGAAGCGATAAAGAACAGTATTTCTAACCTTGCATTAACCAGAAAATGCATGTTTGGATAAAGAAAAACGGATTTTTTATATTTGTATAATAAGGAAATAGACCAAACAGATATAATACATATTGCTGATATCAACGGACAACGAAAACGTCATTTTATTTTCTAAATATTATTTTTGTTTAAAATCTATAAAAACTTTAGAGCAACAATAAGACTCTGCTTCCACTTTTTACATCAATCATTGTTTGAATGACAGTTACTTGATAACCCGTATAAATAATGTCTTTTATGTGTATCTTTAATTGAATATTAAATAGATTTTCAAAGATGCGCTTATATAATAAATAATTCATATAAATTTTGAATAAATAATTTTAAATCAAAATAACAATCTGAAATTTATTTATTGTCAGAATAATCTCATGGTCTATCAGAAAGTATGTGCATTTTAAAAATACCATATAAAATAATAAACTGCCATCTGACTTATATAATATTAAAATAAAATTTCTCTAACGAGAAAACATGACATCTGTCGGTATAGGAAAAATACTAATTATTTATAATGTCCCAAGTAAATACAAAGTAACATTGAAGTTTCAATTTCTTTACAAATTTGCTCAAGGCACACATAAAAGATATTATTTAGGCTATAGTAAATTTATAGATCGTTTCCAACTATCTCTATAAATTTTTGAAATTTTGGAGCAATTTTAAAGTTCTCAGCCACTAATTTTTGCTTCATTGTATAAGATCATGAAGATATGCTAAGGAGATTAAAAACATATTAGAAACCCAAAAAGATTATATTTGAAATAGGAGGTTTGTATTTGAATTCTGAGTATGTTATTTTATTTATTATCAAAATAATCCCATAGTCTATCAGAAAGTATGTACATTTTAAAAATACTGCATAAAATAATTAAACTGCTGTCTGACTTATATAATATTAAAATAAAATTTTTCTAACGAGAAATCATGACATCTGTTGGTATAAAAACTATACTATTTATTTATTATGTTCCAAGTAAATACAAAGTAACATTGAAGATTCAATTTTTTACAAAAATAAAAAATATTATTTAGGTTTTAATTAAACAGCGTGAGGTGTTATTATTATTTATCTTATACAGATAAAATACAATGTATTTTATTATATGCTGATTCCATGTGAAACGTACCTTGACTTGCAAATTCGGTCTTTCGATTGAACTGTAATATTTTCACAGGTGATAATTTATATATAAAATATTCCCACTCCCCAATTCTTACGTCTTAAAATAGTTTCTAGCCATCTCTGTGAATTTTCGGAAGTTCTCAGCCACTAATTTTTGCTTCATTATAAAAAAGCATGTATTCCAGAGAAAATACGGGGGGGGGGGTGGACTTACGGTTGCAAATACGAGATTTGCTGTAGTATAGGTTTTTTGGGTCGCTGAACACGAAAATGGGGGTCATTTGGCTAAGAAAATGAGGCTTCACCCTTAAATTTGCAAAAACTACCCCCAAAAGGGGTAGTAATTTTTTTTATTGCCCTAAAACCTTTAATATTTATGTATGTAGTCAATTCTAAAAAATTAGACTTTTTGTAAGAAGTTATTTAAGTAATTCCTAGTAAAAATGACCTAAATGGAAAGTGAATGTATGGAATTTTGAAAAGTCCGATTTTGCTGGATTTAGTATGTTAAAATATGACACTGCGGAAATGCTTATGGTTCTAGATTAAAATATTTTTGAAATAAGTAGCAGCTGTTTTTGGAATTAAAAATATTTTCAAATTTTTAAGGAAACTTTAGGTAAATTTGTATAGTACTATGTATAGTCTGCTGTAGAGCCTCCTTAATGAAAATTTTAAGAAATCTTGAGTAGCACATGATTACTTGATGCCAAGGCCAATTTTAGGCGAAATAAACTTTATGACAATTAAATATAAGGTAAAATATATAATAATAAATAGCATTTCATAAACAACAAAGCTAAATAAAATTAAAATACACTATTAATTTTGATAAAATTCCAATTTTTATTACGATTTTTTAATATATTTCTTTCTTCATTTTTTTTTCAACAATAAATTTTACACAAAAAGTCTTTTCTATACATGCACTTTATAATTTTTTTACAGAGTACAAATATAGTCATAACACTTAAAATCTATTTACAAATATTTATGATAATTTAATGGGATTACATTTTCATTTTTTTTTTCATGTGGGAAAAGTTATATATGACATGAAAATACTTTTTTTTACTTTTCCCACATTTCAATTTTTAGTTAGTTTTTTTACACAACTTTTTTTTCAAATTAAAATTATAATACAAAAGCAAAATATTTGAATTACTATATAAATTTTTTTTTTTAGTTGAGTATTTCTTAGCTAATTTTTAAATTCTATTTACACTGTTAAAATTAACTTCTGTAATTGTGCAAAAAAAATAGTTTATTTTCCAAAAATTAGTTAACTAACTTTAATTAAAATTGAAAAAATTAATTTTTAATGTTACTAAAAAATCGAAATTTTTTCATTTTTTTTTTTTTTTTTGTAGATTTGCAAAAAAGTTGTAAATTTACTAATTCTCGTAAATTTATAAAAAAAGAATTAGAAATTTTCTATTAGTTTGAAAATTGACTAATTCTTTCAAACAAACTATTTTTTTGAGCACTTTTATAAGTTACATATAACAATGCATTTATCGTTGTCACATTAAATTTTTACGTATATTTCGACTAAAAACAATTATTGACACTTTTTACGACAGTCTTTAAAAACCAAAAAAACTCTAAACATTTTTATAGTACATTCACACAAATAATTAAATACGAATTTTAATAGTAAAATCAAGGTCGTCTATAGAATGTGATATTTTAATACATTTAGATTCATCTAATCTTCTTTTATGATACCCATAATCTTCGTTATTTAATATTTTATTTAATTGTTTTTTATTATTTTTATTATTATTATTATTATCATTAAATAAATTAGGACGGTCAATTATTGAAGAAGTACGTGTGATTATACGGTCAACTAGTTGTTTTACTGTTGGTATGTTTGAAGTTGATTTTTTTCCATATCCTGTAAAAAAATATTTTTAAAAAACAATTTTTTTTTTTTAATTAATTAATTAATTTAAACAACAAAATATTTAAGAAATATTTATTTCTGTTAATCAGACTTTTTTTTATAGTTTTTCGTATCCTATATTTTTGAGCAAATTTATTATATTTTAAGGATTTATAGGATACTTCAACTATATATTTAATTATAAAATACATTCATAATATAAAATAACAAATAATAAAATAAAAATAAAACAGCCATTATATTTAGCTACTTAAAAAATTTAAGCATAAAATTTTAAATAATTTTCTATTTTTATTTAGCGCATAACAGCTAATATAAAAAATATATAAAAATTTAACAATTATCAACTATAACAATATTATGAACATGTTGTGGTATTTTGAGGTTATGTTTAAAAACTAATAGTTTTTATTTTTATTGTTTTATTTTTTAAAAAAATTAGCTTATTTCTGTCATAAAAAAGCTACCGATTAATACACTCTAAATTTCTAAGATTGTTTTATATTTTTTTGCGAGGAGAATCGTGGACTGATTTTACTGATAATTGCTGATTGCAAATTTATTCCAATAAGTCTGTTTGCATTTTTCTTTCAATAAAGTTTATTTATTACACACTTAAATCCATTTTTACTTCAATTTTAGGAGTTTATTTGTTTCCCCTTTGACTGATAATAAAATGATAATTTTGAGATTTTACTAAAGAGAGCGGACAATTCCCCTTATAATAACAGGCACATTTCTCAGTAATTAAATAAGCAAATTTTTTAATTTTTTAAGTGGGTAATTCAGAATTAATGTTTTTTCGTCTTCCAAGAAAAATTTAACTTTAACGTAATGGAAATGAATAGATCTACACATTAGCTCCAACGGAGTCTGTATTTTGATGCTTTTCGCAGAATGAAAAATGCAACCAGAGTTCTTGGTTTACGTGTTTTTTTTTTTATCTTTAATAATTAAAAATTTTCAGTTTTTGAAAGTTTACACATGTGGATTGAATCTTTTAAAATAAAAAATGAAAAACATTCTCAGAACAGAGTGTGAATGTTGTTTTTTTCAATAGTTTTTGTGAAATGTTCAGATGTGATTTGAATTTTTTTTTTAAATTTATTTTTAATTTTTTCAGTTTATGGCATGAAAAGTGGTTCTTAAGCTTTTACAAATAAATCGCATGATATTGCAATAAATTTTTTAAATTTAAATATACAAACTCATCTGCTTAGCAAATACGCCAAGTAACGCAGTCAAAAGCAAGCTTACTAGACCCTGGTCAAAAGCAACTAATTAAATAATGCGAAGTGACTTAATTTTATTGAGGACTTGTTATAAGTAAGTATAAATTCTGTTACAGAATCTGACTTTTAATTTAATATCTTATTATAATAATTCATGAAGTTCTAAAAATTTAGCTTGGCTAACCACTGGAAATTAAATTCATGTATTTAAAACCCTTGCCAAATATTATATTCAATCACATCTGTACAACATATGTTTATTTGATATGGAATGCGTCATATATAAAAAAAAGCAAGAATTGCGTAAATAAAAAAATAATCATCACAGAAATGCAAATTCAAATTAAACATTAAAAAATAAATCTATTAGTAAATCTATAATATATTCTAATGTATCAAAAACGTATCATATAAACAGTCACTGATACACTGACTTTTAAAAATAATGTCTTTTTTTATAAAATTAAATTTAAGAATATGTTTCACCAAAAGAATATATGAAACACCAAAATACAATAAAATATTAATTCATATGATTTTGAAAAACATAAGAAAATTTTATTTTTCTCAGTTTTGAAAAAATTCATTTTTGCCGAATGCAATATTTTAAAGGCTTTAAGAACGAAGCTCTATGTTCGCAATAGTTATAATAAATGTTACATAGTTTGGGCAAAAAAATACTGTTTTCTAATCTGGACGGGATGCCTTTTTTGCCCTTTATGTGTAAAACTATTTTTTAACTCACAGGGTAAAAGCAAGCAAGTTAACCAATACTTTGCCCTTTACCAATATTAACCAATATCTTGCCCCTTATTTAAAAAATAACTATTTTATAACAAGCTAAAAAAGACTTTCTGTCCAGGCTAGAAAGCAGTTATTCTGTGTCCCAATCAAAAAAAAATTAAGTAGCATGTCAAATAAATAAATAAGGTGTTAAAACAAAATTTTTTTCAAGTTTTATTTTTTGTTCAACTTATTCAATTAGTTTAAAAATTGAGGTATGCTTTCTTTCTTATGAAATAAAAAATCAATATAAAATTTAATTAAAAAAACTTAAATACTAAAAAATATCAGTGAAATTAAAATATTTTGTTTAATCTCAAATGATTTCAAATGGGTTGAACCATAAAGAAAATCTAAAAAAAAAAATTTTTTAATCTTTTTCTCCAAACCGCTATTGGCACATATCCTTAAAAGAAAAAAAAAATTTTCTTTTTATAATTTATTGTAGGTTTCAAGTCATTTGCAATCATTTTTGTGATTGAGCAAGAAAAAAAATTCCGCTTTTTGCAAATTGAATTTCACTTGTTGTAGCCGGAAATCAGCTAGCGTTTAGCAGAATTTTTTTTCAGCGCACTTATCAATTAAAAATGTTAATAGCGAAGCATTAGTATTTATGTGCTATGGAAACGCCATTTTTAAAAATTACCCTCAATAACTATAAAAACTAGAAGTTTTATTTTAAAAAAATGTTCATGCGAATTTTTTTTTTAATTTTGAATTTATAAATCTAACTAAAACTTAGTTGTAACTGAGTAGTACAGTATCAATAACAATCATCATTTTATATAACTACTTCTTATAAAGTTAAAAAACTGCTTATGAAAGTAAAAAAATTGGTTATACGTTTTAATCCGCAATTGGGCAGCTTAAGTCATTATAATTTTTGAAATTATGCATTTGGCACTATATTATTTACTTAACATGGCTGCAAGTTTTATTAAAACTAAATTTTACCCTTATAAATATGGTATGCCACTTGGAGTAAGGAAAAGATTGATGATATCAAACTACTTTTTTTTCTGATTCATCAAAATTTTATAATAGTTACGTTAAGTAACATGATTAAAAAATTAAAAAATAAAAAAAAAATTATATCCGAAAAATTTTATTTTTCTCTAATTTGGTTGCTAACTATTTTTGGGACTAAACGAATTTGTTTTAAAAAATTCTATAACTTATAAACATTCGAGTCCCATTAATTTTTATTTTATTTTTAATACTAAAATTAATCATAATTTTTTAGAAAAAGGCAATTCAGACTCAAAATTTCAGCTCATTAAGATTTTTCTAAATTTTAACATCAATTACAAGATACGTGGAATCTTTTGAAACAAGATTTTGCTTCTATTATGTTTTAAAATATTATGTAATGATGGTATCATTTAAAAGTGGTCCTTTGAGCCGGATTTTTCAAAACAAAAATCTTTTTTTCTGGTCAGTAGCCAGGAAGCACATATATTCCGGGCTCTGTGCGTCCGACATGACGTATTTTCTCGCAACTGACGCAGAAAAATCCTATACTACCCTGGGACGTAAACAAATAATGCCCCAAATCACAGTTTACCATCCTCGGCTTTGCATTGGAAGGTAACTTGTGCGAGATTTGGACCATTCTTTATTTTTCTGTCCATGAGTCGTAACATACTATCTAGTATATTATTTCCAAGCAATATTTTAAAAAAACTGTACTGCAAACTATTTTCTTTACTTAAATGTATTTGGCAATTTAAAAGTTTACGAAGTCAATCATTAAAAATTTTAATAGAATATTTTTGGATAATATCTATAGATGCTATTTAATTTGCATTCTTTTGCTTCTGATATAATGATTTTACATATTGCTGCTTAAATTCTAAGTATAAATTTATTCATTGAAACTCAACAATATTTTTATTAATATTATTTTAACTTTATATATTCAATATTTTGTCTAACTAGCATATATTTTTTTATTATATTGACATATTTTTCAGGATTGTCACATGAACTTATTATTTAATAGTATAGATTTATATGTTTTTATAAATTTTTAATAATTTGCTAAAATAGCTTTTTTTGGCGAATTTGGCAACGTATGCTTTAATTATTTTTAAATTGTTAGGTGGCTCTGATTGATTTTTATGAGCAAATTTAAGTTAGACATTTACATTAATTTATATTCAAATCTTAAATTTTTAAGCAAATTGAGCAAAATTTAAACAGAGCAACCTGACAATAATAAAAAATTTTTTTCTAAAGAAAAATTAAAAACATATAATGAAAATTAATCGATTTTAAGCCCTTTAAAGTCTATGTAAAAGTATAATATTTAATATTTCTTAACAATTGAAAATTTGTTGACTTCAAAAGGTTAATTTAAATAATTTCATCCTCAACTAAAATATGCTTAAAAATAGCATTAACATGTAAGCCTTACTGATAAAATTTTCTAATATTTTTATATTTTCTATAACTGACCTAAAAAGAATTTTTCAACTATTTACTCATGTATAAAATTTAATATTTAACAAATTAACTTTTCAAGCATAATTTACTAATTATTTTATTCAATTTAATACTAAAAATTTTTTGATTAAAATGCAATATTATTAAAATTGATAAAAAATTTTTTTTTTGGTATATGTTTTGTAAAATTTTTTAAATTTAAAATTTATAAGTTTATATATAAATTTTATAGAAAATTTTTTTAGAAGATATTTTAGTTTTTTGGATGAATTTTATAAAATTTTTGTTTTATGAAATTTTAGCTTTTAATTTCAAAGCATTTATGAAGAAATGATTTGAATTATTTAAAAAAAAATGCTTAAACAGTTAGATTTTGCTAGAAAGAACAATTAAATAGTAAAAAATATACTAAATCAATGCAACATTAATTAGTACACATTTAATTAATGAATTTTTGTTGCTGTTAAATGATCAGAGATAGTCATTGATGAAATGAAATTTATTGTTTAAAATAATATTATAGAAAAACATAAATTGATGACGAAGATGTATGATTGATTCTCTATAACACAGTTTCCTTTTGGCTAATGATTTTAATTCCATGCTTTGTTAAAATCATTTTAATTCTATCACTATCTTGAATTTTGACCTTAGTGTTTTTATTATTAACTTCATCATTATCAATATCAGCATTTTCATCCAATGAATCCAAATTATCTGCAGATTTATTATAACGATCAACATTATCTGCTGAAGTACGTAATATTTTATATTTAAATTTATTTTGTTGAATATTATCAGCTGATGATAATAATTTGTTATCTTTAAATTTTGATATTGTTTCACCACTTAATTTAAAAGGCAATCGACTATTCATTAAATTATCTGCTGAAGAATATCTTCTTCTTTCCTGAGTTTGTTCATTTAATTTAGTTTTGGCATAAGAACCTTTTCTATTAAGTCGTTTATTTAAAATTTTTGATGTCATTAAGTCATCTCTTGGACAAGAGTAACTAAAACTATGAACTTCATTTTCTTTCATTGATCGTTTTGATGAATTCATTAGAAAATCAGTTTTTAATATTGAAGACTCGTAATTTCTAGAATTTTTAGGTATTTTAAAGTCTAATCCTCTTCCTATTAAATTTTCGTAAATAGGTTCTGGTTTGTTACAAACATCTAAGGAATAACGTAATTTACATTCTTGTAATCCACAATTTTCAATTTCAAAATTTTCATCATCATCTCTTTTGTAGGATTCTTTGTTTATTTCAATATTAGATTTAGCTTTTGGAAGACTTAAAGGTAACATTCGACTATTAATAACTACATTTTTTTTAGTATCATTTATTACTCCTTTATTAGTACTATCTATATTTTCATTTTCACTAGCTGGTTCACCACATATTTCGCATATTTCTAATTCACTATCTACTGCAGGTTGATTGATTAAGGCATCATTTGAATCCTTCAAATTACAGGAACTGCAAATATCACATTCCGTTGAATCTTGATCAACTGGTGTACTACAGTTTGAACGAAGAGTATGATACACTTCAGTGGATGATGGTTCATTAGCTAAACAGCAAGCAGTACAAAATTCATCAGTTTGTGCGTCAAATTCTGGTGCTGTTACTAATTGTGAAGTACTATCAGATTTATCTACTCCAAAATCACAATAAAATATTTCAGAATTTTTAAATGATAATACGGTTTTTGAAGGATTACGTTTTAGAAATTCAAAACTTTTAGATTTTTTTGTCATTGATTCGTTATTTTTTTGTAAATTATTAGATTCGTTACGGTTTATTGAGTCAAGGCTACCTTTTAAACCACCCTTTTCTGGATAATTAATTACTAATCTTAATCTCTTAACGTAACTGAGATCATCTTCAAAAGATATATTCTTTTTTGGATTATCAGCTATTTTAAGTTTAGTCTCATTAGGTTCTTTTTCTTCTGGTTTTGGACATTTCGTGTCTTCCACCATATCATTATTACTTTCATCAATAATAATATCAAGATTAACCCGATTTTTTGTGTTTTCAATATTTTTCTTAGGACTCTTTTTAGAATTGACTAATGATTTTCGGTACTTGCCATCTATTTCAACACTATTTTCAATTTCAGATGCCTGAGTATTAAAATCATCAGATTCATCTTCTAACGCTAAAATTTCAGTAGTATCAAGACCTCTAGTTGTATCTTCAGAATTCATGTCATTATTACTTAAATGTCTAGTATCATCAGCACTTTCACTTGGCAATAGTAATTTAACATCACATTCTTTTTTATTTTTAACTGAAGATTCAGCAGATTCTTCAGAAGATTCTTCGTAAGTTATCGATAACACATCTTCTCTGTCACTGTAAGTATTATCACATAAAGTATTAAGTTCATCGGTATCTTCAAAAGCTAATAATTCATTTCTCCCTTTGGCACTACTTGGAAGCTCTGATATCGTACGATCATCATTATTTTGACTAATTCTATCTACCGTTTCCCTAGCTTTACTATTTAAATCTAAACCTACTAAGACTTCTGACTCTCCTGGCTCGGTAGAATTTATTTGTTTTGATAAACTTTGATATACAGTTAAAGAAGATAAGCTACCATCAGGCTCTGATAATACACTTCTAAAAAATTTTTCACGTACTAATTCTGTATCTTCATTACTAGAACTATCAGAATTTGAAATACGCGAAGAATCATTCAATTTTTTAATTACCGAGTCAGAATCGTCAACAGATAAACTTTCTAATAAATTAGGTGTTTCCATTATAATATCATTAGGTGAAGGCGTTAAAAAAGCATTTTCATATTTTGCATCATTAATTTCAAGATAATCAAAAGAAACAGAAGATAATTCTGACTTACTTTATTTTCAACGTTGACAGCAGCATGAAACAAAGAATAAATATTAAATTATTTTTAACGAATTATTATATTTTAATTATTTAAAACAAAAAAGGTGCTGGTAAAAGGTGCAAATAAAATAAAAAAGTAAATAAAATTATAATTAAAAGCATGTATCATGCCATAAATTTTTTATTAAAAATTAAAATATAAATAAAATCAACAATATACATAATATTTTACATTATCAATAATTAACAATTTTTTCCCTTAAAAATAATAATTTTTTTTTTAAACATAATATTTAAATCAACATAATTAGAGTTTTAAACAGATAAAATTATGCATAAATGTTATAAGTCTTGAATTATTTTTATTTATGATAAGTAATTACTTTAAAGTAACTAATTCATTGTTTTCGCTAATAAGTTACCCAAAAAAATTGGGTTTCATTTCTGTATTTACATTAAATAATTATAAATGTAAATAATTAGCTAGATAAAATTCTATAATTTATAGTAATAAACAATTTTTATCAATATCACATTATCTGTATGTAAAAAAATAGGAACTATTAATATTACTACTTAATGTAAGTACATTTTTTATAATGTATACCTATAATAATATTTCTATTATTTTAACTTAATTAGTATTCTTTATAAATACATTTTTTTTTCTATTATTTTTAAGTATTTATAATTTTAAAAAATTAAATTTAATTAATTTTTTATTTTTATATCATAATTTAATAATACATATATGTATTATCATTTTAATTATAAGTATTTTCAAGGGCATTTAACTCGTATAACAATTGATTGATTTGAGGGATACAGCTAATGAGCAAATTAAATTAAAAATGTTTTTATCTGAATAGTGTGTATTAAAAAATAAGCCAATTTTTTTAACTTTGCTACTTTACTTGAACTTCAAAATTAATTTTTATTTGTATTTTTAAATTTAAAAGAAACATTATCAAATATTCAATAGAAATATTAGCTTGGAATGAATTCATGGAAAAAGTGGAGGACCCGATTGCAGTGAATAAGGTAATAATTTTTTTAAAATTTTATTAGTTTTTTAATTCTTACTTTCTTAAAAAACTTAAGAAGAAATCAATATTGTGATAATAAAATAAATTAAAAGATAAAGTATGTAATCCAGAATCTTTTTAAAAGAAAGTTGTTATTTTGTATGTTTCCAATGAGTTCTTTAAAAATGATCATATAATGGAAAAGAAACAGCATTAATAGAGAATTGACTAATTACCACAAAATAGGATCTATTCAACAAAATATATCTCCGTATATCCTAGTAAGAAGTAATTTTTAAATTTATTAAATTTTTATATTTTTTTTCATAAATCTTCTAAAGTTAAATTTTACTTTAATTTCAAAATCTTTTATTATTTATTTTACAGAAATTTATGAAAGCATTAAAAGAAGAGAATTATTAAGCCCAAAGCACAGCGGCCAGGGAGAGATCTCTTAGATTAGGGGGGCTATCGCAAAATGACAGGGATGTTGATTCAGGAATTAATAGCAGTCAGGCTTTTCCTCACAGACGTTATAAAAAAGAAACGTATTCTGAGATAACGAAAAAAGGGCTATTTCTCAATCCTACAACTTTAGTGAGTGAAAATTTCTGATAGACGTGATTTAATTGATTTTGATGATGCTCTTCTCAGATTTACTAAAGTTGATGATCTATTCCCCCATGAGTCAAAAATGCCTTTGTTTGTAAATGAATACTGTAAATCTCTAAAATATAATGATCAAAAGGATGCTTTTACGCTAAATATTATTTAAATGGATGTACTGATTGCGTTCCATTATATTTAGTATTTAAAGATGATAGAGAGGGATTAAACGTTCAAAACTCGCGCGGTTTTTGCATTGATTTAATTATGACGAGACAGACAGCTTTCTCACTTGGTTTTGAAATGGTTAACGCCGAATTATGTATGGTGCCTTTGATCAAAGAATTTAATAATTTTAAACCAGGTTTTTATACTGGAAGATTGGGATCAATACAAGATGTTAAAGGTAATAAACAACTTGAGATTAGAAACTTGAAAAACGCCAATAAGTTAATGTTGCAATTCTTCGATTATCTGAAAGAAGAAGGAGGTCTTGGCAAATTTTTAAAAACACCTATACAGGCTCATTGATCATGTAAAGAGAGCATTTAAAGATTCCATGGATACTTTTAAATTAGTTCAATCAGTTCATTATCTAATAGTTGATTATACGTTATTATATTGTGTGAATTTTAACATTCCTTATTCTCCGTTATTAACGATTGATCAAATATATGTTGATGGACCATCCTCTAGTTAGATCGTAGGCATTCCTAGACATTTATCTGTATTGATATGAGTTTACCGAAAGACTGTAACAATAACCTTACTAGATGTGTAAATAAATGTATTTTAATCAAGGATGATCGTCATGGCTTATCACGTGTAAGATATCAAAAGGACGTTCAAAAATATATAACTCCACTAGTTGATTTAATTGCAGACTTAAATAATTATTGGAAACATCCATGTACTGTTAGAGCGCGGACATTAAAGTTTGAGGATCCTATCAAGCTTAGGAAAACAAAGCAAAACGAGGTTAATAATTTGTTTTACTGAACTATTTTTTGTAGAGGCTAAAGATCAAAGAATGATTCATTATTATGCTTCATACTCTGTACTTCTGTTCAGGGAGCCGAACCAAAGAAATTGAATAGTTCTAAGGATGAAATATTTGTTTTGAATTCTGAAATGAATATAGGTGCGTTTGGGGAAGTTATATCTTCATTTAAGACTTGTCAAACTTACGACAAGCAAAACAATTTTTACCAATACCCCGAGCACCAAACATATCCAACTTTAATTTAATTTTAATTTCCAACGTATAGTGCATTATTGAATAATACTCCTTCGCATCCGGAAACTCGAGAAAGCCTCCTACACAATAGAAATTACCATTAATAACATTATTCATTAAATCGATCATCTATGGACAATAGCTTATTCAAAAAAGTTTCGAAAAGGGGTATGAAGAGATTCTAATAATAGAATTAACAGATATTATATGCTACTTCGTCTGTTCCAATAGCTTTTACACAGGTGAATCCTTTAAAGCACTTATGAGTTTAGATGCTGTAAAATATATTCATGCTGGGTACGTATCTGTAAATGGTTTTAAAATTAATGATTGGTTAACATGGGTTAGCAATTACAACCCATGCTGAGCTTTCAGTTTTTTATAAAATAAATTTTTTTTTGCCTCAAATTTTAGGTAATCGTATGTTACAGCTCGGTACGAAGCGTTTTTTTAAAAATAATTATCCAATTTTTTTATTAATACAAAAACCGAGAAAAACTGTACTTGTGACTCGTCAGTTACGCCAAACTCAGGCATCCTCTTAATATACTTAGTCTGCGCGCATCAGTTACACAGTTATCAAAATCACATAGCGAACACTGAAGTAGTCGTTAGCATTCACAACACGAACATTAAAAGGGTTACTATAACTATATCAGCTAATTGGCATAACTATATCAGCTAATCATTAAATATTAAAATATTGGCATCCATCTTGCCGATTCCAAGAAGTCAATAAGAAGGGAAGGTAAGAAGAAAACGACGAACATCATCGTGAAAGTGAAAGCCGTAAAGCCACAAAAAGCAATGACTTTTTGTGGGACTTGAGCTATACATATATGCTAGAAGATTATCCTACTGCTGTTTGTCTCCAAGAAGAGATAGATAGAAAAAGCATTACTTGTTGGTTGCATATCGCAACCTACAAGAATCCTGATCACAAATATGTATATGCTGCTGACGACAGGCATATGGTGATATCCGTCAAACAGGCCAGCCTTTTAATAATGGATACATTATGCAAGCTCATTGATCTAGGCTTGGCTCAAACACCACAGCAAATAATAGTTACTCCATTGGCAGGTGCTATCTTTAGTAAGAGTGATTTTACTAAGTTAACTACCATATTAGATGGTAATATGAATAAAGTGGTCAAAGCAATCAATTGCTCAGCACAAAGTGGAGGTCATTACCTTCTAGAGTCTGATGCTAATGTAGCCATCTGTTGTGCCTTCGCAGCTACAAGGAACATGAAAAGTCGGAAAACTCGGCATTCAATTGTCGTTAAAATAATAAAGCAATATTTTCTGAAAAAAAGCATAATTTGCCTGTAGTAATAACTGGTCTAGCTCAATATGCAAGTGGTGAATTACCACAACATTTGTCGTATAAGGTATTGAAAGATGCCTTTGATCTGGGACAGGAGCAAGTTGAATTTGAAGCAGAAGTTTTAGATGCTGTATCTAAAACTTCAAAAAAGAAGGAAGATGATGAAGATGGGTCTGATAATGCTTCTAGTGATAATGATAGTGATGATAGTGATGGTGGTGAAGATAGTGGTGACTCTACCAAAAAATAAAAAAGAAGAAAAAAGTTGTAAAGACTACTAAAGAACAGCAAGCAGAAGATATTGCTAATGCTTATCTTAACTTACATAAGCAAGAAGCAGCAAATAAATAAAAAGAAGATAAAGAAAATAGAAAAAAGCAAGAGAAAGAAAATAAAGCAAAAAGTGCTAAGACTGCCTTTCCAAAGGACATGGCTGTTACTAAGAGGTTACTACTTGCTAAAAGTAAACCTAATAAAGATGATTATGATGTTTTTTGCAATAATACCATGACTGAAGATGATTTAAAGAAGTTAGAAGAATCAAAAATTGATGTGAATATGTTTAATGAATTGGCTAATAAAATTAAAATAGCTGAAAAAAAAGGGATAAGAAAGATGCTGTGAAAGAGGAACATGTAACTATTTTGCAGGCAAGATTTCAAGAAGAATTTTCTAGATATTTGTTAGATGCAGATAGTAATAAAAGAGTGACCCCGTTACAACACCTTGTTACGAGGACGAAAAGCATGGCGTATTATACCAGCAAATTTCATGTAGAAACATTTGACGATGTATCGGACGTTTGGGCTAAACACGTGCAACAAGAATAACTGCACCCAACGTTCCTTATGCAGAACTTGTAATGGTCGCAATGTTGGTGCTCATGCATTTATCTTCTTTGCCTCGTCAGAATTTTTACATGCTGATGGCATAGAGCATTACGACTTCATCCAGCATCCAGATGTCACCATTTATATAAGCCTGCTGTAGGTCATGAAATTGTCAATCTAGATTTTTGCGTGGCAGAAGCTCACTGTTTTTTTGTAATAAAGTGCATTATTGAATAATACTCCTTTGCATCCGGAACCTCGAGAAAGCCTCCTACACAATAGAAATTACCACCAATTACATTATTCATTAAATCAACCATTTATGGGCAGTAGCGGATACAAAAGTTTCGAAAAAGGGTATGAAGAGTTACCAGTCGTCAACAGAATAATGACTGGGCCATCTAATTTGTTGGATAAATATTGGGAGCAGTTTGACCAAAGATGGTATAATAATGAAAACTTAACTATAAATCTCGCAGAATCGTACGGAGATAAATATATCGACGAGGATCATACAAGTTCTCACTCAAGAGGTGAAGCTGATGACGTAGAAGCAACTTTACTAGGCGGATTATACCAAGAGCTACAACAGTCTGATAATCAGAAAAATTTCTAAATCTCACAGTTGTACGAATCTGACAATGATATTAACTACAATAACCGTCAAACTTACGACAGGCAAAGCGATATTTACCAATTCGCCAAGCAGCAAACATATCCAACTTTAATTTAATTTTAAATTCCAACATAAAGTGCATTATTGAATAATACTCCTTTGCATCCGGAACCTCGAGAAAGCCTCCTACACAATAGAAATTACCACCAATGAGGTGTTTTCGGACGATTGAGAGCCCTGCTGGGACATGCTCCTTTCCCATAAGAAATCTTTAAGGAGTGATTGAGATCATACGAAAATCTGCGCGCGCAAGTTTTTTCGTTTCTCACTCACTTCTTAAAAATTTCTTATGGGAAAGGAGCATGTCCCAGCAGCGCCCTCAACCGTCCGAAAACACCTCATTACATTATTTATTAAACGACCATCTATATCTACATCAGTCACAACTGATACCTCTTTACCAACTAAGGCTGCTATTAAATGTGAGGCATGCTCACGAGAAAGAGTTGCTTTTCAATAAGCGAAAATTTCAAAAAGAGGAATTGACTCTGAAGCACAACCACGAACATCATAAACTGGATTGCAAGATATATATATGGGCGATTATTTCTCAACCCGGCCACCCCTCTCTGTCCAAAAATGATGGTAACTTAAAAAGATTTTGGTTTTCTTAAATTGACTGGAAAAGGGTCTAGTTTTTTATTCTCATTGGCCTTTTTAACTCTGTAAATCTACTGTGCCCATTTTAGGCACTGAGCGGCGGCAGGTCGACATTTTGGAAACAGATAAATTGAAATAAAAGTAGATTAAGGGTAAGTTTTTTAAAATTTTTTACTCTTAAAAGTTGTTATTTATTAAAACAAAGAAAATGAGACCACTTGCGTGGTAATTGGTTGATTTCTTAAAAAGTTTTGTGAGTGCTATGTAGTTTTTAAAAATGGGTAAAAAACGGCTACTTTGACTGATGATATCTCTGAACCTACATATCCAAAATAAAACAGTTTTAGTGCAAAATGGTAGTCTTTTGATACATAATAACTGTGCCAAATATCAAGGGATTTGATTGAGTAATTTCGGATTTAGCAATTTTCGGGTATTAATTCTCTTAAAAAAATGGGTCAAAATTTGTCTCAGATTTACCCTTAAGATTGCTAAATCCGAAACTACTCAATCAAATCCCCTGATATTTGGCACACTTATTATGTATCAAAAGACTACCATTTTGCACTAAAACTTTTTTATTTTGGATATGTAGGTTCAGAGATATCATCAGTCAAAGTAGCCGTTTTTTACACATTTTTAAAAACTACATAGCACTCACAAAACTTTTTAAGAAATCAACCAATTACCACGCAAGTGGTCTCATTTTCTTTGTTTTAGTAAATAACAACTTTTAAGAGTAAAAAATTTCAAAAAACTTACCCTTAATCTACTTTTATTTCAATTTTTCTGTTTCTAAAATGTCGACCTGCCGCCGCTCAGTGCCTAAAATGGACACAGTAGATTTACAGAGTTGAAAAGGCCAATGAGAATAAAAAACTAGACCCTTTTCCAGTCAATTTGAGAAAACCAAAATCTTTTTAAGTTGCCACCATTTTTGGACAGAGGGGGGTGGCCCAGGGGTGGCCGGGTTGAGAAATAATCGCCCATATATATATATAATCAAAAGATACAATGCACTTACATGTTTGATCCTTATGATTTAAAAATTGACAGCGTTTTTAATGTAAAAAATTTTTATGAGATTCCAACAATAGAATTAACAGATATTATGTGCTGCTTCGTCTGTACCAATAGCTTTCACACAGGTGAAGCACTTATGAGTTTAGATGTTGTAAAATATATTGATGCTAGGTACGTATCTGTAAATGGTTTTAAAATTAATGAACATTTTATTCCATTAGGAAACGTAGAGATGTTAAAATTTATATGGTAAACTTAGCACACAATCTTCGGTCGCCTTTCAATATTTGCGTATTAAAATTATTAGTTGAAAAAATAATATTTTATATTTCCAAAGATAAAATTAAAAATTATTTGACAATTTATCAAGTTAATATTTTCTAAATTATTGCTTGTTTTTATTAATGTAATTTTTTTATTCGTTTTTTTAGACTGTTAATGCACGGTATTGTATATACAATAAAAGTTGGTCATGGTAAAGTCTACAACTGGGAATTTTATTAGGTTAAGGTGTAAAATAATATAATAAATAAACAAAAAGACTAATATTTGGCATCTATAATGTTTATTATAGTTGCTAACTGTGTAAGTGCTGTACACAAACTAACTATTTTCCACCCACCTTGCAAAATTTAATGAACTGTACAATTTTTTTAAATTTGCAGCCAGAGATAAATACACCTCAAAACCTTAACTAAAATTCTTTCTCCTAATTTTTTATGAGCACATAGACTCAGAACGCGTTAGTTATCCTAGAGAAGGTATGGTTTCTGAGTACACTGAAAAAAAATTACTGGGCATACGCCTTGAATTTTACGTGCATATAGCATGTTCAACGATAACGGGCTATGGGCCTCGAACAAACTTGCGCTTTTACGACGGGTAAATTCCTTGTAAATTGCAACACGTGCAACTTGTGTATGCTGAATTCTGATGCAGCTTCAAATAAAATATTAATTTGCTAATTGTGAAAAATGGATTTAAATAACTGCATAAGGTTAAGGAAACGAAAAGTTTATCGTAAAAATAATGATACTCAAAGTAGAGTAAAGATCGTTCTAAAAAAACACAAAGAAGTAAGTCATTATAACCTAATTTATAATAAATGCAGTTTAAAAAGTCAACTTTTGTCAATTCATGCAACTTATAGTTGCATTTTTATTACACATATTTTCTATTTTACTTGATTCTGTAAATAATATAATTATATTATAAAATTATATTAACATAACCTGTAAAAGTAAGTAATATAAATAATATTTGTAGATTGCAGCTAAAGAAGCTGTTCGTCGGCAGTTTGGAAAATGGGAAAGAATTTTTAAGATTGTATTAGTTTTAATAATTATATAATTTTATATGCGTATAAATAAATATAATAAAGTGCCACCTCAAGTTATGTAAGTTAATATACTTAGTCTGCGCGCATCAGTTACACAGTTATCAACAATAATAAACATTATAGTTGCCAAATATTAGTTTTATTTGTTTATTTATTGTATCACCTTACACCTCAACATTAAATATGTTTCATTTTTTATAGAGTCCACTAGTTCATTATTAAACACAAATTCTGTATAAAAGATATCAATTGAAGATTGCAATTGAAAGTTGTTCTGTATAAATATCAAAACAACTTACTTATATTTTAATATAATATTTTAAACAAAGATTGCACACGAGTTTTAAAAACAAATCGCTTGATGGTTGAAATTCTTTCACAAATTTTATTGTCGTAAATGAAATTTTCAGTTTTAGGAGATTTTAAAGAGCCAGAAGATTCCAATGTAGGTTCAGATAAAAATAATTTCTATGCAATTTCAGAAAACAAAGGCTGTGAAAACAAGATTGATGAAAGTGATTCAAGTTTTTAAAACACAAGAAACGAAAGTTCCAATGAAAAAAATAAAGAAAGTAATCTTGATGTATTTCAGAAATTAACGGCTATCCTTTCATCAGGGTCTATAAATTATGTTTTGAATAACCCAGCACCAAAGTTTTCTTTTAACAGTCTTGCACTCACACCATTTTGTTTTTTTAAGTTTTATTTCTTTTTCGTTTTTTTATTAAATTCGAATTTTTTTTGCATCAGGTCAAAGTAGTCTCAAATTCTTTATTCAATTTAAAAAATATTTTGGCATAAAAACTTTTTTAATTTAATCAAAAATAAGGATATGAGTTGGTCAGAAAAGTTTTTTGTCAAAAAAAGTTTTCTTAAAATTTTTCTGACCAATTTATGTCCTTATTTTTAATGCTGAAATATTCTGAATTGAATAAGAAATACGAAAAAACTTTGATATGATGCAAACAAAATTAAAAAGGGGTATTTAGACCATATGGGTTTTTTGGGTCACTAATCACGAATTTCGGGTCACCAACGCATGTACTTATTTTTTAATAAGTTAGTAAAGTGTTAATGCCAGAATATTCTAAATTGAATAAAGAATGCGTGACTACTTTGATGTAATGCAAAAAAAAAAACTAATTTAATAAAAAAACGAAAAAGAAATAAAAATTTTGTTGAACAAAATGTCGCAGGTGTAAGATCTTGAATAAATAAGTAAATATACTATTTTCATAAAAAATTGAAATTTAGACTATTTTTAAATTTAGTACAAAGTTAAATAATCTTTTATAATTTCTTTTAAAAGGTACATTTTTATAATACATTAACTGTGTAATATTTGGAAAATTTAAATCAAATTCAATTTACATTTACAACCTATTTTAACAAGCAGACTTTTTGTTGGCTTTGTTCCTTTTTCAAATGTACATGTTTTACTTAACTATTTTGTATCTTAAAATTTGCATTGGTACCTAATAGATTAAGAAAAAAATTATTTCTTGCACAGGAGGAAAAAGTAAACTACATAGTAACATATAATATGAGTCATGTTGCTTTTGGGTTAACCTAAACAATTATTTTAGTGTAGGTGTGAAAATTTCTTTTTCTGTTTTATAAAAATATGTAAATACGTATAAATAAAAAACTTTTTCATTACTTTGGTAGCAAATTTCTCACTGAAGTGTTAGAATTTTTATTATATTTTATTTGCCCAGTAGCTGTATTTCAGTTAATTAATGAACTGATATTCGAGTTTTAAAAAAATTTTGAGTTAAATGCACCTTTCAATACTAATATGTATTAAATATTATTTTTAAATTTTATTGCATGTTTAAAACTCTAGAATATAAAAAATATAGATAAAGTAAAACAAGCAATTACATGCAAAAAAATATAACGAAAAATAAAATTTTAAAATTTCTTTGAATCTAAATAAGATTTTTCATTATACGCTGTCACAATGAGCTACTTTTTACACTCATGAGATCATTGTTTTTGCTTTTAATGAAAATCTATGTGTGGAAAGAGAAAAAAATAGGATTTTTACTTTCAATGCTGTATACACCCGCTCAGCATACAACTGCAGGAAAAAATCCTATTTTTTTTCTTCTTAAAAAATAGATTTTAAAATAAAAAGAATATAGGTAGAATCAATTTATATTTTAAAAAAGAAAATTTTTTGGATTAACTTTGCTGAAAAATTAATTCAATAACTAATTTGTTTTTTTTTTTTTCAACTCACGTTGTTGTAGGCCTTTTAGCATTATAAATTTCATGCTGATAAATGTATTCGATAACAGGATCTTGCAAAAGATATTTTACGCTTTCTCCTCGTTTTAACGCTCTTCTAATACGAGTTGAACTTACTTCATTTGGAATCCACTCAGTAACTATTTGAATATTTTGCTAAAATAATTTAAAATGTATTAAATACTCTTACATTTATCAAAATTGAAGTTTAAATAAATAATAAATAATGCTTACCAGGTACTTCGAGAGAATGTCTGAATCGTATATAAATTTGTAAGGATTTGAATTCTCTCTGGTAATAACAATCAATCCATAAGTTCCAACTATTTCATCAATCTTAAAAAAAAAATTACATATAAGAATTTATAATTACTTTTTGAAAAAAAAATTTAAGTTAATAAATCTTACATCTTCTTCAAGCCACAAATTGGGTACAGCAAAACTTTCTAATAAATCGCCTCCACATAATAATTTAAGTTGAATTGGCAATGGATTAGATTCATTTTTTACATTCTCAGGTATCCAATCTGTATCTTGATTATCTATATCATCCTTGGCACTATTTTGATCATATATAAAAGAATTTAAAATATTTTGGTGATGTTCAAGACTTTTACGAGTTCTTGTCCACGAATTTTGTCTAGTTTCCCAAGTACTAAGGCGAATCCATTCGCTATTTTTTAAGGATAATCTCAACATTTCACATCTATGAGTAGAACTTGCCAAATCTTTCTTAGCGTAAGCATCATTTGTAGGAGATATTACACCGCCAACAACAAATTCATTTCCTAAATTGTGTAAGTGATCTCTTGCTCTTTCTAAAATCATAAACATAGAACGTTTAATTATAAACATAAATTTAACGATAATTTTTCTTTTAATATTATGTATGTTAATGAACAAGTAAATTATTATTAATAAGTAATCAAATATTTGAACAAATTTTTATTAATTGCTTGTAAATAAAAACCAATTGACAGTTTTGTGACTCAACATGCAAGCAATGAGTTTTCAAATATGAAGGGAACATTAATTTTTTATTAATACAATATAAAAGAACATAATTTTTTAATGTATTTATATTTTTAATAATAAGAATTTTTTTTTTAATTAAATTTTAAACATAATGCAAATAAAATTTGATAAATTTTTATTGTGTATAAATATTAATTTGATGACTTTTAATTTTACATAAGATTAATGTAGTTTTTGATAAGAAATAGAAAGGAATAATTAAAAATTTTTTAAGTAAATAAATCTATTTTTTGTTTAAAAAAATTATTGATTTAATTCTTTAATTGCATCAAACATCAGTAAAATCAATGATGCTTTCAAAAAGATGAAAATAAATTTAAGAGAATAGCTGACGTCACGAAGTAATAAACTAAAAGGGAGAGGTAATAATTCATGATGAGAAGAGGCATTCAAAAAAAAACGTGTTTTTAATTTTAATGAATTTAATGCATTTAAGTATCTAATTTTTTAAGCATTTAAGTAATAATTGCAATAAAAAAATAATAAAAGTTAAATTATTAAATAATTATTTGTGCATACCAAACAATCTAAGATGCATGTTAGTCGGTGGATTAAAGCTGCCGCAAGATATTAAAATAACACGATTTGGCTGCATCTTATCCTTATCACTTTTAACTTGATTATCCTCCATAATTTTAGTTTTAATATTATTTTTTTTTATTATTTTCACATTGTTTTTTTTATAAAAATGGAAGAAAAATAGTTGGCCTCTTGAGAACGACAGCTGATGGAAGAAGGAATATATAAATAATGTAGAAGAAGATGCACTAAAAATATTTTGACGTTTTATGCAGCTAGTGGCGCTGCTATAAATGCGCATGACACTAAAAGTTTTATCGCGCATGTTAGGTACAGAATTTAAAATCTAAATTTATTTATAATTTACAATATTTTATATACTTATTTATTTATTTGCTAAAAGTATTGATATTTCAAATCAAATTTATAAAGTTTACTAAAATAAAATAATAAGCTTTTAAATTTACTTAATTTTTGAAGAAAAAATTGAAAAATGAAAACAATACAGTTTTTATTATTCTAAATTATTTAGTTATGAATTTTTCAAGAAAAAATTTAATCAAAACATAATCAATTATATTTTTTGGTTATTTAGCTACAAAAAAAAACCATTATTTGCCAAAAAAATTTCCTAAAACGACTCTTAAAAAGTATTGAATCAAAAAAAAAATATTTTTCAAGTTAATTAATTATATAAAAATTTTAAAATAAATAAAATAAAATTTTAATGACTTACTTTATTAAATTAAAAAACTTAATTAAATTCGAGAGTTAGGTAATATATTACGTTAATGTATGTACTATAACCACGATAATCCTGTAACATTAATTATTGAATGCACTAATTGAAAATTAAATGTTGATAAACTAACTTTAAAGTTATGAACGTATTAATTTATTCAATACACAAAATAGTTTATTATTTAATGATATTTTAATGAAAATTTGATAAATAAATTATAATTTCAAAGATTCATATAAATTATTAATTACAAATAAATTAACTGTTTGAATTTATTAAAATTTAAATACCAACTGAACAGAAGTTTTTTATGTATTAATAATTTAAAGTAACTGAAAGTATAAAATATTATACCAAAATAAACTAACTTAATAAATCAATAAATTTTTTATCATTAATTTTAAACATTACATGCATGTATTAAAAGCTTAAATTTAGTTTGTTATTTATGTTCTATTTTAAAATTTTAAAATAGATATAATAAAAATCAATAATTTTTATGCTTTTATTTACCTTGATATTTTCAAACATCAAAAAATAGTTGCAATTTGTTTTGAAAAAATTTTATTATGCAAATATAAAAATACAGGAAATTAAAAAAACGCTGCCAACTTATTGGCTCTACGGTTCCTCAAAGACTGGCAAAATATATTCACGATGGGTGAAAATGTATTTGATCTAAATATAGTTATTTAAAAAACAATAAGTTACTAGCTCTTTCTTTCTTTCTAAAACTATATCTTCCAAATATCGCTGTCATCTTACACTGAAAAAAAAATCCGGTTACAGCAAACAGAATTTCGGTTATGGTGAAAAGATTTTTTTTCTTTATTTAATTGCAAATTGCAGAAAAGCTTCAAAAAATAAACAAAAATTTTTATAAGACATAGAAACTAGGGAAAAAATGTTGTTTCAACTTTTCATTATGTTTCCAGCCATTAGCAAACGTTTGAACAATTAAAAAAATCGTAATTCTGATTAGAGCTAACAGATTTTATTATTCAATTTAATTTAAGACCTGCTTCCAGCGGCAAGCCGCGGGTCCCATTTTTTTCTCTGAGAGACCACTTTTAACTCGAAAACTCCCTTTTTGACTAAAAATAATTAATTCCTTTCACAGGTACATTTTTTTTCGTATGTCTATCTGATTCCTGAATTTTAAACTTCGCCCCTATTATCTGTGAAATTAATTCCGAGATATAGCTTTATGAAACCATAATTTCTATTTAAGCCTTATTTTTTTGAACTTATTTGCAATATTTTAAAAACAAAAAATTCCAGCTAGTACAACTGGAATTTTTCTGGGTGTTGCAAAAAGAATTTTTTCTAAAGAAATTGTTCAAAATAATGAAGAAAAAATTTTTAATTTTAAATATAATTATATTTTGTTAACAAAATAACATGAATCCTCTGTATTTTTGTCTTATATACAGAAACAAAAATATAGTTTTTACTTATTAATTACTATATCAGCTCCCAAATGATGATTGTAGTTTGGAAAAATATACAAAACAGAAAAATTTTATGATTAAAAATTCATTTCTCAAAAGATCTAAATATTTACATTATACCCATCAAGTTTAAACTTTCCTTTCTCATGAAAAAAGTCTTGAAAGCTCATATGCTGATTAATTTACATTCTCATTTAAATAATTTTAATATAAAATAATGAAAAATAAGCTTCATTTAAAATATTAAAATTTTTTAGAACAAAAGAAAATCTCATAATTTTTTCCCTTTATTTATACTTCCATATTTTTTTAACAAATCTGCTTTGAAATGTAAATATTATCTTAAGCAGCATATGTATGAAATACAATTTAGAATAGTAAGTTTTAGCATATACATGTAAGAGAAACATCGTCATTTTCTCATTCGCGAATAATCTTGTTAATGGCATATGCATTTTATATTAGCCTGGCAGTTATTTTTAAAAATCTTTTGGATTTTCGACTACCGAGTGAAAAAATTTGACAATTACCCAAAAAATAAGATTCCCAAAATTATAGCTCATTTAAACACTCTTAAATGTAGCTACCAAATACATGTTATGGAACCAAAAATTTTCTCTCTAAGAGCCCATATATTTAGTGGCAACACTTAGAAGTGATTAAATGAGCTATAATTTTGGGAATCTTATTTTTTTGGTAATTGGCACCTAATTTGACTTGGTAATATAAAACCCGAAAAAATTTTTTAAAATAACTGGCAGGCTAATATACAGATATATCTAAAATAGAGAAGCTTTAGCTTTCAACAAACATTCAAAGTGATAAGCAAACCTAGTATAAACATACATTGTATCTAGGCTTTGTCCAATTATGTAAGAAAAGGGAATATTTTAGATAGTAAAATGTTAATATATGCATATATATAATAAACACCTTTTAAGACACACACGCGTGTGTGTTCATTATTATTAAGAAAACGCCCATATATACAAATATTATACATACATTAACTTTAGTTTTGTCTTTTTCCCTAAAGACACACATATATATATAATTATATGTATGTTTAGCTGCACCTTAACTTTTAGTTATACTACTTATATCAGAAACTTGTAATTATTAAGCTATTTGCAAATGCGGGTTATATATTTCATGTATACGTACAAACTACCTAATTTATTATATTATAAATCTTTAGCCTTCTAAAAGTTATGCATTTTAATTTAATTAAAAATTTTTTTAAAATTATTCGAAAGTAATAATGCAAAAATTTAATATGAATTTTAAGGGGGTAATGATTTTAGCTAACTTTTTAATGAACAAATTTTCAAGAAATGAATAATATTGGATGTTGAAATAATTATTAAATATAGTTATTCAATTTATTTTTATTGTATTTGCAAAGAGGATACTTTATTTTTGACTGTTTTGATTTTGACTCGTTCAAAGGGTTCATTGAATTGCTAGAAGATGGCATTTAGAGTATATTTTTCTGCAATTATTTTAGCAAAATTTTTAAAAAGCTTTTTTAGTTTTATTACATTTTATTTATTAAATTCAATTATGTTACTGATTTCATTGGTTTTATGAAAAAGAAACCATTTAACATTCAAGGGTTTCATGTTATTACACATCGTTTCTTATGTATCGCTGTTATAAATAACTCGTATAAATGTAAAAAAAAAAATAGTTTTTGCGAAAAACAAGAGTAACGCTTTAGCTATATATAACACCTACTTTACATATATTGACTTATATACATAATATTTATATTTTATCTGAATAATAATTATATCAGAATATTATATATTTAGTTTTAACAATTAAATTGTATTTACACGTATAACACAAGAATGAACTGTAATTTAACTAGTAAAATAAATAACTTTCAGGGAAAAAAATTAAAGAATTTAATATTAAAAAATTCCTTTCTAAAATATTTTGTGGTTAAATGAAAAATTTAATTATTAATCAGAAAATTTATATGTTATGAAAAATACCTTTTAATAAATTTTTTAATGAGATTTAATTTAAATATTTTTCTATAATACTTGAGAAACTTTTTAATTGCATTAAATTTTTATAACAATTTTTCAAGGGTTTTTACCTATATATTAAAATTATAGAAAAGCTCAAAATGAGCTTTAAATGACATTAAACCTCTTAAATATTACACATATGTAACCTTCATCATTAAAGTTAAATTTTTGCTTCTAGAACTGCTAAAATGATATTAAGCTCATTAAACAACGACATACATTTTACCAAAAGTAACAAAATTTCGTCTAAATTTAAAAATATAAAATATGCATTAATAATGTTTGTTATACCACTTGCAAAATTCAAAGAGAGAGAGAGAGGGGGTGGAAACGTAAATATGTATATATCCTATTATTCATTCTATATGATGAAAGCTTTCTACTAATTATTAGTGGGTTGTATTCTGCGGGTAAAATCTACAATGAATGATGTTTACATTTATATCCGTTATACACGTATTATATTCAACATCTCTTAATGCATAATGTGTGTAGTTGTAAAATGAATATTTGAGTACCCGTATTTATACATATATGCTGACCAAAAATTAAGTATTTTCTATACATATTTGAATATTTTTGTTATTCATGCATTTAAAGTAATTATGCTTCATATTATGGAAACAATATTTTTAATTAAAACAATATGCAATTAATTAAAAAGAATTTTGTTTATTTAAAACTTTTATAAATACAGTAGGGTACCTTTATATGGGTACTTATGTGAGTTATAAAATTTTTCTACCTTTTAATATTTGGTATATTAGTAATCTGCTTATTTATACACATTTTGGTTATCGTGAGTTAATTTCTTGATTAAAAGAGTTTTTGCAAATATGCTAGACGTTTTATCTTCTGTTTGATTGATAAATGCAGATCATTCTTTCAAAATTAGGAATCAAAAGAATTTTTATGGTGTAAAAAAAAGATTTGCTATCAAATGCTCAAAGCATTTCATATATTTAATGAATTTTCAGAGCTTCAGAAAGCTCCAAATAGTTGTATAGCGATTTCAGAGTGAATAAGATCACAAGAGACGTCATAACTCTGTAAAGAAAAGCTCTTTATGAAACAAACAACGTTGACTAAAATTTAAATTAAGACAAGGGTCTAATGTATAGACTGGTAGTAAAATACCCAAGTGGTTTTAAAATGAAATGACATAGAACGTATTTATTATGAATGTTCGTTAATTCAAAATCTAGTATACGAGTCAAGTGCAGAAAACAAAGTTATTTAACATGAATATAATGCATTTCCCGCGTGTACCTAGTAAATGTTAAAGTAAAACTTTTTGACCAATGTTGGTACTGGTCAAGCCTCAAGGCGAGTATATATAATAAAGTATATAGACTAAAGCTTGAGACAGTTTAATTTCTTTTTACTTGAAACAGCCATTGTGAATGTATAGGATTTAGCATTAATATATATATATATAGTCGTTGTGAAGGAGATTTCGCAAAAGGTAGATATTAAGCGAGAGAGACTTTTCTTTGAACATTGCAAGACTTGAATGTGTACTTTATACACAGTAAGTACAAAAAACTTGGTGAGTTCTTTTAAGAGACGTAGCTGTCCTCTCCTGAATTACGGCTATAAGAACAAACTCCGATACTTTGTCTTTTCTCTTTTTTTTTTTTTATTTTACTTGGATATATCTAACTTTTTTTTTTTTTTTACTTAACATTCTCTCACTTGTCATTAATTCTACCTATAAGTATAAAGAAAAAAGAGGTTCTTCTTTTGTACGTTGAATGCGGCGTATGGCCAAAGTAAACATCTTTTAATAAATTGCACAGGCTTTTCAAGTTTTTTTTTTTTTTTTTTTTTAATACTTTATACTTACTATATATAAGTAATTTATTGCAAGTAAAGCAGAAAAAAGAAGTTTCATTGGGATAAAAAAATTCATAACTCTTTAAGATTTAGATATCTTCTTTATTTATTATATTTACAATAATAAGAAATTTATTTATGAGAAGTAAATATTTGTTGAAAAAAAGGGATTTTTTAAGATTTTTTTAGAAATTATTTATGCATTTGAATGGTATACGTGAATGGCTTTTAATAAAAGCAGTTTAAATGCATTTTATGTGTACTGAAAATTTTAGGGTTAAATAAATTGGTTTTTTAATGAATTTTTAAAGCTGAATGTTAGGAGCAATTTTGAGTGAAATCAGCAAAACCTGTCAGGTTGGGTAGGTTGGATCGGGTGGAAGAGTTTCTTTTTTCAATTCCCTACTCGAAATGCGTTCATCTCCTGATTTGTAGTCCTTAATATTGACATTTAACCCCAGAAGGAATTTTTTTTAAAGAAGTGTATTTTCAGCTTTTTTAGCTGCCTATTTTTCTTTCCAATCTCGTCTCTGCAAGAAACCTGGAACACCATTAGTTTTGGAAAATTCCCACAAAGAAAGCTAGGAAATTGCAATAGAAAATATCAATTTTTTTGTATTTTTTGCCTAATTTTTATTATCAGTCTAAGATATAAAATATTTAGCCTAAATACTTTAACTAGAACTTAAAATAAAATTTTAACCCATGCAAGTCTCCTTTTTGATCCTGCTTGAAATTTGTAGCAAAACAACTCAATCACATATTGTTGAAAATTAAATAAAATTCAATAGTAACAGGATAGTTTTCTATAGTTTTCTTAAAAAACCTTGTAAAAAACCTTAATTATTATAGTTTGTAATTATAGTTTGTTGAATATTAAAACTAATACTACTAAAAACTACTACTGCCTCTTTACATTTCAAAAGGGCTTTAACAATTTAATCAAAGAGCATTATCGAAAATATAGAGTGGACTGTTAAATCAAATATTTTAAGCTAATTGCACATTACTAGTTATTAAAGTTTGATATCTCTATTAATATATGCAGTAATGCAGTCTAGATAAACTAATTTTCATAATTAGCTTCTTGTTACATTTTGTAATTTTTTATTCAGTAGTATCAGTAGTCAAGCAATAATAAACTTGTATTACTCTTTATTTTACATGTAAAATTTCAAAAAGTTAATTCATTGATACTAAAAAAGGGTTTAAAATAATAAATAATTCATTCTGAATTTGAAAAATATTTATAAATTCAATTAAAAAATCGATTCTGACAAAATTAGAAAATACAAAGTTTTGAAATGTCCATTACACGATGTAGCATTAAATTATTCAGAATTTCTAAAAGTAAAATAGTAATTGAGTTTAAAAAATCATGGTAAATTTTTCAGTGATACAAGTCAATAAATAGTCATCATTTTAAATTCAAATCAACTCTAAAAATAGGATATTCAGGAAAAAAAGTCATACTGGATAAAATAAAAAAAGCAGTTTTTCATTTTTTAATAATACACAAATTTTCTTTATTTAAAATCTGCAATTCAGCAGACAAAGATAGAGAGAGAGATAGAAGTAGAGAGTAAAGAAAAGAAAAAAAGAAAAAGAAAAAAGTCATATAATAATTCAATCATCAGCATTTTTCTTTCAATCAATATATTTATAATATTTAATATAATAATTAATAATAATTATAATATTTGTTTTTTTTTTGTTTTTTTTTATTTTATTTGAAAATTAAATAAATAAAAAAATTGTTTTTTTTCTCTTTTTATTTATTTAATTTTTTTTATTTTTTGTTATTTTTAATAATTGCGACTGTTATAACGTATTTACAATAAGTTTTTTAATTTTTTTTATTTTCTCTCAATAATAAATTTTTTTTTGTTTTTTTCGTTTATTTTCTTATGTTAAATTAAACTAGCTTTTTAGATCTTGAAAAAAAAATTAATAAATTTTAAAATTTTTCTTTCATACATTTTTTCTTTGTTAATTTTTATCTGATAAGCCAATAAAGTGACCTCGTTTTTTTTTACATACAAAATCAAAAATTATTACTGATTTGTTTACTTTTTTCATTCATTTAAAATTCTCTTAGTACAAGATAAGCCTCTGGCGGTTGTTCGTTTTATTTAAAAAAGATTTTTCTTATACATTCATACAAAAAAATATTTAAATTAAAAAAAAAAAAAATTCACATTTTTTTTTACACTTCTCGACGAAATAAAAATCAGATTTTCCTTTTATTAAAAACAACAACTGAGAAAAGGACCGCACTTTTTCTCTGAAGTAGTTTTTTTTTTACTGTATCAGATTATTTATTAATAATAATAATAATAATAATAACAATAACAATTGAAAATAATAAAAAATCTAATTAGTATTTGAAAAAATTTGATATAAAGCGTATTTTTTTTTATATAAAAATGACGATGATAAAAATTTTTCAACTACTTTTTTTATTATTTGTCAATTACAATTAAACAATTAATATATGTATTTTTTTTTATTATTATTATTATTACTTCATTTTTTCAAATATACATTTTTCTTTTATAAGCTTTTTTTTACATTTTTTATTTTATACTTTTTTTTTTTATTCTTTTTTTTTTATTATTATTATTATTATACACAATGATTATCGAAGACACACATAGGTATTGTTTTTTTTTTATACATCAAATTTTTTTTTTTCTCTAAACACACTAATTTTATTTATAAATTATTATTATTATTATTATTATAACAAAAATACATTTTTTTTTCTGTTTTTTTGTGTCTCGTCGAGAAGATTAAAACGTGAAATTATAATGTACAAAAAAAAGTTTAGTTTTTCTCGACTCATTTTTACTTTTGTTTTTCATACAAATGTTTTTTTACTTATTTTCTATTTTTGTTAATATGTACGTTTGCCTGGAGGTTATTTTGAATTGTTGAAACTTTAATTTGTGATTCTCTTAGGGGGAAATACGAAGTTTGTGGAAATAATTTTTTTTAGGGATCCGGCTCGAAGGACCATTTTTAATGATGATCATTTACAGTTGGTCCTTCGAGCCGGATTGACAAAACCTTATTTTATTGATAAATTGCACTTTGTTTCACCCTTAAATCTTGGTATCAAACCAACTCTTCAAAACAACTGCCAAACTAACATCCACACAATCTTAAAAAAAAAAAAAAAATTAAAATGTATTTTTTGTTTATAATAATTAATATTTGTAAAAAGTATTTTTTTTTCATTTTTGTGTCATTTTTTTTAATTATTTTTGTTATTTTTATTATTTTTTTTTTTTTAATTATTATTTATTATATATTTTTTTTTGTTTTTAATTATTTTTAATATATTTAGTACTTCATCTAAACAATTAAAGCGGCAAAAATGTTTTTTTTTTTATTATTTATTTTTGAGAAAAAATTGCTCATAAAAATGACGGAAAGATAATTAATTAACAGACAATTGTCTGCTATCAAAAAAAAAAAAAAAAATTCATTTCTTAAAAAGAACGCTAATCGTTCAAATATTAAATTTTTTTTTTTTTTTTAATTTTTTTTTTTTTATATTTTTTTTGTTTATAATTTTTTTTTTCTTTTTTTTTTAAACTCTATTTTCCATTCATATATAAATACATTTTTTGATGATTTTTTTTTTATCTTTTATAATTTTTTTATATTATTATTATTATTATTATTATAACAATTTTTATATATAAAGAAATTTATTTTTTTTTAGTGCACCTCTTAAAAAAACATTTTCTCAATTATTATTTTTTTGAGAATATAAACATCTTTTTTTTATCAACTTTTATACACACATTTGATTGGTTTTTTTTATTTGTGTCCCATTTTTATTTGTTTCATTTTTAATATAATTTTTTAGTGCACTGGAAAATTTAAGTAAAAAAAAAAAAAAAGTTTCAAAAAAAAAAGTGACGCGAACTTACAATTTATACTTTCGGCTTTTTTTTTTAGATGTGGTGATTATTTATTATTATTTATTTTTAGTAACGTGCGAGCACCTGCCAAATTAAATATTTTTTTTAGTAAAATATCGAACATTTTTGAGTTTAAAAAAGCAAATTTTTAGTATCACAAAGATAATTAAAAATAATTTCTACATAACAGGAGATTTTTTTTTCATTTAATTGGCTGTGTAACTACAGAACTCGAATTTTAAAATAAGCTAAAACTGACATGTCGACAGGAGAATCACTCGTTACTTTTGTTTTGTCAGTCATGAACAAAACCGGATCTTATTATTTTCTCATTCAAATTCTATCCTCCTTTATTTACTTGATCCTATTAAATAAATTTTATTTTTAATCTCAGTTTCACTTAAAAATTATTTATCCTCTTTCACACTAAAAATTATTTAATTAATAAAAAATATACTTTTTAAACAATGAGTTTGTACTTTTTTCTCTCGAATGTACTGGTCATTTTTATTAAAATTAAAATTATTTACAAAAGGGTAAAAATAAACTAAGAGATCATTTTTATTGAACCCCCTTTTTTTAATTTTTTGTGTCTTAACTTAAAAAAATAAACTAAAAATTAATAAATATTTACAATAAAATGAAAAATAGTCAATTTTTTATAAGAAAAAGAACATAAAATTTTGAATATCACAATTTTTTTAAAAATATATTAATTTTTTTAAAGCCAAAAATTTCGAACAAAAATTTTTTTAAATACTGAAAAAATAAATTACACACTTAAAAAATAACTTAAAAAACTAAAATATAATTTTTTTTGTAATATTTTTTTTATCTTATAATTTTTTTTATTAATTTTTTTTTTTTGTTTTTTATCACATTAAAATAAAAAGTATGAAAAAATATAGAATTTCATACAATCAAAATAAAATTACGAGTTAAATTACACACACACACACATACTCATATGTATAGACATTTTTATATAAAAAATATTTTTAAATTACAATTTTTTTTTAAAGCCAATTTTTTTAATGAAAAAAAAAAATGTGATCAGTAAAAAAGAAGAATAGTTTTTAAAAAAAACGTGATCTTCTTATTTATTTATTTTTTTTTTCGTTCTCCCTTTACATAAAAAATGAATGACTTTTTATATCAATTTATTTTCAATTTTTCGATCTTCGTCTTTTGTGTTAACATTTTTTTTTTTTTTCATTTATCACTTTTTTTCCCCAAAATGTCAATTTTTATTTCGATAAACAAATCACTTTTTTTACAATAGATTGATTTTTTTTATACAGCAAAAAAATAAATAAATTCAATTTTTCTTTAAATTTGCCAATTTTCATCCTTAAATATTGTGATCTTTACATAAATTTTTCAAAAATTTTATTACACACACGAATATTTTTTTCATAAATAAAAATTTTTTTAGTTACACACTCATTTTTTTTTTTTGGCCGCAGGGTAAAAATAATAATAATAATAATAAAAGTTATATTTAATACACACACACAGAGATGCTCAATTTAAAAAATAATAATAATTTTTATTTAAGCGTAATGATTTTCAAAAAAAAAAGCCGTATAAGTCGCATCCTTTTTTTTTTTTTTTATTATTATTTTTTATTATAAATTGTGAGCATTTTTTTACAAAAAATGATGAAATGTGATGGATGATAATGTAAAATCCTCTTCTTTGATTTTTATATTTAGATTTTATATATATTTAATATATATAAAAAAATTCTGTTTGCTTAATTCTTCCATGAGCCACCACCTGAATGTCGTTTTGCTGTCTTCTGCAATCAAAGAAGAATAAAAAATTGTATTTTTTTAAATAATTAATTTTGATAAAAATTAGCATAAAGAAATATTTGTCAAGAAAAAAAGGGACATTTTAGATGATGGATTTATTTTTTGAGAATAATGAGAAGAAAAAAAAATTACAACTAGTTTCAGTGTAGGAACCCTTGTCTAACACTTAATAATTTTAAAATATGCACAGCATGTGATATTTTAGCGCTAAAAAAAGGGATAGAATATTAAAATAAATTGATATCACTAAAAATGACTTTCAAGGGTTGGTTTTCACTGTGACATTGAAACCGGTTATTTTTTTTTTTTGGATTTGAAATGAACTCAATTCATCAAAAAAGTCATTGTTTTTTCTCGTATGCTAATTTTTTGTAATTTTAGGTTATGTAAATTGACCGCTAAGAAATATTTTAATATTGTTGGAAAATGTTGTTGTGGAGTCATGAATAGAAGGATCGTAACTTTTGTGTATGTAAAAAATGAAAATAAAACGTAATGTTATTCAATACTAGAAAAATTTTCATAACTACAACGGTGAGCTTGAACAAAGCTTGAATAAAATTTGAATGCAATATTTACTGCAGAATTTTTTAAACATTTCAACTAAAAAATTTATATTTGCTTTTTCAAGCTTCAAAATTTGAGGTTTTTAGTTGATTTTAAAATTAAAGCAGTTATTCTGTTAAATTTTAGTCTTATGTAATCGTGTTTCAAAAATCTTTGTTTTTAAAATTGTCCAAAAGTAATTTATGAATGAAATTGGTTTTATTGCAAGTCTTCAACAGATGAAGTTAAGTTGAATTTTAGATTGTAGCATTACTACAATGGCGGAATGAGGTTTTGACAACTTTTTTAAAATTTAATTGCTGAATTATTTAAACCCATTAGCGTCTAAACGACAAATCAATATTAACTCTTTTGAAAAAATTAAATTATATTTCAAGAAGTTTTAATTTTTTTTCTGTATAAAATCATTAATTTATTCAAGTTTTTTTTTATTATTTATTTGGTGTTCATTTATTGGTAGTTTTTTCAGTAATTTAAATAATTTAATGAAAAAATGGTTAAATGTCATAAATTGAAGAATAATAATTTTAGCATAAGTAATTTTATTTTATTAGAAAGGTCGAATATGTTAGTTAAGGTCTATCTAATTATTATTTCTTAAGCATGGTTAGGAATCTCATCAAAAGACATAATTCGAAGTTAAGGTCTATTCAGTAGGTTGATTCACGGTTTTTATTAGTAAATAGTGAATAAAAGAAACAAAAGTGACAAATATATGTGAACCGAGATATTTAAAAAAAACAATTTCTTCTCGCAAGTGAAATGTCTTTTCAATAGTATAAATATATGTGGCTGATCAATTTGATATCTGAAAATTAAATAAAGAAATAATTCACATTTTAATCATTAACTTTTCAGAATATGAAATTCTTTTTTGGTATTTAAGGAAATCTTTGAAGAGAAAAAATATTTATATTCAAAATATTGTATAAATACCAGATAATAAAAATTATTGTTTGAAATGGAGTTTATCATACTTTTTAAAATATTCATTAACGAATTAAACAAATGTATCTTATTCATTAATCATGAAAAAATACTCTACTCAAAATATTTTTTAAAATTAAAAATTAAATTTTTTTAAAAGTATTAATTAATACACTACAGTAACCATAATGCTTGATTTATTAAATATGATCCGAAGCATTCATTTTTTTACTTACTAATGCAGTAGACAATTTATCCATATTAATAAAACTCTTTGAATGAAATTTAATGCTGTCCATTTTGCAGAAAACCAAATTTTATTTAAATTTAAGAGTACTTGTTCACCGCATTTAAATTCAAACCCACCGTTTTACAAGCCCACCATAAAATAAATTTTCGTAAAACTTTTCATATTTCCATAAATATTTAAATAAAATAGGTTAGATCCCATAAAAAGGTGTTTAAAGAAAAAATAAAACTGAAAATCTTATTTACACAATACGCGTTGTATATGAAAAATCAAAAAATAATAAAAACATTGTAAAAAAATATGATAAATTCAATGAATAACTCTGTTCATCCGCGGTTAATACTTTATTTTTTTCCTTTAACAGTATCGTATTATCTCTATCTCTCTCTGTACCATAGAGCAAAATATATTATTCACTTGTATAAAGTTTCTTCCTCAGATCCGTCCAGTTTCCACCCGCAGAACATTATTTATTCATACAACCCAATGTAAGAGAGTTTTCAAAAATTCTCTTCTCTCTTTATCTATTAAACCTTAAACTCAATGAATTCTTGTGGTTTTGACTTTAAAAAAAACGTGGTTACGATATCTATTCTGTATTATAATTATAAACTAAAATTTTTATTACTCTTTCTCTTTACGTGTATTTATAAAGTCTTGTATGAGAAATTTTTTTTTTATAGTTTTTTAAAAAGTTTTAAGTTGTTTTATATAAAAAAAAAAATTTTTTTGTGATTAATAACTTTTAAGTTGAAAGATAATATAAAAAAAATGATATATTTATTAAAAAACTTTCAAGTTTTCTTATAAATTTTGAATAAATAATGTTCGTAGTTTAGAAAAGAGGTGAATTATTAAGCTAGACTCGTTGAACCGATTATACATGAAAAATTGTTATTTTTTTCTATAAAGTTTGTTTTTATCTTAATTTTCATTAACTAAACAATCAAAATTACATAGTTTTACTAAGTTATTAGAGTTTATCGATCTTCAATAAATTATTTTAGTATTATTACGTAAAGTTTAAACAGAATTTTGTTATATTGTTTGTAAATATTTTGAATACTTGTTTGAGAATTTAAGTTTCTGTACTTTAAATTCGTTCTAGATATTTTTAGTAAAAATTTCTTCTATATTTAAGTTGAAATTGGGGCCAGTGGCTGAACTTGTTAAGTTATATAAATTTGAAATAATTCCTTACCTATAGATTATCCATCATTTCAGAAAGTGTAAGCCTTGAAGTTGACATTGCAACACCGCTATCGCTGCTACTTTGAACACTACTATGATCATCGGTATCAGATTGATTACTTCCGTATCCAATAACGTCTACTTCATCTAAAAAAATAAAAAAGTCATATTTATTTAATAGATCAAAACCAAGATCAAAACGAACATTTTTTTTAATATCGCCAAGTAAATAAATAAAATAAATTTTTATAATCGATACTTTTTCTCTAGGTTAAAACTACCGATGGGAATTTTCGTTAAAATGTATTAACCACACCCTAAAAAAAATAAATATCAATAAATTTATTTTTTCTATATAAAAAAGCTATTATATAATTTTGTAATAACTAATGGTTAACTTGTCAATTATTATATAATACTTGGCATATGATTAATGAATCTGTTTATAGTTTGAAAATCTCGTGTCAAATTCAATGTAATAGTGTATACAGAGAGAAAGTTTACATCATACTTTTTAAAGAGGGTACTCTCTTATATGTTTTTACTGACACATCATAAATAAATTTTATTTATACAAGTATCATTTTATTTTATTTATTCAAAATTAATATATGAAAATTTTAATAAAAATTATTTTTCGAGACTCTTTGTCGAGAAAATATTTTCAAACACGTCTATTTTTAAAAAAAAATTGCCACCCTTAGGCTAATCACGTTGAAAGGTATAAAATTTTATTGAAATAGTTATTTTTAACAAGCTGGAATACTGTCCGAGAGACGATTTAATAGGATTCAACGGAATATAAATACTGGATTTCAAACGGTTGAAATCTTGTGAAGATGTTAAAAATGTCAAAATTATATATAAAGGATGTATTTTCTGGACAGAGGTGAATGTTTGAACGAAAGTATTATGTTCTTTTAATGAATAAAAGGTTATAAGATTTTATTTTACCTTGAGCGTATTAATTTAATTGAATTTCTCTAGTTAAAATGACGTTTGTGTTTGAAAATTAGTAATTTTATGAGTTAAACAGAAATAATTAGCTTTTTATATTACTACAGTCGAAATTTGGGCTCGGGGTTCATATTGCAAAAATTAAAAATTTTTATATCATGAGGGTACTAAAATTTTTAAATTTGTTAATAAAACTTTTCTTAATGTTGCATTTAGTATATTTAAAAGCCATAATGAAATTCGTACTGTCACGCGTTTTTTGATTAATATTTATGAATTTTGCGCTTGTGGGAGCTGGAACTTAATCAAAGATTAATAAAACTTCCTTTTAATTTTACGATAAATATTAAAATAATGGTTTTTTTTTTGCTGATTTCTGGATTTTGTACTCAAAAAATTTTAAATTTCCATAAAGTTGGCTTTGTAACACTGCAGTAAAATAAATAATTAGTTTACTGAATAAAAAATGAGTTTTTACGATTTGAAAAAAATCAGCTATTTCAAGACTATAAAAATAATTTTAAAAAATATTCACACCAAAATCTTCGTTATTTTCTCTTACCATATATTTGCCAAAGCCAATATCCAATTTACATTTTATTTACAATTATTCTTCCCATTACATTTTTATCTCTTCTCCACCCATTACCATTATTTTCTTTAAAATCAATAAAACCAACCCATTACACTCTACCCTCCCCTAAAAAAAAGCACTTTATATAAAAAGAAATTTTTATTTTTCTATTTTATTTTCAAAAAAATGTAATTTCGTACTCTTTTTTTTTTTTATAAGCTATATTGCATCATGTAATATTTTTTCCAATATCTAAAAAAAAAAAATGTAATAAAAAAAAAGTACAAAAAAATAAAGTAAAAATTGACTGAAAAAAAAGTGACATAATAATAAAAAAAAATTGTATATTTTCCTATAAAAACTGATAGCAGGTATTAAAAAGTCTTATTAAAAAATAATAAATTTGATAATTTTTAAATAAGATTATATTGGGTAATACTAAAGTAAATATAAATCAAACATTGAAATTTAATCGTATTATCAGCATAAAATAATAAAAAAACTTTTTTTTATACACAGATTTTTCTTGAAATCTCAGCAAAGTTTTTTCTTATAAATACGAAGAGCTCAATAACCCAAATAACGTATATAGCTAAATCGAACCCCTCTTAACCTCCACTGATACCCGAAATTATGTACTTTAAAAAAAAGCAGCCTACTTTTAGTTTTCTCTCTTTCTCTCTGTCAATTTTTTTAAAACTCTTATACTCTCAATTTTTTTCACGGCACACAAAATTCTTATTCAAGCAAAAGATTAGACTAACTTTTTTCTAATCTCTTTTTCCTCGTTTTATAAAAAGAGGGTAGATTTTTTTATAAATAATACTTAATCGAAAAAAAAATCCTGTGCATCAAGAGACAAAATTTTAAAAAATATACACATTTTTTCTTTCCTATACCCACATAAGAAAAAAAACCCTTAACTTTTAAACGTGTTTATAAAGATGGGAAGCCGAAAAATTGTCGAAGCGCATCATATTTTTTTTTTGCCTTTTATACTACGCTTGCAAGTTTATAACCGACGTAGAACATATCGTAGTAAAACGAGTTTTTTTTAAAAAGTTTTTTAAAAGTTATATTTACTATAAACACTGTATTTATAGTTAAACTGCCACTTTTAAAAATTCACTTTATACTCTTCAATTTTAGCTGGATGGAAAACATTTTTTCTTATTTTTATATTTTCAGTTTTATGATATTTTTTTTATCAAGAGATTTTTATTTAAAAAGAAATTTTTTAAAGATTTTACAGGTTAAAATTAAGGCCGAGTGAACAACAATTCATTGAAGTTCAAAGGAAATTTTACTTCAAGCATCTTGCGTCAGCGTTTGCAAAGTTTTTGTTAAGCTAGTACTTTTTGAAGATTTTTAAAAGTCTTTAGAAATAATACTTCATTTGCGAAAATATTGTAAGTAAAATTCAAAATTTTGTAGGAAAAGTTATTTCTAAAAGCTTTTTAAATTGCAATTTATTCGTATTAAAAGAGATAGCAGAAATGAAGTTTTTCTGTGAAAAGCTCAAAATTCAAAAAGACATATTTCTTTAAGTATTCGGTAATATTAAATGAAATGAATACCATTCAACTTATGTACTGCAATTTTCGTAAATATTATTCTGTTTTACCTTCTAAATCCAGCAATCTTATAAACTCACTGTGAAAAACAACTCCGGTGATTTTACGACAAAATTGGTAGATTTACGAAAATTTAGTAAATTTTCGAAAAAATTTGCAATTTTTCGACAAAAATCAGAAATTTACTAATATTTGTAAATTTGCGAAAAAATAGTAAATTAACGATTTATTTTTTCGTAAATTTTCGACAAAATCGTAAATTTACAACTATGTCGTAATTTTACGACTTTTGTAGAAAAATTGCAAACCGAAAATTTACTAAATTTTCGTAAATTTACCAATTTTGTCGTAAAATCACAGGAGTTGTTTTTTACAGTGGCTGTTAAAATGAATTCCTATACAAAATAAAAAAAATAATTTATTTATCAAAAATTTATGAATTTTCCTCAAACAAATAATTTCTTTTCTACATTTAAAGTACTAAAAAAGTACTTAAAAAGTACTAAAAACCAATATTAATCTAAAAATAATCTAACTTTTCCATACACATCCTCACTTAATTATTACTTTTTTATCAAAAACAAAAAAAAAATCCTTTCCAAACCATAAATACCAAGATTATAATTTTCTTTTCCCTACACACACACACACACACACAGAGTAAAAAAAAAAGATAATGTTATTATTATAATATATACAATACAGAGTACAGTGTACTTTTTTTCTAAAAATTTATTACACATATAACGTAAATTTTAGATAATCTTAAATTTTATAGGTTACTATAAATAATACTGCTATAGAATTATTTCCATCTCTCTCTCTCTCTCTTATATTTTATACAAAAAAAGATAATACTTAAATTATTATTTAAAAAAAAAATACATGCAGAAAAAGAAATCTTTTCATGTATGCTGGCTGTTTCTTGTGCATGTATTACGTAAACTAAGTCAAAAACCTCTTTTTATTCTAAGGGTCTTCAGGTTATCGTTAATCTTTTTTGATAAAATACACATATATAACGTTTATTTATATGCATAAATGGAATACGTTATTAATTTTAATAAATAAATCCGTTATTTTTATCGAAAATTTATATCATTTTTTTTTATCTGGGTTAGGTCATCGGTTTTTATTGGGTGAAATTTTTATTGAAATTTTAGTTCTAGTTTTTAAGGAAAGTTTACTATGAAAAAATGCTTTCTAATATAACTTTAAACTCTTTTTTTTATAAATCATAGGTTATAAACTGCCTTACATTATATATAAACCCGGAAGCAGTTTAATTTTCAACTACAAGAAAACTCAATATTAAATTTTTCATTAGTATTTAATTTTTTTGTTTTAATTCATGTAAATCATAATTTAAAATGTTAAAATGAGCTTTCAAAGAAACTTTTATTTAATTACACCTTTGTTTTTAATTGCTTAACACCACGCAAAATGTGATTTAGTTTTACCCCTAAGTCACAATAATCATAATTTACTGTTAACATGCATTAAATAAAATTCATACATTTTTTTCTTTAAAAAAAAGTTATTTATTTTCTTTTCAAAAAAAAATTACAAAAATTATGTTAAAAAAGTCTTTTTTCATAAGAAAATAAGCCATGTACGTTTCCTTCTTGTTGTGCAGAATAAGTTCTTTTTTCAAATTTAATATCTCCATTATAAGCCATAGTTCTCAGAACTGTTAAAGATTTAGCTCCAATATCTTGTAATCCATGTTTGATACCACATTGTAAATATGGTAAAAATTTGAGTACAGTGCCTTTATCGATAATCGAGCCACTAACACCTTGTGCAACTTTTAATTTATCCTTTTCGTTATGAAAATATCTGTCCATAGCAGATCCACTGGCATCTTTTTTATCCATTGCTTCTATTGAGCCCATGCCACGATATTTTTTTAATCTGACACCATCGCTGAAAAAATAATTACCTGGTGCTTCGGATGTACCAGCTAATAAAGAACCCATCATTACAGTACTAGCCCCGATACTTAATGCTTTTGTTATGTGACCAATTGATTGAATTCCACCATCAGCAATAACTGGAACACCAAATTTTCTGGCATATTCTGCAACTTTATAAACTGCTGTTGCTTGTGGTCTACCAACTGCCATGACTTCTTGAGTTATACAGATCGAACCAGAACCCATACCAACTCTCAAGCCATCAGCACCAGCATTTATCAAATTTTTAGCTTGTGCAACAGTAACGACATTGCCAGCAATTATTTGTAAATCTGGATATTTTTTTTTTATATACTCGATCATCTTAATTTGGTATATCGAATTACCTTGTGACGAATCCAATACAATAACATCAACACCAACACCTGCTAATATCTCTAATCTATGTTTATCACTAGCACGTGTACCAATAGCAGCACCGACTAATAATTGTTTATTTTTATCTTTACTTGCGTTTGGAAAACAACGATTTTTCTTTAAATCCTTTCTTGCCATTAACGATACCAATTCGCCACGTTCATTTATTATTGGTAATTTACCTTTTTTGGACTTTTCTAATATTTCATTAGCTTCTTGTAACGTAACAGTAGATGGCGCTGTTACCAAATTTTCAAATTTAGTCATTACTGATTCTAATGTTAAATCTTGCTGTCCTTTTTCTTCTAAGAAATCAATGTCACGCGTTGATACCATTCCTATTAATTTACCACCTAATTTACCATTTTCTGTTATTGGCACACCACAAAAACCTTGATTCTTTTTAACATTAATAACATCTCTAACTGTATGCTTTGGTGTTAGTACTGTTGGATCTCTAATGAACCCATGTTTGTATTTTTTGACCTAAATAATAAAATAAGATGAAACAAGCTTAAACATAACCTAAAATTATCTGAATTGTACCTTAAGAACCTCATTAGCCTGATACTCAGGTGTACAATTATGATGTATTATACCAATACCACCAGACAATGCCATAGCAATAGCCATATCAGATTCAGTAACAGTATCCATTGGTGATGATATCAACGGTAATTTTAATAAAATTTTTTTCGTTACATTTGAAAGTAATTCAACGTCATTAGAATCAAAATTAATAAAACCTGGTAATATTATAAAATCATTGTATGTCAAACCATCACCATTTTTAAATAATTCTGAAGCTGTTAATCCATCATTATCAAGCTCGCCTAGCCCGTTGGTTTCAATATTGTTATACATTTTTTTATTATTTTTTCAAGTGTATATTTTTATAACATAATTTGTATCTAAAAAATAAATAAACAAGTTGATAAAAAACTCACACTTTAATTTGATAAACACGTTGTCAATATTTAATATTTTTTATCTCTTTAAATATGTCATGCAATCTCTCTTGAGAAATTATAAAAATATTATATTTAACTCACTCAGTAACTTTTTTATTCTTTTACTGGTATTTAAATGTGTATAGAAAAAATGTTTTATGTAAAGAATTACAGACGTGTTTATCGAACAAGAAATTTTATTATTAATGTATATTAGACTGGGCGTTGTTTTTAAAAATTGGTTATGTAAATTTTTTTGTAAGGTAGGGAATTTCTAAAAATTTTGAGGTGTTTGAGATACAGAAAATTTAATCGAAGTGTATTTATTAGAAGCAAAATATTTGTTCTATTTTACTGTTGGATCAATTTTTCTAAAAAGTAATTTTTTCTAAAAAGTACATTTGCACCAAAAATCATAAAACTTTAAAAATAACATCCAGTCTAATATACATATAACTTATTGACATATACTAACCCAACTATATTATATACTATTTAAATGTTATTATTATAAACTACAAAAAATTATAATTATAATAACAGTATTTATCTTATAAATGCAACGAAAAGAAAAAAAGTAATACGTTTTATAAAAACTAAGTATTATTTAAAACTGTTTTATAAATCCAATATTCAACACTGCAAAATGTTATATAAATATCACTTATTAAAATATGCGCAAACTCATTTTTTTTTTATTTATTTAAAAAATATGTAGAGAAAAAAAAGCAAGAGAGGGGGGGATAAGTATACATTTATTTATGAACTGGATGATATGATAATGCAGAAAAAGGCAAGGAAAAAAGATATATAGTTAAGTGTGTATTTAATAATATTTTTTTAGAGTATGATGATAGATTTATTAGTATTTTGATAATTAAGGCGAATTTTATTTTGTGAAGCGATGTTTTTAGTATTTTAAGGTCAATGGAGTTTTATATCGAATATTTAGATCGCTAAATCGAGCACTGAACTGTGTATGATAACCAGTTTTATCGAAAATGTCCAAAAATAGATGTGAGCAAGTGAACCACTCAAATTAAAAAATATCTTAAAAAAAGAGTGCTCACACCAGATCTACCAATACACAAAAATTAATTAATCTAAATTAAAGCATCCGATATTACGCAATTATGTCATTAAATAAAAGATATAATATTTTTAACGATATTTTTACTTAATGCACATGAATAAAATGCACACAATCATTTTATTATTTTGTTATTTAATTTTTAAAAAATAACATTATAATATGCAGACAGAGCAGCATTTGAATAGATATAATAATATGAAACTATAACACGCAAAGTATGTAAAGAAATAAATAATTTAACTTGAGATATTTTATGTATATATGAAAATAAACAATTTTTTAAATAAAATTTTACATAAATATATATTAGACTGGTGTTTATTTTAAAAACGTGTATTCAAAAGTTTAGTTTTTCAATTTTATTTGAAATTTAAATATTTGGGAATTTGTAATTTGTGTTATGATTCAAATTCTGATAAGCTATAGTTGTCAATAAGTCTCAATTTAAAAAAAAATTAAAATAATGTTTGAAAAGTAGGGACCAAGCTAATATTTATGTGAAAATTTTATAAAATTAACATAATATTAAATGATATTAAAAGAGAGAGATAAAGACAAATGAAACAATAACATGAAACAAATCTAAAATCTAGACAAGAGAATTTATATGAAATGAAATTAAATAGATAGTTGATGAGTTTTCATGCTGGTTTTACTTTATAATATACCTTTAAAGAAATGAATATATTATTATTAAATTAATTATATACATTCTGTAGTATATCAATTAGTCTCTAAATATATCAAGTTTCATGTTAGAGATAAAAATACATCACACAAAATCGATACTATTATAATTGCTATGAGTAAGTTAAGGTAAAATAATAAACTATTGAATCGAAAAACATTAACTGTAGTTATTACCAACAAAGTAATATTTGTTTGATTAATAATACAAAGTTAGGTAAAACTATCTGATTCAAAAATTATTATCCTATATGATTTTCATGATACATTCAAATCAAAGAAATTTTATACAATCTAAAAATTAAAAAAGTTCATATATTTAAAGTATTTATAAGCCTTTTCACTTTAGAGATCCTAGATTAGCAGGGTCTTTATTTCACTTGCGAGAAAAATTTAAATACAAGTGCATCACTAAAAAAGTCTATTTCTAATGAAATGTTAATACTAGGGATTCACTCAATACGTAATTTATTAATATTATACTTCTTTATATAAAAAACATACCACGTATTGAGTCCGACCCTTCCCCACTCTAAAGAAATTTTTATCGTTCTCTCATTGGCAGATTTAAATTCCGGACCTAAAGTTACAGAAATTTCCGTTAACAGCGCTAATTTTTAACTTCTGTCATTGGTGCCGGACCTAAATTTAAACAAGGAGTGGGGAAGGGTCAGACTCAATAGTTTACATCACTGTTGTTAAATTGAAAGAAACGGAAATGTTAATTAAACGCTAAAATTTTGAAATTAAATTCAGAATTGAATAATAATTTAAATTGAACGAAATCGAATTATTACAAAAGAGTTTGGAAAATCTTTTACTTATATAGTATTTCAAAGTCATTTCATTTGCGAGAAAAATTTGTATTCAATTTTTTTATGTGCTTTAACTAATTATCTCCAAAAAATACATTTTTAAACACGAATGTTTAACTTTTATACAAATAAAAATTTTAAAATAAATAAAAAATTAACAATTTAAAAATCCAAAACATAAAAAAGATATAATATTGAATTCTTTCAACATTTTTAAAAATTAACAGCTGTTTTTAAAGATATTTAGTAATATTTCATTTTATAAAATATTTTATTTTCTCATAAAAGTATCTGAACATTTCATTTAATAGAAAACAACTTTTATTTAATTAATAAATTGTACATGACAATCTTTCATTTAATTTTTGCGATGTTAGATTCGAATTCAGCGGCCTAAAACACCAACTATATTCTTAAAAAACTAAGAAAAATCGCTTTTTTAGAAAACTTTAATCTTAAAGGTTGAGAGTTGAAAGGGTGAAAATGAGTGTTACACCTCTCTTATTTAATTTTTGACGTTATGTTTGCATTCGGCAGCCCAAAATACCTACTAGATCTCTTCGAAATTGCAAAAATAGTATATTTATGTATTGTGTCCAAAAAAGTAATGAATAACCCCAATCGCACGGAAATTACCTTCCGAGGCGCAGTCCTTCTGAAAAGATCCTACTAGGTATCAAATGAAAAAATTCATATTCTGGAAATTACAAGTTTGTCATTTTTTCACTAGCCACACCCGAGAATACAGCTGCTTCAACATCAATTCAAAAACAAAAGTTTTATTCTGAGTGGGATCTTTTAAAAGACAGGGAAATATAGCTAATAAAATAACAATTAATCAATTTTCATGTAAACATAGAGATTATATGCATTGAAAATACATATACATATTAAACGTTAAAGTTAAAGTGTTAAGATTTTATTAATAAATTAAGAATAATTTAATATGAGCGTAATATATAAATTCATAAAATTTGTATAATCTTTTATTTATAGTATTTCAAAGTCATTTCACTTGCGAGAATAAATTTTATAAAAATTCTTAATTTTAACAAATTACCTTTAAAAAAATACATTTATTAACACCTATAACTATTTTATAAATAAATATTAGTTTCCTGCATAATCCAAATATTAAACTTAAAAACTTTAAAATAAATAAAAACATAAAAAATTAAAATTTTAAAAACCGAAAACATCTCGGAAAACATTAAGAAGATATAATACAGTGTAACGTAACTTAAACTTAATTAATTGTAATTTAAAAATATACACATAAAAAATGTAAATGTTAAAATTATACTTTTATAAAATGTTAATTCACGAGTTTTTAGCATAAAATTATTTATGCATATAAAGAACAACTAAAAAAAAAAATATATATATATATAAAAAGGTGTATAAATTATATAAGTTTTGTAAAGTTTATTACAGAAATTACATTTTAATTACTTTTAGTTTTAGAAAATATTCCTATTTATTTATAGCTAATTTAGCTTTATTAAAAAAACTGTCAGCTACAGAAAATTAATAAATTTCGTGAAATTGACTTATTTTTTAAAAGGTAATTAGCCAAGTACCTAAAATCAAATATTTTCAACTCTTGGAGTCTAAGTAATCAGTGTTCTAAATTTACTTTGATAAAGCCAACGTAACATAGCATGTAATAAACATAAAATCAAGATATCATGATTTTACTTTGTAGATAAAGTTTAGAATACCCTCTTCAATGGATTCAAGATGAGCATCATAATCCACAAGGTACATAAACATCTCAGAATTATATTGGATTATAAACTCAACTACTCGAGATAAAGTTTTAGGCTTTAATGCTTGCTATGATTGGCTTTGTAACTTAATTGTTTTTATTTTTTTAAAAACTTTATTTTTTTAAAAAAATTTCTTATCTTTTTTATTGTTTTTAATCTTGAAGTAGAACTATTTATTTTTATTGTTTTTAATTTAATCAGCCGAAATTCAAGTCTTTTTGTTTTTAAATTGGTTACTTTTAATAAGAAAATTCTCTTCTCTTAGTGGCTAAATAATAATAATAATAACAATAATAAAGGATCAAATAGGATTAAAAAAGAAAATAGAGAGTAAAAAAGTATTTTTTTTTTCATTTTCACGTACATAAGAAGCTCAAGAAATTGTAATCATCTTTGTCTTCTTAACTTAAAATTTATGTTGGTAATGGAAAAATTCAATTTAAAAAAAAAAAAATTTAATACTTTTATAAATATTTATTTATTAAAAAAAATATTCCTTAACTGTCAATTTTAATAACAAGTTGATGCTTATATACACTGTAAAAAGTAACTTTCTTATATTAACAAAAAAAATTAGTAAATTTTCGAAAAAATTTGTAAATATTCGAAAAAAATCGTATATATTCTTAAATTTCTTATTACTAAATTTAGTATATTAACAAAAAATAGTTGTAAATTTCCGAAAAATAGTTGTGAATTTACAACTTTTTTCGTAAAATCGAGAATTCTCGATTAGTAAGTTTACGATTTTTATCGAATATTTACAAAATTTTTTGAAAATTCACTAATTTTTCGAAAAAATTCTATTTTCTTTTGTAAATCTAAGAAAGTTACTTTTTACAGTGTATTTTAAATATTAGAAATTTTTTTAAATTCTCAGAAAAAGTTCTCTCAGGCAATTCTATCATTTTTTATTATCAATGTAATAATAATTATTTTTTCATTTATATAAATACATAGAGCGAAAAAATAAGTTTAAAGATTCTTCAAAAAGATAAACATTTTGTTTTTTTAGTTAAAATGTAGACAGGTGAATAAATTCATAAGTAGTTGTTGTTGTTGATTTTATGAATGTTGGAAGAAATAAAAATTTTATGTGCATAATTTTTTTTTTTACTCTTTTAAGCAAAAGAGTGTGAATATCGTTAATTTATTTTTAATGTAATTAACTGCTTTAATAATTATTTAGGTTGTGGTTTCTATATTTGGAAACTTGGTTTATTTACGATTCAGTGAGCTTGCTTTGAACTCTTTGAAGAGTAATTTTTTTGAATACACAAAAAAATGGTAAAGTTTTAATAAAAATCGATAAATTAGGTACAAATTTTTACTAAAATGGTTGCAATTGACATAAAAGTATTTTTTTGTAACACATTTTCGTGAGCTCGTTCGAAAAAAAATTTTAATTTACAACTTTTTTCAACCACAAAAATAATCGATAATTTACGATTTTTGTCGAGTAATTTTCGAAAATAAAATACTTTTTTGTTACTGTAAATTTACAGAAGTTAAAAGTTACAAACGGACTCAACTAAATAATATTAAGAAATTACAAAAAAAAATATTATACCTTTTAAAAAAAGGATGATTTATTTTTCTTATGCCATATCACTTCGTTCTCATGCATGTATTTAAACCATGAAATTAAATATTATTTATTTTGGGTTTTAAAAAGGATTGTTAAAAACTATTTCAGTTTAAGATGTAACTCGATACTTGGAGTAAAAAGCATGTTTGAAAATATAATTATTTGAAAATTAGTGGGCTGAGATGTTTTTAAAAAAGATTTATGCTTTTTTTAAACGTAAACCAGTTATTAATTTACTTTTTTTTTTCTATATTTAACTCAATGTGTAATTATTTAATAAAAAGTTTTGAATTAATGTTCTTGCTAGTAATTTTCTTTTTATTTATTAATTGTAAATTATCAAAAGTTTTGAAAATAATGCAAATTAGTAATGATGTTACTTTTAACTTTTAAACAATTTTTTAAAACATTTTTTAAATTAGTTATTCAAAAATTTATTGAGAGATCTTTATAGGCTTAAAATTTGCAAGGTTTAAAAAAAAACTGCGAGACATCAATAACAAATTATTAAATTTTCAATATATTTTTAACAATATTTTATACTCCATAATTAATTTTTAGGGGGAAGGGGGTTTGAGAACTCTAACCAGGTTAAGAAAAGGTCTACTATAGGTTTTTTAGGTCGCTGAACACAAATTCGGGGTCAAAATCCGGCGGAAAATAGAGGAACACCCTTAAATGTGCAAAAACTACTTCTTTTTAAGGTATTTTTTTGCAATATTTCAGAACCAGCAGTATAAAAATCAATTTAACGCCAATTTTTTGAGAATTATTAATAAAATATAGAGTTTAGCTAATATTGTACCAAAATTGGGTCATTAGAGCTAATAAGAGGGGCTAAAAACTACCCCTAAATAAAAAAAAACGTAACCTAATGTTTTTTTAATTGTTTTTCTTTTGCAACCATCAAAGGAGCATGATATTTTGTATTCTAACATTTTTGAACCCCTCCTGGGAACCCCTAAATAAAAAAATAAATAAAAAAACGTAACCTAATATTTTTTTAATGTTTTTCTTTTGCAACCATTACAGTAGCGTGATGCGTAGTATCAAAATTTTTTTTTTTAATCCTTCAAACCCCCCAGAGGGAGGTTATAAAAATTTTTGATACAACACACCTTACTACTTTGATGGTTGCAAAAGAAAATAATTAGGTTACGTTTTTTTATTTTGTTTTAATTTAGGGGTAGTTTTTACCCCTGGGGTGCATAAATGTTTGGGTACAACATATGTTGTTACTCTGACAATTGAAAAACAAAAAGCTTATAAAAAAATTTATTTTTAATTTTTTTTTTAATTTTTTACGGTAGTTTTCGGTCATTTTCAACACCCTAGGGGATTTTTATTAAATTATATAATGGTAAGAAAATGATACAATATTGTCAACTATTTGATTCTAAGAAAAAAGTAAGGAAAAAAACGTACATCGTGATTTTTCAATTTTTTCTTATTTTTGGGGTAGTTTTTAGTCCCCTTAATTAGCCCTAATAACCCAATTTTGGTACAATATTAGCTAAACTCTGTATTTTATTAATAATTCCTAAAAAATTGGTATTTATTTGATTTTTATACCGCTGGTTCCAAACATTGCAAAAAAATTGAAAGTTAGAAACGTGTTAGAAAAATTTCGCAGGAATGAACTTTTAAATTAAAAGTTATTTTTCGACATATATTTCATAATTTTTTAATAACTATTTATAGACGTCACTCTGAATATTTTAAAACATTTACACAATTTACAATTTTTTGAAAAAACATAACTTTTCCAGCTTAAAATTCAATTGAAACTTCACATGAAATGTCAATTATTAATCAAAACTTTAAAAATATTCAAAAAAAAAATTCTATCAATCAATTAAAGAAAAAAAAAATTGACATTTTAATTTTTCCATTTTAGCCAAAATAAAATATTATATTAGTAAAACTGAAGATATTAATTCATATAAATAAGCTTACATAAAAAAACTGTCAATCAATAAAAAACTACCGTAATTTTAAAAAAAATATTTAAAGGATAAAAAGTACTTTACATATATTATTTAAAACTCATACATAGAAAATTAGAATTTCCTTTATGTACTAACAAAACTTGCTAATAAAATGTCCCTTTTTGGGTATAGAGCGTACATAATATTATAAGAACCAAAGTATTTCATAAAATATATAAATACCCAAGAGAGAGAAGAGCATAACAAACTAAAATATAAAGCTTTTGTAAAATGTCCATCTAGCAGAAAGCCAATTAAAATGTAATTTTTAGTGATAGAGAGAAAAACAAGTAGTTTAAGTATATATTACGTCTGACATTAATAAAAAAAAGTTTATTTAACGAATAGATGGAATCCAACAACTAATTCTCTCCTGAAAATCTATTGTTTTGTTAAAAAGGAGTGGCCATCTATGTTGCTTATCTAGGATGTTATATTGTTAAGCGAAAATGGTTAATGGTCTATACGATAATACGCATAGTAACATAACCAGACAAGCTTGCATGATTTATACACAAACACCGTCTATTGTCGCATTTCCTGTTTTATATACAACAACAAAAGTGCTGATTTTTTATTCTAAATAAGCTTTTAATTTATTATTTTGCATTTTAAGATTATCTACTTCTCTGTATCAATCAAATTATTTTTTTTTTTTAAATGTAATTTTAACTTTTTTACGTAACCTTTTATGACATAATTCGACAAGTCACGCTTTTAAATTTCATATATAAACTTGTGTGCGCTTGACAGTAACCGAGTTCATGGTAAAACAAATTGATGTTATGTAGAAAAAATAACAGGAAAAAGAGTTATGACAAAATAAATTATTTATATATTAGACTGCAGATTTATTTTTATTTATTTTTTGATTAAATTTGAGCTATTCGAGTCTTTAATTAACGTTATGCACGCACTGTAAAAAGTAACTTCCTTATAAAGAAAATTAGAACATTTTCGAAAAATTACTAAATATTCGAAAAAAATCAAAAATTTACTAAATTTAGTATTTTATCGAAAAATTCGAGAATTCTCGATTATTTTTTGTAAATTTGTAAGAAAAAAGAAGAATTTACAACTTTTTTCGTAAAATCATGAAAAAAAAAAGAAAAGTTTCGAATTTTTCGATAATATACTAAATTTAGTAAATTTACGATTTTTTTCGAATATTTACAAATTTTTTTTAAAATTTACTAATTTTTCTAAAACATTCTATTTTTTTTGTTAATCTAGGGAAGTCACTTTTTACAGTGCGTATTAAAAAACTCTGCACTTATTGTTAAAAAAAATTTTAAATCTTTTAAAAAAAATAAAGAAAAATCGAAACGTTGAAAAAAGTAATTTATTTAAGAGTAAAAAAAAAGTATCTCGACGTGCATAATAACAATAACAAAGCAATATCTTCTTTTTCATACATTTCGCTCTTATATTACAATTTTATTCTATTTTATTCCAATATTATACTTTTTATTTTTAAGATCATATATTTTAACGTCACACGCACGATTCATTGTCTCTACATAATATTTTTTTTTCTTCCTTTTTTTTAAATAAAAGCTCAAAAAAATATATAGGATGAGTCTATATCATGCGATATAATAAAATGCAAAAGTCATATACTCGTGACATAACAAATATGGAGTTTGTGTTAAAAAATCATTTCTATGTAAATCCTATTCGTGGCTTTTACTATTTAATTTATATTTCTTTATCTGTATTTACATATTATAAACTTTTTTTTTTTACAAAAGTTTATCTGGAAATTGCAAGTTAACCTTACTTTTTTTCCTCTATAATCTTGAAATTTACATAATTTGTGGTGGATGTGTGCAGCAGTTTAGTATAAATAATTGGATTGCATGTGTTTTTATTATTAGAAAAAATGTTGCCTGTTTTTACTTTCTACTGTTTCATAAAAATTTAAAGGGACTTTTTTATAAGTGTTGAATCTGGTTGATATGTAAAAGTATTATCTTGAATTTTTTTTATATTCTAATTTAGATTTCATGTTTTTTGAGTTATTTTTATTTTAAAATGATAATCGCATTTAATTACAAAAAAATTTTTTATACTAATTTCAGAATTTCAAAAATTTATCTGAGTTTTAGTTTTCATTTTTAAAATTATATTTAACAGATCTTAGAAACTAATTACTAAGTTACCTAAAAATAAATTTTATCTAACAGGATAAGTTTAACACCCTTTAAATAAAACTAGGCATGAAACTTGTAATATAAATGTGATATTTTACTAAATGCCTTTTTTCTTTCAAATTGGTCCTTCGAGCCGGAATTCAAAGAATTTTATAATTTATTAAATATCAGAGCTTAATTTATTGCTATTAAGTAAAATAAATTTTTACTATATTAAAAAAAAACTACATCAGGTGCTTTATAGATTTTTATGAAGACAGAAAGTCTTGTTTCTTGCAACGCCTATTTTTTCATAAATAAAATATAAGCTATTCATTATATCTATATATATATAAAACCTATAAAACACCATAAAATTACATTTAATTGAAGATAATGACAATAATTTTCTATTTTACATATGTTCATAAATAGATATTTCCTACTTTTAAATATGTAATAATGAAATTAAACGTTTGACATACAGATAAAGCTATAAAAAAAGCTTTTTATTGTCTATATTTACTTTAATAGTACAAACAGATAATAGTTTGAGAATTTTCTTTAAACTAAATTTAAATATCAAAGTACAGTTTAAGAAAACTCTCTTTATTTAATTGTCAACATAAATTTTAGTCTTAACTTGATGAAAAAAGATAAATAAAATATACTTGAAATTTAATTGTTTTATGTCGTGTTAAATTTTCTATTCATTATGAAAGATTTTTTGAGAAATATTTTAATTAAAACTGAGTTTAATTATTTGAAATATCTGATTTTATCTGAAAATATTGAATTTATTAAATTAAAATTTTTAACTAGACTTTTCTTTGTTTTTTGTGCCAAAAAGATGAATAATGGTATTTTAGATAATAAATACAAAAGACAGTTTATTTTTCTTTTGAGATAATGACGTTACCAGATAAAAAGCTAACTGTTTGTTCTCTTTATACAATTCATTTTCAAATTTAATCATTTATAATGAAAGGATTTTTTGCCTAAAATATTTCGAAACAATAGCTGAAAATCAGATCTAAAGATATTTTTACCAAAAAACATTAATATCCCAATTTCAATTTTATTGAATATTTTTTAAAAAAATAAAAAATTCTTTGTTACCCTAAATCCATATAACATTCATTAGAACTGTATCAGTTTCGGAAGAGAGCCAAAGCTAGGGCAATTAAGTGACGCTAAGAGGTTTCACGTTTTAGTTTTCAAATATTCTCTGTATTTTACTCTTTTCTCTCCTCTCTGTATATACCTTTTTTGGTTTAACGCTTTGGCTTCCGGCTGTAATTGTTTATTGAGCGTATTTATTTGATGAATATAAGAGAGCGAGAGAGAGGAAAATTCAAAATATGCCCATAGGCTAAAATTAACCCTACAGTTGATTTAAAAGGCTATTAAAACTCTTAAAAATTTTTTTATCATTTATTTTTAATCGATTTTCTATTTTTTATTTATTTTATCTACCAAACTTTTATTAAATTTTAAATTCATATAAAGTTTTTAGTTTGTTTTATAGTGCTTCAAAGAGAATATATGAAAATTTTGTAAACTTTTATAAATTTAAATTCGGAAAATATTATTAAAACGTGTTTTTCTCTTAATTTTATTAGTTACATTTTTATTATTTTAATTATACACTTGAAAAACTAAAATATGCTTTTAAATTGTTCAATCAATTTACTTTTACAAGGATATTTTAGAAATTTCAAATATTCTCTCTTTTGAAGCACTTTGTGACCAATATTTTGCATAGTTGAGTTTTTCTATGGAATTTTCAAAGTGGTTTTACCTAGTTTTATTTTCATCAAAATTGGTTTTGTAATTAAAATGTAATTTATGTTAAATTAAAATTTTGAATGTTACACTGTCAAGATGTTGTGCTTTAATTTCGCTTGAATTACTAAGCAAATACTTAAAAATGGTCACATACTCAAGTTGTTTGAATATTTGTTAATGAAAAAAGGAGGTAATTGAGGCTGCTCTTTTCATTTCTAAAGTCTATTTTTACCTAAAATTTCTAGAAAATATGTTATCATCTCTTAAATATGGGGTAAATTTTTAAATTCAGATATTATTTTGTTTTTGCTCGATTTTTTCATTTTTGAAGAAGACATCATCCTCTAAGGATAGGTGAAACATTAAATTACATTATTGCTCGATACAAATTTAGGGGTTGAAATCACATTTTTTGGGAATTTTACTTAAAAACAGACTTTTAAAATGAAAATAGCAACTCTAATTACCTACTAGGTTACATTATTAGCACAGAATATTGATTATTTCATTAAAAAACATTAAAATGGCTCGAGTGAGTTGATTGGTTTAAAAAATAAACTATGAAAACTATCATAAAATTTAATTGATTTAATCATCCACACAAAAAAATAATGATTTCACAATTATACATAGATTTTGTTTGAAAATTCAAGCACAGCAGCCTTACAGTGTACTGTTTATTTACGAAATGAATGATTGATAAATAAAAATTAAATTTCGATTATTTGAGCAATCTTAAAAACCTATATTTCAGTAAAATAAAGTTGATAAAATCAGTGTTTTCTTTAATTCAAGCAGGATTTTACTTTTAAAAAAAGTCGTAATTTCGTAAAGTTAAGAAACGAAAATTTCCTAACCTAAAACAACAATAATCGAGTAAAAATAAGCTTAAACTCCATTATAAAATTAACAAGATTACTTCATAGGAACATAATTATAATTTTATCTATAAAAAAAGTGTATATAAAATGTACATAAAATTGAGATTTAATTTTAGATAGCATAATAAAATATTTCCTCTTTTATACTTATAATAATAATAAATTTGCATGTGCAATCATGTGCAGTAATAATATAAGTTTAGGTTATAGTACTAGAAAGATATAAAATTTATATTTAACATCATAAGTTAGTTTGATGATCACTTAACGTACAAGAGAGAGAGAAAATTTTGGTTAAAATCAGACAACGAAACGGTTATAAAGCTGTGAGATATCGCGGCTTGCAGGTTGTTGCCAGAGGGCAGTCAGGAAATTAGGCTAGGAAGATTAAACGTTTCTACTACTAGCGAGTCTTAAAAAGGGGTAATAGTACATAAGTTTCGGAGAGAAACGTTTTAAACTAAAGGTTACTATATATATAAAGTTATCAAAACTTGTACCGTTAAAAGCCAATCCATATATAATCTCGAGAAACTACGATTAGTATGATCAAAAACACCTATTTTACAAGAATCTTTCCATGTAGTAGTTACTACAGTTATTATATATGAAATATTATCGATAACGTATATCTAATATCGTTATTATATTATTTGACCTTATACGATCAGATATTGATATTATTATTATATATATTGAAAAAGCATTATACTTCATTTTTACGCTTTGATGGATAGAAACGGAAATTACCAACGATTCGAACTCGTTATCCGAAAATTTTATCATTTTTTTTCCTTTTTTTCCTCTTTTTTGATTTTAATGAAGAGAAGAATCAGATAACGAATTATTGACTTTTGACTTTATTTACATGATATAAATATAGAGAAGAGATTTTATTATAAAATTTTATTAGTCTGTAAAATTTTCGTATTTATTATTATTATTATTGTTGTGCTCATTAAATTTTTCGTTCGGTATATTTAATATTTATTATTATGAATTTTTATTTGATTTTTATTGTATATGGGGAAATATATGAGAAGTATTGATAATTTTTGTAATTTATTTTTTTGTGCTTTTGGACATATATGACTTAATTGAAGTTAAAATTTTTGAGCCGAATTGAAGTTTTTTCTTTCTTGGTTGTAAAATTTTTAATATTTATTTTACGTGATTTATGCAAAATAATATAATTTATATAAAACCAGCAAAAATTACCATTCTACCTACAGCTCTTTCTACACCAGATTAAAGGTCAATATTAAATTTGGTAATTGGGAATTATTTACTATTAATCATTAAAAACCTCCAACTACACTATAAAAATTTTAAAAATCACCAAATTTAATATCGACTTTTAATTTGATGTAGAAAGGGCTCATGATTAAAATTAGTCTAAAAATTTCCCGAAACCCTGAAAATTCAAAAAATTTAGGTTCCCTAAAAATCCCAAAAAATTAAAATTCTTACCCATATAATATAATAACTTAAGATTTATTTCTTAAGTATTATTATTTACAGAAAATAATCCTTGATAAAAAAAAATTCTTGATGACTCAAGGGGTTCAAAAAGCTTTATTATTTTATATTACATTGTTCTTTGAACGTTATAAAGGGTCAAGTATATATTTTTATCTATTGTTAAATTTTTCTTAAATTTAAAGATTTAGCAAAAGAAAGAAAGAATTATTGTCAACAAAATATAATAAAAGAATTTAATACTTTTTAACAATTGTATTTTAATGAATAAAAAAATATATATAAAACATGTATCATAAAAAAGCCTCGAAATTTCTCAAGTTTTTAAAAGCCATTTTGGCGTTTGAACTTGCAATAAATTTAAACGAAGGCTATAATCCTTTTTGGCAATTACTTAAAAAACTAAAGGCTATTTTCACATTAAACGTTTTCTTGTCCCTTTTTTTTATCTTTCTTTCTCTTACTTATGTGAACGTGTGGTCATTATTTATAGACGACATAACCTAACCTATAAAATATACAGAATTTAAAATTTATATGTATGTACGTTTTAAGTAATTATGCGATTAATAGGTATTTGTAACTTTATTTATTGTACAATGTATTTTAATAAATCTTTCGTTTGCTATTTATAGGCCAAATTTAAATAAAACAAATATATTTTTTGGTTTTTGTTATGATGTGTTTTTGAATTGTTGTTGGAGCTAGAAAATTATTCGATTTTTGGGTTGGTTTAGATTTATAGAAAATTAGCCTAAATTAAAATAAAATTCAGTGCTTTGAGGTGAACCGATGTCACCTAGCCAATCTAATCCACAAAAATTAAAATATGACAAGGTCCATATTTGCTATGTTTCTCTCAAAGAACCTCAAACCACCCTTTAATTAACATCTAATACCCTTAATAAATATTCATTAATATAAAATTTTTTAATCTAAAAAAAAATACCCCTTTTTATTTAAAGCTTAACTAATTAAACTTCCTAACTCTTTTAAAAAAAAAAAAAAGTACATAAAAAAGTAAATAAAAAAGATATTACATTAGTTCTTTGACAAAAAAAGACCACACAGAATTTATTATATATAAAAAAATAAATTATTTATATTTTATACTTTGTGGTGTATAGTTGAAACTAATTAAAAATATTTTATAACTTACAGTAAATAAACAGGGTTTTCAAAAAAAATGTTGCTCTTGTGGTTAATATTTATAAATTTAAATATTCTTAGAAACTCACCTGAAACATAAAATAAAATTTATAATTATTTAATTGTAAATACATTAATAAATAAATTATTTTTTTGTATAATCTAAATTTAAAATATTCTCTAAAAAAAAAAATTGTAAAGAAGGAAACTTATAAATTAAACTTTTTTTTTTTATCAGTAAAACGTTTGGCAAAATGTTAAAAAATTTCTCTCTTTTAAATTCATGATTATGTATAAAAAGTTTTTGCTCTTTTTTTATATCATGTATAAATAATTTGGCTTGAAGAAAATTACATGTAGAAAAAAAAGAGATAATTTTTTTTAGTTGTAGTATTTACTAAAATACAGAATTACTCGATTTTCCTTTTTTTGTATAAATAGCAGCTTTTTTTGTACATGTTAATGGCTAAACTTAAAATCGATTGTTTTTTATTTCTTTTTTGGTTTTAAAATTTGTATTTACTGAAAGATTTAAGGAAATAATAGTTTTTGGTGAAAATGTTTTAAACGAATAAAATTAGTTTTATTGGTAAGTAACTTTGAAGATATAAAAAAAAGTTAAATTTTTTTTTCTCGCAAGTGAAATGAGTTTTCGACATTATAAATACAATTATGGTTAGAGATAAATCATTATGTATAAATATAGATGTTAATGCCAATTGATAATTCAATCGCTTATTATTAACAAATAAAATCAAAAATTGAAAATTAAGAGTAGATCTGGGATTAAATAGTCTCCAGTGTTGAAATTCCAGAGAGTTTTTATTTTTCTAGTAACACAATGTAAACACACTAGGATTTCATGACTGCTTGTTCTTTCTCGACTTCATGAAACATAAAAATAATCTTATTTATTGATTAACATAAAAATTAGCTAAGGACCAGGCTAAGGACGGTAAATTACAATGCAACACTTTTTTAAAACCAAGATGGTTAACAATTTTTCTTCAACAGTAGCAAAAAAACCTATTTTTTCCATTATATTACAAGAAAACTTAGTCTTGACGTTGATAATAACAAAAATGTAAAAACCTAGAGTATGTTTAAAACAAATCTATTTTGCTCCAAACGAATATCATAAAACAAAGCATAAGCTTTTTAATAAAATTTCTAAAATGTAAACATGTTCTATTAAAATAAATTTGGCAATTTTTCAAATTTTCTAATTAATATTTTATTATTCTATTTTAATCCCCTTCAACGTTAAATCATTAAGTCCAATGAAAGAAAATTATTATATCTTGATATAAATATGACATTAATAACGTAGAGAATCAATAAATTATAATAACGATTTTCAACATTTAACAATATGATGGATATAAATGTTAAAAATTAAATTTTTTATATTTCTTTATTATTTTTTTTTTTGCTGCTATTTCTTTATTGTCATTATTCTTATCTTAATCTATAAAGTATAAAGGAAATAAGTGACGTCCGGTTTTTAGTTCGACGTTTATTGTAATATAGTATTTTTAGTAATAATGAATTTATGGTTTTTTGATTTATACTTTCTGATTGAGAATAATAGCTGAAAATAAATTATTTTATTTTTATACAGAGTTAAATTGCCTTTGATCAAATTATTTTTTGTTTTATTAATTTTTTTTAATTTTGGAATATTTTTTTTTTGGGAGCTTTAAAAATGGGTTTAGCAGTTAATTTTTACAAAATTTTATTTTGATATTAAGAAATTTTTTAAATTTATATTATTGTTTAATTTTTACCCAAAAATAATATTTGAATAGTCACATTTTATCAATTATACTTATTAGTATTAAAATATTTAATTAATTATTTTATTTTGATGAAAAGTGAGTGAAGACTGCATGAAAATTTTAAACTTAAATGACAGACAGGTAGTACGACCAATTTTAATCATGAAATGTACATCAAATAAGTAAAGAATTTTAGTTTATGATATACTTAATACTTAAAGAAACCTCTGAACCGATAGCTTAGAAAGCTTTTCAATAGTTTATAAAAACGAATTTGATTAAATGTAATTCTTCGATTCTTTGTGATATCGTACTTTCTTTATTGAAGAGAAACACACGTATGTGAATTTTAATAAATTAATAAATATCTTTTTATGTAGACACAAATAAATATTTACCGACAATTACCAATCGAAAGAGGCAACAAATAACATCGTTTAATACTCACAGCTAATACAATAGTTACAATTTACGTAATAGAGGACAACATATTAAATATAAAATTTGAATCAATAATATAATTATAATATATTATAACGAAAACCAAATTTACAATGATGCTTAAACTAATTAATTTATATTCTTACTACACGTAAAGGAAAATTTATTGTGATAGTATTAATAGTTTTTACGGACAAGCAAATGTGCTCCTCGTATATATATCCTTCAAAATTCATTTCTCTTGCGAGAATATATTACTTTAAAATATTCTAAAATTTAATATTATGATGTTCTATTATAACAAAAGAAACTACTAAAAAGTATTAGGGTACATGAATATTTTGACCTTTTCTAACATAAAAAATTAACAATATAATATATGTAATTATAAAAAATCCATTAAATTAAAAAGTATTTGAGAACGAGTTACTCCAGAAATATTCATCAAAATATTCATATATTCTGATACTTCTGTAAAGTTTGCCTTTACGATAAATAATAAAATTGAAGTAAGCATGTACTTTGTTACTAGCAAATTACCCAGTATTTTCAAACCTATTATTCTTCCCAAAAAAACATTTACATTAAGAAACCCCCTAAACCATTAACTTGTATGCACTTACAGAAGCTTAAATTTCTCAAAAAAAAATTCAGTTTCTTCTAGAGAAAAACAAAAAAAAAAACAAGTTTTGGCAACGCCCATGTATATTATTTATTCATTCCTCTCTGACTATGTAAACGTTATTTTCTTCTCATATTTATCATACTCCCATAATTTTGTCAATGTCTGTTTATTCTAAAGCTTTTCTTTCAATTATATATTACACATACATACAACCACAAGCTTATGATACCATTCATCAATTTAGTCATTTCTTATACTTACTTACTAAAAAAATATATACAAAAAATATTTTTTCAAGTCTTTGACAAACAGGATAACGTCCTATATACAGTCTTTGAGTTATCGTTGAGGTTCCTTTTTTTTCCAGGCAATTACAATTTAGTATATAGACTTTATAATATATAGAAAGGAAAAATACATCTTCATGCAAATTCTGTCTTCGACAAATAATCTTCTATACGACAAGTTAAAGAAAAAAAAGTTAGGTTATATTTTCTCATTTCTCCATTATAAAATACGTACCAAAATCAGCTCTATATATATTTTTTTTTTTTTTTAGAGAGAAGGATAGGGATCTTTTTCCTATTTTCGTTTTGTATAATAAATCAACTTGTCCAAGGAGTTTGTGTTCGCTTATACAGTTTTTCACCCGTCATTTTCATCTTTTTTTTCTTTCTTTTTTATCATGAATGATGGAATAGAAAAAGCATAAGAAAACAACATTTCCAGATTTTTACCAAGTGTTTTTTTTTTCTATCTAACTTAAAAATGTGTCCTTTCGATATTTTTAACTCAGTCCGTATAAAATTTTGTATACAACTTTTTATCGATTGTCAAAAAAAAAGGGTTTTAAAAAAGGGTGATACAAGTACATTATGTACAGTCTCTTTTGAGAAGTTCATTAAAAACCATAGTTACACATAAGAAACGAGCGTGTCAAGGGTTGTACATCGAGGGATTTACATATGTAAAAAAAATTTTTATTATTATTAGGTTCTTGCCAAATAATATTTGAAGAGATTTTTTTGGACACTTTTATTCTTCATTGAATTTTACAACAAAGTACTCTTCAATATTTTTATATTCAGTCTCTTACCCTTTTTCTATGAGATAAAAAGAGGTGTTGAATGTACTTATGTGAGTAACATTGTTAAAATATGATGGACTTTCTCAAGTATAGAATTTTTTTAACGTTCATGATATTTTTATGAATGATAATAATATAAATTTTCTATAATAGTGCTTATTATTATTATTATTTTTGATAATCCAGATTTATATACTTTCTTTTATAATATATATAACACCTTTTATGACGTTTATATTCATTTATCATCGAATTTTACTCAATTTTCTTCTATATTTTCGCTTACTTATATATATATATATATATATAATAATAACAGTAATTGTAATTTTTTTTTTTGATAAAAGGAAGAAAAAAGTAAAATTGCTGAGCTATCAGAAAAAATCCTACTTTAAGCTATTATATTATTTTATGTATGAATAATACATTTTTCATTATTATTATTATTTTTGAGATTGGAATTGTAGAGAAAATTGATGGAATTAATTTTAATAGATTTTTTAGAGTGTGCATTTTTTTGAGTAGTTTTAAGGAAGTTGAGAAGAGATAAAATTGGTTATTAAGTGAGTTTTGTAAAAAAATTTCAATGATCATTTGGTCCTTGTCGATCCGGATTAAATTAGCTTGTTTTGTAAATTTTGTTAGCTGAAAGCATTATTTTGAGGTTTAATTACTACTCCTAAAGTTTTTCAATTAGATAAGATGATCTTTACCGAGATCTGTTTCTTCAAAAGTTATTTTTGATGAGAACCTAATTACATAACTCTTTTCTAAATAACTTAGAATTTATAAAGCTAATTTAAGTTTTAAATTTTTACCTAACTATTCACTCACGAGAAAAAAATATGTAAATTTTAACAATGAAAAATTAATTCCAGCTTAAAACTAAACAAATACATTAAAATTGATCGATTACTCTAACATAAATTAAAGCTCAAAAAAAAACTATATTTTCAATTAATAAAGCTTAAACCTACAAACATTCAAAACGCAATACATAAAATCGATAAAAGCTTAAAGTATATATATATATATATATATAAAATAAATAAATAAAAAAGTAATTTAAAGTTTATAATACGAGATCTATCCATGATGCTAAATTACATCTGTGTATAGAATATTACTAATGGCTAATCCGTGATTGAATATAATACTCCAAAAGTTTCTATTATACCTAAAATTAAAGTTTGTTATGTCATGTACTAGTCATTTCGTACATCACATGTATATAGATTTATAACTTATGCCCAAATGACGGGTTTTAAACAATTCAAAAAGATAACTCTTTGATTACGTCAAAAAAATATTTTTTCTAATCGCTAACGAAAACTTTGTTTTGTATGTATTTGATTCGTATATATGAAAAAAAGTATATATGGATTTTTTGTATTTTTTATTGTTCTTTGTATAGTAGTTTTCTATACACTTATCACCCTTAAAAAAAACGTATATTTCACAATAGATATAGAATAAACCATGTAATATTCAGAATAAAAGATAAAATAGTATAAAATTAAAGTTTTATGTTTTTGTGTATATTAGAATGGTACTGATATTAGAAGTTTTTTATTTTTTTATCTATTTTTGGTAATATAAAATAATTTTTAAAAAAATTTCATAATTATCAAGGTACTTTTATGAACTTAAACTACATTAAAAGAATCCTTGTAACCCTTCAAAACCACAAAATAAAACAAAAATTTTTTAAATAACTACCAACCTAATATACACAATCATTTCTTTTTTATTTTTAAGATTTTTTCTCTTTTTTTTTTAACACTCTATATAATATAGTCTTTGATAACAATAAAGCTTTTATATTATTGAACACATAAATACACACATTTATACTATTTTTCATTATTACTTTTTTTTTTCTTATATATAATATACCATCAAATGCTTTTTTCATATACTACACTCTTGATCTTTTAAATCTCTTTAGTTACAAATTTGATGGATTGAAAAATATATAGGATTTTCTATTTTATGTTTAATATATATATATATATGAAATTTTGTTGTTTTAATATTCGTAATAAATAAAGATATATTCTTTGGAAATAAAAATTTTTTAATGACATTATTTTAATTTATTCGTTGGTATAACTTTTTATGTTTTATATAAATAAGTAATAAGAAATTTATAATATTAAAGTTATGAGCACAGTTTTTCTCGCAAGTGAAATGATTTTGTGAGAGTATATATAAGAGTAATTGTTTCAACTTTAAAGATATCTTTGATTGAATAATACGTATCATATTAATAAACTTTAAAGTGTTGTACATATAATTGTTAGTGTAGGATGTTTATGGTAGCAATGTTTTGAAAGCAAATTTAAATCATCTGTAAGTACACTCAGCGACTATTGGTATTGTGGCAGCACCAACGTATTTAAATAGGTACTTTCAATTGATATCGTTTGTGAAGCTTTTTACAAAATTCTGTACACTATATTGACTTAAGAAAGTTTCTGCTTGTTAATAATTCTTTAACTATTAACACAGTCTAAGAAATTATTATTATTACATTTGCAAATAAAATTAAAGTATCTTATTACTTTTATCTAATTAATAATATACGTAATTTTTAACTGAAATATTTTTTTATTTTCTTTTAAAACTTTGGCGAGATTTTTTAATAATTTAAAACAGTTACGATAAATAATTTTTTTTTATTATTTTATTAATATGCATAGAAAAAAAATTTTTGTGTAAAATATTAATATAATAACTTTTAAAAATTTTTAAAAACTTATAGCGATCTTAATAACACGTTAATCCCTTAAATAATATTAACTAATATTTTTAACTAAAATTTTTCTCGCAAGTGAAATGATTTTTTGAGTGTATATATACGAGTCATACGTTCAAAATTAAAATAATTATTCAACGACGTATACATATTGAATTTAACGTATTATCATATTTTCTTTAAATATTGACTTTTTTTGGTTTTGAGTTTATGAAATTTATCCATATTTCAACTTAGGAATAATTTTTAGAAGCAGGAATATGAAACTGTATTGCTAAATTTACAATTATACTTAAAATTGTCATTAAAGTTTCGTGCTCTATTTCATATTCTCTGAATTTGTACTTTGCACTTTGAGACAATTTTTATAATTACTAGTATTAAGCGCACGTCGCGCGCAGAATGATTTAAAACTTCCAACCTTTATTATTTTCTTAGTTACCAAAATTTATTCTTATTTTAATTTTTTTATTCATATCAACTACATGACGTACTATAACTAACCTCAAAAATAATAAAAACATAATATAAACGATAAAACAATTAATTTTTCTTGTTAGTGTCCAGAAAGTGCGTGTTTTCTGGCCGCTGCGCTATTCGAAAAAACGCATTTTCTCGACACTGAGCAAGAAAAATTATGTTTTGTCCTTGGCCACAAAAAAAGGATGCCCCAAATCGCAGTTTACCATCCTCGGCTTCGCCTCGGACGGTAAGTTACGTGCGATTTGGGCCATTCTTTACTTTTGTGGCCATGGGTAAAAATATACTATTTCTTCCTAGCGGGCCGAAAACACTTTTTTCGCCCCGCAACGAAATCGAAAAAAACGCGCTTTCACCCCACTGAGAAAGAAAAATTTCGTTTTGTCCATGGGAACAAAAAAAAAATACCCCAGATCGCAGTTTACCATCCTCGGCTTCGCCTCGGATTCTAATTAACGTGCGATCTGGGCCATTCTTTTTTTTTGCTCCCTTGGTTAAAAATGTACTATTAACCTATTAACAATGAAATTTGTATGAGCCAATCAGAATGGCTCTTTAGCTATAACAATGTACATAGTTACTGTTGTGATCAACATGTCTTTTTTAAGAAAAGGATAAGGAATTAGTATTTTAAAAAATGCAATTTTCAAAACAATTCAAAAAACTAATTTTTCTATATTACAGGCTAAATATTTGCTATAACTACTACGTTAGTCTTTGTCTATAAATATATCAATTTTCAAAACCTTTTTTATATAAAAAATTTACTTAAAAAAAAAAACAAATTTAATGATTAATTGTTTATATAATTCCATACTCCCACAGCCAGTGAAAAATGCACTTTTCAAATATCCACAGTATTAAATAAACGTAAACATTTTTAGTTTATTAGTTTTCTTTCAATAAATATAAATTTAAGTAAAAAAAAAATTCTTTTTTTGTAAAGTAAAGTAAGAAGATCGATGAAGTGTAAATAACTAGAAAAATTATTGTGGTTATATAGGTTAGGTGTGCTATATAATGTACAATTTTTTTTCTTTACTAAAAAAGTAAAAACATTTTAGTGTCGGCGCCAAGAATCATTTAGTTGGAAAAAAAAAAGAAAGAATTTTTCATTTCACTTATTCATATATAAGCAAATGGAGTATAATATATTTCGTTAAAATGTAATCATACTTTTTTTTTTGCTGAAATAAATATAAATTTTCATTTATTTCCTTTTCTTTTTAAGAAAAAAATAAATGAATTTTTATGACTTTAATATTTTTTTTCTTATTTTTTTGTAAATTAAATTTTATGAAGATATTTTTTTGAATTTAATAAGCATGAAATTAATTATAATGTGAAAAATAAAAGGAAATAAAGATAATGCGATATTTGTTAAACTATATACGGAAATTAAGCCTTTTGTGTTTCAGTTTGTATGCACTAAAATGAGTAATCCGGTTTTAAACATTCAATGAATAAAGTTTTTTTTTTTTACATGTCATTGATAGTTCGTTTAATGCTCTTAATTTTATTTTTTCATTAAAATTTTTAAGTAGCTTATTAAATTTAATGACGATTTTATAATATATGATTATTTTCGTCGATTTTTAGGTTCATTTCATAGATGCTGGTATTTGGTATTCAAAATTTTATAACTTAAAAGTAATTTTTTTAAAAATTAAATTTAGGCTTAAATATATAAGTTTTAAATTGCAAAAATACGAAAAATTGAAAAAGGTAAAAAATCACTTTCAAGAATCTCTTCATAAAAATTTAAAGAAATAACGAAGAGTTGAAAAATATCAACTTAAAATAAATGGACTAAATCCTATAAATCTAAAAAAAGCTTAGATTACTAAAAAAAATCTCATTTCATTCCACTCTCTCTTTATCCAAATAAAAGCTCATACTACAAAAAAATAAAAGAAAATCAACAAAAAAAGTAGAAAAATTCATACTTTTATTTTTTCAGTAATATAAATAAAAAAAAACTGGACTGCAAAAGACATTGACGTAAAAAAAAAGTAAATAGTACTACGTAAAACAAATAATCAGAAAATATCACGTTTAGTTAGACAAAAAGAAAAAAAAAACCGAGAGAAAAAAGAAAATGCATATTGAAAAATTTTTTTTGAAGTAAATAGTAATGACAGTAGATGAGTTTAAATCAAAGAAGAAGAATAGTACTTGATAAAAAAAAAGAAAAAATGGTTGGTTAAAGATAAAAATGTTTTAAATAAAGAAAGTACTTTATGTGTTTTAAAAAGAAGCAACAACTATATCTTTAATGCATATATAAAGTAAACTTGGATATTGAAACTGACGTTAAAAATGAACTTGTACTTTTTATTAAATCAAAATTTTTTTCTATCTATCTCAATATTTATTTTATAGGTACGCTGTTAGTTTTAAAATTATACACTTTTGATATTTTTAATTTTTCTTTTTTATACTAACAATCCTTAAAATAATGTTTATGGTAAAAAATGTAGAAATTTTAAGTAAATATATACTTTGTTTTTTAAATAACGAAATTTTAGAGAATTCTTTTTTAAATATTGGAAAATGCAAATTTTTAGTAGAATAATAATTTGATAAATGTATACTAAAATTTCAAATGGAGTAAATTGGACAGTATTTTTGGTCACTAAAAACGATTTTGAAGGTTTCACCTGTTTTCCGATGACCAATTTTGAGTAATTAACTAAACAATACCCAAAATTAGCAAAAAATTTGCAAAAAAAATGAGTTTTTAAAAAATGTTGCGCACGTTTTGACATTATTTTTTATATTTTCGGAGTCACCAATTATGATTCTTGATCTGAATTTGCCTCGCATAAGCTCTGCCATGATAAATCTATTTTACCCCATTTAAAATTTTTTGATGCAACTATCTTACCAAACAGAACCCATTAAAACTCCAAACGAACAAATTATTTTTTCATCAAATAAGACCCTAATGCATAAACACCATAAACACACATACCACATATTTATTTAACTCGTCGAAAATGCAAAAAGCAAAAATCATAGAATCGTAAAAAGTTCAGTTATACGTAAAACAGATAATTTTCATATCGCTGCGAACCAGACAATGGATACAGCGTATATACCAAAAACTGTTTTTACAGTGCATGAATTCTCCTGCATGTCCAAAAAAAACCTTTATTCATTTCACTGAGCATAATCAAAAAAGCATAAAACATCTTCTAATTTAAAACAACGTAAAAAAAATTATTTAACATCTTTTTTTATTAAAAAAATAGCTACTGTTTTTTCATTTGCAAAAACACGTGATATTTTCTTTGCTAAATTATCAACCATAAATTTTTTTTTTTGTTATTTATATACATTTTATATATACATTAATTAAAAAATAAAAACATGTGAAATCTTTTAGCGTAAATAAAAAAACATGATTTGAAAAATTTATATATATATATAATACGATGAGAGAACAGTTAACTATCATATATCACGATTATAGTAAAAAAAAAGAGAACAAGGATAAAATTATAGTAAATATTTTTTTTTTTTTTACTACAACAACACCCAAATGAAAAATAATATACACGGAACTATGAAGCTGTTAAAGTTCCAGATCATGACTTTTTGTGTGTTTAATGCATCACCTTTTATTAAACGATAAATCGGTGCATTTTTTTTTGTCTATGCAGAAAAAACAGAGATACGTATTTTTTTATGTGAAAAAAATTAATGTTTTTTGCATTTTTATAGTTCGTTTACACGTTTTATTCGATTTTGTTTTATGATATTAAAGCTTCATTATTGAGTTTATTTTTTGATTTTTTTAGTATTTTTTTTTTTTGTATAATTTTTATGTTTTGGGTTGTGAAATTTGTTTGAGTTTATAAAAAAATGGAATTTTTTTTGTATATTTTATACAGTTTGTTAATATATTAAAAATTCGTAGTAAAAAATTCAGTACAGTGAGAAAATAAATAACCTTTTTTTTGATTAAAATGATTAAATATCTGATAATATCTGGTCAAACTTATGGTCACAGTCTGGTCACAGTAAATGTCGAATTGAATTTCTTATGTTGACATATTATTTTTAATTATAATTTTTCTCGCAAGTGAAATGATTTTCTGAGAGTATATATAGAAGAGAAATACACGTAACTTTTAAATCATAATAAGTTCATTCTGTATTCATAATAATATTACCATAAAATAAATTAAACTTTTTTATTCCTATACAAATTTTACATTTGGAACCTTGACTGACTTCGTTACTCTTCACATAGCGCAACTTTGATGAAATTCAAATAATTTATTTATTTATTGTTTAACCTTTTTTTTTACTTCATCTTCCTAGTCAGATTTTATAAAATAAGATTATTATTTTAAAATGTAATTAAATTATCCAAATGGTAAATAGTGTACTTATAAATTCGTTTAATAGAAAAGAATCTTGATACGGCGATCATTTAAATGAGCCAATTAACTTTTCAAAATACATTTTGCATACCAATTTACGATAAAAAAATTAATTTAAATCATGAAAATAATTTTAAAATTAATTATCTACGTTATTCCACAAGTTCACAGACAACCAGAAATATACAGCATTAAATTAATATATTAACTTAACAAGAACGCAATAAAACATAACCTATAATAAATAACTTGAGGTAACATGCATGTAACTAAATAAATCAGAATTCAAGATATATTGTTTAATATTAACTAATTAAACAAATAAATCTTTAAAAAAAAGTATCAATAAAAAAAGTAATAAAAAAAATTAAAAAACTATTAAAGTTGAAAAATTGATTCTTAAACTTTTTAACGGTGACATTTATTTCTTATATTATTGCTTTCTATTATAAATATTTACTGTACATTATACTTTATCATAGAAATTTTATTTATTTCATTTTTAGGTCTGATTTTCATCAATCAAACGAAAATTAAATTAATTTGAAATATAAATAGAGAAAATAGCAATAAAGTAAAATAGAATAATTATTGACTTGTAATTACAACATGTGTCAAAAACCGCACTCTGTTGTTTAGTTGTCAGAGGATTATAATATATAGTGGCTAGTTTAATAATAATATTTCTGAGATTTATTAATTTAAGTCAATTATCAGGTTAAAGTCTTGCTTAAAACCATGTTAAACATGTATAATTAATCAGTTTTAATTTGAAATCCATACAAATTCAGAGATTTATTTATAAGTTGGTATGCCTTTATTTATTGTGTAGTAAAGAACTAGAATTTGTACAAACGGATTTATTTTCTGGTTTGTAAGTTTCAAAAGAAAACTTTTACAGTAAAGAATTTAAATTATTCCTTTTTTACTCGAAATATCTTAATTTAATTAAAAAAACAGAAACAGAGCAAATATTCCCTTTAGCAAATACAAAACAAAGAAAAATTCTTTTGATTTGATAAATATTTTAATTTATTTATCAATAAAAAAAAATTTACACACACATAAAAAAACTCTTTTGACATTCTCAATAAAGAGATGAATGTAATTATAGATGGATGAGTTAGCTTGTCAACGTTTACAATACAGAATATGTATCGGAAATTTCATATATGACAATAACAGAGAGAATACATTTTGGATGTGTGTGCATATATAACAATGCAAGGCTACACACAACAAATTATAAAATTCATGTCAACGCCAAATATGCCTTACTGGTAATATATCAACAGAAAAATTTTTTTATATATGACTTTTTTTCAAAAAAATTGATTATTATTGTCTTAGTAATCAATGCTTCTGCAATATTAACACCTATTTAATGTAGTTGCTTGATGGTATTGACAACTGTAATGCATCGAATAATTAGAACTGTCAGAAACAGTTAATTACAATACGTGTTCATGTCTTACGTCAAAATTTCATAAAATTTCTTTATATTTTTATTAAAAATTTTGAAAACATGCTGTATATATAAATTATAATGCATAAAATTTTATCGTGTAATGAATTTATCGATCCATGTTTGTGTGTGTATTATATGCAAATATAAAAATAAAAAATTATTATTGATTATTATACACTTTTTTTCATACACTTTTTTAATTTAAATATAGCATAAAAAAAATTATTAATAAATTCTCGGAATTTTTTTTTAATTTAAAATGGTATTTTTTTTTTTTTATTACTATTTATTCAATAAATAAATGAAATTTTTTGATTTGGAAAATAATTATTTTTATTTAAACTTTTTTAGTATATTTAATAAACTTTTTAAAAAAATTATTTACTTTGTAAAATAAAAATTTATGATATATTTTATTCATTTCAGTAAATATTAATTTAAATTTTATTTTTATATTTCCTAGAAAAAAAGCTTTTACATTTTTTTTTACAAAAAAGTATTTACTTTAATATAAAATTGTAAAAATTTTAAAAATATTTAAAAAACTTTTGAACATCTAAATAAATTGAATCAAAGTAAATATTTTGAATTTTAATATTAATCTCGATAAAACTAAATATATAGAGAAAATAGAAAATATGTAAAAAGTCTGAAAAAATAAATTAATTAAAGCATGGTATAAAATTAAAAGAGAAATGATTTAACTTTTCAGTTTGTTATACTCAAGCTGGTGTTATATATAATAATTTACTTTTGTTACTGTTATTATGGAAGCTAAAATATATATAATAGTCAATAATGTATATGGTAGTAGTTCTGTACCATCTGCTATATAAAACCATAAACCATATATAGTAGATTGCATCGTTTCAACTAAATCATCTGATATATAAAATTTACTAAAATCCATATGTTATCAACGACAAAAAAATAAAGAGAGAAAGAAATCGTTAAAATTTTTGACATATAAAATTTTCAGGATAAAAAAAAATTTTCTCCTATTTATACAATATTTTTATAATCTCCATATAAATCATATCTAACTGTGTGTGTGTTTAAATTATAAATATATCATACATGTTAATATAATAGCCTTAATCTTTAAATTTATATGTTTTATATCATTTTTCCAATACAATTATTTATCGGAATTTTGTTATTTATATTTTTACCTTTTAATTTATAGCTATTTATACTAATATAGATGATATATTTATATGAATTAGTTTGCTAAATGTTTCTGGATAAACTGTTTTCTGTATTTTATTAAATGTTGTGTAATTTGTTATTTATAAAAGATAGCATATTTCTTGATTGGTTTGGCTAAAATAGATTTTTTCTATACTTTTAACGCGAAATTTTGTAATAAAGATTTTTTTTTTAAATTTTCTCGCAAGTGAAATGCGTTCTAATGTCTATATAAGCAGCGATACGATCTGATTACAAAAATTATTAATATCAATCAATTTTCTAATATTTCTTTATCCTTGCAGAATAAAACTTTATCAAATTATGTATCTTCAAGGTATAGAATCTAACTGTGGCACACGAAGCATCCGAAAAGTACGTACTTTCTTGCCACTGACGAATTAAAATATTAAGTAGGAATAATAAATCACTCTTTTTGAATTCTACATACTCAACGAATTCCTCCTCTGTAATTAATAGCGGAGTATCTAAGAAAAAATAAGTGAAATAGAAATTTTTCTCTTTATACGTTGTACATAATTCCAAATATACGTAAAAGTAATCTTAAACATTAAAAGAAAATTTTCAAAAGAATTGATTTTTTTTCAACAGAAAAATATAGGAAGGTGACAGTAAATTTTCTTAAAAGAAAAAATGATATAAAAATCATATCGTGACCTTTTTTGAAGTATATCTATAAACAAGACACCAACATTACTTTCATAGAAACCGATCAATAATGAAAAAAAAAAAATTGTCGTTTTTTTTTGTAAGTATAAAAAAAAATGAAGAAGGGTAAATTATTATTAAAAATAGAGTACAATCGGATGGAATAATCACATTTTATAAAATAAAAGATAGTATATTTTTATACTCACTACCACTAATACATTTTTAACAATAGATACTTTTTATCATCTAACAGAAAGATGAAAATACCATATAAGTATATTATTCGATTTAAGGAAAAAAAATAAAAAGCACCAGAGATATGTCATTCAATGTCTTGAAATAAAATAAAAAATGAAAATAATATAAATTTATAGGTTATGTATATTCATGTAAATTTTCTTACATATACTTTTTATTATGTCATAATATTTCTAGAAGTAAATTGGATATTTAAAATTTAAAAATATATTCTTATGCTTTATTTTTATAAAGTAAACAACAATCGATATTTTTGAATTAAAATTTTTAGTATAGCATATAAAGTCTGTGACGTAAATTAAAATTCTTTGAAATATAAATTAATTTTAAGGTTGTTTGTATCAAAATTTTCCAATTACATGGCCAATAATTCAATACATAAAGGCGTCCTTTGTCAGACGTAGTGAATTTATACGCGAATGAACCTTACGCTTCGGTGGCAATTTACGACGACGCCAATCGTTTCGCAAAACAGTTTTTGCAAATATTACACTGTTGAATTACGTTGCTGTGGCTTTATTTTAATATGTTTATACATTTTATAGCAAATATTAAAATCTTCATTCACGAACACGGCCAGGCTGCTTTGCTTGAATATTAAAGCAAATGCTTTCAAGCATTAAAAAATTGATGAAAATTCAAGCAATAAAAAAATTTCAAGTAAAGCAGCCTGGCTGTGCATGTGAATGACGATTAAAATATTTTTTTTTTAATATTTAAAAATATAAATATTTTATCATCTGAATAGGATTTTTTTCCTTTTTATCTATCCTTATCTTCTTATTTTTCGATCAAAATGCAGTTTCAAAATATATGTGGGCGATTATTTCTCAACCCGGCCACCCCCCTCTGTCCAAAAATGGTGGCAACTTAAAAAGATTTTGGTTTTCTTAAATTGACTGGAAAAGGGTCTAGTTTTTTATTCTTATTGGCCTTTTCAACTCTGTAAATCTACTGTGCCCATTTTAGGCACTGAGCGGCGGCAGGTCGACATTTTAAAAACAGAAAAATTGAAATAAAAGTAGATTAAAGGTAAGTTTTTTGAAATTTTTTTCTCTTAAAAGATGTTATTCATTAAAACAAAGAAAATGAGACCACTTGCGTGGTAATTGGTTGATTTCTTAAAAAGTTTTGTGGGTGCTATGTAGTTTTTAAAAATGGGTAAAAAACGGCTACTTTGACTGATGATATCTCTGAATCTACATATCCAAAATAAAAAAGTTTTAGTGCAAAGTGGTAGTCTTTTGATACATAATAAGTGTGCCAAATATCAGGGGATTTGATCGAGTAGTTTCGGATTTAGAAATTTTCGGGTATTAATTCTCTTAAAAAAATGGGTCAAAATTTATCTCAGAATTACCCTTAAAATTGCTAAATCCGAAACTACTCAATCAAATACCCTGATATTTGGCACACTTATTATGTATCAAAAGACTACCACTTTGCACTAAAACTTTTTTATTTTGGATATGTAGATTCAGAGATATCATCAGTCAAAGTAGCCGTTTTTTACCCATTTTTAAAAACTACATAGCACCCACAAAACTTTTTAAAAAATCAACCAATTACCACGCAAGTGGTCTCATTTTCTTTGTTTTAATAAATAACAACTTTTAAGAGAAAAAATTTTCAAAAAACTTACCGTTAATCTACTTTTATTTCAACTTTTCTGTTTTTAAAATGTCGTCCTGCCGCCGCTCAGTGCCTAAAATGGGCACAGTAGATTTACAGAGTTGAAAAGGCCAATGAGAATAAAAAACTAGACCCTTTTCCAGTCAATTTGAGAAAACCAAAATCTTTTTAAGTTGCCACCATTTTTGGACAGAGGGGGGTGGCCGGGTTGAGAAATAATCGCCCATGTATATTTTTAATATATTAGTTTTGCATATCTAATATACTAAAAATATTATTTTACCTAAAATATTAAAAACAAAATTATAATATATATAATTATTTTTTTATCATAAGATACAAAATAGCAGAGCAAAACATTTTTTTTAAACAGGTAAAACTTTGAACTACCCGCGCTGATTTCACGTAATTCAGCGTTACACGGCCAAATTAGTTTCTTTATAATACCAGGTATATTGAAATTGTGAACACGCCAATACTGGTGCTACCAGGATATATGAAAGAGTAAGAGAACTTGTCAAAACTTAAACAACAAGGTTAAAGTATCATATATTTATTATTTGAGACAAATTTGTAATGTACTCAATCTTGAAATTACAGATATTATTATAAGAAAGTCAATCAAAATATGGTTTTCTACATATATTTATACTATTGTGAAGTCATTTCATTTGCGAGAAAAATTTGAGTAGAATTTTTAATTCATAAAATTTATACCAAAGACTTTAAAGTTAAAATTATCACGTTAAAAACTATCTTCAAAGTTAAAAACAAAAAATTTTTTGTTATAAAGATTAATTATTTTTAAAAATGTGACTTTGTGCGCTACTTTAATTGTTTTAGCGCTACTTTCGTTATTTTCATCAATCGAAATCTTTATTTTTAAAATAAAGCTATGAATTTTTAGAGAGTAAATAAAATCTAATTTAAGCCAAATTTAAAATTATTTAACAAGTTACTGACCTCATTTAAATATTAAAAATATCATAATTAAAAATGATCACTTACTAATCAGCATAAAAATGTTATTTTAGTTGATATAATCAAGTACTCACCTAAAACAAAAAAAAGCAAAAAAATAATTAATAAAAATTGATAATAATAAAATTTAATGTAAAATAATTTAGATATTAATAAAATAATGTCAGGAAAACTAATCAGTTTGAATTAATCTATCCAGGGAGTCCCAGAAGTCCAGTACAGTTAAGCAGGATAACTGCGCATGATCATGTTAATTGATACATAGTGTAAAAACATAATATGCCGATCTTTTATTCTCTTGTTTATAATTCGGCAGGTAATAAGACACTTGGGAAATACAATATAGAAATTTATATCTGTAACTAACATGTTACATAAATAAATGAGCTTTTTTTTGGAAATACTTGAATATATAAAAAAAAAATACCCAAAAATTATTGATAAGAAAGTCAGCTTTTTTTATGTATGTAAGCACCAAAAAAAAAGTAGAAAGTATTTTTTAGAAAAGAAATGAAATCGTTTAAAAAAGAGGAAAAATTGAGAAAAATATATGAGCCACACGTGGTACAGACAGCAGAAAACATACGTGCTACGTTTTATTCGACTGAAATTTTTTTTTTTTTACTTCTTAAAAATCCTGAACAAGATGCATCACTATTACAAAAAGAAAAAAATGAAAGAAAAAAAAAATTAAGGAAGAGTTTATAGGATATATAAAGAAAGGAAAAATGAGTATGTACAGCAGGAAAAAAACGTATTCGTTGTTTTATTGTATGTAATAAGTAAAAGAAACGTATAGGGAGTTTTTAGTACAAAAAGTATAGTAAATTAAAAAAAAAAAGGAAAATATACAGAAGAAGAAAGATCGGATTCTAACATAACGTTGTTTATTATTATGTTTTATTTTATTTTTTTTTTTTTTAGAAAGCTATATATATTGTATTTTATTTAAAAAAATAAAATTTATTGTAAAAGGATACTGAGAAATTTTGGTGGTTGAGTTGGTGAGAAGAAGAAATTTATCCTCAGGGTGGAGAAACCGAGCAAAATTATATTCAGCAGGTTAAATTTTCATAGTTTTGAAATTAACAGTTGTGTAGGGTTAAAAAATTTATGATTTATCAGAAAATATATATTAAAGATTGAACATTCAAAAATGGGCTTTTGCCCATAAAACGTATGCTACGTAGATAAAAAAGCTTATTTTATAAAAATCAAAATTTATTTTTAACCAAAATTAAATCGTTTTTCGAGGTTACTGAATCCAAAAATCAATGTAAAAATATTTTAGTTTTTAATCTGGGGGCTTAAAAACCTTTAAAATAGGGGTTGACAAAATAAAAATTTCAATTTAGTAGAAACATTAAAATATATTGGGCTTTTAGTCCTCAAATTAAATACTAAAATATTCATATTGATTTTTTGTTTTAGTAACTTCACTCTCCAGTTTAAATTTTGAGTAAAAATTAAAAATTAATTTTCGAATAATAAACTAGCATCTTTGATTCGCAGTAGTGCTAAGGGGTAATGAGTAAATTTTTAACATTTTACAAGTGGTTTGTCAAAAATCAATTTTACAGTGTAAGGTATATTTCGTAAAAATTATTTCTAAACAAATAGAAAAAAAAATCAATAAGTTGAAAAACGTATTTAAATTAAGCACACAATTTTGTAAAAAAAAAAAAAATAAAATAAAATAAATAAAAACCCAATGGATTTGAGTGCTCAGTTAAAAAAAAAAAAAAGGAAAAGCGAGGGAGCAGGATAGAATATATTTCAGGTAGAGCGGTTTTCTTCCCATGGGATTCTCCATAAAGGAGTGATCGGGAAGAATCTCTATCACGTGACCAGCCCACAAATAAAATATATATAAATTTAGTTACGTTTTTTTTTTTTTTAACTAAAGTATCTTTGAGTACGTGTGTGTCTGTGTGTAAAAATATGTGTAAATTCAAAAAGGTTATAGAGAACTTTTTTTTTTTTTTTTTTTTTTTTGAATTGTACGTGACTTTAGTAAAGAGAGAAAAATTAAGTAAAGTTGAAACGCTATTTAAAATTTTTTTTTTTTTTTTAATACAAACTTTTTTCAAAAAAGGTATCCATGAAGTGTAAATACAAAATTTTAACTAAATACATTTTAAATAAATATACGTAGAGAAAATTTGTTAAATTTTACTCTTCTTTTTTTTTTTTTTTTTGTTAAATCAAGTAAATTTTATTTACTTTAAAAAAAAAAAAAAGGAAAAATAGAGAAAATTTTATAAAAGTTATAAACTTTTTTTTATATATTTTGATTTTAATAATCAATCAATCAATTTTGATTTTAATCAAAGTAAAAATTAATTTTGATTTTATCGAACAAAAATTATTTTCTTTAAATATAGATCAAGTGATAAATAAAAAAAAATATTTAGTAAATTAATTATTGCCAGATCAAACAGCAATTTAATAATGTAAAATTTGAATTTGAATTAAGCAAAATTTATTGATTATATTCTTATTATCCGAATATTGAAAATGTTTAATTAGAAAAAAAATGTTTAACATGAAATGGTAATTTTTTTTATTGATTAATATTTTCATTTAAAAAATTGATTTATTATATTTTTTTTGTTACTTTAGTAATCAAATATCATAATTTAAAGTCACAGTCCTAATTTCATGATTTTTAAAAAAACTCATTTTTATTCTTAACTCTGCAGAACCATTTCTCAAAAATAATTTTGACAGCAATTTAAAAATTGGTCATTTTTGACCAAAAATAGTCATTTGGTTCTCTGACTATCAAAGTTTTTAAACTAAAAAAACTAGACAAAACAGATGTGTGTTAGGTATCTTACGAGGTTTTGAGATGTTACCAAAATTGAAAATTACTAAAAAACCGTATTTAATAACATTGAGCCATGTGTTTCTATAGACCCAGAAGACCCATTAGCATGAACGTAGGGTATCTAGTATATTTTTTGAAAAAAATAAACTCGACAAAGGTAGTAAACTACTCTTCTTAGTAAACAAATTTTCATAAATTTTAAATAGGTAATTTACAGTACTAACAATCACTCTAACCTAAAAACTTCATATTTGAATAAAAACTTCATTTACTTCAATTATTTTCCTATTAAAAAAATATAAATTTATCCAAGAATAAAAAAATTACATATACCACATATTACATATATAAAGATAATAATTTTATAAATGTAACTAAAAAGGAATAAAAAAAATTGCATAAAAAAATTTGCTGTCCATAAGAAAAATTACGTATAAAAGAACTGACTAGATAACATAAATTATTGAAGCATAAATATATACAAATGTACCCTAAACGTATTATATATATAAATTTAATTATAGTTATATTTATAAACATTCGTTACAATAAGGGAGTAAAAACATGACTCGACGACTATTACAGTAACTACAACATATTGTCCCTATATTTTCTTTTCGTAATTTATTCATGAAAAGCTAATAAATGAGAATTTAAATAAATTAATTTTAAAAAATCTTACTAATATTAAGTCCAGAAAATTATATATATAACAATTATCAAGAAAATTTGTTTTCTCTTATATAGAGTTAAACTATGCGGTAGTTTATATATACGAAAATTCCTAGTTCATGTAAAACCCTCTCAGTTTCTGTTTCACTTAATTTAACCATTTTCTCTTTCCCTCTGTACATATAAACAACCTAGAGCAGAGAGAAACTGCATTTAATAGTCGGTAAATTTTATCTTCCCATAGCAATCGTATGTAGCCAAAATCTAATTTACCATTTAAATACATGTTTTAACTCGAGGCGATTTTATTTTATTCCAAGAAATAACAGACAAAAAAATATCATTTTTCTGATAATTTTTCTTATTTTTTAATCGAATATCTTGATTATTATTGTAAAGGGTTAACATTTTTTTTTTTGAGTGTATATATAAAAAAAGGGTTGGTCTTTTATAATTAAAATGAGGAAATTACTCCTTTTTCGCATTACCGTTTAATAATATAAGGGTCTCCCTATACTACTCCTTGCTTTATGAGATTATTACAGTCCGAATTATTATATCTTTCTACTACTACTACTGTATTTAGATTTTTTAAGGATAATTAACTTGCCACCTTAATTATCTTTGATTTTTTTATCATTTTAACATAAGTTATTAAAATTATATTCAAATCATTTATTCAAATTAAAATATTTTTATTTTTTTATCTTCAACTTGAGGAAATTTTTACTAACTAGTCTGGAATAAATATTGACTCTTTTGAAAAAATTAAATCATGTTTCAAGAAGTTTTAATTATTTTATTTTTCTTTCTTAATTTAGTTTCTTTTCTGTATAAAATCATTAATTTATTCAAGTTTTTTTTATTCGGTGTTCATTTATTGGTAGATTTTCAGTAATTTAAATAATTTAACGAAAAAATGGTAAAATGTCATAAATTAAAGAATAATAATTTAATTTTCTTCTATTAGAAAAGTCGAATATGATGGTTAAAGTCTATCTAATTATTATTTCTTAAGCATGGTGAGGCATCTCATCAAAAGACATAATTCGAAGTTAAGATCAGTAGGTTGATTAACGATTTTCATTAGCAAATAGTAAATAAAAGAAATAAAAGTGACAAATATATGTAAATCGAGATAATAAAAAAAATGATTTTTTCTCGCAAGTGAAATGTCTTTTCAATAGTATAAATATATGTGACTGATCAATTGCTTATCTGAAAATTAAATAAAATATTAATTTAAATGTTAATCATTAACTTTTAAGATTTAGATAATTGCTCCTGGTTGAGTTCTTCATTTCAGTCTCAATTGTACATGCTGTTATATTTGAATTGTAAAGATTATCTAAAACTCATCAATTAAAATTATTGTATATAGAGGTACTTTTATTTATATTATTCATAAGCTTAGTGTTTTTACTAAAATATTCTTTAAAGAATTAGTTTTATGTGCTAATTAATAAGCTTTTGAAAAACTTTACTCAAAATATTTTTTCAAATAATAAATTAAATTCTGTTAAGAGCCCTAATTAAAAAAAAATTTTAATCTTAATGTAAATTTAATGATAGTTCTTTTAAAAAGTAGTTAAAAAACTAAAAAGTATATAAAATAGCTAAAATCAAGATTTCTTTAAATTACACTATTCTCATTAAAAAAAAATCTTAATATTTTTCTTTTTTAAACTTTGTATACATTTTAACTAAATCTCTCAATTAAAAGTTTTTTTTCTGTAACTGTATTTAAAGTAATAATAACAATAGTAATGTAACAAAAAAAAAAGTTTTTTTCTACAATTGAATCAAAAAATTGTATATGAAAAATTTTCGAAACTTTTTTCTTAAAAAATCCAAACTTATTTAATGAAAGAGTTAAAAATTGAATAGCAAATATTTAAATATAATTTTTGAGAAAATTTTTTCAAGAAATAATTTTCCTCCTCATTTTTAGTTAATCGTCTAGAGAAATGGATACTTGAGACGGTTAAAAAAAAAAGACACAAAGAAACGTAAAATACATAACTTTTTTTTAATACAAAGTACATAGAACCATCGAGATAATTGCCGAGCATTTAAAAAACTTTTTTTTCTATACTCGTACAATAATAATAATAATAAAAGAAAGAATATACAAAAAAAAAAATGGTGGGTGATAGTGCGTTGAAAATGCACAAGTTATATTTGAAGAAAAGAAAGTGATTAGCGTTTTATTTCTTCTTCTTCTTCCGGGCACTATGTCGCCATAAAAGGCGTTTGTAAGAGAAATGAACGTGGTCACCCTTATATATATAAAACTACTTTTCTTTCGTGAAGAAAAAAAAATTGTACGATTTGTTGCACTACTTTTCGTCCTTGGCAAACTTACAAACTTTAAAATATATATTTTACGTGAGTAATTTATACTGGTAATGAGAAACTAAACATCCTTATTAAGGGTATTTCTTTACAGTTTAGTTTAGTTTTTTGATTGTGAAAAATGGTTATGTATTTTTTTTAAATTTAACGATTTAATTTTCAGTTTTAAAAGGCTGGGTAAATGCTACAGGAAATATATTATTTTTTTAAGCATATTAGACTTTGGCAGTTTTTGAAATTTTTTGGGTAGAAAAGGTAATAATTGATGTTTTGTTAGAAATTTTATAATTTTAGCTAAATAATTTAATTTTAAGCGGAATCTGCAAAAAAAATTAATTTTTTTAGCAAGTATTTTCAAAATATTGGAGCTTCAAATTTTATACCAAAACTCATATTTTTGAAGTTTTTTTTGCAATTATTCGAACCAGCATGAAGCAAAAATAAAATTATTTATAAAATTATATAAAGCATAACAGAAATATTTGAAGTCAAAATTTTTCATTCAAACCGAGCCCTAAAAATCCAAAATAAGCCAAAGTCTAACCTATCCCTACAATAAATTACGAATGGGTGTAAAGAGAAAACTAAAACGAGAGAACGAGATCAATAACATGTTTTATAGGGGTTATGTGTCCTTAAAAGGGTGATTTTCTATTACTCTCTTATTTAAAATTACGTGGTTGATGAATAGCTAAATATATTGAAATCTAAAGTGATTGACTGATTATCTTAATATACAAAACTTTTTTTTAAAAAATAAAATTTAACTTATATTACGTAATTAAAATTTTAAGGTTAGGTTTTACATTGTTTAAAATTCAGTTAATTAGAAATCAGTGAACTGTGGATAAATTAAATTATACATTCATAGAATTTATTTGTTTTTGTTAAATCACGATGAAAAGACAGTAATTTAGATAAGAAATTGTCTAAAAATATACAACGTTAGTTTTTATTTTGTAAAATAAACAGTAAATAAGGAGTTAAGTTGAGAAAAAGGTAAATAAAGCCAAGATAGAAAGCTTTACGAGAGATTATTACAATGAAAATAGTACTTTAAAGTAATCTCTAATTTGAAATTAAGTAGTCGAGTATCTTTTGAGATAAGACAAGAAGCAGTTCTGCCCAAGAGTTACATTTTAAGTAAAGGATTTAAAAATCCTTTCAGCTAGATACGTCTCGAGTCTGATATTTTATTGTAAAGAATTACACGTCTAGTTAACATAACCTTAAAAAATGCTTTATACGCGAACATTATCTTAAATTAAAGTTAATAGGAAATGAAAAGCCTAGCAAAAAACCACATCGTTCGTCTTACAGCCAGACGTTGTAACATAAGGTTTTAAATGCTTCAGTTGTATTTAATTCTCTTAAATGCACAAGAGTATTTAACCAAATTATTCGATTTAGTTATGTTACGATGTAAAGAAGATTTTGTATTGTTGTTGATTATAGAGAATTTTCTGAGTTACTTATGGTTTGTTAATAATTTAAGCTTCCGGCGTGTCTAAGTAGATACGCTCTTTGATTTTAAAATCGTATTACTTGGAGCCAAGATACTTTTGGCCACATTTTTTTCAAATTTTTATATTAATTTTTTTAAAATATTTAATGATAAAAAAATTCAGCTAATTAATTTTGATTAAAAAGCAAGTAACACTTTTATCAAAGCCCCACAGCTCAAAACAAGTAGTACAAGTAAACGTTAAGTGCAACATAATTTTCAAAAAATACATATATACACTGTAAAAAGTAACTTTCTTAGATTTACAAAAAAAAATAGAATTTTTTCGAAAAATTAGAGAATTTTCAAAAATTTTTGTAAATATTCGCTAAAAATCGTAGATTTACTAAATTTAGTATATTATCGAAAAATTCGAGAATTCTCGATTTTTTTTTGTGATTTTACGTGATTTTACGAAAAAAGTTATAAATTTATAACTATTTTTTTTAAATTTTCGAGAAAAAAATGGTAAATTATCAATTTTTCTTGCGAATTTACAAAAAAAAATCGAGAATTCTCGAATTTTTCGATAATATACTAAATTTAGTAATTACACGATTTTTTTCGAATACTTACAAATTTTTTCGAAAAAGTTTATTTTTTTGTTAATATAAGAAAGTTAATTTTTACAGTGTATATTAAAAAACAGATTCTATTTAATCGCACATATCCATAGCAAAGAGTAATCAAAACAAAGAAAATTAATTAAATATAAAATAATTAAAATAAAAGTTTTTCGTAAAATAATATAAATAAATCAAATATATAAAAGAAATGTTGAAATCTAGGAGAAATATTTTGACAGGTTACAATTTTCTATATAATTTCTCTTTCTCTCTCTTTATTATAATATAAACTTTTCTGTTATATACTCACGTGAGTTTAATAATCCTACAACAATCAACTTGCGCTTTATTACCTCAGTTTTGTTGTACTATAAAATTATGTTCATTTCTTGTATTAAAACTTCTCTCTCTCTCTCACTCAACTTCTCTTTGTACTGCATAATTATCTGGTTATATATATAAAGTTAAACAGTTTTAGAAGTAAAAAAAAGTTTTATTTTTCAAAAGGACTAATCGTTAAAATATTGTAAAGTTAGAGGAAGAGAGTGGGGGAAATGAAAAGTAAATAATTTTTAATTTTTAGTTTATAGAAAATTTAGTACGTGGAGTGAATTTTCATATTGAAAAGATATCTTTAATACTCGACGAGATCTCTTTTCTCTTCGAGTTCCTTATAAAATTTTCAATCTACTTTTACTATAGAAAACATTGTTCTCTTTTGAATTTCAATTTGTTAAATTTATTCAAAACTATTTTATGTATATTAGCTTCGAAGTTATTTCAGTTATTTATTTTTTTAAGAATTTTTTTAATTTTTCTATTTAATGCTTCAAAATTTTGAATTATTTTCTGGTTTTCATAGGAAATTTGAATTTTTTAAGTGGTTTTCACACTTATAATCAAAAATTGAAGTTTGAGCATTGAAAAAATAATAAATGTCTGGACTAATATAGACAGAAATTTATCTTCATCATCTTTTTATTCTCAATATGTATAATTGAAAAGTTAGTAAAGTTGCTTTTTCATCATGTGATGAAATTAAACATTGTGTATTTACACATATTTTAACTCGTTGTGTAAACTATTGTTGTGTTAATAAATGTATATTAGTTTTGACGTTACGTATTTTGATGGATATAAAGGAGCAATTTATTTTACACATTTGTTTTTTACAAGTTTTCGATTCTAAAAAGGGTTTGTTTGATGTACTTGAGTGAACGTTTTTAAAGGTTACTAATTGATTACAAAATTAGCTTGATGAATAAAAGTAGCTTCTGGTAATTTATAAAAAGTTAGTAAATTTTTAAATTTATAATTCATGAAATTTCATCATTTTTTTCCAGGATTTACAAAAAATAGAGTCTTTTTGATTTTTTTCGATAATTTACTGACTTTTCGCAATTGCACAATTTTTTTATTATAAACTTACAGCAATTACTTCCAGCAGTGTGGCTAACTAAAAAATTTCAAACTAAGAGCCAACCTAATATACAGAATTTAATTCGAATGTTTTATTTATAAAGCATTAAATTTTTCTTTATTATGCATATTAAAATAACAAAAGAATCCCAAGATTATCGATAAAACAGATAAAATTTAATAATGCTTATTACACTCAGTTTAAAATTATTTTTATCTTCAAGTACTTCTACTTCTTGTAGAAAAAAGAAAATGACTTTTGAAAAAAAAATTGCGTGAGGAATCTTTAAAAGAGCTAAAAAAGATCTTTTCTTTATTATAATTGAAAACACACTTGAAATTTAAATTTGAAGAAAGAAAAAAACGTTAAATTAGCATTATAAGTAAGTTTATTTAAATTTACAAGCATACTTTTTTATGATAATCCAATATAATATCGAAAAGTATAAATAATGCTTATCACTCTAAAAAAAAATGGGGGATTTGAATTTTAATCAAGAAAATCCTTTAACACTTTTTACTTTATAAGGAAAAATATTTACATTAAGTAAAGTAGAATTTTTTTTACTAAATCGTTTTTTTTTTCCAAGGAATTCTCAAAGTAAAACTTTGTTAAATATATATTTTTTTGCTTAAGACAGCAAAATATGAAAATTTTCTAAAAAAAGATGCTATGTCATATATTGACTTTTTTTTATTTTAGCAGTCACTTTGGGAAATCGTCACTTAAATTTTTTTTTTTTCTTTTATATTAGAAATATAAAAAAAAAAATTCTTTCAGAACAAAAAAGCTATTCAGTCCAGAAAAAGAGGAAAAGTATCATCAGATTATTTTAAGGATATAGTGACAAAGCACAGATGCTTTTTTCTCTCTATGTGTGTGTGTGAACTATATAGTACTTTTTTTTCTTTATTCAAATGGAAATTTTATTTACTTCGTTTGCATTTCTTTCGATATTCAAACTTTTTTCCTTGTATTATCTTGTATATGTGTAAAGTTTTTTTTTTTTTAGACCACAAGAGATTTGAAGTTATATATTTGTTAAAAAGTAAGAAAATAATAATAATTTTAGATACACTTTTAGGTGGCTGTGTTTGGGGTTTTAGGGTAATTGTGAGTTAAAATAGATAAAATGTCAAATAAAAAACTAACAAAATAATAATCTCTTAGAGATAAAAATTGTATTCTAAAACATTCAGATAAATTTAGAAATTAGATGCTAAAAACCATCAATATTTTACTTCCAAAGCAATTAACCTTTAGATAATTGTACATTTTTATAAAATTGTCAAAATATAATACAAATTATTTATTCGAATTTTATAAAGGCATTTATTTTTGCCCATGAGGGGTTTCACCTAAGCTAATCCCTTATGGAATGAATCGAACGAGGGGTTCAGTTCAACTGCTGAAAAGTCACATAAATCGGTCCAAAATACTTTTTTTCGAAAGTACTCTTATACAACTTTAGCTTTCTAGTTCAAACTTTGAGTGTTGGCAGTGTTTTTGTCTTACTTTTACACAAATCCTTCAGAGCTTGCCAAAAGTTATTTACCTGTATGAAATTACCCCATAAATCAGAATTTTCAGTCACATTTTTATTTAGTCACATAATCTGGGGGGAAATTCAAAAATTTGAAAAACTAATAATTCAAATTAAAAAATATCATTTTTTGATCCACAGCTTTCAAGCATATCCACAAAATTCCATGCAAACCATAAAATTATGAAACAAACCAATCTCACAGTATACTTTCATTACATTGATAACAAACTTTCAATAATAATAATAAGTTAATTTTATAAAATTTTGATAAAAACCTTTTCATTTAATTAACGATACAATATTGAATTACCTTTTTATTTTTTAATTGAAAAAAATTTCACTCACAATCTCGAAACTATATAACAAAAGTTTGTAAATTAAAAATACATAAATCAATAAATTTTATTTCATTTCATTGTATCTATCAGCTAATTAAAAAATACTTTTTATATATATAAATGAGATAAATATACTTTTATTGTTTATTTTTAAATTTTTTATTGAAATATTAAACTATTAATTAAAATAATATTAAATTTTCTATTGAATAAATATTTTATATAATTAACAGTTCTGGAAAATTCGATCCATCATATTCTTAATATTCGAAACTTTTTATTTTTTCAACTCGATATTTCTATTTTCAAATGATTGATTTGCCTCGTTTTCTACCAATTTTCACGAGTGTATAGCTAGTACAAACATTAATTATTCGCTAAAATTAACTTTCAACAGTATAAAAATTTAAATACTCAAAATAAATAAAACTTTTAATTAAAAACAAAAATTCCAAGTAAATATAATAAAAACTTTAAATGATTCAAAAGGCTTCAAAATAATCAATAATTAATATCGAATAAAACAAACATTTGGTGTTATACACTGTAAAAAATTTATTAATAGTCAATATATAAGTTTCGAGTTAACTGCCTAAAGTTTCTTGTAACTTAATTAATAGTCTCGATTAATGTAATCTTAAATTAAAGTTTAATGGTATAACCTAAGTGTTATTTAAATTGACCTAAAATTACGTTTTATTGATATAAATTTCGCATCATAATCTGATTAACCAATTTTTCTTAGTAAATAACAGAAAACCTTCTCAATCATCGAATAACTGTGAAAATAACGATTTTTAATAATTAAGACTATGAAGTTTGGATAGTATTGAAAAACAAATCCAAAATAAGCCTAAAATCGTAAATATTTATATTTGAGAAATACACGAAGGTTATTCATCATTTAAATGCATATTTATCGACATGTATCAAGCTTTCACCAAAAAAAACCTTTTATCCTCGTATGTATTCAAGTCACGTGATGGTATATTTTTGCATGTGATATTCAGGATTTGATATTTAAAAAAGTTTATATTAAAAAAGTAAAGTAACTGATGTGGTTAAATACTTAAATATTTTGTTTATCTAAATATAAAAGTATCTCATTAAATTTTATCAGCATCACTAAATTTTCTTATTCCTCGTTTATGTCAATTGAGTTTGACGTTCGAACCTGTTATTATTCCCTTTTTTTTTTCTTTCTTATTTTGCACACCCCCAAGAGATATACCGAGATATCAAGATCTTTTGGGGTGACTTTATCTCTATCTATCCATCTTTCTATACTTCTAAAAAAAAATCTTTACATTTTTATTTCTCTGTGTGTGTGTGTGTGTGTGTGAAATATATATTTTTTATCGTATTCACATAAAATGCACGATTGAATAATACGAATAAAGCTTATATTTGAAGAAAAAAAAAAATACATAGATTTTCAATAAAAAATAACTTGTTTAATACCAATGGGACTAATATGTAACAATATTTTATTTATGTGTGTGTTTGTATGTAAGTGTCGTTGATATATTATTACAAATTTAACAAATTGTATTTTTACATGATTTTTTACTTTTTTTTTTGGTGAATAACTAAATTATTTTAAATTTTTTATTATTCGCGCATGCGCAGTAAATATATGTAAAATTAGACTTTTTTTTAGGATTTAATGAAATTCAATGTTTTTTAAAGCTTGCATAACGAACAGTGAAGTAGTCTTAAGTATCTGGAAAAAAAATATCTTCTCTTTAAGGTTGACTTAAGAACGAACGTTTAGACATGAAAGGTATTAGCTTTACCAACCATGAAATTTTTATTTATTTTAAAATGTTTTTTTTTTTTTAATGTTGGGGATATGTCAAATAGGCACTTAAATATTTTAATTGGTTTGGATTAAGTTGTCAGTTTTTTTCTTGCAAGATTTAGCTTAATTTTTAGGTTAGGATTAGAAAATTTCGAATAATAAAATATTGCAGTAAAAATATTTATCTATACTTTACCAAAGTAAAATTAATTAAGTAATATTTCCTAGAATCAATAATTAAGATTAAAACACCCAGTGCTAACCTAATACTAATATACAACATCATACCCAATTAAATAATAAGCTTAACTTTAACTATTGCGCAATCGGTTTCTCTTCTTAAATCTTTTGTCAATAATTCAGTATTAATTACAAAAAAGGTTGAATTTTCCTTTAAATTTTCACTTATCATAAATTCATTTATTTTATTGAAAATTTACCAAAAACTAAATTATTATTGATTACTTAAATATATCATTTTTATTTTGCAAAAAAAAAAACGTATATTTTCTTTCTATAAGTCCAGTTGTGTAATTAATGAGCCATGCAATATAAAAACGATACAAAAAAAAAAATATAAAAGCAGAAAGAAAATAATTTCCGTATTTTGATTTATTCCTTATCGAAACGATTTCCGTTTCTAATTCTTTTATTCTTACCAAAAAAATAAATTTTAGTAAATTATATTTTCTGCAAAGCTAATTTTGACATAAATTTTTATCTAAAATTTAGAGTAAACGTCGCTTTTCATAATATAAATCTTTCAGGCGCCTTAAAACTTAATTCCTATGGGTAAAACTCTAAGTTTACGTACTAGTAAAACAAAAAAAATGTAGTAGTAGTAGTAGTTTTTTTAGAAAAAGGAAGTTTCAAGCCGGAAACCGGAAGTCGCGAGTTTTCCTCTCGAACAGAATCGTTTTAAAGTTAATGTAAATATTAGAGAAGTAGTATAGTTTAATAGTAGAAAATATAAAACTAAATATTTAATATAATCTCTAATGGACCTTTTAATTATTGATTTTAGTAGTTGGGTCTAGGGGTTTTATGGATAAGTTAATTTGAAAATTATATGTGTATGTGTCGATAACGTATAAGTTTGTTTTCAGAGAGAAATTATTATATTATTTAATGAAAATTGGCTTTTTGGTCATAAAGAGGGAGAGAGAGAGAAGAATTTAGAAGTAATCAGTGGCATTTAATATTATTATATACAACAACTTTAGAATATTTAATTATATAAGTTTCTAGAAAGTTATTTTAATGTTGATCATTTAATGTTTTGTATATTAGACTGAAGTTTATTTTCGGAAATTTTATTATTGGTACTTAGGAAGTAAGTATGGTACAAGATGGTGAGTCGGTTATATTTCAATTGTTATTACTTGCGGCGAGTGCATATGAGACAAGCAGATTGTTACAAAGATAAGACGTTATGGCAATCAGATAATTTTACTAAATAAAATTCTTGTTGCATAGAAGTTTAATAAGGACGATATACAAAGAATATCTGAAAAAGATAATTGAACAAAAAAATAAGGAGCAAAAAATTATTACTAGTGAATTCATTTTTAACAAATTTTAAGTATTAATAATAAAATAAAAATATAGATATTTTAATTAAAAAAGTTTCAAATAAATGACTAAGATTCAAGTATTATATTGGTAATAATTTAATTGATAAATTTACTTCTTATATAATATTTAAATGACATTTCTTTTGCGAGAAAATAATAAGCCATCTAGTGGTTAAAAGTCGAACTAAATTTATTGGGAATCATGTATTACTAAAATACAATGTAGTTTATAAAAGAATTAGGAAAGCTCGTTTTTTATAATTTATATTTAAAAATGAATTTAATTATTCGAAAAGAATTATTAAGCTTGATAGTAATCTAACCTAAAAACAGGGCTTATTCTTTTAATTAATCATCTAATTTTGTAAAAATTTGAATAAAAACAATTTAATTTTGAAAAAACTACTTTACGTTTTTAAAAAATTTAAAGCAGCCCTAAATAATTTAAAATAAAGAAAGAAACTAACCTAAAATAAAAACCTATTCATTTCACCGTATTTAAAGACATGGAAATTTAAAAAAAAGCAGAATAAGAAACTCAAGAGATTCTTTTTTTTTATTAAATGTAGACATATTCACATACACGATGTAGTAGTATTAGTAAATGACCTGGGGAAACGAACACTAATCAACTGTCACTGGTATATATTCTTGAAGGGTGCAGGCTTCGTTGTTGTTATTTTCTTCTCATATATATTTCCATGTTTTGACTCTTATATATATTTTTTTTTCGCTTGAATAACCTTTTTTTATATACATTGAAGAATATTTCTTCCTCATTACTTCGTTGAAAATCCTGAGATTATGACGAGAGTTATATATTCATTAAAATTATTTTTTTTTTCTTTTTTCGAGTATAAGAAAAACAATAAGGTTAGCGGTGTGGAATTTGATAAATAAGCTAACGTATATATAGAAGAATAAAATATTATCACGTTTATTTCTCTTAAAAAAGCAGAAGCTCCTAGGCTGTTAATACGTATACGAGTTGAAAAGTTTTGTATTAGAATAATTCCATGTTGAAGAAGCTTTTACGTATATTCAAGCCCTTTGGGATATAAGAGAGAAGAGAAAATATCTTCTTCTTCTTCTTCTTTGCCTTCTTCTTACGTAATTTGCAAATTACTTATATATATATAAATATTATAGTATAATAGTAAAAGCAACCTGCCAACTACATATAATAACATTGAATATTATTTCTCTTATTTTGAGCTTTTCAACGTTATAATACAAACCCACCCCCTCGGTATGTCGTATTATATTAATAACTTATTTGATATTGTTGTTATTTTATGATTATTTACTTATGCTTAATTTTCTAAAAAATCATACAATTTATTTATTTTAAGTATGTATGTATGCTCGTTTCTATATTAGACTTGGAGTTAGTTTTGATTCTTTCGCATGATTGATAGCTTAATTCGAGACACACGATTTAATAATAACTCCTAGTCTAATATACACATAAATATGAAATACACAGACTTTTAACTTGTCAGTAAAACATCACATGAAATTTCACTTATACATATCACTATCAACATGAGAATACACTTTAAGCATATATTAAATTAAATTTTATTTTTTATCAAAACTAACATTTTTATATAATTAACAAAAATAATAGTAAGGTTAGTGTTTAAAGATTCAATTAATAGAGATAATGTTTTTAAAAGATAATTACTTTTTTTTTTCTTCATTTGTTCGATTATTTTTATTAGTATTAACGTGCTAGGGACTTAACCTAAAAAAATAAATTTTGGGATTTGCATGGGATAAGAAAGTAATTTACTTTATTATTATTATTTTTTTGGTTTTAATTGTTTTTTATTTTATAAGATAAAAATCCTTTTAACTTTTTGTATAAACACCTTTTTATATTCTTGGTATTAAAATTTTTCTTTTCTTTTTATTTTTTTAAGCTAATTTAAGTAACAGAGTGTAGATATAATTACTTGAAAAAAAAGGGGGATAAAGGAAGTTAAATTAGTAAACAAATGAGTTGGATAATTACAGAGTTAATAATTCTTTAAAATGTATTATTTTTTACACTACTACTGCAGATTAAAATTTTCAGGACATTTTTTGTTTAATTGCTTTACTTAATGTAATTTACTAAATAAATTAGTAAGTAAATTAAAAATATATTTTTAGTGAAGTGGTGAAACGTTTATGAAATTATTGTAAGCTTAATAATTTTTAGTAATTTAATTAATTATTTGACATCCAGATGGTATCTTAGTTTCTCGCAAATGAAATGCCATTTAAATGATATATAAGGAGTAGGCAAATCTAATAAATTTTATATATTTAATTTTTAAGTCAATCTAAATTCAAATAATTTATCATTATTGCATACAATCTTTCGCTGATCTATTGAATGTAGCTATAGTTATTTATTATTTTATGAGGCATAATAAAATTAAAAATTTTGAATAAATTAGATCGTGTTTATTATTCATAATAAACTTATCAAATTAATTTATTTAATCTTGCAATGTTTGATACCAGGAACCCAGTGCTCAAGTATTGTCAAGAAGTAACTTTGGCGATTGTTAGAAATAACCAAAATATTGTCATTTTTAAATACATATGTTAAATTTTATAATCAGATAGCAAATTATTTTCTCGCAATAGAAATGTCATTTGTAGTGTATATAACAAGGATGCATATTTTACGAAATTTAAATAACTAACTAAATATTTTATATTGATTTAAGGTTATTATAGCTTTATATGGAAAATATGATTCATTTTAGATGAAAAGATAGATCTTTCAGGTTTTTATGAACAGCCTTCATTTATTTAAATTATACATTTTGAATTCTTAATGATTTTGTTATATTACTATTGCATATTACTTTCTCACAATAGAAATGTCATTTTCATAGTATATAAGAAGAATGCTTATCATAAAAATCTTATATACTCAATTTTTTATATAAATATGGTTATTATTTATTGGTAATAAATGAATATTAACTTTATCGGTTTCTACAGTTCTGGCTATTTTTTCTGATCCGTGTTTTTTTTTATAATATAACAAGTTCTTTACCTTATAATTTGATTAATAAATCTGAAAGAATATACTGATCTACATTAAAAATTTCAGAGTAAATACGGTTGTCTGTGACTCCTGTTATAACAATCAATTTCGAAAAATTGTAACAAATAATTTAATAAGTCTTTATTAAAAATCAGTTTTGATAAATAATCAAGTACCTACTACTATAATATTACTGTTTATACATAATAAAATTTCTGAATATTAAATTATTTTTTATATAAAAGTAAAATTCGTAAAATATATTATATCATGTAAAACATAATAAATTTTAATATATTGAAAAATATATAAGACGATAATAAAATAAAAAATATGTAAATGTAAAAATACACAAAAGGGAAATCAGAAAGTCAAATAATAATGAATAAAGTAAATCGTATATATTACTACCTACCTACTAGATATGCTAGCTTTTAAAGAAAAACTATATAACATAAAGAAAATATTCTCTAAAGAATACAAGTAAAAAGAGAAGAAAAAAAAGAAATACTGTAAGAAAAAGTTGCTTCGCGGTTAAAATATACGCCCTTGGGCATAGTACCTTGAATTACCTCGACTTTTTTTTTTTTTTTTGCAAAATAATATAGAAAAGGGGGTATATTTTTAAGTAAAATAAAATTATATTTTATAGAATTATGTATATTAGACTGCTCGTAAAACTATTATTTTTCAGATTTTTGATTAAGAATTCGATATTTTTGCATTTTAATTCAGGATAAAATTTGAAAAAATAACCAACAGTCTAATATACACATACCAATAAACTAAAATATATATTTTTATACATCATATATAAAATAGTTTCTTTAGTTTTATATTATATATATCATCAAAAAAAAAAATTTTTTAGTCCTTTGTAGCAGAACTTCTTTAACAGAGTTTTATTCCTTTATAAGTTGAAAAAAATAAATTGATATGAGCTTCTATGTTATACTTTTCGTTAAAAAAATACTATAAAGCTTTTATATATACACGTAAACTATGTATTTGATGACATTTTTTTTACTTATATATATATATAAGGCATTAAAACAGATACTTTAAACTGATATATTAGACTGGTACATGAAATACCCATAATTTTAAATTAAGTTTATAAAAGTAGGTATTAATTATAATTAAGAAACTTTTTTTTAAAAGAAAAAAAATAAAAGTTTTGTTAATTAAAAATTATTGTAATTAAGAAAAATGAATAACAATAAATATTAATAAAAGTTTATATACACCAATATTGTTTTGAATTTAAATCTTAATGAGTTTATAATCTTATATACTAGAATTTTCAAGATAAAAGGAGTAAAATATCTCATTCTCTATCTTTCTCTCTTCCTTAGGTATTTAAAAGTCACTAGAGAATTGGTTTAGTTTTCAAAACCATTCAATTGTAATTTTCTCTCTTATACTATGGTTGTGGATGTACTTACTTAAGTAAATTTTCATTCTATATAGTTATTTCTTCGCTTTTTAGGTTTATTATAACGATTTTAGGATTCTTCAAATTTTATTAGACTTTTTTTTATTTTTACTTTTACAAAATTATTATACGTGTTTATTTTAAAGTTTATTTTAATATTTTATATGTTTAAAAATGCCTTTAGGGTTAGTAAGTAATAAAATTATTTTATACGTTTTATAATATGAAATAAAAAGTTTTGAAAATTTTTATTTTTTAAATTAAAGTTTTATTTATGTTTAAACAGTTTTATATTTTAATAATAAGTTTGCTTATTTTTATTTTTAATCAGGAAATAAGCTTTGTAAACAATTAAAAGTTTTATTTCTAGATTTATATTAACGTAATTTTTATATAAATTTAGTTTGTATTTTAAAATCCAGGTGGCATTATTTTCTCGCAAAAGAAATGTCATTCGTAGGATATATATAGGTATTACGTATCCTAAGTTTATTCAAGAAATTAAAAAAAATATTTTTATTTAAATAATAAAATTGATATTAACATTCATATATTTTTTTAATGTGAGCGACATATTAACTATAGAATTTGCAATTTGAAGTTGGTTATTTTCTTATTTCTTCTATTATAATGATTCATTAACAGCTTTTTTCTTTTTCCTAAATAATTTTTCGTATATAAATGATTTAGAATTAATCAAAAGACTTTTTTTGCTGTAATTTAAATATCTTTTTTCGTTTATAGCGTAATTTAAAAATTTCCGCACTTACTGATTTTTTAATTATTCGAATTTTTCTATTAATAAAACAATGATTTATTATTTATTAGAAAATTTTTAAGAATTGAATCGAATAAGTTACGGATGAATTTCAATTTATTTTACTCGATGTATTCAAAATAAATTTCGTATTATAAATAATTGTGTTTTTGTGAACCTAGATGGCGTTTTACTTTCTCGCAATAAAAATGTCATTCATATGTTATATAAGTACTTTAGGCACTAAGGATTTTAAAATATTACATACATTATTTAATAACTCAAGAAATTTTACGTATTGAATAATTCATAATTATATGGTTTTAGTTTATGAATGAAGATAAATAAATTATCAACCAAAATTGAAGTTTGAGACTAAAATGTAAGCTACTATATGTTAAATCATTTGTGTTGTCTATCATAGGCTAACTGTTATCATGTATTACATAATTTTATAAATCAACATTACCGGCTAATTAATACTGATTTTAACCCAAGCATATTTTAACCACCAAGCATAATGTCAATTTAAATTTAACTAAAATAAAGAAAAGAAAAAAAAAATAATTTTATAAAGTTAAAATTTCCATAAAACTTATTTTTTTTTTTTACTTTCTTTTGTATAAAAAGTACAGTAAAATTTAATAAATCCTTAGAGACTGGGTATAGTATAAAATTTACTTATAAAACAAAGTCTTATATTACATTACGTACTTTTCTCAATATGATAAAAATTAAATTATTTTAATCCACTATAAATTTTAATCTATCAAAAAAAAAATTTATCAGATAATAATTTTTTCAACTTTCATGTCAGTATTCATCAAAATTTCAAAAAAAAGAAAATTTACTTTTGTCTTCTATCTCATTTTGTATCACGATTATGCGCTCTAATTCGTATTCGATCTTTTTTCTCGATATAAAATACAGAGAGAAACGGATTTCCCTTGGGTACAACATAAAACCATTTCATCGTTTATGGTGCTCATAGAAAATATCGCATAAAAGTTTTAAAAAAATAAAAAATTTTAGAAAATTTTTTCTCGATTAAATAATAATATTAAAGAATAAAATTATTATTATTTCAGCATGTAAGCATTTATATCGATTTTAAATAGCAGCTGTGTCACGCAAAAATAAAAACGAACATTTGCCTTATATATTGCATAAATTATTAATAATTATATTATATATAATAATATATATTTTTATTTTTTTGATACTAAAAAAAAAAAAAAGTAAAAAAAATTGTCGTCATTAAGTACGTTAAGAAATAAAATGTTAGTGTTAGTGTAGAATAAGTGAGAAGAATATGGTATGCATGTATATAAATGAGATTCATATCTTGCTCGATTGAGTCTCGATGGAGTTTGTTTCTACATGATATTCTGTATAGTGCATCTTTCCTAAATGGTATTACTAAACCCAACTTCTCTTTATATTATATACTATACTACTCAAGTATGTAGAAAGAGACGAGAGTATCACTAGCGTTAGAGCTTAAAATCGATAAAATGGCAAAAGCTTTATATTAAAAGGGAATCTCTGACTATACACTCTTCTTCTTCTTGACTTAACTTAAATACATTTTTTATCAAATATTTTTGTAAAATAACTTAAAATAGAGTACGTACCGGACTCCGAGACGGATGGACTGCCCGCAGACCTATCGGAAATCCTGGAACTACCAGTTGAACTAGATGACGAAGATGCTGTACCAACTGAACATTCGGATACACTACGTCTTTTTGATAGCATTGCTGCTGCGGAAGCGCACGATGATCCTATTGGTACTGATTGGCTTAATCCATGAAAACTACTAAGACCTGATAAACTTACGGGTTGACCAGTCAGCTGTTCAACCCGTCTCCTTAAAAACCTTTGTTCGCGTGACAGCTGGTCTTTGTATTGCAAATGTTTTCGGTCTCTTTCTTCTAAACTCTGTAACATTTAATTTAATATTCATCCTTAATTAATTGTTTTAAAAAATTTTTCTTGTCAAATTTCTATACAAGAAATATCATGTTTTCATCTATAAAGTGTTAAGGAACATGTTTCAAGAACACGACTCTCTTTAAGTTTTGATCGATCGTAGTATTTAATAAAAAATAGTTTCTAATTTCTCATTCTACAAATTTTCAGATACATAAAATAACTTAAAATTATCCCAAGAAAAATAAAATCACAAAATTTTTCGTTCCAATATTTTTAAACTAAACTGATATAACCTAAAAAAAAAGGTGCATAAATTCCAATTTCCATTTATCCCATGTATTTTTTGTCAAAAAATACAGAGTATTATACACGTTTGTGCTCTGAATTAATGTACTATTTTTTTAAAAACATATATTCCAATATACACACTGAAGTACCACCCACAGTCTCATTGGTAACTATTTTTATGGTATACATGTTTTTCAAATGTTGTTAATTAAACAGAGGCTTGTTTGTGAAAATCTATACATTTTCATTTATATATTATTTCGTGTGCGTGTGTGTGTGTTTATTTTGCACATGGATGTCTTTTATTACATATATTTAGTAGCAGCAATATTTTAGTTTGACATCGAAGGCTTACGTAACGGTAAGTTTAGATAGAGTAACGAAAATTTTAATAAAATCTATAAAATAACTAATAGACTCTGTTCAATTAAATTCAATAACTCTATAAAAACAGATTTAACATAATATAAACCTTTTTGGGATATTTTGGTTTATCCAGTAACTATATTTAGAAAAGCCAATTTCGAAGATAGAAAAAATGGTACTTAAGTAAACCCTTAATTAAAATTGTTTTACGAGTATTTATAACCACCGAAGCCATAAAATATTAAACAAGGTTTAAGGTAATCTCTCTTACATTAGTCGATATTTTTTTATTATTATCTGGATTAATTTAAAAGATTTTTCAATTAACTTTAATACTCAAAAGCTGTAAATTAGTTTTCAATTATAAAATAAAAGCTTAGTCATATGGGTCTCAAAGTTAAACTCAAACTTGAATAATCCGTAAATTGCAATTTATACTTTTTCAAAATTTTACGATACGATAAACACCTATAAATTATCTCTGCCTTTTAATTAATCAGATTTGAAGTTTTAAAAAGATTTATTCAAGTATACGAGAATTTAATATATCACCGATTTAAGTAGTTTACTCTTTTGTCGTTAATTGAATATTTTAATAAAAATATATTTTTTAAATGGTACTCAAAAAATTATAAATAACTGATAAAATATTCTGTTATCGAAAAATCATATATTTCAAGAAAAAAATAAAGTACTTTAAAAAACTGATATTTCACTCTTAAAAATCTACTCTTTTGTTAAATTAAATTTTCAGCTCCGTCAACAGCTACCTCACGAACATCGCATTTGACATTTTTTTCTTCAACCTCTTCTTCTCTCGAGTACAAATCTAATACACAATTTTAAAACTGCAACTATTTACCACAAGATGATGCTTGTTCGTGTAGAAACTGTAGATGCTTTTTTTATTTTGAATTACCGTAATCTCAGCAGGAATACGGTATAAGGTATTAGATTTTGAAGGAAAAAAGTAAATCTCAAGTATTATTAGTAAAAACAAGGAAAAGCTATAAGGTTGGCAATATTATGTTATTTTATGGCTTGAACCTTATGGAAACAATGTAGTTTTATGATATCAAAAGGTGAAATACCCACGTATTTAAAATATTGCTGATGTGTGAGTTTTTTTGATGCAGAAAATTAGATTACTTTTAATTATATTCAAAATTTAAATTTTCCATTTACAGTAGTTCCTCGGTTAACGAACCCTCAAATAACGAACTTTTGACGTATAGAAATTTTATTTGAAGACCCAATTTTAGAAAATGTTTCAGATTTTTTTGTTATTTTTCTTTTTTGTAAATGCAGTTTGTTAACAAAAAAAACTAATTATTCAAGAAATTTAATATTTAATAATAAATTTTAAAATTTTAAATTTACCATTTTGTCCAGATAGTCCCTACATGTAGTCTACTTCTCCTAACAAACGACCAGTTTATAAATCCTTGAATAACGAAACTTTTTTAGGTCCTAAAAAGTTCGTTAACTGACGAACTACTGTATTCTAGAATTTTTTTTATGTTATTGAAAATATTTTTGTACTTGCAAAATTTAGCTTTATCAATCAACCAATAAAAAATTTCTATTTTTTAATTAATCAAAACCATCAAGAAAATTTATTAAAAAATTTAAATTTAAATTGACGAATATGTTAATTTATTTTCTACAAAGCAAATTTAAAATATTTCTCAGCTAACCAGTTTACATGATATTATTAAAATTTTCATTAAAACAACCTTTTATTACAACCCAGGGGTCCATATTTAAAAATAAATAACAAAATGCTTACAAAATAATGCTTGTAAAATTTTATTCGACCCAGTGGTTTAAAAATTTCAAAATTTTAATTATTTCGAGGTCACTGATTTTATTTTAAAATTTTGAAGACAAAAATACTTAAAAAATCAGTGACCCAAAAAAAAAATTATTATTCATTTTGAAGTATAATCCAAAAACAGAGTTTATGCCCATATAATTTTTTTTCTAAAACGAGAAATTACACAACCAAAGAAGATCAAAAAACTCATTTATCCTTAAAAGACCTAAAAAAAAAGTTAGCAAAAACAATTAAAAACAATTAAAATAAATAATCGTTTTACATATTTTAATTTCTTTTTATTAAAAGCAGTTAAATTTTCTCACCATTTAAACGTACGCATTGAAAAATTTTTTTTATTTTTGCGTTAACATATTTTATTATAAAACGCTCATTAATTTTTCTATAAATATTCATATCAATAAAAACAAAGTGTAGGTACTAAACCTTGCACAACAACAGTAGAAAAAACCGTTGAGAAAAAAAAAATTAATATTTTTTTATGACCAAAAAAAGCATCAGGTATATAAGAAACACTTAAATAATTCAAAAAGTTAAATTACAAAAAAAGAGTGACAAACAAACAAAGCTCAAAAGGATAAAAAAAGTATTATAAAAAAGAAAGATGTAAAATTTTTTTGTTAGTTAAAGGAAACGTACGGTTAAAATGTGAAAATTTTATATTTATAATATAAGGTAGCATATTGCAGAGAAACAAAAATACAGAAAATACTGTCAACGTGCATGAAGCGACATGTAGAATTTTAAAGGAAGCTTGAAAAACCACATTGCACACGACATCAAGTAATAATACAAACAACCCATTTCACGAATATGTCCTTTATTATTTACATTTATTTTTTTGCAAAAAAATACTAGACTCACACACATGGACGTAATTTTTTTTTATACAAAAAACGGAAATTACAGTGACCCATACGAATAAAATTTATGTTTCGAATATAAGCACCCAGACGAATAATTATACATTTGTTATTGAAATATTAATAACCACCTGCGCGCTTTTTATTTTAATTATTATAATTTTTATATACAATTCTTTTTTTATGGAATTATTAAATTTAACGTGAAAAAATAAAAGAAACTTTTAAAAAAAACGTGTTAATGAAGTAAATATACGAAAAAGTCAAGAATGTTTTTTTTTAAGTAAGAAAACAAACCGCGCTTAAAAACTTTTTTGACAAACGAAAAGTTGAAAACTAGGAAAATAAAATTAAAAGTAAAGATATTTATAAAAAAAAATAGCAATATAACTACCATCAGTAGACAGCTTGTGAATTTAACATACAAATGCTCTAATTGCAGAGCAAGAGAGAGAGGGAGAAAAGTCGTTTTTTTAAACCACAGAGAAAAGTATAAGCGTTTTCTCTCTCCTATAATTGAGTTTTCGTATACATCAAGAAGGAAAAAAAAGCTTTAGGAAAACCTGCTGACGTTGTTGTCGTAGTTGTTAGCTAAAATATAGTAAAAAATTTTTCTGGATAAATATGGTAAAGTACCCAGAAAACTTATGTATTTTTGATTCTCTTTTTTTACTAAAGTGCAATTTATATACATAAAGGGTACCTTTTTTTCTCCGTTTGGCCAAAAACAGATGTTATGGTTCTTAACGGTTTCTTTTTGCATATTTTTTGTTTAAGAGATGCGTGTAATTTTACGGTATGTTTTTTGGATGTAAAAATTGAAAAGATTTTTAAAATGATAGAATTGAAATGTAAAATTGGTTTCTTTCTTTATGGTTTGTGAAATATCAAATTACACGTGAACTGGTGATTGTAATTATTTAAGCGTGTCTTTTTTATTTATTTTTTAGTGTGTTTTAATAGAAACAGGTGTTTAGTGCTGATAGCATCAAGAAAAAAAAAACAATTTAAGCTAAATTTTTTAATATTTTAAAATTATTATGCATACAAAAAAGTTCAAGAGCATTACCGTGAATCAATTATTTTCCATTAATTAAATAAGTTTTGTCATTGAAGTGTGTACTTAATATGCGTACGTGTGTTGTTTATGACCAGAATTTAGGTAGCTGATTCAAATTCACGAGGGGAGTTCACTTCTTTGGAACATTAAATTACTCCAAATGATTATGGATGAATTTACTATATTGAAGAAGCATACCAACTAGTTTATGCAACTGGGCCTTGAGGGCCTAGAAACGCAGGGCTCAATGTTACAAAATAGGCAATTTTGGCCATTTTCAATATAACGCTCCAGCCTATTGTAAATTAACCATAACACTTCTGGTTATTCTCATTTTTTTTTTGTGTAAGTGTCAACTTTCAAAACCGTAAACCGCAATTTTTTATCAGTAATACTCGAGTAATACTTTTACCAGCTCTTACTGTTATAGTCAATAAACCGAATGCTCATTTTCGACCATATTTTCAAATATTTGCCAAATTTGTAGTTTCTGACGAAAATGGGTTTTATAGTTCTCAAAAAATTTCTAAAAGCTTCGAGTATCCAAAAATTCTTTACTTGACCCTTCTTAATGATTCCCACGTAAAAAGATTAACCTTAATTTTGGGTAAGCTTAATCTTTATCGTAGGTTTCCCTATATGATACTTGAAAGCCAGAATCCCAATTTCATTATTTTTTAAAAAAGCCCATTTTTAAACACTAACTTTACAGTATCATTTCTCAAAAACGACTCAAATAAATAGACGGGTAAAAATTTTGTTTTATTTGGATCTTATGCAATATTTTTGAAACCTATATAAAACCTTTTTTTCAATTTTAGCAACAATTTAAACATTGGTCATTTTGGACCATAAATTACACTGTAAAAAGTAACTTTCTTATATTAACAAAAAAATTAGAACATTTTCGAAAAATTAGTAAATTTTTGAAAAAATTTGTAAATATTCAAAAAAAATCGTATATTTACTAAATTTAGTATATGAACAAAAATTTCGAGTATTGTCGATTTTTTTTGGTGAATTTGCAAGAAAAATTGATAATTTACAATTTTTTTTCGAAAATTTATAAAAAATAGTTGTAAATTTCCGAAAAATGGTTGTAAATTTACAACTTTTTTCGTAAATTCCCAAAAAAAATCGAGAATTTTCGAATTTTTTGATAATATACTAAATTTAGTAAATTTACGATTTTTATTGAATATTTACAACATTTTTTGAAAATTCACTAATTTTTCGAAAAAATTCTATTTTTTTGTGAATCTAAGAAAGTTACTTTTTACAGTGTACCATTAGGTTAATTGGCTATAACAATGAAACAATTAGTGGAAACGTTTTTAAGAAAATTTGGATTTGCAATTATTGTGGAAATAACATTAATCGCATCGACATTAGATAATACAGAAACCTGTAACACGCTAGGTAATGCAGATTTCTATAAACTTGAAATATAAATAAAATATTTGTTAACAGTTTTGCATGATTGTTATGGCAAAAAGAAGAAGAAGAAGTTTTGCATGAATTATCACAAATTTCGAAAAGAAATCCAAACATTTTATATTTTAACTGCTCCTTATATTAAAAAATATTGTAAAGTACTTAAGATTTCATCAGACTTTTAGTGAAAAAAATCGTTTTAAAGAATAAAGAAAACTGGTAATATATACAAAAAAAATTTTATTAGAATTTACGTAACAATGATATGTATTATAACCTCAAAATTATTTTAGGTTCACAAAAAACGGAAAATGGCAATTGAAAATTTGTCGTTGAATGATAATATCAACGATATTCTTATTGATGACTGCCTGATAAATATTTTTGAATATTTGCCTCTTAATGATAAATTAATGATTGAATTAGTTTGTAAAAAGTGGGAAATTCTCGGAAGACTTTCATGGACTAAAGTTAAAAGTTTTAAAATGGCCATAAATGCGAATCAGGAAGCTTTTATTTTGAACGTATTAAAGAGATCCGGTTTTTATATAAATAAATTATCAATTGAAATCTGTGAAAATGTCAACCCTTCCACAGTGTTTGAAGCAGCTTCAAAAATTTGCCAAAATATTACAAGCTTTGAATTAAAAAATTTTAAATTTGTTGGTGAAAGAAAACTTGGATTATTTTTCAAGAATAACATGAAAATTTCTGTTCTTATATTTATCGATTCAAGTTTTAATGGCATCAGCCTAAAAAATTTGTGTGCTGAATCAATTACGGAATTGCGACTAGATAATTGTGTTTTTAGATCAGAGGATAATTTAAATAATTTTTTTTCAAAATTGGCAAATTTAAAAGTTATCGAAATAGTGTCGACTGACTCGAAGAATTTAGTACTTGCCTTGAATAGCAGCAATTGTGATAATATTCATGAATTTTCTCTGATGGAAGATCCCTGTGATACTGAATTATGCAAACTTCTTTCGAAGCAAAAAAAATTATGTAAACTTGATTTAGGTTCTCTCAGTCCAAAAACAAATTTGTTAAATAGTTTGCTAGAGTGCCCTCTTCAAGAATTAGCAGTTGGATACTTAGAGGAGGAAATGTTCAGGATTTTAAGTTGTTTTAAGAATTTAACAGTTTTAGATTGTTTTATTGAGAGTTTGACTGATGAGCTGATAAAAAATTTAACAAAATGTGTGAATCTAAAAAAAATTGATTTATCTGTGAAAAATATTTCTTTGACCGTCGATGGTGAAGACAGTTTTTCTGAATTAAGCAAAGTCGAATCATTTACATTTAGTTGTGGTATGAAGTGTATTGACAGAATTTTGGATGGTTTAACGCGTTGCAAAAATAATGTTAAAGAATTATATTTAATAAAGTGTAAAATTTCAAATTCTGGTCTAAAAAGTATCTCTTTGTTAAAAAATTTAGAAATTTTAATGCTAATTATTGCGAGTATAGAAAATTCTACAGATTTAATGAATGTAATTAAAGAGCTACCAAATTTAATAAAAATTGGTGCTCATTGTGATAGCGAAACAAGTGAAAAATTCAATAATTCATTTTTTAAAACGATAAATGATGCAAAAATTAATCGCGGTGATAAACAGGTTTTGAAAATGTACATTTATGATAAGACTTATGAAGAAGACTTTAAAAATCAATTTTCATTGTTATCTATTTCTTAAATATATTTTATTTAGGTATCGGTAATTTTTCTTTTTAACAGCTGATTATGGAAAATATATGCCAACAAAAAATTACTCCATTTTCATTTTTGTTATTAAACTAAAATCATTGAATTTACTCGCAGTTTTTATCCATGTTTGGATTAGAACCCTTAAGTCTGCTTAAAATGCAAGGTTAAGTAAATTATTGGCTCATAATTTCTCTGAAAATCATTAAATAAATATTTGTAGAATGTAAAATTTATAAATTAATAAAAAATAAAAATTCTTGTATATTTTAAAAATGTTTTATTCTTTTTTCATTTCTCTTTATCTTTCATCCATATAATTGCTGTATTTAAACTTATTCAATTGTAATATTTAAAATTCAGAGCCTAAAAGTATTTCTTCGCCTAAAATTTTTGTGAAAGCCAGCCAAAGGACAGATAACAATTGAATAAAGTCTACATATTTTTTCTCTATATCTATTTCACTCTTTCTCATACTGTTTTTCTATTTGAAAGTACACAGACTTTCTGTCCTGTAGGCTTAAATTATACGTCCTATGAACTTCATATAGTATGAAGACTAATAATATGCGTCACTAGTCTTTAGAGAGAGAGAGACCCTAGATTACCAGAGACGGCCAAAAACGCACGTGGTCTCTAAACAGTCTAATGTTAAAACGCACTCTATCGGCAATTTAATCTTTCCACGTGGTTAAAAAACAAATTCTACTTCAGTTTTAATCTCTTCGTTCATGAATACACATCTCAATTATGATATTTTTTATTCTGCTTTAATAAAGTTTTTAAAAAGTTTTGTTATTTAATAAAAATTTAATAGCAAATTACGAGATACGCAACATAAATAAAAGGTGAATTCCAGAAAATATTACAAGAATAAGTGAAAACTATAATTGGGCATATCTCAGGCAGTACCCAGAATTGGACGTTCTCAGCACGCAGCGTGAACGTAACGCCAACTCAAAACAAAAAAATGATAAATTATTGATATATTTTTTGTTATTTATGGAAAAAAATGATTGCATAATTATTTTAAATTAATTTCGAACAAAATATTAATGAAAAATAATATAAAGCTAAAAAAATTGTAACTATATAATAACCTAAAAATAATGTAAGTAATAATTATTACTTTAGAAAATTAGTTTTTATTTGCTTGAATTATTAATTAGCTTTTATTTTTTGATAATGAAATTTCTTCTTTTTAAATTAAATAATTTATCTTTTGACATAATTTAGTAAATAACTAGGTCTGTAAATAACAATACGGAAGCAATATTTTTTAAGTTATTAGTAAAAAACTAAACTAATAAGAATAAGAACATTATTTTTGGTTTTTCTTCTTCTTTAGCCAATGATTAGAATTATATTTGATATAATTTTAATTTTTTATGACTGCTAGGAGAAAAAATTCACAGTTGCATCTTTCCAGTTAGCGGTAGAAAAGAACTGTTTTTCAAGACACTATCTGAGATAGTGAAAAACTAAACTAATAAAAATTAGAAAATCATTCTTGATTCCTCATCTTCAACTCGATGATTAGAATTACTCCTGATAATTTAAATATTCTATCTCTTTTGGGAGAAAAAATATTCATCATTTTATATAGCATTCAAGTAAGCGATACCGAAGGACTAGTTTTTTATGACACTATTGGATACTGAAAAATTAAACTAATAAGAATCAGAAAACCATTCTTGGTTCTTTTTCTTCTACTCAATGATTAGAACTACTTTTGATAATTTCAATATTCTATCTCTTTTGGGAGAAAAAATATCCATAATTTTATATCAACTTAATGGCTAGAAAAAATATTGATAATTTTATATCAACTTGAATGCTATAGAACATGAAGAATATTTTTTCTCCCAAAAGAGATAGAATATTGAAATAATCAAAAGTAGTTCTAATCATTGAGTAGAAGAAAAAGAACCAAGAATGGTATTCTGATTTTTATTAGTTTAGTTTTTCACTATCTTAGATAGTGTCTTTAAAAACAATAGTCCTTTGGCATCGTTAACTTGAATGCTATATAAAATGATGAATATTTTTTCTCCCAAAAGAGATAGAATATTGAAATTATCAGAAGTAGTTATAATCATTGAGTAGAATAAAAGGAACAAAGAATGGTTTTCTAATTTTTATTAGTTTAGTTTTTCACTATCTCAGATAGTATCTTAAAAACAATTCTTTGCTTCCGCTAACTGGAAAGATGCAAATGTGAATGTTTTTTTCCTAGCAGTGATACAGAATTAAAATATTTCAGATATAATTTTAAGCATGACTAAAAAAGAAAAAAAAAATAGTTTTCTTATTCTTAATAGTCTAGTTTCTTATACTATTTAAGATCAAGTCTTAATAAACCAGTCCTTTGGTATCGTTAACTCGAATGCTAAAGTATAAAAAAATGAATATTTACTCTCCCAAAAGAGATAGAATATTGAAATTATCAGAAGTAGTTCTAATCATCGAGTAGAAAATGAGGAACCAAGAATGGTTTTCTAATTTTTAATAAATTTAAGTTTAGTTTTTCACTATCTAAGATAATACCGATCACTTAAAAAATATTGCTTCGGTAATGTTATTTACAGACCTAGTTATTTACTAAATTATGTCAAAAGATAAATTATTTAATTTAAAAAGAAGAAATTTCATTATCAAAAAATAAAAGCTAATTAATAATTCAAGCAAATAAAAACTAATTTTCTAAAGTAATAATTATTACTTACATTATTTTTAGGTTATTATATAGTTACAATTTTTTTAGCTTTATATTATTTTTCATTAATATTTTGTTCGAAATTAATTTAAAATAATTATGCAATCATTTTTTTCCATAAATAACAAAAAATATCAATAATTTAACATTTTTTTGTTTTGAGTTGGTGGCACTGCGTTACGTTCACGCTGCGTGCTGAGAACGTCCAATTCTGGGTACTGCCTCACCAAGTGGTTATATTGCATACATGAAGGTTTTAATGAAAATCCAGCATTCTGTTTTAAAAAAAAAATATTTAAAAATAAAAAGTTTTTAAAAATCATAGAACGCACAACTAAATGATTTAATAAATTATAATCAGTTAATGCAATCATATTTTAACCAGTAGCGGATGCATCAAAGTGTCTTAGGGGGGGGGGGGCGTTTAAGCGATGCTTTCTTATGAAATTGTATAAAAAAACAAAATTATGAACAAAAAACATGCATTTTTTGGAGCTAAGGGGAGGTGATCGCCCCTACCACCCCCTTTGGATCCGCTCATGATTTTAGTAGTAATAGGAAGTTTAAAGAAAAATAATTTGAATGCTTTGAGTGATTTGTTGAAACAATCAGAAAGTTTTCTTACAAATAAAAATTATATGAAACTGTAAAAATATAAATTTTTTAAAAATAATTTGTTAATAAATATATTTTAGGCTTTATGTGAGCAATGAGTTAAATATTCAGGGAGCTTAACCTAGCTATACCTATAGAACAGTCTGTGGAACATTTAATTTTTTGTTTCAGAAAAAATTGAAAATTTATCTTCACTGCCAGGCTGCTTTGCTTGAAATTTGGTTTTTGGACAGAAATAAAATTTATTGTTATATGAGCAATTATTTAAAAAGTGCTACTTAATTTGAGCCTGGAATCGTAATTTTTTTTTGAAGGCACATCGATATGACCCGTGTTTTCTGTTAGTTTAAACCTTCAGAAAACCGAAAAAAATCGTGAACAAGAAATCGGCGATAGGTGCCAAAAAGATTTTTTCACTTTTATGTCAAAAACCGTGTTTTTCGTATCTGAGCTACCCTAAATTTTTAAAATAACTTTTTAGGCAAATAAAATTTTAAAAAATAGGTAAGAAAATCTGATTGCCAGGGAAAAACCACTCCAGAAGAAAAAAAAACTTATCTTTTTACGATGAAATTTAGCCAAGTTATCGTCAATTTAAGATTTTGCTCAAATTCGTCTTAAAAAATGTTGAGATTTTATTGAAAAAAGCCTGTTTCTGAACTTTAAACATGCATTACTCGCTTGATTTTCATCGTAAAATTAAAATCGATTAATTTTTTCCTGGCAATTCATTTCTTTAAGAAAAAAATTATTTTTATTGACAAAATTTTAATTTTTAGATCAAAAACTGTGTTAAGTAAATTTTGCTACTTACAGTTTTCAAAGGCTTTTAACCTAAAAATTGAAATTCAGTCAATAAAAATGATTTTTTTTTCTCCAAAAATGAATTTGTAGGGAAAAATTAATCGATTTAAAAAAAAAAATTATTATTTTACGATGAAAATAAAGCGAGTAATGCATGTTTAAAGTTCAGAAACAGGGTTTTTTCAATAAAATTTCAATCTTTTTTAAGACGAATTTGAGCAAAATCTTAAATTGACGATAGCTTGGCTAAATTTCATCGTAAAAAGATAAGTTTTTTTTTCTTCTGGAGTGGTTTTTCCCTGGCAATCAGATTTTCTTACCTATTTTTTAAAATTTTATTTACTTAAAAAGTTATTTTAAAAATTTGGGGTAGCTCATATACGAAAAACACGGTTTTTGAAATAAAAGTGAAAAAATCTTTTTGGCACCTATCGCCGATTTCTTGTTCTCGATTTTTTTCGGTTTTCTGAAGGTTCAAACTAACTGAAAACACGGGTCATATCGATGTGCCTTCAAAAAAAAAAAATTACGATTCCAGGCTCAAATTAAGTAGCACTTTTAAAATAATTGCTCATATACCTCTTATCTTCCAGTATTTTTGAGAACTAATTTCATCATTTAGTAATTATAACCTTAAATATATTTTTTTAATTTAAGAAGTTCATTTATCAAACGCCGTAGCTTAAAATTAAGTTACGCAAAGAAAATCTTAATTTTTATTGTTTTAATAAACTTCTGTTCAAATGTCATTATTGTGCTCTCAAAAATAAAATTTATTTTATAAAATTAGAAATGTAACCACTTGGTGAGATATGCCCAAATATATTTTAATTTCCAATATTAATTTACAATTTTTTCCAGTTATAAATAACAAAAAATGGAAACTGAAAATTTATCAGAGTATGATAATAGTATCAACAATATCCTTAATGATGACTGCTTAATAAATATTTTTGAACATCTACCAATTGCTGATAAATTAGGAATAGAAATTGTTTGCAAGAGGTGGAACTTTCTCGGAAAATTTTCGTGGAGTAAACTCAAAGCTTTAAGAATTATGAAAACAACTAATGAGCCCTCTGTAAAAAATCAACTGAATTATATTGTAAATAGTTTAAAGAGATATGGACGGTACTTAAATTACATAAATATTAATATGATTAATAAAGAAAAATATTTGATAATGTTCCAAGAAATTTTAAATAATTGTAAAAATCTTAGAAGTTTTACGTTAACTGGTTATCGGTTAGAAAATGAGCAGATTCTCGGTTTGATATTTAAAAACAACGCCAAAATATCCAGTGTTACGTTAGATGAGACTAATTTAAATGGCGCTTGTTTAGAAAATTTGTGTCCTAACTCGATTACAGAATTTCGATTAAATTTTTGTTTCATTAAATCTGAAAACAAACTGACTGATTTTTGTTCAAAACTAAAAAATTTAGAAATTATTGAGATCCATTCCAACTCAAAAAATTATAATAACATTGACAAATTAATACTTGCACTGAATAACAGCAACTGTGAAAAAATTCGAAAATTTTCCATTTTTCATATTAATGCAGTTAATATTAATGAATTATCAAATATGCTTTCAAAGCAAAAGTCTTTGAATTCTTTATTCACATGCAACATACCTGTGAATAAATATTTTTTAGAAAATTTGATAAATTTACCTCTTCAAGAATTAGCAATCGAGATAACTGAAGAAACGTCTTTTTATTTAAGATATTTTAAAAATTTAACAGTTGTTAAGTGCTTTCTTGATAATTTAACTGACGAAATTGTTAAAAATCTAACAAAATGTTTAAATTTAAAAGAAATTAAATTTTATGCAATTGGTCTTTTTTTTACTTACTCTTTAACAACTCAAGGCGAAAATTATTTCGCTGATTTCAAAAACTTAGAATCGCTTAAGTGCTTTGGTTTGAATTTACACACTGACAAAATTTTAAGCGCTGTAGCACGATTTAACAAAAATTTAAAAGCATTAGACTTAATTTTCTGTGAAATCACAGATTCGGGATTCGAAAGTATTTGTTCACTGAAAAATTTATCAGACTTGAGACTATCAATCGTATACTCTGGAAATTTTAAAAAATTAATAAAATTGTTAAATAAAAGCAAGTTATCAAATTTAATAGAAATAATCTGCTTTATCAATAATGATAACCAAATTAAGTTATTTTATCCAATTGCAAGTAATAAAACAATCAATAAAACTAAGAAAGATAGTAGAAATTACATAAAAATGTATTTGAGTGAGAGTTTATTTAAAGAATGTGCGAAAGATTATTATTTTAAATTTTTATTTTTCAAGGATTTCTGTAGGTGTATGATTTACTCGACTTCGAATTTTAATTATTTTTTTATTTATTTTACTTTAATTTTAATCGTAATCTTCATTCACATTTGGTTTTAAATATTAAGTTTATTTTTTTAACAGTGTTTTTGCTCAAAATAATAAATAAAGAAATTTCTCATCTCGTAGAATCAATAAAATAAGCAGCGTATATTTTTTGTAAGTAGATATTTGTAAAATTTGTCTTGCTTTAAATTTCTGTTGTAATTTAATTTGCAGTATTTGTTTTAACTGAATTACATTTATTTTATATTATTAAAATTGATACAAAAAAAAAAATTGAATTTTGCCTTACAAAATCCTCTGTCCCAATAAATAATTCCCATCACGAAAATCGATTTATTTCTTTAAAAACTCATTGTAAAACCACTAAAAAAATATTTCAATAAATTCAGAGCACATAAAAGGATACTCAAAAGACATGATAATTTTGGTTTTAAAAGGTTCTGTAGAAACCCAAAGACCAAACTCTATGAATACAGCTTAATACAAATTACAACGTGTGCCCTTGATCTATTTAAATAATGGGAGTTGATGAGATTGTTGGCTGATGACGATAAAACACGTTATATTACTTCACTCACGAATTATGTAATAATTAAAAAGGGGTTACTCTATCTTCACTCTTATCGTGATTATTAAATTTTAGTAGATTCGGTAATTTAGATATTACACTTACATCAAACTTTTACACAACTCGTTATTTATTTATTTAAATTTAAATTACAAAATTGTCAACAAGGTTAAATACAACGGTATTCATTGAACTAGAAAATTCAGATGGTTTATGTTAATACTTAGTTTGTTGAACAACTTTTAGCTGACACAGAAACTTACAATGTTGAATCTAAGAAACTTTTTGTAATCTGTTATTTTGTACTAAACATGTTTTTAACTGTAAAAAAAAGTTTGCAGTATTTTAAAGAAAAAAAAAAAAAAAAATATTACGTCAATTGAAAAAAAAAATTCATCCATAAAAAAACACGAGTTAAATTCTTATTTAACTCTGTTTTCGAATAATATAAATGACATTTTAAGTATTTCATCAAGAAATCAGCAAGTAAAATAAAACTCGACATTGAGTGGATAAAAAATAAATTTTCAAAGTATAAACCAAATTTATATCGTCTGTGAAAATAAGTTAGAAAGCAGAGAAAAGTTTTATACTCTCATATATAAAGTCACGTGACTTAATCACTGAATTTAAAATCTCGTTAAATACATAAAATTAAATTAATTAGTCATTAGTAATAAAATATTTTGACCATCTGTTAGAATTTAAATTCTCATGAAAATTGATTGACATTTTCTTTAAAATTGAAAAAAAAACTGCTGATAAGTTTAAAAAGGATAATTGCAAGGTTCTTTTTTTAAGCCTAAGAAAAAAGTTTTTTAGTAAGAGTTTACTACTTACAGATAAGGATATTATAGAAAAAAAAGTTACCCTGTACAAGAGTTAAACCACATCAGCTTTTTTTTTTATGCCACTTGCTCAAAAAACTTATCTTAAAGCTTTTTAGCATTACATAAAGTTAAAAGAATTTTTTAAAGTAAAAGTCTGTGTTTTTGTTTATTTTAAGGAAGATTCAGCTTATCAGACCTTGTGTAATAAGGCAAAAAGTACCCTTTTTTGACAATTAAACTGAAAAGGATCAGAGTCATCATTTTTAAGCTCACACTTGAAATTTAAAAGTAACCCTAAATTTTTTATATATTAGACTGGCCCTTAAAAACCAAAAACTCGAAATAAAAATATTGAATAAAAAGAATTTTCTATTTTATCATGTCAATAATAAAATATATATACGTGTTCATAGGATATTAACCCATCATATTTTATATAATACGTGGGAAAAGATGTCGAACGATAATGCTAATATATATAAAGCTTCAAAAGCTATAACCCCTTATAATATTACAGTAGCACGTTATCGACCTTTCTATATAACGTGTAAGCTTGGGGTTTTATACATATATAATTATGCATGAGCAACATTGACTTTTTTTTTTTATTCTATAGACAGAAAAAAAAAATCGAATATGATAATAAAAAAATTGCATATGTCAAGTGTATTTTTTTTTTAATGCTTTGTATGAAATTATTATTATTGTAAATTTTAGTCAAACACGTGAATTTGTCATTACATTGTCGTGTTTTATGGAAATATGATTAGCTCTTTTATGTGAACTAAACAGGCTTGTAAAATTAACAAAATTTAGTCATAAAAAAGATAATTTGCATTTTTAGAGGGGGATTTATTGTGACGAGATATTCTTATCAAAGAATTGTTTAATTTTATTCTGTGTTTTTTTATCAAATTTTGTAAAAATATTTGAAAATTTTTATCTTGAAAAAAACAAAAAAATATTTTTACATTGTTTTTTTTTTTATAAAACTTTGAAATATCCAAAAAATCACTGAATTTAATTAAAAACGATAAAAAATTCTTATCAAAACTTATAAAACTTTATTAGAACCCCCCACTCAAAGAAAGTCATTTATAAATCGAAAAAAGAAAAAAAAAATTGACAAAGTCATAATAAAGTAGAAATATAAAAAAGATAAGAGAAGACATGATGAGAAATAAAGTATAGTCTTGAAGATATGATGAAAAATGATAAGAGAGAGAAAGTAATATAAAAAGATGAAAGGAAATATACAATAACTGAGAAAACGGAAGTAGAAAAAAGATCGAGATAAGGAGAATCTTTGGTATTGCTTTGGATATTTTATTTTTTTGGGGTTGGCAATTCTTAGTAATGAATATTCTTCTTTTTTTCTTGTTATTACGCAGTTTTTATCACGTGGCTATGGAGCTTTAAATACTCGAGGAAAGAGTAATTACAAATTTTTGTTTGTTTGTTTATTTATATATGAGCTTGTTTTTTAATTTTTTTATTATAAAACTTTTAACGAACCTATAGAAAATTCTAAGTACAATAGTTGTTAAGTATCTTTTCTAATTTATGATTCGGAATTTGAACAAAGGAATATAATTTAACTTTTTCGAAGAATTTCCAAAGTAAACTTACGAATCCTCTTTAAACACATAAAAAATTTCTCTTGTACAAAACTTTTTTCAATTTTGTTTTGTTTACTTACTAAAGAAATTTCATCGAAGGGTTAATTCCAAGTGATATTTTCTAATAGGGACGAACAGTACGGCTTCGTATCGTAAAACCAGCTGTCATGAGCTTGTGTAATTATAATTTGATAACGTGTTAGCATGTTTTTTTTTTTATTTGTTTTAGTCAGTTGTATTGATTCTAATGAGTACACGCTTCAAAAGATTAAACATCGGTAGATATAAAAAATTTTAATTATACCCTGACACTTTTTTGATATTTAAAAAAATTAAAAAACATGCTCATATATATAATAAATAATTTATTTATGAATATACAGAAACTAACCAGCGAGAATGAAAAGGAAATCCATGGTGATTTAAAAAAAAAAAATTGTTATTTTAAGAATGAGAATACATTAGAATGTTTAAAGTAACGAGTTTTTATAAAATATATTGTTTTTCTTATGAATATGCATTAGTAAATTACAGGGTGTCGAAACAATTGTAATCTCCTTCCTACATTTTATACATAATATTGTATTGCGAAGTAAAAATATTTTTATTTCTTTTCTAGTAAATTTATTTTTGCAATTTTAAAAATTTGAATTTATGTAATTGAGAGGAAAATTTGTTAATATTAAAAGTGTGTTTTTAGATATTGGAAAGTAAGCCTGGCTGTACATAATTAATTTATTAAATCTTAAATTATCTTTAGATAAAATTGAGAAAAACAAAGCTATTTTTGGGTAATATTTGTGATTTCTGTTGACTATATGTAACGAGTCTCAGTGTAATAGCCTCTTTAATTATTTAATAAGATTAGGCACGTATTGTAAAGATAATGAAATGTATAGTCATAAGTTCTTAATGTGTAATTTCTAAGGTATAAGTCTTTAGTAGTATATTCGAGATGTAGAGAAACAGACTAATTGTCGTTTCTCTCATTTTAGGTAATGAATCATAAATCTCTCATTTTAGAGCAACACAAGGGTCGTAATTATTTCAAAATACTATTCAAAATATAGACGCATTATGTACAATCAATTGGCTGCCAGAGCTTGCATCCACCCATAAAAACCCATGATTAATAATATAAGATTAAACTTTTTCCCCTTATGAAAGAAGGAACTTTCGACCACCCCAAATTAAATTAAATACTTCAAAACTTACGTCAAAATTAACCTAAAAACCATCATAAAATTTAAATAACCTCAAAAACAAACCCAATAATTAAAACATGACAATTAAACTTCCAACTAAAAAAAAAACACGTAACAAATTTTTATCTAACTTTTCTAACTCTAAAAGAAAATTATATTATCAAGTTTTTTTTTTACTTAACAATCGTTACATTAACAACTTATATGTAAAAAAAACTAACTTTTAAGAGTTCAAGTAAAAAAAAAATGAAATATTCATAATATATCAGCATATACATTCAACACATTCAAGACTTATTTATCTAAGATCTGACCTGTTATTTTTTATATACACAGTTAAAAATTTTTTTTTCCTTAACTTCCTCAATTATTCACGCCATTCATTTTATACTTTTAAATTTATTGCAAAAATTATAATTTTTTTTAGAAACTTACCTTAATAAAACGTTTAGCCTTTGTTAAAAGACCTAAAGTTGTGTGTCTAGAAGTTTCTGGTCCTAACGGTACTAAAACTTTCAGCTTTTCCAAACAATTTCTGAGGTGAGCTCTCCTGTAAAAAAAAGCAGAAAAAAAAGCATATTAAACTTTTTCATATATTATAACTATTTATCTTTACTATATCTAAAAATAAACTATAAAAAGTTAGTAAAAGTATTCACGAGCCTAATGGTCCGTGATTGCGTCGATAACCTAAATCCTTCCAATATTTATATTCTCTTTATACTATAATGCACTTTTTTCAGTTTTTTAATGTTCTGTTCTTTATGCTTCTCGATCGAAACTTTTTAATCGCTTTTTTTTCCTATACATAGAGAAAAATAATATTTTTCAATTGTTACTTTTTTTAATGACTTAATGCCAAAATTTTAAATAACGGAAATATTTAAATGCGCGTTTAAATATTCATATGCTAAAAATGAGAAGATAATTTTATGAGTGTTCGTCTGACTAATTTCGTCTTTATCTACTTAAAAAATATTTTTAATGGGTTTGACATTTTACGTTGTAGTTAAAATATGTTTAATTTTTAAATATTAGGGTTTTACTTATATTTAAAAGCATTTTAATATTTAATTACTTTTTTTTTTGTATATTAGACTGGTCACGATTTTTAAATAAAATTTCCAGACTGATAAAAACACAGCTAAATTTAATTAAATATCAATTTGCATGTATAAAAAAATGCCTTTTTTTCCAATGCTATTAAAGAATTAATCAAATAATTGCAATATACAAATATTTGAAATATGTTTACGCATATAAACAAAAGAATATTCTCCTATATATATAAATAAAAGAAAATTTAATTAACGTACGATATTCTCTACGCCTGGGATTTAAATAGAAAAATTCCTACTCTTGATAATAGTGAATGCTACAGAACAGAAACGCGAACCGGTTGGTTACAATGATGAGAATAAAAAAAATTTTCTTTGTACATTAAAACGATATAAAACATAAAAGCTCTCTTGTTGTATACTACAAATGTGTTTTTTTCTTTTTTTCTCTCGGATAATAGTTGAAGTACATGGAATGATCTGGCTGGTTTTTTTAAGGGAGATTTTTACAAATGGTTTGAAGTTAGTTTTGTTATTTGGATTCTAGTCACGTTTGCTTTTAGATTATTGGGTTTAAAAAAAGGACTTTTTAAGGTTAGGGTGTTTTTTGAGCTTTTTATGGTAGTTCCTAAGAGTTTCTTTGCATTTAATTTATTTTTACCCTGGATAAATAGCTAAACAATAGAATTTACAGCTTTTGACTGTACTTTAACTTCAAATAAAAACTTGGAGCTTGCATGCATACAAAAAACTAGGAAATGTAACCAAAAATATGGTTTTGTTTACTATATAAAGTTTGGTTAATGTCACTATAAATTTTTAGTAAAATTTGCAAAATTTTTTAAATAATGACTTTCATAAGTTCAAACAACTCCTAAATCTTTTAAAAATCACAATAAATTTACATTTATTTACTTCAAATACTAAAAATCTCATATCTACTAAAAAACCTCCCCAAAAATCCAAAAAAAAAAAATTGTTTTTTCCAAACTAAATACCAAAAAAACAATAAATTTAAAAAATCCAATGGAAAAACCCATATAAAAGTATATGAATCAACGTAGAATATAAAGCATAAAAGGTACAAAGAAAAATTCCAGCGTGTTCGATCTCCCGTCCTTTTAGAATTGTCAATTTACAAATTTTTTCGCGTTATATATATATATATATATATAACCCCCTTGTGTATGTGATAAATACTACTACTATTTACTACTTGTAATATTATTACTTTTTATTATACTTTAAATACGTTTTTATTACTCAAAATTCTTTGTTATTTTTTTATTTAAAAATTAACTAAAATTTTCCATAAAATGTAATTTTTGCACATATATTTGAATTAATTAAAAGAGAGAAAAATTTTTATATATAAAACGCATTTTAAAAAAACATTTAGAAAGAAAGAAAATAAAGAAAAATAAAAAAAAAAGTGTTTGAAACTAATGACATCGTCAAACACAGTTTTTATATCTTAAGTTTATTTCTTTTATTATTAAACCGCAAATGTTCTTTAAATGTTGTTGCAATATATATATCATAAAAAAGTATAAAATAATTTTTATTTTTTCATTTTTATGATTTTAAGTATACTTTAACGATATTATATTTATTATAAAAAAAAAAAAATATATCGTGTGTTTTTTATTATTTTTTAATACCACAACGACGTATATAATATAAAGATCAGTGTAAATTATATGAGTCATTAATGTTGTGTTGTATTGATTGCTGTGTGAAAGTTTATTGATTTATTTTATTTACCTTTTTTTCTTTAGATTTATGCTGGTTTGAGGAAAATGGTTGGGGAATTGATTGTTAAAGAAGAATAAATTTTTAAATTGTGGTTTTAATCCTGATTGAAAAATTTTTATTTTCTCGCAAGAGAAATGAGCTTTTAATATTATAAATAGAATAATTTAGTTGAAAATTCTTTATATATGTAAAGAATACTTTTATAATTACTAATACATTGATATTTAAATGATTATATATTTTATGCAAAATAAAGCAAAAGTTTATTTTTTTGGGATCTAACTGAATTTTCGGTTGTTCAGTGCCTACAATTTACAAATCTAAATTATTACTATGGAGTTATATGAAGATTCTTCATGCTCTATTTTTTTGCAAAAAAATCATCTATAAAATTATAGTTTACCAAGATAGATAATTTATAAAAAGAATATGTAAATTTTTCTTCGCAAGAAAGAAATATATTATTATTAGAAATACAGCTCCTGGGGTTTTATAATATTAGCTTTCGTAATACAGGTGTCAAGTGTACTTATTAAAAATAATAATAATAATAATAATGTGAAGTCCGTTATATATTATATAGAAAACATAAATTTCAATAAGATCAACGATCTCACGCATTTATAAACACGAAAGGAATAACAAGGACTTTTATAACTCGTTATGTATGTAAACTTTTCTCTCTCTCACTTGATCAAAGTGGTAAAATCTATAGATATTAAAGTATAGAAGCTTATAACTTTGAACAGAGTCAAACGAAGAGGAAACGTTTATCTAAGGATTAATTCAACTGAAAAGCAAAACTTGATTGGAAAGTTCACCTTATATTCAAAGTATTACTAAATTTTAAAGGGCCAACTCACTCGCTCTCTATCTCTCTCACGCTTTTTAGTTTGTTGTTGTTGTTGTTGTTGTTGTTGTTTTATTACTATTATTACGTTCTTGATACTTTATAAGCCATTGCTATTTTGACCTTTGTTAATTTCTCGATATCAAATCCAAATTTTAATGAAATGTGCTTATAGAATTTTCTTTCTTTTGTTTAGTTTAATTAACTTTTCAGTTAGAGCTTAGATGTTTTCTTACTTATATTTACTTGTTCGCAGACTAAATAATCAAATTTTAAATAAAAGGTCCTTGTATTATAGAAAGTAACATAAAAGCATCAGAATTTCCAGGACGCATTTATTTTCACCAGATGAAAATTTTGAAAAATTCTTAGTCCCCGTTTTCAGGCAAATTTATAAAATTGCTAAAAGGCTGTACAAAAAGAAAAACAAAAATGTAATTTTTTTGTCCAGTCTTTCAAAAATTTTTTAACAAAAGGGGATTATGGTAAAATTTAATGCGAAAATCGAGTAAGAATTTTCCGAAATTTCGATCCAATGACAGAAAAATTGGTCCCAAAAATTCAACTTAAATCTGCTCAAATCCCAGAAATCCAATTACCTTTAAATTATTTCACCTTCCAATACAAGCAGCAATAAAATAAAAATTTATTAATTCATTAATGACATTAAACGACACACTACTTAAACGATTATGTCAATTTCAATGAAAAATTATCAAGCATAACAAAAAAAAAAGTAACTTTTTAATTCTTTCTCTTGTACTATAAAATAAAAAAAAAAAAACACGCGGATTAAAATAAAGAAAGAAAAAGTTGAATAGTATAGTAATATTTATGAATTAAGTACATGAATAAAAAAGAATTATAAAAAGGAAGAAGCAAAAAAAAAAAAAAAAAAGGCATGAACGGAAGCATAGCAATTAAAAATTCTTTTGTGTAAATTAAAAATAGCGTTAAAATATAATAAATGTATTTATTAATCATAGAGAAAGAACGAGAATTTTTCTTTTTGTATTTTGCAAAAAAAATCTGGCATTTATTATTATTATTATTATCTTTTATTCTGATATTTAAATATTTTTCAGAGATTTTGAGAAAATTATTTTATTTCATATTGAATATTTTTTTTTCTTAGAATTTAATTTTGCAATTTTCTTTAAGTCGACTTTAACTAGTAGAAAATTCATTGTACTTTTTTCTTCATTGTATTTTAAGAATTTCATTTCCAAGAATATAAAATTGGATGTGTGCTATCAAAATTCTTAAAAACATTATTTTTTTGTATACCTAAAAAAGTATCATTAAATTTAATTTTTCAGTAAAATCAATAAAATCGATTAAATAAAAAAAAGCGTAAATTTACTTTTTGATAGAAGTTTATAAGCAAATCGGATTATATTTTGTGTGTATAAACTTTTCAATAATCCATTAATTCTAAGTCGGTATTATTATGTAATATTCAAGGTTTACTAATGAACCGAGCTATTGTTAGATAAGTAAAAAAATTATAATCTTAATTGACTATTAAACTATCGGATTATTGGTTAAAGACCGTCACGTAGACCCTAAAATTGGCACTTTTAGGGACACATGCTTTTTCGTTTATCTTTCGATCTTCTTTATTCTAATGATAATAATAATAATAAACATATTTCTAGCCTTAAGCTAAGAACCTATGAACAATCTCTTTGATCATCCCATACAGCCTTTGAAGTGGCCAATTATCATTTTTTTCTTCCTGAGATTTTAGCTTGGCTTCTTATATATATAGAAAAAAAATGATAAGAGATGATACGCATCTATGGAAAGACATGAAAGAAAATTTTCAACTTTTTTTTTGTCGTCATAAGCAGTGAGGTTAGTTTTCTTTTTTAAAGGTTTCTTTCCTTTTTTTTATTTTCTAAGACAAAGTATTCACAAAAGCATGCTTAATCAATAATTTCTTAAGAATTTTTTCATCCTGTGTAACAATACGTTTTTTAAATAATATTCAAATATTTTACTTATAAAAGGCTGAGATAAAATTCTAGTTATTTGATAAATTTGATCATGCTCAGAATATTATGGATAAGGCATGATTATAGAATTCTCAATTTTATAACGCAAGTTCATAAAATATTTTTATAGATCTAAGAAAAAATAATTTATCAAATATCAAAAGAACATAATCTTTTGTATTCACATTTCAAAACATGATATAATTGGACTAATTTTAATTTCTCGCAAACGAAATGAATTCGGGAAGGTATATAAGGAGAAAATTAGTAAATTTATTTTATCTTATATTTGTTAATTTATACTCATCAGTTTATAATTATTTTCGGTTTATATTCACATTCTTCTAGATAATTCATACAAACGTGTCGAATTATACATTTTAAATTATTTTTATACATAATTTAGTGAAAATCATTATTAATATTGAATTACAATTTGGTATGTGAAAATTTTGGGGCCACGCTCATTTTGATTGAATCAACAAACTACTGGGTCGTAAAGAGATGTATACAGATTGTATCCTCGTACCAAATGTGAATTATAGATCGAAAAGATTTATTATTATTGTCCAAAAAGGTCGTTTTCAAATAAATTATTAATAAAATTACTAAATAAAAAAATCTCGAAAAAAATGCCTCAGAAAGTACTTGATTCATTAAAAATCAACAGAATATAGCAAGTCTATTAAAGGTTGCGTTTACACTAATTAAACTCTGTTTTTAATTTCTCGCAAATGAAATGACTTTGTAAAGGTATATAATAACGAATATAAAAGTTTAATATATCTTACATAATTTTGAAATGGTATATCTATTTATAATTTTCTATTTTGGTTTTCTCGATTGATTTATTGATTTAAGAAGACAACTAGCTGATTGTATGGCAGCAATATTTAAACAAAACAATTATAATAACCTTTAAGAAAAAAACGAGGAAAGAAGTACTATTTAGCCAAATTCTTTTTTTCGACGTTAGAAAACAAAATTTTTTTTTTTATTTTAAATTTAAAACACCTCAGTTTCAAAATACTTATTATTTTGACGAATAAATTTCTAAATTTAATTTCTCGCAAACAAAATGACTTTTTAAAAGTATATAAGAACAACTAAAAAAAATTTTTGTGCATAAAACAAATAAAAATAAATGTTAGTTATCGGTTTCTACTTGTTATATTTAAATTGTACTTTTTGGTTATTTCTTCCATGCGTATTATACTTGAAAAAAATATATACGTCTATACTCTCCGAGATACTCTCTTACATTCTTTGGTTTGCATATACTGTCAATTTAATAAATAAGAAACAACCTAATGCAAAATATTATCAAAAAATAACCTATTAGAGAAAAAAGTTTGTATAGCCTACTTTTTTTCAACTTGAGAAATTAAAAAAAAGTTTATTTTTTTTTATACTATATGGCAAAGTTTCAAAAGATATTTTTTTTAACTTAAAAATTATTGAAGAAATAAAGAAAATGAATTTTTCTTATTCCAAAAAAAAAAAATTTTTTAATAAAAAAAAGTTTCATTAGCGTATATAAAATAGATTTCTTAGTTACATGAGTAAAATTCTCAGACTTTTTTTACAAAAATTTAACTGTAAAAATATTTAAAAAGTTAATTTTAATATGAAAAAAGTTGAATTTAAATAAATTTAAAAAAATATAAATCTTATTTAATTATCTTTCTCCCTGCACACATTTTGATGATACAAAAATCCACCTTTTTTTTGTAAGAACATTATACTCTGAAACTATAAAAATTGCGGTCAAGATTTTTTTTTCTTTGAAAAAAATCATACTGTAACGTTATTACATCCCTTTTTTTTTTTATTCTTTGTTTCACATCCTTTTATTTAATACGCGCATTCTTTCTCCATGACATGTAATTAAGACTTTCACATTTTTCTCAAAAAAAAAAGTAATTCAATTAAGTACTTAAAATTAATTTTTGGCTTAACAAAAAAAAAATCAGGTCAAAAAAATAATCAGATCGTAAAAAAAAAAAGTATCGTAATACAGAGAATTGACATTGGAATTTAAGTAAATTGTATGATATTACATGTGTTCATAATAATATCTAATATAAGGTCAGAGAACTCGAAAATGTTGTGCAACGGTCCACTTATGGAAAAGAGTGAGAAAGCAAGTAAACTTATTTTTTTCTGAACAACATGAGAAGAACGCGAGTGCATTGCCCGTACATTATTGCATTTTACCTCCTCCAACAAAAACAAGTTTTAGGTTATATATTACGCTTTCGCCATTGTCTTATTCTCATTCATCATTAACTATCTTTCTTCGATTTTCTACCTAACCTAAAATTTATATTTTACTTTAATCTTGTAAGATCTTTTATTATTCGACTCGAAAAAGTTTCGTTTCTTTTCACAGACTTTATTTCTTTTTTTTTTTTTGCTAGTCTAACTTTTTTTTTTAATATACTTTTTTTTAAAAGAGATGAAAGAAGAATTGTCATACATAAGTAAAAAGTCAAGTAGAAAAAAAGAAAATGTTTGAATGAACGTATTGTCAATCATGCAAGAGATAATATTACGAAAAAAAAGACGACACATTCGAGATAAAAAGAAATTCCTTTTTATTATTATTATTTTTTTTTTATACGTACACCGTTTTTCCTGTAAAATAACGATGTATATTAAATACCTTCAGATATAAATTAATTTTATTATTATTATTATGGAAATTGAGACTGGATTTTTTTTTGCACTGATTTTTTAGATTTTATTAGTGAGTTTGTATTGCTTTAGGATATAATTTGAAAAAAAGGTGAGCCAAACAGTTTCTTAAAATTTTGGGCATGATTTATGAACTCATAGCTATTAAGTAATTTTATTTGCAGCACTAAAATCTCTCGAAAAAAGGAGCTTAAAATTAGATAAATAAAATATTTCTAATAAAATAAAAAAGAAAATAAAAATTTTCATTACCAAACATCGCTTGTTTTTCATGTAATACACTGAGGACAATAAACCAAGCAATGAAATTTCTTAACAATAAATTAAAATCGTCTTCGATAGTAAAATAAAGATAAGAAAGAACGAGAGAGAATATAACCTTATATAGAATAAAAAGTAGTTTTAACGTCTTTTGAATGTCAAATAATGTCAATTACAATGATTTTTCATCTGACATATAATACATCTGTGTTCAATGAACTAAAATATACATTAGTAAGCAGATATAATAAAATATTATATATGGGCATGCAGAAAAAAAAAGGACATAAAATTTAAGATTTACTAGTAGTAAGTAAGTTTAAGTAACGCAAACACATTACGTAAGATATTTTTCAAAATTTATATAACCACACGTGTTTTGTTGTATTATGCTCGCTCGACTGTAAATGAAAATATATAAGAAATAGTGAAAATGACGAATATGACATATAGTACGTTGACATACAATTTTTTCTTTTTTTTTTTTTTGCTCTGTAATATATAAAAATAGTTTATGTGTGTCGGCTCTCTCTCTATGCATTTATGTGTAAAATCACGTTGCAGAGGAAAAAAGGTGGTAATCTCTAAATATGAAAATTTATTTTATTTGTTGTAGTTTTGCTTTTGACAGGAATTTAGTTTTTTTTTTTACACATTTTTTTGATAAAATGAATTTTTTGGTAAGGGTGGACCAAAAAAATACTTTTTGAAATTCTGGAGGTGAAATTTTTAATATGGAAATTATCAGACTTAAATTTTGCAAGCCCACAATCAAATAGTTCCTAAACTTACAGCAATTGTCCAAATTACCATAAATCACTCATAACATAAATTTTCCCAAAAAATGCAAAAAAAAACCTCGTAAAACATTATTCATAAGCTCCAAAAAAAAAAGCTTATGACAGCTCACTAATTTAATTGATAACCAAAAAAAACTTTTTAATTAACCTACACACTGAAAAAAAAAGTGTGTATGCATAATGAATAATTTAGCAATTATTTATAAACTGCAGAATAAAAAAAAAAAGGCAGGATTATTAACGCGTTTATAAATAAAACCAAAGTTAAACACACGCACCTACACAGTGAAAAATAATTTATTGTAATAAAAATCAAAAGAAAATGAATAAATTAAAAAAGTTCTATATAAATATTTAATTTTAAATTAAAAAAAAAATATATACACTTCAGAGTGTAAAGTAAAATGTACAGTCCATTATAAAAAATCAGAACATTCGTCATTTTCTTTTTCTTAGCTGTCACATCTTATCGCTATAATTCTTTTCGTTTTAACGCGCGTGCACCCCATACATACATAAAAATATATAAAATAAAAAGCGCGTAACTCAAGCAGCCAACATTTTTGCTGACGAGCATGCTAACTACGACGATTCGCATTGCATGCATGCATCTATATTTTTATTTATTACAGTTGGATTTGTGTGTTAGAGAGAGACAGAGAGTCAATGGGTTTATAACGGAGTGTTACGTGTATTTTTTTAAAAAAGTCGAACGGAAAGTTTAAAATATGACTTTTTTTATACTATAAATGTTGTTTATTATGTTTATCTAATGAATATTTATGCATTTTTATCATTTTTTTTTTACTAGCGAAATCAACGGTGTTATAATTATTGCTTGCGTAGGTGGTAAAGTTTCAACAACTTTATTTAATTATTTATATTACAAGTTAAAATTTTTTTTCTGTATTTGGAGTTAAATTTTTTACAAAAACTGAAAATCCAAAAAAATAAGTTTCTTTTCCTTCCTTCGTTTTTTTTTTTAGCAGAAAACTTTATGTCAACGAAGGAGACTTTTTATATTATATACTTGAGTATAAAAAGTTTTTTTTTCTCGTTATCAGTAAAGTGAAAAAAAAAAAAATAAAGAAATAAATTCTTTTTTAAAAGTGTCACAATTTAAGTATGTTTTGGCGTTGATGAAATACTAACTAAATTCAATACTTTTTTTTTTCTGTGGTTATTTTTATTTTTTCTTTTGAAATTTTATTTTTACAAGGGTTGGTCATAAGATTTGGATTGTCGAATCGTACTTTGTTCATTTAAATGGTGATTATAAATATTTTTTTGACTTTTATTAAAAATTTATTGATATCGTTTTTGTTGCGGGTTTGTAAAAGTTAGGGGTGTTTGGGTTTGGGAAATTTCATGGGTCTAAATGCATGAAACTATTTTGAGTCCCTAAATCGAAAATATTCTAAGTCCCTTAACCCGAACTTTTCCAATTGCCTAAATCAAAATTATTTTAAGTGCCATTTGACCCCTCCCCCCCTTGATTTTCAAATTTCAAGGTACCCCCTCCCTATAAACATTTTCCATACTCGTGAAACGTCGTAATATGAAGTTTAAAAGCGTGCAGGGCCTTGTGTAATATAAAAAAATGAAAATTTTTGCTTGTGACAAGTGGAAATGATTTTCAATAACGATTAGTCAAATACAGATTTTTACATTTTTAAATTTCATATTTTATTTTTTAAGCCTGTTTTAGAGTACCCAGCATCCTCACTAAACACAAAGCTCACAGGTACCCCGTTGCGAAACTACTAGAAAGGATTTTTTCTTGAAACTCTTTTTATTCCCTTTTTTTATAAAATTTTATTTAAAAAATATTATTTCTAACATCAAAAAATTTATTAAAAATTGAATTTCATTCATATTGAATTTTTTTTTAAAATTGTAAATAAATTATTTGATTATTATATAAAAATTTGAAAAAATTTAAAACTGCTTGATAAGTTTGAAATGAAAAAATTGATTGCAGACATTGCACCACGTATTATGTCGAGTTTAATAAATCATTGATTTATTTAATTACTTCTGGATTGATAAATTCATTAATTAATATTGGACGATTTAATAATTTATTTTTCTATTTTATCATTATTTTATTGGTAAAATTTTAATATTTTTTCAGTTTTTTTTTTACTTTTTGGGGCTCCTGCCGATTCATGGCAGTGCACATATTAAAAAATCAAAAATCTGAGTAATTTAATTTAAGGAAGCATGAACATTGAAAATCCTTAATTAAAACTTTATATCGAAGACTGTGAAAATTTAATATAAAAAACACGAGTTTGTATGTGTAAAAAAATGATATTAAAATACATTTCGGTAAAAAACTGTAAACCACACGGTAAGTTAAACATAAAAAAATATATAAATTTTTATTACACTTTAAAAACTCAAATATTTACAATACTCCCATGAATATAAATAAATAAACATATTTAAACACACATAAAAAAAATATTCTTGTTTCAATGATTTCTTTTCCATAAACATAACCAAAAAAGAAAAAGGATAAAAACTCGAGAGTAAATTTACTAACACGTAAGTTACAAAATAACTTTTTTTTCGTTTTGTTTGTTAGTGCAGTAACTATTGTTGTTTTTAAAACTACATTTGTTTTTTCTTTATAGTGAAAAACAGACTTAAACTTGAATATAAAAACGTATTCAAGTACTAGATTGTCAAAAAAGATGTAAACGTATGTTTTTAAACTTGTTGGAAATGGACCAAAATATTAAGTTACGATAAGCAAATAATATTTACAAAAAAAAACTCTTGTTTTATTTTATTTTTTGGAAGATAAATTTTCTAGGTTTTAATTATTTAAATATTTAGAGGCTGATAAAGTTCGTAAATAAATTTAGTTTTATTTATTTAAAATGATTAAATTTAATTTTCATAGTATAAATTTAATTTCTTGACTAATCCAAACAGACAAATGTGAGAATTTATTTACATTATATAGAAACTACTAATGTAAACTTTATACACGTTTAAACAGAAAATTCAAAAAGGTGGCAGACACTATTTTCTTAAGTAAACTTTATGTTTTAAACATTCAGAAAATGAGAATCGAGTCAAAAAAAAAGTTTAAAAAACAAAAATAAAGATTGCATGTAACACGCGATGTAACCAGTCAAAGTCATGTATATACTAACATTTAGACACTTAAAACAATCGTTGTAAATAAATCAACTTTAGAATCTTCACCTTTTTTTAAAACGACACGCATAAAAATATTTCTGTTTTTTTCTTTTATGTAAAAGAGAGATTTTGATTCTCTTCTGTTTTTTTAAAATATTTTATACAGGAATAATATGGCTGTTTGTTTGTTTGCTTGTTTGTTCGTTGATGTGTAATGTGTAAAACATGATTTACGGAAATAAACTGCAGGCTTTTTGTATATTAGGCAGGGCAAGTGTTTTTTAATTTTAGTGTTTATCAGTTCATTTTAATACTGACGAAGACAGGTTTTATGCTGTTCTATTTGGCTGAAAAAGAAAAAATTTTAAATTCTACACGCATACAAAAAATTAGTAAATATAACCAAAATTACGATGTTGTTTACTAAATTAAGTTTGGTAAAAAGTCACTATAAATTATTAGTAAAATTTACTAATAAAATTTGTTTATAAAACTAAAACCTCAATGTTTTTAGAAAAATTTACTAATTTTTTGGTTATATTTACCAATCTATCTTAATTTGTTTTTACTACATTTTTATAGGTTAATATTTTTTTTGCGTGTAGTTATTATTTTTTGGGTCATTTGTGGTATACCAAGATTCATATTTTTTCGGAAAAGAGCATAAATGTTTTATTTTATCAATCTTTATTAAGCACCCCAAAAAAATAACAGAGTCAATTAAATTTAGTAATCATCAATAGGGATCTAAACTTTGGTATATTTTAAATTATCGTAAATCAAAATCTAATATCGAAAAATTGGCTTCAAAATTTCGACAAAACTGTTATTTAATTAATATATGAGGACTGAAACCCAACCAATTTAAAAAAAACAATTACCAAATTATTTAAACTTTCTTTAAGCCAAAATTTGCATAGCATCCCAATAATCTTTCGAAATTTATAACCCAGCCAATATACATTTAATACATACATTCAGAAATCCTGGATTGATTAATTGCAACCGGATGTTTAATCACAATTAAGTGAAGAGCGATCGTTGTAGCGTGACAAGGGAGGACTTTAATATATACAAAGTTATTAGACATTTTAGGAAACGTTCTCTCTGCACAACTGTTCTCTATTTTATCATATTCTATACAATTTTTCAAATATAACCTTTAATCTTTAACAATAGAGTTTTTTTTCTTCCTCAAAAATCGATAAAATTTTTATCCAAGACACATGTGGACTACGAGAAAATCCCTAAAAGATAGAAAATTTTTGTATCGTTTTTTTTATACGGTTAAACTTTCCAGTCAATCACTATTCAATTTCTTCAAGATTTTTAAATCCTCTCCAGAGAGAAATATCTTGTACTACGTAATAGACTTTTTTTCTTTAAACTTCAACTTTATTTTTTACTACTTTTTACCTTTTCTTTACCTTAGATTTTTTTTTTTCAATTAAACTTTATTTTTTAAACTTAATTTTTTTTAACGCTTTTAATGGAAAAAATGATTAATTTTAATCCCATGCACTCTATTTTATACAAAAAATACTTGTTTTACGCTTACATGAATAATAACAAAAAAAAATTGTTGGGGAGTGTTTTTTAAAGAGTTTTTTATGAATAAATAATTAGGATGTATAGTAGTCTTGTTGAGTTTTGTTTGATATTGATGACATCTTACGGAAATATTATAAAGAAAGAAAACTGACATGAGAAGGATTTATTCATTTTTTTTTCTTTTAACGAGGGGTTAAAACATTTTTTACACTTTTTTTTCTTCATTTCGTGTGTATAAAAGCGTGGTTTGTAGTATGAAAATACATTTTTTTTTTTTTTATAAAAAAGGGATATTATGAACTTTAAAGATTTTTTTGTACTGCGTGATTAAAGTTGTATATGGGTTATTTTATGCTAATTGGTTTTATCAGAAATAATCAAGTATCTAAATTTTAAATTAGTGATTTATCCTGTTATTCGAAATGAAAATCTATGCTTGCTTTTACATTTTTTCACACTTTTAACATTTGGGACGTAACATATACATTAAATTAAAAATTAGCAGTATTTATAAAATCTTAATAATTTATTTAAATAAATACTCTCTAAAGATATTAAATTTCAAACTACACACACACGTAAGCTTTAAAAGTTCATTTTTTCACCCACACACACACTTGAAAAACCGATTAATTTCGTGCGATAAAAAGATTTCTTATCCGCGACAAGTTTACCTTCTGTAGGGACTTTAAGACATTAATGAGATCGCGTGCATTTCTAGAGCAAGAAAGAAAATATATTTTAATAATATTATATACACGGAAATTAGAAAAAAAATTTCATTTTCTTTAAAAAAAAAATTTAATCGTTTAAGGATCAGACATTAACATATATACATTTATTATGTAATTTAGTGCTTACCTTTTATGTTATCATCTCTTTTAACTAACATACATAATTTATTAAAAGACTTACTATAAACTTACGTACTATAACTTTTAATACAATGAACAAAGTCTTTTATATTGTAAGGTCGTGCAGTTAATATTTATACCACTAAACTTTAGGACTCTTGTACAATGTAATTATAATAAAAAATATATATAATGCCTTTTAAATTAAACATTGGCTGAAAGTTTATGTACTTTTTTCTTTGTAATTAGCTTTGCACGATTTTTTTATTTTTTAAATATTGGTACATGTTAGGGTCTGTACAGCACAAGATTTTCCGTGTATGAAATTTCTTTAAAATTTAGAGACGATTTATAATTAGCAACCCTTGATTTAAATATGCAAATTAAAAAAATAACCTTTAATTATTATTCAGAGCTAGCGAATTTTGTTGAAAAATAAAAAAGTAATATGCATTAAAATTTAATACCAACACACGCGATACAGTATTTTATGTATATGTTAAAAGCAATTTATTTATTTTATGTGCATTTTATTATACTTATTTTTTGATAACATATATTTTTGTAATTTTTATTTTTTTATTATAATATTGTAAGTGACCTAATTAAAGTTCTGTTATAGATTAAGTTGTTTTATAATAATAATTTATGATTTTACGAGTTTTTTGGACCCAATATTTAGTTTGGTTTTTAAGAACTTTAAAACTACACACTAAACCTAAAAGAATTTTTTGTTACCCAGAGAAGAATTAATGTTTATTTAATTCATTAAAGAGGAATAATATTGAGGTTAATTCTTTTTAAAAACAATTATTTTTGTTTTAATTCTGTTCAAATAGAATTAAATTGAAAACAATTTTTTTTTAATTAAATAAACATTAATTCTTCTCTAGGTAACAAATAATTCTTTTAGGTTTGGTGTGTATATAAAAACAGAATATCTTAATCACAAACTAGTTTATAAATTCCAAAAACCCAAAAACAGTCATAACAGCAAAACCACAACTTGTTTTTTATAATCTCATTAGATTAGCGTTAACAATCATGCGTATTTAAGAGTTTAATACCCACAAAAATTTTTACCAATACACAAACCCTCGAGTATGAAAACATTAATAACCAAAAGCTTTGAATTTCATATTTTAGCATCAAAGAACATAAATTAGTCTGAAAAAAAGTATCAACAATTATACACTTTTATTTATATTTTTCTATATTCTCCACTGCATATATCAACGCGAAACAACACCCTCGAAATAAAAAAACGTAAAGTAAAAATTAAAAAAAAAAGAAAAATAAAAGAAATCAAACTCTATAATAGAGTATAATAATTTTTTTTTTAACTTCCGAAAGGTATAAATTCTTTTGGCGTCGTAAAAGTTTTGTATAGTTGCAGTTTAAAAAACGCTCTCATTAATCAAACCCGGCGAACACTCCTGGTCAAAAAAAAGAAAAAAAAAATGTAATAAGTTATAAATATGTGTGTGTGACTGTGTGCAAATAAAAAAAATTTAATGTTGTATGCCTTTTTAGGCTATTTTTTGTTGAAAAAAATACAAAAGAATAATAAGTAGAGTGCATTTTTTGACACTTTAATGCAGTATTCGTGAGACGATAAAAATTAAATTTAATAAATAAAAGAGTAACTCGTAGTTAAACACATAAATAAATAAATTTAGCTAAAACTATCAATCATGTATAAAATAAATTACTTGCATGCATACCCACACAGAGACAAGACACATTTAAATTTATACTGTCAAGTTTTAGCAAAAAAATAGTGTGTTTGTTTTAATCTAAAATCAAAAAAGATATATCATAAATAATAATAATAAATGATTTTTATCTCATTCGAAAAATGTGAACATAAATAAAAATAACATGTAAGAATTCAATTATATTTTACAACACATACACATACATTGCTATATGTAAAATGTTAAACAAAGTGTTACGATTTACGATCAATAAGAATATATGAACAAGCTTTTTCCGACTGCAAATGTGTCGGGGTAATGAGACTTTTATTACTGTATTATGTGTTATTTATTTGTAAATTAATTTTTTTTTTTTTTTTTTTTTTTTTGGGGTTTTCGAGGTCTTGAAAATATAATTTTTTGGAAGATATTTTACTCGATATTTTAAGAATTAATAAAATAATATTCGTAAATTTATTTTCAATTTTAATTTGTTTCACGATTTCGAAAAATAATATTAAAATTTCTTACTTTATTTTTAAATGTCTATACTTTTTTTTTAATACTAAAAACAAATATCAAAATTTCTCTAATAAAGTTCTAACATATTTCACTTTAAAATCTAGATAGCGCTTTAGTTTCTCGCAAATGAAAAGACTTTTCAATAATATATAAGTAGCACGTTCATGCCAAAATTCTTATGTATATTTTTATCTGTTATTAATTACAATATTATTATTTTTAAAACTATAAATATACTTTAAAGAGTATGTTGTTATTCATATTAAAAATACAGCGAAAATAACAAATTAACAAATTGCAGTCTGTAAAGCCGATAATTTACAAATCAAAGTCAGTAAAATTTAAAATTACAAATTAAAAGAACATTTTAAAAAAATAAAAAGGCAAATGCTGACTATTTCGGCAGCCTTTAGGATTAAAAAATTAGTCCGGAAAATCGTTGTTAGCAATGGGCAAAAATATTGTTAGGTTTCGTTCTGTGATGACGTCTCAAACTAGTCTTCTAGGATCTGTTTGATCACCGAAAATTTAGAATTTTTATGTTTCATATTTATTATATACTTGTTAAAAGACTGTCAAATTTTTACTACCCAATAATTTGGTTTGAGCAAACGTTGACTGCCAGTAATTGTTACAATTATTTATTTCTAATTATTAAATTAGACGGGAGCTAAGTGGTTTTTTAAGTTGGTCATTAAATTTAGCAATAAATCGGAAAAATTAAGTTTATTTTGCTCTGCTATCAAATAACTGATATCTTATATTTATTTCCCACTAAAAACACAAAAATAATATTGCCGGACAATTTTCTCGGACGATTTTATTACCCTGCCAAACTCTTGTAAAGTTGTCAAAAAATTGGCCTCCGTAATATCATTTTACTTCGAAAATGCTTTGACCGATTTAAAAAAATCATAGTGCATTTTAAAAGGGCAAATATTACCTTAGAAGATTATAGGTAGTAGGAAATCGAGAAAAATATTGGCGGTAATAAATGTGGCAAAGTCTTATTAAAATTCACCTATTTAGCATTGATAAGGTAAGTAGAAAACGTTTTAAATAAGTCTGACTCAATATATTCAGTTTTTTTTCGAGTTTTTTAAAATATTTATGTCTTCGAAAAGACTAGAACCGATCGAAAAAATGAAAGAAAAACTGAAAATCAATTTTTTTTTTAAATTTATGATTTTTAAAAAATACATCAAAGTCAAACTCAAAAAAACTAACCTAAATTTCCTAAAAAAAACTATAAAATTTTATTATTTTTCGTAAAAAAATTTATTAAACCAACCAAGTATAGATAAATTTCAAATCAATAAAATAATTCAAGTACCAAAATTTTATTTAATCTATCAGATACCTTTTTTTTTTATAAATTCGAAACACGTAATATAAGCACAGACATTGGACATTGTAGTTTTTTATATATACATAAAAAAAAAAATAATAATAAAATTCATCAAGAGTAACAATGGAATACAATAATGTACGTGTGTGACAGAATTTTTTATATTTTCCCTCCAAAAAAAAAATTTTCACATGTTCAAAAAAAAAAAAAATGTACTTTTAATAATCATGAATTTTCTCGTCTACATTTTTTTTCTCTTTTTATCTATTCTGTTAAAAAATATGATATCCACTCATCACATGTCTGTATTTATTTATATTCTTGTTAAAACTACTCATCGATTTTAAAAAAATCTTTTGCCAACAAAAAAAAAATTTTTTATTTATGTCAGTACATCAAATTTTCCTGTCAGAGAATTATGTAAAAAAACCCATGTAAAAAAGTTAATAAATTTATTTTTCAACAACAACAAGCAGAGAAAGATAGCAAACCCATCCCGAAGACGAAGAAAACTATTTTCTAGAAATTTCAATCTATTGTGTTGAGATAGTAATAAAGTATATGCAATACAAACACAGAAATGACGAAGAGAACATTAATTTACATCTGGCAGTAGACTGGACAACGCTTATAATACGATGTGTTTGCATCGTTGAATCGAAATAATCCAAGTCATTGTAAATTATTCACATATACATTTGATACGCCTTTTGTTCGTTATATAAGCACACATACCACCTAACTATTTTTTTGCAATTGTAGTAGTACTTTTTTAGATTCTATGTGACATTCGATTTTTCATTCAAACATGTATCAATCTTATATATATATTCTTCTTCATCTTCCTTTTTTTATTTTTTTTTTCAGATTCCCTCTATACTAACTCTCGTCAATCAATTTTAACCAATTGTTAAGATAGAATAAGAAAAATAGGTTCAAGGGATGATTTTTTTTTTAATTTATTACTTTGGTAATATACAAAATTTTTGTATAAAGAATTTTATATCAAGTCTACGTAAATAAAACTCACTTACACAAACGTTATATTCAATTTGGAGTATAAAAATGACTAATAATTTATTTTTTTTTTTTCAAACCACAAAAATATACTCTACTGGGTTTTGTATTTGACGTAATTTATAAAATTCTGACGTATTTCAACTTTTTGAAGTTTGAAAATCTTAAAAATTATTTAATTAAGACAGTACTAAAGATTAAAAAGTTCTGAGTTATGTAAAATGTAAAAAGGTTTTATAACCTAAGACTTCAGTTGATTCTAAGTTTACAAGTAAAACTTCAAAAGAGATGCACACATTAATTTAAGTATTTTAATTTTCCTTTTAAAGTACAAGTATTTTAAAGTCTTAGATAGAATTTCAGGGACTTTTCTGTGTAATCTTTAAAGGTTACATAAGCAATCGGTGTAGTGGATTTATTTACTTCAAAGAAAACTATTCTGATTTGAATTTTGTAATTTATTCGACTTTATCTTCGAATTATTTGATTTCAAAGGATTCTAGTATTTAATTATATTTTTTTTTATCATGAATGAAACGACATTATCGGAGTAATTTGAAAATAAGGATAAACGATTTAAAAAATCTCATTTTCTGTATTAAATTATTCTTTCAGATTTACACAAAAAAAAGCATAAAATACAGGAAGAAAAGATAGCCAGTATAAAAAGAGAAAATATTTAGTTTTAGAATTGCATGAAAAAAAAAACGTTAACAAAGAACTCGAAAAAGTCGTAAAATTTTATAATATAAGGCCAGTTCCACATGAAATGAGATTTAACGTATCTTCTCAGTTTTGATTTTAACAATCAAACTCAATATTTCTGTGTGAAAGTAGCTTTAAAAAGATACACAGGATAAACAAATCATTAAATCGAGAACAATCGTATTAAAATTAATACTACGATAATAAAAATATATTTTTAGGGGATGTCATCTTAAAATCATAAAATAGAATATTTTATTATCTGTATTAAAATGCTTCTTATGATATAAATTAAGATTTTACAAAAAAAAAAATGTAATGTGCAATAAAAAAAGATTTTTATACAAATATATAAACCAGAAAAAATGGAATTTAGGGTTTGGTGCGAGGTATGAAATTTGTTAAACCGTGAGAGATGTATTTTGATTTGTGAAAAAAAGATGTATAGGGATAAAAGCATCAATAACTTTTTAGAAATGTTGAAAATTCAATTAAAATTTTTATTTGACTTCTAAAAATGACAAATTTCAGGTAGTAAAAAATATTATTTCAAAAAAATAACAAATTTTATAGTATAACTAAGCCCTCGACTAAGCCAATAGCTCGGCCAATAGTAAATTAGTTACTACTTGTTACTTGACAAATAATCAGCGGCAGATTCAGAAATTTCTCAGGGAGGGGTGAGTTCAGTAGAAGTTTGCAAGTTTTTATATAATTTTTTAAAATTATGCAAAATTTTATTAAAACCATGTATATTTTTGGTTCTCAGGAGGGATTGCCTCCTTCACTCCCCACTGAATTCGCCGCTGGAAACAACGTTTTTAATCGAGTTATCGATAATTCCAGTACTTAATTCAGAAGCAGCCTAGACAGTTAAGAATTTTTCCAAGTTTAGAAAATGTTAAAATATAAGTTTATTATATTTAAAACGCAGTCTGCAAAGTTAATTTAAAAAAACTCCATAAGAAAAATTAGCTGTTTACTGTATATTTTTACTTAAATTAAATTTTACTTATAGCTTAGGCTATAAATTTCATCTAAAGTTCAGATTCAGACGAACTTATGATTAAGAAACAATAAAATTTAACTCTGAATTATTTCTAATTATACCTTAATTTATTAAAATTTTAAAAACATTATTAATTTAATCTATATCAGTATTTTCTCGAGTATTTTGAAATATTCGTTCATATTAAGTTTTTGTTGTACTCAAATCAAGATATTGATTACTACCAAAATTAAAGAAATTTTATCATATAGTAACTAAACGTATTCTTACAGAGTATTCCGAAATTCGTGCGCACAGCGCGAAGGTGTTCCGTTTTAAATTTGTTTTCTGCCTGACTATTGCTACTTAACTATAGTTTAGTTACGTATATACTTAAGTTTAATTCTGATTTCTGTTACATCCTGGACGTAAAAACTAAAAATAGTGGACTTTCTTCCTTAATTTATTGTAATATTTTCTTTTTGGCAAATTAGAGTTATAAAACTTGTCATTTGAGGCTAATATGTTAATTGCTTATCTTTTGTAACTTGAGTTACACAAAACTAAACTTGGATTAGATCGCGCAGAGCGCACGATTTTTAGAACACCTTAGCGCCGGGCGCACGAATTTCGGAATACTCTGTTATTACAAGAATGATTTACCTTTATTCGAAATAGGTATTTCTTGCAAAACTTTGTCCAGAATCATATTTTTAAAACGCTTATTAATTCCTACTTTTTAATTATACATTTATTATAAACAAGGGTGAAGATAATTTTTATAATTTAATGAACTTAAAATTTTTTTATTAATAATGATATTTCAAATAATAGATAAACGATCTTGAAATGTTAATTGTTTATATAGCCATCAAAAATCATTTCACTTTCGAGAAAAAAATTACTAAAATAAAAACAATACATAATATCAACTTTTTAGTATCTAGAGGGAGTGGGGTGATCAATAAAGAATTTTTATTGTTAACATTCGGTTATTAATTTTAATTGCGTTTAATTTGTTGTTAGTTAATTAATTAAATTAAGGAAATTTTTGTTTATTTAGACATTTTTTCAGTCAAATGTTAATAATTTATTAAAATTTTTGGACCAAAAACAAAAAACCAACAACATCCAAAAATTAACATCGTTTATTAACCACCCCCATAAATTTCTTAAAATATGCCTTGATTCATGTCCTAATAAATAAAAATTGTTATTTTTAACAAATACTAATTCCCGAAATCTCTAAATTAACAACTGGTAACTGAAAACATTATGATCAAATAACCAACATCTTTCATCAATTACCTATTCAAAGGCTACATATAATCAACCTACTAAGTTTCTTAATCTTTTCTCGAATCTTTTACAGAAGACAAATGAGAGAAAAATCCGGATCATGATTTGAATCTGAAATCTATTATTTCATAAATTGATAACTACAAGCTTAAAAACTATAATTAAACAAGATTATTAAAACTAATAAAACTTTATATTATTTTACACCAAAAATCAATTAAATCTAAAAATATTAAACCCTTATATACCCATCAAAAGCCATTTCAATTTCGAGAAAAAAAAAATCTACATAAAATACAAAAATTCGTAATATCTAAAGTTTTAATACATCAGTACTTAATGTTAGAATATATTTTAGTTGTTATTAAAATAATTGCTGTTATAAATTCGAACAATACATTGTTTAGAAAATATATATATCTACAATTTACACTTACTTTCATTTCTGAAATATCAATATTTTTAATATTTACTAAAATAAAAAAAGAGTTGTATAGTTTACTATCTATGTGACCTGAAATGAACTTTTATTGTTACTGTTTCTCATTTTTCAAAATGTTTATTCTCATTAAATACAACAACATTTATTTTTTAAATTGACACTACGTAACAAAAAAATTAATTTTCTAATAATTTCAATTCTAATTAACCTAGTAATTTTTTTTTAACGATCTAAATAGCATATAATTTAAAATGCATAAATGAAAGGAAAAAAAAATATAATATTAAAAAACAAGTAGTACTTTGTTTTTTAATCATACACACAAACTAATACATGTATTATTGTAATACGAGTAAAGAGGACAAAGTAATTGTTAAAAAAAAGTAATCTTGAATAGTAGTATTAGTAAGAGAAGATATTCGCGACATAAAGTAAAAATTGTGAAATTTGATATCAACGAAGTCAAGTCACGCGAAACGAACGTGCTTAGGATCAATCGATGATCAATATTATGATTCAACGAGGTTATTTTTTACCTCTTTCATTTTCTTATTCTACTTGAATTGAAATTACACGACACCCTCTTTCGTACTTTTAATAGTTTTTTATTCTGCAATTTGTTAAATCATTTTCTCCATTTCGGTAACCTTTTGTTCGTATTAATTAATTCTTTGCTTTCTGTAGTTTGGTTTAAATAAAGAGAATTTTTTAATTATTTTATGGAGGCTGGTTTAGTAAGAATTATTTAAAAGGGGAGTGACCTGTCCATATCGAGTTGCCAAATTTCTTTGTATGTTTGAAAAATATCGTATGTCCAGAAAAACCGTATCGATTATTATCGATACCCTAATTTTGGCTGGAAACAATGAACGAACCGAGAACAATAGTTTAGGCAAAAACTGTTCTGGACAAGAAAATAAGAAAAATTTTCTATTTAAAATAACAAAAGCTTCAAATTATTTATAAATTTTAAAATATTTCATTGACCATAAAAAAAATATCGAAGTTCATGCTTTTCAAGGTAGACGAAGCTAGAAAACAATGAAAAAACAATTGTAATTTATTCATTTGAAATACAGGAAGCTAAATAACCAAAAAGAAAATAGAAACAATAAAGTTGTTGTTGTAAACTCAAGATGCATATCAAAACAAACCGATAAGGTATCAGACAGGTTGTTGTTTTTTGTACATAGACGAATTTCAATAGTAATTGAAACGATATTTCAAAAAGAAATTTATCGGGTTATTTCAAGCTTAAAAAAATTGAATTCTACATACAACCCTTTTTTTTGCAGATTAATCGTTTGAATTTTTTTTTTTTGAATAAAATTAAAAAAATGTTATTTATTATCAATAAGATCGATTACTATCAGAGGCGTGACATAAGTCAGGTAATTGAATTTTATTAAAACTGGAAAAAGTCAATCAACCGTTGACCCTCTTTTTTTATTACAAAATGCATAAGGCTTTACATAAATAAATTACTAATTAATTAATTGGATTTTTTACTTTTTATCGTCACTCTTTTCAATACAGTTTTTTTTTTGTCTAGATTTTAATTGAAAATACATACTGGATGAATATAAATTCAAAGAATTTATTTATAGAATATAAATGACAAAGTTATCAATTTCAAATCTGGTATATCCAATTTTTTTTTTTTCTTTTTCGCTTTGATATGAGAAAAATATATATTTTTATGAAATTTATTTATCTTTGTCGAATTGTTTTGAAGAAAAATGAGCAATAAAAATTTAAAAGTTCTTATATAAATATGAATGTATATAGGAAGATCTTTTTAAAAGGTTTAGATTTATAGCAGTTGAATTTTTATGATTTCGTCAAGAGTTTTGATATTTTATCTTGAGTTATTCATAGACATTTAGTTACTTATGCATCGATTTACAAAAATTTTTTTTTCTGCATTTTTTTTTACTTTAAGAGCTTTTTAAATTTAAATTATACATAAGATTTTGAATCATTAATGATCCTAAATTTGGTACATATTTCAGGAATTTAAACGATTTCTATTTGATGAAAATTTAAATTAAAGGAGTGCAAAATCTATTTTTCTTCTTTTTTCAGTAAATAAATGTTTTAGCTACTAACAAGGGGATTTTCAACTGTTTAGGAAAAAGATTAGCTTCCAATTTTCAGTGATTCCTATACAAAATAAGAAACAAGGCAAATGCGATGATAACCATATTATTTATTTTGGCTATAATGTACCAAAAAATGCGTTTGTTTAATATATTTTTATTAAATCAAATATTTTTATCGGTTTAAGTTCTTGGATTGCTTATTCTCTAAATTTTTGGGTATTCAAGTTAAAAAAATATTCCTCAAGTTTTCAGTTTACCTGAATAGGCTTATTTGTATCAATATAGGGTTTTTAGGGTTTTTTGTCCTGAAAATTAGAATCAAACCTTCTTCCCAAACAGTTGACACTCCCCTTATAAAATACAAAAAGCATCTCTAAAAACCAAAAAAATATCCAGTTTCCCAAAAATAATCAAAAATACTGAAATTTGAAAAATTCCCAAGATTTTTCCATATACAGAAACTTCTGACAATAAAACATAAAATAATTGAAGAAAAATAAATAGCATAATATACATAAAGAAAATAAAATCACATTATAGCACAAAAACAACAATAGAACCGTACCATTAGTAAACATAGAAAATAATAAAAACGAAAATTGGTTATACCATTAAAACACGAATTTAAATATTCTAATACCCTCCTAAAAAATAATATAATTATTTAAATTTTCCATTTTCTTTTTATAAAAACATTTTTAATAATAAATATTAACAACAAGCAAGTACAAAAAAATTATATTTTCTTTTGAAAAATTTCAAAAAAAAGCTGCATTTAAAATTATGCATGAATATTAAAAAATAAAAATTTTCTTTTATCATACATGCTATAAAAAAAAATGTATTTTAAATTCAGATTTTTTGATTTAATTTTTTTACTATAATGCGAATCTTAATATAGAAATTGTGTAACGTAGTGTAAAGAATTTGTTATTATTATTATTATTATAAACATATTAAAAAATATTCATAATGTAAATTCACTTACTTTATGATATTTAAATATCTTGTACATTTTTTAAATATAAATACATTTTTTTTTTATATGGAAGTTTCTAGTGGGTTTGGGATTTTTGGTTTTTAGGTTGGTGTTTTAAGAAGGGTTTTTTTTTAATTCTTTTGAAATTTAATTATTTAAAAATTATCTTGAAATTTAGGTGAATTTTTCCCAAAAACAACTTAAGCCGCTGAATGTTATAGACAACGTACCTAAATCTAAATAACCTCCCATATACACGCCGTTGTTGTTGTTATTGAATGAATAATTAATATATAACATGAAATAACATAACGACTAAAAAATATATAAATTATTCATTAAAATAGCTATAAATAAAGATCAGGCTGCATTTCTCGTACACATAAAATAAGAAAATAAGATGTCGTTAAAGGAAAATACAACAAAAAACAACAAGATTTTCAGGTGCTCCTCTCTAAATCATTAAGGATTAAAGTATATCTCGTATTTCTATGATCCTTTTTACATGTGAGAACGTGATCGTAAACTGAATTCAGAGCTTTTTTTTTCCTTTCAATTTAAATAAATCATGTACGACTTTTTTTTATTCAAGTAAACACGTGATTTAATGTTTATTATTTTGATATTCTAAAATAGATTTTATTTGTACGATTAATTTGTTTATATATGGGATGTTTTAATGAAATTTTCAATTTTTTTGGAAATGTGTCATATATGAATTATTTTTTTTACCGACCTAAAAATATAAATATTCAAGGATGAATTAGTAAAAAATATGTCAGCACCGTCGTCATCGTCAAATTTTATATTCTTAAATTAGCAGATTAATTTATTTTTTTTACTTTAGCTTCATCTAATGATAATAAATTTTATTAAAGTTATTGATGTCTACTGTTTATTTTTAAAACAAGTTTATTTTTTTTGAATTTGATTTTAATAATAAATTTTATGTAATTAAACTGATTTTTTTTTTCACTGGGTTTTAAACATTTTTTGTACAATTTGGGTAAAAATTACGTTTATAAACATTTTTTTGAAGACTATTATGATTTTACCAATTAGTTTTTACGTGAAAGAAACTAAAATATGATTTATTGATAATACGATTCGAAAAATTTTTTGCTAGAAATTAAGGATGTTTTACCTCGAAATTGAAGATAATTCTGGTCCATTGAAACTGGTTATAAAATGTTTCAATAGGGGCATTAATTTTACCGATGATACTCCAGTCAAATCGAGGTTCGAGGTGATTAGTTATCAAAAATCTAATGACCGTCACCAGATTTGATCTACATAGGTTTTTTGGGTCGCTGAGCACAAATTTCAGGGTCTTGTCTACAAAAAATTGGCACTTCATCCGTAAATTTGAAGAAACGTAAAAAGGATACTTTTGGTATATTCGAACTTATAGTGTTTATTATATGGCTAGTACATGCAAATTTAAGGATGTAATCCCAATTCCTCACAGAAAATATACCAAAATTTACCTATGATATACCAAATCTGGTGGTTGCCAGTAACTCAACACGATTTAACTGGAGTAGTAATAATTAATTTAACAATTTTACCTAAATTAAGATAAAAACTTTTTCACAGTGAATTCCAACTGCTAAATAAAATTGTCAAAATCATCTAGAATATTCCTAATTTTTTCCTTAACAATGACTTTTGCAAAAAAATCAATAATTATTATCTAATATCTCGATATATTTCCTTGCATGCAAATAACAACATTTTCAAAACACAAAAGTCACTTACACACACACGCAAAAATTTTAATTAAAAAATAATTAACTAAAAAACAAAACAAAAGAATAAAAATTATTAATAAAATTTGATAAGAAAAGAGAAGAAAAAAAAAAAGTAAAGAGACATAGCTTTAAGAATTATAGTCTTTTCAAACTATTATAATAAAATAGATGTAACTTTGAAAAAGTTTGTATAAAAAAAAAAAAGATATAGTTTATATTCAACTGACTTACGTATATTTCATGACTACAACTTATACTACTACTATTATTAAAAAGTATAAAGAAAACTTTTTTTTATTCCATACCTGAAACAGAAAAAAAATTTATAATCATAATAATAAAATAATAATAATTTTTGCTTTATTTTTTTTTTAAGTTGCATTAAAAATATAGATAGAAGAGATGGGCTTTAGAAAATGAATTTTTTATGTTTGTATTAAAAATAATGTTTATTAGCTATCGTAAAAGTTAAATTGTCGCCTTATTACATGACAAAATTTTTTTTTTTTTTTTTTTGTATATTAGACTGGGTTTTGTTTTTCTGAGCCAATTTTTAGTCACATTTTTGGGCTTATAAAACTTGATTCTATTAATTATAATCCCAAAAATCATTTATATTAAATACACATTTTACAATACACTTGAATGCCATATTCCTAAAATTTCAAAGTTTCATAGAAACAGGCTTGAAATGCCAAAGTCGGTTATATAGTAGGAAAAGAACTGAAAATGTTTATGCTAGAACCGAGATTCGGATTTTTATAAATGTTTATATGATATAGACATAATTTCAAAAATCTAAGCCTATATTTTTTATTTCTCGCAAACGAAATGACTTTCTGAAGTTATATAAGGACAAATATAAAATTTTACCAAATTGTCTATTATAAAAAAAAAATATATTAATTTCTACTAATTAATTCTATATTACTTTTATTGTCTGAAAATTATTTCTGAGAAAAATTGATTAACATTGAAAAGTAAAGGATACCGGGCTCCACGTGAATGAAGAATGAATGTCCAGCCTAATATACAAACTAAAATTTTCATATGCTTATAAAACAGTAACGTTTACGAGAATATAATTAATTATCTAAACGATCCTATAAAATAATGATGTCTTTGGCATTTTAAGACACGTATAATTAAATTTTTAATATACTTTTTTATTTTTTTAACAAAACAGTTGTAAATTGAAGAAAGTTTTTGTTCCTGGACTTTAATGCTCTGTATATAAACTATTTCGCATGGGTTACTTTTATGTAAACTCATCTAAGTATTTTTCAACTAAAATACTGTTAATTAAATAGTATATCTGGTTTATCTTTAGCTCGATCTTTAGTTAATTAAATTTACGGCTATTAAATTTTGGTTTGTTTTAATTTGACCATTTCTAAGCAGTAATTATCTCTAATTAGTCCTCAAGAAATGTTAACCCATAATAATCAATCCCAAAAAAAGAAAAATAAATTAAAAAAAGTAAAAAATATCTGGTAATAAAAAACTAAATAGAAAAGTTTTTCTTTTTTCTAAACGTCTGAAAACCTTTTATAAACATAAAGTACTGTAAACTGCTGATTATACAGAAAATAGTAGTAAAAGTAAGAGCAAGATAGAAATAATATATAAAAAATCTTATGTAAAAGCTTATCTAACAATGTCATATACTCTGAAAAAGCTTTTGTGTTAGTTTTCTTCTCTAACGTTCAAGTGTAATGCAAACACGTGGTCTTGTATTTTACATTTAAACTTATATAGTAGAAGAATATGTTATGTAATGTCTTTCAATTGTTATTATATTATATTAAAACTAATATATGTGTGTGTGTGTTGCGCTGTTCAATATACGATTTTTTTAAACATTTTCAGTTTACAAGCCATAGTTTTTTGAATTGCGTAAAACGGAAGCACATTGTTTGTTTGAAAAGGAGAAATAAGAAAGAAAAGAATTGTATTTGCTCGACAAAAAAGTATATTTTATATCTCTCCATGTGTGTGTGTGTGTGTTTATATTACGATATGAAACAAACTTTCTATTGTCCAAATCCATATATATGTACGACCTTTTTTTTTCCTTCGTCCGCAATGCTGATAACAAAATAATTTTTATATTTTTTATGTAAACATACTCATAAACCTTTGTCTTTTTTTTTAGACATTTTTATAAAGAAGAACAATGTTAAAAATATCATGTTAATCGATCATATATATAAATAACTTGTCGACGTTGAGAGAGAAGGAAAATTACGTCGATTGAAAGTTTTGAAAAAATTGATTGATCGATAATTACCAGACTTCTTGAAGACGAGGAAGAAAATATTTATTAAGTAAATTATTTTTTTTTTTAGGTTATGTCATAAGCAATATAATTTTTTATTGACAATATTTTTTTTTTTCTTATATGAAAGTTTTTTAATTTTTTGATTAAATAAAAAATTCGCTATTAAAGGTTTTTTTCGAAGTAGAGCAAAAAGTTTTTTATGATTCAATAAGTAGTAAAGTTTGTTTTTGACATGTTTTTTTATTGCTAGTTATGAATACTTTTTTTTAGCTAGAATTTACAGCTTGTGAAAATACATTTGACCAAATTTTATAAAATAAAAAACAAATTTATTCAAATAATAAACTTGAAAATGAAATTTAAAGAAAGAAAAGACTTTTCTTTAAAATTTCCTTAAAAAGCCAATAAGAAAATTGTATATTTGAAAGCCAAGCCACGAAATTACATTCTAATGAAAACAGCTGTTATCAATCCTAAATATGCAAAGTCACGAAACTCGAAAACCAATTATAACTTTTTTCCTTTTCTCCAAATACAATTTAAAAAAATAACTAAAATACATGTATGAATAAATTATTATCATCATTTAGGTTAATAACAAGAAAACAAATAGAAAATAATAAAAAATAATAACCTAAAGGAATAAAAAAAAGTTAAAAAAGAAAAACGTGCTTTGGCTTTGAGCCAAGTTCAAAAACTCGTAGTATTTATTTACTTTAATTTCCAAAGTGGACAGCAATCTTATCAGATTACGCTTATTTTCGTCAGATTGTCTTTAAGAAAAATATTAGCAAAAATATGCGTTACTAATACATTTGAATAAAAAAAAAAAAAAAAGTTGTAGACACATTCGCTCACTCACTTTTTTTAACAACGTATACACATAGATAACAAAGGAACGAGAAATTCATACAAGCCTTTTTTAATTAAAATGCTAATCGTTGAAAGCTTACGTTATATATACTTTAAAAAAGAAAAATAAATGTTCATCTCTGATCCTCTTTCTCTCTCATTCACTCTCTGTATTTATATGAAGAAAAAAAGGATCAGATGGTTCATGGAGAATTTTCAAACACCAACGAATTGGATTACGTAATTGTAAGCATTAAAAAACTAAAGTGCAATAACGCTTCTAATTTTTTTTTTCTTTCTTTCTTTTAAATTTTTATTATTATTATTATTATTTTAAGAAGGAAATTCGTGTATTAGAATAAATTAAAATAAAATAGTTAATTGATGATAAAGGATAAGGTTGGCTTTTTTTTGCTTTAATAATAATTTAATTTTTTTTTTAATTACTTAGTTATTAAAATATGCATGGTGTATTGGAAAGTGTCTTAATTTTATTATTTTCGATAATTATTTTTAAGATTTTTTGTTAATTTAATTTTTCTTGTACTGACTTATGAACAAATTAATTTAAATTACTTTTCGTTTGTACTGTTTAAATAATATTATTTTTCAATATTAAACTTATACGTAGAATCTTATTGACGTTAGACAAAATAATTACTGCAAACAAATTTCGCTGTAAAGAGCTGTAAAAAAAACCCTTAAGGCCACTGTCTCTTTATTGGGATTTTTTTTTTCATTTTTTTTTTAATTCATTATCTTATGTTAAAACATTTCAAGAATCTAAAAAACAAATTTCAAGCAAAAAAAAAAATATGTTTTTTAGATATTTCGATTTTTATGGGTCGTAGTCATATGAAAACATACGCATTTAAAAACTTTAAACGCGTTTTTCTCAAAACTACTTTTTTGAAATCGGTTCCCACGCTAGCTCAAAAACTAATTGAGCTATTGACATGAATCTTATTTCATTTTTTTCGTTATTGCAATACCTAGTATGTGAACCAACAATATCAGCTTTTTATGCATCAAAAAAAATTTTATTGTCCGTTTTAGGCGCATTTTTTAACGTCAAAAACTGCATTTTTCGTTTTTGGTTCACCAAATGGTCAATTTTTTGTATTTTTTGCTAAATGTTGGTTCACATACAAGAGGAAACTATAGAGATTAATATGACTTTTTATTTTTTTGTTTTGATGCCTACAATAGGCGCTATGATGGGAACCGTTTATCATTTTTTTTTTCGAGCCTCTACTTTCACGCCATCTACAAACTGTAAAAAAAAAGCATATGAAAAAAAAATTTTTTTATGTCATCTAGAATAGTTTTGTAATTATTTAAAAATAAATTTGTAAACTTTTATAATAAAACAGCTGAGAAAAAAAATGTTGAAAATCCTTTGAAAATCGTCACAAAAAAGAGACAGTGGCCTTAAATTATAATTTATAAAATATTAATAAATAAGAAAGAAAACTTCAACCAAAAAGTTAGATTCAAATATAAATATGATTAAAACAATGTTAAACCTTAATATATTTATACTATTGAAAGTACATTTCTCTTTCGAGAAAATAAAAAAATTGAAAGATACGAAAAATAAATCATAATTTTGGATTGTCTAATATTTCGTTTTGTAGTTGAATTCAGTCTAGTTAATTATAATAAAATAATATACTCAGGGTGTCTACTTATTAAGTTCTTAAGTAGTGTAGATATAATAATAATCGATTAATGAAACAAGTAAACTTATTAAGTTTATTAAAAGTTTAGACAATTTACTTGTAACGAGATTTGTTTCTTGATTAATAATAACATTAGAGTGATATTAAGACCCTTACTAGTACAGAAAGGTGAAGTAAATAATTTCATAAATTTTACACTCGTCAATAATAGTTTTATATTACATATAAATAATGCTGAATAAATTTTAAAATCTTTAAAAGGCTTTCATACCTTAGAATATCGTTAGAATAATTTAAACAAATATACTTATCGAAAAAAATTTAGTCAAAATTTTTCCCACCAACTCATGTCCTTATTTTTAATTAAATTAAAAAAGCGTTTATCCCAAAATAATCTAAATTTACTTGAATTAAATTAGTTATTAATTTTTGAAAAATCTAGTCGGATATATTTTAATTATCACTAATTACCTAGTATTTGTTTAATATTTCATAATTATTTCATTAAATTTTGTTTACGAATTCAACTCGGAACTCAAATAACTGTAAATTATACAAATAAACACATAAGTGAAGGTATATTTAATTTAATAAAAGTCACCCAAAAATTCATGACTAATTAAACGTAAATTGTAATCAAATAAAAATTTAAATAAGAATTATAATGACTATGCATATTGACATTTTATATAAGAAATGCGGTTAAATGAAATTATAAAAACTTTGTAATATTTATAGTATTTGAAATCCATTTCTCTTGCGAGAAAAAAATATCAACAGATAACTAAATATTAAAGTTAACGCATTATTGTTCCCACGAAATTTAAAGCATGTTATATTATCTTTAAACTTTATTTTTCCTAATTATGTCGTCTGCTTTAAATAAAATCTTTATTGAAATGCAAATCAAATTTTTAATTAAAGTATCAATGTTTTAAAGTTCTAGGAAAATCATAAATAGTTAAGTACAAAAATGTTAAATTATTTATTTCAGGGGTTACAATTTTTCCAATTAAGGGAGGGAAAAACTTGTTACTTTCATTTCCAAAATATACTTAAATAGTACATTTTTAACCAAGGGAGCAAAAAAAAAGAATGGCCCAGATCGCACGTTAATTAGCATCCGAGGCGAAGCCGAGGATGGTAAACTGCGATCTGGGGTATTTTTTTTTTGTTCCCATGGACAAAACGAAATTTTTCTTTCTCAGAGGGGGGAAAACGCGTTTTTTTCGATTTCGTTGCGGGGCGAAAAAAGTGTTTTCGGCCCGCTAGGAAGAAAAAACAATTAAAATCATTATCAATATTTAAATAAATATTAAAAACTAGGCTAAATCACAAAAAAAAAACAAGCTTATTAGATTTCAAAAAAATGCAATTTTTCTAGAAATAACAATTATTTATAAGTAGATTATTATTAAATTATGGTTTAGAAGAGAAGAAAAGGCCTAGAAAATATAATAAATTTAAAAGAGTGCACGTAATAATATAAAGGAGGCCATAGAAGAAGAGAAAAGAATCCAGGACATTGACTTTATTTATAATTTTCCAAGAAAATCATAATAACAATGGAAAAAAATTGTTAAAAACGACTATATCAAGTTAAAAAAAGTATATAATGTGTCTTAACCCACTGGAGCACATAAAACCTTTTTTTGCACTTATCCTCGTCTAAAAAGAAACTTGTTAATCTAAAAATCATCAAAAATTATATTAATTTCAATGATTAATAAAAGTGAATTATTTGTTGTTGATGGTATTTTTAAAGGATTAAATATATATTAGAGAAAAGTAGATATAAGCACAAAAGAAAGGATAAAAGGAAATTTTGCGGTCTTCGATAATGGATAAATGTCAGAAGCACGATCAGTTTGAGGGTATAGAGTAATTTAGCTCGATGTAGACAAAAGAGAGAAGATGGAGAAGTTTAATTGGATACGAAATGTGAATCAACTCTTAGAAAACTTCTTTTTATTGAAAATGGCTAAGGCACAAATTAACCAATAGAAAATGACAACCAATCTCTCTCTCTTATCCTCTCTTCTTTTTTTTATTTATTATTAATAAAATAAAATAAAAAGAGTAAAAGTAGAAGCAGAAATGTTGACATAAACGAAGAATTACTATCCTCCTTTTTTATGAATGTAAACGTAATTGCTAGCCATAGATCATTCGAGACAATCGTTGCAAATCAATTGAATATCCTTTTGGTTGATTTGGATACTTGTTATCCCTTAAAAAAAAGAAATATCCATGGAAAAGAATTTCCTGAAATATTAACTTTTATTGGCTTGGATGACTGCATCCTATCTCTCTCTCTCTCTCTCTCTCTCTCTCTCTCTCTTTTTTCATATCTTCGATTTATCTTTTTCTCGATATAACGTTGTATAACATCATGATATAATATTTTTTATATTCAATTTTTTTATATCCAACTATTATATACAGATAGTTGTAATAATTTTTTTTCTTTCCATTCTGTTCAATAATCACCGGAGGCTAAAAAAATGAGCATCTGTTTTTTATGTTACTTTATTGATGCTTAATATTTTTTATTAAATTCTGATAGTGCCAAAATAACTTATAAATTTATTAAATTTTATTTACTTTGATATACAGAAACTTTTTTTTTTTTTACAAAAGAAACTTTTTTTTTTCACCACAAATCACAAGTTTCTTCGATTTTTCGATAATGGAATTAATGTTGCGTGGTAAATATGGGTGGAGCATAGCAAAACTGGAATTATGTATATAGAGCAAAAAAAAGTTTTTTTTAAAAAAAGTTTATATTAATACATTTTTATTCTTGTACAGATAAAAATGCTGATATTACGTTTTATGAAAGTGTCACTCAACAATCAACTTTGATTAATTCATTTTTTTACTCTTGATTGAATGAAAATGATTTTTTTTAGTATGTGTGGATATTTGCCAAATTAAGTTTGATTGTACCTGAAAATTGATAGATTTTTTCAAAAAATAACTTAGTAATGAATATTTCTCTTGTAAATAAAAACTGTCAATGGCACTTAATCAGGTCGATTAGTAATACTTGTGTACGTAGTTTAGAAAAAAAAAACACATTCATTAAAAATTACAATTTTTTTTGTAACACATAAATAGTTATAAAAAGTTACCATAATGGTAAAATCAATAAAATATCAATAGATAAAAATGTCGCGCATGCGAAATATTAAAAAAAGTATCTTAAACATGCAAATTTACAAGGTCAGTATATTTAAAAAAAACGTTCTACATGCATGAATAAATAGTCAAAATTTAAATTAGAAATTGTAATCAGTGTAAGAATAAGCGAGAGAGAGAGAGAGTTAGAGAAATGCATGTTAGTGAAATATATTCAAATATAGATATATAAGGTAAAGGAATATTTAATTAATTTGTCGAGAAAAGGTAATAATTAAAACCGAGAATACAATTTCCATATACTTCATTTATTCTGGTATAGGGTGACAGATGGACTGTAAAGTACTCAGTGGTTTCAGAATCATTGAATAATAAATTATATTCTAAGAGTATTTTGGGTTATTGACCATTTTCGAGAAAAAAAAAATTCTAAACTTTTGGAAGGACAGTGAAAAGGGGATTTGCAAAATGTACTATTGTGTCAAATTAACCTAAAAAGTGGTTTTATGCAGATGATAGCTTTAATTAATTATTAAATAATCTAGCATTAAAATAAGTAAAAATTGTATTTTAAATATAAATAGGAACAAGAGCACGAAGCAAAAATTGTTGAGACAAAAGAAAGCCTTATACATAATATATTATAACAGTGACTGCCAGCTATCGAGCTCGATAAGGCTTTTAAATTTACATTATCTTTTAGTATATGTAGCAACGCCTACATGTGCATAGAAGCTTCGTTTTTTGATATTATATATAAATATGAAAACTTATTTTATATGAGTCGCTCTAAAAGTTTTTTAGTAACATTGGGAACTCGTTGTTTCTTTTGTAGATTACGAGAAAGTTTTCAAAATTTGATTTAGCTAACTACTGGGTCTTAGACACTGATTCATATAAACGCGAGTATATACTCTTTATATAAACGATTTACTTTTTAGGGTTAATGCATATTAAAATTTTCAATTATTTTTTATAATAATTTTTCTCGCAAATGAAATGAGTTTGGATAATTATATTATAAGAACCTTAACTGCTATTACTTGTGAATAATTTAATACAAGTCAATTTACCTATAAATACACTTATATAGCCTTACAAAGTCATTTCACTTGCGAGAAAAAATTTAAAAAAATTTTTTTTCACAAATCATCAGACCACCTCATATACACACATAAACGAAAACTTCTTTTAATAAAATATATCGTCAACATGAAAAAAACTTGAAAAATAAAAAAAATTCAAGTAATGCAATAACGAAAGCATTAGTCTTTTATATATAACGTACATAATGCTACTAATGATAGTAAAATACATCAAAAAGAAAATTCTTTTTTTTTTCCTGAATATACGTACATATTATACATTTTTTTTTTAGTATAGTACGAGCATAACGTGCTTATTTATTATTTAAAATATCATACATCATGAGTTTTTTTTAATATTAAATTTTTTCTAACAAATTTTTTTTTTTTTTCTATTACGCATTTGATTATCAAAAATGATGAAAAATACTCATAAAATTTTTGTTTAATATTTATTTATATCCCCTTTTTTTTTGCATGTAAAAAAAATTTTTATACCGCATTTATATTATGTATTTTATGCGAAATGAAATAACCTATAAATCAAATAATATATAGGTTATAAAAATTTTCGCCTTTTTTTTCTTTTATTATGATCTATAAATATCTATCTATCTATCAAAAAATAAAATGAATAAATGTAAAATAGATGGGTTTAGCTAATATTTTTTATATATGGGTATATGAATTTGTTTTGATAGTTTATGAAAAAGTTAATGGTTGTGCCGGAATTTACTCAAAATAAGCATTTCATAATTGAATTTAGTCAAATCACAGGATGAGAAAAAGTCTAGTAAGAATCTTTTAGTCACTGATTATGAAAATCGAGTACTGCTCTTGGGAAATTTGTCTATCATCCTTAAATTTGCAAAAATACCACCTTTTTAAGAAAGTTTTGCAATATTTACAAACCGTAACGATATTTTACAAATTCTTGCATATTTTAAGGTCACATAGATGAAAAATAAGTCTAAAACCCAATTTGAAAAAAAAATACGTGATTTTTTTATATTCACAAATACTAACAAAAATTTGTACCCAGTAAGTTTTTGGGCCACTGACCTAGAATTTTGGTTTCTTACACGTGAAAAGAACTCACATTTTGCGAATATTGAGGTTCGAGATTAGTTAGCCAAAAATTATTGAAAAAAAAATATTGTTATTATTAATAAATATTGCAAAAGTACCCTAACGAGGATATTATTTTGGGGTTTTCAGCTATTTGTTAATAAATATGTAATTTGAAAGTTAACGCAGAATAACCCATATACCAACGAAAATAAAATATAATATAAAATCCATCTAGATTAATAATAACTAAAAAATAATAAAATTCATATTTAGTACACAATACACTTGATTATTAAACTCTAATGCATGTTTTAATGATTTTCTAATTAAAAATAATTTTTGAAAATATCCGTAAAATGTTATTGAATTTTAAGCAATTAATTAATTATTTAATGATCCATTATTTAATAATTTTAAATAGAAAATTTAAAACAGAAATTTGTTCCACGCATTGTGTTATAAAATACAATTATTATTATTATGATTTTTCGTTAATTATATTTTCAACGAATGTACGAAAATTTTCTATTTAATATATACAACGTTATTATTTTATTATAATAAATTTAATAATTAAAAGATAATCTTTGATGATTTAATTATATTTTGAGTACGTAATTTAATTTATTGATTTTTTTATATTCGTGTTTCAATTTATTTAGTGCAATGTAAATTTAGAGTAGAAATTAGTTTTAAAGATAGTAAAAATATTCGAAATTACCGTACCTAACTTTGACTGTAATATTTACTAGTTCTAGTTTAAAAATTACTATTAATCAGAGTAAATGTCGCTCCAAAGAATAGTATAAATTAGTGAAAATTCTCTTAATTTAAATTTTTTGCTACCTTGCAGCTTTTAATTTTTCTTTTCTTTTCATAAGTTTTCCAGTTGGTGACACCATTGGTTATATGGGTTAGTTCCCAAACCTGTATTTTCTTTTCTTAATAAAAAAAAAAAATATTAAGGATAATTTCTACTCTGCGATTATTTACAGTATGTAAAAACAATTTTTCAAGACAGTAAATTTTTATTAACTAAAAATTTTTTATAATTTTCATAAACTAATAAAAAAATTTACCCTGGAATTTTTATTAAAATATTTTAGTAATAACAAGGAACGAAAGGATTTGATTTTATCTAAAAAATCCATTATTCTATAAAAAAAAATTTTTAATTAAATTTTTAAAATACACAGACAAAAAAAAGGTGGTTTTTCTTTACTCTATTCAACACTCACGTCTGTAATTTATGCTTTACTAGATTTCCAGACATAAATAAAAATTTATCGATAATATTAAGTATTTAACAAGTTGTTTTTGTCGAGTTAAAATTATTACTTATTCGTTCTGTACACAGAAAAACATAAATCACATAAAAAAAACGAGCGAGAGGGAAAAAAAACAAATTAGAAAATAACAAAGAAAAAGTTTTTTTATTTTCTTTCGGTTGCATCTATTTTGAAAAGATATATCAATAATAAAACACACTGCAGGTGCATTAAAAACTTTTCTATTTTCTCGGGTACTTTTTTTTTTAGTTTAAGCCAGATGCTTTTGGTACTAAAAAGGTTTTTTCTATTTTTATAGTATACTTTTTATTTATTACTGTTTGGTGTTTCTTGTAATTGGATTCAAAAAATTTTTATCAGGCTCGTTTTCTGCAAGTTTTTAGGAGACTACAAAATCTAGTGCTATAACTCATACGATCATAACCAACAATTATCTTTGATAAAAAAACCCACATTAAATAAAATAACGTGTAAAGAAACAATTTCAATTCAGTTAATAAAAAAGTATGTACAAATTATTGCGACTAGCAGAACAAAAAAAATATATCACGTCATTTTAAAAATTCTCTCTCTAAATCACCATGTACATGAATTTAAACTTACTGCAGGGATTTTGTTAAAAGAGAAGAATTTTTCTATATAAAATGATTTAGGTAAAATATCTTTAAGATTTATTATGTTGCCTTTATAATGTACAAGAACGTACCAACCGGAATTACGGACTATTATTAGACTCACTTTTGTACAAAAGAAAAAATTTTTTAAGCATTTTTTTTTTATTTACAGGTTTGTATAGCCCTTTTCTTAATTGTTGGAATAGGATGTCAAGGTGGTTTTGTTATTGAGTTGTACAGGATTTATTAGCAGAAAAATCTTTTTCGTCACAGAAAATTTAACCTTTTTTGTAGTTTTTTTATTTATGGGACTATAAATTTTGTAAATTAGGGAGCTGAATTAAGATGTTAAATATTTGAATGCCTTAAATTATTTATATAAATCCAAGCAAACAAAATAAATAAATCTTTAAAAAATTCAATCTCGAGTCTCTCGAGACCTGTAAAATATACACGACATAAAAAACTTTTACATCTAAAAATTTATTCATTATCAAATAATTTTTACTGTACAAACAAAATTCAAATTCAATAAAATATTCAATAATCATAAAAAAAAATTCTTCAGATTTGCCCATATTTCTGCTCTCTCTGTAGCATAAAATATTTAAAGAATATTCAAATTTTTATACACGAGATAAATTTTTCTTATTTCAATTTAAGTAAAAAAAAAGTAAAATTCATTTTTAAGATCCTTTTTAAAAAGAAAAAGTCAGAAAAGTAAAACTTGGCTCAGGTATTATTTTTCTTATACTCACACACACACATACATAGGATGGATTTATAGGATGTAAAATTTAATATATTCAAATGAGAGGCAAGATTTTCTTCTGATTCTTCTTGTACAATAAAAGCAAGCAATCACTTTGTTTTAATTTTATTATTAGTTTATTACGTTAAAGACGTTGTTTCGTTATTTTATTCAGATGTTTTATGTTTTTCGTTAAAAATTTATTTTATTTCCTTAAATTTACAAAATATTTTATGGATAAAAGAGAGTATGGAAGTAATGAAGTTTTAATTACTTGTTTTTATTGTGTTTTTATAGTTTGTTTTTAATTTTAATCACTAAATATTTGAGTTTATTCATAACTTAACAGAAAATGGTCCTTCGAGCAGGATAATTTTTTTCATTTTTTAGCCTCTACCATGAAATTTGCCTACTATATAAAATTTTGTTCTAAAAAGTTATCCTATCTTCAACAACCCAGAAAAAGTATGTCCAAAACACCCTCACATCTCCCAAAAACTCTCAATCTTATCAAAAAGAATAAAATATATATATTAAATGACATCCTATAAAAAAAAAGCAAAACAAAATTATCTCTCTTTTCTTTTTAATCAAATAATATAATAAAAACAGAAATTACATAGTTATTTATTTATTTTTATCAAAAAAGAAAAGACAGAAAAAAAATAACACAATTAGAAAAAGGTCAACGTACTTTTTGTTGTGTGGGTGAAGTATAAAAAAAAAAAGAGTACAATAATAATAATAATAATAAAAAGAAATCAGAATATACCTACAAAGTATATTAAAATAATAGTAGGTTTAACTCGAGGATAATATAAAAATGTCAAATAAAAATTGTTGAGCATAATTTTTTTAGTCCTTGTTGTTTTCTATGTGATCACGACTTTTTTTTTTATGCAGACTTTTGTTATTTTTCTTCCTGATTTATATCGTTAAACGTGAGATATTAACTGATTAACTGTTTTTTTTAAAGTTTGTATGGTAATTTTAGAAGTTTGTAATTCGTGATTTTTTTTTTTGATCTTTATAAAAGATCAATTACTTTTTTTTTTTTTTGAAGTCAAAAATTAGAAAGTTTTGAGAATTGTTTTATGTATATGAGTTGTTTTTTGTGAATTGGCGATGAATTGGTAATGTAATACATTATTATTTATATATTCAGTTTTACAAGTACAATCAAGAAAACATTTTTTATAATTCTTTTTAAAGGACTTTTTTTACAAATTTTACTAAGAGGTAAGAAAAAATGACCATAATTTTATCAAAATTTCATTAAATCAGTATTCTAATTCCTCAAAAATATTCTGACATAATTCAAATCTCTAATCAAAAATTCAAAAACCAGTACCCACACTAAACCAAAAAACCCAAATAAAAATAAAATTAGAAATCAAAAAAATGTCTGATTGCATGATAAAGAAACATTACTTAAAGTTTAATGAAAAAATGTTGCTAATTGTATACACATTCTAAACTTTTAGTTATCTCAATGAAACAACTAGAATATAAACTTACTACACTAAGAGCAGAAGAGAGAGAAATGTAATTTTCACAATTAGTTTCAACTTTCTTAAGCTTTATATATCCTTAATTGCAAAACTACCACACTTTATAGAAACTTACGACTGCACTGTATGTTTAATAAACTTTTTTTTTACAAAAAACTTTTATTTTACACCGCAAAATCGATACATATAACATCTGAATTAATTATTTTATTGATTTATTTTAAAAAAAGTGTATTTTTTTGCTAAATATATAATCCAGTCACGTTTTATTTTACCAAAAATAGATAAAAATTAATTACAATGAAAATATTATTTAACCCAAATTATCTTAACTTCCCCTAGAAAAAAAAAAATATCAATAAAAAAATTGTCTCTTTTTATAAAAAAATAATAAAATTTTAAATTTAAACGTTCTCATACATAAAAACGTAATCCTTAGCTATTTATTTTATGAAAAAATTATACTCGTGTACAAGACATAAATTCGGTACTTTACCCTAAACTCTTTTACTAATATGTTTCGAGAAATTCCATGTGGTATAGATACGAATGTTTATTAAAAATACGTGCTTTCTATATTTTCTATCTTTTTCTTTTGTAATATCATTTTTTTTTTAAGGACCCAAAAAAATATATTTCGTAAATTCATTTTTATTACGTTTTTTTTTTTATTGAAAATTTTCATTAAAATTTATTTTGGAAGGAAAAACACTGCATTTTAGTTTCTAAAAAGGAATTCCAGTGCGTTATGAAATTCTGAAATTTTTGATGTACAAAGTAAATTTTAAATATGCAAAATATACTGATAAAGTAGTTTTGTGCAATATAAATTTTTTTGGCAGGCGTATTATTATTAAAATTATTGATTTTGAAAAACATTTAGTTAATATACTGAAAAATTCGAAAAAAAATTTTAATTTACATAAAAAATTTGGATCAATCAGAAATTATAAGCAATGTTTTTACAATTAATAAAAAAATGTAAGTTTCCTTTTGTGTATGAAAAAGAGCACATTAAAAATTAATCTACTTTTGAAGAGCTTTTTTAAAGAACTATGTCTTGTTGTTTTACAAAGCGAATGTTAAACTTTTGATGTTTTCAATAAAAAAGGCAGCTCATACATGATAAATGAAGCGTTTGTAAAGTTGTGTGTAATTAAACCTAATTGTCGTACTGTAATAGAAATTTCTTGAAAAACTTTGACAGGCGATATCAGAAATCGAGATAAAAATATAAAACAAACTTTTTGACGTAAGAAAAAAAATATTCTGATACGTCTTTGTTTAAATAGAAAAAAGTTGTCTGATAATTAAGTCTTTTCTAAACAAAAGTAAGTTTTTTTTTGTACTAAATAAAGTTGCAACCTGCCTTACATAAAACCATATGGAACGTATCAATTAAAAGTTATTATTTTCTTACACTTATTATTTTTTCCCTACTTCCATTTTCTAAGCTGTCGAAGAGGAAAAACATTCAGATATGTCTTTGTTGGCTATAATTAAGTCTTTTCTAAACAAAACTAAGTTTTTCCTGTATTTTTAAATAAAGTTGTAACCTGTCATACATAAAACCATATGGAACGTATCAATTAAACGTTATTATATTACTAATAAAACTTTTCCTACAAGAAAATAAAAGTTTAAAATTGATAAATTTAAAAAAACTATATTTATTCAACAAATAGTTTTTCATCAAAATTTATCTTGAAATTTTAATTATTTTTTCTCGAAAGTGAAATGACTTTTCATTATTATATAATAAGCTCATTCTTCTCCCTTAATTATTCATAAATATCTGAAATAATAAAACGTTAAATGAAGAGACGAAATTATAAGAATGTCAAAAATTTTCTAAAGATTTACTTATGCCCAACTATTTATGAGAGATAAACATTAATTCAACCCTAACTCATTGAATAAAATATTCCATTATATTAAATACACAAAAAGGGGAATCTGTCACTTACAAATTTAGGGTTAAACTTAAAATTTTTAAAACTTTTTAATTTATCAAACTGATTAGCTTATAAATTAATCTTCTTGTTCGTTTAAGAAATAAAATAATTTTTTTTATGTCTTGATTTCATTTAAAAAAATTCAAATCAATAAATTTTTAATGTCTTTTAAGAAAATTAAATGCAGTATAAAAGAGAGTTTTTTATTGTTTTAAAAAAACGTCTTAAATTTTAATACCAAAGATTATATTGATTTCGTTTTATTGCTGTAATGAAAATACAAAAAGTTGATAATTTAACAATGGATTTTTTTTTTATGTCTTTTTCGATAAGTCAAATGACTTAATTTATAATTTTTTATTGACTTTTTTACTCATAATTATTCTTATTTAATGTTTGTACGCGAGTGTGCATGAGATTATTTTAATATGGTTTACGAGAGCATAAAATATCAGATTCCTTCGATAAAATTCAAATTTCCCAAGCTACAAAAAAACTTTTGTCGGAAAATTAAAAAAAATAGTAAAAAAAAATTCTGTTTGCATAAAATTTAATTTTTGCACAAAAAAATGGTGCTTGAGATAATTCCAGTGGATAATTTTCTAGACACTGAACGAGTTAATAAAAAATCAAACCCAAGTTGCATACGAAAATTTCATTAGCTTCAATCCAAGGATCGACCTTCATTGAAACCATACATATTTCTAATAAAATTTTATTCAGCATCGATAACTCACTCGCTAAAAACACCATATTTATGAATTGCTAATTAACTACCCTAAAAAAATTTAAAGTGTTACTTAATTAACAAAATACACTCAAAGCAAGTACTTTCCCTACAAACTCTACTACAAAACCTTATTAAAAAGTACATTAAACTAAAAAAATTTCTCTTTTTGTTTAAACTTGCACATATAATTTCCCTTGTATTAAAAAAAAATCATTTGTGCTCAGTTAGTTTTATTTTATCCGAGCTTCCTTATTACGTATAAAAAGCTTTTCTCTCTAAAAAAAGTCGCGTGAATGCAAGTTCGAACGAGCACGAATACGTTGTGAATGTTGATGCTCGAAAAAAAATATAAAATATAACAAAAAAAAAAAAAAAATTGAGAAAGAGCGAGAAAACCAGATGGTTCGTGATTCGAATAGGATACCAATGAATTCGCGTTGGATTTTTTAAAGAATTATTACCGATGTTCGAGAGAGCTTTTCCAGACGTTTCTATACTTTTTTTTGTTACTTTGAATTCAATGCTATACACTTAAAATACGTATAGAAATCAAACGAATTTTTTTTTTTTTATCTTTATTATTTAGAATCGTTCAATCCGTATTATATCCCAGATGAACGGTTTTTATATACGACAAGAAAAAAAAAACTTTTTGTTATACCAATTTTTTGACGTACTTTTAAGTAATTTAAGATTTTTCTTTTATTTTTATAGTCGGAGAAAATTATCATACACGTGTAATGTAATAAAAAAAATGTATGAGAAAAAAAAATACTTCTCGAGTTTTATTACTTTTTAGAGGCGGAAGAAAGTTTAAGCTGTTTGGAAATTTACAATCAATAAATAAGCTGCGTGTTAATAGCTGTACTCGTTAAGTACGGTATTACGAGTAATTGTTTCCTTATAGTTGATACTCGGCTGATTGTTAAGTAATTCGACTAACGGGTTATTTTTTTATCTTGTGATTTTTTTAGGGGACCATTTTGGCCCAAAGTAGTAATTAATTTACTTACTCTAAGAATAAAGTCACTTAAAACGATTGATAACTCACCTGAAACAAAAAATAAGTAAAAAATTATTAATTTTAAAATTTAAAAATCAATTCAGTCACAAGTCACATCCTACTCTACAAAAAATCAATGCATATTTACTTTAGCTCTATAATTTAAAACTAAAAAAATTCTCATATTTCTTTACATCCTATTGTCTTAAAAAAAAAGTTTGTGTAGGAAAATTCTTTTTTTACTGCATTATATAAATATAATATGTGTAAATGTAAATATAAAACGTATAAAATATTTTTTGACGGAAGTGACGAAAAAAAGAGGCGATATATTTAAAATAATATAGAAACACAGCTGTGATTTTTACAGTGTAATATATATTGTATTAGATATTTGTGTATGAGATTTTCTTTGGGAAAGTTTGTTTTGGGAAAAGGATTTTGTAAAAGATTGGATTGCAGTAGTGTTTTTTTAATTTTGACAGTTTTTTTGGATTTTTGAGAACGGTTGGAACTTAATTAATTTTAAATTTTTTGGAAAATTTTTTGAATTTTCTGCTTGTATTCAAATTCTTTTGGGTAAATGCTAGAATAACTTGCAATCACCAATTCATCTAAAAATATCTAAAGCACCAAATCCAAAGTTACTAAACTCTAACTACAAACGCCCAATTCTCAAAGAACATCCCATATACCCATCCAAATGCATAAAATAAAAGTACCCAACCAAGTAGTAGCACATACATGATATATAGTTTATATATTTTTTTGTAAAACTCATAAATCTTAAATCATTTTTCGACACAAACCCAAAAAAAAACGAGTTATTATTTTGCCAAAAAACACAAGACAGAAAGAAATTTACATATTTTTTAATTTTTCTAATAATAAATAAAAAAATAAATCACTAAAAAATGATTAATGACATTTTTCCAAAAAAAAATTTTTTCCATCGTTAAAGTCAAGATATAAAAAAAAATTTTTTTGTCTACACAATTGTAAAAAGCGAGAAAAAAAGATATCTTTAGGTTATTTACAATCGATCGTATATATTTTTATACAATATTCTACTTGTATATACGCTCTAGGGTTATATTTTTCTTACATCAGGGGGAGGTTTTTAGTTTATATTTTCGAATTGGCCTCGTCTCTCACTTACTGTATACTCCAAGGAAAAATATGAGAGAGAATCTCGTTATATGGTTAAAGATATAGCCAAAGGCGTTATAATAAAAAAATAAAATAAACTTTTTTTTTTAAAGTATTTTACACGCGTATATTATTATTATTATTATACAGTTGTCACCATTCGACAAAAATATCATCTTGATTGCCTTAAGGGTGCGTAGAAAAAAAAATTTTTTTTTTTATATTAAAGTATGTGTGAGATAAAAATATTTTTAGAATAATAATTTAAAATTTATCTTTTATATTATTAATGTATATGTTACGTGCTAGTATTGAAATTTTTCGAAAATTTTATTTTCCAAATTTATTTGATTCAAAAAAGTAATTTAAATACTTCAAATCCTTAAAGATTTTTCATTCCCTGTTTTGCATTATAAAAAATATTTAAATCCTAGAAAAAAAAAGACATGAAATTTTTCTTCCATAAAAAGAAAAAAAAAGTTGTACATGTTTATACCACAAGAAAAAAGAATACGACAGTAGTAAATACGAGGGGTAACTGAAAATAATGGTCTCATCGGTTTTTATACGAAAGAAAAAAGTTCGATTTTTCAAAACTCACAAGCAACAACTTTTTTTTCTATTAAATAAGATATGATATCAATGACATTCGAATTTTTCTTTTAAAGAAAAAAATTTAATTATTTATTTACAAGAAAAAAAAAACTTGTGTAATTAAAAACTTTTTTTTAATTGGTTTCTTACATAATTACTAAGATTTCTTCACCTTTTATTTTCATGTATCAAAAAAAAAGTTTAAGTAAAACTTTTCTTTAAAAAAAAGCTTTTAAAGAAAAAAAAAAGATGCCTAGCCAATAAAAAACTCTTGTGGAATATTTACAAGAAAAAAGTTTACTTCTTAGCAGTACCTTTTAGAGAGAAAAACATAGATTGAAAAAAAGCTACTTTTTTAATTACATTTTTTTTTTTTTTTAATTTAATAAAAAAAATCAATAATTTTTTTTCTCAAAAAAAGAAGATAACATTGTGACTTTTTATGGGTTCCAATTTCTCTTTTCATTTTGATTTCTATCAAAAAAAAAGGTTCTTTTTTATAATAAATATTTATACTTTTTTAACAATGGAATAATATTTTTTTTTTACTCTCAACACTTAAAAAAAAAAAAAATTTTTATACACAATGAGACATTTAAATTTTGTGTGTGTATCCTGGTTCTGTCATTACAGTTAAAATTTGAACAAACACATCAGATAAATATAAGAGCAAACTTTTTTTTTTAGTTTGGATAATCCAATTTTATAAAACATGTTTCTTCTTTTGCTTGCTTTTTTTTCACTGAATATTATTATTATTATTATTACTAATTAAAGTGGACAATTTTTTTTTTAGTATAGAAGAGTGACTCGTCAGCAGGAAGGAAAAAAGGATAACATTTAAAGCTAATGAAAAAAAAAAAGTAAGGATTGGACATTTTTTTTTTTTTACTAATCCATTTTCTCTCTTTCTGGTTATGGATTAAACAATAAATTACTTGGAACTATATTAGAAGATCAGATGTTTCTCTTTCTCTCTTGAGATTAAGTATTAAAGTTTTGTAGCACTAGATTATGAAATATTTTTTTTTTTTCTGTTATATTTGATCTAAATATTATAGAAAAAGTAAGAATTTCAGTTTTAATTCAATATTAACTACTGCTACTTTTTGTTACTGAATTTTTTTACTTCAAAAGTATTGCTGATTATTTAGAGCAGTAAAATTTAAATAATTTTTACGAATGTACTTTAAATAAATTTAGTTCGAATTTTAACTACCAGGTGGCGCATTATTTTCTCGTAAACGAAATGGCCTGCAAATGATATATAAAAAGTAAGTGTAGGCATGGAATTTGATTATACTTTTGATTTATTTTATATTCTGCTTATTATATTAGTATATAATAGCAAGTTAATTAATTATTTAATTATCTTAAATATTATTCTTAAACTTAAATTTCGGATATTGGATAATTTTCGAAGAATCGCTAATATTAAAAAATATTTATTTTCAAATTTGTATGTAAAATTAAGTTTTGAGGTTTTGTTGTTATAATTATCTGTTGAAGCAACTGAATTACTTGATGATAAGCTAAAATCACATTCATAGTTTGAGGTAACATCATTATCAGTTTCGGAAGAAATGCGTGAGCAAAAGTTTTTAAGACTCGATAAATCATTATATTCATTTAGCTCTCATAACTCACTAAAATTTATCCTACAGAATTAAAATTATTTAATTCTTCTCATGAATTTATAAAAAGTTCATGAAAAAATTCTATTTACTTATCATTAGCAATTTTAAGTACCAAGAAAATTAATATTATCTTTTCATATTTACGAAAAGCAGAAAAATAAAAACATTGCTAGAATTTATGTAAAAAAATTTTTTCTAACAAAAAATAAATGAAAAAAATAAAATAAAATGAAGCTTTATTTTTCACTGGGTTTACATACGAATGAATATTTCAGTTGGCTATTTACTTTATTTTTCAGTAAATTCAGCGTAGTACCATTTTATTCTAGTTTATATACACAGACAAAAAAAAAAGTACACAAAAGAAATTCCCATGTAAATTGACGTAAAAGAAGAAAAAAAAATTATTCTTTCTCTTGTGTTTGTTTTAAATGAAATTTTCATTTCTTATTAATTTAAAACAATTGAATTTTATGAAACAGTAGGAAAATTTGTAAAGACAATTTTTTTATTTTTTTGTCTTTTCTTATGTCAGTTAATTTTTAATGCTTGTTGAGTTAGTTTGTTTTTTGGATAAATTAAAAGAATTTTAATTTGGGTAGTTACTAGACGGAAATGTGTCATTAATTAACTTAAAAATTGGTAGTTTGAAGACAAAAAAAAGTTAATTTTTGTTAGTTTTCTGACCTAAATAAGACACTTGAACGACCATCATCAAAATAATTTCAAACCCTACAAATTAAATTCACACGCTAAAATTACCAAAAAAAATTCAAAAAACCAACCTAACAGTACAACTCCTCAACTCCTTACGTTACTTCATCAATAACACCAACTTTTTGATTATTCAAGCAAACTCACATAAATTTCAGTTCGAAAAAGACTCATCATTTTCTCATTATACACTGGAACATACACTATATTTATCATAAATTACTTGTTTATTATAAAGACAGTTACAATTCCATATATAAATTATCTTTTTAAATTTTTACGCATACATGAACATGCAATAATTTCTTGTCTTTCTTGTTATTATCATTTTTTTTTCAATTTACATAAATGCCAAGGCATTTGAAGTATTTAAATTAGACGTTTTATTTGAATTTCAAGAATTTTAAGTACTATAATTTTCGGAAATTAGCGAAAAATGGGTATTTAATTGATTAGCGAAATTTTTAAATATTAATTGATTAGTAAAATAATTGCTCGATGAATGAATAATTGAAAATACGTATCTAAAAAAGTACATAAGTTTAAGTCGATCAATATCACTTTGACTATCTCTCTCGATCTTAAAAGCACGTTAGAAGGAAGAAGAGGCGAAGAAACCGTCTTCTTCTAGATATCAAATAAAATAATCAATACAAAGATATACCCGTGTGAGAAACTAAATACTTTTTAGACCACATCCGTTTCTTCTTCTTCTTCTTCAAAAATTTATTCCCTTAGCAACAGTAAGAGTGAAAAAAATTTTAATAAAAACAGGTGCAGTTTTAATTGATTCGAAGCTAATAGAAACCTTTTAAAAAATAATTCACAGAGAGAGTAAATATAACCGAATTTTCTATATAAGACACACACATAGAAAGATAGATAGACAAATAAAAGCATTCATCAATTAAAGTTTCCTTTTGAGGAAAAGCACGAAGCTTGCAAGAAATGAAAGGAGGAAACAATGCGTTAAGCGAATTCCTCAAATAAAGCTCAAACTTTCTCTCTGACTCGTTGTCTAAAAGGCAATTTCAGTTATACACATCAGAGAGAAAAAGACATCGATTATTCTCTTTCTCTTATAATACATTGTAGTGCAAAAACCTTATATTATTATACATCATATTATAATACGTGTATGAAACTTGGAAAGCTAATTTACCTATATAATTTAACATTCGCTTGACATTTGCTTTACAACAATGGATTTGATTTATTATACCATAACAAGTAGAACTTACTTTTTTACACCTCGATTAAACTTCTTTATTGTCCCTCTTTTATTACAAATTGGGTATTTAAAGGACTAGTTTCTTCAGATTATCTTTCAAGAAATGGTCAAGGAATAAATTATGTAGCCAAATATTTCCTAATTTTAAAAATTTCGCAAGATTTTGGTATCCAATCTAATTATAACACATTAAACCTACACATACAAAAATTTTTTTTAATTCTCTATAGCACTTATACGTGTCTAGACATTTATTAAAAAACTTATTGAAAATATTGTATTCCCAATTGGTTACACATTGCATTTTACACACTCGATGAAAAATACCGGTTATGCAAGAACCAAAAAAAAGTAAGACTGATTAAAACATATGTTTATTGTCTCTCATACACACACACTTACACACACACATTTTTAATTAAAAGGCCTTAAAAATAAATAAAAAAATTTTTGTCCAATAGAGAGTAAAAAAATAAGCTGATTTTTTTTTCCATAAATTTTATATTATTTTTCTTTTATTTCCTGTCAAACAAAACAACAACAAAAAAAATACAGTTTGACTCTAGGGACTTTTTGTCATCACGTTTTTTTTTTTTTGCAAATTTTATACACTCTAAGAAAAATATATACTTTTTTAAATTCCAATATCTTATAATCCCGAAGGCATCAAATAAAATATACTTATTTATTTATTTACAGTACACGTGTGTGTGTGTGTGTGTGTAAAAGAAAATCAGAATATTTTTTTTTTGGTTATATAAAAAGTAACGTCAAATTTATATCATCTTGTGTTTTTCTTTCAAAGCTATAAGGTTGTAAAAAAACTAGTAAATTACTAAATGTCACTAGTGAATTTTTTTGCAGTTTGCTTTGAAGATACAGAAAAATTAATTCCCTTGAGTGTGTATGTGTATACTTTGATATATCATTTTTTAAATAAATTATAATTTATCTAGAAATATTTCATGACTGATTATTTTCAAAAAGTTTTATAACTGTAAAAAATACTTTATTTCACTAAGTTTTTAAAAATCTTCATCTCTAATTTTAGTTAATTTTAAGTAATTTAATATTCAAATTTAAAACAAATTACGGTTTATATTTTGAGGTTAGAATTTTTGTTTTAAAAAAACAAGTTTATAAAATCACTTAATACCAGATGATACAGTTTTAATGCACTTTTTAGGATACACTTTTATGACGTACACGAAAAATATTATACTTTTAAAACAGAAAACTGCAAATACACATTTTTTTAGTAATTGATGGTTATGTGTTTTTTTTTTTTTTTTTGGAGAGACAAAAGTTTTTTTTTTAACTGGTTTATTATACTTTTTATGTGCATGCAAAATTTTTAAATACCCACAAGGGATGCCATTTGTCATGCAGTTAAAAAAATTTAGTTCATGTAAATCAGAGTAAAAATTCATAAAAAAATTGCAGTTTAATTACTGTATTCAATTCATTAAATCGAATAAATTTCAATAAAATATCTTTTTTTTATTAAAATCCTTAAGCTGTAAAGGATTTTATTTCGCAAAGAAGAAAAAAAATGAACAGCATCTCGTTTAACTCGATAACCACTCGAGTTCTTATAGGTTATCGTTTTACCTGCTTTGCATTTTTAAGGGTAGCCAAGCGAGCTTTTGGGCTCTAAGCATCGCTGAATTTTCTTTTTATTTTTTTTCTTTCTGATGTTAAGGCCTCAAGCACAGCAAAAAAAAAGAACCTTTTGGTATATTTCTCAACTTGCTTTTTTTTCACATCGTTGAATTTACGACAGATGGTTTTTAAAAGGCAACCTCAAGCTAACTTGTCGCTTTATATCGAAAGAAATCTTTCTTGTAAATATTTTACGATTTTTCATTTACTTTTATGTCTTTTTTTTGTAAATAATCGTCACTTTTTTTTTCTTGTATTGAAACTTAAAAAAAAAAAACATAAATTACGGTATTGTGTATTAAAAAAGTCAGTTATTTTTTGACCATCACGAAAATTTACTGCTTTTAAGGTAATTTTTCTCTTACGTAACAAAGTTTTGCAGTTTTCAAGCCAAATAAATTAAAAAAGTTTGTAACCACACATAACCTACATTTTGTTATAAAAAAATGTTTGCAAAATTTAAAAGTGAATTAAAGGATTTTTAAAAAACTGTAAAAAAACTTTATTTTAAAAATTACAACGTAAATAAATAATTTTTCTTACATAATCGAAAATATTCAGTCTCGGGGTGTTGGAAAAAGCTTTAGGAGCTAAATACGATGAAAGTTTTATTATAAAGTACCAAAAGAGAGAGAAGGAGAGAGAAGAGATTATAAATTTATACGAGTACGGGTATTACTTTATAATAAGTTACAGAAAAAGATGTTACAACAACAACAGCAACAACAAAAAAAACTTTTTTATTGATCTTTAAATTTTAAATTTATTCAAAACTTTGTAATTTATTATTTTCTTGTGTGTTTTTCGTGAAATGAGAATTTATTAAAATAATAATGGCTGGTTTTTAGGGGAAAGTTGGAGAAAATTGGTTACTGAACTAGTTTAAGATTTATCGATTGATAAATTTCAAACACAGCAGTCATTTACTCATGTAATGACCCTAAAAAATTTTCTTACAATAAAATGACCCAAAAAATTGTAATTCATAAACAATAAAAGCCAACTAACAATTAACATAATTACTAAAATTTTTTAAAAGATCTAAAAAATGTTTTCTCAAAACCTCACCTTATAATTTACAAAATTGCACTAGTCTAAACAAAAAAATAGCAATTTAACCTCGTAAAAAAGTAATTAATTTAATTGTTATCTTGAATTTTTTTCATTTATATAAAAAAAACTGCTATAATAAAAGAATAAAAATTCTACACGAGCATAAAAGAAGTAAAACATTAAAATATTGCGTTTTATCGATTATTTTCTTTTATTTTCTACCCTCTTTTTTTTTATTTTATTTTTTGCGGCTCCCCAAAGAAAGAAAAAGCGTGACCTAAGTTAGTTTAACCATAAGCTAACTTAAATAACTTTTTTTTCTTTATATTATTTTTTAGTTAAATTATTCTTAATGGAATCATTTAACTTAAAAAAGTATCAATTAATTATTTATTAAAAATTTCAGTAATTAAATCACGTGCCTGAATTAAACTCATAATTGCAAGGTAAGCAGAAATAATTTTTTGTATAACTGATAATTATCTAACAATAGTTCTTCATCTTCACATTTATTTACCATCTCATTAAAATTACCTCTAACGATGTACTTATAAGTGTTAATTATTTAATATTTACACGTTAATTTGTTATTACACAATTTTATACAAAAAATTCCTAATTAGTACTTTTAACGTTAAGTAAATATTATATCAAACTAAGTAGCTGTATTTCATGTGTGATTCGATATAAAGGTCAAGTATAGTTGAATAAGGGAATGTGATCTTGAAAAAAATTGAATCAAAGATATAAGAGAGAAAATATTTTTTTAACGTAAGGATATTTCAGTTAGAATGGGCAAAATGCCAATGCACGTGTAGTATGAAAAGGGCTCACGAACTTTAACTTGAGTATTATATATTTTTTCCTGTTTTTATACAAATATCAATTGGTTTTTTAGTTGTTGTAGTGCATTTCGAGAGGAGAGAAATTCAGGGATTTTCACTGTAAAAAGTAACTTTCTTATATTAACAAAAAAATTAGAATATTTTCGAAAAATTAGTAAATTTTCAAAAAATAGTTGTAAATTTCGGAAAAATAGTTGTGAATTTACAACTTTTTTCGTAAATTGACAAAAAAAATCGAGAATTTTCGAATTTTCCGATAATATACTAAATTTAGTAAATTTACGATTTTTATCGAATAATTTCAAATTTTTTTGAAAATTCACTAATTTTTCGAAAAAATTCTATATTTTTTGTAAATCTAAGAAAGTTACTTTTTACAGTGCATCTTTTTTTTTAGTAATTTAAAAAGAAATAACAAAAGAAATCGAGAATTAAAAATAGACTAATTCAGAAATAAAAATTTTTTTACAGCCATTATTTTTAAAAGTACACAAAATTAACAAGAAACACAAAAAATAAATAAAAATTTCTTCTTCGAGCCCATAAAAAAATTCAAAACAACAAAAGTACACAATTCTATTAAAAAGCCATAACCTTCAATTTTATCTACCAATCTCGTCAATTTCCATTACAATTATGAAATATAATTTTTCTTAAAAGTTTCCATCCTTAAAAAAACCTTACACCTGCTACCCATAAATACAAAGTAACAAGAAAAAAAAAAGTTAAATAAATATTAAAAAAGTACCATAGTCGTACCATAGCATCAAAATAATAAGAGCAAAAAAAAAAATAATATAAAGTATTCATTTTTATTACTTGAGAAAAAAGAATAAAAAGAAAAAAAAATAATAATAATAAGACAGTACTTTACGTGATACTTGGCAATTAAAAAGTTATTATTATTATATATATAAAAGAACGCTTACGCTTATATAATTATAGCAGAAAACAACAACAACAACAACAACATTTATAAGTTTCCAATAAAAAAAAAAAAGCAAAATTTATGGACATAATATATAGAGAAGCGAGTTTTTTTTAGTTTTTTGTTTGTAGTAGTATGAAGAGAGTTATTAGTGCAGCTGTGTGATGGTTCAAATATGTATGAAGTTTTCTTTATGGAAGCCTGGGGCTCGAATTTATTTTATTTATAAGTTTTTTATTTTCCTTATGTGTGTGTGTGTTTTATCCAATAATATATGAGATTATCCAGATTATTTTATCAGAGGTGTTTTTTTGCAAGATTGTTGATTGTGAAATTTTTATTTTTTATCATATGGTAATTGGTTTAATCAACCTTGAAAATATTTTTTAAGATTTCTTTTTTTAATTCGAAGAAAATGTTAAATATGAATCTTTGGATAATTTTTAAGCTGATAAAATATCTTTTAAATCGTAACACGTGTTTCAATTTATTTGAGTTGACCAAAAATTATTGTTTTACTGAAAAATATTAAATTATCGTATTGCAAATACTGAAGAAAATCGCAAGTACAAATTTTCGTTTATATGAAGCTAAGGACTTGTTATTACTAAGAGAAGATATTGGATCATATTTAAAATAAGAAACAATTCTTTTAAAAAAATTTTTTACGTAATACATCTAAACTATCAGGTTGCTCTATTTGAACAGACCCATAGAAGGGACTAGAAGGGTCATAGCCGCACCCCGAAATGAAAATTTTTAGTAAAAATAGTAAAATTTTTGGCCACAATCTCAAAAATTTCAAATTGTTTACTGCTCCACCCCTTCAAAAATAAATCTCCATATACGTTCCTGTTGAATTTTATTTGAATTCATTCAAGCAAATTTTCAAAAATTTCAAATACATCAACCTGACAAAAAACATAACCTAAAAACCAAATTTAACTTCAATTAAAACCCAGCTGAAAAACACCATATACCCAGATATCGATTAAATTTAATACTTATAAAAAAGATTTAATGATGAACACCTACATATATGATACAGGTGTGTATGTGTGTCCGTATAGATTATTATAGCTAATTCAATTGACACTTTATAGGTTAGAAAACGAGTAACGTTTAAATATATATTTTATCGATACCCACACACACACATTTACGTATCGGATTATATGATATAATATAGAATTAATTTTATATTTCACTCTCTCTCATTGATAAAATTAAATTATTAAATAAAAAAGTTAAATACTGTTTTTTAGATTTTATTTATTTCCCGATTAAAAATTCTCTTTTATATCTAAAAAACTTAGGTTTTCTTTCATTTAATATAATCTCGATAATATTCTTTTCTCTCTATACATTTTTTTATCCCTTTGAAGAATTACTTATATAATTTTTCTCCTTTTTGTATTACTCAACCCAAAAAAAAAACCTTTGATTTTCTTAATTTTCTCCCTTTTTTTTCTTAAATACTTTAGTACAGTATTTTTCTATATTTTCTTATACGTTTTTCTAAAAATATGTGTGTGTATAAAGGATAAAAATCTTATTTGCTGCGGTCTTTCTGCTTGATTAAACACAATTACACGTTTTTTTTTTCAAATTGCTTTATGTAAGTTTATTTATTATTCTTAAAAAAATTTATATAAAATAGAATTTTTTAGTTCTCTTGGTTTCTGGGTATTTATGGTTAGTACCTAACCTTAAATTTATTATTTATAGTGTTTGTTCGAAAGTATGTTTTTAGATTAAATGTAGAAAAAATTTCTAAAAAAATATTTTTGTATTTAACTTCAATTAACTAAATTACCAAACGAGTTTAAAATTAAAAAATTAATATTTTAAAAATTTGAGAAACAAAGTTCTGTGATAGAAAGTTTTTAAGGTTAGACAGACAGAAGCCACGATGATTAAAAGTTATTGTTACTGGTTTGGAACTTGATATCCTATGGGACAATTTGAAGCTTAGAGAGACAAAGGATTGGGATTTGAAATATATATAACCTAAAAATAAGTTATTGATGTTTTAAAGATATACATGATGAATATGTGTCCTCTTTTGAAATAGAGAGAGAATTTTATCTCTTAGAAGAGATTTAAGTATTAAATTTCAAATATTCAAAATTTCTGACACTAGTTATTCAATACTTGTGTAGCTTTTTCATTTTCAACTTGTTATCAACTTCTAACGATAATAACTGTATAATATTTCACTTTTTCATATTGAATTTTTTCCTTTTCTACAAATTTCTATCTACATTTTTGACGTTTATCCCTAAAATCTTTTCAGGCAACGCCTGGTAAACGCTAGTAGTATGAGTCAATATTAGGAACGACGAAAACGCTGTTTGTCAGCTGACTAAAGAATTTTTAAATTTTCCTTCTGAAAATAAAGTTTAAAGTTAAATCTAGTTCTTATTTATTAATTTCAATTCCCCAACGATGATATGAATACTCCAAAATCTCTCTATCCAGTACACTAACTTACAGAATCCCTTTTTTACCACAAAGTATCTTTATCATTTTATAATTGACCCTATTCTCCTGGGAGGTATTAATTTAAGGATTATGACGTTGCAAAAACGTGTATTATTTTCCATTGCCTTAGTTTTGTTATTACTGATTCTACCAGCCACATTTTTAATAAATTTAATAAAAGAAAGGGCTTTTCAAATTTTTGGGGGTTTTCAATATATGGGTCAGAATATCCATTTTAAAATTGATTTAATTCCTAAATAACTCATGTAAAAAAATGAGTAAATTCATTAAAAAATCGATAATTATCAATTTCTTATTTCTAATTTTTTTAAAGGAGATACTTTTAGCGTCTAAAATGCCAATAATTTTGGCTCCTCGTCGATTCAAACACTGACTCTCACTACTCGTTATTTCTGATAAAATAAATACAATTCAAAAGAGAAACAAAACTAAATTTAGCATATTTCAATTTACCAAAAAAAAATTTATTCATTTTCATCAAACAAAAAAAATGTAAAATACAAATCCATAAAAATAAATGAATGTAAATTTATCATTCAAACCAAATGAAAAACAAAAAAAAAGTTTTTTAATAAAAATAAAAAGTACTTTGTTAAAAAAATGTAAAAAGCTTTTTTTTATCAAATCTTATTATTGATTACATATTTCAACAACAGAAAAATAAAATAATTCATATATAAAAAAAAAAAAATTTCCATAAAAATTTTCCAAGTTTTGTATACTAAAATAAATATTACATTTTTTTGTATCAAAATTTTAATGAATATAAAATTTTTATATCCCAAAGATTAGGTATATTTTTTGTAAGTGTATTACAAGAATAAAAGAAAATTTTGTTAAAAAAGATGAAAAATAAATATATGGAAAATAGTTGTTCTATTCTTCTTCCTGAACAAAAAGAAACATGAGATACAAAAGACAAGAAAATTTGTACAAGGGTTGGTGTATCTGTGTGATGGTCTTCTTTTGCATATGATGTATTATAATTTAAATACAATTTTGTACATGTCAAGTTATTTTTTTTGACTTTAAGGATAAATAGACTTTTGTGTTTAAAGAAAGCAACAAATATAAAGATTTAGTTTTTCGCGACGTTTTATGTTATTTTCTGGGAGCTTTAGATCTTATTTTTCTGACATCGACAAAGTAGTTATTTAGCTTCTTTTTTAATGGAAAAATAAAATAGATAGTATAACGACTTGTCAATCATATTTTGAGATACTTTTTTTTTGGTACTGACGTTGGTTTATGGAGGAAACATATTTTTAATAGAAAATTGTGTCTTCGTTTTTGGGTTTGATAATGAGATTACTATTTTTTTTTGGGGGGGGGGGGGTTTAATATAGAAAATACTAGTTGCAGTTAAATCATCTGGTACACTAAAAACTTCAATTTACAAAAAATTTTCAGATAATTTTATTTTTTCAAAATTTTTTTATTCTTATCGAGATTCTTATAAACCACAAAATATTGAAACAAAATTCCCAAATAAAATAGTTCATAAAATAAAAAAATTTCACATGGAAAAGAAAAATTCTCAAAAAAATTGTTAAATATCTTTTCAATTATAAACTCAAAGAAAACTATAGCTAAAAAATGTAAAAAATTCAATTTTAAAAATTTACGTTAAAACTTTGTGTAAAAGCACATAACATAAAATATCTTCCATAAAACACAAAAAGCTAATATATTTTAATAAACTTTTCATTAAATCTAAATTATGAATACATAAAATACTTTACAAACTCCCTACCCACACACACACACAAATCCACGAAAACTTTGAAAAATTACAGTAACTTTTCTATATCTTTAAGGTCACAATTTTTACTCTAATTCTCAAAGACAATCTAATACAAAACTATGACGGGAGTGACCTCGATAGTTCATTGACCTTTATACATAAATCTGTTGTGCTACGAGGTTACAGATCAACAAAAAAGAAAATATTATAAAAAACGTTCTCTCTTATTTTCGCATGCGCGCGTGATCCTTTTTTTGCAATCCACAACAAACAACGTAGTCATTATTGTAATTGATAAAATATTCAAAAACAGGACACAATCGAATAAAAATTTTTTAAAGAATCATCGTTCGATTGCAACAACGAATCCTATTATTAAATTTATTATACCTTTCGAACTAAAAAAATAACGACGTGAGATTTTTTAAGCCACTCCCTAAAAAAAAAAATATTTTAATTAAAAAAATTTCTTTAATATTTCTATTTATATGTTAATAACAAAGAGAGGGGGGGATGTAATTATAAAGTTATACACAACACCTGAAGCTTAACAGATTTTTAAGACAATGAAAAAAAAAGTTTTTTTTTTTGCTGTTTACTTTAACAAGATAAAGAACAATGTTCTACTCGACGGTAAGTCAAAATAAAAAAATATGAAAAGATACTTATACACTGTTATTATTATGTAATAAAACAAAACAAAAGGAAATATTATAAGAGGCAGAAGAAAGTTATGACGTTTTTTTTTGTGTATTAAAAAAAATGAGTGTATTTTTTGTTGAAATTGAAAAATGTTTGTTTATTTGCGAGTTTGGTCATTTATTATAATTCAAGAGTCTGATGTTATTAAAATTTAATTTCAGAATTTATGGTATGATAAATTTTGATTAATCGTGTTAGTAATTGAAAAAAATTGTATGATAAAAACTGTCTAGTTTGAGTAAGATTCATTTTTAGCCCAAAAAAATTAAATAAACCCAGGGATCTTGGAGTTAAAAAACATAAATAAAAGATCTCTAAAAAGCCTTATTTATAAATATTTCATTTTTTTTACATAAATGTAAGCTTTTTATATTGAAAGAATAAAGATTATTTTTCCTTTCTGCATAATACGAGAAAATTTTTTATCATATACGAGATTTACATTATGTATGCACTACTACTACAACTAATACTTTTTTTATGTAAATAAAAAAGTACATTAAGTAAAATTACATTTACACATGCACATTTATCATGTGCTTTTTATATTCATCCCTTATATTTTTTTTTTCAATATTTTTAAGTTAATTTTTGTATTAAAAGTTTTATATGTGTGTGTTTTAATTGAATAAACAAACAAAAGTATGAGGAGTGTAGGTCGATGGCATCGTAGTTTACTTATTTAATTTGATTTAAGAGACAGAAATTTAAGAATAGAAAATTAGAGTAAAGACCAAAAATTTTTTTTTTTTTTAATTTTCAATTTATTTATTTGAATTTAAAGTAATTACAAATTATTTATGTAATATTTTATAATAATTTAACTATTTTTGAGGTGTTAAAGTTAGTTGGTTGAAGATAGAAAAAATATATGTGGCATAATGCCATTTGTTCTAGTTTTAATTTTATACTAAATTTAATTATAAATACAGGTATTTTAACGATATTTTTATATACAATTTACACTCAATAACACTTTTTACTTTTATTTTTAAGATTTAAGATTTACGAATTATTTTTTTTTTTTTGTTTCTTTTAATTTTTGAAAGAAATTTTCTTATAACCTTTCGTTGTTAATTCTCTAAAAGCTATTAAAATAGTTAGATTTAAAAAAGTTCATATAATTACAGTTTCATTTTAAGGTTGCAATGTTTTTATAGAAATTTTAATTCAAATATCGGAAATATAATATAATATAATATAAATATAATATCCCTTTCAAGATTTCGTGCATAATAATCAAAAAACTAGAGTTAGCAAATTTTTTCAAAATTTTATTTCTTATGTCAGAAATGACCTTTACAGTTCATTTCGTTTACGAGAACCATCTTTTTCCAAAATTTACATAAAAAATGCCAAGTTTTGCAACACTTAATAAAAGAACTTTGATATTTTAATCAATAAAAATTCTCAAACTTTTCTCAACTAGCAAAAAATACAAACTAAACCTGCAAACTTATGTATTTTTGTCGCTGTTAAAAAATTTTTAATTGCTCTAAGTTTTAAAAACAAAATGCAACACTATCCTAAGATCCAGCTCGAATGATTACTTATGACCTGAGTCAATCTTTATTTTGTGACTTTGAAATCCTTAATATAACTTATTTTTTTAAAATCAAATTAATAATTAACTGATTTTCACTCTACCAAACCTATGTTCTACAAGGCAGTCGATTAACCCATTTTTGGATAAATTTAAAAAGTAAAACATACCAAGATACCCTAATATCTCCAAAAAACGTTCAACTATATCTGACTATATCAATACCAACAAAAGCCCAAAGGCTATTGCCACATGAGTATAGTTTTTTGCCCCCCAAACCAAGGATAGCTTAAGTAGTAACATCCAAAAAACTGTCAAAAAATCATGTAACCCCGTTGAAATAAGACCTCTAAGTCCACAGCAGGATTCCAAAAACTTAATCAAATCCTTAAATAACAATTTTTAGGCTTTATTTAATTTTTCCACCTCATATAAACAAATAATACTCTGCACATTAATATCATCACTTTACAAGAATTTTTTTTGCTCCATTAAGACCTCTTTTAGGCCCTGAAATTTCAAATTTTTCGAAAATCGATTTTTCAGCATAAAATATACATATCAACCTTAAGTTTTTTTTTATAATTCTGGTGGGCCGAAAAATTAAAACTTAATTTTTTAGGAAATTTCCTGGAGCCTCTTTCCGATACCCAAAAATCCTAAATCTTTGACCACGCTTTTTTAACTGTTACGAAATTTTTATTTTCAACAGATTATTATTATTGCGTAAAAAATTTAAAGGCATAGTTTTTAAACTGATTTTTATAAATAGCCACATTTTGCTTTTTAAACAAATAAGACGCAGATGATCTGTTAGATTAATATGTTCTACAAAAATTAGTCCCACCTGGACTATAAAAAAAATTTAAGGCTGTATATTTTTATTTTACTTTTGTATTTTTTTTATGATCGATAAACCGTTTTTTTAAATTAAAAATTGTATTTCGGGGCTTTAAATGTGTCTTAATGGTCCTAAAAAAATATTTGTTGATATTTAAAGTATTTAAAGTTAGGTTTGGTCGCGGATGCCAAACCACTACCCAGCCTTTTCTCACAATTAATAAATTTTGTTCAAAAAATAAAAAAAAAAAAGTTACATAATTTCAACAATATAATACACATGCAATTTAAACACAAAGCCAAAACGTCAAAATTCATAAAAAAAGAGCACACAAAAAATAATAATAACAACAAATTTAGCATAATAAAAAAAAAACCAACAATTAAGTTCATACTTGATATAAAACGAACAATGCAAAATAAATCATTAAAAAAAAAATATATATCATTTTTTTTTTATCAAAGATCAGTTTACGGTTGACTGCACTCTCCTGGCCATGAAAAATCTTATTATCCGAATAATATTACATATTAAGATTACGTCCAATTTAAAAAAAAAACAATTTTTACATAAGTTTTTAGAAAAATTGTGTAAAAAAAAAAAATATCAAGATTAATATTTTTTTTTTAAGTGAATTAACCTTGTGTACATAACTTTTTTTTATAAAAATATCTTGTTACAGGCTGCAATACAATCGAGTATTTAAATGTTTTTGGTAATAGTTTAGAAAATTATTGAGAGAATAAAAAAGTTTAGATTATACCCTAGGAGAATTAAAGCAGATAAAGACTTTGTTAATAATTCAGTCAATTAGTTTAATCCAAAAGTTGAGCAGCAATTATAACTTTTCTAAGTTTAATAATGGATTAAGACTGGCTTTAATCTATTTCTTCAAGAACATCTTTGACTTGACAATAATCGCTTTGACGCACCTTGGACACTATAATTACAGGAGGTCACTTCCATATTTGTTCTCTGTTTCTTATTCTTTTGTCAAAGACTATTATTGCATGCTAAACTTTAGTGTCTGAGTTTTAATTATGAGGTTTTTTTATTAAAAGATGGTCAATTTAATTCGATAAAACCAACCCAAAAATCAAGAATATTAAATCCCAATCACAACTCAATAAAAACATCATAATCTCCAATAAAAATAAACGATCGACACCCATAAATCAAAACATAATTAATTAAAAAAAAAAAAAACTATAAATATTCTAAAATTACATCATAAAAAAAAAAAAACAAAATAATAAAATAAAATAAAAAGGTAAATAAATATAAAAAGAAACACACCCACAATAATTATAAATAAAAAAAAATCGAAGGCCAAAAATAAAACATAAATATTTATTACAGTAAGAGAGAGAAAAAGCAAATATTTTTCTGAACCCCTCAAAATTTCTTAATTAATTTAATATATTTAATCTAGTCTGTGTGTAATAACTGAGTTTTAGTCTGAGTAAATAAAAAGACCTTGAATATTATTGACTATAAGTTTTCTGTACTGACCTTACCTATTTTTTTTACTACTCTACGAACATTTATATTACAAAGTCAAAGACCTCTATTCGGGACACATGAATCACTTGATTACTAATGACAAACATTTTTCTATCTCTCTCTCTCTCTTTTTCTATATTATTATGTGCTTTAAATGAATTAAATTGCGAATTTTAATTTATTTGTTTTATTACTTTGTTTTTTTTTTTTATTACTGATTTTTTTTTTTTTTTTTAATAATACGTTTGTAAGATTGGAAAAAGTTTGGAAGTTGCAATTTTTTTTTATCTTGTTTAAAAAAACTGTCGTTGTTGTAAGAAATTTAGAGGAAGTGAGTAAATGATAGTGAACTAGTTTTATGTTTAAAATATTCAGTAAATTTAAATTTTGTTCAGGAATTTTTTAATTTTTGCATTATTTTTTTTTAAATTTGCATTTTATGCCCTTGATAGTTTCAGAGCTGTAATTTTTCATAAAACATAAGAAAATTAAACTACTTAAACTTATCTGAATGATCTCTAAAATTATCGAAAAAAAATCGATATATTTTCACAAAAGGCAATAAAAAATAATTTTTTTACGATGCAAAATAAAAATAAAAAAAATAATCCAATATTTCAATAAAACTAAAATAAATATTTATAATAAGATAATGAAACACACTCACACACAGAGAGAAATCTTTTATTTTTTTTAATTAATTAAATGCAATAATAATATTTCATTAAACAAAGAGAGAGAGAGAGAGAAAAAAACGATTTACAAAAAGAGTAGATAATACAATATAAAGGTGATGATTAATTGTACTTTGTATAAAATAAAATATACAGTGAAAGTTTTGCAAAAATTAATAAAAAATAAAAAAGTAACAACAACGGAGTTTAGAGATATAAATTTAATTTATAAATAGAGTTAATGAACGTTGAACAAAAAAAATTTTTTTTTTATTTATTCGAGTATGTAATTGATGATTGATTATTTTTTAATATTTTAATTATTGATAACGTTGTTTTTTTATCGTGATTAAATTTTGTTTGATTGGGAAATTTTTGGGTTTTAGTTAACGAGATTATTTTTTGGGTTGTAATCTTTTTAGCTTTTTTTTTACTTGTTGTGGAGACTGTTAAGTTTAGGCAGATTGATCTGCTTCAATTTTTCTAGAAATTTTTAAGTGGAGAGAAACTTTTGAATTAATTTGAATTTTAGTTGCTTATATTTTAAGGCAGTTTAATCGAAATTCAAATTACAAAATTTTAAAATAGAATTTTTATTTAACACAAAATGACTTGTTTTATATTGTTTTAATAAACTTGTATGAATAAACAATTTTCGATTCAAAATTCTAGGGTTTTTCAATGAATTCTCGGGGTTTCCGGGATTTTCCCTATTTTTCCAGGTAATAAACACCCTGAATGTGGCAGTGTAGTTAAGGATTCGAAGTCATTTATAAAAAAATAAATTTTCAACCAAATCGGTGCTGAAAATATTATAAATTTTACTAAATTCTGAATCAATTCACTTTTTTATGGACCAAAGATTACCAGTACTCAAAATTCACCCAAAAACTAAACCAATTTTAAATAAAAACCAGAATAACTTAAAAATCCTGTACAATTTAAAAAAAAATCATATTAAAATTTTCTTTATAAATAATTCATTGTATCCTTAAAGAGAGAGAGCGAGAGAGATAAAGAGAAAAAAGAGAGTCTTGTTATAAAACATACAACACATTTGAAATGCGATACGATCATCATTTGAAAATTTCGTGATTCTCTTCTTTCTTCAATGTTGTTTGTTGTTGTAAGTTAAGAAAAAGCTTCAAGTATAAAAAAAACGATTGAGATTCTTATTTTATACAGAGTCGAGTATTATAGTAGATTCTTATCCAAAAAAGGAAGAATCACGTATAAACACACACAGAGAGAGAAATTTTATTATACACGACAAGCAAAAAGAAAAAAAAATTATCAAAAAATAATATAGAATTTTATGTTTAAATTTTCTAGAATCCTTTTTGTGTCCTAAATAAAATAAAAATATTTTTTAGGTTATAACGAAAAGTGAACAAAGGACATTTGCATTTTATCGATTTTTAGAAAACTCGTAAATTTTTTTATACCGTACCTAGTTTTAAATTTATTTGAAAAAGCTCATTTTTTTAAAGATTAATCAAGTTTAAATTAATATCAGAAAGTAACATCTGACGTTGACTTAATTTAAATATTTTATTTTTTTTATTAAATTTTTCCAAAATTTTTCTACATTTTTAGGTTATAAGAACGCCATTTCCCTCACCAGGACTTAAAACCAAAAAAATAAAATTTAAAAAAATAACATAGAAATGGATGAGAAACTCTGTGAATAAGAGAAAACTCGTCAAGGTGAACGAGCTTTAAAAAGTTGTACATTACAGTGCACCAACGACGTTTTGTGCTCTAGGGTTTATAAAAAAAAAAAAGAAAAGGGCTACACGTACGTACAACAGTTGAAAATAAGAAAATCTTTAATACATCTTATAAAATGCACGACCTGCTTTGCTTCGAGGCTTTCAGTTCTTTTAAATAAAATGCATCTCGTAATAATAATATCATATGAATAATAACCTCATTTTTTTTTTTATTTAAAATTGCAAATCAACGTTCGGATGAGATTTTTTTTTTCGCAATCAACTGGTTTTAACAGAAAAATTCGTTAGTTTTTGATTAAAAAGCTTGTTAATAATATTTACAGACTTTAGAGATATCAATTACGTCAATAAAATACTCAAGTGATAAGAATAAATTAATAATAAAATAACTGGTGATAAAATGCAAATAAATTAATTCAAAAACACAGACTTATTGTTATTTTTTTTAAATAAATCTTTGAAATACTGAATTTTTTTTTTTGTTTAATTGCAATAACATAACAATAATTATTACTCATACATGTAATATTTGCAATTAAGTTTTTTTAATGTCAACATTTTAATGGTATCTCAAGGACGTTTAAAAAAAATATTTTTTTTTTTATCTTTGAGATATTGTTTTTTTAAAAATAACACACTAATTACATAAACATTAAGAGTATTCAAAATATTGTGATTTTTATGTATGTTTATTTAATAAATGTTTTTTTTTGTAATTAAAATTTTGGTAATTTTTGGTTTTTTACGCTTTTATTTAGGTTTTATGTCATTTGGAATCATTTAAGAGAAAAAAAAATTTTGGTACCGGCAACCAGATTTTTTTTTCAGTGTAGATTGTAATTTGATTTTTCTTAGGTAGTGGTCTCCCCTTGTAAGTTTATCTTTAGCTCTAAATCTTGGATTTATAAATTTTTTAGAACGAAAAATTTTGTATCAACAGTATATTTGAATCTACCTAAAAATCTCCAAAAAAACCATTCTAAAAAATACACTTCAAACCTCCATTAACCAAAAAACAATCCAAACCATAAAAATAAAAAAACATCCAAAATTTATGCATTAAAAAACCTAAAAGCTAACAAAAGAACCCCAACAAAAAAAATATTACAGAATAAATTCAAACTAAAAAAAAAATTTATATCAGCTCTCAAGATATAAAAAAAAAAAACGAAATTGGTTTTATATAACAAGTGAATTATTCAAATGCATTTCCTTCGCGATATCTCTAAAAAAAATGCATAAAAGCATCGAATACACAATGTGTGTTTCTGCACGTACATAAGGGGCGTAAATCGTTCTTATAAATCAAAGATTCTTATTCAACAAAAAATAGCATTTGCATAATTCAGAAAAACAAAAAATTATTACGTATTAATTAAATAATTTAAATTTTTAATAATAACAAACGATCAGCATAAAAAATTAATATTCAACATTGTTTAACCCTTTAGTAGACTTTTTTATAATTATCTAATTTAAAAATCAGGCTATTACATAAATCCTATAAAAAAACTTAATAACGAGGGTATAAAAATGCTGTGTTAGCTAAATGATTTTTTTTTTTTTGCTATAGTGTGTGTGTGTGTGGAGCTATAATATAAAAAAGAATTAACCACGTGAGTGTATGTAGACGTTTAAGTTCTTATTTGAGATTGTGCTTGTGAAATATTAATTTAGTTTTTTTTTAAGGATGTGAGGAAGTGTAGGGGGGTTGAAAAAGTTTATATTTGGTTTTTTAAGGTGGTTTGTGTTTTTTAGAGTTTTTTTCATGCTGGGTTTTGTAGCTTCATTAGAAATATAATTCAACGGTTTTCTGTGATTTAGATTTTTTTTTACTAAGAAACTGACATATTCCCGAACAATAAAAATTTATTTAAAATAACAAAACATTCAAACAAACTCTTCCTTGCATAAAATTTAACACAAACCATAAAAAAAAGCATTCTTTACATAAATTTTTCTATAAATAGACAAAACAACATTTGCAAAAAAAAATTTTACAACGGTAGTAATAATAATAACATAAAAGTAACATAATATTAGTAGGTGCGTCTCTTCCTACGCTGCACATATTATTTACTTATAAATCTGATACAACCAAGCAAGCAAAAAAAAAATTATAATTTCTCAAACGCAGTACAGAAATTTTTTTTTTTCATAAAATGTCTCGTAAAATGTAAATGGCAAGTATTTTTTTTTTTTTTTTATATCATTAATATTATTTTTTTTTATGAAAAATATTATTTTCTCTTTGTAATAAATTGTTGCGTGTCTTTTTTTATGAAAATGTAACAAATTGTTCTAATTTGTTTTATTTTTTTTTATTTAATAAAGATTTTTTATTTCATGTAAACACTTTTTTCAAAAAATTACGAACCATTGGCAAATATTTTGCAAATATAGGCGAAAAAAAAAGAAGAAAGTTTGTAATCTTTACAAGCCATTAATTTAAAATTTTTTTGTGTGTGTAAATAATGACCAAAGATAGAAAAAAATTTTTTCCATCTGCATTACTCATTTTTATTAGTAAAATATTAGCAATGAACACGCACTTAAATTCATGAACCAAGCCCAAAAGTGACCACATGCAAATATCAAATCAAGTAATTATTAAAGCCTATTTAAATGATATTTTTCTAGTATTTCGAGATTTTTTCCACAAAGGAAACTTGACCCACTTTTTCTAAAACCGTAATCAAAGAAACACAAAGTCAGATATGATAAGACCTAATATTTACATAGCTAATTGCAAAAAACTACAATCTGCATCCTTTAGAAAAATTATTAAACAAGCAATATTTGCTCTTATGTTCCTGCAGGAATTTCGATTTCTCTATAGTCTTTTAGTTTATTACGAAATAGAATCTCTTAAGATACCCCCGGAGCTAACTTGTCACCTGAACCCTTATCAGTTGATGAGTTGAATGTACACGGTAATACGAGTAATAAAAAGAGATTTAATTTCAAATTCAACACTCTTCAGATGTTATTTTTTTGTAATTTGAATAAAATTTTCGGTTACTTAATTAAGTTCAATTTTTTAGACTGTCATTTTAAAATAAACAATTCAAAATTTCATAAACTTTTATTTTCTTTAAGGAAAAGTTTTATTAGTAATATAATAACAGGTTACAACTTTATTCAAAAATACAGAAAAAACTTACTTTTGTTTAGAAAAGACTTAATTATCAGACAACTTTTTTCTATTTAAACAAAGACGTATCAGAATATTTTTCTTCTTTGACAGTTTAGAAAATGGAAGTAGTGTAAAAAAACGAAGAAACGTCAAAAAGTTTGTTTTATATTTTTATCTCGATTTTTGATATCGTCTGTTAAAGTTTTTCAAGAAATTTTTTATTACAGTACGACAATTAGGTTTAATTACACCCAACTTTACAAACGTTTTATTTATCATGTATGAGTTGCCTTTTTTATTGAAAACAACAAAAGTTTAACATTTGCTTTGTAAAACCACAACAATTATTATTTATATTTATAGAAATAAATATAGTTTTAATAGCAAACTTCTTTGAAAAAAACTTTTAATTTTACGTAAAGCTTACGAGTAGATTAATTTTTAATAGACTTGATGTTTTTCTATAGCAAGTGGTTTACTAACTTTTGTATCAGTTAAATAAATAGATTATGGTATTTATATTTACATTTAAGCTTCTATTAGCAATTTTAAAATTCGTAAAATTGTCCAAATTTATTAGTTTTACACTTTTCTTCTGATTGCGTGTTCACAACCAACGAAGATTTAAACATGTTGACCTATAATCAGGTATAATAGTTTGAACTTCTATCCCAAATTTTTTTAAATCCATTGGCAACCTTTTTCAGATACTCCTTTGAACATTTTCTATGTCAAAATGTTAAAAATTACTTAAATAAATTTCGATCCAAGCTTTCTTCAAAATTTTGCTAATTTTAAGAGCTAAGCATACAATTTTATAAGTAACTAACTTTTAACTTCGTACTTCGATCTTCAAATAATGAAACTTTCACTTTTACAATTACGACGTGGAAAAAGCATGCTTTAAAACGATCTCTGATTAATCTTATTTTTAAATTCATACAAAACAATTCTAATAACCCAATTTATCATCCCATTCTCTCTCTCTCTCTCTCTCTCTCTCTAACACTAAAATAAATTAGCTAACAAAACAATTTAAACTCATTAATCTAAAAAAAGTTAAGTAAAAACATGTAAACATACAAAAAAATAAAATTCTTTTAAAATGTTGAATATGATTATGATGACCATAATGAAGAATAATAAGCTTACTTATGTTTTTGTTTTAGAATATAAATATAAATAAACACGTACTAAAGCTTGTATATTATATTAAATATATCTGATGAAAAGCTCGCTAAAATTAATCAAAGACCTCATTCAATATATACGTGACATACCAATAATACAATTTCCATTTATATACCAACACAACTTCTATTCAAAATTATTCCTACATTTTGTATCAATTATATTTTAAATCCGGTATTATATCTATTAAATATTATAAAATTTTCTATATACCATATATCGCGATTTTTTGGTTTAATGACTAAATTATTGGCATTAATGATATACTTTTTATTATCCAGTGATATCGATTACAATTATTTTATTGTTTTAGTTAATATTAAATAGGATAATTGTGAATTAAAACAGACAGGTATATAGTCTCAACTATAATTAATTAAAACTGATACTTCTGAAACCTTATAGTCTAATTTTCAAAGACTTAATATACGTCCTTATTCGTAATTAACCAAAAAGCTCTACTTCCTTTCAAGCACTCTTGTACTTCTAATTCATAAACAATACACGATAAAGTATTGAATAACTTTGCGAAACTTATCACGTATCGAACAATCTATCCAGATTTATGCCCGAAGCTTACAAAATCATTCGTGTAAAGAATTTTACCAATTTAGCTCGAATTATAGGCTTACTCGTGAATTTTAAAATCTATTTATGAATTTCTATGTGTTCTACACTTTATTACTTTGTCATTTTATACTTGATTTAGTTTATTCTTTTTATTACCAATATTTTAAATATTCATGCACATGGTTAACCTCTTCAACATTATGTTGTTAAACGGAGGAAAACAACAATTTGCATTCGATTTCAAACCGCATTAAGAATTTGGCAAAACCAATTGTAGTCTAAGGTCCAAGTTTTTTGTAGAAACCATGCTCATAAGTCGCCATCTTTAAAGCGCAGAGTTACAAGTGTATAAATCTTTAAAAAACGCGCGAAAAACCTTGAAAAAACGCCCTCCATGCATGACACACAGCTGTGTGTCATCAGAGTGTATCCAGAGAGAGTGAGAACACGGTGGTACCTGTTACTAAAATGTTACTAAGGCGGTTAATGGCGTCCCATGTATTTCTTATGGGCTAGTTCGGCGGTTAATGGCGGCTGTTGGGCCTATGGCGTCACTCTCCCTTAGACTCACTCTGTTTGTCACTAGTGATTCCGATGATGGCGTCATAGAGATATTGTACTATGCCATACAGCACTTTCTGTATCGAGCACCACCTACTACTGTATAGTCCATAATTATAAGCATATTTTTGAAGTGAAAACTTCCATGGCAACGTTGTCGAAAAAAATTTTTTGTGAAAAGGGGAACATTACGTTCGATGTTCATTACCCGAGGCCTATTGCCTGCAGGAGCATCGGTAGTGCGACCAGTTTCATACTTCCGCTCAGACTCGCACTAACGTAGCTACAGTATAATATTTATTTTTTCGTTTTTTTGTTTAAATATAATAACAAATCTAAGTTTCAAAACTTAAAAATTATTTATGAAATGTTTTTTTATAGCCTTTTGTCTTTTACTTTCAATATTATAATAAAAAATACAAACAATTTTTACTATGTACAAACATAGCTAAAGACAAAAAAAATGTGGTTCGTTTTAATTAAAATGCTGCGCAAAACACGATAGTAAAATAGTAACAACAATTTTCAGCCTTTAAGTTTTCACTTCCTAAGGGCGTCTCACGACGCGCTTATGTTTTTTATTTAAATAATAATATTGTTTTAATTCAAGTTTGCTGATACTGGAATTCGAACCAACTCCATAAAACGACTCTTCGCTGAATAGGTAGGCATCTTATCTACAGGACACGGAAAAAATTTCCGTAAAATATCGTCAGAGATGTTAAAAATTCTGATTTTTCACATTATAACTTGAAAAAATTTAATAATTATAGGGCAAAGTTTCACCTTATACCGAGAATATTTCTAGTTTTCGTAAACTTGATTTAGAGGAAACTATCTATTAGATAACTTTTATATTAGAAACTTTAGATTCCGACATTTAGTGGGTGAATTTTATAATTTATGGTTTATATCAAATTATTTTAAAATCAGTTCGTAATTCAGCTGGATTGCTTCGTCCTACCGGTTTTTAACTGTAGTTACTATACCATTACTTTAAAAACGTCCGAGATGTCTTTTTTATAAAAAAAAAGCGAAGCTCCGGAAAGATATTTTGATAAATGCGGATATCCTTTTTACAATGTTTGTTAAAAAATCTGATTCATGGATCGGTTACCATTCTCATAATAATTATCAAATCAATCAAACCAAGACCCTTTGAAATAATCTACCTTGACCGTAATAAAAAATCCGAAAAATCTGTTTTACCATCCAAAGATAAAACAGAAAAATAACCTAAAAAACAACGTTTTAAGTTCTTAAACTCTAAAAAAAATGTAATTTATTTTTAAAAAGAACCAATAATAGAAATAAGGACCACATTACTATAATATAAATTACAAAATACATATGAAATCCAAGCTCGCTTCAACTCATCACCCTCGAACGCGTTCAAAAAGGAATTTAAAAAATACGCCCACTCAATGTTATGCAGGTGTGTGTTACCTATCTCGTATAAAACGTGGTATGAAATAAGGAAGGAAAAGGTATGTAATATATAAAAAATCAATGAAAATAACTTCTTTAAACAATGGAATGTTCGAAATAATAAAAGTTAATTATGAAATTAAAAATTTAAGAAAATTTTACTTAAATATTCAATGCATTTTAAATGTTTTTTTTTTTGTTGAAAAATCGTAGTTAATTTATTAAAATAAATTATGCATTTATTCTCGCATTCATTAATTTAAGTTGGTACATCAATTTTTATTTTGTTATAAAAAAAAATAGTATTGTTGACATATAAATTAGACGAGAAATTAGATAAATAAAATAAAAGAAGGAAACGTTTTATTAAACCTTTTTTTCCTTTATGATCTTTATTTGTAAATATGTGTGCGTGTAAAAAAATAAATTATAAAATTATTTAATTAAAAAAATTATATTAAATGTAAAAAATTAATTTTTTTTTTTTTTTTTAATTAAAAATTACTTCAATATAAGCAATATGAAGAAAAAAAAATTTTTTTCTATATTTAAATATAAACTTTTTATTTTTAATATTTTTTATACTAATTTACTTAGTTTTTCATTAAAATTAATTATAATATAAATATTGAAGTTCTATAGTATGTTGTAAAAGTAAACTTTTTTTTAATTTTTTTTAATTATTATGTTGATTAAAAATTAAAAGCTAATTTTATAAAGTTTATTTAATTAATATTTATTTTTGAGTTAACTGTAGAAGTTATTTGAATTTACGTTTTTTTTTGTTTGAAACTGAAGGTAAAAATAATGTTCTAGTGTAGGTCTTGAACCCTGATTTGTAGTAACTTTTTTTTCTGGTGGGTCTATAGAATTTACCAACTGTTAATTATGTTTTTTGGGGTCATTTAATAGAAATATAAATTCCTTTTTGCCCAAAAAGAGTCCAGTTGTTCATAACGGGCAACTTTAGGTAAACTGTGTAAAGCGTGCTTCACGTAACTTTTGGTGAGGGTAATTCCTTAGAAAAGAGTTAAGTTATCTATTGTGGGCATAGAATTTTCGTATATTGTAACCCAAAAAATTAAAAAATTGTTGGGAAATTCTGTGAACTCATCAGCAAAAAGGTGACTTTGAAATGGAGGCTCAGGAATCTACATCATTAGGCCTAATATAATTTTAATTGATTTATTGATTTTAAAAACTGCAAAGAAATTCAACAATTTGGTAATCAAATCTAAATTAAAATTTTTGTACTAATAGGTCTATAACCAACACTTTTAATTAGCATTGAGTTTTTTCGAGCATACATAATACCGCATTTTTTCTAGTTCTATTTTTAAAACAAAATTTTCCAAGTCTGACTTTGTTGACAATTGTATAACTTCTTGAACTGAAAAAACCGCATATATTTTATCTTTCTTTGTTATCAAATTTTTCACTTGACATAGTAACCATTCTTTATGCATGACTAAATTTATTTGTGGTTATGCTTTTTTCTTTTATCCTTGGATCTTCCTAACTCTGGGTTTACCAAATGTAAACGAAAATTGCTAACTGTTTTTAAACGTGCTTTTATTTAAGAATTGAATTTTTTAATTTATCTGTTCATTTTATGGGATTATTGAAAATTTAGAGTATTTTTATAATGTTGACTAATACTGTTTTTTAATCTTTAGAGCATTTTTAATCTTTAATATGTGAGCTCCCGGGTTTCGGCACCAATGTAAAATTCGTCCATTTTTATTCTAATTTAACTAATTTTAATCTTTTAATCTGTAAACCCAAAATGAATAGTTATTTAGATTTCCTTTGATCACTATGCTTTTAATAAGTTACAAAATAACATCAAGCAATGAGCAAAGTTGGTCGAAAACTCTCAATGTTTTCCCAAGAGCCATATAGTAATTTAATCCAATCCCATCTTTCTCTCTCTTATATTGTAATCTTGTTAGCAAAGCTTTGATTTTCATCTTTTAGAATTAAATCTCAACTAAACACTTTTTTAAATTAACTAAAAAATTTAAATATTAAATTATTTTTTATCCCATAAATAAACTTTCAACAAAAAACAATAAAAAAATAATTTAAAAAACAAATAAATGTCTTTATAAATTTACAACATTGTGCTGTTAATGTCTGTTTTAATAATAATAAAAATCTTTTTTAATTTAAATAAAAATATATAAAACAAGGCTTAATATTCATTTAAAATTTTAATTAGTAAAAAAAATTCAATGTAATTAATTCAGAATAAAAAAAAATAATATTAATAATTTGTTAAATAACTGAAATATTAAATATTCAATTATGAATTTAAAAAAACAGCAATATCAAGAGAGAGAAAGAGAGAGAGCGAAAAGAAAAGTAGAACAAATTTTCTTTCATACATACTAATATTTATTAAAATGTGTGAATAAAAAAAAATCTGCTTTTATTATTCATTGACTTGAGACGATATACAGAGAAGCGATATTTTTTAAAAAAAGCTCTCTTAGCAACAGATAAAATAATTTTATTGGAGAATATTTTCAAAAAAAATTACAATAGACTCAAAAAAAAAAAATGAAAAACTAGGTTAAATATTTAAATAAATAGAATTTTCTTACAAAAAAAATAGCTGAAAACATGATATTAGACAAAGAGAGACAGAAACTAGCCTATATATAAAGATTCAGAATTTTGCTGCGCGAAACACGTAAGTTTATAGCCTAGTAACGATCATCCATGACGTACAGAGAGAGAGAGAGAATAAGAGAGTGAAGTACAGAGTACTAATAGTGTACCCGAATGTATAATAAAAAGGGATAAAAAAAGTTGTAATGAGTATACTCATCCGGTGGAAAAAAATTTTTATAAATCAAAACCTAACCTATATATCAAAAGCGTTTATTATTTAAATTATCGATCGGTGTTATTAGAGATTAATGGATGCAAAATTATATTCCATTTTGTATTAAATGAAAGTCTGAATTATAATATAATGGCATATCACATCAGACTTCAATTTCCGTTTTCTCTTGGAATATTTCTCGCATATATATTGAAACCTTGTGAATTTTATTTAAAGTATGTAGAGAGAGAGAGAGAAGAGAGAGAGCTTTTATATATTTTAAAAACAAAAAACAAATTAAATCAGTCACCTGTAAATCCTATGTGTTTTTATTATGTATTAAGATTTATGTGTTATTTGTATTACATAAATTATTTACTTTTTGTGTATATGAGAAAATCCGTTGAGATTTGATACTCGAAATTCAAAGGAATCAGAAAATCAAAAAAAATTTTTAACAGAAACTTAGTTTGGAATTTATTTTATTTAAAGGATCATAAAATAATTAGACTGTATATTTTTGAGTCTCAAATACCCTTAGAACAACCTCGAGCTTTTTCAAAAAAAATTTAACTAAAATTAAGTTTAAGTTCACAATTTTTACTGACATTTGATTTTCATCAAAATTTTAAAATTTCCTTTAGCGATTCAGGATAAAATATTTTTCAAATTGATTTTTAACTATTTCATCCCATTCTCTTCTATTACAACCTTCCTCAATTCCTTGCAACCCAACATCTCTCTCCCCCTGCAAAAAACTTATTTTCCACTCGCATGCCCCCAAAACAATAATATAAATCTTAAAGATTCTCTCGTATAATATCATGCCACCATTTTTCATAAAAAACCGTGTAGAAAGATAATAAATATAAAGAAAAAAAAAAGAAGAGAACAGAATGAAAGCTAAAAGTAAACAAATATATTTATAAGAAATAGGTTTATAGTATAAAAAGCTTAAAAAGAGAGAGAAATAAAATATAAAGCTTAAGTTACGTAAACTTATACTCTGTGTATAAATAATAATCATAAATACTCTTTAAAAAAAATTTCCCCTATGTACACACATTATTATTGATTATTGTATGCGTGAAGAATAATAGAAAGTCCAAGAGTGGCTGTTACTTAAACGAAAGATTGCAGCCCCTTAAAAAAAATCAATACAATAGACCAGTCATTTTATAGAAAAATAAAATTTATTAATAAAAAAAAAAATATAATAATAATTGAGGAGAGTTTCATAGTGTAATTGAGCTTGAAAATATCAGATGTGCGGCGCCTCGCAAATTTTAATTTCCGCCCATTGTAGAAAGTCATATTATAATGACACAACACATACCAGTTTTTGTTCAAAAACAAAATTATATACATTTATATTATATATATTATTTTAACTCGGGTTGAGAGAAACTTTTTTATTTGTGTATGTGTGTCTTTGTTTGTGTATGTGTGTGTGTTAGCCTAATTATTGATTAAAGTTTAAATAATGTATATTAGCTTGGACTGTTTCAAACTTAAGACTCTTGATGAATTACAACATAAAAATAGTTCATTAAAATTCAGATCACGAGCTGAAAAAGATATGAAAAATTAACGAAAAAAAAGTCTTTTTAAATTATTTTAAATAGTTTTTTTTTGAAAAAAAGAACATAAAGGTCAATACTCTCTAATTAAGGCAGAATGAAAATTAGGTCAAAATTCGAAAGCTACAGATGGTTGTTTTCGAAATATTTCTCAATACCCTCAATTAAATAAAATGTGAAACTACAATCGATGATTGCAAAAATAAAAAATGAAAATATTCTAAAGGTGTAAAAAGTATAACTTTCTTGTATTGCGTGACCATGATTGGTTAAAAGTATGATATTGGTAAAAGCAAAAAATCGATATAAAAATGTGTCTATTGCACAATTAAAATTGCAAAATCGACTAATTTTAGAGAAATTTTAAAAAAATCAACAAAATTACATTTGACAATGAAAAAAAAAAGTTATCATTATTAAACGTATTAATTTATGTATAATAGTGGTCGATAAAAGTGTCAAGACAGTAAAGACTTAATTCAAAACATTTTTATACAATTTTCTTTAAGCAATTAAAAGTTTCAGTGAAAATAAAAAAAATAAAAGTTTCTTTTCTTTATATTCCTTTTTTTTAGCCTCTAGCATTAAAAAAAATGGATAGTTAAAAAAAAGAGAGAGAGAGAGAGAGTAAAGGGATATATAATAAAATGAAGAGAGCGAGCCACTCGAACTCAAGGAAGTAATAAAGGAAGTTCCTCTTTTCTTTAGACTTTAATTTATAATAAAGTCAGCCTTTTAGAATTCTTTACGAAAAGTATATGAAAAAAAAAAATTAAAAGGAAAAAAAAAATTTGCAAGGTAAGATCGTTGAGAAGAAATACTGAACTTTAGGAAAATTAAAGAAAAATAGACAGTATTAAATTTTCCCTTATTTTATTTTATACTTGATTAAAAAGTACTTTATGTAATAATTAATGTGACAAGATTGTATTTCTAACGTCTATTAAAAATAAATTTATATTTTTATTAAAAAAAAAAAAAGCATCTTTCAGATAAAATTATCTTAATTTGAATTTGAATAAAATATAAAATACTACTTAATTTTATAGGCGATAATTAAATGAATTTTTTCTTTTATTATGCATTAAATATAAAACGCATATAAAAAGTTTAACTTTATAAAATTTAATAACTTTATGAAAAATTAATTTTCTCAATTAAATAGTTTTTAATTAAAAAGTAATGAAATATTTTATACAACAAACTTATTTTTTAATAAATTAAGGTAACTTTTCTCGCAATAGAAATGACTTTATTAAACTATAAATAAGGCTGTTATTAAAATTTCTTAACATGCTATTTTTTTAAAATTTAATATTAAAAAAAATTGATTTTCATTAATTTTTTATAGTATGTGTATATGGTAATTAATATTTAAAACATTTATTCAATTAACTATGTAGATTTAGTTGATAATTCATAATTTTAGTTGCTTTATAACTTAAACATCAATATTCATTTATAAACAATATTAACAAAAATATTGTAAACTAATAATTACTTTAAAGTGCATCTAGATGTCGCTTTTCTCGTGAAAGAAATGGTTTTCTAAGATTATAAATATAAGTACTCGCTCGAGTACTCAAAGATGAATTACATGAATTTTACTGTTGCTTTAAATAAATATATTTCAATTTAAATATAAAAAATTTTGCTAAATGATATTCTCTTGATTGTGTTCATACAATAATGTGAATAAGAATTATCTTTTAAGAAACATAATTAAAATCATTTATCTTTTCAACTATTTCTGCGGCGAGTTCTTCGGTATGGTTGTCTGATATTGATTACTTACGAGCATTAAATAAAATTTGAATACTTTTCACTATATTTTTTAGTTTTTAGAATACATGTACAAACTTATATTTCAGAATACTTAATAATTTATAGGAATTCTCGAGGGAATTCTTATACCTACGTACTTGATCGAGTAAAAGTAGTCAATGGTGCCTTAAATTACACTTTGTTCAGAATTTTTTTAACTTAATAATTAGTTTTTTTTTTCCTTTTTTGGTTATCGTGTAATTCACTTCATCTTGCACTATTATTATTAAATGATAAGCTTTGATTATAAGTAATTCTAAATCTATAAAAATTTATAGTTCTTTGATTCATCTTTAGAATAATTCTAATGAATAATATATATCGATAATTATTAAAATTAAGATTCGGTCAATGACGACCGATAGTATATAAAACAATGTTAACCAGTAATTTCATCAAGATGTCACTTTTCTCGCAAGAGAAATGGCTTTCTAAGGGTATAAATATAGGTGCTTGATTATTAAAATATTTAAAATTTTGGTATTATTAAATTCATTACTTATCATTCTATATTTATTGGTGTGTGTTAAAAATTTTGATTAATTTTAAATTAACAATATTGTATATGTTTAAGTTTTTAAAATGAGGTTAGTTTTGTAATTGGAATATCTATAGTAAAAAAGTTGCATTAATAATTCTGTACCTAAATTAAAATTTTTTATTTCTACTGCTGGCTGTTTTTTGTTATTAGTTACAATGTGTTTACAATATAATAACAAATACGTTATTTAAAATAGAAAAGCATTACAGCTTTAAAATCCGAAATATAAATACCAAGCGAATTATTATTTCAATTAAAATTAATGATTTTAATATAAAGAATAAACAGCCCAGACAAACAAACTATTAACAATCATAAAAACTAGCGAATAAAAATAAAAATAAAAATTTTTTTTAAGTCATCAAAACAATTATACTAAAAAATATTAAAATTTTTTTTTTTTATTACTATAATACTAAAAAAAAGTTTTTAAGTATTCATTAATTTCAAATAATAATAATTTCATTGCTATAATCTCAACTATTTTGATAATAAAAACTTTTTTTTTTCGAAAAAAAAAAAAAAAAAATGACGAAATGCAATTTAATTTTTAAACTTTTTTTATATTATAAAGCATAATAAAATTATCTGTTCAGGAAGTAAATTTATATATTTTTTAGAGTCGTTGTCTAGAGTCAAATAAAAAAAGCGTATAATAATAAAAGTTATTGTATTGTAAATTAAAAAAAAAAATAGTCATATAATTTCTTTTAAGATTTTTATTATATTCTAAAAATAAAGAAAAGAAGTTAAACTGTGAAGAAAGAGAGAGAGTAATAAATTTTATTAAATCAATTATTTATTTTTTTAATGACCCTAAACAATTATAATACAATTTTCTTATTTCTTTTTTTTTTAATTCGTGACTTGCAACTTTTTATTATTATAAAGAGGTTTTACTTACCTATTTTTCTCAAGCTCATTATGCGTCGTCCTAAAAATTAAAAAAAGTATATTTAAGTTTTACTTGCTTTAATTAATTAATTAATTAATTTATACAGAATTTTTCTATCTTTTTTTTTTAAAGAGTCTTTTAATATTTTATTTTCGTACTTTATTAAATATCTTTTTTAATTATGCATTAATGAACCCTAGACATGTATAAAATAGATTTTTTTTAATAATATTCGATGTATGTTTATTTATAGATTTTAGTTGCTAAGCACGTTTTTTTCTGTACTTTATTGATTTTTAGTTTTTGATAAAATATAAAATTGTCTCAAGAGAGATACTTAAATTGATATTTTGTTTATTTTAATTTTTTTTTTTATTTGAATATTATTTTATATAAGGAGTGGTTCAGATGATTTTATTGATTGTAACTGTTTTTTTTTTCAGTGGCTAATTTTAGGTTTTGAATTTATTTATTTGCATTTGTATTTATTAGCATGATTGAAAAAATTCATTTTTGGACAAAAAAATGGTAAATGAATTTTTCGAATAAAATATGTATTTGAATAAATATTTGGAAGCCTAAATTTTTTTTATATATAAAGGTACCAATTTTATGTTCAAATATAAATAAATTTCATGAAGGTAAATTTGTTTTTTTAAAAAGTTCAAACCACTAAAGTTAAAAATTTTTTAAATTGTGTAATTTTGACCTATTAGAGCTATTTTGGAGCTCTAAAAACAAATTCTATATCCCCTGCAGTCCCTAAAAAAGTGTCCAAAAATCTCTGTAAAAATCCAATCATTTCAGTGAAACCACCTGAACCAGCCCATATACTCAAACTCTATAAACAAAAATAAACAAATAAATAAAAATTGAGCGATAACAAAAAAAAAGTATTAAAATTTTTTTTTACAAATTAAAAAAAAAAAAATTTTTTTTGATTGGAATGCGAGATGCAATATAGAATATTTATATATTTTTTTACACGATGCGGGTTTATTATTGTTTATTCCTCTATTGGGAATCACGATTAAATTCATGCTTACATTTTTACCCCCTCCACACGTAGGTGTGTATAAAACATGGCTACTCTTTTTCCATGAATAACATAGGAAAAGTAACAAATAGTTCATTATTAGTTAAAATAAAGATATTAAATTGAAAAAAAACACATAAATTTATTAACACAATACTATTTCTAATATACACTGTTTTATTTTTGTAAAAACTTTAAACCTTTAATTCATTTAATAAAAAATATCAATTTTTGGTCTATATGCACAATGTTAATGCATACCTTAGGGTAGCCATCTTACTTACACCGACGCGCGTGCATGTGTTTAATCATGAATCCCAATTTTTATCTCAAATTTCTTTTTTTTTTGTAACAGCAATTTTGTAATATTTTATTTTTTAACGATATTTAAATATTTTACTAAAAAAAGGTTTGTTTGAGTTTAATTAAAAATTTACAAAATATGAAATTTTATTTTTTGATTATTCAATATTTACTTTTAGTTAAAAAAAAAATAATTTCAATAATAATCAGATTAGTACCAATTTTTTTTTCGTAATTAAAAAAAATAAATTAAAAAAAATAGATTTTAATAGTTATCATTAATCGATATCGATTATTAAATAAATTAAATCAGAAGAAGTCAAAACATGAAATGAAAAATATTTTAATAAAAAGTTCAAGGTTTTTTATTTATGTTTTATATTAAATAATCCAATTGATTTTAATCAAAAAGTCATTTAATCATGAGTTTTAATTATTTTAGCTTTGATGATAATTTTATCTTTAGATGTAATTTACGATAAAAATGCATACAAATAAACGTGATCTTAAAATGTTTTTATCAATCGCCTCGATGTTATAATTTAAGGCCGAATAAAACAACAGAAATTTCTAAAAAAATGTTTGCAAAGACACAGCAAAAAATAAAACGTCTTGCACATTATTTTTACTGCTTACGTCTTGGGGCATAAAAGTTTATAACGAACACGTAATATCAGAATTTAGATCATGTGCTAAAATGATCAGGCAAGCAGAAAATTTACTTTTTTATTTTATCAGCAGAAGATAAACATTTACATAGACTTTGTGCTTTTTTAACCAAGAAAAAAAACTTACTGCTATGAAATTGGTAAATAATGTTTAAAAAATTCAAAAACACACCACCTATGCAAAAACTTTTCATAACATTTTAAAAGTTTTTGACAGGCCGGATGAGTTTTAGCTTAAAAATATGTCAGAGAATTTTCAACGTTAAGATGTTTTCAGAAGAAATGCCTGTTGAATGTATAGAATTAATGAAAGCGTGTATTTTTGATTGAGCTTGTCTTGTGTTTTTAGACAATTTTTTTTTGGATTTTACTGTTAAAGGTAACATTTTTTAGCCGAATATGAATGAAAGAAAAATTCAAGATAAACTGTTGTCATTACCCTGTAGTATCTCAATTACCCAAAAACGTTAAAAGAACCAACAACTGCATTGACAATTAAAAAAATAATTCTAAATTCCTGGAAATATCTTTATATATGACTCAATCTAAATAAATTACAGCTAAATATTTTTATAGCTTCAAAAATTTCAAATATTTCTTGCAAACGAACGGCTTTATAGAAACTACTTTCGTGCTTTATAGAAACTGAAGGCCGCAATAAAGCACCAACAATATAAATAGGCCATCGAAGTATAAAAGCTGGTGTGCACATGATTTGTGTTACTGCTTTAAAACACACATTGTTTTTAAGTTATTTCTGCAGAATTTACAAAAAATTTTTTTGGAATTTTTTATTGCAATTTTTAATTAATTTGGTTATGGGTTAGAAATATCAGGTGATTTTTAGGCTAAAAAAATATTATTTTTGGATATTTTTAAAAATAAATTTTGAAAAACCTAATTTGGTTTTGAAAAATATAACCGACGATTTAAAAAATTAATTTCATCACTTTGGATACACAAATAAATTATTTACGTAATTCTCATCAAATAATGACGAAATATCAAAATACTAAACAAACACTCAAAAAAATAATTAACTTCAAAAAAATAATGCTTCGTCGAATCAAATAAAAACCAAAAATCAGTGAAATAAAAATTATTACTTCCGGTCCTGCCTATCATCACTGCATCAAAAAAAAACTGCATAAAACAACAAAGAATTTAAAATTTTAACACCCCATGATAATAATTTTTTTAATATCTTTTTGTAGATCAGTTTTTGAGAGTCGGCATACATGAAAAGGAAACTTTTAAAAAAGAAGTTAAATTTTTTTCAGCAAAACGTGTAAAAGATTCAGCACTTAAAATTCAAGATAAATAAAAGAATTTTTTATTATTATTTTTGGTCAAAAAGTTTACTAAATTTTTTAATAAAAAAAATTTAATTAATTATCTAAAAGTAAAAAAAAATCAATTACAATTAGAAAGTTTTTAAAATCAATTATTTACCAATAAAAAAAAAACTATGCTTAGCAATTAAACTATTAAAAGTATTTATTTGTAAAAGGAAAATGAAAATTATTTACAATTACATAAGCCAAATTACACACTGTCAATTACAGAAAATTAAAATATTTAAGAAAATTAATTTGATTTATTTTTAGGTTAAAAATTAAAATTATTTTAATTAAATAAAAAAAAATAACTTTTTAACAACTGAGAATATAAAAAGCCACAAAATTTTATATTTACCTGTTCCCTTGCGACTTCTTCGTTTTATTTCTCTTGCTGCCCCCCCGTATGTCGTCCGGTATCGGCATTGTTGAAGCATATCCATGTTCGGCTTCTAAAAAAAACACAAGACAATATAAAATTTAATGTGTGTAGATAAAAAATCCCTTGTTTATTGTAAAAAAATAAAAAAGTATATAATTTTGTGTTTTTTTTTTCTTTTTTAAGAACTTGCAACACTTCTTGGTTGACAACAAGGTATATCGGAAGGGGCTGGTCACTTGGGTTATTGTTAGTGCAACGGATATGCTTTTTTCTTGGCTTTTTTTTAGTTGAATTATTGCTTGAATATTTGATATTCTCGGGTGGAAATTTAAATATTGGATTATTTAAGCTAGAAAACTCGCATTAAATATTTTGAGTAAATAGGTAAATGGTATATATTAGGGTTCATCAGCTGGGGAAGTAAAAAATTGCCTCGAAAATTGCCCAAGTCCGGGAGTATACAGAAATAATATTTTCAATAGCCCCAAAAACTATTCTAAAACTATTTTTACGTAAAATGAGCCAATTATAACAACAAAATATATTTATAAACTCAATTCCCTTAAAATATCACGTGACCAAACCTTCCTTTAAATTACATAAGAACTTTGATCCTGCATTTTAAGAAAATAACGATTAAAAACGTGATTAAACTGATTAAAAATAAAGAATAGAGGATCGATAAAAAATAAATTTTTAATATTTTTCTCATTAACTATAATATTTATTAATTTTAATCTTGGCACAATTTTTCTAATAACATTATAAATATCAAATAACCATATAGACGAGCTACTACTACTACTACTTCTGGCTACTTGATATAGTTGTATTATTCGATTATATAAGTTTCACTTAGAAACAAGATCATTTATTATAGAGAAATATTATTCGAGTTTTATTTTTATTTTATTAAAAAATTTTATATTATTGGAAAAATTCTCGGATTAATCTATGGAGGTAAAAAAGTATTTTTAGGGTTCGTGGTTTAAATCTTGCTTATAAGTTATGCATTTTTTCGGATATTTTTCATGGATATTATAATTAGGGGTGTGCGGTTACCGTAGCCGAAAATTCGGGTATTTTTCGGTTTTTTGAATTTAAAGAAAATTTCAATTCACTCTGCACCTGCAGAGCCTGTTTTCGAAAAATTTATAAATAACCTAGTTCTGCTAAATTTTTCAATATCATAAAATCTATAAGCTCATTTTATATTTATTTACTGAATAATTTAATAATAATGACTAATTAAAAAACTATTCAAATATTTAAATTTTTTCAAGAATTTTCCAACTCTAAAAAAACAAAAAATGAAAAATATCCATTAAAAAAATAAAAAATTAAATTAAAAAAATCTTCACAGTCCGGCTGTAGAAACACTAAAGCGTTGAATATTGTCACTTTAAATAATTAGGTCATGGCTTAATAAAAATATGTTATCGTCATATTTCTGTACATAATATAAACTTCATTTCTTCTCTTCTACATTATTATTATCATGTTTTAATGATGTTTAATAAAGTCAATTATTTTTAGACACAAAAAATTTTTTTTTTATAATCATAAATTTTTATTAATTTATAAACGTCAATTTAAAAAAAGTGTCTGAAACAAAAATAACGAAATAATTTTTCTCTTATTATTATTAATATATGACAATGATGATAATAAATTTTAAAAGTTAAGGGGTAATTTTTTTTTTGGTTCTTTTGAAATAACAACATTGAAAATCAAAAAGAACTTATTATTGGAGAAAAGAACCGGTTGTATCTTTAGATTACGACATGTCGACGAGAGTTTTTTTTGTGTTGTTGTGTATGGTATAAAAAGAGAGAGAAGGAGAGATTTAGCAAATGAAATTTATAGCTATTTGAGAAAATGTTTTGAAAAGAGTTTGTTTTGATTATAATATACGCTGCCTGATTTATTTGTCTTGAAAATTTTTTGTTTTTTAATATGAAAATAAACAAGGGATAAATTTATAACAGTTTTTTTTGTATTTCTAAAAATATGATAATTTAAAGTATATTTAAAAAATATTAAAACAATTTTTTTCATATTCTATAATAGAAGAAACAGAATTTTGCGATCTATACTAAGAAAAAATTCGGTAGTCGCAACATTAATTCCGGTTACCGGATTTCCGATTGCAGTTATCGAAATTCAGGTAGCCACAACCAGAATTTTTCTGATAGCTGTACTTGTGCAATTAGGGCGTTCTTTTATTAGTTTTTTTTTATATAGAGAAAAAAAGTATGGGGATTGATTTTTATATTTTTCTTTCAAGTCGAGTTTAAAAATAATAATCACATTTTCCCAAATTGCTCTACTTAAGAATTGTTAAAATTTTCTAAAAGTTTTATCAAATTACTTGAATAATCAAACACATGTTTTAATATTCAAGCAAATTCTTTGAGTTTTCAAGCAATTCAAGCAAAATCAAGCGGAGTTCGGGTTTTCTTTAGGTTTTTATGAAATTTAAATTTTTATTGAGCCGCAAGTTTGAACATTTTTGTATTAAAAATTTTTAATGCAAATTCGCACGTTTCATGCAAAAACATTCTCAAGAAACTTTCCTCAACACTTCCTAAATCCTGAACTTCCAGCCAAAAGTCTTTTTCCTTGAACAAGCTTGAAACTAAAAAAAACTGTCTATATATTTATTTTTTAGAATAATTAATTTTTTCCTCGTTATTTCTGTACATCACTAAATCTCCATCTAAATCTTACCCAATTTATATTTCTTTAAAAAAACTATTTTTATCAATTTTTAAAAATAAGATATCGCGACGAGACTTAAAGACGAGACTCCGCGGATCACACAAAAACAGAAACATCTAAATTTAAACATCCAAATAATTCCAATATTTTTTATATTTCGCGTATACAAAAACAAAAAAGTATTGATAAACTGATAATAACAAAATTTATATATATTTAATGTTTTTTATTTTTTTAATGAAACACGCATGAAAAAATACAGACACTATAATTTCTTTAAACGAAAAAAAAAAAAAAAAAATTAGCATATAAAATAAATTTCTTTTTTTATTATTATTTCTTCACTCACAAACGACTTGCGCACCTGTCTAGACTATAACTCGAGGAACAATACCGTATAATTTCGTCTATGCATATATACATACACGTGTATATGGGATAATCCGGATTAATTTTGATAATTTTAAGTGTCTAATCTCTCAGGTTATGTTGGTAATGATATTTTGGCTGTTTTTGAGATTAATCATTTATATTATGAGTTACTTGTGGATTGATTGCAACTTTTTATCTTAAAGTCATTAAAATAGTTAATATTTTGACACCAAATTTCAGTTTTACTAAATTTATATACTTGAAAGTGGTTGCTGGGAAATAATTTTTTTTGCCTTGCAGTAAGAATTTGCCGGAATTTGCATTTAATTGAAGCCAGAAGAAAGGACATCAAAAGAAATCGAAATAAAAGCAAGAATTTATAAAAAAAAATTCATAAATTATCAGGTATTTGCAAAAAAACAGATTTAAAACTTAAATATCTTGCTCGCAACGTGAGTTAGCATTAAAACCCAAACAAATTAGATCAAATCTGACACCTAGAACCAATTGATAAAAAAAAAGTAAAAATCCTCAAAAATATGTCCCTTTTTTTCTAATAATCTGAATCAGCCCATATACATTTTTTCACAAATAAAGCACTAAAACCATCACCTACGAAAAAAAAACGAGTATAAGCAAGAAAGAATTGCACCGTGAAATAAAGTGAGATAGACTATAAACGTGACCAAAAGCACGTTTTTCGTACACCGCAAAATTATACAATGAACTTTTGGGACTGCAGATATTTCTAGAAATAAAATCAAATGCATCGTAATAATTCTGTATGTGTAAAAAATAAATATTTTAATTAAAAAAAATTTTGTATGCATAAAAAAACAAAAATAAAAATACACGCATCAGTGAATGACTTTAAAATCGAAAATATTTATGAATTTAATGCAATAAAACAAAAATAATTTAAATTAAAAATAAAAGCGAATAAAAATTTTTATCATTTTTAAAAAATCATTAACACAACTGAACCGTGTGTTATGTTTAACCCTTTTTAATTTCCCCTGTATTAATTTATACCATCTGTTAAAATTCCAACATCAGGGTTCTCCAGGGATCTCTCGAAGAAATGAAAATATTATAGTGAATAGGCACACTTATACATGCTATTAAGGTTGCTAAATTAAACTAGATTTTTTGAACGAAATCTTTGATATCGTAAAATCATAGAATAAATTTTGAATTTTTTTGCCGAATTAAAAGTAAAACAAATACTTCAAAAATTTTATCTAATGTGTATTGAGATATCCCTTAGGCTAATTCGTAACATGCATTATTTAATAAAAATTAAACTTTGTTTCGAATAAATTGAAATTTTTAATTATTTTGTCGCTTTAATTCTAAAAACTTTTGAAATTAACAAACTAAAATTTAACAAATTTTCGACAAATTTTAATTCAAGCTGAGCGAACGTTATTTGAAATAAAGTCAGAGAACATAAACTGAATTTCAAAATATTCTTCATTTTTGTTGGCCCCAGGATATTGATTGTTAATTATATTGTGATATTATAAGAGAAAGTTGGTAATATTTTGGCATACTTTTTTCATTTTCGTCGTTTAAAAAAAAAAGTTAATTGTCTAAGTTGAATCCGAAATTAAGTTTTAAGTTTTGAATTAACTAAGGCAATAATTTTTTTCTGTAAAATCAGTTTCAAAAATAACAGAACGAAACTGCTGTTAAACATGATCTCAAATTAGCACATTAAGAGCCTGATTATTAAAGCTAAAATTCTTTAGGAGCCCGGTGTAAAATAAAATTATCATCGATCAGCCAAGTCCTTGTTCTCAACAAGAACATTAAAAATGACCCCTTTATGCATGCTTTTATACAAGCGATATCCTCAGCGATATCTGATTACAGATAAGAACCGGAGTAGCTAAGTTAAAAATTCTGAGAATAAAAAAGGAAAGTTCATTTTCGGAAACACAATCTTTCTAGGCATGTCCATCTACTCTTCCATCTAAAATTAATTTCAATTCAGCTGCCTGTTAAAATATTAAAAAAATTCAGCCAACTTAGAATGTCCTAATTTTACATTCCTTTGTAATTTTGGTTGAATTGTTTGAAAATTCAAGTATTTACCGAGGTATTTACTTAAAATTTCCAACAAACGACATTAAAACTTGAAAATATTTCCTTCAAAATTTAAACATAATTAAATTAAAACAGCCTGTCAATGTTGTTATTAATTTCCCTTTTAATCCCAAATATCAAAGTAATTACGAGTGTTTACATTAAAAACACTTCATATTATTAAAATATTCTCTTTTTGCAAAAAAAAAAAAAAAATTAATGAAATTTAAAAAGTACATAATTTATTATCTACACTGAATAAATTTTTTATACTATACACACACACACACACCATTGATGCAGCATAATATTTCAAAGGCTTTTATTTTTCTACGTACTTCAATAACAAGTCTAGAATATAAAAATTATATTCAAATTAAACATTTTATTTTATTTTCAAGTACTTCAATATTCATATTTTTTTAATTAAAAAAAAATTCTTTCACATGTCCTATTATACTCTCTTTTTATGCAAATTTCTTTTTTTTTTTTTTTTAATTAACGGTATATTTAGTTGACATAAACAAATTTTAAGCAATTTATATATTTTTTTTAATTTTGTATACATAAAGGGAAAAAAATTATTTTTTCTTTGGAAAGAATTTTAATTTTCGAGATAGAATGATGGTGTACCCTGCGAAAAACAAATTTTCGTATATAAGATTATTACTATAATTTATATAAAGTGATTAAGGCAGAGTTTAAGTGTGTACCTGAAGAAAATAGCGTACGAGACGGTATTGTCGTTGTTATATTATGACCCTAATTTTTAATGAAAGCTTGCATCTTGGCTTCTATTTTGCAAAAATTTATTTTATACATTCGTAACTATCTTTTGCAGGATCTTTTGTTACGAACTTTAGTGTCTTTAAATGCTTTTAATTTTTAATAGAAATTGAAAATTAGATAAAAAAATAAAATTTTTATACCAGCAAAAAAAAATTTTTTCTTATTTTTCGAAGTTATAAAATTAACTTCTGGCCTTAATTTACAATTAATCTTGATATATTTGAAGTAAGGCAGCCACAAATCACCCAATACAAAATATAGATTAATATCAAGGCTTTAAATTCTGATATCGAAGTAGATTTTCTACGAAGCTTTCTAAATCACTGCATCAAGATTAGAATTTATAAAAAATTACTAAAAATTTTTAAATAAAAACTATTTAAACTTTTTCCTAAAATTTATAAGAAAATATAGAAAACTTCCAACTTAAGAACCTTGGTTACATTTATAAGCTAGTTGATGGTTGTTACACTTACCATTTTCTATTACCTTCGTAAGCCAGATGCTTGCTACAATTATTTAGTTTTATTGCTAACAGTAAGGCAAAAAAATTAAATTAACAGGTTTTTTTCAGCAATTTTTTATGAGATTTTAAAATTTTCAATTTTTTTTTAATTAAGGGACATTCATAAATTACTTAACGTAAAATTTAGTGTTTTTGAACGCTTTTGCTGACCCTTTTAACATTGACTGTAACATAAAGTTTACTTCAAGCGTTACATAATTTATGAATGACCCCTAAGAGGCGTATATCGAGTACCCGACCAAAAAGTTCAGGTTTTCTTTTTGGTTTTTAAATTTCTAGCCAAAGAAATTTTCTATTCACTTTGTATCTGAAAAATAGATTTATCTGAAACTTGACCTGACCTAACCATATCTACTTTCATCAAGTAAATTTAACCAAAACTGCTCATATAACCAATATTACAAAAAAATAAATAAAAATTTTATAACTTTTTAATAAGCCTGCGTTATAAACAAAAGTGAAAGTTTTAAAAATAAAAACAAATTTTCATAAAAATTCCAACTAAAAAATTAAACAACCTATAAAAATTTTAAAAATATTTTTTTTAAATTTAATATTAACTTTCTGTAAATTCTTTAATTTATTATTACGTTATAAATTTTATGAAAAAAAAAACAACATTATAATTAAAGATAAAATATTTATGTATGTATGAGAAAAATAAAGATGTTTTATAATAAAATTTTATAATACAGATTTTTATTTTTAAATAAATTCAACAAAATATTTGTATAATTCATTTTTTTATTATCACACATGTGTATGTGTGTTTGTGTGTATTAGCCTGACAATAATTTAAAAATAAATTTTTTATTGCATTATTATCAGAAATGCAAAATATGTTATTTAACGAAATTTTATTAGTTAATCCGGCTCGAAGGACCAAATTCAATATCATAAATACAACTCAAGGCAGTATTTGAAAATATTTTTAAAGACCAAATTTTACTAACCTCATTTTTTGGACATCTGGAAATCACAAATTTCAAAAAACACATCCCAGTCAAATATTCCTCAAAAAATAATGACGAGAACCAAGCCAGAAGATGAAAAGAGCAGGTCGAAATTTTAATAAAAAAATGATCTTAAAACTCATGTGAAATCACGAAATCTTCTTTAAATTATCAAGTAGTAAAAAGAAAAGAAAAAAATAATATATTATGTTGCATTGAAAAGAAGAAGAATACTCCACATTAAGAAGAAGAATCGCAAATTCCAATGTCCTTGAGTAGTCCAACTCACATAATGAGCTCATATTATATATAAACCCATATATACTCACACACATACATATAAACAGTGTGATTAATTCGATTTGCACGATCACAAACAACAACAACAAAAACAGAAATAAAAAAAATAATAATAACAACAAACACAGGCTTTCCGGAGCTGTAATCGTATAGTAAATGAGTGCATTGACCTTGAAACTAAATCTTCTCTTAAAACATGATACTCCTTTTTTTTTTTAATAAAAATATTTTGTTAAATAAATATTTATAAATTCTTAAAACGAAGAAACAAAAGATTTAGATTAAAAATTTTTTTTTTTATTCGGGATTTAAAAGTGTGTTTGTATGATAATAAAAAAATAATAATTTATTGTTAGAGAAAAAAGCAGTAATTAAAAATAGATTAATAAGAATGTAGGGCAAATTTGAATTTTAAATTGCTATTTAAAAGTCTATTGTTTATATGAGACTAAATACTTTTTTAAGATTTAAAAAAAAATCATTTTTAAGCAAATCAGACTAAATTCGAATGGTACAAAAAGTAAATCTATAGTAACAATTGTAAACAAAACGAGATGGATGTGTGTAAATTGGCTCGTACATCAAATATAATAATATCGATCAAAACATATCAGATGTAATAATCATGTAAATGATATGGATAATTACATTGGACAAATGCGAATTTAATACGCACATCATGCAATATAAACGATAAATAAAAAGGCTTACAAGATGATAAGTAGAAATTTAATTGATAGTTTATTAATTGCTTCTGTTTTTTTACCTGATACTGACGTGTCGTAGAGAACTCCCTAGATAGACTGGAGTAAGTTTTAGACTGATAAGGATTAAATTATCAGTTACTGATTTTATGATTTTAGGATTCTGGATTTAAAATTTAATTTAGTCAAAATTGGGTTGATCAAAATTGAATTTTATGTAGATGAAATAAATATTTAATAAATTATTTTTTATTAATGAAAATGACCAAATTATGAAAAAATAAGAGAAAAAATAATTTCTTAGTTCAAACTCCCGATAAAAAATTCAAGTTATAGGGTTAATTCGCCAGTGAACAATTAATATAAAAGAACGATAATTTACTGAAGATTTTAATTAGTCATTCATTGGCAAATTGAATTATTTTACTATCCTATAATTTTTCTGTACTTATAAAAATGCTAAAAAATTAAAAATCTATCTTTCTCCAATTAGGTCATACTTTTACTATTTAAACATTTTCTGTTAAAAAAAATATTTTTAGAGTTTATACACATTATAAGGAATAATCCATATATACATCATCAGACAGATCTTTTATAATTTTTATCATTATCAGCATTTTAAAATGATTAAAAAAAAAAAAATTCATAACATATTAATTATTAAACTGAATTTATTTTAAATGAATCAAAACATTTGATATGAAATGAAAATAAATAATATTTAAATTTTTATTAAAATTATCATGATTATTTTCAATTAAAAATTATAGGGGTGGAAAGGGTATATTGAAAAATATTTTTAGATTTTTGGTTGTATTAAAAAGATAATTTTTCGGTTACTTTTTTAGCAATTTTTAAATTCTAGTCAGTAAAATTAAGAAATAAATGGTAATAAATTTCAATTCCTGTATAAAATAATGTTATTTTTTTTTACTTTTTAATGCGAAAAATATGGGAACAAAAATTTTCAAATAATTGGGAAATCTAGCCTCGAATTATTTGTTTAATATTATTCCAGTCAATTTGATTAAAATCCCTGACTTTTTAGTTTTCCAAACCGAGTCGCAGCTGCACTTACATTATAAATGTCCTGTGTTGTGCCATTAGATTCAGCAAATTTTGTAAATTAAAACTAGTATTTCGTTGCCTGCTCAGTTATGTAAAATAAAAATATTTTATATATTTTTACAAAATAAAAGCAAAATTTTTATTATTCTATCTGAAATTTCGGGTCTCATTTCCTGTTCATACTTTTTTTTCTATTGCTAATTACATTGCCCTAAATTTTACTATTAAGATCTACAAAAATTCCAACACACCCTAACCTCCCCTACACAAAAAAATCTAAATAAACCTGAATAAACACTAATAAATAATTAAATAATTACAAAAAAAAATCATAATTTTTCTAATGATATTTTTCCTGAATAACATAAATAAATAATCCTTTTTTTTACCTTATTATTATTATTATATATGAAATATAATGAAGGAAAAAGAAACTTGATGATTTTTTTTTATTATAAAAATTTTAATATATAATAATAATAATAATAAGAGAGAATGCCAGCTGGGAATCATAGCATAAGCAGAGAGCCTGATGTTTTATTTTTTTTTTTGCACACCGTTGAACAAAAACTACTTTAAATGTTTTTGTGTGCATGTGTATGTATGTATTTTAATTTACAATGTATCAAAAGAGAGAGAGAGAAATTTATATATAAAGAAAAAAATAATTTTGTTCTATATATATTTTAAAAAATCAATATTTTCTTGATGATTAAATGAGATCATCATTAAAATAAACGCACTTTCTCGTTATATTTTCTCTCTCTCTTTTTATCTTGCATATTAAAAGACAATAAATAAAATTAATAAAAAAATGTGCATACAATGTTGAGCATTGTATTTATTTAAAAGTATATTAAAACTCGAGAATAAACAGAACTAAAACCAGTTGTGGGAGTAAAAAATAGAAGGAGAAGAGAAACACTTCGGAGTTTCAAGTCACGTCGAATTGTTTATATACTATCTTCCAATGCATTCTCATTTCACGACTTATATTTTTTAACAAGTTTTGCAACCTTATAATATTCTAGTTCTCTCTGTCTCACTCGCTCTTCTTTTATAATAATTTGCACGTTTTATTTCTTTAAAGATCACTTCTATGTGTTTGTGTGTGTGTTTTGTAACTTATCATGTGCGTATTAAAATTTATGATTATTAATTATTATTCTGTACTATCAAATCTTTTATTAAAATCCAAAATAAAAATATCGAGGTTCCGTGTGTATATCACGTGCTTTTTTTTTATGCATTTGAAAAAATTGCACATAACCTTAAAATAAAAAGTCTTTTATTTTTTTTAATAAATAAAGTATATTTTTTATTGGAAAAATAGTAAAAATAAAATCGATTTTAACGTAAAAATAAAATAAAAAACTTTTTTATATATAGCGAGTCTAACTATATAAATTATTAAGGAGGTCAAGAATCAAGATTGAGGTTGGCCCGAATAAAAAAGTCGTCAAATATATAAAATTAATACAAAACACGCACATGTTTTATTTAAAAATAGAAAAAAATTTTTTTTTTTTACAAACCTCTATCCCTTCGTTCAATAAACTCAGCGGCCTGCAGAAGGGCAGCAATGCTCATATTTCCCCAGTTTGACGTGTGACCCTGCTGATCCCACTATGCGTTCTCCTCCTTTATTTTTTTATTCTTCCTTTAAATATTTCTTTTCTTTTTTTTTTTGCACGGAAGTTTAACACATCAAACTTTTTAAAAACTTTTTAAATTCACAAATTTATTGAGATTCACACTAAATTTTATTTATTTACACGACGCACACTAATAAAACACTTATTTATATATATTTATATTATTTACAAAAAAAAAAAAACAAAAAAACACAACACTTTTTTTTCTGATAATTTTTTTTTTTTGAAAATTTTTTAATACCTTGATTAACTTATGTTTTTTCTTGGAATTTTTCTTTTCTCACCTTATTATTATTATTTACAACACTTTTAAATGTCCGTAGAGTAGTATGTGAGGTTATGATGAATACGCGAGAAAAATCTTCTGAAATTAGCAAAAAATAAAAATATGTTTTTATTATTTATAATACATACACACATTTACAGCACACACATACTAAAATATTTAAAAAAGAAAAAGGTATATATATATATATAATCGTGCGAAAAACTGACTTATAAGAAAGATTAAAATCAAAGTAAAACTAAAAAAAAAAAACGTGAAACGAGTTGAGAAAAAAAAGTATTATTACAAGGCTAAATCGAAGCGCGCCCCTGCAACACATTTAAACAAAAAGTCCCCTTTCTTCTCATCGAGATAATTTACTGCTAAATAATCGTTCGACTGAATTTTTAATAATAAGAATTATTATTTTTATTTCTTTTCACTTTTTCAATGCATTGACACTTAATACTCGAAAATAAATTTAAAAATGCAAAAAAAACTCCCGTATATTAAATGTTTATAATTCATTAATACGAGAGAAGCACGTAAAAATAATAATAAATATAAAGTTACGCTTGCACATATATATATACATCTTTATTTTTTAAAATACAGTAGTAGCAAATATATATATATATATATTATAAATAAAAAACATACATATATATAATACGGGTATATTGTTTATAATGTACTATACTATAGTAAATATAAGCGCGTGACTATATGTATTTTTTGCAAATGTGAATGCAAAAACGTGTAAACATGCAGAAGAGTACATATATATATATATATAGAATATGTATGAAAATAAAAACGCGTAATGGGAATGAGCGAGTAACGACTGGCACAAACTTCAGCTCTATACTAAATGGTTAGGTTTGAGTTCGCGATGCTGCTGCTGCTGCTGTTGCTGCTTTACTTTGGTGAATTGGTCTTTGGGGGAGTCGCGGGGGGAGTGTAGGGAACCGGAACGGAATATAGCGACGCCGGGCTCCTCGCTCTTTTGCCTTCTCTCTTAACAAATACACGGCACACGCGCATTCTCTCCCTTTCTTGGCTTATATATATATATATTTACTAATATTACAAAAAGTATGCATATACATAAGCGCGTGTATATATATTAAAGCGAGAAAAGACACGTGCAAATTTTTTTTTTTCTTTTTCAATTTATATAATCCAAAAATTCGCTTTAATACTTTATTTGAATTTTATAATTTTCCCGCTTTTCTCTTACCTAGTAACTACGAAAATATGCAAGTGCGCCTTATTAATATGCAAGCACACCTTATTATTCCTGAAAATTTACCAATGCAAATTTATACATATACATAAGCCCGAGATATGCAACATCACATCACAACAACAACAAACAGCGCGCGCCCGGGGATAGTTCGCGATTCTTTGTTTTCAGTTTGGCGCAGGAGTGGGGGGAAGTCAAAAGAAGAACTTGCTCCGTGGGGATGACTTTCAACGTATATGTAATAAACGTGTTTTTTTTATAATATGTAATTAATAAAAAAATGACCACTTTTACATTTATATTAATATCTGCACTAACCCTTATTTGATCTTGAATACCAAAGTCCAAAAATTTAAACGATTGTAGGAGGTATTTTCGTTGAAAAAATTAAAAAAAAAACAACGATACCTCTAAGAAACACCTCCGCACTACTTTGTAAAAGCGAAAACTCGCGCATTTATCGATGTAAAATGATTTTCTATGTATGCATACACATTGTGTATATATTCAAAGTACATAAAACAAACGTTTCTATTGGATAATACAGTGAACGAGTGCAACGTATTGGCGAATCGTATCTTTTGAAAGAAAACAGCTAACGGAGACTGCGAGTTGCCATTGCAATTTATGCACTAGTGTTTGTATTGCATATATAGCCGGTTGTCACGTGAATCTCATGCTCGAAGGGGCTAAACATTATTATACAGTTTGATCTCGGTATACGGTGAGCAAATATAAAATTATGAACTGCTGATTTTAATTTTATGAAAAAATTTGCAATTAATAAGAGGCTTGCATGGATAAAAATTCTAAAAATTTTTTTGCATAATATGAAATTATATGAAACAATTTTAGACAAGTTTTTTTTTGTTTTTCAAAAAAATCAAATCTAATTAAAAAATTAGAGACCTCACGTTTTTACATTGCAAAGATACTAACTGCGGCCCCACTGCATGCGACTGCGTTTGTTCTGCCCCTTTTAACTACCCAGATTGGCGAAATTTAAAATAACAAAAAAATACGCATATAATATTTTTTTATTAAATTTCAGATTATGCAAAAAAATTTTTTTAATTCCGCGAGTGGCCTTTATTATTGCCCTTTGGAAGCTTTACAGGTACGAGGCGCGTAGCGCCGAGGTCCTGTAATCGCATATGGTAAAACTAAATATTTCTAGATGAGATTAATAATGTTTTTTTTATTTACAAAATTCAATAATAACGGCCTCTCAATGTTGGAATATAGTCACGATTGCTCGCTAGTATATATAAATATTTCTGATATACCAAATGCCACTACAGTCCCTCGGCAATACGCGCCCGGGCCCCATGCATTGCATTTGCTAAAAGAAACTTTTCTAAGACGCGTTTGAGAATTTACTCTTATTTATCTTGGGAAAAAAACACTATTTTCTGCCTTAAACGGGAGAAATTTTGCCTTGCATACATTAAATATCTTACTAAAGTTATATGACAAATTTTATTATAAACTTTTTATAACACGTAAAAGGCTGATTCCATGTGAAACGTACGTTGACCTCCAGATGGGGTCTTCCGATTGGGCTGTAACTTTGCACAAGTGATTATATATATAAAATATCCTCGCTCCCCAAATTTTACATCGTAAAATCTTTTCTAGCCGCCTCTGTGAATTTTTGAAAATTGGGACCGATTTTAAAGCTCTCAGCCACCAACTTTTGCTTCATTATATAAAAGCATGAAGAAATGTTAAAAATATTATTAGAAAAATGGTTTCGATCGGAAATTTTCCTGGCTATCCGAATTTCTAAACCGTTTTTTAAAATTTTCACGTGGAAACCCGGAAAATTGGAAAATGTGAGCCGTACCGTGTGTAGCTCATAACTCAAAACCCGTCACTTCAAATAACTTCAAACTGGGAGTGGAGACTGAGTATTCCATATACTTTCACCTGATATTAATATGGGTATGGGTATTTTCATATACGGAAAAGTTATAACGATAATTAGTGAAATTTTCCGATTTTGAAAATGCAAATTTAGCGAAAAAAGCTATATTTATATGCAAATTTAGGCACAACCGATTTCATATGTAAAATTTATCATAAAATAAATTGTTTTTTAATGCCTTTAAACCTTTTCTATTGATATATATAGTCAATTCAACGAAATTAGACTTTTTATAAGAAGCTATTCAAGTAATTCCTAGTGAAAATGACCTAATACGAAAACGAATGTCAGGAATTTTGAAAAATCAAATTCGGCTGGATTTAGTATGTTAAAATATGACACCTTACCAATTTTTATGGTTCTGGATTAAAAAATTTTAAAATAGCAGCTGTTTTTTGAATTAAAAATATTTTCCAATTTTTAAAGAAAATCTAAATAAATTTTCTTTTTTAATTTTTTTACACTCTGAACAGAGCTCAAAAACTATTTTCAACCATAGGAAATATCTGAAACTTCTTACTGAGAGTCATTTCGGCTGTCAGTTTTTGGAAAAACATCGAGAAAGCTGAATAAAACTAAAATTCTGAAGAAATTTTTTTTTTTAATGTGGATTTTTCAAACACTGGGAATTCTTTTCTTTTTTGTTGCACTTAAAATTACTGTTTTTCAAAAAGAAAATTTTAATTCTTTTTTAAAATTTCTATTTCTGGGTATTTAACCTTTTTAGTTTTGAAAAAGTTAAAAAACAAATAATTATAAAATACAATATTTAAAAATCCATATTAAAAAAAAAATTTCCTTTAGAATTTTAGTTTTATTCAGCTTTCCTCGATGTTTCTCCAAAAACTGACAGCCGAAATGACTCTCAGTAAGAAGTTTCAGCTATTTCCTATGGTTGAAAATAGTTTTTGAGCTCGGTTCAGAGTGTAAAAAAATTAAAAAAGAAAATTTACTTAGATTTTCTTTAAAAATTGGAAAATATTTTTGATTCAAAAAACAGCTGCTATTTCAAAATTTTTTAATCCAGAACCATAAAAATTGGTAAGGTGTCATATTTTAACATACTAAATCCAGCCGGATTTGATTTTTCAAAATTTCTGACATTCGTTTTCGTATTAGGTCATTTTCACTAAGAATTACTTGAATAGCTTTTTATAGAAAGTCTAATTTCGTAGAATTGACTATATATATCAATAGAAAAGGTTTAAAGGCATTAAAAAATAATTTATTTTAAGATAAATTTTACATATGAATTCGGTTCTGCCTAAATTTGCATATAAATATAGCTTTTTTCGCTAAATTTTCATTTTCAAAATCGGAAAATTTCACTAATTATCGTTATAACTTTTCCGTATGTGAAAATACCCATACCCATATTAATATCAGGTGAAAGTATATGGATTACTCAGTCTCCACTCCCAGTTTGAAGTTATTTGAAGTGACGGGTTTTGAGTTATGAGCTACAGACGGTACGGCTCACATTTTCCAATTTTCCGGGTTTCCACGTGAAAATTTTAAAAAACGGTTTAGAAATTCGAATAGCCAGGGAAATTTCCGATCGAAACAGTTTTTCTAATAATATTTTTAACATTTCTTCATGCTTTTATATAATGAAGCAAAAGTTGGTGGCTGAGAGCTTTAAAATCGGTCCCAATTTTCAAAAATTCACAGAGGCGGCTAGAAACGATTTTACGATGTAAAATTTGGGGAGCGAGGACATTTTATATATATAATCACTTGTGCAAAGTTACAGCCCAATCGGAAGACCCCATCTGGAGGTCAACGTACGTTTCACATGGAATCAGCCAAAAGCAGTATTGTATTATTGATTAATCAAAAAGACACATTTCACTAGATATCACTGTAGCAGAAAGATTGAAAACAAAACTAATAGTTGGTATATACACTTACTTCATTATACTTCAAAGCTCGCCTCGATGTATTTCTCTACGCTACTTCATATCTGCAGATATGCATACACACATTTATGGTAAAATTCTATGTATATGTAAATTTATAAAAATCATTAATGCAAAATTTTGAAGTTTATATGCATATTTTTATATTTTTCTAAAACCCTTAACTTGATTTGAAATTCAAATGACTATGGTCGATTGGACTTTCCATTATACTTTATAAAAGTTTTTAAAAAAATGGGAAGTTTTTTTTCTTCAATTTTGCTGACGATTGCCACTAAGCATTTTAAGGTCAGCAAATTTTATTAAATATTAAATTTTATAGTAAAGTATTATATTAAAAATGTTAACCCCCTACCAAAAAAAATATATTAATCTAAATTAATCTTAAAATCTACGGATGTCATTTAAATAGCTATGAATTTTTTTTACCTCGTGTATGAAAAAAAAAATGAACTAAGGTTTTAAGTGCACTTTTACTAAGGTTTTCGAGTCAAAAAATTTTTAGGTTTTGTGGAAAAGCGAGTAGAATTTTTTCGTACTTCAGTTTCTCGGTTTTTATTATGGTGAATGAAGATTCCTAATTCTAAAATAAACTTGTAAGTTCAGGATTATGCAATCAAATTTCCCTGGCTGTTTTATTTTATCATTACTTTTTATTAACCTTGTATTTTCCGTGAAAATCAAAAAATTTCCGAAACCGTAAGTTGCAAAAATAACAAACAATTGTTCATTTGAACAACCAGGGAGCTAGAAGAGCTTATTACATTAAACTTGATTTCATCGCGTAAGCATAATTTAAAAAAAAAAATTTGGACCTCAGAATCGGTTTCTACGGGAAATTTCCTATGCAGTATGGAAATGAAAAAATTTCCCGTTCACGGGTCTTTGGGAGAGGCTTTAGGTTTCACAAAAATGCTGAAAAAATCTGAGTATGGGGAAGTATTCTAGATACTAAATATAATCATAGTCTACTTGGCAGGAAATCGAATCTGCTCCTTTTTTGCGGTTTTCTCGGAAACAATAAAAGAATGTTCCGGAATATTAGGGGAAAATCTGCACCAGAATTATATCTAAAAAACTTTTTGCCGATTGTTTGTACATCAAAAAAGAATAAGTTCCGCGTTGGAATTTTGCCCCTAGCTGCCCTTAATCGGGCTGGGGGGGGGGCAAAAACATGTTTTTTTTCTCATTAAAAAAAGTAATATCTCTGGATCATTAGTAACAAATAAGGTCTACAAGGTCTTAAAAAATTTGTCTTTAATACTTTTTTCATATGCATATTATTTTCATCTGCTAATTTCTAGATCATATTTTTTATTATTGTCTCTAACAAAAAAAATCATACATAACTCTTAGTTATTAAAAAAAGAAATCTCCAAACCGCATTTTATGGTATTAGAAGACTTTTAAAAACAAAGCCACACGAAACATATATAAATTATTAAAGTTTAAACATTTTAAAAATAATTCTATTTGCCCTAATTACTGATTTTATTAATTTTTAATCGAAAAAATTAAATAAACAGTTTGGCATGGTTTTTAATGGTTAATTTACTTTTAGCTCAAAATAAAAAGAGCAATTATGACTCAGAAAGATGAAACTTAGTAAATATGATAAAAAAGTACGCTGTAAAAAGTAACTTTCTTAGATTAACATAAAAAATAGAATGTTTTCCGAAAAATGTGCAAATATTCGATAAAAATCGTAAATTTACGAAATTTAGTATATTCACAACTATTTTTCGTATATTTACAACTATGCTTTGTAAATTTTCGAAAAAAATTATAAATTATCAATTTAACAAAATTAAACAAATAAAATCTTCACAAAAGTTAATGTCGTTAAATTTATCTAGGATAAAATAGTTTTCTCGTATTTGACACCTAATTTATTTCACAAAGAATGTTTTTGTGATTTCAATAACATCAGATAATTAATAAATTTTCATATTAGCCAAAATTCTTTTTATGTCATTGGTCTAGAAAACGTTGGGTTATCTAGTACTCTAAACTTATAATAGCAAAGTGTAGCGTGGCTCTTTTAAAGGTATTTGATAGACAGAGCTTTTTGTGATATTTCGTTTTAGAAAAATGCCCTTCTTTTGATTTTAAAATAATAACTTGAAAGAGAATATTAAATAAATCTTACATTATTTATCATTTTCATATTTCTTATAAGAAAAGTTAAAAGTTTTTTATAAACTTCTGCTGGAAAAATTAAACCCTGAATTTATACAACAACTGTAAAACTGTAAGGAGGCGATGACAGAAAAGTTTTTAACTTTAATTTTTTAATAACAAAGGTCTTACATATTACAACAAACATAAACTATATTTAGCAAAATAAATTTTAATAAACTTTATTTTATCTATGTACAGTAATTATAGCTTATTAAAAATAAAAGTTAGTCACTAGTATTTTTTATACCTTAAGTTTCTTAAAATTTTATTAAAATAGAATTTATTTTTCACGTATCAACTTTTAAACAAAGGAAAAGTTTTTCTGTCATCGCCTTGTTATTATTATTTCTCGTAACTGAAAAATAGTACTTAGATTTATTTATTAATCTGTTTTATAATATACTTATAAAAGAGTTACTTTTTTGATGTTGTTTGTTAAGTTGTGTAAAATAATAAATTTTTTAAATTAATAATAGATGCAATATTCTGTATTTGAGTTAAAAAATAAATAAAGTTTTTATATTATCTAAACTTTTATAATACACTGTTAGTTTTTGTGCTTGGATTTTCGAGAAAATTGAATTTACGCTACTGTATGTTTTGTTTTAATTTCTGCTTAAAAATTTTAGCGAATACTTAAAATTGCAAGAAAAAAATTTTGTAAAATTCAGGCAGGTTAATCTGACAGTTCGGTACTTAGAAGAATGTAAATTGTAAATTAGAAATTAAAATTCAACTTACCTTTTATAAAAATCTATAAAATGTATTTTTGATAATATTAATTAAAAATATATATTAGTTTAGTTTTTAACGAATTTTTTTTGTTTTACTTTGACTTAATAATAGCTTTTGTTATTTATTGTCAAATAAAATTATAATTTTTAAAAGGATTTTGTATGGGATCATTGTTAAAGGCAGGTATGTCCGTTCATTATTAATAAATTTTATACAATAATAATAAAGCAAAAACAGATTTTTCACCTCAAATACTCCCAAAATTTACATAAACCTTTAAAATACTTTTTTTTGTAAATTAAATTAAATATTTAGGTTTTTTAGGTATTTTCACCCTTTTCATCTCTCGGACATTCATTTTTCCAAAAGAAGTTATTTTTTTATTTTCAAAGGGTCTAGTCGGTTTTTTAGGGTGCTAGTCTCAAAAAATGTGTCAGAAATTACATTCAACAGGTTCTAAAAGGTGGAATTGGCCATTTTTCACCCTAAATACCCCTAAAATTTACTTAAACCTTTAAAATACTTTTTTTTAAATTAAATTAAACAATATTAGGTTTTTTAGGTCGCAGATCTCATAATAATATATAATCATAAATATTCTTAAGTAATTTTTATGTATAATAATAATTGAACACTCAAATTTTGAAGTTTGACTGCACTTTTTGAAAACTACTCCGCTAATTTTAGTCCTACGCATATTGTTTGGGGGTATTTAGGGTGAAAAAAGCCAAATTCACCCTTTAGAACCTGTCATATGTAATTTCTGACATCAATTTTAAGATCAGCGACCTAAGAGACCTAGTTAGTTAATTTAATTTTTTTTTAAATTATCTCAAAGGTTTATGTAAACTTTGGGGGTATTTGGGATCAGCACCCAAAAAAACCTACTAGACCCTTTGAAAATAAAAAAATAAGTTCCTTTGGCAAAATGAGTTTTTGGGGGGCGAAAGGGGTGGAAATAAGGGGGAATTTACCCCTTAGAACCTATTAAAAGTAATTTTTGGCATCATTTTTGAAATCATCGACCTAAAAAACCTACTTGGTTAATTTAATTTTAAAAAAAGTATCTTTAATGTTTATGTGAATTTTGGGTGTGCTAAAAAAGGCCAAATTCACCCCTTGAAACCTGTTAAATTTAATTTTTGACCCCAAATTCTAATTTACCACTTAGAATCTTAAAAAAGTGTAAGAAAACATTTGTTCACTACATTTCACTATTGGAGGGGAAAAGGGGTGAAAATTGGATGAGAAAATCAACCCCGTGACATATACTATACAATTTTACCATTGGACGCATTTTAGGCATTGTTTTTCTGAAGCAAATGCAATGATTTATGTACTTTCATAGGCAGTTATAGGTGAAAAACAATTGTAAAATCTTGTTTAACAAAGTTTTCCTTTAAGTATTTGCGTTTAAGCTTTAAACTGTTTCCTTGATTATAAGCCTTAAGGTGTCAATTAAGATTGCTTAAATTCAAACAAATTTTATAATAAACATTTACACGACTTTTCATAAGAGTGAAATAAAAAGTGATTTTCAACTTCAAATTTTCAAATAAATTTCTTCTTGCAAAGTTCACATTCAAATTTTTTTGACCTTTAGCGAATTTTTTCATGTTCACGAAGATGACTTGTTTCTCTAAAAGTTTTATCATATTGTTGACATTTAAATGGTTTTATTTGCATGTGAACTCGTAGGAGTTTTTTTATTGAATCCTTGAGTACAAATTTCTTGTTGCAAAGTTTGCAATTAAACTTTTTTATGCCAGCAAGAATTTTTTTCACGTCTGCAAAGATCACCTGATTCTGTAAAAGTTTAAAAAAAATCAAAATGGAATCGAAAATATAGTTTGGAATTCGTTTTGTTTTATAGAATAACGTGCATATCATGAAGATCAAAAAGAGGCCATATTTGATGTAAAAAATTAATATCTTCAATATCTTGGGATCAATAAAAAGAAAACTAAAAAATAAAAACTTAAAAACTTCAATATCTTGGGATCAATAAAACGTTAAAAATATTAATAAGCAAATAAATTCACAAACATATATTATATGAGTCAAAAATTTTATTATAACTCGGTTTTTCTTATCCGATACCTGAAATTTTGAAAATTTTAGTCTTATCTTTTTTATAGATAAAAAATACAAAATAAATAATATCCCTTTCTTTTTTTACGAGAGTTCTAATTTTAGGAAATTTGTTAAAACCATAGAAGTTAAGGTTAAAACATTACTTATTTTTTCTTTTTATTCGTGGAATACATTTTAAACCAATTAAGCTATTGAAAGATTAATAATTAATTAATTATTTATCTTGCGAGTATCATAACCTAATAGTACCGATAACTTGGTGACTTATTAATTTTATTTAAAAACGGTTTTTTAAAGTGCCCTATAAATAAACATAGGTACTTAATTTAATTTTTATATTTTATACATACTATTTTATTTGGTATATTAAATTTAGAAGGATCTGATTTTTTAGCTTTTTTTGATTAACCGCACATTTTTTGTATAAAAAAAAAATTTTCATTATTAAAATTCAAAAATTATTATTGCTATTTATATACTAAAACAAATATGACAAAAAATTTTGGGGTTTTATATTTAAAATTTTGTTTTTATCACAATATTCATGCTATAACTTAACTTCATAAAATTATAATTAAATTTTCAAATTTAAAATAAAAACATTTGAGCAATGCATTTTTATTAACCAATCAGGAGAGGTTTTTAGCTATAACAATGTACATAGTTACTGTAACGAAGACATGTACTTTTTAGGATAGGATACTTATTAGTCATGGTCGTACTAGCAATACACATGAAGATGTTGTTACAAAAAATATCGATTGTAACACGATACTATAGAACACTGAAAGAGCGTTGACGCGCTCTGTCTTTCGTTTTTTTATCTTTCCTTTCAACCATGCCTATATCAGCATTCTATAGTAACTAGTTACAATATATACTATAAATATACAAAATAAAACTTTTAAAAAAAGTTTTTTGTTATATAAGTGCATTATACTTCAGATTTTTACTTTTAAATCTATTTAATTGAAAACTAAATGACTATTATATTTTATTAAAATTTTAAAACCACAAATTAAGTTAAGCTTTTCAATAAATACTTCAAAAGTGGTTAGAAAAAAGATGTCATTTTTTATTTAAGATTCCAAATTATTAAAATTTAATTTAATTATAGTTTGAAATTTTAATATAATATTACATAAGCGAAAATATTCGATGAAAAAATAATAAAGTTACATATTTCATTTTCAATAAAATAAATTGAAAATTAAGAATCTCAAGTAAGTAATATTTTCCATATAAACAATGTATTATTGTTTATCTTTTAAATTAAAAGAAAACACGAAAACAAATAATAAATAATATTTTCTTTTAAAAAAAATCAAAGTATTATTTTTTTTAAATCTTTATTGTGATTTTATTTTGTCTATATATACTGCCAACATAAGAATAGCACGTCCCGACTCTATTTCTTTTTGCTCTGAATAACGGCTTTATACGTCTGATTTTTGAATAAGGCGAGAATAAGTTTATTCGCGTGCATTACAAATAAGCTATGTTATTCTTAGGGACCGTCAATACGTATCAAGGTAAATAAATTAAAAATTAAGAATAAACTAAGACTTAATAGCAAGGGAATTAAGGTTTAGGAAGTAAGGATATAAAAAATTTGTTTGAATGCCAGATAATGCTATTTATTTACAATTTATCAGAATAATACAAATATAGAAGACATATCAGAAAACTTATTGCTATATTTTTTTTATGAAAAAATATTAACAAAAAAATAATTTTTAATAATTTATTTTAAATTCTATATTATATTAAAATTATCTTAATCTATCCTTTGTAACGAGGCATTTTCACGTTACAAAATATTTTTTTATTGTCTCTTTTTCTTTTATACACATGTGCGCACAAGCATAATTTCTATAGCATCAACGAACAAGTAGTCATCATTCAGTATAAAAATTATTAGCAGTTCATGTTGTGATAGAGGTGACGTTAATTAAGACAATTTTTTTTAAATATATATATTTTTACCAAGCAGCAAATAGTGTAAAATTTATTTATTTTGTCCATAGATAATTGCTTGTTTAATTCCCTCATTTACATTATTACATTATTATTTAGTGAAATCCCTCTAAAAATTAAGGAGATTAGCCTCGTTCAGAGCTAGCCGAAATAACAGGCAATTTCGCCGTTTTCTTTATTATTGTTATTATTTTTACCAAATATTCATGCATACATATATTTATTAAAAGACGATCATTGATAATAAATATATTAGATATATATGGGTGCATAATATATAAATCATTTAGATACCCTGAAATTACCCTGTTATACTTTTTTATACATGAAATTAAAGAATAAAATTAGTTTTTAATATATTTTACAGCTAAAGCTCACTCACTAAGCTAATCATGAATTTCGGAGTAATTTTGATGAATTCACTGAATAGATAAATATACTTTTTTTGGGGTAGTTTTTTAAAATTTAAGGCCAAAGCGCAAATCTCTGATACGCGTTACCTTAAACTTCCTCATCGGCGACTCAAAAACTGTATATATACTAAATATGGATACTCAAATGGTAATTACATTAAAAATACCCCTTTAGAATTATACGGTAGACGAAATTTAGTGACAGTCAGTAACAAAACACTCTGAACCGTATTTTGACTGAAGTACTTGCTTTACCATTAAGTATAGCCATTTGACTTTCAGTCGGGAAAAATAGATTTAGCTTTTAGAATTGCCTATTCTTAGTTGAAAAAATTTAATTACCTCTAATATTTTTTCTACAAAAAGCACGAAATTACTTAGATAGCTTTTTAATCGACAATAATTTATGAAAGTAAATTTTTTATTATTTTCAGAGCTAAAAAATAATAATGAAGTACACACTATAAGCTGCAAAATTTTACACAACCCAAATCATATTTACTATGGTAACAAAGTATGTGTAAGAAGTAATGTGTACGTTTCCAAAACAGATCATACTGCTGCTTACGAGCAGATTCGGCCATCAAGATTTATACTGACGTTGTGTTACGGAATATTTAGATACAAACTATTAAGCAAGTGTTGAGTGAAAGTGTAAAAAAATACCACGAATTTAATAACGCATCCAGCCAAAGTGTTAAGACTCATAAAAGATCACTTCCAATTTTAGCTCGCATCAAACCACTATTCAGATGATAAAATCGTAATAGAAATCGGAAGATATAATGGATACTTCAGGTGTAGTATTAATACAGCACAACAGAAAATAAATACAACAGTACACACTTTAAGGTACAAAATTTTGCACAACCCAAATCATATTTACTATGGTGACAATGTTTGTGTAAGAAGTAATGTGTATGTTTCCAAAACAGATCATTATCTGCTTACCAGCAGATTCAGCCATCAAGATTTATACTGACGTTCTGTTACGGAATATTTAGATACGAGCTATTAAGCAAGTGTTGAGTGAAAGTGCAAAAAAATACCACGAATTTAATAACGCAACCAGTCAAAGTGTTAAGAGCCATAAAAGATCACTTCCAATTTTAGATCGCTTCAAAACACTCTGCAGATAATCGTATTAGAAACCGGAAGATATAATGGATACTTCAGGTGTAGTATTAATACAGAACAACAGAAAATAAATACAACAGCAATTTAAAAAATATTTCCTTTATCAAACAAACATAAATGAGTTATAGGTTAAATAACTAATAAATATGATAGATAGAACCAAATTCGTAAACATTACAATTGACTATCAAAATACAAATGTTTGAATGTCAAAAGTTGAAAAACAAGATAATTATAGAAAAAAAATCTTTGAGTCTATACCTTTGCCGGTTCCAAAAAGGAAAATGGGGAAAATTGTGTGAACAGAAGATATTCTGATGCTTATGGCACATACAACGATGTGATCATGAGTGGTTATGTGAAAATATCACTAGAAGAATATTATGCTGCAACAGTCAATTTGGAAACAAACCAATTAGTACTCCGTACGGGAACTCGCTGCAGGTTCAATGAAGAAGAATGTTTAGACCTTTATGGAGGTTATGTGTTCTGGACGTCACTATCCATCAGCAAAAGAAATATACTAAACTTTTTTCAAGGGTGGTAGACAAGATAGCTGATCCAGAAAAATCTAATATTCCCGTATACGTCATAGTGGTGGAAGTAACTTTTATTTTTACAGCACAAAGCATGACATCGGCCTGTAATTCGGATAATAGAAACTGAAAATCCGCAAGAGCGCATGCTACCAAGAGATGCCAGTAGATAGAGATGGAAAACCAAACTTCATGGCTCAAAGAACTCAAATTTTAACGCAAGTAGGAGTCTGTTATCAATGCTCCAGTATGTTTCCACCTATGTATTTTATAGCAAATAAATTGTATAAGCTATTTCCTGATCCAATAGAGTCAAAGAAACCAGAAATTATTTCACCAGAAACAAGGGCTACATGTTAATATGCTGATCCAAGAAAACTGGCACAAACAGGATTGTACCCACTACAGCAACTGGAATCCGTGAGAGAGGCGCTGATGTTTCCAATAGAAAGGACTGCTGTTTTAAACTCCATAGCCAGAGGGATGGTAAAACATAACGTGATGAGCGATAATATCAACGTATCGCACCTTATAAATGCAAAGTCTATAGAAAAAATATTCAAGACAACATGGGAGAGGTTCTGGGGAAAATTCATCTCGTTTGGAACGTTCAACGCAGAGTTATTAGGATTATTTTTAGTATTTCGTCTAGTTAAATTTGTTTAAGATTCAGCTTTGCAAGGCCTTGTAATTAGTATATGGATTTTCATTACACATTCTAGCTGCATTTTGGGATTAATTGATGCAGTTACTACTACATTTAGGGCAGAAGATAAATAACTATGGGAACCAGAAAAACCAGAGAACAACGGAATAGAAATTACGCCTGGTATCCCAGAAGTGGTAGTAAGCCCTTCGGCTCACTATACTATAAAAAATATAGAATTTACAACATAATCAGAAATCCAGGTATACTATTTGAAGAAGTGCAAAACGTATAATTGCAGGAAAAATCATTGGAACTAGTTTCACTAATAAATATGAATTATATCTACAACATTCACCCTTACTATAAGAGTAAAATTATTGCTATTTCTGTGCTTAATCAAACTATCATTAAAGTAAAGCGTTGGATTTGAGGGCTAGAAGAATTTTAACAACAAAATATCTAAATATGTAGCTGTGGTCTACAATATAAGGAGGGGAGGAAAGATTGTTTCAACTTTAGGATGTGCTTCATTATTCCTCGATTTTGAAAGTTTGATTCTACCCTATATATGCTTATCATAATAGATCATGGATTTTACGGTAATTTGAATAATTATATGACCCTCTCGTTTCAAGATCCATTGCTATGAGACTAACACTCGTACAAATAAACTTGTTTCCATACTAGTGTCCAAACAATATATTCAATATTTACGACTATGATTGACGAGATGATTGAATTTTTAAATGGCCTAAGAGATTACTAGAACAACGAATTTACAGATCTTCCTGTTTTGGGACACTTGCTTGTCACAAATAGTGGATTCGATATTTTAACGCATTCAATCGAGCGCATTACTATTCATACTTGCAATATCATGGAAATCAAAATGAAGAGATACACCAACGTACTTCTGCAACTTATGCTGTTGACATGAAATTTTTATTTGCTAGACTAATTTGAACCCATAATTACAGGAACCCATAATTACAATAGGATTAGATCACAATTATATCTACACTCCAGTCAAATCACGGGATTTAGGGTGATATTTTCGCCACTAAAGAGGTTTGTTTCCCTATAAGTATTTTGGGGACTCGGAGCCGGTCTAAGGGTGGAACACTCTGAAATTTAAAAAATTCCTTTTAAGGGGTATTTTAACAATATTTTTAACAAGAGTTATTAATAATAATTGAAGCAGATTATAATTTTATAAAACACCCAAATTCGTGATTAATGACCCCAAAAACCTAATAAATCATGACCCTGCCATTTGAAAAGGCTTGGATATAAATTTTGCAAAAATTTTGCAAAGAGTTGGTTTGCAAAAAATCTATTATAATCTGTTTAAATTGTTATTAATAACTCCTGTTAAAAGTACTGTTATAATTCCCCTTAAAAGGGTGAATTTGAAAATTTAAGAGTGTTCCACCCTTAGACCAGCTCCGGGACCGGATCAGTGACCCAAAAAATTAAAAAAAAAAACCTTATTAGTAGGGAAAATATCGACCCCCTCCCCCGTAGTTTGACTGGAGTACTAGTTGGACCTGAAGAATACAATCCAGTTTATCCAAGATGGGTTAGTGGAGAGTATTCCTCATCGATTCCAAATAGCTAGATTTACAAGGTTAGTCTATGCATCGCTACTCTATCATCGTCAATCGTTTTCATCTAAAGAAGATCAGGCCTTGTTTGATGTGTATAAGATTAATGCTTGTACTCAACACATTAAAGAGAAGAGCTACATAGAAACTGTCAAAGAATATGTTGCTACTCTTCCACCAATGAGTATTCAGAATATGGCTGCAGTTCTCAAGACACTTGGGAAGGATGATTTTATGGCTGTGATGGCAGAAAAGACTGAAGCAGAGAAGCAACAAGTCCTAGAAATCTTATCAAAGGACCCAGAGAAAGAAATCTAGGATTCAATAATGATAATAAATAATAACCATAATAAATAATAAGAACCTTCGTTATGCATAAAACTATACTCTTTCCACATACCACTGAAGAAATTGAGATTCTAGAGTACAGGAATCAGGATAATTCACTTCGAAGTTCGGAATGTTTAATCCCTGTGTTAAATTGCAGACAAGATTATTACTACCTTTTTATCTAAGATTGAGCTAAATAAAGATAAGCGCTATCATTATTCACAACTCACAAATACCTAGCTGCCACAATTCTTTGTTTGTGGATCTTAATCCGCTCTTAATTATCAGTCATTGGATTATTATATCTGTTCCCTTCCTTATCTGTTTCGTTTTAATCAGGGTCTAATTATCATACAAAGATGGGACCAAAAAAGAACACCAAACCAGAGTAAAAGAAGGAAGAAAAAAAGCGCAGAACAAGATTAGCATTGAGAGCAATTAGTAGTAACTTAGTTCTGAGAGGCAGGCAAGCCTTCGAGATGACTACTAGAAGAGACTAATCCATCTCAACCTATAAAGATCATGGCGTTACCTGGAGATGATGATTTAGAAAGTTCCATGATTAGATCCACTGTTCCTAATCCTCGCCCAACTACCCCTGTGATTAGACCTGCCACTTTTAATGTTCCACAGAGTGTTCCACCCTCTGATGCTGGGGAATCGGCTTAACAATCTATCGCGCCCTCTTCCGGAACAGTTTCTGTTTCAGCTGGTCAAGGGGGATCCAGTACCCAAACCTCAACTACCACCAATAGTACTTTTCCAGAGAAGCAACCCGCAATCACTCAGAATGAAAGAAGGAGAATTGGGCAACTGTTTGCTACTAGGGAGAGACAGTGTCAAGGTAATCATGTTCCTCAACATCAGTAAAAACCAATAGGACCTCATCCATATGTTATTCCAGTGGAGGTTATTCAGTATACAACTGGAGTGATATTAGAGGCACCACCTCGCTATGAAGATCACCTTGAAGAATGGAGGAAAGACAATTGGGATGGTTTAGTTTACCCTCCAGAGGAGTTAGTTCCTAAAATGTTTGTTATGTGTGATCCTTTAACTTGGGGGAATCGAGAACTATTTGAGAGATTCCAAATAGCTAGTAACAACTTATTAATAGCTCGGTCCAGATTAGAGGCCATAGCAGATCCTGAAAGCTTCACAGAAGATCCCGATATCATAACACTTCCTTACAGGTTAGATTGTGCTGACTCTTCCAATAATATGAGACAAGGGGTATATATATATATATATCCACCTCAGGAGAATTTTTATTAAAAGAAGTAGTCGAATCAGTCAATGTGGCATTTACATTATTCACCCGGGAACAAACACGGACATTTAATGCGATGAAGGGATTAATCACAGAATCATCCAATTCATTAATATCATCAACTTTTGACAAAATCAATAAAGCAGGACGATTATGTAAGATGTATCAAAATGCTTTCTTATTCTTAAACTAAAATGAAACTAAAGCTAAAGCTATTACAGAAGTAAGTGCTGTAAATAAGGGATTGTCGAATTCGCTTCAAAATCTACGTGAGTCTAAAATTAAGTTTCTTTCATATTTGTTATAAATGTATCATTCTTTTGAATTGCAAACATATTTTGACATGGTGTCAAATTTGTTAATGGTTAATGCGTACACGTTGTCTTCGATTTTCCCAACTACGGCTCTTTACTATTCAGCATTCAAAAGTCTGAATGAACAAAAACGCTTTCAGAAAAGTAATTACAAATGAAAAAGTTAAGATTTTTAGAGACGAAATTCATACTGCAGAAGGATTAGTAATTTATTATAGTTATTACTTACTTATTTCATGTTACTTATTTAATGTCACATTATTTACAAACAAATATTATTTATGAGAGAGAGAGAGCTATGCCATGGATTATTTGGTCTCAAAAAAACCTTGACAAGAATATTTAAAGAGCAGTAATTAATCTGTTATTAGTGGAACACGACGCAGTAAACCACTGGACTTATACAAACTGGTATTTTGGAGTAAAGCCACCCTTTATATATCATAGCATCCCATTGTGGTCAAGTTACCGAACTGCTTTATACCCTAGACGTTAAAATTCCGAAATATGTCATAACTATACAATTCGTGGACATAACGCTTGACTCCCTGTCTAACAAAATTAAAACATCTATCTTTATTCATCCCCTAAACCAAGATGTGATACCCCACATTAAGTAGTTATTTATTTTAACTTCATTTTTTCTTCTCTTTATTATCTCGATACAATTTTTTAACAGACAAAACAAGCGCTGAAACTTTGTTAAAATATAATGTAAACAAATTCAAAAATACGCTATAAATTTCAAACTTATTGACCGCAAAAATTCTGAAAAAAATCGGAAAAAAAATCTCTTATGAGAATAGCATTAGTAAGACGGAGAAACTGTGGGAATCGTAAGAGAGAGATCTGACTCTTTGTCGCACACATTTTGCCTTTTTCTTGCACTTTCACGTTTCCCATACGAGATTTTGTTTTTCTTTCTGAATTTTCTCAGAAACTATGCGGTCAATCATTTTGAAAATTATAAAGTATTTTTAAAATTGTTTACATTATATTTAACAAAGTTTCAATTTTTTTTTGTCTGTTAAAAAAGTGTATGTTAAGACCTTAAGTTAAAGTCAGAAAAAACGTAAGTACAAAAAATTATACCCAATATGAATAATTTTTAGAGAACATCTATGAAAGTGAACCTCTGTTCGTTGATACTATATTTAGCCTGGTAACTTGTGAAATTGCTGCTATAAATGAGAAAGCTTTTTATTTTGGATAGCGATACTACTATCGATACTTATCAGATGCTATGATTTTGAAAAATTCTTAAAAATTCTTAATAATATATTATTTAAAATATGACAGAATATCATTATTTAATTGTACAAATACTTTTTGTAATTGTGCAATTTATAATAATGATGGTATGTCAAATTTTGAAACATATTATCCTATAAGTATATTAATTATATATCAGAATAATGTAAATAAAAAAAAATTACATAGCAGGTACTTCTTCTACATTTAATATCGACAACGCAGTTTGTAAAATAATTTGCAATGCTTTTAACACATATATCCTTTGAGATGTCATAATTGTTATATCTCCGTGCCCTTTCTGTAAAATAGGCAATAAAAAATTATTATTTGTGAAAAAGGTAAAACAAGGAATATTTAAAAACTGTTCTTACCATTAAAATTCGATTTTTTCGATAGTATTTACTGAATGCGTGACAAAGATTAGAAACAAAAGACCAAATATAACAAATATTTATTTCAAGTTTTGGTTCAATTTTTACACAAGAATTTAAAAGATCTGGAAATTTAATTATATAATTGTATATAAGTTCCCATTCCTGAAAAATATAATTTCAATTTTATACACAATAAAAACAAGCTTTATTAAAAAAAGGTAATACTTTTTTATATCATATGAAAATAAAAATTTTTTTATGCATAAAAGAATTAAAAAAATTATGTGTATCAGCAAGTGTATCAGTCTTTATGATCAATTATAAAAAGTAATAAACATTTTTATGCAGTATAAAAAAGTGTATATCTATAAAGTAGAAGACTATTAATTCTCTTAAGGGTGGTTCCTCGTTAAGTGATAAAAAAAGAATCATTATTATTATTATTTTTTTTAAATAAACCAGTTTTATTACTAAAATAACAAAAAAAATTTATTTTTCAACTATAAAAATTTTTTTTTATAGTTGAAACTATTTATTTTCTGTTTTTAGTAATTAGAGTATTACTTATTCGATTAGCTCAGAAATATATATTATAAGCACAATTGAATCAGATAAATTAAATAAGAATTATAATAAAAAATTGTTTCCTTTATATTTACGAAAATTCAATGCATTTAGCTCTTAATTTTATTTTTTTTTTTTTTTTTTTTTTTACTGACATTTAATATTTATAATTTCTAATTTTAAGATAAAAATTAGAAAAGTACGGTAATTCTTTATCTTCAGACAATTTAATAAATTATTGGACGTGGATTAAAAAAAAATAGACTAAAACAATAGAAGTATTATTTCTTCAGTCAAATCGCGGTTTAGGGTGTTAAGTACTGGCCGACATGCATGAGATTTGGTCTTCTTTAAATTTTATGGATCGCTGATTACGAAAATCGAGGTCTTTTGCGGGAGACATTTGCGCCCTTAAATTTGCAAAAACTACCCCCAAAAAGGGGTATCTATGTTTTTTTCGCACTTTGATTGTCTAAATTTGGACCATATGAGTTTTTTTTTTGTGTCTGATCAATAATTTCGGGGAACTTTTTATAAAATATTAATATTTCACCCTTAATTTAGCAAAACAAAAATTATGATATTTAAAACCAAAACACCAATATGGGACAAATTTAGACACTCAAAGTGCAAAAATTGCAAAAACACCTCCTTTTAGGAATAATTTTTGCTAATTCAAGGATGAAATATTTATTTTTTATAAAAAAATTCCCCAAATTTTTGATCAGAGACCCAAAAAACTCATCCAGGCTAAGTAAGCTAAACTTTGAAATTGTCTACGAAAACTGTGAAGCAGTTATAAAATTGTATACACGAAAACATACTAACAGCAACTCTTACTTATTTAACTAGAAGCCACCTTAATTTATTTTAAAATAATAAATTTTTGCTTCCATTAATAAAATGCAATTTATCTTTCTAAGTGGGAAGAAAACGCATTTTCGTAGATCGTACCATGGAAGCAAAAAAAGAATGCCCTCAATCTCAGTATACCATTTAACATGCGATCTTGGCAATTCTTTTTTTGGGTGCCATTCTGATTCACTGTTCATAATTGTCGTTGTCCGTTGCTGTTTTTCGAATTCAGAAAATTAAGTATATAAACTTTCTAATGCAGAATAATAAAAACTAAAAGGGTTGTTAGGCAAATAATTTAAAATTCCTAAAAATCTGCAAATTTGATAAAATATCAGAATTTATTATTTGTAAAAAGCAAAAATTTACCAAAATTTTACCAAGGTTTAGAAAATAAATTTCGGAAAGTTTGATGTATTCTAATTTTACGAATCCGGATTTGAATTTTTCCGCAAAATTCATTTATGGTTCTGTTTTCAAAAAATCTAGATTTCAAGGTTCTGAGAATTAACCTGGATGGACAACGACAGTTATGAACAGTGAAAGACGCCCCTTTTATTTTGCTCCCTTGGTTGTAAATTTATAAATGTACTATTTCTTGTTTGTTTGACGATTTGTTAGTGGCCAGAAAACACGTATTTTCTGGCTAATGAGCATCTGGCAGAGACGTGATTTTTGCCACTTAACGAAAATCGTATAAGACTCAGGTCCATAAAAAAGAATGCCTTAAATCGCAATTTACTATCCAAAACGAAGTCGGTAATTTAAGTAAGATTTAAGCTATTCTTTTATTTTTTTTGCCATGGATCAAAATATATACTATTACTAAAAATTTAATTCAATAAATATATGATAAATATTTATACCTGATCCAGATAATATTCTTCAAAACTAGTCAAATTTTCCAATGGTATAAGTTGTGGATAATCTTCATTTAATACTAAATTTTCATGTTTCTTTAAAATTGCAGTCATTCTAGCATTATTGTAAAGTACAAACGAAGCTTCTGAAAATGTAAAATTAATAAATATGAATGTTTTATTTCAAATAAAAAACAAATATAAAAAATGTATTTGTTTACAACACAACAAGAATCAGTTAAATATAAAGAAAGTACATATACTATAGATTTTTTACTGATATGAAAAAATCAGTAGTAATGTAAATAATAAGTCAGACATTGTTAGTACTTTCACAGTATACAGTTATTAATACTGTGTTACTTTTTCTAGTACTTCTTAAATATCCTTAAATAAGAGAAAAAATCATTTTTAATTATTTATCTTAACATTAAATAAGATTGTTATTAAAATGTAAATATACATGTGAATATAAAAAAATAATTAAATGCTTGTTAATATAACATGATAAAATTTTACTCAAAAATATTTTTTTTAATTGTAGTTATTACTTTATGCTGAATTATTTTTAAATTTCTAAGTTCATTACCTTTAATATTGTTATCACAGTTTTTTTTACTTAATATCACAGGCTGATTAGATTTCATTGATAAAAATTCATAATTTATGGAAGCATTTGCTATCTTATGAACATCCTTAAAATTTTTATTTACAAGCTCTTTGACTTTTAAAATTTTATTTTCATTATAATCTGTATATGTCATAGTTTTTTCTTTTAATCCAGTTTCAGAACTTAAAACTGCTCCGCAAAGATAATACTTTCCTGCATCATTAGTTTCAGACTTTATTGAAAAAAAATACTTATGTTCACATTTACTGTCTAAATTAAATCCATTAAATTTTAATAAATTTAAAGAAACTTTGTAAAGAAAATGAAGCCTTTGATTTGTTATCTCTGACTGAATATCTGGAAGTAAGGACAAACTAATGTTTTTTTCTGAATTGTTTTTTGTTTTACCAAATTCTAAACCTTCACTAATGACAGATTTTATAAATCGATATGCTAAATTTCGTTCTAACTTAATTATAATAAATTCATGAGATTTGATGTCAATGTATTGATGTAGTTTCACCTTAGTTCCATTGTAAATTTTTGAAACTTCGCTTTCAATCTGAAAAAGTATTCATTTGAATATGCAGGCTAGACATCTACTTTTATTTGGTTGAATATAATTACATAATTGCTAAATAATTTAAAACTTGAAGATATCACTGAATTGATTTTAAAATTACAATATTCAACAATGTTTGATACTTCCTTGGAAGCATCTTTAACATAACCTCTCCAAATTTTAAGATTTGTTGGAAAAGATAATTCTCCTAATGTATCTAAATTTTTTGAATTAATACTAATCACAGAAGGATTATTTATTTTTTCTCCAGTTATTAAAAAAAATATAGTTTTTGCTAAATTACTTGGAGTAAAATCTATTTTTTGGTTTGCCATATTTTTCCTTAAATGTAAAACATTTATAATTAGAAAATAATTAAATTTATTATTATTTGCGTAAAATATGAAGTAGTTACCCAGATATATTTAATTGACTATATAAATACAAAATTTAACAAATAAAATAAACTAATACTCTGTTTCTGGTTAACAATTTTCATTTTTATTTTTTTAATAAACCATGTGGTGAATTAACGGAATTATTGAGAAGTGTGAATTATGTGGTGTGTTTTGGTGTGTATGACATCACAGAAGTCAGGTTAGGTTAAGATATTATTTCAAAAATTATTAGAAGCCTGAGTTTTAAAAAAAATGTTTATATTCTGGATAAAAACATTTATTGTGCTTACAATTTTTAAAATTATTTTGTTTTTACTATATGAAATATATTATATTTTTACATTTTTCTACAAATTTGATTCCTAATCATAAATTTTATACAGCCTTTTTCTTTTTTCGTTATTTGAAGTATCAGTATTTACATTATATTTTTTAATTTTTAAAATAGCACTTAAAGATAAAATATATACAGTTTATTGCACAGAAATAGTTTTTTTAAATACATATTATCCAATTATTTACAAAATTTAAAAACGAATTATTCTGTATTTTATTTACAAACTATTTTTACACAGGAATGTAATATTTTTTTACAAGGAATGATGATACTTCACATAAGCGATGGCTGCTAATTCTTTACAAAATTCTTCAGTAATTATGACGCTCTCTAATAAAGTTTCTTCATTTATAGATCTACATAAAAAAATAATATTAATACATTATAAAAACTAAAATTTAATGATTTAGTAATATAAGTACCTTGAAGATTGAAAATTTTGTGTTTCATAGCTACATAAACGAGTTCTTGTTTCTTTAAGAATTTCTTTATATCCATTTTTTGGAATTTGACTAGTAAATTGTTTAATGACTTTTTGTAAACAAATAAATAAACTTTTTTGTCTAGGAATTAGGGGAATAAGTGGGTTTAAAAGAAACTCGTGAAGGTATGGATGAGGTAGTAAAGATAATTTTGATAATAAAATTGTTAATTGTAGATTAACTTGATGTTTTTGTTTAGGAATATTAGTTACTTTATCCAATAACATCGTAAGAAAAGGTCCCATATAAAATATATTTGTACTATCACTACTTTGTCGAGAGCAGCTGCCATCATCCAATGTAACCGCTTCTAATGGCCATGCAAACAATGCGCAATCTTTTATTACAATAGAATACTGTTTTTCCCATACATCCACTGATCTGCCATAACTGTCATCTGATTCCGTTTGTAACTGACGTGGTACTAGAGAAAACCAGCTAAAAAAATTTTTATTAATTAAAATACTAAGAAAATAAAAATTTCATTAATCTAATAAAATTTCAAAACGCCGATTGAAATTACCAATTAATAATTCTATGAATATTACTAGGAGCTAATGTTCTACTATAGGCCATTCCTTGTGATAAGCCTGAACTTTTTTCTCTTTCTCTTTCATCTTCTTCATCGCTCCAAGACGAGATAGCACTATCAGCGGCATTATTATCATAATAACCACGATTATTTAAGTACATAAGGACTAGGCAATGTAAAATGTGTTCATCTCTTTTGTCAATCATTTCTTCAAATAATTTTAAGGTTTCTATTGTAAGATCATCACTTTCAGTCAAACAATTTTCAATTAGTTGATGCAAAACTGGCCAAGAAATTACACCTTGAACATCTGGATGTCTCTGGTGACCAACAAACCATATACTCATTTCTGAAAGTTGTTTTACATTAGTATTGAAAATGATAAAAAATTTATATTAAATATACCTTTACTTAATGGTGAAGACGAAACATCTCGTAAGCATTTAGCTATTAATGCTGTAATTAAAATAGCATGATGAGCAGAAAGTGCTGGTGTTAAAATTTTTTCAAAAAAATAAATTCTAATTGTTTTAGCTACATTATCAGCAACATCAGGATGAGCTTCTTTTGTTAACTGATTACAAAAATCAAACCAAACTAAAAAACCAGCTACCTTACGACAACCAGAAAATTTATTTTTATTTGTCAATGGGGGAGAATCAAGGCCCCAAGTAACTTCAATATCATCAATTTCACTAGGATCAATATGAGCTGGAATTAAATTAAATAAAAATTCTAAACGTTTTGCAACCACACTAGCTAAATCACTTTTTACTACAATATCTGCAAATAATTCATCATCTAACGACGCTAACACCATTATTCCTTCGCATGCTCTAATTCTAATCCTGTTATCCTAAAATTATAGTTTTATGTAAAGCTTTGTTTCATTTTTAAAAATTAAACACTTACAGCACTATTAACATAACTTTTTAAAGATTCTAATAGTAAACATTTTGAACGTTCTGGACTACTAGGATTACTTATGAGAATATTTTGCTTTTCGTCATATTTAGATTTAATATCTGGTAAATATTCAGTGTCAAGCTTTAAGGTATCAAAGTTATCTGTCATTGTTATTGTGGAATTAGTATATCTGGTATTATACACTGAATTTAGTAAACTTGGACTTGATGATTGAGATACATTTTCAATGTCTTTTAGAGAATTTGTTGATTGTGTAGAAAAAGATTGCATTACGTTATTAGTATTTTGGGATGGCTCGCATATTTCTGTATGGTCGTTGTTAGTTGATGGACTTTTTCTAAATGAGTTAAAATTTTTATTATTAAAAAATGAATTTTAAAATAAAATTTGTTAAATAAATATTTACACATACTTAAATAAATCAGGATTAACTAGAGTTACAGCTTGTGTATTTAAAGGCTTAAATAACGGATTAGCATTGTTTAATTTTCTAGATGGTACAAAAGTAACTTTTTCAATTTCCGACTTTTCATTATCACAGTTTAAATTTTCAACTTTGGTAATAGTACTAAAATCATTAACTATATTTGTTATATGAGGATATTTACAAACTAAAAAACAAATACACAAAAGAAATTGAATTTCATCATCTTCTATTGGCGAAGCAAGATTCCCATTACATAAAGAAATTAATTTTTGAACTGGTCCATATACAGCTGCATGATGCAAAAGTGAATGTTTTGATTTTTTAAGTAATTTGCGAAAGAATGTCAAACAAACAAGACGCATTCCAGGGGGAGTTTCCGCACTCGCTAAACTAGCTAGTAAATCTAAAAGTCTGTGCTGCAGTAAATATTCTAAACATGGACCTGGTTCCTCTAATTCTTGTTCTTCAATAAGTAATAAATCTAATAACCTATCCAAATGTCTTGGAATGTTTGTTGTTTCAACAAGAACTTTTGATTCATTTATATGATTAACATAAAAATTCATAAGCTGCTTCCAATGGTAAGTGAAATCTTGTAATGGTGTGGCTGGGGGAGCAATCTGAAATATGCATAAAATAAGTCAAAAAATGCATAAATAATGATTTATGGTAAAATGATATTTGACTCCTTTTTAAATTCCATTCAAGTTATTACAAAAAGTAAAAATGAATTTTCTGAAAATTGCATAAGTACCTACTAATATGAAAAAATTCGCTTTTAGTATACAATTTTAAAATCTTACCACGTCAATAGCATTTTTTAAAGCTGTTTGTATTCCACTGATCATGTTTTAAAATTTTATTTTGTTTATAAATAAACAATCACATCTTTAATCTTAAATTTGTTAACAAATCCTTTTTCTAATTTTATCAAATTTCTAAATAAGAAAAGAGTTTCATAATAGTGATTTTAAAATAAAAAAATAAAAATTTTTAAATTAATATCAATAATTATTTAATAATATGTATATAGATAATAAAACTAATACAACTTGTAAGATTGCGTTACGCAGGTGTGTTACGTGACAAATGGCGAATTAAAATTTTATTTCTTCATTTCTCCGACAGTAGCAGCACTTACCAATGCATTTATAAAAAAAGCTCGCAGAGTGAGAATCAAGAATGCAGTTTGATAATACCTATGCAGAAATTGCCAAAAAGGGACTTATATCGAACAGAGATCAGAGGCAAGTCAAGTAAAATTAAAAAATTTTGTTATTTTAGGAAAAAACCATATATAGCTTTGTTTTTAAATATTTATCATGAGATTAAATTTAAATATAGGGTCATACGTATATGAGCTAGGTATTGAATAATAAAATATTTTTTTAAGAATACCAGGATTTAATTTTTTATTTTGGAATTTCAACATATACATATAATACATATTCAACAACATTTATCCTTGGATATAAAAAATTATACAGAATTAATTTGTAAAGATTTACAGTTCGCAACAATGGTGTTAAAAATTAAAAAAAACTTTTTTTATATAAGCCTCTCATGGGGCTTTTGTTTTTATTAATTTTTCTAATTAAAACATGCTATAGATTTTGTTTGTAATTTAAACTTTAAAGCGATTTACATTTTTAATTGAAATTATAAAAATATTATATTTTCGTAATTGCAATGGCAGTTGAGTTTTAATACAAAATACAGATTTCAAGTATATATATTTAAAAAATTCTCTAACAACAAAGATAAATAAAATATAAATTGCACTTTTTTCAATTAAATCCATTATGTAATTTTTACACAATTTTCATAGTAAGGTATTATTTATTTTTTTAAATTAATTACGTACATATGCCAGGCTTGAGAGTTTTTTTATTTTTCATATCTGCAGTTTTCTTTCGTTTCAACACTCACTCAAACTCTCATATTATTCTGTGATAACATTCACAACATTTTTAATATTGAATACATAATTTTGTACATTATTATATAGTATAGCCATTTTTTTCTCCATTATTCAACAATTTACTCGAATTTTATTTAGCGGCATGAATGTGCTTTGCAAAAAAGCTTAAAAATTTTATACACTTAAAAAAAATTTTACTTTTACTATTAACTGTATATAAAAACAGTAAAGTATAAATTTATTTTATATTTTATTGATATTATGATATTAAAAAAAGAAAGAAAATGATTCACTTTCAAATTTTTGTCGAATAATTTCATCAGTGCCTAAAAATCTAAATTTTATTCCAAAAACTGCTGTATACTTAAAAATCTATTTCTATATTATTCAACATTTTTTTTTTTACTCGACTTTATGCAGTCAAGATAAGTTCTAATCTCACACTTTGCAATTTTTTGTATTAATTATAAATTAAAAATCAAAAAAAACTTCAATAAATAAATATCATATGATAATTTTACAAGTAAACATAATTTTAAAAAAATTATATTCAAAAATTGTAAAATTGAAAGATAAAATAAATAATATTTTTTGAGTTTCGTTAAAATAAGTGAATAAGAAAAAAAATGTACTTTTAACAATTGTACAATTTACATTTTTACAAAAGTATACTTTACATGTAAACAAAACTCTATTTATTTTATATAATTAATTAACATAATAATGCAATGTCTTACAAATATAAACTACAGTTCTTAAAAAATAATAGCAATAATAATTTCGAAAATAAATATACTCTCAAAAAAAAAAATTTATTTCAAATATATTTCAAATATATCAATGCCAAGTCCTTGGTATATATAAATATATATAAGAAGCACATTCTTAAATCCAAATCTATAGACTACAATCTTTGTGCTCTATGTACAGTGTATTTATTATTTTTTAATTAATTAATTTCTCGTTATTTAAAATTTATATATATATATAATTAATTTTATCTAAAATAATTACAAGATCTATTACTATCTTCACCGGTGTTGCGATGCTACAGCAGCAACTAATGCTGCACCTCGGCCACTACCATCTTCAGATAACATAAGATCGAACTAAAAAAAAATTTAATTAGATTAATTGTAGTTAATTATCAAAGAATTATTTTAATTTAGGTTAATATTTGTGATGTGTACATAGGTTTGTATACATGAGTTGACAAATCAGTTCCAAAATATTTTTTTTACAATAATTTGGCTAAAATTTTCTGATAAAATCAATTTTTTTTTAAATTAATTAGAAAGACATTAGGATATTTTGGACATATGTAAACCAAAATTAATATGATATGAAGGCCAAAATTAAGGATTTAATACAATACAATAAAATAATTTCAAGTATAAAATTTTTTTTTTAATTTTTCTTTTTTCAATTCATAGGTATAATTTTAACTCCCTACTTTTAGCCCTAATATCCCAATTTCGGCATGTATTAAAAAAGGTCTAAAAATTCTAAAAATGTAAAAATTATTTTTTTTAATCATACTTTGTAATAAAAATATTTTGAAACAGATTTGACGACCCATCCAAGTAAATTTTTAAATACTTCATAAATATCAACCCACATCATTTTTAAATGAATTTTTATTTACTTTATATTTTTGTAGTTGAGATATTTTTTCTACCATAAGATCATGGAAATGAGGATGGAATCTATAGACGGATCCGTCAACTCCGACGGTAACATTATCTTCACCCATTTTTTCTAAGAGCATTGCTATTCCAGCACTTGCCAAATGAGCTGCTCGCCTTGATACTACGGAACAAACGTACCTTACATTTTCGCAATCTTGATCTGATACGTTTGTCATTCCTAATTCTGTTAGTACTTCTCGACAATTTGAGTATTTACCCTTAAGATCTCTGTTAAAAAAAAAAAAGAAAATATTAAGTATTTTTATCTTCTATTTTAATGTGATAGAAAACACTTACGATTCAATTTCTGATACATATTTTGTAAAGAATTTTCCTCGTTTTTTGAGATCGGGTGAACATTTTCCATTAAAAAGTAAACCCAAATTACATAGTTTTTCCAGTGCCAGCCTAGCTAATTCACCCATATACATTCCAGATATCATTTTTTCAAATATTTGTTTATTTGGATTTATTGAATTTTGATCAATGTCACGATCGAATTCTGTCAAAATAAAATCTAATGTACCTTGTTCACCAAATGCACCCCATTCTGTATTAATAAGCATATGTGGCTTATTTGGTGAATATTTTCCTGGTATTGCACATTCAACGTTACTGGTTTTTTCAACGTAGCATGAGTTACTTCCAGTTCCTGAAGAAAAAAAAATATATTATTTTTTTAATCAATATTTTTAATACACAAATTACTTTTATAATTTAATGGACATTTTTATGTAAAGTAGTTTATTTTAAAATACAATTTGCATATGAAAAATTACAATAATATTGTGAAATAATTACACTGAAAAAAAAATCCACTAGCCGCAAGCGGAATTCCTCTTGTCGCTACTAAATTTATTTTTTCATGTTCAAAGGATTGTAAAGGGCCAGAAACGCAAAGAAAATTATTAAAATAAGAAAAGTTTTTATAAACTTATATGTAATCAAAAAATAATTTAGAAATATTAATTATTAATCATTTATCATTATTATATGTTTATTCAAATGAACAACTTCGGAACAACTCGAGTTGAATCCGACTAATTAATATTTTTCAATAATTTTTAATAATATTCAAGATATTTTTAACATACATTAAATTTTTAATATGAGAATTTATTGATGTTTACGAAATAAATAAAATATTTCTCGTTCTTGCTTTCCGCTTGCGGGAAAAAAAATCAAAAAAATTTTTTTTTTTTCTTTTTTAAAACGCATATCCCAAGTAAGTGGAAAAAACATTTTTTTTAAATTTTCTTTACGTTTCAAGTAATTTGCAATCGTTTGACGAGGTGAAAAAATTCCGCTAGCTACTAGCGGATTTTTTTTTTCAGTGTAGGTAATGCTGTTGATTACTCTCTTTTTATATATTTTATGACATAATATAATAATATGATAATAAATAGTCAAGACAGTACTATTTATTTATGTATATAAATAGTTGAAAGAATTTGGAAAAACTTTTTATAGGCTTTTTTCAAAATTTATTTCCACAAACTTTTTATAGGCTTTTTTCAAAATTTATTTCCACAAATCTAGAATTGCCGAAAATTTTTGATTGATCGTCTACTTAAAAAAATTCACTTGTTGTAAGCAGGATTTTCATTTTTATTCAAACTATTGCAAATACTTAAAAAAAGTAAAGAAAATTAAAAAAAAATGCTGCAAGTGGATATTTTTGCAGTCCAGGGATTGTAATATTTTGAACATACAAACAGATCTCCAAATATAGGTCGAATTTAAACGACTGACCTGGCAAGCTCAGTTTGTTTTGTAAATAACAACAAATTTTAAGTTACTTAAAATTTAATAAACAAAAAAAAAATTGAAAAAGTATTCTAAAAATAGGTAATATTGATTTTCAAATTACCAACAATCAGGCCAACTCGACAATTCTTGTTTTTCCAAGCACAGGACATCAATGTTCCAGTGGTATCATTTAAAATTCCACATACGTCAATTTTAACATCCTGAACAAAATAAATTTTTATTTTTATTAATTAAATTATTTATTTGTGATATAAAATTTTAAAATAGATATACAGGTGTAATTTGATCTGAATGAAAATCCTTTCAAAAAATTAAATTGACAGACTTTCATTGAGATGAAATTAAGTTTTAAGACTAGTAAGTAAAATTTTTGCATTGTAGTTTTAAGTAAGGAAAAAAGATAAATTAAAAATAATTAAATTTGAAATACATTTCTCCTGGCGATAGCCTCTTCAAGTAGAGAAACAACATCTTGGTCAACGACGCCACTGCAATTAAAACCTTTTGTCCACCTTACAAGATAACCTTCGGTAAGTCCTTTTTGTGTGAGTGGAAAACTAAACGTAAATCCTAACGGAAGAATTTCATTTTCAAGTTTAAGATCCTTAACGAACAAGGCCAAACACTGAGCAATGTGATCGAAAAGTTGTGTACCAGTGCCCAACATTAAACTTTGTGGTATTGCGTAAATTTTGCTTTTCATATCAAAATCTTGATGATCCAATGTGATCAAGAGTACTCGGAAATTCGTACCACCCAAATCCAATGCCAAAAAATTGCCTTTTTCTGCAAACGTTCAAAGTTTCCTGCGTTGTGAGACTTTATTTAGTTTTAATGAGTTATGTTACTTGTACGATTCATTTTCTATATATGATGGAACAATTTCTAAAGAAATATTTACACTGATAAAAATTACAAAATAAAAGTTTTTTAAAATAAAAATAATTTGTAATTTTTATGAATTTTTATCACAAAGCGTACAAGTTTATGAAAATAATAGATTTGATTGATAGTTGAACCAAAAGCACAAAAAATTAATAGTCACTTTGTACCAAAAGTTTTTCGTTTAATTTATTATTTAATTATCAAAGCTATAATTTTCAAGATGAATTTTACTTTTTTTTCAAGTTGAATCTTACCAGTCCCATTTGGAAGATCCTGTACATAGGTTGTATAGCATCTGACTATCGCATCGTTGTGAGTTTCTTTTGATAGACCTCTTTTGATTTCATGTGCCAATTTTTCCATAAGTAATTTAAGTTGGTCATTTGAAAGTACCAAGTCTTTGCATGCATCTTTGATCTGTAAGCAAAAAAGTAAAAAAATCATTAGAATATTTTAAAATTTAATAAAAAAATATTAAATCTAAATAAAATAAATCTCCTTTATCTGCAAATTACTGGAAAATTTTTTAAAGGATTCCCTAGTCAAATTGTCATAAATTAAACTTAATATTTATTTAAAAATTGATAAAACAATTGCAGACACTGGAGGCGAAAAGCTTTATTTACTTTTTAATGATATATCTTAAACTTAATCGTCTTATCACTTTACCTCACGACTCATTTTATTTATATTTTATCAAAGTTTTATAATTTACTTTGTTTCGCAAATCTTGCAAATCTTGAGTTACAAACATTCAGACAGACAGTAAACAGCCAAACGAATTTTCAAACGTATATATAGGAAAAAGATAAGATAATTAAAATTATCCTATTGTATATTTCATAATTTTGTAATTTTAAAATTATATAATTTTTATTTCTTTTTGAAAATTTTTTGATAATTAAAAAAAAATCTGATTAATCAAAGAATTGGAATTATTAAAAAATTGTTAATGATAATACGTAATATTTTGTGATATTATACTTATTAAAAATAATGGTGTTATAAAATTAATTTCAAAAATTCAATAATATACTTGAATTAGATTTAATAATACTAATTCTTTTTTTTTAATTAGTTAAATTACAGAAAATTATATTTTTCCAACTAATTTGTAAAAATATTGTTGTAAAAATGTAATGCGATAAAATTTCTGTTGTAGTAAATTTTATAAACGTAAAAGTATACTAAAAAGTGTTGTTTAAAAAATAAATTTGAAAAATTTTCAGTATTTTCTTTGACTTTTTGAAGAAGAAACAAACTTTAGAAATTAATTTAGTTACATTTTCTATATTTTTGGAAAACTATTAAAGACTTTTTATTATTGATGAAACTAGAAATTTTTTGCTAAACGTTCATAATCAAAGGTCTACAGGACGATTTCAATCTTAATTCATAGAGGCAGAGAGGCGATAATATCCTGGATAATATTCATAAAGTATCAAAATTTTGAAGTTACCAATTTTGAACACTAATTTTTCAATTTAAAAAGAGCCTCGCTAATCTTTTTTATTTTTAATAAACAATAATTGCTGACTTAAATACCAAAAAATATAACGAAAAACCACAGGTATCACTTCAAAAAAACAAACTGAAAACTAAAATCAGAATCCTCGTCAGACACAAGATTTAAAAAAAATTCTTTACTGATTACATACTTTTGTTTATCTAAAACTGTTTATTAACATTAAAAACTAAAACTAAATAATCTCAAATGGAATATTTTAAGCTCAATTTTAAATAAAACTGATTAATTATTTAATTACTTTAATGTATTAAGAAAAAAAAATTTGAAAATTTCTGCGCAAAATGTAATTGTTGATAAATTTTAATCTTATAATACAAAATGATAAAACACATGTTTATTAAAATGATAAAAAAATTTTTTAATTATTAAGCACTTTTTTTAATTTTTTTTCCTGAAAAATCAATAACAAATCATTTAAATAATTAATCCATAACAAGTATATTATATAACGATAGTAATATCCTGTTTAATTTAACACTGAGCAAACTTTTTCGGTAAAATTTTTACGATCAATTTTTTTTACAATTCAATAAATATTTTTTGTTTTCCTTTTTTGTAAAAATATGTAACAACAATTAAATGTAACGTAAATATATATGGTTCATTCTTTGTCAAATAACCCTCCCTCCCTATAAATAACACAGTTTTTTCATTGACCCCGAAATTTTCACTGGTACTTTTTTACTTTGAATATGACAGCTGCAAAATGGCAGCTGAACCATCGAGAGTTAAAATCAATAAATCAAAAAAAGGCTAAAAAATAATTTTTTTTTATAAAGTTAATTTACTCTTAATTTTTTATTTTTGAGAACGAAAAAATTTATATCACCCAGGTATTAATATGATTCCTCTAAGAATTTTTCAAGCGCTGAGAGTAAGTGAGGAAAATTTTAAAACATTGCATCAAGAAGTTTTGGATTTGGCAATTTTAGGGTTTTGAAGACTATACTTATTTTACACTAAAAAACAGTCAATTTTGCACTTTTAATTTTTTAGTTGTGACCACTAGTTTCTATGTTATGAGCAGTCAAAGTTAAAATTCTCAGCTCTCGCAAAATTCTTAGGGAAATCGTATTAACGAAGAAAAATATTATATTCTTTGGTATTAATACCTGGTTTGGAATTGAAAACTATAGGGTTTAATAAAAAAAATGAGTTATTGCGTATTAATTTATTTCAAAAACTGTCTTGTGCAGAGCCCAGGTGGCTGATTTGACTAAGAATGACCCATATAATATATTATTATTATAAAAAAAGACGTCATTTACTCATAACAATTAAAATAAAATATGTAATATTTAATTGTAATGTTTTATATTATATTGTGAGATAACATTAAATTATTTTTTTATTTTGCAATTTTCTTTTTAATTCAAAAAAAATTTTTGGAAATTCTTATTTGAAAAAAAAATATTTATTTAATTTTATTAATTAATACATAAACAAGCAAAAGTAAATACTTCTTTATAAAAAAGTTAATACTTCTTTAAAAAAAAAAAAAAAAATCAATTCATATCTATAAATATTTATAAATATTTACATAATATTTTTGCAAAATTGTTTGCTATTTAAAATGTCTGTTTATTGTAATTAATTTATATTAAATGAATTAATAATATGCAAATTCATGTACGAGTTACAAATTAATACACTGCGAATAAATGAAGAGTAGAAATTACTGTTAGTAAAAATATTTGAAGTGACATCAATGAGAATTTTCACTAATTTATACTATTCTTTGGAGCGATTTGTACTCTGATTAATAATAATTTTTAAACACGAACTAGTAAATATTATAGTTAAAGTTAAGTATGGTCATTTCGAATATTTTTACTATATCTTTAAAATTAATTTTTACTCTACATTTATTTACAGTGTATAAATTCAGAAACTGAATAAATTGTCATTTGTTAGGTTACACAAAATCAAGCTGCAGTATTATTTTCAAGGCTGCTTCTATTGTGTGTTTAAAGCGCTCCGTCTGGAAGCAGCCTAAGATACTGGCTAAGAAAAGCTCTAATCAGAGTAATACCTTATGTCCAAAATATTATTTGAAAGTTTTTTCAACAAATTTCCTTATGACATATATAAGCTTGGGGTGTGCGGTTACCCGACTTTTGGGATTGGGTCGGTTTGTGGGTAAGCCCAAAATTTTTTAAAGGTCTGTAAGTCAAGTTTTGAATCGGAAATTTCCCAGACTTATAAATCCTACATAAAAATTTGTTTTGAAATTTTTTTATTTACTATGGGTAATAAGTTAATTAAACTAAATAAAAATCCGTTTGGTACAAGTGAAATTATTCCGCTTGCGGTTAGTGGAATTCAGCTTGCAGCTAGCGTAATTTTATTATTTTGCTCAAACAACTGCAAATGACTTGAAACGTAAATAAAATTAAAAAATAAAATTTATTTCTCATTTAGAAACCACTCTAATATTTGCATTAAAATTTCAACAATGAATCAAAAAGATTAATGAAATTTTAATCAAAAGAATTATTCATACAACTGATATAATAACCAAGGGAATTTGTTCGATAAAAATGAATTAATATTTGAACTTTGATCTCGCCTTTTAATTAAATATTTTAAACAAATGATAATAAAAAATTTTTTTAACGATATACTTGTTACTTTATGTCTTTTTAAAAATAAAATATTTTATCCTTGAATTTTAAAAAATAGGTATAAATAATAACTAAATTTGCTTCCTCTTGAAATTATGCTAAAAAACGTAAATAAATAATAAATATGTGTAATACAGCATATTGGAAGTAATACTATATACCTATAAGATACTTAATAATATATGAAAATTTTATACAACTATTCAATAATAATGATTAAAAAAAATTTTGTTTTTGTAATTATTATTTAGTAAATGTAAATGAAAATAATTAGTGTTAAAAATCCGTATTATAAGATTAAATTTTATTACTACCGCTTTCGCAACTATATTTTAAGGGGTCATAATTATAACAAATAGTTAATTAAAATTACGTTCATTATCTCTAGTAGATAAGATAATAATTTTACTACTATTAATTATTTTTTATGATTTTTTTAAAAATTGAAAAAATTTAATGAAAATTTTTGTAATTGCATTATAAGGCCCTCTCAATAACAGCAATCGTGCTTTATGATAATCGAGTTTGTTATAGATATTTTGTTTTGCAGCTGAGATATTCGAAATTAAAGTTATTACAAAACGGCGCCACTAGTAGTATTAGTAAATGTTTAAACAATAAAATGTAATTAAATGGTATTTTAATTATGGATTAAGTTATTTATTATAAAAATTATGCAAAATTTATGTAACTAATAATAACTTTTTAATGGGTTATAATCATTTTAAATGTCTAATTTTGAGGTTATGTTTTTAGTACAGTGTAGCTGGGTAAAAAATATCCAACAAACATGATTATCATAAAACGTGATTACATGCTGGTGTAGAGAGGGCCTAAGGCGTGTATAATAATTAATAAAAGGATCTTAAATTTATTAGAATAATTGAAATAATAGTATATTTTTATCCTAGGCCGCAAAAATAAAGAATAGCCCAGATCGCACGTAAATTGCAATCCGAGGCGAAGCCGAGGATGGCAAACTGCAATCTGGAACATTCTTTTTTTACGGCCGAGGCCAAAACATAATTTTTCTTCGTCAGTGGCTAGAAAACATGTATTTTCGAATCTTGCTGTGGCCAGGAAATACGTGTTTTCTGGCCGCTGACAAGAAAATTTACCAACCTCGGCTTCGCCTTGGATGGTAATTTACGTGTGATTTGGGCCATTTTTTACTTTTCTGGACACAGGATCGTAATATATACTATTAAAGATCATTTGAAGATTTTTAAAAATTTCTACATCAGACAAAATTATCTTTTTTTTTTTAAATTAAATTTCTATGTATTTCAAATGGGAACATAATCATAGTACACTGTAAAAAGTAACTTCCTTAAGTTAATAAAAAAAATACAAGGTTTTCGAAAAATTAGCAAATCTTCAAAAAAATTTGTAAATATTCGATAAAAATCGTAAATTTACTAGATTTAGTATATTATCGAAAAATTTCAGTATTACTAGTTAAAATTACATCGTATTTTATAGAAAGGGCCTACAGATGTACGTATGGTGTACGTACCTGTTCTCGTGTACGTTTAGTTTAATTCGAGTTTAATGTGGGCGTAACCAAAAGTATTTTTTATTTTTCAAAATTCTTTTGTAGAAATTGAAAGCGACGTATATGAAAATAAATACAAAGATACTGTAACTACGTAGTTACAGTGTCTTTGAATACATACAAATAATTTATGTCAATCAATATGGGAAAACAACAAAAATAGAATAGACATAATAATTGTAAAAATACACGTATATCGTCTACGAGTATTTTTAAAAATTTTGAATAAAAAAATTGTAGACACATACATTTTTTTTTCATACAACTTTTAATTTTTATACATTTATAATAAAATAATTATCCTAATCACTGTTCCGGATCACGGAGAATCCGGTTACGGGAGGTTATACTGTATGTACGAAATATGAAACCCAAACTTTTTAGCCGTTTAGGTGCAAATTTATCAAAATTAGCCCCAAATTACGTTTTTTGGACGTTTTTTCATTTTTTATGCAATTTTTTAGTAATCTTTTATCAAAACTGAAGTTAGAAAAACATTAAAAACAGTTTCTTGACATGATCCACAGTAAAATTTTTCACAGTAGAGTGCTTCAGTTTTAAGATAAAACAAAAAGCGCCATAAAAATTCAGTTAACAACAATTCATTAATTCAGTAAGACAATTAAAAAATGTAAATATTAATAATTAATTATCACAAAAATACAATAAAAAAGTATAATAATTACAAGGAAGTATCGAAACAAACTACACTACATGACCTTAAATTAAAAATCATAAAATGACTAAATAATAAATTCAGTAATTTTATTTTAGTTTAATGAACTTATTATTTCAATATAAATGTTCAGAAATTTTAAATAATTTATCTTTTTCAAATATCATTGCTTATCAATTTAAAATGGTTTAAGCCAATGAATATATTTAGTATCAAAAAAAAAATATTTAAATGAACTAATAACTTATGATTCAATTTATTAGAAAAAACTGATAACATACAATTAAAATTCTTTAAGGTTTCTTTTTTATTTGTTTATACTCATTTATTTTTCCTTTTCAATTAACTTGCCATAAAAATATTATAAGAATGAGTTTGCAGTCTTTGTTTGGAATATTCCATTCTTAATTTAAAATATTTTAAATTAACAAAAAAAAAAAAACGCGTTTTAAAAATTGTATATTGGTAGAAAATTTGGCAGGAATTTGGACCAATTTTAACAAACTTTAAAATTCGTCGTCCTCGGGGTAATGCAGCACGCTTCTTACGCCATTGGATAAATTATGGACAGGAAGAGTTGAAACAGGATGTAAATTATTTAAAAAAGCTTACACCGTATTTAAGAGCATGACATGAATTTTTGGGATTTCAAAATTTCACAGGTTTCATAGTTAGTCTACAAATTTTCGTCAACTTCGCGCGAAATTTTTAAGTCAAAACTCGAGTCAAAAGATTTTTAGGTGAACTTTTCTGAAATTTTAGTCCTTTAAGCCCAAAATTATCCAAAAGAGATCTAAATATAAAATTTGAAAAAATCTATTATCAGACAAACGTAAAATCGAACAATTGTTTTTTAAAGTAAGGTCCATGTTATATAACTTTCTGGCAAAATAAAGAATAGTTTTCAAATACTTTGGCTCAAGGAAGATAATTTCATATTAATGTAGATATAAATTAAATATTTTATTAAAGTACAATGTAGTTACTAAGAATAAAAATAAATGTTGTAAAAACCTGCCAATGTTAAATAAATAAATATAATTTTTTTAATTAAACATGGAATTTCCCGAGGAATTTCCAAAATAATCGTTATCACAAATTAAATTTATTTATAACTTAATAGATGCATAAATTATTGAACTAAAGGAGGAGCGTCAACTGTTTGGGAAGCCGATTTGCATAATTATGACTTTCAGGACAAGTTTAGTTGTAGTAGTTGAAAAATCAGTTTATCTGAATGGGCATACTGGACCTAGAAATTAGACCCCCTAGCAGGGGTCTATGCTAAAAGATAAGTTTTTTAAAACTATCCTTTAAATGGTGCTGCTACCAAATGGTTGGTACGAATGGTTCGTCTCATTTTTTTATGTGAGTGTCATCTTTTAATTTCCCGAAACTGTAATTCTTTATCAGCAATACAGGTATTTGGTTAATTTACAAGGTAGCAGCGACATTTAGAAGCTCTATCTTATAGCCAACTTATAGAATAGAACCTTGTTAGTGGGTCTAATTTCTAGGCCCAGTGGGCCCATTCAGGTAAACAGAGAGTATGGGGCATTTTTTTTTACCACATTCATAACCTTTCCTGAAACATAGAAGCAAATTGGTTTCCCAAACAGTTGATACTCTCCTTATAAAATTAATATCAAATGATTGCGTTAAATGTTTAATTATAAAAATTCATTCAGTTTGAAATAATTCAAAAAATATAAGAAAAAAAAAGAAGAATTTATTTCTTGATATAACTGGATTTTATGATAAATAACCCTTGAATTGACCGAGACACTGAAATATGCAATAGCAAGTGCAATAACGAAATGCATAATTTATTTATGCTGTGATATGCGATTAATTTATTACACTTATTCATCAAATTACAATTAATTTTTATACTGTTCAAAAAATATTTACTTATGTATGTGTGAGTGTATTTACGTATTTCCCCAGTAAGCATTAAATAAGATGTAATATCCAAATAAATACATCTTTAATGCATCCGGTCGATAATCACACGAACACGTAAATAAATTTGGGTCAGGTTCATTATCAAACATTTTTTTTTATAGCTTCTGTCGATAAAAGTTTATATCAAAATTAATTTTAAGCAAAAAAAATCATGCATTGATGAGTGATTATTATAAAAAATACATTACATTCATAAAATAGCCTTAACCTGACCTTCATTAATTTTTTTTTCTCTTGAAATAAAAAAAAAAAGATCGTACGATTATCTATAATTATTTTGTGTAAATTTTTATTAGATTTTATTTTAATTAATTAACGTTTCGTCATTATTTTAATTCAAAGAATTTTTATGTATAAAAATTTTTTTATTATGTAACCCCTTTTTTAAAGGTGAATCACCCTGAAACTAAAAATTTGAAATATTTAAAAAATTCTCTCTGAAATTTACGTCATCGAAAAATTGCAACTACAATAAAAAGTTTCATTTTCTTTTTAATTATTAGCAAAAAAATGCATAATATAAATAATTCATATATACCAAGCAAGCGAAAGAAAACTCACGTTTTATTTTATGACTTAATATCGTATTACCCTGACATTCGTGAAAAGTTCATTAAAAAACAGTAATAATAATAATAAATACGAGTTTATTGTACTTTTTTTTTTAGAAAATGATTTTTTTCTGAATAAAAAAATATAAATATGACGTCAATGACACACCCGTAATGACTGACCAATAATAATGATGAAATAAAATAAAAATTTAGATTCCGGAAGTGATAATAAAATTTTTTAAAGAATTTTTTTATCTGTAATCTTGAATTTTATGAGTTAAAGTCAATTAAATTATAAGTAAAGTCATTATTATAGGTAAAAAAATTTTTAATATTTACATTGATAAATTCATAAATAACAAAGTTCAACAAACGATATTGTATATTTTGTAATGCACATTTTATAAGATGGTAAGATAAAATTATCTAATCTAAAATTAGTGCGATACATTTTTTTTAATTGTTATTTAATTTTAAAAAAAATTTTTTTTCGTTTAATGACTCATTTTATACAATTGTAATAAATTTACTATCTCTCGTGATAATTTTATTAATAAAATTATGCACGTGTTTTACCTGTTTTGACAATAATTAATTAAATAATGCGTAAAAAAAATTTTAACTCAAGCTTATAAATATAATTAGGCTTCGAGATACACGAGAATGGGTGCTAAATTATGTGTTAATTGCGAGGTTAATTGCATGCTGGATAATATATACAAGGGACTTAAAAATGGTCATAAATTTTGTAAAAAATTAATGGAAAATTGCAGATTAAAATAAAGAATTGAGAGAATTTAAAACCGTTAAGTTATTTGAACAAATTAGCCTCGAAATTAGAATAGATAACTCTAAAAATTTTAAGCATTTATTTTACCATAAATCTGAGACGAAGCAAAGTATGACAAAATGCGATAGGCTTTTAAATAGCCAACAGTTTTATATGCGATTTTTCTCAATTTTTCTTCGTGATTGGCGTAGTGACTAAAAAATTCTTATTTAAGCTTTCGGACAGCTAAAAGTCAGTGGGCAGAAAAATATTTTACGACCCCATAAAAAGAGAATGTTCCAATTTACATTCAATCTAACGGCAAACGGAATTTTTCTCGTGGCTAGCGGAATTTTTTTCATGCTTAAACGATTGTAAATGACTTGAAATAATGTAAAGAATATTACAAATTTTCTGCTCATTGAAGACATGCGTACAGCAGTAAGATGAGCAAAACAAAATCTTGAAAAGAAAGAAAACTTTTTAATTTTCCTTACATTTCAAGTAATTTGCAATCGTTTGAACAAGAAAAAAAAACTGAAACCCTTAATTGATTTTGCCAAGAGCGAAAGAACTGGTCACTTACATCTGCCAATGAGAAGAAGATACAAATTTCCTCAGAGTAGAGAAGGTTCGGACTTAATAATAAAACAGAAAATTGCCGAAGATTTGATACTTATTTAGGCTCCGATTCTAAGTAATGATTTAAGTTTCTTCGTGTCACATTTATCTTAGCACTCTTGTTTCACTCATGAAGGAGTCAAAGTTCAAAAGTGGCTAAAGTATCTTTCGCAGAGTTTTGACGATTTCTACCTTAGCACTTTACGATGGCTCAGCGGAAATTATATTTTTCCAAGCAAGCAAACTCATTAGTATGGGTTGGCATTAATAAATTGAAGAAATCGTATGATATATTATGATTAGGAGTGTGCGAAGTTTTGAGTCGGTCTTCGGGTACACCTATAAAAGCTTTAAAAGTCTGCAGGTCTTGAATCGGAAATCTCCCAGGCTTTTGATTCCATGAAAATGTTATTATAAGTCATTGTTTTATTAAGCGTAAAAGAAAAATTTTCAGAATAAAAATATTCATAAAATCGTAAAACTAGGGAAATTTCCGATTCAGCACTGTACCTGCAGACATTGGAGCTTTTCGAGTATAACCAAAAACTGACCCAGAAAAAAAGACCAAACTTTCGGTCCGGGTACCCGAAAATTCGGGTAACCGCACACCCTTAATTATGGTCTTCGTGGACAAAAACATTCAACTTTCAAGATAAAAATTATAATTTGAAACATTATTATTTTTCCATTGTACTTTTTAAACAAAAACTTGTATAAAAATAATAAAAAAGTAAAAATGTGCAAGACAATTCGTAAATATTATTATAACATTACGTTTATTTTTTAATTTTTATAATTTATATATGATATAATAATAATATTATGACGGAACTAATTAAAACAATCAATATTAAAAGTATGAAAAAAAAATTTATAATAAAAATTAATTTTTATTAAAAAAATTTTTTTATTATATTTAATTATGAACTGTATTTATTTAATTAAAAATTAAACTCGGTCGAAACCCGGTATAAATATATTAATTTTTTTTATATTTACAAAACCTAACACAACAATTCGAGCAGTAATTAATCAAATTTTAAAAGAAAAATTTATTTAATAAAAAATTGTTATATTTAAATTTACATATAGTGTCTGTTATGTGCGTAAATTATAATTTATTTTACACAAAGATAACAGTATCAAGTTTACTTTAGGGTTATCTTTATAATAGTGACGTTCGTTTGAAAAATCCAAATTCTGTATCATGAAAGATATTATAAAAATTTATAAACAATTAATGCCTAATCGACACATAAAAGCGATTTGATTTTTTTTCAATGAAAAAATCGATATTTTGGGCTGAACATGTCACTTAGTGAGTAATTCGGACCCCTTTTTTCATTTCTAAAGTCTATTTTTACTAACAACCCCTAGAAAATGTTATACCATCCCCTAAATCCTGGGTAATTTTTTTATAATTTTTAGACGTTATAATATAAATTGATACAATGCATACAGAAAATATTTCATGGCATTAAAAACTTATTATGGGACTATCAGGAACACAAAAAAAATGAATGCATACCAATTTTTTATCTTCGACCCCTTGAATGGGTTAAGGGATGAATTTGTAGCATAAAAGAATAAATGAATATTTTGAGCTAAAATTGCCATCCAGTCGGTATTTTTGCCCACTGTTTTCATTTCTGAAGTCGGTTTTTACATGAAACCCCTAGAAAATAAGATATCACCCCCTTTTGTATCGAAAAAATTATGTAATATTTACCTTATCTTTAGGGGGTGATATCTTATTTTCTAGGGGTCGTATGTAAAAACCGCCTTTAGAAATGAAAATAGTAGACGAAAATACCTACTATTCATTTTTTATTTTATGCTACAAATCCACCCCTTACCCCATTCAAGGGGTTGAATATAAAAACTTGGCGTAAATTCATTTTTTTATGTTCCTGATAGTCCCATATTTAGTTTTTAATATGAAATATTTTGTGTGTGCATTGTATCAATTTAAGTAACGTTTAAAATTTATAAAAAATTTAACCGCATTTAATGGTTGATATCACATTTTCTATAGGTTTGAGAGCACATATTTTTGGAGAAAAAAAATTTTTAATCTCATTTTACCAGGGTTTGAAAATTCATTTATGATCAATTTTTTGCCTTATCATGGGTCATTTTTTAAAATCATAACCTTAAGCCAAAATTGATAAAAAAAATTTTATCTGAAAATATAATCCAAGTATTTTAATCGATTTATAAAACATTAATCTCGGTGAATCTCTTGTAACTTTGACTAATCTTAATCTCATAAAGTAATTAACTGTTTCCACAAAAGAGTCATGACATTTACAATCACCTTCTGAATTAGTCTATACTAGAATTCTTCGAAACAATTATTATCCAGATCAAACTGCACCATCTTGTTACATTAATTAAAACTTAAAAATTGTGTAATTACTCAAAGTATACAAAATTTATTAATTATTTCAATATTAAAACAGTGCATTATTGCTAATAATGTTATTAAATCACTAGTTTTTTATTTAAAAAAAAAGTTTAAATAAAATTATTGAAATTTTTGATAAAGTATTGAATAGTTTTTTAAAACAATTGTTAACAAATAATAATTCATTTAAATGATTTTCTATACATGCAAGTTCAATTATTACGTAAATATTTGTATACATGTGTGTGTATGTACGTACTATTGCTATATTTGATAACAAAACAATAGACTGAATTTTTATTATATAACGTGAACTTGTATACTTTCAACCCTATTTTCTTTATCGATATCAATATTTATTTTAAAAATGATTAAAAAAAGAAAAAAATGAAAATTAATAATAATAATAAGTTTTTTTAATATCCTTGTGTAAACTTAAATTCTACTTCCTTTTGATCAATGATTCCAGTTTTACGATAATTTATTTAAATAATATACATTTTTTTTCTTCTTTTTTTTTTTAGTACTTTTTTAACGAATGGAAAAACGTCAGGTAATAATATTTCCTTATTGATATGTACACGTTAACATTTAACAATTCATTCAATACGTTCTAATAATATACTTGAACATGTAGAAATTTCAAAGTACCGATTCAAAGATTAGCCTATAAAGATTATTTTTCAAAAATAAATTTGAGAATAGAAGTTTTTATTCTTAAAATTTAACGTCGTCAGAAATACTTGATTTTTAGTTAATTTTTACAAAATTTTAAGTTTGATTCAGTTTGAACAGTTTTTAAAATGTACAACATTTAAATTAGCTTGAGTCATAGCTATATGCCAAAAAGTATAGTCAAAATACAGGTTCTTTAGGACACTGGGCACAAATTTTAGAGTTCTGAGGACTGAAAACATGTAAATCCATTGCGAGTAATTATTTCTTGAACACCATTGAACTTCAAACAATGTATTTTTCCACTGAACATTTTATTTTTAATCTATTATTACAGTTTATTCAATCGTGAAAAATTAATGAAAAATTTATAATTAAAAGAAAAAGAAAAAAAACATTAATTCAAAATTTATTAGCTAATGCACACAGGAGAATGAATTATGATAATCGATCAAAATTAAAAAAAAAGTAATTGAAAAATTTAATCAATAATAACAAAAATGAATTTAACAACAATTTTTTACCTAATAATTATATTTTTTCTATAGTATAAGATGTTTATAATTTACTTTTTATAGCTGATCAATCAATCAACCAAGCTATCAACAAACTTTAATTCTTTGATTCAACAGGTAAATTAAACACGACTATTCCAAGACAATTTCAGTGTAATGCTAATTCGAGTGCTAATTAAAAATAAGTTTTTAACTTTTGCTTGATTTGATTTGTTTGTAGTGTTTGTACAGTTTTTAGGACAGGTTGTGGTAGCTGAAAAAACATCTTCCATGCCCTAAGTTTACCTGAATGGGCCTCCTGGGCCTAAAAATTAGATCCCCTAGCAAGGTTTTTTTAGGTCATCTTCTAAATGACATCACCACCTTGTAAGTTAACTAAATACCTTCCAATAGCTCTAATTTTTTTGTGAAGTGTCGACTTTTAATCTGCATTTTTAAATCAGAAATTCTCTTATTTATATAGTCAGTAAACTAAATGGCCATATTTGGCCAAAAATGAACAATTTTTAAATTGCTGCCAAAATTTTAACTTTTTTTTCTACCCCAGGTAGACGGCTTTTTTGCCCATTATATGCAAAATTATGTTTTAAATTTTTACGGAGCAAAATATGGGATTTGACTTTTGCATGCTGCTACACACGCTCCCTATAGCCTATAGGCTCGCTATGGTGCATACAACTGCATACATAGTCAAAACCAATATTTTGTCCCTTGTTTTAAAATTAGCTATTTTGTTTAAAAAATCTGGTAATAAATAGCTTTCATATTACAGCGAATAATAAAAAAATAAATAGACAACCAAAAATTTAGGAAAAATTGAATTTTTTCGAAATTTTTTCAATGTTACCGAAATATTCATTTTTCCCTGTATTTAGAAAATTGCAAAGTTACGAAAGAAAAATTAAATATCATAATAAAATCAAAAAAGATATAATTTCATTAACTTTCCAACAAAATTTTAAACCTTTTGAAAAAAATAAAAATTTAACTTTAAACTTAAAAAACATTAATTCATTAAAATTCATATTTACGAAAATCCACGTGATATAATTTACAATTCATAAACACAATAAACAAACATAACCTTAAAAACGTAATACTATTTTAATAACAATCACATATCAAACTAAAAAAATTAAACTAACAATTTATCTTAAAAAATGTTAATTAAAAAAATTTCCAATCATAAATGTTTATAAACATTACATATTTTATCGAATAAAATTAAATATTTATATTATACAAAAACATATTTATGAAAAATATTGAATTTTTACACAGCAGACGACATTTCTGCAAGTTTATCCGGTCAGTTATGTATATAAGTAGTTTGCATGAGTTTGTTGTGTATCGATCATTGTATTACGAGAATACTTATTGAATATTTTATTAAAAATTTTCTTTGGTAATAAAAATGCCATCGTTCCTTTTAATTAAAAATTTAATTAAACAAAAAATACAAAGTTTAATGCCTAATATACTTTTTGCGTACCAAACTTTAATTATTAAATCGTCACGTTTTTAATAAAAATACGACTTTTTTACTGTTTCTGAACTAATAAATTACATAATTTAAGTACTTTTAATATTAATAATTTAAAAATATGCATTTATGCACTTAACACATACACAATTATGCATATATATTTGTAACACTTTCAACATTATTTTTTGGATCGATAATCTTGCCCTACATTATCATACAATAATGTAAAGAAAATGAGATTTGTAAGTATAAATAAATAAATAAAAAATTGCATTTTTACGTTTTCAAAATAATTTTAAAAATTATTTTCTTCAACGTAATTGCAGTCCTTAAATAATAAAAACAAAAATTAAAGAAAGTCTTTTGTGTATTACTATGGACTAAAAAATTAATTTATTAAAATTCTCCAATGATTTTTAATAAAAAATTGTTTTAAAAAATACACCGAGGTCAAAATATTACATAATTTACAGTATTTTTTTTCGTAATGTACACAGAAAATAAATTATTATTAAAAATGAATCTCTCGAGACGCACGTGTTTTTATTTTTTGTATCAATTTTTTTAATAACAAATTCTAATTAATAATTAATTATCTCTAATAAAAATTAATATTTTAAATTATGTAATTTTTTAACAAAAATTTTTACAGTCAAAAATTTTTTAGGTCATCTCTTTTTTTTTAGAGATAAGAATCGCGCATTAATTTTATTTCAGAAGAAGATTAAGTGCTCAAAAAATGATACACTGAGAAATATTTCTAACTGTACGTTTTTAGAATATTATTTTTAAAAAAAATCGATAATATAACCTTTTTTTAATTTGTCGTACGATTAAATTAGAAATCTTACCTCCGGTTTAATTAAATCACTTGTGGAGAGACTTTGTGTCATCTTCATTTCTTGTTTAACTGTAAATTTTTTATTAAAATTTCTCCCTATTATTTTTATACACTATTTTATTTTTCTAGGGCATACAATTAATAATATAATATTCCACTCCAGGCAGTTGTGGTAGTTAAAAAATTCTTTTTTTTCTTCTTCAAACTTTTATTTTAGGAACTTTTTGATTTAACAATAAATATTTATAATTATTAACAATTATTCATATATATTTATTATACTTTTTAACAACAAATAAACACGCACTTTATTTAATAAATTACTTTTTTTTCTCAAAAAAATTAGAAAAATTTTAGTCCCAAAAATTATTTTATTTAAATAAATCCAAATTTTTAGTCAACAATGATAAAGCAAAATTAAATACAATAAACTTGTAAATAATTAATTTTTTTATTGTAATAAAAAATTTTTTTTTAGAAATATCGTGTGTTCTCTATGCGCCTGTTAACTTACTAGTATGCGCCGTCGCGTGCGTCCTGGTCGAAATTTATATCACGACTACTGCGGTTGCATATTATTATTATAATATGTGGCGGTCTAATATCGGCGCCTGCTCTTTTTTTACATTTTCATTCTCTTGTATAATAAAAAGCGCGCGCATTCTAAATCAGCTGATGTAAAAATTCTTTATTAAAGGCGCCGGTTTTTAAGTAGGGATTTTTCAAAAAATTTTTTTTTATAAATTTTTTTACAAATTTTTAAAAAAAAAATTTTAAATTTATTGCATTTACACGTGTTTTTATTTACATTTAGATAAAAATTTATTAGCGTCACATTAAACAAATTTTTTTTATTGGAAGTTTTCAAAGAATTTTTGTTTACATTTTAAACATACATATACATACTGATCATTTATGTCATTTAATGCACATGATGCAATTGACAGTTGCATTTGCGTGTAAGCACGCTATTTTTATAACAAAAAAACACTACTACACGTATAAAAAATTTAAAATAAAAAAAAAAAATCTTTTTTAAGATAGGAATTTGTAAATTACAAAAATATGTAATTAAAAAATTTCAAAAAAAATGTAATTAGCCTATTTTTATACTTTTAGTTTTATTGACTTTACTATGCACGTAATGCAAGAGCAAATGAAAGGCATTATTTTTTAATAATTTTTTTTTCGAAATAATTTTGCAAAAATTATAAATTTTATATATTTTTTTTACATATTATGTAATTTAATTATGTAAGTGTATTAAACTTATTATGTAAATAATTTATTAGAAACAATGTCATTGATACGAAAAGTTTATAATTTTATCATGATTGGAATGATGTAAAAATTTTTTTAGCGAACAGATAAGTGATTTCAATAACTTTGGGAAAGAAAATTCGAGAAAATTCATGTTACTAAAACTCTCTTAAGCTTAAAGAAAATTTCATCAGGATGGAAAGTCCTATAACACTCATGACCTTTCTGGAATAACCTCGGGAAAAACCTCGAGAAACGTATATAAAATATGTGACAGAGCTCATGTTCTTATTGTATAAATAGGGATAGGGTATAATATTATAGTAAAGTTATTACAGTGATGACGTAAATTTTAGACGCTTTGCTCAGCACGTAGGCAACCCTTGATACATGCCATGAAAAAGGATACAAGTATATAGCTATGAATGAATGAAAAAATATAAAGTTAATGATTGGTTGTTTTATTGGAGGCTTGACTTAAAGCTTTGAATTATGAATAAGAGATCTTATGTGTAGACTTTATAATGTAATAAAAGCTTTTTTATAAAAAGCTCACTTTTTAGTAGTTGATGATGCAACATTTTCAAATTTATGATGAAATTTTTTGACAAATCTGAATAATTAAGTGTTATTTGTTAACCAAGTTACAAAGTGTAAAATTTAACTTTGCATGTAGTTTTATAATAACAGCATGGAAACTAAAATCCAGGAACAAGTTATTTAGGTAGTTTGATACCCTAATTTTGGTGCCGATAGTCAAAATTTTCGTTATTTTATTTTGATGTTCTATTATAGGACAAGCTGTTTCTGAAAATAATCATATTCAACCTCGCCTATTCAACATATTTACAGGAATTTAGTGCTCTATATAGAGCTGCTTTGGTTGAATATTCCATTTTATTTGAATTAATCATTCCTCAGCATCAGAGCTAAATAAAGTAATACATAAAAAGTCACTAATTACAATATATTATAAAATTAAGTCACTTTTAATGGATGCGCAGATTATTTTTTTACCCTGTGTTATAATTACATCATTTTTATTTTGTATTTTAGCTCTTGTTTGAATTTTAAACCATTTTGGTTGCTTATTTAAAAATTATTGTCTCAATGGGCCTTAGAAATAAAAAATTGCGGTTATATCATAAAACTAATTTTAAACTGTATTCAAAAATGTTTTGTATCTTAAGCCCCAAAAATTATCTATAGGAATTAAAAAATAATCATTTGTTTGGACAAATTAAAAAAATAAATAAATAGGACTACTGAACCTGCTACTGAATACGTATAGTGATTTAAAGCAATGGGCCTATTAGACCCAAAAAAGGTAAACAAACTTGCGTTTGTTCACACTAATAAAGATGCAGGATTATCATATGATTTGGGAAATGTCAATTTTAGAAATTTTTTGAGTCTTAATAACCATAAAATGAAATTAACCCTAAAATTCCGCCCTGAACTCGAAAATGAAATAAATAAGTAAGAGTCCCATTTAAAATTTTAGCATTGATCATATTTAATTGGATGTTAATTTTAAGTTAATTTTGGAAACTAGAATTTATGTAACAGACAAGTAGTCAATAAACATAAATATATTCCATGCAAGTTAGTCCCCGAAACCAGAAATTAAATTTTAACTTGATATCCCATTCGAAAATTTATATGATCCATGAAATGTTCGAGTAAAACTTGCAAGGATATTGAAACACCCGCTCTTTTTCGGGACGTAATCAAGGCTGCTTCTTTATAAATGAAAAAGAGATGATGGTCTTAAAATTCTTTTTCACAGGGAAAGTCTGAACCACGAACCCTAGCTTCGCAAACCATAAAATGAAATCTCTTTTGTACCGTTTCGTTTCTCTAACTACGATTTTAAGAAATGTTTTAGATTACTTACAAGTTTTTTCAGATTCTCAAATTTTCTGGAATTTAATCTTAGTAGCTTCTTATAATAATAAATTTGCTTTTTACCAAGAATAACCAAGATCAAAGCTCAACTTTAATTATACAAAAGCTGATAAAATTCTTTAATCATTTTTTAAATCAAAAACTCAGACCGACAATAACCAGTTTAATTTTATGATCCTGATTTAAATTCAAAATTTACTGAAATTCGCTTATTGCATATTAATATTAAAATATTAAAAGAAAATTAAAATGATAATATTATGCATGAAATATTAAAAATTCATGTAAAATTTAATTAAAAATATCATATTTAATATTTTTTTTTAAATGGAAAATTTGATTTCTTATAAGATACAAATTAAAATTTGAATAAAATACTTGATTAATTGCAAACTCCTCCTTATTCGAGTAGTTTTTGAATTTATAATGAGAAAGTCTGCGACAGTTACAGTTACCTCAAAGTAGTTTTAAAAAATTTAAATTTATAAATCATAAATTTTAAAGTTTATTTTAATAAATATAACATTTATTATTATGATAAAGTAAATTAAATATATATAGGTTTAATACTATTACCTTACTATTACATTGATAGATAGCTATGGTAAAGTGTGCGTGTATTTAATACGTCAGAATTTTATTTCAGTCATAGAAAACACCAAAAAGTACTAACCTTATATTTAAGGATGATACCCTATTTTTTAGCAATTATGGATCACGGATTCGGATTCAGCGACCCAAAAAACTTACAGTTGACCTTTTCTCAAACTGGTTGTCGAAATTGGACGGCCCCTCTCCGGATTTTGATTGGAGTATTGAATTCCCATATCAACCCCTCTTTGGGAGGAGAGAAGGTAGTTATAAAAAATTTTAAAATTCTTTTGTACCTATATCCCAATATTGTCGTTTTAAACAAATTTTACCCAGTACTATAAGATGATCCGGGCATTTAATTAACATTTTTTATGTTTTATTTTTAATTTAGATCATTTTTGAACCATTTTAAAACTTCCAGGGCCCAACTCCCCTCTTCAAAATCTAGATACCAAAAAATTTTTGATTGTAAGCCTTGTACATTTCGGTTTTATCTAAAATACTAGCCTGCTCTAAGGTGACTTATCTTCACTTTTTTTGCCCTAAATTGGCTAAAATTATAACATTCTTCATAACCGCTAGTGAAAAAAATGTTACATAGATTGTCAGAGCGTTTTGGTGTTATTTATGTCTGAACTAAAATCATAGCTATCTCTTAATCTATATTAAAAATTTAAAAAAAAGTTTTTAATTCAATTCATTATCATATTATGATCATTATTTATACATATTAATTAATTTTTTATAATTTAATCTAGCCCATAAAAATTGATTTAATCATATTATTAAATAATTTTTTTTTTTAGATTTTTAAAAACAATTTTTAATTCATTATTATCTTTATAGACAAAATCCTCACTTAAATAGATAAAATTAAATATTTAATTATTAAGTTATTCTTAAAATTCATTTACAATTGACTTATTTTTACTTACGGTGATTACTTTTAACGACTTACTGACTAAGGTCATAAGATTAAAACAAAAAAATTTTTTAAGTTTGCCTATTCAGTAAATCAAAAATCTTAATCTGACAAATTTATAATTAAATAAAATAGTTTCTAAGAAAAGTCCCCCCACGAAGCCCTCCCCGAACGAAAATCATGGCTATGTGCCTGTTACAAAATAGAATAAAATTTGTATAGCACAATAAAGATATAAAATATAATAAAATTAAGAAAAATAAATTTATAAGATTAACAAGTGTAAAAAAAGAACTGTTTTGTTGTAGATAAACGTATTAAAATTTACTAGAAAACTAATATGATTATTTTTTAAATTTAAAAATTAAAAGTCATACAGGGCTCGAAATTAAATTCTTGAATGAAATAATATATTAAACAGATAGTTTTCAAATGTGGCCGATGTGTATTTGAATTCATTGATTTGGGCTGCGTTGTTTTTATCACTTGTGTTATTTTTATTAGCAATTACTGTAATGTGCTTTAATTTCATCATTAAAATCTTTTTTAGTCATTGATATTGTTAAGAGCCTGTAAACGAAACTACTGTATACTGCCATTTTTTGTGGATATCGATGATGTGAATTTATATGTATAGTGGAGTCTGTTGTGGTTTTCTATAAATTTTGAAAATTAAATTGTTTTCTTTTGATTTTCTGATATTTAAATCTAAAAAGTTAATGGATTCTTCTTTTTCTAATTCTAATGTGAATTGTATATTTTTATTCTTTTTATTTAAAAAGGTTTTGAAGTTTTCTAATTGTCTGTTAGTTCCATTCTAAATTAAAAAGATATCATCTACATATCTAGTATAAAAAATGATGTTATTTTGGTGTACATTATTTTTATTAAATACATAGGTATTTTCGAAGTGATTGGTATATATTTCTGCTAAAAAACAAGACATAAGTGAGCCCATAGCTAAACCATCTTTTTGATAAAAATATTGATCTTTATATCTAAAATAGTTTTGTTTTAACAAAATATTTAAAAGCTTGATTTTTTCATTTATCTGATTTTTATCAATTCTTTTGTACTTAGTAAGATTGTTTTCAATGATTTTAATTGTTTCTTGAATTTGGACTATTGTATATAAATTCTAAAGATGCAAAATTATATGCAGGATTTACTCTAATATTCTTTATTTTATTTACCAAGGCTGTATTATTATTTGTAGCATTGTCTCTTTCTAACAGAATATGTGTTTTAAGTAAGGTACATAATCTTTTAGCTACTTTATAAGTTGCCACCTTTTTATGATTCATTGTTGATCTTATAGGTATGCCTTTTTTATGGAGCTTCATCAAACCTTTAATTTTTGGAGCATTTGGTTTTGTCTGTTTGAGGAAAAATCTTTCTTTGTCACTAAATAAAGATTTACTATTATTTATTGCATTGTTCACATCTTTAGAATATTGTTGTTGTTCAAGTATTTCAATATTATTATTTTTGTAAAATAATTTATTTTATTGTTATATACCTCTTCTCCTAAATGTCAATCATAATAGCAAAATTTTAAAATAAAAAGAAGCTTGTTAATTTTTTTTCAGTCTTATAACTGGAATCTTCTAAAATATTTTATGGTTTTCGTTAATTTTTTCCTATAATATTAAATTATTTCTTAAAAATAATTTTTGTTGAAATCGAATGAAATACATTCTTCTATTTCGTTAGGGTTGCATCATAATATCATTAAATCAATAAATTTCCTAGGGTGCTTAAAGTTTTATAAAACGCAGAAATTATTTCATCATATTGCATTTTTTAGTAAAAATATTTTGTCACAAGATGTCACATATTAAATGAAATTTAATGATTATTTTTTTAAAATATCGTTATTTCATTAACAAAATATTAATATAAATTTATTTCATGTACAAATTTTGTATCTATAAAATAAAATAAATTATTAATCGATGCAATTGAAAAATAATTACTGCAAACGGATATTCTGGTGTCTAAGATGATTACACATGAACTGTTTCTAAATAAATTTGTAACTAATTTTAGGCAAACTTAAGATAATAAACTTAGTAACTATTTAAGAAGGACCGATGGTCACCAAAATACGCAAAATCTATGTTGAAACTAAATATTTTTATATAAAATTTTTGAAGTAGCTTTAAAAAGCTTTTTGACATGCTATTTTTGTTTTGAATTTGCTTTTAAGCTCCAAATAGGTTTTTGGAATAATGTTAAAGACTATTCGTTTTTATTTCTTTAGAATTTGATGATAGTGAAAAATCACACTAAACAAACCTTCTTACTCAAGCATGATGCTAATTAAAAATTTCGTAAACTACTTTCGGATTCCAAAAACAATATACACAAAGTTGCTCAAAATGAATGCATAAATCTAAATTAAAGGAGTTTCAAACTTATGAGATGCTCGTGTCTACAAATTTCATAGTATTTTTTTCCAAAAGTATATACTTATGAAAGTAAGCCTTTATGATCATTTCTAGCTTCTAACACACGATTATCGATTTTTTGCAGCAGTCATTTTCGGATGATTTGCAATCGTTTGAGCACGAAAAAAAATGTCTGTTTGCTATAAGCGGAATTTTTTTTCAGTCTAAAAATGTAGTATAGTAATATTATTACAGAATAATAAAATTACTATCTTGTAGTAATATTGAGTGTACTATTTTTTACTGTGTAGAAAAAAAGTGTAAAAATTAAAATTAAATGTCTGAATTGAGCTCTTCAAACTACGCAAATATATACTTCTCATTTCTTGTGCAAAGGTAACAAATGACTATATTAATACTACAAATAAGACGTAATAGAATCAATATCATATCAAGTTTAAAAAAAAAAAAAAAAAAAGAAAGAAAGAGAAATGTTATGCATTAATAAAATATAGTAGTACAAACGATAAGTCAAAAGTAATTAAATACTTACAGAGTTTATCATTAAATATACAAATGTATCATTGTACTTGACTTATTACATATCAAGATTAAATTGCATGTAAGGCGAGAAAGAGATGCTGATTTGTCTTACGTCTTGTAAATTTTATTTGAATTTTATTGATATATCATTGTGAATAAATTCAATACCATTATGTCTAGTTTGCTTTTTTTTATAACAAGGGAAGATCAAAGCATTTGGATAATTAAAAGATATCTTGGGTAGGAATCAATTTTTTATGTCTAGTTATGGAACAAGGTTATAACTTTGCTGTAGCAATATTTTGAAGATTGCTTAAGGTTGAATCAGGTGGATAGAAATAGTATTTTTTGAGTAAAAATTTCTGGAGATCGAAATTTCTGGAATGTTTAATATTTTTAGCCATTGATCATGTTATGTGTCCCTTAAAATTAAAAAAAAAATTTTTTAAATTTATTGACTACAGACGGAGATTTTAGCGCTTGAAATTTCATTAATTTTTGAGGTACTTAATTAATCAAGACTTTTTTTATAAATAATCAAATTTTAAAAATCTTTGAATATAATATTTAGGACATTATTTAGCATCGATTCACTAAAAAAAATCTCAATTTATAACAATAATGTGAAATATAATTCAAGTTTTTTGATTTTTAGCCTAACCTAAATTTTTCAAAAAATCAATTTATTCGCGGCGAAACGTAGAAAATAAAAATTTTTTTTAGTGAATCGCTGCTAAATAATATCTTAAATATTATATTCAAAGATTTTTAAAATCAGATTATTTATAAGAAAGTCTTGATTAATTAAGTACCTCAAAAATTAATGAAATTTCAAGCACTAATATCTCCGTCAGTAGTCAATAAATTTTCAACATTATTTTTTTAATTTTAAGGGACACATAACATGATCAATGGCTAAAAATATTACACATTGCAGAAGTTTCGATCTCCAGAAATTTTTACCCAAAAAATGCTATTTCTATCCACCTGGTTCAACCTTAAGGCCGGTGGTTCCTTCACAAACATCGAAAAAGGAGTGAACTTGTCATACTTTTTTTTTTGTCAACATAAACTTAATATTCTGCTTCATTCATATAGAAGATAGTTAGATAAAAATGTAAAAATTTTAAATTTATTGATTTATCTTTCTCGGAAACTCAAAAAGCGTTTTTTTGTTTTTTTGTTTTCAAAACTTGTTTGAAGTTTTTTTTAATATATATATCTTGCGCGACTCTTTTCCGAATCTTATAGCTTTATTAATATTTAAGATATCGTTGTAAAACTTTTTCCTCGTGTTTTTGACATATTTTTAATAGAGGTTTGAGCAATAAAAAAAAATTTAATTTTTTGATTTTCGAAAAAGACCCGCTGACTTTAAAACCTTCTTTATTATAACAAGGAGTCTTGTTTCTCTTGGCCCAGAAGGTGCATTGGAGTAAACAGAGGCTTGTCAGAATTCTTTTAATAAACTGATTTTGTAGTTACTTTCGTGCTCATGTACTATCTATACGCCTTGGTGCTCATGTACATTTTTTTTTATTTTACCTAATAGGGGAACTACTTTAAATTAAAATTGACCTATATTATACAAAAAATTCGTTTTTTTTAATGGTCCAAGATCTTTCATATTCGATAGTGAAAATAACCCGAGGAGGCGTCTGCGCAATTCCTCGATAGCTGGACAAGCCCAGATCAAATGTTCGGTAGTTTCTGCCGATTCCTCGCAGAATTTACAGTTCCGAAAATTGTTTTCATTCACCCATATGTGATGGTTCAGTAAGATATGTCCCGATATTCAACTAACCACGACACTGGTAAAAATTCTATTCTTATTCAGTAGTTCACGGCTCCACTTGTAGATCAGAGAGGTCCCTGGGACCCTCTTTGGACTGCCTAGCCCCCTTGATTACGCCCATACCGTTGCGTTTTCCCTACACATTCAATCAGAGACAGCCGACATGACCTCGCGCCAAATACCGACGACGGCAGTTGGGACTGCTATCTTAGTTCCCTTCTTAGCGAGTGAGTCGATTTGCTCGTTATCTGGCGTACGTGAGCGGGTACCCAATGAAGTTTGATTGTATTTCGCTACTATTTCCGCTACTAGTATTTAGAGAAGTTTTGCGTTTACGTACCAGCTTCAAGTAAACGAGTACGGAGTCCAGAGCGTTAAGAGTAGCCATGCTATCGAAGCATAATCTGATTTTCATTTCTTCTATCCCTTGAAGAAGCATCTTCTCCGAGCACATTTTTATAATCAGTACTTCCGATTGAAACATCAAGGCTAAGGGTTCTGTAGAGCCGATAAGGGCTCTTACCCCGACCAGGAATCTATTTATCCAGTTCCCGTAATTTAGCTGCCGTTCTGACTGCTGGTTCTTTGATAACAATGTGAAAAGGAGCAACCCCCACGAACACGCGAAGTATCGTCTTTCGGGTGTTCTTTGTCGTTTAAACCACGCTTGTGGTTGGAATGCTTCTAAGCATTATTGGTTGTAGGTGGTCCAGGTTCTTTTCCTCAGAGATGAGGTTATGTCTGTTTAACCATACTACTGATCCAAATGTGAGCTTAGGGATCATGACTGCGTCGTAAATCCATTTTACCAGCTATTTCGGTCTTAGACTCCAGGTTACTCCCACCATAAGTCTGCATATCCAATATCTATTCAGGAATTTAGACGTTACGTGCTCCATGTAAGCTGTTATTAATCACCATTATAATAAATTTTTTTGAAGAAAAACACGCGTAATTAAAGTAAATTTGATCCAAAATGAATACATAAAATTGCGTAATATCTAAAAATGCTTACGTTTTCATTAAGTTTCCCAATATTAAAAATAATCTTTTAATACGTCAATTATTGTCTAACAAGTATATCAATTTACATTTATTACAAAAATATTTAAGAAAAAATGAATTTTTATATAAATATGGTTTATTTTTCGTATATCAATATATTTTTAATTTAAGAAAAATATTGATTTATTATGATGATTACGTTTATTAAAAATTAAAATATTATATCAAGATTAAAATTATTCTATTTTTAAATTAAATTTACATAATTATTATCATTTGCATAATTATTATGAAATCAATAATTTAAAAAAAAAAAGAAATGTAAATATGGGCATATCTCACCAAGTGGTTATATTTCTAATTTTATAAAATAAATTTTATTTTTGAGAGCACAATAACGACATTTGGACAGAAGTTTAATAAAACAATAAAAATTAAGATTTTCTTTGCGTAACTTAATTTTAAGCTACGGCGTTTGATAAATGAACTTCTTAAATTAAAAAATATATTTAAGGTTATATTTACTAAATGATGAAATTAGTTCTCAAAAATACTGGAAAATATAGAGGTACATAACAATAAATTTTATTTCTGTCCAAAAACCAATAATAAGAAGATAAATTTTCAATTTTTTTATAAACAAAAAATTAAATGTTCTACCTTCTAGATTTAATCTCTGGTTCTACAGACTGCGCTATAGTTATAGCTAGGCTAAGCTCCCTGAATCTTTAACTCATTGCTCCTCGCATTGCTCACATAAAGCCTAAGTTACTGCTAAAATCATGAGCGGATCAAAAGGGGGGTATTAAGGGTAATTGCCTCCCCTGAGCTCCAAAAAATGCATGTTTTTTGTTCATAATTTTGTTTTTTTATACAAATTTCATCAGAAAACATACAAAATTTTGCTTAAGCGCCCCACCCCCTTAGGTCCTTTTCTGAATCCGCCACTGGTTAAAATATGATCGCATTAATTTATTATAATTTATTAAATCATTTAGTTGTGCCTTTTATGATTTATGAAACATTTTTTTAGAGTTTTTGATTTTTTTCAAAATGTATTTTTCTTGAAATATAGATTTTAATGATCCACTAAGTATGACCTACAACGACATAATTTTATTTATTTTTTTAAAGCACTAAATTCAAATCAAAAACATCTTTTTTGAACTAAGAATGAAAAATAGGTAGTTCTTACACGTTTGTTATTTTTAGGTTATTGGTAAACAATGCTTCTAAATTGTACGATTATTTTATACAAAACTGAGGTTTATACATACAACGCATTGAATCAAGCTATGCCATTTTTTTAACTGAAATCTTATAACATTTTACATAAATCACAAAAGATTTTGCGAAGATTTTTTAAAAATTGAACGAGTGCCATTAAAAAATGTGATTTTAGTACCAAAATTACGCATCGACAACAAAGCCTTTTGATGTCGATATCTACAAAATTATTGGAGGCACCAGTTTTTCTCAAATCACTTTCAAATTGTGAAACATTTTAGAGAATTTTCACAATAGTTAGAAATAAAAATTTTTCACGGCATTCATTTGTGGCTTAAAAAACTTTCTTTGATTGTATTTATTTTAAAATGTGGTTACCAATGTTTCAGCTGGCAGAATTTTTTTTAGAAAAGGAGCACACTGTTTTAATTATGTGAAGAAATTAAATATACTATTAATTTATCAAAATCTATTTATAAAAAGGCAAATGGTTTTACGGCATTCCCACTGTAATGTTAAGAATTTAAAAAACTTAACAAGGTTACCAACAAAATATTAGGGTTTCGAATCATTCCAAGGTTGTTATTTCATAATAATTAACGAAATTAGGCAAAAAAATTTCTTGAGGCTTGAGAAGAAATATATATAAATAAATTTCAATAATTTTTTTTTGAAACAGAAAGCTGGATTTTCATTAAAGCTCTCATATATGCAATATAACCACTTGGTGAGATATGCCCTATTTGGATTATTTATATCTGATTTTTATATCTACATTCATTCTTTTTTAAATTAATTTATTTTTAAAAACTGGCCATTAAAAAATTTTTTCATTCAATAATACTGTTTAAAGAAAAAATATATATTTTTTTATTTTTTATTTATGGGTGTATGTAATTTTTTTGTAAATTTATGGAAAAATTAGTAATTATCATTAATTTAAAAAATAGAAAATAGTTTTGAAGTATCGTAAACGAAGTTAAATTTGCATAATGAACGTTATTATCGTCTAGGTCAACCGGAAAAATCACGGAACTAAGAAGTTTAAGGATTTAAAAGTTATTAAAAAATATCAATTATCTTTACAATACAAGTAACTCCAAAGGTTCCGTTTATTTGTATATGTTAATTACTTGGTTAATTATAATTATACAGATTTCTGCTAACATGCGTAATCAAAATTTGATTCTTATTTTAAACTGTTTAGAGCAATTTTTTTAAAATAAAAAATTAAAATTTTTTGACATTATGGTAGAAAATATTGCTATTTTTATTAAAAATTTTCATTTCAGGAGGAGGGAAGGTATGGTCCCCTTGGCCCCTCTCTGGATACGTGCCTAATTTATTGTGAAATATAATCCAAGAAAGTAGCTCAGATTATTTATGAATCTATGCTTAGCTGATATAGGGCATTTTTTTTATACAAACAGTCAAGGGTTACGTAAAATTTTTCTTTAACGACGAAAAGTTTGTCTTTGCTGACTAAGACTTTCTGTTCACTGATGAAACCTCAGATAAGACCCTTTTACAATTCCTACTGTAAAATGTTTAATTAATAAGGCCAGGTTGTACTTTTTCATGCTACTAGAATCTTTGAAAAAAAATTTAATTTTGAAAAAAGGAAAATTTAGTCAGTCTCTGGTTAGAATAGAATCTCGAGAAAATTTGTACTTCGTTCGTGTGTTACAATAAATTTTCGAGTTTTTTGAACTTTTAACCCGACTTTTACGTTTAAAATAACTTTTTCTTTCTTTATGTCGATTTATTTCCGGATTTATCAAACAAATCTATTTTTTATTCAGAAAGGTTTTTAAATAATGTAACTTTATTTCATCTAACTTTCTATAAACTTTTCGGTAAAAAAATATTTTAAAATGATAAATATAATTAATTTTTTGTATTTTACACAAAATTCAATTTAGTCGTTAATTTTTAAATTAAAATAAATTTTTAATAAACAAAGATTACAGAATTTATAAAAAATTAATATTTGTATGGCGTAAATTTAATTTTTTTATCAATTTTTTTTATTAATCAAGGGTACAATAAAGATAATTTATAATTAAACAAATAATTTTTATAAATAACCTCACACGTTATTTTTAATTTAATTGAAATAAATATAATTAAATAACATAAATTGTTGACTAGATTTGCTTGAATTGCTTAAATTTCCAAACAGCTGCTTGAAATTTCAAACAAATAACCGTGTACAGATTAAGATAATGTTATTCAATTTTAATTTTAATTTAATATCTTGAAATTTTTACACAAAAAATTTGAAAAAAAAATTGCCTTGATTTATTTTAAGAAACTTATAATTATATTTTAAAAAAAAGATCAAATCGACTTGAAATTGACTTACTGCTGAATCCGGTTTTAAGCCCTTGAGACTACTGATAATCGTTGGCATATCTGATGTATTTATAAATAAAATCTTTCAATAAAAAAAATTCGTCAAAAAATTTCTTGGGTTAAAAAAGAAAAAAATGTTTTAAGATTCACGTATTAACTCACTGAAAGACAAAAACTTTCTGTTCGATGTTAATACCGGTTGTCTAATAAAATGCAAAAGTAAAGTTTCTTTTAAAATTTTATAAAATAAAAAAAAATTGAAGCGTGGGGAGTATTCAGGAGTCTTACGTTTTAATGTGTATGTGTGTATTTATTTATTTATGTGTATGTGTGCAACTATAAATTTTTTGTTTAATAAAAAACTTGTCACACAGGTAAATAAATATATATATATAAATACGCCTACTTAATAATAAACTCCCCCGGACAATCTCACTCCTTTAAATTATCGAAAAATTTATTTTTTCTAAAAATGGTTTGATTTGGCTTATGATTATAATCATAACATTTATATGAAAACAAATAAATTTTATCAAGCATAGATAACTGAAAATTGGATAAAGTTACAATTATTAAAGTTATTGGAAACAACAAAATAGGTTCAGTTAAATAGAAATCTAATTAATTATACCTGCATTAAGATTTCCTTGAAGATTTCAGAATATTGGTTATTTTTTTAAAGATCTCTTAAAGCTCCTTCTAGACCAGATTAAAAGTCGAGTTTAAATCTATGCTATCATTATAAGCTTTATAGTGCAGTTGGTTATTTTTGACGATTAATTATGAATAAATCCTAACTACACTATAAAATTTATACTGCTAGACTATAGATTTAAACTCGAATTTTAATCTGGTTTAGAAGTGGCTTAAGGTTATATCACGGGTTATATTGATAATTCTTCGATAATTCTAAAGTAAATGAAAATGACTTACATGAAATAAGATATCATTGTCATTTTCCACATCCTTCTAAAAAATTTTCTTGATCATATTTCAACAAAAAATCAGTACTATCCGGTATCTGTCAGACTCATTGTCCTTTATTCACGCCTTTATTATTATAATTAAAATATTAAAAACTTTTTATCTGAAACCTAAGCTATTAAATCTTAATACTTTAAGTCCGAAGGCCTTATTTAAAAAACTGAACTGAACTTGCATGTGTATCAAAATGTACCAAAATTAATTTAAAATATTGATAACATAAGTTGCTTTTTCAGAATATGAAGTTAGATTTTTTATTTAGCTTTCCAGGAAATTAATAAAGAAGGTCAAAGTTGGCAAAAACTAAACAAAATAAATTACAATGTAGAACCTGATTATTGTAAAAAACGCCGCCAAAACATTGGCACTGAGGTTCTTCAAAAAATAGGAAAATATTTCCTTGAACTATAGAACTACTTCAATGAATCACAATTAGTTAGAACATCCAAAAATATAAAATTAGTAACATTTTTTGAAATTTTGGATAATAATTTTGCTCGCAATTTTGAGAAAAAAATTTTTACAAAGGACCCCGCACAAAAATATAGGATTTTGCCTTTCGGTCGAATTGGCTGAATTTTGGATATGTTGTAGATTTTATTATTCTGAACAAAAGTCTCAGTGGGCACAAAGCTCAAAAGTCTCAACTTTGGGAGCTACGGAGCTTGAAAGCTCCAAAGCTCCACCTTGGCAAGATCGCTTCAAAACCTTTTTTCTTTTACTTTTAAAGTATACCTTTATGTTTTTGAGGTCGCTAATTCCAAATCTGAAATCAAATTGACATTTTTTAATGGTGGTAGCTGCCAACTAGCTGTCAAATTGACAACAGATTACAAAAAACTTAAAATAATGATTTCACAATATGTTTTCGAGGTCGCTAATTCCAAATCTGATGTCAAATTGACATTTTTGACAGTCGGCAGCTGTCAACTAGCTGTCAAATTGACAACAGACTAAAAAAAACTTAAAATAATGATTTCACAATATGTTTCCGAGGTTGTTGAGTTCCGAAAACATATTGTGAAATCATTATTTTAAGTTTTCTGTATTCTGTTGTCAATTTGACAGCTAGTTGACAGCTGCCAACTGTCAAAAATGTCAATTTTACATCAGATTTGGAATTAGCGACCTCAAAAACATAAAGGTATACTTTAAAAGTAAAAGAAAAAAGGTTTTGAAGCGATCTTGCCCTGGTGGAGCTTTGGAGCTTTCAAGCTCCGTAGCCGCCAAAGTTGAGATTTTTGAGCTTTGTGCCCATTGAGACTTTTGTTTAGAATGATAAAATCTACAGCATATCCAAAATTCAGCCAATTCGACCGAAAGGCAAAATCCTATACTTTTGTGCGGGGTCCTTTAAGTAGCGGTTCACAAAAAATAACCAATAATAACGATATTTCTACAAATAATACTTTCAAATAAAAAAACTTAGTTACTACGTCCAAAAAGAAAAAAAAATTTCATTTCAGGTATCACTAGGACGCGGCAAATTTTGTACACGAAAAAAAATGAACATTGGTTTTTTGAGCACAGTAAAATAAACATAAGAAAATTAAACACCCAAAAAAAATATTAATTTCTGAAACTAGTTTTTTAGACACGATTTTTTAAACACGAAAAAAATTTTTTTTTTAATTTTTAATATTAAAAATAAATTTTTTTAAAAATTTTACAATTAAAATTTAAAAAAATTTTTTTTTCTTGTTTAAAAACCGTGTCTAAAAAACTAGTTTCAGAAATTAATACTTTTTTTGGGTGTTTAATTTTCTTATGTTTATTTTGCTGTGCTCAAAAAACCAATGTTCATTTTTTTCCGTGTACAAAATTTGCCGCGTCAAATCTAGGAAATCGAGTAATATGAATGATATGAATGATCAAAAACTAATATTTCCATATAAAAAAATTAGATATAAAATCCAAATTAAAAAAAAAGTTCTGTGTTTCTATTTTCAGGTAAATAAATTTTTGAGACAAAAAGATTTTTGGTATACATCCTAGAATGGAAAAAAATTCTGAGTATATGCACACCCACGGACGTGACTATAAATCGATTTTTTAGTATCTGGGGTTCACAAAACATGCTAATATACAAAAAAATCGAAAAACCAAAATTTGAACTATAACAAAAAGGGCATTTTTGATTAACCGAAAATTTTTATTAAAAATCGACTAATTTTCGTTTACTTAGAACCCATGTTTAGAACTCACGGTTTTACAAAGAGAAAAGTTTATCAAAGTGAGCAACTTTATTAAACGACTTAAGACTACTTAGATTTTTATTTGCCTGCTCTACTGTCATATGTGAATATCTCAAAAATCAAGACTCTATACATAGCCAATTTCAGGCTAATTGTTGCTTTTATAAAATAAGTAATTAAGTAAATTATGTATTTAATATTAGTGCAGTTATTTTATTTTTTATTTTCCAAAAACCCCGAAAAATTGCAAAAAATGTAAAAAAAAAAAATAATTCTCGAATGACAGGGTAATACAGAATCTTCTATTTCTGGCCAGCGGCCAGAAACCACGTATTTCCCGGCCGCTGCGCGTCCGGCAAAGACGTGTTTTCTCGCCACTGATGCAGAAAAATCGTATACGACCCTGGGCCATAAAAAAAGAATGCCCCAAATCGCAGTTTACCATCCTCAGCTTCGCCTCGGAAGGTAATTTACGTGCGATTTGGGCCATTCTTTATTTTTCTGGCCATGGGTCGTAATATACTATTCTAAAATTTTATCAAAATTTCAGTAATGAAAGGGCTAGTGAAAGGAAAAACTCATTAACCAACAAAAATGAATTTAATACGTGATATGAGAATCGGGAAGAGTTTTTTATTAAAAATTATGTTTTATAATCAGACCAATAAGAAAAATAGTATAGTCTTGTCGCCAGCTATGCTATTTAATGCCATAAGAGTTCCATGGAAAAAAATGGATGGTATTTTATGTTTTTTGACCCGCTAAACACGTATCTGGGGTCTATTTTGCAAAATTCGTGGTCAATTATCTGTTATTAACAATTTATTGCAAAATTGGCAAAAATTCTAAATGTTAAATATCCTGTAGCTTATAAAATAATTCAAAACTTTGATAAGCCCTGATTTTATTATACATATTTTGACTCACTGAATCCAAATTTCTAATCCATAAGGTCGTATGATTAATTGTTTAAAAATTGGTTTTCCACTGTAGCCTATTTTAGTACTGTAGCTTTAACTCTGTAGCATTTCGAGTTCTGGTAACTAAAAAATTATTAATCAAAACAATTAATTGGCAATTACGTTTTTTGGTACACATATTACGGAAACGTCAGTATTGTTTACGAAAAATGTTTAGTTTTTTCTCTATAGCCCATTTAGCCATTTTTTTAGCGTTTCGAGGCAACCAAAAAATTGATTTTAACCACTGGTAATTAAAATTTTTGGCATAAAGTTTATGGATTTGCATGTTATTCTTCCGTAATTTAGGCACTAAAAAACGTAATTTGTAATTGATAGGATTAATTTTTTGGTTACTATAACCTGAAATGTTAAAAAAGTAGCCAAAAGTACCCTAAAAGGACTACACTGAAAAAATTCACAATTTTCTGGGAAGCATTTTTATTATCTACTTACCAGAAAACATAATTGCTGGTGGTTAGGATAAGTTTATTTTGTTACCATAGCTCTAAAAACTAAAAGAAACTAAAAGAAACGAGACTGCTGGTGGCCACTGGACTATTACTTTTGGGCCACTCTTTATTTTTCTAAACATGGGCCAACTTACGTTTATTTAAACCGAGATTTAAACCTTGAAAAAACCGAGAAAAAAATTTTAAACCAAAAATTAGTGATAAATGCCAAGTTTTTTTAAATCACCAGAATTATTTAAAATTAGGATTTGTTATTATTTGTTCTAAAAGAAAATCCTCCAGAAGACCCGTATTTTTTTTAAATTCAATATCACTTTTTTGATGACAATTCCATACATTTATTAAAATTTATAAAACATAATAATATACATATCTGTAGAGAAAAAAATGACCTTTGTTATTGTTTTGTTTATTTTTTTTTTACTGTTTATAATAATATAAATCAATAATTTCATCATCTATCAACGATATAGTAATAGTGGATACATGCGAATGTTAAAATTTCTTCTAGAGTTTTTTAGTTGCTGATTAATTTCACTGAATTCTGTATCTCATTTCATTGATATAAAATTTTCTGATAACAAATAAAATTTTCATAATATGAGACACACAATATTATATATGTGTAAGTAAACTTCTAAAATTTAAGCAATTATCGCGAAACGAGTCACTAAAATTAAACAAAAATTATAATACCAAAATAATGAAAACTTATTCATAATAAATCAAATACATATCAATTTATAATAAACAGAAAATATGTGTCTAATTACCTCGATCATCATTCGTCACGCGCGCAAGCTGCAAATAAATACTCATACATGAAGACTTTTTGCCTTCTTTAAATCTTATTATTATGTAAACAAATTTTTTTTTAATTAAAAATTACTTAATAATAGGTTAGTGATACTGACATTCATAATTATGTAAATAAAAAAAATGATTATTTTTTTAGAATTATATAAAAAATTATTTTCGGCTTATCGATAACTATTATTACTATATAGTAAACAATTTCAAAAATTATGTCGAAAATTTTGTATAAATAATAAAAAATTATTGGAGTTAATTATTGGCTTAATTATTCATAAAAATAAAGATTGAAAAATTAGTATAATAAATCTTGACATAACTAATTTCTATAATTTAGAGAAATAAAATAATGGTTGCATAAAAATTTAGATGCAAAAAAGTTAAGTAACTTACTGGTTGCTCAATATGCTCCCACTTTTCTCCTAAGTAATCCCAGCAAGGCTCAGATGATGTAGCCATGGTTCTCAAATCCTTCCTGATTTGGGGTTAATCAAACCCGGAAGACGAGAACAAAAAATATTTATCTTTATAATTTTTTTAAAAAATATCAATAACTTTATTATAGTAGATCTTTAAAATATTGCATTACGTCAACTTATTCTAACAACCAATGCAAGTCACACGTTACTGGCCAGAAATAATCACAGATACTAATAAAGATCAACACACATTTAACCAAAGTGTATTTTTGGCTAACGAAAGTACAAACTACAAAGTAACGAAATTCTTCATTGCGCGTCGTGCCTCACTTTGCTTCCCTTGTCCCGAATCTTCATTTCCGCTTTCACGTAACCTTCACTCATGAATTTCTTTATATTATGAAAAATAAGTAATTATAAATAGGACTTTTTTTCTTGTAATAAAAATTAAAACCTTACTTTTTGAATTTATCTACCTCACGACAGTTACTCTTCAAAATCCAGATCGAAAATTTTAAAACTATAAAAAGACCGTACCTATATTCTGTTGTTTAGTCAAGCAGTATATAGTTTTTAAAAATTTCTTTCAATTTTTTTTAATTCCTAATAACCTATACTTATAGTACTTCTATATAAAAAATCAAAGCACATACTCGCAGAAAATAAAGTTTTTCAAATTTGTGACTGACTTTTTGCTTTTTTTTTTTACTTTTTTACCCTTTCTGCCTGAGTAAGCGTTTCTGCGTTGCTTATTCTGTAGGTATGTACCTATGATCCAGGAGGTGCACGAATCATCTCCAAATTGACCCCACGTCGACTTAGTATAGTGCTCTAAAAGCACTTCAGATGCGTTATCGACTTAAGTAATAACGGGTTTTATCCCTTAATTTAAAATTTTGCAGATACCTCGATCCTAGGATCCACGGTAGAAAAACAATTTTTCTCAAAGAAAAGAACTTATTGAACCATATGGACCTTTAGGTCAACTTTAGGTCCGAAGTTCAACAACCTAACCACTGGAGATAGCTACCGAGGCTCGAGCCGATCGTTTTACCGGCTTTTGATATTTTGATGCGGGCTTTTGTAGCTTTTATTGTTTGTGTTGCCCTCTTCTGTAAAAATCGTTGAAACATAAACCAATAACAATAAATTCCGGCATGTTCAGCATAAATTTCATACAAAAACAAATTTTTGAAAGAAGAAAAAATGTAAGTTTTTTAGTAATAAAAAATAAAAAGTTTATATCATAATTTTATAAAGTTTACAATAATTGACATTGATTAATTAATTAACTAAGTAAAAAATAAAGATTACTTACTCTTTATTTTTAATTTTTACGAAATACATTTTCTATACATTATAAACTTAAAATTTCAGTTTAAAATTAATTTATCATGTCAGAAAATGATTTAACTGTTACCATATCTGGCTCAACATTTTCATTATTATTGTATGAAAATGCAAGATGTAGTGAAACAAATGGAGATCAGGTTAGTTTTTTAAATTTAAATTATGTTTTAATTCAATAATCTTATTATTTAATTGTAGCAAATAATAAAATTTTTAATTTTAAAACAGATTGGTTTTTTACTTGGAGAAATTCAAGACTATGAAACAAATGTTTGTACAGATACAGAAAGAGAAAGCAAACATTGCAAGAGATTCATAAGTAAATTAAATTTTAAATATTTAATAATAATTCTATTAAAACATAATTTTAATATACAAATTCTGAATTGATCATTACAGACATTAGAAACATAACTACATATCCAGCTGGTAAGCCATTTTTTGGTCTAGATCCATTATTAGGAGGTATAAATGAAGAATATTTACAAAGTTTATTAAGCGGAAAAGAAGATCAAATAATTGGATGGTTTCATTTTAAAAAATATTTAGAGTTAACTATAACAATAAGAGAATATTGTATACACAGAGATTTGAAAAATTATTTTTCAAAAATTAATAACTTATTAGAAGATACATTTTTATTTTTTACTTTAAGTAATTCAGTAAATAAGGATCATAGTACGCATAAGTTTAAACACGTTGTCTTATTAATAGAAGATTATGAGTAAGTTTAAAAATAATTTTTTTAAAATTATTAATAGTCTAGAAGCCTTATAAGTTAATTTTAGATGTATGCACTTTTCTCCTAAAGTTTGTGCAAGGCTACTAATATGAGATAGATAAGTTTTTTGATACACTGATTTCAAATTTTTAGGTTCAGACCCCAAATAATTACTGATACCAAAAAACTGTAGTTTTTGGTTGATTTTCCAAGTTAATTTGACATATTTCATAAGAAACTTTTTTAATTTTCCTCAAAATGATAGGAAATTTGTTTTTGAGGTGGATGAATAAGAATATATTCTTATAAATATATTTAGGTACTAGCCTCAAAAACATATAAACCATCATTTGAAATAAAACAAAATAGCTTTCAAAATTGTAAATGTGTAATGTCAAAATGGATAATTATTCGGGGTCGGGAGCTAAAAATTTGAAATCAGCATATCGAAAAACTTACCTATCACATATAAGTAGCCTTGCACAAACTTTAGGAAAAAAGTGCATATATCTAACTTATATAACTTCTGGACTATAAGAACAAGGTACTAAATAATTTTTTTTTTTTGCAGATATAAATCTGTACCTTTAAGAATAAATAATTTAGGTGTTGATTATACTCAGCAAGAAGGAATAGAGTATAAGCCTTCTCCTGTTGGTTGTTTAAAAAATAAAGATTATTTTAGCAAATTATGCAAAAGCTTATTACCCAAGTAAGGAGAAAATAAAAATATCTTCTAATTGCTTCAAAAATCAATTTTTTTTTTTTGTATTGTAGAGTAAATAAAAATTCATCCGATTTAAGTACATTACAATTAATTCAACAAGAAGCGAATAAATTTTCAACTATTGTTTTAAAACAACTTTGCGATTCTGATAAAGAAAATGATGAACTTGAAAAAAAAATATATCAGTTAAAGTTTAAGATATTCGAAAAAAAATTAGAAAAGTTTATGATTAAAAAAAAAGAAGAAGAAGAAAAACTAAAGGCTAAAAAAAAAGAAGAAGAAGAAAGATCATTAGAATTGAAAAAACTTCAAGAAAAAGAAAAAATGAAAAATTTAGCAGAAATAAAACAGAAAAATGAAGAGGAAAAACAAAGAGCATTGGAGTTAAAAAGTCAAAAAGAAAAAGAGAGAATAGAAAAGTTAAAAAAAAATGAAAAGGAAAAAGAAGAGAATACACCAATAGACTCACGAGAATCACCAACTATTTTTGATTCTCCAAAAGTAATAAAATTCAATATCCTAAAATCCATTCAGAAATAAAATTTTTTTTTATTTTTTAGAGTAAAACTGAGGATGATATTGAAAATATGGAAACCGTGGATTCTGACGAATGTGATAAGAAATCAGAAACTAATGATCAGTCAAATGTAGATTCTAGTTTTAAAAATGTAGATGAGAATATTTCAACTAATGAATGTACAGAAAAAAATAATGAAATAAATGAGTCATTAATTAACGCTGGCTCTGAAAAATCTGATTGTGAATCCGTAAGTGAAATTAAAAAAGTTGATGAATCTGATTGATGATATTACCAATATTTCAGTTTCAATTGTGGGTAATGAAAAAAATTATTTTAAATCTAAGTACAAATGTAAATTACAATATTTTTTTAAAAAAAGATAATTAAAAATATATTTTTAATAAAATATTGTTATTATTTATAACATTAACGCAAAAGCTCTTTTTTAACCCAACGTAATAAAAACCCTATAAAAGAGGTAGGTTAATTTACTTATGTTACTATTATTTTATAAAATCAAAATTAGTGAACCTTTTATCTGTTTTTTAAAATTATGGTCTCAATTTTCATGAAATTGAAAAATATTTAGTTATTTTTTGTCAACTTTTATTTAATTTAAAGCTTTTAAAAGATCCTTCCAGTTTTCATAATATAAAAATTAAAACGACTATATTTTTTACTTGCATAAAAAATTTCTTTTATTCATCCTCTGTTTTTTATAATTATAAAATTGTATCAGAAGAAAATTTTTTTTTTTTTGACTAGACACTTTTTTGCAAATAAATAGAATTTAATAATTTTTATATATAAATATTTTATAAAATTTAACAAAAAAAAAATCTAAAATAAAGTAAAACATAATTTAAAATCATAAAATTTTAAAATTTAACAAAATTGAAAAGTATTCAATTTGTGTATCAAATAATTAACCTTTTAAATGAAGAATTTTAAATCTTTATCAAATAATTTACAATAAATCAACAGGATTATTATGTAATCCGCTAACTTCAAATATTGTAGCTGCGAGTCTTCTTGCATGATCCAAAACACATTGAGATGTTATTAAACCTAAATGAATGCAAAATAATTCATAAATTCTTAATTTATTTATTGGTATTTTAGGAAAATACGTTTCTGCTAGTTTTCTGCAAAATAACATTTAAATTAAAATTTTAAAAAGTATTTATTAAAATAATTATATTTTACCTGTAATAATCACCACAAAATATTCCAGGCATTGGTAAACTCTTAACTAATTGATTAGAGTATGTTTTGCATTTTAAAGGAGCTCCCTTAATTTAAAATAAAATTTATAAAATTCAATAAGTAAACAATAAAAATAATAAAAATATATTTTGCACTTACTGAATTATCTTCAAACCATAGAAAATATGCATAATGAAATGTTGTATCTTTCCACATAACTAAAATATGTCCTTCTTGTAAATGTATTCTACTTTGATCAATCATTGACCAAACCTATTAAAATTTTGGCTTTATTTTCAATTTACAATTTTAGCTACTTTCATCTACTTTACTTACCTTATTTTTTACTAATTCAATTGTTTCGCTATTATTAAAATCAATTTCTGGAGCTGTTAATCTGTGAGTATTTCTGTTTATATATAGGAAGTGTACTAACCCTGGAAATTCTTCAAGATATTTATTGATTGTTGTGGTTGATTTGGAAGATTCAAAGTCTTTTATATTGAGAACTTTGTTCAATTTTTGATTAATAAATTCATTTACCGAGATAATGCAATCTGAATTTTTTACTAACAATTGATCAAAACAGGTTAAATGAAATAAGTTTTTTAGTATCTCAATAAAACTTATAATATTGGATTCAATTTGCAAAATATTATTTGAGTCTCTAGATTTTATCAAATCTGTAAATTTTTTTTTCAAAAAATCCCGCTTTATTTGTAATTGTTTGTGACATTTATCGATATCAATTTTTAAATTTCCACGATTTTTTTTTAATGAATCTGATATTTTTTTAATCGATATATCTAAATTATCAATAGCTGCTTTTAGTTCATCAATATCTCTTTGTAATTGAAGTCCATTAATTATATTTAAATGAAAAAAACTATCGTATAATCCTGATGATATTGAATTATTTGAAGTCTCAACTATTATTAATAAATTCATTTCATGTTTTATTTCTGAAACATGTACTGCATTTGATGTAAAACCATTTTCTTCAGATCCCAAAAATAAAAGCTCGCTATATAATTGATTGTTTAAATCCAATTTGAATAACGAGTCTGTAAAAAAAATGAAACTTTAGTATATATTTCAAAATTATAGTAAATATGAAATTTTTTTTGTTTACTTGTTTCACTAAAATTGGAAGAGTTTTCCATAAAGTTTGAAGACATCGCGTTATCTTGCATTTGAAGGCTGTTTCTGGACATTGTAATATCATCATTATATTTAAATTTTGCAGTTTTATTTTTATTAAACACATGGCACATTAATATCAAAAATAATATATCTGATGATAATAAATCTTGAGCATATTTACTTGAAAACAATGATAAAAATTTATTTTTAAAAAGAATTAATAAATGTACATTTGAAATATCGCATTGAGATTTTAATTTGTCTGCAGCATCATTTAATATTTTTAGAATTTCTGCTGATACATCTGGATTTACCATAAATTGTTCAATGGATTCAGTTAATATACTTTGCTCGCTTTTTCTTAAATACTTCCAAGCATCCAGTAAATAAGATACAGAATAAACTATATTTTCACTTTCTTTTAATCTATAAATAAAATTATTAATGAAATATTTTAAAACATTTGCTGCGACAAGGGTCAAATTGACCCATGACTCCACTTATTTTAAATGGAGCTCCATAATTTGCTGCAGTGAATGTCTTATAGTTATTGAAAAATAAATAAATATCTTACATGGAAACATCTGGACCACAAAGGTGTCTAACTATTGTTATGCATACACCTAGTGTTTTTTTCATACATTCAATATCTTCATTTGACATGTAAACAAATGTGTATCCCATAAATTCATCAAATACCATATTTGTACCATTTTGACATTTGACTGTTCTATATGTATTACCAAACTGAGATGCCATAATATGTTGCGATGTAATTATTGGTGAAAATAATTGCATTATTATGTTATATGATGGTTTAAACTCTTTTGGATCACCATCCTACATGAATATTTATCATTATTATTTAATAAATATTTTAATTTTTAAAAGAAATGATAGTAAAAACTGGTTTTTTACTTTGTTTATGTTTATTAATCCTTCTTCATTAGCTAATTTTTGGATGTGATTTGCAAACTCTGAATTATATTTTATGAATAAAATATCATTCATTTGGTCAAAAATTAATAAACTCCTCATTTTTGAAAGTTAGTTAAAATAATTTTAGTTTAGTTAAGATAATATTGCAGTTTTATGTTAAAAAAAACACATTGAGTTTTTCATAAGCTTGACTTTTTAGTTTTTTTTTAATAAAAAATTTTGCAGAATTTCATAGTGACATAATAAACAAGAATTACAAGTATTAATTTTATACTTTGTAGAGATTTGCTTTATTTTTTTATTATATCAGTTCAAGGTAGACAAGAAAAACTAATTAAACCGGCTTTACCTTTACCACAAAAACAAATAAACATTGCAGTTTTGCGCGGAGCAGTCGCGCAAAACACAGTGTGCGCCATGTTATTATTATTGATTTGTAATATAAAAAGCGGTAAAATTTAAATTTGTATATGAAAGGAAAATATTTGAAATAAAATAAAGAAAAAAATATTTTTTGTAACATATAAGAGTTTTATTATAATTTTTAATTATTCATCACATATGAAAAATGAGTTTGATTTGACACAAATGTAATGTTCAAATGTATAACGTGTATTCTTTTTTATTAATAAATAAAAATTACAATCATAATCATGTAATCCTCAAACACCCTGTTACTTAATACAAGAAATTAAAAAAACTAAAACTTAATTATACTTAATAAAAATACAAATAAATAAATTAAGATAAATGACGAAAAATTATTAAATATAGCCATTTTATTTGTTGTGCATTTTTATTTATATCATTTTTTAAAAGTATATTTTATAATGATGGCCTATTTTTTAAAAATATACATTCATATTAATAAATTGTTGTTATTTGTTTATTATTTTAGGCCATTAATTATAAATTCTATTTAATACACCGAAAATCATTTCCACTTGCTGCAAGCGAAAATTTTTATTTGCTCGCGGTTAGTGAAAAAAATTTTTTCAGCTCATACAATTACATTTAAAGGGATATTTAACAAGGTTAATAATAGTAGTTGAATTTTTACTAATAATTGCACTTTTAAAAACAAAAAATTAATGTTAAATCAAAAAATTTTTTAAAATATCACATATTCATAAAATTTTCTATATTATTTAACAAATATTTAAAATTTTAATATTAATTAACAATAATTAAATTTTTTTATTCTTTGAATTTATCTTGATAATATCCCTTTTTTTTAATAATAATATAATTAATGAAAAATTTAAAACATTTAATAATATTTTTGAGAAATTTACATTATCTAGAATTTAACGTATTTTTAAAGCAATTATTACAATCATAAATGACATATTTTTTTATACATTATTTATTACTCGCCCTAAAAATTTTATTTCGAGTTGATAATTGACTCGAAAGAGTAAATTTTAAATTTCAGAAAATGTGAAAATTTAGGCAGACTATTTTTAGAGTGAAATTTGATTCTTAGTAAAGTGAAATTTCACTCTGATAAGAATAAATATCATTCGAATAAGTTTGGCTGAAATTTCACTTTTTGTAAAAGTGAAAATTTTGTTAGAGTTTTGATTAGCCTAAAAGTTATTTTAAAAAGATACTTGATTTATCATAAAAATCACATAGATTTTTTAGTTCTTCCAGTAAATTCCACATTATCAACAATTCAAAAAACTTTTTAAAATACCCTCCCAGGCTAAAAGCGTAGATTTAGTTATAATATTAATATATTACAAGAATTATTTATTTAATATTATACAAATACATAATTTTTTATAGTTTTTTATTCATCGAACTATGATTTTTTTTTAGATTATAATTTTTTTCTAAATTTATGATTTCGAATGTTTCAATTAATTTATTAATAAAAGCATCTCTGAAATGTTCATTTATTTTTTCATCAATTAAATATATTTATTTTATATAAAAAGATCTAAATTTGTATAATATAATTTTATTATTTACATATATAAAGAAGTTAAGAATGTTTTTTAAAAAAATTAAGTTTAATCTTAAGATATACAATACTGTAAATGAAAAATATTTTTCAACAAAAAAAATTTATTAAAATTTTATCTAAGTTTCAGAAAAAATTCCATTACATACTGTCAGCCTGAAAGTTTTAAAAATCTGACCCAATTTTCAACGTTTTTTATTCAATAAAACAGCAATCAGGCTAAAGTACTTACACAATATTCTAAAGATATTACAGTAAAAAATGTTTTTTTTTGAAATTTACAAAGTTTATATATATTTACAATAAATATAATTATTTTTGAGATCAAAGCTTAGAAAATTAAAATGCTAATCATTTTGATTACTTTTTTTTAGGTTTATAAAGATGAAAATTTTTGTTGAAAAATTTTATAGCTGAAGCTTATTTATTGAAAATTTTAATTTTTTATATTTAAAAAAATATATTTTATGTTAAAAAAATGTAAATTAAGATTATAATAAAAAGGTGTATAAAAAAGTTTATTCATATAGTAAAGTTTTGTATTTTTATAGAAATTATGAATTTTTGGAGTGTTTAAAGTTTACAAAACTAAATTTTTTCTATTATAGGCCATCAAAATGGTCTTCAATTAAAATTTTGACACTAACTAACTTAAAATAATGTTGTCAGGCTGCCCTGCCTGAATGTCACTTAAAAATTGAAGCAAAATACAAGCAGAGTAACCTAACAGCGAAAAATCTTCAATGAAAGTAATTTTTAAAATTAAATGTAACTGCTAAAATTTAAAAAATGTTTTCTTTAAAATTCAGAAATTTATTTTTATTTACACATTTATTTATTTTTTTTTTGGCTATATTTTATTAAAATTAATTTCATGTATTACAAAGATTTAAACTTGCATAAAATTTTAATAAAAATTTATTTATTAAAATGAGGTGCGTTCTCATATATCACTTTTTTTTTATATTCTAATTAAATAGTATATAAACTATTAAATGACAATTAAAATGCAAATTATACAATAATTAGGCCATAAATATTTCAGAAAATAAAGAAAATTTTTATTCTATTTTTCAGTATTATGGCCATTTGTCTAAGGTTGCTCTGTTTAAATTTTGCTCAAATTAGTAATATTTAAGTAAACAAATTTTTCAAGCAAAATTCAAACAAAGAAATTTATCATAGTGATAATTAAAAATTACATCTTTGGTATTATTACCCAGATAACAAAAAAAATTATCATATATACCTAAAATAATCAGGAGTAACTGATCTAATTAAATCAAAACATTTTTTAACGCTCTTTTATAATAATAATTAACAGTCTTAAATTTATAAAACTATCACCTCGTCCCAAAATATTTATAACAATATAGAAATTTTATTTAACTGATTCTCAATTTTTTTTCTTAACTCACACATTTAGAAAAATCATAGACATTTTTTAATTAAACAATTATATTAGAAATTTTTGATTTTTAAATAGACATTTAAAACATAATTTTAAAAAATGAACGACACACATAAAAAAATGTTTTTTCTCATTTAAATAATAAAATAGGAACATATAATATATATTACATTGTATTAATATAATCCTATTTATCAGTTCAATTATATTTACATTTAAAAAACATTTACACAGTTTTATGATTTATTTTTTAATTCGCATTTAATTAAAGGAACAATTGGACATACTCTAATAAAAATAATTTTTTTTTAATTTTCTTTATTATTCTGATGACATTAATTGTACGCTATCTTCGGCAGATTTATGTAATCTTCTAACCTCAGAAAGTGATCTTATTGGTGTTGGATTTAATAAAGAAAATGAATGTGTATGTCGATCTGAAAAATACAAATAATTAAATTTTCATATATTTTTTAAATTTATGTTTATGGATTGTTAATTGAAATTAAAGTTTATGTTTGTCAAAATTTTTTATAAAATACCAAAAGTTTGTAGTGCATTTTTATAAATTTTCATATACTATGATAGTGATTAATCCTCTGACAATTAATTTTATATCTATATTGATGGCAATAAATATTTTATAGAGGAAATGCAAAAAATTTCTTTAGATTTTATTAAAATAAATCATTAATTTATATTTTCTTGTCTGACCCTAAAAAAAGGATGACCTAAATCGCTTCTGGGCACGGGTTCTTAATATACTACTTTTCATAAAATTTTCCATATTTGGTTGAATTTTGGGTTTAACTCAAAAGGAAAAATTCTAGTTTTTCCAGTAACTTTTCATGGAATTTCCAAATTTAACCCAACATTAAGTACCAGTTGCTATAATTTAACAATAAAGTTTCATGAATATTGCTACACCCAAAAACTTGCAATACCTATTTGACATAGAAATTAGAAGTAAAATTTCTAAATTTTAATAACTGCACACACTTTACAAACTAAAACTCTTTCAAAATTTTTATTCTTACTGCAAGCTGATTTCCGCTTGCTGCGAGTCTAAAAATACTTTAATATTACAAACTTTCATTTTCAAGCTTTCGCTAATATATAAGCAAAATATTATATTCTATAATACAAAAGTATGTGTGAAAAATCGATTATTGTTTTTAAAACTTTTCTTTTACCTTATTTTAGCATAAAATTTAAAAAAAAATCAAGGTTACATATTTTATAATATTTTTCATTATTAATTGCAATATATCCTACCCCCCAAAAAAACAAGGAAATATTTCAGTTATAATTCAAAAATTTATATATTATTTTCATGCATTATTTTAATTAATTATTAATTTATTGATTAAAAATAAAATAAAATAATTTTTATCTAAATTAAAAAAAAAAGGAATTAAAATATATTTTAATAAGCTTTTAATTTTTCTAATTTCCACGAATATAAATATTTATTTTTTAAAATTAAAGTTTATTTATAAAGTGTCAGTACTAAAGGGTAATAATACTAATTAATTAATCGTTTTTTTATGTTTCTTCTTTTATTCTATTTTTTTAACACTAGAACAATAATCATTATAATTTTGTTATTTTTTTTTAAATTTGACCTTTTTAATTAAATTTTGTCACGATATATTTATATTAGGGTGTCCGTTACTTCCCAAATTGGCTTTTTCGTGACGGGGACCCCCTAAATCTTTCACATATGACTCAAAAACGTGGAAAAGTCGGTCGAGCCGTTTTTAAAATGATTTTAAGGCATGCCCCACCGCCCCTCTATTTCCCATCTAAATAACATGGGCTTTTTCTACTTTTTTTTCAAAATCCTGCCAAATTGCGAAAAAATCATGAAATTGAATGTACCCTACGAAATTTTTTTTATTTTCACATATATTTTGAAGTTTTTCAGAGAGAAAACAAAAAAAATTATTCCTTAGGCTTTAGTAAGCACTAACTCTAAATCTCATTTACGAAAAAAAACGGTTTTTTTTTTTTTTAAACTTTATAAATAGGTAGGCACTTTTATTGTGCGAAAAAAATTGTAAAACTACCTTAAAACTTTATATTTTTCAAGTATTTGTTGTTCAGTTTATAATTTTTAAGGTGTCTCAATTTTTTATGCTACTAAAAACTCGGGTCATAAACCTATTAAGGCCTAACCGACCTTTTTTGGACACTTGCATTTTTCGGTAATAAAAACTGCATATTTTAGGCTAAAAACCTCACCAAGTAGGTAATTCGGGTCGCTCTTTTCATTTCCGGAGCCCGTTTTTTTATTCAACCCCTACGAAACGAAATATCAACCCCTAAAATGGGGTAAATATTCAAATAATTTTTAAAGAAACTTAAGTTCTTCCCAAATGCAAAAAAGTTTTTATTTAGCATAAAAAATTATTACTAGAACTCCCAAGAAAAGGATAAAAGTCAAATAAGCATTGACCAGCTATTACGACCCTCCCTGGGGGTGTCTTAAGTAAGCAAAGGGGTGAGTTTTATAAATAAATGAAAGATTAAATACTTTGGGCTAAAAAATTCACCAGATAGGTATTTCGGGTCACTCATTTCATTTCTGGAGCTCATTTTTAGCTACAACCATTACGAAATGAGATATCAACCCCTAAAATGGGGTAACCTTTCAAATAATTTTTAAGGAAACTTAAGTTGTTACCAAATGCAAGAATTTTACGAACTTCCTCTCTTTTGGGAGTCCTGGTAATAATTTCTGATGTCAAATAAAAACTTTTTTGCATTTGGAGACATCTGATGCGTAACAAAAATTATTTGAAAATTTACCCCATTTTAGGGGTTTAAAAACTTATGACCGGTTTGTGTAACTACACAACCAACGAGCATGGAACATGTTCACTAATAACTAACACTGATAATAAAGTATCTATTCTGTTCATAATATCAATATTTATATCCAAGTATTTCTGCACTAAAGTTCTTTAGAGACTTCTGCACCAATGGTCCCTAGGTTCTTCTGCACCAAAGGTCTTTAGGGACTTCTGCACCAATGCTCCCTAGGTACTTCTGCACCAAAGGTCTTTAGAGACTTCTGTACAAATGGTCCCTAGGTACTTCTGAACCAATGCTCCCTAGGTACTTCTGCACCAATGCTCCCTAAGTACTTCTGCACCAAAGGTCCCTAAATCGAAAATATTCTAAGTCCCATTTGACCCCCCCCCTTAAAAAGGACAAATTTGACCCCCCCCCTTAAAAAGGACAAATTTGACCCCCCCCCCCCCTTAAAAAGGACAAATTTGACCCCCCCCCCCCCTTAAAAAGGACATATTTGACCCCCCCCCCCCCCTTAAAAAGGACAAATTTGACCCCCCCCCCCCCTTAATTTTCCAGTTCTGAAGTACCCCCTCCCTATAAACATGTTCCATGTTAATATCATTTCGTAGGGGTCGTAGCTAAAAATGAGCTCCAGAAATGAAATGAGTGACCCAAAATACCTATCTGGTGAATTTTTTAGCCCAAAGTATTTAATCTTTCATTTATTTATAAAACTCACCCCTTTGCTTACTTAAGACACCCCCAGGGAGGGTCGTAATAGCTGGTCAATGCTTATTTGACTTTTATCCTTTTCTTGGGAGTTCTAGTAATAATTTTTTATGTTAAATAAAAACTTTTTTGCATTTGGGAAGAACTTAAGTTTCTTTAAAAATTATTTGAATATTTACCCCACTTTAGGGGTTGATATTTCGTTTCGTAGGGGTTGAATAAAAAAACGGGCTCCGGAAATGAAAAGAGCGACCCGAATTACCTACTTGGTGAGGTTTTTAGCCTAAAATATGCAGTTTTTATTACCGAAAAATGCAAGTGTCCAAAAAAGGTCGGTTAGGCCTTAATAGGTTTATGACCCGAGTTTTTAGTAGCATAAAAAATTGAGACACCTTAAAAATTATAAACTGAACAACAAATACTTGAAAAATATAAAGTTTTAAGGTAATTTTACAATTTTTTTCGCACAATAAAAGTGCCTACCTATTTATAAAGTTTAAAAAAAAAAACCGTTTTTTTTCGTAATTGAGACTCAGAGTTAGTGCTTACTAAAGCCTAAGGAATAATTTTTTTTGTTTTCTCTCTGAAAAACTTCAAAATATATGTGAAAATAAAAAAAATTTCGTAGGGTACATTCAATTTCATGATTTTTTCGCAATTTGGCAGGATTTTGAAAAAAAAGTAGAAAAAGCCCATGTTATTTAAATGGGAAATAGAGGGGCGGTGGGGCATGCCTTAAAATCATTTTAAAAACGGCTCGACCGACTTTTCCACGTTTTTGAGTCATATGTGAAAGATTTAGGGGGTCCCCGTCACGAAAAAGCCAATTTGGGAAGTAACGGACACCCTAATTTATATATATAATTTTTGTATGTATTAGGCTGTTTTTTATTTAGAAAATAATTTACTTTTGTTTCTCAAATTTGCTATTTTTTTTAAGATTATTTAAGAAACTCTATTCATTTATTCGATTTTCATCCTTTATAGTCTTTTGCCTTGCATCCCAAAATAAATAATTTAATAGTTTTGAGAAGGGGAGTGCATGAGTTAGTCAATATAAAATATATATACAATAATTATAATATAATAGCAATTCTGATTAAACAATATGCAAAACTTAATTTATCAATAACTTTATGTATTTACTGTCAAATGATATGCAATGTAAATAGTCTATTATAAATTGCAATTAGCACCTTAATGTAATTTAAATTTATAGTAAAACTTATCATTTTAATTAAAACTTGATTTAATTTAAATTTATAATTTATAGATTTCTAATTTAATTTTATTAAAGAATTGAAAAAAGCAATATTGAACAAATCATTCCAACAATAACTAAATAATTTAAAAGAAAAACAATTATGAAATTTAAATAATTTTTTTTATAAAATTGTTAAAGATTATAAATTTTCAGCCTTGATAATGAAGACTGAAATTTATTGAAAAAATAAGGAAAATAATTATTAGCTCAAAAATCAAATATTTTTATTTAATAATAATATTGAATATAATCAATCAGTATATCTCAATATTTCATTTTTAACTTCAGTCTTTAAATAATCAAACCTATCACTATCTCCTGAGATAGACTATTCCACTCTCTCCTTAAACGAAAAAAAGGAGAGTGAAGATCTTTTTTCAAATTGCGAAGGTTATAAGGCACATTTCTTAAGACAAAGTTATCATTCAAAAGGTCTAAATAAGGTTCATCTAAAAGTATCTTAGCCACAAATAGAATATCACCCACTTGATAAGCTAATTCCATTGAAGAAATACCTGTTAATTTATATAATGCATAATAATCATGGTCATCATATGACATGGAGTATACTGCAGTTTACCCGAAGCGTACCAAAAAGTAATCATTTTTAATTACTTAAATTCAAACGTAGATCTTTTTAGATAGTCTAACATTTTATAGCCTTCAGATGTATAATAAAGCCTCCACGAGAATCACAAGACCACCCAAATCTCTAATTTCATCCACCCTTGTTAATATCAAATAATTAAAATTATAAGAAATAAAGTGGGATTATTTACCTAATCTAAAAAAAGTTATAGTATAACTTTTATTTATATTTATGGGCATTCCTTATTTTTTCCTCAATTTAGAGTCATCAGCAAAGAATTCTAATTTTGGTGACTTTATATGATCAAATATATCATTAATAAACGAAATAAAAAATAAAGGACCTGTATGAGAAACCTGAGCTATCCCAGGTGATGAAACAAATCTAAAGAACTTACAGTTATTGTACAGAACCATTGTGCACTTTTTGGATAAAAATGAATTTAATATTTTGAGAGCCCATCCCCTTATACCAAGTTTAAAAAGCTTATTATGATAATAGTCTGTCATCTAAAGAATCGAACGCTTTAGCGAAGTCAAGATAAATAAAATCAGTTTGGGATCTATATCTATACATAAATAATTGTGAGCCTTGTAGTTATTTCTAGGCTCATAAGTAGCCCAGGGAAATAAACGGAGGGTATCAGGTACTTTTATCTAAGAATATGGTAGGTATTATCTAATTATGTGTTTCTCTGTTCCAAAGGTCTTACTTTTTCAACTCAGAAAGTTATTTAGACAATTAATTACTAAAAAATCAAATTTTTTTTATTTCCTGGTTTCAATTAGTCTGTGCTTGAAAAATTTTTGGCTTTCTTATATAATTTCACTAGATAATTTATTGAAAATTAAAAATATTTTCTTCCTGAGCCTTGACAGTGTCAAATTTTTTAAAAATGATTTTTGTTTTTTAATTGACCTTCAAATCTATATAGATAATTAAACTAAAAATAATAATTGTTTAATTTTTTTTTATTTTAAGCTTATATAATTAAATTATCTAAAAAAAATTTAATAATCATCCTTGACGTAAATTCAGTTTTTAATTTTATAAGACGAAAGAGCTTTTCATAATCATTATTTTGCATGATATATTGATAAATTAATTAGTATTTTTGACTAATTATTAAAAATAAAATTTTTTATTTTTATTTTAACGTCAATAAAGTTAAATTATAAATTTTTATTTTTTAATTTTAATCTTTCATTCTTTTATTTTTGGTCATATTTATTGAAGTATGTTAAAAATGAATAATTTTGTTGATACAATAATTTTGTTTTACAAGAAATAAACTTTGTATTTATTATGTATCAATAAAAGTTTTTTAAAAAGTTATCATAAACTTTTTTATATTCAAAAATACATTTTTTAACCATATTCATATTATCATATTTAAATCAGCCTGTGTAAAAATTTGAGTTTTAGTATTCAGTTGTATTTAGGGGCTGATTTACAAATAAATTTAAAGTCTTTTAAATAAGCTGATAAATAAGAGTCAAGTTGATTCTAATTTGGTTGCCGTGAGGTAAGCAGATAGAAAATACTTTTTAGCAAATTTTAACTACAATGACAAAATATGATACGTTTTTGGCCAGAAAAATGCGTTCGTGGTTGCCGGAACATTTTTCTCGCTCAAATGATTGAAAATGGCTTGAAACGTAAAAAACAGAAAGAAAATTGCACCAAAAAATTTTTTCGTTCATTTAGGATTGGCACGCAGTTGTGCGATGAAAATGAAAAAATTTTTGCCCTCCCGTGCGTAAGACTTGTCATGGAATTTTTTGCACTCTTTGTACGTCTAGGTAAGAAAAAAAAACTGTAAGCACCATGGGCAAAAAATTTAGGCTCTAGTGTGAAAACACACCACTCGTACTCAAACTAGCGTTAAAATTATACGCCGTTGATAATTAATATACTATTTTATTTTACTTTAAGTTTCATGAGATTTACATTCGTTTAAGCAAAAAAAAAAAAATTCCACTAGCCTCAAACGGAATTTCATTAGCTGCAAGTGGTTTTTTTTTCAGACAATACTAAAAACCTTTGCAGATTTATAGAAACATAATTAAAAAATTGAAGTTGTTCTGGGATTTAACTCTTTCAAGGAAATGCAAGCTTCGTCAGTTAAGACAAAATTTAATTTTTACATTATAAATTTTTAAGTCAATTGCAACAGAAAAAAATGTTTTCTACAATTTTTTAAACTTGTTTTATGCATAAACTATAAAAAACTCACAAGACGCATAAAATTCTGTAGAGTACAATTCAAATGTTTCAAAAACCCCTATCAAAACATTTCTCACTAGTACCATAAAATAATACTACTCCCGAGAAACACACTACCTTTTTTATGTTGTACATAAAGTCCTATTATATTTTTGTCATATTCTCTAAATAACCATCAAAATTTTTATATCTTAAAAAAATTTGGTGCATAAAAATAAATTTAAAAATTTTCTACACTAAATAACTCTAATTTCATAAATTTTAAAATCAATTTTTTTAAATCGTCTATAATAAATTTTTCTCAAAAATATTTATATTTCAAGGATACAAAAAAAAAATTTTAAATAAAACAATTACTAAAAATATTTTATTATTCTATCGATTTTCATTTCTTATTCAAAATAAACTAAATTGTATGTAGAAAATTATATGAATTTTTTTAGTATTTATTTCCTTATTACATTGTATTTAATTATGATAATCCAAAAAAAAAGTAATAAAAATCAAGTTCACGCGCGAATTATTTTAAAATTATACATACCAAGGTTAAATATTAAAAAAATTTAAATAATTAAAATATATAGAAAAACATGAAAGTTTAGACACATAGCGTGATACAAATCTTTTGTCGAATGCACTTTAGATCTTCGTGATTAAATAATTTATGAGTAATATAATTAAAACGTTGAAAAATTTTGTTTTAAATATTTACCTTTCGAATCTGTTGAGTTTTCTAATTTAGGTGATTCGTTTAAATCATGTCTTGTAAATTTTGGCGATGAGCTATTTGTATTTTGATCAGAAAATTGAAATATTGGTGATCTAGACCATGAAGCTGGTGGTGGACTTCTTACTAAATGTTCGTGTACTTGAGCTAATGTTAATGGATCGCTATCACCAAATTCTTGTGACATTAATATCGTGTCATCAGATTCTGATTCTATTGTTTCTAAAAGATTTTCTCTACTTGCTAATACCTGTAAAATAAATTTTAATTAATGAAAAAATATTTTTTTTAAAATATATAATTTATAACGTGCCTGTAAAAATGGATTATCTTGTCTACTGAGCCTTAATGCTTCCATATCTTGATCGATATTACGAGTCCTTCCTGGAGTTAATGTTAAAATTGAATGACTCGGAGAAGACTGACACGCGACAACTACATCAACGGCTGTTACGCTCAAGGTCGGTGTTGTTTGTATCTTCGTCACGGAATTCTCCATGTTCATTTCGTTCTCTTGCTGTTGATGATGTTGCTGATGCATGTTTCTCCTGTAACCCGCTGTTACTTGTGTGTTGTTCCTCGACACGCCTTAACATTTAAATTAAATTTATTTCTATTTTATTATTGATTTTTGATTTATAAAAGAAAATTATATTAATCAATATTTATTTATATGTTTGTTTTTATTTTTTTCCTTTTTTTATCTATGTCAAATTTAATTTTCTTTTATATATGATTTTATATTAAAATTCAAAATTTATAATATTGCCATGCATATAAATTGCTAAGGAAATGAAGTTGGTTATTGTATATTATTAATGTACACTCTAAATTCTAACTTTTATTTTAAAAATATATTTTTATTTTGCAGAACTATTTGACTTCTAAGAAATCTAATTAAGGGTAAATTTTTAGTACTCAATTGTTTCAGTCTTTAACGGAAGCAAATTTTTTTCATTTTTGAGCGTTTTGTAAAAATTTTATTTAAGTGGTCCCAAGAAGAGGGTCCAAAGATTTGTTCCAAAAAGGGCAAAAGGATTCTTAAAACACTTAAAGTTATGTATTGTTTTGAAAGTATAACTCATTCCTGCAAGTTTTTTACAGGGTTGAAAAAATCAGCTACAGCCACTCGGCTGATATTTACTTAAAAAAAGTGTTTACTGGACACTAAAAATCACTTTATTCACTGTGCACTTAAAAGAAACTTGAGAAGCTTTCTTTAAAAAAAAATAAAAATTGACTTGAAAAAATTTAGAGTGTACATTTTAATCCAATAATAAAAGTTCTTACATTACAAAAAAATTACATAAGAAAGTAAATTTGTTAAATAATAATCATACCTTGATTCACGAGTCTCGGTGACCGTTGAATGTTTTCCTCGTCGATCTTCATGTCTGTGTTGTTGATAAAAAAATTTTTTATTTTAAATAAATTTCTTAAAAAATTAAAACTTTTTTTTTTTATTTTAAAATAATATTTTTTATCATTTTTTTGTGCTTTTTCATCGTAAGACACATGAATCATGATTTAAAAAGGCGCTTTTTTACGGTCAAGGCGATTTATATAAATATTGAAAAGAAATTTAATTATTTAAAATAACATAATAATAATAAATATATATTTTATTAAATAATAGAAACTTTTTAGCTTTTTTTAATAATTTCATATTTGTTTTATAATAGTTTTAACGTTACTGAAAAAAGTTCAAAATTAAAATAAACGAAAAAAGAAATAAAAAATTTGCGGAAGCACACGATACCAGTTTATATATATAACAAAATGTCATCCACGAGAAGGTCAAGAGCGATCGCTGCACGGGCCGAAGGTGAAAAAGGCTTACACGCGCACAATCAACATAATAAATTTTAAAAATCTACCCTCCGAATCTTAAAAAAAATTTGTACAAAAAATTAAATTTTTTACACTTAAAATTAATTATTTAAAATAAATTTTTATATATGACACGATTATTCAAAAAATAAAGCTTTTATTATAGCCGGTGTCTAAGCTTCGACTAAAATAAAGCACACATCATTTATAACAGGTGTAGTGATGTGTATAACATATTTCATTTTTTTAAAAAAAACAAAACAAATCCATTATTATTATTATTATTATTCTATTTAATTTTTTTTATTTTATCTTTAGCCCCTCCACTTCCATTTTTTTAGTGATATTTTAATATAAAAAACAAACTATCCCTCGTATTATGCGTCGAAGGATTATGCGCAGAGCTTTTTTTTAAGCTTGTGTATACAAAAAAATATGAATAAATAAAAAAAGTAATAATAAAAGGATCGAATAAAATAATGTTTATTTTATTTTTGCGCGTGTATTATCGTTTTTTTTTTTTTTTTTAGTAAATACGTCATTTTATTATCGTGTATAATTTAATTCATAAATATTTTTGACTGTATTTATAAATAAATGAGCTTTTTTTATCATTTTTTAGATAAAAATAAAATTTACTTTTTTTTTATGGATTTTAATATCAGAAAAGTTTGATAGCATAAAATAAAAATTTAATTTTTGAAGAAAAAAATGTCATAAATATATATACTACTACGGATGCCTTGAGTTTTTACTACTTGAGTTGTACTACTTAAAAGTACATGTTGATTTTATTTTCGTATTTTATACTCGTGTAGTAAATTTTTTGTTCTAAATTTGATAATCTTTTTAAATTTTTAAAATGGGTCTGGAATTGATTCTTGTATGGGACATATAGAGCATGTCAAAAATAAATAATTTTTTTACAAATTAATGGGAAAAGGACATTCATGCAATGTTATTTTATCAAATTCTTAAAGAATTCTTTTTTATCCCAAGGCGGCAATTGTTTTTAGCCATTTATGAAAAACCATTTATTGAACAGCGGGGAAAAATAGAGATTTTACTTCCTGTGCTGTTTCCCTAGCTCGCATTGACACAAAACTGCATGAAAGGTCTATTTTTATAATTTTCCTTTGTTTAAAATTCAAAATATTTTGTTACGTTATTCATTTATTTGATAAAAGTTTTAAAATAGGATTTCGTAATCTTAGTATGAATCCAAATGATTTATTGGGCTTTAAAACAGAATCGACATTCCAAAGTTGTTGAATTATTTTTATTCAAATTCAAAACAATTGATGTATTTATATGTATTTTGTTACCTGCAGGCAAAATTATAATTCTAATTGTTCGAATTTTCAACTAGAAATATAAAGATACGGTATATTTTTAAGGTAACGTTTTTTTATACAGGTTACCAGTAATTTTTTGTATTTAATGCCTAATTGTAAAGTAATTTCAATTTGTTATTGGTATGCAGTTATAAAAAAATTTTTATTTTACAAAATAGCTGAGATTTTACATTACCGAGACAATTCGTCGGCTAGGTAGCATAAATTTATCGAAAAAATAAGATTCCCAAAATGACTGTTCATTTCATCATTACTGATTATTGCCACCAAGCCTTTGAAAATAACATAGTTTTCATGGGAATTTGTTATTCTACCACCCTAAGAGCCCATTCATTTAGTGGCAATTCTTGAGTACATTCAAAAGATCTGTATTTTTAAAAATTTCATTTTTTTTTTGTAAATCGCACCTAATTTCATCTGGTAATCAAAAATCGAAGCCGCAGGATAGAGAGGACATACTTCACTAAGAAAACGATTCTTTTGTATCAATATGAAATAATCATAACTCAGCCCCTAAATGACTTTCTATTTGTGTCAAAAGGAATCCTTTTGAAAGAAAATGATCTCGTTTTTCATTAAAAAACATTTTTCCTTTACCTTAAAAGGATTCCTTTTGCGACAAATAGAAAATCATTTTGGGACTGATTTTAACTTCCTTTTTCCTCAAAAGAATCGTCTTCTCACTGTTCACATATTTAGTCAAAAATACATACTAAAATTAAAATTCATAAATTCTTAATTAGTTAAAATAAATTAAGGAAATTAAATAATATCAAATATATTTGATTAAGTAATTCTTTCGTGATATAATAATTAAATTAGAATTTAAGAGGGTTCTTAATATAATTAAGATTAATTATCTGTTGTTACATCAACAGATCTTTAAAAAAATTAAAATATTACAGTTCGTGACTGTATAAGTAAAAATTCTGAGAAAAAATAAGGGTTGTAGATACCTACTTATAAATGGATTATTTCTTAATTCATGTAACGAAACATATGTACCAAACTAATCAAAAAGTCAAGAGATACATCTATTATCCCAAGTTTTCTTAAAAAGTTAATATTCTTTATCAAAATGTTTTCATTTTTTATCTTTCATTCAATATTTCTGTACCTGATCCACTTACTCTAATTTATCAATTCATTAATTTTTCCTTTAATTGATTTTAAAAACAATTTAAACCGATTATACAAAAAATCAATATTAATAATTCGAATATAAAATTTTTATTATTAAAAGTGTTAGATCCATCAAAAAAAAATTCCAAAAAATTTTTATAATAATGTACATTAAAAAACACGTGTTTTAAAATTAAAAAAAAAAAAAATGACGTATAAAAATGCAATTTTTTTTTGTACACAATTCAATTTTTTTACGCCTTTCATTATTATTTTCTGAAAAGTAAAAATAAATACTCATGATAATAAATAATTGCATCACATTTATTTATCATTTCTTTAATAAAATAAAAGATTATTTTATTTTACAATCGAACACACCTATAGATACACATACATATGGATAAAATATATATTTATTATTATTATTATACCGCACCCTTAAAAAAACCTTGAAACGTAGTAAAAAAGCGAATCCCGTAAGAAAAAATTTTTAAATAAAAGCTTACTTGACGAGGCTCAAGGGTATTTTAGGTCTAACTCCCGAACTACTTCCGGATCCTTGATGATGTGTGCCTGATGATATCGATGATGGGGTAGCCCTTGAATTCTTTGCCGGGGCTCGGGCATCCTTGGCAAGAGCACCGAAAACGGAAAACGTTTTGAGTGATTATATATTAAAGACGCCTAATATTAAGGCGTCTTTATTTTTTTTTTTTAGAATTTTTCTTGAAAATTTTTTAATTTAGTCAAATATAGAATTCAAGAGAAAATAAAATGCAGCACTGAGTGTCCTCTATCTATGTTTCACTAATTCTAATGTTATACTGTTGTATATGGGAATCGAGGATTTTCTTTTCGAGATTATATTTTTTTGATTTTATTCTACGCACACATTAACACAAACCATCCCCCACTATTATTAAAATTTTCATAACATTTATTATTTTACTTTTTTTTTCACTAATACATTGATAAAAACAAAAACTATATTATCTTTTAATGCAATTTCTTGTTGCATAAAATACTTATTTTACATTGCAGCTTGATATTTATGTGTGGGTTGCATGAATCAGATGTTTTAAGAGCATGCGCTAGTTGTATATATATTTTGTTGAAAATAAAGGAAAATATTCTGGATGTATATACTGTTAAAAAAAAGCTCGATATTTTTTTATTCGTTTGAGCTTTTTTCCTTCAAATTATACGTAGAAAATGCTTTTTTAATAAATGACTCATTTTATGAATTTTCTTATTATCATTTATTTTATAAATAGGATCAATTGTTATAAGAATTTTTAAAGTAATTTAATTAATTAATTTTTTTTTCATTTATTTTATACTTTTTTTACTGCTTCTATCAAATTAATATAATGTTATAAATTTTTTATTGAATATGGGCAAAGTTATAGATAACTCACACTTACTTTTAGAAATTAGAAAATTTGTTTCGGTCAATTTGTTTCAGCAGTATTGTAAATGTTAAAAAAAAATATAATATTTTAATTTAATTTTCCGAAAAACTTTAGACATAATTTTAGCAATCCAATAAATTGCTAGTTTTTCTTCTCAACTTAATATAAAATTAATTCACAGAAGAAAAAATGGGTGCTTTTTTCCGATTTTTTTCTTTAGTACAATGGAATCTGGAACAAATCTACCGTTTATAATTATTATTAAGAATATGAATACAACTGAAAATTTCAAAATTATTTTTCCAATTATTTCCAACTCTTATTTCCAATGTAGATTAGGAGCTAAATTTCTGTTCTTAATCCTGCATTGGCAACCGTGTTTGGTAACCAAGACAAATTTTAACATGGGCTTATTTTGATCTACTTAAATGGGCTAAATTACCCTAAGATATTGGAGGGTATTTTGTTAAATTATTAAACTTTTATTGTTCCAAAAGGTTTTTCCAAACAAATTTTATTAATAAGTTGATAGGAATTTTTGAACCAACGAAAACGAGCAGTTTTATCCAAATATCAAAAATTTCATATTTTGGACATTAATTGTTATAAAGCATGAATATTCTAGTTAATTCTACTACATAATATTTAGGACTTTGAGAAAAACCAAATTAAATTTATCTCTGTTAAACGATAATTAATCGAATCATTAAAAATGAGATATTTTTTACTACGAAAAATTCAATTAAAAAAAAAAACACCAAAGGAGACTTGAAAAAAAACTTAGCCCTTGCTCTAGTACATATATTATGCTAACCGAAAGTTTACGTAACACAATGTAGTACGCGATAGAAGGAAATACCACAAGTAAAAACAACAGAACAGAAAATACTTTGCTCTAATATGCAATTCTTGGTTCTGCTATGCGATATCCTGCGATTACACAATGCAGTACGAGGAAGAGTAAGTTAACACATGAAAGTACAACAGAATTGGAAATGCTGTGAGCTTATATGTGATACTTAGCTTTGCCTCAGTACGAGGAAGAGCTCGGGAAGAGCAAAATAACACGTAAAAGTATAACAGAAGTAGAAATGGTGTGCGCTAATATGTGATTCTAAGCTCTGCTAAACGGTATCCTGCGACTAAACAATGTAGTACGAGGAAGAGTAAAATAACTCATAAAAGTTCAACAGAATTGGAAATGCAGAGTACCAATATGCGACATGTGTGTACGAAATTTCCTTAAAAATCGAATGAGACCAGTAAAAGCCTTTTATATCTTAAAATAACCGAGATATAAGAGTATAAAATATAAATTGAAAAAACCCAATATATGCCTCGAAGGACCCTCAGAATGATAATCAATTATGATAGAAATGTCAGAAATTTTTTTTCGCACTAAAGTATCTCATTTTTCGATAAGAGACCTAAAAAATTAAGCTTTTTATTTTTTATTTTTTTGAAAAAGTCTAATGTTTATATTTTAATTTTACTTTCGAATATCATCAAAAAAGCTTTAATTTTTATAATTTTTCATAATTTTAATTATTGAAAAAATACTTTAGTAAATTATAATAGAATAATTATTATAAGCACTTCTTTTATTATAGGATTAGAAACAACGAATATATATTTTTTATAGATAAAAGAAACCTTTTTTATTTTTAATTTAATCTTCAATATTTATTATAACTAACAGAAATTAGAATTTTATAAACATTTATTTTATTACAGTATAGATTTTATTTTTTTTTTAATGACATAACGTATTTTTTTGCGTAGGAAGTGGAGAAATGCGTTTTTTTTTTGGGGCCTTTTTCGTAGAACGAGGAGAATGCTGTTTACGCATACCATACAACGCGTACTGTATGGTTATCTGGGACTCAACCTCAAATCCGAGGTAATACCCACTAAACTCCCCACCCTTCTGCATTTATGATAATATCATAGAATCCGGAAATGCATTACGCATACTGTTCAGCAACCAAACTGACAGTTACGTGGGACTCGGCTTACCTTGTCTTTACCGACTACAACTCCACTACCTTCCTACCTTGGGCAAGCCTATCCCGGGACTGTTTTCACATTACTACCTCGCCAGCCTGGTTAAGGACTCCATCATTCCATCTGATTAAAATTCCATCTTTATGTGCTGGCATTTTCAATTAAATATAGGTTAGCTAGAAAACATACGTCATTTCCCAATATCGTCAAAAGAAGGTCAATAAGTAAATACATAAGTAAATAAATAAATAAATAAATAAATAGATAAATAAAAATAAATAAATGTTAACCTACCATGTACGATTGATTGTGGTATCAAGAGTAAGTGCAGGAAAGATTTTATATTAGTGCAACCACACCTGCAATCGTCCGGATAACCGTAATAAGTCTCAATATTAGCCTATATCTTGGGTGTCAGGTTTTTTGGTGCGAAGTATGTACTCCACATACTGACTAATTTCAGACCATACTTCATCATTTCGTAGCGTCAAGCTAACCACATTCTCATGTATCATTTGACCGATATTAGCTTCTAGTTGAAACTTTTTAACAGCCCATCTGTTTCATTCGAAGAAGTTGTGTTCCGGCGTGTCTTGTTTACCTGGACAGTATACACATTCAGCGCTATTCATCTTCTTGATTCGAAAGAGGTAGGAGCAAATAAGCCCATGTCCTTTTGAACCCAAGAATTAATGTCCCCATGCCCTATAGTTATCCAAGGTGATATCCCCCCTATCAACCTCTTGGTCCATTTGCTCATCAGTAGTAGGTCCAACGGTCCTTTCATTTGCTTAGGCTGATCTGGCGGGATGTTGCCTTTGCGCGTTCATTGTCTTCCCTCTCTTTGTCTAGATAAATATACTATCTTTCAAGAGCCAGGAGATTTATCGGGTTTACCTTGGCGATGACTGCCTCCAATGGTTACCCGCAGGGGTGTAGGAAAGGTGTCCTTTCTACATTCTTGGACAAATAGCGACCACGCGGATCCGAGCTAGTAGGTCCAAGAAGTCGCTTCGCGGGCCGGCCTATCTTCCCATCAGTAGTCTTCAGGGATAAGAGAATGATCCTTAGAGGCTAAGGCTATGATATCCCAGGACCTCGAGAGGTCCAGCTTCCTACGCTCGTAGCTTTGGCAACTACGCAGACCCTTGCCAGGAGGATCGAGCGGAGGGTTAGTAGGTTGCCCTCCAGAGCAAAGGTGTACGCCGCATTACACCTCTTGCGATGATGATTACACAGACTAGTTTGACGCGCTAGTCTGACTACCTGTTTAGAGTTTCCTTTGATAAAACAGAAAAGAGGGTGATCGAAGACCCACTATGTCTGCAATTATGACCCCCCCGAGCCTTTTAGGCCTTCTTGGCCTGGGCTTGGGAGTTGATTAATTTCTTCACCCAGTGCTCAAACTAGGCCTCCGGGCCTGAGCTTGGTGATTTTCGCCAAGCTCGAAGCACTACCTAAAAGTGAGCTCTACAAAAGAGACTATAGACTGGCTTCTCCTGAGTCTATAGATTTGCGGGTGAGGGACAGAGATCCCTCATCAGGTAGTCATCGTGCTACTGTTCTATGGAATCTGACTTGACGTCACGAAACTGACGTGGACGGACCACGAACAACTGGGGTGGTTGGTGAACGGATCACGAGAACTCCCAGACTATCGGGTGCTCGTGTGAAGAGTTCCTATTTCTTCAGGATTATAACCAATCGAGTTCTGTTGGCCGTTCACACCCGTAGCTAACAGGTCAAGCAGGGTGATTCTAACCCGCCTGGTATAGTCCTCTTGATACACCAACGTGGGGGCTATGCCCGTTTGATCAGGGAGTCCGGTGCGGCGGCAAAATGGGGCCTCCGGGCCTCTGTTGGTGATCTCGATCACTTAGCTCGAAGCGCTACCAAGAGTGAGCTCCGGCTCATGATGAGCCTCTTAGTTCAAAAAGCCGAGCAAGGCGTGCTCGAGGGGGGGGGGGGGCACCGTCGCGTGGTTCTCCGTGAATAGACCTGGAAACAGGTCTAGCTAAAGCGGATACCCTGTCGCAAAACCCGATTTATCGGTTCCCTTCTTGATTCCGGAAGAATAAAGTTTTTAGAAGACTAACGATAATAGGGAACGTCCAGGGACCGAACGGTTTTTCCCGGCTTGGTTCCAGAGAGGATGGTCTAGTGAAGTGGCGGAGTTTCGGCTTTGCCCAAACTGTAATCACACCATCTTGCTGAGTTGAAGGTATTCTTCACATTAAGGGTTACTAGCAGCGTGATTTTTTTCGAGTAGTAATAGCCTGTCTGAGCGTTCTTGATAATCCGAACGATACTGCTTATAGCATCGATAGTTGACTTCCCATGACAAAACCTGTATTGTCGGGGAGAGAGATCTCCTGCAGTTTCTACAGCCTTCAGTATCCTTGGTTGCAGCATCTTCTCGTAGTTTTTTTCCGCTGTGTCCAGTAATCCAAGAGAACGCCAAAAGTTTGGCGGTCTATCGTCCCCTTTGCACTTACTGATAGGGATAAATCTGGCTCTCTTCCAGAGTTTGCTGAAGACGCCCGCTGGTGCACAAATATTGTACATGCACAGGATGAGTTGTAGACACTCATGCGCGGCTTTCTTCAGTATCTCAAAGGGTATCCCATTAGGCCTGGTGCCTTTCCTTTTTTGAGCAAGTATACTGCTGTTAGAGGCTTCTCCTTGGTGAATTCGGGGATAACTTCCTCGTCATCTTCTTCTAAGTCAGTGTCTTCCTCCTTCTTTGTATGGGTAGGGAATTGTACGTCTAACATCCTTTTCGTTCATAATGCCACTTGCGAAAAGAGCGGATTGTCCATCTCGTTACACAAAGCCATCTCGCATGTTCTCTTGCTTTTCCTAACGGCAAGTCTCAGTCTTTTCTTGACTTGCTTATTCTCTACCATCAGTTCAGCAGCGTCCGTTCTGGTCCTTGCTTGTATAGTTCTCCTTCTCGCAATACTCATGCTATTTCTGCATTGCACCAGTAGGCTAGTGGTCTTCCTTCACTGGTCCGTCTTTTCGGCATGGATTTGTTACATGCTTTTTCCAGCAGCGTCATGATTTCCTTAACTAATTTTTCTGCTTCGTCAATGTTTCCCGGTCTTATTGTATTCCCCAGTATAGTAATCTCTCCTCTTCTAAGCGTGTTCACCAATATGTGGCTGTTTTATCCACAACATTTCTATACTTCGTCTCTTCGTGTCTGTTGCCTCTCGTCATGCACCTCAAAAAAGATATATTGGTAGTCACTTGCTGAGAAGTCCTCCAGAACTTCTAGAATCCTAGCAGCCAAATCTTCTATTGCAAGAGATATATCTGGGATGGTCTGTCCATAGCCTAGTCTTTTGAAAGTTGTAGTATTAACTATAATTAGCACAGCTAAGTTGAGCCTGGCGGACAGGTCGAGTGTACCTTCTCCTCTTGCATCCGTTTGGGACAATTTTACCGGTCACTGCATCTTCTAAACTGTTAGTTTGGTCAGAGTATTCTCTCTGGACTCGTTTGGTGTTAAGTACGCGCATGTATACGTAACACCTTGCGTCTTAACCCAGACAAAGTCTCTGCCGGAACCATTCTCTTGTAACAGTACCTTCCTTCGTTCACGATCCAGATAGCTGCTTTCCCCAGCTTATCTTAAATTCAGTTTGGAGATGTGATCTGACCCATTGTTTGCTTATAAGAATAAGGTCTGCTGACTTTTCTCTAGCAAGTTGAAACACCGAGTTTCCTGCTAGGGGGATTGGGTGCTGATTACCTTGAAGCATCTTTAACATTCTTTGGCATGCTAGTATCTACATCGCTCCTTAATTTCTCAAGAGCCCTCTGTAACGCTTCACACTTTCATTTTCCTAACTTGTGCTTCAGTTTCTTGCCTTTTTGCCCGAGCGATAGCATGCACCTTGGATTACCTGTACAATCAGTTACTATGTGTCCTTCTCTTCCGCATTAGTAACAGTTTTTTCGCCTGTCTGGTCCATTGCAATTTTGGCTATGGTCCCGTAACGTAATCACTTGAAGCAGTCTGTTATTGAGGTCCTCAATCTTATCCTACAATTAATCCACCCGATTTTAATGCGTTTAGTGTGAGCTAATTTATAAGCGGTTTTTTCATCAATATCAACATAAGCAGTCCTCTGCTCTCTTGAATTGCTCTTATAGAGATCCTAGTTATCTCTGCGTATTCTTCTTTGCATTTGATGACACTGATGACATTTACCGGCTTAGTGAGATAATGATAATGACATAAAGTAAATTGATAAAAATTTGAATAGTGTACAATACAATTTAATATTTAATAATACAATATTAGTTTTGCTGATACTTTATTAACATTTTTTTTTAAATTTTTCCTAAAAAGAAAATTTATGCTCATAATGGAACAAAAGATAATAAAAATTATTGATGGTTTATTTCGGTTCCAGCGAAAAATGATTTGAGCCATGATCAGTGTAATATATAAACCAAGGATATTAATTGTTGTTAAAAGTTTTTTTAAATTTTAAATCAATTTTCATATTATAATTCTCAATTCATAAAAAAAACAAAAAAAATTAATTTTGCATTACTATTTTCTTACTTTACAAAATACTTCACATATGGTATACACTTTTGTAATTTTACCTTGGTTCTTGTATTTATTTTAATTTTAAAGAGTTTCACTTAATTGAATCGTTAATTATGAAATTATATGTATACTTTTTCAAGTGAAGAAAATTTTTAAAAATTAAAAAAAATTTTTTTTTGCCTATTGAACAATCCGATAATTCTTTTCACAATTCTCATAATATATCGCATAATTACGTTTACGAAGAAGTATCTTTATGTTTCTATCGTAACAAATTTTGAAGTACATTTCTTTTCTAATTTTATCAAATTTTTTTCCGCTACTTTCAATAATATTTTATTTACTTTTAAATCACCTCTAATTGATTGTATACTCTTCCGAGCATCTGCCTCGAATTTTGCTTCAGTTTAATTCTTTCTTTTTGAAACAAGCTCCTAATTATCTCAGCTTTTTCTTTTGGGTCAATATCTCTCACATACCCACTTTCTGGTATTAGTTTTCTTATTCTATCTAAACTCATTTTTTCATTTAAATTAAAATTGCTTCTTCTTTTATCAGGTATAAAACAAGACTGAAGTTAGTTAATTTATTAAAAATTAACAGAAAAGATCATAATTATATTTTGTCTCAGTAAAGTATGTGGTAAGTTTTTAAGATGAATAAATTTTTTGCTTTCATGATAAAAAAAAATACTTTGTTTTTTTTTATTATAAACTTTATTATTGTTCAATTGAATAATAATTTGGTTCAAAAGCATATATATATTTATAACATATATATTTTCAAGCTAGCTTTACGAGGAGCTGAGCATGACCTATGATTAATCTCAAAATAAACTAATAAACATGTTATATGTGTGGTGGAAGCTTTTTTTTCTCAAAGCTTATACAAAATATTTTTTTTTAATTTTTGACAAAACCACTCTTGTTATTGGATTTTAAGAACGTGCTTATACACTACAGTATTGTAGTTATAGTAAGAGCTGATGAAAATAAAAAATATGCAAGAATTAATATGAGCATTTTTGGTATTGTTTAAAATACGCGAATAAAAAATTTTATTCACTAGTGCTTTTTGAATTATACACTTAGTGTATTTATTTAAAATACAGTACACTTCACCTTCAGAGGTTAATAGCCCTCTTAAAAAGACGTAGACTGTAAAAAATTTTTCATATTTTACTTTTAATTAAAATAAATTATTAAGTACAAGTAAAATTTAACTTTTAGATAAAATATCTTTTTTTTAATGAAAAAAAATAATTATTTTACTAATATGTATATCAATATAAAGCAGTTATAATTTGGGTTATATCAATTCAACCTCTATTGATATAAAGTTTTTTTAATAAAAATCGTAAATACTTAAAATGACCTTTTTTTACCTTTATATAAAGCATAATTGAAATATCTTTTCAAAATTCTTATTTGAAATTAAGGCAAATAAACTTATACTAAGGTTTAAAAAATTATTTTTAAGAGATGAAATGATTTCTAAAATATGTTATTACTTTAATCCATTACAAATACATAAAAAGAAAAATATTTCTAAGTAACTTTTTGTTACATTGAAGTTTTGATTAGTTTTTAATTTAAATTGAAATTAATAAAATATGAACTGATTTTAAGAAATCGGTATTTTTATTTTAGCAATAGACATGCAACTATAAATTCAAACTTAATGCATAAGTATTGAGAAAGGCTATAACAAATGCTAGTTAACAAACTTTTTAATGGAAATTTATAAATTGAAATGGCATGTTATCAAGTTAAATAAGTAACAATATTCCCAGCATATTATATTAATTTCTTGAATTTAAAATTAGTTTACTCGAAAACTTAGGATGTGTTTTTTTCATTTTTCGTCGAAAAGAAATGAAGTTTTAAAAAATTCCGGTCCCAGGCAACAGATGCTGACCGAAAGTTTTCGCACCAAGCTACATCCAGTCTTGGGAAGAAAAAAAATCTAAAAAAATGAGGAATAGTGTATTACGACCCATGTCCAGAAAAATAAAGAATGGCCTAAGTCACAAAAAAATTATCTTCTAAGGTGTAATTAAAAAGAAAAAAAATCTACCAAAGGCAATTCCAAAACAAATAAATTAAAATTTTTCGAAAATACAATTAATTTATAAAAAAAGTTACTAAATGGATTCAAATTTTAATCTAATAAAAAACAGTAACAATTTTTCTTTTTTATCATATAGATAATAATTTATTTTAATAATAATTTTAATAAGAAATATTAACATATTTGTTTTTTTAATGGTAATAATATAATAACAAAAATAAATTTAACTTATACATGAATAAAAAAAAAAAAAGAAAATTTGATAAATACAATTAATATTAAACATATAAATATTTTGTTTATATTAATTACATATATGTTTTTTTTTTTTAATTATTTATTAATTTATCTTTGTATCATTAAATAGTTATTAAAAGTCATATTTAACATACACTTATTTATTCATATTAAAAAAAAAAAATGAAAACAAATGATTTTTTATATTAGCTTCTTTTATTTTAAGTACTGCTACTTTGTCCAGCAATGTATAATATTAATTTATATTAATTTAAAAAACATTTATTTTTAAATATATATATATATTTTTTAAGTAGCAGTATGTATATATATATATGTATGTATATATATATGAATTTTTATATTATTTTAATTATAAAACTAATATATGCCCAATTTATGCCCAAAAATTCATTATTGTATATGAAAAAAAAATGACTTATTTTTATATCAAAAAACACTTTTATCTCAATATTCAAAAAATGCACCTCTTATTTCACATATTTTTCAAAATATTTCTAGTATATATGAAAAAATAAAATGATTTTTTTTATTTATTGTCACAAACATCAATCACATACACACATTCATTAACTATATTCTTTTTAGCTGCAGTCTGTTTATATAAAAAAGAGACTATTTTTTATCAAACAGTTAAAAAGATAAGAGCAAAAAATAAAAAACAATGGAATTATTATTCAACTTAACACATTGAATTTAATTAATAATACTAATTATTTTTTTAGTTTTATAAAAAAAATTCAGTTTTTATTATTTTTTTAAATCACATATTTTAACCTTTTTTTTTTTGAAATCCAAACTTAATTTTATATTTCACAACAATTAAAACTTAAATATTTCACTTATATTAAGTTATATATAAAAAAATTAAAATATCAACTTAATAAGCGTAGGGTACCAATTAATTTGCCTATTACTTTTTAAATCTATAAATTCAAAATTTAATCTTAAACATAAAAAATAAATTATTTAATCACGAAATATTCTATTAGTTAACTGTAAATTAACATAAATGAAACTTTGGTTTTCGTAAAATGTACAAAAACATATAATTAATTATAATGTCCAGCATAAAAATTTTTATTAAATTACTAATAGTTTTTTTTTTAGGCTATAAAATATAGATATGTAAATTTTTATATATAAATTATATTTTTAACTGGACAAAATTTTTTCAAAAATTCAAATTTATTGAAATACTTAAGGAAAATTGTGTTCCAAAATTATTTAAAATTTAAAAAATGCAACATTTTGGAACAATAAGTTTGGTAAAGTTAACATTTTTGAGAAAAAAAAACAGTTTTTTCTTATTATTTTAACAAATAATTTCGTCTATTTTAATCACCTAATTTTACAGGCGAATAGTCTAAAACTTAATAAGCTTCAATTTTTAAATTTAATAATATAAAAGAACAATATTGTTAATAAAAATATATATTTCTGAATAAACAAATAAAACGCATATTTTCTAAGGTTTCTTTCATTTCAGTTATCTTGAATTACTACAAAGAAAAAATTAATAATTAACTAACTAACTGAAAAATTCAAAAAAAGACCATATTTAGGTAATAAGCGTTTTTTCAATTAGTAAAATAGAATAATTAAGATTTTTCTCACTTTTTTTTGAATATTTCTTTAAAATAATAGTTTTATATATATCACAGTATGTGAGAGTTGACAGAATCACTAAGAGACAACTTAATACTAAGCATTCGAATCAATTCACCATAATAATAATAATAATAATTACAGACTATTAAAAATTCACGTTCATACGTTAATTTCTTATTAATTAATAGCAAAGAGTAACATTGTAAAAAAACTGTACAAAATTTAAATATGTTTTATGTATACAATGTTTTATAACAGATTAATTGATCACTTTTGAAAAAGAAAAATTTTTTTTTTTTTACAAATTTTAGATATAAAATTTATAGAATTATGAGAGAACATTTACTTCACGAGGTGAACCACAAACATTCAAAACGTTACTTGTTGAACTAAGAGCTATTTGACTCTTAGCTTCATTTTGTGCTTGACGTATGGCTTCTTTGTATGGACCCTTCTTTTTTTTGTTGTATCGAGTCTAGAGTTAAAAAAAAAAATTAAAATATTATTTTCTTATTATTTTCATAATATTTTTTATTAATTTAATTACCTTAAATGTTTCCAGGAATGGACTAAGTTGATCACAAGACATAATTGAACTTGTGGATGAACCATACCAAGCAACGTGTGCTTGGGGTCCTAATGGCGTTCCATCATCTTTACATGTATCCATTAAAATACTTAATACCTATGAAAAATAAAAATTAATTATTAGTAAAAAAATTTGCTTCATGATTTTCTTTTCTGTGATGAAAAATAATAAGAAATCTTTCAAATGAATCTGACAAAAACTTACTTTTCCTGGCCACCACGGAAATCCGTGGACTTTGCCCCATACAACATCGCCCACGTCCATTCTTGTGCCAGCATTATTGAGGCAGTGTTCGTTAGAAGAAGAAGTCATTCTCATAACTAATGGGTTCGTAGTTCCTGACGAATAATTTGGTGCTTCTTCAAGTCTTTCAGTCTCGTGATCATGTTCACTTAAAAGCTCATCACTGCTAACTCCAGGACTTTTACAACCTGAAGATGCATTACTCATATAATCACATCTTGCATAAGCATTTGTATTCAGTCTCTTTAGAGATATGGAGAGTTTTTGCTTTAGGCACTGTTCTTTTATGAATCCTGAGTCATTATCTTGAAGGACGTCCCAGTTTTGCTTTTCCTCACCATTAATCTCTTTTAAAAAATTTAAATGTTCATGATTCTGTTGCTGTCCAAATTGTTCTTTTTGTTGAATTTTGTGTTTCCGTTCCTCCTTGTGCTTTTTCTTGTGTTTTACTTTGTGCTTTCTATGGTGAAAAAGCATTTTATCATAATTTAAACTATACCTGAAAATATAAAAATAATTTTTTTTAACTTTAATAAATTTTTGTCTCTTTTAAAAATTAGTGCTCAACATACCTAGGGGACATGCTATTGCAAGGCGATCTACCTGGTGATCCTAAAGCATACATTTTTCTTAAAGCTTTTTTCTTAGCTTTTTTTAGAGCTTTTTTAGCTGCTTTGGCACTTGCTTCAGATTCCTTGTGAATGGGTAATTTTAATGGATCTTCTTCTGGAGTAGGTTGAAATTCTTCTTCAGGAAGTATACTGATTTCAGTCTCATTTAGTGATTCAGAGTTTGGTAATGCTAAAGGATCTTTTTCAAGAAAAATGTCTTCAGGTTCTGTATTGTATGAATGATGAACTTTAGGTGGAATCTTAACAACTGTACCAGATCCTTGTGAGCCAAAAGATATTTTAATAATAGGTGTTGTTTTTGTAATTCTTGCTGGATCTTCAAAAATTGTTTCATCCCAAAGATCTTCCATTAATCCAACAGAACGTTTTTTTCTAGCCATCCTTACGGAAGGCGTTCGAACAGTCGTATCTGCTGCAGTTACAGTTTCTTTGTCATCTTCAGTACAAGGTATTTTCGCACTTTCTACTGAAGAAGTACTTAAACGTCTAGGAGTTGCAGAATAGTTTGTAATAGGATTTGTTTCAACTTCTGGGGGCCCAACACTTCTACTTGATTCTTCTTCTTCAACGTCTTCAATGTCACGTCCATTCCAGAATATACTTCTAGCTTCTTCGACTAAAGCTATTCTTGATTTTGGTTTATCTGCAACTAAATTTTTTAAATTTTTATAAGGTGTTTCATTTTTGGATTACTTAAAAGATTAATCATAAATAAATGATAATTATTTAAAAAATCTCAATGACAAAAGTGAATTGATTTTCTTTATGCTTATAACTTTAAGTAGGATGGCTATTCATATGCATTGCAATTAATCATTTTTTAAAAAATAAAGAATTAATTAAAGTAAAAAAAAAATAATAAATAATTTAATCATAATTTTATAATTATTTAATTTTTTTTTAATCAACAGATAAATCATTAGATTAGCATTCTATACTATCATTTCACAAAAAAATAACAGAATTGTTTTTTATCGTCAAAATTGGAATTTCCATACATTTTATGTAAATATTATCATGCTTTAAAAAAAATATACACACACCTACTAATACGTGATGATAAATTTACACAATCTCAAATTTTATAGTTAAAAAATAACGTTCTATTTTTAAGATATGAGTAATAAAATATCAATGAGTTGATTATTTTTATAGTAAAAAAAAAAAAATTTAAGCCGTTTTTTTTTTATTTTATGAAATTGTTTTTATGAACTGTTATCGGTTTATTTTTAATTTTTAGGTTTTATTTTATTTTCTAAGCAATCATAGATTTTGACTATGAATTTGTTGCTTACTCTTATAAAGATGTTATTTTATTCCAGAACAAGTTTCAGACTGATATTGTCATTTTAATGAGAGTCATAAGCGATAGATTTTTTTTGAAAAACCTAATGAGTTAAAGGTTTATCCTTTATTTTTGGTCAAACTAAAATCTGTCTTAAATTTAAATTTTTCATTTTCTTTTAAAACTAAAACTTAGCAACTCTCTCAATGTTTTTATCACGATTTTAATCTGAATTTTGAAATGATCTAAAATATTTAAGTGAGTGCTTAAGAAAATAAAAAATCACCTAATAAAACAAAATTTTACCCTTTTAATTTTGGATTTTTTAACTTTCTTTACATTTGCGTATAAGATCTTTTCAGGTTTAAAAAATATTTAAAATAATAGAATATTTATAGATTAATAGAAAAAATAATAGAATATTTAAATTTATACAACCCGAGTTGAAAAAAAAACTACTGGAAACTCGAGTTTTCCCAGGCGTTTTCCACTCGTTAATAATCTAATCAGAAATCAATAAGGAAAGAGAATGAGAGCCTAAGGGATCAGTTGGGGTAACTGGAATTTTTTTTTCTTTAAAATGGCTACAAATGACATAAAATCTAAAAAAAAAAAATTTTTTTTAATATAATTTTTGGCGAGATTTTTGGTCAAAAAATTTTTGTTAAAGTCCCACATGCCACGTTGCTCACATTTCAAATGAATGAAAATCATATTTTTAAATTTTCTTTACATTTTAAAATATTTGGAATTGCTTGAACGAAAAAAAAAATTCTGGCTGCAATAATCAGAATTCCGGAAGTTGCAACAATAACTTTTTTTTCAGTGTATGTCCCTCGTTTCTTTTCCACATCCATTTAATGAATAAGTAAACTAAAATGTTATTAACTGATCATAATTTCATTGAAATATAAAAGAATTGCGTGAGTTCGAAAGAAACTAAAAACCATCAGTTTTAGAGCCTAATTTGACTAAACCTTTGCTATATTATATTAGGTTTTTTAAAATTTGGTTCAATCAGTATTACTGCAAAATTTTAAATATGAAAACTAATCAACTGCATAAATTAGACTAAATATTTGGTCCAAAAATATTGAATGCACCCGTTTAGATGTAAAAATATTTTATTTAGATGGGAAATTAATCTTATTGTAACAAATAACAAAAAGTATTTTGCATTTCGCAGCTTAATTAAAAATAATTATTTAAGAAAAAAAAAAATAAAAATAAAGGCGAAGTAAAAATTCCTCACCTGTGCTTGAATTTGTGGAAGATGTTTCTCGAGCTGTGTCTATGCGTAAATTTCTTAAGCTAGAGGCTTTAGGTAATAGAATAGTTCTAAATTTCGTTGATCCACTAAAATGAGACGATGAATAAGATGAATTTGTTTTTGATGACGAACTTTCATCCGAATGATCTATAACATTTGATATACTTTGTAATTTATTTGGATTTTGTTGACGTGTAACACGATCGCTTCTTCTTGTTACTACATGTTGATCATTTGTTTTATGTGAATTAGTTTCATTTAATTTTCTTTTTCTACCAACATTTTCACTATTTTCGTTACATATTGAACTACAATGATTACAAAGTACTTGTCGTGGGCGTAATCTTACTGTCGGTCTAGCATTTTTACTTTTTACTGATGGATTATTTTTTCGTTGTCCAGTTTTTGATGCTATAATACTTGCTGCATGACGTTTGTCTTGAAAATAGCTGAACCTCGAAGCTATTGATGAAAGTTTGTCACCGTCTGGACCTGAACCTTTTATTGCTTCTGGAGGTTCTATCCCACATGGTAAGCCCCTAAAAAAAAATATTTTTATTAGAATTCGTTTGTATTAAATAAATATAATAATGTAGTAAACCTTAGGAAACAAAATTAACTGGATTAATTTTTTCTAAAAATAAATGGAACTTGGGGGTCTTTACTTAATTCTCTATTTTTTAAAGAATATTTTTTTTATTTTTGCACATATATTACATTTCTTCAAAAATAAGTTTTATATTTGGTTTGAATGAAAATTAAGCCGATAAAATGTAAGCGAAGTATAATAAACAGAAAATAATTTAAGACAGGGACTTATCAAAGTCATATAAAATTTTTAAAGATTTTTCGGGCAAAGGCAAAATAAATACCTTTAATACCTTGCTTTACTTCGTGTTCTATTTATAAAATAGTATTTTACATAATTAAACACTGTCTAGTGCATGATTTCAGGGGTTTACTTGAAGACTCAAGAAGCTTGTTTGAAATTCGAAGTAAATTTAGCGAAAGCAGTTACTTGAAAATTTATACAAGTGCTTCAAAATTTAAGAAAATGCTTAAATTTCTAACCAATTCAAGTAAAATTCAGAGTAAACTGACAGTGAAGTTTTAAGGAAAAAAATTCTCTTTAATTCCGCAGTTAATTTTCTGTTTGAATTTTCAAGCAAAACTCAAACAAAGCAACCTGACAGTGTAAATATTTATCAAATCTATAATCTAATTATCGTAGAAAATATCTCAATAATCATTAATTTATTTTGTACAACAACATAAATTTTCAAGTAATATTCTTGAAATCGATTTTATTTAGATATAAGTTAATATGAAAATATTTTGTTTTTGTAACAAAAATACAAAAATTTAGTTCGTTTTTTAATCAAAAAAATACATAAAATAAAATTTTTTTATCAAAACTAGATTTATATTTCACAAAGCTTTATATTACGCAATGACCCGGACGAAAATTTTTCGAAATTAACCCACCATGTCGATGGAAATACACTCATACTCGCTCTCATACAACGCAGTAAAATAACGGAATCATAAAATAGACTCTCCCATCAAAATTTACAAAAATATAAAGTTTCAAATGATTTTTTTTTCTATTAATAAAAATTTATTTGCGTGAGGGACTCCATGCCAGCTAGGTCCAGATTGGACTGATTTGTCACAAAAATTAGTTCTATGAATTTGATACCAAAATTACAACTAAAAATAAGCCTCTACACCAATTTTTAGCTTCCTTGGACCACTTTGAGTTTCGTTCATTAAAAGAATTTTTGTTATTTTTTCTGCCAATCGTTCATTAAAAATTTTTATTTTCAGGCTTCAATAGAAAATTTCCCGTAAAATTAAATTATGTCCTGATAATTTGATGTTTATTAAAATGTTTTTAAAGACCCCCAAAAATTCCATCATCGTATAAAATTTTCCAAGGAATCCAAATCTCAGATTTTAAATTGGCCATGACTTGGAGGAAAATTTGAAAATATGGCAAACTAGAAATATAAGAAATATTATTTTTTAATCCATTGAAATTAGATACGCGAATGGAAAATTTATTTTGGGGTGAAAGTAGGTTAAAAAACAAAATTATGTAATTCAGAATAAAAAATAATCAGTGAATTTAGGCTCCATCTACAAAAGCCGTAAAAAGGGGTCGCAACCGCAAGCGTGAACGCATTGTAATGTGCAGAAACTAATTTTGGGTCCTGCGCAACTCCAAATACACAAAATCTTCTTTTGTGCATTGCGTTGCGCTCACGCTTGCGGTTGTGACTCCCTTTTGCGGTTTTTGTAGATGGGGCGAGACATTTTAGTTAGGCCCCATCTACAGAAACCGTAAAACCGAGGTGCACTGCAAACGCAAGCGCAACGTAATGCGTAGAAGAATATTGTGTGTATTTCGAGTTGCGCAGAAGACAAAATGGGTTTCTGCGCATTGCGTTGCGCTCACGCTTGCGGTTGCGACCCCCTTTTACGGCAACTGTAGATGGGGCCTTAGCGTCGTAAATCTATGAGAATTCTTGCGCTTGCGCAATTTAAATTGAGTATTTTATTACATAATCAAAATTCACTGGAAATTTTCTATCCTAGTCGAAAAGGAAAAATTTTTTTATAATTTACTTAACAAAAATTAGATTTTTTTTTTGAATGACCAAAAACATGAAAATGGATGCTAAAAATCGAATAATGGTTATAGGAAACTAAAAATTGATGACAATATTGGAAGCTGAAAACCGATTTCCGTGATTTTTCATTCCAGTTGTTCTCGCAGTTGTTATAGAATCCTTCATGTATGGAGATATTAACATGTACATAGGGAGGGTTACCTGATAAAGTCCCTTGCAATAGGAGAGAGGGAGGGGGGGGGTGAAAAAATGACGTTTTTAGGGGGTGAAATGGACTTAATAATTGCGATTAATAATAATAATATTAATTAGAGAGTATTTATGTTAAAACTGTTATAAGTCAAACCAGTTACAAGTTTTTTTTTTTTCAAAATAATCATTATATTGTTTATAATTTTTATTACGATTACAAAAATTTGTTCAATAGACATTTAAAATTTTATATACCCTTCAAAAAATAAACTTATCTTGTTTTCTAATTTATTTTTAATAATAATAATAATCTGTATCAATTACTTAAAATATATACATTTTTTATGAATAAAAAAAGAAAGAATGAAAGATAAAAAATAAAAGAATAAATTAATTGTGAATAATAAAATTTTTTTAAGTATATGTATAAATTTTGTTATCTTTTACTACGACGTATAAATAATAAAAACGTTTTAACGAATATTATTTTGAAATTTATGAATAAAATAATTTAAAATAATAGAGGTTAATAACGAAATGGAATTCCTAGGGTAAAATTATTTTATTTGAGATTTTGGAGCAATTTTTAAAGAAATTTCCATGAAATTTTAAAGTTTGCTAAAACAGCTACTTCTTTATGGTTATTTTATCAAAATTTAAATCATAAAAAAAGTTGTATTTAGAATAGTTCATATGTATGCAAGCTCATTTTTCAAGTTTTTAGGTTCGAAAAATAAAAATGGCGTCAGTAAATCTCAGATTTCTAACCTTAAAATGTATTTTTTTCTTTTCTATTTGAGTTGCGCAGTGTTATTAGAATTTTATTTTAAAATTAGAGTCGAAACTCCAGATATCTTGAAAATTAAATTGAATTTAAAACGACTTGCTGGTCAAATTTTATGTTTGTTAGGTTTGCTAATTGATAATTCCCAAATATGCGCATTTTTACTGTACTATATAATATCTTGCTCTACTTCAAAATAAAGTACCATAAAATTAAAATTCGATTATCATAAAACAAATTTCAGCGAAGAATAAGAAATTGATCAGTATACTTTTATAATATGTTTAGGGGTCTTGCATAAATGACGTCCACGATTTTTTAAAGGTTTTTGATACCCCCCTACCCCTTGTCTGATTTGTCACATAAATATTGGACCCCCCCCCCCTTTTGGACGTCACAAATTTATTTTATCACCCCCCTAGAAAAAAAATAAACGAATTTTTTTAAAAAAATTGTAAATTTTCTTTGATTTTTTTTTTAATATCAAATAAAATAAAAGAACGTTTTTAATATACTAGACCACGAAAATTACTATTTTATAAGCTAGAAAGATTATGAATAGGCTATTGTGATGATATGTATTTAATTTTTGTTCAAAATAAAATTTTTACACTGTTAATTTAAATTTTACCTTATTTTTGGTTAATTTAATATACATTCTTTGGAAACTATATGAATACATTAAATTTGTTAAAATAAACCGTATTTTTTTTATCTAATTATTAAATTACTAAAGTAAATAATTATATTCATGAAAAAATTATATAAATGTCCTTCATTATAGTATGTTAATTATTAACATCACTATCACTAACAATATTTTTAGCATACAAAAAGTGCAAAATATTTATGTAGGCACATTTTAATTATAAATTTTCCCATGGACCTGATAGCCAGTCATTTAAATTTTCTATAACTGGCCAAGCATTTTCATTTTCAAAATCTATTGTAGAATTTGGTTTTAAAACTTCATCTGTAAGATCTTCAATATTTATCCATTCTAAGGATTCTTCTTCATCGTCATTTTTCAATATGCATAGTGCTTCATTTTCGCGATATTTTAAAAATATTTATTGGACAAGTTCTTCTGCACACCATGTTTATTTCAGTTTTTTCATGAATTTTTTTTTGGTGACCTGCTAATTGTTTTTTTGATGAAAAATACTGTCCACATACATTACATAGTCGATCATTTAGTTTTGACTGAATAGATGGACAATGAAAATCATAAGGTACCTAAAAACAAATAATTGTTATATATATATATATAAGATATATAAATTGTTTTACAAATTTTCAAAAGATACCTTAATGATTCCCGGTGTAAGAAGAGGAACCTTTGTAGACAATTGTGTAAAAAGAGGTAAAAATTTTCCAGTTTTACTGCGTGTAGTCACTGCTTCTAAATGGCCTTTTTCAGATTGCTTTACTCTAATAGGAGGTGGCAAGAATCTGTCTGGTAACAAATTTTTAATATTACTGCGAAAATTTCCACAACAGTTTTCATCATCACATTTGACAATTTGCAATAAATATTGGGATGACTGCACGTGCTTAGCAAACCATAAATGATCAATTTCACTAACTTTATCGTTGTAGTTAGTATCAGGATCAATATATGAACAGTGCACTGGGAACTTATCGATTTGCATCTCATTCCATAAGTCGCAAAGAACTTCTCCTGCGTGTTTAAAGTTTTTTTTTTCAAGTTCAATGTCAACGGTTTTACCTGCACTATCCAGATGGGAACCATAATGTTCATGTTCAAGAACTACTCCAGACAACTCATGACTTAAGGGAGCCATTCTTCGCTCTACCCTGCAAAAAAATAATTTATCAATAAATTTTTAATAAAATATTTAAAAAATTTAATTGACTTTAAAATTTTTTTTTACCTGTTAAAGGCACTTCTGCCAGGAGCATTCGTAACCACAAAAAAGGCATCAGAATTGTATTTTTTAAAATTTTCAATCGCGAATTTGATTACACCTTCATATCGTGGATTTTCATCTGGACCTCCATCTGTGCAAACAATTATGACTGGCTTAGTGAGATTATCGTCTGTTTTGCAATGGGAGTTAAAATTATCATGCTCCATAAGATATTGAAAATCTGCAAAATGACTTTTTGCTGTAGAAGCGTCGTGTTTTCCACTTCTTACTCTTATAATTGTGGGCCCAGAATAAGTTACGTAGCTTGTATCTCCTAATCCAAAAGGTTTTATTGTAATAGCAGCATAAACGCTTGGTATTAACTTATGTCGTTCGGCCTTAACCCAATCGTGGTCAGGTAAAGTAACTCTATACTCTACGTGCATGAGCATGGCAGATTGTTTATTGGCTGCAGTAATTCCAAGTGGTATTCTAGCCTTATCATCCTGCGATAAATAAAAGACTTGTTGAGGTCCTAAGTAAGAAGCCAAACAGTCTAGTGCTTGAATTGAAGCAATGCAAAAACTCGTGTCACTATGAGCTTTGTGCTCACTAGTCTGCGCCTTAATAAGTTTTACGGGTACCGTTTTTACATGACGCTTGCCTTGTTTTGTATTTTCAAGCTGAGTTATTAATCTTAAGTATAAAGCACTTTCGCTCAAAAAAATTTTATTTTTTTCTAATTCTATTTTTAATTCTCTTAAAGTTTGACAAGAACGTGAAATATTTGTTTGCCGACGAGGATCTGCTCCACATCCTCGAGAAGCAATTTCAATAATTGTTTTCAAAAGCTCAGGTTGATCAACCTCAATACGCGGTCTGCCGCACACTTCTCTTAGATTTAAAATTTTAGCCGCTTCTGTACTTGTTTTACTTATTTCTTGAAGCTTTCGTTTTCTGGATTCTCTAACCCTTTTTTGTCTTTCTTGATCCATTTCAAGCTTTTTAAGATTTAATTTTTCACTGCTTAATTCTTTTTCTATTTTAATTTTTAATTTTGCAGTTTCAGAAGTGAAAATTGGAGTATTTTCAATAGCTTTTATATTTAAAAAATTATTTTCCAATTCTTGAATAATCTTTTTAGATTTTACTTGTGCAGGTGCTTGCCTTTTTTTCTGACCCTCAAGCTCGCACTCGACAAACTTTCTATGAGGCTCAGTATTTATATTATTTTCTGAAGAGCTTGATGCAGCTTTTTCTAAATTTTTGAAATCGGTATTTTCTAAAGAACTTGAATCAACTTTTTTTGAATTACTACTAGAAATGGATGCTGATTCCATAGAAACAAGGGTATCTGATGTATCTTTTTTGTTCGAGGCCTGGATTAAAAAATAATTATAAATTTTAAAAAATATTAATTTATGCATACATATAGTAGTAGGGGTATTCAAAAAAATCATATCGAATTTTTAGATGGGTAATCGAAAAAAAGTTTTCATTTGTTGAAAAAATAAGGTGCCTAAATTTTTATAGAGAAATATTAACATTTTTTTGCGTAATTTTAATAATTTTAAAACAATAAACGTATATTTACAATTTACCCCATTTTAGGGGTTGATATCGTAATCCTGAGGGGTAGTACGTGAAAACAGGCTTCAGATTCGGAAAGAGCAGTCTAAAATACCTTTTACACATCATTTTTAGGTAAAAATTTCAATTTATTCAAGTATATAAAAAGTCCATCCCCCAAGCCCCCATAATGTGCCCCCCAAGGGGTAAAACAGGTAAAAATATTTTTCTTTTATTTTTTGAGGTTTTTAAAGGTTCTAACAATAATTTTTTATAATAATCAACTGTTTATATTAGCTAAATAATATTATAAAGAAAGTTCAAAAATTCATTTAAAACATATCCCACTTTGGGGGTTAATATCGCACCCCCGAGGGGTAGTACGTGTAAACGGACTTCAGATTCGGGAAGAGCAGCCTTAAATACCCACTAGGTACCATTTTTGGCCTAAAATTTCAATTTTTTCATATAAAAATAGACTGTCCAGGGATTGTCGGTTGGTCGTTAATGGGCTAAGTTATTTTGAAAAAAAAATTGAAATTTTACATTATAAATGGAAAATTTTTTTTTTTTAACTGTCAAAATTATTACCTTACTATTGGTATTTTCTTATAAAGTTACTTTGTATAAAGTACCCTGAACTATATTTTTACACCAATTTAAACTTTTGCATAGAAAATTCGTTGTTATAAAAACGGTTTTTTAGGGTTTTAGGGTTTAGCTACCGAAAATCGAGATTTCGCTCTAGAAGGCTGAAAAATTGGACTGGTGTCCTATTTTTGGTAGTAATTTCAGAAAAAAAATGTTAGAAAAAAATTTTAAAAAAAAGTTTAGAAGTCCCGACTATCTGTATTACTCTCACTTCATTTAAATTTACTTAATTTAATTATATTACCTAAAACTATCATTATAATAAATATAAAAAATAATTATCATTTCTAGACTACAAATGAAAAAAAAAATAACAAATATGTCATATGCATTAAAAATTACGTAAAATAAACGAAAAATATAGTAAAATTTAGGGTTGCTGTAATATAATGTCCAAAAATGTATCCTATTTTTTCCTATGATATTTTTTCACTTTTTTGATGATAAAAAAGTAGTTTCTCGTCGAGTATGGTAAAAAAAGTTAAAATTTCGGGAAAATAAAAATAAATGAAAATATGTTCAAAACCTTAAAAAACCATTTTTATAATAAAGAATTTTCTATGCGAAATTTTAAATTGGTGTAAAAATATAGTTCAGGGTACTTTATATAAGGTAATTTTATAAGAAAATACCAATAGGTAACCATTTTGACAGTTTAAAAAAGAAATTTTCCGTTTAAAACGAAAAATTTGAATTTTTTTCAAAATAACTTTCGATTACCCAGCTAAAAATTCGATATGTTAATTTTTTTGAACGCCCCTAATATAGTAGTAGGGCTAAAAAATTTAGATATGTGGAGTAACTTATACCTGCAAAAAGTAATTGAAAAATGTAGCTTTTCTCTTTGTATGCTCTTGCTTAAGTTTATTTATTTCTGCATGAGTAAGATCATGCAGTTCTTTATCACTAGTAGACTTACTTTTTAATTCTTTCCAGATTTCATTTGTTCTTTTTTGCCAATCTTTAATGTTTTTATTTTTATGACCCGTTGTATCCCTTATCACTTCACTCAAATTTTTATAAAGTGTATCTTTTAAAGTAGACATTTTTATATTTTTATTTAGCAAAACGTAATTAAAAATTAATACATTAATACATTTCACGACAAAGATTGGATATTAACTAACTTTATTTGGAGATTCAAAAATATGTTTTCCTTCCAATATTACAGTATTATTTTATAAGTTTTGTAAGTTAAAAAAAAATTTTATGATTTAAATAGAAATCTGAATTATATATATACCCATATGTATATATAAAGTATAATAAAATTTTAAAACTATATTTGTTAATTCTATGTATAGTAATAAAAATATAATTATAAATTAAAAATATTTGACCCCAAGAAAAAATAGTGTACATAATCAAAATTCAAAGAAAAAAGAAGTTTTATAAAGAGCAAGAATTTTTATTTCGTAATTGTTTATTTTGAATTTAAAAATACTTGATATAAAAAAAAAGGTTTTTTTATGATGTATTATATTTCCATAAGCATATTAAAATGTTTAATTTCGGAATATTGTAATTTTTTCAATTGATCTTTTTTATTATCCATAATAAAAAAAATTAAGATATAAAAGAAAAAAAAAATTTTTATTGCAATAAATTTTGAGAAATTTTTTTTCTTTATTTCTTTCTTTCTGTTTACGTAAGGTTTTAATATAACCGTAGCTTCTTTATTATTGATTAACTGTAAATTAAAAAAAAAAAATTTTTCATAAAAAAAAAATTCAGGGACGTCTGATTCATCATTTATCGTACCTTCCCCTTTGTCCGAATTGTCACGTTTTAAGATGAACCTACCTACCCCCAAACTCTGGACGTCATTTATGCAAGACCCCTTATATGTTTATAAACATATTTTTGCAATATCCAACAATAAAACACAACAGTATACACCTAACTATCACAAGCTTTTGGCATTGCAAATTATACTCTGTAAAAAGTAACTTTCTTATATTCACAAAAAAAATAGAAAATTTTCGAAAATAATCGTAAATTTACTAAATTTAGTATATTAACCAAAAATTCGAGTATTCTCGATTTTTTCTTGTGAATTTACAAAAAAAAAATCGGAAATACTCAAATTTTTAGTTAATATACTAAATTTAGTAAATTTACGATTTTATTCGAAAAATTACTAATTTTTCGAAAATATTCTATTTTTTTCGTGAATCTAAGAAAGTTACTTTTTACAGTGTAGATAAAGTAAAAAAAAACATATTCCAATATCCACAGATTTTATGTTTTTATTATCTATATATTGATCATTAAAATTTAGTAAAATATAGAATTGCCCATATATAGAGATATCATACAAAAATATTTTAGTTATAGAGGTATACAGTAAGCATATCTCGAATAAATTGTCGTCTTGGCAACGCTCAGTATTTGCAAGAGAGAAACATTTTCATCCGAGGGTTTCAGTAACTCTCACGTTTTGCTTACCACAAAAAAAAAAAGTACAAATGGAAAATTTTATGAATTTAAAAGGAAATTTTTTTTTTCTGTATATATTTTATTAATGTATATATATTTTAAAATATATAATATTCTGAGAATTATTTTATATCAAAATTCTGATAAAAACAGTATTGATACAAAATTTTTTATATTAAAAATATTATTTTTATTATGTCATTTTGAAATTTCAAAGTAAATAATTAAACAAATATATATATGACTAAAGTGTATTAATAATAAAATCAATATTAAAAATTTTAATGCACAGAATACATTTATATATGAGCAATTATATATATATATTATAATCTTTCATTTATATTATATAAATATACATTTATCTCTCACACACCCTTTATAATGGGTAGTTTTGGCTAAAAGCTTTAACATTAAAGCTTCAAGTCTACAAGAGAGGAGGAGGAGGAGGAGGAGAGACGTTATTGATTCGAAACAGCAAAGAAGAAGTACATATAAACCATCTCTTTTTAAAAGTAATGTTAAAAATATATATAAAATATATATATATATGTAGTAGTATAGAAAATAAAAATATATAGAAAAAAAAACGTTGAATTGAGAAGAAAAAAAATTGTTGACATGCTAAAAATCAAAAGAGAAACAGTAAACTTTTTAAAAATAAAAAACTAGCAAAATGAATAAGAGACAAAATATAATATAAATGTAATATTTGTTTATGACTCTATAAAAGGTATTCAAATAATCATTTTCATGAGAAATTTTATTATTAAAATAAAGTTTTACTTTAGACGAGTTCTGCATTTATTTAATAAATTCAGGATTATCATATATGAACGATTCCAAGTTAACCATTATTCTGAGGGTTAGGATCTGTCCAAAAACATTATTCCTCTAAGTTCTGTAATGTTTCATTTTTTTCTGTGCTCCCTAAAATGCAGTAATCCATTTTTGGAAGCAATTTTATTAAGCCTTTTAAAATATGCGTGGAGAATTCTCCATGCACAAAAAAGTAAATAATCGCACCTAAACTGTGATTTCAGACATTTTTTTATACGGTCAAGGTTCATATCTACTTTCCAGGAAATACGTGCTTTATAGCCAGTAACACGAAAATTTACTTAAGAGATAATGAATACATATTTTTCCTGATCCCATTCTTGATTTTTACAAATATTGAAATATTTAGAATATTTGCTCGAATATCAGATAAGATTGAGTTTATCATTATCACAGTAGATTTTCAGGGTTTCATGATAAAAATTAAAATTTTAATTATCGTTTCAATCAGCAGATAATGCAAAGAGACTAATTACAGCTAATTTTAAATTGTTGTATGGAACATATGTTAACATAAGAAGGAATATTTCATGACCTGCAGTTTTCCATAGAGTGGTGAATAATATAATAAAAAATATATAGAAGAGAGTTTATTGGACTAGAAATAATTTAGATTTAAATATGAGAAATAAAAATATTTTGTTTAACCCCTTAGTTTGGTATGACGAGTATACGTGTCATAAATATATGTGAGTCTATTACCCTGCTTGCACTAAGGGGTGACAACTATTATTGTTTCAGCAGACAAAACTCAAAATTTCTTAGCACTGACGCAGGAACGTAGCCAAGGAGGGGACCCTGGGGGCTTTAGCCCCACTCGAAATTTTTTGTTTTAATACACCGTCATTCAGAGCGGGACGTAAATTTGCACTTAAAAATACAAATACGTATTCTATGTATAGTTCAATGATACAAATTTACGTCCCGCTCTGAATAACCATGTATATATTTTTAAAAGTGGGGGTAAAATGCAGTTTGTAGAGGGAAATTTTACATTAAAGCACCCCCCCCCCCCCTTCCGAAGCCCTGTCCGAACGATAATCCTGGCTGCATGCCTGACTGACGGTAGCATTAGTGGAATAAAATTATGACAACGATGCCTAAACCAGGCAGGAAATTTAAGATGAAAATGAAAAGCATTCAGGTGTTTATATTTCGGTGTTCGAAAATGAAGTTTTCAATTTTTTTTGTATCGAAAAAGAGCGCTATCAAAATCCCTCATAAATTTTTCAAATTTCTAGGCACTTTGTTCACGGTATCTCGATTTTTTACTTTCAAGTAGGAAATAATAGAATTTCTGGCTTATAATTTGTTAAATATATAAGCTTACTGGATTAATCAATATAATATTATCCTTCAAGATACACGAAGATGGAGATACCATATCACTTTGATTGAAAAATCAGTTTAGGATGGCGTTCTCAGAATCAAACTCTTAATGATTTATCAAGGGAGTCAAAATGTAACATAATTTGCTTTGGATTGAAAATATATTTTAAGTATATACTTCCTAAGGTATAATCTGGACAAAAAAGTTCATATCTTCAATTGTCTTTTCTTTTTCATACAATTGAGACCGAGTTTTGGGGTTTATTGTTTTTTATATTAATATCTCAAGAGAAATACATAATACTAAGAACACCTGCACCAAAAGTTAATATGAATAAAATGATATAAAAATTTTATTTTCTAATAGAAAACTAATTAAATATTTGATAAATTTTAAAATATTTTATTTTCTGAAATAAATTTATTATTCTAACAGAAATCAATACATATGATATTAAAAATAAATGTTATATTTATAGTATCTTTTTAAGAAAGATAAAAAAGTTTTAAAATATTTTTTAAACAAAAAAAAATTGTTAAATATTGATTGGAAAAATTCTTTATAGATTACAAAAAAAGTATTATTTTATAAATTATTTAACACGTGAATGGAAAAATACTTAAAAATGAACGAGAAAACGAATAACAATAATTATTAATCACGTTTAATAAACTCTGAAAAAAAAAGTAGAAAATTTTATCTACAAACAACAGTGTAGTTAGTCAGATTTCTGTTGATGAACATTATATCAAGCGTATAATTTTAATTGAATAAATTATGCATTTTTTGCAACGTTTTCTTAAAACACTTAAATGATTATGAAAAATTATTAGGATAAAAATTAATTTGGATATTTATAATTCACTAATAATTTGATGTTTGTATTTTACGTTTTATTTATTCATATAAAAAAGATACAAATAGAGAATTAAAACATTGTTCATTGGATTTTTCAGATCAATTACTTTGAAGTGTAAAATAATTTTCAATAAAGCGAAAATTTTTTTTTTAATAAATTTTTAGTTTCTGGATGATTTTTGAAGACTTTAATTGTGTTAACTGTTTTAAACTGTTTTGTAAATTTAATTTGTGAGTCTATTTATAGCAGGAATTATAGTGTTTTATGCTTATTTTTAGTTTTAAAAAAAATTATAAGCGATTTGTGTAAAAATCTAAATGCAAGGAACATGTTTACGACATCTGAGGGCTGGGTTTAATGTATAAATTCTACGCGACTTTACAATACAATTTGCTATTAGTATCTAAATTGAAACTATTTTAAGTTCATCAATCCAGATTATTCTAAGTCCTAAGACTTGAATTATTTTAAGTCCCTAACCAGAATTATTACAAGTCCCTAAATCGGGATCATTAACATGGATCATATTTATAGGGAGGGGGTACCTCAAGAACTTGAAAATTAAGGGGAGGGGGTCAAATTTGTCCGATTTAGGGGGGGGGGTCAAACGGGACAGCTGTAAGTATACTTACAAACATGTTTATAAACATGTTCCATGCATTTTGGTTGTGTTTGCTCAAACCGTTTATAATTTTTAAAGTCCTTAAATCAAAATTATTTTAAGTCCCATTTGAGCACCTGGCCTTAAATCTGACACACTTGACCCCCCCCCCCCCCCCACCTCCCTTGATTTTTGGATTTACAGGGTACTCCTCCCAATAAACATAATCCATGTTTAAAAAAATAAACTGTTCTACAGTAAAGGAATTAGAGTGAATAACATTATAGAAAATACAGGAAATTGATTAAAAAGAGGTCGTTAAAATGGTTGAAAAACTTTTTATTACATAACATCTTATCCCAATATCAAATTCAAAAAACGTTAAAAACTTTTTCAAAACAAGTAACTTCATCCCACTACATGCTTTGAATTAATTAACTCTACTTTTAAATCCTTTTACGTCTTCTCACGTCAAGATTTTAATCTGCGTGAAAAATCTTTTAATTTTGTTTTTGATAATTAAAATGTTAGAATATGACACCAATCTTTTGACCATAGTTTCAGTATAATAAAAAGCTTGTAAAAAACTGGGTAAAAAATCACAACATGTTCTTAATTCAATTACAGGTAGCAGAACTGTTTCAAGTTCCTACCTCTCTTTAGGTTTGACCCACCCCTTTTTGGGTTAATTTTTCTCATCTATTTCTTGGAGAATATTTATCTTAAGCCCTCTTGCTCAATTTTTGAATCCCTGATTCTGTTTCCCGTAATATTCTAAATCTTTATAGTTAGCTCTTTAGTCTACCCGATTGCCTAATTTTCTTTTAAAAATTATTTTTTTTATCCATTCTCTTTTAATGTCATACTGGCAATAACTTTTTCCATTAAAAATAATTAACTGATTCTGTAAAAAATTTCACATAACTTTATTTTTATGAATTCAGTTACAAACAAGCATATTGAAACTATTGAAAATAACAATTTGGGATTCAATTTTTCTCCACCACTCTTTTCTAGGTTTACATTGTCTTGCTATTTTTTGAACTTGAATTCTAAATTTAAAACTAATTTTAGATCTTATTTCTGATGTCGTTGCTGTTTCGAATGGTTATCGACTCTGAAAATAAATATTTCTTCTAAACTTTCATCCCTGGAAATAAGTTTTTTTTTGGTCTGAGCGAACAGTTTTAAGTTAACTTATTTTATTAAAAAATTAACCAGATGAGATTAGTGGTAGGATTAGTGGTGAGATTGAGAAAAATAATGAAACAAACTTTATAGTTATAGTGCACAACAGAACAGGTGCATTATTTCAAAGATTTAATCGATAATTTTGTAATTTAATTATGTTTATTCTTGATTTTTTAACGATAATGTCCACATATATACGATATGTATATATATATATATATATACGATGTAAATGTTAATATTACATATGCATTATAAAAACATTTATTCGAATGTTTATTTATAAAAATATTTTGAATCTAAATTATATGTTTTCAAGTTAAATTTGCTTTTATGGATTCTTAGTATTATATATTAAAATGGAATTCCAAAACACAAATTTTCATATAAATGAATAATTAAATAAATAGAATCATATTATATTATAATATTCGTAGAATAGATAAAAAATAATGAGGTCCTATTGATAGCACTATATTTTTCTAAATTTATTTAACGATTTTAGGGTATAAGTATTTAGCCCATTTAAAGTATTATTAACATGGAACATGTTTATAGGGAAGAGTACCGAGGGAATCCGAAAATCAAGGGGTCAAATGTGACCGATTTAAGAGGAGGGGCTCAAATAGAACTTGAAATAATCCGGGTTTAAACGCGTGTAATATTAGTATAGCACGGGTTTAGAGTATCAGAATAATCTTATAAAAGTGATAATTATAAATTATAAAAATAGAAAATTATATTGCAACTTAGTGTAACATTTATTCATCATATCTAGCCCTCAGCTGTAGCAAAATTGTTCCGTGTATTTAGGCTGGGTTTGCACAAACCGGTTATAAGTTACTTTTAATATTAATTTTAACATGACTCATCTGCTCTTGATATGAAACTCTATCTTGGACAATTTATCATCCAACAAAATAAGAAAAAATTTTAATTTTTTTTGTAATTATACTTTATCTAGTATTTTCATTTTCTGTGATATTATCAAATTTTTAATCTTTTTGTATGATTCTCCAAAATATAGTGCCTCAAAAAACATTCTTTGTTTAGCGTCCAAAAAGTACGTATATCAAAGTCACCATGCGGCCAATCGATAGCTATTTTTTAAACAAGCGACTAAATATTGGTTTTGGAACCCCATATTTTTAGATTTGTAATTTTATTTTTCGACACAGGCAAAGAGTAGTATATACTGCAACCCAATCCATTATCAGAAAAATAAAGAATGACTTAAATTACACTAAATCACCATCGAAGGCGAAGCTAAGAAAAAATTTAAACACTCGTGCATCCAACTGCATGCAAAGCCAAAACCAATATTTTATCCCTTGTTTAATAAATACCTATTGTTTTCGCCTATTTTGCAGGATTCTTTATCAGATGCGTTATTATATTTTTCTACTTAGTGAAATTTTGTATTTGATTTTGATAAAAACCAAATCGCTAATTACGTCAAAAGTTACAGGAAATTGAATTTATTTATTGAAATTTCTATAATATTTGCCCTTGTATGCACATTCACTCACGAAACAGCAACGTGGGAACTAAAAATGCAATATCCTGTGCATGGAGTCTTCTAGATTTCATGATCCTGTGACTAAGTTAACTAATAGTCATTTCTGTAATAATGTCAAGAAACCATGTTTTTCTGAGCAACTGATGAAACATGTTTTCTGGCATAGTTGCTTTCTGGCTGTAGTATGTTAAAATTTTGTTTATTAAAGCGTTTAGATTCAAAACATTCATTGATTTAAAATATAATAAATGGGTTGATCTTATATTAATAAAAATAAATATTTATTTGCTTAACAGTAATTTTTATTTAAACATACTATTTTTTCAATTTATAATTTAAAATAATTAATTTATATGAAAATTGAATCCGGAATGAAATAACCCAGCAAATTTATACATAAACTTCTGTCCTATCATTTTTCATTTAATTTTTTATAACAAGATATGAAATATCAGTTATCTAAGCTCTAGAGTACATCATTTTAATTCTCTGAAGTTCTTATATTTCCAATGACGTAAAAAAGCGACATTTTTATCTATACTGAAGATCCAATTTTGCTATTAGTCATACTTTTTTTTGGAAGAAACAAAAACTCAAGTTTATAATAAAAAAATTTAGGAAAATATAATTAATTTTTCTGATAAATAAATACTTTATGATTTCACAATTAAATTATTTTGAAAGTATAATAAAAAAGTGGAGACATTGTCTTAAGAAACTGATGAGTATTTGACAGAGAAAGTTGAAAATTACAAAATAGTTTGAAAATTATTATATTTACATAAGAATATTAATAGAAAAAGATAATAACTTCATTGCTCTAGAAATAATGAATATTTAAATAAAATAAAATATTTTGAAATATATTTCTCAGTTTATAACAACAATTTAGCAAATAATTTGATAAAAGAAATGAACAAATTTTGTAATGTCCAAAGATTTAGATAACCTGACCTAAATAATCTTCAGTTCCTCTTCAAAAAAACATATTAATAGATTAATTATCATAATTAAATATTTAGCATTTAAAGTTATAAAAACAGAAGATTAGATATAAATATTTCCCAACCAATGTAAAATTTATGGTTTTACCTATGTTTGTCTAACTTCAAAATGATAAAACTTAACTGATAATAAACAGAAGTTTCAATATTTTAGAACCCAAAACTAAACTTAATATTCAAATAAATTACATACATTTGAAGAAATTTATATTTATGTTAGGCAAAACCAAAAAAAATATTCTTTACATAAAATATTACAGAACAAATTGAACCAAATATACTTCACACATGTGTGTATAATAAAAATATGGCTATATTTTTTACATATGTGTCTGTTTGTATATGTTGAAAGATACATAATAATGTTAACTGTTTTTCTAAATAAAACAAAATATTTTTATCTTTTTTCAAAAATATAATACAAGTATTGTATTTCATGTATACAAAAATTTCTTGAACACAAATTTTAAGCATATTCCAAACAGAATGAAATTTCAGCAAAAATATAATTTTTTGTAAAATCATGCAATTTGTTAATTTATATTACAATATGGATTATTTTAATTATAATATAAAATTGTGCAGAAGGTGATTCTAAAAATATATAAATAGTAGTTAATGACTTTCTTAGAATTAAACAAAGAAAATAATAAAACTTTGTATTATGTATTTATTACTTTTTTTTATTATATAAAAGTCAAAGTATTGTATTTTTTTTTACAGTTTGAGTCTTGGTTCTAAGAACGAATATTAAGAAAATTTAACAAATTTTTTTATTAACCTGTCTTGAATAAATATGATTTAATATTTTATGCTAATATCCAATGACAAAAAGTTTTTTAATTGCAAACACGTGATTATTTAAAGCCCAAGGATTCCCTTTAAAAAACTAGCATACTTGTAGATTTCAAGAGTTGCAAAAAAAAAAAAAAAAAAAATAAACAATTCATTAACAAATGTCACGTAGCTTTTACTCTTTTATTATATTCATGTATAATAATAAGATATCCCGTTGAATACTTCAAGTTGGAGTTGAAATAATCCGACGGATAGATATCACATCACCGGCAAGGCCGTATCATTAAAAAATTTTTTAGCGGAAGCAAGAAAAAATTTCCTTTCAAATTCATACCTTTTTGTTGATTCGAGGAGTGCCCCTTGAAATTTTTGACTTCCTCGAACATAAGTAACTACAAGAATATCTGGTAAAACTGAATCTATTGTAACAAGAATTTCGGAACCCGGGCGGAGGGCCTCGGGCTCTGCCATGTTGTCTCTTCGTCACTGCCACCGCGGGTACACTTAATTGCACTTAACAATTATAAAAATTTTACTTTTTCAACTTTGTATATTAATAAAGAAAATAAAATAAAAAATAAAAACAGATTAAAAATAAAAATGCACTGGCAGACAGCTGCAGATCAGGCTATCCTGAATCTGACCGCTCTCGCCGGTGCTGCTCCCATAGCAGTTGTTGCTGCGTCCGATAGCCTGGTTCATGTTGCTTTCTCGATGTATTATTAATGCACAGGGCACTATTTTAGTTTATACGCTATTGAATAAATATACGGGCTCACAGCTGGTATATGCAATATCTCTCTAACACGTTTGTATGAATAGTGAGATAGGCTTTTTAATACAAATTCTTACTTATTTAATGCGCATGCGTTTAAATATTCAACTATGGATCAAGACATTTAAAAACCACGTAATCCTGCTTCAAAAAAAAAATATTTTTTTTTTTTATTTTTAGCCAATTTTATTAACGAATTTTGATTTTTTTAATAAATTAAACATAAATTAATAGAATTTTCATAAAAAATGGATACTTAAAAAAAAATTTTTTTACGCTTAAAATGGATTAAATTTCTTAAATGGTTATTATTTTTGCTTTTTTATTACTAATATTTTTTTATATTTATATCTACTCAAGAGTAAAATTGAATAATCAGATCATTCGAAACACTGGATTTACTGTCAAAACCTAGTATTATATGATATTTAAAACTAAAAAATTTTTTTATTTCAGTTCCTATTTAGATATAATTAGTTACATATGGTTTGATATTAAAATATATTTTGCTAAAAGGATAATTCGAAAAGTCATCTGTGTAAACTTACATTATAAGATATAAATATTTACATACACAATAAAAAAGTACATACACATTTTTTATTGTACATGCTTAAATAATGCATTAAATTTACACATTATTGAAGCCTTTCTAATTCACTGTTGTCGAAATTATTTTATTCCAAAGAATCTAATTTATTAAGGCAGGTATAAATGAAAATATTTGTAATTAAGAGAATTAAAATTTGTTACCTATAGTTTGACTGTTTTTTTTTATATCTATCAATTAATAATTTTCATGTTATATAGCAATTATGAAAATCTTTTTGCTTCTATATTTCAAAAAAAAAAAATAAATAAATAAAAAATTAATAACTAAGTAATAATTTTCCTTATTATCTAAATTAACTATTATTATTTATATGCATTAAATTTATTACATTGTATCCATTTTACTAAATAAATACATAATTGTAAAATAACTATAGTATATGTACATGGGACAAAATCTGAAATTTTTAGGCTCCATTTCAAAAATAAAGTTATAGCATATATAAAAGATTAATTTAATAATTCAAATTACTATGTAAAGTATAAATCAAATATCAATTTCCATGCATTCCCAAAATTAGATTAGAAATTAAAAAATGACATTTTCATACAAATTCTATTCTCTATTTTTGAATAAATTCTAAGGACCTATAATGTATCCAAAATATAACCAAAAAGGTAAAAGAAAGACCTAATTGCACGTAAACTACCATCCGAGGTAAATAACCATAAACTGCAGTTTTGAGCTCTACTTTTTGATGGACAAGAGTCGTAAACGATGTTTCTCCGCAAGTGGCGTGAAAATAAATCTTTTTTACCACAGAATATTAATCCCACAAAAAATTTTTCTTACGTATTTAGCCTTAAATCTAAAAATTTTTAATTTTAAGCATATTTTCGATCCTGCTTAAAATTCCAAGGAAATCAACCTAATCGTGTAAGATCGAGTAATTCATTTCGTTTTACTGTCATAATATCTTGTATATAATTTTTATTAGAAAAAAAAAAGTTTATATTTTGAATAAAAAAATAGTCAAAAATCCTGCAAAGTTTTATTTTTTAATTCAAACATTAATAATTATTTAGTTTATTTGTTGGATGTTTACTTTAGAGCTCAAAGAAACACGGTATATCAAATTACTTCACAAATTTTCAATTTCATCAGTAATTTTTCCAAAAAAAATCCTACAAATACAGATTCATATCCATATAAATAATATTTCTATATATACGCGGCGTTTCAGATCGCCTTAATAGGCGAAATAATTTATAAAACATAAAATGATTTTCAATATATAAACGATATTAAATTTGTAATTTTGGAGATATTCAATTTTTACTATTTTTGGGAAAACTACATATTTTTGAAAATTTTGTTAAAAAGTGGAATATCTAATAATATGATAAAATTTTACCGTGATCGCAGTTGGTATTATACTTGATTTGGTACTAATTTATACGTACTCCATTAAATTTTTTATTCAAAACGGACCTATTCCCGAAATTTAAAAGAATATTTTCCGAGAGTATCAGACAATAAAAAAAAATTTTTTTTTATGCACTAAAATTAATATATATTAAATTAGACATCGTATTTAGAAAATTTATTTTTATTATTTGTTTTGAAACTAATTTTTACGTACTCACTTAAATTTTTATTTAAAACGGTCTTATTTTTGTTCTTCTAAAAATTTTTGTTTTTTTTCAGTTTTTTTTTACAATATGCAGGAAAAATATAAATCAAAAAGTACATGAAAATTAATTGATTTCGTATAGGTAAAAAAACTTAGAACTTTTTTATTATTTACATTATTTTTTTAAGCAACACCGGGCATATATACATGGTATACCAAATGGGCCATGCTCATCTATAAATTTTCTAGGAAAATAGTGGAAAATACTATTTGTAAAAAAACTGTATATCTAGCACACGTGGGAAATAAATTCGCGATTGTTATTAACCTTACTGGAATAGGAAAATGTTTTTATTATGAAACACCCCATGAATACTAATAGATCAGGAGATTATATATATCTAAAGCAGCGAAATTTTAAATTCAAAGATTAAAATATCTCGGGTTCGGCGCGAGCATCGGTCGGGAACGGACGTATATAACATAACCTTAAATTTGTAATCACTCGGTTTTAATATTTTTTTCGTTATTTTTTATATAAATTAATAAAATTAAATTAAAACAATGTTGGATAACTATAAAGAACCGTCTAGAAGTGAAATAAAAGAGTTAGCTAAAGTCTTATTAAGGCTAGACAAAAACGATGAAGAATTCGATAGGTTGAAATATCAAGTTAAGAACAATGAAGGCAGTATCACCGTGGCTAATGAAAAAGTAAAAAAATTAGAAAATGAAGTAGAAAAATTAAAAAATATGGACAAAGCAAAAAATATCATAATTTATGATATACCGGATACAAAATAAGTGAACGATAATTTTGAAAATAAAACCAAAGAGATACTAAAAATGGTGGATTTGAGAATTGATAACATAGATTATTATAGCAGAATGGGTAAAATACCGGGAAACAGACCGGTAATTATAAAACTAACCTCGCTAACATTTATCAAAAATATTTTGATCGATTCAGTAGTCTTAAAGCTAAAGGCTTAAATATAGCTAATGACATTTCTAAAGAAGATAGAGAAATGTTTAAAAAGTTAAAAGTCATACTAATTGAATTAATTAATTACGATATAGAGTGCAAAATATTAAAATCAAATTTATTCATAGAAAACAAGTAATACAACTTGAATGATGCAACTAAGTTCCTAGAAAAAACGAGAAATAAAATAGACAATAATATAATAAATGATAATAAAAACAACGAAGAACATAACGAAATCAATGACACGATCAATATATCGAGTGCCCCGATGACTTCGAGGAAAAGAGAGACAAGAGTCTAAATCTCCTGAAGAGAGTAAGGAAAAAAAAATAAGTAAGATTTTTAATAAAAATTATAATTTAGGCAAACATAACAATTCGATTGCGAATTATTATTCTGATAAAAGAAGTAACCAAACAATCACAGGTACATCTAATTGACGAAAAAATCCCCTCCCTCAGTTCTCATTACGCATCTTTTACTGAAACATGTCCGACAAAAAAAACTTATACAACATTAAAGAAGAATTATTGGACAGCGACATCCTATGCTTTTGTGAAACATGGCATATATGGAATCATAATTTAATATTAAGTAAAGATCACGAAATTTTCAATCAACTAGCGGTAAAAAATGCCACAAGAGGGCGGGGAATTGTGGGTCTAATCAGAAAAATATATTTTTATTAAAACTTTATTTGGTAATATCACTATAATTATAGAACTAGTATTCTTAAACCAAAAAAAAGATACAAAAATACTGTTGCATATTATAAAAGAAGAATTGATTAAAATTAACATAAAATATACTAATAGTAAAATATTTATTGTCGGTGATTTTAATGCAAGATGCAAATATCTCATTTTTTTAAAATTATCCCTAATTTTTCTTACTCTTTTTATAAGAGTTCAAAAAACCAAAAATGACTGCCAAAAACTAAGATTTCGCTCTGGGAGGCTAAAAATTAGGTTGGTGACTTATTATTACAGTATTTTCAGAAAAAAACACTTAGGGGTAGTTTTGAAAACCCGACCATACATTTCATACATACTTCATTTAAATCTACTCATAACTAAGTCACGATTTTAGTTTAATTCTAACTTCATTAGCTATAAATATATATCTGTCTAGGTCAAATAAGTATGCTAAAGAGCATGAGTAATCGTTCTCTCCAACGATTCTGTAACTGTTGAGATGTAAATGAGAACTCTGATGGTATAACGGTTCTGGCTTTTTGGGCAGTTAAGGGGAATATATAATCTAATTAGTAATTGTTGAAGTTACTCAATTTTGATGCGATCGTCCAATACACGAAATCGTTTGCTTTGTCACTTCCAATTAGCAAAGGCGTCCCTAACTATTTTTAAGAACCACGAATGGGAATTTATGCAATTTTGTTGATTAAAATTCCTAATTATCGTCATTGCTAACCTTCGGTCTCACGCTATTTCGCTAAATCAACGTTGGCGGAAATATACCTGGCGGGGTCTTATAACATCTATGACGTTCGTACAAAATATTGGATGTAGGTTTAATGTTCATAGTTATCAAATATGATCCATCATATACAACAATAAATGTTTAAAAAAATTAACATAATTAATAAAAAATTACTTTTTATTTTAAAATGAATATCTGAAAGTTAATATGAACTGTTGCTGAAATTCTAAAAAAAATTAAAACGTGGGTAATTAAATTGGTTACGAAAGAATAAGGAAATGTATGAAAAAATTTTATATTTGTTTTAAAAAAAAAGTTAACTCGTCCAAATTACTTGAGTAAACCCATATATATATGTATATATAAACTCTTGTATTGATTTTTCTAGATGTATTGATAGCACTTTTTCTCAACGTGTTTGAAAAATATTACAAAAGTAATAAAAATTATATATTTTTTTTCATAAAATTATTGCATAAACATCGTTATAATTATAACAAGTAATATTATTTTTGAAATTCATATATAAAAATACCTAGGTAAAACGTTCTTATATTTAGGGAAATTTATTTTTATTTATAAAGTATGGTAATAATAATAAGCTTATATACTTATGAGTTGTCTATAAAAAAAATTATATAAAAATAATAACTCCGACAATGATGTGTATTTTATAAATATTACTAAGAGTATACTTATTGTATAATATAAATCCCTTAATGATATTAAAAGAAAGTAAAAAATAAAATACAAAATATGCAATTAATATATATGAGGTATTTCATCAATTTTTTTTTACTAGAATTTACTTGAAATGTAAATTTTTTTAAATTAGAAAAATAGATTATCAGTTTTTCTTAAAAAGTATAACCATGTAAAATTTGTAAAAAATAGCGAATTCTCGAAAATTTATTAATTTTACCAATAACACAAAGTCCAGAAGCCAAGTATATTTATAGATGTCTGCACTTTTTCTTTTGTGCAAGGCTATACTAATACGAAACAGGTAAGTTTTTCGGTATGCTGATTACAAGTTTTCAGGTCCCAGCCCCGAATAATTAGCACTAATATCGAAAAACTATATTTTTCGATAGATTTTGAATGTTAATTTGACATATTTCATAGGAAACTTATTTAATTGTCCTCAAAATGATAGGCAATATGTTTTTGAGGTCGCTGAATCATGAATGTGAAAATTTAGGTCCTTATCCTGAAAACATATTAAATATTATTTTGAGGACACTTAGAAATGTTTCTTGTAAAATATGTCTAATTAACCTTTAATTTTTGCCCAAAACATAAGGTTTTTCGGTATAAGGAATAATTTTTCGTTGTCAAGACCTGAAAATTTGGAATCAGTGACCCCTAAATCTCAGTAATTTTTTTGAGAAAATATGCATGCAGAGAAACACAAAAACGAGCGAATATTCTTATTCAGCGACCTCAAAAACGTATTGCCTATGACTTTGAAGACAATTAAAAAACTTCTCTTAGTAAAAATAAAAGTAATTTTTTAAACAATCGATATCACATGAACTGTTCAAAGTAACATATTTATAATTTATATGGCCACGTCAGCTAAAAAACATGTATCTATCATATGTGTATTGTCATACTGCTGTTGTCATGTTAGACAATACAAACGAATCGCATATATAGATAGTATATCCTTCACAAAGGCACATATACACTGTAAGAGGCTTTTAGTATGTTGCAATACTATATCATATCATATACAAGTTACTATTTATCAATATATACGTCGTTTTCTTGAATTTCGTCACTTTATAAAAAGACTAGGCTTTTTATGAAGTGACGACGCCGGATTAGGCACTCTCCATTTTAGGTTAAAATTACCATAAAAATAACGAAAGTACTAGTCATTTTGTAGCGAGCGAAAATGATTATTTTAAGAGGATTAAAAAAAAATATAAAAGTAATAGGCGTTTTAGAGTTTTGAAAATTTATCATTTTATACCTCATTCAATATCATTTAGAAATATCATACATCTTATATTTTACATTATAAATTTTGCATAATAGTAATACAAATATAAAAAATTAACTATGTTTTATTTGAGCATGTTGATTTGCCATGGCGTTTAGAACATAAACATTATAAGGTTTTAAATTTATTTTTTAAAGCTTCGTAATTACATTTGCTAATACCCTCGCCACTGAAACTAGAAACTTTTGCAGCTGCATAAATAATCATAAATAATAAATCTACTTTCCATCATACCTTCTTTTTGAAGAGGATCATTTATTTCGATTTCTGTTGGTTGTATTTCATTTCGCAAATACCTATTATTTAAGATACCAACGCTCGTGGAAATTTGAAAAAGATCATTCCGAAAACCTGTCAGGCATCTAATGGTCCGCGATAAACCTTAGGTACAGCTATCAATACAGTTTCTCTAATTAACTGGACAAAATTTTTTGTTGTATGACATTCATATGATATTAAATGAGGCATAAAATGATAAATTTCTAAAACTCTAAAACGCCTAGTACTTTTATATTTTTTTAATCCTCTTAAAATAATCTTTTTCGCTCGCTTCAAAATGACTAGTACTTTCGTTATTTTTATGGTAACTTTAATCTAAAATGTATAGAATGCATAAGCCTAGTCTTTTTATAAAGTGACGAAATTCAAGTAAACGACTGCGACATATGTCATATACATTTGACAATAAATTTTAAAAAAAGGATTATTATTTTTATAATTTTATAATTAAATATATATTAGAGGACCGTTCCCAAATTTCATTTGTTTATTTTTATATCCAGTTAAGTTTTATGTCCTGAATTTATAAGCGTAAGTTTATTCATCCTTGGTTAAATACCTAACGCAACTTCAGGACTTATTTAATGAAAAAATTTCTCCCGAAAAAATCAAATTTTTCCCTAACAATTTAACGAATGATAATAATTCTAATAAATTTTTGCTATCTAATTATTTATATAAATATTAATTGTAGAATCAACAATGAGCACAAAAATTTACTATTAAAATTGTACTTTTATATTAATAAAATTTTAAATTTATTTTGATGTAAAAACATTAATTATTCGTGTAATTTGAATCTAAATGTGCAATATTACTGTAATTACAAAACTTTTCTTACAATGTAAAATGCATATAAATTATTAGAAAACTACATTAATGCATATAATAATGCTATAAAATATAAAAAAATGTTTTTTTAGAAGTAAGGAGGTATTGAATAGTGTGCATAAAAAAAGCAATTATAATATTTTAAATAATTTATTACCATAACAATTAAAGTTTTATAACTGTACGTAATCAAAGTGACATTTTGTTAAAATCAATAAAAATGCATATTTTATGCTAATACTATTATAGCAGTGTATAGGTATAAATTATTACTGGGAATTATTTTTTATATTTGGCCCTTTAATGAAAGTAATATAACTTTTTTCCCTTATTTTTTCCGCATAAGATATCAAACCATATGTCATTTATGTATGACGTAGTTTAATAACAATTTGTATTTCTTTCTTTGACTATATGATCTTGATTTTTACTTTTTTAATAATTATTTATAAAGCGAAATCGAAAATTTTAAACTTTTCTTTTTTGAAGGCTGTTTTGACGGACCCGAAAATTGGCCTCATGGTAATATTTTAAGGCCAGCATGTCGTTTAGAAGGCCTTTTTAACATGGAACATGTTTACAGGGAGGGGGTACCCTGAAAATCAAGGGGGTGGTAAAAAATGTCCGATGGAAGGGGTGGGGGGGTGTAAAATACTATGTGTTTTAGATCAACTAGTATATCCTCGTTTGAAAGCCAATCATAAGATAGTAATATAGTAATTGTGAGGATTAATAATAATTAATTAATTAATTAATTTTAATTTCTTTTTACTTTCGTATTTGCGGATTCGCAAATTCGCAATTTTCAAAATAATCATATGTTTCAATATTAGCGGTACATGCCTCGCAAATTTGCGGTTTTCATTTGTGAATATGAATTTGAGTTTTGAAACTTTTCGGCATATATAGTCTTTTGTTTATTTTCATTTATTTACATAAATAAATTTATTTTATTTTTTATTTTATTTTTTAAAAAATCATTAAAATATTTAGGAATCTTTAGATTTTTTTTTATTAAATTTTAATTAATTAAAATTATTGCTCCAAAAAATAAATCACTTTTGAAAAAGGCTGAACAAACAATAAATGTGATGAATTTAGCATAAACAATGATGGTAATATTTTCATTCCTGTTAAAGAGTTTGATCAAAGACAAAGGTTATGTAGCATATCAAATATTTAACTGTGATGAGACCGGTTTGAACTGGATAAAAACGCCTTCGTGTACTTTCCTAATCAGTGAAAGTGAAAAAATTGCACCAGGTTTCATGGTTTTCAAAGACAGGTTTACATTATTATTTTGATGTGATTTAAAATAATACAATTTTGCCTAAATTGTCATTGAAAATTAATAAAAATCTTCATATTTTTCAAAAAATTTTAATTTTTTTTAAATCCCAGAAACTAATTCCCCATTTTACGTAAGATACAATGCTTCAGTATTCGCGGATTCAGTATTCGAGGTACTTTTTGAGAACGCATTAACCGTGGATACCGGGGTTTTCCTGTATACTATATCCGCTTTCATACAACACCGACTTTTTAGACACCATTTCTTCTCTGTCCCTCAATTATAGCAGTAAAGTAATCCTCGGGGACTTTAACGTCAATATGCTTTATTTCCATCGCCAATCCAACATACTCTACGATTTTCTTATAGAAAATAATTTATACCTCCTCCACCATGGAGAAATTCACTGTGGCCCATCCTCAAATTCATTCATCGATCTCATAATTACGGACGAAAATGAAAAAATTCTCTCTCTGGATAAAAAATTATTCATAAATAACCACTACTTGACCCACGCAACTATAGACATCTTCAGCCCAAATTCTCCAGAAAAAAATATATCATTCAGAAATATAAAAAACATAAATCCTGAGGAATTCACTATCCGTCTACGCCAATTTGACTGGTCATTCGCGTTCAAAAGCAGGGACATCGACTACATCTGGGATACCACTGCAAAAAATATCATCTCCGTTCTAGACTCAGTCGCACCACTAAAAACTACAAGATAAACAAAAAATCTCTTCCCTGGTTGTCCCCTGAGCTCAAACAGGAGTCTCTATACTTGGATTATCTTTATCGGCGATACAAGCGCAAGCGCATTCAGCAACGCTTGGATGCTTAGGCTAGTTCCACAAACCTCCGTAAGCGCAGAAACGGAGCCGCAACGCAATGCGCACAGCTCGATTTTCGTTTGTGCACATGCGTATTGTGCTGTGCGCATTGCGTTGCGGCTCCGTTTCTGCGCTTACGGAGGTTTGTGGAACTAGCCTTACAGTCATTTTAGAGACGACCTGAACGATAAAATCTCCGCGGAAAAAATAAAATTTTGAAATCTGAAACACTATCTACAGACAATCCCCCTGCCATAATCTGGAATGAACTAGAGCATCTTGGCCTCACTACTCCTTCAGCAGCACCTAAACCTCGATTCACCCCAGATCAGCACAACATCTATTTCTTATCAACACAAAATTCTGATCCCTCCCTTAAACCCAGCAATAGTGCAATAACTTCAGCTATACCTCATTTTAAATTTTCTAATATTACTATGGATAACTTAAATTGGGCATTCAAGCAATTTACAAAAAAGCGATTAACGTCTAGTCTCTCTTTTATCTATCCTCTCAAAAATTCTTGAAAAAATTCTACACAACCAACTTTCGCAATATTTAACGCAACACAATATAATTGACCCTTTTCAATCTGGTTTTCAAAAGTTACATAGCACCCAAGCCCTGCTGACAAACCTTGTGGATGACATCTGCAGAGGCTACAATGATGGGAACCTCACATTCCTATTAATGTTAGACTTCTCCAAAGCCTTCGACAGAGTGTCTCATGAACTTTTACTGACCAAGCTTTTAAGTCTCGGATTTCCTAAAGACACAGTAGATTGGTTTGCGAGATACCTCTCCAACAGAACTCAATCTGTCTTAGTTGATGGGAAAACTTCTTCGGCAAAAGCAGTAAAAAGTGGAGTCCTCCAAGGCTCAGTATTGGGCCCCCTATTATTCCTGATTTACATGAATGACATCGGTTCGCACATCCTTTATGCCAAAAGATTAGTTTTTGCCGATGATCTACAAATATACCTGCAAATTCCCAAGAAAGATTACAACCTCGGTATCTCATTATTACAAAGTGATCTAAGAGGCATTGAAACTTGGTCATCTCAAAATAACTTTTACCTTACCAAAGAGAAAACAAATTTTATTATTTTTGGTGATAAATCTCTTGCTCTCAACAATGCCTCCTTCTACTTTAGTGGTACACATATCCCTGTATCCAAATCAGTAAAAAATCTTGGCCTTCTTCTTGACCACGATATGAGTTGGAACTCTCAAATAAATCATATGTTTAAATCAATCAATTATGTGCTCTATAGGCTCAGATATTTTAAAAATTTCATAACCCCTTTACTTCGTAAACGATTAGTGAGTTCTCTGATTTTTTCTATCTTTGACTATGGTGTTTTTCCTATGGGAAAACTCTTAGGCTATCAGTACGATAGACTGCAAAAGCTTCAAAATGCCACAGTTAGATATGTATCTGATATCAGATTCCCTAACAGGACCTCCCCTGCTAGACTCAAACTAGGGTGGCTAAATGTAAGACTTCGTCAAAAATATTTAAAAGATAAAATTAACATCTACATTCCCTCCAGAAATCTTCGCCCCCACATTCGTCCACACCTCAAAGTCCCTACTTCTAAATGTTCCCAATTCAAAAATTCCTCTTTAGTTTACATGCTCTACTTCTGGAACACTCTCTCTGAATATATTTGCCTTGCTCCTACCATAGACTCATTCAAACACAATCTCTATCAAATATATATCTATCAAATATATCTATCTATCAATATCAATATCTATCATCTATCTATCATATCTATCTTTCGCAAATACCCCTTAATAAATTGCCCTTTCCCCTTATAGATTACTTCCTATTCTCCCCCTTTCTATTCTTCTCCCCTTTTCCAAATTCTTCCCTAATATATGCTAAGTGTTAAAATTTGAAATGTTAAAATTTATAATTTATATTTTATAAACTAAAATTTATCAAATATGTAAAATTTTTATTTTTCTTTTTTCTAATATTAACTAGGATTTATACTTTTACTTTAATTTCATATTTTAAAACATTTCTAAATTAACGTTCTCGCACAATAATATCTATTTACCTTTAACTCTGTTCTTTAATTTTGTACAATTCTGTATAAATAAAAACACCAATCAATCAATCAATCAATACTTAATTTAAGGGGAGAGGGGGATCTGTACTATTTTAGGGGAGGGGATCAAATGGGACTTAATATAATCGCAATTTTGCGACTTAGAATAATCTGGGTTTAGGGACTTAATTTTGATTTAGGGATCTAAAATAATAAGCGTTTAGGGAATCAGAATAATCTGAGTTTAGAATCTTAACATCTGGTAAAGGTAATAATTACAAATTATAAAAATAGCAAATTGGTTGTGTTTACACAAACTGATTATAAGTTTTCAAGTTTTCATTTCGACAATTTTTTCCCCTCGAAACTACTAAGAACCTTACAGGCCATTGGCTTTGCCAAGTCATCTTTAAACTGGCTTTGGTTATATCTCTGTAGTCGTTAGGTATGTATGACGTCCAAAAACAAAACTTATTATCACGGTACAAATATTGGAGTATCCTAGGGCTGTATCCTGGGGCCCCCCTTATTTTGTGACTATATGGATGGCCTCAAGAATCATTTGGATGCCTGTAATACCTACAGATTATTAATTGAACAAGGAATTATGATGGTCTCTGTTTCTACTAAGATTGTAGCCTTATGGGCAGACACAAATGGCTTGGTGTTGAACACCAAAAAAACCCAAGCAATAGTCTTCTCCTCTTATACCTTAAAATTATTTATGAATTTAAATTTTAAATATTCCTACGATTTCTGTCAACTCTTATGGTGATATTATTGCTTTTGTTGATTAAGTTCTAATTTGGGAGTCATTTTTAATAGCACATTTTCTTAGTTTACCCAAATTCATCTAATAAACAAAAAGGTAAACAGAAATTTTATTGTCTTAAAATCATCAAGTCCTGAAACTCACAATTACTACAAAAGTACCTTATTGAGACTCTTCTACATCTGAGCTCTTGTAATGTCTATTCAAATGCCTCTAAGTGCGCAATAGGACAAACTTTCAAATGTAGGTATACAGTACATATTGGGCTTACGCAAGAAGTAACGTATTACGCCTTTAGAAGAAGCTTAAACTATATGCGCTATGACACTCGCACAGACTATTTTGCATCCTAAGTTTTTTAGTCATTTCTTTTTGATTTCTTGTTTAGCAGATATAATAATATAAATATAAATAGACAGTTACAATCAAAGTTAAAAAAAAAATCATATATTATTATTGTCTTTGTCGAATTTGAAAATTGCTTATTATAGCAATCTAAAAATGCTCGTAAATGCTCGTAATGCTCGACTTTTAGATCACTTATGTATGTACAAAAATGTAAAGGCCCAAAGACGGATCCTTGGGGTAATCCAATATTTATGCTAATGAAAGAGGATTTTGATGATTCAGATGTTACACATAAAGATCGACTACTGGGATACGACCAAAATTAGTTTAATGAAGAGTTTAAAAAATCTGGAATCTTTTAACTTTTTTAGCATTTTAATGGAGATACGTTATTAAAGGTCTTTGAGAAGTCAAACTGCAGAAACAGTGTATCGGTTGTGTATTGGTTGATTTACAATTAAATTTATAATTATTGTAATTTATGAATTTATAAAAAAAATTTAAAAAACATCATCACCATTAAATCGGTGCCATTAAAAACTTATCGATTTCAAGATATCCAATTATTTATATATGTGGATCATTTATTTTAAGAAAAATTTGCTAGTTAATATGGAGGCCTGCCACGTGAAACACAGTCAGGAGGTTTGTCTTTAGAATGAATATGACTCCAATAAGTGTTCGACACCAAAGAATGAATTTTGGAACACTGATGTGAAACAAAAATCGACTATTTTAAAGAATGTTCTTTAAGCCAATATAAAACATCTGTGCAGTCTGTAAATAATTAAACGGCGACCGAATCAAGATTTAAGGCTCTTAAAACTTTAACTGTTAATCTTGATAATAAAAGTGCTGCTCTCAACTTCAACTTTGGTATCGTTAACAGTGGCTTGATTGGCGCGACTTTTGACTTAGCCTGTATAAATGTATTTTGCTTTGATCATTAAGAGTAACTTTTAAATTTATACAAGCAACGTATGCTAATCAGGGATCGGCTAATGCCATTACTTTTGTAATATTACATGGAATGATTATTTTGTTCAGAAAATGTAATAGCGACGTCCAATTACCCATTACTTTTTGTAATGAGTAATAAACTTTTGCCATTTCCCATTACAAATTGCGAAAAAGTAATGTGTGTTATATTACAACACATATTTAATATTTTTTAACGTTCAAATTTTATCAAAAAAAGTCAAAAAATGAGTAATCTGCTGTAAAATAACATCCATTTTTGCAATTTGTAGTGGGAAATGGCCATTACAATTACTTTTTGTAATAAGTAATGGTAAATTCCATTACTCATTACAAAAAGTAATGGGTAATGGCAAAACTTCATTGCTAATTACAAAAAGTAATATGGGTAATATTAAACGATTAATGGCTTTTTTCATTACGTATTACAATTTCTGTAATATTAATGAGTAATGGCAGATTACGAGTTCTCCGATCCCTGATGCTAATTTAGACGCGTTTGCAAAACCAGAAAATTTCTTATATAGCATTGGGGACATAATTTATCCTAAGAGGAATTTTTAACGAATTTAAACATTCTAATTTATTATACCACTCTAAGAATTGATCTTGCAACTCCTCAGAAAGCCTGTCATCCCATTTCAACTTAGCCAGCCAAAGCTTTTGCATAAAAACCTTACCTGTAATTAAAACGGTAGAAAGCCAGCCTAAAGGGTCAAATAATTTTGAAATGCTAGAGAATCTATTTCTTTTTGTAAGAGATTTATGTCAGACGTATGTCAGAAAAACAAAAATCTATTTATAAGTCATCTAATGTATTTAATTACATAATTTTGCCAAGTTAGGTAATAAATTAGCTCCAGTATGCTATAAATCATTAATTGAAATTTTGTTTGAATCCTATGCAGAACCATTAAACACGGTTATTAATTTTGCGATTATTGCTTTTCTTTTTAAAATTCCATGCTAGAATAAAAACATAATAGGTACAGTGAAAAATGAGTATTTTTTGTCATTTGGCTAGGTTCCTCATAGTCTTGCATAAAAGCTGTACAGATATCACGAAAAATTGGATCATTTGAAAAACATTTTTTCGTTCTTAATAACATGGCTTTAGCTACCGCATAAGATTCGGAAAACTGAAATTTTTCCACATTTTTAATTTTAAATAGAAGCCTTAAGACGTATCTTCTTTCAGATGATCTGGAATGACAATTTATAAAATAATCTTCGCACTCCTGCTCATTCGGATTGAGCAATTTAGAGGACAAATCCTATTGCTTTCAGAAACGCTTCAAATTAAGGTAGGGGATTGAATTGCAAAGGCGTTTTTCAAGACATTTTTCTTTATTTAATTTCTCAGCCCCTTTATTAGTTATCAGTTTACAATTTTTTTTATGCATTTATTAGGCATTTATATTAATGAAAAAATTTTTTTTTTTAATTTTTATAAATAGTTATATTTTTAGAGGGCGCCAAAGTACAGGTGCGAAAAATCCATTCGGTCCATGGCCAGGAGTTAATCTCCGGCACGGTTCGCTTATAGAGGAAATAGGTCTGGCAAAAATGCCGAAAGATTCTAAGCATCGGGGGTCAATTTTGGTACCGTATATAAACAGAATTCACCTTCAAATAAATCAAACTCGTTCCTTTTTTGCCAATTTTTAGATATTAATTAATTTTTAAAATCCAGTTTTTTTACATTTAAAAAAATTTTTTTTTTTGATAATTTGAATAATTATTATTATTCAGTGTAAAATATTATTTAAACTCGGTAAAAAATTATAATATAACTAAGATACTAGAATGAATTTTTGCCCCCCCCCCCTCCCTCCTCCTACAACGCCTTTCAAATGCTCTAAAATGGCTTAAAAATGGGAAAAATCATTTAGAAAACATAAACATATTTAAGTAATGTATATGTTTATATGTGTGTGTATGTGTGTGTGTGTTTATATATGAGAAGGTGTATATGCATGTGTGTTACTGGAATGTATATAAAAATACATAAAGTAAAATTAATGTTTTTTCTCTTAATATTACAATTATTATATATTTTAGAGTGGACCTAAAATTGGGGTTTTAAGAAAAATTTTGCTCTCCGGGTTTTTTCGTGAACTTTTGATCATAAAAAGTCCCCAGCTCCAAGGATTTTGCTTTCGCTTTTCAAAAACGCGTGCCTTTAAGCATCTCAATTTTCCCATTTAAATAACATGGGAATTTTGACTTTTTAGCTTTCTAATCTTTTACAAAGCTTAAAAAGTGTTTTGAACAGCTGCTAATCGATGAAAATACTATTTAAATATATAAAAAACGTTACCCAACCTCAAGTAGCAAAAAAAAATATTTTAAAAGCAATTTTACCGGTAATAAATGTAAAAAAAATCCTCATTGAAATCATAATAGAAAGATCTGGAGCTCTTTTTACGATGATTGAAATAATATGGCTACATGTAATTTAAATGGAGCATTTTTTTATGTTATTTACCAGACAAGCAAAACCAAAATCCTTGGAGCTAGGGACTTTTTATGACCAAATGTTAAGCAAAAAACCAAGGGAGCAAAGTTTATCTTAAAACTCCATTTTTAGATCCACTGTAAAGTATTTGCATTCATGAATGTACACACATATACACCTTCTCATTCATAAACACACACAAAACAACACGTATATAAGTAAATATATTTCTTATTTACATTTATGTTTTCTACATGATTTTTCCCATTTTTAAGCCATTTTAGAGCATTTGGTAGGCGTAGAAGAGGGGATATGGGGGGGGGGGGGAAATTCATGCTAGTATCTTATTCATATAATTTTCTACCGAGATTAAATAATTTTTTCCACTAAATAATAATTTTTTATTCGTTTTCAAAAAAAAATTAAAAAAAAAAGATTTTAACAAAAAAATGTAAAAAAAACTAGATTTTAAAAATAAAGTAATGTCTAAAAATTGGCAAAAAAGGAACGAGTTTGATTTACTTGAAGGTAAATCCTGTTTGTGTACGGTACCAACATTGACCCCCCATGCTCAGAATCTTTCGGCATTTTTGCCAGACCTATTTCCTCTATAAGCGAACCGTGCCGGATTGGCTGGGCCAATTTTCAAAAACTTAAGTGCGTTATCTTTATTAAAGTATATTACAGGGCAATTTACCTAAAATAGAAAAAAAAACTGAAAAATAAAAAAATGGGCAAGCCGGAAAAAAAATGTTTAAAAATGGACATTTTTTTTGCCCTATTACGCTTGGTAAAGGCATATTTGAATTAATTTTTTTATAATTTTATGGTAAATTGCACTGTAATATACTTTTTTGCCCTCCCTCGTGAAGAATTTTCTGCACTCGTTCTACACCTAGGTAGGCAAAAAATAGTGTAAGCACCATGGGCGAAATAATTTAGACACTTGCGTGAACACATATCACTCGTGCCCGGCTTCGCCGAGCACTCGTGCTAGTGCTCACGCTAGTCCCGAAACTTTTACGCCCTTGATACTTAATATACTATTGTATTATTTATTAAGTAATTCGCACGTTTAGAATCGTGTAATATCGTTATAAAGCAGAATTTTGCCTAAATATTTTAGGAGGGAATTTTTCAAGTTATAAAGAGTTGGAAAAAAAATTTTTTAAAATTTTGAGTTTTTGAAAAATCCAATTCGATCCCCTACCTTAAAGAAAAGTAAAGATCGGGCTCTTCACAAACTGTATAACAAAAATTTGAACTTATTCCAGCATTGTCAGAAATAATGTAGCCCAATTTGGTTTTCGTGGCAATAGGTTCGCAATCAGCACCTCATCTCACATCTTTTTAATTATAGAAGCGTGAACCGAAGTGCTCAGAAGAATTACAATTTGACCTCGCTTGCAATCATCCAGAGTTAAGTTAGAAATATGCGCCAAATTTTCAATATTCGGATCAGTTGGTGCATAAGAAGATACTTTAGGTAGTACATAGACCTGAATCATGATTGAAAAATCAGAGAAGAAACCAGGTTTAATTTGAAACATGACTACTTTTGTGCAAGTATAGTCACTTTTACCGCCTATACCTGAAATAGGTAGGCTATTCGCCATATGACTTGTACATGGCCTTCTACATTATGACTGACTAATGAATGAAGCTTAGGATGCCTGGTCCACCAAGGCTCGAGAAAAAAATTCATAGCCATCGTCATTTACCACCCTAACGGCTGCTGTAGACAGAAAAGTTTGAGAAGGAGAATCAATGAAGTTTACTGACATCACATGTGAACTAGGAGCATTTTGTGTCACACATGAGTTTGAATTTGGGCCTGAATCTGAATTATTAACATTTTTTCCTAGAGTTCATTGTTCATTGTTAGGTTTTACAAATTTATCATCGTGTAAGGTGGTATGATGCTTCTTTTTACACATATTACAACGAAAATTAGATTTACATTTAGAAAAAGCATGGTTACCAAGACAATTGCAACATCTGGGCAAAAATTTTACATACTCATATCTCGCCTGAGGAGTCATTTTAATGAAATTAGGATAATACTTTTTGATTTTCTTTGTTCTTAGTTTAAACGTGATAAATTTTAGCTTGGGATTAATTCATAGCATTTTTTGATTTATTTGAATTGTTTAAATCATTTGAAGATGAAGTTAGAGTAAAATTATTCTCTTCTATTGACTCAAGAATGCTAATTTGTGATTCTATAAATTTAATTAAAATTTTAAAACTTGGAGAATTTGAATTAAAATTTTCAGGAGAATCAGTATTTAATTCAGAATTTTTACCTGATGATGATGCAAAAGCATTAGAATTAGCTGACAACGATAAATTGCTCAAATAAACTTTCCATTGTCTCTTTGTTTCATTACCAAACAAAGAAACGATGTGAAAGATCAACAAATCATCCCAACAGGGGGACCTAATAATCTTAAAGCTAACAATGGTGTATTAATGCCTACTAAAATAACTTTTAAATCAGCTGAGAAAAGTTTTGACACTTTTTTAAGAGAAAATATTGAAGATATATGAGAATTAATTAAACGTCTGAGTTTAGTAGTTTCTCATTGAGTGTCTTCTCTACAATTACCAAATTTTTGAGAATAACGCTGAACTAAGCTAGCCACGTCTCCCTGAACATGAGTTCTAAGATGTCTAAGTTTAGTTATATTAGGAATCCCTGGCTTATCAACTACTGTTGACTGGAATATATCCCAAATGGATTCCCAATTTTTAAATTCTCTATCAAAGGTTGGTAAATCAAGTCTTGGAAGTCGATCAAAATCATCATGACATTATAAAGATCATTATTGTTGAATTTAATTGATTATTTGCTTGGTGAGAATCTAAATATTTTTGAAAACTTATAATATTGAAGGTACTAATGGAATAGCTAACAACATAAATAATCAAAAAATGAAATTATGTCTTTCTCACAATAATAGTTTATTTTATAGAGTCAAAAATGCTGTTGAACCCTATAATATTCAAGTTGTAGCTAAACCTAACTATATGTTTAACTACAGTCAAGTAATTGTCAGAGGCAAAGACAAATTAAATAAATTTCAACAACCTAATAAGGTGTATAAAATTGAATGCATGAATTGCGATTCCTCATACGTAGGTGAAACCAAACGTGAATTAGGTGTAAGAATAAAGGAACATTTTGATAATTACAGCTTAGATGATGATAAACACAGTGTTGTTACTGAATATAGAAAATTAGGTCATAAATTTAATTGGAAAGGTGTTAAGGTTCTAGATACTGAACAACATTATCATAAATGCATATTTTCAGAATCTTTCCACATAAAAAGCCAAAAAAAAAGTCTTAACAAACAAGAAGACTCAAATAAATTAAATCCAGCCTTTTCTAAATTAATTTATGTTTTACAAATGTAAAAATATCATATGATAATACAGATTTCTATTGTTATCTTATTTGCATATGCTAATAATATTAGATGATAATGTAATTACATAATGATACTAGTATGGACATTTGTATTAATTGATACAGATGTCTATACTTGTATTATTATTTGTTATTTTTCTTTTTCTTTTAAATATTGACAAGTAGATGTTGTAGTCTACTTATACATAAAGTATAATCAGTATCATGAATATTCATATACAATAATATGAGCTCTTTAATCAAAACAAAATGTTTACTATCAAAATAATGTAAAAAAAATTTTTATTATATACTAAATTAGGTAAGATTCATGTAAATATTGTTTTTATACTGTAATTATAAAATAATTTATTTAATTTTAGTCCTGATGAAGGAGTTAAACGCCTCCGAAATATAGACAATGTATTTTTATTTTTTATAAAATAAAAAGAGTATATAGCTGGAAATCATCGATTAATTTATTTATTTTTGAAAACAACTAAGATTCCCAGGTATTTTTCATACAAATTATCAAAAAATTGTGAAGTAAATACGGTTGATCTTTTAAAAGTTCAGTTGCATTAGACTGAGCAAATAATTCATGGTGATTTTGCTCAAATTTCTTCATGTCATATTCGTTCTAAAGAGAATCCTGCTGACTGTGTTTTATGTTGCATTCTTCCAAATCAACTAGCAAATTTATCATTGTGGTGGAAAGGGAATGGCCATATAAGGTAATTTCCAGTTTGTTCAGGATGATAAATATTTCCATACAGGCCTCTTAAGTAATTTAAATTGCGTAGTCAGTAACCAGGTCGTAATAAAATAAAAAATTGCAAAAAATTCAGTTGCATTAGACTGAGCAAATAATTCATGGCGATTTTGCTCAAATTTCTTCATGTCATATTCGTTCTAAAGAGAATCCTGCTGACTGTGTTTTATGTTGCATTCTTCCAAATCAACTAGCAAATTTATCATTGTGGTGGAAAGGGAATGGCCATATAAGGTAATTTCCAGTTTGTTCAGGATGATAAATATTTCCATACAGGCCTCTTAAGTAATTTAAATTGCGTAGTCAGTAACCAGGTCGTAATAAAATAAAAAATTGCAAAAAATTTAATTTAAAAATATCCAGTTTTCAGAAAATTGATAAGAATTACTTCGTATAATAGCCGCTTTATGTGTAATGTTTTGTTAAATAGAAAAAATAACGTACTTAAAAATATTTAACTTCAATTAGTTCTATGTAGAAGACATGCAATACCAAATTTTTTAAATTTTCATGAGTTAAATAGGTCAAAGTTATTGTGGGTTTATTTAACTTAAAGGACTCATTTTTCTAAAGAAATTAACTTGTTGGAAAACAATGTAAAAATTAAAAAATCTAGGCTGGCTAGACTTAATCCATTCCTAGACAATGGCTTACTAAGGTTAGGTGTTCACTACATTTTTCTGTCCTTAGTTATTATCAGAAACATCCTCTAATTTTGCTATATAAATGTGCACTTTCGGATTTATTGGTTGACTATTTTTATCGTAAAACTTTCCATGGTGGAATAAAGCTCACTCTTTCAACCTTAAGACAGAAATTCTGGATCTTAAAGGGTAGGATTCTTGTTAAATCTCGTACACATAAATGTGTCGAATGCATTCGTTATCGTGGAATGAAGTCAGCTCAGAAGATGGGTATTTTTCCCTCACCAAGGGTTCAATATCGGCTGTAAAATCGGTAAAATATCATTTACGCAGAGTAATTGGTAATGCTACTCTAACGTTTGAGGAATTTCATACACTTCTTAAGCAGGTTGAAGCTTGCTTAAATTCCCGCCCACTGGTCCCCTTATCTGATGATCCATCAGATCAAAGTTTTTTGTGCCCGTCATTCTTACTAACGTAGTCTAATTCATATATAGTACCTGAGCCTAATTATTTGTCAGCATTCAATCACCTATAACTATCTTATGACTGACATCAGCTTAATGAGAATGTAATAGTTAGACAAAGTCCCTTAATCAAGATTATTCTAACCTGAATTATTTAAAGTCCTTAAATCGAAGTCCTATTTTATCCGCCCCCCCTTTTAAATCGGGGTCATTTTACCTCACCCCAGGGGCATTTTACCTCACCCCCAAAAAAGCTCGTGTTACCAGGTTTAATACTATATGTTCTTAAAAAATTGTTTCAATCACATATTTATACCTAACTAATTTATATTATTACTTATATTCAAAACTTTTTCAAAATTTTTGCGATCATAAATTAAATTTTCATCATTTTCAGAAAATATAAGCAAGAAAACATTGTTGCTAAGCAAAACTTTCTTATAAGAAAAATGTGTATATTTATAAATTATAATTTAAGTCATACATATTTTATAATACATAAGTATATCTATATTATTTTTTTTAATTCATTCAACTGACAGACGAATATATTGATCGTAAATAAATATTCTATTTTCAAGTTTTCCTTTGTATATATATATTTAAATATATATACCTGACGATATTATAATTATATATAATTATATTATATGTATATTTTATTCTTATTTCATAATGCATAATAATTTTTTTTTTCTCGATGACCGAAATAATTTTGTAAGTTTTTAACATTTTTTTGCAAAGTTTATTACTCATTTTTATATAGATATGTTATCATGCTTAAAAATAGAATAGAATAGAATAGATTGTTTATTTGTCATCAACAAAATTCTGTATACATAATAAGTAACATTCAAAAATAAAAAGGCATCTTAGAGCCAAAGGTACGGTTGTTCAATTAACATAAACAGTATATATCACTTACATTTTTTGTAAAAATGTTTATTTTGGCGAATGTGAAGGTTCGCGACCCCGAGGGACAGTAATGGCGTTTGGTCCAATTATTCAATAAAGTTTTTTATAACAAGTTTATAAATATTTTAAATGGAGTTCAAAAATACGTCCTGTATAGCTTGGAATGTAGTGTTTTTCTGCTCTATTATTATATAAAAAAATTAATCGATAATATAATATTACATTTTTAATCAAGGGAGCAAAAAAAAGAATTAATGGTCCAAATTGCACCTTAATCTAAACAGCGATCTGGGGAAATATCAAGAGGAAGACTGATTTTGAAAAACGAGTTGAAGCACGTTTCTGGGGACCAAAAAAGCAACCTATCCTGAAAATTTCAGCCCTATGCGAGCAGGGTAAATTTTCGTTTATTTTCACCTCCAAAGTGCCCGACTTTTGCATAATCCAATCTTTCAAGCTAGCCGTGAGGGCATTTCTTCGATAGTATTTTTCTCACGAACGTCCATATTTAGCCTGTCTACAATATTTCACTTTAGAGAAGGATAATTTTTTAAAATTTTTACTAATGAAAAGAACACATCTGTACCTATAAACCACATTTTATTTTAAATTTAAATATAAATTTAAGGCTGCTTTTAAATGAACAGATAGTGCTTTTTTTGCCAGGATGACAGTAACTGCAAGAAAGACGGTTATAATAATATAAAGTAATCTTTATTACAGTCAGTGAAGTCTTCAAAAAAACTGATTAAATCCACACAAAAAATGACCATTTTAATTTCAAATAAATTTCAAGAGCGCTGCAATCGTTGAAATAATACCTATTATATATCTATATATATATTATATAAGAAAGCCGGTGTTGATTTGTACTTTTAGTTTGTTTACAATATGGTTTACAAACAAAAAAGCAGAATTTTTTCATTGCTAATATCTTATTAGGTATTATTTTTGTGAATTTTTTAATAACTGCATTTTAAATATTTTAATTAAATAATATTATTTAATAAATTACTTAATAAAAACAAAATCGATCACTTTAATTTTTATAAAAAGTATAAAAATTCGAAAAAGTTTTAAAATTACATTTATTATTTTAATCTAAACAATATTGATCACAGCGTCATTTTCATATTTACAGGTATTAATAAATGTGAATAGTAATTATGGAAGTTGATCTTTCAGAATACACTTTACCAAATACTCAGCCCATAGTACAATTAGATTGCACTAAAGCATTTAATGGACTATCTAACCAAGAAAAATTATATGCTCACTATTTAAGTAAGGCTTCATGGAGTGGTGGTCTAATTTGTTTGATTCAAACTTCACCAGAATCACCATTAATTTTTTCTCTTTTACATAATGTTTTTCTTGGAGAACCAATTTCAGAGTTGAAAAAATCGTTTTTATCATTTTATGATGGGGGTGAAGATTATTTTACAGTAAGTATTTAAATAGTATAAAATTTATGCATAAAAAGTTATAAAGTTTAAAATTGCTTTAATCTTTTTACCTCTGAGAGAATAATTACCATAATAAATGTTACTTGTTTAAATAAAAAGAATTAAATTCTCAAAAGTGCTAAACTTTAACTTTTTTATATGGCTAGGGTTTAATAATTCTCTTAATAAATTAATTTTATAGAAAATCATAAAACATTCTTAATTTTTAAAAATATTCCAGCCATTTCTAGCATATGCATGTGGAATTTATTCACATTGTGGCAACTACAAAGGATTTGGTGATACAAAAATTATTCCTAATTTACCAAAAGGTATGTTTATGGCAATAATTAAAAAATCAGTTGCTTATTGCAAGAACTATGGAAATACTGCAGACATATATTATAAATGTATTGATGACATATATAATTTAGATGGAAAAGTAAAGTCATTAGGTTTAGGAGATAATGGAATAACAGCATATTTTTCTTCTAATTGTACAGAAGAAGATGCTAAATTAGTTACTAAGTTCATGCAATACAAAAAACTTGATTTATATAATACCAGATGTTTTAAAACAGTAATTGAAGAAGATGGTCACTCCCAAAATTTTTATGAAATTAGATTTCCATCAACTGAAACTAGTTTTGATCCAAAAGTTACTTTACCTAAAGAAGTATTTGAGAATGCTAAGTTTAAATTTACAAGAGGAGATTATGATTTACTTCTATTAGATGTGGTAAACAATTTGAAAAAAGCAATGGAATGTGCTCTAAATGAAAATGAAGTCAATATGCTAAGTAAATACATTGAACATTTTGAGAGTGGTTCATTAGAAGAGCATAAAAATGGATCTAGGTTTTGGATAAAAGATAAAGGCCCAGCTGTGGAAACTTATATTGGATTCATAGAAAATTATAGAGACCCTGTAGGAGAAAGAGCTGAATTTGAGGCATTTGTAGCAATGGTAAATCGTGAGATGTCAAAGAAATTTGAACGTCTTGTAAAAAATGGAGAGAAATACATTAAAATGCTTCCATGGAGTAAAGATTTTGAAAAAGACCAATTTCTAAAACCTGATTTCACATCTCTTGATGTATTGACTTTTTCTGGATCAAAAATTTTTTCTGGTATTAACATTCCAAATTATGAAGAAATAAGGCAAAATGAAGGTTTTAAAAATGTAACTTTAAGTAATGTAATTAATTCTGCTTATCAAAAGGACGTTATACCCTTTTTATCTGATGAAGATCAAGCTTTATTAAATAAATACCGCGTTATTAGTTTTGAAATTCAAGTTGGATTGCATGAACTTTTAGGACATGGCAGTGGAAAATTTTTAATAAAATCAGATGGAAAATTTAATTTTGATCATGAAAATCTTAAAAACCCTTTCACCAATGAACCAGTAACTTATTATGAAGATGGTCAATCATTCAATTCACTGTTTGGGACTTTTAAATCTGCTTATGAAGAATGTAAAGCAGAAGCTGTAGGCCTTTACTTAAGTTTAGAAAAAGAAATTGCTAAAATATTTGATATTTCTGATTCTGAAATAGAAGATGTCATATACGTTAATTGGCTATCACTGTTTTGGTCTGGTTGTGGAAGAGCCTTGAAATCCTATGATCCATTAAAAAAAAAGTGGTTGCAAGCTCATGACCAAGCTCGTTATGTACTTATGAGAGTTTGTATAGAAGCAGGAGACGATTTTTTAAAAGTTGTTGAAACTGATGATGGAAAAAATTTGTTAATGTCATTAAATAAAAGCAAGATTAACACGGTTGGTAAAAATGTTATTAAGGAGTTTTTATTAAAGTTGCAAATTTACAAGAGTACTGCTGATGTTAAAAATGCTGAGGACATGTTTATGAAATACAGTGAAGTACCTGAGACTGGAACTCATCCATGGGCTAAATGGAGAGACATTGTATTAGCACATAAGAAACCAGCAAAAATTCTTGTACAAGCTAATACATTTGTTGACGGTAAGTTTTTTTAAAACATTTTAATTGAAAGTCAGTCTTAATGTTTTGGCCTTAATTACAAGTTTTAAAAGTTAAAAAAAAATAGTTTACGATTAAATTGCGAAACCAATAAAAAAATTAAAATATGTATTAAAAATTAAAATACGTATGTATAGAAAATTAACCCTATTTGGGGTGGGGGGGTAAATAGGGGGGTAAGGGGATATATTTTACAAGTATTATAAATTTGAACTTTTCGGCTAAAAAATTTCCCTAGTAGGTTTTTTGGGTGGCTCTTTCAAATTCTGAAGTCCATTTTTATCTATAACCCCTAGGCAAAGAAATATCAACCCCTAAAGTAGGATTCGTTTTATAAAATTTTTTGAAATTTTTATTTACGTGATTAAAGCATTATTTGGTATTAAAAACGATTATTTTCACTTTCAAAAAGTTAAAAAAAGAAAATATAAATATTTATAGAAAATTAACCCAATCTGGAGGATGAATAGGAAGAGTAGGGGGAAGGATTTCACAGGTATTCAAAATATGAAAAATTTTTGGCTAAAAACTTTGCCCAGTAAGTTTTTCGGGTCGCTCTTTTCATTTCCGAAGTCCACTTTCATCTAAAACTCCTGGGTAAAAGGATATCGACCCCTAAAGTAGGGTAAATTTTATAAAATTTTTTGAAATATTTATTTACAAGATTAAAACATTATTTGACATTGAAAACGATTTTCTCTGCTGTATAGAAAATTAATCCTATCAGAAGTGTGAATAGGAGGGGAGTAAGGGGATAGATTTTACATTTATACTTAATTTGAAAATTTTGGACTGAAACGTTCACCTAGTAGGTATTTTTGGTCGCTCTTTCCATTTCTGAATTCGGTTTTTACCTAAAACTCCTAAAAAAATTAGATAATAGGAAAAAACTGACTTCAGAAATAGGAATACGAAAAAATATACCTACTAGGTAAAATTGTCAAATTTTGTATACCTATAAAATCTATCCTATTACCTCTCCCTTTTCATCCTTCAAATAGAATTGGTTATTTATATATACTTTTATTTACTTTTTTAGACAAAAATTATTTTCAATGCCAATTAAGTTTCTGCTCGCGGGAATAAAAATTTAAAAAAATTTTATATATTATATTTAATTTACCCTAATTAGGGCTTGATATCGCTTTACCTAGGGGTTGTAGGTGAAAGTGAAGTTCGGGAATAAAAACAGCGACCCTAGAAACCTACTAGGTGAGATTATTAGTGCAAAATATTTATTTCTTTATATCGAAATATTCATCTGTCTGAAAATGGTCAATTAGGCGTTAATGGGTTAATATTCCGCCCTTAAAGAGATAATTTTAAAGTAGTAGTTACCAAAATGTAATTTTCTAGAAAGGATAATATAATATATGGGAAATTTTTATTTTAACATCGGTGGGTATTTTAGCACTAAATTTATTTTTAATTTCAAAAAGTTGATAGTTAATTTGATCGATCTTGTAAAATCCTCTGATGAATTTAAATTTTTTACTTTTTATCAACCATAATAAGCAGAGTTCAATAGAAATTTCGTTTTGAGTAAAAATATATTTTGGAATCAGAGATTAACATTTTCCGGGAACTGCAGACTCTAAATTTGTGGCCTTAAGACTTTTCTATAACATATTTTAACTTTTAGGCAATATTTCAATTGGTTTTAGTAAATTTTATAAATTCAGTAATCCATAATTATCTTTTATCAGCACTAGATAAAAGGACCACAAGCACCGTGTTAAAAAAAAGTGGCTAAATCAAATTTTTATACATGCAAACTAGGGTATAGAAAATTGGGCCTGGCTCAATTATTCAGCCTCAGTAATAAATATCGGCATTATTTAATTAAATAACCGTAAAAAATTAAATTTAAAACCACGTGCACTCAAAATTTTTTATTTTAGGCAAAAATATAATTTGTAATACTAATTTCAAATTTTCTTCAATTCTATATAACCTGAATTCATATTATCTCGCATATTACGTTTGGGTCCTTTTCTCTAGCGTCTATATAGATTTAAGCCTGAATTTATTTTTATTTTTCAATGTTTTCAAATCGGATAGGTTGAAGAACTAAAATACCTAAAATTTACAACTATCGTATAAAAAAATAAACGTCAAAGTATAGGTTTCGCTGTAACATATACATAAATTTTTATTTCAGATAATGGAAACGTAAGCTTAAAAACTTACGATGAAACGCCCGAAGGTTTCATCCAATCATGGATAGATCGTTTTCCATCAACTGCAACTTCAGAAAATTTGATCAAACTTTGGGAAAAAGATATTAAACATTTTTCTAAATAATTAAAATTTAACATGAAACCTGTAGTGGAAAGTTTTCAATTTCCTTTTCAAAAATTAACTATTGTATAAAATACAAATGTTTAACGTTTTTACATAATGTTACAGTTAAAAGTAATATTTTATTATAACTATATATTTTATTTTATTTAAAATACACATTCCTATCTTACTTAGGAATAAATATAATGTACTTTAAATTTTAGACATTTATAAAATGTTCAATTATTTTTGTAAGAAAGTTTTTTGTATATAAAAAAATATACTTAAAAAAAAAAAATTATTATTTTGCCTTTTTTCTTGAGGTGTAAAAACAAAATTTGTTTATTTACTTTTAATTAATCATATTAGGGGGCCTTCATTAGATTTTTAAAATCATGATTTTCATTCAAAGTCAAAATTTTAATTTTAGAGGTTTGACCAATGATGAAAACTACAAAAATCATTTTCAAAGCTTCAGCATTTATAGCAAATATTCTTCATAGGTAAGTACAAATAAAATATTTTCTCGACTTTAAAAAATGTAAAAAAAAAACTTGTAACTTGTTTGTGTGTTAACAGTTTTAACTGTCAGTACTAGAACCGAAATTTTAAAAAGCCCCTAAAAAAATCAAAAATATTAGTCCATTAGACCCCCCCCCACCCTAAAAACGGTCGCTTATCACCCCCCCGGCCCCGAATTTATGGTCTTTTTCAAATACATTTCTCTATGAACACGTTCCACGTTCAAAAGCAAATTAAAAAAAAAAATTTGCGATTATTTTTGCAAAAATTTTACAATTTACAAAAAAAAAATTACTGCAAAAAATTTTAAAAATAACCACATAAAAAAGAAGATATCTTTGTTACCGTAGTTTAATAAGATATGTGATATCTTATAATGAAAAAAAAAATTTCTACTGTTATCACAAATATTTTCAAAACTATTTTATCCATAGATAGCGTAATGTTATGATAGCAAATTGATTAAAATTAACATAGTAAAATAACAAGTTACATAATACATGGCCCGCAAAAATGAATGTTATTTTACTTTATTTCTATTCTGATTGAAATTTATGTAAATTAATAGTAATTTAGATAACTATAAATGATTTTTTATTACAAAAATTTTAAAATGACTTGCAGGAATTCAAAATTATTATTCAAAATTTTACGTTTTCTGGCTTTTAAAAATGTGCGCATGTCAATGTTTTAATCAGTGTACAAACTGTTCTGCTTCAAGTTTATAAGCAATAACAGAGAATATTAAAATTTTTTATTTTATTTTTTAATAACTGAAAAAGAAAATATTAATAATAAAAACTAAGCTAAAAATTTTTAAAATTTTGTACTGTTTTATTATTTTAAATTTAAAAAAAGTATAGTCAATGAATAATAAAAAAATGCAGAGTTTTATAAAGCATGTTTTTAAAAACTAACCTAATATTAAAAAATTTTAATAATTTATTAAAGCACAAAATGAATAAAAAAGATATTAATTTAATAGAAAATAATTGGAATCCAATAAATTTTATAAAAATAGAAACGTTAAGAAATTTAAAATATGCAGTAGTTGTATTGCATAGGCCAATATTTTTAAAACAAGATTTTTTGTTATCAGTGTGGGAAAAAGGTAAATATTTTAATTTATATTAACTTTAAAAAAATTTTTCAAAAAATAACAAGCATGTTTCTTTAAATATTGGGTCAACTATCAAAATCTATGAAAAAAATTACGTTTAATAACGAAATTAAATCCGAATTTAAAATTCGTTTTAAATCGTTTTTCTTATTTACGCGCAAAACTGGTATTCTTATTATCAACTTATTATACACTCTTCAAAAATTTTAAATTTTGGAATTGACATTACAAAAATAAAAGTTACTATGAAAACAAAACTTTGCCCTAATTTTTTTATAAAAAATCAATACAGTATTTATTGATGGATTTTCATGTGACTGTTAATATTTTTCAATTATATCTTTGCTATTAAATATTTTGCATGTAAATCACAATAAATTATGTCACTTAAGCTATCTTTAATATACTTCTAACTAGTACTTAGAAACACTGAACGATGCTAATTATTTGTCTATTATTGTTAAGAATATGTTTTAGTTTTAGAGTGATTCTTAGTGAATTCAGCAAAAGGTTCCAGGTCGGGTCGCTGAAACCGGCTAAAAACTTTTTTTTGCCAATTACCTATCCAAAATGGACTATGTCCCCAAATTTTAGCCCTTAATATTGAAAACTAAGCCCAGGGTGAATTTTTGAAAAAAAAAGACGTTTTCATCTTTCCTCAGCCACCCATTCTTCTTTTATGTGCCATTCCTTCTGGAAATCATTAAAAATAATGAAAAAAGAGGTACTATAGTAAAATTTCCTCAGAAATCCAGTCATGCCAGTAGTTTTTGAAAATTCCTACACGGGGAGACAGAAAATCGATAAATTCACAGGGTATATTACGGAAACTACAGAAAAATTGTATATCCGAATTTTTTATTTAGCTTCTCAGGAAAAGCGTGTTTTTATATATATTTTCGGATGCCATATCAACCTAGATGCGATCGAACTTCCTAGACCCTAAAATAACCGAAAAATCGTGAATTTTCCTCAATTTTTCTCATTTTTTAGCAGTTTTTTGAATTTCCCCGCTCTAAATGACTCCGAACGATTTAAACAAGGTAAGATTCGGATTCCCAGGGAAATTTCATATATTTTCTTTATTTAAATCCTTTTTAGGCTTCGATGTAAACGAGCTCACACCAAATGCCTTAAATACAAAATTTTGATTTTTATCGTTTTTTAGCAGTTTTTTTGAATTTTCCCGCTCTAAATGACTCCGAACGATTTAAACAAAGTGAGATTCGGATTCCCAGGGAAATTTTACATATTTTCTTTATTTAAATCATTTTTAGGCTTCGATGTAAACGAGCTCACACCAAATGCTTTAAATACAAAATTTTGATTTTTATCGTTTTTTAGCAGTTTTCTTGAATTTTCCCGCTCTAAATAACTCCGAACGATTTAAACAAGGTGAGATTCGGATTCCCAGGGAAATTTTACATATTTTCTTTATTTAAATCATTTTTAGGCTTTGATGTAAACGAGCTCACACCAAATGCCTCAAATACAAAATTTTGATTTTTATCGTTTTTTAGCAGTTTTGTGTGTACTTTATCTGTTTAAGGTTCCTAATAAGATTTATTATATCGTATATAATAACAACTTAATAAATATTATATTATTAAAGATGTAAATTACTAATAATCTTATTTCCGAAAAAAATTTTAAATAATTTAAATTTAGCGCTAAAAATAATAAACATTGTATATAAAAAATTTAAAGCTATGTGGCGTGGCAATCGTCAATGTTTACAAGATTTATTATTAAATAAATGAGTTACATTAAAAACATTTTTATTGTATTCATATTATTCATTAAAACAATAAGCTACGTAAATTGTAAATATGACGTAGTAGCAGTTCAGGTTTTTCAAAAATATATTGTAAGGTACATAAAAGAAAATATGCCTCAAATTAAGAAAATTGAGTATGTTAGCGATGGTTGTCCTGGACAATACAAAAATTGTTCCAACCTATACAATTTATGTCAACATAAAAAGAATTTTGGTATTGATGCTAAGTGGATATTTTTTGCAACTTCTCACGGTAAATCAACTTGTGATATCATTGGAGGTACAAGCAAAGAAAGTTTACGTCGTGAATTTGATAATCAAATAATGAATGTAAGCCGCATTCATGAATTTTGTGAACATCATTTACCTACAATAAAAACAATAATAATAAGCAGAGAGTAGTTAAGCCTGGAACGTGACACAACATCATCAATGGCGCATACCATTCCAGGAACACGAAATTATCACGACTTTACTCCATTATCAAATACAATAATTGGCTGTAAATATTTAAGTTCAGATGAAAGTTATTCCATAAGATTTAATTTGTTGAAAAAAATAGCTTATAAATGGTCAGCAAATACTTATGTCTCTTTCGTAATCTCAAAAACTTGGGCGGTAGGTTTTATTACAGATATAATTGAAGATGAATTAATAGCTAAAATATCTGTATTACAAAGTTTTTCAAAAAATATCTACAAATGGCCTGATACTGAGACCCGTGTTAAAGTAGGCTTTAATGAAATTTTATACAATGTATCGGCTACAAATGAAGATGATAAAATAAAAATAAAATCAGGGCATACTCATTCCAAATACACTCAATATCTAAAGAATTTGGATTCTATTTGTGAATAAATTATCTAAATTATAAAAATATTTTCTGAATACATTATTGTAAGCTAAATATTATATAAATATCAATAAAAATTTTTTTAATAGAATAATTTTCTCTTTATTAAAAAACTCATTCTTTTAAAGATTATTAAAATATGTAATTCATTAATTATTATTTAAAAAATTTTTTTTCTCTAAAGAATAGCTATATTTTATAGAATGTAACTCCGAATTCTACCTAGTGACCAATATAGAGCTAAAAAATAATTTAAATTTATAGAATTTTCTATGAACTCTTTTATACTAAAGCCAAAAAATTATTAAAGCAGAGAAAAAGTTTAAAATTTTACTGGAAACCCGAATTTGACATTAATTAAATCATACAGGGTCATGTAGTACGGCAAAATTCCAAAATACTGCTAAAAAACGATAAAAATCAAAAGTATTTAAGGCATTTGGTGTGAGCTCGTTTACATCAAAGCCTAAAAATTATTTAAATTAAGAAAATATGTAAAATTTCCCTGGGAATCTGAATCTCATCTTGTTTAAATTGTTCGGAGTGATTTAGAGCGGGAAAATTCAAAAAAATTGCTAAAAAACGATAAAAATCAAAATTTTGTATTTAAGGCATTTGGTGTGAGTTCGTTTACATCGAAGCCTAAAAATGATTTAAATAAAGAAAATATGTAAAATTTCCCTGGGAATCTGAATCTCACCTTGTTTAAATCGTTCGGAGTCATTTACAGCGGGAAAATTCAAAAAAACTGCTAAAAAACGATAAAAATCAAAATTTTGTATTTAAAGCATTTGGTGTGAGCTCGTTTACATCGAAGCCTAAAAATGATTTAAATAAAGAAAATATGTAAAATTTCCCTGGGAATCCGAATCTCACTTTGTTTAAATCGTTCGGAGTCATTTAGAGCGGGAAAATTCAAAAAAACTGCTAAAAAACGATAAAAATCAAAATTTTGTATTTAAAGCATTTGGTGTGAGCTCGTTTACATCGAAGCCTAAAAATGATTTAAATAAAGAAAATATGTAAAATTTCCCTGGGAATCCGAATCTCACTTTGTTTAAATCGTTCGGAGTCATTTAGAGCGGGAAAATTCAAAAAAACTGCTAAAAAACGATAAAAATCAAAATTTTGTATTAAAGGCATTTGGTGTGAGCTCGTTTACATCGAAGCCTAAAAAGGATTTAAATAAAGAAAATATATGAAATTTCCCTGGGAATCCGAATCTTACCTTGTTTAAATCGTTGGGAGTAATTTAGAGCGGGAAAATTCAAAAAAACTGCTAAAAAATGAGAAAAATTGAGGAAAATTCACGATTTTTCGGTTATTTTAGGGTCTAGGAAGTTCGATCGCATCTAGGTTGATATGGCATCCGAAAATATATATAAAAACACGCTTTTCCTGAGAAGCTGAATAAAAAATTCGGATATACAATTTTTCTGTAGTTTCCGTAATATACCCTGTGAATTTATGCATTTTCTGGCTCCCCGTGTAGGAATTTTCAAAAACTACTGGCATGACTGGATTCCTGAGGAAATTTTACTATAGTACCTCTTTTTTCATTATTTTTAATGATTTCCAGAAGGAATGGCACATAAAAGAAGAATGGGTGGCTGAGGAAAGATGAAAACGTCTTTTTTTTTCAAAAATTCGCCCTGGGCTTAGTTTTCAATATTAAGGGCTAAAATTTGGGGACATAGTCCATTTTGGATAGGTAATTAGCAAAAAAAAGTTTTTAGCCGGTTTCAGCGACCCGACCTGGAAACTTTTGCTGAATTCACTAAGAATCACTCTTTAAATAAATTAGTTTTTTATTAAATTATCTGATTTTGTCAGATTTGCAAGCCTAGTTTAATATTTTCATATTTGATCAAACTTAATTTTATTATCTGATAAAAAATCTTGTTTTCCAGGATTAACTTATTTATTTGCCAAAAAATTAATTTTAAATTTCGCTCATAAAAACACGATTTTTTATCAGATAAAAATTTATTAAGTTGTGTCAAACCAAGAATCAATTAAATTACTTGCAAATTTGAGAAAATTTTGCTACAAATGTTTTAAAACCCCGATTTTATACAATTCAGAATTATTATACTAACTGTCGATTGGCTGACTCGTCAAATACTATATTCATGACTGTCAAAAACAATTTTAACGTAGTGTCGTATACTAATAAAATTTTCCATAAAATTTAAAATCTGATATCCAAAAAAAAAATACAGAAAACAATAATAAATTAAATTTTTTTAATTATTTCAGCATGTATAACATTAACTATTGATGGAGGAACCAATAGATGGATAAATTATTTAGGAGATCATGCAAATACGTTATTATCAGGAAAATGTAAAAAATATTTACCAACTCTAGTCACTGGTGATATGGATAGTATACTACCAGAATATTTAGAAAAATTAAAATGTTTAGGGTCTAAAATAATTTATACAGTAGATTATAATGAAACAGATTTTACAAAAGGAATTAAGGAATTAGGGCAATATGCTAATGGTAACCAAATTAATGTAGGTTTTATATCCATTTTTGGTGTCTCCAAATTAAATTTAACATTTCATTACTTATTTATATTTTTAGTTGGATGGAATTGTTGTGCTAGCTGAAACATCAGGAAGAGTAGACCATATTATTGGACAAATAAGTACTTTGCACAAAACTCATAAATTTGTTGATGATACACCGGTAAGAACTGAAATTTAAAAATAAAAATATTTTTTTTACAATAATTTAAGCTAAAATTTTTCTATTCTAATAGGTTTTTTTATTATCATGTACGTCAATATCATGTTTACTAAAACCAGGCAAACATAAAATACATGTACCTGATATACTTTTAAAAAATAATAGTTGGTGCTCTCTTATTCCATTTGGTAGTTCTGAAAATTGCATATCCACAACAGGGCTTAAATGGAATTTAAGTAAGTACAGTAAATTAAAGCTTACTTTATTAATGCAAAAAAAAATTTTTAATAAAATATTTTGCAATTATTTTAGATAATACGTGTATGCAATATGGTAGTTTAATAAGCACATCCAATACTTATGATGGACATTCAGAAGTAACAGTAACAACAGATGTACATTTATTATGGTCTATGGGAATAGAACCAATAACTGGAATGTCAGAAATTTGATATTAATTAACATAAATTTTCTTGTTAGATTTGTTATTTAGAGTTATGAAAAAATATCATGCATGTTGAAATTGTTTATTTCCGAAAAAAAATATTTTGTATAGCGTTTATTAATACTTTTTTAAAGATTTTTTAATTTATAATATATCCAAAAAGTTTTTTTTTAAACGGCTTTTTATTTTATCCTATATTCATACTATGATATATTATGCATTTTAGAACAAAGAAGGGCACATATATGGACACTGTAACTCAATTAAATCCTTACGTCGATTAAGAAATAGCCCGTCAATTAAAGTGAAAAAAGCTAAGATCCTTTATAAATAATCTCTAACAGAGCTCATGTATTTGGTGTCAATATTTGGGAGTCTGACAAAACAAGCCTACAGAATCCCACAGAAAAATTAACTATTTACCATGAGTAGTTTATTTTTACCATTTGCATTTAATTTTACAGTAGATTGGCCATTTTACCCCAAAAGGATCAAATTCACTTTTGAATTCAATTTTTATCTCCTGACATAAATTTTCTCCACCAAATTAACTTATCCCAGAAAGGTCAATTTATATAAAAGGTTTTTCTTATTTTAGTAAAAGGGCTAAAACGCATCTGACACTAAAAAAAAATCTCGTTGCAGCAAGTGGAATTTTTTTTACATGTTCAACAATTGCAAATGACTTGAAATGTAAAGGAAAATGAAAAATTAAAAAAATTATTTTTTCTCTCATTTGGGATATCTACACAATGGTTGTATGGAAAAAATTTTAAAAAATTTTTCATTCTGAACCCATTCAAATCAGTTTTTTCAAAATTTCAGACTTATCCACCTATCCTTTATATCAGTTTCACTAAATTACTCATATTGTAGATATTTTTTTTTTTTTTTTTTTTTTTTGCATACGGCAGAGATGTGAGAATGCGACACTCTACAGAGAATGCCCCAAGTTTACCGACTAAACTCACCCCTCATCATACCTTATGCAAGTCAGTCCAGAACCGTTTATCACATTACATCGGGTTGACTTGAGGCCATGTATCTTCTTCGGTTGAAGATCCTTTCGTCCTGGAGATCCTTTCTTTCTCCCTCTTGTCACCTCGCCGTGTCGTCAAGTAGATAAATAAATTAATCTATAAATAAATAAATGAATAAATAGATAAATAATCTATAATCTATGAATAAATAAATAAATAAATAAATATCCTTGTGCGTCCTACAGTGTACCCTTTTTGATGCCGCGTGCAGAAGCCACCTACAGGTGACTGCTCCTACACCCGGCTCCTAGTTAGGGTGTCGTCAGTAGCTTTTTTGTTCGCAGAATTTCCTCCACATACTTTGTCGTAGTGGTCCACGAATCCTCGCTTTGAATCATTTTTTCATCAATATTTTCAGGCGTGACTTCGCCTATTATTGTTTCAAGCGCCAACTTTTTGGTAGCCCAGTGAAAAATGTATGGTACGCATTATCGCGTTCACCGGGGCAGAACACACATTCTGGGCTTCCAGCCTTACCCATCTTAAAGAGATAGGACTGAAAAAGCCCGTATCCACAGAAAAACTGGATCAGGAAGTAATTCACTTCCCCGTGGTCTCTATCAAGCCATGGCGCGACTTCTTTTATGAGGCGCCTGGTCCATGCGCTGACTGCGCAGTTGTTCCACAGCGTCTGCCACTCCACCATCGTAACTCTCCTAACATCCGCTTTGATCTTGTCAAGGTCTTCATCGTTCTTCCTGTCATGTATGAGTTTGCGTTCTCTGGCAAGAAGCGTAATCGGATTTATTCCGGCAATAACAAGAACAGCCGCTTCCGAGACAGTCCTGTAAGCGCAAGAAACCCTCAGAGCACCTTGCTTCTGAACTCTTATCATGCCTTTCGCATACATATCCTTGTCTAGCGCCTCCCCCCAAATTTTTGCTCCATACAATAGGATGGAGTGAGTTACGGACATTAGTAGCTTCCTCTTGCTGGATTTCGGGCCGTTCATATTTGACATCAGCCTGCTCAGGGCTAGAGTCGTGTTACCTGCTGTTTCGACCCTTTGAGAGATGTGCTCTTAATAACTCAGCTTCGTATCCAGAGTTATCCCCAGATATTTAACGAACCTTTTCGTCTCTATGACAGTATCCTCGTCGATTCGTATTGGGATAACGGTTTGGATTTGCTTCCTCGTAAGCATTACGATCTCTGTCTTAGCAGCTGCAAGACTTAATCCATGCTCTTCCATCCATATATTTATATTTAACATGCAGACGCTCAAGCTGTCTTGAGCCTGTTGTACGTTCTTTGCTACGATCACGAGAGAGAGAGCGATATCATCTGCATATCCTATCATGAAGCAGCCATCTGCTAGCTCCAGGCTCAGGATACCATCATAAGAAATGTTCCATAAGTCAGGTCCCAGTACCGAACCCTGAGCCACGCCAGCTGTCACTTTCCTACTCTTTTTTCCTTTTAGAGTCTCATACAGGAGTACTCGGTCACTTAGGTATCTCTTCATTATCCGCATCAAATATTTGGGTACTGCAAAGTCACTTAGTCCTAGCAGGAAGTCTGTCCATTTTGCCGAGTTAAATGCATTCTTGACATCAAAGGTAACCAAAAGAGTAATTTTACGAGAGTAATGATTACCCGTTTGGGCCCTCGTTACCGCGTCAACGGCCTCATTAACTGCCCCTATTGTGGACCACCCCCGTCTAAAACCGTATTGCCGAGGAGATAGATCCCCTACTGCTTCTACTGTGTTTAAGATACGAGGTTGCAGCATCTTTTCAAAACTTTTTCCCGCTGTATCCAAAAGTCCTAGTGGTCGCCAGTAGGATGGGAGTGTAGGATCACCCTTCCCTTTGCTAATAAGTACCAGTATTGCCTTTTTCCATCGCCTGCTAAAGACTGCTGCTAGGATGCATGTTTTGTACATCCTTAGCATCAATGAGGGACACTTGTGTGCAGCTATTTTTATAATCTCGGCTGGTATACCGTCTGGGCCGGGAGCTTTCTTGTTTCTAAGGGAGTCCACGGCAGCGAACAGCTCTTCTTGCGTAAAGTCCGGGATATCGTCTACATCGATGTTATCCTCTTGGTCTAATCTTGTCGGGTGCGTCGGGTTTAGAGCATTAACGACTGTTTTTGCCTCCTCTTCGTCCATTAGCGAGCTGGCCGCGAAGCCCCTCAGCTTCTTCGTGACTATCTTGAAGCCAAGTCCTCAGGGGTCGTTGTCGACTTCAAGACATAGTTTCCTTTCATTATAAATATTTAATAGTGCAAATATTATAATAAATAAAAATAGATTTTATCGTAGCAACAACAAACAAAATTAATTTAATTCTTAAATTCAAATTAAAAATTTTTGATTTAAATAAATTTTTTATTAATTTTAAATAAAAATATTAGTTTTTTTTAAATACTTTCTCAGTAGCCTACAGCCCTCGAAGTAACCTCGTACTGCGTTCTTGAGTCAGGGTTCTTTCTTTTACTGATTTAGATCATTGAAAGAACTTATGCGAACGCACATAAGCATTTCTTATGTACTTCGCAGGCTTACATGACATATCAAAATCTTCATGTGAGAAAATGTAACAAATTTTAATATATTTTAATTCTATGAGGAACGAATATATTAAAAATTTATCTTATGTTTATGTATGATCAAAAAATGTATCAATAAAAAGATATCAAATAAAAAAATTATTTTTGTTAGTAAAGCTTCTAAGAGTCAGTTGGGGGTTGACAAAAATGTGACGTGGTGTTACATGGTGTACTCGGGTATGCCAAAAATGGAATTTTAAGGGTTACGTTTTTTTTGAACGACCCCAAAGAAATTTGGAAAATTTGAAACTTATACAAAACTTTTGAGAAAAAGCTTTTTCTTTTTAAAAGAATTTTATTTTGGCAGCAATATACAAATTGTCGTTTTAGGCCAAAATGAACATTTTTGTTTATTGACTATATTGGTGAGAGAATTACAAATAAAAATAAAATTAAAACCAACTAGAAGTCAATATGTGAAAGGGCGCGTTCATAGTGAGTGCAAGTGACCGGTCGATCGATCAACTGATGTTATCAAAACATTTTTAGATGGGATCTGCTGACAAAATATTTTCTCGTATCTTGAGTCTGGGTCGTGATTTGATCCCCTGGAAGCCCCAGGAAGCTGTAGGTCTACCCGGGTAAAAAAAAAGATGCGATTTTTAATACCCTTGATAGCATTAGTTGATCGATCGACCGGTCACTTGTAGTCACTATGAACGCACCCAAATAATAAGGTATCAGTGTGATTCGAAAAATAACTTTAGAAACCCTTTTTTATAACACGGAGTCATGTGTTTCTTGGCCCAGAAATCCCATCCCATCAAGTTAAAAATATAGGGAATGTTTTTCCAACTAAATTAATCCACTGATGGATCCAGAAATTGCTGTATTAATCCACCCTCAAGTCCTGGAGAAAATTAAGAAACCTCAATATTGCAGAATCTGCTTGTTGCTGTTTTAACCATGACATAATATGTTATAATATATATCCGTCTGAAAATACTAGAATTAAATTGTCTAACGTAAGTTTTGACAGATTATTATTCGATTTTTTTTTCACTAAAAGTTTTGAACGCTTCTCCTGCTATTTCGGGCAGATCCATTTTATGTCTAAGAATATATAAATTCGCATGTCATTAAAAAAAATGTAACTTCGATTACCGATTACTGGTTAAAATTATGGGTTTATCACTAATGAAATTAGGTTTTCAAATTATAGCTTATTTAACCACCTCCTGATAAGATTAACCAATAAAACATCCCATAGAAAAATTTTAATTTTTTGCAGAAAAGGAATTAGAACTTTAATAGAATGTACGCTGAAAAACAAATCCGCTTGCGACAAGCAGAATTCCGCATTTTAGCAAGAACTTTTTTTCATGCTCAAACAATTCCAAATTACTTGAAACATGAAAAAACTTAAAACAAGATTATTATTTAAAAAAATTTTTTTATATTCACTATTTTTTTCTAAAGTTGGTTAGACACTTTTAAATTTGCAAATTCACCCTTAATTTTGCAAAATTTTTTATACAAGCCTTTTCAAACGGAAAAAACTTTCTTTCATAGTCTTTGAGTTGATGGCTGTGAATTTGAGGTAAAAAGCTTACAAAAATATTAGTGAAAGGTAAATATAAAATAAGGATTAATTGCAAATGTAAGGGTGTTTAATCAATTTTATGAAGTTAAAACCGCCAAATTCGTAATTAACGACCCCAAAAACTTATAAAATCATGATCCTGCCGTTTGAAAAGGCTTGGATATAAAGTTTACAAAAATAAGGGTTGATTTGCAAATGTAAGGGTGTTTAATCAACTTTACACACTTGAAACCCTCAAAATTTAAACCTCATTAGTGGGGAAAATATTAACCGCAATCCCGTGATTTGACTGCAAATGTTTGATTTTAATTTTTCTACGGTCTGAATAAAGCTAAAAAAAGGGTTAGTAAAAGTTTTCAATGAAGACAATCCTCCAGTCAGTTTTTTTGGAAAAATCTTGAGGAAACCTGGAAAATTGAAAAAAATTTTCAATGGGAATTTTCAAATGCGAATTTCTTATAAGCGGGATTTTTTCTAACAATTAAAAGTTGTGTTTTCCCATGTACTTTTTGTTGGTAAACAGTTTTTTGGGATATTTGCCTTTTAAGTATACCTCAAAAGAAAACGAATTTTTATTACTTCATTTTCCAATATTTTCCATTTTCTTACATTTACTATAGAGGTATAAAAATTCTTATTTGGTTTTCAGATTCCCTGGGAAATTTTACTAATGACCCTTTTTTTAGGAAAATTTTGGGCATTTCTGTAACGTTTTGCAAATTAAAGAAAATCAAAATTTTTTTATTTTACAATTTATCCAATCGGGAAAATATCCGTTCGTAGAAAACCAATTCAATTCCGAATCTTTTCATAAGACTGAAAACCTATAAGGTAATAGCACCCTTTTTCCTTGCATATAAGGTTTTCGGATTCAATTCCTTTATGCGGTCTAAAATTTAGGTGAGGCAGCCTAATGAATTTTAAAGCTTTTAATCAATTTTAAAACTATTCATTATTTCTTATAGCATTATTTGTTAAACAAGGGAAAAGTAAGTTTTGACCTTCCATTAAATCAGACTGTCAAGAGTTGGTTTACATACTATAGAGCAACTAGTTTCCAGTAACCAATTATAATTATAATTAGATAATTAATTGTCTCTCTCTCACTAGTTATTTAACTAGCATATGATACCTAGTTAGGTATACCAGTACAAATTCTAAGGGTCGTAAAAGTTTATCATCAGGAATCAAAAATTCATCAAACATTATTCATATAGCAATGAAATTTATTTCGCATACCATTAATTTTCATTTAAAACATTGTCATCCTAAGTAAAATCTATCAAGTATAACCAGTTGGAACCAAAATCGCTTTCGAGCTTTTTTTTTTAAATTAAAATAAAACAAAAGTAGGTCAGAAATATCTATTACTTCATTCATTTTTTGTATGTGTATGTGTGTAAATATTAAATTTTTTACAACAAAAAAAGTATAAGTACAAAAATTAATCAAATAGAATTATTACAGAACCGATAAGACGAATTAATGAGCTAAACACAGAATTAAAAATAGTAGGGATGAAAATCACTTTGTATTGTTGTGTTTCTATATATAAGTATATAGTAGTAGTATAAAAAACATAATAATACATTTAATCAGCTGATTGTACTGTTTACATTCGTCTCGCAGGCGACCAAGAAGAAAAACCGCATGGTAGGGGTTTTGTTAAAATAAAAAAAAATATACTCGATTAGTTTGTTGCTATCCATCGGCCGGCAAAGAACGCAATTTTTTTTTTATTTTTAATAAAAAAACGTTACGTATTTTTTTTTTTTAATTTAATTAAATTTTTCAAATTTTTAGTTAAAAAAGTGAATAATTCAGTATAGAGTAAATCTAAAAAGTTTGTCGTTTTTTTTTTTTTTTTTTTTTAATTTTTTGCAATTTTTTTTTGAAAAAATGTTTTCATTATTTTTGATATAAGTTAGTGTTATGATAAAAAGTGAAATAAATATTTGATAAAAATTAATTTCAAAAAAAAACCATAAGGGGTGAGTTAAATAAAATTTAATTTGACACAAAATGTATATTTAATAAAGTTAAAGCACTTGCGGTTAGAAAAAAAGTATATAAAAATAGAAATAAAGTACAATAGAAAGAAAAAAGAAAGAAAACATAAATATCTTAAGAGAAAAATCTACACGCAAGCTCGTTATTCGGTCATTATCGTTTATATATATATATATACACATAAAAGCACACATATATATATATATATATATTACAAACGTAAGCTCTGAATTATTTTTGACATGGAAAATAGGTTAACCATTCAAGACTAATTTAATGTTTTCAATAATATTTTCACGGTGTCATACGACACGTTAATAAAGAGTGAAAAAAAATAGTCTTATAGGAGTACCAACATGATTGTATAAATAAAATTTATGTATGTATACAAATATGCATAGCAACATGTATTTGTATGTTATATGGGTAATTCTATGTTATTTTAGCTGAGTAGGTCGTTTTTTGAAATGTTTTTTATTGAAGTATTTGATGGTGTCGAATTTATTCATTTTTGCTGATTTTAGGTTAATGTACTTATAGTTTGTGTCTTAGAGAATGAGAATCAATGATTGATTTTTGTTTAATCTTTATAAGGTTTTGCTTCGATTTGGACTGAAAAATAAATGCTGAAAATGATTTTAAATAATTTTAAATTGGACTAAATATTACCCACGTTAACAAAATTTCTAAAAAATTTAAATTTTTAGGTCTATATTATAAGAGAATCGTTTAAAGTCAGCAATGTGAGGCTGCAAATAATTTGCATTTTTTTTGTGTTTGACTTTTTGAAAACAGAATTTTTTCAAATTTTTGGAAATTACTAAAAATAAGCATTTTTTGCAATAAACTACAAGAGGCCTAATTTATCTTTACAGAGGAAACCAAGTATGAAACAAAAATCTAGACAAAAATTTAATCTTATTTAAAAAAATATGTCTAGCAGAAAATAATTCTACGATGTAAAAAGAGTTCCAGAAAAAAAAATCTTTTTAGGAAAAGCTCTTGCAAAAATCTTGACCTTTTCTATTTATGACAACTACTAAAAACATGAATCCAAATCATCTTTTATTTTATGCCCAAAATAAGATTTTTTTTCAATTTTTGCATGTTGATTTCGATGTTACACGAAGAAAACGTTACCTTTATTTAAAACAGTCCTAAATGACCAATAAATTCAATTCAAATAAAAAATCTTCCATTTAAATAAATTTCTTAGATAATTCCATATACACATAAAGTCATGACGACAAATATCGATTTTCCTATATATATATATGAGTATGTTCTTCCTATTGGAAAGATCCGGTAAAAGTACAAGAAAAAAAAAGCAGATAAAAAAAAATTTAGTACATAATTATAATACAAAAAAGAAAAAAAAAATTATCATAAAGAAAGACAATAAATAGTAAAAAGGTGTGGTGTATTTTCATTCTTAATTAACAACAAAATAACATATTTTCAAAAAATTTAGACTCTCTAAGTTTTAATAAAATACAATTAAAATAAAAAAAAAACTTATTAATGAAATATACCTTGAGGCAAATAAACATAAAAAGGAAAAAAAAATTTATATAAAACAACTATAGGATTTAAAGTAATAAGTATGTAACGACATTAAATGCAGCAACTACTAGTTGCATTATATTGAAGTTAACAACAAGTGACTAAGTAATAAAAAGTGTTTATGAGGTCGCGCCAATTTTCAATTACATTATAATTCTTCTTAATAAATATATAACAAAAAAAAATATATTATTAATTTATTCATAATTATTATCATTATTTTTTGATATTATATTACATATCTGATTTATTGTATGTCAACAAATTTTTTTGAAGGATGTTTCTTTTTTTTTAATTAGAATTTTTGTTTTTAGTTAATTAAATTTATTAAATATTTGAATGATTTATCATGTAATATGTGGGTTAACGATAAATTTAATACGGTTTGTTATGTTTCTAATTTTAAATTTTATGAAATTTTATAAAACAGTATCTAAGATAAGGTCATAAAAGCTTTGTTATTCATTTTTGTAGAAAATATTTTTTAACTGTGGTCAGTTTTTAAAAATCAGGGAAGGATGGTTCTATGGTCCTTTTCTTTTTATTGCAACCAAATTAGGTCCAGTTTAGGGCAAAACAATTGTGGTTCTTGTGAATCTGAAAATTTTGGTATAAATGGGTATGATATTGTTTGGTGGTACATGATAGGTAAATGTTTCCATACTTACACGACAAATACAAGAGTGTACTCAAAATTCAGGTTATCATGACAAAAAGGAATGAAAGGAAGCAATTTTAATTCTATTTATAACATAATACCTCTAAAAACTAGGCAAAAAATTGCCTAATTTATTCAACTGTTTTAAGCTTTGAATACTTCGTAATCTGAAGCTTTCGTATTTAGTAAGAACCACATTACTGTCAGTCTATAAAATATATTACTTTTAAAAAAAAATTTGTGATTGAAGTTACTCTTCAGATTATATTTTCATTACCCAGCAATTTTGAAAAAGCACCACATCACCATAATAATTAAAAGTTGCTTATTTATCCGAGTGAACTAGTAGCCAAACTCTTGTCTTAACTTTCTTTGATATCAAATAATAATTTTCTTCTTCAATATTTACTGACCAGTTATAGGTAGCTATCCCTTTTTTGTTACATTATTTAAAAAAAAAATTAACAATATTCGATGAAAATATGCAATAAATCAGGAAGAACTTACAAAAAGCTCTCCAATTCAAAATGTTACCCAAAAATAGACTGAAAAAAAACTATTTCCATAAATAATATACTGCTCTACTTATAAAAAAAAGCATGTCACTCAACAGTAAATAATTTATTATTAATAATAAAAGTTAAAATAAAAAAAATCATGTTAAAAAAAAAAAGAAAAAAAATCATTAAACTATATTAAGTTACACTACACCACTATAACAAAACCAAATAACGATCGAATATTATTTATATATGGTTACGTGGGTCAAGAACATCAGACAAAAAAAACTACATAATTCATCTTGTATTAATAAATATTATTAAAAAATTACTGTAGGCATGTGATATTGCATGCAAAAGGTCATTTTTGTTATTTTATGGTTTTTTTTATTAATTATTAAAATAAAAAATTCTTAACTTTGCTTTTTTATATATTATTGAATTTTAATTTTTTTAATTTAAAATATTATTAACTTTATTGTCGGGGGGTATTTTACGGGATTTGAATTCATTTGGGAATTCAAATGATTTGAAATCATTTGAATGCATTTGGGATTTGCAAATCCACTCAAATCCAAGAAAAAACCTTAAAATTGTAATTACGCATTATATTATAGTAAGCGTCCAACGCAATATGTTTTTTACACTCCATAAATGAAGATTACATTCTTTGTATGTGTTTTATGTTTTTGATCATGAGTACGGGCATTGCAAAGCCCCAAAGTTGTGTTGTCCGACCATAATGGTCAAAAAACTGACCATGCTAGGGCTTTTGTGCGATAATTAATCTGAGCATGAATATAAAATAACAGTTCAAAATACCATAGTTGATATTTTTTTGGTAGCTGATTACGAAAATTAGAGTTACAAAATCCTCAGGTTATGTGGAATGCCCATAATGGGCAGAAGCTGCCCATTTTAGGGCCTTTTTGCGAAAATCTAAGTAAAATCTTTAAATAACCTTCTAATAACCTTTCTAAATACTGTCTTGTATACTTTTTGACTGCTGATTACGAAAATCAGGGTCCCGTAATCCTAAGGTTGAATTGTATGCCCATAATGGGCAAAACCTGCCTATTTTAGAACTTTCATGATAAACTAATTATAAAAAAATTTGAATAAACGCTCAAAGTACGGTCTTACATGTTTTTTGGGTCGCTAATTTCGAAAATCGGGGTACTGAAATCCTATCGCTGTGTAATATGCTCATAATGGGCAAAAGTTCCCCCTTTTTAGGGCTTTTGCGCGATAGTCTAAGTGTAAACTTTGAATAATCGTTCAAAACGGTTCAAATTACCAACATATGTTTTTTGGGTTGCTTATGTGGGTGTCGAGGGGTACATAGCAGTGGACTGCGCAAGAGTTCCGCGCCAGTTCAGTGGCAGTTTTATAGAAACTGTAATGCGCGAGTTCGTTAAAGTTTTAGACAGTTCCGCGGCAGTTCGGCCAGAGTTTTAAGCAATGCGAGATTTTATTTATTTAAATAATTAATTTATTTATTTTTACTAATTTTATTTGTCAAAAATAGGAGCAAACGTAGATTTCTCGATATACTTATAGAATTATAAGATTTTTATTTTGCAAAAACATTTTTAATTAATTAACAATTATTCTACAACCCACGTCATATACTAATTTGTAAATTAATTTTTAAAAAAATTAAAAAATAGGTTCTTTCTTTTTAAAACAGGTTTTAAAATTCTTATTTTATTTAGGGTACTTTTTTGATCCAATTAATAAGTATAATCAAATTAAATATTATAACTTAATACATCTGAGAGCTAAATTATTAGATTTTTTTAACCATTATGTTTTGAAAATCAAATCCTTGGGATCAAAAATTTGTGCACACATGAAGCAGATTTTATAATCTAATTTTTTTAGGCCTGTAAAATATTAATTATTTATCGTTGTTTTAGTCCCTAATTGACCTGTATCTACTTAATAAAATTCTGGTTTATCTAAACAACAGTAATATTTATAAATATAACCCTTTTAATTTTTTTATCAATGATAAAAGATTCCGAGGTACTCGGTGTTTCTGCTGAAAAAATCTCCGAAAAAATTAACTAAAAAATCAAGGGTTTATCATCAAAAAAAGACACGTCAGAAATAGTATTTAATAAAAAAAATCACACGTCAGGCCTTAAACTAGCGTAGCCTAAGGAAATAGGCTATAATAAAAAACGACACGTCAAGCCTTACAGTAGCGTAAACTAAGGAAGTAGGCTATAATAAGAAACGACACGTCAAGCCTTACAGTAGCGTAACCTAAGGAAGTAGGCTATAATAAAATAACGACACGTCAAGCCTTACACTAGCGTAAACTAAGGAAGTAGGCTATAATAAGAAACGACACGTCAAGCCTTACAGTAGCGTAACCTAAGGAAGTAGGCTATAATAAAATAACTACACGTCAAGCCTTATACTAACATAACCTAAGGAAGTAGGCTATAATAAAAAACGACACGTCAAGCCTTACAGTAGCGTAACCTAAGGAAATAGGCTATAATAAAAAACGACACGTCAAGCCTTACAGTAGCGTAAACTAAGGAAGTAGGCTATAATAAGAAACGACACGTCAAGCCTTACAGTAGCGTAACCTAAGGAAGTAGGCTATAATAAAATAACGACACGTCAAGCCTTACACTAGCGTAAACTAAGGAAGTAGGCTATAATAAGAAACGACACGTCAAGCCTTACAGTAGCGTAACCTAAGGAAGTAGGCTATAATAAAATAACTACACGTCAAGCCTTATACTAACATAACCTAAGGAAGTAGGCTATAATAAAAAACGACACGTCAAGCCTTACAGTAGCGTAACCTAAGGAAGTAGGCTATAATAAAATAACGACACGTCAAGCCTTACAGTAGCGTAACCTAAGGAAGTAGTCTATAATAAGAAACGACACGTCAAGCCTTACAGTAGCGTAACCTAAGGAAGTAGGCTATAATAAGAAACGACACGTCAAGCCTTACAGTAGCGTAACCTAAGGAAGTAGACTATAATAAAAAACGACACGTCAAGCCTTACAGTAGCGTAACCTAAGGAAGTAGACTATAATAAAAAACGACACGTCAAGCCTTACACTAACATAACCTAAGGAAGTAGGCTACAATAAAAAAAGACACGACAAGCATTACAATGGCGAAACCTAAGGAAATAGGCTAAAATCAAAAAACGACACGTCGAGCCTTACAGTAGCGTAACCTAAGGAAGTAGACTATAATAAAAAACGACACGTCAAGCCTTACAGTAGCGTAACCTAAGGAAGTAGACTATAATAAAAAACGACACGTCAAGCCTTACACTAACATAACCTAAGGAAGTAGGCTATAATAAAATAACTACACGTCAAGCCTTACACTAACATAACCTAAGGAAGTAGGCTATAATAAAATAACTACACGTCAAGCCTTACACTAACATAACCTAAGGAAGTAGGCTATAATAAAAAACGACACGTCAAGCCTTACAGTAGTGTAACCTAAGGAAATAGGCTATAATAAAATCACTACACGTCTAGCCTTACACTAACATAACCTAAGGAAGAAGACTGTAATAAAAAAAGCGACAAGTCAAGCCTTACACCAACGCAACGTAAAATTTGGAGACAAAACTTTTCAAATAATTAAGTATCAGGTCAGTTTTTTTCTCGGTTTTTTTCGAGGAGTTTTTTTTTGGTGACAAAAACTTTAATAAAAAATTTTTCAAATCATTAATTATCAGATCCAGTAAATCTATTAAAACCGAGTTTTCTAAAATTTTTACTTTCATTGAAAAGTATTAGGTATTACGTCCAAAAATAATAAAAATGTAGGGGTTTTTTTTTAAATTTTTGAAAGCATTAGATTGAGACAAAAACACAAGAGTTACACCAACATAACCACATGCAATGGTATAGTCAGGGTGGTCACGGAACTGAAGTTTCCAGACCATTTTTCTTAAATTTTCCAGTACTTTTTTAGTTTTTCAACCTAATTTTACAAAGCAAATTCCCTGAATTTCCAGAGTTTCCTACAAACAAATTTTAGTAAATTTCAGACATTTTCTTTTTCAAAATTTAATATTAATTTAAATACCCAACTATATCTGCACTCTAGTTATTAAATTTACTATATTTTCTGTATTATATATTTTTATTATTAAATTGATTTAAAAAGGAAGGGACAAAAGTATTATTGAAAATAAATAAAAATGATCATTTTTTAATATTATATGTCTAAACATCATTTTCTGTCAGCTGGCTAGTGTTTAAAAAAATTTTAAAGCATGTTAAAAAATTATAAAACTGAAAAGTCAAAATTCCCATGTTATTTAAATGGGAAACTTTAAGTGCTCGGTGGTACGAGTAAAATCCTTGTAGATGGGGGGTTTTATGACCAAAATATCCAAATGTGGGGAGAGCAAAAAAATCTCGAAAACAAAAAATTAAAACACGCTCTATACTGAACACGAATACGACATTTGTTTTTACCTAAATTGTTCTTATTCCCTACAATAGAAGATGAATGCGTACCAATTACCTAAAGATATTTAATGTTGGCAACTGGTGCATTTTAAGTAAAAACAAACATCATATTCGTGTTTACACGGAGAAAAATAACTGTTAAAAATAACCAAAATTGCTGGTTATGTTTACACTATAAAGTTTTGTTATTTTCTGTTCAAATATTTTGTAAATATAACCATGTTTATAGTTAGAATTACAATATTCTGACTTCATATTTGTAAAATTTACAAATTTTTTTTGTAATTAAAACTAACCCCGTTTTACTAAAATTAACCTTGTAAAATATACAAAATATTTTTCTCCGTGTAGTGAGCCAAAAAATATAAGTAACCGATAATAATTTAAATATACCCGAAATTACAACTAGAGTTGGAAAATTGATTTATTTTTTTATTTCATCAGACTTACACTCATCTCAAGGGTTATTTTTTATCAGAGAAAATTATATTTAAGGTGGCTCCCGGTTTTAGGTCCGTAGATTTTAGGGTGAGATCAGAGGGGGGCATAACTAATTAATTAAATTATATTAATTATTTTATGGATATGCGAATATTTAGAAGTTATTATTAATAATAATGCATTTTCTTATATAATGAGTGTGGTATAAACAAAATTTTTTAAATAGAAAACATTTTATTGAAAGGAGCCCACGACTAAAATTCTGTGTTTATAATTTGATTTGTTTTTTATTATAGCCTACTTCCTTAGGTTACGCTACTGTAAGGCTTGAAGTGTCGTTTCTTATTATAGCCTACTTCCTTAGCTTACGCTAGTGTAAGGCTTGACGTGTCGTTATTTTATTATAGCCTACTTCCTTAGGTTATGTTAGTGTAAGGCTTGACGTGTCGTTTTTTATTATAGCCTACTTCCTTAGGTTATGTTAGTATAAGGCTTGACGTGTAGTTATTTTATTATAGCCTACTTCCTTAGGTTACGCTACTGTAAGGCTTGACGTGTCGTTTTTTATTATAGCCTACTTCCTTAGGTTACACTAGTGTAAGGCTTGACGTGTCGTTTTTTATTATAGCCTATTTCCTTAGGCTACGCTTAGTATTTTTAGAAGTATGAAAGAATTTTAATGTTTTTTATAGTTTTTTATGGGTTTATATAGCTTTTTATGGATTTGAGTGGATTTGAATGGATTTGAATGGATTTGAATGGATTTGATGGATTTGCAAATCCATCAAATCCATCAAATCCCGTAAAATACCCTCGTTTATTGTTATTAAGTTTATGTAATTTTTTGATTGAGTTTTGCTCTAGAAATGTTAAATCACTTGATTAATGATTTTGGGTTTATCTTATTTATATATACGTTTGTTGTATGATTACAAGAAATTTTTTCTGATTATAGAAATAATTATGTTTCTAATTTTCTTTTTTACTTTCTTTTGAGTTTTACAATAAATGCATAAATGCAAAAAATTAGATATTTGTATATGACAAGATTTTTTTTAGATTTTTTATTATATATTTCTGTTTTGATGTATTTTTCTTAGTAGCATCTGTTGATTTCAGTAAATATAGAAACTAGAAATTTTACTTTGCATAAGATATTACTCTTGATATAAAACCAAATTTTCAATTAATCTAACTTAATTCTTCTGAATTAATAATTTCAAAAAATTTAAGTATCACCATAAGGCTAAAAATTATGAAAAAATAAAAAAAAATATCTGTAATTGATTCATGTCACAAAATTATTCTCATAAAATTTCACCCTTCTTGACCTTCTTAACAAAATTTCTAATAAATTATCCTCAATGTTATACTATTAGTAATTTTGAATCTCCCTTTGGTATGTAATGACAAAATTGAAAATTTAGCCAACCCTCTTAGCAATTAATAGGTCATGTAATTTAATAAGAACAACCCCTAAATAAAATTCACTAATTTTAATTTAATTAAATGAATTATATTAATATTAAAAAAATTTTCGAGAAAGGATTTTTAATTTAAACATTGAATGAGGATCATATTCTTGTGAAAATTTAAAATGAAAAAAATATTTTTTTAATTTGGTAAAAACATTTCACTTGCGAGAAAAATTTCGAGTAGCAGAATTCCAAAATAGTTGACAATTTGCCTTAAATAATTTGTTTGTTTTTACTTTTTTTATAACCTTATATTAAAATAATGTTTGAAAATAAATGTAAACATCTGGTCGCGTACCTAATTTCGTGTTAAAAAATTTTGAAATTTGGGGCTACATGCCCTGAATCTTCGTAGTGAAGCAAGTTAAGGAGAGCTATGACGTACTATCCAAGTGATTAGAAGACCAAAAAAGTTTTCAGTGTAAACTCGTCAAAACAAAGGTGTTACCATTTTCTTGCATGAGGAGTATGCTCGTCATAATTATATAGAAAAAGGGTTTTTTAAAATTTCAGAATTGAATTAAGGGACTTTAAAAATGTATGTCTTTTTTTTAAACAGATGTATTTTGATAACTGAAAATCGGAAAAAACTGATGCACTAAGGGGTTAATCAGCTACACTAAAAAAAAACCATTTGCTGCAAGCGGAAATATTCTATTTGTGGCAAGTAAATTTTGTTTAAACCATTCGCAAAAGACTTATAACGTAAAAAAAATTCCTCGGAATTTTTTTTAGTTAATGTAATTTTAATTTTAAAACCATTTAGCGAATTTCGAAAAATAACCTTGAAAATAACCATCATGTAATTAGAAAAGAATTATAAGTGCTGAATTTATTAAAGTTTTTATTATTAATTGCATTATATAAATAGATAAATCTTAATTAACACACCCTTTTACAAAAAAATTTAAAGCTCTAAATACACGCTTTATAGATAAAAAAATTTTTATTTCTTAAGTTTAAATAAACTTAAACTATTGTCTAATTGTGAAAGTATTATATTTTGATAGTATTGATTAAGTATCACTTAAAAATAAAATTTTAATAAATTAGAAATAAAAAAAATAATCGGTAAATCAAAATTACTGTCAGTATTTTGTTTACATAACATTGATACCGGATTCCAATAAAGTATTTTGTTAAATTTTGAACAAATTTTTGGCAAAGAAACTGTAACTTATGTTACTTAAATTTTTATTATAAATGTTTTTCAAAAAACTGGCAGTTACAAATAAAAAGTAAATAGAATTCAATTAAAAAAGTCAAAAAATTTTATCTTTTAATTTCATTTATTTTTTTAATTGGTTGAAAGGCAACGATGGCATGTGATTTCACGCATTTAATTTCTCTTGATTTTAAATTAAATTAAAATTAAAATAAATAATTAGAAAAAAAAGTCATAATTAACAGAAATTTTTTTATCATTCCAAATGTAATACTTCAAAATTCAAAAATAAAATACTAAGAAATCTATAATTAACAAAAGAAAAAAAAAGAGTCTACAATGTAAGGCTATTTAAATATACATATTATATTTATAATAAGTCATCACAGCTCATATTTTGTGCTCATTATTATGACTTATTGAGCAAACGTTATTTTAATTATTATTAAAAAGAAAATAGGTTTGTCTTCTATTATTATGTTTCTTAAGTAATATATTTTTTTAAATTATTAGCAATTCTTAGTACAACTGACCTTAAGAAAATGTGAAAGTCTGGGTTTTGAAGAAAAAAAAATTTTAAAATTTTCACGATACAAGAATCAAAATTTCAAAATTTTCAGTTGACATTACGATTTTCAAATTTAAAAATAAATCAGGCAACTTTTTTATTTTTATTCTCTCTGAATTTCTATTAAATTGATGAGCTTTATGGAGGCCGACAACTTGTCGACAGTATAAAGACCAATTAAATTGCTTGTTTAGAAATTTGAATTTTTCTATTTTTTTTTTATAGGTTATAACCTATATTTTTTTGATATTTTTTTAAAAAGCTAATGGGAAATTATAATGCGAGCGAACAACATGAGTCCGAGACAGTCTAGTAACTTAAAAAAATAAATTATAAGAATGAAAGATTTGTAAACATTTCTACTAAACTTAATTCTTGCATAGAAAATGATAGAAAAATGTGTATACATTTTGAAAATATTTGAATTCCCAAAAAAAACATTTTGGAGCCAAAAAATTATACCATCAATTTTCCTAAGAATTGCTCTTTCATAATACTAAACAATTAACACTTTTATAAAACAACTAAACGAATATTAATTTAAAAAAAATGCCTGACAAAAACTTATATCACTAAAAAATGATTTAAAAAATAATGAAAGAGAATTATTTTTAAAACACGCAAATAGTAGTAAAATAGGTATAATTATTAGAATTAAACAAATAAAAAAAATAAAAAAATTATTATTTTTGTAAGTTGCTCTAGATTTTCTTAACCTTCTCATGAGGTATATAAATATATTATAATGAAGGAGTGGCGTACATTTAAAATAGATACAGTATTAATACCTAGTAATCGTCATGTATTATGTAAAAGTTAAGGTTTTTCCGCTTTTTATTAGATAATATATGGGATTTTTTACATTAAATTCAATTTTAGTGTTTTAAAATTAAATTCAAACACAAATTCTTGTTAGTCTGGAACTTATATTAAAATGTTACAAAAAAATGTGATTTCCAAAATCTTGGAACATCAGATTGCTTCAAATGGTTGAAAATTACATTGATTCCTATGGTACTAGAAATTTCTAAAAGCTCCTGTAATTTAAGGTAGTTTTTATATAGGGAGAGTCTGATGAGCTACAATTTTTTTTGATAATCATTTCATAATTTCAGCAATATACTAATACAGTAATCAAAAATACAGTAATCAAAAAAATAGCACAGCTCTAGAAAAAATCCCGGGATAGTGCTTGTATTTAGCAAAAATTCAAATTTTATAGTATTAATCCTGAAAAATCGTAATATAAGTAAAGATATAGCAAATTCTTTTAATACTTTCGTACCTATTTGGTCCAGTTTGAAGTTAGAGTTTTACATACATTATAAAGTTCATTCCATCAATTTGAGGTTAGTTTACTTCATGCAAAAAAACAATATTAGACTCAGTTATTACGGGATGACCCATAGGTATTTTATAATAGTTTGCATTTTATCGATAAAAGTGATTTGCATTTTATTTCATTGAAAACGAAAAAAAAAAGTAGAATAATTGATTTTTTTATTTTAAATTAATGATATTTTATATTTATAACTAATTACATTAATTTATATTGTGATAGATTGAATTGTTAAAAATATATATTAAAATTAGAAGGTGATCTATTAATCAATTATGCTATGGCAATGCCAACATGTAATAAATTTTTTGGAACATTAAATTAATTAAAAAAATATAAATTTCAAACTGAAATATTTTTTTTTATTTTAGTGAATAGTGTCATTTCTATAAATTTTGAAAGTTTAATAGGAAACAAGAGAATAAAAAAATTGACAATGACCCAAAACTAAAAAATTTTAAGTTTCTAAGGTACTTCCGGAATGATGAGATTAAAGTTGACGTAATTTTACAAAACTGGTATATAATTTGACTGTTCATAAAATTTGTTTATGGCAAATTTATTTTTTGGTTACTTTTTTCCAATCTATTTCATTTTAAAATTTACGCTACTTTCATAAAACGTTTGAAAATAGTTTTACTTCGAGACACTTATATGTAGTGCTTCACGCGAGACGAGAGAGACGAGATTTGCCCCGATCTCGTCTCGGTCTCGAAAAATCTTATTTTTTGTAAGTCTCGTCTCGTCTCGTCTCGTCTCGATCTCGGTCTCGTCTCGTCTCGTCTCGAAAGTCTCGAAAGTCTCGAAATCTCGCCTAACAAAAATAAAAAATATTTTTTTGCCTTATACTTGGTAATACTGATCTATTTTCTATCTTTCGGTGATTATTATTTTCACTTATAATGAAAAAACTTATAAGCGGTTTGTGTAAACACAACCTAAATGCATGGAACATGTTTACTTCCAGCTGAGGAATATAGGTATAATACAAATGTTACTCAACATTATAGAATACAATTTTCTAATTTTATAATTTGTAATTATCACCTTACCAGATGTTAAGATTCTAAACCTAAATTATTCTAATCCCCTAAATGCAAATTATTCTGGCTCCCTAAATCAAAATTATTCCAAGTCCCTAAACCTGAATTATTCCAAGTCTCTAAATCGATATTATTCTAAATTCTTAAACCTATATTATTCAAAGTCCCTAAGCCCAGATTTTTCAAAGTCCCTAAATTGAAATTATTCTACCTTATTTGCCCCCCCCCCTCCTTAAATAGGACAAATTTGACCCCTCTCCCCTTAAATAGGACAAATTTGAAAAAACTATATGTGAACTTGAAAACTTTTAATTATTTACTTATTGATAAATAATAACAAAAATTTAAATGGATTTAATAGTGCTCTCTGTATACATTTTTGATGTATAATTTTTGTATATTAATCATGGATACACATATTAATTGATTTGAATTTTATACTACCGGTAATAAAACAAGAGTTTTTTTTTCCAGTTATTAAAGAATATGGTATCATAAATACCTTTATAAAACACCATTATTTAATATTTAAAATATATATATATTTGTGTAGTTATTTATTATGTTACACAAGTCACAAACCTTTTATTATTATTTCTTGTAAATTAAAAATAAAATCAATCTCAAAAAAAACAAGATTTTAAGGATTCAATTGAAAAAAATATTGGATACCTTTATTTAAATTTTTTTATAATGCCCTAAATCTCTAGTCTTTTTTTGTAGGAAGCTACATATTATAAACAGGATTGTAAATATATGATGATTATATAATAATAATATTTATTTAAATTTTATTTTACGAATTTATGGTTTTTATTTAATTTTATGAAGCTATACCTATAAATTTAAATTAATATTCTTAAAAAAAAAAACTTATTACTATATGGTTTCTACAATACATGTTTTTATTTCTATATAACAACTTAAATTAAAGATTCCAAAAATTTTCATTTTTAAAGAAGTTGCTGATTGGAAAAAAAATGTTTTTATTTAAATTATTTATTCTATGAGAAATTTTCGAGACTTCGAGACTTCTCGTCGAGACTTTTTTAAGTCTCGGTCTCGTCTCGTAATTTTTATTGGCAGATCTCGTCTCGATCTCGTCTCGCTTTTCGAGACGAGACCGAGACGAGACCAAAAAAATCTCGGTCTCGCGTGAAGCACTACTTATATGAAAAAGCGTTTCATTAAAATTTCAAATAAACAGCTATTAATTTTCTTGGAAATTAGCCATCAGTTTTTTTTTTAAGCGTCATAGCTGTCTATATGAAATGATAAATTTAAATACTTAACCTATAAATTTAACATCTAATATTTTACCAACAAATATTTGTCATAAATTTTTAACAAAATACAATTTAATATATTATATATTTATCATGACTTGGATAATGGAGGTTCAAACGTTGAAAAAAATGATCACAAATAGTTGTAAAAGTTTCAAAAAATTATTTGTTTTAGAAAAAGTTTAGGTTTTTTATTAACACTTTGGCTGTTTTAAAGGAAATTCGTAATACTTTAAATATGTAAAAAATACCGGAAATTGTTACTTTATAAGAAAAAACAAATATTTTTGAATTTTGAAAAATTGTTGTATAAATTTTTTGTATCTACACGAAATAAAATGTTGCCTCTCATTATTAAAAATTATATTTCGCAAGCTAGCAGAAAAGTTATAAACGTTTAAAAAATCTTATTAATTCATAAATGTCTGAAAATAATGTTGCATAATATATTTACTTATATAATAAAATTAATTATGCATATTTCTATTTTAATTAAACGTCTTATAACATTTTAATTTCACTTTATTATAAATTACTAAAAATTTGAAGAAGTTGACTTTTGTTGACGTTTTATAAGAATCACATACACTAAAAAAAATCAGGTTGCTGCTACTGAAATTGCGGGTGTGGCGGATGGAATTTTCTTCTGCTTTAAAATGATTGTAAATGTCATAGAACCTAAAAAAAGTTTAAAATTTTTTAAGTACCACCATTCCATTTTCATTTTTGTTAAAAAACTCATTTTTGTTAAATTTTCTTTACAATTCAATCCATATGCAATCGTTTAAACAAATAAAAAGAGATCCGGTAGTGCAAACCGGAATTTTTATCAGAGTAAAAATCTGTAAATTTTTTGATATATAAATGAATGTAACAACATCCGACATTTGTTACGGTCAGCAATTTAATTTTTAAGACGACCAATGGACCTTGCAAAATATGCACTTTACCTGAATTAAACATGTCTAATTAGAAGAAAAAAATTAAGACAATCGACACCCTTTCGAGTTGCTTCAAGAATTCCATATTTAGACAGGGTGGAGTAACTGAGTTTAAAAAGAATCATCTATAAATAAAATAGTTAAAATTGAAGAAAAAAAATTATATAAAATAATGAATGTCTGACAAATGCGAAAATACATCCTCTTCCATAATATATAAAATCATTATATTAGTAAAGCTAGTATTATTATATTATCTGCTACTGTATGTGTGTATAATAAAATTAAACAGAGGAAACACGTGCTTTTGTAACATAACGAGATATATATGTATGATATTTATATTATCATTAGATTGTATATGGGATTTTCCATTGTAAAATTTCATGAAAACCGCATTTATCATGGAATCAAAAGTTAAACTATTTTAGGACTAATTTTAATAGATTATAAATGGGACTTTTTAATATATAAATGATATAAATAAAGTCAACAAGTATTTCCACTCCTTAATATTTCCTACAAACACATGAGATATTCTGAAACCATAAAATTTTTGTTAACTGCCAACCAACTGTATTTCCGTAGCTAAAAATAAAATAATAGAAAAAAAAAATTATAACTAACAATTAAACTAGTATATCTTTTTTTACAATAAAAAAAAGAATATGTAACCTCGAAATTTTTGTATAAATATGACCGGAACAACTTTTGACGTAATCTTCATATATAAAATAACATTATCTATAAAAGGATATACTTAATACCTGATTGAGTAGTATAGTAAAAAAAAAAATATATATTTTTGATGATAAATAAAAAAAAAAAAAATGAAAAATTTATATATATGTAATTTTTTTGTAACAATTATTAAAAAAATTTTTTTCCCTTGAAAAATAAAATAAATGAATAACATTATCATCAATGTCAGGTCACTTTTTTTTTTAATACGAATTTCAGACACGAGATATTGCATTATCTTCATTTTATTTTTATTCATTAATATACATGAATGAATTAAGTTAATTAATTTTTAAATTAAAAAAAAATTAAAACATAAATTATTTATAAATTTTGTAAATATAAAAAATAAATATGTTTCATAATTTTTTATTTTAGTTTATCATGCGAAACGATAAAATTTTTTAATTATTTTTATTAAAAATATTAATATGTGTGTTATAGAGATTATTTTTTTTGGATTAAATTTATACTGAAATAAATATCTGCTTGGGGTTAATTATGGATTTGAAAAAAAGCGAGTTTTTAAAATTTAGTAGTCCAGTGAACGGAAAATATTTAATTTTTTCTGACGATTTAATTTAAATGTAATAAAAAATCAGATACAAATGATGTAATACGTTATCAATATAAATAATTAATAGTCTGAAAGTAAAAATAAAATTTTTTATTATACCACCATGATGTACCCGCATTTTAAATAAGTAAAAATCATTTTTTTTTTAGTTTTCTTTACGAAACAAACGAAAAAATCGGAAAAATTTTTTTCAGTATGGAAAGGGCAAAATTTATCTTCAGTATCTTTTTTATACTTTCAGAGTTTATTTTAACCTATATGAGATCAGTTTTTGTATCGGGAATTCATTTTAGCCTTAAGTTTACCAGCTTACCATAACTTATACCTTACGCCTTAGGGCAATTTTGCTCCTTCAATTAATAACTGCTTAAGCATTAATCGAGTGCTCTGATTAATATATTTCTTAAGACATATTTTTTATGTATTAACATGGAACATGTTCATTGGATGGGGTATTTGGAAAAGTCCAGCTCGGCAGGGGGGGGGGGTGAAAAAGTGACGTTTTTAGGGGGGGGGTGAAATGGACTTAGAATATTTTCGATTCAGGGACTTTTGGTGCAGAAGTACCTAGGGAGCATTGGTGCAGAAGTACCTAGGGACCTATGGTGCAGAAGTCCGTAAAGACCTTTGGTGCAGAAGTACCTAGGGACTATTGGTGCAGAAGTCCCTAAAGACCTTTGGTGCAGAAGTACCTAGGGAGCATTGGTGCAGAAGTACCTAGGGACCATTGGTGCAGAATTTTTAAAGAATTTATTGTGAAAATTAATAAAAAATAAATTCATATTATTTAAAAAAATGTAATAATTTGAAAATTTAATTAATTTTGTTCACTTTGATGTCTAAGCAGCATGATTTCTATAATAAAAATCTAAATATAAATATTTGGATATAAATATTTATATTATGAACACAATAAATACTTTATTATCAGTGTTATAAGTGAACATGTTCCATGCTCGTTGGTTGTGTAGTTACACAAACCGGTTATAAATTTTTTATTAACATAGAACATGTTCAGAAAGGGGTATTTGAAAAAGGCCCCAAATTCAGGGGGTGGGGAATAGACTCGAAATAATTTAAATTTAGAGACTTAGAGTAATTTAGGTTCAGGGACTTAGGATAATTTCAATTTAGAGACTTATTCAAATTTCGGTTCTAAGATTCGTAATTATCAGTGAGTATTATTTAAAACTGTTATAAGTGAACATGTTCCATGCTCGTTGGTTATGTTAAGTTATAAGTTTTTTTTCTATTTTTCCAAAAATTGTATACAATATAGAAACTTTCTAAGGACATTTCGTTAAAATTACTATGCCTATCTTTTTTCAGAATAGGCATTTCTAAATCCGAAAACAAATAATAGTATACATATCCTAAATAAATTCCTAAGTCGGGTCGAGAAAACAAACTCAGTTTGGTGTGATTATCTTTCGAGAATTTATATCTTGAGTGCGTGGTTCACTCAGACTAGTACATTAATTTAAAAAATATTTAAAAGATTGCCTCACGTTTTATCCAGACATCAAAATATAAGTGAAGTACACTTCTGAAGTACACGATATTTTATTTGTAAATATTTACAAAATTTTTGCAATACAGACAGTCGACCTAATAAATTTTTTTCTTTAATTATAATTTATGATTTGTTAAAAATAAATATTACTTTATAATACTTTTTAATTATCACTCACATTTTTTTCAATAATATTAAATGTTTCTAATAACTTTTATTTATATTTTAAAAACAAATAATACAATTTTTTTATTTTTGGCTATAATCATGATTTGGATTTTTTAAAACTAATATATAATTATTTCTTATATAATAAAAACAATATTTAGTTGAACAGAGAATGCAAAAAACTGAATAATTTTTTTAAATCATTGAAAATATAAAAAAATTTAACGCACTAATTTTGACAGTCTTACAAAATAAGATGCGAACGCAAAATACAATTTTCTTCTAAGCAGTTGAATAATCGCCCTAAAATCGTAAAAAAAGAAATTTCCATATTGCAATTTATGTGTGCAATTTTGACTATCTTTAAATTTTTTATTTATTACTATAGTAAAAATAATATAAGGGTTTTTTGAGTAGCTGGTTATGGTTTGGTGATATTGCTCGTGGAAATCGCGACAGAAACCCTTATATTTAAAGTAGGATAATTAATTTAAATAAAAACTATTATTAACTAACATAGAAAAGTTTTATTTACAAATGTCACGAAAATATTCAAGCTAGCAAAATTATAGGCTCTAAAAAAAGACCAAATTAACAACATAAATCTAACTAATTTTAAATAAAAATATATCTCAAAACAAATAATAAAGTTTTAAAATAAATCGAGGAAAAAATTTTAGAAACATAACATAATTTTTTTTTCAGAAAAATAAATTTAAAAAAAAAACTTAGTGTATATTATATTTTTTTTAAATGTATAATTATTATTGCTGTATTAATAGTGTTTTGTTAAAAATTTATAAATATTTTTTTTAAACGTCTATTCGTGCTACGATTAATTATTGTTTATTATTTTTTTTGTGTTGCGTTTTATTTGTTATTTGCAAATATTATATGTAATAAAAGTCATATTTTCCTGATGAGTAATTTCAGATAAGAAGTCATCAATTTGGTAGAACAGTTTATGAATTTGGTTCAATTTTTGCTCTTTTGGTGGTAAATAAATCTAAATGAGGCAAAAATTACGGTTTTGGCTAATTTTTTCTTTCTTTTTCCATTTTTTAGTAATTTATTTATCAAAACGACTAAAAAATAGAGAAAAATAATATAAAGACATATTTTGAATTGAAATTTAACACTGATTTTGAATTTGTCATTGGTGTTGCAAAATTTCAACACTTAAATCTCTTAAATTAATGTTTTAGCTAAATTACGAATCTTCCAATAATTTAAGTATCTCTTTTATAGAAACATAAAAATTCTTCTAAATTGGCTGAGAGACTTTCTAAACTGTATACTTTCAGGCAACAATGGCTTTGACTTGCATTTTTACTTCTAACCTAATAATATGACCTTCAAGGAAATCTTTAAAAAAGCAGTTTTCACAAATTTCAATCCAAATCACGTAACCAATTGAAAATTTGACAAAAACTTTTAACTCTAGACATATATCGGAATATCTCACTCATAGAACACTTGTATTCCGCCTGTTTTTGTTTATTTTTTGTATACAGACACCCCAAGATATTTTACGAAAAATACCCATTCTATTTAACTGACCTGCATGATCACTGCTCCTCTTACAGTCATAAAATCATTGGTTGATATTAATGCTGATCTTTATTATTTCAATAACATTGGTACCATTTTTACTAACAAAATATTTAATGAGCTATCTCTTAAAGATGTTGTTCATCGTCCCCCGGAATATAATGACTTCACCTACAGAAAATTTAGAAAAAATTGAGGATTTGATAAAATCAGCTCCTAATTAAGGCTTCAACTTTTCAGAAGTCACGCTTAATGAAGTAAACTTAGCTGTTACACATTTAAAATCACAGGAGACAGGGGATGATGGTATTCCGCATAGAGTTATTATATCAGTTATAGCCATTTCCATACTTACTAACACTTGATCCTTAACCATACCTATTCATTTTTATTGGCTATTAACCTAAATTTTATTTCAATGAGATTTAGATTGTGATACTCTTAATAAAACACGCATTTACTTATTTACTTATCTAACTTACACATTATGTTAACTCGTTAAACTTGTTGCTATTAGTATAACTTATCTAATAAATAATTATTAATGACAAAATATAGGTCAATATTTATATTTATGTACTATTACCAAAATGCTTACCAAATTAAACTTTAATAAATTTATTATTATTATTATTATTATATGAATATGTAAATATTTTAAGTATTGGGCATATAATGATTTCACCTATAGCCGTGTCTTTAGCAGTCTAGCCCATGGTTTATCGCCTCAGGTTATAGACATGGAGTTACTAATTGTCCTTCAGGCTTTATTAGTGTAAAGACTTTGATTGACAGCATTTTCATGAACAGCAATTATCACAATATTTTGTCACAATGTCATCGATGTGGAAGTTGAAGTATTTATACTTAAACCTGCAAATGACAGGTTTACTTTCAGAAAATTTAATGATACTGCAAATCAAAGATCCATGGATAACGACGTTAACTCAGATCTAAAAATTCGATTCCTCTCAAATAACAATGGAGCGCCTTAATGAAATCAGATTTTTCAATAACATTGTCCAAGTTTGAAAATTTTTCAAGCTTTTATAAGTCTCCCTTTTTTATGTTCAAAATTTGTTATTTTAAACCCTAAATATGATATTTCCATATGGAGCCCAAGAAGGGTAATAGATTTATAAATTAAAATACAAATACAAAATGCAAAAAGTAAAACCATAAATAGAAAAAAATGTCGTTAATTTACAAAAATTATCTCAAATTAACAAATTTTTTATGAAATTACCTCGAAGTTTTTTTATAACACTACAGTCGTCATTAATTTATATTTTATTTCAAATTAATTATAGGATGCATAAAATTTTTATGAAATTTTTTTTTTATGACAGTAAAATAAAATAAAATAAATAATACAAACGATGATTCATTTATATGATTTACCTATTATTTTTATTTTTTTTCAAACTGTACAATACAGCATTCCTGTTTTATAATTAAAATAATTGCATTATTCCTCTATAATATTTTTTTTTTTTAAATATCCTTGAAAAATAATAAAAAAAAAAAAAAAAACAGATTTTTTCCAATATAATTTTTATCACATGTGAAATCATTTTTCAAATGAAAAACGTCATATTACATAATAAACAAGAGAGGATCATATATTTTTTTTAATTTTATTTTGTTATATGCTTTAGTAATTTATTTTTTTTTTAAATTAACAAGTAGATGGAAAATAGTTTTATGAAAAAAATAAAATAAATTAACTGTTTCTTTAATTATATTCTGTTGGGGCTATTCATAAAGGATATCATGCAGCTTTTTTTATTTTTTGCTACCCTGCTACCGCTGTGAAACATTTTGTCAAAAAAATACAAACTCTTCCCCTTAAATGGATTTCAAATTACCAATTTTAGCCCATTCTAAAAAGGGATTTTTTTTATAGTGCCCAAATTTTTAACGAAATAATATTATATATTTTTATAAAACGAAAATAAATTTAAAAATTAAATTATATAAACATTCTCTTACCCGTGACCTTTTGTCCATCACAATCTGTCATAATTTCCTTACCCCAAAAAGCTTGACATTCCTCAAGAATGCCCTTTGTTTATTTCTATTTTTTATAAAAATGAAGGCGTATTGAAAAATATTTTAATAAATTTTTGAATTTCACCTTCATTTAGGATATTCAAAAATAAACTTTAAAAACACTGACAGGATTCTGAGCTTGAATTTTTTATTTCGAATATTCAAGAAAATTCTTAAAAATTATAAATTCGTGCACAACTTGACAGTAAATTTTTTTTCTGCAAATTTTTTTACCAAAAAATTCAACTGAAAAAAACCGGAAACGGAGAAAAGGTTATAAATTATCTTAGCCTCGATTTCGGAGTTTTCAGTAATTTAAAAAAATTCAATTAAACTTAAGTTGAAACAACCAATGAAAATATTTCCAGACATATTAAATTTGCATTTATTTTACTTCATTTAGAGAAAATTCACTAAAAGTACAACTTTATTATTACAAAAATTACAGTGCGCCATTTATCAACAAAATTCTACGGATTAAAATAATATTTTACGCAGTTATTAAACCTAAATATAAACTCTTAAATATAAAATACATTTAAATTATCAAATAAGATCAATACGTAAACAAATAATATTTCATAAGTAAATCATTACCGCGTATAATAAATTAAATAAGAGCATTAATGAATGAATAATATTGAGTAATTTCAAAATACGTAATTTTTTTTTACATAATTTATACAATTTTTGAATAAATCAATAAAATAATCATATCAAAAATATAGTCAGTCAAACAAATTAATACTCAAATCATTTAATAAAGCTCAGTGATGTGTAATATAACTTATTAGGGTCAGACTCTCAGTATATCAAATTTGATTGTTACAAGTATAATAAGGTTGTTGCTCTTTGCTTAATTTTTTTCAATTATTTTTCTAAAGTGAAAATTGTAAAAAAGAATTTTCAATTTCTATGATAGTTTTTTGCAGTTTTAAATTGAATATATATTTTTTTTAACATGGAAAATGTTTATAGGGAAGGGTACTCGAAAAATACCCCCAAAATAATGGAGGGGTCAAAATTTGACGTTTTTAGGGAGGAGGGGGTCAAATGAACTTAGAACATTATATTCAGGATGACTAATATTATGAATTTTTTAAGAATATATAGATGTGTTTCTTATTACGTTATCTTTGGCAACTTAGTTTATTTGGAGCCAGTCATACTTGGTGTTTTTTTTGAAAAATGATCTAAATGTATCTAAAAAAAAATGAGAAATGCAATATGCAGTAGAAAAAATTCAAAAATAACTTCAAAAATTAAAAAAAAAATGGCTAAATTAACGTTCCAAAAATCTTATAATTGAGAAATCTGACAAATTTATGAAAAAAATTATAAAAACTTATTTCTGATTTCCCAAAACATATGTTTATTAAACATATATATGTTTAGCACTGAAATCGTTAAAAATATAATTTTCGTCAACTTATCTGTCACGTAACATAAAACTCATATTTTGCCAATAGTTATTTATTTCCATGATTCCTAATAAATGATTATTATGTCAAAAAGAAAAATTTATTTATGTGTTCGTGATTAAATTATATGATTTACATATTGTTTCTAAGTTTATTACATATTTTTTACATAAATATAGTACACGTTCAATCGAAAAGTTCTTCCAGTAACTCATGATGTCACGAGTTTTTGTATTTTGTATTAAAAAAATATTATGCTTGAAATAAAATAATTAGTCAGTTTTTATGCGTCAAATTGAACAGAGATGCAAAAATTAATTTCAGTTTAGTTACTTAATAATTTATCAAAAAATTTAAGATATTTATTGTTTTAATTAATATTCTAGTGGATAATATAATGATTATTTTAACGCTCAAATATAATTAAATTTGTTGTGAAATTGGGCATCCGGATAAATAAACTTTTTTATCAGGTGCTTGTGTATACATTGTTATTAAATATCGTGAGTATCTTAAGTGTCTTATTTGTTTTTTAACATTTATTACATAATCTACTATGACTTTTAATTGATAATATAATTATATAAATATGTCTTTATATTTTTTTCATACTTTTTGATGATGTTGCTAAGTGTTGTTTTGGTCTATGATCCTTGATTACGAGAAATTATGACCCATTTATGTGCAGAAAATTGTGTTTGCAAAAAAATCTAGAGAATTTTTCGTAAAAATTGATTATTAATTTGAAATTTTAACCGTGGAACATGTTTATAGGGAAGGGGTATCTCAAGAACTTAAAAATTAAGGGGGGGGGTCAAACGGGACTTAGAATAATTTCAATTTTGGGATTTAGAATAATTTAGGTTTAGGGACTTGGCTGGATTTCTTTTTGAGGACTTGGAATAACTCGGGTTAACACTCAGCTGTAAGTAAACATGTTCCATGCATTTTGGTTGTGCTTACACAAATCGGTTATAAGTTTGTATTAGTTTTTATTTGTAATGTCTACTCGTGGCAAATTCCCCCAATTTTTAAATATATTTTTCAACTCTCAAGTCTCAACCAAGTAACTATAGAACATTCTAAAAATATTTTTTTTTATAATTGTTATTTAAGAGCTATTTATTAATTTTTACTTGTTTGGAAACTCCTGGTTATTGTATAAAAGTGGATTATGTTTCCATAGGTGAAAAGGAAAAGGCATATGGCGTGAAACCCAAAATCTATACTTATTCTTAGTGAAACTGACCTAAGCGACAGGTAAAAGATGGGATCTTAACAAACCGATCGGTTTAGTTTGTAAAAATATAAGATCATGCCAAAATTTTAAGGTTCTTGTTAATTTTTCTGATGCAAGAACTTGGTATGAATAATGAGTTATAAATTTTTGGCGTTGAAAAGGGCTGATGAGTGAATTTGCTTTGTTAGTTCTCGCCAATTCTCTTTTAGCTAAAAATATACACATTCAATCACAAGCACACTTCAAAATCACTTTTGAAATACTTGGTTATTCCAGAAGAAATTTAGAAGTTGGTCACACCTGCCTAACTGCAGCTGAGCTTAGCTACGAGGCTACGAAGATGCAGACTAGGCGTTATTGGTACAACCAAACGGACAGTATAGCCACAAGGCTACAAATTCGCACACTAGGCACTGCGTGGTCACCAGAGACCGAGCTTGGCCAAGCCCACAGAAAAACCAATATACCTTCAATTCCAATTCAGCCTTTTCTTTTCACATACAGCTAACCTTACCAACCTTCTGCGAGAATAACAATGGCAAAGTAGAATTTGACGATTCTACTATGTTTCATCGTCTGATGCAACAAAATACGCTAGTTCAGCAGTCAAGAAAAATTTTTTTGTTTTCGATTATTTAATATTCTAAAATATACTCTAAAAAATATCTATTTTAATATATTCAAAAATTTCCATAATTTTTCAATATTTTATAAATATAAAAAAATATAAGTTAGAATATTTATTGAAAAATTTTAATCAAAATTCTACTCAAGGTATACACTTAGTTATATTTATGCATGTAAAATAAATGCACTTAAAAACCGATTACAAAGTATTTAAGATTAAGAATATACGAGGTTATACAAATCGTTAGACGATATACAATTAGAAACTGGATCAATGACCCATATCAAAAGCGTCAACTTTTTATGTTAGTCGCGTGCTTCTGGGACATAGTTCTCATTGTATATTTTTTATATAATTACTCCTTTGTGATTTTCTTGAAAAAAAGAAACTGCATATATTTTTTAAAATAATTAAGTCGTCAAAATTAATAATAAGTAAAAATAATATTTTCAAATTATATCAGATAAATATTTAATAAAATTATTGCAAATTAAAAATAAATACGATTATCTAAGATTATGTCATTCAAATTTCCCTCTCTTTTCTTAAAAGGATAACAACTTTATCGATAATGCATAAATTAGATAAGTACTAGAAAAATATTCTAAAAATCATATTTCTTATAAAAGCTTCTTATAAAGTAAAGAAGCTGTTCAAAAATTGCATCAAATGAAAATTGTATTTAAAACACAATAAACACCGATGCGATAATATTTATAAAATAAATTATTGGGTTTCAGCAACAGTACCCTCACTAACCGTTCATTGGAATACTATGCTCCCATAGACAAGGATAAACAGAATGCGAAATACAATTTTATTATAAACTTTTTCCAAGACACTTTATTTACAAGTTTATTTTATTAGCCTTAGCCATCTATCGATTAAAATTAAAAACATTATTTGTAATATTTAAGCGGGAATTTTCGTCTGTATGAATTTTTAAGTACTGCGATATAAAACAAAAAGTTAAAGAAAGAATTTTCTCTATTAATTTAAATACTTTTAAGTTTATTCTCTACACGTATATAAATGAAATATTATTATCGATTAAAGTATATTATGTTTATATATAAATATATGTACATTTTAATTGCGCTCATTCTTCTTTAAAGAGCTTATTCGAAATCCTACAAGTGATTGACCTATGCAAATATATCAAAAGAATTTTTTTTTTTACATGTTAAATAGAACGATAAGTAAGTTGTATGCAATTTTTGTTTCGTTGAAACTTTAATTTTTTTATTTAACCAAAATTATGATTGGGAATTACTGTCAAAATTTTTGATTTTTATTTTTTGCAGCGAAAATAGAAATGGCAAGTAAGATAAGTTTTAAACGTTTTGTGCTATCAACGCAATTACTGATAAATAAATTCAAATTATTTTTTTGTTTTTTTGTTTTTTACTACTATTTCCTATTTAATTTTTTGGAGATTTCTAGTAGATACCGCCTTTATTCACTTTTTATCCCTTTCAAGTCGATCAAATTTTTCAACTACGGTATCGTGCTGGTATTTATGTTTTTTGAGTTGAAAAATGTTAAAAACAAATATTACATCCGTTTTTACCGTAAATTTCAAGATTCTTATCGCTTACTTAAGTTTTTCGGGTTACTGAATACAAATATAAAAACTTTAATGAAAGATTGAAATTTCATTTTAGGGCTTAAATTTTCAAATACTTTCGAAAAAAGCAAATTTACTTTCAAAAAACATTATTTTTCATTAAAAATTTGAAAATTTCTCTCAAATCAACTTATCTTTAGGACTCATATAATAAATTCCTTTCTGTATTACAATAAAACTGTAACAATAATCTATAAATATTCATTTTTCTCAAAAAAACGATAAAAATTTTTAGACTCTAAAAGATAGACAATAATGAACAAACATAAAACTATGTAATACAGGCATGTAAATTAAAAAAAAAAAAATTTTTAAGTAGGGAGTAAAAAATTTGTTATCTTTTAGAAATAATATTTTAAATAGTATTTCTTGTCTCTTTAGTGTATCATAAAACTTTTCATACTAAATATTGTACAATCTTTCATGTATTTTTTTATCTCATTTTTTTTTTTCAGTTTCCGTTATAGTTTAGTTATTTATTTTTAAATGTTATAAATTAAATCGTTGAATTTTATTTCTTATCGCCTTTATTTTTTTTGAGTATTTAAGTATCTGCTAAATATTGCATGTAAGTTTTTTCATTATTTTAATTATTTAAATTTTATTTTTATGTTATTACTTAATTTTTTGTTTTTCTTAAGTAATATTTTTAATTTTATAGTTTATTAGATCGTGTATTAGTTAATTTAGAATTTAGTTTTTATTATTGAACACAATCAGTTTCATTTTCTATTTCTTAAATAATAAATCATATTTGGGGCCAAATGGAAAAAAAATTTTTTTAATTTTGCTATACAAGAAAATTTTATGTATTTAAGATTATTTTTCTTTTGTGGTTGCTTCAAATGATTATTTTTATCAGTATTCTATGAGCCCAAATAAATTTTTGGAACTCTTTGTAATTCGTGAAAATATAAAATATTAAGTTACAATTCTAAAATTTTCATTAATTTATTAATTCAAAAATTAAAACTTTTTATTATTAGAATTTGAAAAAATTTTCCATTGCTAAAAAAAATAAAATATTACATGTAAGTATACTTAGATGATAACTAGCAATAAAATAGCTAAGCCAACCAAAATGAAAAAAAGATAAAATAAGGAAAAGTGTAAAAATTTATTTTTGGTGTTGGAAGAATAATTCTAGCCCCGAAATTCGATTTTGCTACTAAAAACTTATTGGAAAGTTTTTTTTAAATGTTTTTGACCAATTCCAATAAAAATAGTAGTTTTCTAGTATTAAGGGCGGAGGGAATAAGATTCGATTATTTTTTATTGTAATAATAAATTAAGGACTTTATTCTATTTAGTTTATCCCTCTTGGGATGAGTTTCTCCTATACTAGACATTATATCTATTTTTTAAACAAGGGACAAAATATTAGCTTTGACAAAAGTCGAACCACATTTTATGTCCCTTGATTTAAAACATAGTTTTGCATACAAAGGGCCGTCTCCCCAGGTTAGAAAATAGGCTTTTTTGCCCTAGACATGTAAAACATTTTTAATTGTATTAGTTTCACACCAAACCTAAAAGAATTTTTTGTTACCCAGAGAAGAATGATTGTTTATTTAATTCTTTAGAGCGGAATTATTTTGAGGTTAATATTTTTAAAAACAATTATTTTTGTTTTTATTCTGTTCAAAAAGAATTAAATTGAAAATAATTGTTTTTAAAAATATTAACCTCAAAATAATTCCGCTCTAAAGAACTAAATAAACATTCATTCATTTCTGGGTAACAAAAAATTCTTTTAGGTTTGGTGTGTTCCTTGCATGGACGCTAGATGAAAGGACCCCAAGTACCGTGTTAATTAAGTGAGGCTAAATCAAATTCTTATACATGTAAAATAGGGTCTGGAAAATTGGGTCTGGCTTAATTATTTAGCTTCAGTAATTAATATAGGCATTATTTAATTAAATAATCGTAAAAAATTAAATTTCAAACTACATGCACTAAAAATTTTTTATCTAAGGCAAAAATATAATTTATAATATTAATTTCAAATTTTCCTCAATTTATAACCTGAAATCATATTATGCTTGGGGTCCTTTCATCTAGCGTCCATGGTTCCTTGCCAGAGAAAAATTAAAATAAAACTATCCAGGTTAAGTTTGCACTTGACTCAAAAAATATATGAAAACTCATCACGCATCTGAAAACTTCTAATTTACAAAAAAAAAAAGTTTTTAAATTCTCGTCCCTATAGACTAAATAAATTAAAATTTTTAATTATTCTAAAATATTATAAAAATACTAAAAAAATACTCTTATCAATTGCATTTATGAAACTATTAAAATATATATTTTTAAAATGATAAGAATATGTAGCAACAAAAGATATACTATTCAAATTTTACATGTAAAAATTAAAATTTTTTTCAATATTTTCAATACAATTATTTTTATTATAAAAAATATTTGAAGATAAAATATGACTATTTTATCATAAAATTAAGAATAGATAAAATTATAATTTATGCTTCAGTTATTTTAATATTTACATTAAAACCTTGATAATTTGAAAAACATCAATATTTCCTATAAATGACCATATGGTCTTATATATTTTAATTAGGTCTCGTGACTTTTCTGCTAAAGCCGATATTTTAATGCTAAAATCATTAAACCAAATTCTAAACGAAAAATAATAATTTTTAGTCAACTCACAAATCGCGATTAACGCGTATTTATTAGAAAAATAATAAAAATTTCAGGACCTAAAAAATTTTAGGATTCAAAATATAAGGAAAATTAAAATGTCTAATAAAACCAGTCTATTAAAATCTTAAATTTAATAAGTTTTACCCTTATCAATAGCCTAATTTAAATAATTTAAACTTTTCCATACAATAATGAAGTTTTTTAAAGAATTTTCATCTAGTATCTAAAATTTAGAATAAAAAAGTTTATAATTTTAAAAAATTGACGCGTCCTTAAAATAAATTCATATCTTCAAGGTTTTACTGTATTTGACAAATAAATAGAAGAAATATAATAATTTGTACATGACATAAATTATTAATTATTTTTATACATAAAGTTAAAAGATGAAAATTAAATTTACAAGCTATATTTATATTTTTCATTTATACATTTACGTAATGTGACTATTACATGTGTCTATATTTATTATATGTAACGAACAAATATTAAATTCTTTTTTTACTTTTGTTAGAGTTTCCGTCTATTTACTAAAACGTATATCATGGACTCACTGGTTTTTGACAAAAATTATTTTAAATTATACGAGGAATTCTATCCAAATTGGATCCAAATTGAACTGAAGGGTCGCAGAAATTGTCCCGAACTATTTTTTTCTGGAAGTATCGACTAAAAATAAGTACTAAAAATAAGTACTCTTTGCTAATTTTAGATTTCTAGGTCAAATTCTTGACTTTTGAAAGCCATTTTTGTGTTTTGAACCTACTTTGAAAAATTGCTTCAACAAATTTTCTTATTTTTGCTGCCAAATACTTAAAAACCGTTAAAAATATTTTCGTCTTAGGTACTTATAAGAAACTTCTCTAAGAATTAGATTTCAAGGTTCCAAAGTATATTTGAACTACGCATACACGTGAAATTACGTTTTTTATCACTACGCCTTTCAGTTTAATTAAAAAAAAATGTGCTCAATTTGTGTAAAATTTTTTTTTTTAAGTTACATGTCTATTTAAAATTTTCCGAGAAATCCGAATATTTTTACGCCGAAAAGCTTAGTAATGAAAAATTTCTCGTGCAAGCACAGTCCAAATCAAATTTTAAACCTCGGAATCGAATTCTGAGGGAAATTTCCTATAATTATCTAAGAGGAAAATATTTTTAAGCCCCAAATAAATATTTTGCAGCAAAAATAAAAATATTTTTAGTCATTTTACCAAAGTCTTTGACATAGAAAGCTAAAATGGGCTGAAAATACTTATTTTTAATTGTACTTTCAGGAAAAAAAATAGTTTGGTACGATTCCTGTGACCCTTCAGTTCAACTTGGGCTCAATTGGGGTTGCATCCCTTATTATATACTGTTTTTAAAAGATAAATCGTTATGAAATTGGCCATAATATGGAGATAGGATGTTATCTGAATTTTTAGGTACCCAACCCGAAAGCTAGGTTTCTATTCGGGCCCGATCAGGTCGGTTTTTTGGTAAACCCGAAAAGTTTCAAAGATCTGTATATAAGAACGGGTTTTAATATAAGTTCAAAATAATTGGTGTCAAAAGTATATATATAAAGAGAAATGAAAACTACACGCAAAAAAAAGAATAGTAAAATTAACCTACAAAAATGTAGTAAAAACAAATTAATATAGATTGGTAAATATAACCAAAAAATTAGTAAATTTTTCTAAAAAAATTGAGGTTTTAGTTTGATAAACAAATTTTATTAGTAAATTTTACTAATATTTTATAGTGACTTTTAACCAATCTGAATTTAGTAAACAACATCGTAATTTTAGTTATATTTACTAATTTTTTGTATGCGTGTACTCTTGAGTCCAATTTTAAGATTATTTTCCTTTTGAGGCAAAAGGATTCCTTTTAAAACAAGAGGACTTTCTCAGTGTATATAAAATAATATATAAAAAATTTTTTAAAAATACATTTATAAAATCTTAAAGCCAGGGTAATATTCAAAATCATACTTTCAGACATCCGAAACTTTTTGACCCAAAAACCGACCCGAACCACAACCCTCAACTATGTGTTATTATTATTATTTATAATAATAACAATACAAAAACTATAAAATTAAAATACTAGAGTAAAGATAAAAAATGCATAATTTTAGATAAGAAGAAAAAAATTATCTATTTATTCAAAAGTAAGTTTTTTCTAGCACATAATATTCCAAAAAGACATTTTAAAAATGTAATAAAATAATAAATGAAACCACGTGCTAGATCTAGTCCACATGATCGCTTTTTTAATTGGTTATATAGTCAAATATACCTTCTTGTATCTATGGTCTTAGGATTTGCCACTTTAAGTGGTATTTAAAAAAAAATATGATAGCTTTAGCTCATCTCACTAAACTTATAAAGTTTTACTAAATATTTTCTTGTATACACTGTTAAAAAAAACTCCGGTGATTTTTCGACAAAATTGGTAAATTTACTAAAATTTACTAAAATTTAGTAAATTTTCGAAAAAATTCGCAATTTTTCGAAAAAAATCGGAAATTTACTAATATTTGTAAATTTGCGAAAAAATAGTAAATTTACGATTTATTTTTTCGTAAATTTTCGACAAAATCGTAAATTTACAACTATCTCGTAATTTTACGATTTTTGTAGAAAAATTGCAATTTTTAATCGAAAATTTGCGACAAACAATTGTGAAATTACAAGTCCTATTTTTCGTATCTAAAAACGCATAGCAAACCATTTAGAGTCATAAAATAATGTTTTTTTATTTTATACCATACTTAAGGACGCTCCGTCATTTGAATTTCCGAATAAAGACATATACAGTTTGTTAGAGGAATGTCTCAGGAATCGAATGATATGGGCCATATAGTCGATAGTGATTGCCAGAGAAAAACTACTCAAGAACAAAAAAAAACTTTTCTTTTGACAATGAAATTTAGCCAAGTTATCGTCAATTTACGATTTTACTCAAATTTTTCTTAAAAAAGACATTAAAAAAAGTCTGTTTCTGAACTTAAAATATGCATTATTCCCTTGATTATTATGGTAAAATACTCATTTTTTTTTTTAAATCGTTTACTTTTTCCCTGAGTATTTATTTCTTCAAGAAAAGAATAATTTTTTACCACATTTCAACATTTAGGTCAAAAACCAATGAAAAACTGTGTTTAATAAATTTGGCTAATTACAGTTTTCAAAGGTTTCTGACCTAAAAATTAAAATTTTGTGAACAAAAATGATTTTTTTTTGAAGAAATGTATTCTCAAGGAAAAATTAATCGATTTTTAAAAAAAAGTTATTATTTTACGATGAAAATCAAACAAGTCAGAAGTAGGCATTTTTCAATATAAAACTTTGAGTAAAATCTTAAATTGACGACAACTCGGCTAAATTTCATCGTAAAAAGAAAAGTTTTTTTTTCTTCTGGAGTAGTTTTTCCCTGGAAATCAGATTTTGTCATCTATTATTTTAAATTTTTTAAAAAAGTAAGTAATTTTTTAAAAAAGTAATTTTTATCTTGATTAATGAAGTTATCGCCTATTTTATTTTTCTTAAATTATTTTGTGTTGCTCAGATACGAAAAACACGGTTTTCGACATAAAAGTGGCAAAATCTTTTTGGCATCCATCGCCGATTCCGTGATAACGTTTTTTTTGCATTCTATAGGTTGCAAACTATCAGAAAATCATGGTGGTAATCGTTGCCTCTTAAATTTTTTTTTTTCATTTTTAGTGCTCATAAAACGTATTTTCTCGTAGAAATGCACATAAATTAGGCATTATTTTTTTTTTACTACTTAACTTGGACAAAAAACTGAAGAAAAAAAAAATTTGAAGGCGCATCGATATAACCCGTTTTTTCAGATAGTTTGAACCTTCAGAAAACCGAAACAAAAAGTGAACAAGAAATCGGCGATAGATGCCAAAAAGATTTTTCCACTTTTATGTCAAAAACTGCCTTTTTTCGTAACTGATTTTCGAAAATTTTTATTTCAGGGGTTTTTCGCGGTATTTTTAGGGATATTTGTTTGTGACAAGTTAAAAAAAGTTCAAAACTAATACAAACAAGGATTTAGCATCAGTTTTTAACAATATTTTGACATTTATAAGCTTGAAAACCTGTATTTATTTTTTGCTTTTTTTCAAATTTTGTTTTATTACTTTTTCTTGCACCTTAGGCTTGTCTATTTTAATATTTTGTCTATTTTATTTTCATCTCATAAAATATATTTTTCTAAGCAAATAAAACTCCATTAATGATTATGGGCCCAAATATTTTTCATTTTTACACGTTTATTACCAATTTTTTCAATTTTATACAATACGTAATCTTTGACCGATTATGCATATTTTCAAGCTGTATAATTAAATTAAAAGGGGAGTTCAATACATTTGGAACACCAAATTATAACAAATGGTTATGAATGAGTTTATTATGTTGAAAAAACATGCCGGCTACTCTCCGTTCATTCCAAAGGGCCATCTGAGCCTAGAAACGCAGGGCTCCATGAAATAGGGTTTTTTGGTAATTTTCAATGAGACGCTAAAACCTTACAAGTTAACTTAAACTCTTTTACTCTTTTCTTTGGTTGGTTTCATTTTTTTGGTGTAAATACCACCTTTCAAACGCCGTAAACCGTAATTTATTATCGTTAATCCTCTCATCACTATAGCCAATTAACCAAATGGTAATTTTTGGTTAAAAATGACCTATTTTTAAATTGCTGCCAAATTTGTAATTTTTGACGAAAATGGGTTTATTATTGGTTTTATAAGTCTCAAAATATTTCCACAAGCTTCAAATTTCCAAAAATTCTTTACTCTACTTTTTTGAATTATTTAATCATCAGATATATGATAATTAGAAGTCGGAGTCCCAATTATATGGTTTTATAAAAAGCTAATTTTTAATGTTAACTTAGAAGAGCCATTTCTTAAAAACGACTCAAGGAAATGAGACGAGAAAAAATTTTTGGAAACTTCAAGCTTGTAGGAATTTTTCAAGACACACAAAACCTTTTTTTATTAGAAATTACGAATTTGGCGGCAATTAAAAATAGGTAATTTGGTTAATTGGCTACATTAATAAAAAAATTAGTGATGGAAAATTGCGGTTTACGGCGTTTAAAAGGTGACACTTACACCAAAAAATTGAGACCAACCGGAAGTGTTTTGGTTAACTTGTGAGGTTTAAGCGTTTCATTGCCAAAAAACCCTATTTTATAACATTGAACCCTGCGTTTCTAGGCCCAGAAGACCCATTAGAATGAACGGAGAGTAGCCGTCATGTTTTTTCAACATAATAAACTCATTCATAACCATTTGTTATAATTTGGTGTTCCAAATGTATTGAACTCCCAGTCAAAAATTACGTATTGTATAAAATTGAAAAAATTGATAATAAACGTGTAAAAATGAAAAATATTTGGGCACATAATCATTAATGGAGTTTTATTTGCTTGGAAAAATATATTTTATGAGATAAAAATAAAATAGACAAAATATTTAAGATAGAAAAGTATAATTACTTCATTTTAACAAGAATTAAAGAATTGGGACTCTAGGGGTTCCATCATTGTAGCGCATTAAAATAATTATTTTCGGGCATCTTGATGGTATGTAACAATCAATTTGGACTAAAAATTATCAATATTTACCATTATAACTGGTACGTAGATTAAAAACAGCCTAAGGTGCAAGAAAAAGTAATAAAACAAAATTTGAAAAAAAGCAAAAAATAAATACAGGTTTTCAAGCTTATAAATGTCGAAATATTGTTAAAAATTGATGCTAAATCCTTGCTTGTATTAGTTTTGAACTTGTTTTAACTTGTCATAAAAAAAAAATCCCTAAAAATACCGCGAAAAACCCCTGAAATAAAAATTAAAAGATAAATTAAAAGATATTAATATTGGTCAATATGGAACATAAAAATAACAATATAATTATTGCTTTATATAAAATTGATGGAAAATTATTTGTCAGTCTTATTACTGACCTAAAAGAATTTAAATGGTTTATTTCGACTCTGTATAGTAGTACGAGCCATCCTCAGTAAAGTATACTACTATACTTCTTTAGATAAACCAAGAAGTTAAACTTCTCATGATTCTCATTTATATACCATTAGTATATCATTTCTCTTTCGAGAGAAATTACAGTATATGTTCATCGGTGTTTAGGTAGTACAACACAATATATATGACGCATTATTTTTTTTTTACTACTTAATTCGGACAAAAAACTGAAAAAAAAAAATTTGAAAGGACATCGATATGACCCGTGTTTTCTGGTAGTTTGAACCTTCAGAAAACCGAAAAAAATCGTGAACAAGAAATCGGAGATAGGTGCCAAAAAGATTTTTCCACTTTTATGTCAAAAACTGCCTTTTTTCGTAACTGAGCTACCCGATTTTCGAAAATTTTTATTTTAGGGGTTTTTCACGGTATTTTTCGGGATTTTTGTTTAAAACAAGTTAAAAAAAGTTCAAAACTAATAGAAAAAAGGATTCAGCATCGGTTTTTAGCAATATTTTGACATTTATAAGCTAGAAAACCTGTTTTTATTTTTTGCTTTTTTTCAAATTTGGTTTTATTACTTTTTCTTGCATCTTAGGCTGTTTTTAATCTATGTAAGAGTTAAACTGGTAAATATTGATAATTTTTAGTCCAAATTAATTGTTACATACCATTAAGATGCCCTAAAATAATTATTTTAATGCGCTACAATGATAGAACCCGAGAGTCCCAATTTTTTAATTCTTGTTAAAATGAAGTAATTACACTTTTCTATCTTAAATATTTTGTCTATTTTATTTTTATCTCATAAAATATATTTTTCCAAGCAAATAAAACTCCATTAATTATTATATGCCCAAATATTTTTCATTTTTACACGTTTATAACCAATTTTTTCAATTTTATACAATACGTAATTTTTGACTTATTATACATATTTTCAAGCTGTAAAATTAATTTAACAAGGGAAGTTCAATACATTAGGAACACAAATTACATCAAATGGTTATGAATGAGTTTATTATGTTGAAAAAATGCCGACTACCCTCCGGTCATTCCAATGGGCCTTCTGAGCCTAGAAACGCAGGGCTCAATGAAATAGGGTTTTTTGGTAATATTCAATGAAACGCTAAAACCTCGCAAGTTAACCAGAACTCTTCTAGTTGGTCTCATTTTTTTGGTGTAACTGTCACCTTCTAAACGCCGTAAACCGCGATTTTTCATCATTAATTTTTTTATTAATGTAGCCAATTAACCAAATGGCCATTTTTGGCTGAAAATGACCAATTTTTAAATTGCTGCCAAGTTTGTAATTTTTGTTCAAAATAGGTTTTATAAGTCTCAAAATATTTCCTCAAGCTTCAAATTTCCAAAAATTCTTTACTCTACTTTTTTCAATTATTTGTTAATCAGATATGATAATTTGAAGTCAGAGTCCCAATTTTATGGTTTTATAAAAAGATAATTTTTAATGTTAACTTTGAAGAACCGTATCTTAAAAACGACTCAAGGAAATGAGACGAGTAAAAAATTTTTGGAAACTTGAAGCTTGCGGAAATATTTTGAGACTTGTAAAACCCATTTTCAACAAAAATTACAAATTTGGCAGCAATTTAAAAATTGGTCATTTTCAGCCAAAAATGGCCATTTGGTTAATTGGCTACATTAATAAAAAAATTAATGATGAAAAATCGCGGTTTACGGCGTTTAGAAGGTGACAGTTACACCAAAAAAATGAGACCAACTAGAAGAGTTCTGGTTAACTTGCGAGGTTTTAGCGTTTCATTGAATATTACCAAAAAACCCTATTTCATTGAGCCCTGCGTTTCTAGGCTCAGAAGGCCCATTGGAATGACCGGAGGGTAGTCGGCATTTTTTCAACATAATAAACTCATTCATAACCATTTGATGTAATTTGTGTTCCTAATGTATTGAACTTCCCTTGTTAAATTAATTTTACAGCTTGAAAATATGTATAATAAGTCAAAAATTACGTATTGTATAAAATTGAAAAAATTGGTTATAAACGTGTAAAAATGAAAAATATTTGGGCATATAATAATTAATGGAGTTTTATTTGCTTGGAAAAATATATTTTATGAGATAAAAATAAAATAGACAAAATATTTAAGATAGAAAAGTGTAATTACTTCATTTTAACAAGAATTAAAAAATTGGGACTCTCGGGTTCTATCATTGTAGCGCATTAAAATAATTATTTTAGGGCATCTTAATGGTATGTAACAATTAATTTGGACTAAAAATTATCAATATTTACCAGTTTAACTCTTACATAGATTAAAAACAGCCTAAGATGCAAGAAAAAGTAATAAAACCAAATTTGAAAAAAAGCAAAAAATAAAAACAGGTTTTCTAGCTTATAAATGTCAAAATATTGCTAAAAACCGATGCTGAATCCTTTTTTCTATTAGTTTTGAACTTTTTTTAACTTGTTTTAAACAAAAATCCCGAAAAATACCGTGAAAAACCCCTAAAATAAAAATTTTCGAAAATCGGGTAGCTCAGTTACGAAAAAAGGCAGTTTTTGACATAAAAGTGGAAAAATCTTTTTGGCACCTATCTCCGATTTCTTGTTCACGATTTTTTTCGGTTTTCTGAAGGTTCAAACTACCAGAAAACATGGGTCATATCGATGTCCTTTCAAATTTTTTTTTTTCAGTTTTTTGTCCGAATTAAGTAGTAAAAAAAAAATAATGCGTCATATACTTATATTTATGTATACTTAGTCGAATAACAGTTTAGTTACTGAAAAAGTATGACTATTTTACTATACACAAAGTAGTATATATATAATGGACGAACAAAACTGTAATTCTTGGCATATTTTAGACCCAATGCCAAAAAATTAAAATATAATATTTTATTAATTCGTTCCTTTCCGAGTTCCTTTCATTAATTTAAATTAAAAGATATTAATATTGGTCAATATGGAACATAAAAATAACAATATAATTATTGCTTTATATAAAATTGATGGAAAATTATGGCGTTGGGTCTAAAATATGCCAAGAATTACAGTTTTGTTCGTCCATTATATATATACTACTTTGTGTATAGTAAAATAGTCATACTTTTTCAGTAACTAAACTGTTATTCGACTAAGTATACATAAATATAAGTATATATATTGTGTTGTACTACCTAAACACCGATGAACATATACTGTAATTTCTCTCGAAAGAGAAATGATATACTAATGGTATATAAATGAGAATCATGAAAAGTTTAACATCTTGGTTTATCTAAAGAAGTATAGTAGTACACTTTACTGGGGATGGCTCGTACTACTATACAGAGTCGAAATAAACCATTTAAATTCTTTTAGGTCAGTAATAAGACTGACAAATAATTTTCCATCAATTTTATATAAAGCAATAATTATATTGTTATTTTTATGTTCCATATTGACCAATATTAATATCTTTTAATTTAAATCCCTGAAATAAAAATTTTCGAAAATCGGTTAGCTCAGTTACGAAAAAAGGCAGTTTTTGAGATAAAAGTGGAAAAATCTTTTTGGCACCTATCGCCGATTTCTTGTTCACGATTTTTTTCGGTTTTCTGAAGGTTCAAACTACCTGAAAACACGGGTTATATCGATGTGCCTTCAAATTTTTTTTTTCAGTTTTTTGTTCAAGTTAAGTAGTAAAAAAAAAATAATGCCTCATATACTAAAAATTATTATCAAAATTAATTTTTTTTTTTTAAAGTAAAAATGTCCCATTTAAATTATAATTGACTCATCCTGTTTTTACTTATAATAACTTGTTCGTCCAGATTATCCTTTTTTACGTAATTAAAAATATTTTTTATTCTTAAAATATTAATAATTGTATACCTATTTGCTAAAAGAAATGTAGCGAAAAAAAATAAAAGTATTCATCTTTTCTCATGGTATAAAATCAAAAAACATTATTTTATGACTCTAACTGGTTTGCTATGCGTTTTTAGGTACAAAAAATATGGCTTGTAATTTCACAACCGTTTGTCGCAAATTTTCGATTAAAAATTGCAATTTTTCTACAAAAATCGTAAAATTACGACATAGTTGTAAATTTACGATTTTGTCGAAAATTTACGAAAAAATAAATCGTAAATTTACTATTTTTTCGCAAATTTACAAATATTAGTGAATTTCCGATTTTTTTCGAAAAATTGTGAATTTTTTCGAAAATTTACTAAATTTTAGTAGATTTACCAATTTTGTCGAAAAATCACCGGAGTTTTTTTTACAGTGTACCCTCCCCTCTTTCAAAATTGATTCGATACCTTATCTTATACAACTTACATCAATTTTTTCCAATACAAGACAAGCATTTTTTATACACTCTTTTTAAATAAATTAACGTCTGAAATTCGTTGATTGTAACCATTGGAATTTTTTACAATATCCCTTACCACCTTTACTTCGGATATAAGATTAATTTTTTAAGCGATCATTTTTTTAAATAATAAATTTTAATACGTTTTTTTGGTCTTGACAAATACCAAGATAATGAAATATTATTTTTCATATTACGTTAAATTAATTTATTTTAATAAATTAAATATTTATCTTGAAGTTATTTTAAATATTCTTTGACTCTCATTATTATTATTATTAATTAAATTTAAAAAAATTTTTTAATTATATAAACGTATAACTTTTTTTATTTATAAATTATTTCTTATTTACTTGTCGATAAAAATGTTAATGAAAAAAAAAGTTCAAGCTCAATATTTGATATAATAATTGTTTCTTCCTGTATATTACATTTATAGTTTTTTTATGAAAATTTCATTCGTTTTTGACTCTAAACAAAATTTTGAATGAAAATAAAAAATATTAGAATTTTAAATACTTAGCAAATATACACTGAAAAAAAAATCTACTTGCCACTGGTAGGTCAAACGATTGCGAATGACCTAGAAGTTAAAAAAAAAAATTTTTTAAAAACGTGCAGCAATATGAGAAAAAATTTTGGAGTCGAATTTCGATTTCGAGTCATATTTGAAAACATTTGAGCAAGAAACAAAATCCCGCTAGCCACAAGTGGAATTCAGCTAAAAACAAGCGGTTTTTTTTTCAGAGTACAAAATCTTAAATTATGATCTTTTGAATTATTATTGTTGATTAATATTAAATTAATATTAAATTACAATTATTATAATTGTTCTCATAACGTGCTTAAAACCTAATCATTTATATCGCTGTATCATTTTCAGCTTAAATTTTTTGCCAAAACAACAAATTAGAATGGGATAAATAAAATTTTACCTAACTTTTTCAAAATTCAAAAAAACATGCTAAATATTTTAATTATGCTTTATTTATTTGTAATTTATTCATTTTTGCAATTAATTAAGTAAACATAACAATTCATTGTTACAGATCTAAAGAAAAGGATATCGTCCGTATAAAATGGGCGCTCTATTTCGAAGTGAGGAGATGGCTTTATGCCAATTATTTATACAACCAGAAGCAGCTTATCTTTCTATATCGGAGCTTGGTGAAAGAGGGACAGTTCAATTTCGCGATGTAAGTATTTTTATCTATGAGTGAAAATACATGGAAGGTATAACTATTGCAAAATGACCACGCACAATTACCTTCAAATTTTCTGCACGTTTTTGTGCATATGAAATATCGTCTTCTCAAATTCTTAACTCTCTAGGTGCCACAATTTTGAAATTATAAGTCTAAGACCTTGAGAGAAAGGATATTTCATCTGCATTAAAATAGATATATAGTTTGAGGACAAATGGACAAGGCTATCCTAGAACAGTTGCAACTTCCATGTATTTTTATCCTTATTAAAATGTTAATCTTTTAATTAAAACATAAATTTATGATTTATAGCTTAACGTTGATGTCAATTATTTTCAAAGGAAATTCGTAGGTGAGGTAAGAAGATGTGACGAAATGGAACGGAAATTGAGGTACATCGAAGCCGAGGTTAGAAAGGATGGTGTACCAATATCGGATAATATCGCGGAATCACCAAGAGCTCCTAATCCAAGAGAAATTATTGACCTTGAGGTTATTATTTAATTGCTCTACATCATATAATTGAAAAATTTTTAAATTTGCAAAAATATACTAAAAATGAAATATTTTTACAGGCCCGAATTGAAAAAACCGAAAACGACATATTGGAGTTGAGCCAAAATGGGATGAACCTGAAGAACAACTACCTGGAGCTTATGGAACTTCGTCAAGTACTTGAAAAGACACAAATTTTCTTTACTGAGGTAGATAAAACTAGTTCTGCAGTTTTTGTTTAATGCAATTCCCCTCCCCCCTTCGTGTAATCAGTAATCACGTATTGTCGAAGAATCAAGATTCGCTTATTCTTATGTACCAACAGGAAGAGACGAATGACTCCATCACCAGGGCGCTGATAAACGAGGAGACACAACCACAACCATCTGGGCGAGGACGGCTTGAGTAAGTCAACGATAACTGGGAACTCATTGATCTTCAATGAAAGGCAACCCATTTTTTTGGAGCTTAAATATTATTTTATAATCCTTTATTAGAAAATTTTATTATTTAAATTTAATAATTCAAAACATCCGATAAAGTTTTATGCCTCCTAGATCAATAGATAATTTATTTTGTCAGCATCTGAAACTGCTTTTAATATTAAGAGACCAAGATTAAAATTTAGTTAACTTTTTTCGATTTTTAGACACCAAAAAAACTATTCCTAATTTTTCAAACCCCCTTTTGTTCGGAAGAAAACTTCGTAAGATTTTTATATTATTCAAGAGTTCCAAATCCTCGTCCAAATCTATATTGTATACTTGTAAATTAATATTGATTCGGATAAATAAAATATTAGCCGAGTTCAAAATTGGTTCGACATAGTGCATGAAATAATTTTTTGCCTTAACTTTTTGTTTAAAAAAATAATATTTGAGCTCCATTAAAATATGGATATTCATTTATGCATCAAGTTCACCCCTACAAGGAGACTACCAAATTCAATTTCATTGGACAATGGGATGATAGCCATCAAAGGATAATTATCTTTTTTTTTTCTAAATTTAAAAATTATTTTATCCTTTATAAATAGATTTGTCGCTGGAGTAATCAATCGTGAACGCGTACCAGCTTTTGAAAGGATGCTTTGGAGAATATCACGTGGTAATGTTTTTTTAAGACAAGTGGAATTAGATAAACCATTAGAAGATCCAAGCACGGTATAATATAATGAATATTTCTAATTTTAAAAAGATTTATATTTTTAATAATTGAGCAGTTTTAAAGGAATAGATTTGTAACTAGAAAGTCGAGGATAAATACTGGGGATGCATTAAAACTTTTGATATTTTATTTATGGCAAATTAATTTGTTATTGTGAAAAATATTTACTAAAATATGTTTATAGTTTTTCTCGAAAAGTTTATTCAATATACACTTCGTATAACAGACTATTTGACATTCAATACAAAGAATGATTGCTCTTAATTGACAAAATTTAGAAATGGGATAAGTCTAAAAAGTGACTGTAAAAACTCTAAAAATTTGCCTTTTTCTGCAACCTCCTTAAATTTTTGCTAAAAATAACTCTAAAAAAATTTTTATTTTGCAAAAAGTTTGTTATTATCTGCTTTTTCCAGAATTATTCAAAAATAAATTATCCTCACCTCTAATACCCCTCAATAGTCTTGAAAAGTAAATTAATTTTATACTCCAGTTATAATCCGGCCAGGGTAAACCCTAAACTTAGCAAAAACTATCCCATTTAAAGTTTTTTTTCTTCAATATTTTGGAACCAATGATGAAATGAATGCCATTTTTTTAAGAGAAATTAACAAAATATTGGGTTTATTCGATTAAGTACCAAAATTGAATGTTAAAGTTACTTATAGAGGGTAAAAAATTGTATGTATACGGGTTGTATATATAGGAAGGGTTTTTCCAGGGGGTGAAAATAGGTAAATATTGCCCATAAATTAAAAAATAAAATAAAATAAATTTTATTTATTTGTTTTTTAGCAAATAAAAGGGTTGAGGAGATAGGGGTAGAGAAAAAATTTTTTTCCTTGAATTCTGGAAAAAGCACGGTTTGCTTCTGCAAAAAATTAACGAGGTTGCAAAACAGAGGACAGATTTTTCGATCACTCTTCGAAGTAAAAATTGGAACTATTAAATACCTTATAAAAGTTTAAAAAAAAAAACGAAAAAAAATAAAAAAATTTCCTTAAATTTGATCAAGCAATGGGAGTTCTCCAATTAATTGCAATACTATGACAGCCAAAAATGTATGTCACATTTGAAACTGCTCAATTATAGTTTTTTAATTATATTTTAAGTAAATTCACATTAAGTTTTTAAATTTTATTTAAGGTAAATAATTTGATCAATATTTTACAATCGACGTTAATTTATAATTAAATAAGTATTACAAGTGTTTATTCGATCAAATAAATGCTCTTAACAAATATGTACATATTGACACTTTCGTGCGCAGAGTGTATATTTAAGCATTTAAAATAATTTTACCTATCTAGGGCAAAAAAAGCCTATTTTCTGCCCTAGGAAGACGGCTTTTTTGCCCATTATATGTAAAACTATTGTTTAGAACACGGGAAAAAATATGGGATTCGACTTTTGTATGCTGTCTGTACTCGCTCGCTACGCTCGCTCATGCATACAACTGCATGCAAAGCCGAAACCAATATTTTATCCCTTATTTAATAAATAGCTATTATTTTAAATATTTGCATTTTTAAAAATTCTGAAAAAATGAATTGTAGCTAATTAGATTTTAAAAAAACAAAAGAAAATTTTATCTCAAGAAAAAAAATTCATACACCACGGGGACTCGAACCCACGATCAAATGATAGTTTCTTATAAGGGTTTTTGAACACCATCTTCACTATAGCTCAATTTGTAGAGCGTAATAATACCTATCTTTTGATCATGGGTTCGAATCCACGTGGTGTAGGAATTTCTTTTCTTGAGATAAAATTTTCTTTTGTTTTTTTAAGATCTAATTAGCTAAAATTCATTTTTTCAGAATTTAAAATATGTACTATTAAATGTTTAGATATACATTCTGGGCAGGAAAGTGTCAGTATATATGTATATATTAGAGTGTGTCTTATTTTTTTTTTTCCGAATATAATAGGTCATAAAAAACCCCCAGCTCCAAGGATTTTGATATTCAATTTTTTTAACCCGTGCCACCGAGAACTTGAAGTTTCCCATTTAAATAACATGGAAATTTCAGGTTTTTAGCTATACAAATTTTCACAAAATCCAAAAAGCGTTTCAAAAAGCTAATTTTTATTGAAAACATACTTTTATATATAACATGGAAATTTCAGGTTTTTAGCTATACAAATTTTCACAAAATCCAAAAAGCGTTTCAAAAAGCTAATTTTTATTGAAAACATACTTTTATATGTTGTAAAGACATACAAAAAGCCCTGCATTCATTCCAAAGGGAATTTTGGGTCTAGAAACGCAAATTTACATGTTGGCTCAATCTTATAAAACAGGGTTTTTTGGTAATTTTCGATAAAACAGTACAGCCTCAAAAATGAACCAAAATACTTCTGGTTAGTCTACTTTTTTTGGTGTAAATGTCACCTTTCAAATGCCGTAAATTGCGTTTTTTTATCGCTGATTCTCTCAGCGCTATAGTCAACTAACCTACTGGTAATTTTCGACTAAAAATAACCAATTTTTGAATTTTTTTAAACTGCTCTCAAAATTGTAATTTTTGACGAAATTGGGCTTTATAGGTCCTAAAAATTTTCTACAAGCTTCAAATTTCCAAAAATTTTTTACTCATTGCTTTTCAATAAACTATTAACCAGAGATGATAATTTAAAGTCATAGTCCCAATTTTAGGGTTTAAAAAAAAATCAATTTTTATCATTTACTTTGAAAAACGATATCTTAAAAACTATTTAAAGAAAAGAGACGAGTAAAAAATTTTTGGAAACTTGAAGCTTGCAGAAAAGTTTTAAGACCTATAAAACTCAATTTTGTCAAAAATTACATTTTTGACAGCAGTTTAAAAAAATTCAAAAATTGGTTATTTTTAGTCGAAAATTACCAGTAGGTTAGTTGACTATAGCGCTGAGAGAATCAGCGATATAAAAACGCTGTTTACGGCATTTGAAAGGTGACACTTACACCAAAAAAAGTAGATTAATCAGAAGTATTTTGGTTAATTTTTGAGATTGCAGCATTTTATTGAAAATTACCGAAAAACCCTATTTTATAATATTGAGCCAACATGTAAATTTGCGTTTCTAGCCTCAAAATTCCCTTTGGAATGAATGCAGGGCTTTTTGCATATCTTTACAACACATAAAAGTATGTTTTCAATAAAAATTAGCGTTTTAAAACTTTTTGGATTTTGTAAAAATTTATATAGCTAAAAACCCAAAATTCCCATGTTATTTAAATGGGAAACTTCAAGTGCTCGGTGGCACGGGTTAAAAAAATTGAAAATCAAAATCCTTGGAGCTGGGGTTTTTTTATGACCAAAATATTCGAAAAAATGGGGGAGCCAAAAAATATCGAAAAAAAAAAATAAGACACACTAATGTATATCTACTAAGAGCATTTATGTGATCGAATAATGGCTTATAATATTTATTTAATTATAAAAATTAAAATTAGTTGAAAGTTAAATTAGAATTAGTTGAATCTACTATTAGTTTTATTTTTAATAAAATTATTTTTCAGGGGAATGAAATTTTCAAAACAGCTTTTGTCATATTTTTTCAAGGTGAGCAGCTAAAATCACGTATAAAAAAAGTATGCACTGGATTTCATGCATCTCTGTACCCATGTCCAAGCAGTAATGCTGAGCGAGTAGAAATGGTCAAAGGTGTTCGAACTAGATTAGAGGATCTTAATTTGGTAATTTTTCTTATTATTTGGGTTTTTAGTAGAACTGAGGGTTGCTCAGATTCATACATGAAAAAAAAGGATAATTTAAAGTTTAATCAGAATCACAAGAAACTAAAATTTTTCGTAAAATATGAAAATTCTTACCTTTGAAGTAATATATTACGTTTTTGTATTAAATAACCAAATGTCATCATTTAAATACGTTTATTACTTCAGTCAAACCATGGTCGGGGGGTTGCTTTTGGCAACTAAGATGGAAAAAATTCTACTAAGAGTATTTTGGGTCACTGATTCTAAAAATTGAGGTTTCGATAGTGCGAAATTTGTCCAACCTTAAATTAGCGAAAAAGTCCCCTTTTAAACATCTTTTCGCGATATTTGCAAACCATAACGAAAGTTATCCCATTTCATTAGTTTCTCGAGCTTCTTATCCCAACTTTGAGAGTTCCATATCAATATCGTAATTAGCAGCTCCAAAAACCTGTGTAATGAGTTATATCAGTTATATTATCCTGAAATTTATTTTTAAAAATCAGTACCCCCAGTATAAAAGCTCTAAATAACTAAGAAAATAATAAAGTAAATAAATATCACTTTTACATTAAAATAATGAAATTTATTTTTAGGTATTAAATCAAACACATGACCATCGTCAACGTGTACTGATTAATGTTGCAAAAGATATACCAACATGGACTATTATGGTTAGAAAAATGAAAGCCATATATCACACAATGAATCTTTTTAACATGGATGTATCAAAAAAATGTTTGATTGGTGAATGTTGGGTACCGATGCCAGATTTAAATGTTGTACAAAATTGTTTAACTGAAGGATCAGTAAGTACTTAAATAAAATAAAAATAAAATTTAAGAAAAACTTTTTTAGCGTGGAACATGTTTATAGAGAGTGGGGTATTTCAAGCATATCTTTTTGGGGTGGTGTCAAATGTTCCATATTTGGGGGTGGGGGTTAATCGAGGGGTTAATTGATGGAATTAATTAATTAATTAATTAATGGACTTAGAATAATTTCGATCAAGGGGTATAGAATAATAAGGATTTAAGGAGCTTAAAATTATTTTTTTTGGCTTGAAGACTTAAAATTATAAAGGCTTCAAGATTAATTTTTATAAATTTAAACATATTCCATGTTTGACCAATTTAAAGTTTTATTTTGAGATAATTAAGTTTCATGCTATTTAATTATTTTTCAGAGGCTTTGCGGAAGTTCAATGCCATCATTTTTAAACGTAATCCATACAGATGAAAATCCTCCAACATTTAATAGAACAAATAAATTTACTCGAGGATTTCAAAATTTAATTGATGCATATGGAGTTGCATCGTATCGTGAAGCCAATCCAGCACTTTATACAATCGTCACGTTTCCATTTCTTTTCAGTATTATGTTCGGAGATTTTGGTCACGGTAAATTTTAAAATTAATATTATAGTTCAATTTAAAATATTCATACAAAAATTATTATAAATATTTTAAAGGTTTCATATTATTCTTATTTGCCTTATTCATGGTATTAAACGAAAAAAAATTTTTGTCAAAACGTTCAACAAATGAAATTTGGAATATATTTTTTGGAGGTCGTTACATAATATTACTAATGGGATTGTTTTCCATGTACACCGGTATTATTTATAACGATTTGTTTTCAAAATCTGTTAATATTTTTGGTTCAAGTTGGAATGCATCAAATTATAATAATGAAAGTAATAAATATGCAAGTGAAAAAGTCAGAACAAATAAAACGATATTATTAGATCCTAAATGGGATAATGCAAATGCACCTTATCCAATTGGAATTGATCCGGTATGGATGTTAGCTGATAATAAAATATTGTTTCTTAATTCATATAAAATGAAACTTTCAATTATATTTGGTGTTGTACATATGATATTTGGAGTTTGTATGAAAGTTGTAAATATTATGTAAGTATTTAAAAAAAAATTATTTTTATTAAAAGGCTCAAATTCACGTTTTTCATTTTTTTTTAAATTCAAATTCTTATGGCTAGAACAGCTAAGATCGTTAAAACTAATTTTTAATGTCAAAAAGCATAAACTTACTTATTTTTAGATTAAAATTAAATTAAATTGAGAAACTAATTTTGAGTAGAAAAAAATTTTAATTCACCAATTTTATCAGGATATACCCAAATAAATAAATAAATTTTATTTTTAGGCATTTTAAAAGATATGCATCTTTCTTTTTGGAATTTTTACCAGAAGTGATATTTTTAACTATATTATTCGGTTATTTAGTTGCTTTAATGTTTATAAAATGGGTATTATATGGTGCTGCAAAGGGAGGTAAAGTATAAAATAATTTTCAATTCTATTTTTAATCACTTGTGTTCTAACAATTGATTTATTCTGTTGTTTAGACATAACACATCACGAATGTTGTGCCCCATCGATTTTAATAACGTTTATAAACATGATATTATTTGGTACTTCTGAGCCAGCAGATAAGTGTATTACTGTATTCATGTTTCCAAATCAATACTTTGTTCAGATAATATTATTGGTTGTTGGTGTTCTATGTATTCCTGTTCTTCTTTTTGGTAAACCTGTATATACTCATTTTAAAAACAGGAGTCGGAGACCAAAAATTTATGTAAGTTATTTTGAAACTAAATGTTTGACTACACAAAAAGATTTGTATAAATTTCAAAATTTCTTTATTTAGACAAATGGTTCTGTTTCCCAAGAAATGGAGCTTCAATCCTATGATGTAACGATACCAGCAAGTACTAATACACATGAAGAAGAAGAAACATTTAGTGAATTAATGATTCATCAGGGTATTCACACAATTGAATACGTTCTATCAACCATATCACACACTGCCTCATATTTAAGGTTATGGGCCTTATCATTAGCTCATGCTCAATTATCTGATGTCTTATGGCAAATGGTATTATCAGCTGGTTTCAAGGCTGAGGAAGGTCAATATGTTAAATCAATTGTTTTATTCTTTACTTTTGCTGCTTGGGCGCTTTTTACTTTAGCTATTCTTGTAATGATGGAAGGCCTTTCAGCATTTTTACACACATTACGTCTTCATTGGTAAGAAATAAAATTTGGATATATTTTCAGTACCAACTTGGTTGTAAAAAAATTATTTTTTATTTTTTAGGGTCGAATTTATGAGTAAATTTTACAAAGGAGAAGGATTTGCTTTTCAACCATTCTGTTTCAAAACCATTATGGATGCTGAAGATGTACTTGAAGAATAAAAAAATTAGATTTAGTTGTTCAATTTGTTAAGTTTGGCAGACTGATAGAATCTGTATTATCAATTATTCCAATATTTAAAGCACAAATATACTATCATTTATTTATTATTTTGTTTTGTTATTCATAAAATATTGTGATATAATGTTATAATTAATATAATGAATAATTTCATAATATTGTAAAAAATTAGCGTAATCAGTGATTTGCATATCATAACAATCGTTACGTTTAAATAATATTATTGCTGTATTTTTCGATTTTCTTAACAATTCTAAGTTTTTGGACACAAGGTTCGTAGTGCTAAATTATCCTGATGTATTGCAGAATTTTACTGCAGATTTGGCTTTAGCATCGAAAAGTACATAGAAAAATCTTGCAAGGTTTCACCCAAAAATTTTGGGGGTATACGGAAAAAGCCTGACTTCAGATTCGTTTTCAGAGTCGAAAAATATTAACGAAAACCATAGTTGCACTTTTGTAACCAAACTTTTTTTTGTGGGGCTGTTTAATTAATGATTAAGTAATAATTTTAGACTAAATTTCAATTTTTAGAGTGTCTTTAGAAAAAATCCACAAATGAAATTCCAGTTCCTGTAATCGGAATTCCAATTTTCTGCTGCAAATGACAAAAATTTCAAAAAATTATTTGATAATTAACTAGATAACAATAATTATTTATATTAACTTTTTTTAATTTTATTTGACATTTTAACAGTTTAACAAATAAATAAAAATCCGTTTACCATAACCGAAATTCCGGTTTCGGCATTCAGCTTTTCTTTCAGTGTTGGTAACAATCGGTGACACATAAGGTCTTAAAGTATAAATTAAGTAAAAAAAAAACACAACTAAAATTAGAACCAAATTTTCAAAATTTTGATTTTTACTAGAATTTTCATATGCAGATAACTTAGCCAAAAAATTTTTTTGAATCTTGAAATGAAACGGCAATAATATTATTAATTGTGTTATCCAAACGATTATTAAATAAAAAATTATAAAATATTTATAACTGCATGGAATTATTCAATAAAACATAAATTCCTATAAAAAACAAAGAATAGAATCTTAAATACTGAAAAAAAAGTATAATAAATGTAATTTTCATTGTATAAAGTTTTTAAAAATATGTATTTTGGTAGTATAAAATAGTACAAATACTATTAGTTTTAAGCAGTAATTTGTTTAATAAAAATATTTTTTCTATAAGAGACATAAAATTGTAAATAGAAAAAAAAATTATATCTATTTTTCTCTTTATAAATTGTGTAAATTGTAATTTAATATAAAAATCGTCTGTTTTTATATACCTTTGCACTCGATTTTTCATTTTAGAAATTTGATTTTGTAAAAAAAATATATAAATAAACAAGCAAAAAGAAAAAAATATTATATTTTAAATAAAATTATGATTTTAAAAATGTGAGTTTTTAATATTTTATTACATGCAATGCTCTATTTTAAAAATTTTATCAAAAATTAAGAATATAATTCAAACGTAAACTATATTTTATGTATCCATAAAAGCACCAAATATTTATAAAACTTTTATAAAACTGTAAATTTTTTTTATTTTTATTTCTTGTCTTTACAACACTTTTATGCACTAAAAATAAAAAAAAATACCCTGCCAACTAGCTGGCACTAAGGTTCCTCAAACAATGAGCTTAATACATTAATATGCCACTGATATCACCGATTGCGCATGCAATCATACATACATTTCTATTAACTATTAAAAGCTTTTGTTATTTATCAAAAATTTTGGAACTAATTTTTAAAAAATTAACAATCAGATTCGATATATCGAGTAAAAACCATATTTTCAAATATAAGTAATTTCACGGAACTAATTGAAGTATTGCATCAAAAAAAAAAAAAAATATTGTAGTTTTTTGAATTTTTTTGTTTTTTTAATTTTGAGGAAAAAATTTTGAAAAAATTCGGTATCAGATTCAAAAAATTACTATAAAAGAAGTTTCTAAAACTAGTACTTTCATAGAAATAAATTAGGTACTACGTCCAAAAAGAAAAAAATATTTGGTGTTTTTTGTATTTTTTTGTGACGAAAATTTTGGGAAAAAAATTTTCAAAAAATTAATTATCAGATTCGACATATCGAGTCAAAATCGTACTTTCAAATATAAGTACTTTCATGTAAATAAATGAGGTATTACATCCAAATTAAAAAAAAAGGGGGGGTTTGAGATTTTTTGATAAAAAAATGTTTGGAAAAAAAATTAGGTCTTAATTCGTTAATGGTTTTGAAATATCACTAGTTACAATATTTTCAGATAATTGTACTTTCATAGAATTAAATGAGGTATTACAGCAAAAAAAAAAAAATATTGCAGTTTTTTTTATTTTTATTTTTTTTTAATTTTGACAAAAAAAATTTTGAAAAAATTAAGTATCAGATCCAAAAAATTACAATAAACAAGGTTCTTAAAAGTAGTACTTCCATGAAAATAAATTAGGTACTAAGTCAAAAAAGAAAAAAAAAATTGGTATTTTTTGTATTTTTTTGTAAAAAAAATTTTAGAAAAAAAAATTTCAAAAAATTAAGTATCAGATTCGAGATATAGTGTAAAAACCATACTTTCAAATATAAGTACTTTCATGGAAATAAATGAGGTATTACATCCAAATTAAAAAAAAAGGGGGGGGTTTGAGATTTTTTGATAAAAAAATGTTTGAAAAAAAAATTAGGTCTTAATTCGATAATGGTTTTGAAATATCACTAGTTATAACATTTTCAGATATTAGTACTTTCATAGAATTAAATGAGGTATTACACCCAAAAAAAAAAAAAATATTGCATTTTTTTTAATTTTTCTATTTTTTTAATTTTGACAAAAAAAATTTTGAAAAAATTAAGTATCAGATCCAAAAAATAACAATAAACAAGGTTCTTAAAACTAGTACTTCCATGGAAATAAATTAGGTACTACGTCCAAAAAGAAAAAAAAAATTTGTATTTTTTGTATTTTTTTGTGAAAAAAATTTTAGAAAAAAAATTTTCAGAAAATTAAGTATCCGATTCGAGATATCATGTAAAAACCATTCTTTCAAATATAAGTACTTTCATGGAAATAAATGAGGTATTACATCCAAATCAAAAAAAAAAAAAGTACCTATCGATTTTTTGGTGAAAAAATTTTTGAAAAAAAAATTAGGTCTTAATTCCATAGGCTGAGTCTACGTAAGCGTTTGTATACGAATTCGCATGCAAATATTTGCATCGTGCCAACCTATGCTTATTTTAATAATTCTTTTGCTGCTCCCTCTAGTGCGATAATTAAAGCGCGAAAATTGAAAATTTAAATAAATCTAAAAACCTAAATGGTTAAAATTATTAAATTTTTAAAAAATTTATTTAAAAATAAACTTTAAATAAATTAAAATGGTTTTATAAACAATAATTTTTTAAAAATTAAACTATTTAACAAGTTTATTACCTTTCGTTTTATTTAAAATTTGAATTTTCGCGCCATTCATCGCGGACTATAATTATTTTTTTTCTCTGCATAGGTTGGCACGATGCAAATATTTGCATGCGAATTCGTATACAAACGCTTACGTAGATTGCGCCATAATATTTGTGAAATATCACCGATTACATACATACGTACACACACACACACACACACACACACACACACACACACACATACAGACTTTTTTTAAAAACAGGTTTTTTAGCTTCCTGAGGTCCCAAAACGTGCTTATATGCCAAAAAATCAAAAATCAAAATTTGACCTATCACAATGGTTCCTCATTGAGGAACCAAAAAATTTAAGACAAAGTTAAGATAAATTAAGATATTTAGTCTTAGAGATGAACGTCTTGATTTGTTTCATTTCCAAGACATTTTCAAGACGAAATTAAGACAAAATAACGACAAACTTCAAGATCTTTAAAAGATCTTATCAAGATCTTTTTTATTTCTACGCGGGAATTATTACGCTAAAAAGTACTAAATTTTTTATTTTTATTTATTAGTAAAATCACGAAACTCAATTCTTGACCCTAATACCTTCGCAGGTAAAGTATTAGAAACTAAAATATTTAAATCAGATATTAAAAGTCTCTTATATTCGACAGTATTTAAGGAATTGAAAACAAAAAAATAAGAATCTTTGTACAAAAAATAGCATATTATTTAAAAAAATGTTAATTCTAATTGATTTTCAGTTTTTATCTCGACCGTATAGCTATTTGTTTTGCATCCTTTGTAAATTTTTTATGTGTAAAATATTATTTATTTTGTATCGGTCATGTATAAAAATCCATCTGTTTTACAAAAAGTTCTTACTAATGTTATTTCTTCAAACTTCAAATATTAATTTAAATTATTTTCATTAAGATTTCTAATATTATCTGATTTTTTCTCATCTTTATAGTTATTCAACAATACCTTACATTTCCCACAATCATATTAAATCTGAAGTTTTAATTTGTTTGCAATATCTCTCACAATATTTGAGTTACCATTTACCATGTTAGCCAAAAGTCCACTCCTATATTCAAATGGGAAAGCCGATCTTGCAAAAAGAGGACCCCAAAGTTTCGCAAAATTCTCGATTCTCATATAAAACTCCTATTTTAGAATTAAATTTTTGTAAGCATTGGTCTGCTAATTGAATGTTTTGATGAAATATTTGATCTTTGTTGAGTAGAAATATTCCTACAGCTAATAACAGCCAGTGCTGGAAATAATTTTATGGTAAATATTTTCTAAGAATTGGTAAAGAATAATACAGAAACCAATTACGCCATTCATTTGCCTTGTAATCAGGAAATTCTGACAATTTTTCTGGACAGTCGATGAAAAGTTGCTGGTACTTTGATGTTCAGCATAAATTGGTCGATTTCATTCAAATTTGTGTTATTTATGAAATTACAATGCGTAATAAAAACCAACAGCCATTTTATGATGATATTAATTTAATCAAAATATATTATAATTTTTTTTTTAACATTGAAATAAGTAGATAAGACAAAACATGTCAAATAGGTAATAAATTAGTTATGAAATTATAAAATTTTTTTAGTAAATAAAATTAAAAAAATGTGATAAAATCAAAAAGAAAATGTATATTGTAATGATTATATTGTTTTGATAATTTCAAATTAAATTTAAAATTTCAAGTCTCCTTAAGATATCTTTAATAAAATGATATAAAAATTATATTCAATTATTTATTAATGTGAAAAAAAGCGTTCAAATTTAAAAGTAAAGCATGTTAAATAATAAGTTGTTAATAAAATTCTAAGTATTTAAGTACTTTGACATTTTTCATTCATTAAGCAGGTCCTATTTCCTTGAAGTTATTTAAAACGCCTTTATCTTATTACGCCTTAATCAAATTTATCCATTAATAGCTTCATTGAAATTTTATATTCATTTACCAGGTCCTATTTTCTTAAAGGTATTCAAAACGCATAAAAAAAATCAAATTATCCTTTAATACCTTCATTTAATGGTTTTAAATGACATTTATAAATTTTTATAATTTTTTTTTTATTCCACAGATCTCTGAAGATCTATTTAGATCTATTTGAATCTCCAGAGATCTCCAGAGATCTCTGGCCACATAGATAAATCTAAATTATTGAGATTTCGCTGCTAAACGAAAAACCTGACTTTTTTATGAAAAATAGTATATTTACGACTCGTGTCCAGAAAAGTAAAGAATGGCCCAAATCGCACGTAACTTACGAGGATGGTAAACTGCGATTTGGGACATTCTTTATTTATGAATAAGGGACGTATACAATTTTTCTGCAGCAGTAGCGAGAAACCTCAATTTTCTCAGCCGCGCAACGGGCAGGAAATCGTATTCGATATATTTTAAAAATCATAATTCTAAAAATCTGGCAGGAAATTCCATAGACCTATATGAAGAATAAAAACTGTATCGAGAAAGGGTTCCATGCCAGGACTTATCGACGTTAAATAGATAACACAAAAAAAAGATCTGGCCACATTTTTTCCAATCTTTTTTTCCCAATGGGATTTTTTTCCAAACTATAATTTTTACCAAACCCTTTTTTTCCAACGTATTATTTTTCCCCAAAAAAATAAGTTCCAAAGTGAAAATTCCTAAAATAAAAAGTAAAGATTAAAACCTCGATATCGATCGTCATTATGGAACCAGTATGAGCCAGTCTTACAAATAAAAGCAAGAACAAACAATTTGGCAGAAGGCGAATCATAGGTAATATGATAAGGCAGTTGAACTTAGGCCAGAAAATAAAAAGAAATTCACCTTTATTAAATAAAAAAAAAAGAAAGTAATATACATATAATATTGTTTTGAAATATAATGAGTATGTAGAGAGTGGAAAAGTGCTTGAACATTTAGAATTCATAGGTTATCATATAAAATTTTAAATTATATTAAAATGATTAATTTGACATTAAATTAATTAAATAATTGTATTTGATAAGCAGAAGGTGTAAATATAACAAATTTTGTAACGTATATAATTAAAATTTATTAAAATGTATTTGAAAAAAAAATTATTTTTGGAAAATAATGGTTCGTTGGGAATTTTTTTATTTGGAAAAAAGTCATTGGGAAAAAAAGATTGGGAAAAATGTCACCAGACGCAAAAAAAACATGTATTAATTTTTTATCAATTAGCCTTTTATCATTTTTTTTAAAGTTTTTAGAAGTATTATCTAAAATTTACTGAATCATAAAAATTACGGGCATACGATCCCAGACTAATAATTAGTGATCAGCAATATAAAGCTTCGCTACCCTTCCATAGGATCCACAAGCAGTCGTTGTTTCCCTCGACTATCCATTCTAGGGTTCTGCTTGATGATAACAGCTGTTCAAGTTTCTTTTAGTTACTATATTCAGTTACTACATCAGTGACTGATAAAAATTAGAAATATATATAATATTAGTCCTAAACTTTTATAATTTTTGAAAAATGATTGTAACTTTTGACAGATCGAACCGATTAACTTGAAAATTTAGGTGAATTCGTAAAAAATATGCCCGAATCGAATGAAACTCTTTTTGATAGTAAAATTTTTCCTCGGTTTTCCGTTTTTTTGGTTTTTTTTTGAAAATTTGATAAAAATTTTTTTCTTTGAAATTCAGTTTTTTCAACATAAAAATTTTTCGTCGTTATCAATCGAAATAAAGCCTAGCCTATGTTTTGACCTGTAATTTTTGTCGTCTTTTGCCGTAAACTGTATGTCTGTAGCTTTTATCGTTTTCTAGTTTATCGCGTTTGGACACACATAATTAAAGATTTATATATATATAGGATAGGATAGGATAGGATAGGATAGGATAGGATAGGATTAGTCCTAAACTTTTATAATTTTCGAAAAATTATTGTATCTTTTGACACATCGAACCGATCGCCTTAAAAATTTAGGTGGATACGTAAAAAATATACCCGAATCGAATGAAATTCTTTTTGACAGTAAAATTTTTTCAAGTTTTTTTGGTTTTTTTTAAAAATTTATATTTTTTATTATAAGTTTGTATGTTTGTTTGTTTGTCCGAAATGGGTAAACTTGAAGTCGCAGGGGCCCAGGCGAAGCGAGCCGGAGGCAGTTAGCATCGCTATAAAGCAGAATTTTGAGATTTGGAAAAATCCAATTCGATCCCCTACCTCAACCGAAAATCAAAAATATTTTTCATAGCTCTATGAAATTTTATTTTTTTTTCAGAGCTCTATGAAATTTTATTTTTTTTTCATAGCTCTATGAAATTTTATTTTTTTTTCATAGCTCTATGAAATTTTTTTTTTTTTTTCATAGCTCTATGAAATTTTATTTTTTTTTCATAGCTCTATGAAATTTTTTTTTTTTTTTTCATAGCTCTATGAAATTTTATTTTTTTTTCATAGCTCTATGAAATTTTATTTTTTTTTCATAGCTCTATGAAATTTTATTTTATCGGCTATGAAAGAATTAAGGTAGGGGATCGAATTGGAAAGGCTTTTTTGAAGACATTTTTATTTATTTAATTTCTCAGCCCCCTTATTAGTTATCAGTTTGAAATTTTTTATGCATTAATAAGGCATTTATATACATGAAAAAAAATTTTTTTTTAATTTTTATAATTAGTTACATAGAGGGCGCCAAAGTATAGGTGTTGAAAATCCATTCGGTCCATTGCGGATAGTTAATCTCAGGATTGGCATGTCCGAATCAAAAAAATCAGAACAATTTACCTAAAATAGAAAAAAAACCTAAAAAATAAAAAAATTTTTAAAAATGGACGTTTTTTTTATCCACCTAAATTTTCAAGTTAATCGGCTCGATCTGTCAAAAGTTACAATCATTTTTCGAAAATTATAAAAGTTTATAGGACTAATATTATATAAATTTGTAATTCTTACCGGTTACTAATTTAGTAGCTCAATTGAGTAACTAAAAGAAACTTGTACAGGTATTATCAGGGAGAATTCTAGAATTGGTCGTTGAGGGAAGCAACTGTCACTTGCGGATCCTAGGGAAGGGTAATCAAGCTTTGTATCGCTGATCACTAATTATCCGCCTGAGTTCCAACGTCCGTAATTTTTGTGATTCAGTAAATTTTAGATAATAATTCGGGTAAAAAAAGGTTGTTATAGAAAATATTGAGTAACCTAATACAACATATTTTTGGAAAAAACAAGTTGCAGGGGTCCAGGGGGGCGCAGCCCCCTTGGCGGCTGCCGAGGTGAGCGAAGCGAGCTATATTTATATATTCTTCCTTATAAAAAATGAGCTAAACTAACCTGAAAAATGACTTTTAATGAACTTATGTAAATAAAAATAAATATTTGAACTAAATGTTAAATAAAATTTTATTTATTATATTTTAATTTTATTTTTTATATAAAAATTGATTACACAGTTAATGTTATTTTAGAAATTTATAAATTGAAGCAATAATATAACATTACAAATTAAAATTAAATATTATTAAAAATTTTTTTTAGTCAGAATCATCAAAAGTATTTGTGCTTGAATCACTTTGAAAATTGTCAGTACTGCTATAAGCTTCATCTTCATTATCATTACTGTCAACTTCTACACTCTTTTGTTCTTCATTTTCATTGCTAGCAGTTTCTTCTATATCATCTTCTATTACCTCTGAAGAAATATTAGAACAATTTTTGCCGTTGCAATAGCGACATAGAGAGCTGCAGTTTTTCCCTTTTGATTTACATGAACAAATATTTGTAGAACATCCTTTTCTGCATGCAAAATTAATTTTTTCCATTAACTCATCAGGCAAAGGTGGTTCAGTAGTAGTGATTGGCAGTAAGCCGCTCTCAGCATTTTCCAGCCAAATTCTAATGGGTTCAAGTCATTTCTGCCTAGCCAGGTTTGGACTTGATAATATACTCTCAAAGAATGTTGCTGCAGAGCGTGACTTGTTGGTGGTAGTATAGACAGTTTACATGCAGCTTTCCTATTCTTCTTATGAATTGTTTTGCAAAATGCTTTAGCGTGATCAGTGAAATCGTACCTTAAGGCATTTTATTTGTTCGCGTTTTGAATAATGAGCTTATTCCTAGGGGCCGTCGATTAATACAATCGTACTTAATTTATCTCAAAATTACGATTTTCGCGAATTTTTCATTTTTTAGGACTTTTAATATTTAAATTTCGTCATTAAAAACACCCAAAAGTTTATATTTCATATGTACATAAAAAAGCATGCTCAAAATGAGCCAAATGCGAGGATTCAATATTAGCAACCGTGTGATATTATTATAACCATATAATACAACTCTTATATTATATAAAAGTTTTAATTATATAATCAATAAATTTTAAAAAAAAGTCAGTGAACAAAATTACCTTATAGTAATTATAATATTGTCATTTTATTATAATTCTATTTTTGTATTTTAATGTTAATGTAAATCTAATTTTTATCGTTCGTTATATTTTTATAATAATTTCTATTTCAATAATTAATTATTAATGTTAATGTATTATAAATGTGTGTTTCTAATTGTTATGAAGCGGAAAATACATAAAATTATTGGTTTTTTTTTAAATCAATATTCTAATTAAGTATTAAATGTTTTTAGATTACGAAAAATTATTTATTTTTAAATTATTTATTGATATATTAAATACGACAATCATTTCAAGCCATAAAGGCCATGAAAAATGGCAAGGCGCCGGGGCCGGACGGGATACCGGCGGAAGTGCTCAAAAGAGCGGTCAAAGTAATCCCTGGTATCCTGCTAAGCATGTTCAATGCTTGTTTGGTGGCTGGAGTGTTTCCAAAGCAGTGGAAGGTGGCACGTCTCGTGCTCTTGAACAAGGGCAAGGGGGGAGCCCTGGACTCTCCATCATCTTACAGACCTTTGTGTATGTTAAATACCATTGGTAAGGTGATGGAGAGCTTGCTCCGGGCAAGGCTCAGAAGGGCAATCGAGGAGGGCGGTGGTCTCTCTGAGGAGCAGCATGGTTTTCGTGAAGGGCATTCCACGATAGACGCCATTCGGCGTGTCGTGGATACCGTAGAGGCTGAGAGGGAAAAGCGGCCTGCAATTCGCAGGGACGTCCTTCTGGTAACGCTGGACGTCAAAAACGCTTTCAACTCGGCCAGGTGGGATGACATGATCCGGTCCCTCGAGTACGATTTCCGGATACCCAGGTATCTGGGTAACGTACTAAAGGATTACCTGCGGGACCGGAGACTGCTCTACGACACGCTCGACGGAAGGCGTGAAAGGGTTCTGAGTGCAGGCATCGCGCAAGGTTCGGTTCTCGGACCTGATCTGTGGAATGCCTTTTACGATGGCTTGTTGCGCGTCCACCTCCCGGAAGGAGTTTCCCTGATCGGGTACGCCGACGACGTGGCCCTAACCATAACTGGCAGGAACATGGAAGAGACCCAGGAGAGGTTAAATCTAGTCATGAGACGGATCAACCTCTGGATGGGCGATCACGGGCTCCAGCTTGCGATCCCAAAAACGGAGATCGTACTGCTGACTCGTCGAAGGGTTCCCACCGACTTCGATGTAATTATCGACGACGGCGGAAACCCTCACACGATCCGAACCAGAACATCGGTGAAATACCTGGGAGTTCAGCTTGATAACAAGCTGACCTTCTGGGAGCAATTTCAGAGGTCGTGTGAAAAGGCAGCGTCGGCCGCATCCTCCCTGTCAAGGCTCATGGCCAACATTGGGGGACCCAAACCAGGGAAACGAAGGCTCCTGATGTCAGTCGTCAACTCTGTCCTGCTCTACGGATCAGAAGTCTGGGCGAAGACCACAGAAACTGCCAAGTACAGGCGAAAAATATCGTCTGTACAGAGGCAAGCGGCAGTGAGGATCGCCTGCGGATACCACACGGTATCTCTAGAGGCGATCCAGGTTGTTGCTTCGGTGATACCCATCGACCTGCTAGCGTTGGAGCGGAAATTCATCTACGAGAGCGTAGATGAGCGCGAAGTGGCTTCCACTCGCGCCCGCTTCAACTCTATGAAAGCATGGAATAAACGATGGAAAAAGAACCAAGAGAAAAATGCCCTATGGACGCGCAGACTGATCTCAGACCTGCAGGCATGGATGGGACGACAGCATGGGGAGGTGGATTTCTACCTTACCCAGTTCTTAACCGGACACGGGTATTTCCGTGTCATGTTGAAGCATTGGCATAAGGTGGCAACAAAGGAGTGCTTGCACTGTCCGGGCGTGGATGATACAGTAGAGCACACATTCTTCGAATGTGTTCGCTACTCGGAGGGGCGCCCGCCCTTCCCGATTTGGAGGCCGGAGACGGTGGTCCCGGAAATGCTACGGAGTTCCGAAAACTGGAACAAAGTAGCAGAGTACGTAAGGACCACCTTGTTGGAGAAGAAGGAAGAGGGCTTTCTATCGTAGAGAGCTCTCCTGTCCCTAGGCAGGGGGAAGGCAGCGGCCAGCTGCCTAGGCTGCGCGTCCCAAACTGAAGTTATACCTGAAAAGGGAGTTCCGGTTTGGGACAAACAAGCGCAGGGGGTTTAAAGTGTGTTTATCCAGTAAGAATCTGGGGCGTAGCCGGCGACCGCGTTCGTCGGTGGTCTCCCAGTTGTGCACTTTGTGCAACTGGGCGGTCATGGAAATTTGCGGGTCTTTAAGGCCCGCAAACACTCCATGGCTGATGTAAGATTCACATATTTCCCATAAAAAAAAAAAAAAAAAAAAAAAAAAAAAAAAAAAAAAAAAAAAAAAAAAAAAAAAAAAAAACGACAATCTAAAATTTATTAGCAAAGTAAACTTTTAAAATAATTCAGTAAAATATTTTATATACAAATCTCAAAAAAAGAATGGAATGTTCATTTAAAGCAGTTTCAAAGAAAGCTTAGTGAGAGCTAGTACAAGCTTTATTTACAAATTGTCAGAAGTGTATCTCATAGATTGTAACATGTTAAATAGCTAATTTTTATTGTAAATTTATAGTATAATAAAGTATAAGCTGAAACTGACTAAAAAATAGAATGCAGCGGAAGTTTTAACGAAATTTGACTTTTGTAACTATTTTTCTTATCTAATTGGCTCTATTACTAAAAAATTGCTTAAAAATATGTAAAACCTCAAAAGGCTTCAAATCGGTGTAATTCGGAGTTTTGCAAGAGATTTGCTGTTCACGTTTTTTTACCTACATATAAACTTCATTCAGAATCAATTTCAACCAAAATTTATTTTTTCTAAATTTATTCTAACCGTGGACCGTTGACGTCTGGACCGTTGACCACGGCACTTAAACCCCAGGCTGAGATAGCACAATGATTTTGGGGGCCTCAGCCCCAAATTAATAATTTTACATCCTGAATTTAGGTTAGCATAATTATTATTTTTTTGGTTACTCACAATAACAAAATATTTGGGTTAGAATAACTGAGCTTTAAAATGTAAATAATCCTGAAAATTTTTAGCAGCCCAAAATACCTACTAAATCTCACAAAAATAAAAAAAATTGTTTTCTTTTTAAGAAAAATTAAATTTTAAGGTTTAAAATGGTTAAATAAGAATGCTACACCCCTATAACTTAATTTTCGATGTTAGATTTGAATTTAGAAGGCCAAGAACATACTATTTCCCTTCAAAATTGCCAAAATGGTTATTTTGAACTTTTTGGGTAAATGGGGGGGTTGGGAGTGTTTTTACCACATTTGAATGACAAAAAATTTTTTGCTGCGCCTTTTTCCTTATATTTTCCTGAATGGTTTCAGCTCATCTGAAAATACTCATACGCTACAGTATACTCTCGTGAACGTGCTATAGAACCTTCTGAGGTACATTCGGAGAACATTCGCGCCGAAAATAGATTTAGAACATGTGCCAGAATGTACTTCAGAATATTCTATAGATAGAACATTAAATGATTTTTTTTTTTTTTTTTTTTTTTTAAATAAATAATTAATTCAAAATAAGGATATAAATAAATGGTTTAAGATATTATTATAAATTAAATATGAATTTTTTTATTATTAATTAAAAATGTATGTGTTACATTATTAATATTTTACATATTTTTACATTCATATTACTATATATTTTTGATATTATTTTTATATTTCATAAAGTTTATTTTATTAATATCAAAAATAAATTTTAACATAAAAAAATACAAACATATATTTAATGCAGGTATGTATAGGGAAAAGGAATATTTATTTTACAATATTTATTTTTATATAATTATAAGTATCCAAAGCATTATATGTCTCAAGTTTTATAAAAATTATTTTCTTACGTTAAAGCAAAAAATAAATAAATATACTCTGGAATGATAACGCAGACACTCTTGAAGCAAACCAAGTAGAAAAACCTTTTAAAGAGATTATGTGTCCAACTCTTAAGACCATAAAATTGAGATTTACCACTATAAAAGAATTAAGTATTAGTGACAAAGCCTAAATCAAAATTATTAAAAAAATATAATTACATGATGTAGGATGCAGGACTTTATTCGAAGCAGATCCCCTGGACAGATCTTACATCGACTTGATGTGGTATTCGGTGGAGCTCTCAAGAAAGGTCAATTTACCAATTATTACTACTGCTGTCATTTACCACTATTAACTGGCGTTAAAATTACACAATAAACCTACAACAAACGAAATTGAATATTATAATTACACCACTTGCAAAAATTGGTACATTTATATTATAACTCATTTCTTAAAACTTAGTTGTAAACTGTATGTTGTTTATTAAATTAATTTACACAGTACACACTTCTTGCTTGTAATAATAATAAAAAAATTAATTCTTTTTCAAAAACCAGACTAAATATTAAGATGCAAGGATAACCTTGTAAAAGCACTAATTGCATTGTATGTACATAAAACTGATCAGTTTTTTCAAAACTAATTATCTATTTATTTGTTGCCTTAAATTAATGCAAAAAGTGAAACAATTACAGTATTAATAGATATTTATATTTAAATAATACAAAAAGTTTAAAGCAAAAAATATAACTTTAGAAACTGACCAAGAGGTCCAAGAGTTGCATGCACCAAATATAAAAAAATGCGAAATTGCCATATATGCATGTGCGCACGGACTATGCTAGTCGCGCAAAGCAGAACCTAGCCTAACATGTGCAATGTTTTAGTGCAACATGAGTGCAACTCTTGGACCTCTTGGCCGGGTTCTAAAGTTATCTTTTTTGCTTTAAACTTATTTTGTATTATTTAAATATCTTATTAATACTGTAATTGTTTCACTTTTTGCATTTATGGCAACAAATAAATAAATAATTTGTTTTAAAAAAACTGATGTTTTTTATGTATATACCATGCAATTGCTTTTACAAGGTTATCCTTGAATCTTAATATTTAGTCTGGTTTTTGAAAAAGAATTAATTTTTTTATTATTATTACAAGCAAAAAGTGAGTGCTGTGTAAATTTATTTAATAAACAACATCAACATGCAGTTTACAACCAAGTTTTAAGAAATGAGTTACAATATAAATGTACCAATTTTTTCAAGTGGTAATTATTTTCTTCAATTTGTTTGTTTTAGGTTTATTTTGTAATTTTCAAGCAATTTATTAGTGGTAAATAATGACAATAGTAGTAATAATTGGTAGATTGGTCTTTCTTGAGAGCTCCACCGAATACCACATCAAGTCGATGGAAGATCTGTCCAAGGGATCTGCTTCGAATAAAGTCCTGAATCATACATCATGTAATTATATTTTTTAATAATTTTGATTTAGGCTTTGTCGCTAATACTTAATTCTTTTATAGTGGTAAATCTCAATTTTATGGTCTTAAGAGTTAGACACATAATCTCTTTGAAAAGTTTTTCTACTTGGTTTGCTTCAAAGATGTCTGCGCTATCATTCCAGAGTATATTTATTTATTTTTTGCTTTAACGTAAGAAAATAATTTTTATAAAACTTGAGACATATAATGCTTTGGATACTTATAATTATATAAAAAAAAATATTGTAAAATAAATATTCCTTTTCCCTATACATACCTGTATTAAATATATGTTTGTATTTTTTTATGTTAAAATTTATTTTTGATATTAATAAAATAAACTTTATGAAATGTAAAAATAATATCAAAAATATATAGTAATATGTATGTAAAAATATGTAAAATATTAATAATGTAACACATACATTTTTAATTAATAATAAAAAAATTCATATTTAATTTATAATAATATCTTAAACCATTTATTTATATCCTTATTTTAAATTAATTATTTATTTAAAAAAAAAAAATAAATAAATCATTTACTGTTCTATAGAATATTCTGAAGTACATTCTGACACATGTTCTAAATTTATTTTCGGCGCGAATGTTCTCCGAATGTACCTCAGAAGGTTCTATAGCACGTTCACGAGAGTATACTGTAGCGTATGAGTATTTTCAGGTGAGAGCTGAAAAATTTATTTTCATAAGACTTGGGTGGATTAGCAAGTAAAACTTGACTGTTTTGTTATACTTGAAAATCCAATGATTAATCAAAGTAATAAACCTAACCTTAGTAATAAAAAGTATCTGTAGCTTACATAATTTATTCTTAAATAAAAAGTTTAACAACAAAAATGTTACTATATCATTATTTATTTTTTATATTATATAATTGCATATTAAATTTGCACAATTTAAAATTTTGAAACTAAATGTTTGATTAATTAATTAAAATTTATATTTACTGATGATTTTAAATTTAAAAAAGTAAATTAGAGCCTAAAATTAATTATTAAAGTTCTCTTTCTCTTGTTTGCTTTTTAATCTTTTCATATATGTACTGTAGAAAATGCCTGATGGACCTTTTGAACTATCTATTTCAAAGGGAGTAAATAATTCTTTTTTCTTTACAATTGGAAAAATTTGGATAGCTTTTTCGACAAGTTCTTTAAATCGATGCATGCTTATTCTTTGTAAAAAAAAATAAAAATAAGTAAATTTATTTGAATAATTTTTTATATTTTAAATTATGTTATAAGGTTTTTACTTTAAGTTAACGCTCCTCAAAAGTTCTTTGTTTAAGACCAATTCAGTCAGGATTGACAAATCAATAATCATTGTATATTTATAATTTATTAATAGAAACCTTCCAACAGGATTATTATCTAGCACGTGGAACAAATCATTATTTTCAAAATAGCTGACTTCGTCCATACGAAAAGAATAATTTATGTGAAAAAAATATTAATATAAGCATAATCTTTAAATTGAAATAATAATACGTAATATACGTATTAAATTAAGTAAAAATATGTGTTACTTGAAATAAATAATTTAACGCACCTATTAAGACAACTGGTATTTCATGAAAAATTTCTATTTCAAATAAAAGTTAACCTTATAACCAATAATTACACAAAATAGGTTAATAATATTATAATTTATTAAATTAAACAATTTTTAAATAATTAAAAATTTTAGAAATTGAAAAACCAAGAAGTTTAATTGAATTTTAATGTTAAACAGATTTAAGAAATGAATTTTAATACTTTAAAATCTCAGGATTCTGCAACACTAATATTTGTGCCTCTTGACTCCAACCTATTTTACTTATCTAAAGCCCTAATAAATAGATGCGAGGGGCAACGATTTTGGGGCTATACAGCCCGAAATTAAGCTGTGAGAGCTCTGAAAAATTCATTAGATATGATGACTGAACGCAATTGGTCAAAACACCAAAAAGATTTTCAGTGTAGTACCTAATTTTTTTCCATGGAAGTACTAGTTTTAAGAACCTCGTTTACAGTAATTAAATTTTTTCAAAATTTTTTTCTCAAAATTAAAAAAAAAAGAAAATCAAAAAAAATTACAATATTTATTTTTTTTTTTTGGTGTAATACCTCATTTAATTCTATGAAAGTACTAATATTTTAAAATATTGTAACCAGTGATGGTATTGTAACAATTATCGTATGAATAGCTAACTTTTTTTTCCAAAAATTTGTTTATTAAAAAAATCTCAAAATACTTTTTTTTTTTTAATTTGGATGCAATACCTCATTCATTTCCATGAAATTACTTATATTTGAAATTATGATTTTTACTCGATATCTTGAATCTGATAAATAAGTTTTTGAAAATTTTTTTCTCCAAAATCTTCGTCACAAAAAAATACATAAAACACCAAATTTATTTTTCGTTTTGGACATATCTAATTTATTTTAATGAGAGTACAAATTTTATAAATTTAGTTTATAGTAATTTTTTGTATCCGATCACAATTTTTTTTTTTATTTTGATATAAATTATAACATAGAAGAAAGAGTGATGGAAATCTTGCCTCTTTTTGACTTCCTTGGATTATTTTGCTCGTTGCTATGTTTATTAAATTTATGTATGCAGCTTAATGAAATTATAAACAATAATAAACAGCCTAAAAATATTAAATGGTTATGTTTGCATTTTAAAATTAAGATTTAAAAGTTATATTGGCATTTTTTAAAGAATCAAACAATTTATAGAATTAAATAATTTATTATTTTGTGATTAATAGAAATAATATAAATAATGTTAAAATCTTGAAGCAATTAATGTGGTTATTTTTTTTATTACAAAATATTATTATTATTATTATCATTGTTGCGGAAGATTGGTCAAATGCAAGAAGTACACTGAGAAAATAAATTATAAGAAATTATTATAAATTCTGATAAAAACTCCTATCTTTTTATAATAATTGAGCGAATATTTGTAATTTTCGCATCGTTACCAACCATTTATTTGACAAATCAAAAAAAAATCATGTTACCCAATATTTTAATTATTAAGGGATAATTATATATTCTAATAAAATAAAATTTTATAAAAAAAAATAAAATTAGCTTTTTTTATATTTGTCTCTTTTTAATAATGCAAAAATGATTTAAAATCCACTAACGCCGGCGCGACCAATGCATGGACGCTAGAATTTTCACTTTAATAACAAAATGATCTTAATAATCTACTTTACCAGCTACTAAAAACGAAAAATGTATGTATAATTGCATGGTTGTAATCAATAATCTTTGTTGTAAATTAAGATTGCAGCCCATTGTTTGAGGAACCTCAGTGCCAGCTAGTTGGCAGGGTATTTTTAATATTCTTGTCATAAGTTTTGCTCTATAATCTGTATTTATAATAAATTTAAGGTACTTGATTAATTTTCTGTTGTTTCAAAACTATTATGTTCCAAAAACCTATAGTTCTGTCAAAAAGATTACTTTAATTTTATGCTATTAATTAAAACAAAAGAAATTATATTTTTAGATGATACATTATGTGAAAAAATTGTTCAGATGTCAAGTAATAGGTAGCTGTTAATAGTGAAGGAGGTGTGGACCCTTATTTTGTAGTCACTTTTTTGTTGATATAGATCAACAAAATTTTCCAACGAGTTATTACGATTTTGGGCCGTTAAATACGAATGTGAAATGATTTATTTTTGCCGAAAAAAGTCCAGATATCCAGGAAAGAAAATATCTAAGAAGCCACAAATAATATTATGATAGTCATTTTAGATAAAAACAAATACCACGTCCGTGATTTCAGAAGGACCCATCAGAAAAGCACAAGATAAAAATATTAAAAAAGCCGCATAACACAACCTGAAAAATTCTATTGTGGACAGCTGGACTATTTTAGGTAAAATAAGGTTTCATATTCTTATTCAGTGACAAAAAAAGTAAATAGTCGTTGAAAAATTAGATGCACCCATTAGCAAAAAAATGTGACTGAAGTAAGGATCCATTGGTACCATCATTAAATTGTAACAATATCTTAATCCAAAAAAATACATCATAATTGATTCTTCTATAATTTAAATAGAAAATAATTAAAATTGAACCATGTTTGCTCAAAGTAAATTACAACACTGTACGTTATTTTTGGCTATCAACTCAAAATTCCAAAAAATTTTATAACTTAAAACAGCAAACAGCTAATTTTATGAATTTTCAAAATTACATAAAGCAAATTATGTCAACGCGAAAATCATCAGTCAGTTAAAAATACCCTGCCAACTAGCTGGCACTAAGGTTCCTCAAACAATGAGCTAAATACTTCAATATGCCACAGATATCACCGATTACAACCATGCAAATTCCAAAAAATTTTGGAAAAATTCGGTATCAGATCCAAAAAATTACTATAAACGAACTATCTAAAACTATTTCTCTCATATAAATAAATTAGGTATTACGTCCAAAAAGAAAAAAAAAAATTTGGTGTTTTTTGTATATTTTGTGACGAAATTTTTGAGAAAAAAATTTTCAAATAATTAATTATCAGATTCGAGATATCAAGTAAAAACCATACTTTCAAATACAAGTACTTTCGTGGAAATAAATGAGGTATTACATCCTAATTAAAAAAAAAAAAAGTACCTCGAGCTTTTTTGGTGAAAAAATTTTTGAAAAAAAAATTAGGCCATAATTCCATAATGTTTATGAAATATCACCGATTACACACACACACACACACATACAGACTTTTTTTAAAAACAGGTTTTTTAGCTTCCTGGGGTCCCAAAACGTGCTTATATGCCAAAAAATCAAAAATTGACCTATCACAATGGTTCCTCATTGAGGAACCAATATTTATACTAAAATGTTTTTAAGCCTTTACACGACGATCAAAATTAAAATTGAATTAAAAAAAATTACGTCCCATAATTTTCTTGCACCAACATGTACGTTTATGCATAATTATAATGAGTAATTTTCATATTTTTTAATATATAGCTGATGAATTATCATTCCAGGTTGTACAGAATAATGCAACTAATCGTCCTGCAGGTTCATATAAACCTAAGACATGGATTGATATCATGCTTGTTGACAAGAATGATAAAATTGTGTCCTTTAACAACTTAATACCTACCTTTCACATATTAAGGTTGTGGCTTAATTTAAGTCACAACCTTATCGATGTAGAAGTAGAATTTTTATTACCGAAGCCTTTAATGGAAAGTTTTACCTTCAGAAAATTGAATGATGGGCTTCGAGTTTCAGCATTTGACTCAACTTCAACCAGAATACGTAGGAGAGGCAATTCATAGAGATTTAGTTTCTGATCTGTTATGAAATCCTTTGAAATCTAATCGAATTCATAAATATAATGAGTTTTGGACTTGAATTATCGTATAAACTTTCTCTTTTATTGATAAAATAAAGATTCTTCGATGATCAGTATATAATTTGATTCTTGCACATTCTGACCAAATAAGTATCCTTTTACCTTTTCCAGCAGTTTAATCATTCTGCATTGTCCCTTTTTTACTCCTGTCAAATCACGGGGGGGTGGTATTATTTGTGGCCGCCACCAGATTTGGTCTACTATAGGTTTTTTGGGTCGCTGAACACGAAAATCGGGGTTATTTCTATCAGAAATTGGGGCTTGACCCTTAAATTAGCCAAAACTACCCCTAAAAGGGGTGTTTTTGCAACTTTTGCTCTAGCCCTCCAATAAGGGTTTTTGGGGTCGCTGATCACGAATATTGAAGTTATAACTATGAAAAATTACCCCCTCACCCTCAAAGTGGCCAAAACTACCCCTAATAGGGGTGTTTTCGCTACTTTCGTTCTAGCCCTCCAAGATTCGATCTAATAGGGATTTTTGGGTCGCTGATCACAAAAATTGATCTCTTTTTAATTAAAACGTAACTCTTCACCGTTAAATTAGTCGAAACTACTCCTCAGTTTTCAGTTTTTTATGTTTTTTTTTTAAATTTGATAAAAATTTGATCCTTGGAAATTCAGTTTTTTCAACATATAAATTTTTTGTCGTTATCAATCGAAACGAAACCTAGCCTATGTTTTGACCAGTAATTTTTACTAACCTTTGCCGTAAACCCCGCGTCTCTAACTTTTATCGCGTTCTAGTTTATCCATTTCGAACAAACAAACAAATATACAAAATTATATAGGATAGGATAGGATTAGTCCTAAACTTTTATAATTTTCGAAAAATTATTGTAACTTTTGACAGATCGAACCGATCGCCTTGAAAATTTAGGTGGAATTGTAAAAAATATACCCGAATCTAATGAAATTCTTTTTGATAAAAAAGTTTTTTCTCGGTTTTCATTTTATTAGTTTTTTTATTTTTTTTTAATTTGATAAAAATTTGATCCTTGGAAATCCAGTTTTTTCAACATAAAAATTTTTTGACGTTATCAATCGAAACGAAATCTAGCCTATGTTGTGACCGGTAATTTTTACTATATTTTGCCGTAAACCCCGCATCTCTAACTTTCATCACATTTATAATTTTTAAACTTTTATAATTTTCGAAAAATTATTGTAACTTTTGACAGATTGAAGCGATTACCTTGAAAATTTAGGTGGATACGTAAAAAATATGCCCGAATCGAATAAAATTCATTTTGATAAAAAAAAAATTTTTTCTTGGTTTTCAGAATTTTTGGTTTTTTTTTTAAATTTAATAAAAATTTTTTTCTTGGAAGTTCAGTTTTTTCAACATAAAATTTTTTTGTTGTTATCAATCGAAATAAAACCTAGCCTATGTTTTGACTCGCAATACTTGCCGTCTTTTGCCGTAAACCCGATATCTGTAGCTTTTATCGTGTTCTCGTTTATCGCGTTGGGACAAACATACAAACGTAATTAAAGATTTATTTATTATAGGATAGGATAGGATAGGATAAATGTTATAGGATAGGATAAAAAGAGTGCAAATTATTTATTTCCTTGTTTGATTTACATGAAAAAATAAATAATTACTCATAGATATTGATATAAGATCTTCGGTTGTTTTTTTTTAATTCCATTTTCAAAACACCGGTGAAGAATTTCGGTTGTTTTCTTTTTTTCCATTTTCAAAACACCCGTGAAGTTTCTCGGTTGTTTTTTTATTGCAATTTCAAAATAACCGTGAAAATTCTCGGTTGTTTTTTTTTTGTTCACACACTTTTTGTATAATTATTTTTTAAGTTAAGTCAAGTATCAGTACTAAGAAAAATAGTATCTTGAATATAAATTAATTGATTTTTTATTATTATTTTTGTAAAAATAAGAATTGGGATCAATAACTATTTTTTAAGAAAATTACAGATTTAAAATAGTAAGTATATTAAGTATAAATGTTAAAAAAGAGTGCAAATTATTTATTTCCTTATTTAATTTACATGAAAAAATTAATAATTACTTATAGGTAATAAAAATTATAATTTTTTGCTAGTAAGCTTTTTTTTTTACTATTTTTCATATATTTTTAACGTGAACGAAAAATTCCCGGCATAAAATTCATGTAATCATAATGCCAGGGAAATTTAAGTTGAAAAAACTGTACCTTTGGACCTCGGAAACTTATCGGGAATACCCGAAGACCGACCCGACCTGACCCGAAAAATTCCAGGACCTACCCGAAGCTTCGGTTCGGGAAACCGCACACCCCTACTTATAATAATACGCGTTTAGGGAATCAAAACAGTTAAGGTTTAGTAAAATACATTTAATCTTAACATCTAGTGAGCTGATAATTACAAATTATAAAATTAGAAAATTGTATTGTAAAGTTGCGCAACATTTTTGCATTAAAATAGGTATACCTAGCCCTAAGCTGAAAGTATGTTCATATGTTATGTAAAATATGTTCATATTGTGTAAGTAATAAATAATTTTGACTTCACTACAAATTGTAGTAAAATTACTACAAATTATAGTAAATTTACTATTTTTGTAGTACTGTAGTGTTCATTATTTTTTACTGTGCTAGAAAAGAAAAATTTCTTGGAATTTTTTTTAGCATTCGTAATTTTATGTTATCATAAATCACGTCAGTATAAAAGATTACTTTTTTTAAACCTTCAAAAAGTTGATTATTCATGTTTACGCATAAATCAGGTTACTAAAAAATAAATGATTAAATGTCATTAATCGTGTTTTTTATAAATACCAGTAATTTTTAAATAATTTGAGCAAATAATATCACTGTATACGTATTTCTATACAGTAAGGATTCCACGAAATCGTACAAAAATATTATATACACATCCCCATAAAAAACTTCTCAGCGTGCTTTTTCTATTTCTAACACTCCCACTGAAAAATCACGCGTTAACATAATTTGCAAAATTTTGCCGATTATTCCAATGTAAAATATTGAATAATTCGCGACATTTGTTTTATATCGAAAACATTTGGGCTTAGCATTTTCATATATATATATCTATATCTGCCTGCTGCTTTTGACTTTTTAATTGTCAGGATTAAAAAACTTATGTTGATGTTTTTGCGTAACCCGATAGATTCTCACGTAATTTCATCACCCACGGAATCCACGACACTAAAGATTTTAAACTTTCACTAACACTTTTATACAATAAACCATAGTCCAAAGTTACTTTTAAATACTTGACTAACCTTTTTTTTCCATTCCAATGGGCTCTTTTGGTCTTGTGAACCCACTTATTCTGTAAAATGATCACATTAGGACGTGGTTTTACGATTTTCGATATTTTGTTTTTTTTTACTGCTTCAATTTTATCTTTGTTTTTGGTTCGTAAAAGAGGAACCATTGTGATAGGTCAAATTTCGATTTTTGATTTTTTGGCATATAAGCACGTTTTGAGACCCCAGGAAGCTAAAAAACCGTTTTTTAAAAAAAGTATGTATGTGTGTGTGTGTGTGTGTGTGTGTGTGTGAGTGAGTGAGTGAGTGTGTGTGTGTGTATATGTGTGTGTGTATGTAAGTAATTAGTGGTATTTCACAAACATTATGGAGTTAAGACCTAATTTTTTTTTTTTTAATTTTTTTATCAAAAAATCTCGAGGTACTTTTTTTTTTTTAATTAGAATGTAATACCTCATTTATTTCCACGAAAGTACTTATATTTGAAATTATGGTTTTTACTCAATATCTCGAATCTGATACTTAATTTTTTGAAAATTTTTTTCCCAAAATTTTTTTGACGAAAAAATACAAAAAACAACAATTTTTTTTTTTTTTGGACCTAGTACCTAATTTATTTCTATGAAAATACTAGTTATTATAAAACCTTAAATTAGGACTCTGACTTAAATTATCATATTTTATTTAGAAAACAGGTAATAAAGAAGAATATGAAAGAATTTTTGGAATCTTGAAGCTTGCATAAAATATTTTTATACCTATAAAACCTTTGAGCCTTTAGGGGATTTCTAGCAGGCTCAAATGCTATTATAAACTAATTTCAAAGATGTATTATCCAGTAATTTTCCCTGCGCAACCCGAATTGACAATTTATTTTAAGATTTTACCACGATTTTTAAGAGAAAAATCCACTTTTTCGTTTTTGGGGTCCCAATTTTCAAGGAACCAATTTGAAAAAAAACTGTAGTAATATTGTGTACATTTTTTTTACTGGTCAGAGTTAACTACTTTTTTCTTTTTATGGTAATTTGGGGTTCAATTTTTTATCCTCTCTTAATTACACGCAAAAAAAAGAATAGTAAAAATTAACCTATAAAAATGTAGTAAAAACAAATTAACATAGATTGGTAAATATAACCAAAAAATTAGTAAATTTTTCTAAAAAAATTGAGGTTTTAGTTTTATAAACAAATTTTATTAGTAAATTTTACTAATAATTTATAGTGACTTTTAACCAAATTGAATTTAGTAAACAACATCGTAATTTTAGTTATATTTACTAATTTTTTGTATGCGTGTACCATAAAAGGAAATAAGTAATTTCTGGGCCATGATCTGGGGCAAAAAGAACAGACTTAATATTAGATACTATTTTACGGGTTGCTCAAATAGTATTACCAAGCAAAAGAAACGAGAATAGAGGACATTTATTAATTTTATACATTTATTAATGGACACTATGGTTTACTTTTATGTTTTCGAGGTCTGGTACGATATAATAAAAAAATGAGAGGTTATTTAAAAGCTTCCACGTACAACAAAGAAAGAAGGCAAAGTTGTTTGGGTACAATTAATTTGTTCTAGTATTCATCGCTATATAATCCATCATTAATAAATATTTGAAAAATGTGAACGATAAATAGAGACAATAAAAAATTTAAGTTATTTTTAAAATTTTTAAAATAAAGTTATATTGTAGTTATATCCTTGCATAAAATTTCAGATGTAATTCAAATTTTTGGTCAGATTTTTTATCACATGACTTGGCAGGAAATTTAAAATACCTAAAAAAAAAAATTTTTTTTTTAAATAGCTGAAAGACGAAAATCGCTGCCTAAAATCAAAAATTGAACCATAGGAGCTAAAAAATGAACATAGAAGCTTATTTTTTATATAAAAAAATATACTTTAAACGCCCCTGCGCTTTATATTCCAAACCAGAACTCCCTTTTCAGGTATAACTTCGGTTTGGGACGCACAGTCTAAGCAACTGGCCGCTGCCTTCCCCCTACCTAGGGATGGGGAGCTCTCTACGTTGGAAAGCCCTCCTTTTTTTCATCAACCGGGAGACTCTGACATACTCTGTTACTTTGTCTTAGTTTTCAGGACTCCGCAGTATTTCCAGAACCACACCCTCCATATACAATATACATATTTGAAAAATAACTTTAATATGAGCTTCCGTAGAGTAATCCAAATATTTATCACTGAAAAATCTAACAAAATTACAATATTAACACATTAACTAAATTAAATGAAAATGTAAAATAAAATCAAGAAAATTTGAAAACTTGTATAAATTAGATCTTGTACTTCATTAAATTACGTAAACCAAAAAAATGAAAGCAGAGATATTTCGATATGATTCAATAAATATTTATCTACACTTAAAAAAAAAAGTAGGGATTAAATTTGTTATCTTTTTTAAGATACAAAACTTTGTAGTATTTCTATAATGTCTCAGTATTAAATTTTTAATCAACAGAGATTACCATTATTATTTTTACTTTTTATTCATTAATTTTTTTTTTAACGATGTTTTAATTTAATTAGTTATAGTAATGTCATGTGAATTTTGAGTGTAAAAATATTATTCATATTTTTAAAATTTATAATTCAAGTTTTGGTAAGTATGAGTAAAATTTAAAATTTATTCACAATTTTTTATTTGAAATAATTTTATGCTAGTTTATAATATTGGTAATTAAAAAAAATTATATTATTTTAATAAATCTCCTTTGAAGATATTATGCCATAATTGTTAATGATTTAAAATTAATCGTATAGCTTCTTGTTCAAAAATATTTTAGATATTTGATACACCTTTTATTGAAATATAATGCAATAAAATTTAATGAAACATAAAATCTTCAAATAATTTCAATTAAGAAATTGTTTAATTAAATAAATATCATAGTAACCCTGGATCCAAGTTTACCAAAATTAAAAATTATTTAGCATAAAATAACTCTATTACCGAAAACTACGCTAACTCATCTAGAATAAGCGTTAAAGGTGGCGTAGCTTTCGTCATTTAAATAAAGATAACAGTATTATAAAATAATTTAGATTATACATTCAAACAAAATGATTTGAAGTTTTTTTTTAATTCAAAATTTTTTACGTATATAAAAGTAAATAAATAATAAAATAATATAAATACACGTAAATATATATTTTTTTTTCAAGAAAGATAAAAAATAATCATTTTAAAATTACTTTATTAATAAGGGAGATTATAATTATCTGTGGTTATCTATATAAAATAAAATAATTAGTAATTACAAATCTAAAGTATACAGGTAGACTGAAAGAAAAAATTTTTTTAAAGAAAAATAATGTCATTGAAATCTGGAACGTTAGAAAAAATAATGTCATGGAAAAACTTCAAGCCAAAAATATTTTACTTTTAATAGAAGAAAATAATTCCTGAATGCTTTAATGCAAAAATTGTTAACTCTAATCATTTTGTTATTGTGAAAACTTTATTTTCCAAAATTTTTATGACTAGCAAATCTCGGCATCATTATAAACATGGTCAATAATTATTATGAACATTTAGATAGCTTTTATTCTCAAATTAAATCCTGGAAATACAATTTTTACGAAGAATATGGAAAAACAATTGCTCGTGTTCCTTTGTAAGATATTTGAGAAACCTTAATAAAACTGACCTATAAATCTTTCGAAAACCCATAATATTTGAGATAAATAAGCAGCAGTAATATTTCAGTATTTTAAAGTTATAGAACGTTTCTATAAAGTTTAAACTTTCTGTTTTAATTTGGGGATTAAGCATACTGCTGGCTTCTAAGTAACTTTTACTATGCAGTTAGCTGGCATGGTATTACCAAAGAATATTTTTTATTTTTTTTCCTTCGGTCTTCGAAAAATAAGTTTTCGAGATCTTAAATTGGTCTTTACTATATCACTTTGTAAAAATTGATCGATTTTAACCTTTCTGAGTTCTTGTATTTTTATGCTTAAAATTGTACGTATTTCCAGGATTTAATTTAAGAATGAAAGCTATCCCACTGTTCAGAATTGATAGAAGCAATTTTTATTATTTAAGATTAAAAAATTATTTTCAATCTTTTTGAATGTCTTAACCATGAGACAAAACATGGAGTTTGAATTTTGCATTATATTGGTTAAATATATGGTTTTTTTTTAAATAAAACACAATTTTATGCCGTAAATTTAATATAAAAGAAAAGCAGATTACCTTTGGAAAACCAAATCACAATCTATAGATACAGATGACTTTAACATATTTAAAAAACACCCACGATACTCTCCTAAAAAGTTAAAGATATTTAATATTAAAAATCAGGTAAAAACCCTGTGCGGAGAAAAACCCTAAAAAGTTCAATGATATTAAAATAAGTTTCTTCTTTTTATTATGTTTGCATTGAAAGAGTCCATAGCTCAGTTAACTCCAGTATAAATCTACTCCAGTTTAACTTTATCAAGGATCTTATGAAAACTGAATTTTCTTGTACAAAAATATCTTTATTTTGTTATTTTGGTAATAAATGTAACCCAAAAACAGCTAATTAGTTTGTTTATTTGTTTTTTTTTTTAATTTTCATAATTTTTGAAAAGCATGCCTTTTACATGGTTTCAATGGATAACTCTAAATATGAAAAATGATAATGGCTAATATCACACTTAAATTTCCATTCCATTTCCTTGCAATCCAGGGTATTCTATTTTTGACCAAAAATTGCATACAATTTATCGTCAGTAGTAAGAAATCTTATCCTTATTAACTGCACAGTGACCAATAAATTCGAAGTTCCATAGCCTCTAAGAAATAAAATATATTAATGTTTCAAATGAATTACCTATAATCCATAAAAAAATTTGTCTTTAATTATCATAGATAAAAAATGAATTTATTACAGTAATCTAAAAAATTAATCACCATAAAAATTACATTAATTTTAATTTACTCTGAATTTTCATGAATATAAATAATTACTATCATAGAGCAATAAAAAAATTCACCTCGTAGAATTATTTACAAGAAATACCAAGTAAATACACACTACTTTTTTTTTTTGATAATAAATTTTTAACAAGATAATAATTTATTATTTATTTTATTGTATGATAAGTTTTAATCTTGGTTTTAATTAAATATTTTAAATACTTCAATAAAGTTTATTTTAAAAATTATGAAAGTTTTTGAATTTTTATTTTTCAAAAAATTTTTTTAAATTTAATTTTTACAGATTATTAAATTTTGAAGATTAGTTAAAGAATAAACATCCTTTAAAAATGGGTGCTTTATTCAGAAGTGAAGAAATGGCATTATGCCAATTATTTGTACAACCAGAAGCAGCATATCTTTCAATATCAGAGCTTGGTGAAACTGGGACAGCTCAATTTCGTGATGTAAGCGTTGTTTTATTTATTTATCTCTAAAATTATAAAATTATATAAAGTCAAATTTATTTTTAAATAAAAAAAATAATTTTTTTAGCTAAATGCTGAAGTTAATTATTTTCAAAGAAAATTTGTTAGTGAAGTTAGAAGATGTGATGAAATGGAAAGAAAATTGAGATATATTGAGGGAGAAGTTAAAAAAGATGGAGTTCATATACAGATTAATTTAAATGATCCACCAAGAGCTCCTAATCCAAGAGAAATGATAGATCTTGAGGTGATTAATTTAATTCAATATCACAAAATAAGTAAGATAAATAGTAAATTTATTTTGTTTTATAGAGTCAAATTGAAAAAACAGAAAGTGAAATAATGGAATTAAGTCAAAATGAGCAAAATTTGAATACTAACTTTTTAGAGCTCATGGAACTTCGTCAAGTTCTTGAAAAAACGCAAATTTTTTTTTCAGATGTAAGTAAATTTTTATTTTTACAGATCTTTTGTTAAAAAATAAAAAATCATTTATTTATACCTAATAACAGGAAGAAGTTAATGACTCCATGAGCAGGACATTGGCAAACGAGGAAAATCAACCACGACCATCAGTGCGAGGACAACTTGAGTAAGTAAATTATTATTAAAATTATTTCATATTTTTTTTAATTTATTAACCATGTTTTACCCTTTTTAAATAGTTTTGTCGCAGGAGTTGTCAATCGAGAACGTGTACCAGCTTTTGAAAGAATGCTGTGGAGAATATCACGTCATAACGTTTACTTTAGACAAGCCGAATTGGATGAACCATTAAAGGATCCAAGCACAGTAAGTCGGAAATATGTTATGATAACTCCCTATCGTGGTGATAACAAAATAATAAAACAATTTTTATGCATATTATGATTAAGCATAAATTTTAGGTGTCTGAATTTTATCAGATCAATCTGATTTTATCAAATTGTGACCACTTGAATGAAATTACGAAATAATTTTATTTGATTTATTATATTTAATTGATTTTTTTATTTTCCAGGGAAATAAAATTTACAAAACTGCCTTTATCGTATTTTTCCAAGGTGAGCAACTGAAAAATCGAATTCAAAAAGTATGTAGTGGATTTCGGGCATCACTTTACCCTAGTTCAAGAAGCAACTCTGAACGATTAGATATGGTCGACAGTGTTAGAATCAGATTAGAAGATCTAAAATTGGTATTGTTTTTTTAAATTAAATTATGCTTAATAATTTGTTGTTTATGCGTTAGATATTTAATGTTTTCGGAAGTTTAATAAATCATTGTAAAAAAATATTGTAAAAGTGTTGGGAAGTGAAGCATCCGCCATGATATATCTGGAAAACATATAGTGCATTATGCTTGATACATGCGGTGCTGTGAAAATTGATATGCTAATAGCATATACCCTGTAGGAAGCTTGAAAAAACGCAAGTTGACTTTGACTTGACTTCTTGAATTTATTTAGGATCCGGATAATATTTAATAACCGGATTTTCCATAAATTTCCAAAAAAATTTATAATCTGGGAAACCGAATTGAAATCTTTTGTTATAGAAGACTTAAATTTATTGAAAAAGCTCCCCCGATATTCTCCGTTTATTTCAATAGGGTTTTTGGGTTTCGAAATACAGGGCTCAATGTTACTAAATTGGGTTTTTTGGTAATTTTCAATATAACACTGCAATTCTGTAGAAATTATAATTTTTAACGAAAATAGGTTTCGTAGATCAAAAAAATTTTTTGAAAGGCACTTACACCAAAAAAATGAGACCAACCAGAAGCGTTTTGGTTAACTTACAAGGTTGCAGCATTACGTTGAAAATTACCAAAAAATCATATTTAATAATATTAAACGCTGTGATTCTAAGACCAGAAGTTAGTAAGAATTAGTATGAACGGAGGGCATCGGGGGTGTTTTTTCAAAATATTAATGTCATCCATAACTCAGGTTGTAGTTTGATTTCCCAAAGGTTACGGTCTGCTCTTGTAAATTAGTTTTCATAAAAATGTAAAATTTTTATTAAAACCACAACTTTTACAGATTTTAAACCAAACAAATGATCACCGTCAACGTGTTTTGCACACCGTTGCAAAAAATTTATCAACATGGAGTATCATGGTTAAAAAAATGAAAGCTATATATCACACAATGAATCTTTTTAATATGGATGTATCAAAAAAATGTTTTATTGGTGAATGCTGGGTTCCAATTCCTGATTTAAATATCGTGCAAAATTGTTTAACCGAAGGATCAGTAAGTTTCGAATAATTTAAAAAAAATAAATAAAAAAATAATATTTTCATAAAAATATACTGATAAAATTATTTTCCAGAGACTTTGTGGTAGTTCAATACCATCATTCTTAAACGTAATCCATACAGATGAAGATCCTCCCACGTTTAATAGAACAAATAAATTTACTCAAGGATTTCAAAATTTAATTGATGCATATGGAGTTGCATCGTATCGAGAAGCCAATCCAGCACTTTATACAATTGTCACGTTTCCATTTCTTTTCAGCGTTATGTTCGGAGATTTAGGCCATGGTATTATATTTCTAGTCTATAATAAGAAAAATTCATAATAATTTGATATTTATAAAAAATTTGTTTGTTTCCCAGGTATAATATTATTTTTGTTTGGTTTATTTATGTTAATAAACGAAAAGAAATTTATGGAAGCTCGTTCAAAAAATGAAATTTGGAATATATTTTTTGGAGGTCGTTACATAATATTACTAATGGGATTGTTTTCCATGTACACTGGTTTTATCTATAACGATTTGTTTTCAAAATCTGTTAATATTTTTGGTTCAAGTTGGAATGCATCAAATTATTATAATGAAAGTGATATAGAAGCTATTAAAAAAGTCACTACAAACAAAACAATAACTTTAGATCCTAAATGGGATTATGTAGATAAACCTTATCCAATTGGAATGGATCCAGTATGGATGTTAGCTGATAATAAAATATTGTTTCTTAATTCATATAAAATGAAACTTTCAATTATATTTGGTGTTGTACATATGATATTTGGTGTTTGTATGAAAGTTGTAAATATCAAGTAAGTAAATTTAAAAAAAAATTTAAGTTTTTAATTTTTGTTTTTTACTTCAAGTTTTCAAATCATTTTCCCAGTAAAATTAATTTTTTTAATGACTCAATGAATTTAATACGATTATTTTCAGGCATTTCAAAAAGTATTCGTCATTCTTCTTAGAATTTTTACCAGAAGTGTTATTTTTAACATTAATGTTTGGTTATTTGGTATTTCTAATGTTTACGAAATGGATATTATACAGTCCCAAATTTCTCGGTAAATTATTTTTAAATATATTTTTTTAAATTGAAATTCTAATAACGCATTTATTAATTTTATTTAGGCAGTACCAAAAACGAGGCTTGTGCACCATCTATATTAATAACATTCATCAATATGGTATTATTTAATGAATCTAAGCCATTGGACGGCTGCTTAACTGTGTTTATGTTCCCATATCAATATATTATTCAGTTAGTAATATTGATTGTTGGTTTTCTATGTATTCCTTTACTTCTTTTTGGAAAACCCTTGTATATTCAACTCAAAAAAAGGAGTAAGAGTCCAAAAATTTATGTGAGTATCTTAGATTTTTCGCTTCTCTAGAAAACTAAGTATTTCTGTAGTATATTATGGGTCAGAAAATAAGGGAAAAGCTAGATTATGTGTAAAATATAGTCTAGATCATTTTTTATTATGGTCTCAGGAGGTAAATGAGTTTATTTTTAAAGGGCAAAGAAAAATTATAATTTATCCATCGGCGTAAAAAATCGGCGTACATATATTACTGAAAAGAAATAATAAATAGCTAGTGTTATTCAAATTTTATGATTTAGCTAAATAATGTTTACAAAAAATATTTTACAAATTAATACTACAATTTTTAAAAATATCTTCTTTAGACAAATGGTACAACAAATGGTACAGTTTCCCAGGAACTGGAACTTAATTCTTATGACGTTACTGTACCACCAAGTACTAAATCTCATGAAGAAGATGAATCATTTGGTGAATTAATGATCCATCAGGGTATCCACACAATAGAGTACGTCTTATCAACAATATCACACACTGCTTCATATTTAAGGTTGTGGGCCTTATCATTAGCTCATGCCCAATTATCTGATGTCTTATGGCAAATGGTATTAGCTAAAGGCTTAGGAACCGAAGAAGGAGGTTATGTAAAATCTATTGCTTTAGTTTTTACATTTGCTGCATGGGCAATCTTTACTGTAGCTATTCTTGTAATGATGGAAGGTCTTTCAGCATTTTTACATACTCTACGTCTTCATTGGTAAGAATTATTTTTTTCAATTTTATTGATTTCGATTGTAAAAAAATAATTTTTTATTTCATAGGGTCGAATTCATGAGTAAATTTTACACGGGAGAAGGTTACATTTTTCAACCATTTTGTTTCAAAACCATTATGGATGCTGAAGATATGAAAGATGAGTAAAACCCAAATTTCTTTCACAGAAAGAGATTTTGTCAAACTCATAGGAATCAGTATTACATACATGGTTCAAATAATCTAAATTAAAAAAAAATTATTTATTTATATTTTTTTTTAATCACAAAAAAATATAGACAAAAAATAAAAATAGAAAAAAATTCATTAAATAATTTATTAAGTGTACTTTTTATTACCTTTTGATCTTTATAAACAGGTTAATAAAACTATATTTTATAAATGGTTGGTCATAAATTTCCATTCCATGTTGATAAAAAAATTAATGTTTAAAAATTATAAAAATTTTTTTTTACTTTTCATGTTTTAATTAAATAAAAATTTTCTTAAAACTAACTTAAAAATGTAAAAGAAATAATATCTTTTTGATTTATTTAGCTTTCGTGTCAAATTTTTTCAGATATAAAAAGGTAAAAAAGAGCGTAAATTAAACACGAAACTTTTTTTTCTCAACAAATATAAGTTTTAAAAAAGATATCTTTTTTATTTATGAAACATATAAAATTTAATATCTTAATTAATTAATCTTAAATCTATTCAAATTAGCCAAAAAAAAGCTCAAAAAATAAAAAGATAAGAAAAAAATATAAAATGAATTAAAAAAAGATTACATGTAAATTAAGGATATTTAGTAGAGTAAAGATTGAGCAAGATTTTAAAAGTATATAAAAACACTAAAGTAGATTTCAAAATCGAGCTTGCGCGTAATATCGTAAGCTTCTATAACATTAGATTAAATGAAAGAGTATTTTGAAGCACGCACATAGTAGGTACTACTTGTATTCACACGCCCACAAAAAAACCTTCTCATAATATATCCCTTACATATTGAATCAAAGAATTGTGCTTTAGTTGACAAAGTGCATTTGTTTGTTAAGCATATTCTATGTTTTTTAGTATATCTGAGATAATGAAAATTGTTATTTTTTTAATTTTAATTTATTTTCAAAATATACAGATATTAAATACTTAAATAAAGGTTAGTACACAAAACAGTTTTTTGAATTTTGGTATTTTTTTCCCGCCTTTTTTAATGTGGATCTATTTTATAAATTATTTTTGATTTTTGAACCTAAGATTACCAAAGAGAATAAGATTTGTAAAATTTAATAATTTAATTTTGGTTTTAATCCAATTTTTATAGTATAGATGGTAAAAGCTTAATTTCCGGTTCTAGAGTCTGAAAAAATTCATTCTTCCGGAAACGAATTTTCTTAAAGTACCGGAAATGAGCTTTTTCATTAGCTGAATTGTATTTTTTGTATAACTGAATTGATACCTGATCCATAAGTGTCACAAGGGTCTACATTAAAAACTACTTCCCTTACGTAAAAATTGGTAACAGTGCAAAAAATCTAATAATCTAAAATTTTTACATATCTTATTTTTTTTGGAATCAAAATTTTTTGAAAAATAATTTTATTAAAATAATTTATAACTTTTATTTTTCACACGTGTACTAAATAAAACAGTAAAAAAATAAGTAGCGTGAAAAAAAAAATTATATTAAAATATTCTAGGTACTAAAATGTATAAAAGTGCATGTAATAAGTGTAAAAGAGACTAGTAATAAAATTAAAATTATTAAAATCATACTTTACACCAATATATTTATCTAATATATGTCAAGAATATAACTGAATATAATAATCATCATTTATGCATATTTGCTTTTATGGTCTATTTTAAAAAGAAAACTACGATTATATATTGACCATTAAAATTATTATTTATGATAACAACTTTATATACGGAAGCGTTAGCAAATGCGTAAGTAACAAAATTTATTTATTTACATTTTGTTTTTTAGTTTCTTTTTAATATTGACAATTTATTTTTTAATTATTTTTAAGCATTTTAAAATGTCAGGCAAAATAAGCCCTTGTACGACTAAATTTACGAGGTAAAATAACTATTTTATTTATACGTAATTCTTATTAAGCACAAGTTGCTTTGTGCACGATTTTGATTACTTTGCAACCAAATCTATAGTTATTTTGTGTGCTTTATTAGTTTTTTGTTGCAAATTGTTAATAGGCGAAAGTGAATGATTGATATATTTATTGAAAGGAAAGAATAAATAAATATGGGTCGAACTCCTTCATCTACTCCAAACCGAGCATTTTTTACATTTTTGCACAAAATTTACATATACGAAAGTTACTAGCCAAGTGATTATTTAATGTAATTTAAGGTAGTCAAATTTTTGAATTTTCAATATATCGGGTTTTTATAGAGATTCCATGCGAATTCCAGACAACTACTGTTAGGCAATGAAAGGCCCATTTACAACATAAATAGGCACCATCTATGCGCTATAGGTGCGCAACTGATTGTACTACTATAATATCTGAAAAAATCTACAGAAAAGATTGCGCTTAGGATGATCAACTTTTTAAAGATAAACAAAAATTGAAGGCACACCTCGTCACCTTATATGGTCTAAGAAATCCGAAGAAACGTATCAACAAGGTATGCGCTCAATATTTTTTTCAAAAAGTTGATCATCCTAAGCCTTTCTGTGGATTTTCTCATCAACATTGGAAGCATAAAAAAAGTTTTCAGCTTAGTTACTTTCAAATATGTAATAGTATCCAATTTCACACATTCAAAGCATTCACATTGATTAATTTCTCTTTAGTATACAATTGATACAATACTGACGTATAAGAACTTGGTCTAACTAGTCAATTGATCAGGTGATTTGAAAAATATGCATTCCTTAAACTTTTTAGAAAAAAGAAGCTAAAATTTTTCCTTAAAAAATTATTTTAATTTAACCAAATTTTAACTGCAGATTATAAAACTTCTCAGGTTTTAGGTAACTCGGAAGTTTTATTGTTTTGCTGGATCTAGTCTCTGGTATGTTTGATAATTATTTATTTGTCTTTCTACTGAACTGCAACTACTGTTAAAGCTATTGTCATTAACTATTTTTTCATTATTCTCTATTTGGCATGTATGATTAGATTCATTTTTCCTAAAGCATTTTCTGATGAACCAAATATATACCTTCTCATGCCTGTAAAAAATCTCACGCATTTCTATCTAAATAAATTGTAGCGTTTATCTAAAAATGCGTGAGACTCGTGCAAAATGCGTCAAAGTTGCCAGGCTTCTATTTCTTTCTATTTTCCTACCATTGTCAAGCTTTAATTCATATGATCTATTGATCTAGGTCTATTGCAAATTGTAATTCTAACTGGGACTAATGGTTTCTTTATCTCTTTTTCTTAAATATACATAGACATTTGTCTTGTCAGGTTTAAATTATCTTTATCATTGTATTCTACTTAACTATTTTGCGTTTCTTTTAATATATTTTTTATTATAATTATCTATTTGGTATAAAATCCCTCATTTTCCTTCCAAAAAATATTTTGTTAGAAGATTCTAAATTTTTACTTATTGGTGTGTTTCTGTACTCTAATAACCCTAAATCTGGGTTATATCTTTATTTGGTTCTTCTGCCAACTTTTAAATAATTCTTTTTTGCCCTCCCGGGCGTAAAACTTGCGCGTAAAGAATTTTCTGCACTCGTTCTACGCCTAGGTAGGCAAAAAATATTGTAAGCATCATGGGCGAAATACTTTAGACACTTGCGTGAACACTTATCACTCGTGCCCGGCTTCGCCGAGCACTCGTGCTAGTGCTCACGCTAGTGCCAAAACTTTTACGCCCTTGATACTTAATATACTATTTGCGCTACCTATATGTCTTCCTACCATGCCATTAGACTGAGAATACTTTGCACTAGAAGTTTATCATTCTATACTCAATTTAATAGTAAAACCATCTAAATTCAAACTGTTTAGCTAAGAGTCTGGATTTGAATAAATTTTTTAAGATACTCCTAGCCTACAAAATTGTGTTTTTTTTTGTGGTTCAGTGAGTATACTTTATTATAAGATGTTGACACTTATAGTGTCTAATGTGAACTGAACTTACATACTAAGGTAAAGCATATGCTTTACATACAGCACTGTTGCAAGCTAACATAAAACCTATTATTTGCCTTTAGCAATACATAACAGTCAATCCAAGAGATTTCAGAAAAACCTGGATTTCGATCTTGTCTAGAAATATTAGTTAGATAATTTGGATCTTTAAGAGTGAAGAATTGTGATTTTAATATTCCTTGCCTTTTTTTAACATTCATTGCCTTTCGTTTAAACTCCATTGTGGTTGATGACTATTGATTTCACTACATATTTTTTATAATATGAGGAGTTTCATGTACAAGATAGTTAAAAAAGATTATTTTAAGGCAAAATTTTGGGCACTATCAATTGAAAAATTACAAAATGAAGCAATATTGTGTTGTGTTATTGATAGAATTTTAAAGTAATTTTGCGAAAAAATTACTAATTGTCATGGGTTTGTTTATAATGTTGGTAAAATATCCCAAGTATCCTGTTTATTGGAATTTGCCTTCCGGGCGTAGAATCACCAACTTATATATTAAAAGATAAGGATTCTTGTGTTATCTTCCAAATAGCGCAACCACCTTGCCAATTCTTTGCGAGAAATACCCCTGCAAATATACAATTAAAAATTGACTTTCTTTTAAAAAACCTTAATTTGGAACTATGAACTTAAATTCTTATATATTGATGACAAATTGAGATTACGGGGCTTGAAACAATTCTTACTCTTAGAGGAACTGTAACTTTTTTGGTTAAATTCAAGGTTAAAAATAATCAAAAAACTATATCTTTTAACATTTAAGCTGCGATTATTAGCGAAAAGAAGTATAACAATTTTTTTTATTTTTCTTTTCTCTCCCACCCCTCCTACTTATTCTTTCCGATATCAGCTATACCATACGCTAAGGGTTATTAATTCGCCGTCCCCGGGTCCTGGTCTTTTTAAATAAGGGTCCTGGAAGTCCCAGAGTTATGTATTATTCCCTTTGATGGTGTTCGCGTTTAGTGCTCCAAAGAAGCACAAGGCATCTTTCCTTCTTTAGTCAGTCCATATATGGTATACTTGAAATGCATGATCCCAAGATCATCCTTCCTTCAAGAAGTTCGGATAACCATATCCTTGTGACTTCGTGTTTTAGAGTTCTAAAATTGTTGGCCAGAGGTCAGAAGATCCTCTTTCGGGTTCTGCCGACAATAAATCGATCAGGGCTTTCATATTTCTTTTGACGTGGCCTTTATGAATATGTTACCTTGATCTTACCGTAGTTAGGCTATCCATCTTGCAAGCTCACAATAGGCTACCCCTCTGGAGGTCTCCCTGTTCAAAAAAGTCTGTCATCCACGATTGCTTTGCTCGTCTTAAAACATCCTTATATAACTCTTCATTAATTTCTACTGCTTTTTCACAACTATGTTTGAAACTCAAACTCCTTGTCATTATCGGATCATAATTCGTTGCCAAATCAATGACAGTTAGCAAGGAATTTATGATTTGTAAAATGGGTTTTCCGTTGAGAGAAACTTCGATATTTGGTTCGGTTAGTGGCACTTCTGGTAAGGATGTGGCTAGTTCTTCAGTTTCTTCTGACGTTAGATCTACTGAAGGTGTGAAGATTTATGAACCACTACAAAAAGTATTTTACATATGAAAAATTTTAAATTAAAATAATGGCCCTCTTATTGTGAATAAAAAGAATTACTTTTTAAGAATTTGGGTCAAATGTTAAAATATTTTTAAATATAAAAGTTTTTACTAAACGGTTATTTCATAATTTTGACCAAATTTGACCCACTGTACTGGCTTTCCAGAAGGCTGAATTAACAATTTCCCTTCAGATTCTTAAGAAACAACTTACCAACTTCTATATACATGAGTTAAACTAAGCAATTCCAAAAAGTTTTCTCTCCAACAGCTACAATTTTAGTTTTAGAAGTTTTTCATACCCAAAGGTGAATAAAATTACATGCTTAAGTTTTTTAAATATATAATATTTTGAAAAATTCCAAAATTTTTTAGCTAGAATAGAAATATAAATAATTAAAATAAATAAATACTTCTGAAATAATTAGTTTTTGTTTAACTTTATTAAATTTAAGATACATAAATTAATTATAATTATAAATATTACATAAATAAAATATATTCTCTTTGTGTAATTAATAAATGATTTGTACCTATAAAAATATTTGTGCAGATTTAAAAACATTTCTGTCACTTTATATTTTATTAAAGAATTGAAGTGACAGAAAATCTTTAGAGTGATAGAAAAAGTTAAAATAATTTTTAAGTACTTACTTAATTTTTAGATAAAAATTTAATAAATGAAAGACTTTTATGAAACTTAGTTTCTATAAGCTTTATTAGTTTTGGATTATCTTATTTTAAAAGTTGTATAAATTCAGTTTAAGTAATAAAAATAAAAATTGATTTTTAGATTGTACAGTATAAATACAAATTGGAATTATATTTTCTACAAAACAGAAAATTTACTTTTTTAATTTTAGTTTATTTTTAAAATATTTTTAGACTTTTTGCATATAAAGAAAAATTACTCTATTGTAATAGATTTTAATTTGCGAAATTAATAAATATTTTTAAGTTAATAACAATAACAATAAAATTTTAACATAATTATAAAATAAAATTATTTTATCTTTTTGCTTATAATAAAAATTTTTGCTGTCAGATTGCTCTGCTTGAATTTTGCTTGAAGATTCAAATAATGTTTTTATATATTCAAATGCTTCAAATTCAAGCAGAACAGCCTGGCAGTATTTTTTTTTATTTTATTAAAAATTTCTAATACTTAAATATTACTAATTAAGTTTTAATTTTTAAAATAAGAATAATTTTTTTAATATAAAACTTACTTTATCTACATATTATTTACATTTATATTTACGTATGCTAAAACAACGTGTAAAAATTATTTATGCAAATAAACACACATTAAATAAGAACATTATATGAGTAGAAATCTGAACTAATTTGGATTGGTTTGCTAAAAGGTTTCATTTTTGTAAAAAGAGTTTAGCCCAGAGTTTACAAATCCAAAGATAGTAAACATCGATTTGAAGAATTATTTTTTTATTGCTAAGAGCCTTAAGCCCTTTCTACACCAGAATAAAAGTTGAGATTAAATCTAGTCTAGCATTATAAGTTATTTAGTGCAGTTGGGGATTTTTAACTAACTGAATAACTCCCAACTACCCTATAAAACTTATAATGCTAGACTAGATTTAATATCGACTTTTAATCTGTTGTAGAAAGGGCTTTATAAGATTTTTTTACTCTCAGCCTGTAAAAATTACAAGATGTTTTTAAAAAAATACTTAAAATTAACAATAATTGTTTTTTTCAAGGTTTTTTTTTTCAAAAAACTCAATTACTTAAAAAAAATCAATAAAAATAAAAATTCACATATTTCTACTCATATATATTTAAAATATGTATTAGGAACATACTTACAAACTAAACATAAAAATACAAATAATCATATATTCATCAATAAATAATAAAGTCATTTTAAAAAAATCATATATTAAACAACTATATACCCGGGGGAAAAATTTCCAGATCTGATCAGATCTGACCAGATCTGGATTATGGCCCGTTAAAGTCAGACTTAATCAGATTACTCAAGATTTAGCTTTTATAAATGATTTGAGTTAAAATTAACATTATATATTTATCAAATTAAATTAAAATTAAATATAAATTATCCATTTTTATTAAAATATTTTACACTAGCTTCGATTTTTTTTATCATTATAGGTAAATAAGCATTTTTAACAGAAATCAGCTAAAATTGCCAACATGATTTTCTGTTATTTTAACTCTATAAAAATATTTTAAAACGTTAGCGAATAATCATTGATGCATACCAAAAAGATTTTTAAACGTTTATGCCAAGAACCGCCTTAAAAAAAAATTTTTTATATCTGATTAAAACATGAGTATTAAAACTTAGTATGATAATCTGATCAAGTCGGCTTTGGTCAGATAATAATCCAGATGTGATCAGATCTGATCAGATCTTGAAATTTTTTTCCCGGGTACTTATACATTTAAAAAAAAAACATTTTCATAAGAAAATTCTTATACTTACACAAACACTTAAACATAAATATCTCTTTTTTCTACACATTACGTATAAATTATATATATATATATTTAAATAATAATAAAATTATATATTTAAATTATTATTTTTTGTTATTATGTAATAGTAAAAATATGATTTATAAATATTTAATTATTATGCATAAATAAATCAAAGATTACATATATTGAATTATGTGAATTTAACGTTATTTTATTTTTATCTTGATAAAAATGTCTTATTATTTAATAATTTGATTTACATTAAGTCATTGTGGTACTACACTGAAAGAAAATTTTAATTGAAGTGACCTTGTGATGAAATGTGATAATATTTTTCTTTTTTTTAGTGTATAATTAAAAGCTAAAATTATATTTTTTTAAAATTAATTCAATTTTTTCCTAATAAATAAAATGGCATTTTATATTGAGAGCAATATTTGGACAAAAAAATTAGAATTTTATCTACACTTATACGTACGTTTCTAAATGTCAGAAGTAACACGAGCGTCTGAGAAAATTAAGACAAATTGTTTGAACTAGGAAATATGTAACAAAAATATGACACAACAAACGTGTTCAGATTTTCTAGACTCTCGATACTCCTGATTTTATGACGTGCTATACTCTGAATATTTCTTTCAGTGTAGCAAGCATGGAAAACTACTTTGATAAACTTAAACGTTACGAAAAAATTAATAATTTAATACTCGTATCTTTAATTTTAAACAGAATTTATCACAAACATAAATTTTTCTTATTGATAAAAAAATTAACTTTTCAAAAATTACAATTTTTATATGGTCAAACGCCCATAAGAAACTGAGTCAGCAAGGTGCGGCTAAAAAATTATAATATTCACAACATTTTTTTCATAAAATCTTAAAAATATTTTAACACATTTAAATTTTAAAAAGTCCTTAAAAACGATAAAAATTTCATTATTTTCATTAGTACACAGTACAAATACATCAAAAATGTCTTTTATTAAAATAATTTAAAAAATCACGTACGTTAGTACCAGACTAACCTTTATCAAAAAATATAATTTCTTTTTTAATCTGTACAATTTTTTAGAAGAAAAAGTTTGTCTTTCTAAAACACAACACTTAAAACAGAACCAAATTAATTTTTTTCAATATCTTTAACATCATTAGGTTCATCAAAACTTTGAAGCGCAGCTTCATATGGTTTTTTATCCCTGACTCTTCTTTTATTAAAACAAGTGGTAAAACAAGTATCACCTTTACCAAAATTTTCACCATCTTCTAATGTTTCAGGCATTGGTTGATTTAAAGTTTCTGGTAAATACAAAACCAGAAAACCAGCTAACAATGCAATAAAACCAAATAAAGTTGCTGGCACAGTTGGATTTAAAGAATCCAATAAGAAAATTAATGGTGTTAATGCACCACTTAAACGTGCGCACATAGAACCAACACCTAATGCAGTATTTCTTAATACAGTTGGAAATAATTCAGCAGTATAATTATAAATAATAGCAAACGAGCCAGCAATACATGCTTTACCAATTAATACAATGACAGTATTACCTGGTGAATCACCAAATAATTCTTTTGGTATCGATGCTGCTGATATGCAACAAATACCACCAATTAACATTAATGTACTTATTAAACATCTACGTCCAGTTTTATCCATAAATATTATGACAAATATATAACTTGGTAGTTCAACTAAACCCATTAAAAACATCATAACATATGGATTACCAACAAGATTACCAGAATTTAATGATAATCCATAATATACTATCGAATTAGCAAACCAATTTAAACAAACATTTAATGTTTTACAACGTAAATTTGGCGTTTTTAATAAATCTAATGCACTGTAACTTTTTCCATTATTATCATCAGAATTTTTAACTTTATCAATTTTATTTTGTGATATATATTTATCCATATCCAAATGTACATTACTACCATTCATTTTTAAACCTTTTTGTACAATAACTAATGCTTCGTGTATTTTACCTTGTGCCCATAACCATCTTGGTGATTCATCCATTAACCACCAATGACCTAACAGTATAGTACTATGTAAGCCATAAATAATTTGTAATACAAATCTATCTTCAATAACAGAACCCCATGCTGATACTAACATGAAACCAACAGCAAACGCCAATTGAAATAATATACCACAAATTGTTCTTTTAGATGGACCAACTAATTCCATTGATAATACAAAACCAGTGATATATGCACCAGCAGAACCAAATATACCATACAAAAATCTAATGAATAAAAATGTATAATATTCTGTGACAAATGCTGTACCAACACCAAATATTAATTGTAATATACTCGATACATAAAATATTATTTTACGTCCATATTTATCAGCCATACTGCCTAAAGTAACAGCACCAATAAATACACCAAACATATATGACGATTGTGCTAATGCACCCATCCATCTTCTTGAACATACAAAATTCCATTCGATACCACGTGATGATTTAAAATATGTAGTATCATATATCCATGAATTACATTGACGTGTTATATTATTACCATCATAATAATAACAATTATCTATTGTTGCATAATCAGCAACGTTACATTTATGGGGTGGTATCGCTGCTACTGTTACTAATGTTAACATATGTAAACCTGCTGTTAATGCACCTAATATATGTAAAAAAAATTGAAATCCTTGGTATTTTCCAAAATCACCTAATTGCGACATTACTTCTTCAAGATCGTTATCGATATTATCCATTTTTGATTACTTTTATTGGTTCTGTTTATTTAAGCCTTGTACAAGTTTATTAAATTACTTTTTTTATTGAGAAATTGATCTCTTCGTCGTATGTAGATCAATTTTCTTCGATGCAAATTAATATTTGTTTTGTTGATTTATGCTGTAATTATAAAATATTATTGTTATTAACGTTTATATAATATAAAATATTTTTTTGCCTAAAAAAACGAAATAGTATATTAAGTATCAAGGGCGTAAAATGTTAGTTCACACTAGTATTTAAAGTTTTTCGCCCATGGTGCTTTTGATATTTTTTGCCTGCATAGACATACAACGAGTGCATAAAATTCCGTGACAAGTTTTACGCATTAGTTTAAGGTTAAAAAAGTTTTTTTTCTTTATCGTAATTTTCAAAATGTTATCATTGACCGTAATTATATTACAAGATTTCAATTCAAATTGTTTTTTAATTTAAAATTTTAGTTTTTAATCGATATGTGAACCAAAAATAATTGTTAAATAAATAAAAAAAAATTTTATATCTTATTGACTTATTTTGATATCTTAACACTTGAAGAATCTTGGGTTATTTGGATTTTTTTTTCGCATGTGTTTTTTAAACGAAAAATTGAAAATAAATATAAAATATCGATATCATAATAATGTAAACACAAATTTATTATGTAAAGTATATATGGGTAAAAATTTGTATTGTTAGGAATCTGCTGGATAAAATTCTCTCGTGGCAAGCAAAAATTTGCTTTTAGGAACCGTTTTTTATCTCGAAAGAGTAAAATTTTCTAGGTTTTTTTAACAATGTTTTGATTTATTATTAAGTATCAGAGAAAATAAAAAAAAATTTGTGTGCCAAAGCCGGAATCGAAGTTGCCACGAGTAAGTTTTTTGTTTCGTTAAAAAAAATTGGTCAAATTTAAAGCTTTAGTCTAATTGTGTCCTAAACTGGGTTTTGTGAAAAAGGTATCCAATACTCATCAAATTGAAATTTTATTACTAAAATCTTTTCTGATAATGGTAATTCATGGTGAAAATTTAACAAAGAACAACAGACAAATTAGACAATAATTTCTTTGTAAAAAAAACCTTTTCAGTGATATAATGATCAAAAATGCATTAAAATACTATCCAACAATAAATATAAATCCAAATTTTTTACTTTTAAAATTGTAAAACATAAAAAAGTTTTTATTTAATTTAAAATTCATTATTAATTATTTTCACCATAGAGCTGAAATAACCAAAAAAGTCGTACCATTATTAGTATCCCCTAACAAAATATTGTATTTTGAATTAATTAAAAAATTGTAACTCTTATACTTAAAATTAATCATAATACTTCAATTTTTCATATTATTTCCAACTCTACACAAATCTCAATCACAAGTTCACTTTATCAGATAAAAACCACAAATCACCAAAAATTCCAAAAACTTACCATAAATAATTTTATTAATTAAAAACGTCACATTTATGTCAAAAAATAAAAATTTGCGTCAAATCCAAAAAACAATAATAAAATATATTTTTCACTCAACAAAAATAAATAAATAAATAAATACGTCTTAACATGACGCTGAAAATAAATAAACTAAACAAAAATCTATACAACACAAGAGAGAACACTCACCTCATCTAATACAGTATTACTAGTATGCATATAACATTCAATTTTTTTTTTTTTTGCAAAATATAAATTCTCTATCCTACACACAATATTTTCATTATGTACATTAAAAATAATTACACACACAATAATAAAACACACATACCTTTTTCCTTTCCTTCATCATAACGCAAAATATGTTTCTTACTATACTTTTTGATTTAAAAATTTAATATTTTCTTGCATTTTCTCAATACACCTAAAAAATATATATAATTAAAAAAAATGTCCTTCATAATTTTGCCAAAAAATATATTATTCTTTTTTTACACATACTATGATAAAATAACAATTCAATTTACGAGATAATTTGTATGTAATTGAAGTTGGTATTTCTATTAAATAAGAGTTTTAATTATAAGTCATTTATACGTATATTTTAATTAATGTCTAGTTAAACAATCAAATGTATATATAAATTAACTGTAAAATTAAAAAATTTTGTAGTAAATTTAACGATGCAGAACTATAAATAAAAATATTTAATTATATATGAATACATATTAATTGTTCGTTTTTTTTAGTTTTTAGATTTTTTTTTGACCTTGTTTATATATATATGTATATTTTATTTTTTCAGGAAATTTAATTTTTCTTGGCTTCTTGATTATATATGTATGTGTATATGAATAAGCCTAGTGAAAATTGTTACTTAGAGTATGAATTTTTTAGATTTTGGTTTTGATTTTATCTGATTAGTAATTTTGTCTATTAAAAGATTTTAGCGTCTGTATACTAAGCAAAATAATATGAATATAAAAATGACCAAAATAAAAGATGGCTTATATAAGGATTATCTAAGATAGTAAGGTAGTCTTCTTACTGACGATCATGTCTCTTGTGGAGACAAAAACGTCCTAAATTTGTGGTCGTTCTTATATTTATTATAATTTTGTCTAAATTGTTTATGGTATATTTCGAGGCCCTGTTCGTTGATCTGCATTAATGTCAATATAGATATTTTTCATGGGAGCTGATATGTATACACCTTGAAAATATCAATGAAAAATTCTAAAAAATATTTCATTTTTTTATAGAGTAGTAGAAACGTGATCAATAACATGATCGATATATGAATGCTATATGCAAGTCTAGATTTCTAGTAACTTATGAGCAAATTGTTATTGTAATACTTAAACATGGCATTATTTGAGAAATTTTAAGAGTATCAATACTTAGAGCAGAATTCCAATCTTTATCAATTTACTGTAATTTTGCTTCAAAATTTTGAAAAAAACCTAGTAAATGAAACAATAAGCTAAAATTTTTTGAAATGGTCTAAGTTCGATAGACTCACCCATGTATACATATTTAAAATTATTAACAAATATCTTATATTATTCAATTCATTATTACTTTTTTGTATTTTAGTTTATTTACATAATTATATCTCTGACATTGATAAAAACCATATAGTAAAAATTATTAATTGCATATTATAACATCAAAAAAATAATATTTTAATATTTTCTTTTATGTTTGCTTAATTTTATAGAACTAGGAAGAAAATTTTATTTATTGTTTTTTAAAAATTAGCGCCAAAGTACCTGCTTTCTTTGTTTTATTAGAAAATACGTAGATTTATTAAATTTTAGCACGTTAAGTGATGATTTCGTAAAATATTGAATACTCGTTTTAGAATTCTTAGGCACTGTACATTTTTTTTCTACTTTTTTATATTGCATTTCAATTTATATCAAAATTAAACTAAAATAATATTATTATGTGTTATACTTTTGAAAATTTTAATCATATTTGTTTATATTGAAAAATAAATGCATTTGCTGGTAGCCGAAATATTCCGTTTGGGGTTAGCATAATTACACTTGCGCCAAGAAGCGGAATTTATTTTCTTTCTCAAAGAATTGCAAATGTCTCAAAAAGTAAATAAATATTACAAAAAAAAATTTTCTTACTTTTGAAAAAAAAAATTTTTCGCATCGTACTGCAGCGCGCATAGCCTAAATCTGCAAAATATTTGTTTTTAATTTTCTTTACGTTGCAGGTCATTTGCAATCTTATGAGCAAGAATAATAGTAGTATAGCAATAGTCTCATGTCCAGAAAAGCAAAGAAAGGGTCTAAATCACATGTAAATTACCTTCCGAGGTGAACCCTAAGCTGCGGTAAACTGCAATTTGGGGCATTCTTAATTTTTGGACAATAGCCTTATAAAATATTTTTTTAGGATTTTCAACAAAAAAAATTTTATGTTTTCTGACATTTTAGAATTTTTTTTTTTTATACAGTACAATAAAATTTCAACATTTTATCAAAAAACAATAATAATAAAATAAAAACAAAATTATACACGTTTAAAAAGAAATAATAATAAAAACAGGTTATAAAGCATCTTTAAATATCACGAAATAAATTTATAACGATTTCGCATAAAACAAAATAACATAAAATAAAAAAAAATAAAAAATTTTTAACGTTTTTCTGTACTTCGTGATTCCTTATATAGTTATATATTTTTACATAAATTTGGAAACACACTACAGGAATTATTATTGATACGCTTTTTTGTATTGACCTGTTTATATGAGTAATTTTTTTATTTTTAATCTCACTGAATGAAAATTGTAGCCTAAATGGAATTATAATTGCTTTGTATGGTAAATTTTACTTTAAAAATAGCTAAAATTCAAAATAATTTATTTTGATACAATTTTATGAATATTGCCCAAAACAATGCTTTCAAACCCGAAAAATGCTTATTAAGTAAAATCAAAATTAACAAATGAAATTCATTATCTGATAAGTTACACTAAAAAACAAAAAAATTTACTCATATACAAGTATCGATATTTATCATTTTTCTTTATTTGGGCATAAAATTTTTGGTATAAATAAAATTAAAAAAAAAAAAGGGTGATATAACAGTTCTTCAGTCTCTCTACCAATTCTTATAAATATTAAAAATTGCATCGATGCCAATGAACTCAAATATATATATATTATATATATGTGTGTGTGCAGCGTGTAATTTTAATGCATGTTAAAGGTATTGAATTTTTATGTATTAATACGAAATAATACAATCTTTTCTATGTACAATTGTTAGGATTTACGTATAAAAAATTTTAATTTATTATTCGATTCATGAATTAAAATACATAAAAAAAAAATGTCTGACCTCGATCTCTTTTTCTTTTATTCTTTTATTTTTTGTACATTTATATGACGTTTTATGTATATGACTTATTTGCAATTTTCGTTGCCAAAATTTAGATTTTAGTGTTTAAGAAGGTTTTGTATGAAAAAATTTTATGAGATGCAGTTAAGATAAGTTTTTTATGGTAACTAGTCAAATGTATTAAAGTAATAAAAAATTAAAATTTTGATGAATATTTTGTAGTTTATTTCAAGACTATACAAATTTTTTCGTTGTAAATTAAATTCGATTATTGCCTTGCTGACAATGGTTACCTAGAAAACGTGGGAAAAATTTGGAAATAGTTGCAAATCATTTTTAAATTCAGAGAAATTGAACTTTATAACCTCTCTTCGAAAGCATGATTGGAAGACTTAAAAAATTTTTCTAATTGTTTATGCTAAATTCTCCAAAAACATATGTAATTGGCTCTAACTTTCGTTGCAATTTTTAAGTATTACAAAAATAATCTTAAAAAGGGTTACTCTTTGTTAAATTAAGGATGTTAGTTGAAAAGTGAAATCTTGATTTATCGGAATCAGCAACTCAAAAAATCCATTTTAAAGGTTTTTTCATCTTTGCTACCATAAACAACCGCAAATCGTGAATCGTGATTATAATTCATTCTCCCGTACCTATTTAGTTTACATTTTATTCGCAAATAAGCAATATATCTAAAAAGAATTTTTTTAAAATTACAATGCTTTTTATCAATATTGCAAAAATTGATAAAAAAATTTTAAAGAAAATTGAAATATTGGAATAAAATAAAAGTATTATTTATCTTATCAACCTTAATCGTCTCGTATCCAAATATTTAAATTGATTTTGTCGGGTTCAAAAATTGAAAGTTTCTAATAGTATACAAATTATGAAAAAATTCCAACTCAATGTCATTTAGATGTCTCTAAAGTACTTCAACGCAATTGCGACATTATGCAACCATTTTTGCAGGTATACAGTGCTTTGTCGGAGTACAATACGTTGGATCATCAGCAAACATCTAACGTACCTATTATCTAGAGACTGTTTCAGGTTTCGCAATGTTGTTAATATTTGAAATTGGTTAGGGTATGTATGTGTTTAGTAGGGTGTTTCTTGTTTCCCAAACTGACCGTAGAGACAATTACCAGCCCAATATAATACTTATTCAGGTCATAAAACTAATCTCCAAAAAAAACATTTGTACATAAAGTTTAATTTAGTGTTTCGATTTGCAAACGAAAATCGGTAAAAATTAGGGAAAAGGTTTTAAAAACGTTTTACAAAGCTTTTAGAAATCTTGCTAAAATCTTTTCACTACTAAAATGTTCTAAAGGGTTGTTAGTAACAAAATATCCAAAAGAAACTGTAAATTATAACGTAATAGCTTATTTTTAGGTTTTTTAACCAGTTATAAAACCTGTTTTTTGAATCCCTCTTCACTAAAATAAGAAATTTCATTTTTTTCAATAAATTAATGAATAAAACAGTCAAATTGCAATTGTCGTGGATATTTTCTTTGCAGACTACTTTAAATTTTAAATTAAGTTCAATTATCATAAAATATTTTATAATTTACAGTTTGTCTTAGATATTTTTTACTTACAAGCTATTAGAACATTTTCTAAAAGTGTAAAACGTTTTTAAAACCTTTTTTCTGATTTTGACCGATTTTTATTTGCAAATCGGCACACTACATTAACTTGTAGATAAAAATTTTTAGAAAATACGAAAATTGAGAGAAAAACAAACTAACACGACTGTCCTTAAAATAACAAAAAAGATTCCGATAAATCAAAATCAACTGAAAAGTAAAAAAAAAATTAGGTCTGGAATTAACATAATTTTGAGGTTTGAAGAGTGCAGAGTACAGGAAATAGCTAATAAATGAATTAATAGTTAGGCCTAAAATATTTAAGCGAAGCTTTTCAAGAAATCAAAAAACTTAATTTAACATTTTGAAAAGTGAATTTTTGTATTTACCAATTATAGTCTTACTTAAATAGAATAATTCAACAAGTGGATAAAATTGAAACCGTAAAAGACGCATGTTCATTTCTTGTAAAATTTTAATTATTGATTTTTTCATTTATAGTTCTTCTGTTTTGGTAACATAATAAAAGATTTTATATAAATATTATATAAGGCTACTCCCTTATAATTAATTGAAGCATACGTAATTTACATTATCGAGCAGATAGTCTTATAAAATATTTTTTTACATAATTTATTATTGCGTCAAACTAAATTTTCAAAGTTAGCTCATAGTATCGATCTAGTTCGAAAAATTAAATTCAAATTTTAATTGTATGTTACAATATTAAACAATTTACTAATCTTAAAATATCAATGGATACTAATTTTTTAATATTACAATTGTAAGTTTCAAGATAATCGAGCAGTACTTGCATGCTCCATTTCTGGGTGTATAAGTAAAAGCGCTCAAATGGACTTAAAAATAAGAAAAGCTTAATGAAAATTATGTGAAAACATACAGTAATCCGACACTTCACGTGTATTTAAATTTTACCCCCAAAAAAGATCAGGCGTATAGCACGTAACTCGGGCTCCCTTATAGCACTGGGCATAAGCTGGCCAGCGTTACGTGCCATACAAGTGAGCTGTTCGGATCACTCACTACAAAATATAATATTTAATACAAATTAAAAATTTTTTTGGCATAGAATAACATTCAAGCAATTAATAATAAATAGAAACAAGAAAATGCTTACAGTGTATATTTTTACTACATAAATTTTATCGTATAATCAAATAAAATAGATCAAATTACAACGCGTGTATAAGTGCATAAATTACATAATATTAAATTTTATTTATTATTCTAGATTCTTAAATTACAAAATCTTTTTTCATATTATTATATACTTAAAATATATGATTTATTTTTACTTCCCATATAATTTTTTTATTGATATTAGGAAATGAGGAAATTGAAAATCTTATTTATCAATTTTTCAAATCAATTTTATTTTGCTTTTGTTTTATTCAAGGGTTTTATTTATATAATTTCAGGGAAAAAATTTGGAAAGACAGACAATTTGGAATTTGGGTATATTTATTTGACATGGTCAATGAATACACTAAAAAAAATCCGTTTGGTACAAGAAGAGTTTTTTTTCTTTCTCAAATAATTGCAAATGATTTGAAACGTAAAGAAAATTGAAAAAAAGTTTTACTTTTTCGCATTGTATCAATGCGCGCATACCCTAAATGAGCGACAAAATATTTACATTTCAGGTTATTGGCAACCGTTTGAGCAAGATAACAAAATCCACTTGCTCAATGAGTAAACTTTAAAAAAAAATGTACAAAATACTTGCATTCACACTTGCCTATTTATGTTTTTTAATATAACTAATTTTTATTAAAAATTTCTTTCAAAACGACACTAATTTAATTTTCATAAAATCACACCAAAACTGCAACCCACATCAACGAATCTATTTGACATTTTATTAACTGTTAAAAAAAAAATAAATATTTACTTTATTAAAAAAAAAAAATAGATACGTAAATGATCCAATATTGTTAATTGGATTGTGGTAATTTCATTGTCTATCTTTCTCTGTATTAAATAACCTTTTCATTAAGGTCGTCAAATTCATTGACCATCATTAACTTTAAGAAATTAATGTGTGCAAAAAAAAATTATTATTCAATAAATTTTAAACGAAGGATATAATATTTTTTTTTTTATAAAATGCTCATATAAATATGAAATATTGCATATTTTTTATTTATATTGATCAGTTTTTTTTTTCTCTCTTTAATTAGTAATTTATATTATATAGGTCATATGTTATGCAAGGTTATGAATTAAAAAAATTTATATGTGCTTTTTTTATTTAAAGTACTTTTCTTGTAAGAAATAAAACTCATGATCGTATCAAGGTGCAAGAAACCTATTGATTAGAAATCATAAAATGTATACTGTTTCTTTTTGCTGAAATAAAAATTTTAAATAAGTATAATTTCAAATAATTTTTAAAACTACTGAAAATGAAAAATAACATATTTTACTAATTAAATTAAAAAAATTTTTCTTTTACAGCTACTAAAAATTGAAAAACAAAAGATTTGTTATATCTTCTGGTCTTAAATATAATTCAAGTTTTATGGTAAAAGACTTGAGAAATGCATAACTAGCTCAATTTTCACCCTAAGATAATAATTTTTTACCAGTTGATTATTTACTGGCTATTCATTTCTTTAAGAAGAAACTCAATTCCACGTACTAAGTCAAAAACCATTTTTGGTTTTAAAAAGCAAAATTCACTTTATACACTTATTCACTTTTCGACCTAAAATCTGAAATTTCGCAAATAAACATGATTTTTTTCTTGAAGAAATGAATAGTCGGGAGAAAAATAACCAATTTCAAAAAAAAATTTTATTTTTCAGATAAAAATTGATTGAGTTATACATTTTTTATTTACAAAAAGTAAAAACCGTCTTTTCTCAATAGAATCCCAATTTTTTTTAAGACCAATTTTCGCAAAATCTTAATTTTGCGATAAATAGACTAATTTTTATCGGAAAAAGTTTTTTTTTTCTTCGGGTGTACTTTTTCACTGGTAATCCAAATTAACAATCTATTTTTTAAAATTTTATTATCAAAAAGAGGAATTTCCAAACTTCGGTTAGCTTATATATATGAAAGACGCGGTTTTTAACATAAGAAAATCTTTTTGCATACATCGCCGATTTCGTGTTTACGATTTTTTTTACAAAACTACCAGAAAATTATGGCAGTGCGCGTATCAGAGAAAAAAATTTTTTTTCATTTTTGGTTCATATAAACTATAATTTAGAAATGTTCATATGCAAAATGCATAATAATCTTTTAAGCTTCTTTTGGTAAAAAGCTTAAAACACCCAATAAACCGATAAAATAAACAACTTGTACTCAACAACTTATATTATTAAACAAAGTTAATTTATTTAAAGTTGTTAAATACGTTTACTACTTTGCCAATCGAGTTTTTAGCTACGTTTATTTAAAAAAAAAATAAATTTTCAATTTAATGTACATTTCACATGAGTAATTCTTAGCGAAACTGATTTAAAGGGAATGCAAAGGTTTGAAGTTCACGAAAAAGTACGTACATTTTTCTGTGTCTGTGGCGAAAAAAGACGTCTTTTGCGTGAAAAATGAATGATTGGAATTCGACCCCTGAAGCATAGTCTTTCTTGCATACTCTTGCAATAAACATATTGGAACTTTGGAATTAGATAAATTTTTCGAATTTGATTTTATAAGTAAATAACTAGTTTTTGGACCTAAATTATTCAAAAATAATAAAATTAGCATGCGAACTATAATAAAAAAGTATTTAATTTTTTAAATTTAATCATATGCTTCAATAAATCTTAAACTTTATTTGATATTAAAATATATTGGATTAAAGTATAAACTGAATTTATTGACCAAATGGAGTAAAAAAAAAAATTATATGTAACTTTTTACAAATTTTTTTATTCATGTTTGTTGATGACAACATTTCATCAACAAGTTTTTTTGACCTTCTGAAGATAAAATTTAGTTTATTGTTAATTAACATAAACTTTTACATTATTTTAATGAAAAATTTTTTAAATTTTACCAACTTACAAGGTGAGCTTCAAAAACTCATATCTCGACTGAGTAAATCGCTTATTTTTTTTCTTTAATGATAAGTGACAACCCCTATATCTTTTAATTTTTATAACATTTACTAAATGAATATTTCAGCACATAATATAAAGTACATATAAACTTACTAGCTGCCTCCGGCTCGCTTCGCTCACCTCGGCAACCGCCAAGGGGGCTGCGCCCCCCTGGACCCCTGCAACTTGATTTTTCCAAAGATATGTTGTTTTAGGTTACTCAATATTTTCTATAACAAACTTTTTTTACCCGAATTATTATCTAAAATTTACTGAATCACAAAAATTACGGACGTTAGAACTTAGGCGGATAATTAGTGATCAGCGATACAAAGCTTGATTACCCTTCCCTAGGATCCGCAAGTGGCAGTTGCTTCCCTCAACTACCAATTCTAGGATTTTCCCTGATAATACCTGTACAAGTTTCTTTTAATTACTCTATTGAGGTACTAAATTAGTAACCGGTAAGAATTACGAATATATATAATACTAGCTGCCTCCGGCTCGCTTCGCTCACCTCGGCAACCGCCAAGGGGGCTGCGCCCCCCTGGACCCCTGCAACTTGATTTTTCCAAAGATATGTTGTTTTAGGTTACTCAATATTTTCTATAACAAACTTTTTTTACCCGAATTATTATCTAAAATTTACTGAATCACAAAAATTACGGACGTTAGAACTTAGGCGGATAATTAGTGATCAGCGATACAAAGCTTGATTACCCTTCCCTAGGATCCGCAAGTGGCAGTTGCTTCCCTCAACTACCAATTCTAGGATTTTCCCTGATAATACCTGTACAAGTTTCTTTTAATTACTCTATTGAGGTACTAAATTAGTAACCGGTAAGAATTACGAATATATATAATACTAGCTGCCTCCGGCTCGCTTCGCTCACCTCGGCAACCGCCAAGGGGGCTGCGCCCCCCTGGACCCCTGCAACTTGATTTTTCCAAAGATATGTTGTTTTAGGTTACTCAATATTTTCTATAACAAACTTTTTTTACCCGAATTATTATCTAAAATTTACTGAATCACAAAAATTACGGACGTTAGAACTTAGGCGGATAATTAGTGATCAGCGATACAAAGCTTGATTACCCTTCCCTAGGATCCGCAAGTGGCAGTTGCTTCCCTCAACTACCAATTCTAGGATTTTCCCTGATAATACCTGTACAAGTTTCTTTTAATTACTCTATTGAGGTACTAAATTAGTAACCGGTAAGAATTACGAATATATATAATATTAGTCCTAAACTTTTATAATTTTTGAAAAATGATTATAACTTTTGACAGATCCAGCCAATTAGCTTGAAAATTTAGGTGGATACGTAAAAAATATGCCCGAATCGAATAAAATTCTTTTTGATACTAAAATTTTTCCTCGGTTTTCCGTTTTTTTGGTTTTTTTTGAAAAATTGATAAAAATTTTTTTCTTGAAAATTCAGTTTTTTCAACATAAAAATTTTTCGTCGTTATCAATCGAATTAAAACCTAGCCTATGTTTTGACCCGTAATTTTTGCCGTCTTTTGCCGTAAACCCTATGTCTGAAGCTTTTATCGTTTTCTAGTTTATCGCGTTCGGACACACATAATTAAAGATTTATATATATACTAGCTGCCTCCGGCTCGCTTCGCTCACCTCGGCAACCGCCAAGGGGGCTGCGCCCCCCTGGACCCCTGCAACTTGATTTTTCCAAAGATATGTTGTTTTAGGTTACTCAATATTTTCTATAACAAACTTTTTTTACCCGAATTATTATCTAAAATTTACTGAATCACAAAAATTACGGACGTTAGAACTTAGGCGGATAATTAGTGATCAGCGATACAAAGCTTGATTACCCTTCCCTAGGATCCGCAAGTGGCAGTTGCTTCCCTCAACTACCAATTCTAGGATTTTCCCTGATAATACCTGTACAAGTTTCTTTTAATTACTCTATTGAGGTACTAAATTAGTAACCGGTAAGAATTACGAATATATATAATATTAGTCCTAAACTTTTATAATTTTTGAAAAATGATTATAACTTTTGACAGATCCAGCCAATTAGCTTGAAAATTTAGGTGGATACGTAAAAAATATGCCCGAATCGAATAAAATTCTTTTTGATACTAAAATTTTTCCTCGGTTTTCCGTTTTTTTGGTTTTTTTTGAAAAATTGATAAAAATTTTTTTCTTGAAAATTCAGTTTTTTCAACATAAAAATTTTTCGTCGTTATCAATCGAATTAAAACCTAGCCTATGTTTTGACCCGTAATTTTTGCCGTCTTTTGCCGTAAACCCTATGTCTGAAGCTTTTATCGTTTTCTAGTTTATCGCGTTCGGACACACATAATTAAAGATTTATATATATATAGGATAGGATTAGTCCTAAACTTTTATAATTTTTGAAAAATGATTATAACTTTTGACAGATCCAGCCAATTAGCTTGAAAATTTAGGTGGATACGTAAAAAATATGCCCGAATCGAATAAAATTCTTTTTGATACTAAAATTTTTCCTCGGTTTTCCGTTTTTTTGGTTTTTTTTGAAAAATTGATAAAAATTTTTTTCTTGAAAATTCAGTTTTTTCAACATAAAAATTTTTCGTCGTTATCAATCGAATTAAAACCTAGCCTATGTTTTGACCCGTAATTTTTGCCGTCTTTTGCCGTAAACCCTATGTCTGAAGCTTTTATCGTTTTCTAGTTTATCGCGTTCGGACACACATAATTAAAGATTTATATATATATAGGATTAGTCCTAAACTTTTATAATTTTTGAAAAATGATTATAACTTTTGACAGATCCAGCCAATTAGCTTGAAAATTTAGGTGGATACGTAAAAAATATGCCCGAATCGAATAAAATTCTTTTTGATACTAAAATTTTTCCTCGGTTTTCCGTTTTTTTGGTTTTTTTTGAAAAATTGATAAAAATTTTTTTCTTGAAAATTCAGTTTTTTCAACATAAAAATTTTTCGTCGTTATCAATCGAATTAAAACCTAGCCTATGTTTTGACCCGTAATTTTTGCCGTCTTTTGCCGTAAACCCTATGTCTGAAGCTTTTATCGTTTTCTAGTTTATCGCGTTCGGACACACATAATTAAAGATTTATATATATACTAGCTGCCTCCGGCTCGCTTCGCTCACCTCGGCAACCGCCAAGGGGGCTGCGCCCCCCTGGACCCCTGCAACTTGATTTTTCCAAAGATATGTTGTTTTAGGTTACTCAATATTTTCTATAACAAACTTTTTTTACTCGAATTATTATCTAAAATTTACTGAATCACAAAAATTACGGACGTTAGAACTTAGGCGGATAATTAGTGATCAGCGATACAAAGCTTGATTACCCTTCCCTAGGATCCGCAAGTGGCAGTTGCTTCCCTCAACTACCAATTCTAGGATTTTCCCTGATAATACCTGTACAAGTTTCTTTTAATTACTCTATTGAGGTACTAAATTAGTAACCGGTAAGAATTACGAATATATATAATACTAGCTGCCTCCGGCTCGCTTCGCTCACCTCGGCAACCGCCAAGGGGGCTGCGCCCCCCTGGACCCCTGCAACTTGATTTTTCCAAAGATATGTTGTTTTAGGTTACTCAATATTTTCTATAACAAACTTTTTTTACCCGAATTATTATCTAAAATTTACTGAATCACAAAAATTACGGACGTTAGAACTTAGGCGGATAATTAGTGATCAGCGATACAAAGCTTGATTACCCTTCCCTAGGATCCGCAAGTGGCAGTTGCTTCCCTCAACTACCAATTCTAGGATTTTCCCTGATAATACCTGTACAAGTTTCTTTTAATTACTCTATTGAGGTACTAAATTAGTAACCGGTAAGAATTACGAATATATATAATATTAGTCCTAAACTTTTATAATTTTTGAAAAATGATTATAACTTTTGACAGATCCAGCCAATTAGCTTGAAAATTTAGGTGGATACGTAAAAAATATGCCCGAATCGAATAAAATTCTTTTTGATACTAAAATTTTTCCTCGGTTTTCCGTTTTTTTGGTTTTTTTTGAAAAATTGATAAAAATTTTTTTCTTGAAAATTCAGTTTTTTCAACATAAAAATTTTTCGTCGTTATCAATCGAATTAAAACCTAGCCTATGTTTTGACCCGTAATTTTTGCCGTCTTTTGCCGTAAACCCTATGTCTGAAGCTTTTATCGTTTTCTAGTTTATCGCGTTCGGACACACATAATTAAAGATTTATATATATATAGGATTAGTCCTAAACTTTTATAATTTTTGAAAAATGATTATAACTTTTGACAGATCCAGCCAATTAGCTTGAAAATTTAGGTGGATACGTAAAAAATATGCCCGAATCGAATAAAATTCTTTTTGATACTAAAATTTTTCCTCGGTTTTCCGTTTTTTTGGTTTTTTTTGAAAAATTGATAAAAATTTTTTTCTTGAAAATTCAGTTTTTTCAACATAAAAATTTTTCGTCGTTATCAATCGAATTAAAACCTAGCCTATGTTTTGACCCGTAATTTTTGCCGTCTTTTGCCGTAAACCCTATGTCTGAAGCTTTTATCGTTTTCTAGTTTATCGCGTTCGGACACACATAATTAAAGATTTATATATATATAGGATAGGATTAGTCCTAAACTTTTATAATTTTTGAAAAATGATTATAACTTTTGACAGATCCAGCCAATTAGCTTGAAAATTTAGGTGAATTCGTAAAAAATATGCCCGAATCGAATGAAACTCTTTTTGATAGTAAAATTTTTCCTCGGTTTTCCGTTTTTTTGGTTTTTTTTTGAAAATTTGATAAAAATTTTTTTCTTTGAAATTCAGTTTTTTCAACATAAAAATTTTTCGTCGTTATCAATCGAATTAAAACCTAGCCTATGTTTTGACCCGTAATTTTTGCCGTCTTTTGCCGTAAACCCTATGTCTGAAGCTTTTATCGTTTTCTAGTTTATCGCGTTCGGACACACATAATTAAAGATTTATATATATATAGGATAGGATTAGTCCTAAACTTTTATAATTTTCGAAAAATGATTGTAACTTTTGACAGATCCAGCCAATTAGCTTGAAAATTTAGGCGGATACGTAAAAAATATACCCGAATCGAATAAAATTCTTTTTTATAGTAAAGTTTTTCCTCGGTTTTCAGTTTTTTTGGTTTTCTTTAAAAATTTGATAAGAATTTTTTTCTTGAAAATTTAGTTTTTTCAACATAAAAATTTTTCGTCATTATCAATCGAAATAAAACCTAGCCTATGTTTTGACACGTAATTTTTGCCGTCTTTTGCCGTAAACCCGATGTCTGTAGCTTTTATCGTTTTCTAGTTTATCGCGTTCGGACACACATAATTAAAGATTTATATATATAGGATTAGTCCTAAACTTTTATAATTTTTGAAAAATGATTATAACTTTTGACAGATCCAGCCAATTAGCTTGAAAATTTAGGTGGATACGTAAAAAATATGCCCGAATCGAATAAAATTCTTTTTGATACTAAAATTTTTCCTCGGTTTTCCGTTTTTTTGGTTTTTTTTGAAAAATTGATAAAAATTTTTTTCTTGAAAATTCAGTTTTTTCAACATAAAAATTTTTCGTCGTTATCAATCGAATTAAAACCTAGCCTATGTTTTGACCCGTAATTTTTGCCGTCTTTTGCCGTAAACCCTATGTCTGAAGCTTTTATCGTTTTCTAGTTTATCGCGTTCGGACACACACAATTAAAGATTTATATATATATTATAATTTTTAAATTAATATTTTTCGAAAATTCCAGTGAAAATGCAAATCCAAGACCTAAAATAAAACTTTAAGAAAAAAATTTTGAAAAAAAAATTTTGGTCCAGTGAGTTATGCTGGACCTGGACATATATGTATATATTTATATATATATAATATATACTATTTATGTTACTTACATTTAAATATAATACGTACAAATTAATAGGATGTCATTTAAATATATGGACACTTCTATAGGTTAGAACGACCAGCTTAAAAATAAAAAGACAAAATTTTTTTTGTTGTCACTTTTTACCTGGAATTTGTGAAACCATTCCTACTTTACACTTCCTGATGCATAATTTTGAGATACACCTGCTCCAAAGTTGGATTTTTTCAATTTTTTGATTTCAGCTGCCCAGTACAGACTGAAACTGAAACTCAAAACCATGAAATTTTTAACATATACATAATAATTGGGAAAAAAATAAATTCCGCCCACTATTTTAGCTAATTTTGGCAAACTAAAATAATGATTGTAAGCATTCATTTGAATCGCACACGTTAAAAATTTTTTTTAGTAAAACTGACACGCGTGCCAACATTTTGGGAAAATTTGAGCAAATTTGATTTACGAGTAGTTTGAAAAATTCAAACCGTTAAAAATAAAACTGGAAGTGGCCCAAAATGAAAAAAAATTTTTTTTTTCGGTTAGTCCAGATAAAAAGAAAATTTTTTCCCAATCATATATATATTAAAAGTTTCATGGTTTTTAGTTATTTCAGGTTGAACTGGGTGGCATAAAATTTTAAAAATCCAACTTTGAAGCAGCATGTATCTAAAAATTATGCACCAGGAAGTGTAAAATAGGAGTGGTTTCACAAATCCCAGGTAAAAAGTGACGCCAAAAAAGTTTTTATTCCTTTTTATTTTTCAGCTGGTCGTTCTATCATGGACGTGCCCATGTATAAATTTTTTTTATTTATATAAACTACTAAATATTTTTGTGTTAAAATAAAAAATAAATCAAAGTTGTCAATTTTAATTAGGTGCAAATTTTTCAAAAACTCTACATTTTCCAGTTTATAAATATAAAATTGTAAATGTTTTTATGGTTTGTGCACACATAAAAACAATATTTAACGCCATTGCTATAAAAAAAAGAAAACCCAGATCACAGTTTTTCATTGGTTTTGGTTCGATAGTAATTCAAAGAGGTATTAAATTTCGTATTTAAATGCAATGCAGGCCATTATTTATTTTTACGGTCCTGGATCATAAATACTTTTTCATGTAAATGATCAGAAAATTTTTTTAAAGCCGAGAAAAATGTGTTTTCTGGCAACAAAATTTTCATGCAACCCTAGGTAATGAAAATTGATGATGCGAAGCTGATATTTACTTTACCTGATATGGATCATAATATACTATTCAATGAGAAAATCATTTATGTTAATTTTCTAATTTCTGTATAATCTATTAATACTAATTTCCCACCAAGTTGCGTGTCCAAATGAAAATCTTACCGAAAATTCGGAGATTTCGCAAAATTTTAAATGGGCATTAGAATTTCTGAAACCTTCAAAAGGTTTGTATAAAAATGGCAAAATTTACATGCCCATGACATGCATGCAAAATTTTTGGTGAAATCCAAATTTTTGCTCAGATTCTTATTTAGCCACAAAACTAGTAATTTATGAAATATCGATTTTTAATCTGGAGCTTTGAAATTAGCTTATTATGGGGATTTTTTTTGAGGAGGTAAAATTAGGTTGAAACAAAAAATTTAAGCCCAATTAAAAGAAAACCAAACCTGCATATTTTGAGATGTTTTCGCAAAAATGTAAACAATGAATTTCTTGGACATGCATAGTCCAAAACAACTTTTATACTCCGGAAGTTAATTTTACGAAGCATTTTGCACAAGTGCCTAAAAGAAAAATATTTTTCAATGTAAAATAAGCATTTGACAGCAAATAAAATCCAATTTTTGGGAAATTCAAAGTAAAAAGGCAAAAAACACGAAAATGGCAACTTAAAATCAATAATTGGATCTAGTAACATAAAAATGGGTGGAAATACTTAACTTTAGTTGCACATTCAAAAAAACAAATAATTTGAACTAATTTCTGGAATCCTTTAGTCCAGCTCAAAGAAGAATCAGTCCAATTATTAATTTATTTTTGAAATAATCATGACTGCTTACTAAAAACATGATTTATTAATAATTTCATAGAAAGTATTCAATTATTTCATTTCCGGAATTCCTATTCATTTTAAAAATAAATAAATAATTGAACTAAAATTTAATATTTCATGTTACATTAATCATCATTGATTTCTTGATAAACTTCTTTTTTTACACTTCATAATTTACTGAAATAGGAGCAAAAAAAAAAGTAAGTTTTATAATAATATTTCTCTAACAAGTTTTGTATGTCAAGTTTGCAAATAAAAAACTTTTTTCTTTTACATGTACATAACTACAATAACACATGTATTATATTGTAATATTTATTATATTTTAAATTATTACATAAATTGTTAATTGTATATAATAAAAAATATAACATGTAATAATTATAATTAAAGTTATTTATAAAAAATATACACAGTCACGAAGTTAGAATTTTTCAAATAAATTGAGTTGTTTAGTTATTAATAGTATATTATGTAACAAATGTGTTTAATTTAGAGCCTATACTGTACAGGGATAACGGTATCACCTCAGAATTGGGCATATCCTGACCTATAGTATTTAACTAAGCCCTACCTCTATAATAGAAACCAAAATAAGAAAAAATGTTAGACAATTTTTATCTATAGTTTTATGCACTTGTTGCGTAAACTACTTTTTGGGATTCGTAAAATGTATACAATAAATACTATATTTTCCAAAACCTAATAAATTTGTAAAAAATGTAATATATGCCAATTACCCTCATTTTGATATTGAAATAATTCCAGAATGTATTTTTGCAACCCTTGAGACTTAAAAAAAAAATATGCAAAAAATCATAAAATATTTTATACGCAAAAAAAACATATAATTTAAATCCTCTATCATCAGGCTCAAATTTCAATTATAATTGAACATAAAAAATACATCAATTTCACACTACACTAAAAAAAAGTATCAAATTTTTTTATACATAAAAAAAATAAGTAGGTCTTTTTTTTTCAAAAATCATTACTACGTATATAAATAACTGTACACATACACACATTTATATATAATAAGAAAGACATCTCATCAGATTATAATTTATATAATAAAAGTCTACTTACAATAATAATTTTAGTAAGATTTTACCGGTAAATAAGGATAAATTTTAAATAGAATGTGTATGTAAGAGAAGGAAGTAAAATGTACGTAGAGGTAAATGTAATATATTGGTTCGAAAGGTGAATAGTCTGATGGGATGAAGAGTCAAACAGTCGGTCTTCAAACCTCGTAGTAGTGAGAAGTTGTGAAGTGAAATAATTTTCGTTTTTTTTTTTTGGTATTTTTTAATACCAAAGTGTAATTTTGGTTTTTTTTTCTTTTGAAACTGTGATAATGTGAGTTTTTTATTTATGTTGTTTATTTATTTTTTAATTGATTTTTATTTATTAGAATTATTTAATTATTAATTCACGTAAATATATTGTGATTACACGATATTTCATTCAAGTTCATTAATAATAATCGTTGTTGTTGTTATTTTTGGTGTTTATTTACCAAATTATTTACGATTAATTTTGTTATTTGTGTTCGTTAATTTATTTTAAAAGTGAAAATATTTTTAAAATGGCTTATCTTATATTTTTCTTAATCAATTTTTAAGAATTTTAATATTTTCATTAAAAACTGGATTTTTTAAATTTTCCGCGAAATCTTCAATATTCAAAAAATTTCTTAAGATTTTCCATTTGTGAAAAATAAAATTTTTATTTTTTTTAATGTACATACCTAATTATTTGAAAGCAACTGTCAGATTTATTTGATCTAGAAAATAAATCCTGAAATAACAAAAATTTTATTCATTTTTTTCTATTAAAACCAAATAAAAAATTTTTTTGTTAAAATCAACAAACTAACAAAGACGTACCCTCAAAATTGGATTTTACAAGAGTCCTGAAAATTCCACGTATCACTTCTTTTGTGATCCATGAAACCCGAAGAAAAAAAAAACAAATTCTAAAACAAATCTCAGTAAAAAAAATACTATACTTGACACATCAAATAAGTTATTTTTGTATTATAGCATGAAATAAATAAAATTCCTTGACTTTGTTATTTTACTCAATAAGAAAAAAGATTTCTTTACATACTCAGTACGTATTGTATGGAGTAATTCACTTGAAAACATCAAGCGCAACAATGCACAAAAAAGTGCCTTTTTTTATTGTAAATACACAGTAAAAAAAAGTGTGAAATCAGGAAATTTAATGAAATTTTTTTCAATCTTACATTTTTTCCCGAATGTAAATTTTAAAAAATAAACTGAAGAATACATCAAATTATTTTCTGTTTTTAGATAAAATAAACAAAATTTACAGTATTATCACTGCTTCTATTTTCTATTTTTAATAACTTGTATAATATTCGCAGTAAAATAATTTTTAATGTTTTCAAAATTTAATAATCGTGGTTTTAGTACTCTTATAATAGAACCTGTAAAAGAATCCTTACGCTTCTAAATATAACAAAAATTGCATTTTTACTATTATTAATTTAAAAAAAATTTTTTTAATAATATTTAAAAATTGCTTATCGCTGATTTGGTAGGTGGATCAGTTTTCTAAATATTACAATGTTTTAAAAGCATTCAGAAAATTTACTAAACAAGCGTTATTTTGGGTACTGGCATACCCAAAATTCCAAATAAGGGCTTTACGAAATTTTTTTAATACTTAAATTACATGACTTGAAATTCCAAGCAAGGATAACTATCAGTGTATATCATAACAAATACAACTAAAAAACAATAAAGAACAAACAATTTTTTTCAAATTCAGACTGAATATACAAAAAGAATCCTTCAATGAATGCATTAATTAAAATAAAAAAATAATAATAAAAGATAATGAAAAATCTAATTTTTACGGTAAATTTCACATAATGACATTACATAGTAACATGAAATTAGAAAAAAAAATGTATTATAATTTTTTTGTGCTATTCAATGATAACAATAAAAATAAAAATTTCCACTCTATATACCCGCGTAAAATATTATTAAGATCTTTTTATGATCTTATTAATATCTTATTAATCTTTTATTAATATCTTAATAAGATCTTAATAATATATTAAAAATCCATTATTAAGATCTTAATAAGACGAAAAAGAAAAACGTGAAATTTTATTTTTTAAAACCTAATAAGTTATTGATTTTACTTATTCAGGTGGAAAACTCACGCGTAAGACTTAGCTCGAAGCTTCCTGCTCTCGTTGAATGCTCAAGTAGACCAAAAACCTCATTATCGTCATGGGCTAAAAATTTTAGACATGAATACGACCACGACTAATGTAAAAATTTTTGCGCCTTGGCTAGTTCGTTGAAAAGATATTTTTTAAACTCAAAACGTACGTTTTCCGTCACTATACGTTTAAGATTTTTAGTCGCTTTTTGAGAAAAGCCTGGAGCTTTATAAAGATTAGTGAGACTGTATTATTCGGGAGTTAAATATTAGATCTAAGTATCAAGGACGTAAAATGTTAGCGCTAGTGAGAGCATCAGCACGCCCATGGTGCTTAGGATATTATTTGCTGCCCTAGGCGTACAAAGATTGCAGAAAGCTCCGTGAAAGTTGGAACTACAAATTGTATGCAATTTGTGTACATAAAAATTGTGCACGAAAATGATTGTATAAAAATTGTATGAATTTGAACAATTTTAATACAGTCAACGTAAAGAAAAGTTAATACAAATTGTGCACAATATCTAACCAGATTCGTCAAAAAAGAAATAGAGATATTATATGGAGAAGAAGAAAAGAAGAAAAATGAGAATTATTCCTTGTAAATTTAGCTCTGCTGCAAATTTTATTGTCTCACACACTAGATTTAGTACCATCAGATCTAGATAGTTCCTAAAATCCTAAAAATAAAAGGACACATCCATATTCTTCATGTTTCTGTCAAAATTCTTGGTGATATTTCTCAAATTGGTTTTTTCTAGAGAAAATTAATTTTTTCACAGAAAAATCAAATTTTTATATTTGAAACTTTTATTTTAGGCATCATTTATTTAAAAAAAAAACTTTTATCAATATTTGATTTTATACAGACTTGTGAAGCATTCTTCTTAGTTTGCGAATCGAATTTTAAAATACTGATAAAAAAATAAAACTTATGCAAAAACTAGGTTATTAAAAAAATAATAATTTACGACGAGCGGTCAGTTTGGCTATCCGTGATAAACTGATTATTTTTTTTTTATTAATTGAATCGTTGCTTGGTTACATTTTAAAATGTAAATAAACAATTGTCAAATTAAAAAAAAAAAATGATCAGTTGATCACGATGAACCAAACTGACCGCTCGTTGTAAATTAATATTTTTTTAATAACCTAATTTTTGAATAAGTTTTATTTTTTTATCAGACTATTATTTTAAAGTGCAATTCGTGAACTATGATTTTTTCACAAGTCTCATTGAAATTAATTATTGAAAAAAGAAGTTTTAAAAAAAGTGATGCCTAAAAGAAAAAATAAACAATTCGAGAAATCTCATCAAGAATTTTGATAAAAATATGAAGAATATGAATGTGTCCTTTTATTTTTAGGATTTTAGGAGCTCTAGTGCCGTGATACAATTAAATTTACAAGGAATAATTCTCATTTTTCTTCTTTTCTTCTTCTCCATATAATATCTCTATTTCTTTTTTGACGAATCTGGTTAGATATTGTGCACAATTTGTATTAACTTTTCTTTACGTTGACTGTATTAAAATTGTTCAAATTCATACAATTTTTATACAATCATTTTCGTGCACAATTTTTATGTACACAAATTGCATACAATTTGTAGTTCCAACTTTCACGGAGCTTTCTGCAATCTTTGTACGCCTAGGGCAGCAAATAATATCCTAAGCACCATGGGCGTGCTGATGCTCTCACTAGCGCTAACATTTTACGTCCTTGATACTTAGATCTAATATTTAACTCCCGAATAATACAGTCTCACTAATCTTTATAAAGCTCCAGGCTTTTCTCAAAAAGCGACTAAAAATCTTAAACGTATAGTGACGGAAAACGTACGTTTTGAGTTTAAAAAATATCTTTTCAACGAACTAGCCAAGGCGCAAAAATTTTTACATTAGTCGTGGTCGTATTCATGTCTAAAATTTTTAGCCCATGACGATAATGAGGTTTTTGGTCTACTTGAGCATTCAACGAGAGCAGGAAGCTTCGAGCTAAGTCTTACGCGTGAGTTTTCCACCTGAATAAGTAAAATCAATAACTTATTAGGTTTTAAAAAATAAAATTTCACGTTTTTCTTTTTCGTCTTATTAAGATCTTAATAATGGATTTTTAATATATTATTAAGATCTTATTAAGATATTAATAAAAGATTAATAAGATATTAATAAGATCATAAAAAGATCTTAATAATATTTTACGCGGGTATTTATCATAATTGTTAAAAAAATTATAATACGATATTATTAAAAATCAAAGGATTCGACACTAATTTTATTTGAAATGCAAACACGTTATTTTTTCATGGTTAAAACTATTTGAAAAAATATTTTATATTAAATGATCCTAATCGATAGTAACATTCTTCAGCTCTCTGAAAAGAAACTTCTGTAAATATATTTAAAAAAATAGTTTTCTTCCTAGCGGGCCGAAAACACTATTTTCGCCCCGCAGCGAGATCGAAAAAAACGCGTTTTCACCCCACTAAGAAAGAAAAATTTCGTTTTGTCGATGGGAACAAAAAAAAATACCCCAGATCGCAGTTTACCATCCTCGGCTTCGCCTCGGATGCTAATTAACGTGCGATCTGGGCCATTCTTTTTTTTTGCTCCCTTGGTTAAAAATGTACTATTTTTTGCAAAAAATTAGTAAATTGACGAACAAATATTGTAAAATTTGAATCAAGTATTTGAATCATATTAATTTTATAGTGAATTTACCAAAAAATTAAAATGTTTTATTTTTTTTTTCGCAAACTCGCTCGTAGAAATGTATATTTTTCCAAATGCGAAGGGTTATGGTTCCAAGTCGTATAGCACCGAGGTCCTGAAATCGCATATATTTTCTCTTTTATAGCGGGCCACAATAAACATATTCCAATTTTGAGATCATTCTGAAACTCGTATTAGAAATATTTACTAAGCCAAATGCGACTTAAATCTTTTGATGCTACGCGCTTCGGGCCTATATTCCGTCTCATTTTCTACATGGGAGTAAAAAAAGACTTGGCTTTGCATTGGGTGCTAATTAATGCGCGATCGGGGCCATTCTTTTTTTTTGCTCCCTTGTTCAAAAATGTAGGGTGACAGTACCAATTAGTTTTCCTTATTATTGACCACTTGTCTACCATAAGAATAACATGGTATTGGACATTAATTGGGGGGTGGTCACTAATTGGTACAGTCACTCTACTATTACTATATGCGCATATTACGATTTTTTTATAGGAAGAAAAAAGCCCTTCCTCGCTCCTTTTTGCGGGAAACCATCCATACAAGCGCGATGTTCCTCTCAAATTGAAACGACTTTTATCTTGATTTGGAGGAATAAGTGTGAGTTACTCAGAGAGCATTTTCACGAATCTGAGTAATAGGTGTACATGATGGTTAATTAATGCATGACTGGCAAAAAACACCACGTTGGGAAAAAGCCATAAAAATTTAACATGACAAGTTTAAATCAGGATAGGTGTAGGAACTTCAAGCTGCAAGTTTATGAGAACGATTTTTCTTGTTATAAGTTTCATTTATTTATAGTATAACGAGATAATTTCACTTGCGAGAAAAATTTTATATATAGTATACAAGTCAAATGGATAGCAATATCTACATTTCAATTTCGATTAACGCCAAAGAAAAAAAAATCCTTAATGTTCATTCTACCAAATGCGACAATAGTACCTCAATGCTACGCACTTCTTCAGATTTGTCAAAATAAACTTTTCCAAGAGCTGGTTAAGAGTTTTTTCTATTTTCTGATATTAATTAGTAACTACTTTTAGTTAAGAAAACTTAAAAATTTTATTTAGAATGCTTAATCTTTCCAAAATAAAAAACTCACTATTCATCTTATTATTAAGCTCAAAACATACTTTACCAATCTTTTGGCGATTACATTGACCTAACCAAGATTAAAATATCTTATATCTAGTATGACCATCGTACACTGGTAAAAAAATTGCATATATTAAAAATTGTTAACCATGAAAAAAATCAATTACAATATCATTAACCCAAGGTATAAAAATTTTGAAATGCATTAAAAAAAAATTAAAATTTCATAAATCAAAATTAGCGTTAATGACCTCAAGTACAAAAATATTTATAAATAAAATTATTCATGTATAGCACAAACTTAAGTGTTAAATGAATTATAACTTCAATTACTATAAAAAAAATCTAATTACATAAAAGATTTATTATTTTAACTTAACGCATAAGACATAAAGACATTTAATTTTTGTACGTGACTATAACGAATAAACTTTTTTAATAATAACATTTAAATTGTAATTATATTTATATATATTTTTTTTTATGAGTGCATAAATGTTAACCATGAATTACTTATATAAATAAATTAATTGAATAATAATCTTAAATGATTATTCTAGTGCAGTTCCGTTGGAATGCGAATTACTTATTATATTTGCTATTGTTATTAAAATAATATTTTTTTTTTATTACAGAATTATTATATATATTGTTTTATTTTTAGTGGTTAATTAAATTAATAATTAATATAATTAAAAAATATATTTATATGTAATTAAAAGTAAATTATATAAGAATTTAAAATATGTAGCTTGGGTAATAATTGAGACATTAATATCGCATTAATATTGTTTGTTTGTATACTGACATGAGTGGTTTTATGTGATAAATGCATTGATTTGTTAGGTGTTGAGGTGGCTCAATTGAAAGGTATAAATATTTCTAATTATTTTTTCGAATATTATTTTAAGGAAATTGTTCACTTGTTAGGATTAGGAAGCATCCATAGATAACTAATATTAAGCAAATTATTCTTTAACTTGTTATATATCTGAGGCTATTGATTTTGGGAACCAAATTTTTAGGCCTGTATTTGTAGAGAAAAATGGTGAATTATTACCCGTGAATGAAAACTTATTGGAATGCCCTGACAGTTCACAGCCTGTTCAAAATTTTACCATAAATCATAGTCGATATTACGCCTGTATAAATCGTTTCACTTGCGAGAAAAAATTTAACTTTTAAATGCTGGGCAAAAAACAGCTGTTTTTTACCATGAAAATAAAAACTGTGTTAACACGGTGTTTTTTCATCAGAAATTTGGAATAAAATTTTTCTCACAGGTGAAATGATTTCTAAAGACTATATAAAGAGGAAAATCAGAATATAAGGTAAAGTTTCCAAATCAAGACACACGTCGTTTCAATTGGAGAGAAACATTTCGCTTGTATGCTTGAATACTCGCACGCATACAAAAAATTAGTAAATATAACTAAAATTACGATGTTGTTTACTAAATTCAGTTTGGTTAAAAGTCACTATAAATTATTAGTAAAATTCACTAATAAAATTTGTTTATAAAACTAAAACCTCAATTTTTTTAGTAAAATTTACTTATTTTTTGGTTATATGTATTTACCAATCTGTATTAATTTGTTTTTACTACATTTGTATAGGTTAATTTTACTATTCTTTTTTTTTGCGTGCGAAATCATCCAGCGAAAGGAGCGATGAATGGCTTTTTTCTTCCTATAAAAATATAAGCTGAAGTTATGGTAAATGTTTATAAAATTCGAAATTTGGGAGAAAAGTGTCACAAACTTGTAAGGCCCCTTAAACTGTCCTTTAAACCCCAGTGAAAAATGCGCATGGTCCCACAATTCTTTTAGTAGGTCATGGCTATAGAGAAGCCATGTGTAAAGTTTTTTCTAGGGTCACAAAAAATTTTAACGTTTCAGATATTTATAACAATATTCGTAAAATTCTTAAAAACTCAATATTTTCTGCAAATTTGCATAGCTATGTAAATAACAAAATTTTCTCTTAAGCTCCTGAATAATAAAGTATAGCCTACCATTTTACAAATCGCAAACAATCAGAACAATTTGTAACTAAATTAATCTCAATAACCCATAAATTTTTTAACAAAATTTTAAAAAAATCTGTTTTGCCCAGAAAAATAGAACTCATTATTCTTAATAGTCAAATCTTGTGAAAATAATTCAAAATTAAAATCCTAAAATAATTACTCAACTTATACCATTTCAGCCTTGTCTCTACATTAAAAAAAACTCATATGTAATTTATTCACATGTAAAATATTTACTTTTGTTATTATTTTTTTAAAATTAAAAAAAAAACGTACTAATTTACTTTAAGTTACATAAACCAGTTTTTTATTATCTTCATAAAAAGCATTTAAAAAAAAATAAATAATTAAAAAAAAAAAAATACAATTCATATTAAAAAAAAAATACAAATTAAAATTTTTTAATATTACAGATTGAAAGATCTTATGGCAAGATCTCGTGGTTCATTAGAAGTAGTGGATTCTCCATTAAATTCAACAACAACATCATTTAATAAAAAAAGATTTAAAATATCATTATTATCATTTATAATATCAATAATAATGTCAATATTTATAACAATAATAATAATAACATCATTATACTCAAATTGTATATTAAACAAAGATCAAGTAACAGCATCATCATCTGTAACTACTTACAATACTGATTTAAATACATTTATACAATTTCCAAAAGATAAAATTAACGTCAGATTACCAAATAATGTTATACCAGATACATATTATTTAAAAATTGTTCCATATTTTAATGAACGTAATTTTACGTTCGATGGAAAGGTAATGAAATTTTTAAAAAATAATCTACAAAATTTTTTATTTAATTTTTGTTTTCAGGTACAAATAATAGTTAATGTAACAAAAGAAACGAATGAAATAATATTACATTCAGTTGGTTTAAATATAAATAAAGATTTAACGTTAGTTAGAGAATATATTGAAAATAATTTAGAGAGAAAATATGATAATGATATTAAAATAACAAAACAATTTAATGATAATGTTAAACAATTTTATATTATACAATTGTCAGATAAATTAAAAATTGGTAAACAATATGAAATAATGTTGAATTATACTGGGCAGCTTAAAGATGATTTACGTGGTTTTTATAAAAGTTCATATATTTATAATAATCAAACAAGGTTAGATTTATGTTTACTTAATTATTTATATGGGTTATTCCATGATTTACATTCATTTGAAGGTTTATCAGTTATTTTATGGTATTGTTGCAAAAATATTTAAAAAATTTTTTCTACATTCTTTACTATAAGTTTTAAATTTTTATAAATAAAAATTTTAGTTATTTAGCACTAAAAAATTTAGTTGGCCTTAATTGCTTATTGTACCTAAATATACAGCAGTCAGTATAGAAATTCATGATTCAAAGTAGTATAACTTCTGAAAAAGCTCAGATAAAGATCCACCAAAAAAATCCAATTTACTTCATTTTTTTTTTTTAGTTTTGTAAGGTTGTTTCATTTATTGCATAAAAGCCAAAAGAGAAAATTACATCAAAACATTTATAATGCGTGCTTTAAATTTTGATTCATTAAAGATTCTTACGAGCTGTATTTCTAAATTTTGTCAGTTATATAAATAAAAATAATAGCAAAAGAGCAAAATTTATTTTTGGGTTATTTCCTTTTCGTAACTGTTTTTTCATAAAAGAAAAATTATCATTCATGAGATCATTGATAATTGCCAAAAACGTAAAAAAATGACTTAAAAAAAAATATTTATTTCAAAAAATTATTAAAATATTCTGATACTGCCACTGATATACTTGAATTTTCAATGAATGTATAATTCAAATGGAATTATTCATATATTTTTTTTCTCAAAAAAAAATTGTATTTACTTTACATTAAATTTTAATAAATATTTTTTTTATTCAGATGGTTAGCTACCACACAATTTCAACCAACAGATGCACGTCGTGCTTTTCCTTGTTTTGATGAACCTGCATTGAAAGCTAAATTTCAAATTAGCATTGCAAGACCGTCAAACATGACTTCCATATCAAATACAAGAAGAATATCAGAAAATAAAGCAGAGTAAAAAAATAAATCATATAAATAAATAAATTTTATGTAAATAAATTTTTTATTTATTTTCTAGAGAAAATTTACCAGATTATGTTTTGGATACTTATGAATTATCAGTACCAATGTCAACGTATTTAGTTGCATTTATTGTTACTGATTTTGATGTACAATCATCCGATAGTAATACGTTTAACGTTTGGACAAGAAAAGAAGCTGTTAATCAAGCAGCTTATAGTTTGAAAATTGGACCAAAAATATTGAAATTCTACGAAGATTATTTTCAAATTAATTATCCGTTATCAAAAATTGATATGATTGCGTTACCAGATTTTTCAGCTGGTGCCATGGAAAATTGGGGCCTTATAACTTATAGGTACTTAATTAAGTAAACTTTGTTTATTAATAAATTTAATTTGCTTATATTTTTAGAGAAACTGCCATGTTATATCAAGAAGGCGTTTCGAGTAATTCTAATAAACAAAGAGTAGCTGTAGTTATTGCTCATGAACTTGCACATCAATGGTTTGGTAATTTAGTTACTCCTTCATGGTGGACGGATTTATGGCTTAATGAAGGTTTCGCTAGTTACGTTGAAAATATTGGAACGAACGCGGTAAATATTTAAAATTTTAATTTTTGTAAACCTTATTTTTCTATTTTTTATTTCTCAGATATAAAATTTTGTATTACACAATAATTTTGCGAATTCATACTTCTCATCAATTTTTGATAAATTAATACCGCGTTGCAGTCAAGTTAACGAGTTTTTATTCAAAATAAAATTTTATGGCTGTATTTTATATATGAAAAAAAATATTGATTAAAAAAAATTTTCCATACACGCATTAAAATGTTTTTACAATCAAAAGAAGAAAATTCTAGTCATGTTCCATTATTATTTTTCTTATAAATATTATTTTGGTTTACAATACTGTATATGAAGGAGTCCGTACCAACTGAACCCAAATGTTATTGAAAATTCGTCATATTTATTTCAAATAATTTAACTAAAATTAATCTATTTAAATTTTTTCGCAATCTAATGTTAATTTTTTTTTCCATTTTATTATTTTTGACTAAATTTTAAAAATTAACTCCAAAAATGAAACATGCTTCATTTATGAAAAAAAATTTCTCTATTGTTTGAATCGAAAAATAAATTCTTACATAGTCTAGATCTAGAATTGAAATAAATATAAAAATTACGTTTTCCCTTTCTATTACAGATAATAAGGTAAAATGGGAATTATACAATTAACATACTGATCGGTACCGTTTTACCTAAATTTTATTTTGACCATAAAGATGTTAGGGTAAAAAATTACCGAAATTTGATACCCCTCAAAGATTAAAAGTTTGAAAACTAGTTTTTCGGCAACAGCAGAAAACGATAAAATTTTTTATACTTCAAACGAAAAATTAAGATTTTATGAAATCTTCTAAATGAATTCCGCGTTATGAAAAATAATGTTAAAAATTACAAATCAGGCAAGAAATTTGAGTTTAGAAAGAGGCGACAAAAACATAAGGCTATAGAATTTTAGGTCTTCTAAAAAAAGGGAGTGCTCCTAAAAGTATCGTTAGTCTAAAAAACTCATTTTTAAGGAATAACATTTTAGGAAAAACTTTGGAGCAAGAAGGGATTTAAGTAAATTCCATGATTTTTGGCAGACATTTTTCTGTTTTTGACTCAGAATATTCTTGCTTTTGCTGCCAAATACTTATTTTGCGGTTTAAAATATTTTCCTCTTTAGTGCTTATATAAATTTTCCCGAAGAATTTGATTCCAGGGTTCAAAATTTGATTTTGACTGCACATGAGCGAGAAATTACAGTTTTCAACACTGTACCATTCAGCTAAAATGTACAAAAAATGGTCTGGTTCGGTTTTCTTCTACTTAGGCTTCAATTTCTTGTTTTGTAATATATTTTCATCCTCCAAAAAAAAATACCGTGGTATATGCTATTTTGAAAACTACAGATCAAAAATTAATATTTTTTAAATTACTATTTTTTCGAGTTTATGAACATTCTGCTAAATCGCGTCACTAAATAAAAATCTTACGAAAATTTTGGATTACCCAAAAAACTTTACATAGGCATATAACTTTTAGTAAGCTTTGAAGGATTTAAGTGGAAATGGCAATATTTTAAAGTCAAAAGTCATAACTTTTTTTTAAAAATTTTTTCAAATGTTTTCTTTTATTTAAAATACATTTAAATTGCTATCCCTACGTAAAAATTTTTGTAATTTTAGGAATATGATTTTTGATTTGTATAGGATGAATGTACATTAAAAACAAGAAATTTAGGTCTACTTAGAAAAAATCGAACATACAAATTTTTTTTTATTTTGGCTGAAAAACGTATGCGCAGTTCAAATCAAATTTTTAACCCTGGAATAGGATTCTGCAAGAAATTTCCTATCAGCGCCAAAAATTAAAATATTGTCGACCGCAAAATATGTGTTTAGCAGCAAAAATATAAGAATATTTTGATTCAATTTACGAAAGTTGCCAAAAATTAGCAATTTGACCCAGGAAGCTAAAATTGGCTGAGAGTAGAGTTATTTAGAGTTTTATTTTCGGGAAAAATTGTTTAGGCCAATTTCTGTGACTCTTCAGTTGAACTTGGGACCAGTTGGCGTGGAATCTCTCACATATAAAGTTAAAATTTTGTGGGAAGAATACTTAACTTTTAGAAACTTACGGTAAAAAATATTATAAATTGAATCATGTAGCCTCATTTGAACTCACGTTTCGTTGACCTAGCATCCTTTAAATCAAAAACTACTTGGATCCATTATTTAAATAATTTTATTTTGTATTAATTTTAAAAAATAAAAAAAAAAATTATTCTTTAAAGGTTGAACCTGAATGGAAAGCATTAGATCAATTCGTAGTTAATGACATGCAAACAGTATTCAGTTTAGATGCCCTAATGTCATCACATCCAGTATCAATCCCCGTTGATAATCCAGACGAAATAAACGAAATATTTGACAGAATATCATATTCAAAAGGTGCTTCAATAATTCGTATGATGGATCATTTCTTAACCACCAACGTTTTTAAACAAGGCTTAACTAATTATCTTAATGGAAAGTAAGTATATTAAATTAAGAAACGTATTATTAATCATATTTAATTACGATAATTAAAAAAATAAATATTATTTTTTTGTCTATAGAAAATATCAAAGTGCTGAACAAGATGACTTGTGGGAATATTTAACAAAACAAGGTATACAAGAAAAAGTATTAACAGAAAATAATACAGTTAAGAAAATTATGGATACATGGACATTACAAACTGGTTTTCCAGTTGTTACAATTACTAGAAATTATAACAAAGATTCAGTTTCTATTACTCAGGTATTTATTTTTAAAATCTCATGAAATATCTTTAAAAAATTAAAAACTATTCTTGTTTAACACCACCAGGAAAGATTCATGTTACGTAATAATACATCAAACAATAAATCATTATGGTGGATTCCATTATCATACACAACATCAAAAAAATCAGATTTTAATAATACGAAACCATCAGTATGGATGAAGCCACAACATTCAACAACAATACATGATATTGGTATTGAACCAAATGAATGGTTAATATTTAATATTCAAGAAACTGGTTATTACAGAGTTAATTATGACAATGATAATTGGAAATTAATAATTGAACAATTAAGAAGTACAGATTATGAAAAAATAGGATCAATAAACCGAGCACAATTAATTGATGATTCATGCAATTTAGCTAGAGGTGGTTATTTAGATTATTCAATAGCATTAAATGTCACTTCTTATCTTGTACAAGAAAAAGATTATATTCCATGGAAAGCTGCATTTGAAGCTTTTGACTTTTTGGACAAAATGCTTATTAATAGTCAGGGTTATGATATGTTTAGGGTAAGTGTTAATAAAAATGTTATGCAATTGAAAGTTGGCTAATAATCAATTATTTTTCAGGAATACGTTTTAAAATTAATAGATAACATATATAAAGAAGTAGGTTTTAAAGACTCGCCAAACGATCCTCATTTAACAGTATTACTAAGAATAAATTTATTAAATTGGGCATGTAAATTTGGTCATAAAGATTGTGTTAATAATGCAATAATGCAATTCAATGAATGGAAAAATAAAAATAATCCAGATACAGATAATCCAATAAGTGCAAATTTAAAAAGTGTTGTTTATTGTACAGCAATACGTTATGGTGGTTTAGAGGATTGGGAATTTGCATGGGAACGTTTTCTTAAAAGTAATGTTGCATCTGAAAAAGATATATTATTATCATCACTTGGTTGTACTAGAGAAGTTTGGTTATTAAGTCGTTATTTGGATTGGTCTTTAACTGAAAATTCTGGTATTAGAAAACAAGATTCAGTTAGAGCTATTAATGCTGTTTCTAATAGTGTTATTGGACAACCTTTAGCATTTAATTATTTCATTTCTAAATGGACTTATGTTATTGAATAGTAGGTTTATTTTATTTTTTGATTATCTTTTGATGCTAAAAAGTAATTAATATGATTAATTTTCATTTTAGTTTGGGAAATTCTCAGTCATTCATCAATCATATCATCAAATCATTCACAAGCAGAATAAATACAAAGAGGCAGTTAATGGAGGTAAGTAAAACATTGTTAGTTTCTCAAAAAATTTAAATAAATAAAATTTAATATTCTTTTAACAGCTCTTAGATTTCATGAAAGAACATCTCAAAGAATTAAACAGTGCAGCTCGAACGATAACCCAAGTTGTTGAACAAGCACAAACAAATGTACAATGGATCCAAAATAATCATAAAACAATTCATAATTGGTTAAAAAACTTATCATCAAATAAATAATTTATACGTTAAGTTGCATGATAAAGAAAAATTAATTAATAAATGTGATATTTTTAATGTATACGTTATTGTTAGGTTTAAATTCATTTTTTTATTTGTTAAAAAGCATTTTTTTACAGAATTTAGTGAAGTACATTTCTTTATTATTCACGTGTAAATAATTCAACAAAATAATAGAGTTTTTTTAATGGTGTTCATATTTAATATTATTTATCCATAAAATAAAAATTTAATGTAAATATAAAAAATAACAATAATCGCTCACTGTCAGGCTGTTCTGTTCAATTCTGTTTGAATTTTTAAGCGAATTTCTTTAAAAATCGTGCATTAAATGATTGAAAATTACAAATTGAAACAAAACTAACCTGACAGTGTATCAGTAATATTGTAAGTTATAATTAAAATAATTATATTTTCTATAAATTTAATAAAATAATTTTTATGTTATTATATAATTATAATTATTATTATATTCAATATTCATGTTATTTATATTAAATTGTATTAATTAAATGTAATGTTGATAAAAAAATGACAATAATTAAATGTAATTATATTATAATACAAATGTTTTAAATTAATTTAAAAATAACAATTTTTTTTTTCACCAAAAATTCAAATGTAATAATTTTATTAATAATCAATTTTCAATGGAATTACAAGTTCATCAGAATCTGAAAAATCATATTTATTTACTACGGAAAATTCTTGTGTAGTTTTGAATCCTGTTGATAATGATTCAATTTCTGCTTCATAATTATTATTTTCCATTTCTCTTTTAAATCCTGAGGTTTCATTTTCAAAAGTACCAACTGAGATTTTACCAACTGGGTAAAAATCATTTATATATGTAGGCATGGATTCATCATCCTCTTGGTAAAAAACTGGTTCTGGTAAACGTGTATGCTTAGGTGCATTTTTAAAATAAACAATAACATTGAATTTAACACCCTTTAGTTCATTTCCTGCTGGATCAACGAAAATAAATTTACAAAGCCTGTTCTAAAAATAAAAGAAATTTTTTTTTTAATATTTACATTTAAAATTTTTATTAATGTATAAAAATTTATAAGGTTCATTAGCGTTAGTTTAATCGTATCATATATAATTTTATCATATGCGAACAAAAATTTAGAAACCCTAATCTAAAAAAAAAGAAAATTTTCTTTAAATATTTGAAAATTTTAAATATTTTAACTTTTGAAATTTTAAAAAATGTATAAAAATTTATAGGGCTCGTTAATTTTGGTTTAATCGTGTCTTACAATTCCAATGTAATAATAGTTTGTTTTTTTAAAGCTCTTTTTGGAATAAAAGTATATTTTAGTAAAATAATAAGTTTCTAATATGGAGTATTTATTGAGACCCCCAATGGCATTAACTTTTCGCGATAATGAGCCTATAACTGTCGCCCTTTAAACTCATATCTCAACTACTTGTAGAGTTTTCAGTTGGTTAAGGGTTGCGTGAAAGCCATTTGCAATCACTATTTTTTATTTTTAAAGTAAAAAGCAGTATTTTCATCCTTCTCAAATTTTTCATGCAATTTTTCTGCCTTTTTCAGGCCAAAAATATTATTTCTAACATCAGTTAAAATAAAGTCAGTGACTTTTTTATACCAAACTATGCCTTTTCTAGTAAAATCAGCTTAATAAACGGATTCCCATGCTTATGTAATAAATTTTTTGCTTATTTTTATGAAACACACATATCAAACCCCCGGAAATAATATATGTCAATATTTTTGCCCTTAGTTAAGAAATAGCTATTTTCTGAATCGGTATAAATGTTTATACTTACTGCTTTAGCTGGTTCAAAAGCACAACTTAGTAGACAAAATAAGGTAAAAAATATGGTAATTTTTTCCATATTTCAATTTTTTAAAATAAAAATTTTATTTTTATTTAATTACTTCATAAAAGACTGTAAAAAATTGTCATTCGCTGGCCATTTATATACAGTTTTAGAGGATGAATAAATTAATTATTTTACTTATCTAAAAAACAAAAAAAATAAAAATTTTTGTAAATATACATATTTATTAGATAATTTTTAATAAATACAAAAATAATTTTTAGACGAAAATAAACACAGGTGTTTTTAAATAAATATTTCCAAGTTCTAATTAAATATAATACTATTTAAATGTATTTACTGAATAATAAATAAATAAATAAATAAATAATTAATTGTCTATTTATTATTACATCTCTTTTTTCCTTAAATGACTAGAATTTTAGATAACGTTCATATTTTTTTTTGAATTCATATCTAGAAAGTAAAATATTAAAGCTTCATTAATTCTGAACAAAGGATTTTGCATTGTTATCAAATTTTTTTTAATAGAATGTTCTTACTTACACTGTAATAATATATCGTTTGCAAATTCAAGCAATTATTAAAACTTATATATCATTAAAAAATAAATTTTTCTTTGTTTGGATGATTAATTCATGAAATTTTAAAATAATTCACATAATTTTTGTTGTTTTAATTAATTTTTGGCCAAATGACAGCTGGACAAAGTTTTGGGTAGCTGTTTGAAAGGCCTGCTTGAATTTCCAAGAAACTGTAACATATTTTTACAGTGTACAGGCATCCCTCGTTATCCGCGGGGGATACGTTCCTAAGAAGTACCGCGGATAACAAAACCGCGGATAATAAGACCTTACTCTTATGGGAAAATAGGGGTTACGTTCGTAGAAGTTCAAATGGTATAAAAATTAATTTTTTTTTTTATAAAAATGATTTTAAGACTAAAAGTACGTAACTTTATTTCAAAAAATACAAAATTTCAATGAAATTAAGTTCAGGATTAATTTTTCTGTTAAAAAAAGTCGTTCATCCGCGACTGTTTTGCTCGTCTTAAAACATCCTTATATAACTCTTCATAAATTTCTACTGCGTTTTCACAACTATGTTTATAACTCAAACTCTTTGTCAATATCGGATCATAATTCATTGCCAAATCAAAGGCAGTTAATAAGGAATTTATGATTTGTAAAATGGTTTTTCGTTTAGAGAAATATTTGGTTCGGTTACTGGCACTTTTTTCACCATTATCAATCAAATCTAAAATTTTGAGTTTATCCGCGATATTCATGACGCTCCTTGCGCGAGATGGTGTTTTCCTTTATTGAGGAGCCTTTATAATTACTAAATACGAAAATAAAAATTAAAAAAATATATGTAGGTTAGGAAAAAATGATAAATATTCTCGAAAATCTGAACATTGTCACACTGAAACAAAATACTTCTTGGCGTTTTTTTTTAAATTAAAACCGCGGATAATAAGAATTTTCCCGCGTAAAACAAGGGATTGGATATTTAGGTCCTACCGCGGATACGGTGAATCGCGGATAATAAAACCGCGGATAACGAGGGATCCCTGTATATTGTTTCTGATAAATCAAAACACATTTATTTTAATTTATTTATTGGTCCTTCTTTTTACAACTTCTTTGCACCATATATAATATTTTATCACAAAAAAAGAGTCGAAATTCTTGATTGTGGTAAAATATTGATCATTGAAAAACAAGTCGAAATTCTTGATTTTCGTGATCAGCGACCCAAAAACCTATCAGAGTATTCAGAAATTCGCGCGCACGGGCGCTAAAGTGTTCCAAAAATCGTGCGTTCGGCGTGAGACTCTTACACTAATCCTTGCATTAACCCAAGTTTAGTTTTAGAAATTACACCTATTAATCTCAAATAAGATACTAGATACCGTCAAAGACGGGTAGAGCGAGGCTGATCATGTTAAAAAAAAGCAAGAAAATAGTTTCAGTAATTTTTTAATTTCGGGATTTTTAAAGTTTTGATTTGATTGAGTTCAATAATAATGTTTAAATAAGACGTAAAAAAATGATAAGCATAGTTAGAATTTTGAAGTATTGTCCAAAAAGGACACCAAAAATCTGCCCCTTATTTTTTAACCTTGTTATTTGTTTGCTGAAAAGATTGCAACCAAACTTTTGTTTGCGGAACTTCGTTATAACATGCTTTTTCCATAATACTCCAGTCAAAATACGGGTTTGGTTGTATTTTCACTGGCGAACACGAGATTTGCTCTACTATAGGTTTTTTGGGTCGCTGAACACGAAAATCGGGGTCAATTGAGTGAGAAATTGGGGCTTCACCCTTAAATTTGCAAAAACTACCCCCAAAAAGGGGTTTTTTTTACATATTTGCAATTTGAGCGCTCAGATTGGCACCATACGGGTTTTTTGGGTCGCTGATCAAGAATTTCGACTTCTTTTTCATAAATAATCAATATTTCACCCCTAAATTGGCTACAACTCCCCCCCCCCCAAGGGGGTGTTTTGCTATTTTACCACTTTGAGTTTCATTTATTCATTTTTTCCTTCGTTATAATAATTTATTTTTCAGGTAAGTTTATTTTTTACTTTTAGGGGTATTTGTAGCTATTTTAAGGGTGAAATATTGATTATTTGTGAAAAAGGAGTCAAAATTCTTGATTAGCGACCCAAAAAACCTATATGGATATATCCTGGATGCTCAAAGTGGTAAAATAGCAAAACACCCCCTTGGGGGGGGGGGAGTTGTAGCCAACATAGGGGTGAAATATTGATTATTTATGAAAAAGGAGTCGAAATTCTTGATTAGCGACCCAAAAAACCTATATGGATATATCCTGGATGCTCAAAGTGGTAAAATAGCAAAACACCCCCTTGGGGGGGAGTTTTAGCCAATTTAGGGGTGAAATATTGATTATTTGTGAAAAAGGAGTCAAAATTCTTGATTACCGACCCAAAAAACCTATATGGATATTTCCTGGATGCTCAAAGTGGTAAAATAGCAAAACACCCCCTTGGGGGGGGGGGGATTTTTAGCCAATTTAGGGGTGAAATATTGATTATTTGTGAAAAAGGAGTCTAAATTCTTGATTAGCGACCCAAAAAACCTATATGAACATATCCTGGATGCTCAAAGTGCTAAAATAGCAAAACACCCCCTTGGGGGGGGGGGGAGTTGTAGCCAATTTAGGGGTGAAATATGTATTATTTATGAAAAAGAAGTCGAAATTCTTGATCAGCGACCCAAAAAACCCGTATGGTGCCAATCTGAGCGCTCAAATTGCAAATATGTAAAAAAAACCCCTTTTTGGGGGTAGTTTTTGCAAATTTAAGGGTGAAGCCCCAATTTCTCACTCAAATGACCCCGATTTTCGTGTTCAGCGACCCAAAAAACCTATAGTAGAGCAAATCTCGTGTTCGCCAGTGAAAATAAAACCCCCCCCCGTATTTTGACTGGAGTATAATTCATAAAAAAAAAATTTCTCTGAACTCTAATACCCCTCACTTAATTACCAAATTAAGGTATTAAGGTATTAAGGTAATTCACTTAATTACCAAATTAATATTACACTCAAGTGAGAATGCTGTGTAAGGGTTTCCGAATTCGAAAATCTGAATTAGAAAAAGTCTTATGTTGCTGAATCCAAATTTGGGGTCCTACTGGGTTAGGAAATAGGAAAATACAGCAGAAACTTTCCATCTTATGGGTTTTTTCACAATATTTTGAAACTAATGATCAAATTCATAAGTGCCACGTTTTAAGAGTAATTAAGTATTGAATTTATTATTTTATCCTGTATCAATAAAGGAATATTAGAGCTAATTATTGGTGTTGAAAACTATCTCCAGGGTAAGATAAAATCGGAAAAATACAATGTGAGTTTTTTTCTTTATTTTTCTTTTAAACTTGCATTTGAAAAAGTTTTATCTTATTTTAACTTTTATTTAATTTACTGACTCCTATACGGGGGCAAAAATAGATAAAACTACCCCTGAATTTTACAGAAAATGAAAAAAACTTATAACTGGTTTGTGTTTTCACACAACCAGCAATCAAGAAACATGTTCAATTATAACAGTTTTAACGTATATTCCCTAATTATTATAAGTCCTAAGATCGAAATTACAATAAATCCTGAAATATAAATTATCCTAAGTCCATAAACCTAAAGTATTCTAAGTTCTTATTCTAAGTTAAATTATTCTAAGTCCCTTAATCGGAAATATTCTAACTCCATTTCACACCCCCCCTAAAAACGTCGTCAATATTTCAAACCTCACCCTCCCCCCCTTAAAACGTCAATACACGGTGATCCTGAGCGGGACCTGAATTTTATTTTATTAGGTGCATCGCTATTTGTTGATGCTTGTAATCTTAGCTGCGATTGGTTAACGAATAAACAAACAATGCATCCGCTCTGGATCGCCCTGTATTTTACCCCCCCTAAAAACGTCACTTTTTTACCCACCCCCTGCCAAGCCGGACTTTTTCAATAACCCATCCAATGAACTTGTTCCTTGTTAAAAATGTATTAAGTAAATTTTATTTTTTAGACTTTTCATAATTTCTGCGGTATGAAAAATGGCTTTTTTTAACATATTTATTTAGTAAATAAAAAAAAAGGAGGATTAACATAGGGATGGAGACAATTTTTTTTTTTAAATCCTGAAAAAGGCATATACACGGTCTTTGACTGCTGGACGTATTATTTCTATAGTCAAATAAGAAAAAAAAAATTAAAGGGTTGGCATTAACACTATTATATAGTAGTATAAGTGAACGCGACATACGGAGATGTCCCATTGATACCAACCTATTTAATTTTGTCATATGACTTTATAAATACCATGTCCAGCACCGAAAGACCATATAATAACAAAGTTTTTGCAAGAAAAAATTTAGCTTAAGTTCCCTTATGCAAAAAGTTAACAAAATTTCAAAAAGAGGGCAGATTTTTCGGTGTCTTTACTTTTCTTTCGCTAACAAAAGAACTTTAGGAAACCAAATTACAAATTACTTTCATTAATATATTGAAAAAAAACCCCGATAACCTCCGTTTATTCCTACGGGCCTTCTAGGCATAAAAATACTGTGCCCAAGGTTTTTAAATAGAGTTTTTTGGTAATATTGCTTTTTAGTTAGTTAGTTAACAAAAATACTTCTTATTGGTCGCAATTTTTTTGGTATTAAAGTCATTTCTCAAGCCTCGGATACCGCAATTTTTTATCGCTAATTTTCTCAATGTTATAGCAATTTAACCAAACGGTTATTTTTGGCCCAAACTGATTAATTTTTAAATTATCTCAAAAATTGCAATTTTAGACAAAAATGGGTTTTATAGGTCTCAAAAATTTTCTAAAAGCATTTTTCTAAAAATTCTTTATTTGTTCTTCAGAGTTATTTGTTTGCAAAATATTTTACTTTTTAAATTTTTTATTTTAAATTCTCTTCTTTACAATCAGTAAACTGAATGCCCATTTTTGGTCCAAAATGATCAATTTTCAGTTTGTTGCAAAAATCGCAGTTTCAACATTGAACATGTTAATAAGGAGGGGTAACCTGTGAATTTGAAAATCAAGTGGGGTCAAATGTGTCTGATTTAAGGGGGGGGGGGGTCCAATGGTACTTGGACAAATTTCAATTTAGGCACTTAGAATAATCCAGGGTTAGGGACTTAAAATAATTTCTATTTAGGCACTTAGAATAATTTACTTTTGGAGGCTTAGAAAAATTCAAGTTTAGGGATTTAAAAAATCCGGGCTTAGAGACTTTTAATAATTTGAGTTGAAGGACATAGAATATTTTCGATTTAAGGACTTAGAATAATAAAGGTTTACAGAATCAAATAATTTGGGTTTAGAATCTTAAAATCTAGTGAAGGTGATAATTACAAATTATAAGAATAGCGATTTTATTGTAATGTTGCTTATCATTTATGTATTATAACTAGTCCTTTTTAGAGGTTTAGTTTTCACGTCCTATAATTAGTCTTATAGCTCAATTAGAGCTTGTAATTATTGAATCCCAATATTTTCTTACCCTTTCTTCAAAAAAGCCAGTTAATTAGATAATTTTAGCTCTGCTTCCAAAATATTGCAAAAAACTAAAATGGGGTAGTTTTTGCTGTTTTCATGTCCTCTACTTCTCAGCCACTTTGTACTCCAGATTGCGTATTTCAGAATCAAAGCATACCTACTTTTGTATTCTAATTTTTTTGGTCGCGTGTTCTAGAAAAAGTTAACCAATTTTTGTAAAAAAAAAAAAAAAACTGAAATTATGACACCCCGGAATAGACTAGATTTTCATTATGGGCCAAAACATACTTAATTTATATTTTTAATTTTTTGGTATTTTGGCTCTGGAAGGGCATGTCGGGCTATTGAAGGCCCGCCGTTTATTCAAGCTCTTAGTTTATAGTATACATGATTTTGAGCTCGGATACACGTCTTCAATGGCCCGACATCCCTCTCCAGATTTAAAATACCGAAAATTGTAAAATATAAACTTATTATGTTTTGGCCTTAGTTAAAAACCTAGACTATTCCGGAGTTTCATAGTTTTTTTTTTTTTAAATTGGCCATTTTTGTGGACCTACAACTTTTTCCAGAACACGCGGCCGAAAAAATTAGAATATAAAAGCGTATGTATTTAGGTCTTGAATATCTCTGTGCCAAAATTCAGCTGTAATACTCACACGCACTTATACCATACTTTTACCATACCATTATTATTACCAGGTTCCTAAACTCTTTTTTATTTAATTAAATTACGCTATTTAAAAAAATCGGTTTATAAACAACCGTTTTTTTTTTCAATGAATTAACCCTTAGAAGAATCAAAAACTTATTAGTTATTAATTTCTAATAAATTTTTCAAACTGATCAATGCATAAAGAATTTTATCTTTTATTTCTCCACGAATTGGACAATTTAGAAACTTTTCCGTTTATTGACCTGATAAACTTTTCATCTATATATTGCATACATAGGGTGATCGTGCCTAAAAATATAAGTATCTTGTGTTATTTTGCATTTCTATGATATTACATCGATGCAAAGTTTATACAAAAGCTATGAAATTTATTGCGCAGTTGACATTTAAGGTTTTTCACCTCTGTGAAGCGAAAATACAAGAATAAACATGCTTTTAAAAATAGCGGATTTGACCCAAAAACTATAGGTTCCATCAACTCGATAAAAGAAACCCAGTTTTAAAAAATTAAAGTAATCGGATGGATCGTTGTTGAGATATCGTGCCCACAAGGTGTCGATTTTTGCATCCATTAAGGTAGAGCTTCGCTCTATAATAAATAACAAGTCTCATTATTACTCCAATTTGCCCCAATAAAAATACAACAATAAATTAAAACAGAAAGTCCAGTATTCTTAGTTTTTACGTCTAGAATTACAGAAATCAGAATTAATCTGAAGTTTAAGCGTATACTAAACTAGAGTTTAGCCATAAAAGACTTCATGTAAAACGGAACACCTTAGCGCCGTGCGCACGAATTTCTGAATACTCTGTATAATATAGCAAATCTTGTGTTCGCCAGTGAAAATACAACCAAACCCGTATTTTGACTGGAGTAAAACTTGAAAAAAAAAACATTTATTTTTAACGAAAATTAAAGTTTTGTAGGTTAGGATGTCCCAAATAAAGAAAAAATTTTTTTCACGTGAAATACATGAAAAATGTGTAACTTCTAGAAAAAAAAATTGGGGGGTCCCATTTAAAAATTTTTAGCTGCGTTAGCCCCATTGTTAGCCCAAAGTTAGAAAAAGGAAGACTTTTTTTACTTTACGTTGTCGATAAAGCACACACCTAGCTTGAACGAGCGAAAAGTCGAAAAAAAATGACGACAAAATCTGATACTACAAAGTTTTCAGGAATAGTTTGTTATTTTCATATTTCCATAGCAGTAAGTTGGAGCTGCTCGTCTAAAAAATTTTTAGTCAATATTGTGGGCGACTGAGAGATCAAAATATGAAAATTTGATTTTTAACAATAAATCTTTATTAAATTTAAAGAAATAGATGAAAAATTTGGATTGCCAGGAAAAAACCACTCCTGAAGAAAAAAAACTTATCTTTTTACGATGAAATTTAGCCAAGTTATCGTCAATTTAAGATTTTGCCCAAATTCGTGTTAAAAAAGATTGAAATTTTACTGAAAAAAGTCTGTTTCTGAACTTTAAACATGCATTACTCGCTTGATTTTCATCGTAAAATAATAATTTTTTTTTAAAATCGATTAATTTTTCCCTGGCAATTCATTTCTTTAAGAAAAAAATCATTTTTAATGACCAAATTTCAATTTTTAGGCCAAAAACTGTGTTAAGTAAATCTTGCTACTTACTATTTTCAAAGGCTTTTGACCTAAGAATTGAAATTTGATCAATAAAAATGATTTTTTTCTTAAAGAAATGAATTGTCAGGGAAAAATTAATCGATTTAAAAAAAAAATTATTATTTTACGATGAAAATCAAGCGAGTAATGCATGTTTAAAGTTCAGAAACAGACTTTTTTCAATAAAATTTCAATCTTTTTTAACACGAATTTAGGCAAAATCTTAAATTGACGATAAATTGTCTAAATTTCATCGGAAAAAGATAAGTTTTTTTTTCTTCAGGAGTGGTTTTTTCCTGGCAATCCAAATTTTTCATCTATTTCATTAAACTTAATAAAGATTTATTGTAAAAAATCAAATTTTCGGATTTTGATCTCTTAGCCACCCACAAAATTGACTAAAAATTTTTTAGACGAGCAGCTCCAACTTACTGCTATGGAAATATGAAAATAACAAACTATTCCCGAAAACTTTGTAGTATCAGATTTTGTCGTCATTTTTTTTCGACTTTTCGCTCGTTCAAGCTAGGTGTGAGCAGTAGTTTTTAGCAAAAAAAAGTTTTTTCTGTTTTTTCAAAAAATTTATGTCTACTGTTCAATTTTAGTGGTAAAACTGCCATTTTTCAAGGTTTTTCGTCGTTTTTTGCAATTTTAGGTTATTTTATGCAGAGGTGAGTCAAAAATCAAAAAAGGCGTGGTGAATTTTTAAAAATTAAAAACGAAAAATTTCGCTCAGAAAACAGTATGAGCACATGAATTGCCCCTCAATTTATCATATGGAGAGTGAAGTTGATCGATTAGTATAGGTTAGAAAAGTGTAGCCCCCCCCCCTCATTATTTTTCGCTATTTCAAAACCGATCAATCAAAACCTATTCATCAAAACCGATATTAAAAATTAAAAACCGACTTCGTGAGGTTTTTTGTTACCAAAAAGGCACCACTTCCTAAAAATCTCAAGTTGACCCTCTCTAGAGCAGATTTCGCCGAATATTTACCCCCCTCTACTGTAAATTTAAATGACATACATTCTGTAAACCTATAACCTATTTTAAATCGTTATAATTTTAGGTAGCTAAACGACCAAATTATTTTAACTAATCCAAAATTTAGAGAAAAGTCAACAGGTGAAATTTTTGGCGTATACTATAACTTACTAAAAACATTAAATTTAAATTGATCGATCGGAAAATACTGAAAATTTATATGAGGAAAATTCTTCAAACCTATTCGAAATTATTGCCATTTTAGATAGTTAGGTGATCAAATTAGTTCAATTTAACTAAAATTTAGAGAAAATTAATCAGGTATTTTCGGGTTTTTAAAAGTTTATGAAATTAAACAAAATTTTTTTTGACAATTGAGGTCATTTAACTTTTTTTTAAAAAATTCGGTAACTTTTTTAAATTAAAAATTTAATTTCTTGTAAATTAAAATTTTTAAAAAATTAATATTTGATATAATGATTTGAAAAAATCGTTTAACTAAATACTGCATGTTAGGTTTAACAAAAAAAGAGACGACGAGTTCGTACACCTAACAGTGTTGAGTTATATAAATCAAAAATTGATTTATTAGTTCGATTAATCACCGATAAATTCTTAAAAATTAATTTCATCAAAAAACGAACGTTAAATTCTTAAATAATAACTTTTTTAGGGATTCAGGGAGTAATTTTTTTTTATAGTCTGTGTCTAGGGGTTTCTTAGGTCTTAAAAATCGAAATTCTCAGTCATTCATCAATCATTTAAAAAGTGTTGTTTATTGTACAGCAATACGTTATGGTGGTTTAGAGGATTGGGAATTTGCATGGGAACGTTTTCTTAAAAGTAATGTTGCATCTGAAAAAGATATATTATTATCATCACTTGGTTGTACTAGAGAAGTTTGGTTATTAAGTCGTTATTTGGATTGGTCTTTAACTGAAAATTCTGGTATTAGAAAACAAGATTCAGTTAGAGCTATTAATGCTGTTTCTAATAGTGTTATTGGACAACCTTTAGCATTTAATTATTTCATTTCTAAATGGACTTATGTTATTGAATAGTAGGTTTATTTTATTTTTTGATTATCTTTTGATGCTAAAAAGTAATTAATATGATTAATTTTCATTTTAGTTTGGGAAATTCTCAGTCATTCATCAATCATATCATCAAATCATTCACAAGCAGAATAAATACAAAGAGGCAGTTAATGGAGGTAAGTAAAACATTGATCGTTTCTGGAAAATTTAAATAAATAAAATTTAATATTCTTTTAACAGCTCTTAGATTTCATGAAAGAACATCTCAAAGAATTAAACAGTGCAGCTCGGACGATAACCCAAGTTGTTGAACAAGCACAAACAAATGTACAATGGATCCAAAATAATCATAAAACAATTCATAATTGGTTAAAAAACTTATCACCAAATAAATAATCTACGTTAAGTTGCATGATAAAAAAAAATTAATTAATAAATGTGATATTTTTATCTTATAAAATTAAATGTATACGTTATTGTTAGGTTTAAATTCATTTTTTTATTTGTTTAAATGCATTTTTTTACAGAATTTAATGAAATACATTTCTTTATTATTCACGTGTAAATAATTCAACAAAATAATAGAGTTTTTTTAATGGTGTTCATATTTAATATTATTTATCCATAAAATAAAAATTTAATGTAAATATAAAAAATAACAATAATCGCTCACTGTCAGGCTGTTCTGTTCAATTCTGTTTGAATTTTTAAGCGAATTTCTTTAAAATTCATGCATCAAATCATTGAAAATTACAATTTCAAATATAACCAACCTGACAGTGAATTAATAATAATATTATAAGTTATAATTAAAATAATTATATTTTCTATAAATTTAATTAATATTTAAAGTATAAATTTAATAAAATAATTTATATCGTTTTATAGAATATTTTTTGAATTTATTGACCAAATATATAATTATAATTATTATTATTTTCATGTTATTTATATTAAATTGTATTAATTAAATGTAATGTTGATAAAAAAATGACAATAATTAAATGTAATTATATTATAATACAAATGTTTTAAATTAATTTAAAAATAACAAATTTTTTTTTCACCATAAAGTTCAAATGTAATAATTTTATTAATAATCAATTTTCAATGGAATCACAAGTTCATCAGAATCTGAAAAATCATATTTATTTACTACGGAAAATTCTTGTGTAGTTTTGAATCCTGTTGATAATGATTCAATTTCTGCTTCATAATTATTATTTTCCATTTCTCTTTTAAATCCTGAGGTTTCATTTTCAAAAGTACCAACTGGGATTTTACCAACTGAGTAAAAATCTAGATCATTTATATATGTAGGCATGGATTCATCATCCTCTTGGTAAAAAATTGGTTCTGGTAAACGTGTATGCTTAGGTGCATTTTTAAAATAAACAATAACATTGAATTTAACACCCTTTAGTTCATTTCCTGCTGGATCAACGAAAATAAATTTACAAAGCCTGTTCTAAAAATAAAAGAAATTTTTTTTTAATATTTACATTTAAAATTTTTATTAATGTATAAAAATTTATAAGGTTCATTAGCGCTCGTTTAATCGTATCATATATAAATTTATTATATGCGAACAAAAATTTACAAACCCTAATCTAAAAAAAAAGAAAATTTTTTTTAAATATTTGAAAATTTTAAATATTTTAACTATTGAAATTTTAAAAAATGTATAAAAATTTATAGGGTTCGTCAACATTGGTTTACGATTGTATCTTACAATTCTAATGTAATAATAGTTTGTTTTTTTAAAGCTCTTTTTGGAATAAAAGTATATTTTAGTAAAATAATAAGTTTCTAATATGGAGTATTTATTGAGACCCCCACTGGCATTAACTTTTCGCGATAATGAGCCTATAACTGTCGCCCATTAAACTCATATCTCAACTCCTTGTAGAGTTAAGTGTTGCGTGAAAGCCATTTGCAATCACTATTTTTTATTTTTAAAGTATAAAGCAGTATTTTCATCCTTCTCAATTTTTTCTTGCAATTTTTCTGCCTTTTTCAGGCCAAAAATATTATTTCTAACATCAGTTAAAATAAAGTCAGTGACTTTTTTATACCAAAATATGCCTTTTCTAGTAAAATCAGCTTAATAAACGGATTCCCATGCTTAGGTAATAAATTTTTTGCTTATTTTTATGAAACACACATATCAAACCCCCGGAAATAATATATGTCAATATTTTTGCCCTTAGTTAAGAAATAGCTATTTTCTGAATCGGTATAAATGTTTATACTTACTGCTTTAGCTGGTTCAAAAGCACAACTTAGTAGACAAAATAAGGTAAAAAATATGGTAATTTTTTCCATATTTCAATTTTTAAAAAAAAAATTTTATTTTTATTTAATTACTTCATAAAAGACTGTAAAAAATTGTCATTCGCTGGCCATTTATATACAGTTTTAGAGGATGAATAAATTAATTATTTTACTTATCTAAAAAACAAAAAAAATAAAAATTTTTGTAAATATACATATTTATTAGATAATTTTTAATAAATACAAAAATAATTTTTAGACGAAAATAAACACAGGTGTTTTAAATAAATATTTCCAAGTTCTAATTAAATATAATACTATTTAAATGTATTTACTGAATAATAAATAAATAAATAAATAAATAATTAAATGTCTATTTATTATTACATCTCTTTTTTCCTTAAATGACTAGAATTTTAGATAACGTTCATATTTTTTTTTTAATTCATATCTAGAAAGTAAAATATTAAAGCTTCATTAATTCTGAACAAAGGATTTTGCATTGTTATCAAATTTTTTTTAATAGAATGTTCTTACTTACACTGTAATAATATATCGTTTGCAAATTCAAGCAATTATTAAAACTTATATATCATTAAAAAATAAATTTTTCTTTGTTTGGATGATTAATTCATGAAATTTTAAGATAATTCACATAATTTTTGTTGTTTTAAATAATTTTTTGCCAAATGACAGCTGGACAAAGTTTTGGGTAGCTGTTTGAAAGGCCTGCTTGAATTTCCAAGAAACTGTAACATATTTTTACAGTGTATATTGTTTCTGATAAATCAAAACACATTTATTTTAATTTATTTATTGGTCCTTCTTTTTACAACTTCTTTGCACCATATATAATATTTTATCACAAAAAAAGAGTCGAAATTCTTGATTGTGGTAAAATATTGATCATTGAAAAACAAGTCGAAATTCTTGATTTTCGTGATCAGCGACCCAAAAACCTATCAGAGTATTCAAAAATTCGCGCGCACGGCGCTAAAGTGTTCCAAAAATCGTGCGTTCGGCGCGAGACACTTACACTAATCCTTGCATTAACCCAAGTTTAGTTTTAGAAATTACACCTATTAATCTCAAATAAGATACTAGATACCGTCAAAGACGGGTAGAGCGAGGCTGATCATGTTAAAAAAAAGCAAGAAAAGAGTTTCAGTAATTTTTTAATTTCGGGATTTTTAAAGTTTTGATTTGATTGAGTTCAATAATAATGTTTAAATAAGACGTAAAAAAATGATAAGCATAGTTAGAATTTTGAAGTATTGTCCAAAAAGGACACCAAAAATCTGCCCCTTATTTTTCAACCTTGTTATTTGTTTGCTGAAAAGATTTCAACCAAACTTTTGTTTGCGGAACTTCGTTATAACATGCTTTTTCCATAATTCATAAAAAAAAATTTCTCTGTACTCTAATACCCCTCACTTAATTACCAAATTAAGGTATTAAGGTATTAAGGTAATTCACTTAATTACCAAATTAATATTACACTCAAGTAAGAATGCGGTGTAAGGGTTTCCGAATTCGAAAATCTGAATTAGAAAAAGTCTTATGTTGCTGAATCCAAATTTGGGGTCCTACTGGGTTAGGAAATAGGAAAATACAGCAGAAACTTTCCATCTTATGGGTTTTTTCACAATATTTTGGAACTAATGATCAAATTCATAAGTGCCACGTTTTAAGAGTAATTAAGTATTGAATTTATTATTTTATCCTGTATCAATAAAGGAATATTAGAGCTAATTATTGGTGTTGAAAACTATCTCCAGGGTAAGATAAAATCGGAAAAATACAATGTGAATTTTTTTCTTTATTTTTCTTTTAAACTTGCATTTGAAAAAGTTTTATCTTATTTTAACTTTTATTTAATTTACTGACTCCTATACGGGGGCAAAAATAGATAAAACTACCCCTGAATTTAACAGAAAATTAAAAAAAATTTTAAGTGGTTTGTGTTTTCACACAACCAGCAATCAAGAAACATGTTCAATTATAACAGTTTTAACGTACATTCCCTAATTATTATAAGTCCTAAGATCGAAATTACAATAAATCCTGAAATATAAATTATCCTAAGTCCATAAACCTAAAGTATTCTAAGTTCTTATTCTAAGTTAAATTATTCTAAGTCCCTTAATCGGAAATATTCTAACTCCATTTCACACCCCCCCTAAAAACGTCGTCAATATTTCAAACCTCACCCTCCCCCCCTTAAAACGTCAATACACGGTGATCCTGAGCGGGACCTGAATTTTATTTTATTAGGTGCATCGCTATTTGTTGATGCTTGTAATCTTAGCTGCGATTGGTTAACGAATAAACAAACAATGCATCCGCTCTGGATCGCCCTGTATTTTACCCCCCCTAAAAACGTCACTTTTTTACCCACCCCCTGCCGAGCCGGACTTTTTCAATAACCCATCCAATGAACTTGTTCCTTGTTAAAAATGTATTAAGTAAATTTTATTTTTTAGACTTTTCATAACTTCTGCGGTATGAAAAATGGCTTTTTTTAACATATTTATTTAGTAAATAAAAAAAAAGGAGGATTAACATAGGGATGGAGACAATTTTTTTTTTTTAATCCTGAAAAAGGCATATACACGGTCTTTGACTGCTGGACGTATTATTTCTATAGTCAAATAAGAAAAAAAAAATTAAAGGGTTGGCATTAACACACACTAACACTATTATATAGTAGTATAAGTGAACGCGACATACGGAGATGTCCCATTGATACCAACCTATTTAATTTTGTCATATGACTTTATAAATACCATGTCCAGCACCGAAAGACCATGTAATAACAAAGTTTTTGCAAGAAAAAATTTAGCTTAAGTTCCCTTATGCAAAAAGTTAACAAAGTTTCAAAAAGAGGGCAGATTTTTCGGTGTCTTTACTTTTCTTTCGCTAACAAAAGACCTTTAGGAAACCAAATTACAAATTACTTTCATTAATATATTGAAAAAAAACCCCGATAACCTCCGTTTATTCCAACGGGCCTTCTAGGCATAAATATACTGTTCCCAAGGCTTTTAAATAGAGTTTTTTGGTAATATTGCTTTTTAGTTAGTTAGTTAACAAAAATACTTCTTATTGGTCACAATTTTTTTGGTATTAAAGTCATTTCTCAAGCCTCGGATACCGCAATTTTTTATCGCTAATTTTCTCAATGTTATAGCAATTTAACCAAACGGTTATTTGATTTATAAATGATTAATTTTTAAATTATCTCAAAAATTGCAATTTTAGACAAAAATGGGTTTTATAGGTTTCAACAATTTTCTAAAAGCATTTTTCTAAAAATTCTTTATTTGTTCTTCAGAGTTATTTGTTTGCAAAATATTTTACCTTTTTAATTTTTTATTTTAAATTCTCTTCTTTACAATCAGTAAACTGAATGCCCATTTTTGGTCCAAAATGATCAATTTTCAATTTGTTGCAAAAATCGCAGTTTCAACATTGAACATGTTAATAAGGAGGGGTAACCTGTGAATTTGAAAATCAAGTGAGGTCAAATGTGTCTGATTTAAGGGGGGGGGGTCCAATGGTACTTGGACAAATTTCAATTTAGGCACTTAGAATAATCCAGGGTTAGGGACTTAAAATAATTTCTATTTAGGGACTTAGAATAATTTACTTTTGGAGGCTTAGAAAAATTCAAGTTTAGGGATTTAAAAAATCCGGGTTTAGAGACTTCTAATAATTTGAGTTGAAGGACATAGAATATTTTCGATTTAAGGACTTAGAATAATAAAGGTTTACAGAATCAAATAATTTGGGTTTAGAATCTTAACATCTAGTGAAGGTGATAATTACAAATTATAAGAATAGCGATTTTATTGTAATGTTGCTTATCATTTATGTATTATAACTAGTCCTTTTTAGAGGTTTAGTTTTCACGTCCTATAATTAGTCTTATAGCTCAATTAGAGCTTGTAATTATTGAATCCCAATATTTTCTTACCCTTTCTTCAAAAAAGCCAGTTAATTAGATAATTTTAGCTCTGCTTCCAAAATATTGCAAAAAACTAAAATGGGGTAGTTTTTGCTGTTTTCATGTCCTCTACTTCTCAGCCACTTTGTACTCCAGATTGCGTATTTCAGAATCAAAGCATACCTACTTTTGTATTCTAATTTTTTTGGTCGCGTGTTCTAGAAAAAGTTAACCAATTTTTGAAAAAAAAAAAAAAAAACTGAAATTATGACACCCCGGAATAGACTAGATTTTCATTATGGGCCAAAACATACTTAATTTATATTTTTAATTTTTTGGTATTTTGGCTCTGGAAGGGCATGTCGGGCTATTGAAGGCCCGCCGTTTATTCAAGCTCTTAGGCACATTCTACAATCATCCGGTAAACTCTTGCGGTCGTCCGCTAGAAGACCGCAAGTCAGTGGTGCCAATTTGACATAAAATAAATACACATGTTTATTTTAATTTATCATTTAGTTTCGGTTGGCGCCACTGCCTTGCGGACCTCTAGCGGACGACCGCAAGAGTTTACCGGATGATTGTAGAATGTGCCTTAGTTTATAGTATACATGATTTTGAGCTCGGATAAACGTCTTCAATGGCCCGACATGCCTCTCCAGATTTAAAATACCGTAAATTGTAAAATATAAACTTATTATGTTTTGGCCTTAGTTAAAAACCTAGACTATTCCGGAGTTTCATAGTTTTTTTTTTTTTAAATTGGCCATTTTTGTGGACCTACAACTTTTTCCAGAACACGCGGCCGAAAAAATTAGAATATAAAAGCGTATGTATTTAGGTCTTGAATATCTCTGTGCCAAAATTCAGCTGTAATACTCACACGCACTTATACCATACTTTTACCATACCATTATTATTACCAGGTTCCTAAACTCTTTTTTATTTAATTAAATTACGCTATTTAAAAAAATCGGTTTATAAACAACCGTTTTTTTTTTTCAATGAATTAACCCTTAGAAGAATCAAAAACTTATTAGTTATTAATTTCTAATAAATTTTTCAAACTGATCAATGCATAAAGAATTTTATCTTTTATTTCTCCACGAATTGGACAATTTAGAAACTTTTCCGTTTATTGACCTGATAAACTTATAAGGCACGATTTCATCTATATATTGCATACATAGGGTGATCGTGCCTAAAAATATAAGTATCTTGTGTTATTTTGCATTTCTATGATATTACATCGATGCAAAGTTTATACAAAAGCTATGAAATTTATTGCGCAGTTGATATTTAAGGTTTTTCACCTCTGTGAAGCGAAAATACAAGAATAAACATGCTTTTAAAAATAGCGGATTTGACCCAAAAACTATAGGTTCCATCAACTCAATAAAAGAAACCCAGTTTTAAAAAATTAAAGTAATCGGATGGATCGTTGTTGAGATATCGTGCCCACAAGGTGTCGATTTTTGCATCCATTAAGGTAGAGCTTCGCTCTATAATAAATAACAAGTCTCATTATTACTCCAATTTGCCCCAATGAAAATACAACAATAAATTAAAACAGAAAGTCCAGTATTCTTAGTTTTTACGTCTAGAATTACAGAAATCAGAATTAATCTCAAGTTTAAGCGTATACTAAACTAGAGTTTAGCCATAAAAGACTTCATGTAAAACGGAACACCTTAGCGCCGTGCGCACGAATTTCTGAATACTCTGTATAATAGAGCAAATCTTGTGTTCGCCAGTGAAAATACAACCAAACCCGTATTTTGACTGGAGTAAAACTTGAAAAAAAACATTTATTTTTAACGAAAATTAAAGTTTTGTAGGTTAGGATGTCCCAAATAAAGAAAAAATTTTTTTCACGTGAAATACATGAAAAATGTGTAACTTCTAGAAAAAAAAATTGGGGGGCCCCATTTAAAAATTTTTAGCTGCGTTAGCCCCATTGTTAGCCCAAAGTTAGAAAAAGGAAGACTTTTTTTACTTTACGCTGTCGATAAAGCAGTAATTTTTAGCAAAAAAAAAGAAAACATTTTTCTAAAACATTGTAATTTTACATGTAGTTTTTTCTGTTTTTTCAAAAAATTTATATCTACTGTTCAATTTTAGTGGTAAAACTGCCATTTTTCAAGGTTTTTCGTCGTTTTTTGCAATTTTAGGTTATTTAATGCAGAGGTGAGTCAAAAATCAAAAAAGGCGTGGTGAATTTTTAAAAATTAAAAACGAAAAATTTCGCTCAGAAAACAGTATGAGCACATGAATTGCCCCTCAATTTATCTTATCGAGAGTGAAGTTGATCGATTAGTATAGGTTAGAAAAGTGTAGCCCCCCCCCTCATTATTTTTCGCTATTTTCAAAAAACCACTTTTCCTATGTTATTTAAATCATCAAAACCGATATTAAAAATTAAAAACCGACTTCGTGAGGTTTTTTGTTACCAAAAAAGCACCACTTCCTAAAAATCTCAAGTTGACCCTCTCTAGAGCAGATTTCGCTGAATATTTACCCCCCCCCCCCCTACTGTAAATTTAAATGACATAGATTCTGTAAACCTATAACCTATTTTAAATCGTTATAATTTTAGGTAGCTAAACGACCAAATTATTTTAACTAATCCAAAATTTAGAGAAAAGTCAACAGGTGAAATTTTTGGCGTATACTATAACTTACTAAAAACATTAAATTTAAATTGATCGATCGGAAAATACTGAAAATTTATATGAGGAAAATTCTTTAAACCTATTCGAAATTATTGCCATTTTAGATAGTTAGGTGAACAAATTAGTTCAATTTAACTAAAATTTAGAGAAAATTAATCAGGTATTTTCGGGTTTTTAAAAATTTATGAAATTAAACAAAATTTTTTTTGACAATTGAGGTCATTTAACTTTTTTTTTTAAAATTCGGTAACTTTTTTAAATTAAAAATTTAATTTCTTGTAAATTAAAATTTTTAAAAAATTAATATTTGATATAATGATTTGAAAAAATCGTTTAACTAAATACTACATGTTAGGTTTAACAAAAAAAGAGACGACGAGTTCGTACACCTAACAGTGTTGAGTTATATAAATCAAAAATTGATTTATTAGTTCGATTAATCACCGATAAATTCTTAAAAATTAATTTCATCAAAAAACGAACGTTAAATTCTTAAATAATAACTTTTTTAGGGATTCAGGGAGTAATTTTTTTTTATAGTCTGTGTCTAGGGGTTTCTTAGGTCTTAAAAATCGAAATTCTCAGTCATTCATCAATCATATCATCAAATCATTCACAAGCAGAATAAATACAAAGAGGCAGTTAATGGAGGTAAGTAAAACATTGATTGTTTCTGGAAAATTTAAATAAATAAAATTTAATATTCTTTCAACAGCTCTTAGATTTCATGAAAGAACATCTCAAAGAATTAAACAGTGCAGCTCGGACGATAACCCAAGTTGTTGAACAAGCACAAACAAATGTACAATGGATCCAAAATAATCATAAAACAATTCATAATTGGTTAAAAAACTTATCATCAAATAAATAATCTATACGTTAAGTTGCATGATAAAAAAAATTAATTAATAAATGTGATATTTTTATCTTATAAAATTAAATGTATACGTTATTGTTAGGTTTAAATTCATTTTTTTATTTGTTAAAATGCATTTTTTTTACAGAATTTAGTGAAGTACATTTCTTTATTATTCACGTGTAAATAATTCAACAAAATAATAGAGTTTTTTTAATGGTGTTCATATTTAATATTATTTATCCATAAAATAAAAATTTAATGTAAATATAAAAAATAACAATAATCGCTCACTGTCAGGCTGTTCTGTTCGATTCTGTTTGAATTTTCAAGCGAATTTCTTTAAAAATCGTGCATTAAATGATTGAAAATTACAAATTGAAACAAAACTAACCTGACAGTGTATCAGTAATATTGTAAGTTATAATTAAAATAATTATATTTTCTATAAATTTAATAAAATAATTTTTATGTTATTATATAATTATAATTATTATTATATTCATGTTATTTATATTAAACTAGATTCAACTGCGCTTCGCGCAGAAACTACATTTTCTGTATTAGACTTCTGTTCATTAAGAAACATTTAAATTCATTAAAGTTATTTTTATCGTGATAATAACTTTTTTATACTTCAGAAATTACGAATTGACTATTATGACTGTAATTTATATTGATTAGGAATTTACATAGACGAATAAACATCATGAAAAAAGATTTCCTTAACGGATATTCCTTTACCTCGATATTTTTTTGAATAAAATTTTTAAAAATCACAATTTTCACATTTAAAATACATTGTTTTTTATTTTTAATGTATGTTAAATGTGAAAATTGCGATTTTTAAAAATTTTATTTTGATAAAATAAAGTGTTCTGGGACTTCTACAATTTTGGGGATCAGTTTTTATATGTCTAAACATCATTTTCTATCTGTTTGGTAGTGTTTAAAAAATTTTTTCAGCACGTTAAAAAATTGGAAAGCTGAAATGTCAATATTCCCATGTTATTTAAATGGGAAAATTGAGGTGATTACTGGCACGTGTATTTGCAAAGCAAAAGCAAAATCCTTGGAGCTGGGGACTTTTTCCAAAAGTTCCAAAAGTTCACAAAAAAACCTGGGGAGCAAAGTTTTTCTACAAAGTTCAAAATTAGGTCCACTCTAATATATACAGTCAATTCTACAAAATTAATTTTTTATAAGAAACTATTTCAGTAATTCTTAATGAAAATTACTCCAGTCAAAATACGGGTTTGGTTGTATTGTTTCTGGCCACCACCAGATTTGGTCTACTATAGGTTTTTTGGGTCGCTGAACACGAAAATCGGGGTCTTTTCTATGAGAAACTGGGGCTTGACCCTTAAATTGGGCAAAACTTGCCCTAAAAAGGGCATTTTTGACAAATTCACTCTAAGCCTTTGAAATTTGGTATACGGGGGTTTTTTGGGTCGCTAATTACGAATATTCAATTATTTTTTATGAAAAATTATACCTTTGCCCTTAAACTTGCCCAAACTAGCCCTAAAAGGGCATTTTTGCTACATTCAGTCCAGCCCTCTAAAATTTGGTATACGGGGGTTTTTTAGGTCGCTGATAACGAATATTTAATTATTTTTAATGAAAAATTATACCTTTTCCCTTAAATTGGCCCAAACTAGCCCCTAAAAGGGCATTTTTGCTACATTCAGTTCAGCTCTCTAAAATTTGGTACACGGGAGTTTTTTGGGTGATCACGAATATTCAGGTTTTTTTAATGCAAAATTAGACCGTCGCCCTTAAATTGTCCAAAACTACATCAAACAGAATGTAGCAAAAATGCCCTTTTTAGGGCAAGTTTTAGCCAATTCAAGGGTGATGATCTAATTTCTCATTAAAATACCTTAATATTCATGTTTAGCGATACAAAAAACACCCGTACACCAAATTTAAATGACCTAGACTGAATGCAGCAAAAATGCCCTTTTTAGGGCAAGTTTAGCCCAATATAAGGGTCAAGCTCCAATTTCTCATAGAAAAGACCCCGATTTTCGTGATCAACGACCCAAAAAACACTCGTATACCAAATTTTAAAGGGCTGGAGTGAATGTAGCAAAAATGCCCTTTTTAGGGCTAGTTTGGGCAAATTTAAGGGCAAAGGTATAATTTTTCATTAAAAATAATTAAATATTCGTGATCAGCGACCTAAAAAACCCCTGTATAGCAAATTTTAGAGGGCTGGACTGAATATAGCAAAAATGCCCTTTTAGGGGCTAGTTTGGGCAAATTTAAGGGTAAAGGTATAATTGTTCATAAAAAATAATTGAATATTCGTAATTAGCGACCCAAAAAACCCTCGTATACCAAATTTCAAAGGCTTAGAGTGAATTTGTCAAAAATGCCCTTTTTAGGGCAAGTTTTGCCCAATTTAAGGGTCAAGCCCCAGTTTCTCATAGAAAAGACCCTGATTTTCGTGTTCAGCGACCCAAAAAACCTATAGTAGACCAAATCTGGTGGTGGCCAGAAACAATACAACCCCCCCCCCCCCGTATTTTGACTGGAGTAAATGACCTAAAAGGAAAAATGAAGGTAAATGTCTAGAATTTTGAAAAATTTGATTTTGCTGGATATGACACCGTTCCAAATTTCATGGTTCTAGTTTAAAAATTTTTGAAACAGCATCTGTTTTTTAATTAAAAATATTTTCAATTTTTTAAGGAAAATCTAGGTAAATTTTCTAATTTAATTTTCCTACTCTGAATAAAGCTCAAAATCTATTTTTAACCATAAGAAATAGCTGGATCTTCCAACTGGAAGTCATTTCGCCCGTCAGTTCGTGGAAAAACATCGAGAAAAGCCGAAAAAACTAAAAAAACTAATGACAAATTATTTTTTTTTGTAATGCAGATTATTCAAACACTGGGAAATTCTTTTCTTTTTTTTTATTTTAAAATTTCTGTTACCCTAAAAAAAAAATTTTTTTTATATTGCTGGTTATTTAACCATTTTAGTATTGAAAAACGTTAAAAATAAATTTATAATTTTCCAATTTCCGAGGTTTTAAATTTCCCAACTTTTTATATCACGAAATGAAAATTCTACCTTGATTTTTAGGTTCTTCGGAAAATTTTATTACAAAAAACTATTTTACCTATACCCAGAAAACCACAAATTTTAAAGTAAAAAAAAAGAAAAGAATTTTCCAGTGTTTGAAAAATCTGCATTGAAAAAAATAAATTTTCTATTAGTTTTTTAGTTTTTTTTGGGTTTCCTCGATGTTTTTCCACAAACTGACGTCCGAAATGACTTTCAGGAGGAAGTTTCAGCTATTTCCTATGGTTAAAAATAGTTTTTGAGCTTTTTTCACAATGTAAAAAAATAAAATAGAAAATTTACCTAGATTTTCCTTAAAAATTTGAAAATATTTTTAACTCAAAAAAAAGATGCTGCTTCAAAAATTTTTAATCTAGACCCATACAAAATGTCACGGTGTCATATTTTCACATACCAAATCCAGCGAAATTGGATTTTTCAACATTCCAAACATTAAACTTTCTTTTAGGTCATTTTCACCAAGAATTACTTAAATAATTTATTATAAAAAGTCAATTTTGCAGGATGGACTATATATATGAATAGAAAAGATTTTAGAGCAATAAAAAAAAATTTTTTATTTTCAAACTATTTTTGAAGACCTATAATATAAATTTTAAATTTACAACTAAAACTTTAGTGTTTAATGTGTGTAATTGTTTCCTTTTCCAAAAAAAAAAGAAAACAACTTATTATCTGACTTTACCTGATTTTCCTTGAGCTAAAATAAATTTCCTGAATTTGCAGAATTCCAGAAATTTGTACACCCTGTTTAAAACTCCCTTAGAAAATTTTATTTATAATCTTTTGATTTAAGTCCCTTGATTTATGCCCCTTAAATACTAAAATTGAGTATTTGATTCCAAATGCAAAATAAATAAAAACATTATGCATGTAAAAATATTTAAGGAACTAAAATTTTGAAAGCCCAACTCCAGTTAAATGACAGTTTTACGGTTGTTATTGATAACCAAGATAAGAAACGGTCTGTTAAGGCTTTTTGAGTCGCTGATTCCGAAAATCGATTTTTTGCTCCTGTGAAATTTGTCTAAAACCCTTAAGTGAACAAAAAGCACAGCTCAATAAGGGCGTTTTTGCAAAATTCACAAACTGTAATGAGATTTAGGTTATTAAGTAAAGATCTCGTACGTGGAAATGAATCAACCATCCTTTAATAAAAAAAATACCCTTCACCAGGAATAACTTATATGTATTCGCAAGTCATAACAAAATTTTGCTCCAAGTACGTTCCTCGGGTCAGAGATCTCGAATTTTAGGGTCCCGTGTGTGAAAAATTCTCAAGACTTGCGAATATCTAAGGATCACCCCTAAAAAGACGTTTTTTTTAGTAATTTAAGGGTGTTTGACCCATTTCCTATGCACGGAACCTTGAGATTTGAAATTAGCAGCTCTAAAAACCTATGTAATAGGCTCAATCTTCTTACAGTTAGTGAATGCTGCAAAATTTTGCTTATTTAAGGCTCTTAAACAAATTTTGCCAAACTTTGATTTTCAGAATCAAGGATCTAAAAATACCCTTAGTAGACTTTGTTTCATTTAAGTTGCTCAAAACACCCGTCCCCCCCCTGAGGTCAAATATTTTTTAATTTATTCAGTACCTAAATTGAAATTATTTTAAAAACCAAAACTCAAATTATTTTAAGTCTTATTTCACATCCCCTTGCCACCTCGATTACTGGACCTATTGGAGAACCCCTGCTTTTAAATATGTTCCTTTTCATATATTAAAATCTAATTTTTTCACACGTTATTAAAATTTAGCAGCATATTTATTAAAATATTATATTATAACTATCAAAAATGCATATTTTTATATGAATCATATTATTCAAAAACATGATAACAACATAATTTACACAATTTTGAGGTTTATTGTAAACATTATATACATAAAAACAATAATGATTTATAACGAATAAAAGCAAAAAATGCGGTTTGGACCGCTTGTGCAAATAACTGTTGGTGACCTCCGTATAACGTAAGGTTCTAAGAGGTTAAATAAAGCACATACATACATAACAAACAATTTAAATTTTAAGATAGGTTATACATAGACTTCTCATGAATTTTTTATTGATGTAAAATAATTTATTTTTAATTATTAATAACCAATCAAGTAATTATCAAGCATAATTTACTACAAACTATATTACACATAAATTAAAATAACCTAACTTTTTGGGTTGACTTGATGTTTATGTTATTGCATTTAAAATTTGCATTTGTGTATGTATTGTGTACATTATTGTGAGAACCAATCAGAATGACTCTTTAGCTATAACAATGTACATAGTTACTGTTGCGATCAACACGTCCTTTTTAAGAAAAGGATTGTATTAATTAAATGTAATGCTGATAAAAAAAAATGACAATAATTAAATGTAATTATATTATAATACAAATGTTTTAAATTAAATTAAAAATAACAAATTTTTTTTTCACCATAAAATTCAAATGTATAATAATTTTATTAATAATCAATTTTCAATGGAATTACAAGTTCCTCAGAAACTGAAAAACCATCTTTATTTACTACGGAAAATTCTCGTGTAGTTTTGAATCCTGTTGATAATGATTCAATTTCTGCTACATAATTATTATTTTGTATATCTCTTACAAATCCTGAGGTTACATTTTCAAAAGTAGCAAATGGGATTTTACCAACTTGGTAAAAAGCTATATCTTTTATATGTTGTTTTATATATGTAGGCATGGATTCATCCTCTTGGTAAAAAATTGGTTCGTGCTCAGGTTCATTTTTATAATAAACAATAACATTGAATTTAACACCCTCTATTTCATTTCCTGCTGGATCAACGAAAATAAATTTACAAAACCTGTTCTAAAAATAAAAGAAATTTTTTTTTAATATTTACATTTAAAATTTTTATTAATTAATGTATAAAAATTTATAGGGTTCATTAGCGCTCGTTTAATCGTATCATATATAAATTTATTATATGCGAACAAAAATTTACAAACCCTAATCTAAAAAAAAAGAAAATTTTTTTTAAATATTTGAAAATTTTAAATATTTTAACTATTGAAATTTTAAAAAATGTATAAAAATTTATAGGGTTCGTCAACATTGGTTTACGATTGTATCTTACAATTCTAATGTAATAATAGTTTGTTTTTTTAAAGCTCTTTTTGGAATAAAAGTATATTTTAGTAAAATAATAAGTTTCTAATATGGAGTATTTATTGAGACCCCCACTGGCATTAACTTTTCGCGATAATGAGCCTATAACTGTCGCCCTTTAAACTCATATCTCAACTTGTGGAGTTTTCAGTTGGTTAAGGGTTGCATGAAATCCATTTGCAATCACTATTTTTTATTTTTAAAGTATAAAGCAGTATTTTCATCCTTCTCAATTTTTTCTTGCAATATTTTTCTGCCTTTTTCAAGCCTAAAATATTGTTTCTAACATGAGTTAAAATAAGTTCAGTGACTTTTTTATACCAAAATATGTCTTTTCTAGTAAATTCAGCTTAACAAACGGATTCCCATGCTTAGGTAATAAATTTTTTGCTTATTTTTATGAAACACACATATCAAACCCCCGGAAATAATATATGTCAATATTTTTGCCCTTAGTTAAGAAATAGCTATTTTCTGAATCGGTATAAATGTTTATACTTACTGCTTTAGCTGGTTCAAAAGCACAACTTAGTAGACAAAATAAGGTAAAAACTATGGTAATTTTTTCCATGTTTCAATTTTTTAAAATACAAATTTTATTTTTATTTAATTACTTTATAAAAGACTGTAAAAAATTGTCATTCGCTGGCCATTTATATACAGTTTTAGAAGATGAATAAATTAATTATTTTACTTATCTATAAAACAAAAAAAAAATTAAAAATTTTATGTAAATACATATTTATTGGGTAATTTTTAAAAAATACAAAAATATTTTTTATATGAAAATAAATACAGGTGTTTTAAATAAATATTTTTAAATTTTAATAAAATATCTATTGGATATTACATCTCTTTTATTTTCAGAAATGACTAGAATTTTATATAAAGTTGTTATTTTTTTTAAAATTCATATCTAGAATTTTATTTTTAATTTAATTTTATTTATTTTTTTTAATTCTATCTCATTCCTACCCATTAATTTTGAACAAAGGACTTTGTATTCTTTTCAAATTATTTATAAAATATATCGTTTGAAAATTCAAGCAATTTTAAAACTTATATTCTTTTTATTCTTTATTTAACCAGATTATTTTTATACAAAATTCCTAAGAGATGGAAAAAACCATCTGTGCTAGGATTCTGGAGTACATATTATTTATTTATTAACAAATAGTAATTTTTTTTTTTTATATATTAATAAAAAATAAATTTTTCTTTGAATGGATGCTTAGATCATGAAATTTTAAGATAATTCGCATAATTTTTGTTATTTTAATCATATTTTTACAGTTTATCGTTTCTGATAATTTTAATTAATTAAATCAAAACAAATTTATTTTAATTTATTTATTCATCCTTCTTTTTACAACTTTGTTTTTTGCTTGTATTAATTAAACTAATACATTAAGATCTAATGTTTGTCCTTAAATAGCATTTAATTTTATTTAAAAGAAGAAATTAGTAGGTTCTATTACTCCCTAAACAAATAGTTTTCATCTGGATTCTGTATTTGTGAATATCTGATAATATTTTTGAATCAACGTCATATTAAAATTTTTTCAAAAATGTTTTTTTCACAATCAGATCTTTTATTTGTCAGTTTTTATAAATCTTTCAATTTATTAAGTTTGTATTTCCATCATTATCATTCTTCTGAAAACTGTTTGTCTGAAAAATGTTTTTTTATGCGTGAAAAATTCTTCTTATTTTTCTAATATGTTAACCCATTTCGCGTCAAATTTTACTCCCTTTAACTTAAAAATCATAAACAAATTTTTTAATGTATAAGAAATCGATTGATAAAATTCGGATTACGAGTTGACTGTGAAAAATTATGATCAAAGAAAAAAAAATACCCTGCCAACTAGCTGGCACTAAGGTTCCTCAAAAAATGAACTAAATACTTCAATACGCCACAGATATCACCGATTACAACCATGCAATCATACATTCATTTCTATTAACTTTTAAAAGTTAAAAGAAAATTTATGTATTGAATTCAACTAAATCTATTTTTTCAAAATAAAATCTAACGTAATTCATTGGATAATAATTATTCAAGATAGTACTTTCATGGAATGAAATGAAGTATTACACCAAAAAAAGAAAAAATATTGCAGTTTTTTAAATTTATTTGTTTTTTTAATTTTGAGAAAAAAATTTTGAAAAAAATCGGTATTAGATCCAAAAAATTACTATAAACGAACTTTCTAAAACTAGTACCCTCATAGAAATAAATTAGGTACTAGATCCAAAAATAAAAAGAAAATTTGGTGTTTTTTGTATTTTTTTATGACAAAAATTTTTGGAAAAAAATGTTCAATAAATTAAGTATCAGATTCGAGATATCGAATAAAAACCATACTTTCAAATATAAGTACTTTCATGGAAATAAATAAGGTATAACATCCAAATTAAAAAAAAAAACTATTTTGAGATTTTTTAATGAAAAAATTTTTGAAAAAAAAAATTAGGTCTTAATTCGATAATGGTTGTGAAGTTTCACCCATTACAATATTTTCAGATGTTAGTACTTTCATGGAATTAAATGAGGTATTACACCCAAAAAAAGAAAAAATATTGCAGGTTTTTTAAATTTTTTGTTTTTTTAATTTTGAGAAAAAATTTTTGAAAAAATTCAGTCTTATATCCAAAAAATGACTATAAAAAAACTTTCTAAAACTAGTACTTTCATAGAAATAAATTAGGTAGGGTCAAGGATGGGGGTTTGAACACTTTAAGGAAATTTGTGACTTTACTAACGAATTAAACTAAAAAATATACTATTTTTTAACGTAATAACTCTTTAAATAGCAATAATGAACATAATTCTTGAAAAATAAATGGTTATATAACATATACGCTCAATATTTTAATTTTAAATAGAGCTCTAGTAGAGAAATCCTAAAATACCAGGGTTTCGGACACTAAGTACAGGGTTTTGGACATGAAATTTATGGGGTTTTGGACACCATTCTTAAAACTAACTAGATAATACATTTTTTTTAAATAATAATCAGAAAAATTATAAAAAATGGTTATATAATGGCATTTAATTAATTTTTAATTAATTTTTAGATAAGAATACAACTATTTAATTAAAAATTTTAAAATTACCAATTTTCAATCAATTGTAAAAGTTCATGTTACAAACGACTTGTCGAGTATAGATGTGAATAAGAAAATATTTTAATTAAAATTTTTTATTTATTCTAATTAATTATAAATAAACAAAAAAAGAGAACAAGAAATAAAGAAACCTAGTCGGAGTAGTGAGAGTTCTTCTCGTCAACCGGCATCACTGCATTACCAATTGTCATACAGCGGCAATAAATTTTTAATTTTTCTAAATTAGATTTTATGTAATACTTTTTAATTTTTGCTTTTGGATTTAACAACATTTAACAAATAGACACTGTTGGACATTCCAATAAAATACATGTCAAAAACCACATTTTTAAGTATATTTAAGATGGGTTCTTAGACATCTTAATTAAAGGCATAAAAAAGGAAGAAAATATTTTTTTTTGTTATAAATTTAATTTTTGATGATTACTTAATCAAATAAATGCAAAAAAGTTGTTATTATTAAAAAAATATAGCGATTTTATGTATCTCGTATCCTTAGTATTTTTGTTAAAAAACGATACCATATCAAGTAGTCTATTTTGATTCAGGGTTTTATTATTAAAAATAATTAATAATTTCCAAATAAACTAGATAGCAAAGAAAGTAACCATTTAACCTATTAACGCCTAAGCGGACATCCTTGGACACTTGCATTTTTTGGTAATAAAAACTGCATATTTTAGGCTAAAAACCCCACCTAGTAGGTAATTTGGGCCGCTCTTTTCATTTCCGGGGCCCGTTTTTTGATACAACCCTTGCGAAACGAGATATCAACCCCTAAAGTGGGATAAATTTTCAAATAATTCTTAAAGAAACTTAAGTTCTTCCCAAATGCGAAAAATACTCTATTTAGCATATAAAATATTTACTAGGAATCCCGAGAAAAGGTTAAAAGTCAAATAAGCATGTATTAGCCATTGCAACCCTCCCTGGGGGTGTCTTTAGTAAGCAAAGGGGTGAGTTTTATAAATAAATGAAAGATTAAATATTTTGGGCTAAAAAATTCACCTAGTAGGTAATTTGGGTCACTCTTTTTATTTCCGGGGCCCGTTTTCTGATACAACCCTTGAGAAACGAGATATCAACCCCTAAAACGGGGTAAATTTTCAAATAATTCTTAAAGAAACTTAAGTTCTTCCCAAATGCAAAAAAATCTTTATTTAGCATAAAAAATTATTATAAAAGGAATTAATAATCTTGTTTAATCCAAACTGACATTAATATAAAATTTTTATTTCTTTTTTCGAATTCTTTTTTGAAAATTTCTCTCTCTTCTTTTTTTTTACAAACCAGACTCGACTATTAAAACAATTTTCAAAAAATTGATTTTTAATAAAAATTATTGATTTTGTAAATACATATTCAAAATATATATTCATTGAAATTTATTTATTTTTTTATTTATTTTTTTTTATTTACAACATTAATTATTATTATACATAATAAGCAACAATAAATTTTCATTACTTAATTGTGCACTTATGAAGGTACTAAATAGTATATTAAGTATCAAGGGCGTAAAAGTTTCGGCACTAGCGTGAGCACGAGCGTGAACACGTGAGAACACGTGTTCACGCTCGTGTCTAAAGTATTTCGCCCATGGTGCTTACACTATTTTTTGCCCCCCTAGGCGTAGAACGAGTTCAGAAAATTCTTTACGCACGAGTTTTACGCCCGGGAGGGCAAAAAAAATTTTTACAATACTCTATATAATTTAACACTGTAAAAAACTTATTGTTATAGTAACTTTACTACTGAAAACAAAAATTTGCTTGCGGAAAACGGATTTTTATTTACGAGAAAAAGATGACGAATAACATAAAACGTAAAGAAAATTAAAAAAAAAAACTTTTTTAATTTAATGCACAAGTCTAGGTATTCTGCATTCATATCCTAAACTAACTTGAGAAAAAGTTGATTATAGGTCTTTTGGCTCACCGAATCTGGTGCCCAAATTGGCTGGAAATTAAAAGTAAACCCTTAAATGAAGCAAAACCTACCCCTTTTTATGAGTTTTTTTTGCAAAAGTCCCAGTCCCATAATCTGAATTATTCTAAATACCTAAATAGAAATCATTGTAAGTCCTTAAACCCGAATTCTTAAAAGTCCCTAAACCCATAGATTACTCAAGGTCCCTAGAAGTGAACTATTCTTGACTTTTGGATTCCCAGGGTACGCCTCCCAATAAACATGTTCCATGTTGATAAGCAACTTGAAGCAAACGAAATTGTTTACAAAATAGGGATCCACGTATTTATTGCGAACATATACACTCATATGAATATTTAAATTATAGTATATTTTTATATTAGGCCACAAAAATAAATAATGGTGCAGGTTGCAAGTGAATTGCAATCCAAGGCGAAATCTTTACAAATCATAGATAATAACTTGATAATAACATGAATTTTTATTAATATTGTTATTCATTTGAATTCTAGAAAAGTACAAACATACAAGTACAAGTAATCTACATTACTGGATTTTTCTATATCACATTTGTCATTATAACGCATAACTTATAATAATTCACATAATTTTTAACTTATACAGATTACAAAATATTTGCATTACTTATAAAGAGAAGTACATGAAATCATAGCTTATATAAGTACATTATAAATACATAAGTAGAGTATGAGAATAATATAATAGATATGTTCTTTGTTATTTGTTCAACAATATCTTGTTCACCGAAAACAAGATATTATTGAACAAAGAACAAAAAACATATCCTGTACAAACATACATGTCATTATAACGCATGACTTATAATATTTCACATAACTTATAACTTATAATACAGATTACAAAATATTTACATAACTTATAAAGACAAGTACATGACAAGAACAAGAAAAAAACAAACAAGATAAAATGACCGTACAAACATACAAAAACAAGTGATTCTAACCCCGTTATCTAACCCGTACCACATCTAGTGCAAACGCAAATGAACTACATATGGTTTATTTTATAATTTTATTTTTTTAATGTTTTTTTTTCTTATTTCTTTTACTAGATATGAAAAGTGGGTATTCAATTGTTTTTACTTCATGACCCTCAGGTAAAGGTTTTTATTTCCTAAACTGTTTGCAAAAAATAATATATTTCCATTTCAGCTACACGCACCAAACAACCAGTATATACTGAAGCGCAAGTAATCTGTTCTGAACAGGCATAAAGGTCCATCCCGCGCAAATATAGGAACACGCGGTACATGAATTTGAGTATCGTGCAACCAGATTAGCGTATGCATCGAATTAGGTACAAGCGTAAAAATTACTAGACTAGAATTCTTACTACTGTACTACGTACATAAACTATTATTTATAAATAAATTAAATATTTGTTTAATTATAATAGAAAATAGCTATTTTCATTTAAAAACTGAAATTGATAAACATTCTAATGAAACTGTACCAATACATAAACACTCTTTGCATCTGGTTTATTAAAATAGAAAATAGCTATTTTCGTTTAAAAACTGAAAAATAAATGTTAGAGTATGTCTTAATTTAAGTGTTTATTATTTAATGATCTTATAAAATAGAAGAATATGATAAATTCTAGATTCGTCGTGTTTGCACCATATATAATTTATTCACATTTATACCGTTTGTGGTGCGAACACGACGAATCTAGAATTCTTACTACCTTGCTATTGTTATTGAATACCGTTACGCATGTTAATAATACTAAGATATAAATATAAGATATAATGCTCAATAATTATCATTTAAAAATGTATAAACATGAATAAATAAATTAAAAATTTGTTTAAATAAACGTTCTGTTCAATATATTTATTAACCCAAAATGCCTTAGTTTACAGAAGTATGTATGGACCGTAGGTAGTGCAAACGCGTCATTAGGTTAGTACGAGCTATATTGTTTTTTTTCTTGTTACGTTTTTTTGTTTTTTGTAACTAAGGAATAAAAATTAAGTTGTATCTGAATAAATTTCAAGTGAATATTAAATAATTTTTAGTCATTTTAAAAATGAGAGAAATAGCTGTTACCCAGCTATTTTTTCAAAAAAGGCCAGTACTTGCTCTTAGGCTTCCAAAACTTTTTCCAATTGCATATATTTGACTATCTCTATTACTTTCCTGAAAGAATATTAGTTAAAGACAAGGTTCTGAAACCTATACTTTATGTATTTGAAGTTGCTTCCGACCCAACAAAATCTAGGTACCCAGCCAATATACAAAGAAAGACAGCTGCAAAAGTTGTGGGTATGTTCCCAGGAGCTTATATTAGGGATGTTAAGGCTGAACTATTGTCACCTTTGTTTTCCTTTGGGGCATTAGTGAAAAAAGAGTGAGTATAAATTTTTCGTAAACTAACGGATTACAAGGGCACATTTACAAGCTTAGTTGCACCGTATCTGGTTCATTCGCGGTGCATATACAATACATGCATAAAACAATATTTTTTTGGTATTTTAGGATTTTGTGCCCTTGTAACCCGTACTTGGCGCTTAAAATATAATACTTTTGGATTATTTAAAGGTTAGGAGATTTTTCATATCAAAAAGCAAAAGAATGTTGTCATACTAGAGAAAGATTAAATGATGAAGATGTAGATGTAGATAAATTGAAAAAGAAGCAAATGATTTACCAGTTCATTTACCAACTTATTTGTCAAGGAATACCAATCCATCAAGAACTAGTGGAATTCATGATTAGAAATGAATTTTCTGATATTATTAGGAACCCAGCGGTTTTCAATGATTACTTTAGAGAAAGTAAATTTACAAGATTTATGACTTCTCTTAAATCAAGTGAAGGCGTAAAAGAAATGCACGACTTGGTGTTTTATTATACCCGAGATATAAAAGGAGCTCTCAGGAATAGACCGGGAGGGCTTAAATTTTTCCTACAATGTCACTTGTAAGTAACAAATTAAAAACACGTACAGAACTTTATTTACATAATAGATATTATAGAATTCTAGCTGTGTCATGTTTGCACTACTTTTTGTTCATTTGTACCACATTTGGTGCATACAAGGTTAATCTTTACTTTATATAGTTAAATTTAAAGTTAACTGTATACAGTTAAGTTTTACTATATATATATTATAATTGTAATTCAATTCAATGTTTTTTTTCTTTTTAGAAGTCCTGGGCCAAAATGGCCAATTCCTAAACGAATTTCGTACAGGTGGCTGATATACCCATTCGACTCTAGTATCATCCCAGCGTCGTATTTCTTAAGAACTAGGACTTTTATTGCAGAACAATCTCAAGTTACGTTACCTATATTATATAATTCCGTAAGCATTGACTCCTTAATGGAGAATGAGAGTTCATCTCGCAATATGCAACAGATAAAAAGATAGAGGCGTACTCTGAGTAAGTAAAATAATAATAATGTAAAAGTATTTCATTAATGCACCGTACTTGGTTTATACCGTGTATATACCTTATACGGTGCAAAAACGAAATTAATTTTTTTTTAAGCGATGATTGTCAGAGAGAATTTCTTGACATCTGGCTTCCAAAAATGACTTTTGACACACAGCAATTTTGGAACTCTTTTCTTTTATTTGATGATGAGCCAGTAGACTATGACGACGTCGTAGAACAAATATTAAATTATCAAGCCGAAGCTCGTCAACAACAACAACAACAACAACAAGAACCTGGCGTCGCTGCACCAGAACCGATAATAAATGAACCCAATAATTTACAGCCTCTGAATGAACCCATTGAATTGCCATCACAAGATCCCGAATTTCGAGTTGTTTCTGGAGTAGCTGGATTAAACGTCATACAGATGAGGGTACCACGAGAAAATGAAAATGCATCTGAGACAATGAATGTCGAACGAGAAGATTTCGTCGCCATGGTTGAGGAAGTCAACTTACTTGAGCCTTGTTAACCCTGTTATGTACAGTGAAGGGGAGGATGATGAAGATGATCACGAAGGCAGGAACGAGAAAGGCAAAAACAAGAAAGGGAAAAAAGATAAAAAAAATGAAGAAAAAAGACAAAGAGGATTATGGCTTCGAGGAGGGTAATTTATTTATATTTTATTGTACTAGATGTATATTTTGCATAAATCCCCAGGTGTTATAGTCCTGTCGTGTTTAGACCATATTTAGGTTTTTAGCTACTTGTTTGCACTAAATATGGTCTAAACACGATAAGACTTTAAAATATGGGGATTTACGTGTTATGTGTATTTGTACACGTCCATTTGGTGATATATTGAATGAATTATTGAGTTTAATTTCTTGTATTCTTTATAGATTCAAGAAAGAGAAGAAAATGGCGAAAGAGCAATATCTCTCCTGGAGAAAACTTTTAATGCACTCCTTAACGTGAAAGATAATGTTTCTGCATCTAAAACTGGTACTAAAAGAGATAGAGAAGGACGTATAAAACAATCATTTACTCCTGTCCCAGAACCGTTAAAAGTGGGAACTAAAATTCTTGTCAAATTTTCGTATAATCCTTGGTAGCCGGGAGTTATTTCGGAACTTGGAGACCCCACAGCAGAAGGTGTTACCGCCAAAATGACAACGGTAACTACGCATCATCCTAGAGAAGGAAGGTCACTCGGTCGCGTGGCAAAAGATTCTATGGCAGAGGTTAATGAGGATAATTGGCAATTGGCACGCAGTACTAATATGTACAAGAAAAGGATGCCTTTCCTCAGGGCTGGATTTTAGATAAAATTTTAGAAGCCAATCCAGTAACTGCAGCTGATATAAAAAAAGGAATATCCATTGATAGAAATAATAGTTGAAGATAAAAGGAGAAAGTAGAAAGTTTTATGCAAATAAAGTTGTTTTTTAAAAGTTATACATATAGTATGCTTCTTATACTAATCTTATGTAAATGTATAATAGTAATCTTATGTTTGTAAATAATATGTTTTTTTCATATACATTTAACATGTTTAATAACAACAAATAACAATTCTAAACACTATCGAGTTTGCACCAATCCTGGTGAAAACGCGAATAAACCTGTGTAAATAATGTTCTGATAATAAATATTATCTATGTAATTTAATAATTTATTTAATACACATGAAGTTAGTATGAAATAAAAACATGAAGTTATTACTTTTGAAGAACTAAAAAATTCGAATGAACCGGTTCCAATACATAAACACTGTTTGAACCGTATCTGGTTTATTCGCGTTTTTAAAATCATGAGGTTATTACTTTTGAAAAACTAAAAAATTCGAATGAAACGGTTCCAATACATAAACACTGTTTGAACCGTATCTGGTTTATTTGCGTTTTTAAAATCATGAAATTATTACTTTTGAAGAACTAAAAAATTCGAATGAAATGGTTTCAATACACAAACACTGTACCGTATCTGGTTTATTCGCGTTTTTAAAGCTATACTATACGTAAAGTAGAAATAACTAAAGTCGTATTATTTTTAGATTGGATGACGAATTTGAATTCGACGATGCTAAAGATTTTGAAAAAGGTGAATATTAAGGAAAAAATCCCTAGCATAGACTTCTACAAGTACATCTGCCGCTGTATCTGTGAAGGTATTAAAATTCCAATACACTATATATTACCTAGAAACATTAATAAGAGACTGCTATGGAGAAGAGTATGGACAAGATTCTACTGCATTCGATTTATACTTTAAAGGAAACAGTTTCTCCAAATTTTGTCGTTGTGTCACGAGTAGTGACGCCCTCAAGGAAATGAAGGATCTGCTAAAGTTCTATTTATACGATGTAAGACAACAAAAATTGAAATTTTTTATGCTTTACCACCTGTAAGTATTAAATTTACAGTACACATAATGGGTAAAAACCCAAAAATTATACCTTAAACGTATTTGTACCAATTAGTTTATTTAGATTTGATATTGTGCATATACAACAAAGCATGTATATATAGTTGTAATTGTTATTAAATTCCAAATTTTTCTTCCAGGTGTCCTGAAGAAGGGGAGTAGAAGATACCCAAAAAACTACCATATACATGCCTAATTTACCCTTTTGATAAAGATGTTATTCCAGCGTCTTATTTTCGATTAACGAAGGCATATTTACAACATCAGTGCGTTACACATCCAATGATATATAATAGGTATTGTGTTCCTAATCTGGATGACTACAAACTTAAACTGTCTCAGTATGCACAGGACCACAGAATTGAAATTTATGATAAGTAATTTTAAATAATTCACCTGGTGGACTTGTACAAGTACACATAATATACAAATACCTAGATATTAAAGAGTTGTCATGTTTGCACCATATGTAGTTTATTCACAAAAATGGTGCAAACATGAGAATACTTAATTCCTCAAGATTTAGGCAATTGATATTTTTATTTATTTATTTATTTTTTTCAGCGATGCATGCGAAGGGAAACTGAGCTATCTCATCCTTCCAAAACTGAAATTTAATAGATATCAGTTTTGGAACGCTTTTATTATGTTTGAGGATCCACTTTACTACGATCAGGTAGTAGAGAAAATATGGCGAAAGCATAAACTTGGTTACAAGTGCAAAAGAAACAAAAACGTCTTCTTGCTGACGCAGCAAGTGATATTGTTGTTCCAGTGGAAGAACCTGAAAAAACAACAGGAAAAGATCCACCTGAAGTACCAATGGAAGATACAGTACAAGCAGGAATCGAGCAAGTACCAGCACCTAATATTGTAGCAATAGCTGATCAATTACAAGGTTTGAAGATTCATCCGGAGATTGGAGATGAGCTCATTATAGAAGAGTGCGTCGCTAATGACGAAGAAGTCATTCAACCTGCTTTGAACAAAGGCGATGAGGATGACAACACAAATGAAAAAATACCTGCTGAATATGTCCTAGAATAGGATAATGTTATTCATAAAATCCCCAGAATTTTGAACCGTATGCGGTTTGAACGCAAATGGTGCAAATACGATTAAGCTACAATTTGTTTATAATTAGTTAAATCATTTTTTATTCTTTATAGTGCGTCAATTCAGGGAGAAGCAAGGCGACAATGAAATCAAAAACCTAGAAAACGAGTTTGAACAACGCCTTAATGATATTGCTGATAAAAATAATGTTGCGGAGAAAGTTACAGCCGGTCCATCTGGTATCAAAGCTACCTCGAGAACCTTAAGGTCAAAAAGTACTAGACCAACAAAAACCAAGCAGTACTAGAACCGACAACATCGGCACCAGATAAAAAGGTTGTTAAATCGTTGAAGTTTACTCAACTCGAGGGGCCGTATAAATTTGGAACCAAAGTTTTGGTTAAGTACTTTTCCAACCCTTGATGGCCAGGTATAATTTCCGATCTAGGTAATTCCAAAAAATCTGGACAAGCAAGGATGATAAAAGTTACAATCTACCATCCTCAAACTGGAAAATATAGAAAAGGACTGCCCAGAAAAGAGTGACTTTGTACACGAATGAAAAGGTCGGATAGCCATTTTGAACAAAAAAAAATATAGATAAGGCAAATGCCCTCGTAGATCAGGCTATGAAGGATGCTCCTCTACCTAAGGATCCTAACATTAGAGTTCACGAGTACCCATCAGTATCTAAATTAAGAAAGCGTAAAAAAGGGAAGAAGTTATAATCTATATTACTTGTTGATACATTTTTTTAAGGGATAAGTTATGTGAATATGTAGTAACAGATGTGGTGCAAACTTAACAGGGAATTATCTGCATACTATTTTATGTTTGCATAGAATATGTTCTTTGTTGAATAATATCTTATATGATAATAATTACATATTTATAATTTTATTTTAATAAGCGTTCTGTTATATTGTCTACCCTAGCCATGTATACGTCCCAAAGGTAAAACGCCCAGACTCTTATTTACCTATATTATGTATGCACCGTATCAGGTTCACCTTAATAAGAACATTATTTACGTGATACAGATTAAAGAATTCTAGTCGTGTCGTCTTTGCACCATATATGGTGTGACATTTAAATCTTCAACTCTTACATCATCTATTGCTGTGATACCTTCTTCAGGTCCTGGTACTTGCTCATTTGGTTTAATGACATTTAAATCTTCACCACTGACCACATCTACTGCTGTGGTACCTTCTTCAGGTTCTGGTACTTCATTTGGTACATGAATTATTGGGTCTTGTTCACTATGTACAACTTGTGCTGGTACATCATATGTTGACTCTTCTTCACTTGTGGTAACTATTACTCCAACTGGTACTATATGTTGTTCTTTCATTAATGGTTGTATAATTTCTTGTGGTACCTCATCTATTGGCCATTCGACTGTTGATTTTTGAACAGGTTCGTTGTCATGTGGTTCAAGATCACGGTTTACTGCTATTTGGTTCGATTCCACACCTACTGGACCTTCGACTGTATCCTGATCTATTGGAAATTCTCCTGTTGATTCATTAACAGGTTCTGCATCTTTTTCTTGAAGTGACTCGTTGTCATTTTGTTCGCGATCATGTTCTTCTGCTTCTTGATGGTTTGATGCTACTGAACCTTTGACTGGTACTTGATCAATTCGTACCAAGTTAATCGTTGGTAATAGATCATTTAGTGCTGGTTGTTCTGCTGCAACATGATTTCATTCTTCTTCAGCAAGCTCAGCTAGTTCTCTTTCTAATGCTCGTTCAAGTTTGTTCTTGCACCATATTTTCTCCAACACAAAGTCGCAATAGAGAGGATCTTCGAACATCAAGAAACTATTCCAAAACTGTGATCTTTTGAATTTCAGTATTGGAATTATAATAAATAATAGTATCAACCTTTTATTGAAAGTATAAATGAGGCATAACTCGGGTAATGTTGTTGGGACTGGCCATTCTACGCCCGAACACCTGGGAAAAAAAAATTCGAATTTTATATAATGTAATATATATAATAATATAATTAATATAATATAATTTAAGCTTTTTTGTACATGCACCATATGCGTTTCAAACACACCGTAAATGGTGCAAACATGATAAAGCTATAATAATTTGTGGATAATGTAAATTTATTATATGTTTATAATTAAGTTATTATATGTAATATTATAATTATTATAAGTAAATGTATTATGTTTATAATGTAAATTTATTACTTACAGGTGGCAAAGTATGAAGAATTTCAGCTTTTGCGGTCTTCGATACCAGGCCTCTTCCACTTCATATAAATAAAATTTTATGAGATCCTTCATCTCTTTTTTGGCATCATTACTTTTGATACAAGAGATAAATTTACTAAAACTAGGGGAAGCAAAATAACGATCGAATCCAGACAAAGTACAATCATCTTTGTACCAGTGCCTTATAATAAGTTCTATGCACCATTTTGATTTCTGCAGCTTCAGAGATACATAGCATCACGTACTGGTACATAGGTAAGGTAGCCTTATCTTTATCCATATCTTCCGTCCTCGGTACTTTCAATTCTAATATATCAGAATAGTGTAATTCCTCAGGCAACCTGAAAAAAATGGTACTTTAGTAGTTGAACCGGATGTGGTGCAAACGCGTTATTTGTTAACCTACAAATATTGTGTTTGAACCGCAATGGTTCATGTACAACAAAGCTTAAATTATATTACATTAATTATATTATATTATATATTATATTATATAACGAAGGAATACATAATAAATAAATACAATAATAAATAAATACTTACTGGCTTCTAACCCAAGCTACGAATGCAAATGGCGGAGACATAACTTCCGGTGTCAAAAACCATATACATGCCTGGGGGAATTGGGCGACAACTTTTATGGCCGTCCGCGATTGTATATGTTGAGTATACCGATTTTTAGAAGGGTCTGAGCCAATATAAAAAGCATGTTTGTTTGGTCCTAAAAATTGACGTTTAATTAGCGTGCGTTCTGGTATGAAATCAAGATGATCGAACGCGTTAAGAATGTTCAGGCATAGCTTCAGGGCCAGTACGGGCCGCTTTTTGTAATATATTTTTTCTACTTTTATGTCACGCATTATTGAACACTTTTTTAATAAATTAAAACAAATAACTAAATGCACAATGATGTTCACACCACGACGATTACTTATAGACTGAGGAAAACGATGGCGCGTACTAACCTGACCCTACATACGTGACATCTGGTGGAGATCTCTACATCTAATTCAAGCGCGAAATTTTAAATTCAACCGAAGTTAATGAAAGAGAATGTGTATTAAAATAAATTATTAAATTACATAAATAATACTTATTACAAAAACATTATTTAGGTAGTACAGATTAAGAAACTATAGTCGTTTTGTCTTTGCACCGCATGAAGTTCATTCGCCTTTACAACATATATGGTGCAAAGACGACACGACTATAATTCTTTAATCTGTACTACGTAAATAATGTTCTGATAATAAATATCATTTCTGTAATTTAATAATTTATAATAATAATAAATAGATTTATTTAAATACACATTCTCTTTCATTACCTTTGATTAAATTTCTCCAGATGTCTATGCAGGGTCTGGTTAGTACGCGGCTTCGTTTTACATTCGTAAACACGAATGAACTCCACGTGGTGCAAAGACGAAACAACTTGAATTCTTCGTATTAGGCAAATGTTGTTCTGGTTAAAGATTGTTGTTAAATCTATATAAAAATTACACCCAGGCAGTCCTCCTTTTGAGCAAAAAGGGATGCACCGTATCCACTACATACTATGGCTCAATAGGAGAACAGTCAGGGTGTAATTTTACCTTTGGGACGCTTACATGGCTAGGGCACACAATAAAATAATTAAAATATAAGGCTTTAAATTAAATTTATTCATATTTATTACAATATATGTTTTTCTATTTTATACAATATATGTTGTTCTTTGTTCAATAATATCAAGATTGTGTTTGCATCAAATTTGGTGCAAATACGATTATTATTTCTTATTTCTTATATTTTGTTTTAAAAATTCACAAACTTTAACTTTATTTTTGTTTTGAGACTTTGAAGGCCTTAACGCATTTTTCCAATCAATTGGCTCAAATTCTCTTTCATGAATTCGCTCCTTGGCATATTGATACCAACATATATAGACCTAAATATATATACCAACATATATAGATCAAAAATTATTAAAGAAATTAGCAACTAGTTATAGGTTATTATAAACATTGACTGTTTATTAAAATATAGGTATTTTTGTTATAATGATGCCAGGAAAAAATATGGTTAGGCTATACTGGTCCCAGAAATGTTAAAAGCAAAAAATTTAAAAACTAACTTTTTCAAAAATCATTATAAAAATTAGCAACTAGTGATAGGATGTTATATCTTCATTGACTGTTTTTTAAAATTCAGGTATTTTTGTTGTAGTGGTACTAGGAAAAAATACGGTTAGGCTATGCCGGTCCCAGAAATGTCGAAAGCAAAATTTTAAAAACTAACTTTATCAAAAATCATTAAAAAAAATTAGCAACCAATGATAGGATATTATATCAACATTTCTATTTATTAAAATTTAGGTAATTATTTTACAATTAGCCTTTTACAAGTATTTTACAGTATAGCCTAACCATATTTTTTCCTAGCACCATTATAACAAGAATACCTAAGTTTAATAATAGTCAATGTTGATAATATCCTATCACTAGTTGCTAATTTTTTTAATGATTTTTGATAAAGTTAGTTTTTAAAATTTTGCTTTTAACATTTCTGGGACCTATATAGCCTAACCGCATTTTTCCTGGTACCATTAAAACAAAAATACCTAAACTTTAATAAACAGTCAATGTTGATAATATCCTGTCACTAGTTGCTAATTTTTTTAATGATTTTTGATAAAGTTAGTTTTTAAAATTTTTGCTTTCAACATTTCTGGGATTGGTATAGCCAAACCGTTTTTTTTCCTGGTACCATTATAACAAAACTAAATTTTAATAAATAATCAATGTTGATAATATCCTATCACTAGTTGCTAATTTCTTTAATGATGTTTGATAAAGTTATTTTTTATAATTTTTGCTTTTAACATTTCTGGAACCGGTATAGCTTAACCGTTTTTTTCCTTGTATCATTGTAACAAAAATACCGTACGGATTGTTTTATTGTTTATTATTATATAAAAATTAAAAAATGCAAATTAATTTACATAAAAAAATAAATAATAAATTATAGTTAATAAAAATTATCCTTTTTTTAGCAAGTCATTTTGACTTTTTTATTCTTATTTTTAAGAGTGAATGGAATTTCTTCGCAAAAAGAATGAAAGGATCGTAATGCCAGTTAATTTTTCCACCTAAAAACTTTACCTTGACACCTCGGAAGCTTTTCGGGTATAAATCGAAGACCGATCCGACCCGACGCGAAAAATCCTAGATCGCCCGAAGCTTCTGGTCTGGTAACCGTACACCACTGATTTAAATACGCAACTAAAACTTATCATGGAGACATTTGTTATTTTTTATTAAAATAAATAAATTCCAAAAAAAATAAATTATTCCCTGGCATTCCCTGACTTTTCAGAATTTCCAGAAATTCGGCCACCCTGGTAAGATTTCAACTTCGTTAATGCTACAAATCTTATTGAAATTAAAAACATCAATAAAAAAATGGGTGAGAATTGTGGTGTTTATAATGTGATTACTTCCAGCTTTATGAAAATAGTCCACGATTCTGTGAAATAGTTACATTATAAAGGGATAATCATTTATTTAAATTAATATTTTATTTAAATTAAAATAATCTATAGCTCAAAATAATCGTATTTTTAGCCATTGATGTAGCAACGTTACATGGTGTAGATAGAATAAGTGTTAATATGATCATATTCCCAATTGATCATAATAAAGCTAATATTATTTCCATATAGAAAAGTGTGAATAAAATCAACATAGGTATACATAGCCATCTCTCTAAGGGGTCATCTATAAAATACTTAACGCAGTTACATAGTGGGTGGTCTGATGTTTAACGTTACTACAATGTTAATTTACATTAAATTTACATTGCATAAGGTGTTACTATATGGTTAGTGGTATCAAAAATGTCTAATTTTTGCGTTACGTATTTTATGGATGGTCCCTAATATCTAATAATGCTAAGATTTTAGAAAATGTTATTTTTGTGATACTCATTTTTTAATAAAAACAATTTAATTAATAAACATCGTTTTGGTTTTTTTAGTGGTATTGGAACGAAAAAAGCTCTGCATAAAGTATCAGAAATAATCTATAATAGTTTAAATGAGAAAAAGCAAGTTATTGAAACGTTCCCAGATTTCTTAAAGGCTTTTGATACGGTAAATCGTCATATTTCATTAAATTAAAAGGAAAGATAAGGAGTCAGGGGTACTCCCCGAAACTTATTCAAAAGCCATTTGCTTGTTAGGCAACATACAGTTAGGATTTAGGACTCTAGAAGTGATAATGAATTAGAGTTCCACGGGGTTCAATATTAGACTCACTTTGGTTCCTCATAACTTTTCATGAAATGATTATTCTTATTTTGTACTAAAACAAATCTCTTGAACTTCTCTTTTAGTATTATTTTGAAATATTCTTACTACTCTTAAAATGAGCTTGAGATATGTGATTGCACTTTTTGCAATTGGTAGAGAGCTGTAGGATTAGTGAGGGGTACTATCAAAGAAAATATATACTTTTTACATATATTTTCTTTGGTACTACTTTACTTAGGTACTTTGGTTCTGTTCATTTATATATTGTAAGTATCACCTGTTTATCCCCGTAAACCTCAATATTTTAGCATTAATTCATAGAGTTCAAATGTGCCAAATGGGAGGGGGGCTCAAATAGACTTTGAATAATTTCGATTTAGGGACTTAGAATAATTTGAGTTTAGAGACTTATAGTAGTTTTAATTTAGGGGCTGTTGGTCGAAATAAAAAACCTAATTTAAAAATAAAATGTATTATTACGTAAATACGAAAAATTTTGGTGCCGCAAATTATTCTATTGGATTAAGAGACATTTTAATGTATTTGTTTTGATTTGCTATTAAATAAGGATATTATTCGATAAAAAAAATGAATTATAATAATTTACATTACAATGAATTAACCACGGAACAACCAAAATATATATGCTTCTACATTGATTTTACATTTTATTTTACTGTGTATGTGTGCAATTTTGAAGCCAATCGGTGCAATGTGTCAAAAGATAACTTTTTAAACGTTTTGCCGAAATTAAACACTTAATTTAAAAAATTATGTAAGATTATGTAAATGTAAAAAATGTTTGGAAATTTTTTGAAAATTTTTTGAATATGAAAATAAAAAATACATTTTTTTTCTTCTTTTTTTGCATATAAAAATTCTAAATTTTTCTATAAGATATTTTAAACTGAAAATGTTAAGGAAAAGATCATTTTTAGTTTTTCTTATTACATTAAACTTTGTTAGGTAAAATAGACCATTAAGACCATTTTGTTCTTGCTAATGAGAAACCAGAAATTTAGTATAAAAATTTTTTTAAATTTTTGGGTCACTGCATTCATAGTATCAGTTTTACAAAAAGTGTCCCCTTGCAAGTTGAAGTAATAGCTATTTATTAAAGAAGGGATAAAATATTGGTTTCGGCTTTGCATGCAGTTGTATGCACAAGCGAGCGTAGCGAGCGAGTGCAGACAGCATGCAAAAGTCGAATCCCATATTTTGTCCCGTGTTCTAAACAATAGTTTTACATATAATGGGCAAAAAAGCCGTCACCGCAGGGCAGAAAATAGGCTTTTTTGCCCTAGATATGTAAACAATATTGTTTAAGAAATCGTTGTCCATGCCTAAATTAGACAATTTATATGTATTGCGAACCTAATATGATAATAAATAATCATACATATGATTATTTAAAATAAAGATTTTTTTCAAATTATAGAAATAACATGATTTTTTGTTAATATAGTCATTTAATTTAATCCTAGAAAAGGTTAAAATAAGAAAACCGGGAATTCATTTTTATGGATTTTGGTAATAAATCATGGGTAAAAATGTAGGATTTGACCTTCAGTATAATTCTTTGTCAGCTCAATAACCAACTCTCTATATACATAATACAGTTACAGTTTTTGAGAAATTTTTATACAAACTTACAATGTTTATGTTATCACCGAGAATTTCCGATTTTTTTTTTGATTTTTTTTACAAACTTTGTTAATTTTTTCGTATATTTTTGCTATAACTTTTGAAAATAAATGTATGCTCATATTGGTGAACTTGAGTGCAAATTTTACAAAGAAAGCTCGGAAAGAAAGAAAAAATTTTCTTAAAGTTTAAAAAAATCAATTTATTTACATATTCTTATGCTTTTTTTATGAAGTACAAGAAATTAAAAATTTAATTTTCCAAAATTAAATAACAAAAACTTATATTTATTAAAAATATTTTACAAATTGATAGTATAAGAAAATACATATAAAAAAAAGTACTAAATAATATTAACAGTATTTTTCATAAAAATAATAAACATTTATGTACAATTCAAAAATTAAATGAAATAATATGATTATTGATAATCAAGTATTCAACTGTTTCATTTGTACAGAACCTAACCTAATAATTTCTGTTAACAAATCAAAATTTAGTTTCGTCCAATTATCACAATTTTTTAAATTATCAATATTTAATGCAATTAATTTAATACATTTTTCTTTAATAATAATCGAATTACACATTTCAGCTAATATTAACATATCAATAGAATTATTAACATTAACCTCTTTGATTAATATAACCTCACATATTTCTTTAAGTTCATTTATTTGATATTTTGATGATATTGTTAATAAATCAATAGCTTTATTATTAATGTCATCAATTTTACCTAAATAAATAAAATTAAGCATATCTTGAATAACATCAGATTCAATATCATTTATTTCAATTGTTGTTATTTGGATTTTTTTATCTTTAGTTTGTTTGTTATTATCAAATATGTTCATAAACACTAAACTTTTAGATGCTAAAACTATTTTGTGTGCATAAAATATTTTACCTTTAACTATTAATTTAACGTCACTGTACAATTCGTTATTTAGAAACACCTCAAAATTATTATAATTATTGTTGTAATTGAATAATTGACTTTCACTCAATAAATTTTCACTATTATCAGCAACGTCTTTTTTTAAAATATCAAAACTTTCATTATTTTTATGAATTATTAACAAAATTCTTAAATTTCCATTATCATCAATTAAATTACTTGATTTTTTAAACAAAACTTTTTTTTCAATAAAATTTGACCATCCATTACCATAATAACCTCCATCAGAAAATTCATGATAACTATGTTGCTCTTTTGGTGTAAAAGATTGTAAAGATGATTCAACAGAATGTTCAATTTCATTTTTATTATTTAATATTGAAAACTGATAATTAGCCATTATTGTTTTAAAATATTTATTTTTCAATAGGTAATCACGACTTTGATAAATAACTAGATAAATAGAAACGTAATCTTTTAATTTTTCATTTCTACCAGATGGATACAAATGTATGTACCATTTTTGATCACCGTCAATTATTGGTGGTGATATTATGTACTCTTTTATTTTTTTATTGTTAAATGTATTTTTTGCATTTTCTATTGTCCAAATAAATTTTAATTTATTTTCTTCTAATTTTATGTCACCAACATTAATGCAACTCATTTTTTTGCTTTTTTTATTAATTTCACTTTTAACAATTTTAAAAATTTATCAGTTTAACACAGTTTTGAAAGCGATGTTTGATAGTTTGAGAAAGTTTATAGCACGTGCAATGTACATAAATAATTCTGAATTTTATAGAGTATTTAATGTTTACATATTTTAATTTTATTAAAGTGTGACAAAGTATTAGTTTTCAAATTATACTAAAATAAACAAATTTACGCTTCTCTATTATTGTCATTTAATTCAGGAATTTAATTTAAATTTATTTTTTTTTTCTATAATTATTATTAATATTAAAAAAATGAGATGCAAGTAAAAAACATAAAAGCAACAGATTTTCTGCACTGTAAAAGTATATTGCTTGAAAATTCAAGCAGACATTCATGCAGATCAAAACTTTACCAAGCTGTTTAAGAAGGCAAAAATTTATTAAAATTTTAAAAATGCGTGCTAATCATCATAAAGTATCATGATTTAACCATCCATAAAAAAAGTGAATTTATAATGTTATAAAGATTTGCTTGAATTTTCAAGTGATACATTTTTACCTTTTATTTTTGTGGTATCTGAACAGATTCTGCGGAACCCTCTTTTTCTGTCGCCGCACAGTGTGTCAAAATGGACAAAAATCGCTCTTGGACTGAGTTTTTGAGCTATCAACTTGAAACCTGTTTTGAACGGCTTTAAAATAAGCCGGCTTTCGTGCATCACTGCGGATTTTTCAAATTTTTTATTTTTAAATAGCCTATTTTCACTACTTCAACCTATTCCTTTATCGAAATTTTTTCCTACATTTTTTGCTCTTTAAAACAAACGGGAAATTTTCTTGTGTTAATCCTGCATTATATACATAAAAATTAAAAAAAATTTTGAAGTCAAAAAATATTAAATTATAATTTTTAAATATTTTAGAATCTTGCATAAAATGCATTTTTAGTAAATAGGCTAATTAAAAATTAATAAATATGAAAAATCCGCAGTGAGACACAAAAGCAGGCTTATTTTAAAATCGTTTAAAACAGGTTTCAAGTCGATAGCTCAAAAACTCAGTCCAAGAGCGATTTTTGTCCATTTTGCCACACTGCGCGCCGGATGAAAATTTCGGGGAATTCTTACTCTATTTTCGGGTGTTAAGAAATTTTACTACAATCCTATTTTTAGACACATTTTAGGCATTCCTGAAACATTGCTCAAAAATGAAAATAAAATATAACATTTTTTTTTAATTTCATTTTCTTTTTTTTGAAAAACCTTTAAAAAAGTTTCCAGAAAAACCTGAGGTTCCATAGTAAAATTTTTCGAGACATTTAAAAATAAAGGTCAGAGTCAGAATTTTAAGAAATTTTCAGTCCCAGAAATTTTGGGCATAATCCCCAATAGCATTATGGCATAAATATGCTTACAATATTACATCAATTTATGTTGAAGCAAACAGCAAATTTACATCAAAGTGCGTCCTCATATGACGTAAATTTGACATCAAGTAGGTTATATGTTTTTAAATTGAATACAATTTTACAACAACATAAGATTTCATTAGGGAATGAAATTCTTGATGGAATATTGTATTCATATTGTTGTCATGTTTTTTTTTTTAATGCAATTTTAATTTTAAGTAAATAACCCATAATTTTTGTGTTTTGTAAATAATTTAAAATAAGGACCTAAAAAATATATTAAATTTACAGTGTAAACTTTTAAAGGAATAATAACTGCATGTCTCCGCATTTTAAATTATGGGGTTGCCTAACCTGTAAATCACACGATAGTATCGATACTATTATTTATATATTAAATAATAATATCATTTAATATTTAATATATAATTTATATAATTAATAATAATATATTGACAACAAATTCAAAGCAAGGTGTATCCTCATGTGTTTCAAATTTTACGCAAATTAATGCTTACGTTCATGACAACAATATAACAGCAATATAATGTCAACTTTAATTTCATTATTATTGATGCGATATTGACGTAATTAGTTGCATGGAAGTTGCTGTAAAATTGAGTAAATTATGTTTTGTTGCTGTTGGATTGCAGAGAAATTGTTCTCAACAATTTTGGAGCAATCGATGCACCCGGATTGAAAATCAAGGAATGCTATTGGGGATCTGCCCAGATCCCAGAAATTCTGATGCTTTTTTTATTTTTTTACCTAGGTAACATAATAGTTAACTACACTGAAAAAAATCCATTTGTGTAGCGAAATTTCGCTTGTTGCAAGCGGATTTTTTTGTTGCTCAGCGATTGCAAATGACTTGAAACGCAATGATAATATAAAAAAAATTTTTTTGTTTATTTAGGATATGCGCGCAGTACTATCATGGGAAAACAATTTTTTTCTTGTCAGCGTCCAGAAAGCACGTATTTCCCGACCGCAGTGCAACCGGAAAAGATTTGTTTTCTTGCCACTGATGAAGAAAAATCGTATACGATCCTTGGCCATAAATAATGAATGTCTTAAATCATAGTTTACCAACCTTGGTTTCGCCTCGGATGGTAATTTACGTGTGGTTTGAGCCATTCTTTACTTTTCTGGACCCGGACTCAAAATATGCTAATACTGCCCTTGTCCATAAATAAAGAATGGTCCAAATCGCATGTAAATTACTTTCCTAGGCAAGATGGTAAACTGCGATTTTGGACAAGGATCGTATAAAATTTTTCTGCGTCAGGAACCTGAATAGGCTTCGCTGAAGTTAGGTGCGATACGGTTCATTTTTTAATTATAGACAGAGCGGTCTCATACGATTTTTCTTCGTCTTTTTCGTCTTTTTCGGTCAATCAAAATTGCAGCTGCCGCAACTGGAAATCCGGAAAATATGGATTTTAAGATAATCAACTTTTTTGTGCATTAAATATTCTCCATAAAAATTTTAATTTTAAAATTATATAAAAAGCGCGCGCATTAATTTGCCGTTCTCAAAAAAAGAGGTAATATGCACAATTATTTTTAAAAATTACAAGAAAAATTGTCATCAAATTAAAAATTGTCACCACGAAAAATTTTATATCTTTCTAAGAAAAAAATTTTCACTTTAATAGTATATTTTTATCCTAGGCTGCAAAAATAAATAATGGACTAGATCGCATATAAATGAATGTATACCTATAAAAAGTATAGGTATTGTTTCTAGAAAATAAAACAATAGTTTTCTGTTCCTTTCGAAAAATTGATAAATAGCTGCCAAAAGTAAAAAACATGCGGAAAAATATACTATAATTGAATTTTCGAGAAAAAATATTTAACCTTATACTTTGGAATATAATTATTTAATTTTAATCTCAATTAATTTTTAAGAAAATTTAAATAAATATGAAAAAATATGAAAATAATATGAAATATTTTATTATTTATTCACTTTATTTGTTTTTAATATAAAAAATAAATAAAAAAACTTATAACTGGTTTTACCAACTTCAGCCTAAAACTCCAATTCTAACAGTTTGGACTCAGGCTCAGGAGACCCATTCAAATGAACTTAGGGTATGCATAGGGGATGTTTTTTCAACTACTAAAACCTATCCCCTTATAAAATCAATAAATTATACAAAACAAATTTCAATATTTTACTTTTTTTGTTTTTAAGTAAACATAATCAAAAATAGATAGAGCATATGGATTAGTACAGCTAATATGAATTAATGTATGAAAAAAATTTGAAGAATTAATTTCTTTGGATATTTTTTATTAATAACGTAAAAATTAATAGTTACAACATTTAATAATTTCTGTTATTTTATCTCTTTTTTACTCTTTCGTTTACTCATACTTTTATTTCTTAGTCAAATACAATCATAATCTTATTCTTAATTAGTAAAAAATTTAATTTATGCGTATAATTTTCTAAAATCTGCATAAAAACGAAAAAATTTCTTAAGCATCTTGGTAATTATATATTTAATATTATATATTAACAATTACGTTTTAACAATGATCTATTTTTTACCCTCAGATGATCTTTATAATTGCTTTTAACAAAAAAATCATGTCTTTTACAACAACGGGAAAAACGTAGAAAATTCACTTATAATTTTGTCTAAAAATAAAACAACTGCATGTATAAGATCGAAACTTTTATTTTGTCCAACAAATAGTTATTTCATAAACTCACATACACGCTTAAAATCTAATAAATTTTTAATTTATATATACAAATTTACAAATTATTATTTGTATTTTCAAAGTCTCAGATTTTGAAAAATAACGAAATAAAAATTATTGATGAAAAATAAATCTCAAAAAATATAATTATTTTCGTTTAAAATAGAAATCGGAATTTAAAAATATTTTTAAACATTATAAAAACTTAGTCTAAAAAAAAAAATTTGTTGCATTTTAAATAATTTTTGTGTAAAAAAATAAATGTATTTTAGAATAGTGTGTTGACAAATATTTTTTAAAAATAAAAAATTGACTAGATTATAAAATATTTTCTAAATCTGGCCAAGGAATCGGTGGAGAAAGTTTTAAAGGCGGAAATTTATTCCTTAAAAATACTGGTTCTACTATTTCTGCAGTTTCCTAAAAAAGATAACAAAGAATTATTATTTACAGAATCACAAAAATATTTTTAAATTTTAATTTAAAAATCTTAATTCATACCTTAATATTTGGTCTCGGAGGTGGAGGTGAAAAATCTGCAACGTCTTCTGCCCATCCATTGGTCCTTAAACATTCGTAACACATTTTTTGTTCTGGTAAGCAATCTACATGATATGTATGTGAACAGCTAAAAACTACAACATAGTTTGAAGTATTTGCTAATGATTTGCCACATATAGGACAGCTCAAAGAATTACAACTGTGGCCTTTTGCCGAATCTCTAAAATCATAAATTAAAAGATCAATTTTAATTTTTAACTTTAGGTAATTTGAAAATATTGTATTTACCTCAAAGATTTTTTTAATGCATCATGAAGTTCTAAACTTACTAATCTCATTGTTGTTTCTACAAGAAGTTGTTCGTACTTAGTTTGAGCTAAAACGCTAGTTAAAAGCTGTCTGACATCTCCCATAGTCCCCCCGGTAGATAAAGGTTGTTTCAAAATATGCTCTAATACTGTTGATAACGCTGTAGTTCCACTTAAAGATTCTAAAATAATTTTTAAAAGCTTTTCTCCGAGATTTTTTGATTCTAAAAGAATACATTCATTAATTAGATAAATTTAATTGGAAAAATGAATCGAATAATTAAAAGAAAATTAAATTAAATTTTACCATTTTTAAAATTATTAGATTGTAAATTTAAAATTATTTCAACTAATGAAATCCAATCTAAAACACCTGCTGACCTTCTACATAAACTAGCAACCTGAGACGTAATTGATGTAATTTCTTTTTCTATATTTTCATCTGTGATATCCTAAAACAGTATTTCTACATTATTTTTAAAAAACTCGAAGGGGTCATTTGCATACTAGTCGAGAAGCTAGCGTATCATTCCGTATGCAAAAAATTAGATTCATTCTTTAATTAAAAAGCACTAAGCGGATTATAGTTTTTTGACCTGCTGATTCCGAATCTGTAGTTATTTTTTAGCTAAAACTGGGGCGTTCGCCGCTAGAGGGCGTTTAGGGGGTAAAAACGCTATTTTTCGCAGATATCTTGGAAGCTATGCAACCCTAAGATGCTTAAACCCACGTAACATATAGTTTTTTGACCCTCTGATTCCAAATCTGCAGCTATTTTTTCTCTATAACTCAGGCGTTCGCCACTAGAGGGCGTTTAGGGGGGTAAAAACGCTATTTTTCGCAGATATCTTGGAAGCTATGCGCCCCAAGATACTTAAACCCACGTAACATATAGTTTTTTGACCCTCTGATTCCAAATCTGCAGCTATTTTTTCTCTATAACTCAGGCGTTCGCCACTAGAGGGCGTTTAGGATGAGGTAAAAACGCTATTTTTCGCAGATATTTTGGATGCTGCGCGTCCTAAGATAGTTAAAATCAAGTAGCATATAGTTTTTTGACCCACTGACTCCAATTCTGTAGCTATTTTTTCTCTAAAACTCAGGCGTTCACCGCTAGAGGGCGTTTAGGGGGGTAAAAACGCTATTTTTCACAGATATCTTGGAAGCTACGCGTCCTAAGATAGTTAAAATCAAGTAGCATATAGTTTTTCGACCGACTGATTCCAAATCTTTAGTTTTTTTTTTCTAAAACTGGGGCGTTTGCCACTAGAGAGCGTTAAAGAGGTAAAAATGCTATTTTTGAAAATATCTTGGAAGCTACGCGTCCAAAGATACTTAAAACCAAGTAACTTATAGTTTTTGGTCCCACTGATTCTGAATCTGCAATTAATTTTTTTCTAAATCTAAGGAGTTGGCCGCTAGAGGGCATTTAGGGCGTAAAAAACAATATTTTTTGCAAATATCTTGGAAGATACGCGTATAGTTTTATGAGCCATGAAATAACGTTTTTAAATCAAACTATTTAACGTATCATTTTTTTGATCTTAATAGAATATTAAAAGCTTAAGTATTCAAATAACAAGTTTTATTTTATTGGATCCAATAATTTTAAAACAGATTTTTCTAAATCCCCAGATATATAACATAATTTATTATCAACTTTAAATTTTCTTAAAAATAAAACTATTGACCCTACCTTATTTTAGTGCTTAAAATATTCTTTTATTAAGCAAAATAAAATAAAGCAAATAATTTTGTTCTATCTAATAAATCCCTTAGTGTTAAGATCACCTTAATAGCCTTGATTCTTTGGCATTTTTATCTATCAAGCGACCTCTATTGGCAAAGTCTGTCATTTTAAAGAAAATTCAGCTGCAGATTTGGAATCAGTGGGTCGAAAAACTATATGCTACTTGATTTTAACTATCTTAGGACGCGCAGCATCCAAAATATCTGCGAAAAATAGCGTTTTTACCTCATCCTAAACGCCCTCTAGTGGCGAACGCCTGAGTTATAGAGAAAAAATAGCTGCAGATTTGGAATCAGAGGGTCAAAAAACTATATGTTACGTGGGTTTAAGTATCTTGGGGCGCATAGCTTCCAAGATATCTGCGAAAAATAGCGTTTTTACCCCCCCTAAACGCCCTCTAGTGGCGAACGCCTGAGTTATAGAGAAAAAATAGCTGCAGATTTGGAATCAGAGGGTCAAAAAACTATATGTTACGTGGGTTTAAGCATCTTAGGGTTGCATAGCTTCCAAGATATCTGCGAAAAATAGCGTTTTTACCCCCTAAACGCCCTCTAGCGGCGAACGCCCCAGTTTTAGCTAAAAAATAACTACAGATTCGGAATCAGCAGGTCAAAAAACTATAATCCGCTTAGTGCTTTTTAATTAAAGAATGAATCTAATTTTAAACGCCCTCTAGCGGTGAACGCCTAAGTTTTAGAGAAAAAATAGCTACAGAATTGGAGTCAGCGGGTCAAATACCATATGCTACTTGATTTTAACTATCTTAGGACGCGCAGCATCCAAGATATCTGCGAAAAATAGCGTTTTTACCCCCCCCCTTAACGCCATCTAGTGGCGAACGCCTGAGTTCTAGAAAAAAATAGGTGCAGATTTGGAATCAGAGGGTCAAAAAACTATATGTTACGTGGGTTTAAGTATCTTGGGGCGCATAGCTTCCAAGATATCTGCGAAAAATAGCGTTTTTACCCCCTAAACGCCCTTCTAGTGCCGAACGCCTGAGTTCTAGAGAAAAAATAGCTACAGATTTGAAATCAGAGGGTCAAAAAACTATATGTTACGTGGATTTAAGCATCTTAGGGTGCATAGCTTCCAAGATATCTGCGAAAAATAGCGTTTTTACCCCCCCCCCCCCTAAAAGCCCTCTAGCGGCGACGCCCCAGTGTTAGCTAAAAAATAACTGCAGATTCGGAATCAGCAGGTCAAAAAACTATAATCCGCTTGGTGCTTTTTAATTAAAGAATCGATCTAATTTTTTGATACGCTAGCTTCTCGACTATACATCTATCTAATGGAATGTAGGTGACTGTTTGGGCTAACTTAAAATATCTATATAATTTTTTTTATAATTCGAGTTTTAAATCGAACAGAGTTGTTTTAAATAATTTTATTGAAGAAAAAAATTTTGTTGCACTAATTTAAAATGGTTTTTTAGAAGATTTATATCTTAGCTCTAAAAAGTTTGCAAACTGTTTTAGTCTACCTAAAAATTTGATTTTCATAGTAAACAGAGCCAAAGATGGACAGAAAGCGACTGACATGCTCATTGTCTGCACTATAAAAAATAATTCCTATAAATTTACAAAGAAAATAGTTAACTTGCAAAATAATTAGTAAATTTTCAAAAACATTTGTAAATTTTCTATGAAAATCGTGCATTTACCAATTTTAGTAAATTTACGAAATAATCGAAAATTCTCGAATTTTTTGTAAGTCACAAATGCTTGTAGTTTTACAATTTTTATCGAAAATTTAATAATTTTTTGCAAATAAACTATTTTTTTGTAAATTTACAGGATCTAGTTATTTTTTACAGTGCTAAAAAGGCAATGACACGAAAAATTTGAAGAATGTTCCGTTTTAAAAATGTTTTTTAAACGGAAAATTTTCTAAAAGGATCCGAATTTAAAAAACCCCAAGGCACGGACATTTTGAAAAGTAATTCATTCTCAACTTTTTCTTAAACTTTCAAAATTTCAAAACTTGTCATTTTAAATTATCCATTATGCCAAATTGAAAACGGATTTTTAACCGTTCTTACAAATTAATGAAGACTGAAAGTCTTCGAAACGTGGGCAATTTATTGCAAAATAAAGAAAAAATTGTTAGCTCAAAAATCAAGTATTTTTATTTAATAATAAAAATTCATATTTATTTCATGGGTATTTTTTTCAATTTTCAATGGATATATATTTATTTGGCATTATACTTTATTATGCTTCAAAGAATTTCAAATAATAGACTATATTTTCTACCTCTTAAAGGGGTGTTTTTGTTATTTTCGCACTTTGAGCGTCCAGGATATGCCCATATAGGTTTTTTGGGGTCACTATTTAAGAATTTGGACTCCTTTTTTGTGGTGAAATATTGATTATTTAGGAAAAAGAAGTCGAAATTCTTGATTAGCGACCTAAAAATCCTATATATGGGCATATCCTGGATGCTAAAAGTACGAAAATAACAAAAACACCCCTTTAAAGGATAGTTTTAGTTATTTTAAGGGTGAAATATTTATTATTTATGAAATATAAGTCAAAATTCTTAATTACCGACCCAAAAAACCTATATGGGCATATCCTGGATGCACAAAGTGCGAAAGTAGCAAAGAAATCTCTTTTAGGGGTAGTTTTAGCTATTTTAAGGGTGAAATATTGATTATTTATGAAAAAAAAGTCGAAATTTTTGATCAACGACCCAAAAAACCTGTATGGTGCAAATCTGAGCACTCAAAGTGCGAATATGTAAAAAAAAAAACCCTTTTTGGGGGTAGGTTTTGCAAATTTAAGGGTAAAGCCCCCATTTCTTTACGAAATGACCCCGATTTTCGTTTTCAGCAACCCAAAAAACCTATAGTAGAGGAAATTTCGTGTTCACCAGTGAAAATACAACCAAACCCGTATTTTGACTGGAGTAACTGGGAAATTATTCGTTTTTAAAATATTTTTAAAGAGCCTAATTAGTTATGCATAAGAGCTAAATGTAGGTAATATTTTAGCCTGAAGCTTAAACTTAGGTGCACGATTAAAAAAATTCTGTTATTCAAATGTACTTGACTCCTGTTATGTATAATTATTAATAAATATTCAATTTGGACTTAATTTAAGTGTTGAATAAGCAGGGAAAAAAATTTTCAAGTGTAGTGTGTTTCAAGTGTGGGGGTAGTTTTTGCAAATTTAAGGGTGATGCGGAATTTTCTCTGCCAAATGACCCCGATTTTCGTGTTCAGCGACCCAAAAAACCTATACTAGAGCAAATCTCATATTCGCAACCGTAAGTGCAACCCCCCCCCCCCCGTATTTTTACTGGAGTAGTGGACTTTGGGCGAATTTGGGTGATTTTTTAAATTAAAAATGTTGGACCCCAAATTCACACAATAGGGGGCTTGCATGGGTCGGAATGTTAATGATTTTTATGAATTATTTGAATATAGATCAAAAAATATTAGATACGTATTTTTTTATTTTTCAAAAAAATGATAATTAAAAAAGTGATGACGTCACGCCTACCGTATACAAATACATTGTGACGTCAAACCTCTGACGAAAATCTGGTTTTTGAAACCTCTATAACTCCGTTAATTCTTGTAATTTTAAAAAATCAAAAAATACATGTCTAATATTTTTTTATGCAATTTCAGATTATGCACAAAAATTATCAAATTTTTGACCCATGCAAGCTCCCTATTTGATGAATGGTATTTTTTAGCATTCTGCTTAAACCGAATCTCACAAATGTAAATATATTCAATAATATTGTTAACGATAAATCATATCCCGAATTCGAAATATTTCGGCTTCGCCTCGGATGGTAAGTTACTTGCGATTTGGGCCATTTTTTACTTTTCTGGATACGGGCTCGTAATATACTATTTTATATGATCTGGGACGTTTTATTTCTTTTTCAACCAAGCCTCGTGTTTTTAATATTTTTAATGGTACATAAGATTTTTTAATACAATTAATTTGAATCAGTCATGTCAAAATTTTAAACAACTTTCTCAAAGCTGGCCAACTTTTAAAAAAAGTCAAATTTTTACTTTAAAAATAAAAAAAATTTAATAATTAATTTAAAGTATTTAAAAAATATTTATATCTTACTTTATTTAAAACTTCTTTTAGATGGCTAAGTAAAATGTCATAAGCGTTTTTATAATCCCCCAATTGTTCATATAAAAGAGCTTCAGCATCTTTTCGACTAGCTTCTCTAACGATATTTAATGCATTTTCCCATGAACATCCATATGAACTTCGAAGGTGATTCATCACTTTTTCCGGATTATATTCACACATTAACTTTAAATAATCTTCTAAATCTTTTTCATTTAATTCGTATTTAATATTTTTAATTTTACTCATTTTTTTATTGTTAAAATTATTATTATCAAAATTTTCTTCATTTTTATTATTTTCAACTTTTTCTTCTTTATCTATTTGGTAAAAAGCTGACAATAATATATATTTAGTCTTTGGAAAATTATTTAAATCGTTTATAATATCGTTTATTTTATCTGGTAATCTAGTAATTATCATATTAACGTAAGTATTAACATCAATTTCTATTAACTCTTTACTATATTTTTTAATTATTTGTTCTATTTGAATAGTAGGAAGTTGTTGAATTAACGGTAAAACTTCATTGTGTCTTAACTTATCATCGATTAAACATTTACAAACCAATTCCCAATCTCCACGATTTGTATAAACTAATTCTAAAACTCGCAAGCTAGAACAAAAAACATTTATTTGAGTAAAATTGAATCTACTTTTTCAAATATCAATATAATAAATACTTACAAATTAGCTTGCTTTGCTAAATTTAAAACAGTACTTTCAGATATACTACCTAATTTATTACTATCTAATAATTTTATTAAAGCACTTTCACGTTTAGTCTTATTTTCTCTCGATGTATCAATACAAAGTGCCTGTGCTATTTTAAATAATGCACTTGATTCAAGAGTAACTGTATCTTCAATGACTTCATTTATTATAAATATTAAAACTAAAATTTTTTGTTCGTTTGTTAAACAATTAACATTTATATTGTTGATTGGAGAATTTGATATAACTAAATTAAATAAAATATCAACCACTCGTTGCCTTTGACGAAGTCCCATTTCTGATGTAAATTCAGGTTCTTGAAATGCCATAGCAAGAGCATCTAAAAAACCTTTGGTATCAAAACTTAACAAAGTTCTTAAGTAAGGATATTGTTTTTCTGTTTCATTAGCTAAACTGGAATGTTGAGACAAAAGTGCCCTGAGAACATCGGCTTTAACTTTACGAGTTTGACCCTCTGGTAATTCATTTTTTCTTGGAAATTGACGTCCTGTTAAACAGCAACTTGCATACACTAATAATGCATTACCTAAATTAATACAATCCCATGAAACAGTTGATTCGGAATTATTTTCAGTCAAATGATTTTCAAGAATTGGAACTAATTGATGTATGGGAGCTGTAAAATCACCCAAAGCAGCAGTTTGTAAATGGATCAATGCTTCCCATAAACCTTGTTGTTTACAAATTGTAGTTACTTGATGAATATCTAAGCAATCTACATTCAATAAAATGATTATCGACTGAAGCGATTCAAGCTTATTTTCTTCATTAAATAAAGCAACTAGTTGTTGAGCAATTAAAGGAGGCAATTGCGGTGTTAAACTTCCTTCTAGTAATGGATTTTCTAAGGCACGTAAATATGTCGTTTTACAAACTTCGTTTTCTGAAACGAGATCCCATAACTTATTAAATAAAATTTCTGTCAATTCTAACTGAACACAATATTCAACACAAGTTGCTATTATTTCTAAATCATCATTTACAACAGAATTATTTGAAATATTTGATACTGATAATTCATCCATATAATTATTCAAAACTTGACAAACTTTATCTTGAATTATTTGTTTACGACGCTGTTTTGAACCTCGAAGACCTGTTACAGCTTTACCTTTATCACTGTAAAATTCTAATCCAAGATGTAAAGCTTCTTTGTATCTTTTCTGCATTGTCAAGTGACAAATCCTTTCAGTCCAACTCCTAATGCATACAGCATGTAAACTTTTCATACCTAAAAGTAGTAATTGAGATCCAAAAGTTATCACTGTATTATAGCAAGCTCTTTCTCCAGCTAATGCCATTGCTTTTGATACATTTCCTCCAGTTGATAATCCTTTATAGTGACTTGAAGCATATGATAATCCAACATTACTTATATCCAAAGTTTCTAAATTTTCTTGGGTTCGGACATCTAATAAATGAAGTTTTTCTTGAATATCTAATACAGCTAAAGATCTTGAATTCATCCAACGTAAATTACTCATAGTATATGTTAAAATTATTCTTCGCAAAGGTGTTAATCGCACTCTCATTCCAGGTTCACTGCAAACCTGAGAAAGTTTTAAAAACTTTAGTAATAAAAAAAAAAATAAATAAATAAATTAATAAAAATAAACATTTGTTTTGTTTTAAAGATCAATTATAATTTAAATTAAAACTAACTTTTTATACAAAATTGCTTTGTTTTTCAAATGAATTTCATTTTTATTATAAATTTTTCTTTTTTTTTACTTTAACTATTCTGCTAGTTATTATATGGTATTTTTTATTATGCTTTTTTATTCAATATTATAATTATAGAGTCTTGCTCCTTTTGAAATAAATAAATAAATTTAAATAAATAAATAAAATAAATTTACATACTTGATAAAAATGAATAACTGTATCTCTACCAAGAGCAAGTACAGGATCTACAATTTTTGAACCATTTACTGAACGAATAACTACTAGCTGCCAAGCAACTTGCGGTGGAGCTGCAGGAGCACCATTTAATGGATGAGTTAATACAACTCTCATTCTTGGTCTAATGCAAACTACAATAACTTTAGATAAAGTAGCCAATGCAACTAAAACATAATTTTGCAAAGGATGATTCGATAAATCTCCTAACAATAATGGTTCTATAGCACAAACTTCTCCTCTTGATCCGCTAAACAAACATTTGCTATCACATCCTCTAACTCCCATAGTTCTCGTGAAACTTAATTCAAAAACTGAACCTCCACTATCGCTGCATAAGGCTAATTTTGGAGAATCTGTAAACTATTAAAAACAAATTAAAATTTAAAATTTAAAGAATATTTTTTAAATTTGTAAATATTTTACTTTGATATGTAATACAGCTGTTCCTGGAGGATGAACATCAGTTAAAGTTCTGAGTATTTTCCCATTTAAGGTATCCAACATAATAATATTTCCTTTAGCAAAACCAATAAGAATACGAGTTGCATCATGATTAAAACAAATAGCAGAAACTGCTCCTTGATGTTTTGTATCTCTGTGACACCATTTTAATGTTTGAGCTGCATCAAAATTTAAGATAATACCATGACTAGTACCTATTGCAAGCATATTTCCATTTGCAGCAACTGCACTAGCAAGTCCTGCATTTATTTTTTCCTATTTTAAGAAATAAGTTTTGCATTAAAAAATTAATTTTTTTTTTAAGTTATATTTTATTAATTTAACATACACTAGCAGAAGCAATTTGTGTGCTAACTCCTTTTAATATCAAATGTCGAAGAATTACACCAGATGATGGAGATGCTTTCATTTTAGGTCTACTCGGTGAACTTAAAGATAAAAGACTTCCAATACTTAAAGTTTCACTTGCTGTTGTTAATCTTTCAAGAGATAAATTTGCTATTTCATCATCAGTACCACCTAATGAACTAACATCATCAGGTTCTGCAAGTATACTTTCCAACGATGGTAATTTTTCAACTGAAGGAATGGCATATTCAGCATCATCTAACTGTAATTTAATTTCATTCTTAAATAACATCACTTAAAGGATAAATTAATTTAATACCTCCTCGATTTCTAAATTTATTATATCAGCTGTCAAATTTTCTTGTGATCCAAAATCAGAGTTAGTAGTGTTAGTACCATTTTCTTCAGCCATTGTTATTAATAATTTTTTATTTTGATATTGAAAAATTATTTATTATGTATGACATTTTATTAATTTGTTTTTTTTTATAAAAATAAATATTAATTTCATTAAAAATTAGTAAATAATAATTTTCACTTATTGCTTAATTTAACACTTCTTAAAGTGGAATGTTTTTTTAATCACAAATTAGATAGCCGGTAAATGATAAAAATGAACAAAAATTAAACTTTAAAAAATATATATTTAAAATTGTAAACAAATAATCTCTGTTAATATAATATATTAATACATATTACAAGATTTTAATTTTAAATAAATATAAAGCTTTCTTATTAAAATTTAAATCTAATATAGGTATATTACATTTTTTTAATTATTAAAAACAAAAGAAATACAATCTGTTATAACAATAAAAAAGTAAATAAAAAAGAAATTTTTGTTGCAGATATAGTTATAGTTATCGCAAAATGCACACAGCATAAAATTCACAATTCACCGAGCTACGAGACACCTATATATACAAACCTAATACAACCTGTCGCACTATATTATTTTTGACGCCATATTTATATATAACGAAACATAACAGAAAACAAATACAGTATTGATAACAAATATATAAAAGTTTACCTTACACAAATAATAATTTATTACTATTTTATCAGTTATCGTGTAGAGTTGATTAAATACAATAAAAAACGTTATACGTACTTCATGCCATGGAAATTAATTACCATATGTCTAAAAACTTTATCAAAAATGTGCTGGAAATATCATTTCTTTATTACACAACAATTAACAGCTACCAAAAAACAATTATTAATACGTGCAAACAATTTGACTGTCAATCATATTATTGAAGAGAAAATAAATAACAAATAAAAAGTTATAAAAGTTGGTTTTTTTTTTTTGTAAAATATAAACTTTGATGCAAGCTGCTAACTGCTATATCAAGAACATGATGCAATAAATATGAAATCATAATGTTTTAAAGTTTTTTTTTTTACAAAAATTTAATGTTAAATAAATATTTGTTAGTTATTGGCTCAAATTATTTTAAGTTTAAACAAAATTAAAGTTTTTAATTTCTGTTAATTAGATGATTTTTGAAAAGATAAAAAAATTTTTAAACTCCAAAAATGATATTGATGTTAGTTATATTTACACTCATTTGTAGTTCATTTGGAGAAAAAGTCACAGATGTAATTACTTTTCATTGTATTTTATTATTTTAAATATTTTTATAAACTAAAAACATTTAAAATTTTCAGAATTCAAATACTGAATTAATTAATGATCAAAATGAACCGGTGCTTATGTTTTCTACCTTGGATGGATCATTATTTGCTGTTGAACAAAATACCGGTGAAATTAAATGGCGTAGAAATGATGGTTTAAAATTTTTTTAATATTTAAAAAAATATATAATTTCTGTTCAATAAAAGTAATATTTATTTATTTTAGAACCTGCTGTTAAAGTTCCTTATGATCAAGCATTGAGGTAATTCAATCAAATTTTTTTAAAACTATTTAAATTAAATAAATTGACTAATACTTTATTTAAATTACAGTCCTATGTTTTTGCCTGATCCAAAAGATGGTTCTTTATATTTATTTGGTCCTGAAACTGAAGCTTTAAAAAAATTACCTTTCACAATACCACAATTGGTTGCAAGTAGTCCTTGCCGCAGTAGTGATGGTATTTTATATACAGGACGTAAAATTGACACATGGTTTAGTGTTGATCCAAAAACTGGAGAAAGAGAGCAGCTACTAGGGTTTGGAAAAGTTGATAATACATGTCCATTAGATTCAAAAGAAACTATATTTGTTGGTCGTACAGAGTACAATATTATTATGATTGATAGTAAACACAAAGATAGAAAATGGAATGTTACATTTTATGATTATTCTGCGGTTAAAATGGATCCTAAAGTTTTAGAAGATTATGATATTGTTCATTTTACGGGAAGTTCATCTGGAAGAGTTGTAACAATAGATAGACGATTTGGTTCTGTTAGCTGGGATATTAATTTAGGTAGTCCTGTAATTGCTGTTTATGCTGTTAGTAAAGATGGTTTAGTATCAATGCCATTTACAAGTGTTGCCGATCCTACTTTAAATAATCTGCTTCAAAAATTTTTCATGAAACCAAATGATTTTCAGTTGTTGTAAGTAAATTTATACCATTTTATATATTGATATTAAACTTGGTTTCATTAAATTAAATTATTGATTTCTAATCATTTTTCAGTCCAACATTATACATTGGTGAACATCAATACGGTCTATATGCATTACCATCACTAGTAGACTCATCCACAGCAACAATAACAAGTAAATCCGGTCATTTACTGTTAGAAGGACCTTTATTATCCTCTCAGTTTCAGAAAAATAAACTACAGGATATTAAAAAAAAAATAAAAGATTCATCTGATGAATCAGGAAACGAAAATCTGGTTTACGAGGATACTTCTGAAGAACAAAATCTTATAATTTTAGGTAATGTTAAAATAAATATTATTTCTTTAGGTAGTTACTTTCTTAGGTAATTTATACTTTTCATTTTTTTTTTTTAATTTTTATTAAAAGTGAAATAAAAAATAAGCTGATTAATAATAATAATAAAAAATTTCAATGAATGAAATGAAAATACATATTCAAACAATTTAATATTTGTAGGACATTATGAAGTTCCAAAAGAATATAAGCCTCATAATCAACCTCTTCAAATTACTGGACGCTCTGATTCAATAATATCTTCAACAATAAATACTTCTACAAATTTAGTAGTAGATGATCATTTTAAAGAAGAAAATCAATCAGTAACTGAGAAAAAAAGTTGGCGAAAAAGTTTGTCAGCATCCTATATGTCAAGTAAAAAATGGATTAATCAACAAGAAAACAAAGGATTAAAATTGGTATTAATTATTCTTGTTGGCTGCCTTATAACGATGTTTTGGTACTTTAATAATCAATACCATGAATTATCTAGGGTAATTGTAAATTTATTAAAATTTATGAAAATAAAATTTTCATGATAATATTTATTATTATTTTTAGCAATATAATCAAGGTTCTCGAGATAGTAGTCGAACTGCAAGTAATGGACAAAGTAATTATACATATTTTCCTGAAGAAATTGGAGATGGTTTAATTAAAATAGATAAAATTAAATTTAATACTAGAGAAGTTTTGGGAAAAGGCTGCAATGGTACTTCTGTATTTAAGTACGTATTTTAATGTAGATTAAAAAAATATTAATAAAATGTTAATATTATTATAAATTAAAAAAAAAAACCTGCATTTTTCATTCTTTATATTAAATTTTTTTTTGATTCTCAATTGTACAAAACAAATTATTTAATTTTAATGATTTTTTTGGTATTGTTAAATCCTGTATATCAAATAAAATAAAATAAAATAAAATGATTAATAATTATTGTTTTATAAACAGGGGTGAATTTGATCTACGTTCAGTAGCTGTAAAACGATTATTACTTGATTGTACAGTAGATGATAGGGAAATTGAACTTCTTCGAGAATCAGATAAGCATGCTAATGTTGTACGATATTTTTGCACAGAAGAAGATAGTCAATTTCGTTATATAGCACTAGAATTAGCTGAAGCTACTTTGCAAGATTATGTAAGTGGAAGGTACAATAGAGACAAAATATCTAGAAAAGATATTTTGAGGCAAGCTACATCAGGTCTTGCACATTTACATAATTTAAAAATAGGTATGTTAAGATATAATAAAATATGTTAATAAAAAAATTTCATCATATTCTTTTTATTTATAGTTCACAGAGATATCAAACCGCATAACGTACTATTGTCAGAAAGTGGTCCAAAAGGAGAAGTTCGTGCAATGATTTCTGATTTTGGATTATGCAAGAAAATACAATTAGATCGTAATTCAACTAAAACATCTGGATTTACTGGTACAGATGGATGGATTGCACCAGAGATGTTGAATGGAAAAAGTATTACATACAGCGTTGATATATTTTCACTTGGGTGCGTTTTTTATTATGTTTTATCTGGCGGAAGTCATGCTTTTGGCAATGATCCTTTGATGAGACAATCAAAAATCTTAAGTTAGTATTGAATCAGAAAAATGCGAAATTCAGAAATAAATGATTAAAAAATTAAATATTTTTAGGTGGATCTTCTGAACTAGTAGATTTTAAAAATATGTCTGAAAATGATAAACAAATTGCACTATCACTAATTGAAGCTATGCTTTCTAATAATCCTAAAAATAGGCCGTCTACAGAAACAGTCTACAATCATCCAGTTTTTTGGGATGCAAAGCAAATTTTATCTTTTTTTCAAGATGTTAGCGATCGAGTTGAAAAAGATGATCCTGAAAGTCTTGCTCTTCAAGCATTAGAAGCTAACGGAACCAATATTGTCCAAGGTGATTGGAGAATTCGCATTGATAATGAAGTAGCTTTTGATTTAAGAAAATACAGAAGTTATCATGGTGAAAGTGTTAGAGATTTACTTAGGGCTGTGAGAAATAAAGTAAGTGAAATATTAATTTTTACTTTTGAATATTTATTATTTAACTTGAATGTGATTTTTTAGAAAAATCATTATAGAGAATTAAGCCCAGAGGCACAAAAAAGTTTAGGAGAAATTCCTAACGAATTTACACAGTATTGGTTAAAAAGATTTCCATATCTTTTCATACATTCCTGGTGTGCAATGCAAAATTTCCGTTTGGAGCCGTCTTTAAAATCTTATTATAAATCAGATTACATATTTAAATATAAAGTTGAAAATTCAAGGCAATTAAGCGATGAAGAATTATTGATGATCCAATCGTGGAGAACCCAAGAAACTGTAAATAATGTAAATTGGAGTCCAAATAGAGCAAGGTATCGTGGACCAAGAAGAAGAAAAAATTAAATTTGTTATTGTATAAAAAATGTTTATATTTTATTTATGTATATATATTCAATTTTTTTTTCTTCACAGAGGATCAGTTGAATCGAATTTTAGAAACTAAATATTTTATATTACAAGAAATCGTACAAACAATAGCATTAAAATCAAAGAAACCAAAAGAATGTAAAAGTTTATTTCAAAAAAATATTTATTTTCTAAAACTCCATCAAATCCTATGTGATATATAGAAATTAAAAATATTTGTGATACTTGTTTGTAAGATAGATTTTATACTCTTAAACATATGTATTTACTATAAAAAATTTGATATAACGTAATTGTATTGAAATAAATAATAGAATCTATATAACTATAGAAAATTATGACCCATGGTCAGGAAAATAAAGAATAGCCCATAATTCTTTAAAGTTACTATCTAATAGAAACCCAAAGAGGATAAACTGTTATTTAGGGCAATTCTTTATTTTTGACTTAGGCTCATATTTGATTTTTCTTTCTTAGTGGCAAGAAAATACTTGTCGCTAACAAGAAAAATGATTTTTTTTTTTTTTTTTAAGTAAAAAAATTGTACAAATTTTTAAGCACTTGTATTTTATACATTAATGCTTAAATTTTAATGGCATTCAATAGAGTTAGTTTTAAAAAAAAGATCTTAATTTTACTTAAAATTACTTGTATATTTTGTTAATTTTAATTTTAACTGACTAAAGTTTTGATATATAAATATTGCACTTTATGTTTGATAATAGTATATGTTTAATTTAAAAAAAAAAATAAATTAATAACTTTATTTATAAATATTTATGTGCATAACAATTGTTTTTGTTTTTTGATAAAACATTTTAATGATACAATATTATATAAACGTGCAATCTTTTTGTATAAATATTTTTAATAAATGTGACTAATATAAAATTTTTTTAAATAAAAAGTAGATTTTATAAAGACTATGTTTAAATATTTTTTTGATTTTACGCTGAATAAGTACGTAAATGCTTTAATTTGGCTTTTTATTATTTACTGACTAGTATTATTAACTGAAACATTTTTTAACAATTTAATAATATTTCTTAGGGCAAAAGAAAGAAAAATGTCATCAGGTTCCATTTTTTCAATTTCTTCTAAAGAAGTAAATCCTTTTAAATTAATAAGTTTTGTATTTGCTCCATAACGTATAAGTAATTCAACTATTCTAATATTACCTGCTCTTGCAGCTAAATGTAAGGGAGTATCTCTAGAATTATCTTTAGCATCGATATTACAATTACCACTGTTTAATAAAATTTTAACCGCATTAATTTTATTATTCCAACTTGCTAAATGTAACGGCGTTCTTCCTTCTGATCTTGTTGCTAAATTTATTTTTGCTCCAGCGTCTAATAATATTTGTATGATTTCTGTGCAACCAACTGCACATGCGATATGTAAAGATGATTCGCCTTTACTATTTACAGCATTGATAGAAATTGGTGGTTTATATTTTCTTTTGGAAACAAGGTCTTCAATGTTTTTGCATTTATCACAATTACACAATGGATGGCAAAGCTGAAATTCAACTTTTTTTGAGTCTTTTTCTTCGTCATTAGATGGGCCTTCCAAACCTAAATAATACAAAGCAAGGTGAATATCTCCTTCAAATATTGCTGCAAATAATCTATCAATTTTATGTAATCCATCAGTAGTATCAGTTATTGTTCCCCTTTTTTTCTTTGCATTTGTATCAAAAATTTTTTGTTCATCGGAATATGTGATTGTTTTTTTTGTTAAATCATTTTCACACAAATTGGAATCATTTAATAATCGTATAACATAAATACTATGAGCTATGGACAATGGTGTATGACCTTTTTTATTTTTAATATTTTTATCTGCTCCATATTCTAATAAACATTTAACAATATTACAATAGCCCCATTTTGAAGCATAATGAAGTGAAGTATCCCCATGAATATTAATTTGATTTACGTTTAAAGCATTATTTGATTTCTCCACAAAATTTAAAATCATTTTCACACAAGCTTCATGACCATAATCTGATGCTAAATGTAGAGCACAATTTCCATTAAAATCAACAATATTATAATCAGCGTTATAATTTAAAAGCGTAAATACTATATTTTCATGACCTTTTGTACATGCATAATGAAGAGGAGTTGATCCTTCTCCATTAATATCATTTGGGTTAGAATTATTTTTTAATAAATATTCAACGATATTTACATTTTCATACAGACAAGCTACATGAAGTAATGAAAGACCTTGATCATCTTTAAAAGACAAACTTAATATTTCTGATTCTGAATTTTCTGATATATTATTTTGGCATTTTTCGCATAGGCACAAAGGATGGCACAACGGTTTGTTATTAGGGTTAATGATTTCAAATTTATTTGATAATAATTTTTCAATTTCTTCTAAATTTCCATCCTTAATATTATTAAACAAAATATCTATAATCTTAGATCTATCAATTTCTTTAGAATTATTGTCAACTATCTTACATGGTAACTTATTTACGTAATTTTGTACTTTGAGTGAATCAGATTTTATATGTTCTACAGCAGCTTCCAAAGAAGTTATTAAAAATTCAGCTTCATCTGCACCATTCTCTGAGTCAATTGAAAATCGAAACATTTTCATAAATGTTAATTGAGCTAACCAATTTGGTAACCCAGACTTTATAATTATAAATATAAGAACAGGTAATAAATCATCAGTTGTCATTGAATGTTCTTGTGAAATAAAATTTGTGACTCTTTTTAAACAATTAATTTTTCCTAAAATTGTATAATATCTATTTAAACGAGAAAGTTCCAACTTTCCTCTTAAAATACCATTGTACAAATCCATTCTTATTCCCAAATCTTGTAAATGAATATTACTTAGATTTCTTATAATTTTATTTAAATTAGCATCACCAGCTGCTGTATGTGCAGATATAGATTGAAGTAATAAATCTTTTAGACCTTCTAAAATATAAGTTTCAGTTATCAATTTTATTGTTTGAAAATAATGAATGCTTTCATTTGCATGTTTATTTATCATTAAATCATTTAATAATATTTTTAAACACTTTTTAAACAATAATCCAATTAAATCTTTTTGATTTTCACAAGTTAATTCTTCTAAATTTTGGTTAGTCTTTTCAAATTCTTCAATTGCTAAATCAAGATCTTTAATATTATTTTTATTTGAAGAATCGGACCAAATTAAATTAATACATTCTTTTAAGTTAGTTACAATCGGTATGTGATCTTGAAAAGTTTTTGATTCATTTTCTAGCAAACCTTCAACGCACCTGGTAGATAAAACATTTATTGAACATATATAAAATAAATTTAAAATTATTTGTATTCTCACCAAACACAATATTTATAAAAATCTTCAGTATAAAACGTTTCTTCAAAAAGAAGATGAATATTATATGATTTTCCATTTTCAGATTTTACTGTTAAAAATTTATTACTTAGACAAACTTGTTTATTTGTCAAAGTATGAAAATGAGTAGCTGTAAATAAAGTAAATAATATTTAATGAAGATCGATGATAAATTAAAAATTATTTATGCTAATATACCTGGTAATTCGTCGTTGGGTATTAATATATGTCCTAAAAAATCTTGCTCAGTTAAAGATTCTTTATTAAAAGTACCATTTCTAGGTATGCATATTATGCATCCTTCAGCAATCGCTCTACTCAATACATCATCATGTTCTTTTTGTAATGTTTGAAAGAATAAATTTTGTGATAAATCTTCATCATAATTAACTTCCATTTTATTATTATTATTTTGCTTAATCCATAAGTTGTTCATAGAAATTTTAATTAGTAATTGTTTAAACTGAATATTTATAAAATTAGCATTTATTTTATTTAATAAAATTGAAAATTTTGGCATCTTGAAGATAAAGAATAAATCTTTTTCTGTGTAAAACACACTGTTTCTTATTTATTAGAAATTTTCTTTGCTTGAGCATCATTTTTTTAATGGTGATTATTTCTTTTTTTATTAAGTAATCAATAATTCTTGTTTTAGTATAATTTTAAACTGGTTAACCTTAAGATTGCATAAAATAATTATTTACAATTTACATTATTATTGCTTATTGCAATATTTATGAAAATATTTTTCCTATACATGGTGTCTCAAAATCGTATATTATACTATGTGTTTCGGTCGTTTCGGATAATCGGATCAACAGCAATACTTTGTTTTAAAAATTTGATTTGTTAAAATAGATATTTTAATTATAAAATGGTTTTTAATGTTAATTATTATATTTTATGCAAAAATTTTACTTATTTTTAATTCAAGCTGAACCTAAAGTTATAAAAATCCCCGTTTCACAGGTCCAATTTTCTTTTGGAGTGGGGAAGGGCCGGAATCAATACGCTGATACACGCAGGAATTGGAATCACATGGACCCACGTTATGTTACTATTATGTTACACGTACACATTCAAATATTTTGTGCGCTCTCGGCCCACATATATATACTATATAGCAGAAGAAAAAACTCCGTTTTCCATGCTATTTGTCTTCCGTTTTCATGTAATTACATAAAATATAATAATAAATTTTGCAAAATAAAAAAACTTAATTTGAGTGATTTGCTTTATTTTTTAATTGTTATTTAAATAAAGTTTTAAAATGTAAGGATAAATAAACAAATTTATATTTAAAATTTTTATGTTTTTAATAAATCAATAATTTTTTTAGAGAATACTAAATAATTTTAAAAAATCATAAATGAAAATTTCAATTAAATTTTTCTTTTTTAACAGAATGGCTAATGTAACAAGATTTTATTAGCATTTTTACATCTTTTCAACATTCATTCAGGAATGTTATTAACTTTATTATATATGGTGGCAACATGGGTGCAATCTTGGAGATTGTCTTCATTGAAGACACGTCTCAGCACAATATTAAAAGTTACTGATAATTCAAGACCATCAATAATGTTATACACTGCAGCTAGTGCAAAAGAAGGTAAAAAATTTTATATTTACTGCTTTCGAACCTAAAAATTATTTTTAAAATTTTTAGATGCTAATAACAAAATTCAAAATGGTACTAATGGTATAAATAAGAATTTTTTAAGTTCTTCCTTCTGTAGTAATAGTAATTCTGCAAAACTTGGTGATTTACTTTGGTATCAAGGAGATAAAAGGCTATGCACTATTTATCCTGAAGTAAGTTTAGAAGAAAATTGAATTTAATTTTCTAGAAAATTGAATAAAAAAATTCATTGTAAAATAATATGTATTTTTATTATTTTTAGCAAAAAGTTGAAGTTTCTGATTGGTTATTATTTCCTTATGGTAAAACTGTATTTCCATTGCAAACTTATAACATTGGACAAGCATCTTTACAAAATGACACAAAAATGTTTGTTTTGATTGAAGCTGATTTGTCTAGCTACAATCCTATTGGATTTTCAAAAGCAACAAAAGTATATACATTTTAATTTTTAAAAATCAAAAATTTTATTCCTATCATAATTTTTTCTATAATAGCTTGAAGATTATGGATACATTGTCACATGGACATCCAATCAAAATTTAGCTATAATTCTTGAAACTGATTTAGATCATATAACTAAATTTTCAACAGCATTAATGCAAGAGCATTGTTTTATAAATAATGGGTTATCAGTTCTTAGAATTGAATGTATGCATTAATTTGATTATTTTTTATATCTATGTATTGGGTAAAATTATAAAATTTGGTTTATTTTAACAGCTGTGTCCGTTTCTGGTAAACCATGCATTTGCAATTATGAAAGATTCAATATCATAGAAAGTAAAAGTTAGTACAACAATCATAATTTAATTAAGTTTTATTAAGTATTTTAAATAAATAGAAAAATTTCATATCTGCATATAAATACTTTCTATTCTATAATATACATTAATTTTTAAATAATTATCATTATTTAGGAGTGAATGAAAACACGCAATGGAATTCTTATGTAAGAAAATTAGGACTAGTTAGCAGTACCGCCAGGTTGGTATCTCAACAAGGTGAACCAACTCTCATTAAAGAGATCCCAGGTCTTTTTGTATCATTAGGAAGTAAGCCAGTTTCATTAGAAATGCCTGCTATTTTAGAAATTGCTGTTCCAAATAGTATTGCAGGTAAAAATTAGCAAGATAGTATTTATAAATATAAATTAGTTTATTACAAAAAGTAATCTGTTTTTAATAGGTAGTAGAGACTGTCTTTCTGTTTCTTCAGTTCCTACAACGCCACCATGTACACCAGCAATAAAAAATATTAGTAATTTGGAAACACCAAAACTATCAAATAATCTTAACAAGCCATTGAATAAAAATTCTTCAATAATGGATTCTTTGGGATCTCTATCAAATATGAGTTCGGCTAAATCAGAAGAATTTATATTAGAAGAAAGTTCTAAAGAATCGACTCCAATTAAATCAGTAAAAAAACTTAGATTTAATTGCAAAGATATAGAACCTATCTGTACATCTATTCCAAAATCTAGTCCTTCAAACAATATCATAAAGTAAATTAATTTTGTTTCCAGTAAAAATGTTAGTTTTTTTTTCAAATTTATAATTAAATAATTGTGTTTAGAAATTCACCAATAAAAAAGACGAAAAATGGTTCTGCAAAAAATGCTAAACCACCAAACATTCTAATTTATGCTGACAGTGCAGTTGAAAATGACAATATTCAAAATGTTTTAGAAATGATTGTCAAAGAAAACAAGTATATTTACTAGATTTTTTTCATTTAAATTTATACAAAGCTATAAATTTACTAATTAATTAATATTGCAGATACACAATATATTCACTGACAGCCGCTGAGGCTAAGAATGACATTTGGATGGATCAAACAAATTTAATGATTGTTTGCGGTAATGTAGGAAATGAAATTGCATCGCAGCTTATAGAATACATAGTACAAGGAGGAAAATTATTAGCTTTGTGCTCTGATATTTTAAAAACTTTTTTGCCAACTTTTAAGACTGCTGAAGTAAGAGAAAATGAATTAGTATGCTTTTCTTATGGTAAATGGAAACATGTAAGAATGATGCATCATATATTTTGTTATCAAGCTTCACCAATCAGAACAAAATTTTCTCAAGATCTTGATGACCCTAAGTATGATTGAATAAAAAATTTAAGTGTAAATTATAAATTAACAATATCTATTTCTACAAAACAGATCAATACCTCCAGTTACTCCAATCACAACTAGCATTTATGATAAACTTGGAAAATCTCATCAGTTTCATGTAAAAACATTAGGATCTGAAGAAACTTGGCATACACCAAGTATACTACTAGCAGATTTGCCAAGTAGTGGAGGTAAAGCAGTTTTTTCCCAAATTCATTTAGAAGCAGATCCATCACAATATGAATTCGAGGAAAACAAATATACAGCTTTGAAAAAAAGTAATTTTACAAGATTAGAAATTTTTAGTGATCTTCTAAAGACTCATTTAGGAATCGAAGTTAATCCTGAACCTAAGCATGCTCCGGTCTATTCTTCAGGTTTTTTCCTGGGAAGACATGAGGTACAAGACTCATTGTTTTTTCAGTGTATTTTAAATTTCATGAACATTTATAATATTATTTAGGTATTAGATTTAGAAAGTAGTGATTATTTTTTTGTTTTCATAATTAATTTTGTAAATTTTTTATTTTTTACTTGATCATGATTGGATAGCTAAAATTGGAAATGATACAAAAATTGAAACCAAAAATGCAGTCAAATAATGTATTAAAACCAGGAAAAATAGAACTCCAATTTTGTGAAACAGCAAGTATAAAGAAACAGGCAACTTCTACATTTATGCCAATAATGATACACAGCTGTCCTGAAAAATTTTCTACTGTGGACTACTTCGAGGTACTATAATAAAAAAAGCTTTTCAAAAAAAATTTTTTGAATTAAATAATAATTTTTTAAATAGAATCTCAAAACAGAAAAATTAGGCCGTTTAGTAATTTATGCAGATGTCATGACTTCTTCAATGGATCTAGTGGGTAATCAACCTTTACATCATGGCTTAGTAATAATACCTTTTTGTCAAACAAAAGGGCAAGGTTGGTATTAAAAAAAATAAAATAAATGAAAAAATAAAACAAATGAAAAAATAAAACTAATTAATTTTTTATTATCGTTCAAAGGTCGAGGAAGAAACGTGTGGCTAAGTCCAGAAGGCTGTGCAATGTTTACATTACAACTACATATCCCATTGACTAGTGTTTTGGGAAAGCGGATGTCACTTATCCAGCATGTAGCAGTAGTATCATTAGTTTCAGCCATTAAATCTCAACCTGGATATGAGGTATTGTATAAAATTATGCTACGATTTCTTTTTCAATAAAAATTTTTTCTTATAAAATTGCAATCAACTTTATAGAATATAGATGTTAGAATAAAATGGCCTAATGATACTTACTCTGGAGATTTACGCAAAATCAGTGGTCTTAAGGTTACTACCACCATGAATCCTACAAATGCAGTGTGTAACATAGGTAAGTTTTTTAAATACTTTTATACTTATCATTTTTATCAAATTAAGAATAAAAATAAATTTTTTTATTTCTGGTTTAAAAGGAGTTGGAATTAATCTTTCAAACAAGTCTCCGACAACTTGCATTAATGATCTTATTACAGAGTATAATGAAAAAAATGGTACAAAACTAAAAAAATTAAAGTATGAAAAATTATTTGCACTTATTTTTAATCAATTTGAAGATATTTATAATAAAATTCAAGATGGAAATCTAGAATATTTTTATTCTCTCTATTACAAATATTGGATGCATAAGTAGAAATTTAAATACTTAATTGATTTTCTACATAAAATAATCTTTTTAATATCGCTGTTTCAGGGATGCTGAGGTAACAGTGATATTGCCAGATGGAAATTCTGAAGAAGTAATAATCATGGGTATTGATGAATATGGATTTTTGGAAGTTAAGAGAAAACATGGTAATATTTTAACGGTTCATCCTAATGGAAATAGCTTTGATGTTCTTAGAGGGTTAATTGCTCCAAAAATTTCATAAATAAATCAAATTTTTAAATTAACGAATATTTTTATGGAATATACAGATCTAAATATTTTTGTGAAAAAAATTTTAATTTTTTGCTTATTGATGTTATAAAAAAACACAAGATATATAAGCTTAATATATCCGCTTGTATACTTAAATCAAAAAATCAAATCTTTAATGTTATTCGTAAGCTATTTCAATCATTATAGTTCCAAAAAGTTACGTTATAAAAAAAATTTCCTATTTATGTATAATAAATTAAGGATATTATAATTTTTAGATTTAAGAATAGTTATTTGTTATGTGATTTTTGCACTTAAAATTTTTCTGTAAATGAAATGCAAATGTTTTATTTGTTTATGTTATATGATATATGGTGACAAGTATATTATTACATATGTTATGATACTGTAAAAATTCATCTTGTATGATAGTTATTGTTAAATTTAATAAAAGAATTTTTTTTTAATATAAAATTTTACTTGATCTTCAATTATTTTTATTCATTTTTAAATGTTTGAGTTTTTAAATGATAATTCAAGGTAAAAATAGTTTACTCATGTGAAAAATTAGTAAACTTTTAATAAAAATCGTAAATTTACTTATTTTTATGCATTCGCGAAATATAGTAAATTCACAAAAAGCAAAATATTACATTTTTTCAACTTAAAAAAAATATATTTCTATAAAAAGCAAAGTTAAATTATATTTTGATAAAAAGAAAAGCATATAGGAAACCAATTCCTAAATTTCAGGTTTAGGAAAATTAGTATTCATATTTTAAATTAATATAAAAAAAAAATAGGCAATTTAAGGGAAAGGATTAAAATAGAAACACAGAATTATAGTGCATTAATATAATTTTTTAAGGTTTTTTTACAGATACTATAAGAATCGAAAGCATAGAGCAATTTCGATTCACTTAAACAGTTTTTTTCACGCAACAATAATAAGTATATAGTTTTTTTCAAATATTTTTTTTACAATTTTTTTACTTTCAGATTGCACTTTTCAAAAAAATATTACAGTTATGTATATATATATATATATCCTATAGAAGACAATTTTTCAAGATAAACGGCTGTTTTTTTGTTTTAATAAAAAAATCAGGTAATTATGATTATATATTTGATTAAAAAAAATATTAAATTAATTTTTAGCCTTATTTTTGAAATTTTATACAATTGTGATTATTATATATATATATATCAGTTTAATAATTAAATATATATGTGATTATTTGCTGTGAGACAAAAATATAATACATTAAATTAATTTATTGAATTATACAATTTTTGTGCAAGCATTATATACCGAGATCCATAATTTTTTTTTCATATAATTATAATTACTAGATATACATTGGTCCTTTAAGGATGTTGTGCCTCTTTTTATTTTTTGGCCACAAAATCATTTTTAATATATTCGTATAGACTGCACTCTGCTATTAACCCTTTTCTTTTTATATAATTTAATAATTTTTGAGATTTCAGAATCATAAGTTTTAAAAAATTAAATTTACTTACTGTATAAGTATTTTCTGTACAAATTTTTGATATTGAAGAAATATTTATAAATTAATCTTTTATCATATAAATAAATGTTTAACACAAAAGTAGTTAAAAAATATAATTAAATAAATTGCAGTCTTATATATACCTTTATTTAAATATGGTCATTTAATAAATAATTACAATCGTAACCACAAATAAAATATCAAAATTAAAAAATTTAGTGCAAGCAATTTCATCGATATAAATCTGAACAATCTTCTTTTGATATTATATATATAATTAATTAACCATAAAAGCCGTTCATATATTTTCTACAACAGTAGACATTTTTTCTAATATAAACTATACACTACGATATTTTTTTTAATTATAGTGCGTATTATTATGGTACTTTTTTTAATTAATAAAAGATCATTTTTTTTAACTAACAATTTTTTTAATTATACCATTTAATCGGTTGCAAATATATTTTTTACGTATAATAACACTATTATAGGCTTCGATTAATAGTATTATTTAATTTTTTTACTTAAAACTCAATAAATATTTATGTAGGCCTCATTTTACAAGAGACTTAATTTCATTTAAATATTTATTTGTAATCTACAATTTTATTATAGCTGACACAAAAATTTTGTTACATTTTTTTTAAATCTCTGATGAATATTTTATATTATTTTATACAATTAAATATAATTATTTTATATATCGGATAAAAAGATGTAAACGATAAAAAATTGTTTATTTTATCGGAAACATCTTTTTAAATTATAAATTATATACATAAACTTACCCATTTTAAAAATTTAATAATTAATGGATAAGTAAATATACATATTTAATTTAAACATTTAATTTATATATACAATTTATTTATACTAGGTATAATAGGAAGCTGTAATATTAATTTTATTAATTTACAATCATCGAAAACTTAATTTTTTTCATTAAATAAAAACAATTATTATATTTTATTTATTATAAGTTAAAATGCAAATGGCAGTTATTATATTTCTTTTAGTTTTTGCTTTTTTGAAAACAGTAAAATATATAAATATGTAACATAAACAAAATACACGCTAACAAATTAATCAACTTTACAATTCAATTCTTGATACAGATTCAGAACTCTTATGAAAATTTCGTTATGATGAAGAGTTCTTAAGTATTTTCAAGAATTTTTTTTTAAAATTATTCGTAACTCTCCAAGAAATTTTTATAAGAATTTTGAGTTGGTTTAGAATTATTATTGAATTTTTTTAGTTTTTAAACAAAAAAGATAATTAAAAAACAATTAACGACAATACTAAAATATAAGCTTTAAATTAAAATTAAAAAAAAAATGCAATACAGAGAAAGACCACTGGGTTACGATACACAAATTACAATATTAAGCATATTATAACATTTTTCATTAAATATTAAATTACGTTAAAAAAAATTAATTATTAATATTTACAAAAATTTAATAATCGTTGTGTCATTTAATTTAAATACACAATTTAAAAATAAATAATAATAATAAAATTTAGCCTTTTGTTTTATCGATAAAAATTTTAATTAAAAAAATTTTTTTTTTTTTACTTCGACTTAAAAAAATATTATCCTAATTATATTAATATATTTGATCACAAAAAGATTCGTTTATTAATTATTAATTTAATATAATATTATTGTAAAAAGCTTTATTTTTTTTTTAAAGAAAACAAAAGAAAATATTTTGGTAATAAAGAATTTTTAAAAAATTATCATCGAACACTGATTAATATAGATTATTGTTTTAAAATTTGATGCTTCATTTTTCTATATATCGGCAGTATATTATTAATTAATTATTATATATTACATTTCTTACAAGAATTTTATTTATTTTTTTCGCGGGTTTGTTTTTTTTAAATTGAAGAAAAAAATATATATAATGTTTCCCGTAAAACGCATTTTTCTATTTATAATATCAATTATTTGTTTTGATTTATACATTAATATTATATATTTATAATTAAAAACTAAATTTTTATATAAATCGCGGAAGTCCACTGCCTGAGCGATTATACATATTATAAGGCGCTGAAGGCAGGCCAGCAGAAAAATATCTTTGGCGTTGATGAGGAGGAATTAAACCAGATCTTCCTCCTGCTGATGATGAAGAAGAAGAGGTACTTTGATTTTGTGTTTGCTGTTGTTGTAATAAATTTTGTTGTTGTTGTGGATTATGGTGATGATGATGATGATGATGTGAAGTACCGTCACCAAGATCTAATTCTAATTCTTGTTGTTCCACTAATTGCAATGCACCAAATGATGCAGTTGCCATTGCAACGTCAGGCATTATACCAGATAAATGACCTTCGCTACATGAATTATTTTCCAGATGCTGAAAAATTTCATTTATGTTAGACTTATGTTAGGCATTTTTTTTTTTTTTAGTTCTATAACTGACTGAAAAAATTATCAAAGTACAATTCTCTGTTTTTGATAAGAGAGTAAATATCCTTTTTTTTTCCTGAAAAGGACAAAAGGTAAATTTTTGAATATTTTTAAGCTACCTTTAAAATATCGCTGTAGCTTTGTTCCTAACCCTGTCAACTTCCAATTGGTCTGTTATTTGTGTAATTATTACCTTTCAAGCCCCGTAAATCACGAATAGAAAATCAAATACTAGTTTTTAGCCTGAAATGACTAAAAAGTTCCGAAAAATTTTGTGCAAGCTTCATGAAACTTGCAAGCTACCAAAAATTCTTTACTCGTCCCGTTTGCTTTAATTGTCCCAAAATATGACTCTGCAAAGACAGTTTAAAAATTGAATATTTTTTTAAATAACATTAAATTAGAACTCTGACTTTAATCATGAATCTCGAAACCAAATAATGGAAGAGAAATGAGTAGCAAATTTTAAGAAACTGGAAGCTTGTAAAAAAATTTTTAAGATCGATGAATAAGCTTATATTTATCCTAAATGTGCCATTTTGGAAGCAATTTAAAAATTTGTTATTTTTAAAAAAAAACGGGCATTTGGTTTATTGATTATAACCGTAAGAGAATTAGTGATAAAAAAACTGAGGCTTATGGGGATTAAAAAGTGACACTTACACACAAAAATTAGACCAACCGCGAGCTTTTTAGCTGACTTGCAAGATGGCAGCGTCATTTAGAAAATAGCCTGAAAACGCCTATTTTATAACATGAGGCCTATTTGAAACGCCTATTTTATATCTTTCTATGTTCAGAAGGCCCACATAGGAATGAACAAAGAGTGGTAGGCATGATTTTTCAACATAATAAATAAATCGTTCCTTAACCATAATGTAAGATTTAATTTGGTGTCCCAATTGTATCGGAATCCCTTTGTCAGTTTAATTTTTTTTTTTGAATTTTAAGTATTCAAACAAAATAACACGTAGAATATAATTTCATATAATTTATTTTAAAAAATTATTTAGTTTAAAAATAACAGTAACTTCTTTTTTAACGGCATTTTTCGTTTTGTGAAAACAATTCTATGGCAAAATAAATAAATTTAAAAAGTAATTCACGCAAAAAGATACAATTTTAGATCTTTAGATCAAGAACATAAATAAAATAATTTATTCATTTATATATCGCATGCAGTTATTGTTAGTAAAAATGAAAAAAAATAGCTTAACGAAAACAATGAAAATTATTCTTTTTCCTCGGAGGTTATCGAGTACTTAAAATATTTATAAAATCCTTACTGTAAATTCGTAAATAATTATTCTCAATTTTTGACCATAAAAAAAATACTTTAAGAAAAAAAAATCAAATATTAAATACCTCTTGTGACAATCTATAATTTTCTCCACCTTCAGTAACAATAGCAGGTAATTCATGATGCCTATGATGTGGAAAAGTTGATGCATGACGTGGAAATGTCATATTTCTACCATAACATCCAGATGAAGATGAAGCTCCAACACCACAATTTACATTTAATGTGCAGTTATTATCATCTTCAGCATTTGTTGAATTATCTTCTGATTCGCTTGTGTTACGGTAACATGCTGCATTCTGTAAAAATAGAGTGTTTTCATTAGCTAAATATTGTTTTATGAGGATTATAACCTTAAATATTTACCAAGGACTTTTCGAGATTAATGATAGGATTAGATTTTTTTTATTTCAATGATAAGGATTAAAAAACCAAGATTTACTATTTAATTTCGATTCATAAAAGTTTTACTATCAAATTATATACACTGGAAGTCGGGCGGAATGCAACGTGGTATTTCGAATCATAGAAGATTTTGAATTAGATAATTTCAAATTGAGTTTTAATCATACAAGTTCCACTGTATTTTCAAATAATTAATTAGTATAATTAAATAGTTAATTAATTATTTTATAAATATTCTTAGACTAATTAATTAAAAAAATATATATATACGTAATGTATCTCCAATTCAACTGCTATACAAAAAATCAATCATGCTTCCTTACGGACATATGATAATCAGGCCTGATGATAATACATATTTCGTACTTAACAATAAAGTTGAAAAATGACTATTTGAGAAAGATATTTACAAAAAACTAAATGCATATAAAAATATTTAAATTTGGTTATTATTATCAGATCCATAATAAAATTATCAAAAAAAATACCACCAAAATTAAGTACAAATATTCTTTATCTGATAGAATACGTGTTAATTACCTATTATTCTAATAATTATAATAAGAAATTAGACGCAAATTAAAACACATAAAAATTGATAACATGCGACATATCTTACTTTATTATATCAACATGTAATCTTTTTTAAATAAAAAATTGTCAATGAAAAAGTGATATAAAATAAAATAAAACAAGATTAGTATAGATGTTAGTAAATAATATTATTATCAATTACCTGACTATGTAAATAACGTATGACTTAATTAATAGATTAATTACGTAGTATAAATGTTTACTATAATGAGTCTCATTATTTTAAATAAATGTAAATAATAATAAATTACTGTAATTTCAATTATTGGAATGTGTTTTTTTGCATTTTATGGGAGATTTTTGTCAGAATTTTTAATTTAATATTTTTATTTGTGAATTTGTTATCTCAAAATTAATAAAGTACTGTACAAATGCATCTTTCTAACAGAGAATTTCAGAAACTTAATTTGAAATTATCTGATGTTTCCCTTATTGTTTAATTTTAGAATTATTCAAAAGGTATGCCACTAAATTTTGTTAACATGAAACATGATTATAAGGAGGGATACCCCAGAAAGTCTGAAAATCTATGGGAAGATCAAACGATTACAATCGAGGAAGGGGCTTTTTTCGGGATGCCAAATTATAATCTATAGATTTATATATAATATATATAGTTTTATAGATAAGTTTATTAGAATGGAACATGTTTATACGGTGGGAGTACCCTGGGAATCTGAAAAGCAAGGGGGGGGGGTCAAATGTGTCCGATTTAGGGGGTGGGGTCAAATGGTACTTAAAATAATTTCGATAAATGGATACAGAATAATAAGAATTTAAAGAGATTAAAATAATTTTTTTTTTGACTGAAGGACTTAGAATTATAAAGGCTTCAAGATTCAAAATATAAATTTAAACATTTTCCATGTTCATTAGTGGTGAGTTCACAAACTTTTTGTTAGTTTTTTTTTTGTATAAGTGTCACTTTTCAACTCTCGTAAATCGCAATTTTTCATCACCAATTCTCTCATCGCTATATTCAAGAAACCAAATAAAATGTCTATTGTTATGGCCCAAAATGATCAATATTTAAATTGATGTCAAAATTGCAGTTTTTGATGAAATTATGTTTTATAGGTCTCAAAAATTTTTTACAAGCTCGAAGTTTTCAAAAACTCCTTATTAATTTTTTTTTCATTATTTTTTTATAAGATCATTTAAAGTCAGAGTTTCAATTTATGCATAAATGGCTTTAAAAAAAAATCATATTTATGACTCTCTTCACAGAGCCATAATTCGAAAACAACTTCAAAAAAGATGAGTTCAGAATTTTTGGAAATTTAGAGCTTGGACAAAAATTTTCGAGGCCTATTTTCGTCAAAAATTTCAATTTGGGCAGCAATTAAACAATTGGACCAAATTGCCACAAACGGAAATATTCCGAATTCCACTAGCCATAAACGAAAACCTACTAGTGGCTAATGGAATTCTGCTTGCCGCAAGTGGATTTTTTTTCAGTGTTGTTCCAGGAGCCCCATTGGAATAAAAGGAGGATATCGAAGATTACAATTTGGTGTCTCAAATGTTTCGGTCTCTCCTTATAAGTCAATTTCTTATAATCTTATTTATAAATCACGTAAAACAGCCTATATATAACTGATAAAATATCATAGACGTATAGAATAATAATATTTACGCATATTTTTACTAATTACGCATCAACATATAAAAGTAGTTAATCTGCATGAAATTTTAAATCAAGGTAGCAACTGTCGTAGCAGCAGTATAGAATATATTTATTTTATTTATAACTAGAACAGAAAATTGAATCTTTAATCGATCATTTTGATCTCATAAAAAATGATTAATCTAACATTTCGTGTAAAAAAATTTTATTTTCTCAAACTTGGTTTCAAGATTCTCTATTATAGATGTCTGTGAAGAGTTCAAGTTTAGTAGAGTCCTTAGGGCTCGTAAAATTTTAAATTCGAAAAAAATTAAACTGCTTCAAAAGAAGTTAGTAATTTCAAAGAAAGAATGTACTTATAATATTATATTTATTTTTCAATCTGAGATTACCAAAAAAAGTTTTCATTTTTTAAATTTTACAAGAAATTTTCTTAAAAATATGAAGTTTTTTGAAAGTTTTTTTTTGGTGAAAAATTATCTAAGAAAAAATCGAATTTCTTGAAATTGAAAAATATATTGCTCGTTTTTTAGGGCTCAAATGAAAAAAAAAAATAAAATTTTTTAAAAAATTCATCCTAATTTACCAATTTTCGACCAATTGCGAGGACCAAAAAAATTTTCAAAAACTTATTATCATCATGATAAATAAAAATGATAATCCCCTATAATGTTAAAAAATATGATAAATTTGTTCAAATTAAATACTTTAATAAATTTAAATAAGCTTCAATAATTTAATACTTTGTATAAAATGATATCATTCTATAACTTAAATGTTACTATCTACTACCACAACTAAAAAAATCAAAAATAGTATGTACATCAAACTGTCAATTGAATATTTAATAGGTTTTATTTATTTTGAATGCCAAGTTTAAAATTAGTATTTGAATAATTTTAAAGACTATCTTAATATACACACACATTGTTATGTCATAAACTATATATTTTAATTAATTAATTGAGCTTTTAATATAATAATAATTGATAAAAGTCTTGCTAATATACGTAAATGAAAAATTATGCATTTGATATTTATAATATAGAGGGAGAAAATTGTTAGGGTCAAAGTCATCATAGTCTCGCTGTGCAGTAAAATTACTTGACAGTACAGTTTTCATCGTTGTATTGTACGGATATAATTTATTTAACTTTTGTTTCATTTTTTTTTTTTTTTTGTTTTGGTGAGTTTGTTTTTTAAGTGTGGAAAAAATTTGCTGATTCTTTAAAAAATTGTTTTTAAAAATTTTTTGTGTGCTTCCTTTAGAAATATTTTTAAAAATAATTTTATTTAAATGACAATGTTTTTTGTTAATTATATTTTTGAGGAAATAATTTTAAAAAATAATTTATAATTTTTAATTTATATTTCAAATATATTATAATACTTGTAAGTACCTGTACTGAAAAATTTAAAAAAAATTTTTTTTTGCATTGAAAAACAAAAAATTATTCAAATTTATTTTGTCATTTTTTTTTGTTATGTGATCAAATAAGCTAGTTGTATATGTACTAATGAATTGTTAAAAAAAATTCAAAAAATTGTTAAGTAACTTAAAATTATTTTCGGAAATTATGATTTTTTTATGCAATAATTTTTTACTGCATAAGTATTTCATAATTTTTTTTTCTACGTAAAAAATTTACAAAACAGATTTTGATATTATTTATAAAAAAAATTTATTTTATTGTTATGAAAACTCATAGAAAAAATTTCTATGGTGTTTACTTACTAAAATATAAGCAAAAAAATTTTGGAATTTCTTAAAATAAATTCTTAAAAGTAAAAAAGGGGTATACGAAAAATAACTTGTTTGTGTATTCACACAACCAACGAGCATGGAACATGTTCACTTATGACAGTTTTAATTTACACTCCCTAATCATGATAAGTCCTAGAACCGAAATTATAACAAGTCTTTAAATCGAAAATATTCTAAGTCCATGGAACCCCCCCCCCCACCTTATTTCAAGGAACTTTTTCGGTCACCCTCCCCTATGAACATTTCCCATGTTAAGGTGTTTAGTGTGTGTAAACTTAAGATAACAGAAATGAATGAAATTTATAAAACTATTAAAAAACTGAAAAAGCTTTTTTTAGCAACTTTGTATATGTAATTTTTTTTATTAAGAAAAGAAAATAGGCAGTTTAACTGCTCTCATGGGGACCACCTTTGGACGTTATAAAAAGTATGATAAAGATGACACAAGTTAATGAAACTTGATAATATGATAAATAAATACCTAAATTTTACATTTCCAATTTGTTTTTTACATTTGCCTACTTTGAATAATTAACAATTTAATAAAAACTATGAAAATAACTAGACATTACTAGAAATCACTTACTACAAATATGAAGAGTCTTACAGACACTAAATACCTTAAAAAAATTTACTATGTTAAGGTTAAATAATAATTTATTTAACCTTAACAGTAAAATATTAAAATAATAATTGTACTTGATCCCTGCTAACCCGGATTAATTAGACAAAGGGAGAGTACTGGGCTCTGATCTGAATTACTTAATATCCGGGATATTTAAATTGTCATTAACACTTTAAATTAAACAAGTTAGAAAATATTTAATGACCAAACTAAATATTTGAAAATTAGCTTATGAATTTAAGATTGGTAATTTCTCGTGAATTAAAAAAGAGATTGAATTCAAAATTTTTACTCCAAAGTACTAAATATTTAGAGTTTATTGAATGAACTAGATTTTTATGTATATCAAATTTTCAGTTTCCTAAGACACTTAATATTTTTACTTCAATAACAAAATAAGTTTTATAATTTTTTAAAAATTAATAATTCCGACATTAGAAAATAAAATACAAGGAAAATTTATCTAGCCAAATAAATAAAAAAATTTTATATTCATAAATTTTACCTACTCCTTATCATTTATATAATAATTACAAAAATTTTTACACAAAATATTTTTAATAAATTAAAGATAAGAATAATTTCCTTTTAAAAATATCTACTTTATTTTAGCAAATAGATAATAAAAACTTAAATAAATAATTAAATTATTTAGTTAAATAAAATTTAGAGAAAAGTAGATACTTAATCAGCTCTGTAATTACCAGCTTTTTATGCGGAGAATCTAGTAAATTTGGGTTAATTGGTTCCTGATTTCCTGAAGCCAAAAAGCGATTTAAAAAATTTTTCTCTTGCAGAAAATTATCTTTTTAGTTCCTCTACACTGGTATCGTCTTCAATATTTTATATTCGATAATTTTTTTTTATTTAATAATAATTCATAAGTTCGTGTATATTTGATGCTGTTTGATTGGACCAAAAAAAATGATCTAATACCAAAAATCGAAGACAACAGCGGTATAGAGAAACTAAAAAGAAAGTTTTTTACAAGAGAAAAATTTTTTAAATTGCTTTTTGGCTTCAGGGAATCAGGAACCAATTTGCTCAAATTTACTAGATTCTCCATAGAAAATGACGGTAATTATAGATCTCTGTAATGCCATTAATATTTTAAAATTTTACTATTTTCGAAAATGTATTTTTGAATAATAATCAAAAAAAGTAGGCATAACATAATTTTTATCATGACGATATTTTGAAAATTTAAAAAAAAAGCTCGGCTCGCTTAACTATGATAATAAAACATGATACATCTAACGGAAGCGGTGGAGTGTAAAAACAATATTTAATAATTTTTTTCTTTTTATTATTATCTTTTTTTTTCAAAGTTATTATTTTTATACGGTAAAGATAAAATAATAAAGATGTAAGGATTATTTTGATATTAACATAATCATAAAGCGTTAAGAAAAAGGATTAAAAGATGAGGAAGGTAAGGGAAAATTTTGCACTTTTTTTTTTATTGAAACTTAAGGCCATCTCTACACCAGCACGTAATCATGTTTGTTGGATATTTTTTAACTAGCTACACTGCACTAAAAACATAACCTCAAAATTAGATATTTAAAATGATTATAACCAATTAAAAAGTTATTAGTTACATAAATTGTGTATAATTTTAACTTACAAGGGGAGTTCAATACATTTGGAACACCAAATTGCACCAAATGGTTATGGATGAGTTTATTATGTTTAAAAAATATGACGACTGCCCTCCGTTCATTCCAAAGGGCCTTCTAGGCCTAGAAATGTAGGGCTCAATGTTACGGAATAGAGTTTTTTGGTAAATTTCAATGAAACGCTAAAACCTCAAAAGTTAACCAAAACTCTTCTGGTTGGTCTCATTTAATTTGTTGTTGTAAGTATCACCTTTCAAACGCCGTTAACTGCAATTTTTTATCATTAATTCTCTCAACACTATAGCCAATTAACCGAATGGTCATTTTTGGTTAAAAATGACCAATTTTTAAATTGCTACCAAATTTGTAATTTTTGACGAAAATGAGTTTTATAAGTCTCTAAATATTTCCACAAGCTTCAAATTTCCAAAAATTTTTTACCCTACTTTTTTCAATTATTTGTTAATTAGATATGATAATTTTAAGTCGGAGTCTTAATTTTATGATTTTTTAAAAAAGCTCATTTTTAATGTTAACTTTGAAGAGCCATTTCATAAAAACGACTCAAGAAAATGAGACAAGTAAAGAATTTTTGGAAACTTAAAGCTTGTAGGAAATTTTCGACACGTAAAACCCTTTTGGTCACTTTTAGCCAAAAATGGCCATTTGGTGAATTTGCTACATTGATGAGAAAATTAGTGATAAAAAATTTTAGGTTTACGGCTTTTGAAAGGTGACACTTACACAAAAAAAATGAGACCAACCAGAAGTGTTTTGTGAGGTTTTAGCGTTTCATTGAAAATTACCAAAAAACCCTATTTTATAAAATTGAACCCTGTGTTTCTAGGCCCAGATAGCCCATTGGAATAAATAAAAACAAAAATAAATCTCAATAATATTTGAAATTTTAATAAATACTGTTGTTTAACAAATACTGATTTATTAATATTATCTTATACTTAAAAAAAACCATGTATACAAAATTATTTTACCGAATTTTCCCAAGAGGTACTTGATTCATTTAGGCGGTTAGATCACAATTTATGTGCGCCAAGAAAATAATAGAGATAAAGAGCTTTTTTACTTACGCAAAAGGCTTAGTTTTAGAAGTGTAATAAGTGCTTTTTGAAAAAGTAAAAATTTTTTTACACTAAAAATTTGGATTGTCTTAGTGGAATTACCAATAGTTTATTATGTACCTAGAATTGACGAAAAGGACCTCTCCTTAACTTTTTCAGTTACAGCCTTATTAAACTCACCGTCATAGGTATAATTTTAATCAATTTATAAATTATTTGTGAATGAAAATTTAAATTTTTAATGTAATTGCACAAAAAAAATATGCATAAGCTGATTATTAAAAAAAACTTTTATTCTATAGGTTTTAATAAATTTGAGTCTGGGTGTCTAAAATTAAACATCTAAATACAAAAAAATTCCCTTTGTGTATCTTTAGAACGACTGATTAAAGAAAATTCAATCCCAAGTACTTTGTAAATTGTTAAGTTATTTTTTTCAAATTGAACAACATCCATAAATAAAAATGTGCTCCCCCCCCTTTACATCAATCTTTCACTTGCATAATTAAGTATTCATCTCAATCCAATTCATGATTAACCCTTAAGAGCGTATAAATCAAATTATCATAAACCAAGATTTTCTCTGTTTTAATTCATAATACAAATTATAACACATAATTAAACTATTTAGACTATAAATCATTATAAAATAAATTATATTTATTATCAATAATAAATAAACGATATTTCAATCGCTCTCATTTCTACATTGCAGTTACCAAATTTTTCAACGCTATACAATAACCCAATGAATCAATAAACTTGACAAACTAATTTTTTTTCTAATAATTTTAATCATGGAATAAAAATATCATAAAAATATTTTTTAAAGGAATTCTTTAAAAAATATTTTTTTAGTAATATTTTATAAATAATTTATATGAAAAACAAAATATAAATCAATTTATAAATATTAATCAGAGTGAAGATGCAAATTTTGTTTCCTATAGACTATACAAAGTATTATTCTTAAATGAACTCACGAAATCTAATGACAATGTTGAATCAGCTTTTTAAAAATTTTTTAATATTTATATACGACATTTATTATAATTTAATGACCAATAATATATATTGTAATATATATATAAATATTTTAATTGACTTTTCTGATAAAAGATGACCGTGAAAAAAAAAATAATAATTATTTTTTATCGGAATAGTTTTATTGTCAATTTGAATTTATCGAAAACGTGTAATTTTTTTTTTTTAGTGCAAAAATAAACAGTTTAATTGAAATTTATTAAGTAATTTATTGTAGAGCGTACTTACAAGTATTAAAATTTTTTAAATATTTACTGTGTTGGCCATGAAATAGAAATAGAAATTGTGAACTTTGTAATCAGATTGTATATTAACGCAGTTATTGGGTATGATGCATCAGGATTTTGAGACAAATTTTGGTATTTTTTCAGAATCTTTAATTTTTTTCAAAACATTTTTGGTTATCGAGGTTCGTGTCATATACGGAAAGTTTTTGGATTCCCAATAACCTTAGTTGCTTTCTCAGGCTATCATGCCATAATTTTGAAATATCCTAGCTTTAAAGGCTTAAATTTAAAATATTTTAGAAATTCCTTAAAAAAATTGAATTTAGTAAATTTAGAATTTCGTGTCAAAGATATTTTTGGGTGCCAGATTAAAATATCCTTGCAGAAAGTGGTAAATAGCCTTAGATTTTGTATTTTGTAACTTAAAATCACTTCCAAAAAATATTTTAGAAAAATTAATAAAATTCAGGAAATTCGGAAGTTATCATAAGCCCGTTAGGTTAGAATATTTCCAAATCCTCTCAAAACAACCGAAAACGATATTTTTAAAATCTAATTTATAACTAGGACCGAGAATCAAATAATGAATCAAATAAAGTTTCTGAAAACACACGTAAATTTCTGTGGTTTTAGATTAAAAGTGTCTCATAATCCTTACAACATTACCAAAAATAGCCAATGACGGCGTATTTAGCGTGACAAATTCTTTTGGGATATCATTATCAGATTATAGATTCAGAATTTTTATTGGCCAACTCAATTATTGGAGAAAAAAAAAATAATAACTATAAAAATATTCAATAAAATTTTTTTTAAATGAAATATTCAATTATTGTAATAATTTTTTACTTTTTTTAGGTTTTTTAACAATGCCGGAATCTAATGAACCTTTGCCACTGCATGATTTAGAAAGTTTGCTGCAAGAAACATTAGGCCCTTCTATTAAAGTAAAAAGTACAACATGGAAAAATTTAACAGATCCAGGAGAAAATTTTGGAAGTTTAATAATAAGTATTGATGTCAATGTATTAAAAGACAATAAGCCAGAAACACTTCATCTTGTATGTAAAATGCCTCCTGATTCAGATTATTTATTAAATTTATTTAACAGTCCAATATCATTTTTTAAAGAAATTTACTTTTATGCAAAAATTTCTCCAATTTTTCTAAAATTTCAATTAGAAAATGGAATTGATAAAGATAATTTAATAAAATTAGTTCCTCAGTTTTATGGGGGTAGAATGAGTCTGAATGGTTTAGAACAATTTGACAGCCAGGCAGCCATAATAATGGAAAACTTAAATTTTTCTGGATACTCAAGTCCAGACAGAGTTTTAGGTATGGATAGAGAACACATGGAATTTGGAGTTAAGGAATTAGCTAAACTTCATGCTCTTGTGATTGCATACAAAGAAAAGAATCCAAATGAATTCGAAGAAATTTTCAAGCCTGTTTTCATTCCAACTGCAAATGAAATGGCTATGAAATGTGTCGGTGGAATGATAAATAACGCAGTACAAGATTTAAAAAATATGAAAGAAGCTCAACCTTACATGGAAATGATCCGCAAAACTTTAGAACACGATGTTATTATGAGACACAAAGAAACAGGTGAAGAAAATTGGAAAACATTAATTCACAATGATTTTTGGGTTAATAATATGCTTTTTAAATATGATAACAGTGGAAAAATAAATTCAATGAAAATTGTTGATTTTCAATTAACTTTTTATGATTACGGAGTTAAAGACTTAATATTTTTTTTAATATCTAGCGCCAAAAAAGATGTAATTGATAATCATCTCAATGATTTAATAACTTTATATTATGAAACATTTATAGATTTTTTGAAATCTGTAAAAATTGATGTAAAAAAATTTTCAAGAGAAAATTTTGATAAAATTTTAAAAGAATCAGCACCATTAAAATTTTCACAGTGTATCATGATGGTACAAGTTATAAAAGCTACACCGGGAACAGCGCCTGATGTAAACAGTGTAAAAAGCGAAGAAGAGTTTTTAAGTATTGAAAAAGGTAAAAATTATGATGAAAAATTAATTCACGTATTACAAACATTTGTTAAACAAAATTGGCTTATTAAATAAATATTTTTTTATACATATTTTTATAAATAGTTAAAATTGTAAAGCAAAATTTATGACTTTTAAGAGGCTGAAAAATGGCGAAATTAAAAATCTGAATTTATCAACGTAAGTTTAATAAAACTGCCTTTGCCTCTCTTACCAAATAATGTAATTTTAAATTATTAGAAAGTAATTTTTTAAACATTTTTGTCACTTTAAAAAACAAAGAAAAATGTTATTATTTTAGAAACCTTAGGCTGAAATTTAAATTATTTGTATAAAAATGTGATTCCCTAAATATTTGGGTTCTTATAGAGCCAATTTTCAATCCCACAAAAGCCTAATTTGATGACTACTAAAATATTTTAAGAATCTTATTTTTTTTTATAAATGCTGTCCAATTTCACATTGTAATCAAAAATCTAAGCAATTAAGCTAATTATGAATTCTATCAATGTTTTAGTAAATTTGCAATAAATATTTTAAATAAACTAATTTTTTGTTTGTAAACCTCGCTAAAATGGTTTTGGTATTCATAAAAAAAGAAATCAATGTATAACCATTAATTATAATTAAAATTTCAAATGTATTATTTATGTAATTAAATTTCATTAATTATAAATAAAAATAATTTTTAATTTTTCTTACTTTTCATTTTAATTAAAACTGTAAAATTTTCACATGGAAAAAATGTTTAATATTAATTTTCATTTAATAAAGCATTAAAGTTAAAAGATTTATTATGTGAAAAATGAGTGGGGAAAATTGTTGAGGAGGGTCAAAAAAGTCTGTCTAGTTTACTTGACAGTCGAGTTTTCATCGTTAGTCTATACGGTTATTGAACGGTTATTTTTTTTTATTGAATTAATCATTTTCTTTTTAGACAAACCTTCACTAGCATACCTGATATTATTTATTAATTTTATTTTTCTCCTTATTTGGTAAGTTTAACGATAATTTTATTTTATAATTGTGAGTTTTGCATTTCATAAGTTTTTTTCTTTTTTTAAAACCTTTTTGAGAAAAAATGAATTTAAATTACAATGTTTTAGCTTAAACTTGTAATTACGAACAATAAAATAATTCCAAGAAAAATAAATTTTAAAAAATTTCTCTGCACATTAAATTTTACAATAAAAAACATTGTATTAAATAATTTTAACAATCACTTTAAATATTTAAAAGAAAACGCATTAAAAAAATGCCAATTCCCACCATAAAACTTTTAGAAATCTTTCACCCGTTAAAAAATAATATTAAATTTATTTATTATTAAACTTATTAATGTTTATATCCTTTTCAATCTCGGTATCAAAAGTTATGTACCACTCGCTCCTACACGTTATTTTTCGCTTGATTTATTATTTTTAATCTAATGTTTGTAAAAGTGTTTTTTTTATAAAACGAGTATCCTGATTTAAATTTTCATTTTAAATTCTAATAGGCAAGTAAATCGAAATTTAAATAATTGATAATTTATTTTTTTAATTTAAATTCCTTAGTAAAGAAATTAATATGAAAAAAGAAAATTTTTGGGGACAGGTTTTTTGTTCAGGGCGAAAATCTTTGAAAATTCTGACTTAATTTTCGAATTCTTTGGGAAATTTTTGGATTTTTTTCAAAAAATTTTAAATATTTCTAAAACTCCTTAGAAAATAAAATTTTTTTAACTAAAATTGGCTATCGTTATAACTAAAAACCAATGAAATTTCAGAAATATTTTAATTTTTTTGTATAGCATTTCAAAAAAAATCAAAAATTTATCAAAAAAAGTGATCAATAATAAAATTTATAAGTATCCAAAAAATATGTCCGAATTTTTCAAAATTTTCATCCGAAAGGAAAGGGGTCTCAGAAATTCTGTTTCTTTTATTTTATTTTTTTACTAAGATTGGACTATAAAAAAACAGCTAATATACTCAAGTAGAATACTAGCCAAAATAATTTAAGATCTTATTGAGGGAAAAGGAACTTAAAATCAGCCCCGAAATTCCCATTTTCTATTTCCTGCGAAAGGAATCCTTTTGACATTAAAGAAAAAATGATTTTTGGCGTAAAAAGAAATAATTTTCCTGTAAAATAATTTCTTTTGTAAAGAATCAAAAATCATTTTTTTTCTCAAAAGGATCATTTTCTCAGTTTATTTTTTAGCTCAAAATTATTAATCAAAAAAGTTTTATTATCGCTTGTACCCTCTAAGATAAGCCCTGTAAACGCGCTGTTAAAAGCACATCTCTGAATTTTACAAAAAAAATAGTTTATTATACTCGATAAAAAATTTACGAAATAAACAAAAATTTGCGACTTCTTTTTTTTTTGAGAATTTAAAAGTTGTGATTTCAGAAAAAAAAATCAAGAATGTTTGATTTTTTCGTTACAATGAGTAAATTTTTTTTGAAAATTTATATATAATTTTGGCAAAAAACCATGTTTTTAGTACAATTACAGGATCTACTTTTAGTAGTGTGATAAAGGGTTAAAAATAGAAAAATCAAATCAACCAAACAAAAGGCTAAAAAAAATGAGTAAACAATAGGGGTTTATAAAAATAGTATTTTTTCTTACAAAAGGGGTGAAAATAAATTTTTGCAGATATATTATATACGTGAAATAAAATCCGAGACGGAGCCAAGGGTTTCAATTTACTTGTTTTTTTAAAATTTGCTTTTTCTTGACCTTTAATAAATAATTGTTTTCTTGAATTTCAGGCAATACTTGTATTTTTGCGACTGAATTTCGCCTAGCACATAAAACCAATAGATCTTGATTCCATAAACATATAGATTTGAATAATAAATTAAAATGATTTAATTAAAAATAAACAAATTAAAATAAATTATTTTATAAACTCTATAATTCTGAATTGAATAATTATAAACAAGTCGACCTCACCTTTCATTAAGACATAAGATAACATAAGACACATTTATAGCTTATTGATTTTAAATTTAATAAAAAAAATGTAAAATATTTCTAATCCTTACTATAACAGATTATTGTGTTTTTTCTGGCAGATTATATAGAAAAGAAGGTTGTTCTCATATTTTTAATTATTATTTTTATCTTATGAAATTTTATTCTTTTATCTACATGGAAATCCATGTAACTGGATTAATTTGTCTCATAGTATGAACTTTTATAGAAAATAACAGACCACGATACAAAAATGTGTACCAAATTTATTAAAATTAAAAAAATGTTGTTATTTTGCCCTAGTCTCCTTTACCATGTAACGTTTATTTAATTATTTATTATATAAAATCTAATAAAAATGAATATTTCATAAAAATCAATTAAAATTATTAGAATTTAACTGCTTGCAAGTAATAAAATATTACTTCATTTCCCAATCTTTAAAACAAATCTAGTTTATTTTTTACTTGGTTCTTGGAAGGTCAATTATGTTGAAATAATAATAAAAAATTGTGCATAAAATTAGAAATAAAATTCTTTTACCTGGAAAAAAATGACTTGAAGAGAAAATTTTAAAATTCATATAAAAAAAAAAGATTTCTAAAAGTAAAAGTGACATTTAAACAAAACAATACTTCAATAACTTAATTGTTACTACTGAAGTCTTACTATTGGTAGCCAAATTCGATCCCTGGGTTTTTTTTTTTCATTAGCTATATTTTATAGTTAATTTTCTCAGATTACACTCATTTTAGACTCCAAAATAGTAAAAAATATTTTTTTTTAATATTCGAATTAATAAATGTTATTTTGAGAAAATTCACTTTATCGTATTATTCTTGTATACAGTTTTTCAGCAGCAATGCCAGCATTTGACGAAGACTTGCCACTGCAAGATTTAGAAATTTTGTTACAACAAACTTTAGGACCTTCGTTAAAAGTTAAGAATTCTACATGGAAAAACTTGACAGACCCAGGAGAAAATTTTGGGAGCCTAATAATAAGTATTGATGCCAATGTATTAAAAGACAATAAGCCAGAAACACTTCATCTTGTGTGTAAGATGCCTCCAAAATCTGAATATTTGTTTGACTTATTCAGCTGTCCTTCAACATTTAGGAAAGAAATATATTTTTATTCCAAAATTGCACCAACTTTTCTTAAATTTCAGTTAGAAAATGGAATTGATAATGATAATTTAACAAAACTAGTACCTCATTTTTATGGCGGTCGAATAAACTTAAATAAAATAAATGGGCTAGATCAATTTGATAGTCAGGCAGCAATAGTTATGGAAAATTTAAATTACTCTGGATATTCAAGCCAAGACCGAATTATGGGTATGGATAAAGAGCATATGGAATTTGGAGTTAGAGAATTAGCTAAACTCCATGCTCTTGTGATTGGATACAGAGAAAATAATCCAAATAAATTCCCAGAAATTTTTAATCCTGGAATGGTTCCTAGAACTGTAAATGAAGTTTTAATTAATTTTGTGACTGGAATGATTAACAAAGCAGCTGAAGATTTAAAGCATATGAAAGAAGCTCAGCCTTACATGGAAATGGTCTGCAAAACCTTAGAACATGAAGCTATTATGAGACACAACTTAAAATTAGAAGAAAAGTGGAAAACATTTGCGCACAATGATTTTTGGGTTAATAATATGCTTTTTAAACATAATAGTAACGGAAAAATTGAATCAATGAAAATTATTGATTTTCAATTATGTTCTTATGATTACGGAGTAAATGATTTAATATTTTTTTTAATTTCCAGCGCTAAAAAAGATGTAATTGATAATCATCTTAATGATTTAATAACTTTATATTATGAAACATTTATAGATTTTTTGAAATCTGTAAAAGTTGATGTAAAAAAATTTTCAAGAGAAAGTTTTGATAAAATATTAAAAGAATCTGCACCGTTAAAATTTCCTCAATGTATCATGATGGTAAAAGTCATAAAAGCGATACCAGGAACTGCACCCGATGTAAATAATTTTGAAAGTCGAGAAGTTTTTATAAACATGGGAAATGGTAAAAATTATGATGATAAATTAATTCACGTCTTACAAACATTCGTCAATCAAAAGTGGCTAATTCAGTAAATCGTCTTTTATACTTATGCAAAAATATACATTCTTATAAGCATTATTTTAATATAAGTAGATGTTACCATTCTGTTTGGATAAAAAAAAACTTGTAATATTTTTTTCATTTTTTAAAAAAAGCTCAACTTTCACCGCGTTTATTGATATAAGTATGCTGTAAGAAAAATTTCATCAAGAATTTTTTTTTTAAAGACAAATAAAAGACTTTGTTTTTGTAATTACATATATTGATTAATACATGCATTTAGAAGTTATAGCACTTTAAACATACATACTAATTTAATAAAATTCTGGATTTTCTACATAAGCACTAAGGATTTACTTTTGTGTTAATTAACTTTTTTAAATTCATTTATAAAAAAAAAATCTAGATTTTGAAATAAAATTTTTGATTAGAATGATAAAAAACAATGTATTTATGATTTTTATTCTTGATGTAGTAGCATTAAATATGTAAACTTTTATGAAACTATAATCATAATAAAATTTTTTATTCCTGGAAAAATTTATAAGACGCAGTAAAAATTATATTTATATGTATAAATTATATTTATTATATTTATTTAATTAGCATTTAGTAAGCATGTAGATTTAAGTAAGTTCGATAAATGAATTTCAATAAATAAGTGCTTTTGTAAATAATATTAACATAAAATAGTAAAAAAGATTATTTTATATTTATTTATAAAGATGGCCTATTTTTAATAGTAGCAAATCTGATTTTTGCTAAAATGATGTTAAAATTATTAATAACATTAATAATAATAAATTAAAATTAAGCCACGATAATTTTTATAAAATATTTAAACAATTACGTATCATAAAAAATTGTAAAGTAGTTTAGAAACCCCAATTTGTCTTTGCCTTTTATAAAAAATGTATTTATGATTTAAATCAAAGTAAATTACGAAAGAATTGTAAAGAATAATCATAATTCTATTACTCACTTCAAGCAGATCAGCGACAGCATCTGGTAAATTAAATTCTCTGACGACCCTTAATCTAAGCTGTCGATTAATTTCATGCCGGGATGATAATGGTAAACTAATAGCTCGCTGACAACTTGGAGATTGTCGTAATTTTTGTTCACGTTTTAACATAGCTGACATTGTAGCAGTATCAGGTACTAAAAATTTTATTTTTTATTTTAAATTATTTTTTATTAATACATATATTATAAAAATTTAATTTTAATTTTCAGAGAATAATGTTACCTGGGATTGCTGCTGCTAAAATATCAACTCCAGCGGCACCCATAACACGAGGCTTTTCATCCACCATATATAGTGTGTCTGGAATATCTGGAATATAACGAGCTCTTCGTAACCTTACTAATTCTGCTTCTTGAATAGTTTGTTCTTCAACTAAAACCTGAAAGTAGTATTGAAAATAACCGTTAGTACACAGACTGTAAAAAAAATGTTTATATTAGACTTTAAATGTTTACCTTTATTTCTTCATAATATGGCATGAAAAGTCTTGGTCTAACAAATAAGCCATTTTTCTTCCCTCCTCTTATCCATGCATTTATCCTTAAATTTTCTCTTTCATCTCCTATCATATGACTTGGTGGAGTTGATACTAACCCTCTCCTTATAGCCTAAAAAAAAATTTTTATATCATTATGAAAATTTTATTTTTTATTAAAAAAATAAATAAAATTAAAATTAACCTGAGCGAGTATTTCGTTATTTGGTGGAAGAACATGATCCATTCTCACAAGAGGTAAAAGTTCACTAAGAATTTCACGAAGTTCAATATCACTAAGGTCCCGTTTCTTTACACCTTTTCTTGCTACTGAATGAACTGTGTGACTAAGTAAATTTGGTTCCCTATCTTCCATGCGACGTATTAATTCATTTTCTCCCCATTTTAATACAGCCTGAAGTACCTCAAGTTCACTAGCTTGTAAAAAATGACTTTTTAAAACATTTGATAAGTGTGAATGATCTAATAGATGCAAAATAGGTGAAGAAGCAACTGGTTGAAATTCTTCTCTAAGAAAGTGTAACGCTTGTCTGTGAACCCATGCTGATCCATGAGGTTGACTACTCCACCTAAAAAAAATGTATAATTAAAATTTTTGAATTCAAATTAAAAAGGAATGTTTGATTTAATTTTACCTTAGCACTGTAGGAAGAGAATCTAATGTAAGCCATTCTAAAATTAGATCTTCACAGCCTTGTGATAAAATATCTAAATCAATAAAACGACCTATTTGATATAATTCCATAGCTTCTTCTAATGCACTAGGTCTTACTCGACCAGTGTGAGTTAAAGCTTGTACCTAAATAAATATATATACTTATTATCAGAATTCTTTTAATAGCATAATCAAATCATATTACCTCTCCTAAACTACCCGAATTATTACCGCAACCGTTACCTCTTAGAATAAGAGATAAGTCAACAGTATCTAAATAAACAGCATGTAATAATACATGTGCATATCGTTTGGGTATAACTGATTCATCTAGAACTATTCTAGTTAATATGTGTAATGCTCTTTCTGTATGATCTTCTCCAGACCTCGTTCTCCTTTGAATTAAATTTCTGAAGAAAGGTGATCTTGCTGATAATATTGATTTGTGACATGGCAGTTCTAACTTTGGTCGAAATCCATATTCTGAACTTCCACTGTCAGGCCTTTGGTAGTCATTATCAGATGTGAATACTAATGCAGCATCTGCATAATTACCGGTTTCCAATAAATATTTGAGATCATGTTCTAATGGATTTGGATTGCCAAATTCATCTCCTAATCGCCTTAATAAATTTGCATCCATTGATGTGTCATGAGGACATACATCACCAGTATACAGATAGCGTAACAAAGCTGAAAACATTGGAACTTCTAAATTGTGACTTCGTAGCTCCAAACAAATTCGAGCCCCATATCCTAAAATTTAAAGTATTAAAATTATATTCTTTTGTAATTTTTTAGTTTTGCAATAAAATAAATAAAGTGCAATTAAGTAAATTAATTACCAGGACAACCAGCAAGTAAATCCCTGAAATAAGGACATCTTGCCGACAAAATAGCTCGATGTACAGGAAAGCAAGCTCCTCTATAAACAAGATCTACATCTGTACAGTATTTATAATCATATAGTGTTGAAAGATCCTGTTTGAAAGTCGCTGCTGGAGGTCTTGCTAGTTCTGCTTGAACATGGAGATCTTTTAATGCTGCAAGAGCTTCATATTCTTCTAGCAATGCCCCTGCTTCTAAAGGACTCCATGTGGAAACTAGTTCACGTATTATTCGTCCATGATCACAAGCTTTTGAGGAGCGACGCCTCCTTATAAATTTTTTTCTTAATGTTGCAAAACCAGTAACTCTCTTTTTTCTCTCCCTTTTAAAATATTTTATTTGCAAAATATTAAATTAAAATAAAATAAAATAAATATACAAATTTATACAAATACCTTATTATAATTCCTAATGGATCAGGACTTCCAGAGGATGAGAGCCTGGCTGCCTGTAACGAGTCTCCTCCAACTGATGCAAGGCTCGAAGAGGCAGAAGCTCCCATTCTTTGTGTCATACGTAAATCATTACCCTGTCCTCTTCCTGTAAACCAGCAACTGGCTCTATTATTTTCTCTTGTTGTCCCTTGATTTTCTCCACCACTATATGGCAGTACACATGGAATTAAAGCACGAAACACATTCATCTCTTACCCAGACATTGGCCTGTTAAAATTTAAATTTGTAGAATAACAGTATTGAAATTCTTACACATTACACTAACATGATTAATTTTAATATTCCCCAGCTAATAAACTGTTTTAACATATATTTAAAAAAAGTAGTAGTAGAAGCAGAGAAAAATAAAATTTTGGCAAACAGATTCTGCAACATTTTTAGTTAATTTATATCAATTAATAATAGTAAAAATTAAAAAAATAATTATTTTGTTTGTCAACTAAGAAGATAGCAGGCCAGCTGTTTTTAGCACTCATTTTATATTAAATTATACTATAAATAACTTTTTATGATTTTGAAGCTTTTGATAATTATTAACATTCACATATTTTAATAGTTTAAAGGGCTTTTTAACTATTAAAATCGCTCGACCTACATAAAAAAACAGTTGCTCCAAAAAATCTTTTAATTTGCGCTTATAAGGTTTTTTTCTCGGTCATGACTAAAGATTAAAAAAACCTTTGACACATTTTCCTCAAATTAATTATTTTTACACATTTTATTAAAAGAACTTATGTTCTTATTAATTACCTGGGTATTTGAGATACATTATTTTGACTATTTTTATATTATTAAGTCCTCGGTGAATAAACTCCGAGTTCACTAATATTACGATAGTAATTGTCGCACAATATACTAGCGGCCATGTTTACATTCGAATGCACCCTAGAAATTGGGGAGATATGTGTTTGCAGAATAAAGATCAAGAAAGAGATAGTATATTATAAAAAGAGAGATAGCTGTACAATAAAAAATTAGCCCTTTTATTTTTTGAAATTTGCACTGTTGTAAGAAATTTGTAAAGTGAAGGTATTATTTGTTTTTAAATAAAAAGTATTAATAAAGTAAAAATAGCATCTTTTTTTGTTAAATACATAATAATCAATTTACGGAAACTACTATATTTAATATTATTTATCTTGTAAGGGTAAGAATAGTTTCTATAAAAATATAAAAAGTATATTCATTTTTAACAGGATTTTAAGAAAGTTATTCAAAAAAGTATAAATTTAATGATTACTTTGTATAAAAATTAGCATTTTTAATGTACATTTTTGTATAATTAACTGTTCAAAACATTTTTTTGGAGGTTTTTATCAATTATCCGATGAGTTTAATTTCTAACTTACCATTCATATATTTATCATGTTGTTTACAGTTACTATGCAGATTGCAGAAGCTATTTTGTAATTCAACCAAAGATTACAAGAGCGCAAGCCTCACATTAGCTGAATTTTCTTCATTATAAAAGATTATTATACATTTTTACATTAAAAAAAATAATTTGTTCAAGATGTTTGCAATTCAAAAATTTGCTCAAGTTTCTCCAAAAATCTCAAAATCAATGGTAACAAGATTAAATTCTAATGTAATGATTACAAAACCAAGAAGTAAACTTACAATTGCGGTAAGGATACATTTTTTTTTTATAAATGGTTATTTTAGATTAAAATTAGGCATTACATAATAAAAAATTTCCAGCTGATAAAATAATTTTAGTTAAAAGTTAATTATGGCTTTCAATTTTCTTTATTTTGATTACACCTAATTATTAGATTTTAATTAATTTAACATAGATTTTTGGGATTAAAGAATTGTTACAAATTTTAGGTTAAGTACACGTTAATGATATATTTGATCCATCAAAGTTTAACATATTATTTATACATTATTATTAAATTATTTTATTCATACATACACTTAAATTAAAACTTGCTCATAACCTTCTTAACTTTAAAGTTCATATTCTCATAGTGATAATATTGTTTACAAGAATTTATTTAATCACCAAGTTTTACATTCTTAAACAATTTTTTGAAAACATATTTGGTATTATAATTATTTTTTTCTGCTCACAGCATTGATTTCATGACACTATCAAAATTGCTCATTATTGCCTGTAGGGAAATAAAAATTAGCCTGAGAATTAAAAATAGTTTTGATTCATAAATGATTACTGCCTCTAAAATTAAAAGCTATTAAAATACTTTTAAGTTCTTCCATCATTTACATAAATTTTTATAGTAACAAAAGCTACGTGAAATCAGTAAAGTTATGCAGAAGCTTTATAAAATCCTTAAAAAGTTATAAAATTCTCAATCTAAAATAAAAAATAAACTTAAACCCTTTTGCTTCTAATGATTACGACTCAAAACTATTTCATAAAATCATTGTCAGGCTAATAAATATACATACTTTACAAAAAAAATATATTTTCTTTACACAACAACAACAATTTTACAATGCATAATCAAATTTTCAAAATAATTTAGTCCTTTATTAAAAAGTGTAAAGGAAAAAACCAAGAAAATAAATATTATTTTATTATTCTACTATAGGAAAAATGTTTACATGGTGCTGTCATGGTAGTAGGAGTTATGATTACTCCGATTTATATTACAACTCAAATCACAACTTATAACGGAATAAAATTTAGGAAAGATGAAGAATAAATTATTTAATAGAAATATTAATTATATTTTAATATATGTGTTAATTTTTAGTTTAAACTAAAAAATGAATAATAAATTATAATTACATTTTAAATAAAATTTTTTTTCTTTGATTTTCGATAATATCAAAATATTTCTATATCAATTTATTCTATAAAAAATAATTTAAATTTTAATTTAAGTAAGTATTCTAAAAAGGATTGTAAGTAAGTTATAATGAGTGACCCCCTTAAGTTGTGACATCTATTTGAATTTTTATTTTTCCATATTAACTAATTAAATTTTTATCATACAGGTACAATGTAAAAATATTTATCTTATGGCTACATATACTTCCAGCATAAGAAAAATCGAACCTTATTCCAAAAATTGTGATTATCCTTACAACGATTATCCTAATAACAATAAACCTGTTTTGTAAACCTATATCCGAATCCTGCTATGTTATTTTTAATCATATTTATAACATAATTCCATAAATAAATATGATAATAATTTTGTAAGTTTTATAATTAATAATTTTAAATTTTCATTTTAAAACTTTATTTATATTATTTTAATATACACATAATAAATTTAAAAAATTTATGTTACAGGAAATATGTTGCCACGGAGCATTTATGGTTATCGGAGTTATGTTTGTTCCAGCATATTTTACTTACCATATACCAAAATGGGCTGGTACCGATAAAGGAGAAGATCGAGAAGTGTAAAAGTTATGTTATTTAATCACTTAGTATATAAATTTAATTAATAAAAAAAAAATGATATACTACTATTAAAACATCTACAAGTAAATTGATAATAAATTATTTTTCAATATATATTTATTATGTTAATTTGTTTTAATTGTAATTTTACTTTTTTCTTTATAATACATATTTTGGATTTTTTTTAAATGATGAATAGATTGATAGAAAAATATGATTACCTATTTTTTTTTTGCAATTTTTAAATTTGTACAAAAAATATTAAAATAAAAACTGATAATTATAAAACTTAAAAAATTTGTCAGTTTTAATTCTTTACCTTCTAATACCAGGGTCAGTAAATGGTGTACCAAATGCTTGATTTTGGCTAAGATTATCAATACTTGAATATAATTAGCTGTAAAATTTTAATTTTTTTAGAAAAATAAGTCTTATTTTTCATTTTTTCAAAAAATTTAACTTTTCTTTTTATATTTAATTATTTCTTGGATAAAACCTTGTAAAATCATAGTTCTAATTTATAGTTTTCTTAAAAGATTTCCTGAAAAACAAATATATTTGGAACCTTAATTTTGAAGAGCTATTTCTTGATATTGATTATTTATATAAAGAGTTAACAATTTTCGGATCCAGAAACCCTATTAAAATTTTGTCAATTTCAAAATTGGTCATTTGAAACCAAAACATTAATTTATATACAGTAGATAATCACAAAGAAAAAATTAATTAATTATAAAATAATTTACGTGAGTTGAATTTATATTCTTTTAAAAAAAAATAATATAAGCAATTAAAACTTACTCCTGTAAATTCAATTTTTTCTTGTGAATTCGAGAAAAAGTTGTAAAACAAAACTATTTTCAACAACTTTTCTCGCAAATTCACAAAAAAGAAATCAAGAATTTTCGAGTTTTTCGTATATTTACTTATTTATAATTTTTTTTTTAAATTTACTAATTTTTTTAAAACAGGGTAATAAAATAAAATTACATAAAAATTGTATATTAAAAAGATAGCCTTTAAAAAACCATTTCTTACTAAAAATTTATAAAAATCTTTGTCCGGACATTCGGGCTGCCATTTACAGCTGAAATAGCTTGTGTAGCTCGGCGTTTAAAAGAAAAAAATTACAAAGTTTTAAGATTCAAAAGTTTACATCAACATTGAAATAATATAATTATTCGATAATTATACAGGAAATAATTACATCAGTACTTCGTTGCATAGTAATTGTAATTAATATATATTATTTTAATGCAAAAACCATTTTTTCGGAAACTATAGTTAATTCTAATCGGTTTATGAATAAAATAATTATTTATTCCAGTTTCACTGTCCTGTAATTTTGAAATATATATATGACTCTAATTTTTGGATCAAAGTTTGTTGTTGAAGCGGATAAATTAGTATAGCTGCGTAAAAAATATATTAGAGTGTCTCTTATTTTTTTTCGAGATTTTAAAAACCCGTGCCACCGAGCACTTGAAGTTTCCCTTTTAAATAACATAAAAATTTCGATTTTTCCACTTTCTAATTTTTTAATATGCTTCAAAATTTTTTTCTGGTTCGTAGCCCGAAAGCACATATTTCTCAGACGCTGCGAGTCTGGCAAAGACGTGTTTTTTTATCGCCACAGGCACAGGAAAATTTTATACTGTCCTTGTCCATAAATAAAGAAATGCCCCAAATCGCAGTTTACCATCATATCATTTATGATAATTTAAGGTAATTTATGTCCGATTCGGGCCATTCTTTAATTTTTTGGATGTGAGTCGTAAATATACTATTTAAACACTAGCTATAACAGACAGAAAAAGATGTTTAGACATATAAAAATCCAAAAATGGTAGAAATCCTTATTTTATTATATATATTTTTAAAAATCGCATTTTTTCCCCATTTAAAATACATAAAAAATAAAAATCATTGTATTTTCAATGAGAAAATTGCGATTTTTAAAAATTTAATTTGGATAAAATAAACTGTTCTGGGACTTCTACAATTTTGGGGATCAATTTTTATATGTCTAAACATTTTTTATCTGTTAGCTGGTGTTTAAAAAATTTTTGAAGCACGTTAAAAAATTAGAAAGCTTAGTCAAAATTCCCATGTTATTTAAATGGGAAACTTCAAGTACTCAGTGGCACGGGTTTTTAAAATGAAAAAAAAATAAGACACTTCCTAATGAATATTATATTTTATTCTAATTTAAAATTTTGCCCTTGCGAAACTTTCTATACAGAAAAGAAGAAAAGATAAAATATAATAATTTTCCAAATGTCAAAAGCACCAATATTTGTCTTACCAGAATATCAGCTGAAATTTAAAGTAAATTTAAAATATTTGCCAAAGCAAATATTGTATCTAAATGGGGTATATCTCTTCTGAAATATTTCTTCGAAAATCATGATCACAAAACTGCAGTTAAAATTTTTTTCTCGAAAATTTCAACAAAATTTTTGTCATATCCATTACTTCTCATACAAAAATGTGCACACCTATGACTCCGATCGGGCTCAAATTTTCAGGAGTGGTTTGGGGTAATAAAAAACTCAGCCAGCCAAAATTTCAGTCATTTCGCAGGACGAGTTGCCGAGATACAAGTTCTAAAAGGTCCAAAAATAGCTGTTTTTAGCCAATTTTCAAAACTTTACTAGACTTCAAGGATTAATCCAAATAACATCCGGCTGATCTCATTTTTTTCCTTGATCTTTCAACTTTTACCAAAAAAATTTTCAAAAAGTTTCAAGGAGTTGATTTTTAATGGCATTGATTAATGTAAGATTCTGTTCGTAGATATAAGACTCTGAATTTGTGGAATAATTGGACCAATATTGGCCAATATTGGTCTAATTATTGGTTTAATTATTGGTTAAGGGGTCAACAAAAAATTTTTCTTCTACAATATTCGAATAGCCAGGGAAAAATGAGCTCATTTTGAAGAAAAAATTTTTATATTTGACCGGAAAATAAGCAAGTTATCATCACTTTAAGAGTTTTTAAAAAATTGTCCAAAAATCCCAGTTTAGGGTCATTATACAATATTCTAACTTTAAATAACGATAACTCGCTTATTTTTCGATCAAAAACAAAAACAAAAACTTTTTTTTAAAAATCGTCGAATTTTTTCCTGGCTATTTGAATATTTACAACAAAATAACTTTTTATATGCAAAAATTATTTTTTTTGGAAATAGTATATTACGATCCCGTGTCCAGAAAAGTAAAGAATGGTCCATCGTACGTAAATTACCATTACTCCAGTCAAATCACGGGAGGGGGGGTTGATTTGCAAATTTAAGGGTGCTTAATCAATTTTACACACTTGGGACCCTCAAATTCGTGATTAGCAAGCCAAAAAACCTATTATAATCTGCTTAAATTATTATTAATAACTCCTGTTAAAAATATTGTTAAAATACCCCTTAAAAGGGTGAATTTGCAAATTTAAGGGTGTTCCGCCCTTACACGGACTTCGGGACCCCAAAATTCGTGATCAGCGACCCAAAAAACATATAGGGGAACAAACCTCATTAGTGGGGAAAAAATCAATCGCAATCCCGTGTTGTGACTGGAGTACATCCGAGGCGAAGCCGAGGTTGGTAAACTGCGATTTGGTTCATTCTTTATTTATGGACAAGGGTCGTATACAATTTTTCTTCGTCAGTGGCGAGAAAACGCGTCTTTTCCGGTCGCGCAGCGGCCGGGAAATACGTGCTTTCTGGCCGCTGACAAGAAAATAACTTTAGAACTTACTTTAGTTTGTAAATGCATTAGAGTAGTTTTTGGCCCAAAAAAATAATTTCTGTTTATAAAAAGTTTTTTTGTTGTAAATATTCAAACATCCAGGAAAAAAGTTTGACGTTTTAAAAAAAAAAATTTCATTTTTGTCCGACAAATAAGCGAGTTATCGTTATTTAAAGTTAGAATATTTTATAATGACCCTAAAACTGTATTGTAAAAAGTAACTTTCTTAAATTCACAAAAAAAAATAGAAAATTTTCGAAAATAATCGTAAATTTACTAAATTTAGTATATTAACAACGAATTCGAGAATTCTCGATTTTTTCTTGTGAATTTACAAAAAAATTTGTAAATTAGCAAATATTTTTTGTTAATTTTCGAAAAAAAAATTATAAATTAACAATTTTTCTCGTGAATTTACAAAAAAAATCGGAAATACTCAAAATTTTAGTGAATATACTAAATTTAGTAAATTTACGTTTTTTTTCGAAAAATTACTCATTTTTCCAAAATATTCTATTTTTTTTGTGAATCTAAGAAAGTTACTTTTTACAGTGAGGGATTTTTGGACAATTTTTAAAAAAATCTTAAAATTATGATAACTTGCTTATTTTTCGGTCAAAAATAAAAATTTTTTTTTCAAAATGAGCTCATTTTTCCCTTGCTATTCGAATATTGTAGAAGAGAAATTTTTTGTTGACCCCTTAACCAATAATTAAACCAATAATTAGACCAATATTGGCCAAATTTCACTTTTTATTAGAAAATTTTGTGAGTGCAAAATTTTCAACTTAAATTAATTTACGAGAATTCTAGATTTTGCTCGATCGCAATAATTGATGTACTATAAGGCAAAATTTAAGACAAAGTTAACTTGTCCACTTTATTAAAAAAAAAATTATAATTAAATAAAGATTGCCATTTAGGGTGAGAAATTAAATTACACAAGTAACTTAACACCATATACTATTAACTATTACATTTCCTTTTTAAAAAAAATTCCAAACTTCATTTTTTGATAAGAATCCTATTCCCTACACCTTTCTGTATAAATATAAAATAAATTAAATCTAAAAGAAAAATTCTATAAACCAGTGATGTCTTCTATCTTTTAAATCAAGTATTTAAAAGTAAACCTCTCACAGTTTAACGTGCATCCTCCTAGCTAAAAAGTTAAAAAGAATTAAAAAAAGAAAAACTTTTTTGTCTGATTTTACCCATAGGAAAAACAGCATATTATATAAGATTGCATAAGAATTTATATTGAACTGGTAAGAAAAATACTTATTTTCTGTATTAGCAAGTATATAATATATAAAAAGCAAGTCAATAGCTTTAGGGACAATTAAAAAAAAAAAGAAATTTTTAAAGATGATTTTAAATTCTGATAAGAAAAAGAGTAGTAGCAATGACCGCAAGGCACGTGCTTATATTATAAACAGTAGATAGAGTCTTGAGTTGATCAGCCGTTGAGAGATGAATATAATAAGAAATGGGAAAATTTTCTTATCTGTTTATATATATAGCTAAAGAAAAGGTGTGCAAAGAAAAATAAGTTTTGTAAGTAGGTATTTTCAATATTTCTATTTCATGCCAATTATTTTGGTTATTGTTAAGCTCTGTACTCTTCTTATTTTACATTTTATTTTTCACGCTTTATATGCCAAAAATTTATGTCTTCAATGCTTAATATTTTATCAATTTAATGTGTGTAGGTGTATTGGAAAAAAAATTCAAAGGATTCGTTAATTTAGTTTATTACATCAAGAAAATTTACTGACCTCTTTATCTGATGTTCCTTTTAATATGGTGAGAAGTTTTATGATAAAAATATACACCGATGGATTATTTTTTTTGAAAATTCAGGGAATTGTCAGAAATAAATAATCTGTATTTCAGAGTAGGAGTTTACTTTGGAATTAGTCTTTTGGATATTTAGTAAATAAATATTTAGTAACCATGTTTCAATAATTTATTAAAACCTATCATATCTTACTTTCAACTTTAAATTTTTACGAATCAAACTAATATTTTAAGTTAATTTGACTATGTACCATTTACAGTACCGAGAAAATTGTAATTGATTGATTTTTCGAGAATGATAAAAATTAATATTAACTAGGAGTTAAATTTTTTCATATTTGGTATTTTAATTAAATATCCAGTGATTCAGTAACAGAAAATGATGAATTTTTTTGAAATACTAAGTAAATTAACGTGTCGTTATTAATTATTGTTTTTCATTCAATGATGTGAATCCTAATATTTCATGGTATTATCAAAATAAATATAGTAAAAAAAAAAATTTATAACCGAACTGGACGTAAAAATTTTAAATAAGTTCTATAAACCCAAATCGCAGTTTACCATCCTTGGCTTTGCCTCGGAAGGTAATTTACGTGCGATTTGGGCCATTCTTTATTTTTCTGGCCTATTAGGACCGTAATATACTATTGCTTCATTACCTACATTGGTTATTTACTACAGGGGTGTGTGGTCTTGAATTTTTTCATGTCGGGTTGGATCGGTTTTAAATCGAAAATTTACTTGGCTTTACGATTTCATGCAAAATATTTTTCAAAATTTTTCGCTTATTTCAGCTAATAAGTCATTATAAGTCATAATTGGTTCCTCATAGAGGAACCTTTGTGATAGGTGAAATTTTGATTTTCCATATTTTGGCATATAAGCACGTTTTAAGACCTCAGGAAGCTAAAAAACCGGTTTTTAAAAAAAGTCTGTGTGTGTGTGTGTGTGTGTATGTATGTATGTATGTATGTATGTATGTATGTCGCACTGTAACCGGTGATATTTCACAGCCAACACGACATTAAGACCTAATTTTTTTTTCAAAATTTTTTTCACCAAAAAAGCTCGAGGTACTTTTTTTTTTTTAATTTGGATGTAATACCTCATTTATTTCCACGAAAGTACTTATATTTGAAAGTACGATTTTTACTCGATATCTCGAATCTGATAACTAATTTTTTGAAAATTTTTTTCACCAAAAAATACAAAAAATACCAATTTTTTTTTTCTTTACGGACGCAGTACTTAATTTATTTCTGTGGAAGTACTAGTTTTAGAAATATCGTTTATAATAATTTTTTGGACCTGATACTTAATTTTTTCAAAATTTTTGTTCTCAACATTTAAAAAAAATAAAAATAAAAAAAACTGCAATATTTTTTTTCTTTTTGGATATAGTACCTAAGTTTTGCTTATGAAAGTGCCAATATCTGAAAATATCGTTATTACTCGATATCTCCAATCTGACACTTAATTTTTTGAACTTTTTTTTCTCAAAACTTTTTGCTTAACCCTCCGTGTGTCCACTATGACGATTTCGTCATCCTACTTTTTTCGACATGTCTGGATCTCAGACATGCACAATGGGCGATGGTTGGTGACCCCTCCTAAAAAAACTTTGAACCATTTTAGGAACACCTGGCAAGTCGCGTTAGTTTTCGTTTAGCCATTTAGTCGTGCCGTGGGTGCCAAGTTGGACCGATGCCAAAATCGTCATAGTGGACACAGCGCGTGAGTTTTTTTTCCACTTCTGGATTTACAAAAATTGAAGGTTTTCTTGGCTAAACGGCCACTTAGGGGCATTTAATGGCCAAAAAAGTTATTTGTAGCTAAAGTTTAACATTTTTATGAGTTAAAAAAAAAAATTGGTCCAAAAAAATTCAGGTAATTGTCTGGAACAGGATCTGGAAGAGAAAAATAAGTGATTTTTTCATAATCGGACAATTACCTTAATTTTTTTGGACCAATTTTTTTTTTAACTCATAAAAATGTTAAGCTTTAGCTACAAATAACTTTTTTGACCATAAAATGCTCCTAAGTGGCCGTTTAGCCAAGAAAACCTTCAATTTTTGTAATTTTTGAAAACCGAAAAAAGGCCAATTTTCATATTGCGAAATAATTAAGGTTTTTGGAACGGAGCCAAACCTGGGCCAGTTTTTTTTGAAGATATATATATGAACCTTAAATCCCTAGAATATTTTCCCTTAATATCAATTAGGGTCCGAGATATGAATTTTCGCCCAAAATTTGAAAAAATGCCCGTTTACGACTGTTCCGGATTTTTTTACGCAAAACTGAGCGGACATTTTGGCCAAAATACTTTTTTTTTCTTAAGTTGAAATGTTTATCTAAAACCTAAAAAAAAAATTTTGGCCAAAAATTATTTTTTAAATACATAAAAAATGACCCAACCGAAATCGTCATAGTGGACACAGCGCGTAGGTAAAAAATAAGTGGACACACGGAGGGTTAAAAAAATAAAAAAAACAGCAATATTTTTTTGCTTTTTGAAAGTAGTACCTCATTTTTTTCTGTGGGAGTACTAGTTTTAGAAGTATACTTTTTAGTCAATATTTTGGTACTGAAACTTAATTTTTTGATAATTTTTCTCTCAAAATTTTTTGCATAAAAAAATTAAAGAAATAGCAATATCTTTTTTCTTTTGGGACGTAGTATTTAATTTTTTTCCATGAAAGTACTAATATCTAGAATTATCATTTTTATTAGATTAAATAGAACATTAAGAACATTTTGTTATTGTTAATGAGGAACCATAGTGCCAATCACTTGGCAGCGTTTTTTTTAATTGTATTAGCTGATTTTTGACTACATGTTTATCCTCCTTTTTAAAGGTAGAAGAAAAATTTTCAAAACAAAAATATTCATAGAATCATAATAAAATTCCAGGGAAATTTCTGATTCAAAAGTATACCTGAGGACTAATATATATAAAGTTACTCACTAACAATGTATTTTCTGTTAAATTTATTAAGCAGATTTTTAATTTACGAAAAAAAGGGAGACCAATTTTTTCGATTTCAGGAAGGAGGGTCAACTGTGACTTAGAATAATTTCAATTTTGTACTGTAAAAAGTAACTTCCTTAGATTAACAAAAAAAATAATATATTTTGGAAAAATTAGTAAATTTTCGAAAAAATTTGTAAATATTCGAAAAAAATCGTAAATTTACTAAATTTAGTATATTAACAAAAATTTCGAGTATTCTTTATTTTTTTTGTAACTTCGTAAAAAAAATTGATAATTTACAATTTTTTTTCGGAAATTTACAAAAAATAGTTGTAAATTTACGAAAAATAATTGTGAATTTTCAACTTTTTTCGTAAATTCACAAATAAAAATCGAGAATTCTCGAATTTTTAATTAATGTACTAAATTTAGTAAATTTACGATTCTTTTCGAATATTTAGAAATTTTTTCGAAAATTTACTAATTTTTCAATAATATACTATTTTTTTCGTTAATCTAAGAAAGTTACTTTTTACAGTGTGGGTTTTAGTATAGTAATAAGTATTTAGGGACTTAAAATACTTCAAGTTTAGGGACTTAGAATAATTCTGGTTTGGGGACTTAGAATAATTAGGTACTTAAAATAATACGAGTTTAAGGAATCAAAATAATTTGGGTTTAGAATCTTAACATCCGGTAAAGTTGATATAGCAAATTGTATTGTAATGTTGCCTGGCATTTATGCATTAAACCTAGCCCTCAGCTTCAAGTAAACATGCTCCATACATTTTGATTATGCTTACACAAACCGGTTATAAGTTTTTTTTAGAAGAATTAGTTTCTGATCAGCTGATATCTCGGTTGATATAAAATATCTGTCATTTTCTTAAGACGTGGTCCATAAAAAATATACAAATAGAATTTACAACACATGCATAAAAAACCCTAAAAAATCACATTTTTAGCACTAAAATACTTATCAATATACTTTTATTAAATTAAATATTAAGTACCTATATTAAAAATGCACTTTTTATTCCAAAAAAAAAATCAAAAAAATAAATATATGTAAATTACATACATTAAAATAAACGTTTTAAATAATTTATATACTATATCAGATTAAAGAAATATTATTTTTACTAATTTATAATACTTATATAATAAATTAACTTTAAATATAGTGCGACTGAGACACATAAAAAAAAGTACCTATATTTATAATTTTAAATAACAAGATTGGTAATAACGGAACCAACCAACCAAAAAAAAAAAAAAAATTGATGTTTGCCCATCAGTTATATATGCAAAAAAAAATGAGATCTTTTTAAAATATATATATTAGCATAAATATATAAATTTTATGTCATCAAGAGTATATGCACACTCGATATTATGCTTTTTTAACGATGAAAAAATATTTTTTTAAAGGTTTGACATACATGCTTTGTACGATATGGTACCATAAATTATAAAACATGTAAACTTTGTAGAAATTTTATAGCAATTTTATGTATGACCTTTTCTTTGTATTTGATTTTTACGGATATATAGATCGTTTTATATTTATTTAGGTTATTTCAACAAAAAAGTATCCTTTTATTGCTAATTTGGTACATAAGATTTTTTCTGTTAGCTCGTAAATCAGTTATAATTATTACACACACTGCACCTTAATATATTTCAATTTATGGGTTTTAAATAATTTTGTATACTTTGAGATTGCTTTGTTTGAATTTTGAAGTAGTTACGGACAAGTTTATTCGGAGGTTAGTGTCAAAATTTGGTTGTAAGCTGAAATTGTAAGTTTATACAGATATTTTGTTAGAAAACATTTTGAAAATTAAAAATTTTTTTAAATAATTTCGTAGAAAAACAGTGTACGAGTCATGGCCAGAATATTATCAATCATCATCTAACTACAAATCGAACCTGCAAGCTCGAAGTTTTGATATTAAGAAACAGGCTCCTCCTAAAAACCAAAAACGTATTTTAATAAATTAATGTATAATTTTAAAAAGTTTTATAAAATCTCGTAAATTTTTACTGAATAGTTATCCCTTGAGAAGATTTCTGGATCTGCTACAGTTAGGCACGTATCGAGAAAATTTTTTCCGATGGTACCAAAAAATTTCGGAGAAGGTTAGAATCTAATAATATTAAAACTGATGGTTCAAATTTCTTAAATACCAATAAAAGTTTAATTGTTTCTTATTTTAAATTGTTTATAAGCAATAATTGCTGCTAAAAAATTCCAAATTTAAAAATTTTTTAGTAACAATTAATTAGCTTCACTGATTCACGATAAATATTTTTACAATGATTTACTTTGGAGATGTCAAATTTTAAAATACTGTTAAAAATGACCCTTCCCCTTCAGTTTTGAGCTGCACCAAGTACACTTCTAGTTAAACATTTTGAAAAAATCTGAATGAAAAAATAACATTCTAATAACGGATTTAATCGCAATTTTGTCTTAAATTTTATTACAAATTTATTTTACGCGTATTCGTTTAAATTAACGAGCTTTTTTCCAATATTAAAACAATAAAAAGTTACTATAACTTCCTTAAACTACCAATTCCAACAATAATATTTATATTTTTCTCCAAAAAATTCAAGTAACAAATCTCAATTTTAGCTATAAAGATTTTTCTCATTTCATGAAAAAGAAATCAAAATTGGCAAATGTACAATAATTTAATTGGTATTGTATGTATACATAAAATATACATTTTAAAATATCATGACATTTGATACATACTGAAAATATGCATAAAAATAAGTATATTCTTGTAAAAAAAGTTTAAAAGCAATTTTCTTTTTTTAAAGACACACACAGCAAAGTAAGTACTTAAAAGAAAAAATTGACTTTAACTCGAGTTGATTTATCCTGTACTCGTCATAAAAATCTTTTGTTTTCATATTTCTCAAGAGGATGCACATTTCAGATTTATTTAATTTATGCAAAATAACTCAAAATTTTAAATAATCAGTTAAATCTGAGCAAAAATATAAAAATTCACATAAAATCAATTAATAGTAAAAAAGGAAGAAGTTAACAATAAGAAATGATTGCTAATTGTTCTGTTCAATAACAAAAAGAGCCACACATGGAAGCCTGAAACACCGCGAGAGAAGAACAATGAAGTTGCTATAGAAAAAAAAATTATTATAGTTTCTTAGTAAATTCAAACGTGCAAAAAAAGAATAATAAACCAACGAAAAATCCGCATAATATAAAATGTTACATCGACGATCCTTTTCTCTTCTCTCCGCTCGCATCTCATAATATACCACTCCCAATATACATCAACTTTTTTTTTTTTTTGCAAATGTAAGAAAAAGAAAATACTGGTGGGTTATTTTGTAGACTGCGAGGGCAGTAGTGTAGTAGTAGCCTATCATACGGCAAACCGATGCGTTCGCCGGTGTAGTTCGCGGTCGCGAGCGCGATCGTCAACTTGGTTCTGATTTTTTTTTTTTTTTACTTGTGAATTGTATTTTTTGTTTTTTGTTTTTTGCTAAGTGAACAAATTTTAAGTGAATTTTTTGTAATTTGAAGATCAGATAAAAAATTTTTTAATTCAGGTAATTCAATTTTGAAATTTTATTATACAATTTTTATTTTTTTATATTATAAAATACAATAAAAAAATTGCAAGCTTGACGAAAAATTTTAAAAAATTGATGATTTGTTTAAATTAACTTACATATATAAAATATAAAATTTCTTTGAAAAAAAAAAAATAATAATTTTGCTCCATATATTACAAAAATTATGCACGTTTTTAAAGATAAAAAAAAATTAAAACCAAGCTTTTTTTTAACTAGTTTTCTTTAATTTCCATAATTTTGCATTATCATTTATATTTATAGATTCAAAAACTAGGTAGAATATTTTAGTAATAATTACTTTGAAACACATAAAATGTAAAAAGTCAAAGAAGAAGACCTGATTATTTAAGTTAAAAAAATTTTTATTATTTGCTTTAGTAAGCGAATAAAAATACGTAACAAGGAATTCATTCTTGTTAAACCAAAAAATATTTTTGCATAAATGTCTTTTATTGTATGCAAAAAGTAATTTAGTGTTTTTTTTATATATGCCTAAAATTTTATTTATAACTGTAAATTTGATCAAAATCACTAAAATCAATCAAATTATACAGAGTGGTTGATCAAATTTAGGTAGAGGGAGAATTATTTACAAGGAAGATTTTAATCTAATCAGATTTTAGTTTTCAATGGAATTTTATATAAAATTTATTAATTTCATCAAAAATTTGGGATTGTATATTAGGCTGGTTGCTAAAAATAGTTTTTGTAAACAATTTTTTTTTAGTGTTACACCAAGTGTTTTCTCTTATATTTTTATTGTTTCTAAGAAAAAATTTTCTCTTGGTTTTCAATATTTTATTTTTGTATCGTAAATCTTGAATACTTTGAAATTTAAAATTAAAAAGCTATAGCTAATAATTTACACTTTTATTGTTTTCATAATAATTTATTTGCATAAAAATTTACAGTTAAGTAATTCAGAAAATCATAAAGCAGATATCAATATTTTAATTTAGATAATTTTTCTAATTTTTAATAAATATTATTGCTATAGATTAAAGTTTAAATTTTAGAAAATATTTCTATTTGATAAATCAGATCCTAGAAAATTCATATATGAAAAATTAAAGTTTATTAAATAAAAAAATGAAAAATGAAAATTTTAAACCACCTTAATATATAGGTACGTATGTGGAACATTTCATGTAATTTAAGAGCATCAAATTTAAGTTTTCTTAGATTTTCCAAAAAAATGAATTTCCGCAAAACTTTAAATATTTTTTAAAAATTAATAGTTGTAAGATCTTCTTTTAAATCATTTTATTTATTATTTAAAAATTCAGAACCAATTTCTGATAACTCAAGGAACCTATAAAAAAGACTGTCTTTTGAAGTTTTAAAGATAAGTAAATTAGCTTTTTTTTTTAAGTTTCAAGAAATTAAATCTGGGCACCTAAAAAAAATACAGATCTATATTAAACAAATTTCAGAGTTTTGAAATTCTTTTAGTGGGGCCATAAAAATAATCAAAACCTTCAAAAATAATCTCTTAAATGTGCAAAATGCATATATATTAAGGTGGTTCATATGATTTTTAAAAAGTACCTCGCAAAAAATATATACAATTTTATGAAACTAAAAACCAGCAGAAAAATGACAATTTTTTAATTTTCTTCTGATACCACTCAAAATAGAATTTATTATCCGTTATTTCAAAATATTTTTCCTCAATATCATAATTTTTAAAACAAAAATCACTAAATTTTTAATCATCAAATACCAACATAAAATTAAACTCACAATACAATTCATTCTAACGTATAAAAAATACCTCATATTTCATTAACTGATGCATTTTTCATTCATAATTAATTTAAAACAAAAAAAAAACTCAATAAAATATAACTGACAAATAATTAAAAATATTTTCTAAAAATAAAATCATTGTTTTATATCGGTAAAAAAAATAGGTACAGTAGTAATAAATTTTTATTTCTTTTGATTTTAAATATGCGACATTTCTTCAATAAAAATGATAAGTACATCAATATCCGGTACAGTTATATAATATTATTATTGTTATGATATTTATTTTCTTTAAAAAATTTCTTACATATAGTACTATATCTTGTAGTATATATTTTGTAATTTATTACCTTTTTTATTGATAAATAGAAAATAAAAAAATGTATCACAGTCTATTTCTATTGCATAAAAAAAGAATTAAAAATATATTTGTATGTCTTAATCTTGTAAAATTATGGTTCATCACGAATTTAACATAAATTATATTGCTTTATAGAGGTATGCGGGGTATTTCAGATCATTGTAGTCTACTTAATAATTTTGGGAAAAATTGTGAAAATTTCGAAAAAATTATAATTTTTGACTTGTTATGCCCACTTGCTTTTAACCAATTTTTTTGTAATTTTCCAAAAACCTGGAAAATTAAAAAACTGTTAACTGAATCTTGTTCCTAATGGAAATATTAAAAAGTAGAAACAAATTAAGTACTTAATATAATATATATATATGAGCAATTATTTTAAAAGTGATACTTAATTCGAGCCTGGAATCATAAATTTTTTTTTTTGAGGGCACATCGATATGACCCGTGTTTTCAGATAGTTTGAACCTTCAGAAAACCGAAAAAAATCGTGATCAAGAAACCGGCGATAGGTGCCAAAAAGATTTTTTCAATTTTATGTCAAAAAACGTGTTTTTCGTATCTGAGCTACCCTAAATTTTTAAAATAACTTTTTAGATAAATAAAATTTTAAAAAATAGATAAAAAAATCTGATTACCAGGGGAAAACCACTCCAGAAGAAAAAAAAACTTATCTTTTTACGATGAAATTTAGCCAAGTTATCGTCAATTTAAGATTTTGCTCAAATTCGTCTTAAAAAAGATTGAAATTTTATTGAAAAAGCCTGTTTCTGAACTTTAAACATGCATTACTCGCTTGATTTTCATCGAAAAATAATAATTTTTTTTTTAAAATCGATTAATTTTTTCCTGGCAATTCAATTATTTAAGAAAAAAAATCATTTTTATTGACCAAATTTCAATTTTTAGGTCAAAAGCCTTTGAAAACTGTAAGTAGCAAGATTTACTTAACACAGTTTTTGATCTAAAAATTAAAATTTTGTCAATAAAAATAATTTTTTTCTTAAAGAAATGAATTGCCAGGAAAAAATTAATCGATTTTAAAAAAAAAATTATTATTTTACGATGAAAATCAAGCGAATAATGCATGTTTAAGGTTCAGAAACAGGCTTTTTTCAATAAAATTTCAATCTTTTTTAAGACGCATTTGAGCAAAATCTTAAATTGACGATAATTTGGCTAAATTTCATCGTAAAAAGATAAGTTTTTTTTTCTTCTGGAGTGGTTTTTCCCTGGCAATCAGATTTTCTTATCTATTTTAAAAAAGTTTTTTTACCTAAAAAGTTATTTTAAAAATTTAGGGTAGCTCAGATACTAAAAACACGTTTTTTCACATAAAATTGAAAAAATCTTTTTGGCACCTATCGCCGATTTCTTGTTCACGATTTTTTTCGGTTTTCTGAAGGTTCAAACTATCTGAAAACACGGGTCATATCGATGTGTCCTCAAAAAAAAAATTTACGATTCCAGGCTCGAATTAAGTATCACTTTTAAAATAATTGCTCATATATATAAATCCTAAAGAATATTAAAAATAGCATACAACCCAGTGAAAGGATTAATTACTTTTTATCAAAAATGCCTAAAATATTAGTGAATCAAAAAAAAAATTTAAATTACATATTTTTCCCCAAAAATTTCGAAATTTGCATATTTCGAAGTTTGCTTAAAAAGTATTTTCCCATTTACTAAATACATTTTTGAAATATTTTTTAAACATGAGAATTTCTGAAGATTTTTGCGTTTCATTTATTTTATGGACATTATTGTTAAAAAAATAAATAAATTGTGTTTCAGGGAATAAAGAGCGTGATCTTTTATTTTAATATTTGCATTAATCGAAGATTTGGCAAGTCTGAAAAATTTTACAAAATTGGTTTTCAATAACTTTTGAGGATTTAAGTAAATTGTTTTATACCTATATTTTTGATTTTATATAAGTAAGTTGTCATGAAATGTCCCATGTATCTGTAGATAATTTTTACAACTTTATTTTCCTTCCTTTGTAAAACATTTAATAAAAGGAGTTCTTAAAGAAATATTTTCTAAAATTTAAACTTTAATCTATAGCTATATTATAGAAGTTATTTAACAAAATTATTGTAACTTTTAAACTTAGAGTGAATTATTTTAACACATTTATTTTGTATAATTTTCATCAAACTATTAGCAAATACTAGTTACAAGGGGAGTGTCAACTGTTTGGATAGCCGATTTGCTTCTAACTTTCAGGACAGATTGTAGTAGTTAAAAATATATTCCCCATATCCTTAGTTTACCTGAATGGGCCTCCTGGGCCTATAAATTAGATCCCCTAGCAGGATTCTGTATTATAAGATAAAGGTTTATTAGGTGGTTTACGAGGATTCAAAGATGATGCACGAATAAAATGAGGCCAACCGAAAGGTATTTGGTTGATTTACAAGGTAGCAGCGTAATTTAGAATATGTACTAAAAAACTCTGTTTTATAGCATAGAACCCTGTTAGGGGGCCAAATTTTTGATCTCAGTAGGCCTATTCAGGTAAACAGGGTATGGGGGATGTTTTTTCAATTACCATAATAGATTACCATCAGCAAATTGACTTCCAAAACAGTTGACTCTCCCCTTGACAATTCCATAAATTTCACCACAAAGTCTTTGAAGATATTGCATATTGTACTTCTCCATATCTTTTAACCTATTTTTGCAAATTTTTTGTTCATTTCAAACGAATAATTCTAAAAATTAAAAATTAAAATTAGGCGTGGAAAATATCTGCAGGGGTCGAATTCCAATAATCAATTATGGAATTTAGGGAATCTTCTAAATTTTTTTGGTATTGTTATCCCATTTACAGTATTTATCCCATTGACAAATGAGTTTAATTTTTGAAGCCTCCCAGTATCTTAGAAATAGATACTTCCTAAAAAACTTTTAATCTAAATGCCAATAAATATTGCTTAGTTTTTCAAAACCACATAATTTAAACATATTTATACACCCAAAATCTATACTAAAATAACTTACTAAAAAAAAAACTTCCCTAATAAAAAATTAAAAATTCCAAACTCTAATCACATAATAAAAATTGATAAAAAATAAAGTAATTTTCCAATAAAATACCAACTAACCATATGATTTAAAAAAAATGGGTTTTATTATTACTTTATCTATGAATCACATAAAAAAAAGTCATACTTCCAATAAATACCATACTTTCCATTTTGATGATTACACAGATACACACACACAAAAAAAACTGTAATAACAATAATTTGAAATTTCCTTTTTTATCTCTCAACATTCTAAGTATAACTTCTAGTAATAATAAATATATTATGCATTAAATAATATATTATTACAAAATAATTAAATAATATCAAGAATATTTTTATTTTTTCTAGGATTGCTATATTTAAAAAAAAAAAAAAAACTTTTTATAAATGCATTAAAAACACGCATATATATAAAATTGCACGTGCTTATAAGTTTTAAAACAACTAAATAAAGTACTAAACGACATCTGAGAAATTATATGCAGTAGTGTGTATAATTTTACTTTATTTGAAATTTTAAAAATATACACTGTATGTCTAGTGAATATATTTAGAAGTGTTAGTCAGCAAATATAAGAAACGGGTTTACACGCTATGACACGCGTGATTTTTATATATGCACCATTATTACTTTTTCTATGTTTTCATAACTTTTTATTATGTATTATTAAAATATATGACCATGTAAGCATTTATGAAAATATAACTTTTCTATTTGATATCTGTGTAAGCTTAGAATTTTTTAATAACATGATATAATATTATTGTCTTTTTGTTGGTAGTAAGAGTCATATTTATAGTTGTTGATTTAGTTTATGGGAAAAGTATTGAGTTTGTGGGAGGTACAGGTTTAGTACACTGAAAAAAAATTATAGGCCCAACGCCTAGAATCGATATGCAGATGTCAAGCGAGTTACGAAAACATGGAAATGGCCCCTTATAAAAGACCCTCAATGCGCCTTCAAACACACTGCCTCACGCCTCAAAGACACTGCCCCTAGACTTAGAGTCGATGCCTTCGGTCTGTAAAATACAAGGCGTCAGGCCTATAATTTTTTTTCAGTGTACAGATTTTGTTGAGATTTTGGTTGGAACGTAAGTGTAAGATATATTCTTCATTTTTGATAAATTGAACAAATTTTTAAAGTTTTCTTGAGTTTTCGAGTAGGTAGATTTTCTATAATTATAAAAAATAATTTATTTATAATGTTTTGAAACACAAGAAAGCTGAAATATTTTCATCTAACTTTTGAAAATAAAACGATTAGAAAGCTATTCATAACATTCAATTTTTTTTAAATTCTAAAAAACTATTTTAGTTGAAAAATCAGTCAAATCGAAAGATCCTTTTGATTCAAAAGACGTTATAAGATTAAAAAATGATTTACGATTAAAGATTTTTAGAGTTTTGAAGTTACCACAAAAAAGGGGTCGTTCATAAAATACGTAACACAAAATTTCAACATTTTGGATGCCCTCTACCTCTATTGTAACACACCGTAACAAATAATCTGACCCCTCCAACCTCTAGGATTTCGTTACGTAACATCGATAAAATAAATTTCAAACATAATTATTGTAAAAAAAAGTAAGGAAAACCACCTTTCAGATTTGGTCTATTATAGGTTTTTTGGGTCGCTGATCACGAAAATCGGGGTTTTCTCTATGAGAAATTGGGGCCTTGCCTTTAAATTGGTCAAAACTACCCCTAAAAAGGGCATTTTTTCTTTTTGCTGTATTCACTCTAAGCCTTTGAAATTTGGTTGAAAAAAAACCTATTTTGGGGGTAGTTTTGGCCAATTTAAGGGTGAAGGTCAAATTTATTATAAAAAATGTCTCAAAATTGTTCTCTCGCGTGGAGATACATAAAAATAATAAAGTGTCTTAGCATTAGCGGTATATTTAAATTTTTTTCATAAATAAAAATTCATTTGTAACGTAACACTGTTAACGACAGACCCCTCCTCAAGCGTAACAAGACCATAACGACCCCTCCTACCCCAAATTCGTGTTACGTATTTTATGAACGGCCCCAAAATCTTATTCATTTTTCAATTATTTTTAAAAGTATATTTTACACAATTCGAATACCTATTTTGTATAGTAAGAAAGATACATTGACATTTAAGAAACGCATTTATATACACTTGCGAATGCATTTCGCTTGCGAGAAAAATATAAACAAATAAATACGTTTTATATACTTATTTACAATAAATTTAAATAGTACTATATACTAATATAAATTAATCAGAGTAAAACTATAGAACTTAAAATTTTCCTTGTTTTGAAGTTGTAAAATCCGTCAGAAGAATCATAGAGTAGCTTTTTTAAGCGGTTTTTGAGCTTTCTTAGACTTTAACGCTTGTTTAAAAGTTTGCTTCATTTGCTGTAAAAATAATATTACTTTTTGACAAAAAATTTATTTTTTGTGAATTAGAAAAGATCGAAAAATTTTTAATTTCTTTAAAACATATAATAATTTAAAAATGTTGTAATAGTAATTTCAATTTGATATTTTTTGCTAATTCATATATAGTTTTTAAGTTCTGTAAATTAGATATCTACATCAACCTAGAAACTTTTTTGGTAAAAATTATGCAAGGCTTATTAGTTATACCCCCTGATATCACCCTAAAATATACGGACCTAAAACGGCCACCTTAATAATACTGTAACCAGATTAAATTTTCAAGACATAATTTATTTTATTATATAAAATTTCTACTTCTCAAACGAAATAGAACAATTTACAGTAAGTATATTAGATACGTTTACGTGTAACTAACACCCTTATATACTCTTAGGAATTCATTTTGCTTGCGAGAAGAATTGAATAAAAAATATAAAATTATTATGCATAATTTTATTAGTTATATTATCATTTAAATCCTAAAAGCTGATAAAAAATTAAAGTTTTTCATCGTACAGTCTGAAACAGAAATAATTTTTTAAAAAATTAAAAAAAAAAACTTCTTTGAAAAACAGAAACTTTAATAGATAAAATTTCATTAAAATGAATAATATTGTATACATCTAACTGATTCCTTAATGAAAAGCTCCCAAAGCAAATCACTTTATAATTCAATAAAATATTTCTGAAATCACAATCAAAATTACAAATTACATAATAATTTCTTATATTACAAAAAAAAAAAATTTCATTAAAAAAAAAAAAAAAAGATAATAATATAAAACAATTTGCTATATAAATATAAGCGCCAGGTGCTTCTTTTTTTATCAATTTCATTTTGTTAAAGTACAATAATATTCTCATTGAATCTTTTCCTATACACGTACGTACCTTTTCTTGTTAAATAAAATTCGTTTTAAACATTACATGACTATATACGTAATAAAAGAAAGAGAAAAAGATTGAATTAAAAAAAAAATAATGATATCATGAGCTTACAGAAATATGTATGTGTAAGTATACATGTATATTTTAAAGGGCGTAATGAGACAAAAGAAAAATAGCAAGGGGTCTCGAGCTCTTAGTACTTGTTTCTTATAAGATAACTAAATGTGTGCATATATTCACATACTAAAGAATCCTAATGTAAACAGATGCACTTGAAGACACAAAACGTGAAAATGTTCTTTATAGCCTTTATCCTTTACTTTTTTGCTAAGATATATACACGTACGTACAAATACACACCAAAGGGATCAAAAACCTTTATAGGTACTCTGTAAGATGTTTTATAGTACCTTAAGAATGATTTTTTATGAATTAAAAAAATTTATTTATTGACGAATATAATTTTATTTAACCAAAACGTGTAATAATAATTTTTTTTTTAATTAAAATTTATGTAAGGAAAAATTGAATTTTTAAATAGAAAATTACAGTACAGATTGTAATTTATAGAAAAAAACAATTGAATTTTATAGGAAAAATATGTTGGATGAAGAAAATAAGAAAAAAAAACCTTGAATAATGGTAAAGAAATGTATTCATGACAAATTTTTGCATGCTTTGGTTAAGAATTAAATATTTTATATATAAAAAAGAACCGTTATTTAGATAATAGCTCATTTATTTTTCTATAATCATTTTTAAATTTAGTCTTCTATAGATTGTAAATAATGTTTGGATTAAAAGTATACTTGACAAAGTAAATTACAATATCCGTTTTGAGATTTTTTTATGTTTTAGATTGAATGAAAATTATCTTGTTTTTTTATTTATTGTTGTTATGGGAAGTTAATTTAAAATTTTTTTTTGTTCAGAGATTTTATGGAGCTTTTTTATGGTTTATTATCAGTCAAAGGTGTGAAAATTTTTGAATTTTATCAGTTTGTGAATATTTGATGTATTTTGCCTAATGGGTATACTGTGAGTGCATAAATTATGCATTAAATAGTTTTCTAAGGATTTTACCCTGATATATAAAATTCAAAATTTTAATAAATTCTTCGAAACCACTTATTAATAGCCATCAAAAGTGAAATATTTTGTTATATCCGGGGCCAAGGCCTCTACAGTAACTTTTGGACTTTTTTTATCATCAGAAATATATAGGATGTTTAAAATTAATTTTCTTGCTATTGGCTGTTTACCACCCTTGCCTTGGACAGTAATTTATATGGAATTTTGTCAATTCTTATTTACTTCTCAAATCATATTATATATTATAAATTTTATTAAATTGGTTTTTTTGGGGTATCTAAATCATCATAGCATAGTAAATTCTATGTCACCTTTCTGTATAACATGATTGTTAAACTAAAATTATTAAAAATTGTCTGAATAGAAGATATTAATTCTGGATTATTTCAAAGTACTAACAGATTCAAGTTATTGAGCTTACGCTCGGACTAACTAATCAATTTTTTATCTTTAAAGTTTTAAAAATCATATTAATTCTAATATAGAATTTATATACATAAGCTATTTTACAAAATTACGTAAAAAAATCAAACTGTATATAAACTTAATTTTATAAACAAATTTAAATTAAACAGTAGCTCAACCATGAAATTTTCTAAATATAAATTAAAATAAATATTTAGCCGCAATAAAAAAAAATCTGCCTGTTAAATAAAGTTTATTGATACAAAACAATAGATAAATACATGTCAATAAATTTAGCAACCTACACAAACAGTTGAATTTATTGTCTAATACTTAAATAAATAATCTTCTGTTATGGCGTGTAATTAATTATAAATATAAATATTAAGACTTTAATTAATTAATATTTCAAAATAATCTCAAATTTATTTTTTTATTTTTTTTTTTTTACACAACAAATTCCATTCTTCAAAAAAATTTTTTATAAAATTTCAATTAATAATTTAAGATACATCTTTATAAATAATGTTAATAAGATTAAATCAAAATATTTAAAAATTCGCTCATATTTTAATCTGCAGGTATAAAAAAAAATTGTCATTTTTTTATAAAAAATTAATTTTTTTTCGGTTCAGATAATTATGATACAGAAGGAGTATGTATTTAAAAATTATGTATGTATGAATAAAAATAGTAGGTAAATGATTAATGATATAAAAATAAATGTTTAATTTTTTATAAATTAATTATTACTTATAGAAAATAATTACTGTATAATAATCATGACACTTTATGTACACTTATATTTATTTATTAAAGATTTTTAAACAAATAATTTTTAATATGGGTAGATCTGGAATTAATTTTAAGTTTTTAGTTTTTTAGTTTTTTTGGATTTTTGAGCTTTTTTTGACTAATAAGGGGCGTCCAGAACCATTTAGAAAACCATATGAAATCAAATAGGTAGGAATCAGTTTGATAATTTGAAAAATTATCCTGATGTTTCTCCGTATATTCCAATAGGCTTTCTGGGCCTAGAAATGCAGGGCTCAAAGTTATTAAGTATAGTTTTTTGATAACTTTCACTATAACGCCGAAACCTCACAAGTTAACCAAAAAACTTCTAGTTTGTCAAATTTTTTTCTCTCAGGGTTTACTTTCAAATCCCATAAACAGTAATTTTTTATCACTAATTCTCCTACCAAAATCCAAATTTCCAATGAAAATATGTGTTATGGGTCGCAAAAATTTCGTAAAATCTTCAAGTTACCAAAAATCTCTTACTCGTCTCTTTACTAGAAACAATTTCCAATTTACTCTGGAATGATAGTAACAAAAATTAACATATTTATAAAAATCTTAAATTGATATTCTAACTTTAAATTACCGAATCTCTAAAACAAAAAGCGAAAAAAAATGAGTAAAAAATGTTTGAAAGCTGAAAGCTTATAAAAAATTTTTGAGATCTGATATAGAATCTATTTACACCAGAAATTTGAATGTCTCAAAATCTCTCATATTTTTGAAAACAAAGTCTGAATTTCATAAAAATTACATTACAGACGCCTAACGCCGTAATTATACTAGGATCTGCCCATATATTTCTATCATACGCATAAAGTTACACCTTAATTATAAGAATATAATTAATTAGGCTTTTAATATTTATATAAATTATGCAAAAACTAGTATATATATATTTCTAAAATTTCTTATAATCGCTTTGAGTTTATTTGAATGAATATTTATATATAATATTTTAGCATATTTAATATTTAATTTATTATTATACACGTGACTAAACAACAGATTGATTGCCTATTTTATTGTTTGTACCTATAAGTTGCATATATATATGTATTATGCATATTAGCTTGGATTTTATTTTTAATAATTGCTTGTTTTTGGAATTGTTTAATGCTAAATTAAATCCTAAATTTGCAAAATCTTTTTTCTATGGAAATTATTTTTGATAGGCGCGATATGCAGGCGCGCACACACGCTATAGGCTACTTAGGCTGTAGCCTACCCTTTCAAGGTATCTTTTTCACAAATATTTTAATTTTTTTCATATATTTTAAAAAATTTATCATTATTAGCCTACCCCAGCACAACTTTCTGTGTGCGCGCCTGATATGTAATCAAAGATAGCGTTTAAAAATTTTCATTCAGGGAACTTATGATATTTTTTCCATGTCTAAGCGAACACATTTTTGGAATCTGGGTATTTTTTTCACCAGAATTCCTGGCGCAATTTTATCCAGGTTTTACCTAGAATTACTCTAAATCTTGGAAAGTATATTACTCCAAAACAAGATTCTGTAATTTTTTTACAAGTATAGTTCCTTGTTAAAGAGCTAGCTGTAAAAATTTGCATAAAAATATATTTTAACAAAAAAATTAGAAAATTTTAAATTTTAGTAGAAATCGAACTTTTTTCAAGCACCTCGTTACAAACGAGCAAACTATTTTTTAGACCAAAAACCCATCCACAAATTTCCAATAATAATTCAAAACAAAAAACAAAACCAAGTAAAAGTCTAATATGCAAAAAACAAAGCTCACTGACCCGATATTTTACAATAACGCATATACAAATTATTTTCCGTTATCATTTTATATATAAAGCTACCATATTTTTTTGCTTCTTTAAGTGTCATGATCATCATCTCTCTATTGTCTCTTTTAATAAAAATTTTTTTTTGGGTGTGACTAACAAAATAATGGACACTTTGGTAATTCGATATACTTGTCATGTAAATAATATATACATAACATACTACATATATATGTGTGTGTGTGTGTCTTAAAAAACATTAAAAAAACAAACATATTATTAAGTATTATCCACCTTTATATGCATCATGCAATTTTAATATTTTTTTAGTGTACCTTTCTTCAAAAAAATTGACTTATGTTTTCACATACATAATACGTGGGAGATAATATTTTTGTATATGTTAAATTCACAAAAAAGAAATTTTTTAAAAGAAATAAATGCAATAAAAAATGTAAATTTAATATTATTTTTTGAAAGAAATACATCAAGAGTGTAGTTTTAGGTATGCGAAGAAAAAAAATTTTTCACGCATTATAAAAAACTCACGTAGCATTTATATTTAATATAAATTAAACCTATCAATCAACTCGTCCTTCCTGGAATGGGGTTCATCTTTTATTAAAAATTTTTTTAGAGAAGTGTCTGTTAAATATCTCTTTTTAAAAAATTTTGGATAAATAAAATCTTTTTGTCATTCATCTTATTTATATAATAATTTTTTGGTTCTGATATATTTTCATTGCACTTATTTCGCATGAATATTTAATATACAAGAATTGCAATATTTATGAATAAGAAAGAGAATATAAAGAATGAAAAAAAAAATTTTTTTTTGAGTGAGAACCACCCGCGGGTCTGACGTGTGAAATTATTACACAACTTGTAATAAGATGCCAATGCACCCAGCTAACTTGTATTATATATATCATAAACATGCAAACTTTTGTTAATTAGTTTATACATATAGGAAGTGTAGGTATGTCTACTGATATTTTATTAAATATCTATTTAAAATTTTTTTTTTAATTTTTATTGTAATGTATTTAAAATTAATGTAATTACAAATTAACACTTTCACTAGATATTTATTGGTATATATGATTTTTTAAGTTATGTGTGAGAATTAAGTTATTTCGTGTTTCTGAAGTGCATGTTTTTATTTATAGTATATTTTATGGTGAAGTTGTAATTTATGTGGTACAAACTAATACAAAATTAGCCAAGTATTAAGACTGTTATTATACAATTATTATTACAATTAGCATTTCTGAAATATCTGTAGCTCTAACATAAACCAAAAATGAAAATCTGGGTTGATATTTGCTAAGTTAGTAGTTTTAAAACAATTAAATAATACTGGCAAACAGCGGGTTATTCGTTAAAATATGTATAAAAAACTAATAAAAAATTAATCTAGATGGCGTATTATACTTTCTCGCAAGAGAAATGTAATTTATATTGTATATATAAGCTTATGCGCTTCATAATTTTAATTATTTAATGTACAATGATATTCTTAATTTAAATTTTATTACTCAAATCTTCATTTAAAAGTTTCTATAAATTAAATTTCTTACATTATTTATTTTTTATTAAATAATATTTATTGGTGTTAATTAATCAATTATCAGGATTAGCTTCGATTAGCTTCGGATGACATCCTGTAAAATACAAGCTTGAACGAGGTTAGATAAATTAACTTTTACCGTATTAATTTTGGAAAAAATATTATTTTTGGACAAAATAATCATTTGTATTAAGACTCGGATATTCGAGGTTCCAGTACTATATTGATTTGATTGCTTTTTGAATTCGTGTTATATAATTTTTTTTATAAATTAATAGTAATCTTATCTCTTTTTATTTCCACCTTCTTAGAACAGTTTATTATTATTATTATTGCAATATTTAGATTGAAATGATGCTTGAAAAACAATGCTAATAAATGCTAAAAAAGGGACTAATTATTTTTTCAGAATCAGACAGGTAGAATATGAAAGATCTATAAATAAAAATGTGTCAAAAAAATATACAAAATATCGTTCAAAATGTTTGATATGAATTTCAATATTACTGGGTGCTGAAAATAAATCTTTATCTTTATATGTGAAATTATGGTTTTTCATAATTTTATGCAACAAAACGTGGTATAGTATACGACAAGTTGACTCCAAAAATAATAATCAAATTATTTTTTAATTTTATGTAGAAATTTCTAAAAAAAATTCATTTTTCAAGTTTAAATGAAAAAAAGATGAAGCCAAAAAATGAAGCCAAACTTGTAAGAAATATTATTATTTCATGATAACGATCGTGCCTAAAATAAAAAAGCCTCATTTTTTAATAAATAAAAGTCATTTTTTACTTTAAAATTACTGTTTAAGTAATTTCAAAGTTATGAGATAGAAGTTAAAATTACTGTCCAGAAAAATTAGTATTTATTCAAATATAAACGCTTCATTGAAGCATTACATTCATCAATTAGCATGTAGTCTGTAGTCCTGATATAAATTAATTCAATTTTTTCAATCTAGATGGCGTAATATTTTCTTGTAAAAGAAATGTATTTTATATATTATTTAAGCTGAACTTTATTAAATTTTATTTTATCAAATATAATTCACGTTCATATAACTTTTATAACATTAATTTATTTTTATTTAATCTTTTCCGAATTCCTTTTAAAAATTTAATAATAGTTTAAATGATGCAAAATCTTAGCCTTTGACTGTTTAAAACAATTATTACAAATCGAGCAATTCATGTTCATCAGTTGTTATTACTATGTTCTTAAGAAATACTATACTGGAGAATTGAAGATAAGCTCAAAAATTTAAAATCAATATTCATTAATGTGTCAATAATACATTATAAATTTTGAATTCATACTTGGACCTGGAGATTTCCTGCGCACGTTATGGTAAGAATTGGAACTGTTTCTGTCACTGGATTGAAATTCTGGCTCGATTTTCATATTCCTTAGAAATAAAGAAATATAAATAATAGATTCTTATAAAAATAATAAATTCAAATATTCGATCTTTTGATAAGCTTTTTAGGCAAATTTTTACGTTTATGGTCATATTATTGTAATACTATTTTGAAATAATGTTATAATACAAGACATAAATGACTTTCTTGTATGTAGTATTATTTCGACTTAGGGCTTGAATATTATAAATTATAAATTTTTATATTATTAACAGGGCTTTGGAGAAAAAATTAAAGTTATACAAGTTTTTTTTTACTTATGCCATTTAACTTTATTTCAAAATAATTAGGTAAACAAAATAAATTTTATTTCAATTTGATTATACATCAAAATATTAATTACATTGATTTTAGAATACATAATTTTACAAAGCTAAATTAGCAATCATCAAAATGAAGAACACATGTTTATAAAGACTAATTTTAAAAAAATATGCTGAATGGTATCAAGATATTTTCTTAAAAATCAACCTCACTAATATCATCTTCACTACTACTACTACTACCGTCATTACTGCTATCGGTTTCACTAATACTATCAGAATAACCATCTTCTAAACCCCATTTGTTATAAAAATTAACAAATTCATATGAAATCTTTACTAATTCCAATTCTCCTAACTCCTGAATTGATTTTGTGAGCTCATAAGATTCTTCTTCTTTAATGGTGATTTTAGTATTTAAAATATTTGTATCACCTCGCTGAAGCTTTATATTATTCACCATTTTAAGTAATTCATAATCTAAATCATCAAATACTTGAAATACAAATGTTTCTAAATACTTCATATTAACTGATATATCAAGAAGCTCTTTTTTTGTAATTCTTGATGAAGATGAAATATATAAAAATTTTAAATTTGTTAGGTTCCTAATAATATTCTGTAGGCCATCGTCACAAGTAAATTTACAATTCCAAAAATCTATGTATGTAATATTTTGGCATTGAGAAATTGCATCCATTATATTGTCTATATTTTTAAAATCGCTGTTAAACATAAAATTTTTCAAATTTTGGAATTTAGAGAAGCAGCTCACACCTTCTGAAGTTAGTTTATTATGCTTCGCAGTCAAATCAATTACTTCTAAATTTGAACATTTTGATAAACTTTTTAAAAATTCATCAGTTAAATGGTAAAGTAAGCATTGAAATTTTTTTAAATTTTTGAATGGATACAGATTAGATGGATTTTTACAATTAATCACTAATTCTTCAAGTGAATCTGATCTTAAAACTTTCAATGAATTTTTATTTAACATACAATTTTTAGCTCTAAATTTTAATAAGTTTTTTTGTCTCAAAATCAGTTGATTTAAATCATTAGTATATTTTTTAGAATATCTTGTAAATGAATCCACAAAAAAATCTTTTATATTTTTGCAATTACTCGCATTCAGAGAATTCATTAGTTTATTTGATAAATCAACTTTTGAAGTATATATATAAATTTTATTTAAGTTATTTAATTTCAAAAAAAGATCCTCTAAATAATTTTCAAACTTAAAAGAACACCTTTTTATTGTTAGTTCTGTAATAGACTCTGCACATAAGCTTTCTAAACATGTTCCATTTAAACTTAAATTCTCCAAATGAATACTTGTTAGTTTTTTGTTGTTCTTAAATAATTGGGCAAGAACTGATTCCTCACAAAATTCTTTATTGTTTGGGAATTAATATAAAACTAGTTTGGTTATATTTTGACAATAATTTGAAATCTCGTTAATTAGCAGAGAGTAATTTAAGTCCCAATCATTTTTTATTACCAGATCAGTTAAATAAGAACAGTTCCTTTCAATAACTTTTAAAATGAATTTCTTTTTTTCATTTGAATTCAAAGCCAATTCATTTTTTAATTCCATTTTTTTAAATCCTTTGTCACTGATTTGTAATATTTTACTGTTGCTCCATGAGAGTTTCCCTAGAACACACCATCTTTTACAAACTAATTCAATAATTAATTTGTCCTTGATAGATAAATTCTCAAAAATTTGTATCATGCAGTCATCATTGAGTAAATTATTAATGCATACATTGTTATGAATTCGCGTTGGTGGAGCAAATTCCAATTTTCGTTTCACGATACCTAAAAACAAGAGATGGTAAAAAAATACAAAATAATAAAATGGCTTTTCAGAATTAGACCCAGCGCCGAACTAAGACTATAGTAGAGGTTTCTAAGTGGAAATATGGTGGGAGCCTAAGTTAAGGTGACGGAAAATAAAAAGAAATTTACTTTTTTTAAATAAAATTTTAATTTATTTTTTCGTAAAATTTGTGGATTATTAAATTTTATATTATTTTAAAGTTAAACAGACGATTTATAGAATATCTTTTCTCATTTTTAAATCTTTTTAAACTAAACAACTTCTTTTAATACCCCGATAAAAGCCCATCCTAAGGAATAGGAAGTAAAAAAATCTAAGACTGGGACTCTGACTCTGAACTATCATCTCTGGAAAACAAATAATTGAAGAGACAATCAAAGGATTTTCGGAAAATTGAAGCTTGTAAAAAGACCTATAAAATCCATTTTTGTCATGAATTACAATATTAGCAGCTTTTTTTAAATTGGTCATTTTGGCAAAAAATGGCCATTCAGTAAATTAGCTATAAGAGAACTAGTGATGAAAAATTGTGGTTTATGGGGCTTGAAAGGCCTCTCTTAGATGAAAAAATTATATCAACCAAAAGTTTGTTACAAACCAGAAGGCATCAGGGCTTTTTTCTCACAATATCAAAGTCATCCATAACTATAGATTGGAATATGGTTTCCCCAAGATAGAGGCCATCCTATGTAAGTATTTTTAATTATACGCTGTATAAACAATTTTCTACTTTTACACTGATACCGAGGCTTGTATAGGATATTTTTTAGGTTTCGTAGGTTTAAGGCTTGTGGTATATTTATTTTTTATATACCAATTCCTCAGGTTATGTGTGTGTAAGACTTATTGTTTAGTTTTTTTTTTATAAAAGATTTTCTAAGGTGACTTGAGTGTAAGACTTGTGGTGTAGTGTTTTTATAAGTACTTTGGTTACGTGGGTGGTACATTTTCTTTTTTAAATCTCACTTTCATGAGCTATATAGGTTTAAGGTTGGTGTTATATGTATTATTTTTATACATTAAAAAAAAATTTTTATAATAGTGGGCAGCCTTTCTTGGAGGGATCTATAGGCAGGTTCCTCAAGCGCCTCATGACGCGTTCATCAAGCAAAGAAGATATATGTGCATTTCTACGAGAAAGTACTTTTTATGAGAACCAAAAATGTAGAAAAAAAAATTTACGAGGCCGCGACTGCCACCATGATTTTTTGGTAGTTTGAACCCTATAGATTGAAAAAAAAAGCGTGAACACGAAATCGGCGATGGATGCCAAAAAGATTTTGCCACTTATATCAAAAACTGCGTTTTTCGTATCTGAGCTACCCAAAATTTTAAAAATAACTTTTTAGGTAAGAAAAGTTTTTTAAAACTAGGTAAAAAATCTGATTGCCAGGGAAAAATCACTCCAGAAGAAAAAAAAACTTTACTTTTTCCGATGAAATTTAGCCAAGTTATCGTCAATTTAAGATTTTGTTCAAATTCGTCTTAAAAACGATTGAAATTTTATTGAAAAATGCCTGTTATCTGAACTTCAAACAAGCATTACTCGCTTGATTTTCATCGTAAAATAATAATTTTCTTTTTAAATCGATGTATTTTTCCCTGGCAATTCATTTCTTTATGAAAGAAATCATTTTTATGTACCTAATTTCCATTTTCCAGGTCAAAAGCCTTTGAAAACTGTAAGTAGCCAAATTTACTTAACACAGTTTTCGACCTAAAAATTGAAATTTGGTAAATAAAAAAAATTTATAACCGGTTTGTGTAACTACACAACCAACGAGCATGGAACATGTTCATTTATAACATTGATAATAAAGTATTTATTGTGTTCATAATATAAATATTTATATGCAAATATTTATATTTAGATTTTTATTATAGAAATCATGCTGCTTAGACATCAAAATGAACTAAATTAATTAAATTTTCAAATTATTATAGTTTTTTAAATAATATGAATATGAATTTATTATTTATTAATTTTTATAATGAATTCTTAAAAATTCTGCACCAATGGTCCCTAGGTACTTCTGCACCAATACTCCATAGGTACTTCTGCACCAAAGGTCTTTAGGGACTTCTGCACCAATGCTCCCTAGGTACTTCTGCACCAAAGGTCTTTAGGGACTTCTGCACCAAAGTTTCCTAGGTACTTCTGCACCAAAGGTCTTTAGGGACTTCTGCACCAATAGTCCCTAGGTACTTCTGCACCAATGCTCCCTAGGTACTTCTGCACCAAAGGTTCCTAGGTACTTCTGCACCAAAGGTCTTTAGGGACTTCTGCACCAATAGTCCCTAGGTACTTCTGCACCAAAGGTCCCTAGGTACTTCTGCACCATAGGTTCCTAGGTACTTCTGCACCAAAAGTCCCTGAATCGAAAATATTCTAAGTCCATTTGACCCCCCCCCTAAAAACGTCAATTTTTGACCCCCCCCCCCTAAAAGCGTCAATTTTTGACCCCCCCCTAAAAACGTCAATTTTTGACCCCCCCCTAAAAGCGTCAATTTTTGACCCCCCCCCCTAAAAGCGTCAATTTTTGACCCCCCCCCCCCTAAAAACGTCAATTTTTGACCCCCCCCCCTAAAAGCGTCAATTTTTGACCCCCCCCTAAAAACGTCAATTTTTGACCCCCCCCCTAAAAGCGTCAATTTTTGACCCCCCCCCCCTAAAAGCGTCACTTTTTCACCCCCCCCCCCCCTGCCGAGCCGGACTTTTTCAAATACCCCATCCAATGAACATGTTCCATGTTAAAATGATTTCTTTCTTGAAGAAATGAATACTCAGGAAAAAATTAATTGATTTAAAAAAAAAAAATTATTATTTTACGATGAAAATCAAGCGAGTAATGCATGCTTAAAATTCAGAAACAGGCTTTTTTCAATAAAATTTCAATCTTTTTTAAGACGAATTTGGGCAAAATCTTAAATGGACGATAACTTGGCTAAATTTCATCGGAAAAAGAAAAGTTTTTTTTTCTTCTGGACTGATTTTTCCTTGGCAATCAGATTTTTTACCTAGTTTTAAAAAACTTTTCTTACCTAAAAAGTTATTTTTAAAATTTTGGGTAGCTCAGATACGAAAAACGCGGTTTTTGATATAAGTGGCAAAATCTTTTTGGCATCCATCGCCGATTTCGTGTTCACGCTTTTTTTTGCATTCGATAGGGTTCAAACTACCAAAAAATCATGGTAGCAGTCGCGGCCTCGTAAATTTTTTTTTCTTCATTTTTGGTGCTCATAAAAAGTACTTTCTCGTAGAAATGCACATATATCTTCTTTGGTACAAGTGACTGGTCGATCGATTAGACCTACATAAGAAGAAGTAACCAATTACATAAAGCCTGGGACAGAAACTTTATTGCAGCGTTACAGGTCTCAGTAAAATATATTTCCGTCCCTCTTTCTCCAATTGATTTAGTATGGTAGATACTTAGGTTTATTTTTGTCACGAAATGGTCTCAACAGATGCCTGTAAACTTTTAGCATAGAATATATTATTTACTTTGCTTTTAGTTTGGTTTATACTCATTGATTGGTTAAGAAGCAAACCTCACCAACTAGAACTTATAACAATTAAAATATAAGCATCTCTCAAGGCCTCTTTCCGAGAATTAATTTCTTTTTTCCTTTTATTGATAAACTGGGATTACTTTTTTTACCGAATAAAAAAAAAAGTAGTTAGCTCTGGAAAAAAAGAACTGTCTATTATTTAAAAATGTAAAATTTTAAATTTAAATCACCCCATGCATTAACAAATTTGTTGGTTACTCTCTAATTCTGAAATGCCTTTGTATGTTATAATATGCATTCAATGTTTTATTAGAAGGTTTAATCTTACTTGAATTCATAATTGGTGAATTATCTTGACTGTTTAAAAATGGGACACTTAATGATCTGAAAATATTGATTTTTATTATTTTGTTATTTTTTCACTTTATATTACAGACGAAATACTATGGTATATGTACTGAATATAAAATAGACCAAATATAAAATATCTTTATAATTCATAAAAATGTGGTGGTGCAGCAGGTGCACACTGCACACGTCACACAAGTGCAGTTAAATTTCTTCCTCATAGATGTCAGCTGCTGTAATTTTTCTGCATGTTTCGCTGAAGAGCCTGGGTAGCTCGGTGGCGTTGCAGTTCGAACCGTAGAATTACTACCCCTGAAACCAAACCTACCCAAAGTAGTAGCCATCCGAAAATTTATCAAAAAACTCACTTATTTCCGGTGCAATTAGACTTCCACACTGAAAAAATGACGCGCGACTTTAAAATTTGCCAATAGAATGTTCAATTGATTCAATAGAATATCCATTAATTTAATGTCGCCGCTTTTGAATTAATAGACAATTAATAATAATGGAATTTTCTATTGGCATATTTTAAAGTCGTGCTTCATTAATTCAAAGGCGCAATTTTTCAGTGCCTATACCACCAATTTTTCTTTGTTTTTTTTTGCGTATAGGAAAAAAAGAAATGCGTTACGCATACTGTTCAGAATCTGAACTGACAGTTGTGTGGGACTTGGCATTATCTTGCCTTTACTCGCTAAACTCCGCTCCCTTTCTACCTTATGCAAAGCCTAAATCCCGGGACAGTTTTTACTTTACTTCAGGACCGGTTCATCTTTTGAATTGCATACAGTGACTCGCCAGTCTAGTTAAGGACTCCGTTATTCCTTCTGATTAAAATTCCATCTTTATGTGCCATACCACTAAATAATATTAGTATCTGTATATATTATATTTTTTGATACCCCGACACGCCCCCAAAAATCTATAAAAAACATTTTTCTCGTCAGCGGTGAGAAAGTGCAAATTTCTCGGACGCTACGCGTCCGGAAAACGCCGCTTTTCTTGCCTCTGACGGAAGAAAATAATATATTACCCTTGGCCACAAAAAAAGAATGTCCAAATCGCAGTTTACCATTTTTGGCTTCGCCTCGGAGGATAACACAGGCACACAAAAAAAAAAAAAAGTCATGTACCAGAAGGTAGACCCCATGGACTGGGGGTTTTTGGTGGTGCTAAAACCGAAAATGGCCATAGAAATGCGATTTAACTAGCCAATTTGCCCCCAGCGCCCCCATGTGCCCCCCAAGGAGGTGAAAAAATTTTTCTTTTCGAAAAATGAAAATTGTACTATATACTTATGTTTTTTGGGTCGCTGATACCAAATATGTATATAAAAAATGTTTTTAGCCAACACTTAGCCCTGTAGACCACTTGAGTTCCCCGCCCCCATTCAACCCCCCCCCCCCCCCAAACGGGTTAAAAATATTTTTCTTAAGAAACCTAAAAGTCAAAGTGTTTTCTTATATTTGCTGAGACGCTGAAACTAAAGATGAATATAAAAAATATGTTTAACCAACGCATGGCCCTCCAGAAAACTCCAGTGCTCCCATTCACCCCCCCCCCCTCCCAAACGGGTTAAAAATGTTTTTCTTAAGAAAAATAAAATTCAAAGTGTTTTCTTATATTTGTTGAGACACTGAAACCAAAGGTGAATATAGAAAATGTGTTTAACCAATGCTTGGCCCTCCAGAACATCCCAGTGCCCTTATTCACCCCCCCCCCCAACGGGTTAAAAATGTTTTTTTTTAGAAAATTAAAAGTCAAAAGGTTTTACCGGGCTAAATGTTTCTACTTAAAGTAGAAATTATTTTTTACATTCATTTTTGGTTTCAGCGTCTCAACGAATATAAGAAAACACATTGAATTTTAATTTTCTTAAGAAAAACATTTTTAACCCGTTTGGGGAGAGAGGGTGAATGGGGGAATTGGCGTGTTCTGGAGGGCCAAGCATTGGTTAAACACATTTTCTATATTCACCTTTGGTTTCAGCGTCTCAACAAATATAAGAAAACACTTTGAATTTTAATTTTCTTAAAAAAAACATTTTTAACCCGTTTGGGGGAGGGGGGGGGGTGAATGGGAGCACTGGGGTGTTCTGGAGGGCCAAGCATTGGTTAAACTTATTTTCTATATTCACCTTTGGTTTCAGCGTCTCAACAAATATAAGAAAACACTTTGACTTTTAGGTTTCTTAAGAAAAATATTTTTAACCCGTTTGGGGGGGGGGGGGTGAATGGGGGGGGAACTCAAGTGGTCTACAGGGCCAAGTGTTGGCTAAAAACATTTTTTATATACATATTTGGTATCAGCGACCCAAAAAACATAAGTATATAGTACAATTTTCATTTTTCGAAAAGAAAAATTTTTTCACCTCCTTGGGGGGCACATGGGGGCACTGGGGGCAAATTGGCTAGTTAAATCGCATTTCTATGGCCATTTTCGGTTTTAGCACCACCAAAAACCCCCAGTCCATGGGGTCTACCTTCTGGTACATGACTTTTTTTTTTTGTGTGTGCCTGTGTAATTTACGTGCAATTTGGGCCATACTTTATTTTTCTCGCCATATTTATATTAATGTAATATTGTTTAGATTTTATTGGGTTCCTCATAGAGAAACCATTGTGATAGGTATGAAATTTGGATTATTTTTTTGCATATAAGCACGTTTTGAGACCCCAGGAATTTGGAAGAATTTTTTTCTTAGAGCTGTTTAGACTTCACTTTATAGTAAAAAAATTGCTTAAATAACAAAACAAGATGACCTAATCCATCCTGTTGATTAGTATTCTAGACTGATTTGTAAATAAATTTACTACTTGTTATAACACTTTAAGATAAATAAATCCATATATTCTTATTTTAACTAAAAGGAAAAAAAGAAACAAGTATTTTTAATTTAAAATTTAATAATAATAGTTGTTTTTAGTAGAGTAGTCTAAACAACAGTTATAGTTTTGGCTTAAAATGAAATGAAAAATAAATATATAAAATTGACCTTCTATAATATAATAATGATGTTTTAAAAAACACACACAATAAAATAAATTTTTTTTTTTTGCTTTTTTTTTGTTGTATCAAATTTTTATTTTATATATATAATTAAAATTTTGCAACCTTCATTCATATACAATAGTTTTTTTTTATAAATGAAAAAGTTGTTAAATATTCATGAGAAATATTAAAAAATAATCTTTCTTTTTATTCTGAAGTTAGTCTGAGTGTAGGTCAGATTTATGTGTTGAAAATATATATAATTTTTGTTGGATCAATTTCGATTGATTTGAATTTTTACTAATTTAACATCAGCGTAAAAATATTTTCTATTCAAAACTTTGTCTAATTGTTGCATAGCCAAAAATTAACTAAAATAATATGAAAATATCAAATATGATTCATAAAATTTCATGATTTAACCACCCATATAAATGAACAATGATTATATTTTTATTAAGTTTTAGGCAATATACTTATCATTAGTAGAAATTCTCAATAAACTCGATAAATGAATGTACATAAATTTTGCAGTAAAAATTAGTAAAAATTTATGATTCAAACCTTAACCGTTTAGACTACACAACTTGATAATTTCCTGTTACAAAAATTTTTTTTTACATCAGTCTAAATTTAAATATAGACCATTCATAATAATAATAATTTCTAAGCCTTTTTTTATATTTAATTTAATTCAAATAAAAAAATTGCATTATCACGATTTAGGATTAAAAATGAAAAAAGAGGATTTAATAATATATTAAATATGTTTTGATAAATGAATGTTATATTTATTATAAACTAAAAAACACCTACGCTTTCATTAACTTTCCAGACAAGTCTTTTTTTCCTCAATATAAACGATTTATTATAATATAATTTTGTATAATGAAAGTCCAGTGTAAAATAAATTATAATAAATGATTATATATAAATCAATATAATGATGAACTATTTTTATTTTAAATGTCGTTAAGATTTTATTTTGTCATTTTTGTTAGATTAGAGAGTAAGTGGTATTTTTGGGGTTGGGTAATAAGGATTTTTTGAGGGATTTGTTTCCAAATTTTTTTTTTGTAAGAATATTTACAGGAAGAAATTATTGTGAATCTTGGGACTAATTACTGGAACACGGTACAAGCAAACATTTTTCAGTAGAAAAAAACCAAATTTTCTGGCCCAAAATAGTAAAATTAAGTAACTAGTAACACTGAAATTTTGACATATATAGACAGTTTAACCAATCAATTTAGTCAATATGAGCAGTAAGAATTTTCACAAAATATTTTAAATTATTTTAAGATATACGAAAGGGTCCAAACAAATTTTAAAATCTTTATAATTCTGGATCCTTACTGATTAAAATAATTTTTTGATACTTCCATAAATTAAAAAATTCTTAAATTTAAAAACTACAGTCTTCAAAAATTGATCTAGGTATATTATTTAAAAAAATTTGTTTCCTTTAAATTCCATAAATCTAATAACAAAGCTGTGTTTACCAGTAAATAAGAAAATTCCTGTATAGAGCATTACAAAGAAAAAATGTGCCAAATTATTTTTAGCTTTATTAAAATCCATGAAAAATAATCAAATTGTCATCAGTGCATTTTTCTTTGATGCATTTATAACTTGCCCTACTCATTTCTATTTAAAATACATTTAAATTTAATGATTAATGATTCTCTCTATTTAATTAAGTCTTAAAACATTAATCTTCATAAATATACTAGATTGAATCAACAATAAAAAAAATTATTTTTTTGTTCACAAAAATTTTTTTAAAATTTTTTTTACAATTGTAAAAATGACAAAAGTCATTGTTGATAAGAAGTAATTTTACAATTAAAAGATTTACCCAGACGTTTTTATCATGTAAGTACTGTGTTTACGGTTAATTAACTATTATTTTCATAATAATTTTTAAAAATAAATTTCACTTATTTTATGTATATGTATGACACATTTATAATTGAATAAATTATTTTAAATGTTAATTAGTATGCAAAAAACGTTGAAAAAAAAAGAAGAAATATTAAGAAATTTATTTTTGCATATAATAATATACAAAATTAAGTTTTGTATTATTATTTTTTTTTTTTTATTTATTTAAATTATAAATATAAAAGCACTTTTGCTGATTCATTTTTTTATTTTAAACTTTTTTAATGGGTGTATATTGTTGGTTTAGTGTTTTTAGGTACAAAGTTAAGAAAATTTTTAGTTAGTTCGAGAAATTTATCTTATGCTTAGGTAATACTTCATTGTATCGCGTATAGAGCCCTATTTCGTAATCAGTTTTGGTTTCTGAAAAGTCCATAAAATTTTTTAACGAAATTTTTTATTTTTGGGTCACCGAATACAAATATAAAACTCATTTTTATGGAAAATGGTCCAAAAGAATGAGTCGAACACCCTTAAATTATGAAAACTCATCACTTTTTGGGGGTCGTTTTTCAATATTTGTAAATTTTAAAAAAATTTCTTACTAGTACGTTTTTTGGCTTATTGTTTTCGAATTTAATGTAAAAAATTTGGCCAATGGCATTGGTTTTTGGAGCTTTTAATTACGAATAGAAAGGTCCCGGACATGAAAAATTGGTTAAACACCCTTAAATTAGCAAAAACACCCCTTTCTAACACCCCTTTCATAATTAGAAGCTCCAAAAACCTATGTAATTGGCTTATAATAAAATTATTTTAGTAATTTTTTTTCTTCAAAAAACACTGCATTAAATATCAACCAATCCCAAACCCAAATTTCACCTACACTCATCTTCTCAGTACAACATTACAATAAACTCCCAGTATACATAAAATTCATTTCAAAATTTTTAAATTAAATTAAATCAAACCTAAAAAAAAAAATATAATAAAAAATTTCTCATTTTACCTTAATTACTTTAACATTTAAAATTAACACACAGAAAATAAAAAAATTGTTCAAATATCATCAAATGTTTTATATAAATAAAAAATGTTTTATAATTTAAAAACTGGAATCGTTTTTTTATTTTTTTTGTATTCATATTATGCTTGACTTCTATATGGGAGGCCATCAAACCGATTCACGAGACATTTTATTATCTTTTTCTTGAAATAAATTATTATTATTATTATTTATACAAAAAAAAAGGATTCATTATTTTTTTGCACTTTTTATTTTTAACATTCAATTCACGATATATTTTTTTATTGCATTTATTTTTGATAATAAAAAACGATGTTAAAAATAAAACTTAAAGTAAATAATAAGTACAAAAAAAAAAATTTTTTTCCATGCAATATTTTAAATAGTAATTATTGTTATAATTGATTTTATTATGACATTGTTAATTTTCTTATAGTGTAGATAGAGAAAGGAATTTAATTGATTAAAAATAAATAAAAGTTACACAAAACTACATTCCTGTTTATAAAATGTTAAGATAAAATTGACAAGAGCAGTTTAGTTAAATTAGTATGTCGTGTCAGTAATTATATATATTTAAATAATAAAATGGGTCAACATTTTTTAATAGGAAAATAAGTTTTAAAATTTTTTAATTATATACAATTGATTAAAATCAACACTTTTGTTTTCTTAAAAAAATATAATTTTATATAAAGAAAAAATTTATATCTCTGTTATATAAAGGATTCCACGCCACATGGTTAAAAAGAAAATATTTTTTAATTAAAAATAAGCATTTGGCATCAATAATTTGAAAATTTTTATTAATTTACAAAAAATTGTTAAAAATACAATTGCTGAAAATCAGAAATTGGATCTAGAAGGACTTATTTTTAGTCTCACATTCGGAAAAAATATGTTAAATCTGCAAAACCGTCAGTTTAACATGAGCTAAATCGACGTGGAATCTGTCATATACAAATCTATTTTTTAGTAAAAATATTATTTTTAAAAGATGTACAGAATATAAGGTTTATATAAATGATATGTAAAATTTTTGTTAAATAATTTAATTTCAAAATTCATTAATTCTTTTTTATTTTCGTTTTTCGAATTTCGGTTTGCTTTTATAATACAATGTTTACCTAGCCTCATAAATAAATAATTAATTTTATTATAAAAATAAATTCGTATATATTTGATTAAATTTTTCTCGCAAGTGAAGTGGCTTTCTTAGGGTATATAAGTAAGGATCAATCACTGAGATATTTAATACGCTTATTTATTGTTTATTTAATATTGGCCTACTTTAAAATTAATAATCATTCTTGATTTAAACTGATTCATCATCTACATCTATTAATGTGTTTGAATTAAAATGTTGAAATTTGGATTTTTAAAATTGTCGTACGTATACAATATACAACAGATTATTTTTTTAAACTTCTTTAATTCTTTTGAATTTTATTTGCAAATCTGTTAGCTTTGTGCCCTGTCGCCAGCCATGCTATTTAATGCCATAAGAGTTCCATGGAAAAATAGGTGGTATTTATGTTTTTGACCAACTAAACCCGAATCTGGGCTCTATTTAAAACAATTTGCGGTCAATTATTTGTTATTAACAATTTATTGCAAAATTGGCCAAAAATCTAAATGTTAAGTACCCTCGTTTGAGGAGTTCAGGGAATCAAAATATGTATAATACTTATCCAAATTTTGAATTATGTTTGCTACAGGATATTTAACATTTAGATTTTTGGTCAAACTTGCAATAAATTGTTAATAACAAATAATTGACCACGAATTTTGCAAAACAGATCCAGGATTCGGGTTTAGCGGGTCAAAAAACATAAATACTACCCATTTTTTTCCATGGAAATCTTATGGCATTAAATAGTGTGGCTGGCGAAAGTACTATATTCGATGCTTGAATTTGAAATCAAAATTCAAGCAGAAACTTTTATACCTATTTTATTAAATTAGCTTAAATACTTAAGCAAATTTTCGAAACTTTAAGCAAGTGTGATTCAAGTGAAATTCAAGTATAGTAACTGCATAATTACCGTTAATTAAAATATTGACATTATATTAGCACTGACTAATTTCAATCTCATAAAAGTAAATTTTTCTAATTTTCACAATTTTTTATTATCAGATTGCATTTTTTCCCTCATTTTAAATATAAATAATTTCATTTATTCAAAAATTACGTAACATATTTGATTAAATGCGATTCTCCAAAATGAATTCACAAAAATATTAAAATGAGTTTATTGCTCCTTCATATATTGACGTGATAAAAAAATCATTTAAGTATAAAGCCTCTGTTTAATATAACACAAACGAATTAAATTGAATACTTTTTTTTTAAAGCTTAACAGTTTTTAATTTAATAAATGGGATATAATTATATATATTTAAGTGCGTATATGCAAGTTTTTGAAAGTATATATGCAATTTTTTAATGAATGAATCCCGTAAGATAATAAAAAGTAATAAAATATATACTACTCATGATGAAAAAGTTATTAAAGAAAAAATATTTGAATGAAATTTTTTAAACATGCAAGAAATTTTAAACCAATATATTTGAATATATTTTAAAAAGTTTAAGGATTATTTTTCTCAGGCAATTTTTTACGTAATAATCCATTAATTTTGAAATTAATGCAGAAGGATTTCTTTTTAACTTGTTTTATTGATTTTTTTGAAACAGAAAATATTTTATTTTCACGAAATTATTTCTGTAGAAGAATTATTTTATATAAGTATGTGATAATTTCTGTGCAGAAAAATTGTTTTCAGAGATTTTAACATGGAATATGTTCATGCAGGAAGGAGTATATGAAAAAAGTTATCATCACATGAGGAGTGGGATGGGTCAAATTGACTGTATTCAATTGTTTGTATTTTTTAAAAACGATTTAAAAAAATTTTTTAAATCAATTGTAGAGCAAATTGGAATTGAGCACCTCTGATTATATATTATAAAATAAATCTAGAATAAATCTAAATCTTTACGCAATCAAAGAAGCTCTAAAAAATGCTGATTTAATCAAAACCTTAAATAAATAATTTTTTTTTTAGTCATAGTTTTAAGATTTTTGGTTCCAATCTACATTTTGATCCAAATTCGTTTAACTTAGTAATGCCAAAGCGGAGAGTTTTGGAAGTAGGTAAAAAAAATAATTACATGCTCCTTCAGAATCCTATAATAGTTTTGAATTATTAAAAATACCCTTAAAATAGGGATGAAATGGGTAAGTTATTAATGGGTCATAATATATATGGCAAAGTTTGAAAAAAAGAATAAATATATTTTTTTTAATGTAAATTTATGTGCGTTTTATATTAGCAGTCAATTCGACTCAAGAATATGATTTTAATTATAAAAAATAAGTACTATTTTCATTTTTTTTTTAAATACTCTATTTACCTGATAAGGATTATAAATAAATACGATCAAAATGAATAAAACTACAATGTATACAAAACTTACTTAAATTTAGATATAAAATATTATGTTAACACGTTTCTTAATAAAAATTGATACGTTTCTTCAGACATTTTTTTAAACTTTGTCCTATGCGGCCCGATTTACCCCTTTCATCCCTATTTTTAGGATATTTTCAAGAGTTGTATCTACAAGGGAAGTTATTTTTTTTGCTCAATTCCAAAACTCTCTGCTTCAACGTTAATGAGTTAAATTTTAGTATTTTTTTATTATATATAGTGAAAAAAACTGTTAACTGAAGTGATACTTTTCCTGCTATAATATTAGATTTTAAACATAGATAATCAAATATTATATTTAAAACTGCATGCTATTTTGTAAACGATTTATAAATAAAATAAACATATATTTATTTTTATTTATATTTTTCTCGCAAGTAAAATGTATTCTTGACAGTATATAAGTTTCTTGTTTACATAGCGAAGTATCTGAAAAAATAAAATATTCTCATAAAATTGGTTTAAACAGTAATACTATAGCGTGAATTATTTCTTAAAATTCACATTTAAATTGAAATTAAAACACTAATATTTTTTATAAATATTTTTTATTTTTCTTCTTTTTACAATTAAGTCATTTTATAACAAAACGACGCGTTTCGAAAAGTTAACTTTTCATCTTCAGGATTATCTCAATTAATGAGAAAGTTAAAATAAAATTACTTTTAAAACACTTTAAACAATATTTATTTCCATGTTGCGTAGTCGAGCAACTTATTAATACTAAATTTTGTAAATAATATTTTGAGGTATAACGTGTATAATTTAAGAATAATAATAACATATTTAATAAATAATGATACAATAGATACATTGATATGTGTGTGTAAATAGTTTAAATTATATAATTATTGAAAAAACTTGTTTTAAAGGTATTTTAAGTTTAAAGGGAAATATATGGAGTTTTAAAATCATAATAGTTTATCGTATTGAATGTTTTTATTGAAAATTAATTTATCGTTGAGAATGTTGTCTTTGTCTAATTTTGTATTTTTATATATTTCGAATTCTTCTAAAGTATCCATATATTTTCCTTTATTACAAAAATATATAGGTGTAAGATGTTTATAAATGTCCTTACAATCATGATTTTCATTGATCAGGTGTAGTCCAAAATTAGTATTTTTACTGAGGTCTGATGTTATTTTAGGCTTATGTTCTACAAATCTTTTAGAAAAACTACGACCTGTTTGGCCGATGTAATATTTATCGCAGTAAAGACAATTGATTTTGTATACACCTGATTTATTAATAAAATCTTTTTTATTTTTCTTTTTGTTATTGTTGAAATTAAGATGTTTTTTTATTTTGTTGTTAGTCCTAAAACCTATACGTATATTATATTTTTTTGTGACATTGCATAAGATGTTTGAGGTTTCTGTAGTGTATAATTAACCTATGTATGTTGTTTTGCATGAATTTTGTGATGTGAGATTTAAATTATTATTTTTATTTTTATGTTTTTCTATTAGTTGGTTGATTAATCGTATATTGTAACCATTATTTTTGGCTATTTTTTTGATTATATTAATTTCATTGTTAAAATCTTCAATATTCATGGGAATTATTAAAGCTCTATGAATTGAAGAGTTGAAAGCTGCTAGTTTTTGATTTTTGGGATGATGTGAGCTATTGTGTATGACAGTATCGATGGTTGTGGGTTTCCTATAGATAGAAAATTTCAATTTATCATTATCTTTTGTAATTTTGATATCTAAAAAATTTATTGATTGATCTGATTCTATTTCATTTGTGAATTGGATTTTTTTATTAAATTTGTTTATATAATTTTTGAAACTTTCAATTTGTCTATTGGTACCATTGTATATTATAAAGATGTCATCAACATATCTTTTGTAGCTAATTATGTTTTTTTGATGGGGATTTGAATTTGTAAAAATATTAAATTGAAGTTTTGTCGTCATTGCTGAAAGATTATCAAAAAAAAATCGTAGTGAAATAGTTTCTTTGAATGGTACATACTATATAGTTGATGTTTAGAGTCAAAATATCAATGTCTTCGAAAAAAAATTTGAACCGGCCAATACAATGATACTTGCGAAAAATTTTTTAACAATAATTTAGCTTTCCCCTCCTTTTTCTTTCCCTTTTTTCAATGTTTTTAATCTGCTGCATGTATTCCATATTTTTCTAATTTTGTTTCTTGTCTCTAAAAATTTTCAATGCCCTAAACTTGATTCTTACTATTAACAATTTGGATAATCGCATTAATTTTCCGTCAGCCAATGTGAGTTATCAATAATTTTGCGCTTTTAATAAGTCGGTACTCTGCTTCAATGATGCTATTTATTAAAATTATTTCTGATACTATAACTATATTATATAATTATAATCATTTCGAAGAAAGCCATGAAGGTCATGAAGCAGAAAAATGAGCTTTTAGGCGAAAGCAATCACATGTCAAAAATTTCTAAAAACAATGATTTAATACAATTTTGTTAAAACCTTATAAATTTATGTATTTATTCTAAGTGTAAAAATAACAGTTTCCAAAATAAAAATTTTTATATAGTTTGTTTTCACCTATTTACTTAAAAATATAATTCTCAGAAAAGTTTTGTATCAAAAACTAATAATTATAAAAAATTTTTTTTCTTCAATAACAATAAAATTAAAAAAAACAGTTATAAGCCCAATCTCTGTTTAATAAAATTTAAAAATCCTCGTCAAAATAAAAATCGATTCGTACAGCAATAAAATAAAAGCTGTTAAATATATTAACATTTTATTTTTGTTTTTGAATTGCAATACATTTTACACATGTACAACAACATTTAATTTGTATTATATTAATCGATAAAATGTATAATATAAAATGTACTTAAAAAAATAAAAAATAATCAGTTGTAATAATAATAATATTTATAAAAAAATTTTTTACACTAACAGAAAATAATAATACCATATAATTATATTAAATATTTTATCTCAGATTTCAATCCGGTATCGAATTATTGCTACTACATTTTTTTTAATTTTCTTCGTTTTTTTTTTAACCACAATCTTACAAAGTCATCATTTATAAATGCTTAAATGAAAGAAATACGTAAAATTTTATTTTAATTGATAATGTGCAATTGAAAAATGGGTGTATATGGGGGTTTTTTGTTTAATTTTATTAAAATTTCTAACTTATTTTATGAGGAATATGATTGAGATTTTAGTTTCTGGTATTTTAACTTACTTTGGTTCGAGTAACTTATGTAAATATATGACAAAAATAGGTAATTGGCACAAAATTAGTAAATTTTTGAAAAAAATCGTATATTTACTAATTTTGCAAAAAATTCTTGATTTTTTTTGTGAGTTCTCATAAAAAATTGTAAATTTACACATTTTTTTCGAAATTTCGCGAAAAAATGTAGTAAATTTACAGAAAATAGTTGTAGTCACAAAAAAAAACATTGATAATTTTTGTTTATTTTGCAAATTTACTATTTTTTTGCTGAAAATTTATTTATTTTGTACTTTAAAAGGAGTTACATTTGACATTATAAATTTTGAGTTATACTGTAACTGTAGTTCAATTACAATAGCGTGCACACAAAATATTTTGTTGTTAAAATTTAATTTTTTTACTGTTTAAAATTAAGTGATGATATGCAATAAATAATCTTGGTTAAAATTGGTTCCTGAGACCCAAACTAAAAGACTGAATTAGCAAAGAGTTTTGTAAATTATTTTTTAAATAATGCTTCGAATCCATTTTTTTTTCTTTTCTGATTTATCAACCTAATCAATAAAAAAAAACGTATCAAAAAATACAGGAAACAAATTTTCATCCAAACAATGCGTGAAAAATATTTTATTACATCAACACAACAATAAAATCTACATCCAAAACCACCCACACATGCCCTAATTTATTTCTAACCTTATTGTTTATAATATTTTCTAAATAATCAAAAACTAAAACCATTTTATTTATAAAAGATTCTATTATTTTGATTACAGATGCATACACATAGCTGAATTACAAAAACACAAGACAAGAAAAAAAAAGCTGATTAAAAAAAAAAAAAATACAAGTTGAAAACAAAAGAACATTATTGTATCCATAAAACGTTATTATAAGCACAAGTGTTCATCAAGAAAAATAACAGTTTTCTTTCTTTTCATAAATAAAAATCAATAAATTAGAATTTTCTTTTTTAAATAATAAATTTTTACGCAAAATATCAGTGTACATGTAAATTTAAAGTGTATCAGTGTTGTTTATATATATTTTTTGTGTGTATTTATGTGATGTAAAAAAAAACTTATTATAAACAATGGGAGTATAATTCAGTTCATTGAAATTCACGTGTACTAGTTTATTAAAAAAAATGGCATAATGCACTTATTTTTTTTTTTAATTCTTGACATGTTTTTTTTACATATATGCGTATTGCATATTACATGAAAATAAGACTTAAAAAAATATTTTTTCTTTGCTTATTTTGAATAATAAAGAGGAACAAGAAAGAATAAATTATATAATTGGGTTGCCGAAAGGGCCAAATAAATCCGAATATTTAACTGTTTAATATTTAAACAACAGTATTTTTTACTTTTTTTTACTTATGCATTTTTTTATGCAACGATGATCTACAAAGGTTCATTCAACGAGACTTGGCCAATGCAAAAATTTATCCTTTTTGAGGATTTTATCGACGAAGGTAATTAACCTTTATATATGTTTTTTTATGCATGTTTTGAGTTTTTTAAGCTGTATTGGAATTGACATTTGGTTAAATTTTTTTAAAATTCATGTTAGTTTGGGTTTTAAATTGTCAGGTTGCTCTGCTAAAATTTTACATTAATATTATAATTAAACATTTTTTTTTTTTAATTTTGATTGAAAATTCAAGCAGAGTAATCTGATTTTGAATTTAAAATTTTTAATGATTTTTTTAAGTTTGGGTATCAAGTAAGATATTTACTAACAAAGATTTTCAGCCGCCTATAATGAATTACAGCTTAATTTTCACATTTTAAAATCATCCATTCAGCAAATAATAAAAAATTCATTGAAAATTTTAACTTTTAATACTTTTCTAGTAAGTTTGTAACCCTTTGAAATTTTATAAACTGAAATTTTCAGTTTTATTTTTTTAGTGAATAAAATTTGTTATCTACCCATAAATTCAGAAAAAACAGATACTATCTTCCAAGCTTAAAAAAACTTTGAAAATAATTTTGATTGCATTTTTTTACTGTTATAATTTTAAAAAATTTGACCATATTAAGAATTTCTATAAACTCAAATTTTTGCAATGTAAATTTTCGTACCACTTAAAATAATTTACAAAATAATCTTCTTTATACTGCAAAAGCAATCACATTTAAGATTTTATAACCACAATTTAAAATAAAAAAACATCAAATTCTTCCATGAATTTCATAACTATGCACTTAACTCTACAAACTAACAAGCTAGATTTCTCATTTATTTTGAGGTAAATGTAACATCACATACTTTTTTTTTACAGAGGAGACACATAAACTAAAACAAGAAAATCACCTTTAAAAAAAAAGTAGTTTATAGTATATTTATAAATATCAATAAAAGAAAAAAACTGCAATAATGAGTAATTGCATACCAAATCGTCTAGCTGAAATAGCAGTTAGTTCGTCTCTAATTTTATTAATTGCTCTAATTTATATATTATGGATTGGTACAACAAGTAATATCAAAGATATCGAAGATATTAATCCAAACAAAATATCATCAAAAAAATTATTTCATACTACTAATAATCCATTACAAGATCGAATCGATAATGAAAGTAAGTTTTTATATTTATTTATTCACATAATATAAAAAGGTTTTACATATAATGATGTGCTAAAAAATTTACAAATAACTACACCCTTTTTCTTTTTTTTTAATGGGCTATATTTTTTCATCGCCTTCGTTATTATTATAAAGATTTATAATAAATTTTTTTTTTTATATATATGTCGAATATATTTAAACCTGTTTAAAATATTTATACTTGCGATATACATCGCAAAAGATGGTAACCAGTTTGGTTAGTTTATTACCAAAAAAATAAAAATGACAATTTTTTTTAATACTTTAATTAAAATTTTTAATACAAAAAATGAGAATTTATGTGGTGAATATAGGGTTGGGAGAGTGGTAATGTCGAGATAAATTTAATAGGGTGTCATTTTAAAAATTATATATTTTTTGGTGATGATTAGCTGACAAGTTGTTTTTAAGTTATGGGTGTTGCAATTTTTATGGTTTTTTTTGACATATAAAATACGGAAATTTTAATGATTTTTTTTAGTTTGTTAATTTTATGGTTAAATTTGCTTGAGTATTTTATAGTTTTTTGGAAATCAAGCTTTTAAATTTAAATGATCAAAGTTTGCATCGGTGTTAAATGCAAAAATTTACTCAAAATTGTTATCTAATAATATTTAAAATAAAATGCATTAAAAGTATAATAATTTGATTCAAATCAAAAATAAATTTTATTGTAGGTGTAAATACTAAATTAATTTTGTTTATTTTACATTTATAACTTATAAAACTTAATAAGTTTTATTTAATTTATTTAAAATTTTTGCAAATAGTTTTGTATAACATAAAGTGTCATTCAATGATATCAAATAAATCTAGCAAAAAATCAGTAACCCATAGGTATAAGAAAATCATTTGGCTTGAAATGCTAAAAAATTGTGAAAAAATTAAAAAAGATAATTTTTAAATTTATCTGTACAAATATAATTAATAACGCTCTATCAAGTATTTGCATATTTCCGTATATGAAACATAATTGAAACAAAAACATAAAGATTTAAAATCACTAAAAATCCTGAAGCTCATTAAGATTATAAGCATATTAAAAATATATTAATATGAAAGTATGAAAAACCAATTTAAAAATTTTATTTAAAATCTCAGTATATATAATGTCTAAGTTACTATTCTCTTGTGAGAAAAACGCCATCTATGATTTAAATTATGTATTTGGCAATTCACGTTACTCATAAAATATATATTATCTCTCTTGTTGAATCTAGTGAATAAATTTATTTTTTTATTGACAGGATAAGAAAAATACGCAATTTTTTATAATAATTTGCATAAGTTTATTATTTTGTCAAAAAGCTTAATAAAATTTTTTTATCTAGAGTTGCAATGACCATTTGGAATACAAATTTATTATTAGTATATAAATATTTTAAATAAATATTGTTTTATTATTTTCATGGTAAAAATTGTCTTTTTTGAAAAAGTTAATTTGTAAATAATAGGTCAAATATAATTTTTTATACAATATAGTTAAACAATTATCCAATTTCTGTTAACTAAGAATAGACCTCTGAAATACGTTTATTTTAGACGAGTGGAACGCCAGAGTGGACAAAAGAAATCATCTTAACAGAAAAAACTCACATTTATTCATAGAGATATTGTATATCTCTATGCATTTATTCTAAAAGTCTATTCTATTGATTGATATTCCAGCTTCTGTATGGACGTATATATATGACCAGTTTTCGAAAAATTGATTGCAATAATTAAAGAAGCCTATTTTTCCTTTTATAAATTTCATCATAAAATCTACCTAATTATATTTGATTTATTCTCTATCTATGTGATAGTTAAATTTACATTTTAATTTTTTGCGTGTAAGTACGTTTTAAAAGACCCTGAAAAATCTTTCCATAATTATTAAAAAAATCCGGAATTTCCTGATATATTTTTTGATTGAGATTATTCTCGCAAGTAAAACGGCTTTCAAAGAGTATATATATATAAGATGCGTATCTGAATTAATGTATCTATTAAATGTTAGCCACTATTTAACTAAATATAAAAATAAATTTGGTATATATACAGAAAATTAATTTTAAATTTGGAATTATTCAAGTAGATGTAACCTAGTGATTTTATATGAATTAGATATTTGAAATATAATTTCTTGCGAATCTTGTTCTAAATATAATTTCTTCCGAATTTTTTTCTATATCTACAATGTCTTCATACTTTTTTTCCTAATAACATCATGGATGAATATATTGGTCTCCAATCCAGTATCTTCATATAAGTAACTATTGCAACACTGCTGAAGCAGTCAATTACCTTATAGGATTGTAAATAGAATCTAAATGAATAAAAATTCAATGTATACAAAGTGCACATAAATTTACAAAAAAAATAATATATATAGTTATACATTTTTCAATAAAATTTGGTACTTCCCTGTGTAAAATTTTTACCATAATATGGCCATAATTTACAGTGATGGTTGGGTTTATGGCCATTTGGTTGACGTGTGACCACAATTTTTTTTTTCAATTTGTTTCAATAACTAATTCATGAAATATAGTTACTCAAGAGTAATAAATATATTATAACGATTTGAATTTTTTCAAATTCAAATTTCGCTATCACATAATGCAATATTGCAAATTCTCCATGCTAAATGCATTAATTTTTCAATATAAATTAATTGCAATATTCAGTATATTATTACAATTTTTATTTTCATTTGTTTTTATTTGATTTAATTTATGAACATGTCAATGGTTTAAAGGTGTAATAATTATTTGAACACTAAAAATGATAGGCCAAAATTAAATTATATTGTGTAATATTTCGTTGACATATTATTAAAAAAATTGATAGCATTTTTTTATGAGCTTCTTTGGCTTTGAATACTGACAAAAAAGTTTCAAAACATACTTTCAAGCTTTGTTTTTGTATTCTGGGAATCTTTGAGCTATTTTTTAAAAAATATTGCACGTAAATTTTGAACTGAAAGATAAACAAATTTAATTTTAAATTCTATTGTTATTTAAAATTATAAATTTGAATAACTATTTTTATATTATTTCAAAATTTTAAAATTTTAACTTTTTAACTCATAAAGCTCGGTTATTTTTAATTTTTTATGGACTTTAGAAAAAAAGTGTGGGTTTTTTACAGATGCTATAAATATTGGAAAATGACGATTTTATACAATAAAAACAAGAAACAATTTTTACAAAATGATGTTTAAGCGTCAATTAGATTGCCATAATAAATGTCTATAATTGATGACCTGTTTATGAGTCATCAGCATAAGTTATGGCCTTAATATGGTAAAAAATTTTCACAGGGAGTTTTCATACATTTTTCCAAACTTTGCCTAATATGGCAAACTTATTTTTAAGGTATTTTAAAGTTACATGAGGTTAAACTAATGTCGAATGAATTTTTACTGCAGGGACCAACTTTTCAACCACTTATCTACAATACAGATACTGGTAGGGTTTGGGGAGGATTCTTGCACTCGGGAGCATATAGGTTATAGTGTAATAATTCAAAAACACTGCATTCACACACTACGCCACAAAACACTTACTCAGTCAGATAAGTTCAAAGTACTCACAAGAAGACTCCATGGTCTATGAATCCTCCAAAAAAAATTTCGTTAAAAACTTTTAATCACTTAAAAAAATCTAAAAATCGTACCAAAACGCCCTGCCTTCCCTCACACAAACCTAAAAAAAAATATATAAAATAATTAAATGACATTTATGCATTTTCACATTTATATTAAATTAAAATTTATTATCTACTTTAGTTTAAACATCCAAGAGACGATATAGAGGAAAAAAAAACAAGTGATTTTATTATTTTTAATGTGTTGTAAAAGTACATAAATTAAAAATTGTTAAAAGATTTAAATTATTATTATAGTTACAGTACTAAATTTTAACGGTGGTTTTAAATAAAAGTCAGCATTTTTTATTGCCTTGATCATCTTACTATATATTCATGATTATATTTTTTATATATAAAGTTTCATTTATGAATGAAAAAGATATCTTTTTTTTGCTCTCTTAAATGCATGAATAAAAATTTTTATATCGAAATAAATTACATCGATTTTGTATATTATAAATTACGTAAAAATTTAATGTCATTCGAAAAAGAATTGATGCATAGATAATACTTTTTTTTTTAATTTTCATGTTAGTGCAGGGCTTTACTCGAATTTCGAAGTCACTTTTTTTGCTCAAAAATTTGCAAACTCGTGTTTTTTGGGTCCCTATACATGAAATCTGTTTTTACCTAAAATGTTCTATTTGCACACAAAAGAAAATATCCAAGAAACCACAAAAAATAACCTAAATTGTTTATTATGGGCAACTGAGCCCCTTTAGGTAAAAACAGACTTCATATTCGTGTTCAAGGATCCAAAAATATGACTGATAAGATATAAATCTTGCAAAACTCTCAAATCATAATCTCAAAATTCCTATTGTGGGCAACTGATCCATTTTCGGTAAAAACTGAATGAATAATCAGAGACCCAAAAACATAAATACTCTTTTAAGATTTTTATGAACCTATCAGTAAAGAAAAAATTGACTAATAAATAGGTATTCATGCCTGCACTATGTGTGAAAGTAAATTATTAAATAATATAATCTTTGAGTTTGCGTCAATTTTTATTTTATGCACATTTGACATAATTATGTTTTTTCAACAGTTAATTAATACAATTTTATTTTTGCATAATGTCATTTTAAATTTCACATAATATTATGTATTGGTTTTATTTTTTTTTTACAAGACTTATTTACATGAATCAAAAAATTAATATTTTTTTATTAACGCATAACATCAAATTATTTTTATATGATGTTTTCTTTAAAATTTCAAAAAATTGACGTATTTTATAATGTTTGTATATATGAGTAAAAATTTGATTTTATACTTTTTTTGTCGTATAAGGGTAATATGAAAGTATGTTAAGAATTCATGTTTTGAAAAATTAAAGAATGGCTCAAATCACAAACAAATAGTCTTCCAAGGCGAAACAGGTTTGGGGTATTTTTTTATTACCAAAGGTTGCTTACGATTTTTCTGGATCAGTAGTGAGAAAATACGCCTTTGCTGGACGAGAGCAGCCGGAAAGTACGTTCTTTCGGACCACTAATAAAAAAAATATTATATTTATATTCTTTTAGTACTTAAGTATTATATCTGATTGCTCTGATCAAATTTGAATGCTATTTTATTTTATATTGATCACAAGTCCAATGCATGCATGTCCATGGTGACATTCACCAAAAAGAACTCCCAACTCATTAGAGCACTCCAATGTTAAAATAATTATATATAGACTTTTGTAAAATTTGACTTACACTACAAATGCTTGTAACTCGTTGATGATTTGAGCTAGTTATTTGTCAAGAAGGAGTCTAATGAGCTAAAATGTTGGGAATCTTATTTTTTTGGATTTGTACAACTCTTAATCAGTAACAATATTTTAATTTATTTTGTAATTATGTATCTGGTGCATACGATTTGTTTTTTATTTATCATGTGCATTAAAAAAGCGCAAAAATTTCGCATTAGTAAACTCGATTTTCCAGAAACTTGCAAAAAACAGCAATCATTAACGTTAAGACTGCAAACCTCAGATACCAAAAAAGCCAGAAACATAAATTAAGACCTTAAAAAATTGTTTAAAAAAATTCAAATTTTTACTCATATATATTAAAATAAATCACGTACTTTATTTACATTAATTAATTAATAAGAAAAAATTTTTCAAAATACTTAATTATTTTGTAATAAATATATTACATTTATGAAAGAGATTACGTTTGCTTTAAAATTTACAAATTTCTAAGAATCAAAAGTATGCCGCAATTGGTGTGTTACAGTCAGGTTACAGTGCTCTTATTTTAAATAAAATTGAAATATTTACCTACTTGCATATAAAATTTTTTTTAATTAGAACATTTGATGCAAAATAATTTTTCATTTTTTAAATTTACCTTGATTATAAAAAAATATATGGCATTTAAACTAAATTAGATAACAATTTTTTTTTCCTACAGCTGTCATTCAAAATTTTTATAATTTATTTAATGTAAGAAGAGAAATATTACGAATTAAATTAAGCAAACATAATGAGAAATTTTTTTTTTTATTTGAAAAATAAAAATATATGGTTTTTATTTCCTGTTTGTTTTAAATTAAAAGCCATTTAAATTTTTGTAAATATAACTTTTACTTTGTAATTTTATATTACATGGATATAAAAACAAACAAACAAACAAATTTATTTGAAATCTTATGTAAAAGATATTTTAATGTATTGGAAATTTCATCCCAAAACGGTTATAAGAGAAAAGAAATATTGTTTTAATGATCCGTTAGGTGCTTTATCAGATTTTTAGAAAATTTATATCTTTATAAATTTAAAAGTACACTGTTAAATTGGGTTGAATGAAATTTCTAGCTGACGCTTGAATATTAGCATGCGACATGTTTAATTCGAGAGCTACATTGATGGGGTGAAATTTAGGTAGAGGCGTGAGTAGTGGGTTGAAAATATCCAGTGGAGCTTTGCGGTTTTTGTACATTTTACAACTTTAAAAACTCGATTTCACATGCATAAATATTACTTTTTTTACTAAATTAAGTTTGGTTAAAAGTCACTATAAATTTTTAGCGTTTTTTAGTTATATTTACCAATATTTTTTAATCTCTATTTATTAATATCGTTAAGGTTAATAATAAATTTATGTATTCTTAGGATCATTTTATTATAATAATTTTTTATTTTGCGTGCATGTAATACATAAACAAAACGAGGGTTTAATAACATCACCAATAGATGTCGTTTTTCTCATACAAGAAAAGGCTTTTTTACTTTATATATAACCATAAAAATAAAAATTATGTACAAACTCTATACAAAGTTAAAGGAAAATAAAATAAAGTTGAAATCTATTATTTTGATTACATCGTAGTTTTCATTATCTATAATATAAAATTGAGCATATTTACTTACTTCATTGGAATGTAAAGAATAAACATTATGATAGACTTGTCCACAAATTCTTAATACAGTCGGACCTTTACCTTTTATCTTATCCAATTTGGCTCCGAAACTTGCAAATGCAAAAGCATTATTATATTCTCGTAAATTATTACGATAAAATGAACTCTCTTCATTATCATTATTAAATATGTTTAATAAACTTTTAGCATATTGTTCTGTATTAGGTAATAAAATCTTTCCACTGTGACAACAATTTGAAAATTTGTTTAATTGATTCAACTCAGATTTAAAGTGTTTAGCACCACATAATAACATACAACATTCATTTCTCCTAAATAATGAGAAGTAATACAATAATACTCATTTTCGCCACTTGATAACTTAAAATGGTTTGTGTTAAAATGTAAAAACCTAATTGCTATGTATTTATTAAGCACTTTTTTAAAACCCCTTTTTTTTTTTTTTATTTAATGCAGTCATTAAAGAGAAATAGCGAAAAAACGACTTAAAGTCAAATTTTTTGAATTTTTGGGTTTTTCATGTTTGGGACAGCCGATATCCGTTTGGTTATTTCGTGAAACTTTTTGAGATTTTTCATAAATAAAACACCCAACAATATAGATTGAAATTTTTTCCTAATAGCAGAGTCCTTATTCGCGCTGGCTTTTAGAACTGTCCTTATTCATATTTTAAGATAGAAAAGTCCTTATTCGCACGGTGCAAAAGACAGTCGTTATTGGGAAGCGCCCTAAAAATTTTAATATACGTTCCTAATTTGTAATACTTACCGCGCTCGGAGTCGTTGCTATTTAAATTTAAGAATAAAATATAAGATTTTTAAATGATTATAGTAATGAATTAATTAAAATAATGAAGCAATTCTTTTGTGATAAACTGGAAAAATTTTATTAATAATATAAATATAAAAAAAAAATTATTTCAGATAAATATTAATTAGAATAAATTTTTTTGTATATATTTCAAATATTTTTGAAAATTGTACAAAAGTTTTAAAAAATCCCTGTATTTTTTTGCTGTAATTTTTTTCAAACACTATTTCAACACATAGGGGTAAAAAAAATTAATTAAAAAAAATCTTGGGGCTAAAACATTAACTGGACAAATTTTCACTATAACCAAAATTTTAACGTCAAATCAAAAAAGTATCGAGGGAATTTTGAGTATGAAAAAACTAGAAGCGAAGTAAATTAACTAAAATGCGCAGTAAATTAACCATTGATAAACGTTATTGTTAGTGAATATACCATTGAATTCTAAAAAACTTTAATTAAGTGACAAAGAAATTTGCAAGCTCAAGGTGCGTAGCGCCAAAGGTTTTCCAATCATGTATATTCAAATAAAATGTTTTACTTTTATTTTAAATAATGAGAAATTTTGCCATATAAGCGAATAAATTTTTGCCTTGTAATTCCTACACGTGGTTACTTACTTTTTTTGACAATAATGTTTATGATTTTCATTATTTGTGAATTAGAATTATTAGTTTTGAAAATTCTAATAATGAAATGTGCTTTATAACGCTGAAGAACAACTTATCGGATAAAATGTTCATTTTTAGAAAATTTTATCTTAAATTCAAGTATTAAACTTAAATATAGCTAATTATAGAATTCATTAAAAAGAAGCAAGCCTTTTAAAAAATTACTTTTGAATACTTTAAGAGTAGATTATAAAATTGACAAAGAAGAATGAGAGGTTCCATAAGGTCATTGCGCTTTAAAATTTATGTAAAACTTTTTGAAATTATTAAGCTTATTTTGTACTGATTTAAAACCGTATCATTCAATCGTAAAAATTGGTTATAAAGGTAAAAATAGAAAATTTATGTATAAAATTAGTATCAGTGTTTTACGACACTAATACTTATCGAATATTGAAGAACGGCCTATTAGATTGCACGTTAAATTAGCTTTCAAAGTGAAATTAAGGATGGTTAACTTCGATTTGGGATATTCTTTTTATTATGGGCAAGGATGGTACAGTTTTTATTCGTTAGTGAAAATATGTCTTTTGAAAAATATTTGCTTACTGTCTACTGACAAGGAACATAAGTTTTCCAAAGCGAAATTTGTTGGACATTTATATAGATTATATGATTTGTTGAGGTAAAGAAGAAACATAAGTAAAAATTGAACAAGAAGGTCAACATTTATTTGAAAGTTTATTATTGAAATTTACTTTAATATATGTACCCTTAAAGGCTTGTATCCGGTTTATAAACTTCCAATCAGTGAACATTTAAAAACGTTCATTTTAATTTATGTTTATTAAGACCTCGTATAAATTTTTCAACTGCACTATTAAAAGTAACTCCTGCAAATTCACAAACAAATTGCTTCATTTCCAAAAAATTAGCAAATTTTGAAAATTTTTGACAAAAATGGTCAATTTACAAATTTTCTCAAATTTGTTAGGAAACTCTTTTATCGGACATCAAAAAATTTTTTCAAAAATTTACTTACTTTTTGTGAATAAACTATTTTCATTAAACCAACTTTGGGGTCGTATTTTGATACCATTTTCAAAAAAAATTTTAATCAATTTTCAAACAAATTTTCCGAAAATTCTTTGATAAATTTCTCGAACTCTTTTTTAGCTGTATGACTTAGAAATTCTCTTTAACCCCAAAAAAATTTATTCATTATCCAAAAATATAATGAAACCCAGCTATTTAAGAAAGCAGCATTTAAAATTATTTAAGAGTGCTTGGTTATAATAAATTTATTACATAATTTTGACACACCAATTAACTTTTTATATGCAATTACTTTTTTGAAAGCTTTAATAATTTTATAAAGAAAGCTCATAAACATAATTTTTTATATATAGCGATCCCACGCCCAGAAATTACTTATATAAATAATTAATTGTTCTGTAACATAATAAACATAAGTATATGTAGTTATAAGGTCAATATAATGATATTTAATATATCAAAGGTAAAACTTTCTATATATATTAACCTGGGAGTTGTTTTGAAAATATGTTTGAATTTATGATTAAAAGATGAAATTTATTGTACTGTATTCATGAAATTTTTGGAAATTACTAAAAAAATTTAATAATAAGTCCAATTTCTAGGCCCAGGAGGCCCATTCAGATAAACTGAGGTTATGGGGAATATTGTTTAACTACCACAACCTGCCCTAAAAGTTAGAAGCAAATCAGCTTCCTAAACAGTTGAAACTTTCAGTGTTATTGGCAATGCTTAAAATCAGCTTGAATATTGGACATCTTATTAATTGCTCCTAAATGTCACCGGTAATCAAGAATCCAAACAGCTTTATAAAATAACTTCTAGACTAATATTTACATAAAATAAACACATATACTTAAAATTTGATACTTTGAATAAAAATACTTAAATAGTCATTAATTTTGACTATATATCTTTATAATTGAAAACAATATCTATATGAAAAAGAGATCCTCATACAAAAAAGTAATGTGTATACTAAAAATATTAAGTAAAAGAGCAAAAAAAAAACACGAATCTCTTCTTTAAAATAAAATATATCTTTATATTATAAGATATAAATCTTTTTTGGTGTATATTATACTTATATTATATTAATATATCTGTGTGTGGGATTATAACATGAGCTTAAAGTTAAAATGTTGTTATTATACTGCAAAATTTACGTTTGTAAATTCATATCTTATATGAACACGTTTACCGCTATATACAGACTTTTTATGCATAATATATCTCATTTTGTTTTTTTAATTTTTGTACTAAGGTAAAGTGATACAAGTTTTAACAGCTGTTAAATTGGGGTAGATTAGGTTTGAGGAAGTTTTACAAATATAATATGTTGTTTTGTTAACATTAAAAATATTTATAAATAATAGGAACTACTTCAATTAGGTACTTACTAATAAATGCAACCAGCTCAAATTAAAAGTTTATACATAAAATTAGATAAATCGAACTGTTTTTGTTTAGGATAAAATTAACTGAATTAAACCTTTTCATAACGTCTATATAAAAAAGCCACAAAAATCTAGGATTTAACTTGATCGGGATTTGGTACCATGAATAAAATAACTAATAAAAAAAATAATTTTCAGATATATGTCCTTTTGGTGCTTTGCATTGTTATTTTATTTCTGTTCAATTTTTTCAAATGTTTGTTAAGAAATTTTAATGATTCTTTATTTAATAAATCTCTCAATAAGATTTAAGGAGTATTTTACCAAAAGCGAATCATTGAAATCTTCATAGTCCTATGAAACACTTAAAATTTTTTAGAACTCCCCATAAAATTCTATGGACAAAAAAATTTAAATTCAAATTCTTAAAATAGATTTTGCAAGCAATATTAAAAAAAAGCTTAAAGGTAAAAACAGATCTCAGTTTTATATGGTTTTATTATGTAAAACAGAAATTTTATTTAATATGCGATAAAATACCTTTATCCGAAATCAAGTTTCACCGCAAATTTGAAAATAAAATTCGAGAAAATTTTATTTTTTACATCATTTTAAAATTTATTATTTTAAGTTTTTTTGTAAAAATTTAAATATTTCAAATAAACATAAAAATAAATATTTGTTAATTTTTTTCTCGCAAGCGAAATGTCTTTTTTAGGGTATATAATAAACTCCATTAACTTAACATTAAAAGTTATTACATGATATCTTAAAAATTATTTATTTTATTAAATTAATCCTTGAATGTAGTTTTAGCTTTCCTAATAGTTGTGGATTAGCTGGTTAGCTAATGGAAGATTGATTAATCCATAAAAAATTAAAATTGTATCTTTTACAAGTTTTATTCACCAACGTTTTTAATTGTATCAAAAGTTATAATATACTTTTATTTATTTCTAAATAAACCTTTAGGTTTATCATTGATTGATTAACTATTTTTTTAAATTTGAATTTATTCAAATTTAACTTTAGAAAAGATCATCCTGCATATAGGACTACTAATACCTTCTTTAAAAAAAAAAATTAATATTTGAAGTTAAGAAAATCATAATATTACACTTATAGTTAAATAAATATGTTATCAAAAATTTCCATATCACGTATATCCTATTTGAAAAATAACATTATTATATATACGCGTGCCAAAACGATAATAACAATAATAACGTAAGTAAAAAGCATTATTATTACTATATTAAATATTTTAAAAACCGTCTATTCAATTCAATTCATATAATATAATCTTGTTCTTGTTAGCATTGAAAAAACCTTTTATCAATATTTTATAAAGTAACTAACTATGCACACTACTTAAAAAATATTCACGTATACTTTTATTATCAAAAAAATAAATTTTTTTGAACTTTCTCTTTAAGTATATACACATTATATTATGAATAACCCTTTCTATAAAAACATGCATTATTATTACTTGGGTATATAACAATTGACATTTTATATAGTCATTTTCTATTATGTAAATTATTATTTATCCATTAGATCATGTCTTTATTATAATATAATGTGTTATGTGTGAGTGAGAGAAAAAATTTTAATGTATGACATATTTATTTATTTAATATTTTTTTTTTTATTTATGCACTGTTAAAATTGATTTAACTTGAATGGATTTATTAAGTAAATCTTTTGTAAATCAATTTTTCGTAATCGATTTAATCTGGAAAAATTTTTTAATACAATGTGATAAAAAGGTATTAACCGGATGTTATTGTTTATTGAAAATCTGAAAGCTTTTGAAGGGTGAATTTGTATGCTTTTTTTCTGTTATAAAATAAAATAAACTTTAACATTCCTAGACAAATTTGAATCTGCTACCAATTTTAGTTAAAAGTTAAAATTTAGAATAAGTCTGTTCAAAATACAAAGGAAATTAATCATAATAATATGATAGTATTCACATTTGTTTAACATGTAAATCACAGAAAGTCTATCAATACGAATTAAATTTCTGTAATATTGATAATAAAAGTAACATACTTTTAATGCTAAATAATTATTGTAAAATTAAAATTTGATTGTATTCAATCTTTTGAATAATAAAATAAAAAATCTAACAAAATAAATTCTACAATAATGTTAGCCATAAGATTTTTAAGTAATATTTTTAAGCTACCTATTATGAATTGCAAGCGAAATACAGAGAATCTGAATGAAACCAAAAGGTTGATATAGAAGTATAAATAACAAAATTACAAAAAAATACTCGAAATCGATAATTTAGAAACTAAACATTAATGATCTTTTATAATCCATAAAAATAATAAATATTATTAAGTTTAATTTTACAATATTTTTGAGTTTGTAAAATAATTGAGTTACTTATATATCCTAAGAAAGATATTTTGCTTGCGAGAAAAAGTTTGACAAAAATTTACATTTATATTCATTAGAAAAGTTCAATTTTTAAAAAAATCAAGAATTTCATTAAAATAACAAAATTAGGGGAAATTTTTTTCATATCATTTATAAATCTAAATAAATTCATGATTAGTATATGTAAACTGATTTTTGTTTAAACTGCTTTATATTTTTTAATATAGTGGTCGTCAATTTCGGATATCCCTATGAACAACAGTTTAATATTTTTAAAAAAAAATTTTTATTTTTTGATGTTAGGAAAAATTAACAAAAAAATGATAAACAGTAAAATAATTATTATACTTACGAAAAATAGAATTATAAAATTCGATAAAATTATAATGCCCTAATAAAACTGAGTAAGCTTTGTTTATAACTTTGAGGATATTTTTTTATATAATATGCAAATTATGAATTTCAAATCTAATTTTTTCTTCTATACAAAATATTATGCTTACCCCTAAAACCAATTTTGGCTTAAAATATTTCTTCATGGAACACATTATTAATAGATACTCATTTCTAAATTTTCAGGTTTTATAAGACTTTTCCAGTACCTACATAATAATTATAAACTTTCTTGTATAAATAATCACCCATCAATTTTTTCATTAAAATAAAGATATTTATACAATTTATTAAAAAAAATATCAAGTTTTAATATCAAATTTCTAAAAAAGTATGCCTACAAACAAAAAATAACTACATAACATATCTTTCTACAAAATCTAAAATAAAAATCTCAATAAATTAAAAATAAAATGAAATTTCATTATTTAAAACCTTTTTTTATTACGTGATAAATAAAAATGTTAAGATATATAAATAAAATAAAAAACATTTATTTAATTACAGTACCTCAATATGACGATGAACCATATGAAAATTTACATTCAGCATTAAATGAAGATTTTAAATGGAAAATTTTACCAGATAATGATAATAATTATGAAAGTATAATAATAAAAAAAACTAATCAAAATTCTTACGAAGATCCATGTAAGTTTTATTTTTTAATTAAATAATTATATTTATATATGTGTTTATTTAATAATAATTATGTAATATATAATATGTACATGGAAAAACATTTGATGTTAAACCGACTTATATACAATTTTTTTCTCTTCGCATCTTTTTTTTGTAATTAAGATAATTAAGATAGATTAGAGATATTTTTTTACAATAATTTTTTATTACATATTTACAGTGGATATAATAACAATAAATCAAAGGCATGATTCTGGACATTATCGAGATATTAAAAGTCAAATTTGGGATTCGCATCCGCAATATCAGTTTATAGCATTTGGTCAAAAATTTCATTTAAAATTAAAAGAAAGTCGAGATTTTGCTAATGAAGGATTAACGGTAAGATTTTTTATCAATTTTTTCAAGTATACTCTACTAAAGAAAAGCAATATAAATTCGGGGGTCTGAATGTTATTTTGGACAAACTCCATGCAGAATTTGTAGGGTAAATTATTTCTGTTATCAAAAACCTGAATCGATTTTTGGATACATCGAAAAAATTTACTAATGTCCCTTTTCTTAGGAAAATTTTAGATATTTTTAAAACACTGTATAAAAACAAAATTTGATAGAATTAAAAGAATGAATTGATAAAAAAACTTATAACTGGTTTGTGTAAACACAACCTAAATGCATGAAACATGTTTACTTCCAGCTGAAGACTAGTTATAATGTAAATGTTACTTAACATTACAGTACAATTTTCTAATTTGTAATTATCAGCTTACTAGATGTTAAGATTCTAAACCCAAAATATTGTGATACCCTAAACGCCTATTATTTTAGGTCCCTAAATTAAAATAATTACAAGTCCCTAAACTTGAAATATTCTAAGTCCCTAAATCAATATTATTCTAAGTCCATGAATCTGTATTATCCCTAAGCCCAGATGTTTCTAAGTCCCTTAAATTATTCTAAGTCTCATTTGACTCCCCCCCTTAAATGGGACAAATTTGACCCCCCTCCCTTAATTTTTAAGTTCTGAAGTACCTCCTCCCTATATACACGTTTCATATTAATAGAAACAAGTTATAGACTAGAAGCTGTACATCTTAGATGTATGGACCTTTTTCCTAAACTTTGTGCAAAGATGCTTGTATGTGTTACGTGAATTCTGATACACTGATTTCAAATTTTTAGTTCCTGGGTCTGAAAACTTAGCTCTAATACTGAAAATCCGTATTTTTTAATCGATTTACTTTGGCATATTTCTATAAATAACTTTTTTTTAATATATTTATAGATAAATTTTCTAATTTCAGTCAAATCGAGATGTTATACGTTTTTGAGGTTGCTGAATACAATTAATTTGGGCGGCTCCTTTAAAACCTTCACTCAAATACGATTTAGGGACATCTCTTGGCCCGTTTGTTGCGTTTTTCTACATATTTCATAAGATAATTACTCGATTGTCATAAATATGAGTGAAGTTCAACTTTCATGGTCACTGATAACAAATTTTTATGTTGAGATTCCAAAAACTTAGGCCTAATTGCGAGAAACTGTTTTTTGGTTAATTTTGAAAGTTTTTCTGACATAAGTCATAAAAAACTTAGCCCTCAAAATGATACATAACTTATTTGTGAAGTCACTGAATGAACTAGATTTTCGGGGTTGGGAAAAAATTGAAATCAGCGTATCGAAAAACTTACCTAGAACATACAAAGAACCTAGCACAGATTTTAAAAAAAAGTGCGTACATCTAACATATACGGGATTTAGAAGCCTAGAATGTCTATAAGCAAAATTATATTATCAGCGAAATTCCATAATTTTTATATTTATGATACTTTTACATATCTAGGGCAAAAACGCCTATTTTCTATCATAGGAAAACGGCTTTTTTTCCATTATATGTAATACTATGTTTTATATCACAGGGAAAAATATGGGGTTCGAATTTTGCATGTTGTCTACTTTCGCTCGTGCATAAAATTGCATGCAAAGTCAATACAAATATTTTGTCTCTTGTTTAATAAACAGCTATTTTGTAAAGCATTTCAGAAATATCTTAAATTTGATTAACTTAGAATAATTACCCGAGGAATTCCAGATTCCAAAAATTCTGTTGCTTTGCTAAAATTTTTTTACTAGGGTATATTTCCGAGTATATTACAATATATTTTACTAAAAACTTTTCTTCAAATATTTTCAGGTGATAAAGACAAAGCATAATACTAGTACAAAAGAAAGTTTACAAAACGAATTAGGATGTTTTTATAATGGAATAATAGAAGGTGATGATAAATCTGATGTATCCGTTAGTCTATGTCATGGAATGGTAAGTAAAAAAAAAAAAGTAACAGGAAAGATGCCCCCGCAAAATAAAAGATAACCATAACCTTCAAATACATATTAATATAAAAAACAGAGCGTGAATCGTCAACGCCTTTACAAGTAGTATAAATCAATTTAAGAATATATTATAATAAATAATTTTTTTTTTCTCGATCTAATCAATTTTCTTTCGCACTCTCTTGGTATGTAATTGTAATATAAAGTACCCTCTTATATATTATCTACATAGGTACTGAATTAATTTATACGTACAGAATAAAGAGCGCGAGTACGAAGTACTGATTTATTGTATATCTTGAATGGCGCAGGTGAAGAATCGTGCAAAAGATATATATTTATATTTATTATTATATTGACTTTAATTATATTATTGTAAAATAAAAAATTCAATGAGTTATGGGCTAATTTCACAATGTTACATATTAGATCTTTGATTATTTTGGTTTTTTAATAGGTTTGGGGGTTCTTTTTTATTCAGAGCTTTATGCTGGGTTTTTTACAGTAAGATATTAAAAAAATTCTAATATATAATTATAAGCGCATAATAAGTTAAAAATGTGAATCAATATGATCGATACTATTTCGCCCCTGGAAATAGTGTAAGGCTCATCAGTATGATCACTATTTAGCCCTTTGTAGATAAACCAATTACGATATTAAACTATGAAAACAAAAATTATGCAACAAGATATAAAGAGTAGAATTTCCTAAGTTTGTCTATGGAATTTTTAACACAGAAATATTCATTATAGAAATTTATGCAGTCGTTTGTTGAAAAATCTTTTTATTTTTTCTTATAATATTCATTTTTTGGTAGGTGAGCATAGTCCTTTTAGTTTTCCTCAAACAAAGTGATTATTAGAGTCTCGTACTTTACGATCAATTTGTTTGAATATATTAAAATCTTCTGAAAAAACCATAATTTGAGGTCCAATATATACTTAACAACTAAAAAAAAATCCTTTACAAAAATTGTAATAATTGTTTTTGTTACAGATAGGTCATATAAAAACAGCAAACGCTATTTATCAAATTCAACCAGATTCAAAAAATCAACCATTTGGTCATCTAATTCATCGTAGAATAACTAAAAAATCTAATACTAATATGATTTCAATTGAAAGAAATTTTACTCTAAATGATTCGATAGATAAAGGAAATAATGTAGACAAGAAGCTTTATGAATGTGGTCTTATCGGTTAAGTATATTTAAATTTATTTATTTATTATTATTATTATTATATTTAAAAGAAAATTATATTTTTTATATGATATTTAAATTTTCTTTTCTCTCTATTTTAAAATAAACAATGTTATCTGTTTTATTATTATTATTTTTAACGGTTTTTCTATTAAACTTATTATTATATTTAAATATAAAGTTTATATTATTTTTTTGATCAAATATTTGACAATAAGTACATGGAGCATTTCAAGTTATTATTTTTTTTCCTAGTGGGTCAAATAGTACATTTTTAACCAAGGGAGCAAAAAAAAAGAATGGCCTAGATCGCAGTTTACCATCCTCGGCTTCGCCTCGGATGCTAATTAACGTGCGATCTGGGCCATTCTTTTTTTTTGCTCCCTTGGTTAAAAATGTACTATTTCCATAAAGAAAATGATCTTATACATCCTCGAGACTTAAATTAAAATAAATGATTTTAAAGACAATATAATAAATTATTTAAACTTATATTTTTATGATATAGTTGAGTTACTTATATATCCTAACAAAGACATTTTGCTTGCGAGAAAAAGTTTAACAAAAATTTAGATTTATATTTATTAGAAAAGTTCAAATTTTAAAAAACAAATAATTTAATTCAAATAATAAAAGTAGGAGAAATAATTGTTTTATCGGTCTTTACGGTTAAATTCATATCACTCATAAATCTAAATTCATAATTAGTATATTTAAACTGAATTTTGTTTAAACTGCTTTATACTTGTTAATAATGGTCGCTTATTTTTTACATTATCATATCAACAACAGCTTAATTTTAAATAATGTAATATATTTTTGTTTAAACTAATTATTTAAAGTATTAAATTTTCCGTGGTTAAAAGTATACTTAAATATCCGAGGCTAAAAAGACTATTTTCTCGAGTATATTCTCGAGTATATTCTAACATGGGTAGTACATAGAACGTGTTTTTGCCCTTTATATACAAAACTATGTTTTTAATGGGATAAAATATGGGCTATGTATATTATATTTTTTTATACCAATATATTATCTTTTGTTTTAAAAAAAAGCTTTTTTTTTTTGCACGCCTAAGCGAATGCGAAAAACCACGCACGGAATTTTCCGCGCACTCGGTGTACTCCTACAAGCCAGGTATTTGTGATAGTGTTTCCTATGATAGTTTCAAATCTTTTGTTTTTTTGATACTCAACTATTAAATAAAACATTAACTAAGTGACTCAAGGATCTTTAGGTCCCTAAATTGCTCCAAATGTTCGGGTTGCGTTAATGTTGCTGAAAACCATTTCACCAAATGAGTTTCGATTGATTTTAATTATTTTTTTGTGCAAAGTTTACTTTTAAAATCGTAGCTAACTGATTCTAACTGATTTTTTATATCTTTAATTGGGGCTTCCCATAATAGCCAATAAACCAAATAAAATTTTATTTTTTTCAAAATTTTTTCAAAAAATGATCACATTTTTAATTGCTGCAAAAATTATAATTTTTTAGTCTCACCAATTTTTTTCCGTCATTTTATCATTTATCATTTCCCGATGAGAATAATATAAGGTTCCGCCACGCCAACTATACAGTCCCCTACTCGGCGTGCTGAACTGGGCCTAGCAAGATGTGTCACGCGGCGATTTCCAGTCCCCTACATGGCGTGCCCCTCTGCGCAAGCGCATAATAGTTTTACATAAAACATATGATCCTTGTTTATTTACAAAATTAAAACCTAAAGCAAAAGTTTTTTAACAAAAATGACATATAAAATTGAAAAAAGTAGTGAATTAATTAAAATTAGGAAAAGGGCTTCTAGATTACATTTAAAAATTAAAAGTGCAGTAAATATACCTAAAAAGAAAGCTAAACATTATTAACATAACTGAAAAAATAAATGCTGAAAAACCTAAACTATTCTGATTCCCTAAATCAAAAATATTCCAAGTCCCTAAACCCGAAAAAAAAACATTTAAATTATAATAAAATTGTTGTCGACATTTTCTATCATAAGAAAAAAACTAGTTGATAAATATTGACTTTTTTATTATTTTTTACTTACGTTTATTTATTTTTTTATAAGCAATATTATAAATTAAATCATTCAAATTAATAAATATGCTTATAAATATTATTTACAAAAAATATTTACTAATTTAAGTAAAAATTAAAAGAACACAATTTTGTGGTTATGACATATATTTATTTTGATTTTCCTATACAGTGTGTGTAAAAAGTGGTGGAAAAGGGGCACGCCATGCTCGGCACTTGCTATCCCCGCGTGACCGATCGGTAAAGGCCCTTTAATATTATCGGGGCACGCCTACAGAGGTACTTGCTAACGCCAAGAAAACTTTTCCGATCGGGTTATAAGATAAAAATAATTCCAAAAATAGAGCTTAAATCCAAATTATTTCAAAAAGATTTTTAAAAAACCAGAATACTATGAACATGAAATTCTCCATATATCAATCCACATTAAAAAAAAAATAAAAAGAATCAAAAATGATAAAATAAATAAATTTTACAAAGGCTTATAATAATCATCTTGTGTTAAATACAAGATTACGTAGAATCAAATATTGATCAACAAGTTCGATTATAAAAAAAATAAAAAGCTTTCATGAGAATACAAGTAAATATTAAAAATTGATCTGTATAAGCAATAAATAAATAAAAAAAACATCAGAAACATCCATATTCTAACGGGGGTTAAAGATATTAGTTTTTCTTTTATTACAAAACTTGTCTTATAATATGTTGATGATATAAATCGGAAATTTAAATGTTTATAAAAAAAAAAGAAAATTTATTTATACACTACACCAAAAACCGGTTAAAAAAAAAGTTGCTAGCTTCTATACTTTAAATAACACGCGATAAATGTATTTATTTCTATGTGAGTAATAATCGCATTAGGTTGTCTGACTTTTTAAAAAATCATTGCCAATTAACGAAAGCACCTATATGTATATATGAAGATTTCAAATGTTTATAATATTTTTAAAAAAAAATTATTATATACGTCGGCACTTTTATATGTATATATTCCTGAATAAAAAATTTATATATATATATATATAACGTGACAATGTGTCAAGCTAACGAGCCAGTTAACTTGTTTATGTTATATTTCTTATATGGTCAATTCTATCAATCAGTTTTATGTATAATATTAAATTTAAATGTGATATTCGCTTTTTATTTTATCTATTTATATGATATTTAAATTTAAATGTATAATTATTATTTTTTAAAGAGATGAGAGAAGTTGTATAGATTATAGATAAGAAAATTTATTAAATTATTCAAAATTTTATTTTTTTTTTTAAATTTGTTGAATTTATAAAAAGTGTGATGTTTATTTATAAACTTGGTAATAGATTAAAATAATAAAAGGATATGCCGCCGCGTTATTGGTTTTTATTTTTAATGTTTTTAGAAAATTTTTTGGTGCTGTGTTCTAAGATGCATTCAAATTAATTTTCATTAATAGAATTGAGAGCTTCGTACAATTGAGATAGTTTAGGAGCCTGTTATGGCAAACAGTGCGTGTAAAAGAGATAGACGAGGCCAAAACATGCTCATCTTCGTACCCTAGTTTTTTTGCAGGTTGCGGGATCTGGAAAAAGTTATGAGTCCACAAAGTCAGCCAGTTTTTAGCAAAAATAAACTGAAATTATATTTCACGGTCGAATAGTTTAGATTTTTAGATTAGGCCAAAACATGCTTAGTTTAAATTTGACGTTTTTTGGTATCTCGAGTCTGAAGGAGCATGTCGGGTCATTAAAGTCTCACCGTTCATCCGTGCTTTAAAAAATTAATTTTAAATAAAAATATATACAGAGAAAAGATTTCATAGTCCGATTTAAAATTGTAAATGCAAAACTTTGAAACATTTCGGTTTTATCTGAAATCCGTTATATGGTCCATTGCCTCCTCCCCCCCCCCCCCTCCAGGAATAATTTTCCAGGGGGGCAAAAGTTAGAGGAGCACAGGGCCGTCATTCCGAAATCCGATCTAATACAAATTAATAAAAAGACCGAACTATCGGATCAGATAAGATACCCAATTACTCGGATAATCGCACGCCCCTAGTAAGCATCTAGAAATCATTAATGTAAAACATAAACTTATAAAAGAGTTTTAAAATTTTTTAAATAAAATTAACTTTTTCCTTAAAATTACTTTTCACTTCATAAGGGGAATCTCAAAATTTTTTTAAATCTGTTTTTAATATGCTTATTATGTCAGACAGAATTACTATCGCTGTATGTTCAAAAGTTTAAAGAGTATTGAACATACAGCGATAATAATTTTTAAGATTACAAAGCAAAGATTTTTTCTTTCTAAAAAGTAGTGATAAACATTGTTTTATCGTAATTAGTAACTCTAAAGTATATATTATGTCACAACTTTTTTAATTGTAGAGGAAATTCTTTTTTCTTATAATGAAAGCTCTCAGAATTTAAAATCAACCCAGTTTAGACAAATATTTCATTTTATTTTGCATATGGTTTTTAATGGTCAAATAAATTCAATTCATAAAATTTGAAGAACATTTTTCATTTTCTCTGCAAGCTCCTAGAATTAAAAATCCACCATTTTCAACATTCTTTGAATCCTATTTTGCTAATATTTCTATTCCCACTATAAAAAAGAATAAAACAAGATTTTCATTGTACCCAATAAACTCAAGAAGCTTTAATTTTTCAGTTGGTATCAAAAAGAATGTTTTTAATTTTTAAAGCACTCAGTTTACAATATTTTTCAATTTTAAAAAATGTTCTGCTATTGCCTTCAATAAATCAATACTCTTAAAAATTTAGCTTTTAGTGACCTAAAAAAAATTACAATTAGAGATTGAAAAAAAAACTTTCTTTTTGCTTTGCAAGCTCTGAGGGATAATCATTCCATTTTTTTACAATTTTTTTATCACTTTGGAACTACCACCAAACTCATAAATTTTTAAAAATTTTAAACATAAACCCACAAAAACAAACTGATTTTATAGACCAATATTCCCACAAACTATTAAAATATATCACGTACTTCAATTTTCTTACTTCAAAAGTGTATAAAAGACCTTTATAAATATATTATTTTTTAAAAAAGAATTATGGACATGTCCTATTTTTTATAAACATTTTTATTTATTTATCTGCGTGTTTATATATATGCAAGAATTTATTATTGTAATTTCACTTTGAGATTAATTACTATAACTTTCATAATATACATTTACTAATAATAAAGCTTATAAAGAAGAGTAGTAATCTTATAATGCATTTTTTTTTAACTCGTTATTTCTCTTTTTTATCATATAAAAAAAAAGACAATAAGTAATAAATTTTTTATATTTATTTATACATAAATTTATTGGAAGGTATTCTGATGTAGTAAAGTGTCATTTTTTTATGGTATGAATGTATAAAAAATTTTTTTAATTATTATTAAAATTGGTAATTAAAACACGCTTTATTTTTGATTTTTTAAGATGATTGCACAAATTTTTTGTGTTAATTGATGAGTTATTACTGAATTATCTGATTTTTTGTTGTTTTTTATGTAAATTTAACTCAATTTTTTGGTAATTAAAAATAAGTTACGTGATTTTGAAATATAAAATTTATTTATTTATTTATATCATTATAAAAATCCAATCTGATAAAATAGTACATTTTTATTGGTCCATAAAGTAAAATAATAAAAATCCAAAATAAATAAATTAATTTTTTATCCTACATAAGATTCTAGACCAAAATATCAAATTTCACTTACTATTTTAAAAATAATAATAAAAAAAATTGAATAACAAGATATTCTTAATAGGATAATTAAAAAATTAAAATAATTTTTGCATGTGTGAAAAAATAAAATTTTGAAAAATACGATTTTTTATTATATGCGTAAATATAGAAAAAGAGGTTTTTCACTATAAATATAACTTGCATACAAAAGTGCATATTATTTTCATAATATACAAAAAGTATACTGATGAAAAATTTGTAGCAACTGCTGAACATTAATAATAAGCGTGTTTATATGAGTGATTCTTTGTCAATTTGGATATTTTGAATGTTTTTACAAAAATTTTGTTTTGGGATTTGAATCATAAAGGTTAGGAAAATTAGAATCAAGGGTGGGTGGTATCCGACTTGAAAATTTTCGATTTACTCCGTAACTACAGACCTTTTTCGAAAAAATCTGGGATTTACTGAAAACTGAATTATATTTTTAAAAAAACTAGAACTTTTGGGTATCATGACCGAATACTCATCCCTATTGAAAACTACCTATCATAAGCAACTGAATATAAAATGTGATTTAATTAAATTCGAAAGTTAGACCGTGCCTAAATTAACAAAGAATCACTCACATAAAAATTTTGTTAAAAGAAATTCGCATCAAAAATAAAACTATAAACCATAAAATACACCACACGTCATTAACTTTAAATTTTCATTTACAAAAAAATAAATTTTAAATTGACAAATTATCCTAATTAACGAAATTTCTCACACGACGAAATAAAAAAACAAAAATAATAAATAAATAAATGACCAGATATATTAAATAAAAATTACATCATATAATTTTTAATAAGAAATAAAAATTTTTTTAAAATTGACCTCGAATTAAAAAAAAAACTTTTCTATATTCATTAAACATTAAAAACAAATAAATAAATATAATTAAGTGTATTTCATCATTTTTTATTGTTCCTCAGGTAATATTGTGCATATAGGTATATTGGTAATAGCGCACAATTAAATTACATAAAAATTATATTCTGACATTATTATATGACTTTAATACTGACAAATATGAAGATTAAATGACAGTATTTGATTCGTGTTTTATTCAAAAATTATTAAGTTATAATAGATCTTATAATGTTGCATTTATAAAATCTTATACCCTCGAGCAAAACTAGAAATTGCAAATTTTATAAGCTGCATAAGCTTTTATATGTATTTCTCATTTATGGAAAAATTTAGGCAATACTTTTTTTAGCATTTAGAAATATAATTTTTTAGTATAGTAAATTTTTTTAATTAATTTATGAATTTAGAAATTTAGTGACATTAAAAATTTTTTTCATTCGCTTTATTTATAACTTTTTCTTCATCAAAATTAATATAAATGTCTCCAAATGTTCTCGAACTATGCTTATAATTATAGGAACCAATCAAGATAAATGAATAGGGGTGAAAGAAAAAAATGTTTGTTTAAAAAAAAATTGATTTTACTAAATTAATAGTACATTTTTAACCAAGAGAAAAAGAATGACCCAGATCTCAGGTTAAGCCGAGGATTGTAAACTGCGATCTGGAGCATTCTTTTTTTGCTCCCAAGCATGGATAAAATGCAATTTTTTTTTTCAGTGGGGAGAAAACACGTTTTATTAATCGGGTAACGGGGCGAAAAAAATGTTATCAACCCGCTAGCAAAAAAAAATTTTTAATTTACCGTTGATTTGAAAAAAAAAAACTGATATTGAGCAATTAAGGAATTCTGTCTGAGGGGTTAGATTGAGGGTTGGTGATTAACAATTACTAAGCAACGGATATAATATGTTCATCACTATCAGGGTATATTAATGTGTTTTCCGAAATAGGATAAGAAAACCCTTATTTTAGTCTGTTTTCTATAATTTGTAAAGTTTTAGCTAAAAACAAATTCCAACTGTTGCAAAATAAGCCTTAATAAAAGACATGATAAGCATGTATAATTTTTTTTAAATTTCATTTTAAAGATAAGTTTTACCTCTAAAAACAAATTTGAGTATTGCATTCATTACAATTTTAGTCGATTTAGGGCAAATTTTTCAAAAACAAGTTAATTTTTTTTGAATCATCATTATTATTAGCCCCTATTTTTAAAGATTTTTAAAATTTAATTTTTGCATTTAATTAATAATTAAAAATTATTAAACAAACCTCGAATATTATAAGCAATAATATATAAGTTACAAGCATAATAATAATAATAATAATATTTAATATTTTTTGATATTTATAGATGACTATTTGAAAGAAGATACTGTCAAACCAATAGAGGATATTTCGGACATAAAAACATATGTTGGCAATCAGCCACATGAAAGAAAACGTCGTCACATATCTACTTATCCAAAAAGTACTGAAGATGGAAGGTATATAATTACTACTTAAATTTCATTTTTCTTTTTTCATTGAATACGAATTGAAAAATAAATTATAATTTACAGTTCAGAAAATTCTGGTCAAAGTTTTGCTATGGAAAATTATGAAGAATCGATTGAAAATGATCTTGATATTTATGCAAGTTGGAGAACAAGAAGAGCGTTACCACGTGAATATTTTATTGAAATAATGGTTGTAGCTGATGCTAAAATGATTGATTATCATGGTGATGGACTTACACATTACATCTTAACGCTTATGAATACGGTACTTACATTTATTTTTTTTGCTTGTAATTTTTATTCCTGCGTAATTAAAAAAAAAAAATCTAATTTTCTAATCACACTCGTTTTTGGATCAATTTTCGTATCATATATTCACTTTTTTGACATACTTAAAATTACGTTAAGTCATTATAAACACGTTCCATGTTAAAACTAATATTACAAAAAATATTTAAAAAAAATTAACCATTCTAAATTAGTAAAATTTTTTAAATAAAGCCAAAACTTTCTAATGCAAGGATGATTATTCCTAAAAGTTATATATTACTTTTAACATATTAAATTCACATTAAAATATGTTAATCCAATAAAATTTTACAATCCATGCAATTACGTAAAATAATAATAGTTTACAACTAAACGATGCAGATAATAATATTTCAGTTCTATACCTCCAGGTTAATTAGTACTTTGAAAACTGCAATAAACTTGTACAATATAAGCTTTAATTTATGAAACCTCAAAATATAATGTTAAATTTTAAATTAAAAGTAAACATAATTAAGAAACTATTACTATAAAGTTTCTATTATTTTATTATAACCGTTTTTGTTTTAAAAGTAAAATAAATTTAATTTACTTTTTTAGGTATCAAGAATTTATAAAGATGCATCAATTGGTAATCCAATAAGTATTGCTGTTGTGAAAATAAAACAAATTTATGAAATTTTTGGTAATAAGCATCCTGGTTCTGATGGTATTGCAGCTGGTGAAATGTTTAAACTGTTTTGTGATTGGCAAAAACATAATAATCCAAGTGAGCCGTCCCCTGAACATCATGATACAGCTTTACTTTTAACAAGGTAATAATTGAATTATTTATTTATAGTGGTAGGTTTTGAGAGGGTTGATGACTGCTCGAGTGAGTATGCATTTACCTTCTAAACATTTTTTATTGTTACTTACCTTTCTAATGTTCAAAAAAGGTATTCTCTGTTGGCTGTGCAAAAAGTGTACTTAAAATTATAAAAAATTCAAATTTATTAAAGTAATAATTTAGAAATGTCAAAATTTCTTAGGCATTTCTCACTGGATTCAGTTTCTCTCAATCGCATTTCTTTTAAATTTTTATAATATAAATTCTTTTTGACAATAAATATTGACCATCCTTTTTGATTTTCTAAATAAAATAGAAAAGATGTCTCAATTTTGATTATTGACCCTAATTTGTACACTTCACTAAAAATAATCAAATAAAATATCGAGAATTAGAAAATTTATTAGCCATCAATTTCGAATAAGCTTCCCGTTGCGAGGCTTGTATCGCTACAGCTTCATAACAATAGAATTGCCAAATCGAAATCAGACGATTAATGTGCATAGTTCAGGCAATACTTTTGAAAAAAAGACGTAAAAAAAATCATATATTATTGTCCTGCATTTAATTCATTAAATATCCCTTTTAAATCAATCAGTAGAAAAAAATTTTAATTAATTAAGTATGAAATATAAAATAATTTAATGATGATTTTTAAATAATGAAGAAGAAATAGGTATTACTACTATAAATTTATTTATTTTTCTGCTTATAATTAAAATTATTTTTCTATTATATTATTACAAATTGAATAATAAATTATCAAAGAGACAATATTTCCTTCAACTTCTTCTGATTATTACTTTATATATGAATGCAATATTCTCATAATTACAATAATATTCATTGAGTAAGAATTTTGTTAATTTAATTTTAAAAATTGTCTTTTTATATATGGGTAAAAATATGAATTTCAAGTACAGGTTAGCTTGAAGCTTTACTTCTTTAGGGTTACAGAATAATGGCTTGTATCATGCAATCTGAATATTATATATGCACAGTTAGGTTGTTTTACTTGCATTATTTGAACTTGATTTTGATCAAATGACTAACACCACATAATATCATACCAAAAAAATTTTTTTTTATTTACTTGGCCTGAATATTTTATTTATAATCAATATAACCATAAAAGTTTGAAATTTTTAGCAAAAAAATCTAACAATGTACTGTACAAGTAAAAATAAGTTTTTGTTCAAAAAAATAATGAAAAATGTGAAAAAAAATTTTTTCTTCAATTTTGCCAATTCTTTCCTGAGGGGTAGATCACGCAGCCAAATTTGGTTTTTACGAGAGTTAATAAATTTATAAGACCCCAGTGTGAAAATGAATTCAAAAAAGTTTTCATAAATGCTTGAAATCAGAACTTAATCGTAAAAAATAACATTTTTAAGAACAAAAAAATAAATCAGCAGGTACAAACTCTTATATAACAATAAATTTCTGCTTAAAAAATTAATTTTCACTTTAAAATCTCCATATTTTTAACTACTCTTTAGTTTCTTCAAAGAACAATCCTCAACAAATAACTTCGCTTTCACAAAAAATAAAACGCTTTGGGCAAAAAAAAAAAAATATTCGCGAATTTTATTTTTTTCAGCATAAAATTATTGTAAAATAAAAAATTATTTTAACCACAAAAGAAATATACATAAAATTTTTATTGCTTATAAGTATATTTTTAACCATAATTTTATTTTTTCTTTTTTATAAATTATATCTCTCTATTCTTTATATTATTATTATAAAAAATAAAAAATGCCTTGATTTATTACGAAAGGACATAAAATAAATATAATTACATTACAATATAATAAATAATGTAAGATATTTAAAAATTGATGAAAAAAAAAGCATATTTCTATGGACGTATCTTTTATTATGATGTTATTAGTTTTTATTGTTTTATATAAATTATTGCGAATTTGTATTGAAGTGATTTTTTAAATTTTATTATACAAAAAATCTGATTTTTTTTAGGAATGAATTTATGAATAATTTATTGATTTTTATTTTGCAAAAAATAGATTTTTTTTTGTTAGTTTTAGTTAATTTATTGTTATGTAAGGAAAGTTTTGGCCATCTTTTTTAAATATTTATTTGAGGATGTTAAAATGTCTTAAGTTATTTGCCTAAAAAACGTGTTATAAATAAAAATATTCAGTGTATGGATTCATGAAGTTGTTTTAGGGCCTGGCTTTTAATATTTTGTGCAAAAATAATTTCCCTATAAGGTACAAAATTACATCGGTTTCGGAAAAAAGTAAACATTTTTTTAAAATATGTTAGATTCTAAAAATGTTCAACTAAAATTTCATTTAAACCCTCAGAGTTAAATTACCCCAAAATTCCACTAATCTCAAAAATTAGGCATTCGAATTATATTATACCTCGTAAAGAAATTTCGTTTTAAACGGATTAACCCATATATATTTGAAAAAACTGAATTATAAAACTTAAAAATTTAATTTTTTTTTTAAGAGAAAATCTTTGTCATAACCCCGGGCTAAAACGTTGTGACACATTAGGATTAGCAGAGCTTGGTAGAATGTGTTATCCAGGCGCTTCTTGTTCTATTGTCCAGGACAATGGACTCGCAACAGCATTTACGATCGCTCACGAAATTGGTCATGTGTAAGTATAATAAAAAATAAACTTTTATTTTTCTTGACTTCTGTCAGTCCAAATTTTATAGTACATAATTCATTATCCAACGCTTGAAAAAAAATTTCAAATAACATGAGATAAAAAATGTTGGTAAAAGAGAATATCACATAAAAATTAAGATGACTTTAACTCATGAATTAGTAGCATTCACAAAATATATTTTAATTTTATGATTACAGATTAAATATGCCACATGACGATGATTCAAAATGCACAAAATTTCGTAATCCATCAGGTGTCCACAATATAATGACTCGAATGTTGGATGATAATACTGAACCCTGGATATGGTCCAAATGTTCCAGACACTACGTCACTGAGTTTCTCGAGTAAATAAAATTTTGTTTTTTGTAAACTTATATATGTTATACGAAATTGCATTCTATATAAACCAAGCTAGTTTTTTCATTTTTCCTATTTGCATTCTGTTTAATTCTAAATTTATACACATTAACTCTATATAATATCGCAAAAATATACTACCAGCTTATTTTAATGGTCACATCATTTATTTATAGTCATTATTTTACTTTCTTATATTTACAAACTTTATATTATTTGAATTTATTAATAAAAATTTTAAATAATTTTTTTATAGCGCTGGTCATGGAAATTGTTTGTTAGATGAACCACGTGATAGTAAAATTATATCGAAATCAAATTTAAATAGATTACCTGGTGAAGATTATTCAGAAAATAAACAATGCGAGCTTGTTTATGGCTTTGATTCGAAAATTTGTCCACATATGGTTAGCGATGGTAAGTTTTGTTAAGAAGTTTTTAAAATTTTCTGATTAGCGATGTTAATAGCGATATTAAATTCAAATTCCTGCGATAAAGAAATTTAATTTAATAAATGTGAAAATTTGCAGATAAAATATCTAGTCAAACGTTTTGTGAAATAATTATTTATGAACATTAAATAAACATTTGAAATATTCATTTGATAAATCCTTCAGTTCACTACCTATTTTGCGATTACTTTTTTAAAAATTTTGAAATTTGATTAAAATATTTTATTTAATTATGGGATTTCACCTGAACATAAATTAATACACAAGTTTCACAAAATAAGCAAATTTCTAATCAATTATCAATTAAATTACCGAATTTTTGCGACAATGTTAAATAAATAATTAACATGATTAATTTAATAAATGCTACGTAAGCTCAGTTAACAAGCATTTTTCGTTACCGGTCAGGCAGTCTGCAAAAAGTTGTGGTGTACCCTTCCACATTCCAATCATGGAGATCAATGTCATACTCAACATATGCCATGGGCTGACGGTACATACTGTGGACCAGATAAATGGTGCAATCGTGGTGAATGTGTATATCGAAATTACCTAGAACCAGTTCATGGTCAATGGGGTGAATGGAGTAATTACGGCGAATGTTCGAGAACCTGTGGTGGAGGTATCAAACGGAAGTATCGTGAATGCGATAGCCCGCCACCGCAAAATGGAGGAAATTATTGCGTAGGCGAGCGGGTTAGATACCGAAGCTGTGGAACCAAAGAGTGTCCATCTGGGTCTTTAGATTTTAGGTAACGAACATGAAAAATTTATTTAATTTAATTTAAATTAACATTTATTATGGTTATTAATTTGAATTTTAGACAACAACAATGCGAACGTTTTAATGGTAATAATTTGGACATACGCAACTTAGGAAAAAATGTCAAATGGCATGCAAAATATAATAGAAGTAAGTTTTTAATTTATTGAATAGAAAATGTAAATTAATATTTCTAAATTAATTCCACTCATGTTTTAAAAACAGTATTACCCGAAGATCGCTGCAAGCTTTATTGTCAAGTCGCTGGAAACCAGTATTACAAATTACGTGAAAAAGTTGAAGACGGTACACCTTGTGGCCCAGATACTTTTGATATTTGTGTTAATGGACTCTGCAAGCCTGCTGGTTGTGATCACATTTTAAATTCAACGGCTACTTTAGACATTTGTGGTGTTTGTAAAGGAGATAATTCATCTTGCCAAAGAGTTTCTGGCAGTTATAATATCAGTAGATCCGGGTATAATAAAGTTACTATAATTCCTGCAGGAAGTAGTTTTATTGACATTAGGCAATATGGTTGGAAAAATTCTTATAAAGATAGTAATTATTTAGGTATTCGTTTAGTTTCAATATAATAATCGCTAAAAGTCATTTTTTTTCAAAGTAAAAGTCAATGTTAAATATATTTTCAGCTCTAAGATTAGAAGAAAATGGAAAGTATATTTTAAATGGAAACTTAAGCGTAGCTCCTCGAAAGGTCATTATCTATCCAGGTGCTACGATAGAATATAGCGGCCATGAACATGTAATTGAAAGGCTCAATAGTTCTAGACCAATAGCAGTTGATTTAATTTTAGAGGTAATTAAAAAAAATTTTTTGACCCAAATTTATGATTAATTAAAATTTTACTTTTTTAGGTTTTATCTGTAGGGAATGTTTACCCTCCACAAATAACCTACGAATATACTATTTCTAAGAAAGTTGTGATAAAGTTTGTTTGGGTTTTGAGTGATTGGCATTATTGTGATCGAATATGTCAAGGTATAAGACATCGTCGAGTGATTTGTAAAAATATTGAAACTAAAGAAACGGTTTCTGATGTTTATTGTTCGCAATATCAAAGGCCGAGAGAAGAAACTCAACGATGTAATGTTAATTGTACACTACAGTAAGTTCATTTTGGATATCAGAAACTTACAATTAAATTAATATTATTAAAACAAGTTTTATGAAAACGGATTTTCTCTGAAATCCAGTTTCTTATTTAAAATTTCATGCAATTTTAAAATAATTAGAAATTTATATTTATACCGTAATTATGGATTTGAAAGTGGTTGCAAGTAACATAAAACCTAAAAAAAAGTTAAAACCAAAAAATTTCTTTTGGGTCCAACATTTTTTTTAAGTCCCACAAGTCCCGCAATGCTCGCATTTTAAATGATTGAAAATCATTTTTTTAAAATTTTCTTTACTTTTGAAGGCATTTGGAATCGTTCGAACAAGAAAAAAATTCCGGCTGCCATAACCGAATTCAGTTAGCGGCAACCGGATTTTTTTTCAAGTTAGGTATTAACAACTTGAAAATTGAATAATTCGAAATCGCTTTTCTGGCTTACATATGAAAATTAAAAAAATTGAGATTTACTTCTTGTTATTTTTTTAGAAATAAAATAATTAATTTGGGGCTATTACAGATTACAGAGAATCATTCTATTCATGATAAATTATTACAATTATTAATTTTTTTATGTTTTTATTTTTAGGTGGCAAGAAATACCTGAAACAAAAACAGAATGTTCAAATAATTGTGGTCCAGGATTTTATAGAATAAGACATCATTGTGTTTACATACCTCAAACCGGAAATTCTTATATTTCTAGAATAATACCGTCACATACTTGTCATCATTTGAAACGACCAGAAGAAATTAAGCAATGCGTTGGTCCATGTAAATCGGTTAATTGGCAATATGGAGAATGGAGTTCATGTTCTGTTACTTGTGGTAAAAATGGTATTCAGGTTAGATCAGCAATATGTGTTAATTCTGATAACCAAACGGTAGCAGAAGATAAATGCCCTGATACAAAAGTTATCAAGCAACCATGTGAAAAGAAATCTTGTCCTAAATGGGGCTTAGGACCATGGACTGACGTAAGTTTTATAAAATTCAAGGTGAATAATTTTATTTAAAATTAATAAATTTTAATAATTTTAGTGTTCTGTAACTTGTGGACTTGGTAAACGGGAAAGCCGGTATTTGTGTCAAATTGATAATCGAGTTGTGCATTCAAAATACTGTGAAGGCAAACAAGAAAGTAGGGTTGAAGTTTGTGATGCTGGCCCTTGTTCTAAATGGTACACAGGAGCTTGGAGTGCGGTAATAATAAGTTTATTAATTAATTACCTCTTATTTAATTAATACGAATTCTGATCAAAAAATAAATTTTTTTAGTGTTCTACTACGTGTGGCAATGGAATTCAAAGAAGACTGGTCGTATGTAAATATTCAAATGGTAGCCTCAGTTTAAATTGTAATTCCTTGTTAAGACCTTCACATTTCAAAGATTGTATTGTTGAAGTTTGCCCAAAAGTATGAATATATTCTTTTAGCTTCAAATTATTTGGCCTATAAATGATTTATGAAAAAAATAATACATTTATTTTATTTTAGCCCATGATCTATAATACAACTTATTCTTCTCGTTTACCGGATGACGATAATTTGGAAAATGATATTAATTCTCATATTACGTTTCAATCTGGATATGAATGGATTATTGAAGATTTTGGAGAAGTATGAATGATTTTATATATTAATAAATGTTTTATAATAAAAAGTAACTTATCAATACTGATTCGCTCGAAATCATCCTGAAAAAATAGTTTAAAATTGTTGGTTTAAAAATATTTTGCTGGATTTCTGACTTTCATAAATTACAGAGTTAAATTTAAGATTCCCCATTTTTCAAATTTGGGAGGACTAGTATGAAATGAGTTAAATTACTAAAACTGTTCGCGCTGAAAATATCTCGTAACCGACTTTTTAAACGCACTAGTATACAATTTTTTATAAAAAATAACTTCGATTAACAGTAATATTTTTTAAACGTGAATTTTAAAATGATATTTTTTGCTCCCATTTAATCATTTATCTCAAATTAAATACTTGCTTGCTACTTAGTGTTCCAGATCTTGTGGAGGAGGTTCTGCAAAACAAATAGTAAAATGTGCTTCCGTAGTTTCTCAAAAAATTGCACCAGATAATTATTGCGATTTAAAAAAACGTCCAGCTCATACAGTTTCATGTAACGTACACCAGTGTCCACAATGGGAAGCAGGGGATTGGGGTCAAGTAAGTTCAAAGAATATGTCAAATTCCATTTAATTTTTAACGTAAAAATTTTTTATAAAATAGTGCGATGTAAAATGCGGTGATGGTTATCAACATCGACAAATCATGTGTTTAGACTCTCGGCAAGAAATTATGCCAGAAAATGAATGTTCTGAAGAATTGAGACCTCGCTTAACAAAAAAATGCCAAAGACCCCCATGCCATTTAAGCAATGATATTCAATCTTTTGATTCATCAAATTATTCAACTTACAAATGGCACACTGGATATTGGAGCGAAGTAAATAATTTTGAATTTTTTTCGCATTTAATAAAATAGGTAATTTTAAGTATCTACAATTATTTATATATAATTTCAGTGTTCGGCTACTTGTGGTAATGGGTTCAGAAAACGAGAAGTAACGTGTCATAGGATAAATAAATATGGATGGCAAGATCCAGCAATAGCAACTAAATGTTCGTTAAGTAAAAAGCCGGTTTCTGAGCAACCCTGCAAAATACGCGGTTGTTATGATGAATTTCATTGGATCGCTGGAAGCTGGAAAAATGTAACAAAATAAAATTAAAACACGCATTCTGTTTATCTTACTTTAATATAAATTTTAGTGTTCGCACACTTGTGGAAAAAAAGGTCGTCAAATACGAAGACTCTTTTGCTTAAATAAACACGGCAGAAAAGTTCGAAGACATTTTTGTCCAAAAAATTTAAAACCTCAAAGAAAAAGAAAATGTAACCAAAAACCATGTACGGGTCCTACAACATGTTTAGAAGTTCAAACAAGATTGAAAACCTACGTGGATGGTGAATACACGCTTTTAGTTGGAGGTAAATACATGTCCATATTCTGTTATGGAATGAGCAGCAATGAACCACAAGAATATCTTACTTTACCCACTGGTGATAGAGAAAATTATGCAGAAATTTATGAAAGACGGTAAATTTACAATTCATTTTCTGTAATTGAGTACTTGTTATTTTTAGAAACTTAATAATTAATTAATTTTTATAGGCTCCAAGATCCTAACACTTGTCCATTTGATGGCCAGAGAAATAACAGTTGTGAATGTTTGAAAGAACAATTGTCAATATCTGGACGAACAATGTTTAAAAAAATAAGGATAGACGTCAACACATTACATGTTGTCCGTAAGTATCCAAATTCTTAATTTTATAGAGAAAAAAAACATTATTTGTAAAAAAAATCATGAAATTCTTTTTTAGCTGATGACTATCGATATGCAATGAAAATGGGATTGAATAATATCGAATATGGTAAAGCAGGTGATTGTTACAGTAAAATGAATTGTCCTCAAGGACGTTTTGCAATAAATTTAAGTGGTACTTATTTAATACTCTCACCTGATGTTCATTGGATTCAACAATCTAATGCACATATTTCAATTAATAAAATTGTAAGTATAAATGAATATCGAATTTTTTTTGGGCCGTTTTTAAATAGGAAGGGTTTGAAATATATGAAATTTTTTTGGCACAATATTTTATTTTTGAGAGTACAAAAAAATTTTCAGTAAAAAATTTTTTAAGATCAAAAATGTTCATAAATTTATTTCTACTGCTTCTTATTTAAAAACTATTTTAAAAAAAGTCAATTTTACTAGGACCTCTTCCCCCTCCTTTAATAAATGATACCAATATTTTCAATATTTTAGAATAATCAAAGAGTTATTGGAAAATGTGGAGGATATTGTGGATTTTGCGTACCATCAAAAGGATTAAAACTAAACGTATTACCTTCAGAAACTTGACAAGATTAATAAATTACATTGTGTAAAAAATGTAATTTAAATTGACATAAACAGTATGAAATGTAGAACAATTTTTTTTTTAAATCAAATATCCGTGCCTTATTTTGTAAAATAAAAAAAATACCATAAATATTTTTTTATAAATGTGTGAGTTAAATTTAAAAAATAGTGTTAATTTGTAATAAGCTGATTTTTTTTATATGTGAGCAAAAACTATGTGTCTTAACTAGTCATTTATTCAAAATATTTTTCAAGACACAGAAGAAATATAATGAAATATATATATATTCATATATATTTATGATAAAATGATTATATTAATTTAAAAAATCACTGCCAGATATTGTCGTTTTATAATAGTGCATTACGTAACAAGTGCAGAAAGTTTAGACCTCACAATTACCTAACTGAAAGAGTGTAACATATTTTTGTTATTGCAAGATAAAGTACCATAATAATAATAATAAATAGACAGTTTCGCCTCTGTCAATAAAATTGTATTTACTTTTGAATTAAAAATTTAATACAAATGTCACATATTTTTTGTAATTTTTGGCGTAGAAACAGCGAAAATTCAACTATAAATAGAAAGAATTCTCCAGTTTTGCGCATGGAATTGCAAAAAATTTGATTTTTCAGAGTGAAACTTAGATAAACATAAAAAAATGTAAATAGGCTTCTATGAAGATGTCCTTTATTAATGTAAATATTGCCATTGATTCTATTTTTCTGAATCGATCAGTTAATTGTAAGATTGTATATGTTTATAGAAAAATATGTAAAAATCATAATAACTGTAAATTTTTATTAACTTCAAATTGTTATAAGTACACTAAAAAACTTAAAAATTATATAAATTAATTTATAGTATGTAACTAAAACGTACAAGGGGCTAATCACAAATTAGTTTTTATAAAAAATTGCTAATTTTTGAACTCTGCTTAGAAGGTGGCTTTGTATTTTTTTGAAATGCGCGTAGATAAAGGGCTGAGATAGTATTTGAATAATTGAATATTTTATATTAAAATTTTATATTTTATCATAATATAGCAAATGCCATTTACAGCCTTTTACATTACTTCTAAGCAAAGAGTTCAAGTGTTCAAAATGGCAAAACTTATATCAATTCTTATGCAAGTGATAAAAGCCCTCAAAAATAAATAACTAACCGAAAATATCATAATTAAGATAGATAACATTAAGTAGGATAATTATAATAGTTTATTGAATGTCAAGAGATGAAAATTTTAGAGATCTAAAGTTTTTTGCTCATGTTTCGTACAATATTTTTTGTATGCGCAAAAGAAAAATAAATGTAAATTATTTAATTTAATGTATTCGAGCTTTATGCGCAAAAGCGCAAAAAAATTACATTTGAGGATGTATTTTAAAATTTAATTTTATTAACTAGATTATAGTTTAAATGAACGGATAAATCAAAATCGTTAAATTTTATTTTTTAGATTTTATACTAAAAAATTTGAAATTTTTAGTTAATAAAAATCCATTTTTACGATGGGTTTTTTCAATATTCTTGGCTTCGAAAATGTGTTAGAAATTATTTAGTAAAAATTTTTAAATTTATGCACTTTTGGATGCAAAAAAACTTTTTATATTCTATAAATTCAAACTATTAACGAAATTGAGTGCGCCGGCACTTTCCTTTTAGCAAGACCTTAAATGCATTTTAGGCTTGAAATAAAAGTTCTTTAGTTAGTTTTAATTGTTTAATGTAATCAATTTTAAATTCTTAGAGTCAAAACAAACTTTTTAATAAAATACGAACAAAATTAATATGGCCCGATTATGTATATCACATTTTTGTATTAAAAAAATTAAAACCTTACAAATAAGTTGCTGAGTTTAAATTTTCAAGTGAAATTAAAATTTTTAGAGTTTTTCGTATTTTTGTTGTAAATCGGTATCAAATGCACAAAAAAAATAAATGACTTTTCTGTGCGGCTTTAAATTAGTTGGCTTAAAATTAGAGTAAATCTTTGACATTTTGCGTTTTGCTCAGTAACTTAATCTTGTTTTACAAGGATGTAAATAATCAGGCTAAAAGTTTTACACTCATGTTAGGAGATTATTTTCTCAAACGACACATGAATGCCAGAAATTTCAGATAAGTTTTATTTAAATTTTTTTTATACTGAATAAAAAAATACGGTTTCCGTTGCCAATACCAGATTTATGGTTGCAGCAACGGGAATTCCAGTTGTGGCAGCCAGAATTTTTTTCCTCATTTAAATAGTTGCAAATTACAGAAAACATTGACGAAAACTTGAAAAAAATTATTTTTTTTTTCCAAATTTTTTTTCAAGTTCCACCCCGCGGTTTTCGCATTTTAAGTATATAAGTGAAACTCAATTTTTTTACATTTCAAGCCATTTGCGGTCATTAGAAAAAAAAAAAAAAAAAAAAAAAATTTGGCTGCCATAACCGGAATTTTTTTTCTGTGTAGTCAAAAAAAAAAATATATAAAATACTTACAAGTATTTATTGTATTATATATTTACGATATTAATTTAAACGTTCAATCAATTAATTAACTAATGATAAATAAGTATAGTTTCTGTAATTTGATTTATTTTGTCTTTCTTATATTAACCTTTTATATTATAATATTTTATACATAAAAAAAGAAAATCAATTAAAAATCTAAAAATTATTTTTTCTTATTTATCTCTAAACCATCCTGCTTCCTTAAATATTTATCAAAAAATTCTGTACAAATGATTTTTAGACAAATTTAAACTTTAGTTACTATTTGATAGTATAATTTTAGATCAAATTATTTACAGTGCGGCTGAATTAAAAAAACCTTTATTAGTGGCTAAATACTTCAATAAATGTACCTCTACCTTATTCGTGTAACTGCTAAACAGTTAAAGGTCTTTCAGGGGTTACTAAATTTGATTTCTTTTGATTTCTATATTATGTATATTGATCTTTACTGGTCTAAGGTTGTAGCGCCTAAGGTAAAATCTAACGCATTGTATACCCATGTAATATTTTTCTCATAATACATAGCAAAGTCTCATCAGCTTATATAAGACATCCGTTAGCAATTGATTCCTGTAAATAAGCTTATTATTTTGCAAAAATATTTTTTTTACAAAAAAAAAATTTTATTTTCTTATAAAAATATAATTAAAAACTTGAAAACCAAACATTCAATTCCATTTTAGTATAAATTATTTACTCATTAACGAATTCATAAAATCTTGTCAATCATTATAGTAGATACCTATACTTTTTAGTAGCTCTTTTTAAAATACTGGGATTGTGTAAGCTTGCGCAATATACATAGTGATTAAAACTTGTAAAAAATTTAATATATATAACGGGCATGCCCATTGCAATCGACTAAAAATTGCTGTCTATTCTGAATCACGATGTAGATACAGTAGTTAGGCCTAACAGAGTGTGGGAAGTGTTGCCATGAAAAATTATATTTTTATTTACGCGACATTCAATGTTTTTATATTTATTTATTTTATAGAAATACTCAAGTGCTAATTTTAATTAATATTTAATTTTAAAACATAAACTTGAAAGATCGAACAATTTATGCAGTTTTATGAAAAACAAAGAATAAGAACTATGCGTTGTTCTTTATTTCTGTTTCTGTTGCAATCAAAGTTAATTTTTTACTCAATTTTTTTACTTTAGTTTACGTCATAATGCATACTGTATATCTGTAAAACGTTTGATAAAAAACTTATTATGTATCAGTTATGTGTAATAATTTTGTAAAAATTGAGATTTTTTATTAAAATCTAGAGTAAGGCTGTGATTGTGATGTGTAAAATTAATTCAATGCTCGTACTGTTGAACAAAAAATTTTTAAATTAAACAAACATAATGTAATTTTAGATATACAATAAGCAAATAATTTTAACTTGGATAAAAAAATATTAAAAATCATGGATGAAGATCAAATTCCAGATTTAGATTTGGATACGCTAAAGGTAAAATAAAGTACAATAAAAAATAAATGCAAAAAATAAAAAACAAATATTTTCCAGGCTTCCTTATACTGGATTGCTGTAAAATGCCAACAAAATATTTATGAATTGATAAGTGATTGGAACGAGTACAAAAATGATGAACATAATCATATTAAAAATTATATCGGTTATGGTATATTTGGATCTCCTGGTCCTCCAGAAAGTGATGATGAATCAGTAACAGATGCAGATGGCTTATTTATTTACAAACAAAAAAATGCAAAAAAAATAATAGAAAATATTTATGAAAAAATTTCAACACATGGAAAGCAACTATCTAATGGTTCTGTACTTTGCACAATCATCCATTGTTGTATTTATGATGAGATATCCATTCAAAATTGTAATGAATTACAAAATCTTATAAATGTTGTACCAGTGTTTAAAGTACTGAAAAATGTTAAGGAAAAGGACAACATAAAATATGAAAATTGGTATATTGACTTAGAAGGACGAGTTTATAAAAGTTGGCAAGCTTTTTTAAAAAATAACGAACTACCAAAATGTACAATAGTTGCACCTAAAAATGGAATTTATCAAGCTAATCCAAAAGAACTTTGGTCTGAAAAAGAATCGCTTGTCTGGGTAGAAAAATTTGAAAATGCTAAAAGTAAAACTATAAAAATATTAGATTATGCTAGTATAGCAGGAACTGTTGGCGCTGCAGGAGTTGCAATTGGTGCAGCATTTACCCCAATAGGACTTGGAGCAGCTGTTGCAGGTTAGTTACTATAGTTCTGGTAAATAATACAGCTTAATATTCAAATCATTTTTTTTTATTTTCAGCTGCTGGAGTAGGTTTCGTTAGCAGTTTATGGTCTGGAGGAAGAGCAACAAGCCAATTAGTAGATCGAAAAATACATGACCAAAGTTTAAAAGATTTAAATGCTGTTCCTTTATGGTTAGGAGCTATTGGGAGTGTTTCAGGTTTAGCAGCAGCTGGAGGCACTGCTGCGCTTGCAAAAGCGGTTCGTACAGGAGCTGCTATAAGCACTGGAGCTCAAATTGCTCATGATAGCTTAATGGTTGGAAATATAATTATAAATGGAGGTGGAATTGTGTTTAACATACATTCTTTGTATAAAAATTATTCAGAGAACGACGAGATATCCTACAAAGATGTATTTTTTCTTGCTACTCACATATTTTTTGTAGCCAATTCCATTTGGAATGTGAGATTTGCCTCATCTATTATAAGAAATGGTCAACAAACATATCTTCAAGAATTTGAAGATTCATTAAGAAGTAATCGGCACAAAAAAGAATTTCGAAGACTGTTAAAAAATACTGAATCATTAATGACAGATGAAATTAAAAAGAATGAACTAATTATTAGATCTTTAAATAAAATTGAAAATAAAGATGATTTTTTTGCTACTTTAGTTCAAAATCGTAAATTATTTGCATCAACTGAAACAAAATTATCTTTTGCTGACGGTCAATTAAAAATTAATCAGGATTTATTAATTAGTCCTACTGAATTTGCTTCAATGTCAAAAGATTATATCAAAAAATTAATAAACGAACCAATCCAACCATTGCAATCAAACGTCCAAACTAGTACCACAACGAGTAAATTCAATACAAGTGTACTTATTCCTGAAAATCTTGTAAGGCAAAGTATCGTTAGCCTTAAAACATATAGCATACATAAATTGACCCAAATTCAAATTTCTAATTATGAAGTTTGTATTAAAAAATTTCAAAATATTTGGTCAGAGCTTACTAATGTTCCTGAAAACTCCAATATATTCTTATACCTCTTGGAATGTGGAATTGTTATTACAAGAGGAATTTGTGATGAAAATTTTGATGAAAAAATTCTTGAACTAGCAACTAACTTTATTTGGTATCTGATCAAGGCAAATTTTTTAAAAATGGGTTTACAAATTAATCAGAAATATTTTGGAGTTTTATATGGATTGACCTTAAATGTCTATAATAACGTAAAAGCTAACAAAGACGAATGGATAAAATTATTAAACCAACATATAAATTCGCCGAACCAAAATGATAATACCACGGATAATACTGCAAAAGTTAATTTAGAATCATATGCACAGAAAAAAAGAAAAAATGTTTTTGAAAAATATATAAAATACTACGATCTGGAATTAATTAATCCAATTGAATTTGTGAGGTTACCAAAAGAATTAATTAGACTCACTATTTCTGAGACTTTAGATTCTACAAAATCAAACATAAATAATAAATCTTGTGTATTAGAAACTAGTATTAAAAACGTATTTAACAATGAATTGAAAGAATTTTTTGAAACTCATAAGATACCATTAAAATTTGAGTCAAAAAATTTACTAGAAAAATTAAAAGATATTTTATATGATATAAAAAATTTTGATAAAAAAGACATAATTTTTTATAAGCTTATTGTGATAACATGTAACATATCCCAAAAAATTGTTCAAAAAAATGATTTACAAGAAGATATTTTTGTAAATTTATTTAAATTTATATGGTTTAATATTTTATTAAATTTTGCACAAATGTTACCGAAAACAAAAATAACGGATGATGAAAGCGAAAATTTAATTATTAGTTTAATCATTACAATATACAATCAAGTACTGAAAGATGATGACACTTGGATATCTGCTTTTTATGAATTTCAGTATAATAATGAAAATTTAATTTAAAATTATTATTGTTTATTATTATCAGAACATATTTACTTTTATTAATTAGTCCAAAATAATGTAGCTTTATTTTTAAATAATGATTTTACAAAATATATTTATAAATTTAGTGCCTTTAAAAATATTTATCAAATATATATGTAAAAATTTACACTGCTAATTTTAAAAAAACACCAAAAATAAAAATAAGTTTCTCAATAAATGTAAAAAAAAATTATGATAATGTACTAAAGTTAAATAAATTGTTAATCAATTATGTATAATTTATGTATAAATTTTATTTACTTTGCCTAATAATACATTTGACATTTTAATTTTATCCACTGCAGGAACAAGCTTGAATATTCAATGTAAAGACCCTCACACAGCTCTCAATGCTCCCTCCTCAGTGGCAAAAAAAACTTGTGTGTATAAATTGCATTGCTCATATAGTTACAATATTGTTTTACATCTTTAATGCAAAATATGATTATTTTAGTACAAAAAATATTTTTTTCTATAAAAATAGAAAAAAATCTTATTTGTTTTTCGTTTAAAAATTTTACTATTTGTGTTTTATTTTACACTAAATGTATTATTGAAAATAAAGTGTATTTAATTCAAAATACATTTAAAATATGATTAAATTTATAAAATTTTCCTAATAAATAAATATAAAATGTTTTTTTTAATACAAATTTAAATTATTAATGTAAATTCTTGTTTTCATTCTTTAAAAAAAAGGAACCTTTATCAAGGTAAAAAATATTTTTATTTTATAAATTTTGTAAATGAATTGCTTTAGTAATAACATATACTTTGTCAAATTGAAGATAAATTTACTATAAATACTTCCTTAGTACACCGTAAAAATAAATAAAAATATTTTCATTATTAACAGCAGCAAACACTTATAAAATTATTTGGCATTTATTGATCATCCAAATTATAAAAATAGCTAATTTATAAAATTTACATTATAAAGTATTAAATTAATAGCATCATTTACACATGCATTTTAAACATATAATATATACAGGTAATAAAGTTTTTATAAAAGATAAATAATAATAATTGCCATAATTATTAACGTTATAACCATTCCTGCTATTAATATAAATTTATCTTGCCTCCCTCGTTCGCTAATCAGCCTCATAGTTGTACCAGATAAGCCTAAAGTATTACCGATGTCTGTTAAACGTTTATGTGCCCCTTTTAAAGTAAACCTTTGTGATCTTAAATTTTCTAAAATGCCTGAACCATGTTGTATTAATTCATCGACACCATGCACTGCATTATTTACACTGCTATTAAATTGAATACCAGGATCAATAAAAATATCAACATGATCATTTGTTGTGAATCTACGAGATAATAATGCTTCTCTTTCATCTTCTTCTCGTTTTTTGCGTATTACCATATTTCTCCAAGAATTTAATGCTGCTGTTAAGTGTCTACTGTCATATTTTAGTTGATCGACTCTCATTTTTGCATTTTGCCTTTGAGACATTGGTCCTTTTGTGCACAATATATCTAATCTTTCACAATTACTGTTAATATTATTTATTTTTAATTCTATTTCATATTCTATTTCTTCTGGACTAAGGTTACTTTGTTTTCTTTCTAGTTGACTAAATAAATGCTGAGTTTCTTGCACTAATTTATTTGTTTGATGGTATAAAGCTTCCATTTTTAATTTTTTTTAACTTAATTAAATTTAAAAAATATATGTTTTAATCATTATTTTAATGTAACCATTATTAACAGATGTCAAAGCTGACGTGTACTTTTAATAAAAAACCGATTGTTTAATGTTTATGAACACAACATATGGAGCTTTAGCGTCTGCTCCGAAATTTTGTTTGCTTTTCAAAAAATTCTTAATTTTTAACACTAAGTATTACTGACATGGTGTACAAATTATATTAATAAAAGCAATTAATTAAATATTTTTTCCAGTAATTATTTAGCAATTAATTTATTGCAACTTTATGAGTAACCAATCCATTTTCCAATAATAAAAATATACAAATCAAAACATTGCATGGTAGCATTGGGCATGGTATTTATCTATCTATATATATTGAGTCCGACCCTTCCCTACTCCAAACAAAAAATGGAGCTGTGAAACGGCGATTTTTATAACTTTAGGTCCGGCTTGAATTGAAAACATAAACAACATTAAACTATACTTTTTTTTTAATTTTTGAATTGTTAAAATAATTGTTAAAATACATGTTTTAAATAGTTATTTGTGGTTATTTTAATTATAAAATGGTTTTTAATGTTAATTATTATATTTTATGCAAAATTTTTACTTATTTTCAATTCAAGCCGGACCTAAAGTTATAAAAATTGCCGTTTCACAGCTCCAATTTTCTTTTGAAGTGGGGAAGGGTCGGACTCAATAGTGTCTCTATAGGTATTTATTACCATTTTAGAATTATTGACTAGCGCCTCTAGCGGAATAATGCAAATATAAATTTCGCAATAAAATTTTTAAATAAAATAATGAAATTCTAATTTGAAAATATTTTGAAATTATTTATTATCTTAAAAAATATTAGAATTTAGAATATATTTTTGTTAAAATTAATTTTTAAAATTCATTAAAATAATTTATGAAACCAGATAAATAATATAACTACAATTAATTATACGTAAATTATAATTTTTAAAATTTTAATTATTATATATTTTTTAAAAAACAAAATAAAAACAAACTCAGGTTTTTTAAAATTAAATTTTCTTATAAGCTTACAAAAAAATAAGAATTCAAGGTAAAGATCACCCATATAGGTAGGCATTTGTGCAGGTACTAAATGTAGAATATATTATTTATTATTATAAGTTTGCAGCCTGAAGGGTCAAGTTTTGGAAAAGAAAACAATAAAAGTATCAGGTTTGAGATATTTCGCATAATAGAAACAGCTATATATTTCGGAGCTACTTATATGTATTGGATTTAACGTATACACACAGATAAATATCGCAACAACTTGTTGCACGTTCATGCGGTTTTAAATAATATACGTCGTATATAAAAGACAGCCTCCCCATTTACAGCATCCCACGACCGTTATGAAAAGGAAGAATAAAGAAAAGATCATACAAGAAAGACACGAAGAAAAGAATAAGAAATATTATCTTTCTCCTACGATAAACTCCCCCAATAAGGGAACACGCTTCACATTAATAAAAAATTTCAAACCGTCAATTTAAAGAGGTACAGCTAAGTGAATTTTTGCAAAATAGTGGGGATTAAATGTCTAGTAATAGTAAACAAATTATTTGTTATTAATTTACCGGTAAGCTAAAGACATATAATTATTTATGAAAGTATGAATTTGCACAATTTATTTATTATATAACCAAAGTTTTTAGAATAAATAAGAAAATAGAAAAAATGAGTGAGAATTCAGATACTTTATTAAAATATAAATGGACTCCAGAAAGTACAAAACTTTTGGTATCCATTTGGACAGATAAGCAAGTACAAAAACAACTAGAATATTCAGTAAAACCTCATTTAATTTGGGAAAGTGTTGCTAAATATATGAATAAAAAAGGTTATAATGTAACAGGTAAGCAATGTCGATCAAGAATGAAACAGCTTTTAGTATGTTATCAAGAAAAAAAAAGAGAAGGTACTTACGATAGTCTTGAACAACATTTTGATTCTATTGAAAAAGTTATTAAAATAAAAAAGTTGATTAATCAAAATCATCAGGGTATTGATACTGTTGGTTAGTGCACATTTTTCATACTTACTATTAAGCTAACAAATTGTTTTTTTTTTTAATACGTGTTTGTTGTTACAGATTATGTTAAATATCCTGCTAAAGATACTAAAACCAATAAGAACTTTCAGGTACGTTATAAGAATCAAAAACCTGTGGAGTCTATACATCGAACTGATGCTCTCTCTCCAATGTGGAATGCATTACGTAAATTCTATTTTTAATAAAAAAATTATATTTTGCACATTCTTAATTAATATTGAAAAATTTATTTTTAGAAGAAGAAGACAGTTGTCCAGAATCACCAGAATCTCATGAAACAGTATTAGCACAACCTTATAGAGTTTTTTCACCTGTAAGAGATGCAGCAACAAATACAACAGCTCAAAATGTTGGACATTTAAACAAAAAAGTTTTACAACAAAATTTAAATATTGGTGAAGAAATACCAAGCAAAGATAATTTCAGGCATAATCCAACAAATTTTTATAATGAGATTCCATTTCAAAATGCAGTACAAAATGTTCAAAATCAAATAATACAAGAAAATATGCAACAAAATCAAGCATTATTACAACAAAATTTACTTCAAAATCAATTATTAAATCGTAATAGATTAAATACTAATCAAAATTTTAATTCAAATTATCAAAATATTAATCAAGCTCTCTTAAATGACCAAATATTATCTAATATTCAAGGACAAATTGGTCTTGCTCCAAATATTATAACTGAAAATATTTTAAGAGCACAAAATAAATTGCAACAAAGTTCAGCTGTAAATAATAAGGCAATGCCACAGGAACCATTAAAAAATAATTTTAGGCAAAATTTAGCCCAAAATTACGCTCAATTCCAGGATATCAGGCAACAAAATTTTAATGGAAATGTTAATCAAATGGGGATGTTTTCTCCAAGTATTTCACCAGACATTCCAACCAATCTCAATGATGCATTTTTTCAAACAAAAGGAGATCAAGGACTTAATGAAACTTTTAGACAAACTAATTCTAATCCCAATGCAGATACAACAACTGTAACAAATAATGCAACTTTTAATGATGATACTATATCTATTGAATTTTTACATGATTCTCCATCACCTGATAATGAACCAACAAAATTAAAAGATTTTGCTGTCAATACAGACGAAATCCCTCATGTCCCAGTTAGGAAAAAAAAGGCTCAAAAATTAGAACAACTCATGTTTAATGCCATTAATTCTCAAAGTGAAGTTGTTGAAAAGGTAAAGCTAATAATTACAATATAAATTTAATTTAATAATAATATTAAAATAATTTTTTTCATTAGATTTTAGCAGCCCAAAATGATATGGTTTCAAGAGTTCTTGATTTAGATAGAGATCGGCAAAGCCGTTTAGAAAACCGTTTAGATCATTTACTGGATTATGTTCAAGCTACTGTTATGAACAAAAGCTCTGAAAAAAACTCGGAAGCTTCAGAACCAATATCAGCTCCAACAATTACATGTTTATCACCTCCTCCAAGACCAGGAGCTATTCCTCCAAAATTAGATTTAATACCACCAAAACCATGCCGCGTTCCTTGTACAAATGTTAATACAAATTTTCAAACAAACACTCAAAATTCAGCAGTAATGACTAGACCTGGTTGTGTTTCTCCAGCTGCAAGCCCAACCAAAAGAGTTGGAACCATTTGGTCTAAACTTGGTCCGGTTTCTACATCTCCTTTTGTTAAAGCCCAGCAACAACTTGGGTTTAGACCAATTCAAAATAATGATGTTAGGACACAATCTTCTGCAGAAAGGCGTGTTGCTAAAGATGCTGAATTCATGATGGATTTTAAAATGTTAAAAGATGAAACCACCAATCTCATAAATGCAGAAAAACAAATTCAAGAAGTAGTTGAAAATGCTCGTATTAAATCAAAGCTTGGACAAGATTTAACAGCTCGAAAACGTTTATTTACAAAAAAAGAGCCAACAGCTGCTATGGTACTGACATCTGCATTCTTAGAAGCAGAATGTCAATTTACAGAAGCTGATGAAAATGCAAGATTAAAATTTTTATCTGAAAATCGAAGTAAAAATATTTTTAATGATCGATATAAATTAAAAAATTTTAATACTTTTAAAAATGATAATGATGACTTACTTGCTGGTCAAGGTGAAACTTATAATCATTTGAGACACTTAAATATTCAAGATAAAATTGATAAACCTTGTGATTCTTCAACACCAGCTAAAGTACCTCCACCTAAGCCTAGTCATATTTATGAAAATCCAGATGAACCTCGACGAAGTGTACAACAATTGGCTCAACTTGTAATGAATAGTGCTAGATGGCGAAATTCAGCTATTCCACCAAATCAAGAACCACTTAAAAATTTAAATCAACGTTCAGGAATAGGTAAATTTCGATCATTTAGAAAAATCGTTAAATTTAAATTTTAATGGATTATTGAATTAAGATTTTTTTAATCTAGGAAATACCCAAACTTTAAGAACTGATAACAAAAACGAAGTTATTTTTAGAAAACCTAAAGAAGTAGATCAAATTGATGGAAATTTGAAAACTTTAAATTGGTTACAAGACAGATATTCATACCCAGGAAGGAGTACTAAAAATTTTGATTATAGAAGTGGTGATCCTCAATGTTCTGTAAATAATGCATTTCCACAGCCAAATTCTAATTTACGTTCAGTAGGTTTTAAAGATCAATACATCTGCAAACAAGAGGATAAAAAACCAATAGGATTTATTTATGGTAATGAATATCTTAGAAATAGCGATGATAAAAATCTTGAAAATAAAGATCCTTTAGAGGAATTATGTCACTTATACGTTCAACGTCAAAGCCAGTTAAGGAATCTAAAAAATGTTCCTTATATGACCAGCAATGGTCAAATGGTTATGGCTCACAATGGCTTAATGGATCTCTATATGAAAGAAAATAGATTATCACGTGGTACCGACTCTGACAACGATGAAGAATTTTTGGATACAACAAGTACATGGCCACCATCACATTCTAATAGAAATTCTCAAACTTCTTTGGCTACTAAATCTAGTAAAGGAACTTTGCCTTCATGTGTTATTAGTTGAGAAAATTGGATTTTTTATTAAGAACCAGATTTTTTTTTGGCCAAGCATATTTTTTTCTCAAAGACTTATTTTTATGTTATGTAATGCTACCATATTTATAAGGTTTATATAAAAAATTTAGGTAAAAATTTGTAAAAGATTGAAAATTTTTTTGTTTAATTAAATGACCTTTGATTTCGTTTCAACTTTTATTGATTTCAGAATATTATTCAGAATATCTATCAGCATATAATTTTGTATTGCATTTATTAATTATTGTTAAAAAAAAAAAATATTTTAAGAAAAATTTAAGCAAAAATAATCATTGTTTAACAAGTAAAAAAAAAAATCAATTGTAATTATTTTATTATATTTTGTTTAATTGCGCAGATAATATGTGCATAAAAATAAATTAATAGAGATCTCTTATATAATTTTATTTTATAAGACATACGGTAAATAAAGAGCCGTAATATTTATATTATAAAGTGCCTTATACCTCACTTGGATTATCCAAGTTATAAATGATTGAAGTGCCAATAAAATAATTATATATAGTAATAATATATATGCATATTGCATAATTATGTAAAATGTTTATGAAACAATAAAGAATTATTACCCTGTCCATAAAAATTTATTATATTTTTTTAATAATTTACCTTTAGGGTGATATATATATCATAATATATCTGTTATATACATATATATGTTAAATCCTCGGCCATACTTGCGCCAGATTAAACATCTAGATTTGACCCATATTTTACTTTTATGCTCAAAATATATTCCTGCAATTTTCGCAGCTTTTCAAAAAAAAAATTTTTAAATAATCAGAACAAAATTATTTATCTTGAAAGTTTGTATACCTACATTAAAAAGAAAAATTTCGTATAAAATCATATTTCTTAAAAGAAAAAAAAAATATAATTATTCCGCATTCGTATTTTTATAAGCTTATTTTGCATTTTTTCAAAATTTCTCTTTAAAACTCAAGCTAATGATTAGAAAATTTTTTACAATGTCATGAAAAAATATTGAAAAACTTCCATTAAAAACATCAATTGAAAAATGTTCATTAAAAAATATTAAAAAACTTAAATCAAAAAACGTCAATTGAAAAACTTAAGTTTGATAAGACTCAGGTTCATTTAAATAGGTGGCTAAAAGTGTTATAAGATCATAATATTTCAAAGGTATGAATAAAATGTTCTTAGCCCAACAGGCACATCCGTTTTTGACGAGTTCTTTCTTATAGACGATAAATGCAACGCTCAAAGGTTGAATCCGGATAGGGATTAATTTATTAATTTATTTTTGTACCCGCATAGTCAATTTTTACCCCTGGAAATCAATTTTTGGACCAGCATTTCATTTTAGCATCAAGCACCAGTTTGTCCTTGAATATTCATTCGCAGCAGATACAGCTGTTTAGTAAAGAAGTTTGATATCTTTTTTGAAGAATCAGTCTGTTTTCATCTTCGGGGCTCAATTTTTGAATCAGAGTTTTATTTTAGCCCCAAGGGTCCCTTGGACCCATTTTGTCTGCAGAAAAAATCGAACCCCATAGGGCTGTTTTAATCAGTTTTAATAAAAATAGCATTTATTTTTTGTACTTTCAAAGTCTGCTTTCGTCCTCAAGGATCAATTTATTCATCAGTATTTCTTTTTAGTTTAAAGTTGTCCACTTTGCCCTTTAGAATTTATTTGCCAAGTTTTATTTCTGAGAAAAATTTTTTTTCCAAGTTTTACTTTTAAATTATCAAAAATCTAAAAGTAGTTGCAGTAATTAAATAGAGAATTTGGCGTTGGAAGCTAAAAAATGGTGGAGGAACTTTTTTTAGTCGTATGTTATGGAAAAAAATATTTTTGATCGATTTTCGTGACTTTTCAGTCCAACTTACATTTTTCAACAAAAAAAAATTTTTTACTGCTTCTCGATAAAATTTAATTTTAAATCTTTGGATTCTAAATATAGTTAAAATATACAAAATTCTAAATTATTTTTTAATCCTTCTTATTTCTCTACGAAATGACTCAAGTTAGGAGGGTCTAGGACAAGACATTTTATAAATATTTACGAAATAAAAAGATCAATATTTAAAAAAAAATGGTTGTTTTTATTTTTAACTATTATTAATTTAACAAATTTAAAATTATTTTAAACTTGGATCACTTATAAAACCTTGGAATAATGTTGCTTTTGATGATCTTATCATATAGATGAATGGTTTGTCAATATGTAAATATGTTGGTGGTTCATGGAAAAGGCCAATTTTTAGAACCATAATACTTGCTAAAAAAAATTAAGTAAAATAATTTCATTATTTTTATTTTTATAATCTTTTAAACCAAAGAAAAATTAGTTAAAAGAAAAAATTCAAAAACTTTAGTCATTATCTCAAAATTATTTCGAATTCGAATAGATATTAAACATGCCAATTACCTAAATTATTTTTTTTCTTTTTCAATTTCTTATTAAAATTTTTTCCAACAAAATTAATTATTTTTTTCGAGGTATTTTTCATATATTAGCAGATCCGGTAAAGGATTCTGCCATTTGGGACTGTATATAAAATTTAATAAAATTCATAATTTTTGATAATTTTTGCTAAAATTTAATAAAAGAAGATTCGAAATTTCTAAAATCTTAACGCCTGATGAACTTTGATGTATGTTCAGAAATTTTTTAGAATTTTTTCATATAATAAAAAAATAACATACTTATAAATATAGCTATAATATAATTTTTATAAGGATTGATTATATGCAACGATAAACTTTAATTTTTTATGCACACTGCAGAGCAAGATGATTTATTTTTCCTTAATTGTCGAAGAAATAGTATTTTGTTAAATAATGGGGAAAGTATGTGGTTTTATGCATTGAAAAACTAAACTTTATAATTTTCTTCAGCGAAAGTCAAAGGGATTAATCGCCTTCTCTTGAAAACCAAAAATGTACTCTTTTTTTAATAAAATTTTAATTTAATTACTCCTTCCCCCTCTCAGAAAGTTTCTGGATCCAGCAGTCTTTTTTCCTTCGGTTTAAGACATGATTTATTTAAATGCAAAAAAAATGATCCTCTAAAGGTAGAAAATACACCATTGTCTTTAAACGTTTGATAAAAAATCATATAAAGCCTCTTTTGTGGCTTTAAGTTATAATAAACAATAAAGTACAAATTTTTCACTTCTTATTTCATTACAAATTTATAAATTATTAAAATTATTAAAATTCTTAAAAAAATGAAAATTGTAATTTTCAATAATAAATTACTGTTTTTATTTTCTTGATTATTTTATAGAACATGCAAAATTATTTCAAGAAAGAGAAAGACTATAATAAATAATTAAAATTATCATTATTTTTTTAAAGTATTTTGAAATTAAAAAAAAGTCGTTTTTAAATAATTTGAAATAAATACATATTAATTTGGTTAAATTTAAATTTAATTGAAAATAATTGTAACTATCCAGATGGATTCATAATTCTTCCAGTAAATATTGAATCATCATTGAAATTTATTGAAAAAATTGATGGTCGATCTATCAATAATATTGCGTCTTCGTAGGATTCAAATCCTATTCTGTTTTCAAACCCAACTTCTGTAAAACAAATAAAAATTATAATTTTTTATTGTAAATATATATTTTTTAATTTATTTGGAAGAGCAGGAAATATTTATTTCCTTAATTTTTTTAGAATTTCAAAAATGTAATAAAATTTTGCAAAAAAATTATATGAGTAATTCTTAGTGAAACTTTACTAATGGAAAGGTAAAAGTCGGGGATTTGAAAAAAACTAATTGGGTTGGATTTGGTATACGTTCATATGATACCATACCAAATTTTAAGGTTTTAGGTTCAAAGGGTACAAAATGGCGGCTATTTTTCGGTCTTATATGGTTTTAAAAATATCAATTTTAAAAATGACAATTTTCGATTTCATTTTTTTTTCGCTCTGAATAAAGATGAAAAATGGCTTTTCTTGACCATGTCTTATGTAAAATTTCCCGCTGAATCCGAATCTGCCACCAGTTTTTCCCAAAAATGCCAAGGAAAACCGGAAAATTGGAAAAACTAAGAAAACTCATTTTTTTTCAAACGCATATTTTTCATATTTTTCAGTCGTAACTTTTTTTTTTCCTATCCGGTCTTAAAATTTTTGTTTTTGTATGTACTTTTTAGTAAAAAAAAATTTTAGCGAGTATTTGCCTTTTAAGTACTTAAAAATCCATTTCAATATTTCCCATTTTCACGAAATTTTTCATTTTCAATTTTCCGGATTTCCTTGTCACCTAATGAAAATTTTGACCAAATTTTCGGATTCCTCGAGAAATTTTACTATAGACCCCCTTCTTTGAAAAGTTTTGGATGTTTCCATAACGCTATAGAAATAAAAGAAATAGCAAAATACTGAATAACTACAAAATACGACAATGTTATAAAATAGGGTTTTTTCATAATCTTGAATTCAAAGCTGCAACCTCGACAGTTAACCAAAATACTTCCAATTGGTATCATTTTTTTCGCATAAGTGTCACCTTTCAATTCTCGTACACCGCAATTTTTTATAATTAATTCTCTCACGGCGGTAGTCAATAAACCAAACGCCTATTCTTACCCCAAAATGACCAATTTTTAAATTGCTGCCAAAATTCTAATTTTTGATAGAAATGGGTTCTGTAGGCCTTGAAAATTTTCTACAAGCACTAAGTTTCTAAAAAATTTTTACTCGTCTTTTTTCATTAAATATTTTCTAAGAATACCTCTTTTTAAAGATAAAGATTAAAATTGACTTTTTTTCAAAGACCCTAAAAATGGGACTCTGACTTTAAGTTATCATATCTGCGAAACAAATAATTATAAAAAAACGAGTAAAATTTTTTTTGAAACTTAGTGCTTGTAGAAAATTTTCAAGGCATACAGAACCCATTTCTATCAAAAATTAGAATTTTGGGTGCAATTTAAAAATTGGTCATTTTGGGGTAAGAATAGGCATTTGGTTTATTGACTATCGCCGTGAGAGAATTAATTATAAAAAATTGCGGTGTACGAGAATTGAAAGGTGACACTTATACGAAAAAAATGAGACCAATTGGCAGTATTTTTGTTAACTGTCGAGGTTGCAGCTTTGAATTCAAGATTATGAAAAAACCCTATTTTATAACATTGTCGTATTTTGTAGTTATTCAGTATTTTGCTATTTCTTTTATTTCTATAGCGTTATGGAAACATCCAAAACTTTTCAAAAAAGGGGGTCTTTAGTAAAATTTCTCGAGGAATCCGAAAATTTGGTCAAAATTTTCATTAGGTGACAAGGAAATCCGGAAAATTGAAAATGAAAAATTTCGTGAAAATGGGAAATATTGAAATGGATTTTTAAGTACTTAAAAGGCAAATACTCGCTAAAATTTTTTTTTACTAAAAAGTACATACAAAAACAAAAATTTTAAGACCGGTTAGGAAAAAAAAAGTTACGACTGAAAAATATGAAAAATATGCGTTTGAAAAAAAATGAGTTTTCTTAGTTTTTCCAATTTTCCGGTTTTCCTTGGCATTTTTGGGAAAAACTGGTGGCAGATTCGGATTCAGCGGGAAATTTTACATAAGACATAGTCAAGAAAACCATTTTTCAGCTTTATTCAGAGCGTAAAAAAAATGAAATCGAAAATTGTCATTTTTAAAAATGATTTTTTTTTAAGGACGCTCTGTCCACCACAGGGTGTTTTTTGCGCAGCATATTTGTAACTAAAATATTTTAACCATATATTTATTTATAATAATTTTTTAATGAAAGAATCAATACTTTTCAGCATTTAGTACAAGAATATAAAAAAAAAAAGTTAAAAATGTTTATTTGTTTAAACAAATACGACCTGTTAAATTTTTGAAATTTTTGGGTCATAAAAGCCTGAGTTCCCAGATCTGGGCTACTTGGATCAAAATTCTGCTTAGCTCATATTGAAGATCATTCAATTCTAGGTGGAGGTATCGTGGGAAATTTTTCGCTAAACCTTTTCAGTAATGAGTTATACCTATTTGTTTATAAATTGTTGAGCATTTTTAACTTTTTTTTTATAAACAATTAGCTGTAACTCATTACTGAAGAGTCTTAGCGAAAAATTTCCCACGATACCTCCACCTAGAATTGAATGATCTTCAATATGAGCCAAGCAGAATTTTGATCCAAGTAGCCCAGATCTGGGAACTCAGGCTTTTATAACCCAAAAATTTCAAAAATTTAACAGGTCATATTTGTTTAAACAAATAAACATTTTTAACTTTTTTTTTTTATATTCTTGTACTAAATACTGAAAAGCATTGATTCTTTCATTAAAAAATTATTATAAATAAATATATCGTTAAAATATTTTAGTTACAAACATGCTGCGCAAAAAACACCCTGTGGTGGACAGAGCGTCGTTAAAACCATATAAGACCGAAAAATAGCCGCCATTTTGTACCCTTTGAACCTAAAACCTTAAAATTTGGTATGGTATCATATGAACGTATACCAAACCCAATCCAATTAGTTTTTTTCAAATCCCCGACTTTTACCTTTCCATTAGTAAAGTTTCACTTAGAATGACTCATATATAAACAATTTCTGGGATCTGGAAAGATGCATCAATGAAAAATAGTATTATTTATCAATATTTCCTGCTCTTCTCTATTAATTTGATAAAATAAATTTTTTAGAATTAAAAAAAAAATGAAGAAACTTATTTCATTTTTTGATAAAATTATTTACAATTTATTTCTTAACTTGAATTTTAATATACGTATATAAAGAATCAAAAACGTTTTACAATTTACAGAAATTTACAGTTACGTAAAAATAATTTAATTGAAGCTGTGCATAAAAAAAAAGCTTTTGAAGTTTATTTTTACAACAGTACTATAGAACCAGGCTTACATAGAATCAAAGCCAAAATAGAAAAAGCATATATTTACATAATTTACATTACCTTCGAACTTCAACTGACTTAAAACTTTGTATGAAATCTTTAAAAAGATTTCGCTATATATATAACTCTCGAAGTACTTAGATTTTAAGTCAGTAACCTCTAAAATAAATTTTTTAGAAAAGAAAATAAGTTTTTTTAATAATATACTTTTATTTATTTCGATTTATTTAAAAAAATTATTAGCAAAAATAATTTTTGCACACTTATTACAATTTTCGGTTATTTATCACAAAAAATATTTGTTTTTATTAATTTAAATTCAATTAATTATAATAAATTAGATGATCAACAATAATTATCTAGATGGATCCATAATTCGCCCAGAAAATATTGTGACATTTTTGAAATTTATTAAGAAAACTGATGGCCGATCTACTAATACATCTTCAATCAAATCTCCTATTCTTAAATCTATTTCAACTTCTGTAAAATATAGAAAAAAATTTTTTATTTAATTATTGTTATGTAACACTGCAAAAAGTACTGTCCAGGTATTTTAATATAACGATTTTAGTATAATATTGAAAATCTCGACAGTATTTTTACAACACAGATTAGTACAAAAAGGGAAGAGCAGGAAATATTGAAATATTTTAAATGCAGAAGTTTATTTTTATTACTTTTAAGAACAAAAATAAAAAATAAGGATCGTTAGAACAAGTTAGCAAACTTTATAATTTAATTTTAATTTAATCGCTAATCAACGTTGTTTCATCTTAAAACGGAACGAAAATAATTTATTATAAGATACAAAATTTTAATTAATCGCAAGTGCTATATATTCTCATTATAAGTCCAAAAATATTTCCTGCTCTCTACATAAAAATTTGAAAATAAAAAAAAATTTGTTACAATTATTTAATTTTAAAGTCAGTCAAACTTACACAAATGCAAAACACATAATTTATGAATGAATGTAATTCGATTGAAAGCTGCACATAAAAAAAGCTTTTACAATTTTGACATAAATTTATAATACAAAACACATAAAAAAAAGCATTTATACAAATTTTAATATATTACCTTTTTGAATTTAAAAATTTTTTATACTTCCAGAAAATAATGTAATCCAGAAAATAATGTAAAATAATGTAATTCTGTCTTGATCTTTCACATTTCTTATTATCTCAAAGTAGAATGGACGATCTACTTGCATATAATATTCTTGAGGTAATGACAAGGGCATCAATCCTACTACTGATAATTAAAAGGCCAAAAATAATTTATGAAAAATTTTTTATTTCAAAGCTGAATTTATGAATTTTACAAATACTAATTTTTAATTTAAACTCAAACGAATTTCCATAAAAACAACTGGAGTGTTATTCGACATTTTTATTGAAAACAAATTGAAAAAAGGCCCTCACGTTTTATATGTACATTGGTTTTCCGGTGAAATCAGTCAAAAATTTTGGGAAATGGTCCATTTCGCATTAATTTTCATTAAATTTTACCGGAAGACTGATTTTCATTTAAAACGTGCGGGTTTCATTGGGGAAAACGCACTCAAAGCTTCTAGTGCATAAAACAAGGAACAAAATATCGGTCAAAACTTTGCTTGCAGTTGTATTTTGCAGCCAGCATACAAAAGGCGAATCTCATATTTTACCCCATAATTGAAAACATAGTTTTAGGTATCTAGGGAAAAAAAACCTATTCTCTATCCTAGCGAAATGGCTTTTTGCCCCTTATATGTAAAAATATATTTTAAACCACGGGTAAAAATATAGGATTCGACTTTTGTATGTTTGTCGTGCTTACTCGCTCGTGCATATAACTACATGTAAGGACAAAACCAATTTTTTTTCCTTGGTTTAAAAAACAGCTATTAAATTATATAGAGCAAACGTTACGGGGCGCCCTGGTTAGAAAATAGCCTTTTTGCCCGAGATAAATGTAATTGTGTGTTAGTTTCAGCGTTATTTTTACTAATAAAAATTATAGTGTACTAATACAATGCTGTGCAAATGCTATTTGTCCAATTTTTGCTTAATAAGTGCAAATTTCATTTTTAAAATATACATTTTGTAGGCATGTTGCTTGATTTTTGGTTTTTTTACAATTTAAATATTTGAATATAAAATTACAGTATCAAAATTAAAAATATTATTTTGCTGACATAGTTATAGATCCTTCAAAGATACCAGTTTCCTCATATAATATTTCATAATAAAATGGTCTGTTGACATGTAAATAGATTCTTATTGGAACGGATGCGTAGGTTATAAAATTACCTGGATATAGTGTTTCAATATTTTTACTTGTAAGTTTACATTAAATAGCTAAAGAAAAGTTTTGCATAATTTTTTAATTTCTTTGAAAGATTTTTGTTATTGGTTCATGACCAGAAAAGTAAAGAATGGCCCAATAATTCATGTAAATCACTATCCGAAGTGAAGCCTCGAGTTAATAAGTTTTTTTCGACGTTTTGTCGGCAAAATAGACCTAAAAACGTCTGTTTTTGAATGATCATCCCTTATATTTATTTCGTAAAAGGTTGTAGATTAAATTGACTATAAAACTGAAATACTGATAAGTGTTGTATATGCAAGCGATTATTGGATTCAAAATTCTATCATATTTCATTTTAAAAAAAATCTTCTTAAAATTAATAAAATCAATTTTTGAAAATGAGAAACAATTTTGAAAAAATAAAAAAAAAATTTTTGGGAAATTTATACTTTGGGAAAAAATCCTGTGAAATTTTTGTTGGAAAAATTGTTTTGTAACTTTTGACCCCCAATCGTAATATTTAAGGTGGTAAATATCAACAGGCACACAATTTTCGCCTCAGTGATAATGTATTAAAACGATCCAAATTCAATTTCATCGTATGTATTTCGATATTTTTGATATTGATTTAAAATAAACAAATACAATCCATTTTTTTTTATATAATTTTTATTTTTGAACAAAATTTTTCCTTTACAAAGTATCAAAATTTAAAAAATATTTTATTTTAATGATTTTATAGAACCTTCAAATATAACAGCATCTTTTTTTATTATACGAAAATAAAACGGTCTGTCTACATGTAATTCTTCATGCTCGGGAATAAGAGCAGCAGAAAAAGTAATAACACCTACAACTGCAAATAATATTTATAATTTTTTTTAAAACTAAACCCATAAAAATTAATATGTTTCCTGTTTTTTAGATGCTATTTATTTTATAATTAGTATATTAGTTTTTTAAGATTAACTCAAATAAAAATTCTCATTTGGCCTGAACTGCATATGTGAAATGCTGAAATTGAGAAGGTTGCTTGCAAAGTTATAGTTAGAGTGAATGTTATTTATTTAAAATAAGACTGAATTATTTCCTGATATAAAATTTTTCAGTACAAAATTAATTTCTTAATTAATCTATTTTGGTGATTTTATAGAACCTTCAAAGAGACCAACTTCTTTATTTACTATACGGTAATAAAATGGCCTGTCCACAATAAAATATTTTTTCGGAATTGGAGGGGCTGGTGCAGCGAACATAACAAAATCAACACCTGCAAATAATTTTTTAACATTTTTCATTTTTAAAACCTATTATATTTTAGCTAATAAAAATTTTGCACAATTTTTTTTAATGTATGCTTTTAAGGTTAGTTTTTTAAAAAAAAAGTATTAGTTTAAGCATTAAACTCAATTTGAAGCATTATTTATGCGAAATCATATAATTATTCGGACTATTTTTAAGAAAATATTTCACACCCAGGTAAGCAGAAATACTGGTAAAAAATATCGCTAGTTACATCTGGGAAAAACGACTAGAACGTTACCAATAAGAAGATACGAGTGATATGGAATCCATATTAATTGCATAACAAAAGAAGAAACTGTCGAAAATAAAATGCTCAATTAATTATGAAAAATATTTTCTTGAAAAAAAGAATTTTTTTGTATGCCATAAAGATAATAAAATATTAGCTTGGCATTTATTTTAAAAAGTTTCTTGAATTCGTAATTGAAATTAGGTGCTGTTTACCAAAAAATGAATTCCAAAATTTTAGCTTGTAAACACTATCACTTTATTTAGTAATTGGTACCTATTTTCATCCGATAATCGTAAAATAAAGCATTTTTTAAAAATAATTGCTACAATTGATAATAAAAATTGCACCTTTAATTTGGTTTTTTAATTTTGCCCTTAGCATATATGCCTCAAGTATGCATTCTTAATTATAAAACATATAAGTATAACTTTATTCTGCAGCATAAAAATTTTATTATATTTTTACAATATTAGGGAATCATACCTGCGTAATTCCATGTCACTCGTGCCTCCTTATTGGTAACGCTCTAGTAATTTTTAACGAATTTAACTAGCGATATTCATATTTAAATAAAAAGTATAATTAATTTTTTTAAAATTTTATTTTTAAATAAAATTTTCTACTATACACTATCAAAATTTATTGATAATAACCATTGTTATGTTGATTTTATAGAACCTTCAAAAAGAATAACTTCTTCATTTATGATACGATAATAAAATGGTCTATCAACGTTCAATATCTCAATATAGGAATTAAAACCTACTGAAGTAGCAGAAGCAACCAGAGCTGTAATAATAAAATTTTTTTAAATTCTTTATTAAAAAAATTATTTTGTATATTTTTTATTTCCCAAAGCATCTTAAAAAAATGATTATTAGAGTTGGTTTTAAAATTATTTATGGATTCTATGTTAACTGAGCTCAAGTTAGAGTATAAAGAGTTACGGAAGTGGGTCCAAACAATTTTTTCCGAGAAAGCAACTAAAACTAAGTCTTTTCTGTCAGCTATTCCTATAGCATTCTATGTTCGATTCTGAATTATTGGCAGCCATTTGGTGGTAATAATGAGAAAATTTACAGAAAATTTACATTAACAGTCCAAAAACATACAAATGGCTGTCAATAATTGAGGATCGAATGAAGAAAGCTAAAAATTGCTGGAAGGACTTATTTTTTATTGCACATGTGGAAAAAAAATTGAGGACCAGTTTCCGCTACCCTTCTGATTCTCTCTAAACCCCAAGTACACATGTAGCTGGAATAAATCCGGCGCCAGTAAAAACTTTTTTATCAGCTACACATATGTATAGAGTAATATGTTTCTATAGAGTAATTATGTTTCTGAGTATGCCTACTCAGGTCCAGTTGGCGAGGAACCACTATTATAAGTTTTAGTAAAAGCGTAAATTAGATTTTTATTTAGAATGTTCGTTATATATTGCCCAAATTTCATGAATAGTACTTATAAAGTTATAAGGGCACAAAATCGATGTTATTAATTTAAATAAAGTTCCTAATTATTTAGTTTAAAATTTTATTTTTTAATAATGTTTTCTACATTGTATACTACACACCAAAACATAAAGATTGTTTTTAATACTACTTTTTATTAAATTTTGTATTTAATATTTTAAAAATATTAAACTTAAAAATAAATCTTATAAAACTATTTAATTTCATTTTCAATCTTATTGTTTTTGTTTTTTCACGAAAAAGATTTTTTTTCGAAAAAAATATTTTGGAATGAGGTTATGAGTATATATTTTTTATTTTTATAACTCAAGTTTGTTTATCGAATTGGTTCGGTGATCAAAATATGCTTAATTCTTTTTTAATTTAACGTTATTAATGATTAAAAATAATTTAATTACTTTTGTTTAAAAAAATAGGCGTAAAGTGATAATTCATATTTTTTTCAAGTTTAATTAAATGATTTATATTTTTAAATTAATTCATGATAATTTAGCTTTATTGTGCTTTGCTGTGTGCCTTAAAAACCTGGATTAAGTTGAATTAAAACCTGTTAAAGATTTTAGTTTTAGATGATAAGCTTTCAAAAAACGCTTTTAAAAATCCTTGAACCTCAAGATATTTACCTCAACTACAAAAAGTATTAAATATTATACCTTACGCTTATTTAAAATAAAATTAATTTAATTATTTTTAATTATTAATAACATTAAACTAAAAAAAATTAAGTATATTTCGATAACCAATCAAATTCGGTAAACAAGCTTGAGTTAAAAATAAAAAATATATACTCATAACCTTATTTAAAAATATTTTTTTCGAAAAAAAATCTTTTGCCTGAAAAAACAAAAACAATAAGATTGAAAATGAAATTAAATAGTTTTATAAGATTTATTTTAAAATTTAATATTTTTAAAATATTAAATACAAAATTTAATAAAAAGTAGTATTAAAAACAATCTTTATGTTTTGGTGTGTATGAAAATTAATATTTATTACGTTGATTTTGAAGAACCTTCGAAGATAATAACTTCTTTATTTATGATACGAAAATAAAATGGTCTGTTCACACGTAATACTTCATAATCGGGAATAGAAGATGAAGAATATGTCATAATCTCTACAACTGTAAATAAGATTAAAAAAAATTCCTTATTAACAAATTAAAATTATTAAATACTTTTTGTTTCCCACAAGCTTATTAAAAAAATTATTATTATTAATGTTTTATAATTATTGAGGGATTTTATGGTAATGATTCTGAGACCAAGTTAGATTAAAGGATCGCGGAAATTGTTCCAAATTATTTTTTCCGAAAAAGCAACTAAAATTAAGTCTTTCTCTCGGTCATTCCAGCAATTTTTTGCTTTATACATTCAATTCTTAATCACCGACATCTATTTACGTATTTTAGGCACCCTTTTGTAAATAATCTCAATTTTTTTTTATTATTTCTGCTGAATATTTATTTTAAATTGAAAAATATTTTCCGTTTAGCTACTGAAACCAAAATTTAACGCAGGATTTGATTCAGGGGTCCACAAGTCGATTTGGACTGCATACTCGCAGAATTGATTTTCTTCTATTCTTGATTTTCTTGATTTTCTTGATTTAAATTTCTTGTTTTATAACCTAAGGTTTATTATAAACCCCCCAAAAAATCCTCGAAATAAGTGGAAAAAATTGTTTTTACCAATTTCCGCTATTCTTTAGACACTCTATGATAATATAAACTCTCAGAGTCGCGTACCAGTGAATGATTTTTTATAGCAACACAACGTGAGTTCCAAGGGGCTCAGTTAGCGATGAATCCCGTTTGGGTAAAAGCGTAAACTAGGTTTTTATTTAAAAATTTCATTATAAATTAACCAAAATTTCATGAATAGTATTAGTTATAGAGTTATAATGGTCCAAAATCAATATTATTGATTTAAATAAAATTATTAATTTTTTAGTTCAAAATCACTCAATTAATTTATTCCAATCAAAGACAATAGTTTCTCCTTTTTTTAAGCAAAAGTAAAATGATTTATCAATGTATAAGGTTATTTAGTTCCTGCTGTAGTAGTCTATTTTTTAGATTATTGATCAGCCTTATTCTAGCGCCAATATTTAATAGCTATGATAACGATAAAAGTAGCTGTTAAGTTGAAAATGAAAATTAATATGCATTTTTGTTTGTACGAAACTTTAAATATTAAAAAAATAAAAATTCTTTATTAAACCTTATGCATAACATTTATTATTTACATAAAATATTTGGTTATTCAATTATAAAATTTTAAATGTACATTCATTATATTTATTAATGCTGAAAATATATAGATCTATTTGATATTTATTTAAATATTTAAACATTTTTATTTTTTTTTTTTATAATTTTTAATTTTATTAATTCTAAGCATATGCGGACTGCAAAAAACTAGATTTTGCATTTGTAAGTACGCAGATATAAGTTGCTTTGCTTGAATTTTCAAGCAAATTATTTGATTTTTAGGGTATTTTGACTAAGAAGCCTAAAAATAACTCTAAAAATTTTTAATTGTAGTCAAATTTTTGACCCTGCTTGAAAATTCAAGCAAAGCAGCCCAACCGAGTACTCAAAAGCTTAAGTACACTGTAAAAAGCAACTTTCTTAGATTTCCAAAAAAAATAGAATTTTTTCGAAAAATTAGTAAATTTTCAAAAAATGTTGTAAATATTCGATAAAAATCGTAAATTTACTAAATTTAGTATATTATCGAAAAATTCGAGAATTCTCGATTTTTTTTTAATGATTTTACGAAAAAAGTTGCAAATTCACAACTATTTTTCGGAAATTTTCGAAAAAAAATGGAAAATTATCAATTTTTCTTGCGAATTCACAAAAAAAAATCGAGAATACTCGAACTTTTTGTTAATATACTAAATTTAGTAAGTATACGATTTTTTTCGAATAATTATAAATTTTTTTGAAAATTTAGTAATTTTTCGAAAATGTTCTAATTTTTTTGTTAATATAAGAAAGTTACTTTTTAAAGTGTACTTTCCAGCTCTCATTTTATCACCACGAGGATATTTTTTGTTAGGAACTTTTATGAATTAAATTGCGAAATCTAAAATGGGAGGTTAATTAGTTCATTAGATAATTAATTCCATTATTTTAAATATTTAGATTTTTTTAAACGAATACCTATAAGAGTTAATTAACTGTAAAGGAGGTAATTAACTGTAAAAGTGGTTCCTAGGATTTATTATAATAAGACCTTGCGTATAATCATTTTATTTATTTAAATGAATAATACTGAAATTATATAAAAAATTTTTTGTTCACAATAAATGTGAATAAAAATTTAAGTCAATGCGATAAAATATTCAGATAAAAATGAAGATCGGAAATCCATTGACAAGCAGATTTTTTTCACTTTAACTTTTAAGATCATTAAAGTAATATAAAATGAGATATTTTTACCTTTGTTATATCCGTGTTGAGAGTGACTTCGTTTATAAATATTTTACACTACGCGTTTCAGAATTGAAAATTCCATCATCAGGTGTTCCATCATCAGGTGGAATTTTCAATTCTGAAACGCGTAGTGTAAAATATTTATAAACGAAGTCACTCTCAAGACGGATATAACAAAGGTAAAAATAGAAATTCATTATGAATACTTCAAAGTAATATATTTGTAAAAGTCGTGTTAAACAGGTACGAATTAATTATCTGGGCGTAATTGCTTAGCATTTTTTAAAACAAAAATTTTTATTGCTTGTTTCTGACTCAAGAAGACACTACATTTATGTTTATAAATATTTGCCTAAAAATCTGTGGAACTATATCCTAATTTACAATGGAGTATTTTCAAAAAGGGAGTTCACTAACTTTGGAACAACAAATTACACCAAATGGTTGTGGAAGAGATTTTTTTGAAAAAACCTGCTGACCAACTTCCATTTATACCAAGAGCTGCATGTTGGCTCAAAGTTATAAAATAGGGTTTTTTGGTAATTTTCAATAAAATCTGCAAACTCAAAAATTAACCAAAATACTTCTGGTTGGTTTAATTTTTTTAACTCCCCTTGTTAGTTTTGAGATTCTATAAGTTGAATACATAAATTATTATGGGTTTAATATTGTCTGCCTGTTAAATTTATTTAGCAACAAATTTTTGAAATCACGTTTTAAACAGGATCAGTTTCATTCTACATAAGAAATTCATAGACATTTCCGAAAAATTTCCCAAAAAATTTAAATATTTAAAACCACCAATGAAAATCTATTAAACCGTATTTTAAGAAGCAATAATTATTTTTTTGACTCTTCTTCGTCTAATTCTATTAAATGACCAATAAATATTGGTATATTTCTATTCAAATCATAAATCTGGAATAAAAATGGCCTGTCAACTCGTAATACCAGCTTTTCTCCTAAATCTTGTCGAAGACTATAAGGCACCACTTGAATTACTAAAGAAATAAATATTTTTTATGTCTCATTGTAAATAATTATTTCTTTTTTTATGCGAAATAAAACTTTATTAGGTACAATCATGCAATTTAAAAAAAAAAAATTTTTTATATTTTTAAAAAATAAATGATTATTATCAATATAAATACTTATCATGCTGTCATGATTAAAATGATAATATTTTCTTGTAGTATTTGAATTGTCTAAAATTTTTTTTAAGGATTTCTATTGCATAAATAATGATGCACTAATCGCTAAATAAAAATAAAATTAAAATAAAAGATGATCATTAATGATGGATTCTATTATAGCGAGTAGAGATTAAAGATAATAATTCTTATATTAGCAGATCACTCTGGTACGTTATAATAAAAAAGGGGAGACTATTTAAAGCATGATATTTAAAGCTTCCATGGAAGCTTCTACATGCACGTAGAACAGAGAAATAGACAAAGTGGTTTGAATTAAATTAATTTGATAAGTATCCGTCGCTATATAATCCATCATTAATGAATATTTAATTATTTGAAAAATGTTAATGATAAATAGAAATAATAAAAATTTAGTAACAAAAAATGACCCTAGACAAAATACAATTTTAATAGAGTGCCCCACGACCTTTCAATTCTAATCAAACAAAGATAATGGTTATCAGTAGAATCTGTAGGTCTCAAAAATACCAATGATTTCATTATAGAGCCTATACAATAAAGCTATGTAGACGCAAATAAAATTTTAATATCTAAATTTACCCGAAAAAATTAACTTTCTTTAATTAGTAAGAATTGTCCAAAATTAGCGAATAAATTTTAATATTTCGGTTTTACTAACGCATTTTATTATTTTGGCTCATGCATAAAAAGGCTGTTTTAAATTCTAATATCTTATATAATTTAAAAGAAGCCAAAATAAGGTTTTTAGTAATAAATACATTATTTTTTTTACCAGTTTTTAGTACAAGACCTGACGTAGACCCCTGTTTCTTAGACGATTTTATCCTTTGAAGGTCAATTTATAAGTTTTTGCGTCGCTAAATGTGACTATAATATTCGTTTTCACTGAATTTGGTCCATTTGCCCAGAATAGAAATTTATAGGTTGAGTAAATAGAGAAAATGAACTGTCTTACAGTCCACCAAAAATAATGTAAAATTGGTTGTTGTGGAAAATTGGGCGATTTCAGATGGAAAAGGGTTCTATATTAATGTGCAGAAGCCCAAAAAACTTGAGTATTAAGTATAACCGATAAAAGCCTTTAAAAAATCAAAAAAAAAATAACCCAAAAATTCCTAATTTTCCATCAAACCATCAGACCTACAAAGGTTCCATCGCACCCGAAAAGTATAATTCATGTCTAATGGGATTCCATAACATCAGGTCTATACATTTAGAAGCATAATTTGTGGTCATATAGATATATTTCAAACTCGTATTTAAAGCAATCAAAAATTTGTGACTCACAGATGAATCACTTGCAATATTTTATTATATTCAAAAATCTTTTGGATTAGTAGAAATAATTTTATAATATAGGTAAAAAAAAAACCATTTACTGACAGGAAAATGGGGAACAAATATTAAAGCTCTATTTATAGACGCTACGCACCTCGGAATGCGAATTTCACATTCGGGAGAATTAAGTTTTCTAAAGCTCGATAGTTAAATCAGCTAATTAAATAAAATAAATAACTTTATCAAGCTAAAAATAATTTCAATTAGGGTCATTAATTTTTCAAAAAATTAAAAAAAATCAATTTTTATAACATCAAAACAATATTATCAGTATATTTCTATATCTTTTGTTTTTAAGGTCACGATTATGAAATTCTACGACAAAAATTACGCACTAACAAATCATTTACATTCGTAAAAAACTGTAAATACCAGATTTTTTTACTTGGAAATTCAAATTATTAGTATCGATTGACATAATATTGGGAATTTCCTCTCGATTAAATAATTCATTTAGTAACTAATAATCACTTAATTAATTATTTTTACATAATTTTTTATCATAAGAAAAATGTTTTATTCAATTTTTGATGTAAATTATAATTATCTTTCCGTTTTTATAACGAAATTTTATAAATTTAATAATTCTAATAAAATATTTCCAAGATTTTTTTTATATTTAAAGACATAAATAATTTATGAAATCAATTTTTTTTATTTTTTAAATTAAAAAATATAAAATTACAATCTTAATGTAATCGTGACATTTTTTTAAAATTTAAATTACGCTCGAATATTGTTTATTTAAGTTTAATCACTTGGGAATTCAGAGAATTATTTTTTAAATATTGTAATTATATTTTTTTAAATTAAAAAATTAATCACGAAAACTATAATTTTTTTAAAAGGAAATAATAAAAATTGTAAAAAGAAAAGATCGGATGAATTTGGATACTTTAATAGCAAAAATTTGAGGATGTCCAGTTTTTGAAATTTTTATTATTTCCAAAATTATGAAAATGTAAAAAAAAAATTAAATAGTAAATTCCTGGAAAGGATTTTTGACAGTGTACTCTGTAATATGAAGAAATTAATAAAAATTAATAAATTAATAAATTAATAAATTAATAATTAATAAATTATCAAATTAATAAAATTAATAAATTAATAAATTAATAAATTAATAATTAATAAATTATCAAATTACTTATGTAATATGAAGAAATTAATAAAAATTAATAAATTACCCTCTTTTGGACAAAGAACTTAAAGTTAGTAAATTTACAATAAAATACTGGTAAAACCCTTTTTTATAAGCCAAAAGCTGAAAAAATGTTATTTTTATATCGCAAAAACTATAACTTGTCGTGCCGCCAGCAATGTATTTTATAACCCACTTTTTTAGCGATATTTCCATGGATAAAAATAGGGTGGATATACCCACTGAACTCGAATTCGTAAAAAAAGTATATCTGGACCAAGATCTGGACTATTTTTATCCATGGAACTATCACTAAAAAACTCGGCTACAAAATATATTACTGGCGGCACGACTAAAAATAAATTTGCCTTAATTTTAATTGCATAATAATTAAGTTTTTACGTCAAAAAAATAAGTCAAATTTTTTTTATTTATTTAGTATAATTTTTCAAGTCTAAACGTTGATGATAATTTGATGTCATGGGTAAAAAATCGTCAATAGCAATAAAGGAAAAATTTTATTTCCTTAAAGCATTTAAATATTTGTTATTAATGATATATATTGTTAATAAATATTTACAAAATTAAAATAATTTTTATACGAAGCAAAAAATTTTTTTAATGCCCTTGTACCCATAAAACTGACATATTTTACAATATTTTAATTATTTTTTATACACTTAGTTATATTATTAAATTTATATAATAAAAAGCAGTGAATTATGTTTGCATAAAAATAAAAAGCGCAAATTAAAAGCGATTTTAATTAAAAAAAAAAAAACAAAAAAACAAAAACAATTTTGAACGAAAAGCCCAATTTTTGAATGTAAATTTTTGAGAAAATGACTAAAGTTTTATTTTATTCTGTTTCTTCAAATTTTAACATTTTTGTGCAAAATATTTTTTGAAAAAACAGAATTTTTAAATTAAAAATATATTTTCAAATGTAGTTTTGACTTACCAGTAACTGCAGCTGCTTCACTGCCTTCTTCATTAACTTCAATAAATGCTTTTTGGAGAACTTTGGAAACTTTAAGCGGTTCGTCACTAATACCAGTAAAATTTGCCTTATTAGAAAGCATATCACTCATTCCCAACTAAATAAACAAATTCATAAAAATTATTAAGTGATTTTTTAATTTAAAGAATAATACTAATTTAAATATTAACCTCTCCTAATGGTTTGTTCAATTCTATGCTGCTTTCAACTTTGAATTTAGGCAAATATAAAAATACTTCACGTTCATAACCAGCTTCCAATAGTGTTGTATAATTGAATTTTTCAATATTTTCTTCAATTTTACTTAAACCTGTGATTTCGTCTGGGACAATTATGACCATTTTCAAATCTTTGTTCTATAATTAAAAAAAATTTTTTTACTCAATTTTTATGATAAATTAAAATTTATTAAAATTCTTGTACTCCTACCTGATAAGGAAGTTCGATAAACTTGGCTTTTAAATCTGGAAGTTCGCCATAAACGAATTTACTTTTAAGGAACATTGTTGGTACATTTTTTTGTGTTTTTTCATCAAGATGGAAAGGTCTGTCAGTAGTATCCTTCTTTTTGAATTCCTTAGCCCAATTTCCTTTGAAATACACAGCATTCAATAAAACCATTCGTGTGTCAGAACTGATAGAGTCTTAAAAAAACAAAAATTTCGTTTATTTAAATTTTTCAGTAAATTTTTATCTGATTTAAATTAAAAAAATTTTTAACCTTTGGTTACAATTTCAGAAATCTTATCATGGGTTTTTTCTTTAGTCCAATCGTTTATCGTTTTAACTGCTTTATCAGTTTGAGCAAAATCAAGCTCTGATGCTTCAGAACGAAATGATGAACTTGTCAATTCTTTAAATGCTGGTTTTAATTTTAATTTGTCACCTACATAAATCTTATTAGCAACTTCAAGAGTAACATTTTCTACTTTCTGTAAAAAAAACAAAAAAAATTTTAATTTTAATTAATTGTAATCAATTTTATAGACTCAAAAAATTTTCTTACATTAAGATGATCTATTAAATTTTCAAAACCTTGACGTGCTGAAACATCATCACTTGGAAGATGTAACGATTGACGCATTTGAACTGCTGTATTTCCACCGGCTCCATACGCCGCCATGGAAAGTACCATATGAGCACTCAAAGGCGAACATACAAAATTTTCTTTATTTGAATGTGCCAAATTCTTAAAAAAAGATATAAATTTAGAAAAATCGTAAAATAAAGAACAAAGAAATCTATTTTTTTTTACCTTAAATAAATTCGTTGAAAATTCATTTGTACTTTCTGTTACTGCTTTTAATGCATCAACATTTTCGGCATTAACCCATGTTAGAGCGCTAAAACTTAGCGCTACTGTAATAAATACTAAAAAAACAAAAAAACATTTAAAAATCATAAAAAAAATTGTTTTAAATTTTAATGATAATTTAAATAATTATTATTTTAGTTAATTAATTTAATTAAATTACGTAATTTTTAATGAAAATAATAAACACATTTTTCAGTTAAAAAATACAAGGTCAAAAAATCAGCAATTAAAATAAAGGATTATTTTTCTAAAAATAAAAAGAAAAAAATGCTATAAAAAATCTAAGATGAAGTCTCTTCTTCCTTAATGATAATAAATCTTTAATAACCTTGAATAAATTTAATTTTTATTAGAAAAAAATTTTTTTTTATTTTTGTAGGTCAATGATTTTTAATGATAAAAATTAATTTTTTTTAGTATCGACGCAGCAAAAAAAAAAATAGGAGAAATGTTATTAAAATATGAAAAAGAAAAAAACGGTATAAATTATAACCGTAAATTATTTAGACGCATGATAATTTTATTTATTGATTAATTAAAAATTTTTTTTTAAATAAATAAATAATTAACTTACGCGAATACATGATTTTTTGTTGAAAATTTTAATAACAGCGTACTTTTTAATTCATGTAATAATTAAAAAATTTAAGCACAAGCACAAATACACGCACTTTTATTTATAATTTTTTCTAAACAAACAGTTTGAATAAAAATTGACGACTGAGTTGTTAAACCGGGATAACGTGACTGTTTATAATACTCACGTAACACTTTTTTCTCGCTCTTTATATTACAAAGCGGGAGTTATTAATTTATTTAATAAAAACAAGAAGAAGAAGAAGAAGAAGAAGAAGAAGTAGAGAAAGAAAGTAAAGTTAATAAATATTGAGTTAAAGTAGGATCAGAGTGTATTGTAATCTTTTGATAATAATAATATTCTATTTTAATTGAGAGCGCAAGTGTAAAAATGATTCAATATTTATTAAATTTTTTTTTTCTATGTGTGTGTATTGTAATTTTTATTAATGATATTAAAATTTTATGTTTGTGATAGTTTCACATATGAGTCAAATTATTAATTTTTTACACTTGGGTTGTAAAAATAGAAAAATTTTTAGCGGTGGATAAAATCTAATTTTTTTGGTTATAACGAAATTCGTGGAAAATTTTGGCTTTCTGATTTTTTGGGGAAAAATTATTAAAACAAAATTTTGGCTAAAAGAGAGAAAATTTTTTATGATAATTTTTGGACCAAAAATTACTGGTAATCCGAAATAAAGTAATTTTTGTTTTTGTCCAATTTTCGGAACTGACTTTTTCGATTACCAAAAAATATAATGTAAAAATTTCTAGCTGTGCAAAAATAAATTCTTTTTTCACAAAGTTAATGATATTGTTAGTGAAGTTTTGGTGCATAACATAGTTTGAAAATTTTCTAAAAAAATTTAATAAATTCATATTTTAACCCACGTACAAAGTCGCGCCGGCGCTATATTTTTCTGATTTTGACTATAATCGATTCCACTTTATTAACGAAAAACTAAGCTATCTTATTATCTACGTCTTGTTTTTTTATTTTTATTTTGTAAAAAAATGATGTTGAAACACGTGTCCCTTAAAAAAAAAAAATTTAGAAAGTTTTTGTATTACTGTGACTGAAAATATTAGTCATTTTTATGACCTAATTTTGAATTATAGAACTTTAACTTTGATAACTTAATCTCTTGATATGTTTTTTTTTTTTGTTTTTTATCTGATTATTTTCCTTTAATGCTTTGTGATAATTATTTTGTTGACTTTTTTTTATTATGATTATAAAAATCAATAAACAAAACAAAGACGTTTAAAGTATTGATTGAATTTATTAAAATTTAAGAATGAAAGATTTTTATGAATGAAAGCTCATTGAAAGCACACGTTAAGATTCATTCATTAAAATTTTAGTTTTAAAATGCACTTTTTCAAGCAGGACAAAACTTTAAATATATACAATAAAATCTAAAGACAAAAATTTACGATCTTTTATAGGTCAAAGTAGCAAAATGACTATTAAAAAATAATTTATTTATACTATTGCTTCATTTAATGACTTTAGACGGATTTAACTGGATTTTCTTATTATAAATTGTAATGATATGCATAAGCTAGAAATTTTTTTATGATTTTACGAGGTCTGTTGCTTGGATTATTAGACCAGTGTAAATCTTGCATCTGTTTTTTACTACGCTTTTTTTTATTCATTACTTGAACTGAAAATGAAAAGTTGCCATTAAAATATTATAGGGCATAGAACTCTGTTTTATAGACGCTTTACAACCTTTATACTTTGATGAAATTTTCTAACGAATATATGCGTTATTCAGGTCTTTGAGCCCGCGGGCCCGAATATAACAACTGTTTTTCCTGATTAAAGTTCAGCATTTTTCAAATATTTTTTGCCCTCCCGGGCGTAAAACTCACGCGTAAAGAATTTTCTGCAATCTTTCTACGCCTAGGTAGGCAAAAAATATTGTAAGCACCATGGTCAAAATACTTTAGACACTTGCGTGAACACATATTACTCATGCTCACGCTAGTGCTGAAACTTTTACGCCCATGATGCTTAATATACCAGGCGCGCACACATGCTAAGAATATCTCAGTTTCCCACAATAGAAAACGTCATAGAACTGCAAAAAATATGTTGAAGTTACCTATTGTGAGCGACTGGTCCATTTTTAGTAAAAACGCCTTTAAATTTTCTTAAATTGTCTTCTTTCGTAAGCTACTGATCAATTTCTTTGAAAACGGATACCTAATTCAAATTAAGCAATCTGAAAAATATGAATGTTAGTAAAAAATTGCATGTAAACAGTATTGTGTCTATGAAACAGGGGGCCATGCTTTTTTTAAATGAAAAATAAAAAATTTTCACTTGAACAGAGAGACTGGAGAAATTATAATTTTTAATGAACCATTAAACATTTTGTATTGTAAAATGGCCAATAAGCGTAAAAATTAATTAAATACAAATATAGAGCATTAGGTCGATTTATTTTCATTTAAAATTACTAATTATAGTTTCAGGTAAATAATTTCAATGAATTTACATCAGGTTGCTCTGCAGGAAACTTTTGAGAAATGATCCTAAATATAAAATTTGCTTGAATATCAATTTTATGCAAAATTCAAGCTGAGCAGAAATTTGCATAAGGGCGTAAAAGTTTACACCAATATTTTTCGTGTAAGTTCTTGGATTTATTGATTGAATGATTGATTGATTGGTAACTTTATTTATACAAAATTGTACAAAAATATATACATAGATATAGTACAAAGAAAAATTTGTGCGAGCACGTTATTTACAAGTTATGAGTAAAAAAAATAAATAAAAATTTTGAAGTTTATAAAATTTAAAAATAGAAAACAATAAGATAATTATATATATATAAAAGTAAAAATATAAATTTAATATTTGAGCTAATAACAAACTAATTAAAATTAAAACAGATAAAAATATTTACAGAAGGAAAAAGGAAAGAAAAATTATTAAGTTGAGAAGGAAAATTATAAAATTGGAGTTTTGAAGTGTAGAAATTAGGGATTTTTGGGGACTAGCGATAATTAGGAAGTAATCAGGGTTGGGAACGAGAGAATTGGGAACTATTTTGAAAAGATAATTATTATTATAAAGAAATAGAGGTATCATTCTGTAAAAGGTGTGGTAGAGGCTTTGTTTAAAGGAATCTATGGAAGAAGCTAGATGGATGGATTCAGGAAGGGTATTCCAGAAATTTATCATATGGACAAGAGGGGAGTTATTAAATTTAGAGCATGACGAAATGGGGATGGAAAGATGAGGGCGTAGATGTGGGCGTAAGTCTCGGGCAGGCTCATGCTCATAGACATTGATTTTGTCTTTTAGATATACAGGGAGACAATTATTGAGGGTGTTATAGATATATATGGCGCTCATATATTTTTGACGTAACCTAACATTAAGCCAGCCTAATTTTAATCTAGCGGGTGAAGTTCTGATATCAGCGACATATCTAATTGCGGCATTTTGCAATTTCTGTAAGCGGTCATATTGATATCCTAGCAGCTTGCCCATTGAAAAAGCACCGTAGTCAAAGAGAGGGAAGATTAGTGAACAGACTAGGCGTCTACGAAGTAAGGGAGAAATGAATTTTTTAAAGTATCTGAGTCTGTAGAGCACATAATTTATGGATTTGATCATATGATTTAATTGGGTGTGCCAACTCATATCTGAGTCAAGGAAGAGACCAAGATTTTTAACTGATTTTGAAATTGGTATATGACTGCCACTGAAGTAGAAAGTGGTATTATTAGTCTAAAGCTCCTTACAATTATTTCCAAAGACAATAAAATTAGTTTTGTCTTTGTTGAAGTGGAAATTATTTTTGGAGGCACAGGTTTCGATGTTTCTAAAATCATTTTGGAGAAGAGAGATACCCAAACTGTAATCTTTCTTGGGAATTTGGAGATAGATTTGTAAATCATCAGCGAAAAGTAGACGTTTGGCGTGTATTATGTGAGAGCATATATCATTCATGTAAATTAAAAAGAGTAACGGCCCCAAAACTGAGCCTTGGGGTACGCCACTTTTCACTAATTCCGCCGAAGAAATCTCTTCGCCTACTATTATGGATTGTGTTCTATCTAACAGATAGCTAGCGAACCAGTCCACTACATCTTTGGATAGACTAATATTAAGTAACTTGAACAAAAGAAGGTTATGGGATACTCGATCGAAAGCCTTAGAAAGGCCGAGCATTAATAGGATAGTGAGATTCCCATCGTGATAATCCCTACAAATGTCATCAACTAAATTAGTCAAAAGAGCTTATGTGCTGTGTAACTTTTGGAATCCAGATTGAAAATTGTCAAGAACTTCATACTGAACTAGGTATTGTGATAATTGGTTATGAATTATTTTCTCAAAAATGATCAATCAAATTGTCGTAGACGAGTGGTAAACTCTTCAGGGTTGATATTTTTTATATTTCTGAAAGAAATATTTGTGTTCAATGTATTGGGAACGAAGATATCAAGAGTAGCATATGTTAAGTAGTGATTACCCTATCAAAAAGTGTTATATAATATACTGTATAATTAATTATATAATTAATCATATGATTAATCATATAAATAATCATATATTTAATCATATTTAAATTTGATCCCGATTAGGATATAATTATTTATATGATTAATTATATGATTTTTTAAAATTTCAAATTTTTAAAAAAATCTCGATCAAAACATGAGTTTTTTTTCATAAAATTCAACATACTTTAAAGTTTTTATTTAAAATTATATTTTTAAGATTTCTGTAATTTTATGAAAGTATGATGAATATCATGAAAGAAAATCTCATGTTTTGATGGAGTTACCCACAAAAATGACAAATTTGTTTCATGGAACTTTTTAGACTTTGTAAAAATAATAGAACCTTAATTCATTTTCTTTTAAAGTACATAGGAATATTTTTAAATTTTACTTATAATTATATTTTTTACCTGATAATTATTTTTTTTTTTAATTTTACCAAAATTTTTACAGGTTAACCAAAACTATTTCTGTTATATTTTTATCACTAAAAATATAAAAAGAATTATTTTTTGGTTAGTTTTGCAAAAAAATATTGTCAAAACATGAAAAAAATAATTATTAAAGAAAAAAAAATTTATAAGTATAATTTAAAAACTCACTTCTGTACCTTAACCATAGATCTGAAAAAAATTCCCAATGACTGCGCGACAAGCCAACTTAAAATTTTTGCGTAGTTTTTGCTATTGAACCGCAGTCGTTCAAAAAATAACCACAAAAAAATAATGTAAATCATATAGTCTAAAAATTTTCTTTTTCTTCGTCATTTAGTTAAACATTTTTATTTTAATTTTAGTTGATCATAATTTTATTTTTTACTGTTAAATGATTCTATTTACAAATTTACTAAAAAAAAATAATCTAAAAAAAAAGATTATTTTTGGCGATGCGCGTGCAGCGTCGTCGGCTTGTCACAACAGACTGATTGCTGCTGCAAATTAAATTTTTAATTGATAATCCCATGGCAACCTAAATTAAATTTTTGACATATAAAAAAAACAATAAATTGAAGTGAGTTGTTGCTATATTATGAAATTTGATAATAAACAATTTAATTTGCAGCAGCAATCAGTCTGATGTGACAAGCCGACGACGCTGCACGCGCATCGCCAAAAATAAACTTTTTTTTTTTAATTATTTTTTTTTAGTAAATTTGTAAATAGAATCATTTAACAGCAAAAAATAAAATTATGATCAACTAAAATTAAAATAAAAGTGTTTAACTAAATGACGACGAAAAAGAAAATTTTTAGACTACATGATTTAAATTATTTTTTTGTGGTTATTTTTTGAACGACTGCGGTTCAATAGCAAAAACTACGTAAAAATTTTAAGTTGGCTTGTCGCGCAGTCATTGGGAATTTTTTTCAGATCTATGGTTAAGGTACAGAAGTGATTTTTTAAATTATACTTATAAATTTTTTTTTCTTTAATAATTATTTTTTTCATGTTTTGACAATATTTTTTTGCAAAACTAACCAAAAAATCATTCTTTTTATATTTTTAGTGATAAAAATATAACAGAAATAGTTTTGATTAACCTGTAAAAATTTTGGTAAAATTAAAAAAAAAAATAATTATCAGGTAAAAAATATAATTATAAGTAAAATTTAAAAATATTCCTATGTACTTTAAAAGAAAATGAATTAAGGTTTTATTATTTTTACAAAGTCTAAAAAATTCCATGAAACAAATTTGTCATTTTTTTGGGTAACTCCATCAAAACATGAGATTTTCTTTCATGATATTCATCATACTTTAAAGTTTTTATAACTAAAATTACAGAAATCTTAAAAATATAATTTTAAATAAAAACTTTAAAGTATGTTGAATTTTATGAAAAAAAACTCATGTTTTGATCGAGATTTTTTTAAAAATTTGAAATTTTAAAAAATCATATAATTAATCATATAAATAATTATATCCTAATCGGGATCAAATTTAAATATGATTAAATATATGATTATTTATATGATTAATCATATGATTAATTATATAATTAATTATACAGTATATTATATAACACTTTTTGATAGGGTATTGATGAATAACTTTTTGTCGAATGAAATAACCTTGTCATTTTCATCGATGATGATAAGATTTATAGAAGAATTCGAGACTGGACCCCGATGGGTTTCACCGTGAGGGATGAGATAAAAATTATTATCTATTATGTAGTCATACATTAGAGTATACTGGCGATGAAAAAATGACATATTGACGTTAAAATTACCAAGGATTATTTTATTACTATAATTAAGGGCTAAGGAGGCTATTTCATTCAAAAAGTCCATATTATAAGAAAGCAGATGATCAGGGGGTCTATAAACTACCGCAACCATGATTTGAGTGTTTAAAAAAGAAACCTCACATATCAGGTATTCAGGGAGATTATCTGCCCCTGTGTCTTTGCTAGTGGATAACACTTTATCCAAACTTTGAAATACAATCAGCAGTTGACTGCCTAAATAATAATCTACAGACAGCTATTGATCAGCTTGCTCCCCTTAAAACAGTGAACCCTAAGAAAAACATGCAGCCTTGGATCAATGGTCAGCTAAAACTGCTTGTTAAGAAACGCAAGGCGGTTGAAAAATGCTACTTAAGATCAAAAAGTCCTCACCTCCTAAAAGAACTTATAAGGCTCTCAAGCGAAGTTTAAATGTCTTCTGAACAAGCGCGTAACTCTTTTTATCAAGAGCACTTTAATAATGCGCTTACAAATGGCAAAGATATTTGGCGAGAACTTAGGCATCTCGGGCTGCTACCCACTCCTAAATCAGATCTTCACGGTTTTGCCCCAGATGAAATAAATAAATTCTTTGCGGGAGTGTCTTATTCGTCATCTGAAGATTCAAATCTCAACAACATCGAAGATCTAATTGCTAATGCGCCTAAAGAAGGCTTTCAATTCTCGCAGGTTTCACTTAATGATGTAATTTTGGCGGTAGCTCACTTTTCATCTCAGGCTACAGGTGACGATGGTGTACCTCAAAAAGTAATAGCTAAGTCATTACCTACACTTGGCCCCTTCCTTGTCAAACTCTTCAATGAGTCTCTGCTTAAAGGCATTTTTCCACTTAGCTGGAAAAAATCATTACTAGTGGCGATTAAGAAAACTCGTATTCCTTCATCATGCTCTGATTTTAGGCCAGTAGCTCTGCTCTGCTTTCTGTCTAAGGTCTTAGAAAAACTAGCACACGACCAAATTACTGCTTTCTTAACAAGTAACAGATTACTTGACCCATTACAGACTGGTTACAGACAGCGCAGTAGTACAGAAACAGCACTACTAAAATTGACTGACGATATACAACAAGGAATGAACAATAGACAGATAACATTATTCTTACAATTTGACTTCAGCAAGGCATTCGATACGATTCTGCCCTCAAAATTGTTACCAAGGTTGATGAAAATAGGATTCTCCAGGATGTCACTATTATGGATCAAATCCTACTTAGAAAGTAGAAGTTTACAAGTTATCTCTAAAACATCTCGTTCTGATCCACTAAGTGTTAATCTTGGGGTTCCCCAGGGCTCGGTACTCGGACCCTTGCTGTTTTGTCTATATATTAATGATGTAAAATTACACTTACCATCTAATGTACGACACATACTTTACGCAGATGACTTACAAGTCTACTGTCAAGTATCACCTGAAAATGTACTGGAGGCCACAGCTTTATTATCTAAAACAGCTCGTAACATCTCTGCTTGGGCTGACGGTATTTCCCTTCGGCTCAATCATGGAAAAACGAAAGCTATATATTTTGGCACGAGTACCTTTGTCAGTCGTTTAAAAAGCTTAAATTTATCGGGAATAGACTTAGGAAATGGCATCATCACTCCTTTTGTAGATGAGGTGACTAGTCTAGGTGTTATACTTGACAGCAGACTAAACTGGAACAGTCACGTTACAACAATTGAGAAAAAAGTAAACCGTGTTCTATACACTCTTAGATTTATTCGACACTGCACTACACAGACATTACGTACGCGACTAGTACAGACATTAATTATACCTCATTTTGATTATTGTTCAGTTGTTTACTTAAATGCAAACACACTAAAAATGAGGTTACAAAGACTATGCAATTCTGGACTGAGGTATATATACGGCATACGCAAAGATGAATATATAACCCCTTTTAGGCGTAAGTTGGGATGGTTATGCACTGATTCACGCAGGCATTACTTTTTGGCCATAATAATCTACAAAATCCTGCGGTTACATCAACCCTCATATCTGAGCGAATCTTTTACTAAGTACATTCCTAAAGAAAATGCAAGGGGTACTCTGCGTTCAAAAGAAATCACCATACCTAATATCAAAAATTGTGGGACAAACACCTTTCGGTACAGAGGCGCTAGACTTTGGAACTCCTTACCTGCAGAAATTCGGTTTCTACCTTCACTCAACTCATTTAAAACTGCTATGCACAAACATCTCCTTACACTTGATCCCTAGGAAGGGTGTTTTCATAAACATAATATCCCACCCTTTTGTTACAAGACAATTACTTATTACTCATTACTTTATTTTATTATTTTATTTTAATATATTACACTTATTTTAATAATTTATTTAGAATTAATTTTACCATGTACATGCAACTAACTAATTGACTGTGATACCTATGGCAAATTATTAAATTTAAACTATTTATTTTATTTTACTATAAAAAATTAATAATGTTATCACTATTATTTCAAATTTATTATATTTTATTAATGTTAATTATCAATTATTCACTATGATGTATATTTTATTTTTGATTACTGTATTTTTGTTTAATTGCAAATAAAGAATATTTACATTTACATTTATACGGAAGATTAGATTTTATGAAAAGGGCAACTCCTCCTGAGCTTCTTCCCTGACTATCGTTTCTAACTAATGAATAGCCATTAATTTCGGCCATTTTATCTGTCAAGGCTGGATGAAACGAAGTTTCAGAGACCTGAAATGATGTCAAAAGCTAATGGAATGAGTTGGGTTCTGCAAAAATCCAATCTATTGGGTTTGCAAAGGGAAGAAGCGTTAAAGTGACAAACCTTGAGGGGGTGAGATTTGGTTGAAGGGACATTAGATTTTAAGAGGGGGGCAGCTGGCGTGGCAGCTTGATTACTTCCTGGTAATTCCTAGATATCAATTTGGGCGTGAGAAAAATTTACGAGGGAAGATTCAAGTTGTTCAAACTGAGAATGCATAGAATTTGAGAGATGGGATAAGGAAGGAGTCTTGGATGATGGTTGTCATACACTTGTGATTTGAGAAGTTTGAGCTGCAGGGGGAGGTTGAGGTACAACTTGAAGTACATTTTGAAGAGGGGGAGATGAAACTGTGGAAGGGTGGTAAAGAGAAGCAGAGTATGTTGCAGTTTGAGTAGTGGATGTGAGGGAGTATTGTATATTAGTTTGAAATGGGGGAGGTGGAGCTAAAAAAATTTATATGGCGTATTTGCATATTGCATTGCATTTTCAATTGAACAAAAGATTTAATATTCTGTCCTGAAGCTATCCAGGATTACCACATGTCCATGTGGTGGTCTACAAGTGAAAATTTCATGAGTGCTTGCTTTTCGTCAAAATCGAAATTTTATAAATTATCCATAATATTTATTTAAAAAATTTTTTTGTATTATTTCACAGTTTATGTTGTTAAATAAATTATCCATTCTACTTTTTAAAACCATAGTCTACTTTCTTAACTTAATACAACAATTTCTACATTTAGGTCTTAATTATTCATTACACCCATTTTATGTTTTTATTTTTAGGTTACGAACCAAAAATAGAAAAAAAGTGACCCTAACTTTATTAGCTCTTGTTTTGGCATCGCTTCGGATGGTAATTAACGTATACGAACTGGATTATTCTTTTTTTTTTGCTTCCTTGGTTAAAAATGTACTATATTAGATCTAAATTTTTTATTTTTTTTAATGGACAAAAATATTTTTGGAACACATTCTAGAATGGAGAAAAAAACTCTCGATTCTGAGGACAAACACACTCACAAACAGACGGGATGCGAAAATTGGATTTTTAGAATCTGGAGGTCACATGTTAACATGCAAAAAAAAATATCGAAATTTCACCTGCTTAAAAATATTTTTAATTACGGTAATACTAAAAAAATTATTTTAAATCAAAAAAATTAAATGAATTAAGAAATACACGGCTTGCTGCAAGAATACAGTATTTTCAATCATCTAGGCGTTTAATTTTATTAAAATAGCCAAAACTTTTCCCACAATATTTCCATTGAATTAAGCTTATACAAAATATCATTGATTTTATGACCTTAATTTCTTACACCTGTTGGTAATTTTAAAAACCATTGATTAAATAATTTTAAATTATTGGCATAGTTTTATTATATAAAACAAATTCTAATTTTTTAGTCAAATAGGTAGTATATTTAATTTTTATTTTTATTGTTCATACGTGAGAAATTTTTCTAAGAAGTATGCAAATTGTTGTGTTTTATATCCGCGAATAATGCAATAAATAACTCGATAAATTAAATTAACAATGTTTTAATTAATTTGATATATATTTCATTTCATCATAACAAATAAATGTAATCAATCAATTTTTAGAAATTTTTGTTTAAAAAAATTGTTTGCAAATTAATGTAAATGTTAATTTGTTTGATTTATTTTATTTTATTTTAAGTTCCCCTGAGCGTGAATTAAAGGAGTTTTTCCCGAAGTAAAAAAGTAAAAAAAAACAGCAAAATTTTTTTTCCTCTTGGACCTAGTACTTAATTTTTTTGTATGAGAGTAATAATATCTAGAGAACCATAGTGCCAATTACTTGTCAGCGTTTTTACTATATTTTTTACCTCATATACATAACTGATGTAAGATGTGGGTCTAAAAAAGATTATTTATTTTCAATCGATGTTCTATAGAAAAATGATGATATGGTAAAAAATGAATTTAATTTTGGTATTATTATTTTTTTTTTTTTTTTTTTTTTTTTTTTTTTTTTGTCAAGGGAATCTTGTGAATCTTACATCAGCCATGGAGTGTTTGCGGGCGCCCTTCCGAGTAGCGCACACATTCAAAGAAAGTGTGCTCCACTGTATCCTTCTCGCCTGGGCAGTGCAAGCACTCCTCTGTTGCCACCTTATGCCAATGTTTCAACATTGCACGGAAATACCCGTGTCCAGTTAAGAATTGGGTGAGGTAAAAATCCACCTCCCCATGTTGTCGTCCAGTCCATGCCTGCAGATCTGAAATCAGTCTGCGCGTCCATCGGGCATTTTTCTCTTCCTCCTTTTTCCACCGTTCCTGCCATTTTTCCATAGAGCTGGAGCGGGCGCGAGTGGATGCCACTTCGCGGTCCTCTACACTATCGTAAATGTATTTCCGCTCCAACGCTAGCAGGTCGATGGGTATGACCGATGCTACTACCTGGATCGCTTCGAGCGATACCGTATGGTACGCGCAGGCGATCCTCAGGGCCGCTTGCCGCTGCACAGACGATATTTTATGTCTGTACTTTTTATGACTGTACGGCAAATTTGGTGATATCCGCCCAGATCTCAGATCCATAAAGCAGGACAGAGTTGACAACGGACATCAACAATCTTCGCTTCCCTGGTTTGGGCCCTCCTATGTTGGCCATGAGCCTTGACAAGGAGGATGCGATCGACGCGGCCTTCTCACTCGACCTCTGAAATTGTTCCCAGAAGTTCAGCTTGTTATCAAGCAGAACTCCCAGGTACTTAACCGATGTCTTGGCTTGGATCGTGTGAGGGTTTCCACCATCATCGACATTTACATCGATGTCCGTGGAAATTGATGTGCGACGGGTCAGCAGTACGATCTCCGTTTTTGGGATCGCGAGCTGGAGCCCGTGCTCGCCCATCCAGAGGTTGATCTGTCTCATGACTAGATTCAACCTCTCCTGGGTTACCTGCATGTCCCTGCCAGTGATGGTCAGAGCCACGTCGTCCGCGTACCCGATCAGAGAAGCTCCTTCCGGGAGGTGAACGCGCAACAGGCCATCGTAAAAGGCATTCCACAGGTCCGGTCCGAGAACCGAACCTTGGGCAATGCCCGCACTCAGAACCCTCTGTCGCCTGCCATCGAGCGTGTCGTAGAGAAGTCTCCGGTCCCGTAGGTAGTCCTTTATTACGTTACCCAGATACCTGGGTATCCGGAAGTCGTACTCGAGAGACCGGATCATGTCATCCCATCTGGCCGAATTGAAAGCGTTTTTGACGTCCAGCGTTACAAGAAGGACGTCTTTGCAAATTGCAGGCCGCTTTTTCCTCTCAGCCTCTACGGTATCCACGACACGCCGAATGGCGTCTATCGTGGAATGCCCCTCACGAAATCCATACTGCTCCTCGGAAAGGCCACCGCCCTCCTCGATGGCTCTTCTCAATCTTGCCCGGAGCATGCTCTCCATCACCTTTCCGATGGTGTTTAACATGCACAAGGGTCTGTAAGATGATGGAGAGTCCGGGGCTCCACCTTTACCCTTGTTCAAGAGCACGAGACGTGCCACCTTCCACTGCCTTGGAAACACTCCCGCCACCAAGCATGCATTAAACATGCTTAACAGGATACCAGGGATTATTTTGACCGCTCGTTTGAGCACTTCCGATGGTATCCCGTCCGGCCCCGGCGCCTTGCCATTTTTCATTGCCTTGATGGCCTTCACCATCTCGTCCTCGCTGAATAACGGCACTTCCTCCCTGGGTATCGCCTCTATCGGGTTTTCCCGGATAGGCCGCTCGGGGAAGAGAGCGCCGATGATTCGTTCGGTCGACACTGCGTCCATCATGTTGTCAGACCCCCGGTTCAACTTGCCCATTACGACTTTGTAACCAAGACCCCGGGGGCCTTTGTTTACATCCTCGCGTAATGAACGCAGGCATCGAGCCTTGCTTTGACGGATAGCTTTGGCCAGCCGGTGTTTAGCATCCTTGTGTTCCTGGGAAAGTGCAGCAGCCTCGGGCCTGTCCCGTGCTCTTTGCGCCCGTCTACGCGTCCTGTGGCACTCCTTGCGGAGCTCCGCTATTTCGGAAGTCCACCAGTAAACTGGCTTTCTCCCTTTCCAGGGCCTTCGACGAGGCATAGAGGCGTCACACGCCCCTCGCAATAGAGACGTTACTTTCTTGACTAAGATTTCAGCCTCGCGGGGACCTGTAGCCTCTCCATGCCAAGCAGGGACGGACGACGACTCCATTCGAAGATACTCTTCGAACTTGTCCTCGTCCATCTTTGGTACATTCCAACCCAAGGGACGCCTCTTGTACGGAGGCCGTTGGGAGGTTCCCTCAAGCACCCGGAACGTGATGTAATGATGGTCGCTACCATTGTAACCATCCATCACCGTCCATTCGCCGATTCTCCCAGACGCACCTTCTGTTGCAAAGGTTATGTCTGGGATAGAGGCACCCCAACCTGCCCTCTCGTAGGTGGGCCGGTTTCCTCTATTCTGGACCACTAGTTTGCATCTAGTGGCCATTTCCAGTACCTGCTGTCCCCTAGGATTGGTCGTCGGCATGCCCCATTCTAAGGCCCTAGCGTTAAAGTCTCCAGCAAGGATAACGCTTCCAGTTACCGTCCGAACCGTGTTCTCGATGCTGGCCAGCTTTGTAGCCAGCACTTCCGAACTATCGTTTGGGGAGAGGTAACAACTTATATAAGTTGTCTCCCCGCACGTGACCCAAACGTGGCAATTGCCTTTCCCTTTTTTGGTCAAGGTCGTTTGGGCTCTACCCCGGAGCCATATGGCGCAGCAGCCAGTGTCATCGGTTAGCCAGTATTTGTGGTTCATGTTGTATGATTGCTCGCTTAGTAAGAGGATATTTGAATCCTCTTCGCGAGCAATCTGTTCCAACAAAGCACCAGCTTGCCGGGCTTGGTTCATGTTCCCTTGTAGAACCTTGATCATTTTCGATGACACTTATTCCTCGCCACAGCCAGAGCCTCACGGTAGCTGGGGCAGTTTCCTTCTCCGGCATAGTGTTCCGTAGAGCACTTGTCGTCCCTATTCTTGCACAGGAAACACTCGGGTGTTTCCTTCTTGCATTCTGTTCTTTTGTGGCCATCCATGCCACATTTGAGACATGCTTTTCTACGGTCTGGGCCTTTGCAGATATACTGATTATGTCCATAGCCCAGACACTTAAAGCAGCGCCTTGCATCTGCTCGAAGGCGCACTCTGTTCAAAGCCCATCCAATTTGGATTTTCCCTTTTATGGCTAGGCGGAGAGCATCAACTTCGAGTAATTCCACCACAGCCATCTGACTCATTGTGCCTTTGGTTTTGAAAATGGTAACCAGGAGGTTTTTCCCGTTTTCAATACCTATCGCCTTGGCGACCGCCTCCTGGATCTCCTGTTCTTTCGTGACCCCATCTAAATCTCGAATTTCGAGTTTGAGCATGGGGATCATGTCCCGAACGTTCGAATCAGGGCCCGTTACCGCTTGAACTGCTTCCTGCAGTTTGCCGGAGTCCAATATCGACTCCAGCTCGATGAGGACGCTGCCGCCTTGCGTCTTGCGGATTCGATGGACTTTAGCCCCGGAATCTTCAAGCTGGACGTTCTTCTTAATACTGAGAAGAGTTTCCTCGTATGTATGGCCTGCTGCTGGCTTTATAAGTAAGGCCTCCATCCTCTTTTTGTACCTACGCCTACTCGGCTTGGTACTGACCTGGTATTATTATTATTATTATTATTATTATTATTATTCAGTTTATTTTGCCATGACAAAAATTTAGTAAACACTCATTTACAATTGAAATAAAATTAATACAATATATGATACAGAAATAATGTTTACAATTTTTATAAGATTTTAAAATAAAATATATGATAAAATTGAAAATGAAAATAATATTCATAATTAGAGTAAATGTTAAAGTAAAATAATTCAAATAAAATCAAATTAAGGTCAACAACAATCTGACACTAATAATTAATTGATAAGTATCTATATATCTATATAACAATTGCTATATTATTGCTATATTATAAGCAATTGCTATATTATAATTGCTATATTATAAGGAAATCATTATTATACTTTTTTTTAATTTTTCTTTTTAAGAAAGATAACTATATCTAATTTTTATGAGTCTAATAAATTTTCAGTGTGATCTTTTTATTTATTTTTTTTTGTTTGTCACGAAAGTCATGTACATTCACAATAAAGTAAATTGTTACCTGAAGAATCATATTCGAACCAGTATTTTCCTCTTCTGTCCATTTAGAAAATAATATAGCCCCTAATATAAATTTGAGAGTGATAGTATTGATTTAAATTGACAAAAATAATTATAAAAAAAAAAATTTTATCATAAATAACAATATAAGAGTATAAATTTTTATATTTGCAGTGATAAAGTTTAATCGTACAACAAAAACTGCTCTAGAATACAATAAAATATGAAAATTTTTACAAGTGCTATTTTATTATTGTTTCATATTATTATAACTCTTAAATAAACTTGAATTAAACAATTTTATTAGACATTTATAACAGGTTCTTTACTCGGTTGTACTTTAATTTTTCGAATTTTCATTTTCTTACGACTTTTTACAACTCTTTTTAATACACTCAGCTAATTTATCTAATTATATCAGCCGATTTAATTAGATTTGTATATTATATACGTTTGAGTACATTATTCGTTATGTAATTTAGGAGCAAATGTTAGAATTAAATTTTAAATACACTTTTAAGTAATTAGAAAAGAAAAATTAAATATTGTCCTATCATAAATTTAAATAAATAATTAATGTACAATTTAATTTAAATCAATAAGTATAAGAAAATTTAGATTAAAATGCATTAGTCAATACTTTACACTGTACATGGTTTGTAAACTAGACTTTAGAACGTTTCTATCATTCATCAGATTCTGGTCATCTTTGGAAAGATCATTCCAAAGACGTTTAAATCTGTAGGATACAGAATTTAAAATATTTTCATTTGTAGTTCCGATTTTCTTAAAGTGTCTTTGGGATCTTAAGTTGTTATCCAAATTTCTGAGTTCAAATTTATTCTTTAAATTATCATCAATAGCCCGTCCGATATTATATCAGAAAAAATTAACAAGTCATTTATTAGGTGATAGGATTTTATTTTGTTAGGCAAATTAGAAACTCTATAATAATCATGATCTGTATAGTTGATGTTTATTCCACATTTGAATGATAAATATCTTAAAAATATTTATTTATGTAATCAAGCTCTTTAAAGTCAACCTCAAAGTTAGGAGACCATATTACCGATCCAAACATAAAATTTAGAAGAAATAAAGTCTTGTACAAATATATAGTGGTATTGAATAAAAAATTTTTAGTAATACGCTTTATGAATCTCAAGGTTTGCAAAGATTATGCCTTTATAGACCTAATATGTTCTCGAAAACATTAACTAGAATTCACCAATACACTCAGATCCCTTATAGAAGAAACTCTTTCAATAATAGATCTTTTCATTTTGTAATTATATTTTATGTTACTGCTGCACCTTGAAACAGACAATAACTTACAGTTATCTACATTAATGGATAATGAATTTTCATCACTCAATTTAATATAATTATCTACTTCCAGCTGCAACAGTTCACAGTCTCTAACTGATGCTATTTTTTTGCTTAAGTTTGAGTCACTCGCGAATAACTCGAGTCTCGCATTTTGCACAACATCAGGGATGTCATTGGTAAGTATATTAAAGAATCTGGGGCCCAGATGGCTTTACTGGGGTACACATGAGGACGCCAAAATAGGAATATATATACTATTATTTATAGAATTATTCATTATGAATTTAAATATCCAAGTCACCTTAATTAAAATAAGATAATTTTACCTTGTTTTTAATCAGTCTTGAGATTGACTCCGTTATTAAAATATTTTACACTACGCGTTTCAGAATTTTAAATTCCATCATCAGGTGTACTATTTTGTCATATATTTTAAAAAAAATATAAAACATAAACATAAACAAGAATCAAAAATAATAAACAAAATTAAAAGTAAAATCAAAGATAAAAATGCAATAATTACTAAATCAGGTAAAGGTAACACCATTGTAATTGTAGGAGAAGAGGTATATGATAATAAAATTGATAATTTTATAAAAAAGAATAATATTGAAGTGCTTTCTAAATTAAAGTTTTTTATCAGCATAGGAATACATCTACAGAATAAAAAATATTTTATAACAAGTTCGGGTATTTAAAATTTTATTTGAAATAAATTAATTTTATAAAGAAATAATGTAAAAAAGTAATTTTTCTGCGCGCGCGGATATTCTAGTGTTTTATTAAAATAAGTACCAAAATTATGTAAAAATAAATAAAGTATTTTTTAAATTAGATTCTAAATTAAATTATAATCAAACTTTTTATTGAAAAGTGAAGAGCCTCTTAAACCCAACCCAACCCAACCCAAACCAACCTAACCTATCCCAACCTAACCCAACCTAACCTAACCCAATCCAACTTAACCTAAACAACCCAACCCAACCTAACTTAACCCAACCCAACCCAACCTAACCTAACCCAACCCAACTTAACCTAACCCAACCCAACCTAACCCAACCCAACCCAACCTAACTTACCCCAACCCAACCCAACCCAACCTAACCTACCCCAACCCAACCTAACCTAACTTATCCTAAACTAACTTATCCTTAATTAATCATTCAGCATTTACGTAAGATTAGGAAATGGAAAATAATATTATTTAGGTTATATTATGTTAAATATATAAGTCGATAATAGTACTTCTGATTATTGTCGCAAAGTAAAAATTTGCATCCTAAATTAAAATTTTTTATCAGCATAGGAATACATCTAAAGAATAAAATATTTTATAACAAGTTCGGGTATTTAAAATTTTATTTGAAATAAATTAATTTTATAAGGAAATAATGTTAAAAAGTAATTAAATAATTAAATAATTATTCTGCGCGCGAGGATACTCTAGTGTTTTATTAAAATAAGTACCAAAATTGTGTAAAAATAAATAAAGTATTTTTTAAATTAGATTCAAAATTAAATTATAATCAAACTTTTTATTGAAAAGTGAAGAGCCTCTTCAACCCAACCCAACCCAACCGAACCCAACCTAACCCAACCTAACCCAAACCCAACTCAACCCAACCTAACTTAACCTAACCCAACCCAACCCAACCTAACCCAAATCCAACCTAACCTAACCCAACCCAACTCAACCCAACCTAACCCAACCTAACCCAACCTAACTTAACCTACCCCAACCCAACCCAAGAAATGGAAAATAATTTTATTTAGGTTATATATGTTAAGTATATAAGCCGATAATAGTATTTCTGTTTTTTGTCACAAAGTAAATCTGCTTCCTAAATTAAAATTTTTTATCAAATTAGAAACACTATAATAATCATGATCTGTATAGTTGATGTTTATTCCACATTTGAATGATAAATATCTTAAAAATATTTATTTATGTAATCAAGCTCTTTAAAGTCAACCTCAAAGTTAGGAGACCATATTACCGATCCAAACATAAAATTTAGAAGAAATAAAGTCTTGTACAAATATATAGTGGTATTGAATAAAAAATTTTTAGTAATACGCTTTATGAATCTCAAGGTTTGCAAAGATTATGCCTTTATAGACCTAATATGTTCTCGAAAACATTAACTAGAATTCACCAATACACTCAGATCCCTTATAGAAGAAACTCTTTCAATAATAGATCTTTTCATTTTGTAATTATATTTTATGTTACTGCTGCACCTTGAAACAGACAATAACTTACAGTTATCTACGTTAATGGATAATGAATTTTCATCACTCAATTTAATATAATTATCTACTTCCAGCTGCAATAGTTCACAGTCTCTAACTGATGCTATTTTCTTGCTTAACTTTGAGTCACCCGCGAATAACTCGAGTCTCGCATTTTGCACAACATCAGGGATGTCATTGGTAAGTATATTAAAGAATCTGGGGCCCAGATGGCTTTACTGGGGTACACATGAGGACGCCAAAATAGGAATATATATACTATTATTTATAGAATTATTCATTATGAATTTAAATATCCAAGACACCTTAATTAAAATAAGATAATTTTACCTTGTTTTTAATCAGTCTTGAGATTGACTCCGTTATTAAAATATTTTACACTACGCGTTTCAGAATTTTAAATTCCATCATCAGGTGTACTATTTTGTCATATATTTTAAAAAAAATATAAAACATAAACATAAACAAGAATCAAAAATAATAAACAAAATTAAAAGTAAAATCAAAGATAAAAATGCAATAATTACTAAATCAGGTAAAGGTAACACCATTGTAATTGTAGGAGAAGAGGTATATGATAATAAAATAGGTAATTTTATAAAAAAGAATAATATTGAAGTGCATTCTAAATTAAAGTTTTTTATCAGCATAGGAATACATCTACAGAATAAAAAATATTTTATAACAAGTTCGGGTATTTAACATTTTATTTGAAATAAATTAATTTTATAAAGAAATAATGTAAAAAAGTAATTATTCTGCGCGCGCGGATATTCTAGTGTTTTATTAAAATAAGTACCAAAATTGTGTAAAAATAAATAAAGTATTTTTTAAATTAGATTCTAAATTAAATTATAATAAAACTTTTTATTGAACCCAACCTAACCCAACCCAACACAACCTAACTTAACCTACCCCAACCCAACCCAAGAAATGGAAAATAATTTTATTTAGGTTATATATGTTAAATATATAAGTCGATAATAGTACTTATGTTTTTTGTCACAAAGTAAATATGCTTCCTAAATTAAAATTTTTTATCAAATTAGAAACTCTATAATAATCATGATCTGTATAGTTGATGTTTATTCCACATTTGAATGATAAATATCTTAAAAATGTTTATTTATGTAATCAAGCTCTTTAAAGTCAACCTCAAAGTTAGGAGACCATATTACCGATCCAAACATAAAATTTAGAAGAAATAAAGTCTTGTACAAATATAGAGTGGTATTGAATAAAAAATTTTTAGTAATACGCTTTATGAATCTCAAGGTTTGCAAAGATTATGCCTTTATAGATCTAATATGTTCTCGAAAACATTAACTAGAATTCACCAATACACTCAGATCCCTTATAGAAGAAACTCTTTCAATAATAGATCTTTTCATTTTGTAATTATATTTTATGTTACTGCTGCACCTTGAAACAGACAATAACTTACAGTTATCTACGTTAATGGATAATGAATTTTCATCACTCTATTTAATATAATTATCTACTTCCAGCTGCAACAGTTCACAGTCTCTAACTGATGCTATTTTTTTGCTTAACTTTGAGTCACCCGCGAATAACTCGAGTCTCGCATTTTGCACAACATCAGGGATGTCATTGGTAAGTATATTAAAGAATCTGGGGCCCAGATGGCTTTACTGAGGTACACATGAGGACGCCAAAATAGGAATATATATACTATTATTTATAGAATCATTCATTATGAATTTAAATATCCAAGTCACCTTAATTAAAATAAGATAATTTTACCTTGTTTTTAATCAGTCTTGAGATTGACTCCGTTATTAAAATATTTTACACTACGCGTTTCAGAATTTTAAATTCCATCATCAGGTGTACTATTTTGTCATATATTTTAAAAAAAATATAAAACATAAACATAAACAAGAATCAAAAATAATAAACAAAATTAAAAGTAAAATCAAAGATAAAAATGCAATAATTACTAAATCAGGTAAAGGTAACACCATTGTAATTGTAGGAGAAGAGTTATATGATAATAAAATTGATAATTTTATAAAAAAGAATAATATTGAAGTGCTTTCTAAATTAAAGTTTTTTATCAGCATAGGAATACATCTACAGAATAAAATATTTTATAACAAGTTCGGGTATTCAAAATTTTATTTGAAATAAATTAATTTTATAAAGAAATAATGTAAAAAAGTAATTATTCTGCGCGCGCGGATATTCTAGTGTTTTATTAAAATAAGTACCAAAATTATGTAAAAATAAATAAAGTATTTTTTAAATTAGATTCTAAATTAAATTATAATAAAACTTTTTATTGAAAAGTGAAGACCCTCTTCAACCCAACCCAACCCAACCCAACCCAACCTAACCCAACCTAACCTAACCCAACCCAACCCAACCCAACTTCACTTAACCTAACCCAACCCAACCTAACCCAACCCAAACCAACCTAACTTAACCCAACCCAACCTCACCTAACCCAACCCAACTTAACCTAACACAACCCAACCCAACCCAACCTAACTTAACCCAACCCAACCCGACCTAACCTAACCCAACCCAACCTAACCTAACTTATCCTAAACTAACTTATCCTTAATTAATCATTCAGTATTTACGTAAGATTAGGAAATGGAAAATAATATTATTTAGGTTATATTATGTTAAATATATAAGTCGATAATAGTACTTCTGATTTTTGTCGCAAAGTAAAAATTTGCATCCTAAATTAAAATTTTTTATCAGCATAGGAATACATCTAAAGAATAAAATATTTTATAACAAGTTCGGGTATTTAAAATTTTATTTGAAATAAATTAATTTTATAAAGAAATAATGTAAAAAAGTAATTATTCTGCGCGCGCGGATATTCTAGTGTTTTATTAAAATAAGTACCAAAATTGTGTAAAAATAAATAAAGTAATTTTTAAATTAGATTCAAAATTAAATTATAATCAAACTTTTTATTGAAAAGTGAAGAGCCCAACCTAACTTAACCCAACCCAACCCAACCTAACCTAACCCAACCCAACTTAACCTAACCCAACCCAACCTAACCCAACCCAACCCAACCTAACTTAACCCAACCCAACCCAACCTAACCTAACCCAACCCAACCTAACCTACCCCAACCCAACCTAACCTAACTTATCCTAAACTAACTTATCCTTAATTAATCATTCAGTATTTACGTAAGATTAGGAAATGGAAAATAATATTATTTAGGTTATATTATGTTAAATATATACGTCGATAATAGTACTTCTGATTTTTGTCGCAAAGTAAAAATCTGCATCCTAAATTAAAATTTTTTATCAGCATAGGAATACATCTAAAGAATAAAATATTTTATAACAAGTTCGGGTATTTAAAATTTTATTTGAAATAAATTAATTTTATAAAGAAATAATGTTAAAAAGTAATTAAATAATTAAATAATTATTCTGCGCGCGAGGATATTCTAGTGTATTATTAAAATAAGTACCAAAATTGTGTAAAAATAAATAAAGTATTTTTTAAATTAGATTCAAAATTAAATTATAATCAAACTTTTTATTGGAAAGTGAAGAGCCTCTTCAACCCAACCCAACCCAACCCAACCCAACCTATCCCAACCTAACCCAAACCCAAACCCAACCAAACCTAACCCAACCTAACCCAACCTAACCCAAACCCAACCTAACCCAACCCAACCCAACCTAACTTAACCTACCCCAACCCAACCTAACCTAACTTATCCTAACCTAACTTATCCTAAACTAACTTATCCTTAATTAATCATTCAGTATTTACGTAAGATTAGGAAATGGAAAATAATATTATTTAGGTTATATTATGTTAAATATATAAGTCGATAATAGTACTTCTGATTTTTGTCGCAAAGTAAAAATCTGCATCCTAAATTAAAATTTTTTATCAGCATAGGAATACATCTAAAGAATAAAATATTTTATAACAAGTTCGGGTATTTAAAATTTCATTTGAAATAAATTAATTTTATAAAGTAATAATGTTAAAAAGTAATTAAATAATTAAATAATTATTCTGCGCGCGAGGATATTCTAGTGTTTTATTAAAATAAGTACCAAAATTGTGTAAAAATAAATAAAGTATTTTTTAAATTAGATTCAAAATTAAATTATAATCAAACTTTTTACTGAAAAGTGAAGTGCCTCTTCAACCCAACCCAACCCAACCCAACCCAACCTATCCCAAACCCAACCCAACCTAACCCAACCTAACCCAACCCAACCCAACCTAACTTAACCTAACCCAACCCAACCCAACCCAACCCTAACCCAACCTAACCTAACCCAACCCAACCTAACTTAACCTAACCCAACCCAACCCAACCCAATAAATGGAAAATAATTTTATTTAGGTTATATATGTTAAATATATAAGTCGATAATAGTACTTCTGTTTTTTATCACAAAGTAAATCTGCTTCCTAAATTAAAATTTTTTATCAGCATAGGAATACATCTCCAGAATAAAATATTTTATAACAAGTTCGGTTAATTAAATTTTTATTTGAAATAAATTAATTTTATAAAGAAATAATGTAAAACAGTAATTATTCTGCGCGCGCGGATATTCTAGTGTTTTATTAAAATAAGTACCAAAATTATGTTAAAATAAATAAAGTATTTTTTAAATTAGATTCTAAATTAAATTATAATCAAACTTTTTATTGAAAAGTGAAGAGTCTCTTCAAGGCTTCAAGGGTCTCCAAAAATTTTCCCCTTTCGTTTTCCTCCATATTTCTCCCGGTCGTTTTCCAAAATAAGAGAAAAGGAAAATATATTAAGCAGGCAGTTTTGTGAACGGGGGTTTATGTCTTTAGCAAATTCTAAAACTAAAATATATGTAACAATTAGCTTAAAATTATTTTTCAATACAAAAGTCGATATAGTAAAGGCCGGGAGCATGGTTTTATTTGCGATTTTTTCTGAAAGCATGTCCATGGAATTTTTCGACGATAGTTTTTGGGGTCGCTGATTCCAAATCCGAAGTCCGTTTTTACCTAACGTGGTCCAATTTTGCATAATTGCTCTTTTTAGGTCATTTTTAACGTTTTTTTTGCCATTCTTTGTTAAAATTTTAAATATATTACCATATTTCTCACACTACTCTAATATTTTCTGGGTCACTATACCTAATTATCATATCTAATCATATAAAAAAAATGGCAGCCCATAATAGGAATTTTTAGACTATTTTTCACGCTTTTTGGGCTAATTTTAGCTATTTTTATAAAATAATACCAATTACCAAAAAACAGCCTATAATTGCCTATTATGGGCTACTGCACCGTTTTTAGATAAATTAAAAATAATATTCGTATTTAGCTACCTTAAAATATTCAAAAATCAGAAGCTGTAGATAAAAATTGGTATTATATCATAAAAATAGCTAAAATTAGACCAAAAAGCCTAAGAAAAATAGCCTGAAAAATAGACTAAGAATCCCTATTATGGGCTAACATTTTTTTTTGTATAAGTAGATATGATAATTAGGTATAAAGACTCAAAAAACATTAGTGTAGTTTGAGAAAAATGCTAATATATTAAAAATTTTAACAAGAAATGTAAAAAAAAAACGCAAAATTGGACCACGTTAGGTCAAAACGGACTTCGGGTTTGGAATCAGCGACCCCAAAAACTAAAATTACCGTCGAAAAATTCCATGGACATGCTTTCAAACAAAATCGCAAATAAAACCATGCTCCAGGCCTATACTAATACTTTCCGTAATTTTTTATTGGAAAATGTTTTAAAAATGTTTATTTGTTTAAATAAATGCGACATTTTGAATTGTCATAATTTTTCGAGGATTAATTACCGCACTTTTCTCAGGCCAGAGCAGATTAAAAATTCTGCTTGGCTCATACTGAATAGAAAAAAAAGGTTGTGCTAAATTTATAAAATTATTCTAATTATTGGAATTTTTATCACAAAAAAAAATAAAATACTATTCATTTTTTTTTTTTTATTACTAAAATAATTTTTTTTTTTGATTTGTGTAAAAGATAAGTAAATTGTAAAAAAAAAATTATATCTTTTGAAAAAAATGTTTTTCTTTTTAAAGCTTCATCGATTTTCTGATTAATCAGCAAACAAAATTAGTTAAGTACTATAGCTAATCATAATCCAATTAATAAAATAAATTATTTAATCAAATTCTACGGGTGTATAATCTTATTATAGTATTTAAAATCTTACGTATAAAACTTTTTTGCATCAATGACGAGAAGACATATCTACGTGGCGGGAAATACGTGTTTTCTGGTTGCTAACCATAAAGAAAAAATTTTGTAAAATATCTTCACTTTTCATGATTTATTTGATTCTATAATATTAAGCTAACCAAAGATTAAAAATATGTTTACGGTAAAAAAAGAAAATCAGCAGTAAATAATAAATATTTAAAATCTAACGCGCGGATGTCATTTATCTTGAAAATTAATTTCCACTTGTTTTTTAAATAAAATAACTATGCAGTTACTAGAGCAATATTTTTTTGAGTCCTCATAGTTGTTTTTGCGTTTGTTTAAATTATACTAAATAACGCAGTATAATATAAGCTTAACTTAAATTTAAAAAATTACTTCTAATACTTTTTGTACTCAGTATTAGTGAAAATACCTTTAATACATATGTTAATATTAATTGCAACAAATTGTTAAAATTTTCCTGGTTTATTAATTTAGTAGAAAATTTTTTAAATACAAAAACATATATATGATTTAGGGTGTCAAGATTCCAAACACTAATGGATGTCGTCTACTACAGATCTTTCAATCGCAAATCATGAATTTCGGGGTCTATTCTATGAGAAATGTACCCAATACCCTTAAATTTGCAAAAGCTACTCCTAAAAAATGGTATTTTTAAAGGTATTTGAAGTTTGGGTGACTAAATTTGATCCGCATAGATTTTTGGGTAATTGATCAAGAATTTTGGGAATTTTTTAATGAAAAGTTATTAAAGGGGTCAATTCTTAAAGCTTACTCCATTCTAGAAAAACTTCTAAACTTTCCTTTTAATATGAAGAAAGAACACATCGTCTTGGTTGTAGTTTTATACATCATCTGATTATTTATTGAATAACTGCGCACTTCGAGTCCAAAATTGAAACTATCAAATTCGAATAAAAATAATCTTACAAATTGAAAATTTTATCTTTAACTTTAGATTACCCGAAACCATGGACGCTAGAAATAGTGGCCCTGACGCCAAATTATAAAAGAAGGGTATGCATGTTGCGATCATTTTTAATTTCAAAGTTTTATCATAATGCAAATAAAATATTATTGATTTTATTTTTAAATTTCGCTTTAACCTTTAGTTAAAAAATTATTTAAAAAAATTTTTTTTAGATTCACGTAAAAGATAAGTAAATTTGTTTTTTTTTTATAAAAAATTTTTGCTGTTATAAGGCGAAATCGATTTAATAATGATTCCACAATTATCACACTTTGTTTACTCAAGTTGCATTTTTATAGTATACAATAAAATATTATCACTTAATAAAATATTTAAAATAACTACCAAAATTATATTAAAATAATTATTATAGAGTGTTTTTTTAATAAGATATAATCATTAAATTTTACATTAAATTAAAATAAAAATTTTTTCGTTTTGAAAAATTAGGACGCACGAAAATTGTTATTTAATCTTAATATTTGTTATGTCCAATTTTAATAATTTTTTATTCAACTTTTGTTTTTTACGATCTTGTTGAACCAATAATAAATCTTTTCGATTTGTAAATATTAACTCCAAATTAACTTACTGTTTTGATAGATTGATATAATCTTTGAATTAACGTACCCAGTAGTTTTCTATTTCTTAGAACAAATTTTTTATTTAAACTTTGATTTTAAAGTTTAGAATAAATGAAAATCGTAAAATAATCAATAATATGAATATTGCATAAAAAAATTTTCTTTTTAAACCAAATTTTACTGTTCTATATTTTATATGATAATATTTTAAAATCTTAGAAAAAAATTTTTTTTTGAAAAATATTCTTAATTGCTATGATTTATTTACTTTAAGTTTGTGAATTGTAAAAATTCCTGACCAGATATTTACTATCACGATAGTAATGTTGTTAAATTTTTAGAATTCGTTACTATCACTATAACAATTGAAAGGAATTTTTACAGTGTAAATTAAATTTCAAAAAAATGATATTATACGAACTTACCACAAATAGACTTTATGCCATTTTTCTTGAAAATTAATGTTCACTTGTTCTTACAATTTGTCTTTTATGCTAAGAAAAAATAAAAAAATAAAAATAAAAATCTCTTTTTAAACTTAGAATAAGATAAATTTAAATAAATATGCTAAGAATATTTATAGTAGTGGGTTAATAAATATAAATTAGCAGCAATCAGGTCAAAACATTCAGTCAATAAGAGTCAAGTCAGTCAATCAATTAGTAAAGTCAAAAATTACACATTGAAAACGTATGGAACAAAATTTTTTAGAGGCCTCTCTCAAAAATTCGTGTTATAACACTTGTTTCGCGGTTTGTTAAATGACAGTAAACGTCGCAGTATTGTAATAAGCATTAGTTAAATAAAAAAAATGACTGCTAATAACTTCGGTAAGGTATTAGTGAGAATACTTGAACCAGCCATTTAAAATATCATTGAAAATTAAATAAAATTGTGGTTGTTAAATAATTTTTTTTTACATCGATAATAAAATAATATGTGGATAATATATAATATAATTAACACAATCAACGGTCATGAAACATGTTTATAGTTTTATTTTTAGAAGGTGTGTAGAAAAATTTTAGTCTTACCATTGATATAAGGAACTCAAACGAATACATAAACGGTTAAGGGGTTTCGATCATTAAAAGTGAAATATTTAATTATAATAATTTAATTTATTGTAAAAGTTCTATTTCTAATGGTTACTTTGAACCCTTCTAACACAAAATTTTCGTCCCAATTAGCATTTTATTTTGTAAATTTAATTGATGACATGTTTTTTGCATCAGTACATTCACGGCCGAATTTTAAATGGGAAAACCGAATATAAGAACCGAGTACCTGATAACGACTAAAAATTTTCAATTATTTCTTTCTCCGTGAATTCTTAATGTATTTTTCTTTAAATTAAGCATGAAAGTCTCAGCTTCAATATTCACCAGTTTATTTAATCAAAATCTTCAAAAAACTTTTAAAAAATTAAATTCTAAACGATCATTCAGATACTGGTGATCGTTCATATACTGCTACAAGTACTTTAAATATATTATGTTCATACAAATTAATTTTTTTATTATATAATAATAGTAGAGATTAAAATGATGCTGTTAGCGTCAAAGAAATCTTGTATTTTCCTCGGAAAAATCAAAGAATCTATAAAAAATGAAATGAAAAAAAAATGAACCGGCTGAGGGGGATCAATTGACCCCATTGACCCTTACCCCAGAATTCACCACTGATGATTTTAGTTTTATATTGTAGAGAAGTTTCCTGACAGTCTTTGGTACCGACCAACTGGTCGCGAAATAGTATATTAAGTATCAAGGGCGCAAAAGTTTTGGCACTAGCTTGAGCATTATATGTGTTCACGCAAATATCTAAACGTTTACGCTCTTGATACTTAAAATACTATATTACATACCTAGGGCAAAAAAGCCTATTTTCTGCCCTAGGAAGACGTCTTTTTTGTCCATTATATGTAAAACTATATTTTAAACACGGGACAAAATATGGAGTTAGAAACCAATATTTTATCCCTTGTTTAATGAATAGCTATTTGTAAAACTTTATGTACAAGTATTTATTATAAAAATTAAGTGTGTAGCACGTGCTACAGAAAATTCATCTTTGCATTATTTTGATAATTTTTTCAACATGCCGTTGTATGGTTAAAAATTTATTTTGATGTAATAGTTTTTTATATTTTGAAAAAAAATAATCTTTTACTTTATCCAAAAAAGCCCTTAACTTAAGTGAAGCTATATAAATATTTCTTTACTGTTGGAATTTTTATAACAATAAAGTACAGTTACAAAATAAAGATTCCCCTTCCAATCATAAAAATTTAATTATCACCTTTATTGACTATTTGATGCTGACGTCTTTTCTATACTTATAATATTTCTGTCAAAAAAAATAGTTAGTCTTATTTAGAAAAGACATCGCTGATCATCTCGGATCATAATTTTATTTTCTTCGGTTTTTTATATTTACAACGATCTTTCAATATTTCAATAAAACGAATCAAATAAATTACAAAGGTAAGAGTTTTTCTTCGAATAAGTTCAAAATATCAGATTTTAAGCATTGCCTTAGAAATGCCTTAGAAATCTTTTTCTTCAGGACGCAGGTTATGGAAAATAAAAAAAAATTACTCATATCCTCAGTTTACCTGAGTAGACCTAGAAATGTGTCCATGCTATAAGACAGGGCTTTTTGTTACCAATATAATTTCCGGCTGGTATCATCTTTTTCGCCTTTCGTCTAATTGTGACCCCCCAAATTGAACATTTTTATCGCTGATTATCTCTCCCTGATAGTCAATAAATAAATGTCAATTTTTGACTGAAAATAACAAATTCTTAAATTAATATCAAAATTATAATTTTTGACTATTTTCCATTGAATTCGAATCTATCACAAGTTTTTCGGAAAAACTTGGCGGGAAATTAAAAATTTTTAATAAATAAACTTTAAAAACCTGCTACTAGAAGATTTTTCATCCATATGCACTTTCAAAAAAAATTTTATTTCATTGATATCTCGCGTATGGGCGTAAGTTTTTATAAATTAATAATTTTTAGCTAAAAATGGGCATTTAGTTTATTGATTATCAATATATTATTAATTATCGAAAAGTCAATTAAGGATAAAAATGCGTACTTAACAGGGTTGAAAAGTGGATCCTTAGACGAAAAAAATGAGACTGTAGTTATTAAGTAGCAATGTTTTTTATAAGTTGGCATAAAACCCCTTATTTTATAGTATGGATCCTGCATTTCTAAGCCCAGTTGGCTAAATCAGGCAAATTGAGGGCTTGGGGGATGATTTATTAAAAACCACAACATCTTGAATGTTAGAAGCACATTGATTATGTTAGTTCGTAGAAAATCCATTCTCAAAAAGTCGACAATCTCCTTTTATTACGAGAATAAGAATGCTTATGAGCGGCTATTTCCATCATGGAAAAAAAAGTAATTAAAATATCTATTTTTTTCTTCTCTGACAAATGACAAGACATAACATTCTCTTTCTCGTATAATCTCGCTCCTATACTATAACTTCCCTTTGTCAAATATTTCTAATACCAATGCAAGTACCGTTTTTAAACAGATATGTATGTAAATGATGCGTCGATTATTTTTTGATGAGTGATCGAAATGTGAAAGTCAGTGTCAAAAATCTTAACAACATTATACAATCTTCTCAACAACGGAGCGTTCTTCTCAACTCTACCTCTAGACGGTATATATCTAATTTTTTATTTTACCGATAATTTAATTAATTACTTAAGCCCCGTAACTTCCAAATTAAGAAATTTTAAAAAATAACAACTTTTAAAACATGCCTTAAAAATAATTTGATCCAGTTTTATTACCAGGTAGATAGAAAAAAATTTTATGATTTGTAATTTTATGGCTTAAATTATTGCAATTTCATTTCATTTTTTATTTATGGATAGTGGTGAGAAAATGCGTCTTTCCCGGCCACGCAGCTTATAGGGTATATAATTTTTAGCCTTACTTTGCTGCCAAAAATTTGCCGCCTATTTAAAGTGAGGGAAATAATGTCATAAATAAAAAACGTGTGTGTCTGTAAATGTGCATGTTATGTTATGTAAAAAATAAGTGCTTATTTGTGAACATTAGAATGTGTCTTCTGCGTTGCAATTTTATGCATGATTCTGAATTTTTTTGGAATTTTATTTAATAATTTATACAAAATATATTTCATCGAAAAATTCAGTTTTTTCAAAACGACTTTACCAAAATAGACAAAAAGATAAAAAATTGACAAAAAGTTCTTGTGCAAAAACGAAAAACCTGTCGGAGGATTTATAAATTGTTTTATTTATTTAAATACTTAATTATTATCTTTACTGCTTTAATTCCAAATTTAAAAATTAAAAATAGAATAATTTAAAGTTATATGCGCTAAAAATGCAAGTCATTCCTACAATCAGTCACTGTTTTGCAAATATTAAATAATGGAGTATTTTAATTTAATCTATCTAAGAAAAAAATGTGCGTAGTGTCTAGTGTCCCTTTTGGGGAATATTTTTTAAAATGGGTCTATTTCATGGAATTAGGAATATTAAATTTAGAATATTTTGGCATAAGAACTTTTTAAATCAATAAAAAATAAGGCCATGTGCTTTCGGACAAAATTTTCGGGTATTTGGGTATAGGGTTAAAGTTCCAAAAAAAAAAATTTGATTTTCACAAAAAAATTATTTTCCCATTACCGTTTTTTCCTAATCCTTCTTTTTCCCAATAAGCAATATTTTTTATTTTAGTCTCTCATTTTATTTTAATTCTTGTTCTATCTACAAATTCAAAATTTTTTATCTTATCTTTTAACATGAATATTAATTTATTTCAGACCTACGTATACTAGATAAGTTTCAAACAACATCAATAATCTCCAATTATGAGTTCAGGTATTTGACTATTTTTTAATAAAAATTTATTATTACTATATGTATTAAAAGTTTTACAATTTTTAGACTTAGAAGGGAAATCTGGAAATTCATCAGTAATAGACAAGGAAGTCAAAATTAACAAAATCCTTAACAATGACTGTATCATAGATATTTTGAAGAATTTATCTGTTAGAGAGAAGTTTATTATTGAACTAGTTTGTAGAAGATGGAAAAATCTTGGAAAATTACTGTGGAACGATTTCAAGAATTTGGATGTATCGGCGGTGATAGCTGAAATGCAGAATGAAATATGCAGGGAAGAAACAAAGAATTATATAAGTTTTGATGAACGTGTTCTCGAAAAACTTAAGAGATCTCCAACAATCAAAATTGATTCAAAATTTTCTTTAAATTTAAATAACGTTATTTTAAAAATAATAAAAAGATGTGGCTCAAAAATAAATTATTTAAAGGTACAAGATGATTTGAACATTTGTTATCCAATTTTATATACAGACGTTTCGATTTACTGTCATAATATCACGAACATAATCATTAGTTCATGCGTTTTTTCAAAACAATTTTGTACAGACGAAGATCTGTCGATATTATTTAAAAATAATGTTAAAATATCAAGCATTCAGCTTATAGGCTTAAAACTCAATGGAGATTGTCTTTCTTATTTACGTGGAGATTTGATAAGAGAAGTAAAATTTTTGGACTGTCATTTTGAAAGTAAAGAATTGTTTTATAATTTCTTAGCCAATTTAAATAATGTCATTATTATTGAAATTATTTTTCGTAAACCTAGATATTCACTTCCGGCAGGTGAAATATTTCTCGATTTAAATAGAATAATTGGGTCTTTAAATAAAAGCAACTGTGAAAGTTTAGAAGAAATAACAATGCAAATTTTTATACAGGATTATAATTGCACCAATGTCATGTTAAATTTTTTCGAAAAACAAAAAAATTTAAAGAAACTAAATTTAGGATATTTAAAGGGTAATGAAAATTTTTTTGATAGTTTGTCAGAAAATTCGCTTCAAGAATTAATTATTGATTTTAATGTAGCATTACTGTACAATTATAGTCGTTTCGAAAATTTGAAACTTTTGCACTATTCCTGCAAAGATGATCTAACTGATGAATTATTAAAAAATATATCTAAATGTATAAATTTAGAAAATCTTTCTTTAACTACGTGGGGAGATGATTTAACTTCAGAAAGTGAATATTATTTTTCCAAATTACAAAACCTAAAAACATTGAAAATTTCTTCTACTAGTCGGAATTCTGATAAAATAATAATTGGTATTTCTAAATGTAGGAGCTTGAGAGAATTGGAAATAGGGAATAATAAATTTTCGGAATTTGCCTTAAATTACTTAAAAACTTTATTAAACTTAGAGTGCTTAAAAATTATGTTTAATCCTTTTAATAAAGATCAGTTGACTGATGTAATAAATAAATTAATAAATTTAAGAGATGTTCATTTTAGATCTTTTAAATCATTAGACACCGATTTTTATAAAAAAATTAGTGATTTAAAAATTCAACGAGGAGATACTCATTCTTTAAATGTATATGTTACGGGTAGAGTCCGATCTCTGGATAGTCCTAGGTCTATCCGGATAAACCTAGGACTATCCAAGCGGAGTTGGATAAAGTCCGATTCTTGAATTTTCTCATCTTTTTTGTTCAACTTTATCCGGCACCGCTTGGATAGTCCTAGGATTATCCAAGAGGCTTGGATAAAGTCCGATTCGTAAAAAATGTAAACAAAAAAAAAAAAAATTATTTCCCATATTATTTTTTTATTTTATTTGTCATAATTTTATACTCAAATAATTTTTTGATTTAGTCAAATTAAATAATTCTATAAAACAACTTTATTTTGAAGAAACTCAATTTCAGAAAAATGAACTTCAAACTCTCCAGCCTATGAACGTTACAACTGAAAATATTTGTAAAAACTGTGTTAATAACATTTCATGCGAAATTTGTTCAAAAGAGTTTAGTATAAGTGATAATAGAAAAAGTGCGAAACGTGCGTTAGATAATCAAGCTTCAAAAATGATCAAAATATCAAATTCTAAGTTTCCAAATTGCAAAATTGGAGATACAATCAAAGTGGGTATTCCTGATGTAGACAGAGGTCGCGGAGATTTTAGAAACATATTAATGGCAATAATAAAAATCAGCGATAACGGATTGTATAAATTAGCTAATTATCATGGAGCAATAAAAGAAAAATTTTCGCGGAATCAATTTACACCTACGAATGCAAACCAAATACATGTATCAAAAATATCCACTGAAATGAAAACTTTACGCCAACTTGCAATAATGGCATCTAAATTTGGTGGTCAAGACTTTCAAAGGTGTAACTGCAAACAAGGTTTCAAAACTAATAAATGCAAGTGCAAATAAAATGGACTCAAATGCAACTCAAAATGTCACAGCAGTTTGTCTTGTATAAATAAATAAAAATAAATTTATATATTGTAGCTAAAATTTTGTATTTTGTATTTTTTTTATATTTAATTTGACTAAATCAAAAAATTATTTGAGTATAAAATTATGACAAATAAAATAAAAAAATAATAATTTTTTTGTTCACATTTTTTACGAATCGGACTTTATCCAAGCCTCTTGGATAATCCTAGGACTATCTAAGCGGTGCCGGATAAAGTTGAACAAAAAAGATGAAAAAATTCAAGAATCGGACTTTATCCAACTCCGCTTGGATAGTCCTAGGTTTATCCGGATAGACCTAGGACTATCCAGAGATCGGACTCTACCCGTAACATATACGTTTCAATGTATGTGACGGATTATGAAATTAATAAGAACAAAGACATTTTCCGAAATAATTTTAAATTTCCTTTATTAAAGATCAATCTTCAACGTCATTGTGGTTTTCTTGAAGGTGAATAATTGTGAATAACTTTTATAATAACTTATCAGGTTTTTGCAAAGTAAATAATGATTTTCTCTAAATATTTTTTTGTAATATTAATATGTTTAAAAAATTTTTGAAAGTTATTACTTTTTCTAATTTCTTCAGTGTAATGTAAATTTATTTTGTAGCTTATATTATAATTAAATAACTAAAATAAAGAGTTTACAAAGAATTATTATTTATAAAATTATAAATGTATTTATTTATTTTTGATCGACATAAAATTATGTTACTTTTGACTCCCATATGTGCATTTCTACGAAAAAGTACTTTTTATGAGCACCAAAAATGAAGAAAAAAAAATTTACGAGGCCGCGACTGCAACCATGATTTTCTGGTAGTTTGAACCCTATAGAATGCAAAAAAAAGCGTGAACACGAAATCGGCGATGGATGCCAAAAAGATTTTGCCACTTATATCAAAAACCGCGTTTTTCGTATCTGAGCTACCCAAAATTTTAAAAATAACTTTTTAGGTAAATAAAATTTTTAAAATCTAAGTAAAAAATCTGATTGCCAAGGAAAAATCAGTCCAGAAGAAAAAAAAACTTTTCTTTTTCCGATGAAATTTAGCCAAGTTATCGTCCATTTAAGATTTTTCCCAAATTCGTCTTAAAAAAGATCGAAATTTTATTGAAAAAAGCCTGTTTCTGAACTTTAAGCATGCATTACTCGCTTGATTTTTATCGTAAAATAATAATTTTTTTTTTAAAACCGATGTATTTTTCCCTAGCAATTTATTTCTTTCAGAAAAAAATCATTTTTATTGACCAAATTTCAATTTATAGGCCAAAAGCCTTTGAAAACTGTAATTAGCAAAATTTACTTAACACAGTTTTTGACCTAAAAATTGAAATATGGTCAATAAAAATGATTTCTTTCTTGAAGAAATAAATACTTAGGGAAAAATTAATTGATTTAAAAAAAAAAATTTATTATTTTACGATGAAAATCAAGCTAGTAATGCATATTTTAAGTTCAGAAACAGGCATATTTCAATAGAATTTCAATCATTTTTAAGACAAATTTCAGTAATAATATGTATTACTAGCTTGATTTTCATCGTAAAATAATAATTTTTTTTTTTAAATCATTTAATTTTTTTCTGAGTATTCAATTGTTCAAGAAAGAAATCTTTTTTATTGACCAAATTTCAATTTTTAGGTCAAAAACTGTGTTAAGTAAATTTTTTTATTTACAGTTTTCAAAGGCTTTTGGCCTAAAAATTGAAATTTGGTAAATAAAAATGATTTTTTTTTAATAAAGAAATGAATTGCCAGGGAAAAATACATCGGTTTTAAAAAAAAAATTATTATTTTACGATGAAAATCGAGCGAGTAATGCATGTTTAAAGTTTAGAAACAGGCTTTTTTCAATAAAATTTCAATCTTTTTTAAGACGAATTTGGACAAAATCTTAAATGGACGATAACTTGGCTAAATTTCATCGGAAAAAGAAAAGTTTTTTTTTCTTCTGGAGTGGTTTTTCCCTGGCAATCAGATTTTTTTGTCTATTTTTTAAAATTTTATTTACCTAAATAGTAATTTTTAAAATTTTGGGTAGCTCAGATACGAAAAACGCGGTTTTTGATATAAGTGGCAAAATCTTTTTGGCATCCATCGCCGATTTCGTGTTCACGCCTTTTTTTGCATTCTATAGGGTTCAAACTACCAGAAAATCATGGCGGCAGTCGCGGCCTCGTAAATTTTTTTTTCTTCATTTTTGGTGCTCATAAAAAGTACTTTCTCGTAGAAATGCACATATATGCTTCTACTTAATACAAGATAAAATTTAAATTGCAATTGTTAAGAGCTTCTCATCATCATAAGTAAAAATTCATTACATTCATATCAGTTTAAAGAGGTACTAGTAACTTTTCAAGCATTTGAAACAAAATTTAAACAAAAAATTCATTAATTGGTTTTCTAAAATATTAAAAAAATATGATTTTGAGCCTTCGACTCTTAAAAACAATGAGGCGAGCAAAATTTTCTCTGTTCATCACTTGCTTGTGACTGTATAATTATGATCCAAAGAACCAAAAAAAAAAAAGGTATCAGCAAGGTGTGCGTACAATTTTTTTTTTGTATAATATTGCATACAAAATTTTTTTTTAGTATTTTAAACCGCTTTCATGGGTATTAACTGACAAGGATTAGTTAAAGCTAACATTATCTTACATAATTTTATTCATTTCATTCGTCTCCGTGGACTTTAACGAAAACGATTCGCTAAAGTGAACTTTAACCAGTTAAAGCTAACTTTATCGGAAGAGCGAAAAAAAAAGAATACCAAATTTTATTTAATTTTCTGATATCTAAATTTAGAATTTCAAAAAAATATTTTATTCTGGCTCAAAGACAGTATAGTAGACCGTACAACGGTAGTTATTTTATAGTATATTGACTAAATATTTTCAGATATTCTCATTATAGCATAGTTAAACTTATTTTTCTTTAAATAAAGTTATTAATATTTGTACACTTTGTTATCTTAATAAAACAATTATTAATATTTCAACGTCATTTAATAGATGTAATCTAATTGTTTTTAAATTGATACATATGTAAGTTACTCTCTACAACTAAGTTACTCAATATTAAAATAGTTTTATAAAGTTTTTCAGGTTTTAATTTAACACTAAATTATTGACTAAAAAATGTTACTTCTGATTCTTTCTATTATTTTAAAATTATTCATTTTTGCGTCGTCTTTAGAAAAACTAGAAATACGCAAAGAAATATTGGATGAAATTGTGAAAAATCGGTTTGGCCCAAATGTAAAAATAATTTCTGCAGAAACAAGCGAATTATATAATCGCACTCATGGTTACATGTCAAACCAAAATTTTTTAACAATAACTGTAATGGACAAATCAGGAAACAAAAATCAAGATACATTTTTTTTAAAAACTCTTCCGCCTGAAGTTACAGTGTCAACAAATGATATCAAGAAAAGGTTTTTAATCGAAAGCAAATTTTACTCTAAAGATAACCCTTTATTGTCAACTGAAATTCGAATGGAACCTTGGTGCGCTAAATCCTACGCAGCTCATAAGGATATTATTATTCTGGAAAATTTAGAAAATAGCCAATTTAAAGCAAAAAAAGAAGGTATAAGTTTTTCAGATTTTTCACAACTAGTAATAGGAATAAAAACTATTGCTCGATTTCATGCATCATCGATAATCGCTGAATCAAATACAAACACGTCCATAAAAAATTTGTATCCAAATTTTGTTCGTGAAATATTATTCTCTTCCGAAGTTTTCAATACACCATTGATGAAAACAATATTTGGTTTAATTGGAGCAATAACAAGTGAATTGAATTACAATCCACTATTGGTTAAAATGTCTTTAGATTCAGCATTAGAAGAAATTAAACCAAATAATAAAGAAATAAATGTTTTATGTCATCGTGGTTTGCATTTCCAAAATTTAATGTTTAATAATAATGGTAATTGTCGACTTGTTGATTTTCAAACAATAACTTATAATAGCTTCGGAGTAGATCTTGCAGAATTTATTTACATCAATTTGGATAGAGAAATTCGCAAGGAAAAAGAATTGGATTTAATTAAAATTTATTACGCTGAACTTAGTAAATCATTAACAGAAAATAAGATTCAAAATAAATTAATTAATTGGAATAAAATTATCCAAGTTTATGAAAATAAAAAATTTTTTGGAATTTTAAAACAAGCAATTAATATTCCAAAATATTTTATACTTTTTAATAAATGCTCTGAATATTTTTCTAAAAGTAGTGTTAACAATGATTTTAATGAAAGTATTGTAATTTTATTGCATGAGTGTATAAAAAATGATAAAATTTATAAGGAAACAATGTATAATAATGTTAAAGATTTAATTGAATACATGCAAAAAGTAAATGAATTGTAAAAAAATAAAATTAAGATATCTCTTATAAAGTAAAATATGAGCAATTATTTTAAAAGTGCTACTTAATTTGAGCCTGGAATCGTAATTTTTTTTTTGAGGGCACATCGATATGACCCATGTTTTCAGTTAGTTTTAACCTTCAGAAAACCGAAAAAAATCGTGAACAAGAAATCGGCGATAGGTGCCAAAAAGATTTTTTCCCTTTTATGTCAAAAACCGTATTTTTCGTATCTGAGCTACCCCAAATTTTCAAAATAACTTTTTAGGTAAATAAAATTTTAAAAAATAGTTTAAAAAATCTGATTGCCAGGGAAAAACCACTCCAGAAGAAAAAAAAACTTATCTTTTTACGATGAAATTTAGCCAAGTTATCGTCAATTTAAGATTTTGTTCAAATTCGTCTTAAAAACGATTGAAATTTTATCGAAAAAAGCCTGTTTCTGAACTTTAAACATGTATTACTCGCTTGATTTTCATCGTAAAATAATAATTTTTTTTTTAAATCGATTAATTTATCCCTGGCAATTCATTTTTTTAAGAAAAAAATCATTTTTATTTACCGAATTTCAATTTTTAGTTCAAAAGCCTTTGAAAATAGTAAGTAGCAAGATTTACTTAAAACAGTTTTTGACCTAAAAATTGAAATTTGGTCAATAAAAATGATTTTTTTCTTAAAAAAATGAATTGCCAGGGAAAAATTAATCGATTTAAAAAAAAAAAATTATTTTTTTACGATGAAAATCAAGCGAGTAATGCATGTTTAAAGTTCAGAAACAGGCTTTTTTCAATAAAATTTCAATCTTTTTTAAGACGAATTTGGGTAAAATCTTAAATTGACGATAACTTGACTAAATTTCATCGTAAAAAGATAAGTTTTTTTTTCTTCTGGAGTGTTTTTTCCCTGGCAATCAGATTTTTTAAACTATTTTTTAAAATTTTATTTACCTAAAAAGTTATTTTAAAAATTTGGGGTAGCTCAGATACGAAAAATACGGTTTTTGACATAAAAGTGAAAAAATATTTTTGGCACCTATCGCCGATTTCTTGTTCACGATTTTTTTTGGTTTTCTGAAGGTTCAAACTAACTGAAAACACGGGTCATATCGATGTGCCCTCAAAAAAAAAATTACGATTCCAGGCTCAAATTAAGTAGCACTTTTAAAATAATTGCTCATATAGTTTAGTTTACTTAATTACTTCAAGAATTTAGCAAAAGATCCTTCATAATTTTATACTTGGAATGGCCTTCAGTAATTAATTTTACTTTTACCCCTTTTTTTAAGTGTTTCTTGAAAAATTCCCTTTTTTTTATTTTTTTAATTCGTCCCATTGCTAGTTGAGTAATCATGTTTTAGGTTGCGGGCAGAGCTTGAACTGTAAATATCCAAAAATTTTGGGATTTTAATTATTCTATAATAACGTGATTCAATTTACGACGGGGTTCTCCGAATAATTTATAGTTTCCACATATAAAAAAAATCGGAGTTTTTACTGTATCAATTTATTATAAATTATATTTTTCACTTAGAAATGTCCGAACAACGCGTTTAAAGCATCGGAAGTAAATGTAGTACTACAGAACATACTTTTCTGGAATAAATCGACTTCAGGAATTATGTTTGTTTCTAGCTTTCAAATGTTATCATTAAAACGCTAAATTAATTAGATATTGAATCAGAAATAAGCAGCCAAATATACTTAAGAATATAAATTTAATTATAAAAAATAAGTTTTATTTTAATTTTTTATTAAAACTACACCTTATCCAAATTTCAAGGGTTGTAGATAGGAGCAAAATGTATGGAGATCTCAATGCATACAAAGTTTACTTAATTTTACATAAAAAATAATTTGTTCAAACATTTTTTAATAAATTTTTAGGGTATATTTAAGGATTGTAGTAAAAGACTAATGCCAGATTCTGAATGAGCGTGAAATAATACTATAGGGGTGAGCAAGGGAATATATTAATTTTTTCTCATTTCCAAAACTCTCCTCTCTAGTGTTAATGAGTTAAGATTATAAATCATATTTTTCACTTAGGAATGAATAAAAAACAAATTTAAACCACCACATGAGAATGTAATACTACAAAGAAAAGTTATTCATGAATGCTAAGCAATCAGGATTTTCCTAGACGAGTGTCCTGGACATCTGATGACAGCGAATGTGTTAACACAGGTATAATACACCACATTGGGGCATAACCCGAGTCACGGTCCTAAGACCTAAGTAGTTTTGAAACATAGAAACATCTAAGTGCATTAAATTTTAGAAGATTTTGGTACCAAACAAATTCTAGTGACCTATAGACCTGAATGTAAGAGGCTCCACGTAGCTTTTTCTTCTTAAAAGTTGCTTAAACACAAGCTTAAACAATGACGAAACCAGCCTCATTAGCCAGTTTGTTTTGCCATGTTGTTAAGCCATTTTGATAAGCCATTTTGTTTAGCCATTTTGTTAATACATTTTGATTAACCAGTTTTTTCGACATTTTATTGGGCCAGTTTGTTTAGCTATATTATTAAGGTTTTTTGATAAGCCATTTTGATAAGCCAGTTTCATTAGCCATTTTCTTATGCCAGTTTGTTTCGTCATGCTGTTAAGCCATTTTGTTAATTAACCCAATAAATCCTAAGAAGAAACTACAAATGACCGAGCTGTAAAATCTATTCCATTTAGGGCCTTCGACTAAAATTAGTAAAATAAAACACAAAAAAATTTAAAATGGTGGACATTTACCAATATGGTGGTCAGAAAAATTAAATTTTGATATTTATGATAAAAATTTGTGTACATGGTATTTTTTGGGTTCTAATTACGAATATAGAATTATTTTTCCAAAATTTAAAATGGCAGAACCAATATGGCCGCTGAAAAACGCAAAATTTTTGACGATTTTGAGCCTGAGAAGAAACTGTAAGTTTTATAATAACCATAAATCCGGTTTTATTTATGGAATTTAAACAAGTTATGCAAAAAAAAATATTTTTTTAAAAAATTCAAAATTTCGGATCATTATGGCGGATACGAAAAACTAAATTTCGTTATTTTTTGGTCAAAATTTGTGTACAAGGTATTTTTGGGATGTTCATTACGAATATCTATCTATGTTTCAGAAATTCTAAATGGCGGGTACAATATGACTACTGAAAAATGCAAAATTTTGAGATTTTTGACGATCTTGAGTCTGAAAAGAAATTCATTTGTAAGTTGTATAATCATAAAATAGGCTTTTTTTAGGGTAGTTGAACTTATAAAAAATTCAAAATGGCGGATCAATATAAAAAAAAAAATCGACAGGTTAGTTATCAGATTTATTCATAATATAAAAACAAGGTAAATTTAATGAAAAATCATTAAATTTTCATCTCTTGTGTGTTCTGGCGCATATATATATATCCTCTTCAAGATCGCCATTTATATATGCTAAAACGACATTTAATTGGTAAACATCCAACTGCAGCTTGGATGCAACAACGATTAAGATTCTAAAAGAGCTTGCACGAGCGACGGGAGAATAAGTTTCGTGAAAATCAATTCCAGGTCTTTCATTATAACCCTGGGCCACCAGACAATCTCTTTTACGCTCAACTTCACCCATTTCATTATGCTTGGTACGAAGTACCCAACGACATCCAATAACTTTTGCATTTACAGGTGGATCAACTAACTCCCACGCACCTTTACTTTTTAATAAATTCACTTCATTTTTCATTTAGTTATCCAATTAAAATGAAAATGGGCCACTTAAAGCTTCTTTCACAGAGGAATACTCTTTACTAAAATCTACAGTTATATTTGCACTTTCATCACTAACCATGTTATATTGTTTTTTCCGTAGACCAGGTGTACGCCTGCAGTTTTTATTAACTTAGGTCTTCCGCGCCCCCTCTTCAGATTCTTTTCATTAGATGAATTAACATCGAAGACTCTTATTGCTTCAAGTTGACTGTTATCAATATCAAAAGGTTGAAAACCCCTAAAAAATATTTCATCGTCATTTTCACCACGATCAAAATTTTCAATAATATTATCATCAATCTCCGGATTAATTATATCATTTAAATGTCTATTATCATTAAAATTATCTTCATTCATATCATTATTAAATTTATTGTCACTGTCAATCATATTAACATCAATAAAATTATTTATTCAATTGTTGAGATTGCTTTTTCATCTCTCTCAAAGAAAGGTATTTTTTCAAAGAATTTAACGTCACGACTCACTATTATTTTTTTATTATTAATGTCCCACAGTCTATAACCTTTTGTTTCTGCAGAGTAACCTAAAAATATGCCCTCTGTTGATCTGGTATCAAATTTACCTAAATTAGAATTTTTATCAAGCGTAGACGCTTTGAATCTAAGGGATTTTAGATTCATCAAGTAGGTTCCGAAAACTTAAGGATCAGAAGCTACAGAGGCATCGGAATGACCCAGGGACCAAATTTCTGCATTAATTGGTGAATTTAAAAACTTTTCCATTTTTTAACTTGATGAACTTATAAGGCACAATCTCATCTATGTATTACATAGGTAATAAGAACTTGAGGAAACACCTTCTGAAACATACATCCCTACACAACCATAAGCATATTGTAGAGGCATCGGGTTGACATGGGGACTAAATTTCTCCACAAATTGGACAATTTACAGATTTTACCGTTTGTTGAGCTGACAAACTTATAAGGCACGATTTCATCTATATATTGCATACATAGGGTGATCGTAACTAAAAAATTATAGGTCTGAAGCTCCGAATAATGTTTTTAAAATATCACCAATTACACATGTACATACATTTATACACACAGGCTTTTTTACACACACATACACACACATATATATTATATTGTTTCTTATATCTAAAATTGACCATAGAAGAAAATACTGTTTCGAATATGATACTTTAGATTAAAAAACTATTATCTAAAAAGAAATTTTTTACATATGGATTAATGTATAGTGTGCCGGTTGGAAATGAAAATTGCTAAAAATCAAAAATACTCATTTTTACATTAAATCAATGAATAAAATACTCAAACTGCAATTGGCATGAATATTTGTTTTTTAAACAACTTTCAATTATAAATTATGTTTCAATATCATAAAATATGTTATAATTTATATTTTTTTCTAAATATTTTGTTAGGAATAAGCTTTTAAAACAATTTAGTAGTAAAAAGTTTTTAGCAAGGCTTCTAATAGCTTTCTAAAATGTTTTAAAAACCTTTTTCCTTATTTTTACCAATTTTTATTTGCAAATCTGCACACTAAATTAAGCTAAGTGTAAAAATTTTTTTTTTTGGAAAAACATTTTTATGACCTGAAGATTTCCAAATATCATACTGCCGTAAAGGAGAAAAAAGGGGCTATCTCACTTATAACTCATTTCGAGATATTTAAATAAGCGGATAATTTTGAAAAGTTTATACAATTAAAAATATATTTATATGTTTCTAAGGTAATTAAGTTATGCTCTTTTCATTGTTGAAAAAATTTTTCCAAATTTTCCTCTCCTTCTATGAAAAACAAGAGATATACGCAAAAATAGCAGCGCCAAATCAGATTATAATATAGGAAAGAAAAGCATTATCGAGATATGCATATTCTTATTCCTGTATTGAAATTTTTTTTCATACTCGCTGCTAGAAAGGTGCTATCTCGAGATATGCATTAATTCATGTATTTTTTTTTACTCCATGTTAAGTTTTATCAAATACAGGAAACCTTAGGGATATGCAATGCTAACTCCTTTGTTATGAGTGATAACAAAATAATTATTTTATCACGATTATTTTTTCACGATTATGTACATATAAAAATCATCTTTTTCATAAAATGTCGAGATAGCTCCTTTCTTCTACTGTACGGCAGCATATTCGAACCAGTATTTTCCTTTACGGTCAATTTGGGAAATAAGAAACATCCTAATAAATATACTTTTTTTAAAAACCGGTTTTTTAGCTTTCTCGTGTCTTAAAACGTGCTTGTATGCCAAAATATTGAAATTTCACTTATTACCTATTACAGTTACTAAGGGGTTTTAGAGTCGAGCAAATTTTTTTTTTTTTATTTCAAGAAAAAGCACCTAATAAAAAGATTTTACAAAAAATATTATGTTTTTAGATCTATTCGGCAAACATATAATGAGGTTGAATAAAAAGAATGGATTTTTTGTGTTATTTTTGTTCAATCTTTGTGTAACTATTTTATGTATAACTATTCTTAAACAGAGTTGGGCAAATATGACAGATATGGATTTTTTCTCATATCAATATTCCATATTATATCATATATATGGAATCTATATCATATTAATATGAAATCCAAATACGATAATTTTTATTTCTCCATATTAATATGATATGAGTGCCATAATACGGATTTCATATTTATATGGAAAATAATTGATTTTGCAGGGTGGTATACTTTTATCTGTTACCTACACATTATTTTTGAACACAGACTTATCAAAAACTTTATAAACCCCAAAATTAAAAAAAAAACGCTGCCAAGTAATTGGCACTATGGTTCCTCATTAGAAATAAAAAAGTTTTCTTAATGGTTTATTTTACCAAACAAAGTATAATGTTATAAGAAATCTAAGAATGATCTTTTCCTTGATACTGCTAGTTTAACATCTCATGAAAAAAATTAGGTTTTTTACATAAAAAAAGAAGATTTTTCTACATACACTAGTACATAATCTTCTTTTATGATAATTATGTCTGCTAGACAGTTTTTGGTGTAGCTCGTGTAGTTATATCTTGAAGACATAATTACACCAGCTAAAAGAAAAAAAAACTAATTCTGGATATTAGTAATTTCATAGAAATAAATTAAGTGCTGCGTCCAAAAAGGAAAAGATTTAGAGTGTTTTTTTAATTTTTTTATGTAAAAAGATTTGAAGAAAAAAAATTTCGAAAAATTACGTATCAGATACAGAAATCCTTTACAAACGATAATTCTAGATATTCATACATTCATAGAAAGAAATTAAGTACTAAGTCCTAAAATAAAAAAAAATTTAGCATTTTTTGTTTTTTTTAGAGAAAATTTTTGAAAAAATTACGTATCAGATCCAAAAAATTATTATAAATGATATTTCTAAAACTAGTAATCCAATAGAAATAAATTAAGTACTGCGTCAAAAAGAAAAAAAAAATTGAAAAAAAAATTCAATAAATAAATTCTATGATTCAAGATATTGAGTAAATACGATACTTCTAGATATTAGTACTTTCATAAAAAAAAAATGAGGTATTACATCCAAATGGTTTTTAGCTTCCTGAGGTCTCAAAACGTGCTTATACATAGAGATAATGCCAAAAAATCAAAAAACATATTCTTGAAACTTTTTTCTATTATGTTCAGCTTCACTCTACCCGACACTGACGTTATCTACAAGTATTGTTTAAATATTTTCATATCTTTTCATTAGCATACTTAAACTTATTTTCTTTAAATAAAGTTATTAATATTTGTACACTTTATTATCATAAAAGCAAATAATATTATTTCACGTCTTTTAAGAATTTATATATGTAATTTTATTGCTTTTTACATTGATACAGTCATATTATATAAGTTACTCTCTCAAAAAAAAACTTCAGTAAAATTTTTTATACTTGAACATATACGTATACTTAATTTTTGAGTGCAAATCACTATTAATATTAAATGAGCTTTATAAAGTTTTTCATGTTTTAATTTAACTCTAAATTCTTGACTAAAAAATGTTACTTCTGATTCTTTCTATTATTTTAAAATTATTCATTTTTGCGTCGTCTTTAGAAAAACTAGAAATACGCAAAGAAATATTGGATGAAATTGTGAAAAATCGGTTTGGCCCAAATGTAAAAATAATTTCTGCAGAAACAAGCGAATTATATAATCGCACTCATGGTTACATGTCAAACCAAAATTTTTTAACAATAACTGTAATGGACAAATCAGGAAACAAAAATCAAGATACATTTTTTTTAAAAACTCTTCCGCCTGAAATTACAGTGTCAACAAATGATATCAAGAAAAGGTTTTTAATCGAAAGCGAATTTTACTCTAAAGATAACCCTTTATTGTCAACTGAAATACGAATGGAACCTTGGTGCGCTAAATCCTACACAGCACATAAGGATATTATTGTTCTGGAAAATTTAGAAGATAGCCAATTTAAAGGAAAAAAAGAAGTTTTAAGTTTTTCAGAATTAGTAATAGGGATAAAAACTATTGCTCGATTTCATGCATCATCGATAATCGCTGAATCAAATACAAACAAGTCAATAAAAAATTGGTTTCCAAATTTTGATCGTGAAATATTATTCTCTTCCGAAGTCTACAATACACCAATGATGAAAACAATATTTGGTGTGATTGAAGCAGTAACAAGTAAATTGAATTACAATCCACTATTGGTTAAAATGTCTTTCGATTTGGCATCAGAAAAAATCAAACCAAATAATAAAGAAATAAATGTTTTATGTCATCGTGGTTTTCATTTCCAAAATTTAATGTTTAATAATAATGGTAATTGTCGACTTGTTGATTTTCAAACAATAACTTATAATAGCTTCGGAGTAGATCTTGCAGAATTTATTTACATCAATTTGGATAGAGAAATTCGCAAGGAAAAAGAATTGGATTTAATTAAAATTTATTACGCTGAACTTAGTAAATCATTAACAGAAAATAAAATTCTAAATAAATTAATTAATTGGAATAAAATTATCCAAATTTATGAAAATAAAAAATTTTTTGGAATTTTAAAGCAAGTAATTAATATTCCAAAATATTTTATTCTTTCTAATAAATGCTCTGAATATTTTTCTAAAAATAGTGTTAACAATGATTTTAATGAAAGTAATGTAATTTTATTGCATGAGTGTATAAATAATGATAAAATTTATAAGGAAAGATTGTATAATATTGTTGAAGATTTAAATGAATACATGCAAAAAATAAATGAGTTGTAAAAAAATAAAATGAATATATTTTTTAAAGAGTAAATAAAATTTAGTTTACATAATTATACCTCAAGAATTAATCAAAATATCTTTCATAATTTTAGACTTCGAATACCCTTAAGGAATTAACTTAACTTTTACACCTTTTATGAAGAGTTTGTTGAAAAACACCATTTTTTTATTTTTTTAATTTAAAAATTCCTGGGTCAAATTTTTCAAGAAATCGCGTGCTAATAAGCCAAAACCCATTTCATATTTTTGTTTGCGAGCAAAGCTTGAAATTTAAATATCAAAACAATTGGGATTTGAAAATTGCATTATTCAAGAATAATATGGTTCAATATACGACGAGGTCTGGGTTCTCGGAATAACTTATAATTTCCATATGGGTGATTATTTCTAAACCCGGCCACACCCCTCTGTCCAAAAATTAAAAAGATTTTGGTTTTCTCAAATTGACTGGAAAAGGGTATAGTTTTTTATTCTTATTGGCCTTTTCAACTTTGAGTCCATTTTTAATATCAGAGGATTTGATCGAGTAGTTTCGGATTCAGCAATTTTCGGGTATTAATTCTCTTAAAAAAATGGGTCAAAATTTGTTTCAGAATTACCGTTAAAATTGCTAAATCCGTTACTACTCGATCAAATCTTCTGATATTTGGCACACTTATTATGTAATAATTTTGCACTAAAACTTTTTTATTTTGGATTTGTAGTCTCAGAGACATCATCAGTCAAAGTAGCCGTTTTTTTGCCATTTTTAAAAACTACTTAGCACCCACAAAACTTTTTAAGAAATCAACCAATCACCACGCAATTAGTCTCATTTTCTTTGTTTTAATAAATAACAACTTTTAAGAGAAAAAAATTTCAAAAAACTTACCGTTAATTTAGTTTTATTTCAATTTTTCTGTTTTTAAAATGTCGACCTGCCGCCGCTCAGTGCCTAAAATGGGCACAGTAGATTTACAAAGTTGAAAAAGCTAATGATAATAAAAAACTAGACCCTTTTCCGGTCAATTTGAGAAAACCAAAATCTTTTTAAGCTGCCGCCATTTTGGGACAGAAGGGGGTGGTCGGGTTGAGAAATAATCGCCCATATATAAAAAAAACGCTGCCAAGTGATTGGCACTATGGTTCCTCATTAACAATCGCAAAATATTTATAATGGTCTATTTTATTTAATAAAAATTATAATTTGAGATATCAGTATTTCATAAAAAAAAGTTAAAAACCGTATTTTAAAAGAAAAAAAATGTTGCTGTGATTTAATGTTTATTATTTAACAAATTTTTAGAAAAAAATTTTCAATAAACTAGGTATTACACTAAAAAAAAAAAACAATATTACAGATTTTTTAATTTTTTTGTTTTATTAATATTGAGAAAAAAATTTTGAAAAAATTCGGTATCATATCCAAAAAATTACTATGAATAAGCTTTCAAAAACTAGTACTCTCATAGAAATTAATTAGGTACTACGTCCGAACAAAAAAAAAATTTGGTATTCTTTGTATTTTTTTGTGAAAAAAATTTTGGGAAAAAAATTTTCAAAAAATTATTAATCAGATTTGAGATATCGAGTAAAAACCATACTTTCAAATATAAGTACTTTTATGGAAATAAATGAGGTATTACACCTAAATTAAAAAAAAAAAAAAGTATTTTGAAATCTCTTGATGAAAAAATTTTGGAAAAAAAAATTAGATCTCAATTCCACAATAGTTGTGAAATATCATCGGTTACAAAATTTTCAAATATTAGTACTTTCATGGAATTAAAGGAAGTATTACACTAAAAAAAAAAAAAAAAATATTACAGATTTTTTAATTTTTTTGTTTTTTTAATTTTAAGAAAAAAATTTTGAAAAAATTAAGTATCAGGTCCAAAAAATTACTATAAACGATATTTCTAAAACTAGTACTCTCATAGAAATCAATTAGGTACTACATCCAAAAATAAAAAAAAATTAAGTTTTTTTTGTATTTTTTGGTGAAAAAAATGTTGAGAAAAAAATTTTCAAAAAATTAGTTATCAGATTCGAGATATCGAGTAAAAATCGTACTTTCAAATATAAGTACTTTCGTGGAAATAAATGAGGTATTACATCCAAATCAAAAAAAAAATAAAGTAGTTTGAGATTTTTTAATAAAAAAATTTTTGAAAAAAAAATTAGGTCTTAATTCCATAATGGTTGTGAAATATCACCGGTTACAATATTTTCAGATATTCGTACTTTCATAGAAAAAAATTAAGTATTACATCCTAAAATAAAAAAAAAATTGGCATTCTTTGTATTTTTTGGCAACAAAAATTTTGAGAAAAAAATTTTGAAAAAATTAGGTATCAAGTCCAAAAAAATGCTATAAACCATATTTCTAAAACTAGTACTTCCACAGAAATAAATTAAGTACTGCGTCCGTAAAGAAAAAAAAAATTGGTATTTTTTGTATTTTTTGGTGAAAAAAATTTTGAGAAAAAAATTTTCAAAAAATTAGTTATCGGATTCGAGATATCGAGTAAAAATCGTACTTTCAAATATAAGTACTTTCGTGGAAATAAATCAGGTATTACATCCAAATTAAAAAAAAAAAAAAGTAGCTTGAGATTTTTTGATTAAAAAATTTTTGAAAAAAAAATTAGGTCTTAATTCCATAATGGTTGTGAAATTTCACCGGTTACATACATACACACACACACACACACACACACATACAGACTTTTTTTAAAAACCGGTTTTTTAGCTTCCTGAGGTCCCAAAACGTGCTTATATGCCAAAAAATCAAAAATCAAAATTTCATCTATCACAAAGGTTCCTCTATGAGGAACCAAAATGAATTGGAGTTTTTAATGCACTTTTAATCATTTTTTTAGCAAAAATATTTGTACTGTAGGAATGGGCTTAGTATTTTCAAATAATTAGCAACAATTTTTATTTAATTTAAAAATTAAAATAACACAACATATTTATTGATACAGCAACATTAACTTTAAAGACTACATTTTTAACATTACTACTTTAAGTACTACATACTACACGCAACAGACTGCATGCCACATACAGTACTACTGATGAACAACTTAACAACTACTGAACAACTGACTCCCACGACCAAAATCCTGCAGCTTTTATACATTTTAATATTCTTTCTGGATCGTTCTATTCTCGAATTTCTAGCTACTTAACATTCATTCTTTCTATAAAAACTAACGACAATTAAAACCTAGAAACTTCCATACATTAAAATATCATACGATACAGACACTACAGAAAACACACCATATGACACCGGAAACATCTTGACTTTAACGTACAACTACTTCTAGAAAGATTCTCATACAACATAAAAATACAATGTAAAATTAAATTAAATCATAATCAGTAATTAATTAATAATTATCTTCAGGTTGACCCGAATCCTACAGTACATAGGTTGATCATTTTTTGTATGAATTCGAATATAATTTTTTCCTAATAAATAAATATGTAATACACACTTTATTCATAATAAGTATATAAATTTTTCCCGCGTCATTTTTGGGCTTATGTTTCACAATCTTAAAACTCACAATAATCCTGATATACATGTTTAGGTGCAGACTTATGGTCTGAAATTTTCTTAAATAGGACTAATAAACCTAATAATAGACCTACGTCATTGCAAGCAAAATGCTATAAAAAATTGACAAAATCTGAGTTGGAAAATAAAAATTTATATCACAGGGGCGTAGCCAGGGGGGGGCGAAGGGGGCGATCGCCCCCTCCAAAGGTCTGGGGCGCCAAATATATAAGGGCGCAAAATTCGTATTTGCGATACTTGCGTTTAATTTATTATGAAAAATATTTTAAAATTAAAATATTTATTATTTAATATTTATTATTTTTTAAATATTATAAAACTTTGATATCTTTTTATATAATCAGGGTCCAAGATTTAGAAAAAAAAAAAAAAAAAAAAAAAAAAAAAAAAAAATTTATTTTAGATGGTATATTATGATCCCACAAAAAAAATTTAATGTCTAGTAAATAGAAATTGTTTCAAATTTTTTTTTTTTTTTTATTTTATTTTTCATATGGCGGATGTTTGAAGAAATATAGTGAAATTTATATGTGCTTGTTCTCAGAAATAGATTTTGATATGTTGTAAAGTAATAAAATTGTAGTTGAAATTGACCAGAAAAGGAATGTATACATTGGTTCATATATTAATAGTAGTATTATTTTAATTGCTTTATCATATAAACATTTTTTTTAGCATTAAAAAAAAAATTTATGAATTTAGGACGCAGCTGTGATTTTTAAATTAGATTTTTTTTTCGTGATCTTGGAAGTATATTGTTTGGATTTATTTAAAAAAAGTGTGCCTGTAAACATCTCAATTTTCCCATTTAAATAATATGGGAATTTTTACTTTTCAGCTCTCTAATTTTTTACAAAGCTTGCAAAATGTTTTGAAAAGCTGCCAATCGATGGCAAGTACTATTTAAATATATAAAAAACGTTACCCAACCTTAAGTAGCCAAAAAAATATTTTTAAATCGATTTTATGGGTAATAAATGTAAAAAAAATCCCCATTAAAATAATATAGCTTCATGTAATTTAAATGGAGCATTTTTTTACGTTCATTACCGGTAAAGCCGCTTTAGAAATATTTTTTTTAACTACTTGAGGTTGGGTATCGTTTTTTATATGTTTAAATAGTACTTTCCATCGAATAACAGCTTTTCAAAACATTCTGCAAGCGCTGTAAAAAATTAGAAAGCTGGAAAGTCAAAATTCCCATGTTATTTAAATGGGAAAATTGAGGTGCTTACAGGCATGCTTTTTTGAAAAGTAAAAGTAAAATCCTTGGAGCTGGGGACTTTTTATGACCAAAAGTTCACGAAAAAACCCGGGAAGCCAAATTTTTCTTAAAACTGTAATTTTAGGTCCACTCTAATGTACATATACTATATACCATTGAATAAAGGCTAAATTAAGGGCAAACTTGGATAAAAATCCTCCAGAAATGAACAATTGTGGAATGTGTTGGTTTTGGGCTAATTTGAAAGGGGAAACAAAATCGGACATTCCCATCCAGTGCTGGGCCCCCCCAGGGGGGGCAAAAGCTGGGGCAAAACGGTTTTTTGCATATAACTCAAAAAGTAAGCAAAATATAAAAAAAAGTTTTAAATAAAAATTGTAGCTGAGGAAATTTTCGACGAAAATGGTCCATAGAAATTTTTCAGTTGGACGCACTGGGACCGAGCTATAACCAGTCAAAGTTTAGGCCTTTTTTTACTAAATTTTCAAAAATCAATTCCGAAAAATTATGTCCATAATAACCTAATGTAAAAAATAAAATATTACATAATATTACATTAGGTATATATAATTATGATATTTTTGGTTTTCTTGGTTTATTATTTCTCAATAAAAATTAATCTCAATGAAAATATTAAAAAATATTATATTTAGAACTTCAATTTCCCTGGTTTTTAATTATGATACAGGGATACTGTTTCTGAACTTTAAACATGCATTACTCGCTTGATTTTCATCGTAAAAAAATAATTTTTTTTTTTTAAATCGATTAATTTTTCCCTGGCAATTCATTTTTTTAAGAAAAAAATCATTTTTATTGACCAAATTTCAATTTTTAGGTCAAAAACTGTTTTAAGTAAATCTTGCTACTTACTATTTTCAAAGGCTTTTGAACTAAAAATTGAAATTCGGTAAATAAAAATGATTTTTTTCTTAAAAAAATGAATTGCCAGGGATAAATTAATCGATTTAAAAAAAAAAATTATTTTTTTACGATGAAAATCAAGCGAGTAATGCATGTTTAAAGTTCAGAAACAGACTTTTCAATAAAATTTCAATCTCTTTTAAGACAAATTTGGGCAAAATCTTAAATTGATAACTTGGCTAAATTTCATCGTAAAAAGATAAGTTTTTTTTTTTCTGGAGTGGTTTTTCCCTGGCAATCCAAATTTTTCATCTATTTCTTTAAATTTAATAAAGATTTATTGTTAAAAATCAAATTTTCAGATTTTGATCTCTCAGTCACCCACAAAATTTACTAAAAATTTTTTAGACGAGCAGCCCCAACTTACTGCTATGGAAATATGAAAATAACAAAATATTCCCGAAAACTTTGTAGTATCAGATTTTGCGTCATTTTTTTTCGACTTTTCGCTCGTTCAAGCTAGGTGTGATCTCTTCTTCTTAATAAATTTACAATATTTTCTTTCTAATTTGCTATAAAAATTTAGTGTTCCAATCAACCCTCAACAAAAAAAAAATATTTAACCAGATTTATGATTTCAAATTTAAAAGGTATTTACCGTGATCTTTAATGACGGAATATCTTTTAGTTTTTATTTTGCATATGAATAAAATTTTAATAGTATTTCAAGCTCACTTTTACTAAGTTTTTTTAAACGAAAAATTTTTACATCTGCCAAACAATTTTTGCACAAATATACGAACAGAATTTTTTCCCACGCATTTTTTGGGATTTCGTTTCATACATTAAAACTTGCAATTCATAATAAAATTTTCAAGTATAGTACTCCAGTCAAATCATGGTTTTGGTGGTATTGTTTGTGGCCGCTACCAGATTTGGACTACTATAGGTTTTTTGGGTCACTGATAGACCTGTTACGAGGTACCGAGGCAACCTCGTTCGATACGTGGCGAGAATGAAAATTTTAAAACCGAGGCGAGACCGAGTTTCAAATTTCTAAAACCTCGTTCTTGCCTTGTCTCGTTTTGCCTCGTAAGTTTAAAAAAATTTGGCGGTACCCTAACCAAAATAACCGGCCGGTTTTAGCTGGTAAAACCGGCCGGTTTCGGCTGGTTTTGGCTGGTTTTGGCCTGTTTCGGCTGGTTTCACCTGATTTCATCTGGTATCAATGAGTTTAAACTAGGAAAATAGTTTTAGTTGTTAAAAAAAGAAAATTTCCGGGAAAATAAAGAAAATTCAATACTGATAAACTTTATAACATTCTTTTAACCAATAAACGTCTAAATGAAAATTTATACATTATTACCAGGGCGTTTTCGAGGTCGAGAAAAACGTTTTTATGGGTGAAAATTATCATATTTTCACCCGCAGAATATTTTCCGATTTTCCAAGATGGCGGAAGAATAAACTTACAGAAATAAACTTTATACCTTACCACGGGGGTTTTCGAGGTCGAGAAAAACGTTTTTATGAGTGAAAATTTTCATCTTATCACTTCAGCATATTTTCCGATTTTCCAATATGGCTGACCAATAAACATCCCAAAAATAAACTTTATACATTCCCAGGGGGTTTTCGAGGTCGAGAAACACGTTTTTTTGAGTGAAAACTTTCACATCCTCCATCTTGGAAAATTGGAAAATCGGAAAATTTGAAAAGTTTCACTCATAAAAACGTTTTTCTCAACCTCGAAAATCCTATGGTAATGTATAAAGTTTATTTTAACATGGAACATGTTTATAGGGAGGGGGTACTTCGGAACTGGAAAATTAAGGGGGGGGGGGGTCAAATATGTCCCATTTAAGGGGGGGGGGGGTCAAATATGTCCCATTTAAGGGGGGGGGGTCAAATATGTCCCATTTAAGGGGGGGGGGTCAAATTTGTCCCATTTAAGGGGGGGGGGTCAAATTTGTCCCATTTAAGGGGGGGGTCAAATATCTCCCATTTAAGGGGGGGGGGGGTCAAATTTGTCCCATTTAAGGGAGGGGGTCAAATATGTCCCATTTAAGGGGGGGGGTCAAATTTGTCCCATTTAAGGGGGGGGGTCAAATTTGTCCCATTTAAGGGGGGGGTCAAATATGTCCCATTTAAGGGGGGTGGTCAAATGGGACTTGGAATAATTTCAATTTTGGGACTTAGAATAATTCGGGTTTAGGGACTTAGAATATTTTTGATTTAGGGACCTAGAATAATACACGTTTAGGAAATCATAATAGTTTGGGTTTAGAATCTTAACATTTAGTAAAGGTGATAATTACAAATTATAAAAATAGGAAATTGTATTGTTTTTTGTGTGTCTATGCTGTAAGATTACAGATGTTATTTAAGATGTTTATTGATCCGCCATCTTGGAAAATCGGAAAATATGATGCGGTGAAAATATGAAAATTTTCACTGATAAAAACGTTTCTCTCGACCTCGAAAACCCCCGGGTAAGGTATAAAGTTTATTTCTGTAAGTTTATTCTTCCGCCATCTTGGAAAATCGGAAAATATTCTGCGGGTGAAAATATGATAATTTTCACCTATAAAAACGTTTTTCTCGACCTCGAAAACGCCCTGGTAATAATGTATAAATTTTCATTAAGACGTTCATTGGTTATAAAAGAATGTTATAAAGTTTATTAGTATTGAATTTTCTTTATTTTCCCGGAAATTTTCTTTTCTTAACAACTAAAACTATTTTTCTAGTTTAAACTCATTGATGATACCAGATGAAATCAGGTGAAACCAGCCAAAACCAGATAAAAGCCAGCCGGTTATTTTGGTTAGGGTACCGCCAATTTTTTTTTTTAAACTTACGAGACAAAACGAGACAAGGCGAGAACGAGGTTTTAGAAATTTGAATCTCGGTCTCGCCTCGGTTTTAAAATTTTCATTCTCCCTCGTTCTCAAATCTCACCTCGTATCGAACGAGGTTGCCTCGGTACCTCGTAACAGGTCTATCAGTGACCCAAAAAACCTATAGTAGTCCAAATCTGGTAGCGGCCACAAACAATACCACCAAAACCGTGATTTGACTGGAGTACTAAACTTGAAAGTTTTATTATGAATTGCAAGTTTTAAGGTATGAAACGAAATCCCAAAAAATGCGTGGGAAAAAATTCTGTTCGTATATTTGTGCAAAAATTGTTTGGCAGATGTAAAAATTTTTTGTTCAAAAAAACTTAGTAAAAGTGAGCTTGAAATTCTATTAAAATTTTATTCATATGCAAAATAAAAAATAAAAGATATTCCGTCATTAAAGATCACGGTAAATACCTTTTAAATTTGAAATCATAAATCTGGTTAAATATTTTTTTTTGTTGAGGGTTGATTGGAACACTAAATTTTTATAGCAAATTAGAAAGAAAATATTGTAAATTTATTAAGAAGAAGAGATATTGAATTTTAAAGGACCAAAAGTGATCAAAACAGGTCTCAGTAAGAGATACAACTGTTTAAGAAAAAACATTCCGAAAATTCGTAAACAGCACATAAATTATGTGACATAATTAAAACATAAATACTAATGATGCCATATTCCTTTTCAGGCTCTGAAAGTCTGAACCTTATTATAATTGTCCTGCAGCAGACTTTATTTTAATAAGGTGTTTCTAGTTGGGCACATAAAGCTAGGGTTCTTCAAGTTGCGGCATATTTTTTTTTTATTATACAATTTTGACTAAATATCTTCAAAATTATGAGACCAACCAAAAATACTTTTAAAAAACCAAGTAAAAAACCAAATGTAACAGTAATAATAATAACAAATAATAATTTATAATTTATAAATAGGATTTATTGCATTTAGAATTATTTTTAAAACACAAATGTGATACGTATAATTATTGAACATGTACAGGTGAGGTAACATATATGAAGGCACTTGGTTTACAATAATTATTATATAACTAATAATATTGAAAAAATATCATTATATAAAATATAGTTCATTTTTATAATTAAATAAAAATATATTTTGAACTGTTTTGGTATTTTTTTATTGCTTGAGCAATGTAATCTCTTAATTATATTAGTATTTAATTTAAAATATTTAATTTATTATATCATTTAAGATTTTAATTTAATTTTTGAATTTAACTATTTGTCAAGTAACAGTTTTAGAAGACACGATCTACGTATCCACTATCAGTTGCACTTGATGCACTTGGTTTTGCTTTCAAAACAGTAATATGTTTATTTTTATGTTTTAAATATTCAAACATACTATTTGTATGCTTAGAAAGCATTTTACTTAGATCACAAGGCATAGGATCAGTCCAGAAAAAGTCATGATTAAGAGCTGTGTCTGCATCAATTCTATTTCTTGGATCAAGAATTAATAATTTATCTAGTAAATCACATGCGAGTGAATCTTTTACAAATGTTTTTAATCGATCTTTAACTTTTCTTTTGTGTCCTGGAGCAAGTTTTATTTTGTTGTAAAGATCTAATTTGTCTACTCCTGGCCATACATCAGTTGTAATTGAACCACACAACTGACAAATTAATGTAAGTTGCGTTTGTTCTGTACTGCCTTGCAGAATTGGAAATCTGCAAAAATGGAATATAAATATCAAAAATAAAAGTAAGCATGGAACTTGTTTAAATTTTTTACCTCGTCCACATTTCTGCCATGATGCAACCAACTCCCCATATGTCAATAGGAGGTCCATAATTTCTTTCACCGAGTAATAATTCAGGTGGTCTATACCACAAAGTAACTACTCGGTTGGTATATCTATTAGGTTGGCCATTTGTATTAATACTAAATGCTCGAGCTAAACCAAAATCTGTTATTTTTAAAACTCCTTTCTTTGTCATTAAAATATTAGAAGTTTTCATATCTCTGTGCAATATCTTTTATAAAAAAAAAAAAATTAGTAAATGCTAATAGGTTAATTTACTTAAAACTACTTACTTTGCAACTGTGTATGTAATACATGCCATTTAATAATTGTTGTATAACTTTTTTGATTTCTCCTAAAGTAAATTTTACTTGTTCATTTGCTAATAATCCAGCTAAATCATGCTCACAAAAATCAAAAACAAGATAAATTGTGGAATGAAACCTATTTTTTTCTGAATCCAAAAATAACATTTAATAATAATTTAAATAATAGTAAAATTTTTTGTTTAATCATTACCTTTTGTTCTACATACTTCTATTAAATTTACAACATTTTCATGTCTTAATAATTTTAAAATACGAATTTCACGCAAGGCTGTAATTGGAAACTAAAAGATGATTTATATAACTTAAAAGAAATTTATAAGAAATAATTATTACTGAAATTTATTTTGTAATTACCCCTTCTTTTTCATTTTCCATGAGAACTTTTTTTAAAGCTACAAATTTTTCTCGATTAGTTTTTTCTTTAGCTTTAAAGACTTCTCTGTAAATTATTTATATAAAATTACTATTATTATTAATTTAAAGATAAGTTTCTCAGAAATAATAAGAGTTATGATTAAATTTTACAAAAAATAAATAAGTTCTTTCTCTTACAAATGGTAAATTTCTAACCAAAACTTTTTTAAAAAAAACTATCAAAAATTTTCAAAATTTCATTCAAAGCTTAAAAAATAAAATTAATAATGTTCTACAAGAAATTTTTAAAATAATTTTCATATTTATTAAAGAATAACAGAACCAACTCCATAATAAAATTAGATAATAATAATTTACTAACCCAAAAGTACCCTGTCCAATTTTCGCAATACTTTGATACTTAGAAATTTCATGACAAAAAGGATAATCAATTTCTTTACATGGTTCTTTTTCTTTTAAATTCATTATTTAATTATTACGATAAATATAATAAAAAAATATTTAATAAACACAAATATCAACAATGTTATTGTTTACAAACATATGGAAGACCTTGTAGTACAAAAGTGACTCACATGCAGCAGCACAAATCAGTAAACAGAGTCTCCATCTATACGAGAAAAATTTTTCGGATTGTTTTGAGTTCGGAAATTTAAATTAAAAACTTTTTACTTTTAATATTTCATACGTCCAATTATAAAATTTATAATAAAATTATTTACGACCTTGTTGGACCAATAATAAATCTTTTCGATTTATAACTAAATTCACATTATAATTATATACTTTTTACAGTTAAAATAAAATATTTCTTGAAAAACATAATTTATAACTTTTTAATTTTTTTTAACTTTATGCAGATATTAATAATACAATAGATATTATATAATTATATAAAATAATAATTATAATATCAGGGAAAAACTTTGAAGTTTTATATGCCAGCAACCTCTAAAAATTTTATTTTTGGCCGCTCCACCGGAACTGAATGCGACTTCGATTTTATAAAATTTTAGCTCAATTTAAGATCAATTAAGTTCGATAAAAATGAATTGATCTATTTCTCAACGAAGATAAAAAAATATCCAAATTTAAGAAAAATAAAAATCAACGATAGATATCACTTATTTTGTAACGTAGAAGTTTATTTTTTTTTGGAAATTTTGCATCAAAAAATTATTTTTATTAACTATTGCTCTAATTATCAATCGAATTAAAACCAAAGAGTAAAATTTTCGAACGGATTTTTTAAAAATTATTTGATTCACTTTGTATTACTGCAAAATATTGTTGTCTAATAAAAAAAATATATAACAATACGTTCAAAACTCTGATTAATTTAGTATTGTTTTACAAAATAAACTAAACGCTTTCTAATATTTTAAATTCTATTAAAAGAAAGTATACTATGAATATAAGTTTCGTCACTAAAATTTTATTATTTCAAAAAATTATCTTTTGATAAAAAAATTTTTCCTTTCTTTCCATATCTGGGTCATCTTTAAATTTTTATCACAATTTTATTTATAAAAAAATTTTAAATATTTATAAAATTAAAAAAAAATATAGCTATAATTTTCAAATACCTATTTTTCTAAAAATAATACTGACCATAATGCGATGTATAAATTGTTTTCATGAAATGTCAGATATTATCAAGAAATAAATTATGTTGATAAAGAAATCTATAAAATAAAATTTTATAGGTCTATTGAGAAAAAAAAAAAAATTTTTTTCTATTTATTTGTAATGTCATGTAAAAAAAAAAAAATTGCATAAAAACAAATTGTTTTAAGCTCTCTCTAAATGAATTGCATCATCAGCTGACCCTCGCACGTATACTTCTCCTCCGCAACATCGCCCATGATATCCTTCTTTTTTGCATAAATCACAACCACAATAACGTCGACGTTTAACTGGAGGATTACCACCAGGTATGCAAGGACCATCGTAACTTTTTTCTGTGTTCATTTCGCAACACGATGCTAAGTATGGATTCTGCAACGAAACAAAATTTTTATCAAATAAATAAAATTGTATCGTGATTAATGTACCTGCTCTTGAATGAAACATGCATCACAATCAACTTCATAATGTTCTTCGTTCTTAGGTTTAGTTTCATGTGGGCATGGTGGTTCTGATTTTTTTTCTTTTGGTTCACATGGCTTTTTTTCGATTCTTATACATTTTTTATCTGGTGGTGGTAATGGTGGATTTTTGTATTCTTTGTATTTTTCCCATAATTCACCTACAAATGATTTTTGTTCTTCTCCACAACAAACGTCTTTAGTTTCCAAATTTTCATTTTTATTAAAACTTACTAAAATAAAAATAGACAAAATTTTAATTTAAATTCCTTTTTTATAACTTGAATTTTTTCTTTTTTTACCGGATTTATATAATTTTTCTAAAAAATTGTTACTTTCTTTTTTATTACTATCATTCATAATTTTTTATAAAAATTTTTATAGGTTAAAAAAATCATTATTATTTATTAATTTTATTTTCTGCATGAAAATGTGAAAATCGAGCATTTAATTTTTAAAAATAAAACGTCGTATTTACTGAAAAAATTCATTTTGTAAAAAAATTTATTTGAATAAAACAAAAATTTTTACATATTTTTGTAATTTTATAGCATTTAAAATAATTTTTTTAGTTTTTTGAAAAAATGAAAAACAAAACAAAACAAAAAATATATATATAGGTAAATATAAAAAAAAATAAAATTTTAACCTTGAACATATATATATTTAATATAATAAGTGTATACTTAGTTGTCGATATATGAAGATAATGAAAAACTGATTAGCAACACACTGAACGTACATAAAAATTATTACGTTTGCTGTACAGATAATATGTATATATTAGAGTGTACCGAAATTTTTAATTGGGCATTTGGTTGCGAAATTTTGCATTTTTGGTTGAAATTTTCTTTTAACGCTATAAATTTATTAAACAGAAATATTTGATTCAAAGATGTGTAGAAATTTTCATGTAAATGTGATTTTTTAAACATGGTTTTATTTAAATCTTAATCCCTTTCTAGATTGGATTAATTTTTTTTTGATCCCATGTGCTTTTACTCTAGCAAAGAGTATAAAGAGTTAAAGCACAAAAATTAAAAAAATTAATTCAGTCTAAAAGAGCTTTATTATTGTCTTATCTCTTTAGGCGTCAAAAAGTTAAATTACAATTAATTGTGCAGATACATGTTATTAATGGTTATAATATTAATCTGCAGACTATAGAAAGATTATTACACGATAAAATTAAAAAATGTATTTTCTTTAATTATCCTCGAGTTTTCAGGCAAATTATTCAGAAATTTTAATTTTTATAGAGTTTTAACCATTTATTATAAATCCAAGGGCTGATATAAAATATTTCTGGTCAGTTGTCCAAAAATACGTATTTCTTGGTCGCTTCGCGTTCGTAAGACACGTGCTTTCTCAACACTGACGCAGAAATAGTATATTTTTATCCTAGGCCGCAAAAATAAAGAATGGCCCAGGTCGTAAAATTGCAATCCGAGACAAAGCTGAGTTCTTTTCTTATACGTTCTTTTTTTACGGCCGAGGGAAAAACATAATTTTTCTTCGTCAGTGGCTAGAAAACACGTATTTTCGAATCACGCCACGGCTGGGAAATCGTGCATTCTGGTCGCTGGCAAGAAAAATTTTATACGCCCTCGGCCTTGGAAGCTAATTTGCATTCAATTTCGGCAGTTCTTTACTTTTCTAGACACGAGTTGTAAATATTCTACTCCTATATCAAAAATTCGATTTTGAATTCTTTTTTTCTCAGATAATTTTAGATCTTGAATTTACTCATTTTTTAAGATTCGCCAATTCATTCTACTCATTTTTAACTATATACTAATTTAAGTATATTCGCATTAGAATCCTTTGATTTGAGAAAAATGATTTAAACGCAAATTTATTTTAAAAAGTAATGTAAATTACGTAAAAAAAAATATGTCAAGTGTTTTATTATTTAATTTTGATTCTATTAAAGATTTAAGTTTAAAATAATAAAGTCTTAGCTTATTTTTTTCAGATTAAATGAAATGATAAGATATAAAAATATAAAATATTATATGATTTTCACATGGAAACATTTTTGTAAAATAAAATTCTTTGTAATTAAATAGTTTTATATATTTATTAAATTATTCTTCATGGAATCAAAAGCAAAAATAGTATATTGATAGAATTTATCATAAAAATGAAAAAAACGTGAGGCGAAATAAAACTAATAATTATAGACCAGTATTTTGACTATCATTGAAGTTAGTTTGATGTCTTGAATCATCAAAAAATGAATGAAATTGATCCTTGTTTTCTCAGGGTGTTGTCCGAATGAAATCTGTCAACATTGAAGGATGATTATAAAAAGCGAAGTAAATATATTGGTGTTGTATTTAAATCAGAAAATAGAAAATCAGGAGATCACTTTTAAAAATTAAACCTTTATAATTTGATTGGTAAACTTTCAGGAAGAAAAAAATGCAAATAATTTTTTATTATTTTTACCCATAATAATTATTTTGGTTATAATATTAAAAAAAGTTGGTTATAAATTGGTATCAGTGACCGTTATTTTATGCTTATATTAAACTCGCCCCGGCAACCACCGTAACAACACCCTTAAATCATGAAAAAATAACCCTTTTTAGGGTTGATTTTTATATAATTAGTAATCATACTTTAATTTTACCTCCGATACGTTTTTTGGGACACTTATTTCAAATTTCGGGGTTTTGTACAAGATAAAACTTCAATAGATCCATAAATTAGTAAGATCCACACCTTTTACCCCACCGTGTTTTGACTTTTGAGTCACGTGAATGACCCCAAAATCAGTGGTCTACAAAACGTACTAAAATGGGTAATGTTTACTAATTTAAAGGTTTTTTGGTATTTTTTAACGTGCAGGCACATTGTTGCTAAATTTTTCCATAATTACCGAACATAGAAATATCACCTCTTTTTAATAATGTAAGGATGTTTTAAAATTTCTCTTGCAGGACCCCAAAATTCGAGATCAGCAATTCAAAAACCATAGTAGGACTTAAAAAATATGATGCGAGTATTTCAAAAATTCCCTAACTCCATCCCTAATTTTGACTTTTGACTCGTTCACGATGCACGGGACCCCAAAATTCTTTATTAGCATTCTAAATTTATGTAATGAGGTAAATATCTTAAAAATTTGTATACCCCTAAAAAGAGGTATTCAGGTATGATTAAAAGCGTTAAACAGTTGTTTCGGAATCAGTGACCTAAAAAACTCCTCTCGTGGACTGGAATCTAGTTTGAACCGCTTTAAGAATCTAGGAAAATACATAAAAAATATCCCTAAATAGAATAAAATTTTTTTTGAGTCTAAGTTAAAAAAAAAAAAATAGATTAAAAATTTTTTTTCCTTGGAAAATCCAATTTTATTAGCAAGAAAAATTTTTTTTGTATTCAACAGACACAACTTCTATCCTATATGTATTAACAATACTATTGGAAATTCATAAAATAAGATAAGATAAAGCAAGATAAGAAAGTACATCACCTATGATAAAAAAAAGTGATTACGTACCATTCTAATATACAAAAATACATAAACTATATATAAAATATACACGCTAGAGTTATCATATTATACTTTTTTCAATATATATTATATTTTCATACATTTAAAAAATAGTGTAACGCGAGCAAGTACAATAATTACAAGCTGTTAAAAAATAAAAGTTTTATTTAAATGAATAATGTTAATAATAAGTGATAATCAATCAATGTTTGATAATAATGAATTTAAAAATAATTCAATACATATTAACAATTACAACAATAATAAAAATAAAAGAAATTTTATGTAACAACATAACGCAGCAAGTATTTTTTAATAATGAAAATGATAATATTAAACCAGGCTCATTTGTTGATTTTAACAATAATGGTAAAATAGACATGTTTATCATTAAAAATGATAATATATTAAAATTAATGAACGCATATGATGAAGAACCATTATTTAAGTTGAATATTAATTTTACATGTAAATTTAGTAGTAAAATAACGAGTGTCGTACCTGCTAATTTTAATAGTGATTCTTTAACTGATGTTTTGGTAACAACAGTTGATAATAGTAAATTAACGAATGTATTTATATTATGGAATAATCAAGGTGAATTAATATGTTCGAATGATACAATGATAAGAATGATAGGGCAACCATTGATTATTGATTATAATCAAGATTGTATAAATGATTTATTTGGTGTTAATGAATATGGTGTTAGAAAATATTGGATATTTGAATCATCTAATGATATTAATATAAAACCTAAAATAATTGATATGATAGTACCAAGTGAATTGAATGAAACAATAACAGAACCAAATTCAAATGGATTTTTAGATCTAAATAATGATTTTTTACCAGATATGATAATAACAACATCTAAATATTATGAAATTTGGTTTGGTTATGATAATAATTATAAATTTATGAAAAAAATACCATTTAATTTTAATTACAAAATAATTGGACAGTCACAATATATTGATATGAATTTAAATGGTTATTATGATATTTTACTACCAATTTGTTTAGATTTAGATTGTAAAAAAAGTGTTATTATGTTAAATGATTATGAAACTGGTGAATGGTATGATTTGAAAATAAATTTTAAAAATGATTATGATAATTTAAATTATGGCTTTTATTTAAATGATGATAATTTAATAAATTTAAGATATGGTGATATTGATATGGATGGTTATATTGATTTATTGGTAACTTTAAAAACTTATGATAATACAGAAAAAAATTTGGAAAAAATAAATGTTTATTTGTTAAAAAATGTTAAATCGAATAATAATAATGATTATGATAGAACTTTTAAAATACAATGGAGTAAAAATTATAATCAATATTACAATAATAGTTTTATTGGTACTTTTTATGATTTTGGACAAGATGGTATATTAGATTTAATCATTTATGAATATGATAATAAAAATAATTATAAATTATCAGCATATAAAAATAATTTAGATTATGATGCTAGTTTTTTAAAAGTATTATTATTTAATGAAACTGAATCTGGTAGCTTAACTAGTAATTTACATGGTACGTCAGTGCATTATGAAACAGAAAATGAATTAGGTGATAAAATATATTCGATGGCTACTATTCTACCACAGAGTTCGTATTTTTCGTTAAATTTACCATTTGCTATTTTTGGACTTAGCAGAACACCAAATTATGTTAATTTTATCGAAGTTGGGGTTTGTATAAATTTTTTTAAGAGTTCCATATTTGTTGAAATATTTAGATATTCAACAAATATGACCCTAAAACAATTGAATTTTTTTTGTAACTTTATTTAATTATAAAATTATTTTTATATTTCAGTTAGCAAAACAATCACAAAAATATAAAGAAATAGTACCAAATAGCCAAGTTATAATAATAAAAAGAAATCCAAAAGTGACAAATAATTGGGATATTAAACTATTAGTGACACCTAGTCGTATTTTATTACAATTTGCTATTGGAATGGTTTGTTTTTGTGGTTTTTTAACAATAATAATATTTTTTTTACATTTTAAAGAAATGCAAGAAGATTCAAAAGTTAAAAAACAAGAAGCTCACAGGTTTCATTTTAATGCTTTGTGAAAATATTTTTATTTTGAAAAAATAGTGATGTGTGTTTTTTGTACATTTTTTTATAGCTAATTTAGACTTTAGGTTTATGTGATTCAAAAAACCTAACATAAATATGTTCCTAAGCATGACTAAGCTTACCAAAATGAATCATAAATGGGAATTTCACTGAAGATAGTATTAAAATTTTGGAAAAGCTTAGTCATTACGTAAAATAAAATTCATTAATAATTTTTTTTATATCAAAAAAAAAATGCTAAAATATTTTAATAAAAAGAACTCATAATCTATGTTTACACAGTTTAAGATAATTTTAATTAATGTAATCTAATCTATACTAAAATTTTATTGTTTTTTTTTTTTTGAAAATTCATGTAATTTTGTAAATTGTACATAAAATGTATATAATAAATTATTAAAATAAAAAAAAATTGTCATACAATTGAATTTTATATTTTTCATGAGATTGTTTCTAATAAATGAAAGTGTACTTGAAAAAAATTATTTAATTATAGGATATTACGTAATTATATACAATCAATTATGTTTAAAATGAAAAAAAATTATTTTGACAAAATCATGTGATTATTTATTAATAATAATAACAATAATAATGATCTACATACACGATTGTGTCATTGTTCAAATATATATTAAAATTAATACCTTTATAGTGTGACTAAGAGTATGACAAATATAATAATTAACGTGATATGTCTTAAACAACAATAAGGGGCTTGACTGTGTGTATTATATTTTTTATTTATAAGAAGAAGCTTTTGTATATTTTGAAAAATGTATTATTTCATTGATTTTTGTATTAGTACACTGTCCTAAAGATTAAAAACTTCCATATCTACATTTTAAAGATTTTGAGATTTAATGTTATTCAATAGTTTTTTGTATATTACAATTCTGCACACTTTTTTCATTGAAGATAAAAATTTTATTGATTTCCCTTTGCTTATATGCAGGTATGCCAAAAAAATTATAATTTTTCTGCTGATATGTCAACCCATTATTGCCTTTCTTGTTTTGATACATGAATCATCATTACCCAAAAATATTATATTATTATATTCTTTGTCATTACACATCCAAATATTTTTAAGTGGGAGTTAAGTTTGGTTTCTTTTGGCATAAAAATAAACTGTTTATAATTAAAATTTAATAGCAGTTTAAAAAAACGTGGATAAATGGTAGTAGAAGATTTTGAATTTTAAGGTATTAGAAAATGGTTCTCCTCCAGGAGAATTTCAAGAGATTTTTATAAAAATTAAAAAATATGGTTTTTCACCTCATCAGGATTATAAAAATTCTTTTTTTTAAGCTTAATAAATCGATTTTCGAAAAATTCAAAATTATATTTCTTTATAATTAGTTATTTTGGAGGCTTTAAATAAAAAGTTTTGGCAGGGAGGAATTCATATATTTTAGAAAATTTTGTGCAAGCTATGTCTCTATATTTTCAGGTTTTTTTTTAAAATCCAACTTAAAAATAGTAGACTACAGAAAAAGTTAATCATACACGTAAATTATTCTTTGAATATAGCAAAATATTTCTGAAACATCATATTCTAAGCATCCAAGGATGCTTTTAATGAAATAAAATTTCTCTAAGATTTATTTATGACATAACAATAATGTAATAAAATTGTCAATACAAATACAGCATCATAATATTAATAATAGTATCACGCAATTTAAAAATTAGTACATTTTTCTCAGTTGAATAGACTTAAAGATGCAACGAAAGGGCAAATAATTCCGTTATTTCCCCTCTATTGAACTTGACAAAGTCTTTTTAAAGGATCATCGTTTGCTATTTTTTCATCAGTTTATTTTTTAGACTCATTAGGTTTTAAAATTAAATTTAATAAATAAGTTTTTAAAAGAAAATTATTATATTTTTTTTTAAATGTGATTTAGTGCAATTTGTGAAATAATAATAGATCCAAAAATATGAGGTTTATTCTAGGTGTTACGAATGTTGATTAAAAATTGGTTTTTTTTTCTCCATAAAAGGTATGAATTCTCATAATTTTATTTAAAGTTATTTAGTTGTAAATACTTATGAAAATTATTTAATTTATATTAAAATCGACAAAGGTTAAATAAAAGGTTAATTTTATAAACTTTTTAAACTGACGATCTTACAATGTTACTAAGGTACTTAAAACCCTTGCTTCATTATAAGTATACTTATAGAAAAAGCGTAATGTAAGAGTATTAGGTTGCTTCGCTTGAAATTTTAAGTATTGAAAGCAGAATCAAAAATTGTGCTTGAAACCTTTAATTTTTAGAGTTATATTGGTTATTCAGAAAAAAAAATTATTTTTGAGTGATATTAAGTGCTTGAAATTTCAAAGAAGGCGAAAAATAATTTTTCCTACCAATTTTCAATCTATAGGTTCTATAGGTTCATACTTTTTTTTGGATATATATAATTTTTTCAAACAGAATAATTATTTTTAATCATGTTGAATGTACTGAGATTTTAAGAATCTTTTATTAAAAATTTTGCAAATTAATTCTAAAATACGAAAAAAAAGAGCCTGTACTTAGGCTTTACTTCTTACTTGACTTCATACCGTACTATATTATCATAATATACATTATTTTCGTCGGTATTTTAAATTTTTTGATAATTAAATTTAATTAAATTAGTAAATTTATTTCTAAAGGAACGAGGAATATCAAGTAAAAATCTTGATAAAAAAATTATAACTGGCTTGTGTGACCCAACAACTAACGATCAATAACAGTTTTAACTTAAACTCCCTAATTATTAAAAGTCCTAGAACCGAAATTATAATAAGTCCCTAAATATAAATTACCCTTTATCCATAAACCTTCTGAGCCTTGAAACGCAGGGCTCAATGTTAAAACGTTTGTGGTTAGTCTCATTATATTAACGTAAGTCACCATTCAAACGCCGTAAACCGCAATTTTTTATTATTAATTCTCTCATCAATATAGCCAATTAACCAAATGGTCATTTATGGTATAAAAGTGACCAATTTTTAAATTGCTTCTAAATTTGTAATTTCTAACAAAAATGGATTTTATAGGACTTCAGAAATTCCATAAACTTCAAGTTTCCAAAAGTTCTTTATTTTTCAATTATTTTTTAAGATGTGATAATTTGAAGTCGTAGTTTCAATTTTGTGATTTTTTAAACTTTGAAGAGCCATTTCTCAAAAACGACTTAGAAAAATGAGACTTATAAAAAGTTTTTGGAAACTTGGTGCTTATATAAAATTTTTCAGACCTATAAAATCTTAAGATTTTGGCAGCAATTTAAAAATTGGTCACTTTTAGCCAAAAATGACCATTTGGTTAATTGGATACATCGATGAGGGAATTAGTGATTAAAAATTGCGGTTTACGTCATTTGAAAGGTGACACTTACACTAAAATAATGAAACTAATCAGAAGTGTTTTATGTCGCATGGAAAATTACCAAAGAAACCTTATTTTATAACATTGAATCCTGAGTTTCTATGCCTAGAAGGCTTATTGGCATGAACTTCAGCATATTTTTTTCAACATAATAAACTCATCTATAACTATTTGGTGTAATTTGGTGTTCCATAGTGAACTGCCCTTGTAAGCCCATTTGACCCTTTCCCCTAAAAATGTCACTTTTCACCCCTCCCCTTACTGCAAGGGACTTATCCGGGTTCCCCTATCCGTTTTCTCTATGAACATTGACAAACCTCTCAAAGAGAAGTATTTTTGCAGACCTGTATTGTGTGATCAATTTTATGAGTAATAATTTAAATAAATGAATTGATTATTTAAAACAATTTCGTTACACACTGAAATTTTAAAATGCAAATAGAGCAGAATAAAAAAATTAATAATGAGTAAAAAATTAATTAACATTTGTTTTTGATTATTAAAAAAAAAAGAAAAATAATATTATCATAATTGTTCATAAAATTACAAGAAAATAATTATTAAAATTATTGAATTGGTATTTATAAAAATTGCATAATAATTGACTTAATTTACTTGTTAAATTTATATAACAATAATTTACTTTTTATGTACATTGTATAACAATATAGAAATAATAATAATAATAATATTTATGTCAGTGGTTTTTCCGTGGGAATTTTCATTGATGCGTGATAAATATTAAAAAAAAATAAGATATTACATTTTTTATGACATAATTTTATCGGTCAATTAATTAACAATAACTTTAAAATAACAAAATAAAATTTCTTTTCTTTTTTTTTTTAATTATTGTTTATTTAGTATGCAAAAAAAATATTTCATGCATTAAATGAGAAAATTAATAAGCTGTGCAGAAAAAAATTATTATTTTGTTAATTTTTAACTATGGTTTATGAATTGGGTCAAATTTTGACCTTTATTTTTGTTTTAATTACTCCTGATGAGACAGTAGTTACTTTTTAATTTTTTTTGAAATTCTTTTTAATTTATGACAACTATTTTTTTTCTCGAAGGTTCATTTATAATAGAATCAGTTTAAGGTTTAACTCAGACAACTTATGACATTACAACAATTAAAATAGAATGCATTTTCAAATTACTTTTAAGATGCATGTTAAAACTTTTAATGAAAACTATATTCATGCAAATCCTTCAATGACTTTTTTTCTGTTTGGAAGTCGTGTCTTCGAATGGTTAATATTGACCATTGTCTTTCTTTTGCACTAATCATTTTTGTTTAATAAAATTATTTATTTTAAAAAAAAAAGTAGACATTTTTATGAAAAAAAAATATACTTATAAGGGGGCGTGTGGTAATTGATGTTTTGTTTCGGATCATTTTTAATTAGACAGTACTTTAATTAATTGCATAAAAGTTCACGTTAACTGTGCTCCAAAAAAGGAAGCGAACCTGAATTATTTTACAAGCACTGCTGATATTCAAAACTTATTAACTAATGAGAGAATCAAGCTTTTTATTGAAAAAATCTTTTCGAAACTCTTTGTTTAATCTTATATGCCTATTATCAAAGATATTTTTACATATTTTTGAAGACCTATGAAGCTTTTACGATTAAAATTCTGAAAGTGCTATACTACATAGGTCAATATCTGTGATACACCATCATGCCGGATATAAATCCATAGATGAGGATCTTAGACATATTCTGCTGAAAATTTTTTTAGAACTTTCTCAACAACAAATTATTACTATTTTAATCACTTCAATGTTGAATGCATCAAAAAATTTTAATTACAAGAAAATGGATTTACCTGAATGGATCATATGTAATATTGGTCAGTGGTCACTAAAAACGATTTTAAAGTTTTTATCGATTTTCCGATGGCCAATTTTTCAAAATAATCATTGAATTCAAAATAAATAAGTTCCAATGAGGAGGATCTATTTCCATAGAATTAAATTTTTTTGATACAATTAACATTAATAGTCCATGAAAATACAATTTTTAATACTTTATCAAAAAGCTGCCTTCAATTGCAACAATAAAATCCCAAAAGTCCCATTAAATTATAAAATAACAATTTCAAATAATACAAATAATTCACTTACATATTTCATTATATTAAATTTTTTACTTTTCAGTGAGAAATGCCATTTAGATTAATAAAAATTATAACAGCATTATCAGCATTATTATTGTTGATATGTAATAGCAAAGCAGATAATACTATTGATAAAATAAAAGATTCCAAAAATTTTATTTACATTGGAAATACAACACTTAATAATAATAATAATAATCATGAAAATAATGACAATAACAATAGATTAACAAAGTTATTAAGATTATCAGCAAAAGTACATTCCGATGCTGTGAAAAAGGTAATATTTAATTTATTTTATTATATTTTTTTGTAATATAAAAAAGATAGATTGTAAAATGATTCATTTATTAAGTGTAAAAATCTTTCAATTTTTCTATATTTTTGTAACAGGTTGACATTACATCAAAAGATCCGTTAGAAAAAAGTTCAACAACTATAAGAGCAGAAAAATTATTAAAAAATCCAATATTAAAAGGCATTGCAAATAAAAAATCTAAAATAAATCGTCAATATCCCGGTTACACCGATTATGAAAATGATGAAAAGTATATGACTCATGATGATTATGATCAACAAGTTAATAATTATCCAGCAGGTAAAAATAAAAATTAAGTACACTGTAAAAAGTAACTTTCTTAGATTAACAAAAAAAATAGAATTTTTTCGAAAAATTAGTGAATTTTCAAAAAATTTTTTAAATATTCGATAAAAATCGTAAATTTACTAAATTTAGTACATTATCGAAAAATTCGAGAATTCTTCATTTTTTTTGTGAATTTGCGAAAAAATGTGTAAATTGACAACTATTTTTCGTAAATTTACAACTATTTTTTGTAAATTTTCGAAAAAAAATTGTAAATTATCAATTTTTCTTGCGAAATCACAAAAAAAAATCGAGAATACTCGAATTTTTTGTTCATATACTAAATTTAGTAAATATACGATTTTTTTCGAAGATTTACAAATTTTTTCGAAAATTTACTAATTTTTTGAAAATGTTCTACTTTTTTTGTTAATATAAGAAAGTTACTTTTTACAGTGTATGTTTATTATTTTTCACTAAACTAATTAATTCATTTTTAATACAAATTAGAATACATAAACCAAAATTATCCATACAATGACAATTATCATACAATACCTGAAAACCAAAATGATGTGGTACCAGCAAATTATTACGAGCCTGCAACAACAGAACCTTGGAGAAATGGTTATGAGACTCCTGATTATTATATTCCACCCCCTATTACAGCAGCAGGAGTTGTTGAACCATTAACTCCAGTTCCTTTTAATAACAAAGGTTGCAATTGTCCAATAAAAAGGCAACAATGTGATAATTTACCAGGAACTTTTTTAACAGCACTTTTAGCATTTGGAACTGCTGCTTGGGATTTGGCAAGAATAATTGGTACAAGCAGCTTACCTGTTGTAATTCCACTTTTAGTAGCTACAATAATAATAGTACCATTAAAAATTCTAAAATTCATCAAAATAATAAAACTCTTTGTCAAATTCTTTATAATTCTTCCTTTCTTTATTCGTGTTGTAATTCCAGCAATAACAAGTACTTTTGATCTACAAAATATCTTTTTCCATAAAATTGATCATCACGAACCTCATCCTCTTATAGATAAAATACATCAATTACATCAAGTACATCAAGCACATCAAGGGCACAGTAATATTGATTTTATTGAAGAAGGAAGAGAAACAGAAACTGATTTTAATAGTACAGCAAGAACAGATTCAGAATTTGAAACATGTCCAATTAAATTTTCATGTGAATTCGGTGCATTTTTATCAACAGCAACAACAAATCTTCCAAATAAAATAACAAATTATTTAGATGATAAAGCAATTGAAGTTATCGATGAAGAAAATATAAATGAAAAAAATGAAACGATAAAAAGTAACGATGCTTACGGTGCTTTTATAATAGCTTTAGGGAAAAAGTGGAATCAAGAAATGTGCTCTGTTTATAAATGTGTTTTAACATTATAATTATAAATAAATAAATAAAAAACTGTTATATATTTTTTGATGGAAAAAGGTAGAAAATAAGTGATATTAACTGTAAATAATAAAGTTATATTTTTAAAAATTTGTAATTTATTATTTATAAAAATTAAACTTTTCCTAACATCTTCTCGTATTTGATAAATTGCAAAGTTTAAATTAAAGAAAATTGAAATCTGTTACATTTACATTTATCTGACTATTTTTGGAAAACTGAAAATATAAAGGTTACTACTACTCTTGGGCCAAAGACCCTGTAATTAAGTTGTTTTTTCTATGTAGTACAGATGCTATTATAAACTTAAATGATAGCCGAAAATAATAACAGAAAAAAAATTATTTTAATTTATTTTCACATGACAAGGAAGTGATGAAAAAATGATTAAACAAAGGTAGTTAATTTATAAAATAATAATTAAATAATTTTTTAAAATAACAATAATATCTTAAGGAAATTTAAAGTATTTTCAATAACTTACTTAGTAATCGCAATTCCCTTATCACTAGTATAAATAACTAGTATAAAAATAAATGAATAATAAATGCTCAATTAAAAAAAAATATGTATATTTAGGCATGTATTCAGAATTCCAAGGTGGCTATGGCACCCTCCCCCCTTTATTTATTTATTTACCTGTTCATTTATTTTTATTCAGTCAATAAACACTAGGTCCAATACATATAGAATTATACATTAGTCTTATAGTAAGTATTATACTTTTTAAATTTTATATTAATATAGTTTAAAAACTAAATAACAAAAATATAATCAATATACAAATATTTTAATTAATAAATTACTCAGGATATCGAATAAAAATCCATTATTATTTATAAATTTATTGAGTGAAATTTTCCAATATGATTATTTTAATTATTGTTTACAAACCTACCGCCATGGAGTGTTTGCTGGCCTTAAAGACCCGCAAATTTCCATGACCGCCCAGTCGTACAAGTAAAACCGGGAGACTTCGCAGGCGATCACGGTCACCGACTTCGTACCAGATTCTTACTGGTTAAACTAAGTTAAACACACTCTAAACCCCCTGTGCTTGTTTGTCTCAAACGGGAACTCCCTTTTTAGGTATAACTTCAGTTTGGGACGCGCAGCCTAGGCAACTGGCCGCTGCCTTTCCCCCTGCCTAGGGACGGGAGAGCTCTCAGCGATAGAAAACCCTCCACCTTCTTCATGAACAGGTTGGCCCTTACGTACTCTGTTACTTTATTTCAATTTTCAGGACTCCACAGTATTTCTGGGACCACTTCCTACGGTCTTCAGTTCAGAAAGGGTGGACGCCCTTCCGAGTAGCGTACACATCCAAAAAATTTGTGCGTTACCGTTTCATCTTCGCCTGGGCATTGCGGACACTGCTTTGTTGCCATTTTTTGCCACTTTTTTTAGCAGGTAACGGAAGTAACCGTGACCCGGTAAAGATTAGGTGAGGTAGAAGTCAACCTCCTCATCCTGTCGCTCCGTCCATGCCTGCAGATCTAGAATCAGTCTATGCATCCACCGACCCTTTTGGTCGAGATCCCATCGTCCTTGCCATTCGTTCATAAAGTTGAAGCGGGCGAAAGTGAAAGCCACATCACGCTTCCCTACGCTTTCGTAGATGTAGTTCCACTCCAACGCTAGCAGGTCGATAGGTATGACCGATGCTACCACCTAAATCGCCACTCAGGATCTCGTATGGTATGGTATGGTATATACCAGAAGATATTTTCTGTCTGTACTTGGCAGTCGTAGAGCAGTTTCCGGTACCGTAGGTACTCCTTCAGGACGTTACCCAGGTACCGGAACCGGATTATGTGATCCCATCTGGCAGAGTTGAACGCGTTTTTGACGTCCAACGTTACCAGGAGGACGTCCTTGCGGATTGCATGCCTCCTCTGCCTCTTGTCCGTTACGGTATCCTGCACTACACGCCGGATGGCATCTATCATGGAATGCCCTTCATGTGAAATACCCTTCACTTAAAACTTCAATTAAAATAATAATTTTTAGTAAAAATATTTTTAGCGCTATTGTTGAAAATATTTTATTTTTATTAAGAAATATAACTTTTAAGCAATTTAAAATAAGAAACGAAAAAAATTTTGATTCTTACTAAACAAGTTTAAACTATAATTATTACCATTATTAGGTTCTGCTCCCTCCCCTCGAAATTTTTTGGCAGCCTTCGAATAAAATTTTTGGATACGTGTCTGTCGCTGAGAAAATTATATAATTGTGACAATGATATCATATAATCATATTTGTATGATTATACATATAATCACCCTGATGATATTATGTCATCAGGACAATAATATTCTGTAATCGTGACAATTACCGTATAGGAGCCGGTTTTCGATCAGAAGTCACTTTCTTATACCTAGCTGTATCTTTATTTGTTGAAAAATATACTTTAAAATTAATATTTGGAGTTAAATATTGTTGCATTTGATGAGGGAAATCCTATATTTTATTATGCTAATTAAAAAAATATCAAATTTATTGATGGATAATTAATATTTTACATTTATTACAAGTGTGCAAGGTAACGTAATTTCGATAATGCAAATTCTATTTTTGATAATAGTATCATTTTGATCGAATTAATTTTCGATAATTTAAAAATCGCTAAAACTAAGTTAAAATCGTGCACGTTTTAATAGAATTCTTATAGGTATAACTATACCTATTTCTTAACTCCCTTTTCACTTCTTTTTTCTTGTTTTTTTAATATAAAATACCTATAATAAGAATAAAATATAGTAAACAACAGATGAACTACACTCTTGTATAATCATGTATTTTAAACATTTATTTATTAAAATTTGCATTTTAATTTTAATTAACGAAAGATAATAATTGATATAATGTTTTTAAATCCTAAAATAAAATAGACGCCGCGCCGTGTGTATGCAACCTGCTTTTAAACTATTTCAGTTGGCGCGCAGCTTTATTATAAACACAAGCGTTTATTTACCTCTTTATTTATTTGTGTTTTTAAAAGTAAAAAAAGCATTAATTTTATAAAAAAAGTGTTAGAATATAATTTTTATATATTTTTAATATTAAAATAAAGATTTTTTTCCAATTTTAAAGTGTTTCTACGTATTTTTTATAAAAATCGAAGCGTTTATTGCAAGTTTATGGTGTTGTAATCAAAGTGATACATAAGTATATAAATACTTAAAATTGGGTTTTTATGTGAAAGTTTAGTAAATATTTTGTCAATTGTTGTGAAGTATAGTATAAAAAATGTATTATGACCAATGTAATGTATTCTTGAATGTATTATAATTAAAAAAATATCGTTAAAATAAAAAAAATGTGTAATATTATTGAAAATGTCGAAAATACCTATATGTGTAAAAAAGTTCGGATTCGATTATCGATATACCAATTTAATAGTATATTTTTACCCATGGCCACAAAAGTAAAGAATGGCCCAAATCGCACGTAAATTACCGTCCGAGGTGAAGCCGAGGATAGTAAACTGCGATTTGGGGCATTGCAATATTTGCAACATTTGCAATAAATAAGTGAATATAACCCTTTCCTTTTATTTATTAAAGTATCACAACGTAATAAAAAGCATTTTTAGTATTCGGCATAGAGTAGGTATCCTTAAAACTCGATTTTAATAACACACGAGATTTGGTGAAAACGATGAGAAAAATCTACTAAGGTTGTTTATTTTTTGGGCAATATTATTATTACCTAATTTATTATTAGTTCTTTTAAAGATTTTTAAACATTTTAAATCCCTTTATTGAAAATAGATGGATGATGTGAAGTTGTTCTATTCACAGATTTTATTCGCCTTCTGATTGGCTGGATTAAAATCGATTATATTCGATTATATTTGAATTAATTTTAAAAAATTGTAATTTATTAGTAATTTTATATGGGTAGATTTAAATGAAGTGAGTGCGACTTACATGGTCGGGTCTTCAAAACTGCCTTAAAGTGTTTTTTTCTGAAAGTACTACCAAAAATAAGTAACCAGCCCAATTTTTAGCCTCCCAGAGCGAAATCTCGATTTTTGGCAGCCATTTTAGTGTTTTTGACTGTCGTAAAAAAAGTAAGAAAAATGAGTCATAATTTTTTTTATTATTGCTGTAAAAAACTCACATTAGCATGAAAAATTTTTTCCTTTTAGGTCCGGATAGGAAATTTCCCTGGCTATCCCATTACGGGGTCAAAAATTTTTTTTTGAGTTGCGCATGCGCGAGGAATCGCTAAGATAGGCTGTTTTTTTTCAAAAGTCGATTTCTCAAACGCCTATTAGTGAAAAATCTTGTAACCAGGCTTAAAACTTTCGTTAAACCTTATATTTTTTGGCAAAAAAAACATTTCGATGGGACACTGCTTTTTGGGAGCTCTAGATAAAAAAATAGCAGCTTTCAAAACCTCATTTTTTACAAATTTCAAATTTCCCGCCAAGTCACGTGACCAATCAAAAATCTGACCAAAAATTTGGATTCCGCGGTAAATTTTACATAAAGATATGTCTTTTCATGTTTTTAAAAGCGTTTATGTTAAAGCGGCGAAAAACAGTGAAATAATAAAGAATTTTCTGAATAATTTTGAATAATTTGGAATAATTTAAAAAATAAAAAAATTCCTTAATAAATGAGATATTTTAATCTTTCAATTTAAAATTTCGCTGCTTTAACATAAACGCTCTTAAAAACATGAAAACATATATCCTTATGTAAAATTTCCCGCGGAATCCAAATTTTTGATCAGATTTTTGATTGGTCACGTGACTTGGCGGGAAATTTGAAATTTGTAAAAAATGAGGTTTTGAAAGCTGCTATTTTTTTATCTAGAGCTCCCAAAAAGCAGTGTCCCATCGAAATGTTTTTTTTGCCAAAAAATATAAGGTTTAACGAAAATTTTAAGCCTGGCTACAAGATTTTTCACTAATAGGCATTTGAGAAATCGACTTTTGAAAAAAAACAGCCTATCTTAGCGATTCCTCGCGCATGCGCAACTCAAAAAAAAATTTTGACACCGGAATGGGATAGCCAGGGAAATTTCCTATCCGGACCTAAAGGGAAAAAATTTTTCATGCTAATGTGAGTTTTTTATAGCAATAATAAAAAAAATTATGACTCATTTTTCTTACTTTTTTTACGACAGTCAAAAACACTAAAATGGCTGCCAAAAATCGAGATTTCGCTTTGGGAGGCTAAAAATTGGGCTGGTTACTTATTTTTGGTAGTACTTTCAGAAAAAAACACTTTGGGGCAGTTTTGAAGACCCGACCATGTAAGTCGCACTCACTTCATTTAAATCTACCCATATATAAAAAAAATTTATTATAATTTTAAAGATAAAAAATATAATCATTTAATTTGATTCTTAAAATTTAAAGACACTATTATAACCCTATGGTTATTAAAAATTGTTGTAAATAAATGAAATTAAAGGTTATATGTTATCTATTTTGTTTATAAATTAAAATATACACAGGAAGGGTTCCAAGAGAAAAAGAGGTTAAAATTAAAATTTGTTTTATTTATATAAAATTCATAAGAATACTAAATGTTCGCATATTTATTTTCGAAAGAAAATTAAAAATGCGGCTTATAGGTAGAAGGAAGAAAAAAAAATTGTTTTTAAAAAGCCAAAAAATTTACTATTATGAAAAAAAAAATTAGATAAAAAAATTTTCAAACAATTAATGGATAGTTGTTAATTTAATTAATTAATAATCAAATCTGAATTTATTTTTACCTATAGAAAAGTCCAGGATGGTATACTACATTTCGAGGCATTTTTTTTTATTGCCAAGGGTCGTATATTATTTTTTTTCCATCAGTAATGGCAAAAAGAAGTCTTTGCCGGACGCGTAGCGTCAGGGGTATAAGTGCGCTTTCTCGCCACTAAAGAGAAGAATATCTATTTGTTCAACAAGGGGAAAAAAATAGGATTTGGCTTTGAATGCAGTTGTATGAACGAGTGAGCGTAGCGAACGAGTGCAGACAGCATTGAAAGTAAAATTTCCTACATTTTTTCCCGTGTTCAACACGTTTTTCATTAAGAGCGAAAAAAAGATCGCCCGAAAGTAAGAAAGTAGATCTTTTTTGCAGCGTGTAATGAAAAAATTTTTTTCTGTTTATTTTCTTGCGAACCCTTTAAACCTTAAGATAGAATTTAACTTTAAGAACATGAGACGTGTTTTTATTGTGAGAGACACTTGGTGAAACTGGGTATTGACGGAGGAAGAACGGGTTCAATATGCCTTATTATAGGAGGAAGGGTTAAATGGACTCAGAAGAATTTTGGTCCGAATTTTGATTTAGGTTCTTAAAATAATCCAGACACAGGGAATTAGAAAAAATTAGGTTTAAAGACTTAGAATAATTTAATTTTAGGAAATTAAAGTAATTTGATTCGGAAAATAGGATAAAAAGGGGTTTAGGTACTTAAAATGAGTTTAATTTAGGAACTTAAAATAATTTGAGATCAGGGAAATAAAATAATTTCAACTTAAGACTTAGACTAATTTGGGCTTAATTACTTGGAATAATATTGATTAAAGGTAATATAATTTTCAAAAATCGTTTCAGAATAATATTGGCTTTATATATTAGAGAAATTATATAATAATTTAAAATGACTTATATTTAGGGTAAAATCAAATCATGGGATTTAAAAAAGATAAGTAAATTTTGAAGTTCCTTAAATTAGCTTTTTGAAAATGTAGGAGTCATAGATTCGATTTTCGAGATGAAGTTTCATCAAAGCAGGTCTTTTGAATAAAAATTGGAATAGCTGAGCAAAAATTGATTTTTAAAATCTATTTTTCAATGGAGAAAAAAAAATGAACAATGAAAACCATCTTTTGATAATAAGACCCAATAGTATATTATGACCCTAGGCCAGAAAAAGAAAGGATGGCCCAAAATAAATTACGTTCCGAGGCGAAGCCGAGGATGGTAAACTGCTATTTGGGTCAATCTTTGTTTATGGCCGAGGGTCGTATAAAATTTTTCAGCGGTCGTGGCGAGAAAACACGTCTTTGCCGGACGCTCAGCGTATAATATGTGAAATACGTGTTTTCGAGCCGGAAACCAGAAAAATAAATTTTTATGCAGGCATGAAAAAATAACGTAAACAAGAAGTAAATGGATAATTATTGTATTATGAAGTCTTTTGCCTGAGAGTAATAAAAATATTAGAATTTTTTATCAGCATAGGAATACATCTCCATAATTAGTATATTACGACCCATGGCCAGAAACGTAAAGAATAGCCCAAATCGCATGTAAATTACCTTCCGAGGCGAAGCCTGATGATTTCTGCATCAGTGGCGAGAAAACACGTCTTTTCCGGACGCGCAGCGGCCGGGAAATACGTGCTTTCTGGCCGCTGACTAGAAAAAAATATTTTATAATAGATTCGGGTATTTAAAATTTTATTTGAAATTCGTCATGATATGTGAGTCTGGCGCCCCCTAGAACGGTACTACTGAGGATCTCCAAAGCATTGTTCAAAATTAAAAAACGCAATTCTTCTTAAAATTTTAATCTTCGGTTATTTTAAATTATTAGATTGTTTTAAAACCTATTATTTAATACAGAATAATTTTAGAATAGATTAAAAAATATATTTTAAGAATGATTATTAAACTTTAATAAATTAAAGTATACTTACAAATTAAAACTAAGTTAAGCCTTGTTTCTTATAATCACGAGTTATTATCTGTATGTGAGCTTTTGGGGTCCAGAAAAAAGGTTTGAGATTAAAATTTATTTGATTTTGATATAATAATCCTAATGAATCTATTTTTTTATATTTTCTTAAACTTTCGGGCCATAAATATTGTGAAATGAAATTTTATAGCCTAAGCTAAGTAAAATTTAATTTAAGCAAAAGTAAGCAGCTAACTATTCTTATGAATTTTTTTTTCATAGAAGTGCCATTTTTCAATCCCCATAAACTGCAATTTTCATCACTGATTCTCTCATTGCTATTGTCAATAAACCAAATTCCCATTTTTGGCCCAAAATGTCCAATTTTTAAATTTCTTCCGAAATTGGAATTTTCTTGTAGGTCTCAAAAATTTTTTATTAGCTCTGAGTTTCCAATAATTTTTTACTCGTTCATTTTTTATTATTCGCTTTGCAGATAGAATATTTTAAAGACAGAGTCTCAATTTAAGATTTGAAAAAAATTGTATTTTATCACTAACTTTGTGGAGTCATATCTCGGAAATATCTAAAACTAAAAATACGAGTAAGAAAGATTTAGAAATTTCAAACTTGTACAATATTTTTAAGACCTGCAAAATTTATTTTCATCATAAACATTACAATTTTAGCAGCAATTTAAAATTTGGTCATTTTAGGCCAAAAATACAGCTATGAAAGAATCGGTGATAAAAAATTGCAGTTTATGGGGACTGAAAGGTGGCACTTACACGAAAAAAATGAGATCAACCAGAAGTATTTTAATTGAATTGCAAGATGATAGCGTTATTTGAAAATTTGCCTCTAAACCTTGCTCAAAATCCTATTTCATAATAAAATATTGTAGTAACATTGAGCCCTGCGTTCCTAGGACCAAAAGACGTGTTTGAATAAATGGAGGGTACTTTAGATGTTTTTGTAACATATTAAAGTCATCCATAACTATAGATTGTAATTTGGCGTCCCAAATGTTCCAGTCTTCCCTTGTTAGATTATAAAATGTTATCTCAAAACATTTATGGCCCGAAAGTTTAAGAAAATGTAAAAGAGTAGATTTATTAGGAATATTATAACGAAATCAATCAAACTTTAATCTCAAACCTTTTTTCCGGATCCCGAAAGTTCAGATAGAGATAATAACTTGTGATAAAGAAACAAGGTTTAATTCAGTTTTAACTTTTAAGTATACTTTAATTTATTAAAGTTTAAAAATCATTCTTAAAATATATTTTTTAATCTATTCTAAAATCATTCTGTATTAAATAACAGGTTTTCAAACAATCTAATAATTTAAAATAAGCGAAGATTAAAATTTTAAGAAGAATTGCGTTTTTTAATTTTAAACAACGCTTTGGAGATCCTCAGTAGTACCGTTCTAGGGGGCGCCAGACTCACATATCATGACGAATAAATTAATTTTATAAAGAAATAATTTAAAAGAGTAATTATTCTGCGCGCGCTGGGAGCGCGGCTATTCTAGTTTTATTATTTTTATCTTTGGTATTTTTGTTAATTTTTTTTTCGCTTGCAAGCTTTTGTTCGTTATCAATTATCGATACCGTAAACCTAATCTAATCTAATCGCATATTTATTATAGAGAAATAAAGAGCGCTCGCTGATCATTATTCTTATTGAGTATTATATTCTCAGTCCTTATATAGTAGGTGGAACGTATTTTTGACACTTGCGAGAGAAAAGACCGTTGCACCTAGCGGAAGATAATTAAAACCATGTATCGCGCTAAATTCAAATTTAAAATAAATTTTTTTTAAAACTTTTTTGGAATTCGATTTTTGCGCGGTATATTGTTTTAATTTTCAACCGCTAGGTGCTAAGTTCTTTTTTCGTGCAAGTGTCAAAAATACGTTCCACTTACTATATAAGGACCGAGAATATAATACTCAGGCCTAGTCTACATAACCGCACCGCACAGCGCAATCCAATTCTATTGTACCGAACCCGGAAGGTATACTGGGTGGACTAGGCAGTGGTGGTGTAGGACATGGGGGCGGAAAAAAGAAAAAAATCTCGCACAAGAAGAACCATATTGATTTTCCATATGATAAACCAAATGGTTAACCATAAGGTATATTATTGACCAAAAAAGGTTACTTAAATATTTTCCGATTTTCCAAGATGGCGGACCTAAAAGCATTAACAAAGCAAGTTTCTACACTACATTACCTGGGGTGTTTTTGAGGTTGAGAAAAACGTTTTTATGGATGACAATATTCATTTTTTCACCCCACTATATTTTCCGATTTTCCAAGATGTTGGACCAAAAAATATAATAGAATGACCTTTTTACATTAACTGAGGATTTTTGAGGATGAGAGAAAAGTTTTCATAGAGGAAAATTTTTATTTTTTTACCCCAACATATTTTCCACTTTTCCAAGATGGCGGACTAAAAAGCATTAAAAAAGCAACTTTCTACATTATCTGGGGATTTTTGAGGATGAGAGAAATGTTTTCACAGAGAAAAATTTTTATTTTTTTATCCTAACATATTTTTCGATTTTCCAAGAGGGTGGACCTAAAAGCATTAAAAAAGCAACTATCTACATTCAGTGTAGAAAGTTCCCTTTTTTATGTTTTTTGTCTGCCATCTTGGAAAATCTGAAAATATAATGGGCTGCATATGTGCAACTTTTCATCCCCCAGGAAATGCAGAAAATTCACTTTTTTATATTTTTTGGTGGTCCACCAACTTGGAAAATCGGAAAATATGTTCGGATAAAAAAATAAAAATTTTCCTCTATGAAAACTTTTTTCTCATCCTCAAAAATCCTCAGGTATATTTGAGAGATTATTTACCAAATTTACTAGGACCATGTTGAACTGAAGGGTTGCGCAAATAGATTAAAAATATTTTTTTTCCAATAACATGACTAAAAAATAACTTCTCCAAGAATTTTTAGCTTCCTAGGACCATCTTTTTTATTTTTTTGGTCATTTAAAAAAAGCTAAATTTTCTTAAAACTTGTTTATACATTTGTCTAAAATAACTTATTATAATTAACAACTAATATAACTCGAAAAATTAATTCTGACCGAGTGGAATTCCCCAAATATTCACTTATTGATACAAATATCTTTAAAATAATTTTTATTTGATTTTATTGAATCAGCTTAAGTTTGTTTAAAAATATAGTAAATTATAAGCCAAAATTTTATATGCGAAATTTTCAGTGAAACTGACATAAGAAAATGCTAAATGAAATAATCCTTTATTGGCAAAAAAAATTATCCAAACGCTGTAAGCGGTTTATTAAAGAACTAATTTTTTCCTATATCTAATACACCGCTTGACTGCGCCATTACTCCGCTTGACGTCGCCATTTTTGTACATCAGCGCCGATTTTGTCATTTTACGGTGGTAGTTTTTTTTTCCAATAGGTACATTTTCCATGTTAAAAATCATAAAAATATGATAATTAATTAAATACGCTACCAAGTAGCTGGCACTAAGGTTCCCAAACAATGAGCTAAATACATCAATATGCCTTTGATATCACCGATTACAACCATGCAATCATACATACATTTCTCTCTTAATTCCATAATAGCTGTGAAATATCACCGGTTACAATATTTTCAGATATTAGTACTTTCATGGAATTAAATGAGGTATTACCCAAAAAAAAAAATATTACAGTTTTTTTAATTTTTTTGCTTATTTAATTTTGAGAAAAAAATTTTGAAAAAATTCGGTATCAGAACCAAAAAATTACTATAAACGAACTTTCTAAAACTAGCTGTATTCTCATATAAATAAATTAGGTACTGCGTCCAAAAAGAAAAAAAAAATTGGTATTTTTTGTATTTTCTTGTTACGAAAATTTTGTAAAAATAATTTTCAAAAAATTAATTATCAGATTTGAGATATTGAGTAAAAATTATACTTTCAAATATAAGTACTTTTATGGAAATAAATGAGGTATTACATCCAAATTAAAAAAAAAAAAAGTAGTTTGAGATTTTTTAATGAAAAAATTTTTGAAAAAAAAATTAGGTTTTAATTCCATAATGTTTGAGAAATATCACCGGTTACATACATACACACACACACACACACAGACTTTTTTTTAAAAACCGGTTTTTTTAGCTTCCTGAGGTCTCAAAACGTGCTTATATGCCAAAAAATCAAAAACCAAAATTTGACCCATCACAATGGTTCCTCATTGAGCAACCAAAATGATTCCTCTTTAGCAATAATAAAATTTTTTTCATGGTCTATTTTATCTTACAAAGTAGAATTTGATTCATTAAAAGCATTTTTCATACGGTTGCCAACGGTCGACCTATTATATACTTATAAAGACACGGTTAATCTCTTTTTCGTTAACATTGGTACGGTTCAACACGGCTGCAGCTATAAATTCATTTTTCATACGGTTACACATGGCTAAGCTTTTTATTTTTATTATATTGACACGGTTAAACACGGCAGAAGATGTAAAACAAATTTTTATACGACTAGACACGGCAGAAGTTTGGGTTATTTGTAAATCACACGGTTACACACGAAAAAGATGAAAAACCATGGATATTATCTGAGAAACGGAATGCCGTGTGGAAACGGTAAGTGAAGAATACAAATTTTTTTATATTAAATTTCATTAATTGTATAATTTTTGTTTGAAAAGGTGCAGGATAAGTGAATAAAAAGTTACAACACAATTTAAATTTTTGTTTTTTTATTTAATATTGCCCTCTTAGTCGACCAATTCAATCATAATTATAATTACTAATTTCTTCTTGTATTTTGTCTTGAAGAATTAGAAGCAGAGTTAGAAGCAGAATTAGAAGTATTTGAGGTATTGGATTCAGTAAAGGCTTCCACAATTCTTCTAGGAAGATTTGAATTTATAAAACGAACCAAATTTTGCTGTGGTGGTGAGAGTTCGTAATTTTGATTTTTAGGTAGAACTTAAAAAATAATTTTGTTATGAACAAAAAAACTATCAAACTATTTTTTATCGAAAAAAATGTGTTTTCAATAAAACTTACCATGGCCACACTTGGAAAACATAAAATATTCTGATGAGATGAATAAGAATAAAAACATAAAAATATTAAAAAACTTCATTTTTTTGAATTTACTTTTTTGTTTCAATGATACTTTACTTTTGCTAGTTTACTTTTTAACTGTACTTATTAAAATGATGATAAATACAAAAAGTTTTCTACTATTTTATTACTTTATATATTTTAATAATAAAGATAAGTATTGAGCAAGCTTTCAAAACATTTTCAAAGCTTTATATGGTTTTTAGTTAATTTTGAAAACGTATATTATTTTTAAGTGTTATAAAAATAATATTTTTTTTTACTCATAAAAAAATAATATTACACGAGCAAAACAAAGACTGTGAGATAATTATACCGAATTTTCTAGAGGGAAGGGATAAAATTTGGCATCTGTATCACATTATCCCCACAAAAAATTGAATGCGTTTCTTCGACACCATAAAACTCGTAATGGGCTCTAATACTTGCCAGGTAGACCCTCTCAAATTGACCTGTAGATTTATTTAGAGAGGTGAACGGGGATTGCAAATAGCAAATAATAATTTTTACCAAATTTTAGCGTCCTAGGTCTCAGGCTGCTCGAATTATGCCCTATCAAATATTTTCGGTATTTCTCTCTCTACTAAAAATTTTTCAGGAAATCCAGGAAATCGGAAAATTTAATGAAAAATAAAATACAAAAAAAGCATTTTCCAAGTTAGTTAACCATTATAAAAATTAATATTATATGCTTCTTAAGTCTTTTTTCAACGATAAGCAGTTTTAGCCAAGAAATAGAAAAATATAAAATCAATCTTATGCTTTGTGCTTTAATTACTTAATTTTTATTAAGCTTTCATTTGATGGTTTTTTTTTAATTTCATAAGCCCTTACTACATTAGATTAATTTTAAAAAATGGCTTTAAGTTTCATGGTTATAAAAATAATTTGTTCATATATATACGCAGTAAAAAATATCCTAGATAAAAATACGAAATCGAGATAAAGTTACGATTGATTTGTAAAGTTACGAACTTGAAATTATTTAGAATTGATTCAACAGTGAATTTGAAGATATTATAATATTTCAAACATCAAAATCAAACAGTATAGCAATTTATTTTTAATTAAGGCGGTAGACTCTATTTTAAGGAAAAAAAATAGATTTTTTGTTTTTCGTTTTTTTGGTTTAAAACATCTTAAAAATATAGAAAAAAAAATTTATAATTTTGAATAATAAAGAAGTTACAGAAGATTCAGCGACACACAGCAAAACACGAAGGATACAGTATTCTAAACTTTAAACACGTTTTTCTCGAAACAACGTTTTTCGAATTTGTGTGCTCGATAACTCAAAAAATAATTAAGATATCTTCCTAATTTTTTGGCTACACTTTTAAAATACAATTATCTTCTGGATTGATGGAATGATTTTTCCAAAAAATGTCTCAATTTTTTTTCTTCAAAAAAATATGTAAAAAAAATTGCAATTTTTGAAAAAAATTAAATAATTTTCACAATTTTCCATTTTCTGAAATTTGAATCCATCAATCCAGAAGAAAAATATTTCACAAACATAAAAAATTTTATTTGGTATGTTTCCAAACAAGTTGGAGACTGCAATCGTGCACACAATGAAAAGTGAGACCTAATAAAAATGTTTAGCAACTTATAATCTAATAAAGTGCTAATTTTGAAAAAATTATCTCAATTATTTCTACCCAAAAACCTATCCAGAAAAAGACTTTTTTTCTTCAATTGAGTCTACCGCCTTAAAAAATTTATTTATTTTAGTATTCACTTTTCAAAAATTAAAAATAATAAATTTCTTATTCTTTTTGTATTTTGTCTTGCAGACGGAGTATTAGAAGTAGGAGATCTAGATGCTTGATTATTTGTTTCAGCAGAACTTCTATGAGGTCCGCGATGATATGGATGTTCCCTTTCAACATAAGTTCTATTATAGGCATGCGAACGTAAATGGGATGTTCGCCATAAGCAGTTCTATAATTTTCATTTTTACGTGGTACTTTAATAAAAATTTTATTGTTCATAAAAATATAATTTTTAATAATATAAAATTTTTAACAGAACTTACAATCGCCACAATTGGAAAACTGTAAAAATTCTAATGAGATGAACATGAATAAAAATATGATAATATTAAAAAACTTCGATTTATCGAATTAACGTTTTTATTTGAATAAAATTACAATTGCTAGTTTGCTATATAATTTTTTATATAATTCTAGTTTGCTACTTATTAAAATGATCATTTAATTTATACACAAATTTTTCTGTTATTTTATTATTCACTTATTTCATAAATTTAAATAAATATTAGGCAATATTCCAAATTATTTATTTAAGTTTTATTAGTTTAGATAATTTTAAAAACGTGTCTTATCTTTAAGTGTTTTTACATAATATTTCTTTTTATGTCTTGTGATATAATACGATAATCTTTCAAACTTTGTTACTCAATTATATTCTTAAAATAATATATTCATGTTATTTATTTAATAAAGGCTATTCCCGGATAAGAGGGGGGCTCCGGCCCACGAAAACGATTCCCGTGAAATTTTCAGGGCATACTTAAGGTACCAAATAGTACATTTTTAACCAAGGGAGCAAAAAAAAAGAATGGCCCAGATCGCACGTTAATTAGCATCCGAGGCGAAGCTGAGGATGGTAAACTGCAATCTGGGGTATTTTTTTTGTTCCCATGGAAAAAACGAAATTTTTCTTTCTTAGTGGGGTGAAAACGCGTTTTTTTCGATCTCGTTGCGGGGCGAAAAAAGTGTTTTCGGCCCGCTAGGAAGAAAAAACCATTTTTTACCTATACAGGAACTTCCGAATGCTCTTCCTTACGTCCCTAACCTCAAAAAGTCATTTTTTGATTATATTTTCAGGTTTTTAGCAAATTTAATAAATTTCATTTCATTTAAAGACACGGAAGATGTAGGGCTGGTTAAAAATGACTTTCTTGCACTTAAAATAACTCACCTAAAATGAAACAAAATAATTTTAAAGTTTAAAACAATTTTTACAAACTATTTAATTTCATTTTTTTCGAAAAAATCCTAAATTTTTGTTATTTTTTCCTTATTTTCTCGGAACTGGTGATAGGTAGGGGAGAAACCCCATGTATGGCGCGGCTTATTTCTAAGCTCTGTAGTAAAAATTTTATTTAATTTTTAAAACTTTTTTTTATTGATATGTATTCAGTAAGGACTCAAAAATATTTTTCTTAATGATTTTTAACTCTAAAATAATTTTTAAAGTTGTATTAATTAAAATAAGACGAACTCTTTAAACTCCGATTTTTACGCGAGTGTTCATAAAACGGCGCAGTGTGTTCCTGAGCGGCGCAGTGTTTATTAATGTACATTAATTTCAAAATTTTTATTCTATAGGTAAATTAAGTTGTTTGATATTTTATTCAATTACGAAATATTACCAATTAAGTTAATTTATTTGTTATTTAAGTTAGTTAAAAATAAATAAAGTATTTTCATTAGCACCCGTACGAAAATTTACTGTTTTACTTGAATATCCTAAATTATTATTTTTTATGAATAAAAATTATTTAAAACTGCCTAAAATATGTTTTGAATAGAGTTTATAAACAATTTTTATTTATAAAAACTGCCTATCGCTCGAATAACAATGCGCACTATAAAGAACATCGGCCGCGCCGTAATAGGAAAATAAGTATCTTTTCGGAATATTTAATTTTTACAGCTAATAATATATTTTTTTAAATAAAAATTTTTTAGATTATTGTGAAATAGCCCACTTTATAAATTAACAGAAAAAATTTTGTTCAAAACTAATTTTATTAGGTTTTTATACCTAAAAACAATGCGAAAAAAATAGTAACAAAACCCTTGAAAAAATTTTTTCTTAAATAAAAAAATAAAGAATGGCTGATGATGAAATTTTTTTCCGTGAATTAATTTATTACTTATTTATATATAAAACTCAATTGGAATTTTAAAAAAATAATGAATCTGTTAATAAATATTACGGTTTGGCGCATTAGGTACCGCGCCATACAACGGCGCTCTCCCCTAATTGGAAACCTGTTGTACATTTTTATAAAAGAAGGGGTGCTGTTAAAGTAACAGAAAAAAAATAATTTTAATTTATTTTCATATGACAAGGAAGTGATGAAAAAATTTTTAAACAAAGTTAGTTGAATATGAATAATTTTTTAAAATAACAATAAGGAAATTTAAAGTATTTTCAATAACTTACTTAGTAATCGCAATTCTCTTATCACTAGTATAATAAACTAGTATAAAAATAAATTAAAAATAAATGCTCAATTAAAAAAATACCCTGCCAACTAGCTGGCACTGAGGTTCCTCAAACAATGGGCTGTAATCTTAATTTACAAAAAATATTATTAATTACAACCATGCAATTATACATACATTTTTCGTTTTTAGTAGCTGGTAAAGTAGATTATCAAGATCATTTTGTTATTAAAGTGAAAATTCTAGCGTCCATGGAATGATCGCGCCGGCGTTAATGGATTTTAAATCATTTTTGCATAATTAAAAAGAGAGAAATATAAAAAAAGCTAATTTTATTTTTTTTTATAAAAGAAATGGTTGGTAACGATGCGAAAATTACAAATATTCGCTCAATTATTATAAAAAGATAGGAGTTTTTACCAGAATTTATAATAATTTCTTATAATTTATTTTCTCAGTGTACTCCTTGCATTTGACCAATCTTCCGCAACAATGATAATAATAATAATAATAATATTTTGTAATAAAAAAAATAGCCACATTAATTGCTTCAAGATTTTAACATTATTTATATTATTTCTATTAATCACAAAATAATAAATTATTTAATTCTATAAATTGTTTGATTCTTTAAAAAATGCCAATATAACTTTTAAATCTTAATTTTAAAATGCAAACATAACCATTTAATATTTTTAGGCTGTTTATTATTGTTTATAATTTCATTAAGCTGCATACATAAATAAACATAGCAACGAACAAAATAATCCGAGGAAGTCAAAAAGAGGCAAGATTTCCATCACTCTTTCTTGTGTGTTATAATTTATATCAAAATAAAAAAAAAAATTGTGATCGGATACAAAAAATTACTATAAACTAAATTTCTAAAACTTGTACTCTCATTAAAATAAATTAGATATGTCAAATACGAAAAATAAATTTGATGTTTTATGTATTTTTTTGTAACGAAGATTTTGGAGAAAAAAATTTTCAAAAAATTAATTATCAGATTCAAGATATCGAGTAAAAACCATACTTTCAAGTATAAGTACTTTCATGGAAATAAATGAGGCATTGCATCCAAATTAAAAAAAAAAAAGTATTTTGAGATTTTTTTAATAAAAAAATTTTTGGAAAAAAAAGTTAGGTATTCGTTCGATAATAAATTGTTTTGGAATATCACTGGTTACAATATTTTAAAATATTAGTACTTTCATAGAATTAAAAGAGGTATTACACCAAAAAAATATTGCAATTTTTTTTATTTTTCTTTTTTTTTAATTTAGATAATAAAAATTTTGAAAAAATTAAGTATCAATTCCAAAAAATTACTGTAAACGAGGTTCTTAAAACTAGTACTTCCATGGAAATAAATTAGGTACTACGTCCAAAAAGAAAAAAAAGTTTCGTATTTTTTGTATTTTTTTGTGAAAAAAATTTTAGGAAAAAAATTTTCAAAAAATTAAGTATCAGATTGGAGATATCAAGTAAAAACCATACTTTCAAGTATAAGTACTTTCATGGAAATAAATGAGGTATTACATCCAAAATAAAAAAAAAAGGGGGGGGGGGTTGAGATTTTTTGATAAAAAAATGTTTGGAAAAAAAATTAGGTCTTAATTCGATAATGGTTTTGAAATATCACTAGTTACAATATTTTCAGATAATTGTACTTTCATAGAATTAAATGAGGTATTACACAAAAAAAAAAAAAAAAATATTGCAGTTTTTTTTTTTTTATTTTTTTTTAATTTTGACAAAAAAAAATTTGAAAAAATTAAGTATCAGATCCAAAAAATTACAATAAACAAGGTTCTTAAAAGTACTACTTCCATGAAAATAAATTAGGTACTAAGTCCAAAAAGAAAAAAAAAATTGGTATTTTTTGTATTTTTTTGTGAAAAAAATTTTAGAAAAAAAAATTTTAGAAAATTAAGTATCAGATTCGAGATATAGTGTAAAAACCATACTTTCAAATATAAGTACTTTCATGGAAATAAATGAGGTATTACATCCAAATTAAAAAAAAAAAAGGGGGGTTTGAGATTTTTTGATAAAAAAATGTTTGAAAAAAAAATTAGGTCTTAATTCGATAATGGTTTTGAAATATCACTAGTTATAATATTTTCATATATTAGTACTTTCATAGAATTAAATGAGGTATTACACCCAAAAAAAAAAAAATATTGCATTTTTTTTAATTTTTCTATTTTTTTAATTTTGACAGAAAAAATTTTGAAAAAATTAAGTATCAGATCCAAAAAATAGCAATAAACAAGGTTCTTAAAACTAGTACTTCCATGGAAATAAATTAGGTACTACGTCCAAAAAGAAAAAAAAAATTTGTATTTTTTGTATTTTTTTGTGAAAAAAATTTTAGAAAAAAAATTTTCAGAAAATTAAGTATCCGATTCGAGATATCATGTAAAAACCATACTTTCAAATATAAGTACTTTCATGGAAATAAATGAGGTATTACATCCAAATCAAAAAAAAAAAAAGTACCTCGAGATTTTTTGGTGAAAAAATTTTTGAAAAAAAAATTAGGTCTTAATTCCATAATATTTGTGAAATATCACCGATTACATACGTACACACACACACACACACACACACACATACAGACTTTTTTTAAAAACAGGTTTTTTAGCTTCCTGGGGTCCCAAAACGTGCTTATATGCCAAAAAATAGAAAATCAAATTTTGACCTAACACAATGGTTCCTCTTTGAGGAACCAAAAAAATATGTATATTTAGGCATGTATCCAGAGTTCCAAGGTGGCTAAGGCTGGTTGTTTATTTTTATTCATTCAAGTCCAATACGTATACATTTTTACCTTAGTCTTATAGTAAGTATTATAATTTAAAAAATTTTTATTAATATAGCTTAAAAACTAAACAACAAAAATATTGTTTACAAACCTACGAATTTTATTAACTTAATATGTGAATCTTGAATCAGCCATGGAGTGTTTGCGGGCCTTAAAGACCCGAAAATTTCCATGACCACCCAGTCGTATAAGTACAACCGGAAGACTTTGCAGGCGATCACGGTCGCCGACTTCGTACCAGATTCTTTCGTACTGATTAAACTGGGTTAAACACACTCTAAACCCCCTGCGCTTGCTTGTCCCAAATCAAAACTCCCTTTTTAGGCATCACTTCAGTTTGGGACGCGCAGCCAAGGCAACTGGCCGCTGCCTAGGGACGGGAGAACACTCTACGATAGAAAGCCCTCCTCCTTTTTCATGAACAGGGTGGCCCTTACGTACTCTGCTACTTTATTCCAATTTTCAGGACTCTACAGTATATCTGGGAGCACTTCCTCCCATAATTTTTATTTGATTTTATGGAATCAGCTGAAGGTTTTTTAAAAATATAGTAAATTATAAGCCAAAATTTTATATGCAAAATTCTCAGTGAAACTGATCTAAAGAAAATGACAAATGAAATAATCCTTTATGACTGCTGTAGTTTGTTAATATTTGATACCATCTAAATTAATTTCCGACAAATGCTCTACTTCGGAATCAACTTGCAATTGGCATTAATCTGCGTTCAAATTTTTATTAAACAAAATTTTCATAATGATATGACAAAAGTACATGTATATATATATTTTTATTTAAAAACTTTTATAAACCAACAATCGGGCTTGTAATTCAATTAAGAAATCATAAAAATATGATAATTTATAAAAAAAACGCTGCCAAGTAATTGGCACTATTATTCCTCATTAGCAATAACAAAACTTTCTTAATGGTCTATTTTATCTAACAAAGTATAATGTCATAAGAAAAACTAAAAACGATCTTTTCCTCGATACTGTTACTTTAACATCTCATAGATATAATAAAGGTAATCGGGGCTCTTCTTTTCATTTCCAAAGTCCATTATAAGATACAACCCTTAGAAAATGTAATATCATCCCCTAATGTGGGTTAAATTTTAAACATTTTTTAGTTATTTTAAATGATACAACGTACACAAAAAATCTCAAGGCATATAAAATTTTACATGGTACAATCAGTAATACAAAAAAATTAATTTCACCCTTCATATTCATCTTAGATGGGGAGTAAGGGGGTGGTATTATAGCAGAATAGACAAAACCAATATTTTGGGTTGCTTTTTTCATTTTCGAAGTTCATTTTTATGATCAACCGCTAGAATATGTAATATCATCCCCTAAATGTTAGGTAAATTTCAAAAAACTCGAAAAAGGGCTATTAGTAAACCAAAAAAATAAATGTATATCAATTTGTCATATTTATCACCTTAGGTAGGCTGTAAAGGGGTTGGTAATATAGCAAAATAGAAAAGATCGACATTTTGGGCTACAAATGTTACCTAGTAAGTGATAGGGGCTGCTTTTTTCATTTCACGTACAAACCCTAGAAAATGTGATGTTCTTCCCTAAATTTGAGGTATGATATTATATTATTCCCTAAATTATCCTACTGATTAACATTTTTAGCCACAAATATCGATTTTTTCATTAAAAAAAAAAAAGTAAAATGGCTTGTATGTATTGATTAGGCAATATTGGGTTAAGAAAGTAGTATAAAATGTTCACTAAAAAACTTACACCCAAATAACCAAACTAAAGAGTGTAAGAAAAAAATCTATATTGTTAATTATATACCCTACATTATAAGCCCTACACCAACATACTATAAAGAATTAATATACTTTAAAAAACTTTAACACAAGCCTTATTATACCTACATAACCTAAGGAACTGACTCTTACATAAACTAAGAAAAAGGTTTATGATAAAAAACTGTACCACAAGCCTTACACCTACATAACCTAAGGAAGCTACACAATTATCCTTACACCCATGTAACTGAAGGAAGTTGTTTTTGAATAAAAATAGATATTTTAAATTTAAATTATGTACCCCAGTATCAGAGAATTGGATAAGAACGCTTTTTTATTACAAAAATACATCTGTAGTTATCTGTAACTTTCAATGCCGTATTTTTTATGCAAAAATAATATATTATTTCTATTTTTTAAAATTCTCGGTTACTATTAGTAGTGTAGGCCTGAACTCCTACTTCCTAGTCACATTTTTTTGATGATAGGTCCATAAAATTTTTCAATAAGTATTTATGTTTTTAAGACGCTCTGAATACGAGGCTGAATACGAATATGAAATTTTTTTGTACGCAAAACGACTCAATCGAGTCGAACTCAATCGATTGCTCAAATTAGCAATTTTTAGGTAATTTTAATTTAACATTTTTATATGTTCTTCCTGTGTTTTTTAAAACACGAATTCGGTATCCGTTATTTCCCAAATCGACTCAGTTGCCCAAAACAATTAACTTTAGATTATTTATTTTGGTTCCTTTTAGACATTCTTTTGTAGGCAAAAACAAATACAATATCAGAAAGCATAAATAACAGATAAAAATGTTTTAGAAAAAAGTTCCTGTGATAAAATTTTAAGTACTTATGAGGATTGGGTGTTATAGATTCAAAATTAAATTCCTATATAAAATTCAAAACATTACTGTTTAACCTGGGTTTCTGTGCATAAAGCATACCCAAATAAAAAAATTTTTTCTTTAAGAAATAATTATACGTTAAGTGCTTATACGAAAACGTTTGACGGCAAATGCGATTTTGAGTTTCGTGCTTTAAGAATTATATTTATTACGAGATTTATTATTTATTTTTATTACTCTTAATAACTATAAGCTTATGATATTTTTTGTTTTAGGTTAGAACAGAAAAAATAGAAATGTCTAGCAACTATTTTGATAATCAACAATTGTTTGATGCCTTTTCTAAAAAAGATATCCTACTAAAAGATTTCACACCTAGTGAAAAGCTGTTTTTTTCCATGATCCCAGCTAATATTAGAGGATGGAAAATTCTAGATCTAGCTTGTGGAAATGGAAATTTAGGACGAAATTTGCTTGATAGAGGTATTAACTCTGTTGTTGGATATGACTTATCTCAAAAGATGATCAATGAAGCCATTAATCTGTCAAAAAACGACTCTAGACTGCAATTCTTCGTGGAAGACTTGGAAAAAATTGAGCTGCCAATAGAAAGTTATGATTTGGTACATTGTCAGTATGGCTTTCATTATGTTGCTGACTTGGATAGATTAATGGCTGAGACCAGTAAAACATTGAAACCTGGTGGTGTATTAATGTTTATGGTAGTACATCCAATAATTATATCTAATCCACGTACAGGATTTGCAATAATAAATCTTGATGGTAATTTGATTTACCCTTTATGCAATTATTCTGATGAAGGGAAACGCTATACCACTTTTCTTGGAAGCCCTATCATGAGACAACATCACACTATCTCATCTTATGTTAATAGTTGCATCAAAAATGGTTTAGAAATTTTGGAAATGGTAGAATGGACACCCGAGAATCCAGATATGTGTGCTTGTCCTCATGCCCTTATCATTAAAGCAAAAAAAAAATCCAATTATTTTAATTTCTTTATATAAAATATATTTTTGATATTATTAACAGGTTATATTATAAATATGAATTTAATGTTTGTTATTTTTTATAACGATAAATGAAAATGAAATATTCACGAACTTAGAGATCGTATCAGCTGAAAAATTTGTATTTTATTATATTACATGGCCCAGGTGCCGTAGCTTAGTTGGCTAAAGCGATTTCACTAGATATAAGAATCGTGTGTTCGAATCAAGCCAAATCGTGCTTAGTAGACTAATGAAAGTTTCGATCATCTTCTTCCCTAAAATTTTTAATGAAATAGACGAAAATTATAGCTGTTGTCTACTAAACGGATATCCCTTAGCGAAGTAGGCGAATCGGCTACTTCACTGATATAAGCTCAGTGGAGTAAACTAATTTATTTAATTTGTCTATTTCATGGATGGCTCTTAGGGAAGTAAAGAACAAAGAAAATTTTTTGTTTATGCCTTATATATTATATTATATATTCAAATATTATTGCAAGAAAGAGAGTTGCAAACTTTAATTATTATAAATATTTATGAAAAAAACTTAGCAAGGGGATTTCGAAGTGATTTAAAATTTCTAAAATTTTAAAAATTTTACCACTTTATGTATCATTTTAACTGAGATATAAAGTGACACCAAATGTATGAAAATTAGAACTTCAGTATATTATGTGCTAAAATCAATTTATTGTTAAATCTATAATTTATTGAAAACAATTCTCTGCTCCATTATCATTGGATGTTGTTATTTTTATGCAGTAATCAGTTTCATTACCTGATCACTTCTAATACATGCATTGGATGGAATAATCTTGGAATAATCAATGGATGAACACGAAATACGTTAATTATAAGATAAATGTTCAAAAGAATTCAATAAAATTTATTAAGACCTAAAAAATTATTTTTTTATTATTAACAATTACCTGTAACTTATTGAAAAGGTTGATTGAAATATAAACTTTTTCAAGGCAATTTTTACTTTTTTAAATTTACTAGATTCAACTGCGCTTCGCGCACATTTGAATCATTTGAGTTATGAAATGTTTGTAATTTATGAAAACAAAAAATTTACGATTATTCAGAGTTAGAATTTAGGGTAAATTGCAAAATTTTAAATCATAAACTAACAAAGTTTACACCTACATTTAATTTATAAATTTACAACGATAACCTCACAATTTTTATCAGATTTGTATTATAATATGAATTTAAAATTTTGTGTGTAAAATATAATGTTTGTTTACATTACAGTGAGAACCAATCAGAATGACTTTATTGCGATCACACCTAGCAACCGTTGTAATGAGCAATGTCTTTTTTAGGATAGGATAGGATAGGATAGGATCGGAATTAGTTAAGTAGTTGTGTAAAAGTTGTGTATTAGTTGTGTAAAATTTTCTGCAGAATACAAATTTATAATCAGATTTTTATTTTGTCATTAGAGTTAGCATGCAGGAAATTTGAAAATTGTATAAATGACTTATTATTCTATATTTTTGGATCTAGCTCTTTTAAATCATAATAAGATATCGATATTTTCTTTTAGTTAAAAATTATGGACGTTAAAATAATTATTTATGCAACTAGCATTTTATAAGAGTACTGTTTTTATATCTATTGTGGATAGGAGGAGAAAGAGAAAAAAAGAAAGAAAAATTAAAAAAATTAAAGATCAGCCATCCTTAATAAATTATTTTTAATTTGAATTTAATTAGAAGCTACATAAGTTTTTAAAAACAAAATTTTATAATTTTATTAATCGTGAGTTAAAATTAAATAGGTAACATGATTTGAGAATTCAAAAGGCGTCATATCTAAAACAAAAATAAATTTAGTAAATTTTAGGTAAAGCTGGATTTTTTGGATTATAAAACAATTTTAAGTTAATGCAAATAAGTTTTAATACATACTTAAATTATCAAAATTTACTGAATATACTGGATGTTTCATATTAACCGTGGTATAAAAGCTTATAAATTTTATATTTTCAAACATATTTCTGAAAATATATGTTTGATTTGAACTTTCTTCATATGAATTTCGAAAAGGAACGATTGCAAATGCGAAAGCATTTGATTTGAATTGAATCGAATCCCTAAAATTCTTTACTAACTTATGAACTTCGACATCTGACAAGTCTAAAGAAACAGCTATAGACCAGCTACTTAATGTTGGTCCTGACAAAATTATAGCATAATAATACCAATCTGTATGATCAATTTCATAAGGCTGGACTGTACGAGTTATTTGAAAAGAATCAAGATCAACATTACCACCCCAAAAGGTAAGTTTTCCTGGTTCCCATCTAAAATATAAAAATTACTGTCTCATATTACATTTTATAATGCAAAATTAAGTTTTAAAATTTACTGTTCGTCTAGTGAATTTTTAAGTAATTCCAAAACTTTTTTTGCATGTGTTCCTTGGGCATCGTAAATGTCCAACTCTTCATCCAATTCTAAAACGTATAAGTTTCTGAAAAGAATTAATGTTTTCTTTTCTGTACTATTTTCTGCTAATAAATCCATAATTTCCTTAAGAAACGATTCATTCCTTCTTCTTTGTTTTGCATTTTCATTGATATCATTTTCATTGGATGCACCATATTTATAATTTTTTTCTACATCATATTTTCTAAATTGAACTTTGAATGTGTTACTATAAGGGAAATATATTTGTAAGGCTTGCTTTTTAGAACCATCAATTCGATCAGCCCCTAAACTAGTTGCTGGTAATACTATTACATTATTTGATAAAGTAAATAAGTTCATATTATCACAAACTGCAAAAAATAATTGAGTAAAATTTATCGTAAAATTTTTTTTACGAAGAGTGCCTGGTGATCTGATACATTTTCAACGTTAATGTTTTTATAAGACGGGATAAAAATAATTAAACGAAAATAAAAATTTGTTATAGTTGCTCAATCTCGGTGCATCAAGAAATCGTTATAACGTTTAGCGCCTAGACTAATATATACTCATCAGAATATAAAAAACTTTTGGGCTTGCATCTCACTCAAAAAACAACAAAACAACCTAGCTTCTCAAAATAACCTATATCATATTCTAAAAAGGAGTTGTTGCGAATATTTACTTGAATCAACTTAAACAGTGACTTGACGGGAGATCACGTGATTTAATTGAAAGCAAGCTTCTTTCAGCAAAATATTAACTTGTTACAAAAAATGTAATTCGGCTAATTTAAGCTAATTCGTATTTGTTATATCCAAATATAACATTAAAATAAATTCAAGCTTATCTTATACTCTTATTGGGAATTAGCACCGGCGCACAGTGTGGCAAAATAGACAAAAATCGTCCTTGGACTGAGTTTTTGAGCTATCAACTTGAAACCTGTTTTAAATGACTTTAAAATAAGCCTGCTTTCGTGTCTCTCTGCGGATTTTTCATATTTTTTTAGTTTTAATTAGCCTATTTACTAAAAATGCATTTTATGCGAGATTCTAAAATATGCAAAAATTATGATTTAATATTTTTTAACTGAAAAATGTTTTTTAATTTTTATGTATACAATGCAGGATTAACACAAAGAAATTTCCCGTTTGTTTTAGAGTGCAAAAAATGCAGAAAGTGAAAATTTCGATAAATGAATAGGTTGAGGTCGTGTAAATAGGCTTATTATAAAAAAAAAATTTGAAAAATCCGCAGTGAGTTACGAAAGCCGGATTATTTTAAAGCCGTTCAAAACAGGTTTCAAGTCGATAGCTCAAAAACTCAGTCCTAGAGCGATTTTTGTCCATTTTTCCACACTGTGCGGCACCACTATTTGTAGGTCATCATCCCATAAGTTTTTCATATAATTTTCAGAAACAAATATTACCTCCCCGATTTCAAATAACTCGTTCATTCAAAATATGTAATTTCAATCTATTAAATCAAGATTTAATCTGTAATATATCTAATCTAGATCGTTCATATCTATCAGATCCATCAATTAATTATTACTGATGCTTTCTTGACCTCATATAATAAAATACTAGATAAGCATGCTCCTGTTTTCAAAATAGTGATAACAAAACCAAAGACGTTTGAGTTAGATGATAATTTAAAATTGCAATTTAAAATACGGGATAAACTTTATAAAAGGTATCTAACTACAGTTGATGAAACCAATGTCGCAAAATGCGTGTAGATTTAAAAACTGAGGTCAGAAAAAGGAAAGATATATTAAAATAAGTCTAGATAATTCTGCAAATTCTTCCACTCTATGGCTAATTTTTGACTCCACAGGACTTACATCCACTACTAATACATCTCCGCTACAATTTTTTTCTGCTCAAGAAATAAATATTTTCTTTTCTAATATAAATAAATCATCACTATCCTGTGTCACATTACCACTATTTTCTCATCAAATAACTTTAAATACTACTTTCTTACTAACATCAGTAACTTCTGATCTCTGATCAAGTATCTAAAGCAATTATAAAAATAGTTCCTAAATGTAAAGGTCAAAGTCCAGATGGTTTTAACATTCGACATTTTAATGATTCTATTAACATTATATTGGACTATATAACCTTTATATTTAATACGTCAATTACCACTTCCAAATTCCCCAATGTATGGAAAAGATTATTTGCTTTAAGTAAAATACCCCGCCCACTATGTCCTTCTGATACACGTCCAGTTGCAAATATGTCGCATTTGACAAAGGCCTTGGAGAGATTAATCGTTGATCAGGTTGTGGCCTACTTAGAGACCAATAATCTGATTAATACACGCCAATCTGGTTATAGAAAAAACTTTAGTACCCATACAGTATTAATTAATATCACTGATACAATACGTCGTGGTGTTGAATTAGGCTTAATAACAATCCTGTTGATGTTTGATTTCTCGAAGGCCTTCGATACAATTGACCACACTATCTTATTGGAAAGGTTATATGAATTAGGCTTTACTCATCATACCCTGCAATGGTTTCATGATTATTTGCTTTTTCGTCAGCAAGCAGTTATGGATGAAAATGGCAACCCAACTGAGTTAATTACGACCAGTTCAGGAGTGCCTTAGGGCTCGGTTCTTGGGCCAATACTATTATTAATCTATATGAATTCTATTTTAGAATGTATTACTTATTGCCACTCTGAATTGTTTGTTGACGACTTACAAATTTATATACAAAGCAAAGTTTTCTCTTATGATTAAATTAAAGCATTAAATAATATGCAGAGTGATGTTAATGCTATTGTAGATTGGACAACAATAAATCACCTAAAATTAAATCCTAATAAAATTAAAATGATTAATTTTGGCACAACTTTTCAATTAAATAATTTAAATACATATTACGATTCTAATATTCCCCAATAACGGTTGCAAGTGTAAACATACCATATTCAACTCCCATTTTAAATTTAGGAGTAATTTTAACTCCAACTTAGAATTGGTCACAGCATATTATGAAATTGTCAAAAAATGTTCATTATACATTGCATCGTTTACGATTGAAATCAAGATTACTTTCATATGAGCTTCGTAAATTATTAGTATCTTCTTTAATCATTCCATTCTTTGATTATTGTTGCCTAGTCTATGATGCACTTGACGTTACTCTTGCAGACAAAGTAGAAAAGATTTTAAACTTAGCAATACGATTCATTTTTGGTGTTGGTAGATATGAGCGTGTCTCAATTACCCCATTAAGAAATCAATTAAATTGGTTAACAGAAAAACTCGTAGAAAATATTTTAGGCTAGTACTTGTACATAGCCTAATAACAACCAAAAGGCCGCCATATCTCTCATCACAATTTAAAGAACCTGAAGAGGAAATCAGGCGTTCACAAAGAAATCTACCTGACACTTCCTTATCAGATTTCCTACCTCTCACTTTTTCCCTTCCGTCTTTTTATAGAACAGATTTCTATAAAAGTTCTTTCTTTATCACAGCTATTATAGAGTGGAATAGTTTGCCATTTACATTAAAAGCGTATACATGTATTATACATTTAAACTGCATATTATGAAATACCTTCTTTACCTTCAAAAAACTCCAGACCAAAAATTGCGATGATTTAACAAATTTATTATTAAGATTAATTATATTCATTTTTTTTTTTTTTTTTTTTTGGGCTCCTTCAGAGAAGGGGCCTTTTTCGTAGGACGAGGAGAATGCTTTTACGCATACCATACACCGCGTACTGTATGTTTATTTGGGACTCAACCTCAAATTTATGGTTGCCCAGATACTGTAGTAGTATAACTGAGGAGAAATTACAATACCCACTAAACTCCCCACCCTCCTGCATTTATGACAATATCATAGAATCCGGACCAAGACTCCCTGTTTAGGTATTACTTCGGTCCGGAAACAATGCAGCCAAGGCATTTCTTCGCCATACCCTGTCAATAAAGGAGGAGAGTTTCCTACGAGAGGAAACCTTCCTCCTTTTTTCTAATCAGTGTCGCCCGTACGTACTCTGCCACACTGTACCAGTTCATGGTACTGCATTGCATTTCCGGGACGACTTCTTCTGGCCTCCATTCATCAAAGGGCGGTCGCCCCTCAACGAAGTGAGGACACCTAAAAAAGGTGTGCTCAGCGGTATCCGGCTCGCCGGGGCAATTATATTCATTAATATAATAATTATGTAAATACCATTAAAATAAAATCTAATTATATTCTTTAATTATTAATTTTTATTAATTTTATTAAATATTATTTTTATAAATTAAATTTAAATTTTTCATTTTTAAATTTATTATAAACTAAATATATATTTTGTAAATTTAATATACTTTCATAAAAATCTGTATGTACTATGTACAAAAATTATATTAACTTTTGTAAATTGTAACGCATCGGCCACGCCTGCGCCTAACAAATTCTAAAGAAATAAATAAAATAAAAACTACCCTCATTTAGGGAGTTATAACTCCCTGAAATTTCTGTCATCTCCTCGAATACCTTTGGGATGAAAATGGACCGTACGAGGGAAAACTTATATCCGGGAGGCGAATTTTTCAATTTTTCATCCTAAACAATTTTCCAATTTTCCAATATAAAAAAACATGAAAATAGAAACTTTCTACATTACCTAGGGGTTTTTGAGATCGACAAGAACGTTTCTATTAATGAATATTTTAATTTTTTGGCCCCAGCATATTTTCCAATTTTCCAAGATGGCGGACCAAAAAACATGAAAATAAAAACTTTCTACATTACCTGGGGCTTTTCGAGGTCGACAAAAAACGTTTCTATTAATGAATATTTTAATTTTTTTGCCCTAGCATATTTTCCAATTTTTCAAGATGGCAGGACAAAAAACATGAAAATAAAAACTTTCTATATTACCTGGGGGTTTTCGAGGTCGACAAAAACGTTTTTATTAATGAATATTTTAAAGAATATTATTCGAAATAATAATATTTTAGAAATAATAATATTATTTTAATAATATTTTAGAAAATTAAAATTAAAATTAAAATAAAATTAAAAATAAATTAACTTGTAGATGCTACAAATAAAATATGAAAATTAATTCGTGTATTTCGTCATCCTATTAAACAATTTCGCCGTCCAGAACAAAAGAAAAATTTATTTTAAGGGATGAAAAGGGTTCTGGCAATAATGCAATATTTTTTTCTTGAGATAAATTTTAAAAATAAAAATAAAAATGTTTTATTAAAATTACGAAAAAAGTTCATTATTTTAAATTAACATCTCATTGTTCAATTGTTTTTATTTATGAATTAAACCACAGTTTTATTTTAATTAAACATGAAATATGATCTGAGGAGGTTGGTGCGCTTCAGCGCGTAGTTAGCTTGACCCCTAGTTAGTATTAAAAAATGTGTTTCAAAATTAATTAAGCTCGTATTCGGTAAATCTGTTAGCACGAAAAAATCTTCCGCGTAATTAGGGTTATGTAATATAAAATATAAATTAATTTTAACAAAACCTAATTAAATTCGGAATGCATTCATGTGCTTTCTGCACTTTGAACTTTTTAAATTTTATGCATTTTTATATATTTTTTGATAATCTTATTGAAGATTAGAGGCACGAAAATCAATTTTAGTCATTTTTGAGTTATTTGTCTCAAAAAATATACTTTTGAGAAAAATAAGTTTAAACTTTTGAAGTTTGCAATGATTACAGCTGCCGTATTATCTCTCGGTAAGCATGGCGAGATAAAGATATAAATTTTTTTTGTTTGTTTTTGTAGAAAAAAATGTTACTTTAAAAAAAAAACCAGACACCCTCCTTAAAAAATATTTAAAAATAATTACCATCATAAAAGTTAAAAAACCCATGCATAAAATCTAAATCCATGATCGTCAATGTATGAAATGGCTTATTTTGCAATACTGTTTTAATATTAGAACATTTTTTTTTATTACTGAATAATTTTTTTAAATATCTTATAGGCCAAGATACGTTTTTCTTTTTTTCTAAATCAATTCCTAGAACATTATACTTGTCAATAGGACTTGGATTCTCTGATACTTGAATAGGTATTACTTGCATTGTTCTTTTTAAAAATTCTCTTTCAACTTCTTTTTTCCATTGCCTGAAAGATAAATTTATTTTTAATTTTTATATTTATAATTATTATAAAACTATATCTTACTGGCAGACTTGAGCAGCAGAACATAAATCTTGTGAATTTAAATTTTTAAGAACTAAATCCATTACGTCAGCAAGCACACAATATGGTTCTACATTATCATTTTGACTGGATGTCATTAAAATTCTGTTTATAAATAATTAAAAAAAATTATTAAAGAACTAAAGCAAATAATTTTTTTTGTTTTAATTTATTTCAGAGCAAATTTTTTAAAACTGTTAATTATTTTAACAATAAAATTAATTAAAATTATACTTACATATTAAAAAAATATAAACATATTTTTTTAGAAAATTTCAAATTGAGATAATATTTTTTCATAATTTTATTTATAATTTTTTTTTTGTTTTCTTATGTTTAGTTCTAAAAAAATAGGCGAGGTTCCCTTTGATTAGTTAAAAAAGTGTTCAGAATTATTTTGTTTAAGTTTTTTTGTTCATTTTATTTTTTCATTAAAATTTTATTCCTTAGTTTTTAGTGTTAATTTAAATGTTTGTTCGTGTTATTATTGTTCATTTAGTTTTAAGAAACCATTTTTACATCTTTTTCTCGCCGCAAGAAATATTGTTATCTTGTAAAAAAGAATATATATTTTATCTATAATTTCCAATTATTTCCGGATGATAAGAGTATATTTAAAAATAATCTTTAATTTATTCTAAAATTTTGAAATTAAAACAAAAGAAAAAAAAGACAATAGATTCATGTAAAAATTATTTTTGTTATATCTATATAATTTTTTTTAATTTTTTTTTTATTTGAGACATTGAATCTTTATAAAAAGATTATTATGCTATACAAAATATTACATATATACAAAATATTACAAATAATAATACAGTGATTCTATACAATATAGAAAAAATGTTTATATTTATTATAAATTTTATTACATTATTTTAATAAATTAATGTTTATGAGAATTTTAATTTTTGATTTTTAATAGTTTTTAAATTGCGATGTTACAATTCTTCAGAAATTGAAATATTGTGTTTAAAGTATTGGTATCTGGTTCAATTAATAATGTATTAATCTCAATAGAAAGTTGTTGTTTTTGCATCTTGAGGTTTTTTATTAGATTTTTTCGTTCTTGATCATATTTATTGCATTGCCATACTATGTGGTTTACAGAATATGTTGATATGAGGCTAAACTAAAGCGTATATACTATGTGGTTTATATCTTGTTTTTCGTATCCATATTCGCAACTGGGGTTTGACACTACTTATATTTATTTTATTTAGTAAGTAATTAAGATTATAATGATCAGATTTTAATCTGTTTATAGTTGTAATGAATACTTTGGAAAATTTTTTGTTTTTGAACTAAGGTTTTTTTGATTATTTATAAAAATGTTGAAAATAATTTTTTCCTTTAATCAATTTTTCTTTATTGATAAATTCATCAAAGTTTTTCATAATTAAGTTTCTAATATCTTGATTACAATCAGAGTAAGGTATTTTGGTTTTTGGTTTACTTATACTACATTTGTAGGGGTTAATGTACATTGGATGCAAGGTGGAGTTATTTTATAGAGGGGCTAAGGAACTTCCAGGTGCCAAAATATCTGCGAAGAATCAAAAAGTTACCTGAGCGATAGAGAAATAATATTTGAAACTGCGCAAGGAACAAGATTGAGGAGAGTAACTGCAGGATCAGTCCAAGGATCGGTCCTTGGGCCGGATCTATGAAACATCATGTACGACCAGGTACTTAGGCTCTCAATGCCGGAGGATACATTTACCGCCGGGTATGCTGACGATCTGGTTATAGTTATCCAGGCAAAAGATGTACAAACTGCCGAGGAGAAACTGAACCAGGCAATGCACGGAGTCAACTACTGGATGGAAGACCACGGTCTAAATCTTGCGACGGCGAAAACTGAGATTGTCCTATTCACCCGTAAACATATTGAGACCATCATCCCAATATGTATTGGGGAGGATAGGATAGAAACGAAGGATTACTTAAAGTATTTGGGAGTGCTGCTGGACACGAAGCTGACGTCTAAGGCACAGATTCTCAGAAGCACGGAGAAGGCTGCCAGGCTGACTGCTGCGCTAAGCAGGCTCATGAGAAATACATGTGGACCTAAGACTGGAAAACGCAGGATTCTTATGTCGGTCACCCACTCAATACTCCTGTATGGTGCAGAAGTATGGGCTGGTCGCATAAAAATGGTCAGCTATGCGTCTAAGCTTACGAGCGTCCAGAGGCAAGGAGCCCTGCGAATCACCTATGCCTATCGCACAGTGTCCTTGGAGGCAGCTCTAGTTATCACTGGGGTAATCCCTATAGATCTGCTGGCTCTTGAGAGACAGTATATCTATCTAAACAAAGAGAGGGAAGGAATTGACCGCGCAAAGGCTACTTCGCGCCAGATCAGCCTAAGCAAATGGCAAGAATGTTGGACCGACTACGCGGAGAGCAAATGGACCAAGAGATTGATAGGAGAGATATCACCTTCGATAAATAGAGGGCATGGGGACATTAATTATTTTTTGACCCAATTCCTAAGCGGACATGGACTTTTTGCTCCTACCTCTTTCAGATCCAGAAGATGAATAGTGCTGAATGTATATACTGTCCTGGCAAAGACGACACGCCGGAACACACATTCTTCAAATGCGATAGGTGGGCTGCTAAAAAGTTTCAATTAGAAGCTAACATCGGTCAAATCACACCTGAAAATGTGGTTGGCCTGATGCTTCGAAATGAAGAAGTATGGTCCAAAATCAGCCAGTATGTGGAGCACATACTCCGCACCAAAAAACCTGAAGTCCAAGGTATAGGCTAATATTGAGACGTACTGCGGTTTATCCAGATGACTGCAGGTATTGCACTAACATACAATCATTCCTGCACTTAATTTTAATACCGCAATCACTCGAAGATGGTAGGATAATAATTATTTATTTATTTAATTATTTATATATATTTATATATTTATTTATTACCTTCTCTTTTGACGATAATAGGAAATGACTTATATTTCAACTAATAAAAAACGGAATTTTAATCAGATGGAACGATGGAGTCCTGAACCAGACTGGCGAGTCATTGGACGCAATTCAAAAGATGGAGTTCACGACTAGAACTAAATGGCCTTGAACCTGTCCTGAAGTAATGTGAAAACGGTCCCAGGATAGGCTCGCATAAGGTAGGAAGGGAGTGGAGTTTTAGTGGGTAAAGGCAAACTAAGTCGAGTCCCACATAACTGTCAGTCCGGATGCTGAACAGTATGCGTAACGCATTTCTCCACTTCCTACGCAAAAAAAAAAAAAAAAATGTACATTGGATTTTTATCATAGACGATTATTTTTTCTTTCATTGGTAAGATGTTATAAATGCATTTTTTTATTAATGAGCTTTTCTTTGAATGATAAATTATGGTTATCATAAAATATTTTTGTATTGATTTATAGATCAATGTATTTTGGTAGCTAGGTTTTTTATTAGAAAGTTACAGCATAACAGCTCTGCTTAATCATTTATTCTATTTATTTTTGCTTCTGCTAGTACGATATTGGTTGGTCTTTTTTTTTCTATATCCCATTGCAAATTTTATGGCAGTATTTTGAATTATTTCTAGTATCTGTTGACTTTGTTTATTTGTGGGAAAGTAGATAAAAATACCATATTCAATAATTGATCTTATAATATTATTATTATTTTTAATAATAAATTTTTTAGTATTTTGAATTTTTTGGCATACCCTAAAAACGAGTATTTATCCGATAAATAAAGTTTATTTCTTTGTGCCATAAAATTTGGCTACATTCTTCAAAAATTGGCCAAATAAGAGGTGCCGTTTCGATTTTTTGATGAATAAAGCCAAATTTTTGGCACAAAGAAATAAACTTTATTAATAAAATTAATAAACATGTATTTCTATCTGTCACAGCGACCATTATTTCAACAAAAAATTTTTTTCACATTATTTTAATACTTTTAAATCTTTTCACTGCCCATTAAATATAAACATATAAACATATAGTTGGTTTAAATAACTCTGCGTAAAATGTGAGGGAAATTTTTTGAAATTTTTTTTTTTATTCTACTTACTATGAATATAAGGTTCAAAAGAAACTCCCGTTACCGACCATTTCCAATAGTGACCACTTTTCGCCATGCCGCTTTGGTGGTCTTTATTAGAGGTTCCACTGTATTCGTTTTTAGGGTATGCCAAAAAATTCAAAATACTAAAAAATTTATAGATAAAACAAATATAAATATTTGTTATGTTCCAAATGTTTCAGAGTTATTCTGGCGTGCCGTTATTATTAAAAATTATTATTATAAATAATAATAATGTTCAAAAGGAACCATTTTCGTAAACATTTTTTATTTTTATTCCATCAACGTTTCAGAGGTTTGTACTCCCTTTTTGAGGATCTACATAAAATTTTTACTTTGATACAAAAATAAATACATATTTTTTACATACAATTTGATATACAAATTTTCATTTAATGCATTTTTTTTACCATAAGATAATATATATACGAGGGAGCTCAGTCCCCTGCGCGCTTCGCGCGCCAACCCCCATAGAGTGATAATTCTGAGGTAATGTGAAGTTTTACATTATGATTCGTGACATAATTTCATATAGGTTTATGGAACTTTTGTATAGTTTTAAATATAATATTTATCTTATGTAATTTTAAATATAAAATATGATTTTAGCCTTCGTAATTTTTTATAAGTAATTAATTAAGTGGTATATTCACGAATGAAAGTTGTTAGCTGAAAAATATTCATTTTATTATATTACTAAACGTGGTATACCTTTAAATACTCACATAGTAAATATCAGCATTATTGATAGAAAATTATTGAAAAATTTTTTATCAACCTTCCAAGAATTTATTTAATCAGAATATTGTGTAATGATGTTATAAATACAAATTTATTGAAACAAAGTGGTTTTTATAAATATTTCATACATTGAAAAAAATGCCAGAGCTGGTGGGATTTGAACCCACGATTTTTTCATATCTAGTGAAATCACTTTAGCCAACTAAGTTACGGCGTCTGGGCGAATCCACCGACTTTATTTTGACATTTTCTTTAATTCGAGAAGGTAACTATTCAACCTAGTGCCAAATTTAAATTAGAAATATGATTTTAGCGTTCGTAATTTTTTATAAGTAACTAGCTGCCTCCGGGACCCCTGCGACTTTATTTTTCCAAAAATATGTTGTTTTATGTTACTCAATATTTTATAAAATAACCTTTTTTTACATCCTCTAATTTGAAAAAAAGTGGTTTTTATAAATATTTCTCGAATTGAAAAAAATGCCAGAGCTGGTGGGATTCAAACCCACGATTTATGACATCATTATAAAAAACTAAATTTCAATAATTTTCTATCAATAATGCTGATATTTACTATGTGAGTATTTAAAGGCATACCACGTTTAGTAATATAATAAAATGAATATTTTTCAGCTAACAACTTTCATTCGTGAATAAAGACCACTTAATTAATTACTTAAGTAATTTTATTGTGAATTAAAAATTTTTTTATATCAGTATATAATTTTTTTTTTGAATAATACACAGAGAAAAATGTTTTAAAAATTTTGCAAGGTTAATTTTAGTAAAATGGGGTTAGTTTTAAGACCAACAAAATTTTGGCCAAAGTAAACCAGAAGATTAAGTTGATGAAAAAAATGACGATAGAAGGTAAGAAAACATAAAAATGAAAATAATTGTGTTATTGTATCATTGACGTTTTGCGAGAATTGGCCTGGGTCACATGCGAAAGAAAAATCATTTTGGTTAAGAGGTTTTATACAATAGGTCTATTAGTGCCAAAAGGACCACTTTGTCCCTAAAATTCCACTTTGGGTATGAGGTTTTATACAACAGCAATGGCTTAGGCCAAAAGGTCCAGTTTGTCCCAAACAGATCATTTTGAATAAGAGATCTTATGAAACAGTGAATATTTAGGCCAAAAGATCCACATCGGCCCAAAAAGACCATTTTGGCCCAAAAGGTCCACTTTGGCCGTAAGGATCATTTTGACCTACATGGACCACTTCGGCCCAAAGGTCTCAAGCGACAGCGGCGGCGGCGGCGTTTATAACTTTATAATACATAGATATATATTACTATATTATACTTTAAGAATTTAAAATAATAAATTATTAATATTTACTATAGGTATGGGCACATCTCACCAAGTGGTTACATTTCTAATTTTTATAAAATATATTTTATTTTTGAGAGCACAATAATGAGATTTGGACAGAAGTTTAATAAAACAATAAAAATTAAGATTTTCTTTGCGTAACTTAATTTTAAGCTACGGCGTTTGATAAATGAACTTCTTAAATTAAAAAATAATAATTACTAAATCATTAAATTAGTTCTCAAAAATACTGGAAAATATAGAGGTATATAACAATAAATTTTATTTCTGTTCAAAAACCAATAATAAGAAGATAAATTTTCAATTTCTTTATAAACAAAAAATTGAATTTTCAACAGACTGCGCTATAGGTATAGCTATAGGCTAAACTCCCTGAATCTTTAACTCATTGCTCACATAAAGCTTAAAATATAGTTATTAACAAATTATTTTAAAAAAATTTACAGTTTTTACAGTTTCATATAATTTGAAACGTAAGAAAGTAAGAAAACTTCCTGATGGTTTCAAAAAATCAATCAAAGCATTCAAATTATTTGTCTTTAAACTTCCTATTACTAAATAATTGTTTTAAAAATTCATTATCTTTATACCCAATTTTTATTTGACTACTGCTAAAATCATGGGTGGATCAAAATGGGGTGGTGGGGCGATCGCCTCACCTGAGCTCCAAAACATGCATGTTTTTTATATGATTGAAATAATATATAACAATCTTCACGAGCACATTCTTGATGATGTTTTATTTAAATTTCAATAAAGACCGAGCTTTCGACTCACATGAAGTCTTTATCAAGGCTAAAAAATATACATATATGGTAAAATAATGTAATTTTGAATAAAATTAATTTTTAAAAAACTTACAATGTGATAATATAATTAAATATCAGAAACTTAATATAACAGTGATAAAAAAAATCTTTTCTTATTCCTAATCATTATATACATTTATTAAACCTAATGATAGATATATTACGTAAAAAGTCATTTTCTAAACAATATTCTATCATATTTTTAAATTTTTAGCTGACTGTTAGACAACAACAACACCTCAAGAAGAAACCATATTAATATATATTAAGATTAATAAACCTTTGTTTTTTATTTATAAATTAGTTAATATTTTTTGTTTAATAATAATAATAATAATTCTTTATTTTTGAAATCACAAAAAATAGTACACTCTTTCAATATAATACAAAATTTTCAATATATACACATTATAAAAGTTAATAAAATTTTATATATACAATAAATAAAATATTAAATTTGAATTTATATAAAAGTAAATATGATGAGATAGTTATGATTAGATAGTTTAATTTGGTTAGTTAACAATGAAGTCAATAGGTAAGTTTGTCAATGTATAAGTCAATAATGAGAGTCAATTTATTTTGTTTATGTTCAGTCAATTCAGTTTATTTCATTCTTGCAACTATTGGTCATTTATATCTAGTCTGTAGATGTGTTGTCTTATTGCCTTCTTAAATCTTGAATATGAAGGTAAATCCTGTAAACAAGGAGGAATTTTGTTCCAATAGTTTGCGTATTTAACTTGGAATGAGTGGAGCCCCCAATCTGTGGTTACAGTTATGGGATCTAAATCTATTCTGGGACCGCGAGTGGGCTTGTCTGATTGATATGTTATGAATAGAGGTAAGAGGAATGGGGGTTCTTTCATTCTTACCAGCCTGTACATTAGTAAGCACGCAAAATAATCAGCACGAGCTAGAGTGGTCATCCAATGCAGTTGTCTCCTGTATTGAGTGATGTGCTCATGTCTACCTATGCCATATATATATCTAATACAGGAGTTAGCGAGTCTTTGAAGTTGGGCAATTAGTTCTTTGGAGATATCAGAGTATATAACATTACAGTAATCTAGATGTGGTATGACAAGGGCTTCAATTAGTCTCTTGCGAAGAGGTTGGGAGGTGCAAGGCCTGATGGTCTTAAGACAGTAGAGAACTCTATTGACTTTCTTAGTTACTTGGAGAACACGAGGTTTCCAGGATAGTGTACTGTCAAGTATGACACCAAGGCTGGTCACCTCATCGACAAAAGGAACATTGTCACCGCAAGAGCTGACCTCAATGCTCGGTATATTTAGTTTTTTGAATAGATTTACTGTATGAGTGGAACCAAATACTATTGCTTTGGTGTTTAGTGATATTCCATTGGTATCTGCCCATTTGGCTACAATTTTAGCAGACTGTGAAAGATGGAAAATACCTTTTGCAATTTCACTGGAGGGGATTTGAGCGTAGATTTGCAAGTCATCAGCATATAGCAGTCGAAAAATACGATTATCTGTCAAGTGGTCTTTGAGGTCATTCATGTAAATGCAAAAAAGAAGAGGCCCAAGAACGGATCCCTGAGGTACTCCGATATTTACATCAATGAAGGAAGATGTTGATGACTTGGTTGATACACATAATGCTCGAACACTGAGATATGACCAAAACCAATTTAGAGATGATTTTGAAAATTCAGCATCCTTTAGTTTTTTGAGCAATTTCGATGGAGATACATTGTTTATAAAGTGACTTTTTACATAATATATCTACACTGACAGTAGTACGGGGAAGCAGATATCCCATTCGGGAAAGAATCTTCCCCTAAATTTGTATAAAATCTTTCTTATGTTTTTGGAGCGCTGTTATCTCAAAATAAGAAAAATACCTCCCAAAATACCTTCCGCCAATAAAGAAGATTGCAGTTTTTACTACTCTATTCTATTATTTAAAAATTTGTAGAAGATTCTTTCCCAAAATAAGAAATATTCCATCCTAAAAGCTTGAGAAGTCTGTTGCCTTAACTGAGGGAATGATTCCTTTCCCTACTACTGTCAAGTAACACTAGGTTCAATAAATGTATATAATGATTAGGAATAAGAAAAGATTTTTTTTATCACTGTTATATTAAGTTTCTGATATTTAACTATATTATTTAACATCATATTGTAAGTTTTTTAAAAGTTAATTTTATTCAAAAATATATTTTTTTACCATATATGTATATTAGACTGTGTCTTATTTTTTATTTTTCGATATTTTTTGGCTCCCCCCATTTTTTTCGAATATTTTGGTCATAAAAAACTCCCAGCTCTAAGGATTTTGATTTTAGATTTTTTTAACCCATGCCGCCGAGCACTTGAAGTTTCCCATTTAAATAACATGGGAGTTTTGGGTTTTTAGCTATAAAAATTTTTACAAAATCCAACAAGCTTTTTTAAAAGCTAATTTTTACTGAAAACAAATCTTCATATGTATAAAAAATTTTTTCATTTAGTCATAAAATAATTGTGAGTCTATACAGACATAATCTAAAGTTACAATATCATATTCAAATGTTTTAAATAAATTTAGTTTAATTATAATACAGACCTGATGATGGGAATTTATTCCTGAAACTAGTCGTCTAATTATTATACAAAAACAAGTTGTAAAAAGAAGGATCAATAAATAAATTAAAATAAATATGTTTTGATTTAATTAATTAAAAATATCACACTTTTATATGTTGTAAAGACATGCAATAAGCCCTGTATTCATTCCAAAGGGAATTTTGGGGCTAGACACGCAAATTTACATGTTGGTTCAATCTTATAAAACAGGTTTTTTTTGGTAATTTTCGATAAAACGCTACAACCTCAAAAATGAACCAAAATACTTCTGGTTAGTCTACTTGCTTTGGTGTAAATGTCACCTTTCAAACGGCGTAAACCGTGTATTTTTATCACTGATTCTCTCACCGCTGTAGTCAATTAAACGTAAATTTATTTAAATTGCTGCCAAAATTGTAATTTTCGACAAAATGGAGTTTTATAGGCCTTAAAAGTTTTCTGCAAGCTTCAAGTTTCCAAAAATTTTTTACTTGTCTCTTTACTTTAAATAGTTTTTAAGATATCGTTTTTCAAACTAACTGAAATTGGGACTATGACCTTAAATTATCATCTCTGGTTAATAATTTATTGAAAAGCAGAGAATAAAAAATTTTTGGAAAATTGAAGCTTGTAGAAAATTTTTAAGACCAATAAAGCTCAATTTCGTCAAAAATTACATTTTTGACAGCGGTTTAAAAAAATTCAAAAATTGGTTATTTTTAGTCGAAAATTACCAGTAGGTTAATTGACTATAGCGCTGAGAGAATCAGTGATAAAAAAAACGCAGTTTACGGCATTTAAAAGGTGACATTTACACCAAAAAAAAGTAGACTAACCAGAAGTATTTTGGTTCATTTTTGAGGTTGTAGCGTTTTATCGAAAAATACCAAAAAACCCTGTTTTATAAGATTGAGCCAACATGTAAATTTGCGTTTCTAGACCCAAAATTCCCTTTGGAATGAATGCAGGGCTTTTTGCATGTCTTTATAACATATAAAAGTATGTTTTCAGTAAAAGTTAGCTTTTAAAAAAGCTTTTTGGATTTTGTAAAAATTTGTATAGCTAAAAACCCAAAATTCCCATGTTATTCAAATGGAAAACTTCAAGTGCTCGGCGGTACGGGTGAAAAAAAATTGAAAATCAAAATCCTTGGAGCTGGGGGTTTTTTATGGCCAAAATATTCGAAAAAAATAGGGGGAGCCAAAAAATATCGAAAAAAAAAATAAGACACAGTATAATGCATATATTTTAGCCTTGATAAAGACTTCATGTGAGTCGAAAGCTCGGACTTTATTGACATCTAAATAAAACATCATCAAGAATTTGCTCGTAAAGGATGTTATATATTATTTCAATCAGTTAAAAAACTCTCCTTATTAAGATTTTTTTGAATATTTATTATTGAATACTTATTATTTAATAAGCTTATATATTTAGCCACGTATTCAGAATTACAAGGTGGCTATAGCCCCCTACCCCAAAATTTATTTACATATTTATTTTTATTCAATCAAAAACGGACACTAGGTTCAATAGGTATACAATTTAACCTAAGTCTTATAGTTTAAAACTAAATTACTTAATTTTAAATTTAAAATTTATTGATAGCATAAAAAACAAAACAATAAAATTATAATCAATATACAGTTTTACAAACCTACGAATTTTATTAACATAAATAAAAACTTAACTTTAAACGTATTAAAATAATAATTTTTAGTAAAAATAGGAATATTTTTAACGCTATTGTCGAAAATTTTTTATTAACAAATATAACTTTTAAACAATTTAAAATAAGAAATGAATAAATTTTGGTTATTAGGTTCTGCCACCCCCAACTCCACCCTAAAATTTTTTGACCCCATCCGAATAAAATTTTTGGATACATGTCTGTATACCTACTTGAATATAATATGTTGAGTTTTTTATTTGAGATATTATATATCAAATTTAATAGGACCAAGTTGAACTGAAGGGTTACGGAAATAGGTTTAAAATATTTTATTCCAATATCATTACTAAAAAATAACTTCCCCAAGAATGCTGAGATTTCTAGGAAAATCTCTTAGATTTTGGCAATCATTTTTATTTTTTTCGTTATTTAAAAAAAGCTAAATTTTCATAAATATCGTGTATACATTTGTCCAAAATAACTTATAAATTAAATCAAACCGAGTGGAATTTCTCAAATATTTATTTACTAATATAAATATCTTTAAAATAATTTTTATTTAATTTTATTGAATCAGCTGAAGGTTGTTTAAGAATATAGTAAATTATAAGCCAAAATTTTATATGCAATATTCTTAGTAAAACTGACCTAAAGAAAATGCTAAATGAAATAATCCTTTATGACTGCTGCAGTTTGTTAAAATTTAATACCATCTATGTTATTTTAATGACTTTATCGACACAGAGAGCTAATTAATAAATTTTTGATTTATTAAACTCGACATGATACGTGGATGCCATCTGCAATCACTTTTTTTATTTTTAACGTATCACGCAGTTGTTTTAATTTTTTCAAATTTTATATAATCAAATAATTTACCCAGCTGTCAAGGAAACTAAGTTTCAAATCCGGGACGGATCCGTATAACTAATTTTATAATCCGTACGGATCCGTATTACGGGTAATAAACTGATCAGTATGTCACGCTTTTTTTCATCAGTAACTGATTACGCATGCGCACAAGTGGTTATATTTTTTTATTTTAGTTTTGTTTTTATAAGGTTATGAAATTTGCTTTATAATTAGAAAATAATTAGTATCTTATTAAAATATGTTGGGATGAAAAAACGAATTTTTTATTCATGAAAACATTTTTCTCAATCTCTAAAACCTGCGGGTAATGTATAAACTTCCTTTTTCATATTTTTCCTTCCGGCATCTTGGAAAATCAGAAAATACATTAAGGTGAAAAATTGAAAATTTTTATCAATATAAACGCCTTGAAATGTTGAAAAAAGAGGCACAACTAAAATATGTATAAAATTGCAGTTGGAGTTATAATATATTATACTGTGAGAAATAGTTTCAAAAATAACAAGTTTCCAGGATAATAATAAAATGAAGTAAATCAAAAATGTATCAACAAAAATTATTTTATGAACAAATTAAACATTATTGAATGTCAAATCACCAAATTTTTTTAAACAACATTTATTCAATTGATATTCTTATAGATTACCATTCATCGAACTCATATAGCGGTGGATGGTTATAATGAAAATATCAATCAAACTATCTAAACAGAATGTATTCTAATTTGGCACAATAATTAGTTTTCATATATTCTACAATATGTCATCATGATTTACAATATATTAACAGCAATTCTCTTTGTCATTTACTTACTCATGAATTCTAGAAGTTCTATTTTTTTAAGAATACTATATTATGAGTCTTGAATTTGACCTACTCAATAAATTCATTATATCAAGATAAAATATTCTTTAGAGTATAATAACTAACCAACATGCCAAATGAAAAAATCCTCTGACTAATATTAAGATTGAAATCATCATAATGAGCTCATGTTTAGAATACTCATCATCGAACCACTATTTCGTTGGAGGGCATCATTGAAAATGTAAAGCCAACGAGTTGACATAATGTATTCTAATTTTGTAGAGTGATTATTTTTTATACTCTAAAGAATATTTCATCTTGATATAATGAATTTATTGAGTAGGTCAAATTCAAGACTCATAATATAGTATTCTTAAAAAAATAGAACTTCTAGAATTCATGAGTAAGTAAATGAGAAAGAGAATTGCTGTTAATATATTCTAAATCATGATGACATATTGTAGAATATATGAAAACTAATCATTGTGCCAAATTAGAATACATTCTGTTTAGATAGTTGGATTGATATTTTCATTATAACCATCCACCGCTATATGAGTTCGATGAATGGTAATCTATAAGAATATCAATTGAATAAATGTTGTTTAAAAAAATTTGGTGATTTGACATTCAATAATGTTTAATTTGTTCATAAAATAATTTTTGTTGATACATTTTTGATTTACTTCATTTTATTATTATCCTGGAAACTTGTTATTTTTGAAACTATTTCTCACAGTATAATATATAACTCCAACTGCAATTTTATACATATTTTAGTTGTGCCTCTTTTTTTTAACATAATTTATTAAATGAAATATTATATTTTATAAAATATAATTTAATTTATTTAATGTTAACAAAAAATTTAATAAATAATCTAACAGGAGCAGAAAATACACATATATTCTCTGCTAAACATAATAAAAGATAATATTTTATTATCTTTTGTAAAAAGAGTTTTTTTATTAACTTTTCTCGTTTTAAAATTTTTATTTGGAACGCAACGGATTTCAAAACGAGAAATTTATGTATTTCACTTTTACATAAAGGAAACAGCGCTATTTCTTTTTTATAAACGAGATTTATTAAAAATCTCGTTTTTAAACAAGAAAATACATAATATCGGGTTTTAACATACACATTTTCTCGTTTTGTCGGTATTTTTTTAAAGCAAAATTCATAACCTTATAAAAACAAAACTAAAATAAAAAAATTTTGTAACCACTTATGCGCATGCGTAATCAGTTACTGATGAAAAAAAGCGTGACATACTGATCAGTTTATAGAATATTTTTTGAATTTATTGACCAAATGGAATAAAATGAAAAAATTTATGTATAGTTTACAAAATTTTTTTATTGCTGTTGTTAAAGCGACGTTTCGTCAACTGATTTGTTGACCTTATCAAGCTAAAATTACATAATTAATAAAAATTAAAAAAATTTTTTTCTCACAATATTAAAATTTACAATATATGTATGTTCATTTACCGATTTAACAATTTTTGTGTGTATAATATTTATACACTCATGTCACTGAGTCTGATGTAAAACTGAGACTATTTTTATTTTATTTTTTTATTAAAGTCTAAAATTTAAAGTACGTTGGATATTTTATTAGATTCGGATTACAATTTTTTTCTTAAGTACCGATTATTTTAATATAGTTATAGGAAGTGTGACACATATATATAAAATTTTAAATATACACATACGTATAATACATTACTAAAATGTGAGTTTGTCATTAATTTTTGTTTATGTTATAACGAGATTTAAATTTAAAGGGTTTTATAGGAACATACGGAGAAAAGTAATAATTTTGTTTTTGCTTTTTAATTTTATATACATACAATGCGTGTGTGTATATATATATATATATATATATATCTAAGAAATTGTCTTGAAAAAACGACACATTGTTTTAAATACCGGCTTATATGGACGATGTAGTTTATTTACGTCATCTTTGGAATTTAACGGATAGGGTTGTTGGTGCATATGAGCTAACTCGGAAATCGTCCGTTTTCTGTAAACCGGCTCGATATCAATAATTCGCGGTGATTCCCAATCCATAATATGCCCATTTTTACAATGTTTAGGTATCACCTCATTAAGTTCGTTATTAACATCGCGTCTATGTTTATTTACCCGATACCTTAAAGCTTTTTTTGTTTCTCCAACATATGAGGCTTGGCACTTAGTACATTTTAGTAAGTATACACAATTCGGCCGCGATAATAATGGTATTATGTCCTTGTTTTTAGTAATAATTTTCGATAAGTTATCTTTTACGTATACGATGGGCAAAATGTTAAACTGTTTCATAAGGTGCGAAATTTCATCAAAATAATGCGTTTTTAGTGGTAATTTTATTTTTAGTTTTTGTGCATAAATTCGGCTGCGTATGTCTCTCAAGTTAATACCGTCGTGATGAGAGTTCACAAATTTCCGTTTTTTGATATATTTATTTATGAAATGCAGTGGATAGTCATTTAATAGTAATATTGATTTCACGTATTTTAAATTTTTATCGTGAAATTGCGCGTCAGAAAGTAGGGTTGCCTTGTCCACAAGATTGTAAACCATCGCTATTTTTTGATGTCTCGGATGGTTCGATTTAAAGCTTAAAACGCGCCCTGAAAAAGTTGGTTTTTGGTACCAATTTGTAATAATTTCGTTGTTCGCTTCCGTTCTTATAAGTTTTAAATCTAAAAAATTTATGCTGTTATTAGATTCGACTTCATGTGTAAATTTTAAGTTGTTATTAAACCGATTAAAAATATCCACTGTAAAATTAACTTTATCTTTCGGAATACACAATAGGATGTCATCAACATAGCGTAAGTGGTTGAAATCCTAATTGTGCTAAACACTCAGTTTCTAACATATCCATAACTAAGTCCGCAAAAAGAGGTGATATTGGCGATCCCATGGGAGACCCCAAAATCTGTTTATAAACTTTGCCCTTGAAGGTGAAAAATGTATTATTGAATATAAATCTAACCGTATCGATAACATCTTCAAAGGGCAATGGACACTTGCGTCTAATTTCATCACATCGACGGTCCAAACTCTGGATTACAAGTTCCACCGAAATATTCGTAAAAAGTGATTGTACATCTAATGATACTAAGATGTAATCATCCGGTATATTAATATTTTTTAACTTATTTCGTAAATCATTGCTGTTTTTTACATGAGATTTCGGTAACGCACAGGAATCGGATAAAAATTGATTAAGAAATTTGGCTACGAGGTAGACTACACTATCCACATCTGAAGTTATAGGTCGGCCCGGATATTCTAGTTTCTGTAATTTAATAACCGCATAAAATCTAGCTAGTACAGTGTTGGTTTGCGTGAGCTCTCTATAATGATATTTTTTCCCTAATATGCCCAAATCGTTCCAATAATGTAGTATAGAACTGCATACTTTCTGTAAATCCTCTAAAAATATAACACATTTATTACTTTCCCGTATGTACCTATAAGTCCTTACATCTGACAATAACTCATAAACTTTGCCATCATAATCAGTTTTAAACATTAAAATAGATGTACTACCTTTATCAGCATTGACCACTGTTAAATTCGGATTATCTCTTAAAAATTTTTTTGTAATATTAAGTTTATTTTTGAAAATTTTATCATCAATACTCATATGTTTTTTATTTTTAATTGCATTATTTAAAGCATTAGCAAATTTACCACGAAATTCATTAATAGTATTATTGTCCATCAAATTAGTATTATTATTTCTATTATTACTGTTATTATTATTTCTATTATTTACATTATTATTCGCGATTCTAGTACTATTACAATATTCTACGTACTGCAAAGTATGTTCTACATCTTTAAAAATATCGACTATGTCAGACTTTTTAAGGTCAGCATTATACCCAAATTTAGGGCCCAAAGACAGCACCTCTACGACTTCCTGTGGTACTTCGATGTCCGTAAGGTTTTTAAACCATTTATCTTTTAATTTAATTACTTCGCGATCAATGTCTGTGTCAGTAGTGCATACGGCATTTGAATTTCTATTAAATTTGTTAGATAATAAATTGTTATGCCTACGACTAATGCTTTCAAATCTGTCAGTTTGAGTAGCAAAGAATTTATTTTTTAAATTATTATTAATGTTAGAGTTTTTTATAAAATTTTTTATCAAGTCTGACACTTTATTCAAGTATTTTATATGCAAACAAATATCCGTGATTTCCGTATTTAATAAATTTTTACAAAAACTTGCGGTATTTTTTTCAAAAATTTTCATACCTGTATTTGAATAAAATTGTATATTATTCCTAAGTTTATTTTTAATATTTGAGATATGTTTCGGAACCTCATCGTATGTACGGCAATGTAATAAATAACGCCGACGAGCAAGAGAAATTGCCAATTCTTTTTGTATGCTCATAAAGTCCTTAAAATAGCCAGCATCTTGATCACCATAAACACTTTGAATAAATTTTATAATTCCCAAATTTATGGGTTGGTTGGTTCTCGGTCCACAACCATTATCTTGAATATTATCACTGCTTCTATTTTCCATTTTTATTAATTTATAGAATATTTTTTGAATTTATTGACCAAATGGAATAAAATGAAAAAATTTATGTATAGTTTACAAAATTTTTTTATTGCTGTTGTTAAAGCGACGTTTCGTCAACTGATTTGTTGACCTTATCAAGCTAAAATTACATAATTAATAAAAATTAAAAAAATTTTTTTTCCCGGACCCCCAAGTAAGTTTTACGGATTTCATTTCTACATGGGTAATTATAATTTTTTTTAAAATTTTAATTTCATCGAAATTAATTTTTTAAAACATAGAAAATGATGTTAATAATATTTTAAGCCTAAAAAAGGCATAAAAAAATTTTCAAGAAAAAAGTCCCTCCTGGTGGTTGCGAAGCCACGACCTTCAGATTGCTAGTCTGACGCTCTAACCACTGAGCTACAGGAAGGTATGACATTCGCAATCCAGAAAGACTCTCTTCTTGAAAATTATCGGTTGATTCTTGGTCCACAACCATTTTAAGATATTTTTTAATGACTCTGTAATGACTTTAATGACTTTAATGAATGATATTTTTTAATGACTTTTAATGACTAAGATATTTATTAATTAGCTCTCTGTGTCGATAAAGTCATTAAAATAACATTCTTAAAAATTATGAGCAATAGAGTCATTAAAAAATATCTTAAGGCCACTGTCTCTTTATTGTGACGATTTTCAAAGGATTTTCAACATTTTTTTTCTCAGCTGTTTTATTATAAAAGTTTACAAATTTATTTTTAAATAATTACAAAACTATTCTAGATGACATAAAAAAATTTTTGTTTCATATGCTTTTTTTTTAAAGTTTGTAGATGGCGTGAAAGTAGAGGCTCGAAAAAAAAATTGAAAAACGGTTCCCATCATAGCGCCTATTGTAGGCATCAAAACAAAAAAATAAAAAGGCATATTAGTCTTTATAGTTTCCTCTTGTATGTGAACCAACATTTAGCAAAAAATACAAAAAATTGACTATTTGGGGAACTAAAAACGAAAAATGCAGTTTTAGACGTTAAAAAATGCGCCTAAAACGGACAATAAAAAATTTTCTGATGCATAAAAACCTGATATTGTTGGTTCACATACTAGGTATTGCAAAAACGAAAAAAATGAAACAATATTCATGTCGATAGCTCAATTAGTTTTTGAGCTAGCGTGGGAACCGATTTCAAAAAAGTAGTTTTGAGAAAAACGCGTTTAAAGTTTTTAAATGCATATGTTTTCATATGACTACGACCCATAAAAATCGAAATATCTAAAAAACATATTTTTTTTTTGCTTGAAATTTGTTTTTTAGATTCTTGAAATGTTTTAACATAAGATAATGAAATAAAAAAAATATGAAAAAAAAAATCCCAATAAAGAGACAGTGGCCTTAATACCATCTAAATTTCAAAATTAATTTCAGACAAATTGATCGACTTTGAGTCGACTTGCAGTTAGCATTAATCTGTGTTTAAATTTTTATTAAATAAAATTTTTATAGCAATATGACAAAAGTATAAGTACCTATATATTTTTATTTTAAAACTTTTATAAACAAACAATCGGTCTTGTAATTCAATTAAAAAATCATAAAAATATGATAATTAATAACAAAATATACTTTTATTCTTAAGACATCAATGGATTTGAAACTCTTCCGCTAAAAAGGAAAACATTTCTTTTCTTATCAAAGATTCTGAACAAAAATGGTCTGTCAACGTGAACATTGGTTTCATCAGTCAAGCTTTGTACAAATACTGCCTCAACAACTAAAATTAGAAAAATCAATATAAATTTAAAAAAATTTATAACTTGTTTGTGTGTTCACATAACCAACGATCATGGAACATGTTCACTTATAACAGTTTTAAAATATACTCCCTATTTACTACAAATCATAGAACCAAAATTATAAAATGTCACTAAATTGAAATTATTTTAAGTCCATAAAATTTAAGTATTTTAAGCCCCCAAATTAAAAAACTTATAACCGGTTTATCTAAACCCTACCTGAGTGCATGGAACATGATTACTTACAGCTGAAGATTAGGTATAATGAAAATATTTCGCTATTTTTATAATTGGTGTTTATCACCATTACTAGATGTTAAGATTCTAAACCCAAACTATTTGGATTCCCTAAACTCGTATTATTCTAATACCCTCGATCAAAACTTTTTATAAATACATTCCATGTTAATTATTCTGAGTTCCTGAATCAAAAATATTGCAAGTCCATTTGGCCCCCCTCCCTCCCTCCGTCACTTCTGCGAGGGACTTTTTTGGGTACTCCTCCCTAAGAAGATGTTCCATTTTAATAATCAACGTAAAACAATACGAAATTTTATTACCAGTAGCTGCAACAGCTTCACTACCTTCTTCATTAACTTCAATGAATACTTTTTGAATAGCTTTGTTAGCGACTACTGGAGTATCGGCCATTTTTTGGAATTCGGCATGTTTCTCGTCAAACTTGTTAGTCATTTGAAGCTGGATTTTTAAAAAAATAATAATAATAAATCGTATAAACATCAGAAATGCAACGTTGATTTAAATTACCTGTTTTAAACCTTCTTCTAAAGAAAGTGTTGTCTCAATTTTAAATTTAGGCAAAAAAAAATTCTTTTCTATCTTGGATATTTCATCAATATCGCGAAAAATAATAATAAGCATAGTAAGATCTTCGTTCTAAAAACAATACCATAAAATTGAAAAATTGAATTGCTAGGTAAATAATGAAAGTCATTTTCATATACTTTGTAAGGAAGTTCAATGTACGAGCAACCAAATCATCTAAAGTTCCAAAATGAAAATATTCACTTAAATGCATAGTGCACGTAGTACACGTAGTAGGTACTTCTATTTTAGAATCTTTACTAAGATAAAAAATTTTGGTTGGGTGTCCCTTTTATCAAATTGATATTTCCAATTAGATTTAAAATAAACAGCATTTAATAATCATAGCAGTGCCTTCATTTATATCACCTAAATAATGATTAGAAGCACAAAATAAAAAAAAATCTTTTTATATACTTCAAATTTTCTATATTTCTTACCTGGTTCAATTAGTTGTTTAATTTTATAATTAGTTTGTTTAGAACACCAATCATTAACTACTTTCACAGCTTCCTCAGTTTTAGAAAAATCGAGTTGATCAATCCCAGAATGGAAGTAGGATGATATTACTTCTTTATAAGATTCTTTAATTGCAATTTTTTTTTGAAGCAAAAATTTTATTTGCCAATTTTATTACCACGCCATCATTCTCAACATCCTAAAAAAAGTTAGCGTTTATCACAACCAAATAAAATAATGGCTATATTTTGAATTAAATCCCTCAAAAACTGACCTAACTCTGCATTATACACACGCGTATTTTAACATAGCCATTTCCGAAACTAGTATATTTATACAATAAATTGTAACTAAATAAAACAGCAACAATACATACGCGATAAATTGAAATTTTAAATCCTAAAATTTTTTATAACTTTAAATAACAATGCAATAAAATTCTAACCAATTTTCTATAATATTTATAATTTAAATATTGAATATTTCGTTTAATTTTAGAAAAATTCTTTTTATGTAACAAATTCAGTTGAAGACACTTTCAATGGCTTTGAGTGATACTATATGACAAACAAACAAACAGATTTTTGATTTTATATTTGCATAAGATATTATAGGGTAAAAATCAATAGAATTGATAAATATAATATTTTAAGTATTAAAGGCGCAAAAGTTTTGGCACTAACGTAATCACTATGTATCATGCGTTAACGCTATAGTGCCTAAAGTTTTTCACCCATGGAGCTTACGATATTTTTTGCCTGACCAAGCGTAAAACGAGTGCAGTATATTCTGTGCCAAGTTTTACGCACGAGTTATACCCTGGGAGGGCTAAAAAAGCCATTTTCAATAGTACATTTTTTACCAAGGGAGCAAAAAAAAAGAATGGCCCAGATCGCACGTTAATTAGCATCCGAGGTGAAGCCGAGGATGATAAACTGCGATCCGGGGTATTTTTTTTTTTGTTCCCATGGAAAAAACGAAATTTTTCTTCCTCAGTGGGGTGAAAACACGTTTTTTTCGATCCCGTTGTGGGGCGAAAAAAGTGTTTTCAGCCCGCTAGGAAGAAAAATAATTTTAATTCTAATATATGCACAAAAAAAAGAATATTAAAATTTTTTAATCTCAATGATATTATTAAATAGAAATTAAAAATTTTGGTAATCAATATAAAACAAGTTACATATTCAAAGTATTTTTTTTTATAAAAAATTATTTTATGAAGCAAAATAGGTAATAATTATCTAACTCTGCAGCCCACATTTTTAGATAAGTCTTAACTAATATCCAGAACACAAAAAAATAAGTTCCTACAACTTTTTCAAGCTTAACAAATAGTAGATAGAAATTAAAATTAACTTACGTACTTTCAGGCATAAGATCTGCTCTGTACAGAGGCAATCGGCACTCAGGATCGCTATCGGCAATTCAGGTGGCAGCTAGTGTCCTTCCTATTGACCTGTTAGCACGGGAGCGAAAATTCATATACGAAAGTGTAAAAGAGCGCAAAGTGGCTTCCAACCGCGCCCGCTCCAATGCTATGTTTACATGACAGGGACGATGGGACACCGACAATTGTGGCCGGTGGACGCACAGACTAATTCCGGATCTAGAGGCTTGGACGGGACGCAAACCTGGGGAGGTGGATTTTTATCTCACCCAGTTCTTAATAGGTCACGGATACTTCCGTGACATGTTGAGGAAGTGGCACAAGGTGTTAACACGGCAGTGCCTTCACTGTCCGGGTGAGGTAGATACCATAGAGCATACATTCTTCGGATGTGTGCGGTACTCGGAGGGGCACCCGCCCTTCCCAACTTGGAGGCCAGAGACGGTGGTCTCGGAAATGCTACGGAGTTCTGAAAATTGAAACAAAGTAGCAGAGTACGTAAGGGCTACCTTGCTGAAGAAAAAGGAGGATGGCTTTCTATCGTAGAAAGTCAATCTCCTGTCACTAGGCTGGGGGAAGGCAGCGGCCAGTTGCCTAGGCTGCGGATCCCAAACCGAAGTTATACTTGAAAAGGGAGTTCCGGTTTGGAGCAAACAAAAGCAGGGGGGTTTATAGTGTGTTTATCCAGTAAGAATCTGGAGTAAAACTGGCGACCACGTTCGCTGGCAGTCTTCCGGTTATACCTTTGTACAACTGGACGGTCATGGAAATTTGCGGGTCTTTAAGGCCCGCAAACACTCCATGGCTGATGCAAGATACACAAGATTCCCTTGTCAAAAAAAAAAACTTATGTTATTTAGGATTTTTTTGCGTGTTCATTTGTATATTTTGCTTCTATTAAAAATTTATATCATCCAACACATTTTCAAAATAATACAAACACTTAATTTTCTCAGAATCATAAAGAAAAATTCAATAACAACAAAATGTTTTGTTTCTTTGTTAAAAACACCATTGTTCACAAAAATTTACTTCCATCACTTGCACTTTAAGTTAATCTAGTGTTGTAATTTGATACCTAAGTTCTACAAATAATCGCATTTCACATCACTGTAGCAAATAACATCAATGTTTAATACAATTCAATATAATTTAAAATTTGTCAGTGTTTATCTCTTTACTAGTGTATAATTTTTGAAATTATGGAAATGCTTCTTTAAATTTTCTATTGTAAAATTGTTATCATAATTATTATATTATAATTTTTGTTATAAAATCATCATCTTTTGTTTATGTAGTGTAACCATTAAATGTATTATAAAATTTATATATTAAAATATTACGTGGATTCACTAGTATATGTAAAAGTTGGTAATATCAATTCAATTCAATTCAAAATTTTGCTTTTGTAAAATATTAAATTATTACCTCAAATGTGCATCGGTAATGTTTGCATAAACTTTTATTAAATAAGTAAATTATATACTAGTGTTAGAAATTTAAACATTAGGCGAGATCTTTCGCATAAAAAACACTGAAAATTGGAACTCTAATTCCACAATCAATGACAAAATTTTAAACAATATTATATCAAAATGTTTAATCATAAAATTTATAGAAATTTAAGTTTTAAAAATGACAAAACTCTCTTTTTTAATTCTTATACTTTGGGAGTATACCTGAATGGATATCAAAGATATCCTGGTTCAGACGAGATGGGATCCAGAAGCCATGTTCTGTGATTGTTTAAAACATTTTTGCGTTTTGCCTAAAACCTGTTTTGGTATTTGTTTTCTAGCTGCTTTTACTAATACACTGTTAACTTTCTTCATGTAATAGTAGAATTGTTCCAAAAGTAAAATTAAGTAAGTTGATTTTCTTAAGTTGTTGTAAAATATTTCTAAAAGTAAAATTAAACTTGTTAAAACTGCTCCTATTCCCATTTCTAGAAGAAGAACGATTAATAAAATATTTTGATCTTCTTCAAGTTTGTAATCTTTTTCAATTTCTTTCCTGTTTGCATTGTAGTTTGATTTCCATTTCTGATCCAAACCAGTTTCAGATATCCATTGAACAATTTTAGAAAATTTTGGAATAAAATAGTAGTTCAAACCAAATTCCATAAAAGTCAAAAAATTGGGCAAATTCAAATCGATTATAATAAGTTTTTGATTTTTATATTTTTTCGTCATTGTAACCAAAATAGCATCTGCATCACGTCTCGTGGCTATAATTATTTCATTTTTTAGTTCATCGTAAAGTCCGTCTATTGATTTTATTTTTATTATTTTCGACATTGTTATAATGTCTTCAGAGTGATGTTTATAGTAATGAAGACGCGTGTTTATTGTACCGAATACTGTAATATTTTTCTGCAAAATATCATTTATAGATTCAATTAGTGGATATTCATTGGTAACTAATTTAACTTCTGTTAAACTAATAACTAAGTCTGACATTTTGAATATTGAAAAGGCAAAAATTGTTAGATAAATTATCTTTGAACGAAAACATTGAGGAGTAGATGTTCCCATTCCTAGCATCAAGGCAAAAATGTTTAAAATTGACCAGTCAGTGTCATGGAGTTTAAAGAAACGTACTGACAAATAAATTATAATTAAAACTAACAACAAAGATAAAAGGTACCAAATGTTATCAGCCAATTCGTAGTGTATTTCGTTTATAATAGGTACTATTGCAATATATTTCTCATAGGATAACGGGTGTGTAGAAAAATAAATTTTTTTATCATTTTCTCCAAAAGCTTCACCTAACACCATTGATATCCGTAATTTAGAAAGGTAAATAATGCTATAACTAATTGGCATTGGAATAAAAGTAGAAGTAACGTTTATAATTTGTTCAAAACATTGGTAAGCTTTTTGTAAACGTAATATTTTATTATTATTTTTGTACTTATCTAAGGATCCTATTGTGCCAATTTTTAAATTATATCCTTTAAGATTATTCAATGTGTCAGGAAAAAATGATATAGCAGTTACTGTATCAGAAGAAATATTCAGCTTATTTTGAACAAGAGAAGCATTGTAAGGATTAGCGTAAATGACATTAAATTTATTCTTTGTAGTTATTTCTATTAGCGTAGTATCAATAAAGCCATAAAAAACAAATGAGTCTAAAAGTAATTTTTTCTTGCTATTTAAGATAATCCCGTTTAACGATATAAGTAAAATTTTTGAACCATTTCCTAATAATATGCTATATAAAATTTTTTCAATGCAATTAACTACTTGATTTATGTTAGCATCAGTAACAACGAAAATGTGCAAGGGTGCATTAGCTCGACGATTATAATAAAAATTTCCATCTGTGTGAAACATGGAATTCGTAGATTTTCCTACTACAACAGGTACTTCAACAGGAAGGAAGTAAAGATACTTGGGCTTACTATTTAAATTTACTTCAGTTGTTGGAGCGTAATTCATCAAACTTTTAGATATTGAAGTGAGATTAGGAATTGAATTGTCCGTATAAAACATAACTCTTCGAGGCTTAACTTCGTTCAGAACATTGAATATTATCATATCAGTAAATTGCGTACACACAAATGATAAATTAAAAATCAGTAAAATTGTTTTGATATACATTTTGCTTATGTTATAGATCAATCAACGTAAAATTAAGAAAAAACACTTGACGATATTTAGAGAAGAAAATGAAGATTGTTCTAAGAAAGTAAATAACTTGAATATTTGCTATTGCTAAACTACTTTAGTAACAAAAACTGTTAATTTCTAAAACTACATCATTGTTTAAAAAAAATGTAAGGCCCTATTGGGAATCATGATTAAATTCATGCTTACATTTTTACCCCCTCCACACGTAGGTGTGTATAAAACATGGTTACTCTTTTTCCATGAATAACATAGGAAAAGTAACAAATAGTTCATTATTAGTTATAATAAAGATATTAAATTGAAAAAAACACATAAATTTATTAACACAATACTATTTCAAATGAACACTGTTTTATTTTTGTAAAAATTTTAAACCTTTAATTCATTTTATTAAAAATATTAATTTTTGGTCTATATGCACAATGTTAATTCATACCTAAGGGTAGCCATCTTACTTACACCGACGCGCGTTGCATGTGTTTAATCATGATTCCCAATATTTTGAAGCCGACCTAACAAAAGTAACTAAAGCACTGAAAACATTGTATTAGTTAAAAAGTATTTAAGTGATAGTTTTTTATTTTTTATGAAATATGTTATAACGAACGATAGCAAAAAGAAAAATTAAAATAAATTCAGAGGTCAAAATTAGAATTAATTATTAGAAAACATTGAAAAATAATGAGAAAGAATTTTTTTTTTAAATATTTTGTTAAGTATGAAAAAATGAAAAATATTAGAGAAAAGTATTATTTTAAAATTATATGCAATTTAAATTACTAGTTCAAGAACAAATTATTTTAATATGGGTAATTGTCACATTGACATTTTTGCGGTAATTGATTACGACCATTGAAATAAAAATCAATACTAGCATACGGTTTTCAGGAACAATAATTTTGAAAATATGCTTTTTTTCTAAAAATTCTATGAGGAATTCAAAATGTTTACGCTCGTAAAAAAAAGCTGCTGCAATTTGCAACGAGATTTAATAAATTTACTAATTAATATGTATATTGTTTTGAGTACAGCGAGAACCTACATTGGGTATGTTATTCGCAAGTTCCAAAGTCAAAATAATGCTGAAAATAAATCTAAATTCTGATATTTCAAAGATTTTCATTAGACATTAACTGTCAAAAAAAAAATATAACAGCGCAGATTAGCATTTTGTACAAAATTTATTTTTGATTCGAGTAGTTTCAGATATTTACTATTATTAGTTAATAGAAATAAGTTTTTTTGTGATTACCCAACAACAATTTAATGAAATTTAGTCATTACCATAAGATTTATTTAACTTATGAAAAATGTATAAAGTATTTTTTGGCTTAAGATAATTTATAATAGATACAATACACGGCCAGGCTGCTTTGCTTGAAATTTCAAGCATTTGCTTGAATTTTCAAGCATTTGCTTTAATTTTCAAGCAATTTGCTTGAATTTTTAAGCAGTTTGCTTGAATATTCAAGCAAAGCAGCCTCGCCGTGTACAATACAATACAATACAATAGTATATCGGTAGTTCTTAGCTATTTTTACCCAAGTCTGAGTTCGATCTCTTAGATTTAAAAAATACTAATTGCACTGTGTTTGGTATGTAAAAATATGGTTACTGGCCAATTTTTAAGGCTCTAGGTGGCTTGGTTGCGATTTGGCAGCTGTTTTTCCAATTTTGATTTTTTTCGAATTCTCAGCCACCCGTTTGCTTTTTATTTTCTGGACGCCCTAAATAAGCCTAAAAAATATTTTCCATATAAAGGTGGGTAGTAAAAATTCCCGCCCAATCCGAATCTGACCATGTTTTTTCGGGAAAACCTCAGGAAAAGCCGGAAAATCGGAAAAACTAAAGGAAACTGGAAAATACAAATTTCTCAAAAAGCGTCACTTTTTTTTTTTTTTTAATTTTTTTTTGTGTTTTTCCATACTTTTCATGTTGGTAATCTCCATTTTTGACACGTTTGCCTTTTAAGTACTTAAAAATCAATTTTAGGCTCAAAAAAATGATTTTAAAAATTGTTCATTTTCTGAATTTTTAACCAAAAACTCACCAAAAACTCACAAAAAACTCACTTAAAACTCACAAAAAACTCACGAAAAAAAAAAATGTTATTTTTTATTTCAAAATTTTTTCTAATTATTTCAAGAGTTTTTCGTGAGTTTTTCGTGAGTTTCTCGTGAGTTTCTCATGAGTTTCTCGTGAGTTTCTAGTGAGTTTCTCGAGAGTTTCTCGTGAGTTTCTCGTGAGTTTCTCGTAAGTTTCTCGTGAGTTTTTCGTGAGTTTGGCTTACACTGTCAGGTTGCTTTGATTGAAATTATATTTTCTTACATTGGAAGCAAAATCCACTTGCCGCAAGTAGAAATATTCCAGTTATTAAGATTTTGTTTGTGGCTATCATTAAAAAAAATAAACAGAATAAAAAAATAGCAAAATTTAATTATGTTTGATTTTAGCAGGTTACTTTGTTTCTCTTTTTTTTACAGCGTCACAAAAGCCTCTAAAATTTTACCCAAGAAGGTTTTAAAATTTCCCGAGGAATCTGAAAATCAAGTCAGATTTTTCATTTTCTATCAGGAAAAGCGAGAAAATTGGAAAATTCAGAAAATGAACAATTTTTAAAATCATTTTTTTGAGCCTAAAATTGATTTTTAAGTACTTAAAAGGCAAATGGGACAAAAAAGGAGGTTACCAGCATGAAAAGTATGGGAAAACACATGTAAAAAAAATTAAAAAAAAAAAAAAAAGTGACGCTTTTTGAGCAATTTGTATTTTCAAGTTTCCTTTAGTTTTTCCGATTTTCCGGCTTTTCCTGAGGTTTTCCCGAAAAAATATAGTCAGATTCGGATTGGGCGGGGAATTTTTACTACCCACCTTTATATGGAAAATATTTTTTAGGCTTATTTAGGGTGTCCAGAAAATAAAAAGCAAACGGGTGGCTAAGAATTCGAAAAAAATCAAAATTGGAAAAACAGCTGCCAAATCGCAACCAAGCCACCTAGAGCCTTAAAAATTGGCCAGTAACCATATTTTTACATACCACACACAGTGCAATTAGTATTTTTTAAATCCAAGACATCGACCTCAGACTTGGGTAAAAATAGCTAAGAACTACCGATATAATATTTATGATACAATACAATCATGTTTCAATTATTTTCAGTCACATTTATTTTTTGATTAGTTTTTTTTTAAAATTAAATTCTATTTTTTATTGTTTAACATTTACCATTACATGGATTTGTTTTTTAATTATCTTCATCTCCAGTAAATTTTAGTTCATATTATTCGTTTTTTATAAACTCTTTTAATTTTTAATGATTTTTCAATATTTTATAAAATTTATTTTCAAATTATTAAATTTTCAAAGGTTATAATAATATTTATATAAAAATTAGTAATAATACTAAATTAGTAAGGTACTCGTACCAGTACATGAACGATCGAATTTTAAATGGGAAAACCGTGTAGAAGAAAATACTCCAGTACCTGAACGACCTAAAAATTTCAATTCTTTGTTTCTCTTTTGATTCTAATGATAAACGTTTACATTTTATTTTAAATTATGCAGCGATCCTTCAGCTTTAATATGTATCCATTTTTTTAATTCAAAATTATCAAATAATATGAAAAAAATCAAATCCTGAACGATCGTTCAGGTACTGGTGATCGTTCATGTACTGGTACGAGTACCTTATATGTGCTAAAATAATAAAAAAATTTATCGTCAGTATATTAATATTTCTTTCTAATTTGTGTAATTAAATTTAATTGTAAATTTTCAATATTTCAGAATTTAAAAAAAAAAACTAGTAGAATTTTGTTTTAAAAAAAGTTAACATAAAATAAATAAATTAGGTTGAAAATAATTGAAACATTATTATCCCTTTATTGAATGTACAAAGTATTTTCAAATATATATTATAATCATTTTTCAATTATTTTCAGTTATTTATTAATTATTTATTTATAATTACTTTTTATTTATTTTATGAAATTATCTTTGACATTTACTTACGTATTTTTTTTTTATTTTTAAATTTTCAAACGGTATAATAATATTTAAAAATAGAAATTAGTAATAAAATAGTATAAGTAGGAAAATTTAATTAACATTACGGTAGCAAGTTAAAAAACGTGTAGTAAATTTAATAATACTTATAATTTGTATACTCAAATATTATCATAACCTTTCAATATTTAATAATTAAAAAAAAAATACGTAAATGTCAAAAATAATGTCATAAAATATTGAAAAACCATTTTAAAAAAACATATTTTAAGCTATACAAATAATTGGAACATCATTAAAATTGTAAAATATTGTAAATTTTTAGCCTTGATAATGAAGACTGAAGGTCATCGAAACGTGGGCAATTTATTGAAAAAATAAAGCAAATAATTGTTAGCACAGAAATCAAATATTTTCATTTAATATCTAGATTTTGTAAAATGAGTATATTTGACAATTAAAACTATAAATTCTAATCAATTTTAGCGACAAATTTTCACGAAGTAAAATTAAAATTTACTTTTTTGAGGGACGACATTTTTTTCAAAATTCCTTTTTTATACTTTCTAATATGTTTCCGGTGTCACTAAACTCGAAAATGAGCATCCCAGTGTCCGAAAATGCCTTAAAAACCCTTAAATCGCAAAAAATCCCATTTTTTGCTATTTCATACAAAAATCGTATATATTCGGAACATCTGGTTCGTAAATTACAATTCATAGTTATACTGCCGTACAGGAGAAAAAAGGCAATATCTCGAGATTTTATGAAAAATGAGATTTTTATATGTGCATAATCGTGAAAAAAAAATCTATCCAGTGGTGCAAAAATTATTTTGATATCACTGATAACAAAAAAGTTAGCATTGCATATCTCGAAGGTTTCCTGTATTTGATAAAATTTAACATGGAATAAAAAAATAAATACATGAAATAAATGCATATCTCGAGATATTGCTTTTCTTCTGTAAGCTTTTCGTCCGATATGCGCTATACTGATAAATACGATAGACGTTTACCGCGCCGATAATCTAAAAAAAGTATTAACTTTTCAGAAAACATGTAATTTTTTCGCAGTGCTGACAACTTACACTAACTAAATATTTCTTTTTTTGATTTTAAAGTTGGACGTGGGAGTATTTAAACTGACATACATATTTGAAATTGCCAATAATTGATATTTTCAATTAATACATTGTATTTTAATTTTTAATTATTTTATTAATTAATATTTAATAAGTTTAAAAATTTTTAATTAATATTGGAATCCAAATTTTTGGTCAGATCTTTAATTGGACACGTGACTTGGCGGGAAATTCGAAATTTGTAAAAAATGAACTTTTAAAAGCTGCTATTTTTTGATCTCGAGCTCTCTAGAAGCAATTTTGCATCGAAATTTTTTTTTCTTCAAAAAATATATAGTTCAAGGAAAAATTTAAGCCTGGTTAGAAGATTTGACTTTTGAAAAAAAACAGCCTATTTTAACGATTTCTCGCGCATGCACTGCTCAAAAACAAATTTTTGACTCCAGAATCAGATACCCAGGGAAATTTCGTATCCGGATTACAGAGGAAAAAATTTTTTATGTTAATGAGAGTTTTTAACCGAGGGGCTATCGTCTTGAAAATCACAAATCTGATTTAAAAAAATTTTTTTTGATTTTTGTCTGATTTTTGCTTGTTTGTACTTCAACCATAAATCGTTACTAGTTGAGAAGGTTTATTTCCTTTTTTTAACGGTTTTTTGCGATTTTTTGCGATTTTTGCGATTTTTTTTGATTTTTTCTGATTTTTCATGATTTTTTGTGATTTTTTGTGATTTTTCGTGATTTTTCGCGATGTTTTGCGTTTTTTAGCCTTATAACTCACCATAGACCTCAAAAACCTATTTTTTACTATTCAATATAATATTTAGTGGTTTTTACCAAAAAAAGTAGCTTCTTATTCCAAATTTTATATATGGCTCATTTTCATTTTTTTTGAAAAAATATCTTACAAAAACTAAAAATAAAAAATTCCTTTTTTAAAGTCCGAACAAGGCTTTTTAGACTTTTTTCACCAATATTTATTCAGTGTTGCATAAAAATCACCATAACGAACCTTTTACATCAATTTATTACGTTTTTTCATATAATTATAAGGTAAAAACAGCTTAAAACCATTAAAAACCAAAATCGTTACATACGACCTTAATACATGAATTTTTCTAGGTTTTATGTATTTTAGAGAACAATATCATATATTTTTAAAGAATTCTTACTAAAAAAACGAGTTTTGGAGGTAAATTTTAAAAATATTTAATAATTTTAACAAAAATGAGGAACGGTAAAGGCAGGAACGGTAAAGGCTTTTTTAAAGAAAAATCAAAATAATTCGTAGACAAATGAACAAAAAAACTTGGCCGTTTGGAAAGTAAAGTATTTTTATGATTGAAACTTGCTAAGTTTTTAATATTTTAATTACAACGCTTCTTAATAGGAGATCTAGGGGGGTACGGTAAAGGTTTTTGTTTTTGTCCCTTCGTTATTTCTGAACTTAAACCCATTTTGTTTTCCTATTTAACAATCATTTTAAGCGCTCTTGGTGTGAGAATTTTTTGTTTATGTATTTAAGTTGTCATTTATGCGGTTAAAAGGTTTTAAAAATGTTTTTACGAAGAGAAATCAAATTTAATATAATTAAATTACGTTTTTCATAAAAATTTTGTAAAATCGTGTGACACACCTTCTTACCCTTGTAATAATTAGTAAAACTAAGTTTAAATTTTTTCTATATGGAAAAAGTTAAACCTTATGATATAGCAATTAAGCCCAAAACAAAAATTTTTGAAAATTAATCGATAGGTGTGAGTGACAGACACTCAAAGTATAGGAATCTCCCTTGTGACAGGGAACGGTAAAGGCTTTTTTGCTATATTTTTATGTTTTATAGTAGTTAAAACATTAAATTATGTTGATTTTTATGGTGTACCATCAAAAAGTAATTGAAATTAAAAATTTAAAAAAAAAAAATTTTTAAATCAATGCATCTGTTAGTCGGAAACATTTTGTACGTCATTATTGCAAAAAAAACGATAATGAGCTATATATATAAATAAAATAAAATAATGTAAAAACATGTATTAAATCATAGTTAATCATTTTATGCTTATTACACTGTTTTCTCGGTAACTTCCCATTAACTTTTATCAATTTTTTTTTCAGATTGTTATTAGTTCCCGATGACATCTTCATATTGTTCAAAAAAATTTTTGTTTATAACAAATTTTATATTGTTGTCTCCTTCTATCTATAATACTTCTTATGATTATCTCTTTCTATCTAACAATTATACAGGTATTACTCCAATCAAATCGCGGAGGGGGGTTGTATTTCACTGGCCAACATGAAATTCGCTCAACTATATGATTTTTAGATCGCTGATCACGAAAATCGGGGTCTTTTCCGGAAGATATTATCGGAACACCCTTAAATTTGCAAAAACTACCCCCAAAAAGTTTTTTTTTTTTATATATTAGCAAGCTGAGTTTCTAGATTTAGCCAAGAATTGTTATAAGAGGGTTTTTTCGGTCGCTGATCAAGAATTTGAGGCAATTTTTTATAAATAGTTAATATTTCACCCTTAAATTAGCAAACAAACCCTAAAAGGGGTGCGTTTATAGCAAATACTCCTTTTAGGGGTTGTTTTTCCTAATTAAGGGGTGAAATATTAATTATTTACAAAAAATTCACCCGAATTCTTGTTTAGCGACCCAAAAAACCCGTATGGACTTAATTTGTTAGTTCAAAGTGCAAAAATAAAAAACCCCTAAAAGGGGTGTTTTTGCTAATTTAATTACTACTTTGTGTCAATAAGACTAAAAAGTAGAAAATAAAAAAAAATTAAAAAAAAATTTTGAATCAAAGTTGTAGCTGAGAAAATTTCCTACAAAAATGGTCATTAGCGATTGTATATGTTCCTGCATCCCCACACATAGGTAATTTTGCATGCAAACGAAAACCATTTTTTTCGAAAAAATTAAAAAATTGCATTTTTTTGTATTTATATGTTTTATACACCTGAAAAATTTGATTTATTTTATATTTTTATAATATTTCAACTATTTGCAACATTTTTGGTACATGATAGTACAGTACCTTTTGTTTAAAACCGTTTTTTAGCCAAAAATTGCTAAAAATTTTAAAATCATAGATAAAATCGTTTTTTATTAAGGCAAAATTACATTTAAATACGTACATATTTTGATTTGAATACATAGTATGTATCTCTAATAAGTTACTCCATGATAAATTTGCCCATATTTGTAAGATTTTTTAGCTGAAAACATCAAAAAATTGTCACTAAAAAAAAATGCACGTTCTAGGGGTTGCAACGCCTATGTGTGGGGATGCAGGAACATATACATGCAAAATTTTATATCCACATACATACTATTATATGTAAAAAAACCTTAAATACCCAAATCTAACACTTTTGACTACCAAAAAATCTAAAAAACTCATCAAAAACGCGATCCTTTTTTTTTGTTGTTTAACATCAATTTTTGAAAATTTGGTAAAAAAAGTCTAAACTTTGACCGCTTATAACTCTGTCCCAAAGCGTTCGACTGAAAAATTGCTAATGACCATTTTTGTAGAAAATTTTCTCAGCTACAACATTTATTCAAAATTTTTTTTTTATTTTGCTTACTTTTGAGTTATTTGCAAAAAAGCGTTTTACCCCAACTTTAACCCCCCCTAAAATAATTATAACTATGAAAATTGATTTTGTATTTTTTTTTTTTTATTATATAAAATGTCATTTTATGACTGAAAAGAAAATTTTTTCCTGTTTTTATTCAGTATTTTATTTCAATTTAATAAAAAATCTTAAATTTTAAAGAACTTCATTTTTTAAAAAATCCCAAAATTGAGACTCTCTGAGTTTCTTTCTTACAAATGATGAAATAATTAGTTTCTGGGCTTCACCATCATTGATTAGAGTTTGTATGAGTCAAAAACTATTAAATCTTCAACATTTATAAAAGAATTAAAATTAGCTTGAAATGTCAATAAAATTATTATAATAAAATTGAAAAATATCCTTAAAAAGAACGAGTTTTTTAGCTTAAAAAAGCCAAAATTCTGTAAAAACTAATCTGTAAGTCCTTTTTTAATATTTCTCTGGTCTTTGAAGACTCCCCGAAATCAAAAAATACCTAGTAATATCGTCAGCAAAAAAAAAAAAAAAAAAAAATTTAATTTTGGGTGGCTTAGATATTAAAAACTTGGTTTTTAAGTTAAAAGTGAAAAAATCTTTTTGGCACCTATCACCGAATCCTTGTTCACGACTTTTTTTGACTTCCTGAGGGTTCAAACTTCACGAAAACAAGGGTCGTTTCGATGTGCCCTCAAAAAAAAAAAAAAAAAAATGACGATTCGAGGCTCAAATTAAGTAGCACTTTTAAAATATATGCTCATATATTTAAATAAAATAAACTAAATTTAAAATTCATTAAGTTATTAGCTAAGTTTTTGAGTACGAGTAGACATAATTATTTGATGCATTTGACCACCTCAAAGGTATTTCCATCTTGAAAAATTTTGATTTGACAGGTATTCAGACAGAAAGTTGCTACTATTTAAAACTGTGTGCAGTGCAATAGTCTCAACTCCAGCGTTGATTTAATAAATCGCTGGGGTCAGCCTGGCTCAGCCCCAGCGTCGTTTAGGTTGGTAGTACAATAAAATTGATAAAATGGAACTCTAATTATTTTATAATTAATCATTTTATTTATAATTGTTTTATTTTATTATTTATAATTAATTATTTTTTTTTTAATAATATAAACTTTTATTCATAATTATATCATTACATTAAAAAAAAAAAAAAAAAAAAATGTTTTAAAAAATATATAGGTATTTGTTTTCCAAGTTACTATTAATTTAAAAAAAATAGCAATAAAGGAAAATATATAGGAAACAAATGTGTATATTAAAATTATTTTGGAATATGTTGCTGATGAAATTGCGATCTATTTTATCTTTAAAAATGAGATGAAATATGTGGATGCGTTTTTTATTTGGCCGATGTTGAATAAGTTTTTCGATCGCAACGTGCTAATATTTTATATTAGCACGTTACTATTTTAATATTATATTAAATCGTAAAAATAAGATTTTTGAGGTCTAGGGTGAGTTATAAGGCTAAAAAACGCAAAAAATGGCGAAAATTCACGAAAAATCAAAAAAAATCACAAAAAATCACGAAAAATCACGAAAAATCAAAAAAAATCGCAAAAATCAAAAAAAATTGCAAAAATCGCAAAAAATCGCAAAAAACCGTTAAAAAAAGGAAATAAACCTTCTCAACTAGTAACGATTTATGGTTGATGTATAAACAAGCCAAAATCAGACAAAAATCAAAAAAAATTTTTTTAAATCAGATTTGTGATTTTCAAGACGATAGCCCCTCGTTTTTAACAGAAAAAATAAGAAAAATTATCCTTCATTTTGCTTACTTTTTTTATAAGAGTCCAAAACACAAAAATGGCTGCCAAAAATCGAGATTTCGCTCTGGAATGCTAAAAATTGGGCTGGTGATTTATTTTAACTGGGAACATGTTCATTGGATGGGGTATTTGAAAAAGTTTAGCTCGGCAGGAGGGGGGGGGGGGGTGAAAAATTGACGCTTTAGGGGGGTGGAAAAGTGATGTTTTTAGGGGGGTGAAAAATTGATGTTTTAGGGGGGGGGTAAAAAAGTGACTTTTTTAGGAGGGGGGTGAAATGGACTTAGAATATATTTGATTTAGGGACTTAGAATAATTTGAAGTGGGAGTCAGGCCTTGATAACAACAAAAACTTAGAATACTTTAAGTTTATGGACTTAGCATAATTTATATTTCAGGATTTATTATAATGTCGGTTTTTGGATTTATTACTGTTAAAAGTGAACATGTTCCATGCTCGTTGGTTGTGTAGTTACACAAACTGGTTATAAATTTTTTGGTATTACTTTCAGAAAAAACAATTTGGGGCAGTTTTGAGGACCCGACCATACATTTCAAACACATTACCTCATTTTTTCTGGTGAAGTACTAATATCTATAAATACCTATATTGTTTTTACTCGATATCACGAATCTAATTATTTTTATAATTTTTGGAAATTTTTGTCTCAAAACTTTTGCTACCAAAAAATACAAAAAATACCTAAATTTTTTTTCTTTTAGCACGTAATACTTAATTTTTCTCTATGAAAGTATTAATTTTAGAAACATCGTTTTTACATGACTTCTCATATTTAATACGTATCCGATATTTAATTTTTTGAAAATTTTTTTCTCAAAATTTTTTACATATAATAAAATAAATAAAAAACACCGTTATCTTTTTTCTTTTTGGACGTAAAACCTCATTTTTTTCTATGAAAGTTTTAATATCTAGGATTTAGAAATATCATTTTTACTTCATATATCGAATCTGATAATTAATTTTTTGAAAATTTTTGTCTTTAAAAAATACAAAAAACAGCGTTGTTTTCTTTTTATTTTTGAACGTAAGTAGTATACTTAATTTTTCTGTATGATAATATTAATTATAGAAATATCGCTTTTATTCGATCTCTCGGATCTGATACCTAATTTTTTTTTTAATTTGCATCCAAAAATTTTTTGCATTAAGGTGCCAAAGGTCACACGTTAAATATAGGGAATCATAAGCATTTTTCACGCTATTTGTCTATAAGGAACCAGAGATCCAAGCTGGTAGTAGGTGGGCTTATTTGAAAACTAAGAACCCGTAGAATTGCGTGGTTACAAATACTTATTTCCTAAATTATTGGCTTGAAATAATTTTTTTTACAAAATATTCTCTGAATTTGTATGATTATGTTGGCAATCAATTATTTTTGTTTTGTAACAAAAAATAAACATATAATATTCATAAACGAAAAAATAGTTTTTGCAATATTAGCCTTTTTTAAGTAAAAATTATAGAAAAATCTTTTAGCTTAGAAATAGGCCTACCCTCTACCAGCTTGATTCTATTGTTTTTCAGGACCAATGGAGCGAAAAAATTGACATGATTCTTTATATTTAAAACGTGAACTTTGGCCCCTTAAAAAATTTTTTAAAATATCATTATTTTTTTTCTTTTGGGATGTAATACCTCATTTGAAAGTACTATAATTTTATAACTATCATTTTTACTCGATTTCTTGGATCTAATCCTTTATTTTTTGAAGACTTTGGTGTTAAAATTTTTTGCATTTAAAAATAGAAAACTAGAAATTTGGCGTCACTTTTATATCTGAATAATTTTAAAAAAATTTCTCATTATTTTTTCCGTCCAAAGTAAATTATTTTTTATTATATTAATTTTTTTTTTATGGTTGTACTAGTGGGTGTAATATCTAATTTTTTCTATGAGATTTTAAAATGACTCGACAATATCAAAGGGAAAGATAATTTTTAGTTTTTCTTATGCCATTATACTTTTTTAGGTAAAATGACGATTAAGAATATTTTGTTATTGCTTAAAGAACCGTAGTGCCAATGATTTGAAAGCTTTTTTTTTATTTCTGGAGTAGTACCTAATTTTTTTATGGGAGTTTAAAATGACAATATCAAGAAAAAGATAATTTTTAGTTTTTTTGTTATTTTACTTTATTAGATGAAATCGACCGTTAAAAATATTTTGTTATTGCTTGAGGAAGTGACAATAATTTTGAAAACGTTTTTTCTATAATTATAATTAACAAAACTCAATATTTTATTTTTTTTTTTCTTAATAGGTTTTACATATAATTTTTTTTTAAATAATAATGTTTAAATTTCTTCTAAATTTTTTATTTAAAAAAGTTAACTTAAAATATTTATCATTATTTTTTAATTCTTATTATTTATAAATAGCTTTAATTATTTTTTAATTAAGATTGTCGCTACTTATTATATGCACGTGCGTTGTTCGATATGGTTATTTTTCTAAGAGGTGAAAAAAAATCCTAACTACGATAGGGGCTTTATCACGCCATTTCGAAGACTTATCCTACTTTGCTGGCGTATCAACTGATTTTGAGGTTATGGTCATGATTATTTTATCGTAAAACATATTCTCGTTCCTAAAAACATCAATCCGCGCATGCGCTTTGCCACTAAATTTATGATAGAAAGCACCCATATCACGCGATATACATCGAAACGCTTACAGAATCAACCCCCTCTGTACGGCAGAGCAGCGCGCATGAAAAAAAATATTTCAATAGAGGAGAAGAAAAGCAATATTTCTTTATATGAGTATAGGAATAAAAATGCATATTTCGATATTGCTTTTCTTTCCTGTATTATAAGCTGATTTGGCGCTGATATTTTTGCATATCTCTTGTTTTACATATAAGGAGTGGAAATTTTGGAAAAATTTTTTCACCAATGAAAACAGCATATCTTAATTACCTTAGAAACATATAAATATCTTTTCAATTGTATATAAACCTTTCAAAATTAACCGAAACGCGTTTCTTTAAATATCTCGAAATGAGTTAAAAGTGAAATATTGCCTTTTTTCTCCTGTACGGCAGTATAGATGACCTAAATATATTTGAAAAGTACACAAAATTCTTTCCGTTTATTACAATGTGATTTTGGACCGAGAAACGCAGGGTGCAATTCTATAACAATGTTATAAGATATGGTTTCTAGATGATTTTCCAAAAAACGCTGTCATATTCAAATCTAATCAAAACGATACGATATTGCCCAAACCTGGTCCTTTCTGAGATATGTTTCGAAAAAGATAAAGATAAAATATGATTTGTTTAAAACAACCTTAAATTGAGATTCTTTTTTTTTAACTTATCATATCTGTTAAACAAACAATCAAAAAGAATGGACTAAAAATTTTTTCAAAAATTAATGCTTGTAAAAAAAAATTGCCAAATAGTAGTATTTTGGTAGATTTGCAATATGACAGCGGAACATCTATAACTATGAATTGTAATTTACGATCCAGATGTTCCTAATATATACGATTTTTGTGTGAAATAGCAAAAAATGGGATTTTTTGCGTTTTAAGGGTTTTTAAGGCATTTTAGGACACTGGGATGTTCATTTTCGAGTTTAGTGACACCGGAAACATATTAGAAAGTATAAAAAAGGCATTTTTAAAAAAATGTCGTCCCTCAAAAAAGTAAATTTTAATTTTACTTCGTGAAAATTTGTCGCTAAAATTGATTAGAATTTATAGTTTTAATTGTCAAATATACTCATTTTACAAAAGCTAAATATTAAATGAAAATATTTGATTTCTGTGCTAACAATTATTTGCTTTATTTTTTCAATAAATTGCCCACGTTTCGATGACCTTCAGACTTCATTATCAAGGCTAAAAATTTACAATATTTTACAATTTTAATGATGTTTCAATTATTTGTATAGCTTAAAATATGTTTTTTTAAAATGGTTTTTCAATATTTTATGAAATTATTTTTGACATTTACGTATTTTTTTTTTAATTATTAAATATTATGATAATATTTGAGTATACAAATTGAGTAATTCTTAGTGAAACTTTTGGAAACTTTACTAATGGAAAGGTAAAAGTCGGGGATTTGAAAAAAACTAATTGGGTTGGGTTTGGTATACGTTCATATGATACCATACCAAATTTTAAGGTTTTAGGTTCAAAGGGTACAAAATGGCGGCTATTTTTCGGTCTTATATGGTTTAAAAAAAAAATCATTTTTAAAAATGACAATTTTCGTTTTCATTTTTTCTACGCTCTGAATAAAGCTGAAAAATGGTTTTCTTGACTATGTCTTATGTAAAATTTCCCACTGAATCCAAATCTGCCACCAGTTATTCAAAAAAACGCAAAGGAAAACCGGAAAATTGGAAAAACTAAGAAAACTCATTTTTTTTCAAACGCAGATTTTTCATACAGTCGTAATTTTTTTTTCCTAACCGGTCTTAAAATTTTTGTTTTTGTATGTACTTTTTAATAAAAAAAAAATTTTAGCGGGTATTTGCCTTTTAAGTACTTAAAAATCCATTTCAATATTTCCCATTTTCACGAAATTATTCATTTTCAATTTTCCGGATTTCCTTGTCACCTAATGAAAATTTTGACCAAATTTTCGGATTCCTCGAGAAATTTTACTAAAGATCCCCTTTTTTGAAAAGTTTTGGATGTTTCCATAACGCTATAGAAATAAAAGAAATAGCAAAATACTGAGTAACTACAAAATACGACAATGTTATAAAATACGTTTTTTTCGTAATCTTTAATTCAAAGCTGCAACCTCGACAGTTAACCAAAATACTTTCGATTGGTCTCATTTTTTTCGTATAAGTGTCACCTTTCAATTCTCGTACGCCGCAATTTTTTTTAATTAATTCTCTCACGGCGATAGTCAGTAAACTAAACGCCTATTCTTACCCCAAAATGACCAATTTTTAAATTGCTGCCAAAATTTTAATTTTTGATAGAAATGGGTTCTGTAGGCCTTGAAAATTTTCTACAAGCACTAAGTTTCTAACACATTTTTACTCGTCTTTTTTCATTAAATATTTTCTAAGATATCCCCTTTTTAAAGATAAAGATTAAAATTCACTTTTTTTCAAAAACCCTAAAAATGGGACTCTGACTTTAAATTATCATATCTGCGAAACAAATAACTATAAAAAAACGAGTAAAAATGTGTTAGAAACTTAGTGCTTGTAGAAAATTTTCAAGGCCTACAGAACCCATTTCTATCAAAAATTAGAATTTTGGCAGCAATTTAAAAATTGGTCATTTTGGGGTAAGAATAGGCGTTTGGTTTATTGACTACCGCCGTAAGAGAATTGATTAAAAAAAATTGCGGCGTACGAGAATTGAAAGGTGACACTTATACAAAAAAAATGAGACCAATTGGAAGTATTTTGTTTAACTGTCGAGGTTGCAGCTTTGAATTAAAGATTACGAAAAAACCCTATTTTATAACATTGTCGTATTTTGTAGTTATTCAGTATTTTGCTATTTCTTTTATTTCTATAGCGTTATGGAAACATCCAAAACTTTTCAAAAAAGGGGGTCTTTAGTAAAATTTCTCGAGGAATCCGAAAATTTGGTCAAAATTTTCATTAGGTGACAAGGAAATCCGGAAAATTGAAAATGAAAAATTTCGTGAAAATGGGAAATATTGAAATGGATTTTTAAGTACTTAAAAGGCAAATACTCGCTAAAATTTTTTTTTTATTAAAAAGTACATACAAAAACAAAAATTTTAAGACCGGTTAGGAAAAAAAAGAAGTTACGACCGTATGAAAAATCTGCGTTTGAAAAAAAATGAGTTTTCTTATTTTTTCCAATTTTCCGGTTTTCCTTGGCGTTTTTTTGAAAAACTGGTGGCAGATTCGGATTCAGTGGGAAATTTTACATAAGATAGTCAAGAAAACCATTTTTCAGCTTTATTCAGAGCGTAGAAAAAATGAAAACGATTTTTAAAAATGATTTTTTTTTAAAACCATTTAAGACCGAAAAATAGCCGCCATTTTGTACCCTTTGAACCTAAAACTTTAAAATTTGGTATGGTATCATATGAACGTATATCAAACCCAACCCAACTAGTTTTTTTCAAATCCCTGACTTTTACCTTTCCATTAGTAAAGTTTCACTAAGAATTACTCAATTATAAGTATTATTTTTACTACACGTTTTTTAACTTGCTACCGTAATGTTAATTAAATTTTTCTACTTATACTATTTTATTACTAATTTCTATTTTTAAATATTATTATACCGTTTGAAAATTTAAAAATAAAAAAAAAATACGTAAGTAAATGTCAAAGATAATTTCATAAAATAAATAAAAAGTAATTATAAATAAATAATTAATAAATAACTGAAAATAATTGAAAAATGATTATAATATATATTTGAAAATACTTTGTACATTCAATAAAGGGATAATAATGTTTCAATTATTTTCAACCTAATTTATTTATTTTATGTTAACTTTTTTTAAAACAAAATTCTACTAGTTTTTTTTTTTAAATTCTGAAATATTGAAAATTTACAATTAAATTTAATTACACAAATTAGAAAGAAATATTAATATACTGACGATAAATTTTTTTATTATTTTAGCACATATACTAATTTAGTATTATTACTAATTTTTATATAAATATTATTATAACCTTTGAAAATTTAATAATTTAAAAAATACCCTGCCAACTAGCTGGCACTGAGGTTCCTCAAACAATGGGCTGTAATCTTAATTTACAAAAAATATTATTGATTACAACCATGCAATTATACATACATTATTCGTTTTTAGTAGCCGGTAAAGTAGATTATTAAGATCATTTTGTTATTAAAGTGAAAATTCTAGCGTCCATGGATTGGTCGCGCTGGCGTTAATGGATTTTAAATCATTTTTGCATAATTAAAAAGAAACAAATGTAAAAAAAGCTAATTTTATTTTTTTTTATAAAATTTTATTTTATTAGAATATAAAATTATCCCTTAATAATTAAAATATTGGGTAACATGATTTTTTTGTTTTGTCAAAGAAATGGTTGGTAACGATGCTAAAATTACAAATATTTGCTCAATTATAAAAGATAGGAGTTTTTACCATAATAATTCCTTATAATTTATTTTCTCAGTGTACTTCTTGCATTTCAAGATTTTAACATTATTTATATTATTTCTATTAATCACAAAATAATAAATTATTTAATTCTATAAATTGTTTGATTCTTTAAAAAATGACAATATAACTTTTAAATCTTAATTTTAAAATGCAAACATAACCATTTTAGGCTGTTTATTATTGTTTATAATTTCATTAAGCTGCATACATAAATAAACATAGCAACGAACAAAATAATCCGAGGAAGTCAAAAAGAGGCAAGATTTCCATCACTCTTTCTTGTGTGTTATAATTTATATAAAAATAAAAAAAAATTGTGATCGGATACAAAAAATTACTACATACTAAATTTCTAAAACTTGTACTCTCATTAAAATAAATTAGATGTGCCCAAAACGAAAAATAAATTTGGTGTTTTATGTATTTTTTTGTGACGAAGATTTTGGAGAAAAAAATTTTCAAAAAATTAATTATCAGATTCAAGATATCGAGTAAAAATCATAATTTCAAATATAAGTAATTTCATGGAAATGAATGAGGTATTACATCCAAATTAAAAAAAAAAAAAGTATTTTGAGATTTTTTTAATAAACAAATTTTTCGGAAAAAAAAGTTAGGTATTCATTCGATAGTTGTTATGAAATATCACTGGTTACAATATTTTAAAATATTAGTACTTTCATAGAATTAAATGAGGTGTTACACCAAAAAAAAAAAAAAAATATTGCAGTTTTTTTTATTTTTCTTTTTTTTTAATTTTGAGAAAAAAATTTCGAAAAAATTCAGTATCAGTTCCAAAAAATTACTGTAAACGAGGTTCTTAAAACTAGTACTTCCATGGAAATAATTAGGTACTACGTCCAAAAAGAAAAAAAAAATTGGTATTTTTTGTATTTTTTTGTGAAAAAAATTTTAGAAAAAAAATTTTCAGAAAATTAAGTATCCGATTCGAGATATCATTTGAAAACTATACTTTCAAATATAAGTACTTTCATGGAAATAAATGAGGTATTACATCCAAATTAAAAAAAAAGGGGGAGGGTTAGAGATTTTTGGATAAAAAAATGTTTGAAAAAAAAATTATGTCTTAATTCGATAATGGTTTTGAAATATCACTAATTACAATATTTTCAGATATTAGTACTTTCTTAGAATTAAATGAGGTATTACACCCAAAAAAAAAAAAAATATTGCATTTTTTTTTATTTTTCTATTTTTTTAATTTTGACAAAAAGAATTTTGAAAAAATTCAGTATCAGATCCAAAAAATAACAATAAACAAGGTTCTTAAAACTAGTACTTCCATGGAAATAAATTAGGTACTACGTCCAAAAAGAAAAAAAAAAATTATATTTTTTGTATTTTTTTGTGAAAAAAATTTTAGAAAAAAAATTTTCAGAAAATTAAGTATCCAATTCGAGATATCATGTAAAAACCATACTTTCAAATATAAGTACTTTCATGGAAATAAATGAGGTATTACATCCAAATCAAAAAAAAAAAAAAGTACCTCGAGCTTTTTTGGTGAAAAAATTTTTGAAAAAAAAATTAGGTCTTAATTCCATAATACTTGTGAAATATCACCGATTACATACATACGTACACACACACACACACACACACACACACACACACACACACACACACACACACACACAGACTTTTTTTAAAAACAGGTTTTTTAGCTTCCTGGGGTCCCAAAACGTGCTTATATGCCAAAAAATAGAAAATCAAATTTTGACCTAACACAATGGTTCCTCTTTGAGGAACCAAAAAATAATGTCAAAAATAAATTCATAAAATATTGAAAAATCATTAAAAAATTAAATAATTATACATATTTTTAAATACTGATAAGCGTTAAATAATAAAAAATAGAATTTTATTTTTAAAAAAAAGTAATCAAAAAATAAATAAAAGTGACTGAAAATAATTGAAACATGAAACATGTAAAAAGTAACTTTCTTATATTAACAAAAAAATTAGAACATTTTCGAAAAATTAGTAAATTGTAAATATTCGATAAAAAAAGCGTAAATTTACTAAATTTAGTATATTATCGAAAAATTCGAGAATCCTCGATTTCTTTTTGTGAATTTACGAAAAAAGTTGTATATTCACAACTATTTTTCGTAAATTTACAACTATTTTTTCACAAAAAAAAAATAAGGAATACTCGAATTTTTCGATTATATGATTTTTTCGAATATTTACAAATTTTTTCGAAAATTTACTAATTTTTAGAAAATGTTCTAATTTTTTTATTAATATAAGAAAGTTACTTTTTACAGTGCATTTTTCATAAATACAGATAAATAAATGGTATGGAACTAAAAAAAGTAATGTTAAAAGTATTAAAATTTATTCCAATATTATTTTTCTGCTTTCCCTGGTAGCCACGTTGTTTGTAATACAGTTAATTTACGGTTTTACGATATTACATAGGCCAAAAATTACAGTTTTTGAATCGTAGTGTACATATATGTACGTAAATCGAACATATTATATGCTTTAAACAAGCTTTAATAAACAAGATTTTTAAGTTTTCAAAGTCGTAGACAACAGCCAAAATGCCTAACAGTAAATTCTGTTCTGCAGGGACGTCATTTTTTCAGTTGTAAACCCATCCCGTAAACGAATGTTTTCTTACCAACTTATGCTATTTTAATCAAATCACTTTTAACCCTTTTAATTAATAAAACAAAAATTGTAGTCAAAATTCGTCTGCTTAATTCTTATAGACGACACTTGAGAGCATAATTTGTTATCCTTTTCCTAAAAGTGACATGCTCATCGCAACTAATAACTATGTGCATTTTTAGAGCTAAAGAGCCATTCTGGTTGGCTGATATAAATTTAATTGTTGTTTGTTGGTTTTTTTTCTGGGAAATTGTCACTTTTCTTATCTAGCCTATTTTGGGATATTTTTGGCCATTCTTTTAGTGTTTTGAATTTTGATAACAAAAAAAATTCATCATCTCCATTGACAATAATGTTTTTTGGTGCGTAGATTGATTGATTAATTGTTTTTTATTTTTATACAGAATTGTACAAAATTGTTGAGTTACAATAATATAAAAGAAAAAATTTTGTGCGGACACGTATATTTACAAAAGTATAGTTATCAGAAAAATATAATAAATTTAGATAAAATAATAAAATGTAAAACAAGAAAAAGAAAAACAAAATAATATACTAATTAACTTCAATTAAACTATTTACAATATATAATTAAGATTCATTGAATTTTAAAGTTTTTAAATATTTAAAAACTTTGTCTTTGGTTTTTTTAATACATGAAATTTAGGTGTAGGAAATGGAAAATAGGGAGAATTGAGGATGATGGGAAGTAATTCAGGTTGGAAAAAAGGGGAAAATATTAAAGTAACTTCGTGGAAATTATTATTATGAAAGTATTTATTTATTTTATTTAAGAAAAAATTTTGGCGCAGGCAAGGCCGATGCGCAATTGAATACATAAATTTACAAATTTCATTGTACGTATGAGTACTAACAATAAGTAAGATTAAAATAAAAATAATAATAATAATAAAATACAAAATATTAATTTCCAATTATAATGAAATAATAATAATTAAATTTTGATTATAACATAAAAAGAAAATAAGAAAATAATGCAAAATATATATTCACTTCTATATATATTTTAAAAAATAAACTGAAAGTATTATTTGAGAATTTAATTCTTAACTTATAACAAATAGTGATTACAAATATGGTTTAGATAATTTTTGTTTTTAACTAGAATACAAGTAAGGTGGAGGAGTCACGTTATAAATGAATCAGACTGTTATTTAAGGTATTATAGATGTAAACAGTACACAGATATTTTTGGTTTAATTTTACGTTTAGCCAAACTAATTTTAGTCCAGCGGAAGAAGTTCCAATGTCCCATTTAAATTTTTTATTGCTGATATATATTCCTAGATGATAACTGTAATCTTTGCGCGAATCACAGTTGATTCTAGTTTTTTTTTTATAAAAATGAAATGCTCATCCGTGTAGCTAAAGAGTCCTTCTGATTGGCTGATATAAATTTTATTGTTGATTATTTACAAATTCGAATTTGAAATTTTAATAATTTTAATTAGAATTATTAAATTTGTATTTAATATTTATTATTTAGTAAGGTTATACATATTAAAGGTCTATCTAGTTCAATTGAGAGTGTTTTAAAAAGGAATGTTCCTACAGAATTAAAAAATTTTTATTAATTATTTCAAATATTTTAAGGTACCAGACCGAATTGGAATGGCGTTGTTTAAGACATTTTTCTTTATTTAATTTCTCATCCCCTGTATTAGTTATCAGTTTACAATTTTTTTTATACATTTATTAGGCATTTATATACATGACAAAAATTTTTTTTTTTAATTTTAATAATTAGTTGTATTTATAGAGGACGCCAAAGTACAGGTGTAGAAAGTGCAGTCGGTCCAGGCTGACAGTTAATCTCAGGATTGGCAAGTTTGAAAAAAAAAAAAAAACCAAAAAGATTCTTAATAAGTTATGCGTCTCACAAGGCAATACAACTCAAATAGAAAAAAAAACCAAAAAATAAAAAAATGGGAGAGTCGGAAAAAATTTTTGTAAAATTAGGCGTTGTTTTTGACCCTGTTATGCCTGTTAAAGACATATTTGAATTAATTTTTTTTTCAAATGTTAAGATTATATACCAAATTTAATAGCATCAAGTTGAACTGAAGGGTTAAAGAAATAGGTTTAAAATATTTTTTTCCAATAACATTACTAAAAAATAACTTCCCCAAGAATGTTGAGATTCCTAGGACCATCCCTTAGATTTTGGCAGTCATTTTTATTTTTTTGGTTATTTAAAAAAAGATAAATTTTCTTAAATCTTATTTATACATTTGTCCAAAATAACTTATTATAATTAACAACTAATTATCTCGAAAAATTAAATCAAACCGAGTGGAATTTTTCAAATATTTATTTACTGATATAAATATCTTTAAAATAATTTTATATTATATTATAATTTTATTTGATTTTATTGAATCAGCTGAAGGTTGTTTAAAAATATAATAAATTATAAGCCAAAATTTTATATGCGAGAATCTCAGTAAAACTGACCTAAAGAAAATGCTAAATGAAATAATCCTTTATGACTGCTGCAGTTTTAACTTTCAAAATTAATTTCAGACAAATTGATCGACTTTGACTCAACTTGCAGTTAGAATAAATTTGCGTTTAATTTTATTATTAAACAAAATTTTCATAATGATATGACAAAAAAACAAGTATCTATATATTTTTATTTAAAAACTTTTATAAACAAACAATCGGTCTTGTAATTCAATTAAAAAATCATAAAAATATGATAATTAATAACAAAATATACTTTTATTCTTAAAACATCAATGGATTTGAAACTCTTCCGCTAAAAAGGAAAACATTCCTTTTCTTATCAAAGATTCTGAACAAAAATGGTCTGTCAACGTGAACATTGGTTTCATCAGTCAAGCTTTGTACAAATACTGCCTCAACAACTAAAATTATAAAAATCAATATAAATTAAAAAAAATGTATAACTTGTTTGTGCGTTCACACAACCAACGATTATGGAACATGTTCACTTATAACAGTTTTAAAATATACTCCCTATTTATTACAAGTCATAGAACCAAAATTATAAAATATCACTAAATTGAAATTATTTTAGGTCCATAAATATTAAGTATTATAACTCCCCAAATCAAAATACTTATAACCGGTTTATTTAAACCCAACCTAACTGCATAGAACATGATTATTTACAGCCGAGGGTTAGGTATAATGAAAATATTTCGCAACATGTCAATACATTTAGCTATTTTTATAATTTGTCTTTATCACCATTACTAGATGTTAAGATTCTAAATCTAAACTATTTTGATTCCCTAAACTCGTATTATTCTAAAACCCTCAATCGAAAATATTTAAGTCCCTTTTAACCCTTCCCCTTAAATCGGACACTGTTGACACCCCCTTGATTTTCAGATTTCCAGGATACCCCCTTCCTATAAAGACGTTCCATGTTAATTATTCTGAGTTCCTGAACCAAAAATATTGCAAGTTCATTTAACTCCCCTCCCTCCGCCAGTTTTGCAAGGGTTTTTTCCAGGTACCCCTCCTTATGAATATGTTCCAAGTTAATAATCAACGTAAAACAATAAGAAATTTTATTACCAGTAGCTGCAGCAGCTTCACTACCTTCTTCATTAACTTCAATGAATACTTTTTGAATAGCTTTGTTAACGACTACTGGGGTTTCGGTCATTTTTTGGAAATCAGCATGTTTCTCGTCAAACATGTCAGTCATTCCAAGCTGGATTTAAAAAAAAAATAATAATAAATAGTATAAACATCAGAAATACAACGTTGATCGATTTAAATTACCTGTTTTAAACCTTCTTCTAAGGAAAGTGTTGTCTCAATTTTAAATTTAGGCAAATAAAGTTTTGTTTTACGTTTGAAAGTTGTTGAAAGATTTTGAGTATAATTAAGAGAAATTTTTTGTAAATTCTTTTCTATCTTAGATAATCCATCAATTTCGCGAGGAATAATAATAAGCATAGTAAGATCTTCATTCTAAAATCAATAGCAAAAAATTGAAAAATTGAATTGCTAGGTAAAAATGAAAATAATTTTCATATACTTTGTAAGGAAGTTCGATGTACTGAGCATCCAAATCATCTAAAGTTCCAAAATGAAAATATTCACTTAAATGCATAGTAGGTACTTCTATTTTAGAATCTTTACTAAGATAAAAAGTTTTTGGTTGGGTGTCCCTTTTATCAAATTGATATTTCCAATTAGATTTAAAATAAACAGCATTTAATAAAAGCATAGCAGTGCCTTCACTTACATCACCTAAATAATGATTAGAAGCACAAAATAAAAAAAAAATCTTTTTATGTATTTCAAATTTTCTATATTTCTTACCTGGTTCAATTAGTTGTTTAATTTTATCATTAGTTTGTTTAGCACACCAATCATTAACTACTTTCACAGCTTCCTTAGTTTTAGAAAAATCGAGTTGATCAATCCCAGAATGGAAGTAGGATGATATTAGTTCTTTATAAGATTCTTTAATTGCAATTTTTTTTGAAGCAAAAATTTTATTTGCCAATTTTAATACCACGCCATCATTTTCAACACCCTAAAAAAAGTTAGCGTTTATCACAAAAAAATAAAATAATGGCTATATTTTGAATTAAATCCCACAAAAACTGCCCTAACTCTGCATTATGCAAGAATTCCGAAAAAAATGCTAAAAATTAAAAGTAGAACTAGATAATTGAAATTCTGCACAGAAGTTTTCTTTGAAATGTTGCACCTATTTGACATGATTTAAGTGAAAATTTATGAGTATTAAAAACAGTATAACTGAGCCTAATAAGTGTAATATGGGCGTATAAATTTTACAAAAAATGAAAGGTAAAAGAGACTGAAAAAATTCTATATCCGAGACTGAAATTTTCACAAAATTTCCATAAACCATATTATTTTTTATCCTTAAAATCACCTAAAAACCTTTAAATATAAAATTTGTGGGTGCAACATAGTTTTATATATTATAACGGGCAAAAAAGCCGTCTCCCTAGGGTAGTAAATAGACTTTTTGTTCTAGATATGTAAAATGCATTATATATATTTACATATTACGTGTCATAATCCTCTTATTAGTCACCGAACATTTCTATACAGACACGTATCTAGAAATTTTTTTCGGAGGGGGGCCAGAACCTAATAATACTAATAATTATGGTTTAAACTTATGTATTAAGAAACAAAATTTAATCGTTCCTTATTTTAAATTGTTTAAAAATTATATTTTTTAATAAACAATTAAAAATTTTTGAAAATAGGAGTAAAAACATTCCTATTTTTACTAAACATTTTCATTTTGCGGGGGGGGGGAGGGAGGCATGGACCCTTTAGCCCCCCTCTGGATACGTGCCTGCTATACTACATATTATAGGTAAGAGAGAAGATTAGTAAAATGCATGAGAAATAAAATTTTTGAACAAATCCGAATCAATTTTTTTAAGCTGATTGCTAATTGTAAGTTCTAAAATATTCATGTATATTTACTTGCAAAACAAAAAATATAACTTACATTTAATTCATTCATGAAATTTTGAAAACCATTTAACATTGAAGATTCATTTTCCGACATATACAGTGCATTTCTCATTTGTAAAGCAGTATTTCCTTTGGCACCAAATGTGACCATAGCTAAAACCACATAAGCGCTTAAAGCAGAGCAAACAAAATTATCATTGAAATTTGCTGCAGAATTCTTAAAAAATAAAGATATTTTTTAAAAAATATTAATTTTTATTTACAAATAATTACAAATATACCTTGTAAAAATCAACATTGAAATTTTCAACTCTTTCCGACAAAAAATTTATCGATTCCATTTTAATAAAAATTTTACGTCCTTTTTGGTTTTATTGATTCTCACTGAATGCATAATTCTCGGTGTGATTTTTATAAGTGAATCAAAATATAAATATTTATTTATCGTATTTAATTATCTCATTCGCAATTAATTAAATATTCTTATATTATATTGGTAGAAATCTAAATTATTCTTATTTTTTTTTTATGTATTCAATGTTTCTAAGTGTTTTGAAAACGGGGATAGGTTAAAAAAAAAACGAGCCAAGTTTTAAAAAATCCATTCTGCGGATTTTTCAAAAACGAGTTTACTTTAAAAATTTTCCTCTAATAAAAAATTTTTAAAACGGATCCGTATTATCAATTTTAATGCCATATTGCTATTTTAATAAGATTTTAGTGCCAGAAGAGAGAAAAAAAAAGACTGGAAAAATTATCATGCAAACTGCCTGATTATAAAAAAACTGGTTTTTTTATAATTAAGAAATTTGCATGATAATTTTTCCATTTCTTTTTTTAACAAAACAAAAAAATTTTTTTTAAATTTAAATTATTTACACCACTATCAGAGAATTAGATAAGAACGTTTTTTTTATAATAAAAACGTCTGTACTCATCTGTAACTTTCAATACCGTATTTTTTATGCAAAGATAGTACATTATTTCAATTTTTTTAAGTTCTCGGTTACTATTAGTAGTGTAGGTCTGAACTTCTATTTCCTAGTCACATTTTTCTGATTATAGGTCCATAAAAATTATCAATAAGTATTTATGATTTGAGACGCTGAATACGAGGCTGAATACAAATATGAAATTCTTTTGTACCGAAAACGACCTGATTTTAAAATATGATGCTCACTTTTAAAATATGTTTTGCTTGATGTTTAACTCTAATGGTATCCGAAGATTTTTCCTAATCCATTTTGCCTAAAGGAAATTTTCCCTAATGCCATTTTTCCTAAAAGCATTTTTCCTAATGTAATTTTTCCTAATAATACTATTTTTTTTTTAAATTTAAATTAAACATTAATTGAATGAAGTTAAAAAACCAAGTTCAGGCAAATTAATTATTGGTTCCTCACAGAGGAACCATTGTGTTAGGTCAAATTTTGTTTTCTGATTTTTTGGCATATAAGCACGTTTTGGGACCCCAGAAAGCTGTGTGTTGTGTGTACGTGTTATACGTACGTACGTATGTAATCGCTGATATTTCACAAATTATAATTACTGCCCCAGCACAAGCTCCTAGGAGCCTCTTGGGATAACCTACGTCGGTATAAGTCAGTTAAGGCAAGTTAAGGTACTTCCCGAGTGACTTGTAAAATAACGAATAATATATTCGGTTATTTATAATAATATATAACTAAAAATATATAATTTATTGATAAAAAAAAATTATATTTAATTAATATTTGCACTTCATAAAAAAAATACTCTCAGCAAAACAAATAAAGTTTTAAATATTTATAAATTATGCAACCAGGAAACAGAGAGTCAAATCGTACAGCTGACTACAATCAGAAACTTGGTAAGCGTTAAAATTCATAATAGTTCTAATATTAAAACATTGTTACTTGGATTTTAAAGCCTTTAAGCAGGTTAAAGTAATAAAATACAACGTTCATATATTTTTAAATATCAATTTTAATACTATTAAAAATAATAAAAAATAATAAAATGAAATTAATAATAATACTAAAAATAATACTAATAATACTAATAATACTAATAATAATAAATTAATAATAAGCGGCCCTGAGGATCGCCTGCGCGTACCATACGGTATCGCTCGAAGCGATCCAGGTAGTATAGCATCGGTCATACCCATCGACCTGCTAGTACTCCAGTCAAAATGCGGGGGAGGGGGGTCGAAACCTGTTGACAGGATGAGATTTGCTTTACTATATGTTTTTTGGGTCGCTGAATCCGAATCCGGTGCCCATTTGGGCTGGAAAATAGGGGAACACCCTTAAATCAGCAAAAACTACCCCTTTTTAAGGGTTTTTTTGCAATACTTTGGAACCAGCGTTATAATAATCAAATAAATACCAATTTTCTGAGATTTATTAACAAAATATAGAGTTTAGCTAATATTGTACCAAAATTGTTTTGTTAGGGCTAATTATAGAGGGTGAAAACTACCCCCAAAATTGAAAAATAGAAAAAATACGCTAAAAGTTAATTTTTTTACTTTTTTTTTGTGGAATCAAGTATTTAAAAATATTTTATGCTATTTGAACCATCATAAAATGTTTTCACCCCTGGGGGGTTAAAACAACCCTTAAATTTATAAATACATAAAAACCATGATAAAATTATATTTTTTTTTTACTTCTTTTTTGTAGAATCAAGTATTTAAAATATTTTATGCTATTTTAACCATCATAAAATGTATTCACCCCCGGGGGGGTTGAAACAACCCCTATTTTTATAAATACATAAAAAGCATTATAAAATTTTATTTTTTTTTACTTTTTTTTTGTGGAATCAAGTATTTAAAATATTTTATGCTATTTTAACCATCATAAAATGTATTCACCCCCGGGGGGTTAAAACAACCCCTAATTTTATAAATACATAAAAAGCATGATAAAATTTTATTTTTTTTACTTTTTTTTTGTGGAATCAAGTATTTAAAATATTGTATGCTATTTTAACCATCATAAAATGTATTCACCCCCCGGGGGGGGGGCGAAACAACCCCTATTTTTATAAATACATAAAAAGCATGATAAAATTTTATTATCATTTTTTTGTATTTATAAATTTAGCTGCTTTTTTAACCCCCCTCCCCCCCTGAGGGGAAATATATTTTCAGATAGTTAAAGTAGCATACAACATTTTAAATACTTGATTCCACAAAAAAAAGTAAAAAAAATAAAATTTTATCATGCTTTTTATGTATTTATAAAATTAGGGGTTGTTTTAACCCCCCCGGGGCCCAGACCGTAGAAAAGCATGTCTAAAATGTGGCATGGATGGCCACAAAAGAACAGAATGCAAGAAGGAAACACCCGAGTGTTTCCTCTGCAAGAATAGGGACGACAAGTGCTCTACGGAACACTATGCCGGAGAAGGAAACTGCCCCAGCTACCGTGAGGCTCTGGCTGTGGCGAGGAATAAGTGTCATCGAAAATGATCAAGGTACTACAAGGGAACATGAACCAAGCCCGGCAAGCTGGTGCTTTGTTGGAACAGATTGCTCGCGAAGAGGATTCAAATATCCTTTTACTAAGCGAGCAATCATACAACATGAACCACAAATACTGGCTAACCGATGACACTGGCTGCTGCGCCATATGGCTCCGGGGTAGAGCCCAAACGACCTTGACCAAAAAAGGGAAAGGCAATTGCCACGTTTGGGTCACGTGCGGGGAGACAACTTATATAAGTTGCTACCTCTCCCCAAACGATAGCTCGGAAGTGCTGGCTACAAAACTGGCCAGCATTGAGAACACGGTTCGGACGGTAACCGGAAGCGTTATCCTTGCTGGAGAGCCTTGAGAAGAGCTATCGAGGAGGGCGGTGGCCTTTCCGAGGAGCAGTATGGATTTCGTGAGGGGCATTCCACGATAGACGCCATCCGGCGTGTCGTGGATACCGTAGAGGCTGAGAGGGAAAAGCGGCCTGCAATTCGCAAAGACGTCCTTCTTGTAACGCTGGACGTCAAAAACGCTTTCAATTCGGCCAGGTGGGATGACATGATCCGGTCTCTCGAGTACGATTTCCGGATACCCAGGTATCTGGGTAACGTAATAAAGGACTACCTACGGGACCGGAGACTGCTCTACGACACGCTCGATGGCAGGCGACAGAGGGTTCTGAGTGCGGGCATTGCCCAAGGTTCGGTTCTCGGACCGGACCTGTGGAATGCCTTTTACGATGGCCTGTTGCACGTTCACCTCCCGGAAGGAGCTTCTCTGATCGGGTACGCGGACGACGTGGCTCTGACTATCACTGGCAGGGACATGCAGGTAACCCAGGAGAGGTTGAATCTAGTCATGAGACAGATCAATCTCTGGATGGGCGAGCACGGGCTCCAGCTCGCGATCCCAAAAACGGAGATCGTACTGCTGACCCGTCGAACAACAATTTCCACGGACATCGATGTAAATGTCGATGATGGTGGAAACCCTCACACGATCCAAGCCAAGACATCGGTTAAGTACCTGGGAGTTCTGCTTGATAACAAGCTGAACTTCTGGGAACAATTTCAGAGGTCGAGTGAGAAGGCCGCATCGATCGCATCCTCCTTGTCAAGGCTCATGGCCAACATAGGAGGGCCCAAACCCGGCAAGCGAAGATTGTTGATGTCCGTTGTCAACTCTGTCCTGCTTTATGGATCTGAGATCTGGGCGGATATCACCAAATTTGCCAAGTACAGACATAAAATATCGTCTGTGCAGCGGCAAGCAGCCCAGAGGATCGCCTGCGCATACCATACGGTATCGCTCGAGGCGATCCAGGTTGTAGCATCGGTCATACCCATCGACCTGCTAGCGTTGGAGCGGAAATACATTTACGATAGTGCAGAGGACCGCGAAGTGGCATCCACTCGCGCCCGCTCCAGCTCTATGGAAAAATGGCAGGAACGGTGGAAAAAGGAGGAAGAGGAAAATGCCCGATGGACCCGCAGACTGATTTCAGATCTGCAGGCATGGACTGGACGACAACATGGGGAGGTAGATTTTTACCTCACCCAATTTTTAACTGGACACGGGTACTTCCGTGTCATGTTAAAACATTGGCACAAGGTGGCAACAGAGGAGTGCTTGCACTGCCCAGGCGAGAAGGATACAGTAGAGCACACATTCTTTGAATGTGTTCGCTACTCGGAGGGGCGCCCGCCCTTCCCGATTTGGAGGCCGGAGACGGTGGTCCCGGAAATGCTACAGAGTTCCGAAAACTGGAACAAAGTAGCAGAGTACGTAAGGGCCACCTTGTTGAAGAAAAAGGAGGAGGGCTTTCTATCGTAGATTGCTCTCCTGTCACTAGGCAGGGGGAAGGCAGCGGCCAGTTGCCTAGGCTGCGCGTCCCAAACTGAAGTTATACCTGAAAAGGGAGTTCCGGTTTGGGACAAACAAGCGCAGGGGGTTTAAAGTGTGTTTATCCAGTAAGAATCTGGGGCGTAGCCGGCGACCGCGTTCGTCGGTGGTCTCCCAGTTGTGCACTTTGTGCAACTGGGCGGTCATGGAAATTTGCGGGTCTTTAAGGCCCGCAAACACTCCATGGCTGATGTAAGATTCACATATTTCCCATAAAAAAAAAAAAAAAAAATACTAATAATACTAATAATAATAAATTAATAATAAGCGGCCCTGAGGATCGCCTGCGCGTACCATACGGTATCGCTCGAAGCGATCCAGGTAGTATAGCATCGGTCATTACATTTACGATAGTGTAGAGGACCGCGAAGTGGCATCCGTTCGCGCCCGCTCCAGCTCTATGGGAAAATGGCAGGAACGGTGGAAAAAGGAGGAAGAGAAAAATGCCCGATGGACGCGCAGACTGATTTCAGATCTGCAGGCATGGACTGGACGACAACATGGGGAGGTGGATTTTTACCTCACCCAATTTTTAACTGGACACGGGTACTTCCGTGCAATGTTGAAACATTGGCATAAGGTGGCAACAGAGGAGTGCTTGCACTGCCCAGGCGAGAAGGATACAGTGGAGCACACTTTCTTCGGATGTGTGCGCTACGTGGAAGGGCGCCCGCCCTTCCCGATTTGGAGGCCAGAGAAGGTGGTTCCGGAAATACTACGGAGTTCTGAAAATTGGAACAAAGTAGCAGTGTACGTAAGGGCCACCTTGTTGAAGAAAAAGGAGGAGGGTTTTCTATCGTAGATTGCTCTCCTGTCACTAGGCTGGAGGAAGGCAGCGGCCAGTTGCCTAGGCTGCGCGTCCCAAACTGAAGTTATACCTGAAAAGGGAGTTCCGGTTTGGGGCAAACAAGCGCAGGGGGGTTTATAGTGTGTTTATCCAGTAAGAATCTGGGGCGTAGCCGGCGACCGCGTTCGCCGGTGGTCTCCCAGTTGCACAAAGTGTACAACTGGGAGACCACTACACTTTGTGCAACTAGGCGGTCATGGAAATTTGCGGGTCTTTAAGGCCCGCAAACACTCCATGGCTGATGTAAGATTCACAAGATTCCCTTGACAAAAAAAAAAAAAAAAAAAAAAAAAATAAATTAATAATTTAATAATACTAATAATACCCTAATACTACTAAAAACTGTTTATTTAATTAAAAAATCTACAATATAATTAACAGATTTCTAATAAAGATATTCTAATAAAGTTTTTTTTTCTTTATTTTTCCTAATTAACATGGAACATGTTCATTGGATGGGGTATTTGAAAAAATTTGTCTCGGCAGGGGGGTGAAAAAGTGACGCTTTTAGGGGGGGGGGTGAAATGGACTTACAATATTTTTGATTTAGGGACTTAGAATAATTTGAAGTGGGATAACAACAACAACTTAGAATACTTTAAGTTTATGGACTTAGGATAGTATATATTTCAGGATTTATTGTAATTTCGGTTTTTGGATTTATTACTATTATGAGTAAACATGTTCCATGCTCATTGGTTGTGTAGTTACACAAACCGGTTATACATTTTTTTTACTGATTTTCATTTGCAAATCGGCACACTACAGTAAACTGTTATGTAAAATTTTTTTTTTTTGGAGATTCGTTTTATCAGTAGGTCAGTTTGGGAAATAAGAAACACCACAATATGCATACTCAAATAAAAAACTTTTAGCAATAATCATAGGTTAAGTACATAATTATACGAAAATGTTTGACAACAAATTCGATTTTGAGTTTCGTGCTTTTAGAATTATATATATTACGGGATTTATTACTTATTTTTATTACTCTTGACAACTATAAGCTTATGGTGTTTTTTTTTAGGTTAGAACAGAAAAACTAGAAATGTCTAGCAACTATTATGACAATGAACAATTGTTTGATGCTTTTTCTAAGAAAGATATCTTACTAGCAGATACCTTAGCTAGTGAAAAACTGTTTTTCTCCATGATTCCAGTTAATATTAGAGGATGGAAAATTCTAGATCTAGCTTGTGGGAATGGAAATTTAGGAAGAAATTTGCTTGACAGAGGTATTAACTCTGTCGTTGGATATGACTTATCTCAAAAGATGATCAATGAAGCCATTAATTTGTCAAAAAATGACTCTAGACTGCAATTCCTCGTGGAAGACTTAGAAAAAATTGAGCTTCCAAAAGAACGTTATGATTTGGTACATTGTCAGTATGGTTTTCATTATATCGTTGACTTGGATAGAATAATGGCTCAGATCAGTAAAACTTTGAAACCTGGAGGTGTACTTATGTTTTTGACATTACACCCTATACTTACATCTAATCCACGTACTGGGAGTAAAATAATAGAGCTTGATGGTAATTTTATTTACCCTTTATGCAATTATGTAGATGAAGGCAAACGCTATGCTACTTTTCTTGGAAGCCCAACAATCAAACAACACCACACTATCTCATCCTATGTTAATAGTTGCATTAAAAATGGTTTAGAAATTTTGGAAATGGTAGAATGGACACCCGAAAAACCACATTTGCGTGCTAGCCCTTATGCCTTTATCATGAAAGCAAAAAAGAAATCCAGTTAATGGGCTTACAAATAACTAAAATCAAGAAAATGGTACTGAGTACCAATATGCAAAAGCTCTCAGGTATACTTGTTTTTAATGTCACTTTCTTATTAAAGAACCGTTTTATAAAACAAAATAAATTTTGTGTAATAAATAAGCTTAATTACATGTAATTTTAATTTTATTTATATTGCATAAATTAAGGGTACCTTCTCCCAGTTTTGAGTAAAAATAATGTTTTTTTTTATTAGTTATCTCAAAAAGTTTATTGCATAATAAAAAGATTTTTTTACAGCGATTATATACACTTATAATGAACACTAAAAAAACTTTTTTTTTTTATTTTCTCTTTTTTTACATATGATGAGATGGCGCTGAAGTTGGTGTCTAAAAAAAAGTTCCGAATTGGCCCACATCATAATTTGACTTAGAATTGTTTTAAATAAAAAAAAAACACCATAAGTTACATGAGTTTTTGCAAATCTTAACCTAAAATCAATTAAAAAGGTTAAAAATTAAAAAAGTTATGAAGGTAAATAGAAAAAAGTCAAAATGTGACGTATTTTGAGCGAAATTATAGCCTCATTATTAGCCTCAAAACGGAGGCCTTGAGACCAAAATAACCTTCCGATCAGGTTCATAGTAGATGAAGATTCGTAGAATTTCATAAAAAATTAATTAAAAAAAAAATTTGAAATCGGAGCAATAGTTTTTTTGTTATCGTGTGGTCTGTTTTCAAAGAGTTCGTTTTGAGAAAAACGCGTATAAAGTTTCGGATCTTGTATTCTTGCATACTAATAATTTAACTTTTGGGCGCTGTCGTTTCTTTATTATTTGCGGGATTCATTTAAATTTTTTTTTTTCCATATTCTTGAATACTTTTTGAGCATAAATCAATTAAAAAAAAAAATCGATTTTCAATTTCAAAACCTGGGAGACGGTACCCTTAAAAAATAGCAATTTCATTTTTAATTTCATTTATAGAAATATTCATTTATTCAATATTTATATGACTTTATTTTTAAAAGGTTGTGTTTTTTTCCTGGGTTTTTAAAGTATATTTGCATAATTATTACAGCTAAATTTAAATGAATTTGGTAATTATCATTATTGTTTTTATATACCACCTAAAATGCAACAGTCATAACAATTTCATCACATAAATGAGTAGGAACGCTTGTCCTGAAGTATATTAAAAAATCCTTTATTAAAAGAGCTCTGGGCCTACCCTTAATTTGAACAATATTTGTTCTGTAATAGCTCTAGCTCAGCAAGTATATCTCCTTAAGTATACCTCCTTAAAAAAATTGATTACTAAATTTATTAAAAACTTCATTCGTATGTCCATAGACATACTGTCCGGTTTTTTCATAAATAAATAAATTGCATATTATTAGAAAAATATTTTTTTTTATAATATAATTAATCTGTGATATTTTCTTTGTTCTTCCATTTTTTTATTTTTAAAACAATTTTTTTCAACAATCTATTTTTTAAAGTTTTATTATTAACTTTTATCATGATTCTTCGTCATTGTTAGTTTTACAAAATTGTTAGTTTACAAAATACAATTTTTACAAAAACTTCTTAATATTAAAATATAACAATGTTAAAAGCTTCGAACTTGACATGTCCAACTAATATCAATTTTTAATTGATAAATTTTTTGTATCTAATTAAAAAAACAAGTCAACATTTTGTTGTTTAGTAAAATAATTTATTTAAATTATTATGTAAAAATTAAATAAAACTTTATTTTCAGACCATCATAGGATTTGTGATTCTTCCACTAAAAAGAGCGAGATTTATTTTTTTGTCAATGAGTTGAAGTGGTGCGCTAATTAAGAAACTTGTCACAGCTGTTAAAATAATAAATATCAATGTACATAATAATTAAGACAAATTAAAATACATCAATAACGAGAAATTTACGATTTTTTTTAAGTATTTTATAAGATAGCAGTAGTACAAGTTTTCTTAATTAATTCTTTATCTATTTTGTTTTAAATTTCAATATTAACAGGATATTATTATTAATATTGGTAGAAAATCGAATTACTTTTAATTATTAATTACAAGATTACAATTAGTCAACTATTCTATTTACTTATGAGGCTATGCAGCTATGTTAACTTATTTTGTACTTTTTGACATTTTCATTAAACATTTTTTTTTTTCAACAATTACTACTAATGTTATCTTGTCTAAATCTAAAATGGAAAGCCTTGAAAGTCGTGCTAAATATTTAGGGACAACATACTTTACTATTCACTGTTTTTAATTTCTGTAAATTTAAGGTTTCTTTGGATGAATCTTTTAACATGAAACATGTTATTAAGGAGGGTACTCAGAAATTATCCCTAAAATAGGGGGGTGGAAAATGGACGCTTTAGAGGAGGGGGGTTAAAATGGACGTTTTCAGAGGGGAGGGGTCTAAAGTTGATATTTATAAGAGGTGGGGGGTTAAAATGGACTTAGAATAATTTCGATTTATATTTAATAACCTCTCTCTCCAAGATTTCCAAGTCGTTGTTTAACGAAAAATTGATAGTTAATTGGTTTTCACTCAAGTGAAATAATTTAAAAAAAAAATTAAATATTGTGCATTGCATAGTTTTAAATAATATAACGTGCTGAATTTAGCGTATTCAATTAATTTTGAAGACTGTTTTAAAAATAAATCCGTATTATCACACCCATGTAATAACATAATCATTTGATAAAATTATTGAATCATGCAAAATAAAGAATAAGATTTATAACTCTTTTTTCTTTATAAAATAATTATTTTTTTCATTAAAGAAACAATAATTCTGGAAATTACAATTTTAATGTAATTATAATAATGTATGTTTGGGTATTCATTTTTCAAAACATTTTTTTATGTATTTTAAATTAATTATTTCTTATAAACTACAATTTTAAATTTAATAATTGGGAAAGTTTTAACCAATTTCAAATAAAAGTCTGATATGAAACTATAATTCTCGTTTTCCATTTTTAAACTGTGATTGCAAGAAGTAGTAAAAGCGAACGATGCAGATATTAGTGCTGCATTTCGTCTGTGTATGGCAGATTTTTCGTTTTTTGTCCATTTTTAAAAAAAGAGCAGAGAATTTTTCATATTTTTTCTGTAAAAATTCACATTACCATGGAAAATTTACGTTCGGATAAAAAATTTTCCGTAGAATCCGAACAATTTTGTCAACCAACATATAATCATGTTAGCAAAGACAATTTTAGCTCATGTGAAATATTTAATTCATATTTTACTAAAAATTGACAAATTGCATTAAATTTTAATTAAATTTGATAAATATTAATTTTATCTCAAATCGTTATTAAAATGCAAACCTGGAATCATATGATTAAGTCTGATTTCATCGGCTCATAATCTGATCAGATTTGGAAAATTTTTTCCTGGGTAAGATTGATTTTTGAAAAATAATACGAATAAAATAACAAAAAAAGTGATAAAAAACTACAAACGAACAAAATTTTTTAAACCACCAAATCACTTATAGAAATATGTGATCGTGCCTGGAATAAAAAAGTCTTTGCTTTTTTATAAATTTTAGTGAATACATAAAATATTTATCTCTATTTTAGGGGTTAAGGGATTAAGCATTTGAAAATATAAACATACATTTTTTTTATTTCTGTGTATTTTATTATATTATATACAAATAAAATTTCAAAAATATTATATTTACTAGTTTGATTTGATAAAAAAACATGTCTTATTTTAAAAGATTTATAAAATTAAAATAAATAGTATAATTAAAACTAAGCAAATTTTTAATCTTAACCCATCAATGGATTTGTAACCCTTCCACTAAATAGAGAGACATTCCTTTTTTTATCAATAATTCTAAATAAAAATGGTCTATTGACATTAACAATTTTTTCTGTAGGCATACTTCTAATATGTGAAATAATTGCTGAAACAATAAAACTCAATATTAATAAAGAAATAAATTATATTATAAAATATAAAAATTAAATTTCATTACCAGTCGCTGCAGCAGCCTCACTACCTTCTTCATTGACTTCAATATAAGCTTTTTGAATAACTTTGCTTACAGCAATTGGGGTATTAGTAATTTTTGCAAAATTTGCACTTTGCTCGTTAAACATTTCAGTCATACCAAGCTTGAAAAAAAAAATATTGAAAAATTTTTTAATAATTAATCATGTACATAGAACATTAGTTAATAAATATTTACCTTTTTTAAAGTTTCAGTTAAATCAATTGTTGTTTCAACTTTGAATTTTGGTAAACTTAGGATTACGTCAGGTTTGTAAGATTTAGAGGAAAATTTATCAGAATAATTAATATTGACTTTTTTTAAATTATTTTCAACTGTGGATAATCCATCAATTTCATTTGGAATGATGATGAGCATCATTAAATCTTCGTTCTAAAATAAATTTATTAATAAATAAATTTTCTTTGTCAATTAAAAGTAAAATTCTTTTTACATACTTTGTAGGGAAGTGCAACATAGCTAGCATCCAAATTCTGTAAATATCCAAAATGAAGATCTTGAGTTAAGTGCATTGTTGGTACTAAAATTTTAGAATCCTCATTTAAATAAAAAGTTTTTGGTTTCGTGTGTTCTTTATCAAATTGATATTTCCAATTGGCTTTAAAATAAACTGCATTTAATAAAAGCATAGCAGTGTCTTCATTTACATCATCTAAATAATAAAAATGTGCATAAAATAAAAAGAAAAAATAATTTTAGATATTTTAAAAATTTTGTGTAAGTCACCTGGTTTAATTAATTGATTAATTTTATTATTAGTTTTTTCAGAAGACCAATTATTAATTATTTTAGCAGCTTCGTTGTTGTTAGAAAAATCTATTTGATCAATTTCAGATTGGAAGTAAGATGAGGTCAGTTTTTTATATGAATCTTTAATTGCAACTTTTTTTGAAGAAAATATCTTGTTTGCTAATTTTAATACCACATCTTCAACAACCTAAATAAAGTTAAAAACAATTTTTCTTTAACACGCTTTTTTCGTAAAGTGAAATCTTTAATTAAAAAAAAATAAATTTTTGTATATTTTTAGAAAATTGTAGAATAAACATATTGAATTAATTAGAAATATTTTTATAAGCTAAAATTCTGAATAATTAAATTGGTAAAATAAATATTTTTGTGAAACAATAATTAAACTGATAAAAAATATTAATTATATAAGATAATTATTTAATTTCATAATAATATATATTTATAGTTGACTCATTAATAAATTACATAAAAATTATAATTATGATTCAAGAAATTGATTATATATTATTTCTTCTCTGATAATTTTTTACAAAAAAAAGTTCTACAATGAGTCAGTGTATGTACTTTTTTTGAATAATAAAAATTTTGGCTGGAATATTTTGAGAGAAATACTTTGAATTATAGTAAATTTTTGCGCTGAAAATACTTTTTCTTAAATCGATTACCTCTCCATTTTTTCGTTAATAACGAGCTTTTAGGATTGAATTTTGAAATTATGAATATTAACCCATAATGACCAATTCTGAATTTGCTACCAAGGTTGTAATTTTTGATAAAAAAAGGTTTTGTAGGTCTCGAAAATTTTCCACAAGCTTCAAGCTTTTTTAAAAATATAATGATAAAAATTAACTTTCTTTAAAAATCCTGAAATTAGGACTCTTAAATTATCATATCTGGCAAATAAATTATTGAAGATGAGTAAAGAATTGTTGAAAACTTGAAACTTGTAAAAATAATTTGATATTATAAAAAACCTATTTTTATTAATTTAAGAATTGGTCAATATGGGCCAAAAATGTTCATTTGGTTAATTGGCTGTAGTGATAAGAGAATTAGTGATAAAAATTACGGTCTACAGAGCTTTAAAAGGAGGTCATTGGAATAAACGGAGGGTATCGGGAGTATTTAGGCTTCGGGAGTATTTTATAACTACAGATTCTAATTTGGTTTCTCAAAGATAATGTCTCCTCTTGTGAGTTTACTGGTACTTTGAATACAAAAATTTTATAACTATAATAATTCAAACATATTTTAACACGAAGATTTAAAAAAATATGTAAATTCTTACATAACAAACAAACAAACAAACAAAAATTATTTAATAACTAATAGAAGAAAATTAAAAAATAACTTACACTTTCATCCTTGATAAAATTTTGAAAACCACTTAACATTGCAGGTTCATTATCAGACATGTAGAGTGCTTTTTTCATCTGTGAAGCAGTATTTCCTTTAGCACCAAATGCAGCCATAGCTAAGACTACATAAGCACTCAAAGCAGAACAAACAAAGTTATTATTAACATTTGCTGCTGCATTCTAAAAAATATTAGTCCATTTTATTAATAATATAAAATTAATTTTTCTGGTCAGTGGCTAGAAAACACGTTTTTCCAGTCTGCTGCACGTCCGGCAAAGACGTGTTTTCTTGCCACTGGTGAAGAAATATCTATTTGTTTAACAGGGGAAAAAATAGGATACGAGTTTAGACAGCATTGGAAGTAAAATTCCTTAGATTTTTTCCCGTGTTCAACAAATAGTTTTTCATTAAAAGCGAAATAAGATCGCCTGAAAGTAAGAAAGTAGATCTTTTTTGTACACTGTAAAAATTTTTTGTGATTTTAAAAAAATTTACATAGTATAAGTTTTGTAAAAATACTAAGCGCTTGTAAAATCACAAATGTTATTGAAAAATACAATTTTTTTGTGATTTCCTATAGATTTTGTAAAATTACAAAATTTTTTGTGATTTTAAAAAAATTTACATAGTATAAGTTTTGTAAAAATACTAAGCGCTTGTAAAATCACAAATGTTATTGAAAAATACAATTTTTTTGTGATTTCCTATAGATTTTGTAAAATTACAAAATTTTTTGTGATTTTAAAAAAATTTACATAGTATAAGTTTTGTAAAAATACTAAGCGCTTGTAAAATCACAAATGTTATTGAAAAATACAATTTTTTTGTGATTTCCTATAGATTTTGTAAAATTACAAAATTTTTTGTGATTTTAAAAAAATTTACATAGTATAAGTTTTGTAAAAATACTAAGCGCTTGTAAAATCACAAATGTTATTGAAAAATACAATTTTTTTGTGATTTCCTATAGATTTTGTAAAATTACAAAATTTTTTGTGATTTTAAAAAAATTTACATAGTATAAGTTTTGTAAAAATACTAAGCGCTTGTAAAATCACAAATGTTATTGAAAAATACAATTTTTTTGTGATTTCCTATAGATTTTGTAAAATTACAAAATTTTTTGTGATTTTAAAAAAATTTACATAGTATAAGTTTTGTAAAAATACTAAGCGCTTGTAAAATCACAAATGTTATTGAAAAATACAATTTTTTTGTGATTTCCTATAGATTTTGTAAAATTACAAAATTTTTTGTGATTTTAAAAAAATTTACATAGTATAAGTTTTGTAAAAATACTAAGCGCTTGTAAAATCACAAATGTTATTGAAAAATACAATTTTTTTGTGATTTCCTATAGATTTTGTAAAATTACAAAATTTTTTGTGATTTTAAAAAAATTTACATAGTATAAGTTTTGTAAAAATACTAAGCGCTTGTAAAATCACAAATGTTATTGAAAAATACAATTTTTTTGTGATTTCCTATAGATTTTGTAAAATTACAAAATTTTTTGTGATTTTAAAAAAATTTACATAGTATAAGTTTTGTAAAAATACTAAGCACTTGTAAAATCACAAATGTTATTGAAAAATACAATTTTTTTGTGATTTCCTATTGATTTTGTAAAATTACAAAATTTTTTGTGATTTTAAAAAAATTTGTTTTGTTTAAATACAAAGCGCTTGTGAAATCACAAATGTTATTGAAAAATAAAATTTCTTTGTGATTCCCTAAAGATTTTGTAAAGTTACAAGCCTTAGGTATACTCAAATTAAAAAAGAGATGATAAATCAAATTCCCGCACTTAGTTCTTTCAAAACCAAAATTTTTAAGACAAAAAAATTTTGTGCCCAGTAATGGTCGATATATAAATATAATTTTTTTTCCATAATTTTACTATGAAAAATGAGCTATCAATGCAATAAAATTTTTAAGTATAATATGAATCTTGGCCAGAAAAATCAAAAATGGCTCAAATTGCACTTAAATTACCTACCGAGGAAAAATCGCATTTATTTTTCATGATCAATGGATTTTAATTCGCGAGAGGTAATAATTTTATTTTTTTTATTTTTAAATAATAATTAGATTATTTTTAGTTTATAAAAATCAAATGCTTTAAAAAATAATATTAAAATTTACGAAAAAAAAAACATATGATAAATCAAACGAAGCATGACACCCGCAATTTAAAAATATATTGTCAAACCTTCTTTAGCATAATGGTAAATCGTGAAGCTGGTAACCTGAACTTCGAGAGTTCGATCCTGAGTCAAGGCAAATAAAATAAAAAAAAAAAAAAATTAAAAAAAAGTTTATAGAATAAAATTTAATCTTAATATCCAGGATGTCCAGGATGTTTACTTTAAATTAAAATAATAAAAAAATATATGTGATTAAAAATTATAGAAATTCTATAAGTATAAAAATAATAAAGATAATAAATAAAAAAAAAATTTTTTAAATAATTTTTTTTTAAATGTGATTTTACAAAAATTTTGTATATTAAAATCACACAATTACTTTTGTGAAAATACAAAATGATGTTTGTGATTTTACAAATCTATTGTTATGTAACTTTTACAAAACTTTTGCTCATGAAATTTATTTCCATTACATTTTTTGTGATTTTACAATAAAAAATTTTTACAGTGTAGCGTATAATGAAAAATAATATACGGCCCTTGGCCATGAAAAATAAATCCTGCAAATCAAAGTTTACCATCAATAACTTCGCCTTGGAAGGTAATTAACTTTCAATTTGGGTCATTTTTTATTTTTCTAGCCATGGAATGTAATGTGCTATTTATTTTCAAATGAAGATATAAATAAATTCATAAATACCTGATAAAAATCGACATTAAAATTTTCAGCACTTTCTGATATATAATTAATCGATTCCATTTTAATTTATTGATGTCTTTTTCGTTTTGTTGATTTTTACTAAAATGTAAAAATTGGTTTTTGTAAGACTTTATATAGTGAAATGATAGTGTAAATTTATATCTCTTTTTAAATTATTATCGTTTTATTTAATTAAAAATAAATTTAATACCGTGCTATACTATTCCATGAAATATTTTTTTAAAATTAAATTAATCAGTTAAAATCATTGAAGTTTGAATAAAAGTTTAATTATAGCCTCGTTTAACTATACAGATAAATTTTTCGCGCGCTTAATTTTTATTATATTTTAATTAATTTTAATCTTATTTTTTTAATTTTATTATTTTTAAAAAATTATAGAAATAAGATTTAAAAAAAGTCATAAAAAACTAAATTGAAAAAAATGTTTTTTTTTATATAAAAATATAGAAAAATAAAAAAATGATGGTAAAAATAATATTAGTGTACCATGATTACTGAGTTTAAAAAAAATTTTACATACAAATTTACTATTTTAAAATTTTCATGACATTTGTATAATAACATTAGCAAAAAAAAGCTAATACTTCAAGACTTAATGAATAGCAACATTTTTTTCAGTGTGCATTAGGTATTATGCGATTGGTGGTTCCAACCAAGGAATTAGATGGCTAGAATCTCTTGCAAATGAAGGAAGAGAGCTTTAGTTCATGTATAAAGCGAAATAAGGAGGCAATAAATTGTTGAATCGAATTTACCTGATAATGCCCTAGGGTGGTGGTAGGGTGAAATGACTATGAAGAAAGGCGTGAATTCCTTTTTACAATATTCGAACATTCATCGTTTTTTAGGCAAAATATAAAAAATTACTAAATACCCTGCCAACTAGCTGGCACTAAGGTTCTTCAAACAATGAGCTAAATACTTCAATATGCCACAGATATTACCGATTACAACCATCAATCATGCACTCATTTCTATTAACGTTTAAAAGTTGAAAGAAAATTTATGTATTGAATTTAACTAAATCTATTTTTTTCAAATGAAATCTAACGTAATTCATCGGATAATAATTATTCAAGATATTACTTTCATGGAATTAAATGAAGTATTACACCCAAAAAAAAAAAAATATTGCAGTTTAAAAAAACTTTTTTAATTTTGAGAAATAAATTTTGGAAAAATTCGGTATCAGATCCAAAAAATTACTATAAACGAACTGTCTAAAACTAGTACTCTCATAGAAATAAATTAGGTACTGCATCCAAAAAAAAAAAAAAATAGTTTTTTTTGTATTTTTTCATGAAAAAAATTTTGGGAAAAAAATTTTCAAAAAATTAAGTATCCGATTCAAGATACAGATTAAAAACCATACTTTCAAATATAAGTACTTTCGTGGAAATAAATGAGGTATTACATCCAAATTAAAAAAAAAGAAAGTAGTTTGAGATTTTTTGATGAAAATATTTTTGAAAAAAAAAATTAGGTCTTATTAACTCCATAATGTTTGTGAAATATCACCAATTACATACATACACACACACATACACACACGCACACACACACACACATACATACTTTTTTTAAAAACCGGTTTTTTAGCTTCCCGGGGTCTCAAAACGTGCTTATATGCCAAAAAATCGAAATTTGACCTATCACATAAAAACATAAAAACAACGAAAATGATCTTTTCTTCGATATTGTAATTTAAAAATCCCATGGAAAAAATTAAGGTTGGCATCAAAAAGAAAAAAAAACTAATTTTATAAAAAATAATATTTTTTTGAACGGATTAAATTTATGCTTTTATGCAAAAAAATTGATAAGTAAAATTTTTAATAAAAAAAGAGGTTCCTTTTTTAATACAAAAATTAAATTTTATGAACTTTTTTTTTTAATATGATTTTTTTAATTAACCGAAAATGGTTAATTTTACAACGTAATGATCACGTACAGTGTTTCGCCATAGTATATTAGGTTGGCTCGTCAGTAGACACCTAATACACCTTATCTAGACACCGTTTAGTTATTTTTTTTGGAATTTTGTGTAAGTACTACTTGTAACGCAGTTAACATTTTTTTTTTAAATAACTAAATCAAAAAATAAAATAAATTTATAATGTTAAAATTTTTAAAATTAAAATTTTTATTTTTATATATGGGAAATAAAATTAAATTGGATAACATTCTTTGGTCCTTAAATAAAAAGAAATTCCTGGACATAGAATCGACGGGGGTATTTAAGATCTTCTAGAACCCCATTAATTTTCTGTCCAGAAGGTTTTAACAATAACACAATATAATTTATTAAAACTACAGACAAAAAAATTATTGTGCAAATTCATTTTTCAAGAACAAGTTTAATGTGAATTTTAATTTTTTAGCAAACTTATTTTCAAATGCAGAGAATTCACAATAATTGAACTACATTATTTTATAAAAATAAAAAACATTAACATTAAAAGTATGAAATACAAATTCAAAAAAAGATTATAATTTCATTATTTTACATATCTAGGGCAAAAAAGCCTATTTTATAACCTAGGGAGACGGCTTTTTACCCATTATATGTAAAACTATGTTTTAAATCTCGCCGCAAAATATGGGGTTCAACTTTTGCATGCTGTCTGAACTCGCAAAATCAAAGCCAATATTTTCTCCCTTGTATAAAAAATATTTATTAAACACAAAAATCTAGTATCTTCAGAAAACTAAAATTGCATAGTAAACAAGTCGGAGCTCTCGTTTTAAGATAAAATAACATGCTCATTTTCATGTCATAATATTTTATTTTGTGTTTAATTTATTTATTATTAGTCGAATAGATACTTTTTAAGTCAAGGACAAAATATTGGTTTTAACTTTGCTAGTGCAGACAGCATGCAAAAGTTGAACTCCATATTTTGTCCCATGATTTAAAACATAATTTTACATATAATCGGCAAAAAAGCCGTAGGGTAGAAAATAGGCTTTTTTGCCCTAGATATGTTCACCAATATTTTGTCCCTTTTTTAAAAAATAGCTATTAAACACAAAACTCAGTATCTTCAGAAAAGTAAAATTGCATAATAAAATAATTTCATGAAACTTCAAAAACCATCTTTTTACAAGGCTGAACTTTAATTTTACGAATCTTTACTTTCCTTTGTTTTTTCCAAAAATTTTTCAGTTTCTTTATCCAATCTATCTTAGACAAGTAGTAAAACCAAAGCAATTCTAAAAATAATGCAAGCAGAGAAAGAATTATTCCCATTAACATTACAGAAAAAAGAACAAAAGGCAATGCGCCTTCTGCATCATCATCAAAATTATTATTCTCGATCCGCTTATCAATTTTATTAGCGCGTTCGTAATCAGATCGCCACTTTAAATCCAGTCCGACTTCAGATATTCTCAAATAAATTTTATCAAACTTACTTCTAAATGGAGAATTAACTGGAAAATAAAAAGCATTTAACAATTCGTAAAGAACTAACTCACGTGCTTTATATTTTATTCCATGAAAACGGTGTTTATACGTATTCAAAAAATGTGGAACTAATTTCTCGAGACAAATCACAACATTATTGACATCATAAACTTTTTTAACAGAGTAAGGTTTAGCTGCCTGAGCAACCCTTAAGGCTTTTCCTGTTAAAACTTTTTTTACATTATTTAAAAAAGCGCTATGCCCAGCCAATAAAACGGTAATATTTTTTTCAAGTACATCTTCTAGAGTTTCAGCCACAGCTACTTCTGTACTTTCGAATTGTATATTCGTTAAATCGGAAACAATCTCGGAAAGAAAGAAAAAAGATGCTATGAATAAAGTAAAGAACATCACTTTCGATTTTAAGTTACGACGAAAATTTATATCGACTCCAAAACCTAATAAAAAACTGTAAACCTTAAAAACTGACCATTCTTTGATAGAAAATTTCAAACAGTAAAAAGACAAAGCAAACAAAATTATTAGTCCACTAAAGAAAAGAAAAAATTGAAACAATTCCTCAATAAAGCTTACATAATCTTCTTGAATTATCGGAACCAGAAATATAAGTTTTTCTGTGTTTGTATGATAACTACTAAGCAAATTTTTATCAACATATGTAACAACTTCATCAAGATAAGTTTGAAGATTAGAATTTTGAATCAAACTCATATCAAGATTTATAGGAATAATTTGGGCAGTTACATTAAGCACTTCAGTGAAACATTTCCAAGCTTTTAACATTGATATCAATGAATAAATATTCCTAGGGTAAGAATAATTTCGAGTATAATTCTTATAGTAACCTGGCCAAAGAGCTTTCTCCACTCCAGTTCTCATGATATATCCACCCATTTTATCGAATTTATTTGGAAAATATTTAATTATTGCATTGGTTTCATATTTTGTTACCGCAGTTGTATCGTGAAAAAAATTATGATTAATAACTTTTAAACTTTTTCGAGGTGCGCATTCTAAAATAACAAAATTAATGAACTTATAACCGTTTGCATAATAAAATATTTCTTGAATTAAATCAGGTGAGTTTTGATAACGATTTAGTATTAGAGCAATTTTAGTTTCCGTCAAGTAAAGTAAAGATTCTATTACAAAATAAATTGCAGATATTAATTTCCTCAATAACTCATCCTTTTTGTCTTCCGTTAAGACAATTACATGCAACGGAGAACTAATATTTTTATGATAATCAACAACGCCATCTAACCATTTCTTTTGACATGGCTCAGGTCGATTCAGATCAATTGTAACAGTTGGAACTTGGCTGAGCAGATCCTCGTAAATCAGTTGATAGCTGCAGTGGTTTATCCTGTTGGTTCCAATCTTGAAATCAGAATATAAGGTCACTCGATCTGGGTTCAGTTCTCTTAGGATCTGGCTTGTTAAGATCTTAATGGGACTTGATTGAATAACGTCCAAAAGTTGTAAAATGCAAGTTAAACGGATTATCCTCATTATTTGAACAATCTGCACAAAAAAGAGAAAAATGTTTCAAAAAAATTATAAATGGTATACCATAAGCGAATTTTTAGATTTCGTTGTTTATCATAAATTTAATACTAAAAATGGTCTACATGAAACAAAATAGTATTTATTTTTATCGGTTTTAGAGGTCTGAGCTCTCGTTTTAAAATAAAATAACTTGCTAATTTTCATGTTATAATATTTTTTTTGTGATTCAGTTTTAATACAAAAAATTTGTACGAATTATTTGCATCATATTTACTAATTTTTATAAATTATTATAGATTTTGAAAAGGCTGCTACTAAGGAATTAAAACCTTGCCTAATAAATTAAACATCATTTATTACTCGAAAATAACGTCGTCAGATTTTTTCATTATATTGCTTTTTTTTAATTTTGTATTTATTAATATTCATGAATTAAACAAATTTATTTTAAATATTTTATTTAGAAGGGGAGTCTACTCACAATAAAATATTCTTTTCCAGGTATTTACTGTCAGGACAGTAAATTTATCCTGAATGAAAAATTATTTTAATCAACTGATTACATTATTATAAAATATAAATTGTCTAAGACCTAAAAAGCTGCTAAATAAAAATAGCAGTTAATTTATTGTTTGTGAGTAATTTTATAATTGGATAATGAAATTTTGATAATAAATTTACGATCCTGATAGTAAATACATGGATAAAATCTTTTACAGTGCAGTTTTAAAAAAACCAAAGGACTATTAAGTAAAATTATAAGAATAATTATACATAATTAACAATTAATTTCATTGGATGCCCTTTGTTAATACTAAGGCCCGTTCTACACCAGACGATATAATTTTATTTTATGATAATGTTCCGTTTTAAAATGTATAGAAATTTACTTTTAAAAAAAGATAATCTTTTTTGGTGTAGAGATGGCCTAACGAGTATTCTGACTATACACTAGTTTACACATTAAATTATTAAATCTATTATTTTCAATCTATTGACCAGTACTGGGCTTAGGTGGGTAAAAATTAAAAAACTTTAATTTTTTAAAAAGATGTGGTGTTTATTTGTTAAACGTTTCGCCTGTTTTTTAAAAACACAGGCCTTTTCAATAACTAAAAATAAATATATAATTTTGATATTCACATTTGTCATATTTTTTTATGTTTGTAAATTAATGAATTTGTGGTGTGTGAATATTCATATAATAATAAATTATATATTTATTTTTAGTTATTGAAAAGGCCTGTGTTTTTAAAAAACAGGCGAAACGTTTAACAAATAAACATCACATCTTTTTAAAAAATTAAAGTTTTTTAATTTTTACCCACCTAAGCCCAGTACTGGTCAATAGATTGAAAATAATAGATATATATTTAGAAAATGATGGGCGATAAAAATAACAACACTACTGATAATTTAAATTATTAATATTTTAACATGGAAGATTTTTATAGGGAGAGGTACATCAAGAACTTGAAAATTAAGGGATGGGGTCAAATTTGTACAATTTAAGGGGGGGGGGTCAGATTTATCGTGTTTAAGGTGGGGGGTCTAATGATAGTTAGAATAATATCGATTTAGGGACTTAGAATAATTCGGGTTACTTTTTTTTTTTAGGTCCGTGGATAAAAATAGGTGTATTATATGTTTTTCAACCTGCTAAATCCGAATCCGGGGTCTATTTTGTCCTAAAAGTGGCAGATTAATTGTTATTAACAAATTATTGCAAAATTAGCCCAAAATTTAGCAAAATCGAGTTGTAAATGTTAACAAGCTTCAAAAATTTATGAGTTAAGCAAAACATTCTGATATAATTTAAATTAGAGTACTAAAATTTTTAATATTTAACACTTTAGATTAATTATTTAAACAATTTCATATTGTATAAACAATTTGTATATGTTAATAATTACTTTTATGGGTCAAAACTGAGTGCGGCACTAAGTCAAATGTATTTTTTTATACCCTGAATACGAATTTAAAGCTCAATTTCGATAAAAACTATACAGGCGATTGTTTAAACAATTTGAAAATGTTAATAATTACTTTTTTGGGTCAAAACTGAGTGCGACACCAAGTTAAGTGTATTTTTTGATACGCTGGATACGAATTTAAAGCTGAATATTTTCGTTTTGTAAAAAAATTAAATAACAAAATCATGTCAATAAATAAACGTTGATGTATATTAACCTTTAGCCAGCACACCTCCTGAGAATTACATAGCCAGCACATGGGGTCTAGCGGACCCCAGCCACTAAATCACGTCTCAAGGTCAAACCGTCTATTAAAACTTGGCCAACCTTTTTTTGGTAGCTGTTGCAACCTTATAAAATAAGGCCAAATCGCTTTTGTGGTTATATACTAACCGGAAAATACTGAAAAATAAAATTAAAGAAAAAAAGTGAAATAATTGGCATTTTTTGCCAAAAAGGGCATAAAATCTGCAAATGTAGGTATTTTCGCAAAATTCCGGTAAATTTTCGTAAAGTTGTGAGTGAACTTAAGGATACATACATAAGTTTATACCTTCCTTAAAAAAAAGGTATTTATCTGTGAAAAAAAACGGTGCCATTTTTTAGGTAAAAATGTAGACAAAATTTAAGAAAAAAAACAAGTATTTTTTGTACTTTTTTTTAATTTTATTGCAAAAATGATACAAAAATATTAGTGAAATATAAAAAATTATATAAATATATTTTAATTAGTAGCAGTGCAATCTCGGCACAATCGATCGGTGTTCACTGCACAATGGCTGAAGACAAGATGAGCTACCTATTTTTTTTTTTTTGTCTTTATTCTTGGACAGAGAGCATATCTTATTTTATTTTCTAAATACTGCAAATCATCACTTTCTGATACTGGTTTATCATCAATACCTAAAATAGCTTGGGTACCATAAAAATATGGTTTAGGTCTTTACGCAGACTTGGTAATTGATTGCGTTCTGCTAAAATATCTTTTACTAATTGTAAGTAAAAAATTATTTTTTTAAGAATATATTGTGCAGAAACTTTTGCTGGATTACCTTTCTTTTTTAGCTTGCATTGACTATCGCTTGGTCCAGCACACCAAAAAAGACTCGTACTAAAGAGAAGTACTAAAAGCGTGGCAAAATTTATTAAACATATCAGTTCCACCCTTTGTTTTGTTATAAAAGTGTATAATTTCTGGCTTTTAGTCATCCCTGATACTTGTAGTTGATATTTCAATCAAATTTAATAAAAAAAAATAAAAAACAAAAACAACGTATTCGGCACAGTGGGGGATTGCGGACCCCAAAAACTTCCAGATCAACTTTGCTGGAGAGCCACAAGCAAACTAACGCTTTTAAAATTAATCCGAACGTATCATCCTTAATATAAAATATTCAACTAATGTAAGATGGCAGCACTAGTCCCTAATTGCGCTCTAAATGTTCAAAAAATTAATTTAAAAAGTGATTGGGGTCCGCTTGACCCCTACTGCTGGCTAAAGGTTAAAAACAGGAGTAGAAAAATACAATGACAAAATTTATAATATTTTGTTCAAACAACTTTTAATTGTTTAAAAAATCGCCAAAACAATTTTCTTTAAAATTGATATTCGCAGGATATGAAAAAATACATATAATTCAGTATCGCACTTAATTTAATCCCAAAAAAGTAATTAGCATTCACAAATTGTTTAAAAAATTGCTTAAATAATTTTTATCGAAATTCAGCTTTAAGTTCGTATCAAAGGTATAAAAAAATACATGTAAATTGGTGTCGCACTCAGTCGAAATCCAAAAAAGTAATTTGCATTTACATACTATTTAAACAATTAAAAATTGTTTAAACAATTGCCTGTATAATTTTTACCGAAATTGAGCTATAAATTCGTATCCAGCGTATCAAAAAATACGCGTAACTTGGTGTCGCACTCAGTTTTGACCCAAAAAAGTAATTATTAACATTTTAAAATTGTTTAAACAATTAAAAACTGTTTAAACAATTTTAAACAATTGCTTGTATAGTTTTTATCGAAATTGAGCTTTAAATTCGTATTCAGGATATAAAAAAATACATGTAACTTAGTGCCGCACTCAGTTTTGACCCATAAAAGTAATTAATAACATTTACATATTGTTTAAATAATTTAAAATTGTTTAAATAATTAATCTAAAGTGTTAAATATTAAAAATTTTAATATTTTAAGTTAAATTATATCAGATAGTTTTGCTAAACTCATAAATTTTTGAAACTTGTTAACATTTACAACTCGATTTTGCAAAATTTTGGGCTAATTTTGCAATAATTTGTTATTAACAATTAATCTGCCACTTTTAAGCCAAAATAGACCCCGGATTCGGATTTAGCAGGTCAAAAAACACATAATACACCTATTTTTATCCATGGACCTAAAAAAAAAAGTGGGTTACGAAATACATTGGTGGCGCTTCGACTAATCTAGTAAGGTGATAATTACAAATTATAAAATTAAAAAATTGTATTGTAACGTTGCGTAACATTTGCATTATACCTAGACTTCAGTTGTAGTAAACATTTTCCATACATTTAGGTTGTGATTACACAAACTGGTTAAAAGTTTTTGGGATATATCATAAAATATATTGCCACCTTGCAGTTGTACTAAAACACTTCTTCCATGGAGCAGATTTTTTTTACAATAATTTAAAAAAAATAATCAATTTACAAATTATTGACCAAATAAAAATTTTTGATAAAAATAATAAACTATATGGAACTAAAAAATTTCGCCCTGGCCTTCTGTTTTCTAAAATATTTTTATTATCTCTTTTACTAACCATTTCCAAATTAGAAGAATTTGAAGTTATCTTATTTTGGGAACGGCTCATTTTGGAAAACATATAAAAAATACCCTGCCAACTAGCTGGCACTAAGGTTCCTCAAACAATGAGAAAAAACTTTTTTAATTTTGAGAAATAAATTTTGGAAAAATTCGGTATCAAATCCAAAAAATTACTATAAATGAACTGTCTAAAATTAGTACTCTCATAGAAATAAATTAGGTACTACATACAAAAAGAAAAAAAAATTTGGTGTTTTTTGTATTTTTTTGTGAAAAAAAATTAAGGAAAAAATTTTTTTTTTAATTAAGTATCAGATTCGAGTTAGAGAGTAAAAACTATACTTTCAAATATAAGTACTTTCATGGAAATAAATGAGGTATTACATCCAAATTAAAAAAAAAAAAAAGTACCTAGAGCTTTTTTGGTGAAAAAATTTTTGAAAAAAAAGTTAGGTCTTAATTTCATAACGGTTTTGAAATATCGCCGGTCGCAATATTTTCAGATATTAGTACTTTCATGGAATTAAATGAGGTATTACACCTCAAAAAAAAAAAATATTTCAGGTTTTTTAATTTTTTTGTTTTTTCAATTTTGAAAAAAAAAATTTTAGAAATTCGGTATCAGTTCCAAAAAATGACTATAAACAAACTTTCTAAAACTAGTACTTTTATAGAAATAAATTAGGTACTACGTCCAAAAAGAAAAAAAAAATTGTTGTTTTTTGTATTTTTTCGTGAAAAAAATTTTGGGAAAAAAATTTTCAAAAAATTAAGTATCAGATTCGAGATATCGAGTAAAAACCATAATTTCAAATATAAGTACTTTTATGGAATTAAATGAGGTATTACACCAAAAAAAAAAAAAAATATTGCAGGTTTTTTAATTTTTTTGTTTTTTTAATTTTGAAAAAAAATTTTTTAAAAAATTCGGTATCAGATCCAAAAAATGACTATAAACAAACTTTCTAAAACTAGTACTTTCATAGAAATAAATTAGGTACTACGTCCAAAAAGAAAAAAAATATTGTCGTTTTTTGTATTTTTTCGTGAAAAAAATTTTGGAAAAAAAATTTTCAAAAAATTAAGTATCAGATTCGAGATATCGAGTAAAAACCATACTTTCAAATATAAGTACTTTCGTGGAAATAAATGAGGTATTACATCCAAACTAAAAAAAAAAAAAAAGTACCTCGAGATTTTTTGATAAAAAAATTTTTGAAAGAAAAATTAGGTCTTAATTCCATAATGTTTGTGAAATATCACCGATTACATACATACGTACACACACACACACACACACACACACACACACACACACACACACACACACACACACACACATACAGACTTTTTTTAAAAACCGGTTTTTTAGCTTCCTGGGGTCCCAAAACGTGCTTATATGCCAAAAAATAGAAAATCAAATTTTGACCTAACACAATGGTTCCTCTTTGAGGAAACAAAAATCTATTTACGATCACTAACTTCCCATACCAGGGAAGTAATAGAAATCTTACTACCTAAAACTCATGATCCCCTCTCTATGACTCTCCTCATCGAATTATTCGTGATTTGATCGGTCACGCTGATTTTGTCATGCATTTATATAAAAAGCTCTGCGGTCACATCGCTCGCGCGTTATTTAATTTTTATTAGTTTTTAAAAATTTATAATTATAACATATTAAAAAAAAAAATAAAATTAGCAATAAAATAATTTTCTTATTTTTTTGTACATTCTACTCAAAATTTCGTCATCGATTTTATATGTTTAAACTATAGTAAAACACTACATTTATTTTGTAGATGCGAGATACCTAAATTCATTCGAGTATTTCGTCATCTTATTGTAAAATTTCGTCGTTAAGCACAAAAAAAATTATTTTGAGAGACAAAAAGGGTTCTGGCCAGTAATCAATATTTGCATTCAGATGCAATATTTAATATTTTTTTCTTGAGATAAGTTTTGAAAATAAAAATAATATCGGTTTTTATTTATATGATAATATATGAAAACTCATTGGAGCATTTTCGTCATCCAGTTGTAAAATTTCACCGTCCAGGACAAAAGAAAATTTATTTTGAGGGACAATAATGCAATATTTTTTTCTTGAGCTAAATTTTGAAAATAAAAATAATAATGGTTTATTAAAATTATGAAAAAAGTTCATTATTTGAAATTGACATCTCGCTGTACAATTGTTTTTATTTATGAATTAAATCACAGTTTTATTTCGATCAATCATGAAATATGATCTAAGGGGGTTGGCGCGCTTCAGAGCACAGGGGGCTTGCCAAGTAACCCGTAAAAAAGACACAATTTAAAAGTTTTATGCAGCAATTTGAAAATTGGTAATTTTAGGCTTAAAATAGTTAATAAGGTGAATAAATTAGTGATAAAAAATTGAGCTTTACGGAGATTGAAAAGTTGAAGAAATGAGAAGTAAAAATTTTAAAAGCAAATGATACTTGCCTATTGCAGAAAAAAATTTTACAAACATTTAGTTATTGAACTTTTCTTTTCCACCAAGTACCGTATAGGAGCCAGTTTTCAATCATAAGTCACTTTCTTATACCTAGCTGTATCTTTATTTATTGAAAAATATACTTTAAAATTAATAATTCGAGTTAAATATTGTTGCATTTGATCAGGGAAATCCTATATTTTATTATTCCAATTAAAAAAATATCAAATTTATTGATGGGTAATTAATAATTTACATTTATTACAAGTGTATGCAAGGTAAGGTAATTTCGATAATGCAAATTCTATTTTTGATAATAGTATCATTTTGATCGAATTAATTTTCGATAATTTGAAAATCGTTAAAACTAAGTTTGAATCGCGCGAGTTTTAATAGAATTCTTATAGGTATAACTATACCTATTTCTTAACTCCCTTTTCACTTCTTTTTTCTTTTTTTTTTTAATATAAAATACCTATAATAAGAATAAAATATAGTAAACAACAGATGAACTACACTCTTGTATAATCATGTATTTTAAACATTTATTTATTAAAATTTGCTTTTTAATTTTAATTAACGAAAGATAATAGTTGATAATTTGATAATTATAATGTTTTTAAAACTCAAGGAAACAAAATAGACCCCCTGTTTACGCAACCCGCCGTTTCAATAACGTTCGCGCGCGAAATTTTTATCAACAACACGCATTTGTTTAACTCTTTATTTATTTGTGTATTTAAAAGTAAAAAAAGCATTAATTTTGTGAAACAAGTGTTAGAATATAATTTTTATACATTTTTAATATTAAAATAAAGATTTTTTTCCAATTTTAAAGTGTTTGTACGTAATTTTTATTAAAATCAAAGCATTTACGAGGATTTATTGTGTTATAAACAAAGTGATACATAAGTATATAAGTACTTTAAATTGTGTTTATGTGTGTTAGTTTATAAAATATTCTATTAAATATTATAAAAGATAGTATAAATAATGTAATTATGACAAATTTAGTGTATTATTATTAAATAAATATTGCTTAAATTAAAAAAAGTGTAATTAAATTGAAAATATCGAAAATACCCATACGTGTAAAAAAGTTCGGATTCGATTATCGATATACCTATTTAAAATAAATTTGCAATAAATAAGTGAATATAACCCTTTCCCTTCATTTATTAAAGCTTCACAGCGTAATTAAAAGCATTTTTAGTGTTCGGCATAGAGTAGGTATCCCTAAAACTCGATTTTAATAACACACGAGATTTGGTGAAAACGATGAGAAAAATCTCGTAAGGTTATACAAGAGAACATTTTTCTTATTTTTTTTATTAATTTAAATTGTTTTTTAACATCGGTAAGGTAAAAATCAGTTCTTTAGGGTTTATAGTTTCATAATAAAACTCGGTTTTAGATAAATTATGCATACTTTTTTATATAAACGCTATTTTGTGTGTATTTGATCGAAATTCAATACGTTCGAAAATTGGCTCCTATACGGTATAATCACAATATGCAAGCTTTTAATAGTATTTAATAAATCACTCAAAAACCTTTGAGCACATCTGAAGAAAACTAGCAACTAATACGTTTTTTGTTTTAAAATATTATACGTGCCCTAATGAAAGTGAGTAAGAATCATCGTTGCTCTGACCACGAACTTCAACAACACAAATTAAACGATGAATATTCACTGTAAAAAAAAAAATTATTCTTTGACTCATGAAAACACGGAATAGTAAAAAAAATGTAGAAAAGAAAATATTTCTAATTAACAATTGACCTCATGCCATTTTTCATTTACATGTAAAAAAGAATAATTTGAAATAAAAAGGGCACGTGAATCAGTGAGTAACTAATACGATTTTTATTTTAAAATATCATATGTGTCCTAATGAAAGTGAGTAAGAATCATCGTTGCTTCGACCACGAACTTCAACAACACAAATTAAACGATGAATATTTGCTGTAAAAAAAGGAAATTATTCTTTGACTCATGAAAACACGGAATAGTAAAAAAATATAGAAAAAAAATATTCATAATTAACAATTGACCTTATGATTTTTCATTTTGTTGTAAAAACAGTAATTTGAAATAAAAAGGGCACGTGTGCCCATGACTTTTATAGTTAATAATTTTTTACTTTAAAAATAAAAATAATGTTTATAGTTAAAAGTTAATTTCTTTTATTTGTAAAAATTAAAAATTTTAAATAAAAAATAAAAAGAGCAATGCAGCAATTTTTAAGTAAAATTATTTTTAAAACAAAAAAATTTTTCAATTAAATTCCCTTACCAAACAGGTCCAACATACTGATGAGGAAAAAAACGAAAAATCTATTAAGGTTTTTATTTTAATCCTAATACCTAGTGTATACTCCTTACAAAATATTCATTATTTTCTAGAATTTCACAAAAACTGTAAAAGTATGTATTTCTAGGATATTAAAAAAATGCCATAGTAAACCATTAAAATTTTATAAAAAGTTTATTCTAAAAATATATATTCTAAAAATTAAGTTTTTAAACAGTTGTCAAGAAACTAAAAACTTTCTGGCAACTCTTTGAATAAAAAGTTATTTTATTTCACTAAAAATATAACATCAGAAAATGAAAACTAGCATTATTTTAATATACATTTATCCACATTTAGACATGCAAATCTACGTAATAATTTATTTATTTATTTATTTAATTAATACATTTACAGCCTCTATAGGCCAATACATAAATAACAAAATATAAATATCAATTTTTTTAGAATATAAAAATATATTATTTTAATAATTAATTAAATTATTTTGACTAGATAATATATATTATCATTAAAACATAATTACAATAAATAACAAATAAGTTTACAAAATAAGAGTAACAAAATAAACTAACCATAATATTTTAGAAGTAAAGATTTGATTTTAAATTTAAAAGTATAAGGATTCGTGATTGATTGGATATTGATGGGAATAGTATTCCAAAGTCTTTTACTGCGGTTAATAACAGAGAAGTAAGTATAGTCATTGCGAGAAAGGTGTTCAACCAAGCTTCTAGATTCGCGAAATGAATAGGGAATACGTCGAAAACTAAATTTGCCTCTAAGTAGTGGACATTTGATTAAACCATGCAATATCTTGTGAGTAAACACCATATCTTGAACCCTATGATGCGATTCAATAGTATGAATATTAAAACGCACCGAGGGCCTGTGATAGTCATGATCAAAATAATTCATAGGTATGTTCGATTTTTTACACAAGTATTTAATAAAAAGATGTTGTACTTGTTCTATTTTATACGACGACTTGGAAGTGTGAGGAGACCAGATTCCAGAAGCATACGATAGATGTGGAAAAACATAAGAATTATAAAGAATAGTTAAAGTACGTATGTTTCTGAATTTACTAGTTCTCCTTTTCAGCCAGCCTAAAGATTTTTTAGCTTTAGATATTGCATAGTTTATATGATCATCAAAATTAAATGTGTCATTAAATATAACTCCCAAATCTTTAAATGAATTTACACCATCAATATCAATATTGTGGAGATAATAATTAAAAACAACAGGATTTTTAGATCTGGAAAAGAAAAAAAACGCTGCCAAGTATTTGGCACTATGGTTGCTCATTAACAATTAAAAAATGTTTTTAATGGTCTTTTTTCCCCATAGTCAAGGCATCTAGTGGAATCTCTAATAAAGACCCCTCTCGTTAAACACCACCTCCAATAACGACCGCAATTTCAAAAGCCACTTTGAAAACCCTATTATTTAACATTACAGCGAACCTCTCTTTAAAGACCACTTAAATAAAGACCGCGACCACTGATTTTTAAGCCTTGTTTGGAATTTTACATGTATTTTCACCTCTCATAGCGACCATTATTTTAACAAAAAATTTTTTTCACATTGTTTAAATACTTTTTTATCATTTTACCGCCCATTAAACATAAACATATATAGCTGATTTAAATAACTCTGCGTAAAATGTAAAAGAAATTTTTTGAAATATTTTTTTTTTTTTTAACTTGCTATGAATATAGGGGTCAAAGTAGTATGAGTATAAAGGCGACCACTTTTCGCCATGCCACTTTGGTGGTCTTTATTAGAGGTTCCACTGTATTTAAAAAAAAAGGTCCAATCTAACATTTCTACGAAAATGAATTTAGCTAAAACCAAGTGTAATTTTCTCAGGAAGACCTGAGGAAAAAAAATGCCACGAGACATAAATTTAATTTAATGGAACTGAAAATAATATTTTTTTGTCAAAACTTATAACTTTCTTTTATAATATTTTTAATTAAATCATATTAGACTGAGTATAATATAATAAATAAATAAATAGCGCGCTTTGGAAAACTCTCCCCTGTTGTAGCCCAAAATACCTAATAAATCCCACAAAAATTTTTTAAAAATCTGTTTTTAAGAATTATTAAGGGTTGAAAAAATGAAAATAAAGGTGATATACCTCTTTAACTTGGGTTTTCACGTCAAATTCTGATTTAGCGGCCTAAAATACCTACTAGATCCAATAAAAATTAAAAAAAAATCTGTTTTTGAGAAATATTAAATGGGGATGAAAGGGTGAAAATAAGGGTGTTAGACCACTTTAACTTGTTTTTTGACATCAGACTTCAAAATTACAAAAATGGTTATTTTTAATTTTTTATTACGGGACTTTTTTCCATATAAATTTTCCTGAGAAGATTCAAGGTTTCAGCTAAATTTATTCATTTTCGTAGAATTTTTGGGGGAGTTCACAAGGGAAACCAGGCTAATAAGAATAAAATTGTGTCCGATCAATATTAAATTTTTTATCGCAATTACGACTTGTTCAATTGTTCAAACATACAGTATCTACACGAATACACGCACTTTTATAAAAAAATAGATTCAACGGCGCTTTGTGCAGTGATGAATATGTATCAGCAATAAAAATTTGTAACCGGTTTGTGTAACTACAGAACCAACGAGCATGGAACATGTTCACTCATAACAGTAATAAAGCCAAAAACCGAAATTACAATAAATCCTGAAATATATACTATCCTAAGTCCATAAACTTAAAGTATTCTAAGTTGTTGTTGTTATCAGAGCCTGATCAGTGATTCGACTTCAAAATATTCTAAGTCCCTGAATCGGAAATATTCTAAGTCCATTTCACCCCCCATAAAAGCGTCTTTGGGGTCAAATTTTTGACCCCCCCCCCTAAAGACGTCACTTTTTCACCCTAAAAGAGTCAATTTTCACCCCCCTCCTGCCGAGCCAAACTTTTTCAAATACCTCATCCAATGAACATGTTCCATGTTAAAACAAAACTTTTTTTTATACCTTTTATTTATTTGCCTATACATTCCACGGAGACCTGGAAGCGTTTTATTATACGGTCAAAAGGACAAAAAAAAACTGTATGGTGGGATCTTTTCTACACTAAAAAATGTCTACAAATTTTCTATCCGGACCTTCTATCCAGCTACTCTAAGGATTTGCTGTCAATATTTTCATTTTTTAAGACTTATATTTAAAACATTTTTTTAAAATTATTTATATATATGCATGTGCATTTATATGGTATGTGTATGTTCGTGTTAATTATTTATTTTGAGCACGTGTTGAAATTGCCCCCCTCCCCTTAGTACTAAGGGTTCCTGGCTGTCCGACAGATAAATTTCAAGAGGGTGAAGCATTTAGGACTATTAACTCATTAAAACCAGCTATCTCTCTTGTGATGGAAGCTAAATCCTCAAACTCTTTGCATTCTTTAAGGTTTATAAAGGGAGTGTTCAGACTTAGACCCAATTATGATAGTACCTGGGACCCAGGAATAGTTCTAAATATGATAGCTATGTGGTACCCACTAGACGACCTGGATTTAAACAAGCTATCTAGAAAATTGACAATATTATTGGCCTTAGGTTCAGCCTTTAGAGTGCAATCTCTAAATGCTATCTTGGTTAGGGATATAGTACAAACAACTAAAGGCCTACAAATCAACATCAGCTCTTTAATTAAGACCTCAAAACCAGGAAAAGCTCGGCCATCAGTATTTTTTCCCTACTTCAAAAAAAAAAGAAGTATGCATTGCATTCACTATTATACACTATCTCAGGGTAACCAAGGAGTCAAGAGCGGAGAAGAAGTAACTTCTTCTTTCTACTAAGCGCCCACATAATCCGATAGGTCCACAAACAGTCAGTAGATGGATTAAAAAAGTCTTCTTGGTCGAGGCTCGAGTCAGCGTTAGTTTTAAAGCCCATAGCACAAGACATGCCTCTACGTCAAAGGCCCTTAAAACAGGCCTTGACATAAGCTTAATTAAAAAAACATAGAAAGAATTAAGGAAACAGTCCAAAACTTCAAGAGTTTTTAATACCTTCTATAATAGGCCAATAGAAGAAAATTTTGCGCAAAAAGTCTTTGACACATAAATTAACATCTCTTTGAGTAGTGAAAAAATTTTAATATATGTATAAGACAATAATTAATTAAAACTTGTAACATTTCTTTATACTTTTTATATACATTATAAATAATATGTAAACAACCGCCTTGATATTTAAGAATTAAGAAACTTTCCTTTTAAACAAGTGTAAAAGAGAATCTCTAAACTGCTACGTTAGATATCTCTGAAAGAGATAAACCAAATATAATTGAAAATTAAACGAACAAAGTGAAGTTCAAATGAAATTATATGAGTACTTTTTCAGAGATATTTATGCTTTCCCAACCAAAAAAAAAATCCTTAAAATTTAAAACAACCCAGAAATTTTATTATTCCTATTCCAAAACCATATTCTTCCCTGAATTAAATGAAAGTGTAACAATTCAGAGAAGCCAAGCAGGTACAAGACACAAACATACATTAAGAAAAAAAGGGTTTTTTAACTCTGAATTGTGACGAAATCTCGCGGCGGAGATTGATACTATCCAAAGAGAGAGGGTGGGGGGGGCAATTTTAACACATACTCAAAATAAATATTTAATATGATCATACACACACACATATGCAAATACTTATATATAAATAATTTATAAAAAAATTCAAATCATCATTATTCAATATACGCAAATATTCACAGCAAACGCTCAGAGTATGGATAGAAGGTCCGGATAGGAAATTCGTATAAATTTTTTAGTGTAGAAAAGACCCCACTATACAGTTTTTTTTGTCATTTTAATCGCATAATAAAATACTTCCTGGTCACCGTGATTCATTTTTAAAATGTTACACAAGTGTTACGTTTATTTCTGATTATTTATTTCAGCATCTAAATTATCATTTTCATCTATTAATAAATTATCATCTTCTTCTTTAACCATTTTTTCACCATTTTATGTTTTAAACAAAAAAACGCACATGCATTCTATACAAAGGCCACGTTAGAACTAAATTTTATTCGGTACTTCATCGAACCTTTATCATGCGCAGTATCTACTATTACGATAATACTTTTATACGTACGAGTAGACTCTATATCGTAAGGCTAGTTCTACAGACCTCCGTAAACGCAAACCGTAGCCGCAACGCAATGCGCACAACACAACACGCATGTGCACAACACGATTTTGGTTTGTGCGCATTGCGTTGCGGCTGCGTTTATGAGTTTGCGGAGGTCTGTAGAACCAGCCTAAGAGCAAAAGCCCTCTTGCGATAAAAGACCTTTATATAATATACTACGGACCGTCTTAAAATAGCTTCGAATAGCGTTGTAAAAAATAGTTATTAATGCGTATAAGTATCATAAGAGTACTGTTTATACATCGATTGTGGAGGAGTAGAGAAAGAGAAAAAAAAGAAAGAAAAATACAAAAATTAAAGGTCAACCATTCTTAATAAATTATTTTTATTTTGAATTTAATTAGAAGTTACATATTACATAAGTTTTTAAAAACAAAATTTTATAATTTTCTTAATCGTGAGTTAAAATTAAGTAAGTAACATGATTTGAAAATTCAAAAGGCGTCGTATCTAAAACAAAAATAAATTAAGTGAATCTGCTGTATTTTTTTGATTGGAAAACAATTAAAGTTAATGCAAATCATTTTTTATACATACTTAAATTATCTAAATTTACAGAATATACTGGATATTTCGTATTAACCGAGGTGTAAAGGCTAACAAATTTTATATTTTGAAACATTTTTCTGAAAATATATGTTTGACTTGAACTTTCTTTATATGAATTTTGAAAAGGAACAATTGCAAATGCAAAAGTATTTGATTTAAATTGAATTGAATCCCTAAAATTCTTTAATAACTTATGAACTTCAACATCTGGCAAGTCTAAAGAGACAGCTATAGACCTACTACTTAATGTTGGTCCTGACAAAATTATAAAATAATAATACCAATCTGTATGGTCAATTTCGTAAGTCAGCTGGACTGGACGAGTTGCTTGAAAAGAATGAAGATCAACATTACCACCCCAAAAGGTAAGTTTTCCTGGTTCCCATCTAAAATATAAAAGTTATTGTCACATATTATAATTTCTAATGCAAAATTCAGTTTTAAAATTTACTGTTCATCTAGTGAATTTTTAAGTAATTCTAAAATATTTGTTGAGTGTGTTTCTTGGGCATCGAAGATGCCCAAGTCTTCGTACAACTCTGAAACGTAAAAATTTCTGAAAAGAATTAATGTTTTCTTTTCTGTACTATTTTCTGCTAATAAATCCATAATTTCCTTAACAAACGATTCTTTCCTTCTTATCTGTTTTGCATTTTCTTCCATATCAATTTCATTAGATGAATCAAAATCCAGATCTTTTTCTACATCGTATTTTCTAAATTGAACTTTTAATGTATTACTATAAGGGAAATATATTTGTAAAGCTTGCTTTTTAAAACCATCAATTTGATCAGCCCCTAAACTAATTGCTGGTAATACTATTACATCATTTGATAGAGTAAATAAATTTATGTTATCACAAACTGCAAAAAGTATCAAGTACAATTTATAATAAAATGTTTATTAAGAACAGTGCCTGGTGGTCTGATATATTTTCAACGTCAGCGTTTTCATAGGAGAGAATAAAAATAACTAATCCAAATTAAAAATTTGTTACAGTTCGAGCTGCACAGCTCTGGTTACAATTGCTCAATGCCGGTGCATCGAAAAATTGATGTAATAGCTAGCACCTTGACTAATACTTATCAGAATATAAAAAACTTTGGGCTATCGTATTTACACAAAAAATAACCTAGCATTTTAAAATAGCTTCTGAAACCAGATTAATAATAAAAACAAAATTGTTTCAAGTCCCTAAACAAAAATTATGTTAAATACCTAAGCCCAGCAATATATCGATATATATTATATATTAGAACAAGTTAAAGGGGGGGGGGGCTCCGCCCCCTGTATTGCATATTCTTCTGTTTCTGCTGCTTAAGGGCTTACGAACGGCAGAGGTAAATGCAAAAAAAAGCTACATTTGGAGAAAGTAAAGTAAATATAATTTAATTTTACACGTATTTTTTTATTTTATAATTGACCGAACAGTTTTTGAGAAAATAAATAAATAATAAATAAATTAACACAGATTCTTATGGGGAGTTTTAAAAAATGAAAAAAAAGCATTTAAAATACAAAACTTAGATATTTTTTTTATGAGTTGATAAATAAAGTCCTAATAAATAAAAAGAGACCTTAAAATTTACAATCTACTTCTGCTATTGAGGTAGAGTTATTTATTTTATTAACATGGAACATGTTTATAGGGAGGGGGTACTTCAAAACTTGAAAATTAAGGGGGGGTCAAATTTATCCTTTTAAAGGGATGGTCAAATTTGTCCTATTTAAGAGGGGGGGGGGGGTCAAATAAGACTTAGAATAATTAGGTAAGTATATATAAATAAAAAAATACTTTTAAAAGTCTTTGAAAAATCTGGGCTTAGGGACTTGGAATAATTCAGTTTCAGGGATTTGGAATAATTCAGGTTTAGGGAATCAAAATAGTTTAGGTTTAGAATCTTAACAGCTAGCGAGGTGATAATTAGAAATTATAAAAATAGAAAATTGTATTATAATGTTGAGTAACATTTGTATTATACCTAGTCCTCATCTGAAAGTAAACATCTTCCATGCATTTAGGTTGTGTTAACACAAACCGATTATAAGTTTTTTTATTTATTTATTTTCTTTGTAAATAATTAAATAATATTATTCGTAGCACGGTAGTATAAACTCTATATGATTGCTTATAAAAGTTAAGCAAAGTTGAGTGCGGTTGGTATCCGGATGGGTGACCGTCTCGGATTTTCGTGCAGAGTTTGTACTGACGTTATACGCTGTTTGGTCAGGATCGTGTTTTCGACATAGTGTTTAAAAGAAAAATCGAACACTATGTAGAAAACATGTATCCGGCTGTTCTTGGTATAGGTTTTCTGCAGTTTTCCTGTGTCACGGATATTGTTAATGAATAATTAATGAATAATTAATTATTAATGGACGATGTTCGGGTGAATACAAGTTCAGTTTAAGATCATAAAAGTAGGCTGCTCCGCAACTGCCCCAGCACAGGCTTCTCCTACATAGAAGCTTCTTGGGATACCCTACGTTGGTATATGTCAGTTAAAAAAAAAAATAAAAAATAATTTATTTAATGCCAAAATTAAGTTAATAAAATTTATTTTTAAGCTTTGAATAGTAATAATTACGTATTATTGAAAAAATTTTTTTATTTATTTAAAGTTGTAATCCGTATTTTTTTACATGCGTAAGACAAAGATGCTTATAAGTAAAAATCTGTCGTTCGTAAGACCTTAAGAAAATCATATTTCACTGCACATTCAGAGTTTTCAGAGGAGCCTAGTTCTGTCTCCAGTAAAGTAATTATTAATTACAGAAACATATTTACAATATATTTCTCATGGAATCGATGTGTGTCTCCTGCACGAACAGAATCTAGCATTTTAGTATTATAGTATCACGTGTACTTTTTTGGTACTATAGACTTAAAAACTTCAAAATTTATTATGAATCATGTTAGTCTGCTAGTAATTTCGTAATTTAAACTTTGTGTTATTAACTGGATATGCACTTTTTCGGAATTTTTTGATCTAGAAAATTTAAGGCCTCATAATAAAAAATTATCAAATAATTTTCAGAGGGGCCTTTTTATAGTCCTAATAGTTTGTAGCGTAAACAATATAAATTGCAAATAATACAGTCATTTTTAAATAAACAAATAGTAGTAAGAAGAAGTAAGATAAGATAAGGTCACCTTACTAGATGTTAAAATTCTAAACTCAAACTATTTGATTCAATAAACGCGTATTATTCTAGCTCCCTAAATAAAAATTATTCTAAGTGTTCTAATTATCTTAAGCCCGAATTATTTCAAGTCCCTAAATCAAAATTATTCTAAGCCTCATTTGACCCCTCCCCTTAAACCGGACAATTTTCACCCCCATTCCCTCTTAATTTTCAAGTTCTGCGGTACCCATCCCTATAAACATGTTCCATGTTAATATTCGTTGTGTTTAGGGACTTATAAGCATATGTGTTTTGGGTGGTCCGTATTCGTCGTGGTAGGTGAATAAAATATGGAGAAATAGAAAACTGTAATATTAAGTGTAAACATGGTTGTGTGGGATAGCACCCAAACCTTATGTATTTTTTATCTCTCATGAGAGAACCAATTTATTCCCAGGAGTTTGTGCACCCAGAGTCCGTCGGAACAAGCTCCATGTTAAAGAAAAAAATAATATTATTCAAACATGTATAATTAATACATGAATCCCAAAATAACAAAAAAAATATTTTAATTAAAATCATTTTGATTCTATTCTATAGTTTCTTATACTACACAATATATTAGAATAGAAAAAGTAAAAAAAATTTCAAAAAAGATCGATTAAGTCTTTTTGAATTATTTGCCTGAAAAATATGATTTGAGAAATATAAGTTTAAAGTTTTGAAGTTTACAGTAAAAAAAGGCAAGATAGAGATGTAAATTTTTTTGTGTGCATATTTTTGTTGAATTTTTCTTTAAAAAAAAATAAAATAAAAACAGACAACCTCCTTAAAAAATATTTAAAAATAATTACCATCATAAAAGTTAAAAAACCCATACACAAAATCTAAATCCAGGAACGTCAATGTATGAAATGGCTTATTTTTCAATACTGTTTTAATATTATAACATTTTTTTTTATTATTGAATAATTTTTTTAAATATCTTATAGGCCAAGATCCGTTTTTCTTTTTTTGTAAATCAATGCCTAGAACATCGTATTCGTCTACAAGATTTGGATTCTCTGATACTTGAATAGGTATTACTTGCATTGTTCTTTTTGAAAATTCTCTGTCAACTTCTTTTTTCCAATGTCTGAAAAAAAATTCATTTTTAATTTTTATATTTATAATTATTACAAAAATATTTCTTACTGGCAGACTTGAGCAGCAGAACATAAATCTTGTGAATTTAAATTTTTAAGTACTAAATCCATTACGTCAGCAAGAGCAACATATGGTTCTACACTATTATTTTGACTATATGTCATTAAAATTCTATTCAAAAATAATTAAAAAAAATTATTAACGAGCTAAAGCAAATAAAAGACAAAATTTTTTGTTTTATTTTGTTTCAGAGAAGATTTTTTAAAGCTATTAATTATTTTAACAATTTAAATTAATTAGAACTATACTTACAAATTAAAAAAATATAAACATATTTTTTTAGAAAATTTTAAATTGAGATAATATTTTTTCATAATTTTATTATAAATTTTTTTTGCTGTATTTTGTTTAGTTCGCAGCAAAGAATACGTATAATATTTTTAAGTATGATAAATTACTTATAACTTTAAATAATAATGAGAAATTATTTTTAACTTAAAATAATAATTTATAAAATTTTTTCAAATAATAATAAAAGTTTATTACGATTTAATGATAAACAATGTTTTACGTTTTTATGCATGTTTTATGAAAAAATAAATTAATAAGATTTTATCGGAAAATCGTGGTGCAAAAAGGGGGGAGTAAAATGTATCCGATTTAAGTGGGGTGGGGGGGGTTAAAATAGAATAATTTCTATTTAAAGACTTGAAATAATGCGGGCTTAGGGAATCAGAATAGTTTGGGTTTAGGATCTTAACATCCTATAAAGGTGATAACTACGAATTATGAAAATAGAAAATGGTATTGTATTCTCGTTTGTTTTTTTTTTTAATTTTAAAAACAACCTCAACCTCCGATAAAAATTCTCGGTTTTTTATTTTATCTTTTTTTAATTTTTTAATTTATTAATTTTAATTTAAATTTAATAATTTAAATTTGAAGTTTTAGAAACATTGCTTATAGTAATTTTTGGATTTGTTACTTCATTTTTTCAATTTTTTTTTTCTCAAAATTAAAAAAAAAGACAATAAAAAAAACTGCAATATTTTTCGTTTTTTTTTATGTAATACCTCATTTAATTCTATGAAAGTAGTAACATTTGAAAATATGGTTTTTACTCGATATGTCGATAAGAATGCTTAATTTTTCGAACATTTTTTTTCTCTTTGGATGTAGTACCTAATTTTTTCCTATCAAAGTACGATTATTTGAAAATATGTTTATTATTCGATGTCTCCAACCTGACACTTTATTGTTTGCATAAAAAAATAAAAAAAACAGAATAAAAAACAGAATAAAATAATTATCAGATTTAAGATATTGAGTAAAAAGAATGTTTTCAAATATTAGTACTTTTATAAAAAGAAATTAGATGATATGATAATTATATTCAGATTCAACGATTTCTTTCTTGATTAACAGTATTAGAATGATATTAAGACCCTTACTAGAAAAGAAAGGCAAACCAAGAAAATTTTCTGATAAATATTAATTTATATGACACTAGGACTATCCTCACGCGCTTCGCGCGTGAGGAGTAGGCATTTATGAGTCGCGCAACGCATTAAAAATTAAATTGTAAAATAAAAAAAATTATTTATATTCTTTTAATTAAAAAAATCATTAATTTTATTGTTTTTTACTTTAAATTTTGAGTAAATTTTTATAATTTAAAAAAAAAAAAATTGAAAATTTTTATAATTTTTTTAATTTATTTTATAATTAGCTTAACCGTGAACCTCAACCTGTCATTGATATATATTGATCACCATTATAATTTTTAATTACACCTTGTTTTATTAATATTTGATCTTCAGTTTCTATTTTTATACTTTCTGCGGTTAAACCCCAAAATACAATTTTACCCTGAATAAAAAACATTATAAGTTATACATTAACTTTAAAAAAAGTAGTAAGTATTATTAATATTTACATTGGTTTTTGTTTCATCTGTTATTAATATTTCACGTTTTTTACCACTACTTCTATCCAAATTTACCTTTATCTTTAATTAAATTCGAAATAATTTAGTAGTTTAATTAATTACTTATATATAAAAAAAAAATCTTAATGATATTTATAGTTCCTTTTTTTTGTGTGTGCTATACCTGTATTATAACATAAAATTTATCACAGACATCATCTAAAGCTATACATCTTTTTATATTTTGCAAACACTTAATAACATTAAAACTAAATAATTTTGATTTTTTATAAGAAAATCCATGTTCTTTAGAAATGAAAATATATATAATACAATAAAAAATCCAAAAAAAAATAAAAAATATTTATACGTCTGAAATGTTATTCATACGTATGAACTGTTTAACTAAGAAACCGTTACTGCAAGTAGTAATCCATAGCGACAGTTTCAGTAGGAATCGTTTTTATGGTTACTATTTCCATAACAACCGTTACCATGTTTACCGTTTCCATAGCATCCGTTGCTATGGTTATTATTCCCATAGCAACCGTTGCTACGGTTACAAATTCCATAACAACCATTTCCATGGTTACTGTTTCCATAGCAACCATTGCTATGGTTACAATTTCTATAACAACCGTCAGCATGGTTACCGTCTCCATAGCAACCGTTATTACCGTTTCCATAGCAACCGTTGCCATGGTTACCATTCCCATAACACCTGTTACCATAGTTACTGTTTCTATAGCAACCGTTACTATAAGTGTTGATCACGTGATAAACACGTAGTAATCACGTGATATACATGTGGTGATCACATGATAACCATAACCGTTGCTATGGTTATAAATTCCATAACAACCGTTTCCATGATTACTGTTTCCATAGCAACCGTTGCTATAGTTACAATTTCAATAACAACCGTTAGCATGGTTACCGTCTCCATAGCAACCGTTATCACCGTTTCCATAGCAACCGTTGCCATGGTTACCAGTTCCATAACACCTGTTACCATGGTTACTGTTTCTATAGCAACCGTTACTATAATTGGTGATCACGTGATATTCACGTGGTGATCACGTGATAACCATATAGTCATCACGTGATATACACGTGGTGATCACGTGATAATCATATAGTTATCACGTGATAACCACGTGGTAACCTGCCTACAGCGGCGATTATATATTTATAGTATAGGTAGATAATTATAATTATAAATAATTAACTAATACTTTAATGAAAAAAACTTACTTCAACAACTTACTTAAATGAATCCAAATGTAAAAATAGAGCTAAAAGTTGGAAATATCTGATAAAAAATTTTGATAAGCCTGGTTTGCAAGATTTGACTCTTTTAGGGAGAATAAAATTCAAGATATCATAAAGAATTTTGGCTCCTCAATGAAGAACCATTGTGATGGGTCAAATTTTGGTTTTTGATTTTTTGGCATATAAGCACGTTTTGAGACCTCAGGAAGCTAAAAAACCGGTTTCTAAAAAAAGTCTGTATGCGTGTTTGTGTGTGTGTATGTATGTAATTGGTGATATTTCGCAAAATTTAAGGAATTAAGACCTAATTTTTTTTTCAAAAATTTTTTTACCAAAAAATCTCAACGTACTTTTTTTAATTTGGATGTAATACCTCATTTATTTCCATAAAAGTACTTATATTCAAAAGTATCATTTTTACTCGATATCTCGAATCTGATACTTAATTTTTTAAAAATTTTTTTCCCAAAATTTTTTTCATAAAAAAATACAAAAAACACCAAATATTTTTTTCTTTTTGGACGTAGTACCTAATTTATTTCTATGAGAGTACTAGTCTTAGAAAGTTCGTGTTAGTAATTTTTTGGATCGGATACCGAATTATTTCAAAATTTTTTGTCAAAATTAAAAAAACAAAAAAATTTTTAAAACTGCAATATTTTTTTTCTTTTTAGTGCAATACCTCATTTAATTCCATTAAAGTAGTAATATCTGAAAATATTGTAACCGGTGATATTTCACAACCATTATGGAACTAAGACCTAATTTTTTTTTCAAATATTTTTTCATTAAACTACTTTTTTTTTTTAATTTGGAGGTAATACCTCATTTATATCCATGAAAGTACTTAAATTTGAAAGTATGATCTTTACTCCATATCTCGAATCTGATAATTAATTTTTCCAAAATTTTTAATCAATAAAAAAAACTTTTAAAAATTAATAGAAATGTATTCATGATTGCATGCTTGTAATCGTTATATCTGTGGAATATTGAAGTATTAAGCTCATTGTTTGAGGAACCTTAGTGACAGCTAGTTAGCAGGGTATTTTTTTTATTATTAACAATTACCTTATTGAAAAGGTTGATTGAAATATAAAATTTTTCAAGGCAATTATTTATTTTATAAATTTATTGGAACTAATAATAATTTTATTCTTTAAAATTTTGATGTTCAAAGTCTTGTAAAAATATAAATACATACATAGCTCTTTAAAATTCTAATAAGACATCGATATTTTCTTTCAGTTAAAAATTATGGATGTTACAATGGTTATTTATGCAACTATCATTATAAGAGTACTTTATACTGTTTATACAGCGATTATGAATAAGTAGAGAAAGAAAAAAAAAAGAAAGAAAAATTTAAACAGAATTTTAAGAAGAATTTAATTATAAGCTACATAAGTTTTTAAAAACAAAATTTTATAATTTTATTAATCGTGAGTTAAAATTAGGTACGTAACATGATTTGAGTATTCAAATGACGTCATATCTGAAACAAAAACAAATTAAGTAAAATTGCTGTATTTTTTTGATTGTAAAACAATTTTAAGTTAATGCAAATAATTTTTAATACTTACTTAAATCATCAGAGTTTACTGAATATACTGGATGTTTCATATTAACCGTGGTATAAAGGCTAACCAAGTTTATATTTTGAAACATTTTTCTGAAAACATACGTCTGACTTGAACTTTCTTCATATGAATTTCGAAAAGGAATAATTGCAAATGCGAAAGTATTTGATTTGAATTGAATCGAATTTTTAAAATTCTTTAATAACTTATGAACTTGGACATCTGGCAAGTCCAAAGAAACAGCTATAGACCTACTACTTAATGTTGGTCCTGACAAAATTATAGCATAAAAATACCAATCTGCATGGTCAATTTCATAAGGCTGGACTGTACGAGTTACTTGAAAAGAATGAAGATCAACATTACCACCCCAAAAGGTAAGTTTTCCTGGTTCCCATCTAAAATATAAAAATTATTGTCACATATTATAATTTCTAATGCAAAACACAGTTTTAAAATTAACTGTTCATCTAGAGAATTTTTAAGTAATTCCAAAACTTTTCTTGCGTTTGTTTCTTGGGCATCGAAGATGTGCAAGTCTTCGAACAATTCAAAAACGTATAAGTTTCTGAAAAGCATTAATGTTTTCTTTTCTGTATTATTTTCTGCTAATAAATTCATAATTTCCTTAACAAACGATTCTTTCCTTATCTACATTGCATTTTCATCCATATCAATTTCATTAGATAAATCAAAATCCAGATCTTTTTCTACGTCGTATTTTCTAAATTGAACTTTTAATGTGTTACTATAAGGGAAATATACTTGTAAGGCTTGCTTTTTAGAACCATCAATTCGATCAGCCCCTAAACTTATTGCTGGTAATACTATTACATTATTTGATAGAGTAAATAAATTCATATGATCACAAACTGCAAGAATTCAGTAAAATTTATCGTAAAATGTTTATTAAAAAATGTTCCTGGTTGTCTGCTATATTTTCAACGTCATTGTTTCTATAAGAGGAGATAAAAATAAATAATCCAAAATTAAAATTTGTTGCATTCTTAGCTGCACAGCTCTGGTTACAGTTGCTTAATTCCGGTACATCGAAAAATCGGTGTAACATCTAGAACCTTGACTAACACTTATCAGAATATAAAAAACTTTCGGGCTTGCTCATTTACTCGAAAAACAATCTAGTTAAGTACCTAAACACAGCGAATATTTATGATATATATATTATATGCTATATAAAATCTTATAACCGGTTTATGTAAACACAACCTAAAATCATAGAACATGTTTAATACTAGCTAAGGGCTACGGATAATGCTAATGTTACGCAACGTTAAAGTACAAGTTTCTAATTTTATAATTTGTAATTAACACCTTACTAGATGTTAATATTCTAAACTATTTTGATTCCCTAAACGCGTATTATTCTAGCTCCCTAAAACAGAATTATTCTATGTCTTATTATTCTAAGTCTCATTTGACCCCTCTCCTTAAACCGGAAAAATTTGACTACCCCCCCCCCCCCTTTTAATTTTTTAAGTTCTGAGGTATCCCATCCCAATAAACATGTTCTATGTTAATATTCGTTGTGTTTAGGGACTAGGAGCATATGTATTTCGGGTCATCCGTATTCGACGTGGTAGGTGAAAATAATATTGAATAATAGAAAACTTTAATATTAAAAGTCAAAATGGTTGGATGAGCTATTAATGTATTTTTTATCTGTCATTTGAGAGAACTAAATAAAAGAAAGCAATTCTATTAGTACACTTCTATCTTTTATCAATTAGCAGCCTTTATGATGTGTGATTTTTTTTTAAATAAAAGAGTCCCGGTTATTAGCCACCAAGATAACGAATCTCTAGACTTTCGTTTAACCAAAGACCCAGTTGAATAATCCGTCTCGAAACCAGTAAAAAGCATAAGAAAAAAATAAGTAAGTAATAAAAAAATAAGTAAAATTAAATAATTAATCTATTATATAAAAATTGATGGGCTTTATGGGGGCCGCCATCTTGTGGACAATATAAAGACCAATCAAATTGTTTGTTTACAAATTTAAATTTTTCTATTTTCTTTATAGGTTATAACCTATATTTCTTTGATATTTTTTTAATAAAGCTAAGGGGAAATTATAATGCGGGCGAACAACGTGAGCCCGCTATAGTCTAGTTTGTATAAAAAAATAAGTACAAATAACTCTAAAAAGTTTTCTGATTTCTCATTGTTTGATAAATAAATTAAAAAAACATTGGTTATTATGTTTTAATATTAAAAAATGTGTTTCAAAAATAATATTAAGCTCGTAACTTAGCAAACGCTGCAAGAACTGAATTTACAATATAAATTTTGCGAGTACGTAGTTTTAAGGAGGTTTATTCGTTAAAAAAAATAATGACAGAATGTAAAAATACGTGAATAGTATTAAAATTTAATATGAGCTAAAATCGACATGTTTATACCTATGACATCCTGAATTAATTTTTTATGAATAGAATAAAAGTAACATTTTAACATTGCATTTATGGGAAAATTTGTTTCGGCTTTATAAAAAGTAGGGTGCTAATGACACAGATCAATGAAACTTAATAAATCTGATAAATAAATGTTTAAAGATTATATTCCCAATTAGTTTTACGTACTTTATATACTTTATTTTCGTAAATTTAATAAAAAACACACAAAAACAGGTAACATAACCAAAAAGCTCATTATTTTAAATACGTTTTTTTTAATTGTATAATTAAACATTAAATAACATTAAATATTGTGAGACTTTTTTGGTAATATTCTTGGATTGTTAATGGTTTTTTATAGTTTTTTTTCAATTAATAGCTTCCAAAATAATCTTAAAAAAAAAAACTTTTGTCAATAATAAACACGTTTATATGCTTAAAATAGCGTTTATTGTCGATTTTGAGGTTAGGAATTCGCCATTTTTAGCCCGCTTTTTTAAAATTAAAAATATGACCTCAGAATTGTCATAACTGGTCCGAAAAACTTATTAGACAATGATATTTTTAATTAATTAAATCAAAACATATTTATAATTAGCGTAAATATGCTTAAAACAGTAGATATCGCGGCTTCTGAGGTTATAAATACGCCATTTTGTGTCCGCCATGTTGGTTTTTATAAATCTGTCTTTAAAATCGTGATCAGCTATCCCGAAAACCTTATTGGAATGCCAAATATAGGCTCAATTAGCAATTTCTTTCAAGATATTACCAATATTGCTAATTTTCCGCTGATTTTTTATTATATAGTGTCTATTACTCAAAACTGGCCATCCGAAAATGGATGAAACCTTCAAAATCGGTTTTTAGCGACCAAAAATACACACGTTTCACTGAGGTGCATCTATTCTAGTGCTGATAAAATTTGTTGATGCATTTAACATTTGCATATAATCATGGAGGCTAGCCTCCATGCATACAATAGATAATAAATATGTATAGGAAGAGACAGGAACTATATGTTAAATATCAATAAATATCAATAAATTACACTAGCCTCGTTACGCGAGCAAATATTTTCGGCGTCTGAGACACATAAATATAAGTGGGACAAAACGCCTGAGATTTTTCCTTACGCGAAACCAATTCATTCACAGTGAGGAGTTTGAGCACCCAGAGTCCACCGGACATACTTCATGTTAAAGAAAAAAATAATATTTTTCCAAAATATAATTATTTTATGAACCCAAAAGAAAAAAATCACGAAAAAAAGCGAGGAAAAACTACTTGATTCTATAAGTTTTTATACTACACAATATATTAGAATTGAAAAAGTAAAAAAATTTTCACTCAGATCGATTAAGTCTTTTTGAGTAATTTGTCTAAAAAATGTGGTTTTGAGAAATGTAAGTTTAAAGTTATAAAGTTTGCCCTGATTACAGGAGCTGTAACATCTCTCGGTAAAAAAAGGCAAGATAGAGATGTAAATTTTTTTTGTATAATTTTGTAGAAAAAAAAAGTTTCTTTAAAAAAAAATAAAAACAGACAACCTCCTTAAAAAATAATTAAAAATAATTACCATCATAAAAGTTAATAGAACCATGCAAAAAATCTAAATCTATGAACGTCAATGTATGAAATGGCTTATTTTGCAATACGGTTTTAATATTATAACAATTTTTTTTATTATTAAATAATTTTTTTAAATATCTTATAGGCCAAGATCCTTTTTTCCCTTTTTCTAAATCAATTCCTAGAACATTGTATTTTTTAAAAAGATTTGGATTCTTTGATACTTGAATAGGTATTACTTGCATTGTTCTTTTTAAAAATTCTCTGTCAACTTCTTTTTTCCAATGTCTGAAAAAAAATTTATTTTTAATTTTTATTTTTATAATTATTGCAAAAATACAAAAATATTTCTTACTGGCAGACTTGAGCAGCAGAACATAAATCTTGTGAATTTAAATTTTTAAGAACTAAATCCATTACGTCAGCAAGAGCACCATATGGTTCTACACTATCATTTTGACTAGATGCCATTAAAATTCTGTTTATAAATAATTTAAAAAAAATTATTAACGAGCTAAAGCAAGTAAAAGGCAAAATTTTTTGTTTTATTTTATTTCAGAGAAAATATTTTAAAGCTATTAATTATTTTAACAATTTAAATTAATTAGAACTATACTTACAAATTAAAAAAATATAAACATATTTTTTTAGAAAATGTTAAATTGAGATAATATTTTTTCATAATTTTATTTATAAATTTTTTTTGCTTTATTGTGTTTAGTTGGCAACAAAGAACACGTATAATATTTTTAAATATGAGAAATTATTTATAGCTTTAAATAATGATTTATAGAATTTTTTCAAATAATAATAATAATTTTTCACGATTTAATTATAAAAAATATTTTACATGTTTATGCATGTTTCATGAAAAAATCAATTAATATAATTTTATAGAAAATATCGTAGTTCGCAGAGTCTTTTTTGACTTTTGAATTATATTTTCTAACTATGCTGTTATTCCTGTAAATGAAGAAAAGTAGTTTATTTGAGAAAAATTGTTCAATTTGCATTAGGGGTCATTCTTAAGGATGTCCAGGGGGTACGGGGGTGGGGTTGAGAAATTGTGACAGATTGGGACAGACGGGAAGGTAATGGTAATAGAATGTTGGATGTCACAAAATTAAAAAAAAAAAATAATAATAATAATATAAAATGATCGAATGGGTACGGTTAGAAGGTTAACATGCAGGTTGCTGGAGTATAAATCTGATTATTTTTGGGCTTATTATATCTTAACTGAAATAATATACTGATGTTTTACTGTATGGAAGGTTGGAATTGAAATTTTTATAAAAATCTACTAACTTCTTATTATATTTATTTCTACTTTTTTTTTTGAGTACTCGACTGATTAATTTGTATTATGATAATTATCTACTTTTGTATAATTTGTATTGAAATGTATTTGAAGGATTATTATCCTGTTTGTATTAATAAATAAATGAATAAGTAAATAAAAAAATAAATAATAAAATTTTTTCATATAATATACTTATAATTACTGATATTTTTAATTAATTAAATCAAAACATATTTATTTTAATTTATTTATTGATCCTTCTTTTTACAACTTGTTTTTGTATAATAATTAGACGACTAGTTTCAGGAATAAATTCCCATTATCAGGCCTGTATTCTAATTCAACTAAAATTATTTAAAACATTTGAATATGATATTGTAACTTTATATTGTGTCTGTACAGACTCAAAATCATTTTATGACTAAATGAAATTTTTTTTTTTTGAATATTCATTTTGTACATATGAAGATTATATATTATGAAGATTTTTAATTATTTCTATGTAATAAAGATTTTTTTTTTTAAGTATATCCGTTTTTAATTTTTAAGTATATTGTTAATTTTGTCGTATGTGTAGTCGTGGTTATTATTAATTAAATGTAATCCGTATTTTGTATTTACTTTTTAAATCAGCAAATATTGAGGAAACTGCTGAACAGAATGTTTTTAAAAAATTCTAAAGAAGCTAAGTCATTTTTAAAAGACCACAACGACATTTTCTTCACCAACTCAGATAAAGGTAACATGACTGTGGCATTACAAAACATTGATTATTTCAAAGAAATGCAACTTTTACTTAATGATACATCTACTTATACAAAATTAGACCACAATCCATTAATAGATTTACGTAAAGCCACCAAAGAGTTTCTTACCATATGGAATGTTAATGGGTTTCTACAAAAACAATATCTTAAAAATAGTCTTACACAAACTGATACTGTTTTACCCAAGTTATATGGTCTCCCCAAAATTCACAAGATATACATTGATGAGGCGTGTATAAGACGTTACAAACTTAGACCTGTACTTTCTACTGTTAACTCTCCCACACACAAATTTGCAAAATATTTCAGTTCACTAATAACCAATAGTACTAGTAGACCTAACTCATATATAAGAAATAGCAAACATTTCATAGAAAAAATTTCCCAGACACATATTCCTGACAACCATATACTAATAAGTCTAGACGCCTCTAGTCTTTTCACTAATGTCCCTCTAGATTTAGTAAAAACCAGTATTGAAAAAAGATATTCTTCAATGATAAAACACACAAACATTCCCCTCAATGAATTTCATAATGCCATAGATTTTTTCCATAACCATACTTATTTACAATTTAATGGTCAATATTATCAACAAATTCATGGGTCTCCTATGGGTTCAGCAGTTTCCTCAATATTTGCTGATTTAGTATTAGCAGACCTTGAGGAACATTGCTTGAATCAGTTGGATTTCAAACCCACATTTTTTGTTCGATATGTTGATGACATAATTACCTGCATACCCATTGACAAGATAGAACACATCCTTGATACATTTAACTCATACCATAGCAGATTACAATTTACCCATGAATTGGAAACAGACAGCAGCATAAATTTTTTGGACGTTAAATTAATAAGACACAATAACAAATTATCTTACAACTGGTACAGAAAACCCTCCTCATCAGGTAGATATCTCAATTTTAACTCTGGCCACACAAAACATCAAAAAATTGGCATGATCTACACTTTAGTTGATAAGGCCATCCTATTGTCTGAAACATGTTACCATACTGAAAATCTAAATATAGTAAAACAGCTTCTAATTAACAACAGTTATCCAACAAAATTCATTGACTTTTATATGAAAAAAAGGGTTAATACATTAGAGTATAGGATTACCAATTCTATTGAAAACAACACTCAATATGACATAAACAAGCAAATCTTAGCCAAAAAACCCAAAGTTAACATTCCACATGTAGAAGGATTTTACAATAGCATGAGTGGTATGCTCAAAAAATATGGCATTGTACCCATACCTAATATCACCAACAATAACAGCAATCTAGTCATTAAAGCCAAAGATAGGACTCCTAAGGGTGAAATAACTAATGTGATATACAAAATTGATTTTGAGCAATGCGATGCAACTTATGTTGGACAAACCAAAAGAGAAGCATCTGTACGTATAGGTGAACATAAAGCTGGTATTGATAGAATCATCAAAAAGGAAATTAAATTGGCTAAAGAAAAAGAAAAAGAGAAATCAGTACCACCTGTAAGTACAAGAATTCTTAGAAGTATGAATAAGAATAAGAACAATCCTACAATAGAAGTTCCTGATGAAAACAACAACATAGATAGCACCAATAAAAAAGATGAAGAAAAAGTTGTCACACAACATTACATTGATAACAAACATAATTTTAAATGGGATAATTTTTCCATTTTAGACAGAGAACCCAATTATCATAAACGTAATACTTCTGAGGTACTTCACATCAATACACAATTAAACCCTATCAACCTAAAAGAAGATTCACAAAGTCTTTTTAAACCATATTTATCTGTGATTCATAGAATGAAAAAGTACATGCATTCATTGTTTACATAAAACAACTTTACGTTACCATGACAACATACCTAGTCACTATTTCATATTTCTTTTATCGATTAAAAATCATCACATATAATTTAACTAAATATCAATAGATGTCACTACCACTACCCTTTTACAAACATATTTAAATTATTATTATTTTAACTGTAATGTTTATTTTAGACATAATTACTGTTATATATTTTACAATCAGATATATTTATTTATTTATTTACTATTGTTTAATTATTAATTTTAAGCATTCTGTGATAATAGTTTAATAATGTACATTTAATTTATTCTTATATTTTTTATATGACTTGTTAATATGATAATGACTTATGGTATGTAATAATTAGAATTTAATATTTGCAAACACATTAGGTTAAATTATTTTTCAAAATTTTTTTTACAGATTTTTTAATCATGAATATTAAGATTCTAAGATTTTTATGACTTTAGGCTCTATACACCTATTTTTAATGCTATTAATAATTATATCACAAGTAAGATCCATTTAATTAATAATACATCATGTTCAATTCATGTATATTTAAACTTTTGTTAATTTTTTGTAGATTTGATAAGGGCCTCAAATAGAGGCCGAAACGTCATTATAAAATAAATAAAATCATTTTTTACTCGAAAAAAGGGCAAATTATTTCATATTCTAAGTATTTATTGTTATAAGCTTTATTATTAAATGCATTACTTTTTTTTTATGTTTTTTAATTCATTTGTTTATAATTTCTATATTATAACCGTTATTTTTTGCGATTCGTTTAATTATTGTTATTTCCGTATTAAAATCTTCTTTGTCCATCGGTATATTTACGACTCTGTTCGTTTACTAGAATTAATTTATAATTTCATTTAATATATTAAATAAAATATATGTATAAGTTATATGCATATAATTAAAACATAATTTTCTTTTAATTGCTTCTCAGAAAAAAATTTCTGATGAAAAATTTTTATGACAAGTACATAATAAAAAAACGTTGCCAAGTAATTGGCACTATGGTTCCTCATTTGCTATAACAAAATGTTTTCTTAATTTTTACCTAACAAAGTCTATATTGTCATAAGAAAAACTAAAAATGATTTTGCAAACTTGCGATTTATTCTCGTCAGGAACCAGAAGAAAATTCGAAAATTGCCTTCTATTTTTATCAAAAACCAGAAAAAACTTCAAAACAATTTTTTTTTTTTATTGCCCTCTGTCCTCTTCAGTAACGGAAAAAATTGCAAAAATTGACCTTTGTTCTAATCAGAAAAAAATACAAAAATGCACTAGTTAGATAGTACGTCCAAAAAGAAAAAAAAGTTGGTATTTTTTTTATTTTTAGACGACAAAAATTTTAAGAAAAAAATTATAAAAAATAAATTATATTAGAATTTAAGATATCGCGTAAAAACGATACTTCTAGATATTAGTACTTTCATAAAAAAAAATGAGGTATTACATCCAAAATAAAAAAAAAAAAGTATCTCGAGATGTTTTGGAAAAAAAAATTTGGATAACAAAATTAGGTCACAATAATGGTTGTTAAATATCACGTTGCGGTCCAACATACATATATACATACATACATACACACACACACACAAATACATACATTTTTTAAAAACTGGTTTTTCAGCTTTCTGAGGTCTCAAAACATGCTTATATGTCAAAAAATCAAAATTTTACCTTAAACAATGGTTCCTCTATGAGGAACCAAAAAATAAAATTTTTTTAACAAATAAGTGGAGGACAAAATTGGTATTGTGAAATCCTTTTTGGGGAAAGGATAATTTTGCGTAGCATTTATACATTACACCTAGCCCTCAGCTGGAATTAAATATGTTCCATGCATTTAGGTTGTGTTTACACAAACCGGTTATAAGTTTTTTTATTTTATTATCAGTTATCTACTGTGGAATAATTAGCATTTTTCAGCTTGGTTTGGAACGTGGTTTGGACACGTGGTTACCACATTGAGAGTTATGATCTGTATATAGAGATTCTGAAGTTTGCTTTCCTCTATAAAAATTTGAACTGCAGGGTCTATACTTCAGCTTACAGTGAGTTGCATCGGATTTTTATTAGTAGAACTCGACTGATTGCCCAAACTTTTTTGTTGCTTTCCCAAATTTATTTTTTTTGTTGGTCAATCTTTTTTAGTGATTCAATTCAACACTTAATTTCAATTTATAGTGTTCTTTAGTAAGGCTGCTTCTAGACGGAGTGCTTTAAACTCACAGTTAGCGTTAAATCTGTAGTTATATTATATGTATATGTCGCAGTACAATAGACATTTTAGTATAATAGTCTATTATCCGTATTTTAGAAAAAGAAAGTCTTTAAATTCACATTTTGCCTGTGATACTAAAATTTTTAGTATTATAGCCTATTATACGTGTTTTAGCCTATAATACTGACTAAGCGCCTTATTTTAGAAATAGCGGGCATACAAGTTTTACTAAAATCTAATTATTTTCAGTTCAATAATAAATTTTACAGACAAAAAAAGGGTACAACTATAGGTTATGCTATTAGTCCAATTTTAGCCAACATAACCTTGCAAGAATTAGAGATAAATTGTTTAGATCCTATTTTAAAAAGGAGTTGTTGCTATGTACATTGTTGTACATTGTTATCGCAATAAAAGCGTTCTGATTGGCTACTAATACCGACTCATAATAAAAATCGTTGTGTATTTATGTATGATTATTCATAGTATTAGTAATGTTTATTTATTGCAGAAAAAATAAATATATAACCTAAATTTAAATTATTTTTTTTTTTTGTATAAAAATTAAAATACATGTTTTTTTCATTAGTCGCAAATTGATATTCCAAAAAAAGTATATAGGGTTATATTATTTTTTTTCTTATTATTATTATTTGGAAAGTAATAAATTACATAAAAGTGAAAAATTTTTTATTAAAAATTCATCTTATTTATATAAAATAACTGATATTAACATGGAACATGTTCATTGGAAGGGTTATTTGATTATAGTTTGGTTCGGCAGGAGGGGTGAAAAAGTGACGTTTTCAGGGGGGAAGGGTGAAATGGACTATGAATTGGTCAAATTTTTTACTATTTTTTGAGCTTGACTATTTCATGAATTGGTCAATTACACGTTTGGGGTGTAAAATATATATTGTAATTTTGTTAAAAGGTAAAATATTTATTTAATAATAGGAAGGGTGTTTGATTTTATTTGTTAATATTTTTACATATTTTACTTAGGATCAAGAATCTTTCAACATGGTTTTAATATCATATAATATAACCATTAAAAGTTTAATAAGAAGCAGAATTGTAAAAATTGTTTTAAAAAAATTAATTTCATAAAGTATTTATTATATTATAAGTATAATACATGGAAGGAATACATTCTTTTTAACATGGAACATGTTCATTGGATGGGATAATTGAAAAAGTTTGGCTTGGCAGGGGGGGGGGGGTGAAATATTGACGTTCTTAGGGGGGGGGGGGTGAAAAATTGGCGTTCTTAGGGGCGGTGAAAAATTGATGTTTTTAGGAGTGGGGTGAAAAAGTAATGTTTTTAAAAGAGGGGCCTAGAATATTTTCAATTTAGGGACTTAGAATAATTTGAAGTGGGAGTCAGGGCCTGATCAGGCTCTGATAAGTACAAGAACATAGAATACTTTAAGTTTATGGATTTAGGATAATTTAAATTTCAGGATTTATTGAAATTTCGGTTTTTGGATTTATTACCGTTATGCGAGTGAACATGTTCCATGCTCGTTGGTTGTGTAGTTACAAAAAGCGGTTATACATTTTTTTAATCCAAATGGTTGAAACAAAATAAAATGTCCAAATAAATTCATAAAAAAGTATCAGTTATTGTAATAAAGTAATAAATAAAGTTATTAAATGGTGAATATCCTATCCTAAAAATGGGTTAGTCATCGACACGGTAACTATGTACATTGTCATCGCTAAAAGTGTCATTCTGATTGGCTCATACAAATTTCATTGTTAATATTGTTTATATTATGTTTCTATTATTTTTGAGGTTAGTTAGTTAGTTGAGTAGTTGATATCTATAAAAAAATTAAATTAAAAATAAATTTTGGTATTTAAGAAAATAATTAAGGTTGAAAGTTTTAAATCATTCAGCGCGCGATGCGCGCCTAATACTAGTAAGTTAAAAAGTAGTAATGCCTTGAATAATTTTCAATACCATTTTTATAACCCAATAAAAAATTGTGATATTGATATAATTTTATACAAAAGAATCGTAGATGACACATTAATATTAGTAAAAAAAGGGGAAATAGATAATTTATTTAAAACGTTTAATGATTATGATAGTTCGGTACAATTTACAATGGAAAGAGAAACCAACAATTCAATTAACTTTTTAGATTTAAAAATTATAAGAAACATACAGTGGTAGATTAGTAAATTTTTTAAGTTACTCACCAATTGTCCAAAAAATAGCCATAGTGTATAATTTGATAGATAAATGCATTTTATTGTCGAATAAGAAATTTCAAGAAAAAAACATCACATTGGCAAAAAATTACTTACAAAATGAATAATTATCCTTCGAAATTTATAAATAAATATGTAAAAAAAAGACAATACTATCATTTTAATAAAACTATTAATAACATAGGTTATGAACGAGGAGGAGGTTGGCCGTATAGTTGACAGACTTTTTCCTACCCATCCTGAGAGGGAGAAAGAGGATGACTTAGAGGAGTATGACGAGGAGGATATCCCCGAATTCACCTTGGAGGAGCTTGTAACAGCAGTAGACTCGCTCAAAAATGGAAAGGCACCTGGGACTGATGGAATAATCACTGAGATTCTGAAGATAGCCGTACACGAGTGTCCACAGCTTATTCTGTGCATGTACAATACCTGTGCACGAGCGGGCGTCTTCAGCAAACTCTTGCAAATAGCCAGACTAATCCTAATCAGCAAGGGTAAACGGGACCCTAGGCTGCCAAACTATTGGCGTCCTCTAGGATTACTGAACACAACCGGAAAAAATTACGAAAAGATGCTGCAACTACAGATACTGAGGGCTGTAGAAACTGCAGGAGGCCTTTCTCCCCGAAAATACGGGTTCCGCCGAGGGAAGTCAACTATCGATGCCATAAGCAGAATCACCCGTGTCATTAAGAATGAACATACAGGCAATCACTACTCTAGAAAAGTCACGCTACTAGTGACCTTAGATGTAAAGAATGCCTTTAATTCAGCAAAGTGGAGTGACTTTATGGAGGGGCTAAGAAACTTCCAGGTGCCAAAATATCTGCGAAGAATCATCAGTAGTTACCTGAGCGATCGAGAAATAATATTTGAAACTGCGCAAGAAAAAAGATTGAGGAGAGTAACTGCGAGGCAGTCCAAGGATCGGTCCTCGGGCCGGATCTATGGAAAATCATGATAGGTGGGCTGCTAAAAAGTTTCAATTAGAAGCTAACATCGGTCAAATCACACCTAAGAATGTGGTTGGCCTGATGCTTCGAAATGAAGAAGTATGGTCCGAAATTAGCCAGTATGTGGAATACATAATCCGCACCAAAAAACCTGAAGTCCAAGGTATAGGCTAATATTGAGACGTACTACGCTTATCCAGATGACTGCAGGTATTGCACTAACATACAATCATTCCTGCTTTTACTTTTAATACCGCAATCACTCGAAGATGGTAGGATAATAATTATTTATTTATTGAATATTTATATATTTATATATTTATTTATTACCTTCTCTTTTGACGATAATAGGAAATGACTTATATTTCAACTAACATATATTTTATTGAAGATGACAGCACAAAAAACGGAATTTTAATCAGATGGAACGACGGAGTCCTTAACCGACTGGCGAGTCATTGGACGCAAGTCAAAAGATGGAGTTCACGACTAGAACTAAATGGCCTTGAACCTATCCTGATGTGAAAACGGTCCCGGAATAGGCTCGCATAAGGTAGGAAGGGAGTGGAGTATTAGTGGGTAAAGGCATACTAAGTCAAGTCTCTCATAACTGTCAGTTCGGATGCTGAACAGTATGCGTAACGCATTTCTCCACTTCCTACAAAAAAAAAACAAAAAACAAAATGTAAATCATGCAATCATAAGTATATAGGTCAAACATCTCGAAAATTGGGTATCAGGATTGGAGAGCATGAAAAGGGCGTTAAGAAAAATTGTAGTCGCAACGTCTTAAATACACATAGTAAATTTTATAAACATAAAATTGACTTTGAGAAAATCATCATTTTAAACAGAGAAAAAAATTATAGAAAACGATCACATTCGGAGATGATATTTATAGAATTTAACGATCATACCGTGAATAGAATAAGAGACACATGTTTTTTAAAAGGTCATTTTAAAAACACGATGCGTTTAATTAAAAAGAACAAAAAGATCAAAAAACGAATTTTTTATTATAAAAATAGACTGGGATTAAATAGAAAGAGTAGAATAATAAGAAAACGGAAATGATAAAAACTAAATAAAATTTCTTTAAACCTAAAGCACTTGAACATTTAGAGACCGACAAAAAAATTATTTTGAAAATTTATAGATTCAGAGTACTTATAATAATGAGTAATAAGTTTCTTATTAAAAAATAGTCATAAAAATGTACGTTAGAGTTACAATCTTTATATTTTGTTTATATTATGTTCGTGTAAAAAAATCTAGCACTTGTAAAATTTTTTAAACACTCAAAGATTAGCATAAGATCGTTGCTCAGTGAAGAATAATATATATTCTTTACTTAAAAATATTTAATAAGGTAAAGTTAATTTTAAATTTGAAATTATGTAAAAACATTTTTATAAAATTGTAAAATATTATAAATTTTTAGCCTTGATAATGGCAAATTATTGAAAAAATAAAGCAAATAATTAGGTTTGAGATAACTTCGAAGTTAAGCGCTCCGACTGGTTTCAGTCATAAGGAAACTTACGAAAAGCCACTAGAATATAGCTGGTTATACTTTTAAATCAAATTATCAAGACAATTTTTTAATGCGAATCCAAACTAAGGTGTGTTTATTTTAGGACGGTGAAAATAATGATAAATGAAATAAAATATACTGTCTATATTATCTTTAGTGACCAGTATAAATTTATAAAGTTATATGGCTTATTATTACATCTGCTCTGAATCACCGCCAAGAGCATCCTGCATACTAACTTTGACTAATTCGAAATTTTATTGAAATATTGAATAATTGACAATTTATATAATTTATTGATTGACTAATTGAGTACTTGTTTTTATTATCCATTCCGCTTTAAATGTGTAAAATACATATTGAATTTGATTATCTATTGATGTATATTAATTTTATTTATCTATTTATGTATATTTCTTTATATTGACAAATGTTGAATGAGTGTATATTTTTGCGATTGCAAAATAAACAAGCATTATAATATTTTAATAATAGAATACTGACAATACTCACTGGATTTTCCCGTTTTTTATATTAGTTTAAAATTTTTCGATAAAGAAAATAAATGGAAATATTATTTTATTAACTTAGGATATATACGTAATAAATGATTTGTTATAAATCTGTTCGTACAATATTTATTATTTCTGTGGGTTTGAGAATAAAGTAACATGTTTTGGCAATTTTTAAATAATACAAACTTTTATAAATTATAAATTTAAATTTTCAATTAATATTTTAAATGATTATGCTCTTTTTACTTGATTCTACTTCAATTACATATCAATTAATTTGGGACGTTTAATTTAAAAGCATCGTTGTTTTACTGTATCGTATCGTTAAACCTTTAAAAACGGTTTCTAATTTTTAATTATATGAGGCATTACTTTTTTTACTATTAGATCTAACTTGATCTAAAAACCGAAAAAAATCGTGAAAGAGATATCGGCGATAGGTACCAAAAAGATTTTTCCACTTTTATGTCAAAAACTGCCTTTTTTCGTAACCGAGCTACCCAAATTTTCGAAAATTTTTATTTCAGTAGTTTTTCACGGTATTTTTCAGGATTTTTATTTTTGAAAAGTTAAAACGAGTTCAAAGTTAATAGAAGCAAGGATTTAGCATCGGTTTCTAACAATATTTTTACATTTATTAGCTAGAAAACCTAATTTTATTTTTTGTTTTTTTTTTAATGTTTTTATGCAATTATCGCTAGCATTGAAATATTAGTTTTAAATTTAGCAGCATTTGCCTGACTTTAAATTTTTTTCGAGTAGTGTCCTGCTTTATAGAAAGGTTGTAATTACAATGTAGTTGTAATTACATTGTAGTAGTAATCACTTTGTAGTAAAATTAGATGTCGGCTGTCCCAAGTATGAAAAAGTTTATAAGTATATAAAAATCAGCGCTTAATGACAGAGCAGACGATTTTTTGAAACAAAATTTTGTTTTATTTATTAAACTATTTTAGAAAAATTTTACGTGACCGGGTAAAGTTGTCCCATCTTCAGAATTTTCCGGATATTATATTCTGCTTTGTATTTTTTATTTTAATTAAAATTTAAGCCATGAGTAGGTGAGAAAGTATACGTTTACAGGATTGGTTTACAGCTGAAAAAATGGAGTCCAGGCAGAACTCTTAGTAAATTATTTTTAATTTGAATCTCATTAGAAGCTACATAAATTTTTAAAAACAAAATTTTATAATTTTATTAATCGTGAGTTAAAATTAAGTAGGTAACATGATTTGAGTATTCAAAAGGCGTCATAGCTAAAACAAAAATAGATTAAGAAAATTTGCTGTATTTTTTTGATTGGAAAACAATTTTAAGATAATGTAAATAATTTTTAATACTTACTTAAATCATCAGAATTTACTGAATATACTGGATGCTTCGTATTAACCGTGGTATAAAGGCTAACAAATTTTATATTTTCAAACATATTTCTGAAAATATATGTTTGACTTGAACTGTCTTCATATGAATTTCGAAAAGGAACAATTGCAAATGCGAAAGTATTTGATTTGAATTGAATCGAATCCCTAAAATTCTTTAATAACTTATGAACTTCGACATCTGGTAAGTCTAAAGAAACAGTTATAGACCAACTACTTAATGTTGGTCCTGATAAAATTATAGCATAATAATACCAATCTGTATGATCATTTTTATAAGGCTGAACTGTACGGGTTACTTGAAATGAATGATAATTAAAATTACCACCCCAAAAGGTTAGTTTTCCTGGTTCCCATCTAAAATATAAAAATTAATGTCTTATCTAACATTTTCTAATGCAAAATTCAGTTTTAAAATTTACTTTTCTTCTAGTGAATTTTTAAGTAATTCCAAAACTTTTTTTGCCTGTGTTTTTTGGGCATCGTAAATTTCCAACTCTTCGTCCAATTCTAAAACGTATAAGTTTCTGAAAAGAATTAATGTTTTCTTTTCTGCACCATTTTCTGCTAATAAATCCATAATCTCCTTTACAAACAATTCTTTTCTTCTTATTTGTTTTGCATTTTTATCCATAACATTTTCATAGGATGAAACATATTCAAAATCTTTTTCTATATCATATTTTCTAAATTGAACTTTCAAAGTGTTACTATAAGGAAAGTATATTTGTAAGGCTTGCTTTTTAGAACCATTAATTCGATCAGCCCCTAAACTAATTGCTGGTAATACTATTACATTATTTGATAGAGTAAATAAATTTATATTATCACAAACTGCAAAAAATAATTGAGTAAAATTTATCGTAAAATGTTTATTAAAAAGAGTGCCTGGTGGCCTGCTATATTTTCAACGTCGACGTTTCTAAAAGACGGGATAAAAATGAATAATCAAAAATTAAAATAAAAAAAAAAGAATTTGCAAAAAAAATTTTTCTAAATAACGGAGTTATGTCAGCACGTAAAGAAGTCGGTGTAACGTCTAGCAACTTGTCTAATACTTATCAGAATATAAAAATTTGTAACCGGTTTTTGTGTTCACACAACCAACGAGCATGAGACATGTTCACTTATAACAGACCTGGTTGTAAGTTCGAGCTGCCTATATATACATATATCCTATTTTATCCTATCCTATCCTACCCTATATCCTATTCTTATATATATATATATATATTAGCTGCCTCCGGCTCGCTTTGCTCGCCCTGGCAGCCGCCATGGTGGCTGCGCCCCCCTGGACCCCTGCGGCTATATTTTTCCAAAAATATGTTGTTTTACGTTACTCAATATTTTGTAAAATTACCTTTTTTTATCCGAAGTATTATCTAAAATTTACTAAATCATAAAAATTACGGGCATATGAACCCAGACAGATAATTAGTGATCAGCAATACAAAGCTTATCTACCCTTCCATATGATCCACAAGTGTTCGTTGTTTCCCTCGAATACCCATTCTAGGGTTCTGTCTGATAATAGCTGTTAAAGCTTCTTTAGTTACTATATTCAGTTACTACATCAGTGGCTGATAAAAATTAGAAATATATATATTAGTCCTAAACTTTTATAATTTTCGAAAAACTATTGTATCTTTTGACAGATCGAACCGAACGCCTTGAAAATTTAGGTGGACACGTAAAAAACAATTCTAAATCATATAAAAACTTTTCTGATTCCAAAAAAATTCCAAGTTTTTAAGTTAATTACGATTTTTTTGAAAATTTACAAAAACATCAAAAATGATCACTTTTTTGAAAAAACGTTTTTTTAGCGACAAAAATTTTCTTTCGCATCAATCCAAATCCTGAATAGCCTATAACACACCTGCAACTTTTCCGCGTTTTTTGCCGTGTGTCGCATTTACTTCTGTTTGTGTTGCTTCAAAAAATCATTTTTCACTGCAAATTTATAATTATGCAAACACGTTCAGATTTTGCAGATGAGGCTCAGTCAAAAAATTATAGGTTCTGGTTCGTCGGTTCTTGAGTCATTTGGGCACAGACAGACAGACAGACATATAAATTTTCAAATATGTATAGTATATAGTATATAGCATTAATATATGTATATATAGATGGTTCTAGAATTGACTGAATCAATTTTATCATATTTTTCAGATATTTCACTTTTTAACAAAATTTTCATAAAATTTAATTTTTCCCAAAAATAGTAAAAAATTTTTTATTTTAACTTTATTTTAACACCGGTTTTATGTAATTTTTTTCATTTGTTCGAGCCTCATAATGAAACACTTAGACGCACAGGCGCACAAATAAATTATTAAAAATACCATAAAAAATAAAAAAATGAAAAAAAATATTTTTAACCAGCTTCAAAAATATTTTATAAAATTTTAAAGATACCTCCGTTTTGAATAAAAATTTAGGAGAATACGTAAAAATTGGTGCTGAATCGAATAGTACAAACTTGTGACAGTAAAATTTGTCGATAGTCTCGAGATATTTTAATTTTTTTCAAAATTTAAAAAAATTTTTCAATTTCAAAAACACTAAAAATTAAATATCTCAAAAACTACGATAGCTGAGCAGAAAATCTATAGCCTATGTCACCCGCGGACTTTTTTTCTTTGTTTTGACACCGGTTTTATGTAACTGCGTTCACTGGTTTAATCCTGATGATAACACACACACACACACACACACACACACACAGACACACAAATAAATTTTCAAATATATATAGTAGTAAGAAAGATAGAATAGATAAATCTTAAATTATGTAAGTATGTCCGAACGCGGTAAAGGAGAACACGATAAAAGCTACAGATATCGGGCTTACGGCGAAAGACGGAAAAATGTACGGGTCAAAACATAGGCTAGATTTTCTTTCGACTGATAATTACAAAAAAATTTTATTTTGAAATAATTAAATTTCCAAGAAAAAAATTTTTATCAAATTTAAAAAAAAAAACCAGAAAATCTGAAAACTGAGATAAAATTTTTTTGTCAAAAAGAATTTCATTCGATTCGGGTATATTTTTTACGTATCCCCCTAAATTTTCAAGGTAATTGGTTCGCTCTGTCAAAAGTCACAATAATTTTTCGAAAATTATAAAAGTTTAGGACTAATCCTATCATATCCTATCCTATCCTATATATCCTATGCTATCCTATATATATATATATAAATCTTTAATTTTGTATGTTTGTTTGTTTGTTTGTTTGTTTGTTTGTTTGTTTGTTTGTCCGAAATGGATAAACTAGAACGCGATAAAAGTTAGAGACGCGGAGTTTACGTTAAAAGATGGCAAGAATAACCGGTCAAAACATAGGCTATGTTTCGTTTCGATTGATAACGATAAAATTTTTTATGTTGAAAAAACTGGATTTCGAAGAATAATTGAACAGCTATTATCAGGCAGAATCCTAGAATGGGTAGTCGTAGGAAACGACTGCTTGTGGATCCAATGGCAGGGTAGCGAAGCTTTGTATTACTGATCACTAATTATCTATCTGGGTTCATATGCCCGTAATTTTTATGGTTCAGTAAATTTTAGATAATACTTCGGGTAAAGAAAGGTTATTTTACAAAATATTTTGTAACCTAAAACAACATATTTTTGGAAAAATTAAGTGGCAGGGGTCCAGGGGGCGCAGCCCCCTTGGTGGCTGCCGGGGCGAGCAAAGCGAGCCGGAGGCAGCTAATATTATATATATGTTACGCCCCGATCGAGGGAATGCCCCGTTCCGCGGAATGGGCTATGCGACCATGCCAGTCCGCGGAACGGGGCATCAAATTACATTTTCATTCCCCGATTTGGGACACCCGAGTTTTAGACCTATTTTATTGGAAGAAAAATATATTTATTAGATTTTATAATAAAAAAATTTTAATTTAATTTTTTTTTTTGTTATTATTTACAACTTATTGATTTATAGTACATAAAATGTTTTATAAAGTTTTTATAATATTTTTAAATATTTTTAATTTAAAGAGGTTTATCCGTTAACAAAAATAATGTCAGAATGTAATAAAACGTGAATAGTATTAAAATTTAAACATTTTTGAGCTAAAATCGAATTATTTTTATTTATGTCACTTAATTAATTATTTATGAGAAATGTGGTATTTTAATATTGCGCTTATGGGAAAATTTGTTTCAACTTTATAAAAAATAAGGTGCTAATGACACAGATCCAGGAAACTTAATAAATCGGATAAATAATTGCTAATTTTTTCCTATAAAGTGTCGTCAAATGTTAAAATGAATAGTTAATTCGGATTGTACGGGAAAAACTAATAGGGAATACTTTTTTATTCCAGTTTTTAACATCATTTGAATCTGCTAGAAAAATACCAAGTTTATGAATTTTTGAAAAACCCAATATCTAACTTTTGAACTGCTCCGAAACGTTGAAATTAATATTTACGTGGGCGATGAATTTGTAAATTCATTTAATATCATGTACTCGTAAAAAGGTCGATTATAAATATTATTGTTTAAGAATTACAAATGAGTAATAAAAATTATTAATTTTCATATATAGAGCTTGGACCTAATAACGCTCTGAGTTATAACATTCAACTCGCATTTTAATAAATATATATATACTAGGGGGCTCTGCCCCCTGCGCGCTTCGCGCGCCAACCCCCGTAGAGTGATTGAAAAAGTGGGTTAGTCATGAGAACAAAAAATGTAAAATTTTAAATACAATTTTAATAATTACTTTCAATTAAAAATATTGATAATATTGTTTTTCTTTTATGTTAAAATTCGTTAATAGGTTTATAATTAATTGATTTATCGGCTTAAAAATAAAAAAAAATAAAATCACTTAGACCCACAAGGGCTGGTCTTGCCCAGTAGTATCTTATTGGCCCGAAAGTATCAAATTAGCCCAAAATTGTCAATAACTAAGAAAATGGAAAATTTTATTATACCCCATAAAGTTCACTTACACACACAATGTCCGGTTTTGCCCAATAGTACCATATTGGCACAAAAGTGTCAGATTGGCCCAAAAGTTTCAGAATGGCCCAAAAGTGTCAGAGTGGCCCAAAAGTATCAGAGTGGCCCAAAAGTGTCAGAGTGGCCCAAAAGTGTCAGAATGGCCCAAAAGTACCATATTGCGTGGCCCAAAAGTGTCAGACTGAAATAGGTCTAAAACTGGGGTGTCCCAAATCGGGGAATGAAAATTAAATTTGATACCCCGTTCCGCGGACTGGCATGGTTGCATAGCCCATTCCACGGAACGGGGCAGTCCCTCGATCGGGGCGTAACAATTATGCGTCTGGTTTCATATGCCCGTAATTTTAATGATTCAGTAAATTTTAGATAATACTTCGGGTAAAAAAAGGTTATTTTACAAAATATTGAGTAACCTAAAACAACATATTTTTTGAAAAATAAAATCGCAGGGCGGCGCAGCTCTCTTGGTGGCTATTGGGGCAAACAAAGCGAATCGGAAGCAGCTAGTATTATATATATATTTCTAATTTTTATAAGAAACAGAAAAGTAAGCAAAAATTTTACTAGTAGTAGATACTAGGAAGCTAGTATCTCTATATATTATAAAATTATAACTACTACAATTGCACCAAAGGTCTATCTAATTATCTATCAGATGGTGTAAATAATTTTTTCTTACAGCTTGTAGTTTGCAAAATCGCATGGTTCATCTACAAGGTCTTCTGTATTAGTAATTCCATACTAAGTTTACCCATATTTATAAGATTTTTTTTTTCTTGGGGTTGCAACGTCTATGTGTGGAGGTGCAGAAACATATACATGCAAAATTTTACATCCACAAACATACTATTATATGTAAAAAACCCTAAAAAATAATCTCGCACAAGTAAAATCATAATGATTTTCAATTTGATAAACCAAATGGTTAAGTATAAGGTATATTATTGACCCAAAAAGGGTTATATAAATATTCTCCGATTTTCCAAGATGGCGGACCTAAAAGCATTAACAAAGCAAGTTTTTACATTACCTGGGGGGTATTTGAGGTTCTGAAAAACGTTTTTATGATTGAAAATATTCTATATTTACAATACATTTACAATACACTATATTTCCCGATTTTCTAAGATGGCGCACAGTGTGACAAAATGGACAAAAATTACTCTTGGACTGAGTTTTTGAGCTATCGACTTGAAACCTGTTTTGAACGGCTTTAAAATAAGCCGGCTTTCGTGAACCACTACGAATTTTTCAAATTTTTTATTTTTAATTAGCCTATTTACACGACCTCAACCTATTCATTTATCGAAATTTTCACTTCCTACATTTTTCGCACTCTAAAACAAAAGGGAAATATTTTTGTGTTAACCCTGCATTATATACATAAAAATTAAAAAACATTTTTAAGTCAAAAAATATTAAATCATAGTTTTTGCATATTTTAGAATCTCTCATAACATGCATTTTTAGTAAATAGGCTAATTAAAAATAAAAAAATATGAAAAATTCACAGTGAGACACAAGAGCAGGCTTATTTTAAAGTCGTTGAAAACAGGTTTCAAGTCAAAATATATAGTTCAAAAATTCAATAGCTCAAAAACTCAATTCAAGAGCGATTTTTGTCCTTTTGCCACACTGTGTGACAGATCAAAAAATATAATAGAATGAACTTTTTACATTACCTGAGGATTTTTGAGGATGAGAGAAACGTTTTCATAAAGAAAAATTTTTTTTTTACCCCAACATATTTTCCACTTTTCCAAGATAGCGGACTAAAAAGCATTAAAAAAGCAACTTTTTACAACACCTGGAGATTTTTCAGGATTAGAGAGACGTTTTCATACGGAAAAATTTTTATTTTCTTTATCCGAACATATTTTCTGATTTTCCAATATGGTGGACCAAAAAATATAAAAAAGTTAATTTTCTGCATTTCCTGGGGGATGAAAATTTGAACATATGCACCCCATTATATTTTTAGATTTTTCAAGATGGCAGACCAAAAAACATAATAAAATGAACTTTTTAAATTATTTTTCATCTTTTAAGGTTGAGAAAAACGTTTTTATGGATTCATTTTTTATTATTATTCATTTTTTTGTCCAAAAATATTTTTTCTAATTTCCAATATGGCAGAAAAAAACACAAAAAAGGGAACTTTGTACACTGAATGAAGATTTTTTAATGCTCTTTAGTCCACTCTCTTGGAAAATTTGAAAATACGTTGGATAAAAAAATAAAAATTTTCCTCTATGAGAACGTTTCTCTCAACACCAAAAATCCCCAGGTAATGTAAAAAGTTCATTCTATTATATTATTGGTCCGCCATCTTGGAAAATTGGAAAATATAGTGGGGTAAAAAATTAATATTTTTAATCATAAAAACGTTTTTCTGAATCTC